>CM057770.1:5000-5005000 GCA_030064435.1 Trapa incisa | reverse complement strand
GTTGGGGCGTGACACGGTATCCCCTAATGTTCTTACTTCCCTTTCTACCCATCACTTATTATTCTATTAGTTTTGCTTAGCTTGTGGTGTGTCATGGGCAGTTGATTGCAAGACCCATTTATAGGGGATGGTTACTCGGTCACCTTAGATAATTTAGAAATTCACACATTCCTTTCCCTCTACTAGTAAGTAAGTGGAATTTAGGCAAGGATAGAATTTGGGGAATTTAATATTTCCTTATGATGCTAACTATTCTTTGGAAGTTCTTTGATGAGTTTGGAAATTTCATTATGCTCTTCCCATTTGATGTGGGTAATTGTAGGATTTAGATAATTGACAAGAATTTCCACCTTGTAACTTAGATGGAGTGTAGGTGGCATGAACATTCTATTTCATTTGGTAATTTCCTTCCCTCTTGCTTCTCTATTTCCTTTATTTCCACTGGTTGTATGTGGTAATTAGGAAATATTTTTGGTTAAAGGTATTCCTTTCTCGTTTATTAAATTTTATATACTAGTTTCCTCTTTTGGGGTTAAATATGATCTTATGTTTATTCCTTCTATCAGATTTAGAATGTTTCTCAAATTGTGCAGGTTCTTGCCAAGGAATGCATTGGGCTAGTTTTCCTTTACTTCTACCACTGGTATTAGATTAAAGCTAGAAATTTGGTTTCCCTATGACAACCTAGTCTCATTTCATTCCTATGTTTTAAATGGTAATATTATTCCTTGTTTGCAAATACACTCAATGGGCTCTCCCTCGAGCTTTCTCCGGGTGTTAACTTAGAAACCAACCCACTTAGGTTCCCTTACTTAAAAGGATGAGGTTGGGTTGTCTCCATCTACTTATCTCGAGAGGTACGTCAATTTTCCAGTTTACTCTAACTCTTTAATAAATTTGTTAAGAAATTAGGTTATTCATTTATGCTTTACTACTAGGAGGCATTTTCATTTTCTCCCTTGTCCTTGGGACTAAGAGCTTTTGATTAAATGTGTAGGTATTAACTGCATGTAGATTACCTAGCTTGTCATATTAGTGAATTCAATTGTAGTTGATCTTTTAGGCAAAAAGAGGGTCTGGTGGGGGTTTATTCAGGTTCTTCCCTTTTTCCTCACACCTTCTCCGTAGATGCAATTGAACTTCCCCTTTTATTGATGTAGGTTCATGTTATCTTAGAATTTTTTAGGGGTTATCTAAAGATGAAGAGGTGGGCTTATCCTATTACCACGTGATCAACAAACAATTCTTCTCAACTTACGGTCCAGACACAATTTAAAATTAGTCGCAAATGAATTCTTTGGATGGTCAGCCATAAGATCAAGCTCAATTTACATCAATTATTCATTTCATAATAGATTTAATTTGTTTAGTTGGATTATACTTATATTCTTGTATGCAACTAGTGAACCTTATCATTTTACTTTAGTATTTTTAAGTTAAGTTGTAGTTGGGTTTTTCATAATGATGGGCCATTTTGGTATTATAAGAAGTTGGGTTTTTATTTTAAGCATGCCTAAATTAATGCTCTATTTTATTTATTTTATATTAATGGATTCTATTTAATTTATGGCTCTTTTTATTAGGATTAAATGTTCAACCGAATGGTTTTGTTAATTTTTATCAATTCTATCTATGGGATGTATAATCTAAGGTGCGACTTCTTAAAAATCACACTTTACCTTATTTGTACATACTTTTATATATATATATATTATAATTATTTATTTATCTATAATATTACTAAGCCTCACACATTTATATATTATAATTATTTATTTATCTATAATATTACTAAGCCTCAAACATTAAATTTGGATCGCTTAGCCTCAAAAGTACAATTACTCTCACATGAAATTAATCACACAATCATTTCTAATTTCACCACAAATTAATTTTATTCTCTATTTATATTCTTCTTGATTTAAATTTTTTTATCAAAATTTTCGAGTTATAAAATAGCGTCTTACTTAGTGGGCTTACCATTTTCTTTAATCGTAATCTCCACTATGGAATAACGAATCAGATAGAGCCCCTCCACCATCTAAGAACTCATGTACTATTTCCACCCACCATTTGGGACATATAAATTGTACCCATAACAATATTCTTTGTGATCTTCCTATAGAAATGTGTATAAATATAACAAATGTGTATAAATATAACACTCACACAATGGAATGGAATGCAACATATTACACGGAATGCAATATATTACAAATTGCATAGCTCTCTTGTATTCTCTTATTCTTTGGGTAAGGGGAGAACTCTTATTTTTTTCTCTTAATTTTTCAATTTTTACAAATATTAACTCAAGTAATCCAAATTACTTAATTTAATTACGATAGAATTATTTAAAATTAATCTCAATTATTTTGTACAAAGTTTCAAAATCTTTTATTTATCTCCCTTTTCAAACTAATTAATTTTCTAAATCTCGATTTAGTTCTCAAAATTCTATTTATCCTAATTTCACTCTTTTTGATGTTGCACTCCTAATCATTATCATCCACTTAACCTACAACCTTACAGATTTTCAAATATCTATGTTTGTTCATATTAAAAAAAAATGTACACTAGATGGCATTTACACATGATGGCATATACAAGAAGAAGAAATAATTTTTTTTCGAATTACATCAAGGAAAAGGCGGAAAAGGAGAGTGATGTGGAAAGTAGGGAACATAAGTCAAAGTATGGATAATTTATGAATTAAATTATCGTAAAAATATATTTATGTGGGTGAGTAAATTACAACGTGTTAGTAAATTATAATACTATTATATAGACCAAATTACTTTTTTACATAAAAATTATTAACTAAATGTCAATTTAATATAAAATATTTAAATATTATATTTTAGCATTAAATATTTTATAAAATAATAAATTTACTAATAATTTTAACTTACATTAAATTACGCTGATTGATATGACTTTAAATCTTATCTCACATCATGTTTCTTTGTTTTCAAATATTGACAAGACAATTTAAATATAAAATAATAATTTTAAAACAAAAATTATTATTTTAAACTTATACTAATAACAATATTATAATGGCCGCATCATAATAAATATCTCCTTTTTTTTAATTATCTTCCACTTATAATATAATGATTTCCACTATTAATATAAATTATATTAAAAATATTTTTAAAATTTTATTTAAATTAAATTATATATATTTAAAACAAATATAAATTAAGTATACATCTATTATTTTTGTAGTAATAAAATTTTTATAACAAATTATATAATATTAGTATAATTAAAATTTTAATTTTAAGTTATATATTTGTATAATATTATAATATATATTTATTATATAATTTATTTTTAATAAAATATTAAAAATTATATGTAATTCAAGTTATATAAAATATGTATGTATAAATTATGATATTATATAAATAAATTAATTAAATTTAACATTTTAATAATTATAAATTATATAATTTTCCATTAAAATTATATTATTATAAATAATATAATTATATTTAATTTATTATCTTAAATTAAATAATAAGAGATTCAATTTTTTAATTAATTTAAAATAATAAATTAAGTATTTTAAACAAAAATATATTATTTTTATAATAATAAAATTTTGGTATTAAATTATATAATTTTATTATAATTAAAATATTAAATTTAATTTATTTATTTGTATAATATTATAATTTATAACATATTTTATTTAACTTAAATTACATATAATTTTAATATTTTATTAATTGTAAATTATATAATAAATATATATAAATTATGATATTATACAAATGTATACCTTTACAATTTAATTATACTAAAATTATATAATTCGCTAATAAAATTTTATTATTATAAAAGCAATATATACTTAATTTATTATTTTAAATTAATTAAATAAAATATTAATTATATATCATTTTTTACTTATAATTTTATTAAGTAAAAATATTTATTTAATTTATATTTATTTTAAATATATACATAATTTAATTTAAATAAAATATTACAAATGATTTTTAATATAATTTATATAATAACGAAAATTGTTATATTATAAATAAAATTTAATTAAAAACTTAAAATATATTGTGTTGTTATTTTAAATAGAATTCTCAAATTTAATTTTTTAAATAATAATTTTTTAAAATTATTATAAAAAATATAATGTCAACAAATTTTATGTAAAATTGCAATTTAGCATATATATATATGTATAATATCTATATTTATAAAAGAAGTTTATATACCCTTCTAAGTGTATTCTTACCATAAGCTCATGATTTTTCATAATTTTGGTTTTTTTAATTAAGCTTGCCTGTGTGTTCATTTTTTTCTATTTGTTATTTGATTTATAACAAATTATATTAGAGTTCCAAATTTGTATTGGATATAAGATTTAATTGAACATATCATTGATAATTTGTAATTTTTTGTTATTGAATTTCTTGTAAAAGTTAAGAATTGTGATGTTTTTACTCAAATTAATTTGAATGATAAAATCTTAGGATAGAAAAGATGACCATAAATGAAAAAAAAAATTATGAGAATATTTTATCTCATATTCATCTACCAAATAATATTTTGGAATATAATTTCGTCATTTGTATATTGCTTCATCCGGAAGAGAAGGAAGAACTGCTGCAACGGATAATCTCTCCAACTTTGAATGCTCGCCACCGATCGCCGGAGACTATGAGTGGGGCTAGACTGTGCGCGGTGCTCGGCGAGCTAGGGTTCGAAGGGGCGGAGTCGCTCGACACCGACAGCTTCGAGTGGCCTTTTCAGTACGAAGACGCTCGGCCCATCCTCGACTGGATCTGCTCCAGCCTCCGCCCCTCCAACGTCCTCTCCCCCTCCGAGCTCTCCCAGTTACCTCTTCTCCTCTCTCTCCGTTCGGCGAGCTTCTCAATCGTATTTTAATTTTCTTTATCCGTTGAATTCACCTGAATTCCGACGTACATTGTGTCTAATAGATGTTATAACATTAATGTTTTCTACAAGTTACTTCGATTGTTCACCTGGAGAGTCGATTCAGGGAAATGAGGTTACACTGACAATGTACTCTTCTCAGGTATGAGCAATTCCTGCGAGATGGGAAGCTCTTGGAGGTAGATCCTTGTTCCCTTGTATCTATTCAGTGTAAAAACTCATTCTTTGTTACCAAATTTGGAGCTAAGCTCCCCCATTCATTTTCATTATTGGAATAAAGTTCAGATGTTTCATTTGAATTGACATTTTTGTACTTTTCTAATCTTAATAGGGGGAAGACTTGGACTTTGCTTATGATAGTATTTCAGCCTTCTCGGCTAGAAGAGACAACCAGGAGGCAGTTTTTGGAGCTGAAGAAGGACTGAAGGACATAAGGTGAGATACCTCTTTTTTTTATTAGTTTTTGGATCTACTATGTTTTCCTTGACTTTAATCAATGTTAAGAACATATGATTTTTATTTTATATAGTTACCTTTTGCAGGATGCAAATTATGCTGTGTGTTTTTCCTTGATTTTGCTTTGTGCTTAACATTCTTTCATCTGTAGGGATGCAACGTTGGCGTATAAATCTGAAGCTCTAGAGTTGCAGAGACAGCTAAGATACCTGCAGTCCCAATTTGATATGCTGACTGCACAGGCTTCATCCTTGATACAGGGCAGGCGGGCACGAGTTGCTGCTACTTCTGCTGTAAATGGACAACTAACCACAATTGATGACAGTCTTTCAGCAAGAAATTTGCAGGTAATTTGTGACCAACAGTTAGGACAAAATCAAATCTTTTTTTGCATATGTTAGGTTTGGCAAAATATGGTCAACTTAATATCAAAAGAAGTGTTGTAAAAAATACGCGTGTATGTTCAAGGAATGCACCTCTCTGTAGTGACCACTTTGCTCATTCGATTTCCTGTTTGATGAAATGGCTCCCTTAGGATGTATGAAAATTCTTGGTTTTCTAGAGATAGATCGACAGGCCGATTTCCCTGTACATTTACATTGCAGCCATATTGCTTTTGCAAATGGATATCTTTATACATTCTTGCTATCCTATGTAGATGAATGCTGTTCTTGGAAGAATTGCTTCTACAGCACAGGAGTTGGCTCAGTATCATTCTGGGGATGGTATTTTTTCCTCTTCTTTTTTTCTTCTCATTGCTATCAAATTTATTTTGAATTTTTTCCATGGAAGTGTCTTATTTCCACGGATATAATTCATGCATTTGATTAGTAATCATAATCCTGATATATCACTCTAATTAGTGTTGCATTGTGTATGTAGAGGATGGCATATACCTTGCTTATTCTGACTTTCATCCATACTTGCTTGAAGATTCAGCTTGTATAAAGGAGTTAAATCAATGGTTTTCGAAACATTTGGACACGGTATGAGAATAAGGAGCTGTTATCTTTATAATTACAGTGCCTTCTTTAACTTGTAGCTATAGAATATCCCAATAAGGTCACTTTTCACGTTGATACATTTTCAGATTGACAAATAAACCAACTAATTTAAACTATCCTCTATTTTCTTTACTTTGAGTATATTGTTGATTATTGAATTTAAAGAGCTAGACATGTAAAAAGTACTTGCTGATTAAATTATCATTTTTTTATTTGACACTCTTTTTGTCATTGTGTAGATATATTTCCTGATTGGTTCTTGGTTCCCTCTATCTCATATTTATCATATCATTAATTGCAAATTATCAGGGCCCTTTTAGATTAGTTGCAGAGGAGGGAAAATCTAAATGTTCATGGGTCAGTCTTGATGATGTCTCAATTACCCTTGTTAGAGGTAACAAATTTACTCCTTTGTCTCACTTGATCGGTTTTGTTTTCTCTTCCTTTTACTTTACCCGATAGTGTTCAGCCTTTTTAATCTGCTATGATAAAATAATTAAGTTTCATTTGCATGGAAAATTCTACATTTTCTATATATGTCCCACATATAGATGAAATCAATCCTTGGTTGCATTCTTCAATTATTTTCATCATATGATATAGGTATTTCTAGTAATATACTTGCAGAGAACTGTTTTCTTCCATATCTTCCCTTTAATATTTTATAGATAAAGCATGAGTAACTTTTTTAAGAATATGCAATTTGTGTTTTTGCATCTTATTTTGAAACATACTCTACTACTGGCATATCTATGGTGTCTGTACTAATTATCCATGCATTGTTTTGGCTTAAGCATATGCAGTACATATCAGCATGGATAATCTCATTATTAGGTGTTCTTTATCCCACCGAGTGATGTGCTTTTAGATTGCATACAACATCGTTGACTTAAATTATGGTTCAAAAAACACTTCCTGATAGTTGCAGTTTTTAAATGGTACACTTTTCAATGATGTTGGGCACTGTTTAATGTAACAGCTGGGTACTGTTGTTTCTAACTTTGTCTTCAAACTGTGCAGATTTAGAAAAATCACAACATCAACGGGTGTCTGAATTGCAACGACTTCGTTCTGTGTATGTTCTCTTTGGTTCTTTCCAACTCACTGCATCTTCTTTTTGCCATGTTTCAGCTTGTGGAAATTAAATCTTGAAGATTTGTAATTAGGACACTGTATATTAGCAACTGGACTTTGGCACAAAAAATCTTTTTCTTAGAGAATTGTGCCAGTTCTTATGATAATTATGGACAAATGCAATCATCATATTTATGCATGTATTTTACTAGAGGATGTACTACTGTGCACCGCCTCCTTATTTGCTTGTCTTTAATTTATTAGTGCTTCATATCTACATGGTTTCATATGATTTCTGGTCTCCATTATAATGATGCTCCTTATCTCCATTTACTTAATAAGTGGGTGGAGAAATCATTATTTCTGATCTTAAAATTCTGCAGATTTGGAACCAGTGAGAGGCAGTGGGTGGAAGCCCAAGTAGAGAATGCTAAACAGCAAGCTGTTTTAATGGCACTAAAAGGTCAAATAGCAGCAGATGAAGCTCACATTCATCTTGATCTTCATTCTCTGAGGTGCTAATTTTGTTTTCTACTCATACCTGTAGGCTTGTTATTTGCATGGTCTAACTTAATTGAGTATTGGAAGGTGCATTAATGAGGGTCTGGTTTAGCCAATTTTGAGTATTACCAACCTGGCAGGTTCATCTTCATGTTTGTAGGGTTATAGCTTGAAAAAGCTAATTGTTTCCTGTTGAGAAAATCTAGTCTCATGTGTATGACTAAATTTGTACGTTTACAATTAATCCTCATTGAAAATCCCCCTTCAAACTTCTTCATATGTATTTGATGTCACTTAACCTAGTTATAATGTTTTGGGAAACGGATAAATGGCTTCTTATGGCAGTCTCAGTTTTTTACTTCTAAAAGTCATGTTTTCCCCTCTGGAATGTTAGTAGACAAGACTATTCCTGAGGCAAATAATTGTCTATTTTGTTCTCTTGAGGACCTTATGTATTTTGGATATTGATGTCCTCTCCATATGTTTTGGCATATTGAAGAAGAAAGCATTCTGAATTGGTGGGAGAAGTTGCAAATCTTCATAAAAAAGAAGAGAAATTGTTATCTGAGGTTTGTCTTGCTTATGCTTACAAATGTCCTATAGCATCTCAGGTTCAGTGTTCTAAGTTCTGTGGGTGCATTTATTAATTATGTCTTTCTTTTAATAAAATGCTATTTTTGGCTTGCCCTCATCTATAATATTTCTTATACATTTGCAAAATTGAGTAAGCTTCCAGAATAACCAATGATGTACAGCATTACTTTGTCTTAATATTTATTTTTGGGGTTCCTTGCTTTTCTGGATGGCAATTTAATTATAAGACCTATTTGTGATCATTTTGGTTTCTAGAAAATTCCAGATCTTTGTTGGGAGCTTGCTCAACTCCAAGATACATATATATTGCAAGGTGCTTGATTTAGTTTTTTTCCTTTGAAAACTAGGGATACTGGAGTATTATAAATTTTCCAAAATCTTTGAGCTAACCTGATTGCTAGTCTTAATGAGCAGGTGATTATGATCTGAAGGTCATGCGCCAAGAATATTATGTTAATCGTCAAAAAATGGTATCTTCATGTACCCAATGCTTTCATTTGACATAGCCAAAAAGTATAAAAGGATACTTCATTCTCTAATTGTTCACATGCTTAGGTGATTGTCATTTCTTGGTATACATGTATAACTTTTATGTATATACCACTATTTATGTTACTCAAGTTTGACTCCCTGAATATATTCTTCTATGTGCATGATTGGTCTTTTTTTTTTGGTTGGCAGTACATAAGCCATCTGATTAATCAGCTTGCTAGGCATCGATTTCTAAAGATAGCTTGTCAGCTTGAGAGAAAGAATATGCTTGGAGCATATTCACTGCTGAAAGTTATTGAATCAGAACTGCAAGAATACTTCTCTTCAACCAAGGGCAGAGTGGTATTTAGACTGTCTCTTACTCTCTCTTCAGGCTTATAACATAATTACTCTAACACATGAATGGCTATACACTTGCATGGGTAGTTACTGTTGGTTTCCTATTTTTTGTATGTTTATCCAGAGGCTTCCAAAAAATCAAGCAGCAGGCTTTAGGCACATTCGATTACGATAGAATACTTGGTTTTATGCACTTCTCCAATTCCTATGCTGTCCATCTTACATAATATATTTTATCACAGGGCCATTGCTTAGCATTGATTCAAGCTGCTTCTGAAGTTCAAGAACAAGGAGCAGTTGATGATCGTGATACATTTCTTCATGGTGTTAGGGACCTTTTAAGCATTCACTCAAGTAATAAAATATTTTTTCGCGTCAACAAGTTTCATGAAGTTTTTATTTCATTTGAAAGGGTCCATATTATGATATTCTGTATACACAACTTTTGTACCATCTGCAGATGCTCAAGTAGGGATGTCAACATATGTATCAGCTCCAGGAATTATTCAGCAGATATCTGCTCTTCAGTCAGACCTGATGACTCTTCAGTCAGATCTCGAAGCATCACTTCCAGAAGACAGAAATAGATGCATTAATGAACTGTGAGTTGAAACCCTCTGCTTGAACTTATCTGTGCCCTAGTCTGGTTTGAGGTGAATGGAGTGGAAGGCAGAAGGAGATGAATTGCTTACCCTGTATGGTTTCAATATTTTGGTAGCGGGGAAGGGAAATGATATAAGAGTTTTACCTCTATCAACCTCCTAAAGCCCTTTTAACCCCAAATCAGCAGTGAAAGGGCTACAATTAAAAAAAAAATTCCTTTTTTACATTACGCATATAACAGGACATTATATTCAAATATTTAAAGTATTTTCCTCTCCCCTTCTTACACTCTTATATCTAAACAAGGTTAAAATTTCATTCCTATATCTCTTTTCCCTCCATTCCATTCTCTTCCCTTTCTTTCCCCTCCATTATCCTCAATCCATGCAAGGGGTTAATAACCAATTCTAAACATGAAAACATTTTACTGGCACTAGAGAAAATTTAAAATAAAAGAAAATAAAAAGTTTGTTAAGGAGTGGTGGTATAGTAAAGGGGTAAAATGGAAAAAATGGAATAGGAAAATGCTTAACCTGAAGTAGTGCCCCATCTTCTGATTATCTCATGTTGTGGATTGAGCCAATGCAAGTGAATGTTCCATTTCTTTAGTGTGAGCTAACTCCAACACTTCATTGGGAAGGAAGAACAAAATTCAAGGATGTTGATCTCTTAGGACAAACTCAGGAGACATGATATAAGGACATGTATGATAGCAAGGAATAGGAAGAATGGAATGGAAATGAGATTAAAGAGGAATTTTAGTTAATTTGATTCATTTTTCTAAAGTTTCTTAATTATTTGATGGAAGGAGCATTCCTTCAAAATAATTAGGTAATGCTCATTCCATCAAATTATGAACAAATTTTATCAAAAGGAATCAATTCTGCCAATCTTTGTGATATGATTAACCAAAAATACTCTTTAATTTAATTTTTGTTCCATTTTGTTCATTCTTTGCTACCAAATGGGACCTAAGTGTTTTATATGTGGCTAACATTTGATACATGCACTGAAATTTTGATTATATGACAACTGGGCAATGAGTATCTTGTTAGGTACTAAATTTTCATTTTTTTGGTCTCCTTTGTATTCCCTTTTTCATCTCAAGTTTGTTTCATGCTGTTTGTAAATAAGTTATAAGAAGAGGAAGTGGTGACCACATCTTTCAGGACTAGTAATGAATGGTCCAAGCTGACACCCAGCATCAAATAAACTTGTTTTGTTTCAGTTAGTCATATTATTCTTCTCCACTTCACCAGGTGCACTCTTATCCAAAGTTTGCAGCAACTACTCTTTGCATCTTCAACAACTGCACAGCCTCTCTTGACTCCTCGGGTACTATAACAATATTCCAATAAGTAGGGTACTATAACAATATTCCAATAAGTATTATATATATTTGTCGGGAAATTTCTTAGTGCTTGCAAAAACTTTTCAGGTCAACCTCAATCTGCAACTGTTATTACTCACAAATGGACCAAAACTATTATCATTTTTTCCATATTTTGTTGTTCAAGTTAATCTTGTCTATGGCCGTGGGACCTGACTATGTTTATAATGTATATCATCCCTCTTCCAGACTTTGATAAAGGAGCTTGATGAGATGGAGAAGATCAATGCAAAACTCTCAGCTGCAGTTGAAGAAGTGACTCTTGAGCACTGTAAAAAGATCGAGGTAATTGGTTGTTCAATTTCTAGAAAGAAATTCATTAGTGTAATCATCTTATTTTAAATAATTTTTTTTTCTTTCACAAATTACATTTGAAGGTTTGTGACTCAACGTTTTTGCCACAGGTCAAGAAGCATCACTCACAGGAGGTTGAACTACAAAGGCGCGTTTTCGTCGATTTCTTCTGCAATCCTGACCGTCTAAGAAGCCAAGTCAGGGAACTGACTGCTCGAGTCAGAGCCTTACAATCTCAAGTCTCCTAGTGGCTAGTGGTGAATTGGATATCATTGGAGTTTCAGTAGGGGCATGAATTGGAGAAAGAGAGATAGAGAGAGAGGGAGATCATGTCAAGCATGGCATGATATTTGTCACGTTTGTCAACAAATACATTTTATGTATATTCACATGCTCACTCACTGTACAACGGGGCCAATTAGATCTGGATGTTGCTCGCCGATTTGTTACAATCCTCCCTTCAAAATCAGGTTAGCTTGGATGGGATCTATCGCAATTTGAATCGTATATAATTAATTTATATTCGATATGTGATGATTTTTTATACACTTAATTAAAAAATATGTAAAAAATTAGAACCATCAGAATCTTTTATGAATTTTTTAGGGTAACATAGATGTCATCTAGTGAAAAAAAATTGTAATATAAAATTTTTTATAATCAACATTCTGATTGTGATCAAACATGATAAATTACTAGGAAAATATTTTGAACCAATTCATAACTTAAACAATAATTTTCTTAATTGAAAATATATCATATTAGCAAACTTAAACTTATATTGCATCATTACTTGGAAAAGTACGAAAAGTAAACTCCAAATGTTTCTACACCTATATAGAGAGAGAATCATATACCAAAACTGAAAACTATCCATATCCCGTCTCTGTCCTGCACACCAACTCTAGAAAAAAAGATCCAATCATACTCAAACAATGATGAGTTTATTTATCCATGTTCAGGTGAATTATTTATAGATGGTTAGTTGCATCACTCATCAATTAAATATCAATTATTCAATAAAATATATGTACCATCCACATAAATAAATCAACTTTAATTTTCTCCCCAATAACAATCAAAATTATCATGCAATGTATAGAAATATAAACAACTTGGAAAATCTCTCAACATCATGGTTCAGGTCCTAACTCTAGAGTAAGTCTCACTCCCTCTTCATCATCATATATGCATATAACTCACTTAGCTCAGTAAATAAAACATGATATTTATAAGAACCATAAGAAAAACAATAATACTTTCAAAATCAATAAATTCAATATGTACTTCAGGTTATCATCAAATCCATTAATATCATACTCAACAAATTTAGAATACCTTAAAAAATTTTATATTTGGAATAATTATAATAATTTAACATAGTATACATCTTAAAATAGTAAAACTAACTTATGATTTGCCTTTACTTTTATATATTCTTGTACCCATATAATAACTTTAATAGTGTTTAATTTAAGTCTACATCTACCTTATTAATCGATAATTTTTCACTTGTGTTGAATGTGAATTTTGAAGCAACTATGGAAACATATATACCTAGTATATCTAGTGTCATCTTTGTCAAAAAATAATAAATAATATTATTCATCTTCCATCAATTCAGTATATTGAATCAGTAAAACACTTTTTTATACTCTAAACCTACACTAATAGTACGTACCTTGAGTTTCAACCAACTTTACAATCTAATACAATATTATTACCCATTAGAATATAAATTTGACAAATTATCTTCTTAAATTTATTTTACTTAGAGTTTCACTCTAATATGTAATATTACTTAAAAAACCCTAATATTACTCTCTAGAGTCTCCAATGATATTCAATTATACTTTCATAATTAAGTTAATTATATGTGCATATCAGATAGTAAAATACTTCACGTAATATTCCATTTTAAGTTTAGCCATTATCAAAAGTCACCATCAAATCATTTGTCTAACTATTCAATGTAATTGAATAATTATAAATATATATTACAATCAATAAGATTATTTATAAGATTACAAACACGCTTGGATAAAATATATGAATTAACCTACAAAAATACAAACAATAATTATAATAAAGATAATATATTTATTGAGTATAAAAACTTATAAAAAATCATAAATAAAAATATATCTTATTATTTGACTTTAGAAGACTCATAATGTAATGTACAATTATCATCATAAACTTTTTGTGAATAAAAACGTCACATATTTGTAGTAATCACTATTACACTATTAATATGTACAACTCCATATTTCAACTTAAAATAATTTATTTATTATATTTTTGACATTTTCTTAAAACATGGTTGTAATCTAGTTACAAATTTCTAAAATATTTCATATTTTATCGTACCGAGAATACCCATGAGCAATGATCATATGAGCAAGAATGGTAGGATAAACTTCTTGATTAAATTTAAATTCATAACACTATCTTCCTCCATGTTCAATGTACCATTAATATTCATGAGTTGTTTTGGAATATACTTGATTATCCTTATTGGACATCTACTCTAATATACATATTTTTACAATAATTACATTTAAACTTATTTTTTCCTTTAAACTTCATTTTAGTAAAATATTCTCATAGATGATACCCTCACAACTAGTCCATCATTTGAATAAAGTGTACTTTAATTTATGGTAGAACATGTGTTGTATATTGAACATGTAACAATAGATCTTAGAAATTGGTCTAATCGAACCCGAAATAATCTTCTTAATTGGAAATCAATGATTGAAAATCATCAAATTAGAAATCATCTGATTTGAAATTAGAACCAATCGTATTAGAATTGGATAAAAACATATTGTAAATTGGATTAAACCATATAAAAAATTTGAATCAAACCAGATTAGAAAACATATAAAAAATTGAACTGAATCGGATTGAAAATTTAATTAAACTATATCGAAAATATGATAATGAATAAAATTGAACTAGATAAAATATTGGATTAAACTATATCGAAAATCGAACTGAATTAGATTGAAAATCAAATCGAAAATTGGTCAAACCAACTGCCCTTTTTTCTTCTTCCTACTCATGTGTGCCCTATTTCCCTAGCCGCCCATGCCCTATTTTTCTTTTAAGTGCAATGCAAATCCAAAACCAATGTAAAGGTGATTTGAGATGTGAAACCTGTCCACCAGACCAAGTAAACCGGGGAAGAAATCCACGGTTTTGAGAAAATCGAGTCGAAAAAGGAATAAAAAATGATAAAAAAAGGTTAAAATGGAAAATTAAAAAATCCCAAGTGACCAAAAATTCATAAAAATCATGAGAAAGAACCACGAGGTGTAATTGATGAGAGAACCAGACCTATTCAGGGTGATCCATTAGGGACAGCGAACTTGGTCAGATCGGACCGATCAACGGTCAACGGCACCCAGTCAGCAGTCACGCAAGCACGGACATCCAATGGGCGGTTGCCACGTGTCTGGTCAACGAGTCAACAACTGATGTGGTGGCCGAGCTGGACCTCCACATTAGAAAAATTGGCCAATCACAGCGCTCTACGTGGCATGTTTGCCACTTTATTGTCTTCAACCTTCAGCCACTAACAGAGAGAATGGAGGAGAGAGAGAGATTGGAAAAGCTAGAGTCTCCAGTGACTCGAAAAACTCTCCGGTCAAGTCACCGGCGACCAAGTCGGAGACAGAGTCTTACACCAGTGGGTAGCCTAAATAGTTGAGCTCCCTATATAAAGAGCACCCCTCCATTCGTTCTCATCATCCCACAATCGATCGAATAAGACGAACTACTTAGTTTTTTGGCGAGCAGCAAACTAGAGCTCCGACATCAGGGCTTTTCTCCACCTTAGAAGCTGCATTCAGTACCATTAGAACCAGGAGGAAGTTCTCTACACAGCCATACCCTCCGTTCAACTTGAGAGCCACCGAGGAGGAGCGAGGGAGCTCAAACAATGTTGCTGCTCTTTAGCCAGAAAACAGCTGACCTCCTACAGCCCACTTCGAGCTTTCCCTTGGCCAATTGCGGCCAAGCCAGATCCCCTACAATCTACCTAAAGGTGTCCCGACCTTCCCCCGAGCTAATACAGTAAGCCCCTTCGCCGCCCCTTTACTGGAAAATATTGTTCACGACGCATTTTTGTGAAAACTAAAACTAAGATATTCACACTGATCTAGCCACCAATTGAGGCACGGTTTGATCTAGGGAGGATCCCTGGGAGGAGAGTAATTTAGAGAAAGCAAGAGCTCCGGTCGTCGGACCCTCACCGGTAAGGTATCGAAGCTTTCTCTCTCTAAACTAAATTTTCCGGCAAAGCTTCGGTTGAGCTCATTTCTAAGCCAAATCAAGCGATTCAAAGCTCAAAATGATGAGTGAGACATAGGAAAGACGGTTTAGATCACCAATTGAGACAATTAACCATGTTTTGGGAGTCAATTGAACGAAATTGAGATTTGAGGACCAAATTGCAATTTTGAGAAAATTGGGCAATTTGGGGATTTTTGGAAAGTTAGGGTCCGAATTATAATTTAAGGAAATTAGGGGCATTTTCATGAAATTAACATCCAATTGGGGCCCAATTGGGCAATTGGATGAAATGGAGGGCTAATTAGCAATTTTTTAAAGTTCAAGGACCAATTGGTAAAATTTGGAAAATTAAGGACCAATTGGCAATTTTGGAAAAATTGAAGACCAATTGATAATTTTGGAAAAGTTAAGGACCGGTGAGAAAAAATTGGAAGTCATAGGAACTTAACGGAGATTAATGAAGATTAGTGACAAAAATGTAAAGTTATAAAATTTAAGGGACCTAATTGCAATTAAGGAATAGTGTAAGGACCTATGCACAAATACTAGAAAGTATAAGGTCTCTTATGTCAATTCTCCGGATATGGATGCTCGAACTATGTAGGCACGAGTCATACGAGTACGAGGGCCAAGGAATACATTGAAGATTGGAAATTCAGTTGGGACGAATTCATCACAGTATCGGGTGAGTGAGATTTTCAGCATCATACCCGGTTGGGGGTGATGAGCACCATTTTTAAGTTTAAAAATTATTTTTCCAGGAATGGTCTCCCCTGACTACATGAATTTGCTTAAAACACTTTAGGAGATGTTTCTGATGGGAGCTGAAATCGCTATGACAGGCTCAAAGCCTCAGATTTGAAAATGATAGAGTTGGAGGCCCTATTTTGGAAAACTCGTGAAGTGGATCCAAAGCCAGTGTGAACGGGTTGGACCCGTAGATAAATGTGAATTATAAAATCTATGAAAACTCTCAGAAAAACTGGAATTGTTGTGATTTTCCATGGGGCCAAGACATGACTGACAAGGCTCGATGAGCTAGTGCCAATGCGCCCAAACTAGGTCGACGGGCTGGTCAAGGCAAATAGCTGCAGGCCAAGTCGAGTGTCAGGGTCGTTGGACTATTAGGACCAAAGATCATGGTTAATGAATTAAAATTGTTATTATGCATGCATGAGGATTCTGAGAGCATCTAGACACCTAAGAGGGGTAGTCGATAGGTCCCAAGGGCTGTTGGACAACCCAAGGGCTTATAAGGGCGGTTTGGCATCCTGCATGCCGAGAAGCTCTGATAGCTTCTTGTGCATTAAGACTGGGGCCGAAGGGACAATGAGGTCTCGAGACCGAGGCAGTGTACCTCTATCAGTGGAGGTAGTGTACCTCTACCAGTGGAGGCAGTGTACCTTTATCAGTGGAGGTAGTGTGTGAAACCTGTCCCCTAGACCAAGTAAACCTGAGAGAGAACCGACGGTTTTGAGAAAACCAAGCTGAAAAAGGGACCAAAAATGATAAAAAGAGTTAAAATGAGAAATTGGAAAACCCCAAGTGACGAAAAATTCACAAAAATCATGGGAAAGAACCATGAGGTAAATTGGATGGGAGAATCAGACTGGTTCAAGGTGAACCGGATTTGAACCAGGATAAATCATAGTGAACCGATTCAATAATTCATTTTTCTAGGTGGCTTAAAAATATTGATTTGGGAAATTAAGACCACCATTAGATAGAAAATAAATTTATATAAATTTAAAAAATTTTAAATTTCAAAAAATCGGTTGAATCGGGTCCGAACCGGTCAATTTTCGAATTTGGGTCACTGAACCCGGTCGGATTGGATCGGTTAACGAACTGGACAGGTCAATAGTTAGACTAATCAACGGACCAGACCGGTAAACGTCAACAGTGCCTAGGCAGCAGCCACACAAGCATAGGCATCCAATGGGAGACTGCCACATGTCTGGTCAATGGTCAAAAGATGACAGGCCAACATGCCACGTAGACACGGGCAACCAATGGAAGGCTGCCACGTGTCTGATCAATGGGTCAACAGTTGATGTGGTGATCGAGCTAGACCTCCAGGTTAGAAAAACCAACCAATCACAGCGCGTCACGTGGCACGTCCGCCAGGTCATTGTCTTCAACCTTCAGCCATTGATAGAGAGAAGGGAGGAGAGAGAGAGGCCGAAAAAGTCGGAGTCTTCGGTGACTTAAAAACTCTCCAATAAGGTTGCTGGTGATCGAGTCAGTGGTCGAGTCTCACGCTGGCCGGTAGCCTAAACAGTTTCCGAGCTCTCTATATAAAGAGCACCCCGCCATTCATTCGCAACATCCCACAATTAACCGAAGAAGATGAACTACTCAGTTTTCTAGTGAGCAGCAAACCAAAGCTCTGACATCGGGGCTTTTCTCCACCTCTAAAGCTACATTCGGTCTCATTAGAATCGGGAGGAAGTCCTCTACCTAGCCATACCCTCCGTTCAACTTGAGAGCCATTAAGGAGGAGCGAGGGAGCTCAAATAGTGTTGCTGCTCCTCGGCTAGAAAACAGCCAACCTTCTGCAGCCTACTTTGAGCCTTCCCTCGGCCAATTGTAGCCAAGAGCTTCGGTGTCACGCCCCGACCCGGTTTGGTCGGATCCCCGTGAACAACCTGCCACTCTCCCGGTTTATTAAAGGGTTTCCCCTTATTATAATCCGTAAAGAGTAAGGCGTCTTTTAAACCTGCACCATTTTTTGGAATATCATAATTAAAACTGCATGAAATTTTAAACTTTACATATCTGTCTTATAGGCATCTTAGTTGATGGTCTTTCAAGGTAGGCTTTCCAGGATTTTCTGAAAGGGATATAAGGGAGGGGGTGAGTACGACTACTCAGTGAATGGGTTTTCAAAGGTCTACTTTTAACTTTTAAGAAAAATATTTATATGGAGTGTGCCTGACTCCTTTCTATTCAAAAAATCCCTTCATTTAAAAATTTGGGTTTTTCCACCATTTCTTAGTTACCGGTGTGTCATCATCCAACACACATCCTTCATCATGAAGGTTACACACATTCGCAAGTCAGTATCACTACTGAACTCGCTAGTGGCTTCGGAGCGACTTTTCCTGCCACCCGGATAGAAGTACAACCACTTCTACCTTGGGAATGAGTGGATGTATGTGACATCCGACCCACAATCCCAAAATCACTTCTTCGTGTCCGTATGAGGATAGAGACCTCATCCTGTCCCCACCTCGATCTCATGCGCATGGTGCTACTCTAAATTTTGCACAGACACCTAGAACGATGAACTGCCCTTATAGCCACCAGGTCGTCCAGTGCCCTTAGGATGCATCACTACCCCTCATGGGTGTCTTGATGATCCCATACTCACAGTGCATGCACAAATAATGTTTTCTCATATTTCCATGTAATCTGTGGTGCCACTGGTCCAACGACCCCAACTCTCAACTCAACCCGTAGTTGTTTGTCTTGACTGGTCCGTCGACCTGTCATGTCGCACTACCGCTAGTTGACTGAGCATGTCAGTCCTATCTTGGTACCATGGCCAAACAATTCACTTACCAAGTTTTATGGCACATATATCATGTTCGTTTACGAGCTCCTGCTCGTGCCAACTAGCCTTGGGCCCATTGTACGAGATTTTCAAAAAAACTGGGCATTCTAGCCCTCAAGTTCAAAAATCGAGTCCCCCGACCTATAAGAGCTATTTGAGCTCCTGTCAAAAAGGTCTCCCAAATAGTTTAAGCATTGGCACACGGTAAGGGGAGAACACTCCTGACAAAATAGGTTTTCACTGTCCATTATACCAACCGGTATACGGACATCTCCGTTCATAACCGATGAACGGGTTTTCAATTTCCTTCGAGGAAGTCTCATCATACCAACCAAGTATGATCTACTTACAACCGAGAAGTAGTTTTGTCGCATAATTTTCACATCACTTTCTCTAAGTGGTGATGATTAAAATACCACTTAATAGTGGGTTTTTATACCGAGGTACTTATCATCCCCTACCGGGTATGATATAAAATTTTCACTCACAACCGGTAAGTAGTTTTTATTTTTAAGTTGTGCTCATCATCCCAATCAGGTATGATGTTAGTAAACCCACTCACAACCGGTAAGTGGTTTCTAAATTATAAGGTGTGCTCATCATCCCAATCGGGTATGATGTTTGTAAACCCACTCACCCGTTAATGCCGTGAATTCCACTAGACCGGTTCTTGGTATTCAAGCGAGCTTGTCCTTGCTGGCATTCACGGTACTTCGTGTTCCTACACGATATGAACAAATTTGTTCATTATTACTCGGCCTAACAACCTTCATTCATTTCTAATAAATGAGAAAACCCAAACTTTTAGTTATTTGCAATTAGGTCCCTAAAGTTATTTCTCTTTAACTTTAAGTCCCTAATGTCGGTTTTTCCTCAAATTGAGTCCCGTAACTTTTAAAATTTATCATGGAACCTCAATTTATTCAATTTTACCAAAAAAAAGGGTTTAATTTCCTATATTTTCAATTTGGTCTCCCAATTTTTCCAAAATTACCATTTTTCCCTTCTTTTACAAAAATGGTAAGTTTTGCCCCAAAAATTCCAAAATTCCTCAATTGGTCCTCCAATTATTTTCATGCCCAATTGACCCTCAATTTCATAAAATTTTATTTTGGCTCTTTGAATTTTGAAAATCTCTAAAATTTTCCCCCAATTTCAACTCTTCAACACTACCGAATTTTATTTCATCAAATTGATCGATCAAACACTTCTAATTATTAAAATTAGAGTTGAAATTGAGTTCCTGCATATTCATACGATTCTAAGAAACTTTGAATCGTAGATTTTAACGTCGGAACGAGCTCAAATGGAGTTTCGCCGGAAAACAGATTGTAGAGAGAGAAAGCTTCGATTACTCACCGGTGAAGGCACGGCGGTCCGAGCTTTTGATCTGGGCAGATAGGTCTCATCCTAGAATAAAAAATTGAATCAATTGATGCAGAATTGGATTAGAATTTTGTTATCAAAATTTGGTCGACTCTCTCTCTAGCACCGATAAAAAAATTGTAAAGGGGAGTCGAATTGGCTTACCTTTCGGTCCTAATTCAGTCGTGGAAAGGTTGAGGAAGTGTTAGGAGGGCTTGGTTTGGCCTAAGGAGGGCTTGAAATGGTCGATTTCAGCTTGGCCGAAATAGGGCAACTTTGGTTCGTCGGAGTTGCTTCACTATTCCATCATGTCGGCGCTTCTCCAACAATTCTCGAATTGACTGGAGTTTGCTATCAGATAGTTATCTTCTCCCCGGTTCTAAAGAGCCCGACCTTTGTTCAAGTCGAAGCTCTGGTTCGAACTTTACCGGGAAATGGAGCAGTAGAGAGAGAGAGAAGTGTTCAGGTGTGAGGAGAATGAAATGGAGATGACCTCTTTATATAGATATAAAACCATATATTAAATGGGTGAGATTTATTACTAGTATTAATATTACCATAAATTATTGGTATTAATTCTAATAATTTAATTTCGGTATTAATTCCAATAATTTAATTTAGGTATTAAATTATTGGTATTAATTACAATAATTAAATATATATTAATTTATGGTTATTTATGATAAGACGTACATAAAAATTTTTAACTGAAATTTTGGGTTATTAAAAAAAATTCATACTTCCCAAGAGGTCACCCATACTCACACAACTCTCGGGCAAGCACACTTAACTTCAAAGTTCTTATGGAATCTTGTTCACCTAAACCAATTTGGTTTTTTTCTTTTAAATTTTCTTAAATTTCTTTTCTAATGTTTAATGAACCCTTTAGATCACCCGGAAGTTGTAAATTTCCATATTGCGTGTTCTCAAATGTAAACCGACTCAATTTTCTTACTCGGTTTGACCGGTTCTTTTCTCGGTTTTCCTTAACTCAAAAGTGCGGGGTTTACATCCGGTCTTTGGACACTCACCGGTAAGATATCGAAGCTTTCTCTCTCTAGACTAAATTTTCCAGCGAAACTTCGTTTGAGCTCATTTCTGAGCCAAATCAAGCGATTCAAAGTTCAAAATGACGAGAGAGACATAGGGAAGACGATTAAGATAAAAATTGAGACAATTAACCATGTTTTGGGGTCCAATTGAACAAAATTAAGATTCATGGACCAAATTGGAATTTTGAGAAAATTGGGCAATTGGGGATTTTTGGAAAATTGGGGTCCAAATTGTAATTTAGGGAAAATTGGGGCAATTTCATGAAATTAACTTTCAATTGGGGTCCAATTGGGCAATTGGATGAAATGGAGGGCCAATTGACAATTTTTGAAAGTTCAAGGACCAATTGGTAATTTTTGGGAAGATAAGGACCAATTGGCAATTTTGGGAAAATTGAGGACCAATTGGTAATTCTAGAAAAATTAGGGACCAATTGGTAATTTTGGAAAAGTTAGGGACCCATGGAGGGTAATTGGAAGTACTAGGGACTTAATGGAGATTTAATGAAAATTAGAGACCCAAATGTAAGGTTATAAACGTTGAGGGACCTAAATGCAATTAAGGCATAGTGTGAGGACCTGCGAGCAAATACCCGAAACTATGAAGTCCCTTATGTTGAGTCTCCTGATAAAGGTACTCAAACCATGTAGAAACCGATTGTTCTACTACCAGCGCGAGGAAACGCACCACAACTCGAGAACTCACCAGAAAGGTCACGTCACTATTATCGAATGAGTGTAATTTTCAACATCACACCTGATTGGGGGTGATGAGAACTGTTTTAAGGTTTGAAAAATCATTTTTCTAGGAATGATCTCCCCTGACTGCGTGAAACTGCCTAAACATTTTGGGAGACGTTTATGATGAAAGCTAGACTCTCTTTGATAGGTTGAAGCCTCAAATTTGAAAATAATAGGGTCGAAGGCCCAGTTTTGGAAAACTTGTGAAGTGGGCCCAAGGCCAGTGTGCACGGGTTGGACCATAGACAAACATGAATTATAAAAACTATGAAAACTCTAAAAAAACTGGAATTGTTGTATGATTTTCCATGGGGCAAGACAGGATTGACAAGGTCGACGGGCCGGTCCAAGCAAACAGCTGTAGTCCAGGTCGAGTGTCGGGGCCGTTGGACCGTTGGCACCAAAGATTATGGTTAATGGATTAAGACTGTTGTATGCATGCATGATGAATCTGTGAGCATCTAGACACCCGAGAGGGGTAGTCGATGTGTCCTAAGGGTTGTTGGACGACCTGGATGCAACAAGGTTGAGTTTGTCATGAGAGTCAGTCATGAAGCTCTGATAGCTTCCTACGCACTGAGACCGAGGCTGGAGGGGAAACGAGGTCTTGTCCCATAAAACAAACATGATGAAGCACTAAGACTGAGGTCGGAGGGGATATGAGGTCTCAAGATCGAGGTCAGAGGGGAAACGAGGTCTCGTCCCACCAAGCAGACATGATTAGGGTTTGAGGGTTGGACTATTGATGTTCACTCAAACTCAGGGTAGAGGTAGTGCAGCTCTATCCGTGTCACACCCCAACCCGGTTTGGTCGGATCCCCGTGATCAACCCACCACTCTCCTGGTTTATTAAAGGATTTTCCCTTATTGTAAAACGTAAAGAGTAAGGCATCTTTTAACCTGCACCTTTTCCTGGAATAGCATAATAAAAACTGCATGAAATTTAAAACTTTACATACCTGTCTTACAGGCATCTTAGTTGACGGTATTTAATGGGAGGCTTTCCAGGATTTCCTGAAAGGGATATAAGGGAGGGGCTGAGTACGACTACTTAGTGAATGGGTTTTTAAAAACTTTTGACTTTTAAGAAAAATATTTATATGGAGTGTGCTAGACTCCTTTGTTTTCAAAAATCCCTTCATTTAAAAATTTGGGTTTTTCCACCATTTCTTATTTACCACGGTGTGTCATCACCCAACACACATCTTTCATCATGAAGGTTACACACATTCGCAAGTCAGTATCACTACTGAACCCGCTAGTGGTTTCGGAGCGACTTTTCCTACCACTCGGATAGAAGTACGACCACTTCTACCCTGGGAATGAGTGGATGTACATGACATCCGACCCACAATCCTGAAATTACTTCTTCGTGTCCGTATGAGAACAGAGACCTCATCCTGTCCCCACCCCGGTCTCATGCGCTTGGTGCTACTCCAAATTTCGCACAGACACCTAGAACGATGAATTGCCCTTATAGCCACCAGGTCGTCCAGTGCCTTTAGGACGCATCACTACCCCTCATGGGTGTCTTGATGATCCCGTACTCATAGTGCATGCACAAACATTGTTTTCTTATATTGCCATGTAATTTGTGGTGCCACTGGTCCAATGGCCCTGACTCTCAACTCAACCCGCAGTTGTTTGTCTTGATTAGTCCGTCGATTTGTCATGTCGCACTGCCACTAGTTAACTGAGCATGTCGGTCCTATCTTGGTACCATGGCCAAACAATTCAATTATTAAGTTTTATGGCACATATATCATGTTTGTTTACGAGCTCCTGCTCGTGCCAACTAGCCTTGGGCCCATTGTACGAGATTTTCAAAAAAAATTGGGCATTCTAGCCCTCAAGTTCAAAAATCGAGTCCCCCGACCTATAAGAGCTATTCGAGCTCCTGTAAAAAAGGTCTCCCAAATAGTTTAAGCATTGGCACACGGTAAGGGGAGAACACTCCTGACAAAATAGGTTTTCACTGTCCATTATACCAACCGGTATACGGACATCTCCGTTCATAACCGATGAACGGGTTTTCAATTTCCTTCGAGGAAGTCTCATTATACCAACCGGGTATGATCTACTTACAACCGAGAAGTAGTTTTGTCGCATAATTTTCACATCACTTTCTCTAAGTGGTGATGATTAAAATACCACTTAATAGTGGGTTTTTATACCGAGGTACTTATCATCCCCTACCGGGTATGATATAAAATTTTCACTCACAACCGGTAAGTAGTTCTTATTTTTAAGTTGTGCTCATCATCCCAACCATGTATGATGTTAGTAAACCCACTGACTCGTTAACGTAGTGAATTCCACTTGACCGGTTCTTTGTATTCATGCAAGCTCGTCCATGTTGGCGTTTCCAGTATTTCACGTTCCTACACGATATAAATATTATTGTTCATTACTACTCGGCATAACAGCCTTCATTCATTTCCAATGAATGAGAACACCTAAACTTTTAGTTATTTGCAATTAGGTCCCCAAAGTTATTTCTCTTAAACTTTAAGTCCCAAATCTCGATTTTTCCACAAATTGATTCCCATAACTTTTAAAATTTATCTTGGGACCTTAATTTATTCAATTTCACCAAAAAGGGATTTAATTTTCTAAATTTCCAATTTGGTTCCACAATTTTTCCAAAATTACCATTTTGCCCTTCCTTTACAAAAATGGTAAGTTTTGCCCCAAAAATTCCAAAATTCCTCAATTGATCCTCCAACATTATTTTCATGCCCAATTGACCCTCAATTTTATAAAATTGCATTTTGGCCATTTCAATTTCGAAAATCCCCAATTTTTCCCCTAATTTCAACTTTTCAACAGTACCGAATTTGATTTCATTAAATTGACCTATCAAACACTTCTAATTGTTGAAATTGGAGTTGAAATTGTGTTCCTGCATGTTCATACGATTCTAAGAAACTTTGAATCATAAATTTTAACGTCGGAACAAGCTCAAACAGAGCTTCGTCGGAAAACAGACTATAGAGAGAGAAAGCTTCGATTTCTCACCGGTGAGGGCACGACAGTCTGAGCTTTTGATCTAGGCAGATAGCTCTAATCTTGATGTTCATCCTAGAATCAAGAATCACATCAATTGATGTCGAATTGA
Source organism: Trapa incisa (assembly GCA_030064435.1). Lineage (NCBI taxonomy): Eukaryota > Viridiplantae > Streptophyta > Magnoliopsida > Myrtales > Lythraceae > Trapa > Trapa incisa. Next base: position 4,979,202 of record CM057770.1, on the reverse strand, counting down.
GTTAGAATTTCATTATTGAAATTCTGTCGGTTCTCTCTCTAGCACTGACCGGAAATTGTAGAGGGGAGCCGAATTGGTTTACCTTTCAGTCATAATTCGATCGTGGGAAGGCTGAGTAAGTGTTGGGAGGGCTTGGTTTGGTGTGAGGAGGGCTTGAAATAGCCGATTTTAGCTTGGCTGAAATAGGGTAGCTTCGGTTCGCCGGAGCTACTTCACTGTTCCATCATGCTAGCGCTTCTCCAACGATTCTTGGTTTGACTAGAGTTTGTTATCAGATAGCTGTCTTCTCCCCGATTCTAAAGAGCCCGACCTTTGTTCAAGTCGAAGCTCTGGTTCGAGCTTCACCGGGAAATGGAGCAACAGAGAGAGAGAAGTGTTCAGGTGTGAGGAGAATTAATGGGGATGAGAGAAGTGTTCAGGTGTGAGGAGAATTAATGGGGATGAGAGAAGTGTTCAGGTGTGAGGAGAATTAATGGGGATAAGAGAAGTGTTCAGGTGTGAGGAGAATTAATGGGGATGACCTCTTTCGGTATTAAATTATTTGTATTAATTTCAACAATTTAATTTAGGTATTAAATTATTGGTATTAATTACAATAATTAAATATATATTAATTTACGACCATTTATGATAAGGCTTACATATAAAAATTTTTAACCGAAATTTCTTTAGTTGTCATGTCTTCGGTTTTCAAAAAAATAATTTCTTATTACCACGGTGTGTCATCACCCAACACACATCCTTCATCATGAAGGTAAAACACACAATTGAAGGCCAGCCCGTCCCCTGAACTCACTTGTGGTATCGGAGAGACTTTACCAGCCACCTAGATAGAAGTATGTCCACTTCTACCATAAGAATAAGTGGATGTTTCGCGAGATCCAACCCTTAATCCCATAATAAATCTCTGTGTCCGTATGAGGACAGAGACCTCATCCTGTCTCAACTCCAATCTCATGCGCTTGAAGCTACTCTAAGTTTCGCAATACTTCTTGTACAACTAAATGCCCTTATATCCACTAGGTTATCCAGAGCCCTAGGACGCATCACTACCCCCCTTGGGCATCTTAAAGGTCCCGTAACACAGTGCACGCACAATCAACAGCTTTCACATGATGCTATATAATCTGTGGTGCCACTGGCCTAATGGCCCCGGCCCTCAAGTCGACCTGCAATTGTTTGTTTTGATTAGTTTGAAGACCTATCATATTGCACTATCGCTAATCCATTGAGCATGTCGGTCTAGTCTCGGTATGATGGCCAAATAACTCATTTACTTAAGTTTACATGGCATAATATTCATGTTTGTTTACTATCTTCTTTTCGTGCCAACTGGCCTAGGGCCCACTATTTGAGATTTTCAAAATCGGGCATATTAGCCCCAAGTTCCAAAACTGAGACCTTAAATTGTTTAAGTCCCTAATGCCGATTTTTCCTCAAATTGAGTCCCAAAACTTTTAAAATTCACCTTGGGACCTCAATTTATTCAATTTCATAAAAAGAGATTTAAATTTTCCAAATTCCCAATTTGGCTCCTAATTTTTCCAAAATTACCATTTTGCCCTTACTTAGTTTTACCCCAAAAATTCTAAAATTTGCTCAATTGGTCCTCTAACACTCTTATCATGCCCAATTGGCCCTCAATTTTATAAAATTACATTTTAGTCCCTCGAATTTTCAAAATCCCCAAAATTTTCCCAATCCCCCCCCCCCCCCCCCCCATTTCAACTTTCCAACACAACCGAATTTAATTTAATCAAATTGACTGATCAAAAAAGTTTAATTGTTAAAATTGAAGTTAAATTAGAGTTTCTACATCTTCACATGATTCAATTGCACTTTGAATAACAAGTTTTGATGCCGAAACGAGCTCAAATGGAGTTTCGCCGAAAAACATAACGTAGAGAGACAAAGCTTCAAATGCTCATTGTCGGGGGCGCGGCGGTCCGAGCTTTCAATCTAGGCAGATAGCTCTCCTCCTGAGGTTTCTTCTAGGATCAAGAATTGCATCAATTGATGCCGAATTAGGTGAGAATTTTATCATCGAAATTTTGTTGGTTCTCTCTCTAGCATCGGTTAGAAATTATAGAGGGGAGCCGAATTGGCTTACCTTTCAGTTCCAATTCAGCCATAGGAGGGCTGAGGAGGTGTTGGGAGAGCTTGGTTTGGCCTGAGTAGGGCTCGAATTGGCAGATTTCAGCTCGGCCGAAACATGGCAGCTTCGGCCCGCTGGAGCTGCTTCACTGTTCGATCATGTCGGTGCTTCTCCGGTGACCCTCGGAGCAAACAAGACTACCACCATGTAGCTGATTTCTCTCCGGTTCTAAGGAACCCGACCACACCTTCTTTGGCTCAGAAAAGACCCTATATCGGAGCTTTGGTTAGAGCTTCACCGAAAAACTAAGCAGCTAAGAGAGAGTGAGGTTTTCAAGTGTAGAGAGGATGAACGGAGAGGAGCTCATTATATAAGGAGCTCGAGAACTCATCGACCGTCCGTTTGGAACCTTTATGATAGTCATTGATGGCCTGAAATGTACTAAACGAAAATGTTTCCTCTTCGCCAGAGCTACTTCGATTTTCCTGCGAGTGAACAATGCTGTCATCTGAAGGAAGAAGACAACACTGTTCCAAACTAGACCGTACCGGTACGAACCGGGTTCAAAGCTTAAACCGGCCAGTTTAGGCCCAATTCGACCGAGTTTTTCAAAATTAAAAATTTCAAAATTAATTATCCATCAAATGGTGGCCTCAATTCTCAAATTGAAAATTTTAAGCCACTTAGAAAAATGAATTTAGCATTCGGTTCAATAGTGGTTCAAACCGGTCCAAACTGGTTTGGATCCGATTCACCTGAATTGGTTTGGTTTTCATCCCCCATTCATCTTAAAGTACTTTTTCATGACTTATGTGACTCTTTAGGTCACTTGGGGTCCATAAATTTCCCAACTCCGCTAGATCGAGTGACGATACGTTGTTTCTTGGAGCTTCAAGAGATAAGATTTTTGCCGAGAAAAATAGAAAAACTGCTAATAGAACGATGATTATCAGGATTACCATCCCAATCAACATCAGAGAAGCAATGAAGAGTAGAGTAGGAGTGTCACCAAAGAGTGAGGCTGAGATGAAGAGTACCTTGAAGGTAACGAAAAATCCACTTGACAATTGTCCAATGAGCATTAGTGGGTTGATGAATGAATTGACAAACTTGGTGATCAACATACGCGAGATCAGGACGAGTAAGAGTGAGATACTGAAGAGACCCCGCAATTTATCGATAGAGAGTCGGGTCAACAAATGGAGTGCCAGTAGAGACAAAGAGGCAAGAACCAAAAGCAACGAATGTAGAGATGGGCCGACAAGAACTCATAGTCGCGCTAGAGAGAATGTTGCGAATATACTTGTGTTGGGTGTGATAGAGTCCCTAAGAATGAGAATGAACCTCAATGCCAAGAAAATGGTGGAGTCCCAAGTCTTTTAGTGAAAACTCATCCTAAAGAGCACAAATAATGGTAGAGATAAGTGCGGTTGGAGAGTCGGTAATAAGAATGTCATCTACGTAAATGAATAGAAAAATGACAAACTTTGATATGCAATAGATAAATAGAGATGTATCTGCAACCGAGCCACAAAATCCCAAGCGCTGAAGAAAGGAACTAAGGCATAGAAACCAAGTACGAGGAGCCTACTTAAGACCATAAAGAGACTTGTGAAGATGACAAACATGATGAGGAAAGAGTGAGTCAACAAAACCAGGTGGTTGAGCCATATATACCTCCTCATGGAGATGACCATGAAGAAAGACGTTATTAACATCGAGTTGTCGAATGAGCCACTGATGAGGGACTGCAATAGAGAGAACCACTCGAATGGTAATAGGCTTGATGACAGGGCTGAAGGTCTCATCATAATCAAGACCTAGTTGCTGAGAAAAACCTTTGGCAACAAGACGAGCCTTATAACGAGCAATAGAGCCATCAGGATGCTACTTGATTTTATAGATCCATTTGCAGCCCACAATGGGCCGATTAGGAGGAGCAGGCACCAAATTCCACGTATGATTGTGAAGAAGAGCAGAGAATTCAATGTGCATGGCATCAAGCCAAGGTTGGTGACGATTGGCTTGGGCATAAGTACGAGGTTCCTGCGAGCTAGCAATAAATACAGAGGGGTCAATAGTAAAACATCGATGGGGCAAAGAACCATCCTGTGATTGAGTGATCATACAAGGGGGAGGAGCGGCCACCACCAGAGAAGAGCTAGCTGAAGAAACATGCTCAAGGGGTACCTCGGGTGAAAGAAAGTGCTCATGTATAGGAGAGGAAGGCATCATACTTGAATCTGCACGAGGAGCCGAGATAGGGGATGGGATGGGGAGTTGGGTAGTGGAGTGCTCCATAGGAGAAGTAGGGGATGTACATTGATGACAAAGAAGGGAAACAATGTTTCATGAAAATGAACAGACTGACAAATGAAGATACGATTGGTGCGAGGATCAAGAACTCGATAATCAAGGAAGATATAGGGAATAGAGCGGGGTTGAAGTTTATGCAAGCGGTAGGGTTGAAGATAAGGATAACAAAGACAACCGAACACATAAAGGGATTTATAATCAGGGTGAGTATGATGAAGTACCTCATAGGGGAATGAAACCCTAGCGAACGAGTAGGAAGATGATTGATAAGATAGACAGCTGTTTCAAAGGAAAAATCCCAAAACTTTGTAGGTGTATGAGAATGAATCAAGAGAGTGAGCCCCATGTCGACAATATGATGATACTTTCGTTCAGCCGATCCATTTTGTTGAGGGGTATGGAGACAAGAGTCGGTGACTAATTCCTGCAAGTTGGAGTTCAGATGGAAAGGAAGAAGACATAAATTCTTTGGCCCTATCAGACTAAAAAAATTTAATTTTACGATCTACACGAAAAACAGAAAGAATGTCAGAGCAATGTTTCATGACAAAAAATCAAGAAAATTTATTATAATCATTAAGAAAATGAACATAGTAAAGATAGTCGATATGGGAAGTGACGGGGGCAGGCCCCTAGATGTCGGTATGAATAAGTTTGAGAGCAGAAGTGTTTTTATGATAAGTTAAAGGAAATGGTTGTTGTGTAATCTTGCCACATGAACATGATTCACATAATGATAAAGATGAAACATCATGTATTGATAAATGTTGTGAAAGCACACGACTGACAATAGAAGAGGTAGGATTCCCTAAACGTTGATGCCATAAAGAAATAGACTCAACTCAACTAACATAAGTAGCTGGAGAGATAGAGGAGGAAGTATGACTGGTGCATAAATAGTACAATCCATCCTTACGACTCCTGATGAGAAGTAAGATCTTTGATAAGGAAATAAGTAGGATAAAATTTAAAGTAACATGCATTATCCTTTGTGAATTGAGAGACAAAAAGTAAATTGAGAGAGATTTATGGAACATAATAAATATTAGTGAGAGCGAAGCAATAAGTAGAAGAGGTGAGATAGGTAGAACCAATGGATAGAATGGGTAAACCTATCCTGTCTCCAATCGACAGATGTTTAGGAATGACAGAATCTTCCTGAATAGTCATATGAGATAAATAATTAGTGATATGAGTGGTAGCACCTGAATCAACATATCAGTCATGATGATGAGGAATAGGTTCATTTTTATAAGCAGAATGGACTTGTGGAGCAGACGATGTATGCTTTAGCTCATATGAAGGCAATGAGTGGCTAAATGTCCAAGTAAGCCGCAGAGCTGGCAAATGGGTCTGAGAATTGGGCTTGAATCCGCGTTGGTCATGGAAGCCCAAATGATGCTGTCTAGGAGCTGGGTGGCGTGGCCCAATTTGTTGATAGCGAAGAAGAAGGTGTGGTAATAACACCAAACCCTGTGAAGGAATCGATAGTAGCAGCAGAAAATCCACCTGAAGATGCTGGAGCTGTAGCTTCTGATGGGACCCTTGTCGACTGAAGGGAAGGATGTGGGTGAAGTAGAGATAGTGACAGCTAGGGTTGATGCACACGTGGTTGTGGTGGGTGTAGATGAGACAGGGGTAGGGGAAATAGAAAATGTGAAATTGGTGACTGTAAAGATGAGAAGAGTAGAAGATAAACTCTAAATGCTAGTCAAAATGTAGAGTAGAGGCTATTAAACAGAGAACTCTGATACTATAAAGGATTTGAGAGAAAAAAAATATTTCCATAATTTTGTACACCTTCCATTTTTGTTATAACATATATTTATATAAAGTTGTAGCATATATAATAACAAAAGGATTTGAGAGAAAAAAAAATATTTCCATAATTTTGTACACCTTCCATTTTTGTTATAACATATATTTATATAGAGTTGTAGCATATACATACCAATAACAAACAGACAAAATTGTATACCATATGTACAAGTGTGATAGCTAGGTACAATTAACTAAGCTTACTGAATTCAAGCTATTATATCATCTTCCTATTAAAGGTAATATTAGAACTATATGCTCAAATCCTATTTGACATATTAAAGCATGTAATAAGACACTGTCAGGGTGAATTCATCCTCATGTGCATGAATTTTGTATAATCTTGCTTAATTAGGTATGATAAATGTAAGCTTAGTAAATGGATGATAATGCGTATAGATTGCATACATATAAATGAAATATTATGATTAAATTATTGTTTTACTATTGTATATAATTAATTTATTCATTTGATTTATTCTCAAATACTCGATTTAGATCTAGGTTAGAATGATTACGTCAACATTGATTAATTAAAGAAAATTTTATTCTTTTGGAATAAAAGAGCCCACAAGCGCAAGGGGCTAGCATGAAAATAAGTGCACCATGTATGTATGCAAGCATAATGGATTCATTCAATAAATGAGAAATGGTGACATCATCGCCCAAGTTTCCCATAATCTTACTTCACATTTCCTTTTACAAAAAATAAAAAAATAAAAATAATCTGAGGCTAATTGGACAGCTTTTCATGGAAAGTTAACCAATTGCATCTAACCAAATAACCCATAAAACGGTTATTTCGCCAAACCAGATATTGCTTATTAATGTATTATAACCCATATTTACCAAACAAAAAGGCCACTTTCATGTCTACCAATCCTACGTGTATACCAAGAACTACCCTTAGAGATTGTTTTTAAGTGTCCTTGAGAAAAACCTCCGAGCATTATTAATGGGCAAGAAATACTCTTTCCTCTATCAAATAAATAAAAAAGTTACTATTTTTTTTATAGGTTTATGATTTTTTTCTTTTTTACAATTTATGATAATTTTGGTGTAATATTTGATATTAAACTACTCTATAATTTGTAAAGTATAACTACTTCTAACTTTTGGCAAATAAAGACTACCTTCAAACTTAAGTGGTCATATAATTATATTCTACACATTAAATTACTTTTACTGATGTATAATTATGGAGATAACTATAGCTGTATTTAAAAAACACATCCATCTACTTAATTAAATTTTAAGAAAATTTTAGTTCCATTCTTACAATTTAATTTTTGTATCCCTTATATATATATATCATATGAAACACTTATTATAATAAAAATTATAAATAACTATTATATGTAATTATTAATTTCATATAATTTTATTATTTATTAATATTAATTTTATTTATACTCATAGTACACCTCTCTTAAGTAACATTTACACTAAAAAATAATTACTCCACTTTTCAAAATTTGGAGTGTTATCACTTTTTTTTTTAATTATTCTAATATTATGTTATATATTTAGATTATTTTTTCTTTATTTTAATGTATTATTATTATATATTTTAAATAAAGTTAAATATTAATAATATTTATATAAAAATGATATATGATATACATATAATATAGTTTATTATATAAATTTATATTAATTTTCTTATTATAATTATACATAATTACATACAATATAATATAATTTAATTATATATATTATTTAATAACATATTATATTTAATTAAAAATAAATTCATATTTATTTTATATAAATTTATAACCCCCTCCAAATTTCCGCGTACAGTTCCATCCAAACACATCCTTATTCTAGTAAATCGAATACCCAAAAAGCAATGAGTCGTCTCATACTATTAAAATCGAATCAACTCCCTCTTCTCTTTCTCTTCCTCCTTTTGTCGGCCTTCTTCAGCCGCCTGCATATCTGGTTCTTCCCATAAAAATCCTCCGCGCTGGCATTTCCTTCTTCGCAGCTTCTCTCCCTCTCCCCTCACCGGCTGAATCTCCTCCGATTAGTTCCTGCGTCTCCCCGGTCATCCCTCCCGGCTGTGCGGCTCCAAATGGCTCCTATCCTTTCTCTAGCTCTGCCTTCCGATACTGGTCGAGTCCTTAGCATCCAGTCCCACACTGTCCAGGTCCCTGATTTCTTCTCACGAAAAATCACTCCACTGTCTGTTTGTTCTGCTGCACTGTCAGACTGTTTGGGAGTCAAGGAAGCTGAAGTTTGTCTATGACGGGTTCTCTTCTATTTATTGTATTCCTTTCGTTTCTGCTTCTCTTTACTGCTCAAATCGTCTTGTCTGGCTGATTTTTGCGTTTCATTGGGAGAGCCTTTCTTCTGTCTACCTTTGTGTGGTAATTTCAGAGCGGTGGCTTTAACACCACTCACTTTAAGTTGCGTCCGGGTATGGCAGTTTTAGTTTTTTTCGGTGAATGGTGTTTCTTAATATTGTTTTACTTTCAAATAGGGATATGTTGGAAACAAATCGGCTGTATTTCCTCTTCAGTTGTTGGGCTATGATGTAGATCCTATCAATTCAGTGCAGTTCTCCAATCACACAGGCAAGTAGTCTTAGCTTTTCATTATTGACTTCTCAGAGAAATCTGATCCGTACATCTCCCTTTGAGGACAGTTTATTATGCCATTCTGCAGTGTATTGCATTGGTGAGATGACATGACTCGTGCTTTATAATGAACATCTAATCTCTGCAGGATACCCAAGTTTCAAGGGTCAGGTTCTAAATGGTCAGCAGTTATGGGACCTGATTGAAGGCCTTGAAGCAAATGATCTCTTGTACTATACACATTTATTAACAGGTCTTTAGATAGTTCATGTTTTATTCATAGCTTCCTTGTTAAGTCTACAGGCAAAGATCTGCTGCATGGTTCCATCACTCCTGGATGGACTGTTATTATATCTGACTATCAGTTACTCGATTGGGGTGTTAAAAATAACATAAAAGATTTATGCAGAGGAAAATTGGGATCATACACATCTTATTTATGTGCATTTTAAGTTTATTTTCATGGAAGATAGAAGTCCATATTATCATTGACAGACTGGCTAGAACCTGTTCTTTCAAGATTCACCTTGGCAAAGCCTTCCTCACAATCATGAACTGGTTGATTGCTGCATTTTCAGGTTATATTGGTTCTGTCTCTTTTCTTGACACTATTTTGGAAGCTGTCAGGAAGCTCCGCTCAGTTAACCCCAACCTTATATATGGTTAGTGGACTGATGGATATCATCATTTTCCTATTAAGTATACAGTTGTGAAAAATGCAGGTTGCAGTTAAACAACACTTTTGCTGGGTGAACAAAATTCCAGAGCAAGCAAAGGCTATATTCAATTATAATTTCTTATGCAGTGTTTGAATATTTTGTACTATTGGATTTTGTGTTGATGTTTTCTTAAATCCTCATCAGGAGAATAATATCATAGAATTTTGAACCCTTTTGCACCACACAGTATCCCTTTTCTTCCTCAAATTTTGGTGAGCAAGGACAATCAGTAGTTTATCTTTATCTCAAAAGTTCATGGCTTCATGTTCAGTGTGTGATCCAGTAATGGGTGATGAAGGAAAGCTATATGTTCCTCAGGACCTTGTGTCAGTATATCGTGAGAAGGTGAGTCAGCAATTAATGCTTAGATCTCAGTAATATTTGTAGAATCTGAGTTTAGTTGGTTGCTAACAGTCTTAATATTGTTTTCATATCAAATTTCTGAATACTGCTCTTAAGTATATTCTTCCAGTTTGATTATATTTAACCATCAGTGGCAAAATCATGCCGCCATTGAAATATGTGTTGTTGCTTGATACTTTTGCCCAGATAACAAGTCTTTTTACTTTAGGTTGTTCCAGTAGCGTCAATGTTGACACCTAATCAATTTGAGGCAGAACTCTTAACCGGGCAGAGGTATTTTATAGTTTTGAAAACCTTGTTTCTTGTGTAAGTTAGTAGATTGTTTATTGCTGCCTTGCATCTTCAGTAAGCTCAATGTGCACAAAAGTTTAGTCCATGATGCAAAGAAAAATACCAATGTAATTAACTGACCAAAACACTGACCATACTGCTTAACAAAGGATGATTAATGCAATTTCATATCCTGGCTACTTTTTACTAGCATCCTGCCTTCTGAGCACAATTTCATCTCACAGGATCGAGTGTGAAAAAGATGGTAGGGAAGCTTGTAATGCTCTTCATGATGCTGGACCTTCAAAGGTTCTATTCTTCACCATATTGATTAGAATTAGTTTTATTTCACTTCTACTGTAGAATGCTGTGACAGTTCCCTGGAAGTGAGTTTGTACGTGTAAAATTTTCAATTGCTTTATTGATGGTAAGTGGAAACTTCAATGTTTAGTAAGCCATCATTTAAATCATACAGCAATCCTATGAGATTAGCAGTCAAGGCAGAGCACGGCAGAAGCACCACATTCACTACCAGATGAAGAGTGAAAGTCGATTTCTTTGTGCTCATAATTACATTAGGCATAAATGTATTTGTAAGAGCCCAAGAGTGGTTCTATGGAATAACCAATCTTACTTTGAAATTGAACTGTATGTGTAAAGTTGCAAGCATGTAGAGAGGGAGGGAGTTCCTTTAATTTACTGAAACTGTGCAGCTTATTTTAAATTTCACTTCACATATCACATATGTGGCTAACTATTTCATTGACAATCAGTGATGAATAATAGTCATTTATTGGAATTTATGCAGAAGATTGCTAACCGCTTTCACTCTCTAGGTGGTGATTACGAGCATAAATATAAATGGCAACCTTCTCCTTATAGGAAGTCATCAGAAGGCAAAGGTTGGTTCTTAGATATTTGTATATTATTTCCAAGCTGACCTACTAGATGGCCATTTTTTTACTTGCTTCCTTAACGCTACTAAGCGAATCTGTATTTACTACAAAAACGAAATTGTTCAATTGAGATATCATTTAAATGTCTATAAGAATGAACAATCATTAACTTGGAATATTTTTTTCTTAAATATGTTTTTGTCTCCTAAAACAAGTAGTTGATCTTTGTATATCTGAAACTTAAAAAGAAAATATGCTTATGTATATACTATTAGCAAGACTTCTAATTCAAGGTCATTCAATTGGCTTCACAAACCCTGCAGGGCGAGGTTGCTGAACAGTTCAAGATTTCTATTCCCAAAATCCCTGCATATTTCACAGTATGCAAATAAGAACTCCTGACTTGATCATGTGATGTTGTCACTGGATGCATTTATACTGATAGAATACATGTATATGTCTGTAGGGGACTGGGGATCTTATGACTGCACTCTTGCTTGGATGGAGCAATGTAAGTGCACTATTACAATTCATGTATATCCCAGTCCAGACTTGAACCAAATTGATAGAATCTGATAAAAAGTTTTAAATGTTATAACCAGAAATATCCTGACAACCTTGACAAGGCAGCGGAGCTTGCAGTATCAAGTTTGCAGGTCCTTGTTTTTGCTATTTGTGAATTTGGATTTTTTTTCTTCATTTTTTGGTTAATCTGAGCCACGGGGTCTGATCCAAAGTTGATACTTGCATCATCCATTGAGGCTGTTCCATGACATTTCTCAAAATCAATCTTGACGATCGGAGCCCTGTACCTTTTGCAGGCTCTTCTTCAGAGAACTGTCAATGACTATGTAGCTGCTGGATTTGATCCTCAGACGAGCAGTTTGGAAATTCGACTCATACAGAGTCAAGATGATATTCGGAACCCACTTCCCATTTTTAAGGCAGAACGATTTTGCTAGAGAGCCATCAGATGTTTTACATCACTCATTTATGTACAAGATTAGACAAAAATGACTGGATGCTTCCTTTGTTCCCAGCTTGAAAGATTAAGATCAGTAGCAACCCAAAAAAAATGGGATTTCTGTCTAGTTCTGTCTTCAAGGAGCAACTGATATTCAGTTGGAAGTATTGGTGGAAGCTAATAAAAGGCTGTTATTGATTTTGTCTACAATGGTTGCTCAATTTTATGCAGTTCCTAAGTTTTGGAGTAAACCAAGAAATTAAATGATGAGCCAAATCTATGTTATATTGCAAAATTTTGGAACCAGTTTTTATACCATATGTAATATACATATATTCATGAATACAAACTGTTAGTTCATGTTGGGAAAGGCATGAACATGCATGGTGGATAATCTCAAGCTTGGGGATGCCCATTAGGAAAACCCACCAATTCATATTAAATTAATAGTGGATAATCTCAAACTTGAGGCATAGGTATTATCCAAGGATGTCGTCACAGAGTAATGAAAAGAACATGACAAAGTTAAGGGAAAGGGCAACATATACTATAATATTTAGGAAGTTTATGTTTGTACAAAAGCTGACCCCTGCCAAATAATGGCAACGCTTACCCTACACAAATTCCCAACATGCCACCCAAGGGAAAGGATGCAGTAAAAATCTAGAATTAATGGTAAATGTTGAACTTAACAAAGTTAGAGCACATCCACAACCACAAAGGATATTAGTATGTTAGGATGACCTTGACAATATACATTCAAATTACCCACAATGAGATAAAACGGAGGAAAATCATGCAAAGGATCATACCCCAAACAAGGTATATAACTTACAAAATAATACTTACTCACGTTATTATAGTAAGCTCTTAAGGGCTCTGAAAGACTCTAAAGTGAACAAAATGGTAATCTTAGAAGAACTATCAAAATTAGCTCTTGTAGATTGCGAGGTAAATAGTGTAATTCAATACTTACATGAATCTTTGGGTGGTGGCGACTTGCCTACAACAGCTGCACGGACTCCATGAAGCTGATCTACTGGAATTGTCAAGGTATAAGCCCCCCCTTGATAATTCACCACTTAAAGGACCTCACTAGGAAGCATTAGTCGGAGATAGTTTTTATGATGGAAACAAAAAAACCTAAAAGAAAGATAACAAGTGTATGAAATAATGTAGATTTTTGAATGAAGTAACTGTGGACCAGGAAGGTATCAGTGGAGGATTAACCTAATGATGGAATAATTAACAGGTTGAGATATTTGAGACACTCAATCACAGGATTGAATCTAGGATATGGTTCATATGTCACAAATGTTAGGTACACGTAACTTAGATGTACAGTCACTATGATGAGCATGAATGCAAGCGATAATGGGAAGAACTACAATAGGCGGGCTCAGATTTACATGACCATTAGATGGTAATAGGGGACTTTAATTCAATTTTTTCACAAAGCAAGAAATAAGGGAGTTGCCCTAAGGAACATAGTAATATATAGAGTTTTCAAAGGTTTCTAAATAGAATACATCTGTAGGATATTGGTTATATTGGACATATGGGTACCTGGACAAATAAACGAAAAAGCCCATATAATGTCATTGAATGCTTAGACCGAGTACTATGTTCCAACAGCTGGCGAAGCATATTCCCCATTATGAGGGTTTATCAGGAGGATTGAATTGGTTTGGACCACGTCCCTTTAGTAGTGGACTGCACAAAGAGCATACAACACAACCTGAAAGGTTTTCGTTTTGAAAATAAATGGTTAATAAACCTAAACTATCGAACTGTTATTGAGACAACTTAGGGATTTATGCCTTTGAATACTCTCAATTTGGTATGCTTTCAACTTGGTCACACTGCCAAACACCTACGAAATTGGAGTTGGGACAATTGTAATCATGCAAGAAAGGAGATCAACCAGGAGGAACTAGCCAAAGTGAATCCTACACCACTAGAGGGCATTGATATAAGATCTAGGCAAATATTCAAGCTTGATTAAGCTTGGAAGGAAGATGAACTATACTGGAGCCAAAGGTCAAGGATTAAGTGGTTACGTGAGGGAGACAAAGACACAAAGTTCTTTCATTAAAGCACTATGATACGATGAAACCATAATGTCATTCTTGCAGTGAGGGGCATAGATGGTAGTTGGCTGACAGAACATGACCAAATTATAAAGGTCTTCTATGACTACTATAAGAATATGTTTACAGATGGACAATGTGATGTAATTGAATATAACCTAAGTGTTGTGGAGGGAGCTATCTTTGAAAATGACAATAACATTTTGATCAGCCCGGTCATAAGAGAGGAAATGGACAGAGCAATCTTCTAGTTGAGGAGAAATAAAGCAGCGGGTCTGGACGAGTTTAATGGTCGGTTTTTTCAATCTTATTGGAAGATTATTGGGATTGACATTTTTTCAATTGTGTGTGATTTTTTCTTAACAGGACATATCACTAGACTACTAAATGAGACATATATAATTCTTAAACCAAATGTAGATAATCCGAAGGAAATGTCCCACTTTCGACCTATCGCCCTTTGTAATTTCATATATAAAATTATTTCAAAGATTATGGTTAACAGAGTAAAACCTCTTATGGATATAATAGTTTCTAGAGAGCAAAGTGCATTTATCCCAAAACGTGTAATATATGACAATATAGGTAAAGCCCATGTATTCTTCCATTTTTTAAACAACAAAATGAGACGAAAGAAATAATGGTATGGAGTGAAACTATATACGTGAAAAGCCTATTATCGAGTGGAGTGACCTTTGTTGGAGAGACTTTTAATTAAATTGGGTTTTGATATTAAATTTGTTTCATGGATTATGAAGTATGTATCTTTAGCCTCATACATGAACATTTTGAACAGGCAAAAGATAGATCCCATCCAACCGATTACCAGTGAGATCCTCTCTCTCCACATCTCTTTATTCTAATAGCAAATGTACTTTCTAGAAATATTACTAAATTTGTTGCTAGGAATGAGTTAACAAGTCTTAAGATTTGCAGACATAGTTCAATTGTGTCACATTTATTTTTGCTGACAATGCACTATTTTTCCTTGAAGCATCTCAGGATAGTGCATCATGTTTAATGCGCTTATTGCATGAATATTGTATGACCTTAGGACCAAAGATCAATTTAGCCAAATCTTCTTTATAGTTCAGTGCAAACACATGGTCATTAACCCGATCAACAATTAGCAACAACTTGTATATAGGCACTATTCAAGTCAATGATACATACCTTGGTCTGACCATATTTTGGAGACACAATAAATGGAAAACCATCAATTTCTTGAAGGAAAAAATAATACGAAAACTCCAAATGAGGAAATCAGCATACTTGTCTCCAAATGGTCAAGAGGTTCTTATAAAATCTATCATTTGTGATATACCCACATATGATATGAATTGTTTATTGGTAACTTAGGTTTGGTGTTTAGAGCTGAATTTGTTACTATCATAGTTTTGGTGGAGTAACTCCAATGACCAAAAGAAGATCCATTGGGTTAAGTGGGCCAAACTTGTCGACGTCAAGGAAAGGGTAGGGATAGAAATTAAAGATATCCATACATTCAATTTAGTATTGCTAATAAAGAATGTATGGAGAATCCATAACCAGCCTAATGCTCTTCTCTCTCAACTAATCAAAGGTAAGTATGACATGCATAATGAAATTTTCTCAGCTGGTTCAAGTAATCATCCCTCCTGGTTGTGGAGGAGTTTATATGCAGGTAAATAATAATTGTGTAAAGGTCTTCATTGAAAAATAGGCAATGAGAACTAAGCTCGTTTTTGGAAGGACAATTGGATTCCTTCCCTCCAAAATGGACATTTGTAGCATCAAATAAATAATGAGTAAGCCAACCAAACCCGAGTAAGTACCGTTATTGATAGAAGTACAAGTACTTGGTGGTTAGACAATATCGAAAGATCCCATGTCCCATGGGAAAAGGAAGCTTTCATGACTATCCCACTCATTTCTCCTACTTGGAAAGATAAGTTGATATGACCTTGGGAATGGACTGGTAAGATCACAGTAAGATTTGCCTATACTTTCATTTTAGTTCAGAAACATGGTAAGCCTATATCAATCCCTTCCTCCTTCTTAGTTATACGCAAAAAAAATGTGGACAACACTTTGGCATATAGATTGCATTCCTAAGATTAGGAATATCCTCTAAAAAGTAATGTCGAATGCTTTGCCCATTCATGACAACTTATTTTTTGAGAAAATCCATATATTCTAATGCATGTCCCATGTCACGCCCCGGCCTAGTTTGGTCGGATCCCTGTGATCAACCCGCCACTCTCCCAATTTATTAAAGGGTTTCCCCTTATTATAAACCGTAAAGAGTAAGGCGTCCTTTAAATCTACACCTTTTCCTGGAATAACATAAATCAAAACTGCATAATGTTTTAAATTTATCATACCTGTCTCACAAGCATCTTAGTTGATGGTCTTTAAGGGTAGAATTTACGGAATTTTTTGAAAGAGATATAAAAGAGGGGGTGAGTACGATTACTCAGTGAATGGATTTTTTGAAATTTATCTTTTAGGAAAAAGATTTGTATTGGAGTGTGCCATACTCCTTATTTTCTTTCAAAAATCCTTTCATTTCAAATCTCTTGTTTTTATCACCATTTCTTATTAATCACGGTATTTCATCACCCAACACACATCCTTCATCATGAAGGTCAATCACACAATCGCAGGCCAGCCCATCCACTGAACCCACTTGTGGTGTCAGAGCGACTTTACCAGCCATATAGATAGAATCACATCCACTTCTACCCTGAGAATGAGCGGATGTACGCGACATCCGACCCTCAATCTCGAAATCAATTCACCGTGTCCGTATGAGGACAGAGACCTCATCCCAACCCCACCCCGATCTTGTGCACTTGAAACTACGTCGAGCTTCGTAAGGTCACCTAGTCCGATGAACTGCCCTTATATCCACCAGGTCGTCCATGGCCCTAGGATACATCACTACCCCTCTTGGGCATCTTGAAGGTCTCGTACACACAGTGCATGCACAATCAATATTTTCACATCATGCCATATAATCTATGGTGCCACTGGTCTAACGGCCCTGACCTTCAACTCAACTTGTAGCTGTTTGTCTTAACTAGTCTGGAGACCTGTCATGTTGCACTGCCACTAGTTGACTAAATATGTCAGTCATATCTTAGTACCATGGCCAAACAATTCATTTATTTAAAGTTGTACGGCATATATCTCTTGTTTGTTTACCAGCTTCTGCTCGTGCCAAATGGCCTATGGCCTACTGTTCGAGATTTTCAAAACCGGGCATATTAGCCCCAAGTTCCAAAATTGAGGCTCTTGGCCTATAAGAGTTATCCAAGCTCCCATAAAAAAGGTCTCCCAAATCATTTAAGCAGTGACATACAGTTAGAGTAGAGCACTTCTGACAAATTTTTTTTTAACTATCCTTCATACCAATCGGATATAAGGATATCTCCACTCATAACCGATAAACGGGTTTTCCACTTCCTTCGAGGAAGCTTCATCATACCAACCAGGTATGATCTACTCACGACTTGTAAGTAGTTTTTCCGCATCATTTTCACATCACTCCTCTATGTTGTGATGTTTAAAATACCACTAAGTAGTGGGTTTTCATTTCAAGGTATTTATCATCCCCAACTGGGTATGATATAAAATCCCACTCACCCGTTAATGCATTAAATTCTACCCGACCGGTTATTTGTATTTACGCGAGGTTGTCCTTGCTAGTGTTCCTAATACTTTGTATTCCTACACAATATGAACAACCTTGTTCATTATCCCTCGGCCTAATAGCCTTCATTCATTCCAAATGAATTAGAAAACCAAACTTTCTATTTATTTACAATTAGGTCCCTAAAGTTATTTTTCTTTAACTTTAAGTCCATAATACCGGTTTTTCCTCAAATTGAGTCCCGAAACTTTTAAAATTTATCTTAGGACCTCAATTTATTCAAATTCACAAAAAGGGGTTTAATTCCCCAAATTTCCAATTTGGTCCCCCAACTTTTCCAAAATTACCATTTTGCCCTTCCTTTACAAAAATGGTAAGTTTCACCCCAAAAATTCTAAAATTCCTCAATTGGCCCTCTAACATTCTTATCATGCCCAATTGACCCTCAATTTTATAAAATCACATTTTGGTCCTTCGAATTTTTAAAAATCTCCAATTTTCCCCAATTTTAACTTTTTAACACAACCGAATTTGATTTCATCAAATTGATCGATCAAATACTTCTAATTGTTGAAATTGAGTTTCTACATGTTCATACGATTCTCTAGCACTTTGAATGGTAAGTTTTAACGCCAGAACGAGCTCAAATAGAGCTTTGCCGAAAACCAAACTGTAGAGAGAGAAAGCTTCGATTGCTCATCGGTGAGGGCGTGACAATCTGAGCTTTCTATCTGGGCAAGTAGCTCTCTTCCTAAGGTTCTTCCTAGGATCAAGAATGACATCAATTGATGTCAAATTGGATTAGAATTCTGTCATTGAAATTCAGTCAACTCTCTCTCTAACACCAATCAGAAATTGTAGAGGGGAGTCGAATTGGCTTACTTTTCGGCCCTAATTCAGCCGTGGGAAGGCTGAGGGAGTGTTAGGAGGGCTCAGTTTGGCCTAAGGGGGCTCGAATTGGCTGATTTCAGCTCGACCAAAAATAGGGCAGACTCGGTCCGCTGGAGCTACTTCACTGTTCTATCACGCCAGCGTTTCTCCGGCGACTCTCGGAGCAAACAGAGACTACGGGCGTGTAGCTGACTTCTCCCCGATTCTAAGGAATATGACCTCACCTTCTTTGGCTTAGAAATGACCCTATGTCAGAGCTCTGGTTTGGGCTTCACCAGAAAACTAAGCACTTGAGAGAGAGTGAACTTTTCAGTTGTGGAGAGGGTGAATGAGAAGGGGGTCTTTATATAGGAAGCTCGGGGACTTCTTGATTATCTGATTGGCGCCTTAATGGTGGTCATTCATTTCCTGAAACTCCCTGGCCGGAGACTTTTCAGCTTCACCGGCGCTGTGCGATTTTCCGGCGAGTGAACAGTGCTGTCATCTAAAGGAAGATGTCGACACTATTCCGAACTGGACTGAACCGGTCCAAACCGGGTTCGATGCTTAAACCGGCTGGTTCACCCCCCATTCGACCGAATTTTTCAAATCTATAAATTTTTAAATTTATATAAATTCATTTTTTATCCATTGGTGGCCTCAAATTTCAAATTTGAATCATTTAAGCCATCTAGAAAAATGAATTTGAATCCAGTTCAATAGTGGTCCAAACGAGTTCAATCCGGTTTGGATCCGGTTCACCTAAACCAGTGTGGTTTTCATCTCCAATTCCTTCTCAAGTTCATTTCCATGACTTTTGGGACTCTTTGGGTTACTCGAGATCCATAAATTTCCCGGTTTGCCATTTCTCTATTGGTTCTAGTTCATGAATCTAGTCGGTTCATAAATTGGTTCTACCTGGTTCAAACTCGGTTCACTCTAACCGGTCCAGTTTTTCTTCCCCAATTCATTCTAAGGTTCTTTCTCCACGGTTTATGAACCATTTTGAGTCACATGGGAGCTGTAAATTCTCAAATTTGCTCATTTCCTTATATTCGACTTGTAGACCGATTTAGTTTTAAATTTGAAGTCAACCGGTTCTTTCCCCAGTTTTTCTCATTATTAAAGGATGGGGTTGACAACTCTCCCCTCCTTTTTGGGGTTTTGTCCCCAAAACAGTTACACGTTAAATAATTAAGGGTAACTATCCCTCATCTACACTCGGTTTTCCATGTCTCTTCCTGCACAGGTCCGTTCTACCAAAACACCTTAACCATAGGAATTTTCTTGTTCCTCAAATTCTTGTATCTCCGATTGATGATTCATACCGGTTTTGTCTAATAGGTCAGGTTCTCTTCTAGTTCCACTGGAGGTCAGTCCAATACATGACTAGGATTAGGTTGATATTTTCAAAGCACTGAGATGTGGAATACATCATGTATTCTCTACAGATCAGGAGGTAGTTCCAATTTATAAGCTACCAGTCCTATCCTTTGAATGATGGGATATGAACTGATATATCTTGGTTTCAACTTTCCTCTTTACTAAAACCTGAGCATTCCTCTCCAAGGAGACACTTTGAGGAATACTTGATCTCCTACCTCGAACTCTAGATCTTTCCTTCGATTGTCCACATAACTCTTTTGTCTATCCTGTGCGATCTTAAGACGACTCCTTATTAATTTTATCTTCTCAGTGGCATCCTCAATTAGTTCTGCCCTTTCTATCTTCCTTTCCCCCACTTCTTCCTAAAATAGAGGGGTACAACATGGTCATCCATAAAGGGCTTCATAGGGAACAATCTGAATACTGGCCTGATAACTATTATTGTAAGCAAATTCCATCAGACGCAAATATTCCTCCTAGTTTTTATTTATGGTAAGTACGCACACTCTTAGCATTTCTTCTAAGGTTTGGATAGTTTGCTCAGACTGACCATTTGTCTGAGGGTGAAATGTCGTGTGCATATGAAGCTTGGTCCCCATGGCATTTGGTAAACTTGGCCAAAACCTAGAAGTAAAGCTCGGATCTGTATCTGATACTATACTCACTGGGACACCATGGAGTCTTATGATTTCCTTCATGTATAGGACGACCAGCTGTTCTATCGTGTCTGTCACTTTTATAGGAAGGAAATGTGTTGATTTGGTCAATCTATCCACCATGACCCAAATCGCATCTCGACCCTTTCTGGTCATCGGTAGGCCTATGACAAAGTCCATGGTGATGTGCTCCCATTTCCACTCTGGAATTGGTAAGGGTTGTAGTAGTCCTCACGGTTTCTAATGCTCTACTTTTATCTGTTGACAGAAAAAACATCGGGCTACATATTCCGCAATGTCCCCCTCTTCATACCCTTCAACCAGTATCCTTGTTTGAAGGTGCAGTACATCTTAATATTGCCCAGATGCATAGCATACACCAAATCGTGTGCCTCTTCCAGAATTAATCTTTTCAACTCCTTATCTTGAGGCACACATACCCTACCCTTATAGGTTAGTACTTCATCACCTCGCACGTCGTAGTCCGGTTTCCTTTCTCTATTTATCAGGTCCAAATAAGATTGGAGTTCTTTATCGGTCCTTTGTTAAGCCTTTATATTGGAGTTAGACTGGGTCTTACTGCTACATTAGCCACCAAGCAATTTTCCTGCTTGTCTATCCTCAGATCCACCTCCATCCTTCCCAATTGTTCTAACAAGGGTAGGTAACTTGTCTTCACTTGTGCTACCTCAATTTGATGCTTGCGACTTAAGGCATCTGCTATCACATTAGCCTTTTCGGGGTGATATTCTATCGTATGATCATAATCCTTCACCAATTCCAGCAAATCTCCTCTGACGGAGATTTAACTCCTTCTGAGTTAGAAAGTACTTAAGGCTCTTGTGATCTGTGTATATCTTGCACTCAACCCCGTAAAGGTATTGTCGCCATATCTTTAAGGGAAAACACTATTGCAGCTAATTCCAAGTCATGAATTGGGTAATTTCTTTCATGTACCTTCAGTTGTCGCGAGGCATATGCGATAACCTTCCCTTGTTGCATTAAAACACATCCAGGCCCTTGTCTAGAGGCATCACTATAGACTGTGTACTCTCCTACTTTAGGATCAGGTAAGGAGAGTACCGGTGCCATTGTTAGTCGAGTTTTTAACTCTTGAAAAGACTTCTCACAACTCTCATCCCATTTATATTCAACTCCCTTCCTGGTGAGTCGAGTTAGTAGAGCTGCTATTTTAGAAAAGTCTTGCACAAATCGTCTATAGTATCTTGCCAATCCTAAGAAACTTCTTATTTCTGTAGGATTCCTTGGAGCCTTCCAATATGATATGGCTTCCACCTTAGTTGGATCTATTTTAACTTCATCCTTAGATATGATGTGCCCTAAGAATCCTACCTCCTGTAGCCAGATCTCACACTTGGAAAACTTTGCATATAATTGGTTTTCCTTCAATATTTCCAATGTAGTTGCCAAATGCTTTTCATGTTCTAACCTAGTTCGTGAGTATATAAGAATGTCATCTATGAATACTATCATGAACCTGTCCAAATGAGGTTGGACCATGCAGTTCATTAAGTCTATGAAGGCTGCAGGGGCATTCATCAATCCAAACGACATCACTCTGAACTCATAGTTTCCATATCTGGATTTAAATGCCATCTTAGGGATGTCCTCTTCTCTAATCCTGAGTTAGTGATAGCCTGACCGAAGATCTATTTTAGAGAAGTAAGTTGCTCCCTTTAATTGGTCAAACAAATCATCTATCCTTGGAAGTGGGTATCGATTCTTGATGGTGACCTGGTTTAGCTTTCTATAGTTGATGCACAGTCTCATGCTTCAATCCTTTTTTTTTTTTACAAATAGAACAGGAGCACCCCATGGAGACTGACTTGGACATATGAAATTCTTTTCTAATAATTTGTCTAGCTGTTCCTTTAATTCTTTCAGCTCTGCTGGAGCCATGCGATATGGGGCCTGGGATATGGGGTTTGTTCCTAGGGTTATTTCTATGGTGAACTCCACTTGTCGACTTGGAGGTAGTCCGGGTAGCTCTTCTGGAAAAACCTCTGGATAATGCCTGACTATCGGAATGTCTTCGAGTTTCTTTTCTTCAGACTTTTCATCCACAACCATGGCCAGAAAAGCTGTACAACCTTTCTGTATCATCTTTTGAGCTTTCAGGTGGGACACCAATTGTACTTCATTTTTCCTTCTATCTCCTTGAAACTTTAGTCCTTTTGTCTTGGAGGTATGAAAGGTTATCGTCTTCTTCCTACAGTCCATCTTTGTTTGATGGTTACTTAGCCAGTCCATTCCTAGTATTACTTCAACCTCCTTTAGGGGTAATGGGATCAAGTTAGCTTCAAGTGGGATTCCTCCACTTTTTATCTCACATCCCTTTAATTGTTTATTTCTATTTAAACCTTCTCCTAAAGGTGTAAGGATGTTAAGGCTTTGTACTAGTGGGGTGAGCTCTAGGGGTACTTTCGAAACCAATTCTTCCTTGATGAATGATCACTCTGCTCCGGAGTCAAAGAGGGCATAGACTTGTTGTCCCAATAGCTGTATATACCCCGCTATAGTGCTAGGGTCTCCTCTAGCCTCCTCCTAAGTGAGGTTGTATACTTTAGCTTCTACTCTTGTTGTAGCATCTGGCCTGGGGTTTTTGGGATTCCCTTGAGGTGGTCCAAGAGTATTCCTCTACCTGTTCTCCCTTAGGGTGGAACAATCCCTCGCAAAGTGCCCCAATTGCACGCATGCAAAGTAGGTAAGGCATGCTCCCTCATGGTTCCTTTGACACTTTGGACAATGTTGGTTTCCTTGGGGTAAGGTGGGGACTACTCTGGGAGGTGGTGGCATGTCTCTTCTCTTTTGGAAAGCTGTTCTATTTCTCCATCTTAGAGCGTTAGGTTCCTTCCATCCTCCTTGATGGTTTGGACCCTTATCCACCTTTTTGGTCGTCTGTTCTATTCGACGACGTCGGGTATACTCTAGTTGCTCACATTCGTGAGCCATACTAATTACGGCTGCCAGGTCTATGGGGGCATCCCAGTACTCCCAAACGGTCTCTAATGTACATATTGAGACCGTCCATGAACCTTTGACATATGTCAGCCGACCTAGCTAGGTTAGGGGCAAAGGGTCTTAATTCGCTGAACTTTGTCTCGTATTCCGCTATGAAGTTAAGCCCTTGTCAAAGCCGGATGAATTCTTGCTTCTTCTCATTTATTAGATAGGGTGCCAAGTACTCCTCTAAGTACCTCTCCTCAAATTTTTCCCAATTGGGGATGGTGATATGCAGGTTTCAAACATTGTCCCACCATCGTTTAGTTGACGGTCTTTAAGGGTAGGATTTTTTAAATTTCCTAAAATGGATATAAGAGAGGGGGTGAGTATAACTACTTAGTGAATGGGTTTTTCAAAATTTATCTTTTAGGAAAAAGATTTGTATTGGAGTGTGTCAGACTCCTTATTTTCATTCAAAAATCCTTTTATTTTTATCACAATTTCTTATTAATCACGGTGTGTCATCACCCAACACACATCCTTTATCATGAAGGTCAATCACACAATCGCAGGCCAGCCCGTGCATTGAACCCACTTGGGGCATCGGAGCGACTTTACCGGCCACCTATATAGAAGCACGTCCACTTCTACCATGAGAATGAGTGGATATACGTGACATCCGACCCTCAATCCCAAAATCAATTCTCCATGACCGTATGAGGACAGAGACCTTATCTCGACCCCACCCTGGTCTCGCGCACTTGAAGCTACGTTGGGCTTTGAAAGGTCACTTGGTTCAACGAACTGCCCTTATATCCACCAAGTCGTCCAGGGCCCTAAGACACATCACTATCCCTCTTGGGCGTTTTGAAGGTCCCGTACACATAGTGCATGCACAATCAGTAAATTCATATCATGCCATATAATATGTGGTGCCACTGGTCCAATGGCCCCGACCTTCAACTCAACCTACAATTGTTTGTCTTAACTAGTCTGGAGACCTGCCATGTCGCACTGCCACTAGTTGAATAAAGATGTCAGTCCTATCTTAGTATTATGGTTAAACAATTCATTTATTTAAATTTTGTTGTATATATCTCATGTTTTTTATGAGCTTTTGCTCATGCCAATTGGCCTATGGCCCACTGTTCGAGATTTTCAAAACCGAGCATATTAGCCCCCAAGTTTCAAAATCGAGGCCCCCAACCTATAAGAGCTATCTGATTCTCATCAAGAAGGTCTCCCAAATCATTTAAGCAGTGACACATAGTCAAGGGAGAGCACTTCTAACAAAAAGAATAAAATTTTAACTATCCTTCATACCAATAGGATACGAGGATATCTCCGCTCATAACCGATGAACGAGTTTTCCACTTCCTATAAGGAAGCTTCATCATACCAACCGGGTATGATCTACTCACGACTTGTAAGTAGTTTTTTCACATTATTTCCACATCACTCCTCTATATTGTGATGTTTAAAATACCACTAAGTAGTGACTTTTCATTTTGAGGTACTTATCATCTCCAACTGGGTATGATATAAAATCCCACTCACCCGTTAATGCAGTGAATTCCACTCGACCGGTTCTTTGTATTCATGCGAGCTTGTCCTTGATGACGTTCCCAGTACTTCGTATTCCTACACGATATGAACATCCTTATTTATTATCTCTCGGCCTAATAGCCTTCATTCATTCAAAATGAATTAGAAAACTAAACTTTCTATTTATTTGCAATTAGGTCCCTAATGTTATTTTTTAAACTTTTAAGTCCCTAATGCCGGTTTTTCCTCAAATTGAGTCTCGAAACTTTTAAAATTTATCTTAGTACCTCAATTTATTCAAATTCACAAAAAGGGGTTTAATTTCCCAAATTTCTAATTTGGTCCCCCAACTTTTCCAAAATTACCATTTTGCCCTTCCTTTACAAAAATGGTAAGTTTCACCCCAAAAATTCTAAAATTCCTCAATTGGCACTCTAACATTCTTATCATGCCCAATTGACCCTCAATTTTATAAAATCACATCTTGATCCTTCGAATTTTTGAAAATCCCCAATTTTCCTCAAATTTCCCCCAATTTCAACTTACTAACACAACTGGATTTGATTTCATCAAATTGACTGATCAAACACTTCTAATTGTTGAAATTGAGTTTATACATATTCATACAATTCTCTAGCACTTTGAATCGCATGTTTTAACGTCGAAATGAGCTCAAACGGAGCTTCGTC
Source organism: Trapa incisa (assembly GCA_030064435.1). NCBI lineage: Eukaryota > Viridiplantae > Streptophyta > Magnoliopsida > Myrtales > Lythraceae > Trapa > Trapa incisa. The sequence continues at coordinate 4,953,345 of CM057770.1, read as the reverse complement.
GGAAAATAGACTATAGAGAGAGAAAGCTTTGATTGCTCACTAGTGAGGGCGCGGTGGTATGAGTTTTCTATCTGGGTAGGTTGCTCTCCTGAGATTCTTCCTAGGATCAAGAATAACATCAATTGATGTCGAATTGGATTAGAATTTCATCATTGAAATTCGGTCGACTCTCTCTCTAACATCGGTCAAAAATTGTAGAGCGGAGCTGAATTGGCTTACCTTTCAGCCCTAATTCGATCGTAGGAGGGCTAAGGGAGTGTTAGGAGGGCTTAGTTTGGCATGAGGGGGCTTGAATTGGCCGATTTCAGCTCAACCAAAAACAGGGCAGCTTTGGTCCGTCGGAGCTAGCTTCACTGTTCTATCACGCCTGCGTTTCTCCGGCGACATGCGTGTAGCTGACTTCACCCCAGTTCTAAGGAACCTGACCTCACCTTCTTTGGCTCAGAAATGACCCTACGTCAGAGCTCTGGTTTGAGCTTCACTGGAAAACTAAGCAGCTTAGAGAGAGTGAGCTTTTTAGGTGTGGAGAGGGTGAATAATGTGAGGGTCTTTATATAGTAAGCTCAGGGACTTATTGGCCGTCCGATTGGTGCCTTAATGGCGGTCATTCATTGCATGAAACTCCATGGCCAGAGACTTTTCAGCTTCGCCAGCCTTGTGCGATTTTCTGGCGAGTGAACAGTGCTGTCATCTAAAGGAAGAAGACGACACTGTTCCAAACCAGATCGGATCGGTCCGAACTGGGTTCGAAGCTTGAATCAGTCGGTTCACCCCTCATTGGACTGAATTTTTCAAATCTAAAAATTTCTAAATTTATTTTCTATCCATTGGTGGCCTCAAATCTCAAATTTGAATTATTTAAGCCAACTAGAAAAATAAATTTAGAATCCAGTTCAATAGTGGTTCAAACTGTTCCAAACCGGTTCAATCCGGTTCAGATACAGTTCACCTAAACTAGTTTGGTTTTCATCTCCAATTCCTTCTCATGTCCATTTCCATGACTTTTGGGACTCTTTGGGTCACTCGGGATCCATAAATTTCCTGGTTTGCCCTTTTTCTATCGGTTCCGGTTCATGAATCTACTCGGTTCATAAACTGGTTCTATCTGGTTCAGACCTGGTTCACTCAGATCGGTCTGGTTTTTCTTCCCCGATTCATTTTAAGGTTCTTTTTCCAAGGTTTATGAACCATTTTGATTCACATGGAAATTCTAAATTCTCAAATTTGCATATTTCCTTGTATTCAGCTTGTAGACTGATTCGGTTTTAAATTTGAAGTCGACCGGTTCTTTCCCCAGTTTTTCTCATTATTAAAGGACAAGATTTACATCACATATGTGGTGAAGTCGAAACCATATATTATTTACTAGTTAAATGTGAATTGACTAGATTAGTATGGTTTATAACATGTGAGGTAAGAATTGAGCAGTTTGCTGATTTGTCCTTAATTGAATAAATTGAATCTTGGTTATTTAATATAAAATAGGGAAATGATGAGAGGGAAGCAATGAATAGCAGATTTTCCACAACGTGTTGGGCGATATAGAAGTAATAAAATAAAACTCTATTTATAGAGCGTCCACCATAATAAAATAAAACTCTATTTATAGAGCGTCCACCATAAGTTGAGTAACTAATCGATAAAATCATGGGTTCAATTAGAGAATATGCATGCATCAATGAGGATAAAAGTCACACTAGATATGCGTTAAATTTGCCTACGAAAATTGAGGGAGAATGAAAGTGACCCCCAAGTGACACGGTGAATATTAATGTTGATGATTCATTTAATCCATTTACAAGAGATGCAGTGACAATAATTATCGTTAGGAATGATCAGGGCGCTCTACTGCAGGCAAGTGGCTCCTGATTTTATTGCATACACGTATTGGAATATTAAGTATGAGCCGTATTGGAAAGATTAAAACTTGCACAAGAACATGATTGACCCAAAATTATACTTGAATTTCACTACTACGCACTATATACCATAATTCAGAAGCAGGAATGAAAAGTTACATGTATTGTTCACATTTACATTGATTAATCACTACATTATATGTTGAGCTTTTTAGAATGTCAAATGGTATTAGTTAAATGATTAAGCAACTTTTTTACATATACATTGACCTGTTTTTACATGAATAATTGAGGATAAATCGATTTGAATATTGTTATATCCAATAATTTTAATTCTATTATCGAGAATAAAAGAATTATTTAATTTTCATATTATTATTATATGAATTTTATATATGGAATTTGATATATTAATGAAAAATTATTTTGACAAGCAAAAAAAATGAACGCAAATGCGGTGATTGCTAAAAATTAGGGAAGTTGTCCATGATAAAGACATACAAGATACCATTTCAACCCCACTTGGTAACCCCAACCACATATGCAATTTAGACTTGAGAATACAAACCAAGTGTTTACATATTATGTCAAAGGAAAATATTATTTTCTGTTTTGATTTTATATGTCGCATATCTTCAATAATTTGGCCAATTACATGAGGTGAGTTAGTTTGTTTATGTAGGTATGCTATTGTAATGGTACACATCTTATTTAGGTATGTTATTTGATATTTAGATTGAAAATCTGTTTCTTGGTATCATTCTATTTGGTAGTTCAGTAAATTTCATGTGTGTACCTCACTTGGGATGATCATGCATTGTCTAATTATTAAGCAAAAGCTCCAAATTTTCAAAAGGGATATGTGGTCGTCGTAACTGAAGTCCACCGGTGGGGGTCTGTTTGGTGTTTCTGGTTGATACTCTTATCGTGATACGATCATCTTTTGCGGTGATTTTCAAAGCAGGGTGCATGCCCACCACTCGAAAAAAGGCATGCAGAATGTGAGCTTCACCTATTTCAAAGTCTCACGGAAAATTATGGCTGGCAAGCTGGAGACCCTTCTCATAAATCAGCTCCGGAGTGAAGGGTTTGAGTTGACCAACATTGCCAATAGTAATCATCCTAACTTCGGCTCATTTAATATTAACTTGGAAACTGAAGCAGCACTTCAGGAGGCTTCTATTTCTCTCATTATCATTGATATCATTGAGTTTTCTCATACATAAAATTCTATATATGATCGATCTAGTCTTGACCTCAGCTTATGCTATATTCTACTTTTCCGCTTGGACGATGAATGTTGTAAAGAATATATATATATATATATATATATATATTATTGTTGAGGCAACCATCTTGACTTCAACTAGAGAAGCTGAAAAATTGGGTTACTTTTCAAACTGTATTTTTGTCGGTTCATCATGCAGTGTCCATGCGGGATCGCACTTGGCAAGCTAAACCTCCAAAAGCTTAGCCAACATTTATGGGAAAACAGTTTCTCACATGGAAATTGGAAAAGATAGTCTCAAAATGGCATAATCTTTCTTTTCCATATTGATAAAGGAAGGAAAACCATTCCATATTAGAAATTGGGATCACCGACGTACACTATATAAGTAGAGCAGCTAGATATAGACAATCCCATAACCAAAGACGGGGCAAATTGTAAATAAAAGATCTATGAAATTTTAAAAATTCTTTTGCTAACCATCAGTCAGGTGATGATTACACCCCGATCGAGATTGAGGAAGGGACGCATGAATGAATTGATCAAGCGAGAAGCCAGAAGTTTTTGCGAGTCTTGGAGTTGAGAAGATAACCAGCGTTTTGACCTTTCCTCTGCACACCCACACAGTCGCATTTGCTGTGCTTTATTAGATACTCCGCTATGTCTTTCCCTTTTGCTGATTCCCCCGCAACCGCTAATGATCTTCTGAGCCTGAAATTTGTTTCATGAATTGAATTTTACGTTATTTTCTAGACCCAGAAAATGGAAGATGAGGTTGACGCATGGCTTCCGACTTAATGTTCTATTTTTCTCCCGAAGATAAAACTATCGAATTAGCTGTAAATATATTATGGGAATTGCAGAAGAAGATGGAAAAGTTGGTGCATGTGTTTCATTGCGTACCCTAACATGGCCGTGGAGAGGCTCCTGCGCTGGCCGACGATGATGGCGTCAACCCCATGCAAGTCGCTCTGGTCAAGGACAACCGCTGCCTTTTCCTTCCCCTCCTTATTCTCCATCCTCTCGATCCGGACGCGAATCTTTGGGTGGTCGAGCTCGCAGATGCTCTTCATCTCCTCCAGGAAGTCCGTCGACTCAGCCGCAAACCCCTGGAGCCCTACCGTGGCTCGTCGGACCGCCGCCGCCAACGAACCTCCTATGCCGGCGGCTCCTCTGGTAGTGGAGCTGGCCTCACCAATGGGGTCGCAGACTCCACGGCCGCGGTTCTGGCTGTGAAAGAAGAGGAGGTGGTTGCCGTCCTCCTGGTGGTAGTGGTGGCTCTGCCACCTGAAGAGGGTGGTAAATGTGGTCCTCCACGAAGAGTCGGACGGGGAGTCGACGTGGAGGAGGATGAGCTCGTCTTGGTCGGTTAGGCCGCCGTGGGAGAGGGCGTACTGGAGCGCGGTGGCCGACTCCTGGGTGGGGTCGGCCACGACCATCACCTTACGTGGGGCTGCTGCCGGAGAGGTGTCGACCGTCATTAATGTGGCGGTCACCGGAGCAGCGGAGAGGCCAATACCGCACCTGTAGAAACGGACAGCCGATAGGTGGATCTCTCCTTGTTTCGGGAGAATTTAGAGGGAAAAAGAATCGGTGGAGAGGTAATGAAGCAAAGGAGAGGTGGAGATGGTTTCTTCGTCTGGCACTTTTTTGTCTTTCTTAATAATCTAATATATAGGAGGGGGTGGAGATGTGTTGTCTATAAATAAAATACTTAGTAATAATATAGAAGAGATATAAAACTAGTACTGACCGACATCAGCTGCGGAACATCTATATCCAATGGAGAGATGCTTCGGCTTCCTTCATGATATGTATGCTAAAATCAAACTTACACACAATAGAATAGGCTAAATACATGTACATAAATTGAATCATATTAGCTCTCTCTTCCATTATAGCTTATATTTTAGTTGATATGAGCGTGTTAAACATAGCCAATTTTTTTAATTGAAGGAAGCCGCTGATATAATAAATGTTGTGATAGAAAATAGAATATTCACATGAATATTCAACATATTATTTTATATTTATATTATCAATTATTTAACCATCATTTATGCGCACCATCTTTGAGAATCAACACCAACAACAAAATACGAGCAAAATGGATACTAGAATTCAACTTTACACTTACCTTTCATGCACTATCCTTACCACAACCACCAAATTGAATGAATTGAATTACTATCTATTAGGCCTCTTCTAAATTTTTATGGAATTCTCGGTTACGCTTTTGGCACCATTCCGACACTACCCCAAGTGCCGTCCCAAGTGTATCGCTGACCTGTTGTCTCCCAATAACAAATTCGCCATTTGGGAGGCACGACATCAGTTTTGTATTGCTGCCATCAATGTCGCCCTGTCCACATATACAATTTATAAGTTATGGGCGTTATTTTCAAGTACAACCTCAAAGTGAATTGATTGACCAACAATGGCGGGCCATTAAGGAAAATAATAAGCTAAGAGACTATATAGCAGCAATAGTCAATTTTAGCTCGCTTCAATCCGATTACTCGATCTCGTTAATCTAGAGATTTTTTCCCAAAATTAAACTGATATAATTAAGGTTTATAATAGAAAATAGTTATATATATTTTTCAGTGAAAATTTAAAACTTTTATTTATAATATAGTGCTAAAAAAATAATTTAACAATAAGATAAGAATACAATAGTTAATAAACAGTAAATTACAAATTTGGTGAGAAGTATAGGTGGCTAACTCAGACTATAAGTGATTTGTGAATGTTTTCCTATCTTTGCCCCTAGTTTCCTTACGTCCACCTTTGCCTCTAGTTTCTTTGCGTTCACTACATTGCTATTAACGCATGAGCGTATTATGGCTTACGATAAAAAATTCTCTATAAACTACCTAACATGATATACTAGTCATCTGTCTTTAGGAGCTGCCAGAGTGATGGGGAGGCTAAGTGGAGGGGTGCCCCTTATATATAGGCCTCGACAATTGAATGGCTACCGATCAGCGCAAAAATTAACGTCTGACTCACCCTATTCCCACGGTACGACGAATTTTTCGGGCACGAGAGACTCTCTCTCTTCTCTAGCATTTGTGGTTTGCCATTAGCTTGAGGTTGAAGATGGCACTATTTCGCGCATATTAGCTTCACAAGTGTGAACTGCCACGTGGCACTCTATGATTGGTTGGTCTCGTCGATTTGGCATCCTACTTGGTGTTTGAATCACCCTTTGACTCATTGACCAGCCATGTGGCGATCTCCCATTGGTCACCTGACTAGACTCGGTCGACCTTTGACCATGACACGTGGTATACTTTAATTGGCTTATTTAAATAAATCATATTTCCCTCCCCACGCACTGCATGACCGCCACAGGTCAGGCTCTCATTAGCTGATTTAAATATCCCATATTTCTCCTGGGACATTGTGTAAACCCCGTCCTTTGATAATGAGAAAATCGGGAAAGAACCGGTCAGTTTTAAATTCTTAAACCGAATCGGTCTACAAGCTCAATTAATAGGAAACGGGCAAATTGAGAATTTACAACTTTCATGTGACTCAAAATGGTTTTTAAATTTTGGAAAAGAACCCTAGGACGAATTGGGAAAGAAAAAACTGGACCGGTTCAAGTGAACTGGGTCCAAACGGATAGAACTGGTTTATGAACCGAGTTGATTCGTAAATCGGAACCGATAGAGAATGGGTAAACCAAGAAATTTATGGATCCCTTGTGATCCAAAGAGATTTATAAGCCTTGGGAATGAACATTAGAACAAAGTGGGAGAGAAAAACTAGAACGGGTCAGGTGAACTAGACCCGAATAAGATTGAACCGGTTTAAGGACCGAGTCAATTTATAAACCGGAATCGATAAAGAGATGGTAAATCAGGAATGTTATGGACCCTAAGTGACCTAAGTAGTCACAAAAGTCATGAAAATGGACTTGTGAAGGAATTGGGGATGAAAACCAAACTGGTTTAGGTGAACCGGATCCGAACCAGTTTGAACCACTATTGAATCGAGTCCAAAATTCATTTTTCTAGGTGGCTTAAATAATTCAAATTTGAGATTTGAGGCCACCATTGGATAGAAAATGAATTTAGATAAATTTAAAAATTTTTAGATTTGAAAAACTCGGTTGAATGAGGGGTGAACCAGTTGGTGTAAGCTTTGAACTCGGTTCGGACTGGTTCGGTTCGAAATAGTGTCGTCTTCTTCCTTCAGATGACAGCACTGTTCACTCGCTTGAAACTCGAAACAGCACTGACGGAGAAGAAACATTTTCATTCGATACATTTTAGGCCATCAATGTCTGTTATAAAGGTGCCAAACGGACGGCCAACGAGTCCCCGAGCTCCCTATATAAATAACTCCTCTCCATTCATCCTCTCCACACCTGAAAAGCTCACTCTCTCTCAGATGCTTAGTTTTTCGATGAAACTCAAACCAAAGCTTTGATATAGGGTTATTTCTAAGCTAAAGAAGGTGAGGTCGGGTTCATTAGAATTAGGGAGAAGTCAGCTACATGGTGGTGACTTCCATTAGTTCCGAAAGTCGTCGGAGAAGTGCCGGCATGATCGAACAGTGAAGCAGCTCCGACAGACCGAAGCTGCCCTATTTTGGTCGAGCTAAAATCAGCCAATTTGAGCCCTCCTCATGCCAAACCAAGCCCTCCCACGACCGAATTAGGATGGAAAGGTAAGCCAATTTGGCTCCCTTTGCAATTTTCGATTGGTGTTAAAGAGAGAGTCGACCAAACTTCAAAGACAAAATACTAATCCAATTAGACATCAATTGATGTCATTCTTGATTATAGGAAGAACATCAGGAGTAGAACTACCTGCCCAAATAGAAAGCTCAGATCGTCATGCCCTCACCGGTGAGTAATCGAATCTCTCTCCCTACAGTTCATTTCCCGACGAAGCTCCGTTTGAGCTCGTTTCGACGTTAAAACTTGTGATTAAAATTGCTAAATAATTGTATGAACATTGAAAATGTTTGATTAGTCAATTTAATTAAATCAAATTCGACTGTGTTAAAAAGTTGGAATTGGGGGAAAATTGGGGATTTTTGAAAATTCGAGGGACTGAAATGTAATTTCCTAAAATTGAGGGTCAATTGGGCATGATAAAGATGTTAGAGGGCCAATTGAAGAATTTTAGAATTTTTGGGGTAAAATTTACCATTTTTGTAAAGGAAGGGCAAAATGGTAATTTTGGAAAAGTTGGGAGACCAAATTGGAAATTTGGGAAATTAAACCCCTTTTTGTGAGATTGAATAAATTGAGGTCCCAAGGGGAATTTTAAAATTTTTGGGACTCAATTTGAGGAAAAACCGGCATTTGGGACTTAAATTTAAAGAAAAATAACTTTAGGGACTTAATTGCAAATAAATAAAAGTTTAGTTTTTCTCATTCATTTGGAATGAATGAAGGCTATTAGGCCGAGAGATAATGAACCGAGATGTTCATATCATGTAGGAACACGAAGCACCAGGAACGCCAGCAAAGACAAGCTCGCGTGAAATCAAGGAATTGGTCTAGTGGAATTCACGACATTAATGGGTGAGTGGGATTTTATATCATACACCGTTGGGAATGATAAGTACCTCGAAATGAAAACCCATTATCAAGTGATATTTTAAACATCACAACTTAGAAGAGTGATGTGAAAACCATGCGAAAAAACTATTTACCAGTTGTAAGTAGATCATACAGGGTTGGTATGATAAAACTTCCTCGAGTGAAGTTGAAAACTCGTTCGTCGGTTATGAGCGGAGATGTCCTTATACCTGGTCGGTATAATGGACAGTTGAAAATATAATTTTGTCAGAAGTGCTCTCTCTTGACTTTGTGTCAATGCTTAAACTATTTGGGAGACTTTCTTGATGGGAGCTCGAATAGCACTTATAGGTCGGGGGCCTCAGTTTTGGAAATTTGGGGCTATTATACCCGGTTTTGAAAATCTCGAACACCATAGGCTAGTGGGCACGAGCAAGAGCTCGTAAACAAACATGAGATATGTGCCATAAAACTTTAATAAATGAATTGTTTGGCTATGGTACCAAGACAGGACCGACATATTCAGTCAACTAGTGGCAGTGCAACATGATAGGTCTCTGGACCAGTCAAGACAAACATCTACATGTTGAGTTGAGAGTCGGGGCTGTTGGACAAGTGGCACCATAGATTATATGGTATGATAAGAAAATATTGTTTGTGCATGCACTATGATGATGGGATCATTAAGACGCCCATGAGGGGTAGTGATGCATCCTACGGGCCCTGGACGACCCGGTGAGTATAAGGGCAGTTCATCGTACTAGGTGACCGTGCGAAATTTGGAGTAGTACTAAGCGCATGAGACTGGGATGGGGATGGGATGAGGTTCTTGTCCTCATATGGACACGAAGAATTGATTTCGGGATTGAGTGTTGGATGTCACGCACATCCACTTATTCTTAGGGTAGAAGTGGACGTACTTCTATCTAGGTGGCCGACAAAGTCGCTCCGAAGCCACAAGTAGGTTCAGTGGTCGTGCTGGCCTGCGAATGTGTGTTTACATGACGAAGGTTGTGTGTTGGGTGATGACACACCGTGATTAAATAAGGAAATGGTGGTAAAACCTGAGATTTTAAATGAAATGATTTTTGAAAGAAAGGAGTCTGGCACACTCCAACGCAACTCTTTTCCTCAAATATATTTTCTTGAAAAACCCATTCACTGAGTAGTCGTACTCACCCCCTCCTTTCTATCCCTTTTTCAAGAAAAGAAAAAATGACTAACAATAATATCGAGCCTTACCCTCTGTCTGGTATGCTTAAATTTCCTTAAGCTTGCATTTTATTGGATGTATGTCTTTCAAGGAACAAGGTCTAAATTACGCCTAACTCATCTCTAGTTAAAGTCGGAGGAAACTCCTCTTGAACCGAATGAGCGACGGGTTGTTCACGGGGATCCAACCAAACTGGGTTGGGGCGTATCAACTAGAGTGGTATCAGAGCCAAGTTCCCTTGAAACATTATCAATATTATACCCTGATATTAACCCAACTCTAAACTATTGTGTAGAAAGTAAAGTCCCTCGGAAATTCGCGGAAAAATCCAGTCCTTCCTCGATAATTGTGAAAAAGACATCCAACCCAAGAGAGGAAGCCGTTCAAAGATTTCTAAAAGGTGAAAAGAGGGTGCCAAAGGACATGGTAGAAAACTACCGGAAACTAGTTGGAGCCCTATTAGAACAAGAAGGTATCATATACCCTCTTCCCAGACAAGAAGAACCAGCAACACCTCCTAGAAGTCCGACCCCTCCTCCTCTAATGCCACAACAACCGAAGAGGAATCCCACCAAGAAGGAGGCCTGGGATAACTATTGGGATGCATATGCTACCTTTATGAAGGTTCACCAAGTACATCCACCCACTCAACCAAACTTTAACCCATCTTAATGGGTGAAGTGGACTTATGAGTGTGAGGAGGAAGTACTAAGGCGGTACGAATTGGAGGCCATACATGGAATTTGTCCTATTAAGGATCATGAAAAGACCCCAATCAGTTCCTCAGAGCCTTCTGATCAAGAGTCCCATAATTGTTCTAGGGTTAACTCTAGCTCTATGACCCCAAGGGATTAGGGGGTAGAGAATTCCTGTAATAAGCCAAATTTTGGCAAGAAACTATTTCCTAAATAAACAAAACTGAAGTTTATTAAAACTCCTAAGTTTCCTTGAGAAAAAAATTAAGTGTAAGATAATAAGAGTTTAAATAAAAAGGGAACCCCCTTAAGAAAGAATGGGGTATGGGTAGTTAAACTCAACCCTTAAGACTTACCTTAGAAACACAATAAATTCATCGGATAGAGATCCTAAGAAAAGGAAAAAGAGTTGGAGGAGCAACCATCTAAGAGTACGTGGCTTTTGAGAGACAAGAAGTTCTGAGAATTGAAGATACAAGAAGAAGTATAACATCCCAAAAGAAACCACAAGAACAGAAGCGGATCGATAAGGAAAATAAATTAAGTATAGAGTCTACCATGGAAAGATGGAGAGAAAGTACAACAACAGAAAGTCCCTGGTGTAACAAACTAAAGAACTAAGATACAAATTTCTTAGAAATTGCAAAGGATAAGGGACAAGTAGAAAGTAAAGTATGAGTCAAAGAAGGAAGAAAAATGAGAAGTAGAGGAATCATACCAGGTCCTTAAGTTTAGGAGTAAGTTTCCAAGGGATAGTGCAATCAAACACCATAAAATACGATGGTTAGGTGAAAGTATAGGGAGGTTGGACATGATCTACTACAAGAGGGCCTGGAAAACTCAAAATAGGAAGTTCAAAAGAATCTTATATAAGGAAATAATTTATTTGTACCAAATTATTTGGAGGAGTAAACATAGTCTAACCAGAGATGGGGAACAGTGGAAGAATACTCCCCAACCAAGGCAAAAAAGAGAAATACTGGGGATATAAAGGCACGAAAGGTTTGGACACGATGAGGAGGAGACACCCACCTCAAAGGAATAGGCAAACACTAAAGCGAGTGGCAACGAGATAGGATCAATAGAAGGTACTCCTGGATCCAAAAAGTAAGAATAAGTTAGTGAAAATATCGGCAAAATATACTCCAGAAATTAAGGATTTCAATAGTAGATCTAGAAGGAAATATGGAGGGAAAAGAGAATGAAAAGCTCATCAAAGAAAGAAATATTGGAAAAACATTGGCGTACAAAGGAAAGAAAGTGAAATAAACTGAATAAGCAATAGGATAATTCCTCAAGAACAAGACAATGGGAAGAAAGAATCATGTACAAAGAGAAAGAAATTACCCGACTCATAACTGAGACTTTGCTGCAGTAGTGTTACCCTAAAGATATGGCGACACTACCTTTACGGAGTTAAGTGCAGGATATACACAGATCAAAAGAGCAATAAGTACTTCCTAACTTAGAAGGAGTTAAATATTAGTCAAAGGAGATGGCTGGAATTGGTGAAGAGTTGTGATCTTGCAATAGAATATCACCCCGGAAAGGCTAATGTGATAGCAGATGCCTTAAAGTCACAAGTATCAAACTAAGACGACACAAGTAAAGACAAGTTACCTACCCTTGTTACAACATTTGGGAAGGATGGAGGTAGATCTGAGGGTAGACAAGCAGGAAATGCTTGGTGGCTAATGAGGCAGTAAGACCTAGTTTAACCGAGCATATTAAGGCTCAACAAAGGACCGATAAAGAACTCCAATCTTATTTGGACCTGGTAAATAGAGAAAAGAAACCATACTATGATGTGCGAAGTGATGGAGTACTAACCTATAAGGATAGGGTATGCTCGCCTCAAGATAAGGAGTTGAAAAGATTAAGTCTGGAAGAGGCACATGATTCGGTATATGTTATGCATCCGGGCAGTACTAAGATGTATCGCACCCTTAAACAAGGATACTAGTGGAAGGGCATGAAGAGGAACATTGCAAAATGTTTACATCAATGTTTGTCCTCTCAACAGATAAAAGCAAAGCATTAGAAACCGTTACCAATTTCGGAGTGGAAATGGGAGCACATCACCATGGACTTCATCACGAGCTTATCGGTGACCAGAAAAGGTCGAGATGTAATTTGGGTAGTTGTGGATAGATTGACCAATCAACACATTTCCTTCCCATAAAGGTGATGGACACAGTAGAACAGCTGGCCGTTCTATACACGAAGGAAATCATGAGACTCTATGGTGTCCCGGTGAGTATAGTGGCGGATAAATATTCGAGATTTACTTCCAGGTTCTGGCCGAGTCTACAAAACGCCTTGGGGACCAAGCTTCATGTGAGCACGACATTCCACCCTCAGACAGATGATCAGTCTGAGCAGACCGTCCAAACCTTTGAAGACATGCTAAGAGTGTGCAAGATCACTAAGAACAAAAGTCGGGAGGAATACTTGTGCCTAATGGAAATTTCTTATAATAATAGTTATCAGGCTAGTGTTCAGATGGCTCCCTATGAAGCCCTTTATGGACGACCTTGCCACACCCCTCTACTTTGGGAAGAAGTGGGGGAAATGAAGTTAGAAAGGACATGAATAATTGAGGATGCCACAAAGAAGATAAAATTAATAAAGAGTTACGCGGATAATCAAAGTCTAGGGTTTTAAAATGGGAGATCAAGTATTTCTCAAGGTATCCCCATGGATAGGAATACTAAGGTTCAACAAAGATGAAAGCTGAAACCAAGATATATCGGTCCATATCGCATCATTTAAAGGATAGGACTGGTAGCTTATAAATTGGAACTACTTCCTGATTTACAGAGAATACATGATGTATTCCACAACTCTGTGCTTCGAAAATGTCAGATTGACCCTAGTCACGTACTGGACAGACCTCCAATGGAACTAGAAGAGAACTTGACCTATCAGATAGAAACGATACAAATCATCGAACGGAGATACAAGAATTTAAGGAACAAGAAAAAAAATCCCTATGGTCAAGATTTTATGGTAGAATGGACCCGTTCAGGAGGAGACATGGGAAGCCGAGTGTATGTTGAGGGATAGTTACCCTTAATTATTTAACGTGTAACTGTTTTAGGGACAAAACCCTTAAAAGGAGGGGAGAGTTATAAACCCCGACCTTTGATAATGAGAAAACCGGGGAAAGAATCGATTAGTTTTAAATTCTTAAACCGAATCGGTCTACAAGCTCAACTAATAGGAAATGGGCAAATTGAGAATTTACAACTTCCATGTCACTCAAAATGGTTCTTAAATTTTGGAAAAGAACCTTAGGACGAATTGGGGAAGAAAAAACTAGACCAGTTCAAGTGAACCGGGTCCGAACCAGATAGAACCGGTTTATGAACTGAGTTAATTTGTGAACTGGAACCGATAGAGAATGGGTAAACCAAGAAATTTATGGATCCCTTGTTACCTAAAGAGATTTCTAAACCTTGGGAAGGAACATTAGAACAAATTGGGAGAGAAAAACCAGATCGATTTGGGTGAACTAGACCCGAACCGGATTGAACCGGTTTAAGAACCGAGACGATTTATGAACCGAAATCGATAAAGGTATAATAAAACGGGAATGTTATGGACCCTAAATGACCTAAGGAGTCACAAAAGTCATGTAAATAGACTTGTGAAGGAATTGGGGATGAAAACCAAATCGGTTCAGGTGAACCGGATCTGAATCGATTTGGATCGGTTTGAACCACTATTGAACCGTATCCTAAATTCATTTTTCTAGGTGGCTTAAATAATTAAAATATGAGATTTGATGCCACCATTGGATAGAAAATGAATTTAGATAAATTTAAAAATTTTTAGATTTGAAAAACTCGGTGGAATGAGAGGTGAACCGACCGGTTTAAGCTTCGAACATGGTTCGGACCAGTGTCGTCTTCTTCCTTTAGATGACAACATTGTGCACTTGCTAGAAAATCGAAGCAGCGTCGACGGAGAAGAAACGTTTCCATTCAATACATTTCAGGCCATCAATGTCTATCATAAAGGTGCCAAACGGACGGCTAATGAGTCCCCAAGCTCTCTATATAAAGTGCCCCTCTCCATTCATCACTCTTGCTCAGTTGCTTAGTTTTCCGGTGAAGCACAAACTAGAGCTCTAATATAGGGTCATTTCTGAGCCAAAGAAGGTGAGGTCAGGTTCATTAGAACCGGGGAGAAGTCAATTACACGGGGATGACTTCCATTCATTCCAAGAGTCACCGGCGTGATCGAACAGTGAAGCAGCTCCGGCGGACAGAAGCTACCCTGTTTCGGCCGAGCTAAAAGCAGCCAATTTGAGCCCTCCTCAGGCCAAACCAGGGCCTCCCAACACTTCCTGATCCCTCCCACGATCGAATTAGGACGAAAAGGTAAGCCAATTCGGTTCTACTCTGTAATTTCTGATAGGTGTTAGAGAGAGAGTTGGCGGAATTTCAATGACAAAATACTAATCCAATTCGACATCAATTGATGTCATTCTTGATCCTAAGAAGAATCTCAGGAGGAGAAATACCTTCCTAGATAGAATGCTCGGACCGTCGTGCCCTCACCGGCAAGTAATCAAAGCTTTCTCTCTCTATAGTTCATTTTTCGTCGAAGCTGCGTTTGAGCTCGTTTTGACGTTAAAATTTGCAATTCAAATTGCTAAAGAATCGTATGAATATGTAGAAACTCGATTTCAACTTCAATTTTAACAATTGGAAATGTTTGATCAGTCAATTTGATGAAATCAACTCCGGCTGTGTTAAGAAGTTGGAATTGGGGGGGGAATTAGGGATTTTCAAAAATTCGAGGGACCGAAATGCAATTTCTTAAAATTGAGGGTCAATTGGGCATGATAAAAATGTTAGAGGTCCAATTGAGGAATTTTAGAATTTTGGGGGTAAAATTTACCATTTTCGTAAAGGAAGAGCAAAATGGTAATTTTGGAAAAGTTTGAGGACCAAATTGGAAATTTGGGAAATTAAACCCCTTTTTGTGAGATTGAATAAATTAAGGTCCCAAGGGGAATTTTAAAAGTTTTAGGACTCAATTTGAGGAAAAATCGGCATTAGGAACTTAAAGTTAAAGAAAATTAACTTTAAGGTCTTAATTTCAAATAAATAAAAGTTTGGTATTTCTCATTCATTTGGAATGAATGAAGGCTATTAGGGCGATAGATAATGAACCAAGATGTTCATATCGTGTAGGAACACAAAGCACCGGGAACGCCAGCAAGGACAAGCTCGCGTGAAATCGAGGAACCGGTCTAGTGGAATTCATGGCATTAACGAGTGAGTGGGATTTTTTATCATACTCGGTTGTGGATGATAAGCACCTTGAAATGAAAACCCACTATCAAGTGGTATTTTAAACATCACAACTTAGAGGACTGATGTGAAAACCATGCAGAAAAACTACTTACTAGTTGTAAGTAGATCATACCCTATTGGTATGATGAAATTTACTCGACGGAAGTTGAAAACCCGTTCGTCGGTTATGAGCGGAGATGTCCTTATACCCGTTCGGTATAATGGATAGTTAAAAATATAATTTTGTCAGAAGTGCTCTCTCTTGACTGTGTGCCAATGCTTAAACTATTTGGGAGACCTTCTTGATAGGAGCTCGAATAGCTCTTATAGGTTGGGGGCCTCAGTTTTGAAAATCTCGAACAAGTGGGCCATAGGCCAATGGGCACGAGTAGGAGCTCGTAAACAAACATGAGATATGTGACATAAAACTTTAATAAATGAATTGTTTGGCCATGGTACCATGATAGGACAGACATATTCAGTCAACTAGTGGCAGTGCGACATGACAGATCTCAAGACTAGTCAAGACAAACAGTTGCAGGTTGAGTTGAGAGTTAGGATTGTTCGACAAGTGGCTCCACAGATTATATGGCATGATAAGAAAATACTGTTTGTGCATACATTATGATTATAGGATCATCAAGATGCCAATGAGGAGTAGTGATGCATCCTAAGGGCCCTAGACGACCCGTTGAGTATAAGGGCAG
Organism: Trapa incisa; assembly: GCA_030064435.1. NCBI lineage: Eukaryota > Viridiplantae > Streptophyta > Magnoliopsida > Myrtales > Lythraceae > Trapa > Trapa incisa. The sequence goes on along the minus strand of CM057770.1, from coordinate 4,936,795 downwards.
TTCGTCGTACCAGGTGACCGTACGAAATTTGGAGTAGCACTAAGCGCATGAGACCGGGATGGGGATGAGATGAGGTCCCTGTTCTCATATGGACATGAAGAATTGATTTCAGGATTGAGTGTTGGATGTCACGTACATTCACTCATTCTTAGGGTAGAAGTGGATGTACTTCTATCTAGGTGGCCGGTAAAGTCGCTCCGAAGCCACAAGTGGGTTCAGTGGTCGTGCTAGCCTGCGAATGCGTATTTAACCTTCATGATGAAGGTTGTGTGTTGGGTGATGACACACCGTGATTAAATAAGGAAATGGTGGTAAAACCTGAGATTTTAAATGAAATGATTTTTGAAAGAAAAAAGAATGGCACACTCGAATACAACTCTTTTTCTCAAACTATCGTGTAGGAAGGAAAGTCCCTAGGAAATTTGCGGAAGCCCCCCATTGGTTGCTCGTGTTTGTGTGCCAAGCTGACAAGTCATCCGCTGGTCGTTAACTAGACACGTGGAAGCCCCCCATTGGTTGTCTGTGTCTGCATGGATGTTGACTAGGCATCATTGACTGGTTCGGTCTGTTGACTAGCTTGACCATTGACTGGTTGGACCATTGACCAGTCCAGTTCGATCGGGTTTGGTGACCCAAATTAAAAAATTAGTCGATTCAGACCTGTTTCAACTGATTTTCTAAAATTTAAAAATTTTCTAAATTCATTTTCTATCTAATGGTGGCCTCAATTTCTCAAATTGGTATTTTTAAGCCACCTAGAAAAATGAATATTTGAACTGGTTCACTATGGTTTATCCCGGTTCAATCAGGTTCGGGTCTTATCCACCCCGAAACGGTCCAGTTTTCTCATCCAATTGACTTCCTAGTTTTTCCTCGTGATTTTTGTGAACTTTTGGTCATTTGGAATCTCCAAATTTCCCATGTTAACCCTTCTTTACTATTTTTCGTTCATTAATTTGCTCGATTTTTCACATGAAAATTTTCCCGGTTCTTTTTCCGATTCTCCTTGGTCCTAGTGGACGGGTTTTACAACTCTCTCTCACTTTTAGGAGTTTTGTCCTCAAAACTATTACATACTAAAGAATTTCAGGTATCTACCCTTTACAACCGACTCGACCTCCCATGTTTCTTCATCTACTTGACCATTACGCTAGAGAATCTTTACCATGGGAATCCTCTTATTCCGAAGGTTTTTCTCACGTCGGTTGAGGATTCTATTGTCTTCACCTCGTAGACCAGGTCTTCCTTGATCTCTAGCGGTAGTTGATCCAACAAATGGTTGGGATCGAGTTTATATTTTCGCAGCATTGACACGTGAAAGTCGTCATGAATCATTTGCAGGTCCGGGGGTAACTCCAGCTTGTACGCTATTGGTCCAACCCTCTGAATTATAGCGTACGAACTTATGTACATTGGTTTCAACTTTCTTCTCCATTGAAACATGATTATTCCCTTCCACGGTGACACTTTGAGGAATACTCAGTCCCCTACCTTGAACTCTAGGTTCTCCCTCTAATGGTCGGCATAGCTCTTCTGTCAATCCTGAGCTGCCTTGAGTCGGCTTCTTGTTATCCGGATCTTCTCGGTTGCATCCTCTATCATCTCGACCTTCTTGAATCTTCTTTCCCATACCTCTTCCCAAAATAGGTGTGTGCAACAAGGTGGCCCGTAGAGGGCCTTGTAGGGTGCCATCTAGATGCTAGCTTCATAGCTATTTTTATACGTGAATTCCATGAGGCATAAGTAATCCTCTCAGACCCTATTTATTGTCAAAATGCATGCCTGGAGCATGTCCTCCATGGTTTGGATGGTCTATTTGAATTGCCCATCTGTTTGGGGGTGAAAGGTAGTGCTCATGTGGAGTTTAGTTCCGAGGGTAGCATGTAGGCTGCGCCAAAATCGAGAGGTGAATCTCGGGTCCCAATCTGATACTATGCTTATGAGGACCCCATGGAGTCGTACAATCTCCCCCACGTACAAGGCGGCTAGCCTTTCTATAGGGTCAGTGACCCTTATGGGTAGGAAGTGGGTGGACTTTGTTAGCCGATCTACGATGACCCATATTGCATCCCAACCTCTTTTTATTACTAGTAGCCCAATTACAAAATCCATGGTGATATGCTCCCACTTCCATATGAGAATCGGGAGGGGCTATAGTAGTCAAGAGGGTTTCTGGTGTTCGGCCTTAATCTACTGGCATGACAAGCTCCTAGCAATGTCCTCTACGATATCCTTTTTCATCCCCTTCCACCAGTACCCTTGTTTTAGGGTGCGGTACATCTAGATGTTGCAAGGATGCATGGCATATATCGAGTCATGTGCCTCCTCCAGTATCCCACTTCTCAATTTTGGATTGTTCGGTACCCAGACCCTCCCTTTGAAGGTCATTATTCCATCACTCCTTAGTGTGAGATCTTTGGTTGGGTTGTCAACAGGCTGGTTCCAATATGGATGGAGCTCCTCGTCCTCCTTTTGTAGGGCTCGTATTTGGTGTACTAGGTCGGACCGTATGACTAGGCTTGCCATTAGGCTACCTCGGCTCTTGTCTAGGCTGATGTCTACTCTCAAGCTACGCAACTGGCTTAGTAGGGGTAGGTAGCTGGTCCTCATCGAGGTCACTCTCGGGTGGTACCTACGGCTGAGAGCGTCGGCTACCACGTTGGCCTTTTCGGGGTGGTACTCGATTGTCAGGTCGTAGTCATTTACCAACTCCAACAACCTTTATTGTCGAAGGTTGAGTTCCTTTTGGGTTAGGAAGTACTTTAGGCTCTTGTGGTCGATGTATATGCGACATTTTACCCCATACAAATAGTGACTCCAAATCTTGAGGGAAAACATTATTGCTACCAAATCAAGGTCATGGGTAGGGTAGTTCTTCTTGTGGGGCTTCAGTTGATGCAAGGCATATGCAATGACCCTCCCTTGCTACATTAGGACACATCCTAATCCTTGTACGGATGCATCACTATACACTGTATACTCCCCAGCATCTGACTCGGGTAGGGCCAATACTAAGGCCATCGTTAGTCGGGTCTTGAGCTCCTAGAAGGACTCCTCACACTTAGAATCCCACTTATAATCCACTTCCTTCCTCGTGAGGTGAGTTAATGGAGCTGCAATTTTCAAAAAGTCCTCCAGCGAGTCCAAGGAAACTATGGACTTCGGTTGGGCTGGTGGGTGCCTTCTAGTTGGAGATAGTCTCTATTTCAGTTGGGTCTACCTTTACTCCGTCCTTTAACACTATATGTCCTAAAAAGCCCAACTCTTGTAGCCAAAACTCGCACTTTGTGAATTTGATGTAGAGTCAATTTTTCCCGCAAGGTACTTAGCATGATTTCTAGGTGCGCTTGGTGATCCTCTTCGGTTTGGGAGTATATAAGGATATTGTCTATGAACACGATCACAAACTTATCCAAGTATGGCTAGAACACCCAGTTCATTAGGTCCATGAAGGTCACAGGTGCGTTCGTCAGCCCGAAGCGCATCACCCTACACTCGTAATGCCCATATCATGATCGGAACGTGGTCTTTTGTATGTCCTTCTCCCGAATCTTCAATTGGTGGTAACCCGACTGCAGGTCGATCTTGGAGAAAAAGGCCGCCCCTTGTAGCTGGTCGAATAAGTCATCTATCCTCGGGAGAGGGTACTTATTCTTAATTGTCACCTAGTTCAACTTCCGGTCATTGATGTAGAGCCTCATGCTTCTATCCTTCTTTTTTATGAATAGGATCGGTGCACCCCACGAGGATTGGCTCGGGTGTATTAAGCCTTTTACTAGCATTTCGTCTAATTGGTCCTATAGCACCTTAAGTTCGACGAGTGCCATACAGTAAGGAGCATATGATATGGGGTGGCTTCCTGGCACCACTTAAATTATGAACTCCAGCTGATGATCTAGGGGTAGGCCGGGTAGCTCTTCCGGGGAAACATCGGGGTAACAGTTGACTATTGGGATTTCTTCTAGCCCTTTGTTTGGCAAATCATTGCAAGTGATCTGGGTGAGAAATACCTTATACCCTTTTCGTAGTAAGTATTGCGCCTCCATGCAGGACACCAGGTGTGTCACACCTTAACTAGGTTTGGTCGGATCCATGTGAACAACCCACCACTCTCCCAGTTCAAGAGGGGTTTCCCCCTTCTTTAACTCGAGAGGAGCTAGACGTACTTTCGACCTTGTTCCCTAGAAAGACATATATCAAATAAAATGCAAGCTTAAGAGAAATTAAGCATACTTGATAGAGGGTAAGGCTCGGTGTTATCCCTAGTTATTTTCACTAATTCTTGAAAAAGGGATAAAAGAGGGGTGAGTTTCTAAAACTCAGTGAATGAGTTTTAAATAAAAAAATTTAAGTTTGATGCAAAATAGTTTTCCAAAAATGTAGTATGCCAAACTCCTTAATTTCTTTAAATTTTCCTATCTTCAATTCTCGATTTAAAAAATAAATCATTTGTTTCTTATTACCACGGTGTGTCATCACCCAATACATATCCTTCATCATTAAGGTCAAACACACAATCGTAGGTCAGCCCATCCATTGAACCCACTTGTGGTGTCAGAGCGACTTTATGAGCCACCTAGATAGAAGTACGTCCACTTCTACCCTGAGAATGAGTAGATGATTGTGACATCTGACCCTCAATCCTATAACGATTCTCTATGTCTGTATGAGAATAGAGACCTCATCCTGACCCCACCCCAGCCTCATGTGCTTAAAGCTACGGCGAACTTCACAAGACTTCTGGTACAACTAACTACCCTTATATGCACGAGGTTGTATAGGGCCCTAGGACACATCACTACCCCTGTTGGACGTCCTGAAGGTCCCGTAAACACAGTGCATGCACAATTAACATTTTCACATGATGCCATATAATCTATGGTGCCACTGGTTCAACGGCCCCGACCCTCAATTCAACTTGCAGCTATTTGCCTTAACTAGTCCGGTGACCTGTCATATCGCATTACCACTAGTTCACTAAGTATGTCAGCTCTGTCTTGGTACCATGACCAAACAATTCAATTACTTAAGTTTTCATGGCATATAAATCATGTTTGTTTTCGAGCTCTTACTTGTGCCAACCTGCCTAGGGCCCACTATTCGAGATTTTCAAAATTTGGGCATAACAACTCCCGAGTTCTAAAACCGAGACCTCCGGCCTAACAGAGCTATTTGAGCTCCCATTAAGAAGGCCTCCCAAATTATATAAGCAGTGGCACACAGTCACGGGAGAGTACTTCTGACAAAAATATATTTTCAACTGTACATTATACCAACCAAGTATGAGGACACCTTGTCTCATAATCGATAAACGGGTTTTCCACTCCATTTGAGAAAGTTTCATCAAACCAACCAGGTATGATCTACTTATAATTGATAACTAATTTTTTCGCGTGATTTTCTCATCAATCCTCTCAGGTGTGATGTTTAAAATACCACTTAGAAGTGAGTTTTCATTATCGAGGTACTTATCATTCCAACCGGGTATGATATGAAAATCACACTCACCCGATTGTGCAGTGAAATTCCTCTTAGTCGATTTTCGTCCCTTGCGAGCTTAATCTCAGCTAGCATTCCCGATGTCTCATGTTCCTACACGAAATGAACATTGTTGTTCATTATCATTTGGCTTGATCATCTTCATTTATTATGAATGACTAAATTCTCAACTTTTCAAATATTTGCAATTTGATCCTTAAAGTTATCTTTCCATTACTTTAGGCCCCAATTAACGACTTTTCCCAAATTAAATCTGGAAACTTTTAAAAATCTCCTTGGGACCTCAATTTATTCAATTTCATAAAAAGGGGTTTAAGTTTGTCAAATTCCCAATTTGGCCCCCAATTTTCCCAAAATTACCATTTTGATCTTCCTTTACAAAAATGGTAAGTTTTACCCCAAAAATTCTAAAATTTGCTCAATTGGTTCCCGAACACTCTTATCATGCCCAATTTACACTCAATTTTATAAAATTGCATTTTGGTCCCTCAATTTTTGAAAATCCCCAATTTTCCCAAAATTTTCCCCTAATATCAACCTTTTAACGCAATCGAATTTTATTTCATCAAATAGACAAATCAAACACTTCTAATTGTTGAAATTGAAGTTAAATTTGAATTTCTACATCGTCATACATTTCAATTGCACTTTGAATCGCAAGTTTTGACATTGGAACGAGCTCAAACAGAGCTTCTCTGGAAAACATAACGTAGAGAGTGAAAGCTTCAATTGCTCACCGTCGGAGGCACGATGGTCCGAGCTTCCAATATGGGTAGATAGCTCTCCTCCTTAGGTTCCTCCTAGGATCAAGAATTGCATCAATTGATGCTGAATTGGGTGAGAATTCTATCATCAAAATTTTGTCGGTTCTCTCTCTAGCACTGGTCGGAAATTACAGAGGGAAGCCGAATTGGCTTACCTTTCAGTTCAAATTCGGCTGTGGGAGGGCTGAGAAGGTGTTGGAAGAGCTTGGTTTGGCCTAATAAGGGGTCAAATTGGCCAATTTTAGCTCAGCCAAAACAGGGCAACTTTGGTCCGTCGAAGCTACTTCACTGTTCGATCACGCCGATTCATCTCCGGCGACCCTCGAAGCAAATGGACACTACCACCATGTAGCTGATTTCTTCCCGGTTCTAGGGAACCTGACCATGCCTTCTTTGGTTCATAAAACACCCTATATCGAAGCTCTAGTTCGAGTTTCGTCGGAAAACTAAGCAACTAAGAGAGAGTGAGGTTTTCAGGTGTGGAGAGGATGAATGGAGAGCGACTCTTTATATAGGGACCTTGGAGACTCGTCAGCCGCCCGTTTGACACCTTTATGACAGTAATTGATGGCCTAAAATGTATTGAACATAAACATTTCTTCTTCACTGGCGTTGCTTCGATTTTCTAGTGAGTGAATAGTGTTGTCATATAAAGGAAGAAGACGACACTATTCCGAATCAAACCGGACCGATCAGAACTGGGTTCAAAGTTTAAACTGGCCGGTTCATCCCCGATTCGACCAAAATTTTCAAATCTAAAAATTACTAAATTCATCTAAATTCATTTTCTATCCAATGGTGGCATCAAATCTCAAATTTACATTTTTAAGCCACCTAGAAAAATGAATTTATCATCTAATTCAATAGTGGTTCAAACCTGTAAACCCCGCACATTTGAGTTAAGGAAAACCGGGAAAAGAACCAGTCAAACCGAATAAGAAAAACCAAACCGGTTTACATTTGGGAATAAGCAATATGAAAATTTACAACTTTCGGTTGATCCAAAGGATTTATTAAACATTGGGAAAGAAACTTAAGACAAACTAGAAAACAAAAACCAAATTGGTTCAGGTGAACTAGATTCAATAAGAACTTTAAAATTAAGTGTGCTTATTTGGGAGTAGTGTGAGGATGGGTAACCTCCTAGGAAGTATGATTTTTTTTGTAACCCGAAATTTCGGTCAAAAATTTTTATGCGAACGTACGGCTTATCATAAATAGCCATCAGTTAATATATATTTAATTATTGAAATTAATACCAATAATTTAATACCAACATTAAATTATTCGAATTAATACAAATAATTTAATACTGAAATTAAATTATTGGAATTAATACCAATAATTTATGGCAATATTAATACTAATAATAAATCTCGACCATTTAATACACGGGTTTTACGACTATATAAAGAGGTCATCCCCATTTCATTCTCCTTACACCTGAACACTTCTCTCTCTCTCTCCACTACTCCATTTCCCGGTAAAGCTCGAACCAGAGCTTCGACTTGAACAAAGGTCGGGCTCTTTAGAACCGGGGAGAAGACAGCTATCTGGTAGCAAACTCCAGTCAATTCGAGAATCGCTGGAGAAGCGCCGACATGATGGAATAGTGAAGCAACTCCGGCGGACTGAAGCTGCCCTATTTCGGCCAACCTGAAATCGGCCATTTCAAGCCCTCCTCAGGCCAAACCAAGCCCTCCCAACACTTCCTCAACCTTTCCACGGCCGAATTAGGACCGAAAGGTAAGCCAATTTGGCTCCCCTTTATAATTTTCAATCGGTGCTAGAGAGAGAGTCGACCGAATTTCAATGACGAAATTCTAATCCAATTCCGCACCAATTGATACAATACTTGATTTTAGGATAAACCTCAGGACGAGACCTATCTGCCCAGATTAAAAGCTCAGACCGTCGTGCCTTCACCGGTGAGTAATCGAAGCTTTCTCTCTCTACAATCTGTTTTCCAGCAAAGCTCCGTTTGAGCTCGTTCCAACGTTAAAATCTGCGATTCAAAGTTTCTTAGAATCATATGAACATATAGGAACTCAATTTCAACTCCAATTTCAATAATTAGAAGTGTTTGATCAGTCAATTTGATGAAATCAAATTCGGTAGTGTTGAAGAGTTGAAATTGGGGGAAAATTTGGGGATTTTCGAAATCCAAAGGGGCCAAAATACAATTTTATGAAATTGAGGGTCAATTGGGCATGAAAATAATGCTGGAGGACCAATTGAGGAATTTTGGAAATTTTGGGGAAAAACTTACCATTTTTGTGAAAGAAGGGCAAATGGTAATTTTGGAAAAATTGGGGAACCAAATTAGAAATTTGGAAAATTAAACCCCTTTTTGGTGAAATTGAATAAATTGAGGTCCCACGATAAATTTTAAAAGTTGCGGGACTCAATTTGAGGAAAAACCGACATTAGGGACTTAAAGTTAAAGAGAAATAACTTTAGGGACCTAATTGCAAATAACTAAAAGTTTGGGTTTTCTCATTCATTAATGAATGAAGGCTGTTATGCCGAGTAATAATGAACAAGGTTGTTCATATCGTGTAGGAACGTTAAATACCGGGAACGCCAGCAAGGACAAGCTCGCGTGAATACAAAGAATCAGTCTAGCGGAATTCACGGCATTAACGGGTGAGTGGGTTATTCATATCATACCCAGTTGGGATGATGAGCACAGTTTAAAGTTAAAAACCACTTAGCGGTTGTGAGTGGGTTTACTAACATCATACCCGGTTGGGGATGATAAGTGCCTTGATATAAAAATCCACTGTTTAGTGGTATTTTAATCATCACAACTTAGAGAAAGTGATGTGAAAGTTATGCAAAAAAAAAACTACTTACGGGTTGTAAGTAGATCATATCCGGTTGGTATGATGAGACTTCCTCGAAGGAAGTTGAAAACCCATTCATCGGTTATGAACGGAGATGTCCTTATACCGGTCGGTATGATAGACACTAAAAATCTATTTTTGTCGGAAGTGCTCTCCCCTGACTGTGTGCCAATGCTTAAACAATTTGGGAGACCTTCTCGACGGGAGCTCGAATAGCTCTAATAGGCCGGGGGCCTCGATTTTGGAACTTGGGGGCTAAATGCCCGATTTTAAAAATCTCGTACAGTGGGCCCAAGGCTAGTTGGCACGAGCAGGAGCTCGTAAATGAACATGATATGTGTGCCATAAAACTTAATAAGTGAATTATTTGGCCATGGTACCAAGATAGGACCGACATGCTCAGTCAAAGAGCAGCAGTGCGACATGACAGGTCGACGGACTAGTCAAGACAAACAGCTGCGGGTTGAGTTGAGAGTCGGGGCCGTGTGACTAGTGGCACCACAAATTACATGGCAATATAAGAAAACATTGTTTGTGCATGCACTATGAATACGGGATCATCAAGACACCCATGAGGGGTAGTGATGCGTTCTAAGGGCACTGGACGACCTGGTGGCTATAAGGGTAGTTCGTCGTTCCAGGTGTCTGTGCGAAATTTGGAGTAGCACAAAGCGCATGAGACCGGGGTGGGGACAGGATGAGGTCTCTGTCCTCATACGGACATGAAGAAGTGATTTTGGGATTGTGGGTAGGATGTCACGTACATCCACTCATTCCCAGGGTAGAAGTGGTCGTATTTCTATCCGGGTGGTAGGAAAAGTCGCTCCGAAGCCACTAGCAGGTTCAGTAGTGATACTGACTTGTGAATGTGTGTAACCTTCATAATGAAGGATGTATGTTGGGTGATGACACACCGTGGTAACTAAGAAATAATGGAAAAAAAAACACAAATTTTTAAATGATGGGATTTTTTAAAACAAAGGAGTCTGGCACACTCCATATAAATGTTTTTCTTAAAAGTCAAAAGCTTTTAAAAACCCATTCACTGAGTAGTCGTACTCACCCCCTCCCTTATATCCCTTTCAGGAAATCCCGGAAAGCCTCCACTTAAAGATCGTCAACTAAGATGCCTGTAAGATAGGTATGTAAAGTTTTAAATTTCATACAGTTTTGATTATGCTATTCCAGGAAAAAGGTGCAAGTTAAAGGACGCCTTACTCTTTACGGTTTACGATAAGGGGAAACCCTTTAATAAACCGGGAGAGTGGCGGGTTGATCACAAGGATCCGACCAAACCGGGTCGGGACGTGACAAAACCGATCCAAACTGGTTTAATCTGGTTCGGATCCGGTTCACTTGAACCAGTTTGGTTTTCATCCCTCATTCATCCTAAAGTTCTTTTTCATGATTATTTGACACTTTTTTGATCACTTGGGGTCCATATATATCTTGGTTTGCCCTATCTTTATCGGTTCCGGTACATAAACCAGCTTGGTTTCTAGACCGGATCAATCCGGTTCGGGCCCGGTTCACCCAAACCGGTCTAGTTTTTCTCTCCCAATTTGTCCTAAAGTTCTTTTCAAAGGTTTATGAATCTATTTGAGTCATATGGAAGTTGAAATTTCTCTAAGTTGCCCATTCATCAATAGTCAAATTTGTGAACCGTTTTGGTTTTCTTACTTAGTTTGACCATTTATTTCCCGATTTTCCTTAACTCCAAAGAGCGGGTTTTACAACTCTCCCCTCCTTTTATGAGTTTTATCCCCAAAACTTATTCCATGCTTTTTGCGTATTAACTTAAACTTTTTATTGATATGTAAATTTTTTTCTATTTTATCATCTTACAACCTTCTCGGTTATTTTCATTCTTTCTTTACACCACATACCTAAGATTCTCGCCTCCTCCTCATCCTTGCCTCATTCCATGGAACTTACTTTAGCCTAGAATATCTTTCTGGGAGATCTAAGATCATCTTCTCTCTTATATCCTTCCTTCCCAAGGTACCATTTCTCATTCCAAGCTTCTTTTACCTAAGATTTTAGAACTATGAGTTCTAGTCACTTTTCTTCCACATGTTTTGGCGTTTATCACCTTTTCATCTTGCATGGATCCCTTCTTCATCCTTTGGTTATCACCTTTATGCTTGATTTCGTTATGCCTTACTCATAGACTTTCCATATCTAAGTTATGAGTTAGTGGGGTTTACCTACCCCTTACTGCATGACGTTCTTCGTGATGTTTTTGACTTCATGTCCCTATAACCGTATTGGTTTCCTTATTTCCTCGTCTTTTCCAAACTTCCTTATTTGGTCATTCAACCTTCAAATCCTTTAACTTCCTAATACTCACTAACATATTTAAGACTCTAAATTTCATACTTCATTCTTCATTCCCACTGGCGTTCTTCCTCTTTAAGATCTCTTCTCTTTCCATATCCATTCTTAGCTTCATTAATGTTCCTCCCACTATTCTTTATTCTGAGTTAGTTCCTTTCTCACTCGCATGGCATCTTTTGATGTCATCCTCGTACTTACACGTTACATGGGTTTGACTTATCCCTTGCATCTTTATGATTTCCTTCCCCTTGTACTTGATCTTTTTTTCTCCAGTATCTTGTTTTTGAGGAGCTTATTCTCTTTCTTATTCCGTTGGTTCCATTTTCTCTTCATTGGTACACACATGTCTTCCCAAGATTCCTTCCTCTAGTGAGCTTCACATCTCCTTTCTCTCGGTATTTCCTTCTAGTTCTACCATTGAAATCATTATATTTTGGAGTATCTTTTGCCGATATCTTCACCAGCTTACTCTTACTCTTTGGATCCATGAGTACCTTTCATTTATCCTACTTCATTTATCCCACCTGCTCTAGCATTTGTTTATTCCTTTGAGGTGGACCTCTCAACCGTATTGTGTCCAAACCTTTTCGTATCTTCATGTCCTTGGTATTTCTCTTTTGTCTTGATTAGGGTGTATTCTTTTACTACTCCCCATCTCTTATTAGACTTCATTTACTCCTCTGAATGGTTTGGTCCATATAAGTTATTTCCTTAAATCGGATTCATCTAAAGTTTTTATTTGGGTTTCCAAGTCTTCTTGCAATAGATCACACTCAACCTCCCAACACTCTCACTTAGTCACTCATACTTCTTACTGAGGACCTTATTTCAACTTCAATTTTGTAACCTTCTCTCAATTGATTATCTTGCATGGGCCTTTCTCCTTCCTCGATCCAACTTCCTATTTTATCCTCCTTCTAGTATCTTCCATTCTAGGATTTCTTTTTTGTTTAATCACCTTACCGTTCTTTAGAAATTATTTCCTTTAAATCTTCTCATAACTTAAGGGTCTTGTATGACTTATTCACTCATGATTTTCTTCCTCTTTTGATCCATACCTTTGTCTTCCACAAGTCATTCTCTCTTACAAAGTTCCTAAGGAATTATATCTTAGTTGATTAAGTAGTTGTTACACCTGGGTCTTACTGTTATTTTACTTTCTTCCCATTATTCCTTTGTGGTTTCTATACTTATTTCTTTTTCTTCCTGATTAGCTTCTATTCTTATGGTTCCTTTTGGAATGTTCTACTCCTCCTTGTTTTTCCTTACTCTTCATTCTCTAAGCTTTATTTTATTATTTTTTTTAACTCCTTGGATTTTCATGATTCTATATTCCTTGATGATTGCTTTCCTTTGTTCCACTTCTTTTTTCTTTTTCTTAAGATCTCCCTTAGATGGATTCTTTCTTATCATATTTTAAGGGTAAGTTTTAAGCATTGAGATTTACTCGTATTTTCTCCCTTAGATGATTTCCTATCTTTTACTTAGATATTTATTATCATACTCTTCTTGTTTTGATTTTATCAAATAACTCAGAAGTTTTAGCAAAACTTTTACTTTCATTCATTTAAGAAATATTTTTCTCTCCATACTTTGGCTTATTATAGAAATTTTCTACCCCCTAATCCCTTGGGTCGTAGGACTAGAATTAACCCTAGAACGGTTGTGAGTGACTCTTGATCAGAAGGCTCTAAGGAATTGATTGGGGTTTATTCACACTCCCTAATAGGACGAATTTTATGTATGGCCTCTAATCCGTACCGCCTTAGTACTTCAACTTCACACTCATAAGTCCACTACACCCATTGGGAGGGATTGAAGTCAAGTTGAGTGGGTGGAGGTACTTGGTGGACATTCATGAAGGTGCATACGCATCCCAATAATTATCACAGGCCTCATTCTTGGTGGGATTCCCTTCCAATTGTTGTGGAACTAGAGGAGGTGGGGTTGGACTTCTAGGAGATGATATTGGTTCCTTATATCTAGGAGGAGTATATATGATGCCTTCCGGTTTTGGTAAGGCTCCTACTAGTTTCTAGTAGTCTTCCACCATGTCCTTGGGCACTTGTTTCTCACCCTTTAGAAACCTTTGTACAACTTCCTCCCTTGGGTTAGATGTCTTTTTCAGGGTCATAGGTGGAGGACTGGATTTCACTACGAATTTCCTATGGGCTCTCCTTCCTACACAATAGTTTAGAGTATAGTTAATGTCAGGGCATAAAATTGATAATGTTTCAAGGAAACTAGGCTCTGTTACCACTCTAGTTGTCACGCCCCGACCCAGTTTGGTCGGATCCCCATGAACAACTCGTCGCTCTCCCAGTTCAAGAGGGGTTTCCCCCTTCTTTAACTTGAGAACAGCCAGGTGTACTTTCGACCTTATTCCCTGAAAAGACATATATCAAATAAAATTCAACCTTAAGAGAAATTAAGCATACATGACAGAGGGTAAGGCTCGATGTTATCCCTAGTTATTTTCACTCATTCCTGAAAAGGGGATAAAAGAGGGGTGAGTTTCTAAAACTCAGTTAATAGGTTTTAAATAAAAAAATTTAAGTTCGATGCAAAATAGTTTTCCAAAAATGTAGTATGTCAAACTCTTTAATTTCTATAAATTTTTCTATCTTCAATTCTCGGTTTTAAAAAAAAAATCATTTGTTTCTTATTACATGGTGTGTCATCACCCAACACACATCCTTTATCATGAAGGTCAAACACACAATATCATGTCAGCCCGTCCATGGAACCCACTTGTGGCGTCAGAGCGACTTTATCAGCCACCTAGATAAAAGTACGTCCACTTCTACCTTGAGAATGAGTGGATGTTCGTGACATCCGACCCTCAATCCCGTAATGATTCTCCATGTCCATATGAGGATAGAGACCTCATCCTAACCCCACCCCGGTCTCATGTGCTTAAAGCTACATTGAGCTTCACAAGGCTTCTGGTACGACTAACTGCCCTTATATCCACTAGGTCGTCCAAGGCCCTAGGACACATCACTACCCCTGTTAGACATCTTGAAGGTCTCGTAAACACAGCGCATGCACAATCAACATTTTCACATGATGCCATATAATCTATGGTGCCACTAGTCCAATGGCCCCGACACTCAACTCAACCTGTAGTTGTTCGTCTTGACTAGTCCGGAGACATATCATGTTGCATTGCCATAAGTTGACTGAGTTTGTTAGTCCTTTCTTGGTACTATGGCCAAACAATTCAATTACTTAAGTTTTCATGGCATATAAATCATGTTTGTTTATGAGCTCCTACTCGTGCCAATCGACCTAGGGCCCATTGTTCGAGATTTTCAAAATTTGGACATAATAGCCCCCGAGTTCCAAAACCAAGGCCTTTGACCTAACAGAGCTATTCAAGCTCTCGTCAAGAAGGTCTCCCAAATTATTTAAGTAGTGGCACACATTCAGGGGAGAGCATTTCCAACAAAAATATATTTTCAACTGTACATTATACCAACCGAGTATGAGGACACCTACGCTCATAACCGATAAACGGGTTTTCCACTCCCTTCGAGTAAGTTTCATCGTACCAACCGGGAATGATCAACTTACAACCGATAAGTAGTTTTTCCGTGTGATTTTTACAGCAATCCTCTCAGGTGTGATGTTTAAAATACCATTTAGCAGTGGGTTTTCATTATCGAGGTGCTTATCATCTCAACCGGGTATGATATGAAAATTTCACTCAGTGGATCGTGCAGTGAAATTCCTCTTAGTTGGTTTTCGTCCCTTGCGAGCTTAATCTCAGCTAGCGTTCCTCATGTCTCGTGTTCATACACAAAATAAACATTGTTGTTCATTATCATTTGGCTTGATCACCTTTATTTATTATGAATGACTAAATTCTCAACTTTTCAAATATTTGCAATTTGGTCCCTAAAGCTATTTTTCTTTTACTTTAGGCTCCAATTGACGATTTTTCCCAAATCGAGTCCCGAAACTTTTAAAATTCACCTTGGTACCTCAATTTATTCAATTTCATAAAAAGGGGTTCAAGTTTCTCAATTTCCCAATTTGGCCCCCAATTTTCCCAAAATTACTAGTTTGCCCTTCCTTTACAAAAATGGTAAGTTTTACCCCAAAAATTCTAAAATTTGCTCAATTGGTCCCCTAACACTTTTATCATGCCCAATTGACCCTCAATTTTGTAAAATTGCTTTTTGGTCCCTCAATTTTTGAAAATCCCCATTTTTTCCCAAAATTTTCCCCCAATTACAACTTTTTAACACAGATGAATTTAATTTCATCAAATTGACCAATCAAAAACTTCTAATTATTGAAATTTAAGTTAAATTTGAGTTTATACATCTTCATGCGATTCAATTGCACTTTGAATTGCAAGTTTTGATGTCGAAACGAGCTTAAATGAAGCTTCACCGAAAAATAGAATATAGAGAGAGAAAGCTTCAATTGCTCACCGTCGAGTGCGCGACACTCCAAGCTTCCAATCTGGGCAGATAGCTCTCCTTCTGAGGGTTCTCCTAGGATCAAGAATTGCATCAATTGATGCCAAATTGGGTGAGAATTCTATTATAGAAATTATCTCGGTTCTCTCTCTAGCATCGGTCATAAATTACAGAGTATAGCCGAATTAACTTACCTTTTTGTACTAATTCGGCCGTGGGAGTGATGAGAAGGTGTTAGGAGAGCTTGGTTTGGCCTAAAGAGGAATCGAATTGGCCAATTTCAACTCGATCAAAATAGGGCTGCTTCAGTCCACCGGAGCTGCTTCATTGTTCGATCACGTTGACGCTTCTCCAACGACCCTTGGAGCGAATGGACACTACCACCGTGTAGCTGACTTCTCCTCAATTCTAAGGAACTCAACCACACCTTCTTTAGCTAAAAAAAACCCTATATTGGAGCTCTGGTTCAAGCTTCACTGGAAAACTAAGCAATTGAGAGAGAGTGAGGTTTTCAAGTGTGGAGAGGATGAAAGGAGAGTGGCTCTTTATATAGGGAGCTCGGGGACTCGTCGGCCATCCATTTGGCACCTTTATGATAGTCATTGATGGCATAAAATGTACTGAATGGAAATGTTTCTTCTTTGTTGAACCTGTTTCGATTTTCTAGCGAGTGAACAGTGTTGTCATCTGAAGGAAGAAGACGACACTGTTTCAAACCGGGTTCAAAGCTTACACTGGTCGGTTCACCCCCAATTCGACCGAATTTTTCAAATATAATTTTTTTAAATTCATTTTCTTTCCAATGGTGGCCTCAAATCTCAAATTTGAATTTTTTAAGCCACTAGAAAAATGAATTTATCATTCAGTTCAATAGTGGTTCAATCCGGTTCGGATCTGGTTCTCCTGAACCGATTTGGTTTTCATCCCCCATTCATCCTAAAGTCCTTTTTCATGACTTATGTTACTCTTTTAGGTCACTTGGGGTCCATATATATCCTAGTTTACCCTCTCTCCATCGGTTCTGGTACATAAACCGACTCGGTTCCTAGACCGGTTCAATCTGGTTCGGGTCCGGTTCACCCTAACCGACCTAGTTTTTCTCTCCCAATTTGTCCTAAATTTATTTTCAAAGGTTTATGAATCTATTTGAGTCACATGGAAGTTGAAATTTCTCTAATTTCCCCATTCCTCAATAATGGGGTTTGTGAACTGATTTGGTTTTCTCACTTAGTTTGACCGATTCTTTCCTGGTTTTCCTTAACTCCAAAGAGTGGGTTTTACAAGGTGTATTCCAGCTCTTCCCTTATCCCCTTCAAATACAGCCTCCTCCTTCCCAGGGGTGCGGAAGGTTATCCTCTTCTTCCTGCAATCCACCTAAGCTTGATGTGTACTCAGCCAATCCATTCCCAAGATGACCTCTACTTCCCTTAGCGGAAGGGGAATGAAGTCGGCTTCTAAAGTTATCCCCCCCTTATCTGTACTTCGCATGCCTTTGAGGAGCTTGTGCCACTCTAGTGCCTCTCCTAGTGGTTAAGGATGTTAAGGGGTGGTGTGAGGGGAGAGAGTTCCTTAGGGAAGTCTAGAACTAGGGTTTCCTTGATGAAGGATCACTCCACCCCTAAGTCAAACATTTGTTCGAAACATGAGTGAGAGTTAACAGAATCTTTGAGGGAATGCATTTTATTAAATCAAATAAGGGGACTACAAGACTCATAACTACAGACTCGATTCATAGGGAAGGTTGGGATGTACCAACTACTACACTAGGGTTCTTTCGGGCTTCATTTTGGTTCAGATTATAAACTTGAACTGGAACTCGAATAGGTGCCTCCCTTCCCCCATTGGGTGCCCTCTGAATTTTGGGAGACGGTTGGGGAGCATTTCGTGGGGTGTTGTCCTGAGGCGTTGGGCAATTCCTTATGTAATGCCCGATCTGCCCCCATATGTAGCATGTTGCACATGCCCCTTCATGGTTTTTCTGGCACCTAGGGCAGTAGGGGCCTCTCCTCGGAGGGGGTGTGTTCACCTCCCTTTGGGCTTGGTAGCCCTCTTCCCTTCATGGGAACCTTGGTCTATTCCCCCATCGTGGCCTACCTTGTTTCTATGGGCACCCTCTACTATTTTGACGCCTTTCTTCCCTTCATCCACTTTCCTCAATCCCACGGTGCCTCGTCTGAACCAACCGCTCACATTCGTGGGCCATGCTGAAGATGGCCACCAACTTGGTGGGGCATCCTAAAACCCCCATCCGGTCTCTTACGTCCATATTGAGACCGTCGATGAACTTTTGGCATATGTCTACCGATCCCACCATTAAATTTGTCTCATATTCTAAGACTGTACTTGCTCCTTTGTGGAGCCAAAAAAATTTTACCTTCTTCTCTTTGATTAGGTGGGGAGCCAGGTACTTCTCTGTGTACCTCCCTTCAAACTCCTCCCAGGTGGGGGTGACAAGAGAGAGACTTCTCACGTTATCCCACCACCTTTTTGCGTTGTACTCTAGAAAGAATTCTTCTAGTGTCACCATTTCTTCCGGGGGCATCTTGATGATCCCCATGAATTTCTTGAGGTTGGCCAACCAATCCATGGTGGCCCCAGTGTCTTCTCCCCTTGGAAGGGCTTGCACCCTAGTTGTTGGAGTGTCTTCAAGTATTTGGTGATGTCGAAGAGGGGTGGGGCAGGGATGGAAGTGGATTGGGACTGGACCTCCTCAGGTCGGGTTTGGGACTCGGAGTCTAGGTGGGGCTTGTTGCTTAGGTGAGGTTCCCCGAACACCCTGGTAAATTCTTCATACAGTCGTTGGTGTTCGGAGCTAAGACCTTATGGGGTCGGTTATGCCCCCGGCAATTCCACTTCTTGGAGGGGGTTTTCGACAAAATTTGTGATTGCCACCTTTGTTCTCTTGGCTCCTCGTTTTGGTGCCATAGTTAGTTTAAAATTTTTTATTATTATTTTGGTTATAAAATTTTGATAATGTATTCGGGAAAACACAGGCTCTGGTACCACTCAAGTTATCATGCCCCGACCCAGTTTAGTTGGGGCCTTGTGATCAACCCGTCACTCTTTCGGACATCGAGTAGGATTCCTCCCTTGGGTCATGAAGAGTCAGGCATAGTACCTATCATATTTTCTCCAAAATAGTATTAAACAAAATAGAAAGTTTAATTTGTACCTGTTTCAAATTCTAGAGAAGGGGAGCTCTCGCGTAGATCTCTTCTTTCTTGAAAAATGTTTAGAGGGAGGGGGTGAGTTCGATGACTCAGTGAGTGGGAGTGATATTAGTAAATCTAGGTCGTCTACTACCTATTGCCATGGTCTTAGTGTGTAGGAAGCTCCCTAAGCTTCTCAACATACTTGATGCCAAACTGCCCTTATGCAACCTAGGTCATCTAGTAGCCCTTGGGATCCATCACTACCTCGTACGAGGTGTCATGATGGCCCTGTATCTCACAGTGCATGCGCAATCAAGATTTTTTTTTCTTTTATAGCCATTATCTTTGGCCCTCCAACGTAAGGGTATGTTGGCTTAGCTTCGGCCCACGTGTATTGGCCTAACAGGTTCAACGACCTGGCTTCGACTTAGCAGCAGATTGGCACAACAAGCCCAACATCCAGGACTTTGATCGGTGGGTATCACACATGATTACCCATTATTAGAACTTTTTAGCAGTATTTATCACATGTTGATTACGGATGGATCCATACCTGTGTCAATCAGCCTTGGGCCCACTTGTATTATCGAGCCTAAGCTTGGAAATAGCTCTCAAATGTTTTAAGCATAGTCACCCATTTAAAGGAGGCTAATTCTGAGAAAATCATTTTCAAGGTAAGCCGTCATTCCAATCGGAATGGACGTTATAGAGTTTTCACTCACCCGGTAATTGTGGCGGGGTTGTCTAGCGAAACCTTGCTTCACGACGCACATCCTAGAACTGGCACTTGGGCAGTCTGTCCCTACATGGCACAAATGTCCATATAAGGGTACTTTGCCTAGGAGGCCGCATATTTTAAGTATTTTAAGCGTAGGATCTCGCATTATGGTTTAATTACATTTTGGTCCCTAAAGTTTGTCCTTTTTTTCATTTGGGTCCCTACTTGCCCCTTTATTTCAATTAAGCCCCTAGGATTTCCAATTATCCTTCTTGGGTCTTCAATTTTTACGAAAACCGCCAATTGGCCCTCAATTTTTTCCAAAATTGTGGCCCTTAATTTCCCAATAATTGCCAATTGGCCCTTTAATTTCTCAAAAATTTCCAATTGGCCCTTTAATTTCTCAAAATTTTCCAATTGGACTTTCATTTTATCCAAATTGCCCATTTGGACCTCAATTGGGAGTAAATTTAACGAAAATGCCCTCAATTTCATCAATTTACCATTTGGCCCCTAATTTTCTAAAAATCCCCAAATTGCTCATTTTCTAAAAAATTGCAATTTGGTCCCCAAATCACAATTTCATTCAATTATCCCCCAAAACTTAGTTAATTGCCTTCGTTCTTGATTGGAATCATCTTCTGTAAACCCCTTACTTTTGAGTTAAGGAAAATCGAGAAATAACCGGTCAACCTGAGTAAGAAAACCGAGCTGGTTTACAAACCCAATCATTTGGGACAAGCAAATTGGAAATTTACAACTTCCGGGTGATCCAAATGGTTCATTAAACCTTGGAAAAGAAATTTAAGACAAGTTAGAAGAGAAAAACCAAATTGGTTCAGGTGAACAAGAATCCATAAGAACCTTGAAGTTAATCGTGCTTACTCGAGAGTAGTGTGAGGATGGGTGACCTCCTGGGAAGTCAGCTATCTAATAGCAAACTCCAGTCAATCTTAGAATCACTAGAGAATGGTCGACATGCTAGAATAGTAAAGCGGCTCTAGTGGACCGAAGCTGCCCTGTTTTGGCTGAGTTGAAATTGGCCATTTCGAGCCCTACTTGGGCCAAACCAAGCCTTCCCAACACTTCCTCCGCCCTTCCATGGCCGAATTAGGACTGAAAGGTAAGCTAATTCGCCAGCGGACCGAAGCTGCCCTGTTTCGGCTGAGTTGAAATTGGCCATTTCGAGCCCTACTTAGGCCAAACCAAGCCTTCCCAACACTTCCTCCACTCTCCCATGGCCGAATTAGGACTGAAAGGTAAGCTAATTCGCCTACACTCTATAATTTCCTGCCAGTGTTAGAGAGAAAACCGGTAGAATTTAAATAATGAAATTCTAACTCAATTTAGCATCAATTAATATAATTCTTGATTTTAGGATGAACCTCAAGGAGAGCTACCTGCCTAGAATCTGCCTAGCATCAATTTCTCTCTCTATAGTCTATTTTCCAGTGTTAAAATCTGCGATTCAAAGTTTCTTAGAATCGTATTAACATGTAGGAACTCAATTTCAACTCCAATTTCAATAATTAGAAGTGTTTGATCGGTCAATTTGATAAAATCAAATTTGGTAGTGTTGAAGAGTTGAAAGTGGGGGAAAATTGGGGATTTTAGAAATTCAAAGGGCCAAAATGCAATTTTATGAAATTGGGGGTCAATTAGGCATGAAAGTAATGTTGGAGGATCAATTGAGGAATTTTGGAATTTTTTGGGCAAAACTTACCATTTTTGTAAAGGAAGGGCAAAATGGTAATTTTTGAAAAATTGGGGGACCAAATTGGAAATTTGGGAAATTAAACCTCTTTTTGGTGAAATTGAATAAATTGAGGCCCCAAGATAAATTTTAAGAGTTACGGGACTCAATTTGAGGAAAAACCGACATTAGGGACTTAAAGTTAAAGAGAAATAACTTTAGGGACCTAATTGCAAATAACTAAAAGTTTGGGTTTTCTCATTCTTTGGAAATGAATGAAGGTTGTTATGCCAAGTAATAATGAACAAGGATGTTCATATTGTGTAGGAACATGAAATACCAGGAACACCAGCATGGACGAGCTTGCGTGAATACAAAGAACCGCTCAAGTTGAATTCACTGCATTAACGGGTGAGTGGGTTTACTAACATCATACCTGGTTGGGATGATGAGCACAACTTAAAGATAAAATCCACTTACCGATTGTGAGTGAAAATTTTATATCATACCCGATAGGGGATGATAAGTACCTTGGTATAAAAACCCATTGTTTAGTGGTATTTTAATCATCACCACTAAGAGAAAGTGAAGTGAAAATTATGCGAAAAAAACTACTTACTGGTTGTAAGTAGATCATACCCAGTTGGTATGATGAGGCTTCCTCAAATGAAGTTGAAAACCCGTTCATCGGTTATGAACAGAGATGTACTTATACCGGTTGGTATAATGGACAGTGAAAACCTATTTTGTTAGAAGTGTTCTCCACTGACTGTGTGCCAATGCTTAAACTATTTGGGAGACCTTCTTGACGGGAGCTCAAATAGCTCTTATAGGTCGGGGGCCTCGATTTTGGAACTTAAGGGCTAAAATGCCTAGTTTTTTTGAAAATCTTGTTGAAAACCCGTTCATCGGTTATGAACAGAGATGTACTTATACCGGTTGGTATAATGGACAGTGAAAACCTATTTTGTTAGAAGTGTTCTCCACTGACTGTGTGCCAATGCTTAAACTATTTGGGAGACCTTCTTGACGGGAGCTCAAATAGCTCTTATAGGTCGGGGGCCTCGATTTTGGAACTTAAGGGCTAAAATGCCTAGTTTTTTTGAAAATCTTGTACAGTGGGCACAAGGCCAGTTGGCACGAGCAGGAGCTCGTAAATGAACATGATATATGTGCCATAAAACTTAATAAGTGAATTGTTTGGCTATGGTACCAAGATAGGACCGACATGCTCAGTCAACTAGCGGCAGTGCAACATGACAGGTCGACGAACTAGTCAAGACAAATAACTGCGGGTTGAGTTGAGAGTTGTGGCTGTTGGACCAGTGGCACCACATATTACATGGCTTGATAAGAAAACATTGTTTGTGCATGCACTATGATTACGGGATCATCAAGACGCCCATGAGGGGTAGTGATGTGTCCTAAGGGCCCTGGACGACCCAGTGAGTATAAGGGTAGATCGTCGTTCCAGGTGTCTATGCGAAATTTGGAGTAGCACCAAGCGCATGAAACTGGGGTGGGGACGGGATGAGGTCTCTGTCCTCATACGGACACGAAGAAGTGATTTCGGGATTGTGGGTTGGATGTCGTGTGCATCCACTCATTACCAGGGTAGAAGTGGTTGTACTTCTATCCGGGTGGCAGGAAAAGTTGCTCCGAAGCCACTAGTGGGTTTAGTAGTGATACTGACTTGCGAATGTGTGTAACCTTCATGATAAAGGATGTGTGTTGGGTGATGACACATCGGTAACTAAGAAATAATGGAAAAACCCAAATTTTTAAATGAAAGGATTTTTGAAAAGAAAGGAGTCTGGCACACTCCATATAAATGTTTTTCTTAAAAGTTAAAAGTAAACCTTTAAAAACTCATTCACTGAGTAGTCGTACTCACTCCCTCCCTTATATCCCTTTCAGGAAATCCCAGAAAGCCTACCCTGAAAGACAATCAACTAAGATGCACGTAAGACAGGTATGTAAAGTTTAAAATTTCATGTAGTTTTGATTATGCTATTCCAGGAAATAGTGCAGGTTTAAAGGATGCCTTACTTTTTATGGATTATAATAAGGGGAAACCCTTTAATAAACCGGGAGAATGGTGGGGTGTTCACGGGGATCCGACCAAACCGGGTCGGGGCGTGACCTCTTCTCTATGTTTTTCTCGTCATTTTAAGCCTTGAATTACTTAATTTGGCTCAGAAATGAGCTCAAACGGAGATTTGCCGGAAAATACAATCTAGAAAGAGAAAGCTTTGATATCTTACCGATGAGGTTACGGTGATTGGAGCTTTGGCCGTCACTGAGTTGCTTTCTTCATGGGGATCCTCCTTGGATCAAACCATCCCTCAATTGGTGACCTAAGCATAGTAAATTTCTTATCTCAAGTTTTTGCAAAATTATGTTGTGAATAGTATTTTCTGGCGAAGGGCAGTGGAGGGGACTTACCTCCTTAGCTCAGGGGGAAGGTCGGGCCACCTCTAGGTGGAATTTTGTGGGTCTAATTTGGCCAGTATTGGTCGGGGGAAAGCTCAACTTGAGCTGCAGAAGTTTGAGTAGCTGTCTGGCCGAGGAGTGACAGCACTGTTTGAGCTCCCTCACTCTTCCTCGGTGGTCCTTAGTATGGAAGAAAGGTGCGGCTAGGTAAAGAACTTCCTCCAAATTCCAAAGACACCGAATGTGGCTTCTAAGGTCGAGAAAAGTCCTGTTGCAGGAGCTCTGGTTCGCTGCTCGTTGGGAACTCGTACACTTCTTCTTCTTTGCTTGATTGTGGGATGTTGTGAATGAATGGAGGGGTGCTCTTTATATATGGAACTAAGCAATTATTCAGGCTACCGATGGGCGTGAGACTCGACCCCCGCCCTGCTTGCTGGTGACCTGACCTGAGCAATTTATGAGTCCCTAGAGACTCACTCCCCTTCCCTCACTCTCTCTCCTTTTGTCAGTGGACTGAGGTTAAAGAATTATGTGGTGGGCATGTCACGTGGCGCACTATGATTGGCCAGTTTTTCTGACGTGGTGATCCAACTCAGTCGCCGCGTCAACTGTTGACCGGTTGAATGAACACGTGGCAACCTCTCATTGGTTGCTCGTGTCTGCATTGCAAGCTATGACCATTGACAAGACACGTGGCAACCTCCCATTGGGTGCTAGTGTCTGTGTGGCTACTGACTAGGCATTGTTGACCGTTGACTGGTTGGACCATTGGTCAGTCTGGTCTAACCAGATTTGGTGACCCGAATTTGAAAATCGACTGGTTCAGACCCGATTCGATCGGTTTTCTAAAATTTAAAATTTTCTAAATTAATCTAAATTCATTTTCTATCTAATGGTGGCCTCAATTTACCAAATTGATATTTTAAAGCCACCTAGAAAAATGAATCATTGAACCGGTTCACTATGGTTCATCCCGGTTCGGATCTGGTTCACCCTGAACCGGTCTAGTTTTCTCATCCAATTCACTTCCTAGTTTTTCCTCACGATTTTTGTGAATTTTTGGCCACTTGGGATCTCCCAATTTCTCATGTTAACTCTTCTTTACTATTTTTCGTTCATTAATTTGCTTGGTTTTTCACATGAAAATTTTGCCAATTCTTTTTCTGATTCTCCTTGGTCCGAGAGGACGGGTTTTTACAGCATAAGTGATATAAGGTCGAGTAAGAGTGAGATATTGAAGAGAACTCACAATCTTATGATATTAGGTTGGATTAGAAAGTAAATTTCCCATAAGAGCAGACAAATAGGGACTAGAGCTAATGGGAGTAGAGCTCGACCGACAAGTAGGCATGGCAACTTTAGAGAGAAAATCATGAATATATTTGGTTTGGTTAAGGTGGATACCTTGATAGGAGTGCTAGACTTCAATGCCGAGGAAGTAGTGTAACGGAACCAAATTCTTGATGGAAAATTTAGCCTGAAGAGCACGAATAATGGATTCGACAGGAGCATTGGGCGAGCACGTGATGAGGAGATCATCAATATATACAAGCAGAAATATAATAGAATGAGTAGTGCGGTAAATGAAGAGAGAGCTATCAGCAATGGCACCACAGAAATTCAGAGTTTGAAGAAAGGAGCTGAGGCAAAGGAACCATGCATGTGGAGCCTATTTGAGTCCATAGAGTGACCTTTGAAGGTGGCACACATGATGAGGATAAACGGGGTCAGAGAACATGGGTGGTTGAAACATATAAACTTCCTCGATAAGGTGACAATGCAGGAAAACATTATTTACATCTAATTAACGGATAGGCTGATTGGAAGAGACCGCAATGGAGATGATGACCTGAATAGTGACGAGCTTGATGACTGGACTGAAGGTGGCATCATAATCCAGACCTGGTTGATAGGAGAAATATTTGGCAATGAGACGAGCCTTATGTCGAGCAATTGTACCATTAGAATTTTCCTTAAGCTTGTAAACTCACTTGTAGCCAATAACTAGACGATTAGGAGGGGCAGGAACCAAATCTCACGTATGATTGTAAAGAAGTGTAGAGAGTTCAGCTTTAATGGCGTCCATCCAAAGAGGGTGATGACAAGCTTGAGCAAAGGTGTGAGGTGTCTACGCCACAAACAAGGAGGGGTTGATAGTAAAGCATCGAGGAGGGAGAGAGCCATCGTGAGAGCAAGTGACCATGCGGGGAACCAGCAAAGGAGGAGGAGGCGAACTCGTAGGAGAAGCCTGTGAAGAAGTCTCATGTATACTCAAAGGAGAAGGAACCATATCTGAATCCAAGAGCGATGCTAGGACAAGGGAGGGAATCGGGAGAGTAGCGATGGAGTGCTGGGCGGGGTCAGGTACGGGCGTAGGAGTATGAGAGAAGGGGAAGATAAACTCATTAAAGTGCACAGTACGAGAAATAAAAATGCGATCAGTTTGAAGGTCAAGAACTTAGTAACCTACATAATTAGAGGGATATCCGAGAAAAATGACAGGCGAAGAGAGGGGTTGTAATTTGTGGGAAAGATAAGGATGAAGGTATGGAAAACAAAGACAACAAAAAACTCGAAGAGATTTATAATGAGTAAGAGTATGGGTGAGTAACTCAGTAGGAGAACGAAACCTAAGAGATCGAGTAGGAAGACGATTGATGAGGTATACAGCAGTCTCAAAAGCAAAATCCTAGTATCTCAGTATTTGACAGGAGCATGAGAATGAGTTAGGAGAGTAAGGCCCATATCGACTATGTGACGATGCTTACATTTAGCAGAACCATTTTATTGATGCGTATGAGAACATAAAATTCGGTGAGAGATTTATGCAACCTGTAGTTCCAACTGGAAAGATTTGGACAAAAATTCTTTGGTCGATCAGATTGTAAGTATTTTATTTTGGAATCGATCTAGTTTTCAACTTGTAAAGGAAAAGCTTAAAAAATAGAGATAATGTCATAACGATACTTTATTATGTAAAACCAGGAAAACTTACTATAATCATCAAGAAAGTGTACATAGTAGGTATGGCCGGTGTAAGAGAGAATGGGAGTGGGTCTCCATATATTGGTATGAATGAGTTCGAGTGGAGCGAGACTGTTATGATAAGTGAGAGGAAAGGGTTACTGGACAATTTTACCACAAGAACAAGATTTACAAAATGACAATGAAGATATATTTTTCATATAAAAATGATTAGAAAACACATGATTAACAATGGGAAAAACAGGATATACCAAATGTTGATGTCAAATAGAAGCAAACACATGATTAACATAAGCAGTAGGAAAAACAAAAAAGGGTGTACGACTTATGCGAAGATAGTAGAGTCCGCCCTTACGATTGCTGCACAGCAACTCATGATGGGGGAATAGGTTTTTTATAAGAAAATATATAGAATAAAATTTAAAATAACATGGGTTATCTCGAGTAAATAGAGAGAAAGAAAGAATATTTAAAGAAATTTGAGGAATATAATAAATACTATTGAAAAAAAAATTTATGAAGTGATGAGTGAATATAAGTATAACCAGAGTATAAAATGGGTAATTATATTCGATTGTTGATGTCCAATCATCCTTAATAAACATGTGAGATAAGGTGTCAGATATATGTATGGTAACATATGAATAAACATAATAATTGACTTGATGTTAAGTGAAATCCAAATTGTAAAAGGGATGAGTCTCATAGGGTACAGGCTAGTAGGATAGGTGGTCATTTGACCCATTAATTCACAAAGTTGACATATATACTTGAAAGTCTGCACGCCTTTAATGTAGACATTAAGTTGGCTACTTTTTTCCTTTCTCGCGTGGTCTTGTGGCTCCAATTTCTAGAAGAGCGACTAAAGCCTATAGCACAACATCAGAAATTGGATTGGACAAAGGGAAGTGAGGCTGGGATGGGACTTTCTTCTACCTTTTGAAGGTTGCAGTCGGCGGTGCAGTGCAGTGGAGACAACGGCGGGTGCTACCATGGCGGCGACGACATTGCTACCATGGCGGACCTCGACCTGCTCAAGCCTTCCATACTGTACGAGGTTCTGTGGCAATGACTCGAGGGGTGGGGAGATGAAGCGAACGGTGGAAGAGGCTGAGGAGTAGTAGGGCTAGCCGCGGGGTGGCGGCGTGCTCGCGCTTGTGGGCGTTCTGGTAACCGCTAAGGGCCTGAGAGGTGTAAAACTTACGGAAGCAGTATTGGCATGGGAAGAGTTGAGGGATATCGTCAGGAGTATTATGTTGGGGGAGGCGACAGTTGAATCTACTTCTACCTCTTGTAGCTCGCTATTGGTTGTGCGTCAACGGGTTCAGTCGGGAGGCTAAATCGGTTTTTAGCAACCTTATATTTTAGAGAATCTAAAAATAGCGAACGCTCCTTCAATTATCGAAGACAAATATAAAAATGTTACCAATGACACTAATAAAGTAATATGAATTCAATTACTTATGTAGGATCACCATAATAACACCTTCGCTCCAAGTTTTGATGTAATAATCTTTTATTTATCTATTTTACTATTAATTTTGTGTTTAATTCACAAACTAAAATACTATACATATTAATATTAACTATTATTTTGTTTAGTTTAGGAAAGTATCCAACAACATCATTTATATGTACGGTTATTCCAAACTAATGATTATATTTTGATTTTCTGGTAAAAAAACTTTCAAAGAATAATAGAGATTAGAATATTATAGATCAATATTCTAAGTATTTATTTTTATATATATGTTTACCTCTATTAGTATTTATTTATATTGGCATGTTTGATATGTTAAAGAAATATTCTATCAAAAAATTGTACTTGTTATGCTATATATATATATATATTGCAATTAATGAATAAACCAACATCCTTGTGTGATTGTTTATGCTTAGAGAAGATTATCATGTTGACCGATTTTTTTTTTTTTGCGACAATTGAAATTGAATACAATGGAGTACAAATCTTGGGGGAAAGAAAAAGAGTACAAATGCCGCCTACTGCGACTCGGTTGGCCAGCCCGGGTTGATGGGTAGATTTAAAGGGTGTAGTAATTAGTGAAATTAAAACTACAAATAAGTCCACCATCCAATACAGTATTATTAACTATACTTTATTGCGGGAAAATAATGTGTTATTTTGTTTCCAGTCAAATTCAGCGATTAGTATTACTTTCTGAAAATAAGGATGCATAGTTGTCCTAATCCATTTCTCCAATTTACACTGATTCGAAGATGTGGAGATGATGGCATGTGATTTTTGAAGTGAAAACACCCAGCATTAAACATGACAGGTTTTCACAACTTTCGATTGTTCTTTTCTCTTGACAATAATCCGATTCAATATTTCATATTTTCAGCATTAATGTGATTTTTTTTTTTACATTTTTGTATAGGTGTCAGAAATCCCATATTATGACCCCAAGTGTACGTAAGAAGTATAATACTCATATATTATGAAATAGTAAATCAGAGTTCTCAAGTAGTAAATGAATTCAATGGGACAAGGGTTGAGAGATGATTGGAAGGAATGAAGTGCTATAGGTTTGAAACTATAGATGATGAAGAGGGGGTTAGAGTGTTGAGAAGATGAAAGCTCCCTAGAGAAAAAAGTAATTGGGATGTTGGATTTACAATTAGGAGAGATTGTGCTTTAGGAGGAGGGACAAATGTTTCTAGGGTTTCTCATATTAAAAACCCGTTCAGTTTATCGAGTCCTAATGTTTGCACATATTAATACAAATTTGTTAAGGTGGTTTAGATAGATAGGATATGTAATTCATCTCTTATAAATATCAAGAATAGGCTTGGATGAAAAAAAAATTGATATAAGTGAGATTAAATACTAATCAATAGAAATTTGAGTTCATTTAAGATTAATAATTTTTAAATATAAATTATTTTTATTTAAAATACATAATCCAAAATTTTATTTAGTAAGAAGTTTTATCCTAAAGCTTATATTTTAATTGAATATGGAACTGATTTGGATGTTAAGTATTTGGAGTGTAATTGATGTTATTGATTTGTATATGTTAAAATATTTTAATAATATAAAGTTTGTATAAATGGTGAGTGAGTGAAAATATTATTAATAAAAAAATTATAAATATAAATTTATACTTTTAATTAAATTAAATAATTTATTAATTATTATATATTATTAAATTATATTTAAACTATTTTTTTATAATAATTTTTTATTTATAATATTTGTATTATATATTTATATTATATAATTTTATATAAAATATTATTAATATATAAATTTATTTAAAATATATACAAATAAATAAATAATATAAAAAATAAACTAATGTATTAAAATAATTTAAATAATAAATAATACTATTAATTTAAATATTTGTAATTTTTTAATATTGTAGTGTAAATAAAAGGTTTGATAGTGAACTATATTTTTTTTACCAAATAAATAAATAACAAATCAAATTTAGCTTAAGCAAAGTAATAGAAATAACATATCTGTACTCAAAGATTTTTTTTTATCGCAGGCCACTACCACTCACTTTCTTGTGTAAGGGAATCAAACGTGTGGCGTAGGGCTGCATTGCCGCTCTCATGACCAAATATTCTTCAATTGCCGTCTTCAATAAGTACTATTTATATATATATATATATATATATTTTCAATTTTCATAATAAGTTTTCATTAAATTTTGAATAATTTAATTTAATTCGGTAGTTACTCACCGAAACAGTAAATATTTTTGAAGTATAAATATTTTTCATTTTTAAAATTAAAATACAAAATATGATTATAAAGTGACAATTTACCCATTGTGATTTAGGTATACGTGGATTTCACGAAATTTGTCCTCGACCAGACCCGTCATTAATATCACGAAATTTGTCCTCGATCAGACCCAGATCCAATAGTTGGATTCGTATACAACCATCAATTACTATACTTAAAATATAATTAAATTCCGTACAAAAATAAATTTTATTTTCAAGTGAATTTAAAATTTCCATGAAAAAATAATAGTATTTATAATATACTAAATAAACTATTATTAATTTTTATTATTTACTAAAAACTTATAATATAAATAATCGTTTGAAAAATTCAAAATTTAATTTTTGGATGTACTCTTTTGGACTTGTACCACTTTGGTTGTGGACTCATGGTCTCTGAGTATGGTCTAATTGCCACACCTATATATATATATATATATATATATATATATATATATATATATATATACTACTCGGAGAAAGTTCCTTCTGCTCATAAAACTTGTTTCTCAAAGAACTCTAGATTCGTAGTCTTTAGCAGGATTGGATTCAACGATGAAATTATGGATTGATAAGACTTGTAAAACTTATTTTAGACATGCTTTGGTCAATTTGTGACCACTCTCGATCTCTGCTTTCACCCCTACACGCACTTGCATAATTATACCATGCAAACCTTCAAACACGCACAAGCTACAGCCAATTAAACTAAGAACATATCAAGTCTCCATTTTTGGCACCCATTTTCTGGCTACTGCATATTCAACACTCAAATCATGAAGCAATCTGAGCAGATCCTAAAGGTGCAGAAATATATATAAGCTGCTGCGAGGCGTTAACATGTACGTATATGCTGGACCTTGCAAAAACCCTTCAGGGATGAATCGCTAGCTAAATTCTGACCGCGGTCGGAGCTTCTAGTGGCGTTAGATGGCTCCTCATAATAGTCTAGAGAAGTAAAGATACCTGTGAGGGTCTCCACTAGGCAAGCTAGAAAAGGGATGGCTGTCAAGACAAAAGCAGAAACACGCATGAGAGGCATGATGAGTGCTGGTTCTTTGAGGAACAACTGCAAAAGGGTCTGCGGTATTAAAATGTATTGAACCTGGAGGGTGATCAATTGCTTTCCCGAAGCTAAGAGGCTCGTAAGGCTATATAGTGAAGTATCGTTCCTTGTTGCGTGCTTCTCAAGTCGAATTTGTGGAAATCTTGGCATAGCCCACTCAATCGGACTTTTCCACCAATGAAGAGTTTCTTTAGATAGTATGGCCGGATGGTTGATTTTACGTTTAATAGGTGGATAAGTTTGGTTGGTGTTGTCACATCAGAAAATTATTCTAAATTTCATTTTAGCCATGATAAAAACTTTCAACAATTATCATTTACTAGAGCAATATCAACATACTTTCACCTACCAATTGATAGTTCATACCTCTTTTTTTTAACATTGTAAGGAAAATGCCTAATTCCTATTATATACATACTATCTAAAGAAAACATTAGTAGACTTTATAGTTAGCTCATGTGTCTATCTAGGTAGATCAATCTATAAATGAGAATATTATAACTAACAATGGGATAACAACGATCTTGTCCAACTTAAGTTGTGAAATCTTACAATTAAGAGTATTGGGATTTCACTCATATATTAATATTCTATCCATGAGCAAATGTTAGGTTGTTAGGCTTCTAATAATTCAGTTTAGCTTCTCTCCAATCTTATATATTCCCACGTTCGGACCATGCAATACCTACTTAATTACTCATTATTTAACATGATACCCACAAAGAAAATGGAAATATATGTCTTTATTCACATATCACTCAAAATAAATTTCGGAAAAATACCTAAAAATCATATTGTAAAGTTATGGATAAATGGTATAATAATAATAACAATAATAATTATTCTTATCCACCGATAGTGAACTGCTTTCAACACCGTCAATTAAGGCCCTCCTGCCTCTATTTTCCTAGAGGAGTGTTGTCAATGTTCTAGAAACTGGAGCAGGTCTTGGTGGGGCTGGGCTCGCGCCACGTGATCGGGACAGACGGCCATCCCCTTATCTCCCCAGATTTAGCAATGCCGAGAAGTTTGAGCTACCCAACCCTTTTTCACTTCCCTGTAATCTTATATTAGGATCCATTCCAATCAAGAGTATTCGGCTGAACCAATCCGGAACCAGTCGAAAATCAACAACAAAACAAAACTCATTGACGGTACTTCCAGTCGTTCATGTGTAATAAAAATAATATTTATTTATTTCGATAATACTTATTTATTTCTAAAATATAAATATATAAATAAATAATAAAAAATAATATATATAATATAATATTTGACTAATTAATATTATATATATTATAATTATCTAAAATAATATTATAATATTTATTTTGAATATTAACATTACTATTACTATCTCGCAAACTCAAATTTAGTTTACAAAAACCGAAATTGGAAACTCGTCTTGTTTTTATACTACTTACAATTAATAATTTTTAAATATATATTAACTCTAGTGTATAATACTTTCTCTAACATGCTATTAAATACAATGGGTTGGTACTGATACCTAATCTGCCCAAGTATTGGAGAAAAATACTAAACCTGATGTAATTGTCCCCACTCATCCGATATCGAAAGAATTATACCCAGTCTGTAGACAATTGTTGAGTGTGGGTTTAAAAATTGCAGATGGCATGTGTATATATGTTGCATAGAGAAGTGTATCTACATTACATGTGAGGGTGGGTGTTGAAAATAAGATAATATATTGGATAAAATAGAGAAGTGTTGTGGATTTATAAGATTGTAAATGTTCCACTACTTACAAGTCATGACTTTTAATTATACATGAGTCTGACCACTTATCGGTATACAATACCTTCTCACAGTTTCGAATAAAATAAAATCGAGTGGATGATAAACATTTGGCGAGTAGATCAACTTTTAGATAACTCATAGTTTGTCACACCAGAGTATATGAGAAGTGAAAATTGGTAGATTAGGTTCTTGGAAAATAGACTGAATCCAAATAAGTTTAGCCGTTGTATTACCAATAATCTTATGTTTGAATTTTGTACTATAACATGCGACAGTGCGTTGCTTTTTAAAACTACAAAAAATAAAATCGCGGGTGAGAAAGATAACATATCCATTGATAGAATGACAATCATCACAATGCCTGACCCAGTTGGTGTTAAAGAAGCAATGAAGAGTGGTAGGAGAGTGGTGCCAAATAGTAATGCCAAGATAAAAAGTTTATTGAAGTTAGCAAATATGCGTTTGACAACAATCCAATGAATATGAGTGAGTTAATGCATAAATTGATATACGTGATGCACGACGTAAACAAAATTGGGACGAGTGATAGTGAGATAATAAAGGTTACCTACAATCTAACGATACGGAGTGGGATTCAGAAGAGATATTCTGACCTTGAGTGAGAGCCATGATCCAGGAGCAATGGACATATATACAGACTTACAAGTATCCATGGTGACTTTAGATAATAAATCTCGAATATACTTGTATTGAGTTAGATAAGTACCGTGATAATGATTGTGGACTTCAATACCAAGGAAATAATGAAAATACCTCAAATCTTTAATGGAGAATTCATGTTATAGAGTATGTAGTGTATAGTTGAGAGAGACATTGAGGGATTTAGTAATAATGATATTATTGACATAGATGAGTAAAAAATGATAAATGTGGATGTACAATAGATGAAAAGAGAGCTATCAGCAAATGAACTATGTGAGCACAATTGAGTGAGAAAAGAGCTAATATACAAACCAAGCGCATGGCTTCTACTTAAGACCATAAAGTTATCTACAAAACTGACATATATAATGAGGAAAAAGAGAGTTTATGAAACCTGATGGTTAGTGAATGTAGACTTTTTTTAGCAAGATTACCATGAAGAAACATGTTATTGACATCCAACGAGCGAATAAGCCAATGGAGTGAAACAACAATAGAAAGAACCACTTGAATGATAATCAGCTTAATAACAGAACTGAAGGTCCCATCATAATCAACCCCATGTTGGTGGAAGAATCATTTGGCAATGAGACAAGCTTTGTATCAAGCAATAAAGTCATCATGATTTTCTTTGATTTTGTAGACCCACTTGCAAATGACAATTGGTCGACCATGCAGTGCATGCATCAAATTACATGTGTAATTGTGGAGAAGGGCATAATATTCTTCTTGCATGACATACATCTAAGGGGCATGACGACTTGCCTATGCGTAAGTGTGAGGTTCTTGTGTTGTTGCAAAAAATACAAAAGGGTTAATAGTAAAACATCATAGAGGCAAGTAGCCATCTTGCGAGTGAGTGACCATATGAGAAGTTTCCACAATAGGGTCTTAATCGGTAGGAGAGACAACTGGAGAAGGAGGGTTAACATGTGTAGTGGGAGAAGAGGGATGTGACATACCTGAGTTTAAAACTAGAGTCATGACAGGATAGGGGATCAAGAGTGGAACGATAGAGTGCTCCATGGAAATGGAGGAAGGCATTGTCACGCCCCATCCCGATTTGGTCGGAACCTTGTGATTAATCCGCCACCCTCTCATGTGCCATAATGGTATCTCAGCCCAAATAGCCCAAGAAAGGTAAATGTGTACTAGTACACATATTTTTCAATACAAATTCATAAATCCTATAATTACCTTCTAGCGAAAGTTCAGTCTCGACCTTCTTGGGCTATCAATAGAGGATAAGCTCAGCCAATATGGAAATCGATAGAGCCAAGGGTCCCCGAGCTCCCCTTCATTCATCCTCCTCACACCTCAAAC
Source organism: Trapa incisa (assembly GCA_030064435.1). Lineage (NCBI taxonomy): Eukaryota > Viridiplantae > Streptophyta > Magnoliopsida > Myrtales > Lythraceae > Trapa > Trapa incisa. Next base: position 4,901,366 of record CM057770.1, on the reverse strand, counting down.
ACTCAAAGAAGAAGAAGTGCTCCATTTCCCGACGAAGCTCATACCAGAGGTCCGACTTGGGCACTTCTTTCCACCTCAAAAGATGAATTTGGGTCTTATAGATTCCAAAGAAAGTCAGCTACCTAACGACACCCTCCATTCTGCTTGAAGACCACCAGTGAAGTGTCGATAGTCCAAACAGTAAAGCGACTTCGTAGAACTCAAAGCTTCCCTATTCTGCTCGGTCCCAATTCGGCCATTCCCGACCACCTACGACCAAACCAAGCCCTCCTTCAGTCTCTCCAGCTTGCACTCGACCTCCTAAAGCAATCATATAAGTCAATTCGGTCCTCACTCATCGAAAATATTTTGATTCTAGAGAGAGAAAGTGCCCGAATTTCACTAACCAAATTCCTACTACTTAGGACGTGAATTATAGTTGCTCTTGATCCTTGAAGGACCCCGTGGACAAGAGCTTTCATTTCAAATTAAGAGCTCCGACTGCCACAACTCCGTCGATAAGTTCTTGAAACTTTCTCTCTCTATGTCTAGTTTTTTGGTGAAGCTCTATTTGAGCTCATTTCAGACCAAAAAATGATGATTCAAAGCTTAGTCAAATCGTAAGGAAGTGAGGAAACCTATTAACACCATGATAGGGAACAACTGACATGAATTAAAAGGTCAATTTGAAGAAATTGATTTCGGGTCAATAGAAATGATGAATTAGGGGAGAATTTTGGGGAAAATTGGGGATTTCAAAAATTGTGGGACCTTTGTGCAATTTTTCTAAAATTGAAGGTCAATTGGCAAAGTAGAGAAACTTAGAGGGCCAATTGGTCATTTTAGTAAAATTGGGGGCCAATCGGTAATTTTGAAAAGTTAAGGGAACAATTGGAAATTTTGGAAAAATTGAGTCCCGATTTGTGATTTTTGAAAATTAAGGACACAAGAGGGATATTGGAAATCCTAGGGACTTAATTGAAATTAATTGAGCATTAGGGACCTAAAGTCAAAGATTATGAACTTTAGGTACCTAATTGTAATAAGACAATAGTTGGGGTCTAATTGTAAATACAAGGAAATAGGAGGCCTTTCATGCCAAACCTTTTCTCGTGAGAATGTCTGAACTCTGTAGGGACATATTGGACAAGAACGTGTGCAAGTGAGCACGACAAGGACTGGAAGTCTGACTGGGACAAACAAGTCACATTTATCAGGTGAGTGGAAATTTCCAACATCATACACAGTTGGGGTGATGGGCACATTTTCTAAATTAAAAGTCACTGTGAGTGGGACATTTTAAACGTCATATCCATTTGGGGTGATGAGTACACCTTTTCTAAAATGAAAAACCACCATGAGTGGGATTTTCCATCATCATGCCCGGTTGGGATGATGAGTGCATTTTAAGCTTAAAATAGATTTTCCAGAAAATGATCTCCCCTGACCATGTACAACTACTTAAAATCTTTGGGAGACTTTTTTTTATTAGAGCTAATATAGCTCCAATAGGTCAGAGACCTCAATTTTTGATCTCATAGGGCTTAAGGCCCAGTTTTAAAAAACTCGTGAAGTGGGCCCATGGCTAGTAGACACAGGTTGTAGCTTGTAGACAAATATGATGATAAGAGCCGTGAAAACTCTCATAACTAGCTAATTTAGTGTGACTTTCCATGATGCCAAATCTGAACCGACAAGGCTCGATGGGCTAGTGGTAGTGTGCTTAGACTAGGTCAATGGACTGGTCAAGAAAATAACTACGGAGCTCAAGTCAAGTGTCGAGGCCATTGGCAGCATAGATAATGGCTTAATAATTCTAAGACTATTGTTTGTGCATGCACTATGATACGAGACCATCAAGACGCTCAAGAGGGGTAGTGTTGGTTCTAAGGGCTGTTGGATGATCATGATGCGATAACGGTAGTTTTGTTGTGCTAGTGAGTCATGAAGCTCGGGGTAGCTTCTTGCACACCGAGACTAGAGTGGAGTTAGGATGAGGTCTCTATCCTCATATCATGGAAACTGAGTACATTCAAGTATGAGGGTTGGATGTGTAATGTCCACTCAAACTCAAGGTAGAAGTGGTCGGACTTCTATTAGGGTGGACGGTAATGATGCACCGATCCCCAAGTGAGTGCAGTTGGAGTACTGCATTTGCGAATGTCTGTACCCTTTATGATAAAGGGTGTGTGATTGTTTGTTAAACAAATCTCGAGCAAGAAGATAACGTGTGAACCCTTTTTGATAAAGGGACACGTGTAGTTATACACTAATTCTAAGCAAGAGGAAGCATTGAAATATTTTTCTAAGATAAAGAAAAACTCACAATCATGTGAAGAAAGAAAGATGTGATAAACTTTTTTTTTGAAAAATCACCCCTAACACCCGTTCACTAAGTTGTTGAAAACTCACCCCTCCCTTTAAACCTTTTTTGGACCCTAACAGTTTGGACCCTTTACATCCAAGTTGTCAGAGAGTCTTGAGGTTTTTGGGAATGTCTATTGGAGCGGGGTGGTTGATAGGGGGAGGGTGAGATTGCACCTCCTCTAGCTCAACCTGAGAATTGGTGCCTGCCTTAGGGACGAGGTTAGGTTGTCCAAATATGTAAACCTCGCACTTTTGAGTTAAGGAAAATCGGGAAAAGAACCGGTCAAACCGAATAAGAAAACCGAGTTGATTTACATTTGGGAACAAGCAATATGGAAATTTACAACTTTCGGGTGATCCAAAGGGTTCATTAAATATTGGAAAAGAAACTTAAGACAAACTAGAAAACAAGAACCAAATTGGTTCAGGTGAACTAGATTCCATAAGAACTTTAAAGTTAAGCATGATTACTCGAGAGTAGTGTGAGGATGGGTGACCTCCTGGGAAATTTTGGTAAAAAATTTCTATGCAAATGTACGACTTATCATATATAGCCATAAATTAATATATATTTAATTATTGGAATTAATACAAATAATTTAATATTGAAATTAAATTATTGAAATTAATACCAATAATTTATGGCAATATTAATACTAGTAATAAATCTCTCCTATTTAATACATAGTTTTACACCTATATAAAGAGGTCATCCCCATTCATTCTCCTCACACCCGAACACTTCTCTCTCTCTCTTTCTCTCTACTGCTCCATTTCCCGATGAAGCTTAAACCAAAGCTTCGACTTGAACATTTTTCTTAACCTCAGAAGGAGAGGTCAATTTCTTTAGAACCGGGGAGAAGACAGCTATCGGATAGCAAACTTCAGTCAATCTGAGAATCACTAGAGAAGCACCGACGTGATGGAACAGTGAAGTAGCTCCGGCGGACCGAAGCTGCCCTATTTCGGCGAAGCTGAAATCAGCCAGTTTGAGCCCTTCTTAGACCAAACCAAGCCCTCCTAACACTTCCTCAACCCTTCCACGGCCGAATTAGGACTAAAAGGTAAGCTAATTTGACTCCCCTCCGCAATTTCTGGCCGGTGCTAGAGAGAGAATCGACCGAATTTCAATAATGAAATTCTAATCTAATTCCACATCAATTTATGCAATTCTTGATTATAGGATGAAACTCAGGACGAGAGCTATCTGCTCAGATCGAAAGCTCGGACCGCCGTGCCTTCACCGGTGAGTAATCGAAGCTTTCTTTCTCTATAGTTTATTTTCCAACGAAGCTCCGTTTGAGCTCGTCCCTGCGTTAAAACTTGCGATTCACATTTCCAAAGAATCGTATGAACGTTTAGAAACTTAATTTCAACTTCAATTTCAACAATTGGAAACGTTTGATGGGTCAATTTGATGAAATCAAATTCGGCTGTGTTATGAAGTTGGAATTGGGGAAAATTGGGGATTTTCAAAATTCAAAGGATCAAAATGAAATTTGATGAAATTGAGGGTCAATTGGGCATGGAAATAATGTTGAAGGACCAATTGAGGAATTTTGAAATTTTTGGGGCAAAGTTTACCATTTTTGTAAAGGAAGGGCAAAATGGTAATTTTGGAAAAGTTGGGGGACCAAATTGGAAATTTGGGAAATTAAACCCCTTTTTTGTGAAATGGAATAAATTGAGGTACTATGATAAATTTTAGAAGTTTCAGGACTCAATTTGAGGAAAAACCGACATTTGGGACTTAAAGTTAAAGAGAAATAACTTTAGGGACCTAATTGAAAATAAATGAAACTTTGACTTTCTCATTCATTTGGAATGAATGAAGGCAATTAGGCCGAAGCATAATGAACCAAGATGTTAATATCGTGTAGGAACATGAAGTACCGGGAACGCCAGCAAGGACAAGCTCGCGTGAATACCAAGAACAGGTCTAGTGGAATTCATAGCATTAACGGGTGAGTGGGTTTACTAACATCATACCCGGTTGGGATGATGAGCACAACTTAAAATTAAAAATCACTTACCAATTGTGAGTGAAAATTTTATATCATACCCGGTTGGGCAATGATAAGTACCTCGATATGAAAACCCACTATTAAGTGGTATTTTAAACATCACTACTTAGAAGAAGTGATGTGAAAATAATGCGGAAAAACTACTTACCGGTTGTAAGTAGATCATACCCGGTTGGTATGATGAGACTTCCCCGAAGGAAGTTGAAAACCTGTTCGTCGATTATGAACGGAGGTGTCCTTATACCCGGGCGGTATAATGGATAGAGAAAGCATATGTTTTGTCGGAAGTGCTCTCCCTTGATTATGTGCCAATGCTTAAACAATTTGGGAGACCTTCTCGACAGGAGCTCAAATAGCTCTAATAGGCCAGGGGCCTTGGTTTTGGAACTTGGGGGCTAAATGCCCAATTTTGAAAATCTCATCCAGTGGGCCCAAGGCTAGTTGGCACGAGCAGGAGCTCATAAACGAACATGATATATGTGCCATAAAACTTAATAAGTGAATTGTTTGGTCATGGTACCAAGATAGGACAGACATGCTCAGTCAACTAGTAGTAGTGCAACATGATAGGTCAACGGACTAGTCAAGACAAAAAGCTGCGGGTTGAGTTAAGAGTCGGGGCTGTTGGACTAGTGGCACCACATATTACATGGCAATATAAGAAAATATTGTTTGTGCATGCACTGTGAGTACGGGATCATCAAGACGCCCATGAGGGGTAGTGATGCGTCCTAAGTGCACTGGACGACCTGGTGGCTATAAGGGCAGTTCATCGTTCCAGGTGTCTGTGCGAAATCTGGAGTAGCACCAAGTGCATGAGACCGGGGTGGGGACATGATGAGGTCTCTGTCCTCATATGGATACGAAGAAGTGATTTTGGGATTGTGGGTCCGATGTCGCATACATCCACTCATTCCCAGGGTAGAAGTGGTCGTGCTTCTATCTGGGTGGCAGGAAAAGTCGCTCTGAAGCTACTAGCGGGTTCAGTAGTGATATTGACTTGCGAATGTGTGTAACCTTCATGATGAAAGATGTGTATTGGGTGATGACACACCGTGGTAACTAAGAAATAATGAAAAAATAAAAATTTTGAAATGAACGGATTTTTGAAAAGAAAGGAGTCTGGCACACTCTATATAGATGTTTTTTCCGTTAAAAGATTTGAATCCCATTCATTGAGTAGTCGTACTCACCCCTCCCTTATATCCCTTTCAGGAAATCCCGGAAAGCCTCCCCTTAAAATCCGTCAACTAAGATGCTTGTAAGACAGGTATGTAAAGTTTTAAATTTCATACAAATTTGATTATGCTATTCCAGGAAAAAGGTGCATGTTAAAGGACGCCTTACTCTTTACGGTTTACAATAAGGGGAAACCCTTTAATAAACCGGGAGAGTGGCGGGTTGATCACGGGGATTCGACCAAACTGGGTCGGTGCTTGACAAAATACATGGGTGAACTCTTCATACAATCTTTGGTGCTCCCTGCTGAGTCTAGGAGGAGTTGTTTAGGCTTCTTTAGGAGTTTCTACATGTAGGGATGGTTGAGTAGTGTTGGAGACGACAACTCTAGTTCTCTTGGTTCTTTTCTTTGGAGCCATTTCTGAAAATTTTAAATAAATCCTATTAGTTCCTATATTTTCTAGTTTTAATTATGTATTCGAGGAAACATGCTCTGATACCACTCAAGTTGTCATGACCCGACCCGGTTTGGTCGGATCCCCATGATCAACCCACCACTCTCCCGGTTTATTGAAGGGTTTCCCCTTATTATAAATTGTAAAGAATAATGCGTCCTTTAAACCTGCAACTTTTCTGGAATGACATAAATTAAAACGGCATAATATTTTAAATTTATCATACCTGCCTCACATGTGTCTTATTTGATGGTCTTTAAGGGTAGGCTTTCTGGAATTTCCTGAAAGGGATATAAGGGAGGGGGTGAGTACAACTACTCAATGAATGGGTTTTCGAAAATTAACCTTTAGGAAAAAGATTTGTATTGTAGTGTGCCAGACTACTTATTTTCTTTCAAAAATACTTTTATTTCAAATCTCTATTTTAATCACCATTTCTTATTAATCACAGTGTGTTATCACCTAACACACATCCTTCATCATGAAGGTCAATCACACAATCACTGGTCAGCCCGTCCATTGAACCCACTTGTGGCATCGAAGCGACTTTACCGGCCACCTAGATAGAAGTGCGTCCACTTCTACCATGAGAATCAGTGGATGTATGCGGCATCCGACCCTCAATCCTAAAATCACTTCTTTGGGTCCGTATGAGGACAGAGACCTCATCCCGACCCCACCCTGGTCTCGTGTGCAATGAAGCTATGTTGAGATTCACAAGGTCATCTAGTCCGACGAACTGCCCTTATATCCACCAGGTCGTCCAGGGCCCTAGGACACATCACTACCCCTCTTGGGCATCCTCAAGGTCCCATACACATAGTGCATGCACAATCAGTATTTTCACATCATGCCTTATAATTTGTGGTGCCACTGGTCCAACAGCCCTGACCATCAACTCAACATGTAGCTCTTTGTCTTGACTAGTCTGGAGACCTGTCATGTTGCACTGCCACTAGTTGACTGAATATGTCGGTCTTGTCTTAGTACCATGGCCAAACAATTCATTTACTTAAAGTTTTATGGCATATATCTCATGTTTGTTTACGAGCTCGTGCTCGTGCCAATTGGCCTATGACGCACTATTCAAGATTTTCAAAATCGGGCACATTAGCCCACAAGTTTCAAAACCGAGGCCCCTGGCCTATAAGAGCTATTCGAGCTCCTGTCAAGAAGGTCTCCCAAATTGTTTAAGCATTGGCACACAATCAGGGGAGAGCACTTTCGACAAAAATATATTTTCAACTGTCCATCATACCAACCGAGTATGAGGACATCTTCGCTTATAACTGATGAACGGGTTTTCCACTTCCTTTGAGAAAGTTTAATCATACTAACCAGGTATGATCTACTTACAACCGGTAAGTAGTTTATCTACATAATTATTATATCACTTCTCTAAGTTGTGATGTTTAAAATACCACTAAATAGTGGGTTTTTATTTCAAGGTGCTTATCATCCCCAACCGGGTATGATATAAAATCCCACTCACCCGATCGTGCAGTAAAATTCCACTTGGTCAGTTTCCGTCCTTATCAAGCTTAATTTTGACTGGCGTTGTTGTTGTCCCATTTTCCTACACGACATAAACATTGTTATTAATTATTCTTTGGCCTAATAGCCCTCCTTCGTTCCAAATGAATGAGAAAGCTAAACTTTTTATTTATTTGTAATTAGGTAGCTAAAGTTATTTTTCTTTAACTTTAAGTCCCTACTATTGGTTTTTCCTCAAATTGAATCCTGAAACTTTTAAAATTTATCTTAGAACGTCAATTTATTCAAATTCACAAAAAGGGGTTTAATTTCCCAAATTTCCAATTTGGTCCCCCAACTTTTCCAAAATTACCATTTTGCCCTTCTTTTACAAAAATGGCAAATTTTACCCCAAAAATTCTAAAATTTTTCAATTGGCCCTCTAATATTCTTATCATTCTCAATTAGCCCTCAATTTTATAAAATTGCATTTTGGTCCTTCAAATTTCAAAAATCCCCAATTTTTCTCCAATTTCAACTCTTTAACACAACCGAATTTAATTTTATCAAATTGACTGATTAAACACTTCTAATTGTTGAAATTGAAGTTGAAATTGAGTTTCTACATGTTCTTACGATTCCATAGCACTTTGAATTGTAAGTTTTAACGTTGTGACGAGCTCAAACGGAGCTTAATCAGAAAACAGACTGTAGAGAGAGAAAGCTTCGATTACTCACCGATGAGGGCGCGACGATCTAAGCTTTCTATCTGTGCAGGTACCTTTCCTCCTGAGGTTCTTCCTAGGATCATGAATGACATTAATTGATGTCAAATTATATTATAATTCTGTCATTAAATTTCAGCCGACTCTTTCTCTAACACCGATCAGAAATTGTAGAGGGGAGCCGAATTAGCTTACCTTTCGGTCCTAATTCGGCCACGGGAGGGTTGAGGAAGTGTTGGGAGGGCTTGGTTTGGCCTGAGCAGGGCTCGAATTGGCCGATTTCAACTCGGTCGAAATAGGGCAGCTTCGGTCCACCGGAGCTACTTCACTGTTCGATCACGCCGACGCTTCTTCGGCGACTCTCGGAATGAATGAATGTCACCACTGTGTAGTTGACTTCTCCTTGGTTCTAATGAACCCGACCTCGCCTTCTTTGGCTCAGAAATTACCCTATATTGGAGCTCTAGTTTGAGCTTCGCCAAAAAACTAAGCAACTGAGATAAGTACCTACTTCAGGTACTTCACATTTAAGATTTTCTTAACTTAATTGATTTGATAATATTATTCTAGGGAAACGATGAGAAAAAGTACGCTTGACTCCTCATGGTTTCAGAGGAGGAAATCCCTTTGGACCTGACGAAATGGCAGGTTTAATACGGGTTTCTGACCAAATCAGGTTGGAGTGTGACACCAGCTCCCATGGAGCTGAGCTTTGAGTGTTTTCACATATACTCTCTTAACCTTGTCCCTTGAAAGATAAGAAAATTGGGAAAAGAACCAGTCATTTCAAAAGTGAAAATTGAGCCAGTTAACAAACCATAATTGATAAAGAAAGGGAAAAGTGGGAAATTTGAAAATTCCAAATGACTCAAAGAATTAAAAATCATGGAAAGGAACCATGGAGCAAATTGGAAGAGTAAACCAGACCGGTTCAAGTGAATCGGACCTAAACCATATTGAACCGGTTTGAACCATACTTGAACCGGTTTCTAAATTTATTTTTCTTGGTAGCTTAAAATGTTCAAATTGGGAAATTAATGCCACCATTAGATAGAGAATGAATTTAGAAAGTTTTAATTTCAAGAAAATTGGTCGAATTGGGGGTGAACCAGCCAATTTTTGCCATTGAACCTAGTTGAACCGGTCCGTTCCAGTTCGGAACAGTGTCGTCTTCTTCCTCGGGTTGATAGCACTGTTCATTAATGTAGAAAACTTCCTTATTCGACGATGGAATATTTGCTCTGATCAGGGTATTTTCAGGCAAGGATAAGCTCGACCAAAATGGAAAGTGGTCGGCCAGAGGGTACCCAAGCTCCCTATATAAAGAGCTACTCTCCATTCATTCTCCACACACCTCAAATTGCTATTCTCTCTCAACTGCTCCATTTTCCATGAAGCTCAAACCAGAGCTCTGACTTGGAGCAGTTTTCTTAGACTTAAAAGGAAAGGTCGGATCCTACAGATACTGGAGGAAGTCAACTACCTGACAGCAACCTCCTTTCAACCCGAGGACCATCAAAGAAGCACCAGTGGAATCAAACAGTGAAGCAGCTCTGACGGACCGAAGTTGCCCTATTTTGGCCGAGCTAATTTTGGCCAACTTCAACCCTACTCCGGCCAAACAATTTTCCTACGAAGCTCCGTTTAAGCACATTTCAGACCCAAATCATGCAATTAAAAGCTCAATTGAATCATATGGAAGTGCAAGAACTAGTCCATACTAAGAATTGGAGCAATTAACCCCGATTGAATGGTCAATTTGAAGAAATCAAATTTGGTCAGTTTGAAGGGGAAAAATTGTGGGAAAATTTTTGGGATTTTAAAAAATTGAGGGACCTTTATGCAATTTCTCAAAATTGAAGGCCAATTGGCAATGAGAAAGAGGTTGGGGGACCAATTGGTCAATTTTTGAAATATTTGCGGCCAAATTGCTATTTTTGGAAAGTAGGGGCAAAATCGTAATTTTTGGAAAATTAGGGACCAAATTGGAAATTTGGGAAAATTGAGCCCCTTACACAATTTAAATTAAATTAAGGGATTAAGATGGATATTGGAAGTACTCGGGATTTAATTTGAGGAAAATTTAACAATAGGGACCCAAAATTAGAAGTTATGAACTTTAGGGACCTAAGTGCATTAAATAAAAAAGTTGGGGCATAGTCACCCATACGTGAGAAAACAAAGGCTATTATGCTGAACAATCATTGATAATAATACGCAAATTGTGTAGGGACATGTGTGACCAAAATGCCAGCAAGAGAAAGCTCGCGTAGACTTGTAAGTCGATTGTGAACGAACGCGTCACAATCACCTGAGAAGTGGGACCTTTTAAATATCATACCCGGTTGGGGTGATGAGCAAGTTAAAAGTTAAAAACCTACTTACCGGTTGTGAGTAGGATTATTTCACATCACACTTGGTTGGTATGATGAGTTTCCTTGAGGAAAGGAGAAACCTGCCTACCGGTTATAAGCAGAGATATTATCACACCCGGTTGGTGTAATGAGTTAAAAATGAATTTTTGTCAGAAGTGTTCTCCCCTGATTGTGTGAAAATGCTTAAAATATTTGGGAGACTTTCTTAACAGGAGCTAGAACAGCTTAGATAGGCCAGGGGCCTTGGTTTTTTTGAACTCATGGGGCTAAATGCCTAGTTTTGGAAAAAAACACGTGCAGTGGGCCTAAGGCTAGTGGGCACGAGCAAGAGCTCGTAAACAAACTTAACTAAGAAGAAGCCATGAAAATTTCTAATGAAATGGATTGTATGATTTCACCACGGTACTAAGTCAGGACCGGGAGTACTCGATGGATTAGCGGTAGTGCGTTAAGGCCAGGTCGACAAACTGACCTAGACAAACAGCTGTAGGTCGAGTTGAGCGTCGGGGCCATTGGACCGTTGGCACCAAAGATTATGGATATTATATGAAAACTTTTGTTTGTGCATGCACTTATAGTATGAGACCATCAAGATGCCCTAGAGGTAATGATGGGTCCCAAGGGCTATTGGACGACATAGTGGGTGATAAGGGCAGTTTGTCGTGCTAGTCAGTCATGTAACTCCGAGAGGTTCTTGCACATGAAAGTGGTGTGGGGTCAGGATGAGGTCTCCGTCCTCACATGGACACGAAATGACATTCGGGTCTGAGGGTCAGATGTATGGGACGTTCCACTCAAACCCAGGGTAGAAGTGGATGGGCTTCTATCTTGGTGGACGGTAAAGATGCTCCAATCCACAAGTGGGTGCAATGGATGGGCTGCACCTGTGAATGTGTGTACCCTTCCTAATGAAAGGTGTGTGTTTGTTTGCTAAATGCCTCCCGAGGCAAGTGGATGGGTTAAGAGAACTAAACACACCTAATATAGAAATAGAAAAAGGTTTTAAAAACTAAAATTGAAGAAAACCCTTTTTAAAGGAAATGACAACCTCGGCACGGTTTAGATAAACAAAGTCTATTTATAAAACTCACTCCCAACACCCGCTCACTAAGTCATAGAACTTATCCCTTCCCTTTTACCCCTTTCAGGTAATCGAAGGAAAACCAACCTTAAAGACCCTCTTGTATTGGGATTGTAAGACATGTACACCTATTTTATTATATTCAGTTTTGTATAATACTATTTTAGGAAAGACAAGAAAAAGGATGTCTTACCCCTCGTGGTTCAGAAAAGGGTGAAACCCTTCATGGACCAAAGGGAGTGGCAGGTTGCTCACGGGGATTTGACTAAACTAGGATGAGGCATGACAAACTCTTTAAGGGGAGACAATGAGCGAGGGTCCAATCTCCCATGTTTATCCATGTTTTTAGCATGGTGATTGGGGTGTGCATTCTATATGTAAAGAGAATTGGGGAGTCAGACATGTGTTTTACCGAGATCCTAGTAACGCAATGCATGTAGCACTATTATGAGGAATGGCCATGAGTGTCACCTTATAACTCGTAGTCATATAAAGTATTATTGTGAATACCGGTATGGGGAATAGGTATGATGGATGGACACCTTCACGGATGTGCCATCGCCTAGGGGATAATGGAAAGGAGATTGGGGAGTACATAGTGTGATCTTCCATGTTTCTCGGGACACCTAGAATACATACGGGTACCATCCTAGTACATCTCTATGACGGGGAGATTGTGGAGATGAGTCATATGTGTAGGGGCCATAGGCCAGTGAAAGAAGGCAATGCAACTATGACTCAGGTGCTGAAATGCCAATTATGAGATGACATGTAAGGGTGTTAGTTACGGTGAGGGTTCACGACCCCCACACTCCAGTTTCCTTTTGGGTGTCGTCCTGAGAGGGTTATAAATTTTTTGTAGGTTTTATGTTTATGTGGGGCCCGAGTTTCCCAAATTGTTATTTAGGCCTAAGTGCCACATTGTGTAAGAGAGTGACTACAAAGATGTCAGTACCCTGAGTTGCTAAGGCACCGAGTTGTGAGGCGACACGTGTTTGGTGCCAGTTGTAAGGTAAAGAGCCTTGGGGCCTCCTACACTCTAAGAGCTCTCGGTATAGGATCGCACGAATGGCGATCCATTCAAGGCAGAATTGTGATTGCAATTTTAGGGTCATGAGTTGCCCCTTGTTTTATGTTATTACCTTAGTTATCAGGTTGGGATACAAGTTACGATATCCCAAGAGTGCCGCCCGAGCGTAGGTCGTGTGATTATGCATGGCCACATCCCATGTTTGAGGTAAATGAATTGAAGATACGAATACCTGATAAGGGGAGACCGAGAATAGCCATGTCGTAAGATAGAGAGGAGTCGAATGACCTGAGCCTATGTCTCAATGGGGAGAAAACAAACCACGGGGCTCGCATGGGGGATGCGAGCGGTTAGAGTAAACTTTGTTGTTAGGTGGTTTATGGGAAAGGTCTGGGTTGTGAGCCATGTAGTGTCATGGCGTTAGTTTCTCACTTACTGAGTTATGAGCTCACCTCCTCCCCTAAAACATATTGTAGGTAAGCCTAAGCAGCTCGAGGCGAGGACAAAAGAACATACTCCTAAGGCACCCCACTACCCCAAGTAACCTCGTAACCTATGCACAAAGTACGTACTTATTAGTGTTGCTAATATCATGGGGTTTAAAATTACAAAAGAGCTTATGGACTTATTGTAAACCCTGCACATTTGAGTTAAGGAAAACCGAGAAAAGAACCTGTAAAACCGAATAAGAAAACCAAACCGGTTTACATTTAGGAATAAGCAATATAAAAATTTACAACTTTCGGTTGATCCAAAGGATTTATTAAACATTGGAAAAGAAACTTAAGACAAACTAGAAAACAAAAACCAAAGTGGTTCAGGTGAACTAGATTCCATAAGAACTTCAAAGTTAAGCCTACTTACCTGAGAGTAGTGTGAGGATGGGTGACCTACTGGGAAGTATGATTTTTTTGTAACCCGAAATTTTGGTAAAAAATTTTTATGCGAATCGTACGGCTTATCATAAATAGCCATCAATTAGTATATATTTAATTATTGAAATTAATACCAATAATTTAATAACTAAATTAAATTATTGGAATTAATACAAATAATTTAATACCAATAATTTATGGCAATATTAATAATAGTAATAAATCTCGTCCATTTAATACACGGGTTTTACGAATATATAAAGAGGTCATCCCCATTTCATTCTCCTCACACTTGAACACTTCTCTCTCTCTCTCTCTACTGCTCCATTTCCCGGTAAAGCTCGAACCAGAGCTTTGACTTGAACAAAGGTCGAACTCTTTAGAACCAGGGAGAAGATAGCTATCTAATAGCAAACTCCAGTCAATCAGAGAATCGTTGGAGAAGCGCTGACATGATGGAATAGTGAAGCAACTTCGGCGGACCGAAGCTGCCCTATTTCGGCCAAGCTAAAATTGGCCATTTCAAGCCCTCCTCAGGCCAAACCAAGCTCTCCCAACACTTTCTCAGCCTTTCCACGGCCGAATTAGGACCGAAAGGTAAGCCAATTCGGCTCCCCTTTGCAATTTTCGATCGGTGCTAGAGAGAGGGTCGACCGGATTTCAATGACAAAATTCTAATCCAATTCCACATCAATTGATGTGATTCTTAATTCTAAGATGAACCTGCCCAGATCGAAAGATCGGACCACCGTGCCTTCACCGGTGAGTAATCGAAACTTTCTCTCTCTATAGTTCATTTTCCAGCGAAGCTCCGTTTGAGCTCATCCCGACGTTAAAACTTGCAATTCACATTTCTAAAGAATTGTATGAACATGTAGAAACTCAAATTTAACTTCAATTTCAACAATTGGAAACGTTTGATGGGTCAATTTGATAAAATCAAATTCAGCTATGTTAAGAAGTTGGAATTGGGGGAAATTTTGGGGATTTTCGAAATTCAAAGGGGCCAAAATACAATTTTATGAAATTGAGGGTCAATTGGGCATGAAAATAATGTTGGAGGACCAATTGAGGAATTTTGGAAAATTTGGGGAAAAACTTACCATTTTTGTGAAAGAAGGGCAAAATGGTAATTTTGGAAAAATTGGGGAACCAAATTGGAAATTTGGAAAATTAAACCCCTTTTTGGTGAAATTGAATAAATTGAGGTCCCACGATAAATTTTAAAAGTTACGGGACTCAATTTGAGGAAAATCGACATTAGGGACTTAAAGTTAAAGAGAAATAACTTTAGGGACCTAATTGCAAATAACTAAAAGTTTGGGTTTTCTCATTTATTAATAAATGAAAGCTGTTATGCCGAGTAATAATGAATAAGGTTGTTCATATCGTGTCGGAACGTTAAATACCGGGAATGCCAGCAAGGACAAGCTCACGTGAATACAAAGAACCAGTCTAGTGGAATTCACGACATTAACGGGTGAATGGGTTTACTAACATCACACCTGGATGGGATAATGAGCATAACTTAAAATTTTAAAATCAGTTACCGGTTGTGAGTGGATTTACTAACATCATACCCGGTTAGGGATGATAAGTGCCTCGATATAAAAACCCACTGTTTAGTGGTATTTTAATCATCACTACTTAGAGAAAGTGATGTGAAAGTTATGCGAAAAAAAACTATTTACGGGTTGTAAGTAGATCATACCTGGCTGGTATGATGAGACTTCCTTGAAGGAAGTTGAAAACCCGTTCATTGGTTATGAATGGAGATGTCCTTATACCGGTCGATATGATGGACAGTAAAAACCTATTTTTGTTAGAAGTGCTCTCCCCTGACTGTGTGCCAATGCTTAAACAATTTGGGAGACCTTCTCGACGGGAGCTCGAATAGCTCTAATAGGCCGGGGGCCTCGATTTTGGAACTTGGGGGCTAAATGCCCGATTTTGAAAATCTCGTACAGTGGGCCCAAGGCCAGTTGGCACGAGCAGGAGCTCGTAAATCAACATGATATATGTGCCATAAAACTTAATAAGTGAATTGTTTGGCCATGGTACCAAGATAGGACCGACATGCTCAGTCAATTAGCGGCAGTGCGACATGACAGGTCGACGGACTAGTCAAGACAAACAGTTGCGGGTTGAGTTGAGAGTCAGGGCCATTGGACTAGTGGCACCACAAATTACATGGCAATATAAGAAAACATTGTTTGTGCATGCACTATGAGTACGACATCATCAAGATGCCCATGAGGGGTAGTGATGCGTCCTAAGGGCACTGGACAACCTGGTGGCTATAAGGGCAGTTTGTCGTTCCAGGTGTCTGTGTGAAATCTGGAGTAGCATGAAGCGCATGAGACTGGGGTGGGGACAGGATGAGGTCTTTGTCCTCATACGGACATGAAGAAGTGATTTCGGGGTTGTGGGTAGGATGTCACGTTCATCCACTCATTCCCAGGGTAGAAGTGGTCGTACTTCTATCCAGGTGGTAGGAAAAGTCGCTCCGAAGCCACTAGCGGGTTCAGTAGTGATACTGACTTGCAAATGTGTGTAACCTTCATGATGAAGGATGTGTGTTGGGTGATGACACACCGTGGTAACTAAGAAATAATGGAAAAATCCAAATTTTTTTAAATGATGGGATTTTTTAAAACAAAGGAGTCTGGCACACTCTATATAAATGTTTTTCTTAAAAGTCAAAAGCTTTTAAAAACCCATTCACTGAGTAGTCGTACTCACCCCCTCCCTTATATCCCTTTCAGGAAATCCCGGAAAGCCTCCCCTTAAAAACCGTCAACTTAGATGCCTGTAAGACAGGTATCTAAAGTTTTAAATTTCATACAGTTTTGATTATGCTATTCCAGGAAAAAGATGCAAGTTAAAGGACGCCTTACTCTTTACGGCTTACAATAAGGGGAAACCCTTTAATAAACCGGGAGAGTGGCGGGTTGATCACGGGGATCCGACCAAACCGGGTTGGGGCGTGACACTTATGTTGTGTTCCTTATATGAAAATTTTAAAATTTTCGTTGCTTTCCAAAAGGGGGTTCACTGAGATAAGTATGGATTCCATCGGTCTTACCTTACCTTGTGTTCCTTTGTAACATTGAGGGAATCAATAGAGTTTCATAGGTCTTTGGCCGAGGGAAATCGGGTCGGGACATGACACCACCACATATGTGATTGGTTTGAACATGACAAGGTCATGTTCATTCCAATGGGGAACCATTGATTGTTATAATGTGTGACGAGCATATGCTCTATTTGATTGTGCATAGATGTATAAACCCAATGCATAAGTCTTAGAGGTTGGAAACTAAGAAATAAATCTAATATAATAAATTAAGAAGGAATAAGCCATGTATAGATCTTTTTTAGTGAATTCTGGGGTCATACCCCATGAAGTGGTCCGATGTTAGTAAACTCATTCACTAGTTATAAGCTTACCCCCTCCCCAAAACCATTTTAGGTGAAAGTAGGAACTTGTGGAAGAGAACATCTGGGACATCATCTCCAACACTCGTGTGACTCAAGGTATGAAACTTGGAGTGTGCACACAAAAGTTTAAATTTATGCTTATTAGTTGCTATATTCTTGAGAAGATTTTATAATAGTGTTTGAGCTGACTATTTCTTAAAAAAAGTTCAAATTTTCACTGAAAATATGATGTATTTTATTCTAAGCATGGTTTTATTGGTACTAATTTGATAAAGTTACCCAACATTGTAGCATTGAGTGGATGTGGTGGGTTGTCATTAGACTCTGACCCTAGAAATCGTGTTGGGGTGTGAAAGTTGTCATTATCTAAATTTCCTTGGTAGTAAGAGTGTAGGACATGCATATGAAATGCAACAATTTGAGTTACAACATATTCAATTTAGCTTTGCTAATGACTTTTATGAAATTTAAGGGAAAATAGATAAGGGAAGGATACTAAAACCAATGGCCCATGCACCATTGTTAATAGGTAGACGAGCTTCAACAAATGATGAGAGGACTAACTCCTGACTGTCGATGAGGAAAGTGACAGCGGGCACCAAAATAAGTAGGGACGTGACCAAGCTTGTTAGAGGCCAGGTGACCCGAGCCAAGGGAGAGGGATGATTATGCACTTCGCAAATGAGTAGGACTGTGGCAAGCTAGGTGAAGAATCCTAGGTGGCCCCGAGGTTAGAGAAGAAAGATGCGACCTGTGGGATGTCATCCCCGAGAAAGAGATCAAGCTTTGATCCAATAGCAAAGAGGTTTATGTCAATTGAAGACAACACCTAACCATTGTCGTTTAGTTGATTTAGAATGGGGAATGTGAAATATTAATAAGTGAGGGACATATTTGAAAATAGTGCAAATATATCTTATATATATTTGCAATGTAATTTTTATATACAATATTATATTTTCCAATATTCAATATGGTATCAAAGCTAGGGTTTTCTAGTTTTTTCAAGTTTTGGCGGATCTGAATGATCGGGGGAGCCTGAGAAGGCTCGGGGTGCGAAGTAGCTGAATTGTATAAAGAAACGAAAAGTTATCTCTAAGATTTATTGTAACTGGGAGCTGCGACCAAGAGACCCAAAAGCTGCTAGTGATTCAAGAGATATGGAAAATATGAACAAAAGATGCATCATTATATTGGACGATAATGAGATCAATTATAGTAATCAGATATAAACACTTGAATCTTCCAAACCATCATTTAAAGATTGGGTTATTGATTCTAGTGCTTCAAGACATATGACAAGATCATTAAAAAATTTTTATACATATTATCAATATCCTCAAACTCATAAGAGAGTTGTTCATACAATGGATGGAACAGTACAAACTATCAAAGGGAAGAAACTCTGTTAGATGTACTGATTTGATCACATTATCATCTATTTTGCATGTTCCCTCTTTTCAAGTTAATCTATTGCCAATTAATAGTATCATAGATCAATTGAACTGTCAAGTAATTTTTTATGGGGACACTTGTTTCTTTCGAAAAAGTAACACTGAGAACATACTTGGAGCTAGCAGTAAGTGTGGATTAATGTTGATGTGAACACCGCCAATATACTGACGACACCCTATACCAAATATGGAAAAAACTCCAAGACTTTCACAATGCAAGTAAAAAGAATGAAATAAATCTTGTTTGGTTGAGAAACAAGGTATGAAAAGATGTAGATGCCACACCCAAATCTTCTAAGAAGAGCCTTAGAAAACCATGGTGATAGGTCTGATTACTTAGACACCATAAGTAAAAACTTGATAAGTTCAAAAGTTCTCACAAAAAGGAAAGAAGACATAAATCTCACAATATTATTGGAATTAAAGATTTGACTTTACAATATTATGAAGTTAGCCTTTTATAGGCACCTATGAATACTAGTTATCCTATAAATAAGAAAATAAAATATTATGGTTGACATACTGACCACTAATTATTCATATAAAAAATATCCCTAAGATATTTGTTGTACATTTATTTAAAGATGTATAAGATAATTAATATTCTAGACATAGCATATTATCTTAAAAATATTTGGAAGTATATTATTTTATTCTTCAATATTCTAGAAAATTTATTATTTTAATAAATCCACCACTTGAAATTCGAATTTAAATTATATTCTTGAGATCTTATTGAACTCTTCTTTTGGGCTTCCAATTGGGTTTCTACAATGGCTCCAATCAGCCCATTAAATGTTTCTTCAAATCTTTTATCCCTTAACTTGTGAATCATAGTGTACACCCCGTCCTTTAGTAATGAGAAAAACTGGGAAAGAATTGGTCAATGTAATATTTAAACCGAATTGGTATGTAAACCCAACTAATTGGGGACGAGCGAATTAAAAAATTTCTAACTCCCATGTGACTCAAAAATAATTATAAACTTGTAAAAAGAACACTAGGATGATATGAGGAAGAAAGGCTAAAGTAGTTCAAGAGAAACAAGTCTGAACTAGATAGAATCGATTTATGAACCAAGTTGGTTCATGAATCGGAAATGATAGAGAACAAGCAAAATAGAGAAATTCAACTCCCTTGTGCCCCCAAAGAAATTTATAAACCTTGGAACCAAGTGGGAGAGAAAAACTAGATCGGTTCGGGTGAACCGAACCAGAACTGAATTAAACCGATTTAAGGACCAAGCCGATTTATGAACCGAAATTGATAAAAAGATGGTAAACCGAGAATATTATGGACCCTAAGTGATCCAAGGAGTCACAAAAGTCATGGAAATATACTTGTGAAGAAATTGGAGGATGAAAACTAAACCGATTCAGGTGAACCGGATCCGAACCGGTTCGGATCGGTTTGAACCACTAATGAACCAAACTCTAAATTCATTTTTCTAGGTGGCTTAAATAATTCAAATTGGAGATTTGAGGCCACCATTGGAAAGATAATGAATTTAGATGAATTTATAAATTTTTAGATTTGAAAAACTCGGTCGAATGAGGGGTGAACTAGCCGGTTTAAGCTTGGAACCCGGTTCGGGATCGGTACGGTCTGGTTCGAAACAGTGTCATCTTCTTCCTCAGGTTGATAGCACTGTTCACTCACTGGAAACTGAAGAAATGCTAACAAAGAAGAAATGCCTCCATTGGGTACATTTTAGGTCATCAATTCCTGTCATAATTGTGCCAAACGGATGGCCAACGAGTCCCCAAGCTCCCCATATAAAGAGCCCATCTCCATTCATCCTCTCCACACCTGAAAAGCTCTCTCTCTCTCTCTCTGTTGCTTAGTTTTCCAACGAAGCTCGAACCAGAGCTCCGATATAGGGTCAATTCTGAGCCAAAGAAGGTGAGGTCGGGTTCATTAGAACCAAGGAGAAGTCAGCTACACGGTGGTAGCATCCTTTCGTCCCGAGAGTCACCAGAGAAGCGCCGGCGTGATCAAACAGTGAAGCAGCTTCGGTGAACCGAAGCTGCCCTATTTCGGCCGAGTTGAAATCGGCCAATTCAAGCCCTCCTCAGGCCAAACCAAGCTCTCCCAACACTACCTCAGCCTTCCACGACCGAATTAGGACTGAAAGGTAAGCCAATTCGGCTCCCCTTTACAATTTCAAATTGTTGTTAGAGATAGAGTCAATCGAATTTCGATGGAGAAATTCTAATCCAATTTGGCATCAATTGATGTTATTCTTAATCCTAGGAAGAACCTCTGGAGGAGAGCTACCTGCCCAAATAGAGAGCTCCGACCGCCGCACTCTCACAGGTGAGAAATCGAAGCTTTCTCTCTTTATAGTCTGTTTTCCGATGAAGCTCCGTTTGTGCTCATTCCGGTATTAAAATCTGCGATTCAAAGTTCCTTAGAATCGTATGAACATGTAGAAACTCAATTCCAACTCCAATTTTAACAATTAGAGGTGTTTGATCGGTCAATTTGATAAAATTAAATTCAGCAGTGTTGAAGAGTTGGAATTAGGGGAAAATTGGGGAAATTTGGGGATTTTCAAAAATTCGAAGGACCAAAATGTAATTTTCTAAAATTGAGTGTCAATTGGTCATGATAAGAATGTTAGAGGGCCAAATGAGAAATTTTAGAATTTTTGGGGCAAAATTTACCATTTTTCTAAAGAAAGTGTAAAATGGTAATTTTAGGAAAATTGAAGGACCAAATTGGAAATTTGGGAAATTAAACCCCTTTGTGTGAAATCAAATAATTTGAGGTCCTAAGATAAATTTTAATGGTTTCGGGACTCGAATTTAGGAAAAACCTAACAATAGGGACTTAAAGAAAAATAACTTTAGGGACCTAATTGCAAATATATGTAAAGTTGGGTTTTCTCATTCATTTAGAACGAATGAGGGCTATTAGGATAAAGAATAATGAACAATTATTCTCATTTCGTGTAGGAGAACGAGACATCGGGAACGCTAGTCGAGGTCCAGCTTGCTAAGGATGAAGCCTGACTAAGTGGAATTACACTACACTATCGGGTGAGTAGGATTATGTATCATACCTGGTTGGGGATGATAAGTACTTCGGTATAAAAACCCACTGCTTATGGTATTTTTAATCATCACTACTTAGAGAAAGTGATGTGAAAGTTATGCAAAAAAACTATTTACGGGTTGTAAGTAGATCATACCCGATTGGTATGATGAGACTTCCTCGTAGGAAGTTGAAAACCCATTCATCGGTTATGAACGGAGATATCCTTTTACCGATTAGTATAATAGATAGTAAAAACCTATTTTTGTCAGAAGTGTTCTCCCCTAACTGTGTGCCAATGCTTAAACTATTTGGGAGACCTTCTTGACGAGAGCTCGAATAGCTCCTATAGGTCGGGGGCCTCGGTTTTGGAACATGAGGGTTAAAATGCTAGTTTTTGAAAAACTCGAACAGTGGGTCATAGGCCAATGGACATGAGCAAGAGTTTGTAAAAGAATTTGATATATATATATATATGTGCCATTAAAACTTAATAAGTGAATTGTTTGGTCATGGTACCAAGGTAGGTCCGACATACTCAATCAACTAGTAGCAATAAGACATGATAGGTCTTTGGACCAGTCGAGACAAATAGCTACATGTTGACTTGAAGGTCGGAACCATTGGGACAAATGGCACTACATATTATATGGCAAATGTAAGAAAACTTTGCTTGTGCATGCACCATGTGTACGGGATCATCAAGACATTCATGAGGGGTAATGATGTGTCCTAAGGGCCCTGGACGACCCGGTGAATATAAGGGCAGATCGTTGTTCCAGGTGTCTGTGCGAAATCTAGAGTAGCACCAAGCGCATGAGACCGGGGTGGGGATAGGATGAGGTCTCTGTCCTAATATGGACATGAAGAAGTGATTTCGGGATTGTGGGTCAGATGTCGCGTACATCCACTCATTCCTAGGGTAGAAGTGGTCGTACTTCTATTTGGGTGGCAGGAAAAGTCGCTCCGAAGCCACTAGTAGATTCAGTAGTGATACTAATTTGTGAACGTGTGTAACCTTCATGATGAAGGATGTGTGTTGGGTGATGACACACCGATAACTAAGAAATAATAGAAAAACCCAAATTTTTAAATGAAGGGATTTTTGAAAAGAAAGCAGTCTGGCATACTCCATATAAATGTTTTTCTTGAAAGTTAAAAAGATTTGAATCCCATTCACTGAGTAGTTATGCTCACCCCCTCCCTTATACGCCTTTTAGGAAGTCTCGGGAAGCCGAACCTTAAAAGACAAGCACAATTAAACGCTTGCAAGATAGGTACAATTAAATTAAATTACTATACAGTTTTTATTTATGACATTCCTAGAAAAAGGCGCAGGTCTAAAAAACGTCTTACTCTTTACGGTTTATAATATAAGGGGAAACCCTTTTGTAAATCGGGAGAGTGGCGGGTTGATCACGAGGATCCAACCAAACCGGGTCGGGGCATGACACATAGTGTACTCAAATTGATTCACATCATTCTCCTGCTCTTGAAAATGATTTGTCCTCAAATCTTCAATCTCCTTGTCACCTACATTAAAAACATTAAATTAAAAATATTAAAACTATAATTAACCTCATACTTACTAGATAAGACCTTCTTGTGAGTATTATGGGTGAGTTTCAATACTACAATTGATCCATCTCTATTAAGTAGTTTAACCCAAATTCCTAGATAAAAAACGTTCTTGAAGCCCTAGTTTGCTTGCTTTTCATATGTTTGAGTATGCCACTCTGTGTGCATGTTTGTCTTCTTCTGAATTTGTTTCATGAACTCGATTTCCATGTTTTCAACTATATTCACTAACTCATTATCATTAAGTAATGTTAAATCAACCTGAGTTAATGAATTAAAATCATAAACAACTTCAAATAGTAAAAACTTAATCATTGAATGAGTAGAGCGATTACATGTAAACTCAACATTGTGTAAATTTATAGTTGAAAACAAAATTTTTCTTTCCAACTTACCCAATAAAATATTCTAAAAGTAACTCAAGAATATATAATCATAATTAGATATAATAATTCTAGGAATAGCATGTAATATAACAACTTTTCTAAATAATAAATAATTAGCATTTGATTTACCCTCAATTTTATGATATTTAATGAGATGTGTCATTTTTATAAATTATTTAACTATGAGAAACATAAAATGTCTCCCCTTTTAATCATACGTAATTTATGAATGAATTTCATAGAGATATCGATCCAAGGAGGTGCACTAGTAATTAGAAGAGTAGTATGCAATCTATTAAGAATTTGCATATACTTAGCTTTTTTACACGCAATACATAACAAAACAGTTTTCTCAACATCTCTTTTCATATGTAGACCTAAAGAATGCTCATAAAATATTACAATAGTCTTAACTACCCTATATTATCCTATAAGTCTTGCAACATATAATACCTTAACAAATAATTCACACAAATAAAATAGAGGGATTCATAATTTGTATTCCTAA
The DNA here is from genome assembly GCA_030064435.1 of Trapa incisa. NCBI lineage: Eukaryota > Viridiplantae > Streptophyta > Magnoliopsida > Myrtales > Lythraceae > Trapa > Trapa incisa. Next base: position 4,877,400 of record CM057770.1, on the reverse strand, counting down.
AAAAGAAACCAGTTTTGCATGTAAAACTTTCCAAAAACATCCTTTTTACAAACTCCCAATCACTTCACAAGAATTATGATATGCATACACTTCCTTAATATAATTAAAATAATGTAATTTAGTAACAATTAGTGTAAGCAAAACATACCTTCGTGATATTGCATCAACAATTATATATTTCATAACTTGTCTATACTTGATCACATATGGAAAAGTCTTGATGAAAACCTCACACCTAGCATGACACTTGTTCAACATGTGTTGCCTCTTAAGGTGCAAAACAAATACATGTTCCGTGTGAATCACATAATTTTATGGCCTTAGCTATCATATTTGTAGTGTTAGAGCAAACGCAAACATCTCATCATTGTAAGTAGGTTAGTTGAGAGTTACTCCACTCCACTTTTTACTAAAATATATAATCAATATACTTCTAATGTCTATTTCTGATAGTTCACAATTAAGTTTGAATCATTTAGAAAAAATAGGTAATGTAATAAAAGGGAAACTAGTTAGTTTATCCTCTAAATATTTGAATGCATTTACTTGCAAATCACATAATTTAAATGAATTTTTTTTCTAAAAGCATAGTGAGATGTGTCAGACAACTACTAAATTTAGGAACATTATACATATAACAATAAGTTAATCTAAGAAAACTTCTCACCTAACTTACCAAATAATGTGTTGGCCAATCTTGAGTTGCCTTAATTTTCTTTTTAATTATAATACATTGAGAACTTGTAATATATTTAGGAAATACAATATTATTGCAACAAAATATGCATTTACTAAAATTAAAAAATAACATATATTTCCTAAAAATATTTAGAGTAATTTTTAAATATTTTTCATGTTCATATAAGGACATGTTATATATTATTATATTATCAAAATATACATCAACCAACTTTTCAATGAAAGCATGTAAGAAATAATTACATAATCTCATAGAAATATTAGTTGCATTAGTCAAACAAAAATTATAATTAACCATTCATATAAACTAGGTATTGTCTTTAATACAATTTTAATTTATATTTATCTTTCTTTTGAATTTTATTATATTCACTTTTAAGCTTTATTTTTTTAAAATAAATAAAATCCATACAAATAATCAACCATATTATCTAAATGAGGAATAGGGTAATGATATATTACTGTGTTATTATTGATAGCTCGATAATCAGCACATATTAACCAAGTTTTACCATTTTTGGGTATTTGCACAAACACATGGACTTGGTGTTAAATTTTATGCTTGATTCCTTGAGTTAGTGGTAAACCATGAGTTATCTTCTTAGAGATGACATACTTAAATTCCTATAAAAAAATGTAATATTGCTCAACAAATATTGATAATGAGGTTAGTATTTAAAAATATATATTTGTACATAAATAATGTAAGGACATGTAAATTTATATTGATCTCACTTTTTTTGTAATAAAATTATTTTTCTCTTTTTCTTTTCAATTATGACATTTTTTTTTCAATTTGGGTTTTTCTCTCTTCTGTTTCAACTCTAATTTCTCTCTATTCTTTTTCATATTTGCCTTTTCTATCTTTATTTTCAATTATGACTTTTCTCTCTTCTTATTTTTCTTTTTATTTTCCTTTTTTCTTTTTTAATTAGTCCTCACGAATTTGTTGTAGAGTCAAAGGTATAAGTGATACCTGTATATTATTCATCACAAATAAGTACATATTTGTTAATCTACCATGTATAACTTAATGATCGAACTTCCAAGGTTGCCCAAATAGAATATGACATGCATGCATTGGTATCACATCACATAGTACCACATCCTTATATTTCCCAATAGAGAATAGAACCAACACTTGCTTGGTTACCTCGAGTTTGTGTTGATCGTTCAATCTTTGAATTGGATAAGGCTTCAGATGCTTCAGTGTAGATAATGTCAACTTCTCCAAAAACTCGATGCTAGCAATATTAATGTAATTTCCCCTATCTATAATAATAGAACAAGTCTTATTTTTCACAGAACAACAAGTATGAAATAGATTCTTACGTTGGTTATCCAAGATGTCATCAATCCATGGTCTTTCACTTGGAGTATATTGATTGATGGAATCTTTCCCGACACTATCACAATTAATTTGGAGATAATTAAACTCCTCGAGTTCTTGTGTATCAAAACACCTAGATTGAAAGCCCCAAGGTTATTGTTCAATGAGATTATGTTGATGTAAATGACGTCTCACACCTTACTCCAAGCGATCCATTTGCGTGTGAAGTGACTTAAATCCATACTTCACCACTTGTTTCATCATTGCTTTCCAGTGTAGGTTTTGAACAGACTGAGGGCAACCGTCTTCTTTCCATATGTTTTCTCATTGTTGGGACTTTTAATCCTACCAATTGTTAGATACAAAAGAAACTCACAACTCTCTATCACATGTTTCTCTCAAACACTCATATTTTACACCCAAATAGCTTTTTCTTAATGATTTAAAACACTATTGCATTTTTCCACTCATATGTCGTCTTTCAATCTTAATTGAACTTAAGAACAAATCGTTTTCATGGAACATTTCAACTTGAGGAATAATCAATACAAATCAACAAATTTTCAAAAAGTAATTATAAAAAGGATTTAAGTATTAACTATGAAGATACTAAAAGAATATAGAAAAACTAATAAAATCTAATAGAGTAGAATGAATAATATACTCATTATAGACTTTTCTACTTCTTCTCTTTTTTTGTCTTTTTTATTTTTTTTATTTTACCTTTTTCTTAATAAATAGCTTTTCTTAATGATTTAAAACACTCTTACCTTTTTCCACTCATATGTTGTCTTTCAATATTAATTGAACTCAAGAACAAATCATTTTTATGAAGCAGTTCAACTTGAGGAATAATCAATACAAATCAATAAAGTTTTAAAAAGTAATTATAAAAAGGATTTAAGTATTAAATATGAAGATACTCAAAAAATATAGAAAAAGTAATAAAATCTAATAGAATAGAATGAATAAGATACTCATTATAGACTTTTCTACTTCTCTTTTTTTATGCCTTTTTTATTTTTTTTATTTGACCTTTTTTGTTATTTTTTTCACGTTTTTTTTGGCTTTTTTTGCACACTTTTTTTTGGCTTTTTTGCACTTTTTTTGCACATGTTTTGCTTTTTTCTAATGTAAATAAAGTAGAAAAAAATATGAGATTTTTCATAGAGATTAGAAATAAAAAGAAGATGATGAAAATAGAACTAGATAGAACGAAAAAAAAGATTTTTTTTATTATTTTTGTATAATGAATAGAAATAGGTAGAAAATAAGAAGAATAGAACAAAATTTGAAATGATAGTATGAAACTTGTTGTGCAATCGTGTGCTATGATACCAACTAATGCAAACTCCGCCAATATAGTGACAACACACTACACCAAATATGGAAAAAAATAACTCCAATATTTTAACGATACAAGTAAAAAAAATGGAATATACTTTGTTTTATTGAGAAACAATATGTGGATAGATGTAGATACCACACTTAAATCCTCTAATAATAGCTATTAGAAAACCTTGGTGATAAGTTTGATTACTTGAACGTCAAAAGTAAAAACTTGATAAGTTCAAAAGTTCTCTCAATAGAGAAATAAAACATAAACTTCATAATATTATTGAAATTAAAAATCTGTCTTTACAATGCTATGAAGTTAGATTTTATAGGCACTTATGAATACTAGATATCCTATAAATAAGAAAATAAAATATTATGGTTTACATGTTAACCACTAATTATTCATATATAAAATATTCCTAAGATATTTGTTGTAAGTTTATTTAGAGATGTATACGATAATTAATATTCTAAACTTAAATATTATCTTAAACATATCTAGAAATATATTATTTTAATTCTTTAGTATTCTAGAAAATATATTATGTTAATAAATCTTCCACTTGAAATTTGAATTTGAAGTATCTTCTTTAGATTTTATTGGACTCTTCTTCCAAGCTTCCAATCGGGTTTCTTCAATGGCTTCAATCAACCCATTCAATGCTTCTTCAAATCTTTTAGCCCTTAACTTGTGAATAACGGTGTGCCCAATTTGATTCACATCAATTGTGGTATTTCAATAGAAGAGTTATGGATAAAAGTGTGATTGTTGTATTGAATAGTAAATAAGAAGATGAAGTAATGTTAGAACATTGTCGATTGGGACATTCATTTTTTGATAATCTTAAAAGGTTAAGACTAGAGCTAATGAGTAAAGTAGAATGCAATAAACTTGTTTGTAATACTTGTAAGTTAGTAAATAACATAAAAATAAGTTATAATTCTACATATTAAGAAGTATTGAGCCATTTTTATTAATTAAATAAGATATTTGGAGGCCATGTCTAATTACCTCTACTAGTCGATTTAGATGGTTTATGACTTTTATTTATTGTCACTCATAGATAATGTGGTTATATCGAAGTATAAAGGAGAAGTACTATTATATTTTAAGAATTTTCTTACTCTTATTTAAACTCAATTTAATGTTAATGTTTGTACTTTTAGAATAGACAATGATACTTAGTATGTGAATTAGAAATTCTCGTATTATCTATCAAGTATGTGAATTGTTCATTAGACTAAATATCTAGATATACCCGAATAAAATGATGTGGCAAAGAAAAAAATGTCATTTGTTGTAATTTGTTCATTCTATTCGCTTCAAAATAAATGTACTAAATTATATATGGAGATTCCACTTAGAGTTGACAATGAAAATTACGGAAAAGTTATGTAGGTTAAAGAAATATCTGTATGGACTCAAACAACCACCAAGACCATAGTTTAACTGATTTCGACATGCAATGGTAAAAATGAGTTACCGACCGTGTAACAGAGACTATATAGTTTTCTTTAAACGTAATTGTCGTGTCATCAACAAAAATAGAGTATAGATCATTGCCTCAAACTAATTTTAAAATAATTTGGAAAAAAATCTTACTAATTGAGATTCACATTTTTAGAGAAAAATCTATAAAGTTATGGTGTGATAACAAGTCTGATATAAATATTATAAAAAATGTAGTTCAACATGATAGTACAAAAAATGTGAAAATTGATCGATTTTTCATTAAACAAAAAATTGATATTAAGATTGTAGAGTTATAATATATGAATACTAGTGGATAATTAACAGATTTATTAATTAAAATTTTATATTATAAAAATTTGGGATAATATTTATAATAATATGTGAATAATAGATATATACTGTCTATTTTAAGTCAAAGTGTAAAATATTAATAAGTTTGACAAATATTTACAAATAGTACAAATATATTTTAAATATTTTTCTAATATAATTTTATAATTTATTATATATAATATTATTTTACAATATTTAATAGGGAAATACAATTGGAATAATAAAAGAATGAAGAGAAAGAGAAGCATTGGCATATATAATTGTAAAAGGATATTGAGAAGGGTTTTTTCTGAAAGATTGGAATTAAATTGTAAGAAAGTTATTGAGCAAAAAAAATTGTAAGAAAGCCTTCCCTTAATAATCCATGGAAGTAGTTGAATTATGCAATAAACTATTATCCAACATAGAAATGAATATCCCATCTCAACAAAAAAGAGCATGTATTTCTTTACAAAAGAAAATGCCAAATTACATATCTATAAATCCTAAAAACTTTAATAATTAGAAATACTTAATAAATTAAAAAAATCACTATAATATTAATTTTGACTTGATATCATATTTTTTAAATAAGTTGTCATTTAACTAATAATAATGAATAATATTTTATTTAAAATCAAAAGAAATTGGTACTAGGGCCAAGGTTGGATTTCCTTCCTTATTTAAAATAATTTTATTTTTAATTTTTTTTATTATATACACTTTTATGCTTCATATATATATATATATAATATATATATATATATATGAGGGGTGAATTTTTTAATAGGACCTATTGTAAAAATATTTTTTTGTTTTTTTGCACATCAATAATAATATTTTTTGTTGAGGGAGTATTGGACAAGATAGGGTGGACGATCATCATGCTATTTTTCTGTGCAGTTATATGAGTTATTTAATTGGTGGTATATTTATATAATTATTATATATTAACATAATTTATTTGCATAAATATTCAACTAATATAGAAAATAAGTTAGGGTGCAAAAAATATAGAAAATAAGTCAGGATCGAAATTAGCCGTTAGGATTCAACTAATAAATCGATATAATTGTGCAAAAAAAAAAACTAATAAATCGATATACAGTCATAGCTAATTTAGTGTTTTTATCAATTAAAAAACCATTACTTTTCTTCGTCAGATTGAGGCTAGCAAGGAACGTCAAAACTAGCCGTTGAGATTTGAAAGATCCTCTTCCACCACCCTCCACGCTCCTCCACCTGTATCTCTACCTCCACTCACCCAGCTCTCTCTCTCTCTCACAGTGTGTATCTGCCTTCGTGGAAGGACCAGAATCTGCAGGATGTTCACGGATGGCTTGGATGAGACTGCAATCAACTGGGTCAAGCAGGTGTGGTTGACTCGTTACTTTCTTGAGCATTTTTCCATTGAAAATCAAGAGCGCAATGATTTGGATTTCCTTTTGGTTTGGTGATGTTTCTCTTTCGGATGTCTTGCAGGGGTCAAGTGCGCAAGAACTACCACATCGATCCCCTCTAGCAGAGAAACTGACCGATGATGCAGATCGGTTCCTGAGATCTCCTCTTGCGTATAGCCCGAACAGTTTCGCGTCCACTCGCGTTATGCCTTCTCTGAGATTCCACAGGAGCCTCCTCATACCTCACAGCCTAGTGGATGAGGATGAGGATAATGAGTCTGTAGACGACTCCGAGAGTGTGGCATTTGTTCCTGATGATATGGACTGCGGCTACAGTGAAGAAGAAAATGGTGATCCTATCCAGAAGACCAATGGACACGGATTGACCCATAAAATTCCCGGGGCATCATTAGAATCTGCTACTAGGACTCTGAACAGAGGATTGGGCATGGAGAATCTCAGGGTAGTGGTGCCAACAGAATTGCGACGTTTTACAACTGGCGATGATGTTGCAACCATGGGATGCAGCTCAAATAGACTGACATCAGAACCTGCAAGTGCCCATGTGGTTCAGGTCTGGTTTCTCTGCTCAGTATGGAATTAAGAATAATGATGAGATAGGTTTCATTTCATAATGATTCTAAACAGGAAACATTCATCTTCTATCTTTAGAAACCGGAGAAATTTGAGGCATCCATGTCTTGATGTGCTTAAAATAATAATGTTCTTTGGGCCTGGATAACAGATGTTTTACTTTATATTATTTAAATGCATCATATACTGTTTGACTATGTAGGTCAAAACATTTTGTTGTTTTTCGATATCAAACATCACACAAGTGAATCTCAATTGAGATGGCCTTTTCAGGGTACACTAAGAGATGGGTTGGACCTTGGCACTCCGAGTGCACCTCCTATCCAAGATGTTCGGAATGATAGTAGTAGCTTTAGAACTGAAGTTGACGAGGGGGGAGATTACTCAAGGTCTGGAAGGACCAGGAATGAGCCGTCTGTGTTGGGAGATTTGGAAGGTGTCCAAGACGGAGTCAATTGTTCCACGATTGAATCACTCGAGGATATTGAAACCAGCGAAAGGTATCTTCTCTTATAAAGTATGAAGACATGATTTTGTGGCATTTTTCTCTTCTCTGGGCGTGATAGGAAGAAACCTAAATGCATTCCCTCTAATGCCACACAGGATGAACAGGACAGGTTTTGATGAAAAGGATGTAGAAGTTCCTCGATACCAAAACATTCAATCGGATCCTTCTCCTTACTGTACTTCCAGGTGTGTTGTCGAGTTTCCTACATCTTCTATACGCTCAGTGTCCCTGAGATGTGAATTGTGATCTTATTCAGCAACAATGCTGTTGTTCTAAAATTTGAGGCAGGAGGAAATCCATCATTTCTTATTTTTAATCGTCTTTTTATTTCTTTCATGGATGCAGTCAATATGCTTGGCAAACTCTCGTAGCCTACGATGCATGTATTCGATTATGCTTACACGCATGGGCAAGAGGCTGCACAGAGGCACCCGAGTTTCTCCGGGATGAGTGTCTAGTCCTTCGTAATGCCTTTGGGTGTGTTATTCTGACTATTTGTTTGTAAATAAAGCATTCTCATGCATCTTCAGTTGGAGTAACTCTTTTCCAACCGAGAATGATTCCTTCTTAACATTAAATTTGTGCAGATTGCAGGCGCTTTTGTTGCATCCACGGAATGCTATGCCAAACAAAGGTAAAGCCAAGGGTATAGAATCTGGCACGCTGAAAACCAGAAGGATTGTTGGAAAGATAAAAGTGGAAGGTACATAAAAGAGTATGAATGTTATCCTAAGGTTTTTATATGAGTTATTAACAAGATATGCCATAGGTTAACTATCATGTCATCATGAAGATTAACATTTTATTTTGGCAAATTCAGTCAGGAGACTTCGAGTGTTTCCAAAGAGACATCTGAAGAATGCATTTTCCTATCGGAGTTCAATGTACATGAGACTAGGAACAGAGTATATGAGACATGTATCATCAGCTATGAAAGCTGGTCTAAGTTCCTTGAAAATAGCTTCATCCATTGCGACACCCCAAGGTTTACTTCAGAGATATCTTAAATCTCTCTCCCCCTCACATATGCACATGAATTGGATTTGTGAAAATAGGGATTTAAGTGATTGATAATGGATGAAAATGATAGTGTAGATGTCTAGTCAAGTATTATTCTCGCTTTCCTTTGGTAGATCCTTCTTTGAGTTTAAATCATGCTTTCTCATCTCTTTTTAGAGCAACTTTTATGTCTCTTTCAACTTAAGAGCGCTGCAGAAGATTTGCAAGCTGAGACAAGTTCTACTATCTGCTTGCACCCTGGATGTGGTGATTATCATGTATTGTAAGTGTCTAATCTCTCCTTGAAGAATATTATATCTGTATAACATATATATTTGTGAATTTTCCTTATCCTGCGATAGGATTACTTTTGGTGTTTACTTGATAAGAACTCTTATTTTGGAATTAGTTTCCCAGAGAGTCAGGGAGATGCACTACTGGTGGAAGTGCAAGATAGAAATAAAGCAGTACAGGGTCGAGCTACTATTCCAATTTCCTCACTGTCTGATAACCCAGTATGTATGCATATACTAAGATTTGTCAAGTGTTCTTTCATTCATTCAGTAGTTAAGGTAGATGCTACCTATTCTATACGCAGAATGACAAAGTTCACTGGTGGCCAATATATCTTGATGATAATGAATGTGTTGGGAAGATTCAACTTTGTATTGGTACAACAATTACATCAGATGAAACCCACAATATAAAGGTTTGTTCCTTATTGTACTCTGTTTTGTAATGTTGCAAACAAAGTTGTTGCCTATGGTATGGTCTAGTCATAATAGATTCATTTATAATTAATTTTTCGTTAGCAGGGTGGACCGGTGGGGGAAACTTTAGCTTATGATTTACTGCTGGAAGCTTCCTTGCGGGCACAACATTTTCATTCCCAAAACTTGCGGTTGTATGGACATTGGAAGTGGTTGTTGAAGGAATTTGCAAATTATTATGATGTCTCAGATTCATATACTAAGCTAAGGTATCTATCAACCTTAGATGCCATTCTTGATCATGGTTGCCATGTATTCTTAAAAGGAAAACATGGATAGAGAAAATTTAAAAAAATTTCATTAGCTAAGTTTCTCATCTACTTCATATTGACCGTAGATATCTTTCCCAAGTGATGAGTGTTGCAACTCCGACAAAACACTGCCTGGAGCTTGTGAACGAGTTACTTGTACCAATTACCAAGGCCAAGAATGAAAAATCTCTAACAAGGCATGAGGTATATTATTTTATATTGTCTATTCATTGTAGCATCAGAAAACCCTTCTTCAATGATACTTAACATGTAAATATAACATTATTTTGATGTTGCAGAAAGGCATACTCTTAGACTGTGAAACCCAAATTGAGAGTCTCTTGGCAAGTGTTTTTGAAAACTGCAAATCACTAGATGAATGCTCAGCTACAGGTCTTTCAGAAATGTTAGAGACTATTCAAGATCATCCAGCACTGGCTCTAGCTCCTGCTGTGCAAGTGTTTACCATTCTTCATGACATACTTGCCCCAGATGCACAATCGATGTTGCGAAACTACTTGCAGGCTAGTGCTGTGAATACATGTTAACAAATTGGTATTTTAGTTGAACAGCTTAAACTTAAAACAAACAAATATAATCGCAATGTTCATGTTTTTCTCGTCTTCAAACCTGAGGTTTATCTATGTTAGGCAGATCATGTCTTGCAGTTTAAATTAGTATTTTACATAAAGTTATGCAAGAATTGTTATGCTGCTTGCTATGAAAATTTTGGAAGGAAATGGGATAAGTTGCATGAACATACTTCTCTCGTAATGTTCATGTTTTTCTAACTTGTTAAAGTTTATGTTAGAGTTATTGCTAAATAGATTTAGGCTTTGCCCTCTTGGAGGCAGACTATGATGTTGGATATTGAAAAAAAAAAAGGTCATGATTGGTGTAAGAGCATGACATCAATTTTTACTTGTTTACAAACAGATAATGGCAAAGAAAAGGTGCAGGAAGCATATGTTAGAGACAGATGAATTTTTATCGAGCAACTCAGAAAATTTTCTAGTGGACCAGGTAACCATGTCCACTGCTTATCTGAAGATGAGGAATCTTTGCATCAACTTGTGCAATGAAATTCGAGCAGATATCAAAATTCACAATCAGCACATATTTCCGAGGTACCATGTGCTAGTTTTTTCCTCTCCAGGTGATCAGTTGTATAACACATTATATTGTTTATTAGCCTTTAGTGCTATCTCCCTGAGAGAATTACCTAACAAACAAATTCACTTTGTTATTCTTTCTCTGGGTTAAGCATTTGTGTTTCAATTCTAGATCCTTTATCAGCAATTCTAGATATCAAAATTCACAATCAGCACATATTTCCGAGGTACCATGTGCTAGTTTTTTCCTCTCCAGGTGATCAGTTGTATAACACATTATATTGTTTATTAGCCTTTAGTGCTATCTCCCTGAGAGAATTACCTAACAAACAAATTCACTTTGTTATTCTTTCTCTGGGTTAAGCATTTGTGTTTCAATTCTAGATCCTTTATCAGCAAGTTCCAGGTTCTGGACCATTAAAAATGAATGAATTCAAACAAGAACATTTGAAAAGCGTAGAACATAAAAAGAAATATTTTATGTCATATTGCTTCTAACTTAGTTGCTTATGTCCAGTTCAATTGACCTATCAAACATCACAGCTGCTGTGTATAGCATTGAACTGTGCACCAGGCTTCGAGCTTTCCTTGCTGCATGGCCACCTTCCAGTCCACTTCCACATGTAAATGAACTCTTAAAGGCAGCAGCAGATTTTGAGAGAGATCTTGCCACTTGGAACATCCGGTTTGTCAAAATAAACATTTACTCCTTTTTTCAAGGGTTTTTAGAAGTGTAGTTTCTTCATGTACTAGAAATTGAAATGACCGAATCCTAAAGTGATTTATCTTTTATGAAGAGAAAAAATGACAACGAGAAACTGAATCCATGTTTCTCACAATTATATCTATGTAATGTACATGTTTTATTCATTTAACGTGATAAATTTGGAAAAGAAAACTTGCTTCCGTGGAAAGGTTATTTTACAGTTTCGAGGAAATGGTTTTTAATTGATAGAGATGGTCTACTTTGTACCATGTTCAACACCATCAAAGTTATAAATTAAATCTTTAACAGTTTCTCTCCTTCACAATATTTGTAAAAATTTGATGGGCAAGTATTTACCAGTGTACAAGTTGGAGACAGTGTGACATACATTGATCTACAGAAGTGTCATCTTTTGTACTAGGAAATGGACACAAATTCATGCATGCATTACAACTCTAATTGTTCTGAAATTACTTTTTGCGAGCTATTTTGAGCAACTAAATTCATGCATGCTCATTTCAATCTATAATTGTTCTAAAATTACATTTTGCAAAGCAATTTTGATCAACTACAATGCTCGCTTTTGTCAATCTTCAGTCACGTGGAAGGTGGAGTTGAATCAAGGAATCTATTTGATAGCTACATATTCGTGTGGATACAGGATATGCAATTAAATTTGCTTGATCTCTGCAAATCTGAGAAGGTAATTCTTCTTATTGATTCAATATCAAGAAGTCTGGGACTTCAACACATTAGTTTAATTTATTCAAAATTAATCTTTCAGGTGCATTATTCTGGACTACTGGCAAATCATTTGACATCACCATTTGCAGAGGATATATATGATAAGTTGAAAAACTCTCTTATTGAGTATGAAGTGGTCATCAACCATTGGCCTCAGTACACACTTATTTTGGAAAATGTAAGTTCCAGTACTCAGTTTTCTTGGTTGAAAGGAACTTGTGGTAAATTCTCCAATGTAAAAACAACTTTTTTAAAACGTATGACCTTTACCACATATAGTTCCATCATTTTTTTCAAAACTAGCATAATTATCTACTACCCAAGTGCAGTTTGTTTTTTAAAAAAACTAGATTTCACAGCTCTGCTGTCCATGCATGATTCATTTGTTCACAGCATCAAACTATATTCAACAAGTTCAAAATTTCTTTTCTAGACCTAAGGATATACCATTCAGGAATAACCAAATATTTTACTTGTAAAATATTTCTATCCTGACATGCCAACATAACCAAATTGGGTTAAGCAGTTGTTACATTCTTATCGTATTCAGGCTGTTGCTGATGTGGAACGTGCAATTATAAAAGCTTTGGAGAAGCAGCACAATGATATTTTGACTCCTCTTAGAGACAGCATTCCAAAGAGGCTAAATATGCAAGTCCAAAAGTTGACAAGAAGACAATCCATTGCAGTATACTCTGTTCCTAGTCAAGTCAGTCCTATCTATCTCATTCTCAGCTCACATCAAGGGTTTGTTGATGAACTGTACAACCAATCTAATCCACTGATTTTGTTTTCTTCTTGTTTTGCTGGCAGTTGGGTACCTTCCTCTATACTCTCAAGAGAATACTTGATGTTCTTCATTGTAGAGTGGAGGGCATTCTGAAGTGTTGGGCATCTTATCTACCTGTAACCAGAGATAAGAATATTTTTGGGGAACATATGAATGGGATCACAGTTCTACTTCGGACAAAGTACAAAATATACTTGCAAGCCACTATAGCAAAGCTTGTTACCAATGTAAGTTCCATTTAGATAGTTTTTTTTTTCTAGTTTTACCATAATCTTGTGAAAGTGCTATTTTTTTACTAAATCTCCATGATAATCTTCCTGTGGCCATTTATGTTATTGAGGTAATGAGCTTCTTCTGTTGCAGCTGCAAGCTAATCGGCTGACAAGACTGAACAAGATATTGGAGGAAGCAAAAGAAGAAGATGGGGAGGCTGAGGTGCGTGAAAGGATGCAATACCTGACGTCACAACTGGTTGATACCATTTCAAACTTGCATGGCGTCTTCTCGAGCCAAATATTTGTGGATGTGTGTCGTGGATTGTGGGACAAAATGGGTCAGGTCAGTTCAATGCAAAACATTTCAGAGGAAATACTTGTGATTTGAATTCTTAAATATTGAAATATTTGGTGATCTTTATTAGATTGTACTCAAGTTCCTTGAAGGCAGAAAAGAAAACAGGCTTCGGTACAATGGATCTTATTATGCACTTGGGGTAACTTCCTGACAACATCTTTTACACCATAATGTATTTTTCCAGTAGCTCCTTTATGAGAATATCAGGCAAATCTATCAGGAAGGAAATAATCAAACAAAAGCTTGTCTGTTGTCAATAAAAGGCCATAATTCATGTTAGGTGTAGATTATATTAAAGATTTAATGACAAGAAGTTGCATTAGATTTCCATTACATCTCTTTCATTGGAAGTTTCATCCAATGAAACTTCCAAAGTAAAGTTTCATTAATTTCACTCTAAATCTCACACTAAATAGTTTTTCTTGTTCCTTTTCTGTGCAGATATTGGATGATACATTTGCCTCTCAAATGCAACGGTTACAAGGAAATGCACTTCAAGAGAAGGATGTAGAGCCTCCGCGATCAGTAATTGAAGCTCGATCTATTCTATGCAGAGACACAGCAAATTCTAATGACCCATCTACCTTCTTCTATGTTTAGTTTACGTTTCCTCATTCCACTATGGGGCAATATTTTTGTTCATATATATACAATATCATGATAAAAATTCTTTCTTTCCTGATGATATTGTCAAAATTATCTGTTACAGTCACATATATGAAATAGCATTAGTGTACATGCCTAAGTTGTCCCTTCCTAGTAGTATAGTATATTCAGTTTGTTGTTGTGAAGATACTGAACTACTGATTTGAAATGTCCTAGTTGTATAGTATATTCAGTTTGTTGTTGTGAAGATACTGAACTACTGATTTGAAATGTATTTTTATTTTAATGTATAATAAATGATTGTGAAGATGGTCAAAAAGTTCAGTTTCAGCCATTTATTTGACTATAAAACTGGTGAATGTGGGGTTTTCTTTTAATAAGCCCTTGAGGTAGTGTTACCTTTTAAACAACGTGGTTTAGTCTAGAACTGTGGGTTCAAGGTTCCATAGCATTTTTGCAATAATTTTGATGCATGATATAGCTTGTTCATGCCATCTTAATGTACTCTAACCATGCCATCAATAAAATATCATACTTTTAAGTGATGGATTGTGGCGTTACACTTCAAACCTCCACGATTGATGCGTTTTCATGGTCTCAAACTTTTTTTTTGCTCAACATGGTCTCCAACTGAAAATACATGATTTGGTGCAAAAAAAACTTAAAATACATGATGGTGTTATGTTAGTTTGAGAGTTTATCCTTACTTCTTATTGACGCTGAGGGCCACCATCCTTTCTCTAGAAACCTACTGCTTGCTGCCTCATTACCTTGTCGTCCTCCATGTCACCCTTACCCTATATCAATCACCTCTAAACTTGACTCCGACCCTCTTTAGATCTTCGCAGCTATTATTGACGATGAGAACTATTTTTAAGTTCGAAAAATTATTTTTCCTAGAATGATCTCTCTTGTGTGTGTGGTGTTTAAACATTTTGGGAGATATTCCTAATAACAGTTAGAATTGCTCTGATAAGCTTGAAGTCTCGAATTTGAAAATGATAGGGTTGAAGGCTTAGTTTTGCAAAATTTGTGAAGTGGGCCCAAGGCCATTGTGCACGGGTTGGACCCATAGACAATCATGAATTATAAGAACTCTGAAAACTCTCATAAATCTAGAAATATTGTGTGAGTTGCCATGGGGCCAAGACAAGACTAACAAGGCTCAATGGGCTAGTGGCAGTACACACAGACCAGGTCGACAGGCCAGTCAAGGTAAACAGCTATAGGCCAAGTCGAGTGATGGGGTCATTGAACCATTGACACCAAAAATAATGGTTAACGATTCAAAACTGTTGTATGCATGAGGAATCCGGGAGCATCTAGACGCCCAAGAGGGGTAGTCGATAGGTCCCAAGGGCTTTTAGATGACCTAGATACAATAAGGGTGGGTCTGTTGTGTTAGTTAGTCATGAAGTTCTGATAGCTTCATGCACATTGAGACTGAGGCCGGAGGAGAAAGAAGGTCTCGTTTCACAAACCGGATATGATGAAGCACCGAGATCGAGGCCGGAGGGGAAATGAGGTCTCAAGACCGAGGTCAGAGGAGAAATGAGGTCTCGTCCCACCAAGCAGACATGATTAGGGTTTGAGGGTCAGATTATTGATGTCCACTCAAATTCAGGTGGACGGTAAAGGTGCTCCGGTCTATAAGTGCAATAATCGGGGACTATTCTACGAATGTGTGATCCATTTCTATGATAGAAATGGTGTGTGAATGTTTGCTAAAACGCCTCCTAAGCAAAGGGAAGGGCTCAAGAAGAGATGAATTCATATTACAATAAACTAAGAGTATAAAACGTTTTGACCAATTGATTGTTTTGAAAACTCACTTCCTAACATCCACTTTGCGTTATAGAAACTCATCCCCCCATTAAACCTTTTTCAAGAGAAGCACCCTACTGAGAAGAGCAAAAGCTAGGAAAAAAGCCAAATGTACCATAAGCAAGTAACTTTGTTATGGAAAATAGGTACACTTTGACGCCTTTACCTTCCTTAGTCAATTTAGTAGAAATACTAAATTAGTATGAGCAAGGGTGGCAGGTTGATCACCGGACTCTGACCAAACCAGGTCGGGGCATTACAACTCAAGTAATATCAGAGTAAGGTTTTTCAAACAAAGTTTCAAAACTAAAAGCCCTAGAACCCTAACCCACAGTAAACTCCTATCAAACATATATAATCACTCCTAGAGAAACTGAACAAACCCATGATGTTATAACCACCCTAGGACTGGAAAGAAATCCTACCCCACATGAGAGAATTAGCTTGGGAGCTTGAGAGTCTAGGAGGACCCAACCCACGAGGCTAAGGATGTCTCTTGAGCCAATGAGACTTTACGAAGAATTCGTCGAGGTATTCGCGGAACCTTGCTTCGCGCTTAGGAAGGGGGACTGTTCCGTAGGATATACACACTCAAGGATGGTGAAACATAGAAACCACCAACAACCACCAAGAAAAATTTCCCAAGGTCCGGGATGGAGCTATAAAGGTCCACGCAAGGAAATAAGCTGCTACAATTGTGGACAGAGGGGATACTACGCATGAAAGTACCCAAAACCACTAAGGAATGTGGTACCCACTCCTGAGAACACTACCTCCACAAGCGAGGAAGGACATGGAGAAATGAAGAGAAAGGAAAAAAGGGCAGAGGAAGCCTTTCCACTGCGTAAATACCAAAGGACCCACGTATGAGCTAATGTCGGAATAACCTGCTATAGGTGTGGAGGAATAGGACACATGGTGAGGAGATGTCCCATGCCACAAGGAAGGATGGCAATACCTCCCAAGAGAAATACCTCCCCGACTACTGGAGTCCGAAGGGATGGAAGACAGGAGCCCGCCCTGAGACCCACAACTTCAAATGAGGATTTCAAACCCACCCCAGATAGAGTTCCTCAAAATTCTAGCATAAAGTTTCCCAATCTTTCTTTTAACCATCTCTATTTGAGGGAAGAGGTTCCCAAATGTACTGTATTCTATTCCCAATAAATAAGATTTCAAGTTCTCATAAAATTCTGTCACCATGAATCATAATGTGCCCAATAAAAAATCCCATGCCCTAGGACAAATAAGGAATGAGAAGAACAAACCTAATAAGGACAAATAACACCTTTGAATCCCCTAGGCAAAGAGGTCAAGGTACTCCGACCTCCCCGGAAGAGGCAAGCCATGTAAGAGGACCATGTATAGAGCTAAACCCAAAAACAAAATGGGCGAACGAGGAGGCAAAAGCAAAGATGATAACCCAAGTGGGATAGGTAAGGTAACCATAACCAAGAAACAAAGGAAGGAATTTTTTAGGAGAGAAGTATCTTGGAAGAGTACGCCCACTAACTAAGAAACGATGAACATCAAGACTAGTCTCTAACCCTCCTACTTAAGGAAACCTAGGATCAGACGACGAGGCATAATCGAGGGTGCACAAGATGAGGCTGAGAACCATAAATCCTTTAGATAGAAATATAAAGTTAGGGATGGCAAAGTGTAACCTACTTTGGAAAAGCAGAGGAGACAAGTAGGGTTACAAACCCACCTAGCGAAAGTAGGCGGCTAGTAACCATGGGATAATCAAAGGGGACTAAATGATGCCCCAAGAAGGATAAAAAAAAAGTGGTGACAACCACACCCCAAAGAAGGCGATAGGATGGGCATTAAGGATAAGTGAACTCGAGAGACAACTGTCTCGAGACAATTGGTCAAAGAGGGCAATAGGAACAAGGCGGTTGAACGAACTGACCCTCATGAAAATCACAGATTTAAACCCCGCCGAGAAGGGAAAAGTAAAAAGGAACAAATGTCGAAAGAGAAGGATGAAGGAAATCCTTAGAATGATCCATGGCCAAAAGGAATTGACAACCACCCTCGAGCCACGAGAAGGACTAAGTGAACCTTTCGTGAGGCAATAAGGAGACCTCAACACAAAGAGGATTTGGACTTTCAAAGGAAACTTGTAATAATTACAAGTAGGAATAAGGAAATGGTACAAAGGAAGAGTAAGCAAAAAAGGACGACATCGAAGGATGTCACGAAATTGATTAAAGGTCCAATACCCTAAAGGACGAATGCAAAAGGAAAGTATACCCAAAGCCCAAGGAGTGAAACAAAACCTAAGGAGCGGATAGTAGGATAATAAACTCATGTAATACCGTAACAAGTGGGAATGAGAGGAATACCCATAATAAGGAAAAATTAGGAAGGGAGATTCGAAAAACATTGGAGAGTGCGCCCTTCAATTAGGAAGTGATCAAAGGAAAACCTTTAAGAAATGAGGAGAAGGATAAACGCATGACTCAAAGGATGGAAAATCTCAACTTTAAAGTACAAGAGTAGAGGATAAAACCAACAAAGGTAACTCATTCAGGTGAAATCAAGGAATGGACAAGTAAGACATAAGAGAGCAATTCTGAATAAAAGAACCGTGAAATGGTCACCAGCGAATAAGGATGGATATAAGAAAAAGAAGTCCTTAAGTACAGGCGCCGTTGGATGTGAGGGAGGACTAAAAGGAAGAAACCCACTAGTATGTCGGTAAGTCAAGGAGTGGATGGGAAACCTGATAATTGGTAATGGAGAAACCAAACAAGAAAGTGATATAAGAACGGAATAAAGGACCAACATAGGACAAGAAGGGGATAGCACTAAAACCCGGGAACGCGAATAAGAAATGCTAAAACGGACACCAAGCTAAGGATTTCAATAATCAAGGAAACAAATAGACCCAGGGACGATAAAATATTTTGGAACTCCCAATTCTGGACAAAACCCCCAAAAGGAAAGGTCTGACCCCAAACAGTGGGGAACATTGGACTTAAGAAAATTACTTGGACATGAGGGTAAGGCAAGTCAAAGGAACTAAGTCCAAGGGAGTAAATGAATAAATAAAAAGGGGTAACCAAAGCGATAGGTTGTCAAATCAAACCCCAAGTTGACCGCAAGAGAATCCATTTTCGATGTAAAGGATGTACAACTGAGTTTTGAAGACAAAACTCCTAAAATGAAGGGAGATTTATGAAACCCGTCCCCCGAACCAAGTAAACCGAGGAAATAACCCGCGATTTTGAGAAAACCGAGTAAAAAAACGAACTAAAAATGATAAAGAAGGTTTAAAATGGGAAATTGGAAAATCCAAAGTGACCAAAAATTCACAAAAATCATGGGGAAGAACCATGAAGTAAATTGGATGGGAGAATCGAACTCGAACCAGACTGAACCTGATTGAACCAAAGTGAATTGGTTCAATAATTCATTTTTCTAGGTAGCTTAAAAATGTCAATTTGGGAAATTGAGACCACCATTAGATAGAAAATGAATTTAGAAATTTTAAATTTTAGAAAATTGGTCGAATTGGGCCTGAACTAGTTGATTTTCGAATTCGGTCAACGAACTCGGTCGGACTGAACCGGTCAATGAACCAAACCCCTCAACGGTCTAGACCGATTAATGGTCAATGGAGCGTAGTCAACAGCCACACAAGCACAAACAACCAATGGGAGGCTGCCACGTGTCCGGTCAACGGTCAACGGATGACCGGTCAGCCTACCACGTAGACATGGGCAGCCAATGGGAGGTTGCCACATGTTCGGTCAACTGTTGACACGGTTGCTAAGTTGGAACGCCACATTAGAAAAAATAACCAATCATAGTGTGCCACGTTGCACACCCGCCACCTCATCATCTTCAACCTCTAGCTGTTGACAGAGAGAACATAGAGGAGAGAGAGATCGAAGGAAGGGGATTCTCCGGCGACTCGGAAATTGCTCCAGTCAGGTCACTGGTGTTTGAGTCGGAGGTTGAGTCCTATGTCGTCTGGTAGCTCGATCAGTTGCTGAGCTCCCTATATAAAGAGCACCCCTCCATTCATTCTTAGAATCCCACAATTGACCAAAGAAGGGGAAGTACTTAGTTTTTCGGTGAGCAGCAAACCAAAGCTCTGACATCGGGGCTTTTCTCCATCTCTGAAGCTGCATCTGGTGCCATTAGAATTGGGAGGAAGTCCTCTACATAAGTGCACCCTCCCTTCAAACCTAGGACCACTGTGGAGGAGCGAGGAAGCTCAAACAATGCCATCGCTCCTCGGCTGTCAATAGCCCAATTTCAAACTAAGTCATCGCCAGGCCAATTCTAGCCAAACCAAGCCCCCCAAACTCCACCTAGTGGTTCCCCGACCTCACCCCGAGATACGGTAAGCCCCTCCGCCGAAAAATACTATTCACCGCTCATTTAAGTAGAAATTTAAAGTAAGAAATTTACACTGCTCAAGCCATCAATTAAGGCGTGATTTGATCTAGGGAGGATCCATAGGAGAAGAGCAATTTAGAGAAAGCAAGAGCTCTGGTCGACAAACCCTCACCGGTAAGATATCAAAGCTTTCTCTCTCTAGATTGAATTTTTTAGCGAAGCTCCGTTTGAGCTCATTTTCAAGCCAAATTGAGCGGTTCAAAGCTTGAAATGACAAGAAAAATATAGAGAAGATGATTTTAATCAAGAATGAGGGGAATTAACCAAGTTTTGGAGGTCAATTGAATGAAATTTAGATTCAGGACCAAATTAAAATTTTGAGAAAATTAGGCAATTTGGGGATTTTTGGGAAAATTGTGGTTCGATTACAATTTAAGGAAATTAGGGGCATTTCATGAAATTAACTTCCAATTGGGGCCCAATTGGGTAATTGGATGAAATGGAGGGTCAATTGGCAATTTTTAAAAGTTCAAGGACCAATTGTTAATTTTTGGGAAGATAAGGACCCATTGGCAATTTTGGAAAAATTGAGGACCAATTGGTAATTTTGGAAAATCTAAGGACCCATGAAGAAAATTGGAAGTACTAGGGACTTAATTAAAAATAAGTTGAGTATTAGGGACCTAAAGTCAAAATTTATGAACTTTAGGGACCTAATCACAATAAGGCATTAATCAAGGACCTATATGCAAATATATGGAAGTAAGATGTCTTTTATGCCAAACCATCCTAATGCGAATACTTGAACCATGTAGGCATGAGTCATACGAGTACGGGTGCTAAGGAGCACTGTGGAATCCATCCCCTCGAACCAATGAAACCGAGAGTAGAACTGACACTATTGCAAAAACTGGGCCAATTTAATCAATAGTAAAGAAGGGTTAATGTGTGAAATTGGGAAATCTCAAGTGACTAAAAATTCAAAAAAATTGTGAGGAAGAATTGGCAAGTTGGATTGGGGAGAGAACCAGACCGGTTCGGGGTGAACCGGGCCCAAACTAGGCTGAACCGGGATGAACCATAATGATCCGATTCAATAATTCATTTTTCTACATGGCTTAAAAATGTTAATTTGGGAAATTAAGGCCACCATTAGATAGAAAATGAATTTATAAAATTTTTAAATTTAAGAAAATCGGTCGAATCGGGTCTGAACCGACAAATTTTCAAATTCGGGACAGCGAACCCGATCGGACTGGACCGGTCAACGAACCAGACCGGTCAACGATCAATGATGCCCCATCAGCAGCTACACAAACACAGGTAGCCAATGGGAGACTGCCATGTGTTTGATCAATGGTCAGCAGGTGACCCGTCAGGACGCTACACACACGAGCATCCAATGAGAGGCTACCACTTGTCCAGTCAACGGCTGACGCGACAACCGAGCTGGACCTCCACATTAGAAAAACTAGCCAATCACAGTGTGCCATGTGGCACATCTGCCACATCATCATCTTCAACCTTCAGTCGCTGATAGAGAGAACAGAGGGGGGAGAGAGAGGCTGGAAAAGCTGGAGTGTAAACCCTGTCCCTTAAAGATAAGAAAAGCGAGGAAAAAATCAGTTAACTCAAGGAAGAAAACTAAACCGGTTCATGAACCGTAACCAATAGAGAAAGGGCAAAATGAGAATTTTAATAATCCAGAGTGACCTAAACAGTCATAAAAATCATGAAAAAGAACTTTGGGACAAATTGGAAGAGAAAACTAGATCGGTTCAAGTGAACCAGACCTAAATCAGATTGAACCATTATTGAACCGATTACTAAATTCATTTTTCTAGGCAGCTTAAAATATTCAAATTGGAGAATTTAAGCCACCATTGGATAGAGAATCAATTTTGAAATTTTTAATTTTGAGAAAATTAGTCAAATTGGGCATGAACCAACCAATTTAAGCGTCGAACCTAGTCAGATCGGTCCAATTCAGTTCGGAACAGTGTCGTATTCTTCCTTCGAATAGTGATATTGTTCATTCAATACATGAACAGAAAACGCCTATGAAGACAAATCATCTCCATTCAGGCAGTTTTAGGGCAAGGATAAGCTCGACCAAGAGGTGAAAGGGTCGGGCAAAGATTCCCCGAGCTCCCTATATAAAGAGCTCCTCTCCATTCATCCTCCTCACACCTGGAATCTCCATTCTTTATCAACTACTCCATTTTCCGGTGAAGCTCGAACCAAAGCTTTGACTTGGGTAGTTTTCTTAACCTCAGAAGGCGAGGTTGGGTTCTTTAGACTATGGGGGAAGTCAGTTATCTGATAGCAACCTCCGTTTGATCCGATGACCGCTAGAGAAGTGCCGGTGGAATCAAACAATGAAGTAGCTTCGAAGGACCGAAGCTGCCCTATTTTGGCCGAGCTGAAATCGGCTAAATTCAACACTCCTCTGGCAAACCAAGCCCTCCTGACATCCCCACTGCCCTCATACGACCTCAATTGAGATGAATGGTAAGTAAATTCGGCCCTACTCAGTCGTTGGAGGTTAGAGTTAGAGAGAGAAATTGCAAAATTTCACTAACAAAATTCTCATTCCATTTGGGGTCAATTGTAGGAACTCTTGATCCTAGAAGGTACCTTAGGAAGAGAGCTACCTTCCCTAATAGAGACCTTGGACCATTCATTAAGAGATTTCATGGCTTAAATATCTCATGTTTGTTTATGATCTCCTACTCGTGCCAATTGGTCTTGGGCCTACTGCACGTGATTTTCCAAAATCGTGCATTTTAGCCCCAAAAGTTCAAAACCGAGGCCTCTGGCCTATCTAAGCTGTTCTAGCTCTGGTCAAGAAGGTCTTCCAAAAGGTTTAAGCATTGGCACACAAGTGAGGGGATAATACTTCTAACAAAAACAACATTTTCACTTTATCACCCCAACCGGGTGTGATGATATCTCCTCTTACAACCAGTAAGCAATTTTCTCCTTCCTTCCAGGAAGTCCATCATACCAACCGGGTATGATCTCTACTTACAATCGTTAAGTAGGTTTTAGCTCAGTTCGCACATCACTCCAACTAGGTGTGATGTCAAAATTCCACTTACAAGTGGTTTCTTTTTTCTAAAGTACTCATCATCCTAATCGAGTATGATATACATAAGCCCACTCACCCGTTAACCGTGACATGTTTGTTCTCGGTTGTTTTTTTTCCAAGTTGATGCGAGCTCCTCTTGCAGGCATTCCGATCACACCTGTCCTACACAAATTGGGCAGCCTTTTCACTTAAGGTTTGACATAATAGCCTAAGCTCACAATTTATCAAAAATTTGCATTTAGGTCCCCAAAGTTTATTTTTCCTTAGCTTTAGGTCCCTAATGCAAACCTTTTCCCAATTTAACTCCTAAAGTTTCCAAAATTCCCTTTGAGTCCTCATTTTACTAAAAAATGTATAAGGGGCTCAAGTTTCCCAAATTTCCCAAATTTCCAATTTGGTCCCCAACTTTTCAAAAATTACCATATTGCACCTACTTTCCAAAAATTGCAATTTGACCCTAAATGTTCCAAAAATTGACCAATTGGTCCTCCAACATCTTTTTCATGGCCAATTGGCCCTCAATTTTGGGAAATTGCAAAATAGTCCCTCAATTTTACAAAAACCCTAAAATTTCCCAAAACTTTCCCCCAATTTCCCCCTTTCAAACTGGTCGAATTTGATTTAATCAAATTGATGATTCAATCAAGGTTAATTGCTCCAATTGAAGGAGTAGATTAGTTCCTACACTTCCATACGATTCAATTGAAATTTGAACCACATCATTTAGGTCTAAATTGAGCTCAAACGGAACTTCGCTGGAAAATTGAGCGTAGAGAGAGAGAGCTTTGAAAGTTTACTGTCGGAGGTGCGACAGTCTAAGCTCTCTATCTAGGCAGGTAGCTCTCATCCTGAGGTTCCTACTAGAATCAAGGTTTGATACAATTCACTGCAAATTGAGGGAGAATTTTGTCAGTGAAGTTTTATAGTTTATCTCTGTAACGCCGACCGGAAATGATAATGAGGGGGCTGAATTGACTAACCTTTTAGCTTTTTTACGCTCGTGTGAGGCCCGTGGAAGTGTTGGGAGGGCTTGGTTTGGCTGGAAGAGGGCAAAATTTGGCTGAATTCAGCTTGACTGAAACAGGGTAGCTTCGGTTCATCGGAGTTGCTTCATTGTTTGATTTTGTCGGTGCTTCCCCGATGGTCATCAGATCGAACGGAGGTTGATATCAGATAGCTAACTTCCCCCGGAGTCTAAAGAAATTGACCTTGCCTTCTGAGGTTGAGAAAACTTCCCAAGTCGGAGCTCTGGTTTGAGCTTTACTAGAAAATGTAGCAGTTGAGAGAGAATGGAGTTTTCAGGTGTGAGGAGGACGAATGGAGAGGAGCTCTTTATATAGGGAGCTTGGGGACTCTCTACTCGATTGTTTGGCATCTTGATGTCACTCATTCATGACCTGAAATGCCTTGAACGGAGGCGATTCGTCTTTGTCGGTGTCTTCTATTCGTCCATTGAATAAACAGTGTCGTCATCTAAAGGAAGAAGATGACACTATTCCAAACTGGACTAGCCCGGTCCAATCGGGTTCAATGCTTGACCCGGCCGGTTCAGGCTCGATTCCATCGAGTTTTTTAAAATTAAAATTTTCTAAATTCATTCTCTATCCAATGGTGACTTCAATTCCCCAATTTGAATATTTTAAGTTACTTAGAAAAATGAATTTAGAAACCGGTTCAATGATGGTTCTAACCGATTCAATTCGGTTCAGGTCTAGTTCACCTGAATTGGTCTGGTTTTCTCTTCCAATTTGTCCCAAAGTCCTTTTCCATGATTTTTATGACTCTTTAGGTCACCTAGGATTTGTAAATTTCCCATTTTCCCCTTTCTCTATCGGTTAAGGTCCATGAACCGACTCAGTTTTTCTCTTTGGAAACAACTTGTTCTTTTCCCGATTTTCTTATTTATAAAAGGACAGGGTTTATGACTCTCCCCTCCTTTTAGGGGTTTTGTCCCTAAAATAATTATATGTCAAGGGTACCCATTTCTCATAATGCTTTCGGTTTCCCATGTTTCCTCTTGCACAAGTCCGTTATGCCAAAGAACCTTGACCATAAGAATTCTCTTGTTCCTCAAGTTCTCTTCTAACTCTGGTGGAGGTCGGTCCAACACATGGCTAGGATCAGGTTGGTACTTCCGGAGTACCGAGATATGGAATACATCATGTATTCTTTGTAAGTCTAGAGGTAGTTCTAGTTTATATGCCCACGATCCTATCATTTGGACTATTATGTAAAGACTGATGTACCTTTGTTTCAACTTCCCCTATTGTTGAAACCTCAATATTCCCCTCCATGGAGATACTTTTAGTAACACTTGGTCTCCCACATTAAACTCTAGATCTCTTATCTGATGATCCTCATAGCTCTTTTGCTTGTCTTGAGCCGTCTTAATGCGATTCCTAATTATCTTAATCTTTTTGGTGGCATCCTCTATTAGTTTGACCCATTCCAACTTCCTTTCTCCCACTTCTTCCCAAAATAAAGGGGTACGACATGGTCGTCCATAAAGGGCCTCGTAAGGAGCCATTTGAATGTTGGCCTGATAACTATTATTGTACACAAACTCCATCAGGCACAAGTATTCCTCCCAACCCATATCCATGGTTTGTACGCATGCCCTTAGCATGTCTTCCAGGGTTTGGATTGTTCGCTCAGACTATCCATCGGTCTAAGGATGAAATGCTGTACTCATGTGGAGCTTGGTTCCCAAGGCACTTTGCAAACTAGGCCAGAACCTTGAGGTAAATCTAGGGTCTCTATCCAACACTAAGCTCACCAGGACACCATGGAGTCTCACTATCTCCATCATGTATAAGACGACCAGTTGTTCCATTGAATTTGTCACTCTTATAGGTAGGAAATGGGCGGACTTGGTCAATCTGTCCACAATGACCCAAATTGCATCTCGTCCCTTCCTACTCCCAGGTAGTCCCATGACAATGTCTATGGTGATGTGCTCCCATTTCCATTCCGAGATGGGCAAGGGTTGTAGTAGTCTTGATGGTTTCTGATGCTCAACTTTAATCCGTTGACAGGAAAAGCATCGGGCTACATATTTCGCAATATCCCTCTTCATTCCTTTCCACCAATAACCTTGTTTAAGGGTGTGGTACATCTTAGTACTGCCCGGATGCATCACATAAATAGAGTCGTGTGCCTTTTCTAGAAATAACCTCTTCAGTTCCTTATCTTGAGGCAAACACACTCTACCCTTGTAGGTTAGTACTCTGTCGCCTCAAAGGTCATAGTCTAGTTTTGTTCCTTTGTTGACCGGGTCCAAATAGGGTTGGAGATCCTTAATCCGCCTTTTGCTGGACCTTAATTTGCTCTATTAGGCTGGGTCTTACCACTACGTTAGCCATCAAGCATTTCTCCCTCTTGTCTATTTCAAGGTCCGCCTCCGTTCTTCCCAACTATTGCAACAAGGGTAAGTAGCGTGTTTTTATATGTGCCGTCTCGGTTTGGTACTTGCGACTTAGGGCATCTGCCACTACATTGGCCTTCCTGGGGTGATACTCTATCACAAGGTCATAATCTTTAACCAATTCCATCCATCTTTTTTGGCGAAGGTTCAACTCCTTCTAAGTTAGGAAGTACTTAATATTCTTATGATCAGTATATATTCTACACTTAACCCTGTATAGGTAGTGTCGCCAAATCTTTAGGGCAAACACTATTGCAGCTAATTCCAAGTCATGGGTAGGGTAGTTCCGCTCATGTACGTTAAGCTGTCGTGTAGGCGATAACCCTCCCTTGTTGCATCAATACACATCTGAGTCCTTGTTCGCATGCGTCACTATAGACAGTGTACTCCCCTACACTTGGGTCAAGCAGAGAGAGTACAAGTGTAGTTGTCAAATGGGCCTTTAACTCCAAGAAAGATTTCTCACAACTTTCATCCCACTTATACTCCACTCCTTTCCTAGTGAGACGAGTCAAATGGGCAGCTATCTTAGAGAAATCCCACACAAACCGTTTATAGCATCCTGCCAAGCCTAAGAAATTTCGTATCTTCGAGGGATTCCTGGGTGCCTTCTAATCGGATATGGCTTCCACCTTTTCCGGGTCTTCCTTAACTCCATCCTTGGACACTATGTGCCCTAAGAACCCTACCCCCTATAGCCAAGACTCACACTTGGAGAATTTTGCATATAAGTAGTTTTCCCGTAGTATCTCTAAGGTGATCGCCAGATGCTTGAACTTGTCCAAGTGTGACTGGAACACTCAGTTTATTAAATCCATGAAGGCTGCAAGGGCATTTGTCAAGCCAAAAGGCATCACCCTAAATTCATAATGTCCGTATTGGGACCGAAATGCAGTCTTAGGAATATCTTTCTCTCGGATTCTGAGTTGGTGATATCCTAACCAAAGGTCTATCTTAGAGAAGTAGGCTACTTTTTTTAGTTGGTCAAATAGGTTATCAATCCATGGATGTGGATACTTGTTCTTTATGGTGACCTAGTTCAACTTCCTATAATCTATGCACAATCTCATTCTCCCATCCTTTTTCTTTACAAATAGGACTGGTGTACCCCATGGAGACTGGCTAGGGCATATGAAGTCCTTCTCCAACAGCTCTTCCAGTTGCTCCTTCAATTCCTTTAGTTTTGTTGGAGCCTTGCAATAAGGGGCTTGGGATATAGGGTGTGTTCCTAGGATAACTTCTGTGGTGAACTCCAATTGTCGGCTTGGGGGTAATCCAGGTAATTCTTTCGGGAATACTCCTAGGTAGTGTTCAACTGTCGGAATACTTTTGGGCCCCTTCTCTTCAGACTTTTTGTTGATGATTATTGCCAGAAAAGGCTTACAACCTTTTTGTATCATCTTTCGAGCTCTTATGTGAGACACCATTTGCATTTCTCCCTTCTTCTTGTCTCCTTGAAATTTTAGTCCAAGTGTTTTGGGAGTGTGGAAGGTTACTATTTTCTTCCCACATCCCATCCAATCTTGACGGGTACTTAACCAATCCATTCCCAAGATTATTTCTACCTCCCTTAGAGGTAATGTAATCAAATCTGCCTTTAATTTGATTCCTCTAATCTTTATATCTCATTCCTTCAACGGTTTGTCCATATTTAACCCTTCTCTTAAGGGTGTGAGGATGTTGAGATTTTGTTCTAGCGAGGTAAGTTCTAAGGGAAGACTTGGGATTAGATCTTATTTAATGAAAGATCTTTCTACTCCCTAGACGAAGAGTGCGTAGATCTTTCTTCCCCACAAGTGCACGTACCCTGATTGCATAAATGCATATTTTTAGAAGAAAATTTATTTTATTGAATGAAATTCAAATTACAGGTTTATCTAAATCTTATTTGGGAGGGTTTTGGGAAGTACCTGATACGGTACTAGGGTCTTTCCTAGCCTCTTCCTAAGTGAGGTTGTATACCCTAGCTGGTACTCGAGTTGTGGCATCCTGTCGGGAAGTCCTTGGGCTCCCTTGGGGTGGTCTAAGCATATTCTTTTGCTTGTTCTCCCTAAGAGTGGGACATTCCTTTGCAAAGTGCCCTACTTGTCCACATGCAATATAGGACAAGCAAGATCCCTCGTGGTACCTTTGGCACCTAGGACAGTGAAGGTTTCCTTATTGTAGGGTGGGGATTACTCTCTCAGAAGGTGGTGGCACATCTATCCTCTTTTGAAATCCCATTCTATTTCCCCATCTTGGACCATTATGCTCCTTCCGTCCTCCATGAAGGCTCTAGCCCTTGTCCTCCTTCCGGGTTGTTTGCTCCATTTAGCGGCGTCGAGTCTGTACTAGTCACTCACATTCGTGAGCCATATTGGTCACTGCCACTAGATCCATGGGGGCATCCTAGTACTCCCATATGGTCTCGTATGTCCATATTAAGACCGTCCACGAATCGCTGGCATATATATGCCGGTTCGACCAAGTTAGGGGCAAAGGGTCTTAACCCATTGAACTTAGTTTCATACTCCGATATAGAGTTAAGCCCTTGTTGGAGTCGAAGTAAATCCTTCTTCTTCTCATTAATCAGATGAGGAGCCAGGTACTCCTCCACATACCTCTCCTCAAACTATTCCCAGGTGGGCGTGGAGGTATGTAGGCTCCGGACATTATCCCACCATCTTTTGGCACTGCCCTCCAGAAAAAATTCTATCAAGATCACCATGTCCTCTGGTGATATCCTAACTATCCTCATCAGCTTCTCGATGTTAGCCAGCCAGTCCATGGCGGCTTTAGCATCCTTCTCTCTGGGGAAAGGCTTACACCCCAATTGACGGAGAGTCTTGAGGTATTTGGGGATGTCAATTGGTGGAGGATAGTTAGCGGGAGGGGGGGGGTGAGATTGTACTTCTTCTAGTTCAGCTCGAGAGTTGGTGCCCACCTTAGGGATGAGGTTAGGTCATCCAAACACTTGGGTGAATTCTTAGTACAATCTATGGTGTTCTAAGCTTAGTCCAGGTGGGGTTGTTTGGGCTCCTTAGGGATTTTCCACAAGAAGGGGTGGTTGGGCAGTGTCAAAGACTGTGACTCTTATTCTCTTGGTTCCTCTCTTGGGAGCCATCTGAAATTTTAAGATTTATTCCTATTAGTTACTATGTTATATAGTCTTGATAATATATTTGAGGAAACGGGCTCTTTTACCACAAGGAGTAAGGCATCATTTTACCTGTATCTTTCCTAGAATGGCATTAATCAAAATTGAATATATTAAATCTTACACACCTATCTTGCAGGTTCGGCTACATGAAAGTCTTTAGGTCTGTTTTCCCTTATTTACCTGAAAAGGGATAAAGGGACGGGCTGAGTTCGACAACTCAATGAATGGGTGTTGGGATACAGAGTTTTCATAAACAAGACATCTTTAATCGGAGTGTGTCAAACTCCTTATTTCTTTTAATAATGTTCTTTCGTCAAATTCCAGTTTTTCAAAAACCTTTTTCCTCATTTTCCACATCAGGTGTGTTTAACAGTCATCACATGCCCTTCATCAGGAAGGGATCACATATTCGCAGGGAGCATGTCCATTGCACCCACTTATGGCTTGGAGCGACTTTACCAACCACAAAGATAGAAGCCTATTCACTTCTACCATAGGTCTGAGTGGATGTTCGTGACATCCGACCCTCAAACTTGAAGATAACTCCGTGTACGTATGAGGACAAAGACCTCATCTTGACCTCACCCTAGTCTCATGTGCATGAAGCTACGTCAAGCATCCCTAACTAGTGGCATGACAAACTACCCTTATCTCCACCAGGTCGTCCAGCAACCCTTAGGATGCATCACTACCCATCTTGGGTGTCTTGATGGTCCTGAACCTCAAGTGCATGCAAAAACAATAGTTTTTCCATAACCATTTATCTTTGGTGCCACTAGTCTAACGGCCATGACCCTTAACTCAACTTGCGGCTGTTTGTCTAGGTTGGTCCATCAACCTGGCCTTGACACACTACAGCCAGTCCATCGAGTATGTCGGTCCTATCTTGGTACCATGGAGAAATCAAATAATCCATTCATTAAGAGTTTTTATGGCTTAAATATCTCATGTTTGTTTACGAGCTTCTGCTCGTGCCAACTAGCTTTGGATCAACTACATGTGATTTTCCAAAATCGGGCGTTTTAGCCCACAAGTTCAAAACTGAGGCCTCTGGCCTATCTGAGTTGTTCTAGCTCCAGTCAAGAAGGTCTCCCAAAAGGTTTAAGCATTGGCACACAAGTCAGGGGAGAATACTTCTAACAAAAATAACATTTTCACTTCATCACACCAATCGGGTGTGATGATATCTCCGCTTACAACCAGTAAGCGATTTTCTCCTTCCTTCCAGGAAGTCCTTCATACCAACCGGGTATGATCTCTACTTACAACTGGTAAGCAGGTTTTAGCTCAGTTCGCACATCACTCCAACTAGGTGTGATGTCAAAATTCCACTTACAAGTGGTTTCTCTTTTCTAAAGTGCTCATCATCCCAATCGGGTATGATGTACATAAGCCCACTCACCCGTTAACCGTGACGTGTTCTTCCTCGGTTGTTTTATTTCCAAGTTGACGCGAGCTCCTCTTTCTGGCATTCTTATCACACTTGTCCTACACAAATTGGGTGGCCTTTTCACTAAGGTTTGGCATAATAGCCTAGGCTCACAATTTATCGACAATTTGTACTTAGGTCCCCAAAGTTTATTTTTCCTTTGCTTTATGTCCCTAATGCAAACCTTTGCCCAATTTGACTCCCAAAGTTTCCAAAATTCCCTTTGAGTCCTCATTTTACTAAAAATGTATAAGGGGCTCAAGTTTCCCAAATTTCCAATTTGGTCCCCAACTTTTCAAAAATTACTATATTACCTCTACTTTTCAAAAATGGCAATTTGACCTCAAATGTTGCAAAAAACGACCAATTGGTCTTCCAACATCTTTTCCATGGCCAATTGGCCTTCAATTTTGGGATATTGCAAGATGGTCCCTCAATTTTACAAAATCCCCAAAACTTTCCCAAAACTTTCCTTCAATTTCCCTTTCAAACTAGACAAATTGGATTTCATCAAATTGACCATTCAATTGGGGTTAATTTCTCCAATTGAAGGAATGGAACAGTTCCTGCACTTCTATATGATTTAATTAAGCTTTGAACTGTGTCATTTGGGTCCGAATTGAGCTCAAATGGAGCTTCACTAGAATACTGAGCGTAGAGAGAGAAAGCTTCGAAAGTTTACCGTTGGAGGTGTAGCGATCTGAGATCTCTATCTAGGCAGGTAACTCTCGTCCTGAGTTTTCTCCTAGGATCAAGAATCGATACAATTCACCTTGAATTGAGGGAGAATTCTATTAGTGAAATTTTACATTTTCTCTCTCTAACGCCGACTGGAAATGATAGCGCAGGGCCAAATTGGCTTAACTTTCAACTCTGTTATGGTCGAGTGAGGGCCGTGAGAGTGTTGGGAGGGCTTGGTTTGGCTAGAGAATGGCTGAATTTGGCCAAATTCTACTTGGCCAAAACAAGGCAGCTTCGGTCTGTCGTAACTGCTTCACTATTTGATTCCGTCATTGCTTGCTTGGTGGTCCTCAGATCTAATGAAGGTTTTGAAAACCTTGGAAAGGATTTGAGAATCCTTGGAAAAAGAATTGGTAAACCTTGGAGAAAGGTTTTGAAAAAAGAGATTGAAAATTTAGGAAAAACCCTTTTAAAAGAAAATGTCGCCATTGGTAAGGTAAAAGTTTTGAAAACTGAACTTTGAGGAAAAAATTTCTGTTTAATGTAATGATAATCTTGGTGTGATTATTTTTAAACTCACTCCCAATCCCCGCTCACTGAGTTTTAGAACTCACCCCCTCTCTTTTACCCCTTTTAGATAACCAAAGGGAAACCAAAAACTTAAAGACCTCCTTGTAAGACAAGTATGTTAGTTTTAAAATATTCAGTTTTGTATAATGATATTCCAAGAAAGAAAGGAAAGAAGGACGCCTTACTCCTCGCAGTTTAAAACTGGTGAAACCCTTTACGGACCAAAGGGGGTGGCGGGTTGCTCACGAGGATCCGACCAAACCGGGTCAGGGCGTGACAACTTGAGTGGTATTAGAGCATATTTTCTCAAATGTATTATCAAGACTTATATAACATAGTAACTAAGAGGAATAAATCTTAAAAATTTCAGATGGCTCCCAAGAAAGGAACCAAGAGAACAAGAGACGCAGTTTCTGACACTACCCAACAACCACTCTCTGTAGAAACTCCTAGAAAAGCCCCCAACGAGTCCACCTGGACTAAGCTCGGAACATCAAAGACTATATGAAGATTTACTCAAGTGTTTGGAAGGCCTAAACTCACTCCAGAAGTGAACACTAACTCCCGAGCCAAGACCGAGGAAGTACAATCTCATCTAACTTCTATCAACATCCCTCCTATAATTGATATCCCCAAATACCTCAAGACCCTCCGTCAATTAGGATGTAAGTCATTCCCAGGAGAGAAGGATGCTGGAGCTGCTATGGAATGGCTGGCCAACATTAAGAAACTTATGGGAATAATTAGGATTCCACCAAAAGAGATGGTGATCATGGCATAATTCTTCCTGGAAGCTAGTGCGAAAAGGTGGTGGTACAACATCAGGAGCCTACACACCACCACACCTACCTGGGAGCAATTCGAGGAGAGGTATTTAAAGGAATACTTAGCTCTGCATTTG
Organism: Trapa incisa; assembly: GCA_030064435.1. Taxonomy (NCBI): domain Eukaryota; kingdom Viridiplantae; phylum Streptophyta; class Magnoliopsida; order Myrtales; family Lythraceae; genus Trapa; species Trapa incisa. The sequence goes on along the minus strand of CM057770.1, from coordinate 4,843,779 downwards.
ATCAACAATAAGAAGCAATAATTCTCCCGACTCTGACAAGGATCCCACACCATCTCGGAGTATGAACTAGATTTAATGAGATAAGACCTTTTGCTCTAGACTTAGTTGGACTGGCATATATCTGCCAATAGTTTGTGGACGGTCTCAACATGAACATACGAGACCGGATGGGAGTACTAGGATGCCCCACGGTTTGGCTGCCATCATTAGCATGGCCCATGAGTGTGAGTGTCTAGTATAGACAAGACACCACCAGATAGAGCAGGCCAACCTGAAGGAAGGAGGACATAACAGCTAGAGAGGTCAAAAGGAGCCTCGTGGGTAGAGATGGGGGACAAGAATGGGGCCCTTTAGGAGAAATGAACGTTATCATGCCCAAAGAGAGGCAAGTACAACCCTACAAAGGAGAAAATCCTATTGCACCAAGTGCCGGAAAAGCCATGAAGGGTTGTGTCGAGCATGCTTTGGATGTGGATAGCTCGGACACTTTGCAAAGAGTTGTCCAGCACTTCGAGGTAATACACAATGAAGTACCCATCAACCACCTCAAGGGAACCCAAGGGCATTAGACGAAGAACAAGACTGTCAAGTCCCAACCCGGTTTGGTCAGATCCCTGTGAGCAACCTGCCACTCCCCCAATTTATTAAAGGTTTTTCCTTCTCTAAACCGCGAGAAGTAAGGCATCCTTTTTACCAGTATCTTTCCTGGAATAACATTAATTAAAACTGAATACTTTAATCCTTACATAGTTGTCTTGCATGTTCAGCTACATGAAAGTCTTTAAGTGGGTTTTCCCTTGGTTACCTAAAAGGGGTAAAAGGGAGGGGGTGAATTCTACAACTCTATGAGCGGGTGTTAGGAATGAGTTTTAAATATAGACATGCCAAGGTTACCATTTCTTTAAGAAGAAAGTTTTTCCTCAAAGTTCGGTTTTCAAAAACCTTTACGCTGCTAAGAGTGACATTTTCCTTTTAACAGGGTTTCCTCATTTTCAAATTCTTTTACAAAACATCTTTCCAAGATTTACCAATTCTTTCCCAAGGATTTTTAAATCCTTTCCAAGGTTCTCAAAACCTTTTTCCCATTTCTATGTTAGGTGTGTTTAGCAAACAACACACGCCCTTTATCATGAAGAGTACACCCATTTGTAGGTGCAGCATATCCACTGCACCCACTTGTGGCTCGAAGCATCTTTATCGGCCACCAATATAGAAGTCCGTCCACTTCTACCTTGGGTTTGAGTGGATGTTCTCAACGTCTGACCCTTAGACCACTTCGTATCCTTATGAGGACAGAGACCTTGTCTCGATCTCATGCGCATGAAGCTCAAACACATTAGCTTCAAGAAGCCCCAAACATAGTAGCTTTGTGGAGTCCAAACACAGTAACTCCGTGGAGTCCAAACACAGTAACTCCATGACTAATTGGTATGACGAGAAACCCAAATGTAGTAGCTTCTCCTTTCCTTATCACCACCATGTCATCCAACAGCCCTTAGGACCCATCACTACCCCTTAGGGCGTCTTGATGGTCTAATACCACAAGTGCATGCACAAACAATAGTTTTCATTTTTCTTAGCCATTCTCTATGGTGCCTACGGTCCAACGACCTCGACACTCAACTCGACCTCTAGTTATTTATCTGACTGGTCCGTTGACCTAACCCTGACGCACTATCGCTAGCCCATCGAGCCTTGTCGGTCTTGACTTGGTACCGTGGTGAATCACACAGTAAATTCCACTTTTAATGAGAGTTTTCATGGCTCTTCCTATTCATGTTTATTTACAAGCTTTTGCTCGTGCCCACTAGCTTTAGGCCCACTGTACGTGATTTTCCAAAACTGGGCATTTAGCCCCACAAGTTCCAAAATTGAGGCCTCTGGCCTATTTGAGCTATTCTAGCTCCCGTCAAGAAGGTCTTCAAAAAAGTTTAAGCATTGGCACACAGTGAAGGGAGAACAATTCTGACGAAAACATCTTTTAACTTCAGCTCACCAACCGAGTGTGATGATATCTCCGCTTACAACCATTGGGTTTCTACTTCCTTCAAGGAAGTCCATCATACCAACCGAGTATGATTTCCTCTACTTATAGCTGATAAGTAGGTTTTTAGCTTAATTTGCACATCACTCCAACCTGGTGTGATGTTAAAATCCTACATATAAGTGATTTTTCATTTCTAAAGTGCTCATCATCCCAATTGGTTATGATGTAAATAAATTTCCCACTCACCAGTTAACCGTGACGTGTTTGTCCTCGGTTGGTTTTCCAAAGTCGACGCGAGCTTCTCTTGCTGGCATTCCAGTTCCTCATGCTCCTACATTATTTGGACATCCTTATCTATTAATATTTGGCATGACAGCTTTCATTCCTCACGTATGAATGACTAAACTCAAAATTTCCAATTAATTGCACCTAGGTTCCTAAAGTTCATTTTCCTTTACTTTAGGTCCCTAATGCAAACTTTTCCCCAAATTTAGTGCTGAAACTTCCAAAATTCACTTTGGGTCCTCAATTTACTAAAAATTGTTTAAGGGGGCTCAAGTTTTCCAAATTTTCAATTTGGTCACCAACTTTTCAAAATACAAAATTTGCCACTAATTTACAAAAATGGAAATTTGACCCCAATTATTTTAAAAAATCAACCAATTAGTCCTCCAACATTCTTTTAATAGCCAATTGTCCCTCAATTTTGGGAAATTGCTATTTGGTTTCTCAATTTTAAGAAATTCCCAAATTTCCCCTTTCAAATTGGCCAAATTTAATTTCATCAAATTAACCATTCAACCAAGGTTAATTGCTCCAATTAAAGGTATGGATTAGATTATACACTTCCACACGATTCAATTGAGTTTTGAACCGTGTCATTTGGATCCGAATTGAGCTCAAATGGACCTTCGCTGAAAAACTAAACGTAGAGAGAAAGCTTCGAAAGCTTACCGTCGGAGGTGCGTCGGTCTGATCTCTCTATCGGGAAAGATAGCTCTCTTCTCGAGGTATCTTTTAGGATCAAGAATTCCTACAATTGACCCTGAATTGAAGGAGAATTTCATTAATGAAATTTTGTAATTTTTCTCTCTAACTTCGACCTGCAACGATTGAGTAGGGTGGTATTGGCTTACCTTTCAGCTCAGTTGAGGTCGTCTAAGGGCTGTGAAGAGGTCGGGAGAGCTTGGTTTGGCCTAAGGAGGGCTGAATTTGGCTAATTTCAACTCGGCCAAAACAGGGTAGATTCGGTTTGCTGAAGCTTTTTCACTGTTTGATTTTGCTGGTGTTTCTCCAATGGTCCTTGGATTGAACGGAGGGTGCTATCAGATACTGACTTCCTCTAGAATATGAAGAACCCAACCTCGCCTTCTGAGGTTGAGAAAAATGTCCAAGTTGGGGATCTGGTTCAAGCTTCACCGAAAATTGGAGCAATTGATAGAGAATGGAGTTTTCAGGTGTGAGGAGAATGAATGGAGAGGAGCTATTTATAGAGGGGGCCCGTGGACTCTCTGGCCATTTGTTTGGCATCTTTATGGTGCTCATTCATGGCCTGAAATGCCCTAAACGTAGACTTTTTACCTTTGTCGGCACTATTCATTTTTTTAGCAAGTGAACAGTGATGTCATCTGAAGGAAGAAGACAATACTGTTCCGAACTGGGTTCAATACTTAAACTGGCTGATTCAAGCTGAATTTGATCGAGTTTTTCAAAATAAAAAATTTCTAAATTCTAAATTCATTCTCTATCCAATGGTGGCTTCAATTCCCCAATTTGAAAATTTTAAGCCACCTAGAAAAATGAATTTAAAAATTGGTTCAATGATGGTTCAAACCGGTTCAATCTGGTTTAAGTTCAATTCACTTAAACCGATTTGGTTTTCTCTTCCAATTCATCCCAAAGTTCTTTTCCATGACTTTTATGACTCTTTAGGTCACTTAGTATTTGTAAATTTTATGTTTTTCCATTTCTCTAATGGTTGGGGTTCGTGAACCGGTTTGGTTCTCTGACTTGTGTTGACCAATTCTTTCCCCAATTTTCCTTATCTTTAAGGGGCGAGGTTTACAAAGACATAGCCCCTACGTCAAGGGTACTAACCAGAGTATACAACCTCACCCAGGAGGAAGCAGATGAATAATCCTCGTACCATAGCTAGTACTTACCAAAGCTTTCCTAGATAAATATAGCCAAAACTCCTATAATTTTCTATTATTATAATAAATAAAAGTTACATTCCCTACAAAAATAAACTTGTGATGAGATACAAGTAGGAGAAAAGCCTAAGAACATACCCACCAAATCTCCAAAGAAAGGGAAACAGGAAGGATGGCATCCGAGGATGTCAGAAAAGTAAATTTAATGTTTAGATACCCTCAAGTATAAATGAAAAGGAATTCCAGGAAATAAGGGGAAGAATTCTTCTAAGGAAGGAAACCCTGTGGAGGCATACATGTTCCAAATGAGAAGTAATAGACTAAGTGACGAAGGATGAGAACATGAAGTGCATGAGGTGAACAAACCAAAGGAAGCATACTAGGAGGACCCAAGGAGTAAGTTAAACCCATGGAATAGGTAAGTAGGAAAATAGCATCAGAGGACACTATGACAAGTAGGAAAGGGGTGGACTACCCATAACAAAGGAATAGGGGAAAGAACACCTGAGAAACTTAGGAAAGCTAAGCCCTCAACTTTAGAAGTGATTAAGAGAAACAACCACCAACATCAAGACTGCTCATGGTCCACAATCGCCTAATGGAGCCCAAAAGAGTAGATAGCTGAGCATAGGGTGGAATACACGAAATAAGACCAATAGTAGGAAGTTCTTGGATAGGGAATAAGGAATGAAATGGAGATTTTAATACAATGGAGGATTGAAAGTGGGTAGATGCCCTAATATAAAGGGTGTAAGGAGATGAAGAAAAGGGAATTTGCAAGGAATGTTAAGAAGGTTGAACGTGTAGCTCCGACAGGGAAAGTCTCTAATTTGAGATACATAGTAGAGAACAAAATCGTAAGAAGGGAACTCCCTAAACAAAGCAATCGACACATAGATTGAAAGGGATCAACTCGGAATAAATAATTGTGAAATGGTCACGAGCAAGTAAGAGTGGATTAAGGAAAGGAAAGTCCTTGAGTAAGCATGCCACTAGGAATGAGGAAGGGCCTAAGAAGGGAACAATCCCAACATGTCAGTAAATCATCAAGAAACCTAATAATTGGAATCGGAAAGACCCAATAAGGAAGTTAGGGAAATGACGAGTGGGTAAGGAAAACCAACACGGTTATGTAAGCTAATTGGATAACGGTAAAGGTAGTTGAGGAATACTACCAGACGAAAAGAGGGATGAAGTTATACGATCCCTAAAAGGTTGGAAAGTTGAGAATGACCCTAAAGGAAGTGTTATAGAAACCTAATTGACAGAGGTAGATTCAGGAACATGTCATGTTGTAAGGGACATGTAAGCCCAATAGTTCCGAGGAAAAATGTGACTAAAGTAAGGAAGAGTCAGTTAGTAAGCATGATGAGGATAAACATAAGTTGGACCGAAGTTGTAATAAATAACGAATGGAGGAAAAATCGGAATAGGATGAAGGGATGATAACACCGAAACTCGTGAAAACAAGTACGTAACGCTCAAAAGAACATCGAGTAAAGGGTTTCAACGATCAAGAGAATAACTAGACACGGGAACGATTGGGCATTTTGAAACTCCCAATCCTAAAGTCTTGGGCAAGAACCCCAAGAGGAAGAATTTTGCCCTAAGTAGAGGGAGAAGTGAAAGTAAGGATGTACCTTTGGAATAGTGGGTAAGACATGCCTAGTTATGATAAACTCCATGGAATGAGTAAACAATGGAAAGGAAAAGAAATTCCTTTAGTGCATGTTATAAAGGGGCAAAGTGAAAGAACAAATGAAGTGCCAGCATGTCAAGCAAACCCCAAGTGGAAATCAAGGGAAATTATTCCTGAGGCAAAGGATGCTAATTTAGTTTTGGGGACAATACTCCTAAAATAAAGGGAGAGTTGTAAGCCCCATCCCTTAAAGATATGAAAATCAGGAAAAGAACTAGTTAACTCAAGAGAGAAAATCGAACCGGTTCATGAACCTTAACCGATAGAGAAAGGGAAAAATGGGAAATTTACAAATCCCGAGTGACCTAAAGAGTCATAAAAATCATGGAAAATGACTTTGGGACAAATTGGAAGAGAAAACCAGATCGGTTCAAGTGAATCAGATTGAACCGGTTTGAACAGGTTTGAACCATTATTGATACAGTTGCTAAATTTATTTTTCTAGGTGGATTAAAATATTCAAATTGGGGAATTGAAGCCACCATTGAATAGAGAATAAATTTAGAAATTTTTTATTTTGAGAAAATTGGTCGAATGGGGCATGAACCAGTCAGTTTAAGTATTGAACCGATCGAACCGATCTGGTTCGGTTTGGAACCGTGTCATCTTCTTCCTTTAGATGATGATACTGTTCATTCAATGCATGAATGGACAGCGCCTACGAAGATAAATCATCTCTGTTCATGTAGTTTTAAGGCAAGGATAAGCTCAACCAAGAAGTGAAATGGTTGGGCAGAGAGTCCCCGAGCTCCCTATATAAAGAGCACTTCTCTATTAATCCTCCTCACACCTAAAATATCTATTTGCTCTCAACTGCTCCATTTTCCGGTGAAGCTCAAATAAGAGCTCCGACTTGGGCAGTTTTCTTAACCTCAAAAGGTGAGGTCGGGTTCTTTAGACTATGGGGGAAGTTTGCTATCTAATAGCAACCTCTGTTTGATCCGAGGACCACTAGAGAAATGTCGGTGAAATCAAATAGTGAAGCAGCTTCAAAGGGCTGAAGTTGCCCTGTTTCGGCCAAGCTGAAATCAGCCAAATTTAGCCCTCCTCCGGCCAAACCAAGCCATCCCAACATCCCCATAGCCCTTATACAACCTCAACTGAGCTGAAAGATAAGCCAATTCGACCCTCCTTAGTTATTGCAGGTTGGAGTTAGAGAGAGAAACTGTGAAATTTCACTGATGAAACCTCAATTCGGGGTTAATTGTAGGAATTCTTTATCCTAGAAGGTACTTCGAGAAGAGAGCTACCTTCCTCGATAGAGAGCTCGAACCGCCGCACCTCCTACGGTAAGCTTTTGAATATTTCTCTCTCTACGCACAGTTTTCTAGTGAAGCTCCGTTTAAGCTCAATTCTAACCTAAATGATGCGTTCAAAGCTCAATTCAATCATATGGAAGTGTAAGAACTGATCCATACCGTCAATTGGAGCAATTAACCTTGATTGAATGGCTAATTTGAAGAAATTAAATTTGGTCAATTTGAAGGGGAGAAATTGAGAATTTCATAAAATTGAGGGACCTCTTTGCAATTTTCCAAAATTGAAGGCCAATTGGCCATGAAAAAGATGACGAGGATCCAATTGGTCCATTTTTGGAACAATTGGGGTCAAATTTCCAATTTTGGAAAGTAGGGGAAAATTGGGGGACCAAATTGAAAATTTGGAAAACTTGAACCCCTTATACAATTTTGGGTCAAACGAGAATTCAATAGAAATTTTGGGACTCAAATTAGGAAAAAGGTTGGCATTGGGGACCTAAAGTTAAGAAAAATAAACTTTAGGGACCTAAATACAATTTATCAATAATTTATGAGCCTAAGCTTTTATGCCAAATCTTAAGTGAAAAGGCTGCCCAAATCATGTATGGACAAGTGTGATCGGAATGCCAGTAAGAGAAAGCTCGCGTAGAATTGGAAAACTGACCGAGTACGAATATGTCACGATTATTGGGTGAGTGGGCTTATTCACATCATATCTAATTGGGATGATGAGTATTTTAGAAATGAAAAACCACTTATAAGTGGAATTTTGACTTCATACCCGATTGGGGTGGTGGGAAAACGAAGCTAAAAACTACTTAACGATTGTAAGTAGAGGAAATCATACCCGTTTGGTATGATGAACTTCCTGGAAGGAAGGAGAAAGCCGCTTGCCGGTTGTAAGCGGAGGTATCATCACATCCGGTTGGTGTGATGAAGTAAAAATTATATTTTTGTTATAAGTGTTCTCCTCTGAATGTGTCACACCATGTTTTTAGTTATCCGAAATTTCAGTCGAAAATTTTTCTAGAATTATATTATAAGTTTAAAATTTAATTGATATAATTGGAATAAATTTGATTTAAAATAATATGAAAAGTTTTATTTTGACCGAAATAAATTACTCAACTGAATGAATAGGGTAATTACCTAGTAAATTCATTTAGGTGAAAATAATGATATAATTATGTGAATTTGGTTTAGTACAAAACTATTAGCATTTTATAATATTTGTCCTATGCCCCTACCATAAATACCTATAAATTAATACTTACATTCAATTATTGGAATTAATACCCATAAATACCCATAAATTAATACCTATATTCAATTATTAGAATTAATAACCATAAATACCAATAAATTAATACAAAATTCAATTATTAGAATTAATACCCATTAATTTCTCAATTTAATGAGAATAACTAGCAATATTAATACCTATAATTTAGTAATAAATCTTCCCCATTTAACAAACAATTTTACACCTATATAAAGAGCTCTTCCTCATAAATCCTCCTCATGCCTGAAAACTCCTCTATCTACTGCTCCATTTTCTAGTTAAGCTCAAACTAAAGCTCCGACTTTGGCATTTTTCTCAACCTCAAAAGGCGAGGTCGGGCTGTTTAGACTATAGGGGAAGACAGCTATCTGATAGCAACATCCATTTGATCTGAGGATCATCGAAGAAGCGTCGGCGTAATCAAATAGTGAAGCAACTCTAACAGACCGAAACTGCCATGTTTCGGCTGAGTTGAAATCGACCGAATTTAGCCCTCTTCTGGCCAAAACAAACTCTCCTAACATCATCACAACCCTCATATGACCTCAACAAAGATAAAAGCTTAATTGTAGAAATTCTTGATCCTAGAAGGTACTTTAGGAAAAGAGCTACCTTTCTCGATAGAAAGCTCGGACTATCACACCTCTGATGGGACAAGTGTGAGCAGAATGCCAGCAAGAGAAACCTCGCGTCAACTTGGAAAACCAATTGATGATGAACACGTCACGGTTAACGGGTGAGTGGGCTAATTTACACTTCATATCCGGTTGGGATGATAAGCACCTTAGAAATGAAAAACCACTTATATGTGGGATTTTAACATCATACAAGGTTAGAGTGATGTGAGAACTAAGCGGAAACCTACTTATCGGTTGTAAGTAGAGAAAATTATACCCAATTAGTATGAAGGACTTCTTTGAAGGAAGAAGAAAACTCACTTGTCGGTTGCAAGCGAAGATGTCATCACACCCGGTTGGTGTGATGAATTGAAAGATGTTTTTTTCAAAAGTGTTCTCCCCTGACCGTGGGCCAATGCTTAAACCTTTTGGGAGACCTTCTTCATGGGAGATGGAATAGCTCAGATAGGCTAGAGGCCTTGGTTTTGGAACTTATGAGGCTAAATGCCCAATTTTAAAATATTGCATACAGTGGGACCAAGGCCAATTAGCACGAGCAGGAGCTCATAAAAAAACGTGATATTTAAGCCATAAGAATTCTTAATGAATGGATTATGTGATTTCACTATGGTACCAAAATAGGATCGACATACTCAATGGACTGGCGGTAGTTCGTTAGGGCAGGTCGACAGACCGACCTAGACAAACAACTGCATGTCGAGTTGAGGGTCGTGGCCGTTGGACAAGTGGCACCAAAGATTAATGGCTTTGTGGAAAAACTATTGTTTGTTCATGCACTTGAGGTACAAGACCATCAAGACACCCAAGAGGGGTAGTGATGTGTCCTTAGGGCTACAAAATGACATGGTGGAGATCAGGGTAGTTGTCGTGCCAGCAGTCAAAAAGCTTGGCGTAGCTTCATGCGCATGAGTTCAGGGTGGGGTCGGGATGAGGTCTCCATCCTCATATGGACACCAAGTATTTTGGGTCTGAGGGTTGAACATCTAAAATCTCACTCAGACTCTGGGTAGAAGTCAGAGACTTCTATCAGGATGGATGGTAAAGATGCTTCAATCCACAGGTGGGTGCAATCAGCATAAGTGCATCTCGTGAATGTGTGTACCCTTCCTGATGAAGGGCATGTGTTGTTTGTGAAACACACCTAATATGAAAATAAGGAAAAAGGTTTTGAAAACCTCGGAAAGGATTTGAGAATCCTTGGAAAAAGAATTGGTCAACCTTGGAAAAAGGTTGAGGAAAAAGAGATTGAAAATTTAGGAAAAACCCTTTTAAAAGAAATGGTCACCCTTGGTAGGGTAAAGGTTTTAAAAACTAGAATTTGAGGAAAGAACATTCTTAAAGGAAATAAGAAGTTTGTCACACTCCAATTAAATCTACTTTGTTTATGAAAACTCACTCCCAACACCCATTCACTGTGTTGTAGAACTCACCCCCTCCCTTTTACCCCTTTTAGGTAACCATGAGAAAACCAAACTTAATGAACTCCCTATATGGGAACTGTAAAAACAGGTCTGTCTGTTTAAAAGATTTTCAGTTTTGTATAATGTTATTCCAAGAAATACAGGAAAAAGGACACCTTACTCCTCGCGGTTTAGAAAAGGGCGAAACCCTTCATGAACCAAAGGGAGTGGCAGGTTGTTCACAGGGATCCGACCAAACCGGTTTTTGGTACCCTTTCCCAAGATAGGCCAATAAATGTAAAGGAATACAAGCATAGATGTTTTCCATAACAAAGTAACAAAACCACTTAGCAAAAATTATCTTACTGTGGTAATCCTCGCATGCTTCTCGAGCTCTCCCTTTCCTTAACGTAGTTTTCCTGAAAAGGGTTTAAGGGAGAGGGGGCGAGTTCTACAACTCGATGAGTGGGAAAGAGGATAAGAGTAAGAGATTGCTCAAGATTCACATTTTATCTTCACACTCGTTCTTGGGGAATAAAATTTCCTCATTTCCCTTTATCATTAAAAGGGATAATTTAACATTTCGCCTTTATGTATTTGGTTTAACAATCAAACACATGCCCTTTATCATTAAAGAGATCATACGTTTCTAGAATAGTCTCTGATTGTTCCACTTGTGGTCCAGAGTGCCATTACCGACCACCTTGGTAGAAGGTCACACCTTGTACCACAAGTCTAAGTGAGCTATTCCGCCCATCCCTCATACTTGAATCGCCTTCGTGTCTACTATAGTGCGACGAGACCTCTCCCCCATCCTCCTTATTCTCAATGCGCATGAAGCACCCGGAGCTTCTTAACTTACTAGACAACAAATCTTCCCTTATGCTCCTTGGGTCATCCAACAGACCTAAGAACAAACACTACCCCATACTGGGTGCCTCGATGGTTCCGTATCTCAAGTGTGATTTTTTGTAACCTGAAATTTCGGTAAAAAAATTTTATGCGAACGTACTTATCATAAATAGCCATCAATTAATATATATTTAATTATTAAAATTAATACAAATAATTTAATACCTAAATTAAATTATTGGAATTAATACAAATAATTTATTATCGAAATTAAATTATTGGAATTAATACCAAAATTAAATTATTGGAATTAATACCAATAATTTATGGCAATATAAATACTAGTAATAAATCTCACCCATTTAATACACGGGTTTAGGTCATCCCCATTTCATTCTCCTCACACCTAAACACTTCTCTCTCTCTCTCTACTGCTCCATTTCCCGGTAAAGCTCGAACCAGAGCTTCAACTTGAACAAAAGTCGGGCTCTTTAGAAACGGGGAGAAGACAACTATCTGATAGCAAACTCCAGTCAATCTAAGAATCGTTGAAGAAACGCCGACGTGATGGAATAGTGAAGCAACTCCAGCGGACCGAAACTGCCCTATTTCGGCCAAGCTGAAATCGGCCATTTCAAGCCCTCCTTAGGCCAAACCAAGCCCTCCCAACACTTCCTCAACCTTTCCAAGGCCGAATTAGGACCGAAAGGTAAGCCAATTCGGATCCCCTTTATAATTTTCGATTGGTGCTAGAGAGAGAGTCGACCGAATTTCAATGACGAAATTCTAATCCAATTCCACATCAATTGATACAATACTTGATTTTAGGATGAACCTCAGGACGAGACCTATTTGCCCAGATCGAAAGCTCGGACTGTCATGCCTTCACCGGTGAGTAATCGAAGCTTTCTCTCTCTACAGTTTGTTTTCCAGCAAAGCTCCATTTGAGCTCGTTCCGACGTTAAAATCTGTGATTCAAAGTTTCTTAGAATCGTATGAACATACATGAACTCAATTTCAACTCCAATTTCAATAATTAGAAGTGTTTGATTGGTTAATTTGATGAAATAAAATTCGGTAGTGTTGAAGAGTTGAAATTAGGGGAAAATTTGGGAATTTTCGAAATTCAAAGGGGCCAAAATACAATTTTATGAAATTGAGGGTCAATTGGGCATGAAAATAATGTTGGAGGACCAATTGAGGAAATTTTGGAAAATTTTGGGAAAAACTTACCATTTTTGTGAAAGAAGGGCAAAATGGTAATTTTGGAAAAATTGGGGAACCAAATTGGAAATTTGGAAAATTAAACCCCTTTTTGGTGAAATTGAATAAATTGAGGTCCCATGATAAATTTTAAAAGTTACGAGACTCAATTTGAGGAAAAATCAACATTAGGGACTTAAAGTTGAAGAGAAATAACTTTACTGACCTAATTGTAAATCACTAAAAGTTTGGGTTTTCTCATTCATTAATGAATGAAGGCTGTTATGCCGAGTAATAATGAACAAGGTTGTTCATATCGTGTAGGAACGTTAAATACCGGGAACGCCAGCAAGGGCAAGCTCGCGTGAATACAAAGAACCAGTCTAGTGGAATTCACGACAATAACGGGTGAGTGGGTTTACTAACATCATACCCGGTTGGGATGATGAGCACAACCTAAAATTTTAAAACCACTTACCGGTTGTGAGTGGGTTTACAAACATCATACCCAATTGGGATGATGAACACACCTTATAATTTAAAAACCACTTACCGGTTGTGAGTAGGTTTACTAACATCATACCCGGTTGGGATGATGAGCACAACCTAAAATTTTAAAACCACTTACCGGTTGTGAGTGGGTTTACAAACATCATACCCGATTGGGATGATGAGCACACCTTATAATTTAAAAACCACTTACCAGTTGTGGGTGGGTTTACTAACATCATATCTGGTTGGGATGATGAGCACAACTTAAAGATAAAAACCACTTACAGGTTGTGAGTGGAAATTTTATATCATACCCGGTAAGGGATGATAAGTACCTCGGTATAAAAACCCACTGTTTAGTGGTATTTTAATCATCACTACTTAGAGAAAGTGATGTGAAAGTTATGCGGAAAAACTACTTACGGGTTGTAAGTAGATCATACCCGGCTGGTATGATGAGACTTCCTCGAAGGAAGTTGAAAACCCGTTCATCGGTTATGAACGGAGATGTCCTTATACCGATTGGTATGATGGACAGTAAAAACATATTTTTGTCGGAAGTGCTCTCCCCTGACTATGTGCCAATGCTTAAACAATTTGGAAGACCTTCTCGATGAGAGCTCGAATAGCTCTAATAGGTTGGGGGCCTCGATTTTGGAACTTGGGGGCTAAATGCCCGATTTTGAAAATCTCTTACAGTGGGCCCAAGGCTAGTTGGCACGAGCAGGAGCTCCTAAATGAACATGATATATGTGCCATAAAACTTAATAAGTGAATTGTTTGGCCATGGTACCAAGATAGGACCGACATGCTCAGTCAACTAGCGGTAGTGCGACATGACAAGTCAACGGACTAGTCAAGACAAACAGCTGCGGGTTGAGTTGAGAGTCGGGGCCGTTGGACTAGTGGCACCACAGATTACATGGCAATATAAGAAAATATTATTTGTGCATGCACTGTGAGTACGGGATCATCAAGACACCCATGAGGGGTAGTGATGCGTCCTAAGGGCACTGGACGACATGGTGGCTATAAAGGCAGTTCGTCGTTCCAGGTGTCTGTGCGAAATCTGGAGTAGCACGAAGTGCATGAGACCGGGGTGGGACAGGATGAGGTCTCTGTCCTCATACGGACATGAAGAAATGATTTCAGGATTGTAGGTAGGATGTCACGTACATCCACTCATTCCCAGGGTAGAAGTGGTCGTACTTCTATCCGGGTGGCAGGAAAAGTCTCTTTGAAGCCACTAGCGGGTTCAGTAGTGATACTGACTTACGAATGTGTGTAACCTTCATGATGAAGGATGTGTGTTGGGTGATGACACACCGTGGTAACTAAGAAATAATGGAAAAATCCAAATTTTTAAATGATGGGATTTTTGAAAACAAAGGAGTCTGGCACACTCCATATAAATGTTTTTCTTAAAAGTCAAAAGCTTTTAAAAACCCATTCACTAAGTAGTCGTACTCACCCCCTCCCTTATATCCCTTTCAGGAAATCCCGAAAAACCTCCCCTTAAAGACCGTCAACTAAGATGCCTGTAAGACAGGTATGTAAAGTTTTAAAATTTCATACAGTTTTGATTATGCTATTCCAGGAAAAAGGTGCAAGTTAAAGGATGCCTTACTCTTTACAGTTTATGATAAGGGGAAACCCTTTAATAAACCGGAAGATTGGCGGGTTGATCACGGAGATCCGACCAAACCGGGTCGGGGCGTGACACAAGGTGTGACACTTAGCCCTACAAGAGCAACCCTAGCTCTTCTCGGAAATAGCTCCCAAAACATTTAAGCAGTTTCATGCAGTTAGGGGATACTATATCTAGAAATTAGTTTTCAAACAGGAAAGTATGCTCATCACCCCAACCGGGCATAATGTTGGGAATCCCACTCACCTGTATGTCGTGACTCACTTGTTCGGGCGCGGTTGCTGATACTTCTAAGGCATTCCGTGGATGTAGGTAGAAGTCTACTTTTCTTTCCTAAATTATCACAGATAACGAATCATTCAGTTACCCGATTCATTTCATTCAAATTCATAGGTTTTCTCCTAATTGCATAGGGGTACTTAAATTTCTTCTACTGGCAATTATTCCACAATAAAATTATTTAAATCCTTATAATTTCTTTTAATTGAAATTAAAATGCAAAAATTATTTTTAATTGCAATTAAGTACTCAAATTCCTCTAAATCACCAATTGGCCCCTAATTTACGCCAATTTCATAAAATTCCCCCAATTATTGCCAAAATTGCATTTTTGCCCCCCTCCCTAATTCTTTTATTCATCAAATTGAACATTTGACATTTGTTAATTCCCTCCTAGCATGCTACTACTCATTTTCCACATCTTCCTACAAGCATCTTGAACCTTGAATGACCTCATTTGACAAAAAATTGAGCTTAAATGAAGCATCGCCATAAAAAGTTTTCTAGAGAGAGTGCTTTGTTTTTTTTACCAACGAAGGGGCGATGGTTAGAGCTCTAGATATGGGCAGTTAATGCTCATCAAGGAGGTCCTCCTAGGATCCAGTTCCACAACAATTGGCAGCCAGACAAGAGGAATTGGATGAGAGAATTTTTTTTCAGTTCTAAACTCTCCAACTCTATTGTTCCGATGGAGGGAGGCGAAATTAGCTTACCTCGAAGGTTCCAGGAGATCAAGGGGTGGTCAAGGAGGGATGTGGGAGTGTTGGCCTGGTTGTAGAAGGTTAGAGGTGACTAGAATTTAGCTTGAAGGAACTTGCTACTTCGCGACTATCGGAACAATGATACTGTGTGAGCTCCCTGATGCTTCTCCGGTAATCCTAGAGCAAAAGGAAGGTTGTTGTGAGGTAGAGAACTTCTTCTCAGTTCTAGATTACCCAAATGCATTGTTGAAGGTTGAGAAAAAGGCCCACATCGAAGCTCTGGTTTGTGCTTCATTGGAAAAGGGAGTACTTCATCTTCTTCAATCGTTTGAAGGATGAGGAGGACGAATGGGGAGGAGCTCTATGTATGGCAGCTCAGCAACTGACAGGGCTACTCAATCATCCCTAACTTGACCCCAATCTCCCTTGTCCATAGTCAAATTGGAGAGAATGTGTTTGTAAACCCCATCCCTTGAGGATAAAGAAACTGGGGAAAGAATCGGTCAACTTGAGTGAGAAAATCGAACTGATTCATGAACCCCAACCTTTAGAGAATAGGCAAAATGGGAAATTTACACATCCCAAGTGACCCAAAGAGGCATAAAAATCATGAAAAGGGACTTTAGGACAATTTAGGAGAGAAAACCAGTCCAGTTCAGGGGAAACATATCCGAACCGAAATGAACTGGTTTGAACCACCATTGAACTGGATGCTAAATTCATTTTTGTATGTAGCCTAAAATATGCTAATTAGAGAATTGAAGCCACCATTATATAGAGAATGAATTTAGAAATTTTTAATTTTGAAAAACTCAATCGAATCAAACATGAACTGACTGGTTTAAGCATTGAACATGGTTTGGACCAGTACGATCCAGTTTGAAACAGTGTCATCTTCTTCCTTCAGATGACAACACTATTCACTCGCTAGAAAAGCTAATAGCGTCAGTGAAGATGAAAAGTATATGTTCAAGGCATTTTTGGCCATGAATGATCGCCAAAAAGGCGCCAATCATACAGCCAAAGAGTCCCCGAGCTCCCTATATAAAGAGCTCTTCCTCATTCATCCTACTCACACCTGAGAACTCCTCTCTCTTTCTACTACTCCAATTTCTAGTGAAGCTCGAACTAGAGCTCTGACATTGGGATTTTTCTAAGCCAAAGAAGGTGAGGTCGGTTTCCTTAGACTCGGGGAGAAGTCAGCTACCCGACGGTGGTCACCATTCGATCTGAAGATCGCTTGAGAAGTGTCGGGTAATCAAACAGCGAAGCAACTACGGTGACAAAAGCTAGCATGTTTCGGTCGAGCTAAAAATGGAAAATTGACCCTTATCAAGCCAAACCAAGCTCTCCCAACACTTATACAGCCCTCATACGACCGAATTAGAACTGAAAGGTATGCCAATTCGGCTTCCCTCTGCAATTTCCGATCAATGTTAGAGAGAGAGACAGTGAAACATCACTAACCAAAATCTCCATCAATTTGACATGAATTGTTGTAATTCTTGATCTTAGGAGTAATCTCATGAGGAGAGCTACTTGCCTCGATCGAAAGCTCGAACCACCGCACCTCCGCTAGTAAGCTTTCGAAGCTTTCTCTCTCTAAGTTCAATTTTCCGACAAAACTCCGTTTGAGCTCAATTCGAACCTAAATGGTGCAATTCAAAGCTCCATTGAATCGTATGGAAGTGTAGGAACTGATCCATACCTTTAATTGATCAACTAACCTAAATTGAATGGCCAATTTCATGAAATCAAATTCGGCTAGTGTAAAAGGGGGAAAATTTGGGAATTTCGTAAAATTGAGGGACCAAAGTGCAATTTCCCAAAATTGAGGGCCAATTGGCCATGTGAAAGATGTTGGAGGACCAATTGGTCGATTTTTAAAATTTATTGGGGGTTAAATTGCCATTTTTGTAAAGTAGGGGCAAAATGGTAATTAAGGACCCAAAGTGAAAATATATTTGCTTAAATTGTGTCAAGGTTATTGTTTACTTTATAAGAAAGTTCCCCCAAAGTTTGATTTTAAAAACCTTTTTCCCATTACCATATTAGGTGTGTTTAGCAAACAACACATGTCGGTACACACAGTCGTAGGTGCAGTCCATCCACTGCACCCACTTGTGGATCGGTGCGTCTTTACCGTCCACTAAAATAGAAGTTTGTCCACTTCTACCATGGGTGTCACGCCCGGACTTGGTTTGATTAGGGTTCATGATCAACTCGCCACCCTTTCCTACATCATTTGGGTATTCCTGCTTGAATAAGACAAGGAAGGTAAAGGCATGTTTACGTTCAAACCCTTACTTGAAGTTAGGGATAGGAGCATAACTTGAGGGCCCAAGCACGTCCGGGACTTTCCATGTGAGTGTTATCTTGAAAATGGGATGAGAGAGGGGATGAGTAAAAATACTTATTAAGGGAAACCACTATAACATTTATTTTAATTTGTTTATCTATCCATTAATTTTTTTCCATTTGTTGTTTTTCATTTGCCATTATTCACACACTTCAAATGATGAACAATCGCCCTCCTATCATAAGAGAGATTACACATTCGTAGTACGGTCCTCAACCGTGCCACTTGTGAACTGTAGCGCCTTTTCCGTCCACTCTGTTAGAGATGCATTTCCTCTACCCCGAGTTTGAGTGGACATCAATAGTCTAACACATCAAACCCCAATCACTTTACCGTGTCCGCTTAGTGGGATGAGACCTCATTTCCCCTACTGCCTCGGTCTCCATGTGCAAGAAGTTACTCGGCTTCATGACCTATTGAATGATAGAACCGTAGTTATGCACCCTGGGTCATCCAACAGTCCTTGGGCTCCATCACTACCTCATGTTAGGTTTCCTAATGGCCCGAACATCCTAGTACATGCACAATCAACAATCTTTTTGAATTATAGCCTTTATCTTTGGCCATCTAGCACAATGGTTTGTCAGCTTGGCTTTGGCCCATGTGTACTGGCCCAACCGGTTCGACGACCTAGCTTCGACAGGGAAGCGATTCGGCCCAACAAGCTCAACAACTCATCTTGGCTCGATGGATATCACACAAGGTTCCCACTATTGAGGTCTTTTAGCATCATGTATCACATATCCATTCTGAACGAGTCCACACTTGTATCCAACCTTGGGCCCACTAGCATCTCGAGCCTATGCCCGAAATTAGCTCCCAAATGTTTTAAGTAGAGTCACCTAGTCAGTGGAGGCTAATTCCGAGAAAATAGTTTTCAAAATTAAATTTTCATTCCAATCGGAATTGATGTCATAGCGGTTCCCACTCACCCGGTGATTTTGGCGGGGTCGTGCCGACAAAGTGTCTGTCCTTGGTGCGCTTCCGAGGGTTGGCACTCAAGTAATCCGTTCCTACAAGGTATGAGTGTTCTTATTAGGAAGAGGTCACACCCTCTCTTATATTTGCACCTAGGGTCCTGTAGTTTGCTTAAATCTCACTTGGGTCCCTGATTTCTCTTTAATCTCTATTAAGCCCATGGGGTTCCCATATATTCTTTTTAGGTTTTTGACTCTTTTAATTTGACCAATTGGCCTTTAATTTACCAAAATTGCTATTTGTTTCTTATTTTTCCAGAAATTGCAATTTGGTCCCAAAACTTTTTAAAATTTCCAATTTGCCCCCAAATTGCCCAATTGACACTCAATTGGAGTGAATTTCATGAAAATACCTCAATTTCATGAAATTGTCTTTCACTCCTCCAATTTTTGAAAATTGCATGAAGGTTGGCAAAAATCCCCAAATTACACTTTATCTTCTTCCCCAATTCAAGTACATGAAGCTTTGGATCTTACCTCGTCCAATTGGCGGCCTATAAATCATTAATTTCTTTGATTCTTGCCTCTATTCATCTCCTCCAGCTCCCTTGATTGTCCCGCACTTTGAATTTTCAAATTTGGTCGAGTTTTAAGCCTCATTGAAGCTTCGCCGAAAATTTTACAATAGGAGAGAAAGCTCGCGTATGTTATCGACAGAGGGGCAGTGGTCGGAGCTTGAGGTGGGGGTAGCTAGTCCTCGTTGAGGGGGACCTAATAGTTCTAAATCCTGTTGCAATTTATCGCTATCCTATGGGAATTTAAGAGAGAAGTTTTGGATGTTGCAACTCTAAAACTTAGAAATTATGACGAGGGGAGGCGAAATTAAGCTTACTGAGGTCTGTAAGGGTGTTGTGGGGTGTCTAAGGTGGTCAGAGGTGGCCAATGTGGGCGGCGGAAGGGCTGAGAGGGTCGAGGTTGGGTCGGGTAGGAGCTCGCTATTTAGAGCTCCAGAGCAACTTCACTATGCGATCTCTCAGACACTTCTTTGGGCATCCTCCGATCGTTCTGAGAGTGTCTAGAGCTAGAGCACTCTTCCCTAGTTCCAATGCCACCCTTTAGAGCTCCTTTGGTGGAGATTTCACCTATGGCCAGAGCTCTAGTTTGCAGCTCGTTGAAAAATGTACTCTTCTTCTTCTTATTCACTCGATTGTGGGATGTTGAGAACGAATGGAGGGGTGCTCTTTATATAAGGAGCTCGGCAACTACTGAGGCTACTCGCCGACGACCTGATTGGAGAGTTTTTCGAGTCGCTCCAGTTTTTCAAGTCACTAGTGTGGCTACCTTGTTAGCCATTGACCATTGACCGTTGTCTATTGTCCATTGACTGATTCATTGACCAGTCCGTTGATCGGTCCGACTGGGTTCACTGTCCAAAATTCAAAAATCGGTCGATTCAGACCTAGTTCGACCATTTTTCTGAAATTTAAAATTTTCTAAATTTATCTAAATTTATTTTCTATCTAATTATGGTCTCAATTTCCCAAATTGGCATGTTTAAGCCACCTAGAAAAATGAATTTATGAACAAATCCACTATGGTTCATGCCAGTTCATTTTAGTTCGGGTCTGGTCACCCCGAACCAATCCGGTTCTAACCCCAATTCCAGTTCTTGGTTGTTCCTTAAAATTTTTGGTGACTTGGGATTTTCCAATTTCCCATGTTGTCTATTTTTCGCTCATTAATCAACTCGTTTCTTTGTGAATAACTCTATACCGATTCTTTTCCCAATTTTCTTTGATCCCAAAGGATGGGTTTTATAACTCTCCCCTCCTTTTAGGAGTTTTGTCCTCAAAACTCTGTCGTCCCTCTTTTCTCTCTAAAGAGATCCTTGTGCGGTTTCCTTAGTGTGTAAGTTGATATCCTACCGGTTGGAGTCACTCTCATTGCTTCACTTCCTTTACTCTCCGGATGCGGTTAGTTTGACGCATACCCTTTTTCCTGACGTTCTTGGAGCCTCACTGATCTGATACTTTTGGTAGCTTGGGGTCAGATTTTTGTTCTAGGGTGTTATCTAGACTTGAGGTTCCGTTACATCCCATTGCACCTAGGTTCATTTAGTCCCTTGTTAGTTTGGCACCTTATCCCATTGGCTATTGCATTTGCCCTTCTCGGCACTACTTCCCTTTGTTGGTCCTCTAGTCCCTCCTTTAGTACTTGAGTTCCATCCTTGTTGGCAGTTAAACTTAGTTGTCCCTGGTAGTATGACTCCTAGGCCATGTGGTTCTACCCTAGGCCTCAAGCCTGGCTTGTCTTGCGGTTGGATCTACGTCCTTTTGCTCCTGTCCTTAGAGTGTACTCTCTCTTATTCTCGTCCCTTGCCTTATCTAGGTCACTTCGTTATTTGGCTCTTTTATTCCTTGGATTCTAATTCCATATGTCATGCCCATGCTTTGATGTCCCTGGGAATACAAATGTTCAGCTCCTTATATGGGTTTGGGTCTTTTTCGGATTTATTCGTTCTCCTCATTGTGTCTGCCCGCCTCCAACTATCGAGTTTCTAGGCTCGAGTGGATCCCATCGACTCATTGATCCTCCTGCTTCCATCCGTTTGTGCATTTGCTAGCGTCCTCTGGCTTGCGAGGGGTCCTTCCCCTTTTCTTGTCCCTCTATTCTCTCTTGGCTTGGGGCATTACGCGTGTTGCTGTGTAATGGCTATACTCCTTTGGATTTATCTCTTTCTCATCGAGTCGTCCTCGAGGGATTTCTCCCTCTTGTAAAGTTCGCTTCCCACGTGGGACTGATTTCTAGAGGTTTCCCTTACTTGTCCCGAGGTGTGGTCTCAAGTCCCATCCTCGAGGACCCAGGGGTCCTCCTTTATTGGTCCTCAGTTTTTTTGCCTAGCTCATTGTCTCATTTCAACTCGTCCGAGTACCCACTCCTCACTTAAGGTTGTCGGGCCTATGTGTCGATCCTTTCTTCTTTGGTTTGTGTTCCTCTCTGGGTTTTGGGATTCGTGCCTCTCCCTACCTTTCATCTTCTTGGTTGATTTGTCCTTCAGCTTCGATGTCCTCCTTGAATTTTGAGTCTCTCAATATAACTCCCTTATATAACTACCTAATTCGACTTTAGAATTTCCATACTTGCCCTTCCTTGGTCTCCCGGGTTGGGATGCTTCTTTCCTTCATTCCAGCTTGCTTCTCCATCCCTCATCCTTGGGGTATTAGGTTGTCATCCTTCAGTTATCTTGGCAATCACTTGCTAGGGTCCTATGGGGCGGTTAGGTTTGTTCTCAGGTTGTCCTTGGCCCGTCTACTATTTTCCTTGGGTCCCTGTCTACAGGCACTGCGAACCTTTTCCCTGCAACCATTCCCAGTTTGTGTTCTTATTTTCTATCTTGATATCCCTTTTGGGTTGCCTTACTCTCTCTTGATATGGCTCTCCCTATTGGTCCTTTCTTAGGGTTCTTGCTGACTTGCTTGTGCTACCTATTCCGTAAGATTCCCTCCTCTGCCCTTTGGGCTGGCCATGGTTTACCCCAGCTTTCCTTTGCCCTTTAAGGTATTTCTTGGGGTCTCTTGTCACTCCAGCCCCATCATGTGGGGTATAGATGTGGGAAGGGGATGACCAACCCATCCAAAGTGAGCTTCGGTTCTTGTTTACTTTCTTAGGGGTCTTTAGTATTTTGAGTGCTTCTGTAGTTCCATTGTTAGTGAAGAAATTTGGGTTCTTTCTTTGAGAAAATTCTTTATTCGTTGGATTGGAAAACCCCAGTCAGGGTTTATTACAATTGAAAGTTCTAGAATTTACTACTGTCCCCCCCCCCCTTTCTATCCCGACCAGTTAACTGACCTAGAGTTATACCTATGTAGGTTGCGAGACTCCTCATCGGGCATCTGGATGCGCCTCCTCCTTCTGGGTGGGCATTCACCCCCATGGTACCTTCCCCACCGAGGGCATGGGTTCATGCTAGGCTCATCGAACTCCGTAGATGCTGGTAGGCTAGGGGCCCTCATGGCCTGTACTGATGGTGCTATGTTTATTCCATACTGGCGTAAGACAACAGCATCATGGGCATGTTGTGTGGGGTCTATGATACACGCACCGCTGTGGATCGGTGGGAGTCAGTGAAAAACCCTCACATAGTTAGCATACACCTCCCATAAGTTTCTTTCGATCTCTGCCTGAATCTAAGCCAAATCTGGTTCCCTAGGTGGGGATACTTTGTCCTTCACCGAGTAAGGAGGGGTCCAATCTTGGGGTGTATCCACTAGGTTGGGCTCTTCTAGTGCCTCGACCCTCTCCTCCATGGCGTGTATCTAGGGGATATACTCTTCGGGAGCGTTCCCGTTCATGTTTTCTACAAGGATTATCGAGAATCAGGGATTAGGATGGGTTGGGAAAACCTATTAGGAAGGTTATGCTCCGATACCACTCAAGTAATCACACCCCGACTCGGTTTGATCGGGGTCCGTGATCAACCTGCCACTCTTTCCTGCATCATTCGAGAAGGTAAATGTGTGTTTATGTTCAAACCCTTACTTTAAGTTGGGGGTAGGAGTGTACCTTGAGGGCCCAAGCGCATCTGGGACTTTTCGTTTGAGTGTTATCCTGAAAAAGGGGTGAGAGAGGGGGTGAGTAAAAATACTCAATGAATGAAACCATTATAACATTTGTTTTAATTCGTTTATCTATCCATTAAAATTTTTCATTTGTTGTTTTTCGTTTGCCATTATTTGCACATTTCACATGATCAACAATCATTCTCCTATCATAGGAGGGATCAAACATTCGTAGTACGGTCCTCGACTGTGCCACTCATGGACTGGAGCACCTTTACCATCCACCCTTATAGAGGTGCACTGCCTCTACCCAGAGTTTGAGTGGACATTAATAGTCTGACACATCAAACCCCAATCACTTCACTGTGACCGCTTAGTGGGAGGAGACCTCATTTCTTCTACAGCCTCGGTCTCCATGCGCAGTAAGCTACTCGGCTTCACGACCTACTAAACGACAAAACCACCCTTATGCACCCTTGTTCATCCAACAGCCCTTTGGTCTCCATCACTACCTCATGTCAGGAGTTCTGATGGCTTGAACATCGTAGTGTATGCACAATCAACAATCTTTTTGAATTATATCCTTTATCTTTGGCCCTCTAGCACAACGGTTTATTGGCTTGGCTTTGGTCCACGTGTACTGGCCCAACTAGTTTGACGACTTGGCTTCGGCAGAGCAATAGTTTGGCCAAACAAGCTCGACAACTCAGCTTGGATCGATGGGTATCACACAAGGTTCCCACTATTTAGGTCTTTTAGCATCATATATCACATATCCATTCTAGATGGGTCCACACCTATATCCATTGGCCTTGGGCCCACTAACATCTCGAGCCTAAGCCCAGAATTAGCTCACCAATGTTTTAAGTAGAGTCACCCAATCAAGGAAGGCTAATTCCGAGAAAATAGTTTTCAAAGCTGAACCATCATTCCAACCAGAATTGACGTCATAGCGGTTCCCACTCACCCAGTGATTTTGGCATAGTCGCATCGGCGGAGTCTCTCTCCTTGGTGCACTTCCGAGGGTCGGTGCTTGAGTAATCCATTCTTGTCTTGTTCACCCCGAACCGGTCTAGTTCTAACCCCAATTCCACTTCTTGGTTTTCCCTTGAAATTTTTGTGACTTTTTGGTTATTTGGGATTTTCCAATTTCCCACGTTGTCTATTTTTCATTCATTAATTGACTCATTTCTTTGTGAATAACTCTATATCAGTTCTTTTCCCAGTTTTCTTTGATCCCAAAGGACGAATTTTACACTAGGTCTGATGGGATGTTCTCTACATCCGACCCTTAGACTTGAATTCCACTTCATGTCCGTATGAGGACAGAGACCTCATCCCAACCCCACCCCAGCCGCATGTGCAAGTAGCTACTCCAAGCTTCGCGACTGAGTGGCACGACAAACTGCCCTTATCTCCACCATATTGTCCAGTAGCCCTTTTGGACGTCTTGATGGTCTTGTACCACAAGTGCATACACAAACAATAGTTTCACATATGACCATTATCTTTGGTGCCAATGGTCCAACGACCCCGACCCTCAACCTGACTTGCAGTTGTTTGTCTAGGCTGGTCTGTCGACTTGACCCTAATGCACTGCTGCCAGTTCATCGAGTACTGTCGGTCCTGACTCAGTACCATGGTGAAATCACACAACAATTTCATTAGAAAATTTCTTAGCTTCCTTAGCTCAAGTTTTTTTACAAGCTCCTGTTTGTGCCCACTAGCCTTGAGCCCACTACATGTGATTTTCCAAAACCGGGCATTTAGCCCCCATGGGTTCAAAAACCAAGGCCTCTAGCCTACCTGAGCTATTCTAGCTCCCGTTAAAAAGGTCTCCCAAATCTTTTAGGCATTGGCACATACTCAGGGGAGAACACTTCTAACAAAAATTTATTTTCTACTTCATCACACCAACCGGGTGTGATGATATCTCCGCTTACAACCGGTAAGCGGGTTTCTCCTTTTCTCAAGAAAGTTCATCATACCAATTGGGTATGATGTTAGATAATCCTACTCACAACCGATAAGTAGGTTTTTTATTTTTAAAATGTTAACCATCCCAACTGGGTATGATGTAATTAAGCCCACTCACTCGATTACTGTGACGTGTTCGTCCCTAGTCAGTTTCTAAGTCAATGCTAGCTTTTCCTTGCTAGCATTTTATCTCTCGTGTTCCTACACATTTTGGGGCATCTTTGTCAATTTAGGTTTGGCATGACAACCTTTGTTTCTCACGTATGAGCGACTAGGCTCAGAATTGTTAGTTAATTGCACTTAGGTCCCTAAAATTCATCTTCCTTGACTTTAGGTCCCTAATGCTAACTTTTTCTCAAATTGAGTCCCAAAACTCCCAAAATTCTTTTTGGATCCTTAATTTACTAAAAATTCTATAAGGGGCTCAAGTTTTTTCAAATTTCCAATTTGGTCCCCAACTTTTCAAAAATTAAAAATTTGCCCATACTTTCCAAAAATGGCAATTTGACCCCAATTGTTCCAAAATTGACCAATTAGTCCTCCAATATCTTTCTTGTGGCCAATTAACCTTCAATTTTAGGAAATTACAAACAGATCCCTCAATTTTCTAAAATTCCCAATTTTTCCCAAATTGTTCCCCAATTTCTCCCCTTCAACATGACCGAATTTGATTTCTTCAAATTGACTATTCAATCAGGGTTAATTGTTTCAATTGGAGGTATAAATCAGTTCCTACACTTCCATACGATTCAATTGAGTTTTAAATCACATAATTTGAGTCTGAAACGTGCCCAAACGGAGATTTGTCGGAAAACCGTTCGTAGATAGAGAAAGCTTCGGAAGCTTATTGTCGGAGGTGTGGCGGTCCGAGCTCTCTATCTGGGAAGGTAGCTCTCGCCCTAAGGTTTATTCTAGGATAAAAAATTGCTACAATTGATATCAAATCGAGAGAGAATTTTATCAGTGAAATTTTAGCACTTTCTCTCTCTAACTCCGACCAATAATGATAAACAAGGACCGAATTGGCTTACCTATTTTGTTGATTTCTCATTTTACCCTTTATTTATTGGTTAAGGTTTATTAACCGACTCAATTTTCTTTTTTGAGTTAACCGGTTCGTTTCGCGGTTTTCTTATCTTTAAAGAACGGAGTTTACAGTCACCTAGATAGGGAAGACAAATTTTGGGAAAATGGTTTTAAATTTTAAGGGCATGACCATCGTCCCAATCGTGACCAATGTTAGAAATTCTCACTCACTCGGTAGTCATGACGTGTTCGGCCGACAAAGATCCGACCCGGGCGTGCTCTCTAGTGTAGGTTCTCGTGGGGTCCGCTTCACATGTTTCGAGCTCTCAAATTTCTCGTAATTGAAATTAGACCTTAATTTCTTTAAAATTTCATCATTTGTCCAAATTCATCAAAATTACAAAATTGCCCCCAAAGTTTTACAAAATTACCGAAATGCCCCTATTTCATTAAAAAAATGGAAATTTGGCCCTCATAGTCTCTTAAAATCGTCAATTGGCCTTGGATTTCCTTATTTTTTCCAATTAGCCCTCAAATTTCGAAAAATTGTACAAAACCCTCATACTTAGACAAATTCCCAAAATTGCCCCCAATTATTTCCCAAATTAAACCTTTGGATTTTCGATTCCTTACCTCATCCAATTGATTGTCCAAAGCTCTTATATCCATCCTTACTCGCTCGTGACCATTTCACCCGTTCTTTTATTATGAATTAATCTCTTATGGCTTACTTGTCCATTCCTTGATTTCACTCGAATGAGTTCCCTTCATTAGTTTTATCTCCTACTCTCGTACCTTAAAGTCGGGATTTTCCATCCTTTGATTTGTGCAATTATCCTTCTCTTCATTTCTTGAAGGATTTCCTTTGATCACTTCCTAATTGAAGGGTGCACTCTCCAATGTTTTTCAGATCTCCCTTCCTAATTTTTCCTTATTATGAGTATTTCACCCATTCCCACTCATTGCGGTATTGCCTGAGTTTATTATCCTACTATCCGCTCCTTAGGTTTCACTTCACTCATTGGGCTTTGGATATACTTTCATTTTGCATTCGTCCTTGAGGGTATTAGACCTTTAATAAATTTTGTGACATCCTTTATTGTCATCATTTTGTACTTACTCTTCCTTTGTACCTTTTCCTTACTCCTACTTATAATTATTACAAGTTTCCTTTGAAGGTCCAAATCGTCTTTTTGTTGAGGTCTCCTGATCGCCTCACAAAAGGTCACTTAGTCCTTCTCGTGGCTCGAGGGTGGTTACCAATTCCTTTTAGCCATGGATCGTTCTAAGGATTTTCTTCATCCTTCTCTTTCAACGTTTGCCCCTTTTTACTTTTCCATCCTTGTCGGGGTTTAAATTCGTGATTCTCACTAGGGTCAGTTCGTTCAACTGCCCTATTCCCATTGCCCTCTTTGTCCAATTGTCTCGAGGCAGTTATCTCTTAATTTCACTTGTCCTTAATACCCATCCTATCGTCTTCCTTAGGGTGTGGTTATCACCACTTTTTCGGTACTTCTCAAAGCATCGTTTAGTCCCCAGGAAAGGTACATGTTTAAAGGACACCTTACTCCTCACAATTTAAAGAAGGGGAAAACCCTTAATAAACCGGAAGAATGGCTGATTGCTCACGGGATCCGACCAAACCGGGTCGGTGTGTGACATGTACCCTCCATCAGTATGCTTAAAGTTCATTTTAAGCTTGCATTAGATTTATTTATATTATTCTAGGGAACAAGGTTTGAATTTACACATGACTCCTCTTGAACAAAAGAAGGGGAAACCCCTCTTAAACCAAGAGAGCAGTGGGTTGATCATGGGGATTCGACCAAACCGGGTCAGGGCATGATAGACCTTATCCAGCTAGTGTTCCAAGGAAGAAGACGACAACGTGCGATGCGTGCAAGCTGTCACGTGGTGCGCTGTGATTGGCTAGCTTCGTTGACACAACTTCACATAGCTTCCAAGTCATCCTTTGACTCGTTGACTGGCCACATGGCGACCTTCCATTTGTCGCTCATTACAACGTGGTTACTGAACGCATTCGACTAGCTGTATAACTATGACATGTGACGTCCTTTGATTGGCTAATTTAAATATGTAAACCTCGTCCTCTCGGACCCTACCATAAGTTTTCAAGAGAAAAATCAAGAATCTAAATAAACTGGGATTAGTAAAGGAAGGTCAAAATGGGAATTTAGAAAATTCCCAGTGGGCAAGAAATACCCAAACATCATGGAAAAGAATCATGAAGCTAATTGGATGTGAGAACCGGACCGGTTTGGGGTGAACCGGACCTGAACCTGGGTGAACCGAGTTGAACTGTGAAGAACCTATTCAAATATTCATTTTTCTAGGTGGATTAAAAATATCAAATTGGAAAATTGAAGCCACCATTAGATAGGAAATTAATTTAGAAATTTTTAATATTTGGAAAACTGGTCAATCGGGCTTGAACCGACCGATTTACAATTTCGGGTCACTAGACCAGTCAACTTCTTGTCGGTCAATGGACCACTACTAGGTCAACACCTAGTTAGCAGGCGTGACCAATCAGCGTGCAACACGTGGTGAAGCATGCTCAGTCAGCTGCTCAGTCGGTGTTGATTACTCAGGAGGCGACATTTGTCCTTGGTCAACAATCAAAGGATGAAAACCCACGTCAGCGATGACCGACCAATAGGAAAGAGACATCTGTCCCTTCCAACAGTCAATGTCGAAAAGGCCGAGTCAGCAAAGATCGACAAATGAGAAGCTGGCATGTGACAAATGTGCCATGTTAGGATCCGACAAGGATGTTAGAGAAACGATTAACCAATCAAAGGTCGACATGTGTCAGCGACATGTCGGATGACCTCAACAAATTAGAGGCTGACATGTGGCAGTGGTACTGTGCGTCATGAGGGAAATTTGATGCATTTAAAATAGTCAATCAGAGGATGCCACGTGTCATGGTCAATGGTCAACAAAATTTGATGAGCAGCCACGTAGGAGGGACCAGCCAATGGGAGGCTGTCGCATGTCCAGTCAGCGAGTTAAAGGCTAACTAGGCTGCTGAGTAGGACACTACGTCAACAATGTCGGCCAATTGTGGCACACCACATGGTAAATCCACACGTGCAAAGCTCGCATGCGTGAAGTAGTGTCATCTTCAACCTTAGAATAATAGCAGCCCGAGGGTGCCGAAAGATGACTGGATCTTCTACATCTGGAAAATCGGTCGATGTCGCCGGAATAGGGTGAGTCAGGCATTGAGTCTGGCGCCAGCCGGTAGCCCTTTTCGTTGTCGAGCTCCCTATATAAAGAGCACCCTCCCACTCAGCATCCACGCCGCTTGAGAACCCCATGAAGACAAACAACCCACTTTTTGATGAAGTGCAGACTAGAGCTTCGACGACAGTTCTTTTCTCAACCAAAGGAGCTCCAGTTGGTGGCAATGGAACTAGGGAGAAGTCCTCCATCTAGACACACCCTCAACCCGACCTGAGAACTCCTTGAGGAGCACTAGAGTGATTGCACAATAAAGCTACTCTCATGGCTCGAAGTAGGTAACCTCTGACCAATGGAATTCAGGATACCTCCAGCCTTCTATAGCTGAACTCGACCCCCCTAAGACACCTCTTGATCCTTCCGAGTGGCTAGGTATGCATATTTTTCCTCTCCCCATCAAAATACTGAAGTTGTAGAACTCTGCACAGATAAAACTTCTCTCTTCTAATTCCTATCATGTAGCGTTCAATTGCTATAGGACTTGATTCTGGTAGGACACCCTCGATAAGTGCTAACTGCCCATATCTAGAGCTCTGGCCACTGCCCCTCCATCATTATGCACGCTAAACTTTCTCTCTTTAAGTCTAGATTTCGATGAAGCTTCATTTGAGCTTGTTTCATGTTTAAAAACCGCAATTTAAAGCGTAGAATGTTCCTGGGAAGGTAGAGAAACCAATTAGAAGCATGCTAGGAGAAAATTAGCAGAGTATTGGTTGTCAATTTGGAAAAATTGATCTCGGGGCAAAGAGGTGATAAATTGGGGGAAGAATTTTGGAAGAATTTGAGGATTTTCATAAATGGAAGGACCTAAATGCAAATTTTGGGAAATTGGAGGGCTAATAAGCAATTTCAAAGAAATTGGGGGAGGGATTGACTATTTTGAAAAAATTTGGGGTATTTCGGTAATTTTTGGAAAATTGGGGTATTTCGGTAATTTTCAAAAAAGTTATGGCAGAATGTTAGTTTTTGAATAATTGAAAGCTTGTATCATGTAGGATAGGCTACGCGATGACTTGCACAGAGGAGCAAGCCATGAATTGGAACTTAGTCGGACAAACGTGTCGCGACTACCAGGTGTGTGGGAATTTCTATCATCGGTCCCGATTGGGATAATGATCATGCACCCATCTTTTAAAATATTTTCTCGGAACTAGTCTCCCTTGATTGGGTGACTCTGCTTAAAAGATTTGGGAGTTACTTACGGGTGGGCTAGATGATGCAAGTGGGCCCAAGGCCGATGGGCACGGGTACAAGCACGTTGAAAATTAGTGAGTAATGAGCCAAATTAAAAGTTTTCATAATTGGTAATTGTGTGTTACATCTGCCGAGCTAAGGTCAGGTTGTTGGGCTGAATAGCTGCTAAGCCAAATTCGGGTCGTCGAACCCGTTGGGCTAGCGAGCAACGGGGCTGAAGTTGGGCCAACAAACCCGTGGGGTCAATAGGCCATAGATAATGACCATAATTGTTAAGATTTTTTACTGTGCATGCATGAGTTATGAAATCATCAAGACGCCCAATATGGGGTAGTGTTGTTATGAGGGCTGCTGGATGACCTAGGGAGCATAAGAGAGGTTCATCATCCAGCATGTCAAGAAGCTTCAAGAGCTTTACGCGCACTAAGACCGATGTCGTAGGGGGAAGAGGTCTCGTCCCACAATGGGGACCTGTAGCATGGCTAGGGTTTGAGGGTCAAACAATTGAAGTCCACTCAGACTCGAGGTAGAGGTCACCAACTTCTATCAAGGTGGATGGTAAAGGCGCTCTAGTCCACAAGTGGAGTAGTTGAGGATTGTTTTGCGATCATGTGATCCCTTTTTATGATAAAAGGGTGGTTGTTGGATGAAACCTTCATAGATCATGGGAAGAAGAAAAAGGATAAATATATATACAACTAATTAAATATTGAAGAAATTTTCCCCTCACTAAATTGTATACTCATTCCCCTCCTTTCACCCCTTTCAGGAAAACTATAAAGGGGGTTGAGTCAAGTATAATTGAAGTTCAAGTGAAGGCTCAAACCCTCAACGTAACTCCCATACTATGAATCCCAAATATGTTAAATTGTTATGGGAAATATGTATCGTGTGCCTTTACCTTCCTTAAATCATCAAGGTAAGAATACTAGGGTAGTTCAGGGAAGGGTGGTGGGTTGATCATAGGACTCCGACCAAACCATGTCGGGGGTGTGACTGCCACGTGTCAACCTCTAATTGGTCGATCGTTTCTCCAATGTCCAAGTTGGCAACTGATGTAGCATCTTTACCATGTGTCAGCTCCTCATTGGCCAACCTAGCTAAATTGATCGTTGCCTAAGGACATGTGTCACTCTCCTATTGGTCGGTCGTTGATGACATAGATTTTCTTTCTTCTAACCGTTGACCAAGGACACATGTCACACTCTAATTAGTTAATGCTTACAAGCGCTGATCGAGCGACTGATGGGGCATGCTTCGCCATGTGTCACGCGCTGACTGGGTGCTGTGTGAAACCTATCATCTCGGATCAAAGAAAACTAGGAAATAACCGTTCAATTAAATGAGGAAATCGAACAATTTAAGGAACGGAGAATGATAAAGAGGGGTAAAAATGGGAAATTGGAAAATTCCAAGTAACCAAAAAGTCCTGAAAATCACGGGGAAGAACTATGAAGTAAATTGGAAGGGAAAACCGGACTGGTTCAGGGTGAATCGAACCTGAACCGAATTGAACCATAATGAACCAGATTGGAAAATTCATTTTTCTAGGTGGCTTGAATATCTAAATTTGGAAAATTGAGGCCACCACCTGATAGAAAATGAATTTAGATAAATTTAGAAAATTTTAATTTTGAGAAAATTGGTCGAATCAAGCCTGAACCGGCCAATTTTCGCCATTGAACCCAATCGGTCTGGTCTGGTCCGGTCCAAAACAGTGTTGTCTTCTTCCTTAGGATGACAACACTGTTCATATGGCAAAAAAACTTTCCTTCTCCAGTGAGGGAATATTCCCTCCGATTTGGGCATTTTATGAAGAGGATAAGCTCTACTAATATGAAAATTGGTAGGGTAGAAGGTCCTTGAGCTCCCTATATAAGGTGCTCCCCTCCATTCATCCTCCATACATCTCACTTCCTCTCCTCCTCCGAAGTGCTCCATTTTCTGGTGAAGCTCAAACTAGAGCTCTGACTTGGGCACTTTTCTCAGCCTTATAAGGTAAACTCGGGTCCTACATACTTCGGGGGAAGTTAGCTACATGACAACAACCACCCTTTGACCTAAGGATCATCGGAGAAGTGCTGGCGGGATCAAACAGTGAAGTAGCTTTGTCGGTTCGAAGTTGTCCAGTTTTGGCCGGCCTAAATTCAGACAATTTAGACCTCCTACAGCTAAACCAAGCCTCTCCATAGTCCCCACAGCCATCACACGACCTCCATAAAGGCGAAAGGTAAGCCAATTCGGCCCTCTTCCGTCGTTGCAGATTAGTTCTAGAGAGAGAAAGTGTTGAACTTCACTAACCAAATTCGCATTGATCTTGACATCAATTGTAGAAATTCTTGATCCTTGAAGGACCCTAAGTACGAGAGCTACCTTCCTAGATTGAGAGCTCAGATCGCCGCGCCTCCGACGGTAAGCTTTCGAATCTTTCTTTATCTACGTACAGTTTTCTAGTGAAGCTCCGTTTGAGCTCATTTCGGACACAAATTCTGCAATTCATAGCTCCATTGGATCATATGCAAGTTTAGAAACTAATCCATGCCATCAATTGGAGTAATTAACCCTATTTTAATGGCCAATTTGAAGAAATCAAATTCGGTCAGTATAAAGGGGTGAAATTGGGGGAAGAAATTAGGGAAAATTGGGGATTTTAGAAAATTGAGGGACCTCCATGCAATTTATCAAAATTGAAGGTCAATTGGAAATGAGAAAAATGTTGGAGGACCAATTGGTCAATTTTTGAAATAATTGGGACCAATTGGTCATTTTTGGAACTTAGGGGAAATTAGTAATTTTGGAAAAGTTGGGGACCGATTTGGAAATTTGGAGAATTTGAGCCCCATATACAATTTTAATAAAATTAAGGGCCCAAGGAGGATATTGGAAATTCTTGGGAATCGATTTGGGAATAATTGAACACTAGGGACCTAAAGTAAAAAAGTATGAACTTTATGGACCTAAGTGCAATAAAACTAAGATTTGGGCCTAGTCGCTCATACGTAAGAAAAAGAAGATTGTTATGTCGAACCCTTCCTAATAATGATATCAAAATCGTGTAGGGACACTTGAGACCAGAACGCAAGCAAGAGAGCTAGCGTGGACTTAGAAAAATGACTAGGGACAAACATGTCACAGTCATCGGGTGAGAGGGCTAATTTACACTTCATACTCGGTTGGGATGATGAGCACCTTTTCTAAATTGGAAGTCACCATGAGTGGAATTTTTATACATCATACCGGTTGGGATGATAAGCTCACTTTTATGAACTGAAAACCTACTTACCAGATTGTGAGTTGGATCCTATAAACATTATATCCAGTTGGTATGATGAGCTTCTTAAAGGAAAGGATGCATACCAGTTGTAAGCGAACCTATCATCACACCTAGTTGGTTTAATGAGTTAAAAAGAGATTTTTGTTAGAAATGTTCTCACCTATTTGTGTCATTGCTTAAACTATTTGGGAGACCTTCTTCACGGGAGCTAGAATTGGCTACTGTGTTTGGGCTTCATGCGCACAAGACCGAGGTGAGGTCAATATTAGGCCTCCATCCTCATACGGACACAAAGTAGATTTTGGGTATGAGGGTCGGACATCTAGAATGTCCACTCAAACTCAAGATAGAAGTCTGGGACTTCTATCAAGGTAGACAGCAAAGTCGCGCTGATCCCCAAGTGGGTGTAGTCTGGGATTGCCCTACGAATGTTTGTACCCTTTATGATAAAGGGTATGTGTTTATTTCCTAAATGCCTCCCGAGGCAAGGAGATGTGCTAAAAGAGCTGAACACACATAATATGGAAATGGAAAAAGGTTTTGGTGATTTGAGTTTGAGGAAATCCTTTAAAAAGGAAATGTTAACCTTGGCATGGTTTTAATAAACTGAAAATATTTTGAAAACTCATTTCCCAACACCCGCTCACTAAGTTGTAGAAACTTACCCCCTCCCTTTAACCCTTTTTCAGGAAGGAAGGCAAATAGTTAAGGAATACCTCGAAGCCAAACCCTTAAGATAAAGACAAATATGTAAATATATTCAGTTTTGTATAATGTTATTCTAGGAAAATCGGGTAAAAAGGACGCCTGACTACTTGCGGTTTAGAAGGAAGTGAAATCCTTCATATACCAAAGGGAGTGACAGGTTGCTCAAGGGGATTCAACCAAACCGAGTCGAGGCATGACACGCTCACTGGGCACTGACATGGCAGGTGGTCCATTGGCTAGCTAAAACCATTGACTAGTTCTATCGGACCAAGTTCGGTGACCTAAAATAAAAAATTGGTCAATTCAGGCCCGATTCGACTGATTTCAAAAATTTAAAAATTTCTAAATTCATCTTAATTCATTTCTATCTAGTGGTGACTTCAATTTCCCAAATTGATATTTTTAAATCACCTAGAAAAATGAATCTTTGAACTAGTTTTTTACGATTCAATTTGGTCTAGGTCCAGTTCACACTGAACCAGCTTGGTTTTCAAATCCAATTCACTTCCTGATTTTTTTCACATAGCTTTTGGATCCTCATTTACCACTTGAAAATTTTCAAATCCCCATTTTTGGTTCTCTATACTAACTTCGGTTTTCTTTACTCCCCAGTTTTTTCTCAAAATTTTATGGTTCTCATTTCCAGTTTCTTATTTTGAGATAATGAGGTTTACAGAATGAGTATTCGATGTTAGTAACCTCATTCACTGAATATTAGTTAATCCCCCTCCCTAACCCATTTCAGGAAAATCACTAAGTAAGGGAGAAGTTTAGGATTATATAAAGTTAACATAGTGGCAGATAATCAAGGTAAAATTGCCAAACACAATCTAAGGAGATATAAGCAGTTATGTATTTTGGGGAATTTCTAATATATTTTTGAAATCTACAATTTGTAAATTGTAAGTTAAATTTTTGGTAAATTTTTGTTAAGGTTTGAGTTATCATTGTACAACATTCAAAGATGCAATTGTATGTGGGATACCCAATAGTCTTATATTGAACCACATTACTTGAAAGCATTTGATTTATGATTTGAATATATTTTGTGAATATTGAAATTTAATAAAATATTGAGTGTACATATACAACACTCAAATAACTTGTCTAGAATATAGAATATCGAGTTAAAATAGGTTTTAAAAATATAAGTGTTATAAAAAAGAGTTTTGTGCTTATAAAAGTTTAAAACCTACCTCAATGTTAGATATTTTATGTAGGAATAGGTTTTAAAAATATAAGTGTTATGAAAAAGAGTTTTGTGCTTATAAAAGTTTAGAACCTACCTCAATGTTAGATATTTTATGTAGGAATTGAGATTGAGAACCTCGTACTTGATGTTAGTACCTTAGTACCTTACTCACATAACATTAGTTAATCACCCTCTATAATATATTTCAAAAAAAGTATCAAGTAAATGAAAAGTTCAGGATTATACAAAGTTTATGTAGTGCAAAGTAACTAAGATAAATTTCTCAAATAAAACGTTAAGGAGATAAAAGTGGTTCTGTATTTTGGGAATTTTCTAATATAATTTGTAAATTGTAAATTAAATTTTCGCTATAATTTTTTAAGGGTTTGAGTTGTTATTGTACGACATTCGTATTTGTAATTGTATATGTGGTACCCGGTAGTATTATATTGAACTGTATTACTTAAATGCATTTGAATTATGATTTGAATATGTTTTGTAAATATATAAATTTAATAAAATATTTAATGTATATATACCACATTTATCCAAAATCTAGAATACCAAGTTAAAATAAATTTTGAAAATACAAAATATTATGAAGAAGAGTTTTATACTTATAAAAGTTTAGAAACTACTTTCATGTTAGATATTTTAAGTAAAAACGGAGTTATAAGAACATGAGTATTCAATATTAGTACTCTCACTCATTAAACATTAGTTAATCAATCCTCTCTCTAACTTATTTTAAAAAAATTACCAAGGGAGAAGTTTAGAATTATATAAAATTTATATAGTGATAACTAACCAAGGTAAAAATCTCAAATGCAATGTAAGGAAATACAAATGGTTATGTATTTTGGGAAATTTCTAATAAATTTTTGGAAGTTTCAATTTATAAATTATAAGTTAAATTTTTGTTGAAATTTTATAAATAATTTATTTATTTAAGATTTATGTCATTTTAGTTATACAGTAGTATAATTTTTTATTGAAATAATATAATTATATCAATCCAATCTAAAAATCACGTTAAAATATAACACATGAATTTAATTCAACATCATGTGAGGTTTCTAAGTGAGTGATTAATGTTGTGATCTCGAGTTAGACAATAAGTCATTATATATTTTTGGATTTCTCAATCGAGTCATTTGTATTGATATGGATTTGATACGGCAAGTTCAACTCTATATAAAAGCTTAATGTGGTAATAATTGTATGGATGAATAATATTTAGTGTTTTTAGGTTTTTATCGACTAATTTAGTTAATTACACCCTAATCATAGAAATATAGCAATTTGATTTGATTAGTACCATCAAAATCTCCAAGGTATATTTAGAGGGTGATTCCCGAGAGTAATATTGAATTTGAGATAGTTTTCTTAGAGTTTATGCATTATCTTTGATCTCGAGTCTCTGCTGATGGGATTTCCATTTTCTTGTAATATTATTCATTATTTATAGAGTAAATATGGTTACTCCTTAAGCATCATATTTGAATCTAATTGATGAGTACATATTATTTTGATAAAACCTCAATATTGTTGTAGATAATTATATATATATATATATATATCCATTGAATATTTTGATAATTTTTAAATGATATTAATAATATAAGTTATTATATTATTTATTTATTCAAAATAAATATTAGTATTATATTTAAGTAATATAATTAAATAATATTTATATGTTAATTTTGTAATTAACCGTAAAATTTTCACATATCACAGTAATGTAAATAAGCATATATTAAAATTATATTTTAAAGTCTAAATGGTCTATGGGTCAGC
The DNA here is from genome assembly GCA_030064435.1 of Trapa incisa. Lineage (NCBI taxonomy): Eukaryota > Viridiplantae > Streptophyta > Magnoliopsida > Myrtales > Lythraceae > Trapa > Trapa incisa. Next base: position 4,805,913 of record CM057770.1, on the reverse strand, counting down.
ATTTTGCTTTGTGTCTCATGACCACGAGAGTTTTTGCCTGGCTGAGCATAAAAAAATAAAATAACTAAATCGACCGGTCAACTTAACCAACATATGAATGCAAAAAAAAAACTTAACCGACATAATGTAGTTTTTTTACTTTATTTGAAAATGAAATAATTAAGTAATTTTTTTTCAGTAATATATGCTTAGTCAATTTTTTCCTCAACATTTAAACCATTATTAAGGTAATCATTTCATCATATATTTATTCGTAATTATGCATTATTATTTTTATTATAAATTAAATAAGTATGTATTTTTAATTAATATTTTTTTCAAATTTTATGACTCCTCTACAATCTTAATTAATATATATATATATGTATTAATAATTATTATATAAAGAATAATTGTATAAAGTGATATGTATAAACATAAATTTATCATATTTTATGTAATACATTTATTGATTATTATTTGTTAAATATAAAATATTTATTAAATTTTAAATGATTTTACTATGATAAACTACTATGTATATTTAAAATTATTTTATAAATATATATTATAAAATATATTAATTAAATAAATTATCAAAATTTCACTAAGTCACTAATAAGATTAGCATTGCCATATTTCTGATTGGTCGAATAAAAAACATTTTGTTAAAAAAAACTTTAATCTCTTATTTGTGATTTAATCTATATTCTTCATTTCTATTGCAATTGGGTCCTCCTCCCTACCATCATTCATCCATTCATCTCTCGCTCTCTCGTCTCTTCTTCCAGAATCCACTCTTTTTAGATTGTCATCTATGGCGGACGAGTCTGACCGATACTTAGAGGAAGAAGAGGCTAAGACGAGATGTCGGCGTTTTATTGACGACGTACGGAGGTTTCCTTCATCGATCCCCAATTCTTGCAGGCGCACCCTCCTCAGATTGGCCCAAGCCGAGCTCTCTTTCCTGTCTCGCCGAGCTCCTTCTTCATCCGATGTTCCTCTCAGGTTCATGACTTTTTTATTTAGTTAAATTTATTTGATAAGAGTACCTGTAGGGATTTGCTAGGCGCCATGCTTTGCTTCTCAATAAATACTTGATTGCTCAACGACATACCTTTGGCTTAATCTTCTCTTTCTCAGTGCATCAGTAGCTTTATAATTTAAATTTCAGAGAAAAGCTCGAAGAACCAGCCAATTGGGAAGCTTTTCGTCGGAAGCAACTAATTCACTTTTTAAAAATATGGCCTTCATCTGCTATTTGGGTTTCTCTGCAGTGTCAATATTGGGCATCTAGAGGCTGTCCTACACATCCTTCGGCAGCCTTTCATCAATGGCGTCTCTCGTGTATGCAAGCCCATTCCACGAGCTGCTGTGATCAAAGGGGATGAGAAAAACAATTTGGGTTTTAACTCTATCCATGTTGATATAGTTTGTAGTGTTAAAGGGAAACCAGTGTGGGTCATAGTATCTGATCGAAACCCAAAGTACCTGTCATGGAAAGAATACAATAGGACCAAAGGATTGAAGTCAAGGGTGGAAAAAGTTTTGGAGGCTGCTCGATCATTGGTTGCGCTGAGACCTTCATCTGTCATACTGTTCTTCGCTAAGGGTATTGATGGTTCTCTTCTTCAGGATATCGAGAATGGGTTTGGAGCTTCCAAGTTTGAACTGGAGATTCCTGACTTTTATTTCACAGAAGAAGGGGATGGGAATTGGATAAACATAATTGCAAGGTCATATAGTGAATCCGTTGCACTTGAAATAAAAGTTGATCATCGTGAGCATCCTACCTCTGCTTCAGAATCTGGACTCAGGGGCTTGACTTTAAGTTCTGAAGCTACAGACCTTTTAGAAGAGAAATGCAGTTTGGACCCTCATGGTGCCTTCAATGCTATAATTTCTGGGTTAAAGCCTCTTATTGAAATAAATGGAATGGGAACTGCAGATTCTGGTGATGTTCTTCATGGAGGCAATCTTATAAATTTTGACACCACTGCTCTAATTGCTCTTGTATCTGAAATTAGTAATGATGGTGCAGAGAAACTTCTGTCAAAATCAGAAGAAGAGCTGAGACTGCGGTTTAAAGGCAATGTTGAGTTTGTGATCAGACAGGTAAGCTTTCATGATTTTAATATTTGAAAGTCTATGCATGAATCAGAAATTCTTAACTGGGTCTCATCTGTGCTCGTCATATCTAGTTAGGCAGAATCTGAGCTTCATAATCCGATCCATGTTGAGTTGGGGTCTGCAACCTCCCTGAAAAGAGGCATAGTATGTGAAACTGTTCTTTACGAGTTCAAAGAGTTAATATCCATGTGTGGAGGAACCAAAGAGAAGTGGAGAGCCAATCAGTTGCTGAAACGGCTTGTGTAAGTAAATCTACTTATCTCCCTTCTTTGCTTGCTGAAGTTTGCTGAAGTTTGCTGTTGATACTTTATACAGTTCATTTTCTTGTCCGTCCCTTTGATGGATCACTGAACTGACTTGGTTCATATTTTGGAGCAGTGTTGTCCCAGACCACCCTTCAGATAGAATGGCAAGCATCCCTAACACAAGAAAGCTTGACCTTAAGAATAAGACTGTCTTTGGCACAGGTGATTACTGGCAAGCTCCTACCTTGACGGCAAATATGGCTTTTATCAGAGCCATTTCACAAATTGGGATGTCTCTGCATACCATTAATCACCAGCCTCGAGCTTTAACTGGGGACTGATTTGTCTTGCCAGAATTTCTGCACTTTCTTTATTGTGGAAAACCTGGAAATTTAAAAATATTAGGAAAATGGTTGAGGATTGCATAATTGAATATGTTTACAATGATAAAATTATCCTGAAAGTTGTAGAAAGCAACATGCTTCTTTTTTACTATTTTTGTTTTTCAAAGGACAAACATTCTGATTTGTCTCATCTTCCCCAGCTTCCATATCCCATCTCATTTTTTTTACTGAGGCATTTGGGGACTGGCACATCCATACTGATGCTTGGAGGTAATAACTTCCACATCTCGATGAGTAGATGGTAAACTCAGCCTTTTTAAGTTAAGAAAAATTAAAAAAAAATTGATCAAATCAAGTGAGAAAAACGATTCGGTTTATAAATTTTAATTATTAAAAAATGAATAAATTAGGGAAATTTACAAATTTCGAATATAGTAAGAGTTATAAAAATTTTGGGAATGTATCTTAAAATAATTTGGTAGAGAAAATTATATCAGTTCATGTGAACTGTATCAAATCAGTTTTGACCGTTTTTAATTATTATTAAATTGTATACTAAATTTATTTTTCTAGTTATTTTTAAAAATTTAAATTGGAGAATTGAGTACACCATTATATAGAGAATAAATTTAGATTAATTTATATATTTTTAATTTTAAAAAACTTGATTAAATTGGGTATAAACCAATCGATTTAAGCGTTGAACTCGATTTGGACCGATACAGTTCGGTTCGGAACAATTTCATTTTATTAATTCAAATTATATTACTGTTCACTTGCTAGAAAATCGAATGGCATTGACGAAAAAGAAATATTTCCGTTCAATATATTTCAAGTTATCAATGATTATCATTAAAGTGTCAAATGGACGACCAGAGAGTACCCGAGCTCCTTATATAAATAGCTACTCTTCATTCATTTTTCACACACCTGAAAATCTCACTCATCTTCAGCTACTCAATTTTTCGATAAAACTCGAACCAGAGATCTGACATAGAGTTTTTTCTAAGTCAAAGAAGACGTGGTCATGTTCATTAGACTATGGGAGAAGTTAGCTATAAGGGGTAGTTTTCAATTGCTCCGAGTATCGCCGAATAAGCGTTGTGTGATCAAATAGTGAAACAGGTACGGTGGACCGAAGTTGCCCTGTGTTTTGCAGAGCTGAAACCAGCCAATTCGAGCCCTCATTAGGCCAAACCAAGCTCCCCCAACACTCTTTCAGCCCCTCCTACGATCGAAATAGAACAGAAAGGTAAGCCAATTTGGCTCCACTTTATAAATTTCGATCGGTGTTAGAGAGAGAAATGACAAATCTTTACTAACCGAATTCTCCCTCAATTCAATATTATTTAGGTGATTCTTGAATTTAGAAGTAACCTCAGGACTAGAGATATCTCCCCAAATTAAAAGCTCAGACCGCCGCACCCTCAACGGTAATATTTCAAAGCTTTCTCTCTACATCCAGTTTTTCGGCGAATCTCTGTTTGAGCTCGTTCCGACATCAAATCATGTGATTTAAAGTGCAATTGAATCGTATGTATGTGTAGGAACTCAAATCCACCTTCAATTTCAACAATTAACTTCGATTAATAGGTCAATTTGATAAAATCAAATTCGGTCAGGTTGAAAGGTTGAAATTGGGGAAAATTTTAGGGATTTCAAAAATTCGAGGGACTAAAGTGCAATTTTCCAAAATTGAGGGCCAATTGGCCATGGAAAAGATGTTGGAGGACCAATTGGTCAATTTTGGGGGTGAAATTTACCATTTTTGTAAAGTAGGGGCAAAATTGTAATTTTAGAAAAGTTGGGGGCTAAATTGGGAATTTGGGAAACTTTAACGCCTTTTTGTAAATTTGAATAAATTGAGGTCTCAAAGTAAAATTTTGAAGTTTTGGGACTCAATTTGGGGGGAAAATTGGCATTAGGGACCTAAAGTTAAAGAAAAAGAACTTTAGGGACCTAATTGTAAATAATTGAAAAGTTTGGATATTTTATTCATTCGTGATGAATGAAGTGATAATGAGCAATGATGTTCATATCGTGTAGGAATACGAAGTACTGGGAATGCCAGCTAAAACAAGCTCTCGTGAAGGTAAAAAGCCGATGAAGAGGAATTCACTACATTAACGGGTGAGTGAGATTTTTACATCATACCTGGTTGGGATGATAAGCACCTCGATAATTAAAACCCACTAATATGTGAGATTTTAACATCACACCTAGAATGGGTGATGTAAGAAAAAGGACGAAAAAATTAATTACTAGTTGTAAGTAAATCATACCCGGTTGGTATGATTAACTTCCTACAAGGAAGTAGAAAAACCTACTTATCAATTATAAGTGTAGATGTCCTCACACCTGGTTGGTGTGATGGATAGCTGAAAGATTATTTTTGTCGGAAGTGCTCTCCCCTGGCTGTATGCCATTGCTTAAACTTTTTGGGAGACCTTATTATCGGGAGTTCGAATAGCTTAGATAGGTCGGAGGCCTCGATTTTGGAACTTGGGTTCTAAAATACCTGATTTTGAAAATCTCGTACAGTGGGCCCAAGGCCAGTTGGCACGAGCAGTAGCTTGTAAAAAAACATGAGTTTAAGCCATGAAAACTTCAATGAATGATGTGTTTGGCCATTGAACCAAAACATGATCGACATACTCAATGGACTGGCGGCAATGCGATAAGACAGGTCAACGAACCAATTGAGACAAACAACTGCAGATCAAGTTAAGGGTCGGGGCTGTTGGACTAGTGGCATCAAATATTAAATGGCTTATGAGGAAAACTATTATTTTGTGCATATACTGAGGTTCGAGACCATCAAGATGCTCAAGAGGGGTAGTGATGCATCCTATGGGCTACTAGACGACATGGTGGAGATAAGGGCAGTTTGTCATGTCGACAATCAAGGAAGCTCGACGTTGCTTCATGCGCATGAGACTATGGTGGGGTTGGGATGAGGTCTCTGTCCTCATACGGATACAGAGTTTTCTTTGGGGATCGAGGGTTGAATGTTGTGTACATCCACTCATTCTCAAGGTAGAAGTGGACGAACTTCTATCTAGGTGGCCGGTAAAGTGGTCTGATGCCACAAGTGGGTGCATTGGACATGCTGCCCTGCGAATGTGTGATTTCTTCATGATAAAGGGCGTGTGTTGGTTGCTAAACACACCATTTGTGGTTAATGATGATAAATAACTTTGAAAATCAAGAAACCAAGGAAGAATGAATTTTAGAGAAAATAAGGAGTCTAACACACTCCAATTTAAATGATTCAATGTATACTATGCATTTGGATAGTATCAAGATGTACCACACCCTCCAATAAGGATACTAGTGAAAGGGTATGAAGAGGGACATCACAGAATATGTAGCTCGATGTTTCTCATATCAATAGATAAAAGTAGAGCCTTAGAAACCGTCAGGACTACTACAACCCTTACTGATTCCTAAGAGGAAATGAGAGCACATCATCGTGAACTTCGTCACGGGCCTACCAGTGACTAGAGAGAGTCGAGGGATAAATTGGAGAATAGTTGGACGTCCTATACATGAAGGAAATTATAAGACTCCATGGTGTCCTAATGAGTATAGTATCAGATAGAGATCCAAGATTTACTTTCAGGTTTTTGCCAAGCTTACAAATGCTCTGGGAACCAAACTTCATATGAACACAACATTTCACCCTCAAACAGACGGGCAGTATGAATGAACTGTCCAACATTGGAAGATATGCTGAGGGCGTGCATACTCACCATGAATAAAAGTTGGGAGGAATAATTGTACCAGTTGGAAAGTTCTTATAATAACAGTTACTATACTAGTATTCAAATAGCTCCCTATGAAGCCATTTATGGACAACCTTGCCGTACCGCATTATTTTGGGAAAAAGTGGGGGAGAGAAAGTTAGAAAGGACAGAAATAATAGAGTATGCCACAAAGAAGATAAAATTAAAAAGGAGTCGTATTAAAACTGCACAGGACAAGCAAAAGAGTTACGCGGACAATCAAAGGAAAGATCTGGAATTCGAAGTGGCAGATCAAGTATTCTTCAAAGTATCTCCATGGAGAGGATTACTTAGGTTTCAACAAAGAGGAAAGCTGAAACCAAGATATATCGGTCCATATCCCATTATTCAAAGGATAGGACCAATAGCTTATAAATTAGAACTGCCTCCTAATCTGCGAAGAATACATGATGTATTCCACATTTCAGTGCTTTGGAAATATCAGCCTAATCCGAGTCATGTACTGGATAGACCTCCAATGGAACTAGAAGAGAACTTGACTTATCAGACAGAGTTAGCACAAATCATCAACCGGAGAGACAAGAATTTGAGGAACAAGAAAATTCCTATGGTCGAGGTTTTGTGGCAGAACGAACCCGTGTAGGAAGAGACATGGGAAACTGAGTCTATGATGAGGGATAGTTACCCTTAATTATTTAATATGTAAACTGATTTAAGGACAAAACCCTTAAAAGGAGGGGAGAGTTGTAAACCCCGTCCTTTGATAATGAGAAAACTGGGGAAAGAACCGGTCAGTTTGAATTTTTAAACCGAATTGGTCTACAAGTTCGATTATTAGGGGACGAGCAAATTTGAGAAAATTATAACTCCCATATGACTCAAAAAGGTTCGTAAACTTGGGAAAAGAATCCTAGGATGAAAGAAGGAAGAAAAACCAAAACAGTTCAAGAGAACCAGATCCGAATCGAATAGAATCGGTTTATGAACCGAGTTCATTCATGAACTGGAACTTATAGAAAATGGGTCAACCGAGAAGTTTATGGATCCCTTGTGATTCAAAGAAATTTATAAAGCCTTGGAAAGAACCTTAGAACAAGGTGGGAGAGAAAAACCCAATCGATTCGGGTGAACTGGACTCGAACCAGTTTAAACTAGTTTAAGAAACGAGCTGGTTTATGAATTGGAATCGATAAATAAATGGTAAATCAAAAATTTTATGGACCCTAAGTGACCTAAGGAGTCATAGAAGTCATGAAAATGGACTAGAGAGAGAATTGGAGAGGAAAACCAAATCAGTTCAGACGAACCGGACCTGAACCGGATTGAACCAGTTTGGACCGGTTTGAATCACTATTGAACCAGTTGCGGGAATCAATTTGAGAAAAAACCCGGTAATAGGGACTTAAAGTTAAAGAAAAATAACTTTAGGGAACTAATTACAAATATAAATAAAGTTGGGTTTTCTCATTCATTTGGAAGGAATGAGGGCTATTAGGCCAAAGAATAATGAACAACTATGTTCATTTCGTGTAGGAGAATGAGACATCGGGAATGCCAGTCGAGGTCTAGCTTGCTAGGGACGGAACCCGACTAAGTGGAAGTTCACTACACAATCGGGTGTGTGGGATTTTATATCATACCCGATTGGGGATGATAAGTAGCTTGAAATGAAAACCGACTACTAAGTGGTATTTTAAACATCACCACTTAGTGGAGTGATGTGAAAATTATGCGAAAAAAATACTTACCGGTTTTAAGTAGATCATACCCGGTTGATATGATGAAACTTCCTCAAAGGAAGTTGAAAACCTGTTCATCGGTTATAAGCGGAGATGTCCGTATACCTAGTCGTTATAGTGGACAACTGAAAATATATTTTTGTCAGAAGTACTCTCCTCTCACTGTGTGCCAATGCTTAAACAATTTGGGATACCTTCTTGACAGGAGCTCGAATAGCTCTTATAGGTCGAGGGCCTCGATTTTGGAACTTAGAGGCTAATATGCCTGACTTTGAAAATCTCGAACAGTGGGCCATAGGCCAATGGGCATGAGCAGGAGCTCGTAAATGAACATGTTATATGTGCAATAAAACTTTAATAAGTAAATTGTATGTTCATGGTACCGAGGCTGGTCCGACATTCTCAGTCAACTAGCAGCAGTGCGACATGACCGGTCTCCGGACCAGTTAAGACAAACAGTTGTAGGTTGAGTTAAAGGTCGAGACTGTTGGACTAATGACACCACAAATTACATGACATGATAAGAAAATATTGTTTGTGCATGCACTATGAGTACGGGATCATCAAGATGTCCATGAGGTGTAGTGATGCGTCCTAAGGGCCCCTAGACGACCCAATGAGTATAAGGGCAGTTCATTATTCTAGGTGATTGTGCAAAATTTGGAGTAGCACCAAGCGTATGAGACCGGGGTGGGGATGGGATGAGGTCTCTGTCCTCATACGGACACAAAGAATTGATTTCGGGATTGAGGGTCGGATGTCGCGAACATCCACTCATTCTCAAGGTAGAAGTGGACGTACTTCTATCTGAGTGGCCGGTAAAGTCGCTTTGAAGCCACAAGTGGGTTCAGTGGTCATGCTGGCCTATGAATGTGTGTCTAACCTTCATGACGAAGGATGAGTGTTAAGTGATGACACACCGTGGTTAAATAAGAAATGGTGGAAAAACCCAAGATTTTAAATGAAGGGATTTTTTAAAAGAAAGGAGTCTGACACACTCGAATACAAGATCTTTTCCTAAATGTTAAAAGTAGACTTTTAAAAAACCCATTCACTAAGTTGTAGAAACTCACCCCTCTTTTCTATCCCTTTTCAGGAAAAAGAGATAATGACTAGGAGTAACACCGACCCTTACCCTTTATTAGGTATGCTTAATTTTCCTTAAGCTTGCATTCTAATTGATATATGTCTTCTAGGGAACAAGGTTGAAATTCTACCTGGCTTCTCTCGAGTTAAAGAAGGAGGAAACTCATCTTAATCTGAGAAAAAATGGTGGGTTGTTCACAAGGATCCAACCAAACCAGGTTTGGGCATGACACAGACTTTCTTAACGAAAGCTAGAACAACTCTAACTAACTCGGGGCCTCTAATTTGAACTCATAGGGTTCAAGGCCCAATTTTGCAAAACTCGTGAAGTGAGCCCAAGGCCAATGGACATGCACTGGAGCCTGTAAACAAACATGAATAAGAAGAGCAATGAAAAATCTCATAAAAATGGAAATGTTTGTGTGATTCACCATGGTACCAAGTCAGGACCGACAAGGCTCGATGGGCTAGAGGTAGTGCACTAGGACTAGGTCGACAGACCGGTCAGGCAAACAATTACAGGTCGGGTCAAGTATCAAGGCCATTGGATCGTTGGCACCAACAATAATAATTATATATGAAAACTATTGTTTGTGCACACACTTTGATTTGGGACATGCAGTGGGCGTGTTGCATTGGTGAACAAGTGTTTCCTTTATGATAAAGGGCGTATGTATGTTTGCTAAAAGCCTCTCGAGGAAAGGGGATGTGCTAAAAGAGCTAAACACACATACTAAGTGAAAATTGTGAATGACTTTGAAAACAAATAAAAGGATTTTTTGAATAATATTTTAAAAAAACAAAATATTTTGAAATCATTTCCAACCCCTACTAATTGAGTTGTAGAAACTCACCCCCTCCCTTTTCCCTTTTTCAGGAAAGAGTAAACCTAACCAAGAGAACCCACGAAGATGAACCCCAAGTCATGTACACTTAAAGTTCTTTAAGCTCTTGTTTAGTTTTTATTATTTCTCTTCCAGGGAACAAGTCCAGAAATTTCGTCTGGCTCCTCTTGCTTAAAAGAAGGGGGGAAACCCTTCTTGAACCAAGGGAGCGGTAGGTTGCTCACGGGGTTCCGACCAAAAAAAGGTCGGTGTGTGACAACTTGTGTGGTATTAGAGCCAAGTTCCCTCTAAAGCATTGTCAAGACTATAACCTGATACTAATAAGACTTAACTACCCTGCAGGTAGGAGAGTCCCAAGGAAATTTGTCATTCTAACTACCCAGTTAGTCATGAAGCTATTGTGTTAGGGTTTCTTATGCATTGAGACCGACGTATAGGTGGGATGAGGTATCCATCCTCATACGAATACAAAGTTATGTTGAGTCTAAGGGCTTGATGCATGAGGTGTCACTCAAACTCAAGGTAGAAGTTATGGACTTCTATCATGGTGGACGGTAAAGATGTACAGATCCATAAGTGGGTGTAGTGGGCATGCTACATTGGCGAATGTGTGTTCCTTTTATGATAAATGGTGTATGTATGTTTGCTAAATGCCTCCTGAGGAAAGGGGGTGTGCTAAAAGAGCTAAAGACACATAATTAGTGAAAATTGTGAATGGTTTTGAAAATAGATAAAAGGATTTTGGGAATAATATTTAAAAAAAACTAAATCTTATGAAACCTCAATTCCAACACCCACTTGTTGAGTTCTAGAAACTCACCCCTCTCTTTTCCCCTTTTCAAGAAAGAGAAAATTTAACCAAGAGAACCCATGAATATGAATCCCAAGTCTGGTACGCTTAAAGTTCTTTAAGCTTGTCATTAGTTTTGATTATTGCTCTATCAAGGAACAAGTCTAAAAATTTCGCCTGGCTCCTCTCGCTTAAAAGAAGTGGGGAACCCTTCTTGAACCAAGGGAGCGGCAGGTTGCTCATGGGGTTCCGACCAAACTAGGGTTGGGGCGTGACACTTATACTTTCCCTTATTTACATGTATGTCCCTAAGTTTACGCTATTTGTAGTTTATTCCCTAAAATTCCCAAATTTCTTTTTTAGATCCTTAGTTTCTCTTCCCTTCCAATTGGATTCTTCAATTATCATTAATTATATTTAAACCCTCATATTACCAAAAATTACATTTTAGTCCCTAACTTTCAAGAATTACAATTATTCCCTAAACTTATTTTATTGAATATGCATGTTAAAATCCCTTAATTTTATCCTAACATGATTATAATCATATTATCCATGTCTATATGATCTTTTCAAGCTTTGAATCATCGAGTTTTTCTTATAAATGAGCTTAAACAGAGCTTCATCAAAAAATTATTCTAGAGAGAAGCTGCGATTTCTTACCTATGAAGGCACAATTGTTTGAGCTCTCGATGGGGTTAGCTAGCTCTCTCCAAGGGGATCCTCCCAGGATCAAATTGTGCCTCAATTGATGGTCCGAGCAGTGAGAATTTTATATAGTAAATTTTAACGAAATCCATTATGTAAATTGAATATTTTGATGAAGGGAATGGTAGGGACTTACCACTAGGATCCAGGGATGTCAAGGCTAGGATGATTGGGGAAAGGTTGGCTTGGTCGTAGGAGTTCCAGAGGTAGCTCAAATTGGGCTCAAAATGATATGGGTGTAGTTGATCATCGAGGCAAGAATACTATGCAGGCTCATCGGCGCTTCTCTAGTAACCCTTGAATTGAATAGAATATGTAGTTGGGTTCAAGACTTCTTCAGGAATCCAGGGAACCCAGTTTCGTGTTAAGAGGTGGAGAAAAAGGACGATGTGAGAGCTCTAGTTTAAGGATCATCAAAATTTGGAGAACTTCGAATTCTCTAAGCTTTGAAGGTGTGCAGAGGATGAATAAGGAGGAGCTCTTTATATAGGGAGCTCGAGAACTGATGGTTCTATCCATTCATCATTGGTCGGCCATTAACTCTCTAATTTAAGGCAGTCTCTATGCCTTCCTTCCATTCGTCTGTTCAAAGGTTGAAGATGACATTATGCTCGCACATAAGAGCTACCACGTGGCCCATGGTCATTGGTTGGAGTTGCTGATGCAACATCCCACTCAACATCTAGGTCATTTGTTGACCTGATGACTAGACGGGTATCGACCTCCCATTGGTTGCTCCATCCTATGTGGCAGTTGACCGAATATGTCCATCAAGCGACCATTATTGACTTGTCATGTGGCGTCCTCTGATTGACTGACTTAATTACTCTAATTTTTTCACCTAACGCACTGTGCCAATTCCACGTGTCCGCTTAGGATTTGATGTTTGCATCTGACGTGGCAATACCATGTGGCGATCACTGATTGGTCGATATTTACTGGTCATCCTAGCTTGTTGTTGACATGGCCCACTTTACACGTGTCACCCACTCATTGGTTAGCCCAACTAACGGGGATTTCCTTTAATTTACCTTTGACTAAGGAAACATGTCACGTTCACACAGGTCAATTTCTAATGATGTAGATTTTTTTAGTTGACCATTGACGAGGGGCATGTGTCATATTCTGGTTGGTCAACACTTTCAAATGCTAACCTAATGACAGGTGTGGCATAATTGGCCATGTGTCGCACACTTATTAATCACACATGCTAACTGGACATTGACCTAGCAGGCGGTCCATTGAGTCGGGTATATGGTTGACCAGTTCAATTGGATTGGATTCAACGACCTACAATTGAAAATTGGTTAGATCATGACCAATTCGACCACTTTTCTAAAAATTATTTTTTAATTCATTTTCTACATGGTGATCATCTCAATTTTTCAATTTAACATTTTTTAGTCACCTCGAAAAAGGAATCATTGATTCAACTATTTTTGGTTCAATCAGTTTAATTTGGTTTGATCTCAGTTTACCATGAACCAATTGGGTTCTCACTTCCAATTTACAATTCAATTATTTTCTAGGATATTTGGACTTATAATTATCACTTGGGATTACTTCAAATCCCGTTTTGATTTCTTTTCACAAGTTTTGCATCACTTTGAACCAAAATTTTTCTTTTTGAAAATTTTCAATTCTCCATTCGAGCTTTCTTGTTTTGAGAAATAGGATTTACACCTTAGGCATCATTTTGCCTACCCTCTAGACATTAGTTGTACTTTCTCCGATGAGCATTTTTTTACAAACCATTTGGTAGCTAGGTTTCAACTATGGTCAGAAAAAGCCAAATTAATCCAAATTAGTATAGGGTAAACTCCCAATTCCTTCAAATAGCCCTTAGAAGATAAATGAAAGTATTTGGAGTGAATTAGAGAAATTTTAAGTCTGTTGGAGTTGTTTTCAAAGTTTGAGGACAAAATTACAAATTTTGAAATGTTTTGGGCAAGTTGGCAAAACTGAAAAAACTTGTAGAAATAGTCCCCAAGGGAATCTTAATGGGTTATGAGGTGATTTCAAGATAAATGGTGATATCAAAAATGAGTTTCACGAGTTTATGGGCAAAAATATTATTTTTGGTAAATTAAGGGGAAAATGGTCATTTTTTGCAAAATAGGGGGAAATTATCATTTTTTTTTTGGTAAATGTAGAGCAAATTAGTCATTTTGGATGAGTGATGTGTAAAATTAGTAATTTTTTACATAAATGTGGGTAAAATGTAATTTTAGCATAAATAGGGGCAAAATAGTCACTTTACAACATTAGTGGCAAAATGGTCAATTTTGACAAATGGTGGGTGAAAATAATAATTTTGGAAAACAAAAGTCGTAATAAGTTTTGCAATAAAGGGGAAAAATGGTAATTTTATAAATGTGAGGGTTTTAATGTGGTTTTTTGGGATAAGAAATATCTATATATGAGGCAATATAAATGTAAGTTTAAATGTAAACCCCTTCCCCTAGGACCAAGAGAACTGGAAAGAGGAACCGGGAGCTTCAAGAGAGAGGGGAATTGAGGGTTTAATCGAAATGAAATTTAGTAAAGAAGGGTTAAATCGAGAATTTGGAAAATCCTAAGTAGCCAATAAATCACAAAAAAATCATGGCAAAGGACCCTAAAGTGGATTGGGTGTGAGAACCGAACCGATTCAAGGTGAACTGGACCTGAAGGATAGGAACTTTCGCCTCCAAAAAAGTAGACGCCATTGACAGAATCGGGCGAGTTAGACGCCGAAAACACTGTCTTCGGTAGCCCTGTCAGTCGTTGAGCTGCCTATAAATAGAGCACCCTCCCTCTCAGCCTCCCCACCGCTCATGCACCCTCTGAAGACAAATTGTCCCTTTCCTAATGAAGTGTCAATCAGAGCTTTGATGACGGACCATTTCGGAACCAACAAACTCTAGTGGGTAGCACCAGAACCGGGAAGGAGTCCTCTAGCTCGTTGAACCCTCAACTTGACCTGAGAGTAGGTAGAGTAATCACATAGTGAAGCTGCTCCTAATGCCCGAAGTAATGATGTCACGCCCCGACCCGGTTTGGTCGGATCCCCGTGATCAACCCACAAAACCTGCTCCAGATTTGGTGGGTTAAACACACAATTATTCATTCTTGGGACTTTTAATAGCTCATATGTAAAACCCACCCTTTTGAGCTAAGGAAAACCAGGAAAAGAACCGGTCAAACCAAGTGAGGATTCAGAACCAGTTCACAAACCCGATTATTTCTGAACGGGCAAGTTGAGAATTTACAACTCTCGGGTGATCCAAAGGGTTAATTAAACCTTGGAAAAAAAACTTAAGACAAATTAGAAAATAAAAACCAAAGTGGTTCAGGTGAACTAGATTACATAAGAACTTTAAAGTTAAGCGTGCTTGCCCGAGAACCGGGGAGAAGATAGCTATCTGATAGCAAACTCTAGTCAATCCGAGAATCATTGAAGAAGCGCCGACATGATGGAATAGTGAAGCAATTCCGGCGGACCGAAGCTGCCCTATTTCGGCCAAGCTGAAATCGGCCATTTCAAGCCCTCCTCAAGCCAATCTAAGCCCTCCCAACACTTCCTCAGCCTTTCCACGGCCGAATTAGGACCGAAAGGTAAGCCAATTCAGCTCCCCTTTACAATTTTTGATCAGAGCTAGAGAGAGAGTTGACCAAAATTCAATGACGAAATTCTAATCCAATTCTGCATCAATTGATGCAATTCTTGATTCTAGGATAAACCTCAGGACGAGACCTATCTGCCCAGATCAAAAGCTCGGTCCGTCGTGCCTTCACCGGTGAGTAATCGAAGCTTTCTCTCTCTACAGTCTGTTTTCGGTGAAGCTCCGTTTGAGCTCATTCTGGTGTTGAAATCTGCGTTTCAAAGTTTCTTAGAATCGTATAAACATGCAGGAATTCAATTTCAACTCCAATTTCAATAATTAGAAGTGTTTGATTGGTCAATTTGATGAAATCAAATTTAGTAGTGTTGAAGAGTTGAAATTGGGGGAAAATTTGGGGATTTTCGAAATTCAAAGGGCCAAAATACAATTTTATGAAATTGAGGGTCAATTGGGCATGAAAATAATGGTGGAGAACCAATTGAGGAATTTTAGAATTTTTGGGGCAAAACTTACCATTTTTGTAAAAGAAGGGCAAAATGGTAATTTTGGAAAAAATTGGGGAACCAAATTGGAAATTTGGGAAATTAAACTCCTTTTTGGTGAAATTGAATAAATTGAGGTCCCAGGATAAATTTTAAAAGTTACGGGACTCAATTTGAGGAAAAACCGATATTAGGCACTTAAAGTTAAAGAGAAATAACTTTAGGGACCTAATTGCAAATAACTAAAAGTTTGGGTTTTCTCATTCATTGGAAATGAATGAAGGCTGTTATGCCTAGTAATAATGAATAAGGTTGTTTATATCGTGTAGGAACGCGAAATACCGGGAACGCCAGCAAGGACAAGCTCGTGTGAATACAAGGAAACAATCTAGTGGAATTCACGGCATTAACGGGTGAGTGGATTTACTAACATCATACCCGGTTGGTATGATGAGCACAAATTAAAGATAAAAACCACTTGTCAGTTGTGAGTGGGTTTACTAACATCATACCCGGTTGGGATGATGAGCACAACTTAAAGTTAAAAACCACTTACTGGTAGTGAGTGGGTTTACTAACATCATACCCAGTTGGGATGATCAGCACAACTTAAAATTTAAAAACCACTTACTGGTAGTGAGTAGGTTTACTAACATCATACCCAGTTGGGATGATGAGCACAACTTAAAGTTAAAAACCACTTACCGGTTGTGAGTGGGTTTACTAACATCATACCCGGTTGGGATGATGAGCACAACTTAAAGATAAAAACCACTTACCTGTTGTGAGTGAAAATTTTATATCATACCCGGTAGGGGATGATAAGTATCTCGGTATAAAAACCCATTGTTTAGTGGTATTTTAATCATCACCACTTAGAGAAAGTGATGTGAAAATTATGCGAAAAAAACTACTTACCGGTTGTAAGTAGATCATACCCGGTTGGTATGATGAGACTTCCTCGAAGGAAGTTGAAAACCCGTTCATCGGTTATGAACGGAGATGTCCTTATACCGGTTGGTATAATGGACAGTGAAAACCTATTTTATCAAAAGTGTTATCCCTTGACTGTGTGCCAATGCTTAAACTATTTGGGAGACCTTCTCGATGGGAGCTCAAATAGCTCTGATAGGCCAGGGGCCTTGGTTTTGGAACTTGGGGGCTAAATGCCCGATTTTGAAAATCTTGTACAGTGGACCCAAGGCCAGTTGGCACGAGCAGGAGCTCGTAAATGAACATAATATATGTGCCATAAAACTTAATAAGTGAATTGTTTGGCCATGGTACCAAGATAGGACCGACATGCGGCAGTGCGACATGACAGGTCAACGGACTAGTCAAGACAAACAACCGCGGGTTGAGTTGAGAGTCAGGGCCATTGGACTAGTGGCATCACAGATTGCATGGTAATATAAGAAAATATTGTTTGTGCATGCACTGTGAGTACGTGATCATCAAGACGCCCATGAGGGTTAGTGATGCGTCCTAAGGGCACTGGACGTCCTGGTGGCTATAAGGGCAATTTGTCATTCCAGGTGTCTGTGCGAAATCTGGAGTAGCACCAAGCACATGAGACCGGGGTGGGGACAACATGAGGTCTCTGTCCTCATACAGATACGAAGAAGTGATTTTGGGATTGTGGGTCGGATGTCACGTACATCCACTCATTCCTAGGGTAGAAGTGGTTGTACTTCTATCCGGGTGGCAGGAAAAGTCACTCCGAAGCCACTAGCAGGTTCAGTAGTGATACTGACTTGCGAATGTGTGTAACCTTTATGATGAAGGATGTGTGTTGGGTGATGACACACCGGTAACTAAGAAAAAATGGAAACCACTTACCTGTTACTAAAATGCCTAAAATTTACAAAAAATCATCAATTTATCCCCACGATTTCTCAAAATCATCGAATGGCCCTTAACTTTCTCACTTGTGCCATCCAACCCTCATATTCTGGAGAATTGCATAAAAGTCCTCATACTTTGAAAAATTCCCAAATTGCCCTCACATTTTCCCTAAATTATACTTTTGACTCCCGATTTCTTACCTCTTCCAATTGACTGCCTGAAATTCCTTAATTTCTTTTCTTGAGCTGCTATTCACTTCATTCATCTCCCCACGATCATTCTACACTTCAAATTTCTAAATTTTCCTAAGTTCTGAGCTTCGTCGGAGCTCCATCGGAAAACAACTTTAGAGAGAGAAAGCTTGATGAGCTTACTGATGGAGAGGTGGTGGTTGGAGCTCTAGTTACAGGTAGCTAGTACTTGTTGAGGGGTTCTACTAGGATTGGATCCTGCTATAATTCACCACCGAACAGCAAAAATTAGAAGAGAGAAGTTTCGGGGAGGTGAAGCTTTGAAATTCAAATATTTTGATGAGAAGAGGCGAAATTTGGCTTACCTGGTGTTTAGGAGGTGCCTTAGGCGGTTAGGGGAGGTCAATTCCAACAACATGAAGTTGGAGATGGCCTAGGTTGGATTGGTTAGAAGTTCATTTGTAAATCCCGCCCTTTTGAGTAAAGAAAAATTGGGAAAAGAACAGGTCAAACCGAGTGAGAAAATCAAACTGGTTCACAAACCCGATCATAGGGGAATGGGCAATTTGGGAAATTTCAACTCCCGAGTGACCCAAAGGATTCATAAAACCTTGGAAAAGAACATCAAAACAAATTGGAAGAGAAAAACAATATTTGTTCAGATGAACCGGATCCAATAGGATTGAACTAGTTTATGAACCGAACTAGTTTATGAATCGAAACCGATAGAGAAAGGGAAAACCGGGAAATTTATGGATCCTGAGTGACACAACAAGTCCCAAAAGTCATGGAAAAGAACTTAAGGATGGATTGGATATGAAAACCAAAATGGTTCAGGTGAATCGGATACGAACTAGATTGAACTGGTTTGAACCACTATTGAACCGGATGCTAAAGTCATTTTTCTAGGTGGCTTAAAAAATTCAAATTTAAGATTTGAGGCTACCACTAGATAGAAAATGAATTTAGATGAATTTAAAAATTTTTAGATTTGAATTCATTTTTCTAGGTGAATCGACCGGTTTAAGCTTTGAACCCGATTCGGACCGGTCCGATCCGGTTCATAACAGTGTCGTCTTCTACCTTCAGACGACAATATTGTTCACTCACTAAAAAATCGTGCACCGCCGGTGAAGATGAAAAGCCTCCGGTTAGGGAGTTTCAGGCAATGAATGACCACCATTAAGGCACCAATCGGATGGCCAGGAAGTCCCCGAGCTTCCTATATAAAGAGTCCCTCTTCATTCATCCTCTCCACTCCTGAAAACTCCATTCTCTCTCAACTGCTCCAATTTCCAGCAAAGCTCGAACCAGAGCTCCAACTTGGGCATTTTTCTGAGTCAAACAAGGTGAGGTTTGTATCTTTAGAATCGGGGAAAAGTCAGCTACACACTTGTAGTCTCCATTTGCTCCAAGAGTCACCAGAGAAATGCTGGTGTGATAGAATAGTGAAGGAAACCAGGAGGAATACAACTCCTGCTCGAAATTTCAACTAAATCCAGGAGGAAGCTCTTCAAGATCTAAGCGTAGAGGTGGGAAGGAAAAAGGAACGAAGGTAGGACCTCGATAAACCATAAATAGAACAAAGAGGACTCCCCCTTAAATAAGAAAATTTCAATAATTTAGGAGCAAATAAGGGAGAGCATCTACAAGAGAAGACAAGTCGAGCATTTGATGACAAATTGGATGTCTTAGGATTGCAAGTACGAATCACTTTGGAAAAAGCAGTGAAGCCAAATAGGAGTTTTTGGACCAACATGGCGGAAGGAAGCAAGTTGTAATAACAAGACAGTCAATGAGAATTAACGACACCCTAAGGAAGATAGGGAAGTAGAAAGGACTACACTAAAAAAGGGTAGCAAGTTGGATATTAAGGACAAGAAGACTCGAGAAACAACTACCCTAAGGCCAAAGGAATGGTAGGGATGAGGCAGTTAATGAACTGATACTCGTGACGATCAAAATTTAAGCTTTGATAAAGAAGGGAGAGGTGGAAAGGCCAAATATTGATAAAAAGAAAAATGAAAGAAAATCCCTAAAAGACCAATGGCCAAATTAACGACTAAACTCAAGCCAAGAGAGGAGCAGGCAAGCCTGTCACATAATGTTCAAGAAATCTTGAAACAAGAAAGGTTTGAACTCTCCTTAAAAGAAATAGATATGTACTAGAGTACAAGTGAGGATGAGGATAGAGTACAAAAGATGTGTCGGCAAGATTTCAAGAGTAAGGGTAAAACAAGGAGTAGACGACATCAAATGATGTCATTTAAGGGTATATATATTTCTTAGAGCAAATAAAGAAGAATTTCAAGAGCAAGGGAAAGAGTCCTACCAAGGAAGGAAACACTGGAACAGCATATTTAACCCAACTGAAAGGAAATGAAACCAAGTGAAGAGGGATAAAGAGATAAACTTGCAAATGAAGTGCATGATGAGGTGGAAGAATGAAGGAAAGCATATTAAGAAGACCCAAGGAGTAAGTTAAACTCAAGGAGTGGGGAAGTAAGAAGATAGCATCAAAAGATGTCATACAAATAAGAGAGGGGTAGACTGCCAAAATTAAGGAAAGAGAGGAAAGAACATCTGAGAAACTTTAGAGAAGTAAGCCCTCCAAATAAGAAGTGTTTGAAGGGGGAAACAACCACTAAGATCAAGATGGATCTGGTCCACACTCGCATAAAGAGTGGACGATTGGGGATAGGGCGAAGTACGTGAAATAAGACTAATAATCGAAAGTTCCTCAGATAAAGAATAAGGGACGAAATGGAATTTTAAGATGAGGAAGGATTCTAAGCGGGCAAATGCCCCAGTATAGAAGGAAAAGTAAGGAAAGAGAGGAAGAAACCTTCAAGGAATGGTAAGAAGGTTGAGCATATAGCTCCTAGGATGAAAGTCTCTACCTTGAGGGACACAGTAGAGAATAAAATCGTAAAAAGGGAACTCTCCGAACAAAACAATAGACAAATAGATCGAAAGGGATCAAACGGGAATAATGAGTTATGAAATGATTACGAACAAGTAAGAATGGATTAAGGACAAAGGAACGTCCTTGAGTAAAAGATGTCACTGGGAATGAGGATGAACCTAACAAAGGAAGAATCCCAACATGTCGGTAAATCATCTGGAAACCCCATAATTGGAACCAGAGAGACCCAATAAAGTTGGGAAAGGACGAGTGAGTAAGGAAAACCAACATAGTTATGTAAGACATGTTGCCAAGGCAAAATGGATGAGTGAATAAATGGTAAAGGAAGTTGGGAATGTACTACCAGACGGAGATATACAACCCCCGAAAGGTTGGAAGGTTGTGAACACCTAGAAATGAAGTGTTATAAAATTTTAATGGTAAAGGACAGACTCTAGAGCATTGTCATGTTGTTCATGCAATTTTAATTATCCTATTCTAGGAAATGGTGCAGGTTTAAATGACATCTTACTCTTTACGGTTTATAATAAGGGGAAACCCTTTAATAAACCAGGAGAGTGGCGGGTTGATCACGGGGATCCGACCAAACCAGGTCAGGGCGTGACAATTTTCTATCCAATAGTGGCCTCAAATCTCACCTAGAAAAATGAATTTACCATCTAGTTCAAGAGTGGTTCAAACCCGTCAAAATTGGTTCAATCTATTTCAGATCCGATTCACCTGAACCGATTTGGTTTTCATCTCCAATTCATTCTTAAGTCCTTTTCCATAACTTTTGGGACTCGTTGGGTCACTCGGGATCCATAAATTTCTCAGTTTGCCCTTTCTCTATCGGTTTTGGTTCATAAACCGACTTGGTTCATAAACTAGTTCAATCTTGTTGGATCCAGTTCATTTGAACAGGTTTGGTTTTTCTCTTCCAATTAATTCTATGGTTCTTTTCCAAGGTTTTATGAATCCTTTGGGTCACTCGGGAGTTTAAATTTCCTAAATTGCTCATTCCCCTATGATCGGGTTTGTGAACTGGTTCGGTTTTCTCACTCGGTTTGATCGGGTGTTTTCCCAGTTTTCATTAACTCAAAAGGGCGGGGTTTACAACTCTCCCCTCCTTTTAGGAGTTTTTTCCCCAAAAATAAATCAACATCCTTTGCATCGAAAATAATTTCCCTTGATGTTAACTCAGGATTTGCTTGACATGCCAACTTTCCTTTCACTTAGACCTTTTAAATCATGCACTTAAGGAATTTCTTTTCCTTTATATTGTTTACTCCTTCCATGGAGTTTTATCATAACTAGTATGTCTTGCCCGTGAGTCCAAAGGTATATCTCCATGGAATGAGAAAGTGATGGGAAGGAAAAGAGAACCTTAAGCGTATGTGATATAATGGATAAATGGAAATAACCGAGAAGGTTGTATATCAATAAACTACAAGTTGATATTAAAGGGAAGTTCTTTCTAGTGCAAAGAACGTTGAATAAGTTTTGGGGATAAAACTCCTAAAAGGAGGAGAGAGTTGTAAACCCCGCTCTTTTGAGTTAAGAAAAACCGGGAAAAGAACCGGTCAAACCGAGTGAGAAAATCAAACCAGTTCACAAACCCGATTATCAGGAAACGGGAAATTTGAGAAATTTATAACTCCTGATTGACCCAAAGAGTTCATAAAACCTTGGAAAAGAACATTAGGACAAAAACGGAAGAGAAAAATCATACCGGTTCAAATGAACTGGATCCAATTAGATTGAACTGATTTATGAACCGGAAACCATAGAAAGAGGGCAAACTAGGAAATTTATGGATCCCAAATGACCTAAAGAGTCACATAACTCATGAAAAAGGACTTTAGTATGAATGGGGGATGAAAACCAAACTAGTTCAGGTGAACAAGATCCGTACCAGATTGAACCGGTATGGACCAATTTGAATCACTATTGAGCCACATGCTAAATTAATTTTTCTAGGTGGCTTAGAAAATTTAAATTTGAGATTGAGGCCACCATTGGTTAGAAAATGAATTTAGAAATATTTAATTTTGAAAAATTCGGTCAAATTAGGCCTAAACCGGCTGGTTTAAGCTTTGAATCTAGTTTGGACCAGTACAGTCCAATTCAAAATAATGTCGTCTTCTTCCTTCATATGACAACATTGTTCACTCACCAGAAAATCGTGCAGTACCGGCGAAGTAGAAAAGTCTCTGGCTAGGGAGTTTCAGGCAATGAATGACCACCATTAAGGTGCCAATCGGAGGGCCAAGACATCCACGAGCCTCCTATATAAAGGGCACCACCTCATTCATCCTCTTCACACCTAAAAACTCCATTCTCTCTCAACTGCTCCAATTTTCAGTGAAGTTCGAACCAAAGCTCCAACTTGGGCATTTTTTTTAGCCAAAGAAGGTATGGTCAGATTCTTTGGATTCGGGGAGAAGTCAGCTACATGCCTGTAGTCTCCATTTGCTCCAAGGGTCACCAGAGAAGTGCCGACATGATCGAACAGTGAAGCAACTCTAGCGAACCGAAGATGCCTTGTTTTGGTCGAGCTAATATCGGCCAATTCGAGCCCTTCTTAGGCCAAACCAAGCCCTCCCAACACCTCCACAGTCCTCCTACAAGTGAATTAGAGCTGAAAGGTAAGTCAATTTGGCTCCACTCTGTAAATTTCGATCAATGTTATAGAGAGAACTGGCAGAACTTCTATGACTAAATTCTCACTCAATTCAACATCAATTGATGCAATTCTTGATCCTAGGAAGAACCTTAAGACAAGAGGTATCTGTCCAGATTGAAAGCTCGGACCATCGTGTCCCCGACGGTAAGCTTTCAAAACTTTCTCTCACTAAGTCCAATTTTCCGACAAAGCTCCATTTGAGTTCATTCTGGCCTTCTAATCGTGTGATTCAAAGGAAAATTGAATCGTACGAAGGTGTAGGAACTCCAATCTAACTTCTATTTCAACAATTAAACTCATTTGATCAATCAATTTGATGAAATCAAATTCGGCTGAGTTAGAAAGATGAAATTGGGAAAAATTTGGGAGAAATTTGGGGATTTCAAAATTTCATGGGACTAAAGTACAATTTCATAAAATTGAGGGCAATTTAGGCATGATAAAGATGTTGGAGGACCAATTGGATAAATTTTGGAATTTTTGGGGCAAAACATACCATTTTCGTAAAGTAGGGGCAAAATCGTAATTTTGGAAAAGTTGGGGACCAAATTGGAAATTTGGGAAATTAAACCCCTTTTGTGAATTTGAATAAATTGAGGTCCCAAGGTGAATTTTAAAAGTTTCGAGACTCAATTTGAGGAAAAATCACCATTAGGAACTTATAGTTAAAGAAAAATAACTTTAGGGACCTAATTGCAAATAAAGGAAAAGTTTGGTTTTCTAATTCATTTGAATGAATGAGGGCTATTAGGCCAAAGGATAATGAACAAAAGAGTTTATATCGTGTAGGAACACGAAGTACTGAGAACACCACCTAAGACAAGTTCGAGTAAGGACAACAAGCCAGTTGTCCTTACTCGAACTATCGCGTGAGTGGGATTTAATTTCATACCTGGTTGGGATGATAAGCACCTTGTAAATGAAAACCCACTAGTAAGTGGTATTTTAACCATCACACCTAAGAGGAGTGATGTAAAAATTACACGGAAAAACTACTTATCGATTGTAAGTAGATCATACCCAGTTGGTATGATGAAACTTCTTGGAAGGAAGTAGAAAACTCGCTTATCAGTTATAAGGGGAGATATCATCATACTCGTCTGGTGTGTTGGACGGCTAAAAGTTCATTTTGTCGGAAGTGCTCTCCCCTGACTATGTGCCATTACCTAAACATTTTGGGAGACCTTATTGACGGGAGATCGAATAGCTCATATAGGCTGGAGGCCTTGGTTTTGGAACTTAGGGTCAAATATGCCCTATTTTGAAAATCTCGAACAGTGGGCCCTAGGCCAGTTGGCATGAGCAGGAGCTTATAAACAAACATGAATTTGAGCCATAAAACTTAAATGAATGAATTGATTGGCCATGGTACCAAGATAGGACCAACATACTCAATGGATTGGCGGTAGTGCGACATGACAGGTCGACAGACTAGTCGAGACAAATAGGTACAGGTCAAGTTGAGGGTTGGGGTCGTTGGACCAGTGGCACCAAAGATTAAATGGCTTTTGAGGAAAACTTTGTTTGTGCATGCACTTGAGGTTTGGGACCATTAAGATGCCGAAGAGGGGCAGTAATGCGTCCTAAGGGTTGTTGGATGACATGGTGGTGATAAGGGAAAAGAGAAGCTACTGGGTTTGTGTTTCTCGTCATACTAGTTAGTCATGGAGTTTTGTGTTTGTACTCCACGGAGTTTCTGTGTTTGTACTCCATGGAGTTTGTGTGTTTAGACTCCACGAAGTTACTGTGTTTGGAGCTTCATGAATCTTCTATCTTTGAGTTTCATGCGCACGAGACCGAGATATGGTATTTGTCCTCATACGAACATAGAGTTTTATTCACAGGATTGAGAGTCGGATGTTGCGTACATCTACTCGTTCTCAGGGTAGAAGTGGACATGCTTATATTTAGGTGGTTGGTAATGTCGCTCTGACGCCACAAGTGGGTACAATGCATAAACTGGCCTACAAATGGGTGATCCCTTCATGATGAAGGGCGTGTGTTGGTTAATAGGCAAACTAGTTATGGTTGAGGAGTGAGTAATGGCTATGAATTTGAGATTTTTAGGATGAATTATTTTAAAAGAAAATAAGGAGTCTGGCACACTACAATTCAAATATTTTTCCTAAAAGTCAAACTTTAAACACATATTCACTAAGTCATTGAACTCACCCCCTCCCTTTTATCCCTTTTTAGGTAACCAAAGGAAACCTACCCAATGACCTCCTATTAATCACACCTACAAGACGGGTATGTAATTTAAAAATTTTATGCATTTTTTATTTATGTATTCCAGGAAAGGTACATATTTAAAGGACGCCTTACTCCTCCGGGGTTAATGGAGGGGAAAACCCTTGGTAAACCAGAAGTGTGGCGGGTTGCTCACGGGGATTCGACCAAACCAGGTCGAGGCGTGACATAGTAGAGATAAAAAATTGAAATAAGGGAGCTATCATAAAAAAGAAATCGACACTTATGACCAAAGGAGATTAATTCATAATAAGAATTGTGAAGTGATCATGGGTGAGTAAGGATTGACTAAAATAAAGGTAAGTCCTTGAGAAAAGAACGCCACTGAAACTAAGGAAGGTTATATGAAGGGTCAAAACTGGATAAAATAATTTAACACCGAAAATCTATGAAAGCGAGTAGGCAACACTCGAGAAGACACCAAGCTATGGGTTTTAACAATAACGGAAGTAACAATACACAGGAATGATTAGGTATCTTGGAACTTCCCAATCCTGAAATCCTAAGTAAAGAACCTCAAGGGGGAGAATATTGCTCTAAGCAAAGGAGGATGTGAATCTAAGGATATACCTTTGAGCTCTCAGATAAGATATGCTTAGAGGGGAGGATATCCATGGAATGAGTAAGTAATGGAAAGGAAAGAAATTTCTTAAAATGTGTGTTAGAATGGGGCTAAGTGGAAATAACCGAGATGTTTGTATGTCAATAAAATTTAGAGAAATTAATTCATGTATATGGGATGTGGAATAAGTTCTGGGGACAAAACTCCTAAAAGGATGGGAGAGTTGTAAACCTCATCCCATGAACTGGTCACAAACCCCAACCGTTAGAGAATAGGTAAAATGGAAAATTTACACATTTCGAGTGACCCAATGAGTCATAAAAACCATGGAAAGGGACTTTAGGACAATTTGGGAGAGAAAACTAGAGCGATTCATGTGAACAGGATTCGAAAAGGATTGAACCGGTTTAGATCAGTTTGAACCATCATTGAACTGGATGCTAAATTCATTTTTCTAGGTGGCTTAAAATATTTATATTGGATAATTAAAGCCACCATTGGATAGATAATGAATTTAGAAATTTTAAATTTTGAAAAAATCAGTCGAATCGGGCCTAAACCGGTCGATTTAAGCACAGAACCCGGTCTAGTCCAGTTCGGAACAATGTCGTCTTCTTCCTTCAGATGACACTACTATTCACTTGCAGAAAAATGAATAGTATTGGCGGAAAGGAAATGTTTCTGTTCATGACATTTCAAGCCATCAATTAGCACCATTAAGGTGCCAAATGGATGGCTGAAGAGTCCCTGAGCTCCCTATATAAAGAGCTCCTCTCCATTCATTATTCACACACTTGAAAACTCCACTCTCTCTTAGCTACTCAGATTTCTGATGAAGCTCGAACCTAAGCTCCGACATAGGGATTTTTCTAAGCCAAAGAAGGTGAGGTCAGGTTCCTTAGACTCAAGGAGAAGTCACCTACTTGACGGTGGTCACCATTCGATCCGAGGAGTGCCGGCGTAATCAAACAGTGAAGCAGTTCTAAAACACCAAAGTTTTCCTATTTCTGTCGAGCTGAAAAAGGCCAAATTGAGCCCTCCTTAGGCCAAACCAAGCTCTCCCAACACTCCCACAACCCTCAAACGACTGAATTAGAGCTGAAATGTAAGCCAATTTGGCTCTAATCTGTAAAGAATGTTGGAGGACCAATTGGTCAATTTTTAAGAATAATTGGGGTCAAATTACCATTTTTATAAAGTAGGGGCAAAATGGTAATTTTGAAAAGTTGGGGACCAAATTGGAAAATTGGGAAACTTGAACCCTATAAGTGATTTTGAGTAAATTGAGGACCCAAAGTGAATTTTTGAAGTTTTGGGGCTCAATTTAGGGAAAACCTAGCATTATGGACCTAAAGTTAAGGAAGAAGAACTTTAGGGACCTAAAGGCAATTAACTGAAAAATTTTGTGCATTTCATTCATACGTGAAGAATGAAGGATATTATGCCAGATATTAATAGATAAGGAACATGAGGATCAGAACGCCAACAAGGATAAACTCGTGTGGAGGTAGAAAGCTGGCTAAGAAGGGATACACTACAAATATCGGGTGAGTGGGTTATTCACATCATACCCGGTTGGGATGATAAGTACCTCAGAAATGAAAAACCACTATTATGTGGAATTTTAACATCACACTTGGTTGGAGTGAAGTGAGAACTACGCAGAAAAACTACTTACCAGTTGTAAGTAGATCATACACGGTTGGTATGATGAACTTCCTGGAAGGAAGTAGAAAACCTGCTTACCAGTTGTAAGTGGAGATGTCATTACACTCAATTGGTGTGATGGACGAGTTGAAAAGTTATTTTGTTTGAAGTGTTCTCCCCTGACTGTGTGCCAATGCTTAAAACTTTTGGAAGACCTTCTTGACAAGAGCTGGAATAGCTCAAATAGGCTAGAGGCCTCCGTTTTGGAACTTTGGGACTGAAATGCCTGGTTTTGAAAATCACATATAGTGGGCCCAATCCCAGTTGGCATGAGTAGGAGCTCATAAACAAACGTTATGATAATCCATGAAAATTCTCAATGAATGATTTATGTGATTTGGCCATGGTACTATGACAGACAGACATACTCGATGGACTAATAGTAGTGTGATAGGACCAGGTCAACGTTTCGGTCTAGACAAACAATTGTAGGTCGAGTTAAGGGTCGGGGTCGTTGGACCAGTAGCACCAAAGATGGCTTTATGGAAAACTTCGTTTGTGCATGCACTTGATGTCACGCCCCGACCCGGTTTGGTCGGATCCCCGTGATCAACCCGCCACTCTCCCGGTTTATTAAAGAGTTTCCCCTTATTATAAATCGTAAAGAGTAAGGCGTCCTTTAACCTGCACCTTTTTCCTGGAATAACATAATCAAAACTACATGAAATTTAAAACTGTACATACTTGTCTTACAAGCATCTTAGTTGATGGTTTTTAAGGGGAGGTTTTCCAAGATTTCTTGAAAGGGATATAAGGGAGGGGGTGAGTACAACTACTTAGTGAATGGGTTTTTTAAAACTTTTGACTTTTAAGAAAAATATTTATATGGAGTGTGCCAGACTCCTTTGTTTTCAAAAATCCATTCATTTAAAAATTTGAGTTTTTCCATTATTTCTTAGTTACCACGGTGTGTCATCACCCAACACACATCCTTCATCATGAAGGTTACACACATTCGCAAGTCAGTATCACTACTAAACCCGCTAGTGGCTTCGGAGTGACTTTTCCTGCCACCCGAATAGAAGTACGACCACTTCTACCCTGGGAATGAGTGGATGTACGTGACATCCGACCCACAATCCCGAAATCACTTCTTTGTGTCCGTATGAGGACAGAGACCTCATCCTGTCCCCACCCCGGTCTCATGCGCTTCGTGCTACTCCAAATTTCGCACAGACACCTGGAACGACGAACTGCCCTTATAGCCACCAGGTCGTCCAGTGCCCTTAGGACGCATCACTACCCCTCATGGGCGTCTTGATCATCCCGTACTCACAGTGCATGCACAAACAATGTTTTCTTATATTGCCATGTAATCTGTGGTGCAATTAGTCCAACGGCCCCGACTCTCAACTCAACCCGCAACTGTTTGTCTTGACTAGTCTGTCGACCTGTCATGTCGCACTGCCGCTAGTTGACTGAGCATGTCGGTCCTATCTTGGTACCATGGCCAAACAATTCACTTATTAAGTTTTATGGCACATATATCATGTTCATTTACGAGCTCCTGCTCGTGCCAACTGGCCTTGGGCCCACTGTACGAGATTTTCAAAATCGGGCATTTAGCCCCCAAGTTCCAAAACCGAGGCCCCTGGCCTATCAGAGCTATTCGAGCTCCCGTCGAGAAGTTCTCCCAAATTGTTTAAGCATTGGCACACAGTCAGGGGAGAGATCTTCCGACAAAAATAGGTTTTTACTGTCCATCATACCGACCAGTATAAGGACATCTCCAATCATAACCGATGAATGAGTTTTCAACTTCCTTCGAGGAAGTCTCATCATACCAACCGGGTATGATCTACTTACAACCAGTAAGTAGTTTTTCTGCATAACTTTCACATCACTTTCTCTAAGTAGTGATGATTAAAATACCACTAAACAGTGGGTTTTTATATCGAGGCACTTATCATCCCCAACCGGGTATGATGTTAGTAAACTCACTCACAACCGGTAAGTGGTTTTTAACTTTAAACTGTGCTCATCATCCCAATTGGGTATGATGTAAATAACCCACTCACAACCGGTAAATAATTTTTAAATTTTAAGTTGTGCTCATCATCCCAACCGGGTATGATGTTAGTAAACCCACTCACAACCGGTAAATGATTTTTAAATTTTAAGTTGTGCTCATCATCCCAACCGGGTATGATGTTAGTAAACCCACTCACAACCGATAAATAATTTTTAAATTTTAAGTTGTGCTCATCATCCCAACCGGGTATGATGTTAGTAAACTCACTCACAACCGGTAAATAATTTTTAAATTTTAAGTTGTGCTCATCATCCCAATCGGGTATAATGTTAGTAAACTCACTCACAACCGGTAAGTGGTTTTTAACTTTAATTTGTGCTCATCATCCCAACCGGGTATGACGTTAGTAAACCCACTCACCCGTTAATGCCATGATTTCCACTAGACTGGTTCTTTGTATTCACGCGAGCTTGTCCTTGCTGGTGTTCCTGGTATTTAACGTTCCGGTGAAGGCACGACAGTCCGAGCTTTCAATCTAGGTAGATAGGTCTCATCCTGAGGTTCATCCTAAAATCAAGTATT
Organism: Trapa incisa; assembly: GCA_030064435.1. Taxonomy (NCBI): domain Eukaryota; kingdom Viridiplantae; phylum Streptophyta; class Magnoliopsida; order Myrtales; family Lythraceae; genus Trapa; species Trapa incisa. Next base: position 4,775,514 of record CM057770.1, on the reverse strand, counting down.
GTATCAATTTATGCGGAATTGGATTAGAATTTCGTGATTGAAATTCGGTCGATTCTCTCTCTAGCACCGATCGAAAATTATAAAAGGGAGCCGAATTGGCTTACCTTTCAGTCCTAATTCGGCCGTGGAAAGGCTGAGGAAGTGTTGGGAGGGCTTAGTTTAGCCTGAGGAGGGCTTGAAATGGCCGATTCCAGCTTGGCCGAAATAGGGCAGCTTCGGTCCACCGGAGTTGCTTCACTATTCCATCATGCCGGCGCTTCTCCAACGGTTCTCGGATTGACTGGAGTTTGCTATCAGATAGCGTCTTCTCCCCAGTTCTAAAGAGTCTGACTTTTGTTCAAGTCGAAGCTCTGGTTCGAGCTTTACTAGGAAATGGAACAGTAGAGAGAGAGAAAGAGAAGTGTTGAGGTGTGAGGAGAATGAAATGGGGATGACCTCTTTATATAGTCCTAAAACCCGTGTATTAAATAGGCGAGATTTATTACTAGTATTAATATTGCCATAAATTATTGGTATTAATTCCAATAATTAAATATATATTAATTAATGGCTATTTATGATAAGTCGTACGTTCCCAAGAGGTCACCCAATTTAGTTCACCTGAACCAATTTAGTTTTTTTTTTTATTTTGTCTTAAATTTCTTTTCCAATGTTGAATAAATTCTTTGGATCAACCGAAAATTATAAATTTTCATATTGCTTATTTCCAAATGTAAACCGGTTTGGTTTTTCTTATTCGGTTTGACCGGTTCTTTTCCCGGTTTTCCTTAACTCAAATGTGCGGGGTTTACACTTGAGGTCCGAGACCATTAAGACAGTGACCATGCGTCCTAAGTGCTACTGGATGACATGGTAAAGATAAGGGTAGTTTGTCATGCCAGCAATTAGGGAAGATCAACGTAGCTTCATGTGCATGAGACCGAGGTGGGGTCAAGATGAGGTCTTTGTCCTCATACGGACATGGAGATGATTTCGGGTTTAAGGGTCAGATGTCGCGAACATCCACTCATTCCTAAGGTAGAAGGGGATGGGCTTCTATCAAGGTGGATGGTAAAGTCACTCCGACGCCACAAGTGGGTGTAGTGGACGTGCTGCTCTACGAATGTGTGATTCCTTCATGATTAAGGGCGTGTGTTGATTGTTAAAAACACCGATTGTGGATAATGAGGAAAAGTGTTTGAAAATCAAAATTTGAGGAAGAAATGATCTTAAAGGAAATAAGGAGTCTGGTACACTCCAATTAAAAACTATTTTATAGAAACTCTTTTTCAACCACTCATTCATTGAGTTGTAGAAACTCACCCCTCCCTTTCTATCCCTTTTCAAGAGTAGAGAAAATGACTAGATATAACACCAAGATCTACCCTCTATCAGGTATGCTTAAAAGTTTTTTTTTCTTTTTAAGATTACATTTTTATTCATATATGTTATTATAGGGAACAAGGTTGAGATTTCATCTAGATCCTCTTGATTTAAGGAAGAGGGAAACCCCTCTTGAACCAAGGGAGCGGCGGGTTGATCACGGGGATCCAACCAAATCGAGTTGGGGCATGACAAGTTTTGTCCCCAAAACTTAAGTCAGCAATTATTTGCACTGAGGTGACTTTCCTTGATGTCCTCCTAGGCTTTGCTCGGCATGCTATCACTTTGGCTATTCCTTTCATTTGATCCTTTAGCCATGTACTTAAGAAGTCTTTCTTTCTTTATGTTTTCTACCCACACCATAGTGTGTATCATGATCAGTTATGTCCAAACTACCCATTCCAAGGTATCTCCTTAGGTCTATTTTTTACTCTATTTGGGGTAAGACTCTTCTTCTTAAGGGTCTTTAATCGTCTCATCGGGTTGAATGTTCCAGATGCATCTGATCGTCGATGTTTTCCCTTCATTTCCTAGATTGTTGATGCTCTTAATTTAGCATCCTTTATGGATCTTCGTCCTTAATCTCATGGGTTATGTTATACTTTCTTCCTCATCTTATTTGGCCCTTCCTTCATTTTTGGCTTACTACGATTCTAGTTCCATTTCTTAGGTTTAGCCATCGGACTTGGTCCTACTTGGGTTATCTTGCTTGGAACTGTTGGCACCATATGTTTCTGACAATATGATCTATTTTGAAATTGTCTTTGCCTCTTATGGTTTCTAAAATGTGTATCATTGGTGACAATATATTCCCTTCCATCCATTTAGGAACTGCTTCCCAACTACTTCCTATGTGGTCCCATTGTCTTTTAATTTTCTTAATATTGGTATCTTGTTGGTTCCCTTTACCTACTTATTCTTTACCAACTTTCCTATGGTTTTTCCCCAATTCCCACCTCGGTTTTCCAACTTACTGACACATCGAGATCCTTTGTCACTTATGTCCTTCCTCATTTACACTGGAATATTTTTCTCAAGGCTGTCCATTCCTTTGTCCTTTCTTGCTTACTTATGACCATTTCTCATTTCTCACCGAGTTGACCCTTTTTTCAATCTATGTAATGTTCCCTTGTTTTGGGAGAGGTCTCCCTTTTAAGGTTTCCTTTCTCTACTATGTCCTTCAAGGTAAAGCCTTCCACTTTAAGGTTATACCTTTGATCTTCTTATTTATTCCTTAAAGGTCTCTTCCCTTTACTTCCCTACACTTTCTTTATTTTGGGACATGTGCCTGTTCCTAATCCTTCGTTGTCTTAAGATTCCATTTCATCTCTTATCCTTTATCCAAAGTACTTCTGGTTTTTGGGTCTTAATTGTGTATTCCACACTATGCCCAGCCATCATCCTTTATGCTCCATTAAGTGAACGTGGACCACAACAACTCTTGATGTTTGTGGTCATTTCATCATCCATTTCTTAATTTGAGGCTTATTTCTCCCAAGATTTCTCAGTTAGTCTTTCATCTATGTTCTTATTATGGGCAATCCACTCCTTTCTTACTTATACGGTATCTTTCGAGGCTATCTACTCCTCTACCCATTCCTTGAGTTTTAACTTACTACTTGGGTTATGGGTAAACTTCCTTGTAATTGATCTTTTATTCCCAACTTGCAATCTTTTTTGAAACTTTTCTCCTCTATCCCACTTTAGTTGGGTTCTGAGTTTTTGAACCGGTTTGAACCACTATTGAATTGGTTTCTAAATTCATATTTCTATATGGCTTAAAATATTCAAATTGGAGAATTGAAGCCACGATTGGATAAAGAATGAATTTAGATAAATTTAGAAATTTTAATTTTGAAAAACTCTGTTGAATCAGGCCTAAAACAGTTGGTATAAGCATTGAACCTGGTTCGAACCGGTCTGGTCCATTTCGGAATAGTGTCGTCTTCTTCCTTCAAATGACATTTTAGGCCATGAATGATTTCCATAAAGGTGCCAATCGGACAGCTAAGGAGTCTCCGAGCTTCCTATATAAAGAGCTCCTCCTCATTCATACTCCTTACACTTGAAAACACCTCTCTCTCTCTCTCTCTACTGCTCCAATTTTTGGTGAAGCTCGAACCAGAGCTCCAATTTAGGCATTTTTTGTAGCCAAAGAAGGTGAGGTCGGGCTCCTTAGACTCGAGTAGAAGTCAGCTATTTGATGGTGGTCACCATTCAATCCGAGGATCACTAGAAAAGTGTCGGTGACAGTGAAGCAGCTCCGACAGACCAAAGCTGCCCTATTTCGACCGAGCTAAAAATGGCCAAATTGAGCCCTTTTCAGGCCAAACCAAGCTCTCCCAACACTTCCACAGCCCTCATACGGCCAAATTAGAGTGGAAAGGTAAGGTAATTTGGCTCTCCTCTATAATTTCCGATTAGTGTTAGAGAGAAAACTGACGAAACTTCACTGGCTAAATTCTCCCTCAATTCAATATGAATTGATGCAAGTCTTGATCCAACGAGGTACCTCGAGACGAGAGCCATTTGCCCTAATCAAAAGCTCGGACCGCCACACCCCCGACGGTAAGTTTTCGAAGCACTCTCTATAAGTCCAATTTTCCGACGAAGTTCCATTTGAGCTCAATTCGGATCCAAAAGATGTGATTCAAGGCTCCATTGAATCATGTGGAAGTGTAAGAATTCAATTTTACCTTTAATTTCAACAATTAAACCTGATTGAATGGTTAATTTGATGAAATCAAATTTGACCTGTTTGAAAGGGGGGAATTGGTGGGAAATTTGGGAATTTCATAAAATTAATGGCCAATTTACCATGAAAAAGATTTGGAGGACCAATTTATCGATTTTTTGAATTATTTGGGTCAAATTTCCATTTTTGTAAAGTAGGTGCAAATTTGTAATTTTTGAAAAGTTGGGGACCAAATTGGAAATTTGGGAAACTTGAACCCCTTAAGCGATTTTGAATAAATTGAGGACCCAAAAGTGAATTTTAGAAGTTTTGGGACTCAATTTGGGGTAAAATTTAGCATTAGGGACCTAAAGTTAAGGAAAAAGAACTTTAGCGACCTAAATGCAAATAACTGAAAAGTTTGAGCATTTTGTTCATACGTGAGGAATTAGGGCTATATTGCCAAACGTTAATAAACAAGGATGTCCAAATCGTGTAGGAGCACGAAGGACCAGAAACGCAAGTAAGGATAAGCTCGCGTGGAGGCAAAAAAGACAACTAAAAGGAATACACTGCACTTATTGGGTGAGTGGGATTTTTCACATCATACCCAGTTGGGATGATGAGTACCTTAGAAATGAAAAACCACTATTATGTGAAATTTTAACATCATACCTTATTGGAGTGATGTGGAAACTACGCGGAAAAAATACTTACCGGTTGTAAGTAGATTATACCTGGTTGGTATGATGAACTTTCTAGAAGGAAGTAAAAAACTCGTTTACCGGTTGTAAGCAGAGATGTCATCACAACCGGTTGCTGTGATAGACGAGTGAAAAGTTATTTTGTCATAAGTGTTCTCCCCTGACTGTGTGCCACTGCTTAAAAATTTTGAGAGACCTTCTTGACAAAAGCTTGAATAGCTTAGATAGGCTAGATGCCCCAGTTTTGAAACTTGGGGACTAGAATGCCTGGTTTTAAAAATCTTGTATAGTGGGCCCAAGGCTAGTTGGCATGAGCAGGAGCTCATAAATAAACATGATGATAAGCCATGAAAATTTTAATGAATGATGTGATTTGGCTAAGGTACCAAGATAGGACCGACATATTTGATGGACTGGCGGTAGTGTGATAAGACCAGGTCGAGTCGAGGGTCAAGGCCGTTGGACTAGTGGCACCAAAGATTAATGACTTATATGGAAAACTTTGTGCATGCACTGAGGTTTGGGACCATCAAGACATCCAAGAGGGGTAGTGATATATCCTAAGGGTTATTGGACGACATGGTGGAGATAAGGGCAAATTGTCGTGCCAACAATCACAAAAGCTTGATGTAGCTTCATGCACATGAGGTCAGGGTGGGTTGAGATGAGGTCTCTGTTCTCATATGGACACGAAGTTGTTGTTCGGGTTTGAGGGTCGGATGTCGCAAACATCCACTCATTCTTAGGGTAGAAGTGGATGGGCTTCTATCTAGGTGGCTAGTAAAGTTGCTTCGACGCCACAAGTGAGTGTAGTGGACGAGCTGCCCTATGAATGTGTGATCCCTTCATGATAAAGGGCGTGTGTTGATTGTTAAACACACCGGTTGTTGGGAAATTGGTTTTGAATAAGCAGAATTTTAATAAAATAATGGTTTTAAAGATAATAAGGAGTCTAGCACACTCCAATTCAAACTATTTTATAGAAACTCATATTTCAAACACCCATTCATTAAGTTGTCGAACTCACCCCATCTCTTTACCCCTTTTTAGGTAAACGAGAGAAAAATCTACCTATAGAAAGTCTGCTAGCTAAACTTGAAAGATAGGTATGTAAGTTTGATTTATTCAGTTTTGATTAATGTTATTTTAGGAAAGGTACAGGTATAAAGGATGTCTTACTCCTCACAGTCTAAAAGAAGGGGAAAACCTTTAATAAACCGAAAGAGTGGCGAATTGCTCATGGGGATCTAACTAAACCGGGTCAAGGCGTGACACATGGTATTTGTCGATTTCCCATTTTGTCATTTCTCTATCGGTTAAGGTTCGTGAACCGGTTCGTTTTTCTCTCTTGAGTTGAACGGTTCTTTCCCCAATTTTCTATAGGTAGGTTTTTTTCTAGATCAACAATCAACACAAATCAAAGGAGAGGGTTTACAAGTTCAACTTGATCAACAATCAACACAAATCAACAAGTTTTCAAAAAGTAATTCCAAAAGGATTTAATTGTAAGCTACTAAGATAATCAAATTGATATAAAAATAAAAATGAAAATCAAATGAGTAGAATGAATAACTATAAACTTTTGTGATTCTCTTTTTTTGCCTTTTTTTCCTTTTTCTGTTTTTCCCCTTTTTTATTTTTTTGTCCTTATTTTTTCTACTTTTTTGCACATTTTTTTGGTTTTCTTTTTTGCACTACTTTATTTTTTCTATTTTTTCACTTTTTTTTAAAGGAAACTGGATAAAAGAAAATGACTATTTTTTTGTTGGTTTTTTATAATTGACTAAAATAAGAATATAATGAAAATATAACTAAATATGAAAGAATAGGTTGTAATTTAACGTGAAATCATTTGCTCTAATACCAACTAATACAAATTTCGTCAATATATTGACGACACCCTATATCAAATATGTAACAAACTCCTAAATTTTCACTACGTAAGTAATAACAATGGTATATACCTTGTTTGGTTGATAAATAATATATGGATAGATGTATACGTCATATCAAACAACTCTAATAAGAATCATTATAAAATTTTTATAATAAGTCTGATTGCTTGAACGCTATAAGTATAAACATGATAAATTAAAAAAATTAAGAGAAAAAAATACATAAATATCAAAATATTATCAAAATCAAAAGTGTATTATTTACAAGGTTATGAAATGAGCATTTTAGATGTAAATGTGAATATTATATATCATAAAAATAATAAAATAATATATTATGGTTGATATATAAACCATTCAATGCTCATATAAAAATATATATTTAATATATTTATTGTATATTAATTTAGAAATATATAAAATAATAAATATTCTAAATTTACCATATTATACTAGAGATATTTAGGAAATATATGGTTTTATCATTTAATATTCTAGAAATTTTATTATTTTAATAAATATCCACTTGAAATTAGAATTTATAACATATTTTGTGCTCTTATTAGACTCTTACATTACACTTCCGCTTTGATTTTCTACTATATCTCCCATTAGCGCATCTAATATTATTTTTTAATATTTTAGCCATTAACTTTGTAATTGGACACTGCGAATATACAATATCTTCATTTGGATTCACATTAATTCTAATACCTCTATTTCAACCATTTTTTTAAACAAACAAATTTTGCTAGGGTAATAACCCTAACTTCTCACACAATCCCTTAAAAATAAATAAAAATATTTGATAGGAATTTATAAAAATTAAAGTTGGTTGAGTATTTCCCAAAATTTGAGAATTAAATTACAAATTTTAAAAATTTTAGAGTTGATTTACAAAAATGGAATAACTTATGAAAAATAGTTTGTGAAACTATGGATTAAAGGGTTTTTAGTGATTTAGGGGTGAGGTGGGGAGGGGAAGTGAAATGATAAATTTTGAGGTGTTAAAATTTTTTAATAATCATCGTTTGGATGGAGATTAATTAAGGTGAATGATTATTAATAAAAATTAGAAAAATAAATTTACTTTTTTAATTAAATTAAATAATTTATTAGTATAATTAAATTATACTAAATACATTTTATACCGTTAATTTTTATATAAAATATTTTTATTATATAATTTATATAAAATATTATTAATATATAAATTTATTTAAAATATATAAAAATAAAAATAATAATAAATTAGGACATTAAAATAATTTAATCAATAAATTAAAGCTACAAATACTAAAAAATTAGGGTATTATATTATAATATAAATAAAGTGGTTTATAAGTGATTTTTCATCACTCCAAACCTTTTTATTATATTAGCAAAGTGATTAGGAAGGCTAGTACGAATTTGTATTGAGGTATAGATAAAGATTTTTAAAAAATAATAATAAATTATTTAATATTATTTACTTTTTCAGGATTTTATATATTTTGTAAAGATTGTAAATTAAGTTTATAAAAATTTTAATTTATATATATATATTATTTCATTATATCAGTATGTGTTAAAAATACCTAATATTATAGTATTGATGAGAAATTAAAAGTTATTATTGCACATGTTTCGAAAAATAAAAGAAGGTGTTGTCGAAACGAGACAAATATTTGGATTGACAAAACAAAAGAAATTGAAGTTGAGTTGATTTTATAAGTTGAAATTTATAAAATTATTTTTTAATATAATCGATGTAATATAGAATTTTTGTACAATAAAAAATATATATTATTAACGAGAAATTATTATAAAATATAAAATGTTTTGATTTATTTTTATATATTAATGTATTATTTTTTATTAATAAGAAATAATAAATTTATATTTATATTTTAAAGCTAATACAAATTAATTTTGAAAATAAATAAATTCAATTGCAATAAAGAGAGTAATGAACGATTAAATAAAAAAATGAATTGAAATTTAAAGAAAATAAAAAGAAAGTGCTAAAAGTAAAAAATAAATAAATAAATAGATAAGCTCGGCCAATTTTGATAAGCTTCCCGTACAAAAAACTTTGAGAAGCTTGGGTGCAGGAATTTATTTTTTAATAAAATGTCAACTTTTATAAAATTGAATAATATTAATTCGGATAAATAGTTTACAAGTTTATTTTATTTAAAATAAATTTAATTTAGCTAAAATAAGTTGTGAGGGAAGTTTAACTTATTTCAATATATTGCACAGCAATCTAAACATAATGCCCTAAAAAACCCCTCCATAAATTTTATGTACGAAAAGAAAATTAATATAAATTGTACTAATCATACCACCATAAATTCTACATAAAGTTGGCTTTACCTAAAAATAAGGGAATATTATTTTCAACCTTTCCGCCCGTATGAAGACCGGACCCGAGCCTCTAGTCGTCTAAAACTCAGAGTCAAGAGGGTGAAACGAACGCCACATGGGGTGATCCAATGGAAAACCGATCGTGTTAGCCTAGCAAGTCTGAACGAGTGAGTGTTCAATATGTAACTCGTTGAACGCCGCCGAGCCAGGATTCTCGATCTCAACCAATCGAACTTAGCCCAAAATGAGCGGACTACACCCTTACATTTGTAGCAAGCACAGCATATGAGTTAGATCTAATCAAAACCTCTTATCCTTCATCCCCCAATCTAACTTCTTAAATGGTTGGTTGATTAATGGGCAGGTTGGCAGTACATAGATTCTCAATCACCCTCATTAAAACCACCATCCTCATAACTACTTCCTAAATTGGGAAGTTGCTTTCCTGCCCTCCTACCCACAAGAATTTTAGGTCCCTCTTGGGTTGTTCACAACCTTATCTCCGCCATCAATATACAAACAATGAGCTTAACATTAATCTAGATGGAAAATTAAAATAAAATAAGGAGCTTCACCCAAAAAAAGAAAAAAAAAATAGAGCACGATATTATAAGATAAGATAAATCTAGTAAATGTTTAGTGGTTGACTAGTAAATTAATCACAACTTATCTAAAAATTAGTAATTAACTTTTTTTTTTTTTACTTGTATGCAATAAAACTATCGAACAAAACAACTGATTTAATATTTTTAAAATAAAAATATTAATCTGGTGGTTTTATTATGTAGTCATAGCACACACGGCTTTGAGGGAATTGTCCTAATTCTGAAATTCTGGTCAGGTGGTGTAGGAAGACGGTTGCATTAAATTACTCCACCTACACTAGCCAAAAACTCCGGTCTATGCATATAAACCTCCATATTGCATTTTGCTACATTCATCGTCCACTGCTCCAACATTCACTCTTATCACTTCTGTGGAAAGTTGGCAGCTTCTGTACTTTCATGGAGAAATCATTTACTCCCCAAAAAGTTGTGAGCTTGGTCGAGATGTCTTCTTCGCTGTCATTGCTCTTGTGCTCTGTTTTACCTCACTTAAACAGAGCATAGGAAACCTGCCCCTTCAAACTCACAGCTTTGTCGATTCTATATTAATATTTTTTTGGTAAACTCACAACCAGCAGTTATCTCTGGTTCATTGTAGTCTATTTTCTATTCAGAAAATTTGATTGATTTCACTTTACGTAGGAATAGTTATTGAATCCGATAGAGGCCAAAATGGACGACAATACAATGGCAGCAGTGACCTTTGGATCTGTGACTGCGGGGGTGAGCCCACTCACCAGGACCCTGTGGACTGACGTGGAGCTCGGAGGTGACGTGTCGGCGAGGCTGACGTGGCAGAACCTGACGGTGACGGTGACCCACGGCAACGGCGAGGCCCATAAGGTCCTCGAGGATCTGACCGGATATGCCGAACCGGGCACCCTGACCGCCCTCATGGGCCCGTCAGGTTCGGGCAAGTCCACCCTTCTCGACGCCCTCTCCAGCCGGCTGTCCTCCAATGCTTTCCTCTCCGGCTCGATCCTACTTAATGGGCACAAGGCTAATCTCTCCTTTGGGATCTCGGTAAATATTTACATATTGTTTTCTCGAGTTAAAAAATGACTCGAATGCATCGGTTATACCACGTAACAACCTATGAAAAATTAGCAAATCATGTCTACCGATGCCGTGAAGACTTAAGTTGCTCAAAACTGTAGGCCTATGTGACTCAAGACGACAACTTGATCGGGACCTTGACTGTCCGGGAGACAATCTCGTACTCTGCACAACTCCGGTTGCCTAGTGAGATGCCTTCGGAGGACAAGCGGGCCCTCGTCGAGAGCACCATCATCGAGATGGGCCTGCAAGACTGCGCAGACACGGTGATCGGAAATTGGCATCTCAGAGGGATTAGTGGAGGGGAGAAGAGGAGAGTGAGCATAGCCGTTGAGATCCTCATGAGGCCCCGTTTACTCTTCCTGGATGAGCCCACCAGTGGACTCGACAGGTAAAACCAACGGAACAAAACAACTACGGTTCTTATAGTTATTTTAATGTTGGTCCTTCTTCATCATTGATTGCCTCTCATCGGAGTTGTCAAATATCTGCCTCTTTGGTGGTAGCGCCTCGGCGTTCTTTGTAACTCAGACACTGCGGAGCCTGTCGAGGGATGGACGGACCGTGATCGCGTCCATTCACCAGCCCAGCAGTGAGGTCTTCCAGCTGTTCGATCAGCTCTGCTTGCTCTCCAGCGGCCGAAATGTCTATTTCGGGAAGATCTCGGAAGCTTACGAGGTAAGGCGGTGTTTCTTGCAAGCCGAGATTCTATCCCACTTCATCTACAATCATTTTTGCACAAGTTCTCATTGGCCTCGTTTTTTTCTAGTTCTTTGCTCAAGCTGGATTCGCCTGCCCCTCTCTGAGGAACCCCTCCGACCATTTCCTCCGCTGCGTCAATGCTGACTTCGACAAAGTCAGGTCGACCCTCAAAGGGTCAATGAGACTCCGGGTACTTACAACCGTCTCTTCTCATTCGCTTCCCTTATCTTACAAGTCAAGTCATGAAGACCGTATTGGCGTATTCATTTTTGGTTCCCTGCCTCAGTTTTATTCACCCGATGATCCCTTGGAGAATACGACCACAGCGCAAGCTACCCGAACACTTATCGACTACTACAAGTCATCTCACTACTACTATTCTGCCCGAGAGAAAGTCGAGGAAATGTCAAAAGTGGTAAGTGCTCTTCTTTGTTCAGACTTAATCGCGAGACAAGTTTCTTTTCAGTAAGTTTTTAGCTTATTCATTGGATTGGTTAATATGTTTAGTCATTTGTATCTACAATTTTATACAGAGAGGAACAGTTATTGATTATGGAGGAAGCCAAGCGAGCTTCTTAAATCAAGCTTTGGTCCTCACAAAGCGGTCGTTCGTCAACATGGCCAGAGATTTCGGCTACTACTGGCTCAGGCTCCTGATATACACCGTGGTCACCGTCTGTATTGGGACGATCTATCTGAATGTCGGGACGAGCTATGATTCGATTTTGGTAAGGTGGTTCCATTCATAGTCATCATCCATTCACGTTGAGTTCTCCTTTAGTTGGCCATAAAACTGTTAAATCTACTATATAATCACCCTTTCTCTAACCTTGGATTTTCCTTGTTACAGGCCAGAGGTGCATGTGCCTCTTTCGTTTTCGGGTTTATGACATTCATGTCGATTGGTGGGTTTCCCTCGTTTGTCGAAGATATGAAGGTAAGACCATAGACGCGCCCGCAGAGGCCTCTGCAATGTCATCGTCCAAAAAAAATGCAAAACGAACTGCACTTGCTTTACTGAATGCTTGTTGCGGTGATATCCATGCGCAGGTCTTCCAGAGGGAAAGATTGAACGGGCACTATGGGGTTACGGCATTTGTGATAGGCAACACCATCTCTTCCATGCCATTCTTGATGTTGATCTCGTTGATCTCTGCCACCCTATGCTACTACATGGTCAAGCTCCACCCTGGATTCTCGCACTACGTCTTTTTCGTGCTCTGCCTCTACGCCAGCTTGACAGTTGTGGAGAGCTTGATGATGGCCATCGCCAGCGTCGTCCCCAACTTCCTCATGGGCATCATCATCGGTGCTGGGATTCAGGTTTTTCCCTTATTCTCATCAGTATCTGTTGTTCCTATCCTAGCAAGACTGTTGCGTTTTACATCTTTCCTTGTCTTGGAGATGCAAACTGATGGACTTCAAAACCTGTAGGGAATATTCATGCTGGTCTCGGGCTACTTCAGGCTCACCAAGGATATCCCCAAGCCCTTCTGGAGATATCCCATGTCCTACATCAGCTTCCACTTCTGGACCTTGCAGGTGAGTTAGCTAGAATAAGATCAAATTTGTGCTTTAGGTTTAGCTTGGCTAACATCCCTGCGAGAAAACCTTGCATAAGTTTAATTTGGCTAATATCCATCTCATAATGTTTTCTTTCACAAGTGACAATGCTAATCTTTTTCTATAATAATTTTCATGATCAGGGCCAGTACCAGAATGACTTCATGGGCCTGGAATTCGACGGGCAACTCCCTGGGATGAGGCTCACAGGAGAGTTCCTCCTCGAGAACGTCTTCCAGGTCGACATGGACCGGTCCAAGTGGACCAACCTGAGCGTGCTCTTCAGCATGATCTTGTTCTACCGGCTCGTGTTTTTCACGATGATCAAGGTCAGCGAGGACGTGACCCCATGGGTCCGTGGCTACATCGCTCGCAGGAGGTTGCAGCTCAAGGAGAGCCCTGTGGGCACGAACAATATTGGCCTGCAGCGATGCCCTTCTCTGCAGGGCTACTCCAACAAACAGACCCTATAGGAGAGGAGTAAAGTACACATATGCACTAAGATTTTAGAGTCCATACATTGAGTTTCTTGTATTCACCTATATCCTCCCGGTTTTAATGGAAAAGCATATTGGATTAGTTTGATCCTTTCCATTCTTGTTGCTAGGCAGGCCAGATTGACCGGTGAACCATAACCGCGGGATTCGGAACAGTTTTGGATTGCAGCCATACCCTTCTCTATAGGTCACCCCAACAATCAGACCGTATAAGTACTGCTAAATTATACTACCAACTATGGTGTGCATATATATATATATATATATATTGTGTGATTGAGAGTCATACATTTGGGTTTGTTGTATTCCGCTATCCTCGATTTTCATTGAATTTGGGTGTAATAGTTCTCGCATGATTGGCCTTCATGTATCCTAATAGAAGGTTTTCACCTCCTCTTGCTTACTTTCTAATGACAAATCGATATTTGGAATTATTCTGTTACACAAGATGAAACTCTTTACTGTACATGGTATAATATTTTGGATAAGTGCTCCAATGAAGCAGAGGATCACACCGTCCTCAAACATGTATAATATGTCGGTGTAGTTAAATTCATTGGAGTGAAGCTGTTAAAGGTGCACGCAACCCCTATTAACATCCCAGTATGGAACTAGGACTAATATTGCTCTAATATATGTAGGTATGTGAATTCTCTCTATTAGATTATAGGTTGTGAACCATTCAGAGAATAAGAGGGAGTACGTAGACACAACCATACATAACTCAAAAAGGTGAAAAAATATTGAATATACATTAACAGTATCATTGAGCAAGTCCTTGTAAAAACTTGAATTGTAGGTCGGATAATAGTGCGTTTAATACAACTTAAATTAATAAGAAGTCGGCATGACATAAATATACCACTAGTACAACTCAGTACACTTAGCAAGATTTGATACCTTAGAGGTAGAATTCTACAGTCTTGCAAAGTAACAAAAAAATTTGGAATGAAAAATCTAGCTAAAGATAAGGTACATATGTACAATGACCAATTAAGCATGCGCATATCCTGAGGGAGGAAATCGTATAACGTTTAGGGTGAAGAAATATTCCCCGAATAAATAAATCACAAGGAACGGTTGGCAGAAAGGAAAGTGTGTAAGTAGTCTCATGGGAAAATCCTATGCAGGTAACGATGGAATACAAGTAGTACTAATGAGAAAAGGTTGCTATCTGTACATCTAAAGTACGCCACAACCGCATTAACTTGGGGATATAATGAGAAACACGTGGCAATATAATAGTGCAATTTTTTTTGCAAATGTTGGAAAATGTGCCACAATGAACAAGTAGTGACACGATAATGAATGGTGCCAATATTGAAACATAACTAAGCACATGAAAATTTGAAGAAGATTAGAACCTGACTACAAGGAAACTAGGTGAACCTTTTATCAAGATGGTGAATTGTACATGAAGGGAATAAATTGATGATATCTAAGACATGGGTACATGGTAAACATTGAGAAAAATGAGCATGACCAAGTAAATGACAGATTATGTGTAAACCCATATGCATGCGCACCCGTGTGTGTCGTCATCTCCTTAATATCTAACTGAAACTTGAATACCGTACCTAAAATCCGATTTCAACACGACTGACATCCTACCTCATAAGAATTATATGAAAAGGGATCCTATTCGACCAATTATGCGCATGTAGTCCATTTAGATATAAAAAATCTGAGTGAATAATTTTGGTATTAGTGCAAGCTTACTGGGAAGTATATGAGAAATACAAAAAGAGCTAAAAGGTACCAGTCATACCAAAAATTTTAATCAGAAAATAAAAGTTACGTGTGGATTGGGTGATGGTGTGAATATAGAGTCAAAACACTCCAAAATTGTGAAACGTAGATCAGGGAAGCAATTGATACAAACCTTCTCCAAATGGTAGAGTCGATCAACGAGAATCGCTAATAGGTCAACATACAATTAACAAGTACAATCAATTCACTGACAACAAGAAACGAAATGTTCTCTATCCATATTTGAAAGTGCTGGCTAATTAAAACGTGATACATGTCCCTAGTCAACTGTAAAATTAGGAAAATCCACCTACAATTAACTAATAAGAGAGCGATACGTGTCCTGATCAATGGTAAATGTCGGAGGGTTCTAATCAGGAAAGATCAAACAAGGAGAAACTAATAGGTGAAAAGAGTTCCATGTTCGGATGTTTGAGAAATGACCGACTAATCAAATGTCGACACTGTGGCAATGTCATATCGGATAAGCCTAGCTAATTAGTATAACTGTGCATCACAGGTGTTTAAAACAACTAATTGGAGGACACGGTCATCGGTCAATACAATCCCGTAATCTACTACTACTTATTAAGTTATGAACCAACTCCTCTCAAATACGCATTTTAGGGAACTAAAATAATTTTACATTGTTCAAAAAGTTAAAAGGTTATAAATTTACAAAAATATGTTTTACATTTATTATTTGATAGTGATATTATTTATAAAGTTTTTTTTTAAATTTATTGTGAGCATTCGACTTATAATAATAATAATAATAAGATGATTATCATTTTAAAATTGAGAGGATGTGGTGAATTATTTACCCATTTTAACTGGACAAACCATAACATTCTATCTTTGACTATATCTCATTTTTGTCATTTGTACATATAATCGACCATTCATGTCCTATGTGTATAGCACAAGGGCATTTAAGAAACCCTTCTGCTTCAATGGGCGACAAGCCCTCGTTCTGTGCATTTACTTGGCCATTTCCATTCCGCTACTTTAATAGCACTTAAGTGAGATGGATACTTTATAGTTTTTTAGTATGCTATCATTTGTTAGAACTTTTGCCAGTTTGTTTTGTTACTTATGTGACAATAAGTCCTTGCCATTAGGGTATGCAACGGGTTCTTGGGTCCCCTCGACTCATCATTACTCTAATAATATTTATACGTATGATTTTGGATATTAATGAGAATTGCACTATAGTTTATATATGCCATCCTTAAACCAGGGCATCATCTCGGCCTACAGATTTTCTTTTTGGTATCATAAGCCTTCCACGTTTCTCCTTATGGATGTTCATGAGCATAAGGTTATCCCTATTTCTAGGTAAAGTCGAATCGACCCTTTGAACAACGTTGAGATCTAGAATCTCTCACTCATTACTTAAACTGTAACATTGCTACAATTATGCTTCCAAAAAAATACATTTCATTAAGAGGGTTCATAGTAATACATGATAAACCTCATATGAACCTCTATACTAAGATTCAAGTACATAGATGGTGGCATCATTTACTTGTTGGAAAAATAAAACACCATAATTCACTGAACATCCCTAGTACTACATGCCTTTACCAATTATCATCGCCTCCCTTACACTAGGCATTCATATTTATAAGTCATACATATGATCTAGCCCTTCCATAAATACCTAACATTCTCATGTGGGTTTACACCCATCTAAGACAACATTTGAACTCGGTGAATTTATCCCCATAGTCAGTCACCATACCCATTGGTTTATTGGAAAAACTCATCTACATTTTTTATCATGTTGAAATAGTATAAGTTATTTAAGGTAATTATGATATAATCTTGGATATTAAGATTATATCATATATTCTATTTAAGGTAGTTAATAAATAGACATGTATATAATTGAGTTAGGGTTTGGAGAAAATAAAGAGGTTTCAATTTCTAATCCCCAATGCCTTTCTATCAATATAGTCGTTTTCTCTTCCTCGAATTCAGTTTTGTAACATGGTATCAGGGCTAAGGTTTTCTGCTATTTTTAAGGTTTTTTGATCTGAAGGCTCAAGACACGGCATAACTGAATTGTCGTAGAAGATGGAGAAAATGGATGCAGCATTAACAAGAAGGGAGTTGAAGGAAATTTTAGAAGGTATGGCCAAATTGCTTGTAGGAAGAGAAGATGTATTGCCTCAACATAACAATACTCTCAATCGAGATTTGAAGTTAGAATTACTCCCAATAGAGCAGAGACTTGAAGGAACGAAAAACTATTTGAGTTGGTCGAGAAAGATGAGACTCATACTAGAGTCAAAATATTTGGAAGATTACATTGACAAATCGTATGAAGAACCCACTGATACTACCAGCACATCATGGAAGGTGTGGAGGGCGACTAATTCTCTGGTGGTTGCATGGATAATAGGATCACTTTCTCCTTCTATCGTGGGGTTAGTAGAAGGTATTAATAAAGCATCTGATATATGGAAGATTTTGGCTACTCAATTCTCTGGTATTGGGAATATGATGACTGTGATTGAGATTGAAGATAAATTGGACGCACTAAAACAGGGGGAGCGAAGTATAATAGAATACAGTACTGAGCTGAAAAGGTTATGGTCCGAACTTGATTATTATGATCCATTAATTACATCTGATCCTTCAGATACAGCTTCTATTAGAGCATGGATGGAGCGACGACGTGTGATTCGCCTCCTGAGGGGACTAAATCTAGAATATGAAAACAAGAGAGCAATGATATGTTATCAGTCTCCAATTCCTCCAATGGAAGATGTTATTGCTGCACTAATTCATGAGGAGTCAAGACAAAAGGTTATGAACACTTCTAAGATATCAGCAATACCAGTTCGCTCTACTCTAGCAAAACCGATTATTGACAACCGACAATGCTATAATTATGGGAAGAATGGACATATTAGCTGGAATTGTTCCTCGACACGTATTTCTGCATGGGGTGGAACAAGTCATAGCATTAGAGGATGTGGAGCCCGAGGTCAAGGTCGAGGTTGTGGACGATTTGGGGGACAAACCTATCGTGCTAAAGGTGCTGACATTTTAAACGACATGTGTTATGCTAATGCTGACTCAGGTACTATTGCACATGCATTTTCTTCTAAACCATCTTCCACAGAATGGATTATTGATTCAGGCGCATCTAGACATGTGACAGGAACATCAGTAGAGTTTATTACATATACTGGTTCTCCACCTTTTTCCCATAATAGAGTTCAAACTGCTGATGGCACATTTCAACCGGTTATGGGATTCGGCTCGATTAAATGCACTTCATCAATTACATTATCATTAGTTCTACATGTCCCATCATTTCCGATTAATCTATTATCAGTTAGTGCAATTAGTGATCAATTGAACTGTCAAGTAATCTTTGATCGAGATTCATGTGTCATTCAGGAAAGGAATACCAAGAGAACAATTGGGACTGGACGGAGGCTTGATGGATTGTGGTATCTTATGAGAGATGAGTCTAGCACAGCTTTAACCACTACTTTGTCTGAACGAGCAATGAATGAAGTCATATTGGAACATCGTCGTCTTGGTCATCTATCGTTTGAGAATCTTAAGAGGGTAAGGCCTGACTTGATGAATAATTTAGAACGTAGCAAGCTTGTATGTGATGCTTGTGAGTTTGGAAAACATACAAGAACACGTTATTCTCCTACTGGTTTAAGAAGTATTTCACCATTTTCGTTGATACATTCTGATGTTTGGGGACCATGTCCAGTTACTTCAATTGGCGGATTTAGATGGTTTATTACATTTATTGATTGTTACTCAAGGATGACATGGGTATATTTGATGAAAAATAAATCTGAGACACTGGTTTGCTTTAAAGATTTTTTAGCTTTGGTGCAAACACAATATAATGCCAAAGTGAGTACTCTCCGTACAGATAATGGTACTGAATATGTTAATAGAGAATTCTCATCGTATTTATCTACAAAGGGGATTCTGCATCAGACCACATGTCCAGATACACCAGAACAGAATGGAGTGGCAGAACGGAAGAATCGACACTTGTTAGAGGTAGCTCGCACACTTCTATTTACAATGAATGTTCCAAAATATCTATGGAGTGAAGCAGTATTGACGACAACGTATTTAATTAACCGGATGCCTTCTCAGATATTAAACTTTCAATCTTCTTGTGAACTTTTGATGGGACGCAATATATATGCAATCCGTCCTCGTGTATTTGGTTGCGTATGTTTTGTGAGAGATCATCGTCCCACAGTAACTAAACTTGATCCACGTGCATTGAAGTGTATTTATGTGGGCTATTCTAGCACTCAGAAAGGTTACAAGTGCTGGTGTCCAAGCGAGAGAAGACTTTTTGTGAGTATGGATGTAACATTTTGTGAGAATGAACCCTTTTATGGTGAATCAACAACGTCATCCACAATGCTAGATGATTTGACTGAAGCACAACATGGAAATGAAGAGAGAATTAGTGATAATAAAGAAGATGATGTCATTGTAGGTATAATCCCATGTCCTAAGAGATTGAGTAGCAATGAAAGAGGGACCAATGAACCAGAATTGAAGGTTTATAGTAGAAGGAACAAGAGTTGTGCCCAGGGGGAGGAAGATAAAGAAGATGATGGAGAGCGACAAGAACAGATACTTATACCACACTCATTGCCCACA
This sequence comes from Trapa incisa, assembly GCA_030064435.1. Lineage (NCBI taxonomy): Eukaryota > Viridiplantae > Streptophyta > Magnoliopsida > Myrtales > Lythraceae > Trapa > Trapa incisa. Next base: position 4,755,690 of record CM057770.1, on the reverse strand, counting down.
TATGTCCCAGATACCCATCAATCTTCTAACGATTCCTCATCATCACCGGATGTCCCAGATACCCATCAATTCTCTGACGATTCCTCATCATCACCGGATGTCCTAGATACCCATCAATCTCCTGACGATTCCTCGTCATCACCAGATGGTAATGAATCTCTGCCCATTGCTATTCGTAAAGAATCTAGAGTAAATACAGGAAAACCTCCAATTAGATATGGTTATGAATATGATATATCTAATTATGTCTCATATGAATCTGTCCCATCTACATACAAGACCTTTATTGTATCATTACAGTTAGTGCACATACCAAGAAATTGGCAAGAGGCTAAAAATGATCCAAAGTGGCTTGCAGTGATGCATGAGGAGATGCGTGCATTAGAGAAAAATAAGACATGGGAACTGGCATTACTTCCAAGCGGAAAAAAGGTTGTTGGATGCAAATGGGTATTTACTGTTAAGCAAAATGCTGAAGGAAAGGTTGAAAGGTATAAAGCAAGATTGGTAGCAAAAGGCTACAGCCAGACGTATGGAATAGATTATGATGAGACATTTGCACCAGTTGCTAAAATGAGTACCGTTAGAATACTTATATCATGTGCTGCCAACTTTGGATGGAAATTACATCAATTAGATGTAAAGAATGCATTTTTGCATGGAGACTTACAAGAAGAAGTATATATGGAAATTCCACCTGGATTTGATACAATGAAGACCACTAGGAGGGTATGTAAACTTAAGAAGTCTTTGTATGGACTCAAGCAATCACCAAGAGCTTGGTTTGACCGATTTTGACATGCAATAGTTAGAATGGGATATCAACAATGCAATGGAGATCACACAGTTTTCTATCGACACTCAAATAGTCAAGTTGCTATCCTTGCAGTATATGTAGATGATATTATTATAACTGTAGATGATAGCGATGAGATATTGCGACTAAAGCAAAGATTAAGCAAATAATTTGAAGTGAAAGATTTGGGAAAAGGTCTTTGGTTCAAGTCTCAAGGTCATACTAAAGTTGAAGGATTTTGTGACTCTGATTGGGCTAGTTGTGTAGATGATAGAAGATCGACATCAGGTTATTGCGTGTTTGTTGGAGGTAATCTTGTATCTTGGAGAAGTAAGAAACAGGAGGTGGTCGCAAGATCAACGGCAAAGGCAGAATACAGAGCTATGACTCAAGGCATATGTGAGATAATATGGATAAAGAACTTATTGATGGAGTTATGTTTATTCAGGAAAGAACCCATTAAGTTATGGTGTGATAATAAATCAGCGATCAGCATTGCTAACAATCCAGTTCAACATGATAGAACCAAACATATTGAAATTGATCGATTCTTCATCAAAGAGAAACTTGAGAGCAAGATCGTGGAGCTACACTACATGAAGACTGGCGAACAATTAGCAGATTGTTTAACTAAAGGATTAGGATCAAAAGAGTGGATTAATATTTGTAACAAGATGAGAATGATAGATATTTATCGCCCATCTTGAGGGGGAGTGTTGAAATAGTATAAGTTATTTAAGGTAATTATGATATAATCTTGGATATTAAGATTATATCATATATTCTATTTAAGGTAGTTAATAAATAGATATGTATATAATTGAGTTAGGGTTTGGAGAAAATAAAGAGATTTCAATTTCTAATTCCCAATGCCTCTCTATCAATATAGTCGTTTTCTCTTTCTCGAATTCAGTTTTGTAACACATCACCACATGTATAGATATGTACTCTGTTTTAAAATGCCACTCGAATACCCTCCATAATGGTGGTGTAGAATATGTCACTTTTACGTCCTCCTACCATTTCTTAGCATCCCCTTCCAAGAGGAGCTCATCATCTTCACAGCAAAAAATATCTCCACGTTCCTTCATGACATCCTTAAATTTTCTCAGTCCTTAAATTTTCTCAGTCATTCTATTGCGATACCATATCTATGTCTCCTCAAAAGCAGTTACACTTCGGATCTTGTGGGTCCTATTCGTCAAGGGCTACTTCACGGGGTTCAATAATAGGTGTGCCGCCACTAGGTCTTCCCTCATTTGCTATAATTTATAAAAATTTTATTTCTTATTAATACTTTTAAAAGTTTACTTTCCATAACAAATTTTTCATTTTATAATCGAAGCTTTCCATATCGTCCTTTCCCTCACTTTTGGAAGTTTCATAATACTTTCTTTTCAAAATATATGTTTAAAAAATTAAACTTTAATACTATTTAAGTTATTAAATACCAATTTAATTTATAATTCGGGTCCAATAACAATTATTCATATACTATTGGAGTAAGTACATTAACCATTGTATAATTAATATATCACAAGGCTTAAAATAAAAGATACAATAATTTTTGTAAATTTTTTAACATTTAATTTATTATAATGAAACAAACTTACAAACACATAAAAATCTAAGAAAAACATACACTACTAAATAAAAAGTATTTATATAATATTCTTCTCAATATGCTTACCTTAATCTCAGCTTTCTTAATATGGTGTGACTTTTAGAACCGTTATCACTTATTCATATCTTTTCTATTTCCTTAAATATATTAGGAAAGGGGTAAAAAATATTCAATAAATATGAAAATTACTCATCGAGTCATACATATTTTATTTCTCTCCAGGTTTATTCTTAATTTTAAAAAATCTTTACTATAAGATATTTATAAAAAATAATTGACAATCATTTCTTTATTTAAAATTTGGTATCATTGGATTTAGTGTATATATACTAAGCCACATATGCAAAGCAAACTTAATGACTTGATCATGCACATACAATTTAAATAACATATACTAAGCTATTATCATGGTCTAGTCATATACATGAATATCTCGCACACGAATAATTAAGTCTATAAAGTTATATGTATTACACCTGTATACAGTCACTTAATACTATAAAATTTTATATCTCGCAGGGGTGTCGAGCTATTGACTCAGATCACCCGTATACTTTGACATTCCCCCTACATCCTCCACGCATAAAGGTATATTTGGGTCCCTTGCTTGTCTGGGTGATTTGTAATCTAAAATCAATTCTTCTTTGTTCCCCATTTATATCTAACCTTAATGTTGATACTACATCTGTATGTTGATAGTTCACGTCGTCGTCCTAATCCAATAAGTACATGATATATCTATATATAAACATAAAATAATTTAACAAGCATAGTCAAATTTAACTCTTAAAATTATGCTTGGTAAATGACTGACCTCACTATTACCTATTACATTCAATCTAAATGTTATATCATGTCATATCACATATATCTAGAGGATTTTTTCTAAGAAACCATTGATTGAATACTTGTTTTTCTTACTGAGATCACAACCTTTTTCTTATAAAACATTTGGTCTACTCCATTGTTTTTAATAATTTTATTATTTTTTTAAATATTTGGCTTAAAACTAATTTTTAAAATTTTTAATTTTTAGTCACTTTCATAAATATTAGATCATATCTTTCTTTCATAAATATTGATATAAGTCATTTCATAACCATAAACCTTAACCCATTTTATAAACATTGGTCATATGCTCATTTAACAACTATTAGATCTTATCCTCTTTCTTATAAACATTTTGATATTTAACCCTTTTATTATAAACACTTTGGGCCCTAACCCCTTTTGTATTGTATAAACAATTAAACTTAGCCCATTTGTGAAAACAAGTTTGGATTTTAACCTCATACTTATAAATAATTGAACATTTACCCTTTTGATAGAAGTGGACCTTAATCCCTTACCTAAATATTATAAATAGTTAGGTTTTCACCCATTTTTAAACTATTGGATTTGCATTTGTTTATTATAGGTCATCAACTCTTAGTTTGCTTTTCAAAAACCATTTGAGATATCTCTTATCTTTTATTAAAATTTTTGTATTAGTTTTTCTACATATTTCTTAAAAATAGTCCCAAAGTATTTATACCAACATTTCAAAAATGGAAAGTGTCGATAATATTTGTCCAATTGAACTCGAAGTCGGAAATTTCACTCACCCATTATTTAGGATTTATTAGAATGAAAGGTACTCTAAATATTTGTAATTTGTTTGCACGATCATTATATAAGTGTATATATTCCTAAAAATAATATATACACATTGTGATAATATGCAAACTTTTTATAGTTTGTCAATATCAATATATCTTATATTGTCTTATACTTTTTTATAATTACGGTTTCACCCCTAAAGTACAGTCGTCCGATTTGTACATCGACAAACTATTTTTCACTAACATTTATTTGATCTTATTGAAGAAATTTCCCAAAACTTATCCAAAAGATCCTTAAATCATTTTTCTTCAAAAATTACATTAAGGCTCTGGCATTTGCAAAAATAATAGTTTGTCATTTCCTTGCCAAACTTCTATTTTTACTTATTTATTTTTCTAAAATTATTATTTTCACCCAACATTTGTCAAAATCGATCATTCTATCACTTATAGTGAAAAATGATCATTTTGCTCCAATTTATGTAAAAAAATACCATTTTACCAATTTTTATGAAAAACTTATAATTTTTGCCCATTATTCCTCCAAACTAACATTTTGCTCTTCATTTACACAAAAATAACCATTTTGCCACTTTTATACAAAAATGACTATTTTACTATTAATTTACAAAAAATAATTTTTTGCCCCTAAACTCTCAAAAATTATTTTTTTCATATTCATTTATCACGAAATCACATACTAGCCTCTTAGGCTTACATTAGAGACTATTTACCAAAATTTTTCCTTTTTGCAAACTAGCTACCAAATTTTTTAATGCTTGCACTTTTGTGCTCGAACTTTGAAAACAACTCCAACTAACTTCAAATTTCACAAATTCACCTCCAAATAATTGCATTTACCTCCTAAGGGCTCATGTGAGTCTTACCTCGCCAAATTTCGCTGAGTTTGACTATTTTACAAAATTGACCAAAATAAAGGTATCATAACAGTTATCGAAAATTCTCATTGGAGAAAGTCATAGAGGTGGTTAGAGTTGTGACATTTTGAAACTAAGAAACATGCGACTTGTTTTGTAGTGGTGGCCAACCAAGTACTCTTTAGAGCTAGACAAATTTTGGTCTCGAATAGTCGTAGTCGGAAGTTCCAAAACAAACTCATCATAAAAAATTGACATGTGTCTTCTAAAATTCACCTTTAGAGAGGTCGGCCAAGGCTTATGGGAGGTAGAGGAGAGGTAATGGTTCTTTTGGCATTGGTGTTGGTTAGAAATAGAGTAAAAAAAATGACCCTTGTCATGCCCCAACCCGGTTCAGTAAGAATCTCATGAACAACCTGTCACTCTGTCTGGTCCAAAGGGATTTCCTTCTCTAGAACCGTGGGGAGATAAGCATACTTCTTCTCATGGTTTCCCTAGAATGATATTATCAAAATTGTTAAGTCAAGAAAATCTTAAACATAAAGTACCTGTGATTGGTTGGGGATTTTGACGAGCGTATTTAGAAATTCTTCCTTCCTGAAAAAAAGAAAAAGGGGAGGGGATGAGTTTCTCAACTCAGTGAGCAAGTATCATAGGGGAAAGGTTTGATCAGCTTTCATATTTTATTAGGTCTATACCCATATTTGTACTTATTTGCACTTAGATCCTTAATCATGCCTTAATTGTGCTTAGGTCCCTAAAGTTCGTAAATTTTTTTCTTTAGGTCCCAAATGTCCAAGTTATCTCTAATTAGGTCCCTAAAGTTCTCAATTTCTCTTTTAAGTCCCTAATTTCCTCTTATTTTTCCTCAAATCCTCAATTTTCCTTTAATTTTAATTCGACACCTAATTTCCCAAAAATTCCCAATTTCGCCCAATTTTCTCCTAACACTGCACTTTGTCCCTTAAATCTTTGTTTCATTAAATTAACCCTTCAAACTTGGTTAATTGTCCCCTATCATGTTGCTAATCGCCCCCCTTCTCACCATGATCATTTAGGCCTTTAAATCACTTCATTTGGTGAAGATTCGAGCTCAAATGGTGCTTCGTCGGAAAGAGTTCTTAGAGAGAGAAAACTCGACTTTCTTAATGGTGAGAGAACGACGGTCAAAGCTCTCAATGTGGGCGATTAGTGCTCTTTTAAGGGACCCTTCTAGGATCCAATTGTAGGTCAATTGCCTGTCAGAGCATAATGAATTTGATGAGAGAAGCTCGGGGGTTCTAACTTCTGCAACTTCGAAATTCCAGTGACCCTGGGCAGAATGAGCTTATCTCGAATGTTGTAAAGAGTCGAAAATCAATCGAGGAGGGGTTAGCCTAGCTAAGGTTGGGCGCGATTGTAGTATAGCTTGGAGTGTTTTAGCTTCCTCCCAACCAAGGGAGCAGTGGTACTATTTGAGCTAGTCAAAACTCCAATAGTGGTTTTTAGGACAAACTGAGATTATCTGTTGGGTGTAGAACTTCTTCCAATTCCAATGAGTCCAATTGCGAAGTCGGAGATTGAGGAAACTGCCTATGTCAAAACTCTGGTTTACTCCTTGCCGAAAAACTCAGTACTCTCTTTTTCGATAATTTGTTGGATGAGTAAGACAAGTGGGGAAGAACTATTTATATAGGGAGCTCGCCAACTAATTGGTGAACTGTCTGCCCGAAACGCGACCCTTAACTCAGCCGTCGGCATCATACCAGAGCATTCTTTGGTTGCTGAACACCGAAGAGCTCGCCTTTTCCTCCTCCATGTCAACTTTTAGATGTTGACAATTACACTATGTTTTAATAAAGTCCTCCTACTCATTAAAAGAGTGTGGAGGTTACAAACATTACCTCATTCACTTGGGGCTAGAGTTGTCACCCCTACATGCTAGGTTGGGTGTCTTGGCAATGCAAGAGCTTACACAACTACTAAAAGAGGAGATTGTTTGGCAATGGGATAATACTAATATTAAAGTGTTGGGGAGAGAGACAAATGCATGCCCTGACCCTCAAAAGAAGGTAAGAACTTCCACGTAATCTAAATCTAAACTAACGTACTTGAAGTCTACCTATGCATTTTTAATACATCCCTTTCTAAGGCATAGTTATATCATCAATGACCAAGGAGCAGTGCAATAGGCAGATGGAAAACTGAATCATCAATCCAATGAAAAGATGGGCAGCCACAGTTGCTTCGGTTAAAAATATGAACAGTACACTACAAAATGGAGGCTCGTATTTGGCAAGGGAAAGCAAATTACAGGGACAAACACCAACGCCATATGAACACAACACTACTAACTAATGTTAAACCAACAGACACGGGCATTCACTACTCAATCAGGAGATAGGAAAGGGAAAGGATTAAGAGAACCTGGAGGATCTGGGCCATCTGGCCACAAATGGTACTTCAAGAAGGTATCAGAGCTCTGAGAGAATAGCAGGGATGTAGTGGGAGAGCTCTGCAGTGAGGGACTGGAATCCGTTCATGAGCTGTGTGTGGAATTCTTGGTCTTCATCCCCAATGAGCCTGGAGTGGACCCTGATGGCCCGCTTGCACACAGCCATGAACTCAAGCAGAGCTGCAATCAGCTGTTGAAGCTCCTGCGAACGCAGCCTGGTGGCAGGCTCTCCTGAGAGAAAGGCTGTGCAAACACTGAGCACCCCACTGTTCACCTGCAAATATAAAGTTTAAGGTATCCTTTCGAGTTTAGAACCGGAATTGAGCAAACATTGATGACTAAACAGTTGGTTTTAGAAAAAAATTGAGCACTCATATGTTTTCTAAAACCAACACTTTTAAACTAACTTCCTTTTAAAAGTCCAACCAACCTGAACGGCTACACTCCCTTGGAGAATCCTCTGCAAGCTCTGGAGCCTAGGAAGCTGATCCCCGTCCGTGCTGCGAGGCTCTTCAAGCTCATTCCTTAATGCAGCAGTCCGGGTCTCGATCATCCCAATTGCATTCTCCACAGGAGAGAATTCAAGGGACTCTGACTTAATCACAAGGAGCCGGTTAACAAGGGCAGGGAAGGAGCCCTCGGTCTGAAGGACCGTCCGCCTCTTCCATTGGTCCTCAAGCCCACCCTGGGTCTTACCATTCTTTGTGAATGGAGTATCAAACAGGAAGCGATCAAAGACCCGGGCCCGGGCCCCTCCTGTGGATAGTGAAAAAATCCTCTCCCTCCTGCTCCCCAAGTCCTCATTCTCCATAACAGGATCTACAGCAGTTATCTGCAAGTAGCAAACCCCAGGTTGAAGCTCCTCAGCTTTAACCTGTCTTGAATCTGGAATTATATGCATCGTTTGATTATTCCCATCCAGTTTTGCCTCGTAGATATGGCTCAGCTTTTCCATTATATCTCCAAGCCTGACATCCCGTGGCTCCCTATATACATACTCCTTTCTATCGAGCTTGCCAAACCGGTCCCCATAAAATCCCACTCGATAATAGGTTGCATCCGTAAAAGGAATTGGGCTGGATTCCTGCTCAAGGATCGACTCATAGATGTTGCTAAGAAGCGTGTGGGATTTTGCCAGCTGTCCATAGACCTGCCTTGACTTGTAGACTGGGATCACGAGCTCTAGAACACTTGCACAAAAGTGGAAGAGCTCGGCCTGGGAGAAGAGCTTGTTGGCAAGCTGGAGGTACTTCATAGCAGAGTCCACGGTGAGCTTTGAAGCACCATATCCCTCAACCTCAGCAGCAGAGGCCTCACAGGTAATCTCACTGCTGCTCACCATTGGGCAGATCTTCCGTAGGGCGGCGACATGGTCTTTGCTCCACACACCATCATTTCTAGCAACGAGCGCCTAAAAGCCACATAAATAGTCAAAAGAATCCTAAACTTGAACAAAATGGAGTCCAGAAAAGAGATGGAGTTCTTTAACTAAATCTCCCTTCACAAGAATGCTGCAAAAAGTTCAAACAATCAATCCTCCCCAACACTATTTGAACTCTTGTTCTTAAGAGAGACTATTTAGCTTCGGCTAAAATCCCAAAAAAAGGTCATAAATTGCGTGATGGCTCAATTTATGTGCAAAACTTTTATTTGACTCAATTTACACATGAGTTAAAAAGACATGTTTAGTATAGCAATATTGGCACAAGGTGGCTTTCTTTTTTTATTAAAAAAGGCTATTTTTCCAAATTTCCCATCAAATCAACTTTGAAGGTGCTGTGAACACATACCTGCATAACAACACCAGCTACAGCCACAGCACATTGGGCTGCTTCAGCCCAGGATTGCATCTCCTGATGAGCATCACATAAATGCAGTAACCACATGATGTGGAGATCAGGAACAGGAGCAAAGGCCATGGCCAATTTGTAATAACTCTCAGCAGCTGCATACCTATCCATTGACATGGAAGGTCCCTACATGAAACAAAATAAAGTTAAGGACAAACATTTCAATAAAGAAAGGTAGTTCTTTTCCCCATTACAGAGTGTCATAATCAACGTTATTACAATCCTCAGTGTCCAAAAATATCCCTAGAAAAGCTTTAACAAAAGCAGGAACTGCGAGCGAAAAATGAGACCAGCAAAATAGATAACAAAAAATGTAGACCAAAGCTGAAAAACAGATACAATCCATGCTTTAATTCTTTTATCAAGTGTGCCTCTTATATAGCTAGAACTATAATACAAGTGAAGTGTGTTTGTTTACTCTTAATGTCACTTTTAATAGAGTAACGGTTATTTAGATTACATAAATGACATCAAAAGGGATTCTACAGGAGCAACACAGACTCACCAAGAGAGCATGTTCCAGGCCTGCATCAAGGGCAAGAAGAAGGTTATTTGAGAGATATTTGACCTCCTCCCAGGACCATTCATTCTTTGACCCCTCTTGAAATGCTACAAGGGAATTCTCTGGAATCCCACATTCTTTAAGTAGTTCCACGCTCTTTTCTTCATTGGCAATTTCCTCCAAAGACTTGCGCAGACGCCGGGCCTCACCACTCTCTTCCAGTGAGCCATCAGACTTCATCTGAGTTACTTGTATTTCAGACATCAATTCAGACAATGTGATTGTCAGCATGACCCTCAACCTTGCTGTCTGCGTTAGATAGTAGAAAGAGCTCTGCAGAAAGAAAGAAATCCAATATCATGTTCATGGCTAAAGAATGAACACAATGTCATAATTGGTTCTTGGTTCAGTAATTCACCCATAAACATGCATTTCTCAAAAAAATAGAACTAACAGTTAAGATGAGTAATATAATACTATTTCAAATATTGTATTTAAAATAATAACCCACCCTAACAAGTATCTGAATTCCAACAACAGCCCTTTTCCTGATACTGTCATTTCTGAAAACAGCTAGCCGCAAAAGATGGAATGCAGCATGCTTTAGGAACCGATCATTTTCCCTTGCAATCAAGGTTGCACCATGGAGATCAAATACACTGTTGAAGACAGGAAATAGAGCTTTCCAGAACTCCAGAGGTTGATTTCGAGAGAAGTTGTTCATTAAAATAGCCGTTATGCAATCAAGTTTCCCATATTCAGTTGCTATGCTATGGGTTGCTGCCATCATTGAAAATTTTTCAGTTATCTCCAGAACCTGAAGGCTCACTGAAGCACTCAAGTTTTCTTCCCAAAGCTCCTGCAGTAAATTTTTAGAATAATATATCAGTGAGTTGAGAGGGACTGACAGAAAAGCTTAGTAATAGGTATCAAATATCATGTAGTAAATCTGTGCTTTATGACAAGATAACCTTTTCAATGTTAAGAAAAAAGAAAATATATCAATTTTCATCACATGAAAATAGGAACCTACAATCATTGTTTATAAAAGCAATGTGAAAAGGAAGAGATTTCACCAGTTTTTGCCGCAATATCGGATGCAAAGACTCCCTCAGTGCTTGAGCTGATGCTCCTATCCTTGAAGATTGTGCCTGAGCTAGTGCTTCTCTCAAAGAATATGGCTGACTAGGTGAACTCAACTGGGAATTCACTCTCTGCCACAAATAACCATTCTCAGGAGTTCCCTGAGGCTGCATAAAAATGCAACAAGCCTTGTTAAGTGTGCAAATGGTGAGTGATCAATAAGTAAATACAAACTTAGAATATAAAAGATGCTTATTCTCTACAGCTTAAATACTTACTCTAACCTCTTGTCTTGATGCCTCTGAAAGATAAGTATTTATAGCTGGAGAAAGCCTCTCAGAGTACTTTGGAGATGCAGGTCCTTCACCAGCAGGGCTTCGAGAAGTGCTCCCAAGAAGCATGCTATTGGCAGGCTTCCTATGCTGCATAATATATTTAGATCATAAATCATATTCTGGACTGGAAGAAAAGTGAAAAACAAAATGCTTGGATTTTCAAATCCTAGCACAGGTAGTGGCTAAGAATGAGAAATATTAAGAAATTCACATATGACAAGTCCTTTTGGGATGTCAAAAGAAAGAATTAAAATAAGACTCAAAATGGTCTGAACGCAAATAACTTCCTAAGATCATTGTCACTCTCATTCTTGAAGTAACTCTTTTAAGAGTTGTAGAGGATGACACTCATATTTGGCTAAATGCCATATGTAATATATAAGATGCCAAGTAGCTGAATCTAATCGGCTATTGTAACAATGGAGGAAATGAATGAGAAAGACAGTGATAAATTCAAGGAAAAGAAACATAATGCCAAGATCTACATTCTGATAAGATCTAATTGTCAAGAAATCAAAAACTTAAACAGGAATTGGAACCTCAAACAGTGTAAGGCATTCTTCCATCAGTTTGAAGAACAATCGAGTTCGAGCAATGCTCTGCTGCCAAGCCTTAACAAGCGATGCATCATCAAGATTACGCACGATTTGCAGAATCACAATTAGGACCTCACGCTTCTCAGCAGCACTTAGGTTGTAAAAAACAGGCATTTCATCTAAGATCTGCATGGATCATAATAAATCAATACCATAAAAGACAAATTGAAATAAATAACCGGTAGATATTATATACTTATTTACAAAGACAACATTGACAATTAAAAACCCAAAAGAATTCCTTTCACTTATAATGAAGAGGCAAAATAGAGGAATGTGCACATTTCTAGATATATATAATTGATCACCAATGTGATCAAATAGACTTTTGCATTCAAAAGAACTGGTGCCAAACTTTAATCACTGAAATCCAAACAATTATATACATCTCTGAACAAGGTCCTAGTACCATTTTAGCCATTTGCATCAAGCTAAAACTGACTGGGCAAAGGTGATAAAAGGACCATATATTACCATAATGAAACATAATGAAATGGACAAGGTTTAACAATGAACTTTAACCTGGCCAATGAGTGGAAAATATCGTTGGGCAATGTAAAGTTTATCTTCAGTCTTTTGGTATCGAACATCAAACTCATGCTTGCACATCAGCACAACTAACATTCGAGCTGCCTGTGGTGACCAAAAAAGTCAATGCATACAAAGAGTTTCAAAACTAACAAATGCAGTCAATGACTAGAGTATAAAAAATTAAAATTCTCAGACAGACAGATATGAAACAACATTCACCCAGGACCTTACCTTAGCTCGCTGTGATAAATCATCATGATCCCAAGTAAGGAAAATCTCCTGTATTAGGACAGAAGAAAGATAGTTCCTGCAGCATGTATGGATGCATAAGCTCCTTTTCAGGTAACTTGTAATGTTCATATCAATGGCATATAGATTTACATGTCTAATAGGTTCGGGATATGTTTGAACTGGTTTGCATTATGATTTAGAGGGTATGAATTCCAACTTACCTGTCTGAAGGGTCCCGCCCAGGCATTTCTGCAAAAAGATCATGATCACACAAGATTTGCAAAAATGTAAGCTTGCAGTCATGTAGAGCTGATTGACAAACTCCTGAAAATTTGTCCAAGTAGAGAGAAACCTGCATAAATGACAATTATAAGGATTTAAGATCTTTCAATTACTTCTTCAAAGGTAAAATTCCCATTTTCATGAAAGGGGAACACAGAGCTCCATGATTAATTTGGACCATTACCACTAGGTAAAAGAATGTTTCAAATGAAAAACAAAGCATACCAATTCAAACACTTGACGGGGTTCAATAATCGACAAAAGATCGTAACAAAAAAAAGCCAAGCTGCTGTTTAATCGCTTTGCTAGGTTCAGCCCCTTCTTGCAGCGTTCGTGCACCTCTGTCAAAAGGCAATCATAAAGTTGCAGTATGGATTTAAATACATTTTCTTTCAACTGCATTGGTGGAATATCTTCATCTGCAAAACATAAGGGAACTAATTGATCAGATATCGAACAAGTATATATACATATTGAGCATGCAATGAAGAGATTTTAAGCACATCAAAAGATGTGTCACAGCCCATAATGGGTGTCTGAGATTATACAAAAGCATGAACTGAATCATAAATCACTCTTATGATTACATAACAATAAGAACCATTATGCACTTGATTGTACCAAAAAACATACAAAATAAACAAGTATAAATTAACCTGAATAGCCCAAAAGCATTTCTGGTTAAATGTACCACCAAATGAAAACTTCAGCAGTGTGAACTAAAAATCAACCAAAAGAAAGTGAAAAAGTGCAAGGTGTCCACCATTTTGTTGAAATCAGGGGAAGCTACATTTTGAAACAAGTCAATTATCCTTGGGAATCCACCTATATACATTTTTAGTCTGCCCAGATCATGCTTATGTTCGTACCTGATCCTATATGCACTGCATATTTAAGTGATGTGATTTTTAAGATATGATTGAATTTGAGGGAAAAAATACTTTTAAATAGTGTACATAAGGATACTTTCATCCTCAGGATTCAATGCAGCATGAAAATTCCCTTTTTCTACAGAATAATGCATCATACCCACGGGAGATTCAAAGTTACCTAATGCAAGAATATGGTAGAAGAGGCGTGTCTGCTCCAATGCCATTGACTTAACAATTAGCTCAAGAAAGAACCAAGCCATTGCTAGAACATCATCATATACTGGCCCTACACGATATCCTTTGGCCTGCATAACACACCCAGTTATATGAAAAATAAAGGGATACACTACCAGATCCGAGATACGATTATAGGTTTGTTTAACACCCAAAAACCAGTAAAATCTTCTAAATTTCATATCTCTTCAAAAAAGAAACTGAAAAGATAAAGTAAGCATTGAATTGCTATTTAAAAGGCTTATCGTGTTATAAGGCATGTTTCTGGAACATAAATTAATAAGTTCATTCCTTCCAGCTGTATAGAAACCTTTTACCTTGCTACGGGCCAAGCTACCCCAGACAGCAGAGAGACCAGGATAAACTGGTGGTTGGCGACCCCCAAAATCATCAAATGCATAGTCAACATAGTTAACAAGAAAACGGTTTCTTTCATTGTCATCAACCGACTCCTGCTGAGCCCTACAGTGGAACATTTGCTGGTCAACTCATAATAAGGTAAGATTGTCTCCAAAAATGTTTGGATCAGTTTATCTTCCCAAAAAATGTGAAAAGAACCATAATGCAAACTAAGCTTCAAACAATGATCTTATTAAATAAATGACTATTTCTAAGCATGGACACCGGGATATAGATGGAGATTTTACCGGGTTAAGATGTTAACAACCGCTCTGAAAGCTGCAACCTGAACATTATAAACAAAACAGAACAAAAAAATAAGACAGGACAGAAAACAGGTATATTCCAAAGAAAAATAATTCGTACATATTTTTAGTACCTGCAGAGTTTCTCCACCATTTCCAATGAGATTAAGTAACATATTTAGGATAGGATGGAGAAACTGAAGTAAGGCAGTAGAATCTACATTCTTCAAACTGTTAATAGCCTGCAAACAAGGCAAACTATTTGGTCAATGACACCTGCTATCCACTCCAAAATTGTAAGTAACCACAAAAGGAGAAAAAAATTAATACATGTGAATCAATACTTAAAAACACAGCATACGAGATATTGGACAAAAATCTAGCCATCAAGAAACCCTAATAAGTCCATCTAATGCATTTGCAAAGAAAGAAAGTCCATAGCTTTTGAATAATATTAAAAAAAAGATAGACAGGGAAATCAACAGCGGTAAAATTGAGTTGGGGTGATAGTACCTCAAGAAGTTCAGAGCCCCAAGGTGGGCTTGTTCGTAAAGTGTGTCGATCATATTCAAGGAAAAAATCCCTAACACGCTCATTAGTGGGGTACAAGGATGAGCACAATCTCAAACGCAATCTAAAGATGTTTTTCCCATCTTCCAAATAATCTATTCTCTCCTGCAGAATGGAAAACCTTAGCTGTCATTTACAAATTAAACTGTTTTAAGAAACTTAAAGGAATTTTGTCCTAATTATGCATGTCTCCCTCCATGCATAATTATATAAAATTCTACAGAAATATCAAATCATTCTAACATTTTAATGTACTAATGAACATGTAGTATTTGCTTCAAAGATACCTTTCCAGCATCCTGAAGATAATGTGGAACCAAGTCTTTCATTATTGGAAGTGAAATTTCAGCTCGCAACCTGCACAGTCCACATAGATGAATTCTCTACAGCAAATAGTGAAAACATATAAACTGGATTCAGATTCAAAGCATGGGTTTAAAAATGAAGAATCTTTGATTTCCTGTTATGATCCCAAATCTACCCATGAGCACCTCGAGTTCAATGGTAAACTAAGAAATTTTCTTATAGACTGTAATGACTAGAAATTGGGTTCCACCACAAGATATATGATAAGGGGAAAAGATTCATTTATGAAAAGAGGACGAACTAAAACTTTTTTAAATCGTACACATACTGAGCATGTGTAGATAATGGAAGTGCTGCATATCCAATCACAACCTGCAAATGTTTTTGAAGAAAGTAAAAAATTAGAATACTAAAATATAGAAGAAATTCATTCTAATAGCAAAGCACAAAGAACTTCTAAGAAAGAAAAAGGAGAAATGCATTCATTAACTCAAAAGAATTACAAAACAAAGCTCACAGGCTTAGGAGCTTCTAATCTTGTCTGAAGATCTATGTGGAAGAAAGTGAACAGCAGGTGATGAAGTGGTGTCCAAATAGTTGGAAGAAGAAGTTTAATTTCATCATGGTAGCAAGAAACCCTGGCTCCAATGGCGATTTGAGTGTGGACCCACTTACTGAGTGGCGCACCAGGTTCCCTCAGATACATTGCCTATCACAAGTGCATGTTGATTTAAGAACCTATACTTGTATATGAAAATGAAAAGGTCAGAAATAAAAAAATTGCAAAAAAATGACTTTACCTCTAAAGGCTGTCTCCGAACATCTGAATCATCTTTCCTAAGTTCAACCCTCACAAACAAATTTCTCTTCCGACTTAAGCTTACTGTCAATGGATACACATAAAGACTGTGGAAGAGCTGTAAGAAAGGCTCATTTCTTGTGGTTGTGCGGAAATCAAAAGCTTGGAACTGCAATTAGATCCAAAATAAGGCACATGATCAAGAGAAGCCATAAGTTCATTCTGTATGAATCAAAAGTTTAAACATGTGCAAAAGAATGCTTCTTAAAATTGACTAACTCTAGATAAACAATAATCACTAAGTAGAATAATTGATTGGACAACAAACTCAGTTATTAATTTTTTATCTGCATGAATATAAAGAAAAGATGTGGTGAGCACAGTGCAAGCAGGAGGCAAAAATTAAGAAAGCATGTGCTTTCTGTGAAGTCAAGCACCACAAGGGGGTCTACATTTCTACTACAATGATGTTCCCTTACATTGACATACATGTGAGACTTACATCATCAGACACAAGATCTGAACTTCCCTGAGTGGCAGGCTTATTTTCAGATGAACCCCTCACATCACAAGCATACCCCTTGAATTTGCTACTTTGAGGACCATCAGAACCATTGCTGGGACACTTCGAAAAGGATGAATCAGCAATATTGTCTCCAGGGTCAACAGACTCATTCGTCATACTACCACTTTCGGACACATTTTCAATGTCAACAGGGCCAGTCTGATGTTTTTCGATTTCAAGTCTTAGAATGCCTCTCACAGGCTTATGCACCTTCCCCTTCGGATCCTATGTTACAGAGGTGCAGAAATTATAAAACTTTATAATGTACTATAGTAATTACATGCTAATAGAAAACAATAAAGGAGCACCATGGATAGATAAAATTCAGCAGACTGACAAAATTATCACGCTCTACCTGAAGTGACTCTTCAGTGTAACTTTCTTTCACTTTATTTAAGTTTGATATCTCAACCACAACAGAGCTACCACTCGAAGATCCTAACTTTCCATGTAAAGTGATTTTTGAAACAGGTTCAAAACCACCATCATATGAGCTTGATCCAGAAACACTACGGGCAAGAGGGCTACTTGGAGAAGCCGAACCACCAGAAGATGCATTGATGTTATTATCAAATAATGGAACAATGGCCCAGGCGAAGGACTCTCTGTAGGGCATTATTCTGGACCACACCTGCAATTTCTGTCTCTCTCTTTCAGTTAGGCATGCCTGTTGAAGGAGAATGTGATCAGCATTATACAGGAATACACGTGAGAATAAATTGAAGCAAGAGAAATAAGTCAAATCTTGGGAAGCATACTGGTTCTTTACGAGAATAAACAGAAGAGGTTACTCCACCCTCTTCTGTTGCAGACTTTTCCAGCTGGATTAACAAACATATTGATGCTGACGGTGCATCTAGAAAGAAGATTCCACGTGGTTGAAAACAAATTTTAGCCTAGAAAATTAACAAAAGTGATTTGGTTACATGTTGAATATTAGACTGATAAGATATATACTCCACTAAATGGAATCACCAACTGATCCTCTTACATCCTGGGAGTCAGTTGGTAGCACACGAAAGTAGAAATCTTCGGACAATTTCTCTCTCCTCTCCCTATTATACAAACAAATGGTACCATAGAATGGCTCTACAAAAGAAATAAGTCAACATCAGAGCCCAAGAAAAAAGAGCACCAGCATAAGGCTACATGTATAATGAAGAAACCAGAACTTAAGTATGAGAGAAATAGCAAGAACAATCACCCACCAACTAGTCCTGCCTGAAATGACAAGGATATTACTTTCACCGATATCTTCAATCCACTGAAACAAATGGGAAAATGATGGTGGTAGAAAAAAAGAATAGAGAGTTAAACAATAATTCAACCAGCATTTGAATGATAAAAAATTGGACTACAGCACAAGTTTTATTTTTACATTATTGAACTATAAACATGAATGTTTTCCTATAGATGATGATGGAGAAGACAAGCCTTCTTCCACCTGCTACACACACATGCACAGAATTGCCCTACTCTTACTAATGAAGCACTAAGAAAGGACTTTGGTTAAACCTGGCATAATGTGCCACATGAGAATCTGGAGCTCGCTGCCCATATATCATTGACCTCTCATTTTGCCAATCAAAGGATGGTTCATAAGCAGGTAATGGAGATGGACCAAAATGCTGCAATTGCAGGAAAAAAAAGATTATGAAATCAATTTACTAGCTTTGGTGTAATATAATATTGGCCTAAGAAGGTGATAATGAACTACAAAGAAACCTTAATCTTTTCTTTGTGATCAATTATGGCCCGAGCGGTTTCATGAGGATAATAAGAGCTCAAAGAATAAGCAAAAGCATACTAACAAGGAAAATCCGTAAAACAAGAATGGGCACCTTTGTGTCAGATGATGCAGCCTCTGTAAATTGTCTTCCTGAAGTACTTGGCATGTCATCATCAGTGGCATCTTCTGCCTTTTCTTGCCTGGCATTGGCAAGACGCATTTCTGCCAACCAACACCACAAGAAACAGTACTAGTGATACTAGTGATCTGATACAGCAATGAATAACAGATGCACTCTACAGGTCTTCAATAGGGATATTATATACTCATGCCCTGCCCTACCCCACCCCGTGATGAGTTTGCCCAACCCATGTTGAGCATGGGGCAGGGTGGGCACAGGTTTCACTTTGGAACCATACCCACCACATTTAGACCCACACAATGAAAACTCTTCATTGAAGAGAAACATGACAGTTTCAAACATGAATCGCAAAGAGAAGCGCGGCATTTCAGTGTAGAGAAACACAACCTTTCAAATCAGGTTCAGACCCCCTATGTGACCCGTTCCCGGGTCGGGTCATACGGGTCTCCTCTGCATGTCAGGTGCATGTCTCCTAAAACCTGCCCCGATCCCAACCCATTGACAACACTAGTTTTCAACCAAAAGCAAAAAATGCTAGTCGTGCTATAACATCTATATGATAGAAAATTTACTTTTCTTAATTTTCTAGTCCCAACTATCCGGTATCAGCTATTTTTCTCTTGTTATACTTGTATGCGGCAAAAAAGGCGACATATGAAAATCAAACCAAGTTAGAAATAAATTTATTTTCCATGCATTTAGGGGTAATACTGAATGTTTACCTGTCTCAACATCAGTATCAGGCCCTTCATATATCTGGTTTTGAAATGAAACCTGTCCAATGCTTTGGTAGTGACCATACTTCTTTTCATCCTTAACCCAGTCTGCTCTGTAACATTGCACAAGTTCATTCAAATGTGGCCACTGCTCCAGATTTTCATCAAGCTGCAATCAAAATATTTCACTAATCAGGGATGCCCTTGGAAGAATTATTTAAAGTTTTGTATTTTGGGTCTTCCCTAGTGAAAATGTCGACAGAATTCAAACACTTCAAATGAGGTAACTTTAGAGAGCAATGTGTCCTTGATTGCAGAGCAGTACATGATATAGATCCCAACAGACATCAATAAATGGGGAGAAAATATTCATCTCTACTGTAAGTACACCAGGATTACCTAGTTACAATTAGTAATCTTAATTCACTTTTATTTCATGACATTGCTATATGATTAAGATATCAATTATGACATGACTGATCTCACAATATATTTTACTGGCTCAAGTAAAATCTAAACATCTTCATTCAACAACAGAAGATGGATAAATGCATAAATCAATACCCACTATGAATGTGTCACAACCTCCAATCCCAGAAAGATAGAAACACATAATTTCTATACAAACTAGAAGATCAACTTCAGCAAATAAAACACTCTTTGGAGATAATGATTTCATCCATCAACAACATTGTGCAGATGACTACTTTTGGCTACTGCATGTGCACTAAATTAGTCATAAAATCAATTGTGCAATAATGTGCTTTGACATGCAGGATACTTATTTGGCCGGTTTTTGCTTTCTCCCTCAAATTATCCCTGACAAAAAGCTAAATCTGTTTTTTTTCCTAAAACAGCAAGCTGTTAAATTTAAAATTATGACATTGTCTAAGAAGCCAGAACTCCTTGAATTTACCCTGGTTTCTGAACACTGCTTCACTAAAACTATAATTAAGAAGCCAAAGAGACTAAAACTCAGATGTCTAAAGAAACTAAACACTAACCAATGGATCCAGCTTGAGATGAGCAGCGGCCCCGCCATTGCCAGAATGGCGCAGAATTCTCCTGAACCGGTTCTTCAACTGTGAGCCCTCCATTGCCTTATCACCTGCACCAGCACGCACAAGACCGTCACCAATCACTACATCCCGCACAAACAGAAGGCCCTAACCCTAAAATATCGGCTCTTCTCATCGGACCCACAATGCAGGTAAAATCAAGAATCCCCGGAAACGCCCGTACATTACAGATCTAGGAGCAAGACCCGTGAGTGGTACTTTGGGGGAAGTAAAGAGGAGGGATTTTGGGCAATACCCTTCACAGCTCTATGCGATTTGACGCGATTTCTGGGAGGAGCAGGAATGGCATGAGGAGCCTTTCGGTACCGGAACCACCACCAGTCCACCAACCCTAGGACCAGGCCAAGCACACTAGAGCTGGCCTACTACAAACTCTAGCAGTCAAAATGCAGTCCAAATTCTAGAGAGAGAAGGTGTAATAGTTGGATTTTGGAAATGCACAGCGACGGTGAGTTATAGTGACTGTCCTTTTTGGATAACAGTACCTGTAAAGCTTTCCAATTGTTTTGATTTCACTTCGAAGACAAGAAAATTTTTTTTTTCTTATTATTAAATTTCCCCTTCTTTTTTAATAGTTTTATCAATAGAACTAATAATTTTGTGGGTCTGGCACAACATTAATGTCTGAATATTTTATTTTTCCGGGGATCTTCCAGCAGAGCAAGCAAATAAACAATAGCTTTTTGTTTTGTTTAAAGACAAAAAATAAAAGATGGTACTTTTAGTCGTATACCTTTTTCAACATCGTTGGTGTCTCCTTTTGAATTCACAAAAAGTGTCAAATTTCATCAATGTAGTAGTGATAAATGATAATCCATCCCCTAATTGGAGAAATATTGGAGGTTTAATTTTTTTGAAAATGAATTATGTAGTTAAATCAAGCTTTTTATAAGAATAAAACACAAATTTTCAAGTTCATTTTTTCTTTTTAAATTTTTCCTAATAAATATTTTATCTTAAAAAAATCTATAGTTGAACAAAATCCAAACATAAACCGTTTAAAAGGAATTTATGTTGTAGTGCATTCGTAGGGGGATTCTTCTCGATTTTAAGATAATGTTGTAGATAATTTATATCATACCCCAACTTGATACCAAGTTTCTCATATAAACTTGTCAATTTTCTCGATAATATAGGTAGAATATTTCTCTAAATTAAAATTGACGGAACTAATTCTAAAAATATAAAATATATCTCTATTTTTAGTAAAAATTAAAAAAAAAATTAAATAATGATGCCCAAAAATAATTTAACAGCAATTCGAGAATATAACAATTGATAATCACTGAATTACAAAATTCATGTGCAAGATAAAAGGGCTATCTTGGATGGTGACTGGATTGGGTATGTTCTCCCACCTTCGTCACTAGTATTATCCTCGCTTATTTGTAATTATTTTGGGGAGTGGTGAGCTCATAGTTTGTTAATAAAATTTCTCATTGAGGTTTACTTTATAGGTTACGATTTCAAACATTTCATGAAATTTCCTAATATGAATATTTATTTGCAGTTTTCAAAAACCTCGTTTCACATAGTTCCACTCAGCCACTTGAGACCATAGTCTCGAACCATTCATTTTCAATTTACTAAACATGTTATCTCACAGTGTTTTATTTAGCACCTTGAAACTATTGTCCATGGTCATTTCTTATTATTTTATCAAAACCTTCTTTTTCTCCTAGTCTCATTCGACCCCTCGATACCACTATCTCGGGTCGCCCACAACTGTAGTCTACCCTAAGGCCAGGTTACTTTCAGTCTCCCCAGTTGGTTACCCATGAAACTTAATAATATCAAAACAGTAAATCATGCACCAAGAACTCAAGTCCCACACACACACACATGGCCAACTCACAATGTCACGCCTCAACCTAGTTTGGTTGGAAACCTGTAACCAATCTGTCATCATTCCCTATACTAAATTGATATTCCTACCAAAATAGACCAGGGAAGGTAAAGGCGTATAAACCCTATTGAATATTGGAAAATAGAATTCTTTCATAGTAAATTACATTAAGAATATATATATATATATGGTATATTTGCACTATTTATAAATATGCCCATAACTTATTAATATTGCACACTCCCCCTCAAGATGGATGATAGATATCTACAATTTCAATCTTATTAAAAATATCATCCCATTCTCTGTAACATAAACCTTTAGTTAAAAAATCTGTTAGTTGTCCACTGGTCTTCATATATTGCAGTTACACAATCTTCATATCAATTTTTTCTTTGATGAAAAATCGATCAATTTCTACGTGTTTGGTCCTATCATGTTGAATTGGATTGTTGGCAATATTTATAGCAGACTTGTTATAGCACCACAACTTCATCGGTTCTTCTCTAAACAGGCGAAGCTCCATTAGTAAGCTTCTTATCCAAATTATCTCACAAACAGTTTGAGCCATTGATCTGTACTCTGCTTCTGCTGATGATCAAACAACTATTTCTTGTTTCTTACTCCTCTAAGATACAATATTACCTCCAACAAACACATAATAGCCAGACGTAGATCTCCTATCATCCACATAACTTGCCCAATCTAAATCACAAAAGCATTTCACTCTGGTGTGACTCTAAGGCTACCAAAGTCCTTTACCTGGACTCCCTTTTAAATATCTCAATATCCTCATGGTAGCATCCCAATGATTTGTCCTAGGATCGTGCATATATCTGCTCACAATACTGACTGCATATGTGATATCAGGTTTTGTATGACATAGATAGATCAATCGTCCCACAATTCTCTAATATCGTTATTTATCCACTGGGTCACCTGACTGAGCACATAACTTATGATTCGGTTCTATCAGTGTCGAAGCAGGTCAACAGCTTAACATCCATGTCTCAGTGAGTAAATCTAATGTATACTTTCTCTGATAAAGTACTATGCCTTTCATAGATCTTGTAATCTCAATACCAAGAAAATACTTTAGAGGACCCAAATCTTTTACCTCAAATTCTTTACTTAGTTATTTTTTCAACTGCAATATCTCAACATTATCATCCCCAGTGATGATGATATCATCCACATATACTGCGAGAATAGCAATTCGACTATTAGAGTGTCGATAGAAAATCGTATGGTCTCCGTTACACTACCGATAACCCATTTTGACCACTGCACGTCGAAATCGATCAAACCATGCTCTAGGTGACTATTTGAGTCCATACAAAGATTTCTTCAATCTACAAACCTTCCCCCACAGTCTTCGTCGTACTAAATCCAGGTGGAATCTCCATATATACTTCCTCTTGTAAGTTTCCATGCAAAAATGCATTCTTTACATCCATTTGATATAATGTCCACCCGAAATTAGTAGCACATGAGATAAGCATTCCTATAGTGCTCATTTTAGCTACTGGTACAAAAGTATCATCATATTCTATTCCATATGTTTGACTATAGCCTTTTGCCACCAACCTTGTTTTGTATCTCACAACTTCTCCTTCGACATTTTGTTTCATATTGAATACCCACTTACATCCTACAGTCTTTTTTCCATTTGGAAGTCGAGCAAGTTCTCATGTTTTATTCTTCTCTAGTGCTTTCATCTCCTCATGCATTCTCCAAGCCACTTCGGATCCCGTTTAGCTTCTTGTTAATTATTTGGTATCTGTACTGACTGTAGTGATGCAATAAACGACTTGTATACAGGTGGAACAGATGCATATGAAACATAATTAGATATATCATTGTCAAAACCATATCTAATTGGAGGTTTCCCTACATTAGCTCTACGTTCTCTACTGATGGCAATAGGTAAGGAATCAATACCATCTGATGACGTGGACGGACCATTAGAAGGTTGTATAGAGTTATTATCTTCTGGTGACGTTGATGAATCGAGGGTTGATTAATATTTGGGATTGGCTCACCATCACCTGACTCATCTTTCTCCCCCTTAACACCGTCCTTGTTTCTACTGCTATATACCTTCAATTGAGGCACATTCTTTTTTTCATCTTTGTTACTCCAAATTATAGGACACATATTCACTCCTACAATAATATTTTCAGCACTTCAATCATTGATAATTTCTTCATTTGTTTGCCATATATCAGGAATTGACAAGTCTTGTAATACGATTGCAAATTTTGTTGATTCCTTATAAAATGGTTCATTCTCACGAAAAGTCACATCCATACTCATAAAGAGTCTTTTCTCACTTGGACTATAATACTTGTATCCCTTTTGAGTACTGGAATAACCCACATAAATACATTTCAATGCACGAGTATCGAGCTTGCTTACCGAAAGATGATTATCTCTCATAAAACATATACATCCAAACACATGAGTAGGGACTATGTATGTGTTTTTTCCCATCAATACTTCACAAGGTGATCTAAAGTTTAACACTTGCAAGGGCATCTGATTAATCAAATAAGTTGTTGTCAATATAGCTTCACTCCATAAATACTTTGGTACATTCATCTTGAAGAGAAGAGAACGAGACCTTCCAACAAATGACGATTTTTCCTCTCCGCAACCCCATTTTGTTGGGGGTATCTGGACATGTAGTTTGATGAATAATTCCCTTACTAGACAGATAACACAAAAATTCTTGATTCACATACTCAGTGCCATTGTCTATTCTAAGAGTGCAAATTTTGGCATTAAATTGAGTTTGAACAAGAGCTAGAAAATCCTTAAAACATAATAGTGCTTCATCAAATATAATCATGTCATCCGAGAGTGACAATTAATAAATGTGATAAATCATCTGAATCCACTAATAGAGGTAATCGGACATGGCCCCCAAACGTTCGAGTGAATAAATGAAAATGGCTCTATACTTCTTAATCCAATAGAATTATAACTTGTTTTTGTGTGTTTTCCAAACTCACAAGCATCACAAACAAGTTTATTGCGTTCTTCTTTACTCATTAGCTCTAGTCTCAACCTTTTAAGACTCTAAAGATGGATGTCCCAACCGACAATGTTATAACATTGCTTCATCTTCTTCTTTACTGTTCACTACAATACTTAAACTTTTATCCACAACTCTTCTATTTAGATACCATAATCCTCCACATTTACTGCCAGTTCCAAGTATCTTCTCATTGTTTCTCTCTCGAAAGATACAAGTATTCCCATCAAAAATTACTTTACAATTCAATTGATTAATGATACTACTAACCGACAATAGATTAACTAGAAAAGAGAGAACATGCAAAACAGATGATAATGTGATCAAATCAGTACATCTAACAGAGTCATTCCCTTTGATAGATTGTACTGTTTCATTTGTTGTATGAACAACTCCCTTATGAGTTTGAGGATATTTATCATATGTATTAAATTCTTCTATTGATCCTGTCATATGTCTTGATGCACCGGAATCAATAATCCAATATGTGGAAGATTCAAGTATTTGTACCTGATTACCACAATTGATCTCATTCTTGTCCAGTATGATGAGACATCGGCTATTCATTTTTTTCATCTCTCTTGAATCCATTCCAGCTTCTGGGTCTCTTAGTCGCAGCTCCCAGCGACGACAAATCTTAGAGATATCTTTTCGTCTTCTTTGACAATTTAGCTAATTCGCACCTGGAGCCGTCTCAGGCTCCTCCGATCCTTCAGATTCGCCAAAACTTGAAAATACTAGAAAACCCTAACTCTGATACCATATTAAAGTATTGGAAAATAGAATTCTCTCATATTAAATTATATTAAGAATATATATAGGGTATATTTGCACTATTTACAAATATACCCCTAACTTATTAATATTGCACAAACCCATATGTTTTCCATAACAAAATTTATAAAACCACATAATAAGATGTTACTCCCTTTTTTATTCTTGTTCATTCTTTCACCACTTTTGTAGTAGTAGTATCTCTTGATATTTTTTGTTGTGTATTTTATTTATTTCCCCACTTTCCTTGAATGTCTGTATGTTTATGACACCTCTTCATTTGAGTTGTCCTCTTACTTTCACCCTCGACCTTCTCGAAATCACATAAGTATATCTACTTGGTACTCACTCTCTTGGACATCATCATTTATTCCCATGGTATGTCTATTCTGTCTCATTGCAAAATTATTTAAGTCACTGACCCTAGTATGACTGTGCATACACGGTCTAGTTACAACGTTAATAATCATGGTTTTTTGTGGTCCTTCTTTTACTCTGGAATTTGACCTAAATCCCCCCTTTAAGTCTCTATTATGTCTGACGGTATCACGATTCCTTGAGTGCGTAATTCGTACAATGATAAGGTTAACCCCTTTGTCCTCGATCGCTCTATTCCTTATATTATTTTACTTGTCCATGCGACCTTCGCTCTTTTAATGAATGGTTACACGATTGATGACTTAACTTGAGGTCGTTCCTAATATTGGTTTCATATTTACATATTTTTTATGTTGATACCAATTTTTTTCTACTCTCAGTATTTCTGTCACCGAACTCTATCATTTCTCATACTCAATAAGATACTCCAGATTCCTTTCTTTAGCATGAGTTTTGTATTGGCTTTATATAACTAAGTTTCCACTACTCTTACTTCTACTATAACTCTTCATTTGATCGTATACTTCTTCTAAATACTTAATTCCCTCTTTCTTCCCTTGTATCTTTACATAATACCTTTTTACTTTGAAGCCCTTAGCAAGGGTCTAGGCACCTTCTTTACTTGATTATTACTCTTAGTACTATGTATTTAATTCAATTGTACATTTTCTAAAATCATTCGCCCCATTACCCTTTTTGCTGGATAACCATTATTTTTAATGGCATTTAATCATTCATTTCCTTTACCAAAGGGGATTTCGAACCCTCCATTATTATAATAACTTTTCTCACCTCTTTCTGTACTCTTATTCCCAATTCATTTGTATTCATCCATTCTCCTCATTCTTACCATCTTACCCGTTTGCTTTTATTTTTCAGATCCACCTTTGTAAATTGGGTCTTTCTCATTCACATATCTATTCTACGGTACTTACGTCCTAACAGGGTTATGGCTAGTGTAGGTCTCTTTTGCTCATTAGTTGTGTTCTTGTTGCCACACGACCCACATCCACATCTTTGACAACTTCTTGTTTTTGTTTTTTTGTATTGCTTAAACCTTATGCTTAGTCTTTTGTTTCATCAAGATCTTGTCCCATGATCTAGGATTCTCCTTATGACCAGAATCCATTATTAATACCTCCTTTCCAAATCATAAATACTCCAAAAACGTTTCCATGATCTCTCGATTTTCACTTCTCGGATCTCACCCTGTACGAGATTGAGATACGAGGGTGATCTAGGTACTCTTTCTGCACTTATTTATTTATTATTACACTTAAGGTCTTCACACTTGCATTCATATATTAGAGGTTCCCTTCTAAAGTTTATTGAGAAGCCAATCCTTCTCATATTCTGGTTTTACGTTCTCCCATTATCAAAATTTAGCACCCTTTGTTCACTTGGTGGTTTAAGTCTTTCCCTATTTTAATCTCATTTATGAAGGATATCATGGATATGGTACATTTCTCAATTCTCATTTCCATCTTTTTCCACTTATCTTTTTATAACGTGATTTGTTGGACATAGAGGTATGCATAAATAAAATATCTTATTAAAATTTTCCTTGAGTACAACTCTTATTTTTTAGATAATCTTTCTTTCCGTTAACACTACAAAATCTTATTTAAAAAAGATAATCATTTCTAAAATGCATAGTTAAGTTCCAAACTAATATATCTCAAGGGTCGTTGGAATTTCCCCCTTCTTCCCTTGCTTCATCCAGTAGTGAGTTTTGTCTATGCCACTCATTCCCCACAAGCTCCTCTTTCCTTGTGGTCCTTTCCAATCAATCCAATCATGCAAGTACCTTATCCCTTCTGTTAGGCTAATCATATTGAGATTCCAGCCACATGCATTCTGATGTTGGGTGTCCTTGGCTCCCACAATGGTCACATAGCACTTCCCAACTCGACTCCTCGTGTATGTTGGGGAATTGTCTCCTAGGCATGGTTACCTCCCTCAAATCTTCTTCTTCCCTTAGTTTTCTACCTCTAGGACTTGAATATTCCTAGATGGACAATTCCTAAGCATATGCCTCAGTTGACCACATGCATAGTAGGTCCTCCTAAGGAGAGGTCCTTGGTTAGACATATACCTTGTTTGTTGTCCACGGAGTATCCTTCTATTTCTGGTATTTTCCCTGGCATTATGGATAGGGTTGTATGCAAGTTTCTTAGGTATAAGGGTTCCTTCTCTTATGCGCATTGAGAGTTCCTTTTTAGTCCTTTGTAAATTAGCTCCTATTGAACACTACTATTGCCTTTGATGCAACCCCTTTGAGATCTCCTTCGATTTTTTGCTTTGATTTAGTCACCTACCTTCCTCTTCAAGCCATATCTCCGGAGTATAACATCTTCACATTCGAATATAATCTCTAGTTCTTCAGCCAAGTTATTTAAACTCTTACATTGCCCCCCACATCTAGCTGGACAGTACTGAAAGTCCTCTAAAAGTTCTGTGTCGCTCTTGTATACTCATGGTACACTCTCATCTTTTTTGGAATAATTTCTTTCTAGAAACTTCTTCAACATAGAGGGTTTCATTGGGTATAATTATGATACTCTAGCCTTGGGTTATTGTTCCCTTAAGGATTCATGAGAAGGGTTTTTCGGCGTCCGGGGTTCCATAACGGTAGTAGTATTACATATGATTCTTATCTTTTTAATTGCAATTTCCTAGAAATTATTGCTTATGTTAGATCCTAAGGTATTTAGTCTTACATTTATATTATATATAAGATCTCTCATCCAAAGTTCTTGAAATTCCCAATGATCCCCTATTTCAAAACTTGTTTGAAAATAGTTTTATGATACCAATTTAGTTGTAACATCCCGATTCGATATTTCAAGTCAAACTAATGTCACCACCGTCATGCCCTCCTAATGCTACAATAGTGGTTCACTCACTATTGTAGAACCAACATATCGTATGACATGGAAAATACACAATACAATTTTATTTAGTTAAAAATTATATATGTTTATTAATCACATTATACAAAACGATCTTGGGAGACTCCTATAGTTATAGTCGAGGTGGCTTACCTCAAGTTTTGTACAATGACTTTCTTAGGATCCCATTGTGCAACTTGAACGATACCTGAAAGGGGATTAGGGAGATGGATAAGCTGCAAAGATCAGTGAATGAGGCACTGACGCTAGTACTTCTTGTTTATGAGCACAACCCCAACTAAAATATCAGCATGGAGAGTTTTTTTAAATTAATTTTCTATTTTTAAAGCATGTATTTTTCTCATCATTATTTATTAGGGGAATAAGTCCCCATCCACACAAGAACACATCATAACATAGCAATGACTTGTGCATTACTTCACAAACACCGTATTGTGGACGTCGTTACAATACTCGCACATTAGGGTCATGACCTAGCAGTAGGATCACATCCCACTCTATTTGTGCTTAGAGGTGGCTCACAGCCACTCTTCACTTGAAACCTCATTCTCTCCAAATAAAAAGCCGAAAATAAGAACCATAAAAGTTTGAGAGAAAACTATGGATCAAAGTGAATCAAAATTAGTGAAGAGAAAACTAAAACAGGAATTGGAAAATCCCATGTGTTCAATGAAGATATAAAAATATTGGAAATGGATCATGAACCAAATTAGAAGTGAGGATCGGAGTGGTTCATGGTGAACTGGACTTGAACTGGGTTGAACGAGGAATAACCGGTTCAAAGATTTATTTTTCTTAATGGCATAAAAATATCAATTTAGGAAATTGAAGTCACCAATGTGTAGAAAATGAATTTAGAAATTTTTAATTATTAGAAAACTAGTTGAATTGGGCATGAAATAGCCGATTTTCTATTTCGGGTCACCAACCCGGTATGACTGAAACTATCAATGATCCAGCCCGACAACAAGCCACCTCCGGATCAGCGTCCAATCGGTGCACATGACACATGACAAAGCACGCCCAGTCAGCCGCATAATAAGTGCCTACAAGCACTGACCAATCAAAGCGCGACATGTATACTTGGTCAACGATGAGACGAAGAAAATTCACATCACAAAAGATTGACCAATGAGAGTGTGACATGTGTCATTAGTCAATGGTCAACTAAGGAGAAGCCTCATCAATAGGGTTGACCAATGAGGAGTTGACATGTGGCAAAGGTGCCTCATGGCCGACTATGATGTGGGAGATCGATCGACCAATCAAAGGTCGACATGTGGTAAAGCCACGTCGAATGGCCACAACCAATTAGAGGGTGACATGTGGCAATGGCTGTAAACCCCGCTCATTTGAGTTAAGGAAAACCGGGAAAAGAACAGGTCAAACCGAATAAGAAAAAACCAAACCGGTTTACATTTGGAAATAAGCAATATGAAAATTTACAATTTTTGGTTGATCCAAAGAATTTATTCAACATTGGAAAAGAAATTTAAGACAAAATAGAAAATAAAAACCAAATTGGTTCAGGTGAACTAGATTACATAAGAACTTTAAAGTTAAGTGTGCTTACCTTAGAGTAGTGAACCTGAAATTTCGGTCAAAAATTTTTATACGAACGTACGGCTTATCATAAATAGCCATCAATTAATATATATTTAATTATTGAAATTAATTCCAATTATTACTGTAATTAAATTATTGGAATTAATACCAATAATTTATGGCAATATTAATACTAGTAATAAATCTCGCCTATTTAATACATGGGTTTTACGACTATATAAATAGGTTGTCCCCGTTTCATTCTCCTCACACCTGAACACTTCTCTCTCTCTCTCTCTACTGCTCCATTTCCTAGTAAAACTCGAACCAGAACTTCGACTTGAACAAAAGTCGGGCTCTTTAGAACCGGGGAGAAGACGCTATCTGATAGCAAACTCAAGTCAATCCGAGAACCGTTGGAGAAGCGCCGACATGATGGAATAGTGAAGCAACTCCGGTGGACCGAAGCTGCCCTATTTCGGCCAAGCTGGAATCGGCCATTTCAAGCCCTCCTCTAGCTAAACTAAGCCCTCCCAACACTTCCTCAGCCTTTCCACGGCCGAATTAGGACCGAAAGGTAAGCCAATTCGGCTCTCCTTTATAATTTTTTATCGGTGCTAGAGAGAGAATCGACCAAACTTCAATCACGAAATTCTAATCCAATTCCGCATCAATTGATACAATACTTGATTTTAGGATGAACCTCAAGATGAGACATATCTGCCCAGATCGAAAGCTCGGACTGTCGTGCCTTCACCGGAACGTTAAATACCAAGAACGCCAGCAAGGACAAGCTCGCATGAATACAAAGAACCAGTCTAGTGGAAATCACGGCATTAACGGGTGAGTGGGTTCACTAACGTCATACCCGGTTGGGGATGATAAGTGCCTCGATATAAAAACCCACTATTTAGTGGTATTTTAATCATCACTACTTAGAGAAAGTGATGTGAAAGTTATGCAGAAAAACTATTTACTGGTTGTAAGTAGATCATACCCGGTTGGTATGATGAGACTTCCTCGAAGGAAGTTGAAAACCCGTTCATCGGTTATGAACGGGGATGTCCTTATACCGGTCGGTATGATGGATAGTAAAAACCTATTTTTGTCGGAAGATCTCTCCCCTGACTGTGTGCCAATGCTTAAACAATTTGGGAGAACTTCTTGACGGGAGCTCGAATAGCTCTGATAGGCCAGGGGCCTCGGTTTTGGAACTTGGGGGCTAAATGCCCGATTTTGAAAATCTCGTATAGTGGGCCCAAGGCCAGTTGGCACGAGCAGGAGCTCGTAATTGAACATGATATATGTGCCATAAAACTTAATAAGTGAATTGTTTGGCCATGATACCAAGATAGGACCGACATGCTCAGTCAATTAGCGGTAGTGCGACATGACAGGTCGACGGACTAGTCAAGACAAACAGCTGCGGGTTGAGTTGAGAGTCAGGGCCGTTGGACTAATGGCACCACAGATTACATGGCAATATAAGAAAACATTGTTTGTGCATGCATTGTGAGTATGGGATCATCAAGACGCCCATGAGGGGTAGTGATGCGTCCTAAGGGCACTGGACGACCTAGTGGCTATAAGGGCAGTTTGTCGTTCCAGGTGTCTGTGCGAAATTTGGAGTAGCACGAAGCGCATGAGACCGAGGTGGGGACAGGATGAGGTCTCTGTCCTCATACGGACATGAAGAAGTGATTTCGGGATTGTGGGTAGGATGTCATGTACATCCACTCATTCCCAGGGTAGAAGTGGTCGTACTTCTATCCAGGTGGCAGGAAAAGTCGCTTCGAAGCCACTAGCGGGTTCAGTAGTGATACTGACTTGTGAATGTGTGTAACCTTCATGATAAAGGATGTGTGTTGGGTGATGACACACCATGGTAACTAAGAAAAAATAGAAAAATCCAAATTTTTAAATGATGGGATTTTTGAAAACAAAGGAGTCTGGTACAGTACATATAAATGTTTTTCTTAAAAGTCAAAAACTTGAGTAGTCGTACTCACCCCCTCCCTTATATCCCTTTCAGGAAATCCCGGAAAGCCTCCCCTTAAAGACCGTCAACTAAGATGCCTGTAAGACAGGTATGTAAAGTTTTAAATTTCATACAGTTTTGATTATGCTATTCCAGGAAAAAGGTGCAAGTTAAAGGACGCCTTACTCTTTACGGTTTACGATAAGGGGAAACCTTTTAATAAATCGAGAGAGTGGCGGGTTGATCACGGGGATCCGACCAAACCGGGTCGGGGCGTGACAATGGCACAATGCATCAAGTGGAAAAACTAACGAATTTAAATCAGCCAATCAGAGGATGCCACGTGTCATAGTCAACCAACGGTCAGATATGGTCAAACACCATGACAGAAAAAGCGACCAATGAGAAGTCATCATATATTTGACCAATGAGTCAACACATGACTCGAGCACTCAGTAAGATGCCGCATCAGTAAAGCTAGCCAATCACAGAGCACCACGTGGTATTTCACACGTGCAAAGCTCGCACACACATGCATAATGCCATCTTCAACCTCGAAATGGGTAGGAAGGGAACAACTAGAACGGCTGCCATTACTCTGGCGACCAATAGATCCCTCTAACAAGGCCTTAAATCGAAGAGTTTAATGGTCGATTGATGGATGAATGGACATAACGGTCAGTCCCTCAGCTTCCTATATAAGAAGCACCCCTCCATTCATCATCTCCATCCCTCAAAAACCAGAAGAAGATGAATTGCTCCAGTTTCCGACCATCCTTGAACCAGAGCCCTGACGTCAACCTTTTTCTCCAACTCCAAATGTGAAGTTGGGTTCCCTAAACTGGGAAGAAGTCCCCTACCTTGCTTCATACTCCCTTCAGCCCAAGGATGACCAGAGAAGGGCAGGTAAACTCGCATAGTAGAGTCACTCCAGCTGTTAAGAAGTAGCAAGAACTAACAAGCTAAACTTCGACCACCTTGGACCTCTTTAGGATAGACCGACCCTTCCACGACTCTTCACAACCGAGCCTAGTCCTCATTGAGCTCTCGAGGTAAGCAATTGTCGCCACCTTCATTGAAACACTAAATTTACAAAGAGAGGGAAACTACTTAAAATTTTATGATTGAATTCTCCATGTTCAGGACACCAATTGAGGTAAATTTTGATTTTGGGAAGATCTTCATGATGAGAGATAACTTCCCAAATCAAGA
Organism: Trapa incisa; assembly: GCA_030064435.1. Taxonomy (NCBI): domain Eukaryota; kingdom Viridiplantae; phylum Streptophyta; class Magnoliopsida; order Myrtales; family Lythraceae; genus Trapa; species Trapa incisa. The sequence goes on along the minus strand of CM057770.1, from coordinate 4,721,609 downwards.
AATCCAACAGTCGTGTCCTTGTCAGTAAGAATTCGAAGCTTTCTCTCTTTCTAGAAGTATTTTTCAGTGAAGCTCCGTTTGAGCTTGTTTCTAGGCCAATTTGAATGATTCAAAGTCAAAAATGGTCATGGGGAGGTAGGGGAGATGACTAGCAACATGATAGGAGACAATTAACTTTGTTTTTTTGCTCAATAAATAATCAAGTTTAGTTGGTCAATTTGATAAAATAAGATTTCAGGGGTTAAAGTGCAATTTTGGGAAAAATGGGTGAATTGGGGATTTTTGGAAAAATGAGGATTTTTGTGAAATTGACTTAATTTAAGCTTAAATTGAGGATTTAATTGAATATGGGGGCTTAATTGCAATTAAAATAAAATTTGTGGAATTTAATTACAATTAAAAGTAAATAATATGCTTTATTCATGATTTTGGATAATTTTATTTTAAATGAAATTATTTTAGGATAAAAATTCAAAATAAAGTAAATTGAGTAATTTTTGGAAAATAATTTGGAGTTTATTTGTCAAGAAAATATACTTAGGGACTCGTGTAATTAAGGAAAATATAGGGACTTAAGTGTAAATATTGGATAATTGATGGATCCATTATGCATGATCATGTAGGTGCAAAAGGAAGCCCTAACATAAGTCGAGAATCCAACCCGACTTATTGGAATACTGTCCAGGACGAACGACTCATAGATCTCGGGTGAGTGGGATTACTGGCATCGAGTACAATTGGACCGATGATGCATACTTAGGAACATGCTTTACTTTGAAAATTGATTTTCCAGAATTATAATCCCCTCATTATGTGAAATTGCTTAAACCTTGTGGGATTATACTTTTGAAGAAAGTATTAAGTATGATATTAGGACAAACCCTTGATGGTGTATGGATACACTTTAAGTGGAATAGTTTAGCTCCGATCGTTGATGCAGGAAATGGGCAAGGCCTATGGCCGATAATGGTGGACTAGATCTAGCTCTATTCAAGTGGGCCCAATGTCTCGATTTTGAAAAGTGAAGTGAGCCCAAGGTCGTGTTTTGAAAACTCGTATGAGTGGGCCCAAGGCCAATGGGAACATGGGAAACCCATAAATAAATTGCTAATTTAAGAGGCTTATAAAAATTATTACAATTGGATAATGTTTGCTAATGTTATTGATCTATAATCGAGTTGGAGTCTGTTGGGATAGTAGTGCAAACATAAAGGGATTAAATCGCAATATTTATGTGTGTGGTTGCAATCGTTCGGAAGCAAAGAAATGTCTAGTATGGGGTAGTGTTGGTTCTAAGGGCGACTGGACAATAAGGTTGGTACACTGGAAGTTATGTTGTTCTGGTATATCTTGAAGCTTTAGGAGGTTCATGCGCATTGAGACCAAGGGTATAGAAGAGTGATGTCTCATCCCTACATATGGGGATTGAAGTATCTATAAGTCTGGGGGTTAGAACAAGATGCTCACACATAAGATGTGGTAGAAGTTATGGCCTATCACTAAGGTGGACGATAAAGATGCTCTAGGCCACTAGTAGAATAGATTGAGGTCGTAGCCTCTAAGTGTCTATTCTACAATTTTTTATCCCTTTATTGAGAAAGGGAGTTTGTGTATTTGTGTTATACAAATAAATGTAAATCCACCAAATATGAAACTCTTTCAACTAAGAAGGGACTGATTTTAAAACTTGTATAATACAAGCAATGATTTATCTAGGAGAAAAACTTTTTTCAAATGATAAAGCAAGTTGTAGTTTGCTTATTAGGATATTTTCTTTTAAGAAAAAAGATTAATCCTTTTAAGTATGACATAGCATGTGTACAATATAAACCCTCAGTGAGTTATGAACTCACCGCACTCACTTACCCCTTTCAGGTCACAAAACATGGCACACCAAATGCTAGAGAACGAATTACCCTCGTGGTACGTAGATTGAATTTTTTTTATACTTATGTTATGCAACATTTATTCTGACAAATTTTTGGACAAACTTATCTCATACACTATTTTCCTTTCGGTTATGAGCCTTGCGTCTATTAGTTCTATAAAGATGGAATTACTTTTATTATAATATTAGGAGAAGTGGTGGGTTTTTCACAGGGTTTTGTTCAAATCGGGTTGGAGTGTGACAACTTAAGTGGTATCAGAGAAAAAGATTTTTAAACTTTAATTTTGGGGAAAATTTACCTTTGAAAATCTGGAATCTTGGGAGAAAGAGTTTTACAAATGGTGGAAATAGTTGCTACATAAATATAATAGAACTAAAAGAAAACCTGTCGTGTAGGAGAATTCCCAAAATGTAGAGAACCCAATCCAAGTTTGTTAGAGATGAAACAATTCCACCACATGAGAACTAGTCGGATTTAGGGATGGGAAACACTAACCCAGCTCTTACTTGACAAGAGGTTGAGAACTACTTTTGGGAGCCTTACACAAACTATATATGAATGTTCAAGAAGTTACCACCCATTCAAACTCACCAAGAGTTTATACCTGCAACTCTCCTCAAACAAGCCTATGAATGTGAAGCCATGATAATGAGGAGTTATGAAATATCAATAATCTCCAGGAGGGCGGAACTACCAAACTCTCGAAGACAAGCTATCTCCTCAGAATATGAAGAACCAAGCATGAATGCTTGTGAACGGTGTGGAAAATACCATGGAGGTTTATGCCCTTCTGAGAAGACAACCTCATGTTCAAAGTCTTTAGAGGGAGAATCTCGCTATCAACTAAGGGTTAACTTTGAGTTAGTTAATAAGATGTGACTAGTCAACTCTATGATTGGTAATAAAGAGTAACTTGAGTTATGAGAGTGGGTGAGATTTCTTTTTATGTAATAAGTCATAACAATGGTCGAATAAATTAATAACATAAATTTTTTACATATTAAAATTTTGTGGTTCTATAATTTAAGAAAACTCAACAATTTGAGTAAAATAAAGGCCTTTTGGTTGAAGTTCAAAGCATAAAGAGAAGAAGGGTAAAGAAACACCCAAGGCAACAAAAGCCAAAAAGAAATGACGAGGAAGAAATCAATAAAGTTTTGGAGATAAAAATTTCTAATGCAAAAGATTTCATAAGAAATTAAACCGTGGTCTATAAGTATTGGAATTGAAAATAAAACAGTAAACTCTTCTAAAATTTTTTATTAAGGAAGTCGAAGTATAAAGACATATACAAGAACCTTCATCTTAGGAGTAGACTTGTAAATAAAATACATGTGGATATGAAGAATGATTTAATTGCAAGAGTCCAAGAAATGAACTAACCCTAAAGAATAGGTAAACAAGAAAGAGATATCACGATAGGTAAAACCTTTGAAGGGAAGAGTATCCAAATGAACGGATCAAAGGAAGAGACTCCTAGTAGTGTGGAATGAGACATACCGAGGAAGAAAACCCTAGTAAATTACGTATTCCAATAGGAAAATAATTCAAGATTTTATCTAAAGGAAAAGATGTGAAATGGTCCTGAATATGCATAAGAAACTTTAGAAATATAAACTACTAAGGAAAGATACCTCAAACCAATTGGAGAAATATGATATGAAATGAAAGAATGATAACTAGGGGTATGCCACTAGACAAATTGTCAAGTAATCGGGAAACCAAATAGTTGGGATAAAGGAAGAACATTGAGGAAGTTGGTAAAGGATAAGTTAAAAAAGAAATGCCTAAAATTCTTGAAGGGAAACCTAGAAACATATCCAAAGACTCTTGGTGGATGAGAAAGACTCAAAGGAGGTTCTAAAGAAAGGGACTTATACAACTCGCTGAAAGGAACCAATGGTCAAGGAGATGAGCAACTCACCTCATTAAAGAAATCTTGGAAACCACTAACATCAATTAAGGCAAGGAGGCTCTAACAAAGGGTAGTGAAGAAACGAACTATGGCAAGGACGTGAAGCATTAAAGGATGTATAGCTAAGGGTTTTCAACAACCATGAGAACAACCAAACGAAAGGACGGTTAAGCAATTCTGGGATCACAATCCAGTGAATATTGCTTATGTAAACCCCGCACATTTGAGTTAAGGAAAACCGGGAAAAGAACCGGTCAAACCGAATAAGAAAACCAAACCGGTTTACATTTGGGAATAAGCAATATGAAAATTTACAACTTTCGGTTGATCTAAAGGATTTATTAAACATTGGAAAAGAAACTTAAGACAAACTAGAAAACAAAAACCAAATTGGTTCAGGTGAACTAGATTCTATAAGAACTTTAAAGTTAAGTGTGCTTACCTGAGGGTAGTGTGAGGAAGGGTGACCTCTTAGGAAGTATGATTTTCTTGTAACCCAAAATTTCGGTCAAAAATTTTTATGCGAACGTACGGCTTATCATAAATAGCCATCAATTAATATATATTTAATTATTGGAATTAATACCAATAATTTATGGCAATATGAATACTAGTAATAAATCTCGCCCATACACGGGTTTTACGACTATATAAAGAGGTAATCCCCATTTCATTCTCCTCACACCTGAACACTTCTCTCTCTCTCTCTCTCTACTGCTCCATTTCCCGGTAAAGCTCGAACCAGAGCTTCGACTTGAACAAAGGTCGGGCTCTTTAGAACCGAGGAGAAGACAGCTATCTGATAGCAAACTCCAGTCAATCCGAGAATCGTTAGAGAAGCGCTGACATGATGGAATAGTGAAGCAACTCCGGCGGACCGAAGCTGCCCTATTTCGGCCAAGCTGAAATCAGCCATTTCAAGCCCTCCTCATGCCAAACGAAACCCTCCCAACACTTCCTCAGCCTTTCCAGGACCGAATTAGGACCGAAAGTTAAGCCAATTCGACTTCCCTTTATAATTTTCGATCGGTGCTAGAGAGAGTCGACCGAATTTCAATGATGAAATTCTAATCCAATTTCGCATCAATTGATACAATACTTGATTTTAGGATGAACCACAGGACGAGACCTATCTGCCCAGATCGAAAGCTCGGACTGTCGTGCCTTCACCGGTGAGTAATCGAAGCTTTCTCTCTCTACAGTCTATTTTCTGGCAAAGCTCTGTTTAAGCTCGTTCTGACGTTCAAATCTGTGATTCAAAGTTTCTTAGAATCGTTTGAACATACAGGAACTCAATTTCAACTCCAATTTCAATAATTAGAAGTGTTTGATCGGTTAATTTGATGAAATCAAATTCAGTAGTGTTGAAGAGTTGAAATTGGGGGAAAATTTGGGGATTTTCGAAATTCAAAGGGGCCAAAATACAATTTTATAAAATTGAGGGTCATTTGGGCATGAAAATAATGTTGGAGGACCAATTGAGGAATTTTGGAAATTTTGGGGAAAACTTACCATTTTAGTAAAAGAAGGGCAAAATGGTAATTTTGGAAAAATTGGAGAATCAAATTGGAAATTTAGAAAATTAAACCCCTTTTTGGTGAAATTGAATAAATTGAGGTCCCACGATAAATTTTTAAAGTTATGGGACTCAATTTGAGGAAAAACCGACATTAGGGACTTAAAGTTAAAGAGAAATAACTTTAGGGACCTAATTGCAAATAACTTAAAGTTTGGGTTTTCTCATTCATTAATGAATGAAGGTTGTTATGCCGAGTAATAATGAACAAGGTTGTTCATATCGTGTGGGAATGTTAAATACCGGGAATGCCAGCTAGGACAAGCTCGCGTGAATACAAAGAACCAGTATAGTGGAATTCACGGCATTAACGGTTGAGTGGGTTTACTAACATCATACTCGGTTAGGGATGATAAGTGCCTCGATATAAAAACCCACTGTTTAGTGGTATTTTAATCATCACTACTTAGAGAAAGTGATGTGAAAGTTATGTGGAAAAAACTACTTACGGGTTGTAAGTAGATCATACCGGGTTGGTATGATGAGACTTCCTCGAAGGAAGTTGAAAACCCGTTCATCGGTTATGAACGGAGATGTCCTTATACCGGTTGGTATGATGGACATTAAAAACCTATTTTTGTCTGAAGTGATCTCCCCTGACTGTGTGCCAATGCTTAAACAATTTGGAAAACCTTCTCGACGAGAGTTTGAGTAGCTCTAATAGGCCGGGGGCCTCGATTTTGGAATTTGGGGGCTAAATGCCCGATTTTGAATATCTCATACAGTGGGCCCAAGGCCAGTTGGCACGAGCAGGAGCTCGTAAATGAACATGATATATGTACCATAAAACTTAATAAGTGATTGTTTGGCCATGGTACCAAGATAGGACCGACATGCTCAGTCAACTAGCAGCAGTGCGACATGACAGGTCGATGGACTAGTCAAGACAAACAGTTGCGGGTTGAGTTCAGAGTCGAGGCCGTTGGACTAGTGGCACCACAGATTACATGGCAATATAAGAAAACATTGTTTGTGCATGCACTATGAGTACGGGATCATCACGACACCCATGAGGGGTAGTGATGCGTCCTAAGGGCACTGGACGACCTAGTAGCTATAAGGGCAGTTCGTCGTTCCAAGTGTCTGTGCGAAATCTGGAGTAGCATGAAGCGCATGAGACCGGGGTGGGGACAGGATCAAGTCTCTATCCTCATACGTACATGAAGAAGTGATTTTGGGATTGTGGGTAGGATGTCACGTACATCCACTCATTCCCAGGGTAAAAGTGGTCGTACTTCTATCCGGGTGGCAGGAAAAGTCGCTCCAAAGCCACTGGCGGGTTCAGTAGTGATACTGACTTGCAAATGTGTGTAACCTTCATGATGAAGGATGTGTGTTGGGTGATGACACACCGTGGTAACTAAGAAATAATGGAAAAATCCAAATTTTTGAATGATGGGATTTTTGAAAACAAAGGAGTCTGGCACACTCCATATAAATGTTTTTCTTAAAAGTCAAAAGCTTTTAAAAACCCATTCACTGAGTAGTCGTACTCACCCCCTCCCTTATATCCCTTTCAGGAAATCCCGAAAAGCCTCCCCTTAAAGACCGTCAACTAAGATGCCTGTAAGACAGGTATGTAAAGTTTTAAATTTCATACAGTTTTGATTATCCCATTCCAGGAAAAAGGTGCAAGTTAAAGGACGCCTTACTCTTTACGGTTTACGATAAGGGGAAACCCTTTAATAAACCGGGAGAGTGGCGAGTTGATCACGGGGATCCGACCAAACCGGGTCGGGGCGTGACAGTTTAAGAATGAAGTAATAGAGTGCCCATAGTGGTATTTCACCCAAAGTAATCATATGAGCGAGAGAGCGCTTAAAGGAAAGGATATGGGAGGTCAAATTGCAAAGATATCTTCATCTTGAGTTTGAGTGCCTAATCATGCCCGTAGAAATGATAGTGAAATAATTGATGGAGAACGGACACCCACGATGGGAGAACGAAGGATTTAAAAGTTTAAAGGGAAAAGTGGCATGAATAGTACTCTCTAAAGTGCTGAAGAAGATATAAAAGTATTTTTGTGCGATGGCCAGAATGCAAAAAGAAATGAGTAGACACAAATGGCGTGAAATAAACAACACTCCCAATTTATTCAATGTATAATTAGTTTTGGGGACAAAACTTTTTAAAATGAGGGGAGTAGTTGTAAATCTCATTCTCTCCAAATAAAAAGCCGAAAATGAGAACTAGAAAAGTTCAAGAGAAAATCATGGTTCAAAGTGAATCGGATTGGTGAAGAGAAAACAAAAACGGGAATTGGAAAATCATAAGTGTTCAATGAATATAAAAAAATATTGGAAATGGATCATGGACCAAACTAGAAGTGAGAATTGGACCAGTTCAAGGTGAACCAAGCCTGAATTGGGTATTACCGAGAAGAACCGATTCAAAAATTTATTTTTATAGTTAATTTTAAAATATCAATTTGGGAAATTGAAGTTACCAATGTGTAGAAAGTAAATTTATAAATTTTTAATTTTTAGAAAATTGGTCGAATTGGGCCTGAACCAGTCAATTTTCTATTTTAGGTCACCGAACCCGATCTGACTGAACTGGTCAACAGTCTAGCCAGTCAATAGACTGCCTGTAAACCCCACCCCGTAAAGATAAGAAAACCAGGGAAATAAACGATCAATCCAAGGGAGAAAACCAAACTAGTTTACAAACCCCAACCGATAGAAAAAGAGCAAAAAGGGAAATTTACAAATCCCGAGTGACCTAAAGAATCATAAAAGTCATGGAAAACAACTTTGGGACAAATTGGAAAAGAAAACCAGACCGATTTAGGTGAACTGAACCTAAACCAGATTGAACTGATTTCAAAATTCATTTTTCTAGGTGGCTTAAAATATTCAAATTAGGGAATTGAAGCCACCATTTGATAGAGAATAAATTTAGATGGATTTAATTTTTTTTAATTTTAAAAAACTTGGTCAAATCGAGGTTGAACTGGCTGATTTAAGCATTGAACTCGGTTCGAACCGGTCCGGTCTGGTTCGGAAGAGTGTCATCTTCTTCTTTCAGATGACAGCACTGTTCACTCGCCGGAAGAATGGACATCACCGATGAAGTTGAATCTCCTCCATTTAGGGTATTTCAGCTATGAATGAGTGCCAGAAAGGTGTCAAACGAATGGCTAGAGAGTACTCGAGCTTCCTATATAAAGAGCTCCTCCCCAATCATGCTCACACGTGAAAACTCCATTCACTCTCTACTGCTCCAATTTCCGGTGAAGCTCAAACTAGAGCTCCGACTTGGGAATTTTTCTCAACCTTAGAAGGTGAGGTCAAGTTCTTTAGACTCTAGGGGAAGTCAGCTATCTTATAACAACCTCCGTTCGATTTGAGGACCGCCGGAGAAGAGCTGACATAATCAAATAGTAAAGCAACACCGACGGACCAAAGCTGCCCTACTTTGGCCAAGCTGAAATCGGTCAAATTCAGCTATCCTCGAGCCAAACCAAGCTCTTCTAACATCCCCACAGCCCTTAGAGGACCTCAACTAAGCTGAAAGGTAAGCCAATTCGACCCTCCCCAATCGTTATAGGTTGGAGTTAGAGAGAGAAGCTATAGAATTTCACTGACAAAATTCTCCCTCAATTCGAGATCAATGGTAGGAATTCTTGATCGTAGAAGATACCTCAGGAAGAGAGCTTTCTTCCCTAATAGAGATAATGGGCCATCGGACCTCTACCGGTAAGCTCTCATGTTCCTATACAATTTGGACATCCTTATCTTTTAATGCTTGGTATAACAACCTTCGTTACTCATGTATGAATGACTAGGCTCAAAATTTTGAGTTAATTGCACTTAGGTCCCTAAAGTTTATTTTCCATGACTTTAGGTCCCTAATGCCAACTTTTTCCCAAATTGAATCCTGAAACCTCCAAAAATTTACTTTTGGTCCTCAATTTACTCAAAATTGTTTAAGAGGCACAAGTTTTCCAAATTTCCAATTTGGCCATCAACTTTTAAAAATTACCATTTTGCCCCTATTTTACAAAAATGGTAATTTGACCCCAATTATTTTCAAAAATTGACCAATTGGTCCTCCAACATCTTTTCCATGCCTAATTGGCCCTCAATTTTGGGAATTTGCAATTTGGTACCTAAAGTTTACGTAATCCCCAAATTTCCCCCATTCAAACTGGTCGAATTTGATTTTATCAAATTGATAATTCAATCAGAGTTAATTGTTCCAATTGAAAATATGGATCAGTTCCTACCCATGCGATTCAATTGAGCTTGAATCGCGTCATTTGGGTCAAAATTGAGCTCAAATGGAGCTTCACTAGAAAGTTGAGCGTAGAGAGAGAATGCGTCAAATGAACGCTAACAAGGACAAGCTAGCATGGATGTGGAAACTGACTAAAGAAAAGTACACTTCAGTTATCATGTGAGTGGGCTAATTTACACTTCATACTTGGCTAGAATGATTAGCACCTTTTCTAAATTGGAAGCCACCATGAGTGGGCTTACTAACGTCATACTCGATTGGGATGATAAGCACTTTGTAAATGAAAAACTACTTCTATGTGGGATTTTGACATCACACCCTGTTGGATTAATGTGAGAACTAAGCGGAAAAACTACTTTCTGGTTGTCAGTAGAGAGATCATACCTGGTTGGTATGATAAACTTCTTGGAAGGAAGGAGAAAACCTGCTTGCCGGTTGTAAGCGGAGATGTCATCACACTCGGTTGGTGTGATGAGTTGAAAGGTTATTTTTATCAGAAGTGTTCACCACTAACTATGTGCCAATACTTAAAATTTTTGGGAGACCTTCTTGATAAGAGCTAGAACAGCTCACATAGGTTAGAGGCCTCAGTTTTGGATCTTGTGCGCTAAAATGCCTGATTTTGGAAAATCACATATAGTGGGCCCAGGGCAAGTTGGTACGAGCAGGAGCCCGTAAAGAAACATGTGATATGAAAGCCATGAAAACTCTTAATGAAATGGATATGTGTTTTTGCCATGGTACCAAGACAGGACTGACATACTCGATGGACTGGCGACAATGCATTAGGGCTACATCAACGGACTGGCCTAGACAAACAGTCACAGGTTGGGTTGAGGGTCGGGGTCATTGGACCAGTGGCACTAAAGATAAATGGATTTGTGGAAAACTATTGTTTGTGCATGCACTTGAGGTTCAGGACTATCAAGATGCCCAAGAGGGGTAGTGATGCATCCTAGGGGCTACTAGACAACATGGTGAAGATAAGGGTAGTTAGTCATGTTAGCAGTCATGGAAGCTTGACGTAGCTTCATGAGCATGAGGCCAGGGTGGGGTTGGGATGAGGCCTCTGTTCTCAAATGGATACGGAGTTGATTTTGGGTTTGAGAGTCAGATGTCGTGAACATCCACTCATACCCAACGTAAAAGTGGAGGGGCTTCTATCTAGGTAGCGAGTAAAGTCACTCCACCGCCACAAGTGTGTGTAGTGGACAACCTATCCTATGAATGTGTGATCCCTTCCTAATGAAAGGTGTGTGTTGACTCTTAAACACACCTAATGTGAAAAATGAAGAAAAACATTTTTGAGAATTGAAATTTGAGGAAAGAATATTTTTAAAAGAAATTATGAGTGACCTAAAGAGTCATAAAAGTCATGGGAAAGGACTTTGGGATGAATTGGAAGTGAAAACCAGACCAGTTCAGGTGAACCGGTTTGAACCACTATTGAACCGATTTCTAAATTTATTTTTTAGGTGGCTTAGAAAAGTTAAATTGGGGAATTGAAGCCACCATTAGATAGAGAATAAATTTATATGAATTTATAAATTTTTAATTTTGAAAAACTCGATCGAATCGGACCTGAACCGGCCGATTTAAGCATTGAACCTAGTTCGAACCGGTCCGATCCAGTTTAGAACAATGTCGTCTTCTTCCTTCAGATGACAGCACTGTTCACTCACCGGAAAATCGAGCAATGCCGGCGAAGATGAAAAGTCTCCATTTAGGAAGTTTCAGGCAATGAATGATTACTATAAAGGTGCCAATCGGACTACCAAGAAGTCCTCAAGGTTCCTATATAAAGAGCTCCTCCTCATTCATCCTCCTAACACCTAAAAACATCTCTCACTCCCTACTACTCCATTTTCCTATGAAGCTTGAACCAAAGCTCCAACATTGAGGTTTTTCTAAGCCAAAGAAGGTGAGGTCGGGATCCTTAGATTCAAGGACAAGTCAGTTACCTGACGGTAGTCTCCAATTGCTCTGAGGATCGCGGAGAAATGCCGGCGTGATCGAACAGTGAAGCAGCTCTAGCAGACGAAAGCTACCGTGTTTTGACCGAGCTAAAAATGGCCAATTTAAGCCCTTCTTAGGTCAAACCAAGCTCTCCTAAAACTTTCACAACCCTCATACGACCGAATTAGAGTAGAAAGGTCAGCCAATTTGGCTCCCCTGTGTAATTTCCGATCAATGTTAGAGACAGAACCGTCGAAACTTCATTAACCAAATTCTCCTTCAATTTGGCATGAATTGATGCGATTCTTAATCCTAGGAGAAACCTTGGCACAAGAGTTATCTGCCTAGATGTACCCCCAACGGTAAGCTTTAGAAGCTTTTTCTCTCTAAGTCAAAATTTTCAACAAAACTCCGTTTGAGCTCAATTTAGATCCAAATGACGCGATTCAAAGTTCCATTGAATCATGTGGAAGTATAGGAACTCAATTTTATCTTGAATTAAAATAATTAAACCCGATTGAATGGTCAATTTGATGAGATCAAATTCGACCAATTTGAAAGGGTGAAATTGGGGAAAATTTTGGGAATTTGAGAATTTCACAAAATTGAGGGACTAAACTGCATTTTAACAAAATTGAGTGCCAATTGGCAATGAAAATGATGTTGGAGGACCAATTGTTCAATTTTTGGAATTATTGGGGTCAAATTTGCCATTTTTGTAAAGTAGGGGCAAAATGGTAATTTTTGAAAAGTTGGGGACCAAGTTGGAAATTTGGAAACTTGAACCCATTTTGTAATTTTGAATGAATTGAGGTTCCAAAGTGAATTTTTAGATGTTTTGGGACTCAATTTGGGGAAAATTTTGTATTAGGGACCAAAAGTTAATGAAAAAAAACTTTAGGGACCTAAATGTAAATAATTAAAAAGTTGGGCATTTTACTCATACGTGAGGAATTAGGGCTATTATGCCAAATTTTAATAAACGAGGATGTCCAAATATGTAGGAGCACGAAGGATTGGAAATGCCAGCAAGGATAAGCTCACGTGAAGGCAAAAATCCGACCAAGAGGAATACAAAGAACTTATCGGGTGAGTGGGATTTTTCATATCATACCCGGTTGGGATGATGAGTATCTCGAAATGGAAAAACCACTACTAAGTGGAGATTTTAAAATCATGCCCAGTTGGGATGATGTAAGAAATACGCGGAAAAACTATTTAATGGTTGTAAGTAGATCATACTTGATTGGTATGATAAACTTCCTATAAGGATATAGAAAACACATTTACCGGTTGTAAGCGGAGATGTCATCACACCTGTTTGGTGTGATCGACGAGTGAAAATAAATTTTTGTCAAAAGTGTTTTCCCCTAATTGTGTGTCACTACTTAAAGATTTTAGGAGATCTTCTTGATGAGAGCTCTAATAGCTCAATTAGGTCAGAGGCCTCGATTTTAGAACTTGGGGGCTAGAATACACGATTTTGAAAATCTCATATAGTAGGCCCAAGGCCAGTTGGCACAAGTAGGAGCTCGTAAACAAACATGATGTTAAGCCATGAAAACTTTAATGAATGATATGATTTGGCCATGGTACCAAGATAGGATCGACATACTCGATGGACTGACGGTAGTGCAACAATACCATGTCGACGGACCAGTCTAGACAAACAGCTGCAAGTCCAATCAAGGTTCGGGGCCGTTGGACTAGTGGCACCAAAGATTAATGGCTTATATGGAAAATTATTGTTTGTGCATGCACTAAGGTTTGGGACCATCAAGACACCCAAGAGGGGTAGTGATGCATCCTAGGGGCTACTGGATGACATGGGGGAGATAAGGGTAGTTTGCCGTGCCAACAATCAAGGAAGCTCAATGTAGCTTCATGCGCATGAGACTGAGGTGGGGTTGGGATGAGGTCTTTGTCTTCATACAAACACGTAGTTTCTTTCAGGTTTGAGGGTTGGATGTCGTGTATATCCACTCACTCTTAGGGTAGAAGTGGACAGGCTTCTATCTAGGTGGCCGATAAAGTCACTTTGATGCCACAAGTGGGTGCAGTGGACGGGCTACCCTGCGAATGTGTGATCCCTTCATGATGATGGGCGTGTGTTGATTATTAAACACACCAACTATGGTTAATGATGAGTAATGGTTTTGAAAATTGAGAAACTGAGGAAGGAATGATTTTAAAGAAAATAAGGAGCATGGCACACTTCAATTCAAACTATTTTTTAGAATACCATGTTTCAAAACACTCATTCACTAAGTTGTCGAACTCACCCCCTCCATTTATTCCTTTTCACGTAACCGAGGGAAAAACCAACCTACAGACATTCCGCTAGATAAACCTGTAAGATAGGTATGTAAATTTAATTCATTCAGTTTTGATTAATGTTATTCCAAGAAAGGTACAGGTACAAAGGACGCCTTACTCCTCATGGTTTAAATAAGGGGAAAACTCTTAATAAATCGGAAGAGTGAAGGGTTGCTCATGGGAATCTGACTAAACTGGGTCGGGGTGACAACAGGTATGTAAAGTTTAATGTATTTAGTTTTGATTAATATTATTCCAGGAAAGATACAGGTGAAAAGGATGCTTTACTCTTTGCAATTTAGAGAAGGGGAAAACCCTTAATAAACCAGGAGAGTGGCGAGTTGCTCATGAGGATCTAACCAAACCGGGTCAGGGCATGATAACTTGAGTGGTATCAGAGCCAGGTTTCCTCAAATACATTATCAAGAATATATAACATAGTAACTAAGAGAAAATTTTAAAATTTTCAGATGGCTCCCAAGAGAGGAACCAAGAAAACTAGGACTAGCATTACTAACACCACTCAACACTCTATCCCCATAGGAAGATCACCCTAAAAAGCCCTTCAAGTCCCAAAGAACCAAGAGACGTTAGTGGGAAGTATCTAGGAGGATGGTGTCAGGACCTGTTGAGGTCACAATCCTAAGTACAAAGGAAGCTAAGCCTTACCAAGAACACCATCAAGGGCTTATAACCTTACCAAGGAGGGCGCTTGTTAAGAACCCCATAGCTCCCCATCTATTTCATAACCACTTTTTGTAATGGGGCTAAGACCCTAACATATTACACTACTTCTCCACTAATAAAAAACTCCAAGTTCCTAAAACCATATCTCTCAAAAATGATGTGACCTTGTGTCTTAGTTGTAGGAAGATTGCCCAAGAAAAAGTAACCAAACAAATCCCCGTTACCCTAGACACCCCGAAAACCAAGGAGATTCCCATTTTCAAATAAAGGAATGAATCAAGGGAAGCATTAGGGAAAGAAGGCATGACAAGAAAACTGTCAAGGCAATTAAGGAGTCTAGGAGAACTCTTGGAGTAACAACTAGGCAAGGAGATGACCTATTAGAAGGTGTAAGGGAAATGGGATATGAATTGAAGGATTGTCCCACACCACAAGGATTTAGAACAATACTTTCCAAGAATAACGCCCCACAACTATAGGAATCTGAAAGGATACCATCCCAAGAAACACGACTCTTGCTCGGAATTTTAACCACATCCAGGCGGAAGCTCTCCAAGATCCTAGCATAGTGGCAGGTACTTCCCGAACCAACCTCCCTTTAAGAAAAGTTAAAGCCCAAGTTGGTAATCCTATTTCGAAAGTAAAAGTTTTAGTTCCTAAAACTTTTATGTCCCTCAATGGTGGTGCAATGGTGTGCCTCAACTTCATGAGGAAAGGAAAAGGACTAAAGGTAGGACGTCGATAAACCGCAAATGGAACAAAGGGTAGCTGAAGAGAATTCTTCCTTAAGAAGAAATTTCCAGCCATTTAGAAGCAAAGAAGGGAGTGCCTCCACAAGAGAAGACAAGTCGAGCATTTGATGATAAATGGGATGTCTCGGGATGACAAGTACGACTCACTTTGGAAAAGGTAGTGAAGCCAAATAGGAGTTTTAGACAAACATAGCGAAAGGATGCAAGTCGTAACAACAAGATAATCAAGGAGAATAAATGACGCCCTAAGGAAGACCGAGAAGTAGAAATGACTATACCCTAAAAAGGGCAGTAGGATGGACATTAAGGACAAGAAGGCTCGAGAAACGACTGCCCTAATATAATTAGATCAAAGGAATGGTAGGGACAATATAGTTAATGAAATGATACTCGTGAAGGTCATAATTTAAGCTCCAGCAAAAAAGGGAGAGGTGGAAAGGCCAAATATTTGGAAAAAGAAGGATGAAGGAAATCCTTAAAAAGACCAATGTCCAAATCAACGACCAAACTCAAGCTAAGAGAGGGGTAGGCAAGCCTCTCACATGATGATAAAGAGATCTTGAAAAAAGGAGGATTTAAGCTCTCCCTAAAAGAAATAGACGTGTAATGGGGTACAAGTGAGGATGAGGATATAGTACAAAAGATGTGCCCACAAGATTTCAAGAGTAAGGGTAAATAGTAGAAGACGACATCAAAGGATGTCATTTAAGGGTTGATATTCCCTATGGCAAATGAAAAAGGAATTCCAGGAGAAAGGGGAAGTGTCCTACCAAGGAAGAAAACCTTGGAAAGGCATATGTATCACAACTGAGAGGTAATGGAACCAAGTGAAAAGGGATAAGAAGATGAACTTGCAAATGAAGCATATGTTGAGGTGAAAGAACCAAGGGAAGCATACTAGGAGGACCCAAGGAATAAGTTAAACCCAAGGAACATGTAAGTAGGAAGTTAGCATCAAAAGATACTGTGACAAGTAAGAATGGGTAGAGTACTCATAATAAGGAAATAAAGGAAAGAACCTCCGAGAAACGTTAGAGAAGTAAGCCCTCCAAATAAGAAGTGGTTAAGGGGGGAGGGGGTTGGGGGACAACCACTAATAGTAAGACAGGTCACAGTCCACACGCGCATAATGAAGCCTAAAGAGTAGGCGGATGGGCATAGGGTGGAGTACACAAAATAAGATAAATGATAAGAAGTTCCTCAGATAAGGAATAAGGGATAAAATGGAATTTTAAGACGAGTAAGGATTCAAAGTGGGCAAATGCCTCGATATAGAAGGAGGTGTAAGGAAAAAGAAGTGAAGAATCCTAGCATGTCGGTAAGCCATTGGGAAACCAAATAATTGGAACCAGAAAGACTCAATAAGGAAGCTGGGAAAGGACAAATGGGTAAGGAAAACTGACATGGTTATGTAAGTTTATTAGATAATGGTAAAGGTAGTCGATGAATACTACAAAATTAAAAGAGGGATAAAGTTATACGATCCCTGAAAGATTAGAAAGTTGAGAATAACCTAAAAGAAGTGTTATAGAAATCTAATGGACAGAGATAGGTTATGGAATATGTTATGCTATAATGGACATGTAAGCACAATAGCCCCGAGGAGAAATATGACTTGGGTAAGGAAGAGACAGTTAGTAAGCATGATGAGGTCAAACGTAGTTTGGACCAAAGTTGTAATAAATAATGGATGGAGGAAGGGTTGAAATAGGATGAATGGGTGATAACAATGAAACCGTGAAAACAAGTACGTAATACTTGAAAGGACACCGAGCTAAAGGTTTCAATGATAAAGAGAATGACTAGACATAGGAATGATTACGCATCTTGGAACTCCCAATCCTGAAATCTTGAGTAAGAACCTCAAGGGGTAGAATCTTGCCCTAAGTAAAGGAAGATGTGAACCTAAGGATATACCCTTGAACTCGCAAGTAAGACATGCTTAGTTAGGATAAACTCCATGGAATAAGTAAGCAATGGAAAGGAAAAAGGAATTCCTTAAGTGCGTGTTATAAAGGGGCTAAATGAAAATAACCGAAGTGTTAGCATATCCTACAAACTCCAAGTTGACATTAAGGGAAGTTATATCATATGCAAAGGATGATGAATAAGTTTTGGGGACAAAACTCCTAAAAAGAGGAGAGAGTTGTAAACCTCGTCCCTTAAAGATAAGAAAACCAGAGAAAGAACCGGTCAACCAAAGGGAGAAAACTGAACTGGTTCATGAACTCCAACTAATAGATAAAGGGTAAAAAGGGAAATTTACAAATCGCGAGTGACCTAAAGAGTTATAAAAGTCATGGAAAAGGACTTTGGGACAAATTGGAAAAGAAAACCAAACTAGTTCAAGTGAACCGGACCTGAACCGGATTGAACCTGTTTGAACCATCATTGAACTAGTTTCTAAATTTATTTTCTATGTGGCTTAAAATATACAAATTGGGGAATTGAAGCCACCAGATAGAAAATGAATTTAGATAAATTTAGAAATTTTTAATTTTGAAAAATTCGGTCGAATCAGGCCTGAACTGGCCAATTTAATCATTGAACTCGGTTCAGACTGGTCCGGTCCGGTTCGGAACAGTGTCGTCTTCTTCCTGTAGATGATAGTACTGTTCACTCAATGGAAGAACGGACAGCGCCAGCGAAGTTGAATCACCTTTGTTCAAGGTATTTCAAGCCATGAATGAGCATCATAAAGGTGTCAAACGGACAGGCAGAGAGTCCCCGAGCTCCCTATATAAAGAGCTCATCTCTATTCATCATCCTCACACCTAAAAACTCCAGTCTCTCTCAACTGCTCTAATTTCTGGTAAAACTTGAACCAGAGCTCTCACTTGGGCATTTTTCTCAACCTCAAAAGGTGAGGTCAGGTTCTTTAGACTCTGGGAGAATTCAGTTATCTGATAGCAACCTTCGTTCGATCAGAGTACCATTGGAGAAGCGTCGGTATAATCAAATAGTGAAGCAGCTCTAGCGAAGTGAAGCTGCCCTATTTCGGCCGAGCTAAAATCGGTCAAATTCAGCCTTCCTCAGGCCAAACCAATCTCTTCTAACATCCCCACAGCCCTTAGACAACCTCAACTGAGCTTAAAGGTAAGCCAATTCGACCCTCCTCAGTCATTGCAGGTCGGAGTTAGAGAGAGAAACCGTAAAATTTTACTAAAGAAATTCTCCCTTGATTTGAGGTCAATTGTAGGAATTTTTTATCCTAGAAGGTACCTTAGGAAGAGAGTTACCTTCCTCGATAGAGAGATCGGACCGCCGCACCTTAGACGGTAAGCTTTCAAAGCTTTCTTTCTCTACGCTCAGTTTTCTGGCAAAGCTTCGTTTGAGCTCAATTCTGACCCAAATGACGCAGTTCAAAGCTCAATTGAATTGTATGAAAGTGTAGGAACTAATCCATACCTTCAATTGGAGCAATTAACCTCGATTGAATGGTCAATTTGATGAAATCAAATTCGACCAATTTGAAAGGGTGAAATTGGGGAAATTTGTGGATTTCGTAAAATTTAGGGACCAAATTACAATTTCCCAATATTGAGGGTCAATTGGCCATGGAAAAAATGTTGGAGGACCAATTGGTCAATTTTTAAAAATAATTGGGATAAAATTGCATTTTTGTAAAGTAGAGGCAAAATGGTCATTTTTGAAAAGTTGGGGACCCAATTGGAAATTTAGAAAATTTGAGCCCATTAAATAATTTTGAGTAAATTGAGGACCCAAAGTGAAGTTTTGGAGGTTGTGGGACTCAATTTGGGGAAAAGTTGGTATGAGGGACCTAAAGTCAAGGAAAATAAACTTTAGGGGCCTAAGTGCAATTAACTAGAAATTTTGAGTCTAGTCATTCATTTATGGGTAACGAAGGCTGTTATTACAAATATTAATAGATAAGGATGTCCAAATCATGTAGGAACACAAGGGACCGGAATGCCGGCAAGGACAAGCTAGCATGGACGTGGAAATCGACTGAAGAAGAGTACACTTCAGTTATCGTGTGAGTGGGCTAATTTACACTTCATACCCAGTTGGGATGATGATCACCTTTTCTAAATTGAAAGCCACAGTGAGTGGGCTTACTAACGTCATACCCGGTTGGGATGATGAGCACTTCGTAAATTAAAAATCACTTATATGTGGGATTTTAACATCACATCCAGTTGGAGTGATGTGAGAACTAAGTGGAAAAACTACCTACCGGTTGTATGTAAAAAGATCATACTCGTTTGGTATAATAGACTTCCTGGAAGGAAGGAGAAAACCCACTTGTCGGTTGTAAGCGGAGATGTCATCACACTCGGTTGGTGTGATGAGTTGAAAGGTTATTTTGGTCAGAAGTGTTCTCCCTTAATTGTGTATCAATGCTTAAAATTTTTGGAAGACCTTCTTAACGAGAGCTAGAACAACTCAAATAGACCAGAGGCCTCACTTTTGGAACTTGTGGGCCAAAATGCCCGATTTTGGAAAATCACGTATTGTGGGCCCAATGCTAGTTGGCACGTGCAAGAGCTCATAAACAAACATGTGATATGAAAGCCATGAAAACTCTTAATGAACTGGATATGTGTTTTTGCCATGGTACCAAGACAGGACCTACATACTCGATGGATTGGCAGTAGTGTGTTAGGGCCAGGTCGACAGATCGACATAGACAAACAGCTATAGGTCGGGTTGAGGGTCGGGGTCGTTAGTCCAGTGACACCAAAGATAAACGGCTTTGTAGAAAACTATTGTTTGTGCATATTCTTAAGGTTTTGGACCATAAAGATGCCCAAGAGGGGTAGTGATGCGTCCTAGGGACTACTGACGACATGGTGGAGATAAGGGCAGTTTGTCGTGCCAGTAGTCAGAGAAGCTCGACATAGCTTCATGCGCATGAGGTCGGGGTGTGTCCGGATGAGGTCTCTATCCTCATACAGACACAAAGTTGATTTCGGGTTTGAGGGTCGGATGTCGTGAACATTCATTCATACTCAGGGTAGAAGTGTATGGGTTTTTATCTAGGTGGTCGGTAAAATCGCTCTGACACCACAAGTGGGTGCAGTGGACGGGCTGCCCTGCGAATGTGCGATTCCTTCCTAATGAAGGGCGTGTGTTGACTGTTAAACACACCTAATGTGAAAAATGAGGAAAAAGGATTTTGAGAACCGAAATTTGAGGAAAAAATGTTTTTAAAAGAAATGAGGAGTCTGGCATACTCTGATTAAAGATATCTTGTGTTTGGAAACTCACTCCCAACACCCATTCACCGAGTTGTTGAACTCACCCACTCCCTTTACTCCTTTTTAGGTAACTAAGGGAAAACCCACTTAAAGATTTTTCTATAGTTGAACCTGCAAGACATGTATGTAAGGTTTAATGTATTCAGTTTTGATTAATGTTATTTCAGGAAAGATATAGGTGAAAATGACGTATTACTGTTCATAGTTTAGAAAAGGGAAAAACCCTTAATAAACCAAGAGAGTGGCGGGTTACTCACGGGGATCCAACTAAACCGGGTCGGGGCATGACACCATCTATCAGGTCAGTGCCCACTTAGCGTGCATAACTAATCAGCGCACGACACATGGCGAAGCATGCCCAATTAGCCACACAGTAAGCTCCTAAAAGCACTGACTAATCAAAGCGAGAAATATGTTGTTGGTCAACTATCATATGAAGAAAATCCACGTCACTGAAGACTGGCCAATGAGAGTGTGACATGTGTCCATAGTCAATGCTCAAATGAGGAGAAGTCTTATCAGCAGGGCTAACCGATGAGGAGCTAACACATGGAAAAGTTGTCACGTCAGCGATCGGCTAGGATGTCAGAGATCGATCGACCAATCAGAGGTTGACACATGGCAAAGCCACATTGGATGGCCATATCCAATTAGAGGCCGACACATGGCAATGGCACAATGTATTATGTAGGGAAATGACGAATTTTAAATCAGCCAATCAGAGAACGCCACGTGTCATAGTCAACCAATGGTCAAATCTGGTCAAATACCACGACGGACAAAACGACAAATGGGAAGTCGCCACGTGTCTGGTCAACGAGACGACGACTTGAGCACTAAGTAAGATGTCGCATCAGTAAAGCCGGTCAATCACAGAGCGCCACATGGAATTCCACACATGCGAAGCTCGTATGTGCATGAATAGTGTCGTCTTCAACCTCTCAACGAGTAGGAAGGGAACGACTAAAACAGTCGTCATTACTCCATTTGCCAACAAATCTCTCCAACAATTCCTTAACTTAGAGAGTTAATGATCGACCGATGGATGAATGGACAAAACGGTCAGTCCCGGAGCTCTCTATATAAGGAGTTTCTATCTATTCATTCTCTACATCCATCAAAAACCTGCATAAGACGAACTACTCCAGTTTTCGAACATCCCTGAACCATAGCTTCGATGTCGACCTTTTTCTCCACCTCCAAACGTGAAGTTGGATTCCTTGGAACCGAGAAGGTGTCCCCTACCTTTCTACATACTCCCTTCAGCTCGAGAATCATCGGAAAAGCGTTAGTTTGCCCACACAGTACAGATGCTCCGACTGTCGAGAAGTAGCAAGAACTAACGAGTCGAATTCCTGCCACTTCGAACCTCTTTAGGCTAGACTGACCCTACCACGACTCTCAACGACCAAGCCTAGTGCTCATTGAGCTTTGAGGGTAAGCAATTGTCACCACCTTCGTTAGAATAGTAAATTTTTACACAGAGAGAGCAACCGCTTAAACTTTGTTGATAGAATTCACCATGTCGAGGGTACCAATTGAGGTGAAATTTAATTATGGGAAGATAGTCACAACAAGAGCTAACTTTCTCTCTATATAAATATTTTCGTACAAATCTTCTTTGGAACTCCTTACTAGGCTAATTTGAATTATTTAAAGTCCAAAATGATTGTGCATATTTAGGGAAATGATTAGTCGTTTAATTACCAATCATATTTTTTATATTTGTATCAAGAAAATTGAGATTGATTATCGGATTAGTGCGTGAACTTATTAGTCAAGATCACCTTCTCATTCAATTTATTGGAACTTAGGCTCCCATCACGGGTTTTCTTCCTAATCGTTTTTCCAACACATGTTTTATTACATTGTAGTCCAAGCTCAAAGTTCACGAGCTACCCTTGAAATTACTACGGGGAATAATGACAAAGATAAGTATAAACTTAATAATAATGAGGATTAATATTACAAGTGATACATAATAATAAAAATATTTCAAAATATTTTATTATATACAATGTATCCAATAAATTCAGGAGATCAATATATTGTAATGTGAATTATTTTATCACTATAGCATATTATTTATATTTTTATGAGAGTTGAGCATCAATACATGGCATGCCCATGGATTATGTCTCTTTATAATGGAACTGCCAAAGAGGGCGGGCCACTAATGCTGTACAATTTACTGCAGAGGTGACTATACTTAGTGATCGTCCCAAGCTGGTGGGAATGAGGAATGTGAATTTGTACGAGGAGAACATGAATGCACTGCGTTTGAAAGGAAGTGATGGCATTCTCATTAATATGAGGAAAAAGTTTAAGAAGATAAGGAAGGACATTAAGAAATGGTGAAAGAAAGTCTCAATGATATCTCTTCATTAATATATTTGGGCAATTAGTTTATATAATATTTTTATATGTATATATAGTCGAAAGAATATAATATGACATGTACATAATAGTTGACCAAATGATTTTCTACTTATTCAAGACTTATATTTTATTTTCAGCATATTTTGGTTTATTTGCCCATAACTTTTTCGGTATTTTCTGATAAAACATGTATTCTCAGACAGTGTGCCCAACACAATTTTTCTTCCAAAAAAATAAATATAGTGAAATATCTTTTATTTTACTAAATAGATAAATTGGGTGTATACAAGCTAATTGTTATTTTTAATTACGAATTAAAATAACAATTATAAATTGGGTAATTTTATTCTATCGTGCCCACAATCAAATTTTCAGTGACATTTCTGGAGGCGAAATCAACGGACTATAATGACATATGACAGACATATGAAAAGAAGTTAAAAAGTTGTGATATTTATATTTTTATCTCAAAATAAATAAATTTCACATTTTTAATAATGGGTAATGATTATCTCAAAACAAATGAAATATAATTCTTATATTAGATGGATTAAATGACTCATTTTGTTTTGGTTATAGAGAGGATGTCGGTGGCGATACTGCTTTCATACCATGTATAATATATTTAATTATTATAAATATTACTTTATTTCTTATATTAATTTTAAATTATAATTGATCTAGTCAAAATTATGATTTATATTATAAATTAAAAAAATTGTACTATTAATAAATAAAAAATTATAATGTTATACAAAATTAGAGCATTCAAAATATTTTATGTATTCAAATAATTAAATTAGTCAAATTTGATAATTTGTAGCAATAAAATATAATTTTATAACTTTTATAAAAGTAGATAACAGAAATATATTTATACTAAATTAAAATATCATCTAATTATTATTATTATTATTATTATTATTATTATTACATAAATATGTAAAATATAAATTTATCATTGCCACAGTTTTTTTTTCTGTTAGCAACCGCAGAGTAGGTCGAGCTGACGCCGCCATTGATCAACGGCCACGAGGGAAATGGAGCAGCCATGGGATATGCCGGCACTTGGGTGGGTGGCACACCGGTGGAGCCCGAGGCTCGTCCAGGAAACTGCAAGGCCATCACTTGGGTCGCGGGCGAAGCTTATTCTTCGTAATATTATCAATATTATCCCTGCTGGAACAGTCTGACTCCCTTAGCATCGCACTCGGTTGATCACGGCAATGGCACAGGGAGAAGCCCCTTGTCGTCGCCTCACTGCTCTCATTCCTCCGAAAAAGGTGAGTGGCGACTGGCTGATTGAGTTCTCCTTTGAGCTGATTATGTTCGTTTACTGGACTCAGTGGAGGTTTGTTGTTTAATCAATCAATGCTTTCTTCATTTCTCTATCAATCTGCCCTGCCCTATGATGCATGGTTTAATGTTGATCTCACTTGATCAAAGAATTCAATTTCTCTTGTAAAAAATGTCAAAACTAGCACGTTTCCCATTCATTATGAGGAGAATCTATCAACTAACTCCTAACTGTGATTGAAATTCTTTGCCTATCTACTAAATTGCAACTATACCCCCTACAAAATATATTTACTATAAGACATTTTCACGGTGTAACTACTCTAGGAGCATGTGGTATTGATGGTTCAATACAGTTCTATTGTAAATGAAATAATATATAAATTCATCCACAAACTCAATATCCAAAATTTGTAACTTGATCACTATAATTGTCCCACTATGACAACATATCAAGAACATTCCCTTCTAAACACTCACCAAACCCACTTTCGCAACATATCAAGAACTTGATCACTGACTCCTGGAATTCTACAGCTTGGAAGAACATCTTGTATAATTCATTAGAAGTCTCTGCTGATGTAAAACAACACTCTTTCCTTTCATTGTCTATATTCCTGTGAATGTCCAAATAGCCCTACCCCTCCTAGGATTGATGGTACAATGATAATATTTTAAGATCTAACTATATAATGCTCATGTTACTAGTATATAATGAATGAATCCACAATGTATCAAAAATAAACAAGCATGACATGGCAAAAGTGCACAATCTATATTAGGAAATTTAAAGTTGACAACGGTCCAGCAGAAACAAAGCACAGTAACATTTTCTTATAGTTCCAAGAGTACAAATATGAACGCTACAGATCCAGTCCTATGGATGCATTTCCCCTCAAAAGATCACTCGTTCATAACAGGCTTGTTCTCATTGGCCTTGGGCTTCTGCTCCTTGGGCTTCTGTTCTTCCATCTTCCTGCAACTCCCAGAAATGTAACTATAAGAAGTTTGGAATAGCTAATAAAGGTTTATAATAAGATTATAAGCTGAAGCTGAAGCAAACAAAAAACTGAGTTCATAATACAGAGTCATACTACTACAATTCACATTTTTCCTAGCGTGCCACACAATCTACAAAAACGCCAGAGACAGATAGATACCCTTAATACAAAGGAGCATAACAGAGGCATTGCAATCCCCAGGATACATCAAATAAAAGTATGAACAAATATAGGACAGTCAACAGTCACTATCATATCGAGGAAAAAGCAAGTCACCATCAGCCTATAGTTCCAAGATCACGGCTGATTTTGAAAGTCCAAAAAAACCAAACAGAGGGTCCGAATTTGATTTTGAAAGAAGCACGATGCGTAATAATCAAAACTCATGCCACTAATGCGTACTAAGCTTTCTATGAAGCATCCAGTTAGCATATTAATCAATATATAACAAAATCAAGACTTCCAAAAATGATTGTACAGAATCAATATATAACAAAATCAAGCCTTCCAAAAAAGCATGTACAGAAAGAAAGGACCTTCTGTCGGATGAGCCACCCTTCTGGCTGAGGAAGGATCGGAATAGATGAGAGTTGACGTCGTAGATCATCGTTCTCTTGCCAAACTTCGAGCTTTACGAAACCCTAATTTCTCTTGCGGTGCAACAGCGCCAATTCGACCTAAGAGCTTTTTATAAATTGTCCGCAGGGAGAATTTGATGGTGGGCCTGCTGGTGAGCCCATTAGGCTTTCGAAACTTGAGCCACACAATTTTTCTTCTATCAATTCTTTAATTTTATTTAGATGGTGTAATTAATGCTCTAATCCATTAGATCATATATTATATGGCTAGAGACCGACACTATTCTCCAATACCAAGATACAACAGTTTTAAACAACTTATTTCTTCATATGAATAATAATATGTTATTATTATCTCTAGTTCTAGTTTATGTAATTTATGATATAATTTGATTATTTTTTCAAGTTCTATTATATTTTTTTTACTCTTCTACTTAAATTTAATTTTCTGATGATTGTAGCCGAAATCAGCTAGCTTTTTCGACCAATAACAGATCAAGTCACTTGAAAATCCTTTTTTTGGGCGGTCTGATTGACCGAGTCCATTGACGACGTGTTTTTCTCTGACTACGTGTCATTCTCTGCCCTGCAGTGGGCGGCATCTTGGAGCTGACGTGGAAAGTAGAAACGCAGCTAGCACTCTGTGTGGTAAACACGTGTGGCTCCCTCACACGATGAGAAAAGTCAATCTGGCTCACAGCCACTTTCTGTTCCTTCGGTTTACTTTATGCCAAACCCAATCATTGAATCTTTCTATTACTAGGGAAATTTGCATTTATCCGTTATGTACAGCATCTTACTTCACCATCCAATTCAAAGTGTAATACCCGTTTAATTCGAGTTTAATTCGAACTTAATTCGAGTTTTGAATTTGTGGAAGCTTGTATTAAGTTTGAGTCTATTTAAATATTACATATAAACTTAGTTTTTCGTACCCGAATTTAAATTTGCAAATCCAAACTTAGTTTTAAGTTCAGTTATTTTCATAATTAAACTTAAATTTATCAGGCTTGATCTAATTATATAATTCTAATTTTTTATTTATAAATTTGAATTGTATTCATACTTAATTTAAAATCGAATAGATAAATATAGGATTAATTTTTTATCAAATTCACCTAAATATTATTTAGGTACAAGTATATATTTTCTAGAAAAAAAGTTAATAATAAATTTAAATTGAAATAAAATCGAATCGAGAGACTCTTATTAAAATTGTTATCATGGTAATCTTTAATATTATTATGCCCGTGTTTTTTAAGAATGGGAGGTCCTTAATAGAATTTTTATCATCCTCATGGCTTAGGATCATTTTTAGTATCATTATGGGTGTGCTTTGTTTAAGCAAAAAATAAATATAATATTTTATAAGTCACAAATGGTTGTATGTGTATATAATATATAAAATTCATATTATTATATATGCTCACACATGAAAAATTAAACTCCTTAATATCATTATAATATTTAGGTACAATTTGGTTTATGATGGAAGACCATCAATCATTAAGTTTAATAATTTTTTGTATATTAAAAGTGATGATAAATGGTGTTTCCAAATTTAGACCAATATTAAAGCATTAATTTTAATAACATATTAAAAATTATAGTAAATTTATATGTAATTAAATTTTTATACCTTAAAAAACTAATATAATAAGTGGTAATACTTTATTATGTTTTAAATATATTATCCACAAAGTAAAAGGGCCCTTTATAATATATGGCTGGCCGCTCCTTTTTCAATCACATCTTGTGCGTGCCCTGCCTCATCGTTCACCAACCACCCTTGTGCTCATTGATTGATTTATTTTCTTATATCTGGTCCACAAATCCGTTAATTCCCATAATATCCGTGGCCCCTTTAAAAGACGACACTATGGACATTACATAAAGCCATTTATGTAAAAGAGATATTTCGGGCATGTTCAGATGTGTACGTATGAATGGATCACCGTTCATCTCTTTTTAAGTTTAATATTCACCTTAATAATAATGCTTAAAATTAATAGTTAAAATATTATAATAGTATTTTAATTAGTGATTATATAATTTTATTATTTAACTTTATATTATAATATTATTTATTTTTATATTTAAATTATAAATATATATAATTTATTTAATTACTTATTAATAAAATATTATTCTAAACTTCACGTGTATTTGTTCTATTCTCTTTATCAATATACATATTTACCAAAATATTAATTATTGATATCGCGTCAATATTTTAATTCAATTAATATGAATTTTAATCGAATCACTTTTTTTATATCAAATTACAGTAGAATAGTGATATACTTCTTAGCTTTTATAGCTTATCGGTCAATTTTATAGTAAAATTGGAGATTCAACTTATTATTAACATTCATATAAATTTAATTATCTATTTCTCTAAGCACTCAAGTTATCTTTGCTTATTACAATTAACTTCGTTAAGATTATATTAATTAGTATGTTGATTCAAGAATGACAACTTATATCACTAATAATTTATCTCGTATTTTTATCGAGTAGAATCAAACAATTCTTAAGTATGTATTAATTAGAGACGAGATAAATTTATCTATTTTATAATTCGAGTTTATTTCTTTTATTCTATTAGTAGCTTTTATCTCAATAATATATATTATTTTACCCTAAATTTTTTCAATTTACTAAAGATAATAGTTATTATTTTAAATTTCACTATACTCACTTTTTTTTATCTAATATATTGTTTCTCACCAAGTTGTATGGAGTAATTGTACTATATTTATATTAGTAGTAATTCTTCTACCTTGTCTCCAATTGCTTGTGTTAATTATACCAAGTCTGCTTTATTATGACATCAACATTTAGGAAATCTTGCTTTTTTTATTGTCATGTTATTTCTAAACATTTATCAATAAAATTTATCTCCCCTCTATTATTATGTGATTTATGTTCTTCTGGTAAAATCTCTGAGTATTCTTTCCATTTAACTCACAATGTCGGCACTTGTCATCTTGAGCTTATTCATACCGACATATGAGGACCCACTCCTATTACATCCTACGAAATTCATCTTTACTATGTTTATTTTCTTGATAAGTATAATAAGTTCTCATGGTTTTTTGACATGAAAAATTATTAAGATATTCTATATGTTTTTCGTTTGCAAGTTAAAAGTTTGTTCAACTGTAAAATTAAATTTCTTCAATCAGATACTAAGGAATTTATATCTCCCTCTTTTTAGTATGAACTTCAACTTTCCGACATCAATCACCACCTCTCGTGCTCCAACAAAATGGATCAGATTAACGTAAATATCGTAATATTATGGAAATGAGACTCACTCTCTTAATTTATTCTCATTCTCTAGCAAACATTTGGGATTTTGCCTTCAATACATCTGTCTATCTAATTAATCGACTTTCTACTTGGTCCTTAGGGTATTGTTCTACTTATCAGACACTTCATCATACCACTCTTGATTATAGATTTATGCGCGTGTTTTTTGTTTTCACTACCTTTGCCACTACATGTTTCACAAACTTCAGTCATGCTCCACTTCATGTATTTTCCTTGGATATCCTTTTCATTATGTTGAGTACCGGATTTTGGATATTCGTACTAATTGCATATTCATCTATCACAAAGTTCTTTTTAACTAAACAATATTTCCCTTCTTAGCAGACAAGAAACCTTCCTCCACTTCTTTGGAGTGCTCCATCGTTCCCCTACCCATTTCCCATCCGATCCCGACTCTGGTTTTAGACTCATGTATGTCACCTCCCTCTTCTCCCACTACACATATTTCTCCTCCTTCTCCAATTATCTCTCCTCCCGACTGAGACCCTATTGTGGTGCCTCCACATCCACGTATGGTCACTCACTTACAAGATGGCTCCCTGTCCCCATGACATTTTACTATTGACCCTTTTGTGTTTCTTGTAACTCCACATGCCTATTGTCATGCCCTTAGATGCATGCCATGCAAGAAGAATTCTTTGCCATTATCCACAATCACACATGAAATTTAATGCTTGCACTACCTGATCGATCCATTGTCGGTTGTAAGCGGGTCTACAAAATTAAAGAAAATCCTGATAGATTTATTGCTTGATACAACACTCATCTTGTTGCCAAATAATTCTCCCATCAACCTGAGCTTGTTTATGATGAGACCTTTAGTCATATTATTAAGCTAGTTACCATTTGGATGGTTTTTTCTATTACTGTTTCACTTCATTAGCATATTCATCAATTGGATGTCAATAATGTATTTCTTCATGGCTATCTTATTGAAGAAGTGTACAAGCAACAACCACCAGGTTTTGTTAACTCTCTTTTTCCCCATTAGGTCTGTTAGCTTCATAAATCACTTTATGGTCTCAAGTAGGTGTCTCACACTTAGTTTATGTGTCTCAACTCTTTTCTCATTCAATTGAACATTTATGGTTATATTGCGGATAACTCTCTCTTCATTTATCATACGTTTACCTTCATCATGTTTTTGCTCATCTTTGTCAATGATCTCATCATTAGTGGATCTTTTAATACCTCTCTTAACACCCCTCTTCAAGCTCTACAATGTGAATTCTACATCAAAGATTTTGGCTTTCTCCATCATTTCCTTGGAATTAAAGTTCACAACCATCCTCACTGGATTTATCTCACTTAATTCAAGTACATTCGAGATTTATTATCTAAAGCTGCCATGGATACTTGTAAGCCTATATCTATGCCTGTTGCTCTTGGATGACGACTCTCCCTTAAGGATGGAGTACCTCTTCTATATCTCACTTAATATTGTCAGATTTTGGGTTCCCTTTAGTATCTCACTACCACCCATCCTTATCTTGCCTATGTTGTCCATCCAGTCTGCCAATTTATGCATCAACCCGCTGATCTTCATTAGGTTGCTATTAAATACCTAAGGATATCGTCTATGAATACTATCACGAACCTATCCGGATGAGGTTGGAACACGTGATTCATTAGGTCCATGAAAGCTTAGGGGCATTTGTCAATCCGAACGGCATCACTCGAAATTCATAGTGTCCATATCTGGATCGAAACGTCGTCTTAGGGATATACTCTTCTCTAATCCTTAGTTGGTGGTAGCCTGATCGAAGAACTATTTTTGAGAAGTATGTTGCTCCTTTTAACTGATCAAACAAATCATCTATCCTTGGGAGTGGGTATCGATTCTTGATGGTGACCTGATTCAGTTTCCTGTAGTCAATACATAGTCTCATACTCTCGTCCTTTTTCTTCACGAACAAAACAAGAGCACCCCATGGAGACTGACTTGGACGTATGAAATCCTTTTCCAATAATTCGTCCAGTTGTTCCTTTATTTCTTTCAGTTCTGCTAGAGCCATGTGATATGAGGCTTGGGATATGGGGTTAGTTCCAGGGGTTATTTCTATAGTAAACTCCACTTAGCAACTTGGAGGTAGTCCATGTAGCTCTTCTGGAAAAACTTCTGGATAATGCCTGACTATCGGAATGTCTTCTATTTTCTTTTCTTCAAAATCTTCATTTACCATCATGGCCAGCACAATTGTACATTCTTTCTGAATCATCTTTTGAACCTTTAAGTGGGACACAAATTTTACTTCACCTTTTCTTTTATCTCCATGGAACTTTAGTCCCTTAGTCTTGGAGGTATGGAAAGTTATCTTCCTTCTACAGTCTATCCTTGCTTGATGATTACTTAGTCAGTCCATCCCCAGGATTACTTCCACTTCTCTTAGAGCAAATTTTTGAATTTGCTCGTCCCCTAATAGTTGGGCTTGCAGACCAATTTGGTTTAAAGATCACATTGGCTGGTTCTTTCCCGGTTTTTCTCATTACTAAAGGACGGGGTTTACACGATCGATTTAGGTCGGATTCAAACAATCTTCTCAAAATTAAAAATTTCTAAATTTATTTAAATTTATTTTCTACATATTGGTGACTTTAATTTCCCAAATTAACATTTTTAAGTCAACTAGAAAAATAAATATTTAAACCAATTCTACCCATTTCAATCTAGTTCAACTCGTTTTAGATCTAGTTCACCCTAAATCGATCTAGTTCTCAAATTCAATTTTCTTAATGATGAATTTTTATTATTATTTTATATCTATTGAACATTTGAGATTGTTCAATTTCCATTTTGGTTTTCTATTTACCAATTCCGATTCATTTTGAAACATGATTTTATCTAGAAGTTTTTCTAATTCTTATTTTCAGATTCTTATTTTAAGAGAGAGAGAGAGAGAGAGAGAGAGAGAGATTTACATAATTAGAATTTCTTAAAGAATTATCAAAATGACTTTGATACAATAAATGTCACGTCCCGACCCGGTTTGGTCGGATCCCCATGAACAACCCACCTCTCTCAAGGTTCAAGAGAGGTTTTCCCCTTCTTTAATCCAAGAGGAGCTAGGCGTAATCTCAACCTTGTTCCCTAGAATAACATATATCAAATAAAATGTAAAATTAAGAAAGTTAAGCATACCTAACAGAGAATAAGGCATGGTGTTATCACTAGTTATTTCTCTATTTCCTGAAAAGGGATAAAAAGGGTGGATGTGTTTCTACATCTCAGTGAATGAGAATTTTAAAAAAATAAACTTTCAATAAAATGGTTTTTAAATTGGAGTGTGTCAGACTTCTTCTCTTTAAATTTATTTCTTCCTTATTTTCTCGGTTTTGAAAGCCATTTCTTCATCATCAACCACAAACAGTATGTTAATAACCAACACATGCCCTTCATCATGAAGGGATCACACATTCGCAGGGCAGCACGTCCACTACACCCATTTGTGGCGTCAGAGCGACTTTACCGGCCACCTAGATAGAAACACGTCCACTTCTACCCTGAAAATGAGTGGATGTACGAGACATCCGACTCTCAATCCCATAAAGAAAACTCTATGTTCGTATGAGGACAAAGACTTCATCCCGACCCCACCTCGATCTCATGCGCTTGAAGCTATGTCGAGCTTCCAAGACTGCTGGTACGACAAACTGCCCTTATCTCCACCAAGTCGTCCAGTAGCCCTAGGACGCATGACTACCCCTCTTGGGCATCTTAAAGGTCACGTACCTCAATGCATGCACAAAACAACAGTTTTCCACACAAGCCATTTAATATGTGGTGCCAATGGTCCAAGTCCCTAACCCTTAACTCAACTTGCAGCTATTTGTCTCGACTGATCTGTCAACCTGTCATGTCGCACTGCCACTAGTCCATCGAGTATGTCGGTCATATCATGATACCATAGACAAACAAATCATTCATTTAAAGTTTTCATGGCTTAACTCATGTTTGTTTATGAGCTTCTACTCGTGCCAACTAGCCTTGGGCCCACTGTACGAGATTTTCAAAATCGGGCATATTAGCCCCAAGTTCCAAAATCGAGGCCTCCGACTTATTTAAGCTATTTGAGCTCCCATTAAGAAGATCTCCCAAATGTGAGAACATCTCCGCTCATAACATATGAATGGGTATTCTACTTCCTTATAGGAAGTTCATCAAACCAATCGGGTATGATCTACTTACAATAGGTAAGTAGTTTTTCCGCGTAATTTTCACATCACTCTCTTCAGGTGTGATGTTTAAAATTCCACTTAGTAGTGGGTTTTCATTTCTGAGGTGCTTATCATCCCAACCGGTTATTATATAAAATCCCACTCACTCGTTAATGCTGTGAATTCTTCTTAATTGACTTTCGTCCCCTCATAAGCTTTGTCTTAGCTGACGTTCTCGATACCTCGTGTTCCTACACGATATGAATATACTTGTTAATTATCCTTTGGCTTGATAGTCTTTATTCATTATGAATGAATAAAATATCCAACTTTTCAAATATTTGTGATTTGGTCCCTAAAGTTCTTTTTCCTTTACTTTAGGTTCCAAATGCCGATTTTCACCCAAATTGAGTCTCGAAACTTCATAAATTTACTTTGATACCTCAATTTATTCAAAATTTCATAAAAGGTTTCGAGTTTCCCAAATTCCCAATTTGGTCCTCAATTTTTCCAAAATTACCATTTTGCCCCTACTTTACAAAAATGGCAAGTTTCACCCCAAAAATTCAAAAAAATTGACCAATTGGTCCTCCAAAATCATTATTATGCCTAATTGACCCTCAATTTTATGAAATTGCACTTTAATCCCTCAAATTTTTGAAATCCCCAAAATTTCCCCAATTTCCCCCAATTTCAACCTTCCAACTCAACCGAATTTGATTTTATCAAATTGATTGATCAAATGAATTTAATTATTGAAATTGATGTTAGTTTTAAGTTTCTACACATTCATACAATTCAATTGCACTGTAAATCACATGATTTGACATTAGAATGAGCTCAAATAGAGCTTCGCCGAAAAACTAAATGTGGAGAGAGAAAACTTCGAAAGCTTATGTCGAGAGTGCGACAGTCTAAGCTTTCATTCTGGACAGATAGCTCTCATCCTGAGGTCCTTCCTAGAATCA
Source organism: Trapa incisa (assembly GCA_030064435.1). Taxonomy (NCBI): domain Eukaryota; kingdom Viridiplantae; phylum Streptophyta; class Magnoliopsida; order Myrtales; family Lythraceae; genus Trapa; species Trapa incisa. Next base: position 4,687,344 of record CM057770.1, on the reverse strand, counting down.
AGAATCATCTCAATTCATGTAGAATTGAGGGAGAATTTAGTTAGTAAAATTTTATCGGTTCCCTATAGCACCAATCGAAATTCATAGAGGGGAGCCAAATTGGCTTACCCTTCCACACTAATTCGGCTGTATGAGGGCTGGGGAGGTGTTGGGAGAGCTTGGTTTAGCCTAATTATGGCTCAAATTGGATGGTTTTAGCTCGACAGAAATAGGGCAGCTACGGTCTACTGGAGCTACTTGAATGTTCGATCCTGCCGACGCTTCTCCAATGACCTTTAGAGTAATTGGAGACTACCATCGTATAGCTGACTTCTCCCTGAGTTTAAGGAACCCGACCACACCTTCTTTGGCTTAGAAAAGACCATATATCGGAGATTTGGTTCGAGATTCACCAAAAAATTGAGTAGCTAAGAGAGAGTGAAGTTTTAAGGTGTAGAGAGGATGAATGGAGAGGGGCTCTATATATAGGGAGCTCGGGGACTAGTTGGTCGTCCGTTTGGCACATTTATGACAGTCATTGGCACTGGTTCGATTTTTTGGCGAGTGAACAATGATGTCATCTGAAGGAAGAAGACAACACTGTTCCAAACCAGACCGAAGCGGTCCGAACCGGGTTCAAAGCTTAAACCGGCCAATTCAAGCCCGATTTGAAAACCCTGCACTTTGGAGATAAGGAAAACCAAGAAAAGAACTGGTCTTACTGAGCGAGAAAGTCGAACCGGTTGATAAGCCCATCATAAGGAAAACGGGCAAGTTAGAGAAATTTTAACTCTGAAGTGACTCAAAGAGGTTCCTAAACATTGGAAAAGAACTTTAGGACGAAATGAGAGAGATAAACCGAACTGATTTGGGTGAACCAAGCCAGTTTATGAACTGAAACCCATAGAGAGGGGGGGTGGTAAACCAGAAAATTTAGGGACCTTGAATGACCTAAGAAGTAATGAAAGTCATGAAAGGGATTTAGGATGAATTGGAGATGAAAACCAAACAAGTTCAGGTGAACCGAATCGGAACCGAATTGAATCAGTTTGAACCACTATTGAACTGGATGTTAAATTCATTTTTCTATTAGGCTTAAAAAATTCAAATTTGAGATTTGAGACCACCATTGCATAAAAAATGAATTTAGAAATTTTTAGATTTGAAAAATTCGGTCGAATCGAGGGTGAACAGGCTAGTTTAAGCTTTGAACCTAGTTCAGACCGGTTTGAGACAGTGTCATCTTTTTCCTTTAGATGACAGCACTGTTCACTCGCCAGAAAATCGAAGCAGCGCCGGTGAAGAAGAAATGTTTCCATTCGGTACATTTCAGGCCAAATGGTGCCAAATGGACGGCTGACGAGTCGCCGAGTTCCCTATATAAAGAGCCTCTCTCCATTCATCCTCTCCATACATGAAAAGCTCACTCTTTCTCAGCTGCATAGTTTTTTGATGAAACTCGAACTAGAGCTCCGATATATTGTTTAGCCAAAGAAGGTGAGGTCGGGTTCCTTAGAATCGACGAGAAGTCAGCTACACAGTGGTGGCATCCATTCGTTCCGAGAGTCGTTGGAGAAGCGCCGACGTGATCGAATAGTGAAGTAGCTCTAGCGGATCGAAGCTACCCTATTTTGGTCAAGCTAAAATTAGCCAATTCGAGCTTCCCTTAGGACAAATCAAGCTCCTCCAACAATCCCTCAGCCCTCCCATGGCCGAATTAGGGCCAAAAGGTAAGCTAATTCGACTCCCCTCTACAATTTCTGACTGGTGTTAGAGAGAGAGTCAGCCGAATTTCAATGATAGAATTCTAATCCAATTCGACATTAATTGATGTCATTCTTGATCCTAAGAGAAACCTTAGGAGGAGAGCTATCTGCCCAGATAGAAAGCTTAGACTGTTGTGCCCTCACCGGTGAGCAATTGAAGCTTTCTCTCTCTATAGTATGTTTTTCGGCAAAGCTTCATTTGAGCTCGTTCCTGCATTAAAACTTATGATTCAAAGTGCTATGGAATTGTATGAACATGTAGAAACTCAATTTCAACTTCAATTTCAACAATTAGAAGTGTTTGATTGGTCAATTTGATGAAATCAAATCCAACTATGTTAAGGAGCTGAAATTAGGGAAAATTTTGGGGATTTTCGAAAATTCGAAGGACCAAAATAAAATTTTATAAAATTGAGGGTCAATTGAACATGATATGAATGTTAGAGGGCCAATTGAGAAATTTTAGAATTTTTGGGGTGAAACTTACCATTTTTGTAAAGGAAGGGCAAAATGGTAATTTTGGAAAATGTGGGGGCCAAATTGAGAATTTGGAAAACTTGAACCTCTTTTTATGAAATTAGGTAAATTGAAGTCCCAAGAGGAATTTTAAAGGTTTTGGGACTCAATTTGAGGAAAAATCGACATTAGGGACATAAAGTTAAAGAAAAGTAACTTTAGGGACCTAATTGCAAATAAATGAATTGTTTGATTTTCTCATTCAATTGGGATGAATGAGGGCTGTTAGGACAAATAATATTGAACAAGAACGTTCATATCATGTAGGAACACGAAGAACCAAGAATGCTAGCTAAGACGAGTTCAAGTAAGGACAACAAGCCGACTAAGAGAAATTTCACTACACAATTGGGTGAGTGGAATTTATATATTATACCTAGTTGGGATGATAAGTACCTCGAAAATGAAAACCCACTACTTAGTGGTATTTTAAACATTACAACTTAGAGTAGTGATGTGAAAATGACACAAAAAAAATACTTACTGATTGTACGTAGATCATACCCGGTTGGTACAATGAAACTTCCTCAAGGAAGTGGAAAACCCGTTCATCGGTTATGAGCAGAGATATCCTCATACTCAATTGGTATGATTGATAGTTGACAATATAATTTTGTGGGAAGTGCTATCCCATGACTGTGTGCCACTGCTTAAACGATTTGGGAGACCTTCTCGACAGGAGCTCGAATAGCTCTGATAGTTTGGAGGCCTCGATTTTGAAACTTGGGGGCTAATATGCCCAGTTTTGAAAATCTTGAATAGTAGGCCATATGCCAGTTGGCACGAGCGAGAGCTCGTAAACAAACATGAGTTATATGCCATAAAACTTTAAATAAATGAATTGTTTGGCCATGGTACCAAGACAAAACTGACAAACTCAGTCAACTAGTGACAGTGCGACATGATCGGTCTACGGACTAGTCAAGACAAACAACATGTTGAGTTGAGGGTCACAGCTGTTGGACTAATGGCACCAGAGATTATATGGCATGATGTGAAAATACTAATTTGTGCATGCACTGTGTTATTGGACCTTCAAGAGGCCTAAGAGGGGTAGTGATGTGTCCTAGGGCCCTAGGCAACCTGGTGGGTATAAGAGCAGTTCATCGGACCAGGTGATCTTACAAAGCTTGGAGTAGCTTCAAGCGCATGAGACCGGGGTGGGACATGATGGGGTCTTTGTCCTCATATGGACACGGAGAATTGTTACGGGATTGAGGGTCGGATGTAGCGAACATCCACTCATTCTTAGGGTAGAAGTGGACGTACTTCTATCTAGGTGGCCAATAAAGTTGCTCCGAAGCCACAAGTGGGTTTCATGGACATACCGGCATGCGATTGTGTGATTGACCTTCATTATGAAGAATATGTGTTGGGTGATGACACTTCATGATTAATATGAAATGGTGATAAAAACCAAAAATTTGAAACCAAAGGATTTTTGAAAGAAAATAAGGAGTTTGGCACACTCCAATACAAATCTTTTTCCTAAAAGTTAAATTTTAAAGAAAAACCCATTCACTGATTTGTAGAAACTCACCACTGTTTTCTATCCCTTTTTCAGGAAAAGAGAAAATAACTAGCAATAACACCGAGCCTTACCCTCTATCAGGTATGCTTAATTTACTTAAGCTTGCATTTTATTTGATATATGTCTTTCCAGGGAACAAGGTTGAAAATACACTTGGCTCCTCTTGAGTTAAAGAAGGAGGAAGCTCCTCTTGAATCGAGAGAGCGACGGGTTGTTCACGGGGATCCAACCAAACCGGGTTGGGGTGTGACACGATTCAACCGATTTTTTCAAAATTAAGAATTTCTAAATTCATTCTCTATCCAATATTAGCCTCAATTCTTCAATTTGAATTTTCTAAGCCACCAAGAAAAATGAATTTTGCATCTGGTTCAATAGTGGTCAAAATTGATCCAAATCGGTTCAATCTGGTTCGGATCCGGTTCATCTGAACTAGTTTGGTTTTCATCTCTAATTCATCCTAAAGTCCTTTTTAATGACTTTTGTGACTATTTAGGTCACTCGACATCCATAAATTTCCTAGTTTGCCCTTACTCTTTCGATTTCAATTCATAAACCAACTCGGTTCATAAACTGGTTCAATCCGGCTTGGATCCAGTTCACCTGAACCGTTCTGGTTTTCTTTTCCAAATTGTCCTAAGGTCCTTTTTCCAAGGTTTTTATGATTTGGGTCACTCTGGAGTTGTAATTTCCTAATTTGCCTGTTCTTTGATAATCGGGTTTCGAATCGGTTCAATTTTTCTCACTCGGTTTGACCGATTCTTTTTCTAGTTTTCCTTAACTCCAAAGGGTAGGGTTTACAACACTTCCCACCTTTTAGGATTTTTGTCCCCAAAACTTATTCCACATCCTTTGTACTAGAATAAACCTTCATTGATATAAATATCGTAGTTTATCGATATATAATCTTCCGTGTTGTTTCTGTTTATACCTTATATCACATAATTAAGATTTCATGATTAAGAGTTCCAAAATACTCAATCCTTCTTGCATTCAGTTATTTCCTTTATTATTAACCTTCTTAGCTCCGTGTACGTTCCCGCATCACATACATACTTACACAGATGTTGTTGTGGTCACCTTTTCCTCCTACATTGATCCTTCTCCTATTTTTTCGTTATTACAACTTTTTTCTTCATTTAATGTATGACTTTATCGTGCTCAAATCATAAACTCTTCATTACCTAATTCATATTTCCCTGGGGCGGTTAGGCTAACATGTCCCTTACGACACGACATTCTTTAGGACTTGTCTTTGAATTCGTATCCTTCTGATCGTATTGGTTTCCTCACTTAACCATCTTTTTCAAACTCCTTTATTAGGTCATTCAACTTTCAAGTCTTTGTGTTTACCGATAACTTTCTGACATGCTGAAACTCTTCCTCTCTTACGTCATTCCTCATTCCCACTGACATCCTTTCTTTTAAGGTCTCTTCTTTTTCTTAATCCATTCTTACTCACTCGTGATCAATCTACGTACAAAATCTTTTGATGTTGTCTACCTACTTACCTGTTACTTGGGATTTAACTTGTCACCGGTACCTTCTTGATCTCTTCCCTTTTGTACTAGATCTTTTCATTTCCAACAGCTTGTCTTTGATGAGCTTATCTTCTTTCTAGTTCCGTTGGTTCCAATTCGTCCTAATTGGTACACATGTGTCTTTCTAAAGTTTTCTTCCTTGGTAAGTTTTACACTTCTTTTCTCCCTGAATTTCCTTTTAGTTTTATCGCTGTGAATGTCCAACTTTAAATGACATTCCTTGATTCCATTCTCTCCTTCTCACTTTTACCCTTGCGACCCTACAGATACTTCTTGTGTGTGTCGTTCTCATTCTTACCCCTTTTTCCAGTACTTAATTTGTTTCTCTGAGGTGGAGTTCACATTCTCTCAGCTCCCCCATTTCCTGATCATCTTACGTAATACTCATTTAGCCACTTTTTTTTTCAAAATTTTTGGGTAATTACTCCTATTTTATCCATTGATCTCTTTAAAGCTTCCCTCTATCCTTATCTCTCAAAGGTTTTGACATTTACATCCCTTCCTTCTTTACTAGGTCTATGACCTTCATATGGATCGATTTGTTGATTATCTTGTTCGCTTTATCCTCTTCGTTATTTATTTTGAGAGAATTATCTTTCAAATCCTCTTGTCTTTGGTATCCATCCCTTCGTCCTATCTTGGGTATGATCCTTATTTTTTCCCAATCCTTCATGGAGTGTAGTTTATTTCATGAACGATTGGCTATGGGTTATTCCTTCATTCAGGTTCGTCTAAAATTCCTATTTAGGTTTCCGTGCTTTCTTACAAATAGATCATACTTAACCTCCCCAAACACTCACGTAGCCACTCATACTTCTTACCGAGGTCCTTATTTCAGCTCCAGTTTTTGCAACATCTCCTCGATTAATTTTCTTAACTTGGAGTTTTCTCCTTCCACGAACCAACTTTCTATTATCATCCTTCTTCTAGTGTCTCCGGTTCCGGGATTCTTACGTTCAATCTCTCTATTGTTCCTTAGAGGTTCTTCTTTTATTCTTCACTTTATACTTAAGGGTCTTGTATGGTTCATTCACTCTGGCTTTTCTCCCTTTTTGGTTCCATATCTCTACTTCCCATAAGTCTCCTTATCTTATGGAGTTCCTAAGTAATTGTATTCTAGTTCTATACCAGTAGGTGTTATACCTGAGCCTTCTTGCTATCAGGTTTTCTTCTTATCTTACCCTAGTAGTCTTAACATCCTTGGTGTCCCCCCATAACTTACTTCCTTTCTTCCCTATCATCTTCAATTCCTTTGGTTTCCTTTAGAATAATCTATTCCATCTTATTTTTTCTTACTCTTATTCATTGAGCCTTTCCCTAACTGTTTGAACTTTCCATAATTCCATACTCTCTGATGTTTACTTCCCTTTATTCCAACTTTTCTTTCCTTTCCTAAGTTAAGATCTCCCTTGGATGAACTCTTCCTTGCCAAATTTATGGTACTTTTGAGGGAAAGTCTTAAAGGTTAAGGTTAACTAGAATTAACTTGCTTTTCCTTCATTCCGTGATTTCCTACCTTTTTAATCTTTACTAGCATACTCTTTTTGCTTTGAATTTATCAAGGAATTTTAGAAGTTTTATCAACAAATTTCACTTTCATTTATTCAAGAAATATTTTCTTGCCATACTTGGCTTATTATAGAATTTTCTACCCCCTAATCCCTTGGGTCATAGGCCGAGAGTTAGCCCTAGAGCGGTTGTAGGGTTCTTGATCAAAAGGCTCTGAGTAACTAGTTGGGGTCCATTTGTATTCCCTTATAGGGTGAATCTCATGTATTGCCTCCAATCCGTATTGCCTTAGTACCTCGACCTCACACTCATAAGTCTACTTCATCCATTGGGAGGGATTGAAGCCGGGTTAAGTAGGTGGAGGTACTTGGTGGACCTTCATGAAGGTGGCATACGCATCCTAGTAGTTATCCCATGCCTCCTTCTTGGTTGGATTCCTCTCTAGTTGTTGTGGGGCTGGAGGAGGGGTTGGGCTTCTAGGAGGAGGTGCAGGTTCCTCTTGTCTTGGAGGAGGGTATGTAACGCCTTCTAGTTTCAATAAGGCTCCTACTAGTTTCCAGTAGTCTTCCACCATATCCTTGGGTACCCTTTTCTCACCTTTTAAGAATCTTTGAACGCCCTCCTCCCTTGGGTTGAGTGTCTTTTTCAGGGTTATGGGTGGAGGGTTGGATTTCACAGCGAACTTCCTAGGGAATCTCCTTCCTACGCAATCGTTAAAGTTTGGTAAATGTCAAGGCATAATATTGATAATATTTCGAGAGAACTTAGCTCTAATACCACTCAAGTTATCATGCTCCGACACGGTTTGGTCGGATCACCGTGAACAACCCGTTTCTCTCTTGGTTCAAGAGGGATTTCCGCCTTTTTTAATTCAGGAGGAGCTAGGCGTAATCTCAACCTTGTTCACTGGAATAACATATATAAAATAAAATGCAAGCTTAAGAAAGTTTAGCATACCTGACAGAGAATAAGGCCTGATGTTATCCCTAGTCATTTCTCTATTTCCTGAAAATGGATAAAAATGGTGTGTGAGTTTCTAAAACTCACTGAATGAGTATTTAAAAAAAATAAACTTTCAATAAAATTGTTTTTAAATTGGAGTGTGCCTAACTCCTTTTCTTTAAATTTCTTTATTCCTTATTTTCTTGGTTTTCAAAGCCATTTCTTCATCATCAACCACAAACAGTGTATTTAGCAAGCAACACACGCCCTTCATCATGAAGGGATCATACATTCGCAGGACAGCACGTCCACTGCACCCACTTGTGGCGTCTAAGTGACTTTACCGGTCACTTAGATAGAAGCACGTCCACTTCTACCCTCAGAATGAGTGGATGTACGAGACATCCAACCCTCAATCCCGTAAAAAAACTTTGTGTCCATATAAGGACAAAGACCTCATCCTGACCCCACCCCGGTCTCATGCGCTTTAAGCTACATCGAGCTTCCAAGATTGCTGGTATGAAAAACTGCTCTTATCTCCACTAAGTCATCCAGTAGCCCTAGAACGCATCACTATCCCTCTTGGGCATCATGAAGGTCTCGTACCTCAATGCATGCACAAAACAATAGTTTTCCACATAAGCCATTTAATCCATGGTGCCACTGATCCAAGGCCCCGACACTTGTAGCTGTTTGTCTCGACTAGTCTGTCGACCTGTCATATCGCACTGCCACCAGTCCATCAAGTATGTCGGTCCTATCTTGGTACCATGACCAAACAAATCATTCATTTAAAGTTTTCATGGCTTAACTCATGTTTGTTTATGAGCTCTTGCTTGTGTCAACTAGCCTTAGGCCCACTGTACGGGATTTTCAAAATCGGACATATTAGCCCCAAGTTCCAAAATCGAGGCATCCGGCCTATCTAAGCTATTCAAGCTTCCATCAATAAGGTCTCTCAAAAAGTTTAAGCAGTGGTACACAGACAAAGGTGAGCACTTCCAACAAAAATAAACTTTCTGTCATCCATCACACCAATCGGGTGTGAGGACATCTCTGCTCATAACCAATGAACGGGTTTTCTACTTTCTTCCACGAAGTTTATCATACCAATTGGGTAAGATCTACTTACAACAGGTAAGTAGTTTTTCCGTGTAATTTCCACATCACTCCCTCCAGGTGTGATGTTTAAAATTCCACTTAGTAGTGGGTTTTTATTTCCAAGGTGCTCATCATCCCAACTGGGTATGATATAAAATTTCACTCACCCATTAATGACGTGAATTCTTCTTAATCGACTTTCATCCCCTCGTGACCTTTGTCTTAGCTGACGTTCCCGATACCTCGTGTTCCTACACGGTATGAACATTCTTGTTCATTATCCTTTGGCTTGATAGCCTTTATTCATTACAAATGAATAAAATATCCAACTTTTTAAATATTTACAATTTGGTCCCTAAAGTTCTTTTTCCTTTACTTTAGGTTCCAAATGCCAATTTTCCCCCAAATTGAGTCCTGAAACTTCATAAATTTACTTTGAGACCTCAATTTATTCAAAATTTCATAAAGGGTTTCAAGTTTCCCAAATTCCTAGTTTGGTCCCCAATTTTTCCAAAATTACCATTTTGCCCCTACTTTACAAAAATGGTAAGTTTCACCCCAAAAATTCCAAAAATTGACCAATTGGTCCTCCAACATTTTTATCATGCCCAATTGGCCCTCAATTTTATGAAATTGCACTTTAGTCCCTCAAATTGTTGAAATCCCCAAATTTTCCCCGAGTCTAAGGAACTCGACCACGCCTTCTTTGGCTCAAAAAAGACCTTATATCAGAGCTCTAGTTTGAGCTTCGCCGGAAAACTGAGTAGCTAAGAGAGAGTGAGGTTTTCAAATGTGGAGAGTATGAATGGAAAGGGGCTCTTTGTATAGGGAGTTTGGGGACTCGTCTTCTATCCGTTTGACACTTTTATGATAGTCATTGATGGCTTGAAACGTACTGAATGGAAACATTTTCTCTTCACCGGCACTGATTCGATTTTTCGGCGAGTGAACAGTGCTATGATTTGAAGGAAGAAGACGACACTGTTCCGAACTAGACGTAACCGGTCTCAATCGGGTTCAAAGCTTAAACTGGCCGGTTAATACTCGATTCGACCGAGTTTTTTAAAATTAAAAATTTTCTAAATTCATCTAAATTCATTCTCTATCCAATGGCAGCCTCAATTCTTCAATTTGAATTTTCTAAGCCATCTAGAAAAATAAATTTAGCATTCGATTCAATAGTGGTTCAAACCGGTCCAAAACTAATTTAATCCGGTTTCGATCCAGTTCACCTGAACTGGTTTGGTTTTCATATCCAATTCATCATAAAATCATTTTTCATGACTTTTGTGACTTTTTAGTCACTCGGGATCCATAAATTTCTCGGTTTGCTCTTACTCTATCGGTTCCGGTTCATAAACCGACTCGGTTCATAAACCGGTTCAATCCGGTTCGAATCCGAATCACTTGAACTGGTCTGGTTTTCTCTCCTAAATTATTGTAAAGTCATTTTTCCAAAATTTTTATAACCCTTTGGGTCACTAGAGAGTTGTAATTCCCCAATTTGTCCATTTTCTAATAATTGAATTTATAAACCAGTTTGATTTTTCTCATTTGGTTTGACCCATTTTTTTCTCAATTTTTCTTAATTTCAAAGGACAGAGTTTACAATAAATAAATAAATAAAATAAATTATAAAAAGATAAATAGTATAATAAAATGAATGTCTTGATATTCAAGAGCTGTGGTTACAATATTTATAAATTTAAAATATGTAGAATGAGACTATTCTAATGTGTTGTCCAAGAAGACTCTATGTGTCTAATCCTACTATCACATAAAACGCTTAAGCTATTTTTGTATTTAGTATTTTATAGAAATTTTGATATTATATGTTAATAGGGAAAGTGAAGTTATAAATTTGGAATTGTTAAAATTTTTTAATAATATATCGTTTGCATAACTATGAAGTAATATAAATGATTATTAATGATAAAATTAAAAAATATATATTTAATTAAATTAAATAATTTATAAGTTATTATATATAATTAAATTCTATTAAATATACTATATATTAAAATAATATATTATATAAAATAATTAACCTATTATTATAATAAATATTGAATATTAATTATATAATAATTAATATATATACCTATTTTATAATTATAATAAAAATAATAAATTATATCATACATTTTTATTATTTTTTTATGTATAATATTTTTATTATATAATTTTATATAAAATATTAATAATATATACATTTATTTAAAATATATAAAATAAAAATAAATAATAATAATACTAATATAAATAATAAATTAGAATATTAAACTAATTTAAGTAATAAATAAAATAATTATTCAAAATTATTGTGTTGTATTGTAAATTGAATTATTTAAATTTTATTTTTTATCAATCTAAACTCCTAAATCTTATACTACCACATTAGTGATTTTTTACTACTACAAACTCATACTACTCAAAATTCCTTAATCCAAACACATAACTTTAGTGTAAGATGTTTGAGAGTATTAATAAATGTATATTGGAATGAGATATAAATGTTGGGGTAATAAATCAATTATTATGTGATATACATATTGGTTTATTAAAATTGGTAATATTTTGTTTATTAATTGTAATAAATCTTAATTTTAAAGTACATTGGATGCTGAGTGTTACACACGTTATCAAATATATTTCTTTGTGCATTTTTATAATAAAAATTATATTAATAATCATTTAGATGGCCAAAAATCATTTAGTACACTATTATTTTTTCATTCAGTGTGTTAAATTTTTTAGTCTATTATTATATTATTATTTTGAATGATTATGAAATAATTACAAATAATTTCTTATTATGGGTATATAAAAATTCATTAATATTAATATTTCGAAAAATTATAAAAGTGTATATTAAGTAATTATTATAATTAATAAATAATTTTAAAAAATAATTAATGAATTTAGATAGATTTTGAATCAACCATTTTTATTCCAGATTTAATTTTCTCAGATAATATTTTATTTTCTAAAAAGAAAATAAAAATTTATGAAAAATATATAAAAAAAATTGCCCTAATATTGATTAAGTAAAACTATACGATAATAAAGAGTTTTTTGCCCAAACATAATAAATAAAGAGTTCATCTTATAGCTTTTTTATGCGCCATGATTGTGATCTTATAGGTTGATGGCAAAAAATAAAGGGCAATCAAGAAGGCGCATTAGGGTAATATCTTCCCCTATTCGACCTACCTCGTTGACGAAGGGGGCATCCTCCGCACACCGTCTGGAGGGCAAAATAGGAAATCTATTCTCGTACCTTTCTCTTACTAAAAGTACACAGAAATTCGTAACCATACCTACATTCGATCTTTAACCCAATAATACCACCACCTTCTTTTTTCCCTTTTCCCTCGTCCCTCTTCCTTTCTTTCTCCTCCTGCTGCTCCTCCATCTTCCCTGTAGAAGTCCGGACAGCAGCGATAGACTCCAGTAATAATGGGCAGTCCTAATACGAACAAAAAGAGGTGAATAGATAGATTCATGAACCATCACAGAAAAAGACGCTCAACACATAGCTAGCCCTCTTTCTTTCTCTCTCTACACGCCACCTTCTCGTCTTAATCAACTAATCCTCCCTCCCGGTCAGCAGCCGCTCTCTGATCCGCCTCTGCTCCCACGGGTAATAATAGAATAAAGGTACACTCTTTGTTCTCTAATGTCCTCTTTTCATGTTGTCACTTTGTTATTATGCTTGTTCCCTTGTACTGGATCTTGAGTCTTCTCCATTATGGGTCAGCGTCGAGTTATCTCCGATTTCTATATCATATGGCGTAGTATTCTTTGGGGTATTTGGGATTCGTATTCCTGATTAAACATACTGTTTTTGTCACCCACATGAAAGGTGGTAGATTCGTTGAGTTGACTTGTGGGAATCTTCTCCTCTTTTGCTTCTTTGCTGTAAGTATGACGATTAGCTTGTGTCTGTTTCAGCCTTCCATGGATTGTTTACCCCTTTGGGTTTTGAGAATTAAACTTCCAAACCTCTGCAAAGTAGAAGAGTCTACGACGGACGAGTTGACCTCGGGCCAAAGTTGATCAAACAGCTTCTGTGCACGTTCTCTGTATGCCTCATGTGTTATTTGATTTCATTACTCATCAGTCTATAAAACCTGTTTAATCAACTAATCCTCCCGTCTAGATGTGTTATTTGATTTCATCCTGAAGTGGTTAACTTGGAAGTGCTGATGTGGGTACAGTTGAGATTCAAAGGAAAATTAGATTGGTTTAACTGGTTGCCACAGATAATCTGCTTCCCCAGATAACATTAGGTGGTGAAAATTGATTTTGTTGGTTTGATAACTTGATTTGAAGAGAGTCTTGAGTACTTAAGCATTCATTACTTACTATAAGGATGAAACTTGTTAAACGTCCAGCAGCTCAAATAACAATGCCTCCTCGTCCATAATATCTTCAACCAATTATTTATCTTTCCATTAGTTCAGGTTTTATCCAAATTCTGGCTTCCTGGTATAGTTTCTCGGTTTGTTTCTCTGATGATGGAGAAGTTGATTTGATTGTTTAAGTTGTTTCCTCTGGTTGATAACATGAATCTTATCACGAATTATCTCGTTGAAAAAATAGGTTCGTTATCTATTTCATTGACTAGTTTTCTTATGAATCGCTCTCCTCAAATGTCTTAATCAGCATCCTCAACATTGTTGAGATCATCAGAGTTGACATTGTGAACTGATCAGCAAATTGGCCTAACAATGGTGAGCCTTAGGAGGCGTAAGCATTTGGGTCTATGTCCTGGTAAAGACTTAACTATATATATATATCTGACCTTTATTAAACTAATACTATTAGTAGGTTGTTCCCATTACCTTTTCTCCTCAATCTACTAATTCTGTGCATGTCTCTGTAGGAAGCAGCTGTTTTAAGCTTCCTCTTCCCAAGTCGTTGGATTTGGATGCAACTGATAGCTCTAACATGAGCTTCAAATCCATCTCTGTTCATCCGTTGCCCTTGGATGATATGAAGGAAGTAGACACGGTAAGGAAGATTATTCCCTTTCTTGTATTTGTAGAGAACTTCTCATTCATGAATTTACCACTTGGTTGCTCCATACCATAAAAAATACTATTGGGGTATTTTTACCCAATATAAATGAAAGGCGGAGAAAATGTGGAGAATAATCCTTAAAAGAAAATAATAGATTTTCATGTATATTACCTACTTAAGTAGGTGGATACAAGAGTTCCATTCATTTCTTATCATTAGCACTTGCATTAATGGTGTCCTCAGATTCCTTGGATACACATGCACTTATAGAAGATCGCAATTGAATCAAAATTTGTCTATCCTTGCTTATTATGCCATTTCTTGGGTACATTACATTGAGTACAGATAGGTCCAACTGCTTATATTCACAATAAAGAAGAATTGAATTAAAAAAATTGTATTAATGCCTTTATATTCAAGTATATTATGGTTACAGTTTTAAATTATTCCACATGTCTGATAGAAGGAAGTCTTGGTATTAATGATATGATAGAAGCCTAGATAGAATACCTTGAGAAAATCTTTGTACTGGCATAGTCTCTAATGGAAGGCCTAAAATATATACACTGGTTTTCATCTGAAATCGCTAGATTTCCTTCTGCTTGAACTTCAAAAACTCAATGTGGTTGTCTTTAATTTCTCCTCTGGCTGCTCAGTGTATGTTAACATACTACTACTGCCTATTGGTATAGTATCTTTCTTGTGATGATCTTGCATATTTTCTTCTAGTCAAAGAAAATGTACATACAGTGATAAATGATTCATCCGTATATTCCTTCAAACAAAGAGACATACACTACTGAAATTCTATTCCCTTTCTTATTTATGGCTTATTCTTTTATCTCATTATCCAGGAAAACCCTGTTAAAGTTGAAGTTGTATCATCAAATTTGTCATTCTCTATCCCATTGAAGAATCAGCAGAATGAACATCGTCCAGGTTTGTAGCTTGAGAAAAATTACACAACAACAAATCTTCGATATCCAAATCATGATATATTCACCCCTTGGATTTATAACTAATTTCTAGTACCAGGTAATGAGCACAACCTGTGTATGTGATGCTTCAGTTCTAGACCTTCTACTGGTTCAGTCAATTGGCAGGGCTTCTTTATAGATTCCTCTCTGTGTTGGTGCAGTCATCAAATCGATAGATCAATTGGAAACTTTGGTCCAAAGTTCTTTTATATGAAATGGAAAAATAGCATTCAATACTGTGGTGTTGATGATTCCAAATGAGGATATACATGAACTAAACTATAGAATGTCTATTTGAGAAGTCTTCGCGAAAAATGCTTCATATAACAAAGTATGGCAGAGACTAATTGTTTGTCTTTTATTAAGATGCATGCCAATCATGCTTTGTCATGTCAGTTCTTTAAAAGTGTCATATTTTATGGACCTTGGAAATATAATATGATTAGACAGGGTAAAAGAACTATCATGCAACTTTTATGTTTAGTTTTAGTCCTCCACCCTTTGATATATGATGAAACAAGAGATTCTTGGGTCAACCTAGTTCATCACATCATCCATGCAATCAACTAAGAAGTGTTTAATATTTTGGTAAAAAATGTTTGAGCATTATATTATATCAATCAATGATGTATACACTTTCTGAGATGATGCAGTACTTTTTTGCTGCCTCATGGACTCATGTACTCCATCAACTTCTTCATCTTTTGGTGGATTGTTCTTTTAGAAAACTCTTCTGTAATGACATCCTTGATGGATATTCTTTTTCTACATCTGCAGAGCAACCTATCAAAAGGAGAAAGCGGCATAGAAGGAAGCATCACCAAGACCAAGAGCAGTGCCTGATGAGAGGCGTTTACTTCAAGAATATGAAATGGCAAGCTGCAATAAAAGTTGACAAGAAGCAGATTCACTTGGGAACCGTTGGGTCTCAAATAGAGGCTGCTCATCTTTATGATAGGTTCTGATACTCTTTCATACCACGTCTGTTGAGATCATTAAGAAAACAAGCAATGTTATTGACTGCATGCTTAATCTTCTTTTTTTTTTTTTGAGAGAAAAAGGAAGGCTATACTCAGATTTCATAAGGTGGTTCTTGGCAGGGCCGCATTCATGTGTGGGAGGGAACCCAACTTTGAGCTCCCTGAGGAAGAGAAGCAGGAACTTCGAAAACTCAACTGGGTTGAGTTCCTGGCCCAGACTCGCCATGCAATCACAAACAAAAGTAAATCTTCCATCTTTAAAGAAGCTACCTTGTATTATTTTAGTTTATCTCTTTATGTACTTGTCTTCTTACATTCTTAATTTTCTCAGAGCTCAAGAGAACGGGGCTAGGGCTTAGGTTGCAGAAGATGTCCGAGCCTGCAGTAGTGCAGAACAGCGATTGGGACGGGGATCAAGGATTCAATAGCGATAGCCTATCAGATTATGAGGAGTTGGACATTGAGGACACCCCATCTTGTAGGAAACCTACGAGGATGGCTTCCGACCCTTGAACTAGCCGTGAACCGATTAATTTAGTGTTTCGGTTCTAAGCTCGATATGCCTCTTCACAGTTTTTTCACTTTCATGGTACTATAGGATAACCCCTATTAGGGTTCAATATGTTGCTTATAGATTATAATTGGCTTTTCGTGGAAATAGCTTCTTATAGCTCGTGATTAAGGCGATAAAATCCGTTTCATTGGCCTCATATTCATTTTATGGGGTTGCTTTATGAGAATCAACCAATAAGCTGGTATGTGACTTAACTTCAATAATTTTTCAAAATATTATGAAATAAATATTTTTTAATTATTTATGAGTTATGTTTAATTTATAGTTTTTGGGTGGAACGAGAAAGTAGTGCGATGGGTTGGATAAATCTATTAATAAATGCGAATAATAAATGAGTATAAAGAATAAATGATCCAAGACAGTATCAAGGTGATGTATAAAATATTTTATAATAACATATTTTGTAAATAAAAAATTAACTATCCAAGTACCTGGGATCGATAATAAATATTTATTTTAGGAAATTTTATTAGATATGTGAAATTGTAAGCAATCACCCAGTAAAATTCAATAAAATTTAAGTTAAAAACGAGAATATGTCTGCACGAACACAACTGGATATAGATACTTTAACTAGCACACTAATATATATTATTTGATTATGAACTAATACATTATCAAGTTATTTATTAAATTATTTTTAGGTATACTATTATTTTAAATAAAATTTTTAAATTTTTGTTTAAAAATATAGAAATTTTTTTATTTTTAATTTTAATACATTTAATTTTATTTTAGTAAAACTATTCACCACTATAAAATCAAATGTATTAATCGAATTGAAACTTGATAAATTTTGATAGTATTAGATATTATATTTTGGAAACACTTAATTTTTTTTAAACTAAAAATGAGAATAGTATTAATAAAATATTTATATATAAAATAAATAATTGAATATTATTTTCGATTGTACTTGAAATCGATCTATAAAAATATAACTAAATAATATGAAACTAATACATATTAAGGAGATGGAGTACATGATGTATTGGAAATAACATGTTTAATTAGTTAAAACACTAATATCAGATATAGTGCATAATGTATTGGAGAATATCTCGATATGGAATTAATAGCGATACTATTTAAAATATACTTAACTATTTAAAATCAATTATTTGATATGAAATATAAATTTTTTAGGTAATATAAGAATGTTGTCATTAGAATGGATGACTTCACCAAGTGAATAATGAATGAATTTATTAAAAAAGCTAGTAACCAAAATGGTAAATATAACTAAATTATTATAAAAATTATAGAAAGTTTGAAGGCGGTAGTACAAATAATATTATGTATAAGTGATCAAACTAGTAAAAGACTACTGATGAGAAAGAAGTATAAATTGACAGTTAAAAGTTAGTAAGAAAACAAAGTAAACCACGTGAACGAAAAATTACCTTTTAATTAAGCAACTAAGGATGAAAACATATACATATATATATAAGAATTATGGATGGAAACTTTAACCAAATAATAGCATACTTTGAAATAAAATGAAGTACAGGCTTTATACCGAATCTATTGAATAAGGATGGTTGGGCAGTTACGAACAAATTATCCTACTGGTTGCCACATATAATAAAAAATGAGTGAACATTTCCATACTTGGACGCTCCTCAGAGGGAATACGCTGCACTGCTCATCTTTTTCCTGCTCATCGTACAACCTCCCGATTGTACTTTGATGGCGTGGTTAATATTACTCTACTTTCCTTCCTTTTTCTCCTTTAGCAGATTTTTTAGTGGTCAAAAGGATATGATTATACTTGTATTTTGAACTAGTTACTCCTATTAGATTCTTGGGTCCTCCTATGTAAATATTTTGTAACATTATTAGTAGGGCAAGCGAAATTCAGTGCAAATAACCTAAGGTATTTAATCTATTCCCGTACTCTGTCACAAATTCCATGCATTATGGTAGTGGAGGAATTTCTACATCTTTTTGTTCACATGTACAAAGACAAGTATTATTAAGAGAACTTAACTTTAAACTTAGTATAGTTTAGTGGTGAGAGGAGAGCATAGCCTATATCTTTAGCCACCCCCAATCATCTGTTCTCTTCTAAGAAAAACTAGACTATATCAGCCCTCATTGTTACTGGAACTCTCCTAACAGCTAATGTCCATAATTGCAAGGTAGAAAAAGATGGCAAACAGTTAATTCCATGTGTTAAAATGTCGGGAATAGATATATTTTTATCAAATGTTTAATATAAAAAGTGATTTTTAAAAAAGTTTAAGTGTAATTTAGTGTTTTTAAGGCAATAAAAATATAGCTAAAAAACAGAGTGACACCACTTCATACATACATACATACTCATTTACAATACTTAATCAGTAAATGGGATTTGACTAGTTATAATATAATGTGATTTTTATATGACACTCATCTGATAAAAAATCAAAGTACAATAAATTGGAAAATGAAATTTGTATCAATGGGATCCGCTTGACTGAAACAGGTTTGAGTCACATATAAGTTCCTCGCCTACAAAATGAGCTTGCTGTGTAGAGCTTTCCGTAAACGGTTTACAATAATATACATATTAGGATTCATAAATTGCAAATTTGAACTGGGAACGCCCACAAAACTTGCTACTACCACCACCATCCACCGGGCAGCCGCGGCAATACAGCCATGGGAAGCTCCGGTAAAGTCCTGTCCGATCATATCTATTATAAACGTCTTCTTGTTCACTAAAAGATGGTGATGATCTCTTGAATGAAGTTGTTGCAGATAGGACAGTTGCCCCTGCTGACGTACATCTCTTTGGTGCAGAGCTTGCAGTAGGAGTGGCCGCATGGTACCATCGGCTGCACCTTGTGCTTCACCATGCACACGCAGCAGCAGCACTTGTAGCCGTCCGCCTCCGCCACCTCGCTGCCGCCATCCTCCTCCTCTTCTTCCTCCTTATCGTAATCCTCCTCCTCGTCTTCCTCCTCCTCGTAGTCACCTAGAAGGTCCATCAGAGACATCCTAGGCTGCCCCTCTTCTCCCTTCACCGCTTTTTCACCTCCCATCCCTTCCCTATCTTCTTCTTCATCTACTTCGTCGTCGTCCTCCTCCTCGGCAGCTGTGGCGGCGGCTGCAGCCTCTGCCGCCTCTTGTGCGACGGCCGCCTCCCGGGCCGACATCTGCCTCCCCTCCGCCATGCTCAGCCGCGCGAGGCGGTCCTCTGCCTCGGACATCTCCATGCTCATCTCGTCCTTGGGGGCCACCGAGGTCTCGCAGCCGTTCAGGAACCTCGCCGACGCGGCCCTTGTCGAGTTATGGCGGGAGAACTGCGGCCTCATAGGGGTGGGGTCCGGCGACTCGCTGTTGGTCCGGACGGAGGTCCGCCGTGCCATCACCGGGCGGGAGTGCTGCTGATCCGGAAAGTCGCGGAACTGCATGTGCTGTCCACCGCTATCTTCATCCATATTGGCGCTATGCTGAATTAGTCTCGGCTTATCAGAGATATAATGAGGGTGCGATAGGTGCAAGGGAGCGGAGGAAGAAGAGTCGTTCTTGCGAAAGCCTCTGATGGGACCGTCGCAGGAGGGAGTGGATATGGAGGGTGTCCAAGCGCAGCCGGCGCGGCGGAGCTTGAGACGGTCCTTAAAGGACTTCCAGGCCTTGCGGTCGCGGTCGTCGACGAGGGTCTTGTAGGAGGATTGGTCGGGCTCGTCACGGATGATTTCGATGAGGGTACGTGTGATGTGAGCGGAAGTTGGGTAGAGCGGAGGCGGGGGTTTGGGCCTGTGGGTATCGGTGCCGAGGATGTCGTCGAGGGACAGGCCGGCGAGGTCGCGGTGGACGATGGGGGCGGGGGGAGCTTCCCGAGATAAAGAGCTGAGGAGGTTCTGTGAGCCGTCTGCTGCTGACATTTGCCGTTCAGATGAGCACCTGATGGAAATATTACTACGTGAAAAAATATAATAAATAACTAAAACAAATTAATAACATATAAAAATAATATTCGTAATAATAACACCAAAATAACAAACATATCATTTAATATTTATTATGTTTAATAATTTAATATATTGTCCTTAAATATGTTGTATGTTTATGAAGTATATTCAAATTTTTAATATTTGTTATAATAAAGTTTTCAACTTGTAACAAATATAATTTTGATAAAAATATCATATCATACTAAATTAGTTAGATAAAATAATATTTTGTATGAAAATGTTTAAGCTAAATTTAATTCAAAATTAAAATTAATATTTATATAAATTCTTAATTCATAATAATAAAGTCAATAATTTTATTTTATCAACGTCTAGAATTATAAATATGAAATTACTAAAAATATATATTCATATTTGTCCAAATGTGTCAAAATTATATTAAAATAATATGTAGTATAATCTCATATAGATTATAAAAACGTGGATAAAATTCTTTAATAAAATAAATGACGTCATAAAAATATAATTTCATTTGACAATAATTATATTATATTTTGCAAATATAAATAGGTATAACAAACAGTGTTGTATATGACAAAAATATCTTGAGTTAATATAATATTTGTCAACGGAAGACTTATTACTTCCTGAGAAAAATATTTTTACTACAAATATGTTAAAATATTATAATAAAATTCATATAATACATTCGTATTAGATATCATATAAAAAATTAATTAAGTTATATAATAAAATTATCTATCTCATAAAAGTGTTTAAATATTAGTAGATATTTTTTACCATATATAAATGATACACATTTATTATATATAATAACATCGAATAAATTTTATTTTTTTACTTGAAGGCTTATATAGACCATAAATTGTATTTGGTTCATATAATAAAAATACTATAAATCTATATATATAAATATATACGTATAAATATAGATTAATTAGTAAACTATTTAAGTTAAAGTTTAAATTAGTATAATATTTTTAGACATTGAATTCAAATAGTTGATTTATCATTTCCAAACTCTTTATTAATCTCTCTCAAAATTCATCTAAACTAGTCTTCAATCCAAACATATCCTAAATAAGTTAATTAGATCATAATGTATAATTAAGGTCTATTTAATTTTTTTAATATTAAATATGATAATATATAAACATAAAAATGTACTCAATATTCAAGAACATGCTAAATTACTCTAATCCACCTTATAAATCTCTTTAATAGTCGATTACTATAGAATACAATCGTGCATATTGAGAAAAATAAAAATAAATAATTTCAAGAGGATTAATGAGTAGAGAAATCTAATATTATGATGATGTGGTGGTATATAGCCCGAATAATTTATTTATAAGAAATATAAGAAATCGAGATTGCTGAATTGGTCAGAATATTGCATATAAATGGATCACCTTAACTAGAGTTTTTACCTTTATTTTTGCAGAAGCGGGGACTCTCAAAGGAGCCGAATATGTGCTCAGCTGAAAACGGCCGACCCCTTCGCATCGACCAAGAACATGGAACGGATAGAGACAGAGGAAGAGATTCAGAGCCTTACATGGATCATAAAGATCACAAAAGGAAGTGGTAGCCTCCTCCTCTCCGGTTGTTTCATGAATTTCTTCTCTCTTTGTGGCAAGTAGAGCCAAGGGGAAAATGGTTAATTTTCCTTTTTGGGTCAATGGAAATTTAGATGGGGTGGTTTAGGAGACCGAGTCTCTTGGCTTATATTCCATCTTTCTATGTTGTGCACCATCCAAGCAAGGCTTTTTTTTTTTTCTAACACAAATCCAATCAAGGATAGCACTACTACTTATCTCCACTTCTTTTGTTTTCGTTAACCCACAGAATTTTAAGGGAAAATCTTATTTAAAAGATAAATAATTTGGTTTAAATAGTTTGTCATTTATTCTTCTAAGACAACTCCTCCATTGAAAATTTAGTCAAGGTGATAATTTAAACCTATGAACTATAAAATTATATTTTATGATTTTTTAAGTGAAAAAAATTTGTGTGTATATATATATATATATATAAATGCTTGATATATATAGAATTTTTTATTTATATTAATTGATGAATTATTTTATTAATTTACTTATATAAAAATAAAAAAATATATACTAAATAAAATTGTATAAATTAATGTATGCATATAAAATAAATATTATATATAAAATGTATACAATTTATAATTTGTGTATATAAATTTATGATATTTTTAATAAAAAATAATTCAATTTGATACTTTTATTTGTCTATGTTAGAAAATTTAATATAAAATAATAACATGATAGATGTAAAGAGAAGTATAAATTCATGTAAAAAATAAAGATTCTATTGTATTTGGGAATTTATACAAAATACACACTCAAATTAGTTATTTGCTCTAGTTTTAATGATATTTCTTAAATTTAATGATTTTTTTTATAATTAAAAAAAACCAGTAGTGTTAGTTTGTATTTAACATAAAAAAAATTAACTATGATAGATGGTGCATAAATTTGAAGTTGGTGATTCATTGGTTAAATTGTAATGTTTGTGATAAAATATTAAAAATAGTTAAAATTCTTTATTGAACAAGCTATTTTTCATTAATTTAATAGAGCAAAATTTTTAATATTTTTACTAATTTTACCACAGTTTATTTTAACCTAACCAAGTATCAAATATGGATATTAACTTTCACACACATTGATTGTGAAATATGTTCTCTCATAATAAGTAAATCGAAAATTTTTAAAAAAAATTAAGAATTTAAGTGAACAATAATGGGTAAAAAAATTTTAAATGAAATTTAGAAATTTTCAACTAGCCAATGAATCACAAAAATTATATAGAAAAACTGTAAATCCCACAGTTTTAAGTTAAGAAAAATCGAGAAAATAACCAATCAAACCGAGTAAGAAAACCGAGACGGTTTACAAACCCGATAATTTGGGAATAAACAATTTGGAAATTTACAACTTTCGAGTGATACAAATGGTTTATTAAACCTTGGAAAAAAAATTTAACACAAATTAGAACAGAAAAATAAAATTGGATCAGATGAACGAGAGTACATGAGAACTCTAAAGTTAAGCGTGCTTATTAGCCATAAATTAATATATATTTAATTATTGTAATTAATACCAATAATTTAATACCCAAATTAAATTATTAGAATTAATACCAATAATTTATGACAATATTAATACTAGTAATAAATCTCTCCCATTTAATACATGGTTTTACACCTATATAAAGAGGTCATCCTCATTCATTGTCCTCACACCTAAACACTTCTCTCTCTACTACTCCATTTCCCGGTGAAGCTTGAACTAGAGATTCAATTTGAACAAAGGTCGGGCTCTTTAGAACCGGGGAGAAGATAGTTATCTGATAGCAAACTCCAGCCAATCCGAGAATCGTTGGAGAAGCACCGGCATGAGAGAATTGTGAAGCAGCTCCGACGGACCGAAGCTGCCCTATTTCGGCCAAGCTGAAATCAGCCATTTCAAGCCCTACTCAGGCCAAACCAAGCCTTCCCAACACTTTCTCAGCCTTTCCACGGCCGAATTAGGACCGAAAGGTAAGCCAATTCGGCTCCCCTTTACAATTTTCGATCAGTGCTAGAGAGAGAATCGACCGAATTTCAATGACGAAATTCTAATCCAATTCTGCATCAATTAATGTGATTCTTGATTATAGGATGAACCTCAAGATGAGAGCTATCTGCCCAGATTGAAAGCTCAAACCGTCGTGCCTTTACCGGTGAGTAATCGAAGTTTTCTCTCTCTATAGTTCATTTTCCGACGAAGCTCCGTTTGACCTTGTCCCGACATAAAACTTGCGATTCACATTTTGGAAGAATCGTATGAACATGTAGAAACTCAATTTCAACTTCAATTTCAACAATTGGAAATGTTTGATGGGTCAATTTGATGAAATCAAATTTGGTTGTATTAAGAAGTTGGAATTGGGGGAAAATTAGGTATTTTCAAAATTCAAAGGACCAAAATGAAATTTTATGAAATTGAGCATCAATTGGGCATGAAAATAATGTTGGAGGACCAATTAAGTAATTTTGAAAATTTTGGGGCAAAATTTACCATTTTTGTAAAGGAAGGGCAAAATGGTAATTTTGGAAAAGTTGGGGGACCAAATTGGAAATTTGGGAAATTAAACCCCCTTTTTTGTGAAATGGAATAAATTGAGGTCCTATGATAAATTTTAGAAGTTTTGGGACTCAATTTGAGGAAAAACCGGCATTTGGGACTTAAAGTTAGAGAAATAACTTTAGGGACCTAATTGCAAATAAATGAAAGTTTGACTTTCTCATTCATTTGGAATGAATGAAGGCAATTAGGCCGAAGGATAATGAACCAAGATGTTCATATCGTGTAGGAACACGAAGTACCGGGAATGCCAACAAGGACAAGCTCGCATGAATACCAAGAACCGGTCTAATGGAATTCATAGCATTAACGGGTGAGTGGGTTTACTAACATCATACCCGGTTGGGATGATGAACTCAACTTAAAATTTTAAAACCACTTACTGGTTGTGAGTGGAAATTTTATATCATACCCGGTTGGGATTGATAAGTACCTCGGTATGAAAACCCACTATTTAGTAGTATTTTAAACATCACTACTTAGAGGAAGTGATGTGAAAATCATGTGGAAAAACTACTTACCGATTGTAAGTTGATCATACTCGGTTGGTATGATGAGACTTCCTCGAAGGAAGTTGAAAACCCGTTCATCGGTTATGAACGGAGGTGTCCTTATACCGGGCGGTATAATGGATAGAGAAAACATATGTTTTGTCGAAAGTGCTCTCCCCTGACTGTGTGCCAATGCTTAAACAATTTGGGAGACGTTCTCGATGAGAGCTTGAATAGCTCTGATAGGCCAGGGGCCTCGGTTTTGGAACTTGGGGGTTAAATGCCCGATTTTGAAAATCTCGTACAGTGGGCCCAAGGCTAGTTGGCAGGAGCAGGAGCTCATAAATGAACATGATATATGTGCCATAAAACTTAATTAAGTGAATTGTTTGGCCATGGTACCAAGATAGGACCGACATGCTCAGTCAACTAGCGGCAGTGCGACATGATAGGTCAACGGACTAGTAAAGACAAACAGCTGCGGGTTGAGTTGAGAGTCGGGGCCGTTGGACTAGTGGCACCATAGATTACATGGCAATATAAGAAAACATTGTTTGTGCATTCACTATGAGTACGAGATCATCAAGACGCCCATGAGGGGTAGTGATGTGTCCTAAGGGCACTGGACGACCTGATGGCTATAAGGGCAGTTCGTCGTTCCAGGTGTCTGTGCGAAATCTGGAGTAGCACCAAGCGCATGAGACCGGGGTGGGGATGGGATGAGGTCTCTGTCCTCATACGAACACGAAGAAGTGATTTCGCGATTGTGGGTCGGATGTTGTGTACATCCACTCATTCCCAGGGTAGAAGTGGTTGTACTTCTATCCGAGTGGCAGGAAAAGTCACTCCAAAGCCACTAGCGGGTTCAGTAGTGATACTGACTTGCGAATGTGTGTAACCTTCATGATGAAGGATTTGTGTTGGGTGATGACACACTGGTAACTAAGAAATAATGGAAAAGAACCCAAATTTTTAAATGAAGGGATTTTTGAAAAGAAAGGAGTCTGGCACACTCCATATAAATATTTTTCTTAAAAGTTAAAAATAGACCTTTAAAAACTCATTCACTGAGTAGTCGTACTCACCCCCTCCCTTATATCCCTCTCATAAAATCTCGAAAAGCCTACCCTAAAAGACAATTAACTAAGATGCCTGTAAAACAAGTATGTAAAAGTTTTAAATTTCATGCAAATTTGATTATGCTATTCCAGGAAATGGTGCATGTTTAAAGAACGCCTTACTCTTTACGAATTATAATAAGGGGAAACCCTTTAATAAACCGAGAGAGTGGCGGGTTGTTCACGGGGATCCGACAAAACCGGGTCGGGGCGTGACAAAAGGGGTAAGGCTTGGTGTTATCTCTAGTCATATCTATATTTCCTGAAAAGGGGTAAAAATGGTGGGTGAGTTTCAATAACTTAGTGAATGAGTATTTAAAAAAAATAAAGTTTTAATAAAATAGTTTTTGAATTGAAGTGTGCCATACTCATTATTTTCTTTAAAATTCTTTCTTCTTTGGTTTCTCTCCACCAGGTCGTCTAGTAGCCACTAGGATGCATCACTACCTCTCTTGGGTGTCTTGAAGGTCCCGTATCTCAGTGCATGCACAAAACAATATGTTTCCTCTTAAGCCATTTAATCTTTGGTGCTATTGCTCCAATGGTCCCGACCCTCAACTCGACCTGCAACTATTTGTCTCGACTAGTTCGTCGACCTGTCTTGTCGCACTGTCGCCAGTCCATCGAGTGTGTCAGTCATGTCTTGGTACCATGGCCAAACACATCATTCATTAAAGTTTTCATGGCTTAACTCATGTTTGTTTACGAGCTCCTTCTCGTGCCAACTAGCCTTGGGCCCATTGTATGAGATTTTCTAAAAACATCGGGCATTTTAGCCCTCAAGTTCCAAAACTAAGGACTCCGTCCTATCTAAGCTATTTGAGCTCCCGTCAAGAAGGTCTCCCTAAAAGTTTAAGCAGTGGCACACAGTCAGGGGAGAGAACTCCTGAGAAAAATAATTTTCCAACTGTCCATCACACCAACCAGGTGTGAGAACATCTCCGCTCATAACCAATGAACAAGCTTTCTACTTCCTTCAAAGAAGTTCATCATACCAACCGGGTATGATCTACTTACAACCGGTAAGTAGTTTTTTCGTGTGTTTTCTTACATCACCTCATCCAAGCGTGATGTTAAAATCCCATATAGTAGCGGGTTTTTATTATCGAGCTGCTCATCATCCCAACCGGGTACATCTGCTCTCTCTTTGTCCCCTTCAAATAACACCCATTCCATTCTAGAAGCGTGGAACATTATTCGCTTGTTCTAGTAATCAACTTTCACCTTGTGCATGATCAGCCAATCCATCCCCAAGATGACCTCCAGTTTCTTTAATGGTAGAGGAATCGGGTCTGCCCCCAAAGTCACTCCTCCTATATGGATCTCGCATGCCTTTAAGAGTTCATTTCAGGCTAACTCTTCTCCCAAAGGTGTAAGGATGTTGAGGGATGGTGTGAGAGGCATGAGTTTCCTAGGAAGGACTAGAACTAGAGTCTCCTTAACGAAGGATCACTCGGCTCCTAAGTCGAAGAGGGCATATACCTCTCTCTTGAATAATTGTATGTGCTGTGAGAGGAAAATTTAGTTGAATTTCTTTGAGAGAATGAAACTTTTATTGATTCAAGAATAAGGACTAAATGACCCAAGATTACAGGCTTGTCTTAAGGGAGGGTTGGGACGTACCAGCTACCATGCTAGGGTCCTTCCGGGATTCTTCCTGAGTGAGATTGTATACTCTAGCTAGGACTATGGTGGGTGCTTCCGTCCCCCCGTTGGGTGCCCTCTAATTTCTAGGTGCTGACTGAGTGGCTGATAGGTCACTCTTTACCACGGTCGCATGCTGATTGGTCGCAGTGATGACTGGGCGCTGACCTGTCAGTGGTTCGTTGATCGGCTGGACAACTAACCGGTCCGGGTCGACCGGGTTTGGTGACTCGAAAATGAAAATCGGTTGGTTTAGGTCCGATTCAATTGGTTTTCTAGAAATTAAAATTTTCTAAATTAATCTAAATTCATTTTCTATCAAATGAAGGCCTTAATTTCCCAAATTGATCTTTTTAAGCTATATGGAAAAATGAATTATTGAACATGTTCACTATGGTTCTACCTGGTTCAATCCAGTTTAGGTCCGGTTCACCCTGAACCGGTCCAATTTTCTTATCCAATTTCCTTCATGGTTTTTCCCCATGATTTTTATGAATTCTTGTTATCTTTGGGTTTTCAATTTCCCATTTTTAACCCTTCTTTACCATTTTTTGTTCATTTAAATGGCTCGATTTTCTCATAAGGATTGTCGGTTTTTGTCCCTATTTTTCTTATCCTTGAAAGTACGGGGTTTACATTTATTATCAACACTCACCTTACTATTTGGCCAATCACAACTACTCATACTTTTCTTTATGACGCAACCTATTCTCGAGTATTCAAAACATTAGGGAGTAAGATCCGCTTCAAATTTCAAATTTCATTCCTCACTTTTGAAAATAGTAGGACCATGACCTCTTTTTCAAAATATGCTTTTGGGCTTGCTTCTTTCATAAATCCTAAGATTGACCCATATCCATCGACTCTTGGCATGGACCATCTCTTATGTCGAGGTTGGTACTAGACCTGTACTTTAGAAAATATTTTCCATAACTTATGCTGTATAGTTTTCATCTTTTGTGAAGGGTTTATAAGACATACTAAGATTTTAATAAATAGTGAGTAATAATGTGGCATCGATCGAATCGAACATGATGCCATAAATTCCACCACTGGTATTTTGTGGGAGTGTTCAACATAGAGGAGTTCCCGAGTCTTTATGCCCTTACTTGCATGAACAAGTAGGTTTAACCCCTATAATAGTTTAACAAATATTTGTGAACAACTTGGGTTTGGCTCGCGAGGAAATAATCTTGTATTCTTTCAAAAATTTATAATTTTATCAATGTGATTAGGTTAGCTCTACTAAACTCTCGATGGCATCCCTTTTTACTACTCGTGCCTTAACTTCTAAAAAATGTCAAAATTTCCTAAATCTAGACATTAATTATAGTTAGTCCATATTCACAAAAAATAATTTTCCTTAGGTCCCTATACATTTACTTATTTACAAATAGGTCCCTAAGTTTTATTTCTTTGCCAACTAGGTTCAATGATTATTAGATCATTCCTTTAGATCCCTGATTTTTCTGTTATCTCCAATTGGGTCACTAAATTTATCTTTATTTTCAATTAGGTCCTTGACATTCTCAAATTTTCAAAATGGTCCCCAAAGTTAGTTCTTCATGGAAATAAGTTTAAACATCCAAATTATGACCATATCATGATTCTAATAACCTTCTCATGTCCCTAAGATCATTTCAAGCTTTGAATTAAACAATTTGACATAAAAACGATGGGGAACAAAGCTTCATCAAAAAATAATTCTAGAAAGAAAGCTTTGATTCCTTAGCAGTGGCGACACGTCGATTAGAGCTATTGGTATGAGAAGCTAGCTTTCTTCTTTGTGAGTCATCTAGGATCAAGTGTCACTTCAATTGGTTGTCGGAGCTATCTAAATTCAAGTAGGAAATCATTTAGTGAAAACAGTTTGAAAATTCAAGGATTCCGACAAACGGTAGTGGGGAGATTTACCTATGACAGATGGGGAAGACATGGGCATGGCTTGAGGTTTTCTTAGAGTCTTAGCCTCGTCATGGTTGCTCATGCTTAAAGTAAATGGTGCATGTACGGATCTTTGGAGGTGAGATATTATGTGACCTCTTTGGGGCTTCTCAGATCGTCCTCAAGCTTGCCTAATGATGCTACTGTGTAGAGGACTTCTCCATGAATCAAAGGAACCTAGAAGCAACTTTTTGGTTGTGAAAATGGCCCTTATCAGAGCTTTGATTTGAGCTTCACTAGAAATTGCAGCTATCAGAGAGATGAGGTGATTTGAGGTGTGAAGAAACTATGGGAGTAGCTCTCATTTATATAGGGAACTTGGGGGCACTCAGGCTTATACATTCTCATTTATATAGTCCTCTACTTTTACCAAAATTACATTTTGGTACATGGCATTTGATTCTCAATGAAATATTTTAAAAAAAATAATGAAAGAATTATACGAAGCCCCTAACCCACCTCCTAGGTCACCATGGTGCATGTCCGGTCAGGGCCAGTCGGAACAATACCTTCCTTTTAGGGTCATTTTTTAAAGTTTGTTAGAATAGTGTAGAAATTAAATCAAGGTCAAAATCTCATTGGAGATTACAACTCAGTCAATGGCACTAGTGCAATCTCAAAGCTAACTCCCATAGGAGTTTGTGGACACTGGAATCAACATTTTGTAATAGCCTACAAATATCATTTTACACTTTTATTATTGAAGGCTAGTAGGGACTTTTATAAATTTTTTTACCTCAATACTTACCAAAAACTGAAGAGGTTGGTGGGGTTTGAAAGATGCGGACAAGAGGTGTCTGTGAAAATTTTATTTATCATGATTAGCCATTGATAGCATCCAAAATGGCCAGAGAATATAATATTTTATTTATGATTGTCGGGGCATAAATACTTTTTATTACGTCGGTGCAAGTAGGGAAGTTGGTTGTTTTCAACCGATGTGGCATTGCAAAGCTAACTTAAGTAGGGTTCTAATGGTACTTAAATTACTTAATTTAGTTATTGAAAAAAAAGGTTATGCTCTTTGTAAATTGGGTCATTCAAAAATAAAATAAACTTATATTTAGAGAGAATTCTAATGAGGTACTGAGGAAAATGATCCACTTTTACATGGTTGTATTCTATAATTCAATAGATATATGTTCATAGATTTACATTATCCATTCATATCCATTTATCACTACAATAATTAATTTCTATTATAAGTTGGGATGCTGCAAATGATGAAAAGCAAACCGTACTTTCGAATTCTTATTGGTGGGGGAGATTGCGCATGTGGCACGTGTAGCGCTTGGCAGTTTTGCATATGACACCCGTCCTTAGTAATTTATCAAAATTTTCTAATTTTACCTATTTATTGTACAAATCTACTTTTAATTTGATCGATTATTAGTTAATTTATTTTTCTAAAAATATTTTAGCCTCGAAATTATTTGTACTTAAAATTTTCTATTTTTTAATTTTTAAAACTTATTTTAAAATTGTGAAATTATCGTACAAACTTATTCAATATCAATTTGAACAAGTTTTCAACAAAATTATTTTTTAATATTTAATTTTCGATCAAAATCGTATTTCAAAAATTATTTATATTATTTTATCAAATGTCCAATTTTATTTTTTTTGAATCAATCTCAATTTTATTTTTATTTTTCAAATTCGATTCAATTTTCATATTACAAGTCCCACCCTAATTTTCATTGTAATTAGATTAGAATTTTCTAAAATTGTAATGTTAAAAATACTCCTAAACAACAATTCTATATACCATGTAAAGATGGAAGAAGAGCCATGTAGACTTTGTAATTTCTGTACACTTTCATTCATGTAGGTGGATTAAATTGTATACATAAACTTTGTCTCTTTGCCTCGCCAAGAGTCAAATACTTAAAATATATTCTTTTACTGGAATACAATCATACAATATAGACGTATTAGTGGTGGTCGCACAGGTTGATCTAGATGGTGAGTTGGATGATGACCTCAGCTATTAAAGGGCAATAAGGTGTTGGGTGAAAAATCCCTTGTTGTCAAACATGATGAAGGAGTTCTAGGAGATCTGGTGAGAGTTCATTTGTAAAGTATGCAGACAGTCTTACTTCTATCTATCATGTCATTTTCTTCATCCAATGGATCTTCACCTTTTTCACGTAATGTGCACCGCTCTCCAATGATATGGTTGGAATAGAGATTTAGCTCGGTAATTTTGTGACATCTCTCATTTTAACTATGAATGGCCGTAATAGGTCCATCACTCGAAAGGTTTTCAATTGACACGTTCAGTTGATATTGAGGAATGACACAAATTTACCCAGAAGGGACATACTCCATGTCATATTCAACCAATTAGCATCTCCACTTCTGATATAATAGAATTGTCAAACTCAACTCGTTGTTCAAGTCCCATGGAGCTGAACTCCATTACCTGGCATGCAGCTATAGCAGGAATCACATATGTAGTGAGGTAGAGATGAGTTGTAATAGAAGATTAGTTTTTTTTGCCAAAACACTCCGTGGGGGAGACCCATGAGATTTAAATCCTTTATCAGTGTTTCATTTTGATAGTATACACATAACTTATACGGGCTAATACTAATTCATGCAGATACTATTAAACTCATCTTTATGGAGAATTGAGAGAAGTATTACATTTTCTACTATTGCCCAACTCTTTTAACTTGATATGAGTATTTGTCTCATATTGTAGCTCTAGCCCTCCTTACAAGCATTTATTTGTGCAAAAATAAATTAGTTATTATTTTTTCTCCTTAGATATCAAAAAAATATATGGGAATTTTAATAGTAAATGGTAAGATAATAATTATTGTGATGAGAAAAGGTTAAAAGTAACATTAATAAAAATAATATTTATTTATAAAAAAATCCTATATCATTATTTATCATTAAAAATTTTTAAACCAAAATTTAATTAAAATTATACTAAATTCGAATCATAACTAAAAATTTGAAAATCGTAATATTTAATCAAACCCTATTTGAAACTAATTTAGACTGCAAAGTTGAATAATAAATAAATTAATAAAATTATATTCAAATAAACTTGGTTAATTGATTGTAAATTAATAATCGAAAAAATTTTAACTTTGTATTTAAAAATTTCTCAATTTTTAGTAGGTTTATAAAATTAAAATATATTAATTATTGAATCTAATATATATAGAATTAGATAAGCAATTTCCAATAGAAAATATAGTTAAAATAGATTCAATTAGGTCGAAATAGTAAAATAATTTCATTTTTAGAAAGTGTAAGATAAATAAAAAAAATATAAATTTTTTAGCTCGATTTGGAGTGAATTTGACAAAAAAAATTTTAAAAATAAATTAGATAAAAAATCGATTGTATTAAAAGTGAATCAACAAATAAATTATCAAAATTAGTCGAACCGAATAATTTATATATCATGTGTATATGTTTATCGTATTCGCTTGATTAAAACTCAAAATTCGATCGATAAACCCACACAATAATTCGATTTTACGTAATATCTGACATTTTTTCATCAATAACAATTAAATAAAAAATAACACTTATAAGATATAATTCGACTAGATATAGATATAAGATACTATATAGTCCCACCATATCCTCATATAAAACTTGACTACTCTCTCAACAATCGGATATCAAAATTTTTAGATTAAATTTTCATTAACATTACATGCATAGCTCATAATTTTTCTAAATTATCAAAATTTGTTATTTTAGCTATATTAAAACTGTGTGTAAGTTAACTTTCAAATACCAACTCTTTCGGATTCCAATTTACTCTTGGCATCAACTTGATTAAATATTAATATTGTTCCCTAAGCAAAAAAAATAATGCAAACTCTTCTAAACCTTACCTTGACGTCTTGATCAACTACAATTTAAAATATTTTTTTAGACAATTCTTTTAAACAATAATTGTAAATCGTCTTTTTTGAAGATTTAAATCACCCTTGGTAGCTCAATAGTACACTATCATGTAAGTGAGTCAATTTTTTAATCCCATTCAAAAAACAACTCTTTTTCTCATTTAAATTCCTAATATTTTTTAAAATTGTGTAAATTTTTCTGATGAGTAGTGGATTGTAATCAAAATGACACTCCTATATTAATTGGTACGTAATAATAGAGAACTAGGAAATAATATAAAGAAAAATATTATAATTTTAAATTTATTATCAATATTGTTTAATAGCCATATATTATAATTGTTATCGAAAAATGGGAGTAATAATTTTAAATTTAATATTTTTTTTAATATTAATATAAAACACGAGTTAAGTTTCTAATAAAATAGGGTGATATTATATAATATTGTAAAATAATAATATATTAGATATATATTTATTTAAAATTTATATTTTTAAAATTATAAATTTAAAATAATTTTATATTTTATCTAATTTAATATTATATTCTTAATAATTAATATATTTTCCCTACTATTCTAATTTTTTATAAAATTATTAATTAACTTTTATGAAAAAAATTAACTTATGCTAAAAATTATAAATATTTTTATTTTTAATAATAATTATATCAATATTATTTTGATTAAAATAGCCTAATAAATTGAAGGAGTCTGCATGAAATTATATCAACTTATATCTTTTTAATAAAAATAAGACCCACAAAAATTCTCCCAATGTAATCATGGTTGTCCAATCTTATCAATGAGAATTTAATTGTCTCATATGGTTCGGACAACAATATCATAATCATCAACTATCAACTTATAAATAAGTCTATACAGACAAGTACTCCCAATTGTCCAATCTTATTATGATAATTTAATTGTCCCTTGTCATTGCGTGGACAATATCAGAATCTAAGCCCCCAAGAATATGTTAGCCAAATAAGCCATCCTATAACCCAGCTATGATAGCAACCAGTCAATATTGTGAGAAAAAAAAAAAAAGAGTACATACATTTTCATCACTATGAATGCCACCAGCCCTAGCAAGTCTTAGATCATCTCATGACGTGCCATTAGTATTTAGCTTGAGCCACACATCTTTCTGCTTATTTAGATAGTCCTCTTGAATCAGGGGAGACTAAGTTTTTTTTGCTCAACAGGGAAGACTAAGTTAAGGGAGTATAGAGAGTCAGATTGAATCATGATGGTTTGGAAGATGAACCGATATTGCAGTAAAGTTAAAGAGTACTCCTGAAAAAAGTGCAGAAAAGAAACAATACATTATTTTTTGTTCTAGCTGGAATATCTAAATAATGTGGCCCTAAATAGTGATCACGCAACATTTAGAGAATACAAGAGGCAGAACAAGTAGAAATACGATCTATGCTCATAGTGTGGGCAATCATGATATAAATTACCAGCATACTTCACTGGAGAGTCTATGTAATTGCAGTAAACTTTCCCTATCAGAAATTTAACAACAGTGCACTTTATTCATATGATATAGCAGTAATGTTCACTGTATACAACAGAATGTTCACTGTATCTCGTGTTATAGCAGACATGCAAGCAGAAGCGTCGGTAGCACCTGCTACAATGTACTCTGAGCAGAAGCCGTAAAAGAGATTGCCATATAATTGATTGAAAAGGTCATTCACTCTGGGCCTGCAAGACCACCCAGAAAGTGTTGGATTTGTAGTTGATGTACTCAAAGGTAGAAAATAATCTATTGTTCCATGGATGTATAGCCATGATTCTCACTGCAAATTCACCTTCTGTACATTCACCCAGTTCAATATCTATAAGTAGTAGGTTTTTATATATGATATCTACAAGTAGTTTATAGCAAGGTAAATGAAGACCAAAGCCATCAATGGCCAGCGAGTCAGGGAAAAAAGGGAAAACAATTACCTGGAATGGGTTTTGAGAGTCAAGCAGAAGGCTTGGCAGCTGATCTGCAATCAAAAGGTAGAAAAGACCCATGACTCCTGTGTGTCCTCTAGAGCTACTGTAGATGGACTCCAGAACAAGAGTTTCCCCATCAACTATCTTGACTGATCCGGGCTGTGGATAACATGTGGACATCCCTATGATATAACCAGCCTCATTTCCTGCATCAGTCCCATTACCATATGTTGGCACAGAAGAACATATGAGTTGCCCATCCTGAACCCAGCACCAATAAGGGAAAAATCAGGATTGGTTTATCAGGTACCTAATGGGGGAACTTTTAACTGTAAAGAAGAATAAATGATGAAAGAAAATTCGCAATGAGACAAAACAATCATCATAAATGCATGATAACCAATGATAGAAATACTCATAATCTGAAGTAATAATGAACTGAAAGCTATTTTCCCTGAAAATCTTTAAAAAATCACCTCTCTATAAAGATGTGAACCAAGGCCCCCTGAATGTTGATGAGCAACACCATATATGACATAACCACCATCGGGCAAGCTAAGGCTAGTCCTTTTTTTGTCAATACACTGACTACGATCCTCCATAGAGCTACTGCAAGCCTCAATTTCATATTCAACCTGTTTGAGTAAAAGTATCACTAGTTATTATCAATATTATCCTAACTGATAATATAAATATATTAACTGCTGGCTTGTTCTGACTATCCATAAAGAACAACTTTTGACTCCCAAGATTCACTATCAAGGAAAATGTCAATATATCAATGAATTTTGTAGATCACATATGCAATAATCAATGTTGTTAAAGACAACTCATGACTATAAGTTTCAACACTGCACTATTGAGCCATAAAGTTAATATCAAAGGATCCAAGCCAAGGGATTTTTGTGAAAGGTCGTCATGAGCTTCAAGTCAATATAAATGCCAACAGAAAATGAGGAAAAAAAGACAGATGTAAAGGGAATTTATGTTACTGACTCGGCAGTTATGAACAACAAGAGATCTAATGGAATCGATTGGTGTTCCTTTCCACGTATCAGTGACATCAAGTATGTAAATCCTGACAGGTATGATAGATGATGCGTCCCAATCCGCCCAGACAACAGTATATCTAAGGAATAGTTTTCTTCTCGAGCCATGAAAGCCCTCTGCAAGACGGCACTGTGTGTAGTCATAGCAACAGAGGAGGCCGCCCTTGTAATCTGGCCTCAACGGTCGACTATACTCATCTACTGTTACATTGTAGAGCTCACACTTGCACTCAGTGCATCCCAACCTATCTTCTACACCCCTGGTATCTATTGCATGCACATTGAGCATCCATTTTTCCTCAACTCCATCAGGAGCGTTGCCAACTTCTATCCCATATGGGTCAGGGATTTCAGTTGCCGTTTCTCGTGTTTCAGAGCCAAGGCCAAAGTACTGGCCAAGTACACCCTTCTGGCATATCCCGCTGTTCCTCACAAAGGTACGCTTCTTTCTTTGTGTACTCGCATCCCCATCATTCCGCTGATAGTATCTTTCCACAACCCAATGGTGCAAGTACGTTTCATGAAGAGGGACCTGATTTCCTTGGTCATCAATCACTTCGCCATTGAAGCTCTTGAGGGCTATATGGCCTCTCGGAAAGTCAATATTAAAGTAATACCTGTTCTCCACCGAACCAGGTCCCAGTTCAAACATCGGGGACAGAAAAGTCGCAGATTTTGTTTTAGCCCCCTGTAGTTCTGCACTTCTACTGATCAAAGGCATTGATAGTGAGACCCATATCAGAAACAAGATGGAAAATTCAAGTGCCATTTGAGAAGCCTATTCTCACTCTTTCTAGTATTGACCTGCAGGAAGCAACGAATTCCAAGAGGAAGACGCTATAAGAACAGCAAACTCATGTCAAAAGGCACATATGCCATGTCAGAAAGGCATAAAGTAAATCCTCAGTGTACAAGTAATGTAACCAGCACAGCCTATTTGCTGATTGTTTAAATAGAAGTTACCTAAATTTGTTTGGTTTCCACAGTAAACTTGAATAAAAGAACCATCACCTGTAAACTGTATGATTTTGTGTGAAATTGATCGGATTCATAAACGGGCCTCCAATAGAATCTAACAAGATACAACAAAAAGATCTTGTGGGATGATTGCTAGAAACTTTAGAAGAACCGCCGCGATGACACCAAGTCGTATCAATTATAAAAAAAACTTACCAAGTTTTAGTATTGCCCATTCTATTGATTTCTCCTAGTCCATTCAGATAACACAGAAAAATAAAAAGACAGGGCATACTAATCTATGAACGGTATAATTTACAAAGCAAGAGCGACGGCAGTATCTTTTGTTCAAGTGCAGAAGAGATTATCTTAGTCGATTACATCCTCCGCCCGCAAGGTCTAGGTATAAAACATAGAGACAGGTCCGGTCCAAAGAAGCAGGAAAAAGATCATAATAAGAGGCAAAGACTCGAACCTATTCGTTAAGACCTAGATTGCCCAGACTGCAGTGTCGCCTGCGTTCTTAATCAAACCCCACAAGGAGGAAAGAGGGTGTAACCGTGGCAAAACTTTGTTTTTTTTCCACCAGTAGTAGTTTTCCTCGATTCCTATATATAAGGATTACACCGGCCATGACAGAGTCGGATATCGAGTGTGTAATTAATGTTCGACAAGTTCATGAACTATTAGGAAAAAAATCAATGGTGGATATTTGGAGTTGAGTAATTTGTAGTGGTTAGAAATACTGGTAGCTTGAAAAAATAAAATAAAGATTTTGGAGGAATTTGGAGGGTGACAAAGTTGTTTAGAGGGCAGGAGGAAGAAGTAGTAGTATCCTTACGGTGTGTACACTTTAAGGGAAAAAATGCATGTTTTATCCCAATACCATATTAGTATATCCTCACATCCCATAGGTGAGATGGGTGGATAATATAGACTCCTATTCTTGATATTCTTAGAGGTGTGATTATGCCTCTCAAAACCCGTAAATTATAGTTACATGTTATACCATCAATGAGCACACTTGGATATCCTAATAATAGAAAATAGTCAATTGGATTGATTATTAGTATAAAGATTGATTATTAGTATAAAGAGTGAATCAACTAATTTTACTAGATATTTACTCGGTTACTTATATATTAGATCTCAACTTGATTTCTAGATAGTACAGGTATAATACCATTCTGATATTAGAAATGGGGCATCACTCTAATATAATAGAGATAAAATACAATATTCATAATATAATATATAATAATTTTAGTTAAAATTTCATAAAATATTTTCAAATTTTAAGAAAGTAATTAATTAAATAGAAAGTATTTCGTAATTTTTATTTGAGTATTTATATCTCGATATCAACTATTTTTAACTACTTTTTTCGACTAATTTTTTTATTAATATAAGTATGAATATTGATTATGATACCTAAATTAAGATAATATATATAAAATAAATATTGATTAGGATAACTAAATTAAGATAATATATATAAAATTTGGAAACTATGAAAACTTACGAGATGGAATGTTATATCCCGATCTGATTCTATTCGTCGAGTTCCATCGACCCCTTTTG
Organism: Trapa incisa; assembly: GCA_030064435.1. Lineage (NCBI taxonomy): Eukaryota > Viridiplantae > Streptophyta > Magnoliopsida > Myrtales > Lythraceae > Trapa > Trapa incisa. The sequence continues at coordinate 4,648,209 of CM057770.1, read as the reverse complement.
ATATCGTTATGATGGTTACATTAACTTTAAATAAAAATGAAGTAATCAAGATTTCTAATAAAATATTTATGTATTTTATATCGAAAATTTAAAAGTTTTCTTTAAATTATTATATTCGACCCCAAAACTATTTCAATAAATATACCGGTAAAAATAGCAGTGAATAAAATGTATAACTAAACTTTTATATGTAGAAAAAAAAGGGTTATCATGATTGTCTGGATGTTTAAATTCTCAGTGGCCTTACTTTTTCCCTAATTTCACAATTTAATCCTTTATTTGGGTAAAATTTTCATTTTACCCATATACCTTAAAATCTTTCTTTTTTAGATTTTAGACTTTTCTAATTTTTCCATTTATTTCTCCAAGTTTTTTTAAGTACCATTCTAGCCCCCGATATGCTTTAAAACATTTTAAAGTCTCATTTTTCATAATTTATAAAATGTTCCTTAAGTTGAGCAAAATTACCATTTTGCCTTTTTTCTTTACAACTCAATCTTTCGGGACTTATTTCTTTCCTTATTTTTCTATTTAGGTCACTAAATTTTCTTAAATTCTATTTAGGTCCTTGTACTGCCCAAAATGATCCTTTTGGTTATACAAATTTCTTTATTTGCTCTTTAGTCCTTAACTTTTACTTTTATTACAATTAGGTTCTTAGGCATTACAAGCATACCAACCTAATCCTGGAACTTTGCCAATCTTTCTAATTGGCCCTAAAACTTTATTTAGCCTCTTAAGAAGGCCACACAGAAAGCTTGTTACCAATTAGATCCTCTAACTTTTACTTATTTGCGTTTAGTCCCCAGCCTTTCACCATTGGCTAAACCACATTAAAAAATGCTCAAACTAAGGTAAGAGTTCCCCTTGGCCTTCTTCTAGGCTATCAAAACTCTGTTTGACCGGGGCCGACAAGAACAGTGACGATCGAACTTGATCAAAAACTAAAAATAGAAGAAGCAGGAGTCGGGTCAAGGCCATGAACTCGCTAGAGACAACATCTCGGTCATTGCGCTTTTGCAGTAGGAAAGCTAGCTCCTCAAGGAGTATGTGTCCACTTGAACCACGTCAATTAGAGGTATGGGCCATATGTAATGCTCATTTTAGTCAGCTGAATCATTTTACATTAAATATGAAATTTAAAGGATTTAATTCTACCTTTACACTTACCCAAATTGTGGTAATAGAAAGATGGTGTAACGAGGATTATGCTAAAATTTTTCTGCCCTTGAGGGTCATCGAGACCATTGAAAATCGCTATCGAAACATATGCTTTGTTTCCGACCGATGGGTGTCCGGTACCGTGTGATCTCATCGACGCCGGTAGAGGGAGATTTAAGAGTCGATAGAGGTGGTGATGAAAATATTATATTCGTAGCTTTCTAGGGGTAGCAAGATTGTTTTAAGTGGTGTCGGACGATGGCACAATACTCTCTGTAAATCTAATCACTGGAAATGGGAGCTCCTTAGGTTTCAAAGATAATTCAAATCCAAAATCAATATGGAGACATCCATGTTTTATACGGATAAATTCTAGATTTGTATGGCTATTTGTCCATAGCTTTCTTGTATCATTCTATAGCATATAACTCTATTAATGAATTAATTTTCCAAGAGGTGGATTATGAATTATCATGTAATATTACATTTTTCGAAGACAATTTTGAACAATTTTTTTGGTATGATTTAATTTAATCATTTGGAATAGATTGAACAAAGATTTAATTAAGTCAAATTAATTAAGATTAAAAGATTAAATTTAAATGAGAGAATTAGATAATAATAAACAAAGAAGTATATAAATATGTACATACGCATTGCTATATGTGTAAATATATTTGCTTAGGTATATAAGTATAAAGTATACGTTGGAGACACACAATTATACATGAGTGATTTTATTAATTGTATGGTAAATAATTAAATATTAATTACAAATCATAGTACAAAGGAAAAATAAGGAAAGGCTAAGCCTAATACATAAAATTCAGGAAATGAAATAGCCTAAAATACAATTTAAGCCCAAAATATAAAGAAAAACCCAACATAATACATGAGTGACTTAGGGCCTTACAAGTAATTAGCCCTAATTATATCAACCCAATAATCCCATGAGAAAGGAAAGGCTAGGGCCAACAAGGTCTTACATTAAATCTACCCTACCCTACCCTAGATAATGAACTCAATTGTAGTAAATACAACCCATAAATTTAAATCCTATCACAACTTATGGAATTTAGATCCAAAAAGGAGGCTAGCTTGTATGTCCATTACCTAAATGATAAATCTAAGAATGTACATAACATAGATTTACTTCAATAAAAAAAAGGGCTCTTAAGCTTGGCCAATGATATTATCTAAAGGCATATAATCTTTAAGATTAATAAATGAACTCTTGTATCAGTTTATGAAGTCCAAACTTAGTATAAAATGTAATAACCTTCATGGAAACCTATGTTAAACAATATCAAGTTAAATTCATTGGTTTGTTGAGTAAAGGTAGAAATTCCGTTCATCAGAAAATCGAAAGAGTTTATGACCTGTAGCTTCAGACGGATGAACATATATTCTTAAGGGAGGAAATTCTCCTCACTAATTGGAACCTACCATTTTAACAAGATAAAACTTTAAACAGACAAAGCCAATATCGACACACTTCAGTAATCAATAAATAAAAAGGGAGCAATATAATGGACACATGCCTCACTAAGTGACATAAGTGAGACAATGTAAGTAACCCCTACAAAGGAAATATCTGAAGGAAGGAGAGTGGCCACCTTGTGATTTCTATAGACATCAACAATAACCTTAATCAATAATTATGTGTTTAGCTTGCAATAATAGACCAAAAAATCAAAGCAAAACTCTTAACGGAGTGATAAACTGATCCAATCAAAAAGTTGAATTGAACTTAACTCACCATCAAACAAACAAATGAATACTATTTACCCAGTGGTGAAAGGAACTGAAAATAATTGTTATAACAATAAGGATGCATATCTACATTTCACTTAACTAATTGACAACTTTTATTGTTTAAATAAAAACTCAGTTTTCCTTGAAATTCAAGGCAGCCACACCAAATTAAACAAACCCAATGCTAAGATGGGCATCAAACTCAACTAACCAAAAGGGAGTCGATCATATTGAACTCTACTATAAAATGAACAACCTAAGCTAATGGAGAAATGAGCAGAGAAAATGAACTTGAACCATAGATTACATACACAGATGGAGGCTTGATTAACCATGAGGAGTGCATGAATCATCTAATTCTTTTCCTGGAGATCCAAAAGTAAGGAACGTATGATAAATACCTCACAAGGCCACAAGAAAATAAGTGTGAGCACATCGTAACCTAACTTAAGGGGCTAACTTTCTGTTGGATTATAGACATTGGGACAGTAGAAGAAGCCCAAAGAAAACCCAACTATGTTGCTCATAACCCGCCCCATTCCCTATAGTAAGCCCAATCACTAACATAGTTTAGATTGTCCAACACAGACATTATTCAAATCCAACAAAATATAATTAGTTTCCTATGATATTAAGGACTTAGCTATTAAATATCAACATCAATTATCAATAGGATTAGATCCAAAGGGTCACTCCATTTAACAGGGGATACTAAATGAAATACATCAGATAAGATGAAAATTTACCTGAAGAGTTGAGCATCCACACTCCTATGAATAGGCTGAAATAAGACCTGTAAGACACAAGAAAAACATTAGAAGGCGAGTAATGCAAAGAGCAAGAGAGTGTTGAGTAGTTACCTGATATTAGAGGAGGTGATGCTCTACTCTCAGACAATGAGATTAGGGAATCAACACAATGAGATTAGGGGCCAAGAGACCCCAATGATAAAAATTGAACTCCAGCGAAGTAACTAAGCTAAACAAATAGTAACAAAGGAAAGGTAAATAAATCAAAGAGGGGGAAGGACGACTGAGCTTATCGAAGACTACGATTACTGAAGATTGCTGTAAGGAATGGATAATTTGAGTGCATTTCTTACGACAAATGGAATCTTACATCAGGAAGCCAAATGACTAGTGGAGGAGGGATTGAGACAGGGAAACTGGAATTTACATTCATGCTCCTAATTCTTGTTAGGCGATAAAAAAGGTAAAAGGACGATTTTGTGTGAAAATGGGTCATGCCCAGTAAATACTATCAAGCTAGAGGTAGGTCTTACCCGTATGACTTATAGTACAAAAACAACTATTATAAGAGAAAAAACTTGTATGTATATGAATTATGACGAAACCACAAGATGTCCAATATGGGGTAATGATTGTTCTGAGGTCTACTAGTTAGTAAGGTTAGTACAAGGGAAGTTATAGCTGAGCTAGTAAGTCAAGGCCCCCAATTTTTCAAAAATCCCCAAATTGCCCAATTTCTCAAAAATTGCAATTTGGTTCCCGAATCACAATTTCTTTTAATTGACCCCCAAAACTCAGTTAATTGTCCTCGTCCAACTCGATTTGGTCAGATCCACATGATCAACCCGCCACTCTCCTAGTTTATTAAGGGTTTCCGCTTCTTTTAGACCATGAGGAGTAAGGCATCCTTTAAACTTGTACTTTTTTTGGAATAATATTAATCAAAACTGCATAAAATTTAAACTTTCTATACCTGTGTCACCGGTGTAGTTAACTGGAAGTCTTTGGGTAGGTTTTCCCTTTGTTACCTAAAAGTGGTATAAGGGAGGGGCTGAGTTTGACAACTCAGTGAATGGGGTTTAAAACTTGATTTTTAAAAAGAATAATTTGAATCGGAATATGCCAAATTCCATATTTTTCTTTAAAATATCTTATCCTCAAATCTTGGTTTTCATAGCCATTTCTCATCTCAATAATGTCTAATTCACTCAACACATGCCATTCATCATGAAGGGAACACACATTCGCAAGCCAGCACGTCCAGTGCACCCACTTGTGGCATCGGAGCGACTTTACCAGCCACCTAGATAGAAGCATGTCAACTTCTACCTTTAGAATGAGTGGATGTACGTGGCATCTGACCCTCAATCTTGTAAACAAAACTCTGTGTATGTATGAGGATAGAGACCTCATCCCATTCCCACCCCGGTCTCATGTGCATGAAGCTACATCGAGCTTCTCAAGACTTCTGGTACGACTAACTGCCGTTATCTCCACCAAGTCGTCCAAAGCCCTAGGACGCATCACTACCCCTCTTGGGTGTCTTGAAGGTTCCGTAACGCAGTGCATGCACAAATCAATAGTTTTCCACACAAGCCATATAATCTGTGGTGCCACTGGTCCAACAGCTCTAACTCTCAACTCGACCTGCAGCTATTTGTCTTGACTAGTCCTAAGACTTGTCATGTTGCACTACTGCCAATCCTTTGAGTATGTCGGTCCTGTCTCGGTACCATGGCAAAAAAATTCATTCACTTAAGTTTTCATGGCTTAAAATCATGTTTGTTTATGAGCTCCTACTCGTGCCAACTAGCCTAGGGCCTACTGTTCGAGATTTTTAAAACTGGGCATATTAGCCCCCAAGTTCCAAAACTGAGGCATCCGACCTAACCGAGTTATTCAAGCTCCCGTCAAGAAGGTCTCCCAAAAATTTTAAGCAATGGCACATAGTCAGTGGAGAGCACTTATAACCAAATAAACCTTTCATTTGTCTATCATACCAACCGGGTATGAAGTCGTCTCCGCTTATAACCGATAAGCGGGTTTTCTACTTTCTTCTATGAAGTTCATCATACCAACTGGGTATAATCTACTTACAGCTATGCAGTAGAGAGAGAGAGAGAGAAGTGTTCAGGTGTGAGGAGAATGAATGGGGATGACCTCGTTATATAGGTGTAAAACTGTTTATTAAATGGGAGAGATTTATTACTAGTATTAATATTGCCATAAATTATTGGTATTAATTCCAATAATTTAATTTTGGTATTAAATTATTTGTATTAATTCTAATAATTTAATTTTGGTATTAAATTATTTGTATTAATTCCAATAAATTAATTTGGGTATTAAATTATTGGTATTAATTACAATAATTAAATATATATTAATTTATGTCTATTTATGATAAGCCGTACGATTCACATAAAAATTTTTCACCGAAATTTCGGGTTACAAAAAATCATACTTCCCAGGATGTCCTCACACTACTCTCGAGCAAGCACGCTTAACTTTAGAGTTCCTATGGACTCTCGTTCACCTGAACCAATTTGGTTTTTCTTTTCTAATTTGTGTTAAGTTTCTTTTCCAAGGTTTAATAAACCCTTTGAATCACTCGGAAGTTGTAAATTTCCAAATTGCTTGTTCCCAAATGATCGGGTTTGTAAACCATCTCAATTTTCTTACTCGGTTTGACCGGTTCTTTCCCTGATTTTCCTTAACTCAAAAGTGCGGGGTTTACAGCATTGAATTTCCTCTTAACCGGCTTATTGCCTTCACGTGAACTTGTCTTCGTTGGCATTCCCAGTACTTCGTGTTCCTACATGATATGAACATTCCTTGTTCATTATTGTTTGGCCTAATAACCTTCATTCACCACAAATAAATGAAATAACTAAACTTTTGTTTATTTGCAATTAGGTCCCTAAAGTTCTTTTTCTTTAACTTTAGGTCCCTAATGTTGATTTTCCCCCAAATTGAGTCTCGAGACCTCTAATTTCACCTTAGGACCTCAATTTATTCAAAATCTCAAAAAGGGGTTCAAGTTTTCCAAATATTTCCAAAATTACTATTTTGCCCCTACTTTACAAAAAAGGTAAGTTTTGCCCCAAAAATTGAACAGTTGGCCATCCAACATATTTATCATGCCCAATTAGATCTTAGTTTTATGAAATTACACTTTAGTCCCTCGAATTTTTGAAATTCCCAATTTTCCCCCAATGTTTCCCTTAATTTCAACCTTCTAAGTCGGCCAAATTTGATTTCATCAAATTGACTGATTAAATGAGTTTAATTGTTGAAATTGAAGTTAGATTGGAGTTCCTACACCTCATAAGATTCAATTGCACTTTGAATCACACAATTTGATGCCGAAATGAGCTCAAACGGAGCTTTGCCGAAAAATTGAACGTAGAGAGAGAAAGCTTCAAAAGCTTTTCGTCGGGGGCATGACGGTCCGAGCTTTCAATCTGGGCAAATAGCTCTCGTCCTAAGGTTCCTCATAAGATCAAGAATTGCATCAATTGATACCGAATTGAGTGAGAATTTAGTCATTGAAAATCTGTTGGTTCTCTCTCTAGCACCGACTGGAATTTACAGAGGGGAGGCAAATTGGCTTAACTTTCCGCTCTAATTCGGCCGTAGGAGGACTGAGAAGGTATTGGGAGAGCATGATTTGGCCTAAGGAGGGCTTGAATTGGCCTATTTTAGCTCGGCTAAAACAAGGCAGCTTCGGTCCGTCAGAGCTGCTTCACTGTTCTATCATGGCGGCGTTTCCTCGGCGACCCTCAGAGCAAATGGAGACTACAAGCGTGTAGCTCACTTCTCCTTGAATCCAAAAAACCCGAAAACACCTTCTTTGGCTCAGAAAAATGCCCGAGTCAGAGCTCTAGTTCGAGCTTCATCGGAAAATGGAGCAGTAGGGAGAGAGTAGAGTTTTTAGGTGTGTGGAGGATGAATGAGGAGGGGCTCTTTATATAGGAAGCTTGGGGACTGCTTGGCTGTCTGATTGGTACCTTAATGGTGATCATTCATTGCTTGAAACTCCCTATCCAGAGACTTTTCATCTTTGCCGGCACTACTCAGTTTTTTGTCGAGTGAACAGTGTTGTCATCTAAAGGAAGAATACAACACTGTTCAGAGCCGGACCGGACTGGTCCGAACTGGGTTCAAAGATTAAACCGGCCGGTTCAGGTCCGATTCGAATGAGTTTTTCAAAATTAAAAATTTCTAAATTCATTACCTATCAAATGGTGGCCACAATTCCCCATTTTGAATTCTGTAAGCCACCTAGAAAAATGAATTTAGCATCTAGTTCAATAGTGGTTCAAACCGATCCAAAATGGTTCAATTTGGTTCGGATCCGATTAACCTAAACTAGTTTGGTTTTCATCTCCAATTCATCCTAAATCCTTTTTCATGACTTTTGTGACTCTTTAGGTCACTGGGGATCCATAAATTTCACGGTTTGCCCTTTCTCTATCAGTTCTGATTCATGAATTGACTCGGTTCATAAACCGGTTCAATTTGGCTCCGATCCGGTTCTCTTGAATCAATGTGGTTTTCTCTCCCAAATTGTCCTAAGGTCCTTTTCCAAGGTTTTATGAACCCTTTGGGTCACTCGGGAGTTGTAAATTTCCTAAATTGCCTATTCTCTAATGATCGGGTTTGTGAACCGATTCGGTGATTCTCACTTGGTTTGACCGGTTCTTTTCCCGGTTTTCCTTAACTCTAAAGGGCGGGGTTTACAACTCTCCCATCATTTTAGGAGTTTTATCCCCAAAACTAAATCAACATTTTTCACTCCGGGATAAACTTTCCTTAATGTTAACTTGAACATGTTAACACTTCAGTCATTCTTTCACTTAGACCACTTTAAATTACGCACTTAAGGAAGTTCTTTTCCTTTACATTATTTACTCCTTCCATGGAGTTTATCATAATTAATATGTTGTGCCTGCGAGTTCAAAGGTATTTCCCTAAGTTCACACCTTCCTTTGCTTAGGGCAAGATTCTTCCCCTTGAGGTTCTTACTTAAGATTTCTAGATTGGGAGTTCCAAGATGCCCTATTGTTACTGTGTCTAGTTATTCCCTACATCGTTGAAACTCTTAGCTTGGTGTTCTTTCAAGCATCGTGTACTTGTTTTTTACAAGTTTGGTGTTATTACCCCTTCATCCTATTTTGACCCTTCCTTCGTCCGTCATTTATTTCAATTCCGGTCAAAATTTTGTTTGACCTCGTCATTCTTAGCAAACTGACTCTTCCTTACTTGAGTCATATTTTTCCTCGGAACTATTGGGCTTACATGCCCCTTACAGCATGACATACTCTAAAACATGCTTTGACCATTTAAAATTTTTAGAACACTTTCAATATGGTTATTCTTCCTTTCTTAGGTCCTTCCTCATTCCCAATGACATACTTTACTCAAGGATTTTTCTTTATGCTTAATCCACTCTTACTTGCTTGTGACCATTTCACGATTCATTATTTCGAGTTGATCTCTTTTTGGTCTATGTGTTGATTATTTTTTTTTGGAGTTCCCTTCTTATGGTTTAATTCTCTACTATGTCCCTCAAAGTTACATGCTCAACCTTCTTACCATTCTTTGGAGATTTCTTCCTTCATTTCCTTACAACTTCTTCGATGTTGAGGCATTTACCTACTTTGAATCCTTCTTCGTCTTAAAATTCCATTTCATTCCTTATCTGAGGAATTTCTTATTATTGTTTTTATTTCGTGTACTCCACACTATGTCCATCCGTCCATTCTTTAGGCTCCATTAAGTGAGCGTGGACCACGACCCATCCTGATGTCAGTAGTCATTTCCCTAATTTACTTCTTAATTGAGGGCCTACTTCTCCAAGATTCCTTATATATTCATTCTTTTATTCTCTTATTATTGTAGTCCACTCATTCCTACTTGTTACGACATCTTTTGATTCTTTCATCCTATTTACCCGTTCCTTAGGTTTAATTTACTTCTTAGGCCCTCATGAGTACTTTTCCTTGGTATTTAATCTTTCCAAGTCACGCCCCGACCCGGTTTGGTCGGATCCCCATGATCAACCCACCACTCTCTCGGTATATTAAAAGGTTTCCCCTTATCGTAAACCGTAAAGAGTAAGGCATCCTTTAACTTGCACCTTTTTCCTGGAATAGCATAATCAAAACTGTATGAAATTTAAAACTTTACATACCTGTCTTACAGGCATCTTAGTTGACAGTCTTTAAGGGGAGGCTTTTCGAGATTTCCTGAAAGGGATATAAGGGAGGGGGTGAGTAAGACAAATCAGTTAATGGGTTTTTAAAAGCTTTTGACTTTTAAGAAGAACATTTATATGGAGTGTGCCAGACTTCTTTGTTTTCAAAAATCCCATCATTTAAAAATTTAGATTTTTCCATTTTTTCTTAGTTACCACAGTGTGTCATCACCCAACACACATCCTTAATCATGAAGGTTACACACATTCGCAAGTCAGTATCACTACTGAACCCGCTAGTGGCTTCGGAGCGACTTTTCCTGCCACCCAAATAGAAGTACAACCACTTCTACCTTGGGAATGAGTGGATGTACATGACATCCTACCCACAATCCCGAAATCACTTCTTCATGTCCGTATGAGGACAGAGACCTCATCCTGTCCCCACCCCGATCTCATGCGCTTCGTGCTACTCCAAATTTCGCACAGACACCTGGAACAACGAACTGCCCTTATAGCCACCAGGTCGTCCAGTGCCCTTAGGACGCATCACTACCCCTCATGGGCGTCTTGATGATCCCGTACTCACAGTGCATGCACAAACAATGTTTTCTTATATTGCCATGTAATCTGTGGTGCCACTAGTCCAACAGCCCCGACTCTCAACTCAACTCGCAGCTGTTTGTCTTGACTAGTCCGTCGACCTGTCATGTCGCACTGCCGCTAGTTGACTGAGCATGTCGGTTCTATCTTGGTACCATGGCCAAAAAATTCACCTGTTAAGTTTTATGGCACATATATCATGTTCATTTACGAGCTCCTGCTCGTGCCAACTGGCCTTGGACCCACTGTACGAGATTTTCAAAATCGGGCATTTAGCCCCCAAGTTCCAAAATCGAGGTCCCCGACCTATTAGAGCTATTTGAGCTCTCGTCGAGAAGGTCTCCCAAATTGTTTAAGCATTGGCACACAGTTAGGGGAGAGCACTTCCGACAAAAATAGGTTTTTACTGTCCATCATACCGACCGGTATAAGGACATCTCCGTTCATAACCGATGAACGGGTTTTCAACTTCCTTCGAGGAAGTCTCATCATACCAACCGGGTATGATCTACTTACAACCCGTAAGTAGTTTTTTTCACATAACTTTCACATCACTTTCTCTAAGTAGCGATGATTAAAATACCACTAAACAGTGGGTTTTTATATCGAGGCACTTATCATCCCCAACCGGGTATGATGTTAGTAAACCCACTCACAACCGGTAAGTGGTTTTTATCTTTAAGTTGTGCTCATCATCCCAACTAGGTATGATGTTAGTAAACCCACTCACCCGTTAATGCCATGATTTCCACTAGACTGGTTCTTTGTATTTATGCAAGCTTGTCCTTGCTGGCGTTCCTAGTATTTAATGTTCCTACACGATATGAACAACCTTGTTCATTATTACTCGACATAACAGCCTTCATTCATTAATGAATAAGAAAACCCAAACTTTTAGTTATTTGCAATTAGGTCCCTAAAGTTATTTCTTTTTAACTTTAAGTCCCTAATGTCGATTTTTCCTCAAATTGAGTCCCGTAACTTTTAAAATTTATCATGGGACCTCAATTTATTCAATTTCACCAAAAAGGGGTTTAATTTTTCAAATTTCCAATTTGGTTCCCCAATTTTTCCAAAATTACCATTTTGCCCTTCTTTCACAAAAATGGTAAGTTTTTCCCCAAATTTTCCAAAATTCCTCAATTGGTCCTCCAACATTATTTTCATGCCCAATTGACCCTCAATTTCATAAAATTGTATTTTGGCCCCTTTGAATTTCGAAAATCCCCAAATTTTCCCTCAATTTCAACTCTTCAACACTCCTGAATTTGATTTCATCAAATTAACCGATCAAACACTTCTAATGATTGAAATTGGAGTTGAAATTGAGTTCCTGTATGTTCATACGATTCTAAGAAACTTTGAATTGTAGATTTTAACGTCGGAACGAGCTCAAACGGAGCTTTTCTGGAAAACAGACTGTATAGAGAGAAAGCTTCGATTACTCACCGGTGAAGGCACGACAGTCCGAGCTTTCGATCTGGGCAGATAGGTCTCGTCCTGAGGTTCATCCTAAAATCAAGTATTGTATCAATTGATGCGAAATTGGATTAGAATTTCGTCATGGAAATTTGGTCGATTCTCTCTCTAGCACCGATCGAAAATTATAAAGGGAAGCCGAATTGGCTTACCTTTCGGTCCTAATTCGGCCGTGGAAAGGCTGAGGAAGTGTTGAGAGGGCTTGGTTTGGCATGAGGAGGGCTTGAAATGGCCGATTCCAGCTTAGCCGAAATAGGGCAGCTTCGGTCCGCCGGAGTTGCTTCACTATTCCATCATGTCAGCGCTTCTCCAAGGATTCTCGGATTGACTGGAGTTTGCTATCAGATAGCGTCTTCTCCCCGGTTCTAAAGAGCCCGACTTTTGTTCAAGTCGAAGCTCTGGTTCGAGCTTTACTGGGAAATGGAGCAGTAGAGAGAGAGAGAGAGAAGTGTTTAGATGTGAGGAGAATGAAATGGGGATGACCTCTTTATATAGTCGTAAAACCCGTGTATTAAATAGGCAAGATTTATTACTAGTATTAATATTGCCATAAATTATTTGTATTAATTCCAATAATTTAATTTCGGTATTAAATTATTTGTATTAATTCCAATAATTTAATTTAGGTATTAAATTATTGGTATTAATTTCACCCATCCTCACACTACTCTAAAGTAAGCACGCTTAACTTTAAAGTTCTTATGGAATCTAGTTCACCTGAACCAATTTGGTTTTTGTTTTCTAATTTGTCTTAAGTTTCTTTTCCAATGTTTAATAAATCCTTTGGATCAACCGAAAGTTGTAAATTTTCATATTGCTTATTCCCAAATGTAAACCGGTTTTGTTTTCTTATTTGGTTTGACCGATCCTTTTCCCGGTTTTCCTTAACTCAAATGTGCGGGGTTTACATTCCATATCAACCAGCATTTCATTTGTGAGCTTATCTTTCTTTCCATTTCAGTTGGTTCCATTTCCTCTTAGTTGGGATACGCCTTTTCGGGGCTTACTTCCTTGGTAGGATTCTTTCCCTTTCTTCCAAAATTCCTTTTTCATTCGTTCTTTGGAAGTATCTAATCATTAAATGACATCCTTTGATGTTGTCCTTCCCATGCACCCTTCTTGGGAAATCTAGTGGTACGTCCTTGTATCATTTCCTTAATTCTACTTGTATCTTGCACAAGTTTTCTTACTTGGGAAAGGTTCAGACATGGTTTGTTTCAAGACCTCTTTGTGTGAGGCTTACTTAATCTTCTCTTGGCTTTGAGTTTGGTCGTTAATTTGGTCTTGGCTATTGATCTCTTCAAGGATCTCCTCCATCTTTCTTTTCCAAAAGTTTGGCCTTTCCATCTTTCCTTTTTTTTTTTACTAGAGCTTAATCTATGACCCTCGCGAGGGTTAGTTCGTTACCTACCTCACCTCTACTATTCACCTTGTCTAGTTACCTTGAGGCAGTTGTCTCTCGAGTCTTCTTGTCCTTAATGACCATTCCATTGCCCTTTTTAGGGTGTAGTCCTTACTACTTCTCGGTCCTCCTTAGGGTGTTGTTTATTCTCCTTGACTAGTTGTTACGACTTGCTTACTTTTGCTATGTTGGTCCGTAACTCCAATTTGACTTCTCTACTTTTTCCAAAGTAGGTCGCGCTTATCATCCCGAGACATCCCATTTTTTGTTTAATGCTCGGCTTGTCTTCTCTTGTGGAGGTGCTTCCTCCCTTGCTTCTAGATGGCTGGAAATTTAAGGAAGGATTCTCTTCAGCAACCCTTTGTTCTATTGCGATTTATTGGGGTCCTACCTTCAATCCTTTTTCCTTCCCGCCACTACGCTATGATCTTGAAGAGCTTCCTCCTAGATGTGGTTAAAATTCTGAGCAGGAGTCCTGTTTTTAGGGATGGTATCCTTTCAGATTCCTATAGTTGTGGGGGCGTTATCCTTGGAAAGTATTATTCTAAATCCTTATGGTGTGGGACATTTCTTCACTTAATGTCCTATTTTCTTTACAGCTTGTAGTAGGTCATTTTCTTGCCCAGTTGTTACTCCAAGTGTTCTCCTACACTCCTTAATTAGCTTGACGGTTTTCTTGTCGTGCTTTTCTTCACCTAATAATTCCCTTGATTCATTCCTTTATTTGGGATGGGAATCTCCTTGGTCTCCGTGGTGTCTAGGGTAATGTGAGTTTGTTTGGTTACCTTTCTTGGGCAATCTTCCTACAACTTGAGGTGGAAGGTCATATCATTGAGAGATATGGTCTTAGGAACTTGGAGTTCTTTATTTGGAGAAGTAGTTTAATATTTTGGGTTCTTAACCTCATTACAAAAAAAAGTGGTTATGAAATAGATGGGGAGCTACGGGGTTCTTGACAAGCGTCCTCCTAGGTAAGGTTACAAGCTCTTGATGGCGTTCCTGGCCTTAGGCTTGGCTCCCTTCGTACTCAGGATTGTGACATCAACAGATCCTGGCACCATCCTCCTGGATACTTCCCACTAAAGTCTCTTGGTTCTTTGGAACTTCTCGGGTATTTTAGAGTAATCTTCCTACATGGACATAGTGTTGGGTGGTGTTGGTGACGCCAGTCCTAGTTTTCTTGGTTCCTCTCTTGGGAGCTATCTAAAAATTTAAAAATTTTCTCTAGTTACTATGTTATATAGACTTGATAATGTATTCGAGGAAATAGGCTCTGATACCACTCAAGTTGTCACGCCCCAACCCAGTTTGGTCAGATCCTCGTGATCAACCCGCCACTCTCCTGGTTTATTAAGGGTTTCCCCTTCTTTTAGACCGTGAGGAGTAAGATGTCCTTTAAACATGTACCCTTCTCGGAATAAGATTTATCAAAATTGTATAAAATTTAAACTTTCCATACCTGTCTCGCAAGTGTAGTTAACTGGAAGTCTTGGGTAGGTTTTCCCTTTGTTACCTGAAAGGGGTATAAGAGAGGGGGTGAGTTCGACAACTTAGTGAATGGGGTTTAAAACTTGATTTTTAAAAAGAATAGTTTTAATTGGAGTATGCTAGACTCCGTATTTTCCTTTAAAATATCTTATCCTCAAATCTTGGTTTTCATAGCCATTTCTCATCTCAATAGTGTGTTATTCACTCAACACATGCCCTTCGTCATAAAGGGAACACACATTAGTAGGCCAACACGTCCACTGTACCCACTTGTGGCATCAGTGCGACTTTACTGACCACCTAGATAGAAACATGTCCACTTCTACCTTGAGAATGAGTGGTTGTACACAACATCTGACCCTCAATCCCGTAAACAAAACTATGTATCTGTATGAGGATAGAGACCTCATCCTGTTCCCACCTCGGTCTCATGTGCATGAAGCTACGTTGAGCTTCTCAAGACTTCTAGTATGACTAATTGCCTTTATCTCCACCAGGTCGTCCAAAGCCCTAGGATGTATCACTACCCCTCTTAGGTGTCTTGAAGGTCCCATAACACAATGCATGCACAAATCAATAGTTTTCCACACAAGCCATATAATATGTGGTGCCACTGGTCCAACGGCCCTAACCCTCAACTCGACCTGTAGTTGTTTGTCTTGACTAGTACGAAGACATGTCATATCACACTACCACCAATCCATTGACTGTGTCGGTCCTATCATGGTACCATGGTCAAACAATTCATTCACTTAAGTTTTCATGGCTTAAACTCATGTTTCTTTATGTGCTCCTGCTCATGCCAACTGGCTTAGGGACCACTATTCAAGATTTTTAAAATCGGGCATATTAGCCCCTAAGTTCCAAAACCGAGGCCTCCAGCCTGACTGAGCTATTCGAGCTCTTGTCAAGAAGGTCTCCCTAAAATTTTAAGCAGTGGCACACAGTCAGGGGAGAGCACTTTCGACAAAATAAACTTTTCATTTGTCTATCATACCAACCAGGTATGAAGATGTCTCCGCTTATAACCAATAAGCACATTTTCTAATTCTTTCCAAGAAGTTGATCATACCAACCGGGTATGATATTAAATATCCCACTCACCTGATAGTGTAGTGAATTTCCTTTTAACTGACTTGTTGCCTTCACGCGAACTTGTCTTCGTTGGCGTTCCCGGTACTTTGTGTTCTTAGATGATATGAAAATTACTTGTTCATTATCATTTGGCCTAATAACCTTCATTCATCACAAATGAATGAAATAACCAAATATTTTATTTATTTGCAATTAGGTCCCTAATATTCTTTTTCTTTGACTTTAGGTCCCTAATACCTATTTTCCCCCAAATTGAGTCTCGAGACCTCTAATTTCACCTTGGGACCTCAATTTATTCAAAATTAGAGAAGGGGTTCAAGTTTCCCAAATTTTCCAAAATTACCATTTTGCTCCTACTTTAGAAGATGTTGGGAGAGCTTGGTTTGGAATGAGGAGGGCTTGAATTGGCCAATTTCAGCTCGGCCTAAATCGGGCAGCTTCGATCCACTGGAGGTGCTTCATTGTTTCTATCATGTCGACATTTCTCCGACGACCCTAGAGCAAATGCAGACTATAGGTGTGTAGCTGGCTTCTCCCCAAATCCAAAGAACCCGACCACACCTTCTTTGGCTTAGAAAAGTGCCCAAGTTGGAGCTTTGGTTCGAGCTTCAACAAAAAATGGAGCAGTAGGGAGAGAGTGGAGTTTTCAGGTGTGTGGAGGATGAATGAGGAGGGGCTCTTTATATAAGAAGCTCGGGGACTTCTTAGCCATTCGATTGGTGCTTTAATGGCGGTCATTCATTTCCTAAAATTTACTGGTCGAAGACTTTTCATCTTCACTGGTGCTGCTCGATTTTTCGGCAAGTGAACAGTGTTGTCATCTGAAGGAAGAAGACGACACTGTTCTGAACTAGACCGGACTGGTCTGAACCGGGTTCAAAGCTTAAACTGTCCAGTTCATGCTTGATTTGACTGAGTTTTTCAAAATTAAAAATTTATAAATTCATCTAAATTCATTATCTATCAAATGGTGGCCTCAATACTCCATTTTGAATTGTCTAAGCCACATAGAAAAATGAATTTAGCATTCGGTTCAATAGTGGTTCAAACTGGTCCAAACCGGTTCAATCCGGTTCGGATCCAGTTCACCTCTGTTTGGTTTTCATCTCCAAATCATCCTAAAGTCCTTTTTCATGACTTTTGTGACTCTTTAGGTCACTTGGGATCCATAAATTTCCCGGTTTGCCCTTTCTCTATTGATTCCGGTTCATGAATCGACTCGGTTCATAAACCGGTTCAATTCAGCTCAGATCCAGTTCTCTTTATCCAGTCTGGTTTTTTCTCCCAAATTGTCCAAAGGTCCTTTTCCAATGTTTTTATGAAATTTTTGAGTCACTCGGGAGTTTTAAATTTCCCAAATTGGTCATTCTTTGATGATCGGGTTTGTAAACTGGTTTGGTGTTTCTCACTTGGTTTGACCAATTTTTTTTCCAATTTTCCTTAACTCCAAAGGGTGGGGTTTAGAGCCCCCATTCATGATCAGAATCATCTTCCCTATGTTTCCCTTGTCATTTCAAGCTTTGAACAGCTGGATTTGGATAAAAAAAATGAGCTCAAACAAAGCTTCACTGAAAAATGCAGTCTAGAGAGAGAAAGCTTCAATATCTTATCGGTAAGGATTCGGTGACCAGAGCTCTTGTTGGCATTGAGTTGCTCTCCTCATGGAGATCCTTCCTAGATCAAACCACACCTCAATTGGTGGCCTGAGCAGTGTGAATTTCTTAGTTTAACTTCTTACAAAAATGCACTGTAAACAGTGTTTTTCGGCGAGGGGTGGTGGAGGGGACTTACCGTCTTAGCTCGGGGGAAGGTCGGGACACCTCTATGTGTGGTCGAGGGAGCTCAGTACAGCCAAAATTGGTATGAAGATGGCTCGAATTGAGCTTTAATGGTTTGGGCTACTGCCTGGTCGAGGAGTGGCAGCACTATTGGAGCTTCCTCGCTCTTCTCGGGATGTCATTGGGCTAAAAGGAGGATATAGTTGGGTAGAGGACTTTCTCTTAGTTCTAATGACACCAAGTTTGACTTCGAAGGTTGAGAAAAGTCCCATTGTCAGAACTCTGGTTTGTTGCTCATCGGAAGTTGCGACACTTCACCTTCTTCACTCGATTGTGGGATGTTTAGAACAAATGGAGGGGTGCTCTTTATATAGGGAGCTCGACAACTGACCGGGACACTGGTCGGCATAGGATTCAGCCTCCGACTTAGCCACCAGCGGTCATACCGGAGCTCTTCCCAGGTCACCGAAGGAATTAACCTCTTTCTCTCTCTAACCCTTCTATCAGCAGGCTGAGTAAGACGATGATGGCGTGGTAGGCGTGCCACGTGTTGCGTTGTGATTGGCTGGTTTTTTTGACGTGGTGTTCCAACTTAGCTGTCACGTCAACCGTTGACTGGTTGACCGAACACGTGGCAACCTCCCATTGGTTGCTCATGTTTGCGTGGCAAGCTGACCGGTCGTTCGCTGACTGTTGACCGGACACATGACAGCCTTCCATAGGTTGCCCGTGTTTGCGTGGCTACTGACTAGGCACCATTGACTGGTCTAGTTCGATGACTGACTAGACCATTGACTGGTACGGTCCGACCGGGTTCGGTGACACGAATTCAAAAATTGGTCATTTCAGGTTCGGTTTGACAGGTTTTTTGAAATTTAAAAATTTTTAAATTCATCTAAATTCATTTTATATCTAATAGTGGCCTCAATTTTCCAAATTTACATTTTTAAGTCACCTAGAAAAATGAATTATTGAATGGGTTCACTATGGTTCAAACCGATTCAGTCCAGTTCGATTCAAGTTCACCCCGAACCGGTTTGATTTTTCCATCCAATTCACTTAATGGTCCTTTCCCATAATTTTTGTGAATTTTTGGTCACTTGGGATTTTCTAATCTTCCATATTAACCCTTATTTACTATTTTGGTTCATTAATTGACTCAGTTTTTCATATGAAAATTGGTTGGTTCTTTCCCCGGTCTTCCTTAGTCCAAGATGATGGATTTTACAATAACTATTTTTGTGGTACCGACAAGAGTCAATCGTAACTTGAAAATATTTCAAAATAATTCAAAGAAAATATCTTTTACACTATGTTTATATTGAGGGATTTGGAGGGGAGGGGATCGGAGGGGTGGAGAAATCACTCATTTGGTAAAAAAATGGAGGGGTTTGGAGGGGTGGAGAATCTCCTCCAAGCCCCTCCAACCCTTTCATTTACACTACCACACAATCCCTCCAAAAGTGGAGGTATTGGGAGGGATTGTGTAATTTATTACTTAAATTAATTTAATACACTCATTTATTGTTTATATTATTATATTTATTTATTTTTATTCTTATATACTTTAAATATATTTATATATTAATAATATTTTATATAATATAAATATATAATACAAATATTATAAATAAAAATTATTTTAAAAATATTTTTAATATAATTTAATGATATATAATAGCTAATAAATTATTTAATTTAATTAAAATGGTAAATTTATTTTTCTAATTTTTTCATTAATAATTCTTACACTCACTTCCCCTCCATCCAAATGATGGATTATTAAAAAATTTTAACAACTCCAAATTTATCACTTCACTTACCCTCTGAACACCTCCGAAAATATCACCTCCAAATCACTCTAAACCCTTTAATCCAAACATAGCTTTAAGGAGTAAGAAGTTATTCTTTGCGATTACACATCCAACTTCATCAGGGCTTTTTAGGGTTCATTGATTTCTATGACGACGCCTACTTCTCTTTCTATCTTTAGGGATGTCGATCCATTGTTGTCACCATAAGCTGACCTAGCCTCTTCTAGATTTATGGGGCACTTCACCCTCCTTATGTGCCTTTTCAATTTCAATTAGGACACGTCCCGATCTCGTATCACAGTTAGAACTCTTTGAGGGATGTTACCTTATCTTGACTGGGTCATCGGTGGCGTATAGTTGTTGGTTCCCTCCCTATAGTACTTGGTCTCTTCTCGGACCATCGAGTCTTGGGCCTTCATTTTATTTGCTATTTTCCAACACTAGGGGATATTTCAATAGCTCCAAGTGCTTGGCTTAACATTCAGGCCCTATGGTTATTTCATCACATCACTCATCTTCATGTTTTTGTCTTGTACACGTCCTCGTCTTAAGCCAGTTCCAATTCATAGTCACCCATGTCCTCTACCCGGTGTCGACTGTCCTTTCTCGCTTCTTAAGTTGAGCCCCAATTCCTATGCTTCCATGAGAGTTTGTTTGTTACTGT
Organism: Trapa incisa; assembly: GCA_030064435.1. Lineage (NCBI taxonomy): Eukaryota > Viridiplantae > Streptophyta > Magnoliopsida > Myrtales > Lythraceae > Trapa > Trapa incisa. The sequence goes on along the minus strand of CM057770.1, from coordinate 4,628,022 downwards.
GTTGCCCTTATTCACCCACTTTTCCTTTTTATCTTCCTTGTTCCTTGATAATTTCTTATCATTGTACTGTCAAGACCCATTCAATTTCTTTAGGCGATGCCTACTTCACACTTTCCTTCCTTTGTCTTCATCCGGTAACATTGGGCAATTTATCCCTCATTGTTTATTTTGTCTTAGCGCATTCCTTGTCACTCTTTCCGTCTATATTCCTGGTAATTGGTTTGCTACTTTATTTATGGCTAGGTCTTAGTCTTGTCGTCGGCGTGCGATAGATAATGCCATACCTTTGGCACCTCTTGTGATGCGAACTTCGCCAATATACTGACAACATCCTACACCAAATATGAAAAAGACCCCAAGACTTTCACAAATAAAGAATGGAATATACCTTGTTTGGTTGAGAAACAATGTACAAATACATGTAGATGCCACACCCAAATCCTCTAAGAACTTTTAGAAAACCCTAATGATAAGTCTGATTGCTTAAACGCCACAAGTAAAAACCTGATAAGTTTAAAAAATCCCTTAAAAGAGAAAGGAAACATAAACTCACAATATTATTGAAATCAAAGATATGTCTTTACAATGCTACTAAGTTAGACTTTTATAGGCACTTATGAATATTAGCTATCCTATAATTGAGGAAATAAAATATTATGGTTGATATGCCAACCACTAATTATTCATATAGAAAATATTGCTAAGATATTTGTTGTTCATTTATTTTGAGATGTCTATGATAATAAATATTCTAAACTTAGCATATTATCTTAGACATATCTAGGAAATATATTATTTTATTATTCAATATTCTAGAAGATTTATTATATTAATAAATCTCCCATTCGAATTGCATCCTTCTTTTGGATTCTTGTTATACTTTTCTATTGGGCTTCCAATTTGGCTTTCTGCAATCACTCCAATCAGCCCATGCAATCATTGTTTAGTTCTTTTATACCTTAACCTTGTGATTAAGCCTTGCGAGTTGGCAGCCCTGTCAGTTGGATTCACATCATCTTGATTTTTCCCTGATTATGTCTCCTCCTAGTTCGCTGCCCAAGGCATGCCTTGACATCCACTGGCATTTGGTTTATCATGTTCCTCTAAGTAGGTTTACAATGACCCTTACGATCATTTTCATTGTCCGTCCTTGAATGTGACCTATCTTGGTTACTTCTCCTTGGCAATAGTGATTCCTTAGAGATGCCATTTCCCATATTTTTATTACTAAGGCTCAATCCCTCTTGTTTGTTCGTAATTCAATTTATACCTTGTAGTGTAGCAACGTTTGACTCCTTATAACTACGATCTATCGTGTTATTTTCCCTGTTGTACCTACTTTCTTCATTGTGCTCATCAGCCCTTTTGGGGTACGTACTTTTCCCATACTTTCATTCTTTCCTTCGAACGGTCCTATAAGTTTAATCCATCATGAGTCTTGTGACATCATTGGCCAACATCTCCCTCTAGGTTACCCGTTCCTTTGGGGTATGCTCCTCTAGAGCATACCTTTAGTATTTGTCTCTTTTTCTTCATCCGTCGGTCGACAAGTCCCGAGTGTCCTTCCCAGGTCTATGTTCCTTGACTCCCTTTATCTGGGGTTTATTGTACCCAAAGCCGCTTGTAGGCCAGGCTTTTAACCTTAGTGCTCAGGGGCCCTTGATTCCCTCTTTTCATTTGTCATGTTAGGGGGGTCTGCCTTATAGTCCCTCCTTATCTTATCTCTAACTTTCTTTTATTGTAGAGGGTTCTTCTTTGCTTTCCGTGTTCTTATCCATATAAGGTTCAAAATTTGGCACAAAGAGGAGAACTTTTCATTTATTTATAGGAAGTTGCCATAATTTGCTTCTTACATGGGTTGAAAGTACACGATTCTTAATCCCACTTATTGACCAATCGAGAGTCTACGTTTGGATAGTTGCAAGACTCCTTGTTTGATGGTTTGGAGTTTGACGCCCACTTCTAAGGTGAGTTTGGCCTAGCATAGTGCCTCTCGCATCCCTTATACGAATTCAAGCTGGGCTCCTTGTACCGTAAATGGAATGCCTCGCTGGATGCTCCCCGAGCTCTGACTTCATGAGTCACAGAGATCACGTACCTTTCTAGTACCACGACTTCATGTCGCATCATATTCATGGGTTCTAGGTTGTTCTGAACCAGTGAAAGCTTGTGGAACACCCTCACATAATTGGCATATGCCTCCTAGTAGTTCCTTTATGCTTCCTCCTAAGCTTGAGCCATTTCTAGCTTTTGCGGTTCTAAGGGAGGCGCCTTATCCTCCTTGGGAGGCATCCTTTCTACTAGGCAATCGTTGGGTTTCTCGAACATCTTCATGAATTGTTCGTAGAGCTCCTTTCGCTCGAGGGTCATCCTAGGTGTGGTGGTTCAGGCTCTCCTGGGTTTGGGTGCTCTCAAGCTACCTCTCTTGTTCGGAGTGTAAATCTTCACGGGTCTAGGGGCCTTATGGGTTTCTTGCACTACTTTTCGTGGGGCCATATCCCTACAAGGTGAAGGGTGTTTATTAGTCAATGTTTTAGGATTCGGTTTTGAACTTGTTCGGAAAACCCATGCTCTAATACCACCAAAGTTGTTACGCCCCGACCCGATTTGGTCTAACCTTGTGAGCAACCTATCAACTTTTCTTGTGCCATCCGGGTATTTCTACCAGGGTGGAACAAGAAAAGTAAACACATACGACCTACTAATTTTCCAAAACAAAGTAGTCCAAACAATCGTAGTAAAATTTTCATACCTTATAAGTGTAGGCTTCCCACTTCGACCTTTCCCCCTCTTTAATGTAAGTGCTTCCCTGAAAGGGGTAAAGGAGGGGGTGAGTTTTTATAACTCAGTGAGTGGTTAAGCAATTAGTGCACTTAAATATTAGGAACACTTATTTATTTTTTCCAGTTTGATTAGCACCTTATTCAACCACCCCTTATCATCAAAGGTTCCACACATTCATAGAGTAATTCTCAATTGTTCACTTTGTGGATCGAAGCATATTTACCGTCCACCTTGATAGAAGTTTATAAATTCTACCATAGTTTGTGTGAACATCAATCGCCCAATCCCCAGACTCGAGTTCGTACTTTGTGTCCTTAATGTGGGATGAGACCTCTACCCCTCCGACCTCGGTCTCAATGCGTAGGAAGCTCCTCGAGCTTTCCAACATACTAAACGACAAAGCTTCCCTTATGCTTCCTAGGTCATTCAACAGCCCTTAGAACCACCACTACTCCATATCGAGCACCTTGATGATTCTATATCTCATGCATACACAAACACAAGTCTTTTTATTTAAGATCTTTTATCTTTGGTGCGATCGGCCTCCATGAGCTTGTTGACCCCATTTCGGCTTGGTACCACCAGCCCAACGGGTTCGACGACCCGACTTGGACTTGGTAATTACTAGCCCGATGAGTTTGACAACCCTGGTCATGGCTCGGTAGCTTTCACACACAATGTACCAATTATGTGAATTTTCATAGGTCCATTACTCATCTATTTGACTATGAGCCTAAGCCCGTGCCCATTGACCTTGGACCCACTCGAACAATATTAGCTCTAGCTACTGCATGATTCACGCTCTCATTGGAAAAAGTCTCCCAAAAATTTTAAGCTTGTTCAAGTAGTCACGGGAGAGCATTTCCAGAAAAAGTTTTTCAATTTTGGAAGGTGTATTCATCAGTCCAACCGAACCTGATGCTAAAAATCCACTCACCCCGTACGTCCCGACCTGTTCCCGGTTGGATATCGATCGACTATGCACTCCTCCGCACAAGTCCTTAAATCGTCCGTCCTACATGGTTTGAGCATTTACATCAGTAAAATTGGCATGAAGGTCCTTAATTATGCCTTAATTATAATTAAGACACCAAGTTTATGCTTAATTACATTTTAGTCCCTAATTTCTCCAAATTTACCAATTGACCCTTAATTTCTTCAAAATTACCAATTAGTCCCTAATTTTCCTAAAAATCACCAATTGACCCTCAATTTTATCCAAATTGCCAATTGGCCATCAATTGAAAGTTAATTTCACAAAAGTCCCCCAATTTTTGTCCAAACTTCCCCAATTTGTTCATTTTGGTCCTGAAATCTTATTTTATCAAATTGATCCCTCAAACTCGGTTAATTGATCCCTAGCATAATACTAATTGTCTTTCTCACATTCCTACAATATGTTCATGCTTTGAATCATCTTAATTGGTTTCGAAATAAGCTCAAACAGAGCTTCGTTGGAAAATTGAACTAAGAGAGAGTTTCAAAATTTTATTGACCGAGGTGCAATTGCCAGAGCTCTAGATTTGGGAAGCTAACACTTGTTGGGAGGGTCTTTCAAGGATTGCAATTTTCCCCAATTAAGGTCATAGGCAGGGAGAATTTGATCAGTAAGTTTTTGCCACTTTCTCTCTCTAGAATTTTACTACTCGAATGAGTGGAGGGGGAATGGACTTACTTGAAAGCTTTAGGGAGGTCGAGTGTTAGCCAAGAGGAGTCGTGGGAGGGTCATTTTAGCTGCAAGAGGTTTGGGATGGTCAAAATTTGGTTCAATGGGATTTCACCACTTCGGGTTAATTGGAGCAGTAGCACTGTGCAGGCTTACCAACACTACTCCAGTGGTCCTTGGGTCGAACGAAGGTCCAACTAGGTGGAGAACTCCCTCCTGGTTCTAGAGACACCAATTGAAGCTTCGAAGGTTGAGGAAAGTGCCGATGTTAGAGCTCTAGTTTACTTCTCGTCAAAAAATGGAGCACCTCTTTGTATTTGCTCGTTGGTGGGATGAGGAAGTTGAGGGGAAGGGTGCTCTTTATATAGGAAGCTCGGCAACTAACAAGGCTACCGGCCGGCATAGGACTCAACCTCTGTCTCGCTTGCCAACGAGATCGGAGAGCTTTCCGAGTCACCAGAGACTAAGCTCTCCTTCTTATCCCTTTTTTGCCAGCATTCCTAAGGAGGAAGATGACATTATGCCAAACGCGTGGGCTTGCCACATGGCACACTGTGATTAGTTGGCTTTGCTGACGCAGCTTCCTACTCAGCATCCAAGTTAGCCTTTGACACTTTGACCGGACACGTAGCGGCATCCCATTGGCCACTCATTTCAACGTGGCAGCTAACTGTATTTGATCAGTCATTTGACTGTGACACGTGGCGTTCTTTGATTGGCTAATTTAAATATGTCAAATTTCCCTCATGATGCTCAATGCCACTGCCACATGTCAGTCTCTAGCTGGTTGAGGCCATTCGACCTGGCTCTGCCATATGTTCACCTCTGATTGGTTGATCCTTTCCCCGATATCCCAATCGGATGCTAATGTGGCACATTTTCCATGTGTTAGCTTCCCATTTGTCGGTTTGGTTGATTGTGCTTCTCTGACATTGATCACTGACCGGGGACATGTGTCGCTCTCCTATTGGTCAGTCGCCGCTGACGTGGATTTTCCTCCTCTATCCTTTGACCGAGAATACATGTCACTCTCTGGTTGGCCAATGCTTCCAAGTGCTAACCGAGTGGCTGACGGGGCACATTTCACCATGCGTCGCGCTCTGATTAGTTACGCCTGCTAACTGTATGCTAACCTAGCAGGTTTAGGTTCAATTCGACCAGATTTGGTAACCCAAATTTAAAAATCAGTCAGTTCAAGCTTGATTCGACCAGTTTTCTAAAATTTAAAATTTTCTAAATTCATTTTTTATCCAATGGTGGCTTCAATTTCCCAAATTGATGTTTTTAAGCTATCTAGAAAAATGATTCTTTGAACGGGTTCATCTCGGTTTAATTTGGTTCACCTTTGATTCTCACACTCAATCTTGTCCATGGTTCCTTTACATGAGTTTTGGGTATTTATTGGTCACTTGTGATTTTCAAATTTCTCGTTTTGACTCTTACTTACTAATTCCATTTTGCTTTGATCCTCAACTTTCTATCAAAATTTTCTGATTCCCATCTATGGTTCCTTAGTTTGAGAGAACGGGCTTTACACGACCCCTCAACAACCATCTCCTCAATTCACACAAAGCTTTAAAAAATAGAGCATTCCCCCCTGGTTTCTCATAATCAGTTCTTTTCACACTATATACTCAAGTCTTATGACTAGTTCTTAGTTATGCTTTAGAAAATTCATATTTGACTTAAGAGGACATGGTCTCATTCATTTGCACTACTTATATGAGTTATATGGTCAACTTATTACTTAAAAACACACAATCACACAAGCATGTTTATTTAGTGCATGGGCAGTATAATAGGACACGTTGTCAAAATCCAACTCACCTCTTTTCCACAGAACTTACTAATCCTGCGAGGTGTCTGGAATTCCATTCTTGATTCCGTGTGACTGCTCCTTGCGTTCTCTACAAGGTATAGCAATGCTACAATCAGCTTTTCTACTAACCATTAATAGTTTATCCAACTGTACTCTCTTTATAGTTTTATTATCCACCCATTTTCAGGTCTCAGTTACCTGACTCATTAGCCAGTAACCCGACCCTTGGTCTAACCTTCTCTAAGGTTAACCTCTCAGCCTAAACTTCTTTTTTCCCTTAGTACTTATTTAAGTGCCTAATATTTCATTTATCAATACCTTGGGTTCAATTTGCCCCAAATTACCATTTGGTCCCCAATACTTCCCATGAATCCCTGACAAGCCCCTAAGTTTTGGTAAAATTACATTTTTGCCCTTCCTTGAGAGAACTTAGGTTTTAGGGTTCATTTGACCCCAAAATTTTCATTTGGGTCCCTAAACTTCTTAAATTTAATTTTAGGTCCTTGGACTACCTAAAGGTCCCCCTTTGGCCATGCATACACCCATATTTGCACTTTAGTCCCTAACTTTGTCTTTATTGTAAAAAAAGTACCTAAACCTTTCCCAATAGGAAAAAACTAGTCCCCAAACTTCCCAACCAACCCCAAAACTTTATTTTGCCTCTTAGGAAAACACCACAGAAAGCTTAATTGCATTTGGGTCCCCTAACTTTCAAATCTTTGCATTTTGGCTCAGCCTTTAATCCACAATTAAAGTGTCTCTAAAAATTTTCAAATTAAGTGGAGAGGTCCCCCTGACCTCCCTCTAGAGCATAGTAAACTTTGTTTGGTCAGAGACGACTAGAATTACTCCAATTGGCCTTGATTAGAAACATTAACACAATACGACTTAAGTAGGGTCAAAGGTGAAAACTCACCTAAGATGGCACGTTGGCTATCGAAGCCAATGGTGATGGATAGCTGACTCTCTCAAGAGTCCATGACCACTTGAATCAGCTCAAATGGTGGTTTGTAGCTCTTGCAATTAATGTTTTAGTTAGCTCAGCCACTTTATCTATGAACTAAGAATTTGATGAATTAATTCAGATTAAATTCTTCCTCAAATTGAGCAAGGCCAAAGTCTATGGAAAGTTGGTGGTACGATGAACTCACCCAATTTTTCTCAACTATCGAGGGTCGTCATGACCATTGGAGTTGAGCTCAAAAACATATGCTCTATTTTAGGTCGCTGGAGATCAAGTACTATGCGATCTTTTCAATGACGATAGAGATGGAATCGAGGGTCGAAAGAGTTGGCAATGGAAATCTAAGGTACTCAGCTTTCTAGGGATACCAAGAACATTGTCGGAGATGGTCGGATGACGAAGAATTTCTCTCTAGTAGTTGGGTCACTGGAGTTAGGAGCAATCGATTGTTGGGAGAGGATTCTGGGAGTGAGCAGCCCAAATTTATATGCAAGTGATATAGACCTCCTAGGAAATATATCCAGAGCTTTTTCACTAATTCATAGGATGTAGTGCTCGCAATAAATTAATTTCCGCAAGTAGTTGAGTTTGTGGGTCAACTGTGATCTGTCATGTAAAACATGGCAATCTAGGTCTACAGTCGGGTGAGGAAGATGACACACACATTCGTGGTCGCATGTGTAGTGTGTGCATGCGCCCCACGTTCTAGCAGACCGGTTTAGCAATGTACCATACCAATTTTCGGCGAATTTCTTGGTTGGTTCAGTGATTTTTTGCTCAATTCACCCCTTTTCTTGTTGGTTCTTGAAAAAATAAAAATATCTAAAAATTCTATATTCAATTTCCTATTTAATAGAATAAATAACCACTTAATTTAGACATGTTTTTATCTCTAAAAATTTTAGGGTATTTTGTAACTCTATTAAGCTTGAACCTGGTTCAAACCGGTTCTCTCACAATTCATGACCTCATGTCCCAAGATACTACTAAGAGTTTCTCATTACCCTTTGTCAAAACTCATTGTGTCACGCCACAGCCCGGTTTGGCCGGTGTTTAGTGAACAACCCGCCACTCTCTCAAGCCCTAAGGAGGGGCTCCTCGGGGATCAAGAGAGTCAGGTGTATTACCTATCATGCTTTACTTGGACAACATTTAACAAAACTGAGACTTTTAAATTTGTGTACCTGGTTTTGGGTCTGGGGAGGAAGAGTTGGCATAGTTGCGTTCCTTCTTGAAAATGTTTAGAGGAAGGGAGTGAGTTTGATAACTCAGTGAGTGGGAGAAAACTATTTCATGAAGGCTTAATTTAGCAATTTCAGTTATTTGATAATTCGGTAATTTTTTCTTGGGTTTCTCAAATCAACAACCGCCCTCCTATCATAGGAGGGATCACACATTCGTAGAACGGTACTCAACCATGCCACTTGTGGACCGGAGCGCCTTTACCGTCCACCATGATAAAGGGATACTGGCTCTACCCGGAGTTTGTGTGGACATCAATAGTCCGACATCAAACCCCCAATTTCTCCACCTTGTCCACTCAATGGGACGAGACCTCATTCCCCTTACTGCCTCAGTCTCCATGCGCAGGAAGCTCCCCGGCTTCAGACCTACTGAACGACAAAACTGCCCTTATGCTCCCTCGATCGTCCAACAGTCCTTGGGCTCCATCACTACCTCATGCCAGGTATCATGATAGCCCAAATATCACGGTGCATACATAATCAACAAGCTTTTCAAATTATAGCAATTATCTTTGACCCTCTCGCCCAACGATCTGTTGGCTTGGCTTCGACCCACCACACGTACTTGCCCAACAGGTTCAATGACCTAGCTTCATTAGAGTAGTGGTTCAACCAAACAAGCTTGGCAACTCAACTTGGCTCGATGGGTATCATGCAAGGTTCCCATTATTTAGGTCATTTAGCATCATATATCACAAGTCTGTTTTGGACGGGTCCATGCTCGTATCCACCAGCCTTGGGCCCACTGGTATCTCAAGCCTAAGCCTAGAATTAGCTCCCAAATGTTTTAAGTAGAGTCACCGAGATGCTAATTCCAAGAAAATAATTTTCAAAGCTAAATCCTCATTCTAACCGGAATGGACATCATAGCGGTTACCACTCACCCGGTGATTTTGACGGGGTCGCGCCGACGGAGTCTGGCCTCGCAGTCTCTTTTCTGGAAGCAGGCGCTCGGGTAGTCTGTCCCTACATGGCACAGATGTCCTCCTTAGGGTATTGAACTAAGGAATCGCACCTCTTTGCTTATTTGCATTTAGGCCTTTAGATTTGGCCTTAATTGCACTTTAGTCCCTAAGGTTTGTGTGTTTATCTTTGCGTCCTCAATTGCCCCCTTTTCTTTAATTCGACCCCCAGATTTCCCAATTATCCTTTATGGTCCTTAATTTTATCAACACTGCCCTTGGGTTCCTCTATTTTCTGAAACTGACATTTAGCCCTAAACATTTCCAAAATTGCAATGTGACCCAAACTTTTCAAATTTTGCAAATTAGTCCTCCATTTGATCCAATTTATCCAATTGACCCTCAATTAGAAGGGAATTGCATAAAAAGACCCTCAATTTCGTCAATTTGCCATTTGGTCCCCAATTTTTGAAAAATTCCCAATTTGCCCAAATGTTTCAAAAATTGCATTTTGGTCTCGAATCACAATTTCATTCAATTGACCCCTGAAACTTGGTTAATTATACTCATTCTTGATTTAAGTCATCTCCTCTATGTTTTTCTTGTCATTTCAAGCTTTGAATCACTTGATTTGGCTCAGAAATGAGCTCAAACAGAGCTTCGCTAGAAAATATAGTTTTGAGAGAGAAAGCTTCGATATCTTACAGGGGAGGGTCTGGTGGTCGGAGCTTTGGCTACCATCGTGTTTCTCTCATCGTGGGGATCCTACCTGGATCAAACCACGCTTCAATTGATGACCTCAGTAGTATGAATTTTAGTGTTTTTGCAGAATTCGACCGTGCACAGTTGTCACGCCCCGACTCAGTTTGGTCAGATCCCCATGAATAACCCACCACTCTCTCGATTTATTCAGAGTTTTCCTCTTTTAAACTGTGAGGAGTAAGGCGTCCTTTGTACCTATACATTTCCTGTAATAAAATTAATAAAAAAATAAATGAATTAATTTTACACACCTATCTTGCAGGTTTAGCTAGCGAAAAGTTTGTAGGTAGGTTTTTCCCTCAGTTACTTGTAAAGGGGTAAAGGGAGGGGGTGAGTTTGACAACTCAGTGAATGGGTGTTTGAAACATGAGTTTTTGAAAAATAGTTTAAATTGGAGTGTGTCAGACTCCTTATTTTCTTTAAAATCCTTTCTTCCTCAATTTCTCGGTTTTCAAAACCATTACTCATAATTTAGCATAGTCGGTGTGTTTAACAATCAACACACGTCCTTCATCATGAAGGGATTACACATTCGCAGGGCAGCCTGTCCAATGCACCCACTTGTGGCGTCGGAGCGACTTTACCAACCACCTAGATAGAAAATCATCCACTTCTACCCTAGGAATGAGTGGATATATGTGACATTTGACCCTCAAACCTAAAAAGAAACTCCGTATCTGTATGAGGACAAAGACCTCATCCCGACCCATCTTAGTCTCGTGCGCACGAAGCTACGTCGAGCTTCCCTAACTGCTGGCATGAAAAACTATCCTTATCTCCACCATGTCGTCTAGTAGCTCCCAAGACACATCACTAACCCTCTTGGGCATCTTGATGGTCCCGAACCTTAGTGCATGCATAAACAATAATTTTCCATATAAGCCATTAATCTTTGGTGCCACTGGTCTAATGGCCCTGACCCTCAACTCGACCCGCAATTGTTTGTCTAAACTGATTTGTCAACCTGGTCTTGTCGCACTGCCGCCAGTCCATCAAGTATGTCGGTCCTATCTTGGTACCATGGCCAAATCACATCATTCATTAAAATTTTCATGGCTTAACATCATATTTGATTACGAGCTCCTACTCAGGCCAACAAGCCTTGGGCCCACTGTACGAGATTTTTCAAAATCGAGCATTCTAGCCCCCAAGTTCCAAAATCGAGGCATCTGGCCTAACTGAGCTATTTGAGTTCCCATCAAGAAGGTATCCCAAAATCTTTAAGCAATAGAACACAGTCAGGGGAGAACACTTCTTACAAAATATGTTTTCACTCATCGACCACACCAGTCGGGTGTAATGACATCCCCGCTTATAACCGATAAACGAGTTTTCCACTTACAACCGATAACCAAGAATTTCATCATACCAATCAAGTATGTTCTACTTACAACAGGTGTGATGTTAAAATTACACTTAGTAATGGTTTTTCATTCCGAGGTACTCATCATCCCAACCGGGTATGATGTGAAAATTCTCACTCACCTGATAAGTGCAGTGTTCTTTTCCTCTTAATCTTTGCCTCACACGAGCTTATTCTTGCTAGCGTTCCTGGTACTTTGGGTTTATACATGATATAAAATTCTTTTTCATTAACATTTGACCTAATAGCCTTCATTCATTAAAATTGAATGAAATGGCCAACTTTTAATTATTTGCATTTAGTTACCTAAAGTTTTTTTCTTTAACTTTAGGTCCCCAATGCCAATTTTTCCCCAAATTGAGTCCCAAAACTTCTAAAATTCACTTTGGGATCATAATTTATTCAAAATCACAAAAAGAGGTTCAAGTTTCCCAAATTTCTAATTTGGTCCACAACTTTTCAAAAATAACCATTTTGCCCCCACTTTACAAAAATGGCAAATTTGACCCCAATAATTCCAAAAATCGGCCAATTGGTCCTCCAACATCTTTTTCATGGCCAACTGGCTCAATTTTGGGAAATTGCACTTTAGTCCCTCAATTTTAAGAAATTCCCAAATTTCCCCAAAATTTTCCCCCACCCTTTCAAATTGGTCGAATTTTATTTCATTAAATTGACTATTCAATCGGGTTTAATTGTTGAAATTAATGGTAAAATTGAGTTCCTACGCTTCCATACAATTCAATGGAACTTTGAATCTCGTCATTTGGATCCGAATTGAGCTCAAATGGAGCTTCATCGAAAAAATTGACCTAGAGAGAAAGCTTCAAAAGCTTACCGTCGGGGGTGTGGCAGTACAAGCTTTCGATCTGGACAAATAGCTCTCATCATGAGGTTTCTCCTAGGATCAAGAATCACATCAATTCATGCCGAATTGAGGGAGAATTTGGTTAGTGAAGTTTCTCCAGTTCTCTCTCTAACACTAAATAGAAATTATAGAGCTAAGCCAAATTGACTTACCTTTCTACTTTAATTTAGTCGTATGAGGGCTGTGGAAGTGTTGGTAGAGATTGGTTTGGCCTGAGAAGGCTCAAATTAGCCTTTCTTAGCTTGGACGAAATAGGGCAGCTTTGGTCCGCAGGAGCTGCTTCACTATTAGATCACGCCGGAGCTTCTCCGGTGATCCTTGGAGCAATCGGAGACTACCTCGGGTAGCTGACTTCTCCCCAAATCTAAGGAATCCAACCTCACCTTCTTTAGCTCAAAAAACCCCAATTTTGGAGCTATGGTTCGAGCTTTCCTAGAAAACGGAGTAGTAGGGAGAGAGAGGAGTGTTCAAGTATGAGGAGGATCAATGAGGAAGGGCTCTTTATATAGGAAGCTCGGGAACTCTCCGGCCATCCGTTTGACACATTAATGATAGTCATTGATGGCCTGAAACATCCTAAACATAAATGTTTTCTTTCCACCAGCGTTGATTGACTTTCCAATGAGTGAACAGTGTTATCATCTAAAGGAAGAAGATGATGCTATTCCGAATCGGACTGGACCGATGTGAACTAGGTTCAACGCTTAAACTGACCGGTTCAGGCCCGACTCGACCGAGTTTTTCAAAATTAAAAATATCTAAATTCATTCTCTATCCAATGGTGGCCTCATTTCTCCTATTTGAATTTTCTAAGCCACCTAGAAAAATGGATTTAGCATCTGGTTCAAATCGGTCCAAACCGGTTCAATCCGGTTTAGATTCGGTTCACCTGAACTGGTCTAGTTTTCATTTCCAAATTGTCCTAAAGTTCCTTTCCAAGGTTTTTATGACTATTTGGGCCACTCAGAAGTTGTAAATTTCCCAATTTGCCTGTTCTCTAGTGGTCGAGGTTTGTGAACTGGTTCAGTTTTCTCACTCGGGTTGACCTGTTCTTTCTCGATTTTTCTTAACTCTAAGGGTGAGGTTTACAATAGTGTTTTCCGACGAAGGGTGGTGGAGGGAGCTTACCTTCTCAGCTCAGGAGGAGGTCGGGACACCTCCAGGTGGGGCGTAGGGAGTCAGGCTTGGCAATAATTGGCCGAGGGAAGGCTCAAAGTGATCGGCAGATGGCTGGCTTGTTTCTGGCTGAGGAGTGGTAGCACTGTTTGAGCTTCCTCGTTCCTCCTCGGTGGCTCTCAAGTTGAATGGAAGGTGTGGTTGATTTGAGGACTTCCTCGTGATTTCAAAGACATCGAATGTGGCTTTGAAGGTTGAGAAAAGTCTCGTTGATGGAGCTCTAGTTCACAACTCGCCGAAAAAGTCACTCTTCTTGTAAACCACGTCCCTTAAAGACAAGGAAAACCGGGGAAAGAATAGGTCAACCCGGGTGAGAAAATCGAACCGGTTCACGAACCCCAATCATTAGAGAAAGGGTAAAACAGGAAATTTACAAATCCTGAGTGGCATAAAGAGTCATAAAAGTCATGGAAAAGGACTTTGGGATGAATTGGAAGTGAAAACTAGACCAATTCAGGTGAACTGCACCTGAACTAGTTTGAACCACTATTGAACCATTTTCTAAATTTATTTTTGTAGGTGGCTTAGAAAATTCAAATTGGAGAATTGAAGCCAACATTTGATAGAGAATGAATTTATATGAATTTACAAATTTTTAATTTTGAAAAAATCGGTCGAATCGGGCTTGAGCCAGCCAGTTTAAGCGTTGAACCCGGTTCGGACCGGTCCGGTCCGGTCCGATTCAAAACAGTGTCATCTTCTTCCTTTAGATGACAGTACTATTCACTTGTCAAAAAATCAAGTAGCACCAACGAAGATGAAATGTCTCTAGCTAGGGAGTTTCAGGCAATGAATGACCGCCATAAAGACACCAATTAGACGGCCAAGATGTTCTCGAGCTTCCTATATAAAGAGCCTCTCCTCATTCATCCTCGTCACACCTGAAAACTCCACTCTCTCCCTACTACTTCATTTTCTAGTGAAGCTCAAACCAGAGCTTCGACTTGGGTATTTTTTTCTGAACCAAATAAGGTGAGGTCAGGTTCTTTAGATTCGGGGAGAAGTCAGCTACATGACGGTAGTCTCCATTCACTAAGAGGATCATCGGAGAAGCTTCGGCATGATAAAATAGTGAAGTAGCTCTGGCGAACCGAAATTGCCCTATTTCGACCGAGCTAAAAATGGTCAATTTGAGTCCTTCTCAGCCAAAACCAAGCTCTCCCAACACTTTCACAACTCTCATACGACCAAATTAGAGTAGAAAGGTAAGCCAATTTGACTTTCCTTTGTAATTTCCTATCAGTATTAGAGAGAGAACTGGTGAAACTTCACTGACCAAATTCTCACTCAATTTGGCATGAATTGATGTGATTCTTTATTTTAAGAGTAACCTTAGGACGAAAGTTATCTGCCTAGATCGAAAGCTCAGACCGTCGCACCCCCAACGGTAAGCTTTCGAAACTTTCTCTCTCTAAGTCCAATTTTTTTGGCGAAGCTCCGTTTAAGCTCATTTCAATGTCAATTCATGTGATTCAAAGTGCAATTGAATCGTATGGATGTGTAGGAACTCAATTTCACCTTCAGTTTCAACAATGAACCTCGATTGATTGGTCAATTAGATGAAATCAAATTCAGCCATTTTGAAAGGGGGAAATGGGGGAAATTAGAAATTTCAAAAATTCGATAGACTAAAGTGGGTGCAGCTAGCGTAACTGCATCTCGCAAATGTGTGTGAACCATTCCTGATGAAGGGCGTGTATTGTTTGTGAGTCACACCTAATATGGAAATGGGAAAAAGGTTATGAAAACCTTAGAAAGGATTTGAGAATCCTTGGAAAATAATTGGTACACCTTGGGGAAAGGTTTTTAAAAACTAGAACTTGAGGAAAGAGTGTTTTTAAAGAAAATAAGGAGTTTGGTACACTCCAATTCAAACTATTTTTCAGAAACTCATGTTTCAAAGACTCATTCACTGTGTTGTCGAACTCACCCCCTCCCTTTACCCCTTTTTAGGTAACCAAGGGAAAAACCTACCCAGAGACCTTCAGCTAGCTAAACCTACAAGACATGTATAAAAGTTTAAATTTTATGAACTTTTGATTAATGTTATTCCAGGAAAGGTACATGTTTAAAGGACGCCTTACTCCTCACGGTTTAAACAAAGGGAAAACCCTTAATAGACCAAAAGAGTGGCGGGTTGCTCACAGGGATCCGTCCAAACCGGATTCGGGCGTGACAACTTAAGTGGCATCAGAGCCTATTTCCTCGAATACATTATCAAGACTATATAACATAGTAACTAAGAGAAAGTTTTGAAATTTTCAGATGGCTCCAAGGAGAGTAACCAAGAAAACTAGGACTAACTCTACTCAATATCATGTCCTCGTAGGAAGACAACCCTAGAAGTTTTCTAATGCCTGAGGCATAGTAGAAGTCTCAAAAGACCAAATGGGAAAGTATCCAGGAGGATGATGCTAGGACCTATTGAGGTCACAACTCTAAGTACGAAGAAAGTCTAGCCTGAAGACAAAAACGCCAGCAAAGGGCGTATAACCTTACTTAGGAGGATGCTTATCAAGAATGTTGTAGCTCCCTATTTATTATGTGACCACTTTTTGTAAAAGGGCTAAAACCCCCAACATATTGTACTCCCCTATTAATGAAGTACTCCAAATTCCTAAAAACCATATCTCTCAAAGGATGGGATCTTGCTAGGAAGATGTGTCACGCCCTGACACAGTTTGGTCGGATCCCCATGATCAACTCGCCACTCTCCCGATTTACTAAAGGGTTTCCCCTTATATTATAAACCATAAAAATTAAGGCGTTCTTTAGACTTGCACCTTTTTCTATAAATATCATAAATCAAAACTGCATAGTAATTTAAATTAATCATACCTGTCTTGCAGGCGTTTAATTGCACAAGTCTTTTAAGGTTCGGCTTTCTCGGACTTCCTGAAAGGGGTATAAGGGAGGGGATGAGTAAAACTACTTAGTGAATGGGATTCAAATTTTTTGAATTTCAAGAAAAATATTTATATAGAGTGTGTCGGACTCCATTCTTTTCAAAATCCCTTAATTAAAAAAAATTCATGTTTTTCCATTATTTCTTAATTACCGGTGTGTCATCACCCAACACACATCCTTTATCATGAAGGTTACACACATTCGCAAGTCAGTTTCACTACTGAACCCGCTAGTGGCTTCAGAGCGACTTTTCCTACCACCCGGATAGAAGTACAACCACCTCTACCCTGGAAATGAGTGGATGTACGCGACATCCGACCCACAATCCAAAAATTACTTCTTCGTGTTCGTATGAGAACAGAGACCTCATTCTGTCCCCACTCTGGTCTCATGCGCTTGGTGCTACTCCAAATTTCGCACAAACACCTGGAACGACGAACTGCCCTTATAGCCACTAGGTCGTCCAGTGCCCTTAGGACACATCACTACCCCTCATGGGTGTCTTGATGATCTTGTACTCACAGTGCATGCACAAATAATGTTTTCTCATATTGCCATGTAATCTGTGGTGCCACTGGTCCAATGGCCCTAACTCTCAACTCAGCCTGCAGATGTTTGTCTTGATTGGTCTGTCAACCAGTCATGTCGCATTGCCGCTAATTGATTGAGCATGTCGGTCCTATCTTGGTACCTTGGCCAAACAATTACTTATTAAGTTTATGGCACATATATCATGTTTGTTTACGAGCTCCTGCTCGTGCCAACTGGCCTTGGGCCCACTGTACAAGATTTTCAAAATCGGGCATTTAGCCCCCAAATTCCAAAATAGAGGCCCTCGGCCTATCAGAGCTATTCGAGCTCCCATCGAGAAGGTCTCCCAAATTGTTTAAGCATTGGCACACAGTCAGGGGGAGAGCACTTCCAACAAAACATATGTTTTCTCTATCCATTATACCGCCTCGGTATAAGGACACCTCCATTAATAATCGATGAACAAGTTTTCAACTTCCTTCAGGGAAGTCTCATCATACCAACCAGGTATGATCTACTTACAACCGGTAAGTAGTTTTTCCGCATGATTTTCACATCACTTCCTCTAAGTAGTGATGTTTAAAATACTACTTAATAGTGGGTTTTCATACCGAGGTACTTATCATTGCCCAATCGAGTATGATATAAAATTTCCACTCACAACCAGTAAGTGGTTTTTAATTTTAAGTTGTGCTCATCTTCCCAACCGGGTATGATGTTAGTAAACCCACTCACTCGTTCATGCCATAAATTCCACTAAACCGGTTCTTTGTATTCACGTGAGATTGTCCTTGCCGGTGTTCCTGGTACTTCGTGTTCCTACACGATATGAACATCTCGGTTCATTATATTTTGACCTAATCGCCTTCATTAATTCCAAATGAATGAGAAACTCAAACTTTCATTTATTTGCAATTAGTTCCCTAAAGTTATTTCTCTTTAACTTTAAGTCCCTAATGCCTGTTTTTCCTCAAATTGAGTCCAAAACTTCTAAAATTTATCATAGGACCTCAATTTATTCCACTTCACTAAAAGGGGATTAATTTCTCAAATTTCCAATTTGGCCCTCCAACTTTTCCAAAATTACAATTTTGCCCTTCCTTTACAAAAACGGTAAGTTTTGCCCCAAAAATTCTAAAATTTCTCAATTGGTCCTCTAACATTATTTTCATGCCCAATTGGCCCTCGATTTCATAAGATTTTATTTTGGTCCTTCGAATTTCGAAAATCCCCAAATTTCCCCCAATTTCAACTTTTCAAAACTACCGAATTTGATTTCATCAAATTGACCAATTAAACACCTCTAATTGTTAAAATTGGAGTTGAAATTGAGTTTCTACATGTTTATACAATTCTAAGGAACTTTGAATCGTAGATTTTAATGCCAGAACAAGTTCAAACGGAGCTTCACCGGAAAATAGATTGTAGAGAGAGAAAGCTTCGATTTCTCACTGGTGAGGGAACGGCAATCAGAGCATTCGATCTAGGAAGATAACTCTCATCTTGAGGATCATCCTAGAATCAAGAATCACATCAATTGATGCAGAATTGGATTAGAATTTTGTCATTGAAATTCGGTCGACTCTCTCTAGCACCGATCGAAAATTTTAAAGGGGAGTTGAATTGGCTTACCTTTCGGTCCTAATTCAGCCGTGGAAATGCTGAGGAAGTGTTAGGAGGGCTTGAAATGGCTGATTTCAGCTTGGCCAAAATAGGGCAGCTTCGATCCGCCGGAGCTGCTTCACTATTCCATCATGCCGACACTTCTTCAACGATTCTCAGATTGACTGGAATTTCCTATCAGATAGATGTCTTCTCCCCGGTTCTAAAGAGCTTGACCTCTCCTTCCGAGGCTAATAAAAATGTTTAAGTCAAAACTCTAGTTCGAGCTTCACTGGGAAATGGAGCAGTAGAGAGAGGGGAGAGAAGTGTTCGGGTGTGAAGAGAATGAATGGGGATGACCTCTTTCTATAGGAGTAAAATTGTGTATTAAATGGGAGAGATTTATTACTAGTATTAATATTGACATAAATTATTGGTATTAATTTCAATAATTTATTTTTGGTATTAAATTATTTTTATGGGGCGTACGTTTGCATAAAAAATTTTGACCAAAATTATTTGTATTAATTCTTATAGAATCTCGTTCAGCAGAACCAATTTGGTTTTTTTCTTTTATTTTATCTTACATTTCTTTTCCAAGATTTAATGAACCCTTTGGATCACCCGGAAGTTGTAAATTTCCAAATTGCTTGTTCCCATATGATCGGGTTTGTAAACCGGCTCGGTTTTTCTTACTCAGTTTGACCGGTTCTTTTCTCGGTTTTCCTTAACTCAAAAGTGTGGGGTTTACAACTCTCCTCTCTTTTTAGGAGTTTTGTCACCAAAACTTAGTTAATATCCTTGCATGAGCAATCATTTCCTTTGATGCCCCTTTGGTGTTTGCTTAAGATAGAAACCTTTCTCTCATCCTTGAAATTAGTCCCTTTTACAACCTTCACTTAAGAAATTCCTTTTCCTTAATATTATTTACTCCCTCCATGGAGTTTGTCATAACTAGACATGCCTTACCTCAGGGTATGTTCTTAGATTTTATCTCTCTCTTTGCTTAGAGCAACATTCTTCCCCTTAAGGTCATGTACTCAAGATTGAGAATTCCAAGATAACTAACCATTTTCATGTCTAGTTAACCGCTTAATCATTGAAACCCTTAGCTCACCGTCCTATAGAGCATTTTGTACTTATTTACATAGTTTCTTTATCACCACCTTTTTTGTCCCATTTCAACTCTTCCTCCATTATAATAGTTGTCAATTATAACTTCGGTCCAAATTGTTACATTTGACCTCGTCATGCTTATTAGCCGACTCTTCCTTACTTTGAGTCATATTCTCCTCGAGTTGTTAGGCTTACATGCCCTTATAGCATGGCATTTTCTAGGACCCGTCACTATCCATTTGATTTCTAGAACATCTCCTGAAGTGTCTCTCTTAGCTTTTAGACCTTTCAAGGATCGTATAACTTCATTCCTCTTTTCTTTTGATAGTATTCCTCAACTATCCTTTTTTTAACCATTATTAACTCCACTTACTCAATTGTGTGGGTTCTCCTTACCCACTCGTTCCTTTTCGACTTCCTTATTGAGTATTTCCGATTTCCAATTAATTAAATTCCCAGATGTTTTACCGACATGCTGGGTTTCGTCCTTTCTTAGATCCATCATCATTCCCAATGATATCCTCTACTAAAGGGTTTTCCTTTGGCCTTAATCCCCTCTGATTTGTTTGCAACCATTTCACAATTCTTTATTTTTTTGGTCTAATCGTCTGGGCAGTTGCATCACTCGTTCTTCATGCACATGCTATTGTCAATCATAGATTGTAGTCTTTACTACATCTCATTCCTTCTTAGGGTTTTGTTTATTCTATTTGGCTGTCTATCGTTATTAGTTTTCCTCTTTCTACTTGGTTCTCCTATTCCCTCTAAATAGGTCAGCCTGGGCCATTATGATACTTCCTTCCTTGGAAACATTTCCTAATTAAGGGTTGGTTCCTTTCACTCCACATTGTGTCCATCCACCCATCAATAATTCCTTTAGTTTAATTTCCTTCTTAGGACCTCATTTTTCCTTGGTACTCGACTTTTCCATCTCAACCAACATTTCATTTGTGAGCTTATCATTCCTTCTATTCGGTTGGTTCCATTTCCTCTCAATTGGGATACACATGTCTTTTCGGGGCTTCCTTCCTTTGTATAATTCTTTCCCTTTCTCCGGACATTCCTTTAACATTTGCTCTAGAGGATTTCTACTCTTGATGTCGTCTTCTCCTGTTTACCTTAACTCCTCAAGTCTTGCAGGACATCTTTTATACTCTATCTGCATCCTCATTCATACCCAATACATGTCTATTTCCTTAGGGAGCATACAAATCTTCCTTGTTTCAAGATTTCTTGATCATTATGTGAGAAGCTTGCCTATTTCTTTCTTAGCTTGAGTTTGGTTGTTAATTTGGCCTTTTGGTCCCTTTAAAGATTTCTTCCATCCTTCTCTTTCAAAGTATTTGACCTTTCTGCCTCTCTTCCTTGTCGAAACTTACATCATGGTTCTTCCACGTATTAGCTGGTTAACTGCCCCACCTCCATCAATCCCTTGGTTTAGGTCTTCTTAGGGCAGTTGTCTTCTTGAGTACTCATGTCCTTAACATTATCTCACTGACCTTTTCAGGGTGTAGTCCTATCTACTTCTCAGTCTTCCTTAGGTATGTTGGTCAGACACTTCGACTTTTTACTTTTCTACTTTTTCCAAAAGAGGTAGTACTTTAAAATTTTATCACTTTTCCAAAGTAGGTTAGGTTTGGCCTCTGATACTTCCTTCCTTCAAGTAATTTCTAATGAGGGGTTGGCTCCTTGCACATCCGCCAACCAATGATTCCTTTTCACAGCGTATTCCTTCTCTTCTTCACTCTCACTATGTTATTCCCTAGAGTTTCAGGGGACGTTTTTCTGTGTTTTCCCCTTATGAGAGGGTTCTAAGTATGCTTCTCATGTACCTTATCCCTATTCATGAGGTATCCTTCTCGGTTTGACCTTCTTAAGAAGTTTTTGTATTCACCTCGTCTTTTCTTGACCTCTTTTTGAATTGTTTATGTAACCCGCTCCATGGTATCGGTCTCCAATCCTTCATGTCCTTCGTGACCTTTGAGGAGGTATTTCCCTGAATCTATGAGGTGTGGAACACCCCTTCTTTCCTTACACCTATAATAGTTCAACTTGGTACTTGTCCTTTAGTAAGGTTAGGCATCTCTTCAGGTAATGTCCCATCGTTATTCCCTTACATGGATTGTTGTGGTTCTTTCTTTCCTTCGAGTGGGGCTTTTTCCAGGGTTACTATTGGTTTGGTGCTTTACCATTCTTGAGTCCTCCTGATTCATCTTCCATCACTAGGATGCAACTCTTCCTTAGTTTCTAGGATAGTGTGGGTTTGTTTCATTTTCCTTAGGCCATATTCCTAGTAAGATCACATCCTCGGAAGATAGAGTTTTGGGGAATTTGAATCTTTTATTAACATTGGGATAAAAAGGTTGGGCTCTCATCCCTATCACAGAAAATGGTCACAAATTAACTAGGGAGCTATGAAATTCTTGATAAGCATCCTCCTTTATACTTAGGGTTGTGCCATCAATAGGTCCTAGCACCATTCTCTAGGATGCTTCCCCATTTGGTTTTTCGACATTTCTGCCATGTCTCAGGCATTTGGGAAGCTTATAGGTTGTCTCCCTACGAAGGTAGGGTTTTGAGTAGAGCCCTTCCAAGTTTTCTTGGTTCCTCTCCTAGGAGCCATCTGAAAATTTTAGGATAAATCCTATTAGTTACTATATTTTCTAGTCTTGATTATGTATTCGAGGAAACAGGCTCTGATATCACTCTAGTTGTCATGCCCCGACCCGGTTTGGTCGGATCCCCATGATCAACCCGCCACTCTCCCGATTTACTAAAGGGTTTCCCCTTATATTATAAACCATAAAAATTAAGGCGTTCTTTAGACCAGCACCTTTTTCTATGAATATCATAAATCAAAACTGCATAGTAATTTAAATTAATCGTACCTGTCTTGCAGGCGTTTAATTGCACAAGTCTTTTAAGGTCCGGCTTTCCCGGACTTCCTGAAAGGGGTATAAGGGAGGGGATGAGTAAAACTACTTAGTGAATGGGATTCAAATTTTTTTAATTTCAAGAAAAATATTTATATAGAGTGTGCCAGACTCCATTCTTTTCAAAATCCCTTAATTAAAAAAAATTCATATTTTTTCATTATTTCTTAATTACCGGTGTGTCATCACCCAACACACATCCTTTATCATGAAGGTTACACACATTCGCAAGTCAGTATCACTACTGAACCCTCTAGTGGCTTCAGAGTGACTTTTCTTACCACCCGGATAGAAGTACAACTACCTCTACCCTGGAAATGAGTGGATGTGTGCGACATCTGACCCACAATCCAGAAATTACTTCTTCGTATCCGTATGAGAACAGAGACCTCATTCTGTCCCCACCCTGGTCTCATGCGCTTGGTGCTACTCCAAATTTCGCACAAACACGTGGAACGATGAACTGCCCTTATAGCCACTAGGTCGTCCAGTGCCCTTAGGACACATCACTACTCCTCATGGGCGTCTTGATGATCTTGTACTCACAGTGCATGCACAAATAATGTTTTCTCATATTGCCATCTAATCTGTGGTGCCACTGGTCCAATGGCCCTAACTCTCAACTCAACCTGCAGATGTTTGTCTTGATTGGTCCGTCAACCAGTCATGTCGCATTGCCGCTAATTGACTGAGCATGTCGGTCCTATCTTGGTACCTTGGCCAAACAATTACTTATTAAGTTTATGGCACATATATCATGTTTGTTTCCAAAAACATTTATTGGAGTGTGCCAGACTTCTTTCTTTTCAAAATCCCTTAATTAAAAAAAATTCAGGTTTTTCCATTATTTCTTAATTACCGGTGTGTCATCACCCAACACAAATCCTTTATCATGAAGGTTACACACATTCGCAAGTCAGTATCACTACTGAACTCGCTAGTGGCTTCGGAGCGACTTTTCCTACCACCCGGATAGAAGTACGACGACCTCTACCTTGGGAATGAGTGGATGTACGCGACATCCGACCCACAATCCAGAAATTACTTCTTCGTGTCCGTATGAGAACATAGACCTCATTATGTCCCCACCCTGGTCTCATGCGCTTGGTGCTACTCCAAATTTCGCACAAACACCTGGAAGACGAACTGCCCTTATAGCCACTAGGTCGTCCAGTGCCCTTAGGACGCATCACTACCCCTCATGGGCGTCTTGATGATCCCGTACTTACAGTGCATGCACAAATAATGTTTTCTCATATTGCCATGTAATCTATGGTGCCACTAGTCCAATGGCTCTGACTCTCAACTCAACCCGTAATTATTTGTCTTGACTGGTCTGTCAACCTGTGATGTCGCACTGCCGCTAGTTGACTGAGCATGTCGGTTCTATCTTGGTATCATGGCCAAACAATTCACTTATTAAGTTTTATGGCACATATATCATGTTCGTTTACGAGCTCCTGCTCATGCCAACTAGCCTTGGGCCCACTGTACAAGAGAGAGAGCTATTCGAGCTCCCGTCGAGAAGGTCTTCCAAATTGTTTAAGCATTGGCATACAGTCAGGGGGGAGCACTTTCGACAAAACATATGTTTTTTCTATCCATTATACCGTCTAGGTATAAGGACACCTCCATTCATAACCGATGAACGGGTTTTCAACTTCCTTCGGGGAAGTCTCATCATACCAACCGGGTATGATCTACTTACAACCGGTAAGTAGTTTTTCCGCATGATTTTCACATCACTTCCTCTAAGTAGTGATGTTTAAAATACCATTTAATAGTGGGTTTTCATACTGAGGTACTTATCATTGCCCAACTGGGTATGATATAAAATTTCCACTCACAACCGGTACGTGGTTTTTAATTTTAAGTTGTGCTCATCATCCCAACCGGGTATGATGTTAGTAAAGCCACTCACCCGTTCATGCCGTGAATTCCACTAGACCGGTTCTTTATATTCACGTGAGCTTATCCTTGTTGGCATTACTGGTACTTCGTATTCTTACACGATATGAACATCTCGGTTCATTATCCTTCAGCCTAATTGCCTTCATTCATTCCAAATGAATGAGAAAGTCAAACTTTCATTTATTTGCAATTAGTTCCCTAAAGCTATTTCTCTTTAACTTTAAGTCTTTAATGCCAGTTTTTCCTCAAATTAAGTCCCGAAACTTCTAAAATTTATCATAGGATCTCAATTTATTCCATTTCACTAATAGGGGATTAATTTCTCAAATTTTCAATTTGGTCCTCCAACTTTTCCAAAATTACCATTTGCCCTTCCTTTACAAAAATGGTAAGTTTTGCCACAAAAATACCATGGAAAAGTAAAGTAGCCAAGAAGAATCTAGCGAATAGATATAACTAGTAACTGTGGGAGGAGACACCCTAGGAAGGACTAGAAAGTAGTAAAGACTACACTAAAAAAGGGGCAAATGTGTGTGAACCCTTCATAATGAAGGGCATGTGTTGTTTGTGAGATACAGCTAATATGGAAATGGAAAAAAGGTTATGAAAACCTTGGAAAGGATTTGAGAATCCTTGGAAAATAATTGGTAAACCTTGGAAAAATATTTTTGAAAACTATAACTTAAGGAAAGAGTGTTTTTAAAGAAAATAAGGAGTCTAGCACACTATAATTCAAACTATTTTTCAGAAACTTATGTTTCAAACACCATTTCACTGAGTTGTCAAACTCACCCCCTCCCTTTACCCCTTTTTTGGTAACCAAAGGAAAAACCCTACTTAGAGACATTCAGCTAGCTAAACCTGTAAGACGAGTATGAAAGTTTAAATTTTATGTAATTTTGATTAATGTTATTCCATGAAAGGTACAGGTTTAAAGGACGCCTTACTCCTCATGGTTTAAACAAAGGGAAAGCCCTAAATAGACTCGGAGAGTGGCGGGTTGCTCACGGGGATCTGACCAAATCGGGTCAGAGCGTGACACTTCTTCTTCTTCGCTCGATTGTGGAATACTGAGAACGAATAAGGGGGTGTTGTTTATATAGGGAGCTCGACAACTGTTCAGGCTACCTGCCAACGTAAGACTCGGCCGTCAAAGACATGACCGAAGCATTTTTCGAGTCGTCGGAGACTCTACCTTTTTCGACGACTCCCTCTCTCTCTCTTCTCTATTAGCATCTGGAGGTTGAAGATGATGACGTGGCAGTTATGCCATGTGGCATGTTGTGATTGGTTAGTTTTTCTGACGAGGAGTGCCAACTCGGCCGTCGCGTCAACCGTTGACCCGTTGACAGAACACATGGCAACCTCTCATTGGCTGCTCGTGTCTGCGTGGGTGCTGACGGGTCGCCAGCTGTTCGTTGACCGGACACGTAGCAGCCTCCCATTTACTGACCATGTCTTCGTGGCAGCTAACGTAGCACCATCTGGCTGTTGACCGTTGACCAGACCGGTGAGAGTTAATCGGTCCGACCGGGTTCGTTGTCTAAAATTCAAAAATCGACCGGTTCAAACTTTATTCGATCGATTTTCTCAAATTTAAAATTTTTTAAATTCATCTAAATTCATTTTATATCTAATGGTGGTCTCAATTTTCCAATTTGACATTTTTAAGCCACCTAAAAAAATAAATTTGTGAATCGGATCACTATGGTTCATGTCGGTCTAGTTTGGTTCAGTCCAGTTCACCCCAAACCGGTCCGATTCTCTCTTTAATTCCACTTCACGATTCTTCCTTGTAATTTTTGTGAATTTTGTCACTTGTGATTTTCCAATTTCTTATTTTAGCTATTTTTCGTTCATTAAACGGCTCAATTTTTCATGTATAAACCTATACCGGTTCTTTTCCCGATTTTATTTGGTTTTAAAAGATGAGTTTTACACATTGCCTCTCATTCGATCACTCCTACTTTCCATTCGATCCCCCTTCCCTATTTGACTCGACCCTGTTAATAAGTTGATATTTTTCCGATCTTATAGGTTGTGGCCTCCGACATGGTGGTCCAATCCACGCTTGTTAGCCGGCATGTTTAGAGTATTTTCTATCAAATTTTTCGACTGTTTTAACCAATTTAAGTTATTTTTTTGCCTAATTTATCCTAATTTTGTTAGTTTTTTTATCAATTTATTTTTTAATTTTTTTTCTTTATTATAGAGTCAATAATTATATTTTCAAACATTTTAGATTTCCTAAATTGTGATTATTTTATTAATTTTATATTGTACTAGTAAAATAGGAACAATTTAGTTTCTCAATTTTAATTTTAGTAATTTAGTCTATTAATTTTAAATTTTTACTAAAAATCAGTTTTTGCCATAAATTTTTAATGGATTGTGTATGTTATTACAACACAAAAGAGTAAAATATTAGTCACTTTTTTAATTAAAATATTAAATTATTAATATTTTACAAAATGGAAGTTAAATATGTTAGTGAAACTTAGTATTTAAGATGACCAATAGCTTACTCACATTCTTGATCATATCATGCTGGGTTTTTTAGGGCAGCTATCACGACCCTTCAAGGATGTTTATCTGTCCTCTCCAAGCTCCATTGTTGGTCTTTTCTCCCATTAGATTTCCTATTATTCTTATCAAATACAAAGATTGGAAATCCAATCAAAGAGAGTTCACTCTAGATATGATTTTTTTGCTCTATTTCATCATTTTCCATTTTTTTACCTTTATAGAATATTCCCTTTAATCTTTCTAGGTTTCATTTTTATTTCTTTTTAATGCCTAATTGCATCATGTTCTAATCAATTCATGCCAATGGATATACTTTCAATTTGATCCATTTCTCATTGTACATATTATTTTATCATATATAAATTGTTATTATACATAAATATTATTTAAATTTATATTATACAATATTTAAATTTTATTATACATACTATAAAAAAACTTTAGAGATTTGTTCTAGCATTAATGAACCAAGGCCAAAGAAAATTATTTCAAATGCATGAATACTATTGAACTCCAAGATGAATGATACATATGGACATTAACATGGAAAGCCCCAATGCCACATCCTCCAATGGGAGGAAGCACAATGCAAGAAATCACACTAAGCCCTAATTACAGCAGACACCAGAAGACAAAAATTTGTGACCACCGTACTTGTATGGGTTGAGGAAGCTTCTCTGTCATTTCATTTGATGAATGCCTCTGAGAGATATAGACCTTCGAGAAGATATCCCTCACCATCACCTGAAATTCATGCGTGAAAAGGATCGCCAACGGAGAACGATGAACATTTTCCTACATGATTGTGCTGACTCTACTATGAGAACTACCCTAAACTTAGTATGTACAAATGTAGTTGGCAATGTACAAGCACCATCCAATTCAGAAAATACTTCATTTGAGATTCTGCAGGCGTGCAAATACTTCACCTTCTTCCTCTCCTAAAACCTGGCTGCAGATTCTCTGTTCTTGTTCAAGGCCGTTGGATCGGCAGACTCGGACGCGTGACGGTATGTGAGAGGTAGTGATCGGGGCGTAGTTGTGTAGGATGAAAGTGAAACTGATAATAGGGAGAGAGCCAGGTAGGCGATGGTTTTGCTGAGTGATGACTCGTTACAGGCAAGTGAGGAGATTATGGCTGAGATGTTAATATGAAAGATAGAGAAGGGTATTCTTGGAAGGAGAAAATTAGACCAAAAGGATTGGCTCCCACTTTTAAGTTTTAAGCACATGGATTATAGATGATAGAAAAAAGTCAATATAGATAGTTATTATAAAAAAATGATGGAATAGAGGTTGGGTAAAAAGCCAATAGAGTCTTTGATTATCTAATTAATTACATTTATTATTTTACTAATTAAATTTATTAAAACAAAATGTAAGCATTGATATAAAAAATAAAATGCTCACTAAAATAACTTTTTCTTGACTTATAATCGTATAGATAAATGAATACTAATGAAAATATATAAAAAAGTATATCTATTTATTATAATAATACTTCAAATATTTGAAATGTTTATATTATATATATTATTAAATATTTAATAAATATCTTATAGTTATTAATTATTTAATTACAAAAGTATTGATAATTATAATTGAATTTACAAATAAAACACTCTATAAAGTTATTTATTTATTTATTTTATTTATTTGAGATGATAAATTATTATTTATAATAATTAAATAATAAAAGAAAAAATGTCTGACTGTGTACCTGCAGCTTCTCGATGCTTCTATGGCTCATGTGGTTCACGTCTCCTCTCCTGCTCCTCGCTTTATATATTGCCAGTCTGTAGTTCTCCACCAATCAAGCGAAGCCTAGGCATTGTCTCTCTCAGATTTTCGTCGCCTCTTTGTTCTTTCTTCCAGTTTTAAAGCCGTCTGTCAGAGTCTCAAAATTGGTGATCAGTTTACTCCTGATCTGATTCGAGGTGGTATCACACCGGCGGACGATCGAGAATGACTCATATCCTTGGATATGTTTCTTCGCTTTCGTTGACGGAGGAATCATATTCTTCTCTGATCTTTTTCATTTGCTAGTTTTTTTTTTCTTGAATCAACTTTCACTAGGTTTGGCTAATATTGCCGAGCTGAGAAGTTTTTTCAGCTTCTTAATGATGGCCGGGGATGTAGGTTGTCGTAAAATTTCATTTTTTTTGGCGTTTGACTTAACTTGAAGCGAACGGGGGAACCAGAGAGAGCGAGACCGTGAAAGGGCTCAAGCTCGGGCAGGCCACAAGGCCAAAAACCCCAAGGACGATGGCTTGACTCCAGAGCAACGCCGGGAGAGGTAATTTAATAATTATATTTGCTCTTTGAAAGCTAGTGTACTAATTCTATCCACCTCTGTGGTGTGTCTTTCTTCAAGTTCGTTTTTTTTTCTTTTGGCGAAAGTGACCCTCCGTTTTCCTCTTGAATTATGGGTGGATTCATCCTCTGTATGCTATATATGTGTTACTACATATGAGTAGCCAGGATGTGTATTCCCAGGATCGACTAACAAGTGGTTGGATGACTTTCCGATGGGTAGACTGTCGAGTCTTGAAATTCCCAAAATTTGGGCCGTCTCAAACTTAATAATTTGTAAATGTGTATATCACATAATAATCCTTAATCTATTCTTCAAAAAAAAACTTCTTAATTTGATGAGCTCTCTGTTGATCTCTTTCCTCAGATCTCATTATTCTTTTTTTTTTTTGATGGATAGGGATGCGAAGGCTTTGCAAGAAAAGGCTGCACGTAAAGCAGCGCAGGCTGCCTCAGCCGGAGGGAACAACGCCGGCGGTGGAGGCAAAGGCAGTGTGAGGAAATGACACTAGAAATACAGAATTTATGTGCTAGGATACGAGTGTATTTTATCGGATGGTGATTTCTGGTTGTGACCTTTGTTGGGATATCGTGTTCATGTGTTTAAGACATTGTTATCGGTATGGTTGATCATTTGGGAACATAATTGTTGGAATGGGGAACACCATCCTCATGTTCTGATTCAAGCATAGTTGGTTCTTTCTGTCAGGTTACCACTGTTTACAAATTGGAGTGTCTCTTTCAGTTTACTATTCAAATGATCTGTCAGCCCATATTCTGCCATTAATTAGGATATAAAGCTATGAATGCCCTCAAAACCAGAGATGTTGAGGCAGAATATGTATGTGATCAATCACGAATATAAAAAGGAATCAGGAGAAATCACCATGGTTTTCCTTGGATGTACTGGATGAATCACGAGAAACATTACAGAAGACATAAAAAGGAAAAACTGAAACTGAATCTTACATGGATGTCAAACAACAGCCATGGAACTTTTGCAAGAACTTGTTAGCAATATCTGCTATATATGTATATATGCAATAGGCACCCACAACTAAGCATAAGGCGGACAACATCAAGGTGTGCGAGAATTTACCAATCTCTAATCTCCACCCAACTGCAGATCATCATCACCATTTTCCTTTACCATGGCGTCTTTCATATCATGTCTCTTTAAGGACGATACTACAAAGAATAAGGAAAAAATGGTGGAAAGAATATGTATAATATTTTGAAGTATTTAAATAAATAAATAAATACAATATATAAAAGAGAAATCCGCTAGTATATAAAGAGATTAATATCTTTTAGTAGAAAATGTTGAGTGTTTTCTCAGTTGACTTGTGACTTAGAAATCCGCTAGTATATAAAGAGATTAATATCTTTTAGTAGAAAATGTTGAGTGTTTTCTCAGTTGACTTGTGACTTCTGTGTATTACTGTAAGATTAGTATATTTTAGGAGAAAATGTTGGGTGTTGTGTCTCGTATTAGTATCTTGTGACTATAGTGTGTTAATACTTATTCCCAAACCTAAGTGAAGAAAATAAATTTGAGGTTAAATATAAATTAAAAATTGAATAATTTATATATAGATTAACCATTTTTATATAAGTTTTAAAAAAAATTGAACTGATTAGATTAATAAGCAATCAACCCAATATATAATTAAAAGTAATAGGTTTTATTTAGTGCAGTATTTTTAATTTTATAAATTTATAATAATTTTTTTATTTAATTTTTAATAATATTATTACTAAATTTTAATAAAATGATAAAAGTGCTAAAAATATAACAAATAAAATACTAATTTAATATTGAATTTGGATCAAATTAAATAAATATATTAAAATAAGAAATATTTTAATATTATTTAAATAAAATAAAAGAGATAATTCAAAATTTTGAAAGAAAAATATTAAAATAGATTGAGGTTTTCTAAAAAAATCATTAGTTTAATTATAATTAAATTAATAAAATGAAAGTATGAATTAGTTGAGAAATGATATAAATAAGTGAATCAACTTGACCCAGTAAAAACTAGGTATTTAGAGTTTTCCTTTATATATATTAAAGGAAAGAAGAATAGTGATAGAAAAAAGGAGTGTAATGTTGTTGTAATAATTTTATTGAATATTTGTATAATATCGAATAATTTTATATAATATTAAAGAAAATTGTATATGAATATATATAATATATTGAAATATTAGAATATTTGAATTAAAGGAAAATATAGTAATATATGAACAGATTTATTTATATTGGTAGCTTCTATATATATATTGAGTCTCTTGTTCAATCATTTAAGCATACGAAATTATT
Organism: Trapa incisa; assembly: GCA_030064435.1. Lineage (NCBI taxonomy): Eukaryota > Viridiplantae > Streptophyta > Magnoliopsida > Myrtales > Lythraceae > Trapa > Trapa incisa. Next base: position 4,596,309 of record CM057770.1, on the reverse strand, counting down.
TTCAGGTTGTCTTTCTAGGGAAACTCCATTAGATTCCAGGAGGTATTGTTATACTTTAATTTCTAGAAATATTGTTATATTTTGTGCTTGAATATTTGTAATTGCTTACTGTTCTTCCATTTGCAGAGTGGTTGATAGATCTCAAAACTTCACCTTTCTCTTAATCTTTTCTAGAAGATTTCAACCTTTTATCTCTTTCTTGTAGCTCGTTTCAAACACTAATTGATGTTCATAAGTGATAGAAGTCACATGTTTGCTAGTAGTTACATTTAATTGATACACTACCCAATTTTTCCAAGAATCAGCTAATGCCATTATAAGTATAGTGTTCATTTTAGCTAAATGAGTAAATAACTCTTTATAATATATGTTATACTTTTGATTGTATCCTTTACCGATCAATCTAGTTTTATAATTATCAACTTCACCATTTTATTTAAGTTTTGCTTTATAAATTCATTTTACTCCAATTGGTTTAATTTATTTGGGTAAATTTGTTAATTCCCATGTTTGATTTCTTTGTATAGCCTTTATTTTTGCATCCATTGCTTTGATTGAGTGTTTTTTGGACATTGCCTCTTTGGTAACTTACAAGATCCATCTTCAATGTTCGTAATATAATTATCCGTTAACATGTACTCTCATAACTACGCTTGAATATCTAAATTGATTTTATGTAGAATTTATACTACTCCTCTGCACATTATCTATTTCTTCATCTTTTACTAATTTATTTTCTTCTATTTTAGTAGTTATATCATCTCCTATATTTAGTGATTTGAAATTTTCATATGAAAACTACTCCCATTCTTTATTTGTTTCTCTTACTTCCCAATCACAGTTTTCATTTTCCAAAAATACTACATCCTTAATAATTATTATTATTTCTTTCACGGATCATACAACTTGTACCCTTGAAAATTCACTTTCTGCTCCTATAATTCAGTTTGTTTCTATTATTAGCATTTATATGAACATAGCCAATAAATCCAAATAATTCAAAGTATTCAAGTGAAGGTTTATAACTACTCCATTTTTCTTTTAGTGTTATGTTCTTTACTAATTTTGTAGTACTTCCATTGAGTACATGAATTTCTCATTTCATAGCTTATCCCTGAAATAATTTTGGTAATTTTTTTCACTCAAGATTGTGTATCATATTTAGCAAAGTTCTATTTTTGCTTTCAATTACTATGTTTTGATGAGTTGTATATGTTATAGTTAATTATCTTTTAATCTCATTCTCTATTTAATAATCATTAAAGGCATTTGACCCTAAACTCTCATCCCCTATAAGTTTTTAAACACAGTATACTATATCCAGATTCTAAACATTGTAACCCGATCCAATGTTTCTGATTTTTCAGTAACTAAGTTGATTCAAGTCTTACTACTATATTCATCTATGAAGGTGAGTACATACATCTTTGCTCTTGTTGATTTTGATTTAATTGGTCCATATATATCTAAATAGATGAATTAAAGAGGTTGACTTGCTCCGCATCTTGCTTGCTTTGGGATGAATGCTCTCCATCTTGCTTGCTTTGGGATGACTGCTCTCCATCTTGCTTTCTTTGGGATGTCTGTTCTTGGTTGTTTACCATTCAAATAACTTGAACTCACTTTATATCATATGACATAACATTAATTGTTCTTCTAGGCTAATATTATAAAGCTTTACCGGTATATTATAAAGACCTTTACATCCCTTCATCACATTCCACTGACCTACTTATATACAAGAAAAGATTGATACAATATGGAGTCTTTTTTTGCTCAATATATGGAGACCTCGATGCCAGGGATTTGATCAGTAAAACACATAGAAGAAGGTTCCCATTCAAGAATCAGAGAGCGCCCAGCCCTTCATCACAGGCTCGAATTTAGACTTGCAATGACATGCTCTTCATAATTAGTTTCCATGACGCTAAGAAACTCCACATGTTCTGTGGATATCCGTGCCAATGTGTTCTCCCTCAGTTGAATTTTCTAGTTCAGAGCTCACCTCTTTCAACCCGCCAAATGCATCTGAGGGTATGTTTATGCCAGCAAAGCCAATCATTACAGCAAGGGCACCTACGTAATCCAACAAAGGCGGAGGATTGCCTGTCAGTGAATCTACAATAGCTGCTAGTGGGACTTGAATACTGAGACCAGCAGTTGCTACAGTGGTGGTTGTAAGCAGAACAGCCTTGGCCCACAAGTAATCGCTCAAAACGTTGTCCAATAAGCCTGAGAAGAGAAGACCGTCAGCACTCTTACTTGAAAATTAAGCTGAGATATTAAAATAACCATAAATAAATCACCTTTGCCGACAATTAGACCCAGCTGCTTCCATGTGAGGTTGTAAAAAGGCTCCAACTTAGTAAAGTTGAGCAGAAGGGCCACTGGAAAGAAAATCAGTAGATTAAAAAGCCCAAGGAACCCCAGGAACTGTGCCATACTAGCATGGCCTTTCTTCTCATCATCGTTGGGTAACTTCTTCCGGATTAGTGTGATATAAACTGAATATAACCCAGCAGAGACAAGAGCTAGGATGTCCCCAAGAAGAGGGTTGGTGGCAACTGCACTCAAACTCAATCCACTTGAACCTGACGAGTCACTGAAGCTGACAATTATAGTGCCTCCCATGCAGAGCAAGACGCTGATAAGCTTCACCCATGAGAACTTCTCGCCCAAGAATACAAGAGACACCAGGAAAGTGAATAAACTAGATGCACTGCTTAAGATCGTATTTGACTGCATAGAAGAAATGCAATAGAGATATTTTAAGTAAGTGAACATTATGTGTGCAAATTAATAAGGTAAGAAATAAACTAATTGAAAGATGCCCACCGTGATTGTAGTGTACTTGAGAGAGAGATTAAAAGTGAGCTGAGCTAAGAACCAAAAGGGGCATATTAATAAGCTCACTTTTGCCACTCTAGCTCGTGTCCACCGTCCTTTTTCATCCACATGATTATTGATATGTTCACTTATTATTACTGGATCAGAGAAAGCTTCTCCAGACTCTGAACCCAGAGCAGACTCTTTCGCGTGATGAAAGATACCCCCTCCCTCCAAACCTGATGGGAGACTTGTATCCCCATCTTTCAAACAGGAGTCACTCTGCTCAAGCAAAACAGTCTTCTCCAATTCCCCAGCTTCTAGTGGAGCATCATTTTTGCCATTTCTGGAAGACACTAAGCTTCCATATCTATCCTCTATAAACCGCCAGATTTCCACAAGAGGGATGTAAACAACAAATAAAGAATTGCATATATACGTTATGAGAAAAGGAGAAACTCCGGAATCCACCACAGATTGCACCACAAAACTAGCGGCAATCCATATTGTCGCGACCGCAACTATGTAAATCAAACCTAGAACCCATCTCCAAACGTTACTTCTCATTTTTTTTCCAGTTAACTTTGAAGATTACTAAATTATCCCCTTCCCCGACGGATGCTATGGAACTAAACTTCTTCAAGATTACTAACCACAAATACTCCTCGCTTTCCAAATTGTCCCTCGTTGGGAGAAAGCCATCAAGGTTCCGTGATTCACATAAAGGTGAAACCTGGGAAGAAGGAAACAGATGTATTCAAAGATGATAAACGAATCGTTCAAGCATGCATATCTCAAAAGCTGCCTGGGGAAGACTCGAAAGGAAGAATCAATACGGAAAAAGGGACGGGAAATAGAGAGATAAGACAATCGCAATGAATGAGCTCAACCACAGAATCAGGAAACTACCTGAGCAGGACGAATCTGCAGTTACTGAGATAAAGGGCGGATTCCCTTCAATCGATTTCGTTCGCATCAACCCTAATTCGCATCTAGACGTGTTTCGGTGCGAAATTGGGTTCTTAATCTGACCGAAACACGGAGACTACACAGAAAAGAAAACAAGAAAAGAATAAAGGAAAGAAAAAAAGAGGCTATGTATGGATTGTAATATTTAATAAAATTTTAGTTTTATTGTGAAAATTAAGATAAAAAGTAGATAAATGCCCTATTTTCATTTTCCATAAGCAGGAAATGAACGAATTTCAGGGTTAAGTTTTTTATGGAAGGTTTTTCAATGTTAAATTTTGTAAAACCTTTTCAAGGGAAGAAAGGCAACCTCCCATATCTCTCCCATATCAGTTCCATAACTAATATTAAAGTTTGCATAAAGGATTGTTCTATTTTATCCTGATAATGAACAACACAAGCTAATGAATATTGAAAGAAATAAAAAAAATTTATGTAAATATGACCATTTGTGTAATATAGGGCTTCCGTTTAGTTGTTAGTGTTGTCAATCACAATTAATTGCTTCAAAAGTGACATTTTTTTTTTGTAATTCATTCTCTCATCAAATCCTTTTCGTGGCTCGGTCCGTTAAATACCCTACCTTTTCTTGGGCTCTCCACTTCACCGGATATCATGATCTCCACTTGAAGGTCTTGCCCCCTTTTCTTTCCACCATTACATGATTTCATCCACCTATTGCAAATATAAGTCGATTGTATGATGTCTTTGTGTCTCCATGGAACATATATGTACATTTTTTGCCTCGCGATTCCGTTCCTATCCTGGTCGATTCTTTTGGTCAGCAGCCTCCCATCCTCCTAGGCATAAGCATCTACTTTCCATCGATTTCCTCAATTGTACTACGGTCGTTCGACCATTCTCAAGTGACATCATTCCCGCACTCACCTCAAAGGTTGTTGACCTCTCAGCGTAGCCTCGATCGGCTTGTTTCCTGGCAGGGTAAGCACTCATGGGTTGGATATAGCGTTTGTTGTGTTTAGGGCGTGCATAAAATTGAAAAATCCTAATTTAATAATAGGTTTAGTTGAACGGGTAAGTGAAGTAAAATTGAAAAGTGGGATGTATATAAGCTTAAATCGGAAATGATGAGTAATGTAACGTGAGGATATGAGTGGTAAGAAAGTGTAATGAAAAAACGAGAGAAATATATATATATATATATATATATAATTTTAATCGGATTCGGGATTGGAGATAAGTGTAGTAACAAAATCTCTAAATTTTTAAGGATATAACAATAATGTTAATTTTAAGAAAAAATATTAAAATATTAATTTAGGTAATTATAATATATATAATATATATTTTTTCTTGTATTATTTATTTATATATTTATACTATAATTAACATATAAATAAATAAACGTATCTATATTTAATTTATTGAGTTATTTATCAATATATAATTTTTCCTCTCATGAATGCATAGGTAGTACTAATCCTATCTTTTAAAATGTTTTAAAATTTTTACAAAGTCAAAATAATTTGAGTGGTTTATAAGTTTATTCAACAGAAAATTGAATATAGAATTTTTAGAAAATTTTACTTTCACAAAAATCGGTCGAGAAATTGTTGATTGGGGTAAAAACTAATAAACCGCCCGAGAAATTCACCAAAAACCGATAAATAAGGCCAAAAATCGATTAAACGATCTACCGATAAGTCAAGTGTATGTACGTATTGCACGTGCGGTGTGAACGCACACGTGAGCATGTCGTCTTTCTCGCTCAACTGCACATCTGAATTACCCTATTTTACCCGACAAATCACCGTTGACCTACCGAATCCATTACTTGAAAAAATTAATTCATTGTCATTACCACATTATAAACCGTTTTCAATAAAAAAAAACTAGAAATGGGAACCATAAAAGTTCGAGAGAAAACCAAGTTTCAAAGCGAATCAGAATTGGTATAGAGAAACCAAAATGAAAATTTGAAAAATTATTAAGTGGTCAATAAAGACCAAAAAATTCATGGAAAAGAATTATGATGGATTTGGATGAAGAAACCAGATCGATTTAGGTTGAACCGTAACTGAACCAAATTGAACTGGAATGAACTGAAAAAAACCAATTCAAAAATTCTTTTTTCTAGGTGATCTAAAAATATCAATTTGGGCAATTGAAATAATCAAAATATAGAAAATAAATTAAAATTTTTAGAAAATAGGTCGAATCGGGCCTGAACCGACCGATTTTCGATTTTGGGTCACCGAACCTGATTTGACCGAATCAATCAATAGACCGTCTGCCAGGACAACAACCAGTTAGCGCGCGGGACCAATCATCACATGGCACATGTCAAAGCATACCCAGTCAGTCACTCTGTCAGCACTAACCAATCAGAGCGTGACACATGTACATGGTCAATGATTAGATAAATAAAATTCACGTCACCGAAGATTGACCAATGGAAAAGTGACACGTGTCCTCAGTCAACAATCAAGTGAGGAGAAGCATCGTTAGCATGGCTGACCAATAATGTAAACCCCACTCTTTGGAGTTAAGGAAAACCGGGAAAAGAACCGGTCAAACCGAGTGAGAAAAATTGAACCGATTCACAAACTCGATCATTAGAGAATAGGCAATTTGGGAAATTTACAACTCCTGACTGACCCAAAGGATTCATAAAACCTTGAAAAAGAATCTTAAAACAAATTGGAAGAGAAAAACCAGACCGGTTCAGATGAACCAGATCTAAGCCGGATTGAACCGGTTTATGAACCGAGCTAATTTATGAACGGGAACTGATAGAGAGAGGGCAAACTGGAAATTTATGGATCCCGAATGACCTAAAAAGTCACAAAAGTCATGAAAAAGGACTTTAGGATGAATGGGGGATGAAAAACCAAACCGGTTTGAACCACTATTGAACCGGAGGCTAAATTCCTTTTTCTAGGCTTAGAAAATTCAAATTGGAGAATTAAGGCCACCATTAGATAGAGAATGAATTTAGATGAATTTAGAAATTTTTAATTTTGAAAAACTCGATTGAATCGGGCCTGAATCGACCGGTTTAAGCTTTTAACCCGGTTCGAACCAGTTCGGTCTGGTTCGGAACAGTGTCGTCTTTTTCCTTTAAATGACAACACTGTTCACTTGTCGAAAAATCGAACCAGCGCTGGCGAAGAGGAAATGTTTCCATTCAGTACATTTCAGACCATCAATAACTATAATAAAGGTGCCAAACAGACAGTCGACGAGTCCCCGAGCTCCCTATATAAAGAGCACCTCTCAATTCATCCTCTCCACACCTAAAAACCTCACTCTCTCTCAGCTACTTAGTTTTTCGGCAAAACTTAAACAAGAGCTCTAATATAGGGTTTTTTCTGAGCCAAAGAAGGCATGGTCAAGAGCTCTAATATAGGGTCTTTTCTGAGCCAAAGAAGGCATGGTCAGGTTCCTTAGACTCAGGGAGAAGTCAGCTACACAGTGGTGGTCTCCAATTGCTTAATGGGTCACCGGAGAAGTGTCGGCGTAATCGAATAATGAAGCAGCTTCGACGGACCGAAGCTACCCTGTTTTTGTCGAGCTAAAATCGGCCAATTCGAGCCCTCCTTAGGCCAAATGAAGCTCTCCAACACCTCCTCAGCCTTCCTACAGCTGACTTAGAACTGAACGGTAAGCCAATTTGGCTCCCTTTTGTAATTTCTGATCGATGCTAGAGAGAGAATCGATAGAATTTTGATGACTAAATTCTCACACAATTCGACATCAATTGATGCAATTCTTGATCCTAGGAGGAACCTGAGGACAAGAGCTATCTGCTCTGTCACCCCTCGACCCAGTTTGGTCGGATCCCCATGATCAACCCGCCACTCTCCCGATTTACTAAAAGGTTTCCCCATATATTATAAATCGTAAAGAGTAAGACGTTCTTTAGACCTGCACCTTTTTCCAAGAATATCATAAATCAAAATTGCATAGTAATTTAAATTAATCGTACCTGTCTTGCAGGCATTTAATTGCGCAAGTCTTTTAAGGTACGGTTTTCCGAGACTTCCTGAAAGGGGTATAAGGGAGGGGGTGAGTACAACTACTCAATGAATGGGATTCAAATCTTGACTTAAAAAAAAATATTTATATGGAGTGTGCCAGACTTCTTTTCAAAATTCCTTCATTTAAAAATTCAGGTTTTTCCATTATTCTTAGTTACTGGTGTGTCATCACCCAACACACATCCTTCGTCATGAAGGTTACATACATTCACAGGTGAGTGTGACTACTGAACCCACTAGTGGCTTTAGAGCGACTTTACCTGCCACCTGGATAGAAGCACAACCACTTCTACCCTGAGAATGAGTGGATGTACATGACATCCGACCCTCAATTCCCGAAATTACTTCTTCGTGTCCATATGAGGACAGAGACCTCATCCCGTTCCCACTCCGGTCTCATGCGCTTGGTGCTACTCCAAATTTCACACAGACACCTGGAATGACGATCTGCCCTTATACTCTTCGGGTCGTCCAGGGCCCTTAGGACACATCACTACCCCTCATGGGCATCTTGATGATCTCGTACTCATGGTGCATGCACAAACAAAGTTTTCTTAAATTACCATGTAATATGTGGTGCCATTTGTCCCAACGGTCCTAACCTTCAACTCAACTATGTAATATGTGTAGCTATTTGTCTTAACCGGTCCGGAGACCGGTCATGTCGTACTGCTACTAGTTGACTAAGTATGTCAGACTTACCTTGGTACTATGACCAAATAATTCACTTATTAAGTTTTAATGGGACATATATATATCATGTTCTTTTATGAGCTCTTGCTCATGTCCATTAGCCTATGGCCCACTGTTCGAGTTTTTAAAAAACTGGGCATTTTAGCCCTCAAGTTCCAAAATCGAGGCCTCCGACCTATAAGAGCTATTCAAGCTCCCATAAAAAAGGTCTCCCAAATAGTTTAAGCATTAGCACACAGTCAGGGGAGAACATTTCCGACAAAAATAGGTTCTTACTATCTATTATACCGACCGATATAAGGACATCTCCGTTCATAACTGATGAACGAGTTTTCAACTTCCTTCGAGGAAGTCTAATCATACCAACCGGGTATGATCTACTTACAACCCGTAAGTAGTTTTTCCGCATAAATTTTACATCACTTTCTCTAAATAGCGATTATTAAAAATACCACTAAGCAATGGGTTTTTATACCGAGGTACTTATCATCCCCAACCAGGTATGATACATAATTCCACTCAGCCGATAGTGTAGTGAAATTCCACTTAGTTGGGTTCCGTCCTTAGCAAGTTGGGCCTCGATTGGCGTTCCTGATGTCTCATTCTCCTACACGAAATGAACATAATTGTTCATTATTCTTTAGCCTAATAGCCCTCGTTCGTTCCAAATGAATGAGAAAACCCAACTTTACATATATTTACAATTAGGTCCCTAAAGTTATTTTTCTTCTACTTTAAGTCCCCATTGCCAGGTTTTTCCTAAATTCGAGTCTCGAAACTTTTCAAATTTATCTTAGGACCTCAAATAATTTGATTTCACACAAAGGGGTTTAATTCCCCAAATTTCCAATTTGGTCATTCAATTTTCCCAAAATTACCATTTTGCCCCTTCTTTAGAAAAATGGTAAATTTTGCCCCAAAAATTCTAAAATTTCTCAATTGGCCCTCTAATATTCTTATCATGACCAATTGACCCTCAATTTTAGAAAATTACATTTTGGTCCTTCGAATTTTCAAAAATCCCCAAATTTCCACAAAATTTCCCCAAATTTCAATTTTTTAACACTGCCAAATTTGATTTCATCAAATTGACCTATCAAACACCTCTAATTGTTGAAATTGGAGTTGAAATTGAATTCCTACATGTTCATACGATTCTAAGGAACTTTGAATCGCAGATTTTAACGTCGGAACGAGTTCAAACGGAGCTTCACCAAAAAACAGACGGTAGAGAGAGAAAGCTTTGATTTCTCACTGATGAGGGCGTAACGATCGGAGCTCTCTATCTGGGCAGGTAGCTCTCCTCTAGAGGTTCTTCCTAGAATCAAGAATGACATCATTGATGTCGAATTGGATTAGAATTTCTTCATCAAAATTCGGTCGACTCTCTCTCTAACAATGATCTTAAATTGTAAAGGGAAGCCGAATTGGCTTACCTTTCGGTCCTAATTCTGCCGTGCAAGGGCTGACTAGGTGTCGAGAGAGCTTGGTTTGGATTGAGGAGGGCTAGAATTGGCCGATTTCAACACGGCCGATATAGGGCAGTTTTAGTCTGCCGGAGCTACTTCACTGTTTGATCACGTCGGCACTTCTCTGATGACTTTTGGGATGAACGAATGCTACCGCCGTGTAGCTGACTTCTCCCCGGTTCTAATGAACCCGACCTCGCCTTCTTTGGCTCAAAATTGACCCTATATTGGAGCTCTGGTTCGAGCTTCACCGAAAAACTAAGAAACTAAAAGAGAATAAGATTTTCAGTTGTAGAGAAGACGAATGGAGAGGGGCTCTTTATATAGGGAGCTCGGGGACCCAGTGGCTGTCCGTTTGGCACCATTATGACAGGAATTGATGACCTAAAACATACCAAACGGAGGCGTTTCTTCTTCGTCAGCGTTTCTTCAATTTCACGGTGAGTGATCAGTGCTTTCATCCTGAGGAAGAAGATGACACTATTCCAAACTGGACCGGACTGGGTTCAAAGCTTAAACCGGCCGGTTCACCCCTCATTCGATCGAGTTTTTCAAATCTAAAATTTTTTAAATTCATCTAAATTCATTCTCTATCCAATGATGGCCTCAAATCTCCAATTTGAATTATTTAAGCCACTTAGAAAAATGAATTTAGGATTCAATTCAATAGTGATTCAAACCGGTCCGAACTGGTTCGTATCCGATTCACCTAAACCTGTTTGGTTTTCATCCCCAATTCCTTCACAAGTCCATTTCCATGTCTTTTGTGACTCCTTGGGTCACTTAGGGTCCATAAGGTTCCTGGTTTACCATTTCTTTATCAATTCTGATTCATAAACCGATTTAGTCCTTAAACCGGTTCAATCTGGTTCAGGTCCGGTTCACCCGAACCGATCTGGTTTTTCTCTCCCACTTTGTTCTAAGGCTTCCCAAGGTTTATAAATTTCTTTGGGGCACAAGGGAGTTGAATTTCTCTGATTTTCCTGTTCTCTATCGGTTTCGGTTCATGAACCAACTTGGTTCATAAACTGGTTCTATCCAGTTCAGACTCGGTTCTCTTGAACTGCTTTGGTCTTTCTTCCTCATATCGTCCTAGGGTTCTTTTCCCAAGTTTATGAATATTTTTGAGTCACATGGGAGATAGAAATTTTTGAATTTGCTCGTCCCCTAATAGTTGGGCTTGTAGACCAATTTGATTTATAGATCACATTGATCGGTTCTTTCCCAGTTTTTCTCATTACTAAAGGACGGGGTTTACAAGGTCAGATCAAAAACTCGAACCACCACACCCCCGATGATAAACATTCGAAACTTTCTCTCTCTACATTCTATTTTCCGGCGAAGCTCCGTTTGAGCTCATTGCATCATCAAATCGTGCGATTCAAAGTGCAATTGAATCATTTGAAGATGTAAAAACTCCAATTTAACTTTAATTTCAACAATTAAACTCATTTGATCAGTCAATTTGATGAAATCAAATTCAGTTGTGTTGGAAAGTTGAAATTAGAGGAAAATTTGGGAAAATTGAGGATTTTGAAATTTTGAGGGGCTAAAATGCAATTTTATGAAATTGAGGGCCAATTGGGCATGATAAGAGTGTTGGAGGACCAATTGAGCAATTTTTAGAATTTTTGGGGTAAAACTTACCATTTTGTAAAGGAGGGCAAAAAGGTAATTTTGGAAAAATTGAGGACCAAATTGGGAATTTGGGAAACTTGAACCCCTTTTTATGAAATTGAAAAAATTGAGGTCCCAGGGTGAATTTTAAAAGTTTTGGGACTCAATTTGGGGAAAGATCGGCATTTGGTGGCCTAAAGTAAAAGAAAAAGAACTTTAGGGACCAAATTGCAAATATTTAAAAAGTTAGATATTTTTAGTCATTAATAATGAATGAAGGCTATCAAGCCAAATGATAATGAACAAGTATGTTCATACCGTGTAGGAACACGAGATATTGGGAACGCTAGTTAAGACAAAGATTGCAAGGGACAAAAGTTGATTTAGAGGAAATACACTGCACGATTAGATGAGTGGGATTTTATATCATGCTCGTTTGGGATGAAAAGCACCTCAAAAATGAAAACACACTACTAAGTGGTATTTTTACCATCACACCTGAGTGGAGTGATGTGGAAATTACGTGAAAAAATTACTTATCAGTTGTAAGTAGATCATACACGGTTGGTATGATGTAACTTCCTGGAAAGAAGTAGAAAACCTGCTTATCGGTTATAAGTGGAGATGTCCTCATACTTAGTGTGATATACGAATAAAAGTTATTTTTGTCAGAATTGTTCTCCTCTGACTGTGTGCCACTGCTTAAATATTTTGGGAAACCTTTTTGATGGGAGCTCGAATTGCTCAGATAGGCCGAAGGCCTCAATTTTTTTTAAACTTGGGGGGTAATATGCCAAATTTTAAAAATCTAGTACAGTATACCCTAGGCCAGTTGGCACAAGCTGGAGCTCATAAACAAACATGAGATAAGACATGAAAACTTCAAATAAAAGATTTGTTTAGCCATGATACCAAGATAGGACTGACATACTCGATGGATTGGCGGTAATGCGTCATGATAGGTCGATGGACCAGTCGAGACAAACAACTACAGGTCGAGTTGAGGGTTGGGGCCATTGGACAGGTGGCACCACAAATTAATTGGCTTATGCAGAAAACTATTAATTTGTGCATGCACTAATGTTATAGGACCTTCAAGACGTCCAAAAGGGGTAGTGATGCGTCCTAGGGCTTTGGACGATATGGTGGAGATAAGGGTAGTTAGTCGTGCCAATAGCCTTGGAAGCTTGATGTAGCTTTATACACATGAGACCCAGGTGGAGACGGGATGAGGTCTTTGTCCTCATACGTACACAAAGTTTTGTTACGGGATTGAGGGTCGGATGTCGCGTACATCCACTTATTCTTAGGGTAGAAGTGGACATGCTTCTATATAGGTGGCCGGTAAAGTCACTTTGACACCACAAGTGGGTACATTGGACGTGCTGGCCTGCAAATGTGTGTTCCCTTCATGATTAAGGGCATGTGTTGGGTGGTAAACACACCATTGAGATGAGAAATGGCTATGAAAAACCGAGATTTAAACCGTGCCAATATTATCATTTTCTTTAAGAAGGATATTTCTTCAAATTTCGATTTTCAAAACCTTTTTCCCATTAGCATAATAGGTATGTTTCACAAACAACACATGCCCTTCATTAGGAAGGTACACACGTTCGTAGGCAACCCGTCCACTGCACTCACATGTGGCTAGGAGCATCTTTACCGGCCACTAAGATAAAAGTCCATCCACTTCTACCTTGGGTATGAGTGGATATTTTTGACATCTAACCCTCAGACTCGAATGCCACTTCATGTCCGTATGAGGACAGAGACCTCATCCCACCCTCACCCAAGTCTCATGTGCAAGAAGCTACTCCGAGCTTCTCGACTGACTAGCATGACAAACTACCCTTATCTCCACCATGTCATCTAGTAGACCTTAGGACCCATCACTACCCCTCTTGGGCATCTTGATGGTCTTGTACCACAAGTGTCACGCCCTGACTAGGTTTGGTCGGATCCCTATGATCAACCCACCGCTCTCTTGGTTTAAGAGGGGTTTCCCCTTTCTTTTAATCAAGAGGAGTCAGGCGTAATTTAAACCTTGTTCCCTGGAATAACATAAATCAATAAACATGCAATCTTAAGAGTGACATTATGCATACCTGATAGAGGGTATATCCTTGTGTTTTCTTTTGTCATGTTTCCCTACTCTTGAAAAGGGATATAAAAGAGGGGGTGAGTTCTACAACTTAGTGAGTGAGGGTAGGAAGTGAATTTTCAAAACATATAGTTTTAACTAAATTGTGCCAAGGTTGTTGTTTTCTTTGAAAGAAAGTTTTCCTCATGTTCTGGATTTCAAAACCTTTTTCCTCAATTCCACATTAGGTATGTTTAACAGACAACACGCGCCATTCATCAGGAAGGGAACACACATTCACAAGTGCAACCCGTCCACTTCACCCATTTGTAGCTTCGAGCGTCTTTACCAGCCACCAAGAGAGAAGTCTGTCCACTTCTACCCTAGGTCTGAGTGGATGTTCTCGACATCCAACCCTCAAACCCGAAAGCAACTCCGTGTCTGTATGAGGACAAAGACCTCATCCCAACCCCACCCCGGTCTCATGCATAAGAAGCTACTCCGAGCTTCCCAACTACTGGCACAACGAATTGCCCTTATCTCCACCACGTCGTCCAATAGCCCTTAGGACCCATCACTACTCCTCTTGGGAGTCTTGATGGTCTTGTACCTCAAGTACATGCACAAAAAAATAGTTTTCACATTTGGTCATTTATCTTTGGTGCCACTAGTCCAATGACCCGACACTCAACCCCATTTATAGCTGTTTGTCTAGGCAGGTCCGTCGACCAGGCTCTAACGTACTGCCGCTAGTCCATTGAGTATTGTCGATCCTGACTTGGTACTATGGCGAAATCACACAACAAGTTCATTATAGATTTCATGGCTTTCTCATTTCAAGTTTGTTTACGAGCTCTTGCTTGTGCCCATTGGCTTAGGGCCCATTGCACGTGATTTTCCAAAATCGAAATTTAGCCCTGCAAGTTAAAAAACTAAGGCCTCTGGCCTATCTGAGCTGTTATAGCTCCCATCAAGAAGGTCTCCAAAAGAGTTTAAACATTGACACACAATTAGGGGAGAACACTTCTGACAAAAATGTATTTTTTTCACTTCATCTCACCAACCGGGTGTGATGATACCTCTGTTTACAACCGGTCAAGTGGTTTTCTCTTTTTTTCAAGGAAGTCCATCATACCTACTAGGTATGATTTCCTCTACTTAGAACCAGTAAGCAGGTTTTAGCTTAGTTCGCCCTTCACCCCAAGTAGGTATGATGTTAAAATTCCACTTACAAGTGGTTTTTGATTTCTAAAGTGCTCATCATCCCAATCGGGTATGGTGTTAATATGCCCAGTTACCCGATAACTGTGACGTGTTCGTCCTCGGTCAATTTTCTAAGTCTACGCGAGCTTGCTCTTGCTTGCGTTCTGATCACACTTGTCCCTACACGATTCGGGTAGCCTTATCACTTACGGTTTGGCATAAAACCTAGGCTCACAAATTATCGATAAATTGCATTAAAGTTACTAAAGTTTATTTTTCTTAACTTTAGATCCCTAATGCCAACTTTTGCACAATTTGAGTCCCAAAGTTTCCAAAATTCCCTTTGAGTCCTCATTTTACTCAAAATTGTATAAGGGGCTCAATTTTTCCAAATTTCCAATTTGATCCCCACTTTTCAAAAATTACCATTTTGCCCCTACTTTCCAAAAATGGCAATTTGGCCCCAAATATTTCAAAATTCAACAAATTGGTCCTCCAACATCTTTTTCGTGGCCATTTGGCCTTCAATTTTTAGAAATTGCAAAGAGGTCCCTTAATTTCACGAAATCCCCAATTTTCCCCAAAAATTTCCCACAATTTTCCCTTTCAAACTAATCAAATTTGATTTCTTCAAATTGGCCATCCAATCGAGGTTAATTGCTTCAATTGGAGGTATAAATTAGTTCTCACACTTCCATATGATTCAATTGAGCTTTGAATTGCATGATTTGAGGCAAAAAATGGAGTTTCATAGGAAAGTTGTGCGTATAGAGAGAAAGTTTTGAAAACTTACCGTCGAAAGTGCGGCAGTTCGAGCACTTCATCGAGGAAGGCAACTCTTTTCATGAGGTACCTTCTAGGATCAAGAATTTCTACAATTGACATCAAATTGAGGGAGAATTTCATTATTGAAGTTTCGTAGTTTCTCTCTCTAACGCCAACCAAAAATGATAGAGGGGGGCAGAATTGGCTTACCTTTCAGCATTGTTGCTATCATGTGAGGGCTATGTGAGTGTTGGAAGGGCTTGGTTAAGCCAGAGGAAGGCTGAATTTAGCCGAATTCTACTCGGTTGAAACAAGGCAACTTCGGTCCTTCAAATCTGCTTCATTGTTTGATTCCGCCAGCGCTTCTTCGGCAGTCATCGGGTCGAAAGGAGATTGCTGTTAGGTAGTTGACTTCCCCAGTAGTCTATAGGACTCGACCTTGCTTCATGAGACTTAGAAAAAGGCTTATATCTTAGCTCTAGTTCGAGCTTTACTGGAAATTGGAGCAGTTGAGAGAGAATGGAGCTTTGAGGTGTTTGGAGGATGAATGGGGTGGAGCTCTTTATATAGGGAGCTCGGGGACCTCTGCTTGACAACTTTTCTTTTTGGTCGAGCTTATCCTTACCCTAAAACAGCATGATCGGAGCCATTTTTCTCTCGTTGGCATCATCCATTTCTGCATTGAATGAACAGTGCGGTCATTTGAAGGAAGAAGACGATACTATTCCGAACGGGACCGGACCGGTCTGACTGGTTCAATGCGTAAATCAGCTGATTCAGGCCCGATTCGACCGATTTTCTCAAAAGTAAAAATATCTAAATTTATTCCCCATCTAATGGCAGTTTCAATTCCCTAATTTGAATATTTTAATCCATATAGAAAAATAAATTTAGCAACCAGTTCAATCTGGTTCAGGTATGGTTCACCTGAACCGGTTTGATTTTCTCTTCCAATTTGTCCTGAGGTCCTTTTACATTAGTTTTATGACTTTTTGAGTCAATTGGGGTTTGTCGATTTCCCATTTTGCCCTTTCTTTATTGGTTAAGGTTCATGAACCAGTTCGATTTTCTCTCTTGAGTTAACTGGTTCTTTCCCCAATTTTTCTTATCTTTAAGGGATGGGGTTTACAACTCTCCCATCCTTTTAGGGGTTTAGTCCCCAAAACTAAGTCAGCCATCATTTGCATTAGAAGTGACTTTCCTTGATATCCTCCTGAGGTTTGCTCAGTGTGCTATCTCTTTGGCTACTCCTTTCATCTAGTACTTTAGCAATGTACTTGAGAAGTTTTTCTTCCTTTATATCTTCTATTCACTCCACGGAGTGTATCATGACTGGTCATGTTCAAATTACCTATCTCAAGGTACTTCCTTAGGGCTCCTTCTTACTCCACTCAAGGTATGACTTTTCTTCTTAAGTGTTCTTATTTGTGTCATTGGGATGGATGTTCCATATACATCCGATCACCCCTGTTTTCCCTTCATTTTCTAGATTATTAATGCTCTTAGTTTAGTATCCTTTCTGACTCTTCATCCTTTATCCTGTGGGTTTAGACAGACTTTCTTCCTTATCTTATTTTCGTCCTTCCTCCATTTTGGTTTAGCATAATTCTGGTTCCATTTCTTAGGTTTGACCATTGGACTCAGTCCTACTTGGGTAACCTTTCTTGGAATTGTTGGCATTGCACATTTCTTAAAGTGTGATCTGTAATGGAATTATCCTTGCCTAGAATGATCTCCAGAGTTTATATCCTTGATAACGGTTTATGTCCTTTCCATATGTTCAAGAGTCGTAGGGCTTCATTCCTTCCTACTACTCAATAGTGTTTCCCATCTACTTTTTATGTAATTCCAATTGTCCTTTAATTTTCTTAATATTAGAATCGTGTCAGTTCCCTTTATCTACTCATTCTTTTATAAACTTTCCTATGGTTTTTCTCTAGTTCCAACTGTTAGTCTTCCAACTTACCGTCACATTGAGATCCTTTATCACATATGTCCTTTCTCATTTACATTGGCATATTTTTATCTAGGCTTTCCTTTCCTTCATCCTTTCTTGCTTACTTATGACCATTCCCCATTTCTCATCCGAGTTGGCCCTTTTTCTAGTCTACGTAATGTTTCCTTGTTTTGGGGGAGGTCTCCCTTTTAAGGTTTCCTTTCTCTACTATGTCATTCAAGGTAAAGCCTTCCGCTTTAAGGCTATACCATCGATCTTCTTACTTAATCCTTGAAGGTCTCTTCCCTACACTTACTTTATTTTGGGACATGTGCCCATTTTTTTTAAGCCTTCATTGTCTTAAGATTCCATTTCATCCCTTATCCACTATCCAATGCTCTTCTGGTTTTCAGATCTTAATTCGTGTATTCCACACTATGTCCAGCTGTCATCCTGTAGGCTCCAATAAGTGAACGTGGACCATGACAAGTCTTGATGTTTGTGGTCGTTTCATCATCCATTTCTTAATTTGAGGCTTATTTCTCCCAAGGTTTCTCAGTTAGTCCTTCCTCTATGTCCTTATTATGGGCAATCCACCCCTTTCTTACTTATACGACATCTTTCGAGGCTATCTCCTTCTCTACCCATTCCTTGAGTTTTAATTTACTCATTTAGTTATGGGTGAACTTTCTTTGTAACTGGTCCTTTATTCCCAACTTTCATTCCATTTGAAATTTACTTTCTATTCCACATTGGTTGGGTTCATTACTTCTCCAATGGAATATATATGCCTTTTCAGGGCTACTTTCCTTGGTAGGCTTCCTTCTCTTTCTCCTAGATTTCCTCTTCCCTTTATCTTCTTGATTATCTATCTTAAGTTGACCTCGTGACATCTTTGATATCATCCCATCCGTCTTATCCTTACATTGGGAGTTTTGCTAGCACACCCCTTATCCTTGTCTTTTATCCCAACTTGTTATTTACTACGATTATTATTCCTATAGGTGAAGGGTTCTCGGTCTTTTTTCCCTTCGAGGTTGTTCCATCCCCTTTTGAGAGCTTACTTATTCCCTTCTATGGTTTGGGTTTGGTCGCCAATTAGTTCTTGACTATTTATTTCTCCAATGATTTCTTCATCCCTCCTTTTCTAATGTTTTGGCCTTTCGACCTTTCCCTTCATTACTAGAATTTAATTTTATGGTCGTCTCGAGGGTCAGTTCATTAACTCCCTCATTCCCACTACTCTCCTGGTCCACTTGTCTTGGAACATTTGTCCTTTGAGTTTACTCATCCTCAAGGCCTATCTCATTGTCCTTTCTTGGATGTAGTCCCCACCAGTTTCTGATCCTTCATAGGACATCATTTATTTACCATGATCATTTCGTTATTTCTAGTTGTCTCCCACTTGAGTACTCTCCTTTTTCTGATGCAAGTCACACCTATCATTGAGAGACATCCTTACCTACTTACGCTCCTCCTTGGTTCTCTTGTTTCGGGTTATGCCTCTTATGATCCACTCTTCAGTTCCTTAACTGGGGATTTTCTTCTCATGGTCCCACTTTCCACCATCATTCTTTTTCTTAGAGACTTTCATCCTGGAATTTCTGGTTCAACCTCCCTAATGATCCTTGTGGGCCTTTCCTTCTTTCCTTTCTACACCCTTCCAACATTGGTATGGTTATCCTCCCTTTATTCCTTTTCGTCCTCTAATTCCCTTTGTGTTCCTTATCCTTCATTCGAGAAGTTCCTGATTGCCAGTGTGTTCCTAGCACTTTACATTATATCCATCTGCCTATCAAGGGTTCTTTTAAGGGTACTCATACATTCCTCTAGAGTCCTCTTTCCTAGCACCTTTCTCTTCCTCTTCCCTCTTACCATGTCCTTTCCTAGAGTTGCCTGAAGAGGTTTTCCGTGTTCACCTTTTTGGGGTTCTTGTACATTGCCTCTCCTCTTGGTTATCTTTCATACTATTGGTTTTTCTTAGAGGCAACCCAATTGCTCTTAGTTTCCTAGCTCTTGTATGGGGGCTCTCTTAATCCCTTATGATCCTTAGGCTTTCTTCCACTCTTCCTGCATCTTTAAATGTTGCCTTCCCTCTTTCCCAGATTCATCATATTCTTTGACTCTCCTCTATACTGGACCCTTTATGAAGACACTTCTTCTTCCTACTTTAGTTAGGGTATTTCCTTTCTGGTGACCCTCTTCTTAGGTAGACTCTTGGAACTTCCTTTCTAGTCTTTTGTCTTGTTGTCTTATTACTTGGAGTTTCCTAGTTCTTGTGGGGGAACTATTTAGGGATAGCCTTCCTCCTTAGGTGGCATTCTCTCCATTTACCCGGTCATGATTGGTTTACTCCAATCTATTAATTGTTATCATGGAAGACTAACTTATAAATATAGAAAATAGTCTTTATTCATTAAATGAGGTAGTTTATTACCATACTCGGCTTATTACAAAGATTTTTCACTACTTCCTAGTCCCTTGGAGTCATAGGCCGGGAGTTTGCCTTCAAATGGTTTTGGGATTCATGGTCCGAAGGTTCTAATGAGCTAGTTGATGTCCATCCATACTCCTATCGAGCTTCCCTAATAAGACAAACTTCATGATTTGCCTTGAGTCTGTACCTCCTTAACACCTCAGCCTCGCACTCGTAGGTCCACCTCATCCATTGGAAAGTATTGAAGTTGGATTGAGCTGGTGGGGGTACTTGGTGGACTTTCATAAAGGTGGTGTAAGCATCCCAATAGTTGTCCCATGCCTCCTTCTTAATTGGAGACCTTTTGGGCTATTGTGGGGCTGAAGGGGGTGTCGGGCTCCTTGGAGGAGGGATACGTTATTCCTACCTAGGAGGAGGATATACAATGCCTTCTGGCTCTAATAGGGCTCCAACAAGTTTTCTATAGTCTTAGACCATATCCTTGGGCACCCTCTTTTCACCCTTCAAGAACTGTTGAACGGCTGCCTCTCTGAAGGTAGGCGTCTTTTTCACGATCTCATGTGAGGGTTTGATTTGCACGACGAACTTTCTAGGAACTCTTCTTCCTAGAGGGTAGTTAACTTTTCGTTAGTGTCAAGGCATAGTATTGACAATGCTTTCAAGGGAATAATGCTCTAATACCACTCAAGTTATCACGCCCCGACCCGGTTTAGTTGGATCCCCGTGATCAACCCGCCGCTCCTTTGGTTTAAGAGGGGGTATCCCCCTTCTTTTAATCAAGAGGAGTTAGACGTAATTCAAACCTTGTTCCCTAGAATAAGATAAATCAATAAATATGCAAGCTTAAGAGTGACATTAAGCATACCTAACAGAGGATATATCCATGTGTTTTCTTTTGTCATGTTTCCCTACTCCTGAAAAGGGATATAAAAGAGGGGGTGAGTTCTACAACTTAGTGAGTGAGGGTTGGTAGTGAATTTTCAAAACATATAGTTTTAACTAAATTGTGTCAAAGTTGTTTTGTTTGAAAGAATGTTTTTGTAACACCATATTTTTAGTAACTAGAAAAAAAACATACCCCCACTAATGCATCAAATCCCATTAAAACTCCAAAGTTAAGTAGAAAGTATTCATTTCGCATTCTTTTAATAGTTGTCAAATCATATTTTTTTGGTAACCCAAAATTAAATAACATACCAACACTAATGCACCGTATCCTATAAAAACTACAAGATTAAACTTGCTTGGGCAAGAAGTTAAGTGTGCTTGAGTTAGAGTAGTGCTAGGATGGGTGACCTCCTGGGAAGTTATTTTTTTTAGTAACTTGAAATTTCAATAAAAAATATTTTATGAAATTATATTATATGTTTAAAATTCAATTGATATAATTAGAATAAATAAAATGAAAAGTGTTGTTTTGACCGAAATAAATAAATAATTAGTAAATTACTTTAGATGAAAATAATGAGATATATATATATTGGTTTAATTAGTATTAATCCTACAAAATATCATAAATTAATACATATATTTAATTATTAGAATTAATACTTATGATTTAATACCTATATTTATTTATAGGTATTAATACAAATAAATGTCCATCGATATCCCAATTTAATGAGAATAATGACAATATTAATATCGTAGTAATAAATATTTCCCATTTAATACACAATTCGCTCATCCCCATTCATTCTCTTCACACCACCTGAAAACTTCTCTCTCTCTCACATACTCAATTTCCCGATGAAGCTCAAATCGGAGCTTCGACTTGGGCATTTTTCTTAACATAAGAAAGAGAGGTCGAGCTCTTTAGACTTTAGGGAAGTCAACTATCTGATAGCAACCTCCATTCAATCCAAGGATAGACTAAAAAGCTGCCCTATTTCGACCTAGCTAAAATTGGTCGAATTCAGCCCTACTCTAGCCAAACCAAGCTCTCCCAACATCCTCACAACCCTTATACGACCTTAACGATGCTGAAAGGTCAATTGTAGAAATTCTTGATCCTAGAAAATACTTTAGGAATAGAGCTACCTTTCTCGATAGAAAGCTTAGACCGTCACACCTCCGACGGGACAAGTGTGATTCGAACACCAGTAAGAGAAAGCTCACATTAACTTGGAAAACCAATTGAGGATGAACACGTCATGGTTAACGGGTGAGTGGGCTAACTTACACTTCATACCCGGTTGGGATGATGAGCACCTTTTCTAAATTGGAAGCCAATGTGAGTGGGTTAACTTACACTTCATACCCGATTGGGATGATGAACACCTTTTCTAAATTGGAAGCCATTGTGAGTGGGCTTACTAATGTTATACCCGGTTGGGATGATGAGCATAATTTAAAGTTAAAAACCACTACCAGTTGTGAGTGGGATTTTATATCATACCCGGTTGAGAATGATAAGTACCTCAAAATGAAAACCCACTATTTAGTGGTATTTTAAACATCACAACTTGGAGAAGTGATGTGAAAATCATGCGGAAAAACTACTTACCGATTGTAAGTAGATCATACCCGATTGGTATGATGAAATTTCCTCGAAGCAAGTGGAAAACCTGTTCATCAGTTATGAGCGGAGATGTTCTAATACTCGGTTGGTATGATAGATAGTTGAAAACATATTTTTACGAAAGTGCTCTCCTCTGATTGTATGCCAATGCTTAAACGATTTGGGAGACCTTATTGACGGGAGCTCGAATAGCTCTTATAGGCCGAGGGCCTCGGTTTTGGAATTTGGGGGCTAATATGCCCGGTTTTGAAAATCTCGAACAGTAGGCCATAGGCTAGTGGGCACGAGCAGGAGCTCATAAACAAACTTGAGATATGTGTGATAAAACTTTAATAAATGAATTGTTTGGCTATGGTACCAAGACTAGACCGACATACTCATTCAACTAGCGGTAGTGCGACATGACAAGTCAACGGACCAATCAAGATAAACAGCTGCAGGTTGAGTTGAGGGTCGGAGCTGTTGGACTAGTGGCACCACATATTATAAGGCATGGTGAAAAAAATACTGATTGTGCATGCACTATGATTATGGGATCATCAAAATGCCCCAGAGGGGTAGTGATGTGTTCTAAGAGCCCTGGACGACCTAGTGGGTATAAGGGCAGTTTGTCGGACTAGATGACCATGCGAAATTTGGAGTAGCATCAAGCGCATGAGATCGGGGTAGGGACGAGATGAGGTCTCTATCCTCATACAGATAAGGAGTATTTTTGGTTTGAGGGTAGGACGTTAGGGACGTTCACTCAGACTTTGGGTAGAAGTTAGAGACTTCTATCATGGTGGATGGTAAAGACCCTCTGATCCACAGGTGGATGTAGTCGACATAACTGCATCTCACGAATGTGTGTGTGATTGACCTTAATGATGAAGGATGTGTATTGGGTGATGACACACCGTGATTAATAAGAAATGTTAATAAAACTGAGATTTTTAAAGTGGAGAAAATCTAAAGGAAATTAAGGAATATGACACACTCCAACTTGAAAATGTCACCCTCAGTAGGGTAAAGGTTTTAAAACCCAGTATTTAAAGAAAGAATATTCTTAAAGGAAATAAGGAGTTTGGCACACTCCGATTAAAATTGTTTTGTTTATGAAAACACACTCCCAGCCCCCGCTCATTGAGTTGTAGAACTCATCCCCTCCCTTTTACCCCTTTTAGGAAACCAAGGGAAAACCAATCTTAAAGACTTCCATGTATAAGAACTATAAAATCTGGTATGTCCATTTTTCAGTTTTGTATAATGTTATTCCAGGAAAGGTATAGGTTTAAAGGACACCTTACTCCTTCTGGGTTTAAAAGAGGGGAAAATACTTAGTAAACTGAGAAGAGTGGCGGTTTGTTCATGGGGATCCGACCAAACCAGGTCGAGGTGTGACAGTTTTCCTCATGTTTCGAATTTCAAAACCTTTTCCCTCAATTCCACATTAGTTGTGTTTAGCAGACTACACACGTCCTTCATCAGGAAGGGAACACACATTCGCTGGTGCATCCTATCCACTACACCCACTTATGGCTCAAAGCGTGTTTACCGACCACAAAGATAGAAGTCCATCCACTTCTACCCTGAGTCTGAGTGGATGTTCTCGACATCCGACCCTTATACCAGAAAGCAACTCCGTGTCCGTATGAGGACATAGACCTCATCCCGACCCCACCTAGGTCTCATGCACAAGAAGCTACTCCGAGCTTCCCGACTGGTGGCACGATGAACTACCCTTATCTCCACCATGTCGTCTAGTAGCCCTTAGGACCCATCACTACCCCTCTTGGGTGTCTTGATAGTCCTCTACGTCAAGTGCATGCACAAAATAATAGTTTTCACATTTGGCCATTTATCTTTGGTGCCACTGGTCCAACGACCCCGACCCTCAACCCGACTTGCAGCTGTTTGTGTAGGCAGGTCCATCGACTAGGACTTGACGCACTACCGCCAGTCCATCAAGTACTGTCAGTCCTGACTTGGTACCATGGCAAAATCACACAAGTTCATTATAGACTTCATGGCTTTCTCATTTTAAGTTTGTTTACGAGCTCTTGCTCATGCCCACTAGCCTTGGGCCCACTACATGTGACTTTCCAAAACCGAGCATTTAGCGCCACAAGTTCAAAAACTAAGGCCTCTAGACTATCTAAGCTGTTCTAACTTCCGTCAAGAAGGTCTCCCAGAGAGTTTAAGTATTGGCACATAGTCATGGGAGTACACTTTTGACAAAAATGTATTTTTTTCACTTCATCTCACCAACCAGGTGTGATGATACCTATGCTTACAACCGGTCAAGCGATTTTCTCCTTCCTTCAAGGAAGTCCATCATACCTACCGAGTATGATTTTCTCTACTTACAACAGGTAAGTAGGCTTTAGCTTAGTTCGCCCCTCACCCCAATCGGGTATGATGTTAAAGTTCCACTTACAAGTGATTTTTCATTTCTAAAGTGCTCATCATCCCAACCGAGTATGATGTTAATATGCCCACGCACCCGATAATTATGATGTGTTCATCCCTGGTCAGTTTTCCAAGTCTACGCGAGCTTGTTCTTGCTTGCGTTTCGGTCACACTTGTCCCTACATGATTCTGGTAGCCTAATCACTTACGGTTTGGCATAAAAGCCTAGGCTCACAAATTATCGATAAATTACATTTAGGTCCCTAAAGTATATTCTAGAAATTTCCAGTGAATTACCACAGACCTATCGTCTATCGATCATTTAATTAGAGGAATATCAAACAACCACTCCTATCATAAAAAGCTATAGATTAGGGGGATTGTTAGAGATGCTAAGTGAGATATAAAAAGGGGATACAAATCTTCCTTATCATTAAGGGTACTATGAATAACAAAATAGAATTTTCTCCTACTAGTAAAGATGTAACCATTTAATGAAAATTTTTAATTATAGACACCATAGACCACAGTGAGGGTAGGGTGGTCAAGAATTGTCCATCATAGACCACAAGGAGCATGAGCTTCGATAGCTAGGAAATGAGCGAAGGGATCGAGCTATAGAAAAATGAAGGTCAGGCGATCTGAAGAAAACTTTGGTAATGGAAGGAGTCTGCTCGGCGATCAGGCGTGCTATGGCTGAAGCTCAAGTAAACCTCGGGATTTTGGGGCTCCTATAGAAAAGTCGAAGGATGTTAAAATGACTAAGAGCAAGGATAGAATGGCTGGCGACAATCGTTGGAAGAGCACCGAAAAAAGATCGAAAGAGACCTAGAGGCATTGCATAGATGAGTATCAGCTGAGAGGGTTGAAATCATAAATGAACAAGGTAATTAGAGACTCCAAGCTTCAGATGGGCGACGAGGATATTATAATGACAATTCTACCCTTGGTTATAAGAATAAGTTACCGAATTAACCAAGACATCAAAAGGACCTAAATTCCCTACAATTTCAAGATAATTATGAGCGTGCCCCTCTCCAACAAAATGACCCAAATGACCCCAAGACTTGGAAGTATTTACAACCCATGCCATCCTAGCCTAAATTACTACATTAACCTTCCAAAGTTAATAAAATTATGGGAATGCCATTGGGTTATTTAAATGACCAAAATGCCCTTATGAAATGGATAAAATTACAAGAATGCCATTAAGGCCAAATTTGGGAGGGTAAATAAAGTCAAGATGTTGAAATTACGAAAATTCCCCTGAACGCATAATTAGAGCACAAGAAAATTTGAGCTTTATGGATCGACCACAAAATTTTCAAGTACTAGATTACAATTGGAAGGGATCAAATCATAAGCAATAGTGAAGTGCAGCACAAATACTCGGGAATGCCTTCAGGACTAACATGTCTTCAGATAAAAGATGAGTGAAATTTATCGCATCGGTACCAATTGGACCGATGATGTGATATTACTCGCATTTTATTATTTCCTAAATAATTAAGATATTTTCATAATATATTAGCCCTTGACTATTTGAACTCAGCTAAAAATTATTTTTGGGAAATATATTTTCTATATGGATTATGATGTTCTAGTGGGCCCAAGGTCATGGTTTTTAAAGAGAAGTGGGCCCAAGTCCATGTTTTGGAAATCTTGTGAAATTTAGCCCAATGCCAATGGAAATGGGCATTGTCCCGTAAATAATTTTTGAGTTAATAGCTTGATAAAAAGTTATCACAATTTGATAATATGTGTTTAAGCTACTGACTGAAGCCGGTTTTAGCCGTTGGGCTAATAGTACAAAGAGAAAGGTCTTAATAAAAAAAAACTATTGATTGTGTTTGTTGAGAAATGGAACCATCGAGAAGCCCGATATGGGGAATGTTTGTTATAAGGGTTGTTGGATAGATTATGGAGTATAAGGGAAGTATCGCTAGTCCAATATGTCGTAAAACTTTGGGTGCTTCTTATGCATTGACACCGAGGAAGAAGGGGGAGAGGTCTCATCCCACAGTAGTGGACAAGGACTATCAGAAAGGTCTGGGGGTTGAGCAATGGTGCTCACACAGACTATTGGCCGAGGTTGTAGCCTCGTACCAACATGGTAGAGGTTGTAGCCTCTTACTAAGGTGGTTAGTAAATGTGCTTCGAACTACAAGTAGGACAATCATAGACTGTTCCATCAATGTGTATTCTTTTCCATGAGGGAAAGGTTATGTGTGATCCTTGTCAAAATACAATATCTATTTTATAGAAATTTTGAACCTTTGTATGGTATAAATAATGTTTTGTAAAAGTATTAATTAGTGTATGTGTTGAATTGTGGACATGACGTCCGATGTCAACTACCTTACTCATTGAGTTGTTGAACTCATTCCCCTCCAAATAACCCTTTCAGGTGATAAAAGACATGTGGATAATGGAAAAAGCCATCCAAAATCAAAAGTATGCCTTACATTTAGTA
Source organism: Trapa incisa (assembly GCA_030064435.1). Lineage (NCBI taxonomy): Eukaryota > Viridiplantae > Streptophyta > Magnoliopsida > Myrtales > Lythraceae > Trapa > Trapa incisa. The sequence goes on along the minus strand of CM057770.1, from coordinate 4,568,928 downwards.
TTTGGCCCCAGTATGATTTATGAAGTTTATTTTCCAAGTTTCCACTTTATTATTTTTGGGAAATAACTTGAGTTGTTTTATTTTACGCCTTACTCCATATCGGGCTTACAATGATGACAGGCCTATTATTGTAAAATCGGTAGGATGTGGTAGGCTGTCTATAGATCCGACTAGGGAAATTGGGTCGGGGTGTGACAACTATCACAAGTCCCTTATGATAAATTCAGTCTTTCTCTTGCTTCTTCTCGAATTTCGGTGACACATTTTTCCTTATTTTCTTTGTTGGAGTATTTCCCCTTTTTATGATCATACTTTGTTACTCTCGACTAGGGCATTCATCCTAGATCATTTCGTGGGCTAGGTCCAATCATGCATTCTCATGTTGCTTAATTAGGGATTCTCTAACTCCATGGTCCCACTGTGGTCTTGATGGTGACTTTAGGTCATAACGGAATCTTTTTCCTAGATATTCGTACCTTTTGGCATTCCTTGTAATATCATACTCTTTCCAAGAAGGTATTGGTCACTCTTGGGTAATTCTGGGATTTTATCCATTTTGACTATCCTTTGCCAATCGGCGTCACCTTGTTTTTCGTTTGGGAATTTTCCAATATGAGAAATACTCTCTTTCTAATTCACAAAAGAGTGTTGGTAGGGTCCTAATTACCCTACAAGATTGTTGTTGTATCTAAGGGATAATGAAATTATTAGATAGTTTCTTATTCCACACCGGTCACGATTCTATCTTTTATTCTTGGTCTCTTTCTTATCTCTTATTTATGGTAACTATCCTAGTTGACAATATTTCTTAGACGATGGGTAGTCCATCTTTCTTATTTCATAACTTAGCTTGATAACTCATTTTATTCCTTCTTTATTCTAGGTTCTCTTATTTTCTCCGGGTATCCCCTTTTTGGTGGTACACATGTTGGGCTTCACGCCTTATTGATCTTTATTTCCCTTAAGCTTTTCAGCCTCTCTTGAGTGTCTCTTTCACTCAACTCTTCTTTTGTCGGTAAATAGCATTTTTAGTATGCCAATGTCTTTTCTCATTTTGTAATTTTTGTACTTGAGTTTCATCTTCCAACTGATCTCCAGTCCCCTATACTTTTATGGTTTTGATCTTTTCTATGGGTCATTCAATGGTCTCGTCCATATCATGGCATATACTCCTTCAATTTCCATCTCAAATTGCCATTTATAAATCTCTTAGTCTTGGTATCCTTCGGTGCTACAAATTTCATGAGTTTGGCTTTTCGTCTTATTTCTCTTTGTGATTGTGTTTCAACATTTCATAATATAATCATGGTCATCCCAGAACCACAAATGAGATATTAGACCCAATAAAGAAACCATGGGGATAAAGACCTATGAATGTCAAGGAGAATTGGTCAAGTTTCACATCCACCTTAAGGAACTCAATTTGGATGATGGAGCATAATATGAAGAATACAAAATAAGACTATGGTAACATGAATCCCTTTGATAAGGAATCAAGTATAGTGGATAATTCCAAATGCGACAATGGAATGATTATAAATAAGTACATTAATACAAAAAGGTGTAAGTATAAGGAATAAGGGGGAGAATTCTAGGAAAGAATGTCCTGGTGTGCCAGAAGAAAGAGTATGATGATGGATGATAAGAGTTAATAAGACAAACTAAGGTGCTTGTGGTATGGTAAAACAACAAGGGTATTACAGTATCTATGAAAGAAGGTTCCATAGGACGAAGTGAGAGTAATAGATAAAGGATAGGCACATGAAGAATGGATGAAGGATGTGCCAAAGGTAATTCAAGAACCTTCATTAGTCAAGAAGGTATCGAATGAAAGAATTTCTAAAGGAAGAATTATAACTCATTTGAAGAGATAAGCTAGAAATAAGAAGAGAATTCACTAACAACTAAGAAAAGTTTTGGAACCCCAAAACAGTCATGAAGGGCATGACACCTAAGTAATGGAAAACATGTAAGGAATGTGTGTGACTAAGAAGGATTTAGTTATGAGCACCCAAACCTAAGAAAATAATTGGTAATGCACACCACATCCCAAATGGATTAATGAGAAAGTAACAGAAATACCATTGATATTTTTATGAAATAACAAGGACAAGAAAGGTATAAGAAATCAACACCACCCTCATTAGGCTAAGTAAAGAGAACCACTTTGAAAGGTGGAGGTTGGACCAGATTTTTTGAAAATGATCTATTTAAAGATAAAACTCATAAGAAATAAGGAAGTAAAGGGTTGGTCGTACAATGACCATGCATTTCTTACGAGAGTTGTTTTATGATCAAAATAAAGAAAGACTTATTGTTGCACTTAGGAACAAACACAAAATTAAAGGGGGAAAAAAAATGACATCGAAACATGAAGAGGCAAGAATGATGAGTTCCACGAAATGAGTGGATGCTCGAAGAGAAGGTGGAACCTTTTGAGGAAATCCCTAAAGTACGAAATAAAAGACTACCCATAGTGACACATTACCAATACAAAAGGATGAGCAAAGGAACACTCAAAGGAAAAGAAAAGGGAGGCTAAATCACAAGAAATCTCCACCACTAGTTCGGATGCCTAATCATACCATCAAAAGTGGAAGTAAGATAATCGGTGGATGAAGGACAAACCCAAGATGGGAGACCAAAGGATTAAAGCCCAAAAAGAAAAGTGGCACGGGTTATACTCTGAGAAGAGTTGTCTAAAATACGAAGTATGGTAGTAAGGTGCCAATTAAAAATGGTATGAAGAATTTAGATTCCCCAACCAAAATGATTATGAAGAAACCATTGATAACCAACCACCTAGGATGCGTGGTTAGATAAAGAGAGTAAGGAGGTAATGAGAAAAAGTCATAAAGGTACTTTTTATTTGGCGTAAACTGTTACCAAGCCAAAGTGTAAAGGTGACAAGAAGAAAGGAAATCAATATTTCCATAAGTAATGCTTTGATAAAAACGAGAGATGGAACACTCTAGCAAAGTGAGGAAAAGAGCTTGCAAAAGAAAAGCAAGGTGCATTGGACAAAAATCCATAAAAATATCATTTGATGGATGAAGTGGTGGAAATCCAGTTGTAAGGAAATCTAAAGAGACAAAATGGAGATTTATAGGTAAGCTAGAAATGACTAAGTATTACAGAAGAATTCATTGGACATTTGAGTGATATTTATGGTAATTAGGGAATTTTATCAAATGTTAAGGATAGACAGAGTCTCATGATCCCTATAGAATAAAAATTTGACATTCCACTAGAAAATGCTCCAGAAGAATATCATGCAAAAGCTCCCTACGGTGTTGAGGAGATGTAAGTAAAAAATAAATGAAATTATTTGACTCATTTAAGGATGGGACGTATATCAGACCATGATTATGTCAAACGAAAGTCTTGAGAAGACCCAAATGTTTATAAGAAAGATAGGTTGCCTTTGAGATAGGAAGCTAAAAACGGGCAAAGTGATAAATTAAGGGTCCCCGATTGAAGCTCACTTTAACAAAAAGGATTACTAATATGTATTTTTCGTTTTGGAACACCAAATCCTTAAATTTTAAAAAGGCGTTAAGTTCTATAGTAAATAAGATCCTACTCACAACAGATAGGTGAAGTTAATGGAATGACAATATAAGTTAATGAGATGCGACTGTAGATGGAATGGAACAAAAAACACCCCATATGGAATCACCAATCATGTCTTAAGGAAGCATCATGATACAACCATGAGACAAAGAGACTACGAGAAGATCCTAGGAAAGGATCTCAAGATTTGCAATACCATAAGGTAACTCCAAAGTAAAGAGGATAAAGAAAATTCTCAAGGTAAAAATGAGGAGTTTGATGAAGATCTTAAGCCAAATAGATAAAAATGGGATAAAAATTTATCCCATTAAATGGGGCATCTCCAAATCATTGATCGACAAGAAAAGAATTTTAAGAACAACAAGATTCCAATGATAAAAGTATTATGGTATGGTGGCCAAATTATGGAAGAAACGTGCGAAATGGATTTTTGGGATAAGAAAAAAGTATCCCCGATTAATTAATGTGTAATGCGTTTTGGGGACATAACTCTTTAAAAGAAGGGGAGTAGTTGCAAACCTTATTTTCTCAAAACAAGAAACATGGGATGCAGAACTGAAAAATTTTGAATGGACACCATTGATCAAAGTAAACCCGAATTTGCGAAAAGAAATAAAAAAAAGTAATTTAAGTGATCCCAAGTGATCAATGAAGATTCAGAATCAAGGAAAATGGTCATATTGCAAATTGGATATGAGAATTGGACCGGTTCAGGGCGAAACGGAACCGTACTCGATTGAACCAGATTGAACTAGTTTAAATATTCATTTTTAGAGGTGACTTACAAATGTCAAATTGGAAAATTGAAGTCACCACTATGTAGAAAATGAAGTTAGAAATTTGTAATTTTTAGAAAATTTGTTGAGTCGAGCTTATACTATCCAATTTTTTATTTCAGGACACCCAACTCGGTCTAATTGAAATGGTCAACAATCCAATCGGGTCAACAGAACGCCTGCCAGGTCAACACCCCATTAGCGCGCACGACCAATCATCGTGTAGTATGTGGTGAAGCACACCTCGTCAACCGCTAGGTCAATGTCTAGAAGCATTAACCAATAAGAGATTGACTTGTGTCCTCAATCACTAGTCAGACAAAGAAAAATCCACGTCATCAGTAATTGACTAATGTGAGTATGACATGTGTCTTTAGACAATGGTTAGATAAGGAAAATCCTCGTCAATAGGGCTAACCAATGAGAGGCTCACACGTGGCAAATGTGTCAGGTCAGCGGCTAACAAGGATGTCTGAGAAAGGTTTACGAATCAAGAGTTGACACGTGGTAAGGCCACGTCGAATGGCCACATCCGATCGGAAGCGGACACATGGCAATGAAACAATGTATCGAGTAAGAAAATTGATGAATTTAAATCAACCAATTAGAGGAAGCCACATGGCACGATCATCAGACGAACAGATTTGGTTAACTGCCATGTAGATTGGAGCGACCAATGGGAGGTCACCATGTGTCCAATCAATGGGGCAACATATGACTCAGATGTTGAGCAGGTCATTGCGTGAACAACATCAGCAAATCACAATGTGCCACATGTTATCTTGCACGTGCAAAGCTCACATGTGTGCGCACAATATTGTCTTCCTCCTTCAAATAATTGAACAAAGGAGGAGAGGGAAGGATGCATTAACTCTCGTCGCCATTAAATCTCTTCGACAAGGCCTTAAATCAAAGAGTTAAAGGTGGTTCGATGGATGAATTGATAGGAATGGCAATCCTCGAGCTTCCTATATAAAGAGCTCCCCTCCATTCATCCTCTTCACCACTCAAAAGCTTAGAGAACCCAAACTGCTCCATTTCCTGATTACCTGCGAACCATAGCTTCAACTTGGGCACTTTTATTCACCTTTGAAGGTGAATTCGTGTTCCATAGATTCTTGCAAAAGTCCTCTACACAATTGCACTCTCTGTTCACCTTGAGGATCACCAGAGAAGCGTCAGCGAATTTGCACAGTTTCGTTGCTCCTTCGACCATCTACAACCAGAGTACTACGAGCCCAATTCGAGTTGTCTGCAAGCCACCCATAGCCAAACCAAGGCATCCAAACCTTCCCTAGTAAAGTCCACACCTTCATTACATCGTCGTGGTAAGTCCCCATCGGCGCTCTTCACCGAAAATTACTATTCACAATGCATTTTACCTAAAAAGTTATCAGATCAAATTCTCAAAGATTAGACCACCAATTGAAGTGCAATTTAATCCAAAGAGGATCCTTGGAGGAGAGTTATCTTCATGTATCAAAAGCTCTAACCATCGGGCATTCACCGGTAAGTAATCGAATCTTTCTCTCTCTAGAACTATTTTCTAGTGAATCTCTATTTAAGTTCATTTATAAGCTAAATTTGATAATTCAAATATTGAAATGATTCTGGGAACATAGGGAAGATGATAAGAATCATGTTAGCATTCAATTGGGAAGGTTTAAGATCAACTTGGGGATAATCAAAGTTGGAGGACTAAATTATAATTTTGAAAGTTCATGAAGTAAATTGTAATTTTCAAAATTTGGTGGATTTAATTGCAAATAGTGAGAAATCAAGTACCCAATTGGAAATAATGAGAAATTAGGGAGCCAAAGGGAAGATTTGAGGATCTTAGGGACCTAATTAAAGATAAGGTATAACTTAAGAACCTAATTATAATTAATGAAAATTTATAGGTATTAAATGTGAGTACCTTATTATTTGGGACTTAATTGCCCAATTTGTTGTTGGAAAGGAAATGCACACAAGGTTCAAAAATCCTGTGGGATGAACAAGTCTTGGTATAATGGTGAGTGAGATTACTAGCATTGAGTCTGATTGGACCGATGCCGCATTATTACTCGCAAATTGAAAATTTCTTTTCCATAAATAAAATCTCATGACTACGTGAAATTGCTTAAGCCATTTTGGGATTTGTTTCTCATGTGAGCATGAACCATGATTTTAGGACTTCTCGTAAAAAGTGTGTGAATACAATTCAAGTGAACGATCTAATTACAGCTGTCGATGTAGTATATAGGTGGAACCCATGGTCGACAAGAGTTGGTTAGAGACTATTATAGTGGGCCCAATGCCATATTTTGAAGACTATTATAGTGGTCTCAATGCTAATGGGAATGGGTCAAATCCCATAAGTAAAATTTTATTTAAGAGCCTGGTGAAAATTATAAATAAACAGCACAAAGAGTAATGTCTTAAATCAAAAGACTGTTATTTGTGATTGCAATCGTATGGAACCAAGAAGACGCCTTGTAAACCCTATTTCTTCAAAATAAGAAAAATTGGAAAGGAGAACTGAGAAATTTCAAGTGAAACCAAGGTTAAAGCAAACCAAAATTGTATTTAGAAGCCAAAACGAGGATTTGGAAAAATGACAAGTGATCAATAAAGACTCAAAAATCATGGAAAGGAACCATGAAGTGAAATGAAAGTGGAAACTGGGTCGATTCAGGTTGAACCAGACCTACCTGATTAAACCGTGAAAAATTGGTTCAAATATTCATTTTTGTAGGTCACTTAAAAATATCAATTTAGGAAATTGAAGTCACCATTGGATAGAAAATGAATAAAGATAAATTTAGAAATTTTTAGATTTTAGAAAACTAGTTGAATCGGGCCTAAACCGATCGATTTTTTTATTTCTTATCACCGAACCCGATCTGACCGAACCGATCAACAGTCCAGCCAGTCAATAGACCGCTTACCAGGTCAGTGCCTAGTTAGCAGGCGCAACCAATTAGTGATCGATGCATGGCGAAGTGCGCCTAGCTAGCCGCTCGGTCAGCGCATGGAAGCATTGATCAATCAGAGAGTGACATGTGTCCTTGGTCAATGGTCAGATAAAGAAAAACCACGTCACCGACGACCGACCAATAGAAGAGTGACACATTTCCTCAGTCAACGGTCAATTGAGGAGAAGCCTTGTCAGAAAGTATGATTAATGAGGAGCTGACACATAGCAAAGATGCCACGTCAGCAGTCGACTAGTATGTCGGAGAAATGGTCGACCAATTAGAGGTCGACACATGGCAGAGCCACGTCGGATGGTTCCAACCAATCAAATACTGACATGTGGCAGTGGTATAGTGAGTCAGGAAGGAAATCTGACTTATATAAATTAGCCATTCAGAGGACGCCACTTGTCACAATCAAATGGCTAGTCGAGTGCAGTCGGCGGCCACGTTGGACTAATTGACCAATGGGAGGTCGTCATGTGGCCGGTCAATGAGACAAAGGATGACACGAACATTGAGAGGTAAGCCACATCAATAAAGTTGTCCAATCATTGTATGCCAGGAGTCAGCTCACACGTGCCATATAGTGTCGTCTTCAACCTTGGAATGCCGGTAGGATAAGGTTGATTGACTAGCCGCATTTCCTCCAGTGACCGAAAAGCCCTCCGATATGACCATGAATGAGAGAATTTGTGGTTGAGGGATGAAAGAACGGATAGCCTCATTAGTTGTCGAGCTCCCTAAATAAAGAGATCATCCCCATTCGTCCTCCTCATCTCTCAAATGACCAGAAAAGATGAAGTACTCCCTTTTCCGACAAAGCACGAACCAGAGCACTAACGTGGGCCTTTTCCTCAACCTCCAACAGTGAATTTGAATCCCCTGGAACTAGGAAGAAGTCCTTTACCTCGCTCGAGGATCACCGGAGAAGTGCTGGTGAGCTCACACAATACTGTCTCTCTGGCAGTCGCAACGTAGCAAAATCACTCGAGCTAAGTTTCAACCACCTTAGACCTTTTGCAACCAAGTCGACCCTCCTCAGCCGTCCCTCAACCTCCTGGAACCTATAAGGTAAGTCAATTCTGCCTCCTTTCGCCGAAACAATAGAATTGCAGAACCTGGAATACGAAAACTTCTCTCATCGAATTCTCATTGCTCCGGCTACCAATTAAAGTGCAAATTGATCCAAGGTGGATCCCCTAGATGAGCACTAGCTGCCCCTATCCAAAGCTCCGACCACCGCCCCCTCACCGATAAGAAAATGAAGCTCTCTCTCTATATAAAATATTTACAACGAAACTCCGTTTGAGCTCAATTTAGGGTCAAATGAAATCATTAAAAGGTTAGGATGTTCGTAGGAAGATAAGGGAAATGATTTATAGGATGCTAGGAGGTAATTTACAAGATTTCAACCCTCAGTTTGTTGAATCAAGAATTTGGTGCCAATATGCAAGTTTTGATGAAATTGGGCAATTTGGGGATTGTTCAAAAATTGGAGATTTTTGTGAAATTAACCTCAAATGAAGGTCAATTGGGGATTTAGATGAAATTAAGGACTTGATATCAATTAAAAAATAGCAATTTAATTGCTATTAAAGGTATTTATAAGGATTTATTTTCAATTTAAAAGATTTAACCCCAAATTTTATAATAGGTGAAAATTGCAAATAAATTAAACTAAGGATCTAAGCGAAAATAATTTGGACAAATGAGTAATTGATTATCCTTAATAATGTAGGTGCGAAAGGGAGACAATTACCGGCAGCTACAAAATAATCCAGAGACTTCGAAAATCCACCCGGGACAAACAAGTCACGAATTTTGGGTGAGTGGGATTTTCGACATTATGCTTGTTTGGGGTGATGAACGTATCTCCGATAAAAAACCATTTTCCAGAGATATTCTCCCATGACTGTTTGAACCCACTCAAACATTTTTGGAGATATTTCTGATGAGAGCATGAAGCATGTGTAGTTAGAGCTAGAATTGCTCTAGTGGGTCCAAGACCTCAGATTTTGAAACTAATATGGCCCAATGATGTGTTTTGAAAAACTCATGAAGTGGGCCCAAGGCCAATGTGAATAGGCTTAAACCAGAAAAAGTAATAGTTATAATCTTATGGAAAACTTTCATAAATGGATCATTTGTGTGATATAGCTACCAAGTTGAATCTAGGTTTTTGAACTCGTTAGGCTGATAGCTATCGAGTCGAATTCGGGTCGTCGAATTTGGATCGTCGAACTCTTTGGGCTGGTTGTTACTGAGTCGAATTCCATGAAACTCGTTAGGCTAGTAGCCTCAAAGATAGCGGTCTTAATTAAAATATTTATTGCTTGTGCAAGTTGAGTTAGGAAACCATCGAGGCATCTGATATGGGGTAGTGATGGTTCTAAGGGCTACTAACAAACCAGGGAGCATAAGGGAAGCTTTGTCATCCCATAAGTCAAGAAGCTCTGGGAGCTTCATGCACATTGAGACCGAGGAAGAAGGAGGGGAGTCTCATCCCATGAAGGAAGTGTTCTAAAATTTCAAATGGTAAAAGACAGGTTCTAAAGCATGTCATGTTGTAAGGGACATGTAAGCCCAATGGCTTAGGGAAAATATGACTCAAGAAAGGAAGAGTCAGTTGGTATATCATAACAAGGTCAAACATTAAGTTTGGACCAAAGTTGTAATAAACAATAGATAAGGAAGGGCCAAAATAGGACAAAAAACTGATAACACTAAAACTTGTGAAAGCAAGCATGTAGGTCTCGAAAGGACACCGAGCTAAGGGTTTTAACGATAAAGGGATTAACTACACACATAAATGATTGGACATCTTGGAACTCCCAATCCTGAAATCCTGAGCAAGAACCCTCAAGAGAAAGAATCTTACCCGAAGAAAAGGAAGATATGAACCTAAGGATATACCTTTCTACTCACGGACAAGACATGCTTAGTTATGATAAACTTCATGGAATGAGTAAACAATGAAAAAGAAAAGAAATTCCTTAAATGTGTGTTGTAAAGGGGCTAAGTGAAAGAGCAACCAAAGTGTTAGCATGTCAAGCAAACCCAAGTGAACATCAAGGGAAATTATTTCCAAGGCAAAGGATGCTAATTTAGTTTTGGGGACAAAACTTCTAAAAGAAGGGGAGAGTTGTAAACCAAATCCCTTATGGATAAGAAAATCGGGAAAAGAATTGCTTGTTTCCAAAGAGAAACTCAATCTAGTTCATGAACCTTAACCAATAGAGAAAGGGAAAAATGGAAAATTTACAAATCCCGAGTGACCTAAAGAGTCATAAAAATCAAGGAAAATGATTTTGGGACAAATTGGAAAAGAAAACCAGACTGGTACAGGTGAACCGGTTTGAACCATCATTGAACCGATTGCTAAATTCATTTTTCTATATGGCTTAAAATATTCAAATTGAGGAATTGAAGCCACCAGTTAGAGGATGAATTTAGAAGAATTTAGAAATTTTTAATTTCAAAAAGCTCGATAGAATCGAACCTAAATTAGCCAGTTTAAGCATTGAAATTGGTCGGGTCGAGCCGGTCCGGTCCGGTTCGTAACAGTGTCATCTTCTTCCTTCATATGATGACACTATTCATTCAACGGAAGAACGAACAGCAACAGCGAAGATGAATTACCTCCATTCAAGGCATTTTAGGTCATGAATGAGCATGACCAAGATGCTAAACGGTCGGGCAGAGAGTTCACGAGCTCCCTATATAAAGAGCTCCTCTCCATTCATCCTCCTCACACCTGAAAACTTCATTCTCTATCAACTACTCCATTTTTCGATGAAGCTCGAACCAAAGCTCCCACTTGGGCAGTTTTCTCAACCTCAGAAGGTGAGGTCATGTTCTTTAGACCCCCAAGGAAGACAACTATCTAATAGCAACCTCCGTTCAATATGAGGATCGCCAAAGAAGCATCGACAGAATCAAACAGTGAAGCAGCTCTTACAGACCAAAGCTACTCTATTTCAACTGAGCTGAATTCAGCTAAATTCAGCTCTCCTCCGGCCAAACCAAGCTCTCCCAACATCTCAACAGCCCTCATACGACCTCAACTGAGCTGAAAGGTAAGCCAATTCGGCCCTTCTCAGTCGTTGCAAGTCGGAGTTAGAGAGAGAAACTACAGAATTTCACTAACAAAATTCTCCCTCAATTCGAGGTCAATTGTAAGAATTCTTAATCCTAGAAGGTACCTTAGAAAGAGAGCTACCATGCTCAATAGAGAGCTCAGACTGCCACACCTCTGACAGTAAACTTTTGAATCTTTCTCTCTCTACGTACAGTTTTCCAGCGAAGCTCTGTTTGAGCTCAATTCAAACCCAAATGATGTAGTTCAAATCTCAATTGAATCATATGTAAGTGTAGGACTGATCCATACCTTCAATTGGAGCAAATAATCCCAATTGAATGGTCAATTTGAAAAAATCAAATTCGGTTAGTTTGAAGGGGAGAAATTGGGGAAAATTTTGGGGATTTCGAAAAATTAAGGGACTTCTTTGCAATTTCCAAAATTGAGGGCCAATTGGCCATGAAAAAGATGTTGAGGGACCAATTGGTCTATTTTTGGAACAACCGGGGTCAAATTGACACTTTTGGAAAGTAAGGGCTAAATGGTAATTTTTGGAAAGATGGGGACCAAAATGGAAATTTGGGAAAGTTGAGCCCCTTATATAATTTTGAGTAAAATGAGAACTCAAAGGGAATTTTGAAAACTTTGGGAGTCAAATTGGGCAAAGGTTTGCATTAGGGACCTAAAGTTAAGGAAAAATGAACTTTATGGACCTAAATGCAATTTATCGATAAATTGTGAGCCTAGGCTTTTATGACAAACCTTAAGTGAAAAGGCTGCTCAATTCATGTAGGGACAAGTGTGATCGGAATGCCAACAAGAGAAAGCTCACGTCAACTTGGAAAACCAACCGAGGACGAACACGTCATGGCTAACGGGTGAGTGGGATTATGTATATCATACCCGATTGGGATGATGAACACTTTAGAAAAAATAAACTACTTGTAAGTGGAATTTTGACATCACACTCAGTTGGAGTGATGTGCGAACTGAGCTAAAACCTACTTACCGGTTGTAAGTAAAGATCATACTCGATTGGTATGATTGACTTTTTGGAAGGAAGGAGAAAACCGCTTACCAGTTGTAAGCGGAGATATCATCACACCCAGTTGTTGTGATGAAGTGAAAATATGTTTTGTCAAAAGTGTTCTCCCCTGACTTGTGTGCCAATGCTAAAACCTTTTGGGAGACCTTCTTGACGGGAGCTAGAACAACTCAGATAGGCCAGAGGCCTCGGTTTTAAACTTGTGGGGCTAAAATGCCCGATTTTGGAAAATCACGTCTAGTGGGCCTAAGGCTAGTGGACACGAGAAGGAGTTCGTAAACAAACATGAGATATGAAAGCCATGAAAACTCTTAATGAAATGGATCTGTTATTTCGCCATGGTAACAAGACAGGACCGACATACTCAATAGACTAGCGACAGTGCGTCAAGGCCACGTCGACGGACTGGCCTAGACAAACAACTACAGGTCGAGTTGAGAGTCGGGGTCGTTAGACAAGTGGCACCAAAGATAAATGGCTATGTGAAAAATGTTGTTTGTGCATGCACTTGAGGTATAGGACCATTAAGACACCCAAGAGGGGTAGTGATGCGTCCTAAGGGCTACTGGATGACATGGTGGAGATAAGGGCAATTTGTCATGCCAGCAGTCAGGGAAGCTCGACGTAGCTTCATGCGTATGAGACTGGGGTGGGTTGGGATGAGGTCTTTATCCTCATACGGACATGGAGTTGATTTCAGGTGTGAGGGTCGGATGTTGTGAACATCCACTCAACCCAGGGTAGAAATGGACGGGCTTTTATCTTGTTGGTCGGTAAAGTTGCTCCGAGCCACAAGTGGGTGCAGTGGATGGGCTGCCCTGCGAATGTGTGATCCCATCCTGATGAAGGGTATATGTTAACTGTTAAACACACCTAATGTGGAAAATGAGGAAGAATGGTTTTGAAACCCAAAATTTGAGGAAAGAGCATTCCTAATGGAAATAAGGAGTTTGGCACACTCTAATTAAAGTTGTTTTGTTTATGAAAACTCACTCCCAACACCCATTCACTGAGTTCTGGAACTCACTCCGCTTTATATCCCTTTTCAGGAGTAGAGAAAATGACTAAAGAAAACACCTAGATCTACCCCTTGTCAAGTATGCTTAAAAGTTATTTTAAACTTGTATTTTTATTGATTTATGTTATTCCAGGGAAAAAGGTTTAAATTATGCCTAGCTCCTCTTGATTATAGAAAGGGGAAAACCCCTCTTAAACCAAGGGAGCAACAAGTTGATCATGGGAATCTGACCAAACCAAGTCAAAGTGTGACAACTTAGCTCCTCACTTGATCAATGAGAAGAAACAAGAGCTCTTTCGACTCCGGCAAGGATCTAGTACCATCTTGGAATACGAGACTAAATTTAACGAGCTAAGGCCCTTCACTCCTAATTTAGTTAGACCTACTGATATCTGCCAAAAGTTTGTGGACGGTCTCAATATGTACATACTAGATCGAATGGGGATATTAGGACGACCCACGAATTTGGCAGCCATTATTAGTATAGCACACGAGTGAGACCGTCTAGTGCAAACGAGACGTCGAAGAATGGAACATGCTAGTAAAAAGGATGAATGGAGCCATAACAACCGAGCGAACCGAAAGGAACAAGGTGCTTCTCAATGGGGGGCAAGAATGAGGATTATTTAGAGGGGAGAATCCTATAGATTGGCTAAGGAGGTGAGTGCGACTTCCCAAAGGAAGGGCCCTTACTGACCCTAGTGCAAGAAGAATCATGATGGAACATGCCAAGCATGTTTCGGTTGTGGACTACTTGGACTCTTTGCTAGCAGTTGCCCAACCCTACTAGGAAACATCAGAAGGGACAACTCCCATCCATCACCCGAAGCCTAGAAAGCAACCAATGCAGGACGGGAAACGCCTACAACATCAAGGGTTCTAGCTAGGGTTTATAACCTTACGCAGGAGGAGACCAAAAAGGACACTAGTGTAGTGGCTTGTACTTCCCAAACCCTCAATTAAGGGAAATGTGACCTCCCAAATGTTGTATTTTTTTCTTTTGAACTAATAAAAATATCCTTTTGCCTAAGAGAATTTAGTACTTGTCCTTCAACCAGGGTATGTGCAATTATTTGGGGAAAAAATGTACGCCCTCTTTGACTTTAGAGCCGAACGATCCTTCATCTAGGAAATCTTAGTCCCAACCCTGCCTCAAGAACTTACACCTCTAGAACCAAGTCTCAGCATCCTCACGCCATTGGGGGAGGAACTAGCTAGGGACAAACTCTTAAAAGAATGCGAGGTAAAGATCATGGGGACAAACTTGGAGGTTGATCTAATTCCACTACCATTAAGAGAAGTGGAGATGATTTTGGGAATGGATTGGTTGTCCACACATCAAGCAAAGGTAGATTGTCGAAACAAGAAGGTAATGTTCCACTCCTCGAGTGTTAAAGCCCAAAGCATGTTACTGAAAGGAAGTATGTCATTCCTTGCTATGGTGATGAGCGTAAGCTAGGAGAAGAAGGGACTAGAGGATATCTCGATAGTACAACACTATCTGGAGGTATTCCCAGAGGAACTACATGGATTACCTCTGGATCGCCAATTTAAGTTCATTATAGAGGTGATACCTAGAACACAACTAATTTCTCAAACACCCTACCATATGGCCCCCACATAGTTAAAGGAGTTGAAAGAACAATTAGATGAGTTACTGGAAAAAGGCTTTATACGCCCCAGCCAATCACCGTGAGGTGCACTGGTCTTATTCGTAAAGAAGAATAATGGATGTATGAGGTTGTGCATTAACTACCGAAAGTTAAACCAAGTGACTATCAAGAATAGGTACCATTTACCAAGAATAGATGATCTATTTGACCAGTTGAAGGGAGCAACTTATTTTTTCAAGATTGACCTACGGTCCAGGTATCATCAACTTAAGATTAGAGAGGAAGACATATTGAAGGCTACGTTTAGATCGCATTATGGGCATTACGAATTTAGGTTCATGCCCTTTGGTTTAACAAATGCTCTTGCAACCTTTATGGATCTAATGACCCGGGTATTTCAACCTTACCTAGATAAATTCATGATAGTGTTCATAGATGACATACTAATATACTCACGAAATAAGGCAGGGCACGAAGAACATTTGGAGATCACTCTAAGCATCTTAAAGGAAAACAAGTTCTACGCTAAATTCTCGAAATGTGAATTTTGGTTGCAAGAGGTGGGCTTCCTAGGACACGTCGTTTCGAAAGAAGGGGTTAAAGCGGATCCAACTAAGATAGAAATGATATCAAATTGGAAAGCTTCCACTAACCCAACAGAGATATGAAGCTTTCTGGGGCTAGCATGATATTATCAAAAATTTATGGATGATTTCTCAAGAATTGCGTCTCCATTAACATATTTAACAAGGAAAGGAGTGTGGTACAAGTGGGATGAAAGGTGTGAGAATGCCTTCTAAGAACTTAAATCTCATCTAACGACAGCTCTAGTACTAGCCTTACCTGATCCTAACGCAGGAGAATATACTATGTATAGTGACGCATTCAGACAAGGCTTAGGATGTGTTTTAATACAACAAGGAAGGGTTATAGCTTACGCTTCCTGAAAATTAATGACACATGAGCGAAATTACCCCACCCATGATCTAGAGTTGGCCGTAATAGTGATTACCCTTAATATTTGGTGACACTATTTATATGGAGTCAGATGTAGGATCTTCATGGACCATAAGAGCTTGAAGTATTTCCTAACATAGAAGGAGCTCAACTTCGGCAAAGAAGGTGGCTAGAACTAGTAAATGACTATGACCTTATGATAGAATATCATCCTGTAAAGGCTAACATAATAGCAAATGCTCTTAGTCACAAATACCACACTGGAATAGCCTACGTGAGTAAGACTATTTACCATTGCTGGAAAAAATGAGCAAGTTAAAAGTAGGTATCGACTTGGATAAAAGGAAGAAGTGCCTAACGACCAACATAGCGGTGAGGCCCAATTTGATGGAACAAGTTAGAATTCAACAAAAATAGGATAAAGGGCTCAAACTATACATAGACCAAATAGCCGATGGGACGACCCAAGATTTTGTCGTCAGGGGTGATGAGCTATTGACTTTCAAGGGAATGGTGTGTGTGTCAAATAAAGGGGAATTAAGAAGGTTGATATTGGAGGAGGCTCACAATCTAGTATACTCCATGCACCCGAGAAGTACAAAGATGTATCGTACACTAAAACATGGATACTGGTGAAAGGGTATGAAAAGAGACATAGTCGGGTACGTGGCAAAATGCCTATCCTTCTAACAGATTAAGGTAGAGCATCAAAAACCATTCGGGCTATTGCAACCCCTATATATCCCTGAATGGAAGTGGGGGAATATTACAATGGATTTTGTAATAGGGTTGCCAGTAAGGAAGAGGGGGCACGATGCTATATGGGTTATAGTAGATCGACTGAGCAAATCAGCTCATTTTCTGCCTATAAAAGTGACTTACTCCATAGAAAGGTTAGAAAACCTCTATGTCGGAGAGATTGTGCGATTGCATGAGGTCCTAGTGAGCATAATATCATATCTAGACCTGAGGTTCACATCCTGATTTTGGCTTAGCCTAGAAGAGGCTCTAGGAACTAAACTTCATATGAGCACGACCTTCCATCCCCCAAACTGATGGACAATCTAAATGGACCATCCAAACTTTGGAAGACATGATCCGAGCATTTGTCCTAACTATGAATAAATGTTAGGAAGGTTACTTGTGCCTTATGGAGTTTTCCTATATCAACAATTATCATGCCAGTATACAAATGGCACCGTACAAGGCTCTATATAGGAGACCATGTCGTACACCCCTATTCTGGGAAGAAGTAGGGGAAAGGAAGATTGAAAATATGGAGCTCATAGAGGATGCCAGAAAAAAGATTAAGATGATAAGAAGTTGGCTTAAAGGGGCACAGGATAGGCAAAAAAGTTATGTTGACTGAAGGAGGAAGGATCTGGAGTTCAAGGTAGGAGATAAGGTATTCCTTAAGGTGTCACCCAAGAGAGGAAGTCTAAGGTTTCAATAATAGGGGAAATTGAAACCAAGGTATATTGATCCTTACACCATAATTCAAAGGGTTGGACCTGTAGCATATAAGCTCGAACTACCTTCGAACCTGCAAAGGATACACGACGTGTTTCACATATCGGTACTAAGGAAGTACTAACTTGACCCTAGTCATGTACTAGAATACCCATCACCCGAACTAGAAGAGAACATGTTTTATGAGGTAGAGCCAATCCAAATTTTTGATAGATGAGAAAGAAATTAGAGGAACAAGAAGATCCCGATGGTGAAAGTCCTTTGGCGGAGTAGTGAAGTCGAGGAAGAAACATGGGAAACTAAGTTTGTAATAAGAGAAAAGTATCCTAATTTATTTAACGTATAAAAAGTTTTGAAGATAAAACTCATTAAAAGGTGGGGAGAAGTTGTAAACCCTCTTTCTTCATAATAAGAAAAACTAGAAAGGAGAACTGGAAAATTTCAAGTGAAAACCAGGGTTAAAGTGAACCGAAATTGTATTTAGAAGCCAAAACGGGGATTTGGAAAATCCTAAGTGGTAAATAAATACCCAAAAATCATGGAAATGAACCATGAAGTGAATTGGAAGTGGAAATTGGATCGGTTCAGGGTGAACTAGACCCGAACCAGATTGAAACGTAAAGAACCGATACAAAGATTCATTTTTCTAGGTGACTTTAAAATATTAATTTGAGAAATTGAAGTCACCATTGCCTATATAAAGAGCTTTTCCACATTCATCCTCTTTATCCCTCAAATGACCAAAGAAGTTGAATTCAAACTCTAATGAATCACGAACCACAGCTCTGACATGGGCCTTTTCCTCAAACTCTAATGGTGAATTCAAGTCCCCTAGAACTAGGAAGAAGTCCTCTACCCCACTGCAACCTTCCTTCAGCTCAAGGATTACCATAGAAGCATCAAGGAGCTCACATAGTACTGTCTTTTTGGCGGTCACAAGGTTGAAAAATCCTTCAAGCTAAGTTCTGGCCACCTCAGACCTTCTCCAACCAGATTGACCCTCACACGGCCCTCCTCAACTGACCCTCGACCTCCTGGAACCTTTAGGCTATGTTTGGATTGATGGGTTCAGAAGGATTTGGAGGTGAAGTGTTCCAAGGTGTTTGGAAAGGAAATGAAGTGATGGATTTGTAGGTATTAAAATTTTTTAATAATCCATCGTTTGGATGGAGGGGAAGTGATGGGAAGGATTTTTAATAAAAAAAATTAGAAAGGTAAATTTACCCTTTTAATTAAATTAAATAATTTATTAGATATTATATATCATTAAATTATATTAAAAATATTTTTTATAATAATTTTTTATTTATAATATTTGTATTATATAATTTTATATAAAATATTATTAATATATAAATCTATTTAAAGTATATAAGAATATAAATAAATAATATAAATAGTAAATGAGGGTTTAAAATAATTTAAGCAATAAATGACACAATCACTCTAAATCCCTACACTTTTAAAGGGATTGTCTCCTAGTGTAAATGAAGGGGTTGGAGGGGTTTAGAGGTGATTCTCCGCCCCTCCAAACCCCTCCATTTTTTTTACCAAATGAGGGATTTTTTCACCCCTCTGAACCCCTTCCCCTCCATATCCCTCAATCCAAACATAGCATTAAGGTAAGCCAATTTTGCCTCCTTTCACTTGAATAGTAGAATGGTAGAACTTGAAAAATGATGGGAACGAGCTTGAAACTAATATGGCCCAAGGCCGTGTTTTGAAAAACTTGTGAAGTGGGCCCAAGGTCAATGGGAACGGACGTAAACCCATAGACAAATTAATAGTTATGAGCCTCTAGAAAACTTTCAAAAATTACTAATTTGTGTAATATAGCTACGAAGTCGAAGCTAGGTTGTTGAATTCATTGGGCTGATAGCTATCGAGCCGAAGCCGAGTCATTGAACTTTTTAGGTTGGTAGTTACCATGCCGAAGTCGGGTCATGAAACTCGTTGCGCTGATAGCCTCAAAGATAACAGTCTTAATTAAAAATATTTATTTCTTGTGCATATTGAGATGCAAAACCATCAAGGCACCCGATATGGGGTAGTGTTAGTTCTAAGGGCTACAAGATAGTCTAAGGAGCATAAGGGAAGCTTTGTCGTCTATTAAGTCAATAAGCTATAGGAGCTTCATGCGCATTGACACGGAGTAAGAAGGGGGAGAGGTCTCATCCCATGATAGCGGACACGAAGGCTCGATTTAAGTCTGGGGGTTGGGAGTAGAGATCATCTAAACTTGTGGTAGAAGGTATGACCTTCTATCAGAGTGGTCGGTAAAGTCGCTACAAACCACAAGTGGAAATCGGGGACTGCTCTACGACGTATGATCCCTTTGATGATAAAGGGTGTGTCCATGATTGTTAAACCAAATACACAAAGGTGAAATGTAGAAAACTCTTTTTAAATGATAAAAAGAAATGTGAGGGTTAAATTACCCAATAAAGATAAAATCAAAAAATTTCTTACCCTTACCCCTTATACCATCCACTCACTAAGTTTTAGAACTCACCCACTCTTTTTTTCCCTTTTTCAGGAAGAAGGCTTTCAACCTCGCCAAGAAGAACCTCAAGCTAGCACAAGGTACAACGCGTATGAATTCTTTCCTTGAAATAGTTTTGATAATATTGTTTCAGGGAAACCATGGAGAATTAAGTTACATCTAACTCTTAACATTATTTTAGAGGAGATTATCCTTCTATACGGAGAAGAGTGGCAGATTGATCATGGGGTTCCAACCAAATCGGGTTGAGGAATGACACGCCCAATATGGAGGTAGTGGTGGTTCTAAGGGTTGTTGTATAGCAAGGTTGGGACAAGGGAAGTTTTCACTGGTCCAGTATGTCACGAGACTTTGGGAGTCCCAATGCACATTGAGACCGAGGGAAAGCGTGAGAGGTCTCGTCCCTCAATAGTGGAAAACTTCATTCGGAAATGTTTGAGGGGTTGGAAAATTGTGCTCACACAAACGAATGGTCGAGGTCGTAGCATCGCACCAATGTGGTAGAGGTTACAGGCTCTCACCAAGATGGATGGTAAAGGCGCTTCAGGCCACAAGTGGAATAGATCGAGGTTGTATCATCACAGAGTTTGTTCTACGAATGATTGATCCCTTTAATTAGTAAGGATGTTTGATTATTTATCTGATACAAACTTATGGAAATTTTACCATGAATAAATTATGAAATTTATTTCGGGTATGAAGAAATATAATTTTTAACTTATGAGATACAAGCAGTAGGTTTAACTAGAAAATCGTGTGAAAGATTTTTCAATGGTAAAATAAGAAGTAGCTTATTTATTTGAATATCCAAACCCTTTTTATTTAAGGAAAAACATCCTTATATTTTTTTAATATGTGTTGGATCGTGGATAGAAGGTCACGATATTAGTAATACCCTACTCACTAAGTTGTAAACTCACTCACTCTCTTATCCCTTTTAGGCTTTGACATGTAAAGAAGAAAATTAGAAGATGACCTTCATTCTTGGTACATGAATTTCTCTTAGAGATTTATGTATAGCTTTATGCTTTTTGGCATAACTTGAAGACATAAATTCATGTACAGATTTATTTTTATTCTTGCTTCTGCCAATATTATGGTAATGGTTATGGCCTCTATCATATTATTGAGGGGAATTGTGTATTGTTCATAGGGTTTCGATCAAATAAGGTCATGGTGTGACATCATATGTTTAAGAGACGGAGTCATTTAGAATAAGGACCGAAGTATGAGATTTATGAATTTAACATGCTTGATATTTTATATGCATATTTTTTGTACATACTGATTGCTATGAATATGGGCACCATTAGGATGTCTATCATGGTAGTAATGATGCCTAGGGTAGACTGAAAATGAGGGATAATGATATATTAAGTTGTACTATTAGATGGCCATAAGATCCCTATATACTTATGTGCATGACAGCAATGGATAACCAGTTTATACGTATACTTGGGTATGTGGTCAGAGGAAACAAATAGAGTATACAGTTGGTTGAGGACTCATACTTGATATCCACATAAATCATATGTGTTTATTTAGAACATGGTGAGATAATATTCATTTCAATTGAAACATATGAATGATTCATTGATTAATATGGTAAATTGTTGAGTATGAGATCTACTAAGATATACTTGAATGTAAAATCCTAAGGTCGAGTGATAATGGTCGGTAAAACTATGAAAGTTATCAAAATATAAGAATGAGAAATAATTATCCATATATAGATACTTTAATGAAGTCTGAGATTGTATTTATCTTATTTTAAGCATTTGTCTTATTGATACTAATTTGGTAAAAGTACTCACATTGTAGTATATAAGAGATGTGGTGGGTTGTTACCAGAACTCGATAGAGAACACTAAGCTACCTGGCTTCACCGATCCTACCTTTTCTCATTATGTTTGTCATATTTACAAGTATATTTATGATCTCAAACATGCTCATCGATACATGGTTTCTATGCCTTAACTCCTTCCACCTCATGGGCTTCTATGAATTTGTTGTTTATGCTTCTCTTTTCATCTATTTATCCTCATACTTGATTATTTTTATTCTCATATATCTTAATAATATTATTATTGGATCTCTCATACACCGATCGAGCATATCATTTATACTCTTCGTTGTGAATTCTCTATCAATAATATGAGATTTCTTCATCACTTTCTTGATATTGAATTTCACTCTCATTCTCATGATATGTATTTAACTCTGTATAAGTACATTTGTGACTTACTTTCTAAAGCTACTATGAGCATGTGCAGACCTCTCTCCACTAGTATCATATTAAGCATATTTTATGGTATATTCAAGGAACTAGTCATATTGAGCTTACTCTTAGATAGGACTCTCAACTCTTCATTATTTTTATTGTCAGTAACCTTAACTGTGGTCGATTTATAGTAATTTTATTTTTTGGGGGCGCAACTTAATTAGAAGAAATTCTTAAAAAATAATGTATAATTACATGCTTTAACTCCAAAATTGAATACAAAAATCTTAGAAACGTTATTTTGAAATTTATATATGTATTCTCGACAACACCCGACTTCTCGCTCTCAAACTATTTTTATTTTGTTTAATAACGTTTTAACTATTTATCTTATAATTAATCTTACATTTTATGTTTGTATAAAAAATATTAAAATTTATTATTAATTTATTCGCGAGCAAATTAGTGTGTCATAGTTTTATATTCACTTTATTGACATCAATTATCAACTAGCTAACCTTGTTACTAAAGTTCTTACTCACTCGTCTTTTCATCCATTATCGTAAACTCGATATACCAAACTTCTCCAGATTAAGCTACCTCAAAAGAAATGCTACATCAGCCTGCCTACATGACCACAAAGTATCATATTCTATGTTATCTTGTCACCTCAAGTTGTATATAAATATAATATAAATGTAACAATCGAGCATTAAGGATGTGGGGCTACCTCCCTTATCCTCCTAGGCTCTTCCTCTTCCTCTTAACGTTCTCCTAGGCTCTTCTTCTTTCTCGTAACACTACCTGCCCTTCAAGTGCTAATTGGTGGCTTAAATTACCGGCCCTTCATAGTGATGATGCGCGCGCAGGCAGCTGCAGTGGAGGGTACATTGTCTCAGGGCTCTCTCAAGATCTTCTCAAGTATAGTTAACTGAGTTCATAGCTTAGATTTAGATGTTTTGCTGTTGGCGTCTTTTCTTTTTGCTTTGTTTGATTATTTTTATGCCGATTTGGGTAATAATGAAGTTTAATGAATGTACAGGTGGATTCTGCAGCTCACTGATAGAGTTCATTATGGTAAAATACTATTAATCCAAACAAAGCGTTCTGGCAAAATTGCCTTGAACGATTTCCTAGCATAAATAAATTGGGGCTGGGAACATGAAGCACTACTACAAAAATAGCCAACCATCTCTGATCTACAGAAATCACAAGTCCACAAGTGCCACTACCAATTAAATCAACAAAGTTGTCCCACACCAAATGAGAAAATGGAGAACGCGAATTCCTTACTTCCACCGAAGGGACTGCCTAATTCCAGTATATATGAGCCCTAGTGACCGTCCAATCAAGCTCACAAGAAAGAATGAAATTGCATTGCTGACTTTATTGATGATGGTCCTGATCATTGGCAAAGTTATGTCTGATACTTCGAGAAATAGACTGAAGTAGTACTTCCTACATATTATAAGTAAAAATATATATAACTGCAATGGTGTAACTCTTGAGGCACTATGGTGAAAACAAACAGGGAAAGCAAAGAAAAAACAAAATAAAAGAGAGATTCAAAGTCTTACCACCCTGTTAGGCCCCTAAGTTCCCTAGTCCGCTTCACAGGCATTGTGAAATTGCCTATGACAATATGTTGAAGAGGACTTTTCATTGTTGCAGATTTCTTCATGAACAGGTCTTTCCACCAACCACTATTTTCTGAGGTGCTCCTACTTGTTTCCATGGTGAATCGACTCTGGAGTACATTCAGATCAAAGCGGTCCTCATACATTGAAACAACTGCCTCCATGTTTTGATGCAACCACTGGTTCAAAGCAATCTATGCATATAAACAGTCACTGTTCAATTACTCTGGATTAATAAAAACTGTTGCCACTTAATTTAAGCTGCTGTTCAGATGCTCTTCTCCATTCCCTCCCACATGCATTTTCATTCAGAGCATGATCATAATCCCATGTTAATAGCATGCTCAGAAGTTATTGTTCCTATGAATGGATATATAGTTCCAGATCAAGAAATATGAAACTCAATCCCAGATAGTTCCTATGAATGGATATATAGTTCCAGATCAAGAAATATGAAACTCAATCCAAATCTGGCCAGCAGTAGTTTGACAAGCCATTTTCAATTTAAGTAGTACTGCCTAAAGGATACAGGCAGACTCAATATTTTTCTTTAGAACAGAAATTTACCATAGTTTACAACTGAGTGGAACATAGCAAATCCTCATAAACAAAGTAGGAAATGGTATGGTGCATAGAGGCACTAGAACTCAAATGTTTTTTGATGTCCTACTATGATAGGTGATTTCAGCTTTTTAGACCTAGAAATAAAGGGATTGCAATTTGCACAATCACTTTTACAAAAACTTTACATATTCAACTGCCTATACTGACTCCAAATTATTAGTGCAGCTCATTTCCAGCATTAAAATGATGAATTCCTGTCCAAGCTGTCATAAAGGCATCAGAGTCTGGTCCACATTTTTTACCCAGATGCATCAATTCTGAACAAGACTCATTAACTAGGCTGATAAAGCCTTTCGTGAAATTCATGTTTTTTTAATTTCAGCTAAGAAATTCAAACTGTTTAGCAAGTGATTATGATTGGACACTTCAACCAACTGTGGTGAGACTATCTCACATAGCCATATCATGATAAGATTTAACTTATTCAAAAAGTAAATTCAAGAATGGGACTGCAACCACTTGAAGGCAACATTTTATATAGCATAATGGCAAGGTATTGTTTTCTTAAAAGAAAGATAATCTCAATTATACAAATGCAGCAATATACCTCATTCCGTAACTTTTGAAGTGATCTGGTTGACAAGGAACACAAATCTGAACCCAGATTGTTCATTTCATTTGACAACTTGCCATCTACAGATATGAGTTCCAAATATATACTTGCAATACCATCAGCTAATCCAATCACAAAATCTTCTACTATAGAAATTCCTTCTGATAAGAACAAGTAGTTTTCATAATAGCTGTCATCCCTGCAAGAAAATTGCAAATGAAATGCTATTAGAACAAAAGAAAAAATAAGTGCTTCCAAATTGAAATTGTTCTACAAAGCTGACGTGATCGGTATGTATCATTGAAAAATAGTAAAAGACAGAATATTTCTGCAAGGTGTATTTGCACTCATTGTGATGAACTTATAGCAGTTTGACCAATTCCCAGAAGTACTAAATTAAATGAAATCGAATGTCAGTAGAAATATGCCAATTGGGAGGCATTAACTCTATAAGGTAAAATAATCTTTGGAGCCACCATATTCAATTTTTAACAGTATCCTGGAGAGAGAAAACTGCATATGAGTGAAGTAGCAAACATTGGCCAAGCTGATAATAGTTAACCCTTTGACAAACAAATAAAACTTAGGAAGATTATTTCAGCAAATAGAGTATTTTCATACGAAGTAAGAGGGTTGCTTAGAACTGCTGCCTTGAACTAAAATTCTCAATCCTCATACCAAGAGCCCTGAAACAGCTATTCCAACCATTCATAATGAATATTGTCATTCCTTGCACTTTTCATATGAGAGATAGAACATTAAATACAAGGAAAAAAAGTAAATTCAGCTAAAAGCATAGAAAATCAGAGACCACAAAAAACCACAAACAGTAAAAAATAGAGGTCAATAACTACAGTACCTGACAGAACCAAATCTTAGAAAGCATAATAAATTGGCATAAAGATACTCCTTCCCTGACTTCATAATGTTCATTAGAACAGTATCATCTCCTTTAAACCTCTCAACAATCAGAGAAGGAAGCACCTGGTGAAAAAAATGGTGTATCAATGATTAGATCTTACTAGCTGATAAAAAAGGATTATCAAGTTTTCTAGAAAATTGTAGCAAATAAATGTTACTTGCAAGATAGAACCGCGAATATACCGCATCAGAATCATTATCATCATTAAGAAGCTCCTTGCCTAACCAAGACTCGCAAATGGGCTGCATGGATTTCTTTATGATTTCGGAAAGTACCTTTGACCAATCATCCCTAGAGGCAGTTTCATAATTTCTTTGGATGCTATTCACCTGCATATATTGAGAAACCTTTTAGTTGAGTATCTACAGGAATTGTAAGAGCTACAAGTCAACTGAAAATTAATGTATAATATGCTTGGCATAAGGAAACAACTTACAATAGGCTTTGAATAGACTAATCTCTAACTTGCAGGCATTTTAAAGAAAATCCACCAACTCTCACTGGAATGGATATGGATGAAGTGGTTCATTTCCATATTGTTAAAAGAAACAGCATTTTTACTGTTCAAAAAGTTTGTTTTTCTACTATTTCCATGCATCATAAAGAGTAAACATAACTAACTCTGGAGCAATACCAGAACTTAATACAGTTAAGTTATTATACTTAATGAGCAGTGACATACATCAACTGGTGCAAACATAAATTATAAACCTCAGATTTTGTTATGCCCATTACAGCTCAAGTTATGAATACTCAAGCATGACCATCATAAAAAAGGTTAGTTCTTCCATATGGGGCATACAGAATCTAAGTTGCAGTATGATCTTTATATAGAAAGCTGTGATTTTTATTCTAATATACACATTATGTGGACATTAAATCCAGTTTCAATCCCATAGTATCATAGCATTGATTTAGACAGTATCAACTTGTTTTTCACAGCCTATCCAGAGGAAGTCATAGCTATTTTACAAAATATAATAAATAAACACAACCAATTTTTAGCACCCCCAGAATTTTCTAAAGTTTAAATTACCATTATTAGAGATCAATAAGAAAAGGCAGATGATCACATATTAAATCCATCTTTTTTGGTTTTGATAACCCAATTACAACTATAGGGAAGAATAACAAAACTTCACTATCAATCAGACTATTTTTTTATATGGAGCATACAGATACAGCCACAGTAAGATGATTAGGTACAAAACAGAAGGTTGCATTTATGTTATGTGGACCTCATGGCAATTCTATTCTATCAAAACACTGATTGATCAAATGTCAGCATTTTTTGCAATATATCTGAAGTGTGTTAATGCCTTTGAAAGTTGAAAATTAGCAAGTCATGGAGAACTAGAATCATCCTGATCTCTGTCGTGAAGAAATGAAATGCTATAAAGGTAAATAAAAATGGAAAATGACAAAAATAAAGAGATAATAATATAGTGCATGCCTCTTTCTCAAAGTGCATTGTAACAGCCAAAAGTAACCGCAGTCTTGGACCCTCAGCTACTGCACTTAAGCATAATGGATGTTTTACATTGAACTGCTTGACTTCAACAACTCCATCTTCCACATTATTCGGTCGCTCAACGGCTTCTAAAGAATCCAAAAGTTTCTTTTTAATCATGTCCCAAATGCCTTTTGAGACCTCTTCATCAACCTTTGTTGCCCTGAATGATTGATTGTATTTCTTTCAGGCATATAGAGAGATTCCTCGGAGACTCAGTTTCCACACATTAACCATACAATGTATATTTCAGAAACAAGAGAAATCCCAAGAACTTATGACAGGTTAAGCTTACCTACCAGAAAAGGCTGAAGCCTCAGGGACTATATCATCCCCAGAGATGATATTCCCAGAAGTGAAACTAGGCTTCTGGATTGGAGTTACTCCAACCATATACGTGAGAAGCATGCTAGCCATGAGAAGCACTTGATCAGCAACTGGAACCCATTCAGATTCTTGGCTACCACTAAAGCTGGACAAAGAACCCAGACAAGCACGAGTGAAGGAAGTTGCTTGGCCTTGAAGATTTATGTCCACTCTAGGCCTGCTAACACCAAGTTCCCAAAATTTGCATGTCTTCAGGGGAACAGCAAGCAAGTTGTGGTGGAAATCCTTTCTATAAAAAATGTAAATGAATAGATGAATGAGATCACTCTATAATCAAACTGTATTATTCACACTTTTGTTGTAGAAAAACCATCATAATGAGTCTGTTTGGTACCCCTCAAAACTTTTTCTTGCGATTTGGCTATGGAATGCCACAGAGGAGCCATCAAAGAAGGCACAGAAAAAAAATGGACTACAAACTGCAATAAATTTGGCTTGAAGCTGTAGCAGAAGATTTTAAATTCAGAAGGAACTGAACACGTTTATTTCTACAATGTAGCTAATTCTGACATCAACTATGACTGAGCAAAAAAATATAAAACAGAAAGATTCACAGTCATCCATTACAAACTGCAGCGGTTCAATACCTGAACATCCCAACATTACCAGCGAATCCTACATGAACTGCTAATATTTTAAAACCTCTTAACAATTGAAAACATTTGCACAGAAAATCCCCATGGAAATATGTAAATTGGAATCGTATTCAGGACCCCAAGGACGCTGATCACCTTAAGTTCCACTGCCGACGAAGAGGACCCTTCCCTCCGGTTTCACCACCGCGCCGGAAATGCAGCCTGATGCACGACGCTGAAGCTGCACATTCCGCCATCAGCAAGGAAACCGCCTTCCACGCTCAGTACATTTTCCGATCCTACGAGCCAAAAATCAAGACAGCTCTGAGCTCTCGGAACAAAAAAAATCACCTACGACGATATGAGAGCACACAGCCCGCACTTGGTCACGGAAGCGATAGTAATCCAGCGGTGGAACAATGCGGAGATGGACCAACTGAGAAGACCTTATAGAAGGTTGAGAGGTGTGAGAGAGAGCCGTTGAGGCTGGAGACGAGTAGACAAAGTGAGTGGATTGGATTTGTGCGTACCTGATTTTCTGCTTCAACAGGGAGAGAGAGTTCAGGAACTTTGCCAGTGAAAAAGACTCTTCCGAAGGGGCCGAGCAGCAGTCTTTTTTTCCATGACATGGGTATGTTTGGATTAGTGGGTTGGCTGGGATTAGGATTTTGGTGGGGATGTATAGGGAAATATTAATGAATTTTAGTTTAATTTCACCAAATTTCTAAACTAAAATTACAACCAAATTATTATTCTCATTTTTGAGAAAGAAAAATTATATTGAGCAAAAAAAATGAAAAATTGTAATATTTAATATTAAAATGATAATAATATTTAATATTATACTCTTATTATTTTTCTCTTTCAATAATTTTAATATATTTATACATTTGATAAATTTTACCCCATAATTTTTAACAATAAGATGCAAAAAAATATAATAGGATAAAATTAAATTTATTAATTTAAATGACGTGAATACTACTTAAATTTTAATACAATAAAATTTATTGTCTAATTTTATTTATAATTAAAGTTTATTATTATCGATTTAATTCATATATTTAAGTTAATATTACATTAAAATTCACACGAATTTAACTCAAAATTAAGTGTTCACTTATAAATATAGTTTAATATTGCGTTTATAAGTTAGAATTGAATTAACTATCAAGATTTTTAGATTTTGATTGATTAAGGATTAACTGGTTGGCCGTTATTACGGTGTAGTAACTTGATTTAATAAGTCTCGTTGAAGTAAGTGAATAAAGTCAAGACAAACTAATGCTGGAGTAGTTTAAGTCAGCTTGTGCTGTTTATGTGAATTTTCACTTTCGTGCTTATATTTTATGCGAAATTTCCATAGAATTATGAGTAGTTTTCAATTTGACAAATCTTCCTACAAGTTTTTATATTCTCCCATTTTTGCCATGCTTAATCTTGAATACCGAAACAGTGTATATAGTCAAGACAAACTAACATTAGAGTTTATATTAATTTAATTTGACGTCATGTGTGCTCAGACTCAGACAGACAAACTTGACATAGTGTTAGGTAATCCCAAAAAGTTGAACAATAATAAATTTATAAGCACAAATTGGAAATTCAAATTGAAACAAACTAATAAATTAGTTTGAGAATAAGTTTTAATATAATGAGAATTAGTATAATAGACTTTAAAAAATATAATAATATTTTAAATCAAGTTTAGGGAAGGGTATTATAACACTAGAAAATTTAAATTTGAAAAATAGTTCAAACCAAATAAATAAATTGTATCAAATCGAGTAAATAAATTAACATGAAATATTTTGTTTTACTACAACTATTAATTTTACTTTAATAGTATCAACTTTTGATGACATAACATGTTGGGTGAAATTTTAGTCAATAAAAAATGTTGAAGTGACTAGTGGTGGATTGGATACCCTCGTCTTCCTTGGACCGAGTTGCTGCCACTTTTGAACAAAGCATAAGGGTAGCTCACAGTCACGGTTAGCATATCCCTCGACCACCGGATGGTGGTAAATCTCTAAACAGTTCCACATCACTAAATTAATTTAGTATATCCAAAAAATAAAGAAATTATAAAAATAATTAACAAAAATAAAATAAAAAGGAAATAATATCTGAAATAACTTGATATATCCTTAATTCGCATCCTTAATCCCCGCTAATATATCAGCATTATTTTTTTCTGTTAAGAATGTATCTGCAATTTTGTTCGTCGCCTAACACGTCAGCTGGTCCCTGAACGACGATATTTCCTCAAACACCGGCAGTCTCCTGGACCTCGGCGGCGCCATCTCGCTCATGAGCCGTTCGATCCCCTTCACAAAGTCATGGTCCAGGTCCAGGAGGTAGGAGAGTTCCGCCTGTGGAGGCGGCGACGGTGCCTCCCGCCTCGGCTTCATCTCCGCCAGCAGCTCTTCCGCTCGTCTGCGGGGCTTCAGGTCGTCGGCCCCTGGGAGCCTGTCCTCTAGGATATCCTTGAGGACCCTCTCGGCCTCGGCTAAGCGGTCCTGCCTGATGAGGCAGAGGGCCAGATTGCATGCTTTGTTGGCGTCGGGATCGATCATCTGAGCCTTCTTGTACACCGCCTCCGCACCCATGAAATTGAACTTCTGCATGTATGCCCATCCCAAGTTCCCCTGCAAATTACACCTCAACAACACAGTTGTAACTAGTGCTAATTATACGGAGGAAGTGATAAGGAAGTGATAAGGAAGTGATACCAATAATCGAGACGTCTCCTGCTTGACGGAGACCTGGAACTTCTTGCCGTGGGATCGAGCGGTCTTCGTCGGCCGCCCGTTGAAGATCTCCCCTTGGTATATCTTCCTCAGCTTCCTCTTCAGCAGATCGATCTGCTCTTCCACTTTCCCGCATTTCTGCCGCAGAAATAAAATAAACCGATCAGTTCGATTAAGAACATCAAATTCCAATGAGGGGAGGGCGAGAGGGCTGGTTAGTATATGGGAGGTTACAAAAAAAAAAAAAAAAAAAAGGATGAAGAAGAAGAAGAAGAAGAAGAAAACCTTGTAGAGGTCGATGAGGACGTTATCGAGGGACTCCTGTGACTGCTTAGTACAGCGGAAGCGGAAGGACCTGATGGCTTCAATGGCCTCCTCGGAGCGGTCGAGCTGCTTCAACACAACCGCCATGTCTTTGAGGGCGCTGTCCACCTTGTCCCCGGCATATATGGCCTTCCGGAACAGCACTATTGCCGCCTCCGGATCCTTGTGCACCAGCTGTATGCTTCCCATAAAATTACATGTATATTATTGCTTGTCTTTCATAAAATTGGACAAGAAACTTTTGAGCAGAAGAGGCAATAAATGGCATTTTTTTTCAATTTCAATAGCAGATATGGATATATAAAGGATAGTAGTAGTAAGAGTAAAAGATTAGGAGAGCATATAAAATCTCATGAAGTAATTGAGATGCGTGGGTATAGAAAGGATAATGGTAGTAAAATGGCAAAAGATTAAGATAACAAATGGCATCTCATTGGGTAACTTCTTGAGTTGTTTCCATTTACAAGAGACATCTGATATAAAAAGAGATTGCAATAATATGATATTGAATACAGAAATAGTGTACGGAAAACTTTTGTGATGGTAATGAGTTCTATCTAAAGCCTACTTGACTTTGAATAATTTTAGGATTAGTGAAATGTTCTAAAGCTTTTGTATAAAATTTGTAAGTGAAAACAAATTGTATTGAAAAAAATTATATTGGTACATGAAATTGTCATCAATGCAAAGGTTGATACAATTGTGTATTAGATTCAATCATTTCTAGCAAAAGTTAGTAGATGTATACGAGAATATATACAAGCAAGATTTGTGAACGAGACAAATTATATCAGAAGAGAATGTATACGGTTGTTATAAAATTATTGAATTAGTCATTTTAGAATTGTGTGAGTATTAAGCTATACCATTAATGAACGTATAAATATAATTAATTGGTTTATTTTTATTAATAATATTCATATTTGTGTGAATGTGTTAATTAAGAGAAAGTTATTAATTATAAATATTAGAATATTTTTAAACTTATAAATATAAAACAGTTGTATATTATTTAATATAAAAATTTATTTTTAACACCCATCTTAATAGAAGCGGGTATTATTATTTCGATCTCGATGTATATAAAATAATTATCTCGATTTGAGTATTTTTTTTCTTAATACTCGATTATAATATAAGTAATAAGTGCTCATTTAGTGAGAAATTATTATTAATTAATGTAATAATTTTAATTTTATAAATATATAATAATTTTCTATTTTATATAATGATATTTTTTTCAATAATAATTTTAAAAAAATTATTAACAACTCCAAAGTTAAAAAGACATTTGAATTATAGTAATTTTAAGATAAATCTTATCCATTAATATGTTAGTAATAATAAAATATGACAAAAATATCGATAGTTGAAATAGTAATTAATATATATAATGTTACATTATTAGTTTGTGCTGGCACTAATTAATTAGTACACTAAAATAAAACTAAAAAGCTTAAGCCTATGCTAACACACCAAGGGTGTTACCCAATGGCATTTTTTTTTCTATAACCCTATCACTACTGACCTGTCTAATAATCAAGTATTCACAGTTAACATGCTATGGAAGGAATTCGTCACAAAATTTGGAAAGATTAGATCATAAAAATCCTGTTTCAATGCTTTATTATAAAGGTAAAAAAGTTGGCAAAGATAATTGTCATATATAAATATCTTTTTACCTCATGAAAGTAGTGAATGAAGAAAATAATCTTGAAAAAATGTTATATGCTATGTTTTTAATATTAAATATTTTACAAAAAAAAATGAAAGATTAACAATTTTGCTAAATATAAACTTTTAAACTCTGAACAATTTTAAAAATATTAAATAAACTAATATAGACCAGAGGAGGAGCACTGTAGTAAGTCAAAGTTTCATCACCCAACCAAACCAAGAAATCTACGCAGCAACGCAATCGAAATGCTCGTATTAGGAACCCTAATGAGAGAGCCGGCGGATTGGAACGGTACCAGAGGGGTTCGAAAGAGCTGGATAGCTCGTAGTAGCTAGCTAGAGATAAGAGTAAGATGATAGAGCGAGACGGACCTGTGCATGCTTAGCTCGGACGTATGGGCTGTCGCCGGAGGGAACCTTGGGGTTGGAGATGACTTGATCTGAGCTTCCATAGTGGCCTTCCATCTCTCTATCCACCTATCTTTTGTGCTGAGAGATGACTTGACCTGTGCGCATCCCGATGCATATACACCCGCGTAGTTGAATTAATGACTTGTGAAATGAAATGAGAGGAATCGATCTTCATCGGGGTGTGATATAAAAACAATGGATGAGAGCTACTGAACATGGACGACTTCTCGTATAGATTCATGGATCCCATCTCTCACTCTCTCATAATTTCTTTTTATTAGAAGTACTATAAAATTTAATAAATTACTGTATTTATTTTTGTTGACCGAGTGACCATGTTTTGAATACTTAACTATACACACGTCATGTATATACTTGGGATCAGTCCCTAGAGGAAGAAAAGTGATAGAAAGTGATAAGGGGTTTAGAGGGGATGTACCATCATCCCACAAAGAATTATAGAATTTATTAAATAAAATTTTTATTTATTAATTAATATATTTATATTTATTTAATTTATTATTACTCAATAACATGATTGTGGTCATAATGAGAATTACATCATGGAAAAATCTATGAGGACGCACTTAGAGTAAATTTTGCATGTTAAAAAAGTGTAATAATTGCCAAAATATCATACTTTTTTTCCTAATTTTACCTTAGTAAAATATTTATAGCCACACGTACAAATTACATGTAAAAGGTAGTCTGTCTTTAAAGGTAATTGTAAGACGCTTCAACTCTAATTCCCAAATATTTATATTTTAAAATTATATATATATATATATATATATTTACCCAAACAAAATACTTCCATTAATCAAAATTGGTGGATACCATACTCATGTTGAGTTATCAAATATAGTAGAATAAAATCTACTTGATCCCATATTATTTATATGGAAGCAAACTATTTCATCCGCCATGAATTTTTTTCTTGTTTACCTATAAAACAAGTACACTTCTATAATAAAATTATGAATTAATATAATCTATACAAACAAATTTATTTCTAAAATATTGTTTGGCTACTCTTTGTCAACCTTATTCCTGAAAGGGCCACCCTAACTTATTTGACTTTCAAAGCAATCAAACACATGAAAAACACTCATGTTTCAACTTCCTTCCTTACCACAACTCTCATGGTGTAATTTCAAATACGTAGTTAAAGGAATCATCCACTTTTATCATCATGAATTACGTAGAATGATAACGCATTTAGCTTTTCTCGTGTGAAGTCCTAGTTGGTATTCTACGCGTAACTCTTAGTTGCTCTTTCTTCAGGCTCAACGAGTGCACCTTGGATCAGCACACCTATTTGTGGGGTCATCTTTCAAAAAATGATTTATTTCGTTCATTTCAATTTGTTCATCATGTCATGGTAATAAAATATTTGATTAACCCCGTAATACTATAATTTTTCAAAAGAAAATTTAATCTCAATTAGATAAAAAATTAAGCTTGAACCAGAAATGAATACTCGAACAAAGAATAAAAATTCGAACCGGAATTTAAAATTGAATTTATACTTAAAATTGAGCTTAAACTCGAACGGGAATCTCAACCATTAATCAAGATTCAATTGTATTAAAAATTAGATTACCGAGTAAGAAACCGAAATTTTTAAAAAATCGGTTAAGAGCAATTGTTATAATACGATTTTAGCTTAAATTACTCAGCGTACTCAAGAATGGGCAAAAATGTTATTAAAAATAAAAAAAATAGTTGGATTGATCCGACTCAAATACTATTCATCGCTCGCCCCCTCTGACCTATTACATATTATTAGAAAGATTGACTTAATTGAACTAATTTTTTTTATTAAATTACACTCCACAAAAAGTATGGTTGAGCTGAAAAATCCTATACATGTTTCCCTATAAGATTAATTGATTAATCTCTTGATCAAAAAATTGAATTTCTCACCTAAAGTCAAAAAATTCATTACCCGATACAATCTCAAGCACCGAGTGATCAATCTCAAAATTCTCACTCACTAGACAACAACCAAATGAGATTTTTTTTAATCTCAAAATGTTACTAATAGACCACTCTTGAGTTATGTGGTGAGGTCTTTACTATAAAGTGGCTCAAAATGTGTCATGAATGTCATTTTTTCGACTCTGTTTCCAAAACCGAAAACCTGCAGGCTATTTTTACATGTTTAGGGCCAATTAGGCCACCTGCAACCACCACTTCGACAAGCACCGATGCTAAAAAATTATTTGCCTTTTCTTCACCTCTCACTGGCCTTGATCAACCTACGACAATGCGATTTTTGGCTTCCATGAGCTGATTTCCTCTAACAGATCTGCTCTATAACTTTCGATTGTGGTTGTTTAAGGCCAAAATTCATCAAGCTCTAGTGACCACTTGGTCGGCCACAATCATAAAATGAGTCACCCGGTCCTTGGTTTCATTTTACCTACTCACTAGTCATCGATGGTTCTTTCACGCCCCAACCCGATTTCTGGGACGAGGTCCACTTATAACCTTTTACACCATCTCGATGCTACAACAGTGAACGCCTTCACTAGTGTAGAATTGACATGACATAAGTCTTAGAATATAAAGAATAATATAAGTTGTAAACCCCGCCCTTTGGTGTTAAGGAAAAATTGGGGAAAGAATCGATCAAACCGAGTGAGAAAAAACTGAATCGATTCACAAACTCTGATCATAGAGAACGGGCAAATCGGGAAATTTACAACTTCCGAGTAACTCAAAGAATCATAAAAACCTTGGAAAGGGACCTTAGGACAATTTGGGAAAGAAAACCAGTCTGGTTTAGGTGAACCGGATTGAACCAAATGCTAAATTTATTTTTCTAGGTGGCTTAGAAAATTCAAATTCGAGAATTGAAGCCACCATTTGATAGAGAATAAATTTAGATTAATTTAAAAATTTTTAATTTTAAAGAACTTGGTCGAATCGGGCTTGAATTGGTCAGTTTAAGTGTTGAACCCGGTTCGGACTGGTCCGGTCCAGTTCATAACAGTGTCGTCTTATTCTTTCAGATAATAACACTGTTCACTTGCTGAAAAATTCAACAATGTCGGCAAATAAGAAATTTTCTATTTAGTACATTTCAGGCCATCAATAACTGTCATTAAGGTGCCAAATGGACAACCAGAGAGTCCTCAAACTCCTTATATAAAGTGCCCCTCTTCATTCATCCTCTACACACTTGGAAACCTCACTCTCTCTTGGCTACTCAGTTTTTCGATGAAGCTTAAACCAAAGCTTCAATATAGGGTCTTTTCTGAGCCAAAGAAGGCATGGTCAGGTTTCTTAGACTCGGGGAGAAGTCAGCTACATGGTGGCAGTCTCCAATTGCTCTGAAGGTCGCTAGAGAAGCGTCGACGTAATCGAACAGTGATGCAGCTCCGACAGACCGAAGCTGCCATATTTCTATTGAGCTGAAATCATCCAATTTGAGCCCTCCTCAAGCCAAACAAGCTCTCCCAACACCTACTCAGCCCTACTTGACCGAATTAGAGCGAAAAAATAAGCCAATTTGGCTCCCCTATGTGAATTTCGATTGGTGCTAGAGAGAGAATTGACATATATTTACTGACCAAATTCTCCCTCAATTCAACATGAATTGAGGTGATTCTTGATTCTAGGAGTAACCTCAGGATGAGAGCTATCTGCTCAGATCGAAAGCTCAAACCGCCGTGCCCTTGACAGTAAGCTTTCGAAGCTTTCTCTCTCTACGTTTAGTTTTTTGACGAAGCTCCCTTTGAGCTCGTTTCGACATTAAATCATGTGATTTAAAGTGCAATTGAATCTTATGGAGGTGTAGGAACTTAAATCTAACTTCAATTTCAACAATTAACCCCATTTGATCGATAAATTTGATGAAATCAAATTCAACAAAGTTGAAAGGTTGAAATTGGGGGAAAAATTGGGGATTTCGAAAATTCGAGTGAATAAAGTGCAATTTCCTAAAATTGAGGGCAATTGGGCATGATAAAGATGTTGGAGGACCAATTGGACAATTTTTGGGGTGAAATTTACCATTTTTGTAAAGTAGGGGCAAAATGGTAATTTTGGAAAAATTAGGGACCAAATTGGGAATTTGGGAAACTTGAACCCCTTTATGCAATTTTAAATAAATTGAGGTCTCAAAGTAAAATTTTGAAGTTTCAAAACTCAATTTGGGGAAAAATCGGCATTAGGAAACTAAAGTTAAAGAAAAAGAATTTTAGGTGCCTAATTGCAAATATTTGAAAACTTGGGTATTTTATTCATTCATAATGAATGAAGGTTATCAAGCCAAAAGATAATGAACAAGGATGTTCATACCGTGTAGGAACACGTAGTATCGAGAATGCGAGCTAAGACAAAGCTCACGAGGAGACGAAAGCCAGTTAATAAGGATTCACGACATTCACGGGTGAGTGAGATTTTTACATCATACCTGACTGGGATGATGAGCACCTCAGAAATGAAAACTCACTACTAAGTGGAATTTTAAATATCACCCCTGGATGGAGTGATGTGAAAATTACGCGGAAAAACTACTTATCGGTTGTAAGTAGATCATACTCGATTGGTATGATAAACTTCGTAGAAGGAAGTAGAAAACCTATTCATCGATTATGAGCGTTGATATCCTCATACTCGATTGGTGTGATGGATAGATTAAAGATTATTTTTGTTGGAAGTGCTCTCCCCTAATTGTGTGCCACTACTTAAAATTTTTGGGAGACCTTCTTAAAGGGAGGTCGAATAGAAGTGGATGAGCTTCTATCTAGGTGGTTGGTAATGTCACACCCCGACCCAGTTTGGTCGGATCCCCGTGATCAACCCACCACTCTCCCGATTTATTAAAGGGTTTCCCCTTATTGTAAACCGTGAGAGTGGCGGGTTGATCATGGGGATCCGACCAAACTAGGTTGGGGAGTGACAACTAGAGTGGTATCAGAGTCTGTTTCCTTGAATACATAATCATAACTAGAAAATATAGTAACTAATAGGATTTATCCTAAAATTTACAAATGGCTCCCAGGAGAGGAACCAAGAAAACTAGGAATGACTTTACTCAACACCCTGTTCTCATCGGAAGACAACTCTAGAAGCTTCCCAAATGCATGGGGCATGGTAGAAATCCCCAAGGACCAAATGACAAAGTATCTAAGAGGATGATGCTCGGACATGTTGAGGTCACACCCCGAGTACAAAGGAAGCCAAGCCTGAGACTAGGAACACCAGTTAGGGCTTATAACCTTACCATGGAGGATGCTTAGCACACACCCCGTAGTCCTCTACCTATTTCATGACCACCTCTTTGTAATATGGTTAAGACCTTAATATATTGTACTCCTTCTCCATTAATGAAGAATTCCAAGTTCCTAAAACTATGTCTCTAAACAAGGATGTAAGCCTATGTCTCAACTGTAGGAAGATTGCCTCAAGAAAAGTAACCAAACAAACCCCAGGGACTAAGGAGAATCCCATCCCAAATAAGGAAATGAACCAAAAGACTAAAGAGTCTAGGAGAACTCTTAGGGGAAAATTAGTAGGCAGAGAAGGCTCGCCAAAAAAATTGACAAGGAGACGAAAGAGTGAGAACTCTAATAATAACTATTGGGCAAGGAAATGACATGTTACAAGGTGAGGACAATAGGAATGCTACTCGAGAAAGTGCTCAACACTATTAAGGACAAGTACCAAGACGGACCAGTATAAGTATAAGGAAAGAAGGGGTGTTTCACACCTCATAGATTCAAGGCAATACCTCCTCAAGGGTCACGAAGGACATGAAGGATTGGAGACTGATACCATGGAGTGGGTTATGTAGACGGTTCACCAAGAGGTCAAGAAATGACGAGTTGAATGCAAAAAACTTCTTGAGAAGGTCAAACCGAGAAGGAAGAGGTGGAAAGGCCAAATATTGGAGAAAAGAAGGATGAAGGAAATCCTTAAAAGGACCAAGGGCCAATTAACGACTAAAACTCAAGCAAAAAAAGGAATATAGGCAAGGCTCTCACATAACGATAAAAAAAACTTGAAACAAGAAAGATTTGTACGCTCCCTAAAGAAGTAGACAGGTAGTGGGTACGAATAAAGATACGGATAGAGTATACAAGATGTGCCTGCAAGAATCGTGGAGTAAAGGTAAATAGGAGAAGACGATATTAAGGGATAACATTTAAGGGTAAAAATCCCCTTAAGCAAATGTAAACATGAATGTCAAGAGAAAAGGAAAGAATCCTACCAAGAAAGTATCGTGATGTCCCAGTATGATCCATTTGGAGAAAGAGTAGGAGTATCAAGAAATAATTCCAGAAGAACCGAGTAGAAAGAAGAAACTAGTAACGGTGGACAACCAAAGAGAATGAACAAAACCCTAAGAAAGGATGAGATGTAGTAAAGACTACACTCTCTGAAGGACAATGGGATGGGCATGAAGAATGAGTGATACAGCTGCCCAGGCAATTGGACCAGAAAAATAAAGAGAAAAGATAGTTAAAGAACTAGTTTTCTAGAGAACTATGGATTTAAACCACAATAAGGAAGGGAGGAGTGAAAATGCCAAAATGTAGGAAGAGAAGAACCAAGGGAAATCCTTAAAGAAATTGATGGTCAAAACCAGATTTATAGTTTAAAGTCTCGAAATGGTAAGAGACGACTTATCAAGTGCACATTACAATGGATAATAAGCTAATATTAGATTGAAAAACTCAATAAAATTTCACATATTTAATGTTGAGTGTGATTTTACAATACAAATAAGTATATTCCTATTTTATATTGGACGAACTTCAACTTAATTAGAAAATGAAAAAATTTGGATTATTTTATATAACAACTAATATATTTTGTGGAAGAAAATACTCAACTGTCCATACATATTTATCAAGTAGAATAATAATAACTTTAAATTAATGAAAATGTTGTGATATTCAATGTATTAAAGTAATCATGTACCCAATGATGACAAAACTTAGAAAATATTAAATAAATTTAAATTTTATATTAGTAATTACTATAATTATGGATATGAGATATAATGTATAAAGTTTATAGTATATTTTTTAATAAGAACCTTATCAAGTGGTTGCATCAGATATACATAAAATTATTTATATATTTAGAAAGTTATTTAAAAAGTATGCAAGTAATAGAGTTGGTTTTACTGGTGAGACCAAGTGATCACATATTTCTCAAGACATTCTATAATATTATATGCATTTTATTGAGTGACTTGTACAAATTTAAAAATTTTAAAAATAAGAAAATTATATTAGCAAAATTTGAGTATGATATTTATTTGAAATGCTCACTATTACTAAATTCAATAAATTTTATTATGATATATTAGTAAAAAATAAACGTGAATAAGTATTTACTACGGTACAAAATGACAAAATATATATTAGATATTCAATTTTTTATAATATTTTAATAATCAACCTTCTTTTAGTATAAAATTTATCAACAAACATTATAATAGCTTGAATACAATAGTTGTGGAAGCCCTAACATGTACACAAAATTAAACAAATTTAAAATTAAATAGTGAGTTTAATTTATTTTTAATATTTTTAATTATACTAATAGTTACTAATAAAAAACTATTATGATATTTTGATTTTAATGAGTTTCATATTGATGCATGATGATATTGATGCATGATGGTAAAGGGAGAGTTGATGAGTTTATTAATATTTAAATTTATTTTATATTATTTTATTTTGATACATTATTTTTTTCTTAAAATTTATTAAATTTTTGTGTATGTTTAAGGTAGTCTAATATAAGAGATTGACGATCAACCAACAATTAAATTTTTACTAGTTTTATGATATATTTATTTAAAATATGACATTTTATAAAATTTAAATTTATATTAAATATTTTATGAGTATTTTCTATATTTTATAAATTTACACTATTTAATCACAATAAAAACATGTTAACTTATTTTTCATTTGGATCCATTATAAGGTGGAACTATTATAAATAATTGAAGCAAATTCACTATTTCTAATATTTAACCAATTTGATTTACACTCGAATCGTATTTTGAGTGCACAAGTAAAATTATAATCGCACTAGGGATGTTCATTTCGATTTGAATCAAATCTCTAATGATCGGATGAATTTGAATCGAATCATTGATGTTTATATCAATCCAAATCAGAAATTAAATATAAAGTGAATAGGACAATTTAAATCAAATCTTGAATGTATGGGTAATTATAAATCGAGAATTAATTTACGAATTATTGAAAATATTTAAATTAGGATCCGATTAATTTAATATAAATCAAGTAAAAAATTATAAATAAAACTTGAATTCAATTTAGTTTAGATTATGCCAATTAATATTGAATTACAATTGGCCCAATTTGATTTGAATAAAATTTATAAAATTAGACCAAACTTGTTTTAGGTTTCGATGAATAGGTACAACAAGTTGAGAGTACATACTCTACCATATTTTTGTCTAACAAGGAATTAGAAATATAATTTTGTCGCCAATGGAATTTGAACATACCAGTTGATGCCCACTTACTAATGGTAATTTTGCTATAAGTATTTTTAAAAATCC
This sequence comes from Trapa incisa, assembly GCA_030064435.1. Lineage (NCBI taxonomy): Eukaryota > Viridiplantae > Streptophyta > Magnoliopsida > Myrtales > Lythraceae > Trapa > Trapa incisa. Next base: position 4,526,778 of record CM057770.1, on the reverse strand, counting down.
TAATTGTTTCAAAAATTAAAATGACACATTTTGTGAAACTAAATTAATGTAATAATATTTATTAATTTTAATTCAATACATTAATCGAGTACACGTTAATGTATTAATATTTATATTTTAAATAAATAACAAAATCTATCTTACCTTATCTAGTTGAGTTAATTAATGGCTAAAATATATTTTAAGTATTTTAACAAGCTAAGTGTAGTTGGACCCCACAGCTTCATATCTTTAAATGATTGCTATCGTGAGGAGGGATGAACCTAGACATATTTGGTGCATGGTGCCAAATTGAATGCTTCCAAGTTTTAAGGCTTGCCAAACCTTACCCTTTCAATTATTTTCTCTCTTTCTCCACCTTTCTATTTACATAACTTGGTGTTTAGGTATGATTAGTTGAGTATTAAGCACCCTCATAAATCTTGTTACATAATAATCAATAAAAAGATATAATATACATGTAGATATCAAACTTAATTAATTTATTTGATAATACTGAATGATAATATTTTTGTTAGAGAGTTTTTTTTGTGGCCTATGAAACATTCCTCTTAGACCCATATATATCACTAATTGTGGCAACGGATTGATATATTCCTCTTAGAGCCATATATATCACTAATTGTTTACAATAGCATTATTAGCTAGAAAATATATTACTTATCATAATGGAGAGAGATTGCAAGATAAATAATTGAAAACTAAGTACTTTTTTTTGCTCATCAAGAAAAAGGAAGTATTTAAAACATGTTATTTAGTCCAAAATTCGGATTTGGGGCGGCATCCTCATTAACTTCCATATAGTTCATGTATAATAATGAACTAGATATATATAAATATAAAGGCGAGTGCAATAACAATTTATTCATATATATCAACTTCATTATTCTACCTATTAATTCAATCTCTCTATATTAATTTGATTTATTTACACATTAATTTCATCAATCTACTATCAATTTTATATTTATAAGAAGAAACATCAAATCATTTTTTTCCAATTGATATCAATTAAATATTGTGGTCAACAACTCCATCATCTCCCTTAATATCTCTTCTACTATCAATTTCATCCCCACGAATTAGGTCTCTATGAAATTTTACTCATGTTTCTTGATGTGAAATAAGAAAGAATTTGCTGGAGTTGCAATGAAGAGAGTTTTAAATATTGGTGTGTAGATGATACTAATTTATGTGTAAATATATAAAATCAATATATGAAGAGATGGAATTGATACTCAATTGGATATTAGGGTAAATTTATGTTTGATTAGAAAAACATGTATAGTAATTACGTATAAATTTTTTATATAATATAAAAAACATGTGTATGATGGGATAAAATAGAAACCATAGTACCAAAATGGATAACAATATTGATCTTCATACGTGATTAATTTTTTTTTGCTCATCAACAACATAATTCTATTGGCTCATGATATTAAATACAAAATGTGGAGAATCTTTCTCAAAGTTATTAAACCTAAGACAACATCCACTTCAATTTGTATATAGATTTAGACATACAGCAATAAAAGAACTACTTAAACCTTGTACTCCATACATACGAGCTACTATATGAGTACAAATATTTGACCATCATATGATTATGCTTACCTCACCACTCAAGGCAACTGAGGCATTTGTGGATCTTGGCCACGTAAGGTCGAAGGGTCCATGGTAACTATTTAGAACGCTCAGTAGTGCTCAAAAAATGATTCTCGAGTCTGTTTCAAGAAAGGAATGTTAGCGGCTCATATTGACTGCCACTTAGGCTCCTATATTAAGAGTGTTACCGCCGCCTTCGCATCCTCCGACGACCTATACTGAATCTGCTTGCCCTTTCCTTGGAGTAACATACCCTACAAACTATGTATCACTATACCTAATCCGCACTAGTTGGGACAGCATCTGTGTAGCCATTGGAGTTGATTTTGATAACCCTCGGGGAGTGGGTTGCGCCATACCCCGATAGGGCCGTGTGTGGGCCGTCCTGTTTGTCTCCCGTGCACGTTCGAGCTCCATGTCTATAATTTGCATATCAACTCTATTACATAAATCAATTGCTATGAGAGGTACCGGATTTACCTGTTCATTTCTAGCTTGGTTCCTCTCCTTCCAAATGCTATTACATAAATCAATTGCTTTGAGAGGTATCGGATTTATCGGTTCATTTTTGGCTTGGTTCCTCTCCTTCTAAATGTATTAAAGAAAATTTAATGAGTATAGATATATTTGTTGAGAATAAAATTGTACATTAGATAATATAAACAAGTGTTATGGATTTATAAGATTGAAAAGTTACCATTACTTATAAGTCATAATTTTTAAGTAAAAATGGGTATAACTTTTATCGATCTATAATATTTTTTCTAAAAATTTTCATTCTAGTTTAGACCGTATTTCCTTTACAATTAAATCATTTATACACGTATGGAAATAATCACTATGCAACATATCTATTTTAATACTAAAGGCAGAGAACCAAATCAATCTTATTCATGGATTGAGGTACCATGACTTGGTGCCGATCCCTAGCCCTCTTACATGGGAGGTACCGATCCCTAGCCCTCAAATGTAAGTATATATTGGCCTTATCATGACTTGACGTACCTTTTCCCACAGCCAAATGAGTTGGTCCCCGTCCCTCCCTCCCCTCCCCTAATATAGTTCACGCACTTGGTGAGTTTGCCATGTTATTTGTCATATTAGTCTAGCATGAAACACCTCTTGACCTGCCATTAGACTTATTCACAACCAAGAGGGCCTATCCCCAACTTAAATCTTAATTTGCATAATGCCTTACTTTCATTACCTTGGCCGCAGAGATTGGGGACTAAAGATTAGCCGCCATGCACTCTGCGAGTGCATTGCTTGTTAAAAGCATATAGCTCCTTATCCCCCATCAACTCTTATTCTTTTATGTGATCTTATTCCACTTCACCCACCAAATTCGACTTTTATTCCCCTCCTTACCCATCAGAATTGGGAGATTATAGTTGTGACCTCCTTACACTATACCTAAGTTAATAAATAACAACTCATTATATAATTATGAATAGTTAAGAACTAATTTAATTAAAACATTTTTTCCAGCTCATTGTTATACGTCTTCCAAACTTGCAATTTTCTAGAGATACGATCTTGCAGATCTAACTCCAAAATATAGGTTGTCCTAGGTATTTATCTATTTGCCTTCCTCCACTTGCAAAGCTAATTTTGTGCCTACGGTTATCTAAAATATACTATAAATTTATCAAAACTTATAAGCTAACCCAATGCAATATAATATATAGTTACAAGTTATATTAGTTTTTTTGTATTACTTTTAGTTGCTTTAATAAAACAATATTGTGTAGTCTACAAAAAAAAAATGTGAGATATAGTGGGTTAGTGCTTACGTGTACTAATACCTTTTATATATCATGCATTTGTTATGAGTTTAGAAAGAGAATCAATATACATATTAAATAGGCAGCGAGAAAGAAGTGAGAAAAAGGATCTTTCTCTCGGATACCCCTAGTGTAGAGGTGTTCTGCTCAATCTTCTCCATGGACACACTCTAAACAAATTTAGAGTTAAATCTCATCCATTGAATTCTATCCAATTATAGGCTTTCATTATGTCAGTTTTTATGGCACACCATTTTCTCCCTCCATTTTTAGAATTTAAAAAATAGAAACTTTCATTGATAATACCTATGTTTTTATGGATAACTCTATCAAAACAATTTGTTGGACTGAGATAATGTCGAGCATGTAAGGTTTTAAAATATTTATTAGGATTTTAGAAAAGATTTTTTATGCGAAATTGCAAAGTGAAATAGGTTGGGATATATATTCAGGCACAGTTACCTTGGGTATCAATACTATATCTGTTTCGTTAAGTTGTTGGGGTATATGATCGGTGGAGAAAAATTAAGGACAACCTTAACCATATCCGGACCTACCAAAAAATTCCAATGGGCCTAGGCCTAGTAGAAGAACTTATTAAACGCATCCATATTCATCGTCCTCTTTGCCCCCTACTAAAAAATGACCCCTTTAATCTCATCAATCTGAATTTGTGCCATAAGAGTCTCATTCATTTGTCGTGTGATCCTGATCATACTCTAGACCCACCCCGGAGGGCCCCTTCTATGATGCTAGCTGCCTCGAACCGGAAAATATTATCATAGTATTCCCTAAAACTGTCCTTGAATTTTCATATGTTCTCTTCCTAACTGCCTCTTCCAACCAGATATGGGGACTAAATTCCGTGTCCTCTTTCTATAGCACACTTTCATGGAAAAACTTAGTGTTTAGATTACCTTCCTTTAACCATCGATTGCATGCATGTTATTGCTAGAAGACATCTTCCTCACGCCAGGCTCTGTCTAGTTTGATAATTAACTCCCTACATGCTTGGCCATTGTTGGAATTTGTGTTGTTCGTATTCTTTAACTTTTTTTTTAATCCCTTTTATCTCAACCTCCGCGTTCCTAACATGATTCTTGCTCTAGATTGATAAGGCTATTACAGTGTTGTTTAACTTAGTTTCCATCTCTTACCATGAGTGGCAACTTAAGTTACCCCAAGTTGTTTCCACCTTAGAGTGGCATTTTGAATACTAGAGCCATTTATCCTCAAATCGAAACTAGTTTAAGATTTTCCTTTCAAATATGCAACAACCGATTATTAGAGGCATATGGTCTGTTCCAATCCATTCCCCATGGATGACAGATGTGCTGAGAAATTTCCTGCGCTACAAAGCTGAGCAACACACTCTATCAAGTCATTCAAAAACTATATTGGGGTCTTTATAATTTATCCATGTGAATATCTACCCCTTAAACTCTTAATTCTAGAGTCCCGACTCAAACATAAATTTATGGAGTTCCCTTATGCATTTGAGGTCTTTTATCCCCTCTCATCTCTCTAATTATTATGCAATTGTATTGAACTCTCCTGCCTCCAACCAAGCCTCCTTGGTACTATAACCTATTCTTATTAGTTCATCCCTTAGAATTTCTCTCCCAAAAATCACATTGCTCATATACAAAAGATAATCAGATTTCATTTTGCTTTGTTTGCAATTTTACTCTGATATCAATAAGGTGTGAACTGCCATATCCTTCCACAACAATACAAGTCCTTCTCCCACTCCTTAGGGTTCCACATATTCCGCGTTTGGAAATTTTAGTTGTTTCCTGATACGTTCCATCTTGTTGGCCTTATTCTTCGTCTCCATGAAGAATAACAAATCTAGATTATGCTCCTTTATGAGATCCTTAAGGTGAGCTATCATTGGGCAAATCCCATGCCTTGACAATTCCATGCAATCGGCTTCATTGGTCCCTTGTGGCTATCATAGGCCAACCACCACTGCCTAGTTTTTTGGTAGATTGCCATTTGAGCTATCATTGGCTAGAGTGACATGGCTAGACTCTAACCTCCCTTGCCTCTCCATTCCATTCTTCTGTCCTTTTAGGGGTCCCCTCACTTCTCTATTTTTCTTAGGAGCAACCTTTGGATCAGGAGCAATAAGATCCTATTTTGTTGGGCCATTCCTTACCCCCAAAATCCTGAGTTGTACCTATCACAACCAACTTTGGGCTGTACTTCCCCTTTATTGGTGCCTATCTATGGTAGGTTCTAATCTGAATTTTATTCCATCTAGTTGCCCTTAGTTGTTCCATATGTGCCCTTGTGTCTACCTTTTGTGATACCTCATCTAGGTTTGCTAGGGAGAGGGGGTCCTGAGAAGGTTGTGGGTAAGGGTTAGATCCCCCTCCCCCTGTCTCCCAATTGGGCGTTTTGAACTACTTTGCTCGGAGCCATGGACCATAGGGACTTTCTACCTTGGGAGCCTCGGTGCATGTGTGCATGGAGTGTGTCATCCTACCACAATTGAAACAGATGTTTAGGAGTCTCTCATATTGAAATGAGATCCATCGCACACATGGGCAACTCAATCCCGCACACAATTTATGCTACTCAGGCCCCACATTTATTGTTCTTTCATAGTGTACTTGTAACACAGGGAAATCCCAATACACTAATTCGAATGAAATGAATTGGAGAATGGGATCAAACCGAGAGACGAAACGTCAACCTGGAGATTAAACCTATCATACCCCGACCTTGTTTAGATGGTTGAACTAGTATGCAACTCGCCACATCTCCCCGTACTATGATAGTATCATTTACCATAATAGTATGAACATGTTAAAGAATAACATCTCTAGTGTTTTCCAAAAATAATATTAGCAAAACTATCTCTGTATAAAAGATAACACATTTTACCTCGATTGGTGAGTTGGCTGATTCTTCCTCTTGAAAAGGGTGAGAAATACATGTAAGGGAAAATTGAGTAAGTGAGTATTCAAATCTAAATTTATGGTTTTGGATAATTTCTCATTTATCATTAGATTTCACTATTTCCTTTAATAGTTTGGTTTAACAAACAATCACATACCCTTTATCATCAAAGGGATAATTCCTTCGCATAATAGTCTCTAATAGTTCCAATTGTGACCCGAAGCGACTTTACCATCCACCTTGATGAGAGATTTCAACTTCTACCACAAAATTTGTGTGAGCACCATTGCCCAACCCCCAGACCTTTTTGATACTTCTTGTCCACTATTGTGAGATGAGACCTCTCCCTCTTCTTCCTTGGTCTCAATGTGCACGAAGCTCTTAGAGCATCACAACATACTGAAACAACAAAACTTCCTTTATACTCCCTAAGCCATCCAAAAACCTTTAGAACCAACACTACCCCATATTGGGCGCCTCAATGGTTTCACATCTCAACAAACACAATCAACAGTCTTTGTTAAGACATTTATCTTTGTGCTACTAGCCCAACAAGTTCGACGATCCAACTTTGGCTAGGTAGCTGAATCACATAAATTATCCATTTATGATAATTTTCATAACGCTCAATAAATATAATTTTTTTTACAGGACTGGACCCATTTCCATTGGCCTTGGGCCCACTACAGTTCAAAATCGTGGCATTGGGCCCACTTTGGTTCAAAATAGTGGCATTGGACCCACTGGAGCAATATCTTATCTATAGGGGACATGCCTCATGCTCTCAACAAAAATAACTTCCAAAATTTATTTAAGTAGTTTCACATAGTCAAGGAAGTTTATTTCTATAAAATGGTTTTAACTTCGTGTAATACGAAAACACATTCATCACCTCAAATGAGCATGATGCTGGAAATCCCACTCACCTCAGATCCGTGACTTATTAGTCCCATATGGATTTTCTCTTGTCACTGAACGGTCTTGCGGTTGTAGGTAGAAGTTTTATTTTTACACCTACATTATTACAAATAATGAATTACTCAAATATCTAAAAATTTTACTTAGTTCCCTATGTTTTCTTCTAATTAAATAGAGGTCCCTATTGTTATTTTATAGGCAATTAATTTCCAATTAAATACCATAATTTCCTAAGGTCACTTTATTTACACTTTTATCCCCATATAATTTTATTTAAAATAAATTTATCCAAAATTTTAAATGAATCCTTATACTTTTCCTAATTGAAATTAAATTATGAAAAAAATAATTTTTAATTGCAATTAAGTCCTTAAACTCGTTTGATTTACTAATTGACCTTCAATTCATGACAATTTAAAAAAAATCCCCAAATTGCTAAACTTTCCAAAAATTAAACTTTAGCCCCCAAATCCTCAATTCACGAAATTGAACATTTAAACCTTGTCAATTTCCTCCTATCATGCTAATAATCATCTTCTTCATTTCTCTACAAGTATTCTAAGATTTGAATCACTTAATTTGACTCAAAATCGAGCTCAAATGAAGCTTTGACAAAAAGTCTTTCTAGAGAGAGAAAACTTTAATTTCTTACCGACGAAGGTACAGTTGTCGGAGCTCTAGGCATGGGGACTAGCTCTCATCAAGGGGATCCTCCTAGGATCAAGTTTCACGTCAACTGATAGTCTGGGCAATGAGAATTTCATTAGCAAAGTTTTCACAGTTTTTGCTCTATAGTTTCACTATTCCGGCGAAGGACTGTAGAATTGGCTTACCACACAGGCTGAGGGAGATCAAGGCTTGGCCGTGAGAAGTCGTGGGAGGGTTGGCCTAGTTTGAGGAGGTCCAGGGGTGGCCTGAATTTAGCTTAAAATCGTCTATTCTTCTTCGACCATCGGAGTAGTGGTATTATGCGAGCTCACCAACACTCTGGTAATCCTCGAGTTGAAAGGAGTATATAGGAAGGTAGAGGACTTCTTTAGGATTCCAAAGAACCCAATTGCCCCCTCGGAGGTGGATAAAAGGGTTGATGTTGGAGCTCTATTTCAGAGATGGTCATGATTTGGAGTCGTTCGGGTTCTCTGATCAATGGAGGAGTGTAAAGGACGAATGGAGATGAGCTCTTTATATAGGGAGCTTAGGGACTGACCGTTCAAGCCATCCATCCATCGGCCAGCCATTAACTTGCCAATTTAAGGCCTTGTTGGAGCAATTTATAGTTCATCATAGTTAAAGTGTCGATCTCTCTCCCTTCCCATTCAGAAATCTGAAGGAAGAAGACAACACTTTGAGCACACGTTCGAGCTTTGCACGTGCGGACTGCCTCGTGTCACATTGTGATTGGCTGACATTTCTGACATGGCCTCACACTGAGTGTCGAAGTCACCCTTTGACACATTGACCAGATATGTGGCTGCCTCTCATTGGTCACCTAAATCAACGTGGTCACTGATCGAATCTAGCCCTCCGTTGACCATGACATGTGGTGTCCTCTTATTAGTTGATTTAAATCCATCAATTTTCCCACCTAACGTGATGTACCATTGTCATGTGTCCTCCTCTGATTGGTTGTGGTCATTTGATGTGACCTTGCCACATGTCGACTCTTGATTGGTTTACCTTTCTCAAACATCCTTATTGGTAGTGGACGTGGCATCCTTGCCATGTGTTAGTCTCCCATTGGCTAGTCCTACTAACAATGACTTTCCTCAGTTGACTGTTGATTGAGGACACATGACACACTCTTATTGGTCAGTCCTTGGTGACATGAATTTTCTTCGTCTCATCGTTGACCGAGGACACCTGTCATGCTCTCATTAGTTAGTGCTTCTAGACGCTGACCGAGCAACTAATTGGGCATGCTTTGCCACGTGTCATTCGTTGATTTTTCGTGCATGTTGACTGGGTAGTGACTTGGTAGACGGTCTGTTGGTCGACTGGACTGTTGATCGGTTCTATTGGACTGGGTTCAGTGACCCAAAATTGAAAATCGGTCAGTTTAGGCCCAATTCAACTGGTTTTCTACAAATTAAAATTTTCTAAAATCATTTTCTACACATTGATGACATTAATTTCTCAATTTTATATTTTTAAGTTACCTAAAAAAATGAATCTTTGAACCGGTTCAATCTGGTTCAACTCGGTTCAGGTCTGGTTCACCCTATTTTGGTCTAGTTTTCACATCCTATCTTATTCATGGTTTTTTCCTTGATTTTTTTTATCTTTATTAAACCCTTAGGATTTTCCAAATTCCCATTTTGTTTCCCTATTACCAATTTTCAGTTCACTTTCATCCATAGTTTTCTTTCAAAATTTTCTAATTCTCATTTCTAGCTTTCTTATATTGAAAAAACGTGGTTTATAACTTCCCTCCTCTTTTTAAGGAGTTTTGTCCCAAAAACTCATTATACATTAAATAAATAGGGATACTTCTCCCTCATTACAAACTCTATCCCTCATGTTTCTTTCTCTATCTAGTTATTATGCCAGAGTACCTTCACCATATGAATTTTCTTATTTAAGAGATTATTCCCTCGTCGATCAATGATGCATGTAGATCCCACTTCATAGGTTAGATTTTCTTCTAACTTTGGTGGGGCCATGTTAGTACATGGCTTAAGTTAGGCTCATACTTCCTCAATACTAATTTGTGAAACACATCATGTATTCTTTGCAATTTTGGGGGTAACACCAGTTGATAAACGACTGGTTTGATTCTTCATATGATTGGGTAGGAACCTATGTATCTTGGTTTCAATTTTCCTCTTTGTTGAAACCTTACGATTCATCTCCAAGGTGATACCTTTAAGAATACCTTATCTCATACTTCAAATTCCAATTCTCTTCGTCTATGGTTTGTGTAGCTCTTTTGTTTGTCTTGAGCAGGTTTAAGTCCATTTCTTATCAACTTAATCTTTTCTATGGTGTCCTCGATAAGCTTGATCTTTTTTAGTCTCCTTTCTCCTACGTCATCCTAGAACAAGGATTTATGATACGATCTACCATATAGGTACCATTTGTATTGTAAACCCCATCCCTTAAAAACAAGGAAACTGGGGAAAGAATCGGTCAACCCGGGTGAGAAAATCGAATCGGTTCACAAACCTCAACTGTTAGAGAAAGGGAAAAATGGGAAATTTACAAATCCCGAGTGACCTAAAGAATCATAAAAGTCATGGAAAAGGACTTTGGGTTGAATTGGAAGTGAAAACTAGACCAGTTTAGGTGAACCGGACTTGAACCGATTTGAACCATCATTGAACTGGTTTCTAAATTTATTTTTCTAGGTAACTTAAAATATTCAAATTAGAGAATTAAAGCCACCATTGGATAGAGAATGAATTTAAAAAATTTTAATTTTGAAAAACTCGGTTGAATCGGGTCTGAACCGACTGGTTGAAGCATTAAACTCGGTTCAGAACAGTGTCGTCTTCTTCCTTCAGATGACAACATTGTTCACTCGCCGAAAAAGTGAATAGCGTTGAAGAAGGTGAAAAGTCTCCGTTTAGGGTGTTTTAGGCCATGAATGATTGTAATAAAGGCACCAATCGGACAGCTAGAGAGTCCCCGAGCTCCCTATATAAAGAGCGCCTCCCCATTCATCCTCCTAACACTTGAAAACTCCTCTCTCTCTCCCTACTACTCTAATTTCTGGTGAAGCTCGAACCAGAGCTCCGACTTGGTCATTTTCTAAGCCTTCGAAGGCGAGGTCAGGTTCTTTAGATTCGAAGAGAAGTCAGCTACCCGACGACAATCTCCATTTAATCTGAGGATCGTTGGAGAAGCACCGGTGTAATCAAACAGTGAAGCAACCCCGGCGAACTGGAGCTGCCCTGTTTCGAACGAGCTGAAAATGACCAAATTCAGTACTTCTCTGGCCAAACCAAGCTCTCCCAACATCCCTACAGCTCTTAGATGACCTCAATTGAGCTGAAAGGTAAGCTAATTTGACCCTCCTCACTCGTTGTAGGTTGGAGTTAGAGAGAGAAACTATAAAATTTCACTGACGAAATTCTCCCTCAATTTGAGATCAACTATAGGAATTCTTGATCCTAGAAGATACCTCAAGAAGAGAGCTATCTTCCTCGATAGAGAGATCAAACCGTCGCATCTCTAATGGTAAGATTTCGAAGCTTTCTCTCTTTAAGTTCAGTTTTCCAGCGAAGCTCCATTTGAGCTCAATTCATACACAAATGACGCGGTTCAAAGCTCAATTGAATTATATTGAAGTGTAGAAACAAATCCATACCTTCAATTGGAGTAATTAACCCCGATTGAATGGTCAATTTGATGAAATCAAATTCGGCTAATTTGAAAGGGTGATATTGGGGGAAATTTTTGGGGAAATTTGGGGATTTCGTAAAATTGAGGAACCAATTTACAATTTCCTAAAATTAAGGGTCAATTGACCATGAAAAGGATGTTGGAGGACCAATTGGTTGATTTTTTAAATTAATTGGGGTAAAATTGCCATTTTTGTAAAGTAGGGGCAAAATGGTAATTTTTGAAAAGTTGGGGACTAAATTGAAAATTTGAAAAACTTGAACCCTTAAAAAATTTTGAGTAAATTGAAGACCCAAAGTGAATTTTTGGAGGTTTCGGGACTCAATTTAGGGAAAAGCTAGCATTAAGGACCTAAAGTAAAGGAAAAATAACTTTAAGGACCTAAATACAATTAATTGAAAATTTTGGGCTTAATCATTCATGGGTGAGGAACGAAAGCTGTTATGCCAAATATTAATAAATAAGAATGTCTAAATCGTGTAGGAGCATGAGGGACCGGAATGTCAGCCAAAGAAACTCGCGTCGACTTGGAAAATTAAGCAAGGACGACTGGGTCATGGTTAACGGGTGAGTGAGATTTATTCACATCATATCCCGTTGGGATGATGAGCACATTGGAAATGAAAAACCACTTCTATGTGAAATTTTAACATCACATCTAATTGGAGTGATGTGAGAACTATGCGAAAAAAACTACTTATTCATTGTAAGTAGATCATCCCGGTTGGTATGATGGACTTCTTGGGAGGAAGTTGAAAACTCACTTACCGATTATAAGCAGAGATGTTATCACACCCAATTGGTGTGATGGATGAAAAGTATATTTTTGTCAGAAGTGTTCTCCCTTGACTATGAGCCAATGCTTAAAACATTTGGGAGACCATCTTGACGAGAGTTGGAATAGCTCGGATAGGCCAGAGGCCTCGAGTTTAGAACTTGAGGGCTAAAATGTCCAATTTTGGAAAATCACGTATAGTGGGCCCAAGGCCAGTTGGCACAATTAGGAGCTTGTAAACAAACATGACGTTTAAGCCATGAAAATTCTTAATAAATGAATTGTATGATCTCACCATCAAGATAAGACCAACACACTCGATGAGCTGGTGGTAGTGCGATAGGACCAAGTCGACGACCGGTCTAAACAAACAGCTCCAGGTCGAGTTGAGGGTCAGGATCGTAGGACCAGTGGCAATAAAGATAAATGGCTTTGTGGAAAATTTTTGTTTCTGCATGCACTTGAGGTTCATGACCATCAAGATGCCCAAGAGGAGTAGTTTTTTATCCTAGGGGCTACTGGACGACATGGTGGAGATAAGAGCAATTTGTCGTGCCTATATTTAGGGAAGCTCGACGTAGCTTCATGCGCATGAGACCAGATGGGGTGAGGATGAGGTCTTTGTCCTCATACTTACACGAAGTTGATTTCAGATTTAAGGGTCGAATGTCGCGAACATCCACTCATTCCTACTGTAGAAGTGGACAGGATTCTATCTAGGTGGCAGGTAAAGTCGCTTCAATACCACAAGTGGGTGCAGTGGACGGGCTGCCTTGCGAATGTGTGATTCTCTTCTTGATGAAAGGCGTGTGTTGATTGTTAAACACACCTAATATGGAAATGAAAAAAAAATGGTTTTGAATATTTGGGAATGAAAGGAAAAAGAATATTTTTGAAAGAAATAAGGAGTTTGACACACTCCAATTAAATATGTTTTGAATATTCTCTCCTAACACCCATTCATTGAGTTGTTGAACTCATCCCCTCCCCTTTACCCTTTTTCAGGTAACCGAGGGAAATCCTACTTAAAGATCTTCCAATAGCATAACCTGCAAGACAGGTATTTAAGGTTAATATATTCAATTTTGATTAATGTTATTCCAGGAAAGACATAGGTGAAAAGGACGCCTTACTTCTCACGGTTTAGAGAAGGGAAAAACCCTTAATAAAGTGGGAGAGTGGTGGGTTGTTCATGAGGATCCGACCAAACTAGGTTGGGGCATGACAATTTGTGTAAACCTCGCCCTTTGGAGTTAAAGGAAAATCGGGGAAAGAACCGGTCAACCCAATTGAGAAAACTGAACCATTTCATAAACCCCAACCACTAGAGAATGGGCAATTTTGGGAAATTTATAACTCCAGAGTGACCCAAAGAGTCATAAAAACCTTAGATAGGGTCTTTAGGACAATTTGGGATAGAAAACTAGACCGGTTCAGGTGAACCGGGTCTGAACCAGATCAAATCGGTTTAGACCGGTTTGAACTATCATTAAACTGGACGCTAAATTCATTTTTCTAGGTGGCTTAGAAAAATCAAATTGGAGAATTAAGGCCACCATTGGATAGAGAATGAATTTTTAAATTTTAAAAAACTCGGTCGAAGTGGGCCTGAATCGGTCAGTTTAAGCGTTGAACGCAATTCAGACTAGTCCAGTCTTGTTCAGAACAGTGTCATTTTCTTTTTTTAGATGACAACACTGTTCACTCATCGAAAAATCGAACAGCGCCAGCAGAAAGAAAACATTTTCATTCAGGACGTTTTAGGCCATTAATTATTGTGATTAAGGTGCCAAATGGATGGTCGGAGAGTCCCTAAGCTCCCTATATAAAGAGCCCCTCGCCATTCATCCTCCACACACCTGAAAACTTTACTCTCCCTTAGCCACTCCATTTTCCGATGAATCACGAACCAGAGCTCTGACATAGGGGTTTTTCTAAGCCAAAGAAGGCATGGTTGGGTTTCTTAGACTCGAGGAGAAATCAACTACCTAGCGGTAGTCCCTAATTGCTCCGAGGATTGCCGGAGAAGCGCCGGTGTGATCAAATAGTGAAGCAGCTTCGGTGGACCGAAGCTGCCATATTTTTGTCAAGCTAAAATTAGCCGATTCGAGCCCTCCTCAGGACAAACCAAGCTCTCCCAACACTCCCTCATACGACCGAATTAGAGTGGAAAGGAAAGCCAATTTGACTCCACTCTATAAATTCCTATCGATATTAGAGAGAGAACCAGTGAAATTTTACTGATCAAATTCACCCTCAATTTGACATGAATTAAGGTGATTCTTAATTCTAGGAGTAACCTTAGGATGAGAGTTATCTGCCCAGATGGAAAGCTCGGGTTGCCGCATCCTCAACGATAAGTTTTCGAATCTTTCTCTCTCTAAGTCCAGTTTTTCGACGAAGCTCCATTTGAGCTTGTTCCAGCGTCAATTCATGTGATTCAAAGTGAAATTGAATTGTACGGTTGTGTAAGAACTCAATTTTACCTTTAATTTCAATAATGAACCTCGATTGATCAGTCAATTTGATGAAATCAAATTCGGCCAGGTTGAAAGGGGGAAATTGGGGATTTTGAAAATTCAAGGGACTAAAGTGTAATTTCCCAAAATTGAGGGCCAATTGGCCATGAAAAAGATGTTGGAGGACCAATTGGTTGATTTTTAGAATTTTTGGGGTTAAAATTGCCATTTTTGTAAAGTAGGGGCAAAATGATAATTTTTGAAAAGTTAAGGAACAAATTGGAAATTTGGAAAACTTGAACCCTTTTTGGGATTTTGGATAAATTGAGGACCCAAAGTGAAATTTTAAAAGTTTCAGGACTCAATTTGGGGAAAATTGGCATTTATGGACCTAAAGTTAAAGGAAAAGAACTTTAGGGATCTAAATGTAAATAATTAAAAGTTTGGATATTTCGTTCATTCGTGAGAAATAAAGGCTATTAGGCCAAATGATAATGAACAAGGATGTTCAAATCGTGTAGGAACATGAAGTACCGGGAACGCCAACAAAGAGAAGCTCGCATAGAGAAAAAGAGCCAAATAAGAGAAATTCACTACACTATCGGGTGAGTGAGATTATTCACATCATACCTGGTTGGGATGATGAGTACCTCGAATATAAAAAACCACTACTATGTGGAATTTTAACATCACACCTGGTTAGGGTAACGTGAGAAAACATGTGGAAAAAAACTACTTATCGGTTATAAGTAGATAATACCTAGTTGGTATGATAAACTTCTTGGAAGGAAGTAGAAAACTCGTTTATCGGTTATAAACAGAGATATCCTCATACCCGGTTAGTGTGATGGATAGGTGAAAAGTTATTTTTTTTAGAAGTGCTCTCCCCTAATTGTGTGCCACTGCTTAAACCTTTTGGGAGACCTTCTTGAAGGGGGCTCGAATAGATCAGATAGGCTAGAGGCCTCAGTTTTGGAATCTAGGGGCTAAAATGCCTGATTTTGAAAATCTCATACAGTGGGTCCAAGGCTCATGAGCAGGAGCTCGTAAACAAACATAATATTAAGTCATGAACATTTTAATGAATTATGTGATCTGGCCATGGTACCAAGACAGGACCGACATACTCGATGGACTGGCGGCAATGCGACATGATAGGTCGATGGACCAGTCTAGACAAACAGCTGCAGGTCAAGTTGAGGGTCGGGGTCGTTGGACCAGTGACACCAAAGATTAAATGACTTATATGAAAATTATTGTTTTGTGCATGCACTAAGGTTCGAGACTATCAAGACACCCAAGAGGGGTAGTGATGTGTCCTAGGGGCTACTAGACGACATGGTGGAGATAAGGGAAGTTTGCCATGCCAACGGTCAGGGAAGCTCGACGTAGCTTCATGCGCATGAGACTAGGGTGGGGTCAGGATGAGGTCTTTGTCTTCATACGGACACGAAGTTTCTTTTTGGGTTTGATGGTCAGATGTTACGTACATCCACTCATTCCAGGGGTAGAAGTGGATGTGCTTCTATCTAGGTGGTCGGTAAAGTCGCTCCGACGCCACAAGTGGGTGTAGTGGAGGGGCTGCCCTACGAATGTGTGATTCCTTCGTGATGAAGGGCGTGTGTTGACTATTAAATACACTGATTGTGGAAAATGATGAATTGTGGATTTAAAAATCTAGATTTTGAGGATGAAATAATCTTAAAGTAAATAAGGAGTCTAACAAACTCCAATTCAAAAATATTTTATTGAAACTTTATTTTTAAACACTCATTCACTAAGTTGTAGAAACTCACCCACCATTTTTATCCCTTTTTAGGAGTTGAGAAATGAGTAGGGATAACACCAAGATTTACCCTATGTTAGGTGTGCTTAAATTTATTTTTAAACTTGCATTTTTATTGACATATGTTAGGTAGCCTAACTCCTCTTGATTTAAAGAATGGGGGAAACCCTTCTTGAACTAAGAGAGCGATAGGTTGATCATGAGGATCTAACCAAACCAGGTTGGGGTGTGACAACTTGAGTGGTATTAGAGCTAAGTTCCCTTGAAACATTATCAATATTATGCCCTAACACTAATAAAACCTTAACTACCATGTATGAAGGAGAATTCCTAGGAAGTTCGGTGTGAAATCAAATCCTCCACACATAACCCTGAAAAAGACACCTATCCCAAGGGAGGCAGCGATTCAACAATTCTTAAAGGGGGAGAAAAGAGTACCCAATGATATGGTGGAGGATTATCGGAAACTTGTGGGAGCCTTACTAGAATCAGAAACCATTACATACCCTCCTCCAAAGCAAAAGGTACATGTACCTCCTCCCAAAAGCCCAACCCCTCCTCCAACCCAACAACAACCAGAGAGAAATCCAACTAATAAGGAGGCTTATATTTATTTATTGATATATGTATATTATGTGTGTTGTGTTTTTTATATATTGATTCTGAACTAATAAATAGGGTTATCATTGCATATAAAGAAAAGCATACTGTAGTTGCTAATCTCATATGTTATGTTACTATTTGGATACTTTTTATAAAATATTCTCATCAAAATCATGTTCCCCTTATCTAAGTCTAATTTTTCTCTTCCAATTTGTTCTAAAGTTCTTTTCTAAGGTTTTTATGACTACCTTGGGTAGCTCGAGAGTTGAAATTTCCCAATTTCCTCATTCTCTGATAATCAGGTTTGTGAATCGGTTTGATTTTTCTCATTTGGTTTAACCGGTTCTTTTTCTTAGTTTTCCTTAACTCAAAAGGGTGGGGTATTTATAGCGCGTGCATGCGCCCTACTTTACACGCCGCCCGGTTTGCACTGTAGCGAATTCGTTTCTAATAAATTTCTCAATTGCTTCAATAGTTTTTTGCTCAATTCACCCATTTCCTAACCGGTTCTTGGAAAAATAAAAATACATAAAAATTCTATATTCAATTTACTACTAAATAGAATAAAAAACTGCTCAATTTGGATTTGTTTTGACTACTTAAAATTCGGGGTATGTAACTCCACCCAATTTGAACCCATTTCAAATCAACTCTATTATAGTTTTCTCACAATACTCAGACTACGTGTCCTGATACACTACTAAGAGTTTCTCATGACCATTTCTTACTACTATTAATTGTTCCATCGATCAATTTCGTTATTTCCGATTCCACTTCTTTTTTCGATTTCATGTTATTCCACCGGTTCGATCCTAATTCCCAGTTCGACTCATCCTGATTTTCAAGTTAAATTTTTCTAGTTTTATACTTATGTTCACATCCCATTATGTCAACATGAGGTTGTCTCTCAACCTCGCAATACTCTTATTGAAAAAAAGAGAAAAAGAAGACAATTGGTAGCAACACACCAGACATTCATTTCCATGCCCAATTTATTGCCCCTATGTTGTGCTCCAACTAATTTTCTTATATGAGATGACTCTCTCCATCATGATCGTTTGGATCGGTTGTTGCTGCTACTTAGGTTGCATCTCCACTAAGCTGAACATGACAAGACTCACACAAAAATAGTAATTTAATACAACAAGAAAAGAAATTACCGCAATTGAAGGTAAATTCTCCCGGAGGATAGTCCCACCCTCATGAACCTTGCAATACCGTGAAAACAAGAAGTAAGCAAGCAGTAGAGGTGCAACTACCTGATGGGGTATTCCGAATAACCATGTACTAATTTTTTTCCATATTCCATCCAAGTGTCTGAATAGTAGGGAAGACCCTTGTGTCAGGTGAGAGGTCTCCCAAGCCTTACCTATCCACCAACTAAGCAGGATACGAACAATAACCCCAAGCCTATGGCTTAGAGTACTAGGAGTATTCGTCTAGCGACTACAATCTGTCGGGAAGGCCCTTGGAACCAAAGTCTAATGGCGCTGAATAAACACTGATACACCATTTTTGATGAAGGGACCAACCTACCCTCCTTTAGCTCATTGTCTCACCCCGCATCAAAGCCCTCAAAGTGCTCTATCTCATCTTTAAGTATCGAATCCAAGAAAGCATTAACATAGAAAGCTCTAGAGTGTGGGCTAATCTCGAGGGATTTAGGGAAAAAGGGGCACGCCGCTCAAAACCCTAATTTCAATTAGGAAAACAGTATAGAGAAAAAACAGTTTAATTTTTTTATTAAAATAAGCTCAAAACTATAATTTTAATTCAAATGAGCAGTATAAAAAACCCTAATTTTCATTAGCCGATTCTTATATGAACAGTATAAACAAAAAAAAAGAACTAGGCACAAGAAATGCGATTGGAGTTATGCGTGATTAGATTAAAAAATAAAGTTTATGACAAAAATAATAAGCACGTCTTGTACTTGATTAGCTATAATGAAATATATGTAAAAATTGATAAAATCATCAAACTTCATGGCTAATTGTTGGGAAAGACAACAACTGATCAATTTGGTCTACACATCCACACCTTAACTAACTACAATTATGTCACATTATTGACAAAGCCAATTCAGAGTTTTCCCTTTAGTTGATCTTCATATAATAATATAATGACAATGGGTGCAATTATTATAAATAGTTTTGGATAATATTTTATTAATTAAATTTAAATTGGAGGATTAGTCATTTTAATGGACATCTCTACAGTGGAGAAAACATGGGCTTTCTGTGTAGATGAAGAACCCATCATGGTTCAATTATGGACCCGGCCCATGGAGCTCCCCGCTATTGTCATCCTCCGCTTGCAGAGTCGTAGACTGAACACGACGGCTTGTTAGCTCGTGTTGTGGAAGTCTTTCTCTTCTCTCTCTTTGTTTTTGCCTGCTCCAGAATTCCATGGCTAGCAACCCTTCGCAGCTACTTCCTCAAGGTTCTTTCTCTCTCTTTCGCTTCTCATTCTTTGTTTTCGACCGCTTCTTGAGCACAAGCTTGAGCATTCCGTGCTGACGTGCAGAGTTGATCGACCGGTGCATCGGTTCCAAGATCTGGGTGATAATGAAGGGCGACAAGGAGCTCGTCGGGACTCTCAAGGGATTCGACGTCTACGTCAACATGGTCCTCGAGGACGTCACTGAATAGTAAGTAATATACACCTCCATCCCTGTCTGTTGGTAGTTGCAATTTCATCTGCATTTTGCGGGTAACAATCTCACATTTCGTTTAATTTGTCACTGAGATGGTATTGACTGGGTGGTGTAATTAATTGTTAGTGTATTGAATCATTATTATATCTCATACTGGGCGAATTGGATTCGACCTTTTTTGAAGTTAGGGTATACTATCTATGAAGAATTTTCATCTCTTCAGACTCTGAAATTGGATCTAATTTATTAACGTTGAGCTGGAAGATGTTGTATAATGGGTTATGGGTTTTGGTTGGAATGTTGGATTTGACTTTTCAAGAATGGAACTAGTACTGTACATAGGAAGGATGAGATTCAAAATTTTCGTTCTAATTGTTTTATGGGGAAGAATGTGGAAGTTCAGGCAGGAAAATTAAATTATAACTGGATCTAACTTCTAATCCTCCAGATTCATTCTTGAGAGTGATTCATCTACTCTCTTGTAAGAAGACATGGAAGTACTTGCATTGACATGAAAAATAAGTGAATTATAACTTGTTAGTAGAGAACATCATTGATGCATTTATTATAGAGGAGAAAATTCCCTTATCTTCACTCGTGTCAACTTGCTAATGATTTTTATTCTAATTGTCTGGTTAATGTTGTTAATAAAGAGGAAAGTGCATTCTTTTTTAGCTGCATTCCAAACTCCCATTCATTTGTAATGAAATGCCCTTGAATGTTCTCCAAGCTCCCTCTCAACTTACCTATGAGATTGATTACCACTTTGCCTCTTTTGGGTTCATAATATGCTACAATGTTTTTGACGTCTCTCTTTTTAATAGTTAATCTCATTAGATTCCTCGTTTAAATGTACTATGTGCATGCTATGTATTGCTTTCATTACCTAGTATACCGCCTGGAAACAAGTTTATTTTGGGTACTTTTCATGATCGACTATTTGAACATGTAAACTGGTATTGAGGCTCTGTTGAGTTTCTGATTTAAGGGTATCTGCTGCTAAATCATTTTTTCTTATGGTCTGAGTTTTCTATCCTTATTTTTTACTGCTGAATTGATAGCATTTTACTTGATATCTGGAACTTTGATGCATCACACTTTAGGTATTGTTGCTAAATAAAAGGCATATAATTAGTAATGTTTGCAAGACTTAAACTTGCATTCTTATGTAGACGAGTTATGGAGAATGCTCTTTCTAAATCTTTCCATCATCAATTCTTTTTTATGTTTTTTTTTTATTTTCTTTGGTTAAGAACATGATGCCTAGTTGTAGTAATCCATGTCACCTTGATCATGTGTATTTTGAAGTGAAATAACTGCAGAAGGTCGGAGAATAACCAAGCTGGATCAAATCTTGCTTAACGGGAACAACA
Source organism: Trapa incisa (assembly GCA_030064435.1). Lineage (NCBI taxonomy): Eukaryota > Viridiplantae > Streptophyta > Magnoliopsida > Myrtales > Lythraceae > Trapa > Trapa incisa. The sequence goes on along the minus strand of CM057770.1, from coordinate 4,505,568 downwards.
TAGCCATTGTAAGCCTTTTCTTGCCTTATTCTTTGATACATCTCCTAATCAGTAGTTTTCATCTTGTGGTAATGATATGAAACCAATAACTTTCAAATTTCTGGGGAAACCAAAGGGGAACATGCAACATTTTATATTTAATTTTAAATGACTACATGTTTGAAATTAGATTGATGAACTTGTCTGTGCAAATCTGAAAGTCCATTAGATAGGATATTTTGTGGGTGTATTGGATGCCAAACCTGGATATCATACTTGCCATTCTCACGGATCAGTTGCATCATTTTCTTTTTGAAGTTTCAAGTTACATAATCTGCAAGTATAGAAGCCTAATAATCGTACGTCTAGCCATACTCTTGGGGTCCTGATTTTTGTAAAATTCAATCTTGACACGAATCAAGTATTCCAAGAATCAGCTACTTTTTCGCAAGGACATCGAACTTAGGCTCTCTTTCATTATTGATCCTACTTGATGTCTGTGGATGGTGGTGCGCAAATCTCTGGTTATATACAGCATTTCAAGTTCTATACTTCAATATATGTTGTATATTGCTATAGTGCAAGAAAAAGAAAATTATGTTTTGTATTGGTGTGGTGCAGCTGGTTCCAGGTGGCTCCCCTGACACAGAATGAAAGGACCAGATATACAACATCCCGCCACTCTTTCTTATTTCATATAGTTGGTGTGAGAACGGAGAGAACGTGTCATTTTCTTTTTTATGTGTATCTTCTTCATCAAGTGAGTTGTATGCCTTGAGGTTGAATGCACCTTAATGTCCCATTTGGATTACATTTGGATTAGGTCATAACATCTGAGGATGATGAAATTTGAAATGGCGGAAATTTTGAAAATTACTGATGCCAGTAGGTTTATTGATGAGGATGATGTAGATTCTGCATATTTTACTAGAGCATTGCATGAGTTCCCTGGACTCTCTTTTAACACTGCCATACTATAAACTGAAAGATATAATCTAAAATACTCTCTATATATCATTCCCATTTCATCTCCTTCATGTCTTACTACCAAATGGACCTAAATTCCTTCCCACAGCGTCCAGCAAGATTTTCATTCTTTGACTGAAGCAGAACAGTAAGTATAACTAGTGTGGCAGTGTGGCTTGCTGAAGCAAAACCCTTTTATTTAACTTAGTACAATTATCGCTCTGTTTTCCCAGTTCCTCTGCCCCCTTAGAAAATCCTAGGGGGCACATCACATGGCACAAACTTGGGACTCTGTCTAGAGAGCATCCTTGGACAGGAGAACCTTGCCGCCAACAGTCCGGGCATTTTTAATCTCGTCGACACCATCCCCTCTCTCGAAGACGGCTGCAGCACCCATTCCGCTTCCTGCGGCATAGGCAGGCACATGTTCAATTCTACCATCATTAGAGAGGACAAAACGTGCAAAAGAAGAGATAAAGAGACGTGAGAATAAAGGCAGAAGAAATAGAGACAAAAATACCTATGCACATGGACACAACCCCAAAGCGGCAGTCTCTTCCTCGGCGCTTCATCTCGTTCAACAGGGTCGCCACACAACGGGCACCTAAGCACAAGAGACGGTCAGAAGTACTCATTTTATAGTCAAAATGAGCCCTTTTCCTGATGGTAGAGCACTTGCAAAATTAGAACTTGGTCCCACAGCTTATTGGCAGTAGAAGCTAATCCATGAAGATGAAAAGCCACTACCAACACTTTCCAATGGTCGACCATTTTATATTTATTTGATGCTCTGTTCTTGTAGTACCTGTTGCACCAAGAGGATGTCCGAGAGCTATTGCACCTCCATTGACATTGACCTTCTCTGGGTCAAGCTCCAGCTTCTTACAGCAGTAAACGTATTGAGATGCAAAGGCCTGACAAGAGTGAGAAAGAAAGATATCAACCACTTCTCAACAAACAAGGCACCTGGATTTTGGAGCCACTACACTACAAGAGAGGCAAAAGGAGATTTACCTCATTGATCTCGAAGATGTCAACATCACTGAGCTCCAGCCCTGCAGATTTCACTGCAGCTGGAATAGCAACTGCTGGTCCGATCCCCATGACAGCCGGGTCTACACCAACTGCAGCAAAACTCCTAGAAAAAGTTTGAAAGATCATACTCTGATTAAATTGAATAATACAAGGTTACGAGAATAAAGAACAATTGTCTCCCTTTATTCTTGGTCTCTAACAAAATCTAATATTTGTACTCCATTATGCATGGCCGAAATATTTTCTTTTTACAATAGTAGGCACCTGAAAACGCCAAGAATTGGGAGTCCTTTCTTTAAAGCCAAACTTCTCTTCATAAGCAGCACGGCAGCTGCTCCATCACTCACTTGACTAGCATTTCCTGACATCAACAAATGAATTGGAATCTCTCAACTTAAGGAAACATTCAACTTTAAAATGTGAAAGCATTCAACAATTCCCAAGTTTCACAGTTCAAGCGGCTCGCAAGAGATATACCCGCAGTTGTAGCACCATCCTTTTTAAATGCAGGCTTAAGCTTTGCAAGGTTTGACATGTTAGTATTTGCTCGGATACCATCATCCACAGATATTATCACGGGCTTCTCGGTTCCAGTCTTAGGGTCCACAAGCTTTACATAAGATCAAAGTAGTTCCATCATTTTATAGAGTGTGAGCATCTCCTAGAAATATATTTATGTAACTGTATTCTGTTCTAGATATGCATAACATGCTTCAAGTGTACCTTTGTTGAGACTGGAATAATTTCGTCCCTGAATTTGCCAGCAGCAGTTGCAGCAGCAGCTCGCTTATGAGACTCAACCTTTTGGCAGAAACATAGTCAAACATCTATCTTTCAATGGAATACACAGGAATTTTCCTATGTTACACGGGAACAAATTAAATATATTAGCAAACTCACAGCAGCATGGTCCTGCTCTTGACGAGTGACACCATAACGCTGGGCAACATTTTCAGAAGTAATCCCCATAGGAAGAAGACAATCCCGGGCTTGTGCAAAGGCATCTACCTACAATTAGATGAGATTCAGCAAATAAATATTTTACAACACCAAGTTCTTACTTGAAATCTACCCATCAAGATGAACAAAAGTACCCTTGGATTAACATTTTCAACCCTGCCAATTAAGTCTACAGTCATAGATTCAAGTCCAGCTCCAATTCCTGAACATCAAATTATTTAAGTTAGTAAATTATGGGAAGATAAAATCCAGAGCAGTGCTTGTAACAATAGCACTGGTTATTCAAGTGCTTACCAATTTCATAAAATCCAGCTTTTATAGAAGCTGCAACATCAGCAACTGCTTGAAGGCCAGATGAGCACTGTCTGTTTACAGTTCTAATGGGCACCGTATCTGGTTCAAGAACACTTTAAACATTAGCATATCACCCTTATCTCTCTTAGGTTGGGCGTTCAATGGACACCCTTCCTAATAGCCAAATTGTTTTTACAGATTTATATTGGTAGGACTGATTCCAAATGTCGGTAATCTCCATTTTATTTCACAAATTATATTCTTGCAACAACTCTAAGAGCTTCATACAAAGGAAATAAATCCTACCAGGAATGCCAGCATAAAATGCAGCCATTCTACATTCAATTGCCCTTACTGAGCCAGGAGCTAAAACTGTACCAACAATTATATCCCCCACCTCAGCTGGATCCAAATTTGTTTTCTCTAACACTGCCTATGAAACACACATAAAAAAAATAAGGCAACGCTTAAAAAGTTCATAATTAAGCAGAAACTACAGAACTCAGCTTTATCATCCACAAAATGTAATGGAGAGTCTAACCTTAAGGATTGGTGCAAGCAAGTCATCAGCATGGGTATCCTTGTAACCTCCCCGCTTGGCCTTGCAAATTGCAGTTCGGTATGCTCTGTTAAGCAAAATCAATCAAATTATCTCACAAAGGATGAAATCATTAGAAACTTCATCACGAATCATGAAAAATAAACTGCTCATTTTGTATAAAAAAGCATGGGGACTTACGCCACAATCACGACATCATCTCCAAAAGCTGCAGTTCTATGATATGCTGCCCCGTCACCAGCAGCACAATTTGAAGCCTAACAGAAGAATTACCAAAAAAATATTTTCAGAGAGGGATGGATGGAAGGTGTTTGGGGATTTAGTTCAGCCAAACAGATACAAGATCCACAACCCATCTGGTAGCAGTATAATCCAGCAGAAAGCAATTTCTATCCAGTATTTACAGTCTCGGAGAAGAAACTATTAAAAAGTAATTCTTCCTGAGACGATTTCTTGAGCTGATTATGTAATCCTCTTGTCACCCACCCCATGCATGGAAGGACAAAGATTGGAAGGACAAACAGTATGACACAGAGACATAAATTTTGGTCTTACAGAAAAATTAGAAGACTCCCCGATCTGAGAAGGGGAACCGGAATAGGAAGTGGGCTGAAGATGCTGAAGCAAAATCTTCTGTCTACTGAGAGCTTTCTCCATATCTCAGCGCCTTCCTAACCCCAGAGGCTAAACACAATATGCAGTTCGAAGTTGGAACTGATTAGCAGGGGGAAACGAAACCCAATTGAATGGTCAATAAATAGAGGAAGATAGGCTAAATGACAAGTTAGTGGGATATTCTCAGTGGTGGAGTTGAACAGCGGTCAATTGCAAGAAAGATGTGGGCGTCAATGAGAAAGCTAATGAAACTTGTGGGGAAAGGGCCAGATGGGAGTTTGGAGTTTTTCACATGCACCGAGAACTTTCCCGCAAAATGCTGTGGGTAGGTAAGATAAACGTGGGTTGTCCATATCAGACTCTTGGTTTTTTTTACTAAGTGCCACTAGTTTCCAGCAAGAGTTTCATACCACTATATAAAATTAATAGTAGTGACACAATCTTGTTCACCCACATATCATTCTCCATGAAAGTTAGGCCACTTTTGATAAAGAGTGACAGAAATATTTAAGTTTAAGATTGATAAAGTAAAATAATTATATATTTTTATTTGAATAAAAATATGATGAAGTAAAAATAAAATTAATTGATAAATGATAAAATAAAAAGATAGAGAATAAAAATATGATGAATTTAAAATTAATTAGGAAGTATGGTTGATTATTTTAACTTCAATTTAATAATTATTATTAATTAACATGTAAAATGTATGGATATTAAAAGTGAATGAACACGTTACTTTTAGTTTAAGGATAAAAGGAAAGAAACATTCACTAAATCTACATTTCTCTTAAATAATTCTATGCATGGAAGATACTCCAACTTGGAGTGTTTTATAAAGAAAATGGGAGTCTTAATAATTGAAAAAAAGAAACTTACAACTATAAAACATTATAGCACACTTAACCATTCAAATACAAGTAGTTTTTAAAGTAAATATGCAATACCACACTTTCCAAAAATGAAAATTCAAACCAAATATATCTAAAATTAAAATTAAATTAAATTAAATCGAGATAATACATCAAACTGAACATAGGAGCATAAATAAAATCTTAAAATATGGTCCTATGTTAACCTAATTGTCTACGTAATTAGCACACTTTTATTAAATATATCAAGATAACTGTCTCATTCACACAAATATCAATAATATTTCACTCGATATCTTGCACATTTCTATTCACTCATCATATATCGGGATCCCAAGCAATACTTTTGGACCACTACCATAAACCTTCTTGGGTTATACAACTTTTTGAAAATCGACTCTACCCTTTTATCCTACTTCTAGTTTCCTTGTAGCTCAATGCCACCTCTGTTAGTAGGTGTCATGTTGCATAGGAAAACAATAACATAAACGTGACCATTAGAAGATAAAACTACCAAATTAGTATGTTATTTGATTTAATAGATTTATTTACATTAATATATATTCTCACATATTTTGAAATTATAAACTGATATACTATTTTCTCGTTATTTTGAGTATTTCTACTATTAATATTATAATAATGATTGTAGCTCTTATTAAAGTATTGGAGAAAATGGCGGGTTGTTCACAAGGTTACGACAAAACCAAGTTGGGGTGTGATAGAACAAGTTTTGAAATATAGGTGTGTGAGATTTCTAATATATAATCCAATTGGGTCGATTATGTGTTATTACTTGCAAAATGAACAACATGATCACTTAAACCCCTTTTACAGAATTATAATTATGTTACTATTTGAAATTGATTAAAACTATTTTAGGATATATTTCTATAGCAAGTATGAATCCTACCTATATGATTTCCCACCAAATGTGTGCGAATACACTTCAAGTGAACGGTCTAATTCTAGCGGTCGATTTAGGATATGTACAGAGCCCATGGTGGATAATAGTTGATTAAACCTAGATTTGTGAAAGTGGGCCCAAGGCTAGTATTTTGAAAATAAGTGGACCTAATTCCGGATTTTTTGAAAACTCGAGAAGTGGTCCCAATGACAATAGAACTAAGACTTGCCCCGTAACTAAGCTTGATAGTATCTTAAATATGTTAAAATACTAATATATATTGATATTATGCGAAATGGGACGTGCCTAGTAAATGCTATTGAGTTGGGGACGGTTCTCACCCATAAGGGTTGATAGTACAAATATAAAAGTCTTAAGGTAAAAATATTGTTTGTATATATAAACAAGACCATAAAAACACCTAGTACAAGATAGTGATAGTTTTGAGTAGTGTTAGTCGATAAGGTTGGTATAAGGAAAGCTCTCGCTAGACCGGTATGTTAGGAGCTCTAGGAGTCCCAAGTGCATTAGACCTGCGAATGTGGAAGGTCTAGTCCCTCTATAGCGGACAACTCAATCGATATGTCTTGGGGTTATGCTACAATGCTCACACAAATGAATACCAATGTGATTGAGTTTGTTAGTATCGTACCATGGTGATCGATAAATGTGCTACGAACCGTAAGTGAGAAAAATAGAATTCTATTTTGCGAACGTGTGACCCTTTTATGATAAAATGATGTTTGTTATGTCGTTTTTCTTGTCTAATACAACCTATGAATTAAAATCTTGAATAGATAAATCCGTGGAAAAATCCTTCAAATTAGGGAATGGATATTTTGGAGTTGTCAAATACAAGCCCATGAATTAAAACTGATAAAAGCATATGGAAGATTTATAATAATAAACAAGTTGTTAGCTTATTTATATATTAATCTGAAGTCCTATTGATTAAACCATAAGAATAGATTTCCAAAGTATCCATATTATTCATTTTTGAGTGTGTGATGAGTCGTGGACATGACGTCATGATATTAGTCAATCTTACTCACTGAGTTATAAAACTCATCCCCTACTCTTACCCCTTTTAGGTAGTAAAATGTAAAGGAGGATCTTATAAGCCAATCTACTTGTCTAGTATATTTTCACTCTTATATTTTTATGCATAACATTATATATTCCGACATACTTTTGACAATAATTTTGCTATTATTTTTAGCCTTATTTCGGTCGGTACTACCATATTGGTTGCGGACATTATGGTAGCATCGGTAGGTGTGACGGGTCATTCACGAGTTTTGATTGTACAAATTGGGTTGGGGCATAACAAAACTTGTCATGCCCTGACCCGGTTTGGTCAGATTCTCGTGAGAAACTCGCTGCTCACTCGGTTCAAGAAGGGTTTCCCCTTCTCTTAGACAAGAGAAGCCATGCGTAATTTCTGATCTTATTCCTTGAAATAGCATTAATCAAAACTAAAGCAAGCTTAAAAAAACTTTAAGTGTAACTGACTTAGAATTCATCTTCTCAAGCTCTCTTGGTTTGATCTCCTTTTTCCTAAAAAAGAGATAAAGGGAGGGGGTGAGTTTCTACAATTCATTGAGTGGGTGTTGGGAGTGAAAATATTTACTTAGTTTATTAAAAACCTTTTTTACAAATCTTTCTTTAAAGCCTTGGTGTGTATAACTCTTTTAGCACATCCCTTTGCCTCGGGAGGCATTTAGCAAACAAACACACGCCATTTATCATAAAGGGTACACACGTTTGCCGGTGTAGCACACCCACTACACCTACTTGTGGATCGGAGCATTTTTACCATCCACCATGATAGAAGTCTCTGACTTCTACCCTGAGTCTGAGTGATCATCCCACACGTCCGACCCTCAGACCTGCAAGTACTTCGTGTCTGTATGAGGATGAGACCTCATCCCACACCCTCTCCAGTCTTAATGTGCAAGAAGCTCCCATAGCTTCATGACTAACTGGCCCGACAAACTGCCCTTATATCCACTATGTCGTCTAGTAGCCCTTAGAACCTATCACTACCCCCCTTAGGCATCTTGATGGTCATGAATCCATAAGTGAATGCACAAACAATAGTTTTCATAATTTAGCCATTCTTTTTGGTGCCGACGGTCCAACGATCCCGACACTCAACCTGGCATGCAGCTGTTTGTCTGGTCGGTCTGTCGACCTGGCCTTGATGCACTACCGCGATCCCATCGAGTATTGTCGGTCCTAACATGGTACTGTGGCAAATCACACAATTAATTTCACTTTTAATCAAAGTTTTCATGGATCTTCCTATTCATGTTTATTTATGGGCTTCAACCTGTGCCCACTGGCCTTGGGCCCACTATACGTGTTTTTAAAAAATTGGGCCTTGAGCACTGTGAGTTCAAATTCGAGGCCCCTGACCTATTAGAGCTGTTCTAGCTCTCGTCAAGGTCTCCCAAATAGTTTAAGCAATGACACACAATCAGGGGAGAACACTTCTAACAAAAATCTCTTTCTTAGCTTAAGACACTTATTACACCAACCGAGTGTGATGATAGAGGTAGGCTTGCTTACAACTAGTAAGCATATTTTTCCTTTCTTAAAAGTACCCATCATCCCCGCCGGATATAATGTATAAAAAGTTCTACTTGCAACCGACAAGTAGGTTTTCAATTAATAAAGGTGCTCATCACCCCAACCGGGTATGACGTTTAAACGGTCCCACTCATCCGATGACTGTGATGCGTTCGTCCCCAGCTGATTTTCCAAGTCTGAGTTTGGCTCCCTTGTTCGTGTTCCAGTTTCAAGAGTCCCTACATGGTTTTACCACTCTTATATGTTAGGGTTTGAAATAAAAGCTTTCTAGCTTTTCAGTATTGGCGACTAGGCCTAAAATTTTGGTTTATTGTACTTAGGTCCCTAAAGTTCATACTTCATGACTTTAGGTCCCTAGTGTTAAAAGTTCCCAAATAAAGTCCCAAGGGCTACCAATGTCCTCCTTGGGTCCTTAATCTACTTAAAATTGTGAATCGAGCTCATACTTTCCATATTTCCAATTCGATCCCCAATTTTCTAAAATTACTGTTTGTCCCTTACTTTCCAAAAATAGCCAATTGACCCCAATTGTGAAACATGTCCCTTGGACAAAGTAAGCTGAGAAAAGAATTGACGGTTTTGAGAAGACCGAGCCAAAAAAGGAACCAAAAATAATAAAGAAGGGTTAATATGGGAAATTGAAAGATCCCAAGTGATAAAAAAATTCACAAAAATCATGGGGAAGAACCATGAAATGAATTGGATAGGAGAACTGAACCGATTCGGGGGTGAACTAGACTCGAACTAGATTGAACTATAGTGAATAGGTTCAATGATTCATTTTTCTAGGTGGCTTAAAAATGTCAATTTGGGAAATTGAGGCTACCATTAGATAGAAAATAAATTTAGATGAATTTAGAAAATTTTAAAATTTAGAAAACCGGTCGAATCGTTCCTTTACCGGTCGATTTTCAAATTCAGGTCACAAAACCCGATCACACTAGATCGGTCAATGGTCTAGCCGGTCAATGAACTGGACTAGTCAATGGTCCAATCGGTCAACATACCAGACTGGTCAACGGTCAATTGTGCCCAATCAACAGCCACACAAGCACGGGCAACCAATAGGAGGCTGTCATGTGTCTAGTCAACGGTCAGCGGACGACTGGTCAGCATGTCACATAGACACGAGTAGCCAATGGGAGACTGCCATGTGTCCAGTCAACCAGTCAACGATTGACACGATGGTTGAGTTGGACCATCATGTTAGAAAAACTGACCAATCCTAGCGCGCCACATGGCACGCATGCCACATCATCGTCTTCAACCTTAGTCCGCTGACAGAAAGGAGAGAGAGCGAGGGAAGGGGAGTCTTTGATGACTCAGAAATTGCTTCGGTCAGGTAGCTGGAAAGTAGGGCGGGGCCCAAGTCTCACACCGAGCGGTAGCTTGAACAGTTGCCAAGCTCCCTATATAAAGAGCATCCCTTCATTCATTCTTAGCATCCCACAATCGAGTGAAGAAGATGAAGTGCTCAATTTTTCGGTGAGCAGCAAACTAGAGCTCCAACATCAAGGCTTTTCTCCACCTTTAGGCTGCATTCGGTGTCATTAGAATCGGGAGGAAGTCCTCTACCCATCTACACCATCCCTTCAGCCCGAGGACCGTCGTAGAAGAGCGAGGAAGCTCAAATAGTGACGCCGCTCCTCAACTGTCAACAGCCCGAGCTGCTCAAGCTCAAATTGAGCCATCCCTAGGCTAATTCCGGCCAAAGCAAGCCTCCCAAACTCCACCTAGAGGTGCTCTAACCTTCCCACGAGCTAAGATGGTAAGCCCCTCCCTCGACCCTTTGCCAAAAAATATTATTCATAGTGTATAAACTTAAACTGAGAAATTCACACTGCTCAAACTACCAATTGAGGTGTGCTTTGATCCTGGGAGGATTCCCGAGAGGAGAGCAATTAAGAGAAAGAAAGAGCTCCGGTCACCGGACCCTCATCGGTAAGATATCGAAGCTTTCTCTCTCTAGACTGCATTTTTTGGCGAATCTTCGTTTGAGCTCATTTTTTAGCCAAATGAAGTAGTTCAAAGCTTGAAATGATGAGGGAAACATAGGGAAGATGATTCCAAATGAATGAAGGCAATTAACCAAGTTTTAAGGATTAATTGAACGAAATTGTGATTTAGGGACCAAATTGCAATTTTTGAGAAATTGGACAATTTGAGGATTTTTGGAAAATTAGGGGTTGGATTGTAATTTAAGGAAAATTGGGGCATTTTCATGAAATTAACTCCCAATTGAGAAACAATTGGGCAATTGGATGAAATGGAGGGCTAAATGGGCATTTTTTATGAAAGTAAGGGCTAATTGGGAATTTTTGGAAAATTAAGGACCAATTGGCAATTTTGGAAAAAATTGAGGGCCAATTGGTAATTTTAGAAAAACTAAGGACCATGAAGAAAAATTGGAAGTCTTAGGGACTCTAGTAAGATTAAATGAAGATTAGGGACATAAATGTAAGGTTATAAACCTTGAGGGACCTAAATGCAATTAAGGCATTGTGTGAGGATCTATGGGCTAATACCCAAAAGTATGAGGTCTTTTATGTCAATTCCCCTGATGTGGGTACTCGCACCATGCAGGAGCTGGTTACTCAAGTACTGGTGCAAGGGAGAGCACCACAAATCGAGATCTCATTGGGACGACCACGTCATTGTCACTGGGTGAGTGGGATTTTTCAGCGTCATACCCGGTTGAGGGTGATTAGAACCACTTTTAAATTTGAAAATTATTTTTCTAGGAATGGTCTCCCCTGACTGCATGAAACTGCATAAACATTTTAGGAGATGTTCTTAATAGGAGCTAGAATTGTTCCAATGGGCTTGAGGCCTCAGATTTGAAAATAATAGGGCCAAAGGCCTAGTTTTGGAAAACTAGTGAGGTGGGCCCAAGGTCAATGTGCACGGGTTGGAACCCGTAGACAAACATGATTATGAGAACAATGAAAAATCTATTAAAAAATGAAAATGTTGTGTGACTTGCCAGGGGGCCAAGATAGGACCGACAAGGCTCGATAGGCTAGTGGTAGTGCGCTAGGACGAGGTCGATGGGCCAGTCTAGGCAAACAACTGCAGGCCATGTCGAGTGTTGGGGCCATTGGACAGTTGGTACCAAAGATCATGGTTAATGATTCAAAACTATTATGATGCATGCATGAGGTCCCGAGAGCATCTAGACGCCCGAGAGGGGTAATCGATGGGTCCCAAGGGTTGTTGGATGACCTAGATGCAATAAGGGCGGGTTCATCGTGCCAGTTAGTCAAGAAGCTTAGATAGCTTCATGCGCACTAAGACTGAGGCTAGAAGGGAAATGAGGTCTCGTTCTACAAAGCGGAAATGATTAAGGTTTGAGGGTCGGACGAGCAAGGTCAACTCAAACTCAGGAGGTTTGAGGGTTGGACTATTGATGTCCACTCAAACTCCGAGGGTTTGAGGGTAAGACTATTGATGTCCACTCAAACTCAGGGTAGAAGTCTTAGACTTCTATTTAGGTGTTCGGTAAAGACTCATCAAATCACAAGTGGAATGGTAGGGAACTGTTTTGTTAACGTGTGATCCCTTTCTATGATAGAAAGGGCGTGTGATTGTTTGTTGAAACACCTCCTGAGCAATGGGAAGTGTTAAAGAAGAGATGAACTCATATTATAATAAACTAAAAGTATAAAAAATTTGATAAACGAATTGTTTTGAAAACTCACTTCCCAACCCCCGCTTGTTGAGTTGTAGAAACTGACCCCTCCCATTAAACCTTTTTCAGGAGAAATGCCCCGCCAAGAATACTAGAAGCTAGGGGAAAAGCCTAAGATACCACAACCTGGTAAACTATTATTTAGATGTTTTATAAACTTTGTTATGGAAAATAAGTGTACTTTGACACATTTACCTTCCTTGGTCTATTTGGTAGGTATACTAAATTTGTACGAGGAAATGTGGTAGGTTGATCACAAGACTCCGACTGAACCGGGCCGGGATGTGAAAACATAAGTGGTATCAAAGCATGGTTTTCCAAACAAAGTTTCAAAATGAAAAACCCTAGAACCCTAACCCATGATAAATTTATGTCAAATAGATATGATATAAACCTCACCCTTTGGAGTTAAGGAAACTAGGAAAATAACCGATCAAATCGATTTAGAAATACCGAATAGGTTTACAAACCTGAACATCAGAGAATGGGCAATTTAAGAAATTTACAACTCCCGAGTGACCCAAAGGGTTCATAAAACCTTGGAAAAGAACCTTAGGACAAATTGGAAGAGAAAAATCAGACTAGTTCAGATTAACCGGATCCAACTAGATTGAATCGGTTTATGAACCGAGTCGGTTCATGAACTGGAACCGAAAGAAGGGAAAACCAGGAAAATTATGGATCCTAAGTGACCCAAAGAGTCACCAAAGTCATGAAAAAGGATTTTATGATGAATTGGAGATGAAAACTAAACCAGTTTAGGCGAACTAGATTGAACTGGTTTGGACCACTATTAAATCGAATGATAAAATTCATTTTTTCTAGGTGGCTCAAAAAAATCAAATTTGAGATTTGAGGCCGCCATTAGATGAACAATAAATTTAGAAAATTTTAATTTTGAAATATTCGGTCAAATTGGGCCTGAACCGACGGATTTAAACTTTGAACCCGGTTCGGACCGGTCTAGTCCCGTTCGGAATAGTGTCGTCTTCTTCCTTTAGATGACAACACTGTTCACTCGCCGGAAAATCGAGCAGCACCGGCAATGCTGAAAAGTCTCTAGCCAGGGAGTTTCAGGTAATGAATAACCGCCATTAAGGTGCCAATCAGACGGCCAAGAAGTCCCCGAGCTTCCTATATAAAGAGCCCTTCCTCATTAATACTCTCCACAACTAAAAACTCCATTCTCTATCAACTGCTCCATTTTCCGGTGAAGCTCAAACCAAAGCTCCCACTTGGGTATTTTTCTAAGCCAAAGAAGGCGTGGTCTGGTTCTTTGGATTCAGGGAGAAGTCAACTACACGCCTATAGTCTCCATTTGCTCCGAGGATCGTTGGAGAAATGCTGACGTGATAGAATAGTGAAGCAGTTGTGGCAGACCAAAGCTGCCCTATTTGGGTCGAGCTAAAATCGGCCAATTCGAGCCCTCTTCTGGCCATACCATGCCTTCTCAACACCTCCACAACTCTCCTAAAGCTGAATTAGAGCGTAAAGGTAAGTCAATTTGGATATGCTTTGTAAATTCCAATTGGTGCTAGAGAGAAAACTGATAGAACTTTGAGGACTAAATTCTCACTCAATTCGACAACAATTGATGTAATTCTTGATCCTAGGAGAAACCTTAGGACAAGAGCTATCTACTCAGATTGAAAGCTCGGACCGCCACGCCCCCGACGGTAAGCTTTCAAAGCTTTCTCTGTCTAAGTTCAGTTTTCTGGCGAAGCTTCATTTGAGCTCATTCTAGCATCAAATCGTGCGATTCAAAGTGCAATTGAATCATATGAACGTGTAGGAACTCCAATCAAACATCAATTTCAACAATTAAACTCATTTAATCGATAAATTTGATAAAATCAAATTCGACAAAGTTAGAAGGTTGAAATTGGGGGAAAATTTGGGGATTTCAAAAATTCAAGGGACTAAAGTGAAATTTCATAAAATTGAGGGCTATTTGGGCATGATAAAGATGTTGGGGGACCAATTGGGCAATTTTTGGAATTTTTGGGCAAAACTTACCATTTTTGTAAAGTAGGGGCAAAATGGTAATTATGGAAAAGTTGTTGGACCAAATTGGAAATTTGGGAAATTGAACCCCTTTTTGTGAATTTGAATAAAATGAGGTCTTAAAGTGAATTTTAAAAGTTTCGGGAATCAATTTGAGGTAAAACTGGCATTAGAGACTTAGAGTTAAAGAAAAATAACTTTAGGGACCTAATTGTAAATAAATGAAAAGTTTGGTTTTCTCATTCATTCGGAATGAATAAAGGCTATTAGGCCAAATGATAATGAACAAGGATGTCCGTATCATGTAGGAACACAAAGTATCGAGAAAGCCAACTAAGACAAGTTCGCGGAAGGCAAAAAGCCGACTAAGAGGAAATTCACTACACTATCGGGTGAGTGAGATATTTAATATCATACCCGGTTGGGATGATAAGCACCTCAAAAATAAAAACCCACTTCTAAGTGGTATTTTACTCATCACATCTGAGAAGTGTGAGGTGGAAATCATACCGAAAAACTACTTACCGGTTGTAAGTATATCATACCTGTTTGGTATGATGAAACTTCCTAGAAGGAAGTGGAAAACCTACTTATTAGTGATAAGCGGAGATGTCCTCATACTCGGTTGGTATGATGGACAGTTGAAAAGTTTATTTTGTCAGAAGTGCTCTCCCTTGACTGTGTGCCACTGCTTAAAATTTTTGGGATAACTTATTGACAGGAGCTGGAATAGCTCATATAGGTCAGAGGCCTCGGTTTTGGAACTTGGGGGCTAATATGCCCGATTTTGAAAATCTCGAATAGTGCATCCTTGGCCAATTGGCATTGGTAGGAGCTCGTAAACAAACATGATTAACATGCCATGAAAACTTAAGTAAATGAGTTGTTTGGCCATGGTATCGAGACAAGACCAACATACTTGATGGACTAGTGTAGTGTGACATGACAGGTTTTCGGACTAGTCAAGACAAACAACTGCAGGTCGAGTTGAGGGTCAGGGCCATCAGACTAGTGGCACCACAGATTATATGGCATTATGTGAAAAATTGTTGATTATGCATGCACTGTGTTATGGGACCTTCATGATGCCCATGAGGTGTAGTGATTCGTCCCAAGGCTCTGGACGACCTGGTGGGTATAAGGGCATTTAGTTATACCAGAAGTCTTGTGAAGCTCGACGTAGCTTCAAGCGCAGGAGACCAGAGTGGGGACAAGATGAGGTCTTTGTCCTCATATGGACACAGAGTTTGGTTACGGGATTAAGGGTCGGATGTCACGAATATCCACTCATTCACAAGGTAGAAGTGGACGTGCTTCTATCTAGGTGGCCAGTAAAGTTGTTCCGATGCCACAAGTGGGTACAGTGAATGGGCTGACCAGCGATTGTGTGTTCCTTCATGATGAAGGGCGTGTGTTGTTGATAAACACACCGATATGATGAGAAATGGTTAAGGAAACCAAGAATTGAGAATGAAATATTTTTAAAAGAAAAATAAGGAGTCTGACACACTCCAAATTCAAACTATTTTTGAAAGTCGTACTTTAAAAACCCATTTGCTAAGTTGTTGAACTCACCCTCTCCCTTACATCCCTTTACAGGTAACCCAGGGAACCCTACCTTATACCTCCAGTTAGTTACACCTACAAGACAGACTGAAAAGTTAAAATTTTATACAGTTTTGATTTATGTTATTCTAGGAAACGTACATGTTTAAAGGATGCCTTACCCCTACCGGGTTAAAGAAGAGGAAACCTTTAATAAACTCGGAGAGTGGCAGGTTGCTCACGTGGATCTGACCAAACCAGATCGGGGCGTGACAACTTGAGTGGTATCAGAGCCTGTTTACTCGAATACATTATTAAGACTAGATAACATAGTAATTGATAGGAATATTTTTAAAATTTTTAGATGGCCCCAAGAAAAGTAGCCAAACAAACCCACGCTACCTTAGCCACCTCGGAAGCTAGGGAGAACCCCATCCCAAGGGAGAAAATGAACTAGGAGTATAGAAGGACCCTTGGAGTAACCCCGGGTCAAAGAGGACTCGACAATAAAACCTCTAAGGTATTCATGTTCAAGGATGGTAAGGCATCAAACCATCAACAACCCCTTAGAAAGGCTCCACAATGCTCAAAGTGTAAGACGAACCATAAAGATCCACACAAGGAGATGATCTGTTATAAATGTGGGCAATGGGGACACTATAGTAGAAGATGTCCGATGGTAAGCTTTTGAAGCTCACTCTCTGTAAGTCTAGTTTTCTCGCGAAACTCCGTTTAAGCTCATTCCGGCACCAAATCGTACGATTCAAAGTGCAATTGAATTGTATGAATGTGTAGGAACTCCAATTTAGCTTCAATTTCAACAATTAAACTCATTTGATCAGTCAATTTAATGAAATCAAATTCGGCAGAGTTAAAAGGTTGAAATTATGGGAAATTTAGGAATTTCAAAAATTAGAGGGACTAAAGTGCAATTTCATAAAATTGAGAACCAATTAGGAATGATAAAGATGTTGGAGGACCAATTGGGCAATTTTTGAAATTTTTGGGTCAAAACTTACCATTTTTGTTAAGTAGGGGCAAAATGATAATTTTGGAAAAGTTGGGGGACAAAATTGGAAATTTGGGAAATTAAACCCCTATTTGTGAAATTGAATAAATTAAGGTCCTAAGATGAATTTTAAAAGTTTTGGGACTCAATTTGAGGAAAACCCGGTATTAGGGACTAAAAGTTAAAGAAAAATAACTTTAGGGACCTAATTGCAAATAAAGGAGAAGTTTGGTTTTCCCATTCATTTGGGATGAATGAGAGCTATTAGGCCGAAGAATAATGAACAAGAATGTTCATATGATTTAGAAACATGAAGTATCGAGAACGCTAGCTAAGACGAGTTCGAGTAAGGACAACAAGCCAGATAAGAGGAATTTCACTGCACTATCGAATGAGTGGTATTTTTATATCATGCCCGGTTGGGATGATAAGCACCTCGATAATGAAAACCCATTGCTAAGTGGTATTTTAATTATCACACCTAGGGGAATGTTGTGAAAATCAAGCGGAAAAATAACTTAATAGTGTAAGTAGATCATACCCAGTTGGTATGGTGAAACTTCCTCGAAGGAAGTGGAAAACCCGTTCATCTGTTATGAGCGAAGATGTCCTCATACTCGGTTGGTATGATGGACACTTGAAAAGTATTTTGTCGGAAGTGCTCTCCTCTTACTGTGTGCCACTACTTAAATATTTTGGGAGACCTTGATGGGAGATCGAATAAGCTCAGATAGGCTGGAGGCCTCGGTTTTGGAACTTGGGGGCTAATATGCTCGATTTTGTAAACCTCGAATAGTAGGCCCTAGGCTAGTTGGCACAAGTAGGAGCTCGTAAACAAACATGAATTTGAGCCATAAAACTTAAATAAATGAATTGATTGGCCAGGGTATTGAGATAGGACCGACATACTTGATGGACTGGCGGTAGTGCAACATAACAGGCCTTTGGACTAGTCAGGACAAATAGCTGCAAGTCGAGTTGAGGGTCGAGGCCGTTGGACCAGTGACACCAAAGATTAAAAGGCTTTTGAGGAAAACTTTTTTGTGCATGCACTTGAGGTTTGCGACCATTAAGATGCCTAAGAGGGGTAGTGATGCGTCCTAAGGGCTGCTAGATGACATGGTGGAGATAAGGGAAAAGAGAAGCTACTGGGTTTGTGTTTCTTGTCATACAAGTTAGTCATAGGGTTCTGTGTTTGTACTCCACAAAGTTCTGTGTGTGTACTCCACGAAGCTACTATGTTTGGGCCTTCCTAAAGCTTCTGTGTTTGATTTTCATGCGTACGAGACCGAGATATGGTCTCTGTTCTCATACAGACACAGAGTTTTATTCCTAGGATTGAGGGTCGGATGTCACATACATCCACTCATTCTTATGGTAGAAGTGGATGTGTTTCTATCTAGGTGGCCAGTAAAGTCGCTCCGACGCCACAAGTGGGTACAATGGATGGGCTAGCCTGTGAATGTGTGTACCCTTAATGATGAAGGGCGTGTGTTAGTTGATAAACACACCAGTTATGGTTGAGGAGTGAGTAATGGCTATGAAATTGAGATTTTGAAAATGAGAAATTTAAAAAGAAAATAAGGAGTCTAGCACACTCCAATTCAATTATTTTCCCTAAAATTCAAAGTTTAAACACCCATTCACTGAGTCGTTGAACTCATCCCTCCCTTATATACCTTTTCAGGTAACCAAGGGCAAACCACCCCGAAGACCTCCTATTAATCACACCTGCAAGATAGGTATGTAAGTAAAAAAGTTTATGCAGATTTGATTTATTTATTCCATGAAAGGTACAAGGTTAAAGGACGCCTTACTCTTCATGGTTTATAAACAAGGGGCAATCCTTAGTAAATCGGGAGAGTGGCGGATTGATCACGGGGATCCGACCAAACCAAGTCGGGCGTGACATTCTCCTTGTCTAGTGGCATCTTTTGCTCAAGGATTTCCTTTCTTCATTACTTCCTTATTCACTCGTGACCATTTTACGGTTCCCTATTCTGAGTTGATCTCTTTCGGTTTACATGTCTATTCCTTTGTTAGGGGAGCCCCCTTTCGATAGTTCCATTCCCTACTATGTCCTCTAGAGTAGAGACTTCTACCTCAGGAGCTACACGTTTAATCTTCTTGCCATTCTTTGAAGGTTCCTCCCTTCAGCTCTTTATGTTCTCTTTATGCTTATTGTCCGCCTTGATCCTCTGTTGCCTTTAAATTCCCATTTCGCCACTTATTCCTTCATTGTCATCCAATTCCCCTTCTTTTGTCCCTTATCCCTTATGCGAGGGACTTCCGATCATTGGATCTTTTCACTTCTACCTGTATTTTAGGTGCGGGCTTATTTGCTTTTCCCAATTTCATTGGGTCCATCGTCTCTTTGTTGGGACACACACCTCCCCAGGACTCCTTTCTTTACTAGGCTCCTAGCTTTCTTTGCCCTTACGAATATCCAACCTTAGTGTAACTTTGTGCCATCCTTTGTTGTCGTCCTTCTTGTTTACCCTTCCTTGAAAATCTTGTGGGTACATACTTGTACCGTTTCCTTAATCTTACTTGTATCACGTACATGTCTCCTCCTTGTAAAGAGTTCGGATACTATTTTGTTTCCAGATTTCTTGACCTCCTTGTGTGAGGCTTATTTAATCCTTCATCATTCCTTCCCAATGTTTGGCCTTTCCACTTCTCCTCTCTTCACCAGGGTTTACATCCATGATTCTCACGAGGGTCAGTTCATTAAAGTGCTCACCATCACAACTGGGTATGATGTATAATTAAGCTCATTCACCCGATTACTGTGACGTGTTTGTCCCCGGACGGTTTTCCTAGTCCACTCTAGCTCTCTTGTTGGCGTTCCGGTCACACGTATCCCTACACGATTTGGGCATCATCATCAATGAGTGTTCAACATAATAGCCTTCGTTTTCTCATGTTTGGGCGACTAGGCCCAACTCTTCGATTTATTGCACTTAGGTTCCTAAAGTTCATACCTTTTGACTTTAGGTCCCTAGTGTTAGATTTCCCTCAAATTAAGTCCCGAGGACTTCCAATATCCTCCATGGGCCCTTAATTTACTTTTAATTGTGTAAAGGGTTCAAGTTTCCCAAATTTCCAATTTGGTCCCCAATTTTCCAAAAATTACAGTTTTGCCTCTACTTTCTGAAAATGGCAATTTGGCCCCAAATATTTAAAAAATTGACCAATTGGTCCCCCAACATCTTTCTCATTACCAATTGGCCTTCAATTTTGAGAAATTGCGTAGAGGTCCCTCAATTTTTTGAAATTCCTAATTTTCTCCAAAATGTTCCCCCAATTTCTCCCCTTCAAACTGATCAAATTTGATTTCTTCAAATTAGCCATTCAATTAGGGTTAATTGCTCCAATTGAAGGTATGGATCAGTTCCTACACTTCCATACGATTCAATTGAGCTTTGAATCACAACATTTGGGTCCAAACTAAGCTCAAATAGAGTTTCGCCGGAAAACTGCTCGTAAAGGGAGAAAGCTTCAAAAGCTTACCGTCGGAGGTACCGACATTCGAGCTCTCGATTCGGGGATGTAGCTCTCGTCCTGGGGTTCCTTCTAGGATCAAGAATTTATACAATTGATATCCAATTGAAGATAAATTTTATCAGTAAAATTCAGCACTTTCTCTCTCTAACACCGACCGACAATAATGGAGGAGGGCCAAATTGGCTTACCTTTCAGCTCTGTTGAGTCCGTGTGAGGGTCATGGGTTGTTAGAAAGGCTTGGTTTGGTTAAAGGAGGGCTGAATTTGGCTGAATTCAGCTTGGCCAAAATAGGGCAGCTTCGGTCCATCGGAGCTACTTCACTATTTGATCCCGCCAGCGCTTCTCTAGTGGTCCTCGAGTCGAAAGGAAGTTACTATCAAGTAGCTATCTTCCCTAGAGTTTGTAGGACCCAACCTTACCTTCTGGGGCTACGAAAACTACCCAAGTCGGGGCTCTGGTTTGAGCTTCACCGGAAAATGGAGCAGTTGAGAGAGAATGACGATTTGAGGTGTGTGGAGAATGAATGGAGAGGAGCTCTTTATATATCGATCTCGGGGATCCTCTGCTCGACCACTTTCCATTTTGGTCAAGCTTATCCTTACCCGAAAATGGCCTTATCGAAGTGGTTACACCTTTGCCAGAGAAAGAGGTTTTCTGCATTTATGAACAGTGTTGTCATTCTGAGGAAGAAGATGACACTGTTCCGAACCGTACCTGTTCGGTCCGATAGGGTTCAATGGAGAAAATCGGTCGATTCAAGCCCGATTCGACCAGTTTTCTCAAATCTAAAATTTTCTAAATTCATTTCCCATACAATGGTGGCTTCAATTTACCAATTTGATCACTTTAAGCCACCACAAAAAATGAATTTAGAATATGGTTCATGATTTGTTCAAATTGATTCAATCTAGTTCAGGTTGGGTTCACCCTGAACCATTTTGGTTTTCTCTTCTTATTTGTTCCAAGGTTCTTTTCCATGATTTTTATAACTCTTTGAGTTACTTGAGATTTTCCAATTTCCCATTTTACCCTTTCTTTACATGTTTGGGTTCATTAACCGGCTTGGTTTTCTCTTTTGAATTGACTGGTTCTTTTCCTAGTTTTCTTACCTTTAAGGGACGAGGTTTACATGATAGCTACTGAGCCGAGGTTGAGTCATCGAACTCGTTGGGCTGGTAGTTATCGAGCCGAAGCCGAGTCATGAAACTCATTGGGCTGGTAGCCCCAAAGATAGTGGTATTAATTAAAAAGATTTATTGCTTGTGCATGGTGAGTTACAAAACTATTGAGGCTCCCCGTATAGGGTAGTGTTGATTCTAAGGGCTACTGGACTGCCTAGGTTGCATAACAGAAGTTTTATCATCTAGTAAGTCAAGAAGTTCTAGGAGCTTCATGTGCATTGAGATTGAGGAAGAAGGGGGAGAGGTCTCGTCCCGTGATAGCAGACATAAAGGCTCAATTTAAGTCTAGGGGATGGGTAGTAGAGCTCACTCGAACTTGTGGTAAAAAGTGTGGCCTCCTACTAGTGTGGTCTGTAAAGTCGCTTCAGACCACAAGTGAAACAGTCGAGTACAACTGTGACATGTATGATCCCTTTGATGATAAAGGGCATGTACTTGATTGTCAAAACAAATACACAAGGGTGAAATGTAGAAAACTTTTTTTTAAATGATAAAAAGGAATGTGAGGGTCAAATTATCCAATAAAGATAAAGTCAAAAAAATTCTTACCCTTTCCCTAATACCACCCGCTCACTGTGCTTTCGAACTCACCTCCTCCCTTTTTCCCTTTACAGTAAGAAAGTTTTCAATCTTGTCAAAAAGAATCCCTAGCCAGCAATAACTAAGGTACAATGTGTATGAATTCGTGCTTTTGAAATAGTTTTGATAATATTGTTCTAGGGGAATAATGGAGAATTAAGTTATTCATGACTCTTAATAGTATTACAAAGGAGATTATCCTTCTGTACCAAGAAGAGTGGCGAGTTGATCACGAGGTTTCAACCAAACCAGGTTAGGGCATGACAATTAACCTTAGGGACCTAATAATAAATAAGGGATAACTTAGGGATATATGTGCAAATATATGATAGTATGAGGTCTTATATGCCAATTTCACTTATAAGTATACTTTAACTGTGTAGGAACCATTCGTCAACATACCCATGCAAAGGAGCACACTAAGGATCGAAAATCAATATGAGACGAACACATCACGATTTATGGATAAGTGGGATTATCTAGCATCGAGTCAGATTGGGCAGATGAACCGTATCAATGATAGAATGAATTGTTGAAAACATGATAGTATGAACTCGAACCCCTTCTAAATTGATGATAGCATGGACCTTGTCATATTGATATCATGAACCCTACTAAATTGCTTCTAGCACGAACTTTCTTGAACTATGAATAGCATAAACCATGCTAAATTATTTATAACATGAAACGTATTGAATTGCTACTAGCATGAATCCTACTAATTTGTTGATAGCACAAACCCTGCTAAGTTATTGATAGCATGACATTTGTTGAACTTGTGATAGCATGTAACAGTGCATTTTGGGGACCCAAAAATTTCAATTAGAATTTGAATCGGAATGAGACTTAATTAGTAACTTGAAAGAATCTGATTTAAAATTTATGAAGCTAAATTATCATTTAACATTTAAATATATATATATATATTTTTACAAAAGTATTATTCATGACATATTAAAGCCAACTTAAAAATAATATGAGATGGTCGAACCAACTTGATGTAATTAGAAAGGATAAGTCGAATATAAATGGGACAATATAAAGAATGTCAACCATCATTTGACTATAGGGTTATCCATTACAAGTGTTTGGGGGTAAATTATAGACAAAGGCTCTAAGCCTTACAAACATAACCAATTTAGAAGTAAATAGGCCATAAATCAAAACATCTTATCACCGACCCCAGATTTATCCATGTACCAAATTTAGTGTCATGCCCTAACCCAGTCTGATTGAAACCCCGTGATCAACCCACCATCCATTTATGTTCTATATTGGTATTTCTACCATAATAGACCAGGAAAGGTAAAGGCTTATAAGCATATATGCTTTCCATAACAAAATAACTTAATAACAATTACCGTCTCATGGTAATCCTAACTTATTCCTTAAGCTTTCACTCTTCTTGGCGTAAAAGCTTCCTTAAAAGAGGGTTGGTGAGAGGTGGTGAGTTCGACGACTCAGTGAGTAGGGTTTACATGATATCATGACTTCATGTCCAAGATTTAGTAGGCACACTGAAGCAAAATTTTTCTTCCTTGGAAAGAATGTGATAAACAAGCTTCTACTTATCTTATCTTTTATAAAAAGGTTTTCTCATAAATTTATTAGCTTATTTCATCATGTTTAGGGCAGGTACCTTCCTAGTTTGAGAGATTTAATTAAATAAACATATCAAGGTTTATTTCACACAAACACCCTTTATCCATAAAGGGATCAAATAGTCTTAGAACAGACATTCAATGGCAACAACCTCGATCTATTCCATTAGAGATTCGAAGCATCTTTACCGTATACCCTGGTGAGAGGCTATAACCTCCACCACATGGTTTGTGTGAGCACCATTACCCAACCCCCAGACCTTATCGCTTCTTTTGTCCGGTATTGAGGGATGAGACCTCTCCCACTTCTTCCTAAGTCTCAATGCGCACGAAGCTTCCAAAGCTCCATGACATACTGAAAGAGCAATTATTCATTTATGCCAACCTTGTTGTTCAGCAACCCTTAGAATCAATACTACCTCTGTAATGGCCATCTTCTTGATTTTGTACAATTTGCAAATCATAAGCAATAATCTTTTAGTTAAGACCTTTATCTTTGGTGCTACCAGCTCAATGAGTTCAATGACTCGGCTTCAATTCGATAGCTTTCACACATTTATCCATTGTAATTAATTTTTATTACCAGGATCATAAATCAAAATTTATCTACAGGATTTAACCCATTTCCATCAGCTTTGGGCCCATTGTACGAGTTTTCAGAATATAGCATTAGGCCCACTTCACTTTTCAAAACCGCGGCCTCGAGACACTTGTACAAAACTAGATCTAGCCCACCATTGTCAACTATGGGCTTCATCCATATCCTGTATCGACGATCGGACTAGACCATACCCCTTGAAATGTATCGATACACCGTTCATGGGTTGTCCTAATAGCATACTTCATGCTTTCTTCAAAAATATAATCTCAAAATGTTTGAGAATTTTCACATAGTCAGGGGATTATATTTCTAGAAATCTAATTTCAAAACAAAGATGAGCTTAAGTATACTTATAATCGATCCAATCGGTCTCGATGTTAGAAATCTCACTCACCCGTATTATGAGACTTGTTCGTCCTAGGGATTTCTGAGCTTGGAGTGTTTTTCTTTGCACGAACTTGAAGGTGATTCATTCCTACAATATATTGGGCAATTAAGTCCCAATTAATAAGGTAATTACACTTAAAACTCGTAACTTTCCAATAATTACAATTTGGCCCATAAGGTATGCCTTAATTCCAATTAGGTCCCTAATATTGTCAAATCTTCCATTTGGGTCCCTAATTTCTCAAGTTTCCAATTAGGTATAATATTTCTCGCTAATTACAGAAAAATCCCTAATTTTTTGAAAATAGCAATTAAGTCTCCAAACTTTCAAAAACTTGCAATTTAGTCCTCTAGCTTGAATTTTATCAATTCGACCTTAATCCTTCCCAATTGAGTCCTAACATGATTCTAATCATCTTCTATATTTCATCATAATCATTTCAAGCTTTAAATCACTAAAATTAGCTTAGAAATAAGCTTAAATGGAGCTTCGCCGAAAAATCATCCTAAAGAGAGAAAGCTTTGATTATTCAACGATGAGGGTCCGATGATCAGATCTTTTGTTTCCAATAGGTTGCTCTCTTCTTGGGAATCCTTCTTAGATCAAACCGCACCTCCATTGGTGGCCTGAGCAGTGTGAATTTTTTAATTTACTTTTTGGGAAAAGATGCACTCTGAACAGTAAATTTCGATGAAGGGCAATGGAGGGGACTTACAACGATGGTTCAGGAAAGGTGTGAACTCCACTAGGAAAGGTCTAGAGGGCTTGGTTTGGTCATGGATGCCCCAAGGGTAGCTCGAATTGAGCTTGATCAACTTTGGTCGCAGACTACTAAGGGAGTGATGGTACTGTGCATGCTCATCAGTACTTCTCCGACGACCTTTGAGCTGAATGGTATGCAGGAAGGTAGAGGACTTCTTCAAGATTCTAGGGAACTAAATTGTGTGGTCAGAGGTGGAGAAAATGGTCGATGTCAAAGCTCTAGTTTGAAGATGGTCTAGAAAAGGAGTTGTTCTTCTTCTTCAGGTTTTCGAGTAATGAAGAGGATGAATGAGAGTGAGCTCTTTATATAGAGAGCTCGGAGACCCTCGGTTCAACTGGTTTCCAAATTGGCCAAGTCTATCTCCTAGGGAATTGCCATTGTCAGAGCAAATATTCTCTCGGTGTAAATGGAAAGGAATTATTCTAATTTTTCATTCTATGAAGAGTGTTGTCATATGAAGGTTGAAGATGACATTGTACATGAGCGTGTGAGCTTCGCATGTTTGACTTGCCACATGTCATGCTATGATTGGCTGGCGTTGCTAACGCGGCTTCTCACTCAGTGTCTAAGTCATCCATTGACTCGTTGATTATACACGTGGCAGCCTCTCATTGATCGCATGCATCAACATGGTGGCTGATAGAATCAATGCCTCCATTGACCATGACACATGACAACCTCTAATTGGCTGATTTAAAATTTTCAAATTTTCCACCTGACACACTATGCCAATGCCACGTGTTAGTCTCTAATTGGTTGGTACCATCCGACACGGCTCTACCATGTGTCAACCTATGATTGCTCGACCATTCTCTGACATCCTAGTTGATCGCTAACGTGGCACTTTTACCACATGACAACACCTCATTGGTCAACCCATCTAATGAGGCTTCTCCTTATTTGATCGTTGACTAGGAACACGTGTCGCTCCCTCATTAGTCGGTCTTTAGTGACGTGGCTTTTTCTTCATCTGACTATTGACCAAGGACTCTAATTGGCCATGGCTTCCAAATATTGACCAACTAGTTGACTCGGCGTGATATGCCATGTGTCGTGTACTGACAGGGCACTGACCTGGCAGACAGTTCGTTGACTAGCTAGACCATTGATTGGTTCAATCGTACCGGGTTCGATGACTCGAAATAAAAAATTGATCGATTTAGACCCGATTTGACCGATTTTCTAAAATTTAAAAATTTCTAAATTTGTCTAAATTTATTTTCTACACAATAGTGACTTCAATTTTCCAAATTGATATTTTTAAGTCACCTAGAAAAATGAATCTTCTAACCGATTCCTTCTGTTTCAACCCAATTCAAGTCTGGTTCGTTGACTAGCTAGACCATTGATTGGTTCAATCGTACCGGGTTCGATGACTCGAAATAAAAAATTGATCGATTTAGGCCCGATTTGACCGATTTTCTAAAATTTAAAAATTTCTAAATTTGTCTAAATTTATTTTCTATACAATAGTGACTTCAATTTTCCAAATTGATATTTTTAAGTCACCTAGAAAAATGAATCTTCTAACCGATTCCTTCTGTTTCAACCCAATTCAAGTCTGGTTCACCCTGAACCGGTTTGGTTTCCTCATTCAATTCCATTCATTGTTCTTTTCCATAATTTTTGGGTTTTTATTGACCACTTGTAATTTTCCAAATTCACATTTTGGCTTCTCTATACTAATTTCAGTTCACTTTTAATCTTGGTTTTCTCTCGAAATTTTCCTATTCACATTTCCACCTTTCTTATTATTGGAAACAGGGTGTACATTTAGACTAGAAGGTATAAAATCTAGAAACCTATTTAGATTTTCCATTAATTAGATGTAATTATAAAATTAGGATTAAGGGGGGAAACCATAATTATAGAGATATTAGAGTGGAATATATATATACCCAAATTAACCATCCGAAATGTATTTATAAAATTAGTGTATGAATTGTAGGGAACAATCATACTAAGAATTCAAGAGGAAGCTTGGAGACTTAAAAATCCCTCCGGGACCAATATGTCCCTAGATAAAAGGTGAGTGGATTTTTTGACATTGAGTATGTGTTCTTGCTCTTAAAATTTAAAATGCTTTTTCTAGAAATAGATTCTCGTGATTGTACGAATCCGGCTTAAAACCTTTTTCGGGAAATATTCATATTCTATGCATGAATCCTCAATACCATGTTATCATGATATCATAGTAGGCATAAAGCCATCATTTTTTAAAATGAAGTGGGCCTAAGGCCATGTTTTGAAAATATTATACAAGTGGCCCAATGGCCAATGGGAACGGGCATTGTCCCGTAAACAACACAACTATTATGATAAAGTTAGACATTTATAAAAACTATAATAATTGGTTGTGTGAAATGTGCCTTGTCTAATAAATTCTACCAAGCCAAGTTAGGCCTTAACTTAAAGGGTTGGTAGAACATAGGCAATGGATTAAAGACTAAAATACATGCATGTGCTTATTGAGCGAGATCACTATACAACCGGTATGGGATAATGGTGATTCCAACCGAGATAATTGGGCTAGGGTGTGACAACTTAAGTGGTATTAGACCTCATGCTTCAAAAAATGAAATTTTGAAAAATGAAAATACTTTTAAAAAATAAAGTAACCAGAAAGTATTGTATAAGGATTATATATATTTATAAACCCCAAAGAACCCAATATCCCATGGAAAGAAATACCTATATTGAATTGAGACCTAGGTCTCTGACCATATGATGAAAGTGACCTTGAGGAGTAGGTCATAATTAAGTACCAACTAGGAATGTCGAAAAACAAAAAGGGAATTTTATTACAAGTAATGGTACTAAGAAAGTAGTACAATAATTTCATGGATGGATATGGAGAAACCGAGAAAGCATCCTTAGGAAATGATTATCCCTAACCCTACAATGGAAACATATGATAGAAAAATCATATGAATGATTCTCGGCAATGAAGTAGAGAAGATACAAGAAAAACCCCAACCCTTATCTTAAACCTTACACATGGAACATCTAGAGGAATTGATATCCCCTCATGAAGCAAAGGAAATCTACACTTAACAAAACCCACAAAAGGGAATTTTATTACAAGTAATGAGCAACTTGCATAACCCACAAATTGCAAAGGAATGTCATAGAAGACCTATGAAAACCCTAACCTAATAAATGAACCATCAAGGATTGGAAATGAAGGTCAAAAGGGAACCAAGTCATGCCAAAGTGACAAACCAAAACCATATACAAAAATTGGCTTGTGAGCCTAAAGAAATGAATTCGAAAAAGGATTGAAACTCAAAGGAAAGAGAAGACCCCACCTCCTCCAACCATTAACCTTAGGATAAATCGTGCGAATGAAATACAAGTAGAACCAATATCCTTACAGAAAGGAAAATAACATACACCCAAGAAAACTCCAAATGAAATTTTACTATGAGTAATGGGCAACTTGCATAATGCACAAAAATGTTGTCTCGAAAACTAAAAAGACAAAACCCAATAAAAGGACATATGGAATGTGAGGACTATAGATTGGAAAACCCAAAAACCCAATCACATATAGCACCTTATGTTAAACAAACCATAACAAGACCAATTCACGAGCCCAAGGAAGGTGACTCGAGGAAACTTTTGAGATCATGACTCAAGTCAATATAACCAAATGTATATGGTACCCCAAAGAATACCTCCAAGATTTACCTAGAAACTACACGTGGACCACCCCTAGCTAGTAGAAGATGAGATGATGTAGAAATCATCAAGAGAGTTAGAGTGAGTTAAAAAGAAGGAACTCAAGAAAATTAAGATGAAAACCCAAAAAAATACACAATACCCAAAGAGTACCCTTACACTAAGATTTGGATCATTTGACCTAATCAACTACCAACTTGGATGGCAAAAAAAGGGAGTTGCCTAGAAAAATTCAAATGAACCCAAAGAAAACCATCAAGGACCAAAAAGGATATTCCCTAAAATGTAAGGTACCCCCAAAGTAGGACATCAAAGGAAAAGCTGGCCACATCTGACCAAGATAAGAACCTCTAAGAAACTCAAATGGAAAAGATGGGGCAAGTCTAAGGAAATACTAAAGTGATGCCCAAAGGATATACAAGACACCAAAGACAAGGGATATCAAACTTAGCTAAAATGAGAATCCTTAAATAGTGGGAATTAAAAGATAGGGAAAGTGTATGAAATACTCCAGTGAAGCCCCATAATGTAAAATCCTTAGGAAAAAGGAACTTATAATGAAATAAATCAAATTAGATAATCATGAAGTGGTCACGAGTAAGGAAAAAACTATAAGCACATTGGAGAAACAAAAAACCCCTAAAGGAGGATGCCTTACTCAACATGTCATAAGGAAAAGTATGATGACAATCACTAGAAGCATGACAGGATTATGTTATGAAACAAACTAAAATATGTTTGGAAAAACCCAATATGGCAAGCAAGGACCAAGAAGTAAGTGGTAAGAGATACTTAAACCATTCAGAGATGTAATCGAAAAATGATACCCCAAACACCCCACCAGATAAAAAGTTATCAATTGAGGTTCCTAAGGAAAGGAACGGATGTACCTCATTGGAAAGGATGTACGAACAAGTGAAGTGGAACCCATAAAAGTTTAAGAGGACAAACAATTTAAAGAACAAACCTACTAAGAAGTTGAGCATAAGTAAGGATGTGATCACAACCACCATGAAGGTCATGGCATCTAAGACTCAAAGGACGAAAACATTAAGAAGGAGGTTTTGGTTACGATCATCCAAGCCTAGGAAAGGCATTCAGTACAAACTAAGTATGCTTACCACTTGAAGAGGGACTAGTGGAGAAGTCACTTCCAAAGACCATAGATGCCAACCCAAAGTAATGAAGTCAGAAGGAAGAAGGATATGCATTATTCTCATCAAGTACGTAGGAACGGCAACAAAATTAAGGTTAGATGTTTGGAAAAAAATTTTGGACGATCCTCAGAATGGATCTCAAAATCGTTAAGATACAAGGAATAAATGGTTGATTAGTAAGTACCTAAACATACAAAACCACAAAGGTAGAGTCACATAGAATTACACTGCTAAGAAATAGATTTAATACGAGGTACAGGTACAATGAAGCCAACTAAATGGTGCTTAACTTTACAAACAATAACGATTCTATGGAAATCGTTGCTAACCTTATAGGACCTAAGATTTTGTAACATCTCAGGTAAGTTATTATAGAGTGGCAAGAAAAGCTATAAAGGACTTTTCCCACACATCTTAAATGGTTACACTCGAGAAAAGATGAATCTCCTATAGTGTAATTATTATCAGACCAGGAAGCAAGTACCCTTATAATAATACACCGATGATATGGTAAGATTCGATAATGCAGAAGTAACACCAGGACCAATCATGGATCTAAAGTAATAATATTTGCCAGTAGATGCTCGGTTGGACCACAAGAGGAGACACCCCATGGTTGGATACATAAGGACCCAAGTCAATGCAAATCATAGATAATTGGGGAAGACTCAATAGTGATAAATACCAAGGAAACACAAGGAAATGGGAATGTAGGACAATAATGATTTAGTACAAAAGTAGGACTCATTAACCAATCGGGTAATGCTCGTGATAATCCAAAGATTATGCCTTGGACAGAATCAAGCAAACCCTACCAAGGAATGAATGGACAAATGGGGAGAATACCCCCACAAGGTATTATATCGTGTTGTTATAAGGACACAAAAGTGAGAGAATGACTGACCCCTTCGGAATGGACCATATATGACCAGAGAAACATATAGAGAAAAAAAAGAAAAAAACCATAAAAATGACATAAGGATCAGAAAGGTGCACAAACTTACACAAGCAACTACCAAAAAGAAATATATTGGATCAATAAAGGGACGTAAATGTTGGATACCTGATAATACAAAAATGTTAGGCAATCAAACCGAGAGCCAAATTATGGTTAAGGGACTAGACATATTTTGAGTGATTGAGTAAAAGGTAAAAGAGAGACTTGGAAAAAATGGAAACTTACTTTACCCAAATTTTGAGGATAAAACTCCTAAAAGAATGGGAGTAGTTGTAACGCCGCATTTTGAGGACTCAAAAATTTTGATTAGAATTTGAACCAAAATGGGACTTAATCAGTAACTTGAAAGAATTTGATTTAAAATTTGTGAAGTTAAATCATCATTTAATATTTATATATATATATACAAAGTTGTTATTCAAGACATATTAAAGCTAACTTAAAAATAATATGAGATGGCCGAACCAACTCGTTGTAATTAGAAAGGATAAGTCGAATATAAATGGGACAATATAAAGAATGCCAACCATCATTTGATTATAGGGTGATCCATTACAAGTGTTTTGGGGGCAAAATATAGAAAAAGGCTCAGAGCCTTACAAACAAACCCACTTGAGAAGTAAATAGATCATAAACCAAAAAGCCTCAAAACCGACCCCAGATTTATACTAGAATGTATAACATCTAGAAACCTATTTAGATTTCCCCTTATTTAGGTGTAATTATAAAATTAGGATTAAGGGAAAAATCATAATTTTGGAGATATTACGGTGGAATATATATATATATATATATACCCAAATTAACCATCCAAAACGTATTTATAAAATTAGTGTATGAATTATAAAGAACAATCATACTCGAGAATACAAGAGTAAGCACTGAGACTCGATAATCCCTACAAGACAAACATGTCCCCGTATAAAAGATGAGTGAGATTTTTAGCATCGAGTCCGATTGAACCAATGATGTGTTATTGCTCTTAAAATTTAAAACCCTTTTTCTATGAATAGAGTCTTATGACTGTGTTTACCCCACTTAAAATATTTTTTGGAAAATATTAATATTATATGCATGAATCTTGAACACCTTGTTATCTTGATATCATTGTGGGCCCATGGCCATCATTTTCTAAAATAAAGTGGGCCTAAGGCCATGTTTTGAAAATACTCAACAAGTGGGTCCAAGGCCAATGGAAACCGGCATCATCCTATAAATAACACAACTATTATGTTAAAGTCAAAACTTGATAAAAGCTATAATAAATGGTTGTGTGAAATGGGCCTTGCCTAATAAATTCTACCGAGTCAAACCGGCCCTTAACTCAAATGGTTGATAGGACATAGACAATGGATTAATGATCAAAATACATGCATGTGCTTGTTGAGCGAGATCACTAGACATCCCGTATGGGGAAATGGTGATTACAAGGGTCGCTCGACAACAAGATGGGTACAAGGGAAATAACACTAGTCTAGTATGTCAAGAGCTACAAGAGTCTTATGCTCATCGGACCTTGGAAAAGTGGAAAATGTTTTGTCCCTCAATAGCATATAAACTCAAACTTTGTTTATGAACTGGTAGTGGTGCTCACGCAAGTAGTCTATCCTTATAGATAGGTGGCTATTAAAGACGCTCAAGGCCACAAGTGGAATAGAATGGAGTTTTGTTCTATGATTGTGGGATCCCTCCATGATGGAGTGGATATGTGTGAACGTTGTTGGATATAAACCCCAATGCTTAAACCCCAAAACTTGAGAAATAAACCTTGTGAAATGTTGAATAAAGCATCCACCATTTTAAGTATTTAATATCCCTCTATAATGGAGTGGATATATGTAGAAGTTGTTGAGTACAAACTTTGTATATGAAAACCCCAAATACCTTTGATTAAACTCTATGATTGATTCCTAAAAATGACCTTTGTTTTAAGTATCTGTTGACTCGTGGATATGACATCATGGTGTCAGCTAATCCTAATCACTGGATTATAAAGCTCACAGCCACACCCCCACCCCCACCCCCACCTGCGCTAATTCCTCCTTTTCAAGTAGTGAGAGCTTGAAGGGAAATATAATATGTTAAGAAGCCAAATTAACCAAGGTATTATTCATACTATTATAATGTATACATCAATCGAGTTCTCCTTGTAAAGATCGCTGGGAGAAATTTACAAAATACACATCATTTGTTAGCTAGAGTTTTAAAGAGTAGGTCCCTTATGAAATCTAATTTTTTGTCTTGTTTTGTAGGTATGATAACTTTATGGCTATGGGGAACAAATGTACTAGTAGGAATCTTTTAAAGGATGGACTTGTGTGACAAGTTGGAGATGGTGGTCACATTAGGGTATGGAGATAAATGACTACCAACAATATATGGGCATTCCATTCTTTCTCCCCGAGAGCAGTCTAGCTTATAATATTTACGGGTGTACTCATTCATTGACCGTAGAACCTATTCATGACATCTTAAAAGTATACAATACCATCTATCCCATAAAGAGATAACTACAAACAAATCAATAACAATTAATCAGATACCAATCGAAGACCAATTGATTTGGTTGGAAATATAGGATGGAAAGGTAACAGTAAAGTCAACTTATAATTTTCTACGAGTTAAAATGTTGAGAACTATTTGGGTATATTTTTCTTCTTTTAACATATATAGGAAAGTATAAATATGTTTATAGAAAATAAAGTATGTACTGAATATATATAGGAAAGTATAAATATGTTTATAGAAAATGAAGTGTGTACTGAATATTATGGATTTCATATGGCATATATCTTCTAATGCTTTGTCTCTTAGTTCCAATTTGAATAGACCACATATAGGTAATAGGGTTGATTGTTTTATGTATGGAGTTATTGAGACATTGATATGTGTTGTTTAGATGTTCTTGGGTGTGTCCTATATGATTTTTTAGTTGTGTAATACTTAAATATGGTAGTTTTATGATGTATTTTGTGAAATTTTTTTAGACCGGGAATGAAGTTTTGAGTATGAGTAGAAAAAAAGATATGCTTAATCTTATCTATATACTATTGAAATATTTAGAAAGATAAAAATAGAGAATTATTTAATGTTGAAAAATCTGACTTTTATAATATTATTGGTAATATTTCCGCTTTTTACTATCATAGCAATGTGAGACCCACACAGTGCAAAAGAACTGTACAAAATCAATGTCTGCTGAACCATTACAACCACCTAAGGATTATATTATAGTTAGTAATTGTGATAGGGTGTTGATAGACTGGTTGTGTATGTGCAATATTACACGTGATATTTCAGGACAAGAACTATGAATGAGAGGATTTTTAGCTCTCCATTAGAGACAGAAATTAGGTAATTATCGGATGGGATGTAGGATAAGGTAAGAGGGGATGGTCAAAGGAACTTTTTAAGTTGATATCTTAGTAAATATATCTATATATTATGGATATATATGCTCTACTATTTTATTTTAATATTTTTTATTTTTCATACCTAAATAAAGTATTAAACTCTTGTATTAATGTGCAGAGAGGATCAGTTTGAAAAGAGATTCTATGAGAGATGATATGAGTTTTTCACCTCCTATTTTATTTATTTTTTATTAATGTAATTATATATTTTTGGTGCAAGAAAATACACTATATGATTAGTATCTCTCTCCTCATTTGAAGGATCTGAATCACATGTTTCACATCATTTATATGATTATAAGTTATATGAGTATTTAGTATAATTAAATGGTTTCTTTTGTCAAAATTTCATCATTTAAATTCTTAATATTATAAATAAATCTCTCAATTTCTTACTTTTTCATTCTTTAATTTTTAAAATATTATTTTAATATATATATATATTATTAACTTTCTAATTTTAAATTCTCACATCAAACTTTCAATTATTTTATAAATTAGTTTTAGAACATTACTTATTTACAAATTAACTACCAAATATAACATTTTTATAAATCAATGTGATGGCCAATATTAAAAAAAATGGTGTATGAACTTCTCATATTTTAAAATTATGAACTTATGCTATGTTTGAAGTGAGAGTATAGAAAAATTTATAGTGTATGTGAAGCAAGTGTTTTGGAGTGGAGATTAAGTGATGGGTTTGTTATTGTTATTAAAAACCTACAAATTCATTTTATTTAAGTGGGATGTAATATCTTAGTAAATATATCTATATATTATGGATATATGTATTCAAGTCTTTTATTTTAATAATTTTTATTTGTCATACATAAATAAAATATTAAACTCTTCTATTAATGGGAAGATCACAAACTAAGCAAATCTTATTATGCAATGGCTAGAAGAGGTAATCAGTTTGAAAAGAGATTCTATTATAGATACTATGGGTTTTTTACCTCATATTTCATTTGTTTTTTATCATTTAAATTCTTAATATTATAAATAAATCCCATAATTTCTTACTTTTCACCCTTTGATTTTTAAAATATTATTTTAATAAATATATTATTAACTTTCTAATTTTAAATTTTCACATCAAACTTTCAATTATTTTATAAATTAGTTTTAGAACATTACTTATTTACAAATTAACTACCAAACATAACATTTTTATAATTACATATCATCGCGGTTATTTAAAAAAAATGGTGTATTAACTTTTTATATTTTAAAATTATTCACTTACTTTATATTTGTATAAAGTGGTTTGAAGAAATTTAAATTGTAATTTGGAGAATTAATGGGTTTGTAATTGTTATATTAAAAATGTAAATATTATATTATATTATTAATTAAATATTTTAAAATAATTATATATATATATTTTAAAATAGACTACTATCTAATTTATCAATATTATATTACCATCCTATTTATCTTCAATAATACACTATTATATATATATATATATTACACATATTTTAATAATATTTAGATTAATAATAAATCATATATAAAATAGAAAACATTAATAATAATATAATTTATATTCAAATAAATATATATTTATAAAATTATCAAACATTTTATTTAATAAAACCGATATAATTGTCTCTTTTTTATATTTAAAATAAGAGAAATACAATTTTTAAAAGAATACTTTTAAAAAAAATCATTCGAACAAACAAAAATTATTTATTATAATTTACTTTTTTATATATAATAATAGTATTATTTAATATGTAAAATTCATATATAAAAATATAACACACAATATAAATATATTAATATATAACTATTAAAATTTTAATATATTTAAAAATAACAACTAAATAAAATATAAAACTTAACGTATATAAATATTAAAAAATTACTATAAACACTCATAATACCTAATTTACCATAAATAAAAACAGTAAAAATAAATTAATCAACAAATTTAAAATATATTATATAAAAAACTTTTATATATAAATATTTGTAGATTAAATAAAAAATTATAAATATATTTAAAAAATAGTTAAGTAAGTTTATTTAATTAAAAATTAAAACTGATATTAAATAATATAACATAAGAACAAGAAAATATATAGTAAATAAAAATAAGAAAATAAGATAACTTTTATATTATATATTAAAATAACTAAGAATATTAATATTATTTTAATTAAAAATATTATATCCACCGCAAATCTCTTTTTAGTGTAACGGAATTACTTTAAATGGGTTTAGAGAGGTATTCTTGAAACTACTACAAAAAAAACAATTTACTAGATAAAATATTATTTTACCACTACCGATCTTTACCCTTCAAACAGCTCTAAATTTATTAATTTAAAATTTAAAAATAGTGTTAACCTTTATATTTATATTTATATTAATGGCTTGAAATACTTCACATTCGTTTCTTCTTCCCCTACATTCAGTTCATCAACACTTAACCCCCAAGACTTAATTTCCGATATTTTCATATTAGTTGCAAATTGAACTGTGAACAATGGAGTCTAAAGGCTAGGGAGGATAGATGTGATTCTTTCAGTGCTCTAGATGCAGGATTTGTCCGATTGGGACAGTTATTTTGATTGGAGACGATTCATCCTCCCATAAAATGTGGCGCCAAAGCGTTGTTAATCAAAATCGAGCTTGACCAGCAACGTCTATGGCGAGATACATCAACATATGAATGAATTTCCCGTTTTGGACTAACCCAACACCAATATGTTGGTTTTCCATCCTCCTTTATTCGGTTGCAGTAAAGAGATCAAAGCTCTATCAAGAGAAAAATGTAAGAAAATGAGAGAATGGTCGGACAAGTCCGACTACCATTCAACTAGGGTGGAATTGCTGTGAATTTTCCTGATTTGGGGTCAATTCTACACCTCGGCGTCGAGGGAAAAGATAGAGCACGATGAAGAAAAAATAACAATGTTGCGCGAGTCCATGTAGAGGACTTGCTCAACTTAGGTTGGATGGTCACGAATTTTTATTTTAATCTCTTATTTACTCAATTAATTTTAAAAATAAAAATATGTTTAACTCAGTTCATTCAAAAGAAATATATTGATCTATACATACACCATCTACTTTAATTAAAAATAATTAACATAAAATATAATGATAAAATGACTCCAAACTTATTATGTTGTTTTAAAGATATAAATAGAATAAGATAAAAAAATTATTATTTATAAAATAGACATCATTGCAAACTTTAAAAACAAATCTTACCTATGTACTCCTATTTTATCGTATTTTCTAAATAAATATTAAAGGAATTCGTTTTTAGTTAATTTCTCCAGCCATGCATTATTTTCTGCACAAACTACAATAATCTACACGGCCGTGAAATCTAATTTTTAAAAAGATCCTTGAGAAATATCCTTTTTACTTGACAATCTCATCTCAAATTTGAATTACTTTCAAATTTGGATTACTTAAGCGTTTAATAAACTTTTTCATATGTACTAATTGAATGGGTCCAACTGTTGGAATCTAAATTAATAATTAAAGATCATAGTTTTTTAATAATTTATCATCATTAAGAAAATACACGGATACATTTAATAGATAAGTAGAAATTATTTATTTTCAGCATGAAACGAGTTATTTTCTCATGTAATATATATGAAATTATATTAATAAAAAAAGGTCACGCGAACATTACACCTGACGCCCTGTTTCATTAATATTACTACTTTAGTTTATATAATATTATATGCCTGCTTTTCCAGGAATACCCCTGCATTAACAAAACTTTTTTCTCACATGTATACGTCCATTTTCCACTACAAGAAAGTGGGTTCAATTGTCCTTTCCGAGTGCAACATATACTTTTCCATAACCAGCGGCCTTTATTTTCTGATGCCACTAGCCACTAACAAATAGTTTTTTGGCGAATTGCACAACCATGAGCGGTTTGACATTGTCTATTCCAACATAGCACGTGTTGCAAATTTTCTTAATATGAGTGAAGATCTGCGCATCTAATTTATTTAATACAAACATATTTTAATTCTTATATTAGATAAACATTTAAAAAAAATTAGATTCCACTTTTCTCAAATTATAACTCACGCACCACATAAGGCCGAAGCGACAGATCAATTGGCCTTCTATGTAATACCTATAGTTTCCATTACACCCGACAATAATAAGTACAATGGGAATAGTAGGCTCATGTCCATCATGAAAAAAATGGGCCTAGGTTGAGCATCATTGGTCATTTAGTAGCATGAGCCTACTAGCATATACTAGGAAAAAAAAATCAGGTGGATTGCATTGCCTCATTTAGCTCAATGAACTTTAATATATATATATATATGTTTTAGGTTAAGATATATTGTGCCTAAATATAAACGCTCATAGAACTCAGCCCAAGCCAAGGATATAGGGTTAATCTTTGTAATACACAATCAACAAAGGTGAATAAGGCTCGCATATGCATTAAGATATGAGCTGCGTGGTGGCGGTTAAGCTAAAACCAACATAAACCATTCAATTGCTTTCTTGAGGGAGGGACACATGCCCAACCAAATGAAAGACGTGGAAAACTATTTTGAAAAGTCAATCAACTTATAAAAAGATTGGAAATGGCACGATTTTATATTGAATTTTGTAATTATAATATTAATATTTTCTATAAAAAAATTAAATAAATATTATACTTGAAAATTAAATAATATATTAAGTAAAATAAAAAAAATATTATTAATATATAATAATAAAATTATATTATTATTTACTATTTATAATTTTTAAGTATATATATTTTTTAATTGTTTATCAACCCATAATAATTTATTATATACTATAAAATTGTTACTCTAGCCCATGTGCATAATTGAAACCCAACTCATCTTCTTATGGAATATTTATAAAAAAATATTTAAATAGTATAGGAAATGAAAAATAGTCATATTATTTAAAATTATAATTAACAAGTTTATAAAAATTGTAAATAACTAATAAGAGTATATACATTACAAATATTAAGAATTAGGAGAGTTGATAATTAGATATTATTTAAGTAAAATAGAAAAATATTAGGGACATATTAAATTGGAATAATTTTATTACTTTTATCATTTCTATTTAAATATAAATTAAATACGAACATATTCTTAAATAAAAAATTTAATAAATAACTCGTATAGTCACACCTTTTCTCTCCTATCTACATATTCAATTTTTATAATTATGGCATTAACATCTTCTATAAAAAAATAAAGAAATATAATTTGAATTGAAATATAAACATATTGATAATTCATAGTTAATAAATAATCTACACATCACAAATGGAGCCTTATGACAACACCACTCCACTCCCACTTGTTCGACTTCCATCAACAAACTTTTCTCTTAAGTATGTCTTTGGACACACTTGTACATAATTTTCTAAAATCAACATTAGGGAATGAAACTTGGAAGAATATTCACATGAGATGTCCAAGGGATGACCAAGATCTCCTCGTCCAAGGTATCATTATCAATCCTACAAAGAGTACGATCGTGCAATAATACTCAATGACTTACCATTAAAGTTGTTCTTACAATGGTATCAATCATTCCTTAAACCTAATTATGATAATGTATTTTTAATGAATAAAAATTTGAATTTATATCTAATTAAAAGTAATAATTTGTAAATAATTTAATATTTTTGATATTATAAATATATAATACTTTTTTATTTTACCCAATTTATAATTATATTCTCAATATTCATATTTATTCACTTTTGTAATTTTAAACTAACACTCAACAAATTTTTATAAATCGGATATTATTTTTACGGTATCGAATGAATGTGAACAATAATCTCGTATTAAGTATTTTTTCTCTATAATCGGGTAACAATTAGTCGAATTTCCGGTATCGGGTCAGGTACGTGTATGGGTGAAAAAATATCGTGTGCAGATAAAGGTTCGGAGATATATATACTTAAAAATTATTATTTATAAATAATTTAACATTTTTAACCTTATAAATTTATAATATTTCTCTATTTTAGTAAAATTTTTATTATATTATCAATCACAAGTTTACTAATATAATAAAACAAAAATATAAGAGGTGGCACTCATCCACCCTCAAGACCATCTAAAGGAGAGTTTGCCATAATCACACGTTCTCCTTTTTGAAGCTATGAAGAGGTGAAAGCCTTACAATTAAAAAACAAAGGAAAATTCAATTGCAAACAAAACATGTAAAGTATATCTAGTTGTAGGAAATATTTGAAAAGGTACGTTCAATTACACTATAATCTAGTTGCACATCTTATGATATTTTCAATCGTGTCCAAATCCATTTACAAACATATCACACACAATGACATGTCATTAGCTGTCCGCATCTCATATAAAATCTATCCACTAACACTGAAAATTCAACTAATTCAAAGTCTAACCAGTCGTGCTAATTCCAACCACTTGCTTTCCATGTAACGTTCAATTATGCCCAAATCCAGTGGAGACATCATGCATGTTTGGTTGGCCCAAATTAATCATAGATAAGTGTTATAAGTTATGACGTTAGTTTGTACAGTAATTATAACTTGCATATTCAACTACGGATAACACACGTGTGATAAAAAAAAGAGAAATTATTTGTCATTCTCAGTTGAAGGACTAGCTCTTATGAACCCAAGAAGGCAGCAAACATACTAGGAATTGGGCTCATATTTTTGTCACTTATTAACAATACTAATTGAACTTAGCATGGATATAGATAAGCCAGAACTTGTCGAACTTCTCCATTTGGATAGCAAAGGACTATTAGAAAAGAAACCCTTAATAGCTAACCTCCAAATTGCCCAACACCTCTAATATCAGGGAACTTGTTTTTTTTGTTGCACTTT
Organism: Trapa incisa; assembly: GCA_030064435.1. Taxonomy (NCBI): domain Eukaryota; kingdom Viridiplantae; phylum Streptophyta; class Magnoliopsida; order Myrtales; family Lythraceae; genus Trapa; species Trapa incisa. Next base: position 4,463,852 of record CM057770.1, on the reverse strand, counting down.
AAATGGGTAGACTCAATTCAAATATGAGTTTAAGTTATCATATAAAAAGAGAAATAAAAAAAAAAGTTGCTTAAGGAAATGTTCTCCTATGAGGCCACTGAACTTGAATGGGTAGAAAACAAAGAGAATAAATAAAGGAGTACTCATATTCCTTGTAATTAAAATAAAAAATGGATAGTTTTCGCTCCAAGTTGATTACTGTATAAGAGCACCAAACTGTCAACTAGAAGATGACATTTTTTCTTTTCAATTTAACTGAGGAATATTACGTTGATCTAAAAGCAAAACCATGTGGGGATACTATTAGACCTCCTGTCAGCCAGTGGGATTGGCATTTTGATTCCTCTTCACATGCCCCCATAGGCATGAAGGTCCCATCGATCCCATATAATTGACACCTATCCTACCAATTATCATCTGACCACGTTCAAAAGTCGGTATATGTGTTTCTTAATAATGTGCTTATAGGAATCCTTGATCTAATGTGGAGTGACATGTGGTACACATCAAACAAAATAGTCTTGATGGCATGTTTGATAATACGTCTAGCTAAGTTGGTGAATAACAATATGCTTGATATAGCACTTGATACACAAACCCACTCCATTTTTTTTATCAGTATTGTATATATTAATCTCTGTACATAATTTGTGGTGGATAATGTGTATGTGTGTATTATGATATACAATGAATCAAGCCCATGTTATACATATAAGACAGCTGTAATGTGGGTTTGTCGTAGGGCCACCACAGATTTGAGGTTTAGAATTAAAAAAGAAAAAGATCTAAGAAAGCCAGCAACATGGATCTGGTGCATTGTGTTCATACACAAAAGTGACAATTTCATTATCAGCACCAAGAAGCCTTGATAAGTGGGAAGAAGACATTGCAATTTAAGTCCTGTGAGCTCCTCCACCATATGCATGCATATAAACATAATCTAATTAAACCAAAGTTGTATATATATTTCAAAATGATTACTTTTAGTTTTATAGGTCCCATTTCATAAGATACTTAAATCTTACTTTAATGGTGAAATATATCTCATTGAACTAAACATATATGAATGAAATAATTATTTTAAAATATAGTAGATTCAAGTAAAAATGACAAATATATAATAATAAATAGACATTTTGGTCAATTTAACAAAAATCATAGAATTTTTTAATAATATATCATTTCACTAATTAGTTATAGATTGATGAGGCAAATACTACCTTTCCATTAAATAAAACTCGTTTTTTTGCCCAAAACTGGCAAGTGTGTCTCCAAAACTATTAAGTATGTCTAGCTTGAATATTGACTAATTAGAGTTTAATAAGTTTTTTTTTATAATAATGGTGTCGGAACCAGTAATGAGTAATTTATTATATAATATAAATTTTATTATTAAATTAGATATGCTCGGTTACATACCATATGATTTAGATTAAATAAATATTGGTATAGGTTGATGTGAGATTTATCCTTCTCCCGCTCATCAACCAAAAGACCGGAAGTAATTTATAATTATAATAGTAAAAATTTCTTACATATGACAAAACCCCGATTGGACTAGTTCTAAGTTGTGACATGGTAGGCGCATGCTAAATACTTCACTATTACAGACATAGCACACGTATGGAAACATAGCACCATGGCTTAATTAATGTGCTTCTCTAGATTCTACACAAAAGCTGATGAGAGGCGGATTCTAGTACTTATTGATCATGTGCACATATAACCGATTAGGCTTAAAGAAGAGAGCACAATTGTTGATGTTAGGCCTCTCACCAAACACAAGACGATATGTTTGATCTATGTGGAAAAGTTGTGTATTGGAAAGTAGTCATTCCATCTATTCATAATTTTAGTAATTTGTCGATTAAAAATATATATTAAAACTAATTAAAAATAAAACATCACCGATTGTGAGGTACTCACTATTTTAATCACATTTTTTTTTACATACATACGATTATGAAATACTAAAAATAAAGTGAATAATACAAAATATTTGCTAAATAGAGAATGTGTATTCAAAGAGAATTATGCATGAGGTGGTGGGGATTTCGTGAAATGAGCTGGAGATCGAGCAGGTGCTGGTCTCATGAAATGAGGTGTAGCTACAACAAGTGGCGGTACCAATTCAAGCACGTGGGTCTTATGGAATGAGGTAGAGCTTCAATAAGTGATGGTTCTAATATATGTGCATTCTACTCTAGAGACAAGACTCAGTGAGTTGGTGAGCTTAAGGTAACATAGATTTAGTTTAAAACATAAAACGTAAAAGCAAACAAAGGAAAAAAATCGATAAGCTAAGCATCATTACTACTATTTAAGCTCATGTAGGTAAATGATGAGTAACTGATTCACAAAATAATTGATATAGTAAAATTTAATATACTTGATACGAGTGTAAAAAATTGAATTAGCTATAATATAAATACCCGAAAAATGATCACAATAGAGTGAAATCCAAATTGAAAATTAGGATCAACTTGAATTGAAAATTATTTCTTGAATAAGGAGCATAAATTTTGTAGAAAGTTAGTTTAGATTAGTTGAGATACAAATGGACCCACATGGACCCAAATGGAGTAAAACTATCATTTTAAAAAAAATGTAAAATTATATAAAAAAGTTATTTGAGTCAGGTCACAAATCAGACCTGACCCAATTTGTCATCCTTTTCACCCAACTCATTGCCCATTTGTCCACTTTTCTAACAATTTTTTTTCACATGCCACCCGTTGAAAATATGCATATTTTGCTCGATTTTTTATTAAATTACACATAACAAAACTTGATACTAAGTTGAAAACTCCTTTATCAATCCCCCTAAAAAGTTAATTTAGTTATCACATCCCCATTATATCGAATATCACTCCCAAGTGATTGACCTCCAAATTCTCCTTCACCCGACCACAAAATTAGGTTATTTGTGTGTCAAAATGCCACTAAGGTACTCCTCTTCAGTTATGTAGTGGGTCTCGACCTACAAGTGGCCAAAACATGCTGCATAAGGGCCATTTTTGCCGACTCTAAATCAAAACATAAAAACTGCACGGTGTCGCCATTCTTTCAGGGTGAATTCGGCTACCTCCAGCCACCACTCTGACCGACACCGATGCCAAAAGAACCTACTGTCTCTCCTCTACCCTCACAAGCCTTGACCGACCTTCGTTAAGGGGACTTACAACCGCCACAAGCCAATTTTCTCCAACGGGTATGTTATCAAATTTTCGACCATGACTGTTTGAGGCTAAAATTTGCCCAACTCTAGCGACTACATGGTTGACTACAACCATAAAATGAGTTGCATGTGCCTCAACTTCAAAATGCCTATCCTTCTACTACTGATGCCCTCTCCGGTTAGTACTTCCAACAAACCTTCTAGTAGCTCAATATTGATCATTTTTTTAAAAGCAACCAAATTTGGCTAGGATAAGACACCCAACATCTCCTGTGAGCCCTTAGGTGATAAATAAAAGTATTTGTGGTGAATTTGTGAAATTTGAAGTTGGTTGGAGTTGTTTTTAGAGTTTAGGGACTAAATTGTAAACTTTAAAAAGTTTGGGGACTAGTTTGTAAAAAAGAAAAACTTGGGAAATAATCCGTAAGTGAAGCCAAAATTAGCTAAAATGTGATTTTAGGACAAACAAAGATGTTAAAATGATTTTTGAGAGTTTAAAAGGAAAACAGTCATTTTAGGTAAATGAGTGATAAAATGACCATTTTTGCTTAATAGAGGTAAAATGGTAATTTTTGAATAAATGAAAGGTAATATGGTAAGTTTGGGTGAATGTTGGCATTAATGTAATTTTTGCATATAGTGTAGCAAAATGATAATTTTGCAAATGTGACGATTTTAAATTAACTTTTGGAGAAAAATGACCTAAGTGTATTTTAGATAATTTTGAAAACTTTCATGATCGGAATGAGGTCAAGTAAAACTTACTAAAAAATGGTTTTTCGATGCACAAATTGGGCGAACCTTATCTTAGGGGTAAAATCGTAATTTTGGGATTTTACGAGATAGTATAAGATATATCGATATATATCAACTCTAAAGAGTTTTATTTATTAAAATAATGTATATAAATTATTTTTAGGGACATTTATACTTACACAACAATCGTGCGAGCGAAGAACGAAAATTTGGAATACATTCAAGACGAACGAGTCTTGAATAACGAGTGAGTGAGATTTTTGAGCTAGTGTCTGATAGGGCTATAGTCAACACTTTCAACTTTATAATAGGTTGAATTGCATGCTTTAAAATATTTTATGAGAAATAAAAAAACTAATATGAATATTTTTTTCAAAAGACGAGATACATCCCAAAAGGTTTTAACAAGTGTGCCAAGACCCGATAGCCTAGAATATACAAGTGTGAACTCGATGGTTTAAAAATGGGTGATAGCCCCACTGTTTATAATAATTATGAAAATGGCATATGATCTATTATTTATAAAAGGGGTTAAAGCCCAATATTTATAAAAAAGGGCTAAGGCCCAAGACATTTATTAAGATGGATAACCACTCGATACATTATGATTGTGTGTGTATCCTTGAAAATGGTGACATAGCTTGAAGGCTATATGGATATTATTGTGTATGCTATATGTGTATTTTCAGATAGTAAGCAATTATTAATCTTTATTTGTGTACCTCATAACATTTTTTGCATGGCATTGTATGGTGGAAGGAAATAAGGGGGGAATGTTTATTCATAAAACCGCGAACTGTGATAAGTGGTGTTGGTAGTTACAATTGTGAATAGTAATAAGGATGATATTTATTATTTGGGAAGAAACTATTTCTAAAATAGTAGATTGTGATAAGGGAAGGATAGTAGCTAAACTTGTGTTGTCATGCCCCACGTCGGGGAGCTAATTACAACACGTCACGTCCCGTTAATACTATAATGGTGGGTACATTCACCAAAGTTGTACTGATAGAACAAAGTATATAGAATAACACTTACAAAAATTAATAAAAAAATAAAACTTTTATAGAACAAGTAGTGTGCCTAAAATGTTACAAAACATCCTAGGAATACAACATCTGATAATTATAAAAATTAGCATTTGTGCACATCTTTTGAGTCCATTTCCTTGGTTGCTTGCACTTGGATATTGCAGTTGTCGTGGGGCCTTCTATTCTCATTCACACACACATGTAATGGGTTTGGGAGAGGGGGTGATCTCAAAACTGAGTGAATGTGTTTATCGACATTGATCCACGAAATGACATACGACCCGATCTCCACATGATAACTCTATTAAGGCTTATTTACATTCTTACTTATTCACAAGTATTTAGTTCCCCGTTTTTAACATAGTGTCATGCATTAATTTAAAACAATCATCCTCGGAGTTCGCCAATGGGAACGAGTTTAAACCCGTAGATAAAATCTTGATCCCTAAACATGATGAAAATTTGCCAAAAATTGTTAAGTTGTGTGAAACAACCACCCAGCTGAAGCTAGATCGCAATACTCGATTGGCTAGTAGCTACCGAGCTGAAGCTGAGTGGACGAACTCATTGGGTTGATAGTTACTGAGCTATAGTTGGGGTGTCAAATTCGTTGGGCTGGTGACACCAAAGATAAAGGTCTATGATTAAAATACTTTTGTTTGTAAATGCTAAGATACAAAACCATTGAGGCGCCCACATGGGGCTAGTATGTTGGTTTTAAGGGTTGTTGGATGACACAGGTTGTATAAGGGAAGTTGAGTTGTGTAGTGAGTCACGAAGCTTGGAGTAGGTTCCTGCGCATTTAGACCGAGGTTGGGGAGGAGAGGTCTCGTCCCCTAGTGGACACGGAGTATTTTTGGGTGTGAGGGTCGGACAAATGATGTCCACTTAGACTTAGGATAGAAGTCATAAACTTCTATTCGGGTGGATGGTAAAGATGCTCAGGTCCATAAGTGGAGCAATCGACGAATTGCTCTACGAACATGTGGACCCTTTTTAATAAAGGGTATGTGTGGTTGTATGCTAAACCAATCCTGAGCAATGGGAAGCATTGGGACGTTTTTCTAAGAATAAGAAAAACCCACAAACCTATGAATAAGAAAAAGAGATGTTATAAACTATTTTGAAAGCTCACTTTTAACACCCTGAGTTGTATAACTCACCCCCTTCCTTTAAAACCTTTTTCAGGAAAGAGACTACTTTTAAAGAATAATGCCACCACGCCACTAAATTCAGGTATTTTTATTTTAATCTATTAGTTTTTCATAATGTTATTCCAGGGGACAATGACAGAAGATACGCCTGACTACACGTGATCTTGGAAGTAGTGACTCTTTGTAGACTAACAGGAGTGACGGATTGCTCATGGGATTCCGACCAAATCGGGTCGGGACTTGACAGAGGTTTTCTTTATTCTTTTTAGATAGAATGTATGGGTTTGGGCTTATTTATTCTTCTTATTGTTGGGCCATAATTAAGCTCATACCCTTTCTCATTCCTTTTGTATAAAATAATTATATATGTACTTGAACATCATAATACAATTTTATATGTATTTATTTAATATTAATACAACTTCATCTCTATAATCACTCTTTCCTTTATATGTGATTGTAAATTAATATGATTACATACATGTATAAATATATATATATATATATATATTATATTTTAATTTCTCCTTTACAACCTATATAGTTATATGTACAATTAATAATTATATACATATATTTATTTCAAAAATATTGATTTTTTCACATAAATTCAATGGATTTAACTCAATTCCATTGAGTTATTTATTTCAACCAAATTAGTTCATATCAACTAATTAAATTAGATTTGTTTAAATTTATATAAGGATATAACTCAAATTAATTGAGTTTATAGTTCCGGCTAAATTTCTGATTGAAATTTCTAAATCCAATTTTATATTATGAGCATTGGTTCTATCGATACTGCTATAGTGATGGTACACACTATGGTGGTATCGAGATGATATGACGGGTTGGCACGTGCACCCAACCCAGGGAATCAATCCAGGGCATGAAAACTCCTTTAGTTGCTTGAGTTCTATAAGAGCCTTCTTGTGATAACGGGTATGTCTCCAAAAAAATGTCAATTGTAAAATTAAACTATCGATCAGGTGATAGCCTTAGTAAGTATTCCATAAACACATGAGAGAATTCACACACAACGAATATATTCACTAACATTTGCTCTGTTGGGTGCCCTTGTAGTATAAGACAAGAAGGTCATACATCCCTTGGCACCCCTAACTCGATATCCCTTAGTGTTGGGGACCCATGAAGCCCTTCCGTTTCCCTCGATATTACAAAGGTGAGATCATTCGCCAAGGTAAGATCGACGGAACTCAGACTTAGACCTATAAACCTTTGATTTTGAGAAAACAACATAAACTTCAAACCATTCATGTAAGGAAATACAACATGATTCATTCGATTGGTTACTATCCAAAAACCCAAAAACATTAGCAAAATGATAAGTATGTACTTCATGTGCAGGTTACTAGGTTACCTAGGGCAGTGGAGCCTTAGGAGTGTGTTCCTCTGTCCTCACCTCGAGCCTCTTAGGCTTATTTGCAATATGGTTTGGGAAGGGGTAAGTTCACATGTCAATGAGTGAGATGCTGACGTGGTGCCATTACATAGCTTATGACTCAAACCTTTTCCATAAATCACCTAGCAAAAAATTTTACTCTAATTACATGCATCTCCTATGCAGTCCCATGGTTTATTTTCTCCCATTTGAGACATATTCTCGGGTCATCTAACTCATCTAGGAATGTTAATAGCTCGGGTCGGGTGGGTTTTGGTGGACTCGCGCCCAAGTGGACCCGAGTCTCGAGTCTACTTGGTCGAGTCCAGACCCCACCTAATCTTGGGTCTGCTGGACCCGAGACCCACCTGGACTCGAACCCACTGCTCTGGTCCATTTGGACCCGAGCAGATCCATCTTATTTTTTTAATATGTATTTTTGTAATATATAATTTTTACCAACAATAAAAAATTCTAAATTATTGCAATAATGTACATTTATTATATTATTTTTTTCATTTGAAAGATTTTTTGTAGAGTTGGCCAAAAAATTATATTGCATAAATAAAATTCACTCACAAAAATGAAAAGTTCGCTCCAAGATAAATGAAAGTTTCAAAAATAACTTCTATATTTATATTGTGATGCATTAAAATAATATCTATAATAATATACAATCAATAATTTCTAAAAAAAGAAAGTTTTACAATAGTGAAAAATGTCTTGATTGTTGAATTAATAAGGTGATGTAATGAATAATGATAATAAAAATTAGATTATTAATTTATTTTATATATACTATTTTTTATTAAAAATAAATATTAATTTGACTAATTAAAAGGTCAAATCTTAATATAAATTTTATTAAATGACAATATGGATCCGTGATACAAAATTATATGGACTTACATGTTTCTTTAAAAGATCTAGTTTTTGTAAATTAGTTAGAGAAAATGAAAATGAGCAATTAAGGTATTTAAAAAGTTTTGCACGTGAATTAAATTAAAAAAATTTTATATTTACAATATTTTTTAGTACTATGGTATTAATAATGCATTTAAAGAATATCTTTATTTTTTAAAATTTAACATAATTTTTTTACCCACTACATTTATCATTTTATCAAATGGAATATGTTTACCATTTTCCATGAAAATTGAGAATTACGAATGAAAAATGGTGTACATCAAATTTAAAAGATTATGTGGCACTAAAGGATGCATACTTTGTACATCAAATTTAAAAGATCAGGATGCATAATTTCTTTATATTTAAGGTTAATAAAAGAACTATTTATATTGAAGGATAATAAAAATTAAATATTGTTTAGTCTATGCAATTTAAAAAAATTGGCATGAGATTTGCATTTGTACCTCATTCATAATACCTGTTATAATTAAAGTTAATAAAATATACCTTAATATGCTTAAAATATTTAATCATTATAAACTTCAATCAAATTATACTAAATACATACCAATGTCATAAAACACAATACACAATACAATTAACAATTAAACACCATTTGGTCCGGCTTAATCATCATCATCAGCAACACACATCATTTGGACCAATAAATCTCCATCTAAATCTTAATCAATCTCATCAACATTAGCATTTGCGAAAAACTTTAACAAATGAAATAAATTATAATAAGAGAACATATCGAAATAAATGTAGAAAAGTACAATACTAAGTAAATAACATACTGGGTGCCTTTGCTCTTATCCAACTTTGTGCACAAATAAGTGCGTCAACTGCTTCATCGGCAAGTCGACTATGGGATGAACTGATTATGCGACCGTTGATACTAAATGTTGAAATTTGAAGGAACCGATTAACACCACGAATTGGAACAATTAACCCCATTTGAAAGGCCAATTTAAAGAAAATAAATTCGGTCAATAGAAAGGGGTGAAATTAGGGATTTCAAAAAATTGGAGGACTTGAGTGCAATTTTTCAAAATTGAAGGTCAATTAGTAAAGAGGAAGATGTTGGAGGACCAATTGGTCATTTTTGAAAGAATTGGGACCAATTTGGCGAATTTTGAAAAGTTAGGGGTAAATCGCTAATTTTTTTAAATTGAGGGACCTATTGGAAATTTTGGAAGAGATTGAGTCCCAATTACAATTTTGAGGAAATTAAGGACCCAAGGATGATATTGGAAATCCTAGGGTCTTAATGGAAGAAAAGTTAGAATTAGGGACCTAAAGTCATGGAGTATGAACTTTAGGGATCTAAGTGCAATAAAACCAAAGATTAGAGCCTAGTTGCCAATACGTGAGAACAAGAAGGCTTTCATGCTAAACCCTTCTATATAAGGATGTTCAAACCGTGTAGGGACACTTTGGACCTGGAAGTGAGCAAAAGGGAGCACGACATAGACTTGGAAGGCCGACTAGGGACGAACATGTCACATTCATCGGGTGAGTGGACTTATTAACGTAATACCCGGTTGGGGTGATGAGCACATTTTTAAAATGAAAATCCACTTGTTTGTGAGACTTTTCAAACATCATACCCATTTGGGATGATGAGCACATTTTAAAACTAAAAGCCACTTACCGGTTGTGGGTGGACATATCTCTATCATTATACCCAGTTGGTTTGATGAGTACATTTGAGCTAAAAACCATTTTGTCGGAAATGATCTCTTGTGAATGTGTGCCAATGCTTAAAACATTTGGTAGACTTTTCTGACGAGAGCTGGAACAGCTCCAATAGGTTAGATGCCTCGTTTTTGAACTCACAAGGCTCAAGGCCCAAGTTTTGAAAAACTCATGAAATGAGCCCAAGGCTAGTGGCCCGTAGACAAACATGAGTAAAAGAGCCATGAAAACTCTCATTAAACTGAAAATTTTGTGTGACTTGTCATGGTACCAATTTAGGACAGATAAGACTTGATTGGGCTCTTAGCAGTGCGCCAAGACTAGGTCGACAGACCGGTCAGGCAAACAACTATAGGCAAAGTTGAGTGTCGGGGTCATTGGACCGTCGACACCAAATATAATGGCTAACATTCTAAGACTGTTGTTTGTGCATTCACTCTAATTTGGGGCCATCGAGACAACCATGAGGGGTACTGATGGATTCCAAGGACTGTTGGATGACTTGGTGGCGATAAGGGCAAGTTGTTGTGCCAGTTAGTCATGAAGCTGGTCGGAGCTTCTTGCGCATGAGACCTGGGTGAGTGGGCAGGATGAAGTCTCCATCCTCATACAGACACGAAGTGATTTTGGGTCTGAGGGTCGAGTGCCTCAGGTATCACTCAAACTTAGGGTAGAAGTGGTCGGACTTCTATCAGGGTGGACAGCAAAGTCACGCTGATCCCCAAGTGGGTGCAGTTTGGGACTGCCCTACGAATGTGTGTACCCTTTATGAGAAAGGGCGTGTGTATGTTTGTTAAACGCCTCCCAAGCAAGAGGAAGTGCTAAAAAGAGCTAAAAACACACATAATATTCGATAAGGATGAAAATCCTTAAAGAATGATGCGTTAAATGGTTTTGATAAACTATTTATTTAAAAAAAAACTTACTCCCAACACCTGTTCACTGAGTTGTAGAAACTCACCCACTCCCTTTAACTCTTTTCCAAGAAAGGAGACAAACCCTTAGAAACTTTCTCAAAGTTTAACCCTAAGTTAGGTATAAATAAAGTCATTGTTAATTCCTCAAGTTTTGTATAATGATATTCTAGGAAACCAGATTAGAAGGACGCCTAACTCCTCATGGCCTAGAAGAAAGGGTAACCCTTCTTAGACCGAAGGGAGTGGTAGGTTGCTCACGGGGTTCCGACCAAACCGGGTTGGGGTGTGATAACATAAGTGGTATTAGAACTTGTTTCCTTGAATACATTATCAAGACTATATAACATAAGAATTAAACAAAAACTACCTACCTTGTAGGAAGATGGCCCTAAGAAAAGTAGCCAAATAAACCTGCTCTACCCTAGCCACCATGGAAACCGAGGAGAATCTAATCCTAATTAAGGAAATGAACCAGGGAACTAAGGAGTCTAGGATAACTCTTGGAGTAACCCCTTGGCAAAGAGGACTCGACAAGAAAACTGTCAAGGTATTCGGGCTCAAGGACGACAAAGTACAGATCCACCAGCAATCCCATAAAAAGATTCCCCAATGCTCAAAGTACAAGAGGAAGCACAAAGGTCCACACAAGGAAATGGCATGTTACAGGTGTGGACACACAATGTGAGAAAGCGCTCAACACTACTGAGGACAGGTACCAAGATAACTTGTTGTAAGTGTAGAGGAATAGGACATTTGGAGAAGGACTATCCCACATGGCAAGGATTTGGGGTAATATCTTCCAAGAACAACACATCCTCAACTACAGGAGTCTGAAAGGATACCACCCCAAGAAACACGACTCCTGCTCTAAATTTCAACCACACCTAGGAGGAAGCTCCTCAAGATTCTAGCATAGTAGTGGGTACTTCCCGACCCGTCATTGTAACAATTTCCCTTTAAGAAGAGTTAAAGCCTCAAATTGTAATCCTACTTTGAAAATGATTAAAAAAAATTATGAGTTCCTAAAAATTTCCTGCCCCTCAATGATGATGTGACTATGTACCACAACTACATAAGCAAGGGTCACGGGAAAAAGAAAGACCGAAGGAAGGACCTTGAGAAGCTACAAATGGAATGGAACATAGAGATGTAAACAAAGAAGAATTTTCCTTGGAGGATCACAAGCCATTTAGGTACAAGGAGGGAAGCATCTCCACAAGAGAAGATATACCCTAAAAATGGGATTCCAAATGGGATGTCTCGGAATAATAAATGCAATCCACTTTGGAAAAGTGGAGAAGGAACGGTGTCCCGAGGAGAACATGGAAGAAGTGGTAATAACTGCAAGCACGTTGAATAGCAGTAGGATGGGCATCAAGAATGAGTGAACCTGAGGGACAACCGTCTCAAAACCATTGACAAAGAGAATAATAGGGATGAGGCAATTAACGAACTAACCCTCGTGAGAATCATGGACTTAAACTCTAGCGAAGAAGGGAGAAGTGAAAAGGCCAAATGTTGGAAAAGAATGATGTAGGAAATCCTTAAAGAAATCAATGGCCGAAAGCAGATTGATGACAAAACTCAAGCCACGAGAAGGATTAAGTAAGCATCTTAGAAGGTGGTCAAGAAGCCTCGAAACAAAAAGTGATTGAAACTCCTCCCTAATGAAATAAACTTGTGGTGATTACAAGTAGGAATAAAGATGAGGTACAAAGGATGTGCTAGTAAGATTCTCAAAGTAGGGGTAAGCAAGAGAGGATGGCATCAAAGAATGTAATGAAGTCGATTTAAGGTTAGATATCCTCGAAGATGAATATAAAAAGGAAATTCCAAGGGAAAAGAGAAAAAAAAAACTACCAAGGAAAAGAGCCATGAAGAGGCATACATATCCCAACAAAGAAGTAATGGACCCAATTAAAGTGGAATAGAAGGTAAACTAGCAAATGGAAGGCAAGTTGGGACAAATGATCAATTACAAGGGAAGTGTACCCAAAGCCCAAGGAGTAAAGTGAAACTTAAGGAACGGGTAATAAAAAGATAGCCTCCAATGATGTTATAACAAGTGAGAATGGGTGGAATACCTATAATAAAGAAATAAAGAAAAGAATACCCGAGAAACCTTGGAGAAGTAAGTCCTTTAATTAATGTGATTAAGGGAAATAACCATGAACATCAAGACTGGTTGTGGTCCACCCCCACTTAATAGAGCTTGAGATTTGACATCTGGGCATAATGTAGAAAACACGAAATAAGACTTTAAAATCGGAGATATCTCGGATAGGAAGTAAAGGGAGAAATGGGAAATTAAGGTCGATGAAGGATTAAAGGTGGGCGAATGCTCCAATCCAAAAGGGTGTAAGAATGTGAAAAAAGGAAACCTTAAAGGATTGGTAAGAAAGTTGAAAGTGTAGTTCCAAATATAGAAGTCTTTGCCCCAAACTATGAGAGTAAAGGATGAAACCAACGAAGGGACTCCTTCAAGTGAATTCAAAGAATCGACAAGTAGACTATAAGGGATCATGTCACACTGTGTTTTTAGTAACCCAAAATTTTAGTCAAAAATTTTTTCTGGAATTTTATTATAAGTTTAAAATTTAATTGGAATAATTTGATTTAAAATAAAATGAAAAGTGTTGTTTTGACAGAAATAAATAACTCATTGGAATGGATAGGGTAAATACCTAGTAAATTCCTTTAGGTGAAAATAATTAGATAATTATGTGAATTTGGTTTAGCACAAAACTATTAGCACTTTTTAGTATTATTCCTATGCCCCTACCATAAATACCCATAAATTAATAACTACATTCAATTATTGGAATTAATACCCATAAATTAATACCTATATTCAATTATTTGAATTAATATCCATAAACACCCATAAATTAATAGCTACATTCAATTATTGAAATTAATACCCATAATGTAGTCATAAATCTTACCCATTTAAAAAACAATTTTACACATATATAAAGAGTTTATCCCCATTCATCCTCCTCACACCTGAAAACTCCTCTCTCTCTCTCTCTACTACTCCATTTTCCGGTGAAGTTAGAACCAGAGCTCTGACTTGGGCATTTTTCTGAACCTCAGAAGGCGAGGTCAGACTTTTTAGATTCCCGGGGTAGTCAGCTATCTGATAGCAACCTCCATTCAATCTGAGGATCGCCAAAAAGCACCGACATAATCAAACAGTGAAGCATCTCTAGCAGATCGAAGCTACCCTGTTTCGGTTGAGCTGAAATCGGCCGAATTCAGCCCTCCTCCGGCCAAACCAAGCTCTTCCAACATCCCCACAACCCTCATACAAACTCAATGAAGCTAAAAGGTCAATTGTAGGAATTCTTGATCCTAGAAGGTACTTTAGGAAGCTTAGACCGTCGCACCTCCGATGGGACAAGTGTGATTGAAACGCCAGCAAGAGAAAGCTCACATCAACTTAGAAAATCAATCGAGGACGAACACGTCACAGTTAATGGGTGAGTGGAAATTTAATATCATACCCGGTTGGGATTATAAGCAACTCGAAAATGAAAACCCACTGCTAAGTGGTATTTTAATCATCACACCTGAGAGGAGTGATGTGAAAATCAAGCGGAAAAACTACTTACCAGTTGTAAGTAGATCATACCCAGTTGGTATGATAAAATTTCCTCGAAGGAAGTGGAAAATCCATTCATCGGTTATGAGCGGAGATGTCCTCATACTTGGTTGTTATGATGGACAGTTGAAAAGTATATTTTGTCGGAAGTGCTCTCCCCTGAGTTGGATATTACATGTAAGAAGGACACATTGCTCCCCACAGTTTAGAAGAGGGGAAAACCCTGAATAAACTAGGAGAGTGACGGGTTGTTCACAGGGATCCGACCAAACCGGGTCGAGGTGTGACAGATCAACTTGGAGTAAAGAGACGTGAAATGGTCACGAGCGAGTAAGGATGGATTGTAGAAAGGAAATTCTTGCGTAAAGGATGCCATTGGATATGAGGAAGGACATAAGGAAGGAAAAAACCCAACACATCGGTAAGTCATGAAGTGATCGAGAAACCCAATGGTTGGAATTGGGAAAATCTAATAAGGAAGTTGGTAAGGGATGAGTAGATAAGGAAAATCGACACGATTAGGAAAGACATGACATCAAAGGTAAAATGCATGATTGGATAATGGTGAAGGTAGTCAAGGAACACTACCATGTGAAAACAAGGGACATAATCATATGATCCCTAAAAGATTGGAAAGTCGAGAATAACCATCAAGGAAAGGTTCTAGAATTATAATGGACAAAGATTATAGAACATGTCGTGCAGTAAGGGACATGTAGGTCCAATAGTCCTAAGAAAATATAACTCAAGTAAGAAAGAGTTAGTTAGTTAAGCATGACAAGGTCAAACATAAAATTTAGACTGAAATTGTAATAAACAAAGGATGGAGGAAGGACCAATAAAGGACGAAAAGGGGATAACACCGAAACTTGTGAAAACAAGTAAGAAAAGCTCAAAAGGATGTCGAGCTAACGAATCGTAATGACCAAGGGAATGAATAGACATTGAGGACGATAGCTATCTTCACAGATGAAGAGCTCAGACCATCGTGCCTCTGATGGTAAGCTTTCGGAGCTCTCTCTCTCTACCTTCAGTTTTTAGACAAATCTCCGTTTGAGCTCGTTTCGGACCCAACATCCATAATTCCAAGCTCAACCAAACTGTATGAAAGTGAAGGAACCAATTAACACCATGAATTGGAGTAATTAATCCCATTTGAAAGGCCAATTTAAAGAAATCAAATTCGGTCAATAGGAAGGGGTGAAATTGGGGGAGAAAATTGGGGATTTCGAAAAATTGGAGGACCTTAGTGCAATTTTTCAAAATTTAAGGTCAATTGGTAATGAGGAAGATGTTGGAGGACCAATTGGTCATTTTTGAAAGAATTGGGACCAATTGGCCATTTTTGAAAAGTTAGGGGCAAATCAGTAATTTTTTAAAATTGAGGGACCTATTGAAATTTTTAGAAGAGATTGAGTCCCAATTACAATTTTGAGGAAATTAAGGACCCAAGGAGGATATTGGAAATCCTAGGGACTTAATGGAAGAAAAGTTAGCATTAGGGACCTAATGTCATGGAGAATGAACTTTAGGGACCAAATTGCAATAAAACCAATAATCAAAGCCTAGTTGCCAATTTGTGAGAACAAGAAGGCTTTCACACTAAACCCTTCCTTATAAGGATGTTCAAATCGTGTAAGGACACTTTTGACCAGGAAGTGAGCAAAAGGGAGCACAACATGGACTTGGAAAGTTGATTGGGTACAAACACATCACAGTCATCGGGTGAGTGGGCTTATTAACGTAATACCTGGTTGGGGTGATGGGCACATTTTTAAAATGAAAATCCACTTGTTAGTGGGACTTTTCAAACATTATACCTAGTTGGGATGATGAGCACATTTTAAAACTAAAAGCCACTTACCGGTTGTGAGTGGACATATCTCTATCATTATATCCAGTTGGCATGATGAGTACATTTGTCCTCAAAGGCGAATGAAAAGGGAATTCCAAGAGAAAAGAGTAAGAATCCTCAAAAGGAAGAAAACCCTCGGGAGGAATACATGTCCCAACTAAGAGGTAATGGAACCAGGTGACAATGGATGAGGAGATGAACTTGCAAAAGAAGTGCATGTTGAGGTGAAAGAACCAAGGGAAGCATACTAGGAGGACCCAAGGAGTAAGTTAAACCTAAGGAACGGGTAGGTAGGAAGATAGCATCAATAGATATCGTGACAAGTAAGAATGGATAGACTACCCATAATAAGGTAATAAAGGAAAGAACGTCCGAGAAACCTTGGGGAAGTAAGCCCATAATAAGGTAAGGAAAACCGACAACGTTATGTAAGACATGACGTCAAGGGTAAGAAGGATGATTGGATAACGGTAAAGGTAGTCGAAGAATAATACTAGACGAAAGGAGGGGCGAAACTATATGATCCCCGAAAGGTTGGAAAGTTGAGAATAATCATCAAGGAAGTATTCTAGAATCCTAATGGACAAAGACAGATTCTAGAACATGTCGTGTTGCAAGGGACAAGTATGCCCAATAATCCTAGGGAAAAATGTGACTTAAGTAAAAAAGAGTCGGTTAGTTAAGCATGACAAGGTCAAACATAAAATTTGGACTGAAGTTGTAATAAACAACGGATGAAGGAAGGGACAAAATAGGACGAGAAGGTGATAACACCGAAATCCATGATAACAAGTATGTAATGCTCAAAAGAACACCGAGCTAGGGTTTCAACAATCAAGAGAATGACTAGACACGGGAATGATTGGGAATTTCCCAAAATTGAAGGCCAATTGGCCATGAGAAAAGTGTTGGGGGACCAATTGGTCAATTTCCAAAATATTTGGGGTCAAATTATAATTTTTGGAAAGTAGGGGCAAAATCGTAATTTTTGGAAATTTGGGAAACTTGAGCCCCTTACATAATTTAAAGTAAATTAAGGGCCCAAGGAGGATATTGGAAGTCCACGGGCTTAATTTGAGGAAATTTTAACACTAGGGACCTAAAGTCAAAAAGTGCGAACTTTAGGGACCTATGTGTAATAAATCAAAAGTCGAGGCCTAGTCGCCCATATGTGAGAAAATGATGGTTGTCATGCCAAACCTTAATTGATAAGGATGCCCAATTTGTGTAGAGAAACGAGAAACCAAAACACTAGCAAGGAAAAGCTAGCATGGACTTGGAAACCAACTAGGGACGAACACGTCACAGTCATCGAGTGAATGGGCTTAATTACATCATACCCGTTTGGGATGGTGATCACTTTAAAAACGAAAAACCTACTTACCAATTGTGAGTAAGATTACCTAACATTATACCTAGTTGGTATGGTGAACTTACTTAAGAAAAGGAGTAACCCTGTTACCGGTTGTAAACGGAGATATCATCACACCCGGTTGGTGTAATAAAGTGAAAAATATACTTTTTATCAGAAATGTTCTCCCCTAACCATGTGTCATTGCTCAAACTATTTGGAAAACTTTCTTGACGGAAGCTAGAACAACTCAGATGGGCTAGAGGCCTTGGATTTTTGAACTCATGGAGCTAAATGCCCGGTTTTGGAAAATCACCTACAGTAGGCCCAAGGCCAGTGGGCACGAGCAGGAGCTATAAACAAACTTGAGTTAAGGAAACCATGAAATTTCTAATGAAATGGTTGTGTGATTTCACCATGTTACCAAGTTAGGACTGGAAGTACTTGATGGACTGGTGGTAGTGCGTCAGGGCCAGGTGGACGAACCAGCCTAGACAAACAACTACATGTCGGGTTGAGGGTCGGGGCCGTTGGACGAGTAGCACCAATCATAATGGCCATATGTGAAAAACTATTGTTTGTGTATGCACTTGATGTAAACCCTATCCCTTAAACATAAGAAAATCGGGGAAAGAACCGGACAACTCAAGAGAGAAAATTGACCTAGATCATGAACCATAACCGGTAGAGAAAGGGAAAAATGGGAAATCGACAAATCCCAAGTGACTCAAAAAGTCATAAAAATTATGGAAAATGACTTTGGAACAAATTGGAAGAGAAAACCATACCAGTTCATGTGAACCGGATTGAACTAGTTTAAACCATCATTGAATCGGTTGCTAATTTCATTTTTCTAGGTGGCTTAAAATATTCAAATTGGGGAATTTAAGCCACCATTGGATAGAGAATTTAGATGAATTTAGAAATTTTAATTTTGAGAAAATCGGTCGAATCGGGCTTGTACGGGCCGATTTAAGCATTGAACCCGGTTAGACCTGTCCAGCCTATTTTGGAACAATCTCGTCTTCTTCCTTGAGATGACGATACTATTCATTCACTACATGAACGGACAGCACCAGCAAAGAGAGAACGTCTCCATTTAGGGCGTTTAAAGGCAATGATAATCTTGACCAAGATGTGAAACGGTCGGGCAAAGAGTCCCCGATCTCTCCATATAAATAGCTCATCTCCATTCATCCTCTTCACACCTGAAATCTCCATTCTCCCTCAACTACTCCATTTTTCGGTGAAGCTCAAACTAGAGCTCCAACTTAGGCAGTTTTCTCAACCTCAAAAGGTGAGGTCGGGTTCTTTAGACTCTGGGGGAATTTAGCTACCTGGCAGCAACTTCCTTTCAACTCGAGGACCACCGGAGAAGCGTCGGTGGATTCAAACAGTGAAGCAGCTCCGAAGGACCGAAGCTTCCCTATTTTGGCTGAGCTCAAATAGGCCAAATTCAGCCCTCCTCCGGCCAAACCAAGCCCTCCCGACACTCCAATGGCCCTCATACGACCTCAACTAAGCTGAAAGGTAAACCAATTCGGCCCTCCTCGGTCGTTGCACGTCGGAGTTAGAGAGAGAAACTACGAAATTTCACTAATGAAATTCTCCTTCGATTCAAGGTCAATTGAAGAAATTCTTGATCCTAAAAGGTAACTCAGGAAAAGAGCTACCTTCCTCGATAAAGAGCTCAAACCGCCGCACCTCCGACGGTAAGCTTTTGAAGCTTTCTCTCTATACGCAGAAATTTTCGGTAAGGCTCTGTTTGACCACATTTCGGCCCCAATTCATACGATTCAAAGCTCAATTGAATCATACGGAAGTGTAGAAATAGATTTACACCTCCAATTAATGCAATTAACCCTGATTGAATGATAAATTTGAAGAAATAAAATTTGGCCGGTTTGAAAGGGGGGAAATTGTGGGAAATTTTTGGAAAGAAATTTGGGGATTTCCTAAAATTGAGGGACCATTTTGCAATTTCCCAAAATTGAGGGCCAATTGACCATGAAAAAGATGTTGGAGGACCAATTGGTCAATTTTTGAAACATTTGGGGCCAAATTGCCATTTTTGGAAAGTTGGGGCAAAATGGTAGTTTTTGAAAAGTTGGGGACAAAATAGAAATTTGAAAAAATTGAGCCCCTTATACAATTTTGAGTAAAATGAGGACTCAAAGGAAAACTTTTGGAAACTTTGGGACTCAAATTGGGCAAAAGTTGGCATTAGGGACCTAAAGTTAAGTAAAATAAACCTTAGGGACCTAAATGCAAATTATCGATAAATTGTGAGCCTAGGCTATTATGTCAGACCGTAAGTGATAAGGCTGTCCAAATCGTGTAGGGACACGTGTGATCGGAGCACAAGCAAGAGAAAACTTCCATTGACTTGGAAAACCAACCGAGGATGTACACGTCACGGTTATCGGGTGAGTGGGCTTATGTACATCATACTCGGTTGGGATGATAAGCAAGTTAGAAACGAAAAACCACTTGTAGGTGAAATTTTAACATCACACCTGGTTGGAGTGATGTGCGAACTAAGTTAAAACCTACTTAGCAGTTGTAAGTAGAGGAAATCATACCCAGTTGGTATGATGGAGTTCCATGTAGGAAGGAGAAACCCATTTGCTGGTTGTAAGCAGAGGTATCATCACACTCGGTTGGTGAGATGAGGAAAAGTACATGTTTTTGTCAGAAGTGTTCTCCCCTGACTGTGTGCCAATGCTTAAACTCTTTGAGAGATATTCTTGATGGGAGCTAGAACATCTAAGATAGGCCAAAGGCCTCGAATTTTTTAACTTGTGGGGCTAAATGCCCGATTTTGGAAAATCACTTACAATGGGCCCAAGGCTAGTGGGCACGAGCAGGAGCACATAAACAAACATGAGTTATGAGAACCATGAAAACTCTTAATGTAATGGTTGTGTGATTTTGCCATGGTACCAAGTCAGGACCGACAATACTTGATGGACTGGCAGTAGTGCATCAAGGCTAGGTCGATGGACCAGCCTAGACTAACAGTTGTAGGTCGGGTTGAGGGTTAGGGCCATTGGACTAGTGGCACCAAAGATAAATGGCCAATTGTGAAAATTATTGTTTTGTGCATGCACTTGAGGTACAAGACCATCAAGACGCCCAAGAGAGGTAGTGATGTATCCTTAGGGCTACTAGATAACATGGTGGAGATAAGGGCAGTTTGTTGTGCCAACAGTAGAGAAGCTCGTCATAGCTTCTTATGCATGAGACCAGGGTGGGGTCGAGATGAGGTCTCTGTCCTAATACAGACACGCAGTATTTTGGGTCTGAGGGTCGAGCATCTAGGACATTCACTTAGACTCCGGGTAGAAGTAAGGGACTAATATTAGGGTGGATGGTAAAGATACTCCAATCCACAAGTGTGTGCAGTTATCATAACTGCATCTCGCGAATGTGTACCCTTCGTGATGAATGCATGTGTTATTTGTGAAACACACCTAATATGGAAATGGGAAAAATGTTTTGAAAGCCTTAGAAAGGATTTGATAATCCTTGGAAAAAGGAATGGTAAACCTTGGAAGAAGGATTGTGTAAAAGAAATGGAAATTGAGGGAAATTCTTTGAAAGGATAATGTAACCCATGGCATGGTAAAAGTTTTGAAAAACCTGAATTTTGAGGAAAAATAATTTTTCAAGGAAATGATAATCTTGGCACATTCTGGTTAATTCTACTTTTAAAACTCACTCCTATCACCCACTCGCTGAGTTGTAGAACTCACCCCCTCCCTTTTCACCCCTTTCATGTAACCAAGGGGAAAACCAAAACTTAAAGACCTCCTTGTAAGATAGGTATGTGAGCTTTAAAATATTCAGTTTTGTATAATTCTATTTCAGGAAAGATACAGGAAAAAGGATGCCTTACTCCTCGTGGTTTAGAAAGGGAAAACCCTTGATAGACCACGAGAGTGGCGGGTTGTTCATGGGGATCCGACCAAACTGGGTCGGGACATGACAACTTGAGTGGTATCTGAGTCTATTTACTCGAATACATTATCAAGACTATATAACATAGTAACTAAGAGGAATGAATCTTAAAAATTTTAGATAGCTCCCAAGAGAGGAACTAAGAGAAAAAGAACCACAATTTCTGACACTGCCCAACAACCCCTCCCTGTAGAAACTCCTAGAAAAGCCCCAACGGGTCCACCTGGACTAAACTCGGAACATCAAAGACAATATGAAGACTTCACCCGAGTGTTTGGAAGTCCCAACCTCACTCCAAAAGTGAACACCAACTAATAAACCGAGCCCGAGGAAGTACAATCCCATCCAACTTCTGTCAACATCTCTCCTATAATTGATATCCCCAAATACCTCAAGACCCTCTATCAATTAGGATGTAAGTCATTCCCAGGAGAGAAGGATGTTGGAGTCGTGATGGACTGGCTAACGAGCATTAAGAGACTTATGGGAATAATCAGGATTCCACCAAAGGAGATGGTGATCCTAGTAGAATTCTTCCTGGAATCTAGTGCAAAAAGGTGGTGGGACAACATCAGGAACCTGTACACCACCATACCTACCTGGAAGCAATTCGAGGAGAGGTATTCAGAGGAATACTTAGCTCTGCATCTGATCAATGAGAATAAACAAGAATTCTCCCAACTTCAACAAGGATCTCACACCATCTCAAAGTATTAGACTAGATTTAATGAGCTAAGACCTTTTGCTCCAAACTTAGTTGGATCGGTAGATATCTACCAACGGTTTGTGGATGGTCTCAACATGGACATACGAGACCGGATGGGAGTACTAGGACACCCCACAGATTTGGCTGCCATCATCCGCATGGCCCATGAGTGTTAACGTTTGGTACACATAAGACACTTTCGGATAAAGCAGGCCAACTAGAAAGAAGGAGGACAAAACAGCCAGAGAGGTCAAAAGGAGCCTGGTGGATAGAGATGGGGGGCAAGAATGGGGTCCTTTAGGAGAAATGAAAGTTATCATGCCCAAAAAGAGGCAAGTATAACCCCACAAAGGAGAAACCCCTATTGCCCCAGGTGCTAGAAAAGCCATGAAGGGTCATATCGAGCATGCTTCGAATGTAGAAAGTTCAGATACTTTGCAAAGAGTTTTCCAGCCCTTCGAAGTAAGACACAACGAAGTACCCATCAACCACCTCAAAGGAGCCCAAGGGAACTAGATGGGGAATAAGACATAGCCACTACGTCGAGGGTACCAACCAGCATATACAACCTCACCCAAAAGGAAGTACGGAATGATCCTAGTACTATAGCTAGTACTTACCAAAGGTCCTCTAGACAAATATAGTCAAAACCCTGTAATTCATTATCATTATAATAAATAAAAGATTCATTCCCTACAAAAACATTATGATGAGATACAAGTAAAAGAAAATCCTAAGGACATATCCACCAAATCTCCAAAGAAAGGGAAATAGGAAGGATGGCATCCAAGGATGTCAAGAAAGTAAATATAAGGTAAGATGCCCTCAAGGGCAAATAAAAAGAAATTCAGGGAAAGAAGGGGAAGGATTCTTCCAAGGAAGGAAACCCTAGGGAGGCATACATGTCCTAACTGAGAAGTAATGCACCAAGTAACGATGAATAAGGAGATGGAGGGCATGCTGAGGTGAAAGAATCGAGGGAAGCATACTAGGAGGACCCAAGGAGTAAGTTAAACCCAAGGAACGGGTAAGTAGAAAGATAGCATCAAAGGATGTCGTGACAAGTAAGAATGGGTGGGCTACCCATAATAAGAAATAAAGGAAAGAACATCCGAGAAACCTTGGAGAAGTAAGCCCTTCAATTCAAAAGTGGTTAAGGAACAACCACTAACATCAAGGATGGTCGTGGTCCACACTCGCTTAATAGAGCCCAAGGAGTGGACGGCTGGACATAAAATAGAGTGCTAGGAACCAACCTACCAGTAGGAGTTCCTCGAAGGGAGGATAAGGAACAAAAGAGAGTTGGAGGACAGGGAAGGATAAAGAGCAGACAACCATACCGATCTCAGAAGGGTGTAAGAAAGGAATGAAGGAAAAGCCTCCAAGGAGCGTTAGAGAGGTTGAACCAGGATGGGAGTCCCTATGTAGAAGGATAAAGGTAGGAAGTGAGACCTTAAAAATGGAAATTTTCAAGCTAAGGTACCAACGGATGGATCATAAGAGGCTTAACCTGAAATAAGGAACCGCATAAAGAAGCATAAGTGGTTGAGGGTATATTGGGACGACCAAGTGTGACCTATTTTGGAAGAGCAAAGAAGCCAAATAGGGATTTTAGACGAACCTAGCGGAAGGAAGCAACTAGTAACAACAGGATGATCAAGGAGAATAAACGATACCCTAAGAAGGATCGAGAAGTAGTAGAGACTACTCTCTAAAGAAGGGCATACTGTGGAGTACACAAAATAAGACCCGACGATCTGAGATACCTCATATAGGAAAGTAAAGGGTGAACTAGGAAATTAAGGTCGGTGAATGATTAAAGGTGGGCAAAAGCTCTAATCCAAAATGGTGCAAGAATGAGAAGGAAGGAAACCTTCAAGGAATAGTAAGAAATTCGAACGTATAGCACCTAAGGGGGGAAGCCTCTACTTTGGAGGACATAGTAGAGAATGAAAACTGTTAAAGGGGAACTCCCCAAAACAAAAGAATCGTGAAATGGTCATGAGCAAGTAAGAATGGATTAAGGAAAAAGGAAAATCCTTGAGTAAAGAATGCCACCATAAATGAGGAAGGACATAAAAAGAGAAGAATCTCAATGTGTCGGTAAGTAATCAGGAAACCCAATGATTGGCACCGGAAAGAACCAATAAGGAAGCTGGAAAAGGATGAGTGGGTAAGGAAAACTGACATGGTTATGTAAGGCATTACATCAAAGGCATCAAGGATGATTGGATAACGGTAAAGGTAGTCGAGGAATACAACTAGAAGAAAAGAGGGATGAAGTTATACAATCCCTGAAAGGTTGGAAAATTGAAAACAACCCTAAAAAAAGTGTTATAGAAAATCTAATGGACAGAGATAGGTTATGGAACATGTCATGCTGTAAGGGACATGTAAGCCCCAACAGTCCCGAGGAAAAATGTGACTCAAGTAAGGAAGAGTCAGTTAATTAGTATGACAAGGTCAAACATAATTTGGATCGAAAGTTGTAATGAATAACGGATGGAGGAAGGGTAGAAATAGGATGAAGAGGGTGATAACACTGAAACCCATGAAAACAAGTACGTAATGTTCGAAAGAACATCAAGCTAAGGGTTTCAACGATCAAGAGAATAACTAGACACAAGAATGATTGGGCATTTTGGAACTCTCAATCCTAAAATCCTAGACAAGAACCCTTAAGAGGAAGAATCTTGCCCTAAGCAGAGGAAGAAGGGAACCTAAGGATGAACCTTTGGACTAGTGGTTAAGACATGCCTAGTTATGATAAACTCCATTAAGGATAGGAAAAGAAATTCCTTAAGTGCATCATTTAAAGGGGCTAAGTGAAAGAACAACTAAAGTGTTAGCATGTCAAGCAAATCCCAAGTTGACACCGAGGGAAATCATTCCCGATGCAAAGGATGTTGATTAAGTTTTGGGGACAAAACTTCTAAAAGGAGGGGAGAGTTGTAAACCCCATCCCTTAAAGATAAGAAAATCGGGGAAAGAACAAACAACTCAAGAGAGAAAACCAAATCGGTTAATGAATCGTAACCCATAGAGAAAGGGAAAATGGGAAATCGACAAATCCCAAGTGACTCAAAGAGTCATAAAAATCATGGAAAAGGACTTAGGGACAAATTGGAAGAGAAAACCAGACCAATTCAGGTGAACCGGACCTAAAGCAGATTGAATCAGTTTGAACAATCATTGAATCAGTTGCTAAATTCATTTTTCTAGGTGGCTTAAAATATTCAAATTAGGGGATTGAAGCCACCATTTGATAGAGAATGAATTTAGAAATTTTTAATTTTGAGAAAATTGGTCGAATTGGTCCTGAACCGACCGGCTTAAGCATTGAAACCGGTCGGACCGCTTCGGAACAGTGTCGTCTTCTTCCTTCAAATGATGACACTGTTCATTCAATGCATGAATGGACAATGCTGATGAAGAGAGAATGTCTCCATTCAGGGCATTTCAAGGCTAGGATAAGCTTGACCAAGATGTGAAACGGTCAGCAGAGAGTCCTCAAGCTCCCTATATAAAGAGCTCCTCTCCATTCATCCTCCTCGCATCTGAAATATCCATTCTCTCCCAACTCCTTCATTTTTCGGTGAAGCTCAAACTAGAGCTCCGACTTGGGCAGTTTTCTCAGCCTCAGAAGGTGAGGTTGGGTTCTTTAGACTCAGAGGAAAGTCAACTACCTGACAGCAACTTTTGTTCGACCCGAGGACCGTCGGAGAAGCATCGGCGAATCAAATAGTGAAGCAGCTCCGAAGGACCAAAGCTGTCCTATTTCGGCCAAGCTGAAATCGGTCAAATTTAGCCCTCTTACAGCCAAACCAAGCCCTCCCAACACTCCCACAACCCTTATACAACCTCAACTAAACTAAAAGGTAAGCCAATTATGCCCTACTCAATCGTTGCAAGTCAATGTTAGACAGAGAAACTACGAAAATTCACTAACAAAATTATCCTTCAATTCGAGGTCAATTATACAAATTCTTAATCCTAGAAGGTACCTTAGTAAGAGAGCTACCTTTTTCGATAGAGAGCTCGGACCGCCGCACCTCCGATGGTAAGCTTTCGAAGCTTTCTCTCTCTACGCAGACATTTCTGACGGAGCTCCGTTTGAGCTCATATTGGCACCAATTCATGTGATTTAAAGCTCAATTGAATCATATGGAAGTGTAGGAACTGATTTACACCTCTAATTGAAGCAATTAACCCCAATTGAATGGTCAATTTGAAGAAATCATATTCGACAAATTTGAAAGGGTAAACTTTTGGGGAAATTTGGGGATTTCGTAAAATTGAGGGACCATTTTGCAATTTCCCAAAATTGAAGGCCAATTGGCCATGAAAAAGATGCTGGGGAACCAATTGGTCGATTTTTGAAACATTTAGTGCCAAATTTCCATTTTTGGAAAGTAGGGGCAAATGGTAATTTTTGAAAAGTTGGGGACCAAATTGGAAATTTGGAGAACTTGAGCCCCTTATACAATTTTGAGTAAAATGAAGACTCAAAGGGATTTTTTGGAAACTTTGGGACTCAAGTTGTGTAAAAGTTGGCATTAGGGACCTAAAGTTAAGAAAAATAAACCTTAGGGACATAAATGCAAATTATCAATAAATTGTGAGTCTAGGATGTTATGCCAAACTGTAAGTGATAAGGTTGCCCAAATCGTGTAGGGACACGTGTGATCGGAACATAGGCAAGAGAAAACACGCATCAACTTGGAAAACCAACCGAGGACGAACATGTCACGATTATCGGGTGAGTGGGCTTATGTACATCATATCCAGTTGGGATGATGAGCACGTTAGAATCGAAAAACCACTTGTAATCCGGTTGGAGTGATGCGCGAACTAAGTTAAAACCTTCTTATCGGTAGTAAGTAGAGGAAATCATACCCAGTTGGTATAATGGACTTCCTTTAAGGAAGGAGAAACTCATTTGTCGGTTGTAAGCGAAGGTATCATCACACCCAGTTGGTGAGATGAGGAAAATATATGTTTTTGCCAGAAGGGTTCTCTCCTGACTGTGTGCCAATGCTTACTCTTTCAAAAACCTTCTTGATGAGAGCTAGAATAGCTTAGATAGGCGAGAGGCCTCAAATTTTTGAACTTGTGGGACTAAATGCCCGGTTTTGAAAAATCATTTATAGTGGGCCCAAGGCCAGTGGACACGAGCAGGAGCTCGTAAACAAACATGAGTTATGATAACCATGAAAACTCTTAATGAAATGGTTGTGTAATTTTGCCATGGTACCAAGTTAGGACCGACAGTACTCGATGGACTAACGGTAGTGTGTTAGGACCAGGTCGACGGACCAGCCTAGACTAATAGCTACAGGTCGGGTTAAGGGTCATAGTCGTTGGATCAATGGCATCAAAGATAAATGGACAATTGTGAAAATTATTGTTTTATGCATGCACTTGAGGTACAGGACTATCAAGACGCCCAAGAGGGGTAGTGATGCATCCTAAGGGCTATTGGACGACATGGTGGAGATAAGGACAGTTTTTCGTGCCATCATTCGGGAAGCTCGACATAGCTTCTTGCGCAAGAGACCAAGGTAGGGTTGGGATGAGGTGTCCGTCCTCATACGGACATGAAGTATTTTCGGTATAAGGGTTGAACATCTAGGACATTGACTCAGACTCCAGGTAGAAGTTGGGGACTTCTATCAAGGTGGATGGTAAATACGCTCTAATCCACAAGTGAGTTCAGTCATCATAATTGCATCTTGCGAATGTGTGTACCCTTCCTGATGAAGGTCATGTGTTGTTTGTGAAACACACCTAATATGGAAATGGGAAAAAAGGTTTTGAAAGCCTTGGAAAGGTTTTGAGAATACTTGGAAAAAGGAATGGTAAACTTTGGAAGAAGGTTTTTGTAAAAGAATTGGAAATTGAGGGAAATTCTTCGAAAGGAAAATGTCACCCTTGGCAGGGTTAAGGTTGTGAAAAACTAAATTTTGAGGAAAAATCTTTTTTCAAGGAAATGATAATCTTGGCACATTCTGATTAAAGTTACTTTTAAAACTCACTCCCAACACCAGCTCACTGAGTTGTAGAACTCACCTCCACCCTTTTTACCCCTTTCAGGTAACCAAGGGGAAAACCAAAACTTAAATACATCGTTGTAAGATAGGTATGTCAGTTTTAAAATATCCAGTTTTGTATAATACTATTCTAGGAAAGATACAAGAAAAAGGGCGCCTTACTCCTCTCGTTTTAGAAAGGGAAAACCCTTGATAGACCACGAGAGTGGGAGGTTGTTCACGGGGATCTGACCAAACCGGGTCAGGACGTCACACTTGTGGTACATGACCATCAAGACGCCCAAGAGGGATAGTGATGGGTCCTAAGGGCTACTGGACGACATGGTGGAGATAAGGGTAGTTCATCGTGCCAGTTAGTCAGGAAGCTCAAAGTAGCTTCTTATGCATGAGACTGGGGTGGAATCGGGATGAGGTCTATGTCCTCATACGTACATGGAGTGGCATTCGGGTCTGAGGGTTAGATGTCGAGAACATCCACTCAGACCCAGGATAGAAGTGGACGGGCTTCTATCTTGGTGGACGGTAAAGATGCTCTGATCCACAAGTGGGTGTAGTGGACAGGCTACACCTGCGAATGTGTGTACCCTTCCTGATGAAGGGCATATGTTTGTTTGTTAAACGCCTCCTGAGGCAAGGGGATGAACTAAGAAAGCTAAAACACACGTAACATGGAAATGGAAAAAAGGTTTTGAAAACATTGGAAAGGATTTGAAAATCCTTTAAAAAAAGGAATGGTAAACCTTGGGAAAAGGTTTTTGGAAAAGAAATTTTGAGTAAATTGAGGAAACCCTTTTAAAAGAAAATGTCACCATTGGCAGGGTAAAGGTTTTGAAAACCAAACTTTGAGGGAAAAATTTTCTTTTTAAAGAAATGATAACCGTAGCATAGCTATTTTTAAAACTCACTCCTAACATCCGTTCACTAGGTTGTAGAACTCACCCCTCCCTTTTACCCCTTACAGGTAACTAAAGAAAAAAATCAAACTTAAAGACCTCTCTGTAAGACAAGTATGTCAGTTTTAAGATATTCAGTTTTGTATAATGTTATTACAAGAAAGACAGGAAAGAAGTACGCCTTACTACTTGCAGTTTAGAAAAGGGTGAAACCCTTTATGGACCAAAGGGAGTGGCAGGTTGCTCACGGGGATCCGACCAAACCCGGTCGAGGTGTGACAATAAGCACATTTTAAAACTAAAAGTTACTTACCGGTTGTGAGTGGACATATCTCTATCATTATACCCAGTTGATATGGTGAGTACATTTGAGCTAAAAACTATTTTATCGGAAATTATCTTCCCTGACTGTGTGTCGATGCTCAAAACATTTGAGAAACTTTTCTGACTAAAGCTGGGACAACTCCAACAGATCAAAGGCCTCATTTTTTAACTAATAGCAACAGGTCAGACTTTTCCACATCTCTTACCATCCACTAGATCACCATTGTTGGTAAGAGACTTGAAAGAAAATGATGAATGGAAGATCTATGGCATGAAATGCGCTAAATAATGAGACCGTAGATCAATAGAAGCTATAGAGCGTTGTAACTCTCAGAAAGGTAGAGGAGCGCACCAGGGAACACGCGTACATGCGTGTATGAAATTTGTGCTCACCATCTTATTCATTTATATATATATATATATATATAGTTGTG
Source organism: Trapa incisa (assembly GCA_030064435.1). Taxonomy (NCBI): domain Eukaryota; kingdom Viridiplantae; phylum Streptophyta; class Magnoliopsida; order Myrtales; family Lythraceae; genus Trapa; species Trapa incisa. The sequence goes on along the minus strand of CM057770.1, from coordinate 4,433,627 downwards.
AAATGCTAAAAACAAAGTAAATAAGATAATATAGAGTGCATATTGAGAGAGAATCATGCGTAGGTTGTGATCCCTAGCAATGAGGTAGAGCTCCAAGGATGGTGGCCCCAACTAGAGTGAGAACCTAGTATGTCCAATAAATCTATGATATTGGAAGAGTTCTGTCTCTACCCACCAAGTGCAGTGTGGATATAAATCTTTAAATACGGGATTATTTGGATTAAATTTGATTTTTCGCCACAAATTTTAAACTAGGTAAATCTTAATTTTCCTTCTTAAATATATGATTGATGCATTTTATAATGAAAAATGAAAATATAACTCTCAATGATAGGTGGGCTTATATTATTATTTTTTTTAAAAGTATACTCTTACACGAAAATTAAATCATTGACTCAAAAAGAGATTGCCACCCTAATATGGTTCTCGACCTAACAACTAATTAAATTATGTATATTTGATTCTTATTATATACTTTATTATTTCTATTCATTCTAGACTAGTATTTAAAGCGAGAGACAGCATTATATCATCATTAGGCTCAAATGCCACACTCCAATGGTGCAAAAGTCAATTCAAGATTGAAGAGGTTGAAAAGCCGCAAATTAAGCAGCAGATTTATTAGGTAATAAATATAGGCATCAATTGGACCGCATTTTCTTGTCTTTTTTTTCACTTTTTCGGTCGTCAATGAAGAATAATGTAAACGACACCTAGCCAAACAATTTGGTATTCTCTCGCCCTTGATTGGTGGAGTAGTCTCGTTGGTATAGTGGTAGGACAAACAAACAAACCATTTATAATATCCTAGGTCTCTCCATGTAGGATGTAGCTATAATTGACCTTGCTTAGTTTAGGCTACCCTTTTAAAAAAATCTTGAAAACAGAAGGAGGGCTGGTATTCGACTTCTTTAGTGATATTCATACGGATAGCAATCATCTCCTTGTCAAAAAAAGTCTGTTTTTTTTTTCTCACCGGCATTAAATCTTCCCTTGGTCGGAGACGTGGGAGATTGAGTGTAATGATGATCGTGGAGGCAAGAAATAATGATTGTTGTAGAAGAAGCAAAAAGCTGCTTTTAGGGCTACAATCCATCCGTACCTTCAAATTCACTCCTATGGAAACTGCCAAATATTAGAAGCCATGGAACCTGGGAATAAGCAGAAAAACTCTGGTGTCCCTTCCTTAATGGTGATAAAACGGACTAACTAGCTTTCAACCCTATCATTGGTTAAATGAAAGCTACATTCATAATACTGATATGTAACGTGTGTGCAGTTTTTTGGTGGAAATAAGAGACTAATAATGTGCGTGCAGCTAGGGTCACATGGAGTGATATTTATCTCCTACAGATGGAGAGAGGTTTCTGTGACAAGGACTTGAGAGTTATGGAGACGGGCTTGCAATATCAAGGTGATTAATATGTGGGATTCTTGAATTCAGCTATACCTTATCATCCATAACATCATTTGGATATCCTCCTCTCCTCTCCTCTCCTCTCCTCTCCTCTTCTAGGTAATGAATGCATTTCATAGAGTTAGCAGAAACTTTACAATGATTTTTCTGCCCTACAACTATAGGGAAAAGTAAATTCGTCGTTCTCCGCACTTTAGTAGTCGATCAAACCACGTAAGTACCATGTGTTTAGGAGCAAGTTTGTTTGGTCTCGTGGACAAATACTGAGAATCATGCAAAAATAGTCGGGTGAGCCAGGAAACATGTGCTCCTCTCCGATTATCTCTTATGTGGTTGCGTAAAGGATTTTGTCATGAGATATATTTATTTACTTTAATTGAGATTAAATAGTTGACATCAAACCACTACCAACTCGATATGTATAAGTTATTTTTTACATATCATATTTATTTTATTTAAATAGAATGAAATTAAAAGTATTTATTTCCTATAAAACTTCTAGCTATATCATTCATTTCAAGCACCATCCAAAAGGGGATTTATGAGACTTTTGAACTATGATTTCACAAAAGTGCATAAAGTTATTAATAAAATACTTATAATTGTTAAAAAACCCTCTTTCACAAGTCGAGTTATTTAAAAATATGAGATTATATGAAGTGGCTATTCAATGCTTTATACACAAATGCACGAGTGAGGACTGACTCTAAAGGAAAAAAAATGAGTGCCTGAATTTAATTTCCACGTGGAATGGTTAAAAGGTTCTTCGTATTGAATTAAGAGAGAGGAGAGAGAATTTTCTCTTACAAGCAAGAGAATCACATGTCATCGTGATATGATATGACCGACAAGAGTGAGAGAGAGAGACAGGCAGTTAATGGCGGTTAACAAAACTGGATAACTGGTAAAAGGTAAATAAAATGAGCGCTCATAATACTAATATGCCAATTGGGCAAAAAAATCGTACCAATACGGGTCTACAGCAAGACAACTAGTTAATACGACAACGTTTTCGTGGTACAGTGGCTCAGACTGCTATAAAAGGGACCGCCATCAGAGCTTTCATTTGACTCCATTTACTTCCCACCTCCTCCATTCACTCCCGATTCTCTCCCATTTCTACCGAAGAAAGCGGTTAAGCGACGGCCTTGCGTTAGCTCCAGACAGGGAGAGTATTTGACAGCTAAAGACAATGGCGGCCTCCGGTAGGTGGCTCTCTGTCTCGGCATGCTTCCTGTTGGCGTCTCTGCTACTGCTCGTGGCCGTGGATGCTGCAACGAGCAAGGACGAGCTAGTCCGGCCGAAGTAAGCGTGAATTTAATTCATCTCTTGCGATCAAGATCTGTTTACATGCCGTAACCGGCCGCATCCCTCTACATGCGGATTATATTGATAATCCAGGCGCATTCTATTCTCCTTATGCTAATATTTTTCTAGGTTAGCTGTATCAATTAAATCATCACGACTCCTAACTTGCTGACGTTATTCGGTTTTGGAACGTTCTCTGTAGGTCGAGGATGGAGGACAAAACAGAGGAGCTGCAGAGCTCCAAGAACTCATCTATGGCGAACGAGAAGTGAGTTTCTCTGTTATGCGGTAGCATAGATCCGTATTGCCAAGAAGTTAATAAATGGTTGAGAATTCCAACTCCACTACAGAAACAATTATTCCAGTCATGGGAAACTTTTAATCCAGCATATGAATTTTGTTTTAATTAGGCAATGCCCCTCCAATTTACATCTTATCGGTTTGCGTTTTAATTAGGCAATGCCACAGACTGACATTGCGTTTAAATGTCGGTTTAATCCTCTCCATACTCATTTTAACTTATAAGATACGACTGTTCGTAGCTCGGATGATGCTTGGATTAAGGAGCACACGCTGGATGATCCGGAAGAAGTTACTTCGATGGTTGAAATGTAAGTTTACACACCCATAAATTTCCATCTTTTTTTCATTGATTATTCATGGATTAGCTGCTATCTTCATTATGCATAGCCTGCATCATAAATTATTTTCGCTTCGCCACCATTAACGCATGTTCTCCTTATCTCATTCATCACGTGACTGTATTTTCTTTAACACCTCCATACATTGGCTGATTAAATATAGTACTTGGAATTTGCATCCTCAGAAAGAGGGCACTCTCACATGACCCGTCAAGTAGCGCCTAAACAGAGTAAATCTACTCACTATCCGTCGCTTGCTAGTCCTTGCCAGGTGCAAAAAAAAGTGAAAGAACCCAATTTCCAGTAGTCGCCATCGCGCAATAGTACCACATTTTGTAGTATCCTCCCTCTGTAGTATCCCAAAAGTTTATTAATTTATCCGTCCAAATTTCCCTTCACAACAGATTCTTAGTGAAGTTGCATGAAGGAAAATTTGTAGAAAGATGGAGTAGGGGCCAATGCAATTTTAGCTACAACATCGCCTCTAACTTGAACTCTCTTATTGTGAATTAATATTGATAGATCTTACTTTTTTGCACAAATATATAGATCTTACTTGAATAGTAGTAAAAAAACACACTTTGGTCTTTTATCTCAAAATACTTTTTTTAAGTTTATTCATAGGTCACTTAATTTATCTATCTGTTAATGTGATTTATCTAAAAATAAGCACGTCGAGAAGATCCAGGAGTTTTGTCTTTTGTCCGCTGGGATGATCTGAATTAGCACATGAGAGGTCTGAGGCCAATGAAAAGAAAAGCACATGACTAAAATAATGCTCATAAACTTCGCCTAGACAATTATTAAAGGAAAATAAAAGAGGAAAACAATATATTAAAAAAAATAAAGCCTGATGTATACTCCCTCACCACTGAAATTTCACTTTAATATACCGTAAATGATCAAATAAATTATGGAATTAATAAGTACGGATCGGAATCAAACCCACTATGTTCCCTGTTCGGTCCCCCCAAGTCTTTCAGCTCCTTTAATCCTACCATTTTCTTTTATTGCCAGCTTACCCACATGTCATGTCTAAAGATCCGCATATCTCGCATTCATTTATCTAAATTTATTCTTTCCCACCCGAGGTTTTTCCTCTTGTACAAATCAACCACTTAGAAGGCACACAGCTTTAGGTCCTCAATTCTCATGTGTTTTGTTGCCTTGTCCATGAAGCACTTTAACATACTGGCAAACTGTCCTCATCACATAATCACATCCATTATGGCCCATAAAGGCGATGTTGTGAGATTTGCGAGGCCCCCACCAAATAAATACATATTCTATGCCCTTTTTGAACCGTTGTTGCGTGTAAAAACTTGCTAATCACCCATTTTGACTAGTAATAGCCAAAATTTCTGTGTTTTTTCTAAAAGCCCTTTTTTCTATGTATCCAAGCCACTTTCTTACTTGATATTCATATATCAGTGCGCCACTTCCAAATCAATCCATTTCTTCTACCCCTCTAAGGGCAGCCTCTGTCCCCATTAAAGCCTTCTCAACAACCCAACTGTGATAAACCCTTCTACACCCTTATTACCCGTTGAGTAGTACAAATGGTTCCTGTCTTTATTAGTTGTCACACTGGCAACGACAAGATTCAACGAAAGAGTTGAGCGCAAATCCATTCTGCCAACAATAATTCTTTTTTTTTTGGGTAGATTGGGTAGATCTGAAATGGTAGAACTATGAATTTTCTCCTGCCCCACGCTCTGACATGCATACATTGAAACATGCACGAGGGAGGGCCTATGTGCGGTGATAAGATATTCTCAAGAAGAGAGACCAGCCACGAGCAGGAGGGGCAGAGAGGCACATTGAATGATGCTGCTTCTATAAAATACGAGATCCACCGACACCCCTTGTGCTCTGTTCTTTCATAAGACAAACACAGTTTCTGAATTGAATTTGGACTCATCTCTCTCACTCCACCAATTTATTATATGCATTTTTTATTGCATATTTGATATTTTCCCCTAAGAAATAAAGAAATCAGGGAGTTTCCGTATGAGCCGTATTACCTTTCCGTATTGTACCTGTCCCAATATTTATTCATGTGGGGACCAACCTTACATCGTGGGCAAGCTTGGCCTCTAGCCCCACCATATAGTATCCTTCAGATCTGATTTCTGATCCATCCTTTGCTGTGTTTAGACGCTCTTTTGAAAAGATTTGATCTTTTTCCTTGGACTCTCAACGCTCCCACTTCTATAACATCCATGATGCTATCCTGACTGATCCAAAGCTTATTTACTTGAAGCTACATCCACGCAGTGGACATACAGTTGCTGAAATCGCTTCTGATGTATGTCTGTATATTAGGCTTAGTTTTGCTGAATATTGTGGAATTAGTTTTCTTTACGCAATTGACTGATATTCAATATAATGGTTGCGAATAAAATATTAAATTAAATATAATAAAAATTGTTATAAGTTTATAAAATAAAATTTTATTATAAGTTACAAATTATTATTTTTAATTGAATATAAAGTTAAGCTCTTATTGATTACTTTCTAATATTCAATTAGAGCAAATGAATTAGAACTTATATGATCACCCAATACTGAAAATTAGGCTGGTATTATTTATATTATTGAGAAAAAATACTTATTTTGAGATAATTATTATAAAAAATACTTGTATGGTAAATAATTATTGATATCGGATTTAAAAATTAGACATTAAGTTGTGAGTTGTATACTATTTTCCCATTAGAATATCAATAATCATGCCAACTGTGCAGGAGCATACGGAACAGCACAGAGAGGAGGAACCTCGGATTCTTCTCGTGCGCCACGGGGAATCCCATTGACGACTGCTGGAGGTGCGACCGGAGATGGTACCTCCGCCGGAGGCGCCTAGCAGATTGCGGGATTGGCTTTGGCCGGAATGCTGTGGGCGGTCGCGATGGACGGTACTATGTGGTGAGTGACCCTGGCGATGATGACCCTGTCAACCCCCGGCCAGGGACCCTGCGCCACGCGGTCATCCAGGACCAGCCCCTATGGATCGTGTTCAAGCGGGACATGGTCATCACCCTAAAGCAGGAGCTTATCATGAACAGCTTCAAGACCATTGATGGCCGTGGGGCCAACGTCCACATCGCCAATGGGGCCTGCGTCACCATCCAATTCATCACCAATGTTATCATCCATGGGGTACACATCCACGACTGCAAGCCGACCGGCAATGCCATGGTCAGGAGCTCCCCGAGCCACTATGGCTGGAGGACGATGGCTGACGGAGACGCAATCTCCATCTTTGGCTCAAGCCACATCTGGATCGACCACAACTCTCTGAGTAACTGCGCTGATGGGCTTGTGGATGCTATCATGGGCTCGACGGCCATAACCATCTCCAACAACTACTTCACCCATCATAATGAGGTATCTCTTGATTTCCTCTTCTAGACATTAATTGTTACATCGCGAAGCTTGCATACTAAACTTGAATGTCTGGACAGGTCATGCTTCTGGGACACAGTGATTCCTACGTAAGGGACAAGGCTATGCAAGTGACCATAGCCTACAACCACTTCGGTGAAGGCCTCATTCAGAGAATGCCAAGGTACATCATTCCTCTTGGACAATCTCTAATCTATCATTGTATTTCCATAGTTCTGAAAAAATGAACTGTTCCAAGGATACATGCATTAACTTTCTGTTTACTATTATTATGCAGGTGCAGGCACGGATATTTCCATGTGGTGAACAACGACTACACACACTGGGAAATGTATGCCATCGGTGGAAGCGCAGATCCCACCATCAACAGCCAGGGCAATCGGTACCTTGCCCCCACTAACCCATTTGCCAAAGAGGTAGAACCCGATTTGAATTGGATTACCTCGTAAGGTTCCTGGTTCCTCATCTGACATATCTTTCGTTTATATAATATATATGCAGGTGACCAAGAGGGTGGGCACTCCTAGTGGCGTATGGAACGGGTGGAACTGGAGATCAGAAGGGGACCTTCTGCTGAACGGTGCCTTCTTCACGCCGTCAGGAGCCGGGGCTTCCGCCAGCTACGCCAGGGCCTCCAGCCTGGGGGCCAAGTCTTCCTCCATGGTGGGTACTATCACCTCCAGCGCAGGTGCTCTGATCTGCCGCCCGGGACAGCGCTGCTAGTAAGAAACAGAACAAGCTCCTCGGGTACCCTCCTCAAATAGATATTTCCAGGAAGAAAATAGTAAATATGAGTGAAAAGAAATGTCTTTTAGGTAAATTGGATAATAACAAGGAAGAAGCGAGGAGAAATCTCAATTCTTTTTCTTCCCCAAATCGGTCAGTTTAAGTTTCTACTGCAAGTGTCCATTTAAATTTAAACACGGAGGGGGTGTACAAGTTTCTGAGATGCTTTCAACCCTTGGGGGGCTTGATGCGAAAATCCCTTTCCACCCCGCTGGCTCCATGGTCGATCGGTATTTTGATGCCGAGTGAGCTTAGCGTTTGTCTCTCTGTAATCTACTACTACCTATTATGGCAGTTTGTCCTCTTTGTTTATTTATATGGGTGCATTTCCCAACTCAGCCGTATCTGTTATGATTAACATATTATAATGTACAGAGCGGAAGAATCACGAGTACAAATGGCGACACATCCGCTGTTAGAAAAGCAACCTCACTCTCCGGTGTGTATTAGATATATTCTCATGATGGGATTCGAACTCGGCATTTCAAAGAGTACTCACTCATGATTGTGTGCGCCTCACGGATTGAACACCTCAAAGTGTTGGTTAGAGTGCCGCTTCCAAATATCAAGTAGAAACGCACCCAATAAATTTATATACCTTTGAAATAAATAATATTTTCCCACCATATTTTTACAATCATATATTTTAATCCAACACAAATATTTTATTCAATACTTTAACATATTAAACACTGTAAAATAAGAAATTTAGTTGAGAAAAATGATTTAGTTTACCTTATAATATAATATCTACACTATTAATCTATATATAAATATTTTATTTAACTTAAATTATATATATTTTAAAAAATATTATATATATAATTTTCACTAAATAAAATTATAAATAATTAAAATTTTGTTTAATTAATTTGAATTAACAAATTAAATATATTACACAAATATAATATAGAATTATATGGTTTCTATGTTATTAATAAAAAATATATAAACTAAACAAAATATTTATATATAAATTATAATACTATAAAGATTCATATATAATTTATATACTATCATAATTTTTATAAAAAAACATATTTAAATTGTTCCTTATATATTTTTTATTTTAAAAATTATAAATAAATATTTTATAATATTATAATTTATATATAATACTTTATTTATTTACATTATGAATATATATTAAAAATATAAATTATATATAATTTTCAATTTATAAAATTATAAATAAAAATTATATAATTAACATTTTTTTTATTAAATAATAAATTAAATATTTTGCACAAATATAATATCAAATTATATATTTTATGAGTTATTAATAAAAATTATACGTGATTTAATTTAAATAAAAAATATATATTATATAGTATAAATTATATATAAAACATAATTAATATATAATTTTCACTTATTTATATGTAATTATTTAATTTATATATAACATTTTATTAATAACTTAAAATGTATATTTTTACTATATTTATTTAATATATTATTTTAAATTAATTGTATAAAATTTTTATTTATAATTTTATTAAGTAAAAATTATAATAACATATGTTTTTATAATATATATAATTTAAGTTAAATAAAATATTTATATATAAATTAAAATATATTTTGATAGCGAAATTATACAATTATTAGAATTATATCTAAAAAAATTATTTTGAAATTATGTATTTTATTTAGAATTATTTTTATATTAACTTAGTAAAAATAATCATGTTATATTATATATTAAAAATAGTTAAATATATGTAAAATTTATAAAATATTAATTTTATCAAAAAATTGACAATAAAATGTAAAGTTTAAAAATTTTATCAGAAAAGTAATGTTTACTATAATAGTGTAATTTATCTAGTTGAATTTACAGCTTGTGCTTTCCTTCGATCCAGCTGTAATTGAAATTGTATGCTCGGTAAGTCTGCATGGAACAGAGGAGATAACTCCACTTGGTATTCATGGAAATGGGGAAGATCGGCCAAGTACATACAATCGGTTGAAGCCCCTTTAACAGACACTTCTAACCCTTTTTTTTTCTATATTATACTTCTACAAGTGATCCACAAATGCACTTCTTAACGAGGTTTATTAATGATTTAATCAAATTAAATTCGCATATTTTTTAAAAATAATCATATATATTATAAAATATTTTAAGTACGATAGATTTCATAAATATATGTAGAAATTTAAATAAAATAAAAGTTTATTAAATGTTGGATACAATAGTTTAAATAATATAAGTGAAAGTGATGATACATTGTATCTGCAGTACAAATTTTTAAAAATATAATATTATATATAAACTTTACAAATGTTTAATACAATCATATATATATATATATATATAACAAATATTCTATTTTTTTTGCTCAATACAAATGTCTTACCTTTATTCTCCTTACTTTTTGGATTTCTTATCATCACGAGTGGGGATTCAATAATAAATCGTCACCTTTTTTAATACTAAAATTGTGAGTATATTAATATGTACATTTACTGCAAAAATAATAGAAAACTTAAAATATAAAAAATATATATATATTTTTTAAAATAAACTTATTATCATACATATAAATAATAACTTTTTAAAAAAAATTATAAAATTATATAATACTGAATTCAAAGTTTTTTTATAATTATTTTTGAGAAATTATAACTTAATTTGAGACTTGGTCTAAAAGATACTTGCTAACGCTCCAGATATTATTCTCATCTTTCCTTTCTCTCATTCCTAAAAAAGATAATAGCATTATGGATGAGTAATGATTAATATGTGGGAATAATAAATTAGTTCATAAAATTCGTATACTCAAAATAATTAATACAAAATTTTTTATTAATTTTTTCATTTTTTTAAAGATTATTTTAAAATTCAACAAATCCCAATAAATGATATTTTCAAAATTGTTTATTTACTGTAATTAATTATTAAAACTACCTTGAGTATATATTAAATCAACCCATCACATGATTGGTTACATACGCTATCATTTCCTGTTTCGAAGTGGATATAATATTCATATAATGCTCAGTCACCTATAATAATTCTATTCTCATTCATCACATATACTATAATCAAAAACCTTAAAATGTGATGCTTATACATGTATTAATTAAAATTTAAATAAAAAATATTTAAATCAAGTTAAATTTTCATGACTTAGGGAGAATTTATCAAATCAAATCTAATAATGCAATTTATCTCAAGTTATAAGTACCACCATTATTATCATTTAATTTAATCAATAATAATATAATGCATACTTATTACTATCTACTTAGGTAAATTATTTAATCAATAATAATATAATACATCATAAATCATAAATATCACTCTTATTATCCACATGTAAATTATTTCCCATTATTACAATTTCTATTAATTCCCTCTTATTTCTATCTATATTTTAAGAATGAATTCATTTCTCAAATTATAAATATCAAACTTATTACTATTAACAGTGGTGGTAACTAATTATTAATATTCACTTTACAAATAATATTAGGTTGTACACAAATAAAAATTTAAGAATTAACTTGATATAGGATAAAATCCTTCTATTAGTATGCAAAATAATATTATAGTGTAAAAAAGAGACACAAATAACATGGAATAATGTGCCAAATGACTACCGATCTTAACAATTAACTCTAGATGCATTCCGTTATTTTTTAATATCACATGAATCAGCGTCCATTTTCATATTTAATTCTTAACTTTATATTGTAAGCCTTTGCCTATTTCTTTAGGGCTGATCAGATGTGAGGTTAGAAATTTTATTCGTTATCCCATATATATTAGCTCTGAAAGTATACCAATTATTTATGCATCTCTTACCCAATTAATTAATATGTATATATATTTATACAAATAATATAAATACGTTGTCATGTATTGATCCGATAGATCGGACTAGCGTAACAATAGCTACGTTCCCTTGTAACTACAATAATCAATACCTCACTACAATAGGATCAAATAACAGGAAGTAAATAACTATAGTGAAAATACTTGTTAACCAAATTACTTTGTCTTAACTATTTTGCTCTAGAGAGGTTCTTCTATACTCGTGATCCTCTCTTTTATCGAGTCTTTTATGGACTCGATGTTACCGTAACTAAAAATAGCTTATACGATTTTTCATTCTCATTTTTCTAGTAGGTTCACTACTAAACTTATCATTCATGCAATAGTACGAATTATCCTCGTATACTATGCAAACAATATTGGATGGGAACTATCACCCGAACCAATTATCTGAGTAATATTTATCAATGCTTACTCAATATTGTGCTAAGGTCTCTTCTTATCATAATCTTCTATATATATATATATATATATATTATATATTATAGGAACCATTTTGGATGATGGACGAAAACTACCACTCGAATAAAACGTACATGACACATTTACCGATGCATATTTAATATTGGGAAAGGGTAATTTCCCTTTTTACACAATCTTTCATATTCGTAATAGGAATAATATTTAAATCGTTTTATGGGAACTCTCATCCAAACCAACTTTCTCTCATACAATCAATCATATATTGAGGATGACATGCTAATTGGCCATCCCCACTGTAGATTTCATTATCAAGTTAATCCTACTTACTTGTAATTTTATTGGGTTATCACCCTTCTTTCAAAATTATACAATTGCAACTTATTTCCCAAAACCGAGGTAAAAATAGTTTATAAATACTAGAACAAGACGTAAGTGACACATTTACCGATGTATACTCAATATTAGGGATATATATATATATATATATATATATATATATATATATATATATATATATCATAAGAACCACTTTGGATGATGGATGAAAACTACCACTCGAACAAGACGTGCATGACACATTTACTGATGCATACTCAATATTAGGGAAGGGTAATTTCCCTTTTTACACAATCTTTCATATTTGTAATAGGAACAATATTTAAATTATTTCATGGGAACTCTCATCCAAACCAACTTTCTCTCATACAATCAATCGTATATTGAGGATGACATGCTAATTGGCCATCCCCACTGTTGATTTCATTATCAAGTTAATCCTTGCATATGGCCATTCATCACACGAGTATTACTTACTTGTAATTTTATTGGGTTATCACCCTTCTTTCAAAATTATACACTTGCAACTTATTTCCCAAAACCGAGGTAAAAATAGTTTATAAATACTGGGCCCTTGCCCTTCATTATATGTATAGGTCGTAGCCCTTCCCTATCTTGAACGACGACTTTAGCCCATTCGTTCCTAGCTAGTTTTAGGGAATCAGTCTCAGTCATTTTGAAACCCTTAGGGTTCACACCTATATTTTTCAGAAGTTATCGGCTCAAGACTCGCTCCTCAAATCATTCGTGATATTTTCTGACTTTTGATAATACTGTTCTATATAACTTTTCTATGGATTTTTACTTAAAAGATTTTTCCTAAAGTATCCATACCAACAAATTGTATAAATCAGTAAACATTTATAACAATAGTCCAATCATATACAAATTTGAAAATCCCACTCACCATTGTAGTCGAGATGTGTTCGCCTCAATGATTTCCCTTTTAACTTTGAATGCACGATTCTCATAAGATTTGTTGTATGATCCTTCTACACAAACCAAATCATGAGCTTAGGGTCAGTTTCGACCCAAACACTGTATTTGTATATTTCCCCGTAATATTTCCAAAAAATGATAGTTTTCTCCATAGGGCTCGATTTGCTTTACACCCATGTTGGTTCATATTCACCAAAATGCCCTAGGAAATCTAAGTTTTCCACTTAGATCCCTAACTTTTCCCTTTTTACATTTTGGTTCCTATACTTTTCCAAAAATTATTAAAATGCCCATGATTATTTTTCTTATCCATTTTGAAGGGCCTAACTTTTCAATGAGTTCATTTTAGGTCACCTAAATTTTTATGACATCATTAGAGTCCTCACATAGATGTATTCGAGGAAATAGTGAGGTCAGGGTGAGCCTCGAAAGATTCTATTCTATTTTTTCTTGATAATGTATTCGAGGAAATAGGCTCTTATACCACTCAAGTTGTCAAACCCCGACCTGGTTTGGTCGGAATCCCGTGAGCAACCCGCCACTCCCTTTGATCTAAGAAGGATCACCCCTTCTCAAGGTCATGAGGAGTCAAGCATAACTTTTGACCTTGTTTCCTGGAATAGCATTATACAAAACTTATTAATAAAAAATCTTAAAGCATACCTGATTTAGGATTCCGCTTCGAGATTTCCTTAAGGTTTAGTCTCCTTTCCTGAAAGGGGATTAAAGGGAGGAGGTGAGTTTCTACAACTTAGTGAGTGAGTGTTGGGGAATGAGTTTTCAAAAATATAGTTTATAAAAATATTTAACACATCATTCTTTAAAACCTTTCATTCTTTTTAAAGCCTTTGCGTGTTTAGCTCTTTTAGCACATCTCCTTTCCTCGGGAGGTATTTAGCAATCATACACACGTCCTTTATCATAAAATGTACAAACGTTCGCCAATGCAGCACACCCACTACACCCACTTGTGAATCGGAGCGTTTTTACCATTCACCATGATAGAAGTCCCTAACTTCTACCTTGAATCTGAGTAACGCCCCATACGATAGGCCCTCAGACTCAACATAACTTCGTGTCCGTATGAGGACGGGGACCTTATCCCACCTACGACCTAGTTTCAATGTGTAAGAAGCCCCAACATAGTAGCTTCATGACTAACTGGTATGACTAGAAGCCCAAACACAGTAGTTTCTCCTTCCCTTATCACTACCATGTTATCCAGTAGCCCTTGGAACCCATCACTACCCCCTTGGGTGTCTTGATGGTCTTGAATCAAAATGAATGCACAAACAATAGTTTTCATGTATAACCTTTTATCTTTGGTGCCGATGGTCTAACGACACTGACACTCGACCCGACCTGTAGTTGTTTGCCTGACTGGTTCATCGACCTAGTCTTGGCTCACTACCACTAGCCCATCGAGCCTTGTCGGTCCTGACTTGGTACCATGGTGAATCACACAAACATTTCCACTTTTTGTCACACCTTGACCCGGTTTGGTCGGATCCCCGTGAACAACCCGCCACTCTCTCGGTTTATTAAAGGGTTTCCCCTTATTATAATCCGTAGAGAGTAAGGCATCCTTTAAACCTGCATCATTTCTTGGAATAGCATAATCAAAACTGCATTAAATTTTAAACTTTATATACTTGTCTTACAGGCATCTTAGTTGATGGTCTTTCAAGGTAGGCTTTTTGGGATTTCCAGAAAGGGATATAAGGGAGTGGGTGAGTACGACTACTGAGTGAATGGGTTTTCAAAGGTGTACTTTTAACTTTTAAGAAAAACATTTATATGGAGTGTGTCAGACTCCTTTCTTTTTAAAAAAATTCATTCATTTAAAAATTTGGGTTTTCCCATTATTTCTTAGTTACCGGTGTGTCATCACCCAACACACATCCTTCATCATGAAGGTTACACACATTCGCAAGTCAGTATCACTATTGAACCCGCTAGTGGCTTCAGAGCGACTTTTCCTGCCACCCGGATAGAAGTACAACCACTTCTACCCTGGGAATGAGTGGATGTACGTGACATCTGACCCACAATCCCGAAATCACTTCTTCATGTCCGTATGAGGACTGATACCTCATCCTGTCCCCACTCCAGTCTCATGTGCTTGGTGCTACTCCAGATTTTGCACAAACAGCTGGAACGACGAACTGCCCTTATAGCCACCAGGTCGTCTAGTGCCCTTAGGACGCATCACTACCCCTCATGGGCATCTTGATGATCCTGTACTCACAATGCATGCACAAACAGTGTTTTCTTATATTGCCATGTAATATGTGGTGCCATTGGTCCAACGGCTCCGACTCTCAACTCAACCCGCAGTTGTTTGTCTTGATTGGTCCGTCGACCTGTCATGTCGCACTGCTGCTAGTTGATTGAGCATGTCGGTCCTATCTTGGTACTATGGCCAAACAATTCACTTATTAAGTTTTATGGCACATATATCATATTCGTTTACGAGCTCCTGCTCGTACCAACTGGCCTTGGGCCCACTGTACGAGATTTTCAAAAAAACTGGGCATTCTAGCCCTCAAGTTCCAAAATCGAGGCCCCCGGCCTATAACGAAATTCTAATCCAATTCTGTATCAATTGATGTGATTCTTGATTTTAGGATGAACCTCAGGATGAGAGCTATCTGTCCAGATCAAAAGCTCGAACCGTTGTGCCTTCACCGGTGAGTAATCAAAGCTTTCTCTCTCTATAGTTCATTTTCCGGCGAAGCTCCGTTTGAGCTTGTCCCGACATTAAAACTTGCGATTCACACTTCTGAAGAATCGTATGAACATGTAGAAACTCAATTTCAACTTCAATTTCAACAATTAGAAACGTTTGATGGGTCAATTTGATGAAATAAAATTCAGGTGTATTAAGAAGTTGGAATTGGGGGAAAATTGGGGATTTTCAAAATTTAAAGGACCAAAATGAAATTTTATGAAATTGAGGGTCAATTGGGCATGAAAATAATGTTAGAGGACCAATTGAGAAAATTTGAAATTTTTGGGGAAAAAATTTCCATTTTTGTAAAGGAAGGGCAAAATGGAAATTTTGGAAAAGTTGGAGGACCAAATTTGGAAATTTGGGAAATTAAACCCCTTTTTGTGAAATGGAATAAATTGAGATCCTATGATAAATTTTAGAAGTTTCGGGACTCAATTTGAGGAAAAACCGGTATTTGGGACTTAAAGTTAAAGAGAAATAACTTTAGGGACCTAATTGCAAATAAATGAAAGTTTGACTTTCTCATTCATTTGGAATGAATGAAGGCGATTAGGCCGAATGATAATGAACCAAGATATTCATATCGTGTAGGAACACGAAATACCGGGAACGTCAGCAAGGACAAGCTCGCGTGAATACAAAGAACCAGTCTAGTGGAATTCACGGCATTAACGGGTGAGTGGGTTTACTAACATCATACCCGGTTGGGATGATGAGCACAACTTAAAATTTAAAAACCACTTACCGGTTGTGAGTGGGTTTACTAAAATCATACCCGGTTGGGATGATGAGCACAACTTAAAAGTTAAAAACCACTTACCGATTATGAGTGGGTTTATTAACATCATACCCAGTTGGAATGATGAGCACAACTTAAAGTTAAAAATCACTTAGCGGTTGTGAGTGGGTTATTCACATCATACCCAGTTGGGATGATGAGCACAGTTTAAAGTTAAAAACCACTTACCGGTTGTGAGTGGGTTTACTAACATCATACCTGGTTGGGATAATAAGCATAACTTAAAGTTAAAAACCACTTACCAGTTGTGAGTGGGTTTACTAACATCATACTCGGTTGGGATGATGAGCACAACTTAAAATTAAAAACCATTTAACGGTTGTGAGTGGGTTTACTAACATCATACTCGGTTGGGGATGATAAGTGCCTTGATATAAAAACCCACTGTTTAGTGGTATTTTAATCATCACTACTTAGAGAAAGTGATGTGAAAGTTATGCGAAAAAAACTACTTATGGATTGTAAGTAGATCATACCCGGTTGGTATGATGAGACTTCCTCGAAGGAAGTTGAAAACCCATTCATCGGTTATGAACGGATATGTCCTTATACCGGTCGGTATGATGGACAGTAAAAACCTATTTTTGTCGGAAGTGCTCTCCCCTGACTGTGTGCCAATGCTTAAACAATTTGGGAGACCTTCTTGACGGGAGCTCGAATAGCTCTAATAGGCCAGAGGCCTCGATTTTGGAACTTGGGGGCTAAATGCCCGATTTTGAAAATCTCGTACAGTGGGCCCAAGGCCAATTGGCATGAGCAGGAGCTCGTAAATGAACATGATATATGCGCCATAAAACTTAATAAGTGAATTGTTTGGCCATGGTACCAAGATAGGACCGACATACTCAGTCAACTAGCGGCAGTGCGACATGACAGGTTGACGGACTAGTCAAGACAAACAGCTGCGGGTTGATTTGAGAGTCGGGGCCGTTGGACTAGTGGCACCACAAATTACATGGCAATATAAGAAAACATTGTTTGTGCATGCACTGTGAGTACGGGATCATCAAGATGCCCATGAGGGGTAGTGATGCGTCTTAAGGGCACTGGACGACCTGGTGGCTATAAGGGCAGTTCGTCGTTCCAGGTGTCTGTGCAAAATCTGGAGTAGCACGAAGCGCATGAGACCAGGGTGGGGATAGGATGAGGTCTCTGTCCTCATATGGACATGAAGAAGTAATTTCGGGATTGTGGGTAGGATGTCACGTACATCCACTCATTCCCAGGGTAGAAGTGGTCGTACTTCTATCTGGGTGGCAGGAAAAGTCGCTCCGAAGCCACTAGCGGGTTTAGTAGTGATACTGACTTGTGAATGTGTGTAACCTTCATGATGAAGGATGTGTGTTGGGTGATGACACACCGTGGTAACTAAGAAATAATGGAAAAATCCAAATTTTTAAATGATGGGATTTTTGAAAACAAAGGAGTCTGGCACACTCCATATAAATGTTTTTCTTAAAAGTCAAAAGCTTTAAAAGCCCATTCACTGAGTAGTCGTACTCACTCCCTCCCTTATATCCCTTTTAGGAAATCCCGGAAAGCCTCCCCCCTTAAGGACCGTCAACTAAGATTCCTGTAAGTCAGGTATGTAAAGTTTAAATTTCATACATTTTTTATTATGCTATTCCAGGAAAAAGGAGCAAGTTAAAGGATGCCTTACTCTTTACGGTTTACGATAAGGGGAAACCCTTTAATAAACCGGGAGAGTGGCGGGTTGATCACGGGGATTCGACGAAACCAGGTCGGGGTGTGACAACTAGAGTGGTATCAGAGCCTGTTTCCTCAAATACATAATCAAGACTATAAAATATTGTAACTAATAGGATTTATCCTAAAATTTTCAGATGGCTCCTAGGAGAGGAACCAAGAAAACTAGGAATGACTCTACTCAACACCTTATCTTCGTAGGAAGACAACCCTAGAAGCTTCCCAAATGCCTAAAGCAAGGCAGGAATCTCAAAAGAGCAAATGAGAAAGAATCCCAAAGAATGGTGATAGGAACTATTGAGGTCACAACTCTAAGTATAAAGGAAGCCAAGCGTGAAGCCATAAAATGGGGCATATAACCTTACATAGGAGGATGCTTATCAAGAATCTCGTAGCTCCCTAGTTATTTGGTAACCATATTCTGTAATAGGGCCAAAATCTCCAACATACTGTACTACTCTATTAATGAAGTACTCCAAATTCCTAAAAACCCTATCCCTCAAATGATGTGATCTTCAAGGAAGACTCCAAAAAGGAAAAAAAAAACTCCCACGGTATCCAGACTTAAGGACGAAGGAGCACCAAAACTAACAATTCCCAAGAAAACGCCAGAAGGAACCACTTATGTTCATGTAATTACAAGCATGAATGATAAGGACACTGTGTGGAGAAGTGCCTAACCCTACAAAGGACAGGAATCAAGTTAACCTAAAGGGGAATAGGACACGAAGTGAAAAACTGTCCCACATCGCCAGGAGTCGGGACAATATTTTCCAAGAATAAACACCCTACAACTATAGGAAATCCAAAAGGATACTATCCCAAGAAACGTGATTCCATTTGCAACCATAGATAAGAGGAAACTCTTCAAAATGTTAGCAAAGTGGTAAGAAGGAAAAAGGGGTAAAGGTAGGACATCAATAAAACCACAAATGGAACAAAGGATAGCTGAAGAGAATTCCCCCTTTAAGAAGAAAATCCAAACAATTTAGGAGCAAAGAAAGGAGTGCATCCACAAGAGAAGACAAGACGAACATTTGATGACAAACGAGATGTATTGGGATTACAGGAATAAATCACCTTGGAAAAAACAACTATGTCAAATAGGAAGTTCGGACCAACAGGACAAGAGAAAGCAAGTCGTTACAACAAGATAGTTATAGGAAACAAATGACACCTAAGGAAGACCGAAAAGTAGAAGGGACTACACCCTAAAAAGGTCAGTGAGATGGATGTTAAGGACAGGAGGACTCGATAAACAACTGCTAAGAAATTTAGACCAAACAAATGGTGGAGGCAAAGGAGTTAATGAACAAATACTCGGGAAAGCCATAATGTAAGTTCCGACAAAGAAGAGAGAGGCAGAAAGGTCAAATACTCGAGAAAAGAAGAATACAAGAAATCCTTAAAAGGACCAAGGGCCAATTAACGACTAAACTCAAGCCAAGAAAGGAATAGACAAGCCTCTCCCACAATGATCCTGAAACAAGGAAGATTTATACGCTCCCTAAAGAAATAGACAGTAAATAGAAGAAGACGACATCAAGGGATGTCATTTAAGGGTAGAAATCCCCTAGAGCAAATGTAAGAAAAGAATGTCAGGGGAAAGGCAAAGAATCCTACCAAGGAAGGAAGCCCCGGAAAGACATGTGTATCCCAATTAAGAGAAAATGGAACCAACCCTTATTTAGGAAATGTTTTCCAAGGAAGGAAGTATTGTAATGGTCCATTATGACCTGTTTGGAGAGAATAGGATAACCATGTAGAAAGAGGAATACTAGTAACGGCGGACAGCCAAAGATAATGAACAAAATTGGATGGAGTGAACCTTCCCAAGCAAAGTAATCGACACATAGATTGAAAGCAATTATTGTAGAATGAAGAATCATGAAGTGATTTATGAGCAAGTAAAAGAGGATTAAGGAAAAAGGAAGTCATTGAATAAGGGATGTCACTAAAGAAGATAAAGGACATAAGAAGGGAAAAAAAATCCTCGTATGTCAATAATCATCAGGATACCCAACGATTGGAATTGAAAGGATCCAATAAAAATGTTTGGAAAGGATGAGTAGGTAAGAGAAATCCATGCGGTTATGTGAGACATAACTTCAAAGGCATGATGGATGAAAGGATAATGGTAAGAAGGATAGTTGAGGAATGCCATCAAAAGAAAAGAGGGATGAAGTTATATGATCCCTTATTCAATGACGAGGTTCTAGGAAAAAAAAGGTAAAAAAAAAAAAAAGCTAAGAGAGACCCTCAAGGAGATGTTCTAGAAATCTAATGGACAAAGACAGGTCCTAGAAAATGCCATGCTGTAAGGGGTATGTAAGTCCAACAATCCCGAGGAGAATATGACTCAAAGTAAGGAAGAGTCAGCTAATAAGCATGACGAGGTTGAATATAAAAATTTGGACTGAAGTTATAATTGACAACGAATGGAGGAAGGGTCAAAATGAGATGAAAAAGTGAGAATAAAGAAAACTGTGGCAACCAGTACGTAACGCCCGAAAGAACATTGAGCTAAAGGTTTCAACGACCAAGGGGTTAACTAGACATGGGAATGGTTAGGTATCTTGGAATTTCCAATCTTGAGCACAGAATCTCAAAGGGAAGAATGTGCTCTAAGCAAATAAAGATATAAATCTAAGAATATACCCTGAAGTAAGGTATGTCTCGTTATGATAAACTCCATGGAGGGAGTAAATAATATAAAGGAAAAGAAATTACTTAAGTGAAGGATGTAAAAAGGACTAATTAAAAGAACGAGAGAAGACTTTGCATGTTAAGCAAACACCAAAGGGGCATCAAAGGAAATGATTGCTCATGCAAGGATGTTAACTAAGTTTTGGGGACAAAACTCCTAAAAGGAGGGGAGAGTTGTAAAACCCGCACATTTGAGTTAAGGAAAACCGGGGAAAGAACCGGTCAAACCAAATAAGAAAACCAAATCTGTTTACATTTGGGAATAAGCAATATGAAAATTTACAACTTTCGGTTGATCCAAATGATTTATTAAACATTGGAAAAGAAACTTAAGACAAACTAGAAAACAAAAACCAAATTGGTTCAGGTGAACAAGATTCCATAAGAATTTTAAAGTTAAGCGTGCTTACTTGAGAGTAGTGTGATGATGGGTGACCTCTTGGGAAGTATGATTTTTTGTAACCTGAAATTTCAGTAAAAAAATTTGGGTTTTACGACTATATAAAGAGGTAATCCCCATTTAATTCTCCTCACACATGAACACTTCTCTCTCTCTCTCTACTGCTCCATTTCCCGGTAAAGCTCGAACCAGAGCTTCGACTTGAACAAAGGTCGGGCTCTTTAGAACCGGGGAGAAGACAGCTATCTGATAGCAAACTCCAGTCAATACGAGAATCATTGGAGAACAGCCGACATGATGGAATAGTGACGCAACTCCGTCGGACCGAAGCTGCCCTATTTCGGTCAAGCTGAAATCAGCCATTTCAAGCCCTCCTCAGGCCAAACCAAGCCCTCCCAACACTTCCTCAGCCTTTCCATGGCCGAATTAGGACCGAAAGGTAAGCCAATTCGGCTCCCCTTTATAATTTTCGATTGGTGCTAGAGAGAGAGTCGACCGAATTTCAATGACAAAATTCTAATCCAATTCCGCATCAATTGATGCGATTCTTGATTCTAGGATGAACCTCAGGATGAGAGCTATCTGTCCAGATCAAAAGCTCGAACCGTTGTGCCTTCACCGGTGAGTAATCAAAGCTTTCTCTCTCTATAGTTCATTTTCCGGCGAAGCTCCGTTTGAGCTTGTCCCGGCATTAAAACTTGCGATTCACACTTCTGAAGAATCGTATGAACATGTAGAAACTCAATTTCAACTTCAATTTCAACAATTAGAAACGTTTGATGGGTCAATTTGATGAAATAAAATTCAGGTGTATTAAGAAGTTGGAATTGGGGGAAAATTGGGGATTTTCAAAATTTAAAGGACCAAAATGAAATTTTATGAAATTGAGGGTCAATTGGGCATGAAAATAATGTTAGAGGACCAATTGAGAAAATTTGAAATTTTTGGGGCAAAAATTTCCATTTTTGTAAAGGAAGGGCAAAATGGAAATTTTGGAAAAGTTGGAGGACCAAATTTGGAAATTTGGGAAATTAAACCCCTTTTTGTGAAATGGAATAAATTGAGATCCTATGATAAATTTTAGAAGTTTCGGGACTCAATTTGAGGAAAAACCGGTATTTGGGACTTAAAGTTAAAGAGAAATAACTTTAGGGACCTAATTGCAAATAAATGAAAGTTTGACTTTCTCATTCATTTGGAATGAATGAAGGCGATTAGGCCGAATGATAATGAACCAAGATATTCATATCGTGTAGGAACACGAAATACCGGGAACGTCAGCAAGGACAAGCTCGCGTGAATACAAAGAACCAGTCTAGTGGAATTCACGGCATTAACGGGTGAGTGGGTTTACTAACATCATACCCGGTTGGGATGATGAGCACAACTTAAAATTTAAAAACCACTTACCGGTTGTGAGTGGGTTTACTAAAATCATACCCGGTTGGGATGATGAGCACAACTTAAAAGTTAAAAACCACTTACCGATTATGAGTGGGTTTATTAACATCATACCCGATTGGAATGATGAGCACAACTTAAAGTTAAAAATCACTTAGCGGTTGTGAGTGGTTATTCACATCATACCCAGTTGGGATGATGAGCACAGTTTAAAGTTAAAAAACCACTGGTCGATGGACTAGTCAAGACAAACAGCTACGGGTTGATTTGAGAGTCGGGGTCGTTGGACTAGTGGCACCAAAGATTACATGGCAATATAAGAAAACATTGTTTGTGCATGCACTATGAGTACGGGATCATCAAGATGCCCATGAGGGGTAGTGATGCGTCCTAAGGGCACTGGACGACCTGGTGGCTATAATGGCAGTTCATTGTTCTAGGTGTCTGTGCGAAATTTGGAGTAGCACGAAGCGCATGAAACCGGGGTGGGGACAGGATGAGGTCTCTGTCCTCATACGGACATGAAGAATTGATTTCGGGATTGTGGGTAGGATGTCACGTACATCCACTCATTACCAGGGTAGAAGTGGTCGTACTTCTATCCGGATGGCAGGAAAAGTCGCTCCAAAGCCACTAGCGGGTTTAGTAGTGATACTGACTTGCGAATGTGTGTAACCTTCATGATGAAGGATGTGTGTTGGGTGATGACACACCGTGGTAACTAAGAAATAATGGAAAAATCTAAATTTTTAAATGATGCGATTTTTGAAAACAAAGGAGTCTGGCACACTCCATATAAATGTTTTTTTTAAAAGTCAAAAGCTTTTAAAAACCCATTGACTGAGTAGTCGTACTCATCCCCTCCCTTATATCCCTTTCAAGAAATCCCGGAAAGCCTCCCCTTAAAGACTGTCAACTAAGATGCCTGTAAGTCAAGTATGTAAAGTTTAAATTTCATACAGTTTTGATTATGCTATTCCAGGAAAAAGGAGTAAGTTAAAGGACGCCTTACTCTTTACGGTTTACAATATGGGGAAACCTTTTAATAAATCGGGAGAGTGGCGGGTTGATCACGGGGATCCGACCAAATCGGGTCGAGGTGTGACATTTAAAATATCCCACTCACCCGATGATTGTGACGTGCTCGTCCCCAGTTAGCTTTCCAAGTCTTGTTCGAGCTCCTTTGCTCATGTCCTTATCCGAATTCATTCCTACATGGTTTGAGTATCTTTATCAGGAATGACTTGGCATGAATAGCCCTTCTATTTCCATGTATTTACATTTAGGCCATAAAATTTTCTTTATTGTAATTAGGTTCATAAAGTCCATAATGTTTGTTTTTAACTCCCTAGATGCTCCATTATTTTCAGTCAAGTCCTTGGGGATTTCCAATATCCCTCTTGGGTCCTTAATTTTCTCAAAATAGTATATGGGGCTCAAATATTCCAAATTTCCAATTTGGTCCCCCAAGTTTTATAAAATTACCAATTTGCCCCTAAGTTCCAAAAATGGTCAATTGGTCCTAATTCTTTGAAAAATCATCCAATTGGCCTTCCAACATCTTTCTCATTGCCAATTGACCGTTAATTTTGAGAAATTGCATTTAGGTACTTTAGTTTTTTGAAATCCCTAAATTTCCCCAATTTCACCCCTTTCTACTTATTGAATTTGATTTCTTCAAATTGTCCATTCAAATGGGGTTAATTGCTCCCATTGATAGCATGGATCGGTTCCTACACTTCCATACAATCCAATTGAGCTTTGAATTGTAGAATTTGGGTCCGAAATGAGCTCAAACGGTGCTTCGCTAGAAAACTGTACGTAAAGAGAGAAAGCTTTGAAAGCTTACTGTCGAAGGTGCAATGGTATGAGCTCTTGATCTGGAAAGGTATTTCTCATCCTTAGGGTCCTTCTAGGATCAAGAATTGCTGCAATTGATGTTGGGATCAGTGTGAATTTGGTTAGTGAAGTTCACTACTTTCTCTCTCTAGAACAGAACTGCAATGACGGAGGACGATCGAATTGGCTTACCTTTTGCCTCTATAGAGGTCATGTGATGGTCGTGGGGACTATGGGAAGGCTTGGTTTGGCCGTAGGAGGTCTAAATTGGCTTAATTCATGACTTTTTGGTCACTTGGGATTTTCCAATTTGCCATTTTAATCCCTCTTTATCATTCTCGATTCCTTAAGTGGTTCAGTTTTCTCATTAATTTGGTCGGTTCTTTCCCGGTTTTCCTTGATCTGAGGTGACGGTTTCACAAAAAGTTTGTATATTGAATAATTGTGTGGTTTGTTTATAGTGCCATGGTCTGACAGACGAACTCATTGGGATAGTAACTGCTGAGCCCAAGCCGAGTCATCGAACTCATTGGGCTAGTAGTTACGAGGCCGAAGCTGGGTTGTCGAGTTCGTTGGGCCAATAACACTAAAGATAATGTCTACAATAAATGAAAACTATTGATTTTGCTTGCATCAAATGTGAATCCATCGAGACGCTCGGTATGGGGTAGTGGTGGTTCCAAGGGCTGTTGGACAATGCACGGAGTATAAGGGCAGTCCATCATCCAACATGTTAAGGAGCTCTAGGAGCTTCATGCGCATGAAGATTGAGGCCAGAGGGGGAAAGAGGTCTCATCCCACAAAGAGGACACGAAGTATGGCTATGGTTTGAGGGTCAAACAATTGATGTCCACTCAAACTCATGGTAGAGGCCAGACACCTCTATCAGGGTGGACTGTAAAGGCGCTTCGATTCACAAGTGGAACAATCGAGTACTATTTTGCAAATATGTGATCCATTTTTATGATAAAAGGGCATGTGATTGTGTGCCAACATGAGAAGGGGTATGTAA
This sequence comes from Trapa incisa, assembly GCA_030064435.1. Taxonomy (NCBI): domain Eukaryota; kingdom Viridiplantae; phylum Streptophyta; class Magnoliopsida; order Myrtales; family Lythraceae; genus Trapa; species Trapa incisa. Next base: position 4,407,924 of record CM057770.1, on the reverse strand, counting down.
ACCCCGCCCTTTTGAGTTAAGGAAAATTGGGAAAAGAATCGGTCAAACTGAGTGAGAAAAACTGAACCAATTCATAAACTGATCATTAAAGAACGGGTAATTTGGGATAAGTTGGAAGAGAAAAACCAGTCCGGTTCAGATGAACCAGATCCAACTGGATTGAACCGATTTATGAACCGGGTTGGTTTATGAACTAGAACCAATAGAGAAAGGATAAACTAAGAAATTGATGGAGCCTGAGTGACCTAAGGAGTCACAAAAGTCATGAAAAAGGACTTTAGGATGAATTGGAGATGAAAACCAAACCGTTTCAGGTGAACTGGATTCGAACCGGTTTGAACCACTATTGAACTGGATGTTGAATTCATTTTTCTAGGTGGCTTAGAAAATTCAAAACTGAGATTTGAGGCCATCATTGGATAGAGAATGATTTATAAATTTTTAGATTTGTAAAAATTCAGTCGAATCGAGGGTGAACTGACTGGTTTAAGCTTTGAACCCGGTTCGGACCGGTCCGGCCGATTCAGAACAGTGTCGTCTTCTTCCTTCAGATGACAACACTGTTCATTCGTCGAAAAATCAAGCAGACACCGACGAAGTGAAAGGTCTCCGATGACCTTGGATGATGCCAATCGAATGGCCAAGAAGTCCCCGAGCTTTGTATATTAAGAGCCCCTCCTCATTCATCTTCTCAACACCTAAAAACTTCATTCTCTCTCAGCTGCTCAAATTTTTGATGAAGCTCGAACCAGAGCTCTGATATGGGGTCTTTTCTGAGCCAAAGAAGACATGGTCGGGGTCTTTAGAATCAGGAAGAAGTCAGCTACAAGCCTGTAGTCTCCATTTGCTCCAAGGGTCGCCGGAGAAGCGCCAACGTGATTGAACAATGAAACAACTCTAGCAAACCGAAGCTGCCCAGTTTTGGCCGAGCTGAAATCGGCCACTTCGAGCCCTCCTCAGGCCAAACCAAGCCCTCCCAACACCTCTACAACCCTCGTACAGCTGAATTAGAGCTGAAAGGTAAGCCAATTTGGCTCCCCTCTCTAAATTCCGATTAGTGATAGAGAGAGAACCGACAGAACTTCGACGACTAAATTCTCACTCAATTTGGCATCAATTGGTACAATTCTTGATCCTAGGAGAAACCTCAGGACGAGAACTATCTGCCTAGATCGAAAGCTCGGACCGCCACACCCCCGAATGTAAGCTTTCGAAGCTTTTTCTCTCTATGTCTAGCTCATTCCAACATCAAATTGTGCAATTCAAATTCCAATTGAATCGTATGAAGCTGTAGGAACTCCAATCTAACTTCAGTTTCAACAATTAAACTCATTTGATCGGTCAATTTAATTAAATCAAATTCGACAGAGTTAGAAGGTTTAAATTGGGGGAAATTTGGAAATTTCAAAAATTTAAGGGACTAAAGTGTAATTTCATAAACTTGAGGGCCGATTGGGCATGATAAAGATGTTGGAGGACCTTTTGGGCAATTTTTGGAATTTTTTGGGCAAAACTTATCATTTTTGTAAAGTAGGGGCAAAATGATAATTTTGGAAAACTTGGGGACCTAATTGGAAATTTGAGAAATTTAACCCCTTTTTTTGAAATTTAATAAATTGAGGTACTAAGGTGAATTTTAAAAGTATCAAGACTCAATTTTAGGAAAAACCGGCATTATGGACTTAAAGTTAAAGAAAAATAACTTTAGGGACCTAATTGCAAATAAATGAAAGGTTTGGTTTCTCATTCATATGCAATGAATTAAGACTATTAGGTTGGGATATAATGAATAAGTATGTCATATCGTATAGGAACACGAAATACCGGGAATGCCATTTAGGACAAGCTCTCATGAATACCAAGAACTAGTCGAGAGGAATTCACTACATTAACGGGTGAGTGAGATTTTTATATCATACCCGGTTGGGATGATAAGCACCTCGAAAATGAAAACCCACTACTAAGTGGTATTTTAAACATTACACTTGAGAGAAGTGATGTGAAAATCACGCGAAAAAACTACTTAGCAGTTGTAAGTAGATCATACCTAGTTGGTATGATGAAACTTTCTCGAAGGAAGTGGAAAAGATGCTTATCGGTTATAAACGGAGATGTCATTATACTCAGTTGGTATGATAGACAGTAGAAAAGTATATTTTGTCAGAAGTGCTTTCCCCTGACTTTGTGCCACTGCTTAAATAATTTGGGAGACCTTCTTGACGGGAGCTTGAATAGCTTTGTTAGGCCAGAGGCCTCGATTTTTGAACTTGGGGGTTAACATGCCCAATTTTAAAAATCTCGAACAGTGGGCCCTAGGTTAGTTGGCACGAGCAGGAGCTCATAAACAAACATAAATTATATGTCATGAAAACTTAAGTAAATGAATTATTTGCCATGGTACCAAGACAGGACTGACATACTTAGTCGACTAGCGGTAGTGCGACATGACATGTCTCCGGACTAGTCAAGACAAATAGTTGTAGTCGAGTTGAGGGTCAGTGCCGTTAGACCAGTGGCACCACATATTATATGGCATCATTGAAAAATGTTGATTGTGCATGCACTGTGTTTATGGGACTTTCAAGACGCCCAAGAGTGGTAGTGATGCTTCCTAGGGCCCTGGACGACCTAGTGGATATAAGGGAAGTTAGTTGTGCCAGAAGCCTTGCGAAGCTCGATGTAGCTTCAAGCGCATGAGACTGGGGTGGGGTCAGGATGAGGTCTCTATCCTCATACGGACATAGAGATTTGTTATGGGATTGAGGGTTGGATGTCGCGAACATCCACTCATTCTCAGGGTAGAAGTGGACATGCTTCTATCTAGGTGGTCGATAAAGTCGCTCCAACGCCACAAGTGGGTTCAGTGGATGGGCTAGCCTGCGATTGTGTGTTTGATCTTCATGATGAAGGATGTGTGTCAGGTGATGACACACCGTGGTAATGAGAAATGGATGATAAAAATTGGAATTTGAAATGAAAAGTTTTTACAAGAGAATAAGGAGTCTAACACACTCTGAATCAATCATCTTTCCTACAAGATAAGTTTTAAAAACACATTCCCTGAGTTGTTGTACTCACCCACTCTCTTATATCCCTTTCAAGTAATCCTGGAAAGCCTACCCCAAAGCCCACCAGCTAATATGCTTGTAAGACAGGTACGATCAGTTTAAAATTTTGTGCAGTTTTGATTTATGTATTCTAGGAAAAGTGTAGATTTAAAGGATGCCTTACTCCTCACAATTTATAAACAAGGGGAAACCCTTAGTAAACTGAGAGAGTGGCACGTTGATCACAGGGATCTAACCAAACTAGGTTGGGGCGTGATAGAGTAGATAATGGAATACCACAAATGTATCAAACACACAAATAATTACATCCCTAAGATTTTCCTTAGTCACTGAGTTGTGAAACTCATCTTGTCATGCCCTGACCCGGTTTGGTTGGATCCCCATGAGCAATCTGCCTCTCCCTTTGGTTTATGAGAGGTTTCACCCTCTTCTAAATCGCGAGGAGTCAGGCGTCATTTTTCTCTGCTTTTCCTAGAATAGCATTATGCAAAACTGAATATATTAAAAAAAAATTATATCTGCCTTAAGGTTGGTATTCATCTTTTGCCAGAAAAGGGGTTAAAGGGAGAGGGTGAGTTTCAACAACTCAGTGAGCGAGTGTTGGGAGCGAGTTTTCTAAAACATGTTTTTTTGTCAAAACCATTGCCAGGGTTAACCAATCCTTTGTCAAGGAATTTTTTTTTAAATTTCAAAACTCAATACCTTTTTCCATTTCTGTATTAAGTGTGTTTAGCTCTCTTAGCCCATCCCCTTGCCTTGGGAGGCGTAGAGCAAACAAACACACACCCTTTATCAGGAAGGGTACTTACATTTGCAGGTGCAAGCCCATTCACTGCACCTACTTATGGATCGGAGCATTTTTATTGTCCACCGAGATAGAAGCTCGTCCACTTCTACGTTGGGTCTAAGTGGATGTCACGCCCTGACCCGATTTGGTCCAATCCCTATGAACAACTCGCCGCTCTCTTGGTTCAAGAGGGGTTTTCTCCTTCTTTAACTCAAGAGAAGCCAAGCGTACTTTCAACCTTGTTCCCTAGAATGACATATATCAAATAAAATGCAAGCTTAAGAGAAATTAAGCATACCTGACTGAGGGTAAGGCTTGGTGTTATCCCTAGTCATTTTCACTATTTCCTGAAAAGGGATAAAAAGGGTAGATGAGTTTCTACAACTCAGTGAATGGGTATTTCAAAAATATAATTTTTATAAATAGTTTTTAAATTGGAGTGTGTCAGACTCCTTATTTTCTTTAAAATTTATCATTTTCAAAATCTCAGTTTTTTATAGCCATTTCTCATCTCAAAGATGTGTTTATCAACCAACACACACCCTTCATAATGAAGGAAAACACACATTCGTAAGCCAACCCATCCACTGTACCCACTTGTGGCATTGAAGCGACTTTATTGGCCACCTAGATAGAAGCACATCCACTTCTATCCTGAGAATGAGTGGATGTATGCGACATCTTACTCTCAATCCTGTAACAAAACTCCGTGTCTGTATGAGGACAAAGATCTCATCCCATCCCCACCCCGGTCTCATGCGTAATGAAGCTACGTTGAGCTTTTCAAGACTTCTAGTATGACTAACTGCCCTTATCTCCATTAAGTCGTCTAGAGCCCTAAGATGGATCACTACCACTCTTGGGCGTCTTGAAGGTCCCGTAACACATTGCATGCACAATCAATAATTTTCCACATAAGCCATATAATCTGTGGTGCCACTAGTCTAATGGCCTCGACCCTCAACTCGACCTGCAACTGTTTGTCTTGACTAGTCCGAAGACCTATCATGTCGCACTACCGCCAGTCCATCGAGTATGTCGGTCGTGTCTTGGTACCATGGCCAAAAAATTCATTCACTTAAGCTTTCATGGCTTAGAATCATGTTTTCTCATGAGCTCCTACTCGTGCCAACTAGCCTAGGGCCCACTGTTCGAGATTTTCAAAATCAGGCATATTAGCCCCCAAGTTCCAAAACTGAGGCCTCCGACCTAACTGAGCTATACGAGCTCCCGTTAAGAAGGTCTCCAAAAACTTTTAAGCAATGACACATAGTAAGGGGAGAGCACTTCCGATAAAATAAACTTTTCAGTCATCCATCACACCAACCGAGTATGAGGACATCTCCGCTTATAACCGATAAACGAATTTTCCACTTCCTAGAGGTTTTATCATACCAACAATGTATGATCTACTTACAACTGGTAAGTAGTTTTTCTACGTGATTTCCACATCACTCCTCTCAGGTGTGATGGTTAAAATATCACTTAGTAGTGGGTTTTTATTTTCGAGATGCTTATCATCCCAACCGGGTATGATATTAAATATCCCACTCACCCGATGATGTAGTGAATTTCTCCTAACCAGCTTTTTCTCCCATGCGAGTTTTGTCTCAGCTGGCATTCCTGATATCTCATGTTCCTATACGGTATGAACATACAGTTGAAGTTCCTTCAACTTCATACGATTCAATTGCACTTTGAATCACACGATTTGACACCAGAATGAACTCAAACGGAGCTTCATCAGAAAACAGAACGTAAAAAGAGAAAGCTTTGAATCCTTACCGACGGGGGCGCGGTGGTTTGCATCAATTGAACTCAAACGGAGCTTCATCGACCTGGGCAGATATCTCTCGTCCTGAGGGTTCTCCTAGGATCAAGAATTGCATCAATTGATGCTGAATTGAGTGAGAATTTTGCCACCAAAATTCCGTTGGTTTTCTTTCTAGCACCGATTGAAAATTACGGAGTGAAGCCAAATTGGCTTATCATTCAGTTCTAATTCGGCCTTAGAAGGGTTGAGGAGGTGTTGGGAGAGATTGGTTTGGCCTTAGGAGTGCTCAAATTGGCCAATTTTAGCTTGACAGAAACAGGCCAGCTTCGGTCCTCTAGAGTTGCTTCATTGTTTGATCACATCGATGCTTCTCCGTCGACCCTCAGAGTGATTGGAGACTACCACCGTGTAGCTAACTTCTCCTCAGTTCTAAGGAACCCTACCACACCTTCTTTGGCTCAGAAAAGACCCTATATCAAAGCTCGAGTTTGAGCTTCATCGGAAAATTGAGTAGTTGAGAGAGAGTGATGTTTTCAAGTGTGAAGAGGATGAATGGAGAGTGGCTCTTTATATAGGGAGCTCGGGACTCATTGGTCGTTCGTTTGGCACCTTTGTGATAGTCATTGATGGTCTGAAACCTACTGAACGGAAATGTTTCCTCTTCACCGGCACTGGTTCAATTTTTCGGTGAGTGAACAGTGTTGTAATCTGAAGGAAGAAGACGACACTATTCCAAACTAGACCAGACCAGACCGAACCGGGTTCAAAGCTTAAATTGGCCAATTCAGGCTCGATTCGATCGAGTTTTTCAAAATTAAAAATTTCTAAATTCATTCCCTATCAAATGGTTGCCTCAAATCTCAAATTGGAATTTTCTAAGCCACCTAGAAAAATGAATTTGGCATTTGGTTCAATAGTGGTTCAAATTGGTTCAATCCGGTTCGGATCCGATTTACCTGAACTTGTTTGGTTTTCATCCCCCATCCATCCTAAAGTCCTTTTTCATGACTTTTGTGACTCTTTAGGTCACTTGGGTTCCATAAATTTCCCGGTTTTTCCTCTCTCTTTCGGTTCCGATTCATAAACCAGCTCGGTTCAAAAATCAGTTCTATCCGGCTTGGATTCGGTTCATCTGAACTAGTCTAGTTTTTCTCTTCCAATTTGTCCCTTGTGTCACCCGGAAGTTATAAATTTCCAAAATTGCCCATTCTCTAATGATTGGGTTTGTGAGCTGGTTCGGTTTTTTCACTCGGGTTGACTTGTTCTTTTCCTAGTTTTCCTTAACTCTAAATAGCAGCGTTTACAGTGGATGTCCATAATGTCCAACTCTCATAACTGAATGCCGCTTCGTGTTTGTATGAGGATGGAGACCTCATCCTGTCCCTAGCTTGGTCTCATGCGCATGAAGCTCCCAAAGCTTCATGACTGACTAACACGACAAACTACCCTTATCGCCCCCATATCGTCCAACAACCCTTGGGATCCATCACTACCCCCAAGGGCATCTTGATGGTCCCAATCCTTAAGTGCATGCACAAACAAAGTTTTCATATATTTATCCATCCTCTTTGGTGCCAATGACCTCGACACTCAACCCGACCAACAACTATTTGTCTAGGCCGGTCCGTCGACCTGGCCTTGATGCACTGCCGCCAGTCCATCGAGCGTTATCGATCCTGACTCGATACCATGGTGGATCACATAAATAATTCCATTTTAATTAGGATTTTCTTTGCTCTTCCTAATTATGTTTGTTTACAAGCTTTAACCCGTGCCCATTGGCCTTGGGCCTACTACATGTGTTTTCCAAAACTAGGCCTTGAGTCCTATGAGTTCTAAAACCGAGGCCCCTAGCCTATTAGAGCTATTCTAGCTCCCATCAAGATGGTCTCCCAATTAGTTTAAGCAATTGTCACACAGTCAGGGGAGAACACTTCTAACAAAAATGAATTTTTATCTCACCACACCAACCGAGTGTGATGATGGATCCGCTTACAACTGGTAGGCGGTTTTCTCCTTTCCTTAAAGAAACTAACCATACCAACCAGGTATGATGTTTGTTTATTCCTACTTACAACTGGTAAGTAGGTTTCATCCGTTAGAAATAGTGCTCATCATCCCGACCGGTATGATGTATAAAAGTCCCACTCGCCCGTTGATTGTGACGCGTTCGTCCCCAATCAGCTTCCAAGTCAACGCTAGCTTTTTCTTGCTGGCGTTCCGGCCTCACGTGTCCCTACATGATTTAGGTATCATTATTAATAAGGATTCGACATATCAGCCTTTGTTTTTCTCACGTATGAGCAACTAGGGCCAAAGTTCTTACTTTATTCCACTTAGGCCCCTAAAGTTCATTTTTCTTGAATTTAGCTACATAATGCTAAATTTCCCCCCAATTTAAATCTCAAGGTTTCCAATATCCTTTTTGGATTCTCAATTACTCAAAATTGTGTAAGGGGCTCAAGTTTTTTTTTCCAAATTTCCAATTTGGTCCATAATTTTCCCAAAATTATGGTTTTTCCCTACTTTGCAAAAATAGCCATTTGGCCCCAATTCCTTGGAAAATTGACCAATTGGTACCATAACATCTTTCTCATTTCCAATTGACCTTCAATTTTGAGAAAATGCATGAAGGTCCCTCAATTTTTCGAAAACCCTAATTTTCCCCAAAATATCCCCCAATTTCTTCCTCCCTTTTCTGACCGAATTTGATTACTTCAAATTGGCTATTCAATGGGGGTTAATTGCTCCAATTGATGGCATGGATCGGTTCCTGCACTTCCATACGATCATATGGAGATTTGAATTGTAGAACTTGAGTTCGAAATGAGCTCAAACGGAACTTTGCCTTAGGTGCGAATGGTTTGAGCTCTCATTCTGGGGAGGTAGCTCTCATCCTTAGTATCCTTCTAGGATCAAGAATTGCTACATTGAAGTCCATACGAGGGTGAATTTTGTTGGTAAAATTTGGCACTTTCTCTCTCTAACACCAATATGTGACGACGGAAGAGGGCCAAATTGGCTTACCTTTCACCTCTATGGAAGTCGTGTGAGGGCCGTAGAGACATTGGAGAGGCTTAGTTTGGTCAGAGGAAAGTTGCATTGGTAAAATTCAGCTTAGCCAAAATAGGGTAGCTTCAGTCCGATAGAGTTACTTCACTATTCGATCATGCCGGTGCTTCTCTCGCGATCCTTGGGTCAAAGGGAGGTTGTTTTCAGGTAGTTGACTTCCTCGAAAGTTTGTAGGACCCGACCTTACCTTCTAATGCTAAGAAAAATACCTAAGTTGGAGCTCTGGTTTAAGTTTCGCTGGAAAATGGAGCACTTCGGAGGATGAGAGGATTTGAGGTGTGTGGAGGATAAATGTATGGGAGGTCTTTATATAGGGAGCTCAAGGACCCTATAAACCCCGTTCCTTAAGGACAAGGAAATCGGGGAAAGAACCTGTAAACCCCACACTTTTGAGTTAAGGAAAATTAGGAAAAGAACCGGTCAAACCGAGTAAGAAAATTGAGATAGTTTACAAACTCGATCATTTAGGAACAAGCAATTTGGAAACTTACAACTTCTGAGTGATCCAAAGGGTTTATTAAACCTTGGAAAACAAACTTAACACAAATTGGAAATGAAAAACCAAATTGGTTAAGGTGAACGAGAATCCATGGGAATTCTAAAGTTAAGCGTGATTGCTTGAGATTGGTGTGAGGATAGGAATTTAATACCTAAATTAAATTATTGGAATTAATACAAATAATTTAATACTAAAATTAAATTATTATAATTAATACTAATAATTTATGGCATTATTAATACTAGTAATAAATCTCTCTCATTTAATACACGATTTTTACACCTATATAATTAGGTCATCCCCATTCATTCTCCTAACACCTGAACACTTCTCTCTCTCTCTCTCTACTGCTCTATTTCCCGGTGAAGCTCGAACCAGAACTTCGACTTGAACAAAGGTCGGGCTCTTTAGAACCGGGGAGAAGACAACTATGTGATAGCAAACTCCAGTCAATTCGAGAATCGTTGGAGAAGTGCCGGCATGATGGAATAGTGAAGCAGCTCTGGCGGATCGAAGCTGCCCTATTTCAGCCAAGCTGAAATCGGCCATTTCAAGCCCTCCCATCACTTTCTCAGCCTTTCCATGACCAAATTAGGACCAAAAGGTAAGCCAATTAGGCTCCCCTTTACAATTTTCAATCAGTGCTAGAGAGAGAGTCGACCAAATTTCAATGACCAAATTCCACATCAATTGATGCGATTCTTGATTCTAGGATGAACCTTAGGACAAGAGCTATCCGCCTAGATCGAAAGCTCAGACTGTCATGCCATCACTAGTGAGTAATCGAAACTTTCTCTCTCTGTAGTTCATTTTTCGGCGAAACTCCGTTTGAGCTAGTCCCGGCGTTAAAACTTGCGATTCACATTTCTAAAGAATCGTATGAACATGTAGAAACTAAATTTTAATAATTGGAAACGTTATGGGTCAATTTGATGAAATCAAATTTGGCTGTGTTAAGAAGTTGGAATTGGGGGAAAATTGGGGATTTTCGAAATTCAAAGGACTAAAACGAAATTTTATGAAATTTTATGGTTGGTATGATGAGACTTCATTGAATGAAGTTGAAAACCCGTTCATCGGTTATGAACGGAGAAGTCCTTATACCGGTCGGTATAATGGACAGTGAAAACCTATTTTGTCAGAAGTGCTCTCCCCTGACTGTGTGCCAATGCTTAAATAATTTGGGAGACCTTCTCGATGGGAGCTTGAATAGCTCTGATAGGCTAGGGGCCTCGGTTTTGGAACTTGGGGGCTAAAAGTCCGATTTTGAAAATCTCGTACAGTGGGCCCAAGGCCAGTTGGCACGAGCAGGAGCTCATAAATGAACATGATATACGTGCCATAAAAATTAATAAGTGAATTGTTTGGCCATGGTACCAAGATAGGATAGACATGCTCAGTCAACTAGCGGTAGTGCGATATGACAGGTCGACAGACCAGTCAAGACAAACAACTGCCGGTTGAGTTGAGAGTCGGGGCCATTGGACCAGTGGCACCACATATTATATGGCAATATGAGAAAACATTGTTTGTGCATGCATTGTGAGTACGGGATCATGAAGATGCCCATGAGGGGTAGTGATGTGTCCTAAGGGCACTGGACAACCTGATGGCTATAAGGGCAGTTCGTCGTTCCAGGTGTCTGTACGAAATTTTGAGTAACACCAAGCGCATGAGACCGGGGTGGGGACAGGATGAGGTCTCTATCCTCATACGAACACGAAGAAGTGATTTCGGGATTGTGGGTTGGATGTCGCGTACATCCACTCATTCCCAGGGTAGAAGTGGTCGTACTTCTATCTGGGTGGCAGGAAAAGTCACTCCGAAGCCAATAGTAGGTTCAGTAGTGATACTGACTTGCGAATGTGTGTAACCTTCATGATGAAGGATGTGTGTTGGGTGATGACACACCGGTAATTAAGAAATAATGGAAAAACCTAAATTTTTTTCATGAAGGGATTTTTGAAAAGAAAGGAGTCTGGCACACTCCATATAAATATTTTTCTTGAAATTCAAAAGATTTGAATCCCATTTACTGAGTAGTTGTACTCAACCCCTCCCTTATACCCCTTTCAGGAAGTCCCGGAAAGCCAAACCTTAAAAGACTTGTGCAATTAAACGCCTGCAAGACAAGTACGATTAATTTAAATTACTATGCAGTTTTGATTTATAATATTCCTAGAAAAAGGTGCAGGTCTAAAAAACGCCTAACTATTTACGGTTTATAATATAAGGGGAAACCCTTTTGTAAATCGGGAGAGTGGCGGGTTAATCACGAGGATCCGACCAAACTGGGTCGGGGCGTGACAACTAGAGTGGTATCAGAGCCTGTTTCCTCGAATACATAATCAAGACTATAAAATATTGTAACTAATAGGATTTATCCTAAAATTTTCATATAGTTCATAGGAGAGGAACCAAGAAAACTAGGAATGACTCTACTCAACACCTTATCTTCATAGGAAGACAACCCTAAAAGCTTCCCAAAGGCCTGAAGCATGGTAGGAATCTCAAAAGAGCAAATGAGGAAGTATCCCGAAGAATGGTGAAAGGGCCTATTGAGGTCACAATTCTAAGTATAAAGGAAGCCAAGCGTGAAACCAGAAAAGGGGGCATATAACCTTACATAGGAGGATGCTTATCAAGAATCTCGTAGCTCCCTAGTTATTTGGTGACCATTTTGTGTAATAGAGCCAAAACCCCCAACATACTGTACTACTATATTAATGAAGTACTCAAAATTCCTAAAAACCTTGTCCCCCAAATGATGTGATCTTCAAGGAAGACTCAAAAAAGAAAAAAAATCTCACGGTATCCAGACTTAAGGACGAATGAGCACAAAAACTAACAATTCCCAAGAAAACGCTAGGAGGAACCACTTATGTTCATGTAATTAGAAGCATGAATGATAGGGACACTGCGTGGAGAAGTACCCAAACCTACAAAGGACAGGAATCAAGTTAACCTAGAGGAGAATAGGACACGAAGTGAAAAACTGTCCCACATCGCTAGGAGTCAGGATAATATCTTCCAAGAATAAACACCCCACAACGGTAGGAAATCCAAAAGGATACCATCCCAAGAAATGTGACTCCAATTGTAACCACAGATAAGAGGAAACTCTTCAAAATCTTAGCAAAGTGGTAAGAAGGAAAAAGGAGTAAAGGTAGGACCTCAATAAAACCACAAATAGAATAAAGGATAGTTGAAGAGAATTCCCCCTTTAAGAAGAAAATTCAAACAATTTAGGAGTAAAGAAAGGAGTGCATCCACAAAAGAAGACAAGATGAACATTTGATGACAAACAGGACGTATTGGGATTACAGGAATAAATCACCTTGGAAAAAGAAACTATGTCAAATAGGAAGTTCGAACCAATAGGACAAGAGAAAGCAAGTTGTTACAACAAGATAGTTACAGGGAACAAATGACACCTTAAGGAAGACCAGGAAGTAGAAGGGGCTACACCATAAAAAGGTCAGTGAGATGGACGTTAAGGACAGGAGTACTCGAGAAACAACTGCCCTAAGAAACTTAGACCAAAGGAATTGTGGGGGAGAGGCAGTTAACAAACTAATACACGGGAAAACCATAATTTGAGTTCCAACAAAGAAGAGAGGGGTGAAAAGGCCAAATACTCGGGAAAAGAAGGATGAAAGAAATCCTTAACAGGACCAAAGGCCAAATTAACCAAGAAAAAAATAGGCAAGCCTCTCACGTAATTATCAAGAAATCTTGAAACAAGGAAGATTTGAATGCTCCATAAAGAAATACACTATGAAGTAAACTTTAGAGGGATGCATACGACTAACTACCCTTGAAGGAATTTTGATGGGCAGATGGACATAATGTGGAGTGCAAGGAACCAACCCTTAATTGGGAAATGTTTCAAAGGAAGGAAGTATCATGATGGCCCAGTGTGACCTACTTGGAAAGAGTAGGAGAACCAAACAATAATTTCAGGAGAACAAAGTAGAAAGAAGAAACGAGTAACAACCGGACAGCCAAAGAGAATAAACAAAACCCTAATAAAGGCTGAGATGTAGTAAAGACTACACTCTATGAAGGACAACGAGTGATACAGCTGCCCAGATGATTGGATCATAAAAAAATGGAGAGAAGGAGACAGTTGAAGAACTGGTCTTCAAGAGAACCCTAGATTTAAACAACGACAAAGAAGGTAGAAGTGAAAAGGCCAAAACATTGGAAAAAGAAGAATGAAGGAAAATCCTTAAAGAAATTAATGGCCAAAAGTGGATTTCTAGTTTAAAGTGTTGAGATGGTTAAGTGAGCTTCACGAAGGACGAATAAGAGATTTTGAAACAAGAAGGATGTGAACCCTCCTTAAATGGAAATAAGTTAATGGGTTATCATCAAAAAGATGTTGTGACAAGTATGAATGAGTGGACAACCCATACTAAGGTAATAAAGTAAAGAATGTTCGAGAAACATTGGGAAAGTAAGTCCTCCAAATAAGATGTGGATAAGGAGGAATAACCACAATTGGTAAGATGGGTCATAGTCCACACGCGCATATGAAGCTTAAAGAGTGGACGACCGAGCATAGGGTGGAATGCACAGAATAAAACCAATAATCGGAAGTATCTCATCTAAGGAATAAGGGATAAAACAAAAGTTGTGGATAGAGAAGGATCCAAAGCAAACAGATGTCCTAACATAGATAAGGGTGCAAAGAAAGGGAGAAAGAACCATACAATGAATGATAAGGAGGTTGAGCATGTAACTCCTAAGATGGAAATTTCTATTGTAAGGGACATAGTAGAGAACAAAACCGGAAGGAGGGAACCTTCCCAAGCAAAGTAATCGACACATAGATTGAAAGCAATTATTGTAGAATGAAGAATCATGAAGTGATTATGAGTAAGTAAAAGTGGATTAAGGAAAAAGGAAAAACCCTTGAATAAGGAATGCCAATGATTTAAGAAGGAAAGTATCCTAGTTTGTTGGTAAACTATTGGGAAACCAAATAATTGGCACCAGAAAAACCCAATAAAGAAGTTGGAAAAAGACGAGTGGGTAAGGAAAACCGACACGGTTATGTAAGACATGTTGTCAAGATACGAATGATAATTCGGTAACAGTAAAGGTAGTTGAGGAATACTACCCAATTAAAGGAGGGATGAAATTATATAGTCCCTAGAAGGCTGGAAAGTTGGAAACAACCCTAAAAGAGGTGTTGTAGGAGTTTGATGGACTGAGACAGGTTCAGAACTATATCATGTCATAAGGGACATATAAGCACCAACAATCTCGAGTAAAATGTAACTCGAGTAAGAAGGAGTCAATTGGTAAACATAACAAGTTCAAGCATAAATTTGACCAAAGTTGTAATCAATGACGGATGAAGGATGGGTCAAATTGGGATGAAAGAATAATAACACAAAAACCTGTGAAAACAAGTATGTAATGCTCGAAAGAACATCGAGCTAGGGGTTTCAACGATGAAGAGAATAACTAGAAAAAGGAATGATTGGGCACCTTGGAACTCCCAATCCTGAAATCTTGAGTAAAATCCCCAAAAGAAAGAACCTTATCCTAAATAAAGGGAGATGCGAAACTAAGAATATACATTAGGATTAATGAGCCATACATGCCTCGTTATTATAACTCCATGGAAGGAGTAAGCATGATAAATGAAAAGAAATTCCTTAGATGAATGATTACGGGGACTAAGCGAAAGAGCAATCGAAGTGTTAGCATGTCAAGAAAACTCGAGTTGACATTAAGGGAAATGTCGTCTTCTTCCTCAAGACAATAGTACTGTTCATTCGCCGGAAAAGCTAACAGTGCCAGCGAAGATGAAAAGTCTCTGTTCAAGGCGCCAATTGGACAGAAAGAATGATCGCCATAAAGGTGCCAATCGGACGACAAGAATGATCGCCATAAAGGTGCCAATCAGATGGGAAGAGAGTCCCCAAGTTCCCTATATAAAGAGCTCCTCTCCATTCCTTCTCCTCACACATGAAAACTCCTCTCTCTCTCTACTGCTCCAATTTTTGGTGAAGCTCAAGCCAAAGCTCCGACATTAGGGTTTTTCTGAGCCAAAGAAGGTGAGGTTGGGTTTCTTAAACTCTAGGAGAAGTCAGCTACCCGATGGTGGTCACCATTCGATCCGAGGATCCCTGGAGAAGTGCTGGC
Source organism: Trapa incisa (assembly GCA_030064435.1). Classification (NCBI taxonomy): domain Eukaryota; kingdom Viridiplantae; phylum Streptophyta; class Magnoliopsida; order Myrtales; family Lythraceae; genus Trapa; species Trapa incisa. Next base: position 4,392,565 of record CM057770.1, on the reverse strand, counting down.
GTAATCAAACAATGAAGCAGCTCCGACAGACCGAAGCTGCCCTGTTTCGGCCGAGCTAAAAAAGACCAAATTGAGCATTCTCAGGCCAAACCAAGTTCTCCCAACACTTCCACAGCCCTAATACTACCGAATTAGAGCTAAAAGGTAAGCCAATTTAGCTCTACTCTATAAATTCCAATAAGCATTAGAGAGAGAAATGACAGAACTTCACTGACCAAATTCACACTCAAGTTGACATGAATTGTTGCAATTCTTGATCCTAAGAGGATCCTTAGAATGAGAGCTACCCACCCCGATTGAAAGCTCGGACCATTGCACATCCGACGGTAAGCTTTCGAAGTTTTCTCTTTCTAAGTTTACTTTTTCGGCGAAGCTACGGTTGTGCTCAATTTGGACCCAAATAATGTGATTCAAAGCTCCATTGAATCATGTAGAAGTGTAGGAACTGATCCATAGCTTCAATTGGAGCAAATAACCCTGATTGAATGTTCAATTTGATGAAATCATATTCGGCCAGTTTGAAAGGGGAAAAATTTTGGGGAAATTTGGGAATTTCGTAAGATTGAGGGACCAAAGTGAAACTTCCCAAAATTGAAGGCCAACTGTCCATGAAAAAGATTTTGGAGGACCAATTGGTCAATTTTTGAAATTATTGGGGTCAAATTTGCCATTTTTGTAAAGTGGGGAAAAAATGGTAAATTTTGAAAAGTTGGGGACCAAATTAGAAATTTGGGATACTTGAATACCTTTTGGTGATTTTGAATAACTTGAGGTCTCAAAGTGAATTTTAGAAATTCTAGGACTCAATTTGGGGAAAAAATTGGAATTAGGGACCTAAAGTTAAAGAAAAAGAACTTTAGGGACCTAAATGCAAATAATTAAAAGTTTGAGCATTTTTATTCATTCGTGATGAATGAAGCCTCTTAGGCCAAAGATTTATGAACAAGGATGTTCATATCGTGTAGGAGTACAGAGTATCAGGAACGTCAGTAAGGGTAAGCTCGCTTGAGGTAAAGAGCTGATTAAGAAGAAAGATACACTACGAATATTGGATAAGTGGGAATTTTCACATCATACCCGGTTGGGATAATGAGTACCTCGGAAATGAAAACCCACTATTATATGGAATTTTAACATCACACCTGGTTGGAGTAATGTGATAAAACACGCTGAAAAACTAATTACAGATTGTAAGTAGATCATATCTGGTTGGTATGATGAACTTCCTGGAAGGAAGTAGAAAATTCGCTTATCGGTTATAAGTGGAGATGTCCTCACACCTGGTTGGTGTGATGCACAGGTGAAAAGTTATTTTTGTTAGAAGTGATCTCCCTGACTATGTGCCGTTGCTTGAACATTTTGGGAGACCTTCTTAACGGGAGCTCGAATAGCTCAGACAGGCCATAGGCCTCTGTTTTGGAACTTAGGAGCTAGAATGCCCGATTTTGAAATTCTCGTATAGTGGGCCCAAGGCCAGTTGGCATGAGTAGGAACTCATAAAAAAACATGATAATAAGCCATGAAAATTCTAAATGAATGAATTATGTGATTTGGCCAAGGTACCAAGACAGGACTGACATGCTCGATGGACTGGTGGTAGTGCGACAGGACCATGTCGACGAACCGGTCTGGACAAACAGTTGCAGGTCGAGTTGAGGGTTAAGGCTGTTGGACAAGTGGTACCAAAGATTAATGGATTTATGGAAAACTTTGTTTATGCATGCACTTGAGGTTTGGGACTGTCAAGATGCCCAAGAGGGGTAGTGATGCGTCCTAAGGGCTACTGGACGACATGGTGGAGACAAGGACAGTTTGTTATGCCAGCAGTCAGGGAAGCTCGACGTAGCTTCAAGCGCATGAGACTGGGGTGAGGTCGGGATGAGGTCTCTATCCTCGTATGGACATGAAGTATTTTGGGTCTAAGGGTAGGACATCAGAGATGTTCACTCAGACTTCGGGTAGAAGTCAGGGACTTCTATTAGGGTGAAATGGTAAAGATACTCCAATCCACAAGTGGGTGTAGTCGGCTTAACTGCATCTCTCGAATGTGTGTGTACCCTTCCTAATGAAAGGCGTGTGTTGTTTGTGAAACACATCTAATATGGAAACTGGAAAGAGGTTTGAAAACCTTGGAATGGATTTGAGAATCATTAGAAAAGAATTGGTAAACCTTGGAAAAAAAGGTTTTGAAAACCTGAACTTGAGGAAATAATGTTTTCTTGAAGAAAATAAGGATTTTGACACGCTCCAATTAAAAAAATTTTTTAGTTAAAACTCGCACCCAATACCCATTCACTTAGTTGTCGAACTCACTCGTCCATTTACCCTTTTTTAGGGAATCAAGGGAAACCAACCTTAAAGATCTATCTATAGCTGAACTTTAAGACATGTATGTAAAATTTATATTTAGTTTTGATTAATGTTATTTCAGGAAATATACAAGTGAAAAGGATGCCTTACTCCATACAGTTTAGAGAAGGAGAAAACCCTTAATAAACCGGGAGAGGGGTGGGTTGTTTATGGGGATCCGACCAAACTGGGTTGGGGCGTGATACCTTGAGTGGTATTAGAGCCTGTTTTCTCGAGTATATTATCAAGACTATATAAAATAGTAACTAATAGGAATAAATTTTAAAATTTCAGATGGTTCCCAAGAGAGCAACCAAGAGAATAAGAGTTGTAGTTTTTTACACTGCCTAACAACCCATTCCTTTGAAACTCCCCGAGAAACCCAAACAGTTCAACCTGGATGAAGCTCAGAACACCAGAGATTGTATGAGGAATTCACTTGAGTGTTTGGACGGCCTAAATAGGACACCAATTCTCGAGGTGAACCCGAGGAAGTACAATCCCATCCCTCTTCTGTTAACGTTCCTCCTCCAGTTGACATCCCCAAATACCACAAAACTCTCCAACAACTAGGATGTAAGGCATTCCTAGGAGAGAAGGATACTGGAGTTGTTATGGACTAGCTATCCAACATCAAGAAATGCATGGGGATAGTCGGGATTTCATTAGAAGATATGGTAATCTTAGGAGTGTTTTTCCTGGAAGCTAGTGTAAAGAGGTGGTGGGATAATGTCAGAAGCTTGCATGCAACTGCACCCACCTGGGAGCAATTCGATGAGACATATTCAGAGGAATACTTAGCTCTACATCTGATCAACGAGAAGAAACAAGAATTGTAAACCTCGACCTTTGAAAATAAGAAAAACTAGGAAAAAAAATCGGTTATTTCCAAAGAAAGAACCGAGTGGATTTATAAATAGTAACCGATAGAGAAAGGGGAAACCGGGAAATTTATAAATTTTGAGTGCCCTAAATAGTCACAAAAGTCATGAGAAAGGACTTTAGAATGAATTGGAGGTGAAAACCAAACCGGTTCAAGTGAACCGGATCTGAACCGGTTTGAACCATTATTGAGCCAATTTCTAAATTCATTTTTCTAGGTGGCTTAGAAAACTCAAATTTGAGAATTTAAGCCACCATTGGATAGAGAATGAATTTAGATAAATTTACAAAATTTTAATTTTGAAAAACTCGATCAAATTGGGCATACAATGATCGGTTTAATTATTGAACCCGGTTCGGAACAGTGTCATCTTCTTCCTTCACATGACAACACTGTTCACTCGACAAAAAATCAAGCAGCGCCGAAAAAGATGAAAAGTCTCCGTTCAGGGAGTTTTAGGCAATGAATGACTACCATAAAGGTGCTAATGCAATGAATGACTGCCATAAAGGTGACTGCCATAAACAAATATGATGATAAGCCATGGAAATTCTAAATGAATGAATTATGTGATTTGGCCATGGTACCAAGGCGGACCGACACATTCGATAGACTGGCGACAGTGCGACAGAACCAGGTCTGCAGATCGGTCTAGACAAATAGTTGCAGGTCGAGTTGAGGGTCGGGGCCATTGGACCAGTGACACCAAAGATTAATGACTTTGTGGAAAACTTTTTTTGTGCATGCACTTGAGGTTCGGGACCATCAAGACACCCAAGAGGGGTAGTGATGCATCCTAGGGTCTACTTGATGACATGGTGGAGACAAGGGCAGTTTGTCTTGCCAACAGTCAGGGAAGCTCGATGTAGCTTCATGAGCATGAGACTGAGGTGGGGTCGGGATGAGGGCTTTGTCCTCATATGGACATGAAGTATTTTGGGTCTGAGGGTAGGACATCAAAGACCTTCACTCAGACTTTGGGTAGAAGTTTGGGACTTCTATCAGGGCGTGTGTTTGTACCCTTCCAAATGAAGGGCGTGTTATTTGTGTAACACACCTAATATGGAAACGGGAAAGAGGTTTGAAAACCGTGGAAAAGATTTAAGAATCCTTGGAAAATAATTGTTAAACCTTGGGAAAAGGTTTTGAAAACTAGAACTTGAAAAAAGAATATTTTCTTAAAGAAAATAAGAAGTTTGGCACACTACAATTAAAGATGTTTTTTGTAAAAACTCGCACCCTACACCCATTCATTGAGTTGTCAAACTCACCCCCTCCTTTTACCCCTTTTAGGAAATCAAGGGAAACCAACATTAAAGATTTGTCTATAGCTAAACCTTAAGAGAGGAATGTAAAATTTATATTTAGTTTTTATTAATGTTATTCCAGGAAAGATACAAGTGAAAAGGACGCCTTACTCCTCACGGTTTAGAGAAAGAGAAAACCCTTAATAAACTCGGAGAATGGTGGGTTGTTTATGGGGGTACATACAATCCAGATCGAGGCGTGACACACCCTCTATGCTACTAGTTTCCATATTTGTCGAACTTATACTCTTCAAAAAAATGCCCAAATTTGAGAAAATATTTCTTCACCAGAGAAGAAAAGTTTTTCTGCCATATGAACAGTACTGTCATTCCAAGGAAGAAGACAACAATGTTCTGAATCGGTCTGGTCCGGTCCGGTCCACCGGGTTCAATGGTGAAAATCGGCCGGTTCAGACCCAATTTGTCCGATTTTCTCAAATCTAAAAATTTCTAAATTCATCTAAATTCATTTCCTATCCAATGGTGTCCCCAATTTCCCAATCTGATCATTTTAAGCCACCAAGAAAAATGAATTTAGAAATCGGTTCATGTATATTTCAAACCGGTTCAAATCCGGTTCACCCTGTACTGGTTCGGTTTTCTCATCCATTTTACTTCATGGTTCTTTCCCATTACTTTTATGACTTTTTGGTCACTTGAAATTTTCCAAATTCCCATTTTAGCCCCTCTTCATCATTCTCGGTTCCTTAAGTGGTTCGATTTTCTCATTAAATTGACCAATTCTTTCCCGGTTTTCCTTGATTCAAGATGACGGGTTTCACAACTCTCCCTCCTTTTAGGAGTTTTGTCCGCAAAACATAATCAACTTCCTTTGCATAGGGAATATATTTCCCATGATTTCAACTTGGGGTTTGCATGACAACCCCTTTGGTTGTTTCTTCACTTAGCCCTTTAAACCACATGCTAAGGGAATTTCTTTCCCTTTCCATTGTTTACTCACTCCATGGAGTGTATCCTCATTAGGTATGTTTTACCCACAAATCCAATGGTACACCCTTAGGTCCACTTCTTACTCTGGTTAGGGTAAGACTCTTCTTCTTGAGGGTTTTTATACAGGTCATTGGGTTGGATGTTCCATAACGTCTGATCATCCCCATTTCCATTTATTTCCTTTGTAAACCCCATCCTTTAAAGATAAGAAAACCAGGAAAAGAACCGGTCAATTCAAAAGAGAAAATCGAGTTGGTTTACGAACCCAAACTGGTAAAGAAAGGGTAAAATGGGAAATTGACAAATCCCAAGTGACTCAAAGAGTTATAAAAATCATGGAAAAGAACTTTGGAACAAATGGGAAGAGAAAACTAGATCGGTTCAGGGTGAACTAGACCTGAACTAGATTGAACCGGATTCTAAATTCATTTTTCTTGGTGGCTTAAAGTGATCAAATTGGAAAATTGAAGCCACCATTGGATAGGAAATGAATTTAGAAATTTTTAGATTTGAGAAAACTAGTCGAACCGAGCCTGAACCGACCGATTTTCGCCATTGAACCCGGTCAGACCGGTCCGGTTCAGAACAGTGTCGTCTTCTTCCTTAGGATGACATCACTGTTCATCAATGCAGAAACTTTCCTTCTCTAGCAAAGGAATATCTGCTCCAATTAGGGCATTTTCGTGCGCGGATAAACTTGACCAAAATGGAAAGTGGTCGGATAGAGGGTCCTCGAGCTCCCTATATAAAGAACTACTCTCCATTCATCCTCCACACACCTCAAATCACCATTCTCTCTTAACAACTCTATTTTCTAGTGAAGCTCAAACCAGAGCTTTGACCTGGGTAGTTTTTTTGGCTTTAGAAGGCAAGGTCGGATACTATAGACTTTGGGGGAAGTCAGCTACCTGACAGCAACCTCCTTTCAACCCGAGAATCGCCGGAGAAGCGCCAGCAGAATCAAATAGTAAAGCAGCTCCTACGGACCAAAGCTGCCCTATTTTGGCCGATCTGAATTCAGCCAAATTCAAACCTCCTCCAGCCAAACCAAGCCTCTTTGACACCCCCACGACCCTCACACGGCCTCAAGAGAGTTGAAAGGTAAGCCAATTCGGCCCTACTAGCTTTGAACAAAATCAATTGACCCAAATTTGAGCTCAAATGGAGCTTCACCAGAAATATTTTCTAGAGAGAGAAAGCTTGGTTTTCTTACTAGCAAGGGGGCGACAATTAGAGCTCTGGATAAGGGCAGCTAGTGCTCATCCAAGGGTTCTCCTAGGATCAAAATGCAAGTCAATTAGCTACCAAAGCAATCTCAATTTGATGAGAGAAATTTCGTGTTATAGTTTTTGCAACCTTACCATCCTGAAGAAACTAGGTGGAATTGGCTTACCTTCTAGGTTCCAAGGGGTTGAGGGTCGGTCAAGGAGGACTAAGAGAGGTTTGGCCGGGCTGCAGGAGGTTAGAGGCGTCCAGAATTTGACTTGGGCAATTCGGCTTTTTTGCAACCGTCAGAGTAGTAGCACTGTTTGAGCTTGTCGGCTCTTCTATGGTGGTCCTCAAGTCGAATAGAGGGTGCAACTAGATAGAGGACTTCTTCCTAGTTCTAGGGAGATCAAATGCAGTGTCAGAGGATGGAGAAAACTCCCATGTCGAAGCTCTAGTTTGTGTCTCACTGGAAAGTGGAGCACTCTATATTTTTCGATTATTTATGGGATGAGGAAGACGACTAGGGAGTAGCTCTTATATAGGGAGCTCAGCAACTGATAGGGCTATTGGCCAACATTAGACTCGTCCCCAGCCTCGCTTGTTGGCAGTCTGATCGGAGGGGTTTCAGGGTCGCCGGAGATCGAAGAGTCCACCCGTCCCTCTCTCTGCCAGAAACTCCAAAGTTGAATAGGACACTGTTCACATGAGTGCGAGCTTCGCACATGTGCATTTCCACATGGTGCACTGTGATTAGTTGGCTTCACTGACGCGACTTCCTACTCAGCGTCCGAGTCAGCCTTTGACTCGTTGACTGGACATGTGGCGGCCTCTCATTGGTCACTCATTCCAACGTGTATGCTAACTCTATTCAATCATCTGTTTGACCATGACATGTGGCATCCTCTGATTGGTTGATTTAAATATGTCAGATTTCTCTCCTAACGCATAATGCCACTACCATGTGTAATCCTCTAATTGGTTGAGACCATCCAGCCCTGTGTCATCCTTTGATTGGTCAACCATTTTTCCGACATCCCAATCGGCTGTTGATGTGGCACCTTTGCCATGTGTTAGCTCCTCATTGGCCAACTTAGCATAGTGGGCTTCTCCACCGTTGACTATTGACAACGGACATGTGTTGCTCTCTTATTGGTGGATCATCATTGACATGGATTCTCCTCTTCAACCGAGAACACATGTCACACCTTGATTGGTCAGCGCTTCTAGACGCTGATTGAGGGCCGACTGGGAGCGCTTCACCATGTGTCGTGCACCAATTGATTGTGCTAACTGACTGATTGCTGACTTGGCAGCAATCCGTTGACCAGCTGGACCGTTGATCGGTTCGATCAGATCGAGTTCGGTGACCCAAAATTGAAAATCTATCGGTTTAAGCCTAATTTGACCAGTTTTTTTAATTTAAAATTTTCTAAATTTATCTAAATTCATTTTTTATCCACGAGTTGTTTTAATTTTTTAAATTGATATTTTTAAGCCACCTAGAAAAATGAATATTTGAAAAGGTTCTCCATGGTTTATCCCAGTTCAATATGGTATAGGTCTAGTTCGCTCTGAACCGGTCGGGTTCTCCCATTCAATTTACTTTATGGTTCTTTTCCATTGTTTTTGGACCTTTATTGGACATTTGGGGTTTTCCAATTTCTCGTGATTGCTTCGAAATACGAGTTTCGGTTTGTGTTAACCTCAGTTTTTGCTTGAAATTTTTTGTTTCCTAGTCTAGCTTTCAAATTAGTTACAACGGAGTTTACACGACGACATTGTGTAGTTTTCTATCCTAGGTTGGTGACTAAGCTTCGAGACATGCGGGATGATGAGCTTCCCTTATCCTCCTTGGGTCATCCAATAACACTTGGAACCAACACTACCACTAACTGGGTGCCTCGATGGTTCCTTAAATCAGTGCATGCACAAACAATAATTTTAGGGATTTTATCCATTATCTTTGGTGCTACCAGCCCAATGATCCCGACACTCGACATTGGCTCCATAACTATTATGCCCAACAGGTTTGGCGACATGACTTCGACTTAGCAACTACTAGCCCAACGAGTTGATAGGCTGACTTCAACATGGTTGTGATTCATACAATTAACCATTTATGAATGATTTTAATAACTCAATAATTTATTTGTCAACAGGCTTCAGCCTGTGCCCACTGGCCTTAGACCCACTTCATGAGTTTTCCAAAACTAGCCTCTTGCCCTATGTCACGCCCCAACCCGGTTTGGTTGGATCCCCGTGAACAACCCATCGCTCTTTCTCGGTTCAAGAGGAGTTTCCCCCTTCTTTTAGTCGAAAAGAGCCAGGCGAAATTTCAACCTCGTTCATTGGAAGACATATATCAAATAAAATGCAAGCTTAAAGAAAAATTAAGCATACCTGATAAAGGGTAAGGCTCGGTGTTACTTCTAGTCATTTTCTCTTTTCCTGAAAAGGGGTAGAAAAGAGGGGTGAGTTTCTACAACTTAGTGAATGGGTTTTTCAAAGATCTACTTTTAACTTTTAAGAAAAATATTTACATAGAGTGTGTAAAACTCCTTTCTTTCAAAACCATTTCATTTAAAATCTCGGGTTTATCACCATTATTTCTTATTTACCACGGTGTGTCATCACCTAACACACATCCTTCTTCATGAAGGTTACACACATTTGCAGGTCAGCACGACTACTGAACCCATTAGTGGCTTTAGAGCGACTTTACCAGCCACTCGGATAGAAGCACAACCACTTCTACCCTGAGATCAAGTGGATGTACATGACATCTGACCCTCAATCCTGAAATTGATTCTTCATGTCCGAATGAGTACAAAGACCTCATCATGTCCCCACCCCAATCTCATGCGCTTGGTGCTACTTCAAATTTCGCACAGACACCTGGAATGACGATCTACTCTTATACTCACCGGGTCGTCCAGGACCCTTAGGACACATCACTACCCCTCATGGGCGTCTTGATGATCTCGTACTCATAGTGCGTGCACAAAAAATTTTTTCTTAAATTGCCATGTAATATGTGGTGCCATTTGTCCCAACGGTCCTAACCTTCAACTCAACCTATAGCCATTTGACTTGACTGGTCCAGAGACCGATCATGTCGTACTGCTACTGGTTGTCTAAGTATGTCGGACCTGCCTTGGTACCATGACCAAAAAATTTAGTTATTAAGGTTTAATGGCACATATATATCATGTTCGTTTATGAGCTCCTGCTCGTGTCCATTGGCCTATGCCCCACTGTTTGAGTTTTTCAAAAACTAGGCATTCTAGCCCTCAAGTTCCAAAATCGAGGCCCCCGGCCTATAAGAGCTATTCGAGCTCCTGTAAATAAGGTCTCCCAAATAGTTTAAGCATTGGCACATAGTAAGGGGAGAACACTTCCAACAAAATGGGTTTTCACTATCCATTATACCAACCGGTATAAGGACATCTCCGTTCATAACCAATGAACGGGTTTTCAACTTCCTTCGAGGAAGTCTAATCATACCAACCGGGTATGATCTAGTTACAACTGGTAAGTAGTTTTTCCGCATAATTTTCACATCACTTTCTCTAAGTGGTGATGGTTAAAATATCACTAAATAGTGGATTTTTATACCGAGGTACTTATCATCCCCAACCGGGTATGATATATAATCCCACTCACCCAATAGTGTAGTGAAATTTCACTTAGTCAGGTTCCGTCCTTAGTAAGTTGGACCTTGACTGGCATTCTCGATGCTTCATTCTCCTACATGAAAATGAACATGGTTATTCATTATTCTTTGGCCTAATAGCCCTCATTCGTTCCAAATGAATGAGAAAACCCAACTTTACATATATTTGCAATTAGGTCCCTAAAGTTATTTTTCTTTAACTTTAAGTCCCTATTGCCGGGTTTTTCCCTAAATTTGAGTTCTAAAACTTTTAAAATTTACCTTGGGACCTCAAATAATTTAATTTCACACAAAGGTATTTAATTTCCCAAATTTCTAATTTGGTCCCTCAAATTTTCCAAAATTACCATTTTGCCCCTTCTTTAGAAAAATGGTAAATTTTTGCCCCAAAAATCCTAAAATTTCTCAATTGACCCTTTAATATTCTTATCATGACCAATTGACCCTCAATTTTAGAAAATTACATTTTGGTCCTTCAAATTTTCAAAAAATCCCAAATTTCCTCCAATTTCAACTCTGCCTAATTTGATTTCATCAAATTGATCGATCAAACACCTCAAATTGTTGAAATTGGAGTTGAAATTGAGTTCCTACATGTTCATACAATTCTATGGAACTTTGAATTGCAAATTTTAACGCAGGAATGAGCTCAAATGGAGCTTCGCCAAAAAACTGACTATAGAGAGAGAAATCTTCGATTTCTCACCGGTGAGGGCGCGATGGTCGGAGCTTTCTATCTGGGCAGGTAGCTCTCCTCCAAAGGTTTTTCTTAGGATCAAGAATGACATCAATTGATATCGAATTGGATTAGAATTTCTTCATTGAAATTTGGCCGACTCTCTCTCTAACAACGATTTGAAATTGTAAAGGGGAGCCGAATTGGCTTACCTTTCGGTCCTAATTCAGCTATGGAAGGGCTAAGGAGGTGTCGAGAGAGATTGGTTTGGCCTGAGGAGTGCTCAAATTGGCCGATTTCAACTCGGCCGAAATAGAGCAATTTCGGTCCACTCAAGCTGCTTCACTGTTTGATCACGTCGACGCTTCTCCGGTGACTCACGGGACGAACGGACGCCACCACCGTGTAGCTGACTTCTCCCCTGTTCTAATGAAACCAACCTCACGTTCTTTGGCTCAGAATTGACCCTATATCAGAGCTCTAGTTCGAGCTTCACCGGAAAACTAAGCAACTAAGAGAGAGTGAAATTTTCAGGTGTGGAGAGGATGAATGGAGAGGAGCTCTTTATATAAGGAGCTCGGGGACCCGTTGGCCGTCCATTTGGCACTATTATGACAGGAATTGAAGCTTGAAATGTACCAAATGGAAGCGTTTCTTCTTCGTAGGCATTTCTTCAGTTTCCCAACGAGTGAACAGTGCTGTCATCCTGAGGAAGAAGATGACACTATTCCGAACCGGACCGGACTGGTACGAACTGAGTTTAAAGCTTAAACTGGCTGGTTCACCCCTCATTCAACCGAATTTTTCAAATCTAAAAATTTCTAAATTCATTTTCTATCCTATGGTGGCCTCAAATCTCAAATTTGAATTATTTGAGCCACCTAAAAAAATGAATTTAGGATCTAGTTCAAACCAGTCCGAACCGGTTTGGTTTTTATCCCCAATTCCTTCACAAGTCCATTTCCATGTCTTTGTGACTCCTTGGGTCACTTAGGGTCCATAAAATTTCTAGTTTACCTTCTCTTAATCGATTCCAATTCACAAATAGGCTCAGTTTTTAAACCGGTTTAATCCGGTTCGGGTTCGGTTCACCCAAACCAATCTGGTTTTTCTCTGCCACATTGTTCTAAGGTTCCTTCCCAAGGATTATAAACCTCTTTGAACCTTAAGGGATCCATAAGTGTCTTGGTTTACCCATTCTTTGTCAGTTCCAGTTCAATGAATCAACTTGGTTCATAAACTAGTTCTATCCAGTTCCGACCGGGTTCTATTGAACTGCGTTGGTCTTTCTTCCTCATTTTGTCCTATGGTTCTTTTGCCCAAGTTTATGAACATTTTTGAGTCACATGGGAGTTAGAAATTTTTATATTTGCTCATCCCCTAACAATTGGGTTTTTAGACCAATTCGGTTTAAAGATTCAATTTGACCGTTTCTTTCCCCAATTTTCTCATTACTAAAGGACGGGGTTTACATCCTATCATTTTCAAAATCGAGGCCTCAAGCCTACTAGAGAAATTCTAGCTCTTAGAAATGTCTCCCACAATGTTTAAGCAGTTTCACACATTCAGGGGACACCATTCATGGAAAATAGTTTTCAATACTTAAAAATAATGCTCATCACCCCAACCGGGTATTATGTTAGAAAATTTCACTAATTGAATAATTTTGTCATGTTTGTCCCAACTGGATTCTAACCAATGGTGTGCTCCTCTGTACAAGTTCTCGTACAACCAGTTCCGAAGTGGTTCTAGTATTTCACATGAGGAAGGTTTGGCATAAAAGAACTTTTTGCTTCGAAGTATTTACGAATTGGTCCTTAATTTATGCCTTATTGCACTTAGGTCCCCAAAGTTCATAATTTTGATTTTAGATCCCTAATGCTCAATCTATTTCCAATTAGGTTCCTAAGGTCTCCAATATTCCTCTTAGGTCCTTAATTTTCCAAAATTACAATATGGTTATACTTTTCCTTAAAATTACCAATTAGTCCCCCACTTTCCAAAAATCATAAATTGAACCTCAATTTCATCAAAATTGTCAACTGTCCCTCAATTGGGATTTAATTTCATAAAAATCAACCAATTTCCTTTAATTGAAATTCGGTCGCCAATTTTCCAAAAATCCCCAAATTGCCTAATTTTTTCCAAAAATTACAATTTGACCCCATAAATCTTATTTCATTCAATTAACCCCTTAAACTCGATTAATTGACCCCTTTCAGGATCTCATTCATCTTCCCTATGTCTTCCTCATCATTTCAAGCTTTAGTACACTAAAAATGGCTAAAAATGCAACTTCACTGAAAAATCAATCTAGAGAAAAAAGACTTTGATTTCTTAATGATGAGGATCCGACAATTGAAGCATTTGATTCCAATGGATTGTTCTCTTTCTAGAGATCCTTCCTAGATCAAATTGTACTTCAATTGGTGTCTTGAGCAATGCGAATTTCACAATTTAGTTTTCAGGAAAAACTGAATGTGAATAGTGAATTCCAACGAAGGGCAACAGAGGGGACTTACCAATTTAGCTCTAGGAAGGTCGGGGCACTTCTAGAGGTGGTCCAGGGAGCTTGGTTTAGCATAATTTGTTTAAGGATGGCTCGAATTGAACTCAAGCAACGATGAGCGATGGTACTGTGCGAACATGCCGGTGCTTCTCCAATGATCCTCGAGCTGAATGGAGTATGTCTTTGTTTAACTGACTTCCTCAGGATTCCATAGAACCCAAATTCAACGTCGGAGGTGGAGAAAAGTGCCCAAGTCGGAGCTTTGGTTCATGCTTGTCGGAAAATGGACACTTCTTCTTCTCCGAGAGTTAGAGGGGTGAGGAGGACGAATGGGAAGGAGCTCTTTATATAGGGAGCTCGGGAACTGAACGTTCTATCTGTTACCCCCATCAATTGGCCATTAACTCTCTAATTTAAGGCCTTGTTAGAGGAGTTTATTGGCAGCTGGAGGAAGGCACCCATTTTGGCCATCTTCCTCTCCTCTATCTAAAGGTAGAAGATGACCTTGTGTCACATGTGTGAGCTTTGCACGTGTAGACTTGCCACGTGGCACTCTATGATTGGCTGAGTTTACTAACATGGCCTCCTACTCAGCATCCTAGTTAGCCTTTGACCCATTGATAGGACACATGATAATTTCCTATCGGTCCTTCATCCTGACATGGCTCCTGACCGTGTTCAGTCAGTCGTTGACTAGGGACACGTATCATACCTGTCTCACAGGTGTCTTAGTTGATGGTCTTTAAGGGTAGGCTTTCCGGAATTTCCTAAAAGGGATATAAGGGAGGGGTGAGTAGAATGATTCAGTGAATGGGTCTTCAAAATTTAACTTTTAGGAAAAAGATTTGTTTTGGAGTGTGCTAGACTCTTTATTTCCTTTCAAAAATCCTTTCATTTCAAATCTTTGTTTTTATCACCAATTCTTTTTAATCAAGGTGTGTCATCACCCAACACACATCCTTCATCATGAAGGTCAATCACACAATCGCAGGCCATCACGTCCACTGAATCCACCTGTGGCGTCAGAGCGACTTTATCGGCCACCTAGATAGAAGCACGTCCACTTCTACCCTGAGAATGTGTGGATGTTTGCGACATCCAACCCTCAATCCTAAAATCAATTCTCTGTGTCCGTATGAGGATAGAGACCTCATCCCGACCCCACCCCATTCTCATGCACATGAAGCTACGTCGAGCTTTGCAAGGTCACCTGGTTCGATGATATGCCCTTATACCCACCAGGTCATCCAGGGTCCTAGGACACATCACTGCCCCTCTTGGGCGTCTTGAATGTCCCATAATCACAGTGCATACACAATCAGTATTTTCACATCTTGCCATATAATTTGTGGTGCCACTGGTCCAACGGCCCCGACCCTCAACTCAACCTGCAATTATTTGTCTTGAGTAGTCTGTCGACCTATTATGTCGCACTACTGCTAGTTGACTAAATATGTCAGTCCTATCTTGATACCATGGCCAAATAATTTATTTATTTAAAGTTTTATGGCATATAACTAATGTTTGTTTATGAGCTCCTACTCGTGCTAACTGGCCTTGGGCCCACTATACGAGATTTTCAAAATCGAGCATATTAGCCCCCAAGTTCCAAAATTGAGGCATCCCACCTATATGAGCATTTCGAGCTCCCGTAAAGAAGGTCTCCCAAAATGTTTAAGCAGTGGCAGACATTAAGGGGAGAGCACTTCTAACAAAACAATATTTTAATCTATCCATCACACCAACTGGGTGTGAGGTCATCTCCGCTTATAACCCAATAAGCGGGTTTTCTCCTTCCTTTTAGGAAGTTCATCATACCAATCGGGTATGATCTACTTACAACTGGTAAGTAGATTTTCCACGTAATTTTCACATCACTCCTCTCAGTTATGATGTTTAAAATACCACTTAGTAGTGGGTTTTCATTTCTAAGGTACTTATCATCCCAACTAGGTATGATATAAAAATCCCACTCACCTGTTAAGGAAGTGAATTCCACTCGACCGAATTTTTGTACTCACGCGAGCTTGTCCTTGCTGGCGTTACCCATACTTCATATTCCAACATGATATAAATATCATTGTTCATTATCTCTCGTCCTAAAAGCCTTCATTCATTCCAAATAAATGAGAAAACCAAACTTTCTATTTATTTGCAATTAGGTCCCTAAAGTTATTTTTCTTTAACTTTAAGTTCCTAATGCCGATTTTTCCTCAAATTGAGTCCCGAAACTTTTAAAATTTATCTTATAACCTCAATTTATACAAATTCAAAAAAAGGGTTTAATTTCCTAAATTTCAAATTTGGTCCCCAACTTTTCCAAAATTACCATTTTGCCCTTCTTTACAAAAATGGTAAGTTTCACCCCAAAATTTCTAAAATTTCTCAATTGGCCCTCTAACATTCTTATCATGCCCAATTGACCCTCAATTTTATAAAATTGCATATTGGTCCTTCAAATTTTCAAGAATTCCCATTTTTCCCCAAATTTCAACTTTCTAACACAACCAAATTTGAATTCATCAAATTGATCAATTGAACACTTCTAACTGTTGAAATTGAAGTTAAAATTGAGTTCCTACATCTTCATATGATTCAATAGCATTTTGAATCGTAAGTTTTGACGTCGAAACGTGCTCAAACAAAGCTTTGCCAAAAAATAGACTTTAAAGAGAGAAAGCTTCAATTACTCACCATCGGAGGCATGGCGATCCGAGCTTTCGATCTGAGCAGATAGCTCTCATCCTGAGGTTCATCCTATAATCAAGAATTGTATCAATTGATACTGAATTAAGTTAGAATTTCATCATTAAAATTTTGTTGGTTCTCTCTCTAGCACCTATCGGAAATTGTAGAGGGGAACCAAATTGGCTTACCTTTAACTCCTAATTCGGCTGTGGGAGGGCTAAGGAAGTGTTGGGAGGGCTTGGTTTGGCTTGAGAAGGGCTCGAATTAGCCTATTTTAGCTTAGCTGAAACATGGTAGCTTCGGTCCACTGGAGCTGCTTCACTGTTCCATCATGCCGGAGCTTCTACGGTGACCCTCGGAGCAAACGGAATCTATAGGCGTGTAGCTGACTTCTCCCCGGTTCTAAAGAACCTGAACTCGCCTTGTTTGGCTCAAAAAAGTGCCCACGTCAGAGCTATGGTTCGAGCTTCACCGAAAAATGGAGCAGTTGAGAGAGAATGGAGTTTTCAGGTGTAGAGAGGATGAATGGGGAGAGGGTCTTTATATAGGAAGCTCGGGGACTTCTTAGCCATTTGATTGGCACCTTAATGGAGGTCATTCATTGTCTAAAACTTCCTGGCCGAAGACTTTTCAGCTTTGTCGGCACTGCACAATTTTCCAGCGAGTGTACAGTGCTATCTTCTGAATGAAGAAGACGACACTGTTCCGAACGGGGTTCAAAGCTTAAACCGGCTGGTTCACCCCCCATTCAACTGAATTTTTCAAATCTAAAAATTTCTAAATTCATTTTCTATCTAATGGTGGCCTCAAATCTCAAATTTTAATTTTTTAAGCCACCTAGAAAAATAAATTTAGAATCCGGTTCAATAGTGGTTCAAACTGGTCCAATCTAGTTCAGATCCGATTCACCTGAACAGGTTTGGTTTTCATCTCCAATTCATCCTCTAGTCCATTTCCATAACTTTTGGGACTCTTTGGGTCACTCGGGATCCATAAATTTCCCAGTTCTCCCTTTCTCTATAGGTTCCGGTTCATGAACCGACTCAATTTATAAACCGATTCAATCCAGTCGGATCCGATTCATCTAAACCGGTCTGGTTTTTCTCTTCCAATTTGTTCTAAGGTTCTTTTCCAAGGTTTTATGAACGATTTGGATCACCCGGGAGTTGTAAATTTCTAAAATGCCCATTTCTTGTTAATTGAGTTTGTGAACCGATTCAGTTTTCTTACTCGATTTGACTGGTTCTTTTTCTTGGTTTTCCTTAACTCAAAAGGTCGGGGTTTACATCAATTCTTCTCCTTGATCGGGATTTGTTTAGCATTCAATCACACACCATTTATTAGAAAGTGTTCAAACATTCGCCAATTCAGTACGCCGACTACATCAACTTGTAGAGCAGAGCATCATTACCGTCCATCGTGATAGAAGTCTGTGACTTCTACCTTTAGTCTGAGTGGATATCAATAATCCGACCTGAAGTTCTCCATGGGGCAAGTCCCCTTCCCCCTTCCACTTAGTGTCAGTGTGCAGGCACTCATGCGTCATTTTTCAACCACTTGCAGGTCAAGTCCCAACCACATACTTCAACAGTACTCTCTTAGTGGTATTTTGATATAAAATAAATCCACTCATTTGGTAGTTGAATGAAAGAGTATTACTAGGTCGACCACTTGGGTGTGGGGAGCATTTCCAAAAATAAGTTTTTCCAATTTTTGGATTGAAATTTGATCTTCTGATGAGTTATCTTCTCATGTAGGCTACTAAGTGAATTATGAACTTGATTTTATTAAATTTTATGAAAAATTGAGTCTATTATATGTGTTTCCAACTAGTGGCGTGCCATAGAAAAAGCTGGTAGAAAGTGGGTGGAGGGGAAGTATTCATGTTAGTTGCGAGGAGTCTGGTCAGTTGTAGGAGGAGTTTGGTTGAGTGCATGAAGTCTTGTCCTATCCTTGGCCCGATTTGGTAATTTAAATTTTGTTTTTTCAATTTAAACTAATTCAAACCGGATTTTTGAAAAATATACTTGTTTAGATTATCATGTAACTAAATTTGGTTGTCAATTGACCATTACAATATTTGGATTATCATGTAACTAGATTTAGTTGTCAATGGACCATTATGATATTAGCATATGTATAATTAACTAATTTAAATATGTAAGATTTCCTGATAATCAACTCAGTCACTTACTAGGCAATCAACTTACATAGTTAATTGATAAGTGTCAATTAATTAATATTCTCCAAAAAAATTCAAGTTGTAGTTTTCACATTAAATTTTCTAATTAGTCAACATTTGATTTACTAATTTGAGATTATTTCTCACTTTTCCATCTTTATCTAATACAAAAATTTAACAAATTTATACTAAATATGTTATAATCATATTGGTAAATTCATGTGGTATTATACAATCAATATGAGATGGGTTGGATTTAGGACACTTTTGGAGAAAAATGAAAATGTAATAGAAGATAAAAGTGAGACAATCTGTAGTAGCATGATTCATGGAAAAGCGTTTGACATAATTTCTCAAATAATTATGTAAGGAATTTGCAACAAAGTTCTTATCAAATATGTCACTTTGTGACAGATTTACTATGAATTTAATTTTTTCTACAAAAAATTAACGAGATATTTTCTTTTATAGAAAGAAAATTGACCATAACATTGCAAATCCTGTTATTTTCTAGTGGTGAACCTTCAAAAAAAAACACATGGGGCAAATGAAAGGCTCCCATGTGCATTTGGGTCGTTGCCACAACCGTGTATCGAGCAATTCTTCCGGTTGGTTCTTTATCTGGAGCAGCAAAGTTTCAGCGACACAAAGGAGGCCTACAGCTCATCATGCTTCTAACAGTAGTACTGTAACACTTAACTACATGTTAGACGATGTGTTAAATCTGCTTTTTCTATGGCTGAAGAGCGGCGCAGCTTCAGCCTGCCAAAATTATGCTGCCGTGGGGCCCCCTCTTTCTCTCTCGTGAAATTATAACAAACATCAACCTGTGGATACAGAAAAGGGAATGTTAGATATGGCCAGCAGTGGCCAATCGGCTCCGTGATAGATCCGATCCATCAAATCCCGACCAATACGACAGGTGGGATGTGCTTTACTCTGGTGTTTTTGTGTGGCCTGTGAAGAGAAAGCATGGAAGGGAGGAGTTGGTGATCAGAAGGATACATCCATCAATCAAGGCCAGCCCAACATATCAAGGCATTAACAACTAATAATAACCATCTATTCTCTTCCCCTTTCTTATTGGGGGGAGAGAGCCCAACATCATCAACTGGGCCCACCCTGTCAACTACCACATCAGCCGAAAAGCTTCCATGGGATTGTGACTTCTTGGTAGACTAACCCACCTCCAATCATTCTTAATACTAAATACTCTGCTGTAAACGGTCTACGCATCTCCTTCAAAAGTTTATATTGGTCCCTACATTTATACCTTCCACTAGATTACAAGGTCTCTTGCAATCCAAATGGCAAATGGGGTTTTGGTTACATTAACAAAGTAGCTATCTGAATAGTTGTCTAGTAACTGAACAAAAGATGAAGAGACAGCATTGTTACCTCATTTTGGGGTTTCAAGATTCTCAGATTCCTTGCCAGCAATTTTGCTTGTACCTTGCTCTGCCGCTTGATTTTGACTCTTCAATAGTATATAAAAATAAAAATATTGATTCATCAGTCTATATTCTATCAAAACACATTATAAACATATTATTACAAGTATCAAAATCTTTTTGCCTTTTTGTCTAATCATCTCAGTGACATATACTCTTCATGGATGGGAAATAACCCAATTTGCTTAGCTATTGACGACATCTCAGGTACCTGTTGAGGCTGTACCTGCAGGTGCTGAAGGTTCACATACTGCTGGTAAGGATCGACAAAGCTGGGAACTCGGGGTTGACTTGAGTTTTGCATCATGAGAGAACTCAACATAGGATCAGGCGGCTGGTGGCTGGTTGGAACCCCACCCCTCGTCAGATTAGCATGTTGCATATGGAAGGCAGGCATAGGAAACCTTGCACCCATATGGGCTCTAGAACCAGCTGCAGCGAGAGGAGAATTGGCTAAGACATTGGGGAAAGGCATCATAGGTCGATTCATTCCCATTTCCATGCCCATTCCCATACCCATCCCCATACTCATGTTAGGCATGTACATTGGAACTCCGGGGATCATCATCGGAACCATGCCACATCCCATGGACATCATCTATAAACAAAATTCAAGTGGACAAATCATACAAATATTAAGCTTTTTGGTTATAATATCCACTAACATTAGTTCAAAGGGGAGGTAGATAATGCCAAAGGTAACAAAAGGGCATTCATCTCAGACAAAGATTACAGTGGAAAATGAAGATCATTCAAGAAACAGAATTAATATCCACAAGAAACCAACAGGGTCTCAAGAATTCTATAAACCACTGATGTTTTCTTGCAAAGGAAAAAGATTAATATCTAAAATTCCACTAAGTTGTTCTGCTGCATTTGAATGCAAGAATGAGTTTACTCTCCCCCATCCACAAAAACTTCACAAACCCATGTTTTAAGGTAAGTTCATATCCAAGTTACCCCGTAATCTCATCGAGGGTTAAGTGCTTATGTGAACAGAACAAGGAGATGAACGAGTGTGCAGTAGATTATGGAACACAGAACTGCATAAAGATGGAACAAACATATTCCAGCTAGAATGCAGGGAACGATTCTGCTCCATTTGCAGGTAAATCTACAAGCAATACTAAAAATCATTAAACTAATGAGTGAAGTGACAACGTTTCTTAAGGACTGAATAGATCTACAATCAATACTAAGAAAACACAGTTAATATTACATGGAGAACACGTCTGTTCTAATTACCTGCACTTGCAACTGCAGAGACTTTAAGTACTCTATTGCCTCATCAAGCATCGAAGCCTTGTCAGCCTGAAAATCCAAGAAAAGAGCAGTAAGATGCCGCTCTCCTTGATAACCAAACAGAAATCAAGATGGGAACAAGCATCCAGTCCAAAACATAGACCAATTAGATGGAAAGAGCAACCTTGTTACAGTGTGGTATGAGTTCTTGCAAAGCCCTCATCTTCTCATTTATCCTGTCACGCCGCCTCTGTACATGGATGTCAATGTCTCAGTTTACGAAATCACCACAAACAGGGTACAACAAAATTTTGTCTAAAAAACTTGCTAAGACGCGTAACTATACTGACCCTCTCTGACATGTTATGGACCTCCGCAGCACGAGATCTCTTTGTGGATGTTGAACCCCGGGCATATTTCTTTCCATCGGCATACTCAAGATCAACATCCTGAAGAATAGAATTAAAACGGGTCAAAATAAGAAAGACGAATTTGCTCAAATTTTGCAACTAAGACACACGAAAACAAGCACAAATTTTACCACCATATTAAATGCCAAATATATAATTCACACTAAAACCATATGTCCCGTGAAACAAAAGAACCATACCTACTCCTCTGCTTTGCCAATGCAGTGAATCATTGAATATGACCGACAGTAAATGATGAAATGCAAATGACAAGATGGGTCCACGAACCCATAACTTGCAACTCAAAAGAAAACAAAAGAAGTGTTTTTAAGAGGAAAAAAATAGCTAACCCATTTCAGATCCATATCCGTACTACCCAATAGAAAAATGGACCGAAAGTTGTGATTGTGAAGGCCTTCCTGTGCCTGCCAGAAGTTCAATGTGCATGCAAGATTAAAGGAAAACAACAAATAACAGTGCCAAGCAGGTCGAATGAGACAAGGAGACCAGTCCCGCGATACGCGTCGTCAGGGGTACGTCGGTAATGCTCCGTCTTTGTAATTACATGCAAATGAATTCAATATGATTTTATTGCGTTAACTCCCATGGATATTTTCAAATTTTACAGCGCTAGCGTCCACTGAGAACCTTTGTAATCAACCAATCAGGAAAGACTTCATATACCCGAGCACATCCTACGCTAAAGACCTTGCCACGTGTACTACCAATTTGAAGAGAAATGCTCAGGTGATCTTGTATCCACTCTTATGAATAGAAAATCGAATAGAAAGTTGACACGATGAAAATAGAAGCGGAAAGTTCTCGAAGACGCCGATTGGTTGACAAATGGTGGGAATAGTTTTACGCAAACTAACCTCGCTCTGGCAGTCGCCGTCGTCAGCTTCTCTCCCCTTGCGTTTCCGATCCTCTGGCGGCGGGAGTGAAGGAGGCTTCTGCGCTGGAGGCTCGGCGCTTGCACTAGATCCGCCAGGTGACAGGGTGGTGGATCCCTCGCATACAGCTGTCTCACCTACGCTGACTCCCGCCAAGGAGGAGTTGACCAGTACCAGAGTCGGCGTCGCTGTGGCTCCTCTCGCGATGGTCCTACGCGAGGTTTCGCAGGGGAATGCCTCCGACACCCTCAACTGCGGTTGAACGACCGGCGTGTCGTTGGAATCCACCATCGTCGAGTCGTTCACCGCCTGATTTGAGTGGGACGGTCCTGATTCATCTATCATGGGCCTTCTCAATCGCGATAGGTGGCCGAAGTTCACCACCTTTCTCAACGGCGACATGGGCGGTCTCGGCGGCGGCAGTAACGGCCGCTGCGCGGAAGCATGCGGAGCACGCACAGTGCTGGTGGTGGTAATACCGGCAGATACAGTCGTGCCGGCTGGGACGGTTGCAATGGCAATCACGGTGGTGGAAGGGGCGGTCGTGGTCGAGTTGCTCGCAGCGGCCGCGTTGACGGCGGGAGGGGCAGTGGAATAGAGAAGATCGGAACAGAAGTCGTAAGGGTTGTCGTTGAGGAGCCATGAGGCCATCTCGTCTTCCTGCATGAAGAGGCTCTGCTGCTGGTTGTGGTGGCCGCTCTTGTCCTGTACATCTCTGCGATCCATGGGGATGAGCTCGTCGGCGAAGCCAGATGCCGAGGGTTTTTTCACTGATCTATGGCTATGCATAACCACAGGCCCGTTCTGCCACATGAGTTCCATGATCTCATCCCCGCCCCTGCAAATCAAACAGAATCTTCCTTGAAACCATAATCCAATAAAAATAAGAAGAGATTGAGGATCGCCGTGAAAGCACGGAATCTTCGAGATTCCTTACATATTGGATTTCTTCGGGCGGCCTAGTGTTGGCATCGAGTATTCACCATCCATTTCGAAATCGGGGACGCAGTGATTCATCCTCCACCGCTATCCCTAAAGCAAAGAAAAAGATAAAACTCCTCGAGTGATCAAACTGCAAGATAGCAATCAAGTAATCAATCAGAGGCTCCAATTCGGTTCCCAAATTCCCACTCAGCCACCACTCACCTGTGATTGTGAAGCGTTTTCTCAATTCATCAGTGGTGGAGAAGAAGCACGACCGCCAGGGTGAATCAAATACAGAAAAGAACCGACTCGCTAGATAAACCTCCTTCCTTCGAAGCCAGCTAGCAATCGAATCCGAACGAAGGTAAAAGAAGACGAATGGGAACCGGCCTGGAGGGTATGACGATTTAGTTGAGAAGATAAATGGACAGAGATACTTAGAGGATTTGGTGCTTCTGTTTATATGTTGGTAATTGGAGGGTCAAGAATTAAATGTTTAGAGGGATAAGGCGAAGGTCCTCTCTCCCGGCCGCTGCTCTATCTTTCGCTCTCTTTTCTAGCTCTCTCTTTCTCTATTTATCGCTCAGATATATAGTGGAATCCAAGTTCGTTTTTTCCCCTTCCCCTGTAAATCTTTTAATTTATTGCCTCTCATTTATCCTTCTTGTCCTCTTAGGCGACAGGGGGCAGGAAAAGGACATGGAAGATTGGGCATTTCCTTCATTGAAGGGCATGCTTCCCATTTCTGTGTTTGATGAAGTGACTGTTTGAGGGCGTTCACGTTTCCTTTTACATCAAAAACATGATTTTCCCTAGCATATGATTTCTTGGGCTAGTTATTAAGTTTAGCATTGCGTTTTACTCAGCTCAATAATTTAGCAAGTGTTTTATGCCATGAAAAATGGCATCCCCCAATAAAACAAAACAGCAAATTCCCAATGTTCTGGAAAAAAAAAATAGGTGGAACATAGCTCACCCAAAAGGGTATTGACCTTTGAGGCAGAAATGGAATTGGAAAAATAAAATAAATAAACTCCTAATCATGTACATATATGGAATAGTGGAACGCACTAGACATTTATGGAGTTACAATGTTAACGGCCATAATATCTCATCAATTTTATTATTATTTAAAAAATATGGCACAAGTTATAGGTGATGGTCCCTTCTCTAGTTGGCCGAATTAGACGCCAATACATGGATATGAAAGACTTAGAGCTAGTAAGGGTGGTCCACCATTTCCCTTGCTTTGGGATTTTTTTTCGTGATATTCTGTGTTGTGGTATATTTTTTATTTAATCTTTATTTTATTAGTTAAAATTGCCCCTTATGTTCATGTATAGACATGCGCGGGTACCATATATATGATAAATTTAAAGTAAAAAATATTTGAATTAATATCCGCATTAGGTAACCATAATCGCCTATACTTATTGAAATATATAGAAAAAATAATATTAATGGAATTATACACACTATATAAATATTTTAGGAATGAATTTATTTTATATAGAAAATGTTATTAATTAAGATATAAATTAAGTTTCTATTAAAAAAAAGGAGGAAATGCGATTTTAAAAATAAAATGTATCCAATGAGTTTATTCAGAGATAAACAAATATTGATTTTAAATCTCTCACCAAATTTTCTAAGTCCAGCTCCCCATTACAAATAAATAAATGCAAAAAAAAATTAATTTTAAAATATTAAAAAATCGTCTGCCTTGTAGCATTCACTGGCGTTTTCGGTTTACCTTTTTCTTAAAATTTAAACTAATTTTTAAAATATAAGAATATTATTAGATTAATATTATACAAATTTGGTATATTAATTAAAATTCATACTTTTTAAAGCCAACCACCACAATTTAGAATAAAATTGAAAGTAATCTTAAAATGGACATGTTTTTTAGCCGTGTGAACCGACAATATCCTACCCAAATAATGACTAACAATCTGGTATTAAATTCGCAATGCATTTAACTGACCAATGCACTTCTCCCCGTCCAAAGAAAATGGGAATTAAATCATGTAACGTGTTCCTGTATTAACAATGTCTTTAAAACCTACTGCCACAATTTTATCATGAGGTAAACATTGTTACCCCTTAATGAAATTAAATTCATACCACCTAATTTTATCATGTGATAAACATTGTTACCCATTTATGAGTATGGTAAATTCACATTATGTAATTTTACCACGTGATAAAATATTGTTGTTGGTTAATGATTGATATTAAATGGAGTGAATATTTATTTAAATCTAGCTCTAATTATTTAGTTAGTCTATTATATTTGTGATTAAATACAAAGTTCGAGCATTTAGGAGAACAATAATATAGATACTACCAATGTTATCTATACTGGTGTGATTCTAAGTCCAACCAATATCTCAGTTTCAAATAGCATCTAAAACAACACCCACTTGTTATATTAGGTCATTGATGATGCTACATTAGTGGGATATATATTTGTGATTAAACACAAGTTAGAATATTAAATAGCAGTACAATTATTCTCTTTTTTTATTGACTAAAAAATATTGGATTTATCTTAATTAACTCATGTTATGAAGGTATACTATAATATAGGTGATATTTATTATTAGACTAAAATAATCCAAGAAAAATAAATAATTCAATGAGAAAAATAACGATAAACCGTCTTGGAAAAGGAACAGTTAATTGAGGAACTGATTAGGACAAATGGAAACGATCTCGTTAATTTAATCCGTATTCAATTAGTGAAGTTGATTTTATTAATCCTGAGCGAGCGTAGGAGGTGTGTCTATACTTAGATTTATTACATAATGTAGACACACACCGGTGTCGCCAACGGGAGGCAGCTACCACGCGCCACTGCGTAAGTGAGCTCGTTTCAGTCCACGCGGTGGGCCCATCCTTATGACGTCATTACGACCTTTGATCCCCTTCGAGGGACCGTTTTGAAAGATAACATTATTATTTTAGGATATGAACAAATATTTACAAATTTTGATAAATATTTGTAAAAATTAATCGTTGGATATTAAATATTTGAAATAATATCAATATTTTTATAATATTATTTAATCATACAAATAACCGGCAAAATATAAGTTTAAAAATGGAACAAATAAGTATTTAAACACTGAAATCATCAAATAAGCAAAATTTACACAAGAATTAATCCCTAATCAAAATCAACATTGAAGTGCCTAGCCTAACAAAGGCAATAATCAAATAAAAAAAATCATTTTTTTGAGAGTTTTGAGTCGGAGCTTCATCGGATGGCCCCCACAAGGTAACTTGCCCCCTGCAGGGAAGAAATATCTGCTCCAACTCCCCCACACCTAATATAAACAAAAAGAAAGATAAGATTTCTGACTCTACCATGCAATCTTGCTGCAAGCTTTTATGGGCAGTGAGAACTTCTGCATATACTTATATGCAGGAAAAGAGAGGGTTTCCTGCTCTTCCTAAATATGATAGGTATCAAAATGCAGCAGCCCAGTCGCTAAAGTCCGCGTCAATGCCATCAATCATCCAAATGCAATAACCATATTAATTAATGCAATGTAAGAGACGAGTTGTATCTCTAAGGAAAGGAGTGAGTAGGAAGAGAGAATGGGCCATGATCACATAAAGAATTGGTCCGCTAGAAGAGGACCTGCATTTCTCTTCTTAATTTCAGTAGTCTCTCTAATCTAACGGGTCCTCCTATAAAAACAAATACTCCATCTTGTGATAGCATATATTTCAACTTGGAGTTAGTAATATAAAAAAATTTCTCAAATTTATAAAAGCATAAATGATGTAGGTTGAGGAATAATAATATAATACTTTTATATAGTAATTATTTTTAAAATAAAATATTCAAGGAATATATAGAAAATTATTATATATTTATTAGCACAAAATATTATGTTAATATGACAGTAAATAGTAGCATTTTCATTAATGAATTTTGCATACTACAGTTCATATATGATTTTGGTTTTCATAAATTTCATATATACCATTTCTATTTCAATAAATAGGCCTATACGATAATGGCCAAAAAATTAACCCAATGATCATCATCTATCCATCGATAAATACTCATATAATACTTCTTACGGCCGACTCGACACATGATAATGCAACGCGTGGAAAAAATGGTGGGAGAAGTATGTACACGTGTCAATACATACTCACATGTTGTCAGGTTTCTTGCGGCCGATTGATGGGAAGGAATTCAATGCGCGGCTTTCAGTTCCGTTTTCCTTATTTGGGCCAATTCACACTATTTCCAACAACTGTTTGAATATAAATAACCCCAAAGGACAAGCTGAAAATTAATTAATATTATAAACATAAATAAATCAATTATAATATTTGTGGATAGATTCATTGAATATGATTGCAAATAAAGTGGATTGACACGAAATTTAATAGAAATTGTAATAATTTGTTTTCTTTTTCCTCCTAATTATTTGTATTATAAATTAAATACTAATAAGTTACAACGTGATGATCACTCTTAAAATGTAAGATTTTAATATATTATCCTAAATAAAATTAGTACCTAAGAGAAAACTTGAAACCCTAAACAAAATGAAAATTCCCATAATGCACACAATATATAGAATAGGCTAAATTAAATCAATAATGACAAAAATGTGTTACATTTAAAATATAATTACTAAACCCTTTATTAATTAAAAAAGTATTAAACCATTCAAAATGGACAAAATCTTGTGTTTTTTGACAGAGGACAAAATACTGTTTAATGAATCTAATTAGTGCTAAAATCAAACCACCATAAAAAAAGTGCGGACGTGGAATAAAACAAGGGAATAAAACATCAGGAGGGTCTCCTAGCCAGTGTTCACACCCAACTGTTCAAAATAGCCGACTCAAACTAGACAACTCTGGCAACAATGGATTTTATTTGCATGGGTTTTATATTTAATCTCCTTTTTAAATTTTATTTTTTAAAATTTTATTGTGAAATAAAATGATAGTATTATTTTATAATTTTTTATAATATAAAACTATAAGTTATAGTTTTTAAAAATATTTATTTTTAATATATAATATATTATTAATATATTTGTATGCTTAAGGGTACATATCTATTAATGTTCACACATCTTATTTATCAGCAATTACAGTTCTTATTTCTTAAACTCAATCTACTTCAAAATGATTGAAACTGTACCAACCTGTACAACATTTGAATTGTATTGGAATGAATTGTATTTGAATATAATGGAGTTAGATATGCGTCCGATTCTACCGAGTGTTCAATTAATATCTTTAGGTTAGCACTAGGGGTGGTAGATGAGACAGTAGGACGTGTAGTAGTTTTTTTTTGTCACCAAATGATAAAAAAATAATATCATATTTGGTATTTGGTAAAAGTATGAAAAAAATACAAAAATTAATATTAATAATAAATTATTTTAAAAATTAATTTATTATTGTAGGTAAATTAAAATATTTTAATTATATTAGAATTATTTATCATATATAAATTAATATTATTATATATTACATTTATAATGTCCCAATCCAATTATGTATTGATATTAATATTGTAGGTATTTTCACGATAGTTAAATTATAGTTATTAAAAATATTAAATAAATATAATATGAAAAATAATAATTGGATAAAAAATACAATCGATATGTTAGGCGATTGTCTAGGGGAGGTTATCCATTTACATCTCTAGCTAACTCGACTTACTCATATAATGGTTTTAGGGGAGTGTGAGAAATTATAACTAAGTAAATGAACCACTAACGTCGTATTATTACATTCTTACAACTGAGATTTGCCTCTTTAAACTACTATCTCGGGCCACATTTATTGTAAACTCCATCAATTAAAGATAATAAAACTGGGGAGAGAACTGATCAACTCAAATGAAAAAAATTAAACTGGTTCATGAACTGCAACCGTTAGATAAATAGCAAATTTGGAAATTTACAAATTCTGATTAACTCAAATATTCATAAAAATCATAAAAAAATTTTTTAACATAAATTGAAAGAGAAAATCAAACCGATTCAGGTGAATTGGATTGAACTGATTTGAACAATCATTAAACTGGTTGCTAAATTTATTTTTATAGATGGTTTAAAATATTCAAATTGGGGAATTGAAATCACAATTGGATAGAGAATGAATTTAGATTAATTGAAAAATTTTTAATTTTGAAAAACTTGGTCGAATCAGGCCTAAACTGACTAGTTTAAGCATTGGGCCCGGTCCAGTCCGGTTTAGAATAATATTATCTTATTCCTTCAGATGACGACAATATTCATTTAACGGAATAACAGACAGCGCCGGTGAAGATGAATCGCCTCTATTTAGGGTGTTTTAGGTCATGAATAAGTGCGACCAAGATGTTAAACGGTCGGACAGAGAGTCTCTGAGCTCCCTATATAAAGAGCTCCTCTCCATTTATCCTCCTCACACCTGAAAACTCCATTCTCTCTAAACTACTCCATTTTCTAGTGAAGCTTGAACTAGAGCTCCCACTTGGGTAGTTTTCTCAACCTCAGAAGGCGAGATCAGATTCTTTAGACTCCAGGGGAAGTCAGCTGTCACGCCTTGACTCGATTTGGTAGGATCCCCGTAATCAACCCGCCACTCTCTCGGTTTATTAAATGGGTTCCCCTTATTAATAATTGTAAAGAGTAAAGCGTTCTTTAAATCAACACCTTTTCTTGGAATAATATAAATAAAAATTGCATAATATTTTAAATTTATCATACCTATCTCACAGGCGTCTTAGTTGATGGTCTTTAAGGGTAGGATTTCTGGAATTTTCTGAAAGTGATATAAGGGAGGGGGTGTGTATGACTACTCAATGAATGCATTTTCAAAACTTTTAACTTTTTGGAAAAAGATTTGTATTGTAGTGTGCCAGACTCCTTTCTTTCAAAAATCCTTTCATTTCAAATCTCGGTTTTTACCACCATTTTTTTATTAATCACGGTGTGTCATCACCCAACACACATCCTTCATCATAAAGGTCAAACACACATTCGTAGGTCAGTACGTCCACTGAACCCACTTGTGGAGTCGGAGCGACTTTACCGGCCACCTAAATAGAAGCACGTCCACTTCTACCCTGAGAATGAGTGGATGTACACGACATCCCACCCTTAATCCCAAAATCAATTCTATGTGTCCGTATGAGGACAGAGACCTCATCCCATCCCCACCCAAGTCTCATGCGCTTGGTGCTACTCCAAATTTTGCACGGTCACCTGGTACGACAAACTGCCCTTATACTCACCAGATCATCCAGGGCCCTTAGAATGCATCACTACCCCTCTTGGGCATCTTGATGGTCCCGTAATCACAGTGCATGCATAATCAATATTTTCTTATCATACCATATAATCTATGGTGCCACTAGTCCAATGGCCCCGACCTTCAACTTAACCTGCACCTGTTTGTCTTGACTAGTCCATCGACCTATCATATAGCACTGCCACTAGTTGACTGAATATGTCGGCCCTGTCTTGGTACAATGGCCAAACAATTCATTTATTAAAGTTTTATGGCACATATCTCATGTTTGTTTACGAGCTCCTGCTAATCCCCAATTTTCCTCAATTTCCCCAATTTCAACTCCTTAACCCAACCGAATTTGATTTCATCAAATTGACCGATCAAGCACTTCTAATTATTGAAATTGAAGTTGAAATTAAGTTTCTACATGTTCATACGATTCCATAGCACTTTGAATCGTATGTTTTAACGTTGGGATGAGCTCAAATGGAGCTTCGCCGAAAAATAGACTATAGAGAGAGAAAGCTTCAATTACTCACTGTCGAGGGCACAACGATTCGAGCTTTCAATCTGGACAGATAGCTCTTGTCATAAGGTTCATCCTAGAATCAAGAATTGCATCAATTGATGCAAATTGAGTTAGAATTTTATCATCAAAATTCTGTCGGTTCTATCTCTAGCACCGGTCAGAAATTGTAGACGGGATCCGAATTGGCTTACCTTTCTGTCCTAATTCGGCCATGGGAGGGCTGAGGAAGTGTTGAGAGAGCTTGGTTTGTCCTGAGGAGGGCTCAAATTGGCCAATTTCAGCTCGACCGAAATAGGGCAGCTTTGATCCGTCGGAGCACTTTACTGTTCTATCATGCCGGTGCTTCTCTGGTGACCCTCGAAGTAAACGGAGACTACAAGCGTGTAGCTTACTTCTCCCCGGTTCTAAAGAACTCGACCTCATCTTGTTTGGCTCAGAAATGACCCTATATCAGAGCTCTGGTTCGAGCTTCACTGAAAAACTAAGCAGCTTAGAGAGAGTGAGCTTTTCAGGTGTGGAGAGGATGAATGGGAGGGGATCTTTATATAGGAAGCTCAGGGACCTCTTGGCTGTCTGATTGGTGCCTTAATGGCGGCCATTCATTATCTAAAACTCACTGGCCGGAGAGTTTTCAACTTTGCCGGCGCTGCGCGATTTTTTCGCGAGTGAACAGTGCTGTCATCTGAATGAAGAAGATGACACTGTTCCAAACTAGATCGGACCGGTCTGAACTAGGTTTAAAGCTTAAACCGGCCGGTTCACCCACCATTCGACCGAATTTTTCAAATCTAAAAATTTCTAGATTCATATGGTGGCCTCAAATCTCAAATTTTATTTTTTTAAGCCACCTAGGAAAATGAATTTTGAATCCGGTTCAATAGTGGTTCAAACTAGTCCAATCCTAAACCGGTTTTGTTTTCATCTCCAATTCATTCTCAAGTCCATTTCCATGACTTTTGGGACTCTTTAGGTCACTCGGTATCCATAAATTTCCCGGTTTGCCCTTTCTCTATCGGTTCTAGTTCATGAACCGACTCGGTTCATAAACTGGTTCAATCTAGTTGGATCCAGCTCATCTAAACCGGTCTGGTTTTTATCTTCCAATTTGTTCTAAGGTTCTTTCCCAAGGTTTTATGAACCCTTTGGATCACTCGGGAGTTGTAAATTTCCAAAGTGCCTATTCCCAAATGATCAAGTTTGTAAACTGGTTCAATTTTCTTGCTCGGTTTGACCGGTTCTTTTCCTAGTTTTCCTTAACTCCAAAGGGTGGGGTTTACATCAGCTATGTAAACCCCATCCTTTGGAGTTAAGGAAAATTAGGAAAGAACCTGGCAACCCGAGTGAGACTACGTGTCCCGCCCCAACCCGGTTTGGTCGGATCCTCGTGATTAACCCGCTGCTCTCTTAGTTCAAGAAGGGTTTTCCCCATTCTTTAATCAAGAGTAGCAACACGAAATTTACAACTATGTTGCATGTAATAATATATATCAATCAAAATGCAAGTTTAAAAGGAATTTCAGCATACTTGACAGAGGGTAAATATTGGTGTTATCCCTAGTCATTTCTCTATTATTAAAAAGGGATAAAAAGAGTGGGTGAGTTTCTACAACTCTGTAAACCCCGCACATTTGAGTTAAGGAAAACCGGGAAAAGAACCGGTCAAACCGAATAAGAAAACCAAATCGGTTTACATTTGGGAATAAGCAATATGAAAATTTACAACTTTCGGTTGATCCAAAGGATTTATTAAACATTGGAAAAGAAACTTAAGACAAACTAGAAAACAAAAACCAAATTGGTTCAGGTGAACTAGATTCCATAAGAAATTCAAAGTTAAGCGTGCTTACCATTTTTGTGAAAGAAGATCGAAAGCTCAGACTGTCGTGCCTTCACCTGTGAGTAATCAAAGCTTTCTCTCTCTACAGTCTGTTTTCGGGCAAAGCTCCATTTGAGCTCGTTCCGACGTTAAAATCTGCGATTCAAAGTTTCTTAGAATCGTATGAACATACAGGAACTCAATTTCAACTCCAATTTCAATAATTAGAAGTGTTTGATCGGTTAATTTGATGAAATCAAATTCAGTAGTGTTGAAGAGTTGAAATTGGGGGAAATTTTGGGGATTTTCGAAATTCAAAGGGGCCAAAATACAATTTTATGAAATTGAGGGTCAATTGGGCATGAAAATAATGTTGGAGGACCAATTGAGGAATTTTGGAAATTTTGGGGAAAAAACTTACCATTTTTGTGAAAGAAGGGCAAAATGGTAATTTTGAAAAAATTGGGGAACCAAATTGGAAATTTGGAAAATTAAACCCCCTTTTGGTGAAATTGAATAAATTGAGGTCCCACGATAAATTTTAAAAGTTACAGGACTCAATTTGAGGAAAAACCGACATTAGAGACTTAAAGTTAAAGAGAAATAACTTTAGGGACTTAATTACAAATAACTAAAAGTTTGGGTTTTCTCATTCATTAATGAATGAAGGTTGTTATGCCGAGTAATAATGAACAAGGTTGTTCATATCGTGTAGGAACGTTAAATACCGGGAACACCAGCAAGGACAAGCTCGCGTGAATACAAAGAACTAGTCTAGTGGAATTCACGGCATTAACGGGTGAGTGGGTTTACTAACATCATACCCGGTTGGGGATGATAAGTGCCTTGATATAAAAACCCACTGTTTAGTGGTATTTTAATCATCACTACTTAGAGAAAGTGATGTGAAAGTTATGCGGAAAAACTACTTACGGGTTGTAAGTAGATCGTTGGTATGATGAGACTTCCTCGAAGGAAGTTGAAAACCCATTCATCGGTTATGAACGGAGATGTCCTTATACCGGTCGGTATGATGGACAGTAAAAACCTATTTTTGTCGGAAGTGCTCTCCCCTGACTGTGTGCCAATGCTTAAACAATTTGGGAGACCTTCTCGATGGGAGCTCGAATAGCTCTGATAGGCCAGGGGCCTCGGTTTTGGAACTTGGGGGCTAAATGCCCGATTTTGAAAATCTCGTACAGTGGGCATAAGGCCAGTTGGCACGAGCAGGAGCTTGTAAATGAACATGATATATGTGCCATAAAACTTAATAAGTGAATTGTTTGGCCATGGTACCAAGATAGGACCGACATGCTCAGTCAACTAGCGGTAGTGCGACATGACAGGTCGACGGACTAGTCAAGACAAACAGCTGCGGGTTGAGTTGAGAGTTGGGGCCGTTGGACTAGTGGCACCGCAGATTACATGGCAATATAAGAAAACATTGTTTGTGCATGCACTGTAAGTATGGGATCATCAAGACGCCCATGAGGGGTAGTGATGCGTCCTAAGGGCACTGGACGACCTGGTGGCTATAAGGGCAGTTCGTCGTTCCAGGTATCTGTGCGAAATCTGGAGTAGCACGAAGCGCATGAGACGGGGGTGGGGACAGGATGAGGTCTTTGTCCTCATACGAATATGAAGAGGTGATTTCAGGATTGTGGGTAGGATGTCACATACATCCACTCATTCCTAGGGTAGAAGTGGTCGTACTTCTATCCGAGTGGCAGGAAAAGTCGCTCCGAAGCCATTAGCGGGTTCAGTAGTGATACTGACTTGTGAATGTGTGTAACCTTTATGATGAAGGATGTGTGTTGGGTGATGACAGACCGTGGTAACTAATAAATAATGGAAAAATCCAAATTTTTAAATGATGGGATTTTTGAAAACAAAGGAGTCTGGCACACTCCATATAAATGTTTTTCTTAAAAGTCAAAAGTTTTTAAAAACCCATTCACTGAGTAGTCGTACTCACCCCCTCCCTTATATCCCTTTCAGGAAATCCCGGAAAGCCTCCCCTTAAAGACCGTCAACTAAGATGCCTGTAAGACATGTATGTAAAGTTTTAAATTTCATACAGTTTTGATTATACTATTCCAAGAAAAAGGTGCAAGTTAAAGGACGCCTTACTCTTTACGGTTTACGATAAGGGGAAACCCTTTAATAAACCGGGAGAGTGGCGGGTTGATCACGGGGATTCGACCAAACCGGGTCGGGGTGTGACAACTAGAGTGATATCAGAGCATGTTTCCTCTAATACATAATCAAGACTATAAAATATAGTAACTGATAGGATTTATCTTAAAATTTTCATATGGCTCCCAGGAGAGGAACCAAGAAAACTAGGGATGACTCTGCTCAGTACCCTGTTCTCATAGAAGGACAACCCTAGAAGCTTCCCAAAATGGCCGAGGCATGGTAGAAATATCCAAAGACCAAATGGAGAAGTATCCTGGAGAATGTGCTAGGACCTATTAAGGGCACAACTCAAAGTATAAAGGAAGCCAAGCGTGAAGCTACAAAGGTCAGTAAAGGGTGTATAACCTTATCTAAGTGTTTATCAAGAATCTTGTAGCTCCCTAGTTATTTGGTGACCATTTTCTGTAATAGGGCCAAAATCCCCAACATACTGTACTACTCTATTAATGAAGTACTCCAAATTCCTAAAAACCCTGTCCCTCAAATGATGTGATCTTCAAGGAAGACTCCAAAAAAAAAAAACTCTCATGGTATCCAAACTTAAGGATGAAGGAGCACTAAAACTAACAATTTCCAAGAAAACACTAGGAGGAACCACTTATGTTCATGTAATTACAAGCATGAATGATAGGGACACTGTGTAGAGAAGTGCCCAACCCTACAAAGGACAGGAATCAAGTTAACCTAGAGAGGAATAGGACACGAAGTGAAAGCTGTCCCACATCGCCAGGAGTCACAACTATATTTTCCAAGAATAAACATCCCACAACTATAGGAAATCCGAAAGGATACCATCCTAAGAAACATGACTCCATTTGCGACCATAAATAAGAGGAAACTCTTCAAAATCCTAGCAAAGTGGTAAGAAGGAAAAAGGGGTAAAAGTAGGACCTCAATAAACCACAAACGGAACAAAGGATAGCTGAAGAGAATTCCTCCTTTAAGAAGAAAATCCAAACCATTTAGGAGCAAAGAAAGGAGTGCATCCACAAGAGAAGACAAGACGAACCTTTGATGACAAATGAGACGTATTGGGATTACAGGAATAAATCACCTTGGAAAAAGCAACTATGTCAAATAGGAAGTTCGGACCAACATGACAAGAGAAAGTAAGTCGTTACAACAAGATAGTCAGGGGGAACAAATGACACCCTAAGGAAGACCGGGAAGTAGAAGGGACTACACCCTAAAAAAGTCAGTGAGATGGATGTTAAGGATAGGAGGACTCGAGAAACAACTGCTAAGAAACTTAGACCAAATAAATGGTGGAGGCAAAGCAGTTAACGAACAAATACTCGGGAAAGCCATAATGTAAGTTCTGACAAAGAAGAGAGAGGCAGAAAGCTCAAATACTCAGGAAAAGAAGAATACAAGAAATCCTTAAAAGGACCAAGGGCCAATTAATGACTAAACTCAAGCCAAGAAAGGAATAGGCAATCCTCTCCCACAATGATCCTGAAACAAGGAAGATTTGTACGCTCCCTAAAGAAATAGTCAAGTACTGGGTACAAATAAGGATGCAAATAAAGCATAAAAGATATGCCTAAAAAATTTGAGGAGTAAAGGTAAATAGGAGAAGACGACATCAAGGGATGTCATTTAAGGGTAGAAATCCCCTAGAGCAAATATAAGAAAAGAATGTCAGGGGAAAGACAAAGAATCCTACCAAGGAAGGAACCCCAGAAAGACATGTGTATCCCAATTAAGAGGAAATGGAACCAACCCTTATTTAGGAAATGTTTTCCAAGGAAGGAAGTATTGTAATGGACCATTATGACTTGTTTGGAGAGAATAGGAGAACCATGTAGAAAGAGGAATACTAGTAACAGCAGACAGCCAAAGATAATGAACAAAACTGGATGGAGTGAACCTTTCCAAGCAAAGTAATCGACACATAGATCGAAAGCAATTATTGTAGAATGAAGAATCATGAAGTGATTTATGAGCAAGTAAAGGAGTATTAAGAAAAAAGAAGTCATTGAATAAGGGATGTCACTCAAGAAGAGAAAGGACATAAGAAGGAAAAAAAATCCTTGTATGTTAATAATCATTAGGAAACCCAACAATTGGAATTGAAAGGACCTAATAAAAATGTTTGGAAAGGATGAGTAGGTAAGAGAAATCCATGCGGTTATGTGAGACATAACTTTAAAGGCATGATGGATGAGAGGATAACGGTAAAAAGGATAGTTGAGGAATGCCATCAAAAGAAAAGAGGGATGAAGTTATATGATCCCTGAAAGGTCAAAAAAAAAAAGCTAAGAGAGACCCTCAAGGAGATGTTCTAAAAATCTAATGGACAAAGACTGGTCCTAGAAAATGCCATGCTATAAGGGGTATATAAGTCCAATAATCTCGAGGAGAATATGACTCAAAGTAAGGAAGAGTCGGCTAATAAGCATGACGAGGTCGAATATAAAAATTTGGATTGAAGTTATAATAGACAACGAATGGAGGAAGGGTCAAAATGAGATGAAAAAGTGAGAATAAAGAAAATTGTGGCAACCAGTACGTAACACCCGAAAGAACATTGAGCTAAAGGTTTCAACAACCAAGGGGTTAACTAGACATGGGAATGGTTAGGAATCTTGTAATTTCCAAACTTGAGTACAGAACCTCAAAGGGAAGAATGTGCTCTAAGCAAAGAAAGATATAAATCTAAGAATATACCCTGAAGTAAGGTATGTCTCGTTATGATAAACTCCATGGAGGGAGTAAATAATATAAAGGAAAAGAAATTCCTTAAGTGAAGGATGTAAAAAGGACTAATTAAAAGAACAAAAGAAGACTTTGCATGTTAAGCAAACACCAAAGGGGCATCAAAGGAAATGATTGCTCATGCAAGGATGTTAAGTAAGTTTTGGGGACAAAACTCCTAAAAGGAGGGGAGAGTTGTAAACCCCGCACATTTGAGTTAAGGAAAACCGGGAAAAGAACCAGTCAAACCGAATAAGAAAACTAAACCGGTTTACATTTGGTAATAAGCAATATGAAAATTTACAACTTTCGGTTGATCCAAAGGATTTATTAAACATTGGAAAAGAAACTTAAGACAAACTAGAAAACAAAAACCAAATTGATTCAGGCGAACTAGATTCCATAAGAACTTCAAAGTTAAGCATGCTTACCTAAGACTAGTGTGAGGATGGGTGACCTCCTGAAAAGTATGATTTTTTATAACTCGAAATTTTGGTAAAAAAATTTTTATGGAACGTACGGCTTATCATAAATAGCCATCAATTAATATATATTTAATTATTGAAATTAATACAAATAATTTAATATCGAAATTAAATTATTGGAATTAATACCAAAATTAAATTATTGGAATTAATACCAATAATTTATGGCAATGTTAATACTAGTAATAAATCTCGACCATTTAATACACGAGTTTTACGACTATATAAAGAGATCATCCCCATTTCATTCTCCTCACACTTGAACACTTCTCTCTCTCTCTCTACTGCTCCATTTCCCGGTAAATCTCGAACCAGAGCTTCGACTTGAACAAAGGTCGGGCCCTTTAGAACCGGGGAGAAGACAACTATCTAATAGCAAACTCCAGTGAATCCAAGAATCATTGGAGAAGCGCCGAAATGATGGAATAGTGAAGCAACTCCAGCGGACTGAAGCTACCCTATTTCGGTCAGGCTGAAATCGGCCATTCCAAGCCCTTCTCAGGCCAAACCAAGCCCTCCCAACACTTCTTCAGCCTTTCCACGGCTGAATTAGGACCGAAAGGTAAGCCAATTTGGCTCCCCTTTATAATTTTCAATCGGTGCTAGAGAGAGAGTCGACCAAATTTCAATGACCAAATTCTAATCCAATTTTGCATCAATTGATACAATACTTGATTTTAGGATGAACCTCAAGACGAGACCTATCTAGCTAGATCGAAAGCTCGGACTGTCGTGCCTTCACCTGTGAGTAATCAAAGCTTTCTCTCTCTACAGTCTGTTTTCAGGCAAAGCTCCGTTTGAGCTCGTTCCGACGTTAAAATCTGTGATTCAAAGTTTCTTAGAATCGTATGAACATACAGGAACTTAATTTCAACTCCAATTTCAATAATTAGAAGTGTTTGATCGGTTAATTTGATGAAATCAAATTCGGTAGTGTTGAAGAGTTGAAATTGGGGGAAATTTTGGGGATTTTCGAAATTCAAAGGGGCCAAAATACAATTTTATGAAATTGAGGGTCAATTGGGTATGAAAATAATGTTGGAGGACCAATTGAGGAATTTTGGAAAATTTTGGGAAAAAACTTACCATTTTTGTGAAAGAAGGGCAAAATGGTAATTTTGAAAAAATTGGGGAACCAAATTGGAAATTTGGAAAATTAAACCCGTTTTTGGTGAAATTGAATAAATTGAGGTCCCACGATAAATTTTAAAAGTTACAGGACTCAATTTGAGGAAAAACCGACATTAGGGACATAAAGTTAAAGAGAAATAACTTTAGGGACTTAATTACAAATAACTAAAAGTTTGGGTTTTCTCATTCATTAATGAATGAAGGTTGTTATGCCGAGTAATAATGAACAAGGTTGTTCATATCGTGTAGGAACGTTAAATACCGGGAACACCAGCAAGGACAAGCTCGCGTGAATACAAAGAACTAGTCTAGTGGAATTCACGACATTAACGGGTGAGTGGGTTTACTAACATCATACTCGGTTGGGGATGATAAGTGCCTTGATATAAAAACCCACTGTTTAGTGGTATTTTAATCATCACTACTTAGAGAAAGTGATGTGAAAGTTATGCGGAAAAACTACTTACGGGTTGTAAGTAGATCGTTGGTATGATGAGACTTCCTCGAAGGAAGTTGAAAACCCATTCATCGGTTATGAACGGAGATGTCCTTATACCGGTCGGTATGATGGACAGTAAAAACCTATTTTTGTCGGAAGTGCTCTCCCCTGACTGTGTGCCAATGCTTAAACAATTTGGGAGACCTTCTCGATGGGAGCTCGAATAGCTCTGATAGGCCAGGGGCTTCGGTTTTGGAACTTGGGGGCTAAATGCCCGATTTTGAAAATCTCGTACAGTGGGCATAAGGCCAGTTGACACGAGCAGGAGCTCGTAAATGAACATGATATATGTGCCATAAAACTTAATAAATGAATTGTTTGGCCATGGTACCAAGATAGGACCGACATGCTCAGTCAACTAGCGGTAGTGCGACATGACAGGTCGACGGACTAGTCAAGACAAACAGCTGCGGGTTGAGTTGAGAGTCGGGGCCGTTGGACTAGTGGCACCGCAGATTACATGGCAATATAAGAAAACATTATTTGTGCATGCACTGTGAGTACGGGATCATCAAGACGCCCATGAGGGGTAGTGATGTGTCCTAAGGGCACTAGACGACCTGGTGGCTATAAGGGCAGTTCGTCGTTCCAGGTGTCTGTGCGAAATCTGGAGTAGCACGAAGCGCATGAGACGGGGGTGG
Source organism: Trapa incisa (assembly GCA_030064435.1). Taxonomy (NCBI): domain Eukaryota; kingdom Viridiplantae; phylum Streptophyta; class Magnoliopsida; order Myrtales; family Lythraceae; genus Trapa; species Trapa incisa. The sequence continues at coordinate 4,351,949 of CM057770.1, read as the reverse complement.
GGACAGGATGAGGTCTTTGTCCTCATATGAATATGAAGAGGTGATTTTAGGATTGTGGGTAGGATGTCACGTACATCCACTCATTCCTAGGGTAGAAGTGGTCGTACTTCTATCCGGGTGGCAGGAAAAGTCGCTCCGAAGCCACTAGCGGGTTCAGTAGTGATACTGACTTGCGAATGTGTGTAACCTTCATGATGAAGGATGTGTGTTGGGTGATGACACACCGTGGTAACTAAGAAATAATGGAAAATTCCAAATTTTTAAATGATGGGATTTTTGAAAACAAAGGAGTCTGGCACACTCCATATAAATGTTTTTCTTAAAAGTCAAAAGCTTTTAAAAAAACATTCACTGAGTAGTCGTACTCACCCCCTCCCTTATATCCCTTTCAGGAAATCCCAGAAAGCCTCCCCTTAAAGACCGTCAACTAAGATGCCTGTAAGACAGGTATGTAAAGTTTTAAATTTCATACAGTTTTGATTATGCTATTCGAGGAAAAAGGTGCAAGTTAAAGGACGCCTTACTCTTTACGGTTTACGATAAGGGGAAACCCTTTAATAAACCGGGAGAGTGGTGGGTTGATCACGGGGATTTGACCAAACCGGGTCGGGGCGTGACAAACTCACTGAATGGAAATTTAAAAAAAATCAATAAAATAGTTTTTAAATTGTAGTGTGCGAGACTCCTTATTTCCTTTAAAATTATTTCATACTCAATTTTTTAGTTTTCACAACCACTACTCATCATTAACCACAAATGGTGTGTTTAGCAACCAACACAGACCCTTCATCATGAAGGGATCACACATTTGTAGGGTAGCCCGTCCACTGCACCCACTTGTGGCGTCATAGCATCTTTATCGGCCACTTCTAACCTGGGAATGAGTGGATGTTCACGACATCCGACCCTCAAACTCGAAAAGCAGCTCTGTGTCCATATGAGGACAAAGACCTCATCCTGACCCCACCCCAGTCTCATGTGCATGAAGCTACATCGAGCTTCCATGACTGCTGGTACGACAATCTGCCCTTATCTCCACCATGTCGTCTAATAGCCCTTAGTACGCATCACTACCCCTCTTGGCCGTCTTGATGTTGCCGAACCTCAGTGCATGTACAAACAATAATTTTCCATATAAGCCATTAATCTTTGGTGCCACTAGTCCAATGATCCCAACTCTCAACTCGACCTACAACTATTTGTCTAGACCAGTCCGTCGATCGGGTCTTATCGCATTGCTGCCAGTCCATCGAGTATATCGGTCCTGTCATGGTACCATGGCCAAATCACATCATTCATTAAAATTTTCATGGCTTAAGATCATGTTTGTTTGTGAGCTCCTACTCGTGCCAACTGGCCTTGGACCCACTGTACGAGATTTTCAAAATAGGGCATTTTGGACCCCAAGGTCCAAAACCAAGGCCTCTGGCCTAACTGTGCTATTCGAGCTCCCATCAAGAAGGTCTCCCAAAATCTTTATGTAGTGGCACACAGTTAGGGGAGAACACTTCTGACAAAAATATGTTTTCACTTGTCGATCATGCCAACCGGGTGCGATGACATCTCCACTTATAACTAGTAAACGGGTTTTCCACTTCCTTCTAAGAAGTTCATCATACCAACCGGGTATGATCTACTTACAACCGGTGGGTAGTTTTTTTGCGTAATTTCCACATCACCCCATCCAGGTGTGTTGTGAAATAGGTTTTGGGGACAAAATTGCTAAAAGGAGGGGAGAGTTGTAACCTCGCACCTTGAAGTTAAGGAAAACCAGGAAAGAAACAGTCAAATCGAGTGAGAAAACCGAACCGGTTCACAAACCCTTTATTAGGGAATGGGCAAATTGGAGGAATTTCAACTCCCAAGTGAATCAAAAAGGTTCATAAACCTTGGAAAAACACTTTAGGACAAATTGAGAGAGAAAAATCGAATCGGTTTGGCTGAACCGGACCCAAACCGAATTGAACCAGTTTAAGAACCGAGTCAGTTTATGAACCAGAACCCATAGAGAGAGGGCAAACTAGGAAATTTCAGGACCTCAAGTGACCTAAACAGTCATAAAAGTCATGAAAAAGGATTTAGGATGAATTGGAGATGAAAACCAAACCAGTTCAGGTGAACCAGATCCGAACCGGATTGAATCGGTTTGGATCAGTTTGAACCACTATTGAACCAGATGCAACATTAATTTTTCTAGGTCACTTAAAAAAAATACAAATTTGAGATTTGAGGCCACTATTGGATAGAAAATGAATTTAGAAATTTTTAAATTTGAAAAATTCGTTCGAATTAGGCGTGAACTAGCCGATTTAAGCTTTGAACCTGGTTCGAACTGGTTTGGTTTGGTTCGGAACAGTGTCGTCTTCTTCCTTTAGAGGATAACACTATTCACTCGCCAGAAAATCGAAGCAGCGCCGGCGAAGATGAAATGTTTTCATTCAATATGTTTTAGGCCATCAATGTCTGTCATAAAGATGCAAAACGGACGGTCGACGAGTCCCCGATCTCCCTGTATAAAGAGCCCCTCTCCATTCATCCTCTCCACACCTAAAAAGATCACTCTCTCTTAGTTGCTTAGTTTTCTAGCGAAACTCGAACCAGAGCTCCGATATAGGGTTATTTCTAAGCCAAAGAAGGCGAGGTCAGATTCCTTAAAACCGGGGGGGGGGGGGGGGGGAGTTAGCTACACGGTGGTGACATCCATTCGCTCCAAGAGTCATCGGAGAAACGTCGGCATGATCAAACAGTGAGGCAGCTCCGGCGGACCGAAGCTGCCTGTTTTGACCGAGCTGAAATTAACTAATTCGAGCCCTCCTCAGACCAAACCAAGCTCTCCCCACACTTCCTCAGCCCTCTCATGGTTGAAATAGGACTGAAAGGTAAGCTACTTCGGCTCCCCTCTACAATTTTCGACTGGTACTAGGCAGAGAGCTAACAAAATTTCAATGATAGAATTATAATCTAATTCAGTATCAATTGATGCCATTCTTGATCCTAGGAGGAACCTCAGGAGGAGAGCTAGCTGCCCAGATAGAAAGCTCAAACTGTCGCGCCCTCACCAGTGAGCAATTGAAGCTTTCTCTCTCTACATTATGTTTTTTGGTGAAGCTTCGTTTGAGCTCATTCCAACATTAAAATTTACAATTCAAAGTACTATGGAATCGTATGAACGCATAAAAACTCAATTTCAACTTCAATTTCAATAATTAGAAGTGTTTGATAGGTCAATTTGATGAAATCAAATTCGACTGTGTTAAAAAGTTGAAATTAGGGGAAATTTTGTGGAAATTGGGGGTTTTCAAAAAATTCGAAGGACCAAAATGCAATTTTATAAAATTGTGGGTCAATTGGGCATGATAAGAATGTTTAAAAGTTTCAGGACTTAATTTGGAGAAAATACCAGCAATTGGGTCCTATAGTAAAAGGAAAAAAAATAACTTTAGGGACCAATTTACAAATATTGGAAATGTTGTGAATTGAGTCATTGATACTAAGTGAGGTGATCAAGTTAGATGATAATAAACAACAATGTTCATTTCGTGTAGGAACATGAGACATCGGGAATGCCAGTTGAGGTTAAGCTCGCAATTGAAAAAAATTGACTAAGTGGAAATTTACTGCACGAACGGGTGAGTGGGACTTTTAACATCATACCCGGTTGGGGTGATTAGCGAATTAAGCTAAAAACCACTTAACGGTTGTGAGTGAGATTTTTATATCATACCCAGTTGGGATGATAAGCACCTTGAGATGAAAACCCACTACTAAGTGGTATTTTAAACATCACAACGTAGAAGAGTGGTGTGAAAATGACACGAAAAAAACTATTTACCGGTTGTAAGTAGATCACACCTGATTTGTATGATGAAAACTTTATCGGAGGAAGTGGAAAACCCGTTCATCGGTTATGAGCGGAGATGTCCTCATACTCTGTTGGTATGATGGACAATTGAAAATATATTTTTGTTGGAAGTGCTCTCCCCTGATTGTATGCCACTACTTAAACAATTTGGGAGACCTTCTTGCAAGAGCTCGAATAGCTCAATTAGGCCGGAGGCCTCGATTTTGGAACTTGGGGGCTAATATGCCCGGTTTTAAAAATCTAAAATAGTGGGTCATAGGCCATCTGGCACGAGCAAGAGCTCATAAATAAACATGAATTATATGTCATAAAACTTTAAATAAATGAATTTTTTGTCCATGGTACCAAGACAGACCGACAAACTCAATCAACTAGCAGCAGTGTGACATGAAAGGTCTTCAGACTAGTAAAGATAAACAACTGCAGGTTGAGTTGAGGCTCGGGGTCGTTGGACCAGTGGCACCACAGATTATATGGCAGATGTGAAAATACTTATTGTGCATGCACTATGATTACGAAACCTTCAAGATGCCCAAGAGGGGTATTGATGTGTCCTAGGGCACTAGACGACCTGGTGGGTATAAGGGCAGTTCGTCGGACTAGGTGACCTTGCGAAGCTCGACGTAGCTTCAAGAGCATGAGACCGGGGTGAGATCGGGATGAGGTCTCTGTCCTCATACGGACATGGGGAATTTTTACGAGATTGAGGGTCGGATATTGCGAACATCCACTCATTCTCAAGGTAGAAGTGGACGTGCTTCTATAAGGGCAGTTCATCAGACCAGGTGACCTTACAAAGCTCGACGTAGCTTCATGCACACGAGATCGGGTCCGAGTTAGGATGAGGTTTCTATCCTCGTACAGACATAGAGAATTGATTTCTGGATTGAGGGTCAGATGCCACGTACATCCACTCATTCTCAAGGTAGAAGTGGACGTGCTTCTACCTAGGCGGCCGGTAAAGTCACTCCGACGCCACAAGTGGGTTCAGTGGACGTGCTGGCTTGCGATTGTGTGATTGACCTTCATGATGAAGTATTTGTGTTGGGTGATGACACACCGTAATTAATAAGAAATGGTGATAAAAATAGAGATTTGAAATAAAATAATTTTTGAAAGAAAATAAGGAGTCTCGCATACTCCAAAACGAATCTTTTCTTAAAAGTTAAATTTCGAAAACCCAATCACTGAGTAGTTGTACTCACCCCCTCCCTTATATCCCTTTTAGGAAATCCCAAAAATACTACCCTCAAAGACCATCAACTAATACACTTGTAAGACAGGTATGATCAATTTAAAACTTTATGCAGTTTTGATTTATGTTATTCCAAGAAAGGTGCAGGTTTAAAGGATGCCTTACTCTTTACAGTTTATAACAAGATGAAACCCTTAAATAAACCGGGAGAGTGGCAGGTTGATCATGGGGTTTCGACCAAACCGGGTCGGGGCGTGACACTACCCCTCTTAGGCGTCTTGATGGTCTTGTACCTCAAGTGCATGCACAAACAATAGTTTTTCCACATAGCCATTTATCTTTGGTGCCATTGGTCCAGCGGCCATGGCCCTCAACCCCACCTGCAGCTGTTTGTCTAGGTCGGTCCGTCGACCTGGCTCTCACACACTGCCGCCAGTCCATCGACTATGTCAGTCTTATCTTGGTACAATGGCAAAATCACATAACCATTTCATTAAGAGTTTTCCTAGCTTTCATAATCTCATATTTGTTTAAGAGCTCCTGCTCGTGCCAACTGGCCTTGGGCCCACTATAGGTGTTTTTCCAAAACCAGACATTTAGCCCAACAAGTTTCAAAAACTAAGGTCTTTGGCCTATCTAAGCTAATCTAGCTCCCGTCAAGAATGTCTCCCAAAGAGTTTAAGCATTGGCACACAGACAGTGGAGAACAATTCTGACAAAAAATAATTCTCTTCATCACACCAACCGGGTGTTATGATACCTCCGCCTACAACCGGCAAGTAGGTTTCTCCTTCCTTCGAGGAAGTCCATCATACTAATCGGGTATGATTTTCTCTACTTACAACTAGTAAGTAGTTTTCAGCATAATTCACACATCACTCCAACCTGGTGTGATGTTAAAATCCCACATATAAGTGGTTTTTTGTTTCTAAAGTGCTCACCATCCCAACCGGGCATTATGTAAATAAACCCACCCACCTGATAACTGAAGTATATCCTTCTCCAGTCGGTTTCTGCTTCTACGCTAGCTTATCCTTGATGGTGTTCAAGTCTCACATGTTCCTACATGATTTAGACATCCTTATCTATTAATATTTGGCATAACAGCCTCCGTTTCTCACATATTAACGACTAGGCTCAAATTTGTTAGTTAATTGTACTTAGGTTCCTAAAATTTATTTTCCTTGACTTTAGGATCCTAATGCTAACTTTTTCCCAAATTGAGTCCTGATACTTTCAAAAATTCACTTTGGTTCCTCAATTTACTCAAAATTATTTAAGGGGCTCAAGTTTACCAAATTTTCAATTTGGACCTCAACTTTTCAAAAATTACCATTTTGCCCCTACTTTCCAAAAATGACAATTTAACCGCAATGTTTCCAAAAAAATCAACCAATAGGTCCTTAGTCATCTTTTTCATGTCCAATTGGCCCTCAATTTTTGGGAAATTGCAAAATGGTCGATCAATTTTACGAAATCCCCAAAATTTTCCCCAATAACCCTTTCAAAGTGGTTGAATTTGATTTTTTCAAATTGACCATTCACTTAGGGTTAATTGCTTCAATTGGAAGTGTAAATCAGTTTCTACACTTCCAGATGATTCAATAGAGATTTGAATTGCATGAATTGAGGTTGAAACGAGCTCAAACTAAGCTTCGCCAAAAAATTGTGCGTAAAGCTTCGAAAGCTTACAGTCGAAGATGCGGCAGTCCGAGCTCTCTATTAAGGAAGGTAGCTCTCTTCTTGAGGTACCTTCTAGGATCAAGAATTCCTATAATTGACCTTGAATCGAAGGTGAATTTTGCCAGTGAAGTTTTCACAGTTTCTCTCTCTAACACCGATCGGAAAGGAAGGCCTAATTGGCTTACCTTTCAGCTCTATTACAGTCGTGTGAGAGCTGTGGGAGTGTCGAGAGGGCTTGGTTTAGCCTAAGGAGGACTGAATTTGGCCAATTTCAGCTTGGACGAAACAAGACAGCTTTAGTTCGTTGGAGCTACTTCACTATTTGATTCCGCCGGTGCTTCTTTAGTAGTCCTCGAATCGAACGAAGATTATCATCAGGTAACTGACTTCCCGCAGAATCTAAAGAACCCAACCACGCCTCCTGAGGCTTAGAAAAATGCCAATGTCAAAGTTCTAGTTCGAGATTCACCAAAAAATGGAGCAATTAAAAGATAATGTAGGGAGCTTGGGGACTCTCTGCCCGACCGTTTGGCAACTTGGTCAAGTTCATTCATGGCCTGAAACAACCTGAAGAGAGATAATTCCTCTACGACAATGTTGTTTGTTTAATATTGAATGAACAATGTCATCATCTGAAGGAAGAAAATGACATTGTTACGTACCGGACCGGACCGGTCCGACCGGGTTCAATGCTTAAACCAACTGGTTCAGGCCCGATTCAACTGATTTTCTCAAAATTAAAATTTTGTAAATTCATCTAAAATCATTCCCTATCCAATGGTGGCTTCAATTCTCCGATTTGAATATTTTAATCCACCTAAAAAATGGATTTAGAAACCAGTTCAATGATGGTTCAAACCATTTCAATTCGGTTTAAGTCCGATTCACCTGAATCGGTCTAGTTTTCTCTTCCAATTCATCCTAAAGTTCCTTTTCATGGTTTTTTGTGATTCTTTGGGTCATTCAAGATTTGTAAATTTCTCAAATTGCCATTTTTCTATTGGTTGTGGTTCATGAACCGACTCGGTTTTCTCTTTTGAAATAACTAGATCTTTCCCCAGTTTTCTTATCTTTAAGGGATGGGGTTTACACCTACTTATTGGGTGTTAACTTGGCAGCAGTCCGTTGACCGACTGGCCCATTGACAGGTGCAGTCTGACCAGGTTCGATGACCCAAAAATGAAAATCGGCTAGTTCAAGCCTGATTCGACCGATTTTCCAAAAATTAAAAATTTATAAATTCTTTTAAATTTATTTTCTATCTAATGGTCGCTTTAATTTCCCAATTTGATATTTTAAGCCACTTGGAAAAATGAATCTTTGAACAGGTTCTTTACGGTTGAACCTGATTCAATCCGGTTCAAGTCTGGTTCACATTGAACCGGTTCGGTTTCCACATCCAATCCATTTCATGGTTCTTCTCCATGATTTGTGTGATTTATTGGCTACTTGGAATTTTCTACATTCCTATTTGGACCCTTCTTTACTAATTTCAGTTCATTTTGATCCTCGGTTTTTCTCTCAAAATTTTTCGGTTCCCTTTTCCGGTTCTTTTGTCTAAGAGGACGATGTTTACAACTACGACCTGGTAATTGAATAACATCCTCGAAAGGCCAATGTTGTGGCAGATGCTTTGAGCCGCAAGCATAACACATGTCACGTCGACTTGTGTACCCTCATTAGAACAACTAGGGCGGCTAAGGATCGCTTTGGGCACAAAAGAAAGGTCAACCTACTTGTTCGTAAATGTAATTGTCTGACCCACTCTAGTGGTGCAAATTAAAGAAAAGCAAAGGTCCAACATTGGTATGAAGAAATACTTAGACAAGATTATGGATGCCACAACCACCGACTTTGTAATAAGAAAGGACAAAGTATTGGCATACAAGGAATGTGTCGTGGTGCCTAATGAAGTGTCATTAAAGTAGACTATACTGGAAGAAGCATGTGACTCAGTGTATGCGATGTACCCCAATAGCCCCAAGATGTACCGTACATTGAAAGGAGGATATTGGTGGATGGGGATGAAATGAGAAATAGCATAATACGTAGCCCACTGCGTCACGCACTGACTCGGTTTGGTTAGATCCCTATAATCAACCAGCCACTCCTTTGGTTTAAGAGGGGTTTCCCCCTTTTCAAACTCAAGAGGAGTCCGGCATAATTTAACCTTTTTCCCTAGAATAACATAAATCAATAAAACTGTGAGCTTAAAATAACTTTTAAGCATCCTTGATAGAGGGGTGAGTTTCTACAACTTAGTGAATGAGTATTGGGAGTGAGTTTTATAAACAGTTTTAAATCGGAGTATGCTAGACTCCTTATTTCCTTTAAGAATCTTCTTTTCTCAAATTTTGATTTTCAAAATCCTTTTTCCTCATTTTCACATCAGGTGTGTTTAACATTCAATACACGCCTTTTATTAGGAAGGAATCACACATTCGCAGGGCAGCCTATCCACTGCATCCACTTATGGCTCGGAGCGACTTTACTGGCCACCAAGATAGAAGCCTGTCCACTTCTACCCTAGGTTAGAGTGAATGTTCGCAACATCTGACCCTCAGACCCGAAATCAACTCTGTGTTCTTATAAGGACTAGGACCTCATCCCGATCCCACCCCAGCCTTATGTGCATGAAGCTACGTCAAGCTTCCCTCACTGCTAGCACAACAAACTACCCTTATCTCCATCATGTTGTCCAATAGCCCTTAGGACGCATCACTACCTCTCTTGGGCGTCTTAATGGTCCTTAACCTAAAGTGCATGCACAAACAATAGTTTTCCACAAAGACATTTATCTATGGTGCCACTGGTACAATGACCTCGACCTTCAACTCAACCTATAGCTGTTTGTCTAGACCGGTCCGTCGACCTGGCCCTAACGCACTACTGCCAGTCCATCGAGTATGTCGATCCTGTCTTGGTACCATGGCAAAATCACATAATCCATTCATTAAGAATTTTCATGGCTTTAATATATCATGTTTTTTTATGAGCTCCTACTCATGCCAACTAGCCTTAGGCCCACTATACGTGATTTTCCAAAAATCGGGCATTTAGCCCTACAAGTTCCAAAATTGAGGCCTCTACGCTATCTGAGCTATTCTAGCTCTCGTCAAGAAAGTGTCCCAAAAATTTTAAGCATTGGCACACAGTTAGGGGAGAACACTTTTGACAAAATCATATTTCAATTCATCACACCAACCGGGTGTTATAATACCTCCGCTTACAACCGGCAAGCGGGTTTTCTCCTTCCTTCAACGAAGTCCTTCATACTAACCAAGTATGATTTTCTCTACTTACAACTAGTAAGTAGGTTTCCGCTTAATTCTCACATCATGCCAATCAGTGTGATGTTAAAATCCCACATATAAGTGGTTTTTTTATTTTCAAGGTGCTCATCATCCCAACCGGTATGATGTGAATAAACTCACTCACAACCATTAAGTAGGTTTTTAACTTTTAAACATACTCATCACCCCAACCGGGTATGACGTTAAATGTGCCAACTCACAGTGGCTTCCAATTTAGAAAAGGTGTTTATCATCCCAACCGGGTATGAAGTGTAAATTAGTCCACTCACCCAATATTCATGGTGTATTCTTCCTCGGTCAGCTTTTGCCTCCATGCTAGCTTATCCTTACTGGCATTCTGGTTTCTCGTGTTCCTACACGATTTTGGCACTCTTATCCATTAGAGTTTGGCAAAAGAGCCTTTGTTTCTCACATATGAGCGACTAGACCCAAAAGTTGTTAGTTAATTGCACTTAGGTCCCTAAAGTTCATTTTTCCTTAACTTAAGGTCCTTAATGCTAACTTTTCCCCAAAATGAGTCCCAAATTTTCCAAAAATTCACTTTGGGTCCTCAATATACTCAAAATTGTTTAAGGGGCTCAAGTATTTCTAAATTCCTAAATTGGTCCCTAACTTTTCAAAAATTACCATTTTGCCCCTACTTTCCAAAAATGACAATTTGACCCCAATTATTTCAAAAATTGACCAATTGATCCTCCAACATCCTTTTCATGGCCAATTGACCCTCAATTTTGGGAAATGGCAATTTGGTCCCTCAATTTTATGAAATCTCCAAATTTCCCCAAAATTATCCCCTAATTTCCCCCTTTCAAACTGGCTAAATTTGATTTCATCAAATTGACCATTCAATCAAGTTTAATTGCTTCAATTGGAGGTATAATTTAGTTCCTACACATCCATACAATTCAATTGAGCTTTGAATCGCATGAATTGAGGTCGAAACGAGCTTAAATAGAGATTCGCCAGAAAATTGTGCATAGAGAGAGAAAGCTTTGAAAGCTTATCGTTGGAAGTGCAGCAATCCAAGCTTTCTATTTGGGCAAGTAGCTCTCGTCATGAGGTTCTTTTTAGGATCAAGAATCGATACAATTCATATCAAATTGAGGGAGAATTCAGTTAGTGAAGTTTTCATAGTTTCTCTCTCTAACGCCGATCGGAAATGACAGAGAGAGGCCAAATTGGCTTACCTTTCAGCTCTATTATAGTCGTGTGAGAGCTATAGGAGTGTTAGAAGGGCTTGTTTTGGCCTGAGGAGGGCTGAATTTGGTCAATTTCAACTCAGGCAAAACAGGGCTACTTTAGTCTATCAGAGCTGCTTCACTATTTGATTCCGTCAGTGCTTCTCTAGCAGTCCTAGGATTGAATGGAGATTGTTGTTAGGTAGCTGACTTCTCTCGAAATCTAAAGAACTCGACATCACCTTCTAAGGCTCAGAAAACCCCCCAATGTCGGAGCTCTGGTTCGAGTTTTGCCAGAAAACTGAGTAGTTGAGTGAGAATGGAATTTTCAGGTGTGAAGAGGATGAATGGAGATGAGCTCTTTATATAGGGAGCTCGGGGACTCTCTGCCCGACTATTTTCCATCTTAATGGCACTCATTCATGACCTAAAACGCCCTGAACAGAGGCGTTTCATCTTCGCTAGCACTGTTCATTCATCCGTTGAATGAAGAGTGTCGTCATCTGAAGGAAGAAGACGACATTATTCCGGACCATATCGGTCCGAACCGGGTTCAATTATTAAACCGACCAATTCATGTCCAATTCGACCGAGTTTTTTAAAATTAAAAATTTCTAAATTCATTCTCTATCCAATGATGGTTTTAATTCCCAAATTTGAATATTTTAATTTAGCAACCGGTTCAATCTGGTTCAAATCCAGTTCACCTGAACCGGTCCAATTTGTCCCAAAGACCCTTTTCATTGTTTTTATGACTCTTAGGGTCAATTAGGATTTGTAAATTTCTCAATTTACCCTTTCTCTAATGATTGAAGTTCGTGAACTGGTTTGGTTTTCTCACTTGGGTTAACTAGTTCTTTCCCTAGTTTCCTTATCTTTAGGGGACGGAGTTTACACACAAATCAAGGTAGAATATCAAAAGTCAGTACGAATGCTTCAACCACTTCCTATTCCTAAATGAAAGTGGAAAAAGATCATGATGGACTTCATGACCGAATTATCTGATCAATAAAATGAAATGATGCTATATGGGTGATTGTGGATCGACTCACCAAAACTGCCCACTTTCTATCCATCAAGTTGTTGAACACGACAAAAAGTTGGCTAAGTTGTACTCACAAATATTGTACATCTACACGGGGTGTCAGTATCAATTGTGTTAGATAGGGACCCAAGATTTACGTCGTGATTTTAGCCAAGTCTATAAGACTCATTAGGGACAAAATTGCACCTAAGTACAACTTTCCACCCTCGGACAAATGAACAATCAAAACAAACCATACAAACCTTGGAAGATATTCTCTAAGCATGTTTGATGAATTTTAGAAAGAAATGGGAGGACTATCTGTGCTTGATGGAGTTTACTTATAATAATAGCTATCAAGTCAGCATACATATGACCCTCTACGAATCATTGTATGGGAGGAAATGTAGGACTCCCTTATATTGGGATGAAGTTGGTAAGCAAAAATTGGAAAAGTTGGAGTTAATTGAGGATGCGACCAAGAAGATAAAAGTCATCAAGGATAGACCTAAGATTACCTTAGATAGATAGAAAAGTTACGGTGATAACTGACAGAGGGAACTAAACTTTGAATTAGGGGATAGAGTGTTCCTAAAAGTATCCTTATAGAAGGGCGTACTACAATTCCAACACAAAAGGAAGCTAAGCCCACGCTATATTGGGCCTTACACTATGGTATAAAAAGTTGGCTTAGTAGCCTACAAAGTACAAATTTCATCCGAGTTGGAAATAATTTTCAATATCTTTCACGTGTCTGTACTAAGAAAGTATGAACCTGACCTAAATCATGTGCTAGATCAGCCACCACTCGAACTGGAAGAGACAATATTTTACACAGTAGAACCGATAGGTATCGTGGATAGCCAGAATAAATACCTACAGAACAAGTAGATTTCTATGGACATGTTCTTAGAGTGTAAGAACTAGGTAGAGGAAGAAACCTCATAGTCTAAGTTGGTCATGAGGGAGAAGTATCCGTATCTATTTTAGTTATATATGTTAATGTAATTTTGGCACTTGGGTAATGTTAATTAAAGAAAGTTTTGAGAACAAAACTCCTAAAAAGAATAGGAGAAGTTGTAACACCGAAATTTCTAAAATCTGAATTTAGGCCAGTTGGATCGAAAATCAATAATAGACCGAGAAGGGATCCCAAATTGAGAATGAGTACCAAAACTGGGGATAAAATCCTGAACAGAGAATGATATCGAGAATCGGGGATGGAATCCCAAAACGAGCACAAAATCTAAACCGATAATGAAACTCTGAACTCGAAATAATGACCCTAGTCAAGATTTGGGAAATTGACCAAATCATGACCCTATTATTGGATATGGAAAGAGAATTTGATACCGAAAAAAGAGATCTAGACGAATTTGAGATTAGAATCTCAGGTACGCAAACTAAAGACCTTGGAAAAGACCAATTTTCGCCCGAACAATACAGTAATTTTTTTATTATATTACCAAAATGACATCAAGGGTAAAAATGTAATTTAATTTACAAAAAATAATAAAAACAAGTGAAGTCGTGTTGAATTAACTAGAGTCGGGTTAAGTTGAGTCGAATTGACAGTGTTTCCATTAGTAGAAATCTGAAATAGAGAAAAAAGCACCTTCATGTTTGGCACTCGGGTAGTTTCTTTTTTGCTTAGAACACTATGGTAGTTATAGAAGGGGTGTTTGATCCGATAGTTTAGCACGACATCTAAGGCCAGTGAATATTAAAACAATTGTCAAGATTGGGTCATATCTTATAAAATCCAAAAAAGATCCTTGTATTATGTATTGTAAAGCTTTTCGAGATGATACGAGCCCTAAAAATATTTCTATTTAAGCACAGTATTTGATCATTTTTATAAAATATCACAACATTTTCGCATATTTAAAATAAATAAAATATTTACTAATTTTTATCAAATCTAACAAATCACCAATTCCGTCAACTTTCATAGCATCTAAAAATGATTAATAAAAATATTATTTATTTTAAAATATTTAAAATAAAAATTATAACATTATTAAATTATTGACTATACAAATTTGATCTTGTAAAATGAAATAAATAACATATTTTAATAATATTATTAAATTATTAGATAAATTAAATAATGGTTAAATATTATGACTATTTAAGATATGAATAAAATATTAATTAAATTTGATTAAAATTAAAATAGTATAAGCGTACAATAAAATATTATGCTAAATTAATTAAAAAAAACCATAACTTGTGCTTAAATAAGTTGGGAAAGTTGAATACCAGAAGGCATATTCCGCTGAAATCATCAAACAAGTAGAAAAGTCATTAGGAAGCTTCCTCCTTCAGCGATCAAACTCCCCCGAACCCTTGGCTATCGGAGCCGGAGATCGATCGGCTTCTCCCCTCCCCCTCCCCTTCCCCCGTTCGATCGGAAATGAGGCGAAATTGTTGCCACATTTCATTGGCGTTTATCCTCAAGGTGCTGAATTACCTGCAGGCGTTCGTCGGGATCTCGATCATCCTGTATTCCGCATGGATGCTCAACCAGTGGAACCATCGCCTCCCGGTGTTTCCGCCATCGGCTGCGCCGCCGGATTCTTCAGCCTCGCTGCTGTTGAGTTCGCAGTTGGCTGATGTCGTTTCTGACGCTACACAGTTGAATTTCGCTGCCGATGTGGTCTCTGGTTTTGATGATGGGATTGGTGTTGTGTTAAACAATTTCCAGCTTCCAGCTCCATGGTAATCTTATTTGTGGATTTTATGGTTCATTTCGCATTCATAATATTATAGTATATGCAGATGCTTTGATCATTCTGCAATAAGTTATGTGTCCATCATTACAACCTGAGCGGATATAGATAGAAACATCTATTCGCATTTGGAACGAAAACTTATTGATTTTCTACAAATTTCATCTTCTTACCAAATTTGTTAGGTGGGGAAAAAAGGAATTTGTATTCCTACCAATAGCAGGAAGAGAAGAATATAAACTGCGCGTTCTTTCTTCATGAAGAAAGAGTTCTTTTCTATCAGTAGTTATAGGGTATTTTTTAGTCAATCAGACAAGGGCTATCCAGATACTGGCGATTAATGCATTTATGTGATGACTGACCTTCACACTTTTCAGCAATTGGGCATTTTCCTTGATATTCTTGTGGTTAATATCATTATGATTATGAGATTGAGGATTAGTAATTTTTATCTTGCTATTGTCCAGGTTCATTTATTCTTTCATGGGAGTGGGAATGGTGCTGTGCTGTATATCTTGCATTGGATGCATAGCTGCAGAAGCTATAAATGGCTGCTGTCTCTGCTTTGTATCCTCCAAATGTTTTTAATAGGGCTTTAAAATTTTAAGTTTGCAGCAAAACTAACAGGATATACTTATTACATCTAGTATAGCATAGATTCCCTTTACCTTCTAGACCCTGAATATCTTTGGATAATATTACCCAAATTTTGCATGAAAGCTTATTTAGTTTTGTTTGGCGGGAAGAATCTTATGTGCTCTGATATGGCTGTGATGATGGCCTGGCCCTGTTGACTGATTCACTGTGACTCTCAAACTGGACATTCTGCAGAAGGCTTTTCTGATCATTTTCAGATACTATAGCCCATTTCATCGACTACTTATATTAGAAAAGAAAAGCTATTTGTTCCTGTGTTTCTTATGGATGCTGATGGTGACCTTGTGTTTCATATCCTCTTATTAAAGTTTCCCTTGACCTTATACCAATCAGTATACCCTCCTTGTGTCTGCTCTCCTTCTGATAGAAGCAGGTTTGGTGGCATTTATTGTGATTGATGATCGATGGGAACGTGTAAGATCTGACTTTTATGGTTTAACTTGCTTTTGTACTTTTTCTTATTAGTTGATAATATCAGTCTCTTCTCCGTGTATAGATTCTCCCAATCGACCCAACTGGTGAACTTGAGAGCCTTCAGTCTTTTGTCAAAGCGAATGTCTCAATATGCAAATGGGTTGGCATCACCATTGTAATAGTCCAGGTAGATCAGGGTTGCAGCACGACTATCTTTATTGTTTATTTCAATGTTTATATATCCAATCAACTACATTATCCCATAAAAAAAGAGTGCTATACTTGATTTGTCAGCCTTTCATTTGAATTAGGAATTGCTGTGTCAGGATCCATTCACATGCTTGCCTCATCTTTGCATGCATGAATATCTTTTGATATCTGCATTATATGGAATTTCATGAGAAGGGCCAACAATTCAGATTCCGTAACTCGGTTCTCCTCTATCGATAGAAGTGGGATACTTTCAAGACAAATGCTGGATTAAATTTATTTGTAGAAGAAAGTGGTTTGTGCAAGAAAATTAAAAAAAAACATTATCTGTTAGGTTATATCATGTATTCCATGATGATGGTATTGGAAAGAAATGAAGAATGAATTGTGTTGATATTCAAAAACAAAGGATGAAAGATGAGGTTTCTGCTGCATTTTTCCTGCATATCAGGTCCAGCACAATTTGATGCCAATTTACTCTCTTATGGTTATTCTGTTTCTAATTTCAGGCCCTCTCTTTGCTGCTCTCTTTTATCCTCCGAACATTGGTTTCTCCTAGCTGCAGTGAATTTGACTATGAGGATGATTATGAAAATGCAAGGGGTCGGACTAGAGAACCACTTCTGAGTCCTCATTTAGGCCAAACTTCTGGTGGTCGTTCTGATTTATGGAGCTCACTTGTGAGAGAGAAGGTATGGATTTGCACAAATGAAAGTGCATTCATAATTTGCAGAAAAAAGAGCATTCATAAAAATGAGAATATCAGGTATTGCACAATTTTAAGCTGATGATGTCCAGTCCTAACTTAAGATTAGGTCGGCTGACATTTTGAATAATGTGAGTAATGAATAAAATAATACTGAGTGAGGGAGAAAGATAGTTGGTCCTAGTTAGGGTATGTTGAATAATACTTACTATAGGAAAAAGGGAGTTGATCCAACTTAGCATATGGCATCTGAAAACTGGTTTTCTGTAATTATGAATGGAAATAAAGATCTATTATGCAGACCAGTGTATTCAAGGCAGACCTAGCTTAGCAGGTAGTTTTTAGGTGATCTTGCATGATGCCATTTTAACTTGAGCAAATTTTACAAGCAGAAAGTTCATCAACATTCTTAGAATCTATTTCATTTGAACTCATCTCATTTGAACCTCTTTTAACATGTAGCGGTACGACCACTGCTTAGAGTTTATTCCATCATGATCATTTGTTATGCTTATCATAGAACTGATCTCGGGCAGGATGCTACGCTTTGCCAGATTCATTTAGTCAGATTTGAGAACTTATTCTTGCAAGTAAATATACATAGAGTGATTGTTCTTTCTTTCTTCTTTGCAGTACGGTTTGAATAACAGTGACAAACAGGGTCTGTTGAGCCAGAACGCATCAGGCAGCATGAAAACTAAATGATCTAGGTTTTTGTGGTGATCGCATATCCAAGAATGCAGCCTATACAACCGTGTTACATATTGTGATCCACAAGTGACAATAAATCATCACACCATGCTATTGACAAGTGTTAGGGAACAGTGGCGTACATAACGAGTCACAGTTTGTATGCTTCAAATGGTTATCACGTGGAATGGGGATTATCTTTTGGACATCTTGCTAACTCTTAGCTGATCTTCCAATTGTTTACCTTTGCGTTGGGTTGCACTTCCCATTAAAGTACTTACACACGAATGGTCCTGTAAGTAAATTGGTTGGACAGGTGTGCTATTTTGTGCTGTTAATTAATGGGTTGCTCTTGTCTGGGATTTCTTGTCAGGAAGCTAGATGAAATTATTTGATGTACGGAGCACACAGCATTCTCTCACGTACTATCACATTATCGCATATAGTTGGTTCAGGTCACTATTGTTGATGTGGGAAAATTATTGCATAAGCTAGAATGATTTTGACACGCGGTGCATACTAAACCTTTGAGTTAAAGTTAGATATATATTTATCGTTTTTTGTGAGATCACCGTGAATAATTGCTTCAATGACGCGGCTCTATAATTCTCCAAATCCCTAACTTCCTATCTTCCTCCTCTCCTTCTTTGGGTTCCTCTGTACAAACAGGTTTCGTCTCTTCCTCCTCTCGTATACTAACAGATTTCTCCGGCGCGCGAAGTCTCCTACACCGGCGAAGCCACGTCCGGGCTCGTTCGTCCCCGTCCAGTCTCAGTTCATCCCCGAATAGAGGAATCGTGGGTCCACTTGATCAAGAGGATTCCAGAAATTCGAGAGTTCGCTTCTAGAGATTCAGGGCTCTTATTTCATATAGTTTGATGTGGCTGAAAAGTCAGCCTCCCGTTTATATCGTACATAGTTCTAGCTCCATGGGTTTTCTAAATTTAAACAGGGTTTTCTCTTTTATATTTCAGCCCCTAATGTTGATGTATTGGGCTATTTCCTTTTCTTTTTTTATTTGCATTATAATTTTGAACTATACAACTTATACAATTATTCATGTAAGTTAGTTTATTTCCAACATATCCATTTTCCTTTTATTTGATATATATATATATATATATATATATTACAATAAATATTTACCTTTAATTATACAAAATTTACAAATTTAACTTGAATACTACGAATAAAATTTTCAATTAAACTAATTATTATCTAATAAATTAAATATTTTATAATTTATTTGGTATTTCAATCAAATTAATTAGGTTATAAACTAAAAATACAATTCCAAAAAAAATTTCTATCGAAATTTTGGATTACTAAAATATGGTATTAAATAGAATTTGTTTGTAATATAATTCGTAATTTTTAGCACTAAATATTTAATGTAAAACGTGGTTAACCTGATACACCTCTACTTAAAGCAAAATTTTATACGCTATCGATCCAATTTTCTTTATAATCGGGTAGTGGTAATATAACACCATGTATTTGAAATCTGATGAACACGGGATACTTTTAAAAAATAACTGTTTTGTCAATTTTGCGTAGCATTGAGCGATTATAGATAATTCGGATCTTGTTTATTGAATTTTTTTTTATCAATTTGACCTTCTCCAACTTGTGTTCTACCACTTCATCTCAATATAATGAAATTTTACATTTTATACTATATAATACTTCATACTGAGTCATTCGTATGCTATCTTGGTATTGATTATTGTAGAATAACTCAATGAGACAAAAATAGCCTTCCCACATTTTTCTAAAATTTAGGAGTCATGCTTTGAGTATGTCCTCAAGCATTTGGATCGTCTTTTTCGGACTACACGTCTGTATGGTGATGAAATATAGTGCTCATGTGTAGTGTCGTTCTTAGTTACTTATGCAGACTTGACTAGAATCTTGAGGTAAACCTCATATCTCTATCTCATACTATTGATTTTGGGACCCCATGCAGGCATACTATCTTTGAGATGTATAGCCTGACTTTTTTTTTGCACAATAATGTATAGCCTGACTAGTTTCTCTACTAGGTCAATCAACTTCATGGGTAGGAAGTGGGCGACTTTTGTGAGTCGGCCCACTATAGCCCATAAGGAGTCATGTCCTCATGGTGACAGGGTAATCTCGTCATAAAGTCCATGGTAATCATCTCTCATTTCCACTTTGGAATGGGGAATGCTGGGAGAAATCATGTCGGCTTTTGATTTTCGGCCTTGATTTGCTGACATAAGAGACACCAGGCCATGTACTCCGTAATTTGGCTCTTCATGTCCAGCCACCAGTACCCTTCCTTTAAGGTCATGTACATCTTGGTGTTGTTGGGGTGCATCGCGTACACAGAGTAGTGTGCCTCTTCGAGTATTGCATTCTTAAGCTCGGTGTCATTGGGGACCACCATCCGACCCTTATAGTCCAGTAGTTCGTCTGCTCATAAATAGAAGTCTATGGGAGTGTCCTCTATCATCATATCCACGTACTTCTTTAAATTGGAGTATGTTTTCTATTTGACTCTGATTTGGTCCACTAGGGTGGGCCGAACCATTAGATTCGCTACCAAACATGGAGTCCCCTCCTCCGTATTTAGCGAGATGTGAAGCTGGCTCAATTGTTCCAACACGTGAAGGTATTGACCCTACATGAGTTATGCTCACCCCGTGCTTTCGACTTAAAGCATCAGCTACCACATTGGCATTATCTGGGTGGTACTCTATGACCAGGTCATAGTCTTTTATTAACTCCAGTCATTGTCATTTACATTAACAAATATTTAAAGTTTTTGTGATTTGTAAAGATCCAGTATATTACCCCATAGAGGTAATGTCTCCACAAACTCTAGGTCATGAGTTGGGTAGCTCATTTCATGTTTCTTCAATTGCCTTGATGCATAGAAGATTACTCTTCCTTGCTGCATCAACACACACCCTAGTTTGTGTCTTAACGAATCAATGTACACGGTGTATTCTCCATCATTCATATCTGGGAAAGCCAATACCAAAGTCGTTGTGAGCCATTTCTTTAACTTTTAAAATTCTTATTTGCATTTTGGGCTCCACTCCGACTTGACACCCTTTCGTGTCAGCTGAATCATTGAGGTTGATACTATGGAAAAATCCTCCACGAATCTTCGGTAGTATCCAACCAACGCTAAAAAACTTATCACCTCTATGGGATTCTTGAGGGCTTTCTAGTCAGACACTACCTCTGGTGGGATCTACTTGGATCCCCTTTTCTGATATCACATGCCCTAGGAACATCTATTAGCCAGAATTCATACATCGAGAATTTGGCATATAGTTATTATTTCTGTAGTGCATCCAACACTAGTTGGTGATGTACATTGTGGTATACTTATGTCGAGGAATACACTAGAATGTCATCGATGATGACCATTACAAAATTGTCAAGGTAGGACTAGAAGATCTGATTCATTAAGTCTATGAATATCGTTGGGGGCATTTGTTAGTCCAAAGGGCATGGCCCTGAACTTATAATGCTCGTATATTGTCCTAAATGCAATTTTTTTAATATACTCCTCATTGACTTTCAATTGGTGATACCCAGACCTGTGGTCGATCCTGGAGAAGTACGACTTGTCAAGGTAGGACTGGAAGATATGATTCATTAAGTCCATGAATATCGTTGGGGCATTTGTTAGTCCAAAGGGCATGGCTCTAAACTTATAATGCTTGTATATTGTCCTAAATACAATTTTTTTAATATACTCCTCATTGACTTTCAATTGGTGATACCTAGACTTGAGGTCAATCTTGGAGAAGTGCGATACCACTATCAATTGATCGAATAGGTTGTCGATTCTAGGGAGTGGATAACTATTTTTTATCATTTCCTGATTCAACTAGCGGTAGTCAATTCACAGCCGCATTTTCCATCATTTTTCTTCACAACTAGGACACCCCAATGAGAGTAGCTGGGTCGGATAAACCCCTTTTTCATTGCCTTCTCGAGTTATTCCTTCAACTTCTTGAGTTCTACTCATTCCATCCGATATGGCACTTGCGATATCAGATTGGTCCCTGAGATGATGTTGATCACAAAGTCGAACTATCTATCCATGGGCAATCCAGGCAAGTTCTTGAAAAACACATCTAGGTATTCCCATACCACTAGAGTATCGCTAGGTATGGTTCCTTCCTTTTTGGCACTTGTGATCTATGCTAGGAACACATCACACCCTTTCCACATCATCCTCTAGGCCTTGAGACTAGATATAAGGTACAACTTAGTCAGACGTTTCTCTCTCTCCCTAGAATACCACCTTCTTGGCATTCTAGTCCCGAAGCATCACAATTTAGTTCCTACAAACTAGCCTGGCCTAGTAGGTGGATAGCTAATCTATCCCGATAATGAGATCCACTTTAGTTACACCTAGGGGTATTAGATTAGCATTAAGGAATTTTCCTTCAATGGTAACCTCACATTCCTGCATGACCATATCTCTAAGTATTACTTCACCTGGTTGGGAGCAGTAGATGGTTAGAAGATGATTATAAGCAAATTTCGATGAGTGAGATGCCCCAATTTATATGGAGGTAATCTAAAACTTTGTGAAATATATCAATAGATTTGTTTCATTAATTCATAGCCTATGGTGATAGCAATGAATTAATTTTTCCAAGAGGTAGAATTGGTGGGTCAACGCTGATCTACCAGGTAAAACAAGGGAATCCGAGTGTGTAGTTAGGCGAGGAAGATGACACATGCACGCGTGGCTATCGTACAACACGTGCATGCGCGCAGCATCTCAGACGACCGGTTTAGCACTGTAACGAATCAATTTCCAATAAATTTCTCAGTCAATTTAGTGGTTTTTAGCCTCGTTCACCCATTTTCGGCCGGTTATTGAGAAAATAAAAATAACTAAAAATTATACATTCAATTTCATATTTAATAGACAAAATAATCACTCAATTTGGATTTTTTTGATCGGCTAAATATTTGGGGAACAGGTTGTGACTCCACCTAGCTCAAACTAGGTTTAAATAGATTGTCTCTTAGTTTTCTCCCAATCAATGACTAAGTATCCCAAGACACTACTAATGGTTTCTCATTACAATTTCTCAAAGTAATCGTTGCCACTCGTTCGATCCATCTCTCTGATTCAACTTTATTTTTCGGTTCAAATCCACTTTCTGATTTGACTCGGTCGATTAAGATTTTTCGGTATTACAATTATAGACTATTTATGTCCACTACTACAAAAATCTAATGGAACAACTAATTTGAATTTACAAATTTAGAAAAACATAGATACTACATAAACTAAATACAATAACACAATATATTACATGAGACGGGCTACAGTGTCTATGTCAGAAGGTCATGTCTACTATGACTGTACCATTAACCTAGATGCATTAGTGGCATACAAGGAGTTTTTTACTATCTTCCATACATTCGGATTTCTCCATTTTATAGGAATTAATAGCAAGACAACACCTACAGCTTGCATACATCCAACTTGCATACAACCAACTCATCCAATAGACCACATTTAACTGTCACCATAATAGAACTTGTACTTGTCGTGTATAATTTTGTCTGTTTGTTATTTTTGTTTGTATATACTACAACTCTGTATAAATATGTGTGTTATAACACAAATGAAATGTGTACAAAATTATGAAAATATCTATTCCTTCTTCTTCTCTCAAATCCTTTATGGTATCAGAGTTGTCGGCTTAACAGCCTCTCCTCTACATTTTCCCCACTCCTACACCATCATTTTTATTTCATTTTCTTCTCTAGAAGTTTCTCTTCTTTAGAAGCTTTATAGGTTGCTACCTTTCAAGAAGAAGCTTTATATGTTGCTACCTTTCAAGAAGAGAGTCTTGGATTTCTATCTGACCCTTCTTCTTCTTCCCTCCATCGAAGCTGCTACTACTACGGGGTGGCGTGACCTTCTTCTTCTTCCCTCCACCAAAGCTGCTACTACTCCACCAAATCAGCTCTACTACTCTCCCTTCTAATAAGGTTTGTAGAGCCAAGAAAGAGCTTGGCGCCCTTCTTTCAAATGAAGCCCTAGCTTTTGTCCCGTCATTTCAGAAACAAGAAGAGATCGGAGGATGTCCTCTGCCATTTCTTATTTCTTCAAGAAGAGCTCTGGGAGGCCTCCAAGAAGACACAGACTGGACGACAGCTTCATCAGCACGGCCAACCTTCCTTCTCTCTTATTTGGAGGTGTTGCTCTGTCTTCTTTTTTGGCGTCCTGTTGTAGAGGCATTGCACTGTGAACGGAGACGTACAGGACGCGAAACTCCGGATTGTATGGGACATCCATCTTTGGTACAACTTGTAAGTCAACAAGAACTATAAGTATCTATATTACTGTTAACCTTCCACCTACACTACCAACTCTGTCCATTAAACTGGATGGTACAAACTATTACCTATGGTGCAGCAACATTAGTAATTTAATGCAAACCTATCAGTTATATGGATATGTTAATGGCAGTATACCACAACCTTAACCTACCATGTTGCTAAAGGAAGGAGATGAGGAAATTGAAATTGTTAATCTTGAACGTAATGTATGGGTAATTCGTGACAAATTCACTCTAACTACTATTGTAGCTTCACTTTCCACAGAAGTAAACTTGCAGGTAATTGGAGTACTTACCTCTGTTGAAGCCTGGACACATTTGGAAACATTGTACAGCTCATAGATCAGGGTATAGAAAGACATTATTGAGCAACAATGGCGTGAGTTAAAGAAGGGAGACCAACCTATGTCCTCTTATTTGATAGTTATATCCAACTTAACCACAAATTTCGCCCAGATTGAAGGCCAAAACCTAACCATGAGATCAAAAATAAGTTGTTTGATAGATTAGATTGTGAATGGGAGGCACTTACCTTGGCAATGTCCCCTATACTTGAAACCATGACATTGGATTCTCTCAAAGCCCTCCTGCTTGCTCAGAATGCCTGAAGACTCCAAAAATACAGCCTCGACAATGGCACTCCACCTCTTTCTGGTCTCCTTCCTCATATGGGTAATGCTCCAATTGTTGTCATCTCTCACGATCGTGGTCTCCTACCAGCTCCCCACACCAGTCGTACTCCAACTCCAGGTTCTGCTCATCTTTCTCCTCGCGTTCCTAATCACCCTAATCGCAGGCTTGAGTGAAATGATGGACAAATGCGTGCATGGAGTAGGCCAACAGCTTCTGGGCCTTACGATGGATCTCCCTCATCTAGGCCTTCTAGTGGATATCGCTATCAACAAATTGGGCCTCATGTAGGACCACTCCACCCAACTCCTGGATAACATCATTCGAGCTTCATGACCAATGCGGATTCAAGCCCAATTCTCGTGTTTCCAGGCCCATTTGCCAGTTTTGTGGCTTACTTGGACATTTAGCCACCCATTGCCCTTCATTTGAGCTAAAGCCTACATCGTCTACTCCACAAGTCCATTCTGCTTATAAAAATTAACCTAGCCATTATCATATTGACTGGTATGTTGATTCAGGTGCTACCACTCACATCACTAATGATTTGTCTCATATGACTATTTAGGAAGATTCTGTCATTCCTGAGCATTTGCTTATTAGAGACAAGATAGGTTTACCCATTCTATCCATTGGTTCTACCTATCTCACCTCTTCTACTCATTGCTTCGCTCTCACTAATATTTATTATGTTCCACAAATCTCCCTCAATTTACTTTTTGTCTCTCAATTCACAAAGAATAATGCATGTTATTTTAAATTTTATTCTACTTATTTCCTTATCAAAGATCTTACTTCTCATTAGGAGTTGTTGTGTGAGAGTCGTAAGGATGGATTGTACTATTTGCGCACTAGTTGTACTTCCTCCTCTATCTCTCCAGCTACTTATGTTAGTCGGGTTGAGTCTATTTCTTTATGGCATCAACGTTTAGGGCATTTTACCTCTTTTATTGTCAATTGTGTGCTTTCATAAAATTTATCAATACATGATATTTCATCTTTATCATTATGTGCATCATGTTCATGTGGCAAGATTACATAACAACCATTTTCTTTAACTTATCAAAAAAGCACTTATCCTCTTGAACTTATTCATACCGACATATGGGGGCTTGCCCCCCCATCATTTTCCACACCGGTCATCTTTACTATGTTCATTTTCTTGATAATTATAGTAAATTTTCTTAGTTCTTTGTCATGAAACATCGCTCTAACATTCTTTTTATTTTTCGTGTATTTCGTTTACAAGTTGAAAATATACTTGATCGTAAAATTAAATTTCTTCAATCTGATGGGCTAAAGAATTTATGTCTTTTTCCTTCCTATCTGAACTCCAACTTGCAGGAATTAGTCACGACTCTCTTGTCCCCATACCCCTCAACATAATGGATCGGTTGAACGAAAGCATCGTCATATTATTGACATGGGGCTCACTCTCTTGATCCATTCTCATGCACTTACCGGGATTTTTCCTTTGAAATAGTGGTCTATCTTATCAATCGTCTTACTACTCGTTCGTTAGGGTTTCGTTCCCCTTTGAGGTAATTCATCATACTCACCCTGATTATAAATCACTTTGTGTGTTCGGTTGTCTTTGTTATTCTTATCTTTGACCCTACTGCTTGCATAAACTTCAACCCAGCTCTATTCCCTATATCTTCCTTAGTTATCCATCTAACTATGTTGGTTATCAAGTTCTTGATTCTCGCACCAATCGTATCTTCATTTGTCAATCTGTTCATTTTTATGAAATAGTGTTTCCCTTCTCTGCCATCAGTACATCCCCTACTTCTCCTGTGGAGCACTCCACTACCCAACTCCCCATCCCATCCCCTGTCCCGGCTCCTTGTGCAGATTCAGGTATGATGTCTCTCTCTCGTGTACATGAGCACTCTCTTTCACCTGAGGTACCCCTTGAGTATGTTTCTTCAGCTACATCTTCTCCGGTGGCAGTACCTCCTCCCCTCGTATGATCACTCGATCACAGGATGGTTTTTTGCCCACTCGGCATTTTACTATTGACCCATTTGTATTTATTGCTAGCTCGCAGGAACCTCGTATTTATGCTCAAGTCAGTCGTCACCAACCTTGGATTGATGCCATTCACACTAAATTCTCTACTCTTTTTTACAAACATACATGGGATTTGGTGTCTGCTCCTCCTAATGAGCCCACAAGCATCTTGATGGCTCTATTACTTGTTATAAGGTTGATGCCATTTTCTTAGCAATACATGGGATTGATGCCATTTTCTTAGCAATACATGGAATTGATGCCATTTTCTTAGCAACCAGGTCTTGATTATAATGAGATCTTCGGCCCTGTCATCAAGCATATTACCATTCGGGTGATTCTCTCTATTGCAGTCTCTCATTAGTAACTCATTCGTTAACTCGATGTTAACAACGTTTTTCTTAATGGTAATCTTCATGAGGAGGTATACATGGCTCAACCACCTATCTTCGCAAGTCTATTTATAGTCTTGAGCGGGCTTCTCATGCTTGGTTTCTACGTCTTAATTCCTTTCTGCAGTGATTGAGATTCTGTTAATCGATTACAAATACATCTTTATTTATCTAACATACATCAAATTTATCATTTTTCTACTCATTTACGTAGATATCGAATACAACTCAGTACTCGGATGTGCCGAACTCCTGCTTCTCAAGCTTATCATCCCTCAACTGCTCGATGCTGGCCAACCCTATATACATTTTCAACCTCTCTCTCGGCGTCTCTATCAGGGAGCTCTCCAACGCATCCCTGTTCATGATGCATCTGAAGGAGAGCTCCAATGATGTCGGTAGCATAAACTTTAAGCTCATTCAAGGCTAACTTAATCTCCATTTGTTTGATCCTAGGCATTGGCAATATTGTAATCGAATCTGTACTCGCTTTCCTTTTATAAGATTCCTGGTTCTTCCCTTTCAGGTATTCTAACGGTGCCCTTGGAGAATGCGAGACCCTGCTGGACGATGCTCAGAGCTTGAAGATTACCAACATCCAGACCCTAGTAAGTGCTGCCATGACTGACCAGAAGACGTGCTTGGATGGATTGGAAGAGATGGGGTCGGCCCTCCTTGACGTGGCCGAGGATCCTCTCCATCTCATCATCCAACGATAACTTAACTTTGCAGTGTTTAATAACTACTCTAAATCGAGTATGTAATCTGCACTAGTGCACACGAATTTAGTAAAAAAAACGAGAAATGTAATTATTTTTTACTTCAATCAATTATTATTTATTAATTTATATATAATTAAATTGTAGGATATGTATAATAAAATATATAATTATATTATATATGTATATATTTTTTATCATATAATTCAATTATAAACTTGTTATAATAAGAAAATTATTGAATGTTAATTTTATAAGTGTTTTTATATTATTAATATATAATAGTAATAATAAAAATGATACATGTAAGATATAAATATTACAATTTTATAATATAACGGTATAATGTGTTATAAATAAATAATAATTATTATCATTAAAAAATTAATAAATATGAATTATTTAATAGTATTTAATCATGTGATATCAATAAAAATATTTAAGATAAGATATATTGTATATTTTCTACTGATATTTTAATATGCCACACTTTTATCATTAATCATATCATATGGGTCCCGCATACAAATCTTGGAGTGGGGCAGGGTGATCATGTATCAGTCATCTCTACCTACCTATTAGTCTTCATTTTTTCTTATATATTCTTACTATTTAATGAATAATAATTTATTTCAGTCATTATTGATTCCATATATATTTCATGAGTCTACTTGGTTGAGTTTGATTCCATCCCATATTTATATATACTTATTACTTGATAAAGAATAATTTATTTCATGCATTAATGATTTTATATACAAACTTGGTATGTTTTGATTCAATCCCACCTAAAATTAAAACAAATTACAAATTATTTAAATAAAGTGAATGTTAAACCACATTTTCATACATATATATATATATTAAATAAGTTAAAAACAAATAAATTTAATAAAATATAAGTATAAACATATTATCAAAGTATGTAAATATAATAGTTTGAGATTAAACTCACAATTATTTATTGGACTTTTAACCTAAATTTCAGCCTCATATATATCTCATTAACTCCATAGGATCCGCATCAAGGAAAATAATTAGATATGGTTAATTTCTAACGGTATAAATTTGAAATAAATAATTTCAAATATTCAATATAATTTATATAATATAAAATTTAAAAAAAAAGTGAATTGGATAACCTCATATAACTTCACTTGATAAATAAATTCATTCAAATAGCGGATAATTACACTTTAAAAAAATTATTGATATATATTTCATTGACTTCCAAGTAAATCACTTGTAAAATGATGACAATGGTGAAAAAAATATCATATTCTTGTTGAGGCGACCAACAAGATCTATTCAGTAAAACAACAACTTATTCTCCCAATAGAAGTGAGTATCAGGTATCACTTCATGGTACAAAGTAAATATAGGTGGCGGGAAAAACTTAAAAAAGATAATGCAATAGCTCCATCCACCCGGTAACTAGAGACAGAGACGGGATCCAAAAACTTGAGCCTTCCCGGAAGAGGGCTCTATCGGTCTCTTCATGTTATATATTTTCTACACTGTGTGATTGATGAATTGGGTTAAGAATTGTCTTATGAGATGTGCATCTCCTATGGCAGGAAACAGAGGAAACGGTCTTCTCCTCTGGTTGCTGCTCGCTTTCCTGTTTCCAGAGAGAGCCAATATCGGCCCCGATCTTGGCAGCATCAGATGCAGCTCCGGACAGCCCTCTCCTCGTAAACCCAACAGCGTACAATCCTCGGCTTCCCTTCCACCCATTCGGAAATGGCGTTTTAGGGTACCCGTTGTTGCCGAAAAAGTCAGTCTCCTAGAGAAAAAAAGAATGAAACAGCACATAACAAGTGTAACCAATTAAGAGATGAACATCATCTCACCTGTAGCCAAGAACGCACGTTGCTCTTGTACCCAGTGGCTAGAACGACCGAGTCGAACTCGAGCCGGCAGCCATTCACGAACTCGACCTGGTTCGAGCCCACGAAGTGCTTGATCTCGGCAGGCACGACCTTGATGCTCCCCGATCTGATCTTCCCGAGGGCGCCGATATCCAGCACTGGTGTCTTCCCTCCCTTGTTCTTCAGCTCAAGAGGCCCTGTCGATGGCCTCCTAATCCCAAGCTTCTCGAGGTTCCCGAAGAAGAGCCATGCCAGTACCAGCAGCAGCTTGTCGACCATCCATAGCGGCAGCCAGTTCATGAGGATGGCGGCCAGCTCGAATGTCGATTTGCCTAGGACCTCTCTGGGCAGCACATGGACCTGTTAAATAAGAAAATGTCAGCATGGCATATTGAAATTTGTCCTCCTGAAATGTACCAATGAAAAGGGTACTCTACTATGTACTTACAGAGGATCGAACGACCATGAATGGATGGGCATTGTGGTTGCAGAGATCAAGGGAGACTTCCATGCCCGAGTTCCCGCAGCCGACCACCAGAACCCGCTTTCCCGAGAACTTTTCGCCAGACTTGTAGTCGGCAACATGGAGGACTTCACCTTTGAAATCCCTAAGCCCTTCTATCTGTGGCACCACGCAGTCGGCATTTTCGCCGGTGGCCACCACAAGCCACCTGCAGATGTACTCCACCTGAGGGCTAGACTCGACGTCGGCGGGGTCGGTGGCAGCGGTTGTCCTGACCCGCCACAGACCGAGGGTCTCGTCGTAGTGGGCCGACTGGACGCACTCGCGGAAGTGGGGGTGGATGTCGAAGTGATCGGCGTAGGACTGGATGTAGTCGATGAACTGCCGGCGGTTCGGGTAATTGGGGTAGTCGTCGGGGAAGGGGAGGTTAGGAAACTCACAGAACCGCTTGGAGAGGTGGAGCTTGAGCCGGTCGTAGGTCCGGTTCTGCCACAGCGAGGCGAGGCAGTCGGCCCTCTCGAGCACCACGAATGGCACACCATTTTCCCTGAGGCAGGCGGCGGTGCCCAGGCCGGAAGGCCCTGCGCCGACTATAACTGGACCATTGACCCAGATGGAGCGGTGGGAAGCGGAGGAATTCTCGCCATCTTGCATGAATTCGAGCTTCTCCATTGTTATAGGAAGTGTATCTAGTTATTGATCAATAGGAAGCCACTCGATCTTAGCCCAAAAAGGCCCACAAGTTACCTTAGCCCAAAAAGGCCGAGAACTTGATATCAGCAGAAATGCCAGCAAATGAATGAACTTTAACCAGCCAAATGGTCAAAAACTTGATCTTTAGCCAAAATGCCAAGAAATGAATGAGTTTTTACACCTTGAAGTATCCAATATTATAATTAGCTCCATGCCCTCTATTCCTCTTCCCCAACCAATATGGGAGGACTCGATGACAAAAAAATCTTGAACTTTGAATGGTTATTGGAGTTTGGAGGGAAGGGAAAAGTTAGATGTTTGGAGGACTTGCTCCAAATTGAGTATGAAATTGGGAGCGTAGGAATTTAGTAAATATATATATATATATATTTAAAGGAGAAATGTAGTTATTTTTTACCTTACTTTAATCAATTATTATTTACTCTTATATTTATTAAGCTATATCTAATTGAATTAAATTGTACTATTACAAATTATATAGAATATGATAAATTATAATATTAAAAATAAATAAAGAGAAGTATAATAAAATATAATGTCACATAATGCTATCATAAACTTGTTATAATGTGAAAATTAATGGATGTTAATTTTATAATAGTGTTTTTATTTAATTAATATATAATAGTAATAATGAAAATAATATATATACATATATAATATGTATCATATACAATTCTATATATATATATCATCATTTTATAATACAATCATATAATATATTATAAATAGATAATTGTTACCATGAAAAATAATGAATAAATATTAATTATACAATACTATTTAATCATATAATAACAATATAAATATATAGTATATATTCCTTACATGCATTTACATATACCATATAAATATATTTATGGGTCTGAGTGCGGGTCCCTTATACCCGCACTCGACCACCGCTTGCCATCCATAAATTAACGAGTATTTCCCATTCTTTTTATGTTTGCTCCATGCCTTCTATTCCCCTTCTTTACCCAGTATGGGACTCCATGACAAAAAAAATATTTTCTACCATGCACATCATGCATCCCACTATAAGGCTACTTTGGATGGCCCCTTTCAAGTTTGTAGTTAAGGCAAAAGTGAGAGGTTTTGAGTACTTAATAACTACTCTAAATTCATATATATATATATATATATATATATATAATAAGATATACACATTTGTATACATCATTTATTATTATTTTTCCATTTTCCCTTGCCATTCCTATGTAGTATTAATTATTATTTTTTGCTATTAGTGAATATTTGAGAGGTTGATAATTACGTATACGTATCATTAGCTTTATAACCTCTCGCACTAAAATATTTGGGTGATTACTTAATTTTATTGGACCGACCTAAAATTAAAACAAATTTTATGTTTTCATTGAACCCCATCTAAAATTAAAGTAATTTTCATGTTATTTATTAAATGAATGGTATGTTGAAAGGTTTTTTTATATATGTTAAATAATTTAAAATTAAACAAGTAAATGAAATAAAATATAAGTTGACCATACCTATAAACTATTATAAAAATCACACAAATCTCGTAATTTATGATTAAATATATAATTATTTATTAAACTTGTTATTTTAAATTTTATGAGATAGGTTGAATATTAATATAGATTTTATTAATTTTATAAATCTCTCCTCTTAATAAAATAATTGAGCTAATTTTGGTTGGAACACACTGAATATTAATATATTAAAAGTTATATTGATTTTTTTATAATATAATTTAAATGATGTGAAATTAAAAAAATAAATTAAATAAGATAGTATAAATTTATGTACATATACAAACTAAACTCTCACGCGAAATAATACACAATTTTTCTTAAACTTAACTATTTTAATGTATAAAATTCATGAAAATTATTCATAATTATATATAAATCTAGTAAAGTTAACTCCATTTGAGTAATATGAAGAAAATCACATTATCAAATTAAGGAAATAATTTAAACTCGAATAGAGTACGTAAGAATCATGGATTTGATTTGGTTTGATCACATGAATTACTTGATCATCATAGAAATAACTTTTCTACTATCTAATATAATCTTTGGGAGGTCGCAATTTACACAAAGAACCCCTCTCAAGTTTTTTTTTTAAATTAGTGTTTAATTACAAATTTATTTCACTAATTATAAATTATATTTTTATGTTTACTTCTAATAATTTTGAATATCTATACCTAAAAATAATATACATATATCATTATAATATCCACCTATAATTAAAGTGTGTATATATTAGAATATCATATCCGGATAAGCATTTTTTTTATAATTTACTTGATTATAATATATTAGTACAATTTGCTTGATTTACTTACGAGAACTTATTTAGGCTATCATTCACTTGATTTTAACAAATTAATAAAATTTTCTAAAATTTATTAAAATAGTTTTATATTTTTATTTTCTAAAAATATACTATAAAATATTTACATTTATAAAATTAACATTTTGTTCCTCTTCATAAAAAAAAATAACATTTTATCATCATTTATGCATAAATTATCATTTTATCCAACATTTATTTAAAAATAAAAATTATCATTTTTTCACAAAAAAATTATCATTTTTCTCTTTTATTTATAAAAATTAATTAATTTTACTAATAAATCTTCCATTATATTTGATATATTTATTATTTCAAAAATCATTTACTGGTTAATTATACTATCAGGCTATTTTCATAAACTTTCTCATTATTACAAAATATTTCAAAACTTTTCAAATTTTATATTTTAGTTCACAAATTTTGAAAATCACATAAATCAACTTTAAAATTTATAAATTCTTCATATACTTACATTAATCTCCTAAGTAGTCATTTTGAAAAGTCAAATTAATCTTCCAAAAGTGATTAAAACAGAGATTGTATTTTAAACTAAAACTTATATATTGAGATTATTAATCTAAATTTTATAAGATTTATTAGATGCCAATATAAATTTTATCAACTTCATAATATTATTATTTATTGCAAAATATTTGAGTTAATTTAAATATATATAAAAACTAAACTCTGAAATAGAATAATCCATATTATTTCTTAAACTTAGCTATTTTAATATACAAAATTCATGAAAATTATTAATGATTACACTTAGATCTAGTAGAGCCAACTTAATTTTAACTAATATGAATGAAAGCATATAGTCTCTATTCAACCTTTCACCCATTTGATAATTGTTGTTTCGGGTAAAGGTAAGTGAATTAAATTCTTAAAAAAATGTACGAATCTAATGTAATATTTTTTGGTATACGATACTTCAAAAATAAATAAAAACCAATCCCTATAATAAAAACTAATGGATACAAAATTTAAAATGTAATTTTCTTCCTAAATATTCCATTTGAACTCTATTGAAAGATACCGGAAATTGACAAGGTTCATCGCACGTGTAACTAATATGGCACGTTGCTCTCGTACCTAGTGACTAGTACACCCCCAGTCGAACTCGAGTTGTCAGAGATTAACAAACTCGACTTTGGTTTGAGCCCTGGCAGGACAACCTTGATGCTCCCCTATATGAACTTCCCCGGTTCGCAATCTAGTAGTGACATCCCTTCTCAAATTCTTCGGTTCAATGCGTCATATCCCTCTAAAATTGTTAAGTTCAAGATTAAATATCTAATTCCAAATTTAATAGAATATAGAGGTGTTATATTTTTATAAAATTAAAAATATTTACTTATTTATAAGTTTTTTTTAAATGCATAAAATCTTATCAACTGAAAATAATTTTAAATAAATACGGACAAATAATATAAATATATTATTATACTGTTTACTCCATTTGAAGGGTATATATCGATATATTTCATAAATACTTGTAATTTTATATAATTATGTTTTTACCATAAATATATATTTTGCTTGATTTACTCATAACCTATTTACACTATCATTCACTTGATTTTTATAAATTAATAAAATTTTCTAAAACTTATTGAAATAGTTCTTATATTCTTATTTTCTAAAAATTACAATAACATATTTACATTTACAAAATTATTATTTTAACCGTATTTATATAAAAAAATATTATTTTTCCATCCTTTAGGCATAAACAACCATTTTATCCACTATTTATTAAAAAATAAAAATTTTACCTAAGTAAAAGTGATCATTTTGACTTTGAAAAAAAATTACTATTTTACTACTTTATTTATTAAAAAAAATAAGTTTTACTCCTAAATCTTCGAAAATCATATTTAAAATATTCATTTGTTTAAAAATTACTTACTTACTCCTTATACTTCCCTTATGGATAATTTTAACATTTTTTCTCATTTTTATAAAATAGTAAAAAAATTTTAAAATTTTATATTTTAATCCCCAAACTTTAAAAATCACATTAACCAACTTCAAATTTTATAAATCCATTCAAAATAGTTCCATTAATATCCTAAGTATTCATGCAAGGAGTTGAAAGGTCTTACTATGATTGAATTTATGTGTTTTTCAAAACTGGTTGAAATAGATGTATGATAGGTATAGTAAGAAATTCTCGTAGGAGATTACACCACTAGTGGTCGGTGTGTAAGCAAAATAAAGTAAATGATCACGAAACTCATTTTGTGATAGTGTCTATCGGATGTGTAACATCATAATTTTTTAAACCGGTATTTAAATCAAATCGAAATAAATCGGTGTTGAACTGGGAATGGAAACCTAAGTCGAGATTTGGAATTTAAATTGTATTAGAGATTAGTTACGATAGTAAATTTATACAGTGGATAAGTGCATGAAATTATCCTCAAAGAACCCTCTTGAATGAAAATTAAGAATAGAGAAAAGTTTGATTGAAAACTGGTTAGAATTGGGATCGAACTGACTTGTGGTACAAAGACCCCAATTTTTAGTAGGGGTTATATAATTTGAAAAATAGTAATTATTGAGTCCAATTAATATGAAATTAGATAAAATTTTTTTAGAAAAATAAATTGGGTCAAGAACCGGTTGAATTGGGGGTGAACCACTGAATCGAATCATAGCAATAAAACCCCATAATTTTTAGAATTGGGATAAATAAATTAAAAATAGTTGTTCTCAAGCCCAATTTATAGGGAATTGAACAAGCAAGTTTTAGAAAAATAATTTGGACCAATAATTAGTCGAACTAGAGGTTAACTGACCAAAATCGTTCAAACCAAGCAATTTATTGGTCGAAAACTGGTTCGCTACAATGCAAATTAGTCACCGTATATGTCGAGCACAAGACACACACTACACCCACGCGTGTGTGCACATGCTTGTCTTCATTGCCTGATCATCGATCCAAAATCCGACCTGGATGTGGTCAGAAACTCGATTCTTAGTTGAAAGTAGTGCAATTTTTTTATCCCAACACCTAAAGAGAAAATCATTAAAAATGAGTCTATGGAGGTCCAATCTAATCAGCTATGGACATGACATGATGGATGCTTGATACCCTCAAGCTGGCTATTTAAGCCTTGGCTCGGTCAACCATCATAATTCTCTCTTAAAGCCATCTTACTCAGTTTTATGGTGACCTCACTTTTAGAGATGATAATTTCCGATTCCAACCACCAAATTTGGTGATTATAGTGTGGATAGAACCACACCTCTCTCCAACTCTCACAAGCATTCTACGGGTGACAATGTGATTAAATAGTAACATTTCTCTCTCAGCAAGAACATATCAGTCTCTTCCCAAGCCTACCCGACCTATTCTGTCACGCCCCGACCCAATTTGGTTGGATCCCCGTGATCAACCCGCCACTCTCCCAGTTTATTAAAGGGTTTCCCCTTATTGTAAACCGTAAAGAGTAAGGCATCCTTTAACCTGCACCTTTTTCCTGGAATAGCATAATCAAAATTGCATAAAATTTAAAACTTTACATACCTATCTTACATGCATCTTAGTTGACGGTCTTTAAGGGGAGGCTTTCCGGGATTTCCTGAAAGGGATATAAGGGAGGGGTGAGTACGACTACTCAGTGAATGGGTTTTTAAAAGCTTTTGACTTTTAAGAAAAACATTTATATGGAGTGTGCCAAACTCCTTTGTTTTAAAAAAAATCCCTTCATTTAAAAATTCGAGTTTTCCCATTATTTCTTAATTACTACGATGTGTCATCACCCAACACACATCCTTCATCATGAAGGTTACACAAATTCGCAAGTCAGTATCACTACTGAACCCGCTAGTGGCTTCAGAGCGACTTTTCCTGCCACCCAGATAGAAGTACGACCACTTCTACCCTGGAAATGAGTGGATGTACGCGACATCCAACCCACAATCCCGAAATCACTTCTTCGTGTCCGTATGAGGACAGAGACCTCATCCTATCCCCACCCCGGTCTCATGCGCTTGGTGCTACTCCAGATTTCGCACAGACACCTGGAACGACGATCTGCCCTTATACTCATCGGGTCGTCCAGGGCCCTTAGGACACATCACTACCCCTCATGGGCGTCTTGATGATCCCATAATCATAGTGCATGTACAAACAATGTTTTCTTATCAAGCCATGTAATATGTGGTGTCACTGGTCCAACGGCCCCGACTCTCAACTCAACTCGCAGTTGTTTGTCTTGACTAGTCCGTCGACCTGCCATGTCGCACTGCCGCTAGTTGACTGAGCATGTCGGTCCTATCTTAGTACCATGGCCAAACAATTCACTTATTAAGTTTTATGGCACATATATTATGTTTGTTTACGAGCTCGTGCTCGTGCCAACTGGCCTTGGGCCCACTGTACAAGATTTTAAAAAAACTGGGTATTCTAGCCCGCAAGTTCCAAAATTGAGGCCCCCGGCCTATAAGAGCTATTCGAGCTCCCGTCAAGAAGGTCTCCCAAATAGTTTAAGCATTGGCACACAGTCAGGGGAGTACACTTCCGACAAAATAGGTTTTCACTGTCCATTATACCAACCGGTATAAGGACA
This sequence comes from Trapa incisa, assembly GCA_030064435.1. Taxonomy (NCBI): domain Eukaryota; kingdom Viridiplantae; phylum Streptophyta; class Magnoliopsida; order Myrtales; family Lythraceae; genus Trapa; species Trapa incisa. The sequence goes on along the minus strand of CM057770.1, from coordinate 4,314,206 downwards.
TCCCCGTTCATAACCGATGAACGGGTTTTCAACTTCCTTCGAGGAAGTCTCATCATACTAACCGAGTATGATCTACTTACAATCGGTAAGTAGTTTTTCCGCAAAATTTTCACATCACTTTCTCTAAGTGGTGATGGTTAAAATACCACTAAATAGTGGGTTTTTATACCGAGGTACTTATCATTCCCTACCGGGTATGACATAAAATTTTCACTCACAACCGGTAAGTGGTTTTTATATTTAAGTTGTGCTCATCATCCCAACAAGGTATGATGTTAGTAAACCCACTCACAATTAGTAAGTGGTTTGTATCTTTAAGTTGTGCTCATCATTCCAACCGGGTATGATGTTAGTAAACCCACTCACAACCGGTAAGTGGTTTTTAACTTTAAGTTGTGCTCATCATCCCAACCGGGTATGATGTTAGTAAACCCACTCATAACCGGTAAGTAGTTTTTAACTTTAATTTGTGCTCATCATCCCAACCGGGTATGATGTTATTAAACCCAATCACCCGTTAATGCCGTGAATTCTACTAGAATGGTTCTTTGTATTCACGCGAGCTTGTCCTTGTTGGCGTTCCCGGTATTTCGCGTTCCTACACGATATGAACAACCTTGTTCATTATTACTCGGCATAACAGCCTACATTCATTTCCAATGAATGAGAAAACCTAAACTTTTAGTTATTTGCAATTAGGTCCCTAAAGTTATTTCTCTTTAACTTTAAGTCCCTAATTTTGATTTTTCCTCAAATTGAGTCCCGTAACTTTTAAAATTTATCATAGGACCTCAATTTATTCAATTTCACCAAAAAGGGGTTTAATTTCCCAAATTTCCAATTTGGTCCCCCAATTTCCAATTTGGTCCCCCAATTTTTCCAAAATTACCATTTTGCCCTTGTTTTACAAAAATGGTAAGTTTTGCCCCAAAATTCCAAAATTCCTCAATTGGTCCTCCAACATTATTTTCATGCCCAATTGACCCCTAATTTCATAAAATTGTATTTTGGCCCTTTGAATTTAAAAAATCCCCAATTTTCCCCCAATTCCAACTTCTTAACACAGCCGAATTTGATTTAATCAAATTGACCCATCAAATGTTTCCAATTGTTGAAATTTAAGTTGAAATTGAGTTTCTACATGTTCATACGATTCTTCAAAAATGTGAATCGCAAGTTTTAATGTCGGGACGAGCTCAAACGGAGCTTCGCCGAAAAATGAACTATAGAGAGAGAAAGCTTCGATTACTCACCGGTGAAGGCACGATAGTTCGAGCTTTCAATCTAGGCAAATAGCTCTCGTCCTGAGGTTTATCCTAGAATCAAGAATTGTATCAATTGATGCAGAATTAGATTAGAATTTTTTCATTGAAATTCGGTCGATTTTCTCTCTAGCACCAATCGAAAATTGTAAAGGGGAGCCGAATTGGCTTACCTTTCGGTCCTAATTCGGCCGTGGAAAGGCTGAGGAAGTGTTGGGAGGGCTTGGTTTAGCATGGAGGGCTTGAAATGGTCGATTTCAGCTTGGCCGAAATAGGGCAGCTTCGGTCCGCCGGAGTTGCTTCACTATTCCATCATGTCGATGCTTCTCCAACGATTCTCGGATTGACTGGAGTTTACTATCATATAGCTGTCTTCTCCCTGGTTCTAAAGAGCCCGACCTTTGTTCAAGTCGAAGCTCTGATTCGAGCTTTACCGGGAAATGGAGCAGTAGAGAGAGAGAGAGAAATGTTCAGGTGTGAGGAGAATGAAATGGGGATGACCTCTTTATATAGGCGTAAAACACGTGTATTAAATGGGCGAGATTTATTACTAGTATTAATATTGCCATAAATTATTGGTATTAATTCCAATAATTTAATTTCGGTATTAATTCTAATAAATTAAATTTCAGTATTAATTCCAATAATTTAATTTTGGTATTATGGTTATTTATGATAAGGCGTACATACAAATTTTTTACCAAAATTTTGGGTTACAAAAAAATTCATACTTCCCAAGAAGTCACCCATCCTCACACTACTTTTGAGCAAGCACACTTAACTTTAAAGTTCTTATGTAATCTAGTTCACTTAAACCACTTTGGTTTTTATTTTCTAATTTGTCTTAAGTTTATTTTTCAAGGTTTAATGAACCCTTTGGATCACCCCGAGAGTTGTAAATTTCCAACTTGCCCGTTCAAAAATAATCGGGTTTGTGAATCGGTTTTGAATCCTAACTTGGTTTGACCGGTTCTTTTCCTAGTTTTCCTTAGCTCAAAAGGGCGGGTTTTACATATTCGATAACCAACCACAACAAAAAATAATTCTAGAGACTACTCTCAGTTATATCTAGCTAACACCATCGATCGTTTGAGCTGAAGGTAAGTCTTGTGCCTGTGAAAATTCTTAAAATCTTCGGTGACACCCTATTTTAAAGGTTTCCTATCATGCCCCAACCCAGTTTGGACGGATCCCCATGATCAACCCGCTACTCTCCCGGTTTACTAAGAGTTGTCCCTTGTTTATAACCCATGAAGAGTAAGGCGTCCTTTAAACCTGTACTTTTCTTAGAATACATAAATCAAATCTGCATAAACTATTTAACTTACATACCCATCTTGTAGGTATGATTAACATAAGGTCTTTGGGATAGGTTTCCCTTAGTTACCTGAAAAGGGATATAAGGGAGGGGGTGAGTTCAACGACTCAATGAATGAGTGTTTAAAGTTTGACTTTTAGGGAAAATATTTGAATTAGAGTATGCCATACTTCTTATTTTATTTTAAAATTTCTCATTTTCAAAATTTCGATTTCATAGCCATTACTCACTCCTCAACCATAATTGGTGTGTTTATCAACTAACACTGCCCTTCATCATGAAGGGAACACATATTCGTAGGCCAGCCCATCCATTATACCCATTTGTGGCGTCTGAGCGATTTTACCGGTCACCTAGATAGAAGCACGTCCACTTCTACCCAGAGAATGGGTGGATGTACGCGACATCCAACCCTCAATCCCGTGAATAAAACTTCGTGTTCGTATGAGGATAGAGACCACTCGGTCTTGTGTGCATGAAACTCAAACACAAAACCTTTAGGAAGCCCCAAACATAGTAGTTTCGTGGAGTCCAAACATAGAAATTCTATGGAGTACAAACACAGAACTCCATGATTGACTGGTATGATGAGAAACACAAACACAATAGTTTCTCTTTTCCCTTATTGCCACAATGTCATCCAGCCGCCCTTAGGACGCATCACTACCCCTCTTGGGCATCTTAATTGTCTTGAACCTCAAGTGCATGCACAAACAAAGTTTTTTCTCAAAATCCATTTAATCTTTGGTGCCACTAGTCCAACGGCTCCGACCCTTAACTCGACCTATAGCTGTTTGTCTCGACTGATCCGCCGACCTGTCATGTCGCACCGCCGCCAGTCTATCGAGTATGTCGGTCCTATCTTGGTACCATGACTAATCAATTCATTTATTTAAGTTTTATGGCTCAAATTCATGTTTGTTTACGAGCTCTTGCTCGTGCCAACTGGACTAGGGCCCACTTTACGAGATTTTCAAAATTGGGCATATTAGCCCCAAGTTCCAAAACCAAGGCCTTCAACCTATATGAGCTATTCGAGCTCCTACCAAGAAAGTCTCCCAAAAATTTTAAGCAGTGTCACACAGTTAGGGGAGAGCATTTCCAACAAAATAAACTTTTCAATTGTCCATCATACCAATCGAACATGAGGACATCTCCGCTTATGATCGACAAGTGGGTTTTCCACTTCCTTCTAGTAAGTTTCGTCATACCAACCATGTATGATCTACTTACAACCGATAAATAGTTTTTCCACGAGATTTCCAAATCACTATTCTCATCTGTGATGATTAAAATACCACTTAGCAGTAGGTTTTCTTTTACGAGTTGCTTATCATCCCAACCGGGTATGATATTAAATATCACACTCACCCGTTAATGCAGTAAATTTTCTCTTAGTTGGCTTGTTGTTCTTACTCAAACTTGTCTTAGCTGGCATTCTCGGTACTTTGTGTTCCTACATGATATGAACATTTTTCTTCATTATTCTTTGGCCTAATAGTCCTCATTCATTCTAAATGAATGGGAAAACTAAACTTTTCCTTTATTTGCAAGTAGGTTCCTAAAGTTATTTTTCTTTAATTTTAAGTCCCTAATACAGATTTTTCCTCAAATTGAGTCCCAAAACTTTTAAAATTTATCTTAGAACCTCAATTTATAAAAATTCACAAAAAAGGGTTTAATTTCCCAAATTTCCAATATGGTCCCCCAATTTTTCTAAAATTACCATTTTACACCTACTTTACAAAAATGGTAAGTTTTGCCCCCAAAACTCCAAAAATTGCCCAATTGGTCCTCCCACATCTTTATCATGCCCAATTGGTCCTCAATTTTATGAAATTGCACTTTAGTCCCTCGAATTTTTGAAATTCCCAAATTTTCCCCAATTTCAACCTTCTAACTTAGTCGAATTCAATTTTATCAAATTGACCGATCAAATGAGTTTATATGTTGAAATTAAAGTTAGATTGGAGTTGCTACACCTTCATACAATTCAATTGCACTTTGAATCACACAATTTGGTGCCAGAATGAGCTCAAATGGAGCTTCGACGAAAAATTGGACTTATAGAGAGAAAGCTTATCGTCAGCGGCGCGACGATCCATACTTTCGATGTGGGTAGATAGCTCTTGTCCTGAGGTTCCTCCTAGGATCAAGAATTGCATCAATTGATGCCGAATTAAGTGAGAATTTTATCATCAAAGTTCTACTGGTTATCTCTCTAGCACTGGTCAGAAATTGTAGAGGACAATCAAATTGGCTTACCTTTCAACTCTAATTCAACTGTAGTAGGACTGTAGAGGTGTTGGGAGGGCTTGGTTTGGTATGAGAAGGGTTTGAATTGGCTAATTTCAGTTTGGCCGAAACAGGGCAGCTTTGGTCCATCGGAGCTGCTTCACTATTAGATCACACCGACACTTCTCCAGCGATCCTTGGAGTAAATGGAGACTACATGTAAACCCCGATCTTTGGAGTTAAGGAAAACCCGGAAAAGAACTAGTCAAACCGAGTAAGAAAATCAAACCAGTTCACAAACCCGATCATTTCGGAATGAGAAATTTGGAAATTTACAACTCTCGGGTGATCCAAAGGGTTCATAAAAACCTTGGAAAAGAACCTTAGGACAAATTGGAAGAGAAAAGCATACCGTTTTAGAGGAACCAGATCCAACTAGATTGAACCGGTTTATGAACCGAAACCGATAAAGAAAGGGCAAAATGGGAAATTTATGGATTTCGAGTGACCCAAAGAGTCCCAAAAGTCATGGAAATGGACTTGAGAATGAATTGGAGATGAAAATCAAACTAGTTCAGGTGAACTAGATTAAATCGGTTTAGACCGGTTTTAACCACTATTGAACCGGATTCTTAATTTATTTTTCTAAGTGGCTTAAAAAATTCAAATTTGAGATTTGTGGCACCACTGGATAGAAAATAAATTTATATGAATTTAGAAATTTTTAGGTTTAAAAAATTCGCTCGAATGGGGGGAGGGGGGAGGGGTGTGAACCAACTGGTTTAAGCTTTGGACTCGGTTCGGACTGGTCCGGTCCGGTTCGGAATAGTGTCGTCTTCTTCCTTTAGATGACAGCACTGTTCACTCGCCGAAAAATCGTGCAGTGCCGACGAAGCTGAAAAGTCTCCGATCAAGGAGTTTTAGGCAATAAATGACCTCCATTAAGGCGCCAATCAGATGACCAAGAAGTCCCCAAGCTTCCTATATAAAGACCCCCTCCCCATTCATCCTCTCCACGTCTAAAAAGCTCACTCTCTCTCAACTGCTTAGTTTTCTGGTGAAGCTCCAACCAGAGCTTCGATATAGGGTCATTTCTGAGCCAAACAAGGTGAGGTCGAGTTCTTTAGAATTGGGAAGAAGTCAGCTACACGCATGTAGTCTCTGCTTGCTCACTGGATCACCGGAGAAGTGACGGTGTGATGGAACAGTGAAGCAGCTCCGGCAAACCGAAGCTGCCCTGATTCGGCCGAGCTGAAATCGGCCAATTCAAGCCCTCCTTACCAAGCCCTTCCAACAACTCAATAGAAAGTTTGGTTTTCTCATTCATTTGGAATGAATGAAGGCTATTAGGTCGATGGATAATGAACAAGTATGTTCATATCGTGTAGGTATACGAAGTATCGGGAACGCCGGTAAGGACAAGCTCACGTGAATACAAAGAATCGGTCGAGTGGAATTTACTATATTAACGGGTGAGTGAGATTTTATATCATACCTGGTTTTGAATGATAAGTACCTCGAAATGAAAAACCCATTATTTCGTGGTATTTTAAACATCATAATTTAGAGATGTGATGTGAAAATCACGCGAAAAAACTAATTACCGGTTGTAAGTAGATCATACCCGGTTAGTATGATGAAACTTTCTCGAAGGAAGTGGAAAACCTGTTCATCGATTATAAGCGGGGATATCCTTATACTCGGTTGGTATGATGGATAGTTGAAAACATATTTTATCAGAAGTGCTCTCCCCTGACTATGTGACAATGCTTAAACGATTTGGGAGACCTTTTTGACGGGAGCTCGAATAGCTCTTATAGGTCAGGGGCCTCGATTTTGGAACTTGGGGGCTAATATGCCTGATTTTAAAAATCTGGAACAGTGGGCCATAGGTCAATTGGCACGAGCAGGAGCTCGTAAACAAACATGATATATATGCCATAAAACTCTAAATAAATGAATTGTTTGACCATGGTACCAAGATATAACCAACATATTCAATCAACTAGTGGCAGTACGACATGACAGGTCGACAGAACAGTCAAGACAAACAACTGCAGGTTGAATTAAGGGTCGGGGTCGTTGGACCAGTGGCACCACAGATTATATGGCATGATAAGAAAATACTGATTGTGCATGCAATGTGATTACCGGACCATTAAGATGCCCAAGAGGGGTAGTGATGCGACTAAGGTCCTTGGACGACCTGGTGGGTATAAGGGCAGTTCGTCGTACCAAGTGACCATGCAAAATTTGGAGTAGCATCAAGCGCATGAGACTGGGGTGGGGACGGGATGAGGTCTATGTTCTCATATGAACATGGAGAATTGATTTCGGGATTGAGGGTCGGATGTCGCATACATCCACTCATTCTTAGGGTAGGAGTGGGCGTGCTTCTATTTAGGTGGCCGGTAAAGTCGCTCCGACGTCACAAGTGGGTTCGGTGGACGGGCTGGCCTGCATTTGTGTGATTGACCTTCATGATGAAGGATGTTTGTTGGGTGATGACACACCATGATTAATAAGAACTGTGATAAAAACAAAGATATGAAATGATATGATTTTTGAAAGAAAATAAGGAGTCTGACACACTCCAATACAAATCTTTTTCCTAAAAGTTAAATTTCGGAAACCCATTCACTGAGTAGTCGTACTCGCCCCCTCCCTTATATCTCTTTCAGGAAATTCCGGAAAGTCTACCCTTAAAAACTATTAACTAAGATGCATGTGAGACATGTACGATAAATTTAAAATATTATGCAGTTTTGATTTATGTTATTTTAGGAAAATATGTAGGTTTAAAGGACGCCTTACTCTTTACGGTTTATAATAAGGGGAAACCCTTTAATAAATTGGGAGAGTGACGGGTTGATCACGGGGATCCGACCAAACTGGGTCGGGAATTGACAACTAAAGTAGTATGAGAGCCTGTTTCCTCAAATACATAATCAAGACTAGAAAATATAGTAACTAATAGGATTTATATTAAAATTTTCAGATGGCTCTGAGGAGAGGAACAAAGAAAACTAGGAATGACTCCACTCAACACCCTGTACTCGTAGGAAGACAACTCTAGAAGTTTCCCAATGCTTGAGCTATAGTAGAAGTCCCAAAGGACCAAATGGGAAAATATCCAGTACCACCAAGGAGTACGGTGCTAGGACATGTTAGGGTCACAGTCTTGTGTACAAAGGGAGCCAAGCTTAAAGCCAAGAATGTTAGTATTGACGTATAATTTTACCAAGGAGGATACTTGACAAGAAAACTATAGCTTCCTATCTATTATGTGACTACTTTTTGTGATAGGGCTAAAATCTCAACCTTTTGTATTCCCCTATTAATAAAGTACTCAATTCTTAAATTCCTATCTCTCAATGATGTGATCTTGCTAGTAAGATTGCCCCAAGGAAAGTAACCAAACAAACTCACACTACCATAAAAACTAGGAAAATTTTCCATTTAAGTTAAGGAATTTGAATAAGGGAATTAAGAAACCCAGAAGGACTATTAGAATGACCCTTAGCAAGGGAGACTCAGCAAGGAAACTATCAAGGTGTTCAATTCAAGAATAACGAAGCACCAAACCACCAACAACCCTAGAAAGACCCGAAAATGCTTGAAGTCAAGAAGGAACCACAACAATCCATGCAAGGAAATAACCTATTACAAGTATGAACGATGAGGAAATTACGTGAAGAAGTGTCCAACCCTACTAAAGACAAGTACTAAGATAACCTATCATAGGGGTAAGGAAAAAAGGAGTGTTCCACAACTCATAGATTTAGGGCAATACCTCTTCAAAGGTCACAAAATACATGAAGGACTGGAGACCGAAACCATAGAGCAGGTTAAGTAAGAGGTTTACAAAGAGGTCAAGAGATGGTGAGGTGAATGCCAAATTTAAGCTTATTCTTATGAAGGTCAAATCAAGAAGGATACCACAAGAATAGTGATAAAATAAATGAAAAGTATACCTAGAACCCTCTTATAAGGGGCAAACGTAGAAAAACGTCATCCAGAAACTATAGGAAATAACATAGTGAGAATAAGAGAAAGAATACGCTATGAAAAATAACTTTTAGTTGTTACACTAATAAAGTACTACAATACTTGGTTAGTTGCGAATGAATACGTATCAAAATAAAAGTGTATTCAATAAAACTTTATCGAGCATTTACTAGTGTTATCTAAGATCTTTATAGGAATTTTATCAATTTTACTAAAAATTTAGATTAAGTAAATATAGTTGCTAACTCTTGTGTGGACATAATTGCATAAAAGTCAAGTTTTAACTAATAATTTCTTTGTTATAACTTATTTACTTTTAGCTTATATAGATAGAAATTGGAGTTTGTGACAGGTGTAACTCGAACGGAACAACTTTATATAAGGAATGAATTTTTTTTTGTGGAAAAAAATATCAACTAGTGAGCGGCAAAGATGAGTCCAGTCCAATTGCCGATCCATACAATACCAATGAAATTGGGTTTGATCTTGTGGATTACTTTTGTGAAGCGGTTTGGCCAACCCGATATGCTATTTAGAATATTATTATCAACTTCACCTTCAACTCATATAACATCTATTTTACTGAACGAAACATTGGTATAGTTATGTTTTAATTATTTATGCATCCTCTATTATTTATAAAAAACCCAAATTTGACCCGGTCCCCCTTAGTCATGACTAGTGAGTGTTTTTATTTTGCACAGCATCTAACAGCTGCGATCGATCATTGATCCCTCCTCCACTCTTCCACACTGGTGCCCAATCGATCATTGATCCCTCCTCCACTCTTCCACACTGGTGCCCAATGCATTCACATAGAGCTGCAGTGAAGTGAAATTCATGGCGGTGTCAGTGCGTGAGAAGGATCACATCGTCAGATCAGTTGTGTTTCTACCCTTTATTAGATTAAAAAAAGAGAGCAATATGGGCACCTGAAAAAGATGGGGAAGGGAGACCCAAAGCAAAGGGATGTCTGACTCTTTTTTTTTTTTTTGCACAATAAGATGTCTGACTCATTAGGGGTTCACTCAGCAACATAACTCAACATAGGATCTGTTGAGTTCTTTTTTTTTTTTTGCACAATAAGATGTCTGACTCATTAGGGGTTCACTCAGCAACATAACTCAACATAGGATCTGTTGAGTTAGGAAGGGGGTCGGAATTGAAAATTAAATAATATTAAGAATAAATCACACCATAAATGCAGGACATACAGTAGATAGTTATGAATAAAATACCTATGCATCTATACTTATTAGTAATGGGGGATGGGGAGGAAAAAAATGGAAAATTAGATGATCCCTTAATTGAATGAAAACTAAGTTGTACCTGACATATCACCAACAGCCTCATCAACAAGCTCCTGAAGTAGCTTCCCTTCAACCTCCTGGCCTATGCTTTCCACCTCCACTCTCATATTGTCCACACACCACCTCCCAACCATCTCATACCTCATCACTTTCTCCACCAGCAGGCTGTCCCGGCTACCGCCACCACCATCCTCCTTCTCCCTGGCCTCCTTCATGAACCACCACTTCATCTGAGCCCACACCTGCTCTGCACTTATTGGCCCCTTGTGGACCCCTCCTATGCCCATCATCTCTACGATCACTGAGCTCACGAAGTCCAATGCGAGTTTTCTGTAGGATCTCATCTGCCTCGGCATGGTCTTGGGGAGAGGACATCTTTCGTCCAGGGCCATTATTTTGTCCCTCAATGATGAGTTCTCCCTCGAATACCAAGTTGAAGTTGAAGAGTCCGATGGGTCCTTGCCTTCAATATCTGCTGCTGACAAGAGGTTTTGGATGAAACAGAGCCAATCATTCTCATCTTCTTCCTCTTCTGCACGGTTTAAGCAGGTGGTTCCGGATCTGAGTGTGCATGGAGAGGCATTCTCCGCATGGGGAGCATCACATGAGAGGGTTCGAACAAGAGATTCAATTAGAGGCGATTTGTCAATCAGATTTGACTTGAACATTTGAGATGACGACGCTTGTTTACCTGAGATCCATTAGGATTATAAAATTCAGATGGAAATGTATATCTCCAAGTTTAGCTCAAGAACTACTAACCAAAAGTAACCGATGGAAACTAGGTAAAAACACTTACCCCAGCTTTCTGGAGTTGTCTTCTCATCTAAAAATGATTGATCCAGAACTGAGATAGGACTAGGTTGTTCATTTGCCTCACTCAAATTTCCAGTTGGAACATCTGTTCCAAATGAATCCATCTGGAAAAGAATTTATACAAAATTATTATGCATCTGGTTTTTAGCAGGCTGCCAAGTCCTTACCCTAAAAGACAGATACTAATAAATCATTCAGTAGAACACATTTCATTTAAAATTACAAATTATGGTGACATGGACAATAACAATACTAACCTTTTCAGGAGAATATTCAGAAGAACAGATAGTTTCAGCAGAACCGGGCTGAGAGACATCTTTCAACTGACTATCTTTATCCTTGCTTGACTTTCTGCTCATTGAGCAAAATAAGTTTGAGACTCTCCATTTGGGAGATGACTTCCCTGGATCCCTCTTGGTGTGTTCCTCAGGCTTAGCAATTTCAGGCTCTAGTACCTGAACATTGAGTTGATTGCCATAAACTGATGATGATAAAGGAAGAGATTCTGACATTGAAAGACTTTTTGGTGAGTCAGAACGTGGTTCTTCTTTGTTCACACTGTTTGTTGGCAAAGAGATTGGTTCAACTGATTCCTGAAATCTACTACTATCTCTATTTTTCTCAAGTGTGACCCAATTCTTCCTGTCTGATAGGACAAGCATCTCTCCCAATGTACTGGTGATTTTTTGAGAATGTCTTTGCTCGAGACAATTTTGCTTAGATGCTATTAGAGCCCACCTCTTGGATATCCTCTTTTTAGCCTCTCTGCAAACAGATGATTCGGGAGAATGAGATGCATGGCTAAAGGAAGATGCTGCATACTGGCTACCACTCCTGTCAATGAAGTCCCAGGAATGTCTTGAAGTTGGTGTCACAACTTCTGAATCACTAAGGCTCCCGTCCAAGTAGTCATTTCCTGATCTGTTAAATGAACTGTCATCTCCAATATATCCATTAGAGAACACTGAAGATATCAGAGGTTCATCCCTCCTGTGAGCCACTAAATTTTCACACATCTGACGAGTGATCTCCTTTGTCACCTCTCTCGTTTCTTCAATATCATCTACTTTTTCAGAGAAACATTCAGCTTGCAACATTTCAGCAGAAGAAGAAAGGATTGGAACCACAGATTTGACGTCACAGCTCTTTCCATGACTGGGTTTAAGCACCACTATTCGAGTTGGTTGAGTAGGACAGCCATAAGGGGATGAATATCCAGGTAGACATTGGTCCCATCCTGTCCCTCCTGGAGAAACATGAGCCAGTTTCTTAGTCAGATATTTACTATTCTTGTCATCATATATCATCTTCGAAGGTTTGAGAATTGTAATGCACTTTGACTGGGGAGGTGCAGGAATGGAATGATACTGGTGGATATGCTTCGAGAACAGGGAATTGGGTTCTTGAAGAATTTTAAGAAATAAATCTCTGTTAGAGCTTAGCACTTCCACTGCATCCTTGAATTCTTTCGAGTGCCGAAGTTTTGCATCTGGAGCCAGGCACTTTGCTTCCAAAAACTTCTCACGAACAAGAGCCATTTTCTTCTCCCTTAGAGCATCAGAATTCCTTTCCTTTCCCAATGATTTCTTTTTCTCAAAAGTTCCCTTCTCAGATTGCTGCAATACATTGTAAACATCCTTGTAATTACCGTGCTCTTGATATTCATGAAATCTAAGCTGCATTTGATCATCTGACAGGCTGCGTTCATGATGAGAATATTCAACTCGCCTTCTTGAATGGTTCAAGCTTCCCCTTTGCTGCAAATAACTTTTTGTCTGGCTTCTTTCAGTGATTGAATTGGGTAAATGAATTGAAAGGGCATCAAGGCCCATCAACTTGGCAACCAAATTAGGAGAACTCTTCTTAAAATCAATTTCCTTTGACATTTCTTGCGCTATCAGCATCTTTATTGAAGTGACATTAGACTTTTTACAAGAACTTCTCCTTGAGTCAGACATAGTCTGCATATTTCAAACAAATACAACACAATGAGATTCCTATCTAATAAAGTCCTTATCAACTGGATATTCAAGAACGCACAAAATGTGGTACCCGATAGGACATTTGTCCCCTAGGTTAATACAGGTGTATGCTGATAAAATGCATCATGAAAATCTAAATGAAGAAAAATTTAAAGAAAATGCATGCAAGGTTCTTAATTTTTTATTCTTTACCTGATCCATGTTGGAAGGCTCCACCATTACTGACACATCCGATAAACTCCTGGTAACATGGGAACCTGCTAATCGAACACCTTATTCTCATCATTGGAAACCGTTTTTGAGTCATGTTGATAGTAAAGCTCTCAGAATGAGACGACCAAAATGATGAAAAGAAATATGAAGAGCTTTCATCCGTACAACAAAATTAAATACTACAAAAAGATACAATAAAGCTAAGAATTGAACTTCAATCAACCAACTAAACAGAGGCATGTTATCAAGCAAAATTGATAGAATGTATGCCTGAACTGTAAAGCATCAGATATCTTCTATTATGAGAAAATGCCTTTAAATTATAAATAAAATGGACTTGAAAGTTACCCATTTTATCAAGAAGATATCATAGGATTGAGGAGTAACTCTCAAGGGATTGTGGTTATGTTTCAGCCGGCAGTAAAAATAAGAAAGGAAGAATAGGAAATCACCATCACAGTGTCGTCTATCTATGAGCAGCTTATTTTTGGCCAATCCAGCAGTAACATCAAAGAGGTTCACCATTAGTTCAGGATCTTCAGAGTTGCTAATCTATATTGGCTGCTTTCTATTTTGATGAAAATTCATCACAACATCTGGAATCAGGTAAAATGAGAATGATAAACATTTATTATTTTGATACATGGAACCCTCCTTACTTCATAAAAATGGAAAAAAAACATGAATAGCTCTTGATATTTATGAAAATTGAATCATAGATGTTCATCAGTTCTTGATATGTGAATGGGACATATCCTCATGGGGAGTAAAACCTGGCATCTCATGAGGCACAGCCAGAAAAACCAGAACAAGAACAAAAGGGGATAATTATATGCTTAGAAGTACTTAAGTTGAAACAAAAGAGAGTCCAAGTGATCCACAAAAACATGTTAACAAAAATATCGACCAACATTGGCAATGCTTTAGGGAGAAGCTATAAATATGGACAAAGATGGATGAAATCAGTGTGTATTGATGTGGAATAACAGTCACTTAACAACCAAAAGAGGCTGTGGGTTTGATTCACATGTAGGACTTCATAATCATTTTGGCAATGAAATTGCTGAGATATCACCCAAGATTTTGAACTCTATGGATTCATAAGTCGCAGATTTAAAATGAGCAGTACACTAGCTGATTTACAGAGGACAAAGACGGCAATTTTATCCTAGTAGAAGCTGCCAACTGTCACAGCAATGCAAAAGCTTCGCCTTGATTTAGGGGAAGATGGGGAAGAGCATTTGAGAGTTTTTTGTATTCAAAATAACCTCTTGCAGTTCACAAAATGACAAAAAAACATAGCTAAAAACAAACTGGTCAACCTTTGAAGTGGTGCCTGCAGAGGGAACTCCAAACAATCAAGTCCCATTTTTCCCACAAAAAATTAATTTGCAGAAGCTTTTTTGTCATTCTTTTTCCATAGAGCACAAGGGAAAATTCTATTTTCATAGTTAATATGTATTTTCTTCACCAACACGAAACTCTCGAATAAAATGAGTCGTTTTCTACAACTATCACCGACTGATCCAAGTTGTAAAACGAAGAAAACATCAAAATAATGGGAAAAAGGATTTTGTCGTCCACAAATTATCTTCATATTCAGCAAAAGTTAATTAAACTTAAATGCACGTTAATTTGAATCTCAGAAGCCGCAATTCCAGACAAACAAGGGGGACTGAATTGGTGTCTTCTAAAGGAACGGCAGAAATTACGATAAAATCCCAAAGCTTGATGAGTACAGTATTAAAGCAAGAGGAGAACACACCACTCGAAAATTAAAACAAAAAACAAAAAAAGTTCAGAAAAGGCTATAATCAGGGGAATATGCACAACTACCTATATAGAAGACTACAAACCAGTTAAACAGAGAGACAAAGAGAGAAGACGATAATATAATTGATTCGGTTAGCTTCCGGGGCGAGAGGAGAGCAATGAGAACTTCGAGAAAAAACGAGATCGGGAGGTTATAAACAGAGGTAGGAAAAGGGGAGCGCGTCTGAAAGAGATAGTGAGCTCAACCATTTTTACAAACACTCAGAGATAGACTAGAGAGTGGGAATTAGAGAGAAAGGGAGACCTGGCATCATCCTGGCGGTCAGCACCGGACACGGAAAAAGCAATGCAGCCTTTCAGTCGACGATGATCGGAGAGCTAAGAGGTTTCCGAAGAGATCCGGAGATCTCTCAACTGTACAGTGAAGTGTTGAAAGATTCCTCCACTTCTGCTTTGTAGTCGTCTGGGCTGTGGGCCGTGCGTGTGGGATATATCAAACAGAGAGATGTAAACTAAAAATTGACTTGAAGCTATTTTGTTTTTTCTTATTGAGTAATTTTTAGACATTTTTATATTAATTAATATTACTATTTATTTTTTTGGTCGTGTTAGAAATATTTTAAATTTAAGATAATAAATGAAACCTGATCCATTGTTAAAGACAAGATTTGGTTGGACTTCCATACAAAATGGGGAAATTTCGCCCGAACTTGGTAGAAAAATGCAGACTGAAAAGCACTTACTGTTTCACTTTGTCTTCACCCTTTGGTGTGCTCCTTCTTTAAAGAAAAAGAAATTAGGGAGAAAAGTAATCAATTAAAAATATGTATAGATTGGCGGGGTATTAATCTATATAAATGGAGAACAATTTTGGTTTTAGAAAGCTTCCACTTGGTGGAGAATCCATTTTTTTTTATCTCTGGTTATGATGTCCTATATGAAGGTTTTAACTCCACGTAATCTTGCAATCCGGCGTATGTTTGTTATGTGAATCACAAGTTGAATTAGAAAGTACTAACCCTAAAATATTATATTTGGATGGAGTAGTGGGGAGGGAACAATTCACTTGTCCAATCAATTTTATTAGAGAGATTTTGAAGTAATTTTCAATAATTTTAAATTAAAATATAATTTCTCAATTTTTAGGATTATTAGGATTCTAGTCTTTTAATTAAAATCAGTTTACTATTTTTTTATATATTTATATGATTGTTTATTTATTTTATTTATTATTTTAATATTACTTTTATTATGATAGATTTTAAATAAATTTATGTATTAAATTTATTTTATAGAATTATATAATTAAATATTACACATATATATAATACATATAAAAATATAGTTTATTTAATACATATATTATTTTTTTCATATTACTATTATATAATATTTATATATAAATATGTTTATATAATCAATATTAATTTGTTTTTTATTATTATTATAAAAATTAATTATTTTATTCTATTATATGATTTTATAATAAACATATGATAAATAAAAATATATTTAGGGTATATATTATATTATATTATATGTCAAGTTATAATGCGATTTGGTTGTAACACACCATCAATCTTCTACCCACTAATTATTTTTACGAAAATATATTAATAAAAGTACAACATTATAATGATATGTGTTTTTTATAATAAAATTAATAAAATAATTTAATAAAAACAACCGATAAATAAATAAAAAAATAGATAATGTGTAAAATTGGAAAATCCTAATTGACAAAAAATTAACAAAAATTATAAGGAAAAATAGGAAAGTGGAATTGAGGATAGAACTACATCAGTTTGAGGTGAACTAGACCCGAACCGGACCAAATCGGCATGAACCATAGTGAACCGATTAACAAATTCATTTTTGTAGGTGGCTTAAAAATGTCAATTTGGGAAATTGAGACCACCATTATATAAAAAATGAATTTAGATAAATTTTTAAATTTAAAAATTTTAGAAAAACAGTTGAACCAGGTTCAAACCGGCCGATTTTTGAATTTTGGACAGCAAACCCAATCGGACCGTTGACTGGTCAACGGACAGTTGGCACCCCGTCAGCTACCACACGGACACGGGCAACCAAAGATGATGGTTATATGTGGGAAACTCTTGTTTGTGTATGCACTTGTGGTACGAGACCATCAAGACATCCTAGGGGATAGTAATGGGTTGTAAGGGCTATTGGACGACATGGTAGAAATAATGGTAGTTTGTCGTGCTAGTTAGTCTTAAAGCTCGAAGTAGCTTCTTGTGCATGAGACCGGGGTGGGGTTGGGTTGGGATGAGGTCTCTGTTCTCATACGGATACGAAGTGGTATTCAGGTCTAGGGGTCAGATGTCGAGAACATCCACTCAGACCTAGGGTAGAAGTGGACGGGCTTTTATCTTATTGGACAGTAAAGATGCTCCAATCCACAAGTGAATGTAGTGGACGAGCTGCACCTACAAATGTATGTACCCTTCCTGTTGAAGGGCGTGTGTTTGTTTGTTAAATGCCTCGCGAGGCAAGTAGATGGGCTAAGAGAGTTAAACACACCTAATGCGGAAATGGAAAAAGGTTTTGAAAACCAAAAATTGAGAAAAATCCTTTTTAAAGGAAATGGTAACTTTGGCACAGGTTGGATAAACTATTTTTGAAAACTCACTCCCTACACCTGCTCACTTAGTTGTAGAACTCACCCCCTCCCTTTTACCCATTTCAGGTAACTAAGGAAACACCAATCTTAAAGACCCTACTATATTGGAACTTAAGATAGGTATGTCTTGTCACGCCCCAACCCGGTTTGGTCGGATCCCCGTGATCAACCCGCCACTCTCCAGGCTTACTAAGAGTTGCTCCTTCTTTTTAAACCATGAGGAGTAAGGCATCCTTTGAACATGCACCATTCCTGGAATAACATAAATCAAAACTGCATAAAATTTTAAACTTTTCATACCTGCCTTACAGGTGCGTTAGCCGGTGATCTTTGGGTAAGCTTTCTAGGGTTACCTGAAAGGGGATATAAGGGAGGGGGTGAGTTTAACGACTTAGTGAATGGGTGTTTAAAGTTTGACTTTCAGAAAAATAGTTTAAATTTAGAGTGTGCTAGACTCCTTATTTTTATTTTAAAAATATTTATTCTCAAATCTCGATTTTCTTAACTATTTCTCAACATAACGGTGTGTTTATCAACCAACACATGCCCTTCATCATGAAGGAAACACACATTCGCAACCAACCCATGCACTGTACCCACTTATGGTGTCGAAGCGACTTTACTGGCCACCTACAAAGAAATACACCCACTTCTACACTGAGAATGAGTGGATGTACGCGACATCCGACCCTCAATCCCGTAAACAAAACTCCACGTCTGTACGAGGACAGAGACCTCATCCTGTCCCCACCTTGGTCTCATGTGCAATGAAGCTAAGTCGAGCTTCACAAGACTTCTGATATGACCAACTGCCCTTATTTCCACCAGGTCGTCTAGAGCCCTGGGACGCATCACTACCCATCTTAGGCATCTTAAAGGTCCTGTAACATAGTGCATGCACAAATCAATAAAAGTTTCCACATAAGCCATAAAATATGTGGTGCCACTGGTCCAACGGCCCCAACCCTCAACTCGACTTACAGCTGTTTGTCTTAACTAGTTCGAAGGCATGTCATGTCGCACGACCATTAGTCCATCGAGTATGTCAGTCCTATCTCAGTACCATGGCCAAACAACTTATTTACTTAAGTTTTCATGGATTAAAATCATGTTTGTTTATGAGCTCCTGCTCATGCCAACTAGCCTAGGGCCCACTATTCGAGATTTTCAAAATCGGGCATATTAGCCCCCAAGTTCCAAAACCGAGGTCTCCGACCTATATGAGCTATTCGAGATCCTATCAAGAAGGTCTCCCAAAATGTTTAAGCAGTGGCACACGATGAGGACATCTTCCCTTATAACCGATAAGCGGGTTTTCTACTTCCTTTCAGGAAGTTTCATCATACCAACCGGGTATGATCTACTTACAATTGGTAAGTAGTTTTTTTGCGTACATCACTCCTCATAGGTGTGATGGTTAAAATATCACTTAGTAGTGGGTTTTCATTTCCGAGGTGCTTATCATCCCAACCGGGTATGATACTAAATATCCCACTCACCCGATAGTGTAGTGAATTTTCTTTTAGTCAGCTTGTTGCTTTTACGCGAACTTGTCTTAGTTGGCGTTCCCGGTACTTCGTGTTCCTACATGATATGAACACCCTTGTTCATTATCCTTTGGCCTGATAGCCTTCATTCATCCCAAATGAATGAGAAAACTAAAGTTTTCATTTATTTGCAATTAGGTCCCTAAAGTCATTTTTCTTTAACTTTAAGTCCCTAATACCAGTTTTTCCTCAAATTGAGTCCCAAAACTTTTAAAATCACCTTGGAACCTCAATTTATTAAATTCACAAAAGGGGTTCAATTTCCCTAATTTCCAATTTGGTCCCCAACTTTTTAAAAATGACCATTTTGCCCCCATTTTACAAAAATGGTAAGTTTTGCCCCAAAATTCCAAATTTGCCCAATTGGTCCTCCAACATCTTTATCATGCATAATTGACCCTCAATTTTATGAAATTGCACTTTAGTTGCTCGAATTTTTGAAATTCCCAATTTTTCCCCCAATTTCAACCTTCTAACTCAGTCGAATTTGATTTCATCAAATTAACCGATCAAATGAGTTTAATTGTTGAAATTGAAGTTAGATTGGAGTTCTTACACATTCATATGATTCAATTGCACTTTGAATCCTATGATTTGATGCAGTAATGAGCTCAAACGGAGCTTAGCCGAAAAATTGTACTTAGAAAAAGAAAGCTTCGAAAGCTTACCGTTGGGGGCGCGGCGGTCCGAGCTTTCAATCTGGACGGATAGCTCTTATCGTGGGGTTTCTCCTAGAATCAAGAATTGCATCAATTGATGTAGAATTGAGGGAGAATTTAGTTAGTGAAGTTCTGTCGTTTCTCTCTCTAGCACCGATCGAAATTTACAAAGTAGAGTCAAATTAGCTTACCTTTCTACTCTAATTTAGCTATAGGAGGGCTTGGTTTGGCTTGAGAAAGGCTCGAATTGGCTGATTTAAACTCGACCAAAATAGGGCAACTTCGGTCCGTCGGAGCTGCTTTACTATTTGATCACATCGACGTTTCTCCGACGCCCTTGAAGCAAATGAAGACAACAGGCGTGTAGCTGACTTCTCCCTGAATCCAAAGAACCTGACCACACCTTCTTTGGCTTAGAAAAATACCCAAGTCAAAGCTCCGGTTCGAGCTTCATCAAAAATTGGAGCAGTTGAGAGAAAATGGAGTTTTCAGGTGTGAGGGGGATGAATGAGGAGGGGCTCTTTATATAGGAAGCTTGGGGACTTCTTGGTCATCCAATTGGCACCTTAATGGAGGTCATTCATTGCTTGAAACTCCTTGGCTGGAGACTTTTCATCTTCGTTGGCGCTGCTTGATTTTTCGGTGAGTGAACAGTGCTGTCATGTCACGCCCTAACCCGATTTGGTCGGATCCCCGTGATCAACACACCACTCTCCCAATTTTCCTTAACTCAAAAGGGTGGGGTTTACATGTCATCTGAAGGAAGAAGACAACATTATTCTGAACCAGACCAGATCGGTCCAAACCGGGTTCAAAGCTTAAACCGGTCGGTTCAGGCCCGATTCGATCAAATTTTTCAAAATTAAAATTTTCTCAATTCATTCTCTATTCAATGGTAGCCTCAATTCTCCAATTTGAATTTTCTAAGACACCTAGAAAAATGAATTTAGCATTCAGTTCAATAGTGGTTCAAACCGGTCCAAACCCGTTTAATCCGATTCGGGTTTGGTTCACCTCAAACGGTTTGGTTTTCATCTTCAATTCATCCTAAAGCCCCTTTTCATGACTTTTGTGACTATTTAGGTCACTCGATATCCATAAATTTCCCGGTTTTCCCTTTCTCTATTGATTCCGGTTCATAAACTGACTCGGTTCATAAACTAGTTCAATCCGGCTTAGATTCAGTTCACCTGAACTGGTCTGGTTTTCTCTCCCAAATTGTTCTAAGATCTTTTTCCAAGGTTTTATGAACCCTTTGGGTCACTTGGGAGTTGTAAATTTTCCAAATTGCTCGTTCTCTAATGATCGAGTTTGTGAATTGGTTCGGTTTTCTCACTTGGTTTGACCAGTTCTTTTCTCAGTTTCCTTAACATCAAAAGGGTTGGGTTTACATGTCTTGTCATGCCCCAACCCGATTTGGTTGGATCCCCGTGATCAACCCGCCACTCTCCCAGCTTACTATGGGTTGCCCCTTCTTTTAAAACCGTGAGGAGTAAGGCATCCATTGATCATGCACCTTTCCTAGAATAACATAAATCAAAACTGCATAAAATTTTAAACTTATCATACCTGTCTTACAGGTGTGTTAGCTGGTGGTCTTTAGGTAGGCTTTTCGGGGTTACCTAAAAAGGATATAAGGAAGGGATGAGTTCAACGACTTAATGAATAGGTGTTTTCATAAAATAGTTTAAATTAGAGTGTGCTGGACTCCTTATTTTTCTTTTAAAATAGTTTATTCTCAAATCTCAATTTTCATCGTCATTTCTCATCACAACGGTGTGTTTATCAACCAACACACTCCCTTCATCATGAAGGGAACACACATTCACAGACCAGCCTGTCCATTATACCCACTTGTGGCATCGGAGGGACTTTATCGGCCACCTAGATAGAAGCATGTCCACTTCTACCATGAGAATGAGTGGATGTACGCAACATTCGACCCTCAATCCCGTAACAAAATTCCATATCCGTATGAGGACAGAGACCTCATCCCGTCCCCACCTCAGTCTCATGCACAGGAAGCTACGTCAAGCTTTTCAAGACTGCTGGTACAATTAACTGTCCTTATTTCCACCATGTCGTCTAGAGCCCTAGGACGCATCACTACCCCTCTTGGGCGCCTTGAAGGTTCCATAACATAGTGCATGCACAAATCAATAATTTTCCACATAAGCCATATAATATGTGGTGCCACTGGTCCAATGGCCCCGACCCTCAACTCGACATGCAGCTGTTTGTCTCGACTAGTCCGTAGAAGTGTCATGTCGCACTATCGCCAGTCCATCGAGTATGTTGGTCCTGTCTTGGTACCATGACCAAACAATTCATTCATTTAAGTTTTCATGGCTTAAAATCATGTTTTTTATGAGCTCGTCCTCGTGCAAATTGGCATAGGGCCCACTGTTCGAGATTTTTAAAATCGAGCATATTAGCCCCCAAGTTCCAAAACTGAGGCCTATAGCCTAACTGAGCTATTCAAGCTCCCATCAAGAAGGTTTTCCAAAAATTTTAAGCAATGGCACACACTCAGAGGAGAGAACTTTCGACAAAATAAACTTTTCAATTGTCCATCATACCAACCGAGTATGAGGACATCTCCGCTTATAACAGATAAGCGGGTTTTTCACTTCCTTCCAGGAAGTTTCATCATACCAACCAAGTATAATCTACTTACAACTGGTAAGTAGTTTTTTCGTGTGATTTCCACATCACTCCTCTCAGGTGTGATGGTTAAAATACCACTTAACAGTGGGTTTTCATTTCCCAGGTGTTTATCATCCCAACCGAGTATGATATTGAATCTCACTCACTCGATCGTGCGGTGAATTCCTCTTATTTGGCTCTTTGCCTCCACGCAAGCTTGTACTTGTTGGCGTTCTTGATAATTCATGTTTCTACACGATATGAACATCCTTGTTCATTATCCTTTGGTCTAATAGCCTTCATTTATCAAAAATGAATGAAATAACCAAACTTTTCATTTATTTACAATCAAGTCCCTAAAGTTATTTTTCTTTAACTGTAGGTCCCAAATGCCAGTTTTCTCCCAAATTGAGTCCTGAAACTCTAGAATTCACCTTAGGACCTCAATTTATTCAAAATCACAAAAGGGATTCAAGTTTCTGAAATTTCCAATTTTGTCCCTAATTTTTTCAAAATTACCATTTTTCCCATACGTTACAAAATTTGTATGTTTTACCCCAAAATTCCAAAAATTGCCCAATTGGTCCTCCAACATCTTTATTATGCCCAATTGGCCCTTAATTTTATGAAATTGCACTTTAGTCCCTCGAATTTTCGAAATTCTCAATTATCCCTAATTTTTCCCCCAATTTCAACCTTCTAACTCAGCCAAATTTGATTTAATCAAATTGACCGATCCAATGAGTTTAATTGTTGAAATTGAAGTTAGATTGGAGTTCCTACACCTTCATACAATTCAATTGCACTTTGAATCGCATGATTTGATACCAGAATGAGCTCAAACGGAACTTCGCCAGAAAACTAAACTTAAAGAGAGAAAGCTTTGAAAGCTTACCGTCGGAGGCACGACGGTCCGAGCTTTCGATCTGGACAGATAGCTCTCATCTTGAGGTTCCACCTAGGATAAAAAATTGCATCAATTAATACTGAATTGAGGGAGAATTTAGTCAGTGAAGTTCTGTCGGTTCTCTCTCTAGCACCGATCGGAATTTACAGAGTGAAGCCAAATTGGCTTACCTTTCCATTCTAATTCAGCTATTGAAGAGCTGGAGGTGTTGGGAGGGCTTAGTTTGGCCTGAGGAGAGCTCGAATTGGCCAATTTCAACTCGGTCGAGATAGGGCAACTTCAGTCCGCCGGAGCTGCTTCACTGTTCGATCATACTGGCACTTCTCCGACGACCCTCAGAGCAAATGGAAACTACAAGCGTGCAGCTGACTTCTCCCCGAATTCAAAGAACCCGACCATGCCTTCTTTAGCTTAGAAAAATGCCCAAGTCAGAGCTCTGGTTCGAGCTTCATCGAAAAATGGAGTAGTAGGGAGAGAATGGAGTTTTCAGGTGTAAGGAATATGAATGAAGAGGAGCTCTGTATATAGGAAGCTCGGGGACTTCTTGGTCATCTGATTGGCACCTTAATGGCGGTCATTCATTGCCTGAAACTCTCTAGCTAGAGACTTTTCATCTTCGTTGGCGTTGCTTGATTTTTCGGTGAGTAAACAGTACTATCATCTGAAGGAAGAAGATGACACTGTTCTGAATCGGACCGGTCAGAACCAGGTTCAAAGCTTAAATCGGTCGATTTAGGCTTGATTCGACCGAATTTTTCAAAATTAAAAATTTTAAATTCATCTAAATTCATTCTCTATCCAATGGTGGCCTCAATTCTCCAATTTGAATTTTTTAAGCCACCTAGAAAAATAAATTTAGCATCTAGTTCAATAGTGGTTCAAATCGATTCAATTCGATTTGGATTCGGTTCAATGGAACCGGTTTGGTTTTCATCTCCAATTCATCCTAAAGCCCTTTTTCATGACTTTTGTGACTGTTTAGGTCACTCGTGATTCATAAATTTCCCGGTTTACTCTTTTTCTATTGGTTCCAGTTTGTAAATCGACTCGGATTTCTCTTTGGAAATAACCGGTTCTTTCCCCAGTTTTCTTATTATCAAAGGACGGGGTTTACATGTCTTCTTTAAAATATTCAATTTTGTATAATTTTATTCTAGGAAAGACAGATAAAAGGACGCCTTACTCCTTACGATTTATAAAATGGTGAAACTCTTAATGAACTAAAGGGAGTGGCGGGTTGCTCACGGGGATCCAATCAAACCGAGTTCGGGCGTGACAACCACCATGTAGGAAATTAATTTATATTAATTTAGAAATTTTTAATTTTTAGAAAACCGGTCGAATTGGGCCTGAAGCGGTTTTTTTAAGTCTCAGGTCACCGAAATCTGGTTCAATAGGGTCGATCAACGGTTAGACCAGGTCAACATTTTAAGCTAACTGATAGAGCATTTAATTTTCCAATTTGATATTTTTAAGCCAACTAGAAAATTGAATCTTTGAACAGGTTCTTCACGATTCATCCCTATTTCACTCCGGTTCGGATCAGGTTCACCTTGAACCATTCTAGTTTTCACATTCTATCCATTTCATGTTTCTCCTTCATGACTTTTGTGATTTATTAGCCACTTGGAAAGTCAAAATCTCCGTCTTAAATCTTTACTTTACCCCGGTTCTTGGTCCTGATGGACACCCGATTTTCTATTGGAAGTATTTGGGGGGTTTTTTCCTTAATTTAGTTCTTTATTTCAAAGATACGGGATTTACACTATCGTTGGTCTAGTATGTCACGGGGCTTTAGGAGTCCTAATGCGCAATAGACCTGAGGAAGGGGAAAGGTCTCGTTCATCTAATAGAGGACAAATTCATTGGAAAAGTCTGGGGGGTTAGGAAATAGTGCTCACACTGACTAATGGTCGAGTTTGTAGACTCGCACCAGTATGGTAGAAGTTGTGGTATCTTACCAAGGTGGTCGATAAATGCGTTCCACACTATAAGTGGGACAAATGGATTTCTATTATGCGACTGTATGATCCATTCCATGATGGAAAAGGGTGTTTGATTAATGTAATTTATTATATAATAAAATAAATTAAAGTCTTAAAGAAACTTGGAAAATATTTTTGAATTATTTTTTTAAATTCGGAAAAATCTACTAGGTGAGTTGTCGAACTCACCCCATTTCGTGAACCTTTCAGAAAAAATATGAAGAAAAATCTCTATAAAAAAATTAGTACCTCATACATTTTATGTTCTATTATTATTTTGGTATATTTTTATGAAAAATAATTATTTTAAGAAATATTGAAATTTGTATAATTTTCATCTAATTAAGCTGTTTTTTTAATACTAGAATTAGTGGCGGATTATTCAAAGGTTCTAACCATCTAAATTAGGTTGGATCTAATATAAAAGTTCTCAAAATTCTATTTGTATAAGAAGAGTAGTTGGATTTTGGAAGAAATTGTGAAAATTTTCTTGAAAAATGGGGAAATAATGGACTTTTTTAATATGCGAGGAAGGTATTATACTTTAATATTCTTGGAAGTTGATAAGTAATTGTTCAATATGAATCATTTCCCAAAAACAATACGAAAAGCTCTTTAAAAGATATTGATTGGGATTTCTATGAACATGTTAACTCTTCCTTCTAACCATAATTTCAGAAAAAATAAGTTGACACCTTTCTGAATTCCATAGTCATCAAAGGAATTGATTGCTTGGAATTATGTGGGGAAGGCTTGTCAAAATAATGTCTCAAATTTTTCACATAAATTTTGGGGAAAGATTGAATTGCTTTGCAAGGAATATTTTTTATAGGTAATTGAACTTTTATTTTCTTTAATAGATGGGAAGATTATAGGATCAAATAGAATAAAAATTCCATGGTAGGTTGCTCATTATTTTCATATAAAAATGTTTTAATTTTTATTTAAAACTAATGGAAGAGTACATGACTCTAGATTTTCGAGTAATTTTTTGATGTATAGTGAGGTTAACCTATATTTGTGAAAGAAATTTAGAAGGTAAAAAAATTGCTATTGAAGAGGCAAGTCCAAAAAATTATCTTAATAGAGGGTTATTTAAATTTATTGTAGATGAAGGCATTCACCTATTCTAATGAGAAGTTTTTGCCCTACCTTCCTTAAGGATTTATTGTAGAAGAGTATTATTTTTTTTTTTTTGCAGAAAAAGTGTTTGACATTTACCACTGTACACAGGAATTTAAATATGAGTTTGAGTTTTTATTCCTTGTTGAAGATGGGCTAACTTATACCCAAGCGCGTAATCATGCATTATTTCAACGCTCATGGTCCTTCAAATCTCAAATGCCACAACGTCCTAACCACTAAAGTGGTGCCCGAGTTACTTATTAGGCTAGGAAAAGAAAGTGTCCATGGGTTAAAGGTAATTTACAACTCATTAATTTCCCTTTTATGTATTTCATAACTCTATAAAATAATATAATTTAAATACCATTCACTTAAAGTCCAAAATCTTTTAAAATGGAATAGTTTGCCCTCATATTAATTAAATCTCAATTAATTTTGATTTTATGATTAACTAGTTGGGTTAAACCATTTTTTTATATTACCTAACTGAATCACTATTTTTAGATTTAATATAATTAGATAGTTTGATATGATTTAAACATATTTAAATTAATTACCAAATTCGATTTTCAAATAAATAAATTTATTTTTTATACAAAATAATTAGATCAATATTTATAATTTTGAGAACATATTTATTTATATTTTTAGTTTAATTTAAATTTTAAAAACAACCGTATTAAATTATCAAGGATTATTCTTCATTCTTATTAGTTTTTTCTATTGCGTTCTGTCTAATATTTATTTTGAAATTCAAAACCCTATTCTAAATTTATTTATCATTTTAATATTTATCCAATTGTATACTTTATTTTTACCCTATTACTTCAAAAAATTTATCTATAACTAAAAAAAATAGAAATTGAGAAAAAAAATTAAAGAAATGGAAATTAATTATCTCATTATCACCAGGGCACAATTTTGTTTTGGCAAAAAAAAAGAGCCACAATTTTTCATTTTTTTTCTTAGATTAATTATGATTGTTGATAATTAGTGCATCTATAAATCATACTCATTAATAAAGTTTTATTTTTAGATATGGAGGTTATGTTTGGGGAGATTTGGAATTGGTGGGTTTGTAGTTATAGAATAATTACTTACTTGCTAAAATAAATAGAATGATTTGGAGATGTTTGCCCGATGAAAAATTATCTCCAAATCATTTAATTTACTAGTCAGCAATACTCTCATTTTTTGTTATAGGTTGTGTTTGTTTATTTATTATTTAAATTAATTTAATATACTTATTTATTATTTATATTATTATTATATAATTTAAATAAATTTATATATTAATAATATTTTATATAATAAAAATATTATAGTACCAAATATATTTAATATAATTTAATTATATATATATATTAACTAATAAATTATTTAATTTAATTAAAATGAAAATTTTATATTTTATATTTTTTATTTAATAATATTTTATCTTACCTAAATTATATTAAACTATTAATTTTTAAAAAAAATTCACAACTCCAAATCTATTATTTCAATTCTATTTAAAACACTACAATCACCTTGCCCCAAATCTCTACAAAACATTTGATCCAAACATATTTTTTTATAAATTATGATTTATTTAGACTTGTATTTCATTTATATCACACTTACGACTCATGAGATTCGTATTGGTTTGTTGTGATATGAGTTTAAAGAACCCAATAAAATTTATTGGCTGTAAGTCATCTATGAGTTTTCTCCCAGGAATCCCACCCCAAAATCATGGAGGAAGTTGGAATGAATTTGGGCAACGGGTGGCTTGTCAACATTATGGATACTCGATAAAATCTGAGTGGGGTCCGCAGCAGATGGCTCGTCAACATTATCGGATCTCCTCCAGAAAATGAAAATGATGTTTGCTTAGATCGCTTTCGGAGTAAACTATGTACTACATTAGTTTTGAAGAGTAACCGTAAAATATATTAGAAATGTGATCGTAACTCTCCATGCAGTCAATTATAAGAAAAGAAAATTACTTTCCGTGAAAGTTATAATTTTTGTAACGTTAAGGATATTCATAGTTAACGACACCAACAACTCACCGGACATAAGATAAGTGAATGATATTGTTCATCGATTATGTTGATATAATTTACATTATATAGGAAATTACATAAAACCGTCACAATTCCTCATGATTATCTAGTGACTATTGAAGTTATAGCACAAAATTGATTTGGGCTTATGAGAAAATAAGAATAGTTTCATTTAGATATGTATATGAATTCATTTAGCTGTTATTTGTATGGAATGCATGAAATTAATTATAGGATATATGCTGCTGAAATGTTAATGAAATAGATCATAAAGTGTGATACTATTAATGTGCAGTGTATTTGGTATTGGCTAGCCTTTCGGCTCTCTCCTTGTGCACACAAAATTGCAGGACATTCAAAATTTTCTTACAAGGTAGCTACCAATACCTCTTAAACAATATGGAAGGAACCAAACATAGTTACATTCACTTATGGAAATCCACATGCACAGATAATTATTGCTGCAACAAAGCAAATTCTAAGAAAAATCTCAAGTGTCTCTAGAACACGTTCATTTACCTCAAAAAACTAATACCAAAAACGTTTGGAAGAGACCACCTACAATTTAGACCAGCCCAACGTTCATGGGCTCATGAAACTAATTCACATTTCACGGACAAAGAACGCTTATTGGATTCCAATTCCAACTTCCAATGCTTGTGGACTGACCTGGCTACCTGGGTTGATCTATTTTTGCTGGGACTCACCATCGGACCATCTGACAGAAAAATAAAATGTCCACCTCGGGACTGAAGTTGCAAATGCTTACACTTTGAGGTTTTATGTGCTATAAAAGCATTTTCTGTGGTGGTAGTAGCTTCGCCTATCTGTTTAAGGCCATTTAATGTGGTTGGTTGATTCTAAGTTGGCGTTTGCACAAAGACAAATCATGTCCAGTGACATAACGAGAGAAAAAAAATGCGGCAAGATAAGCTTCAACCCAACATGTTCTTCCTGTTTTCTGATGGCGAACTCTGCTACGATACAATATATGACATAAGAGTCTATCTTATCGCTTCGCTGCGCTGTCTTAATTTCATGTCCCAGAAATTGCACCCCTCAGCCAGTCACTGTGACTCGATGAAGAGATGCCATGGGACAGACAGGCTAATCCGGACTCATCTACTGATCAGCTGATGCTGTCTTTGTTTTATAAGGGAGTCAGAGCCTGCAAGAAACGACATGTTTTTGGTGTTGCATAGCCATTGAAAGAATAATACTCGAGTTGTCCTTCTTTATCTCATGATTTAACCCGGTGGATACGGTGAACACGACCGACCCTATAAAAACAAACATAGACATCATGTCTTGGGGGCATCCTTAACTATCTGCAGCAGACACTACTTCCATATGAAGAAAGGAAGATCGTCGGATTGTGCAGTCAGTAAGTGACAATATTGACCCCCTGATGTTGGGATTGCTAGCACCAGAGGTTGATCGAATCTGCTGGCTGCTGCTTAGTAGTGCCCATGTTTTGTCATTTGTTTCAGTTTTTCCGAGGGATGTTCGAGTGAGAATAGACTTGAAGCAGTTTGAACGGGACGCATTTAAAAGGGAAGGAATTGAAAAGGAGGAGACAGAGATTGCAGCTCAGCATTTGATTTCGTTTTGCAGCATCTGAAAGTGAATAACGGTGGACTAAAAATGGACTGATCCGAATACACAGGGTCCAAGTGGGATGTCTTCTTCAGGAGACAATATAGGGAAGAAGGGAAGAATCTGATCAGTTCTTTTATGAGTCGCAGAGTGCGATAGGTAGAGTATGGTGGTCGGTAGCAAAGATGGTCTTCCCGTGTCTTTATCGGAGGAGTTCCACGAGGCGGACTCGTGTTCCTCGTCCCCCGTACATCATGTGGTAGCCATTCGAGATCTATCTATTCCGAGAGCGAAAAAGGGCTGCAACTTGCATCAGCTGCTGTGAGTAATAAAATATCAACTAAGGTCAACCTTTCATCACAATGGATTATGGGTCAATGAACTTTGTTATTCCCGTTGTACAGTATTAATTTCCTCTTTCTCCTATATATTTTGTTTGTACAGTGTGTGATTGCCCATTTGTGTCCAGAATTATCATCTCAGAACTGCTGGGAAATGCATCTTCCATGACAGGAAACATAGGAGGAAACGGTCTTTTTCTGTTGCTGCTTAGTTTCTTGTTTCCAGAGAGAGCCAATATCGGCCGCAATCCTAACAGCGTCTGATGATGCTCCGGACAGTCCTCTCTTCGTAAAGCCAACAGCGTATAGTCCCCTACTCCCCTTCCACCCATTCGGAAATGGCGATTTGGGGTACCCGTTCTTGTTGAAGAACTCACTTTCCTGGAAAGAAAAAGAACAAAATAACATGAATCAGTTTAACTCTTAAAAAATTGTACAAAATTAATGTACAAAAGATGAACTTCATCTCACCTGTAGCCAAGAAGGCACGTTGCTCTTGTACCCAGTGGCTAGAATGACCGAGTCAAACTCGAGCTGGCTGCCATTCACGAACTCGACCTGGTTGGAGCCCACGAAGTGCTTGATCCCGGCAGGGACGACCTTGATGCTCCCCGATCTGATCTTCCCGAGGGCGCCGATATCCAGCACTGGCGTCTTCCCTTTCATGTTCTTGAGTTCGAGAGGCCCCATAGATGGCCTCTTAATCCCGAGCTTCTCGAGGTTCCCCAGGACTAACCATGCCAGGATCAACAGGAGCTTGTCGACCAGCCATAGCGGCAGCCACTTCATGAGGAAGATGGCAAGTTCGAACGTGGATTTTCCTAGGATCTCTCTGGGCAGCACATGGACCTGTTAATGTAAAAGCATATATCAAATAAGATAATGTCAGCATGGCTTATTGAAAACGGCCCTCCTGAATTGTACTAATGAAAAGGGTACTCTACTAAGTACTTACAGAGGATCGAATGACAATCGATGGATGGGCATTATGGTTGCTGAGATCAAGGGAGACTTCCATGCCGGAGTTCCCGCAGCCGACCACCAGAACCCGCTTTCCCGAGAACTTCTCTCCGGACTTGTAGTCGGCAGCATGGAGGACTTGGCCTTGGAAGTCCCTAAGCCCTTCTATCTCCGGCACCACGCACGCTGCATTTTCGCCGGTGGCCACCACGAGCCACCTGCAGATGTACTCCACCTGGGGACCAGACCGGGCGGCGGCTGAGTCGGTGGCTGCTGTTGTCCTGACCCGCCACAGGCCGAGGGTCGCGTCGTAGTGGGCCGAGTGGACGCACTCGCGGAAGTTGGGGTGGATGTCGAAGTGATCAGCGTAGGACTCGATGTAGTCGATGAACTGCCTGCGCGTAGGGTACTCCGGGTAGTCGTCAGGAAAGGGGAAGTTCGGAAACTCACAGAACCGCTTCGGGAGGTGGAGCTTGAGGCGGTCGTAAGTCCGGTTCTGCCACAACGAAGCGAGACAGTCGGCCCTTTCGAGCACCACGAATGGCACCCCATACTCCCTGAGACAGGCAGCGGTGCCCAGGCCTGACGGCCCTGCGCCAACTATGACTGGGCCGTTGACCCAGATGAAGCGGTGGCAGGCGGAGTTCTGGACACCCTGGATGAATTCGAACTTCTGCATTTTTTTTATGGGAAGTGTATCTAGTTATGGATCGAATTATGCCAAGCGGGAGTGCTTTTTTCAAGTGGATTGGTTGATATGATGACAAGGTTGAGGGTGAGATTGGCCGTTGGCATGGGAGAAGAATCCTTTAAATAGGGAGTAAGGAAGTGATCATATTATTATTATTAAAAAGATTCTATGGGTTTTATTTTTGTGAAGCAATATTTCATCTTGGCAAAAAAAAAACACTGTTTTAATAAATAAAAGAGAGAAAAGGGTGAATAAACCTCTGGACTTATACTTGTGGACCAACGTGGCCTGATACTCATCCATCTATCCATTAAATATGTGAATTTGATCAAATGACTAATCTCCATTCAGTGCCATCCGAATCCCAAACTAGCAAAGCATCGGGATGGCGAAAGATCCCAGTGGGGCTGCCTTGAAGTTGAGGAGACGAGGACTTCCTTTGAGTTAGTGGATTCGTCACAGTTGTAGCTAGCTAAGATCCTCCATCTGCAAATTTAGTCTTTCCATTATAAAATCATTTCAAAGTCATCCATCCCTCTTGTATAAACAACTTTAGTGATGAGTATATAAGGGCATATGACAGTCTATTTCTACATAGTCCTTCTCCACTCCCATGGAAATCTGCAAGTCTAATATGTTTCATTTTAGATCTTTCAGTCTCATATATGATGCATATATATATATATATATATATCGTATAAGTCATAAACATATATTACTTCCGACTTCCTTTCTCTTTCTTTTAATATAGATATATTTTATCATGTAAATACATAAGAAGAGAACTTTTGAACTCTATGATGGTTTTGAGCTGTAAAATGATGGCTGTGATGGCCACTCTCCTTTCCCACAGTTATGCCCACTCCGTGGGGCTTCCCTCGAGGCATAGAGATTTCATATCATAGGGGTGAGATATAAAAGATGATCAATGCATGTGCTCCATGAGAACTCTCCTGTTGCTTATTTCCTTTTTTTTGCTCACTTTTTCTTTATCTGGTTAGTGCTCCGGAGATCTTCAGTCCATTCACTAGAAACTAATATATCTAATCATTTACCATTTTTCTCATTTCCTTTTGTAGCTGGATCCCACAGTCTATTGTTGTTTTCCTCCTCTTTCACATGGAAAGGGCCAATAATTTATAATTTATAGGGTTAGCCACGAATTTGGCTCCTAATCTTCTTATCCATCATAAAATTGCATATTTGTGCCAGTTCTGAAAGTACAAGAGTCCAAATGATTAAGTACCTCTAAATGTATCATATAAAGGGTAAGTTATAATAATGTTAAGAATAAGATCACACATTTAATAAAATAAACAATTATTGTTAGTTACAAAATTGGAAATATTTAAATAAAAGTAATAGTTTTTAAGTAAATATAGGTATGACCCCTTATTACTCCACAATACCTTCTCTTATATAATATTAGAGCCAATGGATTCGCACCTTTAACTGATCCGAGACTAGAAATTTGGCTCATTGTCTGATTATTCTCCCTTTATCTATTATCTTCCATCATATATAGTCTTTTTTATTTTTCTCCCCCTTCCAATTCTCTCCAACAAGAGCATTAGACCTTACTTTAGTTTCCCCTTGGTCCGAGACTGAAAAAATAATACCCGGCAACGTGACAAGTGTATCCACATTGTATGTGAGGGCGGATGTTGAGAATAAGATAACAAATTCGATAAAATAGAGAAATGTTGTGAGTTTATAAGGTTGAAAATGTTTCACTACTTACATAACTTTTAAATAGAAATGAGTCTAAACACTTATCGATTCAAAATACCTTCTCTTACAGGAGCAAGAAGGCCTAGCTGGAGTAAAAAAAAAAGTAAGTTCAATCATATATTGATCCGTTGTTGGAACTGATGGTGAAAAAAATGGTAATTATTATATATATATATATATATTCACTTTATAATTTGAAAATTGTCATACCGTGACAATATTGGGCAGTTTGTCTGACCACTCATTTTGAGAAAATAATCATGGTTTATAATAGCACAATATCACTATTCTCATATTTTTTAAGTTTTTAGAATAATGTATATCTTTATAAGTTTTAAAGGTCGGATATCCATCTCCCACTAATGGTTCATTGTTTTTCGAGATTGGTGATTGTTTGAGTCTATACATAGATTTATTTAACCTATATACATTCCTAGAGTCTTAATCGTATCAAATCCATGTGAAATTTTCATATATACTTACTCTTGTAGGTTTTTATACAAAAATACATTCTTTATATCCATTTGATATAATGTGTACCCGAAGTTAGAAGTACATAAAATAAGCATTCTGATGATATTTATCTTAGCTAATGGTGCAAAATTTTTATCATAGTTTATTCCATATGTTTGACTATAACATTTTACCACCAATCTTGATTTGTACTTCGCAACTTCTACTTCGCCATTCTATTTCATATTTAATATCTACTTACATCCTACAACTTTTTTTCCATTCAAAAGTTGAGCAAGTTCCCACGTTTTATTCTTTTCTAGTGCTTTCATCTTCTCATGCATTACTCCAAGCCACTTTGTATCCTGTTTAGCCTCTTGCAAATTCTTTGGTATGCACACCGACTATAGTGGCATAATAAACGACTTGTATGCAGGTGAAACATATGCATATGGAACATAATTAGATATATTATTCTCAAAACCATAGCTAATTGGAGGTTTCCCTACATTAGCCTTACGTTCTCTATTAACAGTAATAGGTAAACAATTATTACCATTTGATAACGTTGATTAACCATTAGAAGGTTCATAAATACTGGAGACATCTAAAGCTATGAATTATGGAATAAATATTTATTTTTTTCACTCAATAGAATAAATATTTATTTTTGTATAGAGTTATTACCTTCTAGTGATATTGAAAAAGCGTAAGGGGGTTTATTAATACATGAGATGTCTATGGGCATGGATTGTGGTATAAGAGTTTGTTCTTGTGTATCACTATTATCCGACTCATTTTTATCCCATTTAGCACAATACTTACTACTACTTCTATATACCTTCAATTATGGCTAATCATTTTTCTATCTTTATTACTCCAAATTCTAGAACACGAATTCACTACTATAATAATATTTTCAGCACTCTTATCATTGACAATTTATTCATTTATTTGTCGTATATCAGAGAGTGAGAATTCTTGTAATACTATTGTAGATTGCGTTTATTCCTTATATAATGATTTATTCTCATGTAAACTCACATTCATGCTCATAAATGGTCTCTTCTCACTTTGACTTTAACACTTGTATTTTTTTTAGTACCGAAATAATCCACATAAATACATTTTAATACACGACAATCGAGCTTGCTTATCCAAGGTCGATAATCTCTCACAAAATATACACATCCAAACAAACGATAATGGATTATGTATGTATTTTTTTCCACTAATACTTCACAAGGAGATCTAAAAGTCAACAGTTGCGAGAGTATTCGATTAATCAAATACGTTGTTGTAAGTACGACTTTACTACATAAATACTTTGGTACATTTATCTTGAAGAGAAGAGAACGAGCAAGTTCCAACAAATGATAATTTTTCCTTTTTGTCACAAATTTTTGTTCAGGAGTATCTGAACATGTAGTATGATGAATAATTCCCTTACTAGATAGATGAGATGAAAATTTTTGATTCACATACTTAGTACAATTGTGTCACGCCCCGACCCAGTTTTGATCGGATCCCCGTGAACAACCCGCCACACTCCTAGTTTATTAAAGGGTTTCCCCTTATCATAATCTATAAAGAGTAAGGCATCCTTTAAACTTGCACCATTTCCTAGAATAACATAATCAAAACTGTATGAAATTTTAAACTTTACATACCTTTCTTACAGACATCTTAGTTGATAGTCTTTCAGGGTAGGCTTTTCGAGATTTCCTGAAAGGGATATAAGGGAGGGGTGAGTACGGCTACTCAGTGAATGGGTTTTCAAAGGTTTACTTTTAACTTTTAAGAAAAACATTTATATGGAGTGTGCTAGACTCCTTTCTTTTCAAAAATCCCTTCATTTAAAAATTTGGGTTTTTCCATTATTTCTTAGTTACCAGTGTGTCATCACCCAACACAAATCCTTTATCATAAAGGTTACATACATTCGCAAGTCAGTATCACTACTGAACCCGCTAGTGGCTTCAGAGCGACTTTTCCTGCCACCCGAATAGAAGTACGACCACTTCTACCCTGGGAATGAGTGGATGTACGCGACATCCGACCCATAATCCCAAAATAACTTATTCGTGTCCGTATGAGGACAGAGACCTCATCCCATCCCCACCCCGGTCTCATGCGCTTGGTACTACTCAAAATTTCACATAGATACCTGGAACGACGATCTGCCCTTATACTCACCGGGTCGTCCAGGGCCCTTAGGACACATCACTACCCCTCATGGGCGTCTTGATGATCCCGTACTCATAGTGCATGCACAAACAATGTTTTATTATCAAGCCATGTAATATGTGGTGCCACTAGTCCAACGGCCCCGATTCTCAACTCAACCTGCAGTTGTTTGTCTTGACTAGTCCGTCGATTTGTCATGTCGCACTGCTGCTAGTTGACTGAGCATGTTGGTCCTATCATGGTACCATGGCCAAACAATTCACTTATTAAGTTTTATGGCACATATACCATGTTCATTTATGAGCTCCTGCTCATGCCAACTGGCCTTAGGCCCACTGTATGAGATTTTCAAAAATCTGGGCATTCTAGCCCTTAAGTTCCAAAACCGAGGCCCCCGACCTATAAGAACTATTCGAGCTCCCGTCAAGAAGGTCTCCCAAATAGTTTAAGCATTGGCACACAGTCAGTAGAGAACACTTCCGACAAAAATAGGTTTTCACTATCCATTATACTGACCGGTATAAGGACATTTTCGTTCATAATCGATGAACAGGTTTTCAACTTCATTCGAGGAAGTCTCATCATACCAACTGGGTATGATCTACTTACAACCGATAAGTAGTTTTTCCGCAATATTTTCACATCACTTTCTCTAAGTGGTGATGATTAAAATACCACTAAATAGTGGGTTTTTATACCGAGGTACTTATTATCCCTAACCGGGTATGATATATATAATCCCACTCACAACAGGTAAGTGGTTTTTAAATTTTAAGTTGTGCTCATCATCCCAATCAGGTATGATGTTAGTAAACCCACTCACCCGTTAACACAGTGAATTCCATTTTACCGGTTCTTTATATTCACGCGAGCTCGTCCATGCTGGCATTCCCGGTATTTCGCGTTCCTACACGATATGAACATCCTTGTTCATTATTACTCGGCATAACAACCTTCATTCATTTCCAATGAATGAGAAAACCCAAACTTCTCAATTTCATAAAATTACATTTTGGCCCTTTGAATTTCGAAAATCCCCAAATTTTCCCCCAATTTCAACTCTTCAACACTACCGAATTTGATTTCATCAAATTGACTGATAAAACACTTCTAATTGTTGAAATTGGAGTTGAAATTGAGTTCCTACATGTTCATACAATTCTAAAAAACTTTGAATCGTAGATTTTAACGCTGGAATGAGCTCAAACGGAGCTTCGCCGAAAAATAAACTATAGAGAGAGAAAGCTTCGATTTCTCATTGGGCACGACGGTCCGAGCTTTCAATCTAGGCGGATAGCTCTCATCTTGAGGTTTATACTAGAATTAAAAATTGCATCAATTGATGCCGAATTGAGTTAGAATTTCATTATTGAAATTATGTGGGTTCTCTCTCTAGCACCGATCAGAAATTGTAGAGGGGAGCCGAATTGGCTTACCTTTCAGTCGTAATTTGGCCGTGGGAGGGCTGAGGGAGTGTTGAGAAGGCTTGGTTTGGTCTGAGGAGGGCTCGAAATGGCTAATTTCAACTCGGCCGAAATAGGACAGCTTCGGTCCACCAGAGCTGCTTCACTGTTTCATCATGTCGGCGCTTCTCTAGTGATTCTCGAATTAACTGGAGTTTGCTATCAGATAGCTGAATTCTCCCCGGTTCTAAAGAGCCCAACCTCCCCTTTCAAGATTAAGAAAAATGTTGAAGTCGAAGCTCTAGTTTAAGCTTAACCGAAAAATGGAGTAGTAGAGAGAGAGAGAGAGCATTAGGGAAATGGTTTAAACCAATTTGGTTTTTGTCTTCTAATTTTTCTTAAATTTCTTTTCCAAGGTTTAATGAACCCTTTGGATCACCCGAAAGTTGTAAATTTTCATATTACTTGTTCCCAAATGTAAACCGGCTCGGTTTTCTTACTTGGTTTGACCGGTTCTTTTCCCGGTTTTCCTTAACTCAAAAGTGTGGGGTTTACAAATTGCTTGTTATAAGAGTACAAACTTTGTCATTAAATTTAGTTTAAACAATAGCTAGAAAATAATTGAAACATAATAGTGTTTTTTTTGTGATTTATCAAATATAACTATGTTATCCGAGAGTGACAATCAATAAAAGTGATAAATTATCTAAATTTACTAGTAGAAGTAATCAAACATGATCCCTAAACATTCAAGTGAATCAATACAAATTACTCAATATTTCTTAATATAGTATAATTATAACTTATTTTTGTTTATTTTTTAAACTTATAAGCATTACAAACAAGTTTATTACATTCTACTTTACTCATCAACTTTGGTATTAACCTTTTAAAATTTTCAAAAGATAGATATCCCAACCAACAATTTTTTAACATTGCTTTATCTTATTTTATTACTATAAACTATAAAACTCAAACTTTTATCTACAACTATTCTATTAAAATACCACAATCCTTTACTTTTGCTGCCAATTCGAAATATCTTCTTAGTGTTTCTATTTCAAAAAAAATAAGTGTCCCCATAAAAAAATGACTTGACAGTACAATTGATCAATAATACTATTAACTGACAATAGATTAACTGGAAAATAGTGAATATGCAAAACATATAATAATGCGATCAAATTAATATATCTAACAGATCTATTCCCTTTGATAGATTGTATTGTTCTATCTATTGTATCAACAACTTACTTATGAGTTTAAGAATACTCATCATATTTATTAAACTCTTATAATGATCTTGTCATATGTATTAAATCACCAGACTCAATAATTCAATATTTACATGATGGTATGAAAAATTCAAGTATTTATAGCTTATTATCACAATTGATCTTATTATAGTCTAATATAATGTCAAATTCGTTATTAATATATTTTATCTCTCTTGAATTCATTCCAGCTCCTGGGTCTACTAATCGTAGTTCCGTACTACGACAAATCTTATATATATTTTTTTCGTCTTTTTCGACAATTTAGTTACTTTGTATATTGAGCCGTCTTGGGCTCCTCCAATACTTCAAATCTATTAAAACTTGAAAATACTACAATATCATAAATATATTACCATAGTAAATACTAAAAATAAAATACTATTTATAATAAATTAAATTAATAATATATATATATATAATATATTTGTACTAGTTACAAAATAACGATTATTTATTAATATTGCACACTAACTAATAATATCAATTATAATCTACCTTTATCTACACCTTTTGTATATATTTTTTTCACATTCCTCTATCCTATTTGACTGCCATCCACTTATCTGCAAGTATAGATTTAATGGGTAGATTCACGGGATCAACCTTTTGTTTACATATTATATTTTATCATGCTATCTCATTTATGTACTTGATTTTTTTTTCTCAATAAAACTTGATTTTATGTGAATGTGCATCTCTGTCAGCTTTCTAGGAGCTGAGAGTGTGCTCCATCGTTGAATGACAACTTGGAGGATGATGAACAAGAAAAAGAAGGCTTAATTAGCTTTTGCAATTTTTTTTCTGGGTCATCATGATGGGATTGAAATGATTCTTTCTTTTCCCCCTCTTTTCTATTGAGAAAAACACCAAGTCAATAAACCTTTTCAGCTCTTGAAATAGACCTATGATGTACCCTTTTTTTGTGTGGATGCACCTGTCGATATAAATGGTGCACCTGGAGAGTTCATCATAGGTCACAATTAAGAGAATATCGCAACCATTTTTTAGGCATGTGGGAAGATCATATCTCTTTTTGGATGTACGATCATAAGCTGTCTTATGGATAGATAATTTTCGACAGATCAGCCACCTAAAAATGCCATACTAAGGGACACCTACTTGGAAGGACCTTGAACCAGTTCAATCCACTAATGAATTTTACTTCAAACTAAAGTTGCAATAATACTAATTACTTATGGGAATAAATTAATTAACTTTCCAGACAATTAAAAGATGTCCATAAATTTTTTTACTAATTCATACTTAAATATACTTTATCAATTACTTGGAATTTCTCATAATCATGGATCTTTTTTTAATTTAGAGAAATTGAGCTAAGTCCTTATTTAACTTTTTGTATATGATAATGGAGACTAAATGCATTGGGGCTACTTCTTTTCATTATGTGGGTTGGCCAATGTTCTTGGGGGTGGGAATGAAGCAGGTGCCTTGTTGTAAAATGCATATGTTTAATCAAAATAATTGGAAAATTATTACAAATAAAAAAAACTTTTTAATTGTAGCATAAATGTGTGGCTACTATGAGTGTACTGTGCTAACTAGTGGGACAAATTGATAATCTCATAGTTTATGAATTCAGGAGGAAAGTTGGCATTTCATATGGGGGATTGCTCATGCACAATGAAAAGTTTCAGAAAGCGTGAACTCATAGGTATTATATAAATATACTCGAATTCTTGATTTACAAGAAATTTAGTAAAAACATTACTTAAGTTCCAAATGTTTTAAAGTGATTTATTAAGTATAGGTATTTAATAAATGTATTATTCCAGTATTAAAAGTTTTAATTATAATGACATATTATGTGCCAACTTTTATTATTCCTTGTTAAAATTTAATTTTTTTAATAATTAATACAAACTTAATAATAAAAATAAACTTTCCCTATATAATAAATTATTTTGAAATATTTATGATAATGTATTTTTCAAACTTTTAGCACTTAATAGATGGTAAAACTTAGTCATATTATCAATGATGATCAATAAGTTGGGTAAGACCAAATGTTAAAATTAAATTATAATGTTATTTTGATTTTATTTTTTATTTTTTAGGTAGTGGTAAGTAATGCAATATCTACTTTCATATCATGAGAAACCTAAAAAAATGAAGGGTTAGTACTAAATGCTAAAATTTGAGGAAATACAATTGTAAATGTAAGATGAGGAGCACAAAAGTGAGTGAAATGAATGGGGTCATCTAAGATTCTTAGAGTGATGACATATCTGGAAAGATGAAGTTCTACATTTATGTAAACAAGAATAGTAATTTTTATGTAATCATTGATGCAAAAGGAAAGAGTTGTAAATGAAGAACAATAGAGTGAAATAAATACATTCATCATACTATCTAAGAGCCTCTCATCACTCAATCCGAATGAGTCATCATCGGTTACAATCTTTGGAGAATACATATACAACCACACTGCTTCAAAGTTAGCTCCAAGAGGAGAGGTTAATCATAAGAAAGAAGGAAGATAGCTCTTCTCTAAAGAACCGAGAGTTTTCTATATGAAAAAAGAACCACTCCTCGAACATAAAGGAGATGTAAGATGAAAGGAAATTTTTGAGTAATTTGAGCTTTTTGAAAAAACTGTACAATAATATCTACTTTTCACAGAGTTTTTGAGAGGGAAAGATATAAACAAAATTACTACTCATCTACACGCAGAAGCAAATGGATCACGGGAAGTAAGCGTGATCAAGAAACTCTTAGGAAGGTCACGTGAGAACAACTTGACACATTGAAGCACTGTCTTCCACTTCAAATCTTGGAAGGAGTAAGATCAAATATCAAGACGCTCACATATTTGAGTTTTGACTGATTTCATTTTAATAATATTTTCCATTACTCGTATAGAGTACTCGTTATCAAGAGGGCATTTAAGAATTTGAGTTTGCATCAAAAGAAGACACACTCGGATCATTGAGTATGAAAGGTGATTTTCTCATAGGCAAGTATGATGACCATTATAAACATTGGTGCATCGTGATGAAAAATTTTTTAAGAGGGAAGGGAGTACTTTAGGTAGAAAGTACAATTGATGAAAAATAATTAAAGAAAATAAAATTAAAGGATATATCATAAAAATAATTTTGAATATAGATGCCCTCAAGAATCCATACAAAGATAATACATAAGAAATATGTGGTTTTATAACTCATTTAGCAGATTTTTATTAACATCCTAACTTGGTGTACACTATTTAGTATTTAGTTGAAATAAGACTATTTTTTTAAACAATAGGCTTTATATAACATAAAAAATGTACAACTTATCTTATTTTTTAGAAAATGATTTCCATTAAGTGAAGATAAAGGTATATTCCTTACTAGTTTGATGAATTTTTCATAATTTAATTACAACAAACTTACTACGATTTGTATTATATAAATATACAAACACCATTTTTTAATAAATGGGTCAAAAAGTCGCAGAACATAAACTTAAATACTATAACTTCATTCTGTTCCAATAGTAGCTCGTAACGTGTTTATCGTCCACCCTAATAATAGATCATAACTTCTACCACATAATCCGTGTGAGCACTATTACCCAACCCCAAACTTATCGATGCTTCGATACCCATAGAAAGGGGTTATACCTTACTATTCTATCCACTCGGTCTCAGTACGCACGAAAAGCTCCCAAAGGTTCAAGATATACTAAAACAAAATAACTTATTTTGTACTAACTTTACTATCTAGTAGCCCTTATAACCAACACTACCCCTTACCAAATGTCTTATTGGTTCTAAACTATTGCAATCGCATATATATATATATATATATATATCTTTTGATTTAATACACTTTTATTCACGCTCCTAGTCCAACGAACTCCAACCCGACTCTAGCTCATTAGTTTCAGCAAATATTATGAAATTATGATAATTTTATCAGGCTCTTAAATAAGAACTTATTTACGGGTTTTACCCGTTTCCATTGGACCCACTCTTACTAGTTTTTAAAACACGACCTTGGGCCCACTTTACTTTTCAAAAACCGTGATATTGGGCCCACTTTTATAGAACTAAATCTAGCTAACCTTCTGTCAACTATGAGCCTTACCAATTTTCTAAATCGATAGTTAAAACTAGATTATTTCTCTTGAAGTGTATCAATGCACCTTTCAAGGGTAGTCCTATTATCATACTTAATGATTACTTTAGAAA
Organism: Trapa incisa; assembly: GCA_030064435.1. NCBI lineage: Eukaryota > Viridiplantae > Streptophyta > Magnoliopsida > Myrtales > Lythraceae > Trapa > Trapa incisa. The sequence continues at coordinate 4,270,891 of CM057770.1, read as the reverse complement.
TACAATTCCAAAATAGTTTGAGCAGTTTCAAAGATAAGGAGATTATATTACTTGAAAATATGTATTTTCTAAGTAAGCATGCTATTAAGTACCATATTATCGGTTTAATCGTACTCGATACCAGAGATCCCACTCATATGAGATCCTTAACTTGTTCATACTGGACAAATTTCCAATGCCTCGAGTTGGAATCACGATTGAACGCAAATTTATTCCTTTCACACCTAAATGATCATGGATAATGGATCCATAAATTATATGACATTTTTACTTATTTCCCTATGTCTCTTTAATTCTCACATAAGTCCCTAATTTAATTTTATTAAAAAATAAATTCCCAATTATTTGCCATAATTTCCTCAAATTACTTTATTTACAATTTCATCCCCAAATAATTTTATTTAAAATAAAATAATCCAAAATTACAAATAAAATATTATATTTATTTTTAATTACAATTAAATTTTCAAAAATTATTTTTAATTATAATTAAATCCCTAAACTCTTCTTATTTACCAATTGATCCTCAATTTATTTCAATTGCATATAAATTCTCAAATTTTAAAAAATCCCCAAATCACCCAATTTCTCCATAATTGCATTTTGGCACGTGAAATCTCAATTCATTAAATTGATTGATTAAATTCAGTTAATTGCCCATATCATGCTGCTAATCATCTCCCCTACCTCTACACGATTATTCCAAGCTTTGAATTATCCAATTTGGCCTAGAATTGAGCTTAAACAAAACTTTTTTATAAAATATTTATAGAGATAGAAAACTTTGATTTATTACTAGAAATGGTGCGGTTGACGGAGCTCTTGATATGTGGAGCTAGTTCTCGTCGAGCGGATCCTTTTATGATCAAATTTCACCTCAGTTGGTGCCCTAAGCAAGGAGAATTCAATCAACAAATATTTCACAGTTCTCTCTATGTAAATTCATAATTTCAACGAAGGGCGGCGACAATTACCTACCTCAAAGGCTCAGGGATGATGATGTTGGGTCGTGGAGAGTTGTAAGAGGGTTATCCTAGCTTTAGGAGGTTTGGGGTGGCCCAAATTCAACTCAAAAACTTCTGCTCAAACTCGACTATCGGAGTGACGAAATTGTGCGGCCTTACTAGTGCTTATCCCATTATCCTTGAGATGAAAGGAGTATGCAACAAGGTAGTTGACTTCTTCAGAATTTCAGAGAACCTAATTGCGCATTCGAAGGTGAAGAAATGAGTCAATGTCGGAGCTTTAGTTTAGAGATGATAAAAAATTGGGGTGGTTCAACTTTTTCAAGCTTTTGAGTGATGAAAAGGATGAATGGAGTGAACAACCTCTTTATATAGGGAGCTCGGAGACTTTCATTCCTATCCATCCATTCATTGGCCAACCATTAACTCTTCGATTTACTCCCTTGTTGGAGGGATTTAATGGCTGTTGGAGTTGTGGCATCGTTTGACCTCTTCTCCTATTTAGTTAGATGAAAAAAGAAGATGACACTATGCGTGCACGTGCGAGCTGTCACGTGGTGCTCCGTGATTGGCAGGCTTCACTCATGCAACCTCTCACTCAGCGTCTGGGTTATCTGTTGACTTATTGACTGCCCATGTGATGACCTTCCATTGGTCACTCTCTCTTACGTGGTCGTTGACCAAATCTAACCTAGTTAACCGTGACACATGACGTACTCTTATTAGCTAATTTAAAATTGTCAGTTTTCATACCTGACTTACTGTGCCATTACCATGTGTCAACCTTTGATTAGCTGTGACCATCCAACGTAACTTTGCCACACTTCAACTTCTAATTGGTCGATAGTTCTTCGACATCCTAGTTGACCCCTAACCTGACACCTTTGCCACGTGTCAGCCTCTCATTTGTTAGCCTAGTTGACGTGGATTCTCTTTATCTAATCATTGACTTATGACATGTGTCATGCTCCTATTGGCCAGTTTCTAATGATGTGGATTTTCTTCATCTAACCATTCACTAGGTACACATGTCACACTCCGATTGGTTAGTGCTTTCAGATGTTGACCAAGCAGTTGACTCAGTGTGCTTTGCCATGTTTCACGCATTGATTAGTTGTGAAACCCGTCATCTCGAATCAAGGAAAATCGGGAAAGAACTAGTCACTTTAATGAGAAAATCACACCACTTAAGGAATCGAGAATGATAAAGATGGGTTAAAATGGGAAATTGGAAAATCCCAAGTGACCAAAAGGTCATAAAAATCACGGGGAAGAACCATAAAGTAAATTGGATGGGAAAATTGGAATAGTTCAGGGTGAACTGGACATGAATCAGATTGAACTAGGTTGAACCATGGATGAATTGATTTTTTAATTCATTTTTCTGGGCGGCTTGAAAATCTCAATTTGGAAAATTGAGTCCACCATTAGATAGAAAAATGAATTTAGACTAATTTAGAAATTTTTAATTTTGAGAAAACCGATCGAATTGGGCATGAACCAGCCAAGTTTCGTCGCTGAACCCGGTCGGACCAATCCGTTTCGGTCCAGTCTAGTCCTGAACAATATTGTCTTCTTCCTTAGGATGACATCACTATTCATATGGAAAAAAAAACCTTCATTTTTCCATGAGGGATTATTTCCTCCGATTTGGACATTTTCTGAAGAGGATAAACTCAACCAATATGGAAATTGGTAGAGCAGAGGGTCCTTAAGCTCCCCATATAAAGAGCTCCCCTCCATTCACCCTCCACACACCTCAAATCCTTTACTCCTCCTAAGTGCTCAGTTTTCCAGCGGAGCTCAAACTAGAGCTTCGACTTGGGCACTTTTCTTAGCCTTTGAAGGCAAACTCATGTCCTACAAACTCCAGGGGAAGTTAACTACCTGACACAACCTCCCTTCGACCCAAGGATTGTCGGAGAAGCGCCGATAGGATCGAACAGTGAAGCAGCTCTGTCAGTTCAAAGCTGCCCTATTTTGACCGATCTGATTTCGGCCAATTCAGATCTCCTACAACCAAACCAAGCCTTCCCTCAACCCTAAGGCCACCACACAATCTCTATAGAGGAGAAAGGTAATCCAATTCGACCACCCTTCGTCGTTGCAGTTCAGTTTTAAAGAGAGAAATTGCTGAATTTTACTAACCAAATTCACACTGATCTTGATATCAATTGTAGCAATTCTTGATCATAGAAGGACCCTAAGGATGAAAGCTACCTTCCCATATCAAGAGCTAAGACTTTCGCGACTTCAACGGTAAGCTTTCAAAGCTTTATCTCTCTATAAAACCCGTCCTTTAGGATCAAAGATAACCGGGAAAAGAACCAGTATAGGTTTATACATGAAGAAATGAGCCATTTAATGAACCAAAAATAGTTAACATGAGAAATTGGAAAATCCCAAGTGATAAAAAAAATTCACAAAAATTAAAAGTAAGTACCAGGAGGTGGAATTGAGGATAAAACCAAACCGGTTCGGGGTGAACCAAAATCAGACTGACCCAGACCGAACTGGTATGAACTATAGTGAACTGCTTCACAAATTCATTTTTCTAGGTGGCTTAAAAATATCAATTTGGGAAATTGAGACCACCATTAGATAGAAAATGAATTTAGAAAATTTTAAATTTTAGAAAAATGGTTGAACCAAGTACAAACCGACCAATTTTCAAATTTTGGATAGCGAACCCGATCGAACTAGACCGGTCAACGGATAACAGACATCGGTCAACGGTTAATTGTCGCCCCGTCAGCTGCCACGCAGAAATGGGCAACCAATGGGAGGCTACCACGTCTCTGGTCAACAGTCAGCTGGCGCCCAGTCAACCCACCACACAGACACGAGCAACCAATGAGAGGCTATTCAATGGGTCAACAACTGACGCATCGACCAAGCTGGCACTCCACGTCAGAAAACTGACCAATCACAACACACCACATGGCACGACTGCCACATCATCATTGTAAACCCCGCACTTTTGAGTTAAGAAAAATCGGGAAAAGAACCGGTCAAACCAAGTAAGAAAACCGAGTCGGATTACATTTGAGAACACGCAATATGGAAATTTACAACTTCCGGGTGATCTAAAGGGTTCATTAAACCTTGAAAAATAAATTTAAGAAACTTTAGAAAACAAAAGCCAAATTGGTTCAGATGAACTAGATTTCATAAGAACTTCAAAGTAAAGCGTGCTTGCCTGGTCAAAAATTTTTATGCGAACGTACGCCTTATCATAAATAACCATAAATTAATATATATTTAATTATTATAATTAATAGCAATAATTTAATACATAAATTAAATTATTAGAATTAATACAAATAATTTAATACATAAATTAAATTATTAGAATTAATACAAATAATTTAATATCGAAATTAAATTATTGGAATTAATATCGAAATTAAATTATTGGAATTAATACCAATAATTTATGGCAATATTATTACTTGTAATAAATCTCTCCCATTTAATACACGGGTTTTACACCTTTATAAAGAGGTCATCCCCATTCATTCTCCTCACACCTGAACACTTCTCTCTTTCTCTCTATTGCTCCATTTCCCGGTAAAACTTAAACCAGAGCTTCGACTTCAACATTTTTCTTAATCTCGAAAGGAGAGGTCGGGCTCTTTAGAATCGGGGAGAAGACAGCTATCTGATAGCAAACTCCAGTCAATCTGAGAATTGTTAGAGAAGCGTCGGCATGATAGAATAGTGAAGCAGCTTCAGCGGACCGAAGCTGCCCTATTTCGGCCAAGCTGAAATTGGCCATTCAAGCCATCCTCAAGCTAAACCAAGCCCTTCCAACACTTTCTCAGCCTTTCCACGGTCGAATTAGGACCGAAAGGTTGAACCTCAGGACGAGAGCTATCTGCCCAGATCGAAAGCTCGGACCGTCGTGCCTTCACCGGAATGTGAAATACTAGGAACACCAGTAAGGACAAGCTTGCATGAATACAAAAAACTAGTCTAGTGGAATTCATGGCATTAACGGGTGATTGGGTTTACTAACATCATACCCGGTTAGGATGATGAGCACAACCTAAAGATAAAAACCACTTACCAGTTGTGAGTGGAAATTTTATATCGTACCCGGTAGGGAATGATAAGTACCTCGGTATAAAAACCCACTATTTAGTGGTATTTTAATCATCACCACTTAGAGAAAGTGATGTGAAAATTATGCGAAAAAAACTACTTACCGATTATAAGTAGATCATACTCGGTTGGTATGATGAGACTTCCTCGAAGGAAGTTGAAAACCCGTTCATTGATTATGAACGAAGATGTCCTTCTACCGGTCGGTATAATAAACAGTAAAAACCTATTATGTCGGAAGTGTTCTCCCTTGACTGTGTGCCAATGCTTAAACTTTTTGGGAGACCTTCTTGACGGGAGCTCGAATAGCTCTTATAGGTCGGGGGCCTCGGTTTTGGAACTTGAGGGCTAGAATGCCCAGATTTTTGAAAATCTCGTAAAGTGGGCCCAAGGCCAGTTGGCACGAGCAGGAGCTCGTAAATGAACATGATATATGTGCCATAAAACTTAATAAGTCAATTGTTTGGCCATGGTACCAAGATAGGACCATCATGCTCAATCAACTAGCGGTCGTGCGACATGACAGGTCAATGGACCAATCAAGACAAACAACTGTAGGTTGAGTTAAGAGTCGGGGCCGTTAGACTAGTGGCACCACATATTACATGGCTTGATAAGAAAACATTGTCTGTGCATGCACTATGAGTACGAGATCATCCAGACGCCCATGAGGGGTAGTGATGTGTCCTAAAGGCCCTGGACGACCCGGTGAGTATAAGGGCAGATCGTCGTTCTAGGTGTCTATGCGAAATCTGGAGTAGCACCAAGCGCATGAGACCGGGGTGGGGACATGATGAGGTCTCTGTCCTCATACGAACACGAAGAAGTGATTTTGGGATTGTGGGTCGGATGTCACGTACATCCACTCATTCCTAGGTTAGAAGTGGTTGTACTTCTATCTGGGTGGTAGGAAAAGTCGCTCCGAAGCCACTAGCGGGTTCAGTAGTGATATTGACTTGCGAATGTGTGTAACCTTCATGATGAAGGATGTGTGTTGGGTGATGACACACCAGTAACTAAGAAATAATGGAAAAACCTAAATTTTTAATTGAATGGATTTTTTTGAAAAGAAAGGAGTCTCGCACACTCCATATAAATATTTTTCTTAAAAGTTAAAAGTAGACCTTTAAAAACCCATTCACTGAGTAGTCGTACTCACCCCCTCCCTTATATCCCTTTCAGGAAATCCCGGAAAGCCTACCTTGAAAGACCATCAACTAAGATGCCTGTAAGACAAGTACGTAAAGTTTAAAATTTCATGCAGTTTTGATTATGCTATTCCATGAAATGGTGCAAGTTTAACGGATGCCTTACTCTTTACGGATTATAATAAGGGGAAACCCTTTAATAAACCATGAGAGTGGTGGGTTGTTCACGGGGATCCAACCAAACCGGGTTGGCGCGTGACAATCATCTTCAACCTTCAGCTACTGATAGAGAGAAGGGAGGAGAGAGAGGCACCGGAAAGGCTGGAGTCTCCGTTGACACGAAAAACTCTTTGGTCAGGTTGTCGGTAGCTGAGTCTTACACCGGTGGGTAGCCTGAATAGTTGTCAAGCTCTCTATATAAAGAGCACCCTCTCATTCATTCTCAGCATCCCGTGATTGAGTGAAGAAGAAGAAGAGCACGTTTTCTAGCGAGCTACGAACCAAAGCTCCGACGAAGAGACATTTCTTAGCCTCCAAAGCCACATTGGGTGTCTGTCGAATCAGGAGGAAGTCCTCTACCTGACCGTACCTTCCATTTAGCTTGAGAGCCACCGAGAAGGAACGAGGAAGCTCAAATAGTGCTGCCACTTGTCTGTCAGAAAACAGCCAGCCTCCTGCCACCTACTTTGAGCTCTCCCTTAGCCAATTGTGTCTAAGCCAGACCTCCTAGGCCCCTCCTTAAGGTGTCCCGACCTTCCCCTAAGCTAAGAAGGTAAGCTCCCTCTGCCGCCCTTCGTTGGAAAACACTGTCCATGACCAAATTCTATAAAAACTTTAACACTAAAATTTGCACTGCTCAGGTCATCAATTGAAGTGTTGTTTGATCTAGGGAGGATCCCCGTGATGAGAGCAACACGGTGGTAGCCAAAGCTTCGATCACCGGACCCTCATCGGTAAGATATCGAAGCTTTCTCTCTCTCTATACTATAATTTTTGGCGAAGCTCCGTTTGAGCTCATTTCCGAGCCAAATCGAGTGACTCAAAGCTAGAAATGACGAGAAAAACATAGAGAAGATGATTTAGATCAAGAATGAGGGCAATTAACCAAGTTTATCTCCACCATGTCGTTCAATAGCCCCTAGGATGCATCACTACCCCTATCGGGCATCTTGATGGTCCCAAACCATAAGTGCATGCGCAAATAATAGTTTTCCACAAAGCCATTTATCTTTGGTACCACTGGTCCAATGACCCTAACCCTCAACTCGACCTACAACTATTTGTCTAAGCTGGTCCATTGACCTACCCTTGATGCATTGCCACCACAAACAATAGTGGTTTTTCATTTCGAGGTACTCATCATCCTAACCGGGTATGATATGAAAATCCCACTCACTCGATAGTACAGTTAATTTCCTCTTAAAGTAGTTTCTGCCTCCACACGAGCGTATCCTTGCTAGCATTCCTGGTACTTTGTGTTCCTACACGATATTAACATCCTTGTTCATTATCATTTGGCCTAATAGCCTTCATTCATCACAAATGAATAGAATTCTCAAACTTTTAGTTATTTGCATTTAAGTCCCTAAAGCTCTTTTTCTTTAACTTTAGGTCCCTAATGCCAATTTTCCCTAAATTGAGCCCCAAAACTTTTAAAATTCACCATGGGACCTCAATTTATTCAAAATTAAAAAGGGGTTCAACTTCCCCAAATTTCCAATTTGGTCCCTAACTTTTCAAAAATTACCATTTTGCCTCTACTTTACAAAAATGGCAAATTTGACACCCCTATAATTCTAAAAATCGGCCAATTGGTCCTCCAACATCTTTTCCATGGCTAATTGGTCCTCAACTTTGGAAAATTGCACTTTAGTCCCTCAAATTTTTGAAATTCCTAATTTCCCCTAAAATTTCCCCTAATTCCCCCCCTTTCAAACTATTCGAATTTGATTTCATCAAATTGACTGATCAATCGAGGTTCATTGTTGAAATTGAAGGTAAAATTGAGTTCCTACACATCCATATGATTCAATTGCACTTTGAATCACATGAATTGTTGCCAGAATGAGCTCAAGCGGAGCTTCATCAGAAAACCGGACTAAGAGAGAGAAAGGTTCAAAAGCTTACCGTCAGAGGTGCGGTGGCCCGAGCTTCCGATCTGGGTAGATAGCTCATGTCGAATTGATGGAGAATTTGATTAGTGAAGTTTCATTGGTTCTCTCTCTAACACTGATTGGAAATTGCAAAGGGGAGCCAAATTTTCTTATCTTTCCACTCTAATTCAATTATATGAAGGATGTGGAAGTGTTGGGAGAGCTTGGTTTGGCCTGAGAAGGGATCGAATTTGCCATTTTCAGCTTAGCTGAAATAGGGCAGCTTTAGTCAGCCGGAGCTGCTTCACTATTCTATGACGCCAACATTCCTCCAGCGATCCTCAAGGCACATGGAGACTACCGGGTAGCTGACTTCTCCCTGAATCTAAAGAACCCAACCTCACCTTCTTTGGCTTATAAAAAAGCCCAAGTCAGAGCTTTGGTTCGAGCTTCACCGAAAAATGGAGTTTTCAGGTGTGAGGAGGATGAATGAGGAGGGGCTCTTTATATTGGAAGCTCGGAGACTTCTTAGTTGTCCGATTGGTGCCTTTATGGTGGTCATTCACTGCCTGAAACTCCATGGCGGGAAACTTTTCATCTTCGTCGGAGCTGCTAGATTTTTCGGCGAGTGAATAGTGCTGTCATCTAGAGGAAAAAGACCTAACTGTTCTGAACCGAACCGGTCTGAACCGAGTTCTACGCTTAAAATGGCTAGTTTAGGCTCGATTCGACAGAGTTTTTCAAAATTAAAAATTTGTAAATTCATCTAAATCCATTTTCTATCAAATGGTGGCCTCAATTCTCCAATTTGAATTTTCTAATCTACATAGAAAAATGAATTTAGAAACTGTTTCAATCGGGTTCAGGTCCGGTTCTCCTAAACCGGTTAGGTTTTCACCTCCAACTCATCCTAAAGTCCCTTCTTATCACATTTATGACTCTTTAGGTCACTTGGGATTGATTAATTTCCCGGTTTTCCCTTTCTCTACCGGTTACTATTTATAAACCGACTCGGTTCTCTCTTTGTATCACGCCCGGACTTGGTTTGGTCGGATCCCCGTGATCAACCCGCCACTCTCCCGGTTTATTAAAGGGTTTCCCCTTATTGTAAACCGTAAAGAGTAAGTCGTCCTTTAACTTGCATCTTTTTCTTGGAATAGCATAATCAAAACTGTATGAAATTTAAAACTTTACATACCTGTCTTACAGGCATCTTAGTTGATGGTCTTTAAGGGGAGGCTTTCCGGGATTTCCTGAAAGGGATATAAGGGAGGGGGTGAGTACGACTACTCAGTGAATGGGTTTTTAAAAGCTTTTGACTTTTAAGAAAAACATTTATATGGAGTGTGCCAGACTCTTTTGTTTTAAAAAGTCCCATCATTTAAAAATTTGGATTTTTCCATTATTTCTTAGTTCCCACGGTGTGTTATCACCCAACACACATCTTTTATCATGAAGGTTACACACATTCGCAAGTCAGTATCAGTACTGAACTCGCTAGTGGCTTCAGAGCGACTTTTCTTGCCACCCGGATAGAAGTACGACCACTTCTACCCTGGGAATGAGTGGATGTACGTGACATCCTATCCACAATCCCAAAATCACTTCTTCATGTCCGTATGAGGACAGAGACCTCATCCTATCCCCACCCCAGTCTCATGCGCTTCGTGCTACTCCAGATTTCGTACAGACACCTGGAACAACGAACTGCCCTTATACTCACCGGGTCGTCCAGGGCCCTTAGGACACATCACTACCCCTCATGGGCGTCTTGATGATCTCGTACTCATAGTGCATGCACAAATAATGTTTTCTTATCAAGCCATGTAATATGTGGTGCCACTAGTCCAACGGCCCTGACTCTCAACTCAACCAGCACTTGTTTGTCTTGATTGGTCCGTCGACCTGTCACGTCGTACTGCCGCTAGTTGACTAAGCATGTTGGTCCTATCTTGGTACCATGGCCAAACAATTCACTTATTAAGTTTTATGGCACATATATCATGTTCATTTATGAGCTCCTGCTCATGCCAACTGGCCTTGGGCCCACTGTACGAGATTTTCAAAATCGAACATTTAGCCCCCAAGTTCCAAAATCGAGGCCCTCGACCTATTAGAGCTATTCGAGCTCCCGTCGACAAGGTCTCCCAAATTATTTAAGCATTGGCACACAGTCAGTGGAGAGCACTTCCGACAAAAATAGGTTTTTACTGTCCATCATACCGACCGGTATAAGGACATCGCCGTTCATAACTGATGAACGGGTTTTCAACTTCCTTCGAGGAAGTCTCATCATACCAACCGGGTATGATCTACTTACAACCCGTAAGTAGTTTTTTCGCATAACTTTCACATCACTTTCTCTAAGTAGTGATGATTAAAATACCACTGAATAGTGACTTTTTATATCGAGGCACTTATCATCCCCAACCGGGTATGATGTTAGTAAACCCACTCACAACTGGTAAGTGGTTTTTAAATTATAAGGTGTGCTCATCATCCCAATCGGGTATAATGTTTGTAAACCCACTCACCCGTTAATGCCGTGAATTCCACTAGACTGGTTCTTTGTATTCACGCAAGCTTGTCCTTGCTGGCGTTCCCAGTATTTAACGTTCCTACACGATACGAACAACCTTCTTCATTATTACTCAGCATAACAGCCTTCATTCATTATTGAATGAGAAAACCCAAACTTTTAGTTATTTGCAATTAGGTTCCTAAAGTTATTTCTCTTTAACTTTAAGTCCCTAATGTCAGTTTTTCCTCAAATTGAGTCCCGTAACTTTTAAAATTTATCGTGGGACCTCAATTTATTCAATTTCACCAAAAAGGGGTTTAATTTTCCAAATTTCTAATTTGGTTCCCCAATTTTTCCAAAATTACCATTTTTCCCTTCTTTCACAAAAATGGTAAGTTTTCCCCCAAAATTTCCAAAATTCCTCAATTGGTCCTCCAACATTATTTTCATGCACAATTGACCCTCAATTTCATAAAATTGTATTTTGGCACCTTTGAATTTCGAAAATTCACAAATTTTCCCCCAATTTCAACTCTTCAACACTACCGAATTTGATTTCATCAAATTGACCAATCAAACACTTCAAATTATTGAAATTGGAGTTGAAATTGAGTTCCTGTATGTTCATACGATTCTAAAAAACTTTGAATCGCAGATTTTAATGTCGAAAAATAGACTGTAGAGAGAGAAAGCTTCGATTACTCACCGGTGAAGGCACGACAGTCCGAGCTTTCGATCTGGGCAGATAGGTCTCGTCCTGAGGTTCATCCTAAAATCAAGTATTGTATCAATTGATGTGGAATTGGATTAGAATTTTGTTATTGAAATTCGATCGACTCTCTCTCTAGCACCGATCGAAAATTATAAAGGGGAGCTGAATTGGCTTACCTTTCCGTCCTAATTCGGCCGTGGAAAGGCTGAGCAAGTGTTGGGAGGGCTTGGTTTGGCCTGAGGAGGGCTTGAAATGGCCGATTTCAGCTTGGCCGAAATAGGGCAGCTTCGATTCGTCGGAGTTACTTCACTATTCCATCATGTCGGCGCTTCTCCAACGATTCTCGTATTGACATGAGTTTGCTATTAGATAGTTGTCTTCTCCTCGGTTCTAAAGAGTCCGACCTTTGTTTAAGTTGAAGCTTTGGTTCGAGCTTTACCGGGAAATGGAGCAGTAGAGAGAGAGAGAAGTGTTCAGGTGTGAGGAGAATGAAATGGGCATGACCTATTTATATAGTTGTAAAACCCGTGTATTAAATGGGCGATATTTATTACTAGTAAGCACGCTTAACTTTGAAGTTTCTATGGAATCTAGTTCACCTGAACCAATTTGGTTTTTATTTTCTAGTTTGTCTTAAGTTTCTTTTCCAATGTTTAATAAATCCTTTGGATCAATCGAAAGTTGTAAATTTTCATATTGCTTATTCCCAAATGTAAATCGGTTTGGTTTTCTTATTCGGTTTGACCGATTCTTTTCCCGGTTTTCCTTAACTCAAATGTGCGGGGTTTACACTTTGGAAATGACCGGTTCTTTTCCCAATTTTTCTTATTATCAAAGGATGAGGTTTACATGGTGTCATTGTCATGCCCCGACCCGGTTTGGTCGGATCCCCATGAGCAACCCGCCACTCCCTTTGGTCCATGAAGGGTTTCACCCTTTTGTAAACCGTGAGGAGTAAGGCGTCCTTCTTTCCCGTCTTTCCTCGAATAGCGTTATACAAAACTAAATATCTTGAAATTAACATACATGTCTTATAGGGAAGTCTTTAAGTTTGGTTTTCCCTTGGTTACCTAAAAGGGGTAAAAGAGAGGGGTGAGTTTTACAACTAAGTGAGTGGGTGTTAGGAGTGAGTTTTAAAAATGACCACACCAAGGTTATCATTTCTTTAAATAGAAGGTTTTTCCTTTAAGTTCAATTTTCAAAACCTTTTACCCTGCCAAGGGTGACATTTTCTTTTAAAAGGGTTTATCCTAAATTTCAATCTCTTATCCTCAACATTTTTCCAAGGTTAACCAATTTTTTTCCAAGGATTCTCAATTCTTTTCCAAGGTTTTCAAAACTTTTTTTTCATTTCCATATTAGGTGTGTTTCACACACAACACACGCCCTTCATTAGGAAGGGTACACACATTTGCAGGTGCAGCTCGTCCACTGCACCCACTTGTGGATCGAGGTATCTTTACTGTCCACCAAGATAGAAGCATGTCCACTTCTACCCTAGGTCTGAGTGGATGTTCTCGAATCCGACCCTCAGACCTGAACGTCACTTCGTGTCTGTATGAGGATATAGACCTTATCCCAATCTCGTGCGCATGAAGCTCAAACATAGTAGCTTCAAGAAGCCCTAAACACAGCAGCTTCATGGAGTCCCAACACAGTAACTCCGTGGAGTCCAAACACAGTAACTCCATGGAGTCCAAACACAGTAACTCCATGACTAACTGGTATGATGAGAAACCCAAACGTAGTAGCTTCTCCTTCCATTATCACCACCATGTCGTCCAATAGCCCTTAGGACCCATCACTACCCCCTAGGGCATCTTGATCATCTTATACCACAAGTGCATGCACAAACAATAGTTTTCATTTTTCTTAACCAATCTTTTTGGTGCTGACAATCCAATAGCCCTAACACTCAACCTGGCATGCAGTTGTTTGTCCGACTGGTCTGTCGACCTTGTCCTAACACACTGTCGCTAACCCATCGAGCCTTATCGGTCCTGACTTGGTACTGTGACTAATCACACAGTAAATTCCACTTTTTAATGAGAGTTTAATGGCTCTTCCTATTCATGTTTGTTTACGAGCTCTTACTCGTGCCAACTGGCCTTAGGCCTACTATACGTGATTTCCCAAAAATGGGCATTTTGCCTCACAAGTTCCAAAACTGAGGCCTCTAGCCTATTTGAACTGTTCTAGTTCTTGTCAAGAAGGTCTCCCAAAAATTTTAAGCATTGGTACACAGTTAGGGGAGAACACTTCTGACAAAATCATCTTTCAATTCATCACACCAACCGGGTGTGAGGATATCTCCGCTTACGACCGGAAAACGAATTTTCTTCTTCATTCAAGGAAGTCCATCATACCAATCGGGTATGGTTTTCTCTACTTACAACCAGTAAGCAATTTTTCGCTTAGTTCTCACATCACTTCGACCGGGTGTGATGTTAAAATACGACATATGAGTAGTTTTTCATTTTTGAGGTGCTAATCATCCCAACTGGGCATGATGTGAATAAACCTACTCATAGTGGCTTCCATTTTAGAAAAGGTGCTCATCATCCCAATCGTCTTCCAAGTTAACGCGAGCTTCTTTTGCTGGCGTTCCAATCAAACTTCTCCCTACAGAAATTGGGCAACCTTTTGACTTTAGGTTTGGCATAATAGTCTCGGTTCACAACTTATTGATAAATATCATTTAGTTACCTAAAGTTTATTTTTCCTTAGCTTTAGGTTTCTAATGCAAACCATTATCCAATTTGACTCCCAAAGTTTCCAAAATTCCCTTTCAGTCTTCATTTTACTCAAAATTATATAAGGGGCTCAAGTTTCCCAAATTTCCATTTTGGTCCCCGACTTTTCAAAAATTACCATTTTACCCCTACTTTCCAAAAATGGCCATTAGGCCCCAATTATTCCAAAAATTGACCAATTGGTACATCCCTTAGTAAGTCATATGCAATAATCATATTACAATATATTTTATGGAAAACATATTTCAATGAATTATTTTAAAAATGTTTTCAAGTTATGCCAAACTTTTGTTGGTACTGTAGTGGTCGGAAGGAGTGGCGGGTCGATCATGGGATTCCAACCAAATTGGGTTGGGGCATGATACCTTTGGCCTAGAAAGCTCCGACCACTGGGCCCTAAGTAATCGATGTTTTCTCTCTCAAGAATATTTTTTCAGTGAAGCTTCGTTTAAGCTCATTTCCAAGCCAAATTGCATTGTCCAAAGCTTGAAATGATCCTAGGGACATAGGGAAGATGATTACAATGATGTTAGCACTCAATTGGAAAGGTTTAATATCGAATTGATGTTAATCAATGTTGGACGATTAAAATACAAATATTGGAAGTTTTGGGTAATAAATTGCAATTTTAAAAAATTGGGGATTTTTCAGCTATTAGTGAGAAATTAAGTATCCAATTGGTAAAAAGGAGAAATTAGGGATCAAAAAGAACATTTGGGAATCTTTGGGACCTAATTAGAGATAAGATATAGTTTAAGGATCAAATGGTGATTAACAAAAATTTACAAGTATTAAGCGTAAATACCTTAATGTTATTTGAGACTTAATTGCCCAGTTATTTGTAAGAACTGATCACCTACATGTACGTGCGAAGGAAAGGTATGCCAAGCTCGTAAATCCCCAAGGACGAACAAGTCTCGAAATATGGGTGAGTGTGATTTCTAATATCAAGTTTGATTGGATCGACGACGCATTATTACTCGCAAATTTGAAAACCTCTTTTCCATAAATAGAATCCCATAATTGTTTGAAACCCTTAAAATATTTTGGGATTTATTTATGTTACGATCATGAAGCATGTTAATAGGAACCTTAAACGGTGTATGGTTATACCTCAATGAGATAATCTAATTCAATTGTCAATGCAAGGTATGAGTGGGACCCATAATCGACAAAGAGTTGGTTAGATTTAGCTTTGTGAAAGTGGGTCCAATGCCATGTTTCGAAAACTCGAACAAGTGGGCCTAAGGCCAATGGAAACGAGTCAAATCCTATAAATAAATTCTGATTTAAAAGCTTGATAAAATTATCACAACTTGATAATGTTTTTCTTAAGTTGCTATGCTAGAGTCTCGTTGGGCTAGCAGCATAAAGAGAAAGGTCTTAAATAAAAAAATACATTTGTTTATGAAGGAGACGCCCAGTACGGGATAGTGTTGGTTCTAACTGTTGTTGGACAGCAAGGTTAGAACAAGGGAAGCTATCATTGGTACAATATGTCATGGGGCTTTGTGAGTCTCAATGCGCATTGAGATCGAGGGGGAGAAGTAGAGGCCTCGTCCCTCAATAACGGACAACTTCATTAAAAAATATTCGGGGGTTGGGCAATGGTGCTCAAACAAGGTCAAGATTTTAGCCTTACACTAATGTGGTAGAGGTTGTAGCCTCTCACCAAGGTGGACGGTAAATGCGCTACAGGAAACAAGTGGGACAGATCGAGATTATAGCCTCGTAGAGTTTGTTCTACGAATGTTTGATCCCTTTGATGAGAAAGTGTATTTTATTTATGGTTTGTCTAATACAAATCTACGGGAAACTAAACATAAAGAAATCAGGCAAAATTCTTCCAAGTAGAAAGGAAGCTTGTGAGAAACAAGTAGTGGATTTAACCAATAAATCTTGTCTAAATGATAATACAAGTTATAACATGTTTACTTGGTCATTCAAACCCATTTGATTTAAGGAAAGAAAAATCTTATGATTTTTGAGTATATGTTGAATTGTGGATAGTAAGTCACGATGTTAGTAAGATTATACTCACTTAGTTGTGAACTCACCCTTTTCTCTAATTCCCTTGAAATATCATTCAATCGAAGAAATGAAGAATACCAAGATTCATCAATTCGAAATTCCAAGGAAAGATATTAGATTCTTGAGTTAATTTAATGAAATTTTGTTATGGAAAATAATATTGTTGTTAGTGTTTAACATGTTTGATCCATCATGGTCGACAATAGCATCTTGGTACAAATAGGTGTGGCGGGTTGATCACAGGTTCCGACCAAACCGAGTTATGGTGTAACAGCATGTGCATGTATTTTTCTATACATCATGAAATAGGGCTTGAATGTCTATTAGGTATTGTATTATACTGATAGAAAGATTGACTAGATAGAAAGTAAATCCTTACATTATTATGATATGTTGTATAATATCATTTGGATGACATTTATATCAAGTATGGTAATAAGGAGTGAATCATGTTGTATATGAGGATAATATATAACGGTGAGATTATAACTATACATCGGGTATGGTAATAACATGGTGAATCTTGTTGCATACTATGATAGGAAATAATGGTGGCACTTGAGAAGACCGTGATGCATTACACTATGTTGTTTGATTGAATTCACATGAGAGGCATGCCTCTACTCGGGAATTTGACTTTATTAAAAAATTATTTGATTGATTTGACAAATATCGTATGAGTCTCGCATTGTATGTGACATAATAGAATAATGAAATCATTTGTAAATGAACTTGATACGGATATGATATCTGTTGAAATTGGAAAGAGATAACAAGTGGATGTTTGTGGATACCACTTGGTTTGTTGGTTTGGGAAAAAAGATTTCATTCAACGATGCTGGTAAAATATTTGAGAATAGCTTGAAATGAACATTTTACTGTGGGTTCTGTGACAAATTTCCCTATATAACAACTTTTAAAAGATAGCACATGGTAGGGTATGAAACTCTTAAATAGTTTAAAAAGGAATTGAGAATGTTATAAAACTTTGTTTTAGCCATTTTTTAGTAGAGAGATATCGAGCAATTAACGACATCTAGCAATAAAACGACTTGATATCGATTATCACATTTATTGAGCATTACTCACCCCAATTCTCAACATATTTTCAGGTATCAGGGAGAAACAAATAAAAAGAGTAAGGTCACATACATCGAAGAACAACTCTATCCGATGTAGAGATACTAAAAAAATTGCACGAAAATTCTCTATTTTATATAATATGTTTTCCCAATTTTAATGTTTATAAACTTATTAAGTAACTTTTATATAAAAAAGTTCAATTTTCACTAAAAATTATATATTTTTTTAAATTCATTTCTATTTGTATTAATTTGATTAATATATCTACTAAGTATTGAAATAATGTGTCGGATTATTATTTTACTACAATCTTGAAAATCAAACTGATACGCGACAAAATATATAGTTAATGTTAAATAAAAAATTATTTTAAAGTATTGAATATTATCATTGATATATTAAATTTATATTAATTATATTAAATTTATGATATTTCAATATAATAATTTGAGTGACTAAATATTCTTTGTTAGGGTGTTGAATAATAATAAATATTATTATTATATTTTTTTGAGGTAATTAGAATATTTCATAGTATTATTATATTATTTATTTATATATTATGCACGTATATTATATAATTTAATATCTCTAATTAATAAACAGTTCTCTTTGTTAATACTGAATATGGAATGCGTGGTTCCCTCTTCTTTGCTTTGAGCACTTTTTAACTTGATATCCTTAAGAGTGATCACCATCTCCAACTTTTAGTTCTTGCATAGTATGTTTTTATCACGCGTGAACGACCAAGAATTAGCAATCTTTGTTTTGATGAGTCGCGACCAGCCGTGTATCTTCTTTGCAGGAATCGGGACCTTGGAGCCAAGGCATCTCGAGGGAAGGCCTTGGGCTTTACAGGCACCCCAGTACCTCCGAGAAGCAGAGCTTTCATCTTTCATCATCCTCATTGAATTCTCTCTGGTGCGACACTAAGGTTCCTGAGCATTCTTTCTTTCCTTGTTTCATTGTACAAAGATAGCTTCCTCCAAGCTTGTGATGGGCTCGGATGCTAGGGTGGTTTCCCAGTGCTTTGCTCTAAACTCGTTGTATCACCATTTCACGGCCCGTGGATCCAGTATTCGCGAGAAGTTGCCGTTCAAAGAGCCATTTCCAACAAGCTGAATGACACTACAATCGGGCCCTGCTTTGTCATATATAAGGCCCAAATGGACCATTATCTACAAAACCCTAACGATCTCCGTCCAGTGCTCACCAGTCACCGCCTTCTCTTCATTCTGGAGGCCAGATCCTAGCCGGTTCTTAGCGGGAGAGAGAGAGGGGGTTCTCGTGAGGAGGCGGACGAGAAGATGCAGATCTTCGTGAAGACCCTAACGGGGAAGACGATCACCCTCGAGGTCGAGTCCTCGGACACGATCGACAACGTGAAGGCGAAGATCCAGGACAAGGAGGGAATTCCCCCAGACCAACAGCGCCTAATCTTCGCCGGTAAGCAGCTCGAGGATGGCCGTACGCTCGCCGACTACAACATCCAGAAGGAATCGACACTCCACCTCGTCCTTCGCCTCCGCGGTGGTGCCAAGAAGAGGAAGAAGAAGACCTATACCAAGCCGAAGAAGATCAAGCACAAGAAGAAGAAGGTCAAGCTCGCTGTCCTCCAGTTCTACAAGGTCGACGACTCCGGCAAGGTTCAGAGGCTGAGGAAGGAGTGCCCCAACGCTGAGTGCGGCGCGGGGACCTTCATGGCCAACCATTTCGACCGCCACTACTGCGGAAAGTGTGGTCTCACCTATGTTTACCAGAAGGCCGGAGGTGAATAATTCACCTCCGCTGATCGTGAGTTAAAGTTTCTAAAGTTTTAATTCTTCTAGGATGACCTCTCTACATACTTTTGGACTGATTCATATGCTATCTTGTTTCGAACATTTGGATGGAGTTTAGTTCTTCTTTTATATATGACCGGTGCATCCATTTCAAATCCATTCAATATTCTGGGGTTTCCTTCCATTTCCTTGCTTCCAATTTGTGCTTCTTGGCTTTTTACATAAATGATTGCTTTTGGGTTTGTATAATATCCCTCTGGTAGACTTCCTCAGATCTGATGAATGTAAAAGTCGAGTTCTGCATCACATTAGACAGTAAAAAAATTAGGATTCGCAATTGGGAACAATCTTACTTTAGATTGAAGAATGCATGCCTTTCTTTCGTGATTCGATGGTATCATCTTATGTTTCTCAATTCAGCGATTCAGCAGATGTTTATTGCTTGTTGATTAGGGGAGCTTGACGTTGAATTATGTGTAATGTATTGCATGGTAGTTTATCCGTGTTGAATTAGGTGAGTTGGTTATTCATGGCCGGAGTTGGAGTTGTCACGATTAGATTATTCCGGCCAATAATCCCAGTGTTAGAAGTTTTGAATGTCCCAAGAATGGCTGAAGCAAAGCTAGAGGTTGCTCGGAAGTGTCACCAAGTGTCTGCATGTGCTTGTGAATGATGCGCTACTAGGCACATAAGATCATCGATTCTTATGGCCCCATCGCATAAATTGAAGGAATAAAAGAACCAGAGGAAGAATGGAATTTTTTTTGGTAAATTTTGAGTTGCCGAGACTTCTACAGAAACCGATTCGGCCACTTTCAGTACAGGGAATCTCGATCGTGGTGCACCCCATCTCAGACACCATCTTCTTCTTCGTGTGTCTCTTGATTATGTTTATTGTTAATCTGTCCATCCGGAATATTTTTATTATAAAAATAGACCATAATTAATTTATTAAATATGATATAATATTAGTAAAATAAGGAAATTAAAAAAAATTTAATTCTCAATAACAAAACTAAAATTAATTAATATAATAATATTCACATCGATTTAATCATAATTTTTATAATATATTTACAAAATAGTTAATTAATCGTCTAACTAATTTTATTTTACACTTTAAAAACCTTAATATATAATATTACGATTTAATTTATATGAGAAAAATACATAAAACTTATGAATCATACTTATAAAGTATAGTTTATAGTGTATATGAGTAATATTAAAGTATAATTTTGGGTTAACATTGTTTTAAGCTTTCAATATGGTTTATTCCTTACTTTCAATACATATGTGCAATAAAATCTGGAGCTATTAGGAGCATCATATTGTCAAAGTATCTATGGTAAATTGATTAAATTAACCATCTACATTAATATTTATAGTATCATTTGAGAGCCACTTCCATGCTCCTTCAAATATGGCTAATGTATAGTGCGAACTTTATACATGATCAAATGTCATCTGAATATTCTCCAATGGAATAAATGATTTTATTGATTAGTTTTTCAACTTGTGGTCAGCTTCCTAAAAATAGAATTCTATTTTGTTGCTTTCATATCAACTAGCAAGTTGTGGCAAATGTGCACTTGATTGATTCCCTCTCATTGTTTCCTTTTTTAGATTATATAACTAAGATTCAATCCATTCAGTTAAGGATAAATTAAAAAACTAATCAATTTTTACCCCACATGTTTCAAATCATACTAATATAGTCAATGCGCATTTAACTAGTAGATAATGTATGATTTTGACTTCACCACATATGGGAAATATATTAAAAGATATAAATTTTCTCAAAAATAAGTTATTATGATCAGATAAAGCATTCAAAATTACTTTTAAGAGAAAGTTCTAATTTTAGGAATGTAATTTATATGACAAAGTATTATCCACATTTTTTTGCTTATAACTAAGGAGGAAGAAGAAGACACTTATATAAACTCACCATATTTTCAATCTAACATTAAAATATAGGCAAATCTTAGCGTTACCTTACTAGTATGTTCCCAATTACATATTAACCTATCTTTCCGGGTAGGAGAAATTAGTGAGATAGTCATGATAGATTCATTTTTCCTTGGGACAAGGTATCTTTCGATTTTGTCTAACTGCAATGTACTTGTACTTCTATCAATAAGTGTACTTACTCGGGTTTGGTTAGGTTTCTCATTATTTGTTTGATGCTGTAAATGTCCGTTTGGAAAGGTAGGAATCCCGTTGTCCTTCCAAACACAAGTTTGGTTCCCATTGCCTATTTGTCAATGTAGACATTCACGCATGTCACGCCCTAACCTGATTTGGTCAGAATTTTGTGAGCAACCCACCACGTTTCCTTGTGCTACATGGGCATTTTTATTGAGATAAAACAAGAAAAGTAAAGGCCTACAACAAGTTGGTTTTACAAAACAAAGTAATCAAAACAACAGTAGAAATCGAGCCCTCCTCAGGCCAAACCAAGCTCTATCAACACTTCCTCAACCCTCCCAATGCCGAATTAGGACTGAAAGGTAAGCCAATGTGACTCCCCTATGCAATTTCCGACCGGTGCTTGAGAGAGAATCGATAGAATTTCGATGATAGAATTCTAATCCAATTCGGTATCAATTGATGCGATTCTTGATCCTAGGAGTAACCTCAGGAGAAGAGCTATCTGCCCAAATAGAAAACTCAGATCGTCGCGCCCTCACCGGTGAGCAATTGAAGCTTTCTCTCTCTACAGTCTGTTTTCCGGCAAAGCTCCATTTGAGCTCGTTCTAACGTTAAAACTTGCTATTTAAAGTGCTATGGAATCATATGAACATGTAGAAACTCAATTTCAACTTTAATTTCAATAATTGGAAGTGTTTGATTGGTCAATTTGATGAAATCTAATTCGATTGTGTTAGGGAGTTGGAATTGGTGGAAAATTTGGGGAAATTGGAGATTTTTGAAAAATTCGAAGGACCAAAATACAATTTTATAAAATTGAGTGTCAATTGGACATGATAAGAATGTTAGAGGCCCAATTGAGCAATTTTAGAATTTTTGGGGTAAAACTCACTATTTTTGTAAAGGAAGGGTAAAATGGTAATTTTAGAAAATTTGGGGGACCAATTGGGAATTTGGGAAACTCGAACCCCTTTTTATGAAATTGAGTAAATTAAGATCCCAAGAGGAATTTTAAAAGTTTCGTGACTCAATTCGAGAAAAAACTGGCATTTGGGATTTAAAGAAAAATAACTTTAGGGACCCAAATGCAAATAAAGGAAAAGTTGGTTTTTCTCATTTATTTGGAACGAATGGGGGATATTAGGCCAAAGAATAATGAACAATTATGTTCATTTCGTGTAGGAAAATGAGACATCGGGAACGCCAGCTGAAGTTAAGCTTGCTAGGGACGAAAACCGACTAAGTGGAATTTCATTGCACAATCGGGTGAGTGGGATTTTATATCATACCCAGTTGGGGATGATAAATACCTCGAAATGAAAACTCACTAATTAGTGGTATTTTAAACATCATAACTTAGAAGAGAGATGTCATGCCCCGACCCGGTTTGGTCAGATCCCCGTGATTAACCCTTCCCTCTCCCGATTTATTAAAGGGTTTCCCTTTATTATAAACCGTAAAGAGTAAAGTGTCCTTTCAACCCACATCTTTTCTTAGAATAACATAAATCAAAACTGCATAATATTTTAAATTTATCATACCTGTCTTATAGGCGTCTTAGTGAATGGTCTTTAAGGGTAGACTTTCTGGAATTTACTGAAAGGGATATAAGAGAAGGGGTGAGTACGACTACTTAGTGAATGAGTTTTCAAAATTTTTAAATTTTAGGAAAAAGATTTGTATTTGAGTGTGCCAGACTCCTTGGGACAGAGACCTCATCCCGTCCCCACCCCGGTCTCATGCGCTTGGTGCTACTCCAAATTTTGCACGGTCACCTGGTACGACGAACGACCCTTATACTCACTAGGTTGTCCAAGGCCCTTAGGACGCATCATTACCCCTCTTGTGCGTCTTGATGGTCCCGTAATCACAGTGCATGCACAATTAATATTTTCTTATCATGCCATATAATTTGTGGTGCCATTAGTCCAAAGGCCCCGACATTCAACTCAACCTGCAGCTGTTTGTCTTGACTGGTACAAAGACCTGTCATGTTGCACTCCACTAGTTGACTGAATATGTCGGTCCTGTCTTGGTACCATAGCCAAATAATTCATTTATTAAAGTTTTATGACACATATCTTATATTTGTTTACGAGCTCCTGCTCATTCCCACTGGCCTATGGCCCACTGGTCAAGATTTTCAAAACCGAGCATAATAGCCCCAAGTTCCAAAACTGAGGCCCCCGGCCTATAAGTGCTATTCGAGCTCCCATCAAGAATATCTCCCAAATTGTTTAAGTATTGGCACACAGTTAGGGAAAAGCACTTTCGACAAAAATATATTTTTAACTATCCATCATACCAACCGAGTAGGAGGACATCTCTGCTTATAACCAATGAATGGGTTTTCCACTTCCTTCAAGAAAGTTTAATCATACCAACCGAGTATAATCTACTTACAACTGGTAAATAGTTTTTCTGCGTGATTTTCACATCACTTCTCTAAGTTGTGATGTTTAAAATACCACTAAATAGTGGGTTTTCATTTCGAAGTGCTTATCATTCCCAACCAGGTACGATATAAAAATCTCACTCACTCGTTAATGTAGTGAATTCCACTTGACCAATTCTTTGCGTTCACACGAGCTTGTCCTTGCTGGCTGTCACGCCCCGACCCGGTTTGGTCGGATCCCCGTGATCAACCCGCCACTCTCCCTGTTTATTAAAGGGTTTCCCCTTATCGTAAACTGTAAAGAGTAAGGCGTCCTTTAACTTGCACCTTTTTCCTAGAATAACATAATCAAAACTGTATAAAATTTAAAACTTTACATACCTGTCTTACAGGCATCTTAGTTGACGGTCTTTAAGGGGAGGCTTTTTGGGATTTCCTGAAAGGGATATAAGGGAGGGGGTGAGTATGACTACTCAGTGAATGGGTTTTTAAAAGCTTTTGACTTTTAAGAAAAACATTTATATGAAGTGTGCCAGACTCCCTTATTTTCAAAAATCCCATCATTTAAAAATTTGGATTTTTCCATTATTTCTTAGTTACCACGGTGTGTCATCACCCAACACACATCCTTTATCATGAAGGTTACACATATTCGCAAGTCAGTATCACTACTGAACCCGCTAGTGGCTTCGGAGCGACTTTTCCTGCCACCCGGATAGAAGTTCGACCACTTCTACCCTAGAAATGAGTGGATGTACGTGACATCCTACCCACAATCCCAAAATCACTTCTTCATGTCCGTATGAGGACAGAGACCTCATCCTATCCCCACTCCAGTCTCATGCATTTCGTGCTACTCCAGATTTCGCACAGACACCTGGAACGACGAACTGCCCTTATAGCCACCAGGTCGTCCAGTGCCCTTAGGACGCATCACTACCCCTTATGGGCATCTTGATGATCACGTACTCACAGTGCATGCACAAACAATGTTTTCTTATATTGTCATGTAATCTGTGGTGCCACTAGTCTAATGGCCCCGACTCTCAACTCAACTCGCAGCTATTTGTCTTAACTAGTCCGTCGACCTGTCATGTCACACTGCCGCTAGTTGACTGAGCATGTCGGTCCTATCTTGGTACCATGGCCAAACAATTCACTTATTAAGTTTTACGGCACATATATCATGTTCATTTACGAGCTCCTGCTCGTGCCAACTGGCCTTGGGCCCACTGTACAAGATTTTCAAAATCGGGCATTTAGCCCCCAAGTTCCAAAATCGAGGCCCCTGGCCTATTAGAGCTATTCGAGCTCCCGTCGAGAAGATATCCCAAATTGTTTAAGCATTGACACACAGTCAGGGGAGAGCACTTCCGACAAAAATAGGTTTTTACTATCCATCATACCGACCGGTATAAGGACATCTCCGTTCATAACCGATGAACGGGTTTTCAACTTCTTTCGAGGAAGTCTTATCATACCAACCGGGTATGATCTACTTACAACCCGTAAGTAGTTTTTCCGCATAACTTTCACATCACTTTCTCTAAGTAGTGATGATTAAAATACCACTAAACAATGGGTTTTTATATCGAGGCACTTATCATCCCCAACAGGGTATGATGTTAGTGAACGCACTCACCCGTTAATGCCGTGAATTCCACTAGAGTGGTTCTTTGTATTCACGCGAGCTTGTCCTTGCTGGTGTTCCCGGTATTTAACGTTACTACACGATATGAACAACTTTGTTCATTATTACTCGGTATAACAGCCTTCATTCATTAATGAATGAGAAAACCCAAACTTTTAGTTATTTGCAATTAGGTCCCTAAAGTTTTTCCTCAAATTGAGTCCCGTAACTTTTAAAATTTATCGTGGGACCTCAATTTATTCAATTTCACCAAAAAGGGGTTTAATCTTCCAAATTTCCAATTTGGTTCCCCAATTTTTCCAAAATTACCATTTTGCCCTTCTTTCACAAAATTGGTAAGTTTTTTCCCCAAAATTTCCAAAATTCCTCAATTGGTCCTCCAACATTATTTTCATGCCCAATTGACCCTCAATTTCACAAAATTGTATTTTGGCCCCTTTGAATTTCGAAAATCCCCAAATTTTCCCTCAATTTCAACTCTTCAACACTACCAAATTTGATTTCATCAAATTAACCGATCAAACACTTCTAATTATTGAAATTGAAGTTGAAATTGAGTTCCTGTATGTTAATACGATTCTAAGAAACTTTGAATCACAAATTTTAACGTCCGAACGAGCTCAAACGGAGCTTTGTCGGAAAATAGACTATAGAGAGAGAAAGCTTCGATTACTCACCGGTGAAGGCACAACAGTCCGAGCTTTCGATCTGGGCAGATAGGTCTCATCCTGAGGTTCATTCTAAAATCAAGTATTGTATCAATTGATGCGGAATTGGATTAAAATTTCTTCATTGAAATTCGGTCGACTCTCTCTCTAGCACCGATCGAAAATTATAAATGGAAGCCGAATTGGCTTACCTTTCGGTCCTAATTCGGCCGTGGAAAGGCTGAGGAAGTGTTGGGAGGGCTTGTTTTGGCCTGAGGAGGGCTTGAAATGACCGAATTTAGCTTGGCCGAAATAGGGCAGCTTCGGTCCGCCAGAGTTGCTTCACTATTCCATCATGTCAGCGCTTCTCCAACGATTCTTGGATTGACTGGAGTTTGCTATCAGATAGCTGTTTTCTCCCCGATTCTAAAGAGCCCGACCTTTGTTCAAGTCGAAGCTCTGGTTCGAGCTTTACCGAGAAATGGAGCAGTAGAGAGAGAGAGAGAGAATGAAATGGGGATGACCTTTTTATATAGTCGTAAAACCCGTGTATTAAATGGACGAGATTTATTACTAGTATTAATATTGCCATAAATTATTGGTATTAATTCCCAATTTAGTTTGAAGTTCTTACTAGTATTAAAAGGTAAGCACACTTAACTTTGAAGTTCTTATGGAATCTAGTTTACCTGAACCAATTTGGTTTTTGTTTTCTAGTTTGTCTTAAGTTTCTTTTCCAATATTTAATAAATCCTTTGGATCAACCGAAAGTTGTAAATTTTCATTTTGCTTATTCCCAAATGTAAATCGGTTTAGTTTTCTTATTTAGTTTGACCGGTTCTTTTCCCGGTTTTCCTTAACTCAAATGTGCGGGGTTTACACTAGCGTTCTTGGTACTTCGTATTCCTAAATGATATGAACATACTTGTTCATTATTCCTTGACCTAATAGCCTTCTTCATTCCAAATGAATGAGAAAACCAAACTGTCTATTTATTTGTAATTAGGTCCTTAAAGTTATTTTTCTTTAACTTTAAGTACCTAATACCGATTTTTCCTCAAATTGAGTCTCGAAACTTTTAAAATTTATCTTAGAACCTCAATTTATTCAAATTCATAAAAAGGGGGTTTAATTTCCCAAATTTCTAATTTGGTCCCCTAATTTTTCCAAAATTACCATTTTGCCCTTCCTTTACAAAAATGGTAAGTTTCACCACAAAAATTTTTAAATTCATCAATTGGCCCCCTAACATTCTTATCATGCCCAATTGACCCTCAATTTTACAAAATCACATCTTGGTCCTTCGAATTTTCAAAAATCTCCAATTTTTCCCAATTTTCCCCCAATTTCAACTTACTAACACAACCGAATTTGATTTCATCAAATTGACAGATCAAACACTTCCAATTATTGAAATTGAAGTTGAAATTGAGTTTCTACATGTTCATACGATTTTCTAGCACTTTGAATCGCAAGTTTTAATGTCGGAACGAGCTCAAACGGAGCTTCACCGGCAAATAGACCGTAAAGAGAGAAAGCTTCGATTGCTCACTGTGAGGGCGTAGTAGTCTGAGCTTTCTATCTGGACAAGTAGTTCTACTCCTAAGGTTCTTTGTAGGATCAAGAATGATATCAATTGATATCGAATAGGATTAGAATTTTTTTCATTGAAATTCGGCCGACTCTCTCTCTAACACCAATCAGAAATTGCAGAAGGGAGCCGAATTGGCTTACTTTTTCATCCTAATTCGACCTTGGTAGAGCTGAGGAAGTATTGGGAAGGCTTGGTTTGGCTCGAGGAGGGCTCGAATTGGTCGATTTCAACTTAGCCAAAACAAGGCAGCTTCGGTCAGTCGGAGCTGCTTGACCATTCGATCATGCTGACGCTTCTTCGGTTACTCTCGGAACGAATGGATGTCACCACTGTGTAGCTGATTTCTCCCCAGTTCTAATGAACCTGACCTCACCTTCATTGGCTTAGAAATGACCCTATATCGAAGCTCTGGTTCGAGCTTCGCCAGAAAACTAAGCAGCTGAGAGAGAGTGAGTTTTGAGGTGTGGAGAGGATGAATGGAGAGGGGCTCTTTATATAGGGAGCTCGGGGACTCGTCGGTCGTCCGTTTGGCACCTTTATGACAGACATTGATGGCCTGAAATGTATTGAAAGGAGATGTTTCTTCTTCGCCGGCGTTGCTTCAATTTTCCGGCGAGTGAATAGTGCTGTCATCTGAAGGAAGAAGACGACACTATTCCAAACTGTATCGGACCAGTTCGAACCAGGTTCAAAGCTTAAACCAACCGATTCACCCCCAATTTGACCGAATTTTTCAAATTTAAAATTTTCTAAATTTATTTTCTATCCAATAGTGGCCTTAAATCTCAAATTTGAATTCTTTAAGCCACTTAGAAAAATGAATTTAAAATTTGGTTTAATAGTGGTTCAAACCAATCCAAACCGGTTCAATCTAGTTTGGATCCGATTCACCTGAACTGGTCTAGTTTTCATCTCCAATTCCTTCTCAAGTCCATTTTCATGACTTTTGGGACTCTTTGGGTCACTTGGGATCCATAAATTTCTCGGTCTATCCTCTCTCTATCGATTTCGGTTCATGAGTCGACTCAGTTTATAAACTGGTTCTATCCAGTTTGGACCCGGTTCACTTGAACCGGTTAGGTTTTTCTTCTTGATTTTATCATGAGGTTCTTTTCCAAGATTTATGAACCATTTTGAGTCACATGGGAGTTGTAAATTCTCAAATTTGCCCATTTCCTAATAATCAGGCTTGTAGACCGATTGGGTTTTAAATTTTGAAATTGACCGGTTCTTTCTCCAGTTTTCTCATTATCAAAGGGCGGGGGTTACAAGTGATGTGAAAATGATGCGGAAAAACTATTTACAGATTGTAAGTAGATCATACCCGGTTGGTATGATGAAACTTTCTCAGAGGAAGTGAAAAACTCATTCATTGGTTATGAGCGCAGATATCCTCGTACCTGGTTGGTATGATGGATAGTTGAAAATTTATTTTTGTCAAAAGTGCTCTCCCCTGACTGTGTGTCATTTCTTAAACGATTTGGGAGACCTTCTTGACTGGAGCTCGGATAGCTCTGTTAGGTCAGAGGCCTCGATTTTGGAACTTGAGGGCTATTATGTCTAGTTTTGAAAATCTCGAACAGTGGACCATAGGCCAGTTGGCACGAGCAGTAGCTCATAAACAAGTATGAGATATATGCCATAAAACTTTAAATAAATAAATTGTTTGGCCATGGTACCACAACAAGACCGACATACTCAGTCAACTAGTGGCAGTGCGACATGACCGGTCTCCAGACTAGTTAAGACAAACAGTTGCAGGTTAAGTTGAGGGTCGGGGTCGTTGGACCAGTGGCACCACAGATTATATGATATGATGTGAAAATACTGATTGTGCATGCACTGTGTGTACAAGACCTTCAAGACGCCCAAGAGGGGTAGTGATGTGTCATAGGGCTCTGAACAACCTGGTGGGTATAAGGGCAGTTCATCGGACGGGTGACCTTGCAAAGCTCGGAGTAGCTTCAAGCGCACGAGACCGGGATGAGGTCTCTGTCCTCATATGGACACAAAGAATTTTTACAGGATTAAGGGTCAGATGTCACGAACATCCACTCATTCTCGGGGTAGAAGTGGACGTGCTTCTATCTAGGTGGCCGGTAAAGTCACTCCGACGCCACAAGTGAGTTCAGTGGACATACTGGCCTGCGACTGTGTGATTGACCTTCCTGATGAAGGATGTTCTTTGAAAACCGAGATTAAGTAAAGAAAATTTAAAGGAAATTAAGGAGTCTGGCGCACTCCAACTTGATTTTTTTTACTCCATTTTTCTTAAAATACCCATTCACTAACTTATAAAAACTCACCCCTTTTTTTATTCTTTTTCAAGAAAAGAGGAAAATAAGTAGGAATGACACCAAGCCTTACCCTTTGTCAGGTATGCTTAAATTCTCTTAAACTTGCATTTTATTTGATATATGTATTTCTAGGGAACAAGGTCAAAAATACGCATGGCTCCTCTCGGATTAAAGATGGAGGAAACTCCTCTTGAACTGAGAGAGCGATGGGTTGTTCATGGGGATCCGACCAAACCGAGTCGGGGCATGATAGTGAGGGTCGTTGGACCGTTGGCACCAAAGAGCATGATTAATAGATCAAAACAGTGGTATGCATGCATGAGGAATTCAAGAGCATCTAGATGCTCGAGAGAGGTAGTCGATGAGTCCTAAGGGCTGTTGGACAACCCAAGGATGCATAAGTGTGGGTTTGTTGTGCCAGACAGTCATGAAGCTTTGATAGCTTCCTGTGCACTAAGACCGAGGCTGGAGGGAAAATGAGGTCTCATCCCAAAAGTAGACATGATAAAGCACTGAGATCGAGGCCAGAGGGGGAAGGAGATCTCGAGACCGAGGCCGGAGGGAAAATGAGGTTTCGTCCCACCAAGCAGACATCATGAAAATTTGAGGGTCGAACTATTGATGTACACTCAAACTCAGGGTAGAGACAGTGTACATCTATCAGGGTGGATGGTAAAGGCGCTCCAGTCCACAAGTGGAACGGTCAGGGATCGTTATGCAAATGTGTGATCCCTTTCTATGATAGAAAGGATGGGTGAATGTTTGACGAAATGCCTCTCGAGTAAGGGGAAGGGCTCAAGAAAAGATGAATTCATATTACAATAAACTAAAAGTTAAAACGTTTTGATAGTCTGATTGTTTGAAAACTCACTTCTCAACACTCGCTCACTGAGTTGTATAAACTCACCCGCTCCCCTTTAAACCTTTTTCAAGAGAAACGCCTTGTCGAGAAGAGTGAGAGATAGGGGAAGAGCCAAGGGTACCGCAAACAGGTAAACTATTATTTAGATGTTTTGTAAATTTTGGTATGGAAAATAGGTGCACGTTGACGCCTTTACCTCCCTCAGTTTAATTGGTAGAAATACTAAATTAGTACGGGGAAGGGTGGTGGGTTGATCACAAGACTCTGACCAAATCGGGTCGGGACGTGACACGTGTCGCTCTTCTATTGGTCAGATTTTGCTTATGTGAATTTTCCTCCTTTGACCGTTGGCCGATAACACATGTCGCACTCGTATTGGTCAACTTTTCCAGGTGCTAACTAAGCACTAATGGGCGTGCTTCACCACATGTCGCCCACTAATTAGTCACGTCTGTTGATTGAGTACTAACCTGGTAACGGTACGTTGACCGGCTAGGCCATTGATCAGTCCGATCCGACCAACTTCGGTGACTCGATTTTAAAAATTAGTCAGTTCGGGCTCGATTTAACTGGTTTTCTAAAATTTAAAATTTTTTTAAATTAATATAAATTTATTTTCTATTCAATGGTAACTTTAATTTCTCGTGTACCACACATGTGGGGGCCTCTACAGCTTGACCCCATTATGCCTCGGATTCCAAGGAGGATCCAATGTTACCATAAGGCAGCAATGGAAGGAATGGGGTAAATGACCCAATGTGCCACCCTCTCCCTTCGTTCATTTCCAATTTCAAGGTTTTTGGATGTTTAATCATTCATGTGAATAACTCCTCTCAAGCCTCTATAAAATCTCTTCAGCTCGATTTCACCTTGTCTCCTCCGTTTGCACGATCGAAGCTCCTCCATACCTCTGGTAATGGCAATTGATGATGCTCGATGGAAGCTTCAGGTAAGCTTACTCTTTCTTCCATCGTTTTGGTTCTTCATTCCCTTCAACCTTGGATTAATGGTCGCCTGTCAGTAATATTTCGGGCTCGGACGATGCTACCAGGTACGTTCTCTCTCCTCTTTTATATTCTAATCATTCTAGACAACTGACGCCGGTGTTTCAAACAAACGACACACCACGCCGTATAAATGGATGGCCATATATCTCACTTCTCTCCCATGGAGGTCACATGAACGAAATTAGGAGGCGACTAGAGGTAAAAACGAAGTTTTAAGTTTCAGGTGCTATCTCACATGACGTGGAGTGAAAAAAATATTTCAGTTTAATAATTGAATCGGAAAAAGGTATGAATATCATGTAATCGATCCAACTTTCTAGTTCAACACTTTGTTATTTATTTCATATTTAACAATAGCTCAACATTAGTTTCTATGATAACTTCTTTTCATTCTCTAATTCACCTCATGGAAAAACCACTCACCACTTCACTTGTATGATTCATTCGTAAACCATTTCACAAACTAACCAAAATTAAGCCATATAGAAAGCCTATTCTTTTGATAAGTTGAATAACTTTACTCTCGTAATCCTAATTGCTCTCATTGTTTTGATCATATTTATCGAACACAAATCTCGAACAACTCTCTCTTTTACAAGAACCTCAACAATCAAATCTGAGAGTAAAAGAATATAGTAAGGAAACACTAAAACATAGAGATAAGTTATCTAATATATTCTTCAATTTTCTTATTACTCTTAAATTGAGTGATAAATATTTTCATAACAACTTCAACATATTTCAATTCCATAAACCCTAATTTATTTTTTTGTTACAATTTTCTTTCTTCTAAAAATTTAATCTCTAATTTCAACATTTCTGATCACCTCTTATTAATTTTGAATTTTGCATTCTAAATTCTCCAATTTTATTGTAACTACTCATTTTGAATCTTATATTCTTTCCGTAAATTCTAATTATAAATGTCTTCCGTATATAACTTAAAATAAATATAATATTATAAATATTCTATATTACAAAACCTCTTAATTGTACTAAATATAGGTTATTTGACTCAAAGCTTCATATGGTATAAAGTTAATAGTTTATATTAGATTTTTAGTTGCATTATTTATCATTAAATATTAAGTTCGTATGATATATTTTATAAATGAAGTTCCACTTATTACACTTTTTCACTTTCATTTCTATTTTCTATTTTATATATAACAAAAAATCTCCTTTAATTATGCATATAATAAGTCGAGTAAGGTGATTATGAAAAATAATATTAAATATATATAAACTTATGCTTTGATTTTTTTGCATTCATAGACATAAGCTTAGATTGACCTTGAGTTTTGACTATCCTTTGGATGACCAATATTCTTATCTAAAAATTGTAAATCACAAAAAAAAAACATTACTTTCTAAGTGAGCGGGTCGAATTTTGGAGATTTGATATTATAATGTTTTGGTAGGATGACAAACACTATTAATCTATTATGGCTACTCTTTATATTGTTAGGAGGTCTAATTAGTACAATCTATTATTCTCATTTGGTTGGGGTGCCGAATATTAAGAGGAAGGAAATGGATAAAGTAATAGTATTTATATAAAGTAGTGTAGGGGTGGGACCAATGTCGGACGGGACACGGCATGAGGAGGAGACCATCCTGTGAGATGCTGTCTCTGTTTGACTGGTGCCACCTCCACACCAAAAAGTAGAAAATGATTTCTCTCTTTCTTCCCCATTTCCATTTCTCCCATTTTCTCCCATTAACCATAACATAGGATAAAAAGAGCTCTGTCTTCTGTCTCTCTTCCCTTTCTCTCCTTGTCTCCCTTGCTCGCCTCTTTCTGCTCATTTCACATCTCCTTCCTCTGCTGCTGAGATTTTCTTCAAGTCCGGCGTCGGGAGCTATACCGAGCCCCTTTGAATTGGAGGGTTTGTTGCACAATTTGGCCCTGAATCTGAATACACCTGGTAAATCCGTTCTCCTGAATCTATGAACTTTCTAGATTTTTATTGTTTTTGCTATTTGTCAAGTTTTTAAGCTTATTCTGTTGCTGATCTGTTCATCTGTGAGTTCCCTAAACCTCCCAAGGTCGAGCTATTTTTCTCCTAGATTTTCTTTTGCACAAGCAGTTGAGATTCTCTTTTCTATTTATTCTTGCACATCTTGTTAGAATTGGTAGATTAATTGGTCTTCTTTTGAAGTATTGAATTCCTGATTGTTGAAATCTCCGATTTTTTAGATGATTTTTTGCCTTAAATTTGACCCAATGTTCGAGAAAATTCATCTTAGAGAACTGTGCTGTGGATCTGGAACTCCGGTTTTTCTTTTCCCCTTTTCTTTCAATATAAGAATATGGAAGAAAAGGAGATTCCTCCTTCCTTTTCTATGTCTTTGCTTACTTTGCCGTTCCAGTCTTTTCATAGTAAAGTCTAGTAAGCTCTAATGTATTATTTTTCTCTTGTTTTTCAGGAAAGCATCGGCAATCATTTTTGTGGTGAAGCGAGTTCAGCACAATTTCTTCATTATAAATTCTTCAATGATGGCATCTATAGGAATTGCACCGAGCTCGGGACTAAGAGAACCCAGTGGCAACGCTGCTGGGGTTGATAGACTCTCTGATGAGATGAATGAGATGACGATTCGCGAGGAAAGGGTAAAATAAGAAGTCTTCTAATTAGTCGAGGCTTATATTTTCTGTTAATTCTGATTGGAGGATCTTTAATAAGGTATAAATTTGTAAATTTGACTAGTGATCTAAAATACAGGATGAAGAACAGACTGTTGTGGATGGTAATGGGGCTGAGGCTGGCCATATAATTGTAACTAATATCTGTGGAAAGAATGGCCAGTCCAAGCAGGTGAGCTTCGGGATTGTGCTTGTTGTATGGTATTCACTCCTTGTTTTGGTTTCAATCCTTAAACGTGGGATCAATTTCTTATTTAAATGTAATTGCAGACAATCAGTTACATGGCTGAGCGTGCTGTTGGACGGGGAACCTTCGGAGTTGTATTCCAGGTGTGAAAGTTGGTAGCTCAAATACATCAACAGTGTTCTACATTGTTTACTTTTGGGCTCATCGCAATAGCTAGTTTGTCTTCCTGTATTTCTCAATCAAAATGGTTTTTGACCTCAAAAAGATTTCAAGGGAAAAAAGAAATATGTTAGCAAAATGTTGTGTGTACATTTTTTTCGTAGACACTGTATTTTTGGTGGATGTTCAGATGGGGCTTTATTAGCAATGAAGGTGCTAACAATCTAATGGGATTAACATTGGAGCCAATGCAGCAGCAGTGGGGACTCTCAATGTTCTATCATATTATCATGATTTAAAGGGTTGTGCTTTATTGAGAAATGGGAAAGTTCTTACTTTTTGACTTATCCTACATTGTTTTTGACTGAACTCGGATTCTTGAAAAGGAAATAATTTTATTTGTATGTATTTTAAAAGGCATGTTTTTGATCTCCATATCTGTCTACTGAAAAGCTAGAGATTTGGCAGGGCTTACATTACATTGTTATGGCATTACTGAGCTCCTAATAGTTTGCTCTTTGCTAATTCTATTTCTTTACAGGCTAAGTGCTTAGAGACTGGTGAAACTGTTGCAATTAAAAAGGTCCTTCAAGACAAGAGGTTCAAGAATCGGGAACTACAGACCATGCGACTTCTCGACCACCCCAATGTTGTAACTCTCAAGCACTGTTTTTTCTCCACCACTGAGAAGGATGAACTCTACCTGAACCTTGTCCTTGAATATGTGCCTGAGACTGTGCACCGTGTCATCAAGCATTACAACAAGATGAACCAGAGGATGCCACTAATCCATGTGAAGCTCTATTTTTATCAGGTACTTGTTGAGTCTACCAAGGATTAAAAAAATATATCCCTACCCAACTTTATTCATTTTATTTTTGAATTGTGGAGTTGACATGCACTCCCCATGTTTTCTGATGCACTGGCAGATCTGTAGGGCACTTACATACATCCATAACTGCATCGGAGTATGCCACAGGGATATAAAGCCCCAAAATTTACTGGTAAATTCCATAAGTGAACAAAATTTTGTTCATTCATTCATATCTCTTAATGTTTATCACTTGACCTCACATGTGGCATTCCTCTTGCAGGTTAATCCACATACCCATCAGCTGAAGTTATGCGACTTTGGCAGTGCTAAAGTCCTGGTTCGTAGATATGCTTGCCCATATTATTATATTAGTTTAATTATGTGAAATAACCCCTACTCATCTTTGGGTTTGTGCCTGGTAGGTTAAAGGAGAACCAAACGTATCTTATATCTGTTCAAGGTACTATCGTGCACCTGAGCTCATATTTGGTGCGACAGAGTACACATCAGCTATTGATATATGGTCTGCTGGATGTGTGCTGGTGGAGCTACTCATTGGCCAAGTTGGTGTTTCCTGTTATAAGCTTCCACTTTATTCCCCTTTGCTGATTATTATGTTGAATATATGGACTGAGTAACTTTTATGGGCACAGCCTCTCTTTCCTGGTGAGAGTGGGGTCGACCAGCTCGTTGAAATCATCAAGGTAATGATGTAGGAGTTATGAATGTTGAAAATAAAAATATGATAGTGTTCTGAATTCCTTCATAACTTGATGATTCTAACTAGTAAATCTATTCACCTTATTCACTTATTCCAGGTTCTTGGTACCCCAACTAGGGAAGAAATCAAGTGCATGAACCCAAACTATACAGAGTTTAAATTTCCACAGATCAAAGCCCATCCATGGCATAAGGTACCTATCAACCAGTACATGAAAAAGTCTTCTCCAGAAGGAAAAGAGGAGCAACATGTGAAACCAAAGCAAGGAACAATGTTCTGATAACATATCTTTTGGTCAATACAGATCTTTTACAAGCACATGCCCCCTGAGGCCGTCGATCTTGTGTCGAGGTTGTTGCAGTACTCTCCAAGCCTTCGGAGCACAGCAGTAAGTACAATCTAGAAAATTTAAGACAACAGATCACAGCCCTTTAATATATATGCAATACTGGTTTAAGTTTGTTGCCTCCTTTTTTTGCTCATTTTTTGTGTTGCTGTGGTGCAGCTGGAGGCCTTGGTCCACCCATTTTTTGATGAACTCCGTGATCCCACCACCCGGCTTCCCAATGGCCGCCCCCTGCCTCCGCTCTTCAACTTCAAGTCCCACGGTATATTCTGAATGAAACCCTTTTTTTGCCCAAATGAAACCCTTTTGACTTTCTGCTTTTTATCCAAAACGGATCCTTAATCCTATTCAGCTGATGATTTAAACACTGAATTTACGATTACTGATCCTCAGAACTTAAGAGAATGCCCACTGAGATGATCGGTAAGCTGATTCCAGAGCACGCAAGAAGGCAGTGCCCTTCTGTTCCATCATAATGGATCGCGGGTCTATGTAGGGAAAAAGAATCTCTACGCCTGCTGCTGCTGCAAGGAAATTGTGTTTCCACTGTAAAGAAGCAGCAGCATGGTGCCTCCGTTCAATGTTTATATGTCCCCTTAATTTTTCCCTTTCGGGATATACTTTCTATTAAGAGACCCATAGAGGCTCTGAAGCTTCTGCTAAAGGACAGAGCAAACCTTGCCACTTACCATAGTTCTCTACTTAGGTTGTAATCAAGTATTTAGTTCCTGCCCCTTTATCTCTTTCGCCATGATTCTCCTAAATAATACTGTGGGAATATCAGATAATCAAATGGAAAAATGCTAATCTTTGATGTTTCCTTTCCGTGCTCCATCTGCTATATTGGAGTGGGGTTCTAAATATTGCGTTTAGAGACATTTCCAAACACTTATTCCTTGGAGCGGAAAGCATTGAACTAAAAAATAAATTTATTTTTATATGATTTTTTGCATTTAAAACTTGTATAAAAATAAATCTATTAAAAGGGCTTTTGACGAATATTTTATTAATACATGTATTTTTTATACTCACAAATTAATAAATTTAAATATATTTTTATTAGTATATTGAATTTAATATAAAATTTTAGATTAAAATAATTTATAATAAATAAGTCTCTCATAAAAAATATAAAAATGATAATCACTGGACTGGGCCTTCGCACTTTCCCCTAAAATTAGGTTTCTCTTGTAAGTCTCTATGGGCTCAGGGATACGTCTCTTTTCTTCTCAGTTCGGGAACTGACCGGCGGTCTCGGCGCATAGCGTCCCGTTCTTCGTCTGCCCGCATAGCCACGTTTGATAGCCAGTTGCCTCCAAGCAGCCACGCTCGCAGGTTTCCCTCGCCTGTCGCTACCTCACCTCCCGCTCTCGCCTCCTACTTCAGCAGTCTCCTCCCGCAGGGCGGCCCAGCTGCATTCCAGCCACGGCATGTTGTTCACTTCTCTGATCTCCGCCTCCAGCAGTCTCCTCGCGTAGGTGGGGTAGTATCACAGCCACGCCTCGCGGCCAGTTTCTCCCGAGAAGCGACGCTCGGGGCTTGCCCTCGCCAGTCTTTGCCTCACCACCTACTCCGGCAGTCTCGTGTGATTATTCCAGTCTCGTCTATCGCCGCCCACCAGCCACGCTCGTGGCACGGTAATCTCCCCCGAGCAAATTGTTGATTTTTTTTTGTGGCTTTGATTTATAATTTCAGCTCAATGTTGACTATGCTAACTTATTTTATCGAATGGCCTCAAATTATGCTTGCACAGTACCTGCTTGTTGAAATGCCTATGTGATTTAAAAATATCAAATATTTAATTCATTCTCTGTTTGTATGATATGTTCTTCTTATGATCACTTGATTATGCTTGTAAAAGGTGATCTAAGTAGGTATAAGTTAGAACTAGTGGAATGATAATTATTTCTCTTTTTTTTTTTCATTTTAGTTTTTGACAAGGTAGGATGGGCCAGGACAGGTCGACCCACCCTGTACAGGGCAGGTGTCGGACCTGGCTATGGAGACCCATTGTGGGTCTCAAGGTAGGGCGGGCCTGACCTGAGCAGCATGGGGCGG
The DNA here is from genome assembly GCA_030064435.1 of Trapa incisa. Classification (NCBI taxonomy): domain Eukaryota; kingdom Viridiplantae; phylum Streptophyta; class Magnoliopsida; order Myrtales; family Lythraceae; genus Trapa; species Trapa incisa. The sequence continues at coordinate 4,232,161 of CM057770.1, read as the reverse complement.
ATCCGGGTCTTTTGGAGCCCACCTTAGCTTGGCCCGTTGACATCCCTGTGTAACTCTTCTTTCTCTGTCACACTAAACACATCCCCCATGGTCTATAACCAATCCTCTTATTCTTGGTTAGATTTTCTCTGGCAGGTTGGTATCGGCCAAGACCTTAGAACAATGCAAATTCTCTTGGGTGGAAGGTTTCCTCAAATTTGAGTTCTTCTAATATGCTCAAAAAAGTGAATCATGCACGATCTTTATTCTTTAGGAAAAGAATGACAATTACTACCTGTGCACTTCCGTTGGACCTGCCTCCAGTTCCAGTTTCTCATGATAATGTCACCGGCGACCGTAAGTCCCTGTACTTCCCATTGTTAGATCAACTGATCTTAAGGGGTCTGTTTCCCTCTGTGCAGCTCTTGATGCGAGCAATAATCTCCAAGTCCCATTTGATCTCTGATGCAATTTCAGCCGTTGAATATGTTACATTCCATGGGATGCCCCTGGATTTGAATGTCTTAGGCTCTCTCATAGAGAAGCTGGTGAGATTCAATGAGCCCCACCTTGCCGAGGCTCTCTACCTTGACAATTTTATTGCGAGGGGTGTCGAACCTGATTTAAGTGTGTTGAATTCTATGGTGATATGCTTCTGTCAGTTGGGGAAAATTGATGAGGCCAGGGTCCATTTTGATAGGATCATTCAATTGGAATCCTTTCCCATTAAGTCTGCATGTAATGCAATGATCAGGAAATTTTGTGATGGAGGGATGGTTTTGGAAGCATTTGACTACTTCCTTGGAATCACCAGTCTTCAGATTCCTATGGGGCTTTGGTGCTATAACTTATTGATAAGTAAGCTGTGCTCAAATGAATGCTTTGGCGAGGCATTTGAAGTTTTCAGGTTAATGCGCGGGAGGGGTTTTCCTGCTACTGTGCACCAATATAAATCTTTGTTCTATGGTTTATGCAAGAGAGGCCGGGTTATTGATGCAGAGTTACTATCAGGAGAAATGGAGTCAGATGGGTTTTTTATTGACAGGACAATGCATACATATCTTATACACAAGTACAGCAAGAACAAGATGATGAAGATGGCAACTCGAGTTTTTATGAAAATGCTCAAAGTAGGATGTGAGCCAGATGTCTACACATACAACACATTGATCTATGGGTTCTGGAAGATTGGCCTATCTGATAAAGGTTGGGCATTATATAACCAAATGTTGGGTTCAAGGATTTCTCCAAATTTAGTAACTTATCATATCATGATTAGTAATTACTGCAAGGAAAGGGAAGTCGACAGGGCATTATCAGTGCTTAAGGACATGATTCATCTAAACTTCACTTCCATCCATTCATATACAGTTTTGATATCTGCACTGTATAAGGAAAACAGGTTATCAGAAGCAGGTGAGCTGTGCAAAAACATGTTGGACCGCGGGATATTGCCTGATCATCTCCTATTTTTTATCATTATGAGGATGTGCCCAAAAGGGCAAGAGATTCAACTTGCACTCATGATGTTGCAGGCTATTATTGTGAATGGATGCAAATGTGACCCTCTCGAGGATTTAGCGCACAGTGTGGAGTCATTAGTGGAGGAGATTGCAAGAAAGGACCTCAAGTTAGCTAGTATTGCCTTTGGAATTTGCATCAGTGCCCTTTGTGAGACTGGTCAGCTGGACACTGCTTTACATTTCTGGGACAAAATGGTTTCTGTTGGTGCTCAGCCTTTATTGTTCACACACAACTCTGTGATAAAGTGTCTGTGTCAAAAGGGTCTTTTTGAGGATGCCCAATCCTTAGTTTTCCTTATGCCGGAAAAAGGCTGCCTTCCTGATCTACAAACATACTTAATATTGATGAATGAGCTCTGTAAGCAAGATAAAATTGATTTGGCCTATGGTGCGTTAGACCAAATGAGTGAGAAGGGCCTGAAGCCTGATGTAGCCATCTATGATGTCTTGATAGGATGCTTAGGCAGGAACAAGAGGATGTATGAGGCAGAAGATATGTTCAAGAGGATGGTTGAGTCGGGAGTTGATCCCGATGAAATTTTGTTCATGACAATGATAAATGCCTATGTGAGGAGTGGCAGACTTCGTGAAGCAGGTGAACTATTTGACAAGATGGTGGAATATTCTGTTCGCCCGAGTTCATACTGTTATACAGCTCTAATAAGTGGCTTGATGAAGAAGAACTTGACAGAGAAGGGCTGCCATTACCTTGATCAGATGATTGTGGAAGGTCTTGAGCCAAACAAGGTGCTCTATACCTCTCTTATCAATCACTTCTTGAGGATTGGAGAATTTGAGTTTGCCCTGAGGATAGTTGATTTGATGTGCATGAACCGGATAGAGTGTGACCTCATAACATATATTGTTCTCTGTAGTGGGATAAGTAGACAAATGACCAGCACAAGGAAAACATGGAATTTTGTAAATAAGACATCTGCCCGGGCGAGAGAGTTGCTGTTTTATTTACTTCAGCAAAAAAGCTCCGCCCTTGGGCCAAGTCGTTTGTTTAAGATTCCCAGTAATTCTCCAAAAGAAATGAAGTCATTTGCATTGAAACTGTTAGAGAAAATCAAAGACAATAAGTTCATGCCTAATCTGTACCTATACAATGGCTTAATTTCGGGATTTTGTAGAGCCAATATGATGGAGGAAGTATATCATCATCTTGAACTAATGCAGAGAGACAACATATCTCCCAATCAGGTGACCTTTACTATTCTCATAGATGGGCACATTCGGGAAGGAGAAATTGATAGTGCAGTGAATGTCTTCAACAGAATGAATGCTGAAGGTTATTATCCTGATAGAATTGCATGCAATACTTTGATAAAGGGTCTTTGTCAATCACAGAGATTGGTAGATGCGCTTTCTCTTTCTCTTACTCTACAGAAGAGAGGTTTCTTTCCGAACAAATCATCCTATGAAGTTCTCCTGAAGAAGTCTTGTGCTTCAGATTTGAACATCTATGCATTCCAATTGTTTGAAGAGATGATCAAACTTAGGTTCATACCTAACCATAAAACTCGAAGTTGGTTGCTTTATAACCTGTGTAGAGATGGGATGATACCTCAGGCTAAAATACTGTATGATTTCTTAATCAACAATGGAAAGTCTATTCATAAGGAGGTGGAGATGTTGATAGACTGCTTGATGAGATGAAGATTTGGGGCGAAAGGGTAAAATAAGATGTCTTCCAATTGATTGGTGCTTCTATTTTCTGCTAGTTCTGATTGAAGGATCTTTAATATGGTATAAATTTGAATGATGTGGTGGAGACTGTTGTCGATAGTAGTGGGGCTGAGGCAGGCAATATAACTGTAACTAATATTGGTGGAAAGAATGGCCAGCTGAAGCAGTTGAGTGTCAGGACTGTACTAGTTGTATAGTATTCACCCCTTGTTTCAGTTTCAATCCATGAGTGTGGGTTACTTTCTTATTTAAATGTAATTGCAGACAATCAATTACCTGGCTGAGCGTGCTGTTGGATGGGTGTCCTTTGGAGTTGTGTCCCAGGTGTGAAATTTGGTAGCTCAAATACATCAACAGTGTTCTACATTGTTTATTTTTGGGCACATTACAACAGCTACTTGGCTTCCTTCATTTTTCAATTGAAATGGGTTTTGACCTGAGAAAGATTTTAAGGGAAAAAAGACATCCTAGCAAAATATTGTGCATATTTTTTTTTTCGTAGGCACATTTTGTTTTTGGTGAATATTCAAATGGTGGGGCTTTATTAGGTGTAATGAGATTAGCATTGGAGCCAATGCAGCGGCAGTGGGAATTCCCATTGTTCTATCATATTCTGATGGGCCATTTCATGATTTGAAAGGCCTATGCTTTTTTGAGACACGGGAAAATTTTGGCTTTTTTCACTTTTCCAACATTGTTTTTGATTGAACTCACATCCTCTTCTTGAAAAGCAATTGATGCTACTTATATGGACTAAAAAGGAGTGCTTTTTTATCTCCATATCTGTCTACTTATAAGCCAGATATTTCACAAGGCTTCATATTCTAATTGATGCTATCCTTTTCTGTTAAGCTGTATTCTAATAGTTTGCACATTGTTAATTTTATTTCTTTACAGACAGTGCTTAGGGACAGGTGAAACTGTCACAATTATTACGTCCTTCCAGACAAGAAGTTTAAGAATCAGGAGTTGCAGACCATGCCACTTCTCGATTACACCAATGGTGTAGTTCTCAAGCATTGTTTTTTCTCCACCACTAAGAAGGATGAGCTCTACCTGAACCTTGTCCTTGAGTATGTGCCTGAGACTGCACCATGTAATCAAGCATTACAAGATGAACCAGAGAATTTCACTAATCTATGTGAAGCTCTACTTCTATCAGGTACTTGTTGTCCAACATGTAATAAAAAAAGTACTATGCAAGATTAATAATTTAATTTTGAATCGCGGAGTTGACATGAAGTCCCCATGTTTTCTGATCCAGTGGCAGATCTGTAGGACACTTGCATACATCCATAACTGCATTGGAGTATGCCTCCGGGACACAAAGCCCCAAAATTTACAGGTAAATTATATAAAGCAAACAAAAAAAATGTTCATTCCTTCATATTTCTCAATGTCTTACAACTTGACCTCATGTGTGGCATTTCTCTGTCAGGTTAATTAAATCTACGTACTCATCAATGGAAGTAATGTGACATCTACAGTGCTAAAGTTTTGGTTTGTAGATATACTTGCCCATGTCACATTAGTTTAGTACTGTGAAATGACCCCCACTAATATTTGGATCTGTCTGACTGATCAAAGGAGAACCACACATTTTATATCTGTTCAAGGTGCTATTGTGCACCTGCACACATATAAGTATGACAGAATACACATCAGCTATTAATATATGGTCTGCTAGTTGTGTGCTGGCAAAGCTACTCATTGGCCAGGTTGGTGTTTCCCTTTACAACCTCTCTTTTTGTTCCCCTTTGCTGATTATTATGTTGAATATATGGACGGAGTAACTTTTATGATTACAGCCTCTTTCCTGGTGAGAGTAGGGTCGACCAGCCCATGGAAATCTTCCAGGTATAATTAGCAATGATTGGAAATAAAAATATAATAATCATCTAGATTTGTTAACTTTTTGAGTAATAATTAGTAAACCTGTCCACCTTAATTCATTTATTACAGGTTCTTGGCATCCCAACTAGGGAAGAAATCAAGGGCATGAACCTGAACTACAGAGAGTTTAAATTTCCACGGATAGAACCCCATCCATGGCACGAGGTACCCCATCAGTTCTTGAAAAAGTATTATTCTCTGTAAAGAAGAAAGGGAGAAATATGTGAAACCATAGCAAGGAGCAATGCCCGATAACAGATCTCGCGCATCAGAAGTCAATGCATAGACCACGTGATGACAGGAAGCTGGTGCTGGAAAGAATTTGATGGACTGTAGTAGGGCTAGAGAAAGTGCATGATACGCCGGTACACTTTGGATTGCCAAAAGCCAATTCCAACATTTCTCGCTTGACAGTAGGTCCTATGATGATGCTAGGTTGGAAGATCATGTGAGTCTGTTATGAGAGGATCACAATGACAATAGATTGGGTTGAAGATTTGAAGTGAGTATTGTAGTCAAGAATCAAGATGAGAGAGTTGAAAGTGTACCATCTTCATTTCTTAAACGGTGTTAAATCATAATTATTGGATGCATGACCTTTGTTTTTGCATTCTTTGCTCTTGGGGAAGTGAGATTGTTGTCTTTTGATACCAAAGTACATATAATAGCAAAGCTTCGGCCTATATATATATAAAAGATATTACATATGTTATCTTAGATATTATTCTTTATGATCAAATAAACATGGACTAGTTCAAAGAATCAGAAAAGAAACTCAATAGCTACTTTCTTGACCCATTGATTCAATCTCCACATGTACAATAACAAACTGACACACCCAGATTGCACCGGAGGTCCAAAATCTCCTTTTGGACTTGACTCTATATGAAATAATAACATATCAGATTCATGGTCTAATCACTCATGTAGGGCCTTGGGTGCCAATTTCAATGCACATTAGTAGCACCTAGAAACTTGATTGTCTCCCTAAATTCAGGAAGATTATATATGCCTTCTTCACCCACAACTTCCAACGTTACTCATGACAAAAATGTCACAACCTAAACAAATAAAGTCATAAACTCGCGTGAAATATTCTAAAAGAAAACATGTCAACAAAATCTCATAGCTCATAGTTAATGTCAATACCCCTTTGTTATTAATTGTGATTCATTCACCCACATTCATATTCACAATATAATATTATTAAAGGAACAAACTAATTAAATTAGGACAATGCAAAAAATAACATTATTAGTCATAATTATAATAAGAATTTATTTAATAAAGTGAAAAAAAATTCACATTATTATGAATGAATTCAATCTCTCAAACACTAATGAATCTCTTAAAACTATTAATAAATTGTCCATTATTAATAAAAACAAGTAATGAAACTCTCATCGTCATTTATTGGGATACCTAAAATATCACCAGCAGTAATAATAATGATATAAAAACTTCAACTTTGAAATAAAAAAAATACATTTTAACATGATAAAAAACATTGAATTTCATCTTATTGGAACATTTTGTCTTAAACCTTTTTTGTTATCCAAAGTTAAATTCTGATTCTATATGTGAACCCTTCCTATGTATCTAAATTTTTCTCAACTATATCAACATCTTTCAACTATTGTTAAATTTAAAACATATACCCAACAACTTACATAAAACACAATCACAATACTAATTTTATTAAGATTTGCAATCTAAATATAACTTGAAGAAGCATTTTCCAATATTAACAATGGTAATCTTATATTAATTCACAATTAGTTAAAATATTAAAAATATTATGCATATAGCTCAAACATAAAACACACTTTCTCATAATTTAATTATCATCTATCAAATGAACCAACTCTTGATAAAATCCATAAATATGATGTAATGGTTGTAAGTTACTTTTTATAATATTTTTAATATTATTCTAATTCACATACATTTTCTTGATATCCACTTGAAATATGATATATTTTAAAATCTATATAGTCAAATAAAGATGCAACATCTTCATACTTAACAAATATTCACGGAAAATTATAAAGATTAAAAGGATGTGTAATTACTCTTCAAAATTTTTTATGTTAAAATGAACTAATGATGGCAAAACAAAAGATGACAAAAGGATGGATATGATTCCCCCACCACAGACCCAACTTCCCCGACCGTTGCCGTGAGAGACCATAGGCCCTACGAGATGAGGATATCATCCTCTCACCTATATCACATGTATATTTATTCGTACACTTACCCACGTGATGTAATAAATGGCATGTCATACCTAAAAGTAGCATAAGAAAACTTTCTTTAAAATATTTATATTTACATTTTTATTGTTCGTATAGAGTTAAAATATATTTTATTAAAATGCTTAAGTTAAAATTATTATTTTAAATTAGATAAAATAGATAATTTTTATGTGTTTATAAATTTATAAATTTTATACTAATTATAAATAATAAATTTTAAATAAATATAAGAACAAATTATTATATGTAAATAATATATTATTATATTATATTTATAACAGTAGAGTTACACTCGTACACAATTTAAAACTGAAAACTTGAATTAGGGTAATTTATACAAGTTGATATCTAAAATTTTCACATATAAATCAATTATAAAAAATTGCATATTATTTTTTATTAGTAAAGACAAATAATTTTTTAACTTCATATTTATTTTTATTTTTTATTCAAAAAACTTGTAGATATACGAGATTAGTATAATGACTTTAAGAACTTGTAAAAATACATACGACCCACCTACTTCAAACCTTAATCAATTAAAGCACTCAACAAAGCGGTCTTAAATCTGATTTAAGGCTCAAATTTGGAGTTTGATTATATATATCACGTGGCTTACCATGTCTTCATGGGAACTCAAGACACAAAGAATTGGAGATCTCTTATATGGAAAGTATGACTAATTCTGAAACATCTGCAAAACTCTGGTCGATGTTGTAGGGTATCTACATTGAAGCTAAATCAGATGGTTTGAGAGGCCTTTTAAAGGGATGGGCTAAGAGATGGCTATTACATGAAAAATTCTTAATACGCCCTATGGGTAGTAGTGGGTCCTAAGTACTACTGGATAATATGGTCGAGATAACAACAGTTTATCTAGTAAGTCTTAAAACTTTGTAAGTTTCTTGCGCATGAGAGCTGAGTGGGGTCGAGATAAGGTATTCGTCCTCATACGGACACGAAGTAGCATTCGGGTTTGAGGGTCATACGTCTAGGACATCTACTCAGACCTAGGGAAGAAGTGGACAAACTTTTATTTTGGTGGATAGTAAATACGCTTTGATCCACAAGTGGGTATAGCGGACGGGCTGTACCTGCGAATGTGTGTACCTTCTTGATGAATGACGTGTGTTTATTTGATAAATGCCTCCCGAGGTAAAGGAATGGGCTAAGAGAGCTAAACACAACTAACATGGAAATGGAAAAAGGTTTTGAAAACCTAAACTAGAGGAAAAATATGTTTCAAAGGGAAATGATCACCTTGGCATGATTTTTATAAACCAAAGTTATTTTGAAAACTCACTCCTAACTCCACTCACTGAGTTGTAGGAACTCAGCCCCGCTCTTTACCCCTTTTTCAGGAGTAAGGAGATAAAATAAAAGAGATTGTGAAGATATACCCTTCGTCAGGTATGCTTAAAGGGAACTTTAAGCATATTATAAGTTGATTTATGCTATTATAGGGAATAAGGTTTAAATTTACGCCTAGCTACTCTTGAACAAAATAAGGGGAAACCCCTCTTGAACCAATGGAGCAACGAGTTGATCACGAGGATTCGACCAAACCGGGTCGAGGTGTGACATCTATCCTGAGTCCGAGTGGACGTTTAGACGTCTCACCCTCAGACTCGAAAGTATGTCGTATCTGTGATATGAGGATAGAGACCACATCGTGACCTCGCCCCGATCTCGGTGTACAAGAAGCTACTCCGAGCTTCATGACACACTGGTATGACAAATGTAAATCCCATCCCTTAAAGACAAGGAAATTAGGGAAAAATTTGGTTAAAGTGAGTGAGAAAACTAAACCAGTTCACAAAATTGATCATTAAGAGAACGAACAATTTGAGAAATTTACAACTCACGAGTGACCCAAAGGGTTCATAAAACCTTGGAAAAAGACCTTAGGACAATTTGGGAGAGAAAAACCAGACCGATTTAGGAGAATTGGATCAAAGTTAGATTGAACCAGTTTATGAACTGAGTCGGTTCATGAACCAAAATTGATAGAAAAAGGGCAAACTGGGAAATTTATGGATCCTGAGTGACCTAAGGAGTCACAAAAGTCATTGAAAAGGACTTTAGAATGAATTGGAGATGAAAACCAAACCGGTCCAGGTGAACCGGATCCAAATTGGATTGAACCGATTTGGACTGGTTTGAACCACTATTGAACCAGATGCTATATTCATTTTCCTAGGTGGCTTAGAAAATTCAAATTTGAGATTTGAGGCCATCATTGGATAGAGAATGAATTTAGAAATTTTTAATTTTAAAAAAATCGGTCAAATCGGGCTTGAACCGGCCGGTTTAAGCTTTGAACTCGGTTTGGCCGGTCTGGTCCAGTTCGAAACAATGTCGTCTTCTTCCTTTAGATGACAACACTGTTCACTTGCCGAAAAATCGAGCAGCGCAGGTGAAGCTGAAAAGTCTCCGACCAGGGAGTTTCAGGCAATGAATGACCACCATTAAGGCACCAATAGAACGACCAAGAAATTCTCGAGCTTCCTATATAAAGAGCCCCTCCTCATTCATCCTCTCCACACTTGAAAACTCCATTATCTCTCAACTACTCCAATTTCCAGTGAAGCTCAAACTAGAGCTATGATATAGGTTCTTTTTTGAGCCAAAGAAGGTGTGGTTGGATTCTTTGGATTCAGAGAGAAGTTAGCTATACGCCTGTAGTCTCCATTTACTCCGAGGGTTACCGAAGAAATGTCGGCGTGATAGAATAGTGAAGCAGCTCTGGTGGACCGAAACTGCCCTGTTTCGGTTGAGCTAAAATCGGTCAATTCGAGCCCTTTTCAGGCCAAACCAAGCCCTTCCAACACCTCTACAACCCTCCTATAGTTGAATTAGAACGGAAAGGTAAGCCAATTTGACTCCCCTCTGTATTTTCCGATTAGTCCTAGAGAGAGAACTGGCGAAACTTCACTGACCAAATTCTCCCTCGATTCGGCATCAATTGATGTAATTCTTGATCCTAGGAGGAATCTCAGGACAAGAGCTATCTGCTCAGATTGAAAGCTTGGACCGCTGCGCCCCCGATGGTATGTTTTTGAAGCTTTCTCTCTCTAAGTTCAGTTTTCTGGCGAAGCTCCATTTGAGCTCATTCTGGCATCAAATCGTGCAATTCAAAGTGCAATTGAATCATATGAAGGTGTAGGAACTCCAATATAACTTCAATTTCAACAATTAAACTCATTTGATCGATCAATTTGATAAAATCATATTCAGCTAAGTTAGAAGGTTGAAATTGGGGGGAAATTGGGAATTTTGAAAATTCAAGGGACTGAAGTGTAATTTCATAAAATTGAGGGTCAATTGGGTGTGATAAAGATGTTGGACGACCAATTGGGCAAATTTTAGAATTTTGGGGCAAAACTTACCATTTTTGTAAAGTAGGGGCAAAATGGTAATTTTGGAAAAGTTGGGGACCAAATTGGAAATTTGGGAAACTTGAACCCCTTTTTGTGATTTTGAATAAATTGAGGTCCTAAAGTGAAATTAGAGGTTTCAGGACTCAATTTGGGAAAAAATCAGCATTAGAGACCTAAAGTTAAAGAAAAGGAACTTTAGGGATCTAATTGTAATAAATTAAAAAGTTTGAATATTTTATCCATTCGTAGTGAATGAAGGCTAATACGCCAAAGGATAATGAACAAGTATGTTCATATTGTGTAGGAACACTAAGTACCGGGAACGCCAATAAGTACAAGCTCACGTGGAGGCAAAGAGGCAAATAAGAGGAATTCATTGCACGATCAGGTGAGTGGGCTTAATTATACATCATACCCGGTTGTGATTGTGAGCACTTTAGAAATGAAAAACCACTTGTGAGTGGGATTTAAGATCATACCTGGTTGGGATAATAAGTACCTCAAAAATGAAAACTCATTATTAAGTGATATTTTAATCATCACACCTGAGAGAAGTGATGTGAAAATTACGCGGAAAAACTACTTACCAGTTGTAAGTAGATCATACTCGGTTGGTATGATGAACTTCCTGAAAGGAAGTAGAAAACCCGTTCATTGATTATGAGTAAAGATGTCCTCACACCCGGTTGGTGTGATGGACGGCTAAAAGTGTATTTTTGTCAGAAGTGCTATCTCCTGACTGTGTGCCACTACTTAAAATTTTCGGGAGACCTTATTGATAGGAGCTCGAATAGCTCAAAGAGGCCGGAGGCCTCGGTTTTGGAACTTGGGGGCTAATATGCCCGATTTTGAAAATCTTGTACAGTGGGCCCAAGGCCAGTTGGCACGAGCAGAAGCTAGTAAACAAAATTGAGTTTAAGCCATGAAAACTTTAAATAAATGATATGCTTGGCCATGGTACCAAGACAGGACCGACATACTCGATGAACTGCTGGTAGTGCAACATGACATGTCGACGGACTAGTCGAGACAAACAACTACAGGACAAGTTGAGAGTCGGGGCCATTGGACCAGTGGCACCAAAGATTAAATGGCTTATGTTGAAAAACTTTGTGCATGTACTTGAGGTTCTTTGATACCATTAAGATGCCCAAGAGGGGTAGTAATGCATCCTAAGAGTTGCTGGATGACATGGTGGCGATAAGGGAAAGATAAGCTATTGTGTTTGTGTTTCTCGTGGTACCAGTTAGACATGGAGTTTTGTGTTTGTACTCCACGGAGTTTCTGTGTTTGTGCTCCACGAAGTTTCTGTGTTTGGACTCCACGAAGCTACTGTGTTTGAGGCTTCATAAAGCTTCTTTGTTTAAGTTTCATGTGCATGAGACCGGGATATGGTCTCTGTCCTCATATGAGCACGAAGTTTTATTTATGGGATTGAAGGTTTGATGTCGCGTACATCCACTCATTCTCAGGGTAGAAGTGGACTGCTTCTATCTAGGTGGCCGGTAAAGTCTTTCCGATGCCACAAGTGAGTACAGTGGACGTGCAACCCTATGAATGTGTGTTCCCTTCATCATGAAGGACGTATTTTGGTTGATAAACACACCGATTATGATTGAGAATTGAGAAATGGCTATGAAAACTGAGATTTTGAGGATGATTTATTTTAAAAGAAAATAAGGATTCTAGCACACTACAATTCAAATATTTTCCCTAAAAGTCAAACTTTAAATACCCATTCACCGAGTCGTTTAACTCACCCCCTCCCTTATACCCCTTTTTAGGTAACCAAGGGAAACCTACCCAAAAATCTTTTGTTAGTCACACCTTTAAGACAGGTATGTAAAGTTAAAATTTTAAGCAACTTTGATTTATGTTATTTTAGGAAAGGTACAGGTTTAAAGAACGCCTAACTCCCCTCGGGTTAAAGAAGGGAAAACCCTTAATAAACTGGGAGAGTGGCGGGTTTCTCATAGGGATCCAACCAAACTGGGTCAGGGCATGACAACAAATCTTCCCTTATCGCATCTTGGTCATCTAGTAGCCCTTGGAACCAATACTACGCCTCTTGAGCATCTCGATGGTCCCGTATTATAGTGCATGCACAAACAATAGTCTTAGAATCATTAACCATTATATTTGGTGCCAACAGTCCAACAACCCCAACACTCGACATGGGCTCGTAGTTGTTTGTCTGACTGGTCTGTCGACCTAGTATCAATGCAGTACCACTATCCCATCGAGCCTTGTCGGTCCTGATTTGGTACTGTGGCGAATCACACACAAAAATTGCCCATTATGAGAATTTTTCATGGCTTATATAATTATGCTTATATACAGGTTCCAACACGTGCCCACTGGCTTTGGGCCCGCTTCATGAGTTTTTTCAAAACTGGGCTTTAGGCCCTATAAGTTCAAAATTGAGGCCTCTAGCATGTTGGAGCTGTCCCAACTCTCATAAGAAAAGTCTCCCAAATATTTTAAGCATTCATACACAGTTAGGGGACATCATTTATGGAAAATAATTTTAAGCTTAAAATGTACTTATCATCCCAATCGGACATGATGATGAAAAATCCCACTCATAGTGGTTTTTCATTTCCAAAGAGGTGCTCATCACCCCAACCGAGTATTATGTTAAAAAGTTCAACTCACAACCGGTAAGTGGTTTTTAGCTTTAAACTTGCTCATCACCCCAATCGGGTATGATGTAAAATAAGCCCACTCACACAATAACTATGACGTGTTCATCTCCAGTCAGCTGTCCAAGTCTGGGTCATGCTCCCTTGCTCACGTTCTTGTCCAAATTTGCCCCTACAATGTTTGAGCATCCTTTTAAGGAAAGGTTCGACATACAAGGTCTCCTATTCTGACGTATTGGCAACTAGGCCCTAATTTTTATTATATTGCACTTAAGTCCCTAAAGTTCATAATCTTTGACTTTATGTCCCTAATTCTCAATTATCTTAAATTAAGTCCCTAGGATTTCCAATATCCTACTTGGCTTCTTAATTTTTCACAAAATTTGCAAATTGGAACTCAACTTTTCCAAAATTTCCAATTGGTTCCTTAACTTTCCAAAATTATCGATCGACCCCAAATTTTCCAAAGATGACCAATTAGTCCCAATTTTTCTAAAAATGACCAATTGGTCCTCCAAGTTCCTCTACTTGCCAATTGACCTTCAATTTTTGACAAATTGCACAAAGGCCCCTCAATTTTCAAAATCTCCAATTTTCCCCAAAATCCCTCCCCAATTTCATCCCTTTATATTGATTGAATCTGATTTTTCCAAATTGGCCTTTAAAATGAGGTTAATTGTTCCTTTTTATGGTGTTAATTGGTCTGTTCACTTCCATACGATTTGACTGAGCTTTGAGTTACGGTTTTTGGGTCCGAAACGTGCTCAAACGGAGATTCGCCGAAAAGTTGAATGTAGAGAGAGAAAGCTTCAAGAACTTACTGTTGGAGGTGCGGTGGTCTGAGCTTTCGATTTGGAAAGAAAACTCTCGTCCACAGGGTTCTTCTAGGATCAAGAGCCACTACAATTCATGTCCTAAGTAGTGGAGATTTGGTTAGTGAAATTCAAGCACTTTCTCTCAATATAATGGAATTGTTCCGATGGGGGAGGGCCGAATTGACTTACATGTTTCCTTGGGGAGGTCGAGTGTAGGCTGGAGAGGCTAGGGGGAGGCTCGGTTTAGCCGTAGAAGGTTTGAATTGGCCAAATTTAGACTGGGCAGAATAGAGTACCCTCGAGTCCTATAGAGTAGCTTCACTGTTCGGGCCCGCCGGCACTTCTCCGGTAATCCTCAGGTTGGATGGAGGGCGCCATTAGGTAGTTGACTTCCACTAGAGTCTGTATTACTTGAATTCACCTTTTGAGGTTGAAATAAATGCCTAGGTTGAAGCTCTGGTTCAAGATTTGTTGGGAAACCAAGTACTTCTTCTTCAGAGGTTTGAGGTGTGAGGAGGATGAATGGAGGGGAGCTTTTTATATAGGGAGCTCGGGGACCCTCTGCTCTACCAGTTTCCATATTGGTCGTGCTTATTCTCATTGGAAAATGCCAGAATTGAAGGGTATATTCCCTCGCCAAAAATGAAAGGCAAACTTTCCTTGATGAACAATGTCATCGGATGAAGGAAGGAGACAACATTGTTCTGCATGTGTGAGCTTAGCACGTGGGGACATGCCATGTGGTAGTGCGAGATTGGTTGGCTCAGTTGACATGGCATTCCTACTCAGTCGCCCCATCAACTATTGACCGATTGACTGAACACGTGGCGGCCTTCCATTGGTTGCTCATGTTTATGTGTCTGTTGATGATCGTCCATTGACCATTGACTAGACATGTGTCTCTCTCTGATTAGTCAGTGCTTCTAGGCGTTTTCTAGGTGAGCTTTACCATGCATCGCGTGTTGATTGGTCGCATGTGCTGACTGGGCACTGACCTGTCAGCGGTCCCTTGACCGGTTGGATCATTGACCGGCCCAGTCCGACTGGGCTTGGTAACCCGAAATAGAAAATCGACCAGTTGAGACCGGATTTGACCGATTTTCTAAAAATTAAAATTTTCTATATTTATTTTCTATCAAATGGTGGCCTCATTTTTCCAAACTAACCTTTTTAAACAACCTATAAAAATAAATTATTTAACTAGTTCGCTATGGTTCAATCTAGTTCATGTTTGGTTCACCATGAATCAGTTCGATTTTCTCACCCAATGCACCTTATAGTTCTTCTCCGTGATTTTTATGAATTCTTGGTGACTTTGGATTTTCCATTTCTCCGCTTTAACCTTTTTTTTTTTACCATTTTTGGTTCATTTATTGGATCAGTTTCTCACAAAAATGACCGGTTCTTTTTCTCGATTTTTATTATCCTTGAAAGAATAGGGTTTACACAACATGTTGGGTTTACAATAATTAGCACCCATTGTTGTAAAATAGGGAGAATGTGGCAGTTGTCTCCAAGTCCAACCGGAGAAACAGAGTTGAGGTGTGACAATCATACACAATAAAAATTCTTGGTTAAAGACCTTTGTCTTTGTACTACCAGCCTAACGGGTTGAGACTCAACTCTAGCTCGATAGTATTACTAGGCATGACATATTTCACACATCATCAAGTTTTTGTATTTTAACATAGTCTTTAGACATCAATCATTTTATTTATGGGGCTTGGGCCATTTCTATTGGCTTTGGGCCCATTGTACGAGTTTTTAAAATATGGTCTTGGCCCACATCTTACTTTGAAAACGATGGCATTGGGCCCACTTTAGCAACATGATTCGACTCAATCGATAGAATTCATGTTTCATCCTTTGAACATCAATAAATCCTAAAAATGGTTTTAAGTAAGGTTCACATAGTCACAGTAGTATCTTTTTGGGAAAGAGCTTTAACATCTCATACTATCGATTTGAAATGGTAATTAAGTGTCATTAGTCCAACTGGACTCGATGTCAGAAATCTCATTCACTCGGGATCCGTGACTTGTTCGTTTTGGATGCATTTTCGAAGTCTCGTGCCTTTGTTTGCACTCGTACATAGGAGATTTCATCCCTATATCAACTCGAACAATTGAGTTCTATAAGAATATGAAATTTGCACTTAAGTCCCTATATTTTTTTTATTTAATATAGGTCCCTAAGTTTGCTTTATTTATAATTAAGTCCCTAAAGTTCTCAAATCTCTTCTTTAGGTCCTTAATTATTCTTTTCTACCCTTTGGGTCCCTGAAATATCGCTAATTACACTTAAAACCCCATTACTTCAAAATTTACAATTTAGTCACAAATATTTCAAAGATTACATTTTAGTCCCTAAATCTTTTATCTTCAAGAAACCATGTTAAACTCCCTTAATTTTATCTTATCATGATACTAATCATCTTCCCCATGTCCCTACGATGATTACAATCATTGGTTCATCAATTTTGGCTTAGAAATAACCTTAAATGAAGCTTCACACGAAAATTATTCTAGAGAAAAAACTTTGTTTTCTTACCAGAGAGGGTGCAATGATCGTAGTTCTTAGTGTGAGAAGCTAGCTCCCTTCGAGAGTATCCTTTTAGAATCAAATGATGCCTAAATTGATGGCATTAGTGATGAATATTTGATTTAGAAAGATTTTAATGAATTTGTTATATAAATCGAATATTCTTACGAAAAGTGGCGGTAAAGACTTACCACTAGGATCCAAGGACAACAAGGCTAAGATGAGAATGGTTGGGGGGATTGACTCGGCCTCAAGTATTCTAAATGTAATGTCGCATTTTTTTAACTCAAATATTTGAGCAAAAATCAAATATAACGTATTATATAACTAAATCAAATTGAATGGTATTTAAATCTGACCAAGTTGATTTATGATAAAATGATCTAAATTAAATGTATGGAATTAGAAAATTATTAAATATCTACAATATATATATATACATGCGAATATATATATGAAGCGCTTTATTGATATTATAAAAAATAATACAAGTTATACTAATTTCAATCATGTATAAGGTGGCATAAAGGAAAGGTGCTCTCTTGTACATACGCGAATCCAAACTCAAATATACAAAAAATAGTAAATATGTAAATAAATATACAAATAAATACATTTATAAATATAAAGGGGATATACATTGTTTAAGTACAAGTCCAATAAGAAAAGTTGGGTTGGACCATATCCATTAATTACATGCAGCCCTTAAAACTCATAATAAAAAAGTAACAAAGCCCAAATTAATGGACGGATTATTTTTTCAAGATAATGGACTAATAAAAGTGATAAATACAAAAAGAAGAGTTTGGGGCCTTAAGAAGTGTGGACTCAAGGATTGAAAGTCCAAATATTCTAAGATCCAAGATAGTTGCAACATACAACAATATCTACGACTCAAGTAATTATTGCATATGTGCAGTAAGACCAAAAATGAATTACATAAGTGTTAGAGTTGTATTAAAATAGAGAAAGAATGAATAGATGGAAGGATTTCCAATTTGTGCCAAAACTCAAAATTTTAAGAATACTATGTGAATGAATGAAAAGAAATTCCGTACCTAGAATGAACAAAGGAAGAACAGAGGTTGAGCTAACATGTTGAAGTTGATTCCCAAGCTTAACCCAATATATATGGACCTTGGAAGAAGTCCCTTGAAAGCTAGCATGATCTATGTATCCATAAGCCAAATCATAAAGGCCTAAAGAAATTCCTCAACTCCCTAAGATTGTGTAAATCCCGCCCTTTGGAGTTAAAGAAAATTGGAAAAAGAACCGGTCAAACCGAGTGAGAAAAATAGAACCGTTTCACAAACTCGAGCATAGGGGAACAAGCAAATTAGGGAATTTACAACTCCCAAGTGACCCAAAAGGGTTCATAAACTTTGGAAAAGAACATTAGGACAATTTGGGAGAGAAAAACCAAACCAGTTCAAGTGAACCGGATCCGAAGTGGTTTGGACCGGTTTGAACCACCATTGAACCGTATGCTAAATTCATTTTTCTAGGTGGCATAGAAAATTTAAATTTGAGTTTTGAGGCCACCATTGGATAGAAAATGAATTTATATTGTAAACCCCGTCCTTTGATAGTGAGAAAATCGGGATAAGAACCGGTCAGTTTTGAATTTTTAAATCGAATTGGTCTACAAGCTCGATTAATAGGAAACGGGTAAATTGAGAATTTACAACTTCCATGTGACTCAAAATGGTTCATAAATCTTGGAAAAGAACCTTAGAACCTTAGGACGAATTGGGGAAGAAAAACTGGATCGTTTCAAGTGAACTAGGTCCGAACCGGTTTATGAACCTAATCGACTCATGAACTGGAATCGATAGAGAGAGAGTAGACTGGGAAATTTATGGATCCAAAGTGACCCAAAGAGTCCTAAAAGTCATGAAAATGGACTTGAGAAGGAATTGGAGATGAAAACCAAACCGGTTCAGGTGAACCAGATTCAAACCGGTTTGGACCGATTTAAACTATTATTGAAACGTATCATAAATTCATTTTTCTAGGTAGCTTAAATAATTCAAATTCGAGATTTGAAGCCACCATTAGATAGAAAATGAATTTAGAAATTTTTAGATTTGAAAATTTTGGTCAAATGAGGGACGAACTGGCCGGTTTAAGCTTTGAACCTGGTTCGGACCGGTCCGGTCCGGTTTGGAACAATGTTGTCTTCTTCCTTCAGATGACAGCACTGTTCACTCGCCGGAAAATTGAAGACGCGCCGACGAAGAAGAATCATCTCCATTCAATATGTTTCTAGCCATCAATGATTGTCATAAAGATGCCAAATGGACGGCTGACAAGTCTCCGAGCTCCCTATATAAAGAGCCCCACTCAATTCATCCTCTCCACACCTGAAAAGCTCACTATCTCTCAGTTGCTTAGTTTTTTGGTGAGGCTTGAACCAGAGCTCTGATATAGGTTCATTTCTAAGCCAAAGAAGGTGAGGTTGGGTTCATTAGAACTAGGGAGAAGTCTGCTACATGGTGGTGACATCCGTTCGTTTCGAGAGTCACCGGAGAAGCGCCGACGTAATCGAACAATGAAGTAGCTCCGGCGGACCGAAGCTGCCCTATTTTGGATGAGTTGAAATTGGCCAATTTGAGCCCTCCTCAGGCCAAAACAAGCCCCCTCCCCTCCAAAACTTCCTCAGCCCTCCCACAACCAAATTAGGACAGAAAGGTAAGCTAGTTCGGCTCCTCTCTACAATTTCTGATTGGTGTTAGAGAGAGAGTCGACCGAATTTCAATGAAAAAATTCTAATCTAATTCGACATCAATTGATGTCATTCTTGATCCTAGGAAAAACCTCAGGAGGATAACTACCTGCCCAGATAGATAGCTCGGACTGTCGTGCCCTCACCTGTGAGTAATCGAAGCTTTCTCTCTCTATTGTTCATTTTCCGGCGAAGCTCCGTTTGAGCTCATTCCAACATTAAAACTTGTGATTCAAATTGCTAAAGAATAGTATGAACATGTAGAAACTCAATTTCAACAATTGGAAACGTTTGATTGGTCAATTTGATGAAATCAAATTTAACTATGTTAAAAAGTTGGAATTAGGGGAAATTTTGGGGAATTTCGAAAATTCGAAGGACCAAAATGCAATTTTCTAAAATTGAGGGTTGATTGGGAATGATAAAAATATTAGTAGGCCAATTGGGGAATTTTAGAATTTTTGGGGTAAAATTTACCATTTTTGTAAAGGAAGGGCAAAATGGTAATTTTGGAAAAGTTGGGGGACCAAATTGGAAATTTGGGAAATTAAACCCCTTTTTGTGAAATGGAATAAATTGAAGTCCTATGATAAATTATAAAAGTTTCAGGATTCAATTTGAGGAAAAACCGACATTAGGGACTTAAAGTTAAAGAGAAATAACTTTAGGGACCTAATTACAAATAAATGAAAGTTTGATTTTCTCATTCATTTGGAATGAATGAAGGCTATTAGGTCGAAGGATAATGAACTGAGATGTTCATATCGTGTCGGAACACGAAGTACCGTGAATGCCAGCAAGGACAAGCTTGCGTGAATATAAAGAACCGATCAAGTAGAATTCACTACATTAATGGGTGAATGGACTTACTAACGTCATACCTGGTTCGGATGATACTCGGTTGAACAACTTAAAGTTAAAAACCATTTACCATTTGTGAGTGGGATTTTATATCATACCCGGTTGGGGATGATGAGTAACTCAAAATAAAAACCCACTACCAAGTGGTATTTTAAACTTCACAACTTAGAGGAGTGATGTGAAAATCATGTACAAAATCTAATTATCGATTGTAAGTAGATCATACCCGGTTAGTATGATGAAACTTACTCAAAGGAAGTTGAAAACTCATTAATCGGTTATGAGCGGAGATGTCCTTATAACCGGTCGGTATAATGGACAATTGAAAATATATTTTTGTCAGAAGTGATCTCCACTAACTATGTGACAATGTTTAAATGATTTAGGAGACCTTATTGACGGGAGCTCCAATAGCTCTTATATGCCTGGGGCCTCGGTTTTGGAACTTAGGGGGCTATTATGTCCGATTTTGAAAATCTCGAACAAGTGGGCCATAGGCTGGTGGGCACGAGCGGGAGCTCGTAAACAAACATGTGATATGTGCCATAAAACTTTAATAAATAAATTGTTTGGCCATGATACCAAGATAGGACTGACATATTCAGTTAACTAGTGGTAGTGTGACATGATAGGTCTCCGGACTAGTCAAGACAAATAGCTACAGGTTGAGTTGAAGGTCGGGGCGGCTAGACCAATGGCACCACAAATTATATGGCATTATAAGAAAATACTGTTTGTGCATGCACTATGATTACGTGACCATTAATACGCCCAAGAGGGGTAGTGATGCATCCTAAGGGCATTGGACAATCTGAAGGGTATAAGGGCAGTTCTTCATACTAGGTGGCCGTGCAAAATTTGGAGTAGCACCAAGCGCATGAGACCGGGGTGGGGACGGGATGAGGTTTCTATCCTCATATGAACACAAAGAATTGATTTTAGGATTAAGGGTCGGATGTCACGTACACCCACTCATTCTTAGGGTGGAAGTGGACGTACTTCTATCTAAGTGGCCGGTAAAGTCGCTCCAAAGCCACAAGTGGGTTCAGTGGACGTGTTGGCTTGCGAATGTGTGTTTAACCTTCACCATGAAGGTTGTGTGTTGGGTGATGACACACTGTGATTAAATAAGGAAATGGTGATATAATCCGAGATTTTAAATGAAAGAATTTTTTAAAAAAAGGAGTCTGGCACACTCTAATACAATTCTTTTCTTCAAATTAAATATTTGAAAACCCTTTCACTTAGTAGTCATACTCACCCCCTCCTTTCTATCCCTTTTTTAGGAAAAGGAAAATGACTAGGAATAATATCGAGCCTTACCCTCTGTCAGGTATGCTTAAATTTTCCTTAAACTTGCATTTTATTTGATATATGTCATTCTAGGGAACAAGGTCAAAATTATGCTTGGCTCATCTCGAATTAAAGTCAGAGAAAGTTCCTCTTAAACCAAAATAGCGACAGGTTGTTCAGGGGGATCCAACCAAACTGGGTTGAGGCATGACATAGATGAATTTATAAATTTTTAATTTTAAAAAATTTGGTTGAATCGGGCCTAAATCGATCAGTTTAAGCTTTGAACCCAGTTCGTACTAGTCCAGTCCCGTTCAGAACAGTGTTACCTTCTTCCTTCAGATGATAACACTGTTCGCTCGCTGGAAAATTGTGCAGCATCGACAAATTTGAAAAGTCTCCGACCATGGAGTTTCAGGCAATGAATGACCGCCATTAAGGCACCAATTGGACGAACAATAAGTCCCCGAGCTTCCTATATAAACAGCCCCTCCTCATTCATCCTCTCTACACCTGAAAACTCTATTCTCTCTCAACTACTGTAATTTTTGGCGAAAATCAAACTAGAGCTCCGATATAGGGTCTTTTCTGAGCCAAAGAAGGCATGGTCAGGTTCTTTAGAACCGGGGAGAACTCAACTACCAAACGATAGTCTACATTTGCTCTAAGGTTCATTGGAGAAATGACGGCGTGATAGAACAGTGAAGCAGCTCCGGCGGACTGAAGCTGCCCTGTTTTGGCTGAGTTGAAAATAGCTAATTCAAGCCCTCCTCAGGCCAAACCAAGTCCTCCCAACACCGACACAACTATCCTACAACTGAATTAGAGTGGAAAGGTAAGCCAATTCGGCTCTACTTTAGAAATTCCAATCAGTGCTAAAGAGAGAATCAGCAGAACTTCTTGACTATATTATACTTTAATTCGACATCAATTGATGCAATTCTTGATCCTAGGAGAAACCTCAAGAAGAGAGCTATCTGCTCAAATCGAAAGCTTGGACCGTCGCGCCCCCGACGGTAAGCTTTTGAAGCTTTCTCTCTCTAAGTGTAATTTTCTGGCGAAGCTCCGTTTGAGCTCATTCTAGCATCAAATCCCATGATTCAATTTGCAATTGAATGGTATGAAGGTGTAGGAACTCCAATCTAAATTCAATTATAATTAAACTCATTTGATTGATCAATTTGATAAAATCAAATTTGGCTGAGTTAGAAGCTTGAAATTGGGGAAAATTTGGGAATTTCAAAAATTCGAGGGACAAATAGTAATTTTATAAAATTGAGGACCTATTGGGCATGATAAAGATGTTGGAGGGCCAATTGGGCAATTTTGGAATTTTTGGGGCAAAACTTACCATTTTTGTAAAGTATGGGCCAAATGGTAATTTTGGAAAAGTTGGGGGACCAAATTGGAAATTTGGGAAATTGAAACCCTTTTTGTGAATTTGATTAAATTGAGGTCCTAAGGTGAATTTTAAAAGTTTTAGGACTCATTTTGAGGAAAAACTTGCATTAAGGACTTCAAGTTAAAGAAAAATAACTTTAGGGACCTAATTGCAAATAAATGAAAAGTTTAGTTTCCTCATTCATTTGGAATGAATGAAGGCGATTAGATCGAGTGATAATGAACAAGGATGTATATATCGTGTAGGAACATGAAGTACCAAGAACACCAACAAGGACATTTGAGAAGTGTGATGTGGAAATCTTAGAGAAAAACTACTTATCAGTTATAAGTAGATCATACCCGGTTGGTATGATGAAATTTTTTGGAAGGAAGTGGAAAACCCGCTTATCGATTATAAGCGGAGATGTTCTCATACTCGGTTGGTATGATAGACAATTGAAAAGTTTATTTTGTTAGAAATGCTTTCCCTAGACTGTGTGCCACTACTTAAAATTTTTTGGGAGACTTTCTTGATAGGAGCTCGAATTGATCATATAGGCCGGAGGCCTCGGTTTTGGAACTTGGGGGCTGATATGCTCGATTTTGAAAATCTCGAACAGTGGGCCCTAGGCCAATTGGCACGAGTAGGAGCTCATAATCAAACATGATTACTAAGCCATGAAAACTTAAGTAAATGAGTTGTTTGGCCATGGTACTAAGATAGGACTGACATACTCGATGGACTAGGGGCAATGCGACATGACATGCCTTCGGACTAGTCAAGACAAATAGCTACAGGTCTAGTTGAGGGTCGAGGCCGTTGGACCAGTGGCACTACAAATTATATAGCTTATGTGGAAAAATTATTGATTTGTGCATGCACTGTGTTATGGGACCTTCAAGATGCCCAAGAGGGGTAGTGATGCGTCCTAGGGCTTTGGATGACTTGGTGGAGATAAGGGTAGTTAGTCGTACTAGAAGTCTTGAGAAGCTCGATGTAGCTTCATTGCGCATGAGACTAGGGTGCAGACAAAATGAGGTCACTGTCCTCATATGGACACAGAGTATTTTTGGTCTAAGGGTAGGACGTCAGAGATGTTCACTCATACTTTGGGTAGAAGTCAAAGACTTCTATCAAGGTGGATGGTAAAGATGCTCTAATCCACAAGTGGATGTAGTCGGCATAGCTGCATCTCGCAAATGTGTATGACCCCTTCATGATGAAGGGTGTGTGTTGTATGTTAAACACACCAAATATGAAAATGGGAAAGAGGTTATGAAAATCATGGAAAGGAATTGAGAATCCTTGGAAATGAATTGGGAAACCTTGGAAAAAGATTTTGATAAACCGAAATTTGGTGAAAATTTTCACTCAACACCCATTCATTGAGTTGTCAAACTCAGCCCCTCCCTTTACCCCTTTTCAAGAAACCAAGGGAAAACCAACCTTAAAAATTTATCGGTAGTCGAATCTTAAGGCATATATTTAATAATTTATATTCAGTTTTGATTAATATTATTCTAGGAAAGGTACAGGTAAGAAGGACACCTTACTCCCCACGGTTTACAAGAGGGAAAAACCTAAATAAACCGAGAGAGTGGTGGGTTGTTCACGAGGATTCGACCAAATTGGTTCGAGGCATGATGGACTGAATGTATCATCCTTTGGAGTTAAGGAAAATGGGGAAAAAATCAGTCAAACCGAGTGAGAAAATCGAACCAGTTCACGAAACCCAATCGTCAAAGAATGGGCAAATTTGTAAATTTACAACTTTTGAGTGACCTAAAAAGTCATAAAAACCTTAGAAAAGGACCTTGAGACAATTTGCGGGAGAAAACCAGACCAATTCAGGTGAACCGAATTTAAACCGGATTAAACTGATTTGGACCGGTTTGAACCAACATTGAACCAGATGCTAAATTCATTTTTCTAGATGGCTTAAAATATTAAAATTGGAGAATTGAAGCCACCATTGTATAGAAAATGAATTTAAATAAATTTATAAATATTTAATTTTGATGAGACAGTTAACGAATCGAATGCTAAATTTAATCCTTACTGTGGACTTCACATACTTAAGTATATTTAAGTAGTGTCCATCTTGATCACATATTGAGGTGTTTCTAGAGGCAGCATTACACTCTTAGCATATCCTCTTAATGGTTCTAATCATATAGACATATTATTTCCCATCTCATAGGGGTATATCCTAGGTTTATATATAGTAGAAGAATATTCTTATCGTTGAGTTTTCTTAACTGAAACCTCTCTTTTCACAGGCTCTACAACTTGTCACTATCTTTGGTGCCTCGAGCCATGGGACCACCGATTTCTACAACGTGACCCACTGGGATATCTACCCATTTGTCAGTTGTACCTCTCATGGTATTCTTTTAGTACCATTTTTGAAAGATTTTTACTCTCTTTGTTTGCATTTTTTGGTACTTCCTTAAGGAAGTTTTATGTTATAAATGAAGGTCTTATCAATGTTATTCATATTTTTTCATCTACCCCCGAAATATTTTGTTCCCAAAATCTTGTGTTTTCAAAATGTGGGGTCTGATACCACTGAAAAGCCCTCACGCCTCATCCTAATTCTCAATCGACAGTTACATTCAACTCGCCAATCCCCTATATTTTACCATGGTGGGTACCTTTAGTAATGTAAACCTCGCACATTTGAGTTAAGGAAAACTGGGAAAAGAACCGGTCAAACAGAATAAGAAAACCAAACCGGTTTACATTTGGGAATAAGCAATATGAAAATTTACAACTTTTGGTTGATCCAAAGGATTTATTAAACATTGGAAATGAAACTTAAGACAAACTAGAAAACAAAAACCAAATTGGTTCAGGTGAACTAGATTGCATAAGAACTTCAAAATTAAGCATGCTTACCTGAGAATTACGGCTTATCATAAATAGCCATCAATTAATATATATTTAATTATTGGAATTAATACAAATAATATAATACCGAAATTAAATTATTAGAATTAATACTAAAATTAAATTATTGGAATTAATACCAATAATTTATGGCAATATTAATACTAGTAATAAATCTCGACCATTTAATACACGGGTTTTACAACTATATAAAGAGGTCATCCCCATTTCATTCTCCTCACACCTTAACACTTCTCTCTCTCTCTACTACTCCATTTCCCAATAAAGCTCGAACCACATGAGACCGGTAGTGCGACATGACAAGTCGACGGACTAGTCAAGACAAACAGCTGCGGGTTGAGTTGAGAGTCGGGGCTGTTGGACTAATGGCACCACAGATTACATGGCAATATAAGAAAACATTGTTTGTTCATGCACTGTGAGTACGGGATCATCAAGACGCCCATGAGGGGTAGTGATGTGTCCTAAGGGCACTGGACGACCTGGTGGCTATAAGGGCAGTTCGTCGTTCCAGGTGTCTGTGCGAAATCTGAAGTAGCACGAAGCACATGAGACCGGGGTGGGGACAGGATGAGATCTCTTTCCTCATAAGGACATGAAGAAGTGATTTCAGGATTGTGGGTAGGATGTCATGTACATCCACTCATTCCCAGGGTAGAAGTGGTCGTACTTTTATCTGAGTGGCAGGAAAAGTCGCTCCGAAGCCACTAGCAGGTTCAGTAGTGATACTGACTTGCGAATGTGTGTAACCTTCATGATGAAGGATGTGTGTTGGGTGATGACACACCGTGGTAACTAAGAAATAATGGAAAAATCTCAATTTTTAAATGATGGGATTTTTTAAAACAAAGGAGTTTGGCACACTCCATATAAATGTTTTTCTTAAAAGTCAAAAGCTTTTAAAAACCCATTCACTGAGTGGTCGTACTCACCCCCTCCCTTATATCCCTTTCAGGAAATCCCGTAAAGCCTCCCCTTAAAGACCGTCAACTAAGATGCCTGTAAGACAGGTATGTAAAGTTTTAAATTTCATACAGTTTTGATTATGCTATTCCAGGAAAAAGGTGCAAGTTAAAGGACGCCTTACTCTTTACAGTTTACGATAAGGGGAAACCCTTTAATAAATCAGGAGAGTGGCGGGTTGATCACGGGGATTCGACCAAACCGGGTCGGGGCGTGACAAGTAAAGTAAAACTAGAGTGACTAAGGCTCGTAATAAAAAAGCTACCTTGAGTTTTCAATGGAAATTTGAGACTTTTATTATAAACATATTGTGCCCAAATGGTTTATACAAACAACCCAGAAATATAGCAATCGATAAGCAGTAATTAAAAACCTGCATATGCAAGCTTCAAGATCTACCTCAAGTCATGTTTGTTCTAAAGATGAGATTTGACTTGTACCTTGCGGAACCTCGACTTTCACATGTAATTATTTGGGAGAGTGAGTGACCTCATAGCTTAGTGAATGAGGTTCTGACTTCATACCACTAAATGGCTTACGACCTCATACTTAACATAAAAGCTCTAATATGGATATTCATTTTCAGTTTAACAAAGTTATTCCATATTCATAATTTAGCCAACCCCTTTAGACTCTCGTCTCGAGCCACCCGGAAATTGTAATTCCACATTATGTCAAGTCAAACTCTCTCTTCCCAAACAATTCAATATATCATGATATGCAAACAATAGCACATACTCTCAACTCATGGACCAAGCCATGCTCAAAAGTCATGCCATAATTTTGATCAGGTTAGATGAGAGTGTGTGAGTCACGTGTACTCTCTAAAACCAATACCCCAAGGTCTATCTCTCATTTGGATGTTTTAAGATTCGAGGTCATGCCAATATCCCACTCACAGCCCTAACCATGCCCCTTACATATATGACTCAATTCTGCTTATTCTCATCATCGCGATGTAACATTGAGACCTCTCTCGTACATCATCTAGGGATCCCGAGGAAATCTAGAAGTAACATTTTCAATCTCCCCTCATACATCCTTGTTGACACTACCTCAGCATCTGTCTTGTCAACACCCTGACTTCTTACTGGTATACAATATACATTCTTGTATATTCACGAACATGCACACATGTAGAAACCATGTATATCTCAGTTTTTATTTAGTATGGTCCTCATTCTGACCATCTATATTCAGGTGCATGTGTGAATTTAGCAAGTAGTGTTCATGATCAATATATCACATCTAGTTTGGTCCATATCCTGACCAACTACTCATTTTGATGCATGTATTAATTTAGCGGTCAAACATTATATTCACAATCATATCACATGGAGTTTTGGTCATCACTCGACCCTCTCCTATCAAAAATGTTACCACAAGCACAAGGCCCTAACTCATATAGCCCTAGTAGACAACTATGGTTCATTTGTTCTGGTTTATATGACCCCTACCCCATTTCTTTAGTTCTAAAAATGATATTATTTATTAAGCATGCATCTATATCATTTTTCACTTCTTTCAATGATTTTTATAAATCATGTATCATATTTTTTGGAGTATTATAAAAAATAGTAAAGTGCATCCGGTCAATCCAATCAGGCTCGCCGTCATTACTCTCACTCACTATTTTCATCGGAACTTGTTCATCCCGACTGTTATTTCCCCTATCTCTCATTGTGCGATCCACATGTGATCAGCTGTAGAATTCATTCTACATGAATCAAATTTAATAATATGGGTCAGTTTAGATATCAACTAAGTAAATTATAAATACTATTATGTAATTTCTCACAAATTACAATTTTGCCCCTCAAGCTTAGTTCTCTCAACTAACGTGTTGATGCTAATATTACTAACCCCCATCTATGATTTCATTCCACATCATAGGTTAAGCCCACATTTGGTCTTATTTACCAAAATTCCCAAAAGGTTTCCAAGACCCCTACTTAGATAACTCAATTGTTCCAAAGTTTGCATTTTGATCCTTGTATTGTGCAAAATTACCATTTTACCCCTACTCATCAAAAGTTCTCCATTTTGGACCGTAGACTTTCCAAGTCTCACATTTGGGTCCCCAAATTCTTTTAGACTCATTTGGGTCTCATAAATGAATTTGTTACATTTTGGTACCTAAAATGGGCAAAATTACCATTTTGCCCCTCATTCACAAAAAAAAATTCATTTTTGCATATTTGCTTTAGCAAAATTACCATTTTACCCTCCATAGTTCAAAATGAACTATTTGATCTTCATTTAGACATAAATGACCATTTTGCCCCTATTTGAGCAAAATTACCAATTTTCCCCTCATTTACAAAAAATTACAGTTTTGCACCCGAACTCTTGAAAATGACTTTAGACATTTTCATTTGTCCCAAAATCACTTCAAACCCCCTAGCCAACACTTAGGGATGCTTTCGATAAATTTTCCCATTTGTGGCATTTTGAAGCCAAGGTCTCGTCGAGTCATTTTGTGGTTGTGGTCAGCCAAGTGGTCTTCGGAGTTAGGTGAATTTTGTTCTCGATTGGTCACAGTCAGGCGAAGCCGAACAAACCCACCAATGGAAATTGACTCATGGTGGTTGATTCTCTCCTTTCCATATGTTGGGCCTTTCTAGTAGGAGGTAAATGGGAGGTAGGTGGTCACTTTGGCACTGGTGCCCATGGGAGTGGTGGCCGAATTTGTCCTTGCAGGGGTAGTGACAACACATAGATTTTAGGTCTCAGAAAAAATTTGGGAAAATAGCTCTTGTGCGATATTTTTCAGTCACTTACAAGTCGAGAACCGGTCACAAAATTAATGATGAGTCTATTAGCATCATTTTGACCCAAAGATCATCTCATTTGATGGTTGAGTGAGGGATAATTGCTCTATTGATCACTTGGTGGTCGGGAGAGGTTCTAGTATTGAATTTTTTAACTTTTGTCATAAACTTTGATCTGATGAGCAGATGAAAACTCAATTACTCTTATAGAGAGGCCATTATGGGAGTTTTTTACTTATCCCTGCATTTTATTGCGTGAAATTTGGTCAAATTTTGATTCAATTAGAGTATTCTCAATTTGAGGCTACTAGTTGCATTTAGTTTCCCACGATCACAAGTCTGAGGGGAGGCCACACAAGGTTTTTGTGAGTCAGGTCACCCCGACTCGGATCTAGGTAACCCGACTTTCTTTCTCTCTCTCTCTCTCTCTTTTTAAATTTAATTAAATTACATTTTTCCCTTCTCGAGTCCCCTTGGTAATTTAACCCAAAATCTCAATCCTAATGGGTTGAAAATTGGCTCTTTCCAAAAATCCTAGATTTCTTGTTCGAGACATCGTTCCCTGATCTGATTTTATCTCTATTCCCAACACGGGTTCCCATTCCCATTTTCAACCTCTATTTCTAATCCAATTTGATTTCCAATTTTGGATCGGGGTTCCATTCTCAGTTTTGGTCTTCATTCATGGTTCGGGATTCCATTAATAGTTCAATCTCGATTTTTGGTTCAATTCATCTTAAATTAAAGTTCTGGATGTTCTAGTATTACATATCACATACACCACATGTGTGGCATGAAGTACGGAAGTCAAAGCACGCGTATGGATGTTCTAATTTATATTCAAATTAGTTGTATTCCTGAGTTATTTGAATAAATTTTTGGGTACATTGTTTATGAAAGAAAAAATCAAATTTCCACTAAACTCATTTAATGCATTTTATTATGAGCATTGATCTCTCCTATACTAACTTAGTGAAGGTATCCACCAAGCACCAAGTAGATGTAGTGGGTTGTTACTAGACTCCCTACCATGAATCAAATCGAGGTGTGACATGTGGGGATGACAGGTGGTTGCCCGCTATGACTCATCACAAGTTGATATCTTAATCGAGCTCCACCGTTAAAAGCCATCACAGTGTTTACTTTCTCATTGATCAATGGAATTAGGTATGGAAGTTAGATAGTATTCATGATCTCCTTTCTCCACAAGAGGAGGAAGCTATTGTGAAGATCCCCATACCAAATGTGTCAATAGATGATAGACTAATTTGGTCATGGAAAAGGACATGTAAAGTCATAGTTAAATCGACTTACACCTTACTCGCTAGTAAGCATGTACCTTTTTCTTCCCTTTATATCTTAATATTTATATGGATTGTTATATGTAAAATTCAGTGTGCCCCTAATATTAGGAATTTTCTATGGAGAGTTTGTTCTGGTGCACTGTATATTAGCACTAATTTGTATGATATGAGAATTAGTAGTTATTTTGGATGCTTTATACCTTACTCGCTAGTAAGTATATACCTTCTTCTTCCATTTATATCCTAAAATCTATCTTGACTGTTATATGTAAGATTTAGTGTGCCCCTAAGATAATGAATTTTCTATGGAGAGTATATTCTGACTGTTAGCACCAATTTGTATAATATGAGAATTAGTAGTTGTTTTGACTGTTTTTATTTGTCTTTCCAATGCATCCTAAATTTTTTTTGGACTGTTATGTAAGATTCAATGTACCCCTAAGATTAGGATTTTTTTAGTGTGTTCAAATACTTTTTTTGTTAACACCAATTTGTATTATATGAGAATTAGTAGTTATTTTGATTGTTTTACACCTTACTAGCTAGTAAGCATGTAAATTATTGTTATCTTTATATCCTAAAATATGTTTGAAATGTTATATGTAAGATTCAGTGTGCCCCTAAGATTATAAATTTTCTATGGAGAGTGTATTTCAATGATATGCCTATTAACACGAGAATTAGTAGTTGTTTTGACTGCTCTATTTGTGGGTTGGTGTGGTATATTGTTTGTGGCATCCATATTGTATTTGTTTCCTTTTTGTAGATTTGGTATATAACAATTTAGGTTATGAAAAACTAAATAGATAAGATAGAGATTATATTTTATGTAAAATTGCTTACACTAGTTGAATGATTTAGAAATTAAGAAATGTGCTTTTTTTTTAGAGAAGTGTACCCATGTGAGAAATAGTTATAGGAGATATTTTATATATATTGAAGGAATATTTATCTTATCTAGCAAATAACAAAGGTCGACATTGTCTTAATCATTAGAAAGAAAAGGTCCGATGGACGAAACCCTCCACAAATATGATGAAGCTAAATTGTGATGGCTCCTTTATGTCTTCTTTTATCTTTGCGGGTATTAATTTCATATACAGGGACTTTATATACAGGGACTTTATATACAGGGACGGGATGGAACAATTGATTGGAGAAAGATTGGTAGAGTAAAATGCAAGTAAACATACAAAATATAGGAAGTGTAGTTATGACTGGTATCACCTATGCAGTCTATTAAGGTAGGATACACTATGGTGGAGGTGAACTCCTAAATTCTAGCAAAAGTTCTTCTCAAACCACATGTTGAATTGTCTTGGAAGTTATACCTTTTATTAGAAGATTTCAAAGATTGTCAAGAAAATTTGACACTTTATAGGTGGCTCATATAAATAGGGAGACTAATTGCTCTGTTAATATTATTACGCTTAAATTTAAAGAAAATAAGGAATTAAATTGTACTTTTACTATTGTGTACGTCTTATATTTACTTTTTTTTTAGTTAGAGATGAACAAGAATCTTATAGGAGAAGGAGACCTCAAGTTATAACTATCATATAAATCTCAAATTATGACTATTATATTATTGGTAGTATTTGAATAATGAAGTGGATGATTTTAGTGCAAGAAAATTAACGGTCGGTGGTAATTACTTTTTTTAGTTAGAGATGAGCAAGAATTTTATAGGAGAAGGAGACTTCAAATTTTGACTATCATATTGTTGATAGTATTTTTAACGAAGTGGATGATTTTAATGTAAAAACCTAATGGACCATCTCTCGAGCTCAAGTGTCATTATCCTATATCGAAACATTTGCTAATAACAGTAAAAGAGATCTTGCTATGAAATTTATCCATCAACAATACGAGTAAAAGAGGTGGCTCACCTCATTAATGAATGCTAGTAAAGATGATAATTCAAAAGACGAGTAATTCCACAACAATCCAAATTTAAGACAGTTCAATATGATGTAAGAAAAATCGTTTAATTGTAGATTTTTGTCAACCCATTCCAATAAGAGGGGAAAAATGATTGTCCATAAACTAGAACAAGTCTTGCTAGCAAACCCGGAGAACAATGGTGGCCAGTCAGGCTTATCCATAGATGTACCCCAACTTGGGTACCAAGTTTTCAATAACTCTCGGTCATGTGAGCTACTTGCCTTAGTCTATAAATTAAATTACCCAACTTGTATTCAACTTCTTTTTTAGCCCAAATCAAAGGCAAATTGCTTTCACATTTTTGGTCCGAATGCAACTTGCATTCGAGAACCCTTTTCCAATTACTCCTAAGATTCCATCTCCCCACTCAAATATGATATATGGATATGCATAAATATGCAACTACATATTTGCAGATAAGAACCGGACTTTCAGAGGTAAGATGGATGGAGTTTCATGTGAACACACAGGCGAATGCATGACACTGTTCATGTGCTGGTGTCATGATGAACTTTAATCATCCACCCATTACAACTTGAAAGGTGGCCTCCATAGCCACATGATACTAAATGGAAAAATCACGAGTCTTTTTGTCTCTGATCAACTTTCT
This sequence comes from Trapa incisa, assembly GCA_030064435.1. Taxonomy (NCBI): domain Eukaryota; kingdom Viridiplantae; phylum Streptophyta; class Magnoliopsida; order Myrtales; family Lythraceae; genus Trapa; species Trapa incisa. Next base: position 4,198,679 of record CM057770.1, on the reverse strand, counting down.
TTTCTTGTTGAAACATTGATAGGTCAAATGACATGTCACATGCCTTTGTCTGAAATTTCTTATGTGATCATATTTGCTTTCTAACTCTCAACGTCATTTATCGAATTAATTACACTGAGAGTTGAAGTAGGTAAGTGATGAAGAGGAGTTTTTAAACTAAGAGAATGGTTTTACCGCTCTTACTATTGACATTCAAAAAATATAATAATATTAAATTTGTTACCAATTATCAATATTTTAACATTAAAAAATCATTCCCATACCAATTGTCTAATTGGCATACCCTACAATTATTTACTTTTTAAAAATATTTAATCTACTTGAAATCTCAGTCATACCCTACAAGAGACAGAGCTCCCCACCAACCCAACCAAAATTAAAAATGCACACCCCCAAGTCACTTCCTCATCATCACTATCATTTATTGCAAAATGAAGACAAACTCCCTTTAAAATCCTTAATCCCCATTGACTTTACCCAATAAGACCCTAATTAATTACATTACCTGACATTTAACCCACCATTTTCCCTGAAATTGGGTTGATTATGAAATAAATAACCAAACATTGTGTGCACTTCATCCCTACAAAGACGGGCATCTTGGTTAGTCAAACAAAAAAATAGCACACACCCATTGCACTAAACATGTATACATGTGCAGAGTTCTTTGATCAAAATACATACAAGTTAAATGAATTATGTCCTAACAATTATGGGCTACCATTGAAGTGTTCAATGAGAATAAAGCAAGGGACTGTTGGATCCAAAAAATGAAAGTGGCACAGTATATAATGCATCACCCAATAAGAATGCACCCTAATGGAAACCCTAGGTATAGGTAGGAGTTGTGGAAAAGTACTGTCCTTGTAAAGGAGGAGGAGAGATATCACATAACTTTGTGCAGGTGGGCTCTGCCCCTATTTTAAGGACACTTCATTTTAGAGTAAGGGGAGAGACACTGCATGTGTTTTTGCATATGGGTACAAGCCTTAGAATTCCTTCCCCTGCTATACATTACATATACTCTTTTATACAATTAGTTAATTACATAAATTGTTCTCATTATTTTTTTAATAAGCCATATAATATGAATGAGTTTATTAGACATTGAACAATATAATGAGTTGAATTAGTCTTATCAAAAGATAAATATATCATAATGTAAAATTTTTAAATCATAAATATATTTTAATATAATTATTTTATATTCATAACCCCTCGTACAAGAGTTTTTATTTGCCATTGTTAATATAACTTGATTAACCGTATATCTTTGTTAATGAAAGTAAAATGAAATATGACGTGTAATTAATGGGATACATTATTTCATATTTGCCTTTGTCTGAATTTCTTGGGAGTTCTGATGCATAGAGAGAGAGCGGACACATTATATCTTTGTTAATGAAAGTAAAATGTACTTTCTGATGCAGAGAGAGAGAGAGAGGGCGGACGCATTATATCTTTGTTAATGAAAGTAGAGTAAGTTCAAAATGTGAAATTAATTAAATTGAAAATTAAGGTTGAATTGAAATTTAAATCGATTTAAACTAAAATATTAGAAATTAGTAGAAATTACCTAAACCAAATTTGAAAGAAATCAAAGATTAGAAAATGATCCATTTAAGAGTCATAGTTAATTAGGATTAAAAGGGACCTGATTGGAGAGGTAATAATTTTTTTGAGTGATTTTGTGAAAGAAAAAAGATAAATTCTTATTTGTATATGGTAATAAATGAGTTAAAAGTTTTTTTAAAAAATAATTTGAGTTAAAAATTGGACTTATTGAAAATAAATTCACCAATTAAATGTAAAAATTGGTCAAAACGACCAATTTAATCACTCACAGCTGATGTGTTGTAGTGTGAACATATTTACGACCAAACGTGGAGAAAACACGTGCCACACGGGGGTCTTCTTCCCGACATGGCCTCTTATTTGGTACCGACTAACGAAAATCGACTCGAGCCGCCTTTTTCGGTCGAAATTCAGGCATCCAACTCCCAAGAAAATGAAATAAAAAGCTTGTCTATGAAGCCCTATTTTAACAAACGTCAACTAAAGACCGATCATCATTCAAGCCATGGAACTCCCCATATAGAACTCGGTCATCCTCTTGTCGGCAATTGATTGAAAACTTATCTGAATTACTAAAGAGATCCAATTATCAGAGAATTAACTTTCGATTTTAATATCAAAACTTAGTAATTTTAGTTAAATTGTAATCATTATAAATTCAACTTTTTTCTCGCCCCTACCTAGCATCTACACTATTAGAATAAAAAAATATCTCTGCTTTAAAATGTGAAAATATAACAATTATTTTTCAAGATATTTATGATGTTTTAGTTGCCAATTATAACTAATAAAAATTTCACAAGCTACTCACAATTTTCTTAATGATATCGAGCATAAAATAAGTTTTATGATCGTAATAATGCATGTAATTTTAAGCAAGTTTTTAGTTTTGTATAATTTAGGTAAAACTTCATTTAAAAAGCTAACAAGTCAACAACTCTACCCGCATAGTTTTCTAGCTATTTTTTGTGAGTTATCATTATTTTTTTGAAATTGTATATTTTTTCTGGCGAGGGCGCTAACCGAGCCAAAAGGTAACTGTTATGGCCAAATCATATCAAAAAATAATCATGGGGACATGAGAGGAGATTTTTAGTGGGACCATAGGATTTATTGTTGAGCTTAGAAATGTATTTTAATGGAAAAGAAATATTGGAGATCAAAATATGTTTTTAGAAAGTATAGGGTCAAAACATAAATATAAAAATAAGGGGACCCGCATAAGACTAAGGAGGAGTCCACGGACTTATATAAAAGTTTTGGAAAACTTAGGGAACTAAAGGGAATACTTGGAAACTCTAAGGGCATAAATGAAATTTTAGAAAATTTTAAGGGGCAAATAGTAAATAGTGGAAAGTTGGAGCCTTAAATATAATTTTTGGTACTTCAGTACTCAAATGAGAGCAAAGAAAAGTTTAGAGATCAAACTTGAAAAATATAGGATCTCAAATGGAAGATTTTGAATGTATAAGGGCATGAAAGTAATTTTTGAGAAGTATAAGAACTATAGTGTTATTTTAAAAAAATTAGGTTCCTAAATATAATATTTATAAATTTTAGGAAATAAGAAGAATTATGAAAAATTTTAAGGAAACTTTATAATTTTGGTAATTGAGAAGTGTAGTATAAAAGGGTTTGTCCATACACAAATAGTACCTAAAGAGCAAATCCGTAATTATAAAAATTATAAGATTGCATAAGTTATACAAATGTAGACCAACTTTAAATAGTTGTAACTATTATAATGGTGTATATATATTTTTTCGTATGAATATCTAAACAAAAACGATCGTGCAAGAGGAGCATATAAATTTGAATTATCTTAAGGGCAAACAAGTTTTGAATAACAAGTTATTCTAATTTCTAAGATCATGTCTAATTGGATCATGAAGTCAATACTTATTGTTTTAAAAATTATTGGTATGCATGTTTTGAAAAAGTTTTCGAAAAATGCATAGAAAAGTCATACAATGGTTTTTATGAAAACATGAGAGATATCCTATATGATTTTAAATATTATAATGGTGTATATATATTTTTTCGTATAAATATCTAAACAAAAACGATCGTGCAAGAGGAGCATATAAATTTGAATTATCTTCAGGGCGAACAAGTTTTGAATAACAAGTTATTCTAATTTCTAAGATCATGTCTAATTGGATTGATGAAGTCAATACTTACTGTTTTAAAAATTATTGGTATGCATGTTTTGAAAAAGTTTTCAAAAAATGTATAGAAAAGTCATACAATGGCTTTTATGAAAACATGAGAGATATCCTATATGATTTTAAATATTATAATGGTGTATATTATAATGGTGTATATATATTTTTTTGTATGAATATCTAAACAAAAACGATCATGCAAGAGGAGCATATAAATTTGAATTATCTTCAGGGCGAACAAGTTTTGAATAACAAGTTATTCTAATTTCTAAGATCATGTCTAATTGGATGGATGAAGCCAATACTTACTGTTTTAAAAATTATTGGTATGCATGTTTTGAAAAAGTTTTCGAAAAATGCATAGAAAAGCCATACAATGGCTTTTATGAAAACATGAGAGATATCCTATATGATTTTGAAAAGTGAGTCATGACCCGATAGCCTAGAAAAAACATGTATGAACACAAGGGTTTGACAATGGGTCAGAACCTAACCATTTAAATCGAGGAAGGAGAGTGGTGCAATGGCCAAAAGTAGATGAATATAATGTGGTGAATGTTTTCCAAATGGGCTAAAGTCAATACTTCCAAAATGGGATTAGAAGTCCAAGATACATGAAAGAGGGCTATGATTCAATATTTGAAAAGGGAAATGACCCAACAATTAGAAAAGGGCTACGACTCAATGTTCCAAATGTAAGGAATTTAAGTCAAGTAGACCGGGAAGGCCAAAAATTTAAAATCAAACCAGGTGGGGGAAAGCTATGTAGACCTCAAGCTTCAAAGTGAGAAACATTATCCCAAGTGACCCCCTCCAAATTAGTGTTGGAGGATAGACAATCCTAAGTGGAAATCAAGTCGAATAGAAGGTTGATTCATTTAAGTAAAATGACCCCAAATTTTTAAAAGGGAATAAATGAATCAATTAAAAGAAAATCTTGAATCAATCAATAGGGAATGTGAAGAATAATTTTTAGAAAGTTTGATGGGGTCAAGAATTGCACAAACCAAGGGTGAACCAACCAAATGATAGCCAAAACTAGTCAAACCTATCTAGAGTAGTAAAAATCCTCCAAATTTTTAAATGGGGCATATTAAATTAAAATCTTAACGTTCTTGAGCTCAATTGATAGCAAATTGAATAAATATTTTTTAAAAATTTTATTTAGCCTAAGAACCAGCCAAATAAGAATTAAATTAGCCAAAGAAAGGCCAAAATTGGCTAAGTTGGCTAATTTATTCACTGAAAACTAGTTTGCTACCGTGCAAACTAGTCAGTGTATCCTGTCAAGCACACACATGCACACGCATGTGCACGTGTTGTCTCTCTCGCCCAACTGAAAACCCGACTCAATACTATGCAACCCCTCCACCCACTTTCTCACATAAATCTTCTCTACAACATGCAAAAGGGAATTGCTCAGAAAACCATAATTTCAATCAAATCCCATGCAATAAAAATTGTCATTGAATTAGAAACTCATCAATCTATCAGTTCATATGAGAAATTGGGTTATCATCCCCTCATTTTTTTTTAATTTTGCTCTGAAAGTAGAGATAGTTAGTTGTGAGCTTTGGATAAAAATTCTCCTCACTCAGACCACTTAGTGATTCTAGTGTCCCCATGCTCACGTGGAGATTAGTTGTCCATTTGCACTTGTGTCCCACAATGACATCCCTCTTACTTGTATTGATGATCCCCCGCAATAACATACTACCTCACGCCAGAAAATGGCTGACTTTTTCAAGGTCAAATTCTCCTCCACCCAACGTCCTAAAATCACACGAAACTTTTCACGACCTCCTCCCGACTAATGTTAACAAACCATATTGACCTATCAGGACAAAGGTAAGCCTAGTGATTGTTCTCCTCCATGGAAGCTCCACTCACACTTTGTTTTTAACACTCCTCAATAAAATGGGGTATTGCATGCGATGCATACCACTTTCGAGGGTAATCAAGGTGTCCTTAAACTTATGGGGAAGTAAGCTTTCCAAGCCCATTGGTGCCGACAATTGTCGTTCTATACTCGACGAGGTATAACCCCAAACTCGACTTTGGGTCATTTCCTGGAAATATGTCAAATGTGGCCGAAATGACACTATTTCGATCAGTAAAGACCTAGGGAATATGCTCAATACTATATTAGTACTTATTACTTAAGTCATTAAGGTCATTTGATGATAGGAAAAGTTGGGGGACTAAAATGCCATTTTTTAAAAGTTTAGGGGCAAATTCAAATTTTTAAATAGTATGGGAACCAAGGAGCAAGTCAGTAGAAGTGTAATGACCAAAGATAATATACTAGAAAACTTAGGTACTTAATATGAGAGTTTTAAAATGTGTTAAGGATCTAAGTGAAAATTTAAGAAGTTTAAGGTGGTAAATAATGTAAAAAGTGAGTCCAAATTATAATTTGGTAAACTTAAGGACCAGAATGGAATTAAGGTGAAATGTAGGATCCAAAAAGAAATATTTAAGAAAATTGGACTTATAAAAAGAGGTAGTAAAAAGAGTATGGTCAACTTGGGAATTTTTTAAAGTTTAGGGGTAAAATTGTAAAAAGAAAAAAAAATAGGTATTTAAAAAAGATTTTGGGAATTTAGAGATTTTGAAATAAATATGGTTAAAGTAACCAAGGGTAAAATATAGAAAAAGCGAACAAAGAGTGATAGTTGTACGAGCGGGCACGCCAATGAGGAATTCAAGTGAACCCGGCTAAAAGGGGGTAAAACTATAATTTTGGGAAATTAAATTGTGGTCCTATCGATAACCAAGAAAAATCATATTTGACCGTATTTGTATAATTTGAAATTGTAGTGAAATCATTGCCCCAAACAAACAACGTGAAAGTACGCACATCTTTAGAGAGTTAGAAGGGAACCTTTCAAAGCGAACAAGTCTTAGAAAAGAGGTGAGTATGTTTATAGACTAGTCTTATTAGACCGATCATGGTAGTTTACCATTTTGATATTAAAAGTCATATAATGTAGAGAACATGATAGGGTTTGCCTAGAGAAAATTTTGGTTAAGAAAAGTTCTTGCTAAATTGTGAATGAACTAGTGAACATGATGTTAGAAGAGGAAAATCGAAACTATGTTTCATGAGTGATTTTACAAAAAATGCTAGAACACCAAAAAAATATCTAAAATCAATAAGGGAAGCTATGCCCCATGTTTATCAATTAAGTAAAGACAGTGAATAATGATAAACTACTTGAATAAATAAAAACAAAAGTAGTAGGATCGATCAAATAGCATACAACACCTCGTGAATTAAAACACTTCGATATGAGAATGTGATGTGTAAACCCCGCCCTTTTGAGTTAAAGAAAACCGGGAAAAGAACCGATCAAACCGAGAAAGAAAACTGAACCGATTAACAAACCTGATCATTTGGGAACATAAAATTTGGAAATTTACAACTCTCGGGTGATCCAAATGGTTCATAAAACCTTGGAAAAGAACCTTATGACAAATTGGAAGAGAAAAACTAGATCGGTTTAGATGAACCGGATCCAACTGGATTAAACCAATTTATGAACTGAGTCGGTTCATGAACCGTAACCGATAGAGAAAGGGCAAACCGGGAAATTTATGGATCCCGAGTGACCCAAAGATTCCCAAAAGTCATGGAAATGGAGTTGAGAATGAATTGGAGATGAAAATCAACCCAGTTCAAGTGAACCGGATCCGAACCGGATTGAACCAATTTGGATCGGTTTGAACCACTATTGAACCGGATTCTAAATTTATTTTTCTAAGTGGCTTAAAAATTTTAAATTTAAGATTTAAGGCCACCATTGGATAGAAAATGAATTTAGATAAATTTAGAAATTTTTAGATTTGAAAAATTCGGTTGAATGGGGGGTGAACCGGATGGTTTAAGCTTTGAACCCGGTTCGGAACGATGTCATCTTCTTCCTTCAGATGACAACACTGTTCATTCGCCAAAAAATCGCGTAGTGCCGGTGAAGCTGAAAAGTGTCCAGCCAGGGAGTTTCAGACAATGAATTACTCCCATTAAGGTGCCAATTGGACAGCCAAGAAGTCCCCAAGCTTCTTATATAAAGACCCCCTCCCCATTCATCCTCTCCACACTTGAAAACTCCATTCTCTTAATCGGTCAATTTGATGAAATCAAGTTCGGCTGTGTTAGGAAGTTGAAATTGGGGAAAATTGGGGATTTTCAAAAATTTGAAGGACCAAGAAGCAATTTTATAAAATTGAGGATCAATTGGTTATGATAAGAATGTTAGAGGACCAATTGAGGAATTTTTGGGGTGAAACTTACCATTTTTGTAAAGGAAGGGCAAAATGGTAATTTTTGAAAAGTTGGGGGACCAAATTGAAAATTTGGGAAATTAAACCCCTTTTGTGAATTTAAATAAATTGAGGTTCTAAGATAAATTTTAAAAGTTTTAAGACTCAATTTGAGGAAAACCCAGCATTATGAACTTAAAGTTAAAGAAAAATAACTTTAGTGACCTAATTGCAGATAAAGATAAAGTTTAGTTTTCTCATTCATATGGAATGAATGAAGGCTATTAGAACGAGTGATAATGAACAAGGATGTTCATACATGTAGGAATATGAAGTGCTGGGAACACTAGCAAGGACAAGCTCGTGTGAATACAAATAATTGATCGAGTGGAATTCACTGCAATAATGGGTGAGTGGGATTTTATATCATACCCAGTTGTGGATTTAATTGCATTTTTACCTCCCATCAAATCGAATTTCATCCTTGAAGTTTGAAAACCCGAGTTTAGAAAATCTCCCAACATTCAACGCTTTCAAGAGCCAATTCTCTCTCATCTAAACACCAAATTGGGGCATTTTGGTATCAAAATGTCGCTAAGAGAGTCCTCTTAAAGGTTTTAATTGGGTCTTGATCAAATAGTGGTTGAAAATGCCGCATGATGGTCATTTTGTCCAACTCCAACATGGGACAGTGAAAAAGAGATTTATTGCCACCTTTTCAGGGCTAATTTTTCCTAGCTCTAACCACCTCTTCGACCAGCATCGGTGCCAAAAGAATCCCTTGCTTCTCCACTACTTCCTTCTAGCCTTGGCTAACCTCCAACAAAGGGAGTTTTGGCCGCCACAAATCAATTTCGCCTAGTGGGTCTCCTTAGGAATGCTCAAACTATGCTAGTTCAGGGCTAAATCTAGCCAGCTCCGATGACCACTTGGTCAGTTACCACCATAGAATGAGTCACCATTCCCTAGGCTTCAAAACACCTACCCTTTGACTATCGGTGGTGCCCTCTCGGGTATTTTTTTTACCTGATCTCTATATGTCTAGTTTCGGTCATTTTTAGGAAACGATCAAATTCGGCCAAATCCAATTGGGGTTAGACCTTTAACTCTTCCAACAAGCCCTTAAGAGCTAAATGAAGGTATTTGAGGTGGAGTTATGAACATTAATGTCTATTAGAGTAGTTTTCAAAGTTCGAGTACCAAAGTGTAAGCTTTAGAAACTTTAGGGACAAGATTACAAATAAGGATAGGGACAAGATTACAAATAAGGAAAAGTTATGAGATGATCCCTAAGGGAAGTATCAGTGGCTAGGAAGTTATTTCAGGGCAAATGAAGGTGTCAAAAATGGTTTTTGGAAGTTTGTGGTCAAAACAATCATTTTTAGGAAAATGGGGGGTAAAATGGTAATTTTTCCCAAATAGGAGTAAATTGTTATTTTGCACCATTATGGAACTGAATGGTCAGATTGGATAAGTTTTGGGTAAAAATAATAAGTTTAAGAAGATTAGGGACTAAATTATAAATAAGGCAAATTATAGGGATATAATGATTATAAGAAGAAAGTTTGGGGCCAAAATAAATTTTTCAATAATTGAGGACTCAAATGGGACTAAAGGATAGGATTGGGGCTAAATGGATAAGTTTTGAAAGTTAGAACCCCAAATGGGTGAAGTTGAAATAAATAAGATTATTTTGGTAAATTATAAAAGTTAATGGGCCAAATAGGTAATTTTAGAAAATTGAGGTATAATTTGTAAAAGTTTGGGGGTATTAGAGTAAATGGATAAAAGAGGCAAAACCTTAGTAATTATAGAAATATTAAAAAGGTCGCATGGTTTATAGATAAGTGGATTTTTTGGTCGGCAAGTCGAATTGTACCGTCCCCATTTTCTTTACATATTTATTAAATGAAAAAGAATATCATATTTAATCATTTGAAAAACATGAAAAATAAATAAAAGTAATAAAACTACATGTAGATATAAATCTAAGTAATTAAAGTGGGAAGTGATGAGATGAAAAAAAGATATAGATCATGTTTAAAGTTTAGAAAGAAAAGTAAATACGGAAGTGAATGTTTGTATATATGTATATATATTTGCAAACGAACATATAAGATATTCGTAACATGTGAATTAATTTGAAATGATATATGAAATGAAAGAGAGGTTTAAGAAATATTATAAGCATTTAGTGTGAAACATGATAGTACCTCTTGGCATATATAGATACCATTTATATTAGAAACATAAGCTTATGAATATTATTTGTTGTTATGAATATTATTAACTATGTTTGACATGTCAAAGATATGTATGACGGTAATACAACACTCAATACAGGTAGTGTCAAGGTTGAATAGGAATGGTAGAATAAGGGAATACTAAAGTGTTCCCATGATCAATGGCACTACTTCAACATTCTGATGGGAAGATAAGTCTATATAGTTTATTTGGAGTACAATTGCACAAACACATTCTCATCCTCCTGAAGCCTCGTGTGTGAGAACTTGAAGATAAACATGGTTAGGTAATGCTTGTGATGTGATTATAACTTTGTATGCTCGCTTGATACATTTGATATGAAAAATGATGTGAATAGACAGGCCATATTTGAATTGAGTAATGGTTTAAGAGAAATTTGATTGTATGTTTAAATAAAAACTTAGTAAGAGTGATAAATAAGATTAAGTGACATTAGATAAATAAATTAATGAGATTTTACCATAAATAAATTTATGAAAAAATTGGTATGTATACATATAATTATAAATGTATATATTTAATTAAATAAAACTTAATTTACTTATAATATTTTAGATAAAAAATTTAAATAACTTCATGAATTGATTCAAAGTTGGCAAGCCTATTCAGTGAGCCCGTAAATCGCCCCTCCCAAAACATATTTTTAGGTAAGGCAAGAAACTAGCTGAGCAGTACACTCCAAGTCACAAACTTGAGATGAACATCTTAAGAGTTCATCTCCAACACGAATTTTAAATTTTATTAGTATTTTTATTCCTTATAATTTATTATCTATTTTTTAATATTTTTAAAACTTATGTAAAATTTTTTTTATATTCCGAGTATTTGTAATGGCAAGAGACTATTACATGTTGTAATTGAATTAAACTCATAATTCAGAATGGAATATCACATAATGTCTATAAAAAATTAAAATCTAAGTTTTAGAAATAGATAAAAGTCTAATATTTATAAAAGGGTTAAAATTCAATTTATAAAGAGATTAAGATTGAAATATTATAATTGATTAAGGTCAATGTTTAGAAAATGATTAATGCAATAATATTTTAAAAAAGAAATAATACCCAACATTTAAAAATAAATTAATATCACACGTATGAAAAATGAGTTAATACTCCGTACTTAAAAAATAGTAAAGTTAACTATTTGAAAAGGGTCTACCATTTAATTATTTTGAAAATGGGATAATATCCACGGTTAAGGAAAAAAGTCAATAAGAGAACTATTTATGAGAAATACACTAAAGCTTACGAATAAAAATAGAGATAATATTTAATATATAGATAAATTTATGCCCTTAAAATATAAACGAATAATTTCGAAATATTTTAAAAACGATTATTAACCCTATATTTTCTAAACTTTTATTAATGTGTTTTTCTTATGAAAAGATAAGGCATACAAGTGTTATGATATTATTGTGTATGTCATATGATTTACAAGATAATAAATTAATTTTTAAATTTTATTTTACATTGAGTGGCATATATTTCATGACATTTGCATTATGGATAGAGATAATTGAATAATATTTTTTCTAAAAATGTTGATAGTGATAAGATAAATTTATAAATTGTGAGTCAAGTAGAAAATTAGTTAAATCAAGTATGAAGATCTATGAGTTAGACTTTTAATAGTATTTATTCAATAAGAATAGAGAAATATTAATTATCATAAAATTTAAACTTATTTATTTTAAGGATATATAAATCTTATATTTATTTATTATAAAATTTATATTTCACCTCACATCTTTTAAAAATATTCTATTAGTATAGGTTAAAAGTGAGAATAATAGAAATATTTTTGAATGTATTAAAATCTGACTTTGGAAAAAGTTAATACCAATATTATATTTAATGATAATGAAAATGATAACAAGTATGTTACTTGTTTAATTGGTATTTTACTAAACATATTTTGAATAAGATATGATATTCACTTGAGATTGATATTTCCACCAATGAAAGAACTTAGTGTTGGATGGCATCTTCCACCCATGCCTAAATCTATTTATTAATTTTTTAATATGGATGGTAGAGAATCTTAATTCAATATTAGATAATTTCTTGTTTTAAATATTTTATAATTTTTTATATTATATTTATAAATATATATATATATATCTTATATTATGAGTTTTACTTTATTTTTATCTTAAACACCCGCTATTATACTATATAGATGGTATTGGGATAGAAGCCTAGAGATAAATTAAATCTCCATATTTTTATTATTTTTATATATTTTTTATAGTATATGAATTTGCAAAAAAGAACGTTTTGGGTGGCCATTTGACATGAAGGACAAGCCTCAGCAATGAGCAATGAAAGAATTTGATGGGGGCACTTTATTTATGCTCTTTTTATGAAAGTAAGGAGAAAGGAAAATATGTATGCTCTTTTTCTTATCCTTGAGTAGTAATAAAATTAGAAAGTAGCATGTATTCAAAATAGGGTATGAGGGAATTGAGGGGATGATTCAATTTGGTTTAATAATCTTAATAATGGGAATGAATAAAAAAAATTATATTGTATTAGAAATTTGTCTTTGTAGAAATTAACAAAAATAATAGTATGGGTATTTACATATAATTATAAATATAATTTTATTAGTTATATTTAAATTAGATGATTATTTTTCAAGTTCTCATGGTCAATTATGAGACAGACAGGAAGCTTCACGGGTAAGTAACTTCTTTATCATCGATCATGAGGCAGCATTTATATGTGCATGAGTTAATTGAGATGGTTCTAACGTCTACCCTATTATACTCAAACCTACAACTTTTCAAAAACAACATTATATTCAAACAAGGAGGATCTCCTAGTATCTTTAAAATACTACGCATTACTTATTTTTATTAATATAAACAATAAATTATAGTTGAAATGGTAAAAGAAAACAATTTGCAATCAAGTATGTTGTATATTTTATATTTGAATATTATTTTATATTGTATAATTAAAATTGTAATATTATTTATAATAAGTGTGAAAAAATACTGTGAACTAATAAAAAAATTAACTTTATATATATTTAAAATTAATTATTTTAAATAATGTAAAATTTTTACTATTATAAATTTAAAATATTTATTTTATATAATTTAATATTATATTCTCAACCCTTACCATTTATACGTTAATATAATTATATTGCTATCAACCACCTTATATAATTTAGATATTATTTAAAAGTAATAATTTGTAATTAATAAAATATTTATAATTTTATAAATTAATAATTTTTTTATTTTATTAAATATAGAATAATATTCTTAAACATACTTACTGTTGAGGTTGAATATGTTAACATCAAATAATATTTCCAAATTTAACCTTGGAAGAGCTTTTGTCATTGGATGATCAAATAAACTGTTCTGGCGTTCAATTAGTCGTAATTTAACTACTTTAATGTATGCACCCTACATCCAAGTTGGATGCCCAATAACTTAATTAAAATAAATGCTTAGGGCGATCGGGTACAAGGCCCGGAGTTATCACGTCAGTGACAAATCACCAATCACGAAATAGACCAGACCAAGTAGCCCATCACGCCTCAATGGGGATCCGTCATATTCGTCCCATAAACCTACGGAACAAACACCTAACGGGTCATCACCAACACCACCTCACACATGTGGGCATTGCCACGCTAATATTATCCAATAAACAGCTCATTGGCCAGAAGAGATCCACCCCACCTCATCCCTCAATGACTTGGAATTATCCATGATAATCTGGACGTTGGATGCCCCGTAAACCATTCCAGACTGCCACGGCGCGTGTCAGGGCGGGATAAATTGTCAGCCCTAAATTCACTTAAGATAAATCACCCAGCAAACTCGTTTTTTTTAATAAGGCGGGAGCCCGGATGACCATGCATGCTTCATTGTAGGGCAGGGAGGGTCCACAACATGATTTTCCTTTTGGCAGCTGAGCCTTCAAAGATAAATAAGCCCTTAGCTGGCTTGGCATCCAAATTCATGTGCAACTCATTAATGGATGTGTGTCAAAGTAAAGGAGAAAGTTGCCCCTCCCCCTCTCCTAATAAAAGATATAAAGGATGTATGATTCTGTCTTCTTCTCCCCCTCCCCCTCCCCCTCTTTCCTTCTTGGAATGAAGCTTTTCATCTCTTTTTATCCTTCTCATCTCCCCCAACCCCTTTTGAAAAGCATTGGAGTGTGCCAATGCTACTGGCAATCAGTAATTAAGGGATATTTGGTATGTGTTTTTGTTCTTCTTTAGTAATCTATTAATACCATTAGCAAACAAGTGTATATCTATAAAAAAAATCAGAAAAAAATAAGAAAATTCAATATAAATTTCTAACTATGAATTATTATTTATTATTTTTAGAAATTATAATCGCAAATTACATAATCTTGATATGGTGCTGAACCATAGGTTAGCTACAGTCTCGCTTGCTTGCTGAATAGGTTCTCCGATTTGCTTGGTAGATGGACTGACACAACCTATGAATGAATGGCCGGTGATTAGACAGAACTCACCAGCTCCCTTGATGGGTCACTGGTCTCACCAGGTAATAATCATTATCTTTACCGGCTATACCCCGTGACTAACTTTTACATTGGTAATGGGTTTAGACATGACTAGACAATTGATTTATTAAAAAAGGATAAAGTGGTTCTCCAAATTTGTACGGGACATTAATATATTCATCTGATTAATATAGTTTTGATCGATAATTTGCATGTCATCCTTAAAATGGTCCACCTATGTGACATCCTACCTGCATCACCATCTTATACTCATAGCAAAAAGGGCATTTTCATAACTTCGTATGAATCGTACCCCTTTGGAGTGAAAATCAAATGATATTAGAAGCATATTTTGTGGATAGTAAAAAAATAGATTACCCTTTTTTTTTTTATAGTTTTCTCTTTGTTTTTGTTTCGGTAATTATATCTCTTTTTTATTAGTAACATTTTCATTATACCCACCTTCTCCTTTGAATATGTACATTTAAACATAAATGGTTATATTAAAAATATTATCCCATATTGAATAATAATTATAATTAGTAAAATATTTTAAACTTTATAAATATAAAATATTTTTATATTTTATCTAATTTAAAATTATATTATTAAAACACTCAATTTTAAACCACTCACAACTACTATTTTATTATGTATAATTATTGTGTGATTGGTAATAAATAATTTAAATTATATATTTTTATTATATACTTTTCATATTATAAATTATATTTGCTTTCTATGGAATAAGTACAATAACTTTAATAATATTTAATAATATATTTTATATCGATAATTATTAGTACTTATATATATTTATAAATTATTAATTATAAATAATTATAATTATCTATTTTATCTAATATAAAATATATTATCAATAGTATACGAGTAAATACTTCGTCTACAAAAAAAAAAATTGTGATAAGAAACGCTCAATTTTTCGTCTTTTGTTACAGTTAAGCGATCCTCAATTTCTTATTATAAAGAATAAAATTAAGAGTGACAAATGCTTAAAAATTTGCATGCATTTTCAATTTGGTTGATTGTATGTATTATAAAATTATATTTTAAAAATAATATATCACAATCTTGCCATTTAAAATCTTATATTAAAATATTAACTTTTGTAAATATTTATTGTGGCCTTGCAATTTTGGAGTATCCATGTAAATATTGATGTGGAGATAAAAAAATAATAATAGACGATAGGTTTGGGAATGATGCAGAATCTCTCTAACCCTTTGAGCCAGTGAAAGAGAGGGGAGAGAGAGAGAGCGAGCGAGACGGACTCTGATCTAATTGCACTTTGACAGCTATGGAGGTTCCATTCCCAGCTCACTCTCTCCATTCACGTCTAGACGAGGTCAAACCTGCCATTTTCGCTCTCTTCTCTCCCCGAAGCTCCTTAATTGCTCGTTCACGACTCGATGTGCACAGCTCACAATTCATATCCTCTCCTTTCGCTCTCCATTTCCCTCTTGCTATTTATTCAACGTCTTCTCCTTCAGATTGGTGGCATGCCTCCATTGCAATGATGAACATCACCGGGATGTCAGGGCAGCGACGATCGTCAGATACAGATGATATATAGAGATAGAGAAACAGAGGACATGGCTTCTTCTGCTTCCTGCTTGAGCAGCGGCGAGAGGAGACATTGGTGGCTCAGCAACAGGAAGGTGCGTATCGAGCTCGGACTTGTTTCTTTCTACTATTTGGTGATGGATTAGATCAGTTTCGGTCCGGTTCATGTTGAATCGCTTGCGCTTGAAGTCGTCAATGCGTCGGAGCGAGGGATCCGCCGCTTTGCTTGCTCCGACAGAGACGTCGTTTACGGCCGTATTTCAAGCATTCTTCAATATCGGCCTGTAGTTGAATCTGTTTGATGAAAGGCCCGCTAGTGGATTAGTCTTTTTCCACTCTCATGCTTTGATTTTATAATCACCTCATCTTCTTATTGTCTTACCATTTTATATAATTTTCAATCAGTTAAATTTATGAAATGCATTCCGATACATCAGAACAATCATGTAGAACTTTCCCTTCCCTTCAAGTCTGTACCTGAAACTCCATTTTTGTCGGTTAGTTTTGCACTTCAATTGTTACTTCTGAGACAAGATCGGATAAATGCGAGTACCGTTTGCACGATTGACAATTCCACACGTTGCTAATCGTACTAATGGGAGCCCTGTACATGGTTTTGATTTTGAATTTGACATTCACATTGATAGGTGGACAAGTACATCAGAGACGCTAGGAGCCTCTTAACAACTCGAGAGCACAGCGACGTTCTCACGGCGCTCAACCTCCTCGATGCTGCCTTGTCCCTGTCGCCTCGATTCGAGCAAGCTCTCGAGCTCAAAGCGAGATCCCTGCTTCACCTGAGGCGGTTTAGAGACATCGCTGATATGCTTCAGGATTACATTCCGAGCCTGAAAATAGCAAGCGAAGATTCTTCTCCCTCTTCATTTTCATCCTCAGCGGCATCGGCATCATCCGATGGTTCTTCTCAGCAGCACACGAGAGAGCAGTCCACCCTTTTGCCAAGTCAGGAGCCGAGTTTCAAGTGCTTATCCGTTTCAGACATGAAAAAGAGGGTTATGGCAGGACTGAATCGGAGCTGCGACAAAGAAGGGCTATGGAGGTAATTAATGGATCCTTATCTTCTTCTCTCTCTTTGATAGATTGTATTCATTATTTGGTAAGGCTGACATTTATGAGGAGATTAGGAGGGGTTTGGTTCTGCTAAGGAGTAAATGCATTGGCGGTCGCCATTAATGAGCTCGTACAAATTTCTTACTGCAAATGGGCATAAGCTTAGAAACGTAGGGACTCCTTACGTTTGCAGTAAGAGGATCTATCAAGCATTCGAGCTGGACTCAGCTTTAACGAGGAGGTCATATTTCAGATTCAGTGTCAGATACGACACGCAGCTGTGTCCTCCCCACAGTAATCCTGTGGAGTTCCATTATTTGTGGAATCTTGGACAACAAATTTTAATTTGTATTTTGCTAACTTGATTAAAAAAACCAGATGTAATGCGAACCTGGTGTCTTTGAGAGGAGCCCAAATGGTGTCCATTCCCCTGTCATCTGTGCCCTTATTGGACCATCCTTTCTCTGGTTTCCCTCTTATTTTGCCTTCGTATCTGCAAAGCTACGTTTCAGGAATAAAAAAACAGTTTCATACAAAGTTTTCTATTTGTGGTCAGATCTTTGTATTCTCCCATTAGTTTCTTATGTTATTGATAGTCTAAGCTATCATTTTGCATGAACTTTGCCAAGAAAACTTGAAAAGAATTTGCCGGCTACTCCGTTTGTTTAAATTGCAGGTACATAGTTCTTGGACAAGCATGCTGTCACCTAGGCCTAATGGAGGACGCCATGGCCCTGCTTCAGACATGGAAACGCCTCAACACGGTGGCTTTTCGCCGCGAGAGCATCCACTGGTCAGATGATAGCTTCTCCCTCTCCGGCGATCAGATCTCAGCTGACATCCCCATGGCCATGCTTCCCACATCACCACCCAAAGGTCCCTCCCCCTTTGAGTCCGAGTCCATAAACCACCTCATCGGCCACATCAAGTTCCTCCTCCGCCGCCAAGCAGCCGCCCTGGCCGCCCTAGAGGCCGGTTTGTACTCCGAGTCCATCCGCCACTTCAGCAAGATAATAGACGGTCGCTATGGATCCCCGCAGTGGTTCCTCGCCCAATGCTATATGCTACGCGCCACTGCCTTCCAGTCGGCCGGCCGGGTTGCGGAGGCCATCGCTGACTGCAGCCGGACGCTCGCCCTCAACCCTACCTGCATTCAAGCCCTTGAAACAAGAGCTGCCCTCCTCGAATCCATCAGGTGCTTGCCGGATTCCCTACACGATCTCGAGCACCTCAGGCTCCTCTACAACACGATCCTGAGGGACAGGAAGCTCCCCGGCCCAGCCTGGAAGCAGCAGAGCATACACTACAAGGAAATCCCTCTTAAGCTATCCTCTCTGACCTCGAAGATACAAGAACTGAAGCAGAGGGTCGTCTCGGGGGAAGCTTGTCGTATCGATCACTACGCCCTGATGGGATTACGTCGGGGGTGCTCCCGCGCAGAGCTCGATCGGGCACACCTGCTGCTCTCTCTGAAGCACAAGCCCAACAGGTCCCTGGACTTCCTGGACAAGTGTGAGTTCGAAGAGGGCTGCGACTTCGACTCCATAAGGGATAGGGCAAAGATGTCAGGCTTGCTACTATACAGGCTGCTTCAGAAAGCACATGCCAGCATCCTGTCTACCATAGCCGAGGAGGAGGCGGCCGAGGAGCAGAGGAAGGCCACTGCGGCTGCTCTACAGGCGGAGCAAGCTGCACTACAAGTGTCGGATACCTGCGAGGTTAAACCAGAGATCGAACCTTTCACCTCTCCTAAGGCGACCGGTTCAAGCAGCAGCAACAACAAGATGGTCTCGCCGGATCCTTCCGTTCATCGGGGCGTTTTCTGCAGGGACCTAGCCGCAGTAGGGAACTTGTTGGCTCGGGCTGGGTGCAACCGCCCGATCCCGGTGAAGTATGCGGCGTTGAGTTGCTAATCATTAATATACGTGTTTGGGAATTTGCTAGCTGTGTGACTAAGATTCTATGGAAGGGGCGTATGTATGTATCTCTAGGAGCTTTGGCGCTGTGAGAATTTTGTCAGACCGTCGCATGTATAGAGAAGTTTTCCGTGCGCGATGTGGTATGTATTATTGTCTTTTAGTCTTATGTGTCATAGTCACGATCATCTATGATTGGTGGAAGGCACAAGATTTTCAATGAATCTCAAATGTGGAGAAAGTCATCGTAGTACGGTGAAATGTGGAGAAAGTGCATGCGAGGTAATTTAGTTTAAGACAACAAATGAGTACTACACTCTATCATCTTGAATTCATAGGTTAAATCCACCAATAAAATAGTGGAAGGATATTATTCATTTCTTTTACAATGATTGAAAATAAAATAAAATGAAATATTTGACGTAAAATTTTCTTTTCCTTTACAAATGACTCATTTTTTTGCACTCATACAAATAACTCATTTTCACGGGCAACATATGTCACTTAACTACGAACGAATCCGGGATTGAGCCAGATTCGGGTGCAGGTTGAAACATTTATAAACTCAAAATTATTTATCTTTAAATTTATTTAAAATTTGATATTATTTATAAAAAATTATAAGTAGATAGAATTACTGATGAATAATATTAAATATGTGATAAAATATTTAATTTTAATAATAAAATTTACTTTTTTATAATAATATTAATAAAAATGGAAAGTTCATACAATTAAATATGTGTACATAATTAAATTTATGATGATAATACTAAAATTATCTCACAAATTATCAAAAATTAAGATTAAATTTACTATTATAAAATAACCTACGAAATTTATAATTTATTGGGTTAATGTCCTCGTTATTTTACAAATCAAACGGGCCTCATAAAATTATTGACATAAAATCAAACCTAATCTATATTAAATCTAACACCAACTTTGCCACGTCTGAATTGCTAGGCGTGGCGTGGAAAATATCGGAGAGATCAGAAAAGAGCAAAAGACGCCATCCAAGAGAACCTTGTAGTTACCTCACTGGTCAAATTCTTCAAGAGAGAGAGACGGAGAGATATGGGGTGGCTGAGCCGATTTGTTGTTGCGGTGGCGTTCTTGGCCGTAGGGGTTATATTCTCGCCGGAAACATTCGGATCAGATGCCGGTAACGATCTGGGGAAGCTCGGACCAGCCCTAAAACTTGCGCACCTTCTATGCTTCGCCACCGCCTGGGGCACGGCTCTATGGGTCACCTTTATCGGCGGCATCATCATGTTCAAGTACGTATTAAATTCACCAACGCCCTCATCCTTTTTTAACTCTCCGGATGAAGAATCTCCTCTGTGAAAGCCCAAAATTGAGATGGCCGCATAAAAAAGCGTCATTCTGGGAATTTTATGAGCATCCGTACCTGAAAAATTGAACAATTTTACCCCTGTTTTCACATCGTTCAAGACCTGAAGAGATGATTCTAGTGATTTGTTGAGAGTTTCATTATTATGCATCAGTTTTGCATAAAACAACTTATTCTGGAAAACGGGAAAGAAGCATTTGTATTTGCTCTAGGGATTTGGTCCGTAGATATGCTTAATTAAAGGTTACTTGATTATCAGACTCAAGTGAAATCACAGAATGCTTAATTTCATCTTCCCAATGTTCATAAAGTATAAATACTACTTCTGCTACTACTGTGTAGATTTTCTTTGCTTGAATGTGTGCTTATGATTAGTCAATGTAATAAATAGGAAGTAATATTGAAACGTACCCTTCAGAGGAGACAATGCACTTTTAATTCTCTTGATGGGCAGCATAACTTCAACCTTTCTTTTTAATCCCAATTATTGATGTTATTGATTAACCTGCACAACTTTTGAATTTAGGCATCTTCCAAGGCACATGTTTGGTAATCTGCAAAGCAAGATGTTTCCCGCATATTTTGCATTGGTTGGGGTGTCATGTTCGATTTCCCTGGCGTCTTTTGGTTATTTGCATCCATGGAAAACAGCTTCCACTACTGAGAAGTACCAGCTCGGGTTTCTCGCCTCTTCCTTTGCTTTCAATCTCGCAAATTTGTTGGTATTCACTCCAATGACTATCCAGGTATACTATGCAGTATGCAACCTGAGCTCATTTCTTTCTAAAAGATTGATATTCTAGGTCTCGCTGGGTTCACTTGTAATCCTATGGTTGCTGTATACAAGGCTTGTGTTAAATATATATAGATCTTGAAGCAGGATCACCTCTCATGTTGAAAAGAACTTTTAAAGTGAACTTTCTTTTTGATCAATAAATGTCGTGATCTAATTTTTCTAAATACATAGGTCATGCAAATAAGTAAAACTCGACAGTGTCCCTTACCAATTTATGCTGAGATGTATTTTATTTTTATTTGTGGGTTTTATAAACTATGATAATCAGTTCATCACTCTCAATTATGTGCTTCATGGTGTAGATGATGAAGCAGAGGCACAAGGTGGAGAAGGAAGCCAACATTGGGGATGAAATCGGGTGGACAAAGAACCAGGAAGTTGCTAAGGTGAACCCAAAACTTGCTGCTATGAACAAGAAGTTTGGGATGATACATGGGCTGTCATCTCTTGCAAATATTATGTCCTTTGGGGGCCTTGCCATGCACTCATGGTATTTGGCCGGTAAGCTGTGATTCGAAGTTCCAAACTTGTCCGTGGAAGAAGTGCTCTTAATATACTCTAAATTAGCAGATTGATAGGGGCTGGTGGTGGCCTTATTTCGTGTGCTAGTTTCTGATTTTGCTCTTCACTGAATGTTGTAAAACCAAACAATATGACAATAAAAACTCCACAGAATCATTTCCGGTTTCCCATCAAATGATTTCACAAGAAGAAAATAAACCCCTTTGTTGTTGATGGGCAAAAGACCCAAGAACTAGTCTGAATTTTTATGTAATTTACTTCCAGTAAGATATGTTTTTCGCTTAGCCAATGTATGGTGGTTGCATGTCACCAAAGCATAGCATATGGATGTCTTTTCACCCAAGATGGCATTTGGATTTTCCATGATTCATTTGGTCGGTTTTGTTTCCCCATCAGCGGAACCATTTAAAGCCTAATTGAAAAAATACACGGAGAAGCCCAATGCGAGTGTGATCAAACATAGGTTTTTAGTTTGACAAAATATTATTATATAATTAGGTCATTGATCAGACCTCACTCAATTGCTGAACTCGAAGCCGGGAGTAGGCCAAGCGGGAAGAAAATTCCAAAGCGGAGACAAGCAAAAAATGGACAACTGAACTCCGGCTATAAAACTACTATAATACTATAAAAAGACTACAAAGGACCGAAAATTAAATGATGGAAAAGGTAGAAGTGAAAATCAACTTAAAACGAGATTAAACCGAATTAAGAAAAATGCCCTTGATTTTTAAGAGTACCTAAATAAGATCTTGAGGTTGATCAATAGAGAATGAGAAGTGAAATTTTTAGAAAATTTGATTGGGCTAGGAAATAATCGGATTAGAGGTAAATTAGCCACGAGATGATTGAAATCGATCGAACCAGTTGATAGTAGTAAAACATCCTGAATTTTAGAAGGTACTAAACAAATTCAAATGCGGTAATTCTTGATTCCATTCAATAAAAAATGAATGTAAAAATTTTAAATATTTTTTATTTTCTTAAGAACCGACCAAAAAAGGGGTGAATCAGACAAAAAAAACTAAACTGATCGAGAAATTCATCGTAATCTGGTTATCTACAGTGTAGAACAATCGGCGTGCCACATTGGACGCACGCGCACGTGTGGCCGTGCGCGTGTCGTCTCTCTTGTCCGACCCCGACCTGAATTCTGCATTTTTACCCGATAACTAACGGTAAACAACTCGAACCTCACATCCATAGAGATTAAATAATTCATAGAACTACAAGCAATGAAATGACTCATGGAGGCTATAACTGTATAGCTACGTAAGTTTAAAATCTAGCCATATAAATATCAGGTACTCCTTTGTCGGAATTAGACCAAAATTCTATATGAAACCCAAATAACTCTCAAATCTGGTGATCCGACTTGTAGAGAGCCTAACTTCGTCGCCCCACCACCTCAGAAGGCGATCTTGTTATTCTTGGAAAGCTGAGGAAGTCTTCTTTCCATTGCCACATCTCCTGACCCTCAACTATTTTTCTACAATTTTAGGTGAGATCAAACAATACTAGAAACCCTCTAATGCTGAGAAAAATTCAGTAGAATCCTCACACTATCGGATTGAGTAAGTATTGAAGGAGAATTAAATATTTTAAGTTTTAGATATCGGATCAAGTGGTAAAGCTAACTAAAATGGACATTACAAGAGCTACAAATCACCAATAATGTTATTCAAGTGGCCACAAACTCCATGAGAAGTCAACTTTCAAATCGCACTAGCCTCGATAACCGATGTGTCATCTCCGGTGAGTTCTCAACTTTGACCCGATTGTTACTCCTCTTTCTTTCAGTTTTTTATCAAACCCGATCGTCACTATTCTAGTCGACTCCATCAAAATGAGTTTAGAATGACCTAGAGGAAGGCCATGGGGACCTTAAGACTTAGTTTGATAATTTTTTAAGATACTTTTGTCATTTGTCTAAGGTTGGGAACTAAAATGTAAATAAGTGAAAGTTAGGGGACCCAAAAGTGAATGAGCTTTCTAAGGGGTCTTCCTAAGAGTCTAAAGAAAGTTTAGGGGCTGATCGAAAAGATTGGTGAATTTGGAGGAATATGTTGACCTACTTTGGAAGGTTTAAGGACCTATTTGCAATAAAGACAAAGTTAAGAACTAAAGTACAATAAGGGTATTTGTACGGCCAAAAGATAAATTTTGGATAGTCAAAGATTCTAAACATAAATGAAGAATGATTAAGGACCTAAATGAGAAAAAAATGAGGGACGAGGGAGTCCCAAAACCTAAGTTATAAAGAAAAATGACAAAATAGTAATTTTGTCCAAACTTAGGGACCATTAGTCAATTAGTAAGAAATAGAGCTTGAAATTATTCTAAATCCTATTGGGGACCAGAATGAGACCTAATTGAAAGACTTCGGAAAGTCTGAGGTACAAAGAGAGAAGTTTTACCTAGAGTCTTGAGTGAACGTCCCATACATCCTACTATTAGACCCAAAATACTTAATGTTCGTATGAGGACAGAGACCTCATCCCGACCCTACCCCGTACTCATGCGCATGAAGCTACGTCGAGCTTCACTGATTGCTGGCACGACAAACTTCCCTTATCTCCACCATGTCGTCCAGTAGCCCCTAAGACGTATCACTACCCCTCTTGGGCATCTTAATGGTTCTGAACCTCAAGTGCATGCACAAACAATATTTTTCTAAAAAGTCATTTATCTTTGTTGCCATTGGTCCAATGACCCTGACCCTCAACTTGACCTGCAGCTGTTTGTCTAGGCCGGTCCATCGACCTGACCCTGACGTACTACCGCTAGTCCATCAAGTATGTCAGTCCTATCTTGGCACCATGGCGAAATCACATAATTCATTCATTAATAATTTTCATGACTTTAACATATCATATTTGTTTACGAGCTCCTGCTCGTGCTAACTAGCCTTGGGCCCACTGTGCGTGATTTTCCAAAATCGGGCATTTTAGCAAACAAGTTCCAAAACCGAGGCCTCTGGCCTATCTGAGTTGTTCTAGCTCTGGTAAAAAAGGTCTCCCAAAAATTTTAAGAATTGGCACACAATCATAGGAGAACACTATTGACAAAATAACCTTTCAACTCATCACACCAACCAGGTGTGATGACATCTCCGCTTACAACCGGCAAACGGGTTTTCTCCCTCCTTCCATGAAGTCTATCATATCAACTGGGTATGATCTCTCTACTTACAACTGGTAAGTAGTTTTTCCAAGTAGCTCCCACATCATTCCAACCTGGTGTCATGTTAAAATTCCACATAGAAGTGGTTTTTCGTTTACGAAGTGCTCATCACCCCAAGCGGTTATGAAGTGTAAATTAGCCCACTCACCTTTTATCCAAAGATATGTTCATCCTGGAGGTATTCTCAAGTACCCGTCCCTGATTGGTCTTATTGGTGTTTCTCTACTCCGATACTTCCCCATTTTCCTTAAATTTGGTTGTTGCATGGTGGATGTAGAGATTGAGAATTTTATAGGTAGAGAGTATTAATCTGGTAGATCTGATGTGATCATGACAAAAATGATGTTTGAGTTGTGAACAAGGACTAGTGGACTAGATAGCTCTCATCTACTCAAATTGCTCTCTTAGCTCAGTTGGTGTCGCTCTGATGAATTGTTCTAAACTTCTTATATATCTCTAAAATTTTTTGTTAAATGGGAAAGATTTATTACTATATTATGGGTATTAATGTTGTCAGTTATTTTTATTAAATTGAGAAATTGATGGATATTAATTCCAATAATTGAATGTAGGTATTAATTTATAGGTATTAATTCTAATAATGGAATGTAGATATTAATTTATGGGTATTTATGGTAGGGGCATATGACTAATACCCATAAATTCACATAATTATCTCATTATTTTCACCCAAAGGAATTTACTAGGTATTTACCCTATCCATTCCGTCGAGTTATTTATTTCGGTCAAAATAACACTTTTCATTTTATTTTAAATCAAATTTATTCTAATTATATCAATTGAATTTTAAACTTATAATACAATTTTAGAAAAATTTACCACCGAAATTTTGGGTTACTCAAAACATGGTGTGAAATTGAGGGTCGGGGTTGTCGGACCATCGGTACCAAAGATAATTACCATATGTGAAAAGTTATTGTTTGTGCATGCACTTGTGGTACATGACCATCAAGACGCCCAAGAGGGATAGTGATGGGTCCTAAGGGCTACTGGATGACATAGTGGAGATAAGGGCAGTTAGTTGTGCCAGTCAGTTGGGAAGCTCGGAGTAGTTTCTTGCGCATGAGACCGAGGTGGGATTAGGATGAGGTCTTTGTCCTCATACAGACACAGAGTGACATTTGGATATGAGGGTTGGATGTCGAGAACATCCACTTAGACCTAGGGTAGAAGTGGACGGACTTCTATCTTGGTGGACAATAAAAACGCTCCGATCCACAAGTGAAGGCAGTGGACGGGCTGCACCTGCGAACGTGTGTTACCCTTCTTGATAAAGGACATGTGTTGTTTGCTAAACACACCTAATGGTAATTGGAAAGGTTTTGAAAACCGAAATTTGAGAATAGATCCTTCTTAAAGGAAATGATAACCTTGACATGGTTTGAATAAAGCTATTTTCTTGAAAACTCACTCCCAACACCCGTTCACTAAGTTGAAGAACTCACCCCCTCCATTTTACCCCTTTCAGGTAACCAAGGAAAGACCCTTATTAAAGACCCTCCTAAACTGAACAGTAAGAAGACAAGTATGTCTATTTTAAAATACTTAGTTTTGTATAATGTTATTTCAGAAAGACAGGTAAAAGGACTTCTTACTCCTAGTGGTTTAGAAAGGGTGAAACCCTTGATGGACCAAAAGGGGTGGCAGGTTGCTCACGAGAATCCGACCAAACCGGGTCGGGGCGTGACAACTTGAGTGGTATCAAATACTATTTCCTCGAGTGTATTATCAATACTATATAACATAGTAACTAAGAGGAATAAATCTTAAAATTTCAGATGGCTCCTAAGAGAGGAACCAAGAGAATAAGAGCCACAGTTTTTGATACTACCCAATAACTCCTCCCTATGGAAACTCCCCGAGAAGCCCAAACAGTTCCACCTAGATTAAGTTCGGAACATCAGAGACTGTACGGGGAGTTCACCCGAGTGTTTGGATGGCCTAACCTCGCCCCAAAGGTGGACACTAACTCTCGAGTTGAGCCAGAGGAAGTACAATCTCATCCCCCTCCTATTAATATCCCTCCTCTAATTGACATCCCTAAATACCTCAAGATTTTTCATCAACTGTGATGTAAGACTTTCCTAGGAGAGAAGGATGCTGGAGCTGCTATAGACTGGCTAGCCAATATTAAGAAACTTATGGGGATAGTCAGGATTTCACCAAATGACATGGTAATTCTAGCAGAATTTTTCCTGGAAGCCAGTGTAAAAAGGTGGTGGGACAATGTCAGAAGCCTGCATACCACCACGCTCACCTGAGAACAATTCAAGGAGAGGTACACGAATGAGTACCTAGCTCTGCATTTGATTAATGAGAAAAAGGATGATTTCCTCTGACTTTGAAAAGGGCTTAACTCTATTTCAGAGTATGAAACTAAGTTTAATGAGTTAAGACCCTTTGCCCCAGATCTAGCCGGACCTGCAAATATATTCCAACGATTCGTGGACGGTTTCAACATGGACATACGAGACTGGGTGGGAGTGCTAGGATGCCCCACAGATCTGGTAGCTATAATTAGTATGGCCAACAAATGTGAGCGTTAGGTGCAAACCCGACACCGCCGGATGGAGCAAGGCTAACTAGAAGGAGGATAAGGGCCAAGGCCGTCATGGAGGACGGAAAGAGCAAAATGGTCCAAGATGGGGAAACAGGGTGGGTTTCCAAAAGAGGAAGGACGTGCCACCACCTCCACGGAGAGTGTGATCCCCACCTTACCACAAGGAAACCCTCACTGTCCTAGATGTCAAGGATACCATGAGGGAGCCTGTTTATCCTGTTTCGGATGTGGCCAAGTGGGGCACTTTGCAAAGGAATGCCCCACTCTTAGGGAGAATAAGTAACGAAACACACTTGGACCACCCAAGGGAACCCAAGGACTCCAAGGCAGGACTCCACGACAATGGTACCAGCTAGGGTATACAACCTCACCTAGGAAGAGGCTAGAAAAGACCCTAGTACCATAGGGGTACTTCTCAAAACCTCCCTAACTAAGATTGAGACAAAACCTGTAATTTGATTTTTATTCAATAAAGAAAAACATGCGTTTCTTTAATCAGAGTACATACACTTGTGGGAAAGAAAAGTCTACACCCTCTTTGACTCGGGAGTAGAGTGATCCTTCATCAAGGAAGATCTAATTCCAGGTTTTCCCCTAGAACTTACCTCCCTAGAACAAAGTCTCAACATCCTCACACCCTTAGGAGAAGGACTGAATAGGAACAAACCATTAAAGGGATGTGAGATCATAATTGGAGTTGCTAAACTAGAGGTGGATTTAATCCCATTACCTCTAAGGGAGGTAGAAATAAAATTGGGAATTGATTGGTTAAGTACCCATCAAGCCAAGATGGAATGTGAGAAGAAGAAAATAACTTTCTATTCGAACTCATTAAAGCTCGATTCGCATCATTATGTTCGATAAAAGGAATGAGAGAAGCTCCAATAGAAAAATATTGGAAAGGAAAAATACTTCGAAGATGAACCTGCTCCCATGGATTAACGACCTGTTCAACCAACTAAAAGGAGCAGCTTACTTCTCCAAGATAGACCTTCGGTCAATATACCACCAACTCAAGATTTGAGAAAAAGATACCCCTAAGATTGCCTTTCGGTCTCGATATGGACACTATGAGTTTAGAGTTATGTCTTTTGGCATGACGAATGCCCCTGCAGCTTTCATGGATTTGATGAACCAAGTGTTTCAGCCACACTTGGACAAGTTTGTGATAGTATTTATAGATGACATACTTATATACTCACAGACTAGGTTAGAGCACGAAGAACATCTAGTTGTCACCTTAGAGACACTATGGAATAATCATTTATATGTGAAATTCTCCAAGTGTGAGTTCTGGTTGTAGGAGGTAGGGTTCTTAGGGCACATAGTGTCCAAAGATGGAGTCAAGGTAGTCCCGACAAAGGTGGAGGCCATATCCGATTGGAAGGCACCCAAGAATCCCTATGAGATATGCAGTTTCTTGGGCTTGGCAGGATACTGCAGACGGTTTGTGCAAGATTTCTCTAAGCTAGCTGACCCTTTGACTCATCTCACAAGGAAATGAGTAGAGTATAAGTGGGATGAAAGTTGTGAGAAATCATTCTAGGAGTTGAAGACTCGTTTAACAATGGCACCGATACTCTCTCCGCTTGACCCAAGTGCAGGGAGTATATCGTATATAGTGACACATCTGGGCATGGAACCAAATGTGTATTAATGCAATAAGGAAACGTTATCGTTGATGCCTCGTGACAACTAAAAGTACATGAGAGGAACTACCCTACCCACGACTTGGAGTTAGCTGCAATAGTGTTCGCCCTCAAGATTTGGCAACACTACCTATACGGGGTTAAGTGTAGGATATATACCGATCACAAGAGTATTAAGTACTTCCTAACTCAAAAGGAGTTGAACCTTCGCCAAAGGAGATGGTTGGAGTTAGTTAAGGACTATGACCTTGTGATAGAATGTCACCCTGATAAGGCCAATATGGTGGCAAACGCTCTAAGTCGCAAGTACCAAACCGAGGCAGCGTAGATAACAAGCTACTTACCCTTGTTACAACAGTTGGAAAGAATGGAAGTGGACCTTAAAGTGGACAAAAGAAAAAAAATGCTTATTGGTTGACGTAGTGGTAAGACCTAGCCTAATGGAGCATATTAAGGTTTAATAAAAAGGAGATAAGGAACTCTAACCCTATTTAGACCCGGTTAACGAAGGGACGAACCCATATTACAACCTTCGAGGTGATGGAGTGCTAAACCATAAGGGTAGAGTGTGTGTGCCTTAAGATAAGAAACTAAAGAGATTAATCTTGGAAGAGGCACATGACTCTGTCTATGCGATGCATCTGGGCAGTACCAAGATGTATCGTACCCTCAAACAAGGTTATTGATGGAAAGGGATGAAGAGGGATATTGCGAAATATGTGGCCCGATGCTTTACGTGTCAGTAGATTAAAGTTGAGCACCAGAAGCCCTCAAAACTACTACAACCCTTACCAATCCCCGAATGGAAATGAGAACACATTATTATGGATTTTGTCATTGGACTACTTGTGACTAGGAAGGGACGAGACACCATTTGGGTCATTGTGGATAGATTTACCAAGTCCGCCCACTTTTTACCAATAAAAGTGATAGATTCGGTAGAACAATTAGCAGTGTTATACATGAGGGAAATTGTGAGACTCCATGGCGTCCCGATAAGCATAGTCTCAGATAGAGACCCTAGATTTACCTCGAGGTTCTAGCCTAGTTTGCAAAATGCCTTGGGGACCAAGCTCTACATGAGTATGACATATCATCCTCAGACCGATGTACAATCTGAGTGGACAATTCAGACCCTGGAGGACATGCTACAAGCATACGTACTCACCATGAATAAGGGCTGGGAAGAATACTTGTGTCTGATGGAGTTTGCCTATAATAACAGTTATTAGACCAGTATTCAAATGGCTCCTTATGAGGCCCTTTATGGACGACCATGCCGTACCTCATTATTTTGGGAAGAGGTGGGAGAAAGGAGGCTAGAAAGGGTCAAACTAATAGAGGACGCCATAGAAAAGATTAAGATTATAAGAAGTCGACTTAAGGCTGCTCAAGATAGGCAGAAGAGCTATGTGGACCATCGGAGAAGGGACTTAGAATTTGAAGTAGGAGACCAAGTGTTTCTCAAGGTATCCACATGGAGGGGAAGTTATTTGATAGGGAAAGCTTACTCATGACGGGTTAGACTCCCTGTATTTATGTGTACATAATTGAGGGGAGTCGGCTAGTGAGGGCCTGAACTCCCGAGTATATCCATGTGCAACATGTTGATTGATGCATAATTACTTGTGTGTGTGTGTGATGATTGGGAAAAGTTGGGCATGAGTGCATCGAGCTCCTAGTAATGTGATGCTTGTAGCACCGTTACAAGAATGACCATGAGTGCCAAGATTATGACCACCGGTCATGTTAATTTTGTAAATGTCGGTATAGGAGGGAGAGGCAACGGATGGATGCCTTAGTGGTTGTGTCATCGCTAGAGGGAAAATGGAAAGGAGATCAGGGAGTGCAAAGTGTGACATCTTCTAGTTTTCTTGAGACACCCAGATGATGTACGGGTACCACCCAAGTACACCATTGTGATGGGGCAACGGTAGGATTGAGTCACATGTGTATGGGGCATGGGCCAGCGAGAGGCGGTTATGCGACCATGACCTCGGGTGCCGAGACACCCAGTTATGAGATGAGCATGAGGGTGTTTGTTGCAGTAGAGGATTCATGACCCCCGCACTCCACTTCCATATCTAGTATCATCCAAATGAGGCGGTACATTCTGGGGTGAGATATGTATATACATAGGGCCCGAGTAGCCCATTTTTGTACAGGCCTGAGTGTTAGTTGTGTCAGAGAGTGGCTGCAAGGCTGCCATGACCACGGGGTGCCAAAGCACCGAGCTGTGAGATGACACAAGTGAAGTGTCGATTGTGTGAAGAGAGCCTTGTGGCCTCCTACACTCCAGTTCTCGGCCAGGAATTGTAAGAGTAGCAACCCAAATTTCGAGCGTGTGATAGTTTGCTTTAGGGCCATGAGTTGCCCATGTTTTTGTTAATGCTTAAGTTGTTGGAGGCGCGGGTTGTGAGTAATCCGAAAGTGTTTCTCATGCATAGATCATGCTCTTATGCGAGACTAAGTCCTAGTGTTTGCATTTAATGAGTTAGAAGTGTAAAACTGAAAAGGGGAGACCGAGGAAGACCCGACCGTAGCTTATACTACGAGTTGGATGGCCCAAGACTAATGTCTCAAGGTGCGTAAGTAAACCACATGACTCATATGGGCAAATACGAGTGTAGAGAGTAGGATATCCTGCTCAGTGGTTTATGGGAAAGATCTAGGTCGTAAGCCATGTAGTGGCACAATGTTAGTGTCCCACTCAGTGAGCTGTGAACACACCCCTCCCTCCAAACATGTTATAGGTAAGTCTAAGTAGCGTGAGGCAAGAAGAAGGAGCACACTTGCAAGGCACCAGTTGCCCAAGGTAATCTCGTATCCTTCATATGAATACAGTTCTTATCATGTTGCTAATATTCCTGAGTTTTGATGATAGACTAGTTTGTGGGCTCTTGTGCACTTCTTTTTTAAAAAAGTTTAAAATTTTCACTATTTTTGTAAAGGTGTTTATTGATATAAACCTGGATTTCGTCGGTTTTACCTTGATGAATGATGCTACCTTTGTAACATCGAGGTGATCATCAGGTTGCATGAGTCCCCAACCAAGGAATATCAGGTTGGGGCGTGATAGGTTGAGTCAACAAAATCTCAACTCACCTAGAGGTTGGTTTCCATGGGTTCAAGGGACAATTTTTTAATCCCCTTTTGGGTAAATTATTCTTCTCCAGTTTTTGTTTGACTTTGATAGCTTGGTGCATCATGTCTTGAAGCTCAACATAATATTGCATTTCCACCACATTAGCTATCTCATTGTTTAGACCATGCAAAATTTTGGCCATTGTAGCATCTCTATCTTCCTCCATATTAACTTGAATGATAGAAATCTCCATCTCTTTAAAGTAACCGTCGACACTTTTGGATCCTTCGGTAAGCCTTTAAAGTTTATTGAACAAGTTTTGGTGCTAGTGGTTGGGAACAAATCATTGTCACATGATTGATTTCATCTCATCACATGATTGCATAGGGCATTCATGATTTCTTTTTATATCATTCACCAACTGATCCCACCATATTATTGAACTTTTATAGGCATTTATGAATACTAGCTATTTTTTTATAGGCACTTTTGAATACTAGCTATCATCAAAATAAGAAAATAATATATTATGGTTGACATGACAACCATTAATTATTCATATATAAAATATTTCTAAGATTTTTATTGTATATTGCTTTAGAGATATCTAAGGTAATGAATATTCTAAATCTAGTAGATTATCTTAGAGATATCTAAAATTTATATGATCTTATTCTTCAATATTTTAAAATATTTATTAAGTTAATAAATCTCCCATTAAAATTCAAATTTTAACTCTCACTTGGGCTCTTGTTGGACTATTCTATTAGGCTTACAGTTAGATTTTCTACAATCGCTCACATCAACCCATTCAATCCTTTTTTAGATCTTTTAGCCATTAACCTTGTGATTGGGCCTTGCAAATTTGTAACATCTTCAATTGGATAAACATTAGTACATACCCTAAGTTGGTGAATACATGTCAGTAATTATGTTAAAGTTTCTATATTTGAACCTTATTCACTTCTTCCCTCTTCACTTCCTCCATACTTAGACATATGTATGTATATTTGGAATGTTGACATTATGTTTTTATATAGTAAAAGTTTCTCCCTTCATTATGTTTAGCTTTTAGGTCTTTTTCATCACTAAAATAGAAAAATACATTAAAATACCAAAATGTGAGCCATTATATTAAGACTCAGTCTCCACTCATATTTCTACTAACTATCCAAAAAGTTACTAATCTTCCTTCCAAAAGTTGAAATTATTCTTTCCAAAATTGAAATTATTCCTTCCAAAAAGTTATAAGTCTTCCAAAAGTTGTAAATCTTCCCTCTTCTCTCAAGGACTCCATTCCTTTCTTCCTTCCAATCTTCTCATGGCTCTCAAAACTTTGGTCAGGGTCGGGTTCTCTCCCTTGGTCAATTTCCATAGGGCCTCATATGTCCTCTACCATATGTTCACATTCAAGTTCTACATATATAGTAGTTTCCAAATCGAGGTAGGGACATGTTCTCTCTATGAAGAGCCCCACTTCTGGGTTTAAACCTGCTATGAATCCCGTGCATACTACGTTAGTCTCGAACCCTTCAACGATGAAGCATCTGAGGTTGAAGACATTTTGGTCATAGTGAGCCATGGTCCCTTCACATTGACATAAAGAGTACAAGGCTTGAGTCATTTCTTGGACCATGTGAGCAGCATATACATTTCCTTAAATTGTTCCTCAATCATCTTCCAATCTAGATTCTAGGGAGGAGGGCATAGGTTCTTCTCCTTCTCCCACCATGTCTTACCCTCACCTTCTAGGAGGGCCTCAGCTGTGATGTCCATCTCATGTTGATGCATCCCTTGTTGGTTCATCCCCTTCTTCAGAGAGGTTAGCCACTTCATGGTTGCTATATATCATTTCTATAAACCCTGCCCTTTGTAGTTAAGGAAAATCTGGGAAAAGAACTGGTCAAACTGAGTGAGAAACACTGAAATGGTTTACAAACCCTATCATCAGAGAACGGGCAATTTGGGAAATTAATAACTCCTGAGTAACCCAAAGGGTTCATAAAGTCTTGGAAAAGAACCTTAGCACAAATTTGAAGAGAAAAACTAGATCAATTTAGATGAACCAAATCCAACTAGATTGAACTGGTTTATGAACCGTGTCACGCCCCGACCCAATTTGGTCAGATCCCCGTGATCAACCCGCCACTCTCTCGGTTTATTAAAGGGTTTCCCCTTATTATAATCCGTAAAGAGTAAGGCGTCCTTTAAACCTACACCATTTCCTGGAATAGCATAATCAAAACTGCATGAAATTTAAAACTTTACATACCTGTATTACAGACATCTAAGTTGATTGTCTTTCAGGGTAGGCTTTCCGGGATTTCTTGAAAGGGATATAAGGGAGGGGGTGAGTATGGCTACTCAGTGAATGGGTTTTTAAAGGTCTACTTTTAACTTTTAAGAAAAACATTTATATGGAGTGTGCTAGACTCCTTTCTTTTCAAAAATCTCTTCATTTAAAAATTTGGATTTTTCCATTATTTCTTAGTTACCGGTGTGTCATCACCCAACGCACATCCTTCATCATGAAGGTTACACACATTCGCAAGTCAGTATCACTACTGAACCCGCTAGTGGCTTCGGAGAAACTTTTCTTGCCACTCGGATAGAAGTACAACCACTTCTACCTTGGGAATGAGTGGATGTACACGACATCTGACCCACAATCCTGAAATCACTTCTTCGTGTCCGTATGAGGACATAGACCTCATCTCGTCCCCACCCCGGTCTCATGCGCTTGGTGCTACTCCGAATTTCGCACAGACACCTGGAACGACGAACTGCCCTTATAGCCACCAGGTTGTCCAGTGTCCTTAGGACGCATCACTACCCCTCATGGGTGTCTTGATGATCCCGTACTCATAGTGCATGCATAAACAATGTTTTCTTATATTGCCATGAAATATGTGGTGCCACTAGTCCAACGACTCCAACTCTCAACTCAACCCGTAGTTGTTTGTCTTGACTAGTCTGTCGACTTGTCATGTTGTACTGCCGCTAGTTGACTGAGCATGTCGATCCTATCTTGGTACCATGGCCAAACAATTCACTTATTAAGTTTTATGGCACATATATCATGCTCATTTACGAGCTCCTACTCGTGCCAACTAGCCTTGGGCCCACTGTACGAGATTTTCAAAATCGGGCATTTAGCCCCCAAGTTCCAAAACCGAGGCCCCCGACCTATCAGAGCTATTCGAGCTCCTGTTGAGAAGGTCTCCCAAATAGTTTAAGCATTGGCACACAGTCAGGGAAGAACACTTCCGACAAAATAGATTTTCACTGTCCATTATACCAACCGGTATAAGGACATCTCCGTTCATAACCGATGAACGGGTTTTCAACTTCCTTCGAGGAAGTCTCATCATACCAACCGGGTATGATCTACTTACAACCGCTAAGTAGTTTTTTTCACATAATTTTCACATCACTTTCTCTAAGTGGTGATAAATAAAATACCACTAAACAGTGGGTTCTTATACCGAGGTACTTATCATCCCCTACCAAGTATTATATAAAATTTTCACACACAACCGGTAAGTGGTTTTTCTCTTTAAGTTGTGCTCATCATTCCAACCGAGTATGATGTTAGTAAACCCACTCACCCGTTAACGCAGTGAATTCCACTTGACCGGTTCTTTGTATTCACGTGAGCTCGTCCATGCTGGCATTCCCGGTATTTTGCGTTCCTACACGATGTGAACATCCTTGTTCATTATTACTCGGCATAACAACCTTCATTCATTTCTAATGAATGAGAAAACCCAAACTTTTAGTTATTTGCAATTAGGTCCCCAAAGTTATTTCTCTTTAAGTCCCAAATCTCGGTTTTTCCTCAAATTGAGTCCCATAACTTTTAAAATTTATCTTGGGACTTCAATTTATTTAATTTCACCAAAAAGAGGTTTAATTTCCCAAATTTCCAATTTGGTCCCCCAATTTTTCCAAAATTACCATTTTGCCCTTCCTTTACAAAAATGGTAAGTTTTGCCCTAAAAATTCCAAAATTCCTCAATTGATCCTCCAACATTATTTTCATGTCCAATTGACCCTCAATTTCATAAAATTGCATTTTGGCCATTTGAATTTCGAGAATCCCTAATTTTTTCCCACAATTTCAACTCTTCAACACTATTGAATTTGATTTCATCAAATTGACCGATCAAACACTTCTAATTGTTAAAATTGGAGTTGAAATTGAGTTCCTGCATGTTCATACGATTCTAAGAAACTTTGAATCGTAGATTTTAACGCTGGAACAAGCTCAAACGGAGCTTCGTCGGAAAATAGACTATAGAGAGAAAGCTTCGATTTCTCACCGGTGAGGGCACGAGAGTCTGAGCTTTCGATCTACGCAGATAACTCTCATCTTGAGGTTCATCCTAGAATTAAGAATCGCATCAATTGATGCCGAATTGAATTAGAATTTCATTATTGAAATTCTGTCGGTTGTCTCTCTAGCACCGACCGAAAATTGCAGAGTGGAGCCGAATTGGTTTACCTTTCAATCGTAATTCGGCTGTGGGAAGGCTGAGGAAGTTTTGGGAAGGCTTGGTTTGGCCTAAGGAGGGCTTGAAATGGTCGATTTCAGCTTGGCCAAAATAGGGCAGCTACGGTCCGCTGGACCTGCTTCACTATTCCATCGTGTCGACGCTTCTCCAACGATTCTCAGATTGACTGGAGTTTGCTACCAGATAGTTGTCTTCTCCTTGGTTCTAAAGAGCCCGACCTTTGTTCAAGTCAAAGCTCTAGTTCGAGCTTCACCAGGAAATGGAGCAGTAGAGAGAGAGAGAGAAGTGTTCGGGTGTGAGGAGAATGAATGGGGATGACCTCTTTATATAGGTGTAAAACCGTGTATTAAATGGGAGATATTTATTACTAGTATTAATATTGCCATAAATTATTGGTATTAATTCCAATAATTTAATTTCGGTATTAAATTATTTTTATTAATTCCAATAATTTAATTTGGGTATTAAATTATTTGTATTAATTTCAATAATTAAATATATATTAATTTATGGCTATTTATGATAAGTCGTACGTTCGCATAAAAATTTTTGACTGAAATTTTGGTTTACAAAAAAATTCATACTTCCCAAAAGGTCACCCAACCTCACACTACTCTCGGGCAAGCACACTTAACTTTAAAGTTCTTATGGCATCTAATTCACCTGAACCAATTTGGTTTTTATTTTCTAAATTGTCTTAAGTTTCTTTTCTAAGGTTTAATGAACCCTTTGGATCACCCGGAAGTTGTAAATTTCCATATTGCTTGTTCCTAAATGTAAACCGGCTCAGTTTTCTTATTCGGTTTGACCGGTTCTTTTCCTGGTTTTCCTTAACTCAAAAGTGCGGGATTTACAAACTGAGTCAATTCATGAACCCGAACCGATAGAGAAAGGGCAAACCAGGAAATTTATGTATCCTGAGTGACCTAAAGAGTCACAAAAGTAAAGAAAAAGGACTTTAGGATGAATTGGTGATGAAAACCAAACCGGTTCAGGTGAACTGGATCTGAATTGAATTGAAACGATTTGGACTAGTTTGAACCACTATTGAACCAGATGTTAAATTCATTTTTCTAGGTGGCTTAGAAAATTCAAATTTGAGATTTGAGGTTGCCATTGGATAGAGAATGAATTTAGAAATTTTTAATTTTGAAAAACTCAGTCAAATTGAGCCTGAATTGACCGGTTTAAGCTTTGAACCTAGTTCGAACTGGTCTTCTTTCTTCAGATGACATCACTGTTCACTCGCTAAAAAATCGAGCAGCACCGGCGTAGCTGAAAAGTCTCCCGCCAGTGAGTTTCAGGTAATGAATGTCTGCCATTAAGGTAGCAATCGAATGGCCAAGAAGTCCCGACCTTCCTATATAAAGGGCCCCTTCTCATTCATCCTCTTATCGACTGAAAACTTCATTCTCTCTCAACTGCTCCAATTTCTAATGAAGCTCAAACTAGTGCTCCGATATAGGGTCTTTTCTGAGCCAAAGAAGGAGTGGTCGAGTTCTTTGGATTTGGGGAGAAGTCAACTACACACTTGTAGTCTCCATTTGCTTTGAGGATCGCCGGAGAAATGCCGACGTGATAGAACAGTGAAGTAGCTATAGCGGACTGAAGCTACCTTGTTTTGGTCGAGCTGAAATTGGCCAATTGGAGCCAAACCAAGCCCTCCCAACACCTCCACAGTCCTCTTACAGCTGAATTAGAGCTGAAAGGTAAGCTAGTTTGACTCACCTTTGTAAATTCCAATCGGAGCTAGAGAGAGAACTGACAGAACTTCAATGACTAAATTCTCACTCAATTCGGCATCAATTGATGTAATTCTTGATCCTAGGAAAAACCTTAGGATAAGAACTATCTGCCTAGAGTGACAGCTGGACAACCGCGCCCCCGATGGTAAGCTTTCGAAGCTTTCTCTCTATTAGTCTAGTTTTTCGGTGAAGCTCCATTTGAGCTCATCCCGATATCAAATCGTGTGATTCAAAGTACAATTGAATTGTATGAAGGTGTAGGAACTCCAATATAACTTCAATTTCAACAATTAAACTCATTTGATTGGTCAATTTGATAAAATCAAATTCGGCCGAGTTAGAATATTGAAACTGGGGGAATTTTGAGGATTTAGAAAATTCGATGGACTAAAGTACAATTTCACTAAATTGAGGGCCAATTGGGTACGATAAAGATATTGGAGGACCAATTAGGAAAATTTTAGAATTTTTGGGGCAAAACTTACCATTTTTGTAAAGTAGGGGCAAAATGGTAATTTTGGAAAAGTTAGGGGACCAAATTGGAAATTCGGGAAACTTGAACCCTTTTTGTGATTTTGAATAAATTGAGGTCCTAAGGTGAATTTTAGAGTTTCAGGATTCAATTTGGGGGGAAACTGACATTAGGGACTTAAAGTTAAAGAAGAATAACTTTAGGAACCTATTTGCAAATAAATAAAAAGTTTGGTTTTCTCTCATTCATCCGGGAGGAATGGAGGCAATTAGGCTAAAGGATAATGAACATGTGTGTACATATTGTGTAGGAACACAAAGTACCGGGAATGCCAGGTAACAGAAGTTCGCGTGAAGGCAACAAGCAGGCTAAGAGGTAATTCACTGCACTATTGGATAAGTGGGATATTTAATATCATATCCAGTTGGGATGATAAGCACATCAAAAATGAAAACCCACTACTAAGTGGTATTTTAACCATCACACCTGAGAGGAGTGATGTGAAATTCATGCGAAAAAACTACTTACCGGTTGTAAGTAGATCATACTCGGTTGGTATGATGAAACTTCCTGGAAGAAAGTGGAAAACCGCTTATCGGTTTAAGCAGAGATGTCCTCATACTTAGTTGGTATGATGGACGACTGAAAAAAAAAAATTTGCCGGAAGTGCTCTCCCTTGATTGTGTGCCACTACTTAAAATTTTTGGGAGACCTTCTTGACAGGAGCTCAAATAGCTCATATAGGCTAGAGGCCTCGGTTTTGGAACTTGCGGGCTAATATGACCGATTTTGAAAATCTCAAAAAGTGGGCCCTAGGCCAGTTGGCATGAGTAGGAGCTTATAAAAAAACATGATTCTATGCCATTAAAATTTAATGAATGAATTATTTGGCTATGGTACCGAGACAAGACCGACCTACTCGATGGACTAGCGACAGTGCGACATGACAGGTCTTCGGACTAGTCAAGACAAACAGCTGCAGGTCGAGTTGAGGGTCGGGGCCGTTGGACTAGTGGCACCACAGATTATATGGCTTATATGGAAAATAATTATTGATTTGATTACAAGACCTTCAAGACGCCTAAGAGAGGTAGTGATGCGTCCTAGGGCTCTGGATGACCTAGTGGAGATAAGGGCAGTTAGTCGTACTAGAAGTCTTGAGAAACTCGACGTAGTTTCATTGCGCATGAGACTAGGGTGGGGACGGGATGAGGTCTCTATCCTCATATAGACATGAAGTATTTTTGGTCTGAGGGTAGGACGTTAAAGATGTTCACTCAGACTTCTTGTAGAAGTCAGAGACTTCTATCAGGGTGGATGGTAAAGACACTCTGATCCACAAGTGGGTGGAATCGGCGTAACTGCATCTCGCGAATGTGTGTGACCCCTTCATGATGAAGGGCGTGTTGTTTGTGAAACACACCGAATATGGAAATGGGAAAAAGGTTATGAAAACCTTGGAAAGGATTTGAGAATCCTTGGAAAAAAAATTGGTAAACCTTGGAAAAAGGTGTTGAAAACCAGAACTTGAGTAAAAAATGTTTTTAAAGAAAATAAGGAATCTAACACACTCCAATTCAAACTATTTTATAAGAAAGTCATTTTTCAAACCTTTACCCCTTTTTAGGTAATCGAGGGAAAAACCTACTTATAGACATTCCACTAGCTAAACCTACAAGACAGGTATGTAAGTTTAAATTATTTAGTTTTGATTAATGTTATTCCAGGAAAGGTGCAGGTATAAAGGACGCCTTACTTCTCACGGTTTAAAGAAGGGGGAAACCCTTAATAAACCAGGAGAGTGGCAGGTTGCTCATGGGGATCCGACCAAACTGGGTCATAGTGTGACAGTTTCCCCTATGGAATCTGCCTCTGTACTGACCTTTAGGTGGTTTCACTTTCCTCAAGTAGTCGTGAGTTTCTATCCATGAATCCTTAGGTGATCTTGTCGGGGTGGCTAGGTGGTTCTGGTATTCTTCGTCTCTTTCTTTTTGTGGATGTGCCAATACCTGACATTCACACTCATAAGCCAAAAGTACAGTGGTCTCCAAATCGGTGTGTGGTTCTACCTCTGCCATGAGGAGCCTAATCGTCAGGGTTAGTCCCTAAAGAAACCCTAGGAATAGGGACTCAAGACATATCCTATTTGGGACGTAGCGTAGGAGGTCGTGGTATTCATCCTCATAAGCAATTACCATCCTTCCATTTTGTCATGCCCCAACCAGGTTTGGTCGTATCCCGTGAGCAACCATCCACTCCCTTTAGTTCATGAAGGGTTTCGCCCTTTTCTAAAACACAAGGAGTAAGGCATCCTTTTTCCTGTCTTTCCTGGAATAACATTAATAAAATCTGAATAAATTTAACCTTACATACTTGTCTTGAAGGTTTAGCTATAAGTACGTCTTTAAGTGGGTTTTCCCTTGGTTTCCTCAAAAGGGGTAAAGGGGGGGGGGGGGGGGGGGGGGGTGAGTTCAACATCTTAGTGAATGGATGTTGGGAGAGAGTATTCAAAACATCTTTAATTGAAGTGTGTTAGACTCCTTATTTCTTTAAAAACATATTCTTTTCATTAAATTCCTGGTTATTCAAAAGCATTTTCTTCATTTCCATATCAGGTGTGTTTTAACAATTAATATAGGCCCTTCATCGGGAAGGGAATCACACATTTATAGGGCAGCCCATCCATGGCACCCACTTGGGGTGTCAGAGTGACTTTACCGATCACCTAGATAGAAGCCCATCCACTTCTACCCTAGATATGAGTGTGTCACACTCCGACCTGGTTTGGTCGGATCCCTATGATCAACTCGCTGCTCCCTTAGTTCAAGAAGGGTTTCCCCCTTTCTTTAATCAAGAGCGCGAAATTTCTACCTTGTTCCTTGGAATAACATATACCAATAAAAATGCAAGCTTAAAAAGAAAATACTTTTAAGAATACCTGACAGAGGATAGATCCCGGTGTTGTCTCTAGTCATTTTATCTACTCCTGAAAAGGGAGGAGTGAGTTTCTACAACTCAGTGTATAGGTGTTTTATAAATAATAGTTTCAATAAAATAGTTTTTAATTAAAGTGTGCCAGACTCCTTATTTCCTTTAAGATCATTTCTCCTCAAATTCTCGGTTTTCTAAGCCATTTTCCTCAATATCCACAATTAGTGTGTTAAATAATCAACACATGCCCTTTATCATGAAGGGATCATACAGTCGCAGGGCAGCCCATCCACTGCACCCACTTGTAGCGTTGGAGCAACTTTACTAGTCACCTAGATAGAAGCTTGTCCAACTTCTACCCTGGGAATGAGTGGATGTTTGCGACATCCAACACTTAAACCCAAAAAGCAACTCCATGTCCGTATGAGAACAGAGACCTCATCCCGACCCCACCCCAGTCTCATGCGCATGAAGCTACATCAAGCTTATGTTACTACTGGCACTACAAACTGCCCTTTATCTCCACCATGTCGTCCAGTAGCCCTTAGGATGCGTCACTACCCTCATGGACATCTTGACGGTCTCGAACCTCAAGTGCATGCACAAACAAAGTTTTCCATAAAACTATTAATCTTTGGTGCCGCTAGTCCCACGGCCTTGATCCTCAACTCGACCTACAACTGTTTGTCTAGACCGGTCCATCGACCTGGACTTGTCGCACTGCCGCCAGTCCATCAAGTATGTCGGTCCTGTCTTGGTACCATGGCCAAATCACATCATTCATTCATTAAAATTTTCATGGCTTATCATCATTTTTGTTTAAGAGGTCCTACTCATGCCAACTAGCCTTGAGCCCACTATACGTGATTTTCCAAAATCGGCCATTTTAGCCCCCAAGTTCCAAAAACGAGGCCTCTGGCCTATTTGAGCTATTCGAGCTCACATAAAGAAGGCTTCCCAAAATTTTTAAGCATTGGGACACAGTCAAAGGAGAACACTTTTGGAAAAATAACTTTTCAACCCGTTCATTCACCAACCGGGTGTGATGACATCTCCGCTTACAACTGGTAAGCAGGTTTTCTACTTCCTTCTAGGAAGTTCATCATGCCAATCGGGTATGATCTACTTATAAACGTTAACTAGTTTTTTCGCGTAGTTTTCACATCACTCCAACTATTTGTGATGTAAAAATTCCACATAGAAGTGGTTTTTAATTTCTAAAGTACTCATCATCTCAACCGGGTATGATGTGAATAATCTCACTCACCCGATAAGTGTAGTGTATTC
This sequence comes from Trapa incisa, assembly GCA_030064435.1. Lineage (NCBI taxonomy): Eukaryota > Viridiplantae > Streptophyta > Magnoliopsida > Myrtales > Lythraceae > Trapa > Trapa incisa. Next base: position 4,155,216 of record CM057770.1, on the reverse strand, counting down.
CTCCTAATCGACTTTTTGCCTCCACGTGATCTTATGATTGCTGGCATTCTGGTCTTTCGTGTTCCTACATGATTTGGACATCCTTGTTTATTCACATTTGGCCTAATAGCCTTCATTCTTCATGTATGAACAAAATGCCCAACTTTTAATTATTTGCATTTAGGTCCCTAAAGTTTTTTTCTTTAACTTTAGGTCCCTAATGCTATTTTTCCCCAAATTGAGTCTTGAAACTTCTAAAATTCACTTCGGGTCCTCAATTTCTTCAAAATCACAAAAGGGGTTTAAGTTTCCCAAATTTCCAATTTGGTCCCCAACTTTTCAAAATTTACCATTTGCCCCTACTTTACAAAAATGGCAATTTGACCCCAACAAATTTCAAAAATCAAACAATTGGTCCTCCAACATCTTTTTCATGGCCAATTAGCCCTCAATTTTGGGAAATTACACTTTGGTCCCTCAATTTTATGAAATCCCCAATTTCCCCCTTTTAAACTGGCTGAACTTGATTTCATCAAATTGACCATTTAATCGAGGTAAATTGTTCAAATTGAAGATATAATTGACTTCGTACACATCCATGTGATTCAAGTGAGCATTGAATCGCATGAATTGAGGCCGAAACGAGCTCAAACAGAGCTTCACTGGAAAATCAGGCGTAGAGAGAGAAAGCTTTGAAAGCTTACCATCGGAGGTGCAGCGGTTCGAGCTTTTGATCGGGGCAGATAGCTCTCATCCTAAGGTTCCTTCTAGGATCAAGAATTACAACAATTCATGCTGAATTGAGTGAGAATTTAGTTAGTAAAGTTTTACCATTTCTCTCTTTAATGCTGATAAAAAATTACAGAGGGGAGCCAAATTGGCTTACCTCTCCTCTCTAATTTGGTCGTATAAGGGCTGAGGGAGTGTTGGAAGAACTTGGTTTGGCCTGAGCAGGGTCCAATTTGGCCATTTTCAGCTCAGCTGAAATAGGGTAGCTTCGGTCTGCCAAGCTGCTTCATTGTTCGATTATGACGGCACATCTCCGACGATCCTCGAATCAAATTATGACCACCATTGGGTAGCTGACTTCTCCCCGAGTCTAAGGAACCCGACCTCACCTTCTCTAGCTCGAAAAAACCCCTATGTCGGAGCTCTAGTTCGAGCTTCATCAGAAAACTGAGTAGCTGAGAGAGAGTGAAGTTTTCAGGTGTGTGGAGGATGAATGGAGAGAAGCTATTTATATAGGGAGCTCGGAGACTCTCTGGTCATCCGTTTGGCATGTTAATGGCACTCATTGATGGCTTGAAACATACTAAACGGAAACGTTTCCTTTCCGTCGGCGCTGCTCATTTTTCCAATGAGTGAACAGTGTCGCCGTCTGGAGGAAGAAGATGACACTATTCCAAACCGGACCGGATCAATCCGAACTGGGTTCAATGCTTAAACTGATCGGTTCAGGCCAGATTTGACTAGGTTTTTTAAAATTAAAAATTTATAAATTCATTCTCTCTCCAATGGTGGCTTCAATTCTCTAATTTGAATATTTTAAGCTACCTAGAGAAATGAATTTAGCATCAAGTTCAATGATGGTCCAAACCGATCCAAACTTGTTCAATCCGGTTCACCTAAATCGATCTGGTTTTCTTTCCCAAATTGTCCTAAAGTCACTTTCCATGATTTTTATGTGTCTTTGAGACACTCGAAACGTGTAAATTTCCCATTTTGCCCATTCTCTAACGGTTGGGGTTCATGAACTGCTTCGATTTTCTCACTCGAGTTGACTAGTTCTTTCCTTGGTTTTCCTTATCTTCAAGGGATGTGGCTTACAACTCTCCCCTCCTTTTAGGAGTTTTGTCCTCAATACTTATTCCACATCCCTTGCACAAAAAATTATTTCTCCTAATGTCAGTCTAGAGTTTGTTGACATACAACCATTTCAGTTATTTTCACTTTGCCCCCATTCTAGCACACACTTTAAGAGATTTCTTTCCTTCCGATTGATTACTCATTACATGGAGCTCATATCCGCTAAACATATCTTACCTGATAGCTCAAGGGTATATCCTTAGATTCACAGCCTCCTTTGTTTAGAGTAAGGTTATTTCCCCCTTGAGGTCCTTTACTCAGGATTTCAGGACTGGGAGTTCCTAGATACCTCATCATTCCTGCGTGTAGTCATTTCCTTTATCTTTAAATCCCTTAGCTCGATGTCTTCTCGAGTGTTTCCTACTAGCTTTTATCGATTTTCAATGTTAACTTCTTTCATCCAGTTTTGACCCTTCTTATGTCCTTTCTTAGTTTCAGTGGTGTCCTTTTCACTAGGACTTTCCTTTCTTTTAGTCAACTCTTTCTCTCTCGTAATCACTTCACGATTCTTATTACAAGTTAATCTCCTTCAGTCTTAAGTGTCGATTACTTGTTGGTGATAGCTCCCTCATTTCGATTTTTACTCTCTACTATGTCCCTTACAATAGAGACATTCACCTTACTACATACTCAACCTTCTTATCTTTTCTTTGAAGGTTTCATTCCTTTCTTTATTCATACCCCTTTTATATTAGGGTATTTGTCCTTTTGAATCCTCTCTAACTGAAATTTCAGTCTATTCCCTTATTTTTTACCTGAGACATATCAAATTATCGTTCTCATTCTGTGTACTCCACACTAGGTCTAGTCGTCCTCTCTTTAAGCTCTATCAATTTGAGTGTTGACCACCACCAGTCCTAATGTCAGTGATCTTTAAATTTAATCACAATAGCTTTTGATGTTGTTTTCCTACTTATATGTTACTTGGATTTTGCTTACTCCTTGGGTCCTCTTGAGTACCTTTCCTTTGTACTTGATCTTTCTATCTCTATCGACAGATCATTCATGAACTTATCTTCTTTTCCACTTCGATTGGTTTCATTACTTCTTTATTGGGACACGTATGTCCTTCCAAGGCTTCCTTCCCTGATAGGATTTATACTCCTTTATTCCTACATTCTCTTCAATTTTTGCCATTGAAACATCTAGCCTTAAATGACCTTCTTTGGTGTCGTTTCCTCCTGCTTCCTGTTACTCTTGAAACCTTATGTGTACTTCCTGTGTACCTTATCTTCCTTCTCACTCGTTCCTAGTACCCATCCATTTCTTTTAGGTGGATTTCACATTTTCTTGGTTTTACGATCTCTTGATCGTCCTACAAGAGGCTTTTTTTAGCATTCTCATGGCTTTTGATCGTTACTCCCGTCTCAATCATTAATCCCTTTAAAGCTTTCCTTCATCCTCTTTTCCCCAAATATTTTTAGCCGTTCCACCTCTCCCTTCTTAATTAGAGTTTTACGATCTCTTGATCGTCCTACAAGAGGCTTTTTTTAGCATTCTCATGGCTTTTGATCGTTACTCCCGTCTCAATCATTAATCCCTTTAAAGCTTTCCTTCATCCTCTTTTCCCCAAATATTTTTAGCCTTTCCACCTCTCCCTTCTTAATTAGAGTATTGACCTTCACAAGGGTCCATTCATTAACTATCTTGATCCTATCATTCTCCAGGATTATCTTGTTGTTACACGTTATTTCCTTTAACTTGGTCTGTTTGAAATCTTTATTTGGTTTCTCTACTCTTTTGAGTTTTGTATTCCACAAATAAGTGATTTTTTATTTCTGAAGTACTAATAATCCCAACCAGGTATGATGTGAATAATCTCACTCACCCCATATGTGCAATGTATTCCTCTTAATCGACTTTTTGCCTCCACACGAGCTTATCCTTGCTAGCGTTCCGGTCCTTTGTGTTCCTACACAATTTGGACATCCTCGTTTATTAATATTTGGCCTAATAGCCTTCATTCTTCACGTATAAAAAAATTTCCAACTTTTAATTATTTATATTTAGGTCCCTAAAGTTCTTTTTCCTTAACTTTAAGTCCCTAATACTAATTTTTCCATAAATTGAGTCCTGAAACTTCTAAAATTCACTTTGAGTGCTCAATTTATTCAAAATCACAAAAAAGGGATCAAGTTTCCCAAATTTCCAATTTGGTCCCCAACTTTTCAAAAATCACCATTTTGCCCCTACTTTACAAAATGGCAATTTGACCCCAATAAATTTAAAAAATTGACCAATTGGTCATCCAACATCTTTTCCATGGCCAATTGGCCATTAATTTTGGGAAATTTCACTTTGGTTCCTCAACTTTACGAAATCCCCAATTTCCCCGAAAAAGTTTCCCTAATTTCCCCCTTTCAAACTGGTCGAACTTGATTTTATCAAATTGACCAATCAATCGAGGTAAATTGTTGAAATTGAAGGTATAATTGAGTTCCTACACATACATACGATTCAATTGATCTTTGAATCGCCTGAATTGAGGCATGAACAAACTCAAACGAAGCTTCGCCGAAAAACTAGGTGTAGAGAGAGAAAGCTTCCAATGCTATCGTTGGAGGTGTGGTGGTCCGAGCTTTCGATCGGGGCAGATAGCTCTCATCCTAAGGTTCCTCAAAGGATCAAGAATTGCAACAATTCATGCCGAATTGAGTGAGAATTTATTTAGTAAAGTTTTACCGTTTCACTCTCTAATGTTGATTGAAAATTATAGAGGAGAGTCAAATTGGCTTACCTTTCTACTTTAATTTGGTCGTATGATAGCTAAGGGAGTGTTGAAAGAGTTTGGTTTGGCCTGAGGAGGGCTCAATTTGGCCATTTAAAGCTCAGCCGAAACAGGGCAACTTTGGTCTGCCAAGCTGCTTCACTATTCAATTATGTCAGCGCGTCTCTTGCGATCCTCAGATTGAATGGTGACCACCGTCGGGTAGCTAACTTCTCCCCGAGTCTAAGGAACCTAACCTCGCCTTCTTTGGCTCAGAAAAACCCCTATGTCATAGCTCTGGTTTGAGCTTTGTTAGAAAATTGAGTAGCTGAGAGAGAGTGAAGTATTTAGGTGTGTGGAGGATAAATGGAGAAGAGCTCTTTATATAGGGAGCTCAGAGACTCTCCCGCCGTCCGTTTGGCACCTTAATGGAACTCATTGATGGTCTGAAATGTACTTAATGGAAACGTTTTCTTTCTGCCAGCGCTGCTCAATTTTCCAACGAGTGAACAGTTCCATCATCCGGAGAAAGAAGACGACACTATTCTGAACAGGACCAAACCTAATTCAATGCTTAAACCGGCTAGTTCAAGTCTGATTCTACCAAGTTTTTCAAAATAAAAAATTTTTAAATTCATTCTCTATCCAATGGTGGCATCAATTCTCCAATTTGAATATTTTAAGCCACTTAGAAAAATGTATTTAGCATTTGGTTCAATGATGGTTCAAACCGGTCCAAACTTGTTCAATCCGGTTCAGATCCGGTTCACCTGAAACAATCTGGTTTTCTCTCACAAATTGTCCTAAAGTCCATTTCCATGATTTTTATGCCTCTTTGGAACACTTGGGATGTGTAAATTTCTCATTTTACCTATTCTCTAACATTTGGCATTTTGAACCGGTTCAGTTTTATCACTCGAGTTGACCAGTTCTTTCCTCGATTTTCCTTATCTTCAAGGGACGAGGTTTACAGAGTGGATGTTTGTGACATCCAACCCTCAAACACAAAAATCAACTTTGTGTCCTATGCAGATAGAGACCTTATCCTGACCCCACCACGGTCTCATGTGCATGAAGCTACGTCGAGCTTCTCTGGCTGCTGATATGACAAACTGCATTTATCTCCACCATGTCATCTAGTAACCCCTAAGACACATTACTACCCCTCTTGGGTGTCTTGATGGTCCTGAACCTTAAGTGCATGCACAAATAAAAGTTTTCCACAAATCCATTTATCGTTGGTGCCACTAGTCCAACGACCATGACCCTCAACTTGACCTAAATCTGTTTTTCTAGACCGGTCTGTCGACCTAGTCTTGTCGCACTGCCGCTAGTCGATCAAGTATATCGGTCCTGTCTTGGTACCATGGTCAAATCACATAAATCAATCATTAAGATTTTTTATGGCTTATCATCATTTTTGTTTACAAGCTCCTGCTCGTGTCAACTGGCCTTGGGCCTACTATACGTGATTTTCCAAAATTGGGAATTTTAGCACCTAAGTTCTAAAACAAACTTTTCCCCAAATTGAGTCATAAAACTTCCAAATTTTACTTTGGTTCCTCTGTTTACTCAAAATCACTTAAGGGGTTCAAGTTTCCCAAACTTCTAATTTGGTCCCCAACTTTTCAAAAATTACCATTTTGCCCCTACTATACAAAAATGGCAATTTGACCCCAATTATTTTAAAAAATTGACCAATTGGTCCTCCAACATCCTTTTTATGGCCAATTGACCCTTAATTTTGGGAAATTACAATTTGATCCCTCAATTTTACGAAATCCCCATATTTCCCTAAATATTTTCCCAATTTCCCCCATTTCAAACTGGTCAAATTTGATTTCATCAAATTGACCATCCAATCAATGTTATATGCTCCAATTGAAGGTATGGATCAGTTCCTACACTTCCATATGATTCAATTGAGCTTTGAACCGCATCATTTGGGTCCGAATTGAGCTCAAACGGAGCTTCGCCGGAAAACTGAACTTAGAGAGGGAAAGCTTCGAAAGTTTACCGTTAGAGGTTCAGCGGTCTGATCGATATCTGGGAAGATAGCTCTCTTCTGAGGTATCTTCTAGGATTAAGAATTCCTATAATTGACCTCGAATTGAGGGAGAATTTCATCAGTGAAATTCTGTAGTTTCTCTCTTTAACTCCGACCTACAACGACTAAGGAGGACCTAATTGGCTTACTTTTCCACTCTGTTGAAGTCATCTAAGGGCTGAGGGGATGTTGGAAGAGCTTGGTTTGGCTAAAGGAGGGCTAAATTCAACCGATTTTAGCTCGACTAAAATAGGGCAACTTCGGTTCGCTAGAGGTGCTTCAATGTTTGATTACGCCAACGCTTCTCCGACAATCCTTAGAACAAATAGAGGTTGCTATTAGATAGCTGAGTTCCCCAAGAGTCTAAAGAGCCCGACCTTGCCTTCTGAGGTTAAGAAAAATACCCAAGTCAGAGCTTTGGTTAGAACTTCACTGGAAAATGGAGCAGTAGAGAGAGAGGAGTTTTCATGTGTGAGGAGGATGAATGGGGAGGAGCTATTTATATAGAGAGCTTGGGGACTCTTTGGCCGTTCGATTGTTACCTTGATCATTCATGGCCTAAAATGCCCTGAATGGGGACTTTTCACCTTCATCGGCGCTCTTCTCTTTTTCGGCGAGTGAACTGTGTTTTCATCTGAAGGAAGAAGACGACAATGTTTCGAAACGGACCGAACCGATTCGAACCGGGTTCAATGCTTAAACCGGTCGGTTCAGGCCTGATTCGACCAATTTTTTCAAAATTAAAAATTTATAAATTCATCTAAATTCATTCTCTATCTAATGGTGGCTTCAATTACTCAATTTGAATATTTTAAGCCACCTAGAAAATTGAATTTAGAAATCGGTTCAATGGTGGTTTAAACCGGTTCAATCTGGTTCAGTCCTGTTCACCTGAACCGGTTTGGTTTTCTCTTCCAATTCATCCCAAAGTCCCTTACCATGATTTTTATAACTCTTTAGGTCACTCGAGGTGTGTAAATTTCCCAATTTGCCCTTTCTCTAATGGTTGGGGTTCGTGAACCAGTTCGGTTCTCTCACTTGGGTTGACCGATTCTATCTCTTGTTTTCTTACCTTTAAGGGGCAGGGTTTACACATTTTTTGTGCAAAGTGGAAAATCGACAGAGTGAGTCTTCCTGTATAGGGGTCTCTCTTATCATGGCCCTAGCCAAATGTTCGCCTACCCCTACACTCCTAGACGAACTTGCGTGCAAGCCCCCATGCTTGATCTTCTTGGTGTGTAAAGTTTTCGTCCCAATTTCTATAATTTTAAATTTCCAAGTTTAGCATTAGAATAGAAGGATATCTTATTGATTTAATATTTTAAATGAAGTTATTATCAGTGTTATTCCTAACTTTCCAACCATCCCAAAAATCTTTTTGTTTACAAAATATCCTTTTGAAAACATGGGCTCTCGTTGTAAACCCCACTCTTTGGAGTTAAGAAATCAGGAAAGAACTGGTCAAATCGAGTGAGAAAATAGAACCGATTCACAAACCTAATTATTGAGGAACGGGCAAATTGGAGAAATTTCAACTCTCATGTGACCCAAAAATATTGATAAACATTGCAAGGGAACTTTAGAACCAAGTGGGAGAGAATAATCGGATCGGTTTGAGTTAACCGGATCCGAATAGGATTGAGCCGGTTAATGTACCGAGCTAGTTTATGAATCAGAACTGATAGAGAGAGGGCAAACTGGGGAAATTATGGATCCCAAGTGACCTAAAGAGTCACATAAGTCATGAAAAAGAACTTTAGGATGAATGGGGTATGAAAACCAAATCGGCTCAGGTGAACCAGATCCGAACTGGATTGAACCGGTTTGGATCGGTTTGAACCACTATTAAACTGGATAATAAATTCATTTTTTTAGATGGCTTAAAAGATTCAAATTTTATATTTGAGGCCACCATTGGATAGAAAATGAATTTAGAAATTTTTAAATTTAAAAAATTCGGTCGAATCAGGGTTAAACCGGCCAGTTTAAGCTTTGAAACTGGTTCGGACCGGTCCGGTCCGGTTCGGAACAGCGCCGAATAATCGAAGCAGCACCGACGAAGAGGAAGCGTTTCCGTTTATTACATTTCAGGCCATCAATGACTATCAAAAAGTGCCAAAGGGACGACTGACGAGTTCCCAAGGTCCATATATAAAGAGCCCCTCTCCATTCATGCTCTCCACACCTCAAATCCTCACTCTCTCTCAGCTGCTTAGTTTTCCAATGAAGCTCAAACCAAAGATTCGATATAGAGTCTTTTTTGAGCCAAAGAAAGCGTGGTCAGATTCCTTAGAACCGGGGAGAAGTCAGCTACACGGTGGTAGCATCCATTTGCTCCGAGGGTCGCCAAAAAAGTACCGACGTGATCAAATAGTGAAGTAGCTTTGGCGGACCAAAGCGGTCCTATTTCGATCAAGCTGAAATCGGCCAATTCGAGCTCTCCTCAGGCCAAACCAAGCTCTCCCAACATCTCCTCAGCTCTCCTACGACCGAATTAGAACTAAAAGGTAAGCCAATTCGACTCCCCTCTATAATTTCCAACTAGTGCTAGAGAGAGAACTGGTAGAATTTCGATGATAGAATTCTCACCCAGTTCGGCATCAGTTGATGCAATTCTTGATCCTAGGAGAAACCTCAAAAAGAGAGCTATCTGCCCATATTGGAAGCTCGGACCGTCGTGCAACCGACGATGAGCAATTGAAGCTTTATCTCTCTAAGTTCTATTTTCCGGTGAAGCTCCGTTTGAGCTCATTCTGGTGTCAAAACTTACGATTCAAAGTGCAATTGAATCGTATGAAGATGTAGAAACTCTAATTTAACTTCAATTTCAACAATTAAAGGTATTTGATCTGTCGATTTGATGAAATCAAATTTGGCTATGTTAAGACGTTGAAATTGGGGATTTTTGAAAATTTGAGGGACTAAAATGCAATTTTATAAAATTGAGGGTCAATTAGGCATAATAAGAGTGTTAAGGGACCAATTGAGCAAATTTTAGAATTTTTGGGGTACAACTTACCATTTTTGTAAAGGTAGGGCAAAATGGTAATTTTGGAAAAATTATGGGCCAAATTGAGAATTTGGGAAACTTGAACCCCTTTTTATAAAATTGAATGAATTGAGACCCAAGGGGAATTTTAAAAGTTTTGGGACTTAATTTAGGGAAAATCGTCAATTGGGGCCTAAAGTAAAGGAAAAATAACTTCAGGGACCAAATTGAAAATATTTGAAAAGTTGAATATTTAGTCATACATAATGAATGGAGGTGATCAAGCCAAATGACAATAAACAACAATGTTCATTTCGTGTAGGAACACGAGACATCAGGAACGCCAGCTGAGATTAAGCTCACAAAGGACAAAAATCGACTAAGAGGAATTTTACTACACAATCGGGTAAGTGAGATTTTTAAATCATACTCGGTTGAGATGATAAACACCTTGAAAATGAAAACCCACTTTTAAGTGGTATTTTAAACATCACACCTGAGAGGAGTGATATGAAAATCATGTAGAAAAACTACTTACCGGTTGTAAGTAGATCATACTCACTTAGTATGATGAAACTTCCTCGAAGGAAGTGGAAAACTCGTTCATCGGTTATTAGCGGTGATGTCCTCATACTTGATTGGTATGATGGACAGTTGGAAAATATATTTTGTTAGAAGTGCTCTCCTCTAATTGTGTGTCACTGCGTAAACAATTTGGGAGACCTTCTTGACGGGAGCTCAAATAGCTCTGTTAGGCTGGAGGCCTCGGTTTTGGAACTTGGAGGCTAATATGTCCAATTTTGAAAATCTCGAATAGTGGACCCTAGGCCAGTTGGCACGAGCAAGAGCTCGTAAACAAACATGATTTATATGCCATGAAAACTTAACTAAATGAATTGTTTGGCTATGGTACCAAGACAGGACCAACATACTCATTCAACTAGCGGCAGTGCGACATGATAGGTCTCCGGACTAGTCAAGATAAATAACTGCAGGTTGATTTGAGGGTCAGGGCCGTTGGACCAGTGGCACCACATATTATATGGCATTATGTAAAAAATATTGATTGTGCATGCATTGTGTTTACGGGACCTTCAAGATGTCCAAGAGTGGTAGTGATGCATCCCAGGGCCCTGGACGACCTGGTGGATATAAAGGCAATTAGTCGTACCAAAACTCTTGTGAATCTCGACGTATCTTCAAGAGCATGAGACCGGGGTGGGGTTAGGATGAGGTCTCTGTACTCATACAGACACGGAGAATTTTTATGGGATTGAGGGTCGGATGTCACGAACATTCACTCATTCTCAAGGTAGAAGTGAACGTACTTCTATCTAGTTGGCCGATAAAGTCGCTCCGATGCCACAAGTGGGTTCAGTGGACGGGTTGGCCTACAATTGTGTGTTTGACGTTCAGGATGAATGATGTGTGTTGGGAGATGACACACTGTGGTAATAAGAAATGATTTTTTTTAAAACCGATATTAATGATGGGAAAACTAAAGGAAATTAAGGAGTCTAGCACACTCCATTTTTTTTAAAATTATTTTCATCAAACCTATTTTTTTATTAAAACCCATTCACTAAGTTTTAGAAACTCACCCCTCTTCTATCCCTCTTCAAGAAAAAGAGAAAATGACTAGGAATAACATCGAGTCTTACCCTATGTCAGGTATGCTTAATTTCTCTTAAACTTGCATTTTATTTGATATATGTCTTTCTAGGGAACAAGGTCGAAAGTACACCTGGCTCCTCTTGAGTAAAAGAAGGGGGAAACTGCTCTTGAACCGAGAGAGTGGCAAGTTGTTCATGAGGATCTGACCAAACCGGGTTGGGGCGTGACACTCGTGCCACTAAAGTTGTCATGCCCCGACCCAATTCTCTAAACTAGGAAAACAATGGTAATCCTACAAGTCCCCTCAAAACTTATAGATTTAAGAGAAAATTTAAAACATTCTAAAAGCATGTTATAAGCCCAATACATTTACAAATTTTCCCTCTAGAATTAAGCATTTGATAAGTAAAGATAACCTTCGTACACACTTCTCAAGTACCATACCTTCGTTGCGTGTGTATAGGAGTTGAGGTGATAGTGTAATCTTCGCGCTCCTTGTACAATCTTGAAAAGAGTTAGGGGAGGAGGTGAGCCCATAGCTCAGTGAATGTGTTTATCGACGTCAAGCCACTACATAACTTATGACCCAATCCCTATCTACTCTTCTATTAGGTTTATTCACATATATTGTTTTCCCAACTTTCTTTATCTCGTAGGTATTTTATGTCACGCCTCGACCCGGTTTGGTCGGATCCCCGTGATCAACCCGCCACTCTCCCGGTTTATTAAAGGGTTTCCCCTTATTGTAAACCGCAAAGAATAATGCGTCCTTTAACCTGCACCTTTTCTTGGAATAGCATAATCAAAACTGCATGAAATTTAAAACTTTATATACCTATCTTACAGGCATCTTAGTTGATGGTCTTTAAAGGTAAGCTTTCTGGGATTTCCTAAAAGGGATATAAGGGAGGGGGTGAGTACGACTACTCAGTGAATGGGTTTTTAAATACTTTTAACTTTTAAGAAAATAATTATTATTGGAGTGTACCAGACTCCTTTCTTTTCAAAAATCCCTTCGTTTAAAATTTTGGGTTTTTCCATTATTTCTTAGTTACCGGTGTGTCATCACCCAACGCACATCCTTCATCATGAAGGTTACACACATTCGCAAGTCAGTATCACTACTGAACCCGCTAATGGCTTCGAAACGACTTTTCTTGCCACCCGAATAGAAGTACAACCACTTCTACCTTGGGAATGAGTGGATATACACGACATCCGACCCACAATCCTGAAATCACTTCTTCGTGTCCGTATGAGGACAAAGACCTCATCTCGTCCCCACCCCGGTCTCATGCGCTTGGTGCTACTCCGAATTTCGCATAGACACCTGGAACGACGAACTGCCCTTATAGCCACCAGGTCGTCCAGTGTCCTTAGGACGCATCACTACCCCTCATGGGTGTCTTGATGATCCCGTACTCATAGTGCATGCACAAACAATGTTTTCTTATATTGCCATGAAATCTGTGGTGCCACTAGTCCAATGACTCCAACTCTCAACTCAACCCGTAGTTGTTTGTCTTGACTTGTCCGTCAACTTGTGATGTTGTACTGTCGCTAGTTGACTGAGCATGTCGATCCTATCTTGGTACCATGGCCAAAAAATTCACTTATTAAGTTTTATGGCACATATATCATGTTCATTTATGAGCTCCTGCTCGTGCCAACTAGCCTTGGGCCCACTGTACAAATCAAGCATTTAGCCCCCGGCCTATCAGAGCTATTCGAGCTCCTGTCGAGAAGGTCTCCCAAATTGTTTAAGCATTGGCACACAGTCAGGGGAGAGCACTTCTGACAAAACATATGTTTTCTCAATCCATTATACCGCCCAGGTATAAGGACACCTCCGTTCATAACCGTTGAACGGGCTTTCAAATTCCTTCGAGGAAGTCTCATCATACCAATCGGGTATGATATACTTACAACCGGTAATTAGTTTTTCCGCATTGTCACGCCCCGACCCGATTTGGTCAGATCCCCATGATCAATCCGCCACTCTCCTGATTTATTAAAGGGTTTCCCCTTATTGTAAACCGTAAAGAGTAAGGCGTCCTTTAACCTGCACCTTTTTCCTGGAATAGCATAATAAAAAATGCATGAAATTTAAAACTGTACATACCTGTCTTACAGGCATCTTAGTTGACGATCTTTAAGGGGAGGCTTTCCAGGATTTCCTGAAAGGGATATAAGGGAGGGGGTGAGTACGACTACTCAGTGAATGGGTTTTTAAAAGCTTTTGACTTTTAAGAAAAATATTTATATGGAGTGTGCCAGACTCCTTTGTTTTCAAAAATCCCTTCATTTAAAAATTTAAGTTTTTCCATTATTTCTTAGTTACCACGGTGTGTCATCACCCAACACACATCCTTTATCATGAAGGTTACACACATTCGCAAGTCAGTATCACTACTGAACCCGCTAGTGGCTTCGGAGCGACTTTTCCTGCCACCCGGATAGAAGTACGATCACTTCTACCCTGGGAATGAGTGGATGTACGTGACATCCGACCCACAATCCTGAAATCACTTTTTCATGTCCGTATGAGGACAGAGACCTCATCCTGTCCCCACCCCGGTCTCATGCGCTTTGTGCTACTCCAAATTTCGCACAGACACCTGGAACGACGAACTGCCCTTATAGCCACCAGGTTGTCCAATGCCCTTAGGACACATCACTACCCCTCATGGGCGTCTTGATGATCCCGTACTCACAGTGCATGCACAAACAATGTTTTCTTATATTGCCATGTAATTTGTGGTGCCACTAGTCCAACGACCCTGACTCTCAACTCAACCCGCAACTGTTTGTCTTGACTAGTCCGTCGACCTGTCATGTTGCACTGCCGCTAGTTGACTGAGCATGTCGGTCCTATCTTGGTACCATGGCCAAAAAATTCACTTATTAAGTTTTATGGCACATATATCATGTTCATTTACGAGCTCCTACTCGTGCCAACTGGCCTTGGGCCAATTGTACGAGATTTTCAAAAATCGGGCAGTTAGCCCCCAAGTTCCAAAATCGAGGCCCCCGGCCTATTAGAGCTATTTGAGCTCCCGTCGAGAAGGTCTACCAAATTGTTTAAGCATTGGCACACAGTCAGGGGAGAGCACTTCCAACAAAAATAGGTTTTTACTGTCCATCATACCGACCGGTATAAGGACATCTCCGTTCATAACCGATGAACGGGTTTTCAACCTCCTTCGAGGAAGTCTCATCATACCAACCGGGTATGATCTACTTACAACCCGTAAGTAGTTTTTTTTGCATAACTTTCACATCACTTTCTCTAAGTAGTGATGATTAAAATACCACTAAACAGTGGGTTTTTATATCGAGACACTTATCATCCCCAACCGGGTATGATGTTAGTAAACCCACTCACCCGTTAATGCCGTGATTTCCACTAGACTGGTTCTTTATATTCACGCGAGCTTGTCCTTGCTGGCGTTCCCGGTATTTAACGTTCCTACACGATATGAATAACCTTGTTCATTATTACTCGGCATAACAGCCTTCATTCATTAATGAATGAGAAAACCCAAACTTTTAGTTATTTGAAATTAGGTCCCTAAAGTTATTTCTCTTTAACTTTAAGTCCCTAATGTCGGTTTTTCCTCAAATTGAGTCCCGTAACTTTTAAAATTTATCGTGGGACCTCAATTTATTCAATTTCACCAAAAAGGAGTTTAATTTTTTCAAATTTCCAATTTGGTTCCCCAATTTTTCCAAAATTACCATTTTTCCCTTCTTTCACAAAAATGGTAAGTTTTTCCCCAAATTTTCCAAAATTCCTCAATTGGTCCTCCAACATTATTTTCATGCCCAATTGACCCTCAATTTCATAAAATTGTATTTTGGCCCCTTTGAATTTCGAAAATCCCCAAATTTTCCCCCAATTTCAACTCTTCAACACTCCCGAATTTGATTTCATCAAATTAACCAATCAAACACTTCTAATTATTGAAATTGGAGTTGAAATTGAGTTCCTGTATGTTCATACGATTCTAAGAAACTTTGAATTGCAGATTTTAATGTCGGAACGAGCTCAAACAGAACTTTTCCGGAAAACAGACTATAGAGAGAGAAAGCTTCGATTACTCACCGGTGAAGGCACGACAGTCCGAGCTTTCGATCTGGGTAGATAGGTCTCGTCCTGAGGTTCATCCTAAAATCAAGTATTGTATCAATTGATGCAGAATTAGATTAGAATTTCGTCATTGAAATTCGGTCGATTCTCTCTCTAGCACCGATCAAAAATTTTAAAGGGGAGCCGAATTGGCTTACCTTTCGGTCCTAATTCGACTGTGGAAAGGCTGAGGAAGTGTTGGAAGGGCTTGGTTTGGCCTGACGAGGGCTTGAAATGGCCGATTCCAGCTTGGCCGAAATAGGGCAGCTTCGGTCCGCTGGAGTTGCTTCACTATTCCATCATGTCGGCGCTTCTCCAACGATTCCCGGATTGACTGGAGTTTGCTATCAAATAGCTGTCTTCTCCCCGGTTCTAAAGAGCCCGACTTTTGTTCAAGTCAAAGCTCTGGTTCAAGCTTTACCGGGAAATGGAGCAGTAGAGAGAGAGAGAGAGAAGTGTTCAGGTGTGAGGAGAATGAAATGGGGATGACCTCTTTATATAGTCGTAAAACCCGTGTATTAAATGGGCGAGATTTATTACTAGTACTAATATTGCCATAAATTATCGGTATTAATTCCAATAATTTAATTTCGGTATTAAATTATTTGTATTAATTCTAATAATTTAATTTAGGTATTAATTTTAATAATTAAATATATTATAATTGATGGCTATTTATGATAAGCCTTACATACTTCTTAGTTGGTCACCCATCCTCAAACTAATCTAAGGTAAGCACGCTTAACTTTAAAGTTCTTATGGAATCTAGTTCACCTGAACCAATGTGGTTTTTGTTTTCTAATTTGTCTTAAGTTTCTTTTCCAATATTTAATAAATCCTTTGGATCAACCGAAAGTTGTAAATTTTCATATTGCTTATTCCCAAATGTAAACCGGTTTTGTTTTCTTATTCGGTTTGACCGGTTCTTTTCCCGATTTTCCTTAACTCAAATGTGTGGGGTTTACACGCATGATTTTCACATCACTTCCTCTAAGTTGTGATGTTTAAAATACCACTTAATAGTGTGTTTTTATACTGAGGTACTTATCATCCCCAACCGGGTATGATATAAAATTTCCACTTACAACTGGTAAGTGGTTTTAATTTTAAGTTGTGTTAATCATACCAATCGGGTATTATGTTAGTAAACCCACGAGTTTGTATTCACGCGAGTTTATCCTTGCTGGCATTCCCAGTACTTCATGTTCCTACACGATATGAACATCTCTGTTCATTGTCCTTCGGCCTAATCACCTTCATTCACTCCAAACGAATGAGAAAGTGGAACTTTCATTTATTTGCAATTAGGTCCCTAAAGTTATTTCTCTTTAACTTTAAGTCCCTAATGCCGGTTTTTCCTCAAATTGACTCCTGGAACTTCTAAAATTTATCATAGGACCTCAAGTTATTCCATTTCACAATAAAGGGGATTAATTTCCCAAATTTCAAATTTGGTCCTCCAACTTTTCCAAAATTACCATTTTGCCCTTCCTTTACAAAAATGGTAAGTTTTGCCCCAAAAATTCTAAAATTTCTCAATTGGTCCTCCAACATTATTTTCATGCCCAATTGGTGCTCAATTTCATAAAATTTTATTTTGATCCTTCGAATTTCGAAAATCCCCAAATTTCCCCCCAATTTCAACTCTTCAACACCACCGAATTTGATTTCATCAAATTGACCGATCCAACACTTCTAATTGTTGAAATTGAGTTCCTAAATGTTCATACGATTCTAAGAAACTTTGAATCGCATATTTTAATGTCGGAATGAGCTCAAATGGAGCTTCGCCGGAAAATAGACTATAGAGAGAGAAAGCTTCGATTTCTCACCGGTGAGGACACGACGGTCCGAGCTTTCCATTTGGGCAGATAGCTCTCATCTTGAGGTTCATCCTAGAATTAAGAATCGCATTAATTGATACCGAATTGAGTTAGAATTTCATCATTGAAATTATGCCGGTTCTCTCTCTAGCACCGGTCGGAAACTATAGAGGGGAGCCGAATTGGCTTACCTATCAGTCCTAATTCGGTCGTGGGAGGGCTGAGGAACTGTTGGGAAAGCTTGGTTTGGCCTGAGGAGGACTCAAAATGGCCGATTTCAACTCGCCCAAAACAGGGCAGCTTTGGTCCGCCAGAGCTGCTTCACTGTTTTATCATGCTTGTGACTCTCGAAGTGAACGGAGACTACAGATGTGTAGCTAACTTCTCTCCGGTTCTAAAGAACCCAACTTCACCTTGTTTGGCTCAGAAAAGACCCCATGTCGGAGCTCTGGTTCGAGCTTCTCTGAAAAATGGAGCAGTTGAGAGAGAATGGAATTATCAGGTGTGGAGAGGATGAATGGGGAGGGGCTCTTTATATAGGGAGCTTGTAGGCTCATTGGCCATCCGTTTGGAACTGTTATTGCTGACATTGAAGACCTGAAACACCCCAAATAGAAGCGTTCTTCTTCACCGGCATTTCTTCAGTTTCCCGACAAGTGAACAGTGCTATCATCCTAAGGAAGAAGATGACACTGTTCCGAACCGGACCGGACCGGTCCAAACCGGGTTCAAAGTTTAAACCGGCCGGTTCACCCCCCATTCGATCGAGTTTTTCAAATCTAAAAATTTTCTAAATTCATCTAAATTCATTCTCTATCCAATGGTGGCCTCAAATCTCCAATTTGAATTATTTAAGCCACATAGAAAAATAAATTTAGGATTTGGTTCATTAGTGGTTCAAACCGGTCTGAACCGGTTTGGTTTCCATCCCCAATTCCTTCACAAGTTCATTTCCGTGTCTTTTGTGACTCCTTGGGTCACTTAGGGTCCATAGGATTCCCGGTTTACCATCTCTTTATCAATTCCGGTTCATAAATCGGCTTGGTCCTTAAACCGATTCAATCCAATTCGAGTATGGTTCACCCGAACCGGTCTGGTTTTTCTCCCCAAGGTTTATGAATTTCTTTGGAGTATAATAGAGTTGAATTCCTTTGTTTTGCTCGATCTCTATCGATTCTGGTTCATGAACCGACTCGGTTCATAAACTGATTCAATCCTGTTGGACCCGGTTCATCCAAACCGGTCTACTTTTCCTCTTCCAATTCATCCTAAGGTTCTTTTCAATAGTATTTTGAACCCTTTGGATCACCTGGGAGTTGTAAACTCCTAAATTGCCCATTCAACAATTATCGGGTTTGTGAACCGATTCGGTTTTCTCACTTGGTTTGACCGGTTCTCTTCCCGATTTTCCTTAGCTCAAAAGGGCGGGGTTTAAATTTTATTTCATATTTACAACTCAGGAATTCATTTCCCCATTTCACAACTTCACACATTAAATGCATATATAAAATCCATGGAGTTCTTTCACACACGAACTCGGGATGTGAAAGGTATGTGCATCAAGTGCACTCCCATGGAACATCTCAAGATGTTGTGTCATTTGACATCCTGCATTATTTGATCCAAACTGATTCAGACTCTTGAATTACAAGTGGTGACTGAACCCCTTCTGTAAGCCTTCATGGGTTCATGGAAAGATTTTGAAGTCACTCTTCCCTTGTATCCTCGCTCTAGTGTTCCCTGTTATGCTCGACATCACCTCTAGTGCTAGGTGTCATGCCGGTTTCATAAGCATCCTCACAATCATATCACAATGATATACACAATATAATGGTCGTTATTAATCGGGTGTGCAATATGTTATATGACCAACCCCGCTACTCATGTTCCTTTAACACACATGAACACCATAACAAGCAATAGTCTTTCTTTAAACTCTCGGGGTTCGATATGTTAGCTGACCGACCTCACCACTTGTTATTCACATTTAGAAAATTATATCATATGTGTATCTATTTTCATTTCATGGCTCTGCATTAGGCCAACTTATTCATTTCTGACTATTTAGCCTTACTTGTGAGATCTAGTCTTGTTTTCATATTTAGAAGATAAATATTGGTTTCGTCACATGTGTACAACATGGTTCTTAGTCTTATTCTTGCGACATCATGCTCATATTATCTTGTATATCATATGTGAATCATATCATACTCTTCTAGTCATATTTAATTTTAGAAAAATTAGATAAGAACCACGATGGTTCCAATAAGACTCATCATCTATAAACCTACTCAACCGAGTATCTAGCTAGTCTAATTTCGAATGTATCTAGCCGATGTTTCCACTTGACCAATTGTAGTAGTATAAGCTACAATAACCATGTAAATAATACATGATTAGGTTTGGTTCTAAATGTTATATCATGTATTGTCCCATAATTTCTCAAATTTACAGTTTTGCCATTTGGATCGGATTTGCTCAAATTTCATTTTTGAAACCCGTTTATCCGACACCTTTTCGTAGGTTCTGAGTCTTCAACATTATCCCCTTCTTTCTAGGTCATTTTCTCACTAAGGACTTAAGTCTTTTCTAGCTTTTTCCTTAAGGTCCTCATCTTTTCTAGCTTTTTCCTTAAGGTCCTCATACTTACTTATTGCACACCAATCCCTAAGTTTTCATAAAAATAACATTTTGGTCCTTCTACTTTCTTTTTACTCATTTTGGACTTGTATTTTGGATATAACTCTTTCCTTAGGTCCTCTAACTTTTGTAGCTTCAGTAATGGTCACTAACTTCTCATATATTCCATTTTGGTCCTCTAACTTTTAAAAATTACATTTTTGTTACTTAAAATTTTTCAAAAGTTATATTTGGCTTAGCATATTTTTTTAAGCTACCATTTCAGATCTATATGCTTTTCCAACTTTTCTTTAGGTCCATATACTTCTACTAAACCTCATTTGGGTCCCTATTTTCAAGAAAATTATAGTTTGGTCCCTAAACATTTATTTCTTTCAAAATGACTTGAATGACCCTTAAAAATCTTATCTATGTCCCTCATCATCTTCCTTATATCCACATGGTCACTTTCTGACCAGCCTTGGCCAAAACATTGTCGTTTTGGCTAGATCATCTACTCTCATTAATATAAGCACATAATCAAGTTTTGACTGAAAACTCACTAGTGAGGTAGCGGCGACAGCCGAGGGCAGTAGGGCTGTATAGTTGACTCTCCCACGAGTTTGTATACACATAGATCTCATTCTGCGGTTTTCGGAGTTGCATTTGCTCTATTTTTGGTCGATGGAGTGGTGTTACTATTTCATCAGTTTGCTGCTCATAGAGGGCACATCGGTAGCTGAGAGGGATGAGGTTTGAAAGCTGATTCTCTCTCGATTGTAATGACACCTATTTGGTCAACTTTGGTGATCAGAAGAGAAAATATGAATATCTGGTTCAAAGGTCACCGAAAAGTTGAGGGGATTGATTTATTGAAAGAATTTCGGTCATCCTCTCATGAGAGGAGGGCCGACAATTATATAGATGGCTCAAGGGACAAGTTATTTATTAGGCCATGTCTTTCTTGGGGAGAGTAAATGCATAAACTCCTATTGAAAGTCAGGTTATTTATGGGTTTGGGTCGGGTTTTTGGATCCTGAGTCGGGCGAAAGAGACGATACGTGTGTGTGGATGCACCCCACGTGTTCGGTGCATGCGCCCGGCTTGGCGCATTGCCCGGATCATACTATAGTGAACCGATTTATGAAAAATTAATTAGTCAGTTCAGTTAATTTTAGTTTTTTCTTGGTTGGTTCACCCCTAATTCAGACAGTTCTTGACCCAATTATTTTTCTATAAATTCTTAATCCAATTCACAATCATTTGGGCACAAAAACTCTCATTTTTTATTTATATTGTGCCTTCTAAAAATTAGGGGGTTTTACTGCATTGAGTCGTTTCAATCGGTTTTGGCCTTCATTTGATTGATTCGCTTTCGATCCGACCGGTTCTTGCCCCAATTCTTTTTCTAGAAATCCTTCATCATATCTCATGGTGATTAGGATCAATAATTGTCATTTATTTATTTAATATCTCTTAAAAATCAGGGGTATTTTACCTTAAATCGGGTTGATTTAACCTAAACTTCTCATAATCCTTGATTTCCAATTAATGGGGGGGGGGTTCTAGTTTAGGCTTTTGAACATGTCCCCAATGCAATTCGGTTTTAAATTCTTGGCATTTTGGGTCTTTATGCTCGGTTCAATATCGTTTCTTGGGTTCGAAATTTCTGGGGTTTACAAGTCCACTTTTCCCTTAGACTTTGTGAAAGTTGCATTTTAGTATGTAACCTTCCTAACTTATTAATTTTGGTCTCTAACTTCTTAATATTGTCCCTTAAATCCCTAAAGTTCTTTAAATGACAATTTGTTCGTCAAATTTTCTAAAATTACTCTTACCCCTACACTTTACAAATTTTGCACCTTGCCCCTACTCTTTTTATCTTATCTCCTTATATCCTTAGACTTTTAGATTTCTTTTATCAGGTCTCTAATATTGTCCTAACCTTATTTTTCAGTCCCTCCAACTTTCTAAAATTTATCGATCAGTACCTAACATTTTAATATTCGCATTTTGGTCCCTAAAATTTTATTCTTAGCAAAACATATCAATTTCCCAACCTACTATCCTATTATAATCCCCATTGTGTTCTCTAGATGCCTACGGTCCTATTCCGACCAAGCATGGTCGAAACAATGCCCATTTCGGCCTCCTTTAGTCACTAGTTACAAAATAACACAGAATCGGTTCAAGCATAATACTTTCCTAGAGAGGCAAAGGTGGGGGACAAGATTGGTGGCAATGGAAAGTTGATCTTCTCGTTAATCCGGAGACACCTTGATCATGCTATGAGGTAGTCAGAGTTGTATGTATTTTGCGATTTACATAGGGGTGCCAGAAACATAGTACTATAAAGGGTATTTTGACCAAGAGGAGCCCCAAGGCTTACCTTTTTGCTCAGGGGACAATGTAGCTTGATAGCAAAGGTGGAGAGGAGGTTTTATGATTTTTTGTAGGATTTTAGGAGGGTCGTCGACAGCGAACTTCCATTCGAAAGGTGTCGACCTTTGTCGGGCATAATAAGGGAGGTTACTATTCTGCTTCCCTGGTGCCAGTAGAGAGATCATCAGTGTAAATCTTTGATACGAGAGAAAAACTAGGTTTATATTAAGCTTAGAAATACCTAATTCACTTATCATTTCTTGGGTTCTAGTTTAGGCTTTTGAACATGTCCCCAATGCAATTCGGTTTTAAATTCTTGGCATTTTGGGTCTTTATGCTCGGTTCAATATCGTTTCTTGGGTTCGAAATTTCTGGGGTTTACAAGTCCACTTTTCCCTTAGACTTTGTGAAAGTTGCATTTTAGTATGTAACCTTCCTAACTTATTAATTTTGGTCTCTAACTTCTTAATATTGTCCCTTAAATCCCTAAAGTTCTTTAAATGACAATTTGTTCGTCAAATTTTCTAAAATTACTCTTACCCCTACACTTTACAAATTTTGCACCTTGCCCCTACTCTTTTTATCTTATCTCCTTATATCCTTAGACTTTTAGATTTCTTTTATCAGGTCTCTAATATTGTCCTAACCTTATTTTTCAGTCCCTCCAACTTTCTAAAATTTATCGATCAGTACCTAACATTTTAATATTCGCATTTTGGTCCCTAAAATTTTATTCTTAGCAAAACATATCAATTTCCCAACCTACTATCCTATTATAATCCCCATTGTGTTCTCTAGATGCCTACGGTCCTATTCCGACCAAGCATGGTCGAAACAATGCCCATTTCGGCCTCCTTTAGTCACTAGTTACAAAATAACACAGAATCGGTTCAAGCATAATACTTTCCTAGAGAGGCAAAGGTGGGGGACAAGATTGGTGGCAATGGAAAGTTGATCTTCTCGTTAATCCGGAGACACCTTGATCATGCTATGAGGTAGTCAGAGTTGTATGTATTTTGCGATTTACATAGGGGTGCCAGAAACATAGTACTATAAAGGGTATTTTGACCAAGAGGAGCCCCAAGGCTTACCTTTTTGCTCAGGGGACAATGTAGCTTGATAGCAAAGGTGGAGAGGAGGTTTTATGATTTTTTGTAGGATTTTAGGAGGGTCGTCGACAGCGAACTTCCATTCGAAAGGTGTCGACCTTTGTCGGGCATAATAAGGGAGGTTACTATTCTGCTTCCCTGGTGCCAGTAGAGAGATCATCAGTGTAAATCTTTGATACGAGAGAAAAACTAGGTTTATATTAAGCTTAGAAATACCTAATTCACTTATCATTTCTTGGGTTCTAGTTTAGGCTTTTGAACATGTCCCCAATGCAATTCGGTTTTAAATTCTTGGCATTTTGGGTCTTTATGCTCGGTTCAATATCGTTTCTTGGGTTCGAAATTTCTGGGGTTTACAAGTCCACTTTTCCCTTAGACTTTGTGAGAGTTGCATTTTAGTATGTAACCTTCCTAACTTATTAATTTTGGTCTCTAACTTCTTAATATTGTCCCTTAAATCCCTAAAGTTCTTTAAATGACAATTTGTTCGTCAAATTTTCTAAAATTACTCTTACCCCTACACTTTACAAATTTTGCACCTTGCCCCTACTCTTTTTATCTTATCTCCTTATATCCTTAGACTTTTAGATTTCTTTTATCAGGTCTCTAATATTGTCCTAACCTTATTTTTCAGTCCCTCCAACTTTCTAAAATTTATCGATCAGTACCTAACATTTTAATATTCGCATTTTGGTCCCTAAAATTTTATTCTTAGCAAAACATATCAATTTCCCAACCTACTATCCTATTATAATCCCCATTGTGTTCTCTAGATGCCTACGGTCCTATTCCGACCAAGCATGGTCGAAACAATGCCCATTTCGGCCTCCTTTAGTCACTAGTTACAAAATAACACAGAATCGGTTCAAGCATAATACTTTCCTAGAGAGGCAAAGGTGGGGGACAAGATTGGTGGCAATGGAAAGTTGATCTTCTCGTTAATCCGGAGACACCTTGATCATGCTATGAGGTAGTCAGAGTTGTATGTATTTTGCGATTTACATAGGGGTGCCAGAAACATAGTACTATAAAGGGTATTTTGACCAAGAGGAGCCCCAAGGCTTACCTTTTTGCTCAGGGGACAATGTAGCTTGATAGCAAAGGTGGAGAGGAGGTTTTATGATTTTTTGTAGGATTTTAGGAGGGTCGTCGACAGCGAACTTCCATTCGAAAGGTGTCGACCTTTGTCGGGCATAATAAGGGAGGTTACTATTCTGCTTCCCTGGTGCCAGTAGAGAGATCATCAGTGTAAATCTTTGATACGAGAGAAAAACTAGGTTTATATTAAGCTTAGAAATACCTAATTCACTTATCTTGGTGGTCTAAGTAATGGGAATTTGCTCTCAAAAGCTTTTGGTATCAATGAATTATTGAGAGGGCCTCTTTCAACTTTCAAATGAGAATTCTCTCATCTGAAGCTATGGTTCACAAATTAATCATGTGGGTGGTACAGGGCAAGTTGTCATCTCTATGTCAATTTTTAGCTCTTAGTGAGATTCCCTTTCGCTACAAGAGAAAATCTAACAATTTCAATTTACAATTTTGGGTCCATAGTTGGGCGGGGAGACCATGCAAGTGTAGTGCACGATGCAAGTGCAGTGCACGCACATGTTTAACGATCAATATCCACTGTGTTGGACTAGTTTATGATAATTAAATTATTCGATTCAACTAATTTCAACCTTATTTTGATAGGTTTACCCGAAATTTAACTAATTTTTTTAAAAAATTTTATCATTTTCCCATGGTATGGAAACAAAACAAGAACTCCTTTTTGTCAATTTACGAGACCTGCAAAAAAAAATTCCGTAGTTATTAAGTGTAAGCTCGAACCTACTCTTGCTTAATATCTCCCATTTTCCTTATTTCATGATAAGGGGACATTAATTGAGTCACTTAAAAGTATTGACTTTATTTCAAATTCCTGATTTATGGATTCGTGTTTTCTTATACGATAGTAATAACATGTTGGCTACTTATGCGAATTTATTTAGGTATAGATTACGAGCAAACCCATATTTGTAATATTTGTAATGTTGTTGAACATTTACTCTTCCCTATGCTTTGACTTGTGTTTGGTTTGTTACATGTGAACTAATTAATTAGTTGGATAATTATTTTTACATGTGGATAGAAATTCGGTCTATAATAGAAATAGTTTCCAAATATGACAAGGTTAACCCAGGAAAGATGATGGCGACTACATGCTTACCCATCTGAAAAGAGCGCAAGAGAGCCAAGAATGAAAAGGTAACTCCCAACCAGTCGTATTATTGAAAATATTAACCCATTACTTTTAAAACATACTTTGCACAATCAGTAATAGGTCTCCTGGTACAGTGAAGATCAATTGTGATTCCTCATTCACATCAGGTTTAGACGTTATAGTACAACATTATGAAGGATGAGTCCTAATGGGAGGAGGACAACCAGTGCAGCCGAGACAAATTACAAAACCGATATAATTATGTTGATGAAGAAGAAGAAGTGGATTAACTAAAGGGTATTTCTTCATATTAGTGAACTTCATTCCACCCTTGGAGATGTTCCAAAAGGTAGAACTAAAGATAGCTAGCACTTGACAAGTGGGAGGTTAAGTGTTTTTTCTCCTGCACCTACCCCTTCATATTTTCCCTTTAGTTAATATAGAAGTTTGATTGGTGCAAAAAAATTGAAAAGATGGAAAAAAAGATTCCCATGAGAGCTTCCAATTCTCAGTCAGTCCAGCTTCGTATCCTCAAAACTAGCCTAGTTTTCGAAGATTGGCTCCAAAAGAGGACTCCACGGCTTATGATTCCGATTATAGCAGTTCACTGACTCCTGATGTTGTTGTTGCTTCTCCTTATTATCAACATCATCTCCTCCCTTGTTGTCATCCTTTTCCTCGACGACAATCGGAACTAAGGTCCCGCGGCCCGTTTTCTGGACGTGCCGCCTTCCCCTAAAGGCCGACCTGATAGCCGCCATCTCTGCCTGGACTACTCTGGCATTGGCCCGGTTGCAAGGTACCATCATGTAAGCCTTTCCTGCCATGAGCTCATCGTCTGCTCGGAGGGCGATGAACCTGCCGGCCTGGCCGGCTTGGTCAAGGGAGACAACGAGGTGGCCGGGGTACTCCAGCATGAGCTCTGCGGCTCGTGCGGGCAGGCTGTTCAGCTTCCGGAGATCACGGGAGGGATCGAGCACCTTGGCGGCGCTGGCGGACCCAAGGGCCCTCGTGCTGGCAGAAGAGCAGGAACAAGAGGTGAAGTTTCCCATATGATACCTGAATGTGAAGAGGCTGAGGAGGAGGAAATTATGGTGTTTGCAGGGAAGATGATATGAAGTATGAAGTTGAAGTGAAGGCATATATATATATATATATATATAGCTTTTGATTTTTCTCACCGGAAGAAAATGGTCAAACCCAAATACTTCACACGGTTCATCTATTGGTTTAAGTATTGTAAAGCCTATGAAGGAAGCAGACAAACGTGTGGGTGAGTAAAACTTTTTGAAGGACAAATTGTTGAAAACGCGCATATGTATGTGCGAGTGAGCGCCTTTGTGTGCTGTTCTGTCATCTGTGCTGTGGGGGTGCCTCTGGGTGTTTGTCCGTGAGATACAGATCAGTAACCTTTTCCCTCTCTTTCCCATGCCAGCCACCCAAAACTTCGTATCATTATTGGCTGATTTTATTTTAAATTATAATTAAAAGTTGTGTTTAAATAAATTATTAATTTATTTTTAAATGAATATTATATGAAACTATTGTAATTTACTAAAAAATTAAATTAGAATAATATTTACCTGTAAAATATGTATAATGATGATTTTAATGTATTAAATTATATTATAAAAAAAATATGATAGAATTAAGTAAAAAATAAGTTATTAAAGAAACAAAGTAGATGGTGAAATTTAAAAGTTGTGAGCTTACTATTTTGATATAAATTATTATATGTTATTAATTAAATATTTCAAACAAGGATAAAAAAGAAAATGATACTAGTTATCACTTTTTTGTTTACAAGTATAATAAATTATTGGTATATTTAATTATGATAAATTATATAAATAAATAAAAAAAATAGTTGATAGTAAACGTTATTATAAAATACTATTATTTTAATATCAAATTATATTTAATTATTAATATAATTATAAATATTTTAATATTTTAGAAAAATAAATATGGATGGACTATCATCATTTAAAGATACAAGTATGTATAGTATTTATAATAATCATGATATATTTTATGTTTAATTATTAATAGATATTTTAGAAAAATGGTTTTTGGATTTATAGTATCTATGGAATCCGCGGGTGCCTGTCGTATAGGCTTTCCACTACGACCAAAGAGAAAGGTGACCGTGAGATCATTGAGCATCTCTTGCACGCATCTTAGTGGTGGTGAAATGTCGATTCCTGGAGACCAAAATCACTATCATCGATATGACTCGCTCGACACGACTCAACTGAATCCGTAAAACCCACTACTGACTACACCGCTTGGATGTCATACTTAGTGCAAGAAGAGGGCGATGGCCTTATATATGCCTTTACATGACACTACAACGCGTCATCAAGTACTAATAACCAAACAAAGCTCACAATCTAGGGTTATTCCCAATTTTGGCATCAACCTTACCATTATACATGAACTCTTGTCGTTGTACTAATATTCTAGGAGGCCAAAAGTCACTAAGGCGCTTCAGATATTCCACCAAATTACAATTCCGTGTCAATTGCCCACTGAAAGCTGACAAGACAAATGGGAATATGACTCTTCAAAGGAAAAGGACGTAAACATTAGTGCCACCTAAATGGTAGATGACTGACTGCCTCCTCCTACTCTCTATTTGATTTGATATAATTTACTGAATAATTCAGCATCCCCGGATCAACCATCCCTAAGTAGCCAACTATCCTAAGAGGGTTTCTACCATACCCGTACTGATTTGGGCCACTTTTAATGCCTTATTTCTGATCTTGAGAAGGAAATCATCTTTAGTCCATTCACTAGGGAGATTTGGATGCGCACGGAGTGATGATTAAAATGCAAGTAGATCAATGGCATTGTGGATTTTGTGCATAAACAACAAAGGGTTGCTGCCAGGGCATGGCATGGCACCCTTATGGGAATATTAGAGGTGAGTTGATTTTTTTGGGTCATTACACAACCAGCTGAAATAGCATATTACCATGGCAATTCAGGAAAAATATACAGGATCACTCCACAAATCCTTCCATTGCCACAAGTGCATTAAACAAACAATCCAACCTTCCAAAAGCAACATTTTAGACACGCTACATAACCGCATCATCATCAAAGCTTTTAACCTGAATGTAAAGGCATAATCAAGCAGGGCAATGTTATATATTTGTTGAAATGGAGCTTACCAGGAGAGGATAGTGAAACATACATTTACCCTACTTGATGTACTGAGAAAGCCATCTGAACCCATCACCATAACCCATCTTTCGCACAATGCTGCACATAAAGACCTCAAGAGGTCGAACATTTGTGTCTGCCAGGACGACCTTCCCCTTGCCTGTGGTGAAATTTGTGAGTCCAAGGTGGTACCGGAGCTCATCCTCAGATACTGCATATGGTAAGTCGATCTTGTTGCCCAGAATGAGGAATGGGACATTCGCCAAGGCATCGTCTGAGAGAAGAGCATCTAGCTCTTTTTTTGATTCTGCAAACCTCTCTTTGTCATAAGCATCCACAAGGTAGATTACGGCATCCACCTGTAATTCATCTAGTTACATTACATAGGTCTTTATGTGGAAGGCTAGCTTTTTTTACCCCGTGTATAGTGGAATGTTTGGCAAAAGATAATCATCTCAGTTGTACAAAATCCACAACTTGTCTTTTGGGAACATAGAAAGACTTCACAAAGTGCTTATAATCTTTTAAAAACAACTTACATGTTCCAGTTAAAGAATACATTTTCTGAGGTGATTAGCATATACAGAAGACTAACTTATCCTTGAAAAAGCAGTGAGTACCGAGAAAGTTTGGTTTATGCATCACAGATGTCATTAGCATATCTAACTTATGGATGGTGGAAGATAAGTGGTTACATCATTAATTCGCAAAAGAGAAGAGCAACATTTCAATATACATTTACCTTGGCATAATAATCTTTCCATACCCTGCGAGCAATCTGATGACCACCCAAATCAAAGGCCTTAAATTTGATTTTTCCAATACTCAGCTCTTCTGACGTGGGGTACTGAGTAGGTTGGTGCTGGACCAGCCTCTGAAATTAACGCATCACAAGTTATAGCCATCATTTACATTTACATCAACTTATATAACCCCACTTCAATTTTGTAATTCTTGTTTAAAGATTACATTCGGATTACAAAACACAAGACCAATTTTGCACGCTTATACTGCGACAGGTAACATGAATAATAAAAGAGTAAATACAGCTGTTTCAGATCCACTCTGCAAGTGACGATCAATTTCAGATGATCGATTCAGAAAAAGAATGCAAGAACTCTTTAATTATTAGCCCCACAAATTCCAGAACAAATGTATTCACCAAAATGATAATTCTGAAGACTTTTTTTTCCCGATTAATAATCATGAAGTCCTCAAAAGAGCATATTCCAATAGTTGTTTCCAAAGACAAGAAAGGAAATAGACATAAGTTCTGCTAATCACGCTGACTGAACTTGGTCATAAATAAGCTCACAGTAGTCGCTACCGAGTAATCAGAAAAGTAGTAACACTAACTAGTTCAGCCTCCGAAACTCTTTTTGGCACTAACTCAATATGAAATCCCCCAACAAGGATTTTATTTTTCTTTTTTCTACCAGAACGAACATATTCCCTCAATAAACGTAATCGTAGCACATTTTCTGAACTATACCAATAGTAGAAAAGAATCTAAGGAAATATTTGTCAACAGATCATCGAAAAAACCACTTAACAATTGTTATAAGCAAGGAGATATGATCGAAAACCTCATCCTTGAGCATGTGAAGAAGAGTCGTCTTCCCGGCGTTATCGAGGCCCAGGAACAGGATCTTAGCCTCCTTCTGCCAGAGGCCGAGGGAGGCAAGGATTCCATAGAACCAGTCGAGGAAGAACATGGCGACTTCGACTCCGAGATTCTTCTACCTTCCACTCCGCCGCGGCTCTTCTATCTGGCGGTGCAATAGCACTCAGAAAAAGCTGATAAAGAGAATATGCAAGCTGATTGACGTGCGGCGAACAGGATCGTCTCGGTTGCGGGAGCCACGGATGAAGTTAGTTGATGCCTAAATTCGCAGCAATAGAATGGTGGGAGAGATGGTGAGATAAGAGATGATGGGTCGGTCACCAAGATAACAACGATGTCGTTTTTGTTCTTTCTCAGTAATTACATTTTAATCCTCAAAGTATTTTTATTATTCTTTCTCAGTAATTACATTTTAATACCCAACGTTCCCTCCATTAATCGTGTAAAAATTCATATCCGAGTGACGAATCTATTAATCGTGTAAAAATTCATATCGGAGTGACGAATCTATGTATGCTCTATCTCTGAAGTACAACCGTACAATCCAGATGTTTGGTTTGATGGATTAAAGAGGGATTTGAATGGTAGAGGTTTGTTAAAAATAAGATTTCTTTGTTAAATTATAAATCTATCGCATTTTTTCCTAATTTTCCTCCTACTCTCCTTTAAAATGTAAATCTCTAACAATGTCATATATTTATTCATCAGTAATCACTAACTAAACAATATTCATTGATGCGTAATCTTCCAGCGATCTCACTGGAGGCTAAAGAGCTAAAAATGTTTTGGAAGGGCAGAGAGATACGACCGTTTTATCCCGTTTACTTACCATTTTCATGCAATACAGCAAAAGCTCGGAAGCTCCTTTCGAAACTGTACAAAATGTGGCTCCAAATTACACCATCTCTTCCAGCCACGAGCTTGCGGAACCCACCTTCCAGTCAGCAAGCAAGCCTACGCCAATATTGCCTAATCCACTGCAGACATGCCAGTGGCTTTCTTAAGTCCGGGAAGACAACAGCCCGGTTTTTGCTGATCAAAGGAGAAATAATGAGTCAGGTCTTATGCAGGAGCATCCGAGAATGGTGCTGAAGTTCAATGAGAGGATGAATCGCAATGCCATCTGCAGAGCCACAATTCTGTGTTTTTGCCAAGACTCTAATCAACTTCTGGATAAGAACTGCCTCATCACTGGAAGTATGAGAAGATGAATCACCATCAAGGCCATCTACACGCCGACCATATGAACCCTCAAACTTGTTGGACTTGAAAGCAGCATTTCGAAGAACGTGTTCAGGAAGCCCTACACGAGAAGCCATCATTAGGGACCTGTTTTGTAAGGATTACAAATTCAACTAAATAGGGTTCTGAGGATGACCAATTGACAAAGTTCTATTTTGATTAATGCTTCTTTACTGACAAACTAATGTAGTGTTACATGAAAGCGTACCAGCAAGACGAGCAACATTGACACCGTAGCTTTTAGGACATGCACCAGCTGTCAATCTATAGAGGAAAGTAACTTCTTCAGTGCCATCAGCTCCATCTCCAACCCGACATGCCATATGACGGAGTGAAACCTGCAAGCAAATATAATGAAAAGATATATTAGAAAACGTGAAATAACTATGGTAATCATTTGAGAGAATAGTAAAATAGATTTTCCCTGCCATCTGGCATTGAGCTAATAGTTCGCAATGGATTTCTAGATTCTTGGGTGCTGTTATAAATGAGAAACTTTATCACAATGTAAACATAAAGAAAGGTAGTACCCTTTGGTCATCCTTATAGTTAACAGCTAAACGGTGATAATGGGTGGAAAACAATCCTCGACATTGCACCTTGCGGACAAAATACTCCAAGACTGATTCCCTGCATATACAAAAGTAGAAGGAGCAATGAGAAGCATGTACTTCATGTAAAAATATTGTCCTCCACAAAGTCATGTACATCTAAATCAATCCAAAGACAAATATGTCCATGGTGATGACTTACGCAATAGCTTGTCCATCTGAAGTTGATGTCCCACGCCCCAGTTCATCTAATGCTACAAGGGAGTTCTGAGTAGCCAATGCCTGGAAAAATTACAATATGTGACTCAGGTCAGTATTTACTCTGACCAACCCTCTCAGAGGCACAGTACAATAAACTCATGTCATACTAGGCACAATAATGAACTATTATGAGACATGAAGTTAATGAAATGAAAAGGAAGTGCAACTCCATGAACCGTTGTAATTTGTTATAGTTCTATTCCATTCCACAGCACTAAACATGCGGCGTTTTGATACAGTCACAAGCATCCTACATGCACAAAACAGATGCAGAAACCATCCGAAATTTCTAGCCATATAAATTCTGTTTTTTAAATGTAATCCAATAGTGCTTCTACCTATTTTTGCTCATGTTCTAACATCTTATCTACGAATTATGATACTACAATAAAGCAGAAGTACTCACCATCATTATGGCAGTTTCAGACAGTTCAGTTAAAAATGTGCTCTGTCCAGTCATGATGTGATCTTTGGCTCCCATCCGGACAAAAATTCTGTCCACAGGTGACAGTTCAAAGCTTTCAGCAGGCACAGTTGCTCCTATCTGAATAGAGGGAAAATAATGAGCATAAAGAAATAAAGCAAAGGTTTCAACTTAGCCAAACTGGGAAAATTACCTGTGCCAGGATCACAGAAAAGCAAACTTGACGAAGAAGGGTTGACTTTCCACCCATATTGGGACCTGAGAGGAGGAGAAAGCTTGCATTTGTACCACCTATATCAATGTCATTAGGCACAAACATTCCCTTTCCCAATGAATCACTCCTTAGGACAGGGTGCCCTAAGCTCCTGGCAGATATGTGAGGCCCTTTACTGGGACAAGATGAGCTTGCAAAGGATGGACGACATGATGGTCCTTCGAAGTAGTCGCTTGCAATTGCTAAGCTGATCAGCACATCAAGCTCTGCAGCAAGAACAGATTTTCAAAGAATGATACTAAAGATGAAAGTACTGCTTTTTAACATTTCTCATTCCAAAATCAAGTGTGATTGAGTCAAAGCCAAAGAAAGATAAAATAGGGAAGATTTAAGTCTGTAAGATATCAGAGAACAACAAGGAAAGCCAAAGATCAATTTGCAAAATCATCTTCTATATACCTGCAGTGGCATATACCAATTTCCTCCAGTTATTTTGATGTTCACAGAATTGCTTGATCAGTCTATGCAAGATGCTTTTCAGTGCACACTCTTTATCAGATTCAGCTTCAGTGAGCTTGCTTAGATGCTTCTTAATAGTAGGATTCCAATATCTGAAGAAACCCTTCATATTCCCAATAGATAGAAAGGCAAAACATAAAATCAGTGCAGAACTAAAAAATGATAAGGCGGGGCATAAGGGCTTCATGAACTTTAGTTTAGGAGCACAAGTGAAAAATCATTTGTCTTCATTTGTCAACCAAATCGAGATTGCAGAAGCAAGACATGCAAATATTTAGTGCAAATCCTCTTCTTAATGAACTTAGCTCTAATTGCAGAAGCAAACTGATATAAGGATTGAACATTAACTCTGAAACCTGGATGTCAAATCGTTTATTCCTCTTGACATGCACCATAAAATCACAGCATTAGGTATTCATATTCATGGCTAGAGAAGTTGCACACCTTTTTAGATGATCGTAGCTCATAATCATGGGGAATACTGCCACGTAATCTTTCAGGTACTTCTAACAGGTAGGTCTCCTTTCCAACTGAGACATAGGAAATCTAAAATAAAATAGAAAAAAGATTAATATGTAAGTTATTAATATTATGGCACAATAAATAAAAAACATCAGTAATTCACAATGGATTGATTACTTACTGTACTGTCTCCAAGCAATTTCCTCTGCTCCTTTAGGTGCTGTGTGAAATTAGACTCAATCCCCTTGATCACGTTGCAAGCAGAATCATACTCAAGGTCAACTCCTTCATGAGGTATGATGCGGCCAGAATTACTGGCTTCAACCCAATCAAAGGCACCTTTGAAATGTCTTAGGACTGAACCAACATCAGGAAGACCCCTATCTGCATAAAAAAATAGTGAAGTTATAAACCAAAATTTCTACCTCGAACATATAAAGAAAACTATAAGAGCCAGTACCAGGTGTTAGCAAATAATGCAATCGAGCAGACTCCACATTCTCTAGAGTGGCACTGAATGAAGAACATGCTTGAGCTAATACTTCACAGCCTCTCAAAGCTGATATGAACTCAAGCAGAAGCTTCTTAGAGGCATCCTCATAAAGAATTACTTTTTTTGCATTCCTTCCACAGGCTTCACTGCAAAAGCCAGGAAGATAAGTAATTTAATGAATTAGTAAAAGCATGGCCAATATTCCAAAAAAAAAAACATGGCAGATGTGTGAACAGCATTCTATTATGTATTACCTGCAAGAGAAAATGCGCACAAGCAGACGCTCCATATCAGGAATCCTGGAAAGTGCCCTTCTAAACTCTAGTGCGGAGGGAAGGCTTTCTCCCTGAGATAACATATATTCATTGTTTAAATTAAGCATTGAGGTAAGTGGTTGAAGAATCCACTGGAACCACAACCTACGTTCTTGAAAATCACAGGAGATAGATGGGAAATATTTTCCACATAATGGGATGCAATTCAGAGTTAAGCACAGAAAGGATATCTACATGCACATTAAGACAATGATGCAGTGGTCTAATCAGTATAGATTTTACAAATAGATAATGGTCCATCTAATGATTTTTTATTATTTGTTATTTTATTAATTTTTAATTAATGCTATTTTTCAAAAAAAAAAAGAGGTATATAGTGTTGATTTACCAAAAACATGATGTTATATGTAATTGCACTGAATGCAAGCTATAAGGCTGCTTTCACCCAAAACATATAAGAATGAAAAAAATAATTCTATTCCAGCCAGGCTGCAGGAACTTCTACTCAGATCTGGACCCTTGTCATATTTTCCTAAAGCATTTCATAGGATGAAACTGAATGAACAAAGTCAGGACCACATCATGAAGCATACCTTTATGTCTGCTATAGCATCCTGTCGTTCCTTAATTGCTTCCAAATTGTATAATGGTCTAGCTAGCCATTTCTTGAGAAGCCTTTTCCCACATGCTGTCACACAATGGTTCAGTTGTGCGTAAAGAGTCCTTCACAGACAAAAATAAGTTAGAGGGAGCCACAAAAAAGCATTAACAGAACTAGCGGGCTTAATGATATCAATGGGCAAGGAAAGCATACCCTGAGGATCCACCATTTTTGCTATTCTCAAAGATCTCAAGGTTCTCAAGGGCGGCAGCATCTAGAATCAGATGTTTCTGAGCATATTTGGTAAATCTTGAACATGGAAGTGACTCAAACTTTGCAAATCTAAGCAAAGTCTCATCCAATGAAGCTTGTCTAAGGTAATAGATGGCACCTCCTAAGGCTGATAGGGCAAGGCTGCCATCATCACCAGAATTCACCAGCTCACACACAGTTTCAGGTAAAGAGCATCTACCATTATCTTGAACACAAGAAGCAACTTCCAGCATATCAGCTTCAGGTGCACAGCCAGAATCGAGCATATTACTGAATCTCCTGTATATGGCCTTAAGTTCAGATATAGTTCTGTGTGAATCCCAAAATTCCGATCCTGGAATCAATTCATTCACCAAAGGATCCCTTGTATGAGTAAGCAGCACTCTCTCAGTTTCAGTGCCTAAGAGTTTAGAAGGTTTAATGATTTCTACTGGCCGCATCTCAGTCAACAGACAACACAAGGCACTGCTATCTAAGTCATCTTTGATCTGCAAATACACAAAAGTCATCGCTTACAAATGACATTTATCATAAGTATTGCACATCACTCCGTAGTTATGTAGTCTCACTGGCATGCATGAGAAATGAATGCCTAAGTTTCATTGATCAAGGTATTATCATAAGGATGGTAATTGTTGTGATCAATCTAACAAAGCTACTCAGATGCAAGCAAATAGAAAGCAGAGATAGAAGAACGAAATTCACAAAAGGGACTGGAACCAACACCTGTCCAAGTATAATTGTGCTTGTAGCAACGTCAATCAAACATATGCCTAGAATCCTTTCTGCCTTTTGACCTGCTGAAATAAGATTATTCTCAGTCACTGACATTATGTAGGAAGCTTCTGGGTTAGCTGACAGAATTTCTCCCTCTGTTAGAGTTCCTTTTGTAATTACTCCACAAATTTCACGTTTCACGACCTGAAAAATGAAAAGGTGAATTATTCGTGAATGACCTACTAAAGATGTCAAATGGGGGAGATTCCCTCAATTGATACAATGGTAGATTGTAATATCCAAGTATCTGATCAAAGTCAACTAAAATTGAGAAGTATATCCCCTCCTGATTAGAGCCAGAATCTTGACTGAGGTAAAATAGCATCCTAGAGCTTCTCAACCTAGTTCAGGCTTCAACACATTATAAACCATGAACAGAGTAAAAGATGCTTAAGAAGTCTTTCTGATAATTTAACCATGTAATCAGCATCTTTCTACCTATGAAAATGACAATTAAACAGATCTTTAGAGGGAGCAACCATCATATGTTCCCCAACTGATAATGAGAAATTCAGAGAGTTCATGCTTCTGTAAACATATTAGCAACAGATAGAAGTATGAGGCAAAGAAGAAAGGGGAAATTCCACATATGACATGGACAGCTTAAGAAAATAAAGCATAGATATTACTTCATGTTCACAAATTTCTATAACATTGATCATACCTTATCTTTAGAGCCCTTCTCTTTACGGCGGATCTCCAGCTGTTCAGGGGTTTCTGTCTGCTCCACAACAAGAACTCTATAACCCTGCTTTATGAGGCAACAAGTGGATGAACTTTGGGCATCCTGATATAGAAGGTACTTGGAATAACAGACAAATAAATTTGAGATAGGTAACCTTTCTTGCCAATTTTTCCACATTCATCGAAAAGTTTCTTTCGGGAAATCCACAATGAGGTTGCTCTCCCTATAAAAGTAAACCATTGTCATACATAGAAGGAAACAAAGTTGTACCACCACATTCTTCTCTGTTATAGAAATTTCAATTTTTAAATCCACCAGAAAATATGTTTAAGAACCCTCCTGATATTCACATTAGCAACACCTCCATGATGATTGATGAAACAACATTCCATGCCAAAGTGAATAATTTGGATAAACTCACAAAAGTCTGAGATAAAAATGCAAGCACAAGTAAATATTGAATATACATATATATATAAACATGTGAACCCAATGATATATTACCTTCATATATTGCAGATCCAGTTCCTTAGCCCCTACATGTGCATCCATTTCAAAAAGCTCATAGAATTTTCCCATCTATTCATGCAAAAGAAAATATCCATCAGATAACACTGATTGATGCAACAACAAAGAAAAGTAGCTGGCATAACTAAATACAAGATATCAACAGTACTACCTTAAAAAATATGACCTTGTCCATGTGATTTGACTTAAATTCCCACCATTGTCTCTGTGGGATAATGTGTGACAATATCAACAAACTATATAATGATTAGGAGTTTAGAAAGCATTTTATATCAGCTCAAAATTTAGAGAACTTTATATTCACCTGTCCTCCGGATAAACTTCTGAGGAAATTAGGAGGCAAATACAGAGTTCTGGGATCATAATCTACATCTCCAGGACACCTTCTCTTGGCATCCCTGCGTTCCCTATTTCAAACCAAAATATTCAGCATGTACTACCCACTTTCTTCCTTTTATTAGTATAAAACCAGGAATAGATTGATAAGGCAATCTACATAATATAGTTAAGTAACAAAAATTCACGCAGCTGGTACAGTATGCTACATTAGTCAAATAGTCCAAAAAAATAAGGCTAAAATCCCAAATAAGGTTATGAACTTTACTAATAACTCAATTAGGTCACCCACTTAACATAACGAGGGTTACCTAACAGATATTTTAAGAGATGAACCTTAATTTATAATATTTTTTCTCCATGAGTGAGGTTAGTAATAACCTGACCTCACGCTCTCAAATATTGTACGGGATAGTTGAATTGAACCATGAATGAAAGTTCACGATTTAAATTGAACCAAATAAAAGTTGATTGTCTAAATTGAATTATCGGTCAAGTTCACAGCTTTATTTTGGGATTTAACCAAAAGTTAAGATACTCTGACAATGTTATACAATCTATACTAGTTTATAGACATTTAGAGTGGCATTGATCAAAGAGCCTCTAGTAGATTTATCCACATTCTAAAACGGGAATTATAAATAACAGGGTGTACAAGCTCAAAGGAATACTCACGGTCCAAGAAACGGTAATTTCTCAGCTTCCCGCAGAGAAAATCTTTCAGAAACATCAGTTGGCAAAGGAGTCATATGGTTAGTTTCCTTCTTGCATGCAGCTGCAAAAATCCATGCAGGAGTTAAAAAAACAATTTATCACAGCACAAATAACTGCAATGATGAAATAAGGAAGACAAGTGTGATTCCTTCCTACCATATATGCAGATAACTGCACATTAACGTTTCCCCAAAACCAATGAAACCAAACTCATGGAAACCAACATTCTTTTCAGGGTTTTGACTATCAAATCCTATAAATGGAAGTGTCCAAGCAGCACAACAAGGCCTTCTTTATTGTTATTACCAATCAAAAATAAAAAATTATTTTCCCTTTAACAGAAATACGAAGACAAAGATCAATGTCTTCAAACAATTCATTTTCCCTCCTTGACCTTTTTTGATGCCTAAACTTGATAAGATGCATAATTCCTCTTTGAATCCAATATGCAGAAACAGGTTATCAATATTTAGAAAGATGCCCCACCCCATAAGGAAAAGACTCTCCAAAGCAACGCCAGGAACATTCATGAAAGAAAAACTACGGAAAGCATAGCAGATGAAATTATAAAACCAAGTACTTGACACCGTTGCTTACAGTCTGAAATGTTATTCCCCGTGTCAGATGACGAAATCTTACACCCTTCCTTACTGAGACCTCCAGCGCTACTCTTAATCCTCTTTTCTGGATCCAACTGATTTCCACCAATGCTCGCCTTCCGCTTCCTTGAAAACGATTTCCCTCTTGCCTTCCCACTTGGTTTCTTTCCCAAATCATCATCAGAGCCATCGCCATTACCTTCACCAACACTATCATCATCTTCATCCTCATCCACAAGGTCCACTTCCATGTCTTCCTCAACTTCCTTGTCCGCGTCATTGCTCTTCCAATCTTCATCGTTCGAATCATCATCAACTCCGCTGGCATCATCACCATTACTCTCGCTTTCAACATCCTCAGTCACTGTCAGAGTTACCTTATCCAGAGCCACACCACCACCGCGCCTGAGCCGCTTGAGATGCCTTGGCCTCTCATCGATCCACTCTATCTTCTCGTTCACCAAATCCAGCTGCTCCTCCTCACCGTCATCATATTGAATATGATGCTTCTTGCTCTCCTCATCGAAGGACATGATGCAGCCCTCATACCAGGACTTGTCCAATGGCCAGTAGACCTTAATCTTCTTCCCCACATCCTTCTGGCCATAAGGCCTTGGGGGATCGGCGTTAACCGCGGATGATGGTATGACGAGAAGAGGCTTAGGTTTTTTAGGTTTGGATTGGAGAGGGGAAGGAGTGGTAGGGCTGTTGTTGGGACTAGCATCCGATTTCTGGCTAGGGTTAGGGTTAGAGGCAGCAGCCTTAGGGTTTTGCTTGGTCAGAGGTGGAGAGGGGGTGGATGAGTCAAATTTGGAGAAGAAGGTTGTGATTTGGCTCTGTTTATTGACCAACGGAGATCTGCCATTGCTCTGGCGGCGACCTGGAGCCATTGCTCTGTCGAGAAGATTACAGATAAAGAGAGAGGAAGTTTTCCGCTTTGATCAACTTTGCACTACAGTGTGTAGGGATAACGGAGGAGATGAGAGAGAGACCTTATAGCCGGAGAGAATGGCGGGAACAGCAGGGGCTTCCTGGGGAAACGTTCCGGCGGGTGGAAAGATTTGGCGGGAACCAAAAGGATTAATTACCCATTTTCTGGGTACTGTTATGATTTATGAAAGGAATAATGTTCTTGACGACATATTGAATAAAAAATGATCTTTGACGACAAAGAAAAATGGAAATAAAAAAATAATGACAAAAGGTTTTTTAAATAATATTTTTAGTTACTTGATATTTAGTCTTTCAATTTTTGAATTAATAATAATTTAGTTTCTTAATTTTATTTATTAACAATTTAATTCTCAAATTTCTATTTTATCTAATACTTCAATTCTTTAAATGGAATTAAATTGAGTAACTAATGTGTTGATAAAAGTGAAATTAAAATATTAAAATGTTAAAAATAAAATTTAAGAGACTATTGGGTAGAAGTAAAATTAAAATATTAAATTATTGAAAAGTAAAATTAATAAATAAAATTATTAGTAAATCCAAAACTTTAATAAATAAATGGTTAATTATGTTTGAATTTTATTGAAAAAAATAAAGTTGTTAGTAGAATAATACTTTATGGCCTTTATAGAATAATACTTAAATATCCAAAATTATCATTGTTAATTTTTTAATATGTTGCTTTTTATATATTAGTAATATTAATTACGGGATTGAACTAAAAACTATGAGTAACGGTAAATGGTCATTATTTTATGAAGGAACTATTGTATTTTGGAGTGATAATCATAAATGTAAAATTAGATCATTTACTTAAAATTTTAATTATATTTAACATTTGACCTCTTTTGTTCAAAAGCCAATGTGTCAAGTGCACGCTTAGATGGTGCAAAAAAAGGGCATGCTTTAGTATTATATCAATTCTTATTGAATGATATAACTGAAGAAATCATTATATTATTTTTTATTGAATAATATAACTGAAGAAATAATGTTGATGATCCACCATAGTTTTTTTTTTACACATCAAAATGGATCTTAATTGGAATGGGATAAAAATGAATCACCATTACCATTATTTTGTTGGTAAAAATTTTAATATAAAGCCAACAGCTAATTTGGTCATAAGAGTATACAAGGATACTTAATTTAACCATAAAAAACTAGTGAGTGCTTAATAGGTTCTTAATATATTTGCATTACATTGTTTAATCGATATTGAAATTAATAAATTTAAGTATAATTATGAAAATTTGAGGTTAAAAAATATTTTGATATAAAAAGTATTATATTAAATAAAATAAATAAATATTTTATATTTAAAAGTATAAATTAATTTTAAGTAAACCGGGTATTAAACACTATTTTTCATAATATTGTTTTATTATAGTAATATAATTTTTACTATTGAAATCATTCATACTAAATAACTTAGAATTATAATATATAAAAAGACTAAATCTAAATAAAAATATTAAAAATTTTAAATAAGTTTTAGTTAAATATGCTTGATATACTATAATGTATAGTTCAATCTACTTGTTTATCCAAATTGGATATTGATTCATCAACTTTGTTACAATCAACCTAAACCTCATATTAAAATC
Source organism: Trapa incisa (assembly GCA_030064435.1). Taxonomy (NCBI): domain Eukaryota; kingdom Viridiplantae; phylum Streptophyta; class Magnoliopsida; order Myrtales; family Lythraceae; genus Trapa; species Trapa incisa. The sequence goes on along the minus strand of CM057770.1, from coordinate 4,113,436 downwards.
AACCTAAACCTCATATTAATCTGTAAACAATTTGTTATAACACTCCCAACTCTTACTATATTATCACATTTTACCTACCGAAAATTTCAAAACAAAAATAAAAAAATGGTATAATTTAATAGTATTAGGTCAAACTAATTAAGTAAATCTATATTTAGACCGATTTAATTTAAACCAAAATAATCAAATTTAAATAAAATAAATGGAATCACACCTAAATAATATGTAAATTTATATGAATGTACATATTAAATAATTTAAATAAATCCTAATTTGAAGAGCTGAAATTGTATTATTCCAAAGAAATTAAAAGCAAAAATTTAAATTCAAATACATAACCCAAATGAATGTGCTAAGTATATAAAATAAAGGCTTACCCTTATAGTAATTAACCAGTCACAAATAAATTAAAACCAAAAGGATGGATAGACAAAATAAGCCTTTAAACAAATTAGCTATAATGAAAGTGTCTAAGTAAATTAGCCTAAATGAATCTAATTAGTACAAGAAAAATAAAAATTTAATAATAGATCGAAGGCTAAAGGATGAGACATGGAACCTAAGGAGGGGAGCCCTAGTGGTTAATATGGGCAGAATGATGTCCAAAAATTTATCAATATGCGTAAGAGTAATTGAATGAGCTGATATTACCGACCGAAATTCCATAAGCCCTCCTTCAACTAGAGGGAGACATACCATATACATAGATGATGTTGTTATCAGCCAAGAAAATATGTTACATTATCTTACGAGTACCCTTACCTTAGTGGGATACACCATTTTTCAATGTCCTATATATGAATAGGAGTCATCCCTACCTTCTTACTACCGAGAAATCAATAAGAATCATAAGGCAGAGGAATTCAAGATAAACATAATAAGCCTATTACCGGAGGAATTCAAAGATGGAATTCATCAAGGAAAAGTAGGTGACCACGACTAATCAACGATTGAGAGAAATTCACAGATGGAATCTGTGAAGATAAAACACTAATTAATTGAAACAAAAAAAATGGAAGATGAAGGAAAATGCACTTATGCATAGTCAAAGAACGAACGAGGTGAAGGAGTTCGAGGCATCATGGAGAACGTTTGTTGGAGGACCTGCAACAGGACCTGCAACATAAAGTATATCAGATTTTAGGGTAAGGAAAAAGGGGTAAAGGGATGATATTCCCCCTACCCTAACAAAGAAATTACAAGTGTACCTCTCTTTTGCATTATTACCAAGTTAATCTAAAGCTTGTAAACAATTATCATTATGCCATCCTAGCCCAAATCACCGAATTGCCCTCCCTAGGGTTGATAAAATTATAGGCATGCCATTGAGTGAATTAAATAACCAAAATGCTCTTGTGAAGTTGACAAAATTACAAATGCCATCAATGCTATATTTGGTAAGGTAAATAGGCCAGGATGCTGAAATTACAAAAATGCCTTAAAAGGCATAATTGAAGAAAAGAGGAAAATTCGAGTCTTAATGACTGACCTAGGTTCTTCAAGTACCAGATTTCAAGTGGAAGGTACAAAGGGAGAAAAATATACATGATTGTGCGAGAGTAGTACGAATATTTGTAAATCCCTTCGAGATAAACATGTCCCCAGATAATAGTGAATGAGATTTCTAGTATCGAGTCTAATTGGACTAGTGACATGATATTACTTGCAAAATTTACTACATAATTTTCTTATAAAATCATTTTCCAAAAATATAATCCATTTATTGTGTAAAATAGCTAAAACTATTTTGTGATATATATTTCTATTGCGAGAATGAATTTTGATTATAGGATTTCCTATGAAAGGTATGTGAACACACTTCAAGTGGATGATCTAATTCCAACTATCGATGTAGGATATAGGTGGAGCCTATGGTTGATAAAGAGTTGTTAAATATAATTCTATGAAAGTAGGCTCAATGCCATGATTTTGAATGAGAATTGGGCACAAGGCCATGTTTTGAAAACTCGTACAGTGGGTCCAAGAGCAATGAGAACGGGTTAATAAATAAGATCTAATTTAAAAGATTGATAAAAGTTATCACCAATTGATAATGTTTGCTTAAGTCGTTGAGCTGAAGTCGGGTTGGAGCTTGTTGGGCTAATTGCACAAATAGAAAGGTATTAAATAAAAATACTATTATTTGTGATTGTAATCGTGTGGAACCAAGAGACATCTGATATGGGGTAGTGGTAGTTCTAAGGGCTGCTGGACAACAAGATTGGGACAAGGGAAGTTATGCTGGTCTAGTATGCCGTAGAGGTCTAGGAGCTTTGTGCATATTAAGACTAAGGAAGAAGGGGGTGAGGTCTCATCCCTCAATAGCGGACAATTTCATTCTAAAATATCTAGGGGTGGACAATAGTGCTCACATAGATGAATGGTTGAGGTCGTAGCCTTGTACCAATGTGGTAGAGGTTATAGCCTCTCACCATGGTGGACAGTAAAGGTGCTCCGGGCCACAAGTGAGATAGATCGATTGTCATACCCCGACCCGGTTTGGTCGGATCCCCGTGAACAACCTGCCACTCCCTTTGGTCTAAGAAGGATTTCACTCCCTTCTAAACCGCGAGGAGTCAAGCGTCTTTTTTACCTACCTTTCTTGGAATAACATTATACAAAACTTAATATGTTAACAACTTTACATATCTGTCTTAAGAGTTTAGCCTCGAGGTATTCCTTAAGGGTTTGTCTTCCTTCCTAAAAAAGGGTTAAAGGGAGGGGGTGAGTTTCTACAACTCAGTGAGCGGTGTTGGGGAAATGAGTTTCAAAACACTTAGTTCATCAAAAATCTTTAACACATTGTTCTTTAAAACATTTCATCCTTTTTAAACCTTGGTGTATTTATCTCTTTTAGCACATCCCCTTGCCTCGGAAGCCATTTAGAAAACAAATGCACACCCTTTATCATAAATGGTACAAACATTCGTAGGGCAATCCCAGACTACACCCACTTGGAGATCATCGCGCCTTTTCTATCCACCCTAATAGAAATCCCAGACTTTTACCCCGAGTCTGAGTGGACGTCCCAAACGTTCGACCCTCAGACCTAAAAATCACTTCGTATACATATGAGGACGAAGACCTCATCTTTACCCCACCTCGATCTTGTGCGCAATAAGATCCTGGAGCTTCATGACTAACTGGCACGACGAACTGCTCTTATTTCCTATTACTGTTTATTTATGGGCTTTAGCCCATGCCCACTATCCTTGGGCCCACTGCATGTATTTTTTCAAAACTGGACCTTGAGCTCTGAGTTCAAAACTGAAGCCCCTAGCCTATTAGAGCTGTTCTAGCTCTTATCAATAAGGTATCCCAAATAGTTTAAGCAATGACACACAGTTAGGGGAGAACACTTTCGACGAAATCTTATTTTTAACTCATCACACTAACCAGGTGTGATGATAGGTCCGCTTACAATTGGTATACAGGTTTTTCCTTTTAGTAAAGAAGCTCATCATACCAACTGGGTATGATGTTTAAATAATCCCACTTACAACCGGTAAGTAGGTTTTCCTTTAATAAAAGTACTCATCACCCCAACCGGGTATGACCTTAAATAATCCCACTCACCCGATGACTGTGACGTGTTCGTCCCCAGTTAGCTTTCCAAGTCCTGTTCGAGCTCCTTTACTCACGTCCTTATCTGAATTCGTTCCTACATGGTTTGAGTATCTTTATCAGAAATGACTTGGCATGAATAACCCTTCTATTCCCATTTATTTACACTTAGCCATTATTTTTACATTATTGCAATTAGGTCCCTAAAGTCCACAATCTTTGACTTTAGGTCCCAAATTCACAATTATTTTTAATTAAGTCTCCAGGGTTCCAAAAACCCTCTTAGGTCTTAATTTTCTCAAAATGGTATATGGGGCTCAAATTTCGTAAATTTTCAATTTGGTCCCGAACTTTTACAAAATTACCATTTTGCCCCTAAGTTCCAAAAATGGTCAATTGGCCTCAATTCTTTAAAAAATTGACCAATTGGTCCTCCAACATCTTTCTCATTGCTAATTGACCTTCAATTTTGAGAAATTTCATGGAGGTCCCTCAATTTTTTAAAATCCCCAATTTTTCCCCAATTGCTACCCCTCTCTACTAACAAATTTGATTTCTTCAATTGGCCGTTCAAACGGGATTAATTGCTTCAATTGATGGCATGGATCAGTTTCTACACCTCCATACGATCAAATGAAGCCTTGAATTGCAGAATTTGTATTTGAAATGAGCTAAAACGGAATTTCGCTAAAAAATGTACATAGAGAGAGAAAGCTTCGAAAGCTTACCATCAGAGGTGCAACTATCTAAACTCTTAATCTAGGAATGTATCTCTTGTCCTTAGGATTCTTCTAGGATCAAGAATCGCTACAATTGATGTCAGTTTCAAGGTGGATTTGGTTAGTGAACTTCATCACTTTCTCTCTCTAGAATCGATCTACAATGACGGAGGAGGGCTGAATTAGCTTACCTTTCACCTCTGTGGAGGTCGTGGGAAATATGAGGAGGCATGGTTTGGTCGTAGGAGGTCTAAATTGGCTGAATTCTGACTAGCCAAAACAGGGTAGCTTCGAACCGATAGAGTTGCTTCACTGTTCGATCCCATCGGCACTTTTCCGACAATCCTTAGGTCGAAAGGAGGTTGCTGTCAAGTAGCTAACTTCCCTCGGAGTTTGTATAACTCGTCTTTGCTTTTTGAGGCTGAGAAAAGTGCACAAGTCGGGGCTCTAGTTTGAGCTTCACCGAAAAATGGAGCACTTTGGAGAGGAGGACGATTTGAGTTGTGTGGAGGATGAATGGAGGGGAGCTCTTTATATAGGGAGCTTGGGAACCTTCTGCCTGACCAATTTCCATACTAGTCGACCTTATCCTCGCCCGAACATTCCTAAATCGGAGGGAATATTCCTTCACTAGGAAAGGAAAGTTTTTGAACCGATGAACAGTGTTGTCATCCCAAGGAAGAATACGACACTATTCTGGACCGGTCCGATCCAACCAGGTTTAATGGTGAAAATCGGTCGGTTTAGGTCCAATTCAATCAATTTTCTCAAAAATAAAATTCAATCAATTTTCTCAAAATTAAAATTTTCTAAATTTATTTTCTATCTAATGTTGGCTTCAATTCCCCAATTTGAGATTTCTAAGCCACATAGAAAACAAATTACCAAATCCGGTTCATTATGGTTCAATTTGGTTTGATCCGGTTTGAGTTCGGTTCACCCTAAACCAGTTCGGTTTTCCCCTTTAATTGACTTCATGGTTCTTCCCCATGATTTTTATGACTCTTTTGGTTACTTGGGATTTTAAATTTCCCATTTTACCCTTATTTACCAATTTTGGTTCGTTAAATGGTTCGGTTTCCTCTTTGGTATCAACCGGTTCTTTCCCGACTTTTCTCATTCTTAAAAGGACGGAGTTTACAACTCTCCCCTCCTTTTAGGGGTTTTGTCCCCAAAACATTTATATCTCAAACAGTTGGGGGTACCCATCCCCCATGACAGTTTCAGTTCCTTAGGTCTCTTCTTGTACTGGTCTATTCTGCCAAAGAACTTTGACTATGAGAATCTTTTTGTTCCTCAAATTCTTGTCTCTTTGATTGATAATTTGCGTTGGTTATGCTTGATAGGTCAAATTTTCCTCTAACTCAGGTGGGGGTCTGTCCAACACATGGCTGAGGTAGGGTTGGTACTTTCAGAGTACTAAGATATGGAATACATCATGTATCCTTTGTAAATTTGGAGGCATTTCAAGTCTATAGGCTATTAGCCCTACCCTTTGGGTTATGGTGTAGGGACCAATATACCTAGGTTTCAACTTTCCCCATTGTTGAAACCTATGTATTCCCCTCCATGGGGATACCTTAAGAAATACTTGGTCTCCCACTTCAAATTCCAAGTCTCTTATTCGATAGTCTCCATAAATCTTCTGTTTATTCTTGGCTGCGTTAAGTTGACTCCTTGTTATTTGGATTTTCTCAGTGGCGTCTTCTATCAGCTCAACCTTTTTGAGCTTTCTTTCTCCCATCTCTTCCCAAAATAAGGGGGTACGAAATGGCCATCCATAAAGAGCATCATAAGGAGACATTTGAATACTGACTTGGTAACTGTTATTGTAGGCAAACTTCATCAGGCACAAGTATTCCTTCCAACCATTGTTCATTGTGAGTATGCATGCTCAGAGCATATCCTCTAAGGTTTGGATTGTCCGTTCAAACTATCCATCGGTCTAAGGATCGAGCATTGTACTCATATGGAGTTTAGTTCCCAGGGCATTTTGGAGGATAGGCCAAAACCTTAAGGTAAATCTCGGGTCCCTATCCAACATTATGCTTACCAGACACAATTGAGTCTTACAATTTCTCCTATGTATAGGGCAGCCAATTGTTCCACGGAATTGGTCACTTTTATTGGTAAGAAGTGGGCGGATTTGGTCAATTTATCCACAATAACCCAAATCGCATCTCGTCCTTTCCTAGTCACCGGTAGTCCCATGACGAAGTCCACGGTAATGTCTTCCCATTTCCATTTGGGAATTGGTAGGGGTTGTAGCAGTCCTAAGGGTTTTTGGTGTTCCGCTTTGATTCGTTGACAAGACAAGTATCGTGCTACATACTCTGCAATGTTCCTCTTCATCCCTTTCCACCAATAACCCTTTTAGAGGGTATGGTACATCCTGGTACTGCCCGGATGCATCACATATACAGAGTCATGTGCCTCCTCAATTCCTTGTCCTGAGGCACACATACCCTAACTTTGTAGGTCAACAATCCATCGCCTTGAAGGGTGTAGTCCGAGGTTGTTCCCTCATTGGTCAGGTCCAAGTAGGACTGAAGTTCCTTGTCCTCTTTTTGGTGAATCTTGATTAACTCTATTAGGCTGGATCTTACAGTTATGTCGACCATCAGACATCTCTTTTCTTTATCTACCTTGAGGTCCACCTTCATTTTTCCCAATTGTTGTAGCAAGGGCAGATAGTTTGTCTTTATCTGGGCCGCTTCAGTTTGATACTTACGACTTAGAGCGTCTGCCACTATATTAACCTTCCCGGGGTGGTATTATATCATGAGGTTATAGTCCTTCACCAATTCTAGCCACCTCCTCTATCGGAGATTTAACTCCATTTGAGTTAGGAAATTCTTAAGGCTCTTATGGTTTGTATATATTATGCACTTAATCCCTTACAGGGAGTGTCGCCAAATCTTGAGGGCGAATACTATTGCGGCTAACTCTAAGTCGTGAGTGGGGTAGTTCTTCTCATGTGTATTTAGTTGTCGTGAGGCATAGGCGATAACCTTTCCTTGCAACATTAGTATGTACCCGAGTTCTTGTCCAAATGTGTCACTATAAATGGTGTACGCCCCACACTTGGATTAGGCAGAATGAGTATGAGAGTCGTTGTTAGACGAGACTTTAAATCCATGAAGGATTTCTCACAGGTTTCATCCCACTTGTACTTCACTCCCATCTTGGTGAGACGGGTTAAAGGGGCCGCTATCTTGGAGAAGTCTTGTACAAACCGCTGGTAATACCTTGCTAGCCCCCAAGAAGCTGCATATCTCAGAGGGATTCTTAGGTGCCTTCCAGTCGGATATGGCTTCTACCATCGCCGGATCTACCTTGACTCCGTCCTTGGATACTATGTGCCCTAAGAAGCCCACCTCTTGCAGCTAGAAATTACACTTGGAAAACTTTGCATATAAATGATTTCTCCGTAGTCTCCAAGGTGATGGCCAGATGATCCTCATGCTCCATCCTAGTTCATGAGTATATAAGTATGTTGTAAACCCCATCCTTTAAAGAACTGGTCAATTCAAAAGAGAAAACCGAGCATATTAACGAACCCAAACCGGTAAAGAAAGGGGTAAAATGGGAAATTGGAAAATCCCAAGTGACTCAAAGAATCATAAAAATAATGGAAAAGAACCTTGGAACAAATGGGGAGAGAAAACCAGACCGGTTTAGGGTGAACCGGACTTGAACCGGATTGAACCATACATAAACTAAATTCTAAATTCATTTTTCGTGGTGGCTTAAATTGATCAAATTGGGAAATTGAGGCCACCATTGGATATAAAATGAATTTAGATGATTTTAGAAATTTTTAGATTTGAGAAATCCGGTCGGACCGGACTGGTTCGGTTCGGAACAGTGTTGTCTTTTTCCTTAAAGATGACTTCACTGTTCATCAATGCAAAAACTTTCCTTCTCCGGCGAAGGAATATTCACTCTGATCAAGACATTTTTGGGCGAGGATAAGCTTGACCAAAATGGAAGGTGGTCGAGCAAAGGGTCCCCGAGCTCCCTAAATAAAGAGCCACTCTCCATTCATCAGCCACATACCTCAAATCGCTATTCTCTCTCAACTACTCCATTTTCTAGTGAAGCTCGAACCATAGCTCTGACTTGGGCCTTTTTCTTAGCCTCATAAGGCAAGGTCAGGTTCTACAAACTCTGGGGGAAGTCAACTACCTGACAGCAACCTCCTTTCGACACGAGGACCATTGGTGAAGCGCCAGCGAAATCAAATAGTGCAACAGCTCCAACTCATCGAAGCTATCCTATTTTGGCTGAGCTGAATTCAGCCAAATTCAGACCTCCTCTGGCCAAACCAAGCCACCCCGACACCCCCACGACCCTCACACAGCCTCAAAGAGCTTAAAGGTAAGCCAATTCGGCCCTCTTCCATCATTGCAGATCAGTGTTAGAGAGAGAAAGTGCTAAATTTCATTGATAAAATTCACCCTCATTTGGACTTCAATTGTAGCAATTTTTTATCCTAGAAAAAATCTCAGGACAAAAGCTACCTCCCCAGATCAAGAGCTCGGACCGCTGCACCTACGAGGGTAAGCTTTCGAAGCTTTCTCTCTCTACGAATAGTTTTTGGTAAAGCTCCATTTGAGCTTGTTTTAGACTCAAATCATGCAATTCAAAGCTCAATTGAATCATATGGTAGTGTAGGAACTGATTCATACCATCAATTAGAGTAATTAACACCAATTAAATGGTCAATTTGAAAAAAACAAATTCAATCATTTTGAAGGGGAGAAATTGGAGGGAATTTTTGGGGAAAATTGGGGATTTCAAAAAATTGAGGGACCTTCATAAAATTTCTCAAAATCAAAGGCCAATTGGCAATGTGAAAGATGATGGGGGACCAATTGGTCAATTTTCGAAATATTTGGGGCCAAATTGCGATTTTTGGAAAGTAAGGGCAAAATCATAATTTTTAAAAAATTGGGGACCAAATTGGAAATTTGGAAAACTTGATCCCCTTACACAATTTTGAGTAAATTGAGGACCCAAAGGGAATTTTGGAAGCCTTGTGACTGAAATTGGGGAAAAGTTAACATTATAGACCTAAAGTTAAGGAAAATGAACTTTAGGGACCTAAGTGCAATAAATCAAGATTTGGGCCTATTCGCCCATACGTGAGAAAAAGAAGGGCGGTCATGCCGAACCTTTCCTAATAATGGTACCCAAACCGTGTAGGGACACTTGGGACCAGAATGCAAGCAAGAAAGCTAGTGTGGTCTTGGAAAATTGACTAGGGACAAACACGTCACAGTAATCGGCTGAGTTGGCTTACTAACATCATACCCAATTGGGATTATGAGCACTATTTTTAAATGGATAAAACCTACTTACCGGTTGTAAGTAGAACATCATACCTGATTGGTATGATGAGTTTCCATAAGAAGGAGAAACCCACCTACCGGTTGTAAGCGGAGATTTCATCACACCCGGTTGGTTTGATGAGTTAAAAGTAAATTTTTGTTAGAAGTATTATCCCCTAATTGTGTGCCAATGCTTAAAATATTTGGGATACCTTTTTGACGGGAGTTAAAATAGCTCAGATAGGCTAGGGGTCTCAGTTTTTTAACTCATGGGGCTAAATGCCAGTTTTGGAGCACACACATGCAGTGGGCCCAAGGCTAGTGGGCACGAGCAGAAGTTCATAAACAAATTTGATAAGGAAAACCATGAAAATTTCTAATGAAAAACTCAATGAATGGGTGTTTAAAACTTGATTTTCAGAAAAATGGAGTGAATTGGAGTGTGCGAGACACCTTAATTTCTTAAAAATTATTTCCTCAAGTTCTCAGTTTTCAAAATCGTTATTTCTCATTAACAACAGTCAGTGTGTTTATCAATCAACACACACCCTTCATCATGAAGGGATCACACATTCGTAGGGCAGCCCGTCCACTGCACCCACTTGTGGCGTCGGAGCAACTTTACCGGCCACCTGGATAGAAGCCCGTCTACTTATACCTTGAGAATGAGTGGATGTACGCGACATCCGAGCCTCATTCTTGATAAGAAACTCAGGGTTTTTCCATGAGGACAAAGAACTCATCCCGGCCCCACCCCGGTCTTATGTGCATTAAGCTACATCGAGCTTCCCTTACTATTGGCATGACAATCTGCCCTTATCTCAACTAGGTTGTCCAATAGCCCCTAGGATACATCACTACCCCTCTTGGGCATCTTGAAGGTCCTATACCTCGGTGCATGCACAAAACAATAGTTTTCTTTTTAGCCATTTAATATTTGTTGCCATTGGTCTAATAGCCCTGACCCTCAACTCGACCTACAAATTTTTGTCTCGACTAGTCCGTCGACCCGTCTTGTCGCACTATCGCTAATCCATCGAGTGTGTCGGTCCTGTCTGGTACCATGGCCAAACACATCATTCATTAAAGTTTTCATGACATAAACTCATGTTTATTTACGAGCTCCTACTTATGACAACTAGCCTTGGGCCCACTGTACGAGTTTCTCAAAATCAGGAATTTTAGCCCCGTTCCAAAACTGAGGCTTCCGGCCTATTAGAGCTAATTGAGCTCCCGTCTAGAAGGTCTCCCAAAAAGTTTTAGTGGCACACAGTTAGTAGAGAGCACTTCCGACAAAATAATCTTTTCATCTGTCCACCACACCAACCGGGTGTGAGGACATCTTCGCTCATAACCAATAAGTGGGTTTTCTACTTCCTTCTATAAAGTTCATCATATCGATAAGTAGTTTTTTCATGTATTTTCTCACATCACCCTATCCAGGTGTGATGTTAAAATTCTGAGGTACTTATCATCCCAATCGAGTATGATGTGAAAATCCCACTCATCTGTTAATATAGTGAATTCCTCTTAACCGATCTTTTGTCTCCATACGAGCTTGTCTTGGCTAGCGTTCGTGGTACTTCATGTTCCTACACGATATGAACATCCTTGTACATTTTCTCACATCACCCCATCTGTTCATTCATAATAAAATACTCAAACTTTTCAATTAATTACAATTAGGTCCCTAAAGTTCTTTTTCTTTAACTTTAGGTTCCTAATGTCAATTTCCCCCCAAATTGAGTCTCGGAACTTCAAAAATTTACCTTGGACCCTCAATTTATTAAAAATTGCAAAAAGGGGTTCAAGTTTTCCAAATTCCCAATTTGGTTCTCAACTTTTCAAAATTTACCATTTTGCCCCTACTTTATAAAAATGGTAAGTTTCACCCCAAAAATTCTAAAGATTGACCAATTGGTCCTCCAAAATCTTTTCCATACCTAATTGGACCTCAATTTTGGGAAATTGCACTTTAGTCCATCGAATTTTTAAAATTCCTAAATTTTCCCCTTAATTTTAACCTTTCAATCTGACCGAATTTGATTTCATCAAATTGACTGCTCAATCAAAGTTAATTGTTGAAATGGAAGGTGGATTTCAGTTCCTACACATCCATACGATTGAATTGTTTTATAGGGTTTCTTAGGGTTTTATAGTATTTCTTAGAATTTCTTACTGTTTCATAAAGTTTCTTAGGGTTTCTTAGCATTTCTTAGCGTTTCCTAGAGTTTTTAGGGTTTTTAAGGGGTTTTTAGGGCTTCTTTGGGCTTCTTAGCATTTCTTAGGAATTCTTAGGGTTTCTTAGCATTTCTTAGCATTTGATAGGGTTTCTTAGTGCCTTTCAGTGTTTTTTAGCATTTTTAGGGTTTTATAGGGTTTTTTAGCATTTATAAGCGTTTCTTAGGCTTTCTAAGGGTTTCTTTGGGTTTATTAGGTTTCCTTAAGGGTTCTTAGCATTTCTTAGTATTTCTTAGGATTTCTTAGGAATTCTTAGCGTTTCTTAGGGTTTCTTAGCATTTACTAGGATTTCCTAGCGTTGCTTAGGGTTTCCTAGGGTTTATTAGTGTTTCTAAGGGTTTCATTGGGTTTTTTAGTGTTTCATAGCATTTGTTTAGCATTTCCTAGAGTTTCTTACTATTTCTTAGTTTTTGGTAGGGTTTCTTAGTACTTTTTTAGTGTTTTTAGCGATTCTTAGGTTTTTTTAGGGTTTCTAAGCATTTGTTAGGCTTTTTTAGCATTTTTTTTGTTTCTTAGGGTTCCTTAAGAGTTCTTAACATTTATTTGGGTTTCTTAGCATTTCTCAGGGTTTCTTAGCATTTTTTAACGTTTACTAGAGTTTCCTAGTATTTTTTACCATTTTTTTAGGGTTTTCTAGGGTTTATTAGCATTTTTTTGGGTTTCATAGGGTTTCTTAGCAATTCTTAGTATTTTTTTAGTGTTTCTTGGGGTTTCTTAGTATTTTTTAGGGTTTATTAGAGTTACTTAGCATTTTTTATAGTTCCTTAGCAATTCTTAGGGTTTCTTAGCATTTATTCGGGCTTTATAGGGTTTATTAGCGAATTTCATCATCAAAATTCTAATGGTTCTCTCTATAGCACTGGTAAAAAATTATAGAGTAGGCCAAATTGGCTTACTTTTCAGTTTTAATTCGGTTGTAGGAGGGTTGCGGAGGTGTTGGGAGATCTTAGTTTGGCCTAATAAGGGCTATAATTGGCCGACTTCAGCTCGACAAAAATAGGGCAACTTCGATCTGTCGAAGCTCCTTCATTATTCGATTACACCGGCACTTCTCCGACTATCCTTAGAGTGAATGAAGACTACCACTGTGTAGCTGACTTCTCCCCGGTTCTAAGGAAGCCGACCATACCTTTTTTGGCTTAGAAAAGACCTTATATCGGAGCTCTGGTTCGAGCTTCGCCAAAAAATTAAGCAGCTCAAAGAGAGTGAGGTTTTCAAGTGTGGAGAGGATAAATGGAGAGGGGCTCTTTATATAGAGAGCTCGGGGACTCGTCGGTCATCTGTTTGGCACCTTTATGACAGTCATTGATGGCCTGAAACGTACTGAACAAAAATGTTTCCTCTTCGCCAGCGATGCTTTGATTTTCCAGCAAGTGAATAGTGCTGTCATTTGAAGGAAAAAGATAATACTGTTCAAAACTGGACCAAACCGGCCCAATTAAACCGAGTTTTTCAAAATTAAAATTTTCTAAATTCATCTAAATTCGTTATCTATCAAATGACAACCTCAATTCTCAAATTGGAATTTTCTAACCCACCTAGAAAAATGAATTTAGCATCTGGTTCAATAGTGATTCAAACCGGTTCAATCTAGTTCGAATCTGGTTCACCTGAATTGGTTTGGTTTTCATCCCACATTCATTCTAAAGTCCTTTTTCATGACTTATGTGACTCTTTAAGTCACTTGGGATCCATGATTTTCCCGGTTTGCCCTCTATCTATCGGTTCCAGTTCATAAACTAGTTCGACTCATATACCAGTTCGTATCCGATTCACCTGAACCGGTCTAGTTTTTCTCTCCCAATTTATCCTAAGGTTCTTTTCCAAAGTTTATGAACCCTTTTGGGTCACTTGGGAGTTGTAAATTCTCCAATTTTCCCATTTCCCAATAATCGGGTTTGTGAACACGTCGGTTTTCTCACTCGGTTTGACCGGTTCTTTTCCCGATTTTCCTTAACTCCAAAGAGCGGGGTTTGCATGAGCTATCTACCTAGATCGAAAGCTCGAACTGTCGCACCCCCGACGGTATGCTTTCGAAACTTTCTCTCTCTAAGTCCAGTTTTCCTGCGAAGCTTCGTTTGAACTCATTCTGGCATCAATTCATGCGATTCAAAGTGCAATTGAATCGTATGGATGTGTGGGAACTCAAATCCACCTTCAATTTCAACAATTAACTTTGATTGATCATTCAATTTGATGAAATCAAATTCGATCGGGTTGAAAGGTTGAAATTGGAGGGAAAATTGGGGATTTCAAAATTTTAAGGGACTAAAGTGCAATTTCCTAAAATTGAGGATCAATTGGGCATGAAAAAGATGTTGGAGGACCAATTGGCCAATTATTGAAATTTTTGGGGTAAATTTTACCATTTTTGTAAAGTAGGGGCAAAATGGTAATTTTGAAAAAAATGAGTACCAAATTGGGAATTTGGAAAACTTGAACTCCTTTTTGTGATTCTGAATAAATTGAGGCCCCAAGGTGAATTTTAGAGGTTTCGAAAATCAATTTGGGGGAAAATCGACATTAGGGACCTAAAGTAAAAGAAAAAGAACTTTAGGCACCTAATTGTAATTAATTGAAAAGTTTGAGTGTTTCATCCATTCATGATAAATGAAGGCTATTAGGCCAAACGATAATGAATAAGGATATTCATACCGTATAGGAACACAAAGTACCGGGAACGCCAGTAAGGACAAGCTCACGTGAAGACAAAGAACCAATTAAGAGGAAATCACTACGTTATCAGGTGAGTGAGATTTTTATATCATACCCGGTTGGTATGATAAACAACTTGGAAATGAAAACCCGCTAAAATGTGTGATTTTAACATCACACCTAGATGGGGTTGTCACTCCCCCACCCGGTTTGGTTGGATCCCCGTGAACAACCCAGCGCTCTCACGATTCAAGAGGAGTTTCCTCCGACTTTAACTCGAGATGAGCTAGGTGTAATTTCGAGCTTGTTCCTTGGAAAGACATATACAAAATAAAATACAAGCTTAAGGAAAATGTCGCACTGCCACTAGTTGACTAAATATGTCGGTCCTGTTTTGGTACCATAGCCAAACAATTCATTTATTAAAGTTTTATCGCACATATCTCATGTTTGTTTATAAGCTCCTGCTCATGCCCACTGGCCTATGGCCTACTTATTCGAGATTTTCAAAACCAGGCATAATAGCCACCAAGTTCCAAAATCGAGGCCCCCGACCTATAAGAACTATTCGAGCTCCCATCAAGAAGGTCTCCCAAATCATTTAAGCATTGACACACAGTTAGTGGAGAGTACTTTCGACAAAAATATGTTTTCAACTATCCATTAAACCGACCGAGTATAAGGATATCTCTGCTCATAACCGATGAACGGGTTTTCAACATCCTTTGAGTAAGTTTCATCATACCAACCGTGTATGATCTACTTACAACCATTAAGTAGTTTTTTCACATGATTTTCATATCACTCATTTAAGTTTTGATGTTTAAAATACCACTTGGTAGTGGGTTTTCATTTCGAGGTACTTATCATCCTCAACTAGGTATGATATAAAATCCCACTCACCCGTTAATGTAGTGAATTCCACTATATCGGTTTCTTGTATTCACGCGAGCTTGTCCTTATTGGCGTTCCCGGTACTTCGTGTTCCTACACGATATGAACATCTCAGTTCCATTATCTCTCGACCTAATAGCCTTCATTCATTCCAAATTAACGAGAAAAACTAAACTTTTATTTATTTGCAACTAGGTCCCTAAATTTTTTTTAACTTTAAGTCTCGAATGCCGATTTTTCCTCAAATTGAGTCCCAAAACTTTTAAATTTCCCCTTGGGGCCTTAATTTATTTAATTTCACAAAAAGGGGTTTAAATTTCCCAAATTTCCAATTTGGTCCCTCAACTTTTCTAAAATTACCATTTTTCCCTTCTTTTACAAAAGTGGTAAATTTTACCCTAAAAATTCTAAAATTCCTCAATTGGCCCTCTAAAATTTTTATCATGCCCAATTGACCCTCAATTTTAGAAAATTGCATTTTGGTCCTTTGAATTTTTGAAAATCCCCAATTCCTCACCCCCTTGCAATTCTAACTTTTTAACAAAGTCGAATTTGATTTCATCAAATTGACCGATCAAACGCTTTCAATTGTTAAAATTGAAGTTGAAATTCAGTTTCTACATGTTCATACGATTCTCTACCAATTTGAATCGCAAGTTTTAACGCCGGAACGAGCTCAAACGGAGCTTCGCCGAAAAATGTACTGTAGAGATAGAAAGCTTCGATTACTCACCAGTGAGGGCGTGACGGTTTGAGCTTTCATTTGGGTAGATAGTTCTCCTCCTGAGATTCTTCCTAGGATCAAGAATGACATCAATTGATGTCGAATTGAATTAGAATTCTGTCATTAAAATTCGACCAACTCTCTCTCTAACACCGATTAGAAATTGTAGAGCGAAACCGAATTGGCTTACCTTTCCATCCTAATTCGGCTGTGAGAGGGCTGAGGAAGTGTTGGGAGGGCTTGGTTTGGCCTGAGGAGGGCTTGGTTTGGCCAATTTCAACTTGGTTGAAACAGGGCAGCTTCGGTCGCCGAAGCTGCTTCATTGTTCGATCACGTCGGCGCTTCTCCGGTGACTCTCGAAACGAATGGATGTCACCATTGTATAGCTGACTTCTCCTCGGTTCTAAGGAACCCGACCTCGCCTTCTTTGTCTTAGAAATGACCTTATATTGGAGCTCTAGTTCAAGCTTCACCGAAAAACTAAGAAACTGAGAGAGAGTAAGCTTTTTAAGTATAGAGAAGATGAATGGAGAGGGGCTCTTTATATAAGGAGCTCGGGGACTCGTCGACCGTCCGTTTGGCACCTTTATTATAGAAATTGATGGCCTGAAACATATTAAACGAAGACATTTCTTCTTCGTCAGCGCTTCTTCTATTTTTCGGCAAGTGAACAGTGTTGTCATCTGAAGGAAGAAGACAACATTGTTCCAAACTGGATCGGACCAGTCCGAACCAGGTTCAAAGCTTAAATCGGCTGGTTCACCCCTCATTTGACTGAATTTTTCTAATCTAAAAATTCTTAAATTCATCTAAATTCATTTTCTATCCAATGGTGGCTTCAAATCTCGACTTTGAATTCTTTAAGCCACCTAGAAAAATGAATTTAGAATCCGGTTCAATAGTGGTTCAAACTGGTCCAAATTGGTTTGGATCTGGTTCACCTAAACCGGTTTGGATCCGGTTCACCTAAACCGGTTTGGTTTTCATCTCCAATTCCTTCTCAATCCATTTCCATGACTTTTGGGACTCTTTGGGTCACTTGAGATCCATAAATTTCCCGGTCTACCCTCTCTTTATCGATCCCGATTCATGAGTCGATTCGGTTCATAAACTGGTTCTATCCGGTTCAGACCCAGTTCACTTGAACCGATCCGGTTTTTCTTCCCCATTTTGTTCTAAGATTCTTTTCCAAAGTTTATGAACCATTTTGAGTAACATGGGAGTTGTAAATTCTCCATTTGTCCATTTCCTAATAATCGAGCTTGTAGACCGATTCGATTTTAAAATTTGAAACTGACCAGTTCTTTCCCAGTTTCCTCATTATCAAAGCACGGGGTTTACAGGGATGATGTGAGAAAACACAAAAAAACTACTTAAATGTTGTAAGTAGATCATACCTGGTTAGTATGATGAACTTCTTGGAAGGAAGTAGAAAACTTGTTCATCGATTATGAGCGGAGATGTCCTCACACCCGATTGGTGTGATGGACAACTGAAAGATCATTTTTGTGGGAAGTGCTCTCCCCTTATTGTGTCTACTGCTTAAACGTTTTGGGAAACCTTCTTGACGAGAGCTCAAATAGCTCAAATAGGCTAGAGGCCTCAGTTTTGGAACTTGGGGGCTGAAATGCGCAATTTTGAACATCTCATACAGTGGGGCCTAAGGCCTGTTGAAATGAGGAGGAGCTCGTAAACAAACATGAGTTTAAGCCATGAAAACTTTAAATGAATGATATGTTTAGCCATGGTACCAAGACAGGACCGATATACTCGATGGACTGGCGGCAATGTGACATGATAGGTCAACAGACTAATCAAGACAAACAACTGCAGGTCGAGTTGAGGGTCTGGACCATTGGACCAGTGACACCAAAGATTAAATGGCTTATGAGAAAAACTGTTGTTTTGTGTATGCACTGAGGTACAAGACCTTCAAGACACCCAAGAGTGGTAGTGATGCGTCTTAGGGGCTACTGGACAACATGGTGGAGATAAGGGCAGTTATAGTGCCAGCAGTTGTAACTTCATGTGCATGAGACCGAGGTGGGGTCGAGATGAGTTCTCTGTCCTCATACGGACACCGAGTTTTGATTGGGGGTCAGATGTCGCATACATCCACTCATTCTTAGGGTAGAAGTGGTCGTGCTTCTATCTAGGTGGCTGGTAAGTCGCTCTGACGCCAAAAGTGGGTGCAGTCGCTACGAATGTATGTTCCATTCATGATGAAGGGCGTGTGTTGGTTGATAAATACACCGTTTGTGGTTAATGATGAGAAATGACTATGAAAACCGAGATTTTGAGAATGAAATATTTTTAAGAAACTAAGTAGTTTGGCACACTATAATTTAAACTATTTTCTGAAAATCAAATTTTAAAACACTTATTCACTAAGTTGTTGAACCCACCTCATCACTTATATCCCTTTTCAAGTAACTAAGTAAAAGCCTACCCAAATACCTCAAGTTAACCACACTTATAAGACATATATGTTAAGTTTAAATTTCATGTAACTTTAATTAATGTTATTTTAGGAAAGATACAAGTTTAAAGAACGTATTACTTCTCACGGTTTGAAAGAAGGGGAAAATCCTTAATAAACCAAAAAAGTGGCGGGTTGATCACATTAATCTGACCAAACCGGATTGGGACATGGCAAATTGAATGGTATCAGAGCATATTTATTCTAATACATTATTAATACTAGATAACATAGTAACTGATAGAGATAATTTTAAAATTTACAAATAAACTCAAGAAAAATATCTAAACAAACTCACACTACCTTAACCATCCCGAAAGCCTGGAAGAACCCCACCCCATAATTTTGTAAAATAAACATTTTATATTACTCAATGTTTATCTTGAAATAGAACCGGCGAGCAGGCAAAGAGTGGGGAACAGGAAATGTCCATCCTCATTTCTTCAGAGAGATTCCTTTTTTTTTTCGATAAGTCAATCTACAGAATTGATTTTTTATGAATCAGTCCATAGATTTTAATAGTGTTTCTACTTAAGCACTTTCTTATAATGAGCAGGAACTCAACTTATTGGGTTTGGAAGCTGAAAATGGTAAAAGAAGGTGAGAAATGGCGCCCCCGAGCTTTTACAGTTTGGTAGCTGGCGCATGAACTTCCTGTTATTACTGTGCACAATTCTTGCTGATTGCTTTAGCAAGTATATTCATTTTGTCCATAAAAAGGTTCTTACATAAACTTGGTATGATCAATGTAGCAATGAGCAGTTGCTTTATGTTGCATATTGCCAAGTAGACCTGTTCATTGTTATTTTTCAGACTGATTAGTTTTGGAAGAATGAATTAGAACTCTGGTTTGAAAATTTGACTGGTTCTGTCCTCCATAAGTGCTATAGATTTCATGTAATCTGGCTACAGGTTTTATCCAGGCTGGATCAATGCATGGAACTTCATTTCATTATCATCAAGGTGCAAAAGTTTGGTTGTTTTGCTTCGTTGTAGGTCTTATTATTCATTGCTCTCTACCAATCCATCATATCAATACTTAGTTTTTTCCAAATCCTTATTTGGGTTTTGAACTGTTAAATTGTAAATTTCAGGTGGGAGAAGTTGGGGAGCTATCAGAGATATTCCAGTGGAAAGGAGAGGTGCCAAGAGGACTCCCTGGCTGGAAAGAGGAAGAGAAGCAGCACTTACAGGAAGAGATATCCAATGTATTGCTATACCTTGTGAGGCTCTCTGATGTTTGCCGTGTGGATCTGGGCAAGGCTGCCATGAGGAAGATGGAGCACAACGCCATCAAGTACCCTATCAAACTGTTCAAGGGCTCCTCCAGAAAATACACAGAAATCAATGAAAATGGTGGGGCTACTGCTGCTGTTGACAGCAGCATCCCTGCAGATGGTAACTCATAATGGCTAATATCATGCATTCCTAAGGGGTGCCATTAGAACTTTCAACCTTGGGTGCCTGCAGTCACGGACTTTGGATGCAGAAATCATCCATAGTTATCTAGATATCTTCAAGTAGTAATTTTTGGTGGAGTTCTGTATCATTTTCTTCCAAGATTTGCTTAACCTGCCAGCTTTTGTTAGTTTAGATCAAGTAGTCCTACTACTCTACACAGGATTTCTCTGCAGTGTCTCTAACATTGTCACCCGTTTTGCAGACTGTTTCTTCTATTCAGAACTATCATTTACGAAAACTTCAATTATATGCCGCCACAGTTTAGTCTCTTCTTTTCTATTCCAATGAACTGTACAGCCAACACTGGAAAGAAAGATGGCAACGATGGTGGGGAAACAGTGTAGCTAGCTAGCTAGCCACTACCGGGTCAAGATGATGGATCCTTCATGTATCCATTAGATTACAGGGAAAGCATTACTGGCAATAAATGACATTAAAATTATAAAATTATCCTTTGAGTTTTCATAACAAATTGAATATATTTATTTTATAAATTAGCCATCAAATCCATTGATTTGAATAGAGTAACTCACCAGTTTGATTGGTTGTTCTTTTTTTTTTTGCACATTATTAATTTTATTTTTAATAATTTAATCTTTCAATTTTATTTATGATAACACCTTTTCCTTTAATTTTATTTTTTAACTATTTAATTTTACACTTAGACAGTAACACTTTGTTTATTCATGTAACTCAATATGAACGTAAAATTAGATTTTTAAATTGTTAAAATAGGAATTTAAAGATACAGTTATTAATAAATTAAAAATTATATTAGTACACCAATAGAATATTCATTTGTTTTCTATAAATAAAATAATTAATATCAAGATATTTTCATTGGATAAATAAACCAAACTGACCGGTATTTTAATCCCTTTCCAATGGCATACCTAGCCTAAGGAATACTTATTATTATTTTTTAATTTTTCATATTTATTTAAAAATGATATTTTTATTATTTATTTATTTTATACGATAATTAAACAAAAATTTTCCTTTAAGACAAATTAATATAATAATAATTTTTCAATTTTATACAACGACTTGGTACAAATTCGATCCATCAATACGATCTGGTCCGCATCTAGATCCACATAAGTCCATATTAGATTGATTGGACACCGGAACAATCTGGTGATCAAACCAATTCATCATTTAATTTTAAAAAATTGAGTGGTAAATCATTAAAATAGAATTTATATGAAAAAAATCCTTAAAATAGAATGAAACAAAAAAGAAGAATGAATGAACCATTGGCAGGTAACACTCTCAAATGTCTGGAGTGTTAAATCGTTCCTCCGCCTCTTCTTCATCTTGAGCTTGGCTCTCACTGCTCCACAACCCGCCATTCAAAGAAGCCACTGTCCTTCTCGTTGTCCCTGCACACCCGAAATTTTGGCTAAGGCGCTGCTGTTCTATGAAACCATTGTTTCCCCCTCTGTCTGTATCTATTGCACTCTTATCTTCCGTTCAGTTTCTACTTCCCTAACGAGCCGGAGTGATCCAACTGTTCAATCGCCCCCACGCCATTCTTCTTATTTTACAGGTAAGTTACATCCGCTCTATATTGCTACAACTAGGTTTTCTTCTCTACTTTTCTCTTCCCCTGCTTATTAGTTGTGAAGTTTTATTCGCCCTTAATGCAGGCCTTAAGAATGTTCTGAGCGTTGCAAGCAATTTCTAGTTGTGTAGTTTTGCTGTTGCTTCCTAAGCTAAAAATTTTTGAAGGTCTTCACGACCTGTTGTTTTTTCATGAAAAGTAAAGAAATCCAATAAAATTTCAAGAAATTGAGAATAGTGATTCACTATTCTTAAGAATAGGTCATGGAGATTTCTTGGTTTATCATGCGATATTGCTCGAGGTTTACATACAGCTAGATTGCTATTAGTAAAAGGTGATTTAGATGCGCGTGTTTCCAAATTAATGTCGGATTACAACAACTCACTAATGGGTTGAGGAGTTCAGGCATTACCACATTCCCTGAAGAATTAAGGACAAAGCGCTCATGAGCTGCTCTCAAGTTGCAGAAATCCTCATATCAGCTTAATGCGCAAAAGGGATGTTTGGTGAAATTGAGTTTCTATTAATTTAGTAGAAAGTATACAAAGACCAGTAGTTTTGTCTTTGAACATGTTGTTCACGGTAGTTTCTGAATTCATATAGGAAATATAAACCTAAAGTTTGAATTATATCATGTTAGGTATGGTCTAGGCATGGATTGGAGAGTCAGAGCGTCTAAATCTGTCGCCAGCAGGACTATAGACAGGAGACCTGGACCCGGATATATGAGAACTAGAAGGACCCATTTGATCACCTACATCCTTGATCATTTTGTTGACTGCATCCACACCCTTGGATAAGATCAACCTGTCCATTCCACTAAAAATAAAAAGTTTATCTTGAAGCTTAAGTTTGCACACAGTATCCTTCTCAATCTTCTGCATTGTTTTCTACATGAAAAGTGCTCTCACATGACGTTGGGGGGAATTTGGGATAAGGAAATGGAGGGTACTCTCTTTCATATAGTTGCCTTTCCTATTTATTGAAAAAAAGTCCTTTTTCCCTTGCAGTATACACATATATGTTTTTTAATGACATTTTTTATCCCTTTAACTCATTAAATCATCCCCCCAGGAGCTTATATATTCTCTCTCACCTGACCTCTGCCTTTTGTTATACTGAAAAATTGAACTTAGGATTTTTTCTACTGAGCCATGTTTTATTAGTTACATCTTGCTAGTTATATTCTCACGAGGGTTCTGGTTTGAAATGCAGGAAACTAACATAGCTGATGGGAAGTGGATCGGGCTCGGATGTTGATGATGATTTTAGAGAGCTTTACAAGGAATACATTGGCCCTCCTGGTTCTATAACTGCTAATGCACCGAAATGTGTAAATACAAAGAAGAGGTCCCATGCTGGTTCCGACGAGGAAGAGGAACCTCATGATCCAAATGCAGTTCCTACTGATTTCACTAGCAGAGAGGCAAAGGTTTGGGAGGCTAAATCCAAAGCTACTGAGAGGAACTGGAAGAAGAAGAAAGAAGAAGAGATGATTTGTAAAATATGTGGTGATCCTGGTCACTTTACTCAGGTTAAGTAGTTTTCTATTGCAAAGGCAATGCACCTTTATATACTAAGTACAAAAAATTAAAGCGTTTGGATGCACAGACATTTTACACCTGCAAGTTGGTTGTGCCATGTATGCTTGCAGATTTTAATTTTCAGTACCTTTTTTACAAGTATATTTGTGTTTTCTAGCTTACCAATTTTCATCATTTTGACAATGTTGCATGTACAACATGTGAAACATCATTTGAGTTTAATCTTTAGAATAACCGAAGTTTGGTTGTGACATTTTTTGCCATATTTCATATCTCTAGGGTTGCCCTTCTACTCTTGGAGCCAATCGTAATTCCCAAGATTTCTTTGAGCGAGTTGCTGCCAGGGACAGTCATGTGAGAGCACTTTTCACGGAGAAAATGATGCAAAAGATTCAAAAGGATACTGGGTGTAAACTTAGGCTTGAAGAGAAATTTTTGATTGTTAGTGGAAAGGACAGGTTGATCTTATCCAAGGGTGTGGATGCAGTCCACAAAATAATAAAGGATGTGGGTGATCAAAGGGGTCCTTCTGGTTCTCATGTATCCAGGTCCAGGTCTCCTGTCCGTAATCCTGTTGGTGACAGATTTAGACGCTCTGACTCTCAAAGGTCTAACCGTGGCCCTCCAAGGGAATCTCAGTTCCAGCCGAGGTTCAATAATCAAGAAAGAGTTGCTGAAGACCATATTCGTGAGGATTTACAGAGATTTACCAAATTTTCACCTCCACAAGGTAGGTCCTTTGTGAAGCATATGTATACGACATATATTTGAGGCTGCTACATATAGTCATATAACTTTTAGGCTTAGAATAGATGAATAAATGTTTACACTGTGCCATTTCTTTAGAATAATGCTGTTACTTGTCATTGGTTGCTGCAAGAGGTAAGTTCTTAAGTTCAAGCAGCGTGAACCTAATTTTGAAGCTCTTTTTTTTTTTGTGGACGAAATCCAAAAGTGCAAGTTATCTCAGAGATATCCGGGCTTTTTTGACTCAAATGATTGAACTTTCTGAATAAATGATTTTGTAGTTGAAGCATCCTATAGAGTATCATCTCGAATCAAGTCCTTGACACGCTCTTCCCTCGGTGAAGCTTATGGTAATGATAGGTCTAGAAGTCATTCAAGCTGTTCAAAATCCCCAGCACATCTTCAACACAAGGGAAACTCTTATAATTCTTATAATGGTCATAATCAGAGCATGAATTTACATAGAAATGATGGTGAGAGAAGAGGACCTGGTGTTCAATCTGGGTGTCATCCTGAAATGTCTGCATTTCCACAGACATTAGAAGAATTGGAATCGGAGTATAAGCGAGATGCAATGGATCTTGAGAGAATCAGGGATAAAGAAGAAGACGAGGAGAATTACAAGCACCGTGAGGTAAGAAATAAATCAATCACATTTTACTACAATATTCATATGTTGACAACAAAGATTACATATAGCCTGTTATAAATCATGCATTTTCACATATGCTGTACTTCTCAATTTTTAAACTTTATTAAGGAAAAATCCTTATTTCTCTTGCATAGACTAACCACCGTGGAACAACTTTATGCCTACTAGCCAGCTTTACATAGAAAATCTTTTCAATTTTATCTCCTTGTACATGTATATATTGCCTTTTAATTTAATATTAGGAAGATAGCCTAAAATCATCTGATCCCAATAGAACTGATTTGTTTAAGAAATGTAAGTTGTTTATATATGGGTTTGTTGGAAATGGTTCTGAACCTTGCTATTAGTTAATGGACATCACAGCTTAATGAAGTGTATAGATATATGAAAGCGAAAGATTATGAATGCTTTTCTGCTGAGATGGTATTGAGTTTGAGCAGCCATTCACCACTTTTATATGTCTCTTTAGCTTTTATTTGACTTTGTTCCTTCCATATTTTAGGCAATGCAGGAAATGCGGGAGAGTTATATGAAGAAACTCTCAATTTTAAAGGGTTCATATGCAAGACAGTTTGAGGAATTTCTTCAGCTTGATGCTGAGAGGCATCAGCAGCAGGCCCATCAACAAATATCTAGCTCGGGTTTTGGATACAATCAGCAATTTTTTTCTGATTATGATAGGCTGCCACATCCTCAATACACTATTCGGATGGATCCCCAGAATGACCCCGTGAATCTGATGGATAATTATCCTTCAAGACCTCATGGTGCTTGCACTGAGTTTCAGCATCGAAGGCATGATGGATATGGGAAAAATTATGGGCAGTATTGACTTAGTACTCTTGCAATCAGGTTTGGTAAGATATCTTACCTGAATTGAAAGGTAAAGTTTCATTGGTATTACTTTGTTCTTTGAGATTGTGATATTGGGTTTGATCATGCAAATTCATTGCTGTTCAGAAGCCCTTGTTTGGATGCACGTAGGAATGAATAGGTTGGTTTTACCCATATTAGAATTCATAGAACTTGAAATACGTAAATAGATAGATAGCTGTGGTATAAGATTGTTTCATTCTGTTCTCTGTTTTCTGATTCTGATTGCACTTTGATTAGAAATTCTACTCCGGAATTTCAGGATATCACCAGCAAGTTTGGCCAAGTAATTCTTATTCATTATGGGAGTCTCTTGTTCTAGATTAGCACTTTATTTATGTGTTTAGAGTACATTGACGAGTTTGCCTATGTTTGTTACATTTTAGATGGACAGTGTAAAGAAGAGACTACACCATGAAGCAAGTTAAGATGCTAATTGATACTTAATTTTGTTTCTTTTTCCTGATTTAATGCCATTGCTTTTGTCCTAGATTGGTTGGTCCCTTTGTTTCTCTATTTTTTTGATATACATCTTCTCTATGTCAAGTATCCGTGCCTTTACATTATTGATCTTCAAAAGTGAGGTCTGGTCATTTTGATGGAAATATGATGTATACCCTGATTTTATTCCAATTCAGGTTGCATTTCTCTCTACATGGCTTTATGATATGTAGCCTGATGTAGAAGTTTCGAATTGTGAGTCACATAAATTCTTAGATAAATCAAAGAATTGCATGGTGCATGTTCGCATGAGGGTTGGTTAATGAGGCCATGAAACTGGTTTAAGAAGAGGTGGTTGCTTTTGTGGATTCATGAGGTACTTGCATCTGGGTCCAATAGAAAATGTTGGCAATTCAGAGTTGGAATCAAATTAAGAGAATCTGTTGGCCCTTCATCAACTAAACTTATACTTTGGAATCTTCTCCTTCAATGTATCATATTCGCTAAAATTTGAATGATATATTTAAGAGTACCTCAACCATAGTTTATTTGGTTGCTATCATATGCAGTGATTTCTTGTGTGACATGCGGTTTGGTCACTTGTGAAGTTTGCGTTTCACCTTGTTTTGGATTGAGATGTATCACCTTTTCACACTACCTCGGAACTCCTCTTATGCTAGGATGAAAGTGCTGATCTTTTTCACTCCAGTTTGGTCTGCTTTTTTTTTGCACCAAATCTTTGTAGTCTGCTTGGAATGATTATTTATGAAGCAGCAATCATGGCAAGTGTATGATATATGCAATCTGGCTGATGCATGGAATATAATTGTGCCTTATGATTGTATTGATTTTGAGGGTTGGGTTTTTTCACATGTTCTTGATCATGTGGAATGTGTTTAATCACCACACTGTTGAAAAATTAGATGAGGCAGCTTCTGTGTTGGTTAACTGTGTTATAGCCATATCTGATTTTTGTTAAAATTGATGTTTAAACAGATTATTGAACCTAAATGATGGTAAAAATTTCTTAATGAGCCAAATTGTTGGAATAAATATATAGTACTGATTGACTATTACCTGAATTTTTAATTAAGGCCATTGGCATCAATTTCTGTCTCTGGTTGAGTCCTTTCCTTTTGTGATAGCTTTACTATGATGTAACAGACAACTATGCTAGGTTTTTGTGTCGAATCTGTGTTTCCACATTTTCTGTCACCTGTTACTTTCTGTATAGGTTTACATGCTTTTAATGGAGAATGCGTGTGTCCTCATTTGCAAAGAAGTTAAATTTTGAATTCACTAGATGCAATGATAGATTAATGATATGTGTTACATTTATAACAGTAGAAGAATTCTTCACATACCCTACTCACTTGGTCATCTTTAAATTTCTTTGCAGTTTAATAGAAGCCAAACTTATGGTATCCTTCAATTGTTTTCCATCTTCAAACATTTGTACAGTAGAAAATGTTGGCAATTCACAGTTATAATTAAATTGAGAGAAGCTTTTGGTCTTCTTCAACTAGACTTATACTTTGGAATCTTCTCCCACAGTATCATCTTTGGTGGAAGTCTAATGTTCTTAATAGTTGCAAGTTTTGAATAATTTTCATCATCATGGGCTTGCAGATCAAAATCACCATATGATTTGAATTCATATTCATATACATTTCATCTAGTTCATTACCCTAACACCTACATGATTCACCTTTCTTTGCATATTGAGAACTGATTGTACTTGCAGGTTGGATGGTTACATGTATGGTTTCTTCTCATTCTCCATAACTTCTATGATTTAGATCTTGCTCTAGTGTTTTATTTTGATTGACGTTCTCACAACCTTCTCCCATGTCGTTAGTTCCAACAATCTCAATTTCACGTGTTTTACGTACAATATCTTCATTTCTTATCAATTTTTCATTCCTCTAGCTCATTTCTGTCTCTCGCAGTCATTGGTGCACAAACATTGATATCCAAGTCCATCTTCCTAAATAAATGACAAGTCCGTTTTCTCGCAGTCATTGGTGCACCCTCCAAGTATAAGGAGCCATTGTGAACTTCTCTTTCTATGATATTCTTTCAAACTTCATCCAATTAATGAGTGTTTCATTTGAGTTAACCAACATACAATATGTACTGAAAAGTGTATTTGAAAAAATTATTGAGAGGGATTTCTTACTATAGTTGGTTTGTGGCTCTTCTTGGTGCCTCTTCCTGGGTCTCCAATGATCCATGTCCCCTAGTCCTCGCCTGTATTGCCTCCCCATTGGTCATCAAATTTAGCATGATATTTTTTGTACATTATAAATGTACACAACTTTGTATTATTGTATTAAATTTAACTTAAGACATTCTATGTCAAGTCAAATTCTATCATGCGAAAATAAGGTATCGCAAATACAAAAAAAATAAACACTTGACATCTATTTAAAAACACATAAAATGAAGGTTATGCTATATGTAATTTTGATAAAAACAATAATAATATATTAAATTTAATAAAATGAGGTAATACTATATTGATTTTTTTACTTAACATGCTATACTAATTTAGGATAAACATAAAATGTTAAGTTAGAGTAATAATTTACCTATTTATTACACATACAAAAAGCTATATTAGATTTAAAATTTTCAGTTGGTCCAAATTGGACCTACTTATTTCCTTTCTTCCAGCTGTTGCCCTCACCGGGGAGTCTCCTACTACTGCTCCTCTTTCTCCGGCGCCCCCACTGCCGCCGACCGCCAATTTGACTCAATAGGGTCTCCATACATTTCATATCTCCACCTATCCTGTGCATTCTCTTAGTAAATCCGGATGACCACCGTCGAGAATCCCAGCCGTCCCGAATCGAAGGCATGTAGATCGTAGCTTCTCCATTATATGTCTCCTGCGTCGAATTATCTGATTTTTGGGCTCGATTTGATTGTGGAGTGCTTAAATATTTGCTTTTGACGCAATTAGGATAAAGCGGATGCGTCGGATAACCCACCCCTTGACAAGTACAACGTTGAAGCTGCTGAAGCTTTGGCAAACGATGCACTGGTAGGATCAGTCAGATTTCGTGCTGGCCTTCTTGTTGATGATTCTGAACCTCTGGATTATATTTTTTTAGCGAGGATTTATTCAGTGACATCCACCATTTTTGGGTTGATAATATTGCAGCGTTTGCCTATTTCTGAGGCAGTGCCCATATACGAGCAGCTCCTAGGTGTCTTCCCTACATGTGTGAGCATTTCGGCTTTGCATGTATATTATATAGATAATTTGTCTATCCAACTAATATATATAATACATATATATCGTAATGAAAAATGTCTCTGTCCATTGTGGCATCCGTGTTTTTGGCAGGCCAAATATTGGAAGCAGTATGTGGAAGCTCACATGGCTGTAAACAATGACGATGCTACAAGGATGATATTTAGCCGTTGTTTGATGACTTGTCTCCAAGTTCCTCTTTGGTTCTCACCCAACCCTCTCTTATACACTCAGTTTTCAAGTGTCCCATGCAATTGTTTGGTTCTAATTTTCTTGAATTAACACGTTATGTTTCTGATCATATCCATCTACGTTCATATGATACAAATAAAGTGATTGGCTGCCTTCTTCATTTGTGTTGAGCACTGGCTACTTGCTTTTAAAAATGTATGGTCATTATAATGTTATGTCATAAAGTATTCCAAAAGGTTAAGCTTGAATAAGACGTTGCTAATATATTATGTGAAGGGCAGTGCAACACTCCGTTGACATGCATTATGCACTTGAAACATGGTAATAACATCTGAGATAGTACATGACAAAGAGAGTACATTGATAGAAATAAAGAGGGTTCACAACTTATAACAATTGGTGCTCTGACGAAATATCAATACCTACAATTGCAAGCTGTCTTGAATAATGACACATAAGCAGGCATGAAAGGCAGTTTAAGTCATGGTTGTATTCTTAAATTTTATGAGTTGAATCGTCAAGTGATACCGGTTACATTTTAATATTCTTCCAGATATATGACTTGGGTCCCATATCTGTTTTAGAACTTGAGCTGTATTGTGGATTGGATGCACAATTAATGTTTATCTAATCTATGGACTTTGGAGTATCAAAATTCTGCTTCAGTCACATCTGACATCCCCTGATTTCTGGAGAGAAAGATCAAAAAGGCTGTTATGGAGTTGAAAGAGCCCCAACATTTATGTATGGAATGAATGGTGATAAATGAAATGTTTATGGTCTACTAATTATTAAATTTCTTGTAACTAGATGCCCTATCTATAGAATGTTCTATTTTCTATATCTATTTATTATTTAAAATATTTCAAGGACTGTTAATTTGTTTTTGCCACTAAAATAGCTCAGTTGGTCCTTTTCCTTTGTTTGGCTAGATACTAGAGTAATGCTCATTACCCCTTTTTTTCTTCACAATCGGTAATTTTATTGTTTCAGAAAAATGGTGCACTAGTATATTCATAAAAAATGATTGTCTTGTTTCTTTATGCAATTAGTTTATTTGATACTTTTATTTTGCTTGATTTTATACATTATGAACTACTAAATTCTAAATGCTACCCGCGGACCCTTACTCAGCGAGAATGTTTCCCTTTTTAATGCTAAAAAGACTTAAAGAAAGTATAGTATGATATGGTTCTCTCGTTTGAATAACACATGTTAGCACTTGTTCATTGAGATGTTATTGAGTTAGCTAGTGTTAAATTCACTGGAAGAGTCTTGCAATATATGATTTTAATTGATAACTGATATTTAATTATTTTTTATTTGAAATCATTAACTTACTAATAAAAAGGCCATTAACTTCTGTTTCCTGTCTGTTCTGCATTATATTTTAACATATATCTACAAATATGATTTTATATGCTCATGTATACATTTTGTTGAGTTTCCCCATTAAAAGCTTATAATGTTCCTTATATAAATTTCTAGGCGTTGCTACATCCGCTTCATTAGGAAGGTCAATGACAAGAAAGGATTAGAGGGAAATGAAGAAACTAGAAGGGCTTTTCTTTTCATGCTCAACTATGTTGGTAGGTCTTCTTTCTTATCCTTTCTTCGGGTGAATGTTAGAAAATATGTATTGTTGACATCCTTTTGGGTATTATTGGCCTTACAAAGTAGCTAATAGTTTTGTAAGCTGCTTCTTAGTATTCTATCCAGTGGTCTTTTCTAATATTTCTTCTTGTATTTTTGTATCGGGCCACACTCTTTGGTGCTTATTCATTGACAAGGAATTTGTAAGACATGGATAATCAGCTCACCGGTTAACAAAGGAATAAATAGAAGAAAGGCACAAAAGATTTTCCCCTTTGGACATGCATCCTTCATTGATCAGCAAATTGGAAAGCATGTAGATTTATCTTCAATAAGTGTTGACAGTAGAGACTTATAATTGAATCAATACATTTCCATTTAAGGTTATTTGTTATATTGTTGGTTACATTGTGTAACATCTTGGGAAGTGAAGTTCTTAAATTAGTTACATGCCCATCTTGATAATTTCTGATCAGTCTTTGGCAAACACTCCTAGCAAATGTACGTTGGAGAGTTTTAGTATCAACATGCACAATGAGAGCCATTGGGAACTTCCCTTGGAGGCAAGTATGATATAAGAACATATCATTCAATGTATGCTTATTTGTCTGGGGATGATCATTTACTATTAATAACTTAACGGAGATGAGAAAGTCTCGTTACTAGTCGATGATACCTGTGTAAAGAGGAACCCATCATTTGCTATTTCATTGTAATTGGATTAGAAGATTGTGGGTAAGCATCATGTAGAGTGTGGTAGAGATCAAACTGGTTGCATCAAAAAATGGTAGAGCTATGCTGAGAGCATGGTTTTTGATTAGTAGCCTCAGGGAGAGTAAGTGCTTCATCATGACAATTTTTTCCCAAATTCATCATGACAATTCATTTTCTGATATTGTGGAGCACTTGGAAGACAAGAAAAAGAAGGGCCTTTGAAGGGATTGAAGCTCATCAAAATACTATGTTTAAGCAGTGGGCTATGGACTTATACTTCTGTCATACACTTGTGTATAGGCATGAAGATCAGGATATAGCATAGGTGATGGATTCTAGATCAGTTGTATAGGTCCTCACGTTGGTAAATCCCATTTTGCACCCTTGGTGATTGTTATAAAAACTTGTTGTTAATGAAGAATCTATCATTATGCAGAACCTTGAAGTGCCAGTGATAGTGTAGAAAGCAACCACCCTTTGTGTTTCCACTTTGTCTGTCTTTTTTTTCCTGAATACAGTTTGTTCATTTTTCATTTCTTCCTTTGTCTTTGCAATGTGCAGTCCTCTAGATTATTGTCTGTTAAGTTGACTTGATCAAAATTCTATGTATTTCTTTTATAATTGAGTTTCTTTCTTTAAGATGGATAAATTATAGATTTCATTTCCTATGTACTATCAGGAGGGGATATGACAGCTGGACCAATGTGGATGGACTACATTGCTTTTCTGAAGTCTTTGCCTGTTTGTTTATTCTTTTACCCTCTTATTCCAGTTCTTAGATAGATCTACTGAACTGCAAGTTTTGCTTATTCTACACATGATATCCTCTTCCAGGCTGTAAATACACAAGAAGAAACTCAAAGAATGACCGCTATTAGAAAAGCTTATCAGACTGCTATTGTCACTCCTTGCCATCACATTGAACAACTCTGGAAGGAATATGAGAATTTTGAGAACTCAGTTAGCCGTCAATTGGTAATGATAATAATCTTTTTTATATGATTTTGGTTACTAAGATGCACTTTTTTCAATAATTTGTGCAATCATTTTTTCATGCTAGTCAATTATGGTAACTGTGATGGGTGTTTTAGTAGAATGGTTTGATGGCCTTGTTCTATTTCCAGGCAAAAGGACTAGTTTCAGAATATCAACCAAAATACAATAGTGCCAGGGCTGTCTACCGAGAAAGAAAAAAATATGCTGATGAGATTGACTGGAACATGCTTGCAGTACCACCAACTAGCTCTTATAAGGTGAGGATCTGTTTCCTTATCCATACTCATTTTGATTGCTAAGCTTCTTGATAAATTCAGGCGCTAATCATAGGGCCAGGTCTTTCATTCAAGGTGGAATATTTATACTTTGTTTTACTTTTAATTTTGTATGAATATTTAATATATGCATCCTAGATCCTAGTTGCAATTATGTATTGTTGTTGCAATTCAACTGACTGAGGTTCCCATTTAACAAGGCATTTTATGGATCCAATTTTAGTTCTCTCTTATTTCAGTATTTAGTCATTTTCCTTGTATTGAGCCTAAGAAACATGATCTACAGCTAAAATTTTTTAAAGTTAAAACATGCTTGATTCATGGGTCTATGTGATAAAGCCAAAAGGTGTATAAATATATTAAAGCTAAAATAAGTACTAAGTCAGGAGTTTACTTGAAGCAAACATTGCAAGATGCCTATATATATAGCTCATCTCAGCATCATAATATAAATTTATGTAAAATAATATATACCTATATATAATGGAAGAAAGTAACTCGCCTATGTGAGCAAGAGAATCCTTTTCATATTCTCATATACACTTGTTTCCCTAATATACACACACACACACATATATATATATAATGGAGGGAAGTAACTTGCCTATGTGAGCGAGGAAATCCTTTGCATATTCTCATATATACTTGTTTCTGTAATATATACATATAAATCTATATCTCATTATATATAAATTGCTCATGTATCCTCAATATGACCGGTTGGCTGCTCTGTTCACTAATTGCCCCCATATCTCTCTATATAAAGTGCATGGGACTATCAAGCCACATAATTGATTTCATATCTATATATCTGCATATAGGGTTTAGCAAATAAACGAGTGTACACACTGATATGTTGAGTCAGATGCAACTCACCTATAATATATATTATTCCCATTTTAAACTCATTGCCCTTATTGGAGCACATGACTTAAGTGCTTCTACATTGTTTACTCTTCTTCTGGCAGCTTGTTTTGCATTGTCAACTAAAAATGAAAATTCTGCTGGTAGAAGAAATTATTCCACTTGCCTTGGCGGAATAAATTAACTGGGAGAATACATAATAGAAAGCCATATGAAACAGATAAAGTTGATTCAGAATGAAAAAGAAACTTAACAATGTACTAGCTTAGTGGGTTAGGATCCTGGTAAATTTATCAATATTTGGTAACTTATGGTCAAGTATGCCATGTTGGCAGCAGTATTAGGATTTTGGAGATGTCTACTATCATATACTTCTCGGTTATTTGATGATTTATTTTATCTGCAACTCTGTCTTTGAGTATTGTAATTTTTTATGTGCATGTGTAAACTATGGAAATAGAATTTTCTTAAACCACATTAGAATTTTTGGATATTTTGGGGCAACAAAGGTGTTGGGAGTTTGGATTTAAGAATCTTCTTATTTGTTGTAAGCTTAGATTACTTAGACCTACCTTGCTGTCATTTCTCTAAATCCTTGTTCTTTTGCTTTCGTAAAAAATCAGTAAAATTGAGGCATGTCTGTTTTTCCAGGAAGAAATGCAATGGATGGCATGGAAGAGACTTGTAGCTTTT
Organism: Trapa incisa; assembly: GCA_030064435.1. Lineage (NCBI taxonomy): Eukaryota > Viridiplantae > Streptophyta > Magnoliopsida > Myrtales > Lythraceae > Trapa > Trapa incisa. The sequence goes on along the minus strand of CM057770.1, from coordinate 4,078,959 downwards.
GAAAGGTAAGGACTTGTTAAAGTTATTTTTGTTTTGTCTGTATAATTAAAATTTATCAGTAAATGATCCATTATGAATTCCTTTTAGAGTCCCAGCTGAGTAGATAAATTCATATGGTCAAGTAGATGAAATTATTGCAGTTCAAAATTTCATATAATCTCTAAATATTAAAAAGATAGAAAGTTGGACAGCCTCTGCATACATTTATGTGAAGAGGGAGTGATTCTGTTTGTGTTTGCTTATGAAATTGATTGAGCTTTTATAGTTCTCCTGATTTTTGTACAGCCTGTACCTTTTTGTATATGATGTTTTTTTTGGAAAGGTCCTTTTTTCAAAAACAAGAAAGGCCCTTTTTTTGTATATGATCATATAAACCTTCTTTATTTATTTATCATTCTATTAATAATATTCTTTATTTATCATAAAAAGATAATAGGATAATTACAGTATATGCCATAAATGAGAAAACAATTCTTTCATATTACCTATTCAAGGTAACATTAGGAATGAGAAGGGAGGACTGGAGTTTATTTGATATATATGGTAATTCCCATATAAAGTTCAGGTTCTGTCCTTTTTTTTGTCCTTCAATCTGACAGTTTTAGAGGCTTAGTGCAAATTCTGTGATGAAATTCTGAACTGCAGGAACTAAAAGGGTTAAGTAGGTATGAACAGGTCTCTGCAGAAGCATTTGTTGGAAGCCTACCAGGAATAACCATTTTGATACTTGTTGTTTGATAGGTTTCATGTTTAAAAAGATGCCTCATTTTCTATCTAGTTTGTTTTTGAAGCTGAAATTCATGTTTCTTGTGGCAAATACATATGATACTGTTTCATGTCATTATGATGAAAGATTTGCATATTTTAAATGCCATCCATCTGTTTCTTTACTTGACAATAATTTTAGAGGGAATCCTCAAAGAATAGATGCTGCATCTGCCAACAAGCGCATTGAGTTTACCTATGATCAGGTATTGAGAATTAAACATTAATTTCTATAAAGTTTAATTTTCACTGTTTGGTAGAGTATTTGCGGTTTTTTCCCACCCAAGTTCAATTTCATTTATATTCTTGAACCTAACATTCTATCCTTGTCAAAGCCTTCTTCTGGGTAATCAAGTGCTTGCTTTACTGATGCATTGGAAGGCAAATACATATTTATTATGATCATCTAGTCTTATGTTAAGTTGAGATTAAGATAGATGTTTTTGAGGGTGCTTGCTAAATTTAAAACTAATTTGCCTTCTTCCAAATAAACTAAGGTATTAGTTGTTTTTTTTAATAAAAAGGAGTTGTTTTTTTAATAAAAAGGAGTTTTTTTCTCCTCACTCCAATAACCGCTTTGCAAGCATGGATCTAAGACAAGATGCAAGTATATGTGTGGATACCCTCCCAAGGAATATTCACTTAAGGGTGAATTGAACCCATGGGTATAAGTTGTCAATGTATATCTGATTATGCTGGCTTCAGTTGCTTACCCCTTTTCTCATCATGTCTCCTTACAACTAATAGAATATTTCTTAGTAATACTCATTGTGTTTTGTTGGTTTCTAGTGTCTGATGTATTTATACCATTACCCTGATATATGGTATGATTATGCATCTTGGCATGCAAAATCTGGTTCGCTGGAGGCAGCTGTCAAAGTGTTTCAGAGAGCATTGAAGGCTCTTCCAGGTTTTTTCTTGTATTCTCATTTTTTAGTAATGTGTAGACTTTAGATAGCCTTTTCTTTTGTGGTAATATCAGCATGAATTTGTTCTGCCCATCCTGACTACCTAAAAGTAAGTGACAGTGAAGTATGGATAGTTAATCATGACAGTGACAGATCATAACAGTATTTGATACTGAAGAGATTACAAGTATGGATAGCACAAACAATAATATCAGGAAGGTAGTGATACAAACAAAAGGATAAGCATTTGAAAAATTAGAGTATTCATCTTGTCATTTAAAGCCTTGATTTATATTTCATGTGTCACAATTTCCTGAAGCTTTAGGCACAGTTCATTTTTAAATGGACTATTAAACTGATAATTTAGCCAGGAAATAACTGCAGCTGCGGATTAATTTCTAGGGAAAAATGATCCAGCGGAAATCTTTGCTTGAATATTTTGAATTTTCTTAGAGTTTTTTGTTTCAATAGATTCAAAGACCATCTAGTGTGGAATTGGTTTCATTATTCTTTTGTTATTGATGAATTTCTTGTTCATTTGCAGAGTCCGAACTTCTAAGATATGCTTATATGGAGTTGGAAGAATCTCGTGGTGCGGCACCGGTATTAAGAATTTCTTTCTCTTGGCTCAATAACTTGTAGTGCATGTCGTTTCATATGCATAAGTTTATGTTCAGTGACATTTCTTCCTTGACTTCTAGTTTTACCATGATGCAGACTGCAAAAAAAGTATATGAGAGCCTTTTAGCAGATGGAACAAAAAATGCCCCCCTTGCACAGATACAAGTATTTACTCTATTAACATGTCTATTGGACAGTAATCATTTTTCCTTACAATGAGAATGCTACATACATGCCATCAAAGATTCAATGGTCTCTCCAATTTTAATGTGCATGAGAGATGACTTCATACATGTGGTTTATCACCTTCAGTACATTCGCTTTTTGAGGAGGACAGAAGGTGCCGAAGCTGCTCAAAAGTATTTTCTAGATGCTATAAAATCTCCCACCTGTACATACCACATTTATGTTGCTTATGCCATGATGGCATTTTGCCTTGACAAGGAACCCAAGGTGATCTTCCCGTTATTGGTATTTGAGTTGGCATGTATTTTCTTAATTACTCTGTTCTTCATTTGCTTTTCTGTTTTTGAAGTTTGGAATTCATTGAACATTGGGTGACCATTTTACAATCATTTGAAAAGTGATGATTGCTTTTCGGCATAGTTTGTCTGTTAGATTTTGAATAGATATGCAGCATTTTCTACACCCCAAAACAAGATAGTAGGGATGGTAGCTTAAAGGAATAGGATCTGTCAATTTTTAAGTTGATTATGTTTTGAAAAGCCAGAAATTGTAGCCAGACATTTTTGTAAAATAAATAAAGTCAAATTTAGTTAATTTTCTATGCCTTTCATCTTGTGCTAATGAATGATGCAATGCCAATATCTTTAAGTTTAGTGTTGGTTGCTTATGTTCATCTACTTGATCAATGGATTTAATTCATGATTTTGCAGATTGCACTCCATGTCTTTGAAGCTGGTTTGAAACATTTTATGAATGAACCAGCCTATATTCTTGAGTGAGTTCAACTCCCCTTTCATTTGTATCTTTCTATTATGTTTTGATGGATTGTTGGTTTATGAGTGTATAATGTGCTAAAATATTGGAAATTTTCAGCTGTATATATTCTTGGTTATAGTTTTTCTATCCACATAAATGTGGCATTAATTATTCTTAGTAATAATTCATCCATCTACTACCTTTCAGCTTATATTTTTAGCTACTGACAAGTCACACCAAGAGACCTTGATATTTGTTGTATTTTGATGAATTCTTATAATTTACATTTGTTTTTTGTGTTCAACAAAATTCATTTAGATAATATCAAATATTGCACATACTTCAGAATTCAAATTAGTTTAACCCAGAATTTGTCTGAGTTGTTGCAGATACGTAGATTTCTTGTATCGTTTGAATGATGATAAAAATATCCGTGCTTTATTTGAGCGGGCTTTGAGCTCACTGCCAGCGGAAGGATCTGTGGAGGTATTATTATTTCAGTAATTAGATCCCTTCCTTAGAGTTTAGGAGGTGAAATGTGGATAAGATATGTTTATGATTAGGATAAGATGCTTTTTAAATGATGTATGATAGATTCTAGTAAGTATTTCACTTGTTCTATGGAATATGTATACTTCTAATGGACTGAGCTTGGTCTTTCTTCTCTTTCAAGGAGTAAAGAATTTCAGATGGTAAATTTCTTGTTGTCCCACCTCCTCTTGCAAATTGGATATGCATTGCATGACTGCCTGTAAAAAGGCCTATAACGCCAAAGAAAACTGTGCATATATAAGTCTTAAGTTCTCAATGAAAAAACAAAAGGTTTTTTGAATATTATGTCACGTCTGGGGTATAAGCAAGAAAGAAACTCATCGTTATATGCAAAACACAGAGGAAAATGGTGGAGGAATCATAAAAAGATATAATTCGTTTAAACACTGAATATTTCAGAGATATCTTGTGCTTTTCATGTTTATATCCAGTAATTGGTGCTATCGTACTGAAACTTCTAATATTTTTTGGGGTATGCCATGCTATTGTAGGTTTGGAAACGATTTGTTGAATTTGAGCAAACTTATGGAGACTTGGCTAGTATGTTGAAGGTGAATTTCCATATATGATGGCATACTTTTATTCTACAAATATTCTTCTATGGATCCAACCTTCACTTCTCTATTTTTGGCATTGATGATGATGCATTCAATTAATTAAATGTTTGTAATATATTTTCAGGTTTTAATATGTCATGAAAATTTAATTACTTTATTGTCTAGTGTCCATCTTATGTATCATATAATGACTGCATTTATTCTTTATTTTCCCAAGTAAACCTGCAAACATAAAATCCCTCTGAGAAGTTGAATATTCTTTTAATTACTTGAAAGATTCAGATGACACTCCTAAAATTTAGCCAATGTGAATGTGTGATATATAACTTCAGCTTTGTGAACTGAACACTGTTTTTGCACTCATCATTTTGGGAGACAGCTTTCCCCATTTGCTCATGTTATCTTAAAAAATATGAATTAATTTTCATTTTCAACCTTGGCAGTGTGGATTTTTTTTTAAAATTGTCATACTTTAGTTGCAATTTCTGTTCTCCACAATGCTGTCTTACACATGAAGACATTTCATCTCCATGTAAATTTAGTTCCACATGTTCCCATGTGTTGCCAAGTCATAAATGGTGAGTAGTTTGTATTTTATTACATATTCTTGCTTAGTTTTTATGCAAAATGCATTAGTTGTGGGGATTGGTGACCTTAGTTGTATCTTGACTTATACAGGTTGAGCAGAGGAGGAAAGAAGCCCTCCTTGCAACCAGTGAAGATGGACAATCAGCAACGGAGGGGTCATTGCAAAATATTGTGTCACGCTATAGCTTCATGGATTTATGGCCATGCTCTTCCAAGGAATTGGACCATTTGTCACGGCAGGAGGTACTCCAGTCCCTAATATTCCTTGGTTTCTGTATTCTTATCTTCTACAAATTGGTCATTTATCTGTTCCCAGGAAAAGAAAACCATTGATGATAATTATTATTTCCTGATATAAGAGTCTACCATATCTCTTGTTGCTGCTTCCACTTGTCTTCAGTTCTGATCTTTAGTTATTATATCTATCACGATATTGAATGGAAATGATGTATTTGACTGATTTGATGATTGTGTTCTTCATCTAGCAATATTGTGAATTTTATTTCATTTTGTACTTCCAACATGAAATTTAAAATTATATATTCAGTAATGTTACATGTTATGAGTTCTATTATTGTTACTTGGAGAATTGAGGAATCTAATGATGTGTTTTTTCCACGGTCCTTCCAAGTGGCTTACAAGAAATATCAGTAAGAAGTCGGATAAACTAGGAGCAACTAATGGAGCTGGATTAATGGGTACAATTTTATAGCTAACCCCTTTATGTGTGCCAGTCTTCGAGTTCCACATACATTTTGACTTATAAGTGTATTAACTCCTGTCAGTTTCATGCAGAAAGAGGATTATTGGGCACTTCGAACTCTTCAGATGTTATATATCCAGATACTTCTAAAATGGTTGTGTATGACCCTAGGCAAAAACAAGGTACATGACTTCAGCCATACACATGGACTTCTACTAGGAGGATATGCTAATGCTCTGTTTATTTTCGAAAGTTTTTGAATTTCAATCCTTGTCCATCATGAAATTTTACCTGAATTTGCCCCTTGCAAGTACTTTTCAAAATCCTGGAGAACAATACTATTGCCATTTTAGTACACTGGGTTTAAAAGCTAATTACACAAATTATAGATTTTCCAGCTAGATCAAGATGATGTCGACTTCAGTTGCATTTTTTCCTTTGTTTTCCCAAAAAGGTAATATTGATTTTTTTAAAGCACAAGGTCCCTTCGGCTCTATTCAAGTTTGGACTCCTGCTTCTCTTGAGATTGAACATAATTTCAGCATGGGGTTTGATTACTTGCCTTCAGTGTAGCTTAATGAATCAGAAGTATTAGGGAGGTTCAATCTGGTTTCCTAGGTTGTCCAAGTATGGAGCTTGAACTCTGAAAAGCATGGTCATATTTGAATGCAATGCTCAAGGTAGTTTGGGAGCATCTTGTCTCTCCTTGCACCCCTGGATTGAACATTGGATGATGAGAAAATCCCTTCATAAATAATCGGACTTTTATCTGAAAAGTATGTTCAGGGTATTCATTTCCTTGCAACCAAGCTAAAAATTTTGACGTGAAAAGGTCATATCGGTCTGCCTGCAATTTTATGATGTATCATCTGAGCTGAGAAAATGTTCACCTATGCTGCTTCCCCACATTACTTCTTGGATGCTGATGGATCCCATATGATTTTATAGGACCTGCTGCTGCTATTATGGGAGGAAGTGCAATTCATGCGTTGGATGACATTCCGAAAGGAACTCCTCCTGCATTGGCTGCATTCCTGGCGTCGTTGCCTGTTGTTGAAGGTTAGATTTTGCTACACATTTTATGTATTACTCATGTAAAATGTCGTCCGAGGTGAGGCCTGAATCGAGGTTCTTTCTTTTCACAGGTCCGACACCCAGCGTGGATATTGTACTGTCCATATGTCTAGATAGCAGCAGCATACAAGTGGCACAGACTGGAAGAGCCGGTGCTTCCCAGAAGCAAACCTCTAGGGGTCCTGCTCCAAGTTCGAGCGATGTTTCAATCTCGAGCAGATCCTATCCTGTCCCTAGCGGCTCATCCTACAAACAGGCCGGAGACAGACAGTCCAGAAAAAGGAAAGACATGAATAGTAGTATTGTTTCTCATCCTTTTCCTTGAATTTTTTAACTGGGACAAATACCTAAAAGTTTGAAAATGATTTGAGAGTAAGCCTTAAAAAACGTAGCAAGTGGTTGGTTCATTTAGACCTAAACATTTGAAAACATGGCTCGTCTAGTCCTAAAATATTAAAACCAAGATAATGTCATGTCAAATCCAAAATTTTAGGTTTGAATAAATATTTTTCAAAACTTTGAGGACTGAATTAGTCACTTTGAATCTGATAGGGCAGAATGATACAGTTGAAAATTTTAGAATTTAATGGATAATTTCCAAATGTTTAGGACTAACTTTCAAAGTTTTATCAATCTTTTAGGACTAAAAATACTATTTATATTTGTGGCTCTTGATTTACTCGAGCATCATCGCCTATCTGGAACTAGAAGAGATACTGGGCATTACCTCACTCCTTACAAATGACTTGATCTTAATAGGACAAGAGGATGACGACACAACGACTGTCCAGAGCCAGCCGCCACCTAGAGACGTCTTCAGACTACGTCAGATGCAGAAGAAGGCTCGTGCCGCTGCCACCTCCTCGCAGACAGGGTCCGCATCGTATGGGAGCGCTCTCTCGGGTGACCTCTCTGGTAGCACCTGATTAGAGAGGACCACCAGGACAGGAGCTCTCGCGTCCTCTTCCATTCTGGTCTCACGCTATGTGGTTATTAATCGGTGCATGTAGTTTCCTTGCAGATTGGTGAGCCTGAATTTCAAAATTTTCTTGATTAATAATCAAAGCATTTTACTGCCATTTCTCTTTGGTTCTATCAAAACTGATTTCATTAGCAATCAAACAACAAGGATGCCCGGTCCTTCTTTGTCATCCCTCACTCATAACAGTAGCCTTTATTAATGAAGGAAACTAAAAAGACGGGTACAATAATAAATATACTGTGTGAGTCATATTTCTCTTTACGAGCAAGCAGTCCAACTCCAAAGATAGATACCTGTTCTTGTTGCATATTGCTACCATCCTCCCTCCAGTATTATGTTTTTATACTGCATTTCCTCTCCAAGTTGGAGGTGCATCTAGTTTGCATAGCCCTTTGGTCGCTCCTCCTAGAGGGGGAGAGGGTTGGGGACTGCTACGGACACAGTTGACTTCAGCTAAGCGGGTGGGGCTGTTCTATATTTGCCTGTTTCCGTAATTTGAGCAAGCACTCCCATGTTGTCCTGTCTCCAAACACCATGACACACCATTTCTTCTTATTGTTTAGTTCATGTTTTACTAGCAAACTAAACCCGTTGTGACATTCCAACCACATGTGCTCCTGTCTCCTTGTCAACAAACTTACTGTGTCCATTGACATTCCAACGGCATGTGATTCAACGTCTCCTTTTCTACTTTGAAACAATTTTCTATAAAAAATGTCTCAGATTCATAAGATTCATAAGAGTGTATGTGATATCAGAATTTTTAAATTTAAACTCAATAGAAATGAAGTTCAAGATTGAATGGATAATTAAATTTCAAACCAATAATAAAAACCCAATGGGGAATGATAATATTGTGACATCAAAATTTTTGAAAGAAATATTTAAGGTGATTAAATGTTTAGGATAAATGTAAGTTTCGGTAACCCATTATTTTTTTACCGTGCTTTATAAATGGGGAGATTACTGGCAAATCTATTCATTATAGAGGAGTATCTCGGTGTATACGAACTTGTGGGAGAGTAATTTACAATCCCATTACCTATGATGATGAATGCGCTAAATATGGATATGATAATAAAAATATATTAATTTTATATCACCATTCATTTCTAATTAGCAAAAGCAATATCTCATTCCAAATATTTATAATTTGAATATTAATTATTAGTCGAATTACTTATCACAGAGTGTATTAGGAAACTATCTCTACAGTGATTGTGAAAGATATTTCACTGAAAATATTCTTATTATTACTTCCATTCATATTCCCCAAAAAGTCGAACCCGCTCTAATTTCACCAAATAAACTGAAAATATTCTTATTATTGCTTTCATTCATATTCCCCAAAAAGTGGAACCCGCTCTAATATCATCAAATAAATTAAATACATGCATTAAGATACGAATGGTTCTTATTCTACAACAATCAAAGCACTTTTTCATCCTTTCATATAGTAGGGCTTTTCACTTGAAAAAGAAAATGTTTCATACTAATGGATGTAATTCCATAACCATGGGTTCTAATGTATGAAATCTTGTAGCACTTACTAATGAGGCCCAATTGATTAGTATTACACAGAAGAAATCAATTCTAAACACCAATACAATTAGATATACTCTTCATAGATAAACTTAAGATTTGCGATCCTAGGTAAGATCGGTTCAGGATCATGTAATCTTTTTTTCTATTAGATAGAAAGGGCTTTTGCACAAAATGTATTTCTAAGTAATTGTCCTATAGATCCTATATCTATCTATATGAAAAAGAATTCATGTAATGAACGGGATTCTTATTTGTACAAATGATACTTTAAACTTGGAAGGAGCATAAAAAAATTAACGATACTTCTTTTGAGTTGTTCTACCGGATCGATCACTCAAGATATTTGGTCTCTACCTATACCCAATGAAAAAAATTGGATCACTTCTTATAGACTCAATGAGAATGATTCCGATCTAGTTCATGGCCTAGAAGTAGAAGGCGCTCTAGTGGGATCATCGCGGATAGAAAAAGATTGCAGTCAGTTTGATAATGATTGAGTAACATTATTTTTTCGACCCAAACAAAGGAATCCCTTAGATATGATGCAAAATGGATCTTGTTCTATTGTTGATTACAGATTTCTCTATAAAAAAATATGAAGTGGGGTTTGAAGAAGGGGAAGGAGTCCTTGACCCACAACAAATAAAGAAGAACTTATTTAATCATATAGTTTGTGCTCCTAGAATATGACATCCTTGGGGCTTTTTATTTGATTGTATGGAAATACCCAATAAATTGGGATTTCCCTGTTGAGCCACGTCATTTCGAGGCAAACGAATAATTTATAATAAAAATGATGAGATTCGAGAGAAGATAGATCGTCTAAAGAATATGATTTTTTTTTTTAAATAAGCCAATTTATTTGGGACCCTGCAGATTCACTCTTTTTCCTAATCAAAGATCAGCCTCTGTCTATGTGTTTTCACATCAAGAATTCTTTGTAGATGAAGAAATATCAAAGGGCTTCTTACTTCTCAAACAGATCCCCTACATTTATATATAAATGCTGATTTCTCAAGAATATGCAAGAAAAGAACTTTCAAATTCATGGCTAGAGATGACTTAGAACCAATAGTTCATTATCTAAATGGGTTTTTATGTTCTAATACTCCATCCGAGAGTTATTAGATATTTCTATTTTTTTTAAAGGAAATAGTTGTTGCTACATGTTCCAATAACCAATCATTGGTTATTAATAACTAAATAAAATAGATGGTGTCAATTGGAAGATTACAAGATTTCGTGATCCCCAATTCCAAGAGCTCGGATCAAATTGATATTGATATGTTGATTCCTAGCACGAGATTTTGAGTTTCGCATGTCTACCATTTCACCACCAAGGTATCTTGAAACCGAATCATATTCCATGAATATGATATCTATCTAGTGTGATGTATGAAATATATGACAAATGTGGAGTATTGGAGTATTTCTATTGAATAGGCCCAAGTTTACATCCAATTGTTTCTATTTGAATTATTGGGAGGATACTTTACATATATTAATATTATACCAAATAAAAAAGATGGATAATCAAACTTATTTCTCGATTCAATAGAAGCCAAAAGAGTTGAATAGGGTCTCAAATAAGGAGAGATATTTAAAAAGCATGTCCAATTATGCCCATTCCTAATCCTAAATGGAATGTAAAGACATATGGATTTATATGTAAAAATAGTATCTATTTAGATAAGCTCAAATGCTCCTCTCATAATGAGAATGTATATAACTCTATTTTGGTTCAGTGTGGAATGAACATATAATCATGGAATCAACTCAATCATAACAATTCCTATTTTGGGCATTTACTAATTCTTTGATTCCAATTAGTAAGAGGGATCTTGAACTAAGAAATAGATTCTATAAGTTAAAAAAGAGTATCTATTCCTGGTATAGTAGATGCTATGACATATACAATCATACTCAATTTGATGTGATTGTTTAATCTTAAAGGAGATCTTCTATAATTTTTCACCTGAGGTGTTATTTCCTCGTGAGGAGTCCTATTAAATCAAGAAGTATAGGCCGGCTTGTCATCCACATTAGAATAAATGGAGTTTCCCAAAAAATATTTGCTAGTGGAGGAAGGCCTCCTAGGGATAAGAGACATAGGGCTAAAGATAGTCTAAAAAGGATCTTTCATATATAATCCTGTATAATTTTGAATGTTATCAGTTTTAGTATGTAAACCAAATAATACAATTCAAGCAAAAGTTCATAGATTCATAGAGATGCAGAACAACATATAAGTTATCATGCTCGTATATCCACTATTTGAGTCTCCAACAATTATTTCAATAATTACATATCCAATTTGACATATGGACGAATATGCAAGCATACATTTCATATTTGTTTGAGTAATAGCAATGAGATTCCCTAATATCATGCTAAAAATATCTAGGATTTCTAGAAGAAGATGCCATTCATTTGATGAGAAATAAAAAGGAATATCGAAAATTCGAGTGGCTGAATCCAAAGCAGATACTTTTGAAGTAAAAGAAAGAAAAACAACGACTAGAGTGAGAGAGTTAGAGTTGAAAAGATGATTCCTCACTTATTTCTCTTATTCAAAACCGTGCATGAGACTTTTATCTCGCACGACTCCTAAGTGATAAAAAAATAACTCTTTTTTTATTACTTTCCTCGCATATGTATGAGACCAAATTCATTCAATTTCTAAAAAGGATTACTAATCCTTAACATTTCGAGGAATCCTTAATCAGTGGTTGTGAATCACTATTTTTTTTTCAATCTTTTCGACCTTGGTTTCGTATGAGCAAATTAGAAAGATTGAGAAATAGAACCATCTGATTTGATTTGTTCTTAATAGCCATGAGATGATCATCTTAGGGTGATCTTTTGTCAACGGATGCTCCAATTACACTTGTAGTCTCTAAATGATGAGAACCAACTATGTAGCATCTACACTAAGAATTCAAGTATTGTATACACCATTAGTCCGATCCTTTGTAGAAACTACCTGTAATAATGAACTTTCAAAATGGATCTATTTATTATATAGAGATTCATTGTTCCTGACCCTGCTTTACCTTAATTGTTATTTGAAGGGGAAACTCTTAATTAATCATGTGAGTGACGGTTTGCTCACGGGAATCCGACCAAACCTGGTTGGGACATGACACATTCCTCCTACCTACCCTCTCCTTGGGTTTATCTTACCCCTTGGATCCTTGAAAATATGTTTTTCCTTTTGTTTACCCCTTTTCATCTCAGCCTATACTTTATCTGTGAGTTTTGCCTTCTCTTCCCCAACTTAATCAGGTCCTTTGCCTCTTTGTTGGGATTTGTCTTTCCCATGACTCACATCCTTGGTGGGTTCCTCTTCTCGAAATTTCCTTTTTCCTTCGTCTTTATAGGTATCTATCTTTTAAATCAACCTCATGACATCCTTTGATGTCACTCTCTCCCGCTTACCCTAACTTTGGGAATCTTGCTGTCACCTCTTTTGTACCTTGTCTTTATCCCTACTTGTAATCACTTTAAGTTTATTTTACTAGGGAGGAATTTTGATTTCTTTTTGTTTTGAGATTTCTTAACCTCCTTCTAAGGGCTTGCTTAATCCCTCCCGTGACTTGAGTTTGGTCGCTAGTTCGTTTTCGGCCATTGAATTTTTTTAAGGATTTCCTTCATCCTTCTTTTCTGATGTTTAGCCCATTTCACTTTTCCCTTCATCGCCTGGGTTTTAAATCCATGATTCTTACGAGGATTAGTTCGTTAACTGCCTCCTCGCTACTACTCTTCTTATCCAATTGTTTTGATACAATTATCTATAGAATTCACTCATCCTTGATGCCTATCATGTCGCCCTTTTTAGGGTGTAGTCGTTACTACTTCTCAGTCCTTCTTAGAGTGTTGTTTATTCTCCTTGATCATTCTATTTGTTACTAGTTGCTTCCTACTTGGCTCCTCTACTTTTCCAAATAAGGTCACACTTGCCATCCCGAGATATCCTATTTGTCGTCCAACGTTCGAGCTTTTATTCTCTTGTAGAGGCACTTCCTTCTTTACTCCTAGATGGCTTGTTACTCTCCTTAAAAAAATTTCACTTTCATCTATACTCTGCTTCGTTTGCATTTTCTAACTTTGGTCCTTCTTATCTTCCGTGACCCCTCCTAAAATAGTTGATGTATGAGAATGCGTCTTTATTTGAGAATCAGAGTTTTTAGGAAAAATTGGAATTTCTATTAATGGGTATAATACGTTTTGGGCGTTATCCCTATTACAAGAAGTAGTTTAGCTTGGGAAGCTACTATATTAGGTTCTTGGTAAGCATCCTTCTTGGTTATAAGTCCATTGTGGTGTACTTGGCGTTAAGTTGGCTCTCCTCATACTTGTGGATGTGATATCAACAGGCGTTGGCACCACATTCCTTGGTGGCATTGGACACTTCCCCACAAAATGTCTCTTGGTCCCTCATGACTTTTACCATACTTTGGGCATTGGAGAACTTTTAGGGCCATCTTCCTATGAGAACAGGGTTTTGGCTAGTGTTGGTGACGTCATTCCTAGTTTTCTTGGTTTCCTGTCTGGGAGTCATCTAAAAAATATTTAGGTAGTTTTTCTCTTAGTTCTTATGTTATATAGTTTTGATAATGCATTTAAGAAAAATAGGCTCTAATACCACTCGAGTTGTCACGCTCTAACCCAGTTTGGTTGGATCCCCGTGAGCATCCCTCCACTCCCTTTGGCCCATGAAGGATTTCACCTCCTTCTAAATCACGAGGGGTCAAGCATCCATTTTCCCTGATTTCCTAGAATAACATTATACAAAACTTAATGTATTTAAAAGCTTACATACCTGACTCAGGGTTCAGCTGCTAGGGGTCTTTTAGGGTTGGTCTCCTTTTTCCTGAAAAGGGAATAAGGGAATAAGGGAGGGGGTGAGTTTATACAACTTAATGAGTGGGTGTTGGGAGTGAGTTTTCAGAAATTTTTAGTTTTCAAAACCATGCCAAGGTTTAACATGTTTTTTTTAAATCACAAAGTCTTTTACTGATTTTATATTAGGTGTGTTTAGCTCTCTGAGCACATCCCCTTACCTCGGGAGGCGTTTAGCAAACAAACACACACCCTTTATCATAAAGGGTACAAACATTCGTAGGGCAGTCCTAGACTGCACCCACTTGGGGATCAGTGCGACTTTGCTATCCACCATGATAGAAGTCTCGGACTTCTACCCTGAGTCCGATAGACGTCCCAGACATCAGACCCTCAAATCTAAAATCCACTTTTGTCCATATGAGGATAGAGACCTCATCCTGACCCCACCCCAGTCTCATGCACAAGAAGCTACCAGAGCTTCATGACTAATTGGCACGCGAACTGTCCTTATCTCCACCATGTCATCTATCAGCCCTTAGAACCCATCACTACCGCCCTAGGGCGTCTTGATGGTCCCAAATCCATGAGTGCATACACAAACAATAATTTTTCATCATTTAGCCATTTTCTTTGGTGCCAACACTAAACTCGGCCTACATCTGTTTGTTAATGTCGGTCCATCGACCTAGCCCTAACATACTACCACCAACCCATCGAGCATTGTCGGTCCTAACTCGGTACCGTGGCAAATCACACAATTAATTCCCAATTTAAATAAGAGTTTTCATGGCTCTTCCTATTCATGTTTGTTTATGGGCTTCAGCTCGTGCCCACTAGCCTTGGGCCCACTACACGTGTTTTTTCAAAACTAGGCCTTGAACCCTATGAGTTCAAAATCGAGGCCCCTAACCTATTAGAGTTGTTCTAGCCCTCGTCGAGAAGGTCTCCCAAATAGTTTAAACAATGACACACTGTCATGGGAGAACACTTCCAACAAAAGTTTTCTTTTAACTCATCACACCAACCTAGTGTGATGATAGGTTTGCTTATAACTGGTATGCAAGTTTTTCCTTTCAAAAACTCATTATACCAACCAGGTATGATGTTTAATTTAATCCTACTTAAAATCTGGTAAGTAGGTTTTAGTTCATAAAAGTGAGCTCATCATCCCAACTGATATGATGTATAAAAGTCTCACTCATAACCAATAAGTAGGTTTTTAGCTTTAAAATGGTGCTCATCACCCCAACCGAGTATGATACTTAAAAGGTCCCATCACCCGATAACTGTGACATGTTCGTCCCTAGTTGGTTTCCAAGTCTACTCTAGCTCTCTTGCTTGCGTTCCAGTCCCAATTATCCCTATACGGCTTGGGTATCATTATTAGGGGGGGTTTGGCATGACAACGTTCTTTTTCTCATGTATGAGCAACTAGGCCCAAATCTTTGGTTTATTGCACTTCGGTCCCTAAAGTTCATACTTCTTCTTGACTTTAGGTCCCTAGTGTTAAATTTTTCCCAAATCAAGTCCCAAGGACTTCCACTATCCTCCTTGGGTCCTTAATTTACTTAAAATTGTGAACGGGGCTCAAGTTTTCCAAATTCCCAATTTGGTCCCCAAATTTCCAAAAATTACCGTTTTGCCCCTACTTTCCAAAAATAGCCAATTGATCCTAATTATTTTGAAAATTGACCAATTTGTCCCCCAACATCTTTCTCATTTCCAATTAAACTTCAATTTTGAGAAATTACATGGAGGTACCTTAATTTTTCAAAATCCCCAAATTTTCCCTAATTTCTACCCCTTTCTACTAACCGAATTTGATTTCTTCAAATTGGCCATTCAAACGAGATTAATTACTCCAATT
This sequence comes from Trapa incisa, assembly GCA_030064435.1. Classification (NCBI taxonomy): domain Eukaryota; kingdom Viridiplantae; phylum Streptophyta; class Magnoliopsida; order Myrtales; family Lythraceae; genus Trapa; species Trapa incisa. The sequence continues at coordinate 4,063,010 of CM057770.1, read as the reverse complement.
GATGGTATGGATCAGTTCCTACACTTCCATACATTTCAATTGAGCTTTGAACTACAGCATTTGGGTACAAAACAAGCTCAAACTGAGTTTCGCTGGAAAATTGTTCGTAGAGAGAGAAATCTTCAAAAGCTTACCGTCGGTGGTGTGGCGGTCCGAGCTCTTGATCTAGGGTGATAGCTCTCATCATTCAGGTCTTCCTATGATCATGAATCATTACAATTTATGTCCATATCAATGAGAATTTAGTTATTGAAATTTGACACTTTCTCTCTCTAGAATTGATATGCAACGACGAAGAAGGGCCGAATTGGCTTACCTTACACCTTTGTTGAGATCGTGTGGTGGTTGTGGGGACTAAGGGGAGGCTTGGTTTGGCTGGAGGAGGTCAGGGTTGATCGAATTCAACTCAGCCAGAATAGGGCAGCTTCGAACCAACATAGTTGCTTCACCGTTTGATCCCGCCAGTGCTTCTCCTGCTATCCTCGGATCGAAGGGAGGTTGTTGTTAGGTAGCTGACTTCCCCCAGATTCTATAGGACCCAACTTTGCCTTTTGAGGCTGAGAAAAGTGCCCAAGTCAGAGCTTTGGTTTGAGCTTCACTGAAAAATGGAGTACTTTGGAGAGGAGGACGATTTGAGGTGAGTGGAGAAAGAATGGAGGGGAGCTCTTTATATAGGGAGCTCGAGGACCCTCTATGTAACCCGTTTCCATACTAGTCGAGCTTATCCTCGCTAGAAAATGCCCAGATCAGAGGGAGTATTCCTTCCCCGGGAAAGGAAAGTTTTTGAACCGGTGAACAGTATTGTCATCACAACGAAGAAGACGACAAAGTTTTTGAACCCATGAACAGTATTGTCATTACAAGGAAGAAGACGACACTGTTCCGGATCAGATAGGTCCGGTCCGACCGGGTTCAATGGCGAAAATCGACCGGTTCAACCCAATTCGACCAATTTTCTTAAAACTAAAAATTTCTAAATTTGTCTAAATTCATTTTCTATCCAATGGTGGCCTCAATTTCTCCATTTGAGATCTCTAAGCCGCCTAGAAAAATAAATTACCTAATATGGTTCACTATGGTCTAAACCGGTTTAATCCGATTCATTCCGGTTAAGGTCCGGTTCACTCTCAACCGATCTAGTTTTCCCTTCAAATTGACTTCATGGTTCTTCCCCATGATTTTCATGACTCTTTCGGTCACTTGGAATTTTCCAATTTCCCACTTTACCGTTCTTGACTATTCTTAGTTCGTTAAATGGCTTGGTTTTCTCTTTAGAATCGACTGGTTCTTCTCTCAATTTTCTTATTCTTGAAAGGGCAGGGTTTACAGCAGACGTGACCAATCAGCGAGTGATGTGTGGTGAAACGTGCCTTGTTAGCTGCTCGATAAGCGCCGAGAAGTGCTGAATAATTTGAATGTAACATGTGTCCCTGATCAATGGACAAATCCACGTCACCGACGACCGATCAATAGGAGAGCAACATGTGTGCTAATTCAACGGTCAACTGAGAAGAAGCCTTGTGAATCAGGCTGGCCAATGAGGAGTTGACACGTGGCAAATGTGCCATGTTAATAGTCGATTGAGATATTAGAGAGATGGTCGACCAATCACAAGCCGATACGTGGCAAAGCCATGGATGGCCCCAGAAAAAATTAGAGGCTGATACGTGGCAGTTGCGTAGTGCATCATGAGGGAAATTTGATTTATTTAAATATCCAATAGAGGACACCATGTGTCACGATCAACGGATGACTGGGTACAGTTAGCGACCTTATTGGAATGAGCGACCAATGGGAGGTTGCCACATGGTCGGTCATTGAGTCAAAGGGTGACTCAGATGCTAAGTGGGAAGCTACGTTAGCAAAGCAGCCAATCACAGCGTGCCTTGTGGCAGCTCACACACGCAATACAATGTCGTCTTCTTCCTTGGAACACCGGTTTAGAGAGAGACTAGGTGAACTGCTCAGTCTTCGGTGACCCGAAATACTATTCGATCTGATCGTAGACAGGCGAGATTGAGGCCGAGTCAGGCACGACATAGTAGCCTTGTCAATTGTCGAGCTCCTTATATAAAGAGCTCCTCCTCATTCGTCCTCCACATCTCTCAAACGAACGATAATGTCTAAGTACTCCATTCCCCAGCAGGGCATGAACCAAAGCTCCAATGAGGGCCTTTCTTACAACCTCAGAAGTCAAAATTGGGTTCCTTTAAACCGGCAAGAAGCCCTCTACCTTGCTGGAACCTCCTTTCAGCTCAAGGATCATCAAAGAAATTTCGACGAGCTCGCACAGTGAACTTACTCCCCCGGCTGTGTGCAACTAGAATCACTCGAGCTACATCTGAGCCCTCCCCAGAGCAACCACAGCCAAACCAAGCACCCTAGACCTCCCCTAGTGGAGCACTGACCTCCCCTGAGCAGTCTTGGTAAGTTCCCTTTGTTGCCCTCCGCCAAAATTCACTATTCATAATGTATTTTGCTCGAGAACTAAACTTAGAAATTCTCGCTACTTGGATCATCAACTGAGTTGAGGTTTGATCTAGGAAGGATCCCTAGAAAGAGTGGAATCCTGTAGTAATGAAAGCTCTGATCATTGACTCCTAATCGGTGAGTATTCAAAACTTTATCTTTCTAGAACCATTTTTCTACTAAGGTCCGTTTGAGCTCATTTCTAAACCAAAATGGGTGTTTTAAAGCTTGAAATGAACCAGGGGACACGGGAAAGATGATTAGAGCTCAATTGGTTGGAATTCAGGTCAAATTGATGAAGTCCAAGTTTAAGGACCAAATTGTAACTTTTGAAGAATTTGGGGCTTAATTGCAATTTTCAAAAAAATTGGGATTTTCTTTAATTAAAAGAATTATGGTTTATGAGGTGGAAATTTAAAGAAATAAGGGGCCCAAAATGAGAGATTTGGTGATCTTAGGGACCTAATTATAAATAAGGTACATTTAGGGACTAAAACGTAATTTTGGAAAGTTACGGGTCTTAAGTGTAATACCTTATGGTTCAAGACCTAATTATCATTCTCTATAGGGATGAATTGCCTACAAGTTCATGTAGAGGAAACGCGCACACGCTTGGAATTCCTGGGGACGGTCAAGTCCTGGAATACGTGTGAGTGGGATTTCCATCATCATACCCGATTGAGATTATGAGCATGTTTTCGAATTGAAAACTATTTTCTAGAAATAGTCTCTCTTGATTGTGTGACACTACTCAAACTTTTTGGTAGGTATTTCTGAGAAGAGCTAGAGTAGCTCAAGTGAGCCCAAGGCCAATGGAAATGGGCTTAAACCCGTGGATAAGTAGATGAATTATGAGCCTATGGAAAACTCACATAAATGGTAAATTGTGTGACATGACTACCGAGCCAATGCCAAGGTTGTTAAACTCGTTGAGCTGGTAGCTATCGAGTCGAAGTCGAGTCATCGAACTTGTTGAGCTGATAGTTACCGAGCCAAAGTCAGGTCAGCAAACTCGTGGAGGCTGGTAGCACCAAAAATAAAGGTCTTAACTAAAAAGACTCAAGTTTGTGCATGCTCAGATACGAAACCATCGAGGCGTCCGATATGAGGTAGTGCTAGTTCGAAGGGCTACTAGATGACCCAGGGAGCATAAGAAAAGTTTGTCATTCAGTAAGTTAGGAAGCTCAAGGAGCTTCATGTGCATTGAGATTGAGGAAGCAGGGGGAGAGATTTCATCCCACTAAGCAGACACAAAGGCATTTAGGGTATGAGGGATGGGCGATAAGGCTCACTCAGACTTGGAGTAGAAGGTGTGACCTTCTATCAAGGTGATCGGTACTCCGGACCACAAGTGGAGTAGTAGGGAATTGCTCTACGAATATGTGAACCCTTTGATGATAAATGTTGATTGTTTATGTGTTGAAACTCCTTAAGAAAATGGAGGGAAATTGTAAACCCCGCACATTTGAGTTAAGGAAAACCGGGAAAAGAACCGGTCAAACCGAATAAGAAAACAAAATCGGTTTACATTTGGGAATAAGCAATATGAAAATTTACAACTTTCGGTTGATCCAAAGGATTTATTAAACATTGGAAAAGAAACTTAAGACAAACTAGAAAACAAAAACCAAATTGGTTTAGGTGAACTAGATTCCATAAGAACTTCAAAGTTAAGCAAGTTAATACCAATAATTTATGGCAATATTAATACTAGTAATAAATCTCGCCTATTTAATACACGGGTTTTACAACTATATAAAGAGGTCATCCCCATTTCATTCTCCTCACACCTGAACACTTCTCTCACTCTCTCTACTACTCAATTTCCCGGTAAATCTCGAACCAAAGCTTCGACTTGAACAAAGGTCGGGCTCTTTAGAACCGGGGAGAAGACAACTATCTGATAGCAAACTCCAGTCAATCCGAGAATCGTTGGAGAAGCGCCGACATGATGGAATAGTGAAACAACTCCGGCGGACCGAAGTTGCCCTATTTCGGCCAAGCTGGAATCGGCCATTTCAAGCCCTCCTCAGGCCAAACCAAGCCCTCCCAACACTTCCTCAGCCTTTCCACGGTCGAATTAGGACCGAAAGGTAAGCCAATTTGGCTCCCCTTTATAATTTTCGATCGGTGCTAGAGAGAGAATCGACCGAATTTCAATGACGAAATTCTAATCCAATTTCGCATCAATTGATACAATACTTAATTTTAGGATGAACCTCAGGACGAGACCTATCTACCCAGATTGAAAGCTCGGACTGTCGTGCCTTCACCGGTGAGTAATCGAAGCTTTCTCTCTCTACAATATGTTTTCCGGCAAAGCTCCGTTTGAGCTCGTTCCGACGTTAAAATCTGCGATTCAAAGTTTCTTAGAATCATATGAACATACAGGAACTCAATTTCAACTCCAATTTCAATAATTAGAAGTGTTTGATCAGTTAATTTGATGAAATCAAATTTGGTAGTGTTGAAGAGTTGAAATTGGGGGAAATTTTGGGGATTTTCGAAATTCAAAGGGGCCAAAATACAATTTTATGAAATTGAGGGTCAATTGGGTATGAAAATAATGTTCGAGGACCAATTGAGGAATTTTAGAAAATTTGGGGAAAAACTTACCATTTTTGTGAAAGAAGGGCAAAATGGTAATTTTGGAAAAATTGGGGAACCAAATTGGAAATTTGAAAAATTAAACCCCTTTTTGGTGAAATTGAATAAATTGAGGTCCCACAATAAATTTTAAAAGTTACGGGACTCAATTTGAGGAAAAACCAACATTAGGGACTTAAAGTTAAAGATAAATAACTTTAGGGACCTAATTGCAAATAACTAAAAGTTTGGGTTTTCTCATTCATTAATGAATGAAGGCTGTTATGCCGAGTAATAATGAACAAGGTTGTTCATATCGTGTAGGAACGTTAAATACCGGGAACGCCAGCAAGGACAAGCTCGCGTGAATACAAAGAACCAGTATAGTGGAATTCACGGCATTAACGAGTGAGTGGGTTTACTAACGTCATACCCGGTTGGGATGATACGCACAAATTAAAGTTAAAAACCACTTACCGGTTGTGAGTGGGTTTACTAACATTATACCCAGTTGGGGATGATAAGTGTCTCGATATAAAAACCCACTATTTAGTGGTATTATAATCATCACTACTTAGAGAAAGTGATGTGAAAGTTATGCGAAAAAAACTACTTACGGGTTGTAAGTAGATCATATCCGGTTGGTATGATGAGAATTTCTCGAAGGAAGTTGAAAACCCATTCATCGATTATGAACGGAGATGTCCTTATACCGGTCGGTATGATGGACAGTAAAAACCTATTTTTGTCGGAAGTGCTCTCCCCTGACTGTGTACTAATGCTTAAACAATTTAGGAGACCTTCTCGACGGGAGCTCGAATAGCTCTTATAGGCCGGGGGCCTCAATTTTGGAACTTGAGGGCTAGAATGCCCAGTTTTTTTGAAAATCTGGTACAGTGGGCCCAAGGCCAGTTGGCACGAGCAGGAGCTCGTAAATGAACATGATATATGTGCCATAAAACTTAATAAGTGAATTGTTTGGCCATGGTACCAAGATAGGACCGACATGCTCAATCAACTAGCGACAGTGCGACATGATAGGTCGACGGACTAGTCAAGACAAACAACTGCAGGTTGAGTTGAGAGTCGGGGTCGTTGGACTAGTGGCACCACAGATTACATGGCAATATAAGAAAACATTGTTTGTGCATGCACTGTGAGTACGGGATCATCAAGACGCCCATGAGGGGTAGTGATGCGTCCTAAGGGCATTGGACGACCTGGTGGCTATAAGGGCAGTTGGTCGTTCCAAGTGTCTGTGCAAAATCTGGAGTAGCACAAAGCGTATGAGACCGGGGTGGGGACAGGATGAGGTCTCTGTCCTCATACGGACATGAAGAAGTGATTTCGGGATTGTGGGTAGGATGTCACGTACATCCACTCATTCCCAGGGTAGAAGTGGTCGTACTTCTATCCGAGTGGCAGGAAAAGTCGCTCCGAAGCCACTAGCGGGTTCAATAGTGATATTGACTTGCAAATGTGTGTAACCTTCATGATGAAGGATGTGTGTTGGGTGATGACACACCGTGGTAACTAAGAAATAATGGAAAAATCTAAATTTTTAAATGATGGGATTTTTGAAAACAAAGGAGTCTGGTACACTCCATATAAATATTTTTCTTAAAAGTCAAAAGTTTTTAAAAACTCATTCACTGAGTAGTCGTACTCACCCCCTTCCTTATATCCCTTTCAGGAAATCCCGGAAAGCCTCTCCTTAAATACTGTCAACTAAGATGCCTGTAAGATAGGTATGTAAAGTTTTAAATTTCATACAGTTTTGATTATGCTATTCCAGGAAAAAGGTGCAAGTTAAAGGACGCCTTACTCTTTACGGTTTACGATAAGGGGAAACCCTTTAATAAACCGGGAGAGTGGCGGGTTGATCACAGGGATCCGACCAAACTGGGTTGGGGCGTGACAAAAATGATAAAAGAAACCCAGAAAACCCTTTTTTCCTCATTCCAATACCCCCACTCACTGAGTTTTAGAACTCATTCCCTCCCCTTTTCCCTTTCCAGGAAGAGAAGACTCAAACTCACAAGAAGGCACCACCCGTCGCCTAACATAAGATACAATCGGCCTAAAACCTTTCTTTTGAGTTAGTTTTGATAATGTTGTTCCAATAAAACCAATGAGAATTGACTCACGCCTGACTCTTAATGATGACTAGAGGGAGAGTATCCTTCTATACTGAGAAGAGTGGCAAGTTGATCATGGAGATCTAAAAAAATCGAGTTGGGGTGTGGCAATTGTCCTGTCGATAATTGTTGAGTTGTGAGCTGGATAAAAAGTTATTACAATTTGATAATTATGTGTTTAAGCTTCTCATCCAAAGTCGGGTTATAGCCCGTTGGGCGAGTAGCACAAAAAGAAAGGTCTAAGCCAAAAGAAAATTTTTTTGTGATTGCAACCATACGGAACCAAAAAGATGCATGGTACGAGGTAGTGTTGGTTTTAAGAGCTACTAGACAACAAAGTTGGTATAAGGGATGTTGTGCTCGTTTGGTATGTCTTGAAACTCTAGAAGCTTCGTGTGTATTAAGACCGAGGGGATAGAAGAGTGAGGTCTCACCCCTCTCCATGGGGATCGATTTATCGATAAGTCTAGGGGTTGGGCCATGGTGTTCATACAAACGATATGGTAGAGGTTATGGCCTCTCACTAGGGTAGACGGTAAAGATGCTCCGGGCCACTAGTAGAACATATCAAGGTTGTAGCCTAGAGTGTCTATTCTGCGACTATTTGATGTTTTTATTCATAAATGGTGTAAGGTTTGTGAAAAATGAACCAAATGATAGGTTATTTCCAATGAATTGAGCAGTTTTCAAACTTGTTATATAGAAGCTTAATTACGGTAAACACTTGTTTTACCAAACCTTATATGGTAGAAATCTATTTTATTTTAAATAGAATATATGTTGAATCATGGACTTGACTTATGTTACCCCGCTTATTGAGTTGTCGAACTCATTCCCCTTTAAAACCAAAGTTACACCTTACATCTAGTGCTTAATTCTGGTGTGGTTTATAAATTTTATTTTTAAAATTTTTAATTAAATATTTTAAAAATAATTTGAGTTATTTTATATTACGCCTTATACCCTCTCAGTATTACAATGATTAAGCACCCGTTGTTATAAGGCCGAAATGATCTTGCAAGTTGTCTGCAGGTCCGATCGAAGAAAATTAGGTCGAGGTGTGACACATCCCTTAGTTAAATTCGAGCAATTAAACATGGTTCTAAACTGATTTTCAATGATTTTTTTGTTCGGTTTAACCATTTTAGTCGTTTTTGATTGGTTTACCTTTATTTCGATCAATTATTGTTCCAATTTATTTTTTTAAAAATAACTTAGCCAATTTCATATAATTTAAACTTGAGAATTTTTATTTTCCAATTTTTAAAACTATTTGTAAAAATCGTTTAGTTTTCAGTACGAACCGATTTGATCACAATTCGAACTAGTTATCAATCGATTGTTTCTCAATATTTTATTTATAATCAAATAAGCCTTTCGAAAATGCTTCACGTACCAAATATCTCATTTTCATTTTTGAATCAATCCCAAATTAAATTTGATTTTCCAAACACAAATCGATTTTTTTATACTCATTCGACTCTAGTTTCCGATTCAGTGGAATTGAATTTTTCAAAATTACAGAGTTACTATTAAACTAATTATTTTTGGTACATCAAGTATAGATTCCACGTCATTAATATAGTTTTGGGACACTCACTATTTTAGTGTTTAAAGGGTGTGACGGTTATTTTACCGATTCAACCCGATGCAACAAAGCAATCGAACGGGCACCCACATCCATTGCCATTTTTAGGCATAAATTTGACAAAAAAATTGACCTACGTGCCCCATTTGAATTCGTGCTTGCATGGGGCAAGTCTTGGTCCTCCCTTTGGTCCCGAGGCGTGTCTGGGCCCGGACCTCTTGACCCATCACGGATACGAGCCTCCCCAACCCATTGCCATCTATATTTGGGACAAGTCCAACTGGGTATGGGTATGGGTATGGGTATGAAGTGGATTCGGATTCGGGTTCGGGTTCCAGTCAGTTCCTTTGGATCCATATCTATCACGTTGGACAATTGAAAAAATCTGGACCTAACCCGTGCAACAATAGGTCCATGTGCAAATCCAATCGGGTATGGAGTGGCAAGTTGAGTTTAGATTTAAGGGTATCAAGATTCACAATATGAACGTATAAATGTGTATTAAATTTGAGAATTCCCACGAAATCATATTAATACAGGCTTTTATAGGTCATTAACTCTTCATCTAATAAAAGTCAAACTATGTGCTCGAAATTCTTTAGTAACATTCCATATTACCTACAATAATAAACCATATAGATGATTCCAAATATTTTATAAATGGGTGAAATTCAAGGAAAATTAAGAGATTACTAAAAATAGCTTCTAAAAAAAGAAGAGAGATGGATGAAGCACGCATAACAAAGTAATAAATAATATAGTTAAAGAGAACTCGATAAAATTAAAAAATAAAGAGCCAGGCATCATAATTGATAGTCTATTACCTCCGAGCGAGGGAGCAAGCACGATGTGGCATCTAAACCAAAGCTAGTGAATGCACGCAAATAGTAAATATATACCCTATGGGGGCAGGAGTAGATATTGTGTTAATGTCAACTTTAAGGAAAGAAGATTGAATATTTAAGGTGAATAAAAAACCAAGATAAAAATTTTAAGGAAAAAAAATGTCTACTTGGTAAAAATATTTTGTCAAACCCATATCAAAGTCGATCCAATCCAATGGATCCATAAATTAAGTAATTAGGGTACGGATTTAGGACAACAGATTCAACGAATTGGATGGTCGGGTTCCTATTATCTTGATTGGAACTGGTCGATGGATATGGGTCCATAATGAGCCTATAGAAAAAAAAAACGTTGCCCAAGAAAACAAACCAAAACGCATTAAAGAATCATACCGAACAACATCCCACATGTGCCCACGTCAATAAACAAGCCCATAATGAGCCTATAGTTCTAGCCGTGTATATCAATTAATTCTCACACGTATGCTTGTGAAAAAAAATATTATCAGACATATGGACCCCACTTGTTCACGTTGATCTTGATAGACCTCCGTACGAACATATCCGTTACACACGATTCTTGCTTTGTTATCGGGTCGAACCACCATTCCATGGCGAATGTACACCTTCATCAAGACTCATTCGGCATCCATCGATTCTCTTATACTCCCAAGCCAGTGGAATGCATCAGATTTACTTAATGTGATTCTCAGTTCTGGAAGTTCCGTGGTGATCACTTCTTATTGCCAACTATCCCTTCATTACCCACCAGGATCATGTACTTATCCTTCCTAGTGAGCCCCGTGCACTCGAACCCTAGTGCTCTCCCAATCCTGCTTTGAACGTCGTTGGCCACATCAAACCTTGACCTCTCATCACTGCAATGGTCAGCCATGGACAACCCGGATACCTTCTCGAGCAAGCGGAGTTCGTAGCTAGGGTTAGGGTTTAGGAAGAAGAACAACGGATCAAAACACTTGAGCCCACCGGCGGTGGTCCCATGAAACCATGCCTCGCTCGTGTCCACCGCCACCGGCACGATCTCATTGCTCATCTCAGTGAAAAGCGGGCTGAACCGTAGGAGGTAGGGCTCCCTACACGTGGTCCCCTCGGGGCAGACCACGAGATCCCCTCGGCGCAGAAGGCTTTCCATCATCATTCCATCCTTGACCCTGTCCCGGCTTAGCCGGACCGTCCTGATCGGTGCTAGAATCTCTGAGACACGGCTTAAGCTGTAAGTGGCCGCGGTGAGCTCCTTCTTGAGGGAGAAGGAGAGGTAGAGAGGGTCGAGGAGGGTCCGGTGGTTGCAGACGTAGAGGCGGCCCTTGACGGATTTGCCTTCTGGGGTGTCTACTGCAGCGCCTGGTGTAAGCTTCCACACTGTATGCTGGAGCCCCGAGAAGCCGAGGATTGGAATCGAGAGGCCGTAGGGCAGGGTGAGGCCGATGGCCATGCGGAGGATTGAGAGGAGGATGCCGAAGGGTGCCCACACGAAGAGAGACACGGTTGCGAGTGGAGCTGGCCGGAAGGCTAGCCGACCGTCATGGAAGATGACGGGCTTGGGGGCTTCTTGGCGGGGAAGTTGCCGAAAGCTTCTTTTGTCCGCTCTACCTACTACATATATTTCCTGTTCAACAATATATATATATATATATATAAGCATATGAGTGCATACTCTTGCCTAATATACAAGTATATATTGCTGTATTGAATATAAAAAGGGGAAATACACTGGCTGCTAAAAAGATGTGTTATTTTTTATTGAATTTTATATAAAAAAAATTATTTCAACTCATATAATATTTAGTCCTTGAAATGATTATTTAAAATTAATTGGAAGTTTTTAAACAATGCGCAGTTTCTCGATTATTAGAGGTAAGAAGGAGATAGTAACTAGCTAGGCTTTGCTAATGACCTTGCAATGGGAGAAGATGTGGTGATGGACGAGGGTTTTCTTGAAGCTACTGACACCAATGGCGTCTTCTCTAAGGCCGTTCAGCATCTCCCCACCGCCATTAATGGCCGCAACCACTGCACTGCCACTCCTCTTTAAGAGCTGCTTCTTCTCCATGACCCCCAAGAAGCGCCCACACAGGACCCTCATCTCCCTCCCCATCACTGCATCAACCTCTAAATACTGCCTCGCGAAGCCCTCGATCATCACCTGCGGCAAACTGCTCACAACCACCTTCCTCCCGCTCCTCCTTAGCATCTCGAAACCCTCGAGCCCTACATCCTCTAGTAAGAATTTGGGCAGGACGGCGTTCCCCACCCTGATGCCCCACGCCTTAACCCCAAAGAAGCTCACGAAGGCCATCACCTTCAGCCCCGACTCGTCGCTCAAGAAAGCGACCAGAGGGTACGACAGCAGCAGCAGCAGTGCCCTCACGAAGCTCCCGGCCTCGAAGGCCACGATCATGAAGTAAGGGAAGGGGGATGAGGATCTCAGGAGGGCGCCCTCGAGGTCAAAGACCACGGTGCGGTTCGTGAGGTCCATGTTCATGAAGTTGATGAAGGAGAACATTTGGTACCTCGAGTGAGGCGCATTACTTCCGCTTCGGTGCAGGCCTCGAGTGTTCCTCCTCCTCGGCTTCCCGAAGAGGATCCTGCAGAAGAAGAAGATAGATTTGAAGCACACTTGGGGAAACATTTGGAATGTTTTGTATGTGATGTGAGAAAGAATTGATTATTCTTGGATCCCATAGGGCAAAGTGCATGACCCTTTTATACAATCTTCACACGAGGAAAGCCCTGGGTTTTGTCTACAATTACCAAAATGACATTATCTCTATCGCAAGTTTTTTTCATCAAACTATTCATATAGCTCCAATTGAATTTTTCACGATGATATATAACACTTATAATGTGAGATTTTGTATTACCATTGTCTTGATCTGGTAGGTTCTGTCCAACGAACCAAGCATTCACTCTGATTCCAAATTTATATATTACATGGAGTCTATTGGAGGGAGAACCATTCCTAGGGTGCAACATAGTCTGCATTATTCACTCCTTTTTTTTTTAATATTTTAAAAAAAATCATGTCATTAAAATAATATCTTCAAGATTTTCACATGATATCTGTTAATCCACATTTGCATACTTTGAACAGAAATTACATTTTTGCTCTTAATAAAGTAATTTTACAAAGATTTGGTAGAGAAAGATCAATTTTGAAATAGTTGAAATCCCTTAGATTGATGCTAATTGTATCATAATGATATGCATATTCACGTAATTTATCTCATAGCAGTTTAATTATACTATTTATTCATCTCCCATTTTAGTTTTACAACCGTTGAATTGAGCTGTGTTTCTAGATGGGGCATTGAATATCTCATACAAGTAAAAGTGAAGAGAGACAATGCCTTTACCAAAAGAATGAAGAGTGGAAATTCAAGTAAAAAAAATTAAGATATACCCTATAATTAATAGTCATTCACATCCTACCATATAAAAATACATGTTACATTAGTGAGCTGGCACGCTGTGGACTCAACCATGCACCACCTGAACCAATATTGGCCCACTGCAATATTGCATTTTAACCAATTAATGATGGGTGGCCCGAGCAAGGGTGAGGTTGTTAGGCTAGGTTGGTTGATCCACTGTAAGCCCTCTTGTAGCATCAGGCTGATCTGATCTATACAACTAAATTATAATTTTATAATTAAATTATTAATAAAATAAATATATCTGCATTAAATCAAATTTCCTTTAAAATTGGATAACTTTCCTAATTTCTCTTTTTTTCCTCCAAATTTAACACCAACTCATCTAGTTTTACTTCTTCCTTCCTCGCCTCCTCCTTCTTCCCGTATTCCCTCGTCTCTTACCTACCACGTCCTCCTTCACCTAGGCCTCCCACCTATCCGTTGACCTGCTTCATCTAACCTCCGTTAATTGATGAGCACGTCTCCCGTTAACCCGCTTCTTCGACTTCTTCGACTCCGTGCACATCGACCACTGATGGATTTACTCCCCATATAGTCTTCCCATGTCCGCTCGTTAATCCGCTGAATGCACCGATAATCAAAACAATACTTACATTCCATCTGTTTGAAAGAAAAGTATTGACCATAAGTGCATGTGAACATTCAATATTGATGTAGAAATGAAAAAAGTCCTTCCCTTATATACGGATTGAAGACAAATCAAGGTTGGGAGATTGATTGCAATCCTAGAAATTTTATATAATCAAGTAAGTTCAATAGTAACCATAGTCATATTCCCCAATATTCAGTGTATGCATAAGTGAATGCCATTTTATTTTCCATAGTATGAGAGAAAAACCTAGAAAATGTAGAAATTCGTCAGATACCTTTGAATCTATCCGATTAACAAAGTTTACATCTACCAATCATTCAAGTTGCAACACAAAATTAGAAGATAAAAACACTCCTTGTTCTACAATTCCTCTCCAATACCTTAATAGTCTTAATGTATAATTAAAGTGAAGGTGTTTCAAATTAGAAACATATTGTGTTAACATATGAATAAGATAACATATGAGTGTTTTAATTGTTAAATAAATTAACATACATATATGAGGTATTTTAATTGTCAAATAAATTAACTTGCCTACATTCTCACTCTAATAATCTGAATTATTATAATTCCATTTCTACCTTACTAAATTTATGTAGGTCCACTTCACTTTTTACCTGTACATTCAAAAAGTAAATGTATACCCAACTAATTATAAAATGTATTAACTTTGTTACATATAAATCCTTTTATGATTTGACAAATTTCTACCCAAAAATATTTTGTTATTCAAGTGATATTAATTAAAATTTCGAACTTAAAAATTCACACACTTGATAATATTCATTCCTAGATTAAATAAAACTATATCATCCACGCAATAAAATGAATGCAATAAAATTAAAATCGTATAATTTTTCTTTAATAAATAAAGACAAAACAAAATTATTCTCAATGTTTTTGAAAACTTTTTATTATTTGTATATATTCTTGTTTTAAATTATATTCTAATAATTTTAAATAGAAAATCACATTTTCAGAATGTATTGTGAACTAAAAATGGGTCACACTCATATCTATTTAAAAGTCATTACTTGTAATTAATGTAATTTTTCTAACATTATAAACCAACAACACTTCTCTATATTATCCAATTTGGGATAATATTGTCAACACTCGCCCTCACATGCAATGTGGATATACTTGTCATGTACAATTTTAAACTCGCCCTCAATAATTGTATATGAGCCGGATATTATTCTTCCTATCACACCCCGACCCGGTTTGGTCAGATTCCCATGATCAACCTGCCACTCTCCTAGTTTATTAAGGGTTTTCTCTTTCTTTTAAACCGAGAGGAGTAATGCATCCTTTAAACCTATACATTTCCTAGAATAACATTTATCAAAACTGCAAGAAATTTTAAACTTAACATACTTGTATTATAGGTGTGGTTAACTTGAGGTATTTGGGTAGGCTTCCCCTTAGTTACTTAAAAAGGGGTATAAGGGAGGGGTGAGTTCAACGACTAAGTAAATGGGTGTTTTAAAATTTAACTTTCAGAAAATAGTTTGAATTGGAGTGTGCTAAACTCCTTAGTTTCTTTAAAACCTTTCATCCTCAAAGTCTCGATTTTCATAGCCATATCTCATCATTTATCATAACCGGTGTGTTTATCAATCAACACACGCCCTTCATCATGAAGGGAACACACATTCGTAGGGCAACATGCCCACTGCACCCACTTGTGGTGTTAGAGTGACTTTACCGGCCACCTATATAGAAGCTCGTCCACTTCTACCTTGAGAATGAGTGGATGTACACGACATCCGACCATCAATTCTATAAAGGAAACTCCGTGTCCGTGTGAGGACAGAGATCACATCCCGACCCCACCCCAGTCTCATGTGCATGAAGCTACATTGAGCTTCCCTGACTGCTAGTACGATAATCTGCCCTTATCTCTACCATGTCGTCTAGTAGCCCCTAGGACGCATCACTACCCATCTTGGGCATCTTGAAGGTCTTGTACCTTAATGCATGCACAAAACAATAGTTTTCCACATAAGCCATTTAATCTGTGGTGCCACTAGTCCAACGGCCTCAACCTTCAACTCGACATGCAGCTGTTTGTCTTAACTGGTCTGTCGACCTGTCATATTGCACTGCCGCCAGTCCATCGTGTATGTCGGTCTTGTCTTGGTACCATGGCCAAACATATCATACTTGAAATCCCAAGACATCTCATTTGTCATCAAATGCTCGGCTTGTCTTCTCTTGTGGATGCACTCCCTTCTTTGCTCCTAAATTGCTAGAACTTTCTTCTTTAAGGGAGAATTCTCTTTGTACTATTTGTGGTTTATCGAGGTCCTACCTTCAGCCCTTTTTTCCTTCCTACTACTACACTATGATCTTGAAGAGCTTCCTCCTGACTGTGGTTGAAATTATGAGCAGAAGTCGTGTTTCTTGGGATGGTATCCTTTCGGATTCCTATAGTTGTGGGGGTGTTTATTCTTGGAAAGTATTGTTCTAAATCCTAGTGGTGTGGGACAATCCTTCACTTCATGTCCCATTTCTTTTACACCTTGTAATAGGTCGTTTCCTTGCCTAGTTGTTACTCCAAGAGTCCCCTAGATTCCTTAAATTGACGGTTTTCTTGTCATGCCTTCTTTGCCCAATAATTTCCTTAATTCATTCCTTTATTCTGAATGGGAGTCTCCTTGGTTTTCGTGGTATCTAGGGTAACGCGGGTTTGTTCAGTTACTTTTCTCGGGCAATCTTCCTACAGCTGAGGCGCAAGGTCACATCATTTTTTAGAGATATAGTTTTTTAGGAACTTGGAGTTCTGTATTAGTGGAGAAATAATATGATGTGTTGGGGTCTTAGCCCTATTACAAATACTGGTTACGAAATAGAAGGGGAGCTATGGGTTCTTGACAAACGTCCTCCTTAACAAGGTTATAAGCCCTTGATGGCGTTCCTAGCCTTAGGCTTGGCTCCCTTCATACTCAGGATTGTGACCTCAACAAGTCTTGGCACCATATTCTTGGATACTTCCCACTAATGTCTCTTGGTTCTTTGGGCCTTCTCAAATATGGAAGAGCTTTTTAGGATGATCTTCCTACGGGGACAGGGTGTCAGGTGGTGTTGGTAACGCCAGTCCTAGTTTTCTTGATTTCTCTCCTGGAAGCCATATGAAAATTTTTGAAACTTCCTCTTAGTTACTATGTTATATAGTCTTGATCATGTATTCGAGGAAACAGGCTCTGATACCACTCAAGTTGTCACTCCCCGACCTGGTTTGGTCAGATCCTCGTGATCAACCCACCACTCTCCCGATTTATTAAGAGTTTTCCCATTCTTTTAAACCGAGAGGAATAAGGCGTCCTTTAATCATGTACCTTTCCTGGAATAACATTTATCAAAACTGCAAGAAATTTAACATACTTGTCTTACAGGTGTGGCACACAGTCAGGGGAGAGCACTTCCGACAAAAATAGGTTTTTACTGTCCATCATACCGACTGGTATAAGGACATCTCTGTTCATAACCGATGAACGGGTTTTCAACTTCCTTCGAGGAAGTCTCATCATACCAACCAGGTATGATCTACTTACAACCCGTAAGTAGTTTTTTTCGCATAACTTTCACATCACTTTCTCTAAGTAGTGATGATTAAAATACCAAAACAGTGGGTTTTTATATCGAGACACTTATCATCCCCAACCGGGTATGATGTTAGTAAACCCACTCACAACTGGTAAGTGGTTTTATAAGTTGTGCTCATCATCCCGACCGGGTATGATGTTAGTAAACCCACTCACAACCAGTAAGTGGTTTTAAATTTTAAGTTGTGCTCATCATCCCGACTGGGTATGATGTTAGTAAACCCACTCACAACCGGTAAGTGGTTTTAAATTTTAAGTTGTGCTCATCATCCCGACCGGGTATGATGTTAGTAAACCCACTCACTCGTTAATGTTGTGAATTCCACTAGACTGGTTCTTTGTATTCACGCGAGCTTGTCCTTGCTGGCGTTCCCGGTATTTAACGTTCCTACACGATATGAACAACCTTGTTCATTATTACTTGGCATAACAGCCTTCATTCATTAATGAATTAGAAAACTCAAACTTTTAGTTATTTGAAATTAGGTCCCTAAAGTTATTTCTCTTTAAGTCCCTAATGTCGGTTTTTCCTCAAATTGAGTCCCGTAACTTTTAAAATTTATCGTGGGACCTCAATTTATTCAATTTCACCAAAAAGGGGTTTGATTTTCCAAATTTCCAATTTGGTTCCCCAATTTTTCCAAAATTACCATTTTGCCCTTCTTTCACAAAAATGGTAAGTTTTTCCCCAAAATTTCTAAAATTCCTCAATTGGTCCTCCAACATTATTTTCATGCCCAATTGACTCTCAATTTCATAAAATTGTATTTTGGCCCCTTTGAATTTTGAAAATCCCCAAATTTTCCCCCAATTTCAACTCTTCAACACTACTGAATTTGATTTCATCAAATTAACCGATCAAACACTTCTAATTATTGAAATTGGAGTTGAAATTGAGTTCCTGTATATTCATACGATTCTAAAAAACTTTGAATCGCAGATTTTAACGTCGGAACGAGCTCAAACGGAGCTTTGCCGGAAAATAGACTGTAGAGAGAGAAAGCTTCGATTACTCACCGGTGAAGGCACGACAGTCCGAGCTTTCGATCTAGGCAGATAGGTCTCGTCCTGAGGTTCATCCTAAAATCAAGTATTGTATCAATTGATGCGGAATTGGATTAGAATTTCGTCATTGAAATTCGGTCGACTCTCTCTCTAGCACCGATCGAAAATTATAAAGGGGAGTCGAATTGGCTTACCTTTCTGTCCTAATTCGGCCGTGGAAAGGCTAAGGAAGTGTTGGGAGGGTTTGGTTTGGCTTGAGGAGGGCTTGAAATGGCCGATTTCAACTTGGCCAAAATAGGGCAGCTTCGGTCCGCCGGAGTTGCTTCACTATTCCATCATGTCGACGCTTCTTCAACGATTCTCGGATTGACTGGAGTTTGCTATCAGATAGCTGTCTTCTCCCCGATTCTAAAGAGCTCAACCTTTGTTCAAGTCGAAGCTCTGGTTCGAGCTTTACCGGGAAATGGAGCAGTAGAGAGAGAGAGAGAGAGAAGTGTTCAGGTGTGAGGAGAATAAAATGGGGATGACCTCTTTATATAGTCGTAAAACTCGTGTATTAAATGGGCGAGATTTATTACTAGTATTAATATTGCCATAAATTATTGGTATTAATTCCAATAATAAAATATATATTAATTGATGGCTATCTATGATAAGCCGTACGAGGTCACCCATCCTCACACTACTCTTAGGTAAGCACGCTTAACTTTGAAGTTATTATAGAATCTAGTTCACCTAAACCAATTTGGTTTTTATTTTCTAGTTTGTTTTAAGTTTCTTTTCCAATGTTTAATAAATCCTTTGGATCGACCGAAAGTTGTAAATTTTCATATTGCTTATTCCCAAATGTAAACCGGTTTAGTTTTCTTATTCGGTTTGACCGGTTCTTTTCCCGGTTTTCCTTAACTCAAATGTGTGGGGTTTACAAAGGAATTCTACCGAATGCCAAGAATGGATACAAAGTCCATGATTTTACATATTATAAGTAGTGTCATGCCCCGACCCGGTTTGGTCGGATCCCCATGAGCAACCTGCCACCCCTTTTGATCTATCAAGGGTTTTACCCTTTCTAAACTACGAGAAGTAAGGCATCATTTTACTTGTCTTTCCTGGAATAGCATTATACAAAACTAAGTATTTTAAAACAGACATGCTTGTCTTCTCACTGTTCAAATTAGGAGGGTCTTTAAGAAGGGTCTTTCCTTGGTTACTAGAAAGGGGTAAAAGGGAGTGGGTGAGTTCTACAACTTAGTGAGCAGGTGTTGGGAGTGAGTTTTTAAGAAAAACAACTTTATTCAAACCATGCCAAGGTTATTATTTCCATTAAGAAGGATCTTTTCTCAAATTCTAATTTTTCAAAACCTTTTTCATTACCATTAGGTGTGTTTAGAAAACAACACATGTCCTTCATCAGGAAGGGTAACACACATTCGCAGGTGCAGCCACTTGTGGATCATAGCGTCCTTACCGTCCACCAAGATAGAAGTCCATCCACTTCTACCATGGGTCTGAGTGGATGTTCTTGACATCCGACCCTCAAACCCGAATGCCACTCCATGCCCATATGAGGACAAAAACCCCATCCCGACCTCACTCCAGTCTCATGTGCAAGAAGCTACTCCGAGCTTCGCGATTGACAGGCATGACAAACTACCCTTATCTCCACTAGTAGCCCTTAGGATCCATCACTACCCCTCTTGAGCGTCTTGATGGTCGTGTACCACAAGTGCTTGTACAAACAATAATTTTTCACATATGACCATTATCTTTGGTGTCGATGGTCTTCCTTAGGAATTTTCATGGTTTTCCTTTACTCAAATTTGTTTATGAGCTTCTGCTCATGCCTACTGGCCTTGGGCATACTGCACGTGTTTTCGAAAACCAGGCAGTTAGCCCCATGAGTTCAAAAATCGAGGCCTCTGGCCTATCTAAGATGTTCTAGCTCTCGTCAAGAAGGTCTCCCAAACCTTTTAAGCATTGGCACACAGTAATGGGAGAACACTTCTGACAAAAAGTATATTTTCAACTTCATCACACCAATCGGGTGTGATGATATCTGTGCTTACAACCGGTAAACGGGTCACTCCTTTCTTCAAGCAAGTTCATCATATCAATCGGGTATGATTACCTCTACTTATAACTGGTAAATAGGTTTTATCAGTTAAAGATGGTACTCTTCATCCTAACCGGGTATGAAGCTCCCGGTGTATGTGCATTCATTAAAAGAAAAGGGAAGACGTCCGGCCTCCCATGTGTGAAACACGTTTTTAGCATGAAAATTGTGGAATGCATTCGATATGCTAAGTGATGGGATGATAGCATGTGTTGCACAAGCTCTCAATAATGTTGTGTGTGTGGCACTGTTATAAGGAAAGGCCATGAGTGTCATCTTCTTATTATGAGTCATATTGTGTTAACTGGTATTGGTTGTGGGGGTGACAGAGGGGCACCTAAGCAGTGGTGCTGTCATCTGAGGGGAAAATGGAAATGAGATGGGGGAGGTACAATGTGATTACTTCCATGTTTTCCAAGAAAACTTGGAACACGTACGGGTACCGTCCTAGTACACCTCTGCCACAAGTAGATTGTAAACCCCGCCCTTTGTAGTTAAGGAAAACCAGGAAAAGAACCGGTTAAACAAAGTGAGAAAACTGAACCGGTTCACAAAATTGATCATTAGAGAACGGGCAATTTGGGAAATTTACAACTCCTGAGTGACCCAAAGGGGTTATAAAAACCTTGGAAGAGGGTTTTAGGACAATATGGGAGAGAAAACCAAACCGGTTCAGGTGAACCGGATCCGAGCCAGAGTGAACCAGTCATTTCCAAAGAGAAAACCAAGTCGGTTTACGAATTGGAACTGATAGAGAAAGGACAAACCAGGAAATTTATGGATCCCGAGTAACCTAAAGAGTAACAAAAGTCATGAAAAAAGACTTTAGGATGAATTGGAGATAAAAACCAAACTGGTTCAGGTGAACCGAATCCGAATAGAATTGAACCAGTTTGGACTAGTTTGAACCACTATTGAACCGGATGTTAAATTCATTTTTCTATGTGGCTTAAAAATTTCAAATTTGAGAATTGAGGCCGCCATTGGATAGAGAATGAACTTAGATGAATTTTAAAATTTTTAATTTTGAAAAACTCAGTCGAATCGGGCCTAAACCGGCCAGTTTAAGCGTTGAACCTAGTTCGGACCGGTCCAGTCCGGTTTGGAACAGTGTCATCTTCTTCCTTCAAATGACAGCATTGTTCACTCACCAGAAAATCGAACCAGCGCCAGCGAAGAGGAAACTTTTTTGTTCAGTATGTTTCAGGCCATCAATAACTGTTATAAAGGAGCCAAATGGACGGCCGACAAGTCCTCGAGCTCCCTATATAAAGAGCTTGTCTCCATTCATCCTCCACACATCTGAAAACCTCACTCTCTCTCAACTACTCAGTTTTTCGATAAAGCTCGAACCAGAGCTCTGATATAAGGTCTTTTTTTAGCCAAAGAAGGCGTGGTCGGGTTCCTTAGACTCGAGGAGAAGTTAGCTACACGGTGGTAGTCTTCAATTGCTCTAAGGGTTGCTAGAGAAGCGCTGGCGTGATCGAACAGTGAAGCAGCTCCGGCGGACTGAAGCTACCCTGTTTCTATCAAGTTGAAATCAACCAATTCGAGCCCACATTAGGCCAAACTAAGCTCTCCCAACACCTCCTCAACCCTCCTACGCCCGAATTAGTGTAGAAAGGTAAGCCAATTTGGCTTCACTCTATGAATTCCGATTGGTGCTAGAGAGAAAACCGATAGATTTTCACTAACTAAATTCTCCCTCAATTCCACATGAATTGAGATGATTCTTGATTCTAGGAAGGACCTTAGGATGAGAGCTATCTGCGGAGATCGAGAGCTCAGACCATCATGCCCTCGACGGTAAGCTTTTGAAGCTTTCGAAGCTTTCTCTCTCTACGTTTAGTTTTCCGACGAAGCTTCGTTTGAGCTTGTTTTACGTCAAATTGTGCGATTCAAAGTGCAATTAAATCGAATGAAGGTGTACGAACTTAAATATAACTTCAATTTCAACAATTATACACATTTGATCAGTCAATTTGATGAAATCAAATATGGTCATGTTGGAAGGTTGAAATTGGGGGAAATTTGAGGATTTTAAAATTTTGAGGGACTAAAGTGCAATTTCCTAAAACTTGAAGGCCAATTGGGCATGATAAAGATGTTGGAGGACCAATTGGTCAATTTTTTAGAATTTTTGGGGCAAAACTTACCATTTTTGTAAAGTAGGGGTAAAATGGTAATTTTGAAAAAATTGGGAACCAAATTGGGAATTTGGGAAACTTGAACCCATTTATGTGATTTTGAATAAATTGAGGTCCCAAGGTGAATTTTAAAAGTTTCTTTGTGGAAAAATCGATATTTGGGGCCTAAAGTAAAAGAAAAAGAACTTTAGGGACCAAATTACAAATATTTGAAAAATTGGATATTTTTATTCATTCACAATGAATGAAGGCTATCAAGCCAAAGGATAATGAACAAGGATGTTGATATCGTGTAGGAACACAAGGTATCGGGAACGCCAGCTAAGACAAAGCTCGCAAGGAGATAAAAATCGGTTAAGAGGATATCACTGCATTATCGAGTGAGTGCGATTTTCTATCATACCCGGTTGGGATGATAAGCACCTTGGAAATGAAAACTCACTGCTAAGTGGAATTTTAAACATCACACCTGAATGGAGTGATGTGGAAATTACGCGAAAAAACTACTTACCGGTTGTAAGTAGGTCATAACCGGTTGGTATGATGAACTTCCTAGAAGAAAGTAGAAAACCCGCTTATCGGTTATAAGCGGAGATGTCCTCACACCCAATTGGTGTGATGGATAGATGAAAAGATTATTTTGTTGGAAGTGCTCTTCCCTGACTGCGTGCCACTACTTAAACCTCTTGGGAGAACTTCTTGATGGGAGCCCGAATTGCTCAGATATGCCGAAGGCCTTGATTTTGGAACTTGGAGGCTAATATGCCCGATTTTGAAAATATCATACAATGGCCCCAAGGCCAGTTGGCACGAGCAGGAGCTCATAAACGAACATGACTTTAAACCATGAAAACATTAAATGAATGATATGTTTGCCATGGTACCAAGACAGGACCGACATACTCGATCGACTGGCGGTAGTGCGACATGACAAGTCGAAGGATCAGTCAAGACAAACAGCTGCAGGTTGAGTTGAGGGTCAGGGTCGTTGGACCAATGTCACCAAAGATTAAATGGCTTATGAGGAAAACTGTTGTTTTGTGCATACACTGAGGTACAAGACCTTCAAGACACCCAAGAGGGGTAATAATGCGTCCTAGGGCTACTGGATGACATGGTGGAGATAAGGGCAGTTTGTTGTGCCAGCAGTCAGGGAAGCTCGACGTAGCTTCATGCACATGAGACCAGGGTGGGATTGGAATGAGGTCTTTGTCCTCATACGAACATGGAGTTTTCTTTATGGGATTGAGGGTCGGATGTCGCATACATCCACTCATTCTCAGGGTAGAAGTGGACGAACTTCTATCTGGGTGGTCGGTAAAGTTGCTCTGACGCCACAAGTGGCTGCAGTGGACGTGTTGCCCTACGAATGTATGTTCCCTTCATGATGAATGGTGTGTGTTGGTTGGTAAACACACTGTTTGTGGTTAATGATGAGAAATGGCTTTGAAAACCAAGATTTTGATGATGAAATATCTTAAAGGAAATAAGGAGTCTAGTACACTCCAATTTAAAAACTAATTTACTGAAACTTTATTTTTTTTAAAAATTTCTCATTCAGTGAGTTGTAGAAACTCACCCACCCTTTTTATCCATTTTCAGGAAATAAAGAAATGACTAGGGATAACACCAAGCCTTACCCTTTATCAGGTATGCTTAATTATTTTAAGTTGTATTTTTATTGATATATGTTATTACAGAGAACAAGGTTGAGATCACATCTAGCTCCTCTTGAATTAAAGAAGGGGGAAACCCCTCTTGAACCAAGAGAGCGGCGGGTTGTTCACGGGGATCTGACCAAACCGAGTCGAGGCGTGACAAGATATCTACAAGCCAAAATTAAAGGATTAGTTTTCCCTTCCTAATTATCTACCTAGGTAGAAGGAATGGTAATGACAAGGAAGGTAACCCCTTATTTCAAATTGATATATGTGTAGAACTCAAGGCCAATTCAATTTACAAACATTGGTGAGATGTAGTTGAGATGATCACTTCTGAACCTAGCCAAGAGTCAACGGTAGCCAACTACTCAGTAGAATTTAGAGGGGGAGGATCGTCCATCCATAACCATGTCATTCCTTATAGCTCCAACTCACTTCAATATCGGCAAGACCATCTAAATTACCTCGGGAGGAGGAAATAAAATTGAAGTGGGAGAAGATTCCATCAAGAACCCTATCAAGGAACCTGCATGAAGTAACAATGAGAGGAAATAAAAAATGTGATTACAAACAATTGCCATCCAATGTTCCTAAATGAAGGAACACAACCATCTAAATGAGGACCTCATAAGAACAGAGCTTCCCTAAGGACGAATTTAGTTGGTGTAGGATGAACTTCGAGGTTTTCCAATGCACAAACGGTTAGAAATCAGAACCATAAACTTGATGAGCTCAAGGACGGGAATCCATCGATGATTTAAGGACCTTGGGATCGAGCGAGCAATGAAGCCAGGAAACTAGAAGTCGGTGGAGAGGAACGTGTGTAGTCTCTAACAACGGTGAGGGCCTCAAACAAACTCGATCATGGGTAGACAATCAAGCTAGGGATAAGAGCAATTATCAATGAAGGAGCTTCAGTAAAGAGGGATTTCTGAACGAAATGAGTAGGGGAATTTCGGTATTTGACGAAACCCCTATCAGCTGAAGGGAAGTAAGGGAAAATGGACCAAATTACCCTCGACACTTTCAGCTAATTAATTAAAGATGCAAGGACAATAATGCCCTTGGGAATTAGACTAATTTAGCAAAATGTCACTGAGGGCATGTTTGGCAGTGAGATAATTTGCGTGTCGGCCGTGTTTGGAGGGAACATAAATCTAGGATCAAAATTACAAAAATACTTATAAGGGTGTATTCGAGGTGTGGGGAAATTACGAATCTTAAAAATCAACCCCAAATTCTCCAAGTAATGGAATCAGATTGAAAGGTACATAATTGAAAATTATTTAGATTTACTCTTATTTAACGAAATTATATTAATTATAAAAATAGGGTACATGGTTAAAACCGTAATTTTATAAATATTACGGTGTAATGTAATAAATTTCTTAATTACAGACATGAAGCACATTTATGAATATGTGTATGATATGCAAGAAGTAAATTGTACACGATTGTGTGAGAGTAGCACGAATACTTGGGAATCCCTATGGGGCGAACATGTCCCTGTACAATGGTTAGTGGGATTTCACGCATGGAGTCTGATTGGACCGATGACATAATATTACTCGTACATTTGATAGCATTAGTCGCTTAAAATCTTTTTAAGTATACATTCTCATTGATAGCATGAACCTTGCTAAAATTATTTTTGGGAATATATTCTTAATAAGAGAATGAACCATGCTTAGAAAATTACAAATGGATTTTATGTTGTGAAAATATTTTCAAGGATGTGATCTAGATCCATTCCCCAATGTAGGAAATGGGACGAGCCCATGGTTGGAGGAAATAGACTAAATTAATGATTTGAGAAATGGACCCAAGATAAGCATTTTCAAAAAATAAGTGGGCCCAAAACCATATTTTGAAAACTTGTGAAAGTGGGCCCAAAACCAATGGAAATGGGTTTCTTCCGGTAAACAATCTTGATTGTAAATGTTGAGCATGTTAAAATACTTAAACATATGATTTTGTGTGAAATGGGTCATTTCTAACAAATACTATCAAGATAGTGGCGGGTCTCGTCCCGTATGGCTGGTAGAACAAAAATGCCGGTATTAATTTAAGATTATTGTTTGCGCATGATTATAAAATGAGACCATGAGACGCTCAGTATGTGGTGGTGATGTTTCTAAGGACTAGTGGTTAGCAAGATTGGTACAAGTGTAGTTATCGCTAAACTAGTATATCGAGAGTTTTGGGAGTCCTATGCATAATAGACCTGATGGAGGTTAAAGTTCTAGTCCCTATATAGCGGACAACTCAAATCAATGTGTCTAGTGGTTGGGCAATGGTGCTCACACAAATAGTTAGATATGGACATCATGATCCAATCAGACGTGTGGTCGAGGTTGTAGCCTCGTATCAAGGTGGTTGGTAAAGTAGCTCTGAACCATAAGTGGAAGAGATAAGACTTATATTCTATAAATGTGTGATATTTTTTTATGATGGAAAAGATGTGTGTAATATGTTAAATTATTGTCCAATACAAGCTTAACAACTAGAAATCCTAAACTTTTATGGATAAAACCTCTAAAAGGTCCCTTTATGATGGAGTGGACATATTGCATGCATGTCCAATACAAGTTTCGTGTATTAAAATTTTAAATTCCTTCATGATTTAATTTTGTGAAATGTTCCTAAAATATCCCTTATAAATATTTAGTGTATGCAATGAATCATGGATATGACTTCACCATATTCCTAAAACTTCACCATATCATCCAATACTACTCATTTAGTTGTGTAATCACTCCACTACAATACCCCTTTAAGGGAACTAAAGTGTTCAAAGTACATTTTGAAGGCATGTATTATATTCAGTAATTAATCTTGGTATTATTTATTTTTTTTTATTCCAAATGAATATTTTTGAAAAATATCATAATAGTTTTATTGTAAGTCTTAAGTTATGTCAAGCTTACAATTATTAGACATCCATCATTGTAAAGCCGAGAGAATGTAGCGGGTTATCTCTAGGTCTAACAAATGAACTCGGCCAGGGTGTGACAATATGCCCAAGTAAAGAATAATTATTTATTGTAAAATCATATGTGCATTATGACACTGACATGACAACTAATATAGAGGTGATGTCAAGTGTATAGGAAGGACTGGAAGTAGTAGTATAATGGAAGAGAGATAGCTTCGAGATCTTTACACGAACATGAGGGAGGTTTTTGGCGGGGGTTTAGTTATCACTTGTGATCTAGGAGATGGGTCAAGCTAGATCAAAAGATAAGGGATGTCAGATGATATATTATCCACATTCATGTGAGGGGTAGTCATCTCGAAATGTTCAATGGGTGTGCACTTTACGCAGATATCACTCACATCCTAAGTGTAAAGAATTCTGGAGAATTTATTTATGTATCAAATATGTGAAGTTGTGAAATGGGAAAATGAATTCCCATGGTTCTTAATATGTTATAAAATACCTATGAGATAAAGAAAACTATGAAAATACTATCAGTGAATAATGTAAATAAAAAAAGTAAGTAGGGATTGGATCGTAAGTTATGTCATGGCTCGACATCGGTAAATCAATTCACTGAAATGTGAGCTCACCCTCCTCCTAACTATTTTCAGGATTCATACAAGATGAACGAAGACACATAGCAACTTCGACTCTTAATACCACACAAGTGAGGAATGATACTCAATATGTGTGCACGAAGGTGATAGTTACTTATCACTTAGTTAATTTCCAAGTAAAAGTTTGTAAAAGTATTGGGCTTACTACATACTTGTAGAAAGTTTTAAATTCCCACTAAAATTTGTATATTTTATTCTGAGTCTTAAATTATGTCGGCGCTAATTTGGTGAAGGTACTCACCTTAGTAGTATTGGAAGGATGTGGCGGGTTGCCATTGTGATTCCCCGTCCCGAAAGATCGGGCAGGGGCATGACAACTCTGATTGGTTAGTGTTCCTAGGTGTTGAACTTTCATCTGACGGGGCGCTCTCACCACCCATCGCTCGATCACTCGTTGATTAGTTATGCATGCTGACATGGCACTGACCTAGTATTTTGATTTGATAATCGAGCATACTGCATTGACCTAGTCAAACAGCTGACTGCTTTAATTAAATCGAGTTCCGATACTTAGGCCTTTATAAGGTAAATTCTCCCCATTACAAACATCAAACTTGTAGATCTTGGTGTTATTGTGTGTTCTCATAGGTTGGCTTTCATTTTCCACCTCTATTCGACATCAATTACTCCTCTATTAGTGTCAACGAGTTCGCACATTAATATACTCAGACACGCTGAGAGAAGAAACCAACTCCTTTTGAGGCTAGATTCATTACTCACATATAACCTAAAATCGCCCTAAATTTTCAATAATCTTCTTATTACTCAAACTAATCTATCATATCCCCTTAACCAAAGGTAAGACTTGTGGTTGTATTCCATCGTGAAAGTTCTTGTATTTGCTCTATTTTAACTAAGTTGTGTAAATTGGATTTTGCAAACAATTTCAACCACCATTTTGAATGATCTAGATGACAAACAACTTATGGGAGTTAGTTTCTAAAATACACACAAGTCGACCACCGTCACCCTCTTTTCGGTAAACCATAGCTTAAAACCTAACTATGTGCTATTTTTTGGCTAGATAAATTCAACCAAAAATAACAATATTTCAATTGGCCGACCCTGGGAAAGTAGAGAAGTGGTTAAGATCATATTATAAGTAGGAAATAACTGAACTAAAATAAAAAATTTAAAAAATTTAGGATCAAAATAAAATTTTATGAAAATAGAGACTCGATGGGAAGTATATAGAAGTATATGGATCTAAAATAGTGTGTTCAAAAGCTTAAGGTGTGAAGTCGAAAATCCCAAAACAGAAACTAAGACCAACTAAGCTGAAAATTAAAGTAAAATTAAGAAGGAAAATATGAACTGAGATTTGAAATTGAACCAAATTTGGAATATAGTTCAAAACCGAAATATAAGATAATGAAAACGATCATTAAATATATTTTGAAAACAACTCAAAAATTAAGAATATGAAAAAATATAAATAAAAGTATCATTAGAGTAAATCAGGTTTGGTTTGTATGATATGGTATGAATATCAATGAAACCCCAAATAAGCCCCTTCTCATTCTCCCTCGAACAGCTGATCGCTAACGAAAGTTTGTGGAAGGGAGGCGACGTGAAAATGTTACTTCGCATAGCAGAACAAATCTAATCTGGAAGGAAATGAACAGTTGTATAAACCAAGGATACTCGGAACCAGCCCCAGCTAGTTTGTCACATGGGGAGGAGTATGCCCAAGCATGCCCGTAGTCATCAAGCTCGTGTTCCTTGCAGGAGTAGCGTCAGGAAAAGAAGCAGGGTTAGGAGAAAGCCACAACAGGAGAAAGCCACAACGGGTTTTTAAAATGAACTGTGACGAATCCTATAATGCACAAACTGGTGAGGCAGGACTGGAACCATTGCCAACTGGTGAGGTAGGACTGGAACCATAGCCAAGAATGCTACGGGTGAACTAACAGAAGCTTTAGCAATCCTCCACCAAATGTCCGAGTAGTTGAAGGCTTGGGAAAGAAACATACCTATAGTTTGTTTAGCATTTTATCAATGATATTCAATCTTGAAGTGAAAAAAAAGAGATTCCTATATACGCAATATTTAATAGCTAGCTCAAGAAACTACCCATCAAACCCTTGCAGGGGCAGGGGGACGATAACAATGCTGATTTTGCAGGATTAATGACTCTGTTGTGGTCAACTTAATATACTTTTGATTACTGAAACATAAAGCTTATGCTACTAAAGTAAGCATCTGATGGAGGCAACTATCCCTGGGAAAAGCTGGAACTACTTGCTCAACTAATATACTTGATCAGCCTTGTCTAGTGGTGGTAAAACAAACATATGGCCTTCCGCTGGTATATCAAGCGCATAGTTTGAGAAGAAGAGCCTACCAGGATGAGTAAAATATTGTATGAGTCAAGGAATGAAGGAATAAAATGGAAAAATGGGGCATAGGATCTATGAACTATTAAAGTTATATGGATCATGGCCACATGGTTGTCATAGTAAGAGATAGAGATCAAGTATCATCTGAAAGTTGATATTGAATTATAGAATGGGCGTGTACCGGACAAGAGTTGTAAAACTTCAGGCCGTGTGTTAGCTCAGATACTGAGATGAGCAACTTTACAGGTCGAAACTCAATGGCCTGATTATGTCCCACCCTACCATCTGTAAAACCAATCAATCCACACTGAAGAAGATGCTGAAATGCCTGCATATGTTCACCATTGGAAGTACTAAAATAATCATTAGAGAAACCAAAAAACACACAAAATTACATTATTGACATCCAGAGAGAAATCTATACTGACCCGAAGGCAAACGTTCTGACCGTAATAGTCAGATGTGTGGAATGAATCATGGACCATCTTGTATTCTGTCTCATAATCAACAAAAATATTTTATCATTATGAGAAAAACTGTTCACTGCTTGTGATATCATGTATGGAGAAAATCATGGACCTTTCATTACAGCATTGAAGCTGTAAGAGTTCTGCTCTTTCACTTCCAGCCTCTTCATACAAACCAGAATATAGAGTTCTAGTATGGAACAATCTGAAAAACAGCAAAAAATACCGATGATACAAGCTGGAGTGTCAAAAGGTTTGACAAATGTGCCACTTAAGTGCAAAATATTGAAAATAACCTATATGAAGTGTCCAAAGTTCAGTGCTGATGTGACTAACAAAGTAAACTTTTGATACTTAATTGATCATTTTTAAAACTTTTGTTACTTCAGAAGTACATTTTGCCAAACTTTTGCAGTTAAAAGATCACTTTGAAAATCTTGGCACTTCAGTGCCACATTTGCCAAACTTTTGACACTTCGACTAATATTATCCCATAAAAAATATAGATGTGTATCAAGAATAGTTGGCAAGTGTAGATGGCATTCTGCAGCTGGGTGAAATATGATGGAACCTGGGACCACAATTTTACTATTAGAAGAAACACTGTATAACAAAAATAACAATAAATTGTACCTCTCAAAGATTCCATCTTTGGTTGCCTTTGCATGCTAGGAAGTGCAGTCTTGAAGTTCTCAAGTGATAAATACCCCGAGTCCAAATCTAAACTAGAGACAGCACAGAAACTAGATGCACAAAAGTACACAAGATTACCTTGTGTGTAGATTATAAATCATCAACAGGTACAAGAATTAATAATTTTAGTATTGGAAACAAAAATTACAGAAATTTCATCAAATGTCTGATGGTGGGATATGACTCCCAGCATGAATCGATGATCTCCTGGAATTGCCTATCCACAACAATAGTCTGAAAATTGTCAAGGACTTGTTTGCCATGAATCACATTAATATCTACATTCTCAAGGACTTCTTGTCTACAAGTCAAACTTCCTTTAAATGGATAATGACCTTCAATCTTCTCAGTAATTTAGAAACATAATATTTACACCTTTATAATGTACAGTATGGACTTACAATTGTAAGGCCAAATTGATAATATTTTTATATATAATGACACAAAAGGATACATGAAGCCTTGCATTGAATTCAACCACATAGTCTTGTGGAATACTTGAGTCAATTGGCAAAGACAATGCATGCTCCATCAACCTGCAAATTAGAACATGAGAGAACTTAAGCATATGAATTTGTTGTTTATCTGTGAAGCTAGAAGAACATTCAAGCTCATTAAAAGGAGAGATGTTACTTCAGCAAATCATCCTTTGATGGGGGCAGAAACAGAAGCTTTCTATGAGAAAAACGCGATTTCACTCTCTTTTCCAATAATTGGTCGGCGTCCTGTATGAAAAATAAGTGTATCTTATCAGCAAGCCCCCAAACCCCGCATAACCCCCACCAGGCGCACATGCACTAAAGGATGGAAAAATAACAAAAGAGAATAACGAATCAACCTACCAGTCGGCAACTCACGCCAATAACAACAGCTTGAGAACTTATTGATTGCAAGGCATCAAGCAAAGCATAAAGCAGTCTCTGTTTACCCTGTAGAATATTACTAAAAAATGAGAATCCTAAATTTAAGGTTATGTACAAAGCATAGAAGGTAAATTAGTAAGTTTCCCTTTCTTTAAATGCTAATGAAAAGTGCCTCCACTCTTGATTTGAGGGGAAAACTGAGGGAACTTATCAGATATAAGAGGCACTAATCATGAGATAATGCTAGTGAAGAAAGGATGGACAAAAGATGTTCAAGCATTAATGGTTTTTGATTTGTAGAAATAGGGTAAGAGGAAAAAGGAATCCACATTTCTTAGATATCCTGGTTCTCCATTTGCATTTCAGTCAACCGTGGTAAACATTAGAGGTGTAAAGGACAACATACTCAGTGCAGTTAGCTATAGGTTACCTGAGTGAAAAGGTCAAACTCATCCAAGACAAACACAACAGTTTTATGTGCCAATCCGCACTCCCTGAACAAAAGTAAAATCACGAGGATTTCAAGACGATGATAAAATTTTTGGCTTCCTTGAAGGAGAAATGTTTACTTGCACACTCACCGAAGCATGGCTAGCATAAATTGGGTGTTATCATCAGATGAGGCCTGGTGAACATAATAGCTATTAATGAAATGAGCCAAACAAGAAACGTTTCATCTTTTTAGGTAAAATATGACAAAACATAAAAGGTATGTGGCACTACCATCTTGGAGAATAATAATTGATGTTCAATGCATAATTGCTTGGCAATTGCCTGGAAATTCAACATAGATTAGATAATAGTATTAGTATTTTTATGAAATTTCAAGAAAAAATGGAAAGAAAAGCTTAAAATCCCAAATGAGATCATGAAATTAAACCGTAACTCAATTTAGGTCATAAAATTTCTTTCGCATCTCAATCCAGGTACTGCCTGATATTAAACAGAGCATTGAATTACCTAAAACAATATTTAAGATACAAGCCTTCAACTATGATATTCTTTGGTCAATGGATGAGATTATTGATAACTCCAAACTGTTAAATGTTAGAAAAAATACTCGAATTGAACAGTGAATTAAAATTTATCATATAAATAGAGCAAAATAAAAGCTAATGACAAAAATTGAGCTATTGGTCAAAGTTCATGATCATATTTGAGATTTTAACCAAAATAAGAAAAAAAAACATAAAAGTGGATTTCACATAAAATTTACTTTCAAATCCATTCGGAAAATCAGAAACCCGATGATAAAATATAATTCGAGGAGAATGTATTTGCTTTTGTTACAAAATGCATAACACAACAACTTCATATAACAGGAGTTGCCAATAAAGGTTCGCTGACCTTGAAAGCACTTGTGTCGTCACTGTGCAATAACCCGTTCAATCTAACCTGCAACACAAGCCAATGGAAGCTTCAAATTAACACAAAAATGCCCTTGATTCAGTGAGATTAAACTGGTGCTTCTATCTACACAATTGAGACAAAGACATACCACAGTTATCATATCCGGATATTCTTTCAGTAAATCTCCAATAACGAGTTCCAACACCTGCAAAAGCAAATCCTTCTTCAAAACCCCTCACATCTGCATTACCATGGAAAGGGAAATGCGAGTTGAAATATAAGTGTGCATACAGCAGCCTTGCCAGAGCCACGAGGACCAAGAAGTAACACTGAGTTGTTGCATGCCTCAGTTATCGAACTTGAGAAAATAAACTTAAGCTTGCTGCATCCAAGAAAACATAGTCTTTTCGCAACCATTCAACTTTTCAACCATCAAGAGAGAGTTATTGTGGGGAGGAGAGGGGAGAGAGAGAGAGAGAGAAAATGAACCTGTAGTTGCTGTCAGGAGATTCACAGAGGAATCGAAAGATGAAATCAGAGTTGCAGAGGCGGCCCCTAATGAGATTCAGGGATTCAATTGCTGCACCATTGGCTGCCATCTTCCCAAATGACATCAGTCCGAGAACAGATCAGAACTGGCAGGAAAGAACAAGAGGGGGTCATGTATACACACACATGCATATATACATAGGCAACCACTCCTGCAACCATGACACTTCACAATTGTATTGAGGAGCCGGGCTTCCTTTTGAAATCTTAATAGGTTCGGTTGTGCTTTGCATCATATGCCTATATACTGCCCTTATAAACAAACATGTATAGTTTAATCGTTTTCCTTTGGATAAAGAAAGCCTCTTCCTTCCTCTTCCCTTAAATCGATTAAAATAATAAGAATATCTTCATAAAGAATGGTAAGAGGTAAGTTCTGCCAGAAAGTCAATTTAACAAAGAGAAGGCTTATTCTAACAAAAAACAGATTCCAGCTTTTTCCACTGCATTAAGTAACATGTACTATGAATATAGATAAAATGGATCAATGTGAAAATAAATTAGCAAAGAAAAAGAGAGATAGAAAATAAAACATCTTGTAATAGAACCAAACAGGAGTAAGTAGACATGAAACTAGGGCGTGAAGATTTCTGTCTGTCAGGTAAGGAACAAGCTACTGGAGACCAGTAAAATGAATTAGAGTTAAGTGACAGGCTGGGTTAAGTTGATCAATATTCTTGACTTAGATTCTCTAATCTTTCTACCTTTTTTTGTCAGAGAAGTTGATAATTGAACCTATAATCAAATCAGTTTCTCCAACCCATTACTCATCTTCTCTCAAGCATCCACGGTCCGTTGTACCTCCCTCAACTTGACCTAAAGATTGTGATCTTCAAGGATCCTGAGGATTCCATTACAGTTCCTTACAATCCAGAAGGACCCCATCTCAAACCATCTTATCAAAAGTCACTAAGCATTAATCCACCATCAACTTCTTTGTGTAATATAAAACATACAACAAGAGATGAAGCATCTGAGCCAAAAAATTTCCAACCCCACACCCTTCCTCATAAGGAAATCAACAGCACCTTCCAATGTTTGAGCTCACAATGTTCTCAGCAACCCAATGTGTCAGACCTCATCAGATTGTTCTCAACAAGTTAAAGCCCCTCTGGCCCTGCATCACAACTGAAGAACTGAAGAACTGCAGAACTGCCCTGGTCCTTCCCTTGGAAGAAACAACAACTCTTACAAAGAGATCAAGATTGGTTATAACTTCCTCAAATTGGCAACTGCCCACTTCCTGGTACAGAATTCAAATGGCCTTTCCTCGACCATGGGCAAATGGGGTCTCTGTATGCTGAAGGGCTCTTACTTGAATAGCCAGGGGAAGAGAAGGAGAAGAATGATGAATGAGAGGAGAAAGATGAGGCATACCTTAGCTTTGAGAGCAGCAGTAGATGGGACCTAAAAAAGAGCTCCTGAAGTGCTGAAGCCTAGGATCGTTGACAGATGAAGCTAAAGGCACAGACTTGGAGAGAGCTGGGATTGGCAGCTGATGGATTGAGAAGTTGAGAACAAGATTGACAATATCATATAATATGATGGCTGTGAAAAACAAAGAGACGATAAAAGAAGAAACATGAGGAACAAAGGAACATATTTGAAATCATAAAAAGGACATAGGAAGAATTTACCTCACACTAGACGGTTTGTCTTTGCCTCAACAATCCTAATTCACTGGCAGCTTCCTCGCATTCATA
Organism: Trapa incisa; assembly: GCA_030064435.1. Taxonomy (NCBI): domain Eukaryota; kingdom Viridiplantae; phylum Streptophyta; class Magnoliopsida; order Myrtales; family Lythraceae; genus Trapa; species Trapa incisa. The sequence goes on along the minus strand of CM057770.1, from coordinate 4,027,242 downwards.
TCAAAAGAACAAAGGAACTAGGTCTATCATTTGCCTCCTGCCTTTCATTCGGCAGGAACCTTCCCGTCAATAATGACTGCAAAGAGAAGCAATATTAAGATATGAAGCCACGGTAACTTACGAGGTAAAAGAGAATCACTCCCTTTATTCCAAAATACAGAATGATAGACTTATTATACTGCTTGCTGCAAATAATGAAGCCACACACATACAATATTACAACTAGCAATAAAGCGAAGTTGTTAGTTGAAGATGAAGTACTAAAAGCCTTCGGGATACTATGGCCTATCTATTTTCATCCTATCAAGCAGGAAGCTCGAACATAACACACTGGGACGAACAGAGGAGGATCCAGCTCGGCGTCAATGTCTTCTCCCTGTCCCGTGCGCTCAGCAGCCACCAACAGATAGTAGCAGCTTGCTCTTCCACGCGCATTTGTTCGTTTGTTTAATAGAAGGATCACTAGGATTAGCCCTCGGTAGAATTACCGAAGGCAAAAATTATTTATTTGATATTGTGGATGGCCGGTTAAGCATATTGATTTGTTTTGGTAGGTTGGTCCGGTCTATTGTTCTTTCTTTGTGCCTATTTCGCTTTAAGGGTTAGTTCACCTGTACAACTTTATAACTTCATGGTATACCATGGTCAAACAGAGCAACTATTTAAGGACATAAAAACCGAGATACAGGGTCAGTCGAGTTTCCATATAGGGGGAGAGTTCGCCGTCCACCGCTACTGCAGAGTCACGATGTTGAAGGGTTAGCAGGACTAACCTTGGTCAACCTCCATCAGAGTCCCGATGTTCAAGGTTTAGCGGAGACGAGGGGGAAGAGACTGGAATGCAGAGTATTCAAGGAGGCGGCTACTCAGCTCTGTTCTTAGAGGCTCCGATCGCTTCTGCCCTAAAATCAGACGACGAAGGAGGGGAGACGATGCCGTTTAAGGAAACAACTTTCCAGTTTGGTTCGGGTCGGGTCGGGTATGACCCTTTAAATGACCGGAACTTCTTTTGGGTATATTTTGTCCAATTTATGTTCAAATGACCAGAACTTCTTTTTCACGTATTTAAAATTTTAAATTCAATAAATTTATATATTTAAATTCAACATATATTAGGTAATAGTTAGTATATTCGTGCAAAAAAATGTAATATTATTAGTATTTTCGTGACATTTCTAGACAAAATGAACAGCAAAATGTTAAAATGTCAAATTAGGTCATCAACTTTTATTTAGTTTAATTTAGGTCATTAAATTTTATTCAAATATCAATTCAAGCATTTTTATCTTATATTTAATAGAGTATTGAATAAGTTAACTTACATTTGAGATAAGTCAACTATGATATTCTTTTCAAAATGGATAAAATTATTCATAATCATATACTTCATTAAATGTTGGACAAAAACTTGAATTTGCCAAATAAAGATTGATAGTTAAATTGAGTAAAATAAAAGTTAATAATCTAAATTGAGATATTAATATGAGTTCATCATTATATTTAAGATTTTAATAAAAAAGTAAAATTGTTCTTTTAATACCAAATCAACTCTAAAAATGAGAAACTTCCCCTAAAATGATATTATTATATGAGAATATTTTAGATTTTGTTACAAAATGTGTTAAGTTGTTGGGATAATGGAGGATGGATATAGGATGAAAGCATTTAGAAGATTGAGTAAACTTATCCATCTTCAAAATTAGAATTATTTTATGGTTATTATTAATATAATTGATAATATATTAATTTAAATAAATAAATATTATGAATATATAATATTTTTATGGTTAAATTATTTGATATTTTATTTATTCATAATATTATTTAATATACTATAAAAAAATATTAAAATTAGGTTGAAATTTTGATTATCATATATTCTAATATTAAAAAAATTGTAATAGTTGTTCTTATATGGAAAAAAGCAATATCAAATGTTCAAAATAAATTTAAAATTACTAATAACATTATTCACTATATCTAAAATTGAGTATTAAGATAATTAATTATATATTAATTAAAATATATAATTATCTACATACTTTTAAATTTATATAAGTAAGCACCCGCCTCAAGTCAAGTCCACGGGATCACTCTTTTTTAACTAATTGAATTAAAATAAATTATGAAAAATTAAATTGAAATAAATTGTGACAATTTATGTTATATTTAAAATATATTTAACTAATTAAATTAATATAAATTATTTATATATTTAAAATAACATGTTATAATATAAAAAAATTAGGTGAAAATTTTAAATTTTTAACTAAAATTTTTATCGAATAGTATTTTTAAATTTATTGTCAAAAAAATTATTTATATTATAATATTTTTATTTAAATAAATAATAAAATAAATAAAATTTTTAATTAAATATAATATAAATATTATCATTAATTTAATTATATTTTTAAATTTACTTATTTATATAATATATTTTAATTTTTAAGTTAAATTACTCGAACAAATTTAAATACAAATCCTATCAATTGTCAGCACTAAATGGAAATAGACTTGCTTGCAAAAATATAATTATTCTACTTGATTGTATATAGTGCGAGTCCAAATTCTTGCAATTGAGATATAAAATGAAATCTATAATAAATAAAAAATCCATAAATCCCTAAAATTTTGAATAAAACATTTTGTATGGTAAAAAAAAGTTTACTCATTTACTTTTTATATTTTGGGAATGATTTGACTCATTTAAGTGAGATTTTTCCTTTTTTATTTCCAAAATTAAACTAATAAGATGGCTGCACTTCACATTATATAAAGCTACAGGATCTCTTCCTCCTCGTCGTTTACCGACTGTCTCTCGGCCAAATACTGGGAACCAGAAGCCGCGAGCTCTGAAAAAAGACGAAAATGGGGAAGTCTGAGATTTGGTTCTCGGTTGGGATATTCGCGCTGCTGCTCACTTCGGCGATCGCTGAGGACGTTGTTGTGCTGACCGAAGAGAACTTGGAGAAAGAGGTCGGACAAGAAAGAGGAGCTCTCGTGGAGTTCTACGCTCCTTGGTACTCTATGGACTCCGAATTCTATTAATACTATCAGTTTTACGATCCTAATGCGCTATTTGCTTCTGGTGTGCTTGGATTAGTAAGCTGTTTCCATTCGGTGATCTTGGTTGGTTAATCTTGTTTTCTTTGATTTAAAGACGGCATTTCATCTATCATTGTGATTTCGGTACTTGTTTGTATTTGTCCGATTTGCAATGTATATGGATATGACGTCTCTGGAGGAAGCTGAAAGTTTTTGCCTCTTGTCCATTTTTTTGTCCTGTTGGCTGGATTTCACAGCTTCACTGTCTATAGATACCGATGATGAGGATTCATGAGATTTTGTTGGACACTCATACAGTTGGCTTTTAAAGTGACTATTCATTATTTGACTCCCGAACTTGTCTTCCTAACTGACGTGAATCTCATTTTATGCTGCCATGTGTTTAGCCTGTCAGTAGCTAGGTATCAACTATACTCTATCTAGGAAATTTTTTAATAAGTGTTTCCTTCTCATATTCATAGCTTCTACTGGAGAATGACACGCTTCTAGTTTACCCGTTTTATTTGGTTGTTTATCAGGTTAATTTGCTCCACAAGTCCTCATTTTTATCTTGTTTAACTTTACCAGGTGTGGGCACTGTAAAAAGCTGGCCCCGGAATATGAGAAGCTTGGGTTAAGCTTTAAGAAGGCAAAATCTGTCTTGATTGGAAAGGTCAGCCATTTACCTTGAATAGCATATGTGTATTATAAAGTAGTAAGGGCATTGACCTCTTCCTTTTTTGGGTTTTTAGATATGCTACTGTAGAAAGTTTATCAGTATACTGATCAAAACTTTACCTTGCTGCTGCACCTGATACCTCATTATCTAGCCTTAAGATTATATGAGTATGCCATATACAGATCCTTAAACATTTTTCTTAATGATGTCTAGGTGGACTGTGATGAACACAAGAGCTTATGTAGCAAGTATGGAGTTTCAGGATACCCAACCATTCAGTGGTTTCCAAAAGGATCCTTGGAGCCCAAGAAGTAAAAAAAAAGAACTATTATTTCATATCCAAGGAAGTTTATTCATATGATAGATGGTTTATATATATATATATATATATATTGTTTTTTCATCTCTGTTAAGGTATGAAGGGCCACGCACTGCAGAGTCACTCGCTGAATTTGTTAACAATGAAGGAGGTACTTATCTTTCACAGATTGAAACATCTACTTTATGTTCACAAAGTTGCTGTTATTTCTGCAGCCATACACTACTTTTATCTCCTAGGACCTGAAACTCAATGTCTGCACAGTGCCCTGTGAGAGGGGCACTGACATTTATTGCTGTGCAGAGTTGCAAGTTGACTTATTCAGTGCATGAAGCATTTGTGGGATTAATATAATTTTAAATGCTTAGTTTTCTAATAGATAGCATATTTTCAGGTACTAATGTGAAGATTGCTGCTGTGCCATCCAATGTTGTTGTGTTGACTGCTGATAATTTTGATGAGGTGGTTTTGAATGAAAATAAGGATGTTCTAGTGGAGTTTTATGCACCATGGTGAGTGTACCATTATATTTTAGATCAAAGATGGTTTGCATTAGGTAGTCATCAACAAAACAAATTTAGAATGTTGGGTATGGCTTCTGGTACATCATCAGCAGAATCATACATGAGCTTTTTCCAAGAAAGTCTCTTACTTCCGATATACTGTTAGTTGTGGACATGAGCTTCTCTGTGATAATCGCGTCTTTGTTATATTTCATTGATTAGTCTTTGGTATGTGATTACAGGTGTGGTCACTGCAAAGCTCTTGCTCCTGTAAGTTGCCATTTTTTTGTGAAAAGGTTTGTAAAGAGGTTCTATTTCTGCTTAGATGTTAATCCAAGCTTTATTCTCTTGCAGACGTATGAGAAAGTAGCCACAGCATTTAAGTTGGAGGAAGAGATAGTGATTGCTAATCTTGATGCTGATAAACACAGGGACCTAGCAGAGAAGTAAGTATATCTTGTTGGATTTCAATAATAGAACCCACTTTTTATTGTAGCCAAATTGAGCTGTTGCTTTGGTGATGCAGGTATGGCGTTAGTGGATATCCAACATTGAAATTCTTCCCCAAGGGCAACAAAGCTGGTGAAGAATATGAGGGTGGTAGGGATGTAGATGACTTTGTGAATTTCATAAATGAAAATTGTGGAACTAGTAGGGATGCAAAGGGACAATATACCTCAAAGGCCAGTGTCCATTCTTCTCCAAAAATGTGTCATATGCATTTCCTATTCTCTTCCTTAAAGGGTTAATCACTCGACAGGCTGGTCTGATCAAGGGCTTGGACACTTTGGTGAAGGAGTTTGTGGCTGCCAGTAATGAAGAGAAAAAATCCATCTTTGCTAAGATAGAGGATGAGGTTGACAAACTGAAAGGTTCCACTGCCAGGTATTATATGATTTTTACTTAAGTCAAGAAGTCAATCTCATCGTGTATTTTGGGTGATTAACTTGCCTAATATCACCCTGAAATATGTTGTCTTCTGTACCATCCATTTAGTTATGGGAAGATCTACCTGCAAGCTGCCAAGAAATGCTTGGAGAAGGGCTCTGAATATGCCCAGAAAGAAGTTGAACGACTTCAACGCATGCTTGAGAAAGTAAGCGCTGTGTGTCCATACTCGAATGTGTTTTCATGGATAATCTTTCCCAAGCCAATTCTGGGATACTGTCTCTATGTTCATGAAACTTCTATTACATGTTGTGGCAATGCTTTCATAGAAGTTCAGGTTCTGCTGGTGCTTTGGGCTTACCGTGTTTGTATGCCATCATGTATTTTGCATCTGCTGATGCTGATCTTGTTTCTGCAGTCAATAAGTCCTGCCAAGGCAGATGAGTTCACCCTGAAGAAGAACATCCTCTCAGCATTCACATAATTCTATAAATCACTCTGCTAGAAAAGGTGGGATCTGTAATCCCTTTTTGCATGACTTGCTGTTTTCCGCTACTGAGCTAACTGATTTAGGGTGCTCCAGTCTCTGATACTATCTATACATGCCACGTTTGATTTCTATTGAGCGCACAAGTTGACTTGTTTGAGGATCATATGTAGCAATAATTTAGTGCATTTTTTGCTCTTGAAATTGATCCTCGTATGTATGTCTGGAGTTGATTACTAAATCTCTCTTTTCTGCAAATTTGTCCACTGGTAATTCTTAGTTGATGATTATCCTCTATTTATGTAAAAGCGTATCCTGCAGATTCATGTCCTGGTTGGATTGAATTCAATTCTAACTATGATCAACTCAAGTCATTCAGTGCTCATGATGGTGATAAGGTTCCTGTTTTTGCACTTTCCGGATCAACGTAAAGGCCTTCATAGTAAGAACGGTCAGAATTTGGAAAGTTGCTCTTTTAGTTAAGGTTAGTTACATAATTGGTCTATAAACTATTTGAATTGTTTTAAATTGATGTAATAGCTTTTTTATTTAAATTATGTTTCAATGCTACAAAATTTCTTTGAATTATATTCCCACATAAAAAATCAAATTATTTTGAGCATTTTAAATTATTATAAAAGTTATTTTATATTCTGTATCAGTTAAAAATATAGAGAAATTTAAAGACTTTTAATATTAATAGAGAATAACAAATGTATATTTATACTAATTATGTAATTAAATATATCAAAATAAAATATACTAAAGAGCTTGTATTGATGTGCCGTTAATAATACTACTCAAAAGGACATACTTAGGGGCCAACCATAATCCTGAGCTGCCCTAAGCAATGCCCCTAATTCTTCCAACTTAACCTCCCTTAAATAAATGAAAATCCTCTTGATGTGACATATGACAATGATACCATCAGCTATCACAAGTCATATCATAGTTCCAAAAGTATGTACAAGGGTCAAGGCTGAAGCAAGCGGACACTAAAACTTTCCTCAAACCTTGCGATGCAGCCGGATATTACTTTAATGTTGGGAGAAATTCCCACCCGAGGACATCCATAATTGGAAGGCAGACCGCCATTCACCACTCAACTGTAAACACATTTGAATCATTCAAAAAGAAAAGAAGAGATATGCTTTTCTATGTTACCCGACCAGCCTTTGTAGCTCTCATCTATGTACCAGGTTCATCTCTTTTTCTTCCGATATCCAACTCTTCTAGACAGGACTTTTCTCTGTTGAAATCCGGGCCCGACATGCCTAAGATTGAAGGATAATCCACCACTGTATAGTCCCTTTCCTCACCTATAGATTTCATGTACAAGCCTCCATGGTCATCAGCTTCTGCATTAGAAACGGACTCATGAGCCGAGCCAAAGTGCAACTCATATCCTGAAGATGCTTGGGGCTGAGTCCTCATCTGTACCGATCTAAGCAATGCAGCCCTCCTGAGGTCAGCTGAGTGGCATATATCACTCGGAGAGGATGGGAACCTTCCCTCCGAGTCAGAACCCCTCTGGCGAGACTGTGTGGACATAGCTGAGGATGCTGTAGTAGTGGAAGTAACTGAAGACAATACACTAAGTGGTCTCTGGACTCTGTGTGGGGAGGAAGCGGGGCTTGTTGGCAGGCTCTCAGATGCAGGTCCCACAGTGTCACAGTATCGGGAGTCATCAGAGTCTTCTGACATTGGTGAATACTGTAAAGACATGTCATCCCTGAAGTCCAAAAGGACATACAGAGCAAAAGACAGTCATGGGCCAGTTTGATAAAAAAATATTCATAAGAGTAGATGATCAGGGCTCATAGGTCAGTCATCCAAACAATGCTGTCCAGAAGGTATCCAAGAGAACAATCAAGCAGAAGGATGGTTATATTAATTAAAACAAAATAAGTGCTCAAAGAGTTCAATGTTTGCCATGATAAATGTAGCAGAAATGAATCCTCAACTGACAAAAGCATCCCTTACTGGTGGCTTAACCACTTCTAAGATGTATCCCCAGTATCCCTTCCACTTTGAGCATCCACCTATAGTCATAAAAATATATGACATTGTACTGTCCTGAAGGATAGACTCCTGAGAGAACCATTGGACGGCTGACAAGAGTAAAGCTAAATGACATCTGAATAGCTGCTATATAACTGTCATCTTTAAATTGCAGAAAAGCCTCCAAGCTATGATGCTAATAGGATTATTTTATAGCACATGGGCGGTCATACAATCTATTCATGGAGGCACAGATGAAAATATCAGGATCATTCTACTTCCTCTACAGAACACTAAGCATTGTCCCGTGGATTTCAAATTCCTTCAACACGGTCTGAGCTCACAACAAATGTACACAACAAGCATACAACCCACCTCACGTAGAACATATTTTCTGATCTAGCAGGGGATTCCATCAGATTTTCTGGAAGGGTGTCTCCCACCGATAGTCCATTCAAGCTTGAAGCCATTATCTGCATTCAAAACAAATCTTACTCCCACTGCAATGGAAAACCCAGAAGCAGTAAAATGCACCAAAAACAAAAGGGAAGAGACACCAGCTACCAAGTTTTCTAAAGGACTGAGAAAATAGCTGAAGCAAAGCTGCTTATCAACATTCTATTCACATTCTCGCCTAAAAATCTGCAATTCAATTAGGTTGAGAAAGACATTACTTGCATTCAGAATATTTTAGATTACATTGTTTTCCTTTCCTAACTAAACCTATCAAAACGGATGAGGAGAGATTTATCCAAGAGCTGTACTGAATCTGCTGGATTCAGATACCTAATCTCCATATATATGTATAAGGCAAAGGATTCCTCAGCTCTATAAGAGAGTAACATTTTCCAATGAGCATGAATATCACTGCAGCAATCAGCTTTTAACAGTAATTGGAAAATCATCTCCCAAGAGTTCTAAGGTACATGGAGCAAACACAGGCACAACAGGTACATGAAACAACGCAGCAGCACATCGTTTTTTTATTCTCGATAGAGATATTGCAAAAAAACCTAAATCTGCTCTCAAAGTCGCAGCAAAACAAAATCGAACAATTCGTGATAGAAAATCCGAAAGGCACAGGAAAAGGTAACCTCGCTTAGATACCGCTTGTGAGAATGCAAATTGTCGACATAGACCTCATCCTCGGGATCCCTGCCTCGCTTGCCACAGGGCGACGCTGCCGTGGACGGAGACGGCGACGACGTGGCACTCGTGTTGGAAGACATGCTCCTCTACTAGTTGTTGTCGGAAAATAAAGGATAGAGAAAATCTCTCCCTCTAGTCGGAGAAGCTACATGGTGTGGGAAGTGGGATGGATACTTCCCCTAAATTCATCAAAACTGAAATTCATAGAATTCTTTATTTTATTAGGGTAAATTAGTATTTTGGTAAATATTTTAATAAAATCATATTTTACTATTAAAAAATATTTTATTTGATTGAACAAGACGATCTTAGTGTATTTAGTATTGTATCCCATACTGTTCATTTGGTTGAACAAAGTGAGAATGTGATAATCTATCTCCAAACCTTTTTTATTTTCATGATATTAATAATTGGATTTTGTTTTACATATAAAAAGGTTTCAAGCCAATCTTATATTTATAAATTGTCACATAATTATTTTTATTAACATAACAATTTAAATATAAAATAAAATATATAATTTGAAAACAAAATTGTTTATAACAAAAAAATGAGTATTCTAAATAAAATACTAATATAATAATCATTCTACCAATAGTTTGTATTTAAAAATTTAATTAATTTTTACTAATTTTATTTAACTTAAATTATTTATATATTTAAAATAAATATAAATTAAATATTTGTAATTAATAAAATTATAAATAAAATTAATATTTTATTTAATTAATTTAAAATAATAAATCAAATATATTACACAAACATTATTATTTATAATAATATATTTTTATAGCAAATTATATAATTTATTATCATTAAAATTCAAATTTAAAATATTTTATTGTACAATATAATAATTATTGTTTTAAATTAATTAAATAAAATATTAATTATATATAACTTTTATTTAAAATTTTATTAAGTAAGAATATATTTAATTTATATTTGGTTTGAATATATACATCATTTTTAAATAAAATATTATAAATCTCATCAAAAGTAATTTATTTTTAATATAATTATATTAGTAGCGAAAAAACTTAATTAAAAAATTAAAGTACATTAAATATGTTATAATTATTATAATATTAGTATTTTAAGTATACACATATTCTATTTTCAAAATTTAATATAAAATTAACATTTGATTAAAAATTTAAATATAAAATTATAATTTAACGTTATTTTAACAATAAAAATACCAACGGTGTCATATAAAAAATGAAATGCGAGTGGGAGACACCAATCGTGCAATTGGTTAGAGAAAGGGAATGGTAAAAGAAAGAAGGTAAATTACCATGTTGGGTAAATTTTTTAAAAATAAAATTATAATTTAATATAGAAAATTAAAAATATTATTCCATTATACAAAACTTTTGAAATTGTTTTATTATACTAGAAGTCATCAACTATGGGCTAATGATAATAAATATTTTTAGCTAAATTTAAACATTTTATGATATAATATTATATTTGGATTTTTTATTAAAGATATGATAATTATTTAAATATTAAAAGTCAACAAAATATTATATTAAACCATTAAAAAATAGAAAATGAAAGTAATAACCCCATATTATTCCGGACTATATCATCTAGACCTGGATTCAAATAACACTAGGGGTGAATTGAGTTAATCTAGGTTGAATGGATTATGATTTGAGTAATTTTGGGTTGTTTAAATTGAATTTTGAATAAATAGGTATGTTGTATTGATACCCAAATTGTGGTGAGTGGGTAAATCAAGATTTGAATTAGTATGAGTCGGTCCAATAAGTAAGTTGGATTGTAGTGCAAATGAGAGTGGTTCTGATGGATAAGAGTACGAATTGTGGCGAATTAATTGAATTGTAGTCTTAATTGAAGTGAGTTAGATGATTGGGATTCAAACAAATATATTTTAGGTAGATGAAGATTCCACATATTAGGTGGATTGAGATCCGAACTAGATTGGATTGTTGGATCGTAATTTGAATGTGGTTGAGATAAATCGGGTGAAGTGTAATACGAATCGAAACGGGTCATCTAAATAATGATACAAATAGGTTAATGTCAAGTGTAACGATATTCAAATTAAAATATTAATCCAACTATGATGTTGATGCTCATTATTTAAAAAATAAGAGTATGTGATAGTTTGTCTGTAGATTCGATCGGTGAAACCGAGTCGAAACGTGTCAACTTTAGTGGTATTAGAGCTAAATATTTTTCGAACTTAGTTTTTAAAAGTAAAAATAATTTTGAAAAATAAAATACTAAAAAGTACAATTTAAGGCTTATACATGTTTATTACCCAAATAATCCAATACCCTTAATTTTTAACTAGAAATACCCTTACTGAATGGAGAACTAGGTTTATGAGCCCAAGATTGAAGTCACCTCGAGCAATATGTTATAATTTAGTACTAAACCAAATAATGTCGGGAAAACTAAAGTGGAAAAACTTACTTAGTAATAACATAATTGTTACTAAAAAAGTGATATGAAAATTTTAGAGAGAAATCGAGAAAGTATCATTAGAAAGAATTCATCAAAAAATTTGAAAATTGAAAGGATATAAATAAAACCTTATAAAAATACTTGACTAAGGAAGTTGAAGAAAATAGAAGGGAGTATCTGATTTTCCTTAACATTATCATTACTCCTTTTGGGCGTCTTGAAGGTCACGTACTTTAGTGCATGTACAAAACAACAGTTTTTCACATAAGCCATTTAATCTGTAGTACCACTAGTCCAACAGCTCCGACCCTCAACTCAACCTGCAGCTATTTATTTAGACTAGTCCGTCGACCTGTCATGTCGCACTACCGCCAATCCATCAAGTATGTCGGTCTTGTCTTGGTACCATGGCCAAACATATCATTCATTTAAAGTTTTTATGGCTTAAACTCATATTTATTTACAAGCTCCTGCTCGTGCCGTACGAGATTTTTAAAATTGGGCATATTAGCCCCCAAGTTCCAAAAGTGAGGCCACTGGCCTATCTGAGTTATTCGAGCTCCTGTTAAAAAGGTCTCCCAAAAAGTTTAAGCAGTAGCAAACAATTAGGGGAGAATATTTCTGATAAAAATAAACTTTTAGCCGTCCATCACACTAACCGGGTGTGAGGATATCTTCGCTTATAATCGATAAGTGGGTTTTCTATTTCCTTCTAGGAAATTTATCATACCAACTGGGTATAATTTACTTACAACCAGTAAGTAGTTTTTCCGCATAATTTTCACATCACTCTAGTCCGGTGTGATGGTTAAAATTCCACTTAGTAGTGGGTTTTCATTTTTGAGGTGTTTATCATCCCAATCGGGTATGATATAAAAATCCCACTCACCCGTGAATACCGTGAATCCTTCTCAATCGGCTTTTGTCCCTTCGCGAGCATACCTTAGCTAACGTTCCTGGTGTTTCGCGTACCTACATGATATGAACATTATTGTTCATTATTATTTGGCTTGATAACCTTCATTCATTATTAATGAATAAAATACTCAACTTTTCAAATATTTACAATTTTATTCCTAAAGTTCTTTTCCCTTTATTTTAGTTCTCAAATGCTGATTTTCCCCCAAATTGAGTCCTAAAACTTCAAAATTTTACTTTGATACCTCAATTTATTCATAATTACATAAAGGGATTCAAATTTCCCAAATTCTCAATTTGGTCCCAATTTTTCTAAAATTACCATTTTGCACTTACTTTACAAAAATTGTAAAATTGACCCCAATAATTCCAAAATTGTCCAATTGGTCCTCCAACATCTTTATCATGCCCAATTGACCCTTAATTTTAGGAAATTGCACTTTAGTCCCTCGAAATTTCAAAATTCCCAAAATTTCCCCAATTTCAACCTTCCAACTTAGCCAAATTTGATTTTATCAAATTGACCAATCAAATGAGTTAAATTGTTAAAATTGAAGTTAGATTTGGGTTCCTACACCTTCATACGATTCAATTGCACTTTGAATCACACAATTTGACGCCAGAACGAGCTCAAACAAAGCTTCGCTGGAAAAATTAAACATAAAGAGAGAAAGCTTTGAAAGCTTACCATCGGGGGTGCGGTGGTCCGAGCTTTCAATCTAGGCAGATAGCTCTCGTACTGAGGTTCTTCCTAGAATTAAGAATCACCTCAATTCATGTTGAATTAAGGGAGAATTTAGTCAGTGAAAATTTGTCGGTTCTCTCTCTAGCACCGATTGAAATTCAGAGAGTAGAGCCAAATTAGCTTATCTTTCTACACTAATTTGGTCGTAGGAGGGCTGAGGAGGTGTTGCTTGACAACAATAGGGCAGCTACAGTCCGACGAAGCTGCTTCACTATTTGATCATGCTGGTGCTTTTCCGGCGACCCTCAGAGCAATTGGAGACTACCACCATGTAGCTGACTTCTCCCCCAGTTTAAAGAAACCAACCACACCTTCTTTGGCTCAGAAAAGACCCTATATCAGAGCTCTGGTTTGAGCTTCATCGGAAAACTGAGTAGCTGTGAGAGAGTGAAATTTTCAGGTGTGTGGAGGATGAATGGAGAGGGGCTCTTTATATAGGGAGCTCAGGGACTCGTCGACCATCCGTTTGGCACCATTATGATAGTCATTAATGGCCTGAAACATACTGAATGGAAATGTTTTCTCTTCGCCAGTGTTAGTTCGATTTTTCGGTGAGTGAACAATGTTGTCATATGAAGGAAGAAGACGACACTATTCTGAACTGGACCGGACCGGGTTCAACGCTTAAATCGGTCGGTTCACGCTCAATTTGACTGAGTTTTTCAAAATTAAAAATTTCTAAATTCATTCTCTATCCAATGGTGGCCTCAATTCTTCAATTTAAATTTTCTTAGCCACCTAAAAATGAATTTAGCATCTGGTTCAATAGGGGTTCAAACCGGTCCAAATTGGTTCACCTGAATCAGTTTGGTTTTCATCTCCAATTCATCCTAAAGTCCCTTTTCATGACTTTTATGACTCTTTAGGTCACTCGTGATCTATAAATTTTTTGGTTTGCCCTTTCTCTATCGGTTTCAGTTTATAAACCGACTTAGTTTTCTATTTGGAAATGACCGGTTCTATTTGGTTCACCTGAACTGGTCTTTTTTTCTCTTCCAAATGGTTCTAAGGCTCTCTTCCAAGGTTTTTATGACTCCTTTGGGTCACTCAAGAGTTGTAAATTTCCTAAATTATCTGTTCTCTGATGATCGGATTTGTGAACCAATTCAATTTTCTCACTCGGTTTAACCGATTTTTTTCCCAATTTTCCTTAACTTCAAAGGGCGGTGTTTACAGAACCGATCAACCCAAGTGAGAAAACTGAACCGGTCCACGAACCCCAACCGTTAGAGTAATGGAAAATTGGGAAATTTACAAATCCCAAGAGTCCCAAAGAGTCATAAAAACCATGGAAAAGGACTTTGGGACAAATTGGAAGAGAAAACCAGATTGGTTATGGTGAACCGGATATGAACTGCTTTAGATCGATTTGAACTATTATTGAACCGGTTGCTAACTTCATTTTTCTAGGTGGCTTAAAATATTCAAATTGGGGAATTGAAGCCACCATTGGATAGAGAATGAATTTAGAAAATTTTAATTTTGAAAAATTCGATTGAATTGAACCTGAACTGATTGGTTTAAGCATTCAACCAAGTTTAGACTGGTCCGATCCCATTCGGAATAGTGTCGTTTTCATCCTCGAGATGACAACACTATTCATTAGCTGGAAGAATAGACAGCGATGAAGGTCAAACATTTCCGTTCAGGGCGTTTCAGGTCATGAATGAGAACCATTAAGGTGCCAAACGGTCGGGCAGAGAGTCTCCAAGCTCCCTATATAAAGAGCTCCTCTCCATTCATCTTCCTCACACCTGAAAACTTCATTCTCTCTCAACTACATAGTTTTCTAGTGAAGCTTGAACCAAAGCTCCGACATTGAGGTTTTTTTGAGCCTTAAAAGGCGAGGTCGGGTTCCTTAGATTTCGGGAGAAGTTAGCTACCTGATGGTAATCTCCATTTGATCTGAGGACCGCCGGAGAAGTGCCGACAAAATCAAACAGTGAAGTAGCTCCGACGGACCGAAGCTATCCTGTTTCGGCTGAGTTAAAATTGGCCAAATCCAGCCCTCCTCAAGCCAAACCGAGCCCTCCCGCACTCCCATAGCCTTCACATGACCGTAATAGAACTGAAAGGTAAGCCAAGTCAGCCCCTCTATCATTTTCGATTGGTGTTAGAGAGAGAAACTGTGAAAACTTCACTGGCCAAATTCTCCCTCAATTCGATATGAATTGTTGCGATTCTTGATCCTAGGAGTAACCTTAGGACGAGAGCTACCTGCCCAAATAGAAAACTTGGACTGCCGCACCTCCGACGTTAAGCTTTCAATACTTTCTCTCTCTATGCACAATTTTTCGACGAAACTCCATTTGAGATCGTTTAGGCCTCAATTCATGTGATTAAAAGCTCGATTGAATCATATGGATGTGTAGGAACTGAATTATACCTTTAGTTTCAATAATTAATCCCAATTGAATGGTCAATTTGATGAAATTAAATTCGAACAATTTGAAAGGGAGAAATTGGGAAAAATTTTAGGGAAATTTAGGGATTTCTTAAAATTGAGAGATTAAATTGATATTTCCCAAAATTGAGAGCCAATTGGCCATGAAAAGGATGTTGGAGGATCAATTGATCAATTTTTGAAAATAATTGGGGTCAAATTGCCATTTTTGTAAAGTAGGGGCAAAATGGTAATTTTAGAAAAGTTAGGGTCCAAATTGGAAATTTGGAAAACTTGAGCCCATTAAACAATTTTGAGTAAATTGAGGACCCAAAGTGAATTTTTGGAAGTTTCGGGACCTAATTTGGGGGAAAGTTAGCATTAGGGACCTAAATTCAAGGAAAATGAACTTTAGGGGACCTAAATGTAATTAATTGGAAATTTAGAGCCTAGTCGTTCATACGTGAGAAACAAAGACTATCATGCCAAATATTAATAGATAAGGATGTCCAATTCGTGTAGGAACACGAGGGAACATAATGCCGACAAGGATAAGCTAGTATGGACGCGGAAAACCGACTGAAGAAGAGTACACTTCAGTTCTCGGGTGAGTATGTTTATTCAGATCATACCCGGTTGGGAAGATAAGCACTTCAGAAATGAAAAAGCACTTCTATGTGGGATTTTAACATCACACCCGATTGGAGTGATGTGGGAACTAAGTGGAAAAGATACTTACCAGTTGTAAGTAGAGAGATTATACCCGGTTGGTATGATGGACTTCTTGGAAGGAAGGAGAAAACCTATGTAAACCCCGCACTTTTGAGTTAAGGAAAATCAGGAAAAGAACCGGTCAAACCGAGTAAGAAAACTGAGACGGTTTACAAACCCGATCATTTGGGAACAAGCAATTTGGAAATTTACAACTTTCGAGTGTTCCAAAGGGTTTATTAAACCTTGGAAAAGAAACTTAACACAAATTAGAACAGAAAAATCAAATTGGTTCAGGTGAACAAGAGTTCATGAGAACTCTAAAGTTAAGCGTGCTTGCCTGAGAGTAATGTGAGGATGGGTGACCATCTCTCCCATTTAATACACGATTTTACACCTATATAAAGAGGTTATCTCCATTCATCTCCTCACACCTGAACACTTTTCTCTCTCTCTACTGCTCCATTTCCTAATGAAGCTCGAACTAGAGCTTCAACTTGAACAAAGGTCGGGCTCTTTAGAACCAGGGAGAAGGCAGTTATCTGATAGCAAACTCCAATCAATCCGAGAATCGTTGGAGAAGCGCCGACATGATAGAATAGTGAAGCAGCTCTGGCGGATAGAAGTTGCCCTATTTCGGCCAAGTTGAAATCGGCCATTTCAAGCCCTCCTCAGGCCAAACCAAGCCCTCCCAACACTTCCTCAGCCTTTCCACGGCCGAATTAGGACTGAAAGATAAGCCAATTCGGCTCCCCTTTACAATTTTCGATCGGTGCTAGAGAGAGAGTCAACCAAATTTCAATGACGAAATTCTAATCCAATTCCGCATCAATTGATGTGATTCTTGATTCTAGGATGAACCTCAGGATGAGAGCTATCTTCATAGATCGAAATCTCGAACCGTCATGCCTTCACCGGTGAGTAATCGAAGCTTTCTCTCTCTATAGTTCATTTTCGGCGAAGCTCCGTTAGAGCTCGTCCCGGCATTAAAACTTGTGATTCACATTTCTGAAGAATTGTATTAACATGTAGAAACTCAATTTCAACTTCAATTTCAACAATTAGAAACGTTTGATGGGTCAATTTGATGAAATCAAATTCGGCTGTGTTAAGAAGTTGGAATTGGGGGAAAATTGGGGGTCAATTGGGCATGAAAATAATGTTGGAGGACCAATTGAGGAATTTTGAAATTTTTGAATCAAATTTTACCATTTTTGTAAAGGAAGGGCAAAATGGTAATTTTGGAAAAGTTGGGGGACCAAATTGGAAATTTGGGAAATTAAACCCCTTTTTGTGAAATGGAATAAATTGAGGTCCTATAATAAATTTTAGAAATTTCAGGACTCAATTTGAGGAAAAACTGGCATTTGGGACTTAAAGTTAAAGAGAAATAACTTTAGAGACCTAATTGCAAATAAATGAAAGTTTGACTTTCTCATTCATTTGGAATGAATAAAGACGATTAGGCCGAAGGATAATGAACCAAGATGTTCATATTTTGTAGGAACACGAAGTACTAGGAATGCCAACAAGGACAAGCTCGCGTGAATACCAAGAACCGATCTAGTGGAATTCACGGCGTTAACGGGTGAGTGGGTTTACTAACATCATACCCGGTTGGGATGATTAGCACAACTTAAAATTAAAAACCACTTACCGGTTGTGAGTGAGAATTTTATATCATACCCGGTTGGGGATGATAAGTACTTCGGTATAAAAACCCACTACTTAGTGGTATTTTTAATCATCACTACTTAGAGAAAGTGATGTGAAAGTTATGCGAAAGAACTACTTATGGGTTGTAAGTAGATCATACCCAGTTGGTATGATGAGACTTCCTCGAAAGAAGTTGAAAACCCATTCATCGGTTTTGAATGGAGATGTTCTTATACCGGTCGGTATAATGGATAGTAAAAACCTATTTTTGTTGGAAGTGCTCTCCCCTGATTGTGTGCCAATGCTTAAACAATTTGGGAGACCTTATCGACGGGAGCTCGAATAGCTCTGATAGGCCAGGGGCCTCGATTTTGGAACTTGGGGGCTAAATGCTAGATTTTGAAAATCTCGTAGAGTGGGCCCAAGGCCAGTTGGCACGAGCAGGAGCTCATAAACGAACATGATATATGTGTTATAAAACTTAATAAGTGAATTGTTTGGCCATGGTACCAAGATAGGACCGACATGCTCAGTCAACTAGCGGCAGTGCGACGTGATAGGTCGATAGACTAGTCAAGACAAACAACTGCGGGTTGAGTTGAGAGTCGGGGCCGTTGGACTAGTGGCACCACAGATTACATGGCAATATAAGAAAACATTGTTTGTGCATGCACTGTGAGTACGGGATCATCAAGATGCCCATGAGGGGTAGTGATGCGTCCTAAGGGCACTGGATGACCTGGTGGCTATAAGGGCAGTTCGTCGTTCCAGGTGTCTGTGCGAAATCTGGAGTAGCACCAAGCGCATGAGACCAGGGTGGGGACGGGATGAGGTCTCTATCCTCATACAAACACGAAGAAGTGATTTTGGGATTGTGGGTCGGATGCCGTGTACATCCACTCATTCCCAGGGTAGAAGTGGTTGCACTTCTATCCGGGTGGCAGGAAAAGTCGCTCCGAAGCCACTAGCGGGTTCAGTAGTGATACTGACTTAGGAATGTGTGTAACCTTCATGATGAAGGATGTGTGTTGGGTGATGACACACCGGTAACTAAGAAATAATGGGAAAACCCAAATTTATAAATGAAGGGATTTTTGAAATGAAAGGAGTTTGGCATACTCCATATAAATATTTTTCTTAAAAGTTAAAAGTAGACCTTTAAAAACCCTTTCACTGAGTAGTCGTACTCACCCCCTCCCTTATATCCCTTTCAGAAAATCTCGGAAAGCCTACGTTGAAAGACAATCAACTAAGATGCCTGTAAGACCGGTATGTAAAGTTTTAAGTTTCATGCAGTTTTGATTATGCTATTCCAGGAAATGGTGCAGGTTTAAAGGACGCCTTACTCTTTACGGATTATAATAAGGGGAAACCCTTTAATAAACCGGTAGAGTGGCAGATTGTTCACGGGTATCCGACCAAACTAGGTCGGGGCGTGACAACCTGCTTGCCAGTTGTAAGCAGAGATGTTATCACACCCGATTTGTGTGATAAATTAAAAGATTATTTTATTAGAAGTGTTCTACCCTGACCGTGTGTCAATGCTTAAAATTTTTAGGAGACCTTCTTGATGAGAGTTAGATAGCTCAGATAGGCTAGAGGCCTCGGTTTTGGAACTTGTGGGGCTAAAATGCCCAATTTTGGTAAATCACGTACAGTAGGCCCATGGCCAGTTGGCACGAGCACAAGCTCATAAACAAACATGATATGTTAAAGCCATGGAAATTCTTAATGAATGAATTATGTGATTTCACCATGTACCAAGATAGGACTGACACACTCGATGGACTGGCGGCAGTGCGTTAGGGTCAGGTCGATGGACCGGCCTAGACAAACACTTGCAGGTCGAGTTGAGGGTAGGGGCCGTTGACCAGTGGCACCAAAGATAAGCTTTGTGGAAAAATGTTGTTTGTGCATGCATTTGAGGTTCAGGATAATCAAGATGCCCAAGAGGGGTAGTGATGCATTGTCACATCGTGTTTTTAGTAACCCGAAATTTCGATCGAAAATTTTTCTAGAATGGTATTATAAGTTTAAAATTCAGTTGATATAATTGGAATAAATTTGATTTAAAATAAAATGAAAAGTGTTGTTTTAACCGAAATAAAAATGGAATGGATAAGGTAAATACCCAGTAAATTCATTTAGGTAAAAATAATAAGATAATTATGTGAATTTAGTTTAGTACAAAACTATTTTGTATTAGTCCTACCTACCATAAATACCCATAAATTAATACATACATTCAATTATTGGAATTAATACCCATAAATTAATCAATTATTGGGATTAATACCCATAAATTAATAACTACATTCAATTTTTAGAATTAATACATATAAATACCCATAAATTAATAACTACATTCAATTATTGGAATTAGTACACATAAATACCCATCAATTTCCCAATTTAATGAGAATAATTGGCAACATTAATACCCATAATGTAGTAATAAATATTCCCTATTTAACAAACAATTTTACACCCTCCTCCCCATTCATACTCCTCACACCTAAAAACTCCTCTCTCTCTCTCTTTACTGCTCCATTTTTCGGTGAAGTTCGAACCAGAGCTCTGACTTGGGCATTTTTCTCAACCTCAGAATGCGAGGTCAGGCTCTTTAGACTCCGGGGGAAGTGAGTTATCTGATAGCAACCTCCATTCGATCTGAGGATCACCAAAGAAGTGACAGCGTAATCAAATAATGAAGCAGCTTCAGCAGACCGAAGTTGCCCTATTTCGGTCGAGCTAAAATCAACCAAATTTAGCCCTCCTCCAGCCAAACCAAGCTCTCCCAACATCCCCACAACCCTCATACGACCTCAACGAAGCTGAAAGGTTAATTGTAGAAATTCTTCATCCTAAAATATACTTTAGGAAGAGAGCTACCTTTTCCCGATAGAAAGCTCGGATCGTCGCACCTCCGATGAGACAAGTGTGATCAAAACGCTAGCAAGAGAAAGCTTACGTCAACTTGGAAAACCAACCGAGGATGAACACGTCATGATTAACGTGTGAGTGGGCTAATTTACATATCATACTAGTTGGGATGATGAGCATGTTCTTTAACAGATAAAACCTACTTACTAGTGGTAAGTAGAGATAATCATTCTCGGTTGGTTTGATGAATTTTCTTAAGGAAAAGAGAAACTCGCTTATCGATAGTAAGCGGAAACATCATCACACCCAGTTGGTGTGATGAAGTTGAAAATGAATTTTTGTTAGAAGTGTTCTTCCTTGACTGTGTGCAAATGCCTAAAATATTTGGGAGACCTTCTTGACGGGAGCTAGAATAGCTCAAATAGGCTAGAGGCCTCAATTTTTAAACTCATGGGGCTAGATGCCCAATTTTTGAAAACACACGTGCAATGGGCCCAAGGCCAGTGGGCACGAGCAAAAGTTCGTAAATAAACATGAATAAGAAGAATTATGAAAACTCTTATTAAAAGTGGAATTAACTGTGTGATTCGCTATGGTACCAAGTTAGGATCGACAATGCTCGATGGCCCAGTGGTAGTGCATCACGGCTAAGTCGACGGACCAGTCATACAAATAGCTACAGGCCGGGTTGAGTGTCGAGGTCATTGGACTATCGACACCAAAGAGAATGGCTAAGAAAATAAAAACTATTGTTTGTGCATGCACTTGAGTAATAGGACCATCAAGACGCCCAAGAGGGGTTGTGATGCGTCCTAAGAGCTGCTGGATGACATGGAGGCGATAAGGGAAAGAGAAGCTACTGTAGTTCAGTTTCCCGTCGTACCAGTTAGTCATGGAGTTATTATGTTTGGACTCAACAGAGTTACTGTGTTTGGACTCTACTAAGCTACTGTATTTGGGGCTTCCTAAAATTACTGTGTTTGATCTTCATGCGCACGAGACCGGGATAAAGTCTCTGTCCTCATACGAACATGAAATATTTTGGGTCTAAGGGTAGGACATTGAAGACGTTCACTCAGACTCTGGGTATAAGTAAGGGACTTCTATCAGGGTGGATGGTAAAGACGCTCTGATCCACAAGTGGGTGTAGTCATTGTAACTGCATCCTATGAATGTATGTATACCCTTCCTAATTAAGGGCGTGTGTTGTTTGTTAAACATACCTAATGGGGAAATGAGAAAAGGGTTAAGAAAACCTTGGAAATAATTTGAGAATCCTTGGAAAAAGAAATGGTAAAACCTTGGAATAACGTTTGAAAAAGAAATTAAAATCCTTTTGAAAGAAAATGACACCCTTGGCATGGTAAAGTTTTAAAAAACAAACTTTAAGAAAAAACCTTATTCTTAAAGAAATGATAAATTTTGTGTGGCTATTTTTAAAACTCACTCCCAACACCCGCTCACTAAGTTGTATAACTCACCCCTCCCTTTTACCCCTTTCAGGTAACCAAGGGAAAAACCAAACTTAAAGACCTCCCTCTATGGGAACTATAAAGAGATGTATATTTATTTTTCAGTTTTGTATAATATTATTCCAGGAAATACGATAAAAAGAATGCCTTACTGGGAGTGGCGGGCTGTTTACTGGGATCCAACCAAACCGGGTCGGGGTGTGACATGCGTCCGAGGGGCTACTAGACGACATGGTGGAGATAAGGACAGTTTGTCGTGCCAGTAGTCAGGGAAGCTCGACATAGCTTCATGCGCATGAGACCAGGGTGGGGTCGAGATGGGGTTTCTATCATCATACGGACACAGAGTTGATTTCTGGTTTGAGGGTCGGATGTCGCGAACATCCACTCATACCCAGGGTAGAAGTGGACGGGCTTCTATCTAGGTGGTCGGTAAAGTCACTCTGACGCCACAAGTGGATGCAGTGGATGGGCTGCCCTACGATTGTGTGATCCATTCGTGATGAAGGGCGTATATTGA
Source organism: Trapa incisa (assembly GCA_030064435.1). Taxonomy (NCBI): domain Eukaryota; kingdom Viridiplantae; phylum Streptophyta; class Magnoliopsida; order Myrtales; family Lythraceae; genus Trapa; species Trapa incisa. The sequence continues at coordinate 4,004,441 of CM057770.1, read as the reverse complement.
CTATTAAGCACACCTAATGTGGATAATGAGGAAAGGAGTTTTGAAAACCGAAATTTGAGGAATAAATGTTCTTAAAGGAAATAAGAAGTCTGACACACTCCAATTAAAAAAACTATTTTTATGAAAACTCATTCTGAGCACCCATTCACTGAGTTGTAGAAACTCACCCCTCTTTTATATCCATTTTCAAGAGTAGGAAAAATGACTAAGAAAAATACTAGGACCTACCCTTTGTCAAGTATGCTTAAAATGTTATTTTTAAGCTTGCATTTTTATTGATTTATGTTATTACAGTGAACAAGGTTAAATTACGCATGGCTCCTCTTAATTAAAGATAGGAGGAAACCCTCTTAAACTAAGGCAGTGGCGGGTTGATCACGGGGATCCGACCAAACCGTACTAATTGGAGCAATTGAAGAAACCTAAGTGTAAGCATAAAAGAATAGTCCAATAAGATATAAAGCCCAAAAGAGTTGTACAATAAAATCTCAATAAGATAATTCAAATTCAAATTTCAAGTGTGAGATTTATTAACATAATAAATTTTCTAGAATATTGAAGAATAAAATAATGTATTTCCTTATATGTCTAAAATAATATGTTAAGTTTAAAATATTCATTATCTTAGTTATTTCTAAATAAATGGACAACAAATATGTTAGGAATATTTTCTATATGAATAATTAATAGTTGTTTTGTTAACCATAATATTTTATTTTCTTATTTATAAGATAGCTAGTATTCATAAGTACATATAAAATGCGAACTTTATAGTATTGTAAAGAAAAATCATTGATTTCAATAATATTGTGAGGTTTATGTCTTTTTTTCTCTTTTAAGAAAACTTTTAAACTTATCGGATTTTTACTTGTGCCGTTCAAGCAATCAGACTTATCATTAGGGTTTTCTAAGAGCTATTTTTAGAGGATTTGGGTGTGACGTCTACATATATCCGTAACTTGTTTCTCAACCAAACAAGGTATATTTCATTCTTTTTACTTATTTCGTGAAAGTCTTGGGGTATTTTCCATATTTGGTGTAGGATATCGTTAGTATATTTGTGAGGTTCACATCACAACATGCACATGAAGTAAACTGGGAACCAGTGTAAGTTTTTATGTTTATCTTTGTTGTATCAACCAATTGGTCTCGATGTTATTTGCCTTTATCTATGTGGATTTATTGATTTCCTATGTGTTGTTAAATTTGTTTTAGTTTAAACATATAGTTTCCAAGTAGATGACAGATGGACAACGAGATATGTCGTTCAATACTTCCATGAAACTTATGGTTTCATCATACAACATAAATGGGAATCGGAATAAACCTATCTCCCAATGGAGATATTAACTGAGGAGCTTATATTTGGGTTATAGATTTGTTGCATGATTTTGTATTCTTATTGTTCCATTTAGGGTATTTATCAATCTAGGTTTGTAAGATCCTGGGAGGTCACCACTATTCAAAGAGGTTTAATAAAAGGATATTAACTTAGTTAATGTGTCCCTCAAAAACCTGAGAAAGAGAAGTGTCATGGAGGTATTTTATATTATATTAATATTTTATTATATAATAAAGGTAATACAAATTAATTTAATTTTATATATAATTGTATTTCTTAAAAATTATTAAATTTAATGTAAAATAAATTAATATTTTTATTTTTCTTTAATTATTACTACCTCCTTAATCTACTAGGCATTATAAAAATTTATGCTTTTTTACCATAAGAAGTGTTGAATCTTTCTGACAAAAAGGAGTTTTCAAATTATTTATTCTCTAAGTACATTTGTGATTCCCTTAAGAGACTTTTCATTCACAAAATTTCTAAACTAGCGATCTCTCAAAAATATTTTTCCTTTTTCTTACACTTTAAATTGGTAAATTAGTTTAGGTTGTTAAGAGACTTGCGATTGGACGTCTCATTTTTCTAGTAAGTGGATTGACCTTGTCGAGCCCAAATGCGTTCTATACGTTCTTGTGTGGACATTCGTGTAGGGATTTCTCTAAGAAAAATATTGGTTTTATGGGTCTGCTTATTATATGGGTTTTTGGTTTTGAATGCATTCGACATGGGTGTTTTTACTTCTCCATTTCATCTCTATATTTATAATGAATGGTTTGACATGGTGCATTTTATACCATAAGTCACTATGTTAAGCGAGAGGTAGCCAAGGTCCCAACCCTTGAGCTTCCGAGCAATCAATTTTTGATACAGGTGGTCATCAGTAACATGGAGGAGGTTACCGTGGTGAATGGGTTGGGTTCACAAGGCCAATCAGTGGTTATGGCAGTGAAAACGGGCGAGGAATTCCACAACAACAACAAATTACATATGCCTCTAGTGCATGTAGAGTGCAATTGTTGCAAAGTTATGCAGCCTAAAACAATGAAGTTCTCTCATCCACCTGTAAGGAGTACTCTATATAAAGAAGGCAAACCATTTCTTTGTAGAGCTCCCACAAAGGATTTACATAAGTATAATATACCGATCCTTGACAATTTGTTTATCTAATTTTTAAATGGGTTTCTATTACATCTAACTCTATACTTGTCGAACATCATGAAGAAATTGGTTGACCTATATAGGGAATCTCATCTAAGGATGAGACTTCTTGCATATGATGACGAGCAGTGTAAACCTCGTTCTCTCGGACCAAGAAAACCGGAAAAAAAAAATCAAAAATTTTCAAGAGGAAAACCAAGGAACTAAGTGCATCAAAAGCGGTAAAGTTCAAAACGGGATTTTGGAAAATCCCAAGTAGCCACTAAATACCCAAACATCATGGAAAAGAACCATGAAGTGGATTGGATGTGAAAACCAGACAGATTAAGGGTGAATTAGACTTGAATCGGATTGAACCAGGTTGAATCGTGAATAACCAGTTCAAAGATTTATTTTTCTAGGTGGCTTGAAAACATCAAATAGGAAAATTGAAGCTACCAACTGATAAAAAATAAATTTAGAAAATTTTAATTTTTGGAAAACCGACCGAATCAGAATTGAACTGGCCGATTTACGATTTTGGATCATCGAACCCAATCAGACCGGACCGGTCAATGGTTCAGCTGATCAATGGACCGTTGCCAGGTTAGCACCTAGTCAGTAGGCAAGACTAATCAACGTGCGACACATGGCGAAGCATGCCCAGTCAGCTGCTTAGTCAGTGCCTAGAAGCACTAGCCAATTAGAAGGCGACATGTGTCCTTCGTCAAAGGTTAAAGGTGGAAAATCCACCTCAACAATGACCAACCAATAGGAGAGCGACACGTTTCACGATTAACAAGGCTAACCAATGAGGGGCTGACGCATGGCAAGGATGCCATGTCAGCATCTGATAAGGATGTAAGAGAAACGATCAATCAATTAGAGGTTGACACGTGGCAGGCCACATTGGATAACCATGGCCAATTAGAGGCTGACACGTGGCAATGGCACTAGGGAAATCTAACGTATTTAAATCATCCAATTAGAGGACACCACTTGTCATGGTCAACGGTTAGTAGAAATACGGTTAGTAGCCAATGGGAGGCTGCCAGGTGTTTGGTCAACGAGTCAAAGGCTGACTAGGCTGCTGAGTAGCAAGTCACGTCAACAAAGCCAGCCAATCACGTAGCACCACGTGGCAAGTCCGCACACGCAACATAATGTCATCTTCCTCTTTAGTTGGCAGCCAAAAAAGAGAGAGGGAGAGAGAGAGAGTTAGTTTTTTGGCGACCAAAAAACTCCTTCGACCTAACTGCCGACGGCCGAGTCTAGGGTCGAGTCCTATGTCAGTCGTTAGCCCTATCAATTGTCGAGCTCCCTATATAAAGGGCACCCCTCCTCTCGACTTCTTCATCTCACAACTGAGCGAAGAAGAAGAAGTTCTCCATTTGTCGGTGAGACAGACTGGAGCTCTGACATTAGGCCTTTCTTCAACCTCTAAAGCTGCATTTGGTGTCTCTGGACCAGAGGAAGTTTTCCACTAAGCTGCACCCTTCATTCAGCTTGAGGACCACCGACAAACTCAAACAGTGTTGCTGCTCTGATGGTCGTAAAGGAGTCGAATTTCCCAAGTCGAATTACGGTCACCTCTAACCTATTGTAGTTCGGCCAAACCTCCCACATCCCTCCTCGACCGACCCTCGACCCCTTGGAACGTAGAAGGTAAGCTAATTCCGCCCAGTTTTTCCGGAGTAGTAAGGTTACAGAAACTGGAGCACTAAAATTTCTCTCATCAAATTGACCTTACTTTGACTACTAATTGACTCACTTTTTAATCCTAGGAGGACCCCTGGACGAGCACTAGCCGCCCCTACCCAGAGCTCCGACCATCGCCCCTCCTCCGGTAAGAAAACCAAGCTTTCTCTCTCTAGAAAGTTTTTTCGGCAAAGTCCATTTGAGGTCAATTGTGAGCTAATTGATGTCGTTCAAAGGATAGAATGCTCGTAGGGAGATGGGGAAAATGATTAGTAGCATAATAGAGGGCAATCAACCAAGTTTAAGTGGTCAATTGAGTAAAATGAGAATTTGGAGGTTAAAGTGCATTTTTTGGAAAAATTGGACGATTTGGGAAATTTTTTATAATTGGGGGTAGAATTGCAATTAAAGGAAAATTAAGGGATATTTGTGAAAGTAACTTCCAATTGAGGACCAATTGTCAATTTCGATAAAATTGAGGGTCAATTGGTGATTTTGAGGAAAATTAGGGATCAATTGGTAATTTTGAAAAAAAGGACCAATTGGTAATTTTGGAAAAATTAGGGACCTAAGAGGGAAATTGGAATCCTTAGGAGCCTAATTAAAGATAAATTGAGCATTAGAGACCTAAAGGCAAAATTATGACATTTAGGGACCTAATTGTGATTAAGGTATAATGCAAGGACCTATGTGCAAATACACAAAACTATAAGGTCTCTTATGCCAAGTTTTTCCTAATGAAAATATTCAAACCATGTAGGAGCTAGTTGTCTAAATATCTGTGCAGAAGAACACATCACGGATTGAAATCTCAGTGGGAAGATCACGTCACTATTATCGGGTGAGAGGGAATGTTCAACATTATAATTGGTTGGGGTGATTAGTACCATTTTTTAGTAAAAAAATCCATTTTCAAGGAACATATTCCCGTGACTGCATGAAACTACTTAAACATTTTTTATAGACATTTATGATGAGAGCTGGAATAGCTCCATTGGGTCGGAGGCCTCAATTTTGAAACTTATAGGGCCCAAGGCCCCGTTTTTAGAAAACTCATGAAGTGGACCCAAGGACAATGGGCATGGGCTGAAGCTCATAGACAAATAAGTTTCTAAGCTAAGAAATATTTTCATAATCGATAAATTGTGTGAATCGCCACCGCACCGAAGCTAGACCATCAACTCGATGGGCTAGTAGTTGCTGAGCCAAAGCTAGGTCGTCGAACCTGTTGAGCATAGCAGTTATGGAACCAAAGTCGAGTGTCGGGATCGTTGGGCCGGTGGCCCCAAAGATGATAAATATAAATAACAAAACCATTGTTTGTTCATGCACCGATTATGGAACCATCGAGGTGTCCAATATGGGGTAGTGTTGGTTCTAAGGACTGTTGGATGACACATGGAGCATAAGGGAAGTCTCATCATCCAGTAAGTCTCGAAGCTCGACATAGCTTCCTACACACTAAGACCGAGGTATAAGGGGGAGAGTAACTAGCCCACAATAGAGCTTTGACTTCCAATGCATGTGTGCAATAAAATTGGAAGCAACTAGCCTATAGTAGAGTGCCATGTTCATTACTCTCTATGATTCTCATCCCTACATTTCTTGTTAATGGATCAAATGAACCATCCACACTAATCTTCACTATGTCACTTGGGAGGCACTTCCATACTCCCTTAGTTTCCATAGGCGGGTATAGCTCATGCCTAGTGCGATTTTGATCCTTATTGACACCTATATTTTCTCCAATTGAACTCATTATGTTATCAATGAGTTCCTCAACTTGTGGCGGACGTCCTACGAATAAAGTTATATTATGTTCCTTCCATATCGCCCATCACATTGTGGAAAATATGCACTTCATTGATTCTCTCTCATCTTTTCCATGTTTTAGATTGCATAATCAAGATTCAATCCATTCAATTAAGGACAAATCAACAAACTCTTCAATTCTTACCACACACGTTGCAAACCACACTAATCTAGTCTATGCACATTTAACTAGTAAATGATATATGGTTTCGATTTCACCACATATGGGACATGCATTAGAAGATATGGATTTTCTCAAAAACAAGTTGTCATAAACATGCAAAGCATTCGATATTACTATCCAAAGAAAGTTCCTAAGCTTAGGAATGTAATCTATATGCCAAAGTATTGTCCACTTTTTTTTTGCTTATAACTAAGGAGGAGGAAGGAACTGATATGGACTCACCATGTTTCCAATCTAACATAAAAGTATAGGTAGACCTTACCGTGACCTTACAATTCTGTTCCTAAGGCCATATCAACCTATCTTTCTAGGAAGGAGAAATGAGAGGGATAGTCACGACGACTTCCTTTTTCCCCTATGACAAGATATATTTCGATGTTGTCTAACTGCCATGTACTTGTACTTCTATCAATGAGGGTACTTACTCAGGTTTGGTTGGCTTACTCGTTATTTGTTTGATGCTACAAATGTCCATTGAGGAGGGCAGAAATCTAGTTGTCCTTCAGAACACGGGCTTGGTTCCCATTATCTATTTGCCAATGCAGACCCTCACGTAGTTGTTCTTTACCTACATATAAACTCCTCCATAACCAGGAGGGACGGTTACCTATACCAGCTGAGAAAATGTCATTATGCCTGTAGTACTTACCTTTGAGTAGCTAAGAGAATATTTTTAGGCTGGGTATGTGTAAACCCCACCCTTTTTAGTTAAGGACAACTGGGAAAAGAACCGATCAAACCGAGTAAGAAAATCGAACCAGTTCACAAACTCGATCATTTGGGAACAGGCAATTTTGGAAAAGAACCTTATGACAAATTGGAAGAGAAAAACCAGACTGGTTTAGATGAACTGGATCCAACTGGATTGAACCGGTTTATGAACCGAAACCGATAGAGAAAGGGCAAACCGGGAAATTTATGGATCCCGAGTGATCTAAAGAGTCCCAAAAGTCATGGAAATGGAATTGAAAATGAATTGGAGATGAAAACTAAACCAGTTAAGGTGAACCGGATTGAACTGGTTTGGACTGGTTTGAACCACTATTGAACCAGATTCTAAATTCATTTTTCTAGGTGGCTTAAAAATTCAAATTTGAGATTTGAGGCCACCATTAATAGAAAATGAATTTAGAAATTTTTAGAATTGAAAATTTTGGTTGAATGGGGGATGAACCGACTGGTTTAAGCTGTGAACCTGGTTCGGACCAATACGGTCCAGTTCGGAATAGTGTCATCTTCTTCCATGTGATGACAGCACTATTCACTCACCGAAAAATCGCACAGCATCAACGAAGCTGAAAAGTCTCTGGCCAGTGAGTTTCAGACAATGAATGACTGCCATTAAGCCACCAATCGGATGGCCAAGAAGTTCCCGAGCTTCCTATATAAAGACCTTCTCTCCATTCATCCTCTCCACACTTGAAAAGCTCACTCTCTCTCAGCTGTTTAGTTTTCCGATGAAGCTTGAACCAAAGCTCCAATATAGTGTCATTTCTGAGCCAAAGAAGGTGAGGTAGGGTTCTTTAGAATCGGGGAGAAGTTAGCTACACGCCTGTAGTCTCCGTTTTCTCTGAGGGTCGTCGGAGAAGTGGATGGAACAGTGAAGCAGCTCTGGCGGACCGAAGCTGCCCTATTTCGACCAAGCTTAAATCGGCCAATTCAAGCCCTCCTCAGGCCAAACCAAACCCTCCCAACACCTTTATAGCCCTCCCATGACCGAATTAGGACTGAAAGGTAAGCCAATTCGGCTCCACTCTGCAATTTCCGGTCGGTGCTAGAGAGAGAACCGACAGAATTTCGATGATAAAATTCTAACTCAATTCGACATCAATTGATGCAATTCTTAATTGTAGGATAAACCTCAAGACGAGAGCTATTTGCTCATATTGAAAGCTCGGACCGTCGTGCCCCCGACGGTGAATAATTAAATCTTTCTCACTCTACAATCTATTTTTCAGTGAAGCTCCGTTTGATCTTGTCCCGGTGTCAAAACTTGCGGTTCAAAGTGCTATTGAATCTAATGAAGATGTAGGAACTCAATTTCAACTTCAATTTCAACAATTAGAAGTGTTTAATCGGTCAATTTGATGAAATCAAATTTGGTTGTGTTAGGAAGTTGAAATTAGGGGGAAATTTGGGGATTTTCAAAAATTCGAAGGACCAAGATGCAATTTTATAAAACTGAGGGTCAATTGGGCATGATAAGAATGTTAGAGGGCCAATTGAGGAATTTTAGAATTTTTGGGTGAAACTTACCATTTTTGTAAAGGAAGGGCAAAATGGTAATTTTGGAAAAGTTGGGGGACTAAATTGGAAATTTGGGAAATTAAACCACTTTTTGTGAATTTAAATAAGTTGAGGTCTTAAGATAAATTTTAAAAGTTTTGGGACTCAATTTGAGGAAAAACCTGCATTAGGGACTTAAAGAAAAATAACTTTAGGAACCTAATTGCAAATAAATAGAAAGTTTAGTTTTCTCATTCATTTGGAATGAATGAAGGCTATTAGGCCGAGGAATAATGAACAAGTGTGTTCATACCGTGTAGGAATACGAAGTATCAGGAACACCAACAAGGACAAGCTCACGTGAATACAAAGAACCGGTCGATTGGAATTCACTACATTAACGGGTGAGTAGGATTTTATATCATATCCGGTTGGGGATGATAAGTACCTTGAAATGAAAACCCACTATTAAGTGGTATTTTTAAACGTTACAACTTAGAAGAGTGATGTGAACATGACATGGAAAAACTACTTACCGATTATAAGTAGATCATACCCGGTTGATATGATGAAACTTCCTCGAAGGAAGTGGAAAACCCGTTCATCAGTTATGAGCGGAGATATCCTTATACCTGGTTGGTATGATGGATAGATGAAAATATTTTTTGTCAGAAGTGCTCTCCCCTAACTGTGTGTCATTGCTTAAAAAATTTGGGAGACCTTCTTGACGGGAGCTCGAATAGCTCTGATAGCCTAGAGCCTCGGTTTTGGAAAATGGGGGCTAATATGCCCAATTTTGAAAATCTCGTATAGTGGACCTAAGGCCAGTTGGCACGAGCAGTAGCTCATAAACAAACATGAGTTATATGCCATAAAACTTTAAATAAATGAATTGTTTGGTCATGGTACCAAGACAGGACCAACATAATCAATCAACCAGTGGCAATGCGACATGATAGGTCTCTGTACTAGTTAAGACAAATAGCTGCAAGTTGAGTTGAAGGTTGGGGTTGTTGGACCAGTGTCACCACAGATTATATAGCATGATATGAAATATTGATTGTGCATACACTGTGTGTACGGGACCTTCAAGAGGCCCAAGAGGGGTAGTGATGTCCTATGGCCTTAGACGACCTGGTGGATATAAGGGCAGTTTGTCGGACCAGGTGACCTTGCGAAGCTCGACGTAGCTTCAAGCGCACAAGACCGGGGTGGGGTCGGGATGAGGTCTCTGTCCTCATACGAACATGGAGAATTGATTCCGGGATTAAGGGTCGGATGTCGCGTACATCCACTCATTCTCAGGGTAGAAGTGGACATGCTTCTATCTAGGTGACCGGTAAAGTCGCTCCGACGCCACAAGTGGGTTTAGTGGATGGGCTGGCCTGCGATTGTGTGATTGACCTTCATGATGAAGGATGTGTGTTGGGTGATGACACACCGTGATTAATAAGAAATGGTGATGAAAATAAAGATTTGAAATGAAAGGATTTTTTAAAGAAAATAAGGAGTCTAGCACACTCCAAATACAAATTTATTTCCTAAAAGTTAAATTTTGAAAACCCATTCTTTGAGTAGTTGTACTAACCCCCTCCCTTATATCCCTTTCAGGTAGACCAAGGAAAACCTACCCAAAACCTCCTGTTAGTTACACCTGTAAGAGAGGTATGATTAATTTAAAATTTTATGCAGTTTTGATTTGTATTATTCCAGGAAAGCTGCAGGTTTAAATGACGTCTTACTCTTCATGGTTTATAAACAAGGGGCGACCCTTAATAAACCGGGAGAGTGGCGGGTTAATCACGGGGATCCAACCAAACTGGGTTGGGGCGTGACAATATGGATCCTCCATACGTTCTTCATTAGCAATGCTAAATTGAATGTATTGAGATCTTTAATTCACATCCCTCCCCTTTCCTTAATATTGGTAAGTTTAACCCACGTAACCCAAGGGATTTTCTTTTGGTCACTGGAGTTACTCCACCAAAAATTTGATAGCAGCGAGTTCATCTTTGAACACTAAACCTGTGGTAGCAAAAAATAATTAATAACATATGTGGATATAAAACAAAGGGTAGATTTTATAAGAAGCTCTTAACCACTTGAAGACAAGTATGCTGATTTCTACCCTTGGAGTTTTCATGTTATTTTTTCCTTCAAAAAATGAAGGGTTTTCCATTTATTGTGTCCCCAGAAGATGGGCAGACCAAAATATGTATCATTGACTTCACTAGTGCCTATGCCCAAGTTGTTGTTAACTGATATTCTAGTTGATGGCCCTGTGTTTGCACTGAAATATAAAGAAGATTTTGTTAAACTGATCTTTTAACCAGAGTCCATACAATATTCACTCAATAAGCACATTAGACATGATGCACTATCCTCATATGCCTTAAGGAAAAATAGTGCATCGTTAGCAAAAAATAAATGTGACATAATTGGACAATGCCTGCCAATTTTAAGACATGTTAACTCATTCCTAGTAACAACTTTAATAATATTTCTATAAAGGACATCTGCTATTAAAATAAAGAGATATGGAGAGAGAGGATCTCCTTGTCTAATACCCCTAGTTGGTTTGATGGGATTTGTCTTTTGCCCATTCAACATAATCATGTACGAGATTGAAAATACACACTGCATAATCCATTAAACAAATGTAATATGAAAACCATATTTAATTAAAAATCTCTCCAAAAATGGTCACTCCACTCAGTCATGGACTTTTAGCATAGGCACGTTGATATCTCTTTGGATTGATTGATTGCCTATGTGATGCTAACTTTCTATTAGTTTTAACATGTAGTTTTTGAGTGTATGACATAGGTACAACGAGATCATTGGTTGAATACTTCCATAAAACTTATGGTTTCATCATACAACATACATGATGGTCGTGCTTAATTGGAACCTGAACAAACCTAGCTATCTCTCAATGGAGGTAATAACTAAGGAGCTTATATCTCAGTTATGGATTTGTTGCATGATTTTATATTCTTATTGTTCCATTTGGGGTCTTTCTCAACTTTGTAAGATTATGGAGGGTTAGAACTATTTAAAAAGATTCAATAAAAGGATATTAACGACCTTACAAAATTTGTCCCTCAAGGATCCTAGGTAAAGAGAAGCATGCATCATGCATGTATTATAATAAATCTTACATTTAATTGTATATTCTCATGTGACCAATTAGATCCATACTTGTTATTATCACAACATAGCATAATTGATCGAATCGAGTCTATTTATTTACGAGACTTGTAAGAAGTCCATAAAACTTTTTGTAAACCCCGCCCTTTTGCGCTAGGGAAAACCCAAAAGAGAACTGGTCAAACCAAGTGAGAAAATCGAATCGGTTCAAAGGGGTAATTTAGGAATTTACAACCCCCAAGTGATCCAAAGGGGACAAAATATTGTGGAAAAGAACCTTAGGATGAATTAGAAGAGGAAAATTAGTCCAGTTTGGATGAACCGGGTCCAACAAGATTGAACTAGTTTATGAACCGAGTCGGTTCATGAACCGGAACTGATAGAGATAGGGAAAAACAAAGGAATTCAACTCCATTATACTCCAAATAAAATTCATAAACCTTGGGAAGAAATCTTAGAACAAAGTGGGATAGAAAATCTAAACCGGTTCGGGTGAACCAGACCCCAACTAGATTGAACCGGTTTAAGGACCAAGCCAGTTTATGAACTGAAATCGATAAAGATATGATAAACCGGGAATTTTATGGACCCTAAGTGACCCAAGGAGTCACAAAAGATATGTAAATGGACTTGTGAAGGAATTGGGGATGAAAACCAAACTAGTTCAAGTGAACCGGATCTGAACCGATTCGGACCGGTTTGAACCACTATTGAACTGAATCCTAATTCATTTTTTTAGGTGGCTTAAATAATTCAAATTGGAGATTTGAGGCCATCATTAGATAGAGAATGAATTTAGATAAATTTAGAAATTTTTAGATTTGAAAAAACTCGATCGAATGGGGGTGAACCGACCGGTTTAAGCTTTGAACACGGTTCAGTCTAGTTTGGAACAGTGTCATCTTCTTCCTTGGGATGACAGCACTATTCACTCTCTAGGAAACTGAAGAAATGCCGTTGAAGAAGAAACGCTTCTGTTCGAGGTGTTTCAGGTCTTCAATGTCAACAATAATGATGCCAAATGGATGGCCAACGGGTCTCCAAGCTCCCTATATAAAAAGCCCCTCCCCATTCATCCACTCCACACCTGAAAACTCCATTCTCTCTCAACTGCTCCATTTTCCAGTGAAGCTCAAACCAGAGCACTGACATGGGGTCTTTTCTGAGCCAAATAAGGTGAGGTCAGGTTCTTTAGAATCGGGGAGAAGTCAGCTACATGTTTGTAGTCTCCGTTCACTCCGAGAGTCATCGACGAGATGTCGGCGTGTTGAAACAGTGAAGCAACTTCGGCGGACCGAAGCGGCCTTGTTTCGGCCGAGTCAAAATCGGCCATTTCGAGCCCTCCTCAGGCCAAACCAAGCCTTCCCAACACTTCCTCAACCCTCCCACGGCTGAATTAGGAATGAAAGGTAAGCTAATTCGGCTCCCCTCTGCAATTTTCGGCCGGTGCTAGAGAGAGAATCGGTAGAATTTCAATGATAAAATTCTAACTCAATTCGGCATCAATTGATGTGATTCTTAATTCTAGGATAAACCTCAAGATAAGAGCTATCTGCCCATATTGAAGGCTCGGACCGCCGTGCCCTCACCAGTGAGAAATTGGAGCTTTCTCTCTCTACAGTCTATTTTCCGGCGAAGCTCCATTTGAGCTCGTTCCAAAGTTAAAATCTGCGATTCAAAGTTCCTGAGAATCGTATGAACATGTATAAACTCAATTTCAACTCCAATTTCAAAAATTAGAAGGGATTGATCGGTCAATTTGATGAAATCAAATTCGGCAGTGTTGAAAAGTTGAAATTGGGGGCAAAATTGAGGGAAATTTTGGGATTTTCGAAATTCGAAGTACCAAAATGAAATTTTATGAAATTGAGGGCCAATTGGGCATGAAAATAATGTTGGAGGACCAATTGAGAAATTTTAGAATAGTGGGGGCAAACTTACCATTTTTGTAAAGGAAGGGCAAAATGGTAATTTTGGAAAAGTTGGAGGACCAAATTGAAAATTGGGGAAATTAATCCCCTTTTGTGAAATGGAATAAATTGAGGTCCTATGATAAATTTTAGAAGTTTCAGGACTCAATTTGAGGATAAACCGGCATTAGGGACTTAAAGTTAAAGAGAAATAACTTTAGGGACCTAATTGCAAATAAATGGAAGTTTGACTTTCTCATTCATTTGGAATGAATAAAGGTGATTAGGCCGAAGGATAATGAACCGAGATGTTCATATCGTGTAGGAACATGAAGTACTAGGAACACCAACAAGGACAAGCTCGCGTGAATACAAAGACCCAGTCTAGTGGAATTCACGACATTAACGGGTGAGTGGGTTTACTAACATCATACCCGGTTGGGATGATGAGCACAACTTAAAATTAAAAACCACTTACCGGTTGTGAGTGAAATTATATATCATACCCGGTTGGGAATGATAAGTACCTCAGTATAAAAACCCACTACTTAGTGGTATTTTTTTAATCATCACTACTTAGAGAAAGTGATGTGAAAGTTATGCGGAAAAACTACTTATGGGTTGTAAGTAGATCATACCTGATTGGTATGATGAGACTTCCTCGAAGGAGGTTGAAAACCCATTTATCGATTATGAACGGAGATGTCCTTATACCGATCGGTATAATGGATAGTAAAAACCTATTTTTGTCAGAAGTGTTCTCCCCTGACTGTGTGCCAATGCTTAAACTATTTGGGAGACCTTCTCGATGGGAGCTCAAATAGCTCTGATAGGCCGGGGGCCTCAGTTTTGGAACTTGGGGGCTAAATGCCCAATTTTGAAAATCTCGTACAGTGGGCCCGAGGCTAGTTGGCACGAGTAGGAGCTCGTAAACGAACATGATATGTGTGCCATAAAACTTAATAAATGAATTTTTTGGCCATGGTACCAAGATAGGACCGACATGCTCAGTCAACTAGCGGCAGTGCGACATTACAGGTCGACGGACCAGTCAAGCCAAACAATTGCGGGTCGAGTTGAGAGTCGGGGCCGTTGGGACAAATGACACCACATATTACATGGCAATATGAGAAAACATTATTTGTGCATGCACTGTGAGTACGGGATCATCAAGACGCCCATGAGGGGTAGTGATGTGTCCTAAGGGCACTGGACGACCTGGTGGCTATAAGGGCAGATCGTCGTTTCAGGTGTCTATGCAAAATTTGGAGTAGCACCAAGCGCATGAGACCGGGGTGGGGACAAGATGAGGTCTCTGTCCTCATATGGACACAAAGAAGTGATTTTGGGATTATGGGTCGGATGTCGTATACATCCACTCATTCCCAGGGTAGAAGTGGTCGTACTTCTATCTGGATGGCAGGAAAAATCGCTCCGAAGAGACTAGCAGTTCAGTATTGATACTGACTTGTGAATATGTGTAACCTTCATGATGAAGAATGTGTGTTGGGTGATGACACACCGATAACTAAGAAGTAATGAAAAAACCTAAATTTTTAAATGAAGGGAGTTTTGAAAAGAAAGGAGTCTGGCACACTCCATATAAACGTTTTTCTTAAAAGTTAGAAGTAGACCTTTAAAAAAAACTCATTCACTGAGTAGTCGTACTCACCCCCTCCCTTATATCCCTTTCAGGAAATTTTTGAAAGCCTACCCTTAAAGATCGTCAACTAAAGATGTCTGTAACACAGGTATGTAAAGTTTTAAATTTCATGCAGTTTTGATTATGCTATTCCAGGAAAAGGTGCAGGTTAACGGACGCCTTACTGTTTACGGTTTACAATAAGGGGAAACCTTTTAATAAACTGGGAGAGTGGCGGGTTGATCACAGGGATCTGACCAAATCGGGTTGGGGCGTGACACTTTGGCTCTTGAATTTTAGCTCTCATGTATAATATTTATGGCATAGTATGATTCTTGTGAAGCCTTCTATGATATTCCTTTTTTGGATGGTGTGTGTTTTTTTTATGTACTTATGATTTTCTAAACATTCAGTTATGGGCTCATAATTACTCTTATCACCAATTATCCTCATGAGGTAGATAATGTAAAAATTGTTATCATGATACCATAATTAGTCTCCATACTAAGTGGATATGTTAATCTTCTTATTGTAATTTGAAAGTAACTTTATATATGGTATTTAAATATTCTTTAACTCCTTATTTTATCTAATATTTTTATTTTGTTTTTCATTTTCTAACCATTTAGATGTAAATTTTAGTTATTTTGTTCAATATGATTTAAAAATAATTTGTGAGAGTCAACTGGAACTTGTTTCACAATAGTATTTAATCAAGCACGTATTAAAAAATGATAAGTATCTTAAAAATGTGATCGTTAAGATTAATGCGAAGGTTAGTGAAATAAACACTATTCTCCATATTGCCCTTTGAGGTCTATTCCCTTAATTAATGAAAACACTAGAATAATATTTGGAGTAAATATCACTCATCTCTATAGTGATCCTTTTATAGTTGTGAGTTTTTTGTCTATTTGATTTTATGAAAGTCTTTAATCTATGTTACTAACATGAAAAGTTATCTTTATTTTTATATTTAATATTTTAGGAAGTTGCATCTCAAGTAATAAGAGATCTACAGATTACACTATCTCGGATTCATTTATAACCTCTGGCAAAAGACTCGAGCCTACTCGAATTAAAAAGAATAAATTAATAGAAATGTTCATACCAAAAGATATGTCTATATTAAAATACATGTCTCTAATATTTGTACCCTTACATGTATTATAAATTTAGTACAATTTACTTATTGTAACACACTTGTGAAGCAATATACATTTAGTATATTTTCTCTTTTATTTATGATATCAGAGTCGTATTGCTCTAAAGCATCCCGATCCTATGCTACCAAAAAGTCAATTCAAGACTAATATCAATCAAAGTTTCCGTTATCACCAAGCCCTTGCTTCAGAAGTGTCTCCAACTACTCCAAGTACAGTTAATGTAATATTGTCTTTCTCCAACATTTATGATCTAAAAACTTCGTAAGACAATTCTCCTATTTCAGTTTTCTATTTATTGAAGCAATCATCTCTGTATACTAAATATGAGTTATCAATCTTCCAAGCAATATCCCAACTTTACCAATCAAATTTGACAGAACCAACTATTTCTTATGGCGTAACAACATGACGCCATTGTTGGAGACATATCAACTATTAGGTTATGCTGATGGCACAATTCCAACACCCTCACCAAGTTTTTATGGTCAGAAAGAAGACGATTCAACTACTATCATCAATACTACTTATACTTCTTGGAAGATCTATGATCATCTTTGTTTATCCACAATTTTGGGATCTCTCACTACTCAAGTTAATCTCTAAGTTATTAGCATTCAAAATTTAGCCAACATTTGGGCAAAATTGGAAACTCTCTACTCCAGCCAAGTTCGTGCCCAAACCAACCTGCTTGATGATCAATGGCGGGATTTGTACAAAGGTGATCGCACCATGGCTGTTTATCTCACTACGATTGCAAGTTTGACTACTAGTTTTGCTCAAATTAGACGTCCTAAAATTAAAGCTCAAATCAAGGATCACATTCTTGCTGGACAAGATGATGAATGGGAGGCACTTTGTCTTACCCTCACACCGACTCTCGCACACCTCAGTCTCAACGAGCTCAAATCTATGCTATTGAGTGCATAAGTAAAGAAAGATTACAAAAAAACTCGGGGACTTGTTTCAGGATCAGTATTTGGTCTCCTAGGTGTTGATACTCATCAATTTGCTAATGTTGCCTTTTCGTGCACACACCGATGAGATCAAGCTCCTATGTTCTCATCTAACCATCAACCACGCTACTCATCGGGCACTCCCACACAACTCAGACGTAATAATCATCACAATGGGAAAAGAGATTGCACATTTATCCAAAATCACAATTCGTGGGGTTCTTTTGGCTCTTATGTACTTCAACAACGGAAAGAGTCTATCCCACCTCATCGAAATAGGCATATTCCATCATCAACTAGATCTAATTCTCCTCTACCCCGTGTGCGCAATTTTCAGACCTGGAATTGTACACCTATCTGCCAAGTTTGTAATGAACCTGGACACGTAGTTATAGAATGCCCATAATTTCCAACCAATTATCGGAATCCTCATGTCAATGTTGTCCAAAACACAGATATCGGCGCACACACCCTTGATTGGTACATTGATTCAGGTGCCTCCAATCATGTAACCAATGATATCTCACATTTGTCATTACAAGAGGATATAACTCATCCAGATCAACTGCTCATAGGCGACAATTTAGGATTAAAAATTTCCTCTGTCGGTTCTACTTCATTTTCCACTCCCACTAAACAATTCTCTCTAAATAAAGTATTCTATGTCCCTAGTATAGCCATTAACTTACTCTCAGTCTCTCAATTTACCCAAGACAATTCTTGCTACTTTGAATTTCATCCTTTTTTTTTGTTGTTGTAAAGGATCATCTCACCCATCAAGAGTTGTTCTGGGGAGCTAGTAAAGGCAGATTGTACTACTTGTGTGTGACACATTTATCAAAAGTTAATCCTCGTGTATTAAGTGTTTAGTTACCTCGTACTGTTTGGCATGTAGACTTGGGCATTCTGCCCCTAATATTGTTTCCCATGTCTTATCTAAGAATTCAATAAAAAAATTAATTTTGTTGATTCTAAATTTTGTGATTCATGGTCCTTAAGTAAGATCATTCAAAAATATTTTCCCTTAGCTCATCATAAAAGTACTTATCATTTTCAACTTGTGCATACTGATATTTGGGGACCTGCACTAATCAAATCACATACTGGTTATATTTATTATATTCATTTTCTTGATGATTATAACAAATATTCTTCATAAAACACCGCCTAATTATAATTTTTTATGAGATTTCGGGTGTCTGTGTTTTCCATACCTACGTCCATACCAAGATCATAAACTTCAACCTCGTTCCAATGCATGTGTTTTTCTTAGTTATCCTACTGAATTTTTAGGATATCGTTGTCTCGATCCTCAAACAAGACGTATATTCATTTATCGAATTGCTCACTTTAAAAGGACTAGATTCCCTTTTAATAAATGTTCATCTACTGGTAGTGCACCCCTTACAACTCCTAGTAACTCTATTCCCCCTCTACCTTTATTTCCATATTCCTTTTCTTCTTTCCCTGAACATGTTGTACCAATGACAGTTTCTGATGAGTTATCCTCCTCAACACCTAGTGTTCCACCCCCACCTACATCTCCAGACATAATCTCCACCAATGTTGATGGGTCTTCTCCCATCTTGCCATCACGTTACATGCTCACCAGGTCACAAGATGGCACCTTACCTCTACGATGCTTTAAAATTGATCCTACTATGTTCCTTGTTTCCTCTATTCAGGAGCCACGAACTTTTAAACAACCTCAAACACAACCATGTTGGGTTAATGTTATGAATTCTGAATATGCGGCTCTTTTGAAGAACCACACATGGGATTTAGTGTCCCCTCCACCTAGTAGACATATTATCAGCTGTAAGTGGGTCTACAAACTCAAACACCATCTAGATGGGACTCTTGCACATTATAAAGCTCGTTTAGTTGCACAAGGATTCTCTCAACATGAAGGACTCGACTATGATAATACTTCTAGTCCGGTAATTAAACCAGTCACCATTCGGGTTATTTTGTCACTTGTCGTCTCCTATAATTGGCCCATTTGACAACTTGATATTGATAATACATTTCTTCACGGCCATCTCAATGAGGAAGTTTATATGAAACAACCACCAGGCTACACAGATCCATCATATCATGATCACGTCTGTCTCTTTCACCGCTCATTATATCGATTGAAGCAAGCTCCTCGGGCCTAGTTTCTCTGATTGAGTACGTTCTTGTTAACACTTGGTTTTGAAACTTATGTTACGGATACCTCTCTTTTTATCTATTGTACACCTCAATTTGTCATATTCCTCCTAGTGTATGTAGATGGTATAATTCTCACTAGCTTACCTAATGCTCCTCTAATGTCTATTGTGTTTGCTCTCAAAGAGGAATTTTCTATTAAGGATCTTGGGTCCCTTCATCATTTTCTTGGGATTGAGTTACATTCCCATTCTAGAGGTCTAATCTTGACTCAATAGAAGTATATTCATGATATTCTTACAAAAGCATCAATGACCGACTGCAAACCTGTCTATACACCAGTAACTCCTAGGTTTAGACTATCTCTATATGATAGCATTTCATTAGATAACCCTCGAATCTACAGGCAAGTCGTTGGTTCTCTTCAATATTTAACATTGACTTGACCAGACATTTTCTATGTTGTCAGTCAGATCTGTCAATTTATGCACAAACCAACGACAACTAATTGGGCTACAGTTAAGAGAGTTTTACGTTATCTCCGAGGAACGTCTAGTCACAGATTATATTTCTAGAAAAACTCCCAGCCACATCTCTATTTCTCTGATATCGATTGTGCTGGTAACCCTAATGACCGGCGTTCCATAAGTGAGTTTTCAGTATTTCTTGGAAATAACTTGATTTCGTGGAGTGCTAAGAAGTAGCGCACAGTTGCCCGTTTCAGTACTAAAGTGGAATATAAAAGTATCGAAAATGCAACTGCTGAACTCATTTGGATCATACAGTCACTACTTCGAGAACTCAAATTTCATTATTTATCTCCGCCAACTCTCTGGTGTGATAATATGTCAGCAATTTATCTTAGTGACAATCCATTTTTTCATGCTCATACTAAACACATTGAAATAGACTATTATTTCGTTCGTGAACGAGTCAATTGCGGGGAACGAGTGCTAAAAAGTAGTGCACAATTGCCCGTTTCAATACTAAAATAGAATATAAAAGTATCAGAAATGCAACTACTTAACTCATTTGGATCATCCAGTCACTACTTCAAGAACTCAAATTTCATTATTTATCTCCGCCAACTCTCTGATGTGATAATATGTCAGCAATTTATCTCAATGACAATCCATTTTTTCATGCTCGTACTAAACACATTGAAATAGACTATTATTTCGTTCGTGAACGAGTCATTTGCAAGGAACTCCACATTCGCTTCATTGGCACAAAAGCTCAAATTGCAGATATATTTACTAAAGGTCTCTCTTCACATCGATTTGGCACACTTTGCTTCAAGCTTAATGTTTGAGACCTTTCATTGTGCTTGCGGGAGAGTAATAAAAGATCTATAAATTACACTATCTCGGATTCAGTTACAACCTCTGACAAAATACTCAAGTTTACTCAAATTAAAGAGAATAAATAAATAGACATTTTCATACCAAAATATATGTATATATTAAAAAACATATCCCTAATATTTGTACCATTACATATATTATAAATTTAGAACAATTTACTTATTATAATACACTTGTGAAACAATATACATTTAGTATATTTTCTCTCTTATTTATCAAGATTAGTATAGGATTATAAAATATATTGTATTAATATGTGCAAGATTAGTATAGGATATATTATATTAATATGTGAGTAGGATATTGAGATGATTGGGAGTTTCTTCAAATATGGGATGATAAAGTAAGTTTTTTTTTTTTTGCCATTTTGTAGTTGTATTATTGGTTTGAATGTGGGAAGCTAATTGGAAGTATTAATTTGATTATTTATGAATTAGTGTTTACGGAGAGAGCAACTTTTTAGAGTTTTATAAAATTAATGGATTGATAGAAAATGAATTATATTTTACATTATAGTTTATTTGTCCTTATCTAATTTAAAATATGATATGGATAGATTAAATTAAAAAATAATAATTTAATAAAATTTTAGATAAAGAATTTATTTTTATTTGAGTTATTTTTTAAAACTACTTTTTAGAAGATTAATTTTAAATTTATTTTATTTTTTAATGTATTTTAGAAAGAGCGGATAAATCTATTGTATTTACTATTATCATTTCATATTATAAATACCCTGATTGGTTGCTTTTAAAATTTATTTAGTGGACGCTCAAACTTGAGGAGTAATTTAAAATGTGATTAGTTAATCACATAGGAGCAAATTAGCTAAATCGTACTTTAGGTTGAACTTATCATCAATGCCACAAGTGACTAACTCGAGTTGACGAGTTAAGTGAGGTTCAAGTCAACATGTACCAAGTATGTACCAAGTAGACATATACGAGCAGCCTATTCGTGTAGATCCTCCAACTCTACATTAACATGAGTTCGACACAATTATTTTTTGAACTTTTAACTTTGGATTAATTATGAAAAATACCCCCACCTTAACTATATTTATATTTGTAGAATACACTTCATTATTTACAAAATTACATATTTTATTTACCATATTAGTTGCAGTAACTTTTACATGTAAGTTAGCTTTACCTAATCGATGTGAAGTGTTTGTAAATTTTAGGAGGGTAAATTAATCAATAGATTTAGAGTTGTAAATTTTTTTTAATAATTAATTATTAATAAAAAATTAAAAAAATAATTTACATTTTAATTAAATTAAATAATTTATTAGTTATTATATATAATTAAATTATATTAAATATATTTTTTACAATAATTTTTTATGTATAATATTTATATTATATTATTTTATATAAAATATTATTAATATATAAATTTATTTAAAATGTATAAAAATAAATAAATAATATAAACAATAAATAATTTTATTAAAGTAATTTAATTAATAAATAACACAATTTTTTAATTAAATTATAATTATTTCACCCTACAAATCATTATACTACAAATCACCTTAAATCTCTCTATTCAAGATACAAAATAGGGTAAATGTTAGGCCGATTAAAAATGGAAATCTATTTGCTAATCGAGCAAAAAAATCGGCCGAAAGTATCTCTGCCGCAGTGAAGTTCAAAAATTAGGGTTTTAGCTGACGATAAGTTATAACTTCTCTCTCTTCTCGCGGCTGTAGGAGAATGTACTAGAAGTTGCTCTGTACTTATAAGAGCAGCTCTCCTTTGTACTTCTCGCCACTACGCAGTTGCCTTCGTTGCACTCAAGGGTTCTTATCTGAACAATCTTCCTCTTTTGGAAACGACAGAATGAGGTTAGTGATGTTCGCCTTTTCCTAATCTTCGATATGTCCTATTGTATTTTGGTGCGGTCTTCTCTGTTAAATGTCTTAAATGATCGCCTTTTTTCTAGTTCACCGAGGATGAGGGTCTCTTAACTGTGCATTTTCTGTGGTTTAAGGATGTGGACAGCCTTATTTATCGAGGTTTTATTGCAATAACTTTGTACTGATGGCATCTTGTAAGGTTGCTGTTTGGTAATCGGAATTGAGCATATGAGTGGAGATTCTATCATTTGCTTCTAAGAATTTGTGGATAATGGGTTTTTGATTTAGCTTACCCTCGCAGGGTTAATAGTCCATCTTAAGTGGGATATGATAGCTTCTTTATGGTTTAAATTTATGCCAAATACATGTACCTTGTTCATGTTGAGACAAAAGTTGTCAAATTCCAAAGGAGGTATTTGCTAGTCTTGTTTGTTGAAAAATCATGCGTTAGTTTGGGTTGTGATAATGGTTTTGTTTATCTAGTGAAGCTGATCTAACTGGGTCAATTGAGTTTTAATTGTCTTGGTAGATGATTTGGTTAGCCCTTCACATATGATTTAGCAATGTAATCTTCCATGCTTTTGTAGCCGACATCCTGAGGTGAAGTGGGCCCAAAGGAAAGACAAAGTCTTCATCACGGTGCTACTGCCAGACTCCAGAGATGCTAAAACGAATCTAGAGTCTGATGGAGTTTTCACTTTCTCTGCTAAGGGTGGAGCAGAAAATCATGCCTATGACCTAAGGCTGGAGCTCTTTGGCAAGGTTATTGTAGAGGTGAGTTGAATCAACGTTGATTTTAGATGTGATGTATCATATGCTGACCCACTCATATTCTAAACGGTTGCTTCATTTACATCAGGAGAGCAAAATGAATGTTGGGGTGAGGAATATATTCTGCATCTTTGAGAAGGCAGAGAAGGTGTGGTGGAAGAAATTGTTGCTGGGTGAGGGCAAGACACCTCACTATATCAAAGTTGACTGGGACAAATGGGTAGATGAAGATGAAGATGATAATGGTATAGATGCATGCAAAATCAATGACACTAGCATTTATATTTATCTTTGTTTATTACATAATCTAGCATAGATGTCTAATTATATGAAATTGATGCTCTCCTGTCAGGTGCAGGTGACTTGGATCTGGGTGGCATGGACTTCTCGGTGGGGTCCACAGTTCTGATTGTCATTTTATCATATACATTTTTTCTTAGGTTTTATATTCTGATTTTGTATTTCTTTTTCTCAGAAATTTGGTGGAATGGGCGCTGACATGGGTGATGACATGGGTGATGATTTTGGGGACAGTGATGATGAAGGTAAAGATTAACATCTAGAGCCTTTATTCGATTTTAACTAGTCTGTGACTTTCTGCCTGATATTGGATTGTGTTCACCCATGATAATCAGTTAAATTTTCTATTAAATGTGGGGAGGAAGGAATGACTTGAGATGCATTACAGTGAATAAGAGTATTAGGACCTATTTAGTAGGGCCTACTCATATATATGCCATGACGCCAGTTAAGCTGACTAAGAATTAAGAAAGTGACAGATGACTATGATAGACATCATTCTAATTAAGGCTGGGTAGTTTGGCATACATGTCATATCTAAATAATTCGATTGTCATCTCTTTTGTTTTTGATAAAAGTTCGTTTGCCATCTGTTTGCACATGAAGAAGTCACTAAGCCAGCAGAAGCTGAGGCAGCAGAGAAGGACAGAGTCACAGAGAAGGATGCCAGTACCAGTGCATAATTATGTTTTCTTGGACGTTTTCTAAACCCCTGAATGGGTTTATAGCATTTGCTTTGTGTTATTTGAGAGTTTTAATATTTTCTGTCATCAAGTGGGCGTTTCTTTCCTACTCGTTAGATGTTTCCCTGATCAGCCACTTCTTAATCTGCCATAGCATGGTGATGCTGAAGCACATCTTGACATTGACGATGTATTTCTGATAAAATTACCATGAATTTTTTTATTTGCTATTTTCATTTTTCATTTTGGATTTGGGTCCATGGTCATTTATGAGGGTTGCTCTGCCTCTGAGGTATGTTTAATGATTGTGTATTGGATGATGAAAAAACAAAGAAACTGACTGATAGATTCCTTTTGAGCTTGTAATCCGAGTCTAAGCGTTGGTTCTCTGATGAGAAAAGGGATAGGGAAGTTGGGGGGTGGGGGCAGCTCACATATAAGATCCTTGGAAATGAAATGTTTCCTTTTCAGTTATTTTGAAATGATTAATGAATTCATTCAAACATGTTCTTCTCTTGAACATACATACTATCATTAGTAGGGAGGATAGTAGACATAGCTTTTACCTAGGAATGATTTTAGTTGGAAAAGGTGAGGCCCCCAAGAAGAATCCATTTTCTTGTGATCTCTAATGAAGATATAGGCAGGTTTAGCACTTCTACAACCCTTCTTAACAAATACTGGCACCAATCTATTATAGGTATACTTTGTATAATAGTTGACTCATATCATTTAATTGAATGGCTGCATCTTCCACTGAAGATGTCTCTTATCAGACAAACATTATTATTCACAAGTCAATAACAGCATCATCCATGACATATAGTTCATTATCAAGACTATCTGGAACCCAAGAATCAGGCACATAAACACTGAATCTCCCTTCCCAATATGCTAAAGAGAACCATTAAGCAAGATCTCTTTACAACGAATCTCCCCTCTCAATATGCCAAAGAGGGCTATTAAGCAAGATCTCTTTACCATGTTAATGATTCAATACTTGGTTTTTCTTGAATTTTGGTGGGTACATTCTAGTTGTAAAAGTGACAACTTTGGCAAAAAGCTCAAAAAAATGGTTAATTTGACCCTTATAGAGGAGAAAAATATTAAAAGGAAACATGGGCATAACTGCAGCAGCAATTGTGCTAAAGAAGCCTTGGGAGACACAAGGATTTAATTCAGGATAGGAAAACATACATGAGAAAGAATAGGGACATATTGATAATTTATAACTATTCAGGATACGTGCTGGAAATTAGATGAAAATAGATCTCTTTTTGGAGAGAGCTGTTGGAGAGAGAGCAAGGGAAAAATGGCGGTGAGAAGTAAGGAAGCCCTGAGCGCTTACAGAGCTCTGCTTAGGGCCACACGGAAGACTTTCGCCGGCGACTCCCTGATGCTTACGGAGTCGGCCGCCGAGATTAGGAAGAAGTTCGAGGAGAACCGCCTGCTGACCTCCGAAGCCGACCTCAATCGGCTCCTTGATGAGGCCCGTGACGCTTCGTACTTCATCTCCACCATGATCGTCCAGGCCAAGCTCAACTCCCGTGGAGACTACGGTAATTTTTTCGATTAATCTCACCGTTTGGGGGTGTCCTTTTCTTCTCGAGCTTGAGTTTTGAGCTACTACTCTGCAATCCTACGACATCGTACAGAATGATATCGCTTGAAATTCAAAGGGTCCTATTGATTGATTGCGTGCTAAAGTTGCGTCTTGTTCCAACTTTGACCTTTTTTTCCTGATATCTCTTGAAAATCTGAAATTAGGCATGACCTGAAATTGGAATAATGCTTGCAAACGAATCTTTTGATGTGATGGCCGTTAACACTTTCCAATGGTTGCACCATATGTTGCTGCTAGCTGATTTGGGAATCCTCAGTACCTTTCTAACACTAGATTGTAGTATTGGTAAACTTCTGCCGGACAATTGATAAGTCTATTTCATGTTGTTCTAGGAATTGTTTGCTGAACTTTTGAGCAATGTGCTATTTTCATTTACCTTATTGCTCTGTACCCTGATATTACTTGGTAAGGCAAGATCTGCTGGACATGATGAGTTTTACAAAGGACCACGATCACCATCACTTGATGTGTTCATTTATGATAAGTACACAAGAATTGGATATTGACTATAGGGACTCAGTGGCATATCTTCATGGGTGCTTAATTTTTTGCCATGAATCTGCCATTATTGAATATTGACCATAGACCTGATAAACACCTTGTTATACCCAAATAAACCTTAGACCTCTTAGAACCAGTTTGGTAGTGGTGTAATGAAGGCATGCCAATTTTCAGCAAGGCATGAAAAAAAATGACCTATTGTTGTCTAGAATGGCCCAAAAATTTCATGTCAGACCAAAATTGACAGATCTTGTGTTAAGTCAAATTGGCTAAGTTCCTTAGCGCCTATCACAATCAATAAGCATTGATTGATAGGGAGTTTCTCTCTGCCCTAGTTGGAGTAGTAACATTTCTTTTTACAAAGTTGGCTAACTAAAGCTACATAATTGGGAAAATGCGGTCTCTCTGATTCTAAATCTTACTAGTAATTCTCGATCTAGTATATTAACAATTACATGTACCTGAAGTAATCTGATGCCCATGTATTGCCTGAGATCTATCTCTGACTTGCCAAGTTATGATTTTTGTAGAGGTGAAGCCAGGGAAGGAGCATGCAGGAGCTACTCTTGAACATCCTTCAGAAATCCTACGCAAGAACACGGGCTAGCTATGTGATGCTTGATCTATCTTCTTAACTCTACATGAGGCTGAGATATGGCTTCTTGACTTCCAGCCAGTGGTCTCTCACAAGGACTTGAGTGTTTAGTACTACCTAGACTCGATTGAAAATTGCTCATTTGTTCTGTCTCTCAAGTTTCAAGTTGTGAAAGAGTTTTTTCATGTTGAGCAATTATTAATTTTAAGTTGTAGAACATCTGCTCTTCTGCAAGAGGGTCAGGTGAAACGTAGTTAAATGGTTTATTGAGTAGCTCAATATTTTCTGGAACTGCTTATGTGAATTTTGATCTGCCCAGCAGCTGAAGGCCCAGCAAAGGTGAATGCTGGCTTAAATATACTATTGCCATTACTTTGGCAAAAGTGAGCTGTTTGGGTTTGTAGACCATCCAGAGTAAGCAAATTACTGATGAAAGTTAAATAGCAAAACGTTTGTTACAATGTGATAGACTTGTCAATTTCACTCAAGATAAAGTTGTTGGCTCTAGAGTGAGAATCCTTTCTCAGTCATCATCTCCATCTTCAGTATCCTCTTCCATTTCATGGGCATCGTCCTCCTCTACCAGGGCATCATGTTCTTTGTCCTGTTGCTTCACAGTACAATAACCTGAAGAATGAAAGAGACTGATGTTATGCATATATTCTCAACCCTCCTCCTGAGTATGAAGTTGGCTGTAATGTTGAATTGTTAATACTGTATTCACTGAAGATGACACCGCCCGTACAAAGCCCTTCCTCATATCATCCTTGGTCCAATTTCCTGAAGCCTAACAGCACTTTTGGAGGATGCCTTGTTGACACGACCCAGGTCACCAACTAAGGTCACAGTTGCTGCTTCTCCATCAACTTCACTTTCCACCCATATCCCGCCCTTCAACAAAGGGAAACATAACATAATTGAAGTGATTAAGAAACTCTAAAATGTGTTTCCCTTGTTCTTGGTTGAGCCTATCACCAATGACAGAAAAATGAAAAACTTACCTTGTGACAAAGTCACTCACATCTTGCAGATTCCTGAGATCTGGGATCTGATGATTCTGCAAGAATTTTCTTATTCTACAGGAAACACCAACTTGCTGCAATCTGATAGAGCAGTGCCGAAAATCTATGAGCTTCGTTTCTTTGTTGTAATTCAGCAGTACAACTCTCTGACAAGAAGAAAGCTTAACCTGAAATATGCAGAACAGTCCAAAGGATATTAAAGCACACCTTCCACATGCTCAAATTAAAACATAACAATAAATTACTCACAGTATTCACATCAATAGCAGGGAAAATATTTTGGAACATGATTGTCATAAGCTTTAGATGCTGCTCTCCTGTTCCAAATCCGGAAAGAACAATCTCTCAGAAGTTCAATAATTATGAGGACCCATCTATCAAAAGGATATTAACACCCCAAAACTAGTGAAACTTGCAACAAAGAACACCAAGCATTATAGTCTAATAGAAGTTGGAAACCCCTACTATAGCATGGATGAAAAATAGCAGATATTTACATTTTGGTTTCAACCAAGAATCAAGAGAGGCAACACAAATCCATACCTATGAAATAGAATCTACTATTTTATGATATTTGAAGATAAGATATAAGATGGCTATGAACATATCAAAGTATTTTCAAGGAAGATGTATCATTCAACAAAAGAGCACAACCAATTCACATCTTGATATTAATCTTAAGAGTCATGAAAGGCAAGACAAACTCGGACTGAACAAACAGAACCTACTATTTTATGATATTTGGAAGTGAGAAACAAGATGACTGAAAACAATTTTCAAGAAAAATGTCCCATACTTTTGAATCATCTTATAAACTAAACCTCCCAGATAAATTGCAAAGCCATTCACAAAATATTATTGCTTAATTTCAAGGATATGTTATATAGTACCCGAAGAAATAATTCAGCTACAAAACAGGATAAAAAGAATTAGTCAAACAAAGCAGATAAAAAGATAATATATTAAGACACAAAATACTTGCCCTCCAGCCATTTATGAAATATACCAATGGAGAGTTCTTGAAAAGATCCTTTGGACAACAGGGGGGCGTAACATAACTGTGACTGAGCAACATCAGATGCCAATGAATACTCATTTATTTTAAATGTAAGTGTAGGCCCTTGTGGTGTCCTTTTTATCCTGTTTTGTAGCATTTGTTTCTGATAACATAAGAAAATGAGTTACGCCCATAGGTCCTGCCACATTTAAAAAGTCTTTAAGATTGTTCCTTTTCTTCTCCTGCATATAAGAAGGTTAAAAATTATGTAAAGAAAAGGATCAAGTTAAAAAGTATGGAGAGAAACAAGGAATGCTGGGATAAATAATTAAATTAAGTGTATCTAATATATAGTAGAAAGACTAATCTCAAATTTGTATAATTTCACTGGTACAATTATCACAATTTTATAGATTTAAATAATAAGCAATAAGCAAGTATTTCAAATAATCTCTATACTGCATTTGGATTCTCTTGAAACCCATATTTTGAATGGATGGAGTTAGATTCTCTCTTAGTTTAAGTTCTTAACATATGATCTGTATAAAAATGTAACAGCTATTGTAATAACTCAAGCATTTACACAAGTATATTTGTTTAGGAAGACAAATCCAAAAAGAGACAGAATGGATAGCACTCCTCACTGATAGATACAATATTAGTAATTTAAACTGCATCAATTTTTCATGGTTTATTCTTTGTATCACCATCAACAATAGTCAAAATATTTAATACTATCATACTCAAGATAAACTATTATTGCATAATTAATCAGTTGCCCTAGATGTACAAGATCTTCTAATATATTATATTTCTCCTTTTTATACATTTTTTGGAATATAAAATCTACTAAAATATTATTATTATAATAAACCTTCAGATTGAGAGCGGTAAATGAGAGCATCAGCTTCCTTAAATCCACCTGCAATTGCGTGAGTGGTCCAGACAGCTTTCCTCTTAGGGATTTTGTCTCCAGATACATGGTCAACACCTCCCTGTTTCTTCTGAATAATTAACTTCACAAACACCTTTCTCTTTTTCTGATACAATTTGAACCACAATAAAAGGTTGTACATGCATATCAACAAAACAAGTACTAATTTTTGCACAAATTTCGATTAAAATAACTGATAACACATTCCAACATATATTATTGTTTATTTCCCCCAATTTCAACTCTTCAACACTACCGAATTTGATTTCATCAAATTGATCGATCAAACACTTCTAATTATTGAAATTGGAGTTGAAATTGAGTTCCTGCATGTTCATACAATTCTAAGAAACTTTAAATCATAGATTTTATTGTCGGAACGAGCTCAAACGGAGCTTCGCCGGAAAATAGACTATAGAGAAAGAAAGCTTCGATTACTCACCGGTGAAGGCACGACAGTCCGAGCTTTCGATCTGGGCAGATAGGTCTCATCCTAAGGTTAATCCTAGAATCAAGAATTGCATCAATTGATGCAGAATTGGATTAGAATTTCGTCATTGAAATTCGATCGACTCTTTCTCTAGCACCGATTGAAAATTATAAAGGGGAGCTGAATTGGCTTACCTTTCAGTCCTAATTCAGCCATGGAAAGGCTGAGAAAGTGTTGGGAGGGCTTGGTTTGGCTTGAGGAGGGCTTGAAATGGTCGATTTCAGCTTAGCCAAAATAGGGCAGCTTCAGTCCGCCGAAGTTGCTTCACTATTCTATCATGTCGGCGCTTCTTCAACGATTCTCGGATTGACTGAAGTTTGCTATGAGATAGCTATCTTCTCCCCAGTTCTAAAGAGCCCGACCTTTGTTCAAGTCGAAGCCCTGGTTCGAGCTTTATCGGGAAATGGAGCAGTAGAGAGAGAGAGAAGTGTTAAGGTGTGAAGAGAATGAAATGGGGATGACCTCTTTACCATGTACTAAATGGGTGAGATTTATTACTAGTATTAATATTGCCATAAATTATTGGTATTAATTCCAATAATTTAATTTCGGTATTAATCCTAATAATTTAATTTAGGTATTAAATTATTGGTATTAATTATAATAATTAAATATATATTAATTTATGGCTATTTATGATAAGCACTACGTTCTCATAAAAAATTTTGACCAAAATTTCAGGTTACAAAAAATCATACTTCCTAGGAGGTCACCCATCCTCACACTACTCTCAAGCAAGCACACTTAATATTGAAGTTCTTATGGAATCTAGTTCACCTGAACCAATTTTATTTTTGTTTTCTAGTTTGTCTTAAGTTTATTTTCCAAGGTTTATTGAACCCTTTGGATCACCCGAAAGTTGTAAATTTTCATATTGCTTATTCCCAAATGTAAATCGGCTTGGTTTTCTTATTCGATTTGACTGGTTCTTTTCCCGGTTTTCCTTAACTCAAATGTGCGGGGTTTACATAGGAGGTGGATCACCCTTAGGTGAGGAAGAACGTACCACCGTAATTGGATGTTACAAAGAAAGGTAATTGAGAATTATAAAAAATTTGGAAGATGAAATAAGTCCAGAAGATGATTTGGATTACTACCCCGTAGAGGAACGTACGAGTAAGCAATGAGACAGATTGACAATTTAAGAAGATTGTGAGAGCCTACTAAGAAAGACACCAAGAGGAAGCTTGTAGGGAATAACATAGGATTCCCGAGGAACATATGTGAATTAAGGTTAACCCAAGCCTAAGATAGGGGATATTTCTAATACAAATAAGGGAAAATGACTAAAGGAAGTGTCGTGAGGAAATAAATGGAAGATGATAAAAGTTGAGAGAGTGGAAGGACATGAGTGGGTTATGTAAAGAAATCCTCCTCTCTGAGGAATAAAAGTTTTAAGGGAAAAAAATCCTAAAAAGGAGTGGAGTAGTTGTAACACTAGAATTTCTGAAGTTAAAATCCTCCTCTTTGAGGAATAAAAGTTTTAAGGGCAAAAATCCTAAAAAGGAGTGGAGTAGTTGTAACACTAGAATTTCTGAAGTCAAAATTTAACCCAATTAGAGTGGAAATTAAGGTCGAATAGAAAGAGCAACTGTCATGCCCCAACCTGGTTTGGTCAGATCCCCGTGAGCAACCTGTCACTCTCCCGGTTTATTAAGGGTTTCCCCTTCTTTTACCTGGAAGGAGTAAGATGTCCTTTAAACTTGCACCTTTCCTGGAATAACATTAATCAAAACTGTATGAAAATTTAAACTTTACATACCTGTCTTGCAGGTGTGAATAATAGGATATCTTTGGGTAGGTTTCCCTTGGTTACCTAAAAGGGATATAAGGGAAGGGGTGAGTTCAATAACTCAGTGAATGGGTGTTTAAAGGTTGACTCTTAGAAAAATAGTTTGAATTGGAGTGTGCCAAACTCCTTATTTACTTTTAAAACAATTCATCCTCAAAATCTCGATTTTCATAGCCATTTCTCAATCATTAATCACAATCGGTGTGTTTATCAACCAACACACACCCTTTATCATGAAGGGAACACACATTCGCAGGGCATCATGTCCACTGCACCCACTTGTGGCATCAAAGTGACTTTACCGGCCATCTAGATAGAAGCACGTCCACTTCTACTTTGAGAATGGGTGGATGTATGCAATATCTGACCCTCAATCCTGTAAAGAAAACTTTGTGCCCGTATAAGGACAGAGACCTCATCCCAACCCTAACCCAGTCTTATGCGCATGAAGCTGCATCGAGCTTCCTTTACTGTTGGCACGATAAACTGCCCTTATCTCCACCATGTCGTTCAGTAGCCCCTAGGACGCATCACTACCCCTCTTAGGCATCTTGAAGGTCTTGTACCTCAAAGCATGCACAAAATAACAGTTTTCAACATAAGACATTTAATCTGTGGTGCCACTAGTCCAACGGCCCTGACCCTTAACTCGACTTGCAGCTGTTTGACTTGACTAGCCCGTCAACCTGTTATGTCGCACTACCGCTAGTCCATCAAGTATGTTGGTCCTGTCTTAGTACCACGGCCAAATATATCATTCATTTAAAGTTTTTATGGCTTCATTTCATTTTTATTTATAAGCTCCTCCTCGTGCCAACTAGCCTTGGGTCCACTGTACGAGATTTTAAAAAATCGGGCGTATTAGCCCCAAAGTTCCAAAACCGAGGCCTCTAGCCTATATGAGCTATTCGAGCTCCCGTCAAAAAGGTCTCCCAAAAAGTTTAAGCAGTGGCACACAGTTAGGGGAGAGCACTTCCAACAAAATATTCTTCATCTATCCATCACACCAACCAGGTGTGAAGATATCTCCGCTTATAATTGATAAGCGAGTTTTCTACTTCATTCCAGGAAGTTCATCGTACTAACCGGGTATGATCTACTTACAACTGAAAATTAGTTTTTCCGTGTAGTTTCCACATCACCCCATTCAGATGTGATGTTTAAAATTTCACTTAGTGGTGGGTTTTAATTTTCAAGGTAATTATCATCCCAACCGAGTATGATATAAAAATCCCACTCACTCGATAATGTAGTGATTTCCTCTCAACCGATTCTCTGTCTTCACCTGAGCTTGTCCTTGCTGGCATTCTCGGTACTTCGTGTTCCTATACGATATGAACATCATTGGTCATTATCCCTTGGCCTAATAGCGTTCATTCATCGTGAATGGATGAAATGCTCAAAACTTTTCAATTTATTGCAATTAGGAAGAAACTCCTCTTGAACTAGGAGAGCGGCGGATTGATCATGAGGATCCGACCAAACCGAGTCAGGGCATGACACCTATAAAAAGAGAGAAAAAATTAATGAAACAAAGCCACAAACTTAGATTGAAGGGGTTGAGCCTTGATGAGCTCAAACGATTCGAACATCATTGAGCTAAGGGCCACAAGAGGGAAAATATGATGGATTTTTCCCCTTGAGAGGATTTTAGCGATGAAGGAATAAAAGTTATGGGAACCCCGAGCAGCATCATACAAAGGAGCTGAAGGCATTTGGTCAAATAACCATATTTCCCTTAAACATAGTGTCATGACAATAATGTCCCGCTCCTAAGCAAAATTTACTAAATTGCCATTAAAGGCATGTTTGGAAGAGCACAAAAAACACACCCTTATGTTGTGTTTGGATGAGTGAAATTGTGTGGCAAAATTACCCTCACTCGAAGGATTAAATGACTAACCCCAATATCCTCACGTACATGAGTTCAGACGATAAGGTATAAAATATAGAAAATTATTTAGACATCCCCTTATTTGATAGATATAAATTTAATTATATAAATAGGGTCCATGAGCTAAACAATAATTTTGGGAATATTACGATATAGTATATTGAATATCCAAATTACCGACCTAAATTACACTTATGAATTCCGTGTATGATTTGTAGGGAATAATTCATACATGATCATGCAACGGAAGTATGAAGACTCGGGAATCCCTCCATGATGAACATGTCTCTATATAACGGTGAGTGGGATTTCTGGTATTGAATCTGATTGGGTTGATGATGCAATATTATTCATACATTTGATAGCATGAGCTAATTAAAACCTTTTTACATTATATATTCCACGATAACATAAATCTCACTGAAAATATTTTTAGTAATATATTTTTGATAAGTGCATAAAGCCTACCTAGACATTTACCGTTGGGATTTAATGTTGCGAAAATCTTTTGAAAAATGGGATCTAGATTTGTTCGTCATTGTAAAAAATGAGCCAAGCATATGATCGATAGAAATGGACTAGATTCATGTTTTGAGAATTGGGCCTAAAGCTAG
Organism: Trapa incisa; assembly: GCA_030064435.1. NCBI lineage: Eukaryota > Viridiplantae > Streptophyta > Magnoliopsida > Myrtales > Lythraceae > Trapa > Trapa incisa. The sequence goes on along the minus strand of CM057770.1, from coordinate 3,969,622 downwards.
CATTTTCAAAAGAAGTAAGGCTAAGGCTGTATTTTGAAAAGTCGTGAAATTGGGCCCAAGGTCAATGTAAATAGGCCTTATCCCATAAATAATTTTGATTGTGAATTATAAGTTAAGTTTAAAGTTAAAACACTTAAATAAGTAATTTTGTGTGAAATGTACCCTACCTAGTAAATACATTTGCGCTAGAAGTGAGTCTCATCACGTATGGCTGATAACACAAACACGAAGGTCTTTAACTAAACTGCTTACTTATGTATGTTCATAAAATGGGACCATAAGACATTTGATATGGGGTAATAATGGTTCGGAGTATTGTTGGACAACAAGGTTGGAATAAGGGAAAATATCATTGTGCAAGTACATCGAGCGCTCTCGGAGTGCTATGCACATTAGACCTAGTGAAGATGAAATATCTAGTCCCTCTATAGCGAACAACTCAATCAATGTATTTGGGGGTTGGAGGATAGTGCTCACATAGATAGTCTAACATGGACATTATGATCCAATGAGATGTGTGGTCAAGATTATAGTCTCCTACGATGGTGGTTGGTAAAGTTGCTATGAACCACAAGTGGAACAGATGCAACTTTTATTCTACGTGTAATATTTTTCATGATGGAAAATATGTGTGTTAACGTATTTTTTGTTTGCCCAATGCAAATCCCATATATTGAAACATTAAACCCCTTTTCAAGGTTTAACCTTGTGAAATATTTTCTAAAATATTCATTATAATCATTTTTGAGTATGTGTTGAATGGTGAACATGATGTCACGATATCAGACAATCCTACTCACTAGGTTATGAACCCACTCCCCTCTAATACCCTTTTCAGGAAATTAAAGTGTAGAAGACACATGTCGATATTATGTAAAGCCATAACAAACTAAAGGTATGCATTTCATTCTGTACTTGATCCCGATCTTATTTATTAAAATTATTTTCCTATTTCAAATGAACATTTATGGGAAAGATTCTTATTAGTTTTATTCTGAGGCTTAAGTCTGTCGAACTTACAATGATTAGGTGTCCATCGTTGTAAAATCAGGAGGATGTGGCGAGTTGTCTCTAAGTCTAACCAGTGAACTAGGTTTGGGTGTGACATAACAAGTATAGTTAGTACTAGTTTGCTTAAATGGGTCATCATGATCGTACGACATTCAGGGAAGAGAATTGTGGTTCATCGTGATGGTATGATGCATTAGTATAGTGGTTACGATTTGTTACACCCCGACCCAATTTGGTCGGATCTTCGTGAACAACCCGCCACTCTCCCGGATTATTCAGGGTTTTCCCCTATTCTAAATCGTGGGAAGTAAGGCGTCCTTCTTACCTGTACCTTAAGGTTCGGCTACTGATAAATCTTTAACGTTGGTTTTCCCTTGGTTTCCTAAAAAGGGGTAAAGGGAGTGGGTGAGTTCGACACCTTAGTAAATGGGTGTTGGGTGAGAGTTTTCACAAAAATCAATTCATTTAATTGGAGTGTGTCAGACTCCTTATTTCATAAAAATGTTTTTCTTCAAATTTCGGTTTATCAAAACCTTTTTCTAAGTTTTCCCAATTCATTTCCAAGGATTCTCAAATCCTTTCCACGATTTTCATAACCTCTTTCTCATTTCCATATTCGGTGTGTTTAACATACAACACACACCCCTCATCATGAAGGGATCACACACATTCGCGAGATGTAGTTACGTCGACTGCACCTACTTGTGAATCAGAGTGTCTTTACCATCCACCCTAATAGAAGTCTCTAACTTCTACCCGAAGTTTGAGTGAAAGTCTTTGACGTCCAACCCTTAGACCAAAAATACACCATCCATATGAGGATAGAGACCTTATCCCGTCCCCACTCCAGTCTCATGCGCAATGAAGCTATGTCGAGCTTCTCAAGACTTCTAGTACAACTAATTACCCTTATCTCCACGAGGTCGTCCCGAGCCCTAGGATGCATCACTACCCTCTTGGGCATCTTTAAGGTCTCGTAACATAGTGCATGCACAAATCAACAGTTTTTCACATAAGCCATATAATTTGTGGTACCACTGGTCCAACGGCCCCAACCCTCAACTCGACCTGTAGCTGTTTGTCTTGACTAGTTCGAAGACCTGTCATGTCGCACTGTTGCTAGTCCATTGAGTATGCCGGTCCTGTCTCAGTACCATGGGCAAACAACTCATTTACTTAAGTTTTCATGGCTTAATAATCATTTTTGTTTATAACCACCTGCTCGTGCCAACTGGCCTAGGGACCACTATTCGAGATTTTCAAAATCAGGCATATTAGCCCCCAAGTTCCAAAACTGAGGCCTCCGGCCTAATAGAGCTATTCGAGCTCCCGTCAAGGTCTCCCAAAAATTTTAAGTAGTGGTACACATTCAAGGGAGAGCACTTCCAACAAAATAACTTTTCGGTCGTCCATCACACCAACCGAGTATGAGGACATCTCTACTTATAACCAATAAGTAAGTTTTCCACTTCCTTCCATGAAGTTTCATCATACCAACTGGGTATGATCTACTTACAACTGATAAGTAGTTTTACCGCGTAATTTTCACATCACTCCTCTCAGGTGTGATAATTAAAATATCATTTAGTAATGGTTTTTCATTTTCGAGGTATTTATCAGCCCAACCGGGTATGATATTAAATTCCCACTCACCCGATAATATAGTGAATTTTCCTCTTAGTTGGCTTGTTGCCTTTACGTGAACTTATCTTAGATGGCGTTCCCGGTTCTTCGTATTCCTAAATGATATGAACATTCTTGTTCATTATAATTTGGCCTAATAGCCTTCATTCATCCCAAATGAATGAGAAAACCAAACTTTTCCTTTATTTGTAATTAGGTACGTAAAGTTATTTTTCTTTAACTTTAAATCCATAATGCCGATTTTTCCTCAAATTTAGTCCCAAAACTTTTAAAATTCACCTTGGGACCTCAATTATTCAAATTTTCAAAAGGGGGTTCAATTTCCCAAATTTCCAATTTGGTCCCTCAACTTTTCCAAAATTACCATTTTGCCCCTACTTTACAAAAATGGTAAGTTTTGCCCCAAAAATTATAAAATTTGCCCAATTGGTCCTCCAACATCTTTATCATGCCCAATTGGCCCTCAATTTTATGAAATTGCACATTAGTCCCTTGAATTTTTGAAATCCCCAATTTTCCACCAATTTCAACCTTCTAACTCATCCGAATTTGATTTCATCAAATTGACTGATTAAATGAGTTTAATTGTTGAAATTGAAGTTAGATTAAAGTTCCTACATCTTTATATGATTCAATTGCACTTTGAATTGTATGATTTGATGTCGGAATGAGCTCAAATAGAGATTTGCCGCAAAACTGAACTTAAAGAGAGAAAGCTTCAAAAGCTTACCGTCGGGGGCACAGCGGTTCGAGTTTTCAGATAGCTCTTGTCCTAAGGTTAATCCTAAGATCAAGAATTGCATCAATTGATACTGAATTGAGTGAGAATTTAGTTATCGAAGTTCTGTCGGTTCTCTCTCTAGCACTGATCGAAATTTATAAAGGGGAGCCAAATTTGCTTTCCTTTTAGCTCTAATTCAACTGTATGAGGACTGTGAAGGTGTTGGAAGGGCTTGGTTTGGCTTGAGAAGGGCTCGAATTGGTCAATTTCAGCTCGATCGAAACAGGACAGCTTCGGTCCGCTAGAGCTGCTTTACTCTTCGATCACACCGGTGCTTCTCCGGCGACCCTCGGAGCAAATGGAGACTACGGGCGTGTAGCTGACTTCTCCTTGAATCCAAAGAATCTGACCATTTCTTCTTTGGCTTGGAAAAATGACCAAGTCGGAGCTCTGGTTCGAGCTTCACTAGAAAATGGAGAAGTTGAGAGAGAATGGAGTTTTTAGGTGTAAGGAGGATGAATGAGGCGCTCTTTATATAGGAAGCTCGAAGACTTCTTAGCCATCCGATTGGTGCCTTAATGGCGGTCATTCATTGCCTGAAACTCCCTGGCTAGAGACTTTTCATCTTCGTTGGTGCTACGTGATTTTTCGGTGAGTGAATAGTGTTGTCATCTGAAGGAAGAAGGCGACATTGTTTCGAACCAGACCAGACCGATCCGAACCGGATTCAAAGCTTAAACTGGCCAGTTCAGGCCCAATTCGACCGAGTCTTTTAAAATTAAAAATTTCTAAGTTCATCTAAATTCATTCTCTATCCAATGGTGGCCTCAAATCTCAAATTTAATTTTCTAAGCCACCTAGAAAAATAAATTTAGCATCCGGTTCAATAGTGGTTCAAACCGGTCCAAACCGGTTCAATTCGGTTCGGATTTAGTTCACCTGAACCGGTTTGGTTTTCATCTCCAATTCATTCTAAAGTACTTTTTCTAGACTTTTGTGACTCTTTAGGTCACCCAAGATTCATAAATTTCCTGGTTTTCCCTTTCTCTATTAGTTCCGGTTTATGAACCAACTCGGTTCATAAACCGATTCAATCTAGTTGGATCCGGTTAATCTAAATTGAACTAGTTTTTCTCTTCCAATTTGTCCTAAGGTTCTTTTCCAAGGTTTTATGAACCCTTTGGGTCACTCAAGAGTTGTAAATTTCCCAAAATGCCCGTTCTTTGATGATCGGGTTTGTGAACCGATTCGATTTTCTCACTCGGTTTGACCGGTTCTTTTCCCGGTTTCCTTAACTTCAAAAGGGTGGGGTTTACAATTCTCCCCTCCTTTTAGGAGTTTTGTCCCCAAAACTTTATTCGACGTTGGAAAGAACGTCCCTTCGATATCAACTTGTAGTTTATCGACATACCACATTCTCGATTATTTCCATTTATCCCTTATATCACATACACTTAAGGTTTTTCTTTCCTTCCCATCACTTTCTCATTCCACGAAGTTTACTTTAGCTAAGCATATCTCACTGTAATGTCTAAGGTCATATCTTACATAACCGTGTTGATTTCCCTTACTTGCTCGCCATTCCCCAACTTCTTTATTGGATCTTTTTTATTCCAATTATTGGATGTTTTCCCATGACCTATCGACACTCAGGGATTCTTTCCTTCTTATGCACTTCCTTATTTCTAGTGGAGTCCTTTCCTTAAGGACTTTCCTTTTTCCTAAATCCATTCTTACTCACTCGTGATCATTTTCATGATTATTTATTCTGAGTTATTTTCTTTCAGTATATGTGTTGATTACTTTATTTGGGAAAATTCACTTCTTACGGATTTTGTTCTTTATTATGTCCCTCATAGTGGAGGCTTCCACTCTGGAGTGCACCCACACACGCATGCACGCCCCACATGCGTTGGGCATGGAACGCACCAACACACGCACCGCATGAGCTGGGCATGGGGCACACACACACGTGCACGATCATCTTCCGTGCTTGACTTTTAACCTGAATACTTGATTCCCAACCCAGAAATGCACAATAAATACTACAATTTTCTGCCATTTTGTCCTTGAGGGAAATCAAATGCAAAGCGATGTCTAGGAGATCCCATCTGACCAGCTATGGATGTGGTATGACAAACCAATTGGCCCCTGGAGCTCCCTGTATAAGTGTTGGTTATTCCTTCGTGCGTTTGGCTAAAATTCTCTTTGAAACCAAGCTTTCTCCTCTTTTCAGTGACCTTACTACCATGGCTTCCCATCTCTTCCTCATATCACAAAACTTGATCATTTAGATGTCGTTAGAATTGGAGGAAGGTCGGCTTTCGAACCATACCCCTCTCCGCCACCAATGTACCCCCTATCAGTATTAGGACAATAGAATAGTAACTCAAATCCCTCGGCTAAAAAAAAGGTAGAAGTTTTCCGAGCCCACCCTGACCTCCTCGACGGCCAACCACGTCCCAAATTTATTATAGAAGCTCCTCATGGTCTACTCTCACCAACCACGATGGTTGTTTGGTGTATAGGTAAGACTCTTAGCCACAAAAAATTTGAGACAATCTAGTATTTCTCTATTTTTGACACCTCTCTATAATTCGGGAATAAGAGGTGACTCATACCACCTCATAAGATGATCAAGGTGTCCACGGACTCATGGGGAAGTCAGCTACCAAACCTCAATAGCGTCGATAATCACGGCTTCCTTTCTGGTGATTTACCAACTAAAACCCAACTCTATGTCTATTTTCTAGTGAGAGACGATAAGGAAAAATGAAATTATTTCGACTAAGGTTGGCTTGAAAGTGACCGTAGGAACATAGAGAAGATGATGAGGGACCTAAAAGATGTTTTTGGAGGATTTATGGAGTCATTTTGAAATTTGGGTCCTAAGAAAGTAGCTCAAAAGAGGCTAATGACCTAAGTGAGACTTTTAGAAAAATTTAAGGGGCCAAATAATGATTTTGAGAAGTTGGATCACCAAAATAGAATTTATGAGAAGTTAGGGACCCTAACTAAACTTAGAAAAAGGTTAGAGGACCTAAGAGAGAATTTTATTGGAATTTAAGTCTAAAAATGAGTAATAGGAAAGTATAGGGGATACAAAGGAAGAGTTGGCTTTCGGAGCTTCCCACGGGTCGAAGAGAGTTGGATAAAAAAATGCGGGATGTCAGACGACAAATTATCGACATTATATGAGGGGGAAGTTCATTATAGGATGTGTATTGAGAGTGTGAAATATAATACACATACCCCTAAGTTGCTTGTATATGATATCTCAATGAATATGGTGGTAAGGTCATCATATGAGAAGTTATGATGGTATATACATCATCGATAATGATAAAATATAGTCGATCATCCACATATGTTACTCACATACTCCTCATAAAAAGTAAGGGGTTGATTGTATGCATGTGATAGGTAAGTTATGAAATAAGAAATGAATTATCTAGAATAATAATAAGAGATAAATACTATTATAAAGAATAATAAATGAAAGTACTTATAAAATATTCACATATCATTCAACTTTAATAAAAAATTTTAATAAATAACAAGTAGTAAATCATGTGGTAGCTCAAAGTTAATAAACAATTTTACTTAATTGCGAGCTCGGCCTCTCTCCCAAATTTTTTTTCACGAGTGTGCAAATAAGCACAAGAATTATATGCCACACGTAGGAAACTTAAAATACATGTACAAATGATATTTTACTTATTAGTTTTATTATTTACAGTAAATTTTTCTAAATTTTGTAAACTTTATTTAAATTTTTTTTATCCAAAGCTGATTTTCATTAGATCCCCACCTGAAAAATTAGGTCAAACATGACATACTCAACCCTACTATAAATAGACATTTAAATATCTACCACCCAAGTGAGAACATGATTACAAATGAAACGAATAAGGAAACAAATCGAAGCAGTACTATGAAAATTAATTAAATTAAGTTGAAAAAACTTAAATGAATCTTAATTTATAGGTAATTTAGGAATAGAAACTTTAAAGTTAAAATATGAAGTTATTGTATAAAAGGAAGATCAAAATTTAGATAAAATTGAACTAAATTCAAAATATAAAAACTTTTATGAAAATATGGAAATTTGTATAAAAATTAAAAAAAAGTTTACTCGAGAATTAATCAAATTTTAAATAAATTGAACTATTTAAGATCGAAATGGATTAAACCCACCAAATATTTCATCATAAATCTATTCATTGAGTTAGACCCCACGTCACTACACGTAATTAATCAATTTATGTCCAATGGAATTACTAAGGATGACAATATAGGCAACCAATTGTTTCATAAGATATGAGATGAGGATAATTAAAGTAATATAAAAAAACATCATTTATTAAATTTATTTTTTTCCCATAAATGCCTTCATCATATTAGCATATATATGTAGCTGAGTATATACACCATACACTTTAAACATTGTACCGGAAATTTCATATAAATATAAATCACCTTACATATATTTTTTTACTTTCCATTCTACTCTAATAACTGAATACTAATTCAATATATTTATTAATATTCATTAGATCTATAAATAAATTAACAGAATATTGTTATTTTTTATTTGTAATTTTTTATTTTTAAGTTAATAATGGTTTTCCCCTTTTTTTAGTGTAAAAATAAAACATGTTTTCTTATCGTATCCAAATCAAATTGAAAACTGAATTAATTCATTTTTTTAGAGCCTATTACGTCTTACACTTAAATTTCACTCATTTATTATTCTTCAAAATATATTATTTTATATTTTAGTAGATGAATAGTTCCTCACTTTTTCAAATATTTAATTATTTATATTTTATTAATATAAATTAATATTAAAATAATCAAATCACAATAAATAATTCATAACAATCATTTTAACTTTCCTATATGTTCTATATTTTTAATCCCACTTGTTTTTCTAATTTGTCCTTATATTTTATTTTTATTATTATCTTATTTATAAATATAGTTTATCAAGCATATATATTATTAAATATTTATTTAACATTTAAATATTAAAAATTATCGAATACAATATTCTAACCCACCCATATAAGAAAATATCCCCAATTCATCCATATTTGAGATAATAGACATATATGTATATAAAAGAAGAATACACTTTCTTCTACCTTACTTGGTGAGATCATGTTTACCTTCTAAATCATATAATTTGACAACTTGGGAGGAGAACCAACCAACACCAAACTTCCATAGTAATTAATTGATTGAAAAAGAAACAGTTGACTTTTACATGAACATTATTATGATAAAATGAAAAGATCAATATATAGGCTGAAAACTGAAGCCTCAAGTGCACTGGTATTACTTAAATATCGTGCATTTGCCATGTCAACATGAATAAGTCCTTAATACAAGGATTAAAACGAAACTAATTTCAATAATCTGAGGACTAAATTATGACACTAAGAAAACAAGAGGAAGAAGAAGAACAGAAAGGGTCAGCATTCCTTCCCATATGAACTGACCAATTCCTCCTGCTCTATTTTTCCTTCCCTTAAGCTTCTTATTTTGGCCTTTTACTCATTCCTCTGCTTCGCACTTGCAGGTCAGAGCAGGCGGAATAAATCTCCAGGTCGGCCTTCTAAAACCCTCTTCTCCAAGCCTTACGTTTCACACAACACAGGCTGCAGACATAACAACACAGTCTTCAAGTCAGCTACACGGCAAGCCATGGAAAACAACTTCTCCCCCAATTCCTATTCCAATTCCTATTCCTTCTTCATCTTCATCTTCGTAGTTTTCGCTCTGATCGGAATCTCGGCCTCTCAGTCTACCACGGTCTGCAATGGCATACTCGTGACATACACCTACATCGGCGGAAGGCAACTCCCCCCCAATGACACCTCCAACCAGCCTTACAGGTTCGGTTCGGTTTCAATTCAAGCATTGACTTTGCAGCTTGACTCTGCTCTGCATAGTATCTTTTCTAGTAACCCACAATCCGATGTATATAAAGTGTATATAAAGTTAGATGAATATAAGAAAATTAGATTCCTCAACATGGAAGAGTTTAGCCTAAAAAGTTAGTGTATTTGGGTCCATAATCATGGTTCCAATGGTTCAATCATCTGGTAATACTTCAACTATCAATTTTGTTTATCAATCAGTAAATTATTTTCAAATAATTTAATTCTTAAATTTTTAATTTTTTTAATATCATAATTACTCCATTTATCTAAATCAATATGCATATTTATATTCCTTCGAGTATGTCAATGGAAATAATAATTAATATTTATTATTATTATTATTTTATAAAATCTACTTGAAAAAATATATGTTAGATTATTAGATGAACTATATTATAAGATAAAATAAATTTGTGAAAATTAACTTATCTTAGTATTTTTATATAATATAATATTTTCATACTAAAGTTTTTTGCCCAACATTTTCACACTAATTTAATTCATACCCATTGGGTATATTCAACTCTTATTTTCTCACCCGCACCCCCAATAAAATTATTGATTCAAACTGCTACCTAAAATGGGTCTTATGTTCTTCTTGACAGGTTCGAATCGAATCTAACGGTGCTGAACAACGGCCTGGAGGAGCTCAAGTCATGGAAGGTCTTCATCGGGTTTCAGCACGACGAGCTCCTCGTGTCGCTCAGCAATGCTGTACTGGACGACGGTAGCACTCTGCCGGCGAAGGTCGGAAACGGGACGACCGTGGCGGGATTCCCAGACGGCGACCTTGAGACGGCGGTGGAGACTGCAGGGGATATAGATCAGATGAGGACAGTGGTGAACTTGGTCGGTACGCTTTTCAAAGCGCCCAATATCTCGTTACCGGCGAACATATCGCTGGTGAATCCAGGTTACTCTTGCCCCAGTAGGTACACGTTGCTCCCAGGTGTGTCCGCCCCTCTTCATAGACAGGAAAGCTCTTCGTGCACTTGGAATCGATGTTCCACTCAATTAACCATTTTACTTTTGATGTCGTTTTGCTGTCGGAGTTGTTTAGAATTTCATTTGTTAAGCCAACATGGATTAGTCCTGTTTTACTTCTTGATGGAATGTGCTGAGAATATTTGATCAACACTGAAAAATAAGGAAAATATGAAAGGAAATTATGAGACTCATCCCTCCTATTGTATGTTTGCCTCTTGATTCCTTCGTGCAGACAACAGGACAATGGAGATATGCTGCATCCGCAACACAAGTTCGGCCTCCGACTCAACCCCCACCGGCGATGGGTTCCTTCCTCGCCAGGAGGGCGACCTGACCATCATGTACGACGTGACCGCAACTTACGACTCGAACTATCGAGCCAGGGTCACAATCTCGAATCACAGCCCCCTGGGCAGGCTTGAGAACTGGAAGCTGAGCTGGAAGTGGACGAGAGACGAGTTCATCTACTCCATGCGCGGAGCCTACCCTTACTTGGCGGACACGACAGACTGCATCTTCGGGAAACAAGGCCGATTCTACAAGGACCTCGACCTCTCCAAGGCCCTCAGCTGCGAGAGGACTCCGACCATCGTTGACCTCCCAACCGACAAGGTAAATGACACGAACCTCGGGCTGGTCCCGTATTGCTGCAGGAACGGGACCATTCTGCCACCGACAATGGACCCCGGGAAGTCGGTCTCCGCCTTTGAAATGGAGGTGTTCAAGATGCCCCCGGACCTCAACCGGTCGACCATTGTGCCACCCACCGAATGGACCATCAACGGCACGATGGGCAGCCACTACCAGTGCCGCGGCCCGGTCTCTGTGAGCCCTAGCCGGTTCCCGAACCGATTCGGCCTGCCCACGCAGGACTCCGCAATTTCAAGCTGGCAACTTGTATGCAACATCACAAAAGCTTCAACGGAGCCTCGCAAGTGCTGCGTCTCCTTCTCAGCATTCTACAACGATTCCGTCGTCCCATGCAACACTTGTGCATGTGGGTGCTCGAACGCTGCGAGCGGCAGCTCGTGTAGCGCCACCGCCCAGGCATTTCTCCTGAAGCCGTCGACCATCCTCCTCCCGTCCGAGAACCGGACCCAGGAGGCCGTGGCTTGGGCGAGGCTGAACCGGCGGCCGGTACCCGATCCTCTGCCCTGCTGGGACCATTGCGGTGTTAGCATCAACTGGCACTTGCTCTCGGACTACCGTGACGGCTGGACTGTGAGGGTCACCGTCTTCAACTGGGGAGACGCCGCGTTCGTGGACTGGTTCGCCGCGGTACGGCTAGTCTGGGCCGGGCTGGGGTTCGAGCGAGCCTACTCGTTTAACGGGAGCCTCTTGTCTTCAGAGAACAACACGATCTTCCTCCAGGGGCTCCCTGGGCAGAACTACCTTCTTGGAGAGATAGATGGGAAGAACCCTAGGAAGGATCCTCGAGTCCCCGGTACTCAGCAGTCGGTGATCCTCTTTACGAAGAAAAGGACAACCGGAATCAATGTGCCTGCCGGTGATGGGTTTCCGGTGAAGGTTCTATTCAATGGGGAGGAATGTGCCATTCCGACGATCATTCCGACTAACGCTGGACACAAAATGAAGTCTGCTAGTGGATTCGACATTCTTCTTTCTCTTGCATTTATAATCTTCTTAATGTACGAATGAGACATTAGCTCTGTAGGAACGAGACTTGTTACATTATTAATATGTATAAACCATGCCCAAAGCTCAAATGGTTGAAAATTGTAATATTCAAAAAAGGGGCCTGCAACGATGACATGTACCTATTCTAAAAACCAAGAATTGATTCGATCGTAGTAGTGTTGCTATATTGGGCAATGTCAACATCTTTTTGGTAAGTGTGGTTCCAAATTTGTTAAGCTTACTTCCTTGTATACATTATACCATAACTAACATCGAGGGACCATAGGAAAATTTTGTAGAAGTGTGATGCATGGACCCACTCCTTTCTCGAGAAATCATGCCTCCTCATGGATTCCTTAACATGTAAGTATTATTAAATATAATAGTGATGTTCCCTTTAATCCATCCATGGTTTTGCAAAAAAAAAAAACTCAAATTATGCACAATATCAAATATTCAAAAATAATATCGCACCAAACTTATAAGATCAAATCTCCACTACAGCACCTCAAATAGGATTACAATTCACATCTCTTTACCACCTCAAATATAGAAAAAAATATTAAATCATACTTAATCAAAAAGATTATTTAATTTTGAATAGCAATACAAAAAAAAGTAACACCTTCATCATCAATGGATACAATATTTCATCATCAAATACATCAATATCAAACTTATTGATAACAAAATATACTAAACTTTAAATTTGGAACGATTAATATAATTGAACATAATATAAAACTTGAAATATTATAAGTAAAGTTAACTTATAGGTTAACTTTCAATATATTCAATTGGGTGTGCATATAAGGACTTAAATAGTCCCTCAATTCAAGCTACTATGCTATTTATAGTAATTTTTCTACTTGTACCCAATGTCTATTCTAGGGCAATTATATATGTCACACTCCCATCCCCTTTAGAGTCAATAGTCTCCTAACAATCCCTCATATCTACTCAATATAACAATAATAGATACTTTCATCAATTTAGTATTAATTAAGGTTTAGAATAAAATATATCCAATAATTTTTAATAAAAATTAAAAAATTTCTTTAATAAATAATTTGCTAAAAAATTTATACAATAATACATGAATATAACAAAGGATAAGCCTATATATTAGAACTTTGTACGCTTGATTCGAGATCCGTACCTCAAGCAGCGCTCATTTTACAGGTGATGTGCGAGCTATATTACTCATGAAATTTTTTCTTTCGCCTATAATTATTTGGAGGATGAGATGAATATAACTCACGGAATGAGTTACTAACTTTTGGACACTACATGAGTTACAAAATGACTTCACTAAAATTCTATATATGGAGATTATATTCATAATTTCTAAATTATGTTTCTTCCATAATTTTACCTCATATTTAGTACTCATTCTAATATGAAGTTGTCGATCAATTTCCTCAAGTTTCTCTCACTTTTTAGGTGTTGTAGTACAATAAGTGACAATATTGTGTGTGTTATCAATATTTTCTTCAATAATATCCTATCGTACTTTAATAATAAAATTAAGAATATGTGCACAAAATCACATTGGTAACATACTCCCCATTAGAGATAATTCCATCTTAAACTTATTTAATATCAAATTTAGTAAGAAATCATTTGTTGAACAATAATCCATTGTAATAGTGAATAATTTCGAATCTATATTCTAATCAATAAGATAATTTGTAAGATACTCACAAAGTACATCATCACACATGTGAGTGGAAAATACACATGAAATAACCTATAAAAAGTAAAAATAATAATTACCATAATTATAATATAATCATCAATTATAATAATTTACAAAAAAAACATATTCATACATAAGAACATCCTTATTATTCAACTTTTCAACATCTATTCAGTATAATGGTCAATTATTATCATATATCATTTATTCTGTACTTTTGAAATTCACATATTTGTAGTAGTGATAATTTGATTACTAAGTTATTCAAATACTTTCATCAACTCTATTTTTTTTAACTAAAAATAGGTTTAAATAATTTTTTAATTATATTAATTGACACAATCTTAAAGCGTGGTTGTAAGCTAGCCACTAATTACAAAAATATTGAATGTTCTACCATATGCAAGGAATTCGTACGAATAATTATATATGCAAGAACAATACATGAAACTTTCTCATTGAATTTAAATTCACTAGTACCACATTTATCAAGTTTAATATGTCACCACTAACCTTTACAAAATATTGTCGGAGATACATCCATCTAAAGATCATTTGATTTCTTCGACATCTATCTAAATATTTCCTTAAATGACTTAACCTTTACTAACATCTCAAACATACATTTTCCACAATATTTGCATTTAACCTTATTTCTTTCACCCACATTCAATTTAGTAAAATGCTCTCACACATTGAAAGCCACTATGGTAGTTCTAATATGCATTTCAATTGAACTATTATTTTGTTGAATACCACCTATCGTTGTAGAATAATCATTGATGGTTCAATCACCGTCATAGACTTCTAAACTTCTACCATAATATTCTGCACTTGTATTGTACAAATTCAGGTATGCTCAGGTTCTAAGTATAAAAATCCAATTCAGGTCGGAGCAAAAAACCCTATTTAGGTCGAGTTGGAAAATTCGATTTAGATTGTGTTTCACTTTTCCAAATTGTTGAATTCAGAGGGGAGGGGTTGGAAATCGGGTGGGAAAACCCGATTCAAATTGTGTTTTATTTTTCTAGACTGTTGGATTCATTGAGGGGTCAGAAACCAAGTGAGAAAACTCAATTCAAACCGAGTGGGAAAACCCAAATTGAGTCATTTTGGAACACTCGATTTTGGTTGGGTCAGGTTGGAAAACCTGTCTCAGGTTGTGTAGGAGAAACTTATTGTAAGACTAATCTAATAGATTTAAAATTTCTTTCCTAGTCCATTGGATTTGAGTTTTGGTCTAGATCTAACCCGACTTAATATGAACGAAGTTCATACTACATGCACCTACTTCTCTTGAGTCCTAAGTCTCTTGGTTGGACTGTTTCCACTTCTCCCGACTCCCGACCAATCACCGAATCCAACAAAACCATAAATCATACAAATATGAGAAAATAACTAATGTGCAAACTAGACCCGAGTGTCATGTGGCATGTGCATTACCCATGACCTTGCTTGTCACCCACCTGACCTCTACTTTCCTCGCTCCCTACCCTTGCTCATGATTTTTGTGATTTCATCGAGTGAATCTCCCCTAGAAACACCACATAGTGAAGTGGGTGGCTAGAGTTTCATTTTTTGCCTAGATTGTAGCTAAAATAATGTTATTTTGGTAGTAATCGAGGAAAAACTCTAATTAGGTCCGACTGAGACTCGACGACACCCAAACCAAACTTCAAGTCTATTTTCCTGGACTTGGACCTAACCATCGGATCTAAGTAGGAGGAACCAAACTTGATCGTGTCCATGGTCTCGGTCCAAAATCATTGGTGCGTATCACACTACGTCCATGACCTAATCGGAGCCAACCGAGTCGGGTTAGGTATGGTCCTGACTACCACCACTACTGAAAACACAATACTATTATGTTAGTTAAGAACATAAATAACAAAAAAGAAAATTATTCATTAATTTATAAATTTAAACTACAACTGTCATGCCCCAGCCCGGTTTGGCCCGGGGTCTGATGGACAACCCGCCACTCTCTTGAACCTCAAGGAAGGTTCCTTGGGGTCAAGAGAGTCAGGTGTATTACCTATAATGCTTTCCCTGGATAACATATAACAAAATTGAAAATTTTTAAATAGTGTACCTGGTTTGGGTCTAAGGAAATAAAACCGGAGCAGTGTGTTCCTGAAAAATGTTTAGAGGGAGGGGAGTGAGCTCGACAACTCAGTGAGGGGAAACTTACTATAACGGTTTACTTGAATTTATCTTATATTTAATTTATTTCTGTTTCACACATTCACAGAATCAACAATCGCCCTCCTATCTTAGGAGGGATCACACGTTCCCAGAACGGTCCTCGACCGCGCCACTTGTGGACCGGAGCGCCTTTACTGTCCACTCTAACAGAGGGATGCTGCCTCAACCCGGAGTTTGTGCAGATATCAGTAGTCCGACCCCAAACTCGAATTCTTCCACCATGTCCGCTCAACGGGACGAGACCTCATTCCCCCTACTGCCTCGGTCTCCGGGCGTAGGAAGCCCTCAGCTTCACAACCTACTGAACGACAATACTGCCCTTATGCTCCTTGGATCGTACAGTAGTCCTTGGGTCCCATCCCTTCCTCATGTCAGGTGTCCTGATAACCCAAACCTCATGGTGCATGCACAATCAATAAGCTTTTTAAGTTATAGCCGTTATCTTTGGCCCTCTTGCACAACGATCTGTCAGCTTGGCTTCAGCCCTACCACGCGTACTAGCCCAATAGGTTCGACGACCCGGCTTCGGCAGAGTAGTGGTTTAGCCCATCAAGCTCGACAACTCAGCTTGGCTCGATGGGTTTCACACAAGTTCCCATTATTGAGGTATTTTAGCCTCATGTATCACATGTTTGTTTTGGACGGGTCCATGCCCGTATCCACCGGCCTTGGGCCCACTGCCCCTGATTTCCTTAAAATTTTTAAAATCGTCATTGAGCCCCAAATTTATCCAAAAATTACAATTTGACCCCAAACTTTTCAAATTTTACAAATCGGTCCTCCATTTGATCCAATTTGTCCAATGGACCCTCAATTGGAAGGAAATTACATAAAAAACCCTTAATTTTGTCAAATCGCCACTTGGTCTCCAATTTTTGAAAAGTCCTCAATTTGCCCAAACTTTTCAAAAATTGCATTTTGGTCCCCCAACTTTGCAAAATTTCCATTTGCCCCCAAATTTGTCTAATTTGCCCAATTGACCCTCAATTGGGGTGAATTTCATGAAAATACCCTCAATTTTGTGAAATTGTCGTCCAGCCCTCCAATTTTTGAAAATTGCACAAAAGTCCCCCAAAATCCCCAAATTGGCCTCCACCTTCTTCCCCAATTTGAGCATATGACACTTTGGATCTTACCTCGTCCAATTGGCGGCTTGTAAGTCCTTGTTTTCTTCAATTCTTGCTTCTAATCACCTCCTACAGCTCCCCTCGATAATTCTGCACTTCGAATTTCATAATTTGGCTAAGTTTCGTGCCTTGTCGGAGCTCCGCCGGAAAAGTTACAGTAGAGAGAGAAAGCTTGCATTTTTTACCGGTAGAGAGGCGGTGGCCGGAGCTTGGGGAAGGGGCGGCTAGAGCTAGTCAAGGGATACCTAGTAGGATTGAGTTCTACTGCAATTCATTGTTGCACTGCGGGAATTTGAAGAGAGAAGTTTCGTTGGTGCAATTCTGAAATTCCAATGAGGGGAGGCAAAATTGAGCTTACCAAGGCCTGTAGGGGTGTTGGGGAGGACCTTAGGTGGTTAGTGGTGGCCAAGGTGGGAGGTGGAAGGGCCGGTTGGGGCAAGGTGGTGTTGGGCAGGAGCTTGTTGCTTCAAGCTCTGAAGCAGCTTTACTGTGTGATCTCCCTCACACCTCCCTGAGCACTCCCTGGTTGTTTTGAGGAGGTTTGGAGCTAGAGGATTCTTCCCCGGTTCCAATTCCACCCTTCGGAGCTCCTTTGGTGGAGGTTTAGCTCGTCGTTGGAGCTCTGGTTTGAAGCTCGCCGGAAAACTCACTCTTCTTCTTCTTCAATAGATTGTGGGATGTTGAGAATGAATGAGTGGGTGCTCTTTATATAGGGAGGTCGGCAACTACTCGGGCTACCCGCCAGCGTAAAACTCGGCTTCTGATGCGGCTTCCGGCGACCTAACCGGAGCAGTTTTCAAGTCGCCGGAGACTCGAGCTTTTCCAATGACTTTCTCTCTCTTTCTGTTATCTGCCATTTCTTCTTTTTTTCTTCTTCTTCTTTCTTTTTTCTTCTTCTTCTTCTCTTTCGTCCAATTGGACAGGTTTCACAACAACCCTAAAAAACCCTAAAAATATAACTCATAACAAGTCTAACCATCTTTGTAATACCAAGATTTCCTAAGAGGAAATTCAAACTTAGTTGAACCAAAAATCAAGGTTGAACTAGGAATAGAAACTTGAATTAGGAATGGGCACCCAAAATCTTGACTTGAAATCTAATTGGACTAAAAATTGAGGCTGGACTCAGAATGGGAACCTAAGCAGGGAATTGAGATTCAATCGAACTAGGGATCAATTTCTAAAGCAAGAAATCAAGATTTTTGGAGAAGCGATTCTTGATCGATTGAAATCGGGATTTTTGGGTTAAATTATTGAGGGAAATCAAGAAGGGAAAAAAGATAATTTAAATTATAAAGAGAAGAAAGTTGGGACACAAGATCCGAGTCGGGTTGACCTAACTTGAATACTACTGCCCTTATTTTGTTCGATGAATTGCGACTATATACTATTAGAAAGCACGAACAAATTGGGTTAATTTTTTATTAAATTGCATGCAAAAAAATATAGGGATAAGCTGAAAAGTCCTATACCGATCTCCCTATAAGATTAATTGAGTTTTCATCTCCTCAATAGATGGAATTTTACATCCAAAATTGGAAAACGTGACACGGGTACCTCCCTCGACCACCGGGTAATTTTTCCTCACTCGACCACCAAATGAGGAGATTGTTGTGTCAAATACTGATAATGGACTCAACTTGAGTTTTATGGCTGGACCCCAACTTGAAAGTGGATGGAAAATGTTGCACGAGGGTTGTATTCTTGATTCTATTTTCGGAACCAAAAAACTACATCGTGCTGCCAACCGAGTCTAAATTCAACCATCTCCAACCACCACTATACTCCACACCAGTGCCAAAAGAATTCCTACCTCTCCCCTACCTCCCATTAGCCATGGCTAACTTCTATCAAAGGGAACATTCGGCTGCCACGAGTCAATTTCCTCTAATGTATCTATTTTGTAACTTCCATCCGCGACCGTTCTGGTCCAAAATTTGCATAGCTCTAGTGACCACTTAGCTAATAACCACCAAAAAATGAGTTGTCTAGTCTGTCACACCCCGACCCAGTTTGGTCGGAACCTTTCGTACAAGCACCACTCCTCTCAATACTATAGTAGAGACCACAAGAATCATTATAGTATTGATAGGAGCAAAGCTCAAAATAATAGAAAATAATGTATCAATTTGTGTTTTCTAAAATAGGTTCTCCCTCATCGTATCTATTGACCTCTCACTCCCTTGATAGAGATTAAATCCTATAATTAATATAAGAGGAAAGTTGGGCAAAGGGCTTTTCTCTTAGTATTCCCACATTTAGGTAATTATATGGTATTTTCCCTTCATTCCATTAACTATTATGTCATTTGATTCATTTAAGAATTAAATTGGTATGATAGTGACTTATACAAGACTTCATTTGATTCATTTAAGAATTAACATTTAATTAGAAATATGATCTAGTAGGTGTTTTATGGAAATAAATATATGATCATTATTCTTATGGTTATGTTGTCTATTTGAAAATGAATGTACTCACACATATCTCTCACATCCTATTTGGTAATTATTCATGTTCTATCAACTCATTTATGTTAAATTACATTAACTCATTTCATAACTAATATAGAAATGAGGATTGAATTGGTTAGACTCTTATGCATAGATCTCTGAATTGATCTTTATGGTGGATAAATTGTCACAGGTCTTAGGGCAAGTAAAACCTAAAACATTTACTCGGCATGATTATTGCTAATATGTAGTAATCTTTGTTTGTTTGTTTTTTTTTACACGATCCTTGAAGGTCAATCTCCATTTACCTTAAGATCAGGCTATGGTGTCTCTTGATAGGTTTTAATGCATTGGAGAGTCGGATTAGTCCAAGCTTTTAAGGCTATATTTAGATCGATGGGTTTAGAGTGATTTGGAGTAATTTGGAGGGTGTGAGTAATCACTAGTTTAATAACATAAAAGGGAGAGATTTAGAGTATTGTGTTATTTATTGCTTAAATTACTTTAATATCATTCTTTATTATTTATATTATTATTTCTTTATTTTTTTTACTATTTTTATTTTTATATATTTTAAATAAATTTATATATTAATAATATTTTATATAAATTATAGGATATAAATATATATTAAAAATATTATATATAAAAAATTAACTATATAAAATATATTTAATATAATTTAATTATATATATTAACTAATAAATTATTTAATTTAATTAAAATAATAAATTTACATTTCTAATTTTTTCATTAATAATATTTTATCTAACTTCAACTTTATTTAAACAATAAATTTTTAACATCTGAAAATCTATTATTTCACTTCCCCTCAAACACACTTTAAGGTTCCCTTTCTATTATAATCAAGAAGTAAAATTTCGACTTGAGGCAAAAAAATTTCAATTTTTTGGAGTGGTTATATAAATTAAAAAATAATAATTATTAAGCTCAATTAATATAAAATTAGATAATAAATATTTAAAAAAATATAAAAGGATTTGGCTTGAGTTACCACCATTGTCACTAACATTTTTAAATAATTAATTATAAATCCAAGTAATTTAGAAATGATATAGAAGGATTTGTACCGGATATTGAGAAATGAATTATGTATTCTATTGTTAAAAAGCTAATGAAGAAACCATGACTTGTAATATTTAAATAAGAATAATATCAAATGAATAAATAGAAAGTGAAATTACATTTATAAAATTATTAATTGAATTGTTTATTTTTTAGGTATCGCCTAATAAAAGTTAGTATGATTATCAAGTACAAGTAGATTCGATCAAAGTAAATAATGGTGTGTTATTAATTTTCATTACACATGAACTTATCAAGTCATACTGAGCAGTTCAATATTGGAAGCAGAATGGTAAATTCTATGTACACATATTATTAATAATTATAGTGATACTCAAATTCTACTTGCATATTATTAATAATTATAGTGATACTCAAATTCTACTTGCATATTATTAATAAAGTAACTTGGAAGGAGAATGGTAAATTAACTCAATTTTATAATTTATAATATTGTGTATTAAAAATATTCAAATTAAAGACTAATAGACTTTGAATTTAAAATTTTGTAAAAGTTGAAACAGAAGTGAATAGACTTATTTTACAAAAATCTAAAAATATCATGTGTACACATTTTTAGTATGAAATTACTTGCACGGTTGATATTACTAAGTAAGTTTTAAATTTCACCCTCATATAATTTAAGTAAACCAAGTCATTAATAACTTTGATAGGATATTAGAAGTTGAAACTTACCCTTAAAAGGTACTAATTTTTTTTATTTATTAATATTTAGTATAAATATTTTTTGTCAATATTGATAAATTATTTTGTTTACTTTAATAGAAATTTATTTTTTTTAATTGATTAATATGAATTTTTATTTTGAGTCTAATATGAGTATTATCATCGTAATTATTTGATAAGATTGTAAACTTATTTAAAATATCAAGTAAAAATATGATAAATATAGTGAATAAAGAACGAGATAATGTATTATAACATGTCGAACAATAATTAGTGAAATTTGTGTTACAGATGCACCATCTTTGGGTGTGTATCAAGTGTTGTATACATTTTTGGGGTAGTTGGCCATCAGCTTGACATTTTGATTCTATGTTTTAATTGATTCTGACTGCAATTGCCCACCCCATCTCATTCTACATCTATCGGCAGGTTTCTATGCACTTTTTTTAGTACAATCAATGGCTAAAAACCAGTCTGGTCCCGGCATCTTAGGCTTAAATCCCAAGTAAGGCTAACCGCTCCCTCATATCTCGGTTGGGTGCCGGGCTAGGCTTGTCTTGCTCGGTTTTAAGTTTGGGCAAGCCCGGTAGGGGGCCGGATCGGTCCAATCCACTATAGATAATGGAATCCAACGACTAAAATTATTTTTTTATTAATTATTTCTCGAATAATTTTGTTTGAGAGTAAAAGGTATTTTTTAATTATTATCCAATTTATCGTGCCTGTATTAAACCAGTAATCACGTGTGACGCCTTATTGTCCACGTATGTCGCTAGTTAGCTTTCTCTCTCCATTTCTCACCCCCGCCAAGTGAAATCTCTCTCTGCGTAGTGATGGGCCGCTGGGATTGGGTCACTGAAGCCAACAAGCAGAGCAGCTAGCTGATCTGGCCCTCGTCCATCGCACGGTACTGCTCTCTCTCTCTGGCATCTTCCTGTCGTATGATCTTTACACTGTAGGAGCTGTTAATACTGGTTATCTGAAGGCCGCTGTGCTCTGATCTTCCTGAGATTGTTAACCTCATGGTCAATATCTCCTCGTTTAGTAGCTGAGTTCTGAAGTTATTTATCTGACTGACTCGTTTTATCGGTGATCGATGTGGGAGGAAAAAGTGTTGAATAACCGTAATGGCTCTGCTTAATCGCTGACCAGTCAATGTTTCATATGTGCACGGTGACTCCCTTGACTCTTTATTCGATATGGGTAAATTGGCGCTGCAACCTTTGATTGGTAACCCGATTTTATGACGAATCAGTTTTGAAGGTTTTTCTTTGTGATGCCTTGTAAAAGAGCCTTTTGAAGGTATTTTTTTCTTTTGATATTTTTTACCTGCTCCCAAGGGCATCATTTAGCTCACACCTGCTTCTCTAAGTTATTCTATGCAGTGCAGCTATTTACCTGCCTTATGGTCTTTGACTCTTTGCAGGTCATCTTAGGCATATAAATGTCACTGATGGAGTCCTGTGACTGCGTTGATACCCAGTGGCACCCTGGAGAGCTTCTAGTGAAGTATCAGTACATTTCAGACTTCTTGATAGCAGTGGCATACTTCTCTATCCCCTTGGAGCTGATATATTTCGTACAAAAATCAGCTTTCTTCCCATATAGATGGGTTCTTATGCAGTTTGGTGCCTTTATAGTTCTATGTGGGGCAACCCACTTTATAAACTTGTGGACGATCAATATGCACTCGAAGGCTGTTGCTGTGGTAATGACCGTTGCCAAGATTTCATGTGCTATAGTGTCATGTGCAACTGCCTTGATGCTTGTCCACATAATTCCTGATTTACTTAGTGTGAAAAATCGGGAATTGTTTCTGAAGAACAGGGCTGAGGAACTTGATAGGGAGATGGGACTTATTCTTACCCAAGAAGAAACTGGAAGACATGTCAGAATGCTAACCCATGAAATAAGAAGCACACTTGATCGGCACACTATACTTAAGACAACACTGGTGGAGTTGGGTCGAACATTAGGTCTTGAGGAATGTGCGCTGTGGATGCCATCAAGAAACGGCATGAGTCTCCAACTCTCACATACTCTTCACCACCAAATATCTGTTGGATCCAACATACCAACTAACCTTCCCATAGTCAATGAAGTGTTCAATAGTCCACAAGCAATGCGCATCCCATATACATGCCCATTAGCAAGGATTAGACCTCTTGTGGGTAGATACATGCCCCCTGAAGTTGTTGCTGTCCGAGTACCCCTTTTGAATCTCTTGGATTTTCAGATTAATGATTGGCCAGACCTTTCAGCAAAAAGCTATGCTGTGATGGTTCTCATTCTCCCAACAAACAGTGCTAGACAATGGAGAGAGCATGAATTGGAACTTGTTGAAGTTGTTGCAGACCAGGTTTGTTTCGACTTGAGAGCCATCAGTTACATTCCAAATTTAGTCCCTTTATTTCCCCTTAATTTTCTCCAATTCCATTTATAAGTTAGCAATCTCAGTGTTCTTATTAGTTGCTGTTTTCTTTTGGGTTATACTGCTGTTGAGGGGATTTTAAATTGTGTTGTTAACATAGGTATGAATGGTGAACTTAATGTAATTGGTGTCCATGCTTTTGTTACATCTTTGGAACCAATGGAATTTACATGACTTATCTTTACACCTCCAAATCTAATGTGTCATATCTAGTTTTATGCACTAAAGCTGCTCTCTTACCTAATATGGATCTTACCTCTGTATATCATAGAGTGTCATGCAGCATCACCCTTGAGAATTTGGAATTATTTTAGCTAAAAAAATTGTGTCATGATATTTGTCCATATACACATAATTGGACATGTTATTGCATGTTTGGGCATAAATCACATGCTATATTACATGGCTTTTATTTCTCGAGCTTTATATCTGCACTGAGTACAAGAATCACAGAAATGCTCTCAAGGATATACTTTTCTGCTGAACTTGTTCTTTGGATTTTCTATGCAGGTAGCTGTTGCTCTCTCGCATGCAGCAATTCTGGAGGAATCCATGCGTGCTCGAGATCAACTCCTCGAACAGAACATTGCCTTGGATATAGCACGTAGAGAGGCAGAGACTGCTATTCACGCTCGCAATGACTTCCTCTCTGTTATGAACCATGAGATGAGAACTCCCATGCATTCCATAATTGCATTGTCTTCACTTCTTCTAGAAACTGAACTTACTTTGGAGCAAAGGGTTATGATAGAGAATGTACTCAAGAGTAGCAAACTCTTGGCTACACTTATTAACGATGTTCTTGATCTTTCTAAACTCGAGGATGGAAGTCTTGAGCTGGAGAACCAAACTTTCAACGTTCATTTAGTTGTCAAAGAGGTAGTTCCATGGTTCTATCCTAACTCATGGTTTTTGAAAGTTTGATCAGATCCTTATGAGATCTCACTTCCTCATGAATTTATCTCGAATTGTGATCTTTTGGCTCAACCTTAGTTTAAAAATGAAGTTCGTCTTTCAAATTTTTTTAGTGTCAAGCCAGTGTTATCCACGCAAAGCCAGGTTGAACTTTGATATTCTTATATTGAAGTTCTGTCTCTGAAGCCCATGATACAAATAACAGATGTTGCCATGAATTAGTTTTAATTTGCTCTTCCCTTCTTGCTGCAGGTTATGGACTTGATAAAACCTATAGCCTCTGTGAAAATGTTGTCCATCAATTTAGTTTTGGCTCCTGATGTGCCCATTTTTGCTGTTGGTGATGAGAAACGTCTACTGCAAACTATCTTGAATATAATGGGAAATGCCGTGAAGTTCACCAAGGAAGGTCATGCTTCTCTTAGAGTTTCTGTCATAAAACAAGAATCAGTAGGAGACTGGCTACCTCCTGAACAATATCCGGCATCAGCTGAAGGCCGCTTCTTATTGAAAATTCTGGTTGAGAAGCATGCACTTTCTTCTGCAAACAATCTGAATTAAATGCTCTTTGCTTCACTGAAGTTGAACTTACATATATTGTTCGGTGCCTTATGACAGGTGACAGACTCAGGTTGTGGGATTGCTCCCCAAGATCTTCCAAATGTATTCACAAAATTTTCTCAGCCTGGAAGTGGATCCAATCAAAGTAACTCCAGTGCAGGACTTGGACTTGCCATTTGTAAAAGGTATGGATCACCTTCGGCCCAATATTAGCATCCTGCCAGCATTCAGCAATGGCTTATATACTTATACTCTTGCATGTATATAAACCTTGATGTAATAAATAGACTTAAAAAATAACAAACACAAACTTTCACATGAGTATTGCCCTTTAAACATCAAATAGCACATTGGCACGGGAATTCATATATGAGGCCAACTGAAACCATGAATATAACCATGTATTCATAGAATCAGTTGAAGATCGTAGAGCATGACATTAATAATTCTTCGATGTAGTCTCGTAGAAAATTGGGACATGTAAAGTATACTTATCCCTTGAAGTTGTTTCATAATTTTCATTTCTTTTCAATGGATCAGGTTTGTCAATCTCATGGGAGGTCACATATGGGTCAAGAGCGAGGGCCTGGGCAAAGGGACCAGCGTCACATTCCTTGTCAAGCTAGGAGTATGCAAGGATCTCCGTGATTTAGGAGCACTCCTAGTCGCAAACAGAGATCGGCCAAGTCATGGAAGTGTAGATTTCTCGAGGCATAAACGACCCGTGGGAGGTGCGGAAGGGAAGGTTCCTCGAAACCAAAGGTATCAGAGGAGTTTCTAGAGGAAAAAAACAGGTAAGACAAGGTTCCGGGGAATGAAGGAAAGGCCCAATCCAATTTTAAGTATTTTTTAATGCTTATAACAGTTCAAGCAATGCTTTTGGCGCTATATGGGAAAGTGGACTGAATGAATGCTGGTAGATCTTTGCTAAGGTGTCGACTTGTAAGGACTAAACAATCTGTTTATCCTATCAGTTTACACTACTAATGAGCTCGAAAGCGAGAGTAAATAAGTAATTGTATACTAAAATTCCATATTGTGTCATATGTGATATATTTATAGGGGGCGATTGACATGAAAATGCAAAAATTCTACATGCTTTGCCAATTTTTCACATTTTTTCTTCTCGTTTGTCTTATTTATCTTCCAGTATAAATGCTAATGGATTGCTTTTGGCAAGCTCTTTAGCTTTCCTTCTGAAGTCTTTATATAAACAAAGTAATCTATTGGGAAACTAGTTCATTTATACACTTAAATTGGATCATTGTGAATATTTTATCGTGAATTGTAATGTTTAATCAGAATTACCACGATTTTTTAATTTATATTATTATTATATTTTCCCACCATTCTCCGTTGGCAACCAAGTTCATTCATACTAACCATAAAAAATAAGAAGAAACTTAATAAGACAGACCCCACGGCAGAGGACCCAGAGCCAGAGAATTCGAACCCAGCGTAAAATTCCCCCATGTTAAGAAGATCAGCTGCACCAACAAAAAAACAACTCTGAGATGAAAGTGGGATTAAATAAAAATTCAAGTAAAAAGATCGTCACGGAATTGAAGATCACAATACAGCCAAGGATTAATTTGGATCTCGTGTTGTTCGATATCCCTCAAGAATTAAATTAGGATGATTCAACCTTGTTAGAGGAAAGGAGAGAAGAGGACATTCACTTTTACTATTAAATTTACACTAACAGTGTTAATCTTGTGATTGACAAAAACATTCTATATTATGCGACATTAATATTATTCCTGGGCATCCGTAGAATGCAAGTACTCAAATCTAGTCAAAGAGAAACTTTTGACGGGGAGCTTTGCTCTCTCTGCATATAATATACCCGCAATTATTGTGACAACCCATAACTATCTACAAGTTACTGAGGCCCCACTCCTCCCTCGGCTTCCCTTGTCAAGACTCAGACGGCCTGCCAGGAATATTTCATGGAGTAGACCACCAAAGGATAGGTTAAGCCAAATACGGACGCGCATGCGCAAGGGCAATAAAACCGGAGCTTAGGCTTTCTTGGTACGAAGGAACAAGAAACTGATACTTGAGGTGAGAGTTTACTGTCCAAGCCGTAAACTTTTTCAATGATGGTGTTCGTTGGTTTGAGAGTTGATAGGGAATATGTACCGTCCTGGGCAGCTCAGGGCAGATCGCGATGATCAATACTGTACAAAACTTCAATTATTATATTAATTATTTATTATAATAATAAGTTAATTATTTTATATAATATATTATTTTAGATGCTGCTCTCCCGTTCCAAATCCGGAAAGAACAATCAGCACAGAAGTTCAATAATTATGAGGATCCATCTATCAAAATGATATTATTATCCCAAAACTAATGAAACTTGCAACAAAGAACACCAAGCATTATAGTCTAATAGAAGTTGGAAACCCCTAATATAGCATGGATGAAAAATAGCAGATATTCTCATTTTGGTTTCGACCAAGAATCAAGAGAGGCAACACAAATCCATGCTTATGAAATAGAATCTACTATTTTATGATATTTGGAGATAAGACATAAAATGACTATGAACATAACAAAGTATTTTCAAGGAAAATGCATCATGCAACAAAAGAGCACAGCCAATTCACATCTTGGCATTAATCTTAAAGAGTCATGAAAGGCAAGACAAACTTGGACTGACCAAACAGAACCTACTATTTTATGATATTTAGAAGTGAGAAACAAGACGACTGAAAAAAAATTTCAAGAAAAATGCCCCCTACTTTTGAATCATCTTATAGACTAAACCTCCCAGATAAATTGCAAAGCCCTTCACAAAATATTATTGCTTAATTTCATGGATATGTTATATAGTACCGGAAGAAATCATTCAGCTACAAAGCAGTATAAAAAGAATTAGTTAAACAAAGTAGATAAAAAAGATAATATATTAAAACTCAAAATGCTTGCCCTTTAGTCTGTATTTTTTTTGTGAACTAATTAGTTTGATTTTAGCTTCTTATTGTTTTATTATTCTCATAATTGTTTGTTTAATTATTAGTGAATATTTATCTACTTAATTAAATTCGAAGATAAATTTATCATATCCAAACATTTAATGGTTACTTATTAGGTTTAATATATATTTTTATACACTGAAATTTTGGACAAGTTTGGATATAAAATTGATTAGTTGGTATTTACCGGTAAACTAATAATTTTAATTTTAACTTATTATTGTGTCATTCTTCTCATACTTGATAGTTTAATTATTAGTGAATGTTAATCTAGTTAATTTAATCTAAAGATAAAATTATCATCTTCAAATGTTTAATGGTATTTGATAGGTCTAATACATATTCTTTTGCACAGGAGATTTCGGAAGTTCGGGCATAAAATTGATTAGTAATTTAATTTTAGCTTTTAATTAATGGTGAATGTCTATCTAGTTAATTAAATTTGGAAATAAATTTATCATATTCAAGTGTTTAATAGGTACTTGATAAATCTAATCCATATTCTTTTGCACTAAAGTTTTGGGAAGTTTGGACATAAAATTAATTAGTCAGTACTTTCTTGTGAAGAAATGAGCTTTATTTTGCTTTTTATTATGTCATTCTACTCATACTTGCTAGTTTAGTTATTAGTGAATGCCTATTTAGTTAATGGGTACTTGATAGGTCTAATTCATATTATTTTACAATGAAATTTTGGGTAACTTTAGGCATAAAATGGATTAGTTGGTATTTGCTTGTTAACTAATGAGTATGATTTTAGTTTCTTACCGTGACATTCTATTCATACTTGCTAATTTAATTATTAGTGCTATCAAGTTAATTAAATTTTGATATAAATTTTATCATATTCAAAATTTTAATTGGTACAATAATAAGTATAAAGCATATTTTTTTACATTAAAATTTTTGTGAATTTGAACGTAAAATTGATTAGATGATATTTGCTAGGGAACTAAGTAGTTTGATTTTAACTTCATATTGTGTAATTCTTCAAATAATTGCTTGTTTATTAGTGAATGTCTCTCACTTAATTAAATATGGTGATAAATTTATCCCCTTCAAATATTTAATAAGTACTTGATAGTCTAATGCATATTTTTTTACAATTAAGTTTATGAAAGTTGGGGCATAAAATTGATATGTCGGTATTTGATTGTGAACTAATGAACTTGATTTTGTATTCTTATTGTGTCATTATACTTACACTTGCTAGTTTAGTTATTATTGTATATCTATCCAGTCAATTAAACCTGAAGATAAATTTATTATATTCAAATGTTTAATGGGTACTTGATAGATCCAATACATATTATTTTACACTAAAGTTTTGGTTAAGTTTGGGCATAAAATTGATTAGTAGATATTTACTTGTGAACTGATGTGCTTGATTTTAGCTTATTCTTGTGTCATTAGTCATACTTGCTACTTTAATTATTAGTGTATGTTTATCTAGTTAATTAAATCTTGAGATAAATTTATCATTTTTAAATATTCTTGATAGTTCTAATGAATGTTTTTTTTATGATTTTTTAGAATTTTACACTGAGATTTTGAATAAGTTTAGACATAAAATTGTTTAGTTGGTATTTACACTGTGAAGTAATAGTAATGAGTTTGATTTTAGTTTCTATTATCATTCCCTCGTACTTGCTATTTTAACTATTAGTGAACCTCTATCTAATTAATTATGGATATAAAATTATGATATTTAAATGTTTAGTGGGTATTTAATATTTCAATGCATATTCTTTTACATTGAATTTTTTGAATATATTTGAGCATAAAATTGATTAGTTAGTATTTGACTATGAACTAATTAGTTTGATTTTAGCTTCTTATTATGTTATTCTACTTATATTTGCTAATTTTATTATTAGTGAATATTTATCTAGTTAATTAAAATTAGAGATAAATTTATCATTTTCAAATGTTTAATGGTTTTTCTTGAGCAAAAATAATGTTTAATGGGTACTTGATAGGTTTAATACATATTCTTTTTCAATGAAGTTTTGGGTTTAATACATATTCTTTTTCAATGAAGTTTTGGGTAAGTTTGTGCATAACTTTGATTAGTGGGTATTGTGAACTAAGGATTTTGATTTTAACTTTTTATTGCGTTAATCTTCTCCTAATTGCTTGTTTTATTGTGCAATCTATCTAGATAAATTTTTCATCTTTAAATATTTAATAGGTACTTGATAGGGCTAATGTATATTCTTCTACAATAAAATTTTTGTAAATTTGGACATAAAATTCATTAGTTTGTATTTACTTGTAAACTAATGAGCTTGATTGTAGCTTTTATTATGTCATTGTACTTATACTTGCTAGTTTAAATATAAAGTATGTGAGTGTATATTGATGAATTTGTAAAATTTGCTAATATTCATATTGATGATTTAATTAGTTAATTATTTATATTTTTAATAATTAAATTTATAAAAAAAACTATATATAAGACCATATATTATGAAAAATAATTATAACTATTTAATATTAATATATAAAATTATCTTTCATTAATGTATAAACAATTAAAAAATATTTTTATAAATATATTTGAAGACATTATATAATAAATAAAAATATATAATTATATATATTTCATATTAATATATTTTAATATATGAATTAAATATATTTAAATAAAAAATTAATAATTAAATTATTAGAAAAAAAATAAATATATATTAAATTATTGAATATTATGGAATAAATTATTAGTTAAATATTTTTTATATAACTTTGCAGTTAATATAAATATATGTATAAAAATATATAAATATACATATTATGTGTATACATAATAAAAAATATGTATAACAAATATAGAAGCATATATATATATTATATGTATATATAATAAAAAATATGTATATGTATCTACATAAAAAAATGTGTACATATTATATAAATAAATTAATATATACAATTTTGAGGTTAGCAAAAATTTGAGAAATCGAAAAATTGAATAATAAAGACTCAATAAAATAAATACAGAATTTTGGATTATCATATTTTAAACCCTAAAACCCGGTGTCCTCTCTAT
Source organism: Trapa incisa (assembly GCA_030064435.1). Taxonomy (NCBI): domain Eukaryota; kingdom Viridiplantae; phylum Streptophyta; class Magnoliopsida; order Myrtales; family Lythraceae; genus Trapa; species Trapa incisa. Next base: position 3,938,475 of record CM057770.1, on the reverse strand, counting down.
ATCTTCGAAAGTTGGAGATAGAAATTCGGCTAGAGGAAGTATGGAGGCCATGGATATGGAATTAGATGAAGACCGGCTAGTGGAGTCATTGTCAGAGGATAAGCCACTAAAGCGATTGGGCCTAAAGAACACAATTCAGACCAACTTCGGTGATGACTACGTCTTCGAAATCACTCCCAAGTAAGTATGCAGTTTCCCTATGAAATTTCCCGGTACGGAATCTGTAAATTAAGCTAAAATTAACACGGGTTGATCGGTTTTATCTCTTTGGAATGAAAGGTTCGATTGGACGATGATGGGGGTTTCCCTGTCGACCAATGCGGTGAAGCTGTACTCCCCTGAAACGGGGCAGTTCTGCGGGGAGTGTAGAGGTCACACTGCGACCATTAATCGGATCTCGTTTTCGGGTCCTTCCGGCCCTCATGTGTTGCACTCATGCTCCTCTGATGGCACCATTAGAGCTTGGGATACGCGGACTTTCAAGGAGGTGCGTTTTTTAGGGTTCATGTTTTCTTCGTTGTTCTCCGTTCTATGCGCGACTTACCAATTCTGGAATAATATTGAATGCACGATAAATTGCTTTAGACATTGAAAGTAAGAGATAAAATTAGTGCTTCTTGTTGAAAAGTATTCCCTTTTTTGCTGAAGTAAAAAACTCCGAGAAGGAAAATTTGATATGCTATTATTTTGTGTTTGGTAGCCCCTAGTTAGTATCTCAATTCCACTACCAATCAGATCAAATCCTGAATTTGTTTGAATTAGGTGCATAAGTAATGTGCTCTCAAAAAATTGCTCCCCAGTCTATGGTTCATGTTGTGATGGGCCATGGTAGTGTACTTAGTGCTTCTAACATGTTATCTCTCCCTTTTGTTATTGAAGTTCCTTATAATACCTATGGAATCCAAAGAGAGTGGGATGTTCCGTTGTTTGAATATTTAATAATAAAATAATAACTGCATGGCAGGTATCATGTATACGTGCTGGTCATTCACAAGAAATTTTCTGTTTTTCATTTGGGGGTTCAAGCAATGTTCTCCTTTCAGCTGGTTGTGATTCTCAGGTTTGCTTTATCTTGTTTGGCCTTTGGTTTATGCCAATAATTTGGATGATTGATTTTAAAGTTATATCACTTGAAATATACAGAGCACGTGGCAAAACTTGCTCGGATTAGGAAGTCATCTACATTCTTTAGTGTGTTTCTGCTCACTTGGTTCATGTTTATACATCCCTTTTCATAATGTTTTTATTCTGTTTAAAGTGTACTATAGGTGGGCAGAACCTGCTTAGGTTATGATAGTTATTTTCATTCTTTAGTATGTACCGTTATACTTTAAGTAAGGCTCAAGTAATCATGCTGGTATTATGATGTGGATGTGTAGTTGTTTATGCATTCAAATGCCACTTTTGTTGAATTAGATTCTATTTTGGGACTGGAGAAATAAGATGCAAGTGGCATGCTTGGAAGAATCTCATGTTGACGACGTCACACAGGTATAACTAGAAATCTTGTGAATGAATCTGTATGTGTGTTAGCTATAATTCATATGTGAATTATATAATCTATCCCGTGTTTAGTATACTATCACCTTCTTTTGGTTTGTGTCTAATATATTCTGAACGGTGACTTTGATAGGTTCAATTTGTCCCTGAACAACCAAATACACTTGTATCTGCCTCAGTAGATGGGTTGATTTGTGTTTTTGACACTGCTGGTGACATTGATGACGATGATCATATGGAATCGGTAAGTTTTGGGTTCGTGGGTATAAAATTGATTAGTCGGTTTTTTCCTGTGAACTAATGAGTTTGATTTTAGCTTCTTATTGTGTCATTCTTCTTATAATTGTTTGTTTAATTATTAGTGAATGTCTATCTAGTTAATTAAATTTGGAGATAAATTTATCATCTTCAAATATTTAATGGGTACTTGTTAGGTCTAATGCATATTCTTTTACACTAAAGTTTTTGTTAAGTTTGGGATAAAATTAATTAGTTGGTATTTGCTTGTGAGCTAATTAGTTTGATTTTAGCTTCTTATTGTGTGATTTTTTTTGTAACTGCTTGTTTAATTATTAGTAAATATATATCTAGTTAATTAAATATGGAGATCAAATTTTCATTTTCAAATGTTTAATGGGTACTTGATAGATCTAATGCATATTTTTTTACATTGAAGTTTCAATTCAAAATAATCCTGTTTTTTGTTCTCCTTAAAATGAAAGTTATGTGCAATTCTCATATAATATCATTTCAACCTCTTTACTTGAAAGACCGATTGTGTTCTCTTCACCACTCTCTTCATTATAAGTTCTACTAGTGGTGTTTTGTTTTCTCTCATTGGATGATTGATAGAGGTTTCGAGCTCGTTTGCAAATTATTTCTTGCTTGCAATTATTGTATATCTAAATTTCTTCAAAGCATGATATTTTCTTACACTTGTTTAATAATATTTTTACCCTTCACAATTATGTAGGTAATAAATGTTGGAACTTCAATTGGGAAGATTGGGATGTTTGGAAGAAATTATGAAAAGCTTTGGTGCTTGACTCATATTGAAACCCTGAGGTATCATGTTTTTTTCTTTTCATTAGAGCAATTATTGTCTTTGTGATGGATTATCCTGATTGATTCTGGATCACAAATATGATAACTTTACGATGTTAGTTTTAAGGCAATATTTTGAGATTGGTCTATGACTGGAATACAACAGAGAGTGGTGGATTATTTTGAGATTATGTCCATTATATGAGCCTATTTTTACTCATTGTTTTTCATGGTATGTTTGGATACATATATTTTATCTTTCTCAGTGTATGGGACTGGAAGAATGGTGCACATATTGGCAACTTTGAAGATACTCGGTCATTGGCATCTATCAGTTGGAAAAATGGGCAGGTTTGTCAATATTGTGTAGTCACAATGTTCAAAATTGGTCAAACTAGAATGATAATCAATGCATTTTTCTTGAATGAATAATTAAAACTTAATGTATTATGCAGGTTGATTATTTTGTAGATTGTCACCATGAGGATGATGGTCTGTGGGTGATTGGTGCCACCAATTTGGGTGCATTAGGTTTCTTCCCTGTCAACTATACTGCCGGGCCTACCATAGGACCTGCAGAAGCTGTTCTAGAGGGGGGACACACTGGTATTGTCAGAAGCGTGCTACCATTATCAGGCTTACCGGGGACTTCATCTGCCCGAAGGCGAGGTATGTTTGGCTGGACTGGTGGCGAGGATGGTCGTCTTTGTTGTTGGTTCTCAGATCTTTCTTCTGACGCACAGCGGTCTTGGACGTCCACTTCACTGGTTTCAAGGTCACCTCGAACTCACCAAAAGAAATATATGCATCAGCCCTACTAAAGCGTCCAAGGAAGCTTTTATTCTAGTTAAGAACTCTGTGCTTTAGTTGCCCATGTGGAAATTCCATGCGTTTTTACTCCCCTATATATATATATATTTGTATTAACAAGCTGAGCTTTTTATTTGTCTTGTTGCTTTACAAATATTTTTTGGTGGAATGTACTTTACAAATTTATTAAAGATTACCAAGTGTAAGACAAAAAATAGACTAAATTTCAGGATAGTTTTTTCTACAAAGAACATTATAATTAAATAAAATCAACATTTTCCATCCACGACCATTGGTTTTTTAGATAATTACTCGATGTTTCTTTTGTCCTATACATAATGTAGCACAAGGGATAGACACTATTTGCTCCAAAACCTATTTATGCAAAACTTACTAAATCCTCCTAATTCCAACATTTGGCCTTTTCACTTCTCTCTTATTTGTTGAAGTTTGAGTCTATGATTCCAACAAGGGCTAGTTCATTAACTACTTCGTCCCTACTACTATCCTTATCTAGTTGTCTCTCGAGTCTACTCGTTCTTAATGCTCATCCTATTGCCCTTTTTAGGGTGTAGTCTTTACTATTCGAGTTTACGCTAGGATCTTGAAGAGCTTCCTCCTAGATGTGGTTGAAATTTTGAGTATGAGTCGTGTTTCTTGGGGTGGTATCCTTTCTGACTCCTGTAGTTGAGAAAACGTTATTCTTTGAAGGTATTGCTTTAAATCCTTGCGGTATGGGACAGTCCTTCACTTCATACCTCATTTCCCATACACCGATAACAGGTTATCTTGATAACTGTCCTTAGTAGTATTTGGCACTTTCTCAAGTAGTGTTCTTATTGTCCACACCTTGTAATAGGTCACTTCCTTGCCCAGTAGTTACTCCAAGAGTTCTCTTAGACTCCTTAATCACCTTGACAGTTTTCTTGTTGTGCCTTCTTTGCCCAATAGTTCCCCCAAGAGTTCTCCTAAACTCCTTAGTCCCCTAGTTCATTTTCTTATTTGGAATGGGAATTTCCTTGGTCTTTGTGATGTTTAGGGTAACACGAGTTTGTTTGGTTACTTTTCTTGGAGCAATCTTCCTACAGCTGATGTCATGCCCCCGACCCAGTTTGGTCGGATCCCCGTGATCAACCCACTGCTCCCTTGGTTTAAGAGGGGTTTCCCCTTCTTTTAATCAAGAGGAGCCATGTCACGCTCCGACCCGGTTTGGTGGGATCCCCGTGAGCAACCCGCCACTCTCTTTGATTTATGAAGATGTTCACCCTTTTTTAAATCGTAAGGAGCAAGACATTATTTTTCCTATAATAACATTATATAAAACTAAATATAAATTTTACATACCGTCTTAAGGTTCAACTATGAAAAGATCTTTAAGGTTGGTTTCCCTTGGTCACCTGGAAAGGAATAAAGGGAGGGGCTGAGTTCTACAACTCAGTTAATGGGTGTTGGAATTAAGTTTTCATAAATAGCTTTAATCAAAGTGTGCCAAAAATTTTCATTTCCTTTAATAATGATCTTTTCTCAAATTTCGGTTTTCAAAACCTCTTTTCCTCATTCCCACATTAGTTGTGTTTAACAATCAACACACACCTTTCATCAAGAAGGGAACACACATTTATAGGGCAACCCATCCACTGTATCCACTTATAGCTCAGAGCATCTTTACCAGCGACCAAGATAAAAGCCCATCCACTTCTACCCTAGATCTGAGTGAATGTTCGCAACATTCGATCCTCATACTCGAAATCAACTCTATGTTTGTATGAGGACAAAGACCTCATCCCGACCCCATCTCGGCCTCATGTGCAAGAAGCTATGTTGAGCTTCATGACTGTTGGCACGACAAATTACCCTTATCTCCACCATGTCGTCCAATAGCCCTTAGGATGCATCATTACCCCTCTTGGGCATCTTGATGGTCCTGAACCTCAAGTGCATGCACAAACAATAGTTTTTCCACATATCCATTTATCTTTGGTGCCACTGGTCCAACGACCTTGATCCTCAACCCAACCTGCAGCTATTTGTCTAGGCCGGTCTGTCGACCTGGCCCTGACGTACTACCGCCAGTCCATCGAGTATGCCGATCCTATTTTGGTACCATGGCGAAATCAAATAACCATTTCATTATGAGTTTTAATGGCTTTCATATCTCATGTTTGTTTATGAGCTCCTGCTTGTGCCCATTGGCCTTGGCCCCACTGTACGTGATTTTCCAAAACCGGGCATTTAGCCCCACAAGTTCAAAAACTGAGGCCTCTGGCCTATCTAAACTATTCTAGCTCTCGTCAAGAAGGTCTCCCAAAGAGTTTAAGCATTGGCACATAATTAAGGGAGAACACTTCTGATAAAACATCTTTTCACTCCATCACACCAACCGGGTGTGATGATATCTCCGCTTACAACCCTCAAGCAGGTTTCTCCTTCCTTCAAGGAAGTCCATCATACCAACCGAGTATGATCTCTACTAGATTTTAGCTTAGTTTCCACATCACTCCAACCGAGTGTGATGTTAAAATTTCACTTAGAAGTGGTCTTTCGTTTCTAGAGTGTTTATCATCCCAACTGGGTATGATGTAAATAAGCCCACTCACTTGATAACTGTAATGTGTTCGTCCTCGGTTGATTTTCCAAGTCAACGCAATATTTCTCTTGCTGGCATTCCGATCACACTTGACCCTACACAATTTGGGTAGCCTTTTCACTTAAGGTTTGGCCTAAAAGCCTAGGCTCACAAATTATTGATTAATTGCACTTAGGTCCCTAAAGTTCTTTTCTCTTAACTTTAGGTCCCTAATGCTCATATTTGCCCACTTTGAGCCCTAAGGATTCCAAAATTTCCCTATGAGTACTCATTTTACTCAAAATTGTATAAGGGGTTCAAGCTTTCCAAATTTCCAATTTGGTCTCCCAACTTTTCAAAAATTACCATTTTGCCTCTACTTTCCATAAATGGCAATTTAGCCCCAATTATTCCAAAAATCGACCAAATGGTCCTCCAACATCTTTTCCATGGCCAATTGGCCTTCAATTTTGATAAATTGCAAAATGGTCCCTCAATTTTACAAAATCCCCAAATTTCCCCATATTTTCCCCCAATTTCTCCCCTTCAAAGTGACCGAATTTGATTTCTTCAAATTGGCCATTCATTCGGAGTTAATTGCTCCAATTGAAGGTATGGATCATTTCCTACACTTCCATACGATTCAATTGAGCTTTGAACCACGTCATTTGGGTTCGAATTGAGCTTCGAAAGCTTACAGTCGAAGGTGCAATGGTCTGAGCTCTCTATCGGGGAAGGTAGCTCTCTTTCTGAGATACCTTTTAGGATCAAGAATTCCTACAATTGACCCCAAATCGAGAGAGAATTTCGTTAGTGAAATTTCACAGTTTCTCTCTCTAACTCTAACATGCAACAACTAAGGAGGGCCAAATTGCCTTACCTTTTAGCTCAGTTGAAGTCGTATGAGAGCTGTGGGGATGTTGGGAGGGCTTGGTTTGGCTAGATGAGGGCTGAATTTGGTTGATTTCAGCTCGACCGAAACAGGGCAACTTCAGTCCTTCAGATTTGCTTCACTGTTTGATTATGTCAGCGCTTCTCCGGCGGTCCTCGGATCAAACGGAGGTTGCTATCAAATAGCTTACTTCCCCTAGAGTCTAAAGAACCCGATCTCGCCTTTTGAGGTTAAGAAAACTACCCAAGTCGGAGCTCTGGTTCAAGCATCACCGAAAAATGGAGCATTTAAGAGAGAATGGAGATTTCAGGTGTGAGGAGGATGAATGCAGATGGGCTCTTTATATAGGGAGCTCAAGGACTCTCTACCTGACCATTTGTTATCTTTGTCAAGCTCATTCATGACCTGAAATAGCCTGAACAGTGATGATCCCTCTTCATCGACGCTGTCTGTTCAAGCATTGAATGAACGGTGTCGTCATTTGAAGGAAGAAGATAACATTGTTCTGAACCGGACCGAACTGGTCCGGCCTGGTTCGATGCTTAAAATGACCAGTTCAAGCCTGATTCGACCGGTTTTCTCAAAATTAAAAATTTCCACATTCATTCTCTATCCAATGGTGGCTTTAATTCCCAATTTGAATATTTTAAGTCACCTAGAAAAATAAATTTAGAAACCAGTTCAAACTGGTTCAATCCGGTTCATTTAAACCGGTATGATTTTCTCTTCCAATTTTTTCCAAAGTCCTTTTTCATGACTTTTATCACTATTTGAGTCACTTGGGGTTTGTAAATTTCTCAATTTACCCTTTCTTTATTGGTTGTGGTTTGTGAGCCGGCTCGGTTTTCTCTTTTGAGTTGTTCGGTTCTTCCTCTGATTTTCTTATCTTTAAGGGATGGGGTTTACAACTCTCCCCTCCTTCTAGGAGTTTTGTCCCCAAAACTAAATTAGCATTCTTTGCCTTGGAAATAATTTCCCTTGATGTTCACTTGGGTTTGCTTGACATGCTTACACTTCGGTTGTTCTTTCACTTAACCCCTTCACAACTCACACGTAAGGAATTTCTTTTCCTTTCCATTGTTTACTCATTCCATGGAGTTTATCATAACTAGGCATGTCTTATCCACTATCCCAAATGCACATCCTTGGGTTCACTTCTTCCTCTACTTAGGGCAAGATTCTTTCTCTAGGGGTTCTTGCCCAAGACTTCAGGATTGCGAGTTACAAAATGCTTAATTTTTCCCGTATCTAATTATTCTCTTGATCATTGAAACCCTTAGCTCGGTGTTCTTTCAAGCATTACTTACTTATTTTCACAAATTTCGGTGTTACCACCTTTTCGTCCTATTTTGACCTTTCTTCCATCCATTGTTTATTACAACTTCGGTCCAATTTTTTTTTTTTTTATTTTTGATCTTGTCATGCTTAACTAACTGACTCTTCCTTACACGAGTCACATTTTTCCCCTGGGACTGTTGGGTGTACATGTCCCTTATAACACAACATGTTCTAGAACTTGTCTTTGTCCATTAGGATTATAGAATACTTGATGGCTTTGGGGAAGAAATAGGAGGCAATTTGGGGATTTTTCAAAGGAAAAGGGGCTTTGTGCAATTCTTCAAAAATTCAAGGGTCGAATGATAATTTGATGAAATTAAGGGCATTTTCGTGAAATTTACGCCCAATTGAAGTCCAATTGGGAAATTTGGATAAAATGGAAGGCCAATTGATAATTTTTAAGAAATTAAGGACCAATTGGAAATTTTTTAGAAATTAGGAGCCAAATGGAATTTTTGGAAAATTGTGGGCAAATTGGCGGTTTTGGTAAAAAAAAAAAAGGCATCAAGAAGGATAAATTGAAATCCTATGGTCTTAATTGAAATAAAGGGGCAAATAGGGACCTAAATATAAAAGTATAAACTTTAGGAACTTAAACATAATTAAGGCATAATGTGAGGGTCTATGCACAAATACTCGAAAATATGCGGCCTCTTAGGCAAATCGTCCTGATATGGATATTCGTACCATGTAGGAGCAGATTGTCCAAATACTAGCACCAGGGAGCATGCGACGAGTCAAGGTCTCACTAGGACAACCCCGTCACTACTACCAGGCGAGTGGGAACACTATAACATCGATTCCGATTAGAACGATGGCTTGCCTTAAAACAATTTTCTCGAAATTAGCCTCACCTGACTGGGTGACTACTTAAAACATTTGGGAGCTAATTTCGGGGCTTAGGGTGGGTAATGCAAGTGGGCCCAAGGCCGATGGACATGGGTATGGACTCGTTCAGAATCAGCATGTGATAAACTACTAAAAGTCCTAATAATGGGTAATTGTGTGTGATACCCATCGAACCAAGGCTGGGATGTTGGGCTTGTTGGGCCAAATAGTTGCTAAGCCGAAGTAAGGTCGTCAAACCTGTTAGGCCAGTACACGTGGGCCGAAGCCAAGCCAACAAACCCTTGGACTGGAGGGCCAAAGATAATGGCTATAAACAAAAAAGACTCTGGATTGTGCATGCACTGTAATGCGAGGCCATCATGACATCTGGTATGAGGTAGTAATGGATCCTAAGGGCTGCTGGACGTCGTAGGGTGCATAAGGATGATTTTGGCGTCTAGTATGTCGAGAAGATCGGGAGCTTCCTACGTACTAAGACCAAGGTAGTATGGGAAATGAGGTATCATCCCACAAAGTAGACTCGAAGTGTGATTGAGGTTTGAGGGTCGGACGAGCAAGCTCCACTCAAACTCGGGGTAGAGGCTGTTAACCTCTATCAGGGTGGACGATAAAGGTGCTCCGGTACACAAGTGGAATGGTCGATGACTATTTTGCGAATGTGTAATCCCTTCCTATGATAGGATGACAGTTGATGTGTGCTTTATATGCTATTGATGGATAATAAACTAAGTAACAAATTAAATCAATCGATGTAGAAATTTTCCCTCACTGAATATATATGTATATACTCATTCCCCTCCTCTCACCCTTTTAGGAACCTCGAAAAGGATAAGGACTAAGGAGACATAAAACACTAAGAAGAAGCTCAGGCACTCAAGGTACGTTCCTTATCCCAAACTCGTAGTAAGGGAATGAACGTAGGCACGCCTTTACCTTCTTCGTATCATCAAAGTAGGAATACTAGGATGATACATGGAAGGGTAGCGAGTTGATCACAGGATCCCAACCAAATCGGGTCGGGGTGTGACACATACTATTTTCGAAACTTTTGGACCTACATGCCCTTAGTAGCATGATATGTTCCAGAACTATCTCCATCCATTATACTTTTAGGGTATTCCCTTGCCACAACTCTTTAATTTCTAATCATTTAGGGATCGTGGGACTCCATCCCTCCTTACCATATGGTAATGTTCCTTAACTACCTTGGGCGTTATCCAAGCACCCAATGTATACACCCATGATTTGGTCATTTCTCCCTTACCTTATGGGTCTCCATTTCAGGCTTTTTTAGTACCGAGTCCTCACCACTTCTTTCATTAAATGGTATCCCCTATGCTTTTCTTCTTATGTTGGTAGAGTGTTCCAGCACTTCTTTCTTTTAACTTGGTCTCCCTAAGTATTGAATTTCTTCTCATTACCTTCCTTATATCGTACTTCGACCAAACTCTATTGTAGGCTCTATGCTTGTTCTTCCAATCTCCCTTGTCGTTTTAATGACATTTTTGGTTTTCCAAGAGTCCCATGCATGGACTATTTGCCTATCCTTTACCAATCTCTTGATGGATCATTCTTGATTCCAACTGTTCCCGATCACTTCACCACTGACTTATCTCGCCTCTTACTTCTGCATTTGTTTGGAATTTTCCTTCTTCAAGGGTTCCCACTCTTTAGTATACTTCTACTAGTTCCTAACCATTCCACAATTATTCCCTTTGATACTTATGAGGGGTCCTTTATGGGCAAGTATTTACCCTTTTGGGCTCTTCCTTAGGAAGTATTTTTTGCTTGTCCCATTCTTCACTCCTATACTATGAAGTTGAGACTTCTATCTTTAGAACTAGGCACCCATCCTTATTACCACTCCTTAAAGGTTTCCTTTATATCCTTACACCTCCTTTGTGGGTGCATTCTTCCCGTTCTAATCCTTTACCAAATTTGACTTCCCCCTTTGTTTTGAAGTCTATTTCCTATCTAAGGAATTTCGATCACCGAGGTCTTACATCGGTTGCTACACACTATGTCTTGCCGTCTCAAGCTCCATTAAGCGGGGCTGGACTAAACTCATTCTCCTTAATGTTCATATGTCCTTATCATTATTCCTTTAATTGATTAACCCACTTTCTTCCCTTTCCCCTAAATACTCCTCATTTCTTTCATTCAAAAGTATTTTCTTAAATATGTTATTATGGGTATCCAACCCATCCAAAAGTTTATGACATCCTCCGATGCCGCCTCCTCATTTACTCATTCCTTCGAGTTATCTCCCTCCCTTTAAATTTCATGAGTACATCCTAGTACTCGATTCTTATTTCCACTTGTGTTACACATTTCCTTTCTTAAAAGGAGACCAAGATCTCTTGACTTCCTTGTCAAGGATGTTAATCACTCACTTTTGAATCATAATTTATAAGTTAGGTTTTGACCTTTGCACTAAGGAGTTTCCAAATTCCCAAAATTTTGTATTACTCCTTAGGGTAATTAGATCATTTTTGGTTGATCCTTTCCCCTATCTTTATTAGGACTAAGGATCTTCTTAATCCTCCCCCCCTTCCTTAAAGGATTTTCTTTCCTTTATGCAATTCTTTTATAGTGTGAGATCATAAACCCTTGTAAAAAGAGATTTTATTCATCCATTGGATTAGCCACAAATATGGTTTCTTACATAGGTCAAGCAAAGTATCCTACCCATTATCTACTACTCTAATCCCACATATTGACCGACCTAGAGTTCAACAATAGCGGGTTGCGGGATTATTCATCTGAAGGGTCGGGTGGAGTCAATCTCCTAGGTGGGCAAGCGGCCCCGTGATACATCTAGCACATGAGTGCATACTTGCCTCTTCATACTCTGATGAATACGACTCGTTATGGGCTCTCATGAATCTAACCTCATGAGTGATGGCGACCCCCAATTTCTCCAGGACTGTGGCCAACACTCATAAGCTTGTTGCATTTGATTCACTGGTTCTAGGTCGCTTCGAACTGGTGGTAGTTTGTGGAAGACCCTCACATAATTCGCGTAGGCTTCTCAAAAGCTTTTCCTGACCTCTTCTTGGACTTGGGTTGGCCTTGGGTTTCTAGGTAGAGAAGCCTCATCTTCTACTAAATGTTGGAGTTCTCTCTCTAGGGCTCTTCTAAGGGATGTAATCCTTACTCGCATCCCTACTCACGTTATTGGTAGCCTTCCATGGGATGTACTTTTTGTTCATAATCCTTAGAAAGTGGTTTATGGTTTTTCAGGGTTCTTTTGGTTCCTCTCTTGGGAGTCATACCAACAGTTATAGGATATTCACAAATTTAAGGTTATAAAGTCTTGATAATCTGTTCGAGGGAACCCAGGCTCTGATACCGCTCAAGTTTTCACGCCCCAACCCGATTTGGTCGGAATCCCATAAGCAACGTGTAAAGTCTTGATGGGTCAATTTGATAAAATCAAATCGGTTGTGTTAAGAAGTTGGATTTGGGGGAAAATTGGGAATTTTCAAAATTAAAAGGACTAAAATGAAATTTTATGAAATTGAGGGCCAATTGGGCATGAAAATAATGTTGGAGGACGAATTGAGAAATTTTGAAATTTTTGGGGCAAAATTTACCATTTTTGTAAAGGAAAGGCAAAATGGTAATTTTGGAAAAGTTGGGGGACCAAATTGGAAATTTGGGAAATTAAACCCCTTTTTGTGAAATGGAATAAATTGAGGTCCTATGATAAATTTTAGAAGTTTCGGGACTCAATTTGAGGAAAAACCGGCATTTGAGACTTAAAGTTAAAGAGAAATAACTTTAGGGACCTAATTGCAAATAAATGAAAGTTTGACTTTTTCATTCATTTGGAATGAATGAAGGCAATTAGGTCGAAGAATAATGAATCAAGATGTTCATATCGTGTAGGAACACAAAGCACCGGGAACGCCAGCAAGGACAAGCTCGCGTGAATACCAAGAACTATTCTAGTGGAATTCACGGTATTAACGGGTGAGTGGGTTTACTAACATCATACCCAGTTGGGGATGATGAGCACAACTTAAAATTTAAAACCACTTACCGGTTATGAGTGGAAATTTTATATCATACCCGGTTGGGAATGATAAGTACCTCGGTATGAAAACCCACTATTAAGTGGTATTTTAAACATTACTACTTAGAGGAAATGATGTGAAAATCACGCGGAAAAACTACTTACCGATTGTAAGTAGATCATACCCGGTTGGTATAATGAGACTTCCTTGAATGAAGTTGAAAACCCGTTCATCGATTATGAATGGAGGTGTCCTTATACCCAAGCGGTATAATGGATAGAGAAAACATATGTTTTGTCGAAAGTGCTCTTCGTTGACTGTATGCCAATGCTTAAACAATTTGGTAGACCTTCTCAACGGGAGCTCGAATAGCTCTGATAGGTCGGGGGCCTCGGTTTTGGAACTTGGGGGCTAAATGCCCGATTTTGAAAATCTCGTATAGTGGGCCCAAGGCTAGTTGGCACGAGCAGGAGCACGTAAACGAACATGATATATGTGCCATAAAACTTAATAAGTGAATTGTTTGGCCATGGTACCAAGATAGGACCAACATGCTCAGTCAACTAGCAGCAGTTAACATGCTCAGTCAACTACCAAGATAAAACAGGTCGACGAACCAATCAAGACAAACAAATCTGGGTTAAGTTGAGAGTCGGGGCCATTGGACCAGTGGCACCACAGATTACATGGCTTGATAAGAAAATATTGTTTGTGCATGCACTGTGAGTATGGGATCATCAAGACGCCCATGATGGGTAGTGATGCATCCTAAGGGCACTGGACGACCTGGTGGCTATAAGGGCAGTTCGTCGTTCCAGGTGTCTGTGCGAAATCTAGAGTTGCACCAAGCGCATGAGACCAGGGTGGGGACAGGATGAGGTCTCTATCCTCATACGGACATGAAGAAGTAATTTCGGGATTGTGGATCGGATGTCACGTACATCCACTCATTCCTAGGGTAGAAGTGGTCGTACTTCTATCCGGGTGGCAGGAAAAGTCGCTCTGAAGCCACTAGCGGGTTCAATAGTGATACTGACTTGCGAATGTGTGTAACCTTCATGATGAAGGATGTGTGTTGGGTGATGACACACCGTGGTAAATAAGAAATTGTGGACAAACACGAATCCTTTTTAAATGAAGGGATTTTTGAAAACAAAGGAGTCTGACACACTCCATATAAATATTTTTCTTAAAAGTCAAAAGCTTTTAAAAACCCATTCACTGAGTAGTCGTACTCACCCCCTTCCTTTCAGGAAATCCCGGAAAGTCTACCCTTAAAGACCGTCAACTAAGATGCCTGTAAGACAGGTATGTAAAGTTTTAAATTTCATGCAGTTTTGATTATGCTATTCCGGGAAAAAGGTGCAGGTTAAAGGACGCCTTACTCTTTACAGATTATAATAAGGGTCTTTAATAAACCGGTAGAGTGGCGGGTTGATCATAGGGATCCGACCAAACCGGGTCGGGGCGTGACACAACCCGCCACTATTGACCAAAGCAAAAGGATATTCTCCTTCCGATCAGTGTTAGGAGTCAGGCGTTAACTCTTCTTAGTTCCCGGAAACAACATTATCAAAACTAACTCAATTTAAAGGCTTTGTGTTGAATTTTACCTTAAGCGGCAGAGTGTCTCCTAGCGAGGTTGAGTTCTTCTTTCCTGAAAAAAAGGATAAGGGAGGGGGTGAGTTCCATAACTCAGTGAGTAGACATCGAAGGGTAGGACCATTTGGACTTTATCAGTCATTATATTCATCATTCCATTTAGTTATCTCTTTAATCCATTCACAAAGTGTCCTATCCGTAGCATTGGATCAATAAGCAACACACGCCCTTTTATCATCAAAAAGGGATCACATGTTCGCATAACAATCCCCGACTATTCCACTTGTGGACCAAAGCGCCTTTACTATCTACCATGGTAGAAGTCTCAAACATCTACCCTAAGTTTGAGTGTACATCAATTGTCTCACCCTCAAACCCTAGCCATACTTTGTGCCCGCTTTGTGGGACGAGACCTCTTTCCCCCTTCTTCCTTGGTCTCCGTGCGCGTGAAGCTCCTAGAGCTTCTTAATATACTGGACGATGGACCGCCCTTATGCTCCTTGGGTCATCCAACAGCCCTTGGAACCACCACTACCCCATACCGGGTGACTCGATGGTTCCACATCTCATGCATGCACAAACAAAGTCTTATCAATTAAGGCCATTATCTTTGGCACTACTTGGCCCAGCGAGCTTGACAACCCAACTTCAATTTCGTAACCACTAGCCCAACGAGTTCGACGACTCGGCTTCGACTCCGTGGTTACTAACCCAGCGAGTTCGTTAGTCCGACTTCAACATTGTAGCTAAAATTTCACAATCAATTAGTTATGGTGATCTTTTAAGCATGTAGGCTTAAATTTGTTTATGGGCTTCAGCCCGTGCTCATTGGCCTTGGGCCCACTTCATGAGTTTTCCAAAACTAGGCCTTAGGCCCTGTTATTTTCAAAACCGAGGCCTCATGCCGGCTAGAGCAATTCCAGCTCTCATCAGAAACGTCTCCCAAAACGTTTAAGCCATTTCACGCAGTCAGGGGAGACCATTCCTGGAAAATAGTTTTCAAGATTGAAAATAGTGCTCATCACCCCAACTGGGTATGACGTTGAAAATCCCACTCACCCAATAACAATGACATGGTCATCCTAGTGGGATCTCGATCCGTGATGCACTCCTTTACACAGGTACTCGAACAACTAGCTCCTACATGGTTCGAGTATCCACATTAGGAGAATTAGCATTAGAGACCTCATACTTTTGTGTATTTGCGCATAGATCCTTACATTATACCTTATTTGCAATTAGGTCCCTAAAGTCTATAGTTTTACATTTAGGTCCCTAAAGTCTATAACTTTACATTTAGGTCCTAATATTCATTTGTCTTCAATTAGGTCCCTAAGGTTTCCAATACCTCTCTTAGGTCACTAATATACTCTTATTTCCATTCAAATCCTCAATTTTCCCTTATTTGTAATTTGGCCCCCAATTTTTCCAAAATCACCAAATTGCCCCCAAATTTCGTAAAATGGCCAATCAACCCCCAATTTCCTCAAAATAGCTAATTGGCCTTCCAATTTCTGAAAATTGGACCTTGGTCCTCAAATTTTTTAAAATTCTCAATTTTGCATAATTTTTCCCCAAATTCATCCACTCTTATCCTAAGATATGATTTTGTCAAATTGACCCTTAAAACTTAGTTAATTTCCTCCTAGCATGCTACTAATCATCTTCTTTATTTCCATGATTAGTCCATGCTTCGAATTAAGCTCAAACGGAGGTTCGCTGAAAAACTGCACTTCGAGAGAGAAAGCTTCAAATTCTTACCATTTGAGTCTCGGTTGCTAGAGCTTTCGATTTGGTAAGCTTGTACTCACCGAGAAGATCCTTCTAGGATCAATAATTTCTCCAATTGACTTCCTGAGCGTGGAGAATTTGGATATACCGATGAGTGGAGGCAAATTGGACTTACTCTTATGCTTTCGGGAGGTCGGGTGTTAGTCACACATGGTTGGGAATGGGTTGGCCTGGCCGTAGGAGGTCAGGTATGGTCGGAATTCAGCTCGAGGTAATTTGGTTATTTTTCAACCGTTAGAGCAGCTATACTATGCAAGCTCTCTTGCACTCCACCGATAGTTCTCGAGCCAAGTGGGGATTGCAGCGAGGTGGAGTACTTCTTCCCGGTTCCAAAGACACCAAATGCACCTTCAAAGGCTGAAGAAAAGCCCAATGTCAGAACTCTGGTTTATACCTCGCCAGAAAATTGAACACTTCATCTTCTTTGCTCAGTTGTGGGATGAGGAAGTCGAGAGGAGGGGTGCTCTTTATATAGAGAGCTCAACAACTTACAGGGGTATCGACTGGCATAGGACTCGACCCCAAACTCGGCCGCCGGTGGTCATACCAGAGCTTTTGTCACCGGAGACTGACCCCTCTTCTCCCTCCTCCAATCTGTCAACCAACTAAGGAGGAAGACGAAACTATGCTGCACATGTGAGCTTTACACATGCGGACTTGCCATGTGGTTCACTATGATTGGCTAGCTTTGCTGACGTGGCTTCCTACTCAGCATCCCAGTCAGCCTTTGACTGGCTAACCGGCCACATGGCAACCTCCCATTGGGTGCTCATTCCTGTTGTTGAATGTTACACGTGGCATCCTCTGATTGGTTGTTCCAGTGCCACATGTTAGCCTCTGATTAGTTGAGGTCATCTGACGTGGCACTGCCATGTGTCGACCTTTGATTGGTCGGTCGTTTCTTCGACATCCTTATTGGATGTTGACATGGTGTCCTTGCCACGTGTCAACTTCTCATTGGTTAGCCTTGTTGACTAGGCTCTTCCGACATTGTCCATTGATTGGGACATGTGTTGCTCCCCTATTGGTCGGTCGTAGCTAACGTGGGATTTCCTTCTTTGATCGTTGACCGAGGACATGTGTCACATTGTGATTGGTCAATGCTTCCAAGCGCTGACTGAGTGGATGTCTACTTTCCATCCCAACATACACCATGAGTTATTTTCTACCTTCTCGAGTTTGGTGTAATACCTTCTTAAGTATGGTAGCTAAGTTTTTGTGGGGTCAATAGGGGGGCGTAAGAAGGTCTATTGGATCAACAAGGATAAGTTAGCTGACCTAAAGCAAGATAGGGGAATGGGATTCAAAGACCTTGTTACCTTCAATAGGTTATTCCTAATAGAGATTGCGGGGAGATTTCTATACAATCTGCATTCTTTATTATAAAGAGTCCAAAAGGGATTGTATTATAAAAATTGTGACCTTAGGTATGCTTGCACAGTTTCAAGAGCATCATGGTTATGGAGGAGCATTTGTATAGGTAAGGATCTACTAAAGGACATACTCCTATGACAGGTTAGAGATATAGGTCGAATCAGGGTCTCAGAGGATAAATAGCTATCCAATATGAAGGTCCATACCCTTCAATCTCTATATACACAACATGGTAAGCATCATTTGCGTGTCTGCTCCCTTATAAAGAGTAGAACCTGCTCATGGAACCTGGATAGCATATAACATAGCCTCTCTTATGAGGAGATAACTACTACCATGTCCATAACACTCACTCAAGTACCAATCAATGATAGGCTGATTTGGTTGAGTATAAGGGATGAAAACGTAACAGTAAAAGTAGCTTATGTTTTTCTATGAGATAAGTTGTCGAAGCCTACTCATGTATGTTCTTCATTCCATAGTATATCTAGAAAATTTTGAACTAGTTTATAGAATTAATGTGTGTTCCAAATGTTAGAAATTTTATATGGCATATATGTTCCAATGTTTTAACTGCTAGTTCCAATTTGGTTAAGAGACATATAGGGAATGGATCTGATTGTTCTGATTGTTTCTTGTATGGAGTTATTGGGATGGTTAACTATATGTTGCTTGAATGTACTTGGACATGTCCCGTGTGGTTTGTCGTTTGTAGGTTGCATATAGACAGTAATTTTAAGCTGTATTTTGTGGATTTTCTAGGTAGTATCATTGGGAATATCTAGAAAATTTTGAACTAGTTTATAGAATTAATGTGTGTTCCAAATGTTAGAAACTTTATATGGCATATATGTTCCAATGTTTTAACTGCTAGTTCCAATTTGGTTAAGAGACATATAGGGAATGGATCTGATTGTTCTTATTGTTTCTTGTGTGTAGTTATTGGGATGGTTAACTATATGTTTCTTGAATGTACTTGGACACGTCCCGTGTGGTTTTTCGTTTGTAGGTTGCATATAGACAGTAATTTTAAGTTGTATTTTGTGGATTTTCTAGGTAGTATCATTGGGAATTATGTGATGAGCAAAAATAGTAAAGAGGATATGCTTAGCCTTATACTTTACAATAGCTAACAATAGCTAGAATATTTAGGATGTTAGAAATAAAGCGTTATTTGATGCTGAAATTTTGGTATTAGATGGTATTATTAGTAATATTTTGGCTTTATTCCATGAATATAAGAACTGAGTCACATGTATAGAGTGAGACTTTTCAACCATCTCCAACACAAATATATAGTGATTATATTATGATAAGTTGTGATGGTGTATTTGATAGGTTGTCTCGCTGTGCAGGAACATGATATATCGCTTGTGCTTATTCACGACATGAGCTATTATGGGGAGGATTCTTTTTCAGGTGCAACTCATAATTGGAAGTTCAAACAAAGACATTAAGCAAAGAGATGTGGTATATTGTAATGTAGGGGTGGTTGCAGAGGTTTTGCCCAATATTTTGTTGAAGTTGGAAGTGATACCTTGGGAAATATATCCTTGTATTAGAGATATATATACTTTATTACCTACATTTAATATTTTTTATTTGTCTTACATACATAGAGCAACAAATTTCTCCATTGATACACTTGCGCGTAATTATAGGGAGGGCTTGGGTTTAAGCAGTTCATGCTTTGTTGTACATACGTTACAAGGTGTTCATTTAGATAGTTTTATTGATATAGATATTGTAATACTCGTACATAACTTTGTATTTTATTTGGATAATTAAAAAATATGGTTTTAAGTATAAAAAAACTTAAATATGATTGAAAATGCATGTTCCATTTAAGTTAATGGATACATCACGTATGATGGATTTGACTTCCCAAAATAAAATAATCATGTCATTTAAATGAGTAAAACTGTCCAAAATAATACAAGAATTTGGAAGCTTAATTTGTTTAACCACCTCTTATCTCTATTGTATTTGTATTATTCATACTAAGATATGAATGCAATATTTATGGGTTTCAATTATAGAAACTAATTTATAGGCACCTAATCATAGTAAATTTGAATGAAATGTTGTTTAAATTATCATTAAGAAGCATATGGATCATATAGTGCTACCATGTTGTTCATGATAGACAAGTATTAGGGAGAAGTTGATTCCATGGATAACATTTATGATATCATCTATTATCTATTTTCTTTGGTGTCTTTTCTTTTTTAGACACTATGGTGGAGTATTGAGTTGAGAGAATTGTGACAATCTGAACTTTTATGGTATAGATGTCGAATAAATATTAATTTTTTCATAGGATGGTCCTAAAACCAGAATTTCAATTAGAGTTTATACTAGAAATTCAGTTGGTGATGCCACAAGATTGGTGATTAGGGCCTCTATACTAGGGTTATTCTTGGATGAAACCCATTTTTTACCTTAGAACATTGTTTGAGCTTTCCAAGATGGAGGGTCACCACGCACATGATACATTCAAAGCTCGGTCAGTTGCAACAACTTCTCTATGCTTGAGGTATTTTTTTTGGGTGCATTAGTTTTCAATTATTCTTTGATACCATGTTGGTTATTATTATGACACTAGATAATTGGTCAAAAACATTGGAGGAGGTCGCATTTTTTCAATCAGAGAAGAGGTAAAAACGTATATGCAATAAATAAATTAACTAACTTTATTCCAAATAAGTTCAAATCTGATGCTTATTCACACGTCTTGCCCGTTAATATCTAGTTTATTAAGACATATATCTCTCTAAATCTTGGTTAATCAAGATCCAAATTCATTAAAATTCTAATTCAATCTCATCTAAAATGACCTATTAATTTTTTATGTTCCACTAGTGAAATTTACCAATGTTAGTTTTCAATTGTGTTCAATTTTAATATATAATAAAAAGTTATTGAGAGATAACTTATTAATTTAATTATGGTCAAAATCTCGTAACATCTCTACTTACAGTGTTGAAACCTCCAATTAGAGGGCAGAAGATATAAGGGTACTAATACAAGAGAAGTGTCCTGTGAGATCATAATCTAATCTCCAATTTGGAGAGCTTCTAGCAATGGACTTCTAGTTTGGAGTTCATGCTCCAATGATGTAAGAGAAGTTCTTGTATATAATTCTTTTAGATAGATGGGTTCATTTATTTTATACTAATTCAAAAAAAATCTAATCATAATTAATTTAGCAATTGGGACACCCGATTTAAAATCATCGTCATAGTTAAGAATTAGAGACATACCATCCACATAAATACATCACCACTGTCTGATATTGACGACACAAACAACAACTTTTCCATCCGACTCCATGCAAGCTATCACAGAAGGCTTGCTTATTAGCTGTTCAAGTATGTGTATTTTAAAAGGAAAAGGCACAATAAGAACATCTCGTTCAGCTTCTGCAGCCCGCAGCTTTACTGCAGGGCCTAATATTGGGGTTGGGGTTGGGGTTAGGCCCACACTGATTGTTGTAGTACGAGTAACCGGCTGGACAGCTTGCCGCGGTCTTATCAGGGCTCAACACTTGGTATGATAAAAGATTATCTACACTGGCTAGGATACGACGGTTGATCTCTGTGTCCATCATGAATTCGCCTCCGAGGCACTCCGCTGTCGTTCCTCGGCACCCACCACTGCCGGTGGAAACCAGCCACCCGAGTGCCTCCCCAGCACTGCCTGCCTCGGTGCAGAGACCGAAGATGAGGATGGTGGCAAACAAGAAGAGGGCGAAACGGGAGATCTCCATGGGGGATTGGTGAAGCTGTGGTGAGCTTTGGTGCCCTTGACATTCCATGGAGGTGGCTTTTATAAGGGTCGGTCATACATGAGCATGATATTAACTTATCAGCTACCTGAATAAGAAAAAAATTGACTTTTCTATTTAAATTCCTTGTTTCGTCATTATGTTGGTGGAATGTGGTGCTCACCTTAATATCCCTATTAAGTTTAACAGTCTTTTTTTTTGCCGGTGAAGTGAGGTTGGGTGAAAGAATACAATAATGGGAGAGGAAAAGTAAAAGATTCGAATGAAGTATGAATGACGAGGGAATGAGAGTGAAAGAAGATGACGAAAATATAAGAGGAATTAAATTGGTTTAAAATGATATTTGTTTTAAGGAATAATAAATAAATAATGCAAATGGAGTAAATTTTACGTGAAATATTGTCTAAGCACTTAATAATCTAACAAGAAATGGACGAGTTATTTCTTATTAGTAGCCATTTATTTTCTTATTTATTACAATTATGTACCAAAGTTTGGTCATTAAAATTCTTATTTTGTATATCAATCCTTAGCTTTTTTTTACAATTTGATAACAAGACTTTCAATTTTTCATAATTCGATCCCCACACATTCTATATTAGTGATTTGGTACTTAAACTTTCAAAGTTTATAATTTTGTCTCCAATTTTTTATATTTCAAAATTTATCCTTCAACATTTGTTGTTTAAAAACCGGTCTTGAAAATTTAGGAAAAAAAAGTCCAAATGAGCCATTTCTTCTCCGCGGAGGCTCCTCCCTTCAAACCCAATAGAGAATTCGATTTGCCCCAAAATTCGACCTATAAAAGGTCCAATAGACCTTCACCGAATTGGTAGGGTAGAGGCAACTCGTTGGACACTATATATGTTGAAATTTTTTTTTAGGGGCATTTAGTTCACCAAAGAAGCTCTTCACGTGTTTTAGGTCATAAGCGGAACACGTTGTAATGGATAGTGTGATGTAGGTAGAATCAATCGTGGTTGGGCAACTCCCATAATGAAAGATGTGGTTGAGGTAAGAAGTTATTAAACCTCGTATAGTCCATTAGGCTTAGTTTGGGGAATTGAATATAGAAAATTGAGAATTATTGAGTGGTCTCAATTTTGTTGTGAGATGGGGGCTAAGTATGATTTTGTAGGAAGAAGAAGATGGGTGAAGTGGGTTGGAGAGGGGCTCAAAGTAGTGTAGTGATGGGCTCAAATTTATTTACTATAATTATGATAAAGCAGGCAAAATAGGAGTAAATTTGTATTATTTTATAGTTCCAAATATTATCTTTATGAAAGAATTGTAATGTTAGATCTTAATCTAACCTCGAATTTGCGTCCGGATGTCCAACCAACATAAGGTTTCAAGTACATAGTTCCTTTGGGATAAAAGGATTGATCAATTTTGTAGTTAAAAATCTAATATTAATTAATTTGGCAAGGATTCTCAACAGGACACCAGGCTTAAAATCATGGTCATAATTAAGAATTCCAAGTATACCTACCATCTACATAAACACATCCCCACAGTAAGTTATTGACGTCAGAAACAACTTTTCCATGTGACTCCATGCAAGCTATCACATAAGGCTTGCTTATTATCTCTTCAGCTTTTGCACGCCCCACCTTTGCAGGTCTTATAATTTGGATTCCAGTTCAGTTCTGGTCTGGCGCACACTGATTGTTGTAGTAGAGTAACTGGCTGAAGAGCTTGCCCAGTCTGGTTCAAAGCTTGGTATGCAGCAAGAGTATCCGCACTTACAACGGATTGGTATCCGTGTACATACGCACTCTTCTAATGGTCGCAGTCATTATTTAAATATTATAATAGACTGTTAAAATAATATTTTATATATTTATTATATATAAAATAACTTTATTAGTTAAAATAATATTTTAATATTTATTTTATTATAATACTATAAAGAAATGAATTTCTACATAATTAATTATGTTTTATATCAATCAAATTATATTTTTATTATTTATGGATATAATCTATAATACTTATTTTTATAATATTTTATCTTTTTTTTTTAATTTTAGATTTCTATATATTATAAAAACGGTTTGATCAAATTATTATATTGTAAAATATCCGACAACTTTACTATATATATTTTAAAACTCTTGAAATTAAAATTTCGATGTATAAGTTGTGAGAGTATACATGTAAAATAGTAAACTCATATCTTATTTTTCATTTATACGAAATTATAAAAATAATAATTTTATTGTAAATAATTATTGAGTTAATGTTTAAAAATTATAAATGAGTAGTGTATTAATATTGGAAATTAATACTATTGTTGAAAATATAATATTATATTAGATAATATAAAGAAATTATATAAATTTATAAATTTAATTTTTTTCATAATTACAAGTTATAAATTTTAATTAAATATAAGTTAAACCACATATTAATATATAATACTTTCTACATATTATTAGAACGGGTTAGATGAAATGATTATGCTGCAAAATATTAATCTAAATTTTATAAATCAAGTGAGTTATAGAAAATGAATAATATGGCATCTGAGTTACCACATAATAAAAAATATCTTATTATTTATTGTTATATATATTGTACTTACATACTCTTTAGACTATGAGGATCCAGTTGGAGAAGAATACCACAAATGGAGATCTCGGGCACGGATTCGGTGCGCTCTGATGAGTTTCCTAATCAATTGGTGCTCATATATATATATATAGAGAGAGAGAGGTTAATGGCACAAATTGACTTTTCTATTCAAATTCCTTGTTTCGTCATTAGGTTGGTGGAATGTAGTTATCAGAGTAATATCGATATTCAATTTAACATTCTTGTTTCTTCAGATGAAGTTAGGTGAAATAATACATTAATACGAAATGGGCCTTTTCTATTCTTTATGTTTAGGTTGCATATAATAAAATATAAGTAATTATTAATTACTTAACTAGATCATTCATTTACATTTAGTGAACCAACCTGTGTATATATATATATATAGGAGGAAAAGGAAGGAAGACTGATAAATCAATACCCATAAAAGAGAGATAGATGTCAGGGTTGCCACTCCATGTCACCATGTAAAAGGGAAAAATAAACTCTCCAAGTCACTAGTTGGGCTATCGTGCCTCTCTTGGATCTTTCGTATGCCATAGGTAATCTTGAAATTGGGAAACACTTACTTGCCTCGTAAATCTAAACGTCCTCAGGCTTGAAATGGAGAATGAGAGTGATGTAAAGGTTTGGTGACTCGAGATACTAATGATAGGTGCTCAAAGGTGGGCTAGTTATGGTCAAGATGGAGGAATAACTAGTCTTATGCTCGGTAATTGCTACAATTTAACTATTCTTGAACGGGTGATTGATAGTTAATAAACCGTTTTCGGTAGTTTAATATATGCAGTTAATAATGCCATTGATAAAGATTATAACCTGTATTAGCTAGTTTTTAGGTGATATGAAATGAAAAATAATGGTTGATGAGCATGTTAGGATTTTATTGAGTATTGGGTTTATAATTTTGGATTTTTGGTTGGAAATTGAATTTAGGATTTTAGTTGTAGTTGAATTGGTTACTATGTGTTCTAAGCTATAAAATTAGTAGAAAAATGTTTTCTAAATTTTTTTAGGAATAAAACCACATTTCTTATTCCAAATTTTGGATCGCCTTTTTTTTTTATTAATTTCTTTTTTCTCTGAGTATTTATTAAACCTAAGAAATAGAATTCAACGTATGGTATTACAGCCTTCTTGCACCAGAAATTAAGGAAAGGATATCATGAAAAGAAGAAAAATGAAAATATAATATTACAATGAGAAACTTATTAAAGAATTAGAGGAAGTGTAATAAAGTAGAGTAAAAATAAGAAATTTCAACATGAGAGTAGGGAATGTTGAAATTTACTAAGCTTGCAAATAAATCATATCAACACAAATAGGAAAATTTGTGCATCTTCTAATACATAGGTTGTATGGGTGACCATTTGACAATATTAATAAATAATTTTTGAAGATATTTTGTTGGAGAAAAGAGAGACCTGAGATTGAGGCAAAAAAATATTGAAGAGTTGAAGTTAAAAAATCTTTTAATTAATAACTATCTCTTATAAATGATTAATAAAAGTGTAATTGAGATAACATTGAATAAGGATATTTTTAAATTTATTAAGGTGAAAAATAAATTTTAGGGTCTACTAAAGTAAAAATGATATACTTCAATCCATGTAAAGAGATTTTATTATTCTAAACATGAAGGAGAAAGTGTGAATGAATTATTCTCTAAAACTATTAAGTTGTGAATAAAATAAAGAGTTACTTAGAAAAAAAATTGAACAAATGATGATAATGAAGAATATCTTCAAATTAATGCACTCAATATTCAATTATATAGTATTTGTAATAGAAGAATTCAACAATACCAATATTTGATGGACGGTAAAGTAATATATACTAATTCACTAGTAGAAAATTGAGAGAAATATAAAAAAAAAATTTAGTTTATAATGTTTAGTAGAAAGAGACATTTTTATTCCTAAAAGAAAAATATTTCGTGGAAACTATATAGAAGTATGTCACAAACTTTTAACAAGAGCGTGATTGAGTGTTTTAAGTGTCATGAATTAGGGTATATTACAAGTGTCACACACAGAGATCTATGTCAATACTATCATTGTGGGTACATTCACCATGGTGAAAACCATATGAACCAGTACTCTCGATAAAACATTTTTCAAAATATAATGAAAATTTAAAGCTTTTCTTTTTAAAGTTTTAGTTTGAGTCCACCAAAATATTTTTTTGAAATACCACATAATAATAACATGATAAGAATTTAAAGCACTTTCGTATTAGGGGTTATCTTAGGCAATGAATGCCTCCAAAAATTTATTCCACTCACTTAATTCATACGTTCCTTGTAATACAACCTAACATTATTTTTCTCTCTCTTTAATTTAACTTATCATCTTCAGTTTTCATGGTTTATCGTGACTCTTGAGTCTCCTACCCAGGTTATACCGACCCATAGTCTATCTTATAGTTGAGTTACCCTTGGTTACCTTTATTGTTGATAAATAGACAACAATTCATATACGTACCACATAATAAAGCAAAACATTGAGAACTCATGTTCAGCTCATAGGTATGACCTACATACTCGACTAACACTTTTGGGTTATTCATGACCTATGCCTCATCCTGGGCCAACCTAGACCCTCACACTTGGGCTACTCAAACCCTTATACACATGGGCCACGTCGGAGTGTACCACAATATAAAGATACCACGTCTAGGTAAAACTGGAGTGTGGAAGTCACGTGCCACTCGTCCACAACCGACACTTCTCAAGTGTCGTCTCATAGCTGGGTGTCTCAGCACCCGGGGTCATGGCTGCACTGACTCACTCGCTGACACATGCCCCTTATACATGCAACTTAATTCCATCATCATCTCGTCGTAGCAGTGTACTAGGACGATACCCATACATCATCCAGATATCTCAGAAAAACTGGAAGTATTCCCATCATCATCTCCTCGAACTCATTTTCATTTTTCCTTGAGTAATGGTACAACCTCATCAAGTGTCCTTCCATCATTCACTCTCCTATACCAATATTTCAATAAGGTCACAAAGCACGATTTTAATTAATGGCACTCGTGGCCTAAAAATCGTAATGGTGCCCACATCATCTCATTACCAAGAGTTCGATTCTACATACTCCCACCTCTCTAATTACACAAAAGACATCATAATTAACATAGTACTTGGTGTAAACATACTCGATAGTCCACTCTGTCATTAGATCGTCTCCCCACATTGCATGGGTTTGGCTTATAACCTTATACTTGGGTCAAACGACATAATCTATGCCCTGGCCAACATATAACATAGCAAAACACTTAATGTGGCCTATGACCCAACAACTTCTGGACCTGGTGGATCTCAACTACTCAACACGCATCGATCTTATGATCGTTTCATCCTTTAAAATCATTTTTGTTTAAGTGGGCATGCATTCATTCTTTTGCACTTATTATATGAGTTTTTTGAAGTCAAACTACTATTATTTTAACATAAAAATACATATATCATATATGTGCTCCGGTCGGTCCAGTCGTACATGTCATCAATGTTCCAACTCACCTTGTGTTATAGAACTTGTTTGTTTTGTGAAAGATTATGTAAATCTCGCACTTCACTTCCGCTCGAGCGATCCTTTGTATTTTATACAACATTTAGCAATATGGGCTCAGTTCCACTTTTAACCCTTCTTAGCTTTAACTTATTATGAATTTTCATACTAATTTACGATTTAGCCCTCATGGGCCTAACTACCCAACTCATTAGTCGATAAACTGACTCTTAATCCTAACATTTTTTAAGATTAATCCCTCAAGTTTAAGGTTATTTTATTTCCACTTAACACTTAGTGAAGTGCTCATATTTCCTTTATTTACCCCATAGGTCTAACTTTCCCAAAATTACCTATTGGTCCATAAATTGTGCAAAATTACTATTTTACCCCTATACTTTAAAACTTCTTATTTTTGGACCTTAGACTTTCCCAAGTCTTTCAATTGGGTCCCCAAGTTTTCTTGAGTCCCATTCTAGCTCCAAATAGACATTGGAACAAGTCCAAGCCCTATTTCTCATTAATTGCTTAATGACCCCTAAGTTTTGGCAAAATTACTTTTTTTCTCCTCTTATTTATAACTTATCTTTTGTAACTCCATTACCTTCATTTTTCACATGCAAGTACCTAAAATTTCTATAATTATGTTTATTTCCTTAGAATATCCAAAAGTTGCCTTTTGGCTACACAAATACTCATATTTGTACTTTAGTCCTTAACTTTACCTTTATTGCAAAAATGTCCCTAGACTTTCCAAAATTGGCCAACTTAGTCTTTAATCTTTACCAAACTTTCCAATGAGCCCCTAAACTTTATTTAGCCCCTTAGGAAAACCCCCACTGAAACCTCATTTACATTTGGGTCCCCTAAATTTTAAATATTTTCATTTTATTCCCCGATCTTTGACATATAACCTAAGTATCTCTAAAAATTATCAAACTAAGTGTCGAGGTCCCTTAGGCCTCCCTCTAGGCTGTCATAAGCTTAGTTTGGCTATAATTAGCATGCATGACTTTGATCATGCAAGTTCATAAGCTTTAACAAAAATGGGTAACAGTCAGGTCAAAGTCAGGAACTCAACGGAGATGGCACATTGGTCATCGAGGTTGGTGTAGTTGGAATTGACCTCCTTAAGAGTCTGTGGCCACTTGAATCACCTTAATTGGTGGTCTGTAGCTCCTGCATTATCTATTTTAGTCAGCTCATCCACTAAACATGAGATTCTAAAGTTAAAGTATTTAATTATCTCTCAAAACTTACTCAAATTAGGCAAGGGTGGTGGCTATGGAAAGCTTGGAGTGTGAGGGGCATGCTGAATTTTTCTCAACTAGAGAGAGTCATCGTGTAAACCCCACTCTTTGGAGCTAAGAAAAACTAGGGAAAGAACCAGTCAAACCAAATAAGAAAAACCGAACTGGTTCACAAACTTGATCATTAGAGAACGGTCAAATTGAGAAATTTATAACTCTCGAGTAACCCAAAGGGTCATAAAAACCTTGGAAAGGGACTTTAGGACAATTTAGGGAAGAAAAACAAACTGATTTAGGTGAACTGGATCCGAATAGGTTTGGAACGGTTTGAATCACTATTGAACTTAATGTTAAATTCATTTTTTAGGTGGTTTAGAAAATTCAAATTGGAGAATTGAAGCCACCATTGGATAGAGAATGAATTTAGAAAATTTTAATTTTAAAAAACTCGATCGAATCATGCCTGAACTAGCAGGTTTAAGCATTGAAACTAGTTCGGACCGGTCCGGTCCAGTTCAAAACAATGTCGTCTTCTTCCTTCAGATGACAACATTGTTCACTCACCGGAAAATCTAGCGGCGCCGGCGAAGATGAAAAGTCTCCGGCCAGGGAGTTTCATGCATTGAATGACCACCATTAAGGCACCAATCAGACGACCAAGAAGTCCCCGAGCTTCCTATATAAAGAGTTCATCATTCATCCTCCTCACACCTGAAAACTCCGCTATCTCCCCACTATAACATTTTACGGTGAAGCTCGAACCAAAGCTTTGACTTGGGCATTTTTCTGAGCCAAAGAAGGCGAGGTCAGGTTCATTAGATTCAGGGAGAATTCAGCTACCCAACGGTAGTCTCCATTTGCTCTGAGGATTGCTGGAGAAACGCCAGCGTGATCGAATAGTGAAGCAGCTCCGACCGACCGAAGTTGCCCTATTTTGGCTGAGCTAAAAATGGCCAATTCGAGCCCTTCTTAGGCCAAACCAAGCTCTCCCAACACTTCCACAACCCTCATATAACTGAATTAGAGTTGAAATGTAAGCCAATTTAGTTTCCCTCTATAATTTTTTATTAGTGCTAGAGAGAGAACTGAAGAAATTTCACTGACAAAATTCTCTTGCAACTCGACATCAATTGATGTGATTCTTGATCATAGGAGCAACCTCAGGACAAGAGCTATCTGCCTAGATTGAAAGCTCAGATCGTCACAGCCCCAACAGTAAGCTTTCGAAGCTCTCTCTCTAAGTCCAATTTTCCAGCGAAGCTCCGTTTGAGCCCATTCCGACATCAAATCATGCAATTAAAGTGCAATTGAATCGTATGGATATGTAGGAACTTCAATCTAACTTCGATTTCAACAATTAAACTCATTTAATTGGTCAATTTGATAAAATCAAATTCGGCTGAGTTAGAAAGTTGAAATTGGGGGAGAATTGGGAAAATTTTGGGGATTTCAAAAATTCGAGGGACTAAAGTGCAATTTCATAAAATTGAGGGCCAATTGGGCACAATAAATATGTTGGAGGACCAATTGGTCAAATTTTGGAATTTTTGGGGGTGAAACTTACCATTTTTGTAAAGTAGGGTCAAAATGGTAATTTTGGAAAAGTAGGGGACCAAATTGGAAATTTAGGAAACTTGAACCCCTTTTTATGATTTTGAATAAATTGAGGTCCTAATGTGAACTTTAGAAGTTTTGAGACTCAATTTGAGGAAAAAATTGGCATTAGAGACCTAAAGTTAAAGAAAAAGAACTTTAGGGACCTAACTGCAATAAATCAAAAAGTTTTAGTATTTCATCCATTTACGATGGATGAAGGCTAATATGCCAAGGGATAATGAAGAAAGATGTTCATATCCTGTAGGTACATAGAATACTGAGAATGTCAGAAAGGATAAGCTCGTATGAAGACAAAAAATCGGTTAAGAGGAAATTACTACGTTATCGGGTGAGTGAGATTTTTTATATCATACCCTCTTGGGATGATAAGCACATCGAAATTGAAAACCTACTACTAAGTGGTATTTTAACCATCACACCTGAGATGAGTGATGTGAAAATTATGCAAAAAAACTACTTAGTGGTTGTAAGTAGATCATACTCGGTTAGTACGATTAACTTCATGAAAGGAAGTAAAAAACCCATTTATCAATTATAAGCGGAGATATGCCCACACCCGGTTGGTGTGATGGACAGATTAAAAGATTATTTTGTCGGAAGTGCTCTCCCTTGATTGTGTGCCACTACTTAAACCTTTTGGTAGACCTTCTTGACGAGAGCTCAAATAGTTTAGATAGGCCAAAGGCCTCGATTTTGGAACTTAGGGGCTAGTATGCCCGATTTTGAAAATCTCGTACAATGGGCCTAAGGCCAGTTGGCACGAGCAGGAGCTCGTAAATAAACATAAGTTTAAGCCATGAAAACTTTAAATGAATGATATGTTTGGCCATGGTACCAAGACAAGACCAACATACTCGATGGACTAGCGGCAGTGCGACATGATAGGTCAATGGACTAGTCAAGAGAAACAACTGCAGGTCGAGTTGAGGGTCGGGGCATTGGACTAGTGGCACCATAGATTAAATGGCTTATTTGGAAAACTGTTGTTTTATGCATGCACTGAGGTTCGGGACCTTCAAGATGCCCAAGAGGGGTAGTGATGTGTCCTAAGGGCTACTGGACGACATGGTGGATATAAGGGCAGTTTGTCGTGCCAGCAGACAGGGAAGCTTGACGTAGCTTCATGCACATGAGACTGGGGTGGGGTCGGGATGAGGTCTTTATCCTCATACGGACACAGTTTTTTTTTTACGGGATTGAGGGTTGGATGTCGCGTACATCCACTCATTCTCAAGGTAGAAGTGGATATGCTTCTATCTAGGTGGCTGGTAAAGTCACTCTGAAGCCACAAGTGGATGCAGTGGACGTACTGCCCCTAAGAATGTGTATTCCCTTCATGATGAAGGGCATGTGTTGATTGATAAACAAACTGGTTATGGTAAATGATGAGATATGGCTATGAAAATCGAGATTTTGAGGATGAAAGTTTAAAGAAACTAATGAGTCTAGCACACTACAATTTAAACTATTTTCTGAAAGTCAAATTTTTAAAACACCTATTCACTAAGTCGTTGAACTCACCCACTCCCTTATACCCCTTTTCAGGTAACCAAGGGAAAGCCTACACCCCAAAGACCTCAAGTTGACCACACCTGTAAGACAGGTATGTTAAGTTTAAATTTTCTGCAGTTTTGATTAATGTTATTCCAAGAAAGGTACAAGATTCAGGGCGTGACAACTTGAGTGGTATCAGAGCATGTTTCCTCGAATACATTATCAAGACTATATAACATAGTGACTAAGATAAATTTTTAAAATTTTCAGATGGCTCCGATGAGAGTAAACAAGAAAACTAGGACTAGCGTTACCAACACCACCCAACACTCTGTCTCCGTAGGAAGGTCGCCCTAAAATACCCGAGAAGTCCCAAAAGAACCAAGAGACGTTAGTGAGAAGCATCCAGGAGGATGGTGCCATGACCTGTTGAGGTAACAATCCTGAGTATGAAGGGAGTCAAGCATAAGGTCAGGAATGCCATCAAGGGCTTATAACTTTACCAAGGAGGATGCTTGTCAAAAACCCTGTAAATCCCCATCCATTTCGTAACCACTTTTTATAATGGGGCTAAAACCCTAACATATTGTACTCCTTCTCCACTAATAAAGAATTCCACGTTCCTAAAAATAAATCTCTCAGAAATGATGTGACCTTGCACCTCAACTATAGTAAGACTGTCCAAGAAAAGTAACCAAATAAACTCGTATTACCCAAGACATCACGGAGACCAAGGAGATTTTCATCCTGACTAAAGGAACGAATCAAGGAAAATTATGGGGTAAAGAAGGCATGACAAGAAAATCGTTAAGATAAGGAGTTTAGGAGAACTCTTGGAGTAACAACTGGGCAAGGAGATGACCTATTTCAAGGTGTAAAGGAAATGGGACATGAAGTGAAGGACTGTCCCACATCACAAGGATTTAGAACAATACTTTACAAGAAAAATGCCCCTACAACTATAGGAATTTAAAAGGATACCATCCCAAGAAATACGACTGCTGCTCAGAATTTCAACCACATTCAGGAGGAAGCTCTTCAAGATCCTAGTATAGTGGCAGGAAAGAAAAAGGACTGAAGGTAGGACCTCCATAAATCACAAATAGAACAAAGGGTAGATGAAGAGAATTCTCCCTTAAGGAGAAATTTCCAAACATTTGGTAGCAAAGAAGGGAATGCCTCCACAAGAGAAGACAAGCCGAGCATTTGACAATAAATGGGATGTCTCGGGATTGCAAGTACAACTCACTTTGGAAAAAGCAGTGAAGCCAAATAGGAGTTTCAAACCAACATAGCGGAAGGAAGCAAGTTGTAACAACAAGATAGTCAAGAAGAATAACGACATCCTAAGAAAGATTGGGAAGTAGAAAGGACTACACTAAAAAGGGTAGTAGGATGAATATTAAGGATAATAAGACTCGAGAAACAACTGCCCTAAGATAATTAGACCAAGGGAATAGTAAGGACGAGGCAGTTAATGAACTGATACTCGTGAAGGTCATAATTTAAGCTACAACAAAGAAGAGGGAGGTGGAAAGGCCAGATATTGGGAAAAAGAAGGATGAAAGAAATCCTTAAAAAGACCAATGGCCAAATTAACGTCTAAACTCAAGCCAAGAGAGGGGTAGGCAAGCCTCTCACATGATGATCAAGAGATCTAGAAAAAAGGAGAATTTGAGCTCTCCTTAAAGTAAATAGATGTGTACTGAAGTATAATTGGGGATGAGGATAGGGTACAAAGGATGTGCTTGCAAGATTTCAAGAGCAAGGGTAAACAGGAGATGACGACATCAAAGGATGTCATTTAAGGGTAGATATTCCCCAAGGTAAATGAAAAGGGATTCCGGGAGAAAAAGGGAATAGTCCTACCAAGGAATGAAACCCTAGAAAGGCATATATATCCCAACTGGGAAGTAATGGAACTAAGTGAAGAGGGATAGGGAGAGTAACTTGTAAATGAAGCGCATACTGAGATGAAAGGACCAGGGAAGCATACTAGGAACAGGTAAGTCGAAAGATAACATCAAAGATGTTGTATGAGTAAAAAATGGGTGAAATGCCCATAAAAAGGGAATAAAGTACATTTAAGAAATCTTGGAGACGTAAGTCCTCCAGTTAAGAAATGACTAAGTAAATAATCACTGACATCAAGACTAGTTGTGATCCATACTCACTTGATGTAGCCTAAAGTGAGGACGGCTAAGCATAAGCTAGAGTATACTAAGTAAGACCAATAACCAGAAGTCCCTTAGATAAGGAATGAGGGAAGAAATGAGAATTTTAAGACAATGGAGGATTAAAGGTAGGGCATGTGGCTCCCAAAGTGGAAGCCTCTATTGTGAGTGACATAGTAGAGAATCCGTAAAAAGAAAACTTCCCCAAGCAAAGTAATCGATATATAGACCAAAAGAAAATAACTCGGGATAAAGAGTCATAAAACTTATCACAAGTGAGTAAGAATGGATTAAGAAAAAGGAAAATTATTGAGGAAAGTACACCACTAGAAATGAGGAAGTGCATAAGAAGGGAATAATCCATGCATGTTGGTAAGTCATGGGAAAAACCCAATAATTGGAATTGGAAAGACCCAATAAAGAAGTTGAGGAATGACGAACAAGTAAGGGAAAGACCCAATAAAGAAGTTGAGGAATGACGAACAAGTAAGGGAAACTGACACGGTTATGTAAGACATGACATCAAAGACAAGGTGGATGAGCGAATAACGGTAAAGGTAGCGAGAATATACTACCAGACGAAGTTATACAACCCTAAACGATTGGAAAGATTAGAACAACCCTCAAGGAAGTATTCTAGAAATCAAATGGATAGAGACAGGTTCTAGAAAATGTCATAACTATAAGGGGCATATAAACCCAACAGTCTTGAGGAAAAATGTGACTCAAGTAAAAAAGAGTTAATAAGTAAAAATAATAAGGTCAAAAATCTGGACCGAAGTTGTAATAAACATCGGACGAGGGAATGGTCAAAATAAGACAAAAAGGTGATAATACCAAAACCCGTGAAAGCAAGTATGTAGCACTCAAGTAGACATAGAGATAAGGGTTTCAATGACCAAGAGAATAACTAGACAAGGAAACAATTGGGCAGCTTGGAACTCTCAATCCTGAAATTCTAAGTAAGAACACTCAAGATGAAGAATCATGCCCTACGTAGAGGAGGAAGTGAACTTAAGAATATACCCTGGAATAGTGGGTAAGAAATACCTAATTATGACAAAGTTTATGGAATGAGTAAACAATGGAAATGAAAAAGAAATTTCTTAAGTTAATGATATAAAAAGGGCTAACTGAAAGAGCAACCGAAAAGTTAGCATGTCAAGCAAACCCCAAGTTGACACCAAACGAATTTATTCCTGATGCAAAGGTTGTTAATTAAGTTTTGGGGATAAAACTCCCAAAAGAAGGGGAGAGTTGTAAACCCCGCTCTTTAGAGCTAAGGAAAACCGAAGAAAGAACCGGTCAAACCGAATGAGAAAAAACCAACTGTATCACAAACCCGATCATCAGATAACGGGCAAATTGGAAAATTTACAACACCCGAGTTACACAAATGGTCATAAAAATCTTGTAAAGGAACTTTAGGACAATTTAAAGAAGAAAATCATACCAGTTCAAGTGAACCGGATCCGAACCGAATTAAATCAATTTAAACCACTATTAAACAAAATACTAAATTTATTTTTTTTACGTGTCTTAGAAAATTCTATATAACACTTCTATGATTCCACCCACTTCTACATCTTCCATCTTACTAAACCTATTACAATATTATACAATGTTAAACACTCGTTCTCATGTATTCAAACTTTTAATTTACAAGGTTTGACATTGTTCTCGGAAACTACTCAACTTAGTCTTTGTATCCTTCTCGTCCTTTCTCTCCCTCAACAGCGACTCCTTTCATTCATTCATCTCCTCTCTTCTCTAGAACTGTCTTAACCAGAGAGAACCACCTTCTCCATGCGCTTAAATAGTATGAGACTTGAATTGGTAGGTTTTTAGAGCAGTGAGCGGAGAAGGAGGTGGTGGCAGCGACGATAGCAGCAACGACGACCATAAATGGATGGTGGTACCACAGCCCACGGAGTCATTTATGGCTTTGCGGGGTATGGAGAGGGAAGATCATTGGAGCAGCTTCGACTTCCACGACTCCATAAATGACGTCTCATTCGAGTTCGTGGCCACTGACATTCTCATCTCCATGTTCCTCCACATGGCCATATTCGAGAAGTTCATCCGGGCAAGGTCAGTTGTGCAGCAGCCGATGACTCAAACGGTTGCTCATACCGAATCTGGCCGGAGTGAATCTAATGGGATAATCTTGCCTTGAGCATCATTCACTTTTGAAAAGAATATTTCTTGCATTTTATAAATTTTTTGAATCTAAACTTGATAAATATTTGTTTAATATATTTTCTTCACTAATTTCTATGTTGGAAAACTTTGAAATGATTCGAGTCGAATCTCTTTGGACCCGAGACTTTGTGATCGGGTCTAGGTTCTGGACCCGAACTTCAGATCCATTTGAGTTCAAGTCCACCCGACCCAAACATTGAGTCGAGTTTGAACCTGCTCAAGTGAACCTGAAGTTTGGGTCCATTCGGACAAGAATCTGTTGGACCACCTTCAGGGGTGCAAGTTTACCAAAACCCGTTTCGACCCAAACTTTTGACAAGCATATCCATATCCCCAATTACTTAATTGAAGTTCCACAATTTTAGTGTCTTGAGTTTTTACATAACTTCTCAGCTTTCCTATAAATGTATAGAAATTTTCCGAGCAAAATTCAATAATACTAAAAACTTATTATGGTAAAAAAATATTTTCAAAGTACATAGAAGTAGGATCAAGATTTCACTTCAACAATCTCGTGAAATGTAATCAAACACTATCAATTAAATTTTCTACTCCATATTTTATTAAAAACTGGTCAATAAGGCTTAAAATTCAGGTATCACTAACACTCAAACACTAAAGAAATGGAGTTATAAAAACCTTGGAACTTATCATTTCTTGTGATCATCTCTGGAAAGCAAATACATTTGAGGAGTATTTTGATTTTTTTAGGTACTATTGTACTTATCATACTTTTTCAACAACGAGCGCTATTATATTTATCATACTTTTTCAGAAAAAAAAGCCATAACCATGTCAATTAATAGTCAAAATTGATCTAATTAAGCTTAAAATATTTGATAGATTTGAGGTGAGTCAAATATAAATGTGTTAGGATGTATTTCGAATCTCAATTGAAAAGTATTGGGATGAATACTATTCAGGGGATTAAAATGTAAAAAAATTATAAATATTGAGAATAAAATAAAAAATATAAAAAAATGAATGATAAAAAGGATAATAAAGGAAAATATAAGGGCTAAAATGAAGAGTTTAGAAAATTTAGGCGTGTTATTGCATTTAAGGAAAAATAAAGGGATTAAACCTAGCTTAAGTAATTAAATGATGAATAATTAGAAAGTTAAGGGTAAATATTAAATAATAATAAATTAATAATTTAATGATAGTTTAGATTAAATAATAAATAAATATAATCAATTGTTTGAATTTATTATAGATATAAGAAGGTTTACACAAATAGAAGAGGGTAATATATGAAATAATTTAAAAAGTAGAATTTATAAGAGAAAATGGTAAAATAAAAATTATATATATTATTGTCGAATCTTGTATAAAATAATATTTAATAAAATTTAAAATATTTGTAGTATTAATAAGTTACGATACTAATTAAGAAGATATAAAAAAATTAATCTAGACTATAATAAACTTTGTCTGGATTGGGATGGCGTGGAATTTGATTGAATCGATTAAATAGGTTTTTATTATATTTAAATTATTAATATTTTGGAAAATAAAATTTTACACAAAAAAATCTATATATAGAACTTTACTTGATATTATTAAATTAAATGAATTAGTGTGATTAATTAGATATTAAGTTAAATAAAAAAAATACTCACTAATATAGAAATTATTTTATAAACTCGAAATAGGAATTTACTATATAGCAAGTTAAATTCGGATTATTAAATTAATTATAAATTAATAGGACATATATTAACATGATTTACCCATATAAAAAAGATATGTAAATATGATGATAAAGTAATATATTATACATAGACAATAGATGTATTAGTATTAGAGGTAGTGATTATTAACGGAGAACTATGAGATTAATAAGTAGAGATGTCTTTTAAGATCTAATAGCTTCGACATAATGAGTAATAGCGGTTGATCTCATTTTTTGTGGCTTAGGTCAATATAGTTAACAATCACAACATATCATTGTATAAGAGGTAATTTATCTCTACATAGTGAAAAGAAATGGTATAAAAAGAGATAAAAATGCTTATGAACTTGGTATCATATAATCTATTGAAAATATTTTATATATAAGGAAAAAACTTAATTAAAATATAAAATTTTATATATTTTTTTTGAGTAATAATTTGTCCAATACATGAAATACCCGGTGGTAGCATTTTGTTAAGTGAATTTAATTCCTTCCAACCTTTAGTCGATACATTTAAGTAAAATTATGATTTACTGTTGTTAAATATAAATAAGATGTGTGTTATATAACTTGTATAATAAATGATAATTATGTATTTTTTAGATTATACTTTTAAAAAATTGTATTATTTCTAATGGTGAGCTAAATATACTCGGCTATAATTTTAAAAACAGTACAACACAGTGGTAATTTCGCATCAATTCACACGAATCCCACATTGTTAGATTTAGGTCGACATAGGAAATTTATCACTATAAAAATAGCATCCCTCACCTCCTAACTCATTAGAATCTCTACTTATAAACAATGCACACATTTTTATGAAAAATTCCTCCACTGAATAAAAATAAAATGTGAAGTGAACCCTTCCCCCATGTTATGCTTGGATTCATGATAGGGTGGAATAGGAAGATAAGTGATTAAGATGAATAATTGAATTTTCAATTTAATAAAAAAATTAAGAGAAATTTAGAGGAATAATTAAATTTATCAAAAATCAATTCATTAAACTAAAATTTTATGGCACTTATTGTGATTTTATGCTAAAATAATACTAAAATAACATTAACACTTTTTTATTTAATATTATATACATTTTTTATTTGCAAAGAATAAAACATCATTCTTTTTACCATTGTTTCCATAGTCTTATTCTTAATAGAGTCTCTTTTGAACATCAAATCTGTACGATATAAGATATTTTCAATTTATAGGTTTATACGTCATTATTTTACACTATCTCTTACCCATACCTCAAGATTTTCTCACACTCGAAGGTCTAAACACTAAAAGAAGTCTTATACCACCATTATTCCATTGTGTAGCCAGTATACATACAGGGATCCTGCAGCTACTACGGACAAAATTAGATAATGGGAATGAATTCCCAGGCCCTTCCTATATGTTGTTGCGTGATACCTCATGCGAATTCATGGATCATTCGCTATTGAGTTGTCATGGAACAAGTCTTATATGAGAACGGAATCTAAATCTCTTTGGGTATTTATCAGATTTCTTGTGGGTAGTCGGCTGAGCTGTCAGTGACTCTCCTACATACTTTCAAGTGGATCCTTAATGGGAGGACAGAATAATGAGATTTGAGTACGTCTCTTGCTCCTTATTGCTCCATCCCTCGTAATGGAAGACCAAACATTGCAACAAGGAGAGTACTGTCTTCCCCTTTCTTTTTTTTGCTCAACAGCTCTTTCCCTTTCCGCCCTCTGCAATATCACAAACTTTCCTCCACCGGCCAAAACAAGCTTTTCACCACCATCACATTTGTCTTGCTTCAATTTGTCACCTGGAGAAAGATAGAGAGACAGAGATACTCTTCTTACCTTTTCAATGTGGTTAACTTCAAAGCAGTCCCAAGAGTTTTTGTGTTTTATTTTTGCTTCCTTGCATTTTCTTTATCTTAAGTAAGTTAGGTTCAAGGTTCAAAACCCTCGTGCAAGGGTGCTGGGGATTTGACTGCCTAATGAATAAGTCCGTTATTTTGGTTCAGATATCATCGACATTAACGAACAAAAAATCAAAATATAATTTTCCCGGTAAAGAAATCAAAAGTCAGTGATTTCATGGAAAACTCTAGTAACTAAGCAAGAAAAGGTTGTTGTTTTCGCATAACTGATTACATGTGGATTAGTTTGGACATCATCAATATTCAGAGAAAAGCTTACTGTCCCTCCTGATAATGAGAAAATCATCAATCTATAGGGGTGACATATGAAAGTGAGGAGAAACCAAGCTACGTAAATGAGTGAGATAGAGATAAAGGAGGAAAGGAGGAAATGGTTGGGATGCGGCCACAACAACACAGCACCATGGATTACACATCATGCAAATTTATGTTGATTCAAGTGGTTGGTGCATTCTCCTCTTAATTTATATAAGATTTATATCCAAAATTTATGGGTATAAATAATCTTGCAAGAATCAAAACTATGAAAATACAAAGCAATTGATTATGACACAACATTCATGACATAGAAAGTAATGCCTGCACGTATATTCTCCATAAGGGTGTTTTCTAATATGCAAATAAGAAAGTTGTTCCACCCTGAGCACCTTTGTGGTTTGCATCATTTGACAGTTGCACTTTCTTTTTAAGAATATGTCCCCCTTTGGAAATAAGAACTCCATCATAGTCCTGCAAGCAACCAATTGAATAAATATTTTAGGAGTTTGTTAGGCTGAAATTATAATCAGAGTTCCTATGGGAACTAACGTATGAAAGAGTAAGTCATTCTCATTAATATAAGTGGGAGCATATAAAAAGTGGAGAAAGGAGGGCATATGAGAACTCACGTATGAAATAGTAAGTCATTCTCCCTTTTACACTGTGTTTTCCTTTCCTGTAATTGTATAGTTTTTGAAGGTGAGGACTCACTATCTTCTTTAGTTGGCTAGGCTCACACCACTAGCACCCAAATTCATTTTTCAAACCATGAATTTTGTTCTATGTCCTTTTTTACAATGATAGAATCATGGAAGAAATGAGTGTTGCTCTCTCCCCTCTAAACTTGTACGCGGCTAAGCCATAGGATTGCCTTATTTTCTAAAACTTGATTTCAAGGGTGTCCATCCTGTCCATACTTATTTTCTAAAACTTACTCAGGTTCTTTAGCTCTCACCCTTGTAAGTTCTTTGTTTCCCTCTCTAGTTCTTTATTAATTGTTATATCTTTATTAATTTACAGGTTTATCTACTAAATTAAAATCTAAAATTCTCTCAATATATATTACGGACAGTTCAAATCTCAAGTTCAGCCAAAGAGAGGGTGGGACATAGGTGACAGCGACGTTTGAAAGCAAGGCCACATTCATCATGGAGGACACTGGCGCCTATATATTTAGCCATCCCCCAGATGAATCTCCGTGTCACTTCCATTTATTTCATAATATTTACTCCCTCCTCCATTCGAGAAATCTCAACTTCTTCCCATCTATTCAAAAGAAACCCGGTATGGACAGGAAGAAATTGGAGTACAAAGGGAAGGAGATGCTAGAAGAGATTGAGTGGCTCACGGCAAGGGCTGACCTTGTCCAGGAAGACATCTTGCAACAGATCTTGGCCCGGAACGAGAAGACTGAGTACCTGAGTAAGTATATGCATGGATCACTAGATGTGTCTGAGTTCAAGAGGCGGGTCCCGGTTATCACTTACAAGGGTGTCCATCCGTACATCAAAAGGATTGCTAATGGCGAGGACTCATCCCTCATCACCGGTCACCCAATCACAGAAATGTTATGCAGGTCTATTTTATAACCATCCCTAGATGATTCGTTTTCCTATGGATTCCACTCTGTTAACTAGAGCAACCACTGGAGCTGTCCTTCTGTCTTTTTTGTGGGTAAATTCGCAGCTCGGGAACCTCAGCAGGAGAGCCCAAGATGATGCCGTCGATTGAAGAGGATCTCGACCGCCGAACTTTTGTTTACAATCTTATCATGCCAATCATGAACCAGTTAGTTGGACTCCCTTATCTCACGCTCATCCTATCATTTTTTTTCTTTCTTTCTTGTGCTTGATTTGATCTCAACCATTTCTGATATCAAAGTCTCCATCACCTTTGTCTTTCTAATCCACCAACTTCTGAATTTTCTCAATCCATCTCATCCCTTCGAGTCATCTTAGTATTTTTCAGACACCATTCGATCATGTGAATGCTTTTCGATTCTTTTTAATACAAATTTCCTAATGGTAGAGATTGATCATGGGCACACTCCTTTCCACTTCCATGATGAAAATTGCTGGCCCTCGATAGTTAGATATGATGCATTTTGTCTTTTGGAATGTTGAGTTTTTAAGCACTTATGTCGGTAAAGGCGTATGTGACAGCTTAAAGTTGTCGTACGAGGAGGCCGTTTTCCACGTTTCTAAGGAATCTGATCCTTTGTCATAGATAGAATATGAATCAGTTTTTTGATATAACACGGGTTTGATTTCAGGTATATCGCAGGGCTCGACAAGGGGAAGGCTATGTACCTGTATTTCGTCAAGGCCGAGATGTCCACTCCTTGCGGACTACCGGCACGAACCGTGCTGACGAGCT
The DNA here is from genome assembly GCA_030064435.1 of Trapa incisa. Taxonomy (NCBI): domain Eukaryota; kingdom Viridiplantae; phylum Streptophyta; class Magnoliopsida; order Myrtales; family Lythraceae; genus Trapa; species Trapa incisa. The sequence goes on along the minus strand of CM057770.1, from coordinate 3,895,817 downwards.
ACTACAAGAGCAGGCACTTCAAGGGCCGGGCACTGGACCCTTACAACGACTTCACCAGCCCGGATCCGACCATACTCTGCGAGGACAGCAGACAGAGCATGTACTGCCAGCTCCTGGCTGGCCTAGTCCACCGCCGTAACGTCCTCCGGCTGGGGGCTGTCTTTGCGTCGGCCTTCCTCAGGGCGGTCTCGTTCCTAGAGAGCAACTGGGCCCGCCTCTGCGACGATATATGTATGGGTCGGCTCGATCCTGCCATCACCGACCCAGGTTGCCAATCGTCTATGTCGGCTGTCCTTGTCCTGCCCGATCCAGCCCTCGCCGGTGAGATCCGGGAGATTTGCGGGGACCCTTCTTGGAAGGGGATCCTGTGCCGGCTCTGGCCGAGGGCCAAGTACATTGAGGCCGTTGTGACGGGCTCGATGGCACAGTATATACCGGCCCTAGAGTACTACGGCGGAGGGAAGCTGCCACTCGTCTGCACAATGTACGCTTCATCGGAGTGCTATTTCGGCGTGAACTTGAAGCCGCTATGCAATCCGGCCGATGTCTCGTTCACCCTCTTGCCCAGTATGTGCTACTTCGAGTTTATACCTTTGGGGGAAAGCGGGACGCTCGTCCTGGACGCGGATGAGGAGGAGGAGGTGCCCGTCTCCAGGCTCGTTGACCTTGTGGACGTTCGGGTTGGGTGTTACTACGAGATCGTGGTGACCACTTTTGCGGGTTAGATCATTTCGCTACTTTCTAAATGAATTTTTTTTTGTTTGCCCTATGAATGATCATACTTAAAAAACGATGTCTTTAGGGTTGTATCGGTATCGCATCGGGGACGTGCTCCAGGTGATGGGATTTCACAACCGAGCACCGCAGTTCCGGTTCATCTGCCGGAGGAACGTCGTCCTGAGCGTGGACAATGACAAGACGAACGAAGAGGATCTCCACAAGAGCGTCACATATGCAAAGAAGCGCCTTGAGCCTTATGGGGCGCTGCTCATGGAGTACACCAGCTATGTCGATACATCAACCGTTCCGGGGCACTATGTCCTGTACTGGGAGATCCACAACCACCCATCAGTTGCAGTGAAAAATCCCGTCCTTGAGATCGGCAGTGAGGTGCTCCAGGACTGCTGCATCGCCGTGGAAGAACAGCTGGATTATGTGTACCGGAGATGCAGGTCGTACGACAGGTCGGTGGGGCCGCTGGAGATCAGGGTGGTGAAGCGGGGGACATTCGAATCATTGATGGACTTGTTCATAAGCCAAGGAGGATCCATTAATCAGTATAAGACTCCTAGGTGCATAAAGTCTGGTTCTGCACTTAGTTTGCTCAGTGCCAATGTGAAGGCTTCGTTCTTCAGCCCTAGGGATCCCACATGGACCCCTTGAATGTTAGTGTTACTATGACGCAGTACTGAGTCGTTTGGCAATAAGTAATTTGGGGTCCTTCATTTTCCCCTTAAACGTTATGGTTACCTTTCTGGTTTAGTAGTTTGGCAATAAGTAATTTGGGCTTCGTTCTTCAGCCCTAGGGATACCACATGGACCCCTTGAATGTTATGGTTACCTTTCTGGTTTAGCCTCGTATAAAAAGTCATGGAGCCTTTGTTTTAATTGCTTAGAAATGACTATAATTTTTTCTTAACTTTATATTAACTCTATATATTTAAAAAGTTAAACAATTTTAGTAAAATTGGAATTACCCTGAACTTTTACATGAACATTTCTTATTTAAAACTCAAACCTGAAAAATTATATGTTTTACTAAATCATCAATTACTCACATGAATATTGAGCACTAATGAGGCCGGCATCATTGAGCAAAAAGAAAAAAAGAAAAAAAAATAGAATGAGGATGGCAGCAAACCATCAAACTTTTTCATAAATCTTCCGTATTCCCGAGAAACAAAGCATTTTTAAGCCAAAATGAAATAGAGAAGAGATGGACCCACGATTTTCCAAAACGTCATAATACATAAATTCAATAAGAAAAGGCAAAAGTTAAACAACTTCTGTCCAATTGTTTACCCTAATTAATGAATTACATAGGATGAGTGATTTGTATATTATTAATCTAATTTATTTTCGCTAGTAATTAAACAATTAACTTTTAAAATTAAAAAAATTAGGAAAAACATACCAATTTGGAAAAATTCAGACTTAAAATAAGTAGTGATGAATACACACTACTCGTACTTGTTTAGGTTTGTTAATTATTCGCATTTGGTTGGATTTTGATCAACCTACACTCGACTTTCTGGTATGTGCGAGTGGACCCGAACCCAAAGTTCAGGTCGGACCTATACTTGAGGTTTGAATCCCTTATCAAATCTCGATCTCGAGTCCTTGAGGTCGGACTCGGATCCTTGTACCAGGTTTGACCAGCCTAATTCGGGTATGAACTATACCAAATTTGTTCGATCGCATTATTCGAGTCTAAAAAAATGTCGGTTGGGTCATTCGGGATCAAAATTAGGCAAACTCAATCCAATAGTAGATTATTTCATATTACAATAAGTATTAATTATCAACATAAGCAAGATCTCCAATTTTTAATCCAAATGATTTAACCCAACCCGATTCGACCAATCTGACCGATTGGGATATCCCAACCTAACAATAGTTTATTTCGTGTTACAACCTATATGAATTCTATATAAAAGTGTGTTCTCCATTTTTTTTAACTTGATTGACTCAATCCGACCTAATTGGACATCCCCACCCAATAATGTTTTAGTCCATGTTACGTCTAATAAGAACAATATATAGAGGTCACTTTCCCAAATTCTAAACCGAATTGGCAAATCTGATCGATTTGGTTAACCTAACTTGATTTGACCATATCGACTCGATTGAGCCAACACGACCTAATTGAGTCATTCTAACCTAACAATGGTTTATTTTGTGTTACAAACAGCATGAAGTACATATAAAAGCACATTCCCCAATTTCTAACCTGGATGACTAACCTGACTCAAGTATGTCAAGTCAACTTGATTGTGTATACTCGACTCTACGAGAGTTACTTTCATGCTACATCCAATAAGAATTACATATACAAGTTTGTCCTCCAAATCATAACCCGATTGGACCAATCCTACCATTTTGAAACAACCCCGACCCTTTTGAAACAACCCCAACCCTTTTGAACCAACCTGAAACAAGGTCTTAATCGGGACATGAAACCGGGTCCTAATCATATAACCTGATAGGACCCGAGATTGGGTCATAATCATGATTCAAGTCCATCTAGGTCCGAACTCTAGTCCACAAGATTAGACCCGAAACCTTCCTTGTGTTCGAGTCTAGAACCTAGACTCGAACCCAACCAGACCCAAAAATCTTATGTCATAGTCGGGCAAGGGTTTGAGTCTCAAGTTTGTGTAAACCCCATTTCCTTCTATAAAGAAAGCTATAGAAAACCAAAATTTTTTGAAAGAAAACCATGGTTCAAAGTGAACAGGACTTTGTGAAAAGAAATCAAAACGAGAATTTAAGTGATTCCAAGTGATAAATGAAGATAAAAAAATTAAGAAAAATGATTTTATTGCAAATTGGGATTAAGAACCAGACTGGTTCGGGGTGAATTGAAACCAAATCAGATTAAACCATATTGAACTAGGAAAAACTGATTCAAAAATTAATTTTTAGTGGTGACTTAAAAATGTCAAATTAGAATATTGAAGTCACCACTGTATAGAAAATAAATTTAGATAAATTTAGAAAATTTTAATTTTTAGAAAATCGGTAGAATCGGGCCTATACCGATTTTCGATTTCGGGTCATCAGACATGGTCAAATTGAACCAGTCAAGGTCTAGTTGAGTTAACGAACCACCTTCTAGGTCAGTGCCCCGTCAACACATGCGACCAATCAGTGCATGACCCATGATGAAGCGCACTCTGTTAGCTGCTAGGTTAGCATCTTGAATCGCTGACCAATTAGATTGTGACATGTGTCCCTAGTCAACACTTAGATATAGAAAATTCCACGTAAACCGTAATTGACTAATGAGAGCATGACACGTGTCCTCAATCAACGGTCAGTAGAAGAAAATCCCCGTCAACAGGGCTGGCTAATGGGAGGCTAACATGTGGCAAATGTGCCAAGTCAGTAGTCAACTAGGATATCCGAGAAAGTCGACCAATCATGAGTGTACACATGGAAAGGACACATCGGATAGTCACAACCAATCGGTGGTTGTCACGCCTCGACCCGATTTCCCCCAGTTGAGGACCTATTAAACCCACCGCTGATTCCCCTAATATTACAAAGGCGTGATCCTTCACTAAGGTAAAATCGACAAAAATTAGGCTTAGACTTGTAAACTTCTCTTAGAAGGCACCAGAAATTTAAAACTTTTTATATATGAAATGCAACATGAGCTCATTTGCTCTTTTACCATTACAAACCTCGGGAACAATGAAAAAATAATAAGTAAGTACTTCGTGTGTTGGTCATGAGGTTACCTGGGCAATAGGGTGCCTCGGGCATGAGCTCCTCGTCCTTCCTCGAGTCGCTTAGATTTACCTGCAACATGGTTTGGGGGAGGTGGCGAGCTCACATCTTAGTGAGTGGGATGCTGACATCGTGCCCCTACAAGTCTTATGTCCAAGACCTTTCCCTTAAACCACCTAGCATACAAGGTCTACTCTAATCGCTTGTATCCTCTATATGAGCCCCATGGTTTACTTCCTCCCCTTTGAGACATATTCTCGGGTCATCTGGCTTGCCTCTATCTCATGACCAAGATATTCTCGGTCTCCCCATTTTTTGGTATTCAAATACTCATTTTACATATTCCAAACATGGCCTTGACCCCGCATAATCATATGGCCTATGCATAGGAAATGATCTCAGGTTACCACGACCAGTGTCCTAACTTGATAACTTAGGAAAACTACAGGAAATAAGAGACACTCATGACCATAAATACACAAATACAATCCATCCAGAATTGATAACCATTCGACAAATCCCAGACTAGGAACTTGAATGTGGGAGGCATAATGCTCTCATCCCCACCATCGACAGCTCACACGTGCCTCCTTCCAACTCGGTGCCTTAGCACCCTGGGTCCTGGCAGCCTTGCAGCTGCTCTCCAGCACAACATGGTACTGCAGACCACACAAAAAGTTCGTGGTACTCAAGCCCCACAAAGACATAACAACCTACCCATAATGCATCACCCTCTTGGGATGACACCAAATAGGGAACTAGAGTGAAGGGGTTGCAAATCTTCTCCGCACTCACATCTAGTGTCTCAGCACCTAGGTCATAGCCGCATTCTCGCCTCTTGCCGATCTATGGCACCTACACTTACGACTCATCCCACCATCTACCTATTATAGAGGTGTACTAGGATGGTACCAATACGTGTTACGGTATCCTGGGAAAACATGGTAGTATCACATTGTAATTTCCCCCATCTCCTTTCCGTTTTTCCACTAGGATGATGACGCAACCTCTAGGCGCCGTTCCATCACCCTAATATCCCATACTGGTGTAAATAATGTAACTCACAATCATAAGATGGTACTCATGGCCATTCCTTGTAACGGTGCTACACGCACAACGTTATCCAGAGCTTGTGCAATACATGCTATCTCCACATCACCTAGCACACTGAATGCATTTCACAATTTTTATGCTAAAAATGTGTTTTACACATGGCAGGCCAAACCACTCCAGACATCTCCCTTTTTCTTTTAATGAATGCACAATACCGAGAGCTCGACTATTCGTGAGTTGGCTTCCCTTTCCAAGCAATTGGACCAACGACCCCAGGCTCAGGTTTCACTGCATAAACCTGACCCGATCACCATCACAGCAAGCAAAGCACACATATCGGGAGTTCGACCCTTAATGGCCCTCTCCCAAATTTCATACATGGCAATAAGCCAAACATATTCTTTTTCCTTGTTTTCTCAAAAATCGGCATTCATCTAACCTCCCGGTTCTCATGACCAGTTTTTTCTTACACTTTAAAAATAATCTTTGATTTAGTGGGCATGTTTTATCGGTTCACACTTCTTATATAAGTTCTCAAAGTGTAGCTTCCTACTTAGCAAATGAGTCACACATAATCAAACAATCGAGCTCAGTCGGTCCAATAGGATGCGCCGTCAACGATGGAACTAAGCCCACTCACTCGATTCACGGAAAGTGTTAGTCCCGTGTTGTTTCCCAGAATCCCACTCTAGATTCCACTTAATGACCTTTGATTTATCTAAAAGGGTAGAATAATAGGGTTATATCCACTCCTGACCACAATACTTAATCTGTAAACCCTGCCCTTTTGAGTTAAGGAAAACCTAGAAAAGAATTAGTCAAATCGAGTAAGAAAATCGAACCGGTTCACAAACACGATCATTTGGAAACGGGCAATTTGGATATTTACAACTCTCGGGTGATCCAAAGGGCTCATAAAACCTTGGAAAAGAACCTTAGGACAAATTGGAAGAGAAAAACCAGACCGGTTTAGATGAACTGGATCTAACTGGATTGAACCGGTTTATGAACCGAGTCAGTTCATGAACCAGAATCGATAGAGAAAGGATAAATTGGGAAATTTATGGATCAGAGTGACCCAAAGAGTACCAAAAGTCATGGAAATAGACTTGAGAATGAATTGGAGATGAAAACCAAACCGGTTCAGGTGAACCGAATCCAAATCGGATTGAACCAGTTTGAACCAATGTTGAACCGGATTATAAATTCAATTTTCTAGGTCACTTAAAAAATTCAAATTTGAGATTTGAGGCCACCATTGGATAGAAAATGAATTTAGATAAATTTAGAAATTTTTAGATTTGAAAAATTTGGTTGAATTGGAGGTGAACCAACTGGTTTAAGCTTTGAACTCGATTCAGACCGGTCTGGTTCGATTCGAAACAATGTCGTCTTCTTCCTTCAGATGACAACATTGTTCACGCACCTAAAAAGTGTACAGCGTTGGCGAAGCTGAAAAGTCTCCGGGCAGGGAGTTTCAGGTAATAAATGACCACTATTAAGGCACCAATTAGACGACCAAGAAGTACCCGAGCTTCCTATATAAAGACTTCCTCCCCATTCATCCTCTCCACACCTGAAAACTCCATTCTCTCTCAACTGCTCATTTTCCGATAAAATTCGAACCAGAGCTCCGACTTGGGCACTTTTCTAAGCCAAATAAGGTGAGGTAAGGTTCTTTAGAACCAGTGAGAAGTCAGCTAGACGCTTGTAGTCTCTGTTTGCTCCGAGGGTCGCTGGAAAAGCGTCGACATGATGAAATAGTGAAGTAGCTCCAGTAGACCGAAGTTGCCTTGTTTTGGCCGAGCTGAAATTGACCATTTTGAGCCCTTCTCAGGCCAAATCAAGCCTACCTAACACCTCCACAACCCTTCTACAGTTGAGTTAGAGCAGAAAGGTAAGCCAATTTGGCCCCCCTCTGCAATTTTCGACCGGTGCTACAGAGAGAACCGATAGAAGTTTGATGATAAAATTCTCGTCCAATTCAAAATTAATTGATGCAATTCTTGATTCTAGGATGAATCTTAGGATAAGAGATATCTGCCCAAATTGAAAGCTCGGACTGCCATGCTCCCGACGGTGAGTAATTGAAGCTTTCTCTCTCTATAATCTGTTTTCTGACGAAACTCTGTTTGAGCTCGTTCTGGCATCAAAACTTGCAATTAAAGGTGCTATTGAATCATATGAAAATGCAGGAACTCAATTTTAACTTCAATTTCAATAATTAGAAGTGTTTAATTGGTTAATTTGATGAAATCAAATTCGGTTGTGTTAGTAAGTCGAAATTGGGAGAAAATTGGGGATTTTCGAAAATTTGAAAGACCAAAATGCAAATAAAGGAATAGTTTGATTTTGTTATTCAATTGGGATGAACGAGGGCTGTTAAGCCAAAAAATATTGAACAAGAATGTTGATGTCGTGTAGAAACTTGAAGTACCGAGAATGCTAGTTGAGGCCAATTCAAGTAAGGACAACAAGCTGACTAAGAGGAATTTTACTACACGATCGAGTGAGTGGGATTTTATATCATACCCGATTGGGGATGATAAGTACCTCAAAATGAAAATCCACTACTTAGTGGTATTTGAAAGATCACAACTTAGAGGAGTGATGTGAAAATGATGTGGAAAAACTACTTACATATTATAAGTAGATCATACCCGATTGGTATGATCCTCGAAGGAAGTAGAAAACCCGTTCATCGATTATAAGCGAAGATATCCTCATACTCGGTTGGTATGATGGATAGTTGAAAATTTATTTTTGTCGGAAGTGCTCTCCCCTGACTATGTGTCACTGTTTAAACGATTTGGGAGACCTTCTTGACAAGAGCTCAAATAACTCTGTTAGGCCGGAGGCCTCGGTTTTGGAACTTGGGGGCTAATATGCCTAGTTTTGAAAATCTTGAATAGTGGGCCATAGGCTAATTGGCACTAGCAGGAGCTCGTAAACAAACATGAGATATATGCCATAAAACTTTAAATAAATAAATTGTTTGGCCATGGTACCAAGACAGGACCGACATATTCAATCAACTAGTGGCAGTGCGACATGACAGGTTAACGGACTAGTCAAGACAAACAGCTGCAAATTGAGTTGAGGGTTGGGGCCGTTGGACTAGTGGCACCACAGATTATATGGCATGATGTGAAAATACTGATTGTGCATGATTTATGATTACAGGACCTTCAAGATGCCCAAGAGGGGTAGTGATGTGTCCTAGGGCCCTTGATGACCTGGTGGGTATAAGGGCAGTTCGTCGGACTAGGTGACCTTGCAAAGCTTGATGTAGCTTCAAGCGCAGGAGACCAGGGTGGGGTCGGGATGAGGTCTTTGTCCTCATACGGACATGGAGAATTGATTTTGGGGTTGAGGGATGGATGTCGCGTACATCCACTCATTCTCAGGGTAGAAGTGGACATGCTTCTATCTAGGTGGCCGGTAAAGTTGCTCCGATGCCACAAGTGGGTTCAGTGGACATACTGGCCTGTGATTGTGTGATTGACCTTCATGATGAAGGATGTGTGTTAGGTGATGACACGCTGTGATTAATAAGAAATGGTGATAAAACAAGAAATTGGAAATTAAAGGATTTTTGAAGGGAAATAAGGAGTCTGGCACACTCCAAACAAATCTTTTTCCTAAAAGTCAAATTTTGAAAACCCATTCAGTGAGTTGTTGTACTCACCCCCTCCCTTATATCACTTTCAGTAAATTTTGAAATGCTTACTCTCAAAAACCATAAACTAATACGCCTGTGAGACATGGATGATAAATTTAAAATTTTATGTAGTTTTGATTTATATTATTCTAGGAAAGGTACATGTTTAAAGGACGCCTTACTCTTTACAGTTTATAATAAGGGTAAACCCTTTAATAAACTGGGAGAGTGGCGGGTTGATCATGGCGATCCGACCAAACCGGGTTCGGGCAAAAATATAGGCTATGGAAAGCTGGAGGCACAAGGGACTCACCTAAGTTTTCCCAACTCATGAGGGCCATCGTGGAGATCGAAATTAGCCCCAAAAAAAGTTGTTATGTTTCAAGTCACTGGAGATTGAGTAATGTGCGATCTCGCCAGCAATGATAAAGGAAGTGTTGAGGGTTAGGAGAGGTGGCGATGGAAAGCTAAGTTACTCAGTTTTCCAGGGGTACCAAGAACATCGTTAGTGATGGTCGAACAATGGAGAAATTCTCTATGGTATTCAGGTCGCTAGAAAAGGCAGTAATCTATTGTTGGGAGAGGATTCTAAGCTCATTTCGGTGAGGGAGTGACCCCATTTTATATGGAGGTGATCTAGACTTCAGTGGCAATCTTGCCATATGCTTCTTTGTTCATTTCATTGTCTGAGGCCTCAGGTCTAAACCCTGTCCCTTAAAGATAAGAAAACTGGGAAAAGAACCGGTCGATTTAGGAGAGAAAGCCGAACCGGTTCACGAACCATAACCGACAAAGAAAGGGTAAAATGGGAAATTGACAAATCCTGAATGACTCAAAGAAATCACGGAAAAGAACCTTGAGACAAGTGGGAAGAGAAAACCAAACTGATTCAGGATGAACTAGATCTAAACCAGATTGAACCGGTTTGAACCCTACATGAACTAGAATCTAAATTCATTTTTCGTGGTGGCTTAAAGTGATCAAATTGGGAAATCGAAGCCACCATCCTATGAGAAATGAATTTAGAAATTTTTAGATTTTAGAAAACAGGTTGAATCGGGCCTGAACCAGCCGATTTTCTCCATGAATCCGGTCGGATTGGACCGGACCGGTCCGGTTCGGAACAGTGTCATCTTCTTCCTTAGGATGACAGTACTGTTCATAAATGCAGAAAGCTTCCTTCTCCGATGAAGGTGTAACGACTCCGATCAGGCCATTTTCGGGCAAGGATAAGCTCGACCAAAATGGAAAGTTGTCGAGTAGAGGGTCCCTGAGCTCCCTATATAAAGAGCTCCACTCCATTCATCCTCCACACACCTCATATCACTATTCTCTCTCAACTGCTCCATTTTTCAGTGAAGCTCAAACCAGAGCTCTGACTTAGCCTTTTTTCTTAGCCTCAGAAGGCAAGGTCTAGTCCTATAGACTCTGGGGGAAATCAACTACCTGATAGCAACCTCCTTTCGACCCGAGGACCATCGGAGAAGTGCCGGCGGAATCAAACAGTGAAGCAGCTCTGACGGACTGAAGTTGCCCTATTTTAGTAGAGCTGAATTTAGCCAAATTCAGCCCTCTTCCGGCTAAACCAAGCCTCCCCGACACCCCTACAACCCTCACACGGCCTCAACAGAGCTAAAAGGTAAGCCAATTCAACACTACTCCGTTGGTACAATTCAGTTCTAGAGAGAGAAAGTGACAAATTTCGTTGATAAAATTCCCACTAATCTTGACAGCAATTGTCCCAATTCTTGTTCCTAGAAAAAAATCTCAGGACGAGAGCTAACTCCCCAGTTTGAGAGCTCGGATCGTCGCTGTAAATCTGATCCTTTGATAATGAGAAAACTAGGGAAAGAACTGGTCAGTTTTGAATTTTAAATCGAATAGGTCTACAAGCTCAATTAATAGAAAATGGGCAAATTGAGAATTTACATCTTTCATGTGACTCAAAATGGTTCATAAATCTTGGAAAAGAACCTTAGGGTGAAATGGGGAAGAAAAATTAGATCGGTTCATGAGAACCGGGCCCGAACCGGTTTATGAACCAAGTTGATTTGTGAATCGAAACCGATAGAGAATGGGTCAACCAAGAAATTTATGGACCCCTTGTAATCCAAAGAGATTTATAAACCTTGGGAAGGAACATTAGAACAAAGTGGGAGAGAAAAACCAAATCAGTTCGGGTAAACCAGACGTGACCCGGATTAAACCGGTTTAAAGATCGAGTTGGTTTATGAACTGGAATCGATAAAAACATTGTAAACCAGAAATTTTATGGACCCTAAGTGACCCAAGGAGTCACAAAAGACATGGAAATGGACTTGTGAAGAAATTGGGGATGAAAACCAAACTAGTTCAGGTGAACTGAATTCGAAATGGTTTGGACCGGTTTGAACCACTATTGAAATGAATCCTAAATTCATTTTTCTAGGTGGCTTAAATAATTCAAATTTGAGATTTGAGGCCATCGTTGGATAGAAAATGAATTTAGAAATTTTTAGATTTGAAAAACTCGGTCGAATGAGGGGTGAACCAGCCAGTTTAAGCTTCAAACCGGGTCCGGTCTAGTTTAGAACAGTGTCGTGTTCTTCCTTCAGATGATAGCACTATTCACTCGGCGAAAAATTGAAACAGCGTCGATGAAGAGGAAACGTCTCTGTTCAATACATTTTCAGCCATCAATGCCTATCATAAAGGTGCCAATTGGACGGCCAAGAAGACCCCCTCCCCATTCATCCTCTCCACACCTGAAAAGCTCACTCTCTCTCAGTTGCTTAGTTTTCCGGTGAAGCTTGAACCAGAGCTCCGATATAGGGTCATTTTTTAGCCAAAGAAGGTGAGGTGGGCTTCCTTAGAACAAGGGAGAAGTTAGCTACACGGTGGTGACATCTATTCGTTCCTAGAGTCACTGGAGAAGCACCAGAGTAATCGAAGAATGAACCAGCTCTGATGGACCGAAGCTGCCCTGTTTCCACCGAGTTGAAATTGGCCAATTCGAGCCCTCCTCATGCCAATCCAAGCCCATCCGACACTTCCTCAGCCCTTCTACGGCCAAATTAGGATGAAAAGGTGAGCCAATTCAGCTCCACTCTGTAATTTCTGATCGGTGTTAAAGAGAGAGTCGACCGAATTTCAATGACAAAATACTAATCCAATTCGACATCAATTGATGTCATTCTTGATCCTTGGAAGAACCTCAAAAGGAGAACTACCTGCCCAGATTGAAAGCTCGGACTGTCGTGCCCTCACCAGTGAGTAATCGAAGCTTTCTCTCTCTACAGTTTATTTTCCTACGAAGCTCCGTTTGAGCTTGTTCCGGCGTTAAAACTCGCGATTCAAAGTTTTATGGAATCGTATGAACATGGAGGAACTCAATTTCAACTTTAATTTCAACAATTAGAGGTGTTTGATCGATCAATTTGATGAAATCAAATTTTGCTATGTTAAAGAGTTGAAATTGGGGGAAATTTTGGGGAAATTGGGGATTTTCAAAAAATTCGAGGGAACAAAATGAAATTTTCTAAAATTGAGGGTTAATTGGGCATGATAAGAATATTAGAGGCCAATTGAGAAATTTTAGAAATTTTGGGGTAAAATTTACCATTTTGTAAAGGAAGGGCAAAATGGTAATTTTGGAAAAGTTGAGGGACCAAATTGAAAATTTGGGAAATTAAACCCTCTTTGTGAATTTGAATAAATTGAGGTACTAAGATAAATTTTGAAAGTTTGGGGACTCAAATTATAGGAATAACCCAGCAATAGGGACTTAAAGTTAAAGAAAAATAACTTTAGGAACCTAATTACAAATATATAGGAAGTTGAGTTTTCTCATTCATTTGAAACAAATGAGGGCTAATAGGCCAAAGAATAATGAACAACTATGTTCATTTTGTGTAGGAGAACGAGACATCAGGAACACTAGCAAGGACAAGCTCACGTGAAATCAAGGAACCTCTCTAGTGGAATTTATGACATTAACGGGTGAGTGAGATTTTTTATCATACCCGGTTGGGGATAATAAGTACCTTGAATTGAAAACCCACTACTATATGGTATTTTAAACATCACAACTTAGAAGAGTGATGTGAAAACCATACGGAAAAACTACTTACCGGTTGTAAGTAGATCATACTCGATTAGTATGACGAAACTTCCTCGAAGGAAGTTGAAAACCCGTTCATCGGTTATGAGTCGAGACGTCTTTATACCCGGTCGGTATAATGGACAGTTGAAAATATATTTTGTCGGAAGTGCTCTCCCCTAACTGTGTGCCAATGCTTAAACTATTTGGGAGACCTTCTTGACACGAGCTCAAATAGCTCTTATAGGCCGGAGGCCTCGATTTTGAAACTTGGGGGCTATTATGCCCGGTTTAAAAAATCTCGAACAGTAGGCCATAAGCCAGTGGGTACGAGTAGGAGCTTGTAAACAAACATGAGATATGTGCCATAAAACTTTGATAAATGAATTGTTTGGTCATGGTACCAAGACAAGACCGACATACTCGATCAACGAGCAGCACTGCGACATGACCGGTCTCCGGACCAGTCAAGACAAACAGCTGCAGGTTGAGCTGAAGGTCGGGGCCGTTGGACTAATGGCGCCACAGATTACATGGTATGATAAGAAAATATTGTTTGTGCATGCACTATGAGTACAAGACCTTTAAGATGCCCATGAGGGGGTAGTGATGTGTCCTAAGGACCCTGGACAACCTGGTGAGTATAAGGGTAGTTCATCATACCAGGTGACCGTGCAAAATTTGGAGTAGCACCAGCACCAAGTGAATGAGATCGAGGTGGGGACGGGATGAGGTCTTTGTCCTCATATGGACACGAAGAATCAATTTTGGGATTGAGGGTCGGATGTCGCATACATCTGCTCATTCTCAGGGTAGAAGTGGACGTGCTTCTATCTAGGTGGCCGGTAAAGTCGCTCCGAAGCCACAAGTGGGTTCAATGGTCGTGCTAGCCTGCGAATGTGTGTTTGACCTTCATGATGAATGTTGTGTGTTGGGCGATGACACACCGTGATTAAATAAGGAAAATGGTGACACATCGTGCTCACCCCCTCCTTTCTATCCCTTTTTCAGGAAAAAGAAAAATGACTAAGAATATTATCGAGCCTTATCCTCTATGAGGTATGCTTATATTTCCTTAAGCTTGCATTTTATTGGATATATGTCTTCCAGGGAACAAGGTTGAAATTACGCCTGGCTCATCTCGAGTTAAAGTTGGAGGAAACTCCTCTTGAACCGAGAGAGTGGTGGGTTGTTCATGGGGATCCAACCAAACCATGTTGGGGCGTGACAATCGCACCTCTGACAGTAAGCTTGCGAAGCTTTCTCTCTCTACGAATGATTTTCCGGCGAATCTCTATTTGAGCTCGTTTCGGACTCAAATCATGCAATTCAAAGCTCATAGCAAATTTTCATCAATATATATCCTATAGCGCTAGGAATGAATTAATTTATCCAAGGGGTGGAAACTGGGTTATCTACCAATGTTTATTGGTTTTTTCACTAAAATCGGGTCGGGTGAAGGAGATGTCACACGTGCATGTGGCAGCACATGCACGTGTTCGTCATGGAGCGCCAACCAATCTACACTGTAGCAAACCAGTTTCTAGTTAATTTCTTGTTCGATTTAATGGTTTTTGACATGATTCACCCCTTTTCTAGCTGGTTCTTGGAAAAATAAAAATATTTAAAAATTCTACATTCAATTTCCTATTTTAATGGATTCAAGAACCGTCTCATTTGGATTTGTTTAGCACCCTCAAAAAATCGAGGGAGGGGGGAGGGTAGGGGGGAGGGGTTTCCTGCTTTGAGCCAGTTTGATCGGTTCTTGTTCCAATCAAATTTTCTAAAAAATACTCATTCTAATTCTCTATTGATTGGCCTCAAGATCATCCCATTTATGGTTTGTTTATGTCACACCCCGACCCGATTTGGTCGGATCCCCGTGATCAACCCGCCACTCTCCCGATTTATTAAAGGGTTTCCCCTTATTATAAACTGTAAACCTGCCCCTTTTCCTGGAATAACATAAATAAAAATTGCATAATATTTTAAATTTATCATACATGTCTCACACGCATCTTAGTTGATGTTCTTTAATGGTAGGTTTTCCGGAATTTCCTGAAAGGGGTATAAGGAAGGGGGTGAGTACAACGACTCAGTGAATGAGTTTTCAAAATTTTTAACTTTCAGGAAAAAGAATTGTATTGGAGTGTGCTAGACTCCTTTCTTTCAAAAATCCTTTCATTTCAAATCTCGATTGTTACCACCATTTCTTATTAATCATAGTGTGTCATCACCCAACACACATCCTTCATGATGAAGTTCAAACACACATTCACTGGCCAGTATGTCCACTGAATCCACTTGTGGTGTTAGAATGACTTTACCGGCCACCTATATAGAAGCACATCCACTTCTACCCTGAGAATGAGTGGATGTTTGCAACATCCGACCCTCAATCCCGTAATCAATATTCCATGTCTGTATGAGGACAGAGACTTCATCCCTCCTCACCCCAGTCTCATGCGCTTGATGCTACTCCAAATTTCACACGGTCACTTGGTACGACGAACTGCCCTTATACCCACCAAGTCGTCTAGGGCCCTTAGGATGCATCACTACCCCTCTTGAACGTCTTGATGGTCCTGTAATCACAGTGCATGCACAATCAATATTTTCTTATCATGCCATATAATCTGTGGTGCCAATGGTCCAATGGCCTCGACCCTTAACTCAACCTACAGATGTTTGTCTTGACTAGTCTGTCGAATAGTCATATCACACTACCGCTAGTTAACTGAGTATGTCAGTCCTGTCTTGGTACCATGGACAAACAATTCATTTATTAAAGTTTTATGGCACATATCTCATGTTTGTTTACGAGCTCCTGCTCATGCCCACTAGCCTATGGCCCACTGTTTGAGATTTTCAAAACCGGGCATAATAGCCCCCAAGTTCCAAAACCGAGGCCCCCGACCTATAAGAGCTATTCGACTTCCCATTAAGAAGGTCTCCCAAATTGTTAAAGCATTGGCACATAGTCAGGGGAGAGCATGTAAAACCTGCATTTTTGAGTTAAGGAAAACTGGGAAAAGAACTGGTCAAACCGAGTAAGAAAACCAAGTCGATTTACAAACCCGATCATTTGGGAACAAGCAATTTGGAAATTTACAACTTTCGGATGATCCAAAGGGTTCATTAAACCTTGGAAAAGAAACTTAAGACAAATTAAAATAGAAAAACCAAATTGGTTTAGGTGAACAAGATTCCATAAGAACTTTAAAGTTAAGCATGCTTGCCTAAGAATAGTGTGAGGATGGGTGACCTCCTAGGAAGTATGATTTTTTGTAACCCGAAATTTTGGTCAAAATTTTTTATAGGAATGTACGCCTTATCATAAATAGGAATAAATTAATATATATTTAATTATTGTAATTAATACCAATAATTTAATATCTAAATTAAATTATTGAAATTAATACAAATAATTAAATATTGAAATTAAATTATTGGAATTAATACCAATAAATTATGGCAATATTAATACTATTAATAAATCTCTCCCATTTAATACACGATTTTACACCTATATAAAGAGGTCATCCCTATTCATTCTCCTCACACCTGAACACTTCTCTCTCTTTCCCTCTCTACTGCTCCATTTCCCGGTGAAGCTTGAACTAGGGCTTCGACTTGAACATTTTCTTAACCTTAGAAGGATAGGTCGGACTCTTTAGAACCAGAGATAAGACAGATATCTAATAGCAAACTCCAGTCAATCCGAGAATTGTTGGAGAAGCGTCGGCATGATCGAACAGTGAAGCAGCTCCGACGGACTGAAGCTGCCCTATTTCAGCTAAGCTGAGATCAGCCATTTCGAGCCTTCCTGAAACCAAACCAAGCCCTCCCAACACCTCCTCAGTCCTTCCTCGACCAAATTAGGACCAAAGGGTAAGCCAATTCGGTTTCCCTTTACAATTTCAGATCAGTGTTACAGAGAGAGTCGACTGAATTTCAATGAAGAAATTCTAATCCAATTCGACATCAATTGATGTCATTCTTGATCCTAGGAAGAACCTCTGGAGGAGAGCTACCTGCCCAGATTGAAAAGTTCCACCGCCGCGCCTTCACCGGTGATAAATCAAAGCTTTTTCTCTCTACAGTCTGTTTTCTGGTGAATCTTCGTTTGAGCTCGTACTAGCGTTAAAATCTTTGATTAAAAGTTCCTTAGAATCGTATGAACATGTAGGAACTCAATTTCAACTCCAATTTCAACAATTTGAGGTGTTTGATCGGTCAATTTGATAAAATCAAATTTGGTAGTGTTGAAGAGTTAAAATTGGAAAAAAAATTGGAGAAATTGGGGATTTTTGGAAATTTGAAGGACCAAAATGTAATTTTCTAAAATTGAGGGTCAATTGGTCATGATAAGAATATTAGAGGGCCAATTGATAAATTTTAGAATTTTTGGGGAAAAAATTTACCATTTTTCTAAAGATGGGGCAAAATGGTAATTTTGGGAAAATTGAAGGACCAAATTGGAAATTTGGGAAATTAAACCCCTTTGTGTGAAATCAAATAATTTGAGGTCCTAAGATAAATTTTAAAGGTTTCGGGACTCGAATTTAGGAAAAACCCGGCAATAGGAACTTAAAGTTAAAAAAATTTTAAATTAGGGACCTAATTGCAAATATATGTAAAGTTGAGTTTTCTCATTCATTTGGAACGAATGAGGGCTATTAGGCCAAAGAATAATGAACAATTATGTTCATCTTGTGTAGGAGAACGAGACATCCGAAACGCGAGTCGAGGTTCAGCTTGCTAAGGATGGAATCCGACTAAGTGGAATTTCACTACACTATCGGGTGAGTGGGATTATATATCATACCTAGTTGGGGATGATAAGTGACTCGGTATAAAAACCCACTGTTTAGTGGTATTTTAATCATCACCACTTAGAGAAAGTGATGTGAAAATTTTGCGAAAAAAACTAATTACCGGTTGTAAGTAGATCATACTCAGTTGGTATGATGAGACTTCCTCGAAGGAAGTTGAAAACCCGTTTATCGGTTATGAACGGAGTTGTCCTTATACCGATTGGTATAATGGACAGTGAAAACCTATTTTTTCGGAAGTGTTCTCCCCTGACTGTGTGCAAATGCTTAAACTATTTGGGAGACTTTCTTGACGGGAGCTCGAATAGCTCTTATAGGTCGGGGGCCTCGGTTTTGGAACTTGAGGGCTAAAATGCCTAGTTTTTGAAAAAATTCGAACAGTGGACCATAGGCCAATGGACACGGGCAGAAGCTCGTAAAAGAACATGATATATATATATATATATATATATGTGTGTGTGTGTGTGTGTGTGTGTGTGCCATTAAAACTTAATAAGTGAATTATTTGGTCATGGTACCAAGGCAGGTCCAACATACTCAGTCAACTAGTAGCAGTGCTACATGACCGGTCTTCGGACCAGTGAAGACAAACAGCTACAGGATCATCAAGAAAGTTTAAGAAAACTCTGTTTGTGCATACACCATGTGTACGGGATCATCAAGATACCCATAAGGGGTAGTGATGTGTCCTAATGGCCCTGGACGACTCGGTGAGTGTAAAGGGTAGATCGTCGTTCCAGGTGTCTGTGTGAAATTTGGAGTAGCACAAAGCAAATGAGACCGATGTGGGGACAGGATGAGGTCTCTGTCCTCATATGGACACGAAGAAGCAATTTTGGGATTGTGGGTCGGATGTCACGTACATCCACTCATTCCGAGGGTAGAAGTGGTTGTATTTCTATCCGGGTGGTAGGAAAAGTCGCTACAAAGCCACTAGCGGGTTCAGTAGTGATACTAACTTGCGAATGTGTGTAACCTTCATGATGAAGGATGTGTGTTGGGTGATGACACACCGATAACTAAGAAATAATGGAAAAACCTGAATTTTTAAATGAATGGATTTTTGAAAATAAAGGAGTCTGGCACACTCCATATAAATATTTTTCTTGAAAGTAAAAATATTTGAATCCCATTCACTCAGTAGTTGTACTCACCCCCTCCCTTATACCCCTTTCAGTAAGTCCCGGAAAGTCGAACCTTAAAGGACTTGCGCAATTAAACACCTGCAAGATAGGAACAATTAATTTAAATTACTATGCAGTTTTGATTTATGATATTCCTGGAAAAAAGGTGCAGGTCTAAAAAACGCCTTACTCCCTACGATTTATAATATAAGGGGAAACCCTTTAGTAAATCGGGAGAGTGGCGGGTTGATCACGGGGATCCGACCAAACCAGGTCGGGGCATGACAGAGCACTTTCGACAAAAATATGTTTTCAACTATCCATCATACCAACCGAGTATGAGTACATCTCCACTTATAACCGATGAACGAGTTTTCTACTTCCTTCGAGGAAGTTTTATCATACCAACCGGGTATGATCTACTTACAACAGGTAAGTAGTTTTTCTGCGGGATTTTCACATCTCTAAGTTGTGACATTTAAAATACTACTAAAAAGTGGGTTTTCATTTCGAGGTACTTATCATTCCCAACCGGGCATATTAGCCCCTAAATTCCAAAAGTGAGGCTCCCGGCCTATAAGAGCTATTCGAGCTCCCGTCAAAAAGGTCTCCCAAATCATTTAAGCAGTGGCACACAATCAGGGGAGAGCATTTCCAACAAAATAAATTTTCAACTATCCATCATACCAATCGAGTATGAGGATATCTCTGCTCATAACTGATGAACAGGTTTTCCACTTCCTCCGAAGAAGTTTCATCATACCAACCAGGTATGATCTATTCACAACCTGTAAGTAGTTTTTCCGCGTCATTTTTACATCAATTCACTATATTGTGATGTTTAAAATACCACTAAGTAGTGGATTTTCATTTCGAGGTACTTATCATCCCTAACTGGGTATGATATAAAATCTCACTCACCCATTAATGCAGTAAATTCCACTCGACCAATTCTGTGTATTCCCGCGAGCTTATCCACGCTGGCGTTCCCAGTACTTTGTATTTCTACATGATATGAACATGCTTGTTCATTATCCCTCGGCCTAATAGTCCTCATTCATTCCAAATGAATAAGAAAACCAAACTTTCTATTTATTTGCAATTAGGTATCTAAAGTTATTTTTTTTAAGTGCCTAATGTCGGTTTTTCCTCAAATCGAGTCCCGAAACTTTTAAAATTTATCTTAGAACCTCAATTTATTCAAATTCACAAGAAGGGGTTTAATTTCCCAAATTTCCAATTTGGTCTCCTAACTTTTCCAAAATTACTATTTTGCCATTCCTTTACAAAAATGGTAAGTTGCACCCCAAAAATTCTAAAATCCCTCAATTGGCCCTTTAACATTTTTATCATGCCCAATTGACCCTCAATTTTATAAAATTGCATCTTGGTCCTTTGAATTTTTAAAAATTCTAAACTACATAACACAACCGAATTTGATTTTATCAAATTGACCGATCAAACACATCTAATTGTTGAAATTGAAGTTAATATTTGAGATTCTACATCTTCATATTATTCAATAGCACTTTGAATCGCAAGTTTTGATACTGGAACGAGCTCAAATTGAGAAATGCTGGGAAAGTGAACCATCCAAATAAGATGTGGTTAAGGTGGAATAACCACAATTGGTAAGACAGGTCATAGACCACACACGCATACGAAGCTTATAGAGTGGATGGCTGAGCATAGTGTGAAGTGTATGGAATAAGACCGAAAATTAAAAGTATCTCCATTAAGGAATAAGGGATGAAATAAAAATCGCGGATAAAGGAGGATCCAATACGGGCAAATGCCCTAATATAGATAGGGGTGTGAAGAAAGGGAGAAAGAACATTCAATGAATGATAAGGAGGTTGAGCGTGTAACTCCTAAGATGAAAATCTCTATTGTGAGGGATATAGTAGAGAACAAAACCGGAAGGAGGGAACCTTCCCAAGCAAAGGAATCGACACATAGATCGAAAGTGATTATTATAGAATGAAGAATCATTGAAGTGATTACGAGTAAGTAAAAGTGGATTACGAAAAAGGAAAAATCCTTGAATAAGGAATTCCAAGGACTTAAGAAGGAAAGAAACCTAGTTTGTTGGTAAACTATCGGTAAACCAAATAATTGGCAACAGAAAGACCCAATAAAGAAGTTGGGAAAGGACGAGTGGGTAAGGAAAACCGACACGGTTATGTAAGACATGTTGTTAAGATACAAAGGATAATTGGATAACAATAAAGGTAGTTGAGGAATACTACCTGATGAAAAGAGGGATGAAATTATACAGTCCCTGGAAGGTTGGAAGGTCGAAAACAACCCTAAAATAGGTGTTGTAAGAAGTTTGATGGACAGATACAAGTTTAGAACTATGTCATGTCGTAAGGAACATATAAGCACCAATAGTCCCGAGTAAAATGTAACTCGAGTAAGAAGGAGTCAGTTAGTAAACACAATGAGGTAAAACATAAATTTGACTGAAGTTGTAATCAATGACGGATGAAGGATTTGTCAAATTGGGATGAAAGAATAATAACACAAAAACTTGTGAAAACAAGTACGTAATGCTCGAAAGAATGTCGAGCTAGGGGTTTCAACGATGAAGAGAATAACTAGACAAAGGAATGATTGGGCACCTTGGAACTCCCAATTCTAAAATCTTGAGTAAGAACCCCAAAAGGAAGAACCTTACCCTAAATAAAGGGAGATGCAAACCTAAGAATATACATTGGGATTAATGAGCCAAACATGCCTCGTTATTATAACTCCATGGAAGGAGTAAGCATGATAAATGAAAAGAAATTCCTTAGATGAATGATTACGGGGAATGAGCGAAAGAGCAATCGAAGTGTTAGCATGTTAAGAAAACCCAAGTTGGCATTAAGTAAAATTATTCCTGATGTGGAATATATTGGTTAAGTTTTGGGGATAAAACTCCTAAAAGGAGGGGAAAGTTGTAAACCCCACCCTTCTGAGTTAAGGAAAACCAGGAAAAGAACCGGTCAAACCGAGTAAGAAAACTAAACCGATTCACAAACCCGATCATTTGGGAATGGGCAACTTTGGAAATTTTCAACTCCCGGGTGATCCAAATGGTTCATAAAAACCTTGAAAAAGAACCTTAGGACAAACTGGAAGAGAAAAACGAGACTAGTTTAGATGAACTAGATCCAACTAGAATGAACTGGTTCATGAACCGCAACCGATAAAGAAAGGGAATACTGGGAAATTTATGGATCCTGAGTGACCCAAAGAGTCCCAAAAGTCATGGAAATAGACTTGAGAATGAATTGAAGATGTAAATCAAACCGGTTTAGGTGAATCGGATTCGAACCGGTTTGGACCGGTTTGAACCAATATTAAACTGAATTTTAAATTCATTTTTCTAGGTGACTTAAAAAATTCAAATTTGAGATTTGAAGCCACCATTGGATAGAAAATGAATTTAGAAATTTTTAGATTTGAAAAACTTTGTTGAATGGGGGGTGAACCTACCAGTTTAAGCTTTGAACCCGGTTCGGACCAGTCCAGTCCGGTTTGGAACAGTGTCATCTTCTTCCTTCAGATGATAGCACTGTTCACTTGCCGAAAAATTGCGCAGCGCCGACTAAGCTAAAAAATCTCCGACCAGGGAGTTTCAGACAAAGAAAAACCGCCATTAAGGCGCCAATCAAACGGCCAAGAAATCCTCGAGCTTCCTATATAAGGACCCCCTCCCCATTTATCCTCTCCACACCTGAAAAGCTCACTCTCTCTACTACTCCATTTTTTGATGAAGCTCAAACCAAAGCTCTGATATAGGGTCATTTCTAAGCCAAAGAAGGCGAGGTCAGGTTCTTTATAACCGGGGAGAAGTCAGCTACACACCAGTAGTCTCTGTTTGTTCAGAGGGTCATCGGAGAAGCGCTAGCGTGATGGAATAGTGAAGCAATTGAAGCTGCCCTGTTTCGGCTGAGCTAAAATCAGCCATTTTGAGCCCTCCTCAGGCCAAACCATGCCCTTCCAACACTTTCTCAACCCTCCCATGGCCGAATTAGGACTGAAAGGTAAGCCAATTCGGCTCCCCTCTGCAATTTCCGACCTATGCTAGAGAGAGAACCGACATAATTTCGATGATGAAATTATAACTCAATTCAGCATCAATTGATGCAATTCTTAATCCTATGATGAACCTCGGGATGAGAGCTATCTGCTCAGATTGAATGCTTAGACCGTTGTGCCCTCGATGGTGAGTAATTGAAGCTTTCTCTCTCTATAGTCTATTTTTTCGCGAAGCTCCATTTGAGCTTGTTCCAATTTGGAAATTTACAACTCGCAGGTGATCCAAAGGGTTCATAAAACCTTGGAAAAGAACCTTAGAACAAATTGGAAGAGAAAAAACTAGACCGATTTAGATGAACCGGATCCAACTGGATTGCACCGGTTTATGAACAAAGTCGATTCATGAACTGGAACCGAAAGAGAAAGGGCAAACCGGAAAATTTATGGATCCTAAGTGATCCAAAGAGTCCCAAAAGTCATGTAAATGGACTTGATAATGAATTGGAGATGAAAACCAAACCGAATCGGATTGAACCGGTTTGGACCGGTTTGAACCACTATTGAATCGAATTCTAAATTCACTTTTCTAGGCGGCTTTAAAAATTCAAATTTGAAATTTGAGGCCACCATTGGATAGAAAATTAATTTAGATGAATTTAGAAATTTTTAGATTTGAAAAATTCGATCGAATGGGGGGGGAGGGGGTGAACCGACCGGTTTAAACTTTGAACCCGTTTCGAACCGGTCCGGTTCAAAACAGTGTCTGTCATCTTCTTCCTTCAAATGACAGCACTGTTCACTCGCCAAAAAATCGTGCAACGCCGGCAAAGCTGAAAAGTCTTCGACCAGGGTGTTTCAGACAATGAATGACCACCATTAAGGCACCAATCGGATGGCCAAGAAATCTTCGAGCTTCCTATATAAAGACCTACTCCCCATTCATCCTCTCGACATCTGAAAAGCTCACTCTCTCTCAGCTGCTTAGTTTTCCAGTAAATCTCGAACCAGAGCTCCGATTTAGGGTCATTTCGGAGTCAAAGAAGGCGAGGTCGGATCTTTAGAACCAAAGAGAAGTCACCTACATGTCTATAGTTTGCGTTTGCTCCGAGGGTTACCAGAGAAGTGCTAGCGTGATGGAACAATGAAGCAGCTCCGGCAGACCGAAGTTGCCCTATTTCGGCTGAGCTGAAATCGACCATGTTGAGCTCTCCTCAGGCCAAAGCAAGCCCTCCTAACACTTACTTAGCCTTCACACGGCCGAATTAGGACTGAAATGATAAACCTAAGGACGAGAGCTATCTGCCCAAATCGAAAGCTCGTACTGTCGTGCCCCCGTCTCTAAGTAATTAAAGCTTTCTCTCTCTATAGTCTATTTTCCGGCGAAACTCCGTTTGAGTTCATTCCGACATCAAAACTTGTGATTCAAAGTGCTATTGAATCGTATAAAGATGTAGGATCTCAATTTTAACTTCAATTTCAACAATTAGATGTGTTTGATCAGTTAATTTGATAAAATCAAATTCGGCTGTGCTAAGGAGTTGAAATTGGGGAAAAATTGGGGATTTTCAAAAATTTGATGGACCAATATGCAATTTTATAAAATTGAGGGTCAATTAGGCATGATAAAAATATTAGAGGGCCAATTAAGGGATTTTAGAATTTTTGGGGTGAAACTTACCATTTTTGTAAAGGAAGGGCAAAATGGTAATTTTGGAAAAGTTGGGAGACCAAATTGGAAATTTGGGAAATTAAACCCCTTTTTGTGAATTTGAATAAATTGAGGTCCTAAGATAAATTTTAAAAGTTCTAGGACTCACTTTGAGGAAAAATCGACATTAGGGACTTAAAGTTAAAGAAAAATAACTTTAGAAAGCTAATTGCAAATAAATAGAAAGTTTGGTTTTCTCATTCATTTGGAATGAATGAAGGCTATTAGGTCGAGGAATAATGAACAAGGATGTTTATATCATGTAGTAATATAAAGTACCAGGAACGCCAGTAAGGACAAGCTCACGTGAATACACAGAACCGGTCGAGTAGAATTCACTATATTAACGGGGGAGTGGAATTTTATATCATACCCAGTTGGGGATGATAAGTACCTCGAAATGAAAACCCACTACTTAGTAGTATTTTAAATATCACAACATAGTGGAGTGATGTGAAAATGACGTGAAAAAACTACTTATAGGTTGTGAGTAGATCATACACAGTTGGTATGATAAAACTTAATCGAAGGAAGTGGAAAACCCATTCATTGGTTATGAGCGGAAATATCCTCATACTCGATTGGTATGATTAATAGTTGAAAATTTATTTTGTTGGAAGTGCTCTCCCTTGACTGTGTGCCACTGCTTAAACGATTTGGAAGACCTGCTTGATGGGAGCTCGAATAGCTCTTATAGGTCGGGGACCTCGGTTTTGGAACTATGTGGCTAATATGCCCGGTTTTGGAAAATCACGTACAGTGGACACGAGCAGAAGCTCGTAAACAAACATGAGATATATGCCATAAAGCTTTATATAAATGAATTGTTTGGCCATGGTACCAAGATAGGATCGACACATCCAGTCAACTAGTGGCAATGTGACATGATAGGTTGACGGATCAATCAAGATAAACAGTTGCAGGTTGAGTTGAGGGTCGGGGCCATTGAACCAGTGACACCGCATATTGTATGGCTTGATAAAAAAATACTAATTGCGCATGCACTGTGATTACGAGACCATCAAGACGCCCAAGAGGGGTAGTGATGTGTCCTAAGGGGCATGGACGACCTGGTGGGTATAAGGGTAGTTCGTCGTACTAGGTGACCATGCAAAATTTGTAGCATGAAGCACATGAGACCGGGGTGGGGACAGGATGAGGTCTCTGTCCTCATATGGACAGGGAGAATTGTTACGGGATTGAGGGTCAGATTTTGCGAACATCCACTCATTCTCAGGGTAGAAGTGGACATGCTTCTATCTAAGTGGCTGATAAAGTCGCTCCGACACCACAAGTGGGTTTAGTGGATGTACTGGCCTACGAATGTGTGTTTGACCTTCATGATGAAGGATGTGTATTGGGTGATGATACACTATGATTAATAAGAAATGGTGGTAAAAACCGAGATTTGAAATGAATGGATTTTTTATAGAAAGGAGTCTGGCACACTCCAATACAATTCTTTTTCCTAAAGGACCCATTCACCGAGTCATTGTACTCACCCCTCCCTTATATCCATTTTAGGAAATTCCGGAAAGCCTACCCTTAAAGACCATCAACTAAGACACTGGTGAGAAATGTATGATTAATTTAAAATATTATACAATTTTGATTTATGTTATTTTAGGAAAATGTGCAAGTTTAAACGAGGTCTTACTATTTACAGTTTATAATAAGGGGAAACCCTTTAATAAATCGGGAGAGTGGCGGGTTGATCATGGGGATCCGACCAAACTGGGTCGGAACGTGACACAAAATCAATAAACTCATAAAATTTCTCTCGAGATCGACTTATCCTGGTGAGTGTCTCATTTCTCCTCAAGATTATGGAGTATAGGCCCTAATTTCATCTATACATAATTTTGTTCAATTAAAAATTATTCAAATGTTTCTACATGAGTTGTATAGATATTATTATTAGTGTTTCTTTAAAGTTTTTCATTTATTACAATTTGATGCTCTAACTTCTAAATATCATATACACCATAACTTAACATTTTTCACCATTTTACTCTTCATGCAATCATTTCTACCATACTCAGTTGATTCACAAACTTTTAAATATTTACAAATTATTTTGATAAACCTTTCTTATTTATGATTTGGTCCACAAACTCGAATAATTTTGTTCATGTTTCGAGTTAAGTATCTCAATTTATATTTTATTAAAAAAGAATTCCTAAACTATTAAATTTTGTAAAATAATCTCTAAAATTTTAAAATTTATTCAATTTAATCCTTATACTCAAAACTCTTCGAAATTAGTCCCTAAAATTTATAAATGTACATGGACCCATCATATTTATAATATTGTTCAATCGGGTTATTTTATCATTTCCCTCAATTTTTTGAGCTGAAAATTAAATTTTTTGGTTCGATAAAAATAGGGAATTCTCGAAAACATATCAGGGATTCATTGTGGGTGAATGGATGACGACAAGGTTTGGAAATGATGTAGGGATCATTTTGAGTGTCCTCTGCATCAAACAACAGTTAGTGGTGGTAACAATTTCACTTGAAAACGTTCCAATTAGTCATTGAAAAATTTTGTAGAAAAATAGAGCATGTGCTTTTAAGGGGAGAAAGCTCATTTTAATCGACACAAGAGTGGAAATGGAGGTTGATGAATGTTATAACATTCTTTTTGATGATGCACGGATTGAAAAATATCCAATTTTGTTGTCTCTATTATTAGAGAAAATGGTTGAGAAAAAAATAAAGTAAAATTTAATGTTGAAATAGGGCACGACAAATTAGGGCTTGCATAGGAAAATTCACCTAAAATTGAGCTTGACTAAGCATTCCTGTCGGTCGAGGAAGAATGGTAACTCATTTTTCATTAATCTATGACGGATTTCATTATTGAAAGACCTATGTTACCTATTTTTTTTCAAAAAGCATATATGCAACCCATCGTTGTATATTTTTGGGTGAAAAAGGTCGATCGGAGGTCAAAAAATGAGGGAGGAGGGAGGGGAGTTCATAGATGATGAGATTGAGGTATTGCGAGTATTTGCTGGATGGAAAGTTAGTCAAATTACTTCATATCCACGTATCAAGTAGAGCTCGATGAAATGTCAATGAATAATATTATATTGTACCGAGGAAGGCCATAACATTATTCATCGTTCGCTCGAATTATGCTAAAATTTCTATTTCATATTTCATTCTAATTTTTCAACAGTATTTTTTAGTTATATTTGTTTGTTTCAACATTTTGTAATAAAAACTTATTCTTGCTCTAGAACAAGCAATATGAGGTTATCTTAGTAGGAAGTTGGGTTAAACATAATTAATATGATATGTATAAGAAAATGAGCTATATGAAGTATTGTAGGTTATCAATTGATGAACTTATTATATTATTGTGTGTTTTTTATGTGATATGAACCGATAAGAAGTTTTAAATTCTTTCAATAGAGTAAAATTTATCCCATTAACTATAAGAAAGGGGTTGAGAGTAGAGTTGATGATTTCTCTTGAGTACTATATGGACATACGAATAAATGTTCTTGAAACTAATGAGAACTTGCAATAATTTATTAAATTAAGGGACTCTCTCAGAGGTGATTTTTCATTGTGAAGTACTTGTATCAAGAAGGTTAATTAACGAGGAATGAAAAACTTATGGGGGTAGGTAGCAATTCTTAGTTAAAATGGCAAATCTTTGAGTTTCACCACTTTAAAGAAGGCATGAGAATATAAGTGCATAGCCATATTAGAGAATATGAAACGAAAATATAGCATCCCTCCCTATATGTTTTAGCCTATCTCAGTTTTTACAAAATCGTTTGGAAAATTATGGAGTTTATCATTGTAATAAGGTATTATCTACGTATTAAGTGGTCGAATATATATATATATATATATAATAGTTACAATTTTTAAACATTTTTAATTTTATAAATTTAAAATAATTCTTTATATGGGATGATGCAAAAATGTAATACTTACGGTAGTTGATCTGATTTACTATGACCATTTGATGGGCTCCCTCATCCTTATCAAGTTGCTCCTGTAGCTAGCTCCTTTATTCATTGGAAGAACATATGGGTAAGGTAATGGATTGCCTAAAAATATTATTAATGACATGGACATTGTATTAATAAATGCTTTTCTAGCTGTCATTGTTAAAGATTCAAGGCATCAGGCTTAAACTTTTGACCACATATCAACATCAAACTCATGGGCAACGTGAGATGCCCAATTGTTGTGTGAAATGCTACTTAAAGATGTATTTGTGGAGTACGACCCACTAAATGACAAAAGTGGTTGTGGGTAGTAGAGAGGTGGCATAATATTTCACATCAATCATCCATTAACACCACACCTAAGAGTCCCTTTATAGATTTCCTCCTCCATTATATGTTCCTTATGTAATAGGGGATTTGATTGTAACTACAGTAGATGATCAGTAACAGGGAGGAGATGATTGCATAATCAAAGAGTGAATTGATAAAGGGCTGGGAGTAAAATAAAGTAGCAAGCTGATAATCACCGCCCGGTAATTTTGTTGAAGGTCAATGGGCGTATCATAAATTGTAATGATACAAATGGAGTTCATAGAACAGCACACCGTACACGGATTCGCAGCAACGACCAGTAAAAAGGGGCAATAGAGCTGTAACTCAAGTTCTGGTGCAATGGCTTGGTTTCACGGTTGAAAATGTTCCTTGGCAGTGCTGAAGAGATTTGCAGCTGCATTAGGACAAGGTACTTGAAGGAGGGATGCATAACGGAACCAAAGTAAAAAGAATACAAAGTCTTACTATGACCTATATGAATCTAACAAATAAATGTGAGGATAAGAATGGTAGAAGAGAGATAGTAATAGAATCACTGCTTATGTCAGTAGTACTTACCATCAAGTCTATAGCATACTTTAAGAAACTAGTATTTTAAAACTCAATCCAAAAGGTACCCAACACATCTCTCTTTACATGTAATCATCCTAGAGAATAATATCGTGTAGGATGACAGACACAGAAGTTAATGGCCGACAAGAATAGGAAAAAGGAATCTCTTGTCATTGCCACATTGGCATAGAGAAGAGAAACTCTTACTTCTTTTTCATATGACTTTTATCTTTAAAAGGATTTGAAAGTCTATCTCTTTTGAGATGAGATGATTTTATATAACATTCATTTCGAGTGTATATATAACTGATATATATATATATATAATAAATCTAAAAAAGTTCCGAAAAAACATGTATTAAAATTATATCTCAATTAAATTACTTCATCAATACAATAGGAATTGTCAAGTAGATTTTATTAGGGGAGGCTTTGGTGTCACCATTTATCCATCCCTCCCACAGTCGGGTCACACTATTGTAGATGTGGCTCTTGATTGCTGCTCCGAGGATGTTGTCGACATATGCGTGGCTCTTGCCGACATTATTTGTGAGACTGGAGATAGGGCAATTGCATGGCAAGCACGTAACCTGACAGATCGTGTGAAGAAAAATGTACATTATTTCTCTATTGAATTTGTGAATTATTTTGTTAACATGGGTTTTATGGACAAATTTATATAGAAAATCATTTTAGTACTTACAAAAACTATTTTAAAACTTTTTAGGAGGGACCATTATTCAAGTTGAATCTATGAGCAATGACGTTCGATCATGTACACCGTAAATCTTTTTTTACTAACATATAGGTAGATTTTACTAATATTTAACATATTATTTTTTAATATCATATCTATAATATCGAAAATTTTAAAAATAAAATTTAAAATTTATCAAAAAAAAGTCAATCAATAATCAGTAATGTTTTAATGATTTGATCGACCCGATATCTTGCGTTGGATGATGGTATCATTGCGTCACACTTCTGATACTATAACAGTGTAATACTTACTATTCTCGTATTCGATTTAAGAAAAATAAAGTAATTACTATTTACAAAATATTTTTAACATAATATGTTTTATAACTTGGGTAGTAAAAAAATTAAATGGGTAAAAGTGACTTATAACCAAAAAGTTTTATCCTTATAAATAGTTTTATAATTATTATTGAGTTGGCTTATCTTAAATTTGTTAGTGTAAGTTTGACAAAATCGTTTGTTATTATTGGTACGATATATGAAGGGGTGAGGGTGAATGGGATAATTTGCGTTAAAGTTTGAAAAAATTTAGAAGACCGTAGAATAGTATGTTTAAAGATTGGTTTGATAGATAATTTGCATAATTCACTTGAACTATCTAACTAACTTAATAAATTATATATATATATACTTATTTATAATCTCATAAAAATATAAATATAAAAATAATTAATACGAGAAAATATATATTATATAATATTGATCAGGAGAATAATAAGTTTTTAAAAGAGAAATCGAGAGTTTAAATGAAATGGAAGTTACTAAATAAAAGTTAAAATGGGAATTTGGAAACTTTTAATAACCAATAAATCACAAAACTCAAAGAGGAGAACAGTGAAGTGAATTGGATGTGAAAACTGTATCGGTTCAATATAAACCAGATATGAACCGGATCGAATCGAAATGAAGTGAGTTGAACTGTGAGTAACCGGTTCAAAAATTCATTTTTCAAGTTAGTTTAATAACAACAAATTGAAAACTTGAAACTACTATTAAATAAAAAATAAATTTTTAATTTTTTAATTTTTTAATTTTTAGAAAATCGGTCAAATCGAGCCTGAAGCAGTCGATTTATGATTTCGGGTCACCGGACCCCGTTGGACCAAACCGGTCAATGG
Source organism: Trapa incisa (assembly GCA_030064435.1). Lineage (NCBI taxonomy): Eukaryota > Viridiplantae > Streptophyta > Magnoliopsida > Myrtales > Lythraceae > Trapa > Trapa incisa. The sequence goes on along the minus strand of CM057770.1, from coordinate 3,864,144 downwards.
ACCGCTGCTAGGTCAGTGCCCAGTCAGCAGGTGCGACCAATTAGCACACGACACATGACAAAGTATGCCCAGTCAGCCACTTAGTCAGCGCTTGAAAATGCTGACCAATTAGAGTGTGACGTGTATACTTGGTCAACGATTAAAGTAGGAATATCCACTTAGCGATGACCGACCAATAGTAGAGTGACACGTGTCCCGGTCAACGATCAATGTCTAAAAGGCCTCATCAGGAAAGACCGACCAATGAGGAGCTAACATGTGGCAAAAGTGCCTTGTCAGCATCTGACAAGGATGTCGGAGAGATGACCGCCTAATCAGAGGTCGACATGTGGCAGTGCCACATTGGATGACCCCGATCAATTAAGGGCCAACATGTGTCAATGACACTATGCGTTAGTAGGGAAATCTGATACATTTAAAACAACCAATCAGAGGGCGTCACATGTCACGATCAGCAATCAAATGCAGCCAGGTCAGCAACGACGTAGGCTTGAGCAACCAATGAGAGGCTGTCACGTGTCCAATCAACGGGTCAAAGGCTAACAGGGCTACTAAATGGGACGTCGCATCAGCCAAGCCAGCCAATCATGAGGCATCACATGGCACGTTTGCACGTGCGAAGCTCGCACACTCGAAATAGTGTCATATTCAACCTTAGTCTAATGGGCGATTCACGATCGTTGGAGGAGGACCAGAACTTCTGCCTCCGGAAAATTGGTCGCCACCAACAGAATCGGGCGAGTCCGATGCTGAAACCATTGCCGATTGGTAGCCCTATCAGTCATCGAGCTTCATATAAATAGAGCACCCTCCCACTTGGCCTCCCTACCGCTCAGGCACCCTTTGAAGACAAATAGTCCCATTCTCGACAAAGTACTGACTAGAGCTCTGGCGACAGGCCTTTTCGCAACCATAGGAGCTCCGACTGATAGCAACATAACGGTGAAGAAGTCCTCAAACTAGTAGACACCTCGACCAGACCTGAGGACTCCTTGAGGAGCGTCGGAGCAATCGCATAATGAAAGTGCTCCAACAACTCGAAACAGCAAGACTCTGACTAGCTGAAACCAAGACTTCTCCGACCTCCTATGGCTAGAATTGACCCTCCTCGACTTCCCTGAGGTACTTTCCAACCTCTTCGCCAATGTAAGCACTCGACCCTTAATTCACCTGAGTCCAACATTTCTAGAGATAGAAAGTGGCTAAAACTTTACGAACTCGAAGCCCAGACAACCAGCCCTCCATTAATAATAACGAGAAGCTTTCTCTGTTTATAGTCTTTTTCTGATGAAGCTTCGACTAAGCTCGAAATTCAACCAAATTCAAAATTTTGAAGTGCAAGACAATCGTGGAGAGTTGGAGGAAGTGGATAGAAACATCAGAGTAAGAAATTGAGGAAGTTTAGGCAACCGATTGGACGAGATAAGAATCAATGATCGGAAAGCTCATTTTGGGAATAAATTAGGGAATATTTGGGGGTTTTAAAAAATTAAAATATTCAAGTGAAAATTTCTAATGAGCAATTTCAAAGAAATTGGAGCTAATTAACTATTTTTGAATAATTTAGAGGTAATTCATTAATTTTTTAAAACTTGGGGTAGTTTAGAATTTTTTTAAAATACGAGAGCTATTGTACAAACACTCCAATTAGTAAAAATGGGTTGAAGCCCCTAAATATACATTAATTTTTAATTTTAAAAAGATGGGTCAAAACCTTATTTCAAAAATATGGTCGTGGAGATCCGTTTATGAGGCGAAAGGTCTTTTAAGTGTCAAATTTCTCTTTCCAAAATATTGATTCAAGCGACACTTGTAAATAGTTAGACATAAACCTACTTTTAAAAAATAGGGGTTGAATCCTTTTATAAATCAGTTCAATCACACCTAACAATAAAATTAAACTATGCTCACAAGTTATTAAAATGTATGAAATTTATGTTTTTTAAAACCTCTTGCACTATTCAATATACTTTGTTCTCTATGAATCATTAATGAATTTATAAATATATTTTGGATTATATAATATGAGGTTTAATATACCATACTATAATTTTTCTAAAATTATAATTTTGTTCAAACAAATTTTTAGAATTAAATTTGAAATATACTTTGACTTTTGCCCATAAATATATTTAGGTTGATTAATAGGATATTTATATATTATAATATAAATATTTTTAAAATTTTAGTTTACCCCTAAACTTATTTTCAAAAATATTTTCATAATATTTCTCAAATTTCGTTATAATTAAATAAGAAAATTTTAAGATATTTGACTTTTAAATCCCTTAACTCTCAAAACTGACTATAGTAAATGGAAACATGATTTGGATGGTCATGTCGATCTCAGGTTAGTTGGTATTAATTGCCTATCCTTTTGAAAATCTGATTTTCCAAACATGGACTTAACAAAGCCCACATGCCAAACATGTCCTAATAAAATCGCACATGTCAAAGACAGTCTTTAGGTGTTCATCATTTCTACGAAATCACTACACAGCCTTAAATCATGTTTACTCCCTCAATCGCATGCTCGAGCTTCTAAACATTTTGGGCGCTTCTCTATTATTGATGATGATCGAATACTAGTGATGCTCTTGTGCCATTGGAGTCACATGTACACGAGGCTTCCTTTCGAGCCATGCCATGCTCGACTCAACAGCATTTTCCATCCCTTAGCTAAGGTTTGTCTACTACCCTACTCTAAGAACACATCGACAAAATGCCACGTTTGTCCTTTTTCTCCTTACTCAAATTCACACGTGCTTCAAGAGTCCGAACGAAAACCAATCGTTGCCAAGATATTTCATGGAAAATAATTCTTATTTGTGTTGGTGATATCTAGAATCCTAAGAGTAGTTCTTATTCAAGATCTCGAGTATGATGTTAGGTTATGACGGAAATCATCTAGTGATATATCTTTAGTTAGTTTGATAGTCAACCTCTACCAGTAGAGGTGGATTCAAAATTCCTTACTTTGGGTGGAGGTATTAATTGAGCTCCTAAAGGCCTTCTATGGAAATGATACACGGAAGATAATTTATGCCGGATCATCCTCCAATCAACAACATAGATGCTTGAGCTTACCTTAATCATAGGGCAAGTAATAATCGTAGAGTAATTTATGCTAATTCTCTCATTTCCTTTGTTTCTCTCTCACATGTGAAGGAAATTTTTTCCTTCCATTTAGCCCTTCATTAATTTAAAAATGAAATTGATTGCAATTTAATTTTCTAACTTAGAACATTCCTTAACATGATCCTAAGCCCAAGCCTAAGAGATTCTTCAATGCTCCAGCGTTCATTCATCAATTTTCTTTTAGATGACCCAAAAGTTAATAGCTAGTTTTATTTCTTGGGTTAGGACATATGTGGGGTTTGGCCATTATAACGTTCTTGGCAAGTTTCCTTTAAGCCCCTTTTTAATTCATTTGGACCAACTCTTGTCATTTACTGGGTTGTATTAACCCAACTAGTTTGATAATTCCTATATTGATTGGTTATATCTAAATTGTTTATTGATTGACCTGATTTAGTTAGTTGTTTGAATATAAATAAATCTTATTTTATCTAATTAGATTTAAAAAAATTTTGAAATTTAATTGTTAATTGAATATATTAATTTGATTTCTAAATTAAAAAACTTATTTCCAATATAAAAAATAATTGAATTATCCCTTCTAATTTTCCCATATACATATTTTATATTCATTTAATTATCCTTTTCCGTTTAAATTTTTAGTTAAATTTCAAATTTCAAAATCATCTTATTATAAATATTTCTTTCATTTTTTATTATCAAAACATTGCTAACATCAAATTCACACTTCCACCCTCATTTTTCGTATTTTATTTACTTATTATTACATCACCCATTTTTTATTTTAACTATTTCCACTATTAATGGATACTATATTATTCATATCTTGAACCATGAATGGATTAAATGGATAATTATTCATTATGTCTTGAATTTACTAATGTCCAATGCTCATATTCATCTTCCATCCAAATGTATCTCATTTGAATATACATATTTAAGATTATATGTGTCATGTATTGATTCGATACATGTACTCGAATTAGATAAGAAAAGTGAAGGTATGTACACGTTCAAACCATTATTTAAGTTGAAAGTAGGAAGCGTAATTTTAGGACATGTGGAACTTCGGGTAATGTATAAAGGGGTTGAAAAAGGGGTTAAGTTCGACAATTAAGTGAAGAAAACTTACTATAACAATTTACTTGAATTTATCTTGTATTTAATTTATTTTCTTTAATACTTTCATAAAATCAACAATTGCTCTACTATCATAATAGGGATCACGCATTATCCGAACGGTATTTAATCGCGCCACTTATATATCGGAACGATTTTACTATTCACAAACTTATAAACACTTTGTAGATTTCTTTTTTCAAAAAATAATACTTTAAAATTTTTATTTCCTTCCATTACATCTTAAATATTACACTTCTACATTAATTTTCCTAACAAATCCTTTATATGTGAATCTTAGATTGTCAAAATCTTATATAATGACTAAAATAGTTAATGGGTTGATAAAATATCAAGAGAAATTCCATATTCAATGGGACCTACTAATAAGTTTCATAATACTATTAAAAATATCATATGATTACTCTCACATGGAAAGATTCAATGACGACTCTCACATGGAAAGATTCAATGACGCCCATTTATGATTATCTAAATGATTCTCTACGGGAGATTATTTTTCTCTTTTTCCTCCTCAATCTTAATATTTCTTGAGCTATGTATTTATTGGTTGTAGGTGTGAGTTCTCGGGGGTCATTGTTCACTACCATGCATTTAATATACAAATACCCAATTCTAGGGTTATTGTTTTAAAACAATTCTCTATCTTTTCTACGCACTACTTGTAACTATTTCTTATCGTGAAAATGCTTGCAGTAACATCTCTATCATTCACTGCATTGACATTCTCAGGCAGAGTAATCTCGTTTTTTCAGAGGCAAAGTTATACAAGATTATTATTTACTTTAGGGTATGAATCTAAGCCCTCTTTTATTGGTCAATTTCTCTATATAGATTTTATTTTCCTAATATTTTCTATTTTAAAGTAGCATAAATTTTCATATTTTTTTCAAAATTTCTATTTCTTCATTTTTAAAATTTTATTTTAAAAATAACGTCACAATTATCACATTATCTTGATAATAATAGTGAGACCCATAACAAATAATAATATTCGGATAATGAAAAATTTTATAATATGAATTGATATATTATTTTTAAACAGTTGGGCTCAAGCCCTTTTCAAAATTATGGGTCAATCTCTAATTTTAAAATATATGTGTTGAATCTCAACTTGTAAATAGTTAGATTGAACCCTTAGAAAATATTGTTTGAATTATTTTTTTAAAAATATGGGTAGGATTCTCACTTATAAATAATTAGGCTTACTAATGGGTACAGAGCAACGATGAAGACAAAAGATCTTATCAAACCTCTTATCATTTTCAAAGAATGAAACATATCCTAATCACAAAGAAACTCAGGATTTGCGATTATGGAATACAAGAGATTGCTCTAAAAGCTTCCAAACTTGACAATTCCAGGTACTTAAAAATTGTTGTATAACAAATTACCTCATAATATCAAAAGGGTAATGGAAAGACAATTAATCTCACGTCACTTTCCCATTTGGGGTTAGAAGGGATTTATGAAGTTAAGGGCATGAATTTAAAAGTAATTCATGAATATCATAATATAATATTGTCGTGGCCATCCAATTTCAATTATGCATCTAAAATGATAAATAAATATTTTTCATATAATTACTATAATTCATAAATTCCTTTGAACATGATTTGAGAAAACATACATAAGTTGACTCTCTTAGATTACACAACTCTCTCAAAATATTATTTCTATATTTTTAATACTCCAACTTGATAACTGTTAATTAAAATATAAAAAGTGTCCCACTACGAATCTAATATATTAAATATATTACTCTACACATCATTATTATTATTTAGGTTTGTTATATATATACACATATAGTTGAATTTGGAAATATGTATTTCTTGCATTTCCAAGATTTTCTTCAATTCCAATACATTGCCATTAAATTATCAATGCATGAATTAAATAAAACTCGAAAACAACAATTTGCTAATAAGGTAGTTTTTTTAAAAAGATAAGTCATTAGTAGTTGAGAAAATATTTTATAAAAGTTAAAAGTAGCAATATTTGCAATAGACCATTACCTAGTCTGTTATTTAAATCCTTGATTAAGAGGACATTTGTAAAATTGTTGGCTCAACAATTTTGAGAGTTAATAAGGTTTTACCAAACTCTAACTACTATTTGGTAAGATTATTGAATTGAACTCTAAAAAAAAGATGGCTCCTATGATAATTTATGAATGGTACAACCTCTGTATGTGGATAATTTAACCAATAATATATTGAAGATATGGGAAGTTAACTATGTAAAACAATTTTAAAAATTTTATGAGGCAAGTAAATATAAAGATCGTAATATTGTATGATGAAAAACAATGTAGACATATTAGTAGACTTCATGGAAGAAAGAAAAATTTGTGATAAGTTTGATTATTTAAAAATTTTAATGAATTAAAATATAGGCTAAAAATAATATAAAAATATCTTATAACATTCCTAAAGGCTAAAAATTTATAGTGAATATTATATATATATATATATATATATAATCCCGCTAATTTTAAAATAAATATTAAACTTAAAATGAAATTAATATATTATATTTAAGATTTTAACCATTTATTTATAATTTGAAACATTTATAAAATAATATAAAATTAATATTATTTTACCCATTTATTTCGAATTTGGTATATTGTTTTATTAATTTAAACTAATTCATCAATATTTTAAAATATTTATTAAATTGATATATCTTCCACAAATTTCTTATTTTAGACTATGATATTAATTTTTTAGTTGTATTTTCTGACATTTCATTAATAAGCTAAATTCAACACCTGTTCAAATTTTCTTGCTTTTAAAATTGTGATTGTACCACATTACCATTTAAATAAATCAATTACATCATATTGTGTCATTATATTATTTTAATTATTGTAGTAAATTTGGGGAATAATCAATTAGTTTACATTATTTTAAATATCGTATTAACAAAATTAAGATAAATTAACCGGTAAACCTATATTAACCCTGATATGGAATAAAAATAATGAAAATAAATTTTTACTAAAACAGTACTCATGGTATTAAAAGTTGTGAATGACATCACTCAACTCAGCAACTCAATTCCTATCTAACTATAATATATTTCTATTAAGTTGAAGAGGGTAAAGCAACCCATTATTGATAATAAATGGGAGGAGTGTAAGGATGGTCCTTTGGGTTGACTGTTGGACATAAATACCAAGGCACTTAGTATGTTAACTTATTATTTTTTGGTGCACCATCTAGGTGTATGGTCCTACCTACTCTATGAGGTTGGTAATGGGAAAGTATTAATGACCCTTACTTGCATCTATATTAGCACCTATATTTAGTAGTGTAGTAAAAAGTTTCAAGTGGGACTTACTCATATGTTCAAATTTTACATAAAAGGAGTAAAAATTTAAACTATTATTTGAAATTAAAAATTAGAATTAAATTATAAATTGTGAATATGAGAAAATATTGTGTATTTATAAGTAAATACTTATTTTTATTTAAAATTTATAAATTATAATTAGTAAAAATTTTCAAACGTTATAAATTTATAATAATTTTCTATTTTATTTAATTTATAATTATATTCCCAATACTCTGCTATCACCTATAACGTATATACATTTATAATTTTAAACTTATATTTAATAATTGTCTATGAGTCGTTTATTATTATTTCAGTATCGGACAAGTGTGAACAATAACCTCGAGTTTGGTATTTTTCTTACATACTCGGAAAAATAATTTTAAAAATTTATTCAAGATTTATGTACCATAAATGTGGATATTGTTGAAACTCTTCCTCATGTGTTCCCAAGATCATGAATAGGTTTGTAGGGGAGTGATTTTACAACTAAGTGAGTAGGAAATATAAGTATTTTAATGTTATAGTTATGATTTGACATATAATAAGATTTAATGATAGTATAATAATGATTGTATTTTCATCCACCCATTTCACATACCATTAACCATCATGAAATGGATCACACATTTATAAAATAAATATTCTATTGGTTTCACTTATGATTTGGAGCGACTTTACTAACTATCCATGTTTCTCGAGGGTATGTGACTACAACCTTTACCACATATTTGATTGAATTATAATATCCATGTTAGATAGTCTATTTGAGCACCATTACCCAACCACGAGATATATCAATTGACTTGTCCGCTATAAAGTGATTAGACATTCCAATTTCAGTCTAATGCGCGTAGGACCCTGAGGGCCCCATGAAATACTAGCATAGTTATAACTTCCCTTATACCAAACATGGTGACCAACAATCCTTGGAACCATTAATACCCCATACCAGGCGTCTTATGATCCCATTTATTATTAGGCACAATCAAAATTCTTAGTTAAATACCATTTTCTTTTTACTACCAACCATCCTATTTAAATTACTAGGCATGACCCATTTCATACATTAATATATTATATTATTTTGAAATGCTCGTATATATTGATTATATTGTTTACAGGACTTGTCCATTTCCATTGGATTTGTACCTACCTCACGAGTTTTCAAAATATTTCACTAGGCCCAGTTCTTGTTTGAAAATGGTGGCATTGAGCCCACTTTGATAACACAATTTATGCTCATATCCAAAGTATTCAGGATTCATGACCATCACAAAATTACATATTGGAAACGGTTCTAAGTGAAGCTCATACAGTCACGGGGAGCATATTTCTTGTGAAATCCATCATCTCGGATCAAGGAAAATTGGAAAAGAACCATTCAATTAAATGAGAAAATCGAACTACTTAAGGAACCGAGAATGATAAAGAGGGGTAAAAATGAAAAATTGGAGAATCCCAAGTGACCAAAAAGTCATAAAAATCATGGGGAAGAACCATTAAGTAAATTGGAAGAGAAAACCAGATCGGATCCGGGTGAACCGAACCTTAACCAGATTGGAAAATTCATTTTTTTAGATGACTTGAAAATCTCAATTTAAAAAATTGAGGCTACCATCAGATAGAAAATTAATTTAGATAAATTTAGAAAATTTTAATTTTGAGAAAACCGGTTGAATCGGGCTTGAACCAGATGATTTTCACTATTGAACTCGGTCAGACCGATCCGGTCCAGTTCAAAACAATGTTGTATTCTTCCTTGTGATGACAACACTGTTCATATGGTAGAAAAACTTTCCTTCTCTGGCAAGGGAATATTCCCTCTGATTTGGGCATTTTTTGAAGAGGATAAGCTCAACCAATATGGAAACTGTGAGGGTAGAGGGTCCTTGAGCTCCCTATATAAAGAGCTCCCCTCCATTTATCCTCCATACAGTCCTCCTCTCCTAAGTGCTCCATTTTTCAGCAAAGCTCAATCCAGAGCTTCGACTTGGGCACTTTTCTCAGCCTCAGAAGGTAAAGTCGGGTCCTACAAACTTCCGGGGAAGTAAACTACCTGATAGCAACCTCCATTCGACCCAAGGATCGCCAGAGAAGCATTGGCAAGATCAAACAGTGAAGTAGCTCTATCAGTTAGAAGCTGCCCTATTTTGGCTGAGCTGAATTCGGCTAATTCATACCTCATTCAGCCAAACCAAGCCTTCCCAAAGTCCCCATGGCCATCACACGATCCTCACAGAGGTGAAAGGTAAGACAATTTGGTTCTCCTTTGTCGTTGCAGATCGATGATAGAGAGAGAAAGTGTCGAACTTCACTAACAAAACTTCCATTGATATGGACATCAATTGTAGCGATTCTTGATCCTAGGAGGACCCTAAGGATGAGAGCTACATCCCTAGATCAAGAGCTTGGACCGCTGCACCTCTGACGGTAAGCTTTCGAAGCTTGCTCTCTCTATGAATAATTTTCTGGGAAAACTTCGTTTGAGCTCGTTTCAGACCCAAATTTCGCAATTTAAAGCTCCATTTGATTGTATGGAAGTGTAGAAACCAATCCATGCCATCAATTGGTGCAATTAACCCTGTTTGAATGGCCAATTTGAAGAAATTAAATTCGGTCAGTAGAGAGGGTAGAAATTAGGGGAAATTTGGGGATTTTGAAAAATTGAGGGAGCTCCATGCAATTTCTCAAAATTGAAGGCCAATTGGCAATAAAAAAGATGTTGGAGGACCAATTGGTTAATTTTTGAAAGAATTGGGACCAATTGGTCATTTTTGGAAGTTAGGGGCAAATAGTAATTTTGGAAAAGTTAGAGACCGATTTGGAAATTTTGAGAATTTGAGCCCCATATACAATTTTAATAAAATTAAGGGCCCAAGAATGATATTGGAAATCCTTGGGACTTGATTGGGGAAAAAATGAACACTAGAGATATAAAGTCAATAAGTATGAACTTTAGGGACCTAAGTGCAATAAAACCAAGATTTGGGCCTAGTTGCCTATACGTAAGAAAAAGAAGGATGTCATGTCGAGTCCTTCCTAATAATGATACCCAAACCATGTAGGGACACTTGGGACCGGAATGCAATCAAGAGAGTTAGTGTGGACTTGGAAAACCGACTGGGGATGAACACGTCACAATCATCGGGTGAGTGGGATTATCTAACGTCATACCCGATTGGGGGTGATGAGCACTTAGTTTAAAGTTAAAAATCTACTTACCGGTTGTGAGTGGGACACTTTAAATGTCATACCCGTTTAGGGTGATGAGCATATTTAAAAGTTAAAAACATGCTTATCGGTTGTGAGTGAAAATTTTATACATCATACCGGTTGGGATGATGAGCTAATTTTTATGAAAAGAAAATCTACTTACCAATTGTGAGTGACAACTTTATACTTCATACCCAGTTGAGATGATGAACTCATTTTTATGAAAAGAAAACCTACTTACCGGTTGTGAGTGAGAACTTTATACTTTATATCCGGTTGAAATGATGAGTACCATTTTAAAAGTTATAAACCTACTTACTGGTTGTGAGTAGGATCACTTAAACATCATACCTGATTGGTATGATGAGCTTCCTTATGGAAAGGAAAAATCCGGATACTGGTTGTAAGCGGACCTATCATCACATCCGGTTGGTGTGATGAGTTAAAAGAGATTTTGTTAGAAGTGCTCTCCCCTGATTGTGTGCCATTGCTTAAATAATTTGGGAGACCATTTTGATGAGAGCTAGAACAGCACTAACAGGCCATGGGCCTCAGTTTTGAACTCATAGGGCTCAAGGCCCAGTTTTGAAAAAACACGTGCAGTGGGCCCAAGGCCAATGGACACGGGCTATAGCCCATAAATAAACATGAGTAGAAAGAGCCATGAAAACATTTATTTAAAATATAATCAATTGTGTTATTCGCTACGGTACCAAGTCAAGACCAACAATTCTCGATGGGCTAACGATAGTGCGTCAGTGCCAGGTCGACGGACTGGCCTAGACAAACAGCTGCAGGCCAAGTTGAGTGTCGGGGCTGTTAGACCGTCGACACCAAAGAAAATGGCTAAATGATGAAAAATTATTGTTTGTGCATGCATTAATGGATTCGGCACCATCAAGATGCCCTAGGGGGTAGTGATGGGTTCCAAGGGCTGCTAGACCACATGGTAGAGATAAGGACAGTTCGTCATTGTAAGCCCCATACTTTTGAGTTAAGGAAAATCGGGAAAATAACGGGTCAAACCGAGTAAGAAAACTGAGCCGATTTACATTTGGGAACAAGCAATATGAAAATCTACAACTTCCAGGTGATCCAAAGGGTTTATTAAACCTTGGAAAAGAAATTTAAGAAAAATTAGAAGAAAAAAACCAAATTGGTTTAGGTGAACAAGATTCCATAAAATTTTTAAAGTTAAGCGTGCTTGCCCAAAAGTAGTGTGAGGATGGATGACCTCTTGAGAAGTATGAATTTTTTTGTAACCCGAAATTTTGGTAAAAAAATTTTATGCGAAGGATTATCATAAATAACCATAAATTAATATATATTTAATTATTATAATTAATACCAATAATTTAATACCTAAATTAAATTATTGGAATTAATACAAATAATTTAATACCGAAATTAATTTATTGGAATTAATACCGAAATTAAATTATTGAAATTAATACCAATAATTTATGGCAATATTAATACTAGTAATAAATCTCTCCCATTTAATACACGGGTTTTACACTTATATAAAGAGGTCATCCCCATTCATTCTCCTCACACCCGAACACTTCTCTCTCTCTCTCTACTACTCAATTTCCCGGTGAAGCTTAAACCAGAGCTTCGACTTTAACATTTTTCTTAACCTCGAAAGGAGAGGTCAGGCTCTTTAGAACCAGGGAGAAGTCAGCTATCTGATAGTAAACTCTAGTCAATCCAAGAATCAATAGAGAAGCGCCGACATGATGGAACAATGAAGCAGCTCTGGTGGACCGAAGTTGCCCTATTTCGGCCGATTTGAAATTGGCCATTTTGAGCCCTCCTCAGGCCAAACCAAGCATTCTCAACAATCCCTTAGCCCTCCCACGGCTGAATTATGACTGAAAGGTATGCCAATTTGGCCCCCCTCTGCAATTTCCGATCGGTGCTAGAGAGAGAACCAATATAATTTCAATAATGAAATTCTAACTCAATTTGATATCAATTGATGCAATTCTTGATTATATGATGAACCTCAAGATGAGAGCTATCCGCCTAGATCAAAAGCTCGGACCGTTGTGCCCTCACCGGTGAGAAATTGAAGCTTTCTCTCTCTATAGTTTGTTTTCTGACGAAGCTCCGTTTGATCTCGTTCTGGCGTTAAAATCTGTGATTCAAAGTTTCTTAGAATCGTATGAACATGCAGGAACTCAATTTCAACTCCACTTTCAACAATGAAAAGTGTTTGATCGGTAAATTTGATGAATCAAATTCGGTAGTGTTGAAGAGTTGAAATTGGGGGAAAAATTGGGGATTTTTGAAATTTAAAGGGCCAAAATGTAATTTTATGAAATTGAGGGTCAATTGGGCATGGAAATAATGTTGGAGGACCAATTGAGGAATTTTGGAATTTTTGGGGCAAAACTTACCATTTTTGTAAAGGAAGGGCAAAATGGTAATTTTGAAAAAATTGGGGGACCAAATTGGAAATTTGGGAAACTAAACCCCTTTTTGGTGAAATTTAATAAATTGAGGTCCCAATATGAATTTTAAAGGTTATAGAACTCAATTTGAGGAAAAACCCACATTTGGGACTTAAAGTTAAAAAAAATAACTTTAGGGACCTAATTGCAAATAACTAAAAGTTTAGGTTTTCTCATTCATTGGAAATGAATGAAGGCTGTTATGCCGAGTAATAATGAACAAGGATGTTCATATCGTGTAGGAACGTGAAATACAGGGAACACTAGCATGGACGAGCTCGCGTGAATACAAATAACCGGTAAAGTGGAATTCACTACATTAACGGGTGAATGGGTCTACTAACATCATACCTAGTTGGTATGATGAGCATAACTTAAAATTAAAAACCACTTACTCATTGTGAGTGGGTTTACTAACATCAAACCCACTTGGGATGATAAGTACAACTTAAAGTTAAAAACCACTTACTCGTTGTGAGTGGATTTACTAACATCATACCCAATTGGGATGATGAGCATAACTTAAAGTTAAAAACCACTTACTGGTTGTGAGTGAGTTTACTAACATCATACCCAGTTGGGATGATAAGCACAACTTAAAGTTAAAAACCACTTACTCGTTGTGAGTGGGTTTACTAACATCATACCTAGTTGGGATGATAAGCACAACTTAAAGTTAAAAACCACTTACTCGTTGTGAGTGGGTTTACTAACATCATACCCAGTTGGGATGATTAGCATAACTTAAAGTTAAAAACTACTTACTGGTTGTGAGTGGGTTTACTAACATCATACCCGATTGGGATGATGAGCACAACTTAAAATTTTAAAACCACTTAACGGTTGTGAGTGAAAATTTTATATCATACCCGGTTGGGAATGATAAGTACCTCGGTATGAAAACTCACTATTTAGTGGTATTTTAAACATCATTACTTAGAGAAAGTGATGTAAAAATCATGCGGAAAAACTACTTACCAATTGTAAGTAGATCATACCCGGTTGGTATGATGAGACTTCCTCGAAGGAAGTTGAAAACCCGTTCATCGGTTATGAACGGAGGTGTCTTTATACCGGACGGTATAATGGATAGAGAAAACATATGTTTTGTCGGAAGTGCTCTCCCTTGACTGTGTGCCAATGCTTAAACAATTTGGGAGACCTTCTTGACGGGAGCTCGAATAGCTTTGATAGGTCGGAAGGCCTCGGTTTTGGAACTTGGGGGCTAAATGCCCGATTTTGAAAATCTCGTACAGTGGGCCCAAGGCCAGTTGGTACGAGCAGAGCTCGTAAATGAACATGATATATGTGCCATAAAACTTATTAAGTGAATTGTTTGGCCATGGTACAAAGATAGGACCGACATGCTTAGTCAACTAGCGGTAGTGCGACATGATAGGTTGACGGACCAGTCAAGACAAACAACTGCGGGTTGAGTAGAGAGTCGGGGCCGTTGGACCAGTGGCACCACAGATTACATGGCAATATGAAAAAAAACATTATTTGTGCATGCACTATGAGTACGAGATCATTAAGACGCCCATGAGGGGTAGTGATGCGTCCTAAGGGCACTAGACGACCTGGTGGCTATAAGGGCAGTTCGTCGTTCCAGGTGTTTGTGCGAAATTTGGAGTAGCACCAAGCGCATGAGACCGGGGTGGGGACAGGATGAGGTCTCTGTCCTCATACGGACTCAAAGAAGTAATTTCGGGATTGTGGGTCGGATGTCATGTACATCCACTCATTTCTAGGGTAGAAGTGGTCGTACTTCTATCCGGGTGGCAGGAAAAGTCGCTCCGAAGCCACTAGCGGGTTCAGTAGTGATACTGACTTGCGAATGTGTGTAACCTTCATGATGAAGGATGTGTGTTGGGTGATGACACGTCGTGGTAAATAAGAAATGGTGGAAAAACCCAAATTTTTAAATGAAGGGATTTTTGAAAACAAAGGAGTTTGGCACACTCCATATAAATGTTTTTCTTAAAAGCAAAAAACTTTTAAAAACCCATTCACTGAGTAGTCGTACTCACCCCCTCCCTTATATCCCTTTCAGGAAATCCCAGAAAGCCTCCCCTTAAAGACCGTCAACTAAGATGCCTGTAAGACAGGTATGTAAAGTTTTAAATTTCATGCAGTTTTGATTATGCTATTCCAGGAAAAGGGTGCAGTTTAAAGGACGCCTTACTCTTTACGATTTACAATAAGGGGGAACCATTTAATAAACTAGGAGAGTGGCGGGTTGATCACGGGGATCCGACCAAATCGGGTCGAGGCGTGACAGTCATGCTAGTTAGTCATGAAGCTCTAGAAGCTTCTTGCACATGAGACTGGGGTGGGGTTAGGATGAGGTCTCCGTCCTCATACGAACATGAAGTGGATTTCGAGTCTAAGGGTCGAACATTTGGGACGTGCACTCAGACTCAAAGTAGAAGTCTAGGACTTCTATCAAGGTAGATGACAAACTCGCGCTAATCCCAAAGTGGGTGCAGTCTGGGACTGCCTTGCGAACGTTTGTACCCTTTACGATAAAGGGTGTGTGTTTGTTTGCTAAACGCCTCCCGAGGCAACGAGATGTGATAAGAGAGCTAAACACACCTAATATGAAAGTGAAAAAAGCCCTGATATTTGAGAAAAACCTTGAAAATGATGTTAAACTAAGCATTTTTGAAAACTCACTCCAAACACCCGCTTAGTGAGTTGTAGAAACTCAATCCTCCCCCTAACCCTTTTCAGGAAAAAGGAAGACCAACCTTAAAGACCCCTCATAGTCGAACCCTAAGTTAGGTATGTAGGTTTTTAATGTATTAAGTTTTGTATAATGCCATTTTAGGAAAAATAGGGAAAAGGACGCATGATTCCTCGCGGTTTACAAGGGGGTGAAACCCCTCATAGACCAAAGGGAGTGGCAGGTTGCTCATGGGGATCTGACCAAACCAGGTCGGGGCGTGGCATTTCTAGAAAAAGGGTTCTAGCAATTCATACTATAAGTTTGCAAAGGTATTTATGCATTATCAGTATAACCAAACTTGATGTTAGACATCCCATTCACACGTGGTCTGTGACTTGTTCATCCCTGATAGATTTTCAAAAATCCGTGCATTTGCTTGCACATGTACATAGGAGATTCCGTTCATATATTATTTCAAACAATTGAGTTCTATCAAATATGAAATTGCACTTAAGTCCATATATTTTCCTTTATTTACATTTATGTTCCTAAGTTTACTTTATTTACAATTAAGTCCCTAAAATTATCAAATATTTCCTTTAGGTCCTTAATTATCCTTTACTTCCCTTTGGGCCATTGATTTATCACTAATTATACATAGAACCTCATAATTTCAAAAATAACAACTTAGTTTCCAACTTTTCAAAAATTACATTTCAGTCCCCAAAAAATTTGATCTTCAAGAAACTATTTTAAACTCCCTTAATCCATCTTATCGCAATGCTAATGGTCTTCCTCATATCCCTGCGGTCATTCTAAGATTTAATTCATCTAATTTAACCTAGAAATAACCCTAAATGGAGATTTACCGAAAAATCATAATAGAGAGAGAGTTTCATTTTATTACTGGTGAGTGTGCTACTGTCGAAGTTCTTGGTGTAACACTAAATTTTACTAACCTGAAAATCTCAATTAGAATTTGAACTACAATAGAAACTTAATCAGTTCAAGCCAAATAATTTAAAGGGATTCAAATTAAATTAGTAAAGTTAAATAATTATTTAACAAATAAATAAATAAATATGTATATATATAATTATTAATAGAGGGTCTATGAAATACAAACTATGAATAAGATAGAGCATAAATAATTGGGTTAAATAGTTTTATTAATAAATAAGAGTACGAGTTATAATTAACAAAGTCTAAGAGTCCTAACTAATAACCCATAAATTACAAGCATTAGGAGAAATTCACCTTCCTTAACTAGAAGAATAAATAACCTGAACAATATGTGGGGTTGGATTCCCTTCATTCTTATCAACTTGGCAAAATTTCTCATACAAACAAAGGAGAACCCATGGATGGAAGGAAACTTTAAGGAATAAGGGAAATTACCCAAAGAGTATGATCACCCATTTTTGAAACCAACAATACTATTCTGATCACCTTTGCTTAACCAAAAAATTGCTCTTGCTCTTGTAGTGTGAGTATGGGTGACCTCCTGGGAAAGGTGATCATATTCGATAGTAGTGTGAGGATGGGTGACCTCTTGAGAAATATGAAATTTTTTGTAACCCGAAATTTCGGTAAAAAATGTGAACGGACGACTTATCATAAATAGCAATAAATTAATATATATTTAATTATTAGAATTAATACAAATAATTTAATACCCAAATTAAATTATTAGAATTAATACAAATAATTTAATACCGAAATTAAATTATTGGAATTAATACCAATAATTTATGGTAATATTAATACTAGTAATAAATCTCTCCCAATATTAATTTACATCTATATAAAGAGGTCATCCCCATTCATTCTCCTCACACCTAAACACTTCTCTCTCTACTGCTCTATTTCTCGGTGAAGCTCAAACTAGAGGTTCAACTTAAACAAAGGTCAAGCTCTTTATAATCGGGGAGAAGACAACTATTTGATAGCAAACTCTAATCAATTCGAGAATCGTTAGAGAAGCGCCGACATGATGGAACAGTGAAGCAGCTCCGACGGACCGAAGCTGCCCTATTTCGGCCAAGCTGAAATCGACCATTTCAAGCCCTGCTCAAACCAAACCAAGCCCTCCCAACACTTCCTCAGCATTTCCATGGCCGAATTAGGACCGAAAGATAAGCCAATTCGGCTCCCCTTTACAATTTTCGATTGGTACTAGAGAGAGGGTCGACTGAATTTCAATGACAAAATTCTAATCCAATTTTGCATCAATTGATGCAATTCTTGATTCTAGGATGAACCTTAGGATGAGAGCTATCTGCCCAGATCGAAAGCTCGGACCGTCGTGCCTTCACCAGTGAGTAATCAAAGCTTTCTCTCTCTAGAGTCTGTTTTCCGGTGAATCTCCGTTTGAGCTCGTTCCGGCGTTAAAATCTGCGATTTAAAGTTTCTTAGAATCGTATAAACATGCAGGAACTCAATTTCAACTCCAATTTCAATAATTAGAAGTGTTTGATGGGTCAATTTGATGAAATCAAATTCGGTAGTGTTGAAGAGTTGAAATTGGGGGAAAATTGGGGATTTTTGATATTCAAAGGGCCAAAATACAATTTTATGAAATTGAGGGTCAATTGGGCATGAAAACAATGTTGGAGGACCAATTGAGGAATTTTGGAATTTTTGGGGCAAAACTTACCATTTTTGTAAAAGAAGGGCAAAATGGAAATTTTGGAAAAATTGGGGGACCAAATTGGAAATTTGGTTAATTAAACCCTTTTTTGGTGAAATTGAATAAATTGAGGTTACAGGATAAATTTTAAAAGTTATGGGACTCAATTTGAGGAAAAATCGATATTAGGGACTTAAAGTTAAAGAGAAATAACTTTAGGGACCTAATTTCAAATAACTAAAAGTTTGGATTTTCTCATTCATTGGAAATGAATGAAGGCTGTTATGCCGAGTAATAATGAACAAGGATGTTCATATCGTGTAGGAACGTGAAATACAGGGAACGCTAGCATGGACGAGATCGCGTGAATACAAAGAACCGGTCTAGTGGAATTCACGGCATTAACGAGTGAGTGGGTTTACTAACATTATACCTGATTGGGATGATGAGCACAACTTATAATTAAAAACCACTTACCGGTTGTGAGTGAAAATTTTATATCATACCCGGTTGGGAATGATAAGTACCTCGGTATGAAAACCCACTATTATGTGGTATTTTAAATATCACTACTTAGAGAAAGTGATGTGAAAATCATGCAGAAAAACTACTTACCGATTGTAAGTAGATCATACCTGGTTGGTATGATGAGAATTCCTCGAAGGAAGTTGAAAACCCGTTCATCGGTTATGAACGGAGGTGTCCTTATACCCGGGCAGTATAATTGATAAAAAAAAACATATGTTTTGTCAGAAGTGCTCTCCCCTAACTGTGTGCCAATGCTTAAACAATTTGGGAGACCTTCTCAACGGGAGCTCAAATAGCGATGATAGGTCGGGGGCCTCGGTTTTGGAACTTAGGGGCTAAATGCTCGATTTTGAAAATCTCGTACATTGGGCCCAAGACCAGTTGGCACGAGCAGAAGCTCGTAAATGAACATGATATATGTGTGCCATAAAACTTAATAAGTGAATTGTTTGGCCATGGTACCAAGATAGGACCGACATGCTCAATCAACTAGCGGCAGTGCGGCATGACAGGTCGACGGACCAGTCAAGACAAACAACTGCGGGTTTATTTGAGAGTCGGGGCCGTTGGACCAGTGGCACCACATATTACATGGCAATATGAGAAAACATTGTTTGTGCATGCACTGTGAGTACGAGATCATCAAGACTCCCATGAGGGGGTAGTGATGCATCCTAAGGGCACTGGACGACCTGATGGCTATAAGGGAAGTTCGTCGTTCCAGGTGTTTGTGCGAAATTTGGAGTAGCACCAAGCGCATGAGACCGGGGTGGGGACAGGATGAGGTCTCTGTCCTCGTACGGACACGAAGAAGTGATTTTGGGATTGTGGGTCAGATGTCGTGTACATCCACTCATTCCCAGGGTAGAAGTGGTCGTACTTCTATCCGGGTGGCAGGAAAAGTCGCTCCGAAGCCACTAGTGGGTTTAGTAGTGATACTGACTTGCGAATGTGTGTAACCTTCATGATGAAGGATGTGTGTTGGGTGATGACACACCGTGGTAACTAAGAAATAATGAAAAAATCCAAATTTTGAAATGAAGGGTTTTTGAAAAGAAAGGAGTCTGGCACACTCCATATAAATATTTTTTTTTGTCAAAAGATTTGAATCTCATTCACTAAGTAGTCGTACTCACCCCCTCCCTTATATCCCTTTTAGGAAATCCCGAAAAGCCTACCCTTAAAGACCGTCAACTAAGATGCCTGTAAGACAGGTATGTAAAGTTTTAAATTTCATACAGTTTTGATTATGCTATTATAGGAAAAGGTGCATGTTAAAGGATGCCTTACTTTTTATGGTTTACAATAAGGGGAAACCCTTAATAAATCGAAAGAGTGGCGGGTTGATCACGGGGATCCGACCAAACTGGGTCGGGGCGTGACACAAGGGATAGGGAGAGCTGATCATAGGCAATTCAAGTCATTGGAGAGGACCAATGTCGATGACAGAAGAGCCTCGACATTTGGGATTAAACTTAGGCAAAATTGGAATTGAGCAGAGGAGAAGCTAGAATCGAAGATAACGGAGCTCCTAATAGAAGGAGACCAATTGGGAAGCTTGATGCACATCGGGGCTTCCTTTAGGGGATCATAACCATGGAACAAAAGAATGAAGGGAAACCGAGTGTTACCTGCGGGCATCATCACCGTGGGGAGGGGCTGTCGTTGACGTTCCGTTGGTATTGTCGCCGACATCACATTGGTAGTGTCATTGAAAGTAGTAGGCAGAAGGAGTAGTGTAAAGGAGCATCAATAATGGAGAGGACCTATAAAGGAAGAATGAGCGAGCTTCAAATTTCAGAAGTAGGAGCCCTAAAATTCAATGGTGATGAAATTACAAGATTGCTCCTATATGTGAGAATGACAATAATACCCTCAATTGTTAGGCAAAAAATTATAGGCACGCCCAAGGACATGTTTGGCATACCGAATGTCACGCCCCGACCCGGTTTGGTCGGATCCCCGTGATCAACCCGCCACTCTCCCGATTTACTAAAGGGTTTTCCCTTATATTATAAATCGTAAAGAGTAAGGCGTTAACCTGCACCTTTTTCCAGGAATATCATAAATCAAAACTGCATAGTAATTTAAATTAGTTGTACCAATCTTGCAGGCGTTTAATTGCGCAAGTCCTTTAAGGTTCAACTTTCCGAGACTTCCTGAAAGAGGTATAAGGGAGGGGTGAGTACAACTACTAAGTGAGTGGAATTCAAATCTTTTAACTTTCAAGAAAAACATTTATATGGAGTGTGCCAGACTCCTTTGTTTTCAAAAAAAAATCATTTCATTTAAAAATTCATCTTTTTCCATTATTTCTTAGTTATCGATGTGTCATCACCCAACACACATCCTTCATAATGAAGGTTACACACATTCGCAAGTCAGTATCACTACTGAACTCGCTAGTGGCTTCGGAGCGACTTTTCCTGCCACCCGGATAGAAGTACGACCACTTCTACCCTGGGAATGAGTGGATATACGAAACATCCAACCCACAATCCCGAAATCACTTCTTCGTGTCCGTATGAGGACAGAGACCTCATCCTGTCCCCACCCCGGTCTCATGCGCTTAGTGCTACTCCAGATTTCGCACAGACACTTGGAATGACGAACTGCCCTTATAGCCACCAGGTCGTCCAGTGCCCTTAGGATGCATCACTACCCCTCATGGGCATCTTGATGATCCCGTACTCATAGTGCATGCACAAACAATGTTTTCTTATATTGCCATGTAATATGTGGTGCCATTAGTCCAACAGCCCCGACTCTCAACTCAACCCGCAACTGTTTGTCTTGACTAGTCCGTCGACCTATCATGTCGCACTGCTGCTAGTTGACTGAGCATGTCGGTCCTATCTTGGTACCATGGCCAAACAATTCACTTATTAAGTTTTATGGCACATATATCATGTTCGTTTACGAGCTCCTGCTCGTGCCAACTGGCCTTGGGCCCACTATACGAGATTTTCAAAATCGGGCATTTCGCCCCCAAGTTCCAAAACCGAGGCCCTTGGCCTATCAGAGCTATTCGAGCTCCCGTCGAAAAGGTCTCCCAAATAGTTTAAGCATTGGCACACACAGTTAGGGGAGAACACTTCCGACAAAAATAGGTTTTTACTATCCATCATACCGACTGGTATAAGGACATCTCCGTTCATAACCGATGAACGGGTTTTCAACTTCCTTCCAGGAAATCTCATCATACCAACCGGGTATGATCTACTTACAACCCGTAAGTAGTTTTTCCGCATAACTTTCAGATCACTTTCTTTAAGTAGTGATGATTAAAATACCACTAAACAGTGGGTTTTTATATCGAGGTACTTATCATCCCCAACCGGGTATGATGTTAGTAAACCCACTCACAACCGGTAAGTGGTTTTTAACTTTATAAGGTGTGCTCATCATCCCAATCAGGTATGATGTTTGTAAACCCACTCACAACTAGTAAGTGGTTTTTAAATTATAAGGTGTGCTCATCATCCCAACCGGGTATGATGTTAGTAAACCCACTCACCCGTTAATGCCGTGAATTCCACTAGACCGGTTCTTGGTATTCACGCGAGCTTGTCCTTGCTGGCGTTCCCGGTACTTCGTGTTCCGGTGAAGGCACGGCGGTCCGAGCTTTCGATCTGGGCAGATAGGTCTCATCCTGAGGTTCATCCTTTCGGTCCTAATTCGGTCGTGGAAAGGCTGAGAAAGTGTTGGGAGGGCTTGAAATGGCCGATTTCAGCTTGGCCGAAATAGGGCAGCTTCGGTCCGCCGGAGTTGCTTCACTATTCCATCATGTCGGCGTTTCTCCAACGATACTCGGATTGATTGGAGTTTGCTATCAGATAGCTGTCTTCCCCCCGGTTCTAAAGAGCCCGACCTTTGTTCAAGTCGAAGCTCTCGTTCGAGCTTTACCAGGAAATGGAGCAGTAGAGAGAGAGAGAGAAGTGTTCAGGTGTGAGGAGAATGAAATGGGGATGAACTTTTTATATAGTTGTAAAACCCGTGTATTAAATGGGCGAGATTTATTACTGGTATTAATATTGCCATAAATTATTGGTATTAATTCCAATAATTTAATTTCAGTATTAATTCTAATAAATTAAATTTCGGTATTAATTCTAATAAATTAAATTTCAGTATTAATTCTAATAATTTAATTTCGGTATTAAATTATTTGTATTAATTCCAATAATTTAATTTAGGTATTAAATTATTGCTATTAATTATATATTAATTTATGATAAGACATACATACAAATTTTTGACCGAAATGTCGGGTTACAAAAAAAATTCATACTTCCCAAGAGGTCACCCATCCTCACATTACTTTCAAGTAAGCACGCTTAACTTTAAAGTTCTTATGGAATCTAGTTCACTTGAACCACTTTGGTTTTTATTTTCTAATTTGTGTTAAGTTTCTTTTCCAAGGTTTAATGAACCCTTTGGATCACCCGAGAGTTGTAAATTCCCAACTTGCCCGTTCAGAAATAATCGGGTTTGTGAACCGGTTCTAAATCCTCACTTGGTTTGACCAGTTCTTTTCCTGGTTTTCCTTAGCTCAAAAGGGCGGGTTTTACACCGAAAATGTGGGGTTAAGGGCACGTTTGGTGCACAAGAAATCTGAATGGCCTAAGGTCATGTTTTGGCGAATTGAAATAGAAGGGGCGAAATTATAAAAAAGATCCTAGCTCAGAAATTCAATTGAATGCTATCCAACCAACTGCAGATTTACAAACTACGAGATTAAGATTGAAAGGTATAAATTTAGAATTTTATTTAGGAATCCCTTATTTAACTAATATAGTAATTTATCATGAAATTAGGAGTTAGGGGCAAAACCATAATTTTGGAGATATTACGGTGGGGTACATAAATACCCAAACGAACTTCCTAAAACATGATCATAAAATTCATGTATGAATTGGAGAGAACAATCATGCTCAAGAGTGTAAGAGTAAGCATGAATCCTTGGGAATCTATCTAGTACGAACATGTATTTGGATAAAAGGTGAGTGAGATTTTCTAGCATAGAATCCAATTTGGCCAATGACTCGTACCTATGATAACATAAGCTCTAAGACAGCTTGAACCCCAATAAGATCATGAACTTTGTGTGGTAGCATGAATTCTACTGGTAGCGGTAGTTGTGATGATGCAAGATATGTGATAGCTTAAACTCGATGATAGTATGAAGTATGTTACTAGAGTACTGCAAGATTACCTATATTTTATCCTGATATTATAGTGGCTCAAAGGCCATCATTTTCTAAAATTAAGTGGGCTTAATGACATGTTTTGAAAATCAACAAATAGATCCAAGGCCAATGGAGATAGGCCATGTCCCGTAAATAACATAATTATTATTTTAGAGTAAAACCTTGATAAAAGACATGATAACTAGTTGTATAAAATGGACCTTACCCAATAAATTCTACAGAGCCGAAGCGTGCCTTAACTCAAAGGGCTAGTAGAACACAAACAATGGATCAAAGACCAAAATACATGCATGTATTGTTGATCACGATCACTAGATGCCCAATATGGAGTAGTGATGATTCCAAGGGTTACTAGACAGCAAGGTGGGTACAAGTGAAGTAATGCTGATCCAGTATTTTAAGGCCTCCAAGACTCCTATGCGCACCAAACCTTGGTGAAGGGAAAAAAGGTCTAGTGCCTCAGTAGCAGGCAAACTTAATTAAGTTTACGGGTTGAGAAATGGTGCTAATGCAAGTAGTTTGTCCTTACAAATAGGTGATTGAACAGGCACTCCATGCCACAAGTAGGATAAAAGGAATTTATATTTTGTGATAATGTTATCCATGATTGTGTAGATATGTGTGAATATTTTTGGATGTAAAACCCTAATGCATAAACCCCACACCTTATGGAATAAACCTAGTGAAATGTTTAATAGAGTATCCCCCATTTTAAGTGTGTTATTATCCCTCCATGATAGAGCAGATATATGTGGAAGTTATTGAGTACAAACCCGATATATGAAAACCCCAAATACCTTTGATTAAACTCCATTATTGATTCTTAAAAGTAACATTTGTTTTGAGCATGTGCTAACTCGTGGACATGACCATGATGTCAGCTAATCCTAATCATTAGGCTGTAAAGATCACCTCACAAATACCCCATTTTTAGGTAAATAGAGCTTGAAGGAAAACCTAATGTGTCACGCCCTGACCCGGTTTGGTCGGATCCCCATGATCAACCCGCCACTCTCCCAATTTACTAAAAGGTTTCCCCTTATATTATAAACCGTAAAGAGTAAGGCGATCTTTAGACCTGCACCTTTTTCCAGGAATATCATAAATTAAAACTGCATAGTAATTTAAATTAATCGTACCTGTCTTACAGGTGTTCAATTGTGCAAGTCTTTTAAGGTTCGCCTTTCCGAGACTTCCTGAAAGGGGTATAAGGGAGGGGGTGAGTACAACTATTCAGTGAATGGGATTCAAATCTTTTGACTTTCAAGAAAAACATTTATATGGAGTGTGCTAGACTCCTTTCTTTTAAAAAATTCCTTCATTTAAAAATTTGGGTTTTTCCATTATTTCTTAGTTACCGATGTCTCATCACCCAATACACATCCTTCATCATGAAGGTTACACACATTCGCAAGTCAGTATCACTACTAAACCCACTAGTGGCTTCGGAGCGACTTTTCCTGCCACCCGGATAGAAGTACGACCACTTCTACCCTGGGAATGAGTGGATGTACACGACATCTGACCCACAATCCCGAAATCACTTCTTCGTGTCCATATGAGGACAGAGACCTCATCTTGTCCCCACTCTAGTCTCATGCACTTGGTGCTACTCCAAATTTTGCACAGACACCTAGAATGACGATCTACCCTTATACTCACCGGATTGTTCAGGGCCCTTAGGACACATCACTACCCCTCATGGGTGTCTTGATGATCCTGTACTCATAGTGCATGCACAAACAAAGTTTTCTTAAATTACCATGTAATATGTGGTGCCATTTGTCCCAACAGTCCCGACCTTCAACTCAACCTGTAGCTATTTGTCTTGATTGTTC
The DNA here is from genome assembly GCA_030064435.1 of Trapa incisa. Classification (NCBI taxonomy): domain Eukaryota; kingdom Viridiplantae; phylum Streptophyta; class Magnoliopsida; order Myrtales; family Lythraceae; genus Trapa; species Trapa incisa. Next base: position 3,838,018 of record CM057770.1, on the reverse strand, counting down.
CGAAGACCGGTTATGTCGCACTGCTACTAGTTGACTGAGTATGTCGGACCTGCCTTGGTACCATGACCAAACGTTTCACTTATTAAGTTTTAATGGCATATATATATATATCATGTTATTTTACGAGCTCCTGCTCGTGTCCATTGGCCTATGGCCCACTATTTGAATTTTTCAAAAACAGGGCATATTAGCCTTCATGTTCCAAAATCGAGGCCCCCGACCTATAAGAGCTATTTGAGCTCCCGTCGAGAAGGTCTCCCAAAGTTTAAGCATTGGCACACAGTCAGGGGAGAACACTTCCGACAAAATAGGTTTTTACTGTCCATTATACCGACCAGTATAAGGACATCTTCGTTCATAACCGATGAACGAGTTTTCAACTTCCTTCGAGGAAGTCTCATCATACCAACCAAGTATGATCTACTTACAACCGGTAAGTAGTTTTTCCGTATAATTTTCTCATCACTCTCTCTAAGTGGTGATGATTAAAATACCACTAAACAGTGGATTTTTATATCGAGGTACTTATCATCCCCTATGATATATAATCCCACTCGCCCGTTAACGTAGTGAATTCCATTATACCGGTTCTTTGTATTCACGCGAGCTCATCCATGTAGGCGTTCCCGGTATTTCGTGTTCCTACACGATATAAACATCCTTGTTCATTATTACTCGGCATAATAGTCTTCATTTATTTCCAATGAATGAGAAAACCCAAACTTTTAGTTATTTGCAATTAGGTCCCTAAAGTTATTTCTCTTTAACTTTAAGTCCCTAATGTCGATTTTTTCCTCAAATTAAGTCCTGTAACTTTTAAACTTTATCTTGGCACCTCAATTTATTCATTTTCACCAAAAAGGGGTTTAATTTCCCAAATTTCCAATTTGGTCCCCCAATTTTTCTAAAATTACCATTTTGCCCTTCCTTTATAAAAATGGTAAGTTTTGCCCCAGAAATTCTAAAATTCCTCAATTGGTCCTCCAACATTATTGTCATGCCCAATTGACCCTCAATTTCATAAAATTACATTTTGGTTCTTTGAATTTTGAAAATCCCCAATTTTCCCCCAATTTCAACTCTTCAACACTACTGAATTTGATTTCATCAAATTGACCAATCAAACACTTCTAATTGTTGAAATTGGAGTTGAAATTGAGTTCCTACATGTTCATATGATTCTAAGAAACTTTGAATTGTGGATTTTAATGCCAGAACGAGCTCAAACGGAGCTTCGCCGGAAGACAGACTGTAGAGAGAGAAAGCTTCGATTTCTCACTAGTGAGGGCACGACGGTCCGAGCTTTCGATCTAGGCAGATAGCTCTCATCTTGAGGTTAATCCTAGATTCAAGAATCACATCAATTGATGCCGAATTGAGTTAGAATTTCATTATTGAAATTTTGCAGGTTTTCTCTCTAGCACCGACCGAAAATTGTAGAGGGGAGCCAAATTAGCTTACCTTTCAGTCGTAATTCAGCCGTGAGAGGGCTGATGAAGTGTTGGGAAGGCTTGGTTTGGCCTGAGGAGGGCTTGAAATGGCCAATTTCAACTCAGCCGAAACAGGGCAGTTTCGGTCCACCGGAGCTGCTTCACTATTCCATCATGTCAGTGCTTCTCTGATTGACTAGAGTTTGCTATCAGATAGCTGACTTCTCCCCGGTTCTAAAGAGCCCGACCTCTCCTTTCGAGGTTAAGAAAAATGTTCAAGTCGAAGCTTTGGTTAAAGCTTCATCGGGAAATTGAGCAGTAGAGAAAGAGAGAAGTGTTCGGGTGTGAGGAAAATGAATGGGGATGACCTCTTTATATAGGTGTAAAACCGTGTATTAAATGGAAGAGATTTATTACTAGTATTAATATTACCATAAATTATTAGTATTAATTCTAATAATTTAATTTCAGTATTAAATTATTTGTATTAATTACAATAATTTAATTTATGTATTAAATTAACTTCTCTCACACTACTCTCAGGCAAGCACACTTAACTTCAAAGTTCTTATAGAATCTCTTTCACCTAAACCAATTTGGTTTTTATCTTCTAATTTGTCTTAAGTTTTTTTTCAAGGTTTAATGAATCCTTTGAATCACCTGAGAGTTATAATTTCCTAAATTGCCCATTCACAATTGATCGGGTTTGTGAACCAGTTCGATTTTCTCACTCTGTTTGACCGGTTCCCTTTTCGGTTTTCCTTAGCTCAAAAGGGCGGGGTTTACATAATGTGCTAAGAAGCTAAAGTAAACATGGTATGCCTCCTTTCAAAACATAGTTATCAGTGTATCTTGATAAACTTATTTTCCTATTGTAAAGTTCTTTTCGAAAGATATGTTGGCTAATTTTTTTTTTCCGAGCCTTAAGTTATGTTGGGTTAACAATGATGAGATACTTACTATTGTAAGACCAATAAGATGTGGCAGTTACAAAGTATCCATTGCTTCGAATTGAAATTTGATCTCCTTCCATACTTCACAAGCAACAGCTAGTTCAGGACTCCATTTGCTAGCCTCGCGGATAATTTTATTACCTTCATGAGCAAGATCACGTCCCTCATTATGAGCTTTTACACACACTTCTAGAGCTACTCGATTAGCTATAGCACCCGGTGCATTCCCCCAAGGGTGTCCTAAAGTTCCTCTGCCAAATTGTAGTACGGAATCATCCCTAAAGATTTCGGCCAGAGCAGGCATATGCCAAATGTGAATGCCCCCAGAAGCCACAGGCAGAACACCTGGTAGAGAGACCCAATCTTGAGTGAAATAAATACTGTGGCTTCGATCTTTTTCAGTATAATCATCATGTAGTAAATCAACAAAGCCTAAAGTAATCTCTCTTTCTCCTTCAAGTTTACCTATTACGGTACTAGAGTGAATATGATCCCCACCAGATAGACGTAAGGCTTTAGCTAGTACGTATGTTAAGTCGGGAAAACTAGGATGTGGTGTAACAACTTAAGTGATATAAGAGCCAAAGTTTCAAAAAATGTGATTTTGAAAAGTGAAAAATATTTTTTGAAAACAAAGTACGAGGAAAGTTCTTATGAGCCTTATACATATGTGTAAACCCTAAAGAACCCAATACCCCAAGATCGTCAACCGGAAACCTAAAATTTGAAAAGAACCACCTATATTGAATTGAAACTTAGGTCTATGACCCTAGGATAAACGTGACCATGAGGAATGGGTCATAATTGAATAGGGACAGTCCAAAAATTACTACTAAGTGAGTTGTCAAACTTACACCCTCTCTTAACCTTTTTAGGCATCATGAATATAAACCTTTATGTTGACATTCTTATCTTGCCTGGTATGTATAAATTTACATATTAATGAACATCATATAGTCATATTATTCCAATGTGTTTTATGAAATAAATCTTAAAAAAACTAAATTTTATATTATTATTTTGAGTGTTACTCATACCAAGACTATAATTGTAGTTACTATTATAGTGGCATTTCAAAGTTGGGACCAAGAGAGCTTGTAGTATTTTTTGTGGTCTTTGTTGGTAGTCGAGTGCGCAAAAAATGACTTGTAAGGTAGATGTAGAAGCTAAGAGGGGTGGTATTGAAAAGTTGACTTTATTGCACTAATGTAGTTGTCGTCTATGTAGTTTGTTAATGGGTGTGTGTTTATTTTTGTAATTTATTTATTTATTAATGAATTTATTGTTGCAATCTACTACTAAGTTATTGTTGTAAAAATTAGTGTTTTCTAAATAAATAACAATTAGGTCACAACATATTATTATATAACAATAATTCTATTGTAAAAATTTTAAGAAATTATAAATTCCATGGAAAAATAAAATATAAAGTTACCATTTATTACTTGATCTACCTAAATATATAATTTTAATACAATAGAATTATGTATAAGAAGGAACTACGGTGATATTTTTATAAAAAGAGAGAAATTTGAAGTTTTAATAAACAAAATTAGAATAAATTTAAAAAATGGTTTAACCTTCCACTCACTATAAGTTAAGTTTAAGTAATATTAAATAGGAGAGCTCCTACCACAACATTTCTAATTTTCTCTTTGTAATAACCTTTCTTTCTTCGTCATATAAATTGTAATTCCAAATAGTTAGAAATTTATGGGCATTAAACTAGAAACAAACCTAAGAAACATTAGCAATAGAATTTCCCTTCTACGAAGAAATTCCCGCTCACCGAATAAAACCTAATTTCCAGGGAAGGTTCAAGTGATAAAAGTGACTTATTCAATAGTACAGCTCCCTTAATTTGAGAAAAAAATACGCCTTCATTTGAGCAAAAAAATAAAAAAAAGGACACCTCCCTTCTTCTCTTTCTTTGAAGTGTCGTCATCCCTAGTCACATTTTCAATTCTCCATAGAAATCTTAGATGAGAAAAATGACATCCTCTGTGGTTAGAATATCAGTCCTATCACTAATGATATTTGAGCAAGGACATGGATTCTATCACCGCTACCCTGTGCTCTTCCATCAACTCACCGTGGGCACCCACGAATATCTAACAGCAAATTTGAGCTCCTTGAATCTGCTCTTTTCCCATTGTTCTTCCTCCATTTGCTCTGGGATTGAATAGATTAGGCTCTGCTGGAGGTTCAATGTGTTGAGCTAGTTGTCACTTGGAGCTCCGTTTATAGGTTGACTGCGATGATCACGAGAGCATGAATTCGACCCGAGAGCTGAGAACACGAAACTCTATTTTCGGCTCCCCTTGTTGTCTTGATTTGGGTTAATTCGGTGAGTACCCTGAGAGTATATTTCATCAAACTTCGTACTCTCTCCTGGGTTGTTTCTATCTGTCCTGACTCTATTCTCTCCCTTTATCACTCAGACCGCATAAAAAGGACGGAGAAGAGTGGAGAATATCAGGGCTCTTGATCTGGTGCTCTCCTCGGCGTTAACTCAGCGGCTATCTGGCTGATCAAGCAACCATGTCTCTCTCTCAACCCAATAATCTCGGCTACCCCGTATCTGCTCTATTGGGTACTTTCCTCGCTTTCTTTTTCTCCCTGAATTATTTTGGCTACTTCCTGATCGCTTGATATTCCTGCTGCTGCTCTTGTTTTGGTAGTCTCTTTCTAAAGCTTCAATATATGATCATGTTGTTTTCCATGCTGTGGAGGGGCAAAATGATCGAATCTACTGATACAGGGCAGGAGTCTTGCAGTGCTAGAAGCAGATTATGATTGCTTTCCTCTATGTCTTGAAATAATCTGAAAAAAATGGATTTGTTATGGGCGGGGCTGGTTAGCTGATCATGTAATTATAGAAGATCATGCAAATGGTACCTGAATGAGGGTGGCTAAGGCTAGCAATGGAAAAAAAAAAGGCAGAACTACATATATGATTATGAATCTGATAGAGCCCTCCTCCCACCAAAGGTTACTGTATGGAGTTCTGTCAATACTTTCCATACATATATTGTGTCTGACCCTTTCTTGCCCCCTTCTGTTCTTTGACATATTGCTCTCTGCTATTTTGTGTACACTTTCTCAATCGCATATTGTTTTTGTATCTTTTTTTCCAGAATCATACAGTTTTGACAATGGAAGCAAAGCAGCATCGAACGCTGGAAGTTTGGTAAGATCACCTTGTTGTATCATCAACTGTAGTGCATTCATTTATCATAGTGAATAGCAAGTGGAATGAGAAATTGAAAACTGTCTCAATCATGTAGCTCTTTCAAGCAAGTAAAGAACAGATCAGGAAGATGTTTCATGGGATCAAGCTTCCTGTATCTCCATATGACACTGCCTGGGTTGCTATGGTCCCTTGCACAAGTTCCCCTCAGAAAGCTCAATTCCCCCAGTGTGTAAATTGGTTATTGAACAATCAATTATTAGATGGTTCTTGGGGCCTTCCGGATCGCCAACATTTGTTGATGAAGGATGCTCTATTGTCAACATTAGCTTCTATTCTTGCTCTCAAGCAGTGGGGAGTTGGAGAAAGACAGATTGTCAGGGGTAGTTCAGCCTTTACTATTTTTCAAGTTCATCTCATATTCCATGAGCCCCAATAAAGCTGGTCTTCACATTTCAGGACTTGAATTCATTGCCACAAATTCATCTTCTGCTACTGATGAGAAGCAACATTCACCGGTTGGATTTGATGTCATACTTTCTGGGATGATTAACCAAGCTAAGCATTTAGATATTAATATCCCTTTTAGACAATCTGATGCAGATACTGTGCTTCACAGGAGAAATATTGACCTTAAGAGGTATTCTATCTTCTAGTACATTTTCAATTCTCTCTATCTTATCTACTATTTTATATAGTCCATTTTTTTCTTTATCCTGTGGGATTATAAATGAGTCTTTTCATCTTTAATGTGCATCTAGATGCTCAGAAAGCCTCTCAGAAGGAAGTAAAGCCTATCTGTCTTACATATCAGAAGGATTGGGCAAATCACAAGACTTGGAAATGGTAATGAAGTATCAAAGGAAAAATGGGTCCATTTTGAATTCACCATCTGCCACTGCATCTGTCCTTTCAAACCTGCAAAACTCTGGTTGTCTTCATTACATCAACACACTATTGGAGAAGCTCGGTGATGCAGGTTGTTCCGTTTGTGGCTTTTGCAATCAGCAGGGTGCCTTTAACATAGTAACATCTAATTAACCATTTACGGGTTGAATTGCACCAGTCCCAGCTATCTATCCTATGGAATTATACACTCGTCTACAATTGATTGAAAACATAGAGAAGTTGGGTGTCCATCATCATTTTCAGGATGAAATTAGAAGTGGTTTAGCAGAAACGTACAAGTAATGGTTTCCCAAAATGCTTGCCTTGTTTCTTCTTGATGTTATTTGAGATTTGCTTCATTTGATTGTTGTTGATATACAAATTTTATTGTGCTCAAGGGATCTTCCATAAGCTTATTCTCTAATCATTCTTATATGGCTAACAGATGTTGGCTGAATGGAGAAGAAGACATATTTCAGGATGTAGCTTGCCTTGCAATGGCTTTCAGGATCTTGCGTTCTCATGGTTATAATGTCTTGCCAGGTACCTAGATATGATATCCCTATTTTTATCCTTGAAGAAATAGAGTTGTGTTTGGCATGACAGTTTATTTAGATATTAAAGATAGTTATTCTGCTCAAGAGGTCTCTTGAGGTAAATGATCGTCATGGCTGGCCTGGCCTTTCTGTGGCAATTTTCTTCAAATTTAAGGGCAGTTTTCCATTTGTGAAATATATAATTATCTTAGTGAGATTTATTATTTTTTCCATGCATTCAGGAGATCTCTACCTATATCTGTTATTAATCTGATCCCTTTGCACTCACAAGCACTGGATGAGAATTTTTAAATTCCTACCTGTCCCTTTTCTGTAGATAAACTGGATACATTAAGCAAAACCTTGCTATAAATAAATTTATATTGCATATTTTATGTTGGAGCAGATTGTTTGAGTAGAGTTGCGGAAGAAGTAGATTTCTGCAATACCCTGGAAGGATATTTGATGGACATGGGTACTGTTATGGAACTATATAGGGCCTCACAGATGATAATTTATCCAGATGAAATCATTCTAGAGAAACTCCAATATTGGACAAGTCGTATACTTAAGCAACGACTAAGTAATAGCTCTCTTCATGTAGATAGACTCGAGAAGCATTTACAAGAAGAGGTAGAAATACAATAGATATTTTTTAGTCTTCTCTAGTATATAGATATGAATTGTGCTAAGATACTACTTTTATTGTATTAGATTGACCTTGCCCTGAAATTTCCTCACCATGCAAATTTGCAACGGTTTGTTATTAAGAGAAGTATAGAGAATTACAACACATATAATACAAGGATTCTGAAGTCTACTTTCCGGTATTCATTCATTTTTTAGTTTTGATATATTTTTTTTCTGAGATTTTAAATATGGAAAGTTAGTTTCTTGCCTTTTTTATATGAGCCTACTTGTAGAAATATCTGGGGCAAAGTTTTGTTGAATTTGGCGGTGGAAGATTTCAACATGTCCCAAGTGGTACACCAAGAAGAGCTCAACCATCTGAAAAGGTTTTAGACTTTTTATCCATTGAGAAACCCTTTTTTCTTTTAGAGTTACAATCAGTTGCAGGAAAGGGCATCTAGCACATATCTTTTGAATTACCGATACTGTGATTGTAATTGTTTCTCAATATGAATTCTAGAAAACACCAAGAACAATGACTAAAGTCCACAACACTATGGACTAAAATTGATGTTGGCCTGCATCTGGATTTATGTGCAAAAGTAGCTTTGAATGCACGAATGATGTATTCAGCTAAAAACTTGATTAATATAATTTCAGTTACTTTATTTTTTTTTCCATGATAATCATATTTGATACATTGATGACCTTGTTTGGGTGATATCTTACTCATTGATGATGTAATGGTTTCTTTTTTTTGGGCAAGCAGATGGGTTGTTGAGAAAGAACTTGATAAACTTCAGTTTGCCCGGCAAAAGCTCGCATATTGTTACTTTTCTGCAGCAGCGACCCTTTCAGCTCCTGAACTATCAGATGCTCGCATTTCATGGACCAAGAATGGTGTTCTTACAACTGTAGTTGATGACTTCTTTGATCTTGGGGGGTCCAGAGAGGAACTTCATAATCTTATAACATTAATGGAAAAGTAAAAAGAACAGTTTCTGCCATTGGCACTATTTTTCTTATGTAGATTCATATAGATTTATATTATTTCAAAATGATGCAGGTGGGATGTAGATGTGGCTACTGATTGCTGCTCCGACAATGTTGCCATCATATTCCTGGCTCTTCGGGATACTATTTGCGTGACTGGAGGTAGGGCAACTGCATGGCAAGGACGTAACGTAACAGATCATGTGAAGGAAATTGTAAGAGAAAATACACATCTTATTTCTGTATTGAGTTGTGCATTATTTAGTTAAAGCCTTTTTTATGGACAGGACACATTTATATAGTAATTCTTTTTTGAACTTGTAAAAAACTATTTTAAAATTGTTTAGCAGGGAACAAACTGTTGAATTGGCTGTCTATTATCTAGAGCTGGTTATTTTTTGAGCTTATTCCTTTACCCTGGGTTCATTAGATTTTTTATTCAGTATTTAAGGACTTCTAAATAGTTGCCCATGTTTCAAAATATACTTCTGTTTTATTATACTCATATTTTCCTTGTAGTGGCTATATCTGCTGAAGTCTATGTTGAAGGAAGCTCACTGGTCTGCCATGAAATCAATCCCTGAGATTGATGAGTACATATCAAATGGGTTTGTGTCATTTGCTTTGGGCCCAATTGTTCTTCCTACTCTCTACCTTATTGGGCCCAAACTCTCAGAAGCTGCAGTTAGAGGCAAGGAAATGCTCTCACTGTTTGAGCTTCTGAGCACCTCTGGACGCCTGCTAAATGATATTCAAGGCTTTAAGGTATGTGTCCTGTACTTAGCCAGAATGGTCTTGTCTTATATTTTCTGGAATAAGTATATGATAATTTAAACCCCGACTGCTTATTTGGTCCATTCATTATGAAACTAATAATATCAAGGTTTTGTTGGATAATAAGTGCTCCTGATTTGATATGGGGAAACATTTTGCTCAAGAGGATGTTGATCTATTGAGTACTATGGAACATCAAGCATCTTTTTTAGAAATATTGTCTATATATTTTGTTTGGTTTGCAGTGTATGGTATGGTTAAGATATACGTAAATGTATTTTGATACCAAAAACTATCACCTTGAATGTTAAATTCCTCTAGTTTTGTGCTTTCCATTTGTTAAAAACACAAAAATACTTTGATCACAAGTGTCTTAGTTGATTACAATGCTCAAATATATCATATGATTTTCCCTCTCCTGAAGAGCTCCTGCATGATTCCGGTTCCCCTTGCCACTATTTTAAATGTCATCTTATGAATGACACTTCATCTTGCAGAGAGAATCTCAGGAAGGGAAGCTGAATGCAGTATCACTACAGATGATTAATGAGGGAATGAGCGAAGAAGAGGCCATAACCTCGATCAAGAACTGGATAACAAACAAGAGGAGAGAGCTTTTGAAGCGGGTTTTAGAAGAGAATGGTGAAAGAACCAATAATATCCCGAGAGCTTGCAGGGACCTATTCTGGAAGATGAGCACCGTGTTGAACTTCTTCTACATGGATGAAGACGGATTCACTTCGCAGAGTATGGCAATTGTAGTAAAAGAACTGCTTCAATGCCCGATAGTTCTTGAGGATGATATTAGATCATAAATTTATTAATGTTAGTTGATGGTGAGACTTAATTGATGAATAATTTTGGAGATATATGTATCTCAATGGGATCATTTGACTGCCAATGAATTAAAGTGAGAAACAAATATTGAGACTAGAGCTCACTACATATCCATATTTCACTTCTCTTCCATGACTGGAACTAATAGCAATTCTTTGCGTTATTCATCATCTTTGCCATCAATTATGATTTATTTTGGCCCCACCGAGAGTCTAATTCTTTGAGGGTTTGTGTAGTTATTGATAAAATGAAAAGACTTGTCATTTTCCAAATGATAAAAGCTCACTTAATATCAAAGAAATTACATACATTGGGTTTAATGGAATGCAAGGAGAGTGATCTAAAAGATTATCTTTTTGGGATACTTGAAATTTTTTGTACAACAAATTGCCTCAATATCAAACAAAAAATTTGGGTAATTAAAAGAGTATTACCAATTAACTACCACACCACCTTAATTTCAAGATATCTAACTATTTGGACCATATTTGTCAGAGAAAGTGTAAAATGACAAGTATATTGAATATATATGTACTTATCATTATAAAATAAATTCAAAGTGAGAAAAACTCACTAATTCTCAATATTGTCTCCCATCCATATGCATTATATGTTTTATTATATATTAAATATTATATACTACTCATTGAATATATTAAATTGATATGCCATAATATAGAAAAAATTTCTTCAATTGTTTATTTCTTTTTATTTAAATATTTCTTGATATTTTCGGTTATTATTTTCGTATATATTAAACGCCAGCTTTCTAGCTTTATTCAAAATTTACAAAATAGACAAACGTCGGGTACAAGTATTAAATTATTAATATTTTTTCTTTTTTATATGGTTAAATTTGGAAATACGTGTGTGTTGCATTCTCAAGATTTGTTTTTCCATTTTCAAGACAATGACCTTTATATTATCAATGCTTGAATTAAATAAAATTCGAAAACAACAGAGTTCTAATAAGAGTGTTTTTTTAAGAATAATTATTGCCACGTTGAGAAAATATTTCTCACAGTTATGAGTAACAGTATTTGCAATACACCATTACATTAGGTATTTAAATACTTGATTAAGAGAGCAATCGATCGCTTAATAAAGTGGTATAGAACTCTAACAATTATTTGGTAAGATAATTAATTGAATTTTAGCTTCATTTTAGTAATATCCCAAAAAAACCAAAACTGATAATTTATCAATGGGACAAGTTAGGGATGTTAAAATGACGTGCTCCAAACTAAGTCGTTCTTGGTTTATATTTGCAACAATTGTTTATATTAAAAAAGTTTTAATTTTATTAATCAACTATTTGTGCTCAAAGTTTGGTTGGGTATATTGAAAGGAAAATTAGCTTTCATTTTATAACTTTTTCACTAGATTCTTGTTTATGAAGGTGAGAAATAATATGAAAATATGTACAAAAAAATATTAGAAAAAAAGATTTGTGGTGTAATTGGTAGGTGTATTATCTAATAATTTCTATAAGTTACAACTCATTACAATTTTTATGCTTAGTATTTTCTTTTATATCTACTCTACATGGGATGAGTCCTAGACAATCCTAGGTAAAGCTCTTTATGCGACCATTGAACAAGTCATTCCACCACTACATTCATTCATTCATGTGAACCTATCAAAACTTGGTGGAAAAAAAAATCCTATATCTAGCATCAAATTGGGGTCCCAGAGATTCGAGTTTACACACACTCAAATTTGGGTATGTGTGGTCAAGTCTAGGCACAACCTGAACTTCGTGTGATCGGGCCTAGTGATTGTACCCGAACCTAAAAACAAGATTCTACGAATGGGGAATCTTGAGTCCAAGTTCGGGTCCAATTAGACCCAAACCCGGGATCAGATCTTGTGAACCTGAACCCGACTCGAACTCGGGTTCGGAAGACCCGAACTTGCACAAACCCGAACACGGGTGCCATACCCTAATATGATTTTCCTAACTGGACCTACAAACAACCAATCACTATTTATGATCATATAATAGTGTGTACATCCACCATCCTACACTTGAGTGATAAGTATTAGAATAAAAATATCAATGTAAACCTTAAAAAAATATACCGTTATATAAGTAGAGCTTTGGGATAATAGTGTACCTAGCTCGTGTACTAGTAAAATGTTTTGCCCTTGGCATGTCAAATACATCAAAGGGTTTAGGGGAGGAGAGGGTGACTTCACAAATCAATGAGTAAGCTTTTATCTAACAACAATAGGTCATGGTTTCTAACAAATGGTACGATATAATAGGTATGAGTGATTTTTATTTAAGAAGGTAACTCATTAAGGTTTAGGTGTGGGGAGTATTATCATTATTATCAACTTTAGTGATTTAGAGTTTAACGCAACAATTATTCTTCATCATGGAGAAATCAAATATTCGCACAAAAGACCTCCTTCTATTCTACTTGTGACCTATTGCGTCTTTACTAGTCATCATTGTCCAAATAGTCAATAAATTACAAAAATTATAGAGAAGAACCATGGAAGTGGATTGGATGTGTAAACTAGACCGGTTTAAGGTAAACTAGACTTGAATCGGGTTGAACCACGAATGATCGACTCAAAGATTCATTTTTCTAGGTAGCTTAAAAATATCAAATTATAAAATTTAAGCCACTAACAGATAGAAAATAAATTTAGATAAATTTAAAAATTTAAAATTTTTGGAAAACCGGTCGAATTTGGCCTCAACCAACCGATTTAAGATACTCGGTTGGACCGGACCAGTCAATGGACCACAGCCAGGTCAACGCCCAGTCAGTAGGCATGACCAATCAACACGTGACACATGGCAAAGCCTGCCTAGTTAGCCATATAGTTAGTGGAAGCACTGACCAATCAGAGCGCGACACATGTTCTTGGTCAATGGTCAAAAGAGGAAAATCCACGTCAGCGACAATCGACCAAAAGGAGAGTGACACGTGTCCCCGGTTAACAGTCAATGCCGGGGAAGTCTCGTCAGCAAGGCTAACCAATGAGGAGCTGACACTTGGCAAGGATGCCATGTCAGCATCTGACAAGGATGTCGGACAAACTACTGACCAATTAGCGGACAACATGTGGTAGTGCCACGTCGGATGACCTCAACCAATTGAAGGCTGACACGTGGTAGTAGAACTCTGCATTAGGGGGAAATCTGATGCATTTAAAATAGCCAATCAGAGGATGCCACATGTCATGGTCAACGACTGACCGAACACAGAGCGATCAATAGGAGGCCGCCACATGTCCGGTCAACGAGTGAAAGGCTGATGAGGCTACTAAGTAGGAAGCCACGTCAGTAGAAACAACCAATCATAGAGTGCCATGTGGTAAATTCGCACACGTAGAGTAGTGTTATCTTCAACCTTGGACTGAAGGTGGCTCGTGACCACCGAAAGAAGACCAGATCTTCCGTGTTCGGAAAATTGGCCACCGCCACCGTAATAGGGCAATTCAGACACCAAAACCGACGCCGACCGATGGCCCTATCAGTTGTTGAGACCTCTATATAAGGAGCACCCTCCCACTCGGCCTCCCCACCGTTTGGGCGACCCCTGAAGACAGACAATCCATTTTTCAGCGAAGTGCAGACCAAAGCTCTGACATTGGGCATTTTCTCAACCAAAGGAGCTTCGGTTGGTGGCAACATAACCAGGGAGAAGTCCTTCGACTAACCGCACCCTTAGCCCGACCTAAGAACTCCCTAGAGAGCACCGAAGTAATTGCACAGTGAAGCTACTCTGATAGCTCGAAGCAGCAAACCTTCGACTAGCGGGATTCAGGACACCACTAGCCTCCGGTAGCTGAAACCGACCTTCCATGACTCCCCTGAGACACCTCCTGATCCCTTTCTAATCTCTAGGTAAGACATTCCACCTCCAATTTGCTCGAGTCCTACAGTTCTAGAGAGAGAAAATGGTCGAAGTTTACTAACAAAATTCCCCCTGTCTAGGACACCAATTAGGGTGAATTCTGATCCTTAGAAGATCCTTCCAGCAAAGGCTAACTCCACGATTCTAGAGCTCCGACGATCACACCCGCAGAGCTTCAACGATCGTACCCACCAATAATTCGAAGCTCTCTCTCTAAGTTTAGTTTTCCGGCGAAGCTCCGTTTGAGCTCGTTTCGGGTCCAAAAATGGTAATTCAAAGCACAAACTGACCGCAAGGAGGTAGATAAATCGATTAATAGCATGCTAGGAGTAAATTGATGTGGTTTTGGATTTCAATTTGATGAGATTTGATCTCGAGGCAAAAAGTGTCGAATTGGGGATTTTCAAAAATTGAGGAACCCAACATGAACCCTTGCACTAGGTGTGAGAGGTACCACAAAAGTGCTTGCCCACCCGGGAGATCAACCAGGCACATCAGGCTGGCCGATGCAGAGTCCTGCAACCCGCTAGTACTAAACTTTAGGCCAGTTAATATGGGGAGTTAGGTTGGTGGGTGATGGATAGAATCTTTCATTTGACTGATGTAATAAGCCATAGTTTTGGCATGATTAAGTAATAAAAGTTTCCTTTGATTTTACACGCGTACAAAGAAAATAGAAGGATTGAGAAGATCCTCAGCCCTAGTCATCCATAGGAAGACAGAAAGAAGTCAAGTACCCCAGGAAATAACACTAAGTTTGGAAGTTTGAAACCCTATGATGTAAAGGACAAAACTTGTCTTATAAGATACCCCTGGACAAGGACACAAGAAAAATCTTGGAATTGTAGAAAAACTTAAGTGGAGAAAGAGGTACTAAGTACGAGGATGCACTCGCAAGGTTCAAAGAGGGATTACTCCTAAGGAAAAGTGTAAACATGAAGGTGGCAATAAGGAGTGCCATAACAATTAGACGGGTCGGGAGTATGAAGCCCTAGGGACAAGAAGGAAAAGTGGCAAACCCCAATCCAGAAATAGAAGTTAAGAAGATGGAGTAGCCCAACCTAGCTTGATAAAGCTCAAGGCACAGTATAAAAATACCTGAAGGGAGACCGTGAAAATTGAGAAGTTCTTGGATATGAAGTCCAACAAGGGCTTGGGGATATTGAGGGAGAGTCTTCTAGGAAGGGCAAGAGGTTAGATACGAAACTCATGGATAAAGACCTATACTCCGGACTATGGGAGTAGAGGACAGGTCCAACAAAAAGGAACTCCTCCAGGTGGGTCTAAGGAGTCGACAAATAGACCATAAGGAATTAACTCAGAATGAAGTATCGAGTGATGGAGGTAAACAGGTAAGGATGAATTAGGGACTGAAAACCCTTGGGTAGGGGCACCATCAAACATAAGAAAGTGCACAGGATGTCGATAAATTGAGGAGTGATCGAAAAACTTGATAGTTGGAACCAAGAATGCCCAATAAGGAAGTTAGTAGAAGACGAAAACCCAAACGATCATAGAAGGCATGACGTATAAGTAAGGAAAATTGATATGCATAAAAGAGTTGCACGAACCTGAAATGAATGCTGGAGCACTCTAACAACATGAGAGGAAGAGCATGGGGATACATCTAACAAAATAATTGATGAGGATTCAACACTGAACAAGCACAAAGACAGTTTTGGAATATGCCATGCTATAAAGGTCAGGTAGGTCCACAAGTTCTGAGAAGGCGTGAGGAAAAGTCATTTAAGCATGATGAGGTTGAATAAGATATTTGGGTAGGCCAGATAATAATAAGAATAGAGTGGAGGACATGAACAATGCAGGACAAAGATGGGACAAGAAGCTCAAAAGGACACTGAGCTAAGGACTCTTAACGACTGAGAGAAGTAATCCAACATTGAGGCAGTTAGGTCTTTCAGAACTCCCAATCCCGTGATCTAGATTAGTGACTGGATGAAAACCCCAAGAGGGAGGATCTTACCCATAGGAGACCTAAGGATTGGATCTCAGAAAATATCTTGGGGAAAAATGAGTAAGATAAACAGATCATCACAAGTTCCATGGAGTAAGTGGATATGTGAGGGGAAGAGAGATCACTTAAAGACGCTATATAAGGGAATAATTAAAGTAGTAACCATGGTGAAATTTTGCCCATTGGAGAATTGTATGAGCAAGGAATCACTTAAAGAAAAAGAAGTGGGAATACCAAATCGCGCCATTAAGAGAAATGGAAAAATAATTGATAAAACAATAGACGCCCCAAGACATAGAAATGAAAGATGCACATAGAAAGGAGAGGCACGAAGAATGCCCCAAAGAGATACAACTTGGATGGGGACGTGCTCCGCAGTATCATATTGGAGAAAATTAAAAGTTGACCTAAATATATCATTCACAGTGTAAGGAATGTATAACTAGGTTTGGGGATAAAACTCCTAAAAGTTGAGAAGAGTTGAAAACCCGATCCTCTCGGATCAAGGAAACTAGAAAAAAGACCCAAACTTTTTTTAGAGAAAAACTGAGAATTTGAACGAAATGGAATTGGTAAAGAAGGGTCAAAACAAGAATTTGGAAAATTCCAATTTGAAGAAAAATCACAGAAATTATAGAGAAGAACCATGGAAGTGGATTGGACGTGGAAATCGGACCGGTTTAGGGTGAACCGGACCTGAACCAGATTGAACCGTGAAGGTCCGGCTCAAAGATTCATTTTTCTAGGTGGATTAAAAATATCAAATTGGAAAATTGAAGTCACCATCATATAGAAAATGAATTTATAAATTTTTAATTTTTGGAAAACTGGTTGAATCGGGCCTAAACCAGACGATTTACAATTTTAGGTCACCAAATCTAGTCGGACTGAACTGGTCAACGGTCCAATTGGTCAATGGACCATTGCCAGGTCAGCGCCCAATCAGTAGGCACAACCAATCAACGCACGACATGTGGCGAAGCGTGCCTAGAAGCATTGACCAATTAGAGCGCGACACTTGTTCTCGGTCATCGGTCAAAATAGGAAAATCCACGTCAACGGCGACTGACCAATAGGAGAGTGACACGTGTCCCCGGTCAACAAATGTCGGGGAAGCCTCGTCAATAAGGCTAACCAATGAGGAGCTGACACGTGGCAAGGATGCCACGTTAGCATCTGACAAGGATGTTGGACAAACGACCGACCAATCAACAAACAACACATGGTAGTGCCATGTCGGATGACCTCAGCCAATCGGAGGTTGACAGTGGTAGTGGCACCACATTTAAAACAACTAATTAGAGAACACTATGTGTCACGGTCAATGGCTGACCGAACACGGTCAACAACCACGTTGAAATGAGTGGCCAATAGAAGGCCGTCACATGTCCGATCAGTGAGTCAAAGGCTGACTGGGTTGCTAAGTAGGAAGTTGCGTCAGCAGAGATATCCAATCATAGAGCACCACATGGAAAATTTGCATGTGCGAAGCTCACACATGCGGAGTAGTGTCATCTTGAACGTTGGACTGAAGGCAGCCCACAATCACCAAAAGGAGACCAGATCGTCCACGTTCGGAAAATTGGCCACCACTGTCGGAATAGGGCGAGTGAGTCACCGAAATCGTTATTTTACAAAAAAAAGTCACCGAAACTGATGCTAGCCGGTAGCCCTGTCAGTTGTCGAGATCCCTATACAAGGAGCACCCTCCCAAACGGCCTCGCCACTGCTCGGGCGACCCTTGAAGATAGACAATCCATTTTCCAGTGAAGTGCAGACCATAACTATGATGTTGAGCATTTTCTCAATCAAAGGAGCTCTAGTTGGTGGCAATAGAACTAGGGAGAAGTCCTCCAACTAGCCGCACCCTTAGCCCGACTAGAGAAATCTTTTGGGAGTGTCGGAGTGATCACACAGTTAAGCTGCTCCGATAGCTCGAAGCAGCAAACCTTCGACCAGCGGAATTCAGGACACCTCCGACTTCCGGCAGCTGAAACTGACCTACCACGACTCCCTTGAGATGCCTCCTGATCCCCTTTAAGTCTCCAGGTAAGCCATTCCACCTCCAATTTGCCTGACTCCTATAGTTCTAGAGAGAGAAAGTGGCTAGAGTTTACTGACCAAATTCCCCCTGTGTAGAACACCAATTGGGGTGAATTCTGATCCTGAGAAGATCCTCCCAGCAAAGGCTAACTCCACGAATCCAAACCTTCGATGACCGCACCCCATCAGTAAGAATTTGATGCTCTCTCTAAGTTTAGTTTTCCGATGAAGCTTTGTTGGAGCTCATTTCAGGTAAAAAAAATGGTAATTCAAAGCACAGAATGATTGTGAGGAGGCAGAGAAACTGATTTGTAGCATGCTAGGAGGAAATTCATGTTGTTTTGGCTTTCAATTTGACGAGATTTGTTCTCGGGTAAAAAAGTGGCGAATTGGGGGAAGAAATATGGGACATTGGGGAAAATTGGGGATTTTCGAAAGTTGAGAGACCTAAGTGCAATTTTCAGAAAAATCAAAGGCTAATGAGAAATTTCAAGGAAATTGGAGGTCAATAGGTCATTTTGAGAAATCTGGAGAAATTTGGTGAATTTTGGAAAATATGGCAATTTAGTAATTTTTGGAAACGTTAGGGACTGAATTGAAATTAAAGTAAAGTTGAGGAAAAAGGTGGACACAATCATAATTAAGGCATAAATTATGGACCTGGGTGCAAATATCTAAGAGTATAGGATCCTTTATGCCCACCTCCCATGATGATATTCGAACTAGTTGGATTCAGGTGTTCAAAGAATGGTGTGGAGAAATGCGACATTGATCGGGACCGGGTCGGACGAACACGTCATTGCACACCATGTGAGTGGAAACTTTTACCATCGGTCTCGATTGTGACGATGGTTGTCACGCCTAGACCCGATTGGGTCGGAGCTTTGTGATCAACCAACCACTCTCCTGGACCTCGAGGAGGGATTCCTCTCCGGGATCAAAAAGAGTTAGGCGTAATACCTGTCATGTTTTCTCGAAACAACATTAGACAAAATTGATATTTAATATTGTACCTGGTTCAGATCCTGGCGAAGAAAAGTTCTCGCGTAGTTCTCTTCCTTCCTCAAAATTGTTTAGAGGGAGGGAGTTAGTTCCACGACTCAGTGAGTGAGAGAAATATTAGGGATGTATTTAATTAGGCAACTTTCAGGATTATAAAATTTCACGTTTAACCCCTTTTCGTGTTTGAACACAATCACATACCCTTCCTATCATAGGAGGGATCGCACATTTGTAGAACAGTCCTCGACCTCTCCACATGTGGACCAGAGCACCTTTACCGCCCACCTTGATAGAGGTTAACAGCCTCTACCTTGAGTTTGAGTGGACCTTGCTCGTATGACCCTCAAACCTCAATCACACTTCGTGTCTGCTTTGTGGGATGATATCTCATTTCCCCTACTACCTCGGTCTCAACATACTAGATGCCAAATTGCCCTTATTCACCCTCGGTCGTCCAGCTGCCATAGACATTATCTTTGGCCCTCCAACTCAAGGGCCTGTTGGCTTGGCTTCGACCCACGCGTACTAGCCCAATAGGTTCGATGATGTGGCTTCGGCTTAGCAGTGGTTTTGCCTAACAAGCCCAACATCCCAAACTTGGCTCGGTGGGTATCACACACAATTACCCATTATTAGAACTTTTAGTAGTTTTATCACATGCTGATTCTAGACGGGTCCATACCCATGTCCATCGGCCTTGGAACCAATTGTATTACCGAGCCTAAGCCCCATAATTAGCTCCCAAATGTTTTAAGTAGAGTCACCCAATTAAGGTAGGCTAATTTTAAGAAAATTATTTTTAAGGCATGCCATCGTTCCAATCAGAATCGACGTTATAGAGTTCCCACTCATTCAGTAATCATGACGGGGTTATTCCAGTGAAACCTTGCTTCGCGATGCACTTCCTTGAGCCGGAGCTTAGGCAGTTCGCTCCTACATGTACGAATATCTATATTAGAATGATTTGCCTAAGTGACCGCATATTTTTGAGTATTTGCGCATAGGCCCTCATATTATACCTTAATTATGTTTAGCTCCCTAAAGTTTGTACTTTTACATTTGGGTCCCTATTTGTCCCTTTATTTCAATTAAACCCCTAGGATTACCAATTATCCTTCTTGGGTCCTTAATTTGACCAAAACCATCAATTGGTCCTCAATTTTTCCAAAAATTACCATTTGGTCCCTAATTTCCCAAAAATTGCCAATTGGCCCTTAATTTCTCAAAAATTTCCAATTGGCCTTCCATTTTATCCAAATTGCCCAATTGGACCTCAATTGGGAGTGAATTTCATAAAAATGCCCTTAATTTCATCAATTTACCATTCGAGCCCCCAATTTTCTAAAAATCCCCAAATTGCCCAATTTCTCAAAAAAATTACAATTTGGTCCCTAAATCACAATTTCGTTAAATTGATCTCCAAAACTTGGTTAATTGTTCCCATTCGTGATTTGGAGCACCTTCCCTATGTTCCTCTCGTCATTTCAAGCCCTAAACTGCTTCATTTGGCTTAGAAATGAGCTTAAACGGAGCTTCATCAGAAAATACAGTCTAGAGAAAGAAAGCTTTGATATCTTACCGGTGAGGGTTCGGTGACCGGAGCTTTTTCCATCACTGAGTTGCTCTCTACGTGGGGATCCTTTCTAAATCAAACCATGCCTCAAATGGTGACCTAAGCAGTATGAATTTCTCAGCTAAAGTTTTTTACAAAAATATAACGTGAACAATATTTTTCGACAAAGGACGGCGGAGGGGACTTAACTTCTTAGCTCGGAGAAAGGTCGGGGCACCTCTAGGTGGAGTTTGGGTGGTTTGGCTTGGCCGGAAGTGGCTGGGGGATAGCTCGATTTGAGCTTCAGTGGTTTGGGCTAATGTCTGGCCGAGGGGTGGCTGCACTGTTTGAGCTTCCTCACTCTTCCCTGGTGGTTCTCGAGCTGAATGGGAGGTGTAGTTGGGTAGAGGACTTCCCCTTGGTCCCAACGACATCGAATGTGGGTTTTGAGGTCGAGAAAAGTCCCGTTGCCGGAGCTTTAGTTTTCTGCTTGCCAGGAACTAGGACACTTCACCTTTTTCACTCGATTATGGGATGCTGAGAATAAATGGAGGGGTGCTCTTTATATAGGGAGCTTGGCAATTGTCCATGCTATCGGCTGGTGTGAGACTCGACCCCCACCCCACTCACCGACAATTGAACCGGAGCATTTTTCGAGTCATCGGAGACTTCCCCCTTCGTTAGTCTCTCTCCCCAACTCGGTTTGGTTGGATCCCTGTGATCAACCCGCCGCTCCCTTGGTTTAAGAGGGGTTTCCCCCTTCTTTTAATCAAGAGGAGCCATGCGTAATTCAAACCTTGTTCCTTGGAATAGCATAAATTAATAAAAATGCAAGCTTAAAAGTGACATTAAGCATACCTGACGGAGGGTATATCTTCGTATTTTCTTTTGACATTAAGAGAGAGAGTAAGTTCTATAACTCAGTGAACGGGTGTTAGTAGTGAGTTTTCAAGAAAAATAGCTTCATTTAAATTGTGCAAAAGTGTATAATTTCTTTTAAAAGAAGTTCTTCTCAAAATTCAGTTTTCAAAACCCTTTTCCTCATTTCCATATTAGGTGTGTTTATCAGACATCACACACCCTTCATCAAGAAGGGAACACACATTCGCAGGTGCAGCCCGTCCACTGCACCCACTTGTGGCTTGGAGTGTCTTTACTGGCCACCAAGATAGAAGTCTATGCACTTCTACTTTGGGTCTAAGTGGATGTTCTAAACATCTAACCCTCAGACCCGAATACCACTCCATGTCCGTATGAGAACAAAGACCTCATCCCGACCCCACCCCGGTCTCATGCGCAAGAAGCTACTCTGAGCTTCCCGACTGACTAGTACAACAAACTGCCCTTATCTCCACCATGTCGTCGAGTAGCCCTTAGGACCCATCACTACCCCTTTTGGGCATCTTGATGGTCCTATACCATAAGTGCATGCACAAACAATAGTTTTCACATATAGCCATTATCTTTGGTGCCAATGATCCGATGACCCTAACCCTTAACCCATCCTGCAGCTGTTTGTTTAGGCTGGCCCGTCGACCTTACCCTGACGCACTGCCACTAGCCCATCGAGTATTGTCGGTCCTAACTCGGTACCATGGAGAAATTAGATACACAATTTCATTATAAATTTCATGGCTTTCCTTTACTAAAATTTCTTTATGAGCTCCTGTTCGTGCCCACTAGCCTTGGTCCCACTACACGTGATTTTCCAAAACTGGGCATTTAGCCCCATGAGTTCAAAAACCGAGGCCTCTGGCCTATCTGAGTTGTTCTAGCTCCCGTTAAGAAGGTTTTCCAAATAGTTTAAGCAATGGCACACAGTCAGGGGAGAATACTTCTAACAAAAATATCTTTTCCACTTCATCACACCTACCAAGTATGATGACATCTCCGCTTACAACTGGTAAAAGGGTTAATCATTTCCTTAATGAAGATTGCCATGCCAACTGGGTATGATCATCTCAACTTACAACCAGTAAGTAGGTTTTCTTTTCATAAATGCAAGCTCATCATCCCAACTGGGTATGATGTGATCAAGCCCACTCACCCGATGTCCATTATGTGTTCATCCTCAATCGGTTTTCCAAGTCTACGCGAGCTTTCTCTTGCTTGCATTCTGGTCACACTTGTCCCTACATGATTTGGGCAACCTTGTCAATTACGGTTTGGCATAAAAGCCTAGGCTCACAATTTGTCGATTAATTGCACGTAGGTCCCTAAAGTTCATTTTTCTTAACTTTAGGTCCCTAATGCCAACTTTTCCCAATTTGAATCCCAAGGTTTCCAAAATTCCCTTTGAGTGCTCAATTTACTCAAAATTGTATAAGGGCTCAAGTTTTCCAAATTTCAAATTTTGTCCCCAACTTTTCAAAAATTACAATTTTCCCCTACTATCCAAAAATGGTAATTTGATCCCAATTGTTCCAAAAATTGACCAATTGGTCCCTCAACATCTTTCCCATGGATAATTGGCCTTCAATTTTGGGAAATTTCAAAGAGATCCCCTAATTTTCTAAAATTCCCAATTTTCCCCAAACTTTTCCCCTAATTTCACCCTCTCAAACTGACCGAATTTGATTTCTACAAATTGGCCATTCAATCAGGGTTAATTGTCTAAATTGGAGGTATAAATCAATTCCTACACTTCCATACAATTCAATTAAGCTTTGAATCGCATGAATTGAGGCCGATACGAGTCAAACGGAGCTTTGCCAGAAAATCATTTGTAGAGAGAGAAAGTTTCGAAAGCTTACTGTCGGAGGTGCGGTGGTCCAAGCTCCTTATCTGGGAAGGTAGCTCTTGTCCTAAGGTTTTTTCTAGGATCAAGAATTGCTACAATTGACATCGAATCAAGGGAGAATTTCGTCAGCGAAGTTTAGCACTTTCTCTGTCTAACTTTGACCGAAAATGATAGAGGAGAGCCAAATTGGCTTACCTTTCAGCTCTGTTGCGATCGTGTGAGGGCCATTGGAGGTGTTAGGAAGGCTTGATTTGGCTAGAGAAGGGCTAAATTTGGTCGAATTCAGCTCAGCCAAAATAAGTCAGCTTCGGACCTTCGGAGCTGCTTCACTGTTTGATTCCGTCGGCGCTTCTCCGGTGGTCCTCGGGTCGAAAGAAGGTTGTTGTCTGGTAGTTGACTCCCCTAGGGTCTATAGAACCCAACCTTGCATTCTGAGGCTGAGAAAAATGCCTATATCAGAGCTTCACCGGAAACTAGAGTAGTTGAAAGAGAATGGAGATTTGAGGTGTGTGGAGGATGTGTGGAGAGTTGCTCTTTATATAGGGAGCTCGGGGACCTTCTGCCCAACACTTCAAAGCAATTTAAGCTTCACTGACACTATTCGTTTTCTACATTAATGAACAGTGTTGTCATTCTGAGGAAGAAGATGACACTGTTCCGAACTGGTCTGACCAGGTTCAATGCATAAATCGGTATGTTCAAGCTCGATTCGAATAATTTTCTCAAAATTAAAAATTGCTAAATTCATTTAATTTTATTTTCTATCTAATGGTGGCTTAAATTCCCCAATTTGATCATTTTAATCCATAAGAAAAAATGAATTTAGAAACCAGTTCAAGTATGGATAAAATCAGTTCAATCTGGTTTATGTCCGATTCGCCCTAAATTGGTCTGGTTTTCTCTTCCCATTTGTCCCAAGGTTCTTTTCCTTGATTTATATGACTCTTTGAGTCACTTAGGATTTGTCAATTACCCATTTAACTCTTTCTCTATCGATTAAGGTTTATGAACTAGCTCGATTTTCTTTGTTGAATTGACCAGTTCTTTTCCTGGTTTTTCTTATCATTAAAGGACGGGGTTTACACTAAGTGACCAAAAATTCACAAAAATTGTGAGGAAGAACTGGGATGTGGAATTGGGGAGAGAACCGGACTGAACCATAGTGAATCGTTTCAATAATTCATTTTTCGATGTGGCTTAAAATGTTAATTTGGGAAATTGAGGCCACTATTTGATAGAAAATAAATTTAGATGAATTTTAAAAATTTTAAATTTTAGAAAAATGATCAAATCGGGTTGAAACCGGCCAATTTTTGAATTCGGGACAATGAACCCGATCGGACTAGATCAGTCAACAGTTTGATCGGTTAACAAACTGGACCGATCAACGGTCAGACTGGTCAGTAAACGAGACCGATCAATGGTGCCCCATCAGCAGCCACACAAACATGGGCATCCAATGAGAGGCTACCACGTGTTTGATCAACAGGTCAATGTTGACGTGGCAGCCGAGCTAGACCTCCACATAAGAAAAACTGGCCAATCACAGCATGCCACGTGGCACGACTACCACATCATTGTCTTCTACCTTCAGCCGTTGATAGAGAGAACGAAGGAGAGAGAGAGGTCGGAAAAGCTAGTGTGAAACCCATTGTCTCAGATCATGAAAAACAGGAAAAGAACTAGTCAATTTAATGGGAAAAAACATAAGTAACCTATAATGATAAAGTGGGGCTAAAATGTGAAATTGGAAAATCCTAAGTGAACAAAAAGTCATGAAAATCATGGGAAAAAACCATGAAGTAAATTGGATGGAAAAACTAGACCAGTTTAGGGTGAACCAGACCTAAACCGGATTCAACCATAATAAACTAGATTGGAAAATTCATTTTTCTAAATGGCTTATAAATCTCAATTTGGAAAATTGAGGCCACCATCAGATAGAAAATTAATTTTAGAAAAAATTAGCAATTTTTAATTTTGAGAAAACCAGTCGAATCGGGCCTAAATTGGCCAATTTTTGCCATTGAACTCGGTCGAACCGGTCCGGTCTGATTCGTAACTATGTCGTCTTCTTTCTCAGGATGACAACACTGTTAATCGGTTCAAAAACTTTCCTTCTCCGACGAAGGAATATTCACTTCGATTAAGGCATTTTCGGGCAAGGATAAGTTTGACCAAAATGGAAAGTGGTCGGGCTCCCTATATAAAGAGCTCTTCTCCATTCATCCTCCACACACCTTAAATCTTCATTCTATCTCAAGTGCTACATTTTCCGGTAAAGCTCGAACTATAGCTCCGACTTAGGCACTTTTCTCAACTCAGAAGGGAAGGTCGGGTCCTATAGTCTCCGGGGGATGTCATCTACCTGACAACAATCTCCCTTCGACCTAAGGACTGCCGGAGAAGCGCTAGTGGAATCAAACATTGAAGTAGCTTTGATGGACTAAAGCTGCCATGTTTTGGCTGAGCTGAATTCAGCCAAATTCAGACCCCCTCTGGCGAAACCAAGCCTCCCCGATGCCCCCACGACCCCTATTCTATCATTACAGGTTGGTGTTAGAGAGAGAAAGTGCTGAATTTCACTAATAAAATTCACCCTCATATGGACTTCAGTTGTAACAATTCTTGATCTTAGAAGAAACCTAAGGACGAGAGCTATCTCCCCAAATAGAGAGCTTAGACCGCTGCACCTTCGACGATAAGCTTTCGAAGCTTTCTCTCTCTACGAAAAATTTTCCAACGAAGTTCCATTTGAGTTTATTTTGGACCCAAATGTTGTTATTCAAAGCTCAATTGAATCATATAGAGCTGTAGGAACTGATCCATACCATCAATTGGAGCAATTAACCCCAATTGAATGGCTAATTTGAAGAAATCAAATTCAGTCAGTATGAAGGGCGAAAATTAGGGGAAATTTGGGATTTTGAAAAATTGAGGGACCTCCATGGAATTTCTCAAAATTGAAGGTCAATTGGCAATGAGAAAGATGCTGGGGGACCAATTCATCAATTTTTGATATATTTGGAGCCAAATTACTATTTTTGGAAAGTATGGACAAAAGTGTAATTTTTGAAAAATTGGGGACCAAATTGGAAATTTGGGAAACTTGGGCCCCTTACATAATTTTGAGTAAATTGAGGATCCAAAGAGGATATTGGAAACCTTGGGACTCAACTTGGGGAAAATTGAACTTTAGGGATCTAAAGTTAAGAAAAATGAAATTTAGGGATGTTAGTGCAATAAACCAAAAATGTTGTACCTAGTCGCTCATAAGTGAGAAAATGATGGTTGTTATGCCAAACCTTAATTGATGAGGATATCCAAGTCGTGTAGGGACACGAGAGATCGGGACACCATCACGGAAAAGCTAGCATGGACTTGGAAGCTGATCGGGGACGAACGCGTCACAGTCACTAGGTGAGTGGGAATTTTCTAATGTCATATCTGGTTGGGGTGATGAGCACTTTATTAAAGGAAAACCTACTTATCGATTGTTAGTAGGAATAAATGAATGTCATACCCGGTTGGTATGATGAGTTTCCTCAAGGAAAGGAGAAACCCGCCTACCAATTGTAAGCGAAGTTATCATCACACCCAATTGGTGTGATGAGTTAAAAAGTGGATTTTGTGAGAAGGGTTCTCCTCTAACTATGTGCCAATGCTTAAAATATTTTGGAGACCTTCTTGACGAGAGCTAGAACAGCTCAGATAGGCCAGGGGCCTCAATTTTGAACTCATAGGGCTAAATGCCCAGTTTTGGAAAATATGTGCAGTGGGCCCAAGGCTAGTGGACACGAGCAGAAGCTCATAAAAAAACTTGATTAAGAAGTGCCATGAAAATTTCTAATGAAATTGATTGTGTGTTGTGCCACGGTACCAAGTCAGGATTGACAATGCTCCATGGACTTGCAATAGTGCGTTAGGGCTAGGTCGATGCACCAGCCTAGACAAACAGTTGTATGTCGGGTTGAGTGTTGGGGTCGTTGGACCATTGGTACCAAAGATGATGGATATTATGTGAAAACTCTTGTATGAGCATGCACTTGTGGTACGGGACCATCAAGATGCCCTAGGGTGTAGTGATGAGTCCTAAGGGCTACTAGATGACATGGTGGATATAAGGGCAGTTCGTCGTGCCAATTAGTCTTGAAGCTCTAGGAGCTTCTTGCACATGAGAATGGGATGGGGTTAGGATGCGGTCCCTATCCTCATACAGACACGAAGTGGCATTCGAGTTTGAGGGTCGGACATTTGGGACTTCCACTCAGACCCAAGGTAGAAGTGGATGGGCTTCTATCTTGGTGGATGGTAAAGGCACTCTAATCCACAAGTGGGTGCATTGAATGTGCTACACCTATGAATGTGTGTACCCTTCCCGATGAAGGGCATGTGGTTGTTTGCTAAATGCCTCCCAAGTCAAGGGGATGGCCTAAGAAAGCTAATCACACCTAATATGGAAATGGAAAAAAAGTTTTGGAAACCTGAATTTGAGGAAACCCTTTTGAAAAGGAAATGTTAACCTTGGCATGGTAAACTAAAGATGTTTTGAAAACTCACTCCCAACACTCACTCACTAAGTTGTAGAACTCACCCCCTCCCTTTACCCCTTTTCAAGTAACAAAGGAGAAGCCATCTTAAAGACCCTCTTGTAGTGGAACTATAAGATAGGTATAATCATTTTAATATATTTCAGTTTTGTATATTACTATTCCAAGAAAAATAGGAAAGATGACGCTTTACTCCTCTCAGTTTAGAAGAGGGTAAAACCCTTTATAAACTGAAGGGAGTGGCAGATTGCTCATGGGGATCCGACCAAACTGGGTTGGGGCATGACAACTTGTGTAAACCTTGTCCTTTAAAGATAAGAAAATTGGGAAAAGAACTGGTCAATTCAAAAGAGAAAATCGAGCCAGTTAGCGAACCCAAACCAATAAAGAAAAGGTAAAATGGGAAATTGGAAAATCCCAAGTGACTCAAAATTCATAAAAATGGGAAGAGAAAACTAGACCGATTTAGGGTGAACTGGACCTAAATTAGATTGAACTGGATTGAACCGGTTTGAACCATACATGAACCAGATTTCAAATTCATTTTTGTGGTGTCTTAAAGTGATTAAATTGGGAAATTGGGGCCACTAATAGATAGTAAATGAATTTATATGAATTTAAAATTTTTTAATTTTGAGAAATTTGGTCAAATCGCACCTAAACCAGCCGATTTATGCCACTAAACCCGGTTAGACCGGTCCAGTCCAGTTCAGAATAGTGTCATTTTCTTCCTCAAGATAGCAACATTGTTCACTAATACAGAAAACATATAACTCCGATGAAGATGAAACCGCTCCGCTTAGGCCAATTTAGGGCGAGGATAAGCTCGACCAAAATGGAAAGTTGTCAGGCAGAGAGTCCCGAGCTCCCTATATAAAGAGCTCCTCTCCTTTCATTCTCTACACACCTCAAATCACCATTTTCTCTCAACTGTTCCATTTTCTGGTGAACCTCAAACCAAAGCTTCGACATAGGCCTTTTTTCTCAGCCTTAGAAGCGAAGGTCGGGTCTTAAGACTCTGGAGGAAGTTAGCTACCTGATTGCAACTTCCTTTCGACCCGAGGTTCGTTGGAGAAGCATCGACAAAATCAAATAGTGAAGCAGCTTCGACGGACCAAAGATGCCTTGTTTTGGCCGAGCTGAATTTTGCTAAATTCAGCCCTCCTCTGGCCTAACCAAGCCTCCCTAACACCCCCACGACCTCAACAAAGCTGAAAGGTAGGCCAATTCGGCCCTCCTCAATCGTTGTAGATAGAGGTTAGAAAGAGAAAGTGTCGAATTTCACTAACTAAATTCACCCTTGATTTGACTTCAATTGTAGCGATTCTTCATCCTAGAAGGAACCTCATAATAAGAGCTACCTTCCTTGGTCAAGAGCTCAGACCGCCGCACCTCGGACGATAAGCTTTCAAAGCTTTCTCTCTCTACAAGCAATTTTATGGAAAAGCTCTATTTGAGCTCAATTCATATTGAAATGCTGTAGTTCAAAGCTTAATTGAATCGTATAGAAGTGTAGGAACTGATCCATACATTCAATTGAGGCAATTGACCCCGATTGAATGGGCAATTTGAAAAAATCAAATTCAGTCAGTTTGAAGGGAAGAAATTGAGAAAAGTTTGGGGGAAACATTGGTGATTTCAAAAAATTGAGGGACCTCTTTACAATTTCCCAAAATTGAAGGATAATTGGACATGAGAAAGATGTTGGGGGACCAATTGGTCAATTTTTAGAACAAAATTGACATTTTTCGAAAGTAGGGGCAAAATTGTAATTTTTGAAAAGTTAAGGACCAAATTGGAAATTTGGAAAGCTTGAGCCCCTTATACAATTTTGAGTAAATTGAGGACTCAAAGAGAATTTTGGAAGCCTTGGAACTTAATTTGAGGAAAATTTAGCATTAGGGACCTAAAGTTAAGGAAAATGAACTTTAGGGACCTAAGTGCAATAAACCAACCATTTTGAAGCCTAGTCGTTCATATCTGAGAAAACAATAGTTGTCATGTTAAACCTTAATTGATAAAGATGCCCAAATTGTGTAGGGATACGAGAAACTAGAATTCTAGCAATGAAAATCTAGCGTGGACTTGGGAAACCGACTAGGGACGAACACGTCACGGTCATCGGGTGAGTGGGATTTCTAACTTTATACCCGGTTGTGATGAGGAGTACTATCTTTAATTGCTAAAACGTACTTACTAGTTGTAAGTAGAGATAATCATACCTAGTTGGTACGATGAGTTTCCTTGAGGAAAGGAGAAACCCGCTTACAGGTTGTAAGTGGAAATATCATCACACTCGGCTGGTGTAATGAAATCAAAAATAAAATTTTTGTCATAAGTGTTCTTCCTTGATTGTGTGCCATTGCTTAAACCATTTGGGAGATCTTATTGATGGGAGCTAGAACAGCTTAGATAGGCTAGAGGCCTTAGTTTTTTAACTCATGGGGCTAAATGCCCGATTTTGGAAAAATACGTACAATAGGCCCAAGGCTAGTGGGCACGAGTAAGAGCTCGTAAACAAACTGATTAAAGGAAGCTATGAAAATTTCTAATTGAATTAGTTGTGTGATTTTTTCATGGTACCATGTCATGATCAACAATACTCGATGGATTGGCGTCAGTGCATCAGGGCTAGGTCAACAAACTGGCCTAGACCAACTAGTGCAGGTCGGGTTGAGGGTCGGGACAGTTGGACCATTGACACCAAAGATAATTACCATATATGAAAAAGTGTTGTATATTCATGCACTTGTGGTATGGGACCATCGAGATGCCCTTGGGGGGGGGGGGGGGGGGGGGGGTAGTGATGGGTCCTAAGAGCTACTAGACAACATGGTGGAGATATGGGTAGTTCATCGTGCTAGTAAATCTGGAGGCTCGAAGTAGCTTCTTGCACATGAGACCGGGGTGGGTCGGGATGAGGTCTCTACCCTCATACGCACACGTAGTGGCATTCTGGTCGAGAACATCCATTCAAACCTAGGGTAGAAGTGGATGGGCTTCTATCTTGATTGACAGTAAAGACACTATGATCCACAAGTGGGTGTAGTGGATAGGCTGCACATGTGAATGTGTGTACCCTTCCTAATGAAGGGAATGTGTTTGTTTGCTAAATGCCTCACAAGGAAAGGGGATGGGCTAAGAAAGCTAAACACACCTAATTTGGGTATGGAAAAAGGTTTTGAAAACCAAAATTTGAGAAAAATTCTTTTTAAAGGAAATGATAACCTTGGCACAGTTCGGATAAAGCAATTTTGAAAACTCATTCCCAACACCCGCTCACTCAGTTGTAGAACTCACCCACTCCCTTTTACCCATTTTAGGTAACCAAGGAAAGACCCTTCTTAAAGACCCTACTAAATTGGAACAGTAAAAAGACATGTTTGTTTTAAAACACTCAGTTTTGTATAATGTTATTCTAGGAAAGACAGGTAAAAAGACGCCTTACTCCTCACAGTTTAGAAAGGAGTGAAACCCTTAATGGACCAAAGGGAGTGACGTGTTGCTCACGGGAATCCGACCAAACCGGGTCGGGGCATGAAAACTTGAGTGGTATTAAAGCCTATTTCCTCGAATACATTATAAAGGCTATATAACATAGTAACTAAGAGAAAATTTTAAAATTTTTAGATGGCTCCTAAGAGAGGAACCAAGAAAAAAAGGACTGATGTCACCAACACTACCAAACACTCTATCCTCGTAGGAAGACCACCCTGAAAGCTCTCTAATGCCTGAGGTATAGTAGAAGTCCCAAAGGACCAAAAGACATCATGAGAAATATCCAATACTACCAAGGAATACGGTGCTAGGACCTATTGAGATCACTGCCCTAATACGAAGGGAGCCAAGCCTGAAGCCAGGAATGTGAGCAAAGGTTTATAACCTTACTAAGGAAAATGTTTATCAAGAACCCCGTAGATCCCTATCTATTTCGTAATGACCTTTTTATAATAGGACTAAGACCCCAACATATTGTACTCCTCCATTAACGAAGAAATTCAAAATTCTTAAAACCAAGTCTCTAAAAAATGACATAATCTTGCGCCTCAGCTAAAGGAAGATTGCTGCAAGAATTGTAACTAAATAAACATGTGTTACCCTAAACACCATAGAGACTGGGGAGAAACCCATCCTAAACAAGGAAATAAACCAGGAGACTAAGGAATATAGGAGAACTCTTGGGGGAACTATTAGGTAAAGAAGGCATGACAAGACAGGGTGTTCGGACTCAAGGATGGCAAAACTCAAAACCACCAGTAAGGGCCCTGATGCTTGAGGCATAAGAGGAACCATAAAGGTCCATATAAGGAAGTGGCCTATTATAGGTGTGGACAATAGGGACACTACATAAAAAAAGTGTCCAACACTACTGAGGACATGTATTAAGATAACCTATTATAGGTGTGAGGAATAGGACATGAGGTGAAGGATTGTCCCACACCGCATGGATTTGGGCAATACCTCCTAAGAACCCAGTCAACCACCTTTTGTCAGAAGTGCTCTCCCCTGACTGTGTGCCACTACTTAAACCTTTTGGGAGACCTTCTTGATGGGAGCTTGAATAGCTCAAATAGGCCAGAGCCCTCAATTTTGGAAATTGGTGGCTAAAATACCCGATTTTGAAAATCTCGTCCAGTGAGCCCAAGGCCAGTTGGCACGAGCAGGAGCTCGTAAATAAACATGAGATTAAGCCATGAAAACTTTAATAAATGATGTGTTTGGCCATGGTACCAAGGCATGATCGACATACTCGATGGACTGGCAGCAGTGCGACAAGATAGGTCAACGGACCAGCCGAGATAAATAGCTACAAGTCGAGTTGAGGGTTGGGGCCATTGGACCAGTGGACCAAAGATTAAATGGCTTATAGGGAAAACTATTGTTTTGTGCTTGCACTGAGGTACGAGACCTTCAAGATGCCCAAGAGCGGTAATGATGTGTCCTAGGGGATACTGGACGACATGGTGGAGATAGGGGCAGTTTGTCATGCCAGTAGTTAGGGAAGCTGAATGTAGCTTCATGCGCATGAGACCGGGGTGGGGTCGGGAAGAGGTCTTTGTCCTCATACGGACATGAAGTTTCTTTTTGAGTTTGAAGGTCGGATGTCGTGTACATCCACTCATTCCCAAGGTAGAAGTGGACAAGCTTCTATCTAGGTGGCTGGTAAAGTCGCTCCGACGCCACAAATGGGTGCAGTGGACAGGCTGCCCTGTGAATGTGTGATCCCTTTATGATGAAGGACGTGTGTTGATTTTTAATCACACCGACTGTGGTTAATGAGGAATAATGGTTTTGAAAACCAAGAAATTGAGGAAGAAATGGTTTTAAAGAAAATAAGGAGTCTGGCACACTCCAATTCAAACTATTTTTCTGAAACTCTTATTTCAAACACCCATTCACTAAGTTATCGAACTCACTTCCTCCCTTTACCCTTTTTAGGAAACCGAGGGAAAAACTTACCTAAAGACCTTCAGCTAGCTAAACCTGCAAGACAAGTATGTAAGTTCAAGTTTTATGCAGTTTTTATTAATGTTATTTCAGGAAAGGTAAAGGTTTAAAGGATACCTTACTCCTCACGATTTAAAGAAGGGGAAAGCCCTTAATAAACTGAGAGAGTGGTGGGTTGCTTATAGGGATCCAACCAAACCGGGTCGGGGCATGACAACTTGAGTGGTATCAGAGCCTTTTTCATCGAATACATTATCAACACTATATAATATAGTAACTAATAGGAATAATTTTAAAATTTACAGATGGCCTCAAGAAAAGAAGCCAAACAAACCTGTGCTACCTTAGCTACCCCGGAAGCTAGGAAGAACCCCATCCCAAAGGAGGAAATGAACCAGAAGTATAGGAGGACTCTTAGAGTAATCCCGGGTCAAAGAGGACTTGACAAGACAACCTCCAAGGTGTTCAGGCCCAAAGACGGCAAAGCACCGAACCGCTAGGAATCCCTTAGAAAGGCCCCATAATGTTCAAAATATTGGAGGAACCACAAAGGTCCACACAATGAGATGATCTATTATAGATGTGGGCAATGGGGACACTACATAAAAAGATGCCCAACATTACGGAGGACAAGACCCGAGAGGATCTGTTATGAGTATAGGAGGGTGGGACACATAGCAAAGGTCTGTCCCACACTGCAAGGAATCAAAGCAATACCTTCCAATAAGGATACCTCCACCCCCACAGAAGCCCAAATGGATAACATTACAAGGACCACAATTCCGGCTAGGGATCCTAATCTCACTCAGGAAGAAATCCTTCTAAACCATAGCATAGTACTAAGTACTTCCCAAACCATCATTGTAACAATCTCCCTTAAGAGATGTTAAAAACCCAAATTGTATTCTTACTTCAATAATGAATAAGATTATGAGTTTCTAAAAACTTTTTGTCCCTCAATAATACGATCGTGTGCCTCAATTACTTGAGGAATGATCACGAGAAGAAGACCAAGGGTAGAACATTAAGAAAACCTAGACAAAGTAGAATGTGGATAAAGGGAATTTTCCCTTAAGAAGCACTACAAGCCACCTAGGAGCAAAGAAGGAAGCACCTCCTCCATAGAAGACAAGCCTCTAACGATGGAAAAACAAATAGGATGTCTTAGGATAACAAGGTGTGACCTACCTTGGAAAAGCAGAGGAGCCAAGTAGGGTTGTAGATTGATCTAGTGAGAAGGTGTAACAAGAAACTTTGGAAGAAGATGCCCTAGGAAGAATCGAAAAATAGTAAGAACTATATCCAAAAAAGGACGACAGGATAGGCATTAAAGATGAGTAAAAACAAAGGACAACTGTTCCAAGACAAGTAAACTAGGAGAGTAGTAAAAATGAGGCAGTTGACTAACTGACCTCTAGTAGGTTATAAATTTAAACCTCAGTAAGGAAAAGGGGAGGTGGAAAGGCCAAAGGAAACCCTTGAAGAAATAAATGGCCGAAAACCAAATGGTGATCGCACTCAAGCCAAAAGGAGGGTTTAGTAAGTCTAACACGAAGAGGTCTTGAAGCACACAGTGCTTGAACCCTTTCCAAGAAAGGAAACCCTGTGGAGGCATACATATCCCAATTGAGAAGTAATGGACCAAATGACAAAGGATGAGGAAATGAAGTGCATACTGATGTGAAAGAACCAAGGGAAGTATACTAAGAGGACCCAAGGAGAAGGTTAACCCAAGGAACATGTATTTTGGAAAATAGCATCAAAGGATGTTGGGACAGGTAATAATGAGTTGGGCTACCCATAATAAGGAAATAAAGGAAAGAACATCTGAAAAACCTTGGAGAAGTAAGCCCTCCAATTTGGAAGTGATTAAGGGGAAACAACCAATGACATCAAGACTGGTCGTGGCCCATGCTTAATAGATCCCAAGGAGTGGATGGGTGGACATAAAATAGAGTTCTAGGAACCAACCTATCAACAGGAGTTCCTCATAGAGAGGATAAGGAACAAAAAGGAGATGGAGGAGATGGAAGGCTAAATAGCAGACAACAATACCGACCTCAAAAGGGTGTAAGAAAGGAAAGAAGGAAAAACCTCCAAAGAGCGTTAGGGAGGTTGAACCCGGATGGAGTCCCCAGGTAGAAGGATAAAAGTAGGAAGCAAGACCTTAACCCAAAGCTATGGAATTGCTAGATGGATCATAACAGGTTTAACTTGACGTAAGGAACCTCATAAAGGACCACAAATGGTTTAGGGTATATCGGGACGGTCAAGTGTGACCTATTTTGGAGGAACAAAGAAGCCAAATAGGGATTTTTTACTAACCTAGTAGTAGGAAGCAACTATTAGCAACAGGATGGTTAAGGAAAATAAACGAGACCCTAAGAAGGATCAAGAAGTAGTGGAGATTACACTCTAAAGAAGGGCATAGTGTTGAGTACACAAAATAAGACCCGACGATCGAAGATACCTAAGGTAGGAAAATAAAGGGGAACTGGGAAATTAAGGTCGGTGAATGATTAAAGGTGGGCAAAAATCCTAATTCAAAAAGGTGTAAGAATGCGAAGGAAGGAAACCTTCAAAGGAGTAGTAAGAAATTTGAACATATGGCGCCTAAAAGGGAAGTCTCTACTTTGAAGGACAAAGTAGAGAATGAAAACTGTAAAAAAGAGAACTCCCCAAATAAAGGAATTGTGAAATGGTCACGAGCAAGTAAGAGTGGATTAAGGACAAAGGAAAATCTTTCAAGTAAAGGATGCCACTAGGAATGAGGAAGGATCTAAGAAATGAAGAATCCTAATGTGTCGGTAAATCATCTGGAAACCCCATAATTGAAACTAGAAAGACCTAATAAGGAAGTTGGGAAAGGACAAGTGGGTGAAAAAAACCGACCTGATTATGTAAGTTGATTGGATAATGGTAAAGATAGTCGAGGAATACTATCAAATGACAAGAGGGGGTGAAATTATACGATCACTGAAGGTTGGAATAACCATTATGGAAGTGTTCTAAAAATTTAAAATGGTCAAAGACATGTTCAAGAGTATGTCATGTTGTAATGGGCATGTAAGCCCAATAGCCTTAAGAAAAAATATGATTCAAGTAAGGAAGAGTCAGCTGGTAAGCAAGACGATGTCAGACAAAATTTTGACAGAAGTTGTAATAATGACGAATAAATGAAGGATCAAAATAGGATGAATGGGTAATAACACTGAAACCTATGAAAACAAATACGTAATGCGTGAAATAACACTGAGCTAAGGGTTTCAATGATGAAGAGAATAAATAGACATAGTAACGATTGGGCATCTTGGAAATCCCAATCCAAAAATATTGAGTAAGAACCTCAAGGGGAAGAATCTTACCCTAAGCAAAGGAAGATGTGAACCTAGGGATATACCTTTGGACTCGCGGGAAAGACATTCTAGTTATGATAAACTCCATGGAAGGAGTAAATAAAGAAAAAGAAAAGAAATTCCTAAAGCGCATGATTTAAAGTGGTCTAAGTGAAAGAATGACCAAAGTGTTAACATGTCTAAGTTAACATTGAGGAAAGTTTATCTTGGAGTGAAAAATGTCGATTTAGTTTTGGGGACAAAACTCCTAAAAGGAGTGGAGAGTTTTAAACCCCGTCCCTTAAAGACAAGAGAACTGGGGAAAGAACCGGTCAACCCAGGTGAGAAAACTAAACCGGTTCACGAACTTCAACCATTAGAAAAAGGGCAAAACGGGAAATTTACAAATCTCGAGTGACCTAAAAAGTAATAAAAGTCATGGAAAAGGACTTTGGGATGCATTAAAAGTGAAAACCAGATCGGTTTAGAAGAACTAGACCTGAACCGGTTTGAACCACTATTGAACCGGTTCATAACTTCATTTTTCTAGGTGGCTTAGAAAATTCAAATTGGAGAATTAAAGCCATCATTGGATAGAGAATGAATTAGATGAATTTACAAATTTTTTATTTTGAAATACTCAGTCGAATCGGGCCTGAACTGATCGGTTTAAGCATTGAACCTAGTTCGGACCGGTCCGGTCCGGTTCGACATAGTGTCATCTTCTTCCTTCAAATGATAGCACTGTTCACTCGCCGAAAAATTGAGTAGCGCCGGTGAAGATGAAAAGTCTTTGACCAGGGAGTTTTAGGCAACGAATGGCTGCCATAAAGGTGTCAATCATACGACCAAGAAGTCCCTGAGCTTCCTATATAAAGAGCTCCTCATTCATCCTCCTCGCACCTGAAAACTTCTCTCTCTCCCTACTGCTCCATTTTTTGGTAAAGCTCAAACCAGAGCTCTGACATTGGGGTTTTTCTGAGCCAAAGAAGGTGAGGTCAAATTCTTTAGATTTGGGAAAAATCAGCTACCCGACGATAGTCTCCATTTGCTCCGAGGATCACCGGAGAAATGCCAGTGTTATTGAACAGTGAAGGAGCCCTAGCGAACTGAAGCTGCCCTATTTTGGCTGAGCTAAAAATGGCTAATTTGAGCCCTTCTCAGGCCAAACCAAGCTCTCCCAACACTTCCACAGCTCTCATGCGACTGAATTAGAGATGAAAGGTAAGCCAATTTGGCCCCCCTCTATAAATTCTGATCAATGTTAGAGAGAGAACCGACGAAACTTCACTGACCAAATTCTCCCTCAATTCGACATGAATTGATGCGATTATTGATTCTAGAAGAAACCTTAGTATGAGAGCTATCTGCCCAGATCAAAAGCTCGAACCAACGCACCCCCGACAGTAAGCTTTTGAAGCCTTTTCTCTCCAAGTCTAGTTTTGCAAAAACGCTCCGTTTGAGCTCAATTTGGGTCCAAATGAGGCAATTTAAAGTTCCACTAAATCATGTGAAAGTGAAGGAACTCAATTTTACCTCCAATTTCAATAATTAACCTCGATTGATCGGTCAATTTGATGAAATCAAATTCAGCTAGTTTGAAAAGAAGAAATTGGGGGAACATTTTGGGGAAAATTGGGGATTTCAAAAATTCGAGGGACTAAAGTGCAATTTTCCAAAATTGAGTGCCAATTGGGCATGGAAAAGATGTTGGAGGACCAATTGGTCAATTTTTGGGGTGAAATTTACTATTTTTGTAAAGTAGGGAAAAATGGTAATTTTGGAAAATTTGGGGACCCGATTGGGAATTTGGGAAACTTGAACCCCTTTTTTAATTTTGAATAAATTGAAGTCCCAAAGTAAATTTTTTATGTTTCGGGACTCGATTTGGGGAAAAATCAGGATTAGTGACCTAATGTTAAAGAAAAAGAACTATAAGGACCTAAATGCAAATAATTAAAAGTTGGGCATTTCGTTCATTCGTAAGGAATGAGGGTTATTAGGCTAAATGTAAATGAAAAAGGATGTTCATATCGTATAGGAACATGAAGTACCGAGAACGCTAGCAAAGACAAGCTCGCGTGGAGGCAAAGAGCCAACTAAGAGGAATTCACTACACTATTGGGTAAGTGAGATTTTTCACATCATACCCGGTTGGGATGATGAGTACCTCAGAACTTAAAACCCACTATCATGTGGAATTTTTGACATTACATTAGGATGGGGTGATGTGGAAATTATGCGAAAAAACTACTTATCGGTTGTAAGTAGATCATACTCGGTTGGGATGATGGACTTTCTAGAAGGAAGTGGAAAAGCCATTTACCGATTGTAAGCGGAGATGTCATCACATTCAGTTGGTGTGATAGACGAATGAAAAGATTATTTTGTCGAAAGTGCTCTCCCCTGATTGTGTGCCACTACTTAAAACCTTTTGGGAGACCTTCTTGATGGGAACTCGAATAGCTCAAATAGGCCGATGGCCTCGATTTTGGAAATTGGGGGCTAAAATACCCGATTTTGAAAATCTCGTATAGTAGGCCTGTCACGCCCCGACCCGGTTTGGTCAGATCCCCGTGATCAACCCGCCACTCTCCCGATTTACTAAAGGGTTTTCCCTTATATTATAAATCGTAAAGAGTAAGGCGTTAACCTGCACCTTTTTCCAGGAATATCATAAATAAAAACTGCATAGTAATTTAAATTAGTTGTACCATTCTTGCAGGCGTTTAATTGCGCAAGTCCTTTAAGGTTCGGCTTTCTGGGACTTCCTGAAAGAGGTATAAGGGAGGGGGTGAGTACAACTACTCAGTGAGTGGGATTCAAATCTTTTAACTTTCAAGAAAAACATTTATATGGAGTGTGCCAGACTCCTTTGTTTTCAAAAAAATCATTTCATTTAAAAATTCATCTTTTTCCATTATTTCTTAGTTATCGATGTGTCATCACCCAACACACATCCTTCATTATGAAGGTTACACACATTCGCAAGTCAGTATCACTACTGAACCCGCTAGTGGCTTCGGAGCGACTTTTCCTGCCACCCGGATAGAAGTACGACCACTTCTACCCTGGGAATGAGTGGATGTACGAAACATCCGACCCACAATCCCGAAATCACTTCTTCGTGTCCATATGAGGACAGAGACCTCATCCTGTCCCCACCCCGGTCTCATGCGCTTAGTGCTACTCCAGATTTCGCACAGACACCTGGAACGACGAACTGCCCTTATAGCCACCAGGTCGTCCAGTGCCCTTAGGATGCATCACTACCCCTCATGGGCGTCTTGATGATCCCGTACTCATAGTGCATGCACAAACAATGTTTTCTTATATTGCCATGTAATATGTGGTGCCATTAGTCCAACGGCCCCGACTCTCAACTCAACCCGCAGCTGTTTGTCTTGACTAGTCCGTCGACCTGTCATGTCGCACTGCCGCTAGTTGACTGAGCATGTCGGTCCTATCTTGGTACCATGGCCAAACAATTCACTTATTAAGTTTTATGGCACATATATCATGTTCGTTTACGAGCTCCTGCTCGTGCCAACTAGCCTTGGGCCCACTGTACGAGATTTTCAAAATCGGGCATTTCGCCCCCAAGTTCCAATACTGAGGCCCTTGGCCTATCAGAGCTATTCGAGCTCCCGTCGAGAAGGTCTCCCAAATAGTTTAAGCATTGGCACACAGTCAGGGGAGAACACTTCCGACAAAAATAGGTTTTTACTATCCATCATACCGACCGGTATAAGGACATCTCCGTTCATAACCGATGAACGGGTTTTCAACTTCCTTCCAGGAAGTCTCATCATACCAACCGGGTATGATCTACTTACAACCCGTAAGTAGTTTTTCCGCATAACTTTCACATCACTTTCTTTGAGTAGTGATGATTAAAATACCACTAAACAGTGGGTTTTTATATCGAGGTACTTATCATCCCCAACCGGGTATGATGTTAGTAAACCCACTCACAACCCGTAAGTGGTTTTTAACTTTATAAGGTGTGCTCATCATCCCAATCAGGTATGATGTTTGTAAACCCACTCACCCGTTAATGCCGTGAATTCCACTAGACCGATTCTTGGTATTCACGCGAGCTTGTCCTTGCTGGCGTTCCCGGTACTTCGTGTTCCGGTGAAGGCACGGCGGTCCGAGCTTTCGATCTGGGTAGATAGATCTCATCCTGAGGTTCATCCTTTTGGTCCTAATTCGGTCGTGGAAAGGCTGAGAAAGTGTTGGGAGGGCTTGAAATGGCCGATTTCAGCTTGGCCGAAATAGGGCAGCTTCAGTCCGCCGGAGTTGCTTCACTATTCCATCATGTCGGCATTTCTCCAACGATACTCGGATTGATTGGAGTTTGCTATCAGATAGCTGTCTTCCCCCCGGTTCTAAAGAGCCCGACCTTTGTTCAAGTCGAAGCTCTCGTTCGAGCTTTACCGGGAAATGGAGCAGTAGAGAGAGAGAGAGAGGTGTTCAGGTGTGAGGACAATAAAATGGGGATGAACTCTTTATATAGCTGTAAAACCCGTGTATTAAATGGGCGAGATTTATTACTGGTATTAATATTGCCATAAATTATTGATATTAATTCCAATAATTTAATTTCGGTATTAATTCTAATAAATTAAATTTCAGTATTAATTCTAATAATTTAATTTCGGTATTAAATTATTTGTATTAATTCCAATAATTTAATTTAGGTATTAAATTATTGCTATTAATTATATATTAATTTATGATAAGGGTACATACAAATTTTTGACCAAAATTTCGGGTTACAAAGAAAATTCATACTTCCCCGGAAGTCACCCATCCTCACATTAGTCTCAAGTAAGCACGCTTAACTTTAAAGTTCTTATGGAATCTAGTTCACTTGAACCACTTTGGTTTTTATTTTCTAATTTGTCTTAAGTTTCTTTTCCAAGGTTTAATGAACCCTTTGGATCACCCGAGAGTTGTAAATTCCCAACTTGCCCGTTCAGAAATAATCGGG
The DNA here is from genome assembly GCA_030064435.1 of Trapa incisa. Classification (NCBI taxonomy): domain Eukaryota; kingdom Viridiplantae; phylum Streptophyta; class Magnoliopsida; order Myrtales; family Lythraceae; genus Trapa; species Trapa incisa. The sequence goes on along the minus strand of CM057770.1, from coordinate 3,796,271 downwards.
TTTGTGAATCGGTTCTAAATCCTCACTTGGTTTGACTGGTTTTTTTCCTGGTTTTCCTTAGCTCAAAAGGGCGGGTTTTACATGGCCCAAGGCCAATTGGCACGAGAAGGTGCTTGTAAACAAACATGAGATTGAGCCATGAAAAATTTAATGAACGATGTGTTTGGCCTTGGTACCAAGACAGGACCGACATACTCTATAAACCCCGCCCTTTGGAATTAAGGAAAAACCGAGGAAAGAACCGGTCAAACCGAGTGAGAAAACCGAACCAGTTCACAAACCCCGATCACTTGAGAATGGGAAAATTAGGGAATTTTCAACTCCTGAGTGACCCTAAATGTCACAAAAACCTTGGAAAGGGACCTTAGGAAAATTTGGGAGAAAAAACCCAGACCGGTTCAAGTGAACCAGATTGAACCGGTTTGGATCGGTTTGAACCGCTATTGAACAGGATGTTAAATTCATTTTTCTAGGTGACTTAAAAAATTCAAATTGGAGAATTGAGGCCACCATTGGATAGAGAATGAATTTAAAAAATTTTAATTTTGAAAAACTTGGTCGAATCAGGCTTGAACTGGCTAGTTTAAGCGTTGAACTCGGTTCGGTCCGGTTCGGAACAGTGTCCTCTTCTTCCTTCAGAGTGCAATTGAATCATATGTAGGGGTAAGAACTTAAATCTAACTTCAATTTCAACAATTAACCACGTTTGATCAATCAATTTCATGAAATCATATTCAGCCAAGTTGAAAGGTTGAAATTGGGGGAAAAATTGGGGATTTTGAAAATTCGAGGGACTAAAGTGCAATTTCCTAAAATTAAGGACCAATTAGGCATGGAAAAGATGTTGGAGAACCAATTGGTCAATTTTTGGAATTTTTGGGGTGAAATTTACCATTTTTGTAAAGTAGGGGCAAAATGTTAATTTTGGGAAACTTGAACCCCTTTTCAAAATTTTGAATAAATTGAAGTTCCAAAGTAAATTTTTGAAGTTTTGGGACTCGATTTGGGGAAATATCGGTATTAGGGACCTAAAGTTAAAGAAAAAGAACTTTAGGGACCTAATTGCAATTAATTGAAAAGTTGGGTATTTTATTCATTTACAATTAATAAAGGCTAGCAAGCCAAAATATAATGAACAAGGATGTTCATATTGTGTAGGGACACGAAGTACCGGGAATGCCAACTAAGACAAGCTCGCAAGGACAAGAAAAGCCAGTTAAGAAGGATTCACGACATATATCGAGTGAGTGAAATTTTTACATCATACCCGGTTGGGATGATGAGCAGCTCAATAATGAAAACCCACTACTAAGTGGAACTTTAAACATCACATCTAAACGGAGTGATGTGGAAATTACACGAAAAAATTACTTATCAGCTGTAAGTAGATCATACCCGGTTGGTATGATTAACTTCATGAAAGGAAGTAGAAAACCCCTTATCAGTTATAAGTGGAGATGTCCTCACACCCGGTTGGTGTAATGGACAGATTAAAAGAATATTTTGTCAGAAATGCTCTCCCCTGACTCAGTGCCACTGCTTAAACTTTTTGGGAGACCTTCTTGACGAGAGCTCGAATAGCTCAAATAGGTCGGAGGCCTCGGTTTTGGAACTTGGGGGCTATTATGTCAGATTTTGAAAATCTCGTACAGTGGCCCCAAGACCAATGGGCATGAGCCGAAGCTCATAATCAAACATGAGTTTATGCCATAAAAATTTCAAATGAATGATGTGTCTAGCCATGGTACCAAGACATGGCTGAAATACTCAATGGGCTGGCAACAATGCGATAAGACATGTCGATGAACTAGTCGAGACAAACAGTTGCATGTCGAGCTGATGGTCAGGGCCATTGGAGTAGTGGCACCAAAGATTAAATGGCTATTGAGGAAAACTATTGTTTTGTGCATGCACTAAGGTATGGGACCTTCAAGACGTCTAAGAGGGGTGATGATACGTCATAGGGGCTACTGGATGGCATGGTGGAGATAAGGGTAGATTGTCATGCCAGCAGTCAGGGAAGCTCAACATAGCTTCAAGCGCATGAGATTGGGTGGGGTTGGGATGAGGTCTCTATCCTCATACAGACATGGAGTTTTCTTTATGGGATTGAGGGTCAGATGTCACATACATCCACTCATTCTCAGGGTAGAAGTGGATGGGCTTCTATCTAGGTGGCTGGTAAAGTCGCTCCGACGCCACAAGTGGGTGTGGTGGATGTGTTGCCTTGTGAATGTGTATTCCCTTCATGATGAAGGGTGCATGTTGGCTGATAAACATGCCGTTTGTGGTTAATGATGAGAAATGCCTTTGAAAACTGAGATTTTGAGGATGAAATATATTAAAGAAAATAATGAGTCTGACACACTCTAATTTAAAAACTATTTTATTTAAACTTTATTTTTTTAAAATTACCCATTCACTGAGTTGTAGAAACTCACCCACCCTTTTATCCCTTTTCAGGAAATAGAGAAATGACTAAGGATAACACTAAGCCTTACCCTTTTTTAGGTACGCTTAATTATTCGGAGTTGCATTTTTATTGATATATGATATTATAGGGAACAAGGTTAAGATAACACATTGCTCCTCTTGAATTAAAGAAGGGGGAAACCCCTCTTGAACCAAGAGAGCGGCAAGTTGTTCACGGGGATTTGACCAAACTAGGTTGGGGTGTGATATACTCGATGGACTCGCGGCAGTGTGACAAGATAGGTCGACGGACCAATCGAGACAAATAGTTGTAGGTCGAGTTGAGGATCGGGGCTGTTAGACCAGCGGCACCAATGATTAAATGGCTTATGAGGAAAACTATTGTTTTGTGCATTCACTGAGGTACAGAAATTTCAAGACGACCAAGGGGGTTAGTAATGCATCCTAGGGGCTATTGGACAGCATGGTGGAGATAAGGGCAGTTTGTCGTGCTAGTAGTCAGGGAAGCTTGACGTAGTTTCATGCGCATGAGACCGGGGTGGGGTCGAGATGAGATCTCTATCCTCATACAGACACAGAGTTTTTTTTCAGGTTTGAGGGTCGGGTGTCGCATACATCCACTCATTCCTAGGGTAGATGTGGACGGACTTCTATCTAGGTGGCTGGTAAAGTCGCTCTGATGCCACAAGTGGGTGCAATGGATGGGCTGCCCTACGAATGTCTGATCCCTTCATGATGAAAGGTGTGTGTTGATTGTTAAACATGCCGACTTTAGTTAATGAGGAATAAAGGTTTTGAAAATTGAGAAATTGAGGACAAAATGATTTTAAAGAAAATTAGGAGTCTAGCATGCTCCAATTAAAACTATTTTTCTAAAACTCATATTTCAAACACTCATTCATTGAGTTGTCGAACTCACCCTCTCCCTTTACCCCTTTTTCAGGAAACTGAGGGGAAAACTGACCTAAAGACCTTCAACTTGCTAAACCTATAAGATATGTATGTAAGTTCAAGTTTTATGCAGTTTTGATTAATGTAATTCCAGGAAAGGTATAGGTTCAAAGGATGCCTTACTACTCACGGTTTAGAGAAGGCGAAAACCCTTAATAAATCGGGAGAGTGGTTGGTTGCTCATGGGGATTTGACCAAATCAGGTCGGGGCATGATAGTTTTAATGACAAAGGAAGTGAGCACACACAAGAATGAGTGGGTATCTTAGAACTCCCAATCATGAAATCCTGAGTAAAGAACCTAAAGAGAGAAATATGCTTTAAGGAAAGAGGGACGTGAATTTAAGGATATAACCTTAAACTTTCAAGTAAGGTATGCTTAGCTAAAGCAAGCTCCATGGAATGGATAATGGTAAGGAAAATAAATTTATAAGTGTATGTTACACTGGGGCTAAATGGAAATAACTGAGAAGGTTGTATGTTAATAAACTACAAGTTGATATCAAGGGAAGTTTTTTCCAATGCGAAGGATGTTGAATAAGTTTTGGGGATAAAACTTCTAAATGGAGGGGAGAGTTCTAAATCCCATCCTTTGGAGTTAATTAAAACCGAGAAAGAACCAGTCAACCTCAGTGAGAAAATTGAAATGGTTCACGAACTCCAACCACTAGAAAATGGGAAATTTAGGAAATTTACAACTCCCGAATGACCCAAAAAGTCATAAAAACCTTGGAAAGGGACTTTAGGACAATTTGGGATTGAAAACTAGACCGATTTAGGTGAACTGGATCTGAACCAGATTGAACCATCATTGAACTAGATGTTAAATTCTTTTTCTAGGTGTCTTAAAATGTTTAAATTAGAGAATTGAAGCCACCATTGGATAGAGAATAAATTTAAATGAATTTAAAAATTTTTAATTTTAAAAAACTCGATCGAATCAGACCTGAACCGGTCAGTTTATGCATTGAACCCTGTATGAACTGGTCCGGTCCGATTTGGTTTGGAACAGTGTCATCTTCTACCTTGAGATGACAACAATGTTCACTCACTAGAAAATCAAACAGCACTGGTGGAAAGGAAACATTTTCATTCAGGATGTTTCAGGCCATCAACGAGTGTCATTAAGGTGTCAAACGGACGGTCGTAGAGTCCCCGAGCTCCCCATATAAAAACCCCATCTCCGTTCATCCTCCACACACCTGAAAACTTCACTCTCTCTCAGCTACTCAATTTTCCGACGAAGCTCGAACTAAAGCTTTGACATAGGAGTTTTTTTTAGCCAAAAAAAGGCGTGGTTAGTTTCCTTAGACTCAGGGAGAAGTCAGCTACCCAACGGTGGTCACCATTCGGTCTGAGGATTGTAGGAGAAGCGATCAAATAGTGAATTAGCTTCGGCGGAATGGTGGTCACCATTCGGCGTAATCAAATAGTGAATCAGCTTCGGCGGACTGAAGCTGCCATGTTTCTGTCGAGCTTAAGATGGCCAAATTGAGCCCTTTTCAGGTCAAACCAAGTTCTCCCAACACTTCCTCTACCCTCATACGACTGAATTAGAGCAGAAAGGTAAGCCAATTTGGCTCCACTCTATAATTTTCGATCAGTGTTAGAGACAGAATTGACAAAACTTTACTGACTGAATTCTCCCTCAATTCGACATGAATTGAGATGATTCTTGATCCTAGGAGGAACCTTAGAATGAGCGCTACCAGCCTCAATTGAAAGCTCGGACCGCCAAACCCCCGACGGTAAGCTTTCGAACCTTTCTCTGTCTAAGTCAAGTTTTCCGGCGAAACTCCATTTGAGCTTGTTCTAGCATCAATTCATGTGATTCAAAGCTCAACTGAACTATATGCATGTGTAGAAACTCAATTTTACCTTCAATTTCAACAATTAACCTCGATTGATCAATCAATTTGATGAAATCAAATTTGGCCAGTTTAAAAAGGGGAAATTGTGGGAAAAGTTTGGGGGAAATTGGGGATTTCAAAAAATTGAGGGACCAAAGTTCAATTTCCCAAAATTGAGGGCCAATTGGCCATGAAAAAGATGTTGGAGGACCAATTGGTCGATTTTTGGAATTATTGGAGTCAAATTGCAATTTTTATAAAGTAGGGGTAAAATGGTAATTTTGGAAAAATTAGGGACCAAATTGGAAATTTGGAAAACTTGAACCCCTTTTTTGTGATTTTGAATAAATTGAGGACTTAAAGTGAAATTTTGAAAGTTTCGGTACTCAATTTGGGAAAACATTAGCATTAGGGACCTAAATTTAAATAAAAAAACTTTAGGGACCTAAATGCAAATAATTAAAAGTTTGGGCATTTTGTTTATAAGTGAGGTACGAAGGCCATTATGACAAATGTTAATAAACAAGGATGTCCAAAAATGTGTAGGAACATGAAGGACTGGAACATCAATAAGTATATGCTCACATGGAGGCAAAAAGCTAATTTAAGAGGAATACACTGCACTTATCGGGTGAGTGTGATTTTTCACATCATACCCGGTTGGGATGATAAGTACCTCGCAAAGGAAAAACCACTATTAAGTGGAAATTTTAACATCACGCCTGGTTGGGGTGATGTGAGAAACATGCGAAAAAACTATTTAACGGTAATAAGTAGATCATACCCGGTTGGTGTGATGAACTTCATGTAAAGAATTAGAAAATCTGCTTAGTGGTTATATGCGGAGATGTTCTCACATCCGGTTGGTGTGATGGACAAGTGAAACAAAATTATTTTGTCAGAAGTGCTCTCCCTTAATTATGTGCCAATGCTTAAAAATTTTGGGAGACCTTCTTGACAAGAGCTCAAATAGCTTAGATAGGCCAGAGGCCTTGGTTTTGGAAATTGGGGGCTAAATGCCCGATTTTGAAAATCTCGAACAGTGGACCCAAGGCCAGTTGGCATGAACAAGAGCTCGTAAACAAACATGATAATAAGACATGAACATTTTAATGAATGATGTGATTTGGCCATGGTACCAAGACAGGACCGACATACTCGATGGATTGGCGGCAGTGCAACAAGACCAGGTCGACGAACCGGTCTAGACAAACAGCTACAGGTCGAGTTGAGGGTCGAGGTCGTTGGACTACTGGCACCAAAGATTAATGACTTATATGAAAAACTTTGTTTATGGATGCACTGAGGTTCGGGACCATCAAGACGCCATAGAGGGGTAGTGATGCATCCTAAGGGCTATTGGACGACATGGTGGAGATAAGGGCAGATCGGCATGCAAGCAGTGAGGGAAGTAGCTTCATGCACATGAGACCGAGGTAGGGTCGGGATGAGGTCTCTGTCCTCATATGGACATGGAGTTTTTTTTTTCAGGTTTGACGGTTAGATGTCGCGAACATCCACTCATTCCTAGGGTAGAAGTGGATTGGCTTCTATCTAGATGACATGTATAGTCACTCTAACGCCACAAGTGGGTGCAGTGGACAGGCTGCCCTGCGAATGTGTGATCCTTCATGATGAAGGGCGTGTGTTGATTGTTAAACATACCAATTGTGGATAATGATGAATCATGGTTTTGAAAACTGAGAATTTGAGGAGTAAATAATCTTAAAGAAAATAAGAAGTTTAGCACACTCCAATTCAAAAGTATTTTATTGAAACTCTTTTTTTAAACACCCATTCAGTGAGTTGTAGAAACTCACCCACCCTTTTTATCCCTTTTCAGGAGTAGAGAAATGTCTAATGAGAACACTAGGATTTACCCTCTGTCAGGTATGCTTAAATTTCTTTTTAATCTTGTATTTTTATTGATATATGTTATTCTAGAGAACACATTTGTAAATTTTGCATGGCTTCTCTTGATTAAAACATGGGGAAACCCTTCTTGAACCAAGAAAGTGGCGAGTTGATCACAGAGATCTGACCAAACCGGATCAGGGCGTGACAATATATCATAGTAACTAAGAGAATTTTTTTTTAAATTTTCATATGGATCCCAAGATAGTAACCAAGAAAACTAGAACTGGCGTCACCAACACCACCCAACACTCTGTCCCCGTAGGAAGATCATCCTAAAATGCCTTCAATGCCCGAGGTATATAAGAAATACCAAAGAACTAAGGGATGTTAGGGGGAAGTATCCAGGGGGATGGTGCCAGGACTTGTTGAGGTCACAACCTTGAGTACGAAGGGAGCCAACCCTAAGGATAGGAACGCCATCAAAGGCTTATAACCTTACCAAGGAGGATGTTTGTCAAGAACCCCGTAGCTCCCAATCTATTTTAGTAACCACTTTTTGTAATGGAGCTAAGACCCCCAACATATTGTACTATTTCTCCACTAATGAAGAACTCCAAGTTCCTAAAACCGTATCTCTAAAAAATGATGTGACCTTACGCCTCAGTAATAAGAAGATTGCCCAAGAAAAGTAACCAAACAAGCCCTAGACACCACAAAGACTAAGGAGATTCACATCCTAAATAAAAGGAATGAACTAGGGAAATTATTGGGCTAAGAAGACACGACAAGGAAATCGTCAAGGTGATTAAGGAGTCTAGAAGAATTCTTGGAGTGACAACTGGGCAAGGAAATGACCTGTTATAAGGTGGTGATAATAGGAACACTTAAGAAAGTGTCCAACAGTACTAAAGAGGTATCAAGACAACATGTTATAGGTGTAAGGGAAATGGCGCATGAAGTAAAGGAACGTCCCACACCACAAGGATTTAGAGCAATACTTTCCAAGAACAATGCCTTCACGGCTACCGCAATCCAAAAGGATACCACCCTAAGAAACACGACTCTTGCTCAGAATTTCAACCACACCTAGGAGGAAGCTCTGGCAGGTACTTCCTGACCCAATCCCCCTTTAAGAAAAGATAAAGTCCCAAGTTGGTAATCCTATTTCGAAAGTAAATTTTGAGTTCCTAAAACATTTTTATCCCTCAATGATGGTGCAATGGTGTGCCTTAACTACATGAGGAAGGAAAAAGGACTGAAGGTAGGACCTCGATAAACCGCAAACAAAATAGACGGTAGATGAAGAGAAGTCTTCCATAAGAAGAAATTTCTAGCCATCTAGGAGCAATGAAGGAAGCACCTCCACAAGAGAAGACAAGTCGAGTATTAGACGATAAATAGGATGTCTCGAGATGATAACTGTGACCTGCTTTAGAAAAAGCAGAGAAGCCAAATAGGAGTTTTTGGACCAACATAGTGAAAGGAAGCAAATCTTAACAACAAGATAGGCAAGGAGATGCCCTAAGGAGGACTGGAAAGTAGTAAGGACTACACCCTAAAAAGGGCAATAGGATGGACATTAAGGATAAGAAGACTCGAGACACAACTATCTCAAGATAAGTAGACAAGGAGAATAGTGGGACAAGGTAGTTAATGAACTGACCCTCGTGAAGGTCATAAAAAATTTAACTCTAGCAAAGAAGAGAGAGGTGGAAAGGCTAGACATTTGGAAAATAAGGATGAAGGAAATCTTTAAAGAGATCAATGGCCAAAACTAGATTAACAACCAAACCCAAGCCATGAGAAGCTAAAGTAAGCCTCTCGTGGGATGATCAAGAGATTTTGAAACAAGGAGGATTTGAGCTCTCCCTAAAAGAAATAGATGTGTACTGGGGTATAAGTGGGAATGAGGATAGGGTACAAAAGATGTGCCCGCAAGGTTTCAAGAGTAAAGGTAAGCAGGAGAGGATGGCATCAAAGGATGTCATTTAAGGTTAGATGTCCTCAAGGGTGAATGAAAAGGGAATTTCGGGAGAAAAGAGTAAGAATCCTCCCAAGGAAGGAAACCCTGGGCAGGGATACATGTCTGAACTAAGAGGTAATGGAACCAAGTGACGAGGGATGAGGAGATGAACTTGCAAATGAAGTGTATGCTAAGGTAAAAGAACCAAGAGAAGCATACTAGGAGGACCCAAGGAGTAAGTTAAACCCAAGGAACAGGTAAGTAGGAAGATAGTGTCAAAAGATATTGTGACAAGTAAGAATGGGTAGACAACCCATAATGAGGAAATAAAGGAAAGAACGTTTGAGACACCTTGGGGAAGTAAGCCCTCCAATTAAGAAGTGGTTAAGGGGAAACAATCACTAATATCAAGACTGGTTGTGGTCCGCACTCGCTTAATGGAACCTTAAGAGTGGACGGCTGGACATAGTGTGGAGTACACAAAATATGACCCGATAATCAGAAGTTCTTGGATAAGTAATAATGGATGAAATGGAGATTTTAAGACAATGGAGGATTGAAAGCGGGCAAATGCCCCAATATAAAAAGGGTGTAAGGAGATGAAGAAAGGGAACTTTCAAGGAATGCTAAGAAGATTGAACATGTAGCTCCTAAGGTGAAAGTCTCTACTTTGAAGGACATAGTAGAGAATGAAATAGTAAAAAGGGAACTCCCCAAACAAACAATTGACATGTAGACTGAAAGGGATCAATTCGGAATAAAGAATCATGAAATGGTCACAAGCAAGTAAGAGTGGATTAATGAAAGGGAAAGTCCTTGAGTAAAGGATGCCACTGGAAATGAGGAAGGACATAAGAAGGGAAGAATCACGGCGTGTCGTTAAGTCATTGAGAAACCAAATAATTAGAATCGGAAAAACCTAATAAGGAAGTTGGGAAAGGACGAGTAGGTAAGGAAAACCGACACAGTTATGTAAGACATGACATCAAAGGCAAGAAGAATGATTGGATAATGATAAAGGTAGTCGAGGAATACTACTAGACAAAAAGAGGGACGAAGTTATACGATCCCCAAAAGGTTGGAAAATTGAGAACAACTATCAAGGAAGTGTTCTAGAATTCTAAAGGACAAAGACAGGTTCTAGAACATGTCATGCTGTAAGGGACATGTAAGTCCAACAGTCCCGGGGAAAATTGTGACTCAAGGAAGAGTCAGTTAGTTAAGCATAACAAGGTCAAACATAAAATGTGGACAAAAGTTGTAATAAACAACTGATGGAGGAAGGGTTAAAATAGGATAAAAAGGTGATAAAACTAAAACCTGTGAAAACAAGTACGTAATGCTTTAAAGAACACTAAGCTAAGGGTTTCAATAATCAAGAGAATAACTAGACACGGGAATGATTAGGCATCTTGGAACTCCCAATCCTGAAATCTTGAGTAAGAACTTAAAGGGGAAGAATCTTGCCCTAAGCAAAGGAAGATGTGAACCTAAGGATATACCCTTGAACTTGCAGGTAAGACATTCTTAGGTATGATAAACTCCATGGAATGAGTAAGCAATGGAAAGGAAAAGAAATTCCTTAAGTGCGTGTTATAAAGGAGCTAAGTGAAAACAACCGAAGTGTTAGCATGTCAAGCAAACTACAAGTTGACATCAAGGGAAGTCATTTCCTATGCAAAGGCGGTTGAATAAGTTTTGGGGACAAAACTCCTAAAAGGAGGGGAGAGTTGTAAACCTAGTCCCTTAAAGATAAGAAAATTGAGGAAAGAACCGGTCAACCCAAGGGAGAAAACAGAACCAGTTCACAAACCCTAACCATTAGAGAATGAATTTAGAAATTTTTAATTTTGAAAAACTCGATCGAATTGAACATGAACCGGCCGGTGTAAGCATTGAACCCGGTCGGACCGGTCCAGTCCGGTTCAAAACAGTGTCGTCTTCTTCCTTCAAATGATGACATTGTTCATTCAATGGATGAATGGATAGCACCAGCAAAGATGAAACGCCTCTGTTTAGGGCATTTCAGGTCATTAATAAGCTTGACCAAGATGTCAAACTGTCGGGTAGAGAGTCTTCGAGCTCCCTATATAAAGAGTCCCTCTCCATTCATTCTCCTCACACTTGAAATCTCCATTCTCTCTCAACTACTCAGTTTTCCAGCAAAGCTCGAACCAAAGCTTTGACATAGGGTTTTTTTTAGCCTTAGAAGGTGAGGTCAGGTTCTTTAGAGTCCGAGAGAAGTCAGCTACCTAATGGTAATCTTCGTTCGATCTGAGGACCATTGGAGAAGCGTCGACAAAATCAAACAGTGAAGCAGCTCTCACAGACCGAAGCTGCCCTATTTCAGTCGAGCTGAATTCAGCCATCCTCTAGCCAAACCAAGCTCTCCCAACATCCCCACAACCTTCATAAACCCTCAACTAAGCTAAAAGTAAGCCAATTCAGCCCTCCTTAGTCATTGCAGGTCAGAGTTAGAGAGAGAAACTATAGAATTTCATTTACAAAATTCTCCCTCGATTCGAGGTCAATTGTAGGAACTCTTGATCCTAGAAGGTACCTTACGAAGAGAGCTACCTTCTCCGATAGATAGCTTGGATCGCCGCACCTCCGATAGTAAGCTTTTGAAGCTCTCTCTCTACGCACAGTTTTCCAGCGAAACTCCGTTGAAGCTCAATTCAAACCCAAATGACGCAGTTCAAAGCTCAATTGAATCATATGGAAATGTAGGAACTGATCCATACATTCAATTGGAGCAATTAATCCAATTGAATGGCCAATGTGAAGAAATCAAATTCAGTCAGTTTGAAGGGGAGAAATTGGAGGAAATTTTTGGGGAAAATTGGGGATTTCGTAAAATTGAGAGACCATTTTGAAATTTCCAAATCGTGTAGGAACATGAGGGACCGAAATGCCAGCAATGATAAGCTAGCGTAGAGGCAAAAGTCGGCTAAAGAAGAATATGTCACAGCCATCAGGTGAGTGAGCTTATGTACATCATACCTGGTGGGGATGATTAGTACTTTAGAAAAGAGAAACCACTTGTAAGAGGAATTTTGACATCACACCCAGTTGGAGTGATGTGCGAACTAAGCTAAAAACCTACTTATAGATTGTAAGTAGAGATCATACCTCGATAGGTATGATGGACTTCCTAGAAGGAAGGAGAAACCCACTTACGGGTTGTAATTAGAGATATCATCACACCTAGTTGGTGTGATGAAGTGAAAATATGTTTTGTTAGAAGTGCTCTCCCCTAACTTGTGTGCCAATGCTTAAACTTTTTGAGAGACCTTCTTGACGGGAGCTAAAATAGCTCAGATAGGCCAGATGCCTCGATTTTGAACTTGAAAAATTACGTATAGTGGGTCCAAGGCCAGTGGGCACGAGCAGGAGCTCGTAAACAAACATGAGATATGAAAGCCATGAAAACTCTTAATGAAATGAATATGTGATTTCGCCATACCAAGACAGAACCAACATACTTGATGTACTGGCGGTAGTGCGTCAGGGCCAAGTCGACAGACCAGCCTAGACAAATAATTGTAGGTCGGGTTGAGGGTTGGGGCCGTTGGACCAATGGCACCAAAGATAAATGGACATGTGGAAAAACTATTGTTTGTGCATACACGTGAGGTACATGACCATCAAGAGGCCCAAGAGGGGTAGTGATGTATCCTAAGGGCTACTAGACAACATGGTGGAGATAAGGGTAGTTTGTCATGCCAGCAGTCGGAAAGCTCGACGTAGCTTCTTGTGCATGAGATCGGGGTGGGGTTGGGATGAGGTCTCCATCCTCATATGGACACAAAGTATTTTGGGTCTGAGGATCGAACGTTTGGGATGTTCATTCAAACTCCAGGTAGAAGTCAGAGACTTCTATCAAGGTGGATGGTAAATATGTTCTGATCCACAAGTGGGTACAGTCATCGTAACTACATCTCGTGAAGGTGTGTGAACCCTTCTTAATGAAGGACTTGTGTTATTTGTGAAACACACCTAATATGGAAATAGGAAAGAGGTTTTGAAAACCTTAGAAAGAATTTGAGAATCCTTGGAAAAGAAATGGTAAACCTTGGAAAAAGGTTTTGAAAAAAAAATTGGAGATTTGAGAAAAGAACATTCTTAAAGAAAATAAGAATTTTGGCACACTTCAATTAAAGTTGTTTTCACAAAAACTCACTCCCAACACTCACTTACTGAGTTGTAGAACTCACCCACTCCCTTTATCCATTTCAGGTAACCAAGGGGGAACCAAAATTTAAATACCTCCTTGTAAGACAGGTATGTTAGTTTTAATATTCAGTTTTGTATAATGCTATTCCATGAAAGACATGAAAGAAGGATGCCTTACTACAAATGGTTTAAAAAGGGTGAAACCCCTTTACAGACCAAAAGGAGTGGCAGGTTGCTCATGGGAATCCGGCCAAATCGGGTGGTCAGTAAAGGTGCTCGAGACCACAAGTGGAGCAATCGGAGATTCCTCTGCAACTGAGTGAACCCTTTTATGAAAAAAGGGTGGATATTGAATGAATCATGGATCATGATTGCAAATAAAAAAATGCTTAACAAACTAGTCGTCGTAGGAATTTCCCCTCACTGAGTCATGCACTCACTCCCCTCTCTTAAACCCCTTTTAGGAAGGGTCGAGCCGAGTGGAATTGGAGTCCAAGAGGAAGGATTGAACCCTAAAGGTAAGTTACATACTATGACATCCAAATTTTTAAATTATTATGGAAAACATGTGTACCAATACACTTTTACCTTCCGTGAACCATTGGGGTGGGAATACCAGTATGGTTCATGGAAGGGCGGCGAGTACTCCAACCGAGCCAGGTCGGGATGTGACACTACTAGTCTTTATGGCCGAGTCCCGCTTTGGCTCAGTAGAAATTAACACATAACCAATTATTATGTATTTTAGCAATGTTTGACCCTAACATAATAATTAGGATATTTACGGTACAAGATTTGTGTCCATTGGCCTTAGGACCACTTGACGAGTATTTTCAAAACATGACATTGGGTCCACTATGATATCAAGATAGCAAGATTGAGAGTCTAGCAGCATTCTATTAACATGTTGCATGCTCATAACAGGTTTAAGCTATCACATGGCCCGCATCATCACAATTCTAGCTACCAACAAAATCCACTCTATCACACAAAGTCATGCTTTTATGGGGGTTTAGGCTATCTTAGGGTTTAGACCATCATAGGTATGGGTAATCAACACAATCGGACTCGATACCAGAAAAGTCTCACCCACCTGTTAACTGTGATGTATTCATCCCAACTGGATCCTGATCAACATTGTGGTCCTCTCTACAGGTACTCAAACGGATAGTTCCTACATGGTTCGGGTATTCACGTAAGGAATATTGGCATAAAAAAACCTCATATTCTATTGTATTTTCACATAGGTCATTAATTTATGTCTTAATTGTAACTAGGTCCCTAAAGTTTATAACTTTTGCATTTGGGTCCCTAATGTCCACTTTATCCTCAATTAGATGCCTAAGGTTTCCAATATTTTTCTTAGGTCCCTAAGGTTCTCTTATTTCCAATAAAGTTCTCAACTTTCACTTAATTACAATTCGGTCCTCAAGTTAAATTGCACTTTAATCCCTGAATTTTATTTTACTTCAAAATAAGATTAAACCTTCCTAATTTAGTTCTATCATGCCACTAATCATCTTTCATATGTCCATAGGATCAATCCAAGTTTTGAACCAACTCATTTGCCCAAAATTTGCCGAAAATGGACCTTCACCGGAAAATTGGGTCTAGAGAGATAAAGATTCTCTAACTCAGAGGTGAGGGCACGACAACAAGAGATAAGGGCATGGATGGCTTGCTCTCTTCACCTGGATCGATCGGAGGCTCGAACAATGGTTTGAATGGTTTGAAATCGAATGAAATAGTACTTAGCTTAAATAACTAAAATTCAAGATTTATGGTGAATGACGACGATAGGGACTTACTAAGAATATGTAGGGAGAACTTGGGCATGACCAGGGATGTTGGGAGACATTGTGTTGGCCGTAGGTGGCTGCAAAGTGGCTCAAGCTTAGTTGGGTCAGGGTCAAGGTGAATTCACTATGCGATCACCTCGGAGCTTCTCGAGGCGACCTCTACTAGAAAGGAGGATGCAACTAAGTGGATAACTTCCTTCGAAATCTATTGGGATATAGATGCTGACTTCTCTTGTTGAGAAAGAGGCCCTTGGTATGAAGGTCATTGGAAAAATGAGCATTAAAGAGAAATAGGGAATTAAAGGTGTGTGGAGGATGAAAGGGGAGGAGATTTTTATATAGGAAGCTCCCGGACTCTTTGCTCTGCAACATTCCCGATTTGGCTAATCAATCCACATAGAAATTGCCATTGTCAAAGCGAATATTCGCTCACTAGAAATGGAAAGGAATATCGCGATTTCCTATTCTATGTGTAGTGTCATTGTCAGAAGGTTGAAGACGACATTGTGCGCGCGCATGCGAGCTGCCATGTGGCACACAATGTTTTACTAGGTTGGCTAACATGGTATATGACTCATAGTCTTAGTCAACATTTGACTTGTTAACTTGCCACGTGGCAACCTCTGATTGGTCACTCGGGTTGACATGGCTGCTAACTAGGTTTCGATCGTTGATACATTGCCAAGTAACATCCTCTAATTGATTGATTTAAATATGTTATTATTATTTCTAAAATATTTGTCATGTCGAGTGGCCTCTTTAGATTGATTAAAGGTTTATGACACAGATTGGCATGTGTCACTCTCTCATTGGTTGGTCTTTTCATACACACCAGTCATCTACTAACTCAGTGCATCGTACATGTGTTGCCTTCTGATTGGTCCATTCCACTAGCGTTGATCAATGCTTCCAAATGCTAATTGAGCGACTGATGAAACGCACTCTCCATGCTTCACTTGCTGATTGGTCACGTCAGCTAACCTAGTGCACACGTGGCATCTAGTCCGTTGACCTGGTCTGACCATTGACCAGTCCAATTGAACTGGATTATGGTGACCCAAGACTTAAATAGATTGGTATATACCAAATTCGACTGATTTTATAAAAATTAAAATTTTATAAATTAATCTAAATTCATTTCATATATGGCGATGACCACAATTTGCCAATTTTCCCTTCTTGAGTCACCCAAAAAATTAATTCTTTGAATGGTTCTCTTAGTTCTATGTGGTTCTATCTAGTTCTCTAATTCACCCTGGTTCGATCCAGTTCTTGCCTTAATTGTTTGAATTAAAGGCTAATATGGTTATTGGGGTTACTTTCCATCGCACATTGATCACTTGGTAAAGTTATGGTTAAATTAGGAACTTGGTTTTCCTTTAAAAATTTCTGGTTCTCATTCTCGGTTCTCTTACCTAGGGAAGTTAGGGCTTAGATTGGGTCTGTGCAGTCGAAGTTGAACTCGACCCGAGCTCGGGTCCAAGAGATCTAAGCCCGTGCAGTCCTGAACCTGACACGAGATCAGGTCGGGTCTAAACTGACATTCCTCCTAGACGCATTATGGGGATCATCTAAGAACTCTTACAAATGTTGTTTGTAAGTCTATTTCTTGAACATCACAATTAAAAAGCCGATAAATTATGAAACCCTTATGAAATTAAAGTGTAATATTGAAAATCTATACGAAGAATATTTTTAACAGAAATAAGGTCCATGACCCTACAAAAATTTTAAAATTAAATAAGACCTTGAATAAATTAGATAAAACTTGATATAAATTAATTGTGGTGACTTTGCAAAAGTAAATACTTAAACCTTTTAGTAGGTTTTTCCGTATAGCAAGTTAACTATACATTATTTGAAATGGTTATAAAGTGAATTAACATGATACATGAAAAATATGAATATATATATATATAGTGGATAAATAAGTAAGATATGTACAAGACCATAGTCACATATGAGTTATCTGAGGGGATACAGGAATCGTGGGAAAATAATGGGGAGTGTATTTAAATTCTAGTATGTTTAGACAAGTGAGTGATTGTGGTTGGTCTAATATATTTGTGACCTTTTTGTAAGCAATATGTCGCAACTTCTCCTTATTAGTAAAGTAATAAGTAAATGTCTAGTGATTATAACATTTAGTTATATGGATGGTAAAGTAACTTTATACCACTTAATAATGATATGAATGAAAAATAATATATGAAAGTTGAGTGGAGATTAAAATATATTTTGAGATAAGAAGTTCATGATTTTCTTATTATAAGTTAGATGAGAAACACTCACCAATGTCATGAGAAGGTCTGTAAGAGGATGATGGAGGTCAAAAGATCCTTTGGGAGCTTTCCCAATCATTTTGGGCCTTAAGAGGAGGCTGGAGGTGTCGGGGAGTCAATGCTCTATTATTTTGCCTAAAAAAATAGAGCACATTATCAAAACTCGTAAGAACTTTTTTGGTTATGGTCATGCATGAACAAGTCCACCACAAGGTAAAGGAGGTCAATGGGATCTATAGGAGGAAATTTCATGTCTTTTATGCTTGGAGGAGATGTCATCCAAGCATTGAAACTACTTCACCATAAAATACAACATGTAGATTTGGTTTTTATTTTTAGAGAAAATTTCAATCAAATGCCGACAAGGGTGAGGATTGAGCTTTATAGGGAGCTTTGGGGATAGTTGGGAAGGTTCACATTCCCTTGGTTAGGATTGAGCTTTATAGGGAGTTTTTGGGATAGTTGGGAAGGTTCACATTCCCTTAGTTGCTTGAAAATTAATCTCAAATTACCTTTTTATTAAATTAGAATGTTGATTTTTCTGTAAATAAAAACATGGCATGAGGTAGGATGAAACAAGGGGCATCACCCATCTCACCCACCGCTTTGACTAGAACCGATTCAAGCATATTTATGTTTGATTTCTAATTAGATTCCCAATTCCGATCCTATATTTGGTATGAATTCCAATTCAATTTCCAATCTCATTCAATATAATTTTCATTTTTATTAAATATTTGATCTAGTTTTCGATCTAACTTTTGATTTTTGACCCAATTTTGTAATTAAGGAGGTCCATTCGAGTTTGTTCAACCTAGTTTTATCAGTTTATAAGAAAACAGTTCGACCTGATTCAATATCTAAGATATCAGGCACACCTGGTATGTTAAAATCTTCTCAAGTTCAAATAGAGATTGACTGAGTACATTCCTTGTATCTTGTATCTGGTTTGTATCTCTTTAACATAGATACATAGAATACATGATGTATCATTTTCAGCTCTTGAGACAGTTATATTTTCTAAGTCACGGGTCCGATCCTTTGTATTACATGGTGTTACCTAGTGTACCTCAAGTTTATCTTCCTTCTATGATGGAACCACAATATACATTTCTACAATGATATCTTAAGAATACTTTATCACCAACTCCAAATTCTATCCTCCGGTAACCTTTATCTTTTTGGTGGCATTCTCAGCAAGCTTAATTTATTCGAGTTTGTGTTCACCACCTTCCTCCCAAAATAATGGTGTTCTACCCCTTCTTATATATAAGGCCTTTAATGAGGTAATCTTGATGTTTGATTGATAGTTATTGTATGTGAACTCAATAAAAAATATATAATCTTCACAATTCTAGTTAAAGTTCAAGATACATACTTGAAGCATGTATTTCGATGTAGGTATAATCTTCTTAGATTTCCCATTGGTATGGGAGTGGAATATTGTACTTATAGGAAGACTTGTCCTTAATAAAACCTGTAAACTAGGCCTAAATCAAGAAGTGAAGCGGGGATCCTAATCTAACCCAATTGGCATGAGTACTCTATAAATTCATACAATTTCTACTATACACAACTATGCCAATATCTCTAGAGAGTTAATTAGTTTGATAATTAGGAAGTGTGTGAAATTTGTAAGTCAATCTATGATCACCGCGCCCTCAAAGTTAGTGAGGTCATGTGACTAACTCCATCTTTTTCCCATTTCTACTTAGTATGGAAAGGGGCTGAAGGTTCCAATAAGCATATACCTTTTATTTAAATTATTCAATATTCAATGCATAAATCAATGTTTTAAAATACATTTTTTATTAAAATTCATTTCTAATTCAATTAACTAAAAAACCCTAATTATATGTGATTCATATGCTTTTCAAATATTATATTTTTTCCCATTTCATAGAAATAACCTCACCATTTGGAAAGAAATGAATTCACCCTACATTTGTGGTGAAAGTCCTAAAAAATGACCTCACCCTATACACGTGGTGAGGCACTTAGAAAAATGACATCACTACTACACCAGTGGCAAATGACCTCAAATTCAATCAATTATGCAAATATGGATATATACATATATGCAATAAACATTGAAATGCTCTTTAGGCAATAACTCAAACACTTACCAATATTGGGTCATCAAATAGAAAAAAAAATAAGAAAGAGAATAAACTTTTGAGTATGAAAATATTTTTTCTTGATCCTATTGAGTTAAAAATTAAAAAAAATTGATGAAAACTTTTATTTAATATTATATATTTTTTAAATTTTGTAAACTTACATATTAAATATATAAAAAGTTAAATTTTTTTACCTAAAATAGATATATTTTATATAAAAAATGTAAGACATTATAGTTTTAAAAGAGTATTACAAATAATTATGTAATTTAGGCACTTTGAAATTGAATTAGAACTTGATAAGATACTTATAAACTTAGAGTTAAATATAAATTAGATAATATTTGACTTTTAGTTTTATTACTCATATTAAACTAAAAAACTAGTAATGCTAAAAAAATTTTAGTAAGCTTCAAAATAGATATTTAATATCTCATATAGTCCTAGCCTCAATAAAAATTAGAGAAATATTAACAAAAATAAATAAATGAGATATAATTACACGAGATTTGTTAATTTTAATCCCACAAGTTTTTTTTAGGATATGTTTTATCAATGAATCTCCCGACATACTAGTCATATGCCCTTCATTATCTATATCTTATTGTATCCATTAACGCCCCTGTCTAAATCCTCTACTTCAGATCAGGGGCTTCCCTCCCGACTGGTGTTGTACACTAGCCTAATTATGAGAGCCGTGCATACCCAACCAACTCGACCGATTGAAAGAAAAAAAAATTATTTCTAAAATTTTACTTGAAGGTGATTAGAAAATGTTAAAGACTGTTTTTAAGGTGATAGACAAGTTTACGATTTGTTTTTTTTTTATATATTTCTCTCTAAATAATATCAAAGATAATTATTTTATTGAAAATAATAATTTATTATTATTATTTTATTATTTACATTTTTTCTAAAAATAAAATCAAAAAGCTATGTGACTTAGTCTGAGCGAACCTGGTTCCATGCCACTCGATGATAGGTTGTGATGCCAATGTCATATAATTATATTTTATATAAATATAATAATAAACATAAAATTGAAATATTAAAGAATATATTATTTTCTTATTTTTTAATTATGTTATGAATTATTTTAAAATATGGTATTTCGTATATAAATTCTAGATATGGACTCTTGAAAAGGTTAAGAAACGTAATTTATGACTGAGTTTTTTTAGGTGAAAATGTAATTAGGTATGGTGAGATCTCATTATGTGATGCCATATTCTTACGAAAATAAAAAAGGTAAAATATTTTGAGTTGGCAACTTATTATTTTAGTTTTGAATGGGTAAAGATTTTATAGCTTTACACATGAGAACTTATTTTTTAGTTGTAAATTCACCAATTATAAATATATATATATATATAATTTTTAATAATGTTCAATTAGGTAGAAATATAAATAATATTATGCCAACTTAATTTTTCACAAGAATATACAAAGTGAATCTAAACCTCATGCATTTTAGCCAATATGTTAAACTTATATATTTCTCACTATGAAATGATGTACATGAAGGCCGTGGTTAATGAGTGAAGGGTTTACCTTGGCAGAAGAAAAACATCAATTCAGTTTTTGGCAAAAAATTATCAATGAAGTCTCAGGCATCAATTAGATCACTCTAAATATCAAATCAATTCCTGACACAATGTATATCAAATTAGTCTACATAATCTTATTTAGATAACTTTATGTTTGTTTGAACATCATTTTATCCCCTAAGCATCAAATACATTCATGTACAACAATTAGATCCTTCCAAGCATGAATTATATCATCCCAATGCCAATTTAATTCATGAGATTCTGAACGAGCATAGTTCACCTGAAAGCAATATTTGCACTTCAAAGATGATGAGCCAGCCAAGTTTTATGGATATCAGACTGTCCATGAATTTTATTCTGTCATCCCTGTATACAGACATTCAATATTATAGTTGAGAGATGGTAGCATTTAAAAATAAAGACCAAGTATCAAAAATTTGATTCATTTAAGTAGACAAACCAATAATTTGCATGTAGTAACTACCTTTACTGTACTGTACACAAATTATAGATGTAATAAAGTGGATAGATTTGAAGCATGCGTACGTCACCAGCAAAGCACAATATACCGTGATTGAGCCCACCAGAGGTAAATCAATAAAGATAGATAACTGAACCCCCAACAGTAAAACTTCCCATTTTCCTCATTATTGATCTGTAATAGGCAGCCCAGGGATTGAGCGCTACTTAAGGGACCATCAAAGATTGATACTGTGCCCAAGTTACTGTCTCCCCATTTGTGATGATAAACAAGATTGTGTTTCAGCTGCTATGAACTTCTTCAGAACCTTGCAAAGATCATGCTGACTGATCTGATAGTAACATTACCAAACACATCCAGAATTTCTTCATCCCTAGCGGGATCATGTCAGTTGACATGACTATCATACAAACTTCTGATAACCCCAATTCTCAAGGTGAATTCTTAACTTCCAGTTGCTTGGGTTTGAGGTTTTGATGATTTTAGGTGAATTTATTATCCTTTAGTTGCTCAGAGTTGAGGAGAAGTCATCTATACCTATATTACCCCAGCTAATCTCTTCATGTATTTTGCCTGATAAATGTCCCCATGCACCTTAAGAATATAAAGCAAGAAACTTCAAGCAACCCATCTCTAAAGTTACTTCATGTAATTCATCTGACTTGCAGCAGCCCAACTTCCACAGTAACTTAACACTATCAATCTGACTCTTGTCTATCCACTTGATAAAAAAATCTCCTCTAACCTGAAATACATATAACATAAAAGTTTGTTAAGGTCCACCAAGGAATGCCAACAATTTATCAGAACCAATTCTCTATGTCACATATAGCATGTTTTCACTAAAGCAGAATGAAGAGCACATTAGCATTGTCGAGAATATTGAAACATTCAAATCAATTGTAGCTGACAGGCGAAAATAGAAAATATACAAGTCAACTCTGAACTCAGTGCAAAAAAGGATCAATAACTAGATGGTTGGTCACTCCAATAGCACCCCCTACATACATGTCAGAAGATAATGGATGCAGAATTCCAGTTGCTCTTCATCTCAAACTTACCGTTCTTCTGTTCAAGGACAGTCAATGCAGTCTCCAGCAATTGCCTGGCCTTCCGATCGGGAGTACATCCACCTGCCTCCATTTCCTTGTATATTTGTGGAACCTGTATCAAGCCCAAAAATATAAGAACACTTGGTACTGTCTCAAGAAGGAAAGGGATACTAAAATTTGAACTCCAAGAACTCAACTACTGAAAGACAACCACCTTTTCAAACTTCCGAGCTCTGATAAATGCTTTCATGAGTGTACTATATGTAACTACATCAGCTGAGATACCCTTCAGTACAAACAAGCAACACCATTGACATCAATAACTATCATTAAATCAATAAGGCACTGCTTTTCATTGTAGCAGAGAAAGAAAGAAACCTACGATTTCTTCCATATGATGGTAAATGGAGAGCGCTTCCAAATACTTTCCAGCCACACCAAACGCATTAATCAACACATTTAGCATTATCAGATTTGGCTCAATCCCATCTTCCTCCATCAGCTGAAGCACCTTAAGTGTCTGTTCCCATAGTCCCTGAGCATAAAAGTTTATTTCACATTCAGATAAACTGGAAGATTCTAACCAACTAGGTGTTACATGCTTGAAAGATCAACTATGGGGCAGCATATATGTACATTCAGCAGTGTACTTTATGAAGATATATCAACGAGGACATATAAGGAATAATATTCATATTGAATCAGTTGATAGAGGAAATTTCATGATTTGTTAGATAAGGACAAAATAATAAGCAGACAACCTGCTGAGCATACGCATTAGCTAAGAGACAGTAGATGCTCGTGGAGGGTTGAAGCCCTTCTGACTTGAGAGCACATATGCACTCCTTGGGATCCTGAAATCTTCCATACTGGCCATAAATGTCAACCAACACAGCATAAATAGCCCCACTGTCTTCATGCCCTCTATGTTTCATGTACTGAAAATTCTCCCTGATCAAATCCCACTTACCTTGTTCCCCAAGGCGGCTAATTATAGTTGTGAAGATCTTCGGGTCAGGGCACAACCCCTGAACTTGCATAGAGGTAAGCAAATCAACAGCCATCCCAAGATCACCAGCCTTGCAGTGCCATCGTATCAAAGAATTCCAAGTATTTACATTTGGAGTCACTCCCTCTTGTTTCATCTTCTCAAACACCTCCAAAGCCTCTGATAACTCGCCATGCTTTCCAAAGGAATCGATGACAGCATTATAGATGTGATGATCTGGAAGCATCCCCATCTCCTTGATATCTATGACAATGGCGATGGCCTTCTTCCACATTCCATTGTCCCTGTAAATACCGATGACCCTACTGTAAACATATGAGGTGAGCTCAAAACCCTGGCGCCTCATCTTATTGATAATGGACCAAGTATCATCTAGCCGCCCTGCACTGACGTAGTAATCCAAGAGAATCTCAAAAGACTCCCGGTTCTTATGGATCCCCAAAGCATCCATGACAGCTAAGAGCCGACAGGAGAGCCCAAGCTGGCCTTTCCTCAGGAATCCACGGAGCAGTACGTTAAACAGCCGTAGCGGAGGCCTGATGCCTAAAATCGACATCTCCAGGAAGAGGAGCTCACACTCTGATGTCCTACCGAGGGCACCCAGGGACTCCATGAGGCAGGAATAAGAAAGAGGACTGGGGATGAAGCCCTTGGCCTCCATTTGGGAGAGAAGTGCCATGGCCTCGTCGATGTCTCCTGCTCTGCAGCGGTCGCGAATCCAACGATTGTACATCTCTAGGGAAGGCTCCTCATCTCCAAGAAGAGTACAATTTGAAGAATTGATGAAAACTGGGGAGGATTGTGCTGACGGGACGATGTGATGGCGATTAGATGGAAAAGAGGAAGGAGGGAAATGGCCACGGTGGACGAGGAGACAGGAAGAGTCATGAGAAGGGAATCGAAGCGGGAAGAAGCCATCAATAAATGTATGAAATAGAAGAGACGAAGCCATCATGCTATGAGTATGAATCTTTCTCCAGCTTACCTAGCAATTCGAGCAACTAGGGCTGAGTGAGTGGCAACCGGAATCGCTGAATTCGCATAGATTTGTTGAGAAGCCATGGCAGAGAATTCCCTAATCCTATAAGAGAAGATTGCAAGTATAATAAAAAGATAGAGTGAGAGGGATTCTCTTCTATAATGTATCAATTAGGTAATATCTTCCTTACACTCGTTCATAGTCAATGAGGTTAGTTACCCGAATGAGCAATACCTCTATCCTTAAATTTTCATCGTATTTGTTTTAATAGAAGTATGCAATTTCTTCCTTATTTTTTTCTTTGAAAAAAATAAAAACACTAATGAATGAATTCTATATTGTCATCGGATAAAATTAATTTTGTTGGCATGATATTATCGTATTCATGTTTAACTTTAATGGATTGACTAAAAAATTAGAAATAATTTTATATGTAAAATTACATAGGTGATCCTATTTGGTGACAGGAAGTTTTGGAATGTAAATAATGTCGTTGTAAAGAAAAAATAAAAAAACAATAAATATTGTGTGAGACTCATCAAATCCCAATAAATCAATAAATATTATTACACTAAAAAATTCTAAAAATATTATTAAGTTATTTAGCCTAGTTATACTCTCAATTTTACTGACTTTTTTTGGTGAGTTCTTGGTTTATTTGTTCCTATCATAACCTTTTATATCCTTGGTATGGCTTCAAATTTAATGTTTTAATCTGTTATAAATGTTTGCTAAAAAAATCATTAAACCATTTTAGTAGTCTTTTTTATTTTCCCTTCGTTCCCTCATCATTTCTATTTTGAAATATCTAGTTTATTATTCTATATTGCAACAGAATTTATGAAAATATTATGTTTTTATTCCCTCCTTAAGTATTTAATAATATACCTTATAGCATCCTACAAATAGACAACATGCTCATATATCTAGTCTACCGGAATATATTCTTAATGTTAATATGAACTATAATTATTGAAAGTATTTTTAAAATAAATATGTTCAATGTTGTGATTTAAAAATTACTCATTTTTGTGGGCTCAAATTCAATAGAAATGAGTCGGATATGGTACATAGTTCTAGTAATTAGTTATAAGCCAAATCATGATAATAAAATACTTAATAATTGGTTTTATTTGAAATATATCATACCCGATAAATTTTTATCAAGAATATTTAATGATTGGTTTTGTGTGAAATATGTCAGGCTCGATCATTTTTATCAAGCTAGGGAGTAGTCTTGTACCGTAGATAGAACAAATATATTTGATTGATGATAAACTATCTTGTATGTGATTGTTGAATGAGATTATTAGATGTCAAATATGAGATAATGATAATTCCAATGGCCGTTGAATAACAAGATTAGAATAAAAGAAAAACTTAGTGAAGGGGAAAATGTTTTATATCTCAATAGCGAACAAAACTCGATATGTTTGGAGGTTGAGTCGTAATTCTCACATAGACAGTATGACATTAACACCTTGGTCCATACAAGTAAGTGGCTTGTAAAGGCGTTTTAGGCCTTAAGTGTAATAGAATGAAGTTCAGTTCTACTCTTTTTAGATAAACTCTGTGAAATTTTTCTTAAAAGTATCTCTTGTTTTAGAGTATGTGATTAATTGTGAACAGTATATTACGGTATCAGTCAATTCTATTTAGTGAGCTTTATTGCTCACCCCCTTCAATCCTCATTTCTTATAACTAAAGAGTAGAATAGGTACAATAAAGTTAGAATAAGCCATAATAACTTAAAGTATACCTTTCATTCCGTACTTAATCCCGTTATCTTTTATTGAACATGTTTTCCATATTTTAAATGAGTATTCTTTAAAAGATATTTTTATATGTTTTGCTTATTTTGAACCTTAAATCATGTCGGACTTAAAATGATAAGGGCATCCATCGTTGTAATATCGAGAGAACGTGGCGAGTGTGACAACTTAAATGTTATTAGAGCCCAAGTTTTTTAGAAAACTGAGATTTTGAAAAGTGAAAATATTTTTAAAAAATAATGTACCAGGAAAGTACTGTTTAGGCTTCTATAAACCCTAAAGAACCCAATACCCAAAAAACAACCAATTGGAAATATAATTAAAGAAGAAAAATTTTTCTATTGAAATAAAATCTAGCTCTACGACCTTATAATGATAGCAACCTCACGAAATAGGGGCACATTTAAATACCAACTTGGGAATGTCCAGAAACCAAAAAGTAGAAACATTTCACCAAACAAGACTATAGTAAAATATATAATGTTACACCCTTACCCGATTTAGTTGAAACCTTGTGAACAATCTGTTACACCTTTTGGTAAAAAAAAAATTAAACATAATTGTGGTATTGGAAAGAGTTAGGCTTATCTTGAAAATATTTCCAAAGAATCCCAAGAAAATATAATTTCATAAAATGTACTAGAATAATATTAATGTGCAAAACATATTAGGAAGTTAATTTTTCAAACAAGTTCTTCGTCATGATTTTTCCTAAAAGGGGTTTAAGTGAGGGAGTGAGTCTACAACCCAGTGAGTGGATAATAAGGTAAAAAAAAGGTTCAAGGGATTATTTATTGATTAACTTTATTCTCCTTCATGACTTTTTGGTTTAACAAACAAGTAAATGCCCTTTTATCATTAAAGGGTATATTTCTTCGTAGAACAGTCCTCGACCGTTCTACTTATAGTACGGGGTGACTTTACCGTCCACCTTGGTGACAGATTTTTAACTTCCACCACAAGTCTGTGTGTGTGAGCACAATTGCTCAACCCCCACACTCTTCTGAAACTTTATGTCCACTGGTGTGGGACAAGACTTCTCCCCCTTCTTCATTCTCCTCAATGCGCATTAAGCTCCCAAAAATTCTCGACATAATAAATACGTCAGATTTCCCTCCGGACACACAGTGCCACTACCACTTGTCAGCCACTGGTTGGCTAAGGTTGTAAACCTTGTCCTTTGATAATAAGAAAATCGGGAAAAGAACCGGTCATTTTTAATTTGAAAACCGAGTTGGTTTACAAACTGAAACCTATAGGGAAAGGGCAAACCGAGAAATTTATGGATCCCGAGTGACCCAAAGAGTCCCAAAAGTCATGAAAAATGACTTAAGGATGAATTGGAGATGAAAACTAAACTGGTTTAAGTGAACCTGATCTGAACCGGTTTGAACCACTATTGAACTGGATGCTAAATTCATTTTTCTAGGTGGCTTAGAAAATTCAAATTTGAGATTTGAGGCCACCATTGGATAAAAAATGAATTTATAAATTTTTAGATTTGAAAATTTCGGTCGAATCGGGGGTGAACCGGCCGGTTTAAGCTTTGAATCCGGTTTAGACCGGTCTAGTTCTGTTCGGAACAGTGTCGTCTTCTTTCTTCAGATGACAGCATTGTTCACTCGCTAGAAAATTGTGCAGCACTAACGAAGCTGAAAAGTCTCCGACCAGGAAGTTTCAGGCAATAAATGACTATCATTAAGGTGCCAATCGGATGACCAAGAAGTCCCCGAGCTTCCTATATAAAGAACCCCTCCTCATTCATCCTCTTCACACCTGAAAACCTCACTCTCTCTCAGCTACTTAGTTTTCCGGCGAAGCTCGAACCAAAGCTCTGATATAGGGTCTTTTTTTTAGCCAAAGAAGGTGTGGTCAGGTTCTTTAGAACCAGGGAGAAGTCAGCTACCTGAGGTAGTCTCCATTTGCTCCGAGGGTAGTCGGAGAGACACCGATGTGATAGAATAGTGAAGCACCTCCGATGGACCAAAGCTACCCTATTTTGGCCGAGCTAAAAACGGCCAATTCGAGCCCCCCTCAGGCCAAACCAAGCCCTCCCAACACCTTCGTAGCCCTCCTACAACTGAATTAGAGCTAAAAGGTAAGCCAATTTGACTCCCCTTTATAATTTCCGACCGGTGCTAGAGAGAGAACCGACAGAACTTTGATGATAAAATTCTCACTCAATTCGGCATCAATTGATGCAATTCTTGATCCTAGGAGGAACCTCAGGACAAGAGCTACCTGCTCAGATTGAAAGCTCGGATTGTCGCGCCCCCGACAATAAGCTTTCTAAGCTTTCTCTCTCTAAGTCCAGTTTTCCGGCAAAGCTCCGTTTGAGCTCATTCTAGCACCAAATCGTGCAATTCAAAGTGCAATTGAATCGTATGAAGGTGTAGAAACTCTCATCTAACTTCAATTTCAAAAATTAAACTCATTTGATCTATCAATTTGATGAAATCAAATTCGGCTGAGTTAAAAGGTTGAAATTGGGGAAATGTGGGAATTTCATAAAATTCGAGGGACTAAAGTGCAATTTCATAAAATTGAGGACCAATTGGGCATGATAAAGATGTTGGAGGACTAATTGGGTAATTTTGGAATTTTGGGGGCAAAACTTACCATTTTTATAAAGTATGGGCAAAATGGTAATTTTGGAAAAGTTGGGGGACCAAATTGGAAATTTGGGAAATTGAACACCTTTTTATGAAATTGAATAAATTGAGGTCCCAAGGTGAATTTTAAAAGTTTCAAGACTCAATTTGAGGAAAAACCGGCATTTGGGACTTAGAGAAAAATAATTTTATGGACCTAATTACAAATAAATAAAAGGTTTAGTTCTCTCATTAATTTGTAATGAATGAACGCTATTAGGCCAAGTGATAATGAATAAGGATGTTCATATTGTGTAGGAACATGAAGTACTGGGAACGCCAGCAAGGACAAGCTCACGTGAATACAAAGAATTGGTCGAGAGGAATTCACTGCATTAACAGGTGAGTGGGAATTTAATATCATACCCGATTGGGATGATAAGCACCTCGAAAATGAAAATCCACTGCTAAGTGGTATTTTAATCATCACATCTAAGAGGAGTGATGTGGAAATCATGCGGGAAAACTACTTACATGTTGTAAGTAGATCATACCTAGTTGGTATGATGAAACTTACTCGAATGAAGTGGAAAACATGCTTATCGGTTATAAGCGGAGGTGTCCTTATACTCGGTTGGTATAATGGATAGTTGAAAAGTATATTTTGTCAAAAGTGCTCTACCCTGATTGTGTGCCACTACTTAAACATTTTGGGAGACCTTCTTGACGGGAGCTCGAATAGCTCATATAGGTTGGAGGCCTCGGTTTTGGAACTTGGGGGATAATATGCCCGATTTTGAAAATCTCAAATAGTGAGCCCTAGGCCAATTGGCACGAGCAAGAGCTCATAAACAAACATGATTATTATGCCATGAAAACTTAAGTAAACGAGTTGTTTGACTATGGTACAGAGACAGGACCGACATACTCAATGGACTGGCGGTAGTGCGACATGACAGGGCTCAGGACTAGTCTAGGCAAACAGCTGCATGTCGAGTTAAGGGTCGGGGTCGTTGGACCAATGGCACCACAGATTATATGGCTTATGTGAAAAAACTATTGTTTGTGCATGCTCTGTGTTAGGGACCTTCAAGACGCCCAAGAGGGGTAGTGATGTGTCCTAGGGCTCTGGACGACCTGGTGGATATAAGGGTATTTAGTCGTACGAGAAGTCCTGCGAAGCTTGGAGTAGCTTCAAGTGCATGAGACCGGGGTAGGGATGGGATGAGGTCTCTGTCCTCATACGGACATGAAGATTTGTTATGGGATTGAGGGTCGGATGTCGCGAACATCCACTCATTCTCAGGGTAGAAGTGGACATGTTTCTATCTAGGTGGCCGGTAAAGTCGCTCCGACACCACAAGTGGGTTCAATAGATAGGCTGGCCTGCGATTGTATGTTTTACCTTCAAGATGAATGATGTGTGTTGGGTGATGACACACCATGGTAATAAGAAATGATTATTTTTTAAATTGATGGTGGGAAAATTTAAGGAAATTAAGGAGTCTAGCACACTCCATTTTTGGAAAACTATTTTTCATCGAACTAAAAATCTTTTTTTTAAAATACCCATTCACTGAGTTGTAGAAACTCAACCCTCTTTTTATCCCTTTTCAGGAAATAAAGAAAATGACTAGAGATAACACCAAACCTTACCCTCTGTCAAGTATGCTTGATCTCTCCTAAGCTTGCATTTTATTTGATATATGTCTCTCCAGGGAATAAGGTTAAAAGTACGTCTGGCTCCACTTGAGTTAAAGAAGGAGAAAAATCCTTTTGAACCAAGAGAGCGGTGGGTTGATCACGGGGATCTGACCAAACTAGGTCGGGGCGTGACATCATATCCCTATAACGGGTACACCCTAAAACCCTCCAAATTAGTTCAAAAGAATCATGTAAACTGAAGATCTTTTTATTTAATAAAGAAAACTTTCTTCTAAACTATACGCTTATTCAATCAGGATATACACAACTATGGGGACAATAAGTCTATGCCCTATTTTACTCCATAACTAAGAGATCCTTCATCAAGGAAGAGTTTATTTCAAGAGTACCCCTAGAACTCACTCCACTAAAACAAAGTCTTAATATCCTTACACCTTTAGGAGAAAGTTTAAACAAGAATAAACAATTAAAAGGATGTTAGATAAAGATTGGAGGAATCAAACTTGAAGTTGACTTGATCTCATTACCCTTAAAAGAGGTTGAAGTAATCCTTGGAATGGATTGGTTGAGTAACCAGCAGGTGAGGATGGACTGTGGGAAGAAGACGGTAACCTTCCACACTCCCAAGACGAAAGGATTAAAGTTCAAGGGAGATAGAAGGAAAAGTGAAGTACAAATTGTGTCCCATCTAAAGCCCAAAAGATGATACAAAAAGGTTGTACATCTTTCCTGGCCATGGTCGTAGATGAAAAGTCTGAAGAAAAGAGACTAAAAAACATTCTGGTAGTTATACACTACCCAAAGGTATTTCCAAAAGAGCTACCTAGACTACCTCCACGTCAGCAAGTTGACGGAATAGAAGGAACAAACCCCATATCGTATGGCTCCGACAGAGTTGAAGGAATAGAAGGAACAATTGGATGAATTATTGGAGAAAGATTTCATACATCCTAGTCAGTCTCTGTGGGTGCCCCTATTCTATTCGTAAAGAAAAAGGACGAAAGTATGAGAATGTGCATAGACTACAGAAAGTTGAATCAAGTCACCATCAAGAATCGATACCCACTTCTGAGGATAGACGATTTATTCGATCAACTAAAAGGAGCAGCTTACTTCTCCAAAATAAACCTTCGATCGAGCTATCATCAACTCAGGATCCAAGAGGAGGACATTCCCAAAACGACATTCTGGTCCCGATATGGACATTATGAGTTCAGAGTAATGTTGTTCGGACTAACGAATGTCCCTGCAGCCTTCATGGATTTGATTAACCGTATGTTCCAACCATATTTGGACAAGTTCATGATAGCTTTCATAGATGACATCCTTATATACTCACGAATTAGGTTAGAACATGAAGAGTATTTAGCAATTACCTTGGAGATATTAAAGGAAAATCAATTATATGCAAAATTCTCCAAGTGTGAGTTTTGGCTATAGAAAGTAGGATTCTTATGACACATAGTGTCCAAGGATGGAGTTAAAGTAGATCCAGCCATGGTGGAAGCCATATCAGATTGGAAGGCTCCAAGGAATCCGACAAAAATAAGAAATTTCTTAGGTTTGGCAGGATACTATAGACGGTTCGTGCAAGACTTTTCTAAGATACCAACTCCTCTAACTCGAGAGCTGTGAGAAGTCTTTCCTAAAGTTAAAGACTCGACTGACAACCACACCGGTACTCTCCTTACCTAACTCTAATACAAGAGAGTACATCGTCTATAGTGATGCATCTGGATAAGGACTTAGGTGTGATTTAATGCAACAAGGGAAGGTTATCACTTGTGCCTTGCGACAACTTAAGGTACATGAAAAAAACTACCCAACTCATGATTTGGAATTAGATGAAATAGTATTAGCCCTAAAGATTTGGTGACACTACCTTTACAGGGTTAAGTGTAGGATATACACAGATCACAAGAGTCTTAAGTACTTCCTAACTCAAAAGGAGTTAAATCTCTGCCAGAGGAGATGGTTGGAATTGGTTAAGGACTTTGACCTTGTGATCGAATATCACACCGGAAAGGTAAATGTGGTAGCAGATACCTTGAGTTGTAAGTACCAAAAAGAGGTGACACAAGTAAAAACAAGTTACATACCCCTATTGCAACAATTGGGAAAAATGGAGGTGAACCTGAAAATGGACAAGCAGGAAAGGTGCCCAGTGGCTAATGTGGTAGTGAGGCCCAGTCTAACTGAGCAAATTCAAGCTCAACAAAAAGAAGATAAGGAACTTTAACCCTATTTGGATCCAATTAATAGAGAAACTAAACTAGACTATAACATGCACAATGATGGGGTGCTGACCTACAAGGGTAGGGTATGTGTACCTCAAAGTAAGGAACTAAAGATGTTAATCCTAGAAGAGGCACACGATTCGGTATATGCTATGCATCCGAGCAGTACTAAAATGTACCGCACCCTCAAACAAGTATATTGGTGGAAAGGTATGAAGAGGGACATTATGGAATATGTAGCTTGATGCTTGTCCTGTCAATAGATAAAAGTGGAGCATCAGAAACCGTCAGTACTGCTACAATCCTTACCAATTCTAGAGTGGAAATGGGAGTACATCACCATGGACTTTGTCACGGGACTACGGCTAACAAGAAAGGGTCAAGATGCGATTTGGGTCATCATGGATAGATTGACCAAATCAGGTCATTTCCTTTCTATAAGAGTGACGAACACAGTGGAACAACTGGCCTTATTATACATGAGGGACATGGTGAGACTCCATGGTGTTCCGGTGAGTATAGTATCAGATAAACATCCAAGATTTACTTCAAGGTTTTGGCCAAGATTACAAAGTGTTATGGGAACCAAGCTCCACATGAGCACGGTGTTTCATCCTCAGACAGATGGGTAGTCTGAGCGAACCATCCAAGCCTTGGAGGGCATGCTAAGAGCATGCGTACTCACCATGAATAAAGGCTGGGAAGAATACTTGTGCCTGATGGAATTTGCTTACAATAATAGTTATCAGGCCAGTACTCAGATGGCTCCCTATGAAGCCCTTTATGGACGACCATGTCGTACCCCTCTATTTTGGGAAGAAGTGTAGGAAAGAAAGTTAGAAAGGGTAGAACTAATTGAGGATGCCATGGAGAAGATAAAACTAATTAGGAATCGCCTTAAGACCGCACAGGACAGGCAAAAGAGTTATGCAGACAATCGAAGGAAAGATTTGGAGTTTCAGGTGGGAGATCAAGTATTTCTCAAAGTATCCCCATGGATGGGAATACTTAGGTTTCAACAAAGAGAAAAGTTGAAACCAAGGTATATTGGTCCATATCCTAACATTCAAAGGATAGGACTGGTGGCCTATAAATTGGAACTACCTCCAGACCTATAGAGAATACACAATGTATTCCACATCTCTGTGCTTCAGAAGTATCAGCCTGATCTTAGTTATGTATCAGACCGACCTCCACTAGAGCTAGAAGAGAACCTAGCCTATCAAACGAAACTAATATGAATCATCGACTGGAGGGACAAGAATTTAAGGAATAAGAGAATTCCTATGGTCAAAGTTCTATGGCAGAACGAACCCGTGCATGAAGAGACATGGGAAACCAAAAGTGTGATGAGGGATAGTTACCCTCAATTATTTAGCATTTAACTATTTTGGGGACAAAACCCCTAAGGGGGGAGTTGTAAACCCCATCCTTTGATAATAAGAAAACTGGGGAAAAAACCGGTCATTTTCAATTAAAAAATCGAGTTGATCTACAAACTGGAACCAATAGATAAAGAGCAAACTGGGAAATTTATGGATCCCGAGTGACCCAAAGAGTCCCAAAAGTCATGAAAAAGGACTTAAGGATGAATTGGAGATGAAAACCAAACTGGTTCAGGTGAATCAGATCCGAACTGGATTGAACCGGTTTGAACCACTATTGAACTCGATGCTAAATTCATTTTTCTAGGTGGCTTAGAAAATTCAAATTTGAGATTTGAGGCCACCAATGGATAGAAAATGAATTTAGGAATTTTTAGATTTGAAAAATTAAGTCGAATCGGGGGTGAACCGACTGGTTTAAGCTTTGAACTCGGTTAGTACCGATCCAGTCCGGTTCGGAATAGTGTCATCTTCTTCCTTTAGATGACAACACTATTCACTCATTGGAAAATCACGCAGTATCAACAAAGCTAAAATGTCTCTGGCCAAGGAGTTTCAAGCAATGAATGATTGTCATTAAGAAGCCAATCGGACGACCAAGATATCCCTGAGCTTCCTATTTAAAGAGTCTCTCCTCATTCATCCTCTCCACACCTGAAAACCTCACTCTCTTTCAACTACTCAATTTTTTAGCAAAGCTCAAACCAGAGCTCCGATATGGAGTCTTTTCTGAGGCAAAGAAGGTGTGGTTGGGTTCTTTAGAACCAGGGAGAAGTTAGCTACCCGACGGTAGTCTCCATTTGCTCTGAGGGTCGTCGGAGAGATGCCAGCGTAATAGAACAGTGAAGCACCTCCCATAGACCGAAGCTACCCTATTTTGGTTGAGCTAAAAATAGCCAATTTGAGCCCCTCTCAAGCAAAACCAAGCTCTCCCAGCACCTTCACAACCCTCCTAGTTGAATTAGAGCTAAAAAGTAAGCCAATTTGGCTCCCCTCTATAATTTTCGACCGATGCTAGAGAGAGAATCGATAGAACTTCGATGATAAAATTTTCACTCAATTCGACATCAATTTATGCAATTTTTTATTCTAGAAATAACCTCAGGACAAGAGCTACCAGCTCAAATTAAAAGCTCGGTCTGCCGCGCTCCCGACGGTAAGCTTTCGAAGCTTTCTCTCTATAAGTCTAGTTTTTCGGTGAAGCTCTGTTTGAGCTAATTTCGACACCAAATCGTGCGATTCAAAGTGCAATTGAATCGTATGAAGGTGTAGGAACTCTAATCTAACTTCAATTTCAATAATAAACTCATTTTATCTATCAATTTGATTAAATTAAATTCGGTTGAGTTAGAAGGTTGAAATTGGGGGAAAATTTTGGGGAAATTTGGGAATTTTGAAAGTTTGAGGGACTAAAGTGCAATTTCATAAAATTGAGGAGCAATTGGGCATGACAAAGATGTTGGAGGACCAATTGGGCAATTTTGGAATTTTTGGGAGCAAAACTTACTATTTTTGTAAAGTAGGGGCAAAATTGTAATTTTGGAAAAGTTGGGAGACCAAATTGGAAATTTGGGAAATTGAACCCCTTTTTGTGAAATTGAATAAATTGAGGCCACAAGGTGAATTTTAAAAGTTTTGGGACTCAATTTGAGGAAAAGCCGACATTTGTGACTTAAAGAAAAATAACTTTAGGGACCTAATTGCAAATAAATAAAAAGTTTAGTTTTCTCATTCATTTGGAATGAATGAAGGCTATTATGCTAAGTGATAATGAACAAGGATATTTATATTGTGTAGGAACACGAAGTACCAGGAATGCCAAGAAGGACTATCTCATGTGAATACAAAGAACTGGTCGAGAGGAATTCACTGCATTAACGGGTGAGTGAGAATTTAATATCATACCTGGTTGGGATGATAAACACCTCAAAAATGAAAACCCACTGCTAAATGGTATTTTAATTATCACACCTAAGAGGAGTGATGTAGAAATCATGCGGAGAAAATACTTACCTGTTGTAAGTAGATCATACCCAGTTAGTATGATGAAACTTACTCGAAGGAAGTGAAAATCTTGCTTATCGGTTATAAGTAGAGATGTCCTCATACTTGGTTAGTATGATGGATAGTTGATAAGTATATTTTGTTGAAAGTGCTCTCCCCTAACTGTGTGCCACTACTTAAACATTTTGGGAGACTTTCTTGACGGGAGCTCGAATAGCTCATATAAGTCGGAGGCCTCGATTTTGGAACTTGGGGGTCTAATATGCCCAAATTTAAAAATCTCGAACAGTGGCCCCTAGGCTAGTTGGCATGAGTAGGAGCTCATAAACAAACATGATTATTATGCCATGAAAACTTAAGTAGATGAGTTGTTTGGCTGTGGTACCGAGACATGATCAACATACTCAATGGACTAGTGGTAGTGCGACATGACAGGTCTCTGGACTTGTCAAGACAAATAGCTACAAGTTGCGTCGAGGGTCGGGGTCGTTGAACTAGTGGCACCATAGATTATTTGGCTTATGTGAAAAATTGTTGATTGTGCATACACTATGTTACGGAACCTTCAAGATGCCCAAGATGGGTAGTGATGCGACACAAGGCTCTGGACGACCTGGTGGATATAAGGGCAGTTAGTCATACCAGAAGTCTTGCGAAGCTCGAAGTTACTTCAAGCGCATGCGACCGGGGTGGGGACAGGATGAGGTCTCTGTCCTCATACGGACACAGAGATTTGTTACGGGATTGAGGGTCGGATGTCGCGAACATCCATTCATTCTTAGGGTTGAAGTGGACATGCTTTTATCTAGGTGGCCGGTAAAGTCTCTCCAACGCCACAAGTGGTTTCAGTGGACGGGATGGCCTGCGATTGTGGTTTTACCTTCATGATGAAGGATGTGTGTTGGGTGATGACACAACGTGGTAACAAGAAATAGTTATAAAAAACTGAAATTTAGAATGAAAGGTTTTTAAAATAAAATAAGGAGTTTGGCAAACTCCAAATCAAACATTTTTCCTAAAAGTTAAATTTTGAAAACCCATTCACTAAGTCGTTGTACTCACTCCCTCCCTTATATCCCATTTAGGTAACCCCGAAAAGTTTACCCCCAAAGACCACTAACTAACACACTTGTAAGACAGGTATGATAAGTTTAAAATTTTGTGAAATTTTGATTTATGTTATTCCAAGAAAGGTGCAGGTTTAAAGGACATCTTACTCCTCATGGTTTATAAACAAAGGGCAACCCTTGGTAAATCGGGAGAGTGGCGGGTTGATCACGGGAATTCGACCAAACCGGGTCAGAGCATGACAAAGGTCATCCGACGTGGCTCTACAACGTGTCAACCTCTAATTGGTCAACCGTTTCTCTCACATCCTTGTTGGATGCTGACGTGGCATCCTTGCCATGTTTCAGCTCCTCATTAGTCAACCTTGCAAACGAGACTTCTTCTTAGTTGACCGTTGACTAAGGACACGTGTTACTCTCCTATTGGTCAGTCGTCGTGAATTTTCCTCCTTTGACCATTGACCGATGACACGTGTCACACTCTAATTGGTCAACGCTTCCAGGCACTGACTGAGCAGCTGACTAGGCGTGCTTCTTCATGTGTCATGCCCTGATTGGTTGTGCATGCTGACTGGGCGCTAACTTGGTGGGTGACCTGTTGACTAGTTGGACCGTTGACCAATTCAGATAGACCGGGTTCGATGACCCAAAATTAAAAATCAGTTGATTCAGGCCCGATTCGACCGGTTTTCTTAAAATTAAAAATTTCTAAATTCATTTTCTATCTAATGGTGGCTTCAATTTTCCAATTTGATATTTTTAAGCCATGTAGAAAAATGAATCTTTGAACCGATTCTTCATAATTCAATCTAGTTTAATCTGGTTCAGGTCTGGTTCACTCTAAATTGGTATAGTTTTCCCATCCAATTCACTTCATAGTTCTTTTCCATGATTTTTAGGTATTTATTGGCCACTTGGGATTTTCTAAATTCATGTCTTAACCCTTATTTACCAATCCTGGTGCATTTAGATCCTCAGTTTTCTCTTGAAATTTTCTGGTTCCCCTTTTTGGTTCCTTATTTTGAGAAAACGAGGTTTACAATGTGACTAAAGGAAACTTGGGGGCCCAAATAGAAGACTTGGGAAAAGTAAGGCCACTAGGTGGTAAATAAGGAAATTTTGAGCACTTAGACAAGTTTAAAGTTGAAAGGAGATTACCTTAATCTCTAGGGACTAACCTTAGAGAAGGTTAGAATAAGGGTTGGTTCTTCAACTAGTAAGTCAGGTAAATTGGGCCCATGGCGGCGAAACCTTAAATTTGTGAGAGAATTTTAGTATGTTAGTTTAAGAGTACTAAGAGTGGGAATTGGTCACTATAGCGAAGATACTAGAACTCACCCGAAATGAATGTGTTCTATAAAACTAAGGTGAGTAAGAGTATTGACGACAAGTTCAATTGGATCAAACAGAGCACTTGCTTGCTTGAATAAATGTCTTGAAATGAATAGTAACCTTACTTTAGAACTCGTATAAGAAGTGTAAAATGATTAAGTGCATGTCCATTAAAGCAAACATTACTTTAAAAGTTAAAAGTACGAAAAAAGTTGTAAGACTGGTGTATTTCCGTGTTGAGGTCCATTAGGGTTGGATATTAGGATTGTGTGCCCAATTTATTGATTGGGGAGACAGTCGAGTGATATACCGAACTCTCGATAATTATATGTTGTGTGCATTGATTTGGAGATAGTTGGAATAAGGATCTTGCTCGTAAGATACTGAATTGGGTCTGAGTGTGTCTGTGATTATGATTGTGTCTTTATTACTACTTTGAAATACCGGTATAGGAGGGGTGCGAAAGGATGCCATCTGAGGTAGTACCATTGCTAATGGGAAATTGGAAAGGTGTTTGGGGAGATTTTGCTATGTGCCATCTTCCAGATTTCCCAGTAAATCTAGTTGATGTACGGGTACCATCTTAGTACATCGCTACGATGAGAAATGGGGGAATTAAGTTGTATGTGTAGGGGGCATATGCTGATGAGTGGAGGCTATATGTGGCCTTGACCCCGGATGCTAAGGCATCCAACTGAGAGACAACACTTGTGTGGTATCGGTTGTGGCAGAGCACATGTGAATCTCACACTCTCAATCTATCTAGTTTTGTATCATTAGATACATTCCAGTGCGCTTATAGGGCCATAAGTAGCCCATGTATGTGGGTCGTGAGCTGCTCATGCGTATGCGAGATCTGAGTTTACGATGATTGTTATCATGCTTTTATATAATGTGTTTACTTGTGGGTACTAATAGGGAGACCTAGAAATACCTGATGACGATGGGAAGTACATTTTCATTAAGGAACCCTAAAAAGGAAAATTGTGGTATGCGATTTAAAGTGGGATGTCTGAGTTGTAAGTCATGTAGTGGCCAGACATTAGTATCTCATTCACTAAGTTGTGAACTCATCCCCTCCCCTAAATAATTACAAGTAAACGTCGAGGAGGCTAGGGACACAAGTGGGAGAACATCCCCAAGACAATTATCATCTAAGTAGCCCTATTAACCTACATACAAAGTTTTGATTATACTTCTTATCAACTTGTTATTTTTCCCGTGATATTTTTGTAAATCATTTTGGGCTATAATGCGAGTTTTTAAAGAAAAGTTTTAAATTTCTACTGCAAAATATAAAAAAGTTTTATCGGAAGCCTTAGTAACTCTAGTTTCACTTTGGTGAGGATACCAACCATGGTGACATCAAGTGGGATTGGCGTGGGGTTTACGGGACCCCAGCCGATAGAATCGTATCGAGCGTGACATTGGTACATAAGAGTAAATATGGGCATAACATTATAGGTGGGGGTTAGTAATTCTCAGGGTTCATCAACACATTAGTTGAGAGAATCAAGCTCGATGGGTAAAACTATAATTTGTGGAAAATTACGAGATAATATTTATAAGTACTTAGCTTGATATCTAAATTGATCCCGATTATACAATTTGATTCATGTAGAATGAATTATATAGCTAGCTGATCACATGTAGTTCACACAACTCTGAGTTAATGAAAATAACTGTTAGGACGAAAAGGTTATGATGAAAATTATGAGCGGTAGTATTGACGATAAATTTGATTGGATTGATCTAAAACATTTTACTAATTTTGCTAATTC
The DNA here is from genome assembly GCA_030064435.1 of Trapa incisa. Taxonomy (NCBI): domain Eukaryota; kingdom Viridiplantae; phylum Streptophyta; class Magnoliopsida; order Myrtales; family Lythraceae; genus Trapa; species Trapa incisa. The sequence goes on along the minus strand of CM057770.1, from coordinate 3,755,936 downwards.
TCTAAAAATATATGATGAATGATTTAGAAAATTATTCAAAAAATTGAAAAATAACATGGATGCATGCTCACTAAATAATATCGTTTTAAGAACTATAGAGCATTCTAGGACTATGTGAGTAAGGGCCTTGTGCCTATAATATCATGGCTTATAGGAGTTATTCGAGTAATACACTAAACTATGTGTGACATGTTTGTGAACAAGATATTGAATGCTGAATTTTGTACATGTACATGTACATGAGTAGTTAGTTCGTTAGGATATGGTCCAAACTAGCAATGATATATTAATCATTCATACTAATAAGAACCACACTAAATAAAAATTTGAGATAGACATTATTAATACCTGAGTTCATATTTGTGAATATACATGTATGTACATTCTACACATGTAGGAAATGAGGTGTTGACATGACACATGTCGAGTTAGTTTCGATGCATAAGAAAATTGGAATGGTGGATAAAAGGAGCGACGAGAAGAGGAAGGATTGAGTCGCATGTGTAAGGTACATGTTAAAGGTTACCAGTGAGATATTGATATGAACTCGAATGCTTTTTTTTGCACAATACATGAACTCAAATAATAAGTTATCTAAATAAGAGGGGGATTTGAAAGGTATGAATTGTGAAGAGTACATGTAAAGCACACACTCTCATCTTACCCAATAAAAATTATAATATAACTTTTGGATATAATTTGGGTTATAAGTTGCAGTATGCACTATTTTTTTTTGCTCAATGCAAGTATGCACTATTAGTTATGATATGTTGAAATAATTTATTTGAAAATAAAAAGTTTGACCCAATTTAATTTAGAATTACAGTTTTTGGGTGTAACAGCAAACAGTTGGATAAAACTATAAATAATAAATAATTTTATAAAATTAATAATGAATATCATGCTATAGTTTGAGTACTATATTACTTAAATAATTATAGGTAAATGCTGAAATTTCACAAATTATAAGTTAAATCTAATTTTTTAAAAAATGTGATTTAAGATAACTTTGGAATCTTAATTATAAAAGTTTTTTACTTTCTACTTATTTTTTTTATATTTTCAAGTATATATCACAATTTTCATGATGGGTTATATTTGATGAAAGAAAAAAATTAGCTTAATTAAAAATTTTATAAAATATTATATTGAATTTTAAAAAACAAAATATTGTTTAACGGATTTAAGCCTCTAATATTTTATCGAGAAAAGAGGATAGTCGAGAAGGTAAGATATTTTTGTTAATTTCAAGGATATAATCTTTTTTGCCCAAGACAAAGAAAGCTGAAGGCCGACAATTTGCAAAAGAACCGCACACTGGAACCGTTTTCACGGCCCTCAACTTTGTCACTCTCACGTACACAAGAAGAGCCTGGAGGCTTGGTCGTGAACTTCACCCTTGTGTTAACTACTAGTTCGAATCCACAAATTTATCTCTAACGACAGTTTAGCACCTAAAAAGAGTATTTACTGCCCACGAGTCGCCCACCTGGCAAATGTAGGGGCTACCACATCAGATTTTAGGTCAATTGAATGGCTAAATACAGGCACTCCAAGCACAATGGAGGTTGTTGAGCAAAAAAAAAAAAGTACAATGGAGGTTCAGATTCTCTTGGGAACAAATATTGATGGCTGGAACAATCAGACATGCAAGATTTTATTGAGAGAACATTAAGAATGTTGGGCTACTTACAACTTACATATACCAGAAAAAAATTTTAGACATTTATGTACCGGGTGCCTATTTAACATGTTACAGCTTGCAGTGAATGCAAAAAACTGCAGGGAAGTACAGGCTGAATTCATGGCCCAAAAGTAGTTGACAAATCTGTCCTAAGAGTGGGTTCTCACACCACCCTTACCTTCCCCTCAGCTCATCTCTCACCCTGAAAAGAGGAAGTTAACCATCAGTTCGGCAGAAGCATCATCTATAATTTAATCATAGGGTTCTGCAAACTCTACTGGCTATTTCTCATAAGCTATCCTTAACAAATAATAGCAATCTAATCAAGGAAGAAACAGAGTTTCATCTCTTCAGTAGAAGAACATGAAAAAAGATCAACAGTACCTGAAATTTTCTCAAATTGGCTCCACGGTACTCTCTTGGGACTTTGTCACTATGTTTTGACTTGAAGGGCCTCAATTGAAAGTGAAGAAAAAAATCCTAATCAGTGTATTACACTTATTTACACTGCATATACACACCAGCAAGTTCAGTTAGTTCAAGAACAGCAAAACTTTGCAGTGCAATGCATTAGGGTAAGGTTGAATTTATAGCTAAAAGATACTAACCTTTTGAAAGAGGTAAATAGTTAGTACACAGGAGATTGGCATTAATCTCATTTCCCTCCTTAGGTTCATCAAAACCCAGGAAATATCAACAGTTTGAATTCATGTCCATGAATTCACCGACTTATGGCTTCTGTAGCAACACGAACCAATTGGAGCAAGCCTTCTACATCTTGGAAGTGGAAATCAATAGCTCGCTTTATGGAAGATATTACTTCCTTGTGTTGGGAATCTGCAGATTTTGAGCTTGCAGCATTGAATGCAGCCACTGATTTTTTAGAAGCCTCCATCGCATTGTTCACATCCTGTGCCTGTAAAAGGAAATAACTATAATCAACATATGATACTAGTTTCCACTCTTCATCCTTTTTACTGTTTTCTTTTCAACAGTTTTTAAATGTGATCCAACCATTCTTGTTATTAAAAGTTAACCGTAAATTTGCTGCAAGAAATGTAGAATTTATTTGTAATAGATCACTTTTTAGTGATTGAAATAGCTCATGTATCGAATGAATTATATCTGCATATATGATCTGATTATTTTGGCCAAAAATAAAATAATATGCAAAACAAATGTTGAACATGCATTATAAAAATAAGAAAAAACATGAAAGTCCTATGGAAAACAAAATAAATATGTGATTTGATAAATAAAATGAGAGGACAATCAAATATTTACATCCAGAAAATCAAATGATAGATATAAGTTTAAAAGAAGATGGGAGAAAACCCAGTGTCTTGTATACGATATAAATTAAATTACACAAAGAACCAAGTCTATCTTTCTTGGCAGAGTTGTTTTACTTAGATTAGTGATATATATTCATAAACAAGCCCTATCCATTCCATACATCTTCTCAAAGTTTAGAACAGTGTAAAAGTTACTTACAAAATTGAGCAGGCGTTCAAAGTTTGGTCGATTCCGGGCAGTTATGATGCGATTTCCAGCAATACGTGAAGGATTCTCATCCTTAGGAATAGTAGCTTTGTTGTCTATAACTGCAGTGTTGTTAACATTATCCACATCCGAAACTGCGGAAGAAGGAGACTCGCCTGAAAACCATCCAGATGAGCAGAGAATACAAACTCACAATGCACACATGCCGGTGCACATTTGCATGGTAACCCAGTGATTCTCTAGTCAAAGTTATAGCTTAAAGCATGCCATTTCAAAAATCATGTGCTGTAAATTTCTCCACAGATAATATTTTTTAATATTTACTCAATCAATCTCGTTTTGCTCAATCATGATCCACATACATTCCATAAGCAAAGAAAATATGAAAAAATTCTTTTCATTTCATTTCTAGAAACCCCTTCTCCTCAACCAAAGAAATCCTATCATTTACCGGTGTCAACGTAGAATGTGAGATATGTCAACAAGTAGAAAAAAAAATTATGTTTCGTTATTTTAAAATCTTGAAAGCTCTGAGGAAGCAAGGAACCTGAATATCATTCACTGCATTTGCGACTATAATGCTCATTTCAGTTATTCAAAAATGAAAATGCAATGCAGGAAAGTCGTGACAACCCATTATTATGAATTGGTAAGCAAACATTTCCTCCCATCTGAATATTTGGGAAACATTTCTTAAACATTTCTCCACATGCATGTGTGCCAAACCATGTATTAGGGCAAAACAATTCCATATTGTAGCTGTGGTCTAATTACCTGGAGGAACCAACTTAAGTGCAGTCTGCAACTCCTGTCGGTCTTTAGTTGCAGTACTCTGAGAAGAGTAAACTACTTTCATGTAAGCAACCTCCATGCACTTGTAGGCCAAAGCAGCTGATGACATGTCTTTGAGTTTTTCATACTCATGGGCACAAAACCTATGAATTTATCAGACAAATAAGCAAAAAAACATTGAATGACCAAAACTTATATGAATTTACTCACTCAAACAGTTTTGCAGTGCTGCTATATGTTTGTACTGAGTAAATCATCTCTGAATATTTAGAACTGGCATTAAAGCTCAATTCTAGTAAAGAAGCTCCATGTAAAAACTTGAGTGCTGCCTGGAAGTAGAGCCCAACTCCTTCAAGGTTTGACCCAGAAGCCTGCAAAAGGATTTTGCTGTAATTTGCAAAGCCTCCAAAAGAACTGTACTGAAAAAACATGCAAAGTAAAATGCAGACCTTAACACGATCAGCCATGTGCTTCAAATCTTTGGCCTCTTTGATTGCATTTGCAGCAGCCTGAGAGGAGTCCCTTCGATCACTGGAGTGTTTAGTCCCATTCACAGAAATTATAGTTTCTGGTAGTTTGGATGGCTTATTTAGTTTAGTATGCTCAGCATTTAGCTTTGTGGAAACATGAGCTGCCTCGGCTGAACTTGCTCCAGAGAGAGGCAATGTTTTTGATTTCTTAATGTAAGTCTCTTCCCCAATTTGGTCAACTATGCTAAAGGGGCCCCTTTTCGAAGATTTCTCATCATTCCCACATTTTTTTCTAATAGAATCATTCTTTCCAGCACTTTTGTGCTCATCCTGTATTTTCTTCCTCTCATTGTCTTGCAGTAGCACCTCACCATGATGTGCTTTTTTCTTATCAGCCACACCTTCGTATTTTGAACTTTGATTATTCTTCTTTTCATCACCATCTACTGCATTTCTTATCATATCATGCTTTAAGCTCCTCAAAGGTGAGGAAGAAACTGATTCGTCAGGAGAGCCCTTCACTTCCTGGAAGCTGGCATTACTTTTACTGGCCTTGTATGAAGAAGTGGGGGCTACTAAAGGCTTCAGAACTTTCTCTCCCTTTCTTGAAGTCTTGATGGTACCATCTGACTCATGTTTGTCATTGCCTTCAATCCTTTCATTCTTGGACGATGATCTCGCTTTCTTTCCTTTTTTATTCTCATAATTTTCTCTGGCTAGTTCCTCACTATCTAGATCATGATTCCTCTTCTTCAATGCAGACTTCCCAATATCAGACTTACCATTTTCCAGGGATTCTCTCTGTTGATTTAGCATAACATCAGAAGAACCAGTCTCCGCAATAATAGCTCGTTCATTTGGAATCCCATTCTTTGCAGGCTTCTTGCTGGAACTCCGGCCAGGAGATCTCCAATCTTCATCAGCGGATTGATCTCTATTTCTGAATTTATTTGATCTCATAATGGCATCACCTGCACGTGTAACTAAAAATTCTTACCAGAAATTAAAATAATTACTCCATTATCAAGTATAAATCTTTTTTTTTAATAATTACCTCCATCAGAGTGACGTTCATAAGATCTCTGCTTGGACTTGTTGCTTTGCTCAGAATCAGAAGGACCGCCTGCAGCACTTGGATGAATTACTTGTTTCATGCCATCTTTCTTCTTCCCATTAACACATGGAGCCTCAGGAATATTAATTATTCGATTTTCATCCAGGACATGCACGGAGGAAGCAAAAGCGAATGCTGGTGTTGTAGGATTTAAAGTTACATTATTCCGAGAAGTTGGAAGGGGACATGACTGTGATACTACAGCATTTGTGTCATTCTCGCTGACACTACAACAGTTTTTCCCAGGCCTAGAATATCAGAATGCAACTAGTTAGAGAACAAGTAAAACTAAGAGGGCTACAGTAATCCCCCCACCCTCCAGACACCACCACCCCAAAAAAAGGAGGGCAACAGCAATAAGACAGGTATAATCCAGGAGTTGACAAGACAATGCTACCAAAGATTATACATATCAAAAGTTTAAGAATTTCACATTTACAGTTGTAATAGAAGGCAATACAATCTAATCACAATCCAAACCAAGCATCAAACCACCTTTCATGCCAGATATCAGTAACAACCAGAACATAGAGGCATAATCTTTTAATTTTACTGCATGACTCATCTAGATCTCCTTCTCCAAACCATTCTAACCCAGGATAATTATTAAGGTTAGATTGTTAGTTATATGAAAATTTTATTATAACTATTTTCTAACCGTCCTTGTTTAAATAAATGAACAGAATTATGAAACATTTTGCAAAAGGAAAAAGGGAAACTTACAGCCAATCGAGCATGCTGCAAAGCCACTTCTTGGGCAAGCTACTAGGGTCTTTACCAACTGGCAAAAGCCGCCATTTCTCACACTTATCACAACAGACCCAGTTCTCTTGGATCACGAAAGGTGCCACAGAAGCATGTGGAGCAACATCAGGAGTAGCATTAAAATGCGTAGCTGATGTGGATAACTTTGCAATAATGTTGTCACTTGTTCTGTCCTTCAAATTGGTGTTGTTTTCAACTGTTCTAGGGTCCTCACCATTCCCTGGGTCTGGTCCCAATGTTCCAGCTTGGTTTTCTTCTTCTTGCTCGAATTCTCCAAAGAAATCTTTATATATGTCCCTACCTTTTGCAGTAAGCCCCTTCCGAGATTTCAAGTCACCGTTTTCGCCTGATGACTTCAAAATATCTTCTCCAGTGATCTTCTTACTCTTGGTCACTGAAGAAGAACCACTCAAGCTCTCTTTTGCAGGATTTGCATGTCGAATACCTTCATTTTGGCTTCCCTTCAACTTCTTGCCCCCCCTTGAGGTGGACTTTATAGTTTTTAAAGCTTTTTCCTCCTTAGATGCAGGAAAATTAGTTTCTGGTCCATGAGTTACTCGCTCATCTTCTGAAGCCTTTTCTCCTGGATCACTTAAATGTCCTTGTCCCCTATAGGGAACACTTTGGACCCTACCTGAAGTCCCATTCCCTTCAACACCTAAGATAATTGGAAGCTCCAAAGTCTTCAAGATAAGATCCTCACAGGCATGAAAATCAGCATCCAACACGCCCTTGGACTTCTTACTAGTGCTGCTTTTTGACCCAATTAATGCATCCTTCTTGACAGACTTGGATACCTTCTCATCAACCAACTCTGTATCGTTAAATCCTCCTAATGACTTCTTCTGAGTGAAGTGGATGAGATTGTCTGGGAGAGGAGACAGCAGTTTATCTCCATTTAAGGGGCATGATGCCATGATCTGCTCCAGCTAGACCATCTTAGTTTCAACTTATCCTCTAAAAGGAAGGAAAAAAGAAGTACGACACTGTCTAGTTTGAAAAAGTAATCTCCAATGTCCTTATTTCATGCGAATATCAAGCCCTTATTGTCTTAAAAAATGTTTTCTTGGTAAGATAACATGTTATAAGCTCATTTTAAGGTAGACTATATAAAGGAAAGAATATATCCAAGTTCTTTTATTCCAAGAAATATATCACAACCAAATAGACTCAAAATGCTAGATCAATCACCTGAATAATGTTAGTAGGAGAGTCAAAACATATTGGTATAGGACCACATGACATCCCTTCACTCCCTGAGGGGCTTCCATCTAGCAAGGGAGATGGCGATGCATCGAGCCCGAGACCGCTGTATATTGCAGCTTTGTTGTGTATCGTGTTGTTATTGGAAGAGCCTAGTTTTATCCTGACCTTAAGCATCTTCTGGTCGGGAATACTGGAGTATGGCTTCCTGTTTGCAGATTTGCAGCTATTCTCATCCTCAACTGTTCGAAGGGGTGGCATGCACTTCTCCTGTCTCTTGGAATCATTGGGTTTTCGTTTTCTCTGTGATGAAGCAGCAGTGGAACTGTTAACAGGTTCCTGACTATGTATCTCTGGGACAGCCACTGAAACCACCCCATTATGACAAGGACCCTGGTCACAAATAAGTGTCGTTAAGCCTTCAACTCCAAGTTTCATCAAAGTGATAATTTGATAGTCAACCATTGGACAAAATGGATCTAGAATGGCTGGACAATGAACATAAAAATACAAGAAATAAACCCAAAAACTGAGCTAAGTCAAACAATAATAACCTCCAAGCGTGAAGGATTTGGTGAAGATCTGGACTGCGACCGAGCAGGTGATCGCTGATAGGAAGGTAAAAATGAACCATATCCGCCAAATTTAGCTCCTGAAAGATTTAAAAACCAGATAAATATGATTTCGGTCAAAAAGAAGACAGTTATAATAGATGATTTTGACATGTTGACTTACCAAGATTTTCAGCTGAAACACCTCCCTCAAAGTCCTTCTGAAAGTGTCCAAGCACATCTTGAATTTTCACATCCTTCAAAATATAATTAGTATAATCATTTATTTCCTTATGCTTGCCAGGGAAGGTTTCTTTGATTCACATGGAAGGGAAAAAAGTAATAAATAATTTTCAAGTTTCAGAAGACACTACAAATGATGTACAACTTATTCTCCAATGATAGCATTTCATTGATTTGGAAAAGAGCAATCAATCCTTCAAAAGATCACAGTATTTGTTCAATCTATCATACATTCACTCTTAAATTTAGAAACACGCCCCGTAGACTCGGATGGTTCTCAGTTTGCACAACATGTAAAATTGTTTTGGGTAATGATAAAACAAAGGAATTGTAGTTAATTTCTCAATTCCAGTGATATAGGTAGCATGCAAATAAAGTAGACAACTGTGGACATTCTTCTTTAAGAATAATTCCACATAAATAGATAGTTGCACAAGCAGTAAGCATGCAATTGACATATTTCACCAAAAACAAAGCCTATGTAAATCTAACATTTATTGCCATGGATTTTTGTATTACACCCAAAGGATATTCTATTTCATTATTTCCTAAATGAAATATCCATCAAAGGGTTTCAGTTCTCGATCTATATCTTATAAAAATGTTTCTGGAGAACCTCAATATGAAAATAGTAAAGGATCCACTAAAAGCCTTCTATAGAAACTTCATAGGATCTACCCTAATGTGATACTTTCAGTCTTCCATTTTTCTTTTCCAGGCAACTATTCCATACAAAAAATACAGTATCAATAATCTCTCAAAGAACTACTGATTATACAAACTTCCATTGGATAATGGAAACAAAGTGTATGGGAGAAAATCAGCAGAAACTGCTCTTTCTCTGATTGGCAGCAATTTAATACTTCCATAAGTTAACTAACTAATAGCAGCATCTGAAACCAAAGCTTGATCTACAATACTACATGTGGGGCATGTCAGACCGTGCAAATAGCAATCCCTAGTGTCCCAACAGAGTTGAATTTCAAGTCTGGGGAAAGGACCATACCATGTAGGAGAAGTCAACATCAGGGTCAATGCAATCGACATTTCCGTCGTCGTCGTTGTTGTTGTGGTAAGAGTACGCTTCTCCCTCCTCGATCTCCATCTCCTCCTCCATCTCTCTATCTCACTCACTCCCACAGAACCTCTATCCTAGGCATCCTCTCTCAACTGAAATCATCCAAGAAAGGAGCCTCAAAAAATCAACAAAACTCAGAAGCTCAAACCCCAGTCAATTCCGCGAGTCCCCCGTAATACTAACTCTATATATCTAATCTAAACACCAAGACTCCAAACTCTCGTTGACCCAATTGTCAGTTCCTTGCGCCGTCCAGAAGCCAGATCCGGTTTTTCGTTTTCGGGTCGATCAATACCCGACCCAATCAAGAGTCCAGAAGCTGTACCTAAAAATGAAAATCCCGCGATCTATAACGAATTTCCCAACCTGGGGTGATCGCTGGCTCTGTCGCTAGAATAAAAAAACCAGTGACCTGAGAATTGGAAAGAGGGGAACTCTCTGGTTTTCTCGGTAAAACAGGGGCTGCTGCCTAATGGGCTTTTTTTCTCTTTTCTCGAGGAAGGACAGGAGGGGGCTTTTCCTTGAGGTCGGGGGAGAGAGACGAGAGAGAATAAACGGTTTGATTACTAGGCGATTCTATGGGAGTTGGGAAAATGAACGAACAAGGAAGTGATACGTTATTGGAGACGGCTGACAAAACCCATTAAAACTTTATTATAATATTAAAATTTCCATTATTTTAATTAAAACATCTCTGTCTGGGCTTATACCGCCGAGTGACTTTCTTTTTTGACAGAAGAGAGTGCGTTTTTTTTGTTTTTTTTTTCTGGCGACATTCAACAATTATTTCAAAGAAAAAAGCTGTGTCTGAACTGCCGTAACCTTGGCAGAAAAAAGTACTGTAACCTAGATCATGTTCCATGACACGCGCGACTCACAAGAGCGTGGGGAAACGCCTGTCTTGAACAGATGAGGGAGAGGATGGGATGCAATGCAAGGATCTAGTAAATGACACGTAGTTAGACAAAAAAAGCATGCATAAATGAAGCATGAAATGCATCAGGGATGGAAGCTTTAATGAGCAAGGGGACTAAATACGGCAGGGGAGCGTTAGAACCATTATGGAATGTTCTGATCAATTCTGGGCAGTGGCAGGTATGAATCATTGAATCAGTTTATTCCAATTTAGTAGAAAAAAAAGAATCAGTTTATTCCAACTTAATTTATTTTACCTAATTTAATTCAGTATAATAATATCACACAAAATAAATGTATTTTATCATAGGTTAACCATCAAAAGAATATTCGATATTAAACAAGTCATTTTTATAAATATTTATTATAAAAACACATTTTCAAAAATTTTAAATGAAACTATTTTTTTACAAAAAATATTAAACTATGTAGCCCACGAAAAATTGCTCATTTTTCTTGCACGATAGTGTACAAATTTAGGGGTTCAATCGTCCATGAGAAAAGCAAACCAGCACAGCCACGGTTGCACTTACTCTAAACAGAGAATTTATCCAATACACCTAAAGTAAACATGTCCTTGTCGTTATATTATATCCTAACAACTCTGTCTTTTTACTTCTCAAGATTCAAGCTAGACAACAATAATGCTGTCTGTCGCATGTGAGTGTTCTTATCTCAACTTATGATGGATGAAATTTAAATTTATATATTTGTCTCTTGTATTTAATAAAATTGATAAATTTGAGAAAAAAGAGATTTGTAAAAAACATATAAAAAATGAAAGCACATATTTATTCTAATTCATGTAAATTACTTAATGTTGTGGGTTTTATTGTGATAATAATTAATTAATAAAATTAAAATATTTTTTTGGCAAAAAAATACTACAAACCTGAATGGGACGGAATCCAGTTCGAAGTAAGACATGTGATGATTATCCTGTGCTGGGTGGGTCCACATAAGACAACTTGGACCCAACTCATGTGCGTGGTCATATTGTTTTCTGTATAGGTAGATATAATAATATTAGTTAAACAAAATATTGAAATTGATTTTATAATAAATTAAAATTTAATTAGTAAATGGATTAATTTGGTTAATAGCTATACCATTAATAATGTTGAGATTATATGTTGTGATTCTCTTTAAGCAAATCCTCCAATTGGAGTCTTGAAAATTAAAAAAATAGAATGCATTAGTGTTTTACCCTTTTAAAGTTGGAGCCGATATTATGTATATTAAACTTTGTTCTAACATTTTTTTAAAATAAAAATGTAATACTTGGTACCTCAAAAAATTTGCTAATAAATAATCCCCTCCAATTAAAAAAAAATAATAAATTCTCAATTTTTGTGAATAAAAAAGTAATGAAACTAAATGCTAGTTTTTTTTTAATTTTTTGAGAGAATACTTTGTTTGTTACCCTTTTAAAGTTCCAATTAACCTTGCATATCTTAAACTTTATTTCAAAAAAAGTTTTTTTTAAATGAAAAGGTGTTGATTAATTCAAAATTTTACTAAAATATAATTTTATTAAAATTTAGGAAAATAAAAAATTAAGGTTTGACTTTTGTGAGGAAAAAAAGTTAATGGAATTAAATGTTAACTTTTTTTAAAATTTTTGAGAGGATAACAAATATTTAGAATAACAAGTTGAGAATATTACTGCACTAAAAATTTTATATTGGAAAAGTTTATTTCCTAAATTAACTAACTAAATTCAAATCTATTTAGTCGGTATTTAAAAGATTTCTTAATATAATAAGATTATTAATTAAAAGGAAAATGTAAAACCACTATTAATAATTATATATACATTATAATCAATAAAAAAAGCTACCAGAGACGGATGTTGAGATTGTTCATAACAAAAATCTAAAAGCGTTAGTACATTCTTATGGTGCCATACAAAATGGCCTTGAACTTAAGGGATTTATAAAAGATTTCTTGATATAATAAGATTACTACTTAAAAGGAAAATGTAAAACCACTATTAATGATTATATATACATTTTAATCAATAAAAAAAGCTACCAGAGACACGGATGATGAGATTGTTCATAACAAAAATCTAAAAGCGTTAGTACGTTCTTACCGTGCCAAACAAAATGTCCTTGAACTCAAGGGCTTTATAAATGGAAAACGGAAAATCCATGCCCAAAATGTCTCGTCTATATATTCTTAGAGTATTTTTTTAATTATGTTCGGTATAATATTATTATTTTTGTAATAATTTATTATTTTAATAAGAGAAATTGTTGGACAAATGAGTTATAAATAAGAGCTAATTCAATATTTAAGGTTGAATTAATCTAAATTTATTTAAAAGTTAGTTTGAGTAGTAATATATAATATTTTAAAATTTATGTTAAACAAATTATGAATTATTTTATTGGTAGAGAATCAATTATAGATAAAAAAATTAATTGAGAAACGTAAAAAATTGAATCGGAAAATTTTGAATAATTTTTAAAATGATTTTGTAAATAATAAAATTGTGATTATTAACAATAAATTTAAGAAAATGAGCTAAATAAATTTAAGAAAATTAATTTGTTTTAAAATCTGGTTGAATTAAGGGTGGTTAGATAAATAAAGTGTCAAAATTGATGAAACTAACTAAAATATATTTTTGGAAACTAGTTCGAATGAGTAATTGGTTAACGGAGGGGCACACACATCCATGGCACATGTGGCACACACGCGGACCACACACCGCCTTTGCCTAACCCTAACCCAAATGCACCACACAAACCAATTATTCCCTCCAAAGCTATAACCCTAATATGACAAAAATTAATATGTGCAACCCTAATATGTACAACCCTATTATAAAGTCGATTGCTCCTCTTACGACCGTTTGGTTGAAATTCTCTATTTAAGCCAAATTACTCTATTTTCCTGTGATCTAAATTACAAAGGTCAGAAATTTTGATTATGATCACCAAATCGAGTTATTAAAGTATCATTTGAATTTCACTTGAGTTAACTTTCTAATGTCATAGTCACGCCCTAGCCTTATTTCCTCAGGCGAGGATCCGTAAACCACTCGCTAATCTCCCCGATATTACATAAGCAAGTACCTTAATCAAGATAACATCGGTGGGATCAAGGCTCAGAACTACGCAACTCATGAAAAACGTAGCGAAAATTTTGAACTTTTGTAATAAGTTTTATGGGGACTCTTGAAAATGTACAATCACGTGAATAGTAGAGTTATGATATGATAGGGAATTCAAACATTTGTTAGCGGAGGTGTGCTCATCTTGTCGCAAGGGTCTTAGTCCTGACCTTCCCCTTCTCCTCTTCTACGCCTCTTGGGCTTATCCAAACATATGTTAGGGGATGAGTGAGCTCACAGCTCACTAAGTGAGACGCTAACATCGTGTCACTACATGACCTATGACCCAAACCTTTCCCATAAACGACCTAGCAATAAACTTTACTCTAATAGCTCGTATTCCCCATGAGAATCCCATGGTTTGTTTCCACCCTTTTGAGTCGTAGTCTCGGGTTATTCAACTCGCATCTATCTTACAGCTAGGATATTCTCGATCTCCTCCTTATCGAGTATTCGTATCTTAAATTTATTTATCTTAAACATGGGATGTGGTCCCACACAAAAACATGGCCGATGCTTGGGCGACACTCCTAGGTTGTCGTGACTCGTGTCCCAGCGTGACAACTTAGGCAATCGACCTAAAATAAGGGGCAACTCATGACACTAACCACACAAACACAATTGTGCTCAGAATGGATCGCCACTCATGCATCCTAGACTAGGAGCTAAAGTGTGGGAGGCCTCACAGCTTGGTGCCTTAGCACTCGAGGGTCCTGAAAGCTTTATAGTCGCTCTTCTGCACAAACATGACACTCAGGCCTACACGGCGATTTGGGCTACTCGGGCCCCACATGAACATAAAAACCTCCCCTGAATGCACTGCCCTCTCGGGATGACACCGGATAGGGAATTGGAGTGCCGAAGTTGTGAACCTTCTCCATAACTGGTATATCAGCACTCGAGTGATTGCCGCATTTCTGCCCCTCGCTGGCCTATGGCCCCTACACTTACGACTCATCTCCACCATCTCTCAATTATAGAGGTGTATTGGGATGATGTTCGTACGTATTTCGGGTGTCCTGGGAAACATGAAAGATCACACTATGCACATCCTCTTAACGGTGCATAGTGTGACATAAGCCTGACCCCCCTCATTTTGCATACAAAAATGAATATTACAATCATCACTCTAAAACATGGTTAAACATGGGAGATTGGACCCTCATTGGTCATTTCCCCTTAATGAATATCACAAGCCAAAAGCATGATTTTCCCTCAATTTCTCAAAAATTGGTAATTATCTCATACCTCAGTTCTCATGCCGGTTCTTACTTGCACTTTTTAAAATAATAATTGATTTAATAGGCATGATTTTACCGGTTCACATTTCTTATATGAGTTCTCAAAGTGCAACTTACTATCTTAACACACATGGTTACACAAGCACGAGTTATCAGAACTCAATCGGTCCAATAGTATGCGCTGTCAAACAAAAACCCACTCACACTTCTTATATGAGTTCTCAAAGTGCAACTTACTATCTTAACACACATGGTTACACAAGCACGAGTTATTAGAACTTGGTCGGTCTAATAGTATGCGCTGTCAAACAAAAACCCACTCACACAATTTATAAAACTTGTTCATTCCATGAGATACTTGGAATCCACTTTGATTTCGGGTAAATGCTCCTTGCGTTCTCTGCAATGTATAGCAACATTATAGTCAATCTTTCTATTAACCACTTATAGGTTTCTCGACCACATTATTCCTACAGTTCCTATACTTGTAAGGTTTCTATTTCCAGATCTTAGACTTTTCTTAAGTCTTTCCATTCAGTCCCTAAGGTTTCTTTGGGTCTCTTTTAAGTCTCAATATGCATTGGAATTATCCCAAGCCTTATTTCCCTTTATTTTCCAAAAGGCCCCTAAGTTTTGGTAAAATTAGCATTTTGCCCCTCAACTTGATGACTTCGGTTCCGGGATCCATTTGACCCCCAAATTTCCACACATAAGTCCCTAACTTCTTTTTATTAAGTTTAGATCATTGAACTTCCCAAAAGTCCACTTTGGCCATGCAAAAGCTCATATTTGTACTTTGGCTCCAAACTTTACCTTTATTGCAAAAAGGTCACTAAACCTTTGCCAATAGGCAAAACTAGGCCCC
Organism: Trapa incisa; assembly: GCA_030064435.1. NCBI lineage: Eukaryota > Viridiplantae > Streptophyta > Magnoliopsida > Myrtales > Lythraceae > Trapa > Trapa incisa. The sequence continues at coordinate 3,740,391 of CM057770.1, read as the reverse complement.
AAACTTCACCAAACTTCCCAATCAGCCTCAAAACTTTATTTGGACCGTTAAGAAAACCCCATAAAAGCTTATTCCTAATTGGTTCTCCTAACTTTCAAATCTTTACATTTTAGTCCCCTATCTTTGACCTATGACTCAAGTGTCTCTAAAAATTCCCAAATTAAGGAGGGAGGTTCCCCTACCTTCCTCTATCTAATCGTACATCTGGTTTGGATGGTGTTGATCAAAATCGCTCAGACTGAGCTTGATTATAAAAATGACACAACAAATAGTGAGTTAGGTCGAAGTTGGAAACTCACTTATAGTGGCACATTAGCCATAGACACCAATGGGGTAGGAAAGCTCACACTCCGAGGAGTCCGTGACCACTTGAACCAACTCAAATGGTGGTATGTAGCTCATGCAATTAGCATTTTAGTCAGCTGGGTCACTTTTCCCATGATTTGATACTTTGAAGATTTAATTCATATCCATTTCTTGATCAAATTGGGCAAATCCAATGGATATGTAATGTTGTTGGTAAACCCTTACTTTACATATGTTCACTCCTTTACACTTCCGGGTCAATGGAGGGTTCGAACAACCTCAGATATTTTTCATTCATCCTTGCCTTGGTTTCCCACGTCTCCTTCTCTATTTAATTATTTTTTACGCAGGATCTTCACCACAGGAATCCTCTTATTTTGGAGGCTCTTCTCTTGGCGGTCCAGGAGGTGTATTAGTTCTACCAGGTAGGCCAGAGTTAATTTTGGAGGACAATCTAACACGTGTATGGATCTGGTTCATATTTCCTCAACACGGACACTTGGAAGACGTCATGGATTTGGTTGAATTCTATCAGAAGCAACAACTTATACACCACCTGTCCAATCTTCTTGGTGATTGGGTAGGGGCTGATTTATCTTGGGTTTAGTTTGCCCCGGTTTTGGAACATGATGATCCCCTTCTATTGGAACACCTTTAAGAACACTTGGTCCCCTACCTCAAAATTTAACTCTTGGTGTGGGTTGTTGGCAATATCTCTTCTACCGGTCCTATGCCATCTTGAGCCGACCGTGAATGACACAGATCTTATCTGTTGCATCTTTGATCAACTCGACCCTCTCCAACTTGCATTCCCCACCTTGTCCCAATATAATGGAGTCTGACACTTTTTGCCGCATAGAGCTTCATACGGAGCCATGTGTATGTTGGCTTGGTATTGGTTATTGTAGGTGAACTCCATAAGGAAAAAGTAGTCCTCTTACCTTTTTCCAAAGTTCAAGAGGCATGCTCAAAGCATGTCCTCCAATGTTTGGATTGTCCTTTCAGACTGCCCATCCGTTTGGGGATGGAACACAGTGATCATATGTAACCTCGTTCCAAGAGACTTCTGCAGACTTGGCCAGAATTTTGAGGTAAAACTTGGGTCTCCATCGGAGACTATTGATTCAGGGACCCCGTGCAGACGTACTATCTCTGAGATGTACAGCCTGCTAGCTTCTCCATGGGGCCGATCAATCTCATGGGCAAGAAGTGGGCGACTTTGGTTAGTCACTCCACTATGAGCCATATATAGTCATGTCGTTGGGATAACGGGGGTAATCCCATCATGAAGTCTATCATGATCTTCTCCCATTTCCACTCTGGAATGGGAAGCAGTCGGAGGAGTCCTGCCAACTTCTAATATTTGACCTTAATCTATTGATAGGAGAGACACCAGGCCACGTACTTCGCGATCTCTCTTTTCATACCCGACCACCAGTACCCTTCCTTTAATGTCCTATATATTTTGGTATTGCTGGGGTGCATGGCATATACAGAGTCATGTGCCTCTTCGACTATGGCACTCTTGAGCTCAGTGTCATTTGGGACCACCACCTGGCCCTTGTAGGCCAGCAATTTGTTTGTCCAGATGGAGAATTTTGTGGGGGTGTCCTCCACTATCCAATGTGGAGTTGCTTCAATTATTCCAGCACAGGTAAATACAAAGACCTTATGTGAGCTAGGCTCACCTCGTACTTCCCCCTCAAAGTATCAGCTACCACATTTGCCTCTCCTAAATGGTACTCTATCATCAGGTCATAATCCTTTATATGTTCCAGCCATCATTGCTACCTCAATTTGACCTCCTTCTACGTCAATAGATACTTGAGACTCTTGTGATTGGTGAAGATCTGATACGTTACCTCATAGAGGTAATGCCTCCATATTTTTAGCATGAATATGATAGTTGCCAACTCTAGGTCATGAATTGGGTAATTTACTTCATGCTTCTTTAATTGTCTAGATGCATAGGAGATGACCTTTCCCTATTGCATCAACATGCATCCTAGCCTATGTCTTGATGCATCGTTGTACACCATGTAATCTCCCTTGTTCATATTTGGGAGGGTCAGGACTAGGGTTGTCGTGAACCGTTTCTTTAATGCTTGAAATATTGTTTCTCATTTTGGGCTCCACTCGTACTTGACTCCCTATCATGTTAGTTGTGTCATTGGGCTGTTTATTATGGAGAATCCTTTCACGAATCTCCGGTAGTATCCATCTAGTCCTAAGAAGCTCCTTACCTCTATGAGGTTCTTGGGTGCCTCCCAATTGGATACTACCTCTATCTTAGTGGGATCCACTCGAATCCCTTTTCCCGGCACCACATGCCCTAGGAAGGCCACTTCCCTTGGCCAAAATTTGCACTTAGAGAATTTGGCTTATAGTCGTTCCTTCCATAGCACATCTAACATTATTCATAGGTGTACCTCATGGTCCGCTTCGGTCTAGGAGTACACCAGTATGTCGTCGATAAAGACAATCATGAACTGGTCAAGGTAGGGTTGAAATATTCTGTTCATTAAGTCCATGAATGTCGTCGGAGCATTTGTGAGTCCAAAAGGCATGACCCTGAACTCATAATGCCCGTACCTTATCCTAAAGGCTGTCTTTTGTATATCCTCCTCCTTGATTCACAACTGGTGATACTCAGACCTAAGGTCGATCTTGGAGAAGTGTGATGCCCCTGTCAGTTGGTTGAACATGTCATGATCCTGGAGAGTGGATAATGGTTCTTGACCGTCGCTTGGATCAATCAATGATAGTTGATGCACAGTCTCATGCTACCGTTCTTCTTCTTTACGAATAGGACCAGGGCACCCCAAGGAGAGTAATTGGGTCTTTTGAACCCTTTTTCCAATAGCTCCTCTAGTTGTTCTTTTAGCTCCTTGAGTTCTGCTGGTGCCATCCAATATGGTGCTTGTGATATCAGACTAGTCCCAAGGATGACATCGATCACAAAGTGGAACTGTCTATCTGAGGGTAATCTAGGCAATTCCTTTGGGAATACATCCTAGTATTCCAGCATTGCCGGTGTGTCCTCTGGTATGGTTATCTCTTTCTGGGCACTTATGATATGTGTTAGGAATACATCAGATCCTTTTTGCATCATCCTATGGGCGTTAGGACTAGGTATCGAGTATGACTTAGTTGGGCTCTTCTATCCTTGGAATACTACTTCTCTAGCATCCTCGGCTTGAAGTGTCACAATTTTTTTCTTGCAATCCAGCTTGGCCTGGTGGATGGATAACCAATCCATGTTGAGCATAAGGTATACTTTAGTCATATTTAGTGGTATTAAATCGGCATCAAGGACTTCCCCTTCCATAAAAACTGTACATTCCCTTAGGACTGTATCCCTAAGGATCACTTCGCCCAACAACATATATATCATTAGTTCCAGTTTTAATGGGGATAACCTTGTTGGAATTGGGGGCACTAGTCCTTCTCGTACATACGACCTGTCTGCTCCCGAGTCTATGAGAGCAAAGGTCTCGATTGCATTTATGTGTACGAGTCTTGAAATAATACCAAACCATTTTATTAATATTTATTGATTACATGTTAAGTACCATGGACCACTAGGCTCACGTCCCACTAGGCTTATGCCTCACTATTTACATGGTGCTTCCCTTAGCACTATTTCAAAAAGATTTCTAGGATAGAGAGATTCAAGGGTTATGGAAGGTATACGCAACGATGCTTAGGGGTGTCCTAGCCTCCAACTAGGTCATGTTATAAACCCTTGTGGGAACTCAATCCTTGTTCTCAGGCCAATCTGCCTTGCGGTCCCCTTGTCTGGCGCCTTGATTATTGCTTGGTCGTGCTGGTGCAACAAGATAGGATGGATGTCACACCTCGACCCAGTTTGGTCGGATCCCCGTGAACAACCTGCTGCTCCCTTGGTTCAAGAAGGGTTCCCCCCTTTCTTTAATCAAGAGGAGCCAGGAAAAATTTCAACCTTGTTCCTTGGAATAACACATATAAATAAAAATGTAAGCTTAAAAATAAAATTCTTTTAAGCATACCTGATAGAGGGTAGATCCTGGTATTATCTTTAGTCATTTTCTCTACTTCTGAAAAGGGATAAAAAGGGAAGGGTGAGTTTCTACAACTCAGTGAATGGGTGTTTGAAAAAGAGTTTTAATAAATTAGTTTTTTTTAATTGGAGTGTGTCGGACTCCTTATTTCCTTCAATATCATTTCTTCATCAAATTTCTGGTTTTCAAAACCATTTTTCCTCATTATTCACAATCGGTGTGTTTAACAATCAACACATGCCCTTCATCATGAAGGGATCACACATTCGTAGGGCAACCCGTCCACTGCACCCACTTGTGGCGTCGGAGCGATTTTACTGGTCACCTAGATAGACATCCATCCACTTCTACCTCGGGAATGAGTGGATGTTCGTGACATCTGACCCTCAAACCTGAAAAGGAACTCTGTGTTCGTATGAGGACAAAGACCTCATCTTATCCCCACCCTGGTCTCATGCACATGAAGCTACGCCGAGCTTCCCTGACTGCTGACATGATAAACTACCCTTATCTCCACTATGTCGTCTAGTAGCCTCTAGGATGCATCACTACCCCTCTTGGGCATCTTGATGGCCCCGAACCTTAAGTGCATGCACAAACAAAGTTTTCCATAAAGCCATTTATCTTTGGTGCCACTAGTCCAACAGCCCCGATCTTCACTCAACCTACAGCTGTTTATCTAGACCGGTTTGTCGACCTGGTCCTGTCGCATTGCCGCCAGTTCATCGAGTATGTCGGTGCTGTCTTGGTACCATGGCCAAATCACATAATCATTCATTTAGATTTTTCATGGCTTATCATCATTTTTGTTTACGAGTTCCTGCTCGTGCCAATCGGCCTTGGGCCAACTATACGCGATTTTCCAAAAATCGGGCATTTTAACCCCTAAGTTCAAAAACCGAGACCTCTGGCCTATCTAAGCTATTCCAGCTCCAGTCAAGAAGGTCTACCAAAAGTTTTAAGCATCGACACGCAGTAAGGGAGATCAATTTTAACAAAATAAATTCCAAAAATTGACCAATTGGTCCTCCAATAACTTTTTCATGGCCAATTAGCCCTCAATTTTATGAAATTGCACTTTGGTCCCTCAATTTTACGAAATCCCCAATTTCCCCCAAAAATTTAATTGAGCTTTGAATCGCTTGATTTGGGGCCAGAATGAGCTCAAACGGAGCTTCGCCAGAAAATTGGGCGTAGAGAGAGAAAGTGTGGAAAGCTTACAGGTGGAGGTGCGGCGGTTCGAGCTTTCGATCGGGGCAGATAGTACTCGTCCTAAGGTTGCTCCTAGGATTAAGAATTACAATAATTCATGTCGAATTGAGGGAGAATTTGGTAGTGAAGTTTTGTCGTCTCTCTCTCTCTAACATTGATTGGAAATTATAGAGGGATGTCAAATTGGCTTACTTTTTAGTTCTAATTTAGTCGTATGAGGGCTGAGAGAGTGTTGGAAGAGCTTGGTTTGGTTTGAGTAGGGCTCGATTTGGTTGTTTTCAGCTTGGTCGAAATAGGACAGTTTCGGTTCGCCGGAGCTGCTTCATTGTTTGATTATGTTGGTGCTTCTCCGATAATCCTTTGATCAAATGGTGACCACCATCGGGTAGCTGACTTCTCCCTGAGTCTAAGGAACCTGACCTCGCCTTCTTTGGCTTAGAAAAACCCCTATGTTGGAGCTCTGGTTCGAGCTTTATCAGAAAACTAAGTAGCTGAGAGAGAGTGAAGTTTTCTGGTGTGTGGAGGATGAATAGAGAGGGGCTCTTTATATAGGGTGCTCGGGGACTCTCCAGCCGTCTGTTTGGCACCTTAATGGTGCTCATTGATGGCCTGAAACATAATGAATGGAAACATTTCCTTTTTGTCGATGCTGCTCATTTTTTCCGATGAGTGAACAGTGCTATCATTTAAAGGAAGAAGACGATAGTATTCTAAACTGGGTTCAATGCTTAAATTGACCAGTTCATGCCCAATTTGACCGAGTTTTTTAAAATAAAAAATTTCTAAATTCATTTTCTATCCAATGGTGGCTTCAATTCTCCAATTTGAATATTTTGAGCCACCTAGAAAACTGAATTTAGCATCCGGTTCAATTGTGGTTCAAATCGGTCCAAACTGGTTCAATCTAGTTCACCTGAATCGGTTTGGTTTTCTCTCCCAAATTGTCCTAAAGTCCCTTTCCATGGTTTTTATGACTCTTTGGGTCAATCAAGATATGTAAATTTTCCATTTTACGCATTCTCTAATGGTTGGTATCTGTGAATCGGTTCGATTTTCTTAGTCGAGTTGACCGGTTCTTTCCCTGGATTTCCTTATCTTTAAGGAATGGGGTTTACACTGGAGGTCATCCCGAGTTGTTTCCCCGTGAGGTTAGCCGACTGTTGGTTGCTCAATAATGCCTTACCTTGTATCCCATTTGGCCTCAACAGTAGCAACACATATGGAGGAAAGGTCCCTAGTGGGTCCTTCCACACTGATTATAGTGTGGGGCTGCACACCTTATTCCACCTGTATTACTCTCGACACTGCTAGCTCGGGAGTGCCCAACATTGTTCATCGAGTATCTTTTGGTAGATTGTTCCCTCCTGATCTGTTGCAGATTGCGACTATTAATGCTTTATGTGGGACCTCTAGAGTAGGACGTCGTTGTTCTATTCACCTTTCATGGAGGTGTAGCCGGAGGGTACAACTCCTTGCGCTTCTCCCTAACGTCCTTTTGGAGTTGGGGGTTGCCCAAAACCCACTTGCATTCGCAAGCAGAACTGACCACCTTAGCTAACCCGGTCGGGTATCGCAAGCTCCCCATGCAGCATCACAGTTGGGATCTAGCTTGTCCAGGAATTACTAATATATATTAGTAGGGCTCGCCAGATCTGGCACAAATTCCCTTAATGCATTGAAATAGTTTTGATATTGTATCAGCCTTCTTTAGCCTTGTTAGAGTATCAAAAACTCCTCCTCCTCCTTCTTCTCATTCATGAGGTAGGGAGATAGATACTCCTCATGAAACTTCCTCTCCAAGATTTCCTAGCTAAGGGGTGTCGATGTAGTGGCTTGGAGAATTAGCCACCACCTATCGGCGTTGTTCCCTCCTAGGAAGAACTCTACCATGGTCATCTTGGCATCATCCGAAACCTCGACTATGGCCATGTACTTCTTGGTTGTCTTAAGCCAATCCGTGGTGGTGACAACATCCCTCTCTCCAGCAAAGGCAGTACATTCTAGATGTCTTAGTATACTCGGTTGGGTCCTCCCACTAACTCGACGGTGTGCTCCATTTCTAGAGAAAGGTAAAGTTTTTGTATTGGTATAAGAGCATTCTCTCCTTTGCAATATTTCAACAAAGGCCCTATTAAGAATATTCCCATTTTTCATTTCTTTAAATAATCCAGTTTTCAAACTTTTGGTTTTTGAAAACCTCCACTCTGATATCACTCGAAGGGGCTATCATGCCCCAACCCCTCGCCAATCCCCCCGACGTTATAGAGGTGGGTACCTTCACTAAGGTAACTCTGGCGGGACCAAGGCTCATAACTATGTATCTAATGAAAAACACAGCGGGAATTTTGAACTTTTGTAATAAGTCCCTTGTGGGGGCTCTTAAAAATGCACATTAAAACAAATCACGGGAATAATGGAATTCAAACCTTTGTAAGAGGAGGTGTACTCACCTCGTCATAGGGGTCTCAGTCCTAACATTCCCCTTCTCCTCTTATGTGCCTCTTGTGCTTATCTACACTTATGTTAGGGGAGGGGGTGAGCTCACAACTAAGTGAGTGAGATACTTACATCATGCCACTACATGGCTTACAACCCATACCTTTCCCATAAACCACCTAGCAACAACGTTTACTCTAATCGCTCGCATCCCCCATGCGAGCCCCTTGGTTTGTTTCATCCCCTTTGAGACTTAGTCTCGGGTCATTCGACTCGCCTCTATCTTTCTGCTAGAATATTCTCAGTCTCCCCCTTCTCGAGTATTGATGTCTTAAATTCATTTGTCTCAAACATGGGATGTGGTCCTCCACTCTCAGTGACCCATGTCCCAACTCGACAACTTAGGCAATCAACCTAAAACAAGGGTCAACTAATCGCCCAAAACATGCAAACAAAATTCTGCCCGAAATGGATCACCACTCGTGCAATCCCAGACCGAGAGTTGGCGTGTGGTAGGCCCTAGAGCTCTCTTCCTCACAACTGACACCTCAGATGTGCCACCTCGTAGTTTGCTGCCTTAGTACCCTAAGGTCCTAGTAGCTTTATAGCCACTCCCCCGTAGAAATGTGGCACTCAGTCCTTCACGACAATTTGGGCAACTGAAGATAAAAACCTCCCAAAAATGGACTACCCTCTCGGGATGGCACTAGATAGGGAACTGGACTGCGGGGGTTGCGAATCTTCTTCTTACTCATAGCTCGTGTCCCAACACCCGGGTCATAGCTGCATTTTTGCTTCTCGTCGGTCTATGGATCCTACCCCTCTACAACGGGGAGATGGTGGAGATGGGTTGTATTCATAGGGGCCATAAGCCGACGAGATGCGATAATGTGACTATGACCCAGGTGTTGAGACACTAGTTATGACCCCCACATTCCAGTTTCTTGTCTAGTGTCGTCCCGAGAATGTAGTGCATTCTAGGGAGGTTTTTATATTCATGTGGGGCCCGAGTTGGCCAAATGATTGTGTGTACTTGAGTGCCACATTTGTAAGGGAGAGCGGCCGTAAAGTTGCCAGGACCCTGGGGTGCTAAGGCACTGAGCTATGAGGTGGCACATGTGAGATGCCGGTTGTGGGGAAGAATGCCCTGGGGTCTCCCACACTCTAGCTTCCGGTCTAGGATCGGACGATGGTGATCCATTCTGGGTAGAATTGCGTTTGCATGTTTACACATGTGCAGATAAGCCGAGGAAGAACGACAAGTGTAGAAGGAGAAGGTCAGGACCGAGACCCCTTATTACAAGGTGAGCGCACCTCCGCTTACGAAGGTTTGTAGTCACTCTCATATTATGGCTATACTATTCTAGTGATTTTTATCCAGACATTTTCAGGAGGCCCCACAAGGGACTTATTATAAAAGTTTGAAATTTCCGCTGCATTTTTTGTGAGTTACATAGTTCCGAGTCTTAGTCTCGTTGGTGTTACATTGGTGAAGGTACCCACCTATGTAACATCGAGGGGATTGGCGAGGGGTTCACGGGTCCATGGCTGAGGGAAACTGGGTCAGGATGTGATAGCCCATTCGAGTGTATCAGAGCAAGAGTTTTCAAAAATCCAAAAGTTTGAAAACTGGATCGTTTTGAAGAATTGAAAAATGGGAATAATCATGATTGGGCCTTTGTTGGTAATATTACAAAGGAGGGAATGCTCCTATTCTAATGAAAAACTTTACCTTTCTCAAGAAATGGAGCACATCAACTAGTCGATGAGAGGACTTAACCGAGGTTACCTCAGATAAGGGTCAGCAAGAGCACCATCTAGGAACTCAAACATGAAGGCACATACTTTGACATAGATACAGATTTTTTTAGGACTTTGCAAGGGAATATGACATAAATGTGGCACCGGTAGTAGTCCCAGTTCTTGTAGCAACTCCAACTGTAGAGGTACCGAAGTTAGTACCACCTTCAGAAGGAGCATCAACTACAACTAAGGAACCTCAACTGTTCAATGTGCCCTACAACCTCAAAGCCCCAAGACATCTGGGGTGTACTACCTTTGTGAAGTGAGGGATGTTGCCACCTTCCTTAACTAGTTGAGGGCGACGAAGAAATATATGGCCATGGTCAAGGTTCCAGATGAGGCCAAGGTAACCATGGTAGAGTTCTTCCTAGGAGGGAACGTCCATAGGAGGTGGCTAAATCTGCATGCCACAACACCGACACACCTCAACTGAGAGACCTTTGAGAGGAAGTTTCATGAGGAGTATCTATCTTCCTACCTCATGAATGAGAAGAAGCATGAGTTTCTGAGAATCCGACAAGTCTAGGGAACGTCGATACAATATCAAAACCATTTCAATGCCTTGTGTGCCTTTGAACATGATTTGGCTAGCCCTACTGACATCTTTCAGCAATTCCTGGATGGGCTGGACCCCAACGTACAATGGTGCATGGGGAGCTTGGGGTGCCCAACTGAGTTGACCGAGGTGGTCAGCTTCGTCTGTGAGTGTGAAAGAATTTTGCGTAACTGCCAGCTCCAAAAGGGCATTGGGGAGAAGTGCAAGGAAATGTAGCCTTCGGCTACACCTCCATGGAAGATAACTTGGACCACAATGTCCTACTCCGAACGTCCCACATAGAGCATTACCATTTGCTACTCGTGACAGATCAAAAGGGGATCATCTACTGGAAGGTACTCAATGAATAGTGCTAAGGCCTACTGAGCTAGTAGTACTGAGAGTAATACAGGCGACACAAGGAGTGCAGCCCCACACTATAGTTAGTATGGAAGGTTCCACCAGGGACCTTGCTTTCAGATGTGCTGCTACTAGTGCAACCAAATGGGACACCAAGCAGGGGAATGCCGAGAGGCTGATAGTCTGCTAACATTAGGGGGAAACCACGTCGGACAACCACCGCCCTATCCTATGGTGCCAGCACGACCATGCAATAGTCAAGGCACTGGACAAGGGAACCTTAGGGCAGAAGGGCCCAGAAACTAGGATCGAGTTATCGCTAAGGCCTATAACCTAACCCAGCAGTAGATTAGGATAAACCCAAGTGTCGTTGCGGGTACCTCCCATAACCCTTGAACCCCCTGTCCTAGAAAATCTTTTTGAGATGGTGATAAGGGAATCACCATGTAAATAGTGGGACGTGAGCCTATTGGGCCATGATACCTAACCTGTAAGTTAGTACATATTAATAAAATATTTTGTTATTATCTCAAGACTCGTACACATAAATGGAGTCAACGCCTTTGCTCTTATAGACTCAGGAGTAGACAAGTTGTATGTACGAGAAGGACTGGCGCCCCCATTCCAATAAGGCTATCCCTATTAAAACAAGGACTAACGGTACATATGTTATTAGGCGAAGTGATCCTTAGGGATACAGTTCTGAGGGGATTCAATGTTTCTATGGAAGAGGATGTCCTTGATGTCGATTTAATACCCTTAAATGTAACCGAAGGAGGCCTTATCCTCAGGATGGATTGGTTATCCACCCACTAGGCCAGGCTGGATTGCAAGAACAAAACTGTGACACTTCAAGCCAGGAATGCCAGAGAAGTGGTGTTTTAGAGAGAGAAGAGCTTGACTAAGCCATACCTGATATCCAGTCTAAAGGCCAAGAGGATGTTGCAAAAAGGATGTGAGGTATTCCTAGCATAGGTCACAAGTGCTTAGAAGGAGATAACCACACCAGAGAACACACAACTAGTGCGAGAATACTTAGATGTATTCCAAGAGGAATTTGCTGGATTACCCTTAGATAGATAGTTCGACTTTGTGATCGATGTCATCCCTAGGACTAGTTCGATACCGCAAATGCCATATCAGATGGCACCAACAAAACTCAAGGAGCTAAAGTAACTGGTAGAAAAGCTGTTGGAAAAAGGGTTCATAAGTCCCAGTTAATCTCCTTGGGGTGCCGGATGACCGAGACTATGTTTCAAAGTGGAGGAAATAAACAACGAGGCTCGTTTGGAGGATACGAGCGACTAGAGTAGACCTTGTATGGTAGGTGGTTTATGGAAAATGTCAGTGTCGTAAGCCATGCAATGGCACGATGTCAGTGTCCCACTCACTGAGATGTGAGCTCATCGCTCCCCCAAATCATCTTGTAGGTATGTCTAAGCAAACTGCGGCAAGGACGGAGGAGCTTACTCCCAATGTACCCTACTGCCCTAGGTACCCTCATAACCTACACACAAAATACTTATTTATCATTTTTCTAATATTCCCAAGGTTTGAAATAGTAAAAGAGTAAACTAATTCATGTTGCATTTCATATATAAAAAGTTTGAATTTTCACTACTTTATAAAAGAAGTTTACGGGTTTATGCCTTGGTTCTGTCAGTTTTACCTTGGTGAAGGATCGCACCTTTGTAACATCAGGGAAATCGACGAGGGGTTTCATGGGTACTCAACTGAGGAAAATCAGGTTAGGGCGTGGTAGCCCCTTCGGGTGGTATAAGAGCTCTTATTTTCAAAACTAGAAATTTGGAACCAAAACTCTTTTGGGAGTGTTGGAACCTAGGAATAGCAATGATAGACCTTAGTATATAAGATTAAAGTAGAGAAGTTCACAAATTAACTCTACAATCCTTGATATTGAAAGGACCCAAGAACGACCCCGTTCTGTTTTATTTAGCCTCCTCTAAAAATCAAGGAGTTTTATGACCTGAGTCAGCCCGAACCTGGTCTGAATCGGTTCTTTCCTGGGTCTTTCCCAATCATTGATTATAGACCTAGAGAGGTTTTCTATGGTCTTTGATGATTCTTCTCATCACTCTAGGGCTCTCTTTCATAACCCTTTTCTTAGCTCGGTTAGATTCAAAATCACGATTTGTGTTTTCTTCCTTAGTTTGATCTCATTTTCCAGTTCGGTTCGACTTGGTTTCTAGTTTGAGATTTCCCAGTGTCACACTTGTGACTATCTTAGAGGAGTTGGCTAGATAGTAAGCCAACATATGTTGCTTTGTTGTTAATATATGCATTGTTTATGATTGAGGTGGTTGTGTTACAATAAACTAGTACACATCTACATAGAGAGGTTGTGCTAGTTACTATGAGATATCTGTGATGAGGGGAATATTGGCAGATTGTTCATCTCAGTATCCAAGATCGGGGTGTTATAAGGTGGTGTACTCTTGTTGATCGAGTGTTGGTTGTATATGGTCATCATTTGTGAAGAGTGTATGTCTCGCATTCAGAGAATGTAATAGGTTATTTTCCCTAAAGAGTGGATATGTCCCGCATTCACAGGAGTGTGACCCAACAACTAGGCACTAATAGAGAGTGATGTGTTGTGACACTAGAAAATACCAAATTCAAAAATTTGGCTTAACTGAACGAGGAAATGGGATTGAATTGGGCCGAGAGAAAGGTTCGATAGAAAGTATTAAAGAGATGAAACGGGTCATGAGGGACCTTAGGAAATGTCCCAGAATATGAAACCAAGGATTGGGAAAGAACTGGTTCGAACTGAGTTTTGGTTGACTTGGTTTACAAAACCACCCAATTTTTAGATGAAGCTAAACAAATCAGATTGGGGCAGTTCTTGGGTCCACTCAATAGCAAATTGAATGTTGAATTTTTTGGTATTTTTATTTTCCCAATAACCAATCAGAAAAGGAGTGAACCGACAGTATAATCATTGAATTGGTCGAGAAATTTGTCAGAAACTGTTTCGTTATAGTGCAAACTAGTTGACATGTCACGACAGGCGCACACACATGCGTGTCATCTTCTTCGCTTGACTTAAGATCCGCCAACCCAAATTTTAGCAGATAAACCCCATCAGACAATCTAAAAATTACTGCTTGAAAAATTAATTCATTCATAGAGCTACATGCTATGGAATGACACAAGGAATCTATTGATAGATAGCCACGTAAGTCTAGAATTTGTCCATAAAAATCTTGTATGTCCCCTTGTCGATTTTGGATCAGAATTCTCCGTAAAACTTGAGGAGCTCCAATATTCAGTGACCACACTTGAAGAGAGTATTGTGTCACTGTCTAACCATCACGTTAGGCAATCTTGTTATCCATGGAAAGCTGAGGGAGTTTGTAAACCCGACACTTTTGAGTTAAGGAAAACTAGGAAAAGAACCGGTCAAATCGAGTAAGAAAACCGAGCCGGTTTACAAACCCGATCATTTGGAAAAAAGCAATTTGGAAATTTACAACTTATGGGTGATCCAAACGGCTCATTAAACCTTTGAAAAGAAACTTAAGACAAAATAGAATAGAAAAACTAAATTGGTTTAGGTGAATGATATCCCATAAGAACTTTAAATAGTCATAAATTAATGTGAACGTTGCCTCATCATAAATAGCCATAAATTAATATATATTTAATTATTGTAATTAATACTAATAATTTAATACCAAAATTAAATGATTGGAATTAATACCAATAATTTATGGTAATATTAATACTAATAATAAATCTCTCCCATTTAATACATCATTTTACACCTATATAAAGAGGTTATCCCTATTCATTCTCCTCACACCTGAACACTTCTCTCCCTCTCTCTACTGCTCCATTTCCCAGCAAAGCTCGAACCAGAGCTTCTACTTGATAATTTTTCTTAATCTCAGAAGGAGAGGTTGGGCTCTTTAGAACTGGGGAGAAGACAACTATCTGATAGCAAACTCCAGTAAATACAAGAATCACTGAAGAAGCGATGACATGATGGAACAGTGAAGTAGCTCCGGCGGACCGAAGCTACCCTGTTTTGGTTGAGCTGAAATTGGTCATTTCGAGCTCTCCTCAGGACAAACTAAGCCTTCCTAACACTTCCTTAACCCTCCCACGGCCGAATTAGGACTGAAAGGTAAGCCAATTCGGCTCCTTTCTGTAATTTTTGGTTGGTGCTAGAGAGAGAACCGATAAAATTTTAATGATGAAATTCTAACTTAATTCGGCATCAATTGATGCGATTCTTGATTCTAGGATGAAACTCAGGATGAGAGCTATCTACCTAGATTGAAAGATTGGATTGCTGTGCCCTTAACGGTGAGAAATCAAAGATTTTTGTCTCTACAGTCTATTTTCCGGCGAAGCTCCATTTGAGCTCATTATAGCGTTAAAATATGTGATTCAAAGTAACTTAGAATCGTATGAACATGTAGGAACTCAATTTCAATAATTAGAAGTGTTTGATGGTCAATTTGATGAAATCAAATTCAATAGTGTTGAAGAGTTGAAATTGGGGGAAAATTGGGGATTTTTGAAATTCGAAGGACCAAAATGAAATTTTATGAAATTGAGGGCCAATTGGGCATGAAAATAATGTTGGAGGACCAATTGAGAAATTTTAGAATTTTTGGGCAAAACTAATCATTTTTGTAAAGGAAGTGCAAAATGGTAATTTTGGAAAAGTTGGAGGACCAAATTGGAAATTTGGGAAATTAATCCCCTTTTTTTGAAATGGAATAAATTGAGGTCTTATAATAAAATTTAGAAGTTTTGGGACTCAATTTGGGTAAAAACTGGCTTTGGGGACTTAAAGTTAAAGAGAAATAACTTTAGGGACCTAATTGCAAATAAATGAAAGTTTGACTTTCTCATTCATTTGGAATGAATGGAGGTAATTAGGTCGAAGGATAATGAACCAAGATGTTGATATCGTATAGGAACACGAAGTACCGGGAACGCCAACAAGGACAAGCTCGCGTGAATACAAAGAACCGGTCTACTGGAATTCACGGTATTAACGGGTGAGTGGGTTTACTAATATCATACCCGGTTGGGATGATGAGCACAACTTAAAGATAAAAACCACTTATCGGTTGTGGGTGAAAATTTTATATCATACCCGGTAGGGGATAATAAGTACCTCGGTATAAAAACCCACTGTTTAGTGATATTTTAATAATCACCACTTAGAGAAAGTGATGTGAAAATTTTACGGAAAAATTACTATCGGTTGTAAGTAGATCATACTCGGTTGGTATGATGGGACTTCCTCGAAGGAAGTTGAAAACTTGTTCATCGGTTATTAACAGAGATGTCCTTATACCGGTCGGTATAATGGACAATAAAAACCTATTTTGTCGGAAGTGTTCTCCCTTGACTGTGTGCCAATGCTTAAACTATTTGGCAGACTTTCTTGACGGGAGCTCGAATAGATCTTAATGGCCGGGGGCCTTGGTTTTGGAACTTGAGGGCTAGAATGCCAAGATTTTTGAAAATCTCATACAGTAGGCCCAAGGCCAGTTGGCAAGAGCAGGAGCTCGTAAATGAACATGATATATGTGCCATAAAACTTAATAAGTGAATTTTTTGGCCATGGTACCAAGATAGGACATACATGCTCATTCAACTAGCGGCAGTGTGACATGATAGGTTGACGGACTAGTCATGACAAACAACTGTGGGTTGAGTTGAGAGTCGGGGCCGTTGGACTAGTGACACCACATATTACATGGCTTGATAAGAAAATATTGTTTGTGTATGCACCATGAGTACTGGATCATTAAAACGCTCATGAGGTGTAAACCCTGCACATTTGAGTTAAGGAAAACCGGGAAAAGAACCGGTCAAACCAAATAAGAAAAACCAAACCGGTTTACATTTGGAAATAAACAATATGAAAATTTACAATTTTCGGTTGATCCAAAGAATTTATTAAACATTGGAAAAGAAATTTAAGACAAAATAGAAAACAAAAACCAAATTGGTTCAGGTGAACTAGATTACATAAGAACTTCAAAGTTAAGCGTGCTTATTTGAGAGTAGTGTGAGGATGGATGACCTCCTGGGAAGTGTGATTTTTTTGTAACCTGAAATTTTGGTAAAAAAATTTTATGCGAATGTACGGCTTATCATAAATAGCCATAAATTAATATATATTTAATTATTAAAATTAATACCAATAATTTAATTATTAAATTATTAGAATTAATACAAATAATTTATTACCGAAATTAAATTATTGAAATTAATAACAAAATTAAATTATTGGAATTAATACCAATAATTTATGGCAATATTAATACTAGTAATGGAATTAATACAAATAATTTATTATCGAAATTAAATTATTGAAATTAATACCGAAATTAAATTATTGGAATTAATACCAACAATTTATGGCAATATTAATACTAGTAATAAATCTCGCCTATTTAATACACGGGTTTTACAACTATATAAAGAGGTCATCCCCATTTCATTCTTCTCACACCTGAACACTTCTCTCTCTCTCTCTACTGCTCCATTTCCTAGTAAAGCTCGAACCAGAGCTTCGACTTAAACAAAAGTTGGGCTCTTTAGAACCGGGGAGAAGACGCTATTTGATAGCAAACTCCAGTCAATCCGAGAACCGTTGGAGAAGCGTCGACATGATGGAATAGTGAAGCAACTCCAGTGGACCGAAGTTGCCCTATTTCAGCCAAGCTGGAATCGGCCATTTCAAGCCCTCCTCAGGCTAAACTAAGCCCTCCCAACATTTCCTCAGCCTTTCCATGACTGAATTAGGACCAGAAGGTAAGCCAATTCGGCTCCCCTTTATAATTTTCGATCGGTGCTAGAGAGAGAATCGACCGAATTTCAATCACGAAATTCTAATCCAATTCCGCATCAATTGATACAATACTTGATTTTAGGATGAACCTCAGGATGAGACCTATCTGCCTAGATCGAAAGCTCGGACTGTCGTGCCTTCACCGAAACGTTAAATACCAGGAACGCCAGCAAGGACAAGCTCGCGTGAATACAAAGAACCAGTCTAGTGGAAATCACGACATTAACGGGTGAGTGGGATTATATATCATACCCAGTTGGGGATGATAGGTGCCTCGATATAAAAACCCACTATTTAGTGGTATTTTAATCATCACTACTTAGAGAAAGTGATGTGAAAGTTATGCGGAAAAACTACTTACTGGTTGTAAGTAGATCATACCCGGTTGGTATGATGAGACTTCCTCGAAGGAAGTTCAAAACCCGTTCATCGGTTATGAACGGAGATGTCCTTATACCGGTCGGTATGATGGACAGTAAAAACCTATTTTTGTCGGAAGATCTCTCCCCTGACTGTGTGCCAATGCTTAAACAATTTGGGAGAACTTCTCGACGGGAGCTCGAATAGCTCTGATAGGTCAGGGGCCTCGGTTTTGGAACTTGGGGGCTAAATGCCCGATTTTGAAAATCTCGTACAGTGGGCCCAAGGCCAGTTGGCACGAGCAGGAGCTCGTAAACGAACATGATATATGTGCCATAAAACTTAATAAGTGAATTGTTTGGCCATGGTACCAAGATAGGACCGACATGCTCAGTCAACTAGCGGCAGTGCGACATGATAGGTCGACGGACTAGTCAAGACAAACAGCTGCGGGTTGAGTTGAGAGTCGGGGCCGTTGGACTAATGGCACCACAGATTACATGGCAATATAAGAAAATATTGTTTGTGCATGCACTGTGAGTACGAGATCATCAAGACGCCCATGAGGGGTAGTGATGCATCCTAAAGGCACTAGATGACCTGGTGGCTATAAGGGCAGTTCGTCGTTCCAGGTGTCTGTGCTAAATTTGGAGTAGCACGAAGCGCATGAGACCGGGGTGGGGACAGGATGAGGTCTCTGTCCTCATATGGACACGAAGAAGGGATTTCAGGATTGTGGGTCGGATGTTATGTACATCCACTCATTCCCAAGGTAGAAGTGGCCGTACTTCTATCCGGGTGGCAAGAAAAGTCGCTCCGAAGCCACTAGCGGGTTCAGTAGTGATACTGACTTGCGAATGTGTGTAACCTTCATGATGAAGGACGTGTGTTGGGTGATGACACACCATGGTAACTAAGAAATAATGGAAAAACTCAAATTTTTAAATGAAGGGATTTTTGAAAACAAAGGAGTCTGGCACACTCTATATATATATTTTTCTTAAAAGTCAAAAGTTTTTAAAAACCCATTCACTGAGTAGTCGTACTCACCCCCTCCCTTATATCCCTTTCAGGAAATCTTAGAAAGCCTCCCCTTAAAGACCGTCAATTAAGATGCCTGTAAGACAGGTATGTACAGTTTTAAATTTCATGCAATTTTGATTATGTTATTCCAAGAAAAAGGTGCAGGTTAAAGGACGCCTTACTCTTTACGGTTTATAATAAGGGGAAACCCTTTAATAAACTGGGAGAGTGGCGGGTTGATCACGGGGATTCGACCAAACCGGGTCGGGGCGTGACATGAGGGGTAGTGATGTGTCCTAAGGGCCCTAGACGACCCGATGAGTATAAGGGCAGATCGTCGTTCCAGGTGTCTGTGCGAAATTTGGAGTAGCACCAAGCGCATGAGACTGGGGTGGGGACAAGATGAGGTCTCTGTCCTCATACGGACATGAAGAAGTGATTTCAGGATTGTGGGTCGGATGTCGTGTACATCCACTCATTCCCATGGTAGAAGTTGTTGTACTTCTATTCGGGTGACAGGAAAAGTCGCTCCGAAGCCTCTAGCGGGTTCAGTAGTGATACTGACTTACAAATATGTGTAAGCTTCATGATGAAGGATATGTGTTGGGTGATGACACATCGGTAACTAAGAAATGGTGGAAAAACCCGTATTTTTAAACGAAAGGATTTTTTAAAAGAAAGGAGTTTGACACACTTCAATAATAATTATTTTCTTAAAAGTGAAAAGCTTTTAAAAACCCATTCACTAAGTAGTCGTACTCACCCCCTCCCTTATATCCATTTTAGGAAATCCCAGAAAGCCTACACTTAAAGATCATCAACTAAGATGCCTATAAGTCAGGTATGTAAAGTTTTAAATTTTATGCTGTTTTGATTATGCTATTCCAGGAAAAGGTATAGGTTAAAGGATGCCTTACTTTTTACGGTTTACAATATGGGGAAACCCTTTAATAAACTGGGAGAGTGGCGGGTTGATCATGGGGATCTGACGAAACTGGGTCGAGGCGTGACAACTAGAGTGGTATCAGAGCCTGTTTCCTCTAATACATAATCAAGACTAGAAAATATAGTAACTAATAGGATTTATCCTAAAATTTACAAATGGCTCATAGGAGAGGAACCAAGAAAACTTGGAATGGCTCTACTCAACACCCTATCTTCGTAGAAAGACAACCCTAGAAGCTTTCCAAATGCTTGAGACCTGGCAGGAATCTTGAAAGACCAAATGGGGAAGTATCGTGGAGAATAGTACTAGGACCTATCGGTGGCACAACTCTAAGTATGATGGAGGATGTTTATCAAGAATTCCATAGGTCCTTAGTTATTTTGTGACCATTTCCTATAATAGGGCTGAAAGCCTAATCTTTTGTATCCCCCTGTTAATAAAATACTCAAATTCTCAAAACTCTATCTCCTGATGATGCGATCTTGTTGGTAATATGGCCCAAGGAAAATAAAACAAACCCGCACTATCCTTGAAACTAAGGAAAAGTCACATCTCGGTTATGGAAGATGAATAAGGGAATTAAGAAACATAGGAGAACTCTTACCATGACCCTTTAGCAAAGGAGATTTGGCAAGAAAACTGTCAAAGTGATTAGACTCAAGAACGGTAAAGCACCAAACCACTAGTAACCCTGGAAAAGCCTCACTCGAAGGAAAGAAGGAACCAAAACAATCCATGTAAGGGGATAACGATGGGACATTACCTAAAGAGATGCCCAACCATACTAAAGGACAAGTACCAAGATGAACTATTATAGGTGTAAGGAAAGAAGGGGTGTTCCACACCTCATAGATTCAGGGCAATACCTCCTCAAAGGTCACGAAAGACATGAAGGATTGGAGACAGATACCATGGAGCAGGTTACGTAAACAGTTCACAAAGAGGTCAAGAAATGACGAGGTGAATGCAAAAACTTCTTAAGAAGGTCAAACCGAGAAGGATACCTCATGATTAGGGATAAGGTACATGGGAAGCATACTTAGAACCCTCACATAAGGGGCAAACAAAGAAAAACGTCCCCAGGAACTCTAGGGAATGACACGGTGAGAGTGAAGAAGAGAAGGAATATGCTGTGAAAGGGAACTCTGGAGGGATGCATACAACAAAGTGCCTTGAAGGAATCATTGGTTGGCAGATAGACATAACGTGGAGTGTAAGGAGCCAACCCCTCATTAGAAACTACTTGAAGGAAGTATGTATCGGAGGCCAAGACTAACCTACTTTGGAAAAGTGATATAATTTTAGGTACAACTTCCTTTGGAAAATATAGAGAAGTCAAAGTGGAGATTCGGAGCAACATAACAGAAGTAAGCAAACTATGACAACGAGATGGTAAAAAAGAATGAACAACACCATAAGGAGGATCGAGAAGTAGTAAGTAATACACCCTAAAAAGGGCACTGGAAGGATCATTAAGGATAAGGAGATTAGAGAGACAACTACCTCAAGAAAACTAAACAAGGTGAAAAGTAGGGGCGAGACAGGTAATGAACTACTCTCGTGAGGGTCATAGAGTAAACTCCAACAAAGAAGGAAGAGGTGGAAAGGCCAAATATTGGAGAAAAGAAGGATGAAAGAAATCCTTAAAAGAAAAAAAAACTAATGACCAAATTAACGACGAAATTCAAGCCAAGAAAGGAGTAGGTAAGCCTTTCACATAATGGTCAGGAAATTTTGAAACAAGGAAACATTTAAACTCTCCCTAAAAGAAATAGACATGTATTATGGTATGAGTAGGGATAAGGATAGGGAACCAAAGATATACCTGCAAAATTTCAAGAAAAAGGGATAAAGAAATAAACTTGCAAATGAAGTGCAAGCCAAGGTGAAAGAACCAAGAAAGCATGCTTGAACGATCCAAGGAAATAGTTTAAAAAGGAAAGAATGTCCAAGACACATTAGGAAATGCAAGTCTTCTAAATAAAATATGGCTAAGAAGGAATAACCACAATTGGTAAGACGGGTCAGAGTCCACACACGCATATGAAGTCTAAAGAGTGGAGGATTGAGCATAGTACCGAATGCACGGAATAAAACTAATAATCGGAAGTATCTCATGTAAGGAATAAGGGAAGAAACAAAAGTGGTGGGTAGAGAAGGATCCAAAGTAAATAGATGCCCTAACATAGATAAGGGCATGAGGAAAGGGAGAAAAGAAACCTTCAACCAATGGTAAGAAGGTTGAGCATGTAGCTCCTAGAATGAAAGTCTCTACCTTGAAGTATATATTGGAGAATGGAAACGTAAAAAGGGAACTCCCTGATCAAAACAATAAAATGAAAAAGGGTCAAACAGGAATAACCAACTATGAAATGGTTACAAACAAGTAAGAGTGGATTGAGGCCAAAGGAAAATCCTTAAGTAAAGGATGTTATTGGGAATGATGATGGACCTAAGAAAGGACGAATCCCAGCATTTTAGTAAAATAATCGAAAATTAAATAATTAGAACCAGAAATACTCAATAAGGAAGTAAAAAAAGGACAAGTGGGTAAGGAGAATCGACACCGTTATAAATTGATGTGGATAATGGTAAAGGTAGTCAAGGAATACTACTAAAAGAAAAGAAGGAAGAAGTTATACAATCACTGAGAGTTGGAAAAGTTAGGAATAATCCTAAAAGGAGGTGTCCTGGAAATCTAATGGACACAAAGGCAAGATTTTAGGAAACGTCATGCTGTAAAGGGCAGGTAAACCCAACAGCACCGAGAAAAACATGACTCAAGATAAGGAAGATTCAGTTAGTAAAAATGACAATGCCAAACCAACAAATTTGGACTGAATTGTAATGAGCAACGGATGAAAGAAGAGTCGAAATAGGACAAAAAGGTGAGGACAAGGAAATCCGTGAAAATAGGTACGTAATGCTCTAAAGTACATTGAGCTAAGGGTTTCAATGATCAAGAGGTTAACTAGACACGAGAATGGTTTGGTACCGTGGAACTCCCAATTTGGAGTAGAGAATCTCAAATGGAAGAATGTTGCTCTAAGCAAAAAGGATATGGATCTAAGGATATACCCTAGAATATGGTATGTCTAGTTATGATAAACTCCATGGAGGGAGTAAATAATATAAAGAAAATGAAATCCCTTAAGTGAAGGAGGTAAAAAGGGCTAATTGAAAGAAAAAGAGAAGAGTTTGCATGTCAAGCAAACAATAAATGGACATCAAAGAAAATGGTTCCTCATGCATGGTTGCTAATTAATTTTGGGGACAAAACTCCTAAAAGGAGGGGAGAGCTGTAAACCCCGCGCTTTTGAGTTAAGGAAAATCGGGAAAAGAACCGGTCAAACTGAGTAAGAAAACCGAGCCGGTTTACAAACCCTGATCATTTGGGAAAAAGCAATTTGGAAATTTATAACTTATGGGTGATCCAAAGGGTTCATTAAACCTTGGAAAAGAAACTTAAGACAAAATAAAAGAGAAAAACCAAATTGTTTTAGGTGAATGATATCCTATAAGAACTTTAAAGTTAAGCGTGCTTACATGAGAGTAGTGTGAGGATGGGTGACCTACTAGGAAGTATGATTTTTTTTTTGTAACCCGAAAATTTTCGCCATAAATTAATACTCACCCCTCCCTTATATCCTTTCAGGAAATCCCGGAAAGCCTACCCTTAAAGACTGTCAACTAAGATGCCTGTAAGACAGGTATGTAAAGTTTTAAATTTCATGCAGTTTTGATTATGCTATTCTAGGAAAAGGTGCATGTTAAAGGATGCGTTAGTCTTTACAATTTTCAATAAGGGGAAACCCTTTAATAAACCGGAAGAGTGGCGGGTTGATCACGGGGATCCAACCAAATCGGGTCGGGGCGTGATAGAGTCAACTTTTCTTTGCCACCTCTCTCGACCATTAACTCTCCCTCTATCGGCACTGGTGATATAGCATAGTACCAGACCCACACCGGCCGAAAACAAAGCATGTGTTTCAAATACAATTTTTGATGGCCTAAATGACCCTCATAAGGTGAAACAGATTCCCCATGGCGTCACCTTTCCATTGCCACCAGCCTCACACGATTTGGGTATGTGTAGAGGTAGAATTAAATCCTTTAAGTTTCAGTATTTGGGAGAAATGGTTAAGCTGACTAAAATGAGCACTACAAAAGACTCTAATGACCACTTGATTCGGTTCAAGTGGCCACAGACTCCTTAAGGAGCCAACTTTTGAATTGCACTAGCCTCAATGACCAGGGTGTCGTCTCAAGTGAGTTCCCAACCTTGACCCCACTGATGCTAGTTTTGTTTTCAGTTACTGATCAAGCCCGATCATCATTGTTTTGGTGGACCCCGATCAAACAGAGTTTATGATAGCCTAGAGGGAGGCAAGGGGAACCTCGTGCCTTAGTTTAAGAATTTTTGGAGATGTTTTGGCCAAGGGCCAAAGGTTGGGGACTAAAATACGAATAAGTGAAAGTTAGAGGACCAAAAAGTGCATAAGCTTTCTATCGGGTCTTCTTAAGAGGTTGAATAAAGTTTTAGGGCTAATTGAAAAATTTGGCAAAGCTTGGGGATTGGGTTGAAATGTTTTGGAATGCCTAGGGGCCTAATTGCAATAAAAGGAAAGTTGACTAAAGTGCAAATAAAGGTATTTGTGCGGCCAAAAGGTAATTTTTGGGTAGTTCAAGGACCTAAAGTAAATTAAATAAATTTTAGGGACTTAAATGGAAAAATAAAGGAACAAATGAGTTTTGGAAGTTTAGTTGTAAAGAAAACGGGCAAAATTGTAATTTTTCCCATCTTAGGGACCATTTTGTAAATTTTGAGAAATAACACTTCAAAATATTCTAAGGCATATTGAGGACCATAATAAGATTCAAGGAAACTTGGTAACCCAAATGGAAGAATTGGGAAAGTCTAAGGTTCAAAGAAGAAAGTTTTAAAGTATAAGGCCAAAATGGTAATTTTGTCCAAGTTAAGAACCAAATTGTAAATTTAGAAAAGTAAAGCCACTAGGTGGTAAAGGAGAAAATTTTGAGCACTTAATTCTACTACGAGCATGAAGCATGTACCTTATAAAGTTAGAACTGCTCAAGTAGGCCTAAGGCCACAGTTATGAAAGAGAAGTGGACGTAATGCTGTATTTTGGAAAACTCGTACAGTGGGCCCAAGGTCATTGAAAACGAGTCTAATCCCATAGGGCAATTTTAATTATTGGTCCTTATAAAAATTATCATAAATGGATAATTTGCATGATTTAGCTAACAAGCCAAAGTCGGGTCGTCGAACTCATTCAGCTAGTAGCACCAAAGATAAAGGTCTTAATAAAAGATTATTGATTGTGTTTGATGAGATACAGAACTATCAATGGGGCTCTTTACACGGGTAGTGTTGGTTCTAACAACTTTTGGACGGCTTAGGGAGCATAAGGGGAAGATTTGTTGTTCTAGTATGTCATGAGCTCTGGGAGTTTCGTGCGCATTGAGATCCAAGAATAAGGGGAGAGGTTTCATCCCGCAATAGTAGACAAGAAGTTTTAGAAACGTTTAGGTTTGGGCAATGGTGCTCACAGAGACTTGTGATAGAGATTGCAGCCTCTTACCAGGGTAGACGGTAAAGTCGCTTCGGGCTACAAGTGGAATATTCAGGGATTCACTCCCTCCCCTAAACCTTTTTAGGAAAATCATGAGGAGGAATTCGTGTGAAGATTTATCATCCTGGTATGTTTTATACATTAATAATATTTTAGTATATATTATGAAAAGATATTTTCTTGAAATTCTTTTGAAATATTTCTTGGTTACACTTGACTTCTACTGGTACCACAATGGTGGTTATCCTTTTTATATGGGAGGGAGTGGCAGGTTGTTCACAAGGTCCCGACCAAACCGGGTCGGGGTGTGGCAATTAAAATGGTATCAAAGCAATTAATATTTGAACTTGAGTTTAAGGAAATAAACTATTTTTGAAAATCAAGTGTTTGGGAAATTATTTTGAAATAATGTTAGAAGTAATTACTGTATGAAACTTATCTTACGAAAATATTTCATTAACTTATAAGAATTTTCCACTTGTAGGAAAGTTCCCAAGAGAAAGAGAACCTCTCGAGTCTCGGTGGAAGATGAGACACCTCCACCAAAATCCCAAAAGCTAGAGCTGACCCAAGCCTATAAAGAAGTCGAAAAGAACTTGTGGGAAGTCTACGCTAACTATGTGCGGGACTTTAATAAACTACCGCCTATTAGTACGAACCCATAACTAGTAAATCTTATGCGCCAAGCATATGAGTATGAAGCGGTTGTGCTGGAAATGTACGGGGTCTCTATAACTCAAAAGGCCAACTTAAAGAGTTCATGGAGTGAGACATCTTCATCTGAGTATGAAGAGCCAAGTATAAATCAATGTACTAGGTGTGGGAAGTATCATGGAGGACCAAGCCCACCACCAAAAGTGAAACCTCTCAACTGGAAACCCTCATAAGGTTTATCTCAAACTCTAGTTAAGAACTCCGAGTCAGTCAACAAGTGAATGTAGAATAAACCTTTGTGTAAGCCACTTCCTTTTAGTAAGTTGAGTTTTCAGGTAAAATATAATAAAGTACAATTATTGCAAAAATTTTGGAAAACAAATATTATTGATCAAATATTTTCTCACAAAAGGATGGGAAACATAACAGCTTTTGAAAATATGATTAAGGGTTTTTAAAGGATCTAACACCAAATCCTGGACCTCTAGAAGAGGGATGTCATCAAGTCAAAATGATGACTTAAGAGTTTAATATATTTGGTTAAAAAAACTCTCAAAGGTGTATCATTCAATACCCTAGGAAAGGAGGCATATCTCATTGAAAAGGATAGTATTATCCTGTAGGTTAAGTGTCATATGAAGGATTTTATTTTAAAAGGAAGATAACTAAAGAAAGACATACAAAGGGTTAGGAAGGATAGTTGACAATTCAAGAAGGACAGAGAAAAATGATAGAAACTTGTCAAGTAGAGATCAAGAAATTGTCCTTGGAATTTAAAGGAAGGACAAAGGAAAGGGATAGACCTTCAAAGATGAGGAATGAGATGCGCTAAGGAAATTTGGAAGGGACTCAAACATCAACAATACAAGAAGTCATTGGACCAAATAAATAAATGATGAATGAAGACAGCAATAAAGGTGAATATACATGGAATCCTCAAGGGGTAATGAGGAAATGAGACTTAAATCTCTGAGAAGAAAGGTCCTTACTTCGAAAGAGGAAAGTAAAGAGTGGGGCAAGCATGGAATGTGTTAAAGGAAAAGCCTAAAAATGTAGATTTTTACCTAAAAATGGCAACTTACAAGTAAAGAAGGGATAAACGTGGAATAATCACCAAAAGTTGCAAGTAGGTTATGGAAATAGAAATCCAAAGGAAGGATATTGTCACGCACCGACCTGATTTGATCGGATCCTCATGATCAACCCGCTGCTCCCTTGCTTTAAGAGGATTTCCCCTTCTTTTAGTCAAGAGTAGCCAGACATAATTTCAAACCTTTTAACCTGTAATAGCATAAATCAACCAAAATGCAAGCTTAAAAGTAAATTTTAAGCATACTGGATGGAGGGTTCATCTTCACGGTTTCTCTTGTTAAATCTCCTTACCCCTGGAAGGGGTAAAAGAGAAAGGGTGAGTTCTACAATTCAGTAAGTGGGTGTTGGGAGTGTGTTTTCAAGATAAATAGCTTCATTTAAATTGTGCCAGGGTTATCATTTCCTTTAAAAGAAAGTTTCCTCAAAGTTTGGTTTTCAAAACTTTTTTCCCATTACCATATTAGGTGTGTTTAGCAAACAACACATGCCCTTCATTAGAAAGTGTACACACATTCATAGGTGTAGCCCGTCCACTGCACCCACTTTTAGATTAGAGCATCTTTACGGTCCACCAAGATAGAAGTCCGTCCACTTCTACTCTGTGTCTGAGTGGATGTTCTTGACATCTGACCCTCAGACTCGAATGCCACTCCATGTCCGTATGACGACAAAGACCTCATCCCTACTCCACCCCGGTCTCATGCACAAGAAGCTACTCTGAGCTTCCCAACTGACTGGCACGACGAACTCTCCTTATCTCCACCATATTGTTCAGTAGCCCTTAGGACCCATCACTACCCCTCTTGGGTGTCTTGATGGTCATGTACCACAGGTGCATGCACAAACAATAATTTTTCACTTATGGCCATCATCTTTGGTGTCAATGGTCCAATGGCCTTGACCCTTAACCTGACCTGCAACTATTTGTCTAGGTCGGTTCGTCGACCTAGCTGTGATGCACTATCGCCAGTCCATCGAGCATTTTCGGTCCTGACTCAGTACCATGGTGAACTCACATAAAAATTTCATTATGAATTTTCATAGCTTTCCTTTACTTAAGTTTGTTTATGAGCTCCTACTCGTGCCCACTTGCCTTGGGCCCACTACACATGTTATCCAAAACCTGGCATTTAGCCCCATGAGTTTAAAAACTAAGGCCTTTGGCCTATCTAAACTGTTTTAGCTCCCATCAAGAAGGTCTACTAAATCTTTTAAGGATTAGCACACAGTCAGGTGAGAACACTTCTAAAAAAAAGTATATTTTCACTTCATCACACCAACTGGGTGTGATGACATCTCTGCTTACAACTGGTAAGTGGGTTTCTCCTTTCCTCAAGGAAGTTCATCATACCAACAAGGTATGATTACCTTTACTTATGATTGGTAAGTAGATTTTATCAATTAGAGATGGTACTCTTCATCCCAATCGGGTTGGAATATCCCACTTACAACCGGTAAGTGGTTTTTAGCTTAAATCGCTCATCACCCCAATCAGGCATGATGTTAAAGTCCCACTCACAAGTGGTTTTTCATTTCTAAGGTACTCATCACCCCAACCGGGCATGGTGTATAATTAAGCCTACTCACTCGATGATTATGATGTATTTGTCTCTAGTCGATTCCCGACTCCACACTAGTTTTTCCTTATTGGCATTTCGGTCTCTCGTGTTCCTACATGATTTGGGAATCTATATCAATTAAGCTTTGGCATAACATCCATCATTTTCTCACGTATGAGCGATTAGACTCAAAATTGTTAATTAATTACACTTAGGTCCCTAATGTTCATTTTCCTTAACTTTAGGTCCCTAATGCCAACCTTTCCCCTAAATTGAGTCCCAAGGCTTCCAAAATTCCCTTTGAATCCTCAATTTACTCAAAATTGTATACATGCCTCAATTTTTCCAAATTTCCAATTTGGTCCCCAACTTTTCAAAAATTACAACTTAGCCCCTACTTTCCAAAAATGGCAATTCAACCCCAAATGTTCTAAAAATTGACCAATTGGTTCCTCAACATCTTTCGTAGGATCAATTGGCATTCAATTTTGGGAAATTGCAAAGAGGACCTCAATTTTTCCAAATCCCCAATTTCCTCCTTCAAACTAATCAAATTTAATTTCTTCAAATTGGCCATTCAATCGGGGTTAATTGTTTTAATTTGATGTATAATTAGTTCCTACATTTCCATGTGATTCAATTGAGCTTTGAATCGCATGAATTGAGGCCGAAATGAGCTCAAATGGATCTTCACTAGAAAATCGTTTGTAGAGAGTGAAAGATTCGAAAGCTTACTGTCGGAGGTGCAACGGTCCAAGCTCTCGAAATGGGATGGTAGCTCTTGTCTTGAGGTTATTTCTAGGATCAAGAATCGCTACAATTGAAGTCAAATCAATGGTGAATTTAGTTAGTGAAATTTAACACTTTCCCTCTCTAACTCTAGCAATGATAGTGTATGACCGAATTGGCTTACCTTTCAACTCTGTTGCGGCCATGTGAGGGTCGTTAGGGTGTTAGGGAGGCTTTGTTTTGCCAGAGGAGGGCTGAATTTGGCCAAATTCAGCTCAGCCAAAATAAGACATTTTCGGTCCTTTAGAGCTACTTCACTATTTGATTCTGTCGGCGCTTTTGCGGTGGTCCTCGAGTCAAAAGGATGTTGCTGTCAGGTAGCTGACTTCCCCCGAAGTCTATAGAACCCTATCTTGCCTTCTGAGGCTGAGAAAAATCCCTATATCGGAGTACTGGTTCGAGCTTCGTCGGAAAATGGATAAGTTGAGAGAGAATGGAGATTTGAGGTGTGTGGAGGATGAATGGAGAGGAGCTCTTAATATAGGAAGCTGGGGGACCCTCTGCCCAACAACTTTCCATTTTGGTGGAGCTTATCCTCACCCTAAAATGGCCTAATCAGAGTAATTTTAGCTTTGTTGACGTTATCCATTTTCTGCATTAATTAACAATGTTGTCATCCTAAGTAAGAAGATGACACTATTCTGAATCAGACCGGACCAGTCCGACCAGGTTCAATGCATAAATCAGCTAGTTTTAGGCTGGATTCGACCGTTTTTCTCAAAATTAAAAATTTCTAAATTCATCTAAATTCATTCTCTATCTAATGGCTTCAATTCCCCAATTTGATCATTTTAAGCCACCAAGAAAAATGAATTTAGAAACTGGTTCAAGTATGTATCAAACTAGTTCAATCCGGTTCATGCCCAGTTCACCCTAAACCGGTCTAGTTTTCTCTTTCCATTTGTCCCAAGGTTCTTTTCCCTGATTTTTATGAACCTTTGAGTCACTCGGGATTTGTCGATTTCCCATTTTACCTTTTCTCTATCGGTTAAGGTTCATGAACTGACTCCATTTTCTCTTTTGAATTAACTGGTTCTTTTCCTAGTTTTCTTACCTTTAAAGGACTGGATTTACTACTCTCCCCTCCTTTTAGGGGTTTTGTCCCCAAAATTAAGTCATTAATCATTTGCACGGGGAGTGACTTTCCTTGATGTCCTCCTTGGGTTGTTTGGGATGTTATCACTTTGGCTATTCCTTTCACTTAGTCCTTTAGCCACGTACTTGAGAAGTCTTTCTTCCTTTATATTCCCCACCCACACCATAGAGTATGTCATGTTCAGTCATGTCCAAACTACACATCCCAAGGTACCTTCTTAGGTCTACTTCTTACTCTAATTTGGGTAAAACTTTTCTTCTTAAGGATTCTTATTCATGTCATTGGGTTTAACGTTCTATATACATCCGATCGTCCCTGTTTCCCAGCATTTCGTAGATTGTTGATGCTCTTAGTTTAACATCCTTCTGGATTCTTCATTCTTAACCCCGTGGGTTTTTGATGTGATTTCATTTTTACCTTATTTTGGTCCTTCCTCCATCTTTTGTCTACTACAGTTCTGGTTCCATTTCTTAGATTTGACTAACGGACTCAGTTTTACTTGTGTCACCTTTCTTGGAACTATTGACACTACATGTTCTTTACAACATGATCTATTCTGGAATTACCTTTGTCCTTTATGGTTCCATAATGTGTATCCTTGATAACGGTTCATACATTTCCATCCGTTTAGGAGTCGTATGGCTTCATTCCTTCCTACTACTTGGTAGTGTTTCCCAACTACCTTTTATGTTGTCCAATTGTCCTTTAAATCTCTTAACATCAAAATCGTGTCGGTTCCCTTTATCTACTCATTTTTTACCAACTTTTCTATGGGTTCTCCCTAGTTCCAATCGTCGATTTTTCTGATAGCTTACCGATACATTGAGATCCTTTCTCACTTATGTCCTTCCTCATTTATATTGGCGTCTTTTACTCAAGGTCTTTCCTTTCCTCCATCCTTTCTTGCTTTCTTGTGACCATTCACCATTCCTCATTACGGGTTGATCCTTTTTCGGTCTATGTATTGATTCCTTGTTTTGGGGAGGTCTCCCTTTTATGGTTTTCATTCTCTACTATGACCTTCAAGGTAGAGACTTTCATTTTAGGGTTATACCTTTGATCTTCTTACCAGTCCTTGAAGGCTCCTTCCCTTTACATCCCTACACTCTCTTTATTTTGGGACATTTGGCCGTTTTTAATTCTCCTTTGTCTTAAAATTCCCTTATTCTCTAATGAACTTCTGATTTTTCAGACCTAATTTAGTGTATTCTACCCTATGCCCAACCATCATCCTTTAAGCTCCATTAAGTGAGCGTGGACCACAACAAGTTCTTGATGTCTAAGATCATTTCTATTATCCACTTCTTAATTGGAGAGCTTACTTCTCCCAAGGTTCCTCGGGTTATGTTTCCTCTATGTCCTTATTACGGGTAATTCATCCTTTTCTTATTTGTACAACATCTTTCGATGTTATCCTCCTATCTACCCATTCCTTGGGTTTAACTTACTCCTTAGGTAATGGGTAAACTTCCCTTGTAATTGGTTCTTTATTCCCAACTTGCATTTCATTTGAAACTTTTCCCTTCTATTCCACTTTAGTTGGGTTTATTACTTCTTCGTTGAAATATGTATGCCTCTTCAGGGCTCCTTTCCTTAGTAGGCTTCCTCCTCTTTTCCCAGATTTCCTCTTTCCTTCATTTTATTGGGTATCTATCTTTAAGTCAACCTCATGATATCCTTTGACGTCATCATCTCCTGCTTACCCTTACTTAGAGTAATCTTGCTGGTACATCTCTTGTACCTTGTCTTTATTCCATTTTGTACTCACTATAATTTTATTTCTATTAGGGAAGGGTTTTTGATCTACTATCTTTCCACCTCTCCCTTCATTGCTAGAGTTTAAATTTATGGTCTTCTCAAGGGTCAGTTCGTTAACTGCCTCGTTCTCACTATTCTATTGGTCCACTTGTTTTGGAACAATTGTCCTTCGAATTTAATTGTCCTCGATGTCTATCCGTCATTCTTTTTAGAGTTTATTCCTTACAATTTTCCAATCCTACATAGGGCATCATTTATTCTACTTGAGCATTCCATTATTTCTATTTGTTCCCCACTTGACTACTCTCCTTTTTCCAAAACAGGTCACACTTGTCATCCTAAGCCATCCTTAACCACTTACGCCCATTTTTAAGGTTCCTTATTTTGAGTTAAGCTACTTATGATCCATCTGTCGATTCCGTAGCTTGGGAATTTTCTTCTTATGGTCTCACTTCCTACCTTCATCCTTTTTCTTAGGGACTTCCATCCTGGGATTTTCACATTCAATCTCCCTAACGCTCCTTGAAGGCTTTTCCTTCTTCCCTTTTGTACACCCTTCCAATATCGGTATGGTTATCTGCCCTTAATTCTTTTTCATCCCTCTAATTCCCTTCTTGTTCCTTATCCTTCCTTTGAGGAGTTCTTGATTGTGGGTGAGTTTCTAGCACTCTACGTTATGTCCAACCGCCCATCAATGGTTCCTTCAAAGGTATTTAGTCCCATTCATTCCTCAAGAGTTCTCTTTCCTAGCACATTTCTTTTCCTCTTCATTCTTACCATGTCCTATCCTAGAGTTTCCTCTTCATTCACCCCTTTTTGAGGGGGTTCTTGTACCTTACCTCTTCTCTTAGTTATCTTTCATTCAACTGGTTCTTCTTAGAGACAACCCATTTCCTCTTGGTTTCCTAACTCTTGTATGAGGGCTCTCTTAATCCCTTATGGTCCTTAGGCTTTCCCTCACTCTTCCCGAATCTTTTAATGCTACCTTCCCCTTTCCCAGATTTATCCAATTCTTTGACTTTGGTTCCCTTATACTGGACCCCTTACGAACACTGTCACATCCCGACCCGGTTTGGTCGGATCCCCGTGATCAACCCGCCACTCTCCCGGTTTATTAAAGGATTTCCCCTTATTGTAAACCATAAAGAGTAAGGCGTCCTTTAACCTGCACCTTTTTCCTGGAATAGCATAATCAAAACTGCATATAAGTTAAAATTTTACATACCTGTCTTACAGGCATCTTAGTTGACGGTCTTTAAGGGGAGGCTTTTCAAGATTTCCTGAAAGGGATATAAGGGTGGGGGTGAGTACGAATACTCAGTGAATGGGTTTTTAAAATCTTTTGACTTTTAAGAAAAACATTTATATGGAGTGTGCGAGACTCCTTTGTTTTAAAAAATCCCTTCATTTAAAAATTCGGGTTTTTCCACCATTTATTATTTACCACGGTGTGTCATCACCCAACACACATCTTTCATCATGAAGGTTACACACATTCGCAAGTCAGTATCACTACTGAACCCGCTAGTGGCTTCAGAGCGACTTTTCCTGCCACCCGGATAGAAGTACGACCACTTCTACCCTGGGAATGAGTGGATGTACGTGACATCCGACCCACAATCCCGAAATCACTTCTTCGTGTCCGTATGAGGACAGAGACCTCATCCTATCCCCAACCCGGTCTCATGCGCTTGGTGCTACTCTAGATTTCGCACAGACATCTGGAACGACGAACTGCCCTTATAGCCATCAGGTCATCTAGTGCCCTTAGGACGCATCACTACCCCTCATGGGGGTCTTGATGATCCCGCACTCATAGTGCATGCACAAACAATGTTTTCTCATATTGCCAGGATCTGTGGTGCCACTGATCCAACGGCCCCAACTCTCAACTCAACCCGCAGTTGTTTGTCTTGACTGGTCCGTCGACCTGTCATGTCGCACTGCTGCTAGTTGATTGAGCATGTCGGTCCTATCTTGGTACCATGGCCAAACAATTAGTTTATTAAGTTTTATGCCACATATATCATGTTCATTTACGAGCTCCTGCTCGTGCCAACTGGCCTTGTCCCCACTGTACGAGATTTTCAAAATTGGGCATTTAGCCCCCAAGTTCCAAAACCGAGGCCCCCAGCCTATCAGAGCTATTCGAGCTCCCATCGAGAAGGTCTACCAAATAATTTAAGCAATTGCACATAACTGATGAACGAGTTTTCAACTTCCTTCGAGGAAGTCTCATCATACCAACCGGGTATGATTTACTTACTACTAGTAAGTAGTTTTTCCGCAACATTTTCACATCACTTTCTCTAAGTGGTGATGATTAAAATACCACTAAACAGTGGGTTTTTACACCCATGCACTTATCATTCCCAACCGGGTATGATATATAATCCCACTCACAACCGGTAAGTGGTTTTTAACTTTAAGTTGTGCTCATCATCCCAATCAGGTATGAAGCTTGTAAACCCACTCACCCGTTAATGCCGTGAATTCCACTAGACCGGTTCTTTGTATTCACGCGAGCTTGTCCTTGCTGGCGTTCCCGGTATTTTGAGTTCCTACACGATATGAACAACCTTGTTCATTATTACTCGGTATAACAACCTTCATTCATTTCCAATGAATGAGAAAACCCAAACTTTTAGTTATTTGCAATTAGGTCCCTAAAGTTATTTCTCTTTAAGTCCCTAATGTCGGTTTTTCCACAAATTGAGTCCCATAACTTTTAAAATTTATCCTAGGACCTCAATTTATTCAATTTCACCAAAAAGGGGTTTAATTTCCCAAATTTCCAATTTGGTCCCCCAGTTTTACCAAAATTACCATTTTGCCCTTCTTTTTACAAAAATGGTAAGTTTTGCCCCAAAAATTCCAAAATTCCTCAATTGGTCCTCCAACATTATTTTCATGCCCAATTGACCCTCAATTTCATAAAATTGCATTTTCGCCCTTTGAATTTCGAAAATCCCCAATTTTCCCCCAATTTGAAGTCTTCAACACTACTGAATTTGATTTTATCAAATTGACCGATCAAGCACTTCAAATTATTGAAATTGGAGTTGAAATTTAGTTCCTGCATGTTCATACGATTCTAAGAAACTTTGAATCACATATTTTAATGCTGGAACGAGCTCAAACAGAGCTTCGCCGGAAAATAGATTGTAGAGAGAGAAAGTTTCAATTTCTCACCGGTGAGGGCACGACAGTCCGAGATTTCGATCTAGGCAGATAACTCTCATCTTGAGGTTCATCCTAGAATCAAGAATCGCATTAATTGATGCAGAATTGAGTTAGAATTTCATTATTAAAATTTTTCCAGTTCTCTCTCTAACACCGACTGAAAATTGTAGAGGGGAGTTGAATTGACTTAGCTTTCAGTCGTAATTCGGCCGTGGGAGGGCTGAGGAAGTGTTGGGAAGGCTTGGTTTGGCCTGAGGAGGGCTTGAAATGGCCAATTTCAACTTGGCCGAAATAGGGCAGCTTTAGTCCACCAGAGCTGCTTCACTATTCTATCATGTCGACGCTTCTCTAGTGATTCTCGGATTGACTGGAGTTTGCTATCTGATAGCTGACTTCTCCCTAGTTCTAAAGAGCCTGACCTCTCCTTTTGAGGTTAAGAAAAATGTTGAAGTCGAAGCTCTGGTTTAAGCTTCATCGGGAAATGGAGTAGTAGAGAGAGAGAGAGAGAAGTGTTCGGGTGTGAGGAGAATGAATGGGGATGATCTCTTTATATAGGTGTAAAACCCATGTATTAAATGGGCGAGATTTATTACTAGTATTAATATTGCCATAAATTATTGGTATTAATTCCAATAATTTAATTTAGGTATTAAATTATTTGTATTAATTTCAATAATTTAATTTAGGTATTAAATTATTGGTATTAATTATAATAATTAAATATATATTAATTTATGGTTATTTATGATAAGGCGTACATAAAAATTTTTGACCGAAATTTTGGGTTATAAAAAAATTCATACTTCCCAGGTGGTCACCCATCGTCACACTACTCTTAGGCAAGCACACTTCAGTTTAAAGTTCTTATGGAATCTCATTCACTTGAACCAATTTGGTTTTTGTCTTTATTTTGTTTTAAGTTTCTTTTCCAAGGTTTAATGAACCCTTTGGATCACTCGAAAGTTGAAATTTCCAAATTACTTGTTCCCATATGATCGGGTTTGTAAACCGGCTCGGTTTTCTTACTCGGGTTGACTGGTTCTTTCCTGGTTTTCATTAACTAAAAGTGTGGGGTTTACAACTCTCCCCTCCTTTTAGGAGTTTTGTCCCCAAAACTTAATTTGCAAACTTCCATGAGGAACCATTTTCTTTGATATCCATTTGTTGTTTGCTTAACATGCAAACTCTTCTCTTGTTCTTTCAATTAGTCCTTTTTATATCCTTCACTTATGGAATTTCTTTTCCTTTATATTATTTACTCCCTCCATGGTGTTTATCATAACAAGACATACCTTACTTTAGGGTATATTCTTAGATTTATATCTTTATTTGCTTAGAGCATATTCTTTCCTTTGAGGTTTTGTACTCAAGATTGGGAATTCAAAGATACCTAACCATTCCCGTATCTAGTTAACCTCTTAGTCGTTGAAACCTTTAGCTCAATGTTCTTTCGGGCGTTATGTACTTGTTTCCACGGTTTTCTTTATTATCACTTTTTCATCCTATTTTGACCCTTCCTCCATTCGTTGTCTATTATAACTTTGGTCCAAATTTTTATATTCGGCCTCTCATACTTATTAGCCGACTCTTCCTTACTTTGAGTCATATTCTCCTCAGGATTGTTGGGCTTACATACCCCTTGCAGCATGGCATTTTCTAGGACCTATCTCTATTCATTTGATTTCTAGAACATCTCCTTTAGGGTCTCTCTTAGCTTTTTTTTTTTTTACCTTTCAGGGATCATATAACTTCATCCCTCTTTTCTTTTGATAGCATTCCTCAACTATCCTTTTTACCATTATCCTCTCATCCATCATGCCTTTGAAGTTATGTCTCACATAACCACATGGATTTCTCTTACCTACTCATCCTTTCCAAACGTTTTTATTGGGTCCCTTCAATTGCAATCGTTGGGTTTCCTGATGATTATTGACATACGAGGATTTTTTTCCCTTCTTATGTCCTTTCTCTTCTTTAGTGACATCCCTTATTCAATGACTTCCTTTTTCCTTAATCCACTTTTACTTGCTCATAAATCACTTCATGATTCTTCATTCTACAATAATTTCTTTCGATCTATGTGTCGATTACTTTGCTTAGGAAGGTTCACTCCTTCCAGTTTTGTTCTCTACTATGTCTCTTACAATAGAGATTTCCATCTTAGGAGTTACATGCTCATCCTCCTTATCATTTATTGTATGGTTCTTTCTCCCTTTCTTTGCACCCTTATCTATGTTAGAGCATCTGTTTGCTTTGAATCCTTCTCTATCCACAACTTTTGTTTTATCCCTTATTCTTTAGATGGGATACTTTTGATTATTGGTTTTATTCCGTGCATTCCACCCTATGCTTGGTTATCCACTCTTTAAGCTTCATATGCGCGTGTGGACTATGACCCATCTTACCAATTGTGGTTATTCCTTGTTAGCCACATCTTATCTGGGGGATTTACTTTCACAATGTTTCTCAAACATTCTTTCCTTTATTACCTTAGTATGGGTTGTCCACTCATTCATACTTTTCACAGCATCTTTCGGTGCTAATTCGTTAGATTATTTTCATTTAAGGAGGGTTCACATCCTCCTTGTTTCAAATTCTCTTGTTCACCCTTCGTGAGGCTCACTTAACCGTCTTAAGTCTATAAACCTAGTTTTAGCCATCGATTGCTTTAAGGATTTTCCTTCGTTCTTCTTTCCCAATGTTTTGGCCTTTTCACTTCTCCCTTCTTTGTTGTGGTTTAAATTGATGGTTCTCTCGAAGACCAATTCTTTAACTCTCTTTCTCTTTATTTTTCTGGTCCTATCGTCTAGGCAGCTGTATTATCCTATTGTCCATCATAGAGTGTAGTCTTTACTACATCTCATCCTTTCTTAGGGTGTCATTTATTCTCCTTGACCCTATTTGGCTTCATTACTTTTTCCAAGGTGATTCATTCCAATACATCTCGTTATTTGGCTCTATTACTCTTCCAAGGCAGGTCATAATTTGCCTCCAATACATCCTTCCATCAAGAAGTTTCTAATGGTGGGTCAGTGCCTTGCACTTCACGTTATGTCCATCTGCCAATCCAATGATTCCTTCAAGGTACTTAGTTGTATGCATCCCTCCAGAGTTCCCTTTCCCAGCGTATTCCTTCTCTTCTTCACTCTCATTGTGCTATTCTCTAGAGTTTCCAGAGGACGTTTCTCTGTGTTTGCCCCTTATGAGAGGATTCTAGATATACTTCCCATGTACCTTATCCCTACTCTTGAGGTATCTTTCTCGGGTTGACCTTCTTAAGAAGAAATTTAAATTTTGCATTTACCTCGTCATTTCTTGACCTCTTGGTGAACCACTTACTTAGCCAGCTCCATGGTTTTGGTCTCTAGTCCTTCGTGGCCTTCGAGGAGTTATTGCCCTGAATTTATGAGGTGTGAAACACCCCTTCTTTCCTTACACCTATAATAGTTTATCTTAGTACTTGTCTTTAGTAGGGTTGGGCACTTCTTCAGGTAATGTCTCAATCGTTCATACTTGTAATAGGTTATTCCTTTACATGGATTGTTGTGGTTCCTTCTTTCCTTCGAGTAGGGCATTTCTAGGGTTACTATTGGTTTGGTGCTCTACCGTACTTTGAGTCTGATCACTTTGACAGTTTTCTTACTGAATCTCCTTTGCTAAAGGGTCATGGTAAGAGTCTTCCTAGATTTCTTAATTCCCTGATTCATCTTCCATAACCGGGATGTAACTTTTCCTTAGCTTCCAGGATAGTGTGGGTTTGATTTATTTTCCTTAGGCCATATTCCCAACACGATTGCATCATCAGGAGAGAGAGTTTTGAGAATTTGAGTATTTTATTAATAGAGGGATACAAAAGATTAGGCTTTCAGCCCTATCACAGGAAATGGTTGCAAAATAACTAAGAAGCTATGGAATTCTTGATAAACATCTTCCTCCATACTTAGAGTTGTGCCACCAATAGGTTCTAGCACCATTCTCTAGGATACTTCCCCATTTGGTCTTTTGACATTTCAGCCCAGTCTCAAGCATTTGGGAAGCTTCTAGGGTTGTCTCCCTACGGATGTAGGGTGTTGAGTAGAGCCATTCCAAGTTTTATTGGTTCCTCTCCTAGGAGCCATCAGAAAATTTTAGGATAAATCCTATTAGTTACAAAATTTTCTAGTCTTGATTATGTATTCGAGGAAACAAGCTCTGATACCACTCTAGTTGTCACGCCCCGACCCGGTTTAGTCGGATCCCTATGATCAACCCGCCACTCTCCCGGTTTATTAAAGGATTTCCTCTTATTGTAAACCATAATGAGTAAGGCGTCTTTTAACCTGCACCTTTTCCTGGAATAGAATAATCAAAACTGCATAAAAGTTAAAACTTTACATACATGTCTTACAGGCATCTTAGTTGACAGTCTTTAAGGGGAGGCTTTTCGGGATTTCTTGAAAGGGATATATGGGAGGGGGTGAGTACGACTACTTAGTGAATGGGTTTTTAAAAGCTTTTGACTTTTAAGAAAAACATTTATATGGAGTGTGCCAGACTCCTTTGTTTTCAAAAATTCCTTCATTTAAAAATTCGGGTTTTTCCACCATTTATTATTTACCACGGTGTGTCATCACCCAACACACATCCTTCATCATGAAGGTTACACACATTAGCAAGTCAATATCAGTACTGAACCCGCTAGTGGCTTCGGAGCGACTTTTCCTGCCACCCGGATAGAAGTACAACCACTTCTACCCAGGGAATGAGTGGATGTACGTGACATCCGACCCACAATCCTGAAATCACTTCTTCGTGTCCGTATGAGGACAGAGACCTCATCTTATCCCCACCCCGGTCTCATGCGCTTGGTGCTACTCCAGATTTCGCACAGTCAGCTGGAACGACGAACTGCCCTTATAGCCACGAGGTCGTCCAGTGCCCTTAGGACGTATCACTACCCCTCATGGGAGTCTTGATGATCCCGTACTCACAGTTCATGCACAAACAATATTTTATCATATTACCATGTAATCTGTGGTGCCACTGGTCCAACGGCCCCGACTCTCAACTCAACCCGCAGTTGTTTGTCTTGACTGGTCCGTCGACCTGTCATGTCGCACTACTGCTAGTTGACTGAGCATGTCGGTCCTATCTTGGTACCATGGCCAAACAATTTGTTTATTAAGTTTTATGGCACATATATCATGTTCATTTACAAGCTTCTGCTCGTGCCAACTGGCCTTGGGCCCACTGTACGAGATTTTCAAAATTGGGCATTTAGCCCCCAAGTTCCAAAACCGAGGCCCCCAGCCTATAAGAGCTATTTGAGCTCCCGTCGAGAAGGTCTCCCAAATAGTTTAAGAATTGGCACATAGTCAGGGGAGAACACTTCCGACAAAATAGGTTTTCATTGTCCATTATACCAACCGGTATAAGGATATCTCCGTTCATAACCGATGAACGAGTTTTCAACTTGCTTCGAGGAAGTCTCATCATACAAACCGTGTATGATCTACTTACAATCGGTAAGTAGTTTTTCCGCAAAATTTTCACAACACTTCCTCTAAGTGGTTATGATCAAAATACCACTAAACAGTGGGTTTTTATACCGAGGCACTTATCATCCCCAATCGGGTATGATATATAATCCCACTTATAACTGATAAGTGGTTTTTAAATTTTAAGTTGTGCTCATCATCCCAACCGGGTATGATGTTAGTAAACCCACTCACCCGTTAATGCCGTGAATTCCACTAGACCAGTTCTTTGTATTCATGCGAGCTTGTCCTTGCTGGCGTTCCCGGTATTTCGCGTTCCTACATGATATGAACAACCTTGTTCATTATTACTCGGCATAACAACCTTTATTCATTTCCAATGAATGAGAAAACCCAAACTTTTAATTATTTGCTATTAGGTCCCTAAAGTTATTTCTCTTTAACTTTAAGTCCCTAATGTCGGTTTTTCCTCAAATTGAGTCCCGTAACTTTTAAAATTTATCCTAGGACCTCAATTTATTCAATTTCACCAAAAAGGGGTTTAATTTCCCAAATTTCCAATTTGGTCCCCCAGTTTTACCAAAATTACCATTTTGCCCTTCTTTTTACAAAAATGGTAAGCTTTGCCCCAAAAATTCCAAAATTCCTCAATTGGTCCTCCAACATTATTTTCATGCCCAATTGACCCTCAATTTCATAAAATTGCATTTTGGCCCTTTGAATTTTGAAAATCCCTAATTTTCCACCTAATTTCAACTCTTCAACACTACCGAATTTGATTTTATCAAATTGACCGATCAAGCACTTCTAATTATTGAAATTGGAGTTGAAATTGATTTTCTGCATGTTCATACGATTCTAAGAAACTTTGAATCACAGATTTTAATGCTGGAACGAGCTCAAACGGAGCTTTGTCGAAAAATAGACTGTAGAGAGAGAAAGTTTCGATTTCTCACTGGTGAGGGCACGACGGTCCGATATTTCAATATAGGCAGATAACTCTCATCTTGAGGTTCATCCTTGAATTAGGAATCGCATCAATTGATGCAGAATTGAGTTAGAATTTCATTATTAAAATTTTGCTGGTTCTCTCTCTAACACCGACTGGAAATTGTAGAGGGGAGCCGAATTGACTTACCTTTCAGTCGTAATTCGGCCGTGGGAGTGCTGAGGAAGTGTTGGGAAGGCTTGGTTTGGCCTGAGGAGGGCTCAAAATGGCCAATTTCAACTTGGCTGAAATAGGGCAGCTCCGGTCCACCGGAACTGATTCACTGTTCCATCATGTCGGCGCTTCTCTAGTGATTCTCGGATTGATTGAAGTTTGCTATCTGATAGCTAACTTCTCCCCGGTTCTAAAGAGCCCAACCTCTCCTTTTGAGGTTAAGAAAAATTTTGAAGTCTAAGCTCTGGTTTAAGCTTCACCTGGAAATGGAGTAGTAGAGAGAGAGAGAGAGAGAGAAGTATTCGGGTGTGAGGAGAATGAATGGGGATGATCTCTTTATATAGGCATAAAACCCATGTATTAAATGGGCGAGATTTATTACTAGCATTAATATTGCCATAAATCATTGGTATTAATTCCAATAATTTAATTTCGGTATTAATTCTAAAAATTCATACTTCCTAGGAGGGCTTAACTTTAAAGTTCTTATGGAATCTTGTTCACTTGAACCAATTTAGTTTTTATCTTTATTTTGTTTTAAGTTTCTTTTCGAAGGTTTAATGAATCATTTGGATCACCCAGAAGTTGAAATTTCCAAATTGCTTGTTCCCATATGATTGGGTTTGTAAACCGACTCGGTTTTCTTACTCGGGTTGACCGGTTCTTTCCTGGTTTTCCTTAACTCAAAAGTGCGGAGTTTACAAACACACTCTTTCCCTTCTTCCTACCCTTTGTTAGGGTATGTCCTTTCTGGTGACTCCCTTTCTAGGCAGACTCTTGGTTCTTCTCTAGAAACTTCCTTCCTAGTCTTTTGTCTTGTTGCCTTGTTACTCAGAGTTTCCTAGTTCTTGTGGGGGAACTATTTAGGCTATCTTAGGGGTAGTCTTCCTCCTTAGGTGGTCTTCTCTCCATTTATTACTCTGTCATGATTGGTTTGCTTCAATCTATTAGTTGTACTTATCATTATCAGGGAGACTAACTTTTAATTAAGGAAAAAAATGAGCTTTATTCATTCAAAGAGGTAGTTTCTTGTCGTACTCGGCTTATTACAGGAATTCACCACTTCCTAGTCTCGTGGAGTCATAGGCCGGGAGTTAGCCTCCGAATGGTTTAAGGATTCATAGTCTGAGTGCTCTGATGAACTGGTTGATGTCCATCCATACTCCCATTGGGCTTCCCCGATAGGACAGACTTCACGGAATAACTCGAGTCCGTATCTCCTTAACACTTCAATGTCACACTCATAGGTCCACCTCATAAATTGGGAAGGGTTATAGTTGTATTGAGCTGGTGGGGGCACTTGGTGGACTTTCATAAAGGTGGCGTGGGCATCCCAATAGTTATCCCAGGCCTCCTTCTTAGTTGGAGTCCTTTTAGGTTGTCATGGGGCTGGAGGGTGTGTCGGGCTCCTTGGAGGAGGGATTGGTTCTTCTTGCCTTAGAGGAAGATATGTGGTGCCTTCTGGCTCTAGTAATGCTCCAACAAGTTTCCTATAGTCCCTAACCATATCTTGAGGTACTCTCTTCTCGACCTCTACGAACCTTTGGACGGTCGCGTCTCTAGAGGTAGGCACCTTTTTCACGATCTCGTGTGTGCGTTTGGTTCGCATGACGAATTTCCATGGAACTCTTCTTCCTACA
The DNA here is from genome assembly GCA_030064435.1 of Trapa incisa. Taxonomy (NCBI): domain Eukaryota; kingdom Viridiplantae; phylum Streptophyta; class Magnoliopsida; order Myrtales; family Lythraceae; genus Trapa; species Trapa incisa. The sequence goes on along the minus strand of CM057770.1, from coordinate 3,696,522 downwards.
GGGTAGTTAAGTTTTTGTTAGTGTCAGGGCATAGTATTGATAATAGTTTCAATGAAACAATGCTCTGATACCACTCAAGTTGTCACGCCCCGACCCAATTTGGTTGGATCCCCGTGATCAACCCGCTGCTCCCTTTGTTTAAGAGGATTTCCCCTTCTTTTAGTCAAGAGGAACCAGGCGTAATTTCAAATATTGTTCCCTGGAATAACATAAATCAATCAAAATGGAAGCTTAAAAGTAAAATTTAAGCATACATGATGGATGATACATCTTCACGATTTCTTTTGTTAAATCTCCTTACTCCTGGAAGGGGTAAAAGAGAGGGAGTGAGTTCTAAAACTCAGTGAGTCAGTGTTGGGAGTGAGTTTTCAAGACAAATAACTTCATTTAAATTGTGTCAGGGTTATCATTTCCTTTAAAATAAAGTTTCCTCAAAGTTCAGTTTTCAAAACATTTTTCCCATTACCATATTAGATGTGTTTAGCAGACAACACAAGCCCTTCATCAGGAATGGTACACACATTCACAGGTGCAACCCATACGCTGCACCCACTTGTGGATCGGAGCGTCTTTACTGTCCACCAAGATAGAAGTTCATCCACTTCTACCTTGGGTCTAAGTGGATGTTCTCGACATCCGACCCGAATGCCACTCCGTGTCTGTATGAGGACAAAGACCTCATCCCAAACCCACCCAAGTCTCATGGGCAAGAAGCTACTCCGAGCATCCCAACTGACTGGCATGACGAACTCCCCTTATCTCCACCATGTTGTCCAATAGCCCTTAGAACCCATCACTACCCCTTTTAGGCATCCTAATGGTCATGTACCACAAGTGTATGCACAAACAATAATTTTTCACATATGGCCATTATCTTTGGTGTCGATGGTCTGACAACCCTGACCCTCAACCCGACCTGTAGCTGTTTGTTTAGGCCAGTCCGTCGACCTGACCCTGACGCACTACCACCAGTCCATCGAGTATTGTTGGTCCTAACTTTGTACCATGGTAAAATCACACAATAATTTCATTAGGAATTTTCATAGCTTTCCTTTACTCAAGTTTGTTTACGAGCTCCTGCTTGTGCTAAGTAGCCTTGGGCCCACTGCATGTGTTTTCCAAAACCAGGCATTTAGCCCCATGAGTTCAAAAACCGAGGCCGCTGGCCTATCTGAGCTGTTCTAGCTGCCATCAAGAAGGTCTCCCAAATCTTTTAAGCATTGGCACACAGTCAAGGGAGAACACTTATGACAAAAAGTATATTTTCACTTCATCACCCAACCGAGTGTGATAACATCTCCGCTTACAGCTGGTAAGCGGGTTTCTCCTTTCCTCAAGAAAGTACATCATACCAACTGGGTTTGATTACCTCTACTTACAACCAGTAAGTAGGTTTTATCAGTTGGAGATGATACTTTTCATCCCAACTAGGTAGAAAAATCCCACTTACAACCGGTAAGTGATTTTTAGCTTAAATCGCTCATCACCCCAACCAAGCATGATGTTAAAGTCCAACTTAAAAGTGGTTTTTCATTTCTAAGGTGCTCACCATCCCAACTGGGCATGATGTATAATTAAGTCCACTCACTCGATGATTGTGACGTATTCATCTCTAGTCAGTTCCTGACTCCACACTATATTTTCCTTGCTGGCGTTCTGGTCTCTCATGTTCCTACAGGATTTGGGCATCTTTATCAATTAAGGTTTGACATAACAGCCATTGTTTTCTCACGTATGAGTGTTTAGGCTCAAAATTATTAATTAATTGCAATTAGGTCCTGAATATTCATCTTCTTCAACTTTAGGTCCCTAATGCCGCATAGAAACCCATGAACACAAGTAAGTAATGCTCGAAAGAACACCGAGCTAATGTTCTCAATGACCAAGAGAAAAACTAGACACGGGAACAATTGGGTATTTTGGAACTCACGATTCTGAAATTTTAAGTAAAAAATCTCGGATGGAGAAATTATACTTTAAGGAACGAAGAATGTGAATTTAAGGATATGACCTTAAACATTACAGTGAGATATGCTTAGCTAAAGTAAGCTTCGTGGAATGAGAAAGTGATGAGAATGAAAGGAAGACCTTAAGTGTATGTGATATAAGGGATAAATGAAAATAACTGAGAAAATTGTATATTGATAAACTACAAGTTGAATATCAAAGGGAAGTTCTTTCTAATGCAAAGAATGTTGAATAAAGTTTTGGGGACAAAACTCCTAAGGGGGTGGAGAGAGAGAGTTGTAAACCCCGCCCTTTGGAACCAGTCAAATAGTGTGAGATAAACTAAATTGGTTCACAAACCCAATCATAAAGGAATGGGCAAATTAGTTAATTCACAACTCTCGGGAGACCCAAAAGGGTTCATAAACATTAGAAAAGAACATTAGGATAACTTGGGAGAGAAAAACCAAACCGATTTGGGTGAATCGGATCGGAACATGATTGAACTGGTTTATGAACCGAGCTGGTTTATGAACTCGAACCCATAGAGAGAGGGCAAACCGAGAAAATTTATGAATCCCAAGTGACCTAAAGAGTCACATAAGTAATGAAAAAGGAATTTAGGATGAAAACTAAATCGATTCAAGTGAACCGGATCCAAACTGGATTGAACTGGATGCTAAATTCATTTTTCTAGGTGGCTTAGAAAATTCAAAATTGATATTTAAGGCCACCATTGGATAGAAAATGAATTTAGATGAATTTAGAAATTTTTAATTTTGAAAAATTCAGTCGAATCGGGCCTAAACCGGCCGGTTTAAGCTTTGAACTTGGTTCAGAAGAGTGTTGTCTTCTTCCTTTAGATGACAACACTGTTCACTCACAGGAAAATCGAGCAAATGCCGATGAAGTTAAAAAGTCTCTGACCAAAGAGTTTTAGGAAATGAATGACCGCCATTAAGGTGCCAATCGAACGGCCAAGAAGTCCCCGAGCTTCCTATATAAAGAGCCCCTCCTCATTCATCCTCTCCACACTAAAAAAGTCCATTCTCACTCAACTGCTCCAATTTCCACCAAAGCTCAAACTAGAGCTCCGACTTGGGCACTTTACTGAGCCAAACAAGGTGAGGTCGAGTTTTTTTTGTATCTGGGGAGAAGTCAGCTACACTCTCGTAGTCTCCATTTGCTTTGAGGGTCGTCAGAGAAGAGTCGGCTTGATCGAACAGTGAAATAGCTCTGGCGGACCGAAGCTGACCTATTTCGGCCGAGATAAAATCAGCTAATTCGAGCCATTCTTAGGCCAAACTAAGCCCTTCCAACACCTCTACAACCCTTCTACAGCTGAAGTAGAGCGGAAAGGTAAGATAATTTGGCTCCCCTCTATAAATTCTGATTTGTACTAAAGAGAGAACTGATAGAACTTCGATGACTAAATTCTCATTTAATTTGGTATCAATTGATGCAATTCTTGATCCTAGGAGAAACCTCAAGACGAGAGCTATCTGTAGATCGAAAGCTCGGACCACCACGCCCCCGACTGTAAGCTTTCAAAGCTTTCTCCCTCTAAGTCCAATTTTCTGGCTAAGCTCCGTTTGAGCACATTCCAACATCAAATCGCGCGATTCAAAGTGCAATTGAATCATATGAAGGTGTTGGAACTCCAATCTAACTACAATTTCAACAATTAAACTCATTGGATCGGTCAATTTGATGAAATCAAATTCGATTGAGTTAGAAGGTTGAAATTGGGGGAAATTTGGTTATTTCAAAATTTTGAGGGGACTAAAGTGCAATTTCATAAAATTGAGGGCCAATTTGGCATGATAAAGATGTTGGAGGACCAATTGAGAAATTTTGAAATTTTGGGGCAAAACTTACCATTTTTGTAAAGTAGGGGCAAAATGGTAATTTTCGAAAAGTTGGAGACCAAATTGGAAATTTGGGAAATTAAAATTCTTTTTGTGAATTTGAATAAATTGAGGTCCCAAGGTGAATTTTAAAAGTTTCGGGACTCAATTTGAGGAAAAATCAGCATTAGGAACTTAAAGTTAAAGAAAAATAACTTTAGCAACCTAATTGTAAATAAAGGAAAATTTTGGTTTTATTATTCATTTGTGATAAATGAGGGCTAATAGGCCAAATGATAATGAACAAGAGTATTTATATTGTGTAGGAACACGAAGTACCGAGAACGCCTTCTAAGACAAGTTCGAGTAAGGACAACAAGTTGTTTAAGAGGATATTCACTACACTATCCGGTGAGTGGGATATTTAATGTCATACATAGTTGAGATGATAACCATCTCGAAAATGAAAACCCACTGTTAAGTGGCATTTTAATCATCACATCTCAGAAGAGTGATGTGGAAACCACGCGGAAAAACTACTTGCTTATTGGTTATAAGTAGATTATACCCAGTTGGTATGATGAAACTTTCTGGAAGGAAGTGGAAAACTTGCTTATTGGTTATAAGTAGAGAAGTTCTCATACCCGATTGGTATGATGGACAGTAGACAAATTTATTTTGTTAGAAGTGCTCTCCCCTGACTGTTTGCCATTGCTTAAAATTTTTGGAAAACCTTTTTGATGGGAGCTCAAATAGCTCATATAGGCCGGAGTCCTCGGTTTTGGAACTTGGGGGCTAATATGCCCGATTTTGAAGATCTCGAACAGTGGGCCCTAGGCTAGTTGGCACGACCAGAAGCTCATAAACAAACATGATTATTAAGCCATGAAAATTTAAGTAAATGAGTTGTTTTGCCATGGTACCGAGACAGGACCGACATACTCAATCGACCAATGACAGTGCGACATGATAGGTCTTAACTAGTCAAGACAAATAGCTACGGGTTGAGTTGAGGGTTGGGGTCGTTGGACCAGTGGCACCACATATTAAATGGCTTATGTGAAAAACTGTTGATTTGTGCATGTACTATGTTACGAGATCATCAAGACACCCAAGAAAGGTAGTGATCCATGGTGGATGGGCAATTTGTCCTACCAAAAGTCTTGCGAAGCTCAGAGTAGCTTCAAGCACATGAGACTGGGGTGGGGACAGGATGAGGTCTCTGTCCTCATACGGACACAGAGTTTTATTACGACATTGAGGGTCGGATGTTGCAAACATCCACTCATTCTTAGGGTAGAAGTGGACGTGCTTCTATCTAGGTGGCCGGTAAAGTCACTCCGACACCACAAGTGGGTTCAGTGGATGGGCTAGCCTACAATTGTGTGTCCTTCATGATGAAGAGCGTGTGTTGATTTATAAATACACCGTTATGATGAGAAATAGTTATGGAAACTAAATTTGAGATATTTTAAAGAAAAATAAAGAGTCTACCACACTCCAAATTTAAACTATTTTTCTAAAAGAAAATCTTTGAAAATCCATTCACTAAGTTGTTGAACTCACCCCCTCCCTTATACCCCTTTTAGGTAATTCCGAAAAAGCTTATCCCAAAGACCACCAGCTAATGCACCTGTAAGGCAGGTACGATAAGTTTAAAATCTTGTGCAGTTTTAATTTATGTTATTCCAGGAAAGGTACAGGTTTAAAGAATGCCTTACTCCTTAGGTTTATAAAAAAAAGGGGCAACCCTTAGTAAACCGAGAGAGTGGCAGGTTGCTCACGGGCATCCGACCAAACCGGGTCGGGGTGTTACAGTAGGGAAGTAGAAAGATCTTCAAGGACTAAATAAGAAGATCAATGGTATAGCCTTAAAGTGGAAGGCTTTACCTTGAAGGACATAGTAGAGAAAGGAAACCTTAAAAGGGAGACCTCCCCCAAAACAAGGAAACATTACGTAGCCTGGAAAAAGGGGTCAACTCAGATGAAAAAGGGGGAATGGTCATAAGTAAGCAAGAAAGGGCAAAGGAAAGGAAAGCCTTGAGAGAATACGCCAATGAAAAGGAGGAAGGACATAAGTGACAAAGGATCTCAATATGTCGGTAAGTTGGAAAATGGGCGGTTAGAACCAAGGAAAAAACCATAGGAAAGTTGGTAAGGAATGAGTAGATAAAGGGAACTATAAAGAAAATTAAAGGATAATTGGAATTACATAAGAAGTAGATGGGAAACATTATTGAGTAGTAGGAAGGAATGAAGCCCTATGACTCCTGAACATATGGAAATGCATAAACTGTTATCTATGATACACATTCTGGAAACCATATGAGGTAAAGATAATACCATAATAGATCATATTGTGAGGAACATGTGGTGTCAATAGTTCCAAGCAAGGTGACCCTAGTAGGACCAAGTCCGATGGTCAAACCTAAGAAATGGAACCAGAACTATGCTAAACCAAAATGGAGGAAGGAACAAAATAAGATAAGTAAGAAAGTATGTCCAAACCCATGGGATTAAGGACAAAGAGTCAGAAAAGATACTAAACTAGGAGCATCAATAATCTAGGAAATTAAGGGAAAACAGTGACGATTAGATGTATATGGAACATCCAACCCAATGACACAAATAAGAACCCTTAAGAAGAAAAGTCGTACCCTGAGTGGAGTAAGAAGGAGACCTAAGGAAGTACCTTGGGATAGGTAATTTGAACATGACCAGTCATGACACACTTCGTGGAATGAATGGAAGATATAAAGGAAGAAAGACTTCTCAAGTACGTGGCTAAAGGACTAGATGAAAGGAGTAGCCAAAGAGATAGCAAACCGAGCAAACCCCAGGAAGATATCAAGGGAAGTCACTTCTAATGCAAATGATGGCTGACTAAGTTTTGGGGACGAAACCCCTAAAAGGAGGGGAGAGTTGTAAACCCCATCCCATAAAGATAAGAAAACTGGGGAAAGAACCAGTCAACTCAAGAGAAAAAACCAAACCGGTTCATGAACCTTAACCGATAGAGAAAGGAAAAATGGGAAATTGACAATTCCCAAGTGATTCAAAGAGTCATAAAAGTAATGGAAAAGGACCTCGAGACAAATTGGAAGAGAAAATCAGACCGGTTTAGGTGAACCAGATTGAACTGGTTTGAAACATCATTGAAGTGGTTGCTAAATTCACTTTTCTAGGTGGCTTAAAATATTTAAATTGGAATATTGAAGCCACTATTGGATAAACAATGAATTTAGAAATTTTTAATTTTGAGAAAATTGGTCGAATCGCGTCTGAACCGGCCAATTTACGCATTGAACCGATCGGATGGGTCCGGTCTGGTTTAGAACAATGTCGTCTTCTTCCTTCATATGACAGGACTGTTCATTCAAAGTAGAAATGGGTGACACCAGTGAAGGAAAAATGACTCTAATTAGGTCGTTTCAGGGTAAGGATAAGCTCGACCAAAAAGGAAAGCTGTCGGGCAGAGGGTCCACTTGCTCCCTATATAAAGAGCCCCTCTCCATTCATCCTCCATTCTCTATCAACTGCTCCAGTTTTTGGCGAAGCTCGAACCAGAGCTCTTATAGAGGCATTTTTCTCACCTTTAGAAGGTGAGGTCAGGTTCTTTAGACTCCGAGGTCAAGTTCGATCCGAGGATTGCCGGAGAAGCATCACAGAATCAAATAGTGAAGCAGCTCCAAAGGACCGAAGCTACCCTATTTTGGCCGAGCTGAGTTCGGCCAAATTCAGCCCCCATCTAGCCAAACCAAGCCCTCCCGACATGCTCATGGTCCTCACATGACCGCAACGAAGATGAAAGGTAAGCCAATTCAGCCCTCCTCTATCATTTCCAATCGGAGTTAGAGAGAGAAAGTGTGAAACTTCACTGACAAAATTATCCCTCAATTCGATGTTAATTGTAGTGATTCTTAATCCTAGGAGGAACCTCAAGATAAGAACTACCAGCCTAGATAGAGAGCTCGGACCGTCACACCTCCAATGGTAAGCTTCTGAAGCTTTCTTTCTATACGCATAGTTTTTCGACGAAGCTCTGATTGAGCTCATTTCGGCCTTAATTTATGCAATTCAAAGCTCAATTGGATTGTATGGAAGTGTAGGAACTTATTTACACCTTCAATTGAAGCAATTAACCCCAATTGAATGGTCAATTTGAAGAAATCAAATTCGGCTAGTTTGAAAGGGGGAAATTGGGAGGGAGGAGAATTTGGGGAAAATTGGGGATTTTGTAACATATAGGGACCTCTTTACAATTTCCCAAAATGGAGGGCCAATTGGTAATGAAAAAGATGTTGGAGGACCAATTGGTCAATTTTTAAAACATTTGGGGCCAAATTGCCATTTTTGGAAAGTGGGGGCAAAATGGTATTTTTTGAAAAGTTGGGGACCAAATTGGAAATTTGGAAAACTTGAGCCCCTTATACAATTTTGAGTAAAATGAGAACTCAAAGGGAAATTTTGGAAACCTTGGGACTCAAATTGTGTAAACATGGGCATTAGGGACCTAAAGTTAAGAGAAAGGAACTTTAGGGACCTAAGTGCAATTAATAAAAAATTGTGAGCCTGGGCTTTTATGCTAAACTGAAATTGATAAGGCTACTCAAATTATGTAGGGACACATGTGACGAGAACGCAAGTAAGAGAAATCTCATGTAGAATTGGAAAATCGTTTGAGGATGAACACGTTACGATTATCGAGTGAGTGGGCTTATTTACATCATATCCGGTTGGGATGATGAGTAATTTAGAAATGAAAAACCACTTGTAAGTGGAAGTTTAACATCATACCCGGTTGGGGTTATGAGCGAATGAAGCTAAAACCTACTTACCGGTTGTAAGTAGAGGAAATCATACTCGATTGGTATGATGGACTTCCTTGAATGAAGGATAAATCTCCTTGCCGGTTGTAAGCAAAGATATCATCACACCCGGTTGGTGGGATGAAGTGAAAATATATTTTTTTGAAAGTTTTCTCCCCTGATTGTGTGCCAATGCTTAAACTCTTTGGGAGACCTTGACGGGAGCTAGAATAGCTCAAATAGGCTAGAGGCCTCGGCTTTTGAAATTGTGGGGCTAAATGCCTGATTTTGGAAAATCAGGTGCAATGGGCCCAAGGCTAGTGGGCACGAGCAGGAGCTCGTAAACTAACTTGAAATGAGAAAGCCATGAAATCTATAATGAACTTTTTGTGTTATTTCTCCATGGTACCGAGTTAGAACCAACAGTACTCGATGGACTAGTGGCAATGCGTCAAGGCTAGGTCGACGGACCGATCTAGACAAACAGCTGCAGGTCGGGTTGAGGGTCAGGGTCGTTGAACCAGTGGCACCAAAGATAAATGGCTATGTGAAAACTATTGTTTTGTGCACGCACTTGAGGTGTAGGACCATCAAGATGCCCAAGAGGGGTAGTGATGGTTCCTAAGGTCTGCTAGACGACATGGTGGAGATTAGGACAGTTCGTCGTGCCAGCTGTCGGAAAGCTTAGAGTAGTTTCTTGTGCATGAGACCGAGGTGGGGTTGGGATGAGGTCTTTGTCCTCATATAGACACGGAGTGGTATTTCAGGTCCGAGGGTCAGATGTCGAGAACATCCACTCAAACCCAAGGTAGACGTGGATGAGCTTCTATCTTGGTGGTCGACAAAGACGCTCTGAGCCACAAGTGGGTGCAGTGGATGGGCTGCGCCTATGAATGTGTGTACCCTTCTTGATGAAGGGCATGTGTTGTCTGCTAAACACACCTAATATGGAAATTTTGAGAATCGAAACTTGAGAAAAAAATCTTTCTTAAAGGAAATGATAATATTGGCACACTTTGAACAAAGTTATTTTTAAAAACTCACTTCCAACCCCTCACTCACTGAGTTGTAGAACTCACCCCATCATTTATATCCCTTTTTAGGAGTAGGAAAAGCATGAAAAAAGAAAATACAAGGATATACCCTCTATCAGGTATGCTTAATGTCACTCTTAAGCTTGCATGTTTATTGATTTATGTTATTCTAGGGAACAAGGTTTGAATTACGTCTGGCTCCTCTTTATTAAAAGAAGGGGGGAGCCCCTCTTAAACCATGAGAGCGGCAGGTTGATCACGGGGATTTGACCAAATCGGGTCGGGGCGTGACAGTCGTGCCCTCACCGATAAGATATTGAATCTTTCTCTTTCTAGACTGAATTTTCTAACAAAGCTTTGTTTGAGCTCATTTTTTAGCCAAATGAAGTGGTTCAATGCTTGAAATTATGAGAGAAACGTAGGGAAGATGATTTATATCACAAATAGGGGAAATTAACTAAATTTTGGTGATCAATTGAACAAAATTATGATTTAGGGACCAAATTGCAAATTTTGAGAAATTTGGTAATTTGGGGATTTTTGGAAAATTGGGGGTCGGATAGTAATTTAAGGAAATTTGGGGCATTATCATGAAATTATCTCCCAATTGAGGACAATTGGGCAATTGGATGAAATGGAGGGCCAATTGGAAATTTTTGGAAAATTAAGTACCAATTGGCAATTTTGGAAAAAATGAGGACCAATTGGTGATTTTAGAAAAACTAAGGACCATGAAGGAAAATTGGAAGTCCTAGGGACTCAATTATGATTAAATGAAGATTAGGAACCTAAATGTAAGGTTATAAACCTTAAGGGACCTAAATGCAATTTAGGCATAGTGTGAGAACCTATGCGCAAATACCCAAAAATATGAGGTCCCTTATGTCACTTCTCTTGATGTGGGTACTCAAACAATGCAGGAGATAGTTGTTCAAGTATCGGTGCAAGGGAGAGCACCACAAATCGAGATCTCACCTGGACGACCACGCCACTATTACTAGGTGAGTGGGATTTTCAGTGTCAAACCCTGTTGGGGGTGATGAGAACCACTTTTAAATTTGAAAATTATTTTTCTAGAAGTGGTCTCCCCTGACTGTGTGAAACTGCTTAAAACTTTTGGGAGACGTTTCTTAGATTTGAAAATGAAGGCATGGTTTTGGAAAACTCGTGAAGTGGGCCCAAGGCCAGTGTGCACGGGTTGGAACCCATAGATAAACATGATTATAAGAACCATAAAAAATATCATAAAACTAGAAATATTATGTGACTCACCATAGGGCCAAGACAGGACTGACAAGGCTCGATGGGCTAGTGGTAGTGCACTCAAACTAGGTCGATGGGTCGGTCAAGGCAAATAGGTGCATGCCAAGTTGAGTGTCTGGGACCGTTGGCACCAAAGATCATGGTTAATGATTCAAGACTATTTTTATGCATGCATGAGAATCTGAGATAATCTAGACACCTGAGAGGGGCAGTCGATGGATCACAAGGGCTATTGGACGACCTGGATGCAATAAGGGCGGGTTTGTTGTGCTAGTTAGTCATGAAGCTCTGATAGCTTCTTGTGCACTAAGACCAAGGCAGTAGGAGAAATGAGGTATCGTCCCACAAAGTGGACACGAATTATGATTTGGGGTTTGAGGGTCGGACGAGCAAGGTCCACTCAAACATAGGGGGTTTAAGGGCTAGACGAGCAAGGTCCACTCAAACTCAAGGTAGAAGTTTGGGACTTCTATTTGGGTGGACGGTAAAGATGCCCTGAACCACAAGTAGAACGATCGGGGACTATTCTACAAACATGTGATTCCTTTCTATGATAGAAAAGGGTATGTAAAAGTTTGTTAAAATGCCTCTCGAGCAAGGGGGAGTGCCAAAGAAAAGATAAACTCATATTACAATGAATAAAAATGACAAAACACTCTAATAAACTATTTGTTTTGAAAAATCACTCTCCAACCTCTGCTCACTAAGTTGTAGAATCTTAACCCCTCCAATTAAACCATTTTTTAGAAGAAATACCTCACCAAGAAGAGCAGAAGCTAGGTGAGAAAGCCAAAGGTACCACAAATAGGTAAACCGTTATTTAGATATTTTGTAAACTTTGTTATGTAAAACAGGTATACTTTGATGCATTTACCTTCCTCGGTTTAATTGGTATAAATACTAAATTAGTGCGAGGAAGGGTAGCGGGTTGATCACATGACTTTGACCTAACCGGGTCAGGTGTGACATCACGAGTTTTCCCAAAATATGGTCTTGGGGCCTAGTAGATTCAAAATCGAGGCCATAGGTCCACTAGAGCAATTCGATCCCTCATCAAAAACATCTCCCTAAAGGTTTAAGCAAGTTCACACAGTCAGGGGAGACTATTTCTAGAAAATGGTTTTCAATTTGAAAACGTTCTCATCATCCCTACCGGGTATCATGTCGAAAATCCCACTCACTCGGTAATTGTGACATGTCTGTCCCAAAAGAAATCCTGATCCATGATGTGTTTCGCTGCACGAGTCCTTGAATCGCCCGTCCTTGAGGGTTCAACCCTTTTTTTGGATTCCAACTCTACTTGGCTCGACCTTTATCGGTGTGTAGTGCCTTGTCCTTTCCTCGGGATGGCTTGTCCGTGCTCCTGAGGCATTACATGGTCGTAGGTCAATGCACCCCTCTCGCACCAATGAGGGGGCATCGGTTGGAGCTTTGGATAGGGGCAGCTAGTGCTCTTCCCATGGGTCTCCTAAGATTAGAGTGTGGTTCAATTGGTCCCCTCTAAGTTCTCTAGAGGTTGAGAGTTGGCCGAGGGGAGCTAGGGGAGAGTTGGCCTAGCTTCGAGAGGTCGGGGACGACTGAAATTTAGCACGAGGCAAGATGACAGTTTTGTGACCTTCGGAGTGGCGGCCCTATGCGAGACTTCTGACACTTCTCTGGTGGTTTTTTAGCCGAGTGAAAATTTCAACAATGTAAAGAACTTCCTCTCAGTTCTAGGGACTCCTAGTTTGCCTCTTAAGGACTCTAAAAGTCCCCTTCTCGGAGCTTTGGTTTGCGCCCTGCCGGAAAGTGGAGTCATTTGTCTTCTTGGCTGCTTGAGCGATGGGGATGTCAAGTGGGGAGGCGCTCTTTGTATAGAGGCCTCAACAGCTGATAGAGCTACTGGCCACTGTCAGACTCAACATCGAACTTACCCGATTATGGCGGCGGTGGTGAATTTTTGGGGCTTCGAAGACTCGGTATCTCTTTGAAACTCGCACTTAAAACCTGTCCTTTGGGATCAAAGAAAATCGGAAAAAGAACCGGTATAGATTTATGTATGAAGAAACGAGCCGATTAATAAAATAGTTGACGTGGGAAATTGGACAATCCAAAGTGACAAAAAATTCACAAAAATTACAAGGAAGAAACGGGAAGTGGAATTGGGGATAGAACCAGACCGGTTTAGGGTGAACCAGACCCGAACCGGCATGGAACATAGTGAACCGGTTCACAAATTCATTTTTCTAGGTGGTTTAAAAATGTCAATTTGGAAAATTGAGACCACCATTAGATAGATTATGAATTTAGAAATTTTTAAATTTCAGAAAAATAGTTGAACTAGGTCCGAACTAGCCGATTTTCAAAATTTGTACAGCAAAATTGGTCTAACCGGACTGGTCAACGGACAATAGACAGCGATCAATGGTCAACGTACAGCTGGTGCCCCATCAGCTACCATGCAGGCATAGACAGCCAATGAGAGGCTGCCACGTGTCTGGTCAATGGTCCATAGCACACCACAAAGACACGAGCAGCCAATGAGAGGCTGCCACGTGTCCGGTCAATGGTTGACGTGGTGGTCAAGTTGGCACTCGATGTTAGACAAACTGACCAATCATAGTGTGCCATGTTGGCATGATCGCCACATCATCATCTTAACCTTCAGACGTTGACAGAGAGAAGGGAGGAGAGAGAGACGCTGAAAAAGCTAGAGTCTCCAACGACTCAAAAAACTCTTCGATCTAGTCGTCAGCGGCCGAGTCTTATGCCGGTGGATATCTGAACAGTTGTCAAGCTCCCTAATTAAAGAGCACCCCCTCATTCATTCTCAACATCCCACAATCGAGCAAAGAAGAAGAAGAGTGCATTTTCTGATGAGCTATGAAACTGAGCTCCGATGACGAGACTTTTCTTACCCTCCGAAGCAACATTGGGTGTCTCTGGAATCAGGAGGAAGTCATCTACCTGACTATACCTTCCATTCAGCTTGGTAGCCACCGAGGAGGAACGAGGAAGCTCAAACAGTGCTGCCACTTCTTGGCCAAAAAATCACCGACCTTTTGCAACCTACTTCGAGCTTTCCCCCGTCCAAATGTGACAAAGCTAGACCTTCTATGCCCCACCTAGAGGTGTCCCAACCTTCCCCCAAGCTAAGAAGGTAAGCTCCCTCTATCGCCCTTTGTCGAAAAATACTATGCACGGGTGAATTCTACAAAAACTTTAACACTAAAATTCATACTGCTTAGTAAATCAATTGAAGCATGGTTTGATCCAGGGAGGATCCCCGCGATGAGAGCAACACGATGGTAGTCGAAGCTCCGATTATTGGACCCTCACCATTAAAATATCGAACCATTCTCTCTCTAGACTGTATTTTTTGGCAAAACTCCGTTTGAGCTCATTTTCGATCCAAATCGAGTGATTCAAAGATTGAAATGATGAAAAAAACATAGAGAAGATTATTCAAATTAAGAATGAGGGCAATTAACCAAGTTTTAGGGGTCAATTGCACAAAATTGTGATACTGGACTATAATGAAAATTTTGAAAAGTTTGGGCAAATTGGAGATTTTTTTAAATTAGGGACCGAATGGCAAATTGATAAAATTAAGGGTCTTTCCATGCAATTCCCTCCCAATTGGGAGTCAATTGGGAAAATTGGATCAAATGGAGGACCAATTTGCAAAATTTGAGAATTTGGGGTCAAATTACAATTTTGGGAAAATTTGGGGCTAAATGGAAATTTTTAAATATTGAGGGCCATAGGGGAAATTTTTATTAAACTATGGACCGGAAAAGATAATTGGAAAATTGGGGGCCAAATTGAAGAAAAAAGGACAATTAATGACCTAAAGGTAAATGCACAAACCTTAGGGACCAAAGTGCAATTAAGACAAAATATGAGGTCCTATACGCAAATGTGCAAAGAAATGTCGTCCTTTAGTTTAATACCCTAATTAGGATATTTGTGCCATGTAGGAGCATACTGCTCAAGTGTCTGCTTCCAAAAAGAGATGTCACGCCCCAACCCATTTTGGTCGGATCCCTGTGAACAACCCGCCACTCTCCCGGTTTATTAAAGGGTTTTCCCTTATTATAATCCGTAAAGAGTAAGGCGTCCTTTAAACCTGTACCATTTCCTAGAATAGCATAATCAAAACTGAATGAATTTTTAAACTTTACATACCTGCCTTACAGGCATCTTAGTTGATTGTCTTTTATGGTAGGCTTTCCAAGATTTCCTTAAAGGGATATAAGGGAGCGGGTGGTACGACTACTCAGTGAATGGGTTTTTAAAAGTTTTTGACTTTTAAGGAAAAGCATTTATATGGAGTGTGCCAGACTCCTTTGTTTTCAAAAATCCCTTCATTTAAAAATTTGGGTTTTTCCACCATTTCTAATTCACTACGGTGTGTCATCACCCAACACACATCCTTCATCATGAAGGTTACACACATTCGCAAGTCAGTATCACTACTGAACCCGCTAGTGGCTTCAGAGCGACTTTTCCTGCCACCCGGATATCAGTACGACCACTTCTACCTTGAGAATGAGTGGATGTACGTGATATCTGACCCACAATTCTGAAATCACTTCTTCATGTCCGTATGAGGACAGAGACCTCATCTTGTCCCCACCCTAGTCTCATGCGCTTAGTGCTACTCCAGATTTCGCACAGACACCTGGAACGACGAACTGCCCTTATAGCCACCAGGTCGTCTAGTGCCCTTAGGACGCATCACTACCCCTCATGGACGTCTTGATGATCCCGTACTCACAGTTCATGCACAAACAATATTTTCTCATATTACCATGTAATCTGTGGTGCCACTGGTCCAACGGCCCCGACTCTCAACTCAACCCGCAGTTGTTTGTCTTGACTGGTCCGTCGACCTGTCATGTCGCACTGTCGCTAGTTGACTGAGCATGTCGGTCCTATCTTAGTACTATGGCCAAACAATTCACTTATTAAGTTTTATGGCACATATATCATGTTTGTTTAAGAGCTCCTACTCGTGCCAACTGGCCTTGGGCCCACTGTATGAGATTTTCAAAATTGGGCATTTAGCCCCCAAGTTCCAAAACCGAGGCCCCCGGCCTATCAGAGCTATTCGAGCTCTCGTCGAGAAGGTCTCCCAAATAGTTTAAGCATTGGCACACAGTCAAGAGAGAACACTTCCGACAAAATAGGTTTTCACTGTAACATCTCCGTTCATAACCGACGAACGGGTTTTCAACTTCCTTTGAGAAATTATCATCATACCAACCGGGTATGATCTACTTACAACCAGTAAGTAGTTTTTCTGCATAATTTTCACATCACTTTCTCTAAGTGGTGATGATTAAAATACCACTAAACAGTGGGTTTGTATACCGAGGCACTTATCGTTCCCAACCGGGTATGATATTTAATCCCACTCATAACCGGTAAGTGGTTTTTAATTTTAAGTTGTGCTCATCATCCCAATCGGGTCTGATGTTAGTAAACCCACTCACCCATTAACGCAATAAATTCTACTAGACTGTTTCTTTGTATTCACACGAGCTCTTCCATGCTGGCGTTCCCGGTATTCTGCGTTCCTACACGATATGAACATTTTTTATCATTATTACTCGGCATAACAGCCTTCATTCATTTCCAATGAATGAGAAAATCAAACTTTCATTTATTTGCAATTAGGTCCCTGAAGTTATTTCTCTTTAACTTTAAGTCCCTAATGCTGGTTTTTCCTCAAATTGAGTCCCGAAACTTCTAAAATTTATCATAGGACCTCAATTTATTCCATTTCACTAAAAATGGTTTAATTTCCAATTTGGTCCCCCAACTTTTCCAAAATTACCATTTTTCCCTTCCTTTAGAAAAATGGTAAATTTTGCCCCAAAATTTTCAAAATTCCTCAATTGGTACTCCAACATTATTTTCATGCCCAATTGACCCTCAATTTCATAAAACTTCATTTTGGTCCTTTGAATTTCAAAAATCCCCAATTTTCCCCCAATTCCAACTTCTTAACACAACCGAATTTGATTTAATCAAATTGACCCATCAAAAATTTCCAATTGTTGAAATTGAAGTTGAAATTGAGTTTCTACATGTTCATTCGATTCTTTAGAAATGTGAATCGCAATTTTTAACGCTAGGACGAGCTTAAACGAAGCTTTGCCGGAAAATGAACTATAGAGAGAGAAAGCTTTGATTACTCATCGGTGAAGGCATGGTGGTCCGAGCTTTCGATCTGGGCAGATAGCTCTCGTCCTGAAGTTCATCCTAGAATCAAGAATTGCATCAATTGATGCGGAATTGGATTAGAATTTCGTCATTGAAATTCGGTCAACTCTCTCTCTAGCACCGATCAAAAATTGTAAAGGGGAGCCAAATTGACTTACCTTTTGATCCTAATTCGGCCGTGGAAAGGGTGAGGAAGTGTTGGGAGGGCTTGGTTTGGCCTGAGTAGGGCTTGAAATGGCTGATTTCAGCTTGGCCAAAATAGGGCAGCTTTAGTCCGCCAGAGCTACTTCACTATTCCATCATGCCGATGCTTCTCCAACGATTCTCAGATTGGCTGGTGTTTGCTATCAGATAGCTGTCTTATCCCCAATTCTAAAGAGCCCGACCTTTGTTCAAGTCAAAGCTCTAGTTCGAGCTTCACCTGGAAATGGAGCAGTAGAGAGAGAGAGAGAGAGAGAAGTGTTCGGGTGTGAGGAGAATGAATGGGGATAACCGCATAAAAACTTTTTTTGACCAAAATTTTGGATTCTCGTTCTTATGGATTCTCGTTCACCTAAACCAATTTGGTTTTTCTCTTCTAATTAGTCTTAAGTTTCTTTTCGAAGGTTTAATGAACTCTTTGGATTACCTGAGAGTTGTAAATTCCCAAATTGCCCGTTCAGAAATGATCGGGTTTGTGAACTGGTTCTTAATCCTCACTTGGTTTGACCGTTTATTTTCCTAGTTTTCCTTAGCTCAAAAGGGTGGGTTTTACAACTCTCCCCTCCTTTTAGGAGTTTTGTCCCCAAATTTTAGTTAACATCCTTGTATGAGAAATCATTTCCTTTGATGCACTTTTGGTGTTTGCTTAAGATACAAACTTTTCTCTCATCCTTGAAATTAGTCCCTTTTACAACCTTCACTTAAGAAATTCCTTTTCCTTAATATTATTTACTCCCTCCATGAGTTTGTCATAACTAGACATACCTTACCTCAGGTTATGTTCTTAGATTTTTATCTCTCTCTTTGCTTAGAGCAACATTCTTCCCCTTGAGGTCTTGTACTCAAGATTGGGAATTCCAAGATAACTAACCATTCCCATGTCTAGTTAACTGCTTGATCATTGAAACCCTTAGCTCGTTGTCCTATTGAGAATTTCTTACTTATTTCCATGGATTTTTTTTATCACGAACTTTTCGTCCCATTTCGACTCTTCCTCCATTCGTTGTCTATTTTAACTTCAGTCCAAATTGTTATATTGGACCTTGTCATGCTTATTTGCCGACTCTTCCTTACTTTGAGTCATATTCTTCTCAAGTTGTTGGGCTTACATGCCCTTATAGCATGGCATTTTCTAGGACCCGTCTCTATCCATTTGATTTCTAAAACATCTCCTAAAGTGTCTCTCTTAACTTTTAAACCTTTCAAGGATCGTATAAATTCATTACTCTTTTCTTTTGATAGTATTCCTCGACTATCCTTTTTTGTTACCATTATTAACTCCACTTACTCAATTGTGTTGGTTCCCCTTACCCACTCATTCCTTTTTGACTTCCTTATTGAGTATTTCCGGTTCCAATTAATTAAATTCCCAGATGTTTTACCGACATGTTGGGTTTCATCCTTTCTTAGATCCATCATCATTCCCAATGATATCCTCTACTTAAGGGTTTTCCTTTGGCCTTAATCCCCTCTGATTTGTTCGCAACCATTTCATAATTCTTTATTTTTCTAGTCCAATCGTTTGGGTAGTTGTATCACTCGTTCTTCATGCCCATCATATTGTCCATCATAGAGTGTAGTCTTTACTACATCTCATTCCTTCTTAGGGTTTTGTTTATTCTATTTGGTTGTCTATCGTTATTAGTTTTCCTCTTTCTACTTGGTTCTCTTGTTCCCTCCAAACAGGTCAGCATGGGCCATTACGATACTTCCTTCCTTGGAAACATTTCCTAATTAAGGGTCGGTTCCTTTCACTCCACATTGTGTCCATCCGCCCATCAATAATTCCTTTAGTTTAATTTCCTTCTTAGGACCTCATTTTTCCTTGGTACTCGACTTTTCCATCTCAACCAACATTTCATTTGTGAGCTTATCGTTCCTTCTTTTATGGTTGGTTCCATTTCCTCTCAATTGGGATACACATGTCTTTTGGGGGCTTCCTTCCTTTGTAGAATTCCTTCCCTTTCTCCGGACATTCCTTTTTACATTTGCTTTGGGGGATTTCTATTCTTGATGTTGTCTTCTCCTGTTTACCTTTACTCCTCAGGTCTTGCATGACATCTTTTGTACTCAATCGGCATCCTCATTCATACCCAATAACTGTCTATTTCCTTAGGGAGCATATAAGTCTTCCTTGTTTCAAGATTTCTTGATCATT
The DNA here is from genome assembly GCA_030064435.1 of Trapa incisa. Classification (NCBI taxonomy): domain Eukaryota; kingdom Viridiplantae; phylum Streptophyta; class Magnoliopsida; order Myrtales; family Lythraceae; genus Trapa; species Trapa incisa. The sequence continues at coordinate 3,677,054 of CM057770.1, read as the reverse complement.
ATGTGAGAAGCTTGCCTATTTCTTTCTTGGCTTGAGTTTGGTTGTTAATTTGGCCTTTTGGTCCCTTTAAGGATTTCTTTCATCCTTCTCTTTCAGAGTATTTGACCTTTCTGCCTCTCTTCCTTATTGGAACTTACATCATGGTTCTTCTGCCTATTAGCTGGTTTACTGCCCCGCCTCCACCAGTCCCTTGGTTTAAGTCTACATAGGACAGTTGTCTTCTCGAGTACTCCTGTCCTTAATGTCATCTCACTGACCTTTTTAGGGTGTAGTCCTTTCTACTTCCCGTTCTTCCTTAGGTATGTTGGTGAGAGACTTCGATTTTTTACTTTTCTGCTTTTTCCAAAAGAGGTAGTACTTTAAAATTATATCACTTTTCCAAAGTAGGTTAGTCTTGGCCTCTGATACTTCCTTCCTTTAAGTAGTTTCTAATGAGGGGTTGGCTCCTTGCACATCTACCAACCAATGATTCCTTTTCACAATGTATTCCTTCTCTTTTCACTCTCACTGTGTCATTCCCTAGAGTTTCGGGGGACGTTTTTCTGTGTTTGCCCCTTATGAGAGGTTGTCCTTTCCTTCTGTGTTTGTCCTTTAGTAGGGTTGGGCATCTCTTCAGGTAATGTCCCATCGTTATTCCCTTACATGGATTGTTGTGGTTCTTCCTTTCCTTCAAGTGGGGCATTTTCCAGGGTTACTATTGGTTTGGTGCTTTACCGTTCTTGAGTCTGATCACTTTGACAGTTTTCTAGCTGAATCACCTTTGTAAGGGTCATGGTTAGAGTCCTCCTAGGTTTCCTGATTCATCTTCCATCACTAGGATGTGACTCTTCCTTAGTTTCTAGGATAGTGTGGGTTTGTTTTATTTTCCTTAGGCCATATTCCTAGTAAGATCACATCCTTAGAAGATAGATTTTTGGGGAATTTGAATCTTTTATTAACATAGGGATACAAAAGGTTGGGCTCTCAGCCCTATCACAGAAAATGGTCACAAATTAACTAGGGAGCTATGGAATTCTTGATAAGCATCCTCCTTTATACTTAGGGTTGTGCCATCAATAGGTCTTAGCACCATTCTCCAGGATGCTTCCCCATTTGGTCTTTCGACATTTCTGCTAGGACTCAGGCATTTGGTAAGCTTCTAGGGTTGTCTCCCTATGAAGGTAGGGTTTGTAGAGCCCTTCCATGTTTTCTTGGTTCCTCTCCTAGGAGCCATCTGAAAATTTTAGGATAAATCCTATTAGTACTATATTTTCTAGTCTTGATTATGTATTCGAGGAAACAGGCTCCAATACCACTCTAGTTGTCACACCCCGACCCGGTTTGGTTGGATCCCCGTTAACAACCCGCACCATTTCCTAGAATAGCATAATCAAATCTGCATGAAATTTTAAACATTACATACCTGCCTTACAGGCATCTTAGTTGATTGTCTTTCAGGGTAGGCTTTCCAAGATTTCCTTAAAGGGATATAAGGGAGCGGGTGGTACGACTACTCAGTGAATGGGTTTTTAAAAGTTTTTGACTTTTAAGGAAAAGCATTTATATGGAGTGTGCCAGACTCCTTTGTTTTCAAAAATCCCTTTATTTAAAAATTTAGGTTTTTCCACCATTTCTTATTTACCACGGTGTGTCATCACCCAACACACATCCTTCATCATGAAGGTTACACACATTCACAAGTCAGTATAACTACTAAACCCGCTAGTGGCTTCGAAGCGACTTTTCCCGCCACCCGGATAGAAGTACGACCACTTCTACCTTGGGAATGAGTGGATGTACGTGACATCTGACCCACAATCTCGAAATCACTTCTACGTGTCTGTATGAGAACAGAGACCTCATCCTGTCTCCACCCCGGTCTCATGCGGTTGGTGCTACTCCAGATTTCGCACGGACACCTGGAACGACGAACTGCCCTTATAGCCACCAGGTCGTCCAGTGCCCTTATGACGCATCACTATCCTCATGGGCGTCTTGATGATCCCGTACTCACAGTGCATGCACAAACAATATATTTTTTTTATATTGCCATGTAATCTATGGTGCCACTAGTCCAAGGGCCCCGACTCTCAACTCAACCCGCAGCTGTTTATCTTGACTAGTCCGTCGACCTGTAATGTCGCACTATGGCTAGTTAACTGAGCATGTCGGTCCTATGTTGGTACCATGGCCAAACAATTCACTTATTATGTTTTATGGCACATATATCATGTTCGTTTACGAGCTCCTGCTTGTGCCAACTAGCCTTGGGCCCACTGTACGAGATTTTCAAAAAAAAACTGGGCATTCTAGCCCTCGAGTTCCAAAATCGAGGCCCCCGACCTATAAGAGCTATTTGAGCTCCTGTCAAGAAGGTCTACCGAATAGTTTAAGCATTGCACACAGTCAAGGGAGAACACTTCTGACAAAATAGGTTTTCACTGTCCATTATACCAACCGGTATAAGGACATCTCCGTTCATAACTAATGAACGGGTTTTCAACTTCCTTCGAGGAAGTCTCATTATACCAACCGGGTATGATCTACTTACAACCGGTAAGTAGTTTTTTTCGTATAATTTTCACATCACTTTCTCTAAGTGGTGATGATTAAAATACCACTAGAGAGTGGGTTTTTATACCGAGGTGCTTATCATCCCCTACCAGGTATGATATAAAATTTCCACTCACAACCGCTAAGTGATTTTTATCTTTAAGTTGTGCTCATCATCCCAATCGAGTATGATGTTAGTAAACCCACTCACCCGTTAATGTCATGAATTCCACTAAACCGGTTCTTGGTATTCACGCAAGCTTGTCCTTGCTGGCATTCCCAGTACTTCGTGTTCCTACACGAAATGAACATCCTTGTTCATTATTACTCAGCATAACAGCCTTCATTCATTTCCAATGAATGAGAAAATCAAACTTTTATTTACTTGCAATTTGGTCCCTAAAGTTATTTCTCTTTAACTTTAAGTCCCTAATGTCGATTTTTTCTCAAATTGAGTCCCGAAACTTCTAAAATTTATCATAGGACCTCAATTTATTCCATTTCACTAAAAGGGGTTTAATTTCCCAAATTTCCAATTTGGTCCCCCCAACTTTTCCAAAATTACCATTTTGCCCTTCCTTTACAAAAATGGTAAATTTTGCCCCAAAAATTTCAAAATTCCTCAATTGGTCCTCCAACATTATTTTCATGCCCTATTGACCCTCAATTTCATAAAATTTCATTTTGATCATTTGAATTTCGAAAATCCCCAATTTTCCCCCAATTCCAACTTCTTAACACAGCCGAATTTGATTTTATCAAATTGACCCATCAAACATTTCCAATCGTTGAAATTGAAGTTGAAATTGAGTTTCTACATATTCATACGATTCTTTAGAAATGTGAATCGCAAGTTTTAACGCTGGGATGAGCTTAAACGAAGCTTCGCCGGAAAATGAACTATAGAGATATAAAGTTTCGATTATTCACCGGTGAAGGCATGGCGGTCTGAGCTTTCGATCTGGGCAGATAGCTCTCGTCCTGAGGTACATCCTAGAATCAAGAATTGCATCAATTGATGCGAAATTGGATTAGAATTTCGTCATTGAAATTCGATCGACTCTGTCTCTAGCACCGATCAAAAATTGTAAAGGGGAGCCAAATTGGCTTACCTTTCGGTCCTAATTCGGCCATGGAAAGGGTGAGAAAGTGTTGGGAGGGCTTGGTTTGGCCTGAGTAGGGCTTGAAATGGCCGATTTCAATTTGGCCAAAATAAGGCAGCTTCGGTCCGCCGGAGCTGATTCACTATTCCATCATGTCGGCGCTTCTCCAACGATTCTCGGATTGATTGGAGTTTGCTATCAGATAGCTGTCTTCTCCTCGGTTCTAAAGAGCCTGACTTTTGTTCAAGTCAAAGCTCTAGTTCGAGCTTCACCGGGAAATGGAGCAGTAGAGAGAGAGAGAGAGAAGTGTTCGGCTGTGAGGAGAATAAATGGGGATAAACTCTTTATATAAATGTAAAAATTGTGTATTAAATAGGAGAGATTTATTACTAGAATTAATATTTCCATAAATTATTGGTATTAATTCTAATAATTTAATTTCGGTTTTAAATTATTTGTATTAATTCTAATAATTTAATTTAGGTATTAAATTATTGGTATTAATTATAATAATTAAATATATATTAATTTATGGTCATTTATGATAAGGCGTACGTTCGCATAAAAAGTTTTTTGACCAAAATTTCGGGTTATAAAAAAAATCATACTTCCTTGGAGGTCACCCATTCTCACACTACTCTCGGGTAAGCATGCTTAACTTTAAAGTTCTTATGGATTTTCATTCACCTAACCCAATTTGGTTTTTCTCTTATAATTGGTCTTAAGTTTCTTTTTGAAGGTTTAATGAACTCTTTGGATCACCCGAGAGTAGTAAAATGATCGGGTTTGTGAACGGCTCTGAATCCTCTCTTGGTTTGACCGATTCTTTTCCTAGTTTTCCTTAGCTCAAAAGGGCAGGTTTTACAAGAGACCCCGAGGCTAGACTTCATAGGGACGACCCAGCTGAATTACCGGGTGAGTGGGAACTACAATAATGTCCATTCTGGTTGGAATGACAGTTCAGCTATAAAACCATTTTCTTAGAATTAGCCTCCTCTGATTGGGTCACTCTGTTTAGAAAATTTGGGAGCTAATTCTAGGCTTAGGCTCGAGATGCTAGTGGGCCCAAAACCGATGGATATGGGCATGAACCCGTCCAGAATAGATATGTGATATATGATGCTAAAAGACCTTAATAATAGGAACTTTGTGTGATACCCATCAAGCCAAGTTTGAGTTGTCGAGCTTGTTAGGCCGAACTGCTACTCTGCCGAAGCCAAGTCATCAAAATTGTTGGGCTAGTATGCACGGGCCGAAGCTAAGCCGACAAACCGTTACACTAGAGGGCCAAAGATAAATGCTATAAATTAAAAAGACTGTTGATTGTGCATATACTGTGACGTTCGAGCCATTAGGACACCTGGCATGAGATAGTGAAGGAGCCTAAGAACTGTTGGAAGACCCAAGGAGCATAAGGGCGGTTCTGTCATTCAGTAGGGTGTGAAGCCGAGTAGCTTCCTGTGCATGGAGACCGAGGCAATAGGGGAAATGAGGTCTCGTCCCACTAAGCGGACATGATGAAGTGATTAGGGTTTGAGTGTTGGACTATTAATGTCTACTCAAACTCCAAGTAGAGGCAGTGCACCTCTATCAAGGTGGACAGTAAAGGCGCTCCTGTCCACAAGTGGCATGATCGAGAACCGTTCTGCGAATGTGTGATCCCTTCTATGATAGAAGGGTAGCTATTGATATGAATTGAGAAATCTAAGGAGAAATTGCTGAATTATCAAACATTTGTAAATTCTAAATTGAACCTTTCTTAAAAGATTTTTCTCACTCACTGAGTTGTCGAACTCACCCCCTCCCTCTAAACTCTTTTCAGGAAGGAACGCGACTGCACCGACTTTTCCTCTCCAGACCCTAAACCAAGTACACAATTTAAAGTTTTAGTTTTGTTTAATGTTGTACAGGGAAAACATTACAGGTATTATGTTTGACTCTATTGATGTCTTGGAGAAATCCCTCTTCGAGGTCTGAGAGAGTGGTGGGTTGTTCATAGGACCTCGACTAAACTGGGTTGGGGCATGACAACTTCAGTGGTATTAGAGCCTGTGTTTTCTCGGATACATTATCAAGACTTTATAACATAAAGACTAATTAATAAAAAAATTTCAACCTAGCTAGGGCACCTATCACGCCCTGACCCGGTTTGGTCGGATCCCTGTGATTAACCTGCCACTCTCCCGGTTTATTCAAGGGTTTCCCCTTATTGTAAACCGTAAAGAGTAAGGCGTCCTTTAACCTGCACCTTTTTCCTGGAATAGCATAATCAAAACTTCATGAAATTTAAAAATTTACATACCTGTCTTATATGCATCTTAGTTGACAGTCTTTAAGGGTAGTCTTTCCGGGATTTCCAAAAAGGGATATAAGGGAGGGGGTCAGTACGACTACTCAATGAATGGGTTTTTAAAGGTCTACTTTTAACTTTTAAGAAAAACATTTATATGGAGTGTGCCAGACTCCTTTCTTTTCAAAAATCCATTCATTTAAAAATTTAGGTTTTTTCATTATTTCTTAGTTACTGGTGTGTCATCACCCAACACACATCCTTCATCCTGAAGGTTACACACATTCGCAAGTCAGTATCACTACTGAACCCGCTAGTGGCTTCGGAGCAACTTTTCTTGCCACTTAGATAGAAGTACGACCACTTCTACCCTGGGAATGAGTGGATGTACGCGACATCCTACCCACAATCCCGAAATCACTTCTTCGTGTCCGTATGAGGATAGAGACCTCATCCTATCCCCACCCTGGTCTCATGCGCTTAGTGCTACTCCAGATTTCGCACAGACACCTGGAACGACAAACTGCCCTTATAGCCACTAGGTCGTCCAGTGCCCTTAGGAAGCATCACTACCCCTCATGGGCATCTTGATGATCTTGTACTCACAGTGCATGTACAAACAATGTTTTCTTATATTGCCATATAATATGTGGTGCCACTGGTCCAACGGCCCCGACTCTCAACTCAACCCGCAACTGTTTGTCTTGACTAGTCCGTCGACCTGTCATGTCGCACTACTGCTAATTGACTGAGCATACCGGTCCTATCTTGGTACCATGGCCAAACAATTCACTTATTAAGTTTTATGGCACATATATCATATTCGTTTATGAGCTCCTACTCGTGCCAACTAGCCTTGGGCCCACTGTACGAGATTTTCAAAAAAAACTGGGCATTCTAGCCCTCGAGTTCCAAAATTGAGGCCCCCAACCTATAAGAGCTATTTGAGCTCCCGTCAAGAAGGTTTCCCGAATATTTTAAGCATAGGCACACAGTCAAGGGAGAACACTTCTGACAAAATAGGTTTTCACTGTCCATTATACCAACCGGTATAAGGACATCTCCGTTCATAACTAATGAACGGGTTTTCAACTTCCTTCGAGGAAGTCTCATTATACCAACCGGGTATGATCTACTTACAACCGGTAAATAGTTTTTTTCGTATAATTTTCACATCACTTTCTCTAAGTGGTGATGATTAAAATACCACTAGAGAGTGGGTTTTTATACCGAGGTGCTTATCATCCCCTACCAGGTATGATATAAAATTTCCACTCACAACCGCTAAGTGATTTTTATCTTTAAGTTGTGCTCATCATCCCAATCGTGTATGATGTTAGTAAACCCACTCACCCGTTAATGTCGTGAATTCCACTAGACCGGTTCTTGGTATTCACGCGAGCTTGTCCTTGCTATCATTCCCGGTACTTCGTGTTCCTACACAAAATGAACATCTTGGTTCATTATCCTTCGGCCTAATCGCCTTCATTCATTCCAAATAAAATAGAAAGTCAAACTTTCATTTATTTGTAATTAGGTCTCTAAAGTTATTTCTCTTTAACTTTAAGTCCCAAATGTCGGTTTTTCCTCAATTTGAGTCTCGAAACTTCTAAAATTTATCATAGGACCTCAATTTATTCCATTTCACAAAAAGGGGTTTAATTTCCCAAATTTCCAATTTGGTCCCCCAATTTTTCTAAAATTACCATTTTGCCCTTCCTTTACAAAAATGGTAAATTTGCCCCAAAATTTTCAAAATTCCTCAATTGGTCCTCCAACATTATTTTCATGCCCAATTGACCCTCAATTTCATAAAATTTCATTTTGATCCTTTGAATTTCGAAAATCCCAAATTTTCCCCCAATTCTAACTTCTTAACATAGACGAATTTGATTTTATCAAATTGACCCATCAAACATTTCCAATTGTTGAAATTGAAGTTGAATTTGAGTTTCTACATGTTCATATGATTCTTTAGATATTTGAATTGCAAGTTTTAATGCCAGGACGAGCTCAAACGGAGATTCGCCGAAAAATGAACTATAGAGAGAGAAAGCTTCAATTACTTACCGGTGAAGGCACGGCGGTCCGAGCTTTCGATCTGGGCAGATAGCTCTTATCGTGAGGTTCATCCTAGAATTAAGAATCGCATCAATTGATGCAGAATTGGATTAGAATTTCATCATTGAAATTCAGTCAACTCTCTCTCTAGCACCAATAAAAAATTGTAAAGGGGAGCCAAATTGGCTTACATTTTAGTCCTAATTCGGCTGTGAAAAGGCTGAGGAAGTGTTGGAAGGGCATGGTTTGGCCTGAGGAGGGCTTGAAATGGCCGATTTCAGCTTGGCCGAAATAGGGCAGCTTCGGTCCGCCGGAGTTGCTTCACTATTCCATTATGTCGGCGCTTCTCCAACGATTCTCGAATTGACTGAAGTTTGCTATCAGATAGCTGTCTTCTTCCCGGTTCTAAAGAGCTTGACCTGTCCTTTCGAGGTTAAGAAAAATGTTGAAGTCGAAGCTCTGGTTTAAGCTGCACCGGGAAATGGAGCAGTAGAGAGAGAGGGAGAAGTGTTCAGGTGTGAGGAGAATGAATGGGGATGACCTCTTTATGTAAGTGTAAAACCCGTGTATTAAATGGGAGGGATTTATTACTAGTATTAATATTGCCATAAATTATTGATATTAATTTCAATAATTAAATATATATATATATGTTACAAAAAGATCGTACTTCACAGGAGGTCACCCATCCTCACACTACTCTCGGGCAAGTATGCTTAACTTTGAAATTCTTATGGAATCTAGTTTACCTGAACTAATTTGGTTTTTGTTTTTTAGTTTGTCTTAAGTTTCTTTTCCAAGGTTTAATGAAACCTTTGGATCATCCGAAAGTTGTAAATTTCCATATTGCTTATTCCCAAATGTAAACCGGCTCGGTTTTCTTATTCGGTTTGACCGGTTCTTTTCTTGGTTTTCCTTAACTAAAAAGTGCGGGGTATGCAACTCTTCCCTCCTTTTAGGAGTTTTTTCCCCAAAACTTGGTTAACATCCTTGCATGAGCAATCATTTCCTTTGATGCCCCTTTGGTGTTTGCTTAAGATACAAACTTTTCTCTCGTCCTTGAAATTAGTCACTTTTACAACCTTCACTTAAGAAATTCCTTTTCCTTAATATTATTTACTCCCTCCATGTAGTTTGTCATAACTAGACATACCTTACCTCAGGGTATGTTCTTAGATTTTATCTCTCTCTTTGCTTAGAGTAGCATTCTTCCCCTTGAGGTTCTGTACTCAAGATTGAGAATTCCAAGATAACTAACCATTTCCATGTCTAGTTAACCGCTTGATCAATTAAAACCTTAGCTCGTCGTCCTATAGAGCATTTTGCACTTATTTCTATGGATTTCTTTATCACCACCTTTTCATTCCATTTTGACTCTTCCTCCATTCGTTATCTATTATAGCTTCGGTACAAATTGTTATATTTGACCTCGTCATGCTTATTTGCCGACTCTTCCTTACTTTGAGTCATATTCTCCTCGAGTTGTTGGGCTTACATGCCCTTACAACATGGCATTTTCTTGGACCTGTCTTGGTGAATCGCTTACTTAGTCAGCTTCATGGTTTCGGTCCCTAGTCCTTCGTGGCCTTTGAGGAGTTATTGCCCTGGATTTATGAGGTGTGAAACACCCCTTCTTTCCTTACACCTATAATAGTTTATCTTGGTACTTGTCCTTAGTAGGGTTGGGCACTTCTTCAGGTAATGTCTCAATCGTTATTCCCTTACATGGATTGTTCTGGTTCTTCCTTTCCTTCGAGTGGGGCTTTTTTCTAGGGTTACTATTGGTTTGGTGCTATATCGTTCTTGAGTTTGATCACTTTGACAATTTTCTAGCTGAATCACCTTTGCTAAGGGTCATGGTAAGAGTCTTCCTAGGTTTCTTAATTCCCTGATTCATCTTCCATAACTGGGAAGTAACTTTTCCTTAGCTTCTAGGATAGTGTGGGTTTGCTTTATTTTCCTTAGGCCATATTCCCAATAAGATTGCATTATCGGGAGAGAGAGTTTTGAGAATTTGAGTATTTTATTAATAGGAGGATACAAAAGATTAGGCTTTCAGCCCAATCACAGGAAATGGTTGCAAAATAACTAAGGAGCTATGGAATTCTTGATAAACGTCTTCCTCCATACTTAGAGTTGTGCCACCAATAGGTCCTAGCACCATTCTCCAGGATACTTCCCCATTTGGTCTTTTGACATTTCAGCCCAGTCTCAAGCATTTAGGAAGCTTCTAGGGTTGTCTCCCTACGGAGGTAGGGTGTTGAGTAGAGCCATTCCAAGTTTTCTTGGTTCCTCTCCTAGGAGCCATCTAAAAATTTTAGGATAAATCCTATTAGTTACTAATTTTTCTAGTCTTGATTATGTATTCGAGGAAATATGCTCTAATACCACTCTAGTTGTCACGCCCCGACCCGATTTGGTCGGATCCCCGTGATCAACCCGCCACTCTCCCGGTTTATTAAAAGGTTTCCCCTTATTGTAAACCATAAAGAGTAAGGCGTCCTTTAACCTACACCTTTTTCCTGGAATAGCATAATCAAAACTTAATAAAATTTAAAACTTTACATACTTGTCTTATAGGCATCTTAGTTGGCAGTCTTTAAGGGTAGGCTTTCCGGGATTTCCTGAAAGGGATATAAGGGAGGGGGTGAGTACGACTACTTAGTGAATGGGTTTTTAAAGGTCTATTTTTAACTTTTAAGAAAAATATTTATATGGAGTGTGTCAGACTCCTTTCTTTTCAAAAATTCATTCATTTAAAAATTTTGGATTTTTCCATTATTTCTTAGTTACCGGTGTGTCATCACCCAACACGCATCCTTCATCATGAAGGTTACACACATTCGCAAGTTAGTATCACTACTGAACCCGCTAGTGGCTTCGGAGTGACTTTTCCTGCCATCCGGATAGAAGTACGACCACTTCTACCCTAGGAATGAGTGGATGTACGCGACATCTAACCCACAATCCCGTAATCACTTATTCGTGTCTGTATGAGGATAGAGACCTCATCCTGTCCCCACCCCGGTCTCATGCGCTTAGTGCTACTCCAGATTTCGCACAGACACTTGGAACGACGAACTGCCCTTAAAGCCACCAAGTCGTCCAATGCCCTTAGGACGCATCACTACCCCTCATGGGCATCTTGATGATCCCGTACTCAATCAGCTTCATGGTTTCGGTCCCTAGTCCTTCGTGGCTTTTGAGGAGTTATTGCCCTGGATTCTAGCCCTCAAGTTCCAAAATCGAGGCCCCCGGCCTATAAGAGCTATTCGAGCTCCCGTCAAGAAGGTCTCCCAAATAGTTTAAGTATTAGCACACAGTTAGGAGAGAACACTTCTGACAAAATAGGTTTTCACTGTCCATTATACCAACTGGTATAAGGACATCTCCGTTCATAACCGATGAACGGGTTTTCAACTTTCTTCGAGGAAGTCTCATCATACCAACTGGGTATCATCTACTTACAACCGGTAAATAGTTTTTTTCACATAATTTTCACATCACTTTCTCTAAGTGGTGATGATTAAAATAACACTAAACAGTGGGTTTTTATACCTAGGTACTTATCATCCCCTACTGGGTATGATATAAAATTTCCACTCACAACCGGTAAGTGGTTTTTATCTTTAAGTTGTGCTCATCATCCCAACCGTGTATGATGTTAGTAAACCCACTCACCCGTTAATGTCGTAAATTCCACTAGACCGGTTCTTGGTATTCACGCGAGCATGTCCTTGCTGGCATTCCCGATACTTTATGTTCCTACACGATATGAACATCTTGGTTCATTATCCTTCGGCCTAATCGCCTTCATTCATTCCAAATGAATGAGAAAGTCAAACTTCCATTTATTTGCAATTAGGTCCCTAATGTTATTTCTCTTTAACTTTAAGTCCCAAATGCCGGTTTTTCCTCAAATTGAGTCTTGAAATTTCTAAAATTTATCATAGGACCTCAATTTATTCCATTTCACAAAAATGGGTTTAATTTCCAAAATTTCCAATTTGGTCCCCCAATTTTTCTAAAATTACCATTTTGCCCTTCCTTTACAAAAATGGTAAATTTGCCCCAAAATTTTTAAAAATTTTCAATTGGTCCTCCAACATTATTTTCATTCCCAATTGACCCTCAATTTCATAAAATTTCATTTTGATCCTTTGAATTTCAAAAATCCCCAATTTTCCCCCAATTCCAACTTCTTAACATAGTCGAATTTGATTTTATCAAATTGACCCATTAAACGTTTCCAATTGTTGAAATTGATGTTGAATTCGAGTTTCTACATGTTCATACAATTCTTCAGAAATTTGAATCGCAAGTTTTAATGCTGGGACGAGCTCAAACGGAGCTTCGCCGAAAAATGAACTATAGAGAGAGAAAGCTTCGATTACTCACCGGTGAAGGCATGGCGATCCGAGCTTTCGATCTGGGTAGATAGGTCTTATTCTAAGGTTCATCCTAGAATCAAGAATTGCATCAATTGATGCGGAATTGGATTAGAATTTCATCATTGAAATTCGGTCGACTCTCTCTCTAGCACCGATCAAAAATTGTAAAGGGGAGACAAATTGGCTTACCTTTCGGTCCTAATTCGGCCGTGGAAAGGCTGAGGAAGTGTTGGGAGGGCCCTGTTTGGCCTGAGGAGGGCTTGAAATGGATGATTTCAACTTGGCTGAAATAGGGCAGCTTCGGTATGCCAGAGCTGCTTCACTATTTCATCATGCTGGTGCTTCTCCAACGATTCTCGGATTGATTGAACTTTGCTATCAAATAGCTGTCTTCTTCTTGGTTCTAAAGAGCCCGACCTCTCCTTTTGAGGTTAAGAAAAATGTTGAAGTCGAAGCTCTGGTTTAAGCTTCACCGGGAATGGAACAGTAGAGAGAGAGAGAGAGAAGTGTTCAAGTGTGAGGAGAGTGAATGGGGATGACCTCTTTATACAGGTGTAAAACCCGTGTATTAAATGGGAGAGATTTATTACTAGTATTAATATTGCCATAAATTATTGGTATTAATTTTAATAATTTAATTTCAGTATTAAATTATTTGTATTAATTACAATAATTTAATTTCGGTATTAAATTATTTGTATTAATTTCAATAATTTAATTTATATATTAAATTATTGGTATTAATTACAATACTCGGGTAAGCACACTTAACTTTGAAGTTCTTATGGAATCTAGTTCACCTGAACTAATTTGGTTTTTGTTTTCTAGTTTGTCTTAAGTTTCTTTTCCAAGGTTTAATGAAACCTTTGGATCACCCGAGAGTTGTAAATTTTCATATTGCTTATTCCCAAATGTAAATCGGCTCGATTTTCTTATTCGGTTTGACCGGTTCTTTTCCCAGTTTTCCTTAACTCAAAAGTGCGGGGTTTACAGCACCCAAGAAAGGAGTCAAGAGAACAAGGGCGGCTACTATTGATTCCACCGGAAACCCCCTTCGGGAGGCTGAATTCCTAGGAGTGCCCTCAGCCCCACAAGGCATTAGCTCCGAACCTCAAAGGCTATATGAGGAGTTCACTAGGGTGTTTTGGAAACCCCACCTCAGCAACTAACCTCATCTGGACTTCGAGTCTCAAACCCATCAGGAGGAGGTCCAATCCCAAATCCCTTCCGCACCTATTCCTCCCCTCTTGGACATTCCCAGATACCTAAAGACGGTTTGACAATTGGGATGCAAGCCCTTCTATGGGGAGAAGGAGGCAAGGACTGCCATGGACTAGTTGGCGAGCCTCAAGAAGTTTGTGGGTATCATCAAGATACCCCTAGAGGAGATGCTTACGCTGGCCAAATTCTTTCTGGAGTCCAGCACGAAGAGATGGTAGGACAACGCAAGGAGCCTCTTACTGATCACACCTACCTGGAAAGAGTTCAAAAGAAGGTACTCTGAAGAGTACATGGCTCCCCACCTCATCAACGAAAAGAAGGTGAAATTTTTCCAACTCCACCAGAGAACCCACATGGTCTCAGAGTATGAGACCAAGTTCAATGAGCTGCGACCCTTCGCCCCTGACCTAGCGGAACCAGCCGACCTCTAGTAGAGGTTTATTGACGGTCTCAATATGGATATAAGAGACTGAATGGGGGTTTTGGGATGCCCCACCGACCTAGCCGCCATAGTGGCATGGCGCATGAATGCGAGCAGTTGGTCCAAACAAGGCACCATCAGATGGAGATAGGTGGGGGAAGGGAGGACAAGGGGTAGAGTAGTAGAGGTGGCCTAAGAGAACAGGGCCAGCCTTGATGGAGGAACCCACCAAGATTCCCCTAAAGGAAGGAGGGCCATCGTGGTCACAGGGAGATGGACACACTCCCTCCAAGGAGAGGCCACTGTTGCCTCCATTACTAGAAAAACCATGAGGGGGCATGTATAACATGCTACGGGTACGGGTAGTTCAGTCACTAGATCAAAAATTGCCTAGGTATGGGAAAATGGCCCACGGAATGCTCTGCCACCACCGCCCAAAAATCAGATGGCATCCAACAGGGAAAGGGAAGCACCCACAAGAGTCCCAGCCATGGTCTACAGCTTGACCCATGTAGAAGCCCAGAAGGACCCCAAGCATGGTGGTTGGTACATCCCAACCCTCCTCATAAAGTCGAGTCTATAGTCGGAGTCTTGTAGTCCCCTTTTTTTATATAATAAAATGCATTCCCTTAAAAGTTCCATTAATTCCCACTCAGGTTTCCTACAAGTGTTCAAAAGGGAAATATACACCCTCTTTGACTCAGGGGTGGAACGATCTTTCATTAAGGAAGCCCTAGTCCCAAAATTTCTAAGGGAAACCTCCCCTCTCCTGCCACCCCTCCACATCCTCACACCCCTAGACGAAACATTGCAGCAGCATGCATACCTTAAATCCTGTGAAGTATGAATAGGAAGGACCACCCTAGAAGTTGACCTGATTCCTCTTCCGCTACGAGAAGTAGAAGTCACTTGGGAATGGACTAGCTAAGCACACCTTAAGCCCAAGTGGACTATGGAAATAAGAGGATAACCTTCCATGCTCCTGGGAAGGAAGAGGTTGTATTTGAAGGTGATAGGGGAAGAGCAAGAATACACCTAGTGTCCTATATAGAACTGCATGACTTATTGTAGAAAGGATGTAAGGTATTCCTAACATAGATCACAGGTAAGGACTCACCGGACAAAGGACTAGAAGAAATCCCGCTAGTCAACTGTTACCTAGAAGTTTTCCCAGAAGAACTACCTGGTCTACCCCCAGATCGCCAATTAGAGTTTGTAATTAAGGTGGTACTAGGAACCCACCCCATATCGCAAGCACCTCACCATATGGCGCCTACAGAACTCAAGGAGTTGAAGGATCAGTTGGACGAACTCCTATAGAAAGGGTTTATATGCCCAAGCCAGTTCCCGTGAAGCACGAGTGTTATTCGTCAAGAAGAAATATGGAAGTATACGGCTCTGCATCGATTGCCGAAAATTGAACTAGGTAACGATTAAGAATAAGTACCCTCTTCCTAAGATAGACAACTTATTTGATCAACTTAGAGGAGCAGCCTACTTCTCCAAAATTAATCTACGGTTGGGATATCACCAACTGAAGATTCGGGAAGAGGATATATAGAAAACTACTTTCCGATCACGATACGGGCATTATGAGTTCAGGGTAATGCCCTTTGGATAGACAAATTCACCTGCAGCCTTCATGGACCAGATGAATCAGGTGTTTCAGCCATATTTAGACAAGTTCGTGATCGTATTTATAGATGATATCCTCATATACTCCTGAACTGAAGAGAAGCACCGGTCACACCTTGAGATAACCCTGAGTACCCTACAAGAAAATCGGTTGTACACCAAATTCTCTAAGTGCAAGTTCTGGCTTTAGGAAGTGGGCTTCCTGGGACATGTAGTGTCCAAAGATGGAGTAAAGGTGGATCCAGTCAAAATAGAGACCATCTCAAATTGGAAAGCCCCCACCAACCCAACCGAGATTCGTAGCTTCCTCGGTCTCGCTGGATACTATCGGAAGTTTTAGAGGACTCTCTCTAGAATAGTAGCCCCCTTAACTCGCCTCATGAGGAAGGGAGTGGACTACAAGTGGGATGCCAAGTGTGAGGAGTCCTTCCAAGAGCTCAAATATCGCCTACCAATAGCTCCAGTACTGGCATTACCCGACGCAAATGCTGGGGAATACACGATATATAGTGATGCATCCGAACAAGGGTTAGGATGCATCTTGATGCAACAAGGGAAGGTTATTGCATATGCATCGCGACAATTAAAGCTCCACGAAAAGAATTACCCCACCCATGATCTTGAGCTAGCGACAATAGTGTTCGCCCGTAAGATATGGTGCCACTATTTGTACAAAGTAAAGTGCCACATTTACACTAATCATAAGAGCCTAAAATACATCCTAACCCAAAAGGAGCTCAACCTGTGGCAGATAAGGTGGCTAGAGCTAGTAAAGGACTACAACCTGACAATCAAGTACCACCCCGGTAAAGCAAACATAGTGGTAGACGCACTCAGCCGCAAGTACCACACGGGAGTGGCCTCAGTAAGTACTAGCTACCTACCCTTACTAAGCCAACTGCGCAACTTAAGGGTGGACCTCGACGTGGACGAGGGCTAGGGTAACCTAGTGGCCAACCTAGTAGTACGACCCAACCTAGTGGACCAAATACGGGCTCTATAAAGGAAAGATGAGGAGTTCCATCCCCATTGGGAACGGAACAAGGATGGCCCAACACCAAACATCATGATCAGGAGCGACGAAGTGATGACTTTCAAAGGAAGGGTCTAGGTGCCAAACAATTTGGAATTAAAAAGGGAGATATCGGAGGAGGCACACGACTCGATGTACGCCATGCATCCGGACAGTACCAAGATGTACCGCACCCTCAAATCGGGATACTGGTGGAAGGGAATGAAGAAGGACATCACTGAGTGTGTGGCCATATGCCTATCATGTCAACAAATTAGAACACCAGAAACCCTCCGGACAATTGCAGCCTCTCCCGATTCCATAATGGAAATGGAAGCATATCACCATGAATTTCGTGATAGGTCTGCATGTAACAAAGTAGGGTTGGGATGCTATGTGGTTTATCGTGGATTGATTGACCAAGTTTGCACATTTCTTGCCCATCCAAGTAACAAACCCGATAGAAAAGCTTATCGCCCTGCACGTGGAGAGATTGTAAGACTCCACGAAGTCCCGGTGAGTATAGTATCAGATTGGGACCCAAGGTTCACCACTCAATTTTGGCCTAGCCTGCAAGCTGCCCTAGGAACTAGACTCCATGTAAACCAAACCCTTTAACAATAAGAAAAACCGGGGAAAGAACCAGTCATTTCCAAAGAGAATCGAGTCGGGTTATAAACTGGAACCGATAGAGAAAGGAAAAATTGGAAAATTTATGGATCCCGAGTGACCTAAATAGTCACAAAAGTCATGAAAAAGGACTTTAGGATTAATTGGTGATGAAAACCAAATCATTTTAGGTGAACCGGATCCAAACCGGTTTGAACCACTATTGAACCAGATGCTAAATTCATTTTTCTAGGTGGCTTAGAAAATTCAAATTGGAAAATTAAGGCCACCATTAGATAGAGAATAAATTTAGATGAATTTAGGAATTATTAATTTTCAAAAAACTCGGTCGAATCAGGCCTGAACCAGCCGGTTTAAGCTTTGAACCCAGTTTGGACCAGTCCGGTCCAGTTCAGAACAGTGTCATCTTCTTCCTTCAGATGACAACACTGTTCACTCACCGAAACATTGAGCAACATCGACAAAGATGAAAAGTCTTCGGCTAGGGAGTTTCAGTCAATGAATGACCGCCATTAAGGCGCCAATCAAACTACCAAGAAGTCCCCGAGCTTCCTATATAAAGAGCCCCACCTCATTCATCCTCCTCACACCTAAAAACTCCACTCTCTCCCTACTGCTCAATTATTCAGTGAAGCTCGAATTAGAGCTCTGATATAGGGCCTTTGTTTAGCCAAAGAAGGTGTGGTCGGGTTCCTTAGACTTAGGGAGAAGTCAGCTACACGGTGGTAGTCTCCAATTGCTCTAAGGGTAGTCGAAGAAGCGCCAACGTGATCAAATAGTGAAGCAGCTCCGGTGGACTGACGCTGCCCTGTTTTTGTCGAGCTTAAATTAGGCAATTCAAGCCCTTCTCAGGCCAAACCAAGCTCTTCCAACACCTCCTCAACCCTCCTACGACCGAATTAGTGAGGAAAGGTAAGCCAATTTGGCTCCCCTCTATGAATTTCGATCAGTGCTAGAGAAAGAATTGACAGATTTTCACTGACTAAATTCTCCCTCAATTGAACATGAATTGAGGTGATTCTTGATTATAGGAAAACCCTCAAGATGAGAGCTATCTGCCCAGATCAAAAGTTTGGACCACTACGCCTCCAACGGAAAGCTTTCTCTCTCTATATTTAGTTTTTTGGCGAAGCTCCATTTGAGCTCGTTTCAATGTTAAATCGTGCGATTTAAAGTGCAATTGAATCATATGAAGGTGTAGGAACTCCAATATAACTTCAATTTCAACAATTAAACTCATTTGATTGATCAATTTGATTAAATCAAATTCGGCTAAGTTGGAAGGTTGAAATTGGGGGAAATTTTGGGGATTTCAAAAATTCGAGGGACTAAAGTACAATTTCATAAAATTGAGGGCCAATTGTGTATGATAAAGGTGTTGGAGGACCAATTGGGCAATTTTTGGAAATTTTGGGGCAAAACTTACCATTTTGTAAAGTAGGGGCAAAATGGTAATTTTGGAAAAAATTGGGGACCAAATTGGAAATTTGGGAAACTTGAACCCTTTATGTAATGTTGAATAAATTGAGGTTTCAAAGTATAATTTTTAAGTTTAGGGACTCAATTTGGGGGAAAATCAGCATTTTGTACCTAAAGTAAAGGATAAAGAACTTTCGGGACCAAATTACAAATATTTGAAAAGTTGGGTATTTTTATTCATTTATAATGAATGTAGGCTATAAAGCCAAAAGATAATAAATAAGGATATTCATACCGTGTAGGAACATGAGGTATCGGGAACGCCAGCTAAGACAAAGCTCGCAAGGAGATGAAAACCAGTTAAGAGGAAATCAATGCGTTATCGTGTGAGTTGGATTTTTATATCATACCCAGTTAGAATGATAACCACCTCGAAAATGAAAACCCACTACTAAGTGGTATTTTAACCATCACAATAGATAGGAGTGATGTGGAAATTACGCAAAAAAAAACTACTTACCAGTTGTAAGTAGATCATACCTGTTTGGTGTGATGAACTTCTCGAGAGGAAGTAGAAAACCCGCTTATCGATCATAAGCGGAGATGTCCTCACACCCAGTTGGTGTGATGGACTAATTAAAATATTGTTTTGTCGGAAGTACTCTCCCCTGACTGTGTGCCACTACTTAAACTTTTTGGGAGACCTTCTTGATGGGAGCTCGAATAATTCAGATAGACTTGAGGCCTTAGTTTTGGAACTTGGGGGCTAATATGCCCGATTTTTAAAATCTCGTACAGTAGGCCCAAGGCCAGTTGGCACGAGCAGAAGCTCGTAAACAAAACATGAGTTAAGCCATGAAAACTTTAAATGAATGTTTTTTTTTCCATGGCACCAAGACATGACTGACATACTCGATGGACTGGCGACAATGCGATATAATAGGTCGATAGACCAGTCTAGATAAACAGTTGTAGGTCGAGTTGAGGGTGGGGGCCATTGGGCCAGTGGCACCACGGAGTAAATGACTTATGTGGAAAACTGTTGTTTTGTGCATGCACTAAGATACGGGACCTTCAAGATACCCAAGAGGGGTAGTGATGCGTCCTAGGGGCTACTGAACGACATGGTGGAGATAATGGCAGATTGTTGTGCCAACATTCAGGGAAGCTCGACGTAGCTTCATGCGCATGAGACCGGGGTGGGGTCTGGGTGGGGTCGAGATGAGGTCTCTATCCTCATATGGACATGAAGTTTTCTTTATGGGAATGAGGGTTGGATCTCATGTACATCCACTCATTCTTAGGGTATAAGTGGACATGCTTCTATCTAGGTGGTAGGTAAAGTCACTCTGACGCCATAAGTGGGTGCAGTGGACGTGCTGCCCTGTAAATGTGTGATCCATTCATGATGAAGGGCGTGTGTTAGTTGCTAAACACACTGTTTGTGATTGATGATGGAGAAATGGCTTGAAAAACTAAGAAAAACAAGGAAGAAAGAATTTTAAAGAAAATAAGGAGTCTCGCACACTCCAATTAAAACTATTTTCGGAAAATCATACTTTAAAACACCCATTCACCGAGTTGTCCCCTTTCAGGTAACCCAAGGAAAGTTTACCCAAAGACTACAAGTTAACCACACATGTGAGAAAAGTATGATAAGGTTTAAATTTTTATGCAGTTTTGATTTATGTTATTCCAGGAATGGTGTAGGTTTAAAGGACACCTTACTCTTCATGATTTAAAAGAAGGGGAAAACTCTTAATAAATCGAGAGAGTGGCGGCTTGATCACGGGGATCTTACAAATTCGGGTCGGGGTGTGACACTCTACATGAGCATAGCTTTTTACCCTCAGACAGATGAACAGTTAGAATAGATCATCCATACTCTAGAAGACATGCTTCGGGTGTAAACCCCGCACTTTTGAGTTAAGGAAAACCGGGAAAAGAACCGGTCAAACCGAGTAAGAAAACCGAGCCGGTTTACAAACCCATTCATATGGGAACAACGAATTTGGAAATTTATAACTTTCGGGTGATCCAAAGGGTTCATTAAATCTTGGAAAAGAAACTTAAGACAAAATAAAAGAGAAAAAACAATTTGGTTCAGGTGAACAAGATCCCATAAGAACTTTGAAGTTAAGCGCACTTGCTCAAGAGTAGTGTGAGGATAGGTGATCTCCTGGGAAGTATGATTTTTATTTTGTAACTCGAAATTTTGGTCAAAACATTTTTATGCGAACGTATGCCTTATCATAAATGGCCATAAATTAATATATATTTAATTATTGTAATTAATACCAATAATTTAATACCTAAATTAAATTATTAGAATTAATACAAATAATTAAATATCAAAATTAAATTATTGGAATTAATACCAATAATTTATGTTAATATTAATACTAGTAATAAATCTCTCCCATTTAATACACGATTTTATACCTATATAAATAGGTCATCCCCATTCATTCTCCTCACACCCGAAGACTTCTCTCTCTCTACTGCTCCATTTCCCGATAAAGCTCGAACCAGAGTTTCGACTTGAAAATTTTTCTTAACCTCGGAAGGAGAGGTCGATCTCTTTAGAACCGGGGAGAAGTCAGCTATCTGATAGAAAACTCCAGTCAATCTGAGAATCACTAGAGACGCGCAGAAATTATGGAATAGTGAAGCAGCTACGGTGGACCGAAGCTGCCCTGTTTCGGCCGAGTTAAAATTGGCCATTTCGTGCCCTCCTCAGGCCAAACCAAGCCTTCCCAACACTTCCTCAGCCCTCCCACAGCCGAATTACGACTGAAAGGTAAGCTAATTCGGCTCCACTCTGTAATTTCCGGTTGGTGCTTGAGAGAGAACCGGTAGAATTTCAATAATAAAATTCTAACTCAATTTGGCATCAATTGATGTGATTCCTGATTCTAGGATGAACCTCAAGATGAGTGTTATCTGCCTAGATTGAAAGCTCGGATCGTCGTGCCCTCACCGGTGAAAAATTGAAGCTTTCTCTCTCTATAATCTATTTTCTAGCGAAACTCCATTTGAGCTCGTTCTAGTGTTAAAATATATGATTCAAAGTTTCTTAGAATCGTCTGAACATACAAGAACTCAATTTCAACTCCAATTTCAATAATTAGAAGTGTTTGATCGGTCAATTTGATTAAATCAAATTCGGTAGTGTTAAAGAGTTGAAATTGGGGGGAAATTTGGGGAAAATTGGTGATTTTTGAAATTCAAAGGACCAAAATATAATTTTATGAAATTGAGAGTCAATTGGGTACGAAAATAATGTTAGAGGACCAATTGAGGAGTTTTGGAATTTTTGGGGCAAAAATTACCATTTTTGTAAAGGCAGGGCAAAATGGTAAATTTGGAAAAGTTGGGGGACCAAATTGGAAATTTGGGAAATTAAAACCCATTTTGTGAAATTGAATAAATTTAGGTCCCAAGATAAATTTTAAAAGTTTCGGGACTCAATTTGAGGAAAAACCGGCATTTTGGGACTTAAAGTTAAAGAGAAATAACTTTAGGGACCTAATTGCAAATAACTAAAAAGTTTGGGTTTTCTCATTCATTGAAAATGAATGAACGTTGTTAAGTCGAGTTATAGTGAATAAGGATGTTCATATTGTGTAGGAACATGAAGTATTGGGAACGCCAGCATGGACGAGCTCGCATGAATACAAAGAACCGGTCTAGTGGAATTTACTATGTTAACGGGTGAGTGGGTTCACTAACATCATACCTGGTTGGGATGATGAGCACAACTTAAAATTAAAAACTACTTACCGATTGTAAGTAGATCATACCTGATTGGTATGATGAGACTTCCTCGAAGGAAGTTGAAAACCCGTTCATCGGTTATGAATGGAGGTGTCCTTATACCCGGGCGGTATAATGGATAGAAAAAAAAACATATGTTTTGTCAGAAGTGCTCTCCCGTGATTGTGTGCCAATGCTTAAACAATTTGGGGGATCTTGTCGACGGGAGCTCAAATAGCTCTGATAGGTCGGGGGCCTCAATTTAGGAACTTAGGGACTAAATGACCAATTTTGAAAATCTCGTATAGTAGGTCCAAGGCCAGTTGGCATGAGAAGAAGCTCGTAAATGAACATGATATATGTGCCATAAAACTTAATAAGTGAATTGTTTGGCCATGGTACCAAGATAAGACTGACATGCTCAGTCAACTAGCAGTAGTGCGACATGACAGGTTGACGGACCAGTCAAGACAAACAACTGTGGGTTGAGTTGAGAGTCGGGGCCATTGGACTAGTGGCACCACAGATTACATGGCAATATGAGAAAATATTGTTTGTGCATGCACAATGGGTACGAGGTCATCAAGACACCCATGAGGGACAGTGATGCGTCCTAAGGGCACTAGATGACCTGGTGGCTATATGGGCAGTTCATCGTTCCAGGTGTCTGTGCAAAATCTGGAGTACACCAAGCGCATGAGACCGGGGTGGGGACATGATGAGGTCTCTGTCCTCATACAGAAACGAAGAAGTGATTTCGGGATTGTGGGTCGGATGTCACGTACATCCACTCATTCCTATGGTAGAAGTGGTCGTACTTCTATCCGGGTGGCAGGAAAAGTCGCTACGAAGTCACTAGCGGGTTTAGTAGTGATACTGACTTGTAAATATGTGTAACCTTCATGATGAAGGATGTGTGTTGGGTGATGACACACCATGGTAAATAAGAAATGATGGAAAAACCCAAATTTTTAAATGAAGTGATTTTTTAAAACGAAGGAGTCAGGCACACTCCATATAAATGTTTTTTATTAAAAGTTAAAAGTAGACCTTTGAAAACCCATTCACTAAGTAGTTGTACTCACCTCCTCCCTTATATCCCTTTCAGGAAATCTAGGAAAGCATCCCCTTAAAGACCGTCAACTAAGATGCCTGTAAGACAGGTATGTAAAGTTTTAAATTTCATGTAGTTTTGATTATGCTATTCCAGGAAAATGTGCAAGTTAAAGGACGCCTTACTCTTTACGATTTACAATAAGGGAAAATCCTTTAATAAATTGGGAGAGTGGCAGGTTGATCACAGGGATCCGACCAAATCGGGTCGGGACGTGACAACTAGAGTGGTATCAAAGCCTGTTTCCTCGAATACATAATCAACACTAGAAAATATAGTAACTAATAGGATTTATCCTAAAATTTTTAGATGGCTCCGAGGAGAGGAACCAAGAAAACTTGGAAGGGCTCTACTCAAAACCCTACCTTCGTAGGGAGACAACCCTAGAAGCTTCCCAAATGTCTGAAACCTGGCAGAAATGTCAAAAGACCAAATGGGGAAGCATCCTAGAGAATGGTGCTAAGACCTATTGATGGCACAACCCTAAGTATAAAGGAAGAGGCTTATCAAGAATTCCATAGCTCCCTAGTTAATTTGTGACCATTTTTTGTGATAGGGCTGAGAGCCCAACCTTTTGTATCCCCATGTTAATAAAAGATTCAAATTCCCCAAAACTCTATCTTTTGAGGATGTGACCTTACTAGGAATATGGCCTAAGGAAAATAAAACAAACCCACACTATCCTAGAAACTAAGGAAGAGTCGTATCCTAGTGATGGAAGATGAATCAAGAAACCTAGGAGGACTCTTACCATGACACTTAGCAAAGGTGATTCAGCTAAAAAACTGTCAAAATGATCAGACTCAAGAACGGTAAAGCACCAAACCAATAGTAACCCTGGAAAAAGCCCCACTCGAAGGAAAGGAAGAACCACAACAATCCATGTAAGGGAATAATGATGAGGCATTACCTAAAGTGATGCCCAACCCTACTAAAGGACAAGTACCAAGTTGAACTATTATAGGTGTAAGGAAAGAAGGGGTGTTCCACACCTCATAGATTCAGGGCAATATCTCCTCAAAGGTCACGAAGGACATGAAGGATTGGAGACCGATACCATGGAGCGGGTTACATAAACGATTCAAAAAGAGGTCAAGAAAAGACGAGATGAATACAAAAACTTCTTAAGAAGGTCAAACCGAGAAGGATAGCTCATGAATAGGGATAAGGTACATGAGAAGCATACTTAGAACCCTCTCATAAGGGGCAAACATAGAAAAACATCCCCTGAAAGTCTAGGGAATGACATAGTGAGAGTGAATAAGAGAAGGAAGACGCTGTGAAAAGGAATCATTGGTTGGCAGATGTGCAAGGACCCAACCCCTCATTAGAAACTACTTGAAGGAAGGAAGTATCAGAGGCCAAGACTAACCTATTTTGGAAAAGCGATATAATTTTAAAGTACTACCTCTTTTGGAAAAAGTAGAAAAGTCAAAAATCAAAGTGTATGACCAACATACCTAAGGAAGACCGGGAAGTAGAAAGGACTACACCCTAAAAAGGTCAATGAGATGACGTTAAGGACAGGAGTACTCGAGAAGACAACTGCCCTAAGATGACCTAAACCCAGGGAGTGGTGGAGGTGGAGCAATTAACCAGTTAATACGCAGAAGAACCATGATGTAAGTTCCGACAAGGAAGAGAGGCGGAAATGTCAAATACTTTGAAAGAGAACGATGAAAGAAATCCTTAAAGGGACCAAAAGGCTAAATTAACAACCAAACTCAAGCCAAGAAAGAAATAGGCAAGCTTCTCACATAATGATCAAGAAATCTTGAAACAAGGAAGATTTCTATGCTCCCTAAGGAAATAGACAGGTATTGGGTATGAATGAGGATGCGGATAGAGTATAAAAAGATGTCCTACAAGACCTGAGGAGTAAAGGTAAACAAGAGAAGACAACATCAAGAGAAGAAATCCCCTAGAGCATATGTAAAAAGGAATGTCTGGATAAAGGGAAAGAATTCTACAAAGGAAAGAAGCCCCGAAAAGACATTTGTATCCCAATTGGGAGGAAATGAAACCAACCGAATAGAAGGAATGATAAGATCACAAATGAAATGTTAGTTGAGATGGAAAAGTCGAGTACCAAGGAAAAATGAAGTCCTAAGAAGGAAATTAAACTAAAGGAATTATTGATGGGCGGATGGACACAATGTGGAGTGAAAGGAACCAACCCTTAATTAGGAAATGTTTCCAAGGAATGAAGTATTGTAATGGCCTAGGCTGACCTGTTTGGAGGGAATAGGAGAATCAAGTAGAAAGAGGAAAACTAATAACGATAGACAGCCAAATAGAATAAACAAAACCCTAAAAAGGAATGAGATGTAGTAAAGACTACACTCTATGATGGACAATAGGATGGGCATGAAGATCAAGTGATACAGCTGCCCAGACAAATGGACCAAAAAACTAAAGAATTGTGAAATGGTTGCAAACAAATCAAAGGGGATTAAGGCCAAAGGAAAACCCTTGAGTAGAGGATATCATTGGGAATGATGATGGATCTAAGAAAGGACAAAACCTAGCATGTCGGTAAAACATCTGGGAATTTAATTAATTGGAACTGGAAATACTCAATAAGGAAGTCGAAAAGGAACAAGTGGGTAAGGCGAACCAACACAATTGAGTAAGTGGAGTTAACAATGGTAAAAAAAAAAGATAGTTGAGAAATACTATCAAAAGAAAAGAGGAATAAAGTTATACGATCCCTGAAAGGTCTAAAAGCTAAGAGAGATACTTCAGGAGATGTTCTAGAAATCAAATGGACAAAGACGGCTCCTAGAAAATGCCATGCTGTAAGGGCATGTAAGCCCAACAACCCGAGGAGAATATGACTCAAAGTAAGGAAGAGTCGTCTAATAAGCATGACGAGGTCAAATATAACAATTTGGACCAAAGTTATATTAGACAACGAATGGAGGAAGAGTCGAAATGGGATGAATAGGTGGTGATAAAGAAATCTGTGGAAATAAGTACGAAATGCTCTATAGGACGACGAGCTAAGTGTTTCAATGATCAAGCGGTTAACTAGACATGGAAATTGTTAGTTATCTTGGAATTCCCAATCTTGAGTACAGGGCCTCAAGGGGAAAAATGTTGTTCTAAGCAAAGAGAGAGATAAAATCTAAGAGCATACCCTGAGGTAAGGTATGTCTAGTTATGATAAACTCCATGAAGGGAGTAAATATTACTAACAAAAAGGAATTTCTAAAGTGAAGGTTGTAAAAGGTACTAATTTCAAGGATGAGAGAAAAGTTTGTATTTTAAGCAAACACCAAAGGGGCATCAAAGGAAATGATTGCTCATGCAAGGATATTAACTAAGTTTTAGGGACAAAACTCCTAAAAGGAGGGGAGAGTTGTAAACACCGCACTTTTTAGTTAAGGAAAACCGGGAAAAGAACTGGTCAAACTGAGTAAGAAAACCGAGCAGGTTTACAAACCCGATCATATGGGAATAAGCAATTTGGAAATTTACAACTTCCGGGTGATCCAAAGGGTTCATTAAATCTTGGAAAAGAAACTTAAGACAAAATAAAAGAGAAAAACCAAATTGGTACAGGTGAACAAGATCCCATAAGAACTTTGAAGTTAACAATGCTTACTCAGAGTAGTGTGAAAAAAAATTTTATGCGAATGTAAGCCTTATCATAAATGGCCATAAATTAATATATATTTAATTATTGTAATTAATACCAATAATTTAATACCTAAATTAAATTATTGGAATTAATACAAATAATTTAATACTAAAATTAAATTATTGGAATTAATAACAATAATTTATGTCAATATTAATACTAGTAATAAATCTCTCCCATTTAATACACGATTTTACATCTATATAAAGAGGTCATCCCCATTCATTCTCCTCACACCTGAACACTTCTCTCTCTCTCTCTCTCTCTACTGCTCCATTTCTCGATGAAACTCGAACCAGAGTTTCGACTTGAATATTTTTCTTAACCTCAGAAGAAGAGGTCAGGCTTTTTAGAACCGGGGAGAAGTCAGCTATTTGATAGAAAACTCCAGTCAATCCGAGAATCACTAGAAAAGCGACAACAAGATGGAATAGTGAAGCAGCTCCGGTGGACCAAAGCTGCCCTATTTTGGCCGAGTTGAAATTGGCCATTTCAAGCCCTCCTTAGGCCAAACCAAGCCTTCCAAACACTTCCTCAGCCCTCCCACAACCGAATTACGACTGAAAGGTAAGCCAATTTAGCTTCCCTCTACAATTTCCGGTCGATGCTAGCAAGAGAACCGGCAGAATTTCAATAATAAAATTCTAACTCAAATCGACATCAATTGATGTGATTCTTGATTCTAGGATGAACCTAAAGATGAGAGCTATCTGTAGATTGAAATCTCGGACCACTGTGCCCTCATCGGTGAGAAATCGAAGCTTTCTCTCTCTACAATCTATTTTCCAACGAAGCTCCGTTTGAGCTTATTCCGGCGTTAAAATCTACGATTCAAAGTTTCTTAGAATCGTATGAACATATAGGAACTTAATTTCAACTCCAATTTCAACAATTATAAGTGTTTGATCGGTCAATTTGATGAAATCAAATTTGGTAGTGTTGAAGAGTTGAAATTGGGGGAAAATTTGGGGATTTTTGAAATTCAAAGGACCAAAATGCAATTTTATGAAATTGAGGGTCAATTGGGTATGAAAATAATATTAGAGGACCAATTGAGGAATTTTGGAATTTTTGGGGAAAAAATTACCACTTTTGTAAAGGAAGGGAAAAATGGTAATTTTGGAAAAGTTGGGGGATCAAATTGGAAATTTGGGAAATTAAACCCCTTTTGTGAAATTGAATAAATTGAGGTCCCAAGGTAAATTTTAAAAATTTTGGGACTTAATGTTAGGAAAAACCGGCATTTGGGGACTTAAAGTTAAAGAGAAATAACTTTAGGGACCTAGTTGCAAATAACTAAAAAGTTTGTGTTTTCTCATTCATTGGAAATGAATGAAGGTTGTTAAGTCGAGTTATAGTGAACAAGGATGTTCATATCATGTAGGAACATGAAGTACCGAGAATGCCAGCATGGACGAGCTTGCATGAATACAAAGAACCGGTCTAGTGGAATTTACTATGTTAACGAGTGAGTGGATTTACTAACATCATACCCGGTTGGGATGGTGAGTACAACTTAAAATTAAAAACTACTTACCGATTGTAAGTAGATCATACCCGGTTGGTATGATGAGACTTCCTCGAAAGAAGTTGAAAACTCGTTCATCAATTATGAACGGAGGTGTCCTCATACCCGGGTGGTATAATGGATAGAAAAAAAACCTATGTTTTGTCAAAAGTGCTCTCCCTTGACTATGTGCCAATGCTTAAACAATTTGGGAGACCTTGTTGACGAGAGCTCGAATAGATCCGATAGGCTGGGGGCCTCTGTTTTAGAACTTGAGGGCTAAATGCCCAATTTTGAAAATCTCATACAGTGGGCCCAAGGCCAATTGGCATGAGCAGAAGCTCGTAAATGAACATGATATATGTGTCATAAGACTTAATAAGTGAATTGTTTGGCCATGGTACCAAGATAGGACCAACATGCTCAGTCAACTAGAAGTAGTGCGACATGACAGGTCGACGGACCAGTCAAGACAAACAACTGTGAGTTAAGTTGAGAGTCGGGGTCGTTGGACCAGTGAAACCACAAATTACATGGCAATATGAGAAAATATTGTTTGTGCATGCACTATGAGTATGGGGTCATCAAGACGCCCATGAGGGATAGTGATGCATCCTATGGGCATTGGACAACCTAGTGGCTATAAGGGCAGTTCGTCATTCTAGGTGTTTGTGCGAAATCTGGAGTAGCACCAAGCGCATGAGACCGGGGTGGGGACAAGATGAGGTCTCTGTCCTCATACAGACATAAAGAAGTGATTTCGGGATTGTGGGTCAGATGTCACGTACATCCACTCATTCCTAGGGTAGAAGTGGTCGTACTTCTATCCAGGTGGCAGGAAAAGTCGCTCGGAAGTCACTAGCGGGTTCAGTAGTGATACTGACTTGCGAATGTGTGTAACCTTCATGATGAAGGATGTGTGTTGGGTGATGACACACCGTGGTAAATAAGAAATGATAGAAAAATTTTAATTTTTAAATGAAGGGATTTTTGAAAACAAAAGAGTTAGGCACACTCCATATAAATATTTTTCTTAAAAGTCAAAAGCTATTAAAAACCCATTCATTGAGTAGTCGTACTCACCCCCTCCCTTATATCCCTTTCAGGAAATCCTGGAAAGCCTCCCCTTAAAGACCGTCAACTAAGATGTCTGTAAGATAGGTATATAAAGTTTTAAATTTCATTTAGTTTTGATTATGCTATTTTAGGAAAATGTGTAGGTTAAAGGACGCCTTACTCTTTACAGTTTACAATAAGGGGAAATCCTTTAATAAAACGGGAGAGTGGCGGGTTGATCACGGGGATCTGACCAAACTGGGTCGGGGCGTGACATCGGGCATACGTTCTGACGATGAAAAGGAATTGGGAGGATTACCTATGTCTCATGGAATTCACGTATAACAACAGCTACCAAGCCAGCATTCAGATGGCACCCTACGAAGCACTCTACGTACAACCTTGTTGCACGCCCCTATGTTAGGGGGAGGTAGGATAGAGAAAACTCGAGAAAGTTGAGTTGATAGAAGATGCATCAGAAAAGATCTAGATCATAAGGAGTTGACTTAAGGCAGCACAGGATAGGCAGAAAAGTTATGTCGACCACCAAAGGACAGACCTAGAGTTCGAGGTCGAGGACCAAGTATTCCTAAAAGTGTCACCATGGAAAGGGATACTCAAGTTTCAACAAATAGGGAAGTTGAAATCGAGATACATCAGTCCATACACCATAATTCATAGGTCGGACCAGTAGCATACCGATTGAAGTTGCCCACGGACCTACAGAGGATTCACGACATCTTCCACCTATCACTACTGTGAAAGTACGAGCCCGACCCTAGCCACATGATAGATGAACCCAAGCTGGAAATCGAGGAAGACCTGACCTGGTTTGTGCCTCACAGGAAAGTGGAGTCGTTTGTCTTCTGGGATGCCTAAGCGATGGGGAGGTCGAGTGGGGAGGCGCCCTTTATATAGAGGCCTCAACAACTGATAAAGCTATCGACCACCATCAGACTCAGCATCAAACTCACCCGATTCTATCGGCAATGGCGAATTTTGGGCACTGAAGACTCAGTCTCTCTTCGACACTCGCGATGTAAAACCCATCCTTTGGTATCAAAGAAAATTAGAAAAAGAACCGGTAAAGATTTATGTATGAAAAAATGAGCTAATTAATGAATGAAAAATAGTTGACATAGGAAATTGGACAATCCCAAGTGACAAAAAAATTACAAGGAAGAACCGGGAAGTAGAATTGGGGATAGAACCAGACTGGTTCGAGGTGAACCGGACCGAATCGGCATGGAACATGGTGAACTAGTTCACAAATTCATTTTTCTAGGTGTTTTAAAAATGTCAATTTAGGAAATTGAGACCACCATAAGATAGAAAATGAATTTAGATGAATTTAGAAATTTTTAAATTTCAAAAAAATAGTTGACTGGGTCCGAATCGGACGATTTTTGAATTTTAGATAGCGAACCCGGTCTAACCGATCACAGTGCACCATGTGGCACAACCACCACATCATCATCTTCAACCTTCACACGTTGACAAGGAGAAGGGGGAGAGAGATGCCAGAAAAGCTGGAGTCTCCGATAACTCGAAAAACTCTCCAGTCATGTCATCGATGGCCAAGTTGGAGGCCGGGTCTTACAGTGTTTGGTAGCCTGAACAGTTGTCGAGCTCCCTATATAAAGAGCACCCCCTCATTCATTCTTAGCATCCTAGAATCGAGCGAAGAAGAAGAAGAGTGCATTTTTTGACAAGTTGCGAAATTGAGCTCTAACGACGAGACTTTTCTCAACCTCTAAAGCCACATTAGGTGTCTCAAGAATCAGGAGGAAGTCCTCTACCTGACCATACCTTACATTCAGCTTGGAAGCCACCGAGGAGGAACGAGGAAGCTCAAACAATACTGCCACTCCTCGGCGAAAAACCCATCGACCTTCTACAGCCTACTTCAAACTTTCCCCCGGCCAATTGCGGCTAAGCTAGACCCTATACGCCCCATCTAGAGGTGTCCCGACCTCCCCCCGAGCTAAGAAGGTAAGCTCCCTCTACCGCCCTTCATAGGAAAACACTACACATGGCCGAATTCTACAAAACTTTTAACACTAAAATTCACACTGCTCATGTCATCAATTGAAGCATGGTTTGATCCAGGGACGATCCCCGCGACGAGAGCAACACAGTGGTAGCCGAAGCTCCGTATTTTCCAACGAAGCTCCGTTTGAGCTCATTTCTAAGCCAAATCAAGTGATTCAAAGCTCGAATTAACGATAAAAACATAGAGAAGATGATTCAAATCAAGAAAGAAGGCAATTAACCAATTTTCAGGGGTCAATTGTACGAAATTGTGATTCGAGACTAAAACGCAAATTTTGAAAAGTTTGGGCAAATTGGGGGGTTTTCAAAAATTGGGGACTAAATTGATAAAAATTTAGGGTCTTTCCATGCAATTCTCGACCAATTGAGGGTCGATTGGGAAAATTGGATCAAATGGAGGACAATTTGCAAATTTTGAGAATTTAGGGTCAAATTGTAATTTTAGAAAAATTTGGGGCTAAACGGAAATTTTAGAAAATTGAGGGGCCCATGGACAATTTTGATAAAAGTAAGTATCAGAAAATATAATTGGAAAATCTAGGGGTCGAATTGAAGAAAAAGGGGAAATTAAGGACTTAAAGGTAAATGCACAAACCTCAAGAACCAAAGTGTAGTTAAGGTGAAATATGAGAGCCTATACGCAAATGCACAAAGAAATGAGGTCCCTTAGTTTAATACCCTAATGAGGATACTCGTGCCATGTAGGAGCAGACTACTTGAGTGTCGGCTTCCGAAATGAGACCGCGAGGCTAGACTTCGTAGGGACGACCCCGCTAAATTACTGGGTGAGTGGGAACCACTATAATGTTCATTCCGGTTGGAATGACGGTTCAACTTTAAAAATCATTTTCTTGGAATTAGCCTACTCTGACTGGGTTACTCTACTTAAAATATTTGGGAGCTAATTTTGGGCATAGGCTTGAGATGCCAATGGGCTCAAGTCCGATGGATACAGGTATGGACCCATCCAGAATGGATATATGATATACGATGCTAAAAGACCTGAATAATGGAAACTTTGTGTGATACCCATCTAGCCTAGTCTGAGTTGTCGAGCTTGTTAGGTTGAACCGCTACTTTGCTAAAGCCAGGTTGTCGAACCTATTTGGTCAGTACACGTGGGTCAAAGCCAAGCTGACAGACCGTTGCGTTGGAGAGCCAAAGATAAAGGCTATAAATTAAAAAGACTGTTGATTGTGCATGCACTATGACATTCGGGCCATTAAAACACCTGACATGAGGTAGTGATGGATCCCAAGGACTGTTGGACGACTTAGGGAGCATAAGGGCAGTTTTGTCATTCAGTAGGTCATGAAGCTGAGTAGCTCCCTATGCATGGAGACCGAGGTAGTGGGGAAATAAGGTCTCATCCCACTAAGCTCACATGATGAAGTGATCAGGGTTTGAGTGTCAGACTATTGATGTCTACTCAAACTCCAAGTAAAGGCAGTGCACCTCTATTAGGGTGGACGATAAAGGTGCTCCGGTCTATAAGTGACACGGTCGAGGATCGTTCTACGAATGTGTGATCCCTTCTATGATAGGAGGGTAGTTGTTGATATGAATTGAGAAATCTAAAGAGAAATTGTTGAATTATCAAACATTTGAAAATGCTAAATTGAACCTTTCATAAAAGATTTTTCCCACTCATTGAGTTTTCGAACTCACCCCCTCCCTCTAAACCCTTTTCAAGAAGGAATGCGACTGCACCAGATTTTCCTCTCCAGACCCTCACCTAGGTACACAATTTAAAGTTTCAGTTTTGTTTAATGTTGTCCAAGGAAAACATGACAAGTACTACACCTAACTCTTTTGATCTCTTAAAGGAATCCCTCTTTGAGGTCTGAGAGAATGGTGGGTTGTTCATAGGACCTCGACCAAATTGGGTCGAGGCGTGACACGCGCTCTACTCATCTGCCCAATGTTGAAGATGACATTGTTCCACACGTGCGAGTTTCACACATGCGAACTACCACGTGGTGCTCTGTGATTGGCAGGCCTTGTTGATGTGGCGTCCAACTTAGTGTCTAAGTCACCCTTTGACTCATTAACTAACCATATGGTGACCTCCCATTGGTCACCCGTTCTAGTGCGACCGTTGACCATACTCGGTCAATCTTTGATTGGACACGTGGCATCCTCTGATTGGTTGATTTAAATGAATTTGATTTCTCTCTTCGTGCACTACACAACTACCACATGTTAGCCCTTGATTGACTGATTTAATTAATCCCATATCTTTCTTATCGCACTATGTAGCTACCACGTGTCAGCTGCTAATTGGCTAAGGCCATCCGATGTGGCTCTGCCACGTGTGGACTTCTAATTGGCTGACTGTTTCTTTGACATCCTAGTCGGATGGTGACATGGCACCTCTACCATGTATTAGCTTCCCATTGGTTGGTTCGGCTCACTCGGCTTCTCCGACATTGACCGGGGACACGTGTCCCTCTTCTATTGGTTGGTAATTGTCGAGGTAGATTTTCCTCATCTAACCATTGACTGAGTACGCGTGTCACACACTGATTGGTTAGCACTTCTAGGTGTTGATTGAGCGTTGATGGGGCACGCTTCACCACACATCGTTCGTTGATTGGTCGCGTCCGCAAACTGGGTGTAGACCTGGCAGCGGTCCGTTGACTGGCTGAATCATCTGAGATGGATTGAGAGGTGGTCGAAGTTAAGACATTTTGTAGCCAAGATTCATCTGAGTCATTTTGTAGTGGTGGCCAACCAAGTGGTCATCAGAGTCAGGAGAATTTTGGTCTAAAATTGGTCGCGGTCAGGTAGAGCCAAGTGGACCCTCCAGTGGAAATTGTCTCATGGTGGTCGAATCTTTCCTTATCAGAAGTCATCCCTTGCTAGTGGTAGGTAGAGAAGAGGCATGCGGTTAATTTGGCATTAGTGCCCACCGAAGTGGTGGCCAGATATGGCAAAATTTGGCTCCGAAAGGGCGGTGGCCACGGGCAATTTTTCTATTTCAAATCCATGTCGAGCAAAATGGCCCTCATGTGGCATTTTTCAATCACTTTCAAGTTAATGACCAGCCACATAACTCAAGATAAGTCCCTTAGCATAATTTTGACACAAGAATCACCTCATTTGGTGGTCAAGTGAAAGGGCATTTGGATTCTAATCCCTTAGGTATCATGGGGTTTCTATTAATGCATTTTCCAACTTCTGATGAAATATTTGATGTGTTAAAGGAGAGTTAACGTAATTAAACTCATTGTGAGATCGATATGGGAGTTTCACCTTATCCATGCATTTTTTGGCATGCAATTTGGTCAAATATTGAATCAATTTGACTCATACTTCTAATGGTGTGTGGACGAAATCCTTCAAGCAAAAGGGGGCATCGTGCGCGATTATGAAAGGTGGGTCAACCTAACTCGATCTAGGCAACCTTACTCCCTTTCCTTTTAATATTTTATTTTTATAATTAAATTACATTTTCTCAGGTCCCCTTGGTAATTTAACCCTAAATCACAATCCCAATTGGTCAAAATTGGCTTTTTCCAAAAAAAAAAACCTAGTTTTCTGGTTCAGTACATTGATTCCTACTTTGTTTTTATCTCAATTCCCAATTTAGGTTCTCATTTCTAGTTTTGGTTTTAATTCTCGATTCAAGATTTTATTCCCAATTCAACCTCAGTTTTTAGTCTAATTGGATTTAAACTTCATTTTCGTAAATTACGGTGTTACAACAAGTTTGAGGTATAAGGATATTGTAATTGCACAAGAAGATAATACTTAGCCTCAGATGCATACTATGTAGTATAATATTAGAGATGCTCTAGATATGGAAATGGTGGAGATTGGGGCAATTAATCCTAAATTGTCTCCTGGTTTTGAACAATCAACAATCTGAATATAGAGTGGAAGTAGCTAGAGATTATTAAGGCTTATAAGATCAAGGGACCCTTATTCCTTTTTACAAGCTTAGATTGTATGACCCTAGGACACAAAAACATTCCACAAGAAATAATGTTGGGGATAAGGATTCTGAAGTTGTGGAGATGAAAAGAAGGAAAATACATGCAAAAACTATTAAGCATAATTCCTAGAAATAGGGTAAGAAATGTTTAAAAAACAAATTTAATACCCCACCAAGCAGAAATGTGGTCAATACTATATGGATTGAAAAGGATTAGAGAAAGTTTTAACAAGGTGTGACTAATAAGTACTCTCAATGTCACGCCCCAACCCGGTTTGGTCGGATCCCCGTGATCAACCCGCCACTCTCCCGATTTACTAAAGGGTTTTCCCTTATATTATAAATCGTACAGAGTAAGGCGTTAACCTGCACCTTTTTCCAGGAATATCATAAATCAAAACTGCATAGTAATTTAAATTAGTTGTACCAATCTTGCAGGCGTTTAATTACGCAAGTCCTTTAAGGTTCGGCTTTCCGGGACTTCCTGAAATAGGTATAAGGGAGGGGGTGAGTACAACTACTCAGTGAGTGGGATTCAAATCTTTTAACTTTCAAGAAAAACATTTATATGGAGTGTGTCAGACTCCTTTGTTTTCAAAAAAATCATTTAATTTAAAAATTTATCTTTTTCCATTATTTCTTAGTTATCGATGTGTCATCACCCAACACACATCCTTCATAATGAAGGTTACGCACATTCGCAAGTCAGTATCACTACTGAACCCGCTAGTGGCTTCGGAGCGACTTTTCCTGCCACCCGGATAGAAGTATGACCACTTCTACCCTGGGAATGAGTGGATGTACGAAACATCCGACCCACAATCCCGAAATCACTTCTTCGTGTCCGTATGAGGACAGACACCTCATCCTGTCCCCACCCCGGTCTCATGCGCTTAGTGCTACTCCAGATTTCGCACAGACACCTGGAACGACGAACTGCCCTTATAGCCACCAGGTCGTCCAGTGCCCTTAGGATGCATCACTACCCCTCATGGGCGTCTTGATGATCTCGTACTCATAGTGCATGCACAAACAATGTTTTCTTATATTGCCATGTAATATGTGGTGCCATTAGTCCAACGGCCCTGACTCTCAACTCAACCCGCAGCTGTTCGTCTTGACTAGTCCGTCGACCTGTCATGTCGCACTGTCGCTAGTTGACTGAGCATGTCGGTCCTATCTTGGTACCATGGCCAAACAATTCACTTATTAAGTTTTATGGCACATATATCATGTTCGTTTACGAGCTCCTGCTCGTGCCAACTGGCCTTGGGCCCACTGTACGAGATTTTCAAAATCGAGCATTTCGCCCCCAAGTTCCAAAACCGAGGCCCTTGGCCTATCAGAGCTATTCGAGCTCCCGTCGAGAAGGTCTCCCAAATAGTTTAAGCATTGGAACACAATCAGGGGAGAACACTTCCGACAAAAATAAGTTTTTACTATCCATCATACCGACCGGTATAAGGACATCTCCGTTCATAACCGATGAACGGGTTTTCAACTTCCTTCTAGGAAGTCTCATCATACCAACCGGGTATGATCTACTTACAACCCGTAAGTAGTTTTTCCGCACAACTTTCACATCACTTTCTTTAAGTAGTGATGATTAAAATACCACTAAATAGTGGGTTTTTATATCGAGGTACTTATCATCCCCAACAGGGTATGATGTTAGTAAACCCACTCACAACCGGTAAGTGGTTTTTAACTTTATAAGGTGTGCTCATCATCCCAATCAGGTATGATGTTTGTAAACCCACTCACCCGTTAATGCCGTGAATTCCACTAGACAGGTTCTTGGTATTCACACGAGCTTGTCCTTGCTGGCATTCCCGGTACTTTGTGTTCCGGTGAAGGCACGGCGGTTCGAGCTTTCGATCTGGGCAGATAGGTCTCATCCTGAGGTTCATCCTTTCGGTCCTAATTCGGTCGTGGAAAGGTTGAGAAAGTGTTGGGAGGGCTTGAAATGGCCGATTTCAGCTTGGCCGAAATAGGGCAGCTTCGGTCCGTCAGAGTTGCTTCACTATTCCATCATGTCGGCGTTTCTCCAACGATACTCGGATTGATTGGAGTTTGCTATCAGATAGCTGTCTTCCCCCCGGTTCTAAAGAGCCCGACCTTTGTTCAAGTCGAAGCTCTCGTTCGAGCTTTACCGGGAAATGGTGCAGTAGAGAGAGAGAGAGAAGTGTTCAGGTGTGAGGAGAATGAAATGGGGATGAACTCTTTATATAGTTGTAAAACCCGTGTATTAAATGGGCGAGATTTATTACTGGTATTAATATTGCCATAAATTATTGGTATTAATTCCAATAATTTAATTTTGGTATTAATTCTAATAAATTAAATTTCAGTATTAATTCTAATAATTTAATTTCGGTATTAAATTATTTATATTAATTCCAATAATTTAATTTAGGTATTAAATTATTGCTATTAATTATATATTAATTTATGATAAGGCGTACATACAAATTTTTGACCGAAATTTTGGGTTACAAAAAAAAATTCATACTTCCCAAGAGGTCACCCATTCTCACATTACTCTCAAGTAAGCACGCTTAACTATAAAGTTCTTATGAAATCTAGTTCACTTGAACCACTTTGGTTTTTATTATTTAATTTGTCTTAAGTTTCTTTTCCAAGGTTTAATGAACCATTTGGATCACCTGAGAGTTGTAAATTCCCAACTTGCCCGTTCAGAAATAATCGGGTTTGTGAACCGGTTCTAAATTCTCACTTGGTTTGACTAGTTCTTTTCCTGGTTTTCCTTAGCTCAAAAGGGCGGGTTTTACACTCAAGGTAGCGGTAGTTGACCCTTAACATCCACACGGGACCAATGTAGCTCCTATAATGGAATTGTCAAGGTACATGCCTTAACAATTTGAGCACTAAAGGACCTCAAGAGGAAGATGAAACTCAATGTCATCTTTCTCATTGAAACTAAGAACACTTACATCAGGACAGAAAGAATTTGAATACATCTTAGATACCATCAAGGATTTCATATTTAACTTAATAGAGTAGGTGGATGCCCAGCACTTTGGTGGAATTCCTTATAAGTTATTATTACCTCCTTTATAAGCTTCCTTATTGAGACCAAAATATAGTGTTCAGAATTTGGTCTTTAGGTCATGATGTTATGGATGTATAACAATTGTGATTATTGGTTAAGGGATGGGGTAATGAAACCATGTTCATGATATAATCCAAAATACTTAAGAACAAGATGAAAAATATGGAGGATGACCTAAAGACTCAAGAAGCATATGTAGTTTCTCCTCATTTCTTCATAATACTTTGTTACATGATTGTGGCTTTGAGAGACAATCAGAATAGAGATCCCCTAGACACAATTATGGAGTGATTGGATGGAGCATGTCGTACTTCATCCTAAAGAACTCAATTCCCGAGTACTAGAGTGACTCATGGTGAGTGGGTGGGCTCAGATCATGTGCCATTAATGATTGATTGTATTTAGTAGTCATCTAAAACTCCATGATGCTTTAGATTTGAATATGAGTGGATGATGTATCCTACTTGTAGAAAAGAGATTAAGGAGGT
Organism: Trapa incisa; assembly: GCA_030064435.1. NCBI lineage: Eukaryota > Viridiplantae > Streptophyta > Magnoliopsida > Myrtales > Lythraceae > Trapa > Trapa incisa. The sequence continues at coordinate 3,637,713 of CM057770.1, read as the reverse complement.
ATGAAACCAAAGAGGTCATAGTAGCTTAAATGAAGTATCTAAAACTTTGCATTCTATAAGGAAAAATATTTACAAAATAGAATGGGAAGTATATCCCTAATTAAGCATATAACACATATTCAATTAAAATTATGGCACTTACATCCTTCAAATTCTATAACTTCAAGGGAGCGAAAAACACTACTTGGGAATTAAATAAAATGTGGGGACAAGAAGATATGCATTGAGAGCAAAGAGCATATATCAAGTGGATTAAGGTGGGTGATAATAATTGAATATGGAAGATTAAAAATGAGTAAGAAATTTGGATGGAGGAGGATGAGTTAATCATAATGTCGTTTGCGCATATTATGATACCCTATTCACCTCAGGTACAAACCATGTGCAAGAAGCCTTACGAGCCATTACTCCAACTATATCAGATCAAATGAATGCATTCCTTATTAATCCAATAATAAGAGATGAAGTGACTTGAGCAGTTTTTAATCTAAGGGAAAAAAATGTTGCAGGTTTAGACAATTTTAATGACTATTTCTACCACAATTATTGGGGGTTGGTATGAGAAAAGATTATTTAAGTAGTGCTTGATTTCTTTTCAACTAGGATTTTTGGTTAAAGAGATTAATTAAACTGATAGTATAATGATTCCAAAAACCTAACCTCTAAAGGATATAACTCATTTTTTATCCATCTTTTTGTGCAATTTTATTTATAAAATTACTTCTAAAGTGCTAATGAATCGACTTAAATATTTTTATTAAACAAATAGTTTCTTGCAATCAAAGTATTTTTATTTCTAGAGGAGTTATTTATCATAATATTGAAATAACACATGAATGCTTTTATTTCTTACAAACAAAAAATCTAAAAAAAATACGTGACATGAAAAATAAATGTAATAAAAATATATGACCTGACTAGAGTGAAATTTTCTAAAACTCATGTTAGAGAAAATGGGTTTTCATTCAATTTCTTGGCTTATGATATATGTGACCTATGTTTCCTATATGATTTTAGTAAAGGGACATCACATACAAAAATCCTTCTAGGGACCCTCTCTCCATACTTATTCATTTTGCTTATTGATTCTTTCTAATCTAGTATAAATTATGCAAATAAATAACAAGAAATTAGAGGTTTACAACTAGGTCGAACATGTCCAGAAATCACTCATTTTTTTGCGGGTGAGGCACTTTTATTTATTGAAGCAATTGAAAATTATGTCAACCGCTTAAAATATATTATAAATATTTATTGTTTTTCTTCTAGACAAAAAATAAGCACATCCATATTCCCTATTTATTTTAGTTATAATAATCTTGTAGACAAAATTTGATTAAATCATCTTTACATGTTTTATGGCTCTCCTTAGCTAGATTCTTAGGAAGCCCAATTTAGACAAGGAGAAGTAAGAAAAGAATGGAAAGGCTCTTTTTTCTCGGTGGAAGAAAATTTTAATTAAATTATCTTTTAATACAATTCCTAACTATACGATGGTTAACCCATTAATAGCTAATTTTTGGTGGGCAGTTCCTCGGACAACTAAAGAACACACTGGATTACTTGGCAAAAGCTCACATCATTAAAGAACACGGGAACTGTGCTTTAAAGAACTCCACATCTTTAATAAAGCTCTACTTATGAAGTCGGGCCGAAAACTAATGTCTAAACCCAATTTCATTCCATGTTAGGTAGACTACTTATAGGAAAATATTTTCCTAGTTTTGATCTCCTTAATGCAAGTGTATATTCGAGGCCATTGTGGCTTTGGTGCAATTTGGGGCATGGAAAACAACTACTGAAGGAGGGGCTAACTTGAGGATGGGGTCGGGTGAAGGTGGAGGTTTGGTTAGACAAATGGATACCTAATCACCCATCCTCAAAACTCAGTACTACCTCAATAAATGAAGTTCCTAGCCAACCAAGAGTTTTCTCCTTAATCAACCATACCACACAGTTGGTGTTTAGATACAACCGGTGAATATCGACTTATTTGAAAATGGAAAAATTTTAGACATAACGATCAAGTCTATACTTTTTTATTTAATAAAACTTCGATCAACCAGTAGGTAAGTTCATAATTACCTTATAGAACTGATAAATTTGTTTGGTGATATGTACAAAACTTTAGTTGCCTTCAAAAAGTTAGGAATTTTGTTTGGAGCATGCTCAAATAACCTTATTATTATTAGAAGGAATATAATGTGAGTGTTTGTGCACTTTTTTGCTCTAAATATGAAACTATAATAAATATGTTTTTTAATTGTGAGTGGACAAAAAGGATTTGGATATATTTTTTGGAAAATATCTCAGTAAATGCTACCAATTTTTTTTTCTATGCTTGACAAAAGTGTCAAGATGAGATAGGTGAGAAAAATAGTTATGGTATGTTGGTCAATACGAAAGGAGTTGAGTGGGGCGCTCCATTATAGAATCCTATCTAGTAGATTTAACTACGCCTTTTCAAATTCAGGAATTAGTTGATCAAGACATGCCAGCAGATGCAAACGATTCGGAGGTTGTTCCAACGGTCAATGAATTCTTTTATCGTGCAAAAAAATAGGGTGAAAGAAGGTCTGCCCATATATTGGCTGAGATGATGTTCTTTGTTTTGTCATCAATGATCAACCTCCAATTTATTGAAGTCGCACACCATAAAATACGAGTAATAAATGCAGAGTTAAAATGGGGTGTTGATAGCCCACATTAGTTCTCAAATCTTCCTTCGCATCATGCCATTTGAATATGTTGCAAATGGCCTAAAATTTAGGAAGATGTAATTTGGGCAATTTAGGTGGATAAAGTTTGATAATGCTCAAATGGCAATATTCACATATACTTTCTCCAATCAAGCATTTAGAAAATCATATTAACTTTTTTTTGCACAATAGAAAGTCATATTAACTACTAGCTAATTGTTTGTATATTTGAAAAATCGTTACTTTATTTGGTTATTTTTTTTATTATTAAGTAATTCACCTCAGTTACATTACATCTTCCTTTTATGTCGATTCTATATGGGTTTCTCCTTTTTCTGTCTAATTATTTATATTTAAAAAATCACGTTACATTATAACAAATTCACTTAGAATTGAATTAATGTATAAAATAGTAAAACTTTCTCAAAATATGAACAATTTTTTTATGGATATGACTCAAATCTAAGATCTCAAATTAAGAAGAAGGAATATAGAACAATTTCAAATAGTCCACTTTAATATATTCTGCATTTTTCTTATCCTTGACGTGGGGATGGCAAAGAATCTTATAAAGTTATAAAAGAATAAGAGGGGCAGTGTTTCATCATCCATCTCTCATTGTCATCTATTGATTGTTGATGGGACAAGAAGCAAAAGGGTTCTAGATTAAAGTAGTTCACATAAGATAGTGAATCTTTCTCGGGGGAGTTCACTTTTATATATGAGTTGGAAAGATGTGTTAGCAAATATACTTCTGATAAAGAAGAAGCATTTTGTTTGGATGAATAGATATGAAGATTATTCTCCTGTGGTGTGATGTGATGCATATTTCAAAGTATATCTTTATTTTTTTATTACAATAGAATATATATTAATTATCTATTAATATTAAGTATTTTAATAGTTGCCAATATCTCCTATTAATGCATTCAAATTTAAGATAATGCTGAATTGCAACATCTACTACTGATTTCTCATAACAATAGGTAAAGGATGAGATACTTCTAAGTAATCTCTATGGATGTTTACCCTAACACAAACTTCGAGATGCTTATGATGGCAAGGTGGAACGTGGATTTTGAGTTGAATTTACTACTGCATTCACCTCATATATTTTGTTAGTATAATTATGCGATATTCAGAAGTAATATATATATATATTTATATAATTTTACTCTTAAATATGCCTATATACCCTAAATTATGCATATATAAAAAGAAACCATGTAGAGTAATGAAGTTGGATTTAGATAAACTGAAGGGAAGCAAAACCCTAATTTTCAGTTAGCATTGTTTTGATTACTCACAATGCCATTGGATTGAGCTTCTCCGTCCATATAACTAGAGAGTGTGTGTGGATATGTACGGCTCCTGTGCATTAGACATATATGTATACTGGAGCTTACACTTCACACACACTGTTAGAACCATATAGCCCTTGCATCAATGAGCATCTGTTTCAGGGTTCCATCCACATGGAGGGATATCACATCCCTGGCCGATCCCACATACCTCCCTCCGATGAAGACGGCTGGCACCGAAGGGTTGCAGCCGAGCCCCCTCAGGGCCCACTCCATCTCCCGGCCGCTCAAGTCTTGGTCAAGCTCATGGATAGCAGGACTCGCCCCGAGCTCATAGAAGAGCGACTTTATGCTGTGGCACATGAAGCACGAGCTCTTGGTGAAGATCACCGCTGCCTTCTTCGATGCAAGATCCCTCACTCTGTCGGCCATTTCAGTCTCGACTGATCCTCGAGGAGACAGAAGAAGCGTGGAACTCGAACTCCTACACCAGATGAGTGTTTGAGAATGGTGAAGCTGAGAGGAATACAGGAGGTTGTTTGCGTTGAGCTGTAGGATGATGGTGAAAATATGGTACTTGTCCACCCATATTTATAGGGCCTTATGGCGATGATGCAGGGCAGAGTATCAGATCTATACGATGGATACATTTTTACCTTTTATCATAATTAAACTGGATAAAATAAAGAAGGGATTATTGCAGATATTTGATTGGTTAAAAGATTAAAGGGATACAATCCTTTCAATTTCAATCATTGTTGTAGACAGCAGCAATAACTCTTGTATGAGGGTCCACCTTTTCCTGCTAGCTCTTTCCATCTATGTATCTCATATTCTAAATGAACGCTACATTAATTGCTAGATTTTTTGATGTTGAGTGATAGTTTTTAGGTAAGAAAATTTTGGCTACTCTATTATTACACTTTTCTAATGTTGAGTATTCATTTGCAAAATTATTGGCATCCTAAATGTTGAATAGAAAGCTTTTCAAGGGGCAAATGGTTAGGACGAGAACCCAACATGCAAAATTATGCTCTCTATATCTTAATTAATACATAAACCAGTGGTCGTGGGCATTTATACATCAAGAAGAAGAATAAGTTTGGAAGCTAAACTATTCGTCATGATTCGTGGAATTTCTGTATATCAATTAATTATCGCTCAGAAGCTTAGGGAATGAACCGTAAACTAGACATTTGTTGTGGAATAAAGTTGAAATTGCTCTTAAATTATTGAACATACTTTCGGTCAATGGGGGTTGCAGCATTTTTTCACGATTATGCATTGATAAATATTTTTCATTTGACCACAAAATGATAGGTAGGAGTTGACCACGTTGCACTGTTCAGTAATCACCTATCACCAATATAACGCTATGAATAGAGATGATGTATATGTTATGACTTATATTGACTTGAAGTTTAACTTGATAAATTGTAGTAAGTAAAATCACAACATTTTTATTTTTTAGTGAATATATATAATAACTACAAATTATATATATATATATATATTCATACATTGGTAAGGGAGAGTACTTTTGATACACGGAGGCAAGAGGAATTTCCTTTGGATGATAAGGAATAATATCTTTATGTTACTATATAATATAATATAATATATACACATCAATTATTCGGGAATCAAGTTTGAAGCTATCTTCCGTCAAATCATGGAGTACTATTTAAAGAGTGTCACAAATTATAGTAACTTAGGATTGAAATATTAACATCTGAATAATATGATCTAATATAAATTATTTATTTTATTTTTTGAGGCACCTAATATTTTCTATTGTTAAAGATAATTTCCTTTACTTGAAGAGTAAGTCCCCAATAAACATATAATTGTTTTGTTAAATTATATTGATAGTTCCAATGTTTTGTAAAAATGATTATTTGGGTATGAATATTTTTTAAAATTTTGGCCTTAAATATTTTAACTAAATTAATTGATAGTATCAAATCTTCACAAATTAATAATTTGATGTCAAACATTCTAAAAAACTCACTTGATATCTAACCTGTGATAAAATAGCCTTGTTAATTTATTTTATCAAATATTTAATATCAAATTATTCATTTTTAAAAGGTTTAATATAAATTGATATAATTTATAAAAAATAATATTATCAATTTAATTTAGCGTAAAAATTCCGGTTGTACACAAACAAAAACACCCACAGTTTTAGGAAGCACAATATCAGCTCAAAATGTTAAAAAAAAAACTTATTAAATTTATTATTTAAATAAAAAATTGAAAATGATCAATTATTTGTAAAAATATTTGACAAATACATCACTTAAATATCAAATACTTCAAAAATGACCTATTAAGTATTAAAAGTTTGACAATAACTTGATCATGGCAGGAGGTACACTGATGCAATGACGGATCCATGTACATTTGGCAGCCAGGGACAGATTATACAGATCATGATATTCATATTCTAAGCCCACGTGGTAATAATTTGAAGATACTATTATTAGTTCAAAATGTTATGTTGAAATAAAAATATGAGTTAGGTTTTGGCTCATGCAGCCTTTTTAGAGTAGATTATTAGCTCATCTTCCTTTTACTTGTTTAGAGCTAATCAACTAATCCAGAAATGCGTCTTGTACGGCCATGAGTCCATCACCAACCATTGCATTCATTCCTTGCATCATTGGTACTTCCACTTCCTACGTGATTGGGCATTTTATTCTCTTACAAACATGAGCTATGGAGGTATAGAAATTAATTGAATTTAAACGAATAAAATTTTAAATCAAAATCATTTAAATATAATAATATTCTCATATAATGTTTTCCACAACTTAAACTGGAATCTTAATTATGAAAAAATACTAAACTTAAAACCAAGACAACCAACTAATATTATTATCTAGGCCTTTATTCCTCTCATTCCTATATGTAGGTATTTATACCAACTAATAAAAGGATACTCCAAGAGTTGAACAAATAATTACCTTAGTATAACTAGATTTAATACTTAGATCTAACATATTTTTTCACAAAAAAGTTTAATGTAGTTTTTTTAATTTAAATTGAAAAAAATTTATAAATTTTTTATATTTAATATTAATTTTCTATTAAATATTTAAAATATTAAAATTTACTATCAAATATTTGAAAAAATAAATGTTTTAGTAATAATTTTAAATTTCATTAAATTAAACTGAAATAAATTTATTAGAGATATTCCAACATATTTGTTTTATTAATATTTACAATTATATTTATTTTATACGTAATTTAAATTAATTAAAATGTTATAAAATATAAATTACTTTTAAATATACAAAAATATTAAATTATAATTTAAAATGAATTAAAAATTTTAAGTTATTATGTTAGTATATGGTTTTTATGATATTGATTTTTCAAATACAATAATAAGTTTGATTATTCATATAAATATTTTTATTTTATAATTATATATTTTACTTACAATTATTTTAAAATTATCACGTATTGAGTTTATATGTTTATACAAAAGTGTAGTTTAGATCAATATTAGTATTTTTAAATTTAAAAACAAATAATTATCTCAAATATGACAACATTTGTACATAAATCTAACATTATTTTTGCAAAAAGTTTAGTATTGGTTTTTTTAATTTAAATTGATATATATTAGCTTTTTTTTAATTTTAAAATATCATCTCTTTACTAACAAAAAAAATATTTTGACTATATAAGTATTATATTTTTCATCTTTGAATGACTATTTTACTTATTTAAGTGTTAGCTATTGCCAAAGAAAGGGTAAACTAGTAGTGCACTCTCTAATCACTTCATTTTCATATTTACATTATATTTTTTAATTCATTAAACCTAACTTGTACGGGAAGAAATAATATAGTTTGAGCATTTAAAATGTTAATCATTCATAAATGTGACAATGGTGAATATGGCTATAAAAAGCACAGGGTTAGAATCAATTTCCCGGATCCATTAACATTACGAGTTGACATTTACCTTAGCATCTTCTAGGAGAAGACTCTTGAGAATTTAGTGTTTATATGTGAAATACTTTTGGCATTTTGAGTAATATTCGGCTCCATGACGTGGTGGGTGGCTGAAAGTGCTGTCATCCTCACCTCCTCCCCTTTGTAATTACCTCTTTTTTTGTTTGTGGAATTCAATCTTTATTTGCTTTTTTCCATTTTGGCAGCATGAATCTTTTAATTTTTTTCCCAGTGACATAAGAATTGAATCTTCTTCTTTTTATTTGTGCATGTTAGGTCACAATTTATGCTCTACCAGTTGTGTCGGCTGATGTGTATGCCAAGAAAGAAAGATGATATTTTATCTAATTCTTCCATTTGTATTATTAATTATTATTATTAAATCAATTTTTTGATAATTAGGCACTATAATTCACTTAAAAAAACAGTGAAAGCATCTCTTTCCCATTATGTTATGATAGGCTCTCTTTCTAAGAGTTTTTTTTGCTCAAATTATGGATATTATGCGCCCACTTATTTTTATTTTCTAGGGTAGAGAGATTTCCTTCTTTTTTTGCAATAACTTAATTATTTAATCAATTTTATTCTTTTTGAATTTTTGTGTCTATTAATATATATAGATTGTACATTACTCCGTAGTCTTCAAATCTAAAAAATCCAAGAAAATAGCTACTAGGATCCTAGTATAGTTTGGTTTGGTATAAATAGGGTAGTACTCTCAAACTAAAACACTCTGTAATTCCAATAGCACCAAATATAATAAATATGGTAGGTGAAAATATTGGATAAATTATCTTTTCTTATAAGACCATAGTCGAACTTATTTGTTCTTATAAGATATTTTAATGCTATACTAGAACAAAGTGAAAATAAATGGGTCAACATTCACGTTAGAACGAGTGACCAATAGTAGATCGCCACGTGTATGGTCAAATAGTCAAATGTTGATTAGGCTGCTGAGAATTATGCTGGGTCAACAAAGCCAGTCAAACAGGATACGTTACGTGGCAAGTTGACGCGTGTGAAACTGCATGCACGGTACAATATCGTTTTCCTCACTTGGCTGGTTGACAGAGAGAAGGGGATAAGGGGGAGAGAGAAAGTCTCCGACGACTCGGTGAATGATTTCCTTTAAGTTCAACTTGTAATTCGTTCCGGTATGGTACCGTGGGTAGGTTCCCATCCCTAAGTTTTGAAAAAATTACCATTTTAACCATCTTGTTGAGAACTTAGGTTTTAGGATCCATTTGACCCTCAAATTTCTCATGCAGGTCCCTAAACATTTTAAAATTATGTTTAGGTTCTTGTAATGCCCAAAAGTTACCTTTTGGCCATGCAAATACTCATTTTTACACTTTAGTCCTTAACTTTACATTTATTACAAATAGGTCTCTCGACCTTCCACAATAGGCAAACCTAGGCCCCAACCTTTACCAAACTTTCCAATCAGCCCCAAAAATTTATTTTACTCCTTAGGAAAACCCTGGAGAAAACTCAATAGCATTTGGACCCCCTAACTTTTAAAATATTATATTTTGGCCCCCAACCATTGACCTACAACTAAAGTATTTCCAAAAATTCTTAAACTAAGTGGAGAGGTTCCCTTTGCCTCCCTCTAGGCTATCATAAATTTAGTTTGGTCGGGGTCAATCGAAGCTACTTCAATCAGGCTTGATCGAGAACATGTATGTAGATGAGTAAAAGTTGGGTCAGAGGTGGGAACTCACCGGAGGTGGCACATCAATCATCGAGGCTGGTGCAGTTCAAAATCTAACTCCTCTAAGAGTTTGTAGCAACTTGAATCACCTCCATTGGTGGTCCGTAGCTCCTATAATTAGCATTTTAGCTAGCTCGACCTCTTAGTCCCGATCTAAGACTTAGATAATTTAATTCTCCCACAAATCTTGCTCAAATCGAGCTGGTGGTACAAGAGACTCATCGAAATTTTCTCATCTCACAAACTCCTTTTTGCCTACTAAAATTAACACTAGAAACAACTTCTTTTATTTTTAGCCACCGAAGATCGCGTGTTGTGCAATCTGACCGAAAACTATAGATGCGGAGTTGAGGGTCAAGAGAGGTGGCATTGGAAAGTTGAGGTACAGGGGTACCAAGCTAAGGTACTAAGCTTTTCTGAGCAATTTTCGAAGGGGAAACACCCAAGCATTATAGGACGTGTTCTTACGTGACTATTTAGCCATAGCCTTTGTCACGCCCTCGGTTTGGTCAAGGTCCTGTGATCAACCGGCCACCCTTCCATGCATCATCCGAGTATTCCTACCTTGATGATGCAGAGGAGGTAAAGGCGTGCCCACATTCATTCCCTTACTATGAGTTTGGGATGGGGAATGTATCTTGAGGGCCCGAGCTTTTCATGGAACTTTACGTCTCCCTTGTCCCGATCCTTTCCCTGGTTCCTCAAATGGTGAGAGGAGGGGGATGAGTATATATGTACATACACTCAAAGAGGGAAATTTCTACAATGATTGATTCCTTTAATTTATTACTTAATTCATTTATTCGTATGTCATTCACACATAACCCGCCCTTCTATCATAGAAGGGGATCACACATTCGTTGAACAGTCCTCGACCGTTCCACTTGTGGACTAGAGCGCCTTTACCATCAACCCTGATAGAGGTTAACAACCTCTACCCTGAGTTTCAGTGGACATTGCTTGTCCAACCCTCAAACCTCAATCATACTTCGTGTTCGCTTTGTCGGACGAGACCTCATTTCCCCTATTGCCTTAGTCTAAATGCGTAGGAAGCTCCTCGAGCTTTCGACATGTTGGACGCCAAACCACCCTTATGCACCCCGGGTCGTCTAGCAACCCTTGGGATCCATCACTATCTCATACCAGGTGTCTTGATGACACCGCATCGCAGTGCATGCACAATCAAGAGTATTTTTCATTTATAGCCATAATCTTTGGCCCTCCAGCTCAAGGGTCTGTTGGCTTGACTTCGGCCCACGTGCACTGGCCCAACATGTTTGACAACCTGGCTTTGACTTAGCAACGGTTTGGCCCAACAAGCCTAACATCCAAGACTTGGCTCGATGGGTATCACATACAATTACCCATTATTAAGACTTTTAGCAATTTTATCACATGTTGATTCTTGACGTGTCCATACCTGTGTCCATCGGCCTTGGGCCCACTTGCATTGCCGAGCCTATGCCCTAGAATTAACTCCCAAATATTTTAAGTAGAGTCACCCAGTTAGGGGAGGCTAATTCTGAGAAAATTGATTTTAAGGCAAATCAACGTTCCAATTAGAATCGACGATATATAGTTCTCACTCACCCGGTAGTAGTGACGGGGTTGTCCTGGTGAGATCTTGACTCGCGGTGTGCTCTATGGAATTAGTATTTGGGGGCAATCCTCTCTTGCATGGTACGAACATCCCCATCTGATTGATTTGTTTAAGAGGCCGCATGTTTCGAGTATTCGTGCCTAGGCCCTCGCATTAAGCCTTAATTACATTTAGGTCCCCTAAAGTTTGTACTTTTACATTTAGGTCCCTATTCACCCCTTTTATTTCAATTAAGCCCCTAAGATTTCCAATTATCCTTCTTGAGTCCTTAATTTTATCAAAATCACCCATTGACCCTCAATTTTTCCAAAATTGCCATTTGGTCCCTAATTTTTCAAAAATTATAATTTAGCCCTAAATTTCTCAAAATTGCTAATGGCCTTCCATTTTATCCAAATTGTCCAATTGGCCCTAAATTGGGAGTGAATTTCATGAAAATACCCTCAATTTCATAAATTTTCCATTCGGCCCTGGAATTTTGGAAGAATTGCACATAAGCCCCTTTTTCTTGAAAAATCTCCAAATTGCCTCCCCCTTTCTTCCCCAATTTGAATGTTTGAATCTCCGAATCTTAACTCGTCAAATTGATGGCTTGAAAGCCCTTAATTTCTTTGCTTCTTGTTGTTATTTGCCTCCTCCAGCTCTCCCTGATTAGGCGAAGTTGCCCTATTTCGGCCGAGCTGAAATCAGCCAATTCGAGCCCTTCTCAGGCCAAACCGAGCCCTCCTAACACCTCAACAACCCTCCTACAGCTGAATTAGAGCCGAAAGGTAAGCCAATTCAGCCCCCTCTATAATTTTTTATTGGTGCTAGAGAGAGAATTGACAGAACTTCGATGATGAAATTCTCACTCAATTCGGTATCAATTGATGCAATTCTTGATCCTAAGAGAAACCTCAAAACACGAGCTATCTGCCCAAATCGAAAGCTCAGACTGCTGTGTCCCAGACGATAAGCTTTTGAAGCTTTCTCTTTCTAAGTCCAATTTTTCGGTGAAGTTCCATTTGAGCTCATTCCGATACCAAATCGTACGATTCAAAGTGCAATTGAATTGTATGAATGTGTAGGAACTCTAGTTTAACTTCAATGTCAACAATTAAACTCATTTGATTGGTCAATTTGATGAAATCAAACTTGGTAGAGTTAGAAGGTTAAAATTTGGTGAAATTTGGGTGTGCAATTTCATAAAATTGAGGACCAATTAGGCATGATAAAGATGTTGGAGGACTAATTGGACAATTTTTGGGGCAAAACTTAGCATTTTTGTAAAGTATGGGCAAAATGATAATTTTGGAAAAGTTGGGGGACCAAATTAGAAATTTGGGAAATTAAATCCCTTTTGGTGAATTGGAATAAATTGAGGTCCTAAAATTTTAAAAGTTTCGGGACTCAATTTGAGGAAAAACTGGCATTAGGGACTTAAAGTTAAAGAAACATAACTTAAGGGACCTTATTTACAAATAAAGGAAAAGTTTGGTTTTCTCATTCATTTGGGATGAATGAGGGCTATTAGGCCAAAGAATAATGAATAAGAACGTTCATATCGTGTAGAAACATGAAGTACCGAGAACGGCAGCTAAGACGAGTTCGAGTAATGACAACAAGCCGACTAAGAGGAATTTCACTATATTAACAGGTGAGTGGGATTTTTTATATCATATCCGATTGGAATGATAAGCAACTTGAAAATGAAAACCCACTGCTAAGTGGTATTTTAAACATCACACTTGAGAGGAGTGATGTGAAAATCACACGAAAAAACTACTTATTGGTGTATGTAGATCAATACCGGTTGGTATGATGAAACTTACTCAAAGGAAGTGGAAAACTTGTTCATCGGTTATGAGCGGAGATGTACTCATACTCGGTTGGTATAATGGACAGTTGAAAAGTATTTTTCCGGAAGTGCTCTCCCTTGACTATGTGTCACTACTTAAACATTTTGGGAGACCTTATTGATAAGAGCTTGAATAGCTTTGTTAGATGGGAGGCCTTGGTTTTGGAACTTGGGGGCTAATATACCAAATTTTGAAAATCTCGAACAGTGAGCCCTAGGCTGGTTGGCACGAGTAGGAGCTCGTAAACAAACATGATTTATATGCCATGAAAACTTAAGTAAATGTATTGTTTGGCCATGGTACCAAGACAGGACTGACATACTCAGTTAACTAGCAGTAGTTCGACATGACAGGTCTCTAGACTAGGCAAGACAAACAACTACAGGTCGAGTTGAGGGTCGGGGCTGTTGGACCAGTGGTGGCATAGATTATATGGAATTATGTGAAAAATGTTGATTGTGCATGCACTGTGTTTATGAGACCTTCAAGACACCCAAGAGGGATAGTGATGCGTCCTAGGGCTCTGGACAACCTATGGATATAAGGACAGTTTGTCGTACCAGAAGTCTTGCGAAGCTCAGAGTAGCTTTAAGCACATGAGACCAGGGCGGGGATAGGATGATGTCTCTGTCCTCATACGGACATGGAGATTTGTTACAGGATTGAGGGTCAGATGTCGTGAACATCCACTTATTCTCAGGATAGAAGTGGATGTGCTTCTATCTAGGTGGCCGGTAAAGTCGCTCCGACGCCACAAGTGGGTTTAGTGTATGGGCTGGCCTGCAATTGTGTGTATTTACCTTTATGATGAAGGATGTGTGTTGGGTGATGACACACCGTGATTTAATAAGAAATGGTGAATAAAACTAAAATTTGAAATGAAAGGTTTTTAAAAGAGAATAAGGAGTCTAGGACACTCCGAATCAAACATTTTTCCTAAAAGTGAAATTTTGAACACCCATTCACTAAGTCATTGTACTCATCCCCTCCCTTATATCCTTTTCAGGTAACCACATAAAGCATATCCTAAAGATCCCCAACTAATACGTCTGTAAAACAGGTATGATCAGCTTAAAATTTTATGTAGTTTTAATTTATGTTATTTCAGGAAAGGTGTAGGTTTAAAGGATGCCATACTCTTCACGGTTTATACACAAGGGGCAACCCTTAGTAAACCGGGAGAGTGACAGGTTGATCATGGGGATCCAACCAAACTAGGTTGGGGCGTGACAACTTGAATGGTATCAGAGCTTTTTTACTCGAATACATAATCAAGACTAGAAAATGTAGTAACTAATAGGATTGATTTTATAATTTTCAGAATGGCTCCAAAGAAAGGAACCAAGAGAACTAGGGTTGTAGTCTCTAACACTACCTAACCACCCCTACCAGTAGAAACACCCAGAGAAGCCCATACAACTCCTCCTGGACTCAGCAGGAAGCACCAAAGATTGTATGAGGAGTTCACCCATGTATTTGGGCAACCTAACCTCATCCTTGAGGCAGGCAACAATTCTTGGGTTGAACCGAAGAAAGTGCAATCCCATCCTCCCCCTGTTAACCATCCCACTCCAATGGACATTCCCATAAACCTTATGACTCTCCAACAACTAGGATGTAAACCTTTCCTCGGAGAAAAGTATGTTAATGCCACCATGGATTGGTTGGCAAATATTAAGAAGTTGATGGGAATGGCAAACATTAACCTTTCCCATAAACATTAAGAAAAATATGTAAACCTTTTTGTCAGGATCACCATACCACCAGAGGGTATGGTGATCCTGACAGAATTCTTCCTCGAGGGAAGCGCTAAATGGTGGTGGGACAATATCCGAAACCTGCATATCACCATCCTCACTTGGGAACAGTTCGAGGAGAGGTACTCAATTCTTCCTCGAGGGAAGCGCTAAATGGTGGTGGGACAATGTCTAAAACCCGCATACCACCATCCCCACTTGGGAACAGTTCGAGGAGAGGTATTCGGAGGAGTACTTGCTGCCCCATTTGATAAATGAGAAGAAGCAAGATTTCATCCGACTTCGACAAGGGCTTAACTCCATATCAGAGTATGAGACAAAATTCAAATAGTTAAGACACTTTGCTCCTAACCTAGCTAGGCCGGCAAAAATATGTCAGAGGTTCATGGATGGTCTCAATATGGACATTCGAGACCGTATGAGAGTACTGGGATGCCCCACGGACCTGGTAGCCATAATTAGTATGGCTCACGAGTGTGAGCGACTAGTGCAAACCTGACGACGTCGAATGGATCAGATGACTTGAAAGGAGGATAAGGGCCTAAACCGTCAGGGAGGATGGAAGGAACATAACGGTCCAAAATGGGGAAATAGAATAGAATTCCAAAGGAGAAAGGACATGCCACCACCTCCCCCAGAGTAGTCCTCACCTTACCTCAAGGAAACCCTCGCTGTCCAAAGTGTCAAAAGAACCATGAGGAAGCATGTTTTACCTGCTTTGCATGTGGGCAAGTGGGACACATTGTAAAGGATTGTCCCACTCTTAGGGAGAACAGGTAGAGGAACACTCTCAGACCACCTCATGGGAATCCCAAGAACCCTAGGCCAGACGCTACTGCACAAGTACTGACTAGGGTATACAATCTCACCCAGGAAGAGGCTAGAAGAGACCCTAGCATCGTAGCGGATACACCCCAAAAACCCTCTAAATTAGTTCAAGAGAGTCATGTAAACTGAAGATCTTTTGATTTAATAAAGGAAACTTTCTTCTAAACTATACGTTTCTTCAATCAGGATATATACAACTATGGCGACAACAAGTCTATGCCCTCTTTGACTCCAGAGCTGAGAGATCCTTCATAAAGGAAGAAATGGTTTCAAGAGTACCCCTAGAGCTCACTCCACTAAAATAAAGCCTTAATATCCTTACACCTTTAGGAGAAGGTTTAAATAGGAATAAGCAATTAAAGGGATGTGAGATAAAGATTAAAGGAATCAAACTTGAAGCTGACTTGATTCCATCACCCTTAAAAGAGGTTGAAGTAATCTTAGGGATGGATTGGCTGAGTAACCATCAGGCGAGGATGAATTGTGGAAAGAAGAAGGTAACCTTCCACAATACCAAGATGAAAGGATTAAAGTTCCAAGGAGATAGAAGAAAAAGTGAAGTACAAATGGTGTCCCTTCTGAAAGCCCAAAAGATGATTCAGAAAGGCTGTACAACTTTCCTGGCCATGTTCATAGATGAAAAATCTGAAGAAAAGAGATTGGAAGACATTCCAGTAGTTAGACACTACCCAAAGGTATTTCTAGAAGAGCTACCTGAACTACCTCCAAGTTGGCAAGTGGAGTTCACCATAGAAATAATCCTAGGAACAAACCCCATATCCCAAGCCCCATATCATATGGCTCCAGTAGAGTTGAAGGAATTGAAGGAACAATTGGACGAATTATTGGAGAAGGATTTCATACGTCCAAGTCAGTCTCCGTGGGGTGCTCATGTCCTATTCATAAAGAAAAAGGACAGAAGTATGAGACTATGCATAGACTACAGGAAGCTGAACCAGGTCACCATCAAGAATCGATACCCACTTACGAGACGATCTATTCGATCAATTAAAAGGAGCAGCTTACTTCTCCAAAATAGATCTTCGATCGAGCTATCATCAACTCAGGACTCGGGAAGTGGACATCCCAAATATGGCATTTCGACCATATGTTCCAACCCCATTTGGACAGGTTCGTGATAGTATTCATAGATGACATCCTTATATACTCATAAACCAGGTTGGAACATGAAGAGTATTTGGCAATCACCTTGGAAATATTAAAGGAAAATCAATTATATGTAAAATTTTCCAAGTGTGAGTTATGGTTGTAGGATGTAGGATTCTTAGGGCATATCGTATCCAAAGATGGAGTTAAAGTAGATCTAGCCAAGGTGGAAGCCATATCAGATTGGAAGGCTCTAAGGAATCCTATAGAAATAAGAAGTTTCTTAGGTCTAGTAGGATACTATAGACAGTTCGTGCAAGACTTTTCTAATATAGCAGCCCCTCTAACTCAACTCACTAAGAAAGTAGTTGAGTATAAGTGGGATGAAAGCTGTGAGAAGTCTTTTCTGGAGTTAAAGACTCGATTGATAACCGCACTGGTATTCTCCTTACCTGATCCTAATGTAGGAGGATACACCGTCTATAGTAATGCATCAGAACAAGGACTCAGATGTGTCTTGATGCAACAAGGGAAGGTTATTACTTATGCCTCACAACAACTGAAGGTTCATGAAAGAAACTACCCAACTCACGATCTGGAATTAGCTGCAATAGTGTTTGCCTTAATAATATGGCGACTCTACCTTTACGGTGTTAAGTGTAGGATATACACAGATCACAAGAGTCTTAAGTGCTTTCTAACTCAAAAAGAGTTGAATCTCTGTCAAAGGAGATGGTTGGAATTGGTTAAGGATTATGACCTTGCGATAAAATATCACCCCAGAAAAACAAATGTGGTAGTAGATGCTTTGAGTTGCAAGTACCAAACTAAGGCGACACAAGTAAAGACAAATTACACACCCATGTTGCAACAATTAGGAAGAATGGAAGTGGACCTAAAAATGGACAAGCAGGAAGGGTACCTGGTGGCTAATGTGGTTGTAAGACCCAGTCTCACTGAGCAAATCCAAGCTCAACAAAAAGCAGATAAGGAACTCTAATCCCATCTAGATCTGGTTAATAGGGAAACTAAATCGGACTACAACTTGCACAATGATGGGGTGCTAACCTACAAGGGTAGGGTACGTGTGCCTCAAAGTAAGGAACTAAAGAGATTAATTATGGAGGAGGCACACAATTCGGTGTATGCTATGCATCTGGGCAGTACTAAAAATGTATCGCACCCTCAAACAAGGATATTGGTAGAAAATTATGAAGAGGGACATTGCAAAATATGTAGCCCGATGCTTGTCTTGTCAGCAGATAAAAGTGGAGCATTAGAAACTGTCAGGACAGCTACAACCTTTACCAATTCTAGAGTGGAAATAAGAGCACATCACAATGGACTTTGTCATGGGACTACCGGTGACAATAAAGGGTTGAGATACGATTTGGGTCATCATGGATAGATTGATCAAATTAGCTCATTTCCTTCCTATAAGAGTGATAGACACAGTGGAACAACTAGCCGTCTTATACATGAGGGAAATCGTAAGACTCCATGGTGTTCCGATGAGTATAGTATCAGATAGAGATTCAAGATTTACTTCATGGTTTTGGCCAAGTTTACAAAGTGCCATGGGAACCAAGCTTCACATGAGCACGACATTTCATCCTCAGACAGATGGGTAGTCTGAGCGAACCATCCAAACCTTGGAAGACATGCTAAGAGCGTGCGTACTCACCATGAACAAAGGCAAGGAAGAATAATTGTGCCTAATGGAATTTGCTTACAATAATTGTTATCAAGCTAGTATTCAGATAGCTCCCTATGAAGCCCTTTATGAACGACCATGCCGTATCACTCTATTTTGGGAAGAAGTGGGGGAAAGAAAGTTAAAAAGGGCAGAACTAATCGAGGATACCATGGAGAAGATAAAACTAATCAGGAGTCATCTTAAGACCGCACAAGACATGCAAAAGAGTTATGCAGACAATTGAAGGAAAGATCTAGAGTTTGAGGTGGGTGATCAAGTATTCCTCAAAGTGTCCCCATGGAGGGGAATACTTAGGTTTCAGGAAAGAGGAAAGTTGAAACCAATGTATATTGGTCCATAACCCATCATTCAAAGGATAGGACCGGTGGCCTATAAATTGGAACTACCTTTAGACCTGTAGAGAATACACGATGTATTCCACATCTCTGTGCTTCGGAAGTATTAGCCTGAATCTAGTCATTTATTGGACTGGCCTCCATTGGAGTTGGAAGAGAACCTGACCTATCAGACAGAACCAATACAAATCATCGACCGGAGGGATAAGAATTTAAGGAATAAGAAGATTCCTATGTCAAGGTTCTGAGGCAGAACGGACCTGTGTAGGAAGAGACATGGGAAATCGAATGTGTGATGATGGATAGTTACCCTCAATAATTTAGCATGTAGCTATTTTGGGGACAAAACCCCTAAAAGGAGGGGAGAGTTGTAAACCCTGTCCTTTGATAATAAGAAAATCGGGGAAATAACCGGTCATTTTCAATTTGAAAATCGAGTTGGTCTATAAATCGGAATAGATGGAGAAAGGGAAAACTGGGAAATTTATGGATACCGAGTGACCCAAAAAGTCCCAAAAGTCATGGAAAATAACTTAATGATGAATTGGAGATGAAAACCAAACTGGTTTAGGTGAACCAAATCCAAATCGAATTGAACCAATTTAGATAGGTTTGAACCACTATTGAACTAGATGCTAAATTCATTTTTCTAGGTGGATTAAAAAATTCAAATTTGAGATTTTAGGCCACCATTGGATAGAAAATGAATTTAGAAATTTTTATATTTGAAAATTTTGGTCGAATTGGGGGTTAACCGGCTGGTTTGGTTCGGAGTAGTGTCGTCTTCTTCCTTCAGATGACAACACTATAAACTCGCCGAAAAATCGTGCAGCGCCGACAAAGATGAAAAGTCTCCGACCAAGGAGTTTTAGGCAATGAATGACTGCCATTAAGGTGCCAATCGGACGACCAAGAAGTCCCCAAGCTTCCTATATTAAAGAGCCCCTCCTCCTTCATCCTCTTCACACCTGAAAACTTCATTCTCCCTCAACTGCTCCAATTTTCGGTGAAGCTCAAACCAAAGCTTTGATATAGGGTCTTTTTTGAGCCAAAGAAGGAGTGGTCAAGTTCTTTAGAATCGAGGAGAAGTCAGTTACATGCCTGTAGTCTCCATTTGCCCTGAGGGTCACCGACGTGATCGAACAGTGAAGCAGCTCCTACAGACCGAAGCTACCCTATTTTGACCGAGCTAAAATCGGCCAATTCGAGCCCTTCTCAAGCCAAACCAAGCCCTCCTAACACCTCCACAGCCTTCCTACAACTGAATTAGAGCTGAAAGGTAAGCCAATTTGACTTCACTCTATAATTTTCGACCGGTGCTAGAGAGAGAACTGACAGAACTTCGATTATGAAATTCTCACTCAATTCAGCATCAATTGATGCAATTTTTTATCCTAGGAGGAACCTAAGGACACGAGCTATCTGCCCAGATAGAAAGCTCAGATCGTCGTGCCCCCGACGATAAGCTTTTGAAGCTTTCTCTCTCTAAGTCCAATTTTCCGACAAAGCTCCGTTTGAGCTCATTCCGGCACCAAATCGTGCGATTCAAAGTGCAATTGAATCGTATGAAGGTGTAAGAACTCCAACTTAACTTCAATTTCAATAATTAAACTCATTTGATTGGTCAATTTGATGAAATCAAATTCGATAGAGTTTAAAGGTTGAAATAGGAGAAATTTGGGAATTTAAAAAATTAGAGGGACTAAAGTGCAATTTCATAAAATTAAGGACCAATTGGGCATGATAAAGATGTTGGAGGACCAATTGGGCAATTTTTGGAATTTTTTTGGGCAAAACTTGCCATTTTGTAAAGTAGGGGGAAAATGGTAATTTTGGAAAAGTTGGGGGACCAAATTGGAAATTTGGAAAATTAAACCCCCTTTTGTGAATTTGAATAAATTGAGATTCTAATATGAATTTTAAAAGTTTCAAGACTCAATTTGAAGATAAACCGGCATCAGGGACTTAAAGTTAAAGAAAAATAACTTTAGGAACCTAATTGCAAATAAAGGAAAAGCTTGGTTTTCTCATTCATTTGGGATGAATGAGGGCTATTAGGCCAAAGAATAATGAACAAGAACATTCATATTGTGTAAGAACACAATGTACTAAGAATGCCAGCTAAGATGAGTTCGAGTAAGGACAACAAGCCGATTAAGAGGAATTTCACTACATTAATGGGTGAGTGGGATTTTTTTTATCATACCCGATTGGGATGATAAGGACCTCGAAAATAAAAACCCACTACTAATTGGTATGATGAAACTTACTCGAAGGAAGTGGAAAACCCGTTCATCGGTTATGAACGGAGATGTCCTCATACTTAGTTGGTATGATGGATAGTTGAAAAGTATTTTGTCGGAAGTGCTATTCTCTGACTGTGTGCTACTGCTTAAACATTTTGGGAGACCTTCTTGACAGGAACTCGAATAGCTTTGTTAGGCCGGAGGCCTCAATTTTGGAACATGGGGGCTAATATGCCCAATTTTAAAAATCTTGAACAGTGGGCCCTAGGCCAGTTGGCATGAGCAAGAGCTCGTAAATAAACATGATTTATATGCCATGAGAACTTAAGTAAATGAATTGTTTGGCCATGGTACCAAGACAAGACTTATATACTCAGTCAACTAGCGGCAGTGTGACATGACATGTCTCCAGACTAGTAAGGACAAATAGTTGCAGGTCGAGTTGAGGGTCGAGACCGTTGGACCAGTGGCACCACATATTATATGGCATTATGTGAAAAATTTTAAACAAAGTACGGGGCCTAGATGCAGATATGAGAAAGAATAGGATCCATTCGTCCCCACCTCCTAATATGAACACTCGCACCCTACAGGAACGGATTACTTGAACGCCGACCCTAGCAGTGCACCAAGGAGAGAGAATTCCACCAGCACGACCCCGTCGTGATCACAGGGTGAGTGGGAACCGCTATGACGTCCATTTCGGTTGGAATGATGGTTGAAGCTTTGAAAACTATTTTCTTGGAATTAACATCCCCTAACTAGGTGACTCTGCTTAAAACATTTGGGAGCTAATTTCGAGCTTAGGTTAAAGATGCTAGTGGGCCCAAGGCCGGTGGATACGGGCATGGAACTGTCCAAAACAGACATGTGATACATGAGGCTAAAAGACCTAAATAATGAGAACTTGCATGATACCCATCGAACCAAGCTGAGTTGTTGAGCTTGTTGGGCCAAACTGTTGCTCTACTAAAGCCAGGTCATAGAAACTATTGGGTCAGTATGCATGGTGGGGTCGAAGCCAAGCTGACAGACCGTTGTGCGAGAGGTCCAAAGATAATTGCTATAATTCAAAAACCTTGTTGATTGTATGTGCACCATGATGTTCAGGCCATCAGGACACCTGGCATGAGGTAGTGATGGAACCCAAGGACTGCTGGACGACCTAGGGAGCATAACTGCAGTGTCGTCGTTCAATAAGTCGCAAAGCCAAGGAGCTTCCTATGCATGGAGACCGATGCACTAGGAGGAATGAGGTCTCGTCCCATTGAGCAGACATGGTGGAAAAACTTAAGTTTGGGGTCGGACCATTGATGTCTGCACAAACTTCAAGTAGATGCAGCATCCCTCTATCATGGTGGACAGTAAAGGCGTTTCAGTCCACAAGTGGCACGGTCGAGGACCATTCTACGAATGTATTATCCATCCTATGATAGGAGGGCGATTGTTGATCATGTGATTGTGTGAAATAATAAAAAGGGATTAAATTAAAGAAAGATAAGATGAATTTAAGTAAAACACTATAGTAGTTTCCTTCACTGAGTGTTGTACTCACCCCCTCCCTCAACCCTTTTCAGGACATCACCCCGATGAGAAGTTTTGGATGTGCTCAAGCCCTCAAGGTACTTTTCCTACCCTCAACTTAAAGTAAGGGTTCAAACGTTAACACGCCTTCACCTTCCTTGCCTCATTCAGGTAGATATACCTGAATGATACAGGGAAGGGTGGCAGGTTGATCACGAACTCTGACCAAACCAGGTTGGGGCGTGATAACTTGAGTGGTATTAGAGCCTAATTTTCCTGATTAGTTTTCCCTAACCCATCCTAACCCTGATTCTCAACAACCTTGCAGAAAATATGAATGGAAATGCCCCTGAAGAATATATTCCCTGGATCCATGCTATGGAACAACGAGTGGAGGCCCTAGAAGAGCCCATTCCTTGGGACGCACCCTGAGATAGGACTCCTCCCTACTCGGTAGAGGATGAAGTGTCTCCGCTAAGGGAACCAGACCTAGCCTAGATATAGACAGAAACTGAAAGGAATTTATAGGAAGCCTACGCTAACTACGTGAGGGTCGTTCACCGACTTTCTCCAATTCACAATAGTACGTGTACCGCATGCCTCACCCAACATGCCTACGATGCAGCTGTCCTACACCGTTATGGCATAGATATAGCTCCTCTAGTACAAGCCAGGAGGGCCCTTAGTCTATTGGCATTAGCAGAATTCAAGGAGCCCAACATGAATCCATGCCCCCATTGCGGCAGGTACCATGGAGGCGAATGCCCATCCAGAAGGAGAAGACACCTTGAGACACCTAATGTGGAGTCTCGCAATTCGCATAGGTATAATTCTAGGTCAGTTAACTAGTGGGGATAGAAAGGGGTAGGAGATTCTAGAAATGTCTACTGTAATAAACCTTGGTCAAGGTTTTTCCGGTCCAACAAATAAAGAATATTTCCTTTTCAAAAAGAAACCCAAATCTCTTAATCATTTCCCGAAAAATGATGGGAGCTCCAAAATACCAAGAACCCTAAAGGAATAAAACCAAAACCCACCTTGGGTCATCCCCTTCCAACACCTACACCCCAGGACGAGGCTCGGATGGCCAAAGAAGTACCTTACAGGAAAAGGAAAGCTAAAACCACAAATGACTAGCATAGAGAGTAGAGTAGGAAATTGTGTGAACTAGATACCCCCAGCAAACCAGTAAGGGCCCCAAGAGGTGAGACATAGGAGAGCTACATCAAGAAAGGTAACCCCGAGGAAATAGGGATGAAGGACCTGAACCAGGATTGGTAGCAAGATAAAGGTTGAATTACCCAGAGGCTCCGACCTCACACCATGAACAAACCAGGGATAGACCTAACCACCCTATGAGACTAAAGGATTGTAGCATAGTACCCCAGGGGTGAAGGATAGACAAGCGAGACCGCAATGAAACCTCCCGACCCTGGAGGTTAGGGAAATGCAGCAGGTAGGAGTCGGCAAGCATGGAAATTATAAAATCAAACAAAATAGTTACGTAAGGAAGTCACCTCAAGAGACTTGAAAAGGAAAAAGGACACCATATGGAAAGAACAAACCAATCATGGGACGAAAAGTAAAAGAAAGGCACAAACCCCAACACATGAAGAGGAACACAACCCTAAGTAGGAAGGATTAACACATAGAACCACCAAACCCCAAGGGAGGAATGGGCAGAAGAACGAATTGAAATAAAGGAACTCTCTAGCCAAAGCCACCAAGGATAAGCAAGGAAGGAGCCCGAGTCCTCGAGGATGGAACCTGAAACCCCACCTCAGGACAAGTAAGGGAAAACTTTGGAAAACCAGTTCCATGTAGGCCACAAACTTCGCAAGGGGGGAAAGTCCCCCGAGGGGCGACTTTGATGAGAAAGGGATAACTTCGGAGAACTACAGCCATTACACATCGGCCAGTGTAATGAACCATAGGCCAAGAAAGAAGAGAAGGACCAAAAAAGGAAGGGACCCCTCGCTAGCCGAAGAATGCCAACAACTGCACGAACGGACAAACGTAGAAGGACCCATGAGCCGACGGGCTTGAAAACATGACATTAGAGACGGATGGATGCAACAAGGAAAAATGGGATA
This sequence comes from Trapa incisa, assembly GCA_030064435.1. Taxonomy (NCBI): domain Eukaryota; kingdom Viridiplantae; phylum Streptophyta; class Magnoliopsida; order Myrtales; family Lythraceae; genus Trapa; species Trapa incisa. The sequence continues at coordinate 3,612,980 of CM057770.1, read as the reverse complement.
GGATGAATAAACCCAGAAAACCCAAACTCATATAAAGAGTCGGACACTTATATTCTCGGTGACATCAAAGCGTGGGTAAGACATATGGGATCATAACCCAAGGAGTAAGGGAGTCCAGTAAGGAATTGACCTAGACAACGTAAAGGATTTGCCTAAAAGAGAATGCACACTAAGGATAGGAACGGAGGGACACGGTCCCAACCACGAAGCAAGTCGGGCCTAATGCCTAGAGTAAAACCGTAGGATATGGGGATTATACTGCTAGGGGAAACGGGGTTCAAATCGCCACCCAAGAGGGAACTCAAGTACTAAAGGAGGGACTAAAGGATCAAGGAAAGGGAAGTAACACAGTAGAAGACAAACACAATAGCCAACGACGGAGTGGACTAACCCAGGTATGGTGGAACGTATAGAAACCTCAAACTCAGGTAAATACCCATGACACAAGTCCGACTCCACCCTATCAGAAGTATCGGACAAGTAAGGCTCCGTAAACGCCGGGGAAAAAGGGATAAGTCAATTGACCGAACCCTAGAAGGCAAAGGAAATGAGGCAAACCAAGTGACTCAGGTTAGTAGGATATCGATTTACCCCTAAGGAAGTGGCGCAAGGACCTCTTTAGGGAAAAAGGGGTCAGGCGATAGAGTTTTGAGAACAAAACTAATAAAAGGAGCAAAGAGCTATAAAACCCATTCCTTGGGACCAAAGAAAAATCAGGAAAATAACCCGTATATGTCTATACGTGAAGGAACGAGTCGTTTAATGAACGAAAAATAACTAATGTAGGAAATCGGAAAATCCCAAGTGACAAAAATTTCACAAAAACCTCAAGGAAGAACTGGGAAGTGGAATTGAAGAAAGAACCGAACCAGTTCGGGGTGAACCGGATCGAACCGGCATGAACCATAGTGAACTGGTTCGCAAATTCATTTTTCAAGGTGGCTTAAAAATGTCAAATTGGAAAGATGAGACCACCATTAGATAGAAAATAAATTTATAATTTTTTTAAATTTGATAAAACCAGTCAAACCAGGTTTGAACCGGCCGATTTTTTAATTTCGGACCGCGAACCTGGTCAGACCAGATCGGTCAATGGTCAATGAACCAGTCAACAGCCAGCTTGTGCCATGTCAGCTGCCATGTAGACATGGTCAGCCAATGGGAGGCTACCATGTGTTTGGTCAACAAACAGCTGGCACCCATTAGCATGCCATGCAAACACGAGCAGCCAATGAGAAGCTACCACATGTCTAGTTAACGGTTGACATGGCGGTCGAGCAAGCGTTCCACGTTAGAAAAACTGACCAATCACAGCATGCCAGGTGGCACGACTGCCATGTCATCATTTTTAACTTTTAGATGCTTATAAAGAAGAGAGAGAGGGAGCCCTCAAAAAAGCTGTAGTATCCGATGACTTGAAAAATGCTCAATCTAGTTTAGGTCTGGTTCACCCTAAACAGGTCTAGCTTTCACATCCAAACAACTTTATGGTTCTTTTCCAAGATGTTTGGGTATTTCTTGGCCACATGAGATTTTCCAAATTCCCATTTTGATCATTCTTTATAAATTCTAGTTCACTTAGTTTCTCAGTTTTCTCTTGAAAATTTTCGGTTCCTTAGTCTGAGAGGAGTGGGTTTACACTTGCCAATGTCAGGTTGGCCTACCTACCCATAGTAAAATAGATGGGTTGACTCCGTTTATGCTTGGATATGAACACAAACTTGGCATGCTTGTTGACAAATGCGATAGTCCGACCCACCCTAGTGGAACATATACGGGACAAGCAAAAGACTAACCCTAGTCCAAAGAAATACGTTAATAAGATCATTGATGCCACAACCACCAATTTTGCCATAAGAGAGGATGGTCTATTGGCTTATAAGGGACTGGTAGTGGTATAGATGATGCCTCTAAAAAGAATGTCATACTAGAAGAGGCACGTGATTCAGTGTATGTAATGTACATTGGCAGTACCAAGATGTATACGATGCTTAAAAGAGGGTACTAGTGGTTAGGCATGAAATGGGAGATCATTGAATATGTATTCAAATGACTATCATTTCAATAGACTAAAGCTAATCACCAGAAGTCGGCATGGATGCTACAACCCCTTCCTATTCTTCAATGGAAGTGGGAGAAAATCACAATGGATTTTGTAACTAGGTTACCTCTTCTTTGAAAGGATGTGATGCAATATGTGTGATCGTTAACCGACTCACAAAGGTCACTCATTTTCTACCTATCAAAGTGACGAATTCGGTAGAGAAGTTAGCTGGATTATACATCACTGAGATTGTGTATTTGCATGGGGTACTAGTGTCGATAGTGTTAAACAAAGACCCTCGCTTCACATCCCAATTTTGGATGTGCTTGCAATGCTCACTTTGAATGAGGTTACACATAAGCACAACTTTTCATACTCACACCAACGAATAGTCTGAACAGACTATTCAGACCTTGGAGGATATGATTCAAGCATGCTTAATTAATTTTGGCAGGCTCCCAATTATTGATCGAATCAAGCCAATATCTAGATGGCCCCATTGAATCAATTATGCCACCTATTATTTGTGCTTAATGGAGTTTTCCTACAATAATAGCTATCAAGCCAGTATTCAAATGGCCTCATTCAAGACTCTATATGAAAGGAAATGTAGAACGCCCCTATATTTGGATGAGGGGGTAAACGTAAGTTGGAGAGCATAGAACTCATTAAAGATACCCCTAAAATGACCAAAATAATATGAGATTGACTTAAGGCCTACCATGACAGACATAAGAACTACACGAATAATCAATGTCTTGAATTGAACTTTGAAGTCAGCGATAAAGTGTTTTTTAAGGTTTCCCCATGAAAAAGCATACTATGGTTTTAGCTTAAGGGAAAATTAAACTTGATGTATGTTAATCCCTACATAGTAGTATAAAGAGTCGTCTCAATGGCTTACAAGTTGCACCTTTCGCCCAAATTGGAGAAATTTCATGACATTTTTTATTTTATGTCATTGTGTGTGCATTTTTTATTTGACTTTCATTTCCTTAGTAGTTTGATTTTTTTTCTAAAAGTTCAGAGGAGAGAGATTTGGTGACATCTCGACTACCGAGCACTTTTGAGAAGTAATACTCCTTTTTACCACAAATATTAGTGATTTTATGTCATTGTGTGTGCATGGAGGTCGACGTTCTTTCTCCACATCTAACCGACATTGATAGCTCTTTTACCGCTGCCGAAGAGCTCACACAGTAAATTAGCCTGAAACACCAAGAAGAGGTTGATTAATTTCAGGGCCAAATTCACCACCTCTCAAAGGCCTAAAAGCACCAAAAACATTCCCATGGACTCCTCTCGACTCAAGCTACCAAAAACTATCATCTCCTCGAGCCAAAGGTAAGTCTTGTGGTCGTATTCCACTGTGAAAGCTCTCATAGTGCTCTATTTTTAACCAAGCTTTGTAAATCGAGTATTTCATGCCACTATGACTACCATTTTGAGTGATCAAAGTGACAATCAATAATTAGCTTTCTAACCACTCTTACATTAACCACCACCACCTTTTCTATAGTGGTCTTTAGGGGCGAAGTAAATCAGTTATGGTCACAGTCGATTGGAGCAGGACAATGGGGACTTAGAAAACATGTTTAAGATCATGTTAGAAGATATTACTAAACTTATTAAGGTGTTTTTGTGAAATGGGAAGTTGGGGGACCAATATGCAAAATTTGGAAAGTATTGGGGTTAAAATATGATTTCATGAAAATGGGGACCCGAAGGAAACTTAGTAGAAGTATATGGACCAACAATGAAGTGTTATAATGCTTAGGGACCTGAATTGATGATTTGGGGAGGGTTAGGGACATAAATGAAGATTTGTAAAAGTTTATGGGAAAAATGGTGAATAGTGTAAAGTTTGGGGTAAAAATATCATTTCTAAGATTTTGGGACCCAAAAGAGACCAAGGCACAATATAGGGACTATAATGGGAAGTTTTAAAAGTTAAGATTTAAGTGGAGAAATTTAAAAGGAATTGGGCATTTTAGTAATTTGTGAAAAAGTTAAGTACAAAAAGGTAATTTTAGGAAATTGAAGTTTTGAAATTTATGGACATTTAGAGTAAATAGAGCTAAGAGAAAAACCTTATATTCGTGAATAATTATAGAATAGATAATATGGACAATTTTCTCAACATACAAATCTATACAAATCTAGTATACCAGATATGTCGGACAAAATTATAATTTTAGAAAAAAAATTATGGGACGGTACAAAAAATACCATGGCTAACCAATTTAACCTTGATTATTTAAATTTGATTTGTATATAGTAGATAGTCATGCTAATACATGAAGATCATGTATCCTAAGACATTTGGAAAGAAACATTGAGATGTACAAGTCATATGTATAATCGGGAGTTGGTGAGTATTATTGCATTAACTATGGTTATTTGTAAATTTATAAAGAAATGAATGAATATATAAAAAATTATTATGAAAAAGTTGTGAAAATAAACTAAATGTAAATATACTTTTATATAAAAAATGGACTAAGTATGATATGAGTTATAAGTAAAGAGTGAATTTCTTAAAAATACTAGTAATGGGGTTAGTAGTTAATAAACTAAACCCTAAGGAAATAAGTTACTATACATGTGAAATAAATACTTATTGATGCATGGTTGTTGTATATATTATGATGTATGATAGGGTATGATCAGGACAACTATTTAAAGTTTATGTTGACGTGAGGGTAAAGTAAAAGTGGTGGATAAAATGGGTGATGTATTAAATTTCATGTCACCTAGAACTATGACGGATTCATGTATACCTTGACATTTTTATGAGAGTATAAATTTTTATAGTACGGAGTAAGTGTGTCATATACATCTTTTATAGTTAAAAATTTAAAATTTAAAAATATAATAAATGGTAAACGTATGATATAGAACTTATAAAATTTCTCATTTTAAATATTTTAGTTAGAGGTTGGGATCAATAACTATTAAATAGCTTATATCGGTAAGTTTATTCACTTATTTATAAGTTCACTCCTATCAAATCACTTTTAAATAGAATTTGCAAGTGTTAAAATAATTTAATTAAATGATTAACTTGAGATATAAATCTCGAACAAGAAATACAAATATTATTATTTATTATTAATTGTTATCATTTTTAAAAATAATTTATACCTTTGTAAATAGTTTAATTATAAAAAAGAAAATTTCAAAATTTACGCACCTTTTATACCAAAAATATCTCTAGTTATATTTTTTTTATTTTATAATACATTAGATGAGAGAGGAATGAAACATGGTCTAATACCCCTACAACCCATACTCTATCTTGTCTTAGATAGGCTTTCAAAAATTGTGTTTGAATCTTCTCAATTATTGAAATATTTGTAAGGTAATGTTTACTATTGTTTATCATAAAATAATATGTAAAAAAATAGTTAGATATAGGTCGCCCCATTTATTTTCACGTTTGTTCTAGTATAGCATTAAAATATCTTATAGGAACAAGTAAGTTCTACTATAGTCTTATAAGAATAGATAATTTATCCAATATTTTCACCTACCATATTTATTATATTTGGTGCTATTGGAATTAAGGAGTGGAGAATACTACCCTATTCTTACCAAACCAAACTATACTAGGGATCCTAGTAGCTATTTTCTTGGATTTTTTTAGATTTGAAGACTACGCAGTAATGTACAATGTATATATATTAATAGACACAAAAATTTAAAAAGAATAAAATTGACTAAATAATTAAGTTATTGTAAGAAAAGAAGGAAATCTCTCTTCCCTAGAAAATAAAAATAAGTGGGCGCATAATATCCATAATTAGAGAAAAAAAAACTCTTAGAAAGAGAGCATATCATAATGGGAAAGAGATGCTTTCACTGTTTTTTTTAAATGAATTATAGTCCCTACTTATCAAAAAATTGATTTAATAATAATAATTAATAATACAAATGGAAGAATTGGATAAAATATCATCTTTCTTTCTTGGCATACACATCAGCCGACACAACTGGTAGAGCATAAATTGTGACCTAACATGCACAAATAAAAAGAAGAAGATTCAATTCTTATGTCACTAGGAAAAAAAATTAAAAGATTCATGCAGCCAAAATGGAAAAAAGCAAATAAAGATTGAATTCCACAAACAAAAAAAAAAGAGGCAATTACAAAGAGGAAGAGGTGAGGATGACAGCACTTTCAGCCACCCACCACGTCATGGAGCCGAATATTACTCAAAAAGCCAAAAGTATTTCACATATAAACACTAAATTCTCCAGAGTCTTCTCCTAGAAGATGCTAAGGTAAATGTCAACTCGTAATGTTAATGGGTCCGAGAAATTGATTCTAACCTTGTTCTTTTTATTGCCATATTCACCATTTATGTCACATTTATCAATGATTAACATTTTAAATGCTCAAACTATATTATTTCTTCCGGTACAAGTTAGGTTTAATGAATTAAAAAATATAATGTAAATATGAAAATGAAGTGATTAGAGAGTGCACTACTAGTTTACCCTTTCTTAGGCAATAGCTAACACTTAAATAAGTAAAATAGTCATTCAAAGATTAAAAATATGATACTTATATAGTTAATATATTTTTTTTGTTAGTAAAGAGATGATATTTTAAAATAAAAAAGCTAATATTTATCATTTTAAATTAAAAAAAACCAATACTAAACTTTTTGCAAAAATAATGTTAGATTTATGTACAAATTGTCATATTTGAGATAATTATTTGTTTTTAAATTTAAAAATACTAATATTGATCTAAATTACATATATCACATATAAACTTAATACGTGATAATTTAAAAATAATTATAAATAAAAATATTTGTATAAATTCTTGCATTAGGAAAACCAATATGATAAAAACGAGATAATAGCATATTAATATAAAATTTTCAATTCATTTTAAATTATAATCTAATAATTTTTTATATTAAAAAATAATTTTTATTTTATAAAATTTTAATTAACTTAAATTAACGTATATATTTAAAATAAATATATTTTTAAATATTAATAAAAGACTATGATATAATATTTCTATTAAATTTATTTCAGTTTAATTTAATAAAATTTAAAATTATTACTAAAATATTTATCTTATCAAATATTTAATATGAAATTTTAATGTTTTTAATTTTTAATACAAAAATAATATTAAAGATAAAAATTTTATACAAAATCTTTTTTTGTCAATTTAAATTAAAAGAACTACATTAAACATTTTTTTTGTGGAAAAATAAGTTCCATCTAAGTATTAAATCCGGTTATATTGAGGTAATTATTTGTTCAACTCTTGGAGTATCTTTTTATTAATCCAACAAACTTTAGGGGTAGACTACGAGTCCACCCCTTTCTAATGATTAGATATAGTTTTAGTCTTTTTTTATCACCTTGGCTATCTATATGGTATAAATACCTACATATAGGAATGAGAGGAATAAAGACCTAGATAATAAATAATATTAGTTAGTTTTTTGGTTTTAAGTTTATCGTTTTTCCATAATTAAGATTCCAGTTTAAGTTGTGGAAAACATTATATGGGAATATTATTATATTTAAATTATTTTGATTTAAAATTTTATTCGTTTAAATTCAATTAATTTCTATACCTCCATAGCTCATGTTTGTAAGAGAATAAAATGCCCAATCATGCAGGAAGTGGAAGTACCAATGATGCAAGGAATGAATGCAATGGTTGGTGATGGACTCAAGGCCGTACAACATACATTTTCTGGATTAGTTGATTAGGGCTAAGCAAGGAAAAGGAAGATGCGCTAATAATCTACTCTAAAATGGCTGCATGAGCCAAAACCTAACTCATATTTTTATTTCAACCTAACATTTTGAACTAATATATAGTATGTTCCAATTATTAACACGTGGGCTTAGAATATGGATCTCGTGATCCGTATAATCTATCCCCGGCTGCCAAATGTACATGGATCCGTCAAAAATTTACCTACCATGATCAAGTTACTGTCAAACTTTTAATACTTAATAGATCATTTTTTAAGTATTTGATATTTAAGTGATGTATTTGTCAAATAATTGACCATTTTCAATTTTATATTAAACCTTTTTAAAATAAATAATTTGATATTAAATATTTTAAATAGTTTTTTAGTATTAAATATTTGATAAAATAGACTTAATTAAATAAGTCTATTTTATTAAATGTTTGGTATCAAATGAGTTTTTTTTAAATGTTTGACATCAAATTATCAATTTTTAAATATTTGATACTATTAGTTAAAATATTTAAGACCAATTGTTTTTAAAAATATTTATACCAAATTATCATTTTTACAAAACTTTGGTATTATCAATATAATTTAACAAAACAATTATATGTTTATTGGGCACTTATAAGTGAAGGAATTATCTTTAACAATAGCAAATATTAGGTGCCTCAAAAAATAAAATAAATAATTTATATTAGATTATATTACTCAAATGTTAATATTTCCTTCCTAAGTTACAATAATTTGTGACATTCTTTAAATAATACTCCATGATTTGACGAAGATAGCGTCAAACTTGATTCCCGAATAATTGATGTGTATATATTATATTATATTATATAGTAACATAAAGATATTATTCCTTATCATCCAAATGAAATTCCTCTTGCCTCCCGTGTATCAAAACTACACTCCCTTACCAATCAATGAATGAATATATATATATATATATATATAATTTTACTTGCTACAATTTATCAAGTTAAACTTTAAGTCAATAGAAGTCAGAACATATACATCATTTGTATTCATAGCGTTATATTGGTAATAGGTGATTGTTGAACAGTAGCAACGTGGTCAACTCCTACCTATCATTTTGTGGTCAAAAGAAAAATATTTATCAATGCATAATCGTGAAAAAATGCTCGACCATTTTACAAATTGCACGTTCCAATCTAGCTGCCACCCCCATTGACCGAAAGTATGTTCAATAATTTAAGAGCATTTTCAACTTTATTCCAACACCAAATGTCTAGTTTACGTTCATTCCCTCAGCTTCTGTGAGCAATAATTAATCGATATACAGAAATTCCACGAATCCTGATGAATAGTTTAGATTCCAAACTTATTCTTCTTGCCTATGTATAAATGTCCACGACCATTGGTTTATGTATAAACTAAGACAGAGAGTATAAATATTTCGGCAAGTATCATAATTTTGCATGTTGAGTGCTTGTCCTAACCATTTGCCTCAACATTTGGGATGCCAATGATTTTGCAAATGAACACTCAACATTAGAAAAGTGTAATAATTGAGTAGCCAAAATTTTTTTACCTAAAAACGATCACTCAACTGCAAAAAATCTAGCAAACAATGATTGAAATTGAAAAGATTGTAAGGTCAAAGTTGTAAAATTCCATAAAAGTGTGGCACTTTTAGTGTAATTTTCCCTTTAATCTTTTAACCAATTAATGAGCAAAAAAAATCTTTTAACCAATCAAATATGGGCAACGATCCAATTTAATTATGATAAAAGGTAAAAATGTATCCATCGTATAGATTTGATACTCTGCGTGCATCATCACGATAAGACCCTTATAAATATGGGTGGGCAAGTCCCATGCTTCCACCATTATCCACACAGCTCTACCATTATTCCTCTCAGCTTCACCATTCTCAAACACTCATCAGGAGTAGGAGTTCGTGTTCCACGCTTCTTCTGTCTCCTCGAGGATCAGTCGAGACTGAAATGGCCGACAGAGTGAGGGATCTTGCATCGAAGAAGGCAGCGGTGATCTTCACCAAGAGCTCGTGCTTCATGTGCCACAGCATAAAGTCGCTCTTCTATGAGCTCGGGGCGAGTCCTGCTATCCATGAGCTTGACCAAGACTTGAGCGGCCGGGAGATGGAGTGGGCCCTGAGGGGGCTCGGCTGCAACCCTTCGGTGCCAGCCGTCTTCATCGGAGGGAGGTACGTCGGATCGGCCAGGGATGTGATATCCCTCCATGTGGATGGAACCCTCAAGCAAATGCTCATAGATGCAAGAGCTATATGGTTCTAACAGTGTGTGAACTGTAAGCAAGCTCCAGTATACATATATGTGTAATGCATAGGAGCCGTAGATATCCACACACACACTCTCTACTTATATGGATGGAGAAGCTCAATCCAATGGCATTGTGAGTAATCAAAACAATGCTAACTGAAAATTAGGGTTTTGCCTCCCTTCAGTTTATCTAAATCCAACTCCATTACTCTACATGGTTTCTTTTTATATATGCATAATTTAGGGTATATAGGGATATTTAAGAGTAAAATTATATATATATTACTTCTGAATAATCGCATAATTATACTAAAAAACATCAGGTGAATGCAATAGGCAAATCAAAATTCACGTGCAACCATAAACATCTCTATGTTGGTGTGAGGGTAAACATACATAGAGATTACTTAGAAGTATCCCATGGGATTTTACCATCCATATGCAATCCAATTGCCATATTCCTTTACTTAAAAATTTGTTATATAATATTACTTAATAAAATACATTTTTAAATAAGGATGACGGCATACTTTCACTCTCTAATATATTCAAAATAAGCTCGGCTACTGAATATGTATAAGTTGCTATTATCGATATTATTTTGTGCACTACCAATCTCCTAATCCAACAAATGGCCTATTATATAGGCATAGATTTGAATGCAATGGTAGGAGATATTGGCCCCTATTTAAACACTTAATATTAATGGATAATTAATCTATATTCTATTGTAATAAAAAAAAATAAAATATATTTTAAAATATGCCACACCATATTTGGAGAGTTCTCTTCCTATCTATTCATCGAAAAAAGTAGCTTCTTCATTAACCGAAGTATATTTGCTAAACCATTTCCAACGGATATATAAAAGTGAACTCCCCCGAGAAATATTCACTATCTTATGTGGACTACTTTAATCTAGAATCCTTTTGTTTCATGTCCCATCAACAATAGATGAAAATGAGACATGGATGATCAAACATTGCCCCCTCTTCTTCTTTTATAACTTTATAAGATTCTTTGCCCTCCCCTAGTCATGATAAGAAAATGCACAATATATTAAAGTGGACTATTTGAAATTATTCTATATTCCTTCTTAACTTGAAATCTTAGTTGAGCAAAATTTTTTTTTTTTTTGAAATCTTAGATTGGAGTCCTATTCAATTGGAAATTTGAGGAAATTAAGGACCTAGATATAAGATTTGACAATCTTATGTACCTAATTGGAAATAAGGTATAACTTAAGGGTTAAATCATAATTTTTCAAAATTTACGGGTATTAAGTGTAATTATTTTATTAGTTGGGACTTAATTGTCTAATATATTGTAGGAACGGATCACTTACAAGTTTGTGCAAAATAAAGGCACATCAAGCTCGAAAATCCCCAGGACGAATAAGTCTGGCAATACAAGTGAGCGAAATTTCTGACATAGGGACTGATTATATGTATAAATAAGATCATTCTTTGTTTTGAAATTAGATTTCCAAAAATATAATCCACTTACTGTGTAAAAATGCTTAAACTTTTTGGGATTATATTTTTTAAAAAGCATAAATTATGCTATGAGTACAACCCATGAACATTGTAGGAATACACCTCAAGGGGTATGTTCTAGTTCGACTGTCGATCTAGGATACAAGTGAAGCCCATGGTTGACAATGGTGGGCTAGATCTATTTTTGTGCAAGTGGGTCTAAGGCTGCAATTTTAAAAAAGAAGTGGGCTCAAGGCCATGCTTTGAAAATTCATATAGTGGGCCCAATGTCGTGCTTTGAAAATTCGTATAGTAGGCCCAAGGCTGACGGAAACAGATCCAATCTCGTGGATAAATTTTGATTATTGAGCCTTATAAAAATTTTCATAACTAGATAATTGTTTGTCATAGCTACCAAGCCGAAGCTAGGTCGTTGAACTCATTAAGTTGGTAGCACAAAGATAAAGTTCTTATGAAAAGAATGTTGATTGTGTTTTAATGAGAAACGAAACCATCAAGGCGCTCGTTACAGGGGTAGTGTTGGTTCTAAGAGCTGTTGGATGGCTTAGGGGGCATAAGGGGATCTTTGTCATTCTAGTATGTTGTGGAGCTCTAGGAGCTTCATGCACAATGAGACTGAGGAAAAAGGGGGTAGAGGTCTCGTCCCTCAATAGAGGACAAAAGAAGTGATAAGGTCTAGGGGTTGGGCAATGGTGCTCACACAAACTATGTGGTGGAGGTTGTGACCTCTCACTAGGGTGAACGGTAAAGATGCTCAGAGCCACTAGTGGAACAAATCGAGGTTTTTGCCTTTGAGGGTAAGTTCTGTGACTATTTGATCTCTTTATAGATAAATGGTGTTTGTGTGTTCTGTGAAACAAATATTGGTAGGTTTATTCAATTAAATCCCTCTAACTAGGAAGGAACCTACTCAAACCTTGATGAAATAAGCTAAAAATTTATGGTAAACCTTTTTATAAAAAATAAGACAAGTAGAGACTTGTTATTTTCAAGAAATGAAATTTTTTTTAAGTGCATACTGAATCATGGACAGGAAGTCATGATGTCTTATGAACCCTACTCACTAAGTTGTCGAACTCATCCCCTGTCACGCCCCAACCCAGTTTGGTCAGATACCCGTGATCAACCCGCCACTCTCCCGGTTTATTAAGGGTTTCCCCTTATTATAATTTGTAAAGAGTAAGGCGTCATTTAAACCTGCACCATTTCCTGGAATAGCATAATCAAAACTGCATAAAATTTTGTAACTTTACATACCTATCTTATAGGCATCTTAGTTGAGGGTCTTTAAGGATAGGCATTCCAGGATTTCCTGAAAGGGATGAAAGGGAGGGGTTGAGTATGACTACTAAGTGAATGGGTTTTCAAAAGTCTACTTTTAACTTTTAAGAAAACATTTATATGGAGAGTGCCAGACTCCTTTCTTTTCAAAAATCCCTTCCTTTTAAAAATTCGGGTTTTTCCATCATTTCTTATTTACCGATGTGTCATCACCCAACACACATCCTTCATCATGAAGATTACACACATTCGAAAGTCAGTATCACTACTGAACCCGGTAGTGGCTTCGGAGCGACTTTTCCGGCCACCCGGATAGAAGCACGACCACTTCTACCCTAGGAATGAGTGGATGTACGCGACATCCGACCCACAATCCCGAAATTTTCTTCTTCGTGTCTGTATGAGGATAGAGACCTCATCCTGTCCCCACTCCGGTCTCATGTGCTTGATGCTACTCCAAATTTCGTAGAGACACCTAGAACAACGATTTTCCCTTATACTCACCAGGTCGTCTAGGGCCCTTAGGAGACAAGGACATCTCCATTCATAACCGATGAACGGGTTTTCAACTTCCTTCAAGGAAGTCTCATCATACCAACCGGGTATGATCTACTTATAATCGGTAAGTAGTTTTTTCGCATAATTTTCACATCACACTCTCTAAGTGGTGATGATTAAAATACCACTAAATAGTGGATTTTTTTTATACCGAGGTACTTATTATCCCCAACCGGGTATAATATATAATCCCACTCACAACCGGTAATTGGTTTTTATCTGTAAGTTGTGCTCATCATCCCAACCGGGTATGATGTTAGTAAACCCACTCACCCGATAGTGTAGTGAAATTCCACTTAGTCGGGTTCCATTCCTAACAAGCTGGACCTTGACTGTCGTTCCCGATGTCTCGTTCTCCTACATGAAATGAACATAATTGTTCATTATTATTTGGCCTAATAGCCCTCATTCGTTCCAAATGAATGAGAAAACCCAACTTTACGTATATTTGTAATTAGGTCCCTAAAGTTATTTTTCTTTAACTTTAAGTCCCTATTGCTAGGTTTTTCCTAAATTTGAGTCCCGAAACTTTTAAAATTTATCTTAGAACTTCAAATTATTTAATTTCGCACAAAGGGGTTTAATTTCTCAAATTTCCTATTTGGTCCCCCAACATTTCCAAAATTACCATTTTGCCCTTCCTTTACAAAAATGGTAAGTTTTGCCCCAAAATTCCTCAATTGGTCCTCCAATATTATTTTCATGCTCAATTGACCCTCAATTTCATAAAATTGCATTTTGGTCCTTTGAATTTCGAAAACCCCCAATTTTTCCCCTCAATTTCAACTCTTCAACACTGCCAAATTTGATTTCATCAAATTGACCGATCAAACACCTCTAATTGTTGAAATTGAGTTCCTATGTGTTCATACAAGCTTAAATGGAGCTTTGTCGGAAAACAGACTGTAGAGAGAGAAAGCTTCGATTACTCACCAGTGAGGGCACGACGATCCGAGCTTTCGATCTGGGCAGATAGCTCTCATCCTAAGGTTCATCCTAGAATCAAGAATCACATCAATTGATGCCGAATTGAGTTAGAATTTCATCATTGAAATTTTGACGGTTCTCTCTCTAGCACCGGCCAAAAATTGCAAAGGGGAGCCGAATTTGCTTACCTTTCAGTCCTAATTCGGCCGTGGGAGAGCTGAGGAAGTGTTGGGAAGGCTTGTTTTGGCTTGAGGAGGGCTCGAAATGGCCAATTTCAACTCAGCCGAAACAAGGCAGCTTCGGCCCACCGGAGCTGCTTCACTATTTCATCACGTCAGTGTCTCGCCGGTGACCCTCGGAGTGAACAGAGACTACAAACGTGTAGCTGACTTCACCCTGGCTCTAAAGAACCTAACCTCACCTTGTTTGGCTTAGAAAAGACCTCATGTCAGAGCTCTAGTTCGAGCTTCACCAAAAAATGTAGCAGTTGAGAGAGAATGGAGTTTTCAGGTGTGGAGAGGATGAATGGGGAGGGGCTCTTTATATAGGGAGCTTGGGGACCCGTTGACCGTCCGTTTGGTACCGTTATAACTGACATTGAAGACCTGAAATGCCCCGAACAAAAGTGTTTCTTCTTTGCCGGCATTTCTTCAGTTTCTTGGCGAGTGAACAGTGTTATCATCCTGAGGAAGAAGATGACACTGTTCCGAACCGGACCGGACCGGTCCAAACCGGGTTTAAAGCTTAAACCAGCTGGTTCACCCCCCATTCGACCGAGTTTTTCAAATCTAAAAATTTCTAAATTCATCTAAATTCATTATCTATCCAATTATGGTCTCAAATCTCTAATTTGAATTATTTAAGCTACCTAGAAAAATGAATTTAGGATTCAGTTCAATAGTAGTTCAAACAAGTCTGAACCGGTTCGGAACCGAATCACCTGGACCGGTTTGGTTTTCATCCCCAATTCCTTCACAATTCTATTTCCACGTCTTTTGTGACTCCTTGGGTCACTTAGGGTCCATAAAATTCCCGGTTAACCATCTCTTTATCGATTCCGATTCATAAACTGGCTTCGTCTTTAAACTAGTTCAATTTGGTTCAGGTCTATTTCACCCGAACTGGTCTGGTTTTTCTCTCCCACTTTGTTCTAAGGTTCCTTCCCAAGGTTTATGCATTTCTTTAGAGTACAATGGAATTGAATTCCTTTGTTTTGCTTGATCTCTATCAGTTCCGGTTCATGAATTGACTCGGTTCATAAATCGGTTCAATCCTATTGCACCCGGTTCATCCAAACCGATCTAATTTTCCTCTTCCAATTCATCCTAAAGTTCTTTTCCATAGTATTTTGAACTCTTTGGATTACTGGGAAGTTATAAATTCCCACATTGCCCGTTCACAATTGATAGGGTTTGTGAACCGGTTCGGTTTTACTTACTCGATTTAACCGGTTCTTTTCCTGGTTTTCCTTAGCTCAAAGGGTGGGGTTTACAACTCTCCCCTCCTTTTAGGAGTTTTGTCCCCAAAACTTAATTAGCAACCTTGCGTGAGCAATCATTTCCTTTGATGCCCCTTTGGTGTTTGCTTAACATGTAAACTTTTCTCTCGTCCTTTCAATTAGCCCTTTTTGCCTCCTTCACTTAAGGGATTTCTTTTCCTTTATATTATTTATTCGCTCCATGGAGTTTATTATATCTCGACATACCATATTCCAGGGTATATCCTTAGATTCATATCTTTCTTTACTTAGAGCAACATTCTTCCTCTTGAGATTTCGTACTCAAGATTTGGGAAATCCAAGATAACAAATCATTCCCATGCCTAGTTATCCTTTTGGTAGTTGAAACCTTTAGCTCGACATCCTTTAGAGCATTACATACCAATTTTTAAGGATTTCTTATCATCACCTTTTTGTCCCATTTCGACTCTTCCTTCATTCTTTGCTCATTGCAAATTAGTCCAAATTATGTTCGACCTTATCATGCTTACGAACTGACTCTTCCTTATTTTGAGTCATGGTTTCATCGGGATTGTTGGGTTTTCTTGTCCCCTAAAGCATGATGTTTCCTAGATCTTGTCTCTTTACCCATTAGATCTCCAAAACACCTCCTTTAGGGTTATTCCTCATTTTTCAACCCCTCAGGAATTGCATGACTTAATTCCTCTTTTCCTCTAGTAGTATTCCTCGACTACCTTCACCGTTATTAACTCAACTTACACAATTGCGTGAGTTCTCCTTACCCACTCATCCTTTTTTGACTTCCTTAATGTGTATTTTTGGTTCCAATTATTTGATTTCCAAATGTTTTTACTGACATGCTAGGACTCGTCCATTCTTAGGTTCATCATCATTCCCAATAACATCCTTTACTCAAGGATTTCCTTTGGCCTTAATCCGCTCTTACTTGTTTGTAATCACTTCATAGTTCATTATTCCCATTTTACCCTTTTCAGTCTTTTGTTTTGTCTTGGGGAGTTCCCTTTTTACGATTTCATTCTCTAATGTGTCCCTCAAGGTAGAGACTTTTGTTATAGGAGCTACATGCTCAACCTTCTTACCATTGCTTGAAGGTTTCCTTTCTCCCTTTCTTCGTACCCTTATCTATGTTAAGGCATATGTTTGCTTTGGATCTTTCTCTATCCACAACATTTGTTTTATCCCTTATTCCTTACATGGAATACTTTCGATTATTGACTTTATTTCATGTATTCCACACTATGCTCGGTCGTCCACTCTTTAAACATCATATGCGCATGTGGACTCTAACCCGTCTTACCAATTGTGGTTATTCCTTTTTAGCCACATCTTATTTGGATGACTTACTTTCCTTTATTACTTAGTATGGGTTGTCCACTCGTTTATACTTGTCACAACACCTTTTGATGTTAACCCGTTAAATTAATTCCATTTAAGGAGGGTTCACATCCTCCTTATTTCAAATCTCTTGTCCGACCTTCTTGAGGCTCACTTAAGCATCCCAAGACTTTAAACTATAAATCCAGTTGTGGCCATTGATTTCTCTAAGGATTTCATTTCGTTCTTCTTTTTCAATGTTTTGGCCTTTTCACTTCTCCTTTCTTTGTTGTGGTTTAAAACCATGGTTCTCTCGAAGACCAGTTCTTTAGCTGTCTTCTTCTCTTTATTTTTCTGGTCCAATTGTCTGGGCAGCTGTATCACTCGTTCTTCGTGCCCATCCCATTGTCCTTTAGAGAGTGTAGTATTTACTACATCTCATCCTTTCTTATGGTTTTGTTCATTCTCTTTGGCTATCCACCGTTAATAGTTTCTTCTTTCTACTCGGTTCTTCTATAATTATTTCTTGATACTCCTACTCTTTCTCCAAGCAGGTCATACTGGGACATCACGATACTTCCTTAGTAGGATTCTTTCCTTTTCTCTTGACATTCCTTTTTACCATTGCTCAAGGGGATTTTTTTTCTTTTTTTTTTACCCTTAATTGACATCCCTTGATGTCATCTTCTCCTGTTTACCTTTACTCCACAATTATTGCAGGCACATCTTGTATACTCTATTTGCATCCTCATTCATACCCAGTACCTGTCTATTTCTTTAGGGAGCGTACAAATCTTCCTTTTTTCAAGTTTTCTTGACCGTTATGTGAGAGGCTTGTCTATTCCCTTCTTGGCTTGAGTTTTAGCCATTAATTGGCCTTTGGTCCTTTTAAGGATTTCTTTCATCTTTCTTTTCTCCAATATTTGGCCATTCCACCTCTTCCTTTTTTGCTGGAGTTTACTCTATGACCCTCACGAGAGTAGTTTATTACCTGTCTCGCCCTTATTTTTCACCTTGTTTAGTTTTCTTGAGGCAATTGTCTCTCTAATCTCCTTGTCCTTAATGACCCTTCCAGTGCCCTTTTTAGGGTGTATTCCTATCCGGTCCTCCTTAGGGTGTCATTCATTTTCTTTGACCATCTTGTTGTCATGGTTTTCTTACTTCTGTCATTTTCTTTGACCATCTGTATTTTCCAAAGGAAGTTGTACCTAACATTCTATCACTTTTCCAAAGCAGGTTAGTCTTGGTCTCTGATACATCCTTCATGTAGTTTCTAATGAGTGGTTGGCTTCTTGCACTCCACGTTATGTCCATCCACCAACCAATGATTCCTTTAAGGCACTTGGTTGTATGCATCCCTCCAGAGTTCTCTTTCACAGTGTATTCCTTCTCTTCTTCACTCTAACTGTGTCATTCCCTAGAGTTCCGGGGGACGTTTTTCTGTGTTTGCCCCTTATGAGAGGGTTCTAAATATGCTTCTCATGTACCTTATCCCTATTCATGAGGTATCCTTCTCGGTTTGACCTTCTTAAGAAGTTTTTGCATTCACCTCGTTATTTCTTGACCTCTTGGTCAACCTTTTATGTAACCCGCTCCATGGTATCGGTCTCTAATCCTTCATGTCCTTCGTGACCTTTGAGGAGGTATTGCCTTGAATCTATGAGGTGTGGAACACTCCTTCTTTCCTTATACCTATAATAGTTCATCTTGGTACTTGTCCTTAGTAGTGTTGAGCACTTTCTCGAGTAGCATTCCTATTGTCCTCACCTTGTAACATGTCATTTCCTTACCCTGTAATTATTACCAGAGTTCTCACTCCTTAGTCTCCTTGTCGGTTTTCTTGTCAAGCCTTCTCTACCTACTAATTTTCCCTTAAAAGTTCTCCTAGACTCTTTAGGCTTTTGGTTCATTTCCTTATTTGGGATGGGATTTTCCTCGATCCTCGCGGTTTGTTTAGTTACTTTTCTTGAGGCAATCTTCCTACAATTGAGACGTAGGCTTACATTCTTATTTAGGGACATGGTTTCAGGAACTTGGAATGCTTCATTAATGGAGAAGGAGTACAATATGTTAGGGTGTAAACCCCGCCCTTTTGAGCTAAGGAAAACCGGGAAGAGGATCAGTCAAACCAAGTGAGAAAACCGAACCGGTTCACAAACTCGATAAATTTTGAATGGGAAATTTAGGAATTTACAACTCCCAAGTGATCCAAAGGGTTTAAAATACTAGGGAAAAGAACCTTAGGACGAATTGGAAGAGGAAAATTAGACCAGTTTGGATGAACCGAGTCTAACAGGATTGAACCGGTTTATGAACCAAGTTGGTTCATGAACCGGAACTGATAGAGATCGGGAAAAACAAAGGAATTCAACTCCAATTATACTCCAAAGAAATTCATAAACCTTGGGAAGGAACCTTAGAACAAAGTGGGAGAGAAAAACTAGACCGGTTTGGGTAAACCGGACCCGAACCGGATTGAACCAGTTTAAGGACCAAGACGGTTTATGAACTTGAATCGATAAAAATATGGTAAACCAGGAATTTTATGGACCCTAAGTGACCCAAGGAGTCACAAAAGACATGGAAATGGACTTGTGAAGAAATTGGGGATGAAAACCAAACCGGTTCAAGTGAACCGAATTCTAAATTTAATTTTCTAGGTGGCTTAAATAATTCAAATTGGAGATTTAAGGCCACCATTGGATAGAGAATGAATTTAGATAAATTTAGAAATTTTTAGATTTGAAAAACTCGGTCGAATGGGGGGTGAACCGGCCATTTTAAGCTTTGAACCTGGTTCAAACCAGTTTGGAACAGTGTCATCTTCTTCCTCAGGATGACAGCACTGTTCACTCGCCGGGAAACTGAAGAAACACCAGCGAAGAAGAAACGCTTCTGTTCGTGGCGTTTCAGGTCTTCAATGTCAGCAATAACGCTACCAAACGGACGCTAACGGGTCTCCAAGCTCCCTATATAAAGAGCCACTCCCCATTCATTCTCTCCACACCTGAAAACTCCATTCTCTCTCAATTGCTCCATTTTCCGGTGATGCTCACCAGAGCTCCGACATGGGGTCTTTTCTAAGCCAAACAAGGCGAGGTCGGGTTCTTTAGAACTAGGGAGAAGTCAGCTACACGTCGATAGTCTCCGATTCACCTGAACCGGTTTGTTTTTCATCCCCAATTCCTTCACAAGTCCATGTCCATGTCTTTAGTGATTCCTTGGGTCACTTAGGGTCCTTAAAATTCCTGATTAACCATCTCTTTATCGATTCAAGTTCATAAACCGGCTTGGTTCTTAAACCGGTTCAGGTCTGGTTCACCCAAACCGGTCTAGTTTTTCTCTCCCACTTTGTTCTAAGGTTTCTTCCCAAGGTTTATGAATTTCTTTGGAGTACAATGGAGTTGACTTCCTTTGTTTTGCTTGATCTCTATCGGTTCATAAACCGGTTCAATCCTGTTGGACCCAGTTCATCCAAATCGGTTTAATTTTCCTCGTCTAATTTGTCCTAAGGTTCTTTTCCATAGTATTTTGAACTCTTTGGATCACTCAGGAGTTGTAAATTCCCACATTGCTCGTTCACAATTGATAGGGTTTCTAAACCGATTCGGTGTTCCTTACTCGGTTTGACCGGTTCTTTTCCCGGTTTCCCTTAGCTCAAAGGGTGGGGTTTACATCCCCTCTCCCTTCCCCTTTTAGGTCATATCCAAAATGGCACAAGGAATGTTAAAGAACAATATACCAACCTGGTATGTTATTATCCCTTTTAAAAATATTTGTGTATTGCAATATATATTCCAACATGTTTTTGGGAAACTTATATGATATATACTTTTTTTCCGGTCTTGAGTTTTGCTTCTTTCAATTCTATAAAAATGAAATTATTCCTATTATAGTATTTGGAGAAGTGGCGGATTGCTCATAAGATTTCGACCAAACCGGGTTGAGGTGTGACAACTTAAATGGTATTAGAGCAACGCTTTTCTAACTTGAAAATTCTTTTTGAGAAAAGAAATTAAGTTTAGAAAACTTGGCATCTTGGGAAATAATTTCTGAAAATACTGGAAGTATTTGCTACATAAATATTTAAATAAAAACATATCGTATAGTAGGATTCCCAAAAGGAGAAGGATCAAGTCTATAGGAGATGAAACCATTCCACCACCTGTGAACCAACCAGACTTGGGAAGGGGAAATACTCACCCAACTCCTACTCAACAAGAGGTCAAAGATAACTTTTAGGAGGCTTATGCAAATTATATGAGGGGGTTTAAAAAGCTATCACCCATTCCAACACACCAAGAGCTTGGACCCACAACCCTCCTCAAACCAACATTTGAATGTGAAGCAATAGTGATGAGTAGGTATGGAGTATCAATCTCCAAGAGAGCGGAAATGCCAAACTCTCAAGAGCAAAACTCATTCTCAGAATACAGGGAACCAAGTATAAATGCTTGCGAAAGGTGTGGAAGATAACATGGAGGCCCATGTCCTACGAAAGGTGTGGAATGTACCATGAAGGACCGTGTCCACCTGAGAAAATAGTATCAACTTCCAAATATTCAGATGAAGAATCTCACAACCTCTAGTGATGAACTCTAAGTCAGTTAACATATGGGGCTAGAGTAATCATTAATGGGGAAGTTGGTGTATTTGCTTTGTCTATGTAATAATTCATATTTATGGCTAGTGAAATTAATGAATAAATCGTTTTATGCCAAAAGTTTTATGATCTCACACTATAACTCTCACACCCCGACTCGGTTTGGTCGGATCCCCATGAGCAACCCGCCACTCCCTTTGGTTCAAGAGGGTTTCACCCCCTTCTAAACAATAGTAGTCAGACATCCTTTTTCCCTATTTTTCTTGGAATAGAATTATACAAAACTCAATATATTAAAATTTTGCATACTTGACTTAGGGTTCAACTACAGATGGGTCTTTAAGGTTGGTATTCCTTTCTCCTGAAAGGGTTAAAGGGAGGGGGTGAGTTTCTACAACTCAATGAGCAGGTGTTGGGAGTGAGTTTTCAAAAATGTATAGTTTAATCAAAATCATTGTCCAGGTTTATCTTTCCTTTTTAAGGATTTTCTCAAATATCAGCATTTATCCCATTTCCATATTAGTGTGTTTAACTCTTTTTAGCACATCCACTTGCCTTGGGAGGCATTTAGCACACAACACATCCTTCATCAGGAAGGGTACATACATTCGCAGGGTAGTCCTAGTCGGCACCCACTTGGGGATCAACGCTACTTTACTGTCCACCTAGATAGAAGTCTTAGACTTCTACCCTGAGTTTGAGTGGATGTCCCAAACGTCTGACCCTTAGACCCGAATGCCACTTCGTGTCAGCATGAGGATGGGGACTTCATCTTGACCCCACCCCGGTATCATACGTAAGAAGCTTTGAGAGCTTCATGACTGACTGGCATGACAATTTGCCCTTATCACCACCATGTCGTCCAGCAGCCCTTGAACCCATCACTATCCCCTAGGGTGTCTTGATGGTCATGTATTGTAAGTGCATGCACAAATAAGAGTTTTCATGATTAAGCCATCCTCTTTGGTGCCAACGATCCAACAGCCTCGACACTCAACCCAACATACAGTTGTTTGTCTAGACTGGTCTGTCGACCTGGCTCTGACGCACTACCTACAATCCATTGAGCATTGTTGGTCCTGACTCGAGATCATGGCGATTCACACAATCAATTTCTATTTTTTAGATAAGAGTTTTCATGGCTCTTCCTAATCATGTTTGTTTACGGGCTCCAGCCTCTGTCCACTGGCCTTGGGCCCATTGCACATGTTTTTTCCAAAACTAGGCCTTGAGCCCTATGAGTTCAAAAACTAAGGCCCCTAGCCTATTATAACTGTTCTAGCTCTCATCAAGGTCTCCCAAATAATTTGAGTAGTTGTCACACAGTTAGGGGAGAACACTTCTTCTAACAAAAATCACTTTTTATCTCATCACACCAACCGGGTATGATGATGGATATGCTTACAACCGATAGGCGGGTTTCTCCTTTCCTTAAAGGAGCTCATCATACCAACCGGGTATGATGTTTGTTTATTCCTACTCACAATCGGTAAGTAGGTTTTATCCTTTAAAAATAGTGCTTATCATCCCAACCGGTATGATGTGTAAAAGTCCCACTCACCCGTCGACTGTCATGTGTTCATCCCCAGTCAGTTTCCAGTCCACGCTACCACTCTCTTGCTTGCAATCCAGTCTCACGTGTCTCTACACAATTTTGGTAACATTATCACTAAGGGTTCGGCATAACAGCCTTCGTTTTCCCACGTATGAGTAACAAGGCCCAAATTCTTAGTTTATTACACTTAGGTCCCTAAAGTTCATTTTTTTAACTTTAGGTCCTAATGCTAACTTTTCCCCCAAATTGAATCCCCCAGTTTCCAATATCCTCTTTGGATCCTCAATTTAATTAAAATTGTGTAAGGGGCTCAAGTTTTCCAAATTTTCAATTTGGTCCCCCAATTTCCAAAAATTATCGTTTGCCCATACTTTCAAAAAATAGCAATTTGGCACCAATTCTTTCAAAAATTGAACAATTGGTCCCCCAACATCTTTCTCATTGCCAATTGACCTTCAATTTTGAGAAATTGCATGGAGGTCCCTCAATTTTTCGAAATCCCTAATTTCTTCCCCCTTTTCTGATGAATTTGATTTCTTCAAATTTGTTGTTCAATTGGGGTTAATTGCTCCAATTGTGGCATGGATTGATTTCTACACTTCCATATGATCAAATGAAGTTTTGAATTGCATAATTTGAGTCCAAAATGAGTCAAACAAAGCTTTGCCGAAAAACTATTTGTAGAGAGAGAAAGCTTTGAAAGCTTACTGTCGGAGGTACGGCGATCTAAGCTCTTGATTTGGGGAGGTAGCTCTCATCCTTAGGATCCTTCTAGGATCAAGAATCGCTAGAATTGAAGTCCATATGAAGGTGAATTTTGCAAGTGAAATTTGACACTTTCTCTCTTTAGCATCAATCTACAATGAAGAAGAAGGGTCAAATTGGCTTACCTATCACCTCTGTGGAGGTCATGTAAGGGCTGTGGGGACTTTGGGGAAGCTTGGTTTGGCCATATGAGTGCTGAATTGGCCAAATTTAGCTCGGCCAAAATAGGGTAGCTTTGGTCTGACGGAGTTGATTCACTGTTCGATCACGCCGACACTTTTTCAGTGATCCTTGGGTCGAAGGGAGGTTGTTGTTAGGTAGCTGACAATTCCCAGAGTCTATAGGACTCAACTTTGCCTTCTGAGGCTGAGAAATGTGCCCAAATTAGAGCTCTAGTTTGAACTTCACGTAAAAATGGAGCACTTCAGAGGAGGAGATGATTTGAGCTGTGTAGAGGATAAACGGAGGGGAGCTCTTTATATAGGTAGCTCAAGGACTCTCCGTCTTACTAGTTTCCATATTGATCAAGCTTATCCTCTTTAGAAAATCCCAAATTGGAAGGGATATTTCGTCACTAGAGAAGGAAAGTTTTTTTTTCCATATGAACAGTGTTGTCATCCCAAGGAAGAAGACGACACTATTCTAAACCGGACCGGTCTAATTGGATTCAATGCCAAAAATTGGCTTATTCAAGCTCGATTTGACTAGTTTTTCTCAAAATTAAAATTTTCTAAATTAATCTAAATATATTTTCTATCTAACGGTGGCCTCAATTTTCCAAATTGAGATTTTTAAGCCACCAAGAAAAATGAATTTAGAGACTAGATCATGTATAGTTTAAACTGGTTCAATTCGATTCAGGTCAGGTTCACCCTGAATTGGTTTGGTTTTTCCATCCATTTTACTTCATGGTTCTTCCTCATGACTTTTATGAATTTTTGGTCATTTTGGATTTTCCAGATTCTCATTTTAACCCTTCTTTACCATCTTCGGTACAATTAGTGGCTCAGTTTTCTCATGAGAGTTGCCAGTTCTTTTCCCAATTTCCTTGGTCCGAGAGGACGGGTTTCAAAACTCTCCCCTCCTTTTAGGAGTTTTGTCCCCAAAACTTGATTACGAATCCTTTACATCGGGAAGAATTTCCCTTGATGTCAACTTGGGGTTTGCTTGACATGCTACCCCTTTGGTTGTTTCTTCACTTAGCCCTTTTAAACCACATGCTTAAGGAATTTCTTTCCCTTTCCATTGTTTACTCACTCCATGGAGTGTATCTTAATTAGGTATGTTTTACCCACAAGTCCAAAGGTACACCCTTAGGTCCACTTCTTACTCTGCTTATGGTAAGACTCTTCTTTTTTAGGGTTCTTATCTAGTTCATTGGGTTGGACGTTCTATACACGTCCGATCGTCTCTATTTCCATTTATTACCTTGGTTGTTGATGATTTTTAGCTTAGCATCCTTCTAGAATTTTCGTCTTTAACCTCGGGGGTTTTGATATGATCTCCTCCTTATCTTATTTTGGTCGTTCCTCTATCTTTTATTTACTACAGATGCGGTTTCATTTCTTAGGTTTGACTTCATTGTGTTTGACTGTCGAACTCTTTCTTACTTGAGTCACATTTTCCTAGGACTGTTGGACTTACATGTCCCTTACAGCATGACATGTTCTAGAAATTTTTTTGTCCATTATAGTTCTAGAACATTTTCTCAATAACGGTTCATGCCTTTCCAACCGTTAGGAGTCATGTGGCTTCATTCCTTCTTGTTACATGGTAGTGTTCCCCAACTACCTTTGGCATTATCCAATTGTCCCTTTACATTTTGATATCATGATCATGTCAGTTTTTCCTTATCTACTCATCACTTACCACTTCCTTATTGGTTTTTCCTCGGTTCCAGTCCATTTGGTTTCCCAATGACTTATCGACATGGTGGGATTTTTCCCCTCTTATGTCCTTCCTCATTTACAACTACATCCTTTACTCAAGGACTTTCCTTTCTTCAATCCACTCTTACTTGCTTATGACCATTTCATGATTCTTTATTCTAAGTTGATCTCTTTTGATCTATGTGTCGATTCCTTTGTTTAGGGAGTTTCCCTTTTAATGGTTTCATTCTCTACTATGTCCTTCAAAGTAGAGACTTTCACCTTAGAAGTTACACGTTCCACCTTCTTACCATTCCTAGAATGCTTTCTTTTCTTCATCGCATTACACCATTTTTATATTGGGGCATTTGCCCGCTCTTAATCTTTTATTGTCTTAAAATTCCCATTTCGTCCCTTATTCCTTATCCAAAGAACTTTCGACTATCAGGTCTTATTTCGTGTACTCCACACTATGCTCAACCTTCCAATCTTTAGGCTCCATTAATCGAGTGAGGACCACAACCAGTCTTGATGTTTGTGGTTGTTTCCCTTGATCACTTCTTAATTCAAGGGCTCACTTCTCCAAGGTTTCTCAGATATACTTTCCTTTATTTTCTTATTATGGTTATCCCACCCATTCTTACTTGGTACGACATCTTTTGATGTTGTCTTCCTATTTACTCATTCCTTGGTTCTAAATTACTCCATGTGCCCTCCTAGTATGCTTCCATTAGTCTTTCCACCTTAACATGCACTTCATTTGCAAGCTTATCTTCTTATCCACATCAATTGGTTCCATTACCTCTTAGTTGGGATATGTATGCCTCTCTAAGGCTTCCTTCCTTGGTAGGTTCTTCCCCTTTCTCCCCGGAATTCTTTTTCATTCGTCCTCGAGAGTATCAAACCTTAACTGACATCATTTCATGCCATCCTCTCCTGCTTACCCTTACTTTTGAAATCTTACATCACGTCTTTTGTACCCTATCTTTATTCCCACTCGTATCCCAGTACAAGTCTATTTCTTTAGGGAGGGTTCAAATCCTCCTTGTTTCAAGGTCTCTTAATCACCTTGTGAGAGGCTTACTTAATCCTTCTCATGGCTTGTGTTTAGTTGTTAATTTGTTTTCGACGATTAATTTTTTTTAAGGATTTTCTTCATCATTCTTTTTTGACGTTTGGCCTTCTCACCTCTCCCTTCTTCGCCTAGGTTCAAATCCATGATTCTTGTGAGGGTCAATTCATTAACTACCTCATCCCCATTATTCTTCTTGTCCAACTATATAGGGGCAGCTGTCTCTCGAGTTTACTTGTCCTTGATGCCCATCCTATCGCCCCTTTTAAGATTTAGTCGTTACTACTTCACCATCCTTCGTAGGGCATCGTTTTATCCTCCTTGATCACCCCATGGTGACTAGTCACTTCCCATTGATAGGTTTGTTTGTAATCTTACTTGGCTCCTCCGTCCTTCCAAGGTAGGTCACACTTTGCTATCTCAAGACATTCCATTTGCATCCAACATTTGAGTCTTCTTTTGTGGAGATGTTTCCTTGCTCCTAGATGGCTTGTAACTCTCCTTAAGGAAAATTTTCTTTCATCTATACTTTGCTCCATTTACGATTTTTCTCCAGGCCCAACCTTCAGTCCTTCTTGCCTTTTATGATTCCTTCTCATGAAGCACAAGATTATGTCATTATCTAAGAGGGAAGGTTTTTTCATTTGAAATTTGGAGTCCTTCATTAATTGATAAGAAGTACAATACGTTTGGGCTTCGTCCCCAAGGTGGGAGATGGTTACAATGAATGGTAAGTACTCTCTACTGCACTAGGGTCTTGACAATCCTTCTCCTTTGTGAGGTTGAAATCTCTAGTTGAGGTTGTAGTTCTTGGGGTGACCTTCTGCCTTCCATCCCTTTGGTCCCCGATAGTCAACATGGTTCTTAGGAGGTATTTCCCTAAATCCATGGGGTGAGGGACAGTTCTTTATCTTATGTCTTATTCCTCTACACCTATAACAAGTTATCTTGGTACTTGTCCACAATAGTGTTGGGCACTTTCTCACATGGTGTCCCCATTGTCCACACTTGTAACCGATCATTTCCTTATGTGAACCTTTGGGGGGGAGGGGTCTTCTAGGGAATTGCTGGCGATTCTGTGCTTCACCATCCTTGAGCCTGAACAACTTGACGGTTTTCTTGTCAATTCTTCCTTGCCCAATAGTTCCTCCAAGGGTTCTCCTAGACACCTTAGTCCCCTGGTTCATTTCTTTATTTGGGATGGGATTCTCCCCGGTCTCCTAGGGTAATGCAAGTTTGGTTACTTTTCTTGAGGTAATCTTCCGATAGCTGAGGTGCAAGATCATATCATTTGAGAGACAAGGTTTTTAGGAATTTAGACTTCTTTATTAATGGAGAAGGAGTATAGTACGTTGAGGTTTTAACCCTATTACAAAAAGTTGGTCACCAAGTAGATTGGGAGCTAATGGTTTCCTGATAAGTGTCTTCCTTGGTAAGGTTATAAGTCCTTGTCAGTGTTCCTGGCTTCAGGCTTGGCTCCCTTCGTACTTAGGGCTATGACCCCAACAGGTCCTGGCACCACACTCCTTGGTGGTACTAGATGCTTCCCCATAATGTCTCTTGGTCCTTTAGGACTTTTACTATACCTTGGGCATTGGAGAGCTCCTAGGATTGTCTTCCTATGAGGATAGAGTGTAGGGTGGTGTTATTGACATGTAAACCCCATCCCTTAAAGATATGGAAACCGGGGAAAGAACTGATCAAGCCGGGTGAGAAAATCGAACCGGTTCACAAACCCCAACCGTTAGAGAAAGGGAAAAATGGGAAATTTACAAATGTCAAGTGACCTAAAGAGTCGCAAAAATAATGATAAAGGACTTTAGGACAATTTGGGAAAGAAAACTAGACCGGTTCAGATGAACCAGATCTGAACCAAATTGAACCGGTTTGAGCCATCATTGAACTAGATGCTAAATTTATTTTTCTAGGTGGCTTAGAAAATTCAAATTGGAGAATTGAGGCTACCATTGGATAGAGAATGAATTTAGATAAATTTAAAAAATTTTAATTTTGAAAAACTCAGTCGAATCGGGCCTGAACTGGCCAGTTTAAGCATTGAATACGGTTCGGAATGGTTTGGAATGGTTTGGAATAGTGTCGTCTTCTTCCTTAAGATGACGACACTGTTCACTCGCCAAAAAATTGAGCAACACCGCCAAAGATGAAAAGTCTCTATCCAGGGAGTTTTAGGCAATAAATGCCCGCCATTAAGGTGCAAATCGAATAGCCAAGTAGTCCCTCAGCATCCTATATAAAGAGCCCTTCCTCATTAATCCTCTTTACACCTAAAAACTCCTCTCTCTCCCAACTACTCCATTTTTTGGTGAAGCTCGAACCATAGCTCTGACTTAGGTATTTTTCTAAGCCAAAGAAGGTGAGGTTGGGTTCTTTAGATTCGGGGAGAAGTCAGCTACCCGACGGTAGTCTTCATTTGCTCCGAGGATCATCAGGGAAGCACCGACGTGAACGAACAATGAAGCAGCTCCGGCGGACCGAAGCTGCCCTGTTTCGGCCGAGCTAAAAATGGCCAATCCGAGCCCTTCTCAGGCCAAACCAATCTCTCCTAACACTTCATCAGCCCTCATACGACCGAATTATAGCGGAAAGGTAAGCCAATTTGGCTCTCCTCTATGAATTCTGATCGGTGCTAGAGAGAGAACTAGCAGATCTTTACTGACCAAATTCTCCATCAATTTGACATGAATTGATGCAATTCTTGATACTAATAGGAACCTTATGATGAGTTTTATCTTCCCAGATTGAAAGTTTGGACCGTCGCGCCCCTAAAGGTAAGCTTTCGAAGCTTTCTCTCTCTACATTCAATTTTCCAGTGAAGCTCCGTTTGAACTTGTTCTAACGTTAATTTATGTGATTCAAAGTGCAATTGAATCATATGAATGAGTAGGAACTCAAATCCACCTTCAATTTCAAAAATTAACTTTGATTGATCGATCAATTTGATGAAATCAAATTCGATCAAGTTGAAAAGTTGAAATTAGGGGAAAATTTGGGAAATTTTTGGGAATTTTGAAAATTCAAGCGATTAAAGTGCAATTTCACAAAATTAAGGGCCAATTGGGCATGGAAAAGATGTTGGAGGACCAATTGGTCAATTTTTTGGAATTATTGGGGTCAATTTTACCATTTTTGTAAAGTAGGAGCAAAATGGTAATTTTGGAAAAGTTGGGGACCAAATTGGGAATTTGGAAAACTTGAATCCCTTTTTATAATTTTGAATAAATTGAGGTCCCAAGGTAAAATTTTGAAGTTCTGGGACTCAATTTGGGGGAAAATCGGCATTAGGGATCTAAAGTTAAAGAAAAAGAACTTTATGGACCTAATTGCAATTAACTAAAAATTTTGGGTATTTTATTCATTTGTGATGAATTAAGGTTATTAGGTCAAAGGATAATGGACAAGGATGTTTATATCATTTAGGAACACAAAATATCGGGAATGCCAGCAAAGATAAGCTCGCGTAGAGACAAGAAGCCACATAAGAGGAATTCAGTACACTATCGAGTGAGTGGAATTTTTCACATTATACCCAGTTGGGATAATTAGCACCTTGGTAATAAAAACACACTACTATGTGGAATTTTAACATCACATCTAGAAGGGGTGATGTGGGATAATCCTACGAACGTGTGATCCCTCCTATGATATGAGGGTGGTTGATTGTATGCAAAACCCGAGAAGGAGCTACTTGTGAAGTGTCAAATATCTTAAAAGTGTCTAATTGAATATTTCCTAAAAGATTCCCCCCACTCACTGAGTTGTCGAACTCACCCCCTTCCTCTAAATTTTTTTCAAGAAGGAACGTAATTACGGCAGCCTCTTCCTCCCCAAACCCTACACCAGGTATAAAAATTTAAATTCCAATTTTGTTTAATGTTATCTCGAGAAAATATGACAAGTATTACACCCGACTCTCCTTGATCTCTGGGATGAGTTCCTCTTCAAGGTCCAGTGGAGTGGCGGGTTGATCATAGGACCTCAACCAAACCAGGTCGGGGCGTGACAAAAGTTATCACACCCCAACCTAGTTTGGTCGGAACCTCGTGAACAACCCGTCACTCTATCCATCCAAAAAAAAGGGATGTTCATCCCTTTAGACACCTGGGGAGTTAGGCGTATTTCTTACTATGGTTCCCTGGAATGACACTATCAAAACTGTTAGGTAGAAAATCACAGTAATTAGAGTAACTAGTTTGGAGAGCCTGGCTATCAGGTTCTAACTAGGCCTCCCTTCCTAAAAAAATGGAAAGGAAGAGGGTAAGTCTTTCAACTCTGTGAGTGGATGTCTGTTTGGACTTTTTTAGTTCATTATGTTTATATCATTGCTCTTAATTATCCCATCGTTTCATCGTGAGGTGTTCACAAAATTGGGTTAACACACAATACACGTCCCTTTTTCAACAAAAGGGATCATACAATCGTCTCAATTTATTCATGGGATATGGTTTTCTAAAGTGCGAATCCGTTGCACGTCACACGTGTTGTGCTTGCAAGCGGCACACATGCACTACACACGCATTAACTTCCTTGCTCAACGTGGTGATCCGTGTCTCAAAATCCAAAGTGAGACTGTTCACCTCTCCACCCACTTTCCGATAGTTTTTTCCTCCTTGAAACGTGAAAGGGAATTTCTTAGAAAAGTCAATTTTTTATCAAATCCCACACAACAAAAATGTCATTGAAATGACAACTCGCCATCTAACTCCCTATATGAGATATTTGACTTTCATTGCCTCAATAGTTCAAATTTTATTTTAAATGTTTAGAGAGAGATCTTTGGTGACATTCTGATTACCAAGCACTTTTGAGTAGCAATACTCATTCTTTTGACCACCAAAATTAGTGATTTGGTATCATTGTATGTGCATGGAGGTCGCCTTTCTTTCCCTACCTCTACTCAATACCAACAACTCCTCTACCGCTCTCAAAGAGCTCACATAGTAACTAACCCCGAAATGCCAAGAAGAGGCTGACTAATTTCAGCGCCAAATTTGCCACCTCACTAAGGCCTAAAAGTTTCCAAAACTTCCCATGGACTCCTCTTCACTCAGGTTACCGAACTATATCAACCTCCAAGTTAAAGGTAAGCTTTGTGGTTGTATTCCACCGTGAAAGCTCCGATAGTGCTCTATTTTTAATCAAGCTCTGTAAATTAGGTATTGCATGACACTCTAATCACCATTTTAGGTGACCAAGGTTCTAATCAACTCATGAGGTAAGTCAACTCATGAGGTATTGCATGACACTCTGACCCGAAAAAAACTTAGTAGATGTATAGAAACCATAAATGAAGTGCTGGAAAGTTTAGGAACTGAATTGATGATTTGGGTAGGGTTAGGAACCTAAATAAAGATTTGAAAACTTTTATGGGCAAAATGGTAAATGGTGTAAAGTTTGGGTAAAAATATAATTTATAAGACTTGTGGACCAAAAAGATACCAAGGCACAATATAGGGACTAAAGTGAGAAGTTTTAAAAGTTAGGCTTTTATGTGGAGGAATTTAAAATAAAATGTGCATTTTTATAATTTGTGAAAAAGTTAAGTACAAAAAGATAATTTTAGGAAATTGAAGTTTTGAGATTTAAGAGCATTTGGGGTAAATATAGCTAAATATGAAAAAAAAAACCTTAGATTTGTGAATAATTATAGAATACATAGTATGAATGATTATCTAAAAAATAATTTTTTTTAACATACAAATCGTGTAAACTGGGCTCACAAGGCAAAACCATAATTTTTTTAAAAATTATAGGACGATATGAAATACCAAGACGAATCAATATGACCATGATTTTGTAAATTTGATTTGTATAGAATAAACAGTCACACTAATACTGGGACATTGCACATCTTGAGATATTTTAAAAGAAATATTAAGACATATAAGTTATAGACATGAGTTTATTGACTGTGAATCCAATTATCCCAATCACTACTTTTTACAATTTTATAAAAAAAATTATAAATATACCTATATTTAGACAATTATTATGAAAAAGATGGGAAAGTAAGTTATAAATAAATGTTGAATTTCTTAAAGTATGAGTAGTGCCATAAGTGGTTAATAAATTAAACCCTTAAAGGAAATTAAGAGTTATTATACATGCGGGAGGAAGTAGATATATTTGGACAATTATTATGAAAAAGGTGTGAAAGCAAATTATAAGTAAATGTTGAATTTTTTTAAAGGTATAAGTAGTAGGGTCAGTAGTTAATAAATCAACTAAGGAAATTAAAATAGATAAGGTAGGAAATACTTATACTTATTGATGATGATTAACTAAGGAAATTAAAATACATATGGTAGGAAATACTTATACTTATTGATACATGATTGTTGTATATGTTATGATGTATAATAGGATATCGACCGATACCTATTTAAAGATTATGTAGACGTTAGAATAGAATGAAAAAAATTGATAAAGGATATCATGAGTTAAATTACAAGTCACCCAAGATTTGATATGGTTCAAGTATATATTAGTGTGGGGGAGTTTGGGGGCAATTAAAGTATGCAAATGATGTGGGGAGTTTGGGGATAATCAAAGTATGCAAATGATGTAGGACACTGTCTCACATTCTTATGAGGGTAAACTTTTATAGTATAGAGTTAGTGTGCATGCGCATGGCACATACCCTTGTAGCACCAAGCTCTTGTGTGTGAGGGACTTATGGACATGGACGGGCAAGCTCATTATGTAGCATATATCATATGGTATGCATGTGTGGAATTATAACTTACATTGAGATTTAAATGGTAAAAATAAAAGGGAGAAAAATCTAAATTCCAAATATAATGGTAATTATAAATAGATATATAAACTATAAAATTTTTCATATTAAATATTTTGGATGTGATAACTATAAAATGACTTTAGGTTGATAAATTCATTTACTTAATTATAAGTTTATCATCTCTCCAAATAACTTTTAGGTAAAAGAAGCCATTTGTAAAAATATACAACCGTCAGAACAAAAACTATATAAACTACCATTAAAAAAACAAACATGAATATTTTTATTTATTATCTATTATTATTATTTCTAAAAAATTATATATTTTGTAAACAGTTTAATTATGAAAAGAAATTTCAAAATTTTAAAAATTATATATTTTATAAACAGTTTAATTATGAAAAAAAAATTCAAAATTTACACAAATATTATTTAGGTTTATACCAAAAATATCTCTTGGTGATATTTTTTTATTTTGGTATACACAAGATGAGGAGATGAGGAAGGGGGCATGGTCCCATACCCACTCCCTATATACAATTTTTATTCTTGGGAATTTATGT
Source organism: Trapa incisa (assembly GCA_030064435.1). NCBI lineage: Eukaryota > Viridiplantae > Streptophyta > Magnoliopsida > Myrtales > Lythraceae > Trapa > Trapa incisa. The sequence continues at coordinate 3,578,689 of CM057770.1, read as the reverse complement.
CTTGCAACATACTCTATATAGTATTTCAAAGGATATGATTAAGTGTTCTGGATTGTAGAACCATGTGTAAAATATCTTTATACAGTCATTAAGTTGTTTGTCACAAAAATATGTAAAAAATAACTATACACGGATCATCATTTTGTACACCCCATTTGTTATCAATTTATTCAAAAAAAATGTCTTATAAGAACACGTACTCCCCTATCAATACCAAATCACACTAGATCCTTAGTAGCTATTTTCTTGGATTTTTAAATTTGAAGATTATGAGTGTATTTTATAGTGTATCTATATTAATAGACACAAAAATTGATTGAATAATTTGGTTGTTGCAAGAAAAAGAAAAAGAAAAAGAAAATTTCAGTAGTGCATCTAAGTTGAACTAAATATCCATAATTTTATGCAAAATGAGTAAAAATTAGGTTTTGAAGTGAGATATTTAGAGTTATTTTGAGAGAAAATAGAGTGATTAGTTTGGAGAAATTAAAAATTTTAAAAACTAAGGAGAGTGTAATATAGTATGGTTAATAAAAATTTTAAAAATATATTATTTTAATTAAATTAAATAATTGATTAAGTATTATATATAATTAAATTATATTAAATATATTATATAATAAAATAATATATTATGTAAAATAATTAACTTATTATTATAATAATTAATATATTTATATATTTTATCATTATAATAAGAAAAATAATATAAATGTATATAATAAATTAAATTATATTAAAAAGTGAGCGTATCATGTTGGAAAGATATGCTTTCGCTGTTTTTTAAATGAATTATAGTGCTATGTATCAAAAAAATTGATTTAATAATTAATAATACAAATGGAAGAATTGGATAAAATATTATCTTTCTTCCTTGTCATACACGTCAACCCACACAACTTGTAGAGCACAAATTGTGACTATCATGCACAAATAAAAGAAGATTCAATTCTTATGTCACTAGGAAAAAAAATTAAAAGATTCATGCTGCCAAAATGGAAAAAAAGCAAATAAAAATTGAATTGCACAAAAAAAAGAGGGAATTACAAAGAGGAGGAAAGGATGACAGTACTTTCATCAGCCACCCACCACGTCATGCAGTGGAATATTACTCAAAAAGTCAAAAAGTATTTCATATATAAACATTAAATTCTCAAGAGTCTTCTCCTAGAAGATACTTTTTTTAAAATACTAATATTAATCTAAATTACACTTTTGTATAAACATATAAACTCAACATGCGATGATTTAAAAATAATTGTAAGTAAAATATATAATTATAAAATAAAATACTTATATGGATAATTAAACTTATTATTGTATTTGGAAAACCAATATCATAAAAACGATATATTGACATATTAACTTAAATTTTTTAATTCATTTTAAATTATAATCTAATAATTTTTTATATTAAAAATTAATTTATATTTTATAACATTTTAATTAATTTAAATTACATATAAAATAAATATAATTTTAAATATTAATAAAAATATATGATGGGATATCTCTAATAAATTTATTTCAGATTAATTTAATGAAATTTTAAATTATTAATAAAACATTTATTTTTTCAAATATTTGATACTAAATTTTGATATTTTAAATATTTAATAGAAAATTAATATTAAATATACAATTTTTATTAAAAATCTTTTTTTTAATTTAAATTAAAAAATGTGAAAAAATATGTTCGATCTACGTATTAAATCTAGTTACACTGAGGTAATTATTTGTTCAACTCTTGGAGTATCCTTTTATTAACCCAACTAACTTTAGGGGTAAAGTATGAGTCCCACCATTTTCTAATTATTAGATATAGTTTTAGTCTCTTTTTATCAGCCTATCTATATGGTATAAATGGATATATAATAATATTAGCTGGTTGTGATGGTTTTAAGTTTAGCATTTTTCCATAATTAAGATTCCAGTTTAAGTGGTGGAAAATATTGTGTGAGAAGATTATTATATTTAAATAATTTTGATTTAAAATTTTATTAGTTTAAATTCAATTAATTTCTATACCTCCATAGCTCATGTCCGTAAGAGAATAAAATGGCCAATCGTGCAGGAAGTGGAAGTACCAATGATGCAAGGAATGAATGCAATGGTTGGTGATGGACTCGAGGCCGTACAACATACATTTTCTGGATTAGTCGATTAACTCTAAATATAACATGGAGAAGGAAGATGCGCTAATATTCTACTCTAAAAATTTTAGCTAAACGAGCCAAAACCTAACTCGTATTTTTATTTCGACTTAACATTTTGAGCTAAATATAGTATATTCAAATTATTATCACGTGGGTTTAGAATATGGATCTCGTCATCTGTATAATCTATCCCCGTCTGCCAAATGTACATGAATCTCTGTCATTGTATCATTGTACCTTTTTTTCAAAGCAAGGTTTCAGTCGTTGTTGACGGTGAGGTTACGACCAATCACCGCAATCGAAGACTTGCCCACGACATGCCCCAAAATCGTCCGTCAACGTTCTATGCTATTCCAGAAATCTAATCTGGATATTTTTCTCTATTTGAGTTTTACGCTGAATGATGGGAGGTTACACATTCACCAAAGTGGAAAAACTTTGGTGAATGTGTTATTTAGTTGTAAAAAGAATTCAATGTTACACGCTAAATGTTAACAATTTGATAATATATTAATTAAATATTAAGAGTTTTAAAGTGATATATGAAGTATTTGATATTGAAGTGATGTATTTGTCAAATATATGTTTTTGCAAATAAGTGATCATTTTCAATTTTTATTTAAATAATAAATTTAACAAGTTTTTCACATTTTGAGTTGAAATTGTACTTCCTAAAACTATGGGTGTTTTTGTATGTGAACAGATGAAAATTTTATGGTAAATTAAATTGATAATATTATTTTTTATAAATTATATCAATGTATATTAAACCTTTTAAAAATGAATAATTTGATATTAAATATTTAAAAATATTATTTTAATATTAAATATTTGATAAAATAGATTTAATTAATATTAAATAAATTAATTTTATCGCAGGTTGGATATTAAGTGAATTTTTTAAAGTGTTTCACGTCAAATTATTAATTTGTGAATATTTGATACTATCAATATAATTTAACAAAACAATTATATGTTTATTCGGGAGTGAATGAATTATTTTTAACAATAGCAAATATTAGGTGCCTCAAAAAATAAAGTAAATAATTTATATTAGATTATATTATTCAAATGTTAATATTTCAATCCTAAGTTACAATAATTTGTGACACTCTTTAAATGGTCCTCCATGATTTGACGGAAGATACTTCAAACTTGATTCCCGAATAATTGATGTGTATAAATTATATAGTAACATAAAGATATTATTCCTTGTCATCCAAATGAAATTCCTCCTGCCTCCTCCCTTACCAATTTATCAAGTTAAACTTAAAGTCAAAATATTTTTTTGATCTCTTATAAATTCATAACTTATACATCATCTCTAATATATTACGTAAAACATATACTAAATGTTAAAAATATAGGAGTGACTTCATTAATCCATTCATAGTGGTATATTGGTAATATGTGATTGATGAACAATAACAAGGTGGTCAACTCCTACCTGGTCAAAAGAAAAATATTTATCAATGCATAATCGTGAAAAAATGCTAGACCATTTTACAAATTGCACCATTGACCGAAAGTATGTTCAATAATTTAAGAGCATTTTCAGCTTTATTCCAACACCAAATGTCGAGTTTACTGTTCATTTCCTTAGCTTCTGTGAGCAATAATTAATTGATATACAGACATTCCACGAATCCTGATGAACAGTTTAGATTCCAAACTTAGTCTTCTTCCCCATGTATATATATGTCCACGACCATCTGTTTATGTATAAACTAAGGCATAAGGCATAGAGAGCATAAATATTTCGGCAAGTATCATAATTTTGCATGTTGCATGCTCTCGTCCTAACCATTTGCCTCTCGAAAAGTTTTCGATTCAACATTTGGGATGCCAATAATTTTGCAAATGAATACTCAACACTAGAAAAGTGTAATAAGAGAGTAGCCAAAAATTTTTTACCTAAAAACGATCACTGAACTTCAAAAAAAAATCTAGCAATTAAGGTAGCGCTCATTTAGAATATGAGATACATAGATGGAAAGAGCTCAGCACAAGAGTTATTGCTACTATCTAGAACAATGATTGAAATTGAAAAGATTGTATCCCTTTAATCTTTTAACCAATCAAATATCTGCAACGATCCCACCTTTGATTTTATCTAGTTTAATTATGATAAAAGGTAAAAATGCATCCATCCTATAGATCTATCTGATGCTGTGCCTGCATCATCACGATAAGACCCTTATAAATATGAGTGGGCAAGTACCATACTTCCACCATCATCCACACAGCTCAACCTACACAACCTTCTGTATTCCTCTCAGCTCCACCATTCTCAAACACTCATCAGGAGTTCGTGTTCTTTCGGGTGGTCGAGAAATCAGTAGAGACTGAAATGGCCGACAGAGTGAGGGATCTTGCATCGAAGAAGGCAGCGGTGATCTTCACCAAGAGCTCGTGCTTCATGTGCCACAGCATAAAGTCGCTCTTCTATGAGCTCGGGGCGAGTCCTGCTATCCATGAGCTTGACCAAGACTTGAGCGGCCGGGAGATGGAGTGGGCCCTGAGGGGGCTCGGCTGCAACCCTTCGGTGCCAGCCGTCTTCATCGGAGGGAGGTACGTCGGATCGGCCAGGGATGTGATATCCCTCCATGTGGATGGAACGCTCAAGCAGATGCTCATAGATGCAAGAGCTATATGGTTCTAACAGAGTGTGTGTGTGTGTGAAGTGTAAGCTCCAGTATACATATATATGTCTAATGCACAGGAGCCAGCCGTAAATATCCACACACACTCTCTAGTTATATGGATGGAGAAGCTCAATCCAATGGTATTGTGAGTAATCAAAACAATGCTAACTGAAAATTAGGGTTTTGCTTCCCTTCAGTTTATCTAAATCCAACTCCATTACTCAACATGGTTTCTTTAATTGTGCAAAAAAAAACATGGTTTCTTTATATATATATATATGTGCATAATTTAGCCTATGCATATTATATATATACATATAGAGTGCGTATTTAAGAGTAACATTTATATATTTATTCTGAATATTGCATAATTATACAAAAAAAAATATGAGGTGAATACAGTAGGTAAATTCAACTCAAAATCCACCTGCCACCTTGCCACCATAAGCATCTCGAAGTTTACGTGTCCGTAAACATCCATAGATATTACTTAGAAGTATCTCATCGAATAATGATTTCACCATGGAGATGCAATTCAATTGCTATATTCCAATTTGGTGTGGTCGGCAATAGATCGTCATTTTTTAAAACAATATCGATATTATTTTGTGCACTAGCAATCTACTAATTCAACAAAAGGCTTATTATATAGGCATGCGCCCCTTCATCACAAGAATTTCAAATCCTTTAATTGCCCTATTGTTATGAGAAATCAGTAGTAGTAGTAGATGTTGCAATTCGGCATTATCTTAGATTTGAATGTATTAATAGGAGATATTGGAAATTATTAAAATACTTAATATTAATCAATAATTAATATATATTCTATTGTAATAAAAAAATAAAAATATACTTTAAAATATGCATCACATCACACCACAGGAAAATACTCTTCATATCTATTCATCCAAACAAAATGGCTTCTTCGTTATTGGAATTATATTTGCTAACACATCTTTCCAACTCATATATGTAAGTGAACTCCCCCGAGAAAGATTCACTATCTTATGTGGATTACTTTAATATAGAACCCTTTTTGTTTCATGTTCCATCAACAATAGATGAAAATGAGGCATGGATGATCAAACTTTGTCCCTCTTCTTCTTTTACAACTTTATAAGATGCTTTGCCCTCTAGACGTTAGGATAAGAGAATGGAGAATATATTAAAGTCACTATTTGAAATTGTTTCATATTCCTTTTCCTTGAGATCTTATATTATAGTCCTATCCATAAAAATAATGATTCATATTTTTTAGAAAGTTTTACTATTTTGTAAGTCAATTCTAAGTGGATTATTTATAATGTAATGTTATTTTTTAAATATTAATAATTAGACAAAAAAAAAGAAAAAACACGTAGAAGCCACAGAAAAGGACGATGGAAATGTGAAACTCAGGTGATTTACTTAATAATAAAAAAAGTAACCAAAGAAAATAAAGATTATTCAAATATACAACCAATTAACTAGTAGTTAATAGTTGACCAAAAAAAAACTAGTAGTTAATATTTAGCACATTTCCAACATATTTAAATGGAATGATGCAAAGGAAGTTTCCCAAATATGGGCTATGAGCACGCCATTTCGGGTTTCCTAATATTCTACACCATCATAATATTTGAATAACTATAAAAAAATTTCATTTTTTTTGTTTCATGATAATATATTAATTATATCACGTCCAACCGATCCTACCGACCGAGTACTTATACAGCTCGTCAATTCTATCTGTTATAAAGTAATAGTATCATTAATCAAGATAATACCGACTAAATTAATATTTAGAACAGAAAAATAACAAAACCTATGATTTATTCTATCTTTAGACACACCAGTCTTGGCTGGTTTAACTAATAGTCTTAGTCTATACTACGGTTAAGTTATTATCATTCTCCCTATTTGATTTTTAACCAATTAGTCACATACATATATGGAGAACACTCTATTCATACTCATAACTTAGTCTACACCTAGGTAGCATCTTCGAGCTCCTCACGCCCAGAGCCTTTACCTAGCTACACAGACTCCAATAAGTAATAGCTACTCACAACTTATACACAATCAAAATACCCAAAATTTACCACCTCGAACTAGATCAGGGAGAACTAGAGTGTGGGAGTTGCCAAGACACTCGGACCATAATTTAAACTTCTTGGGTGTTATCTCGCAATTGGGTGTCTCGACACCTGGGTCGTGGCAACCTTGTTGTCATTGGCTCGCACAACCATGGGCTAACTCAGCCCTACATAAAATGGGCTACTCACGACCCTAAACATACAATAGCACGCTTGAAATATAGTGCTGCATCGAAACTATAGTGTAGAAGTCACAAGATACTCTTACCACAACTAACACCTCTTAAGTGTAACCTCACAATTGGGTGTATTTGTAATAGTGTAACTTTTGGACTCATAAATTTCAATAAAAAATTTAACAAGCAATATAAACTCAATTAATTTAAGTGACAGTCAAATATAAATTTGATCAAATCAAATTAAATTAGTTGATATGAACTAATTTGATTAGAATAAATAAATCAATAGAATCTAGTTAGATCAGTTGATTTTAAGTAAAAAATAAATATTTTTAAAATAAATATATATAATTTTTAATTATATAGATGGTGAATAAGTGATGCGAACCTCGCCAATATGTTGACGACACCATACACCAAATGTGGCAATGATCCCAAGACTTTCACGACACAAGTGCGAAAAGATGGAATATACCTTGTTTATGTGAGAAACAAGGTATGAGATATGTAGACGTCACACCTAAATCCTCTAAGAAGAACTCTTAGAAAACCCCGGGTGATAAGTCTTGATTGCTTGAACGCCACAGGTAAAAACCTGATAAGTTCAAAAGCTCTTTCAAGATAGAAAAAAGACAAAACCTCACAAGATATAAATTCCAAAGTGTGTGTCGTCTCCAATGCTGTGGAGTATGCCTTTTATAGGCTCAGAAAACAACCGAATGACCTACATAATGAGGAAAAAATCTATTATGGTTATAAGCTAACCTTATCTAATCTAGCTACCTAATATTATCGTAAGAGATTTATTATATTTATAAATCTCTCCTTATTAATTAAATCTGGACCTTCTCTTGGGCTCATCTTGGGCTCTTCATTTGGACTTCTATTTGAATATGCAGTAATCTCTTTAATCAGCCCATATAAAGATTCTTTGAATCTTTTAGCCCTTGACCTTATGATCGGGCCCTCTTGAAGTCTCAAATAATCATTTATCTCATTTGGTGACAAAGTGTTCAGCTTCATTGCAGGTTCGTTTGATTGGGCTTGTGAATTTGTAGACTCTTTTGTCGAATTTACATCAATAAGAAATTAAACCTAATAAGATATATATATATATATATATACATGTAATCATATTAATTTTTAATAAAATATAAATAAAAGAAGGATTAGAGATAATATTGTATTGATATCAAATAAATACATATATAATTATATTAAGATATTCAAGTACATACATAATTATGCTATATAAAATTAATAAGTAAATGTAGTGGACTTATAATTATCGTCCACCAATAAAAATACTAAATAAGTTCAAATTCATATATTAAACTCAAAAGGCCTGAATCAAGTTAAGCTAAAATAAATTTTCTTGGAAAACTTAACCCCTCTTTCATAAATAATGAACATATCCAATGATCTCTTCATAAAAGAGGTCGGTAGAGCACATCTTTATAAATAATGATTATCTTACAACCTAACAACAAATTTTTGGAGTATTCAAGGTCATGGATATTTCTAATAGCCATGACTCTTTACAAACAAATATGTATAAATACTTGAAAATAACAACATTATAATAAAATTAAGGAAGTATACATTCAAGCTCTACATCAAAGTTAAGCTATTGCATTTGATCTAATAATAGAAACAAAAAATATTAAATATATGATCAAAATTTTCCTATTGTCTTAAAATATACCGAACGATCATCATGAGTATGAATCGTTTGTCCTAACAAGCCATATAAATGTCCAAGTCCTAAGAATTAAGTACTATCTAAGAGCGATCAAAGAAAATCAATCAAAGACTAGTACTTGAAGGGATGTTTGGATTAGACTTAGACCGACCTGCTAGGTTTGGGCTTGTCAACCTACCTACTTGGTATGACCCAAAGTTTGGGTTTGACATCCTTCATCCTTAAGTGGATATGCATGAAAGACAACAACCATTATACATCCTATGTGAAGTTAATCTCCTACCACATGTGACCTACAAGTAATTCCGAATTAACAAAGTAAATTACCCAATCAAGCCCAATGCAACGATTAAACAAAAATCAATAGGAAAAATTAACCAATTAAAAGAGAGAATTGAGCAAGAACATGAATAAAAAGATGTTAGACATGGGTCATCCACATTTCCAACATCATAATCTAACTTCATTCACTACATAGTAACTTAACCAGTAACGTGCAAACATCTAACCATACATACTCAATTAATTTTACCTTATAAAAAATGGAATGAATACAAAAAGATTAAATACTTAGTAAATTCCCTTAAAAAAAATAATGAGATCATTATGTGTATTTGCTCTCTAGTATTAGTCCTACCTCCTATCATAAATATTTATAAATCAATACCTATGAATTTATTTGTTAACAATAACTATCCCAATTGGTTTTGGGATATATGAGAAATTACTAGAAAATCTTAGTAGATAACCCCACATTAACTTTGCATGAAATGGAAGGTTTTTTAAAATCAAATCCTTTTATGATAAGAAACTAATAAAGGATTTATATGGTCATATAAACTCTAAAAATTCTTTATGTTACTATAAGAATCCTAACATGCATTCACTATAAATAGGGGTACCAAGGAACCTACCTAGGATGCGAGAAATTAAGGAAGCTTATCACCATCTTCCTCAATGGTGTTAGTTAGGTAAACTTCTTCTACACCATATATATTTCCTACAAATAAAGGATTAGGCAAATTAATTTTTGTTTGTAGATTCCTACAAAGACTAATAGGAATTCTTATTAGACTTTTTAGAGAATCATACATTTTGTTAGAAGCAGAAGACATAAACTGTTCAATCTTCCATAGGTAATGGAATGATAGAAGACAAAAAAAAATGAGCATAGGAAGGATCATTGAGAAACGTACCTCACACAACTGGAAGAGAGTCTCCTATACAGCAGCAGCAGACGCCCAAGAATTTGGAACTTTGAGAATAAGGTGGAATTGAAATGAGGAACCTGAAGGTTAATGGATTAGTAGGAGTAAGATTGATCCAACAAGGGAAATGTGTGGACGAGAAATTAGAGAAATGTAAAATAGACTCCTAACTTAGGGAAAATACTATGTCACAATCATGACCAGAACAAAACTAGTGTCTCAAATGGGAATGTATCTTACATGTACACAACACTAAAGAAACTCCCAATCGCAACCGAGTCCTGTAAACCATGAACTTCAAAGAAGCACCAAAGAACGTTCGACCATACAAACCTAAGGAATTTAGATTCCTTATTCTCAAATAAGCTTGCCAAGAATCATAAAAAGGAATAAAAGTACATGGTATCAAAGGCAAACAAAAACCACATTAGGTGAAAGCTATCAAGCACATTGTATCCGAAAGAATGGAAAGTAGAGATTACCTAAGGAATTCAAAACCACCTTCTCCAAATTCTAAAAGCCAAGCAACCATCCAAGTAAGCCATTCCAATTATTAGTGTGATCCAAACTAGGAGGGAGAGAGAACTTACATGTTACACCCTATCCTAGTTTGGCTAAAACCCCGTGATCAACCCATCACCCTTCTATGTGGTCTTTTCACCCCCCACAATCTTGGAAGGTAAAGGCTCACTGATTTGAGTATTTTCCATAACAAAATTCACAAAACATACATAAGGGTACCTTTGAAGGATGATTTTGTTTGTAGGATGCTCTCCTCTTCTGAAACGACCACTTTCTTGAAAGGGGTGTAGGGAGAGGGGTGAGTTGGTAACTTAGTGGGTAGGGTTATATTACATTGTTACTTCATGTCCATGATTCAATAATCAAATCAACAAGACTTATTTATTTCTTTTAAAACAAAGATTTTAATAGACAAGCCATAACTTATCCTAACCTTTAAGATAGGTTTCCTTTTAAATTTTTATGTTTGTTCTTTCAACCTTAAGGTAGGTTTCTTCATATTGGTAGGGACTTTATTATGTATGCCTATCTTTGTTCATAGAACAACAAATACACAAACACCCTTTCTTAGTAAAGGGATCAAACATTCACATAACAGACCCTCATAGGCTACAACCTCCATCTATTCCACTAGCGGCCCAAAGCATCTTTACCGTCCACCCTGGTGAGAGGTCACAACCTCCATCACATCGTCCTTGTAAGCACCTTAGCCCAACCACTAGACTTATCGATATTTCGATCCCCATGTGTAGGGATGAGACCTCACTCTTCTATCCCCTAGGTCTCAAAGCGCACGAAGCTTCTAGAGCTTCAAGACATACTAGAACAACATAGATTTCATTGTACCAACCTTATTGTCCAGTAGCCCATAGAAACAACACTACCCTGTACCGAACGTCTCTTTAGTTTCGTATGATTGCAATCACATACATAAGTCTTAGGATTTAAGATCTTTATCTTTGCGCTGCTAGCCCAACAAGCTCCAACCCGACTCTAGTTTGGCAGCATCAGCAAACATTATCAATTGTGATAATTTTATAAGGCTCTTAAATAAGAAACTTATTTATGGATTTGCCTCGTTCCCATTGGCCTTGGGCCCACTTCACTTTTCAAAATCAAGGCATTGGGCCCACTTAGACAGAATTGGATCTGTTCCACCATTGTCAACCATCGAGTTGCTCATTTCATGCATCACAGTCGAAGATAGACCGTTCCCCTTGAAGTGTATCCATACACCGTCCAGGGTTTGTCCTAATATCATAATTTATTGTTTCTTCAAAAGTATAATCCCAAAAAGTTTAAGCAATTTCATAAAGGTAGGGTATATACTTTTGGAAATTGATTTTCAAAGTAAAGCATGTTCCTAAGTATGCATAATTGGTCTAATCAAACTCGATTTCATTAATCCCACTCACTCGAGATATGTGACTCGTTCATTCGAGATAGTATTCCAATAACTCAGGTTGGATTCTCGATCGTAGTTTATGGCATTCCTTTCGCACCTACGTAATCATGGATAACCGATCCATCAATTATTCGAATTTACACTTAGGTTCCTATTATTTCTTTAATTACACATAAGACCCTAAATATATTTTCTTGAAAAATAAATTCCAAAATATTTTCCATAATTAGCTCAATTTACTTATTTGAATTTTTATTCTCAAATAATTTTATTTAATATAAAATTATTTAAAATTACAATTAAAGTATTTTAATTACAATTAAATTCGCCAAAAAATATTTTAATTGTAATTAGACCTCAAATTTCATTTAAATCCTCAATTTACCCTCAACTAATGTCAATTGCACAAAAATCCCCAAATTTCCAAAAATGCCCGATTCGCCCATTTTCTCCAAAATTGCACTTTGACCCCCAAAATCTGATTTCATTAAATTGACCAATTGAACTCAATTAATTGGCTCCTATCATGATGCTAATCATCTCCTCTACCTCTCCATGATCATTTCAAGCTTTGAATCAATCAATTTGGCCTAGAATTGAGCTCAAATGAAACTTTGCCAAAAAAATATTTCTAGAGAGAGAAAGCTTCAAATTCTTACTGGCAAGGACACGGTTGTTAGATCTCTTGATTTGGTGTACTAGCTCTCGACGAGAGTATTCTTCTAGGATCAAGATTTGGCTCAATTGATGCCATGAAAATGGAGTATTCAATTAGAAAATTTTAAACATTTTCTCTCTCTAAAATTTCACTATTCCAATGAAGGTTGCGGAAATTGCTTACTTTGTAGGTTCAAGGAGGACTAGGCTCAGTTGTGAGAGTGGTGGAAGGATCAGCCTAGCCTTAGGAGGCCCAAGGTGGCTGGAATTCAACTCGAAAATTTCTACTACTTCTCGACAGATGGAGTGATTGTATTATGCGAGCTTACTAGCGCTTCTCTTGTGATCTTTGAGTTGAAAGGAGTATGTAGCAAGGTAGAGGACTTCCTCTTGGTTCTAGGGAACTTGAATTTGTGTTCAGAGATGGTCAAAAACTAGAGTGGTTCATCTTCTTTAGGTTTTCGGGGGATGAGTAGGACGGATGGAGGGTAGCTCTTCATATAGGGAGCTCGGGGACTGACCATTCTAGCCATCCATCCATTGGTCAACCATTAACTCACCGATTTAAGGCCATGTCAAAGACATTAAACACTCATCGGAGTTATGGCATCAGTCTTTCTCCCTTCCTCTTTAATGAAGGAAGAAGAGGACACTATGCGCGCGTATGCGAGCTTCGCACGTCTAGGCTGCCACGTGCCATGCTATGATTGGTCGACGTTGCTGACGTGATCACTCACTCAGCATCCAAGTCACCCATTAACCGGACACATGGCGACTTATCATTGATCGCCTAAACCAACGTGGCTACTAACCGAATCTAGCCCTTCGTTGACCATGACACATGGCATCCTCTAATTGGATGATTTAAATTCATTAGTTATCCCACCTGACACACTATGCCTTTGCTACGTGTGTGCCCCTGATTGGTTGTGGCCTTCCAACGTGACTTTGCCATGTATCAACCTCTAATTGTTCGGCCATACTCCAACATCCTAGTCAACCACTGACGTGGCACCTTTTCCACATGTGAACTCCTCATTGGTCAACCCTACTGACGAGGTTTCTCCTCAGTTGACCATTGACTAAGGACATGTGTCACTCCCTAATTGGTCAGTCTTTGGTGATGTGGATTTTCTTCATGTAACCATTGATCAAGTACACGTGTAATGCTATGATTGATCAACGCTGATCGATCAGCTAACTGAGTGTGCTTCATCATGTGTCGCGCGTTGATTATCCGCTGACCTGGCAGGCGGTCATTTAACCGGTTAGATCGTTGATCGGTTCGATCGGACCGGGTTTAGTGACCCGAAATAAAAAATCGATTGATTTAGACCCGATTTGACCGGTTTTCTAAAAATTCAAAAATTAAAAATTCATTTTCTACACATTGGGGACTTCAATTTCTCAAATTGATATTTTTAAGTCAACTAGGAAAATGAATCTTTGAAATAGTTTTTATGAGTTCACCCCAGTTCAAACCGGTTTAGGTTCGGTTCACCTCGAACCGATTCAATTCTCATATCCAATTTGGTTCATGATCCATTTCTATCATTTTTGTATCATAATTGATCATTTGGGATCGTTTAATTTCTTGTTTTGGTTTCTTTTGACCAATTATGTTTCACTTTGAACAATGGTTTTCTCAATAAATTTTCTGGCTCTCATTTCTTGCTTTCATATTATGAGGAAATAGGGTTTACAACTTCTTCCCTCATGGCACTTTCGGTTTCCCACATCTCCTCTTGTATTCAGCCATTAAGCCAAAGGACTTTAACCATGGGAATCTTCTTGTTCCTCAGGTTCTTGTCTTGTCAGTTGAGGATTTGTACTAGTTCCACTTGATAAGTTAAATTCTCTTCTAATGCTGGCGGGGGCCAATCCAACACATGACTGGGATCGAGTTGGTACTTCTGGAGTACTAATATATGGAATACATCGTGTATTCATCGTAAGTCTGAAGGCAATTCGAGTTTATATGCTATTGGTCCCACCCTCTGAATTATGAAGTAAGGACCAATGTATTTAGGTTTCAACTTCCCTCGTTGTTGAAACTTGAGTATTCCTCTCCATGGGGATACTTTGAGAAATACTTGATCTCTCACTTCGAACTCTAAGTCCCTTCTCTGATGGTCAGCATAGCTCTTCCGCCTATCTTGGGCCGCCTTAAGTCAAGTCCTTATGACTCGGATTTTCTCGATGGCATCCTCTATAAGCTCGATCTTATCAAGCTTCTTTTCCTTGTCACTGGTAGTCCCATCACAAATTCCATGGTGATATGCTCCCACTTCTATTCGAGGATTGGTAGGGGTTGTAGTAGTCCTAATGGTCTCTGGTGTTCCACCTTGATTTGCTAGCAGGATAAGCATCGTGCCACATATACCGTGATGTCCTTCTTTATTCCCTTCCACCAGTAGTCTCGTTTGAGGGTTTGATACATCTTGGTACTACCAGGATGCACTGCATAAACGGAGTCATATGCTTCTTCTAGTATTAGTCTCCTCAACTTCTTATCCTAGGGCACACATACCCTACCTTTGTAGGTCAACAGTCCATCGCCTCAAAGGGTAAAGTCTGGAGTTGTTCCCTCGGTGGTCGGATCCAGGTGTGGCTGGAGTTCTTTATCCCTTTCCTCGGGGACCCTTATTTGCTCCACCAAGTTGGGTCTTACAACTATGTTAGCCATCAGACACTTCCCTTCTCAATCTACTTTGAGGTCCACCTTCACCTCTCCCAATTGTTGTAACAAGGATAGGTAGTTTGCCTGTATTTGAAATGCCCCTATTTGATACTTATGACTTAGAGCGTCCACCACCACATTAGCCTTTCCTGATTGTTTGGGACTTTTTCTTATTCCTCCATCCTTACCAACCTCCTTGTTGGAGTAATCCCGATTCCACTCATCGGATTTCATGATCACTCCCTAAATTTTGTCATACTTAGATTTCCCTCCTTTATGCCCTTCCTCATACTTAGTATCTTCTTAAGGATTTTCGTGCCTTAGTCCACCCTTACTCACTTGGGTTCCTTTCACGGTTTTTCATCCTATATAGTTTCCTCATAGTCCATTCGTAAACTCTTAAGGCCCTTCTTAGAGGTTTTCCTTCTGTTGGTCTTGGTTCCTTACCCCCTTACTTCGGAGTAGTTATTTATACCTATGAACCCTTATATGAGATCACACACATGAAATAGGGTCAACCGAGGGACTAAGATCGGGGGGAGTCGGGAACCACTACCCCCTTGTTATTATGCGTCCCTATAGTTATCGGACTCTAGAATTAAGTTATGGCCTTCTCTTCCCGTCACCATTCTAGTTGTATCTTTATTTGAAAGCCCTTGTTGTACATCATTTGTACCATATCCTCTGTCTTACTTGCATCCTTTACGAGTTTAACCACTTAGGGAAGAGTTCAGGTCCAATTGTTTTAAGGTTTCTTGATCTTATCTAAGACTACTCGTTCCCTGAGTTAGCTTGTCCTAGAGTTATCACTTAACACCAACTCCTTCTCTATCCTTAATTTCCCTTTATCCTTCCATTTCTTTTGACTTCTATCTCGGGTCAGGTTTGTCTATAGTCTTTCCTTCTTTCCTTGGACAGTTCCTCCTCTATTGGTTTCTGTCACGCCCCGACCCGGTTTGGACGGATCCCCGTGATCATCCCGCCACTCTCCCGGTTTATTAAAGGGTTTCCCCTTATCGTAAACTATAAAGAGTAAGGCGTCCTTTAACTTGCACCTTTTTCCCGGAATAGCATAATCAACACTGTATGAAATTTAAAACTTTACATACCTGTCTTACAGGCATCTTAGTTGACGGTCTTTAAAGGAAGGCTTTCCGGGATTTCCTGAAAGGGATATAAGGGAGGGGGTGAGTACGACTACTCAGTGAATAAGTTTTTAAAAGTTTTTGACTTTTAAGAAAAACATTTATATGGAGTGTGCCAGACTCCTTTCTTTTCAAAAATCCCATCATTTAAAAATTTGGATTTTTCCATTATTTCTTAGTTACCACGGTGTGTCATCACCCAACACACATCCTTCATCATGAAGGTTACACACATTCGCAAGTCAGTATCACTACTGAACCCGCTAGTGGCTTCGAAGCGACTTTTCCTGCCACCCGAATAGAAGTCCGACCACTTCTACCCTAGAAATGAGTGGATGTACGTGACATCCTACCCACAATCTCGAAATCACTTCTTCATGTCCATATGAGGACAAAGACCTTATCCTGTCCCCACCCCAGTCTCATGCGCTTTGTGCTACTCCAGATTTCGCACAGACACTTGGAACGACCAACTGCCCTTATAGCCACTAGGTCGTCTAGTGCCCTTAGGACGCATCACTACCCCTCATGGGTGTCTTGATGATCCCGTACTCACAGTGCATGCACAAACAATGTTTTCTTATATTGCCATGTAATATGCGGTGCCATTAGTCCAACGGCCCCGACTCTCAACTCAACCCGCAGCTGTTTGTCTTGACTAGTCCGTCGATCTGTCATGTCGCACTACCGCTAGTTGACTGAGCATGTCGGTACTATCTTGGTACCATGGCCAAACAATTCACTTATTAAGTTTTATGGCACATATATCATGTTTGTTTACGAGCTCCTGCTCGTGCCAACTGGCCTTAGGCCCACTGTATGAGATTTTCAAAATCGAGCATTTAGCCCCTAAGTTCCAAAACCGAAGCCCCTGGCCTATCAGAGCTATTCGAGCTCCCGTCGAGAAGGTCTCCCAAATTGTTTAAGCATTGGCACACAGTTAGGGGAGAGAACTTCTGACAAAAATAGGTTTTTACTGTCCATCATACCGACCGATATAAGGACATCTCCATTCATAACCGATGAACGGGTTTTCAACTTCCTTCAAGGAAGTCTCATCATACCAATCAGGTATGATCTACTTACAACCCGTAAGTAGTTTTTCCGCATAACTTTCTCATCACTTTCTCTAAGTAGTGATGATTAAAATACCACTAAACAGTGGGTTTTTATATCGAGGCACTTATCATCCCCAACCGGGTATGATGTTAGTAAACCCACTCACCCGTTAATGCCGTGAATTCCACTAGACTGGTTCTTTGTATTCACGCGAGCTTGTCCTTGCTAGCGTTCCCGGTATTTAACGTTCCTACACGATATGAACAACCTTGTTCATTATTACTCGGCATAACAGCCTTCATTCATTAATAAATGAGAAAACTCAAACTTTTAGTTATTTGCAATTAGGTCCCTAAAGTTATTTATCTTTTAACTTTAAGTCCCTAATGTCGGTTTTTCCTCAAATTGAGTCCTGTAACTTTTAAAATTTACTGTGGGACCTCAATTTATTCAATTTCACCAAAAAGGGGTTTAATTTTCCAAATTTCCAATTTGGTTCCCTAATTTTTCCAAAATTACCATTTTGCCCTTCTTTCACAAAAATGGTAAGTTTTTCCCCAAAATTCCTCAATTGGTCCTCCAACATTATTTTCATGCCCAATTGACCCTCAATTTCATAAAATTGTATTTTGGCCCCTTTGAATTTCGAAAATCCCCAAAATTTCCCCCAATTTAAACTCTTCAACACTACCAAATTTGATTTCATCAAATTAACCGATCAAACACTTCTAATTATTGAAATTGGAGTTGAAATTGAGTTCCTGTATGTTCATACGATTCTAAGAAACTTTGAATCGCAGATTTTAACATCGGAACGAACTCAAATGGAGCTTTGTCGGAAAACAGACTATAGAGAGAGAAAGCTTCGATTACTCACCAGTGAAGGCATGACAGTCCGAGCTTTCGATTTGGGCAGATAGGTCTCGTCCTGAGGTTCATCCTAAAATCAAGTATTGTATCAATTGATGGGAATTGGATTAGAATTTCGTTATTGAAATTCAGTCGACTCTCTCTCTAGCACCGATCAAAAATTATAAAGGGGAGTCGAATTGGCTTACCTTTCGGTCCTAATTCGGTCGTGGAAAGGCTGAGGAAGTGTTGGGAGGGCTTGAAATGGCCGATTTCAGCTTGGCCGAAATAGGGCAGCTTCGGTCCGCCGGAGTTGCTTCACTATTCCATCATGTCGGCGCTTCTCCAACTATTCTCGGATTGATTGGAGTTTGCTATCAAATAGCTGTCTTCTCCCCGGTTCTAAAGAGCCCGACCTTTGTTCAAGTCAAAGTTCTGGTTCGAGCTTTACCGGGAAATGGAGCAGTAGAGAGAGAGAGAGAAGTGTTCAGGTGTGAAGAGAATGAAATGGGGATGAACTCTTTATATAGTCGTAAAACCCGTGTATTAAATGAGCGAGATTTATTACTAGTATTAATATTGCCATAAATTATTGGTATTAATTCCAATAATTTAATTTCGGTATTAATTCCAATAATTTAATTTCGATATTAATTCCAATAATTTAATTTCGGTATTAAATTATTTGTATTAATTCCAATAATTTAATTTAGGTATTAAATTATTGGTCACCCATCCTCACACTACTCTCAAGTAAGCACGCTTAACTTTAAAGTTCTTATGAAATCTAATCCACCTAAACCAATTTGGTTTTTGTTTTCTAGTTTATCTTAAGTTTCTTTTCCAATGTTTAATAAATCCTTTGGATCAACCAAAAGTTGTAAATTTTCATATTGCTTATTCCGAAATGTAAACCGGTTTGGTTTTCTTATTCAGTTTGACCGGTTCTTTTCCCGGTTTTCCTTAACTCAAATGTGCGGGGTTTACAGTTTCCATCTCCCTATACTACCTCCGATCTATTTGTCTTACCTTGTCGTTAGACTTTTTGGATTCTCCTTTCTTCTCTTAGGGATGGAATCATCTAGTGAAATTACAATCCTTTGATGTTTTTGGTGGGAGTTTATGAAAATTTATTTTTAATGTGAAAGGCTATCGTATCTAGGACCTTTTTGCTCTTTTGCATAATTAAATACTTAAGTAAAAAGCTGACTTTTATTTATTAAAGGAATAGTTCTTGCCATTCTCGGGTTATTACAGGTATTCATTTCACTATTTTCCTAATCCCTTGGGGTTATTGGTTGAGAATCTGCCTTAGACTTATTTTGGGACTCCTGTTTAGATGGCTTCGAGGGTGTCGAGCTCGTGGATGACCCTTTGTACTCCTTGTAGACATCCATGTTAGGGCGGGCTCTAACTTCATGGAATACTTCAAGTTTGTATCTTCCTAGCACCTTAGCCTCATACTCGTATGCCCATCTCATCATGTTTGTGGGTTCGGGGTTGATTTGGATAGGTGGGAGCTCATGAAAAACCATTATATAATTCACATGTGTCTCCTCGTATTTGTTCCAGGCCTTCTCTTGTGTTGGGGTCCTCTCTAGCTGTTGTGGTGTTGGGGGAGGTGTTGGGTCTCTCCGAGGAGGCGTAGACTCTTCTCAACTTTGGGGAGGATTTGCAAGTTACTATGTTTTAGTACTTCCCCGAGGAGTTTCCTATAGTCTATGATCATGTCTTTTGGTATAGTCTTTTCAAACTCAGAAAGTCCTTTGCTGCTTTTCTTGCATAAGGCAGGGACCTTTTTCAAGGGTCCGTGAGTGGGGCGAGTTTGGACAGCGAATTTCCTTGAAGGCATTCTTCCTACAAGGTGAATAGATTTTATTTAGTGTTAGGTTATATAGATTTTACAATGCATTCAGGGAAACAGGCTCTGATACCACTCAAGTTGTCACGCCCCGACCCGGTTTGGTCGAAATCCCGTGAACAACCCACCACTTCCTTTGGTCTAATAATGATCACCCCTTCTCAAAACTGCTAGTAGTCAGGCATAGTCTCTTGTCCTTATTTCCTATAATAGAACTATACAAAACTCAATAAATTTAAAAGAATTTTTAACATACCTGACTTAGGGTTCATCTTCGAGGATTCTTTTAAGGTTTGTTTCCTTTCCTGAAAAGGGGTTAAAGAGAGAAGGTGAGTTTTCTATAACTCTATGAGTAGGTATTAGGGTGAGTTTTTTAAAAAAATATAAACAAATATTTTAAAGGATCATTTGAAATTTTTTATGGTTTAAGTCTTTTAACATTTCCCCTTGCTCGGGAGGTGTCTAGCAAACATTCACATGTCATTTATCATAAATGGTACAAACATTCACAGATGTAGTACTCAGATTGCATCCACTTGGGGATCAGTGAGCCTTTACCGTCCACCCTGATAGAAGTCCGACTACTTCTACCTTGAGTCTAAGTGGACATTTTCACGTTTGCCACTTAGACTTGAAAGTTCTTCGTGTCCGTGATATGAGGATAGAGACCTCATTCTGACCCTGCCCCGATCTCGGTGCTCAAGAAGCTACTCCAAGTTTCATGACTTACTGGCATGACAAACCTGCTCTTATTGCATCTAGGTCATCCAGCAACCCTTGGAACCAACACTACCGCTCTTGGGCGTCTCGATGGTCCCGTATCATAGTGCATGCACAAATAATAGTCTTATAATCATTAGCTATTATCTTTGGTGCCAACAATCCAACAACTCCGACACCCGACTTGGGCCTGTAGTTGTTTGCCTGATCGGTCCGTCAACTTGGTCCCAACACTGCCACTAGCACATCGAGTATTATCGGTCCTGATTCGGTACCATGGTGAGTCACACACAAATTTTCCAATTATGAAAATTTTCATGGCTTTTATAATTATGCTTGCCTATGGATTCCAACCCCTGCCCACTAGCCTTGGGCCCACTTCATGAGTTTTTCAAAAACTGGGCTTTGGGCCCTATAAGTTCAAAATCGAGACCTCCAACATGTTGGAGTTGTCCTAGCTCACATTAGAAAATTCTCCCAAATATTTTAAGCAGATGCACACAGTTAGGGGATAACATTTATGGAAAATGGTTCTTAAGCTTAAAATGCACTTATCAGCCCAATCAGGCATGATGTTAGAAAATTTTCACTCAGTAGTTTTTTATTTTTGAAAAGATGTACTCATCACTTCAACTGAGTATGATGTTAGTAAGCCCACTCACAATCGGTAAGTGGTTTTTAGCTTAAAACTTGCTCATCACCCCCAACCAAGTATGACGTTAAATACCCACTCACCCGATGACTATTACATGTTCGTCCCCAATTGGCTTCCCAAGTCCAAGTCGTGCTCCCTTGCTCATGTTCTTATCCAAATTTGCCCCTACAAGGTTTGAGCATCATTTTAAGGAAAGGTTCGGCATGCAAGGCCTCTTGTTCTCACGCATTGGCAACTAGGTCCTATTTTTGTTATATTACACTTAGGTCCCTAAAGTTCATAATATTTAACTTTAGGTCCCTAATTCTCAATTATCTTAAATTAAGTCCTTGAGATTTCCAATATCTCCTTGAATCCTTAATTTTTCTCAAAAATTGCAAATTGGAACTTAACTTTTTCAAAATTTCCTATCGATCCCTTAACTTTAAAAAATTATAGATTGACCCCAATTGTTCCAAAGATGACCAATTTGTCCCAATTTTTTCTAAAAATGACCAATTGGTCCTCCAAGTTCCTCTACTTTACCATTTGACCTTCATTTTTTGACAAATTACACAAAGGCCTCTCAATTTTTGAAATCCCTATTTTTTCCAAAATTCTCCCCCAATTTCACCCCTTTCTATTGACCAAATTTGATTTCTTCAAATTGGCCTTTCAAATGGGGTTAATTGTTCCTTTTCATGGTGTTAATTAGTCTCTTCACTTCCATACGATCTTACCGCGCTTCGAATTATGATTTTTAGGTCTGAAACGAGCTCAAATGGAGTTTTACCAGAAAACTGAATATAGAGAGAGAAAGCTTCAAGAACTTACTGTCGGAGGTGCGGTAGTATAAGCTTTTGATTTGGGAAAAAAGCTCTAGACCATAGGGTCCTTTTAGGATCAAGTGTCGCTACAATTCGTGTCCTGAGCAGTAGGAATTTGGTTAGTGAAATTTGGACACTTTCTCTCTCTAGAATTGAACTATTTCAACGGGGGAGAACTAAATTGACTTGCACGTTTCCTTGGGGAGGTTGGGTGTAGGCTGGAAAGGCTAGGGGGGGGCTCCGTTTGGTCTTAGTAGGTCTGAATTGGAAAAATTTGGATCGGGCAGAACAAACTACCCTTGGATCCTATGGAGTAGATTCACTGTTCGGGCCCACCGACGCTTTTTCGGAGATCCTCAAGTCAGATGGAGGGCACCGTTAGGTAGCTAACTTCCATCGAAGTCTATAGAACTTGAATTCTCCTTCTAAGGTTGAAAGAAATGCCTAAGTCAAAGCTCTGGTTTGAGCTTAATCGGGAAACCGAGTACTTCTTTTTTGGAGGTTTGAGGTGTGAGGAGGATGAATAGAGGGAAGCTCTTAATATAGGAAGCACGGAGACATTTTGCTCTACCAGTTTTCATATTGGTTGAGATTATCCTCATCAGAAAATGCTAGAATCAGAGTAAATATTCCCTCACTGGAAATGGAAGGCAAACTTTCCTTGATGAACAGTGTCATCAGATGAAGGAAGGAGACGACACTATTATGCACGTGCGAGCTTTACACCTGTAGACATGCCACGTGGCAGTGCAGGATTGGTTGGCTTAGCTAACATGGCATTACTACTTAGCCACCCCGTCAGTCGTTGACTGATTGACTAGACACGAGGCGGCCTCCCATTGGCTGCTCGTGTTTACGTGGCTACTAACCGGGCTTCCACTAACCGATGACCGGTTGACTAGACACGTGTCTCTCTCTGATTGGTCCATGCTTTCAAGCACTGACCGAGCAGTTGACTGGCATGCTTTGCCACGTGGCGTACACTGATTGGTGGCTCGTGTTGACTGGGCGCTAACCTATCAGCGATCCTTTGACTGGTTGGACCGTTGACCGGTCTAGTCCAATTAGGTTCAATGACCCGAAAATGAAAATCGATCGGTTCAGACCCTATTCGACTAGTTTTCTAAAAATATTTTTTTAAATTAATCTAAATTTATTTTCTATTAAATGTTGGCCTCAATTTTCTAAATTGACCTTTTTAATACATCTAGAAAAATGAATTATTGAACTGGTTCACCACGGTTTGACCTGGTTCAAGTCCAGTTCACCCTGAACTGGTCTAGTTTTCTCATTCAATCCACTTAATGGTTCTTCTCTATGATTTTTATGACTTATTGGTTATTTTAGATTTTTAATTTCTCCGCTTTAACCATTTTTTGTTAATTTAATGGCTCAGCTTTCTTATAAAAATGATGAGTTCTTTTTCCGATTTTCTTATTCTTGAAGGAATGGGGTTTACAAGGGGAGTATGCCAAAAATCACGTTGCAATTGGGTTGTTTTTAGGTTTTATATTGAGTTTCAAGCATTAAGTCATGTGAAGGAGATGATCATGCACGCTTGTGCGGGTGTCCCGCACGCCCCGCACGTGCGTGATCCTAGCATAATAAGTCGATTGATTCAACCGATTTTGGTATTTTATTGGTCGATTCACCTCTAATTCGGTCGTTTCTTATCTCAAATTATTTTTTCTAAAACTTTTCACTAATTTTCTATAAATTAAGATCAAAACATCCATTTTCTAAATTGTATAACACTTTCTAAAAATCAAGAATTTTTACCATTATTTGTTAGTTTAATCAGTTTTAATCGTTTTTTTATCAACTTACCTCCAATTCGACCGGTTTATGTCCCGGTCTATTTTTTAAAAAAACTTTTGTCTAATTTAATATTCATTAGGCTAAAAAAAGTCTATTTTTCAATTTATATAACTATCACTAAAAATCATAATTTTGTGCCACGGGTTTGTTTGATCAAACCGATTTTCCATAAAAAAATTTCTTATTCTTGTTTTTTTAATTAAATTAGATTATTATAGAGTAACTCATTGCATTATTCACTAAGTAAATTAATAATCTAAACCAATTTTTAATATGGTTCAATTACATGTTTTAATTTTCAAATTTTCATTTACAAATAAAAATCAATTTATGGTATAATTTAATTTAAATTCTAATTTTATAAATTTCAGTATTAAAACACTCCTGACCTTAATGGCCTTTTTTTTTTAGTTTTCATGATCCAATATGGATATTCATACATAACAATAACTTTGAGAAGCGCATTGTTTTCCTTTTCAATCTCAAATTGGTCTGTCAGCATCACCTTGGCATTCATGGTCTATCAAATCACAGTCACTATAACCTTCTTATCCTCATGTACCATTGGACCCATCTTGATCTTCATTGCGCATCATCTTAGTGTTTAGAAAGTATATCATCCTAAATACTCTCTAATTTTGGAGAAGCATTCCACTATTCTCACTATTAATATATTTTCATCATTGATAAAACAGTTATATAAGAGAAAATTATACATAAATTTATGTTTTTTTTTCATTTTTTTGAAAGTTGAAAAAATAAAAACAACATGTTCAAATAGAGTAGCCATAATTGATGGTATATTATACATTATAGATACAATTTGGTCATATATAATACTAACATGTTTGATTTGATTTAAATATGTAGGAATAAATTTTATATATCCTACAAATATTGCAAATTTTAGAGGGTATTAGAGTTTCTAAAATAGAAGATTACATTTTTATTTTTAAAATTTAAACATACTAATTGTTTTATTTGAACCTACAAATAATAATCTTCCACTGAAAAAAACGCACATAACATAAAACGGTTCGAAGAGAATACGGTTCGATTCAATTTGGCGGTTCGCTTCATCCGGTTTTTAATGCTCAACCCTAGTCTCATACGCCTTCCGCTCTCCTTTTTTTTTATCAGCACCGTCTTCCGCCTCTCTCAGCGTCTCCCGGGTCGACCGTT
This sequence comes from Trapa incisa, assembly GCA_030064435.1. Taxonomy (NCBI): domain Eukaryota; kingdom Viridiplantae; phylum Streptophyta; class Magnoliopsida; order Myrtales; family Lythraceae; genus Trapa; species Trapa incisa. The sequence continues at coordinate 3,553,365 of CM057770.1, read as the reverse complement.
TTGCCTCTCTGGAGCCTACGTCTTCGCCGGTTCCCCTCTCTCCCTCCCCAGACCCGTTCACCGTCGACCGCAACTCTCGATCTAGGTGCAACTTGACTCACGGACTCTCTGGGTTAGGTCATCTCACCTCACGGTTTATCGGCGTGACTTCACTCGGTTCTTGGCAAGTCAGTGGACCACTCCCATCCACGCCCAGTTTGTCCTTGAAGGTGAGTTTCAAAGCTACGGCCTTTCTCCTTTTTCCTTTGTATGTTGACTCTGTTTGCCATATGATGCTTTTTATTTGTTGGTCTAGACTAGTGCAGATGCCATGATTCTTGGAGTTTGGAGCTGCACATAAAGTAGTTCTTGTAACTTCCAATTGAATTCTGTTTAGTCGATTAGTTTATTAATTTTTGTTTGTGGCTCTGGAAGTTTGGATAAACTTTTTGATGTAGTTTGAAGATTTTATGAAGTGGATATTGTGTTCTCTCATAGATTATGTGGATTATGGATCTATTATATCTTTTCAGAACTATAAAGTGCTTTTTAGTTGTTTTCTCTGTTCTTTGTTTTGGCCAAAGCTCTGTTGGTGTTGTGTTAACACTACTGCTATTGCCTCATGCTGTGAGAGAAAACTGATTTTTTTGATGGAAAAATGCTTCGAAAAGGCTAGCTGAACGATCAGCCAATTTGAAATGGTGCGATTATCTGAAAGTCAAATGCTTAATGTTCAGGGCGCATTTGTTTGGTCAATATCTAAATAATGGTCATTATGAGTGGCTCAATCCTTCCAGTTCACCCCTTTCGATTTTTCTTCGATTTCAATATTTTTTTCATTTTTCTGGCAGATCTTTGTGTGAGGGCCTTTTTTTCTGTTCTTCATGATTTATGTCCATGATTCTTTTGGTTATTTTAATGTATTTTTGTTATTATTATTGGTATTATCATCATCATTATTGACCTTATTAATAAGGTTAATAGTGCGTTAAGGTAATGTTTGATCCATGACTTGGTGAGCTATTTACAGCATTTAATGAGCCTGCATTTCTTGAGGAAGATTTTTGCTTCATCTTATCTGTGCAGTGAACATGTTGAATATAATATTTTATCAAACATGTGATTCCACTCTGTGTCTAACACATGGAACTGATGAAACCTGAAACCCTGCCTGGTCCGGTTATACTATCTATAATTGTGATTTATGTTTGCACCAGCAGGTCATCCGTAGGCAACAATGGTGTTGAAGCTTTTTGATGCGGCTGATGCTGATACTGATGACATATCGAAGATAGAGATTGATCAAGAATATGCTCACCGGTACGAGCACAACAAGAAGCGTGAGGATCTCCATCGCTTCCAGGAGCTCCAGAAGAAGGGTGTCATTGATGGCTCTTCATCTTCCTCAGATTCCGAAGATAGTTCCTCTTCTGATGAGGACAGTGACAATCGTGAAGAGATTGGACCAAGCAAGGAAGATTTGGAGTTATTTGATGCTCTGATCAAGGTTAAGAATAAGGACCCCATTCTTAAAGAGAAGGACGTCAAGCTCTTCAAGTCCAATGATGAGAGTGGAAGTGAGGATGGTGAGGATGAGGGCATAAGTGAATCGAAGAAGAAAAAGATGTACTTGAAGGATGTTACGGCTAGGCATTTAATTGAGGCAGGGCCTGAATTTGATGATGATGATGACCGAGGGACGACCAGCCGAGAGAAGACATATAATGAAGAACAAGAGGAGCTGAGGAGTGCTTTCCTGAAAGCAGCAGAGACATTGGAAGGTGATGGGGAAGATAGGGACTTTCTCATTGTGAAGAAGAGAGAGGATGCTGGGGAGAATGGAGATGGTGATACTTTGGAGTTTCAGAAGAAGCTGAATCAGTATTTTGGGGAGGAGGATTTGGATAAGGATAAGATGTTCCTTAGAGATTATTTTCTAAAGAAAATGTGGATTGAAAAGGATAAGAACAAGACCAATATTGATGAAGATGAGTTGGATGAGTTATTAATGGATGAGGATGCATTGGAAAAGCAAGAGGATTATGAGACTAATTTCCGACATGAAGAACTTGAGGACGATCGTGTTATGGGATATTCAAGGAAGGTTGAGGGGTCAGTGAGGCAGAAAGAAACAGCAAGGGCAAGGCAGAGGCAGAGGAAGGAGGAAAGGATGAAAATTGCTGAGATGGAACGGAAGCAGGAGTTGAGGCACCTGAAGAATTTGAAGAAACAGGAAATCAACGAAAAGCTTAAGAAGTTTAAGCAGATTGCTGGGATTGCTGATGATGATGACTGCCCCTTAGGTGGAGATGATTTGGATGATGAATTTGATCCTGAGGAATATGATAGAATAATGAAAAAATTGTTCAATGAGAAGTACTATGAGGCAGAAGACATGGATCCTGATTTTGGGAGTGATAGAGATGAAGGTGGCGACATTAAAAAACCGGACTTTGAAAAGGAGGATGAATTGCTTGGGCTGCCTAAAGGTTGGGATGGATCTGGGTCGGGAGATGGGTTCTTGGCTGTAAGGGAGAGGGTCTTAAAAAAGAAGGCTGAAATTGGCGATGATGATCAGAATGATTGTATTGGATATGATGCAGATGGAGCAGGAGATGATGATACTGATGAAGAAACGGTAGCTTCTGAGGATGGCAAAAGGAAGAGGAAAAGAAAACCATCAGTTGTCCAGCGTGCTAAAGAGGCATTGATGGAGGAATACTATAAGCTGGATTATGAGGATACCATTGGAGATGTTAAGACAAGGTTCAAGTATGCCAAGACCAAACCTAATAGATATGGGTTGAGCACTGCTGAGATTTTAATGCTGGATGACAAAGAATTGAACCAATATGTTTCCTTGAAGAAGATCACTCCTTATAGGGAGAAGGAGTGGAAGGTGCCTAATAGTCAGAGGCTCCAGCTCAAGGTGAAGAAAACCGAGACCCTGGAAGCGGGATCTTCCAAGAAGCACAAATACAATGAGAAAAAGAGGCCTCATGATGAACCGGGGATGCTGGCTATGGCTGTTGATGCTGGTGAAGGTAGTGAAACTGCCAAGTTGTCCAAGAAAGCAAAGAGAAGAAGACGTCAGGCAGAACTTAAACCAACACAGGGGAGGCTCTTGATCTATGGAAAAGTAAGCTCCAAGTCCAAAGGCAAGTCCAAAGGGAAATCTAAGAAATAATCTCCTTGGTGGATTAGGGCTGTGCATGCAAATTTCTTTTGGTAGTACGCTTGGGAATTTATTGGGAGCATTTCTTGGTAAGATTTCAACTTTATTTGTCACTTAACTGGTATGTTGGCATGATGTAATACAATTTTCCTCTTAGGAGAGAAGGTCAAAGATTTGTCATTGGTTAATGATGTACAAGAAAGCAAGCTGATTTCATATTTTCTACAGATAAGACTTTGTGATTGCATAATAGCCCAGACTTGCAGTTCAAGGATGCCTGCTTTTAAATGTGAAAGTTAGTGCAGAACATAACAGAGTGTATGGTACAAGATAATGTCGTGATATGCCTTTACCTTTATGCCATGTTTAGTGTTGCACATCAATCTCACTTGGAAGTGCTGAATTGACCATATGCTGTGATAACTTTGCATTTTTTTGAGTTTCTTGAATCTAATCTTGACGTGGAAATTACTAAAATTCAACGCATGACAAGTATGATTTAAAATATGATTAATTTCCTAGATGGTTGAATTCGATTTATTGGTCATCTTTTTCGTGATGCCATTATATGTGAAAACGAGTTTGTGAATTTGTCCATGGAAAAGATCATCCCATTTAGATCATGTATTTTATCCAACACCATAATTAATCTAAGTTCAAAAAGTTTTACACACTGTATAAAAAATGAGCTAAAATTGATATACCATGCCAAGTTCAAATATGTTTAAGACAAAATTTATATTTAATTAAGTAAAAAAAACCTTGTCAATGTTAATAAAGTTATCAAATTTTATGCTGGTTTTAGTTATTAAACCCTTGAACCAAATATCCACTTACCCACATAGTCAAATGTTTCTCTCTTTCCAATGATATATATGAGGCAGATAATAAATAGTTGCAGGACATGTTAAGAATTTTTAATAGCTATGCTGATGGGGGCACTGCAATAAACATAATGGTACTAAATGTTTTTGTATGGATTGTGTAGGGGTAGTAGCAAGCTGCAGAGTCATTGGCCAAAAAAAAGTAGTAGACTATAGAGAGAGACAATGAGAATAGAGAGCATTTAAGGGCCTGGCTTTCTCTGGTCATCAGGTGCCATGACTTCTTCTTTTGCAGGGCCCAGGTAGATGTGGTGAGGTTTGTTGAATATGGATGGATGAGACGAATATCATTAACTCTCTATACTCTCTATTCAGTTAGCATCTTTATTACTTTTGATTATAGGAAAAGTCTTGAATTCCTCTACTAAATTTAAGAAAATTTAACTGGAAAATAGATTTTGCATCAAAGTTGATAGATGGTAATTATTATCTAAGTAGGCAACACTAGAAAAATTCTGAGTGAGTGCTTAACACATATTCTTCTCTGTAATTGTTTTTTCATTATATTATCAGTGATTTTTCATGATAAACCTGGAAAGACATTCACAGTCACTCTGGATAATCAATATGTACAGAAAAAGCAGCTGTGGACTACAAATGCAAATACCTCAACAGAATCTCTCTCTCCCTCTCCCCCTCCCTCTCCCTTTCCCTGCAACATGGTTCAAGACTCGAGACATCTCTCTGCATGCAAACTGTGTAAAGCAAAGCAGATGTAAAGGAAAAGTTACCATTTGAAAGAAACAGAAGAAAGATAAAAGAAGAGAGAAGATAGGAGACCCCCAACGAGAGGGAGGTCTCTTTTCCTCTTCGGTTTTCCTGTTCTTTTTCGGGTAATCTTTTGCTTTGTTTATTCCAGAAGCTGAATTAATTTGTAGTCATTATTAAGTGAGAATTTAGTTGGCCAAAGCAATGTAGAGTCATTATTACCTGACTTTCTTGGAATGATTCAGAGGGGGAAGCTGATGGCTCGAGGATACCTGAGAGATTCCCACAATCATTCACCCTCAAACCGAGGAACAGACACCCTCTAAATAATACCCAACCCAGCAGAATAGATATCATTATAGATATCATTATTACTATTAGCAATCTCCAATCATATCATCCCTATAACTTGAAACTTGTTGCTGAAAAATTAAGCCCTATCTACTTTGCCCATCAATACTAAATGAGCTGCCCACTCACACTCCTAGGAGAGAATCATCTTATTATACTTGGAATATTTCCATGGAATCTGGCTATGGAGCAGTGTTTATAATTGTTTAAGCCTGCTGATGTTAGTAGCTAAAGTATATCAAACTCAGCTTCAGGATGAGTCTTGAGTCCCCAGAAAGAAGGGGAAACTCTAAGATAGAGCTAATCAGAAAGAATTACAAAGTTCTAGGCTCAACAACATACTAAGGGGATCCACAGATGGTATACAGAAAGAATTACAAAGTTCTAGGCTCAACAACATACTAAGGGGATCCACAGATGGTATACAGTTATGCAGGAGAAGTCTGAATACAAAATCAAATTACTCTCATACCATACAAAAATGAAATAAAGGGTCTTCTACATCATCTTTATTAAGAAATTGATAGCCCTGGGTAACCACCAATCTCAGCCCTGAGAGAATGCTCTCCCTCCATCTTCCTCTTTGAAATAGGCTAGTACTTGCACTGGAAGAATAACATTAAATAGAGGGCTACAATGGTACCTCCGTGTCCAATTTTATCCAATAAGATCAGGACTTTCCTCCTCCATTGACAAAACGTAATCAGGCATGTCCAGCCTAGGCCCAGCAACAGACCTGTAAATGTAGAGCTTTTGAACGGTGAAGCTCTCTGGCCTGGACTCAGCCACTTCACTGGTCTCATCAATGACCTCAACATTGAGTCTTCGCATCCTCCGACACAGGAGTTTGCATGCCCCAAAGCTCACAGAGCATGAGGACATCCAAAGGGATCGCATTGTCTCAAGCTTCTCCGCATTTGCCAGGAGGGCCTTGTCGCCAAATGGGCAGTCACGGATCTCAAGCTTCCGCAGGCTCTCACAACCTGAAAGCACTAAGTGGAGGCCGAGGTCACTTTCCCCCGCAAAGGCCACGGACAACATCTCGAGCTTCTTGGCATGAGTTCCAATATATTCAAAGACTCGATCTGTGAGAAGGCCCGACAGAGACAGACGGCAAAGACCCTTGCAGTGCTCAACAATTGCCCCGAAGCCAGCATCGAGAGGTTGTAGAGTTAGGTAGTCGGGAGATCGGGGCTCAATAATGCAGAGGCGAAACCTTGTTAAGTTTGGGCGATTCTGGGCAATAGAAATTAGAGCAGCATTGGACATTTGGCGGCAGAAGTAGAGGACAGACTGAAGATTAGTACACCCTTCTGAGACAGAAACAAGACCCCTCTCAGTCAAGGCTATGTCAAACTCATCCTCCTCATAGGGATCAGATGGAAACACTCTTAGCTCCCGAAGATCCTTACAGGATGCTGCTACAGCTTCCAATCCACAGTCCTCAATGTAGTCCAGCACCTGAATATCAAACATGACATATTTTAAGAATATACATACCAAAACCCATGATAGCCATATCTCAAATGAGCAAAATTAATTTTTTCATTTTACCAAATATATGCATAAAAATCTTTAATTCTTCCACATAAACTCTAGGGATAGAATAAATCAGAAAAAAAAAATTTGCATGCACTTCATAAAGATAATTTGGACAATATTAAAGAAGAAAATGGACACAACTTTCAAATTTATTTCTCCTACCCAACAAAAATTGCTCGATAGCTGAGAAAAATAACCAAATTCACAGAATCAGACAGAACCCATGGGAAGAGATAAAAATTATGTTTCTCAAGAGGTAAAGAGTCCCTCAATGAGGGATTCCATGGCGGAAATAGTAGTATAAATGTAGAAGAAAGAAAGTGAATAAAATTCTGTGACATACCCAGAGTTGTTGCAGATTGGGACACTGACTCACAAGTTTTGTTAGGTCAGGGTTTTGCATAGTCGTATAGCTCAAATTCAATGATGTTATCCCAGAGCAAACAGAATAAACTGCAGGAATGTAAGCAGGGACTGCATCCCAGAAACCCGAGAGACTCCTCAACTCCTTCAGACATGAGAAGGCCCCTGATAAGCTTGAGAATACATCAGGCCTAAGCTCCGCGTTGTAAGCACCAGTGCCCAGCTCAATAAGCTGTGGTGCCTGACGGAGGAGACAGGCAATTCGGTCAATAGGGACTGCCCGGTTGAGACTGAGGGACCTGAGGTTCGGGCAGCGACTCACAAGACGCTCTAGAGCAGAGAAGCTCACCTCAGAGCCCAGACAGGAAATATTGAGGGACACAAGTGATGTGTAGCTGTCCGGAAAGTGACTGAGCCAATGGCCACTGAGATCATCCACTTCACTATCCCTCAGATCAAGCTCCCTCAAGTTCCTAAGATGATCAGAAGGTTTAACCATAACATGTGAAGATATCAACCAAGCAAGAGAGTATAAAGGGTATCTGAGGAACTGTGTCAAAACTCTTAGCAATATAAATGCAAGGTGGAATATCTTAAATCTGCAGAAGAAGCCTAAGTGCAAGAAATGTATCAACAGATGTATAATGGTCCCAACATTTTTACATCCACATATGGCAGATATCAAAGAGGTCAACCAAAAATGGAATAGAACTTATGAAAGTCATAAATACATGAAGTAACCCAAAGAGAGACAAAGTTACTTTCAGCATTAGGAAGCAGCTCCCTTCAGATCTGGATTGATGATACTAGAAATGCAACTTCTTGTCCCATGGCAAGGAACTCCATAGATATTGGACAAAGGTAAAACAAGACGAAAAAGAAAGAAAAAACTAAAAGTACAGGTTAGAGGTAGATGAGGCTCAAAGTAGGATATGTAAGCACCATAGGAAGCCGGAACTCATAGATATAGGCAAAACAAAATGAAAGTGAAGGCAAAAACTGGAAGCATGTATTCCAGCACCTTTAAAACATATTAAGGCAGCTGGCTTTTATCACTGACCAACTATAAGAGCACCTGCACTATAATCTATACCAGATTCAATCAATATTAACCAAAGTTACCAAACTTTTTTTACCAATTCATTGTATCCTGCTGCTTGCTAACAGTTGAGCATGAGCGCCAATCTAATAAAGGTACCTAGAAAACCCTAGATGTACTAGACAAAGCTAACAATTTCGCTGTTTTTCTCCTCAATCTTAACAAGACCATTAACCCAGAAGTTGGGGACTCTGGAGAAAACGTTTGACCAAACAATAGCTCCCTAAAGGATACTTGCATCTTGGAAACCCTGAGGTTAAAGTAAAGCGGAAGCTCAAATCCTTAAATTTCTGTAAAAATGAAACCCTTCTGGGCAGGAACCACAATCTCGGGAAAGGGGAATTTAAAAACAGAGAGCTCAGAACATGGAAAAAATCCGAACCTGCAATTAGCGGCGATGGAAGCGAGCCCATCAGTGGAGAAGCCCTCGCAGGTACTAAGGACTAAGACCCTAAAGTTCTTGAAGGACTTAGCTATGAGCTCCAGGCAGGCATTGGTAACGACCATCCGCTTGAGGTGGATCTCCTCGAGCCAGGGGTAGGAGCTGGCCATGGCGGTAATCCATGGGAATACGTAGCCGCCCCAGCCATCGGGGACAAGGTTGAAGTCGGCGAAGTGGGGCTTTCCCTTGATTTTGATGGATCTGACCTCCGGGAAGCGGCGGATCACCGCGCGTGGACTGATGGCGTAGCAGTTACCGATGAAGACGCGCCGCCGGGACCACCGGTCGATTTCGTACCAGGACTTGCACACCAGCGACACCGCGTTCCGGTCCCGGTCGGAGTGTAGGAAAGAGAATACGTGCTCCAGCACCTCTTCTGGGAACGAGTAAGCCATTTTCTCTGCTCAGAGTAAGGCCCTGGACCCGGAGATGAAATGAGTCAGTTCAGTAGACGAAGAAGATGAGGAAGCGCAGCAAAAGGGAGGGCGGACGCTAGATCTAGATGGCCATTGGAGGTGGAGAGCTTTTCAGTTCGTTCTCTCTCTATCCTCTGTCTTCACAGTAGGGGTTGTTTTTTAGCTACTTTGATGCAGAGAGACTTGATAAGGGGAATGTATGATAAATGGAGGTTTTGAACACAGAGAGAGGTGCGAAAAAAACACAGAGATGGAGAGAGAGAGAGTGACGACCCAAACCAAACAGAGACAGAGAGAGGGAGCATGTGATTGAGAGTGAGGACGGAGGAGTGGTGGTGGTAATCTTTTTTGTTTTTTATTTTCATCTAATTAATAACTTTTATCTCTCTAATTTATTTAAGACATTTTCAAATCTCACTTATAATTAAAAATTAATGAAATTAAGTATTCTTTTACTACTACAACTAAATCATTCCATCTTTTAATGTATTTTATTCAACTTTATTATATATTTTTTAAAATATATTAATCTTTAATTTTATATTCTATTTATTTCGGTTTCTTACTTAAACCCTATTCAACATGCACCACCATGCAAGACAATAAAAACCAGCTTATAAATGACATTCTCATTTTCAAAGCCTCCTCTATATCTTTAATCAAACTCATTGGAAATTATATTTTTCACTTTTGAAATATCCCTTTTATCTTTAAATAATATATATTTATATATGTAAGAAAACATATGCATAATTATATTTTCTAATCATGATATACATAATATAGAAAATAAAATATTATACTTTAATATTATAAATAATGGCCCCAAGGCCCTAACTGTAGGTGTATTCCCAATATTAGGCTCTGACTTTGGTTGATTATGGGAAATGACACTCACTCTTATTTTTAAATTAATTTTAGTTTAATATTTAAAAATAAATGTAATTATTTGTATAAAATAATAAAAAATATAAAAAGTAAATAGTAAAAATTAGGCAAAGCACATCCCATTTTTTATTTTTAGTGAATATATATTTAATCTTATTGTGTACTAATATTAAAAATTTCATACAAATATTCATAATCTCATAATATACTTGACAAAGAAAATTATTAAAAAAACTATTTTAAGATATATTTTAAGCTGAAAATTTTAATCATGCAACATTTTTTTATATTTTAATATACAATGTTTTTTAGAGAGCAAAATACTAAATTAAATTTATAATGTCATAGAATTCAGTTTTCTCTTCATTTTTTTAATTTTCGCTCCTATATTAATTTAGCGAAAAAAACAACCTTATTTATTAGGATATTTATATTTAAAAATCTGTTTTTTAAATTACTGAAACTCATAAGAATAAGAATTAGTTAACTTAAAATAAGAAAAAAGCAGTTAGATTATAAAGATATTTTATGATTATATGTTAAATGAAAACTTTACATTTATTCCCTTTATCTTTTAAACCTTCTCTGTCTTATGTAGGAGATCGTGTGAAAAAGTTATTGAAAATTTTATCATGGGGAATGATCTGATGTGAAGGTTTCAATAATAATGACATCACGACCGTCCAATCATGCGCCATTGATTGTGCTCTGCGTGCTCAGAGGTCCGATCAGCCGTCGATTCCTAGAGCAAGAGCCTCTCGCCTTGCGCTTTACTGACGATCCAGATCCTCCTCGTGATGGGGTACGGTGGCACGCGCTGATCCGAGCCGTTGCTCAATGTTGGAGCCATCAAGCGGCATCGAGGGTCAGGTTTGAGTTAACCTTCAACAATTACATCACATTTGTTGGTAAGAAGCCAACGTTGAATTATTAGATTTCAAAGGGATGCCATTAAATGACGCAACTGCCCCTAATCCAAAATGGCGGTACGGCCCACGCTCCACATGGAGGAGGGATGATATGGTAAATAGGGTGACAGTGGTGCTGTGGGTATTGGACAGCCCCCACTGTGGATTCCATGGACCTGTCCTTTTTATGTCTGAAAAGAAAAAGCTGACCCCTCCCTGAAAGGCAACCAACGGTCCCAAATGGAGACTCGGTCAAGGAGAGATCTCAGCCGTTGAGATTCGTCATGTTGGCCTCCTTATCTGCACCACTGTAGGGCTTGTCCCTTCTCATCCTGCTCATGGGGAGCCCATTGTTTGAGATGAAATTATTGGCCAGAAAATAATTCTTAATATGTATATTTTTTTTTCTGGCTAGAGAATGAAGTGTATAATATATAAAATTAAGAAAATATTGAGTAAAAATTAATAGTTCACCTTCAAAATTTATTTGTATGTTTAACATAATAAATTATTTTATCCATATTATTAATATGCTATAGAAATATTCAAACTTTATGCATGCAACGTCAAAATATATGATGCGACTCTTGCCTTGAATAAAAACAACCAAGGCTGTGCAGAAAAAAGGAGGGCTACGAAAGATAGAACTCGGCTAAGAGCTTAGAATATTGGAGGCAGTTGAAGGGAGGTCTTAATGAGTGTTGCAGATGTTGAAGAGCTTTCCGATCTTCTCTTCTCCCCTACAGTAGTACTCCTCATCCCTTGAAGCTAGCTAGTTAAATGTGAATAAGTCCATCAGATCAGGGCAGAACGAACGTTGAGCACGAGCATCCCTCCAACCTCTGCATCACTCAACAAAACTTTCATACGGTTGCCTCCAAGATTTCGATCCCTCAGTCGTCCATCAGAAATTAAGTGTGGCTACAAACTCAGCGATCTTGCATCAAAGCTCAACTTCGCAGATATCAGTAGGTCTCCGTTCGGCAGACCCCAAGATTCGCAACTCTCAGCTGACATCCATCGGTTGCTGCCCTCAGCCCACCTTTGTCCTTGGCAACCTAATGAGATCTTTCCCAGCCCCTCATCAAGGACACATAAACTTCATTGTTTTTTTTCCCTCCAGATTTTAGCTCAGTTTCGGTTCAATTGATATGTAAGCATATATCATATAATATAATGAATGATTTACGACTTTTTAATGGATATATATATATATATATATGTGCACAATGTTTAAGTGTTTTATGAATCTATGATGATAAATTAATAATAGGACAAGACTGTTGATTATCCAAAATATAAGGGGTAAAAGTATAAATAATCTCAAATTTAAACTTAGTATGAAATGGGTGAATAATAAAGCAAGATACCTTATATATATGTTTATAGTATCCATGCCTTACTTTATATAAAATCGGTTCAAAATCTTAGAATTTGGGGCATGCCATACTATTAATGAAAATTGGATACTACATATGATATGTAGGTACCCTATTATAACCTATAAATCAATTACAAATAAATATAAAATAATAAAATATATTATCAAAATTTAGATAAAACAAAATTAAGTTAATAGTCAATATAAAATATGATAAATAATATCTTAAGTATTTATCATATACTTATTTAAAAATATTTTATAATATAAAATTAATAAGATATTTTTGAAATGTTCTTAATAAAATATCGATTCAACAATGAAATGAATAAGAAAAGATAAAAATTTTAAAATTAATTCTAAATTTATAAACAATTATAACTAATTATATATTTTATTTCTTAGTAACATGTATATTTAGAGTATCAATAAAAATTTAAATAAGTTGGTTGTTAACGTCCATACATATTTTAAGTGCAACACAATATATATATATATATATATATATATATATCATAATTAAGGTTAAAAGTAGACACGATAGATAGACACATGAGAAGAGCAGGGTCGGTACAATATCCATGGCATGATGGTGCTCTAGTCACCTTCCACTAGATGTTGGTGTTGCTATTGTGTTGCATCTCCTTGTTAGGCTTGGACTTGGATTTTAATGCTCTCCTGTGGGACCTTCTTGCTTCTTTATTGCGTAGGCCCTTCATGAGTCGATTTTGCCATATGAGTTCATCATTTGTCAATGGAATTTCATTATCTTGGCATAAGGTAGTGGAACTCATGGTGGTTATTGGGAAGTCATTCACCTATATACATCATAACTAGGTGCACTATTTTCTCAAACCTATCCCCCAAGCATGGAGGGGAGGAGTAGGGAGGTGAGTGACATGATCCCAGGTAGCAGGAGGACTAAGGAGGATTGCCCATGTTTAGGGTTTCTTAGAGCCCTAACATCAAAGTATGTGATTTGAAATTTAAATTTCTTCTTGGGTCATCATGAGAAGCCCCAAGAAGAAATTTCAAAACTCCATGCTTCAACTTAACAAAATGATCATATATTATGTTCAAAGAGGTTTTCAACTCGTATTTTAAATTCATTTTAAGATTTATAAGTGAGTTGGGAGAGCAGAAGCAAACATAAAAGGGTGCAAGTTGAAATTAAGCACCCATAAGTTTTTTTTAAAAAAATATTATTAGTAAGAAACATCAAAATACTTGTTCTTTAGAATATGTTTTCTGGATATGAGATCAGAATAGAGGTGCGTACACCGCCCAAAACAAACATTATTATTATTATAATGGGAATCAATGGACAATTCGTGGGGCTGAGTTGTTTTGCACGTAAACTACCATTATTTTAATCCCACAGACTCTCGATATGGTTTAAAAAATGCAAAAAAAAAGGCTAATTAAGAAAGCATGGAAATGGACCACCAAGTAGCAGGTCAAGTGGCTGGATTGTATACATGCTGTATATTTATATATATTTATATATATATATAGATATATGCATTTATGAGTTCACTGAGTTCCAAGTACCTGCAACATATTTTTAATTTTTATTTGTGATATTCAAATATTATAATATTTAAGCAATCCATTTAATACTATAAATATGATGCGATTGATTGAAAATATATAAGGTTCAAATTTTATATAATATATAGCTCATATACATTTATTTGAACATTTAAAATTTAAATTATCAATAATTGAAAAGATATAAAGATAAAATTTTAAACAAGATATGGTTATAATATTTTAACTAAAAATATATGAGTGGAAAATTTTCTCGATGAAATAGATTTATCTAAACTGGAGTCCAACATTTTGTGTTTTTTTGAGCAAGAAAACATTTTATGTATTAAAATAGCAATATTGGAAGATTAGAATACAAGAATATGGGAATCTTATGTAAGGATCAAATGGATACATCTTGCAATTTGTTTGTTTTTTTGTTTTTTTTACAATTTGTTAGATCCATAGAAATCACAGCTAGAACAAAGACAAACTAATAAATGTGAAAAGAAAGAGCTTAATTACTAAGACACTAAAAAGAATATCACCCCTCCCTCCCTGCCCTAGAATGGCATATAGCTCCTTCCGTATATGATTTATTCTGCTGGCACACTGCACTGGCACTGCCATGCCGACCTGTGTGTTGACATCACAAAAACAAATCATGACTGAGACACCTTTATTCACATTAAACTAAATGCTTTGTATATTTGAATAATTGCTCAAATAATATCATCTTAAATAAATGGAAACCCCCAATATTCCTAATAAAAAAATCATATAATTGACCATGTTCTTAAATAAGCCATGACAAGTGAAAGTTCTAATATTTAGAATTCTTTTTAATTAAATCATATATATTTTATTTATATAATATTAATTCAATGTATTTAATTTCATCACATATATATTATAATTTTTGTAACCCAATAATATTTATCTTTTTTCTTCTCCCACATATATAACACACTAAAACTTCACATGACTAGTAAAAACATAAAACTCATTCAATTATGAAATTTGTGTTATGGTAAAGTGCAAATCTCTTATTATTTCAAATTGCTTCTCTTATCTCATTGTTAACGTTTGGTTTATTCATCAACAATGTCCATAAAATATTAGAGCTATTCAAATTAATTAATTAGTACTTAGGTACTTGGAAATAGGGTGCAAATTAAATAGACGTGCCATCATCTTTGACTAGTCGTGAATAGTGCAACTTGGGATCCCACGAAATCCCAACTATATATCCTAATTGGTTGATAATTTATCAATCATATTAATATTCTTACGAAATGTCAAAGGAACGGTTCGAATGTCTCATCCAACATTAAATGAGTATTGTGCACTATTTTTACTCACACAAACATAGAAAAGGTTAATTTAGACGAATTATTTGATAAAAAATTACTTTATATTAATATTATATATACTATTTTAAATAAATTTACATTCAATATCCATAATATAAAAAAACTTATAATGGGATAATTTTATTTCTATAAGTAACATATTTTAATATCGATTCAAAATTAGTAATTACATACTGAGTTCGTAATTAAAAAAGAAAAAAAAAGGAAAATATGGTTTTATATTCATTTTGTTGGCAATAAGAACTTCTTTTCCAAGTTGTTTTTTATGAAGTTCCCATAATGATGAGAAAAATAACTCAAGCAATATCCATCAATGACTGAGATATAACGATTATATAACTTTTCTTTTTTTATCCTAATAAAGCCCTTAAAAATCGTCTAAATTCTTGATAATTCCAGCATAACTATGCGACCATCATTCAATCATACTAGCATAACTATGTTCCAATCTAACAATCCCCGTACCCTTAGCATTTATGATTCTAGAAACTTAGTACAAGCACCTTACCCATCTTATCATGTAGTCTGCTACTTTATTGTATTTACTATATTATCTTGTGCATTTCTATTTAAACACATATAATCTCTGTAACACGAAGAGTAGTAGATTTACCCTTCTTGATCTCTCTAATATTCTTATGGTACGAGAGTCAAGCAATCTTCTTCTTCCCTGATTCTTAAT
The DNA here is from genome assembly GCA_030064435.1 of Trapa incisa. Lineage (NCBI taxonomy): Eukaryota > Viridiplantae > Streptophyta > Magnoliopsida > Myrtales > Lythraceae > Trapa > Trapa incisa. The sequence goes on along the minus strand of CM057770.1, from coordinate 3,537,644 downwards.
GCACTCAAGTTTTATACATTAATCATTCAACCCTATCCATAATCTCTGCAATCACATAGATAACAAACTATTATAGTAGACTAGTCTCAAATCAATCAAACATTCAGCAGTAAGTAACCTCTTTCACTGTCAACAATCTCCAATCAACTCGTACATCATTTATGATATCCATTATCGACAATAGTTGTAGCAATCTCCATCATACAAAGACATATTGCATCAATGGAAAATTCAAGCAACACCTTTCAAATATCTAATTACTTTTTTAAGGATACTTCCCAAAGCACGTATCAAATTATACTGATCAAATTATTAACTTTATCAAATAGTACCGATTGAATTATTATCTTTAAGATAATAACATTACGTTACTCTTGAATTCTTGTGATATAGGCAAATATGCATTAGGGACTATTCCATGCTTCAAGAACCCTTATCATCCAATTAGACACTCATGATAAATTTTGTTTTATAACTTTTTTCTTATTCGTTTCCTCTAAAGCTAACTTGCAGGTAGTTGGCGCATGGCGACACAGAAGACAACAACATTGAGATTTTGGAAAACTCAAATTAGACCAACTCGGATCGGGGAGGGGTGAGAAATGGAGAATTAATTACCAAATAACCTAAAAATGATAAAAATGTAATTTAAGAACAAATGTGTAAATAGATAAAATTTTAAAAAATATAAAATAAAAAAAGAAAAATTGAGTCATGTTAGGTCCATTAACACAGGTGTCCTTTTCCATCTGACTCACCTCCATATTCTATCCCATATTTACAAAATGTAACACATTCGTCCTCTAAAATCCCCAAATTTTAACCAAATGGAATACCACCAATGGTATGGGTAAGCTGCCTGTGCTCTTTCCGAGCTTACATTAAAATAAATTGAGTTATCTCTTAATCATTTGATTGAACTAATCTCAATAAATTGGGGTTGGGAGTTGGTGCTCGAGAGTGGTCATTACCAAGTGACACACAATAAGCCCATCTCTTGACCAAATATCATCCAAAAAAGGCATAGTTGAACTTGTAACTTTCTCCCCAATACTTATTTTAAAAACACATCCACTCAACTTGCTATTGGTGAGGAGCAAATAACTATGAAATTTAGACCACTAAAAAAATGAGTTGTGTTATTTTTGATCTACACCCACCACAAAAACCTTAACGAAGAACCCAATTTTTTGTTGTTTTTCATGCAACAAAAAGTATGGATCAACTCTTGAAGCTTCCCTTAATACAAATTGCATTAATTTCCCATCTTTTGTTTTGAATTGGCTTTGGAATTCAAATTCAGTGCAGGCACTCACTTTCTAGCGACCAAGATTCAAACATCTGATTCTCACTTTTTTGACCACAAAATGACCCGATTTTTAGCTCTATTGAACTGTCTTGACATCCTCTAAAGAAGGTGATCTTGGTCGGGCAAGAAGGTGATCATCAAAGCTCCAACAAGCCCCGAAGTGCTGCTATATTATTTTTTAATATAAAACACAGTTTCTTTCCCAACCACCCCTGCCTCCTCCGACGACCTCATGACCATTGAACGGTCCAAACAATCTCTTGAGGACCCCAACTACCTTCCCCTACATTTAGGGTCGCCTCCCTAACCATCTCTGGTAAGGTTTTCAACCAATTTTCTCATTTTTACTATTTAGACAACTCTACAAAATGACCGAAAAATGGCAAAAAATGTTTGGTTAAAATTTCAAACGCATCATAAAGCATAGGAAGATGATTAGAAGTGTTTATGATGGATTTGAGGACTAATAACATGGTTATGATGGTTTTTGAAGAATGAAGAATAAGTTGAAATATTTTAAAAGTTTAGAAACTAATTAGTAAAATGGAGAAAGTAATAGGAAAATACATTTGATAGAATTCTTGATGACTTGAGTGATTTTTGGAATTTGGGTATTGAAAATGTGATTTTGAAGGTTCTGGACTAAAATGAGAATTTTTGGAAGTTTGGGGCCATGTATGTAATTTTTGAAAGTTTGAAGGCAATAATAAAAATTTGAAAAATTTAGGGGAAAAAGTTAAAATTTAAAATAATGAGATAAATTAGTAATTTTTTAAAGTTTGAGAAAAATGATATAATTTTGAAAATTTAGGGGCAAATAGGTCAAATTGGTAAGTTTGAGGGTAATGATAGAATTTTTTAATGTTTATGGGGGAAAGTGATAATTTTTAAAAGTTGGCGGCAATGACTTAATTTTTAAAAAATGAAGGGTAAACAAATATTGGAAGATTTGCGGGTAAGGACATCCTTTTTGACCGTTAAAGTGAAAGAAAGTAACATTTGAAAGTATGAGAAAAACAATATAATTTTTATAAGAATATAGGCCAAAATATAATTTTGGGGACGATGGGGCTAAAGTGTAAAGTGAAAAAACTTTAGGGCCATACTAGGAAAAGAAACTCGCGAGAAACAAGATTAAACCATTCAGCCGTAAAATTGACTATAGTGAAAAATATAGAAATTACATTAGTTGTAAAGTAAAAATTGTACTATTACACTTAAATAAAATTACCCGAATAAGATATAATTGATGTATGTGTAAATTTTAGGTGAAAGGATGAACGACTAAAGAAACAAATACGTCAAACAAATATTATCGGGGGAGAACAAGACTTGTGGACTAAAGTCCTAACCCATATGAGTGAGATTACTCAGGTCGAGTTCGATTGAATTGACTCAATGCACTTACAACTTTAAAAATACAAACTACCTTGTGATTTATAAAATATTCTAATAAAACATGTATCAACCTGATATAGAGAACATTTTTGAGACATGACCTGACCAATTTTGAAAGATGGGTCAAGACCTAAATTGATTTATGAAGGTGAGTTGTGACTCAAAAATATTTTTGAAAAGTGAGTCACGACTTGAGATATGTCATGCCCCAACTCGATTTACTCGGCCGACAGTCCCATGTACCCTAATAATCCACTCAATATTACCATGGTGGGTACCTTCACTATAGTAACACCAAAGTGACTAATGCTTACTTCCCTTTTTTCTCTGATCTTTTGCAACTAAATTTGAATTTTTCTTTATAAAGGAAGATCCCAAAATTTATTTCACAAATGACATGGGAAAGATAGCAGTTGATAAGAATTTAGATTGAATCCTTCATATGCAAGTAAAACGCTACCTCACACGACGCCTAGCTGAGAGATGCTCTCCAACTCGTGTCATGCGATTTCTCAATTATTACCTACAATCGTTTTGGGGGAGGGGATAAGCTCACAACTCAGTGAATGAGACTCTGACTTTGGGCCACTTCATTACTTACAACTCAAACAACCAAAATCTAACTTTCTAAACATATATCATTATCGGGGTCCTTAGCATTTTCATGTATCGATTTCACTTAGCCCCATGAGACTCCTGCCTCGGGCTGCCTGTAATTGTACTCTATTCTACGATTGGGTTGTTATCGGATTGCCCCCACCCCCCTCACACACACACAATCAACAAATATAATTCATATAAATATTAGAAACTTAACACACACTAGGCACTCATGGACCACACATACACATGCTACTTATGACCCTCATACATGGGCATCTCACTTGCCATAATTCACTCTCGAATGGTATTTCACGATACCAATAAGGTCCATGAGAGTGTTAGAGTCATGTGTACTCTTCCACAAGCAATGCCCCTCGGGCTTGTCTCTTACAAGCATGTTTTTGCATCCGGGGGGTCACGACCAACTTTCCCATGAACAACCTTGCTCATGCCCCCTTACACATTCAACTCAATTCCGCCTCATTCTCATTGCAATAGTGTGAGTGAGATGGTGGTACCCATACATCAACTGGGTATCTTGAGAAATCTGGAAGAAATCAATCATTCTCCCCTTATCTCCACTTTCCAATTTCCCCCGACATCAACATTAACTCAATAGATGTTCTTCCAATGCCCGTGCCACTTGATACTTGTCACGCCCTTGTATTAGAGACCAACTTTTGAAAACTTGGAAAATGAAAAGAAAGTTTGGGGAAATTGGGCAAAAAGGAAAAAAAATCATTAGTTGGAAAATCCCATGCATAATGTAACAATGTTTATATGTGAAGTTAATACTAATAGATACTAACAAGAGACAAACTCTTGTAGGAATGAGCCCTAAGAGAGGAGCTCTACATGCCCAACAGATTGCTGAAACACAACCGATGAAGATCGACATCGAAAGATTGGTATAAGGGAATGGAATTCGAGTAGCAAGGCCCCGATGAAGTGATTTTGGAAGATAGGATCCTCTATAGCATCCAAGGAACCCCAATGAATGGAAAGCCTACAAGAATTGCATAGATTCGTATTTCAAATACGTAATAGTTTGTAATATGCCCCTATAAGCTATGGATGGTGTAGCAGTAGGAGAGGCTGAAGGAATGCCTCCTACAGGAGAAACAATAGTGAGACCTAATACGGGGAATGTGCCTCCCTAGGAAGCAATATGCATACATTACTTTGACATACCGAAGTGCCTGAAATCACTTCGATTATTGGGTTGCAAATGTTTCAGCGGTGAAAAAAATGCTATCTTAGCAATGGAGTGGCTACAAAATAGACAAAAACTCATGACGGTTATGAAAGTGTCAACTACAGAAAAATAGTCATGGCTAGATTTATATTGGAGGGCCATGTGAGCCGATGGTGGGAGAACACCTTACCAATATCTTATACCCTACCAACCTAGGAGGACTTCGAGCGGAAGTTCAGGGAGGAGTACCTAGCTTCTCACCTAGTGAATGAAAAGAAGTTGGAGTTCTGCAAGCTCTAACAAGGCTTAGGTACCATGAATGATTATGAGAACTGGTTTAATGAGCTATGCCTGTTTGCTTTGAAATTTACTAGTCTAGGAGAGACATATGTCAAATGTTTGTGCAAGGATTGAACTTTAGTATCAGAAGGATACTAGGAAGTGTAGGGAAACCCAAAGATCTGACCTTAGTAACATGCTTGGATTTATACTAGAGGGCCGTGCGAGCCAATGGTGGGAGAACACCTTAGCAATATCTTCTACCCACCAACTTGGGAGCACTTCGAACGAAAGTTTAGGGAGGAGTACCTAGCTACTCACTTAGTGAATGAAAAGAAGTTGGAGTTTTGCAAGCTTCAATAAGTCTTAGGTACCATGAATGACAACGAGAATAGGTTTAATGAGCTATGCTTTTTTGCTTCAAAATTTGCTAATCCAAGAGACATATGTCAAATGTTTGTGCAAAGATTGGACTTCAGTATTAGAAGGATACTAAAAGTGTAGGGAGACCCACATATATGGCCTTAGTAATATGTAAAGGTTATGAGTGCAAAAGTATATATCAAAAAGCGTAAAAGCACTTTGAGAATCAAAAGTAAAGGGAAGTATCGTTGGAACCTGACATGGAATTGGAGCCAAGGGCTAAGAACCTCTCTAGGGATTTCCTATCAAAGGGGTTAACACAAGCCTCAGTCACGTGGAATGGTGACCAATGAACATAGAGGCAAGAAACCAAAAATGAGAAACCCACCCAAGGAAATAATACTAGGAGTATGACAAGGGTAAAGATGTAAGTCACCTATGTGAGAGATACCATGGAGGGCCTTGTTGTAACATTGCGACTTGAAATGAGTGTGGTCAGTTAGGACATATCTCTCGATATTGTCCTCATGGAAACTCACAACAGAACACAGAGATATTATCTACCTCCCACTCCTAGAAGTATCGAGACCCCCAAAAGGGGAAGACTGTTGCAAGGAGCAATGATCCTGAGGGGTAGCACACGAGAGGAAGTGTATCACCAAGTACCCGAGAGAGGATCTAAACAAATAAAAAAAAGGAGGATCTTAATCCCAATCAATAGAGGATGGGAAGAAGAATTTTTAGAAAAAGAGATTGGGCCAAGATCTGGTCAAATCAGAGGTGAACCGACCTTAGAATGGCCAAAAGCGATCAAACCAACATAGAGCAGTAAAACCCCCCAAATTTTTGAGGGTACTAAACAAATCCAAATAGAGTGGTTCTTATGTCCATTTAATAGGAAATTGAATGTAGAATTTGTGAATATTTTTATTTTCTCAAGAATCAGTAGGATAAGGGGTGAACTAGGCCAAAAACTATTGAACCGATTGAGAAATTCATTAAAAATCGGTTCGCTACAGTGTAGACTAGTTTGCACACCACGTTGGGCGCGCACACACGCTACACGTGTGGAGCACGGGGCGTATGCATGTGCAGCCACACACGTGTGTAATCTTCTTTGTTCGACCCCAACCCAATTTTTGTGAAAAATCCCAATAATGATCAACAAACACCCTAAAACCCATCGCTTGGGAAAATTAATTCATTCACATGGCTATAGGCTATAGAATGATAAAAGAAGTCTATGGATGGATTGTCACATGAGTCTAGAATATATCCATATAAATATCAAGTGTTCCCTCACCGAAAATTGATCGAAATTCTCTATAGAAACAACTCCTAATTCTAATGACCCGACTTGTAGAGAGCCTAGATTTGCTGTTCTGCCACCTCATAAGGCGATCTTGGTATCCCTAGAAAGCTGAGGAAGTCAACTTTCCATCGCCACCTCTCTCGATCCTCAACTCTCACTCTACCGACATTGACATGATCATACAATGTCGGAGCTCTGACAACTGAAAATAAAGCACTCATTTCAAAGGCAAATTCCAATGGCCTCAACGACCCTCAAATGCTGAGAAAAATTCAGCATAATCCTTACACCACCAGATTCCATAGCCACCAGGCTTGCTCGATTTGAGTTAGTATTGAGTAAGAATTAGGCTTGTTAGAAAAACCCAAATCCTGAACTCTAACCTATGCCTAACCCGAAGTTTTTCAGGTCTTGGGTTAGGTTTGAGTCTCGAGTTTGGATCCAGACCTGAGAAAATCTTCGGGTTTGGGTCCTACCCTGGACCTGAACTTTTGGTCCCTGGTTCAAGGCTTGGACTCGAGACCCAAAGTTTCGGTCTAGGGTTCCCTTTATTAAGCACGAAGAGGTCGTTGTCTCTACTAGAGAGGAAATGAGGATGCCATCCTCGATCTGTACGACTTCCTCACCCACTCTTCAGTTTTCCATGTCTCAACATATTCTTGAATTAGTTATTTACATTTTCTTCTTGAATATATTATGTAATCGTGTTTTTTTTCTCTCTATTTTCCTCCCCCTTGATTAGATGCAGAAAAGCAATTGGCATGCAAAAAGTGGTGCTAGCTTTGTTAAGCTTTTGAAACACAAGGAAATTGGAAATGTCCAGTTTGTCATGAGGCAATTGAAAACCCTAAAGATCTACACCAATCATTTAGGTTCACGAATCACATTAGCATCTCTATTTATTGATTTGCTATTGCAACACTAATATTGGGTCTATGAATCATTTTGTAGTGGAAATTAAAACATTCCACAAATGATCTACTTCTCGTAAATAGCATTTTGTTAACCCTGGGGAAAGTAGTAACTTACTTAATGGAAAATCCTTGTGTCCTTCCTTTCATGGTTCTCCTCGATTACTAGCTCTGTCGGAGCTCCGTCACAATATACGAGATCTTTCTCTCCTCCTTCATTCTTCCCTGATACCTAAAAAATGTATTGGGGAGGGGGGAGGGTGAGCCAACACTTAGTGAGTGCGAGAACCGCTTATCGAGTTTCTTAAGGCTAGATATTGCCTCTACTCAAAACGATTATAAGCCTATAACATTTGATGTCTTTTAAGTGGTTTTTCATCAAAACTATCATGGGGTTTGTACCCCATACAGATATCTTTTCAAAATGCTTATCTGTAGTGGTTCCTTTTGGAATACTCCCATTTTAGTTTACTTAGCCTCCTTACGAGGCTTTTGGGTGTAGTTGGACGGAAACTCTTCCCCATTAACCAACCCTGTGTCTTTTAGGACGACTCTCCTTTCTTTGTCTCCTTTTGGCAGACTTCACATCCGTGGCATCTCTAAGTTCAGAGGATTTCACTATACTATTATGTTATACATATCATGACTGAACTATCTCTCTAGACGTGATTAATAAGGGTATTCTACCCTTCGGACATGATCTCACAAATCAGGCCTGGTTCTCGTGTAGAGTCCCTACTCTCACGGGAACTAGTTCATTAACCCATATAAATCTATTGCAATATAAAATTAATTGCAAGATAAAGCATAACACACACATAATTCACTTTTCCTTTCCTGGTTTTCTAGTGCCATCCTCATGTCTTGTCCCTCACAAACAACACACAATTCTCCCCTTATAGTCTCTCGGTAAAAGGCATTCACTCCCTTATTTCCTGACTGTGTATGTAAATGACACACTCTTGTATCCACTCAGATGCGAATGTAGTGCATGAATGTACATATCACAACTCAAATACGGATGGCTCATTATTGGCCCAATCCGTCTATCGATAATTAGTTCATGGGGTAGGCGTTCATGCCTTACCTCCATTTATCCGCCACATCTGCCGTATTCATTCTCAGAGTACGATTTTCACTCAACCATCTCCATTTCATAATTATTAAGGATTTTATTTTTGTCGCACTTAGTGATTTCCTTGGGAGCCTAGTCCTCACTAGACCGTCTCCCTCATACGATACATCGTATATGGGTCACCATCGGCTCCCAATTCGCTATCATATATACGGGCCTCTTTCAGCCCCAAATCAATTTCATATAAGGGCCTCTCTTGGCCCTAAATCAATTTCATAAGTATGGGCCACTATCGACCCTTGAATAATTTTTGTGAATATGGGTCAAGCCCTTGGTTAATCATGGGGTTCAACCCTTTCACTAGCCATCCCCACACGCAATCCTATATGTGGATATTCTCCTTGGATTGTTATTTGATTCCATCACTGGGCCTCATTTCAATTATTGAACTTATGTCCTTAACCTTTATGTTATACGGGGCATTTACTTGGTCCCATGAGTTCATGATCTCTTAGACCCAATGCATATTACGCTCCCTTGGTCGACTTGTAGACCCATGGTCCTTCCTCTAAATGTGAGTTTAGGTTCACTTCCTTAATACGAACTTATCTCTTTTTCTGAGACAAGTCCTAAGTCCATTTTCACTAAAGGTGTCATGCCCCGACCCGGTTTGGTTGGAACCCCGTGAGCAACCCACCACTCCCGTTGGTCTAAGAAGGATTTCCTTTCTTCTAGATCGTGAGAAGTCAGACATCCTTTTAACCTGGTTTCCTAGAATAGTATTATACAAAACTTGAATAAATAAATATTTTTTAAGTATACTTATATTAAGGTTCAACTTCGAGGAATCTTCTAGGGTTTTGTCTCCTTTTCCTGAAAGGGTTAAAAGGGAGGGGGTGAGTTTCTATGACTCAGTGAGCGGGTGATGGGGGTGAGTTTTAAAAATAACTAGTTTATAAAAAACACCTTTCTTTTTCACAACTTTTTTTTTATCATTCTCACTTATTGTGTGTTTAGTTCTTTTTAGCACTTCCCCTTTTCTCGGGAGGCATTTAGCACACATACACATGCCCTTTCTCATAAATGGTACACACATTCGCAAGGCAGTCCCCAACTACACCCACTTGGGGATTAACGCGACTTTATTGTCCACCCTGATAGAAGTTCGACCACTTACCTTGAGTTTGAGTGACACCCCAGATGCCTAACCCTCAGACCCAAAATCACTTCATGTCCGTATGATGATGGAGACCTCATCCACCCCACCCACCCTTGTCTCATTCACAAGAAGCCTAGGGGTTTTCCTCAATTTCTGTTTTCAAAACCTTTTTCCAAGGTTTACCATTCCTGTTTTTCTTTCAAGAATTCCCAAATCTCGAAATTTTTTTTCAATTTCGTATTAAATGTGTTTAGCTCTCTTAGCCCATCCCCTTGCCTTGGGAGGCATTTAGCAAACAAACACACGCCCTTCATCAGGAAGGGTACACACATTCGCAGGTGTAGCACGTCCACTGCACCCACTTGTGGATCGAAGCATCTTTTCTGTCAAGCAAGATAGAAGCCCGTCCACTTCCACGTTGGGTCTGAGTGGATATCATAGACATCCTACCCTCAGACCTGAATACCACTTCATGTTCATATGAGGACGGAGACCTCATCCCAACCCCACCATAGTCTCATGCACAAGAAGCTACTCTGAGCTTTAAGACTGACTGGCATGACGAACTTCCCTTATCTTTGCCATGTTGTGCAGTAGCCCTTAGGACCCATCACTACCCCCTAGGGCATGTTGATGGTCACGTACCACAAGTGCACGCACAAACAATAATTTCCACATATGGCCATTATATTTGGTGCCAATGGTCCAACGACCCGACCCTCAACCCGACCTGCAGCTGTTTTTCTATACCGGTTCATTAACCTGGCCCTGACGCACTGTCGCCAGTCCATCGAGTACTGTCGGTTCTGACTCGGTGCCATGACAAAATTACACAACAATTTCTTTAGAAAATTTCATGGCTTTCTTTACTCAAGTTTGTTTATGAGCTCTTACTCGTGGCCACTAGCCTTGGGCCCACTGCATGTGTTTTTCCAAAACCCAGCATTTAGCCCCAATGAGTTTAAAAATCGAGGCCTCTAACCTATCTGAGCTGTTCTAGCTCTCGTCAAGAAGGTCTCCCAAATCTTTTAAGCATTAGCACACAGTTAGGGGAGGACACTTTTGACAAAAAGTTTATTTTCAACTTTATTCACCAATCGAGTGTGATGATATCTCCGCTTACAAACGGTAAGTAGTTTCTCCTTTCCGCAAAGAAGTTCATCATGCCAAACAAGTATGATGTTGGATAATCCCACTCACAACCGATATGTAGGTTTTTAACTTTTTAACTTGACCATCACCCCAATCAGGTAGGACGTTAAATATGCCACTCACTCGATGATCGTGATGTATTTGTCTCTAGTCGATTTCCAAATCCACGCTAGCTTTACTTGGCTGGTGTTCCGGTTTCTCTCATCCCTACACGATTTGGACATCCTTATCATTTAAGTTTTGGCATAACAACCATCATTTTTTCACGTATGAGTGAATAGACTCAAAATTGTTAATTAATTCTACTTAGGTCCCTAAAGTTCATTTTCCTTAACTTTAGGTCCCTAATGCCAACTTTTCCCCAAATTGAGTCACAAGGTTTCCAAAAATTCCCTTTGTGTCCTCAATTTACTCAAAATTGCATAAGGGACTCATGTTTTCCAAATTTCCAATTTGGTCTTCATCTTTTCAAAAATTACAATTTTGCCCTTACTTTCCAAAAATGGAAAATTTGACACTAAATGTTCCAAAAATTGACCAATTGGTCCCCCAACATCTTTCTTATGGCCAATTGGCCTTCAATTTTGTGAAATTGCAAAGAGGTCCCTCAATTTTTTGAAACCCCCAATTTTCCCCAATTTCCCCCCTTCAAACTGATCGAATTTGATTTTTTTCAAATTGGCCATTCAATCGGGGTTAATTGCTCCAATTGAAGGTCTGGATCAGTTCCTACACTTCCATACGATTCAATTGAGCTTTGAACCGTAGCATTTGGGTCTGAATTGAGCTCAAACGAAGTTTCACCGGAAAATTGCTCGTAGAGAGAGAAAGCTTCAAAAGCTTACCGTTAGAGGTGCGACGGTCTGAGCTCTCGATTGGGAAAGGTAGCTCTTATCTTGAGGTCTCTTCTAAGATAAAAAAATTGCTACAATTGAAGTCAAATTGAGGGTGAATTTAGTTAGTGAATTTTGACACTTTCTCTCTCTAACCCTAATTTGCAACGATTGAGGAGGGCCGAATTGGCTTACCTTTCAGCTCTGTTAAGGTTGTGTGAGGTCTGTGGGGGTGTTGGAGAGGCATGGTTTGGCTGAATGAGGGTTGAATTTGGCCGAATTCTGCTTCACCAAAACAAGGCAGCTTCGGTCCGTTGGAGTTGCTTCATTGTTTGATTCCGTCAGCAGTTCTCGAGTCGAAAGGAAGATGCTATCAGGTAGTTGACTTCCCCTGAAGTCTATAGGACCCAATCTTGTTATTTGAGGCTATGAAAAGTACCCATGTTGGAGCTCTGGTTTGAGATTCACTGAAAAATGGAGCAGTTGAGAGATAATGGCGATTTGAGGTGTGTGGAGGATGAATGAAGAGTAGCTCTTTATATAGGGAGCTTGGAGACCCTCTGTCCGACCACTTTCTATTTTGGTCGAGCTTATCCTCACCCAAAAATGGCTTGATCGAAGCAGTTGCATCTTCTCCGGAGAAGGAAGTTTTCTGCATTTATGATCAGTGTTGTCATTCTGAGGAAGAAGATGACACTATTCCGAACCGTATCAGACCGGTCCGACTAGGTTTAATGGTGAAAATCGGTCGGTTCAAGCTCGATTCGGTAGGTTTTCTCAAAATTAAAAATTTCTAAATTAATCTAAATTCATTCTCTATCAAGTGATGGCTTTAATTTCCCAATTTTAATATTTTAAGCCACCAAGAAAAATAAATTTAGAAACCACTTCAAGTATGGTTCAATCTAGTTCAGGTCTGGTTTTCTTTTCCCATTTGTCCCAAGGTTCTTTTGCATGATTTTTATGACTCTTTGATTCACTTATAATTTGTTAATTTTCTTTTTTTGCCCTTTCTTTATCGGTTATAGTTCGTGAACCGGCTCGATTTTCTATTTTGAAACGATTGGTTCTTTCCTGATTTTCTTAATTATAAAGGGACGTGGTTTGTAACTCTTCTCTCCTTTTAGGAGTTTTGTCCCTAAAACTTAATTAGTATCCTTTGCATTGGGGATAATTTCACTTGATGTCAACTTGGGATTTGCTTAACATGCTAACACTTTGGTTGTTCTTTCACTTAGCCTCTTTTAAATCATGCACTTAAGCAATTTCTTTTCCTTTCAATTGTTTACTCACTTCATGGAGTTTATCATAACTAGGCATGTCTTACCCACGAGTCCAAAGATAAATCCTTAGGTTCACTTCTTCCTTTGCTTAGAGCAAAATTCTTACTCTTGAGGGTTCTTGCCCAGGATTTTAGGATTGAGAATTCCAAAATGCCTAATCATTCTTGTGTCTAGTTATTATTTTGTTTGTCAAAACCCTTAGCTCAGTGTTCTTTCGAGCGTTACATACTTGTTTTCATGGGTTTCAGTGTTATCACCTTTTTGTCCTATTTTGACCCTTCCTTCATCCGTTGTTTATTACAACTTCGGTCTAAATTTTATGTTTGACCTTGTCATGCTTAACTAACTGACTCTTTCTTACTTGGGTCACATTTTTCCCTAGGATTGTTGGGCTTACATGTCCCTTACAACATGACATGTTCTAGAACCTGTCTCTGTCCATTAGAATTCTAGAACACTTCCTTAAGGATTGTTCTCAACTTTCTAACCTTTCGGGGATCATATAACTTCATCCCTCTTTTCGTTTAGTAGTATTCCTAAACTACCTTTATCGTTATCCAATCATCATTCTTGCCTTGGACATCATGTCTTACATAACTGTGTCGGTTTTCCTTACCTACTCGTCTTTTCCCAACTTACTAATTGGGTTTTTTCGGTTCCAATCATTGGGTTTCCCTATAACTTACCGACATGCTGAGATTCTTCACTTCTTATTTCCTTCCTCATTTCATGTGGTGTCCTTTACTCAGGGACTTTCCCTTTTCTTAATCCACTCTTACTCACTCATGACCATTTCATGATTCTTTATTTTGAGTTGATCCCTTTCTGTCTACATGTCAATTGCTTGGTTTGGGGAGTTCCTTTTTTATGGTTTCATTCTCTACTATGTCCTTCAAAGTAGAGACTTTCACCTTAGGAGATACGTGTTCAGCCTTCTTACCATTCTTGAAGGTTTCATTTCTTCATCTCCTAACACCCTTTCTATATTAAGGCATTTCCCCGCTTTCAATCTTCCATTGTCTTAAAATCTCTATTTCATCCCTTATTCCATATCCGAGGAACTTCTGATTATCGAGTTTTATTTTGTGCACTCCACACTATGCCGAGCCGTCCACTCTTTAGTCTCCATTAAGCGATCGTGAACCATGACCAGTCTTGATGTCAGTGGTTGTTTCCCTTAATCATTTCTTAATTGGAGGGCTTACTTCTCTATGGTTTCTCAAATGTGCTTTCTTCTATTTCCTTATTATGGGTAGTCCACCCCTTTCTCACTTGTATGACATCTTTTGATACTATTTTCCTACTTACTCATTCCTTGGGTTTAACTTCCTCCTTGGGCCCTCCTAGTACGATTCCCTTGGTCTTTTCACCTCAACATGCATTCTATTTGCAAGCTTATCTTCTTACCCCTCTTCACTTGGTTCCATTACCTCTCAGTTGGGATACGTATGCCTTTCTAGGGTTTCCTTCCTTGGTAGGATTCTTCCCCTTTCTCCTGAAATTCCTTTTTCATTCGCCCTTGGGAATATCTACCCTTGAATTACATCCTTCGATGTCGTCCACTCCTGCTTACCCTTACTCTTGAAATCTTGCGTCAAGTCTTTTGTACCCTACCTCATTCCCACTTGTACACGAGTACCATTTTATTTCTTCAGGGAGGTGTTCAAATCCTCCTTTTTTCAAGGTCTCTTAATCACCTTACAAGAGGCTTACTTAACCTTCTCATGGCTTGAGATTGGTCGTTAATCCGATCTGAACCATGACCATCTTATTGCCCTTCTTATATTCCCAGTCATTTTTAGGGCATTGTTTATTCTCTTTGACCACCCCATTGTTACTAGTTGCTTCCTTCCGCTAGGTTTGTCTGAAATCCCTATTTGGCTCCTCTACTCTTCCAAAGTAGGTCACACTTGGCCATCCTAATACATGCTTAACCACTTGTGCCCATTTATGAGGTTCCTTATTTCGGGTTAAGCCTGTTATGATCCATCTGTCGATTCCTTAGCTTGGGAATTTCCCTTTTATGGTCTCACTTCCTACCTTTATCCTTCTACCTAGGGACTTCCATCTTGGGGGTTTCACGTTCAACCTCCCTAACGCTCCTTGAAGGCTTTTCCTTCTTTCCTTTCTTACACCCTTCTGATATCGGTATAGTTATTCGCTCTTAATCCTTCCCGGTCCTCCAACTCCCTTTTTGTTCCTTATTCCCGTTCGAGGAACTCTTGATTATGGGTTGGTTCCTAGCACTTCATTTTATGTCTAGCCACCCATCAATGGTCCCTTCAAGGGATACTTAGTCATATACATCCCTCTAGAGTTTCTTTATTCACTCTTACAGTGTCCTACCCTAGAGTTACCGGAGGATGCTTTCTGCGTTTCCCTTTTTGAAGGGTTATAGGTGTACTTCCCATGTATCTTACTTCCTCTATGGTTGACCTTCTTAAGAAAAAGTTCAAAATTTTATTTACCTTACTATTTCTTGACCTCTTTGAGAACATCTTACTTGACCTGCTCCTTGAGGGAAAATCTACATTAGGCTCCGTTTGGGTTTTCTTAAGGTCCTACCCTTTGTCTTCTTCCTGTGATCCATCCTCATGTAATTGAGGCACACAATCGCATCATTGAGAGACATAAAATTTTTTAGGAACTTAGAATTTTCTTTATTCATCACTGAAGTAGGGATACAGTTTGAGATTTTAACTTCTCTTAAGGGAGATTGTTACAATGACGGGTCAGGAAGTACTCACTACTATGCTAGGGTCTAGAATAATTTCTTCCTGGGTGAGGTTGAAATCCCTAGCCAGAATCGTGGTTCTTGTGGTGTTATCCCTTCGATCTTCGGTAGGTGAGTAGGTGTCCTTATTGAAAGGTATCACTTTGATTCATTACAGTGTGGGATAGTCCTTTACTATATGTAATATTCTTCTACTCTCATAACATGTTCTCTTGGGACCTATCCTCCGTAACGTTAGGCACCTTCTTATGTAGTGTCCTCATTGTTCACATCTATAACATGTCATCTCCTTATGTGGACCTTTGTGGTTCCTCCTATACTTCGAGTATTGCAGGGCCTTTCTAAGGGATTGTTGGTGGTTTGGTGCTTCGCCGTCCTTGAGCTCGAATACTTTGAAGGTTTTCTTGTTAAGTCTTCTTCTACCAGGGTTTACTCTAAGAGTCCTATAATTTTTAGTTCCCTAGTTCATTTCCTCATTTGGGATGAGATTCTTCCTGGTTTCCGGGGTGGCTAGGGTAGCACGGGTTTGTTTAGCTACTTTTATTGGGGGAATCTTCCTATAAGGTTGGTAGTTTTCATTTAATTCTTATATTATAAAGACCTTGGAAAATTTTAGACTTGATTGCCCTAGAATCTGAAATGTGACCTTTCTTGTATATAGCAAACACCCTTGAAAATCCATCCATGATGATCTCTGCAAGGATCAGAAGTTGTCTATTTGTGGTTACTTGTGTTAAGGATTGAAGCAAGTTGCTTGAATCCATCATCCACTAGGGCCTATAATTTAAGCAAATAAAAATTATATAGGAAAATCAAGTCTCTCCAAAAGTTTAATGAAAAGTAATGTATAATAACAATTTTACTTGAAGTCTAATATGCTTATAACAGTGAAAAACAACCCAAGTAATCAAATTTATATATTATATAAACTAGGATCTATGGTATAAACTATATAGAGTACTAAAGTATTGATGTTGTATTAATTCTATATTGAGCATAAAAATGAAAAACAAGAGATATATTTTTTTTTGATAGCCAAATATAAAAAGGGTGAAATAACAATTTATCAATTATTGTGCCTTAAATGGAAACTAAACATTATAAAGTTATATAAAAGTAGGGTACATTACTATATTATGTATTACCAACAAAACAACTAATTAACTCCTAATAAATAGTATCAAACAACTAAACATTATAGGTAATATTAGTTTATAATAAAGTTAATTTCTTAACTACTATTAAGGATATTAATAATTCGGGTCGGGCCGGATTTTGATAAACTTATTTCCGACATAAGCTCAATTCCAGATCCATACCTAAGTGGAATCGCACCTCAGGTATACTTAGTCGGGCCAAACCCGACCTGATCTTGGATCTGTTGAACTTGAGACCCAATTGGACCCAAACTTAGGTCTATAGACCCAATGCTCGAGTTCAAAAGTTTGGATCCAAACTCGTTGATTGGGTCTATTTATTTTTTTTATAAATATTTATTATTCTAAATATTTAATAAAATTAATATAATTCAATATTTAAAAAATTGTATTAGCTTACTATTTCTTATATTGTATGGTTATTATATTTACTAATATTATTTTTTTCTCCCAATTCTATTACAGAGTAAAAAAATAAAAAATAAAAATGCCCATCGCTCATCATTCTCGATAGGATGAGAACTTATTTCAGCTAATAGTTGAAAGATCATAACAACAACCATTATGGGACCGACAAGTAATTGTCGACTACAGCAACCGCTTCTTTCTGTCACCGGAAGAGTAATAACATCACAACGATGTCATGTAGAACGACATAGGCGAGCAGGGGAAGATGAAGTTGTCGAGAAAAGTCCATTAACGACTGGTGCTGCTACCTCTTTTTTCATAGTTATGGCAGCAGCAGGAAGAGGCGTCGCTCATGTGAGGGCTTGGGCCGATCTTCATGTCCGTCGGTGGCGGTGCCTGAGCAGCAAGTCGACGAACGCACGGAGGATGTAGCTGTGGTTCGTCCGGTCGTTGACGCTCGGGTAGCCTAGTCGGAGGTCTTCGGTTACCTGGTCGGCCTCCACCATCTCCTCCATCGACGCCCTGAAATCCCTATACGGGTCCCTCGACTCCACCACCACGTACAGGGCCACACCCTTGTCCGCCTCGTCGTCGTCATCGTCCTCCTCCTCCTCATCGAGATCCCCGTGAACCGATCTGTCCCATCTGTCATCCGACTCCTCCGCTGCAATCACTGAGCTCGTCCTCCCCGCCGGCTCAAAGAGGATGCGGCCCTCCTACCTGGCCCCGCGTATCACCGTCTCGATGGAGTCATCTTCTGCTACTCCTCTAGGGAGGAGGCGGCGCTATGGAAGGATAGAGTCTTCGGACGGTGACAGTACGCTTGCCACGACCAGGAAGAACGAGCTAGGGCTGTCGCTGTGGATGCCGCAGCTGCTGTGTTGTTGTTCTTGGAGAGGGGGAGGATCTTTCCTCTACTTCTCGGCTTCCTCCTTCAAACACGTGATGAGACGGGGGATTGTTGTTCCTCTGTCGTGTTCTTTTTCTTATTCGTCTATGTGACCGGTCCGTGGCAGAAGTCATCATTAATAAGTGACTCAGCGACACATTGAGGGATGAAAGAAGGCGTGGGGTTTTAGTTTTGATGCAGAGGGGGCACGAGGCTATATTTAAATGTCCAACTTTACAATTAGCTAGAAGTAGAAATTGTATATTATAAAAAAAAAATGTTAGCACTCTAGTCTAACCAATATTAATTTTGAATTAAGCTACGTTGACTTTTTTTACTCAACAGCTACTTTGATTTGAGTAGTATAAATATACTAAATTATATTTATAAAAAAATTATAAGGGTGGGTCCACTTTTTGGACCCACCGATTGGGTCCATTTGGATCTGAGCCTCGCCTCCACTTTTTTGGACCTGAGCCCGCTGGAACCCAACTTTGGGTCCAGCCAGCGGGACCTGGGGCTCAAGTCTCGGGTGCAATTTATAAACCCAAACATGAGGCCATACTTGAGCAAATCCGAGGTTTTTCGAGTTCGCTCGGATCGGGTAGGAACTTGAGTACTGGATACTATTGACATGTATAACTCCGACCCGATGGTCGGATACTATTAACATATATATAACTACCAGTAAACTAATTGATATGATATTGAATTAAGGGAAATATATATTTTATTTAAGATAAATCAACATCATAATTAAAGGAAAATAATTTTAAAATATAAAAAAATATAATTAAATAGTAAATATTCAAATCATGATATTAACATAGTTAGAAATTTGTAATACATTTCATATTTTCTTGATCTGTGCAAAATTATTACAAAATTAACATTTTTATTTATTTTATCTTTATTTACTTTTCTTATTAAGTATTACTATTTTTAAAATTATGGGTGATGCACCGTTCGGAGTACTTATAATTAGTATAGAAAAATAATTGTGAATGTAATTTAATATTTTAATAGATTTATATATTTATTTATTTGATATTAATATAATCTTATCTCTCAAATTTTTTCTATTCTATATAAATTTGGAAATTAATTATGTAAAAATATATGTAATTTTATAGGTAAAAGTTTCTTATTCACCATATATATATTTATATTTATATATATAATTATCCAATATATATAAATATGTATATATAGAAATATTTATTGTTACGCTTAATTAAAATATATTTAACTCGATTTTATCGAGTTATTTATTTTCATAAAATTAGCTCGTATAATCTTATTTTAGTTTTGTTTCAATTATATCAATTGAGTTTTAAATTTAAATTAAAATTATAGAAAATTTTCAAACTAAAATTTCGGATTAATAAAACACTGTATTACAAAAGATCTATCAGTTCTATATCTAACACTGATCGTAATTTACGGATAAAAATAAAATTGACTTTTATTTCCCTTTTAATTCGGTTGTAGAAGGGCTGAGTAGGTGTTGTTAGAGCTTGGTTTGGTGTGAAAAGTGCTCAAATTGGCTGATTTCAGCTCGACAGAAACATGGCAGCTTCAGTACGTCGTAGCTATTTCACTGTTCGATTATGCCGACGTTTTTACGGCAACCCTTATAGCAATTGGAGACTACCACCGTGCAGCTGACTTCTCACTGAGTCTAAGGAACCCGATCACGCCTTCTTTGGCTCAGAAAAGACCCTATATCGGAGCTCTGGTTCGAGATACGTTGGAAAACTGAGTAGCTAATAGAGAGTGAGGTTTTCAAGTATGTGGATGACAAATGGAGATGAGCTCTTTATATAGGAAGCTTGGGTATTCGTCGACTGTCCATTTGACACCTTAATGATAGTCATTGATAACCTGAAACGTAATGAATGAAAATATTTCTTATTCGCCGATGCTAGTTTGATTTTCCGGCGAATGAACATTGTTTTCATTTAAAGGAATAAGATAATACTGTTCCGAACTGGGTTCAACGCTTAAACTGGCCAGTTTAGGCCTGATTCGACTGATTTTTTCAAAATTAAAAATTACTAAATTCATTCTCTATGTAATGGTGGTCTCAATTATCAAATTTGAATATTTTAAGCCAATTAGAAAAATAAATTTAGTATTTAGTTTAATAGTGGTTTAAACCGGTTCAATCCAGTTTGGATTTAGTTCACTTGAACCGGTTTGGTTTTTTCTCCCAAATTGTCCTAAGGTCCTTTTCCAAGGTTTTTATGACCCTTTGAGTCACTCGGGAGTTGTAAATTTCCCATTTTGCCCGTTCTCTAATGATCGGGTTTGTGAACCGATTTGATTTTCTCATTTGGTTTGACAGGTTATTTTCCTGATTTTCCTTAACTGCAAATGGCGGGGTTTACATGAGGTCTCTATCCTCATAAGGATACGAAATGACATTCGAGTCTGAGGGTCGGATGTTTGGGACGTTCCACTTAGACCCAAGGTAGAAGTGGACAGGCTTCAATTTTGGTGGACAGTGAAAACGCTCTTATCCACAAGTGAGTGCAGTGGATGGACTACACTTGTGAATGTGTGTACCCTTCCTGATGAAGGGTATGTGTTTATTTGCTAAACGCCTCCCGAGGTAAGGGAATAAGCTAAGAGAGCTAAACACACCTAATATGGAAATAAAAAAGATTTTGAAAATTGAAATTGAGGAAAATCCTTTTTAAATGATAAACTAAATGGTTTGGATAAACTAAATGTATTTTAAAAACTCACTCCCAACACCTGTTCACTGAGTTGTAGAACTCACCACTCCTTTTTACCCATTTTCATGAGTAAGTAGATAGAATGAAAGATAACGTGAAGATGTACCCTCCGTGAGGTATGCTTAAAGTTCCTTTTATGCTTACATTAGATTAATTCATGCTATTATAGGGAATAAGGTTTGAATTTACGTCTAGCTACTCTTGAATAAAAGAAGGGGGAACCACTCTTAAACTAAAGGAGCGGTGAGTTGATCACGAATATTCGATCAAACCAGGTCGGGGCGTGATAGTCTAGGTGAATAATCAAGTAAAAATAAGGGAATCTAGTAAGCTAGTCAGGCGAAGAAGATGACACACGTGTGTGGCCGCGCATGCGTGTACCCGATACTATACGCTGTCAAGTCTACACTGTAGCGAATCGATTTTCAACTAATTTCTTAACTGGTTTGACGATTTTTTTGCCTGGTTAATACTTTTTTCGACTGGTTCTTAATAAAATAAAAATAATAAAAAATTATATATTTAATTTTTTATTAAACTGACTCAATAACTGCTAAATTCAAATTTATTTTATACCATTAAAAAATCGGAGGTTTTATTACTCCCCTAACCCTAACCCGAACTCGGTTCAAACCGATTCTCTCCTACTTTTCTCTCAATACTTAACATTATGTTCCTAGAGACTCTAAGGGTCTTTCATGACCCTTCTCACTATTTTTAGTATATTCATTGATACATTCTCTTATTTCCATTCAATTTCATTTATTGATTTGGTTTAACTTCCCCGACTTGATAATATTTTCTAGTTACATTCGATACAATTGTTTAATTGAGATTTTTCGGTGTTACAAATATACTATGTGAAAAGAAATATATGACATTTCACTTATATGTCCTTTTTTATCCCTATTATTTTTAATTTTAAATAGTATTTATAATAATTTTAATTAGTACTTTCTAGGGAGTATATTGCTTTACACCGTTATAGCTTTTCTTTCATCTTAAACATTTAATTAAAAGATTTTATTAGGTAAATAACAAAAAAAATATTTTGTTGATTAAACTAAATTAATATTTATTGAAAATAAATGAATTTATATAATTTAATTTTCGTTAAATTTAACAAAATTATCAATGAAACGACCAAATTAATGCAGAATGGAATGGTCGATTTGATATGTATTTTAATATATGCCCAATTGATATTTAAATTGATAAAATTGACGTATAAATAGACGTAATAAATGTAAAAAAAAAATAGAAAACAACTATCTATATAAAATGGATAGACAAAATTGAATATTTGTTCTTTTTATATAAACCTCACTCCACCGTTATCCAAAAAAACTTTTTTCTTTATTATGAATTATATTATTACCTTCCTTCGTGGGAGACTCATTGTTTAATCCATTCGATTAATGATCCAAAAAAGTTTTAACTTTAAAATATTTATAGTAGTAATTAAAGCGACCAATCATAAATATCGCATAGAAAAATTATGACAATCCCTGCAAAGTTGCAACCTTACCTGAAAAAGAATTCATTTCTGCTTTATCTAGGTCCACTGTGAATATGCAGAGCTACCTACATACACGCATCGATTATTAGAGATGGTTTACACGTTTGACTCGCCCATTATGCCCTTAACCATACGGCATTCCTAGATCTATCCTTTAGCTTGGGGAGATATATAAAATGTCAAATGATTCATGGTGTCCATGGTTTTTTTGGAAAAAAAAATATTTTTGGGTGTATTATTTAAAGATGAATTAATTGATGTCTAACATTCTATAAATATGACGTTTTTTTTCTGATGTTTTGATGTCTAATTTTTAAGCATGAGTACAATAAAAGTAAGAAGGAAAATTTAGCAACCCAAAATAATATCTTTATAAGCCAACAAGGATAAGCATGGTATCTAAAGCTGTATCAGTATGGTGGAATAACAAATACATTGTAGCTAACTAATGGATGTAGATGCAAATGAAATGGTATAATGCTTTATGTTAGCCAAGGAATTTGGTTGGGACAAAGTTATTTTAGATATTTACTCTCAAATTTTGTACGATGAGTTAACAAAATAAGCAAAGAAGAGGACAATGGGACAAGGATGAGTACACACTTAAAAGAGTTGCAAACTATTATGATAACATCTCACTCATCTCACTCACACAAATAAGGTATTACTAAGAGTGTATCTATTATATCTAACTGTTTTCATCATATATTTGAGAGGAAGGTTACTACTATATCTAATTATTTTCATCATATATTTAAGAGGATTTTGTGGTAGAAGAGGTCATTGGGTTCAATTAGATATAACTTTAAGGTTGAATGGTTCAAATTAATGCTACCTATTATTCCTTTATAAAAAAAATCTATTATCCCTTTTCATCTATCTTTGTCCTCATTCAAATGTATGCATTATCTGTCTCATGGAAGCTAATGAAATGCAAGACCAACTTCGAATGGAATCTTTCTTCCTAACGTATGGGTATGGATGGTGCTATTTGTTATTTATACTACAAAAGTTGATAAGTTGAAGAGAAGACAATCATAAAAAAAAAAACCAAAGAGAAATGTCATTTTCAATCTTTACCCAATAAAAATTGTGCCGTAGGAACTTCCAACAGTGTAAGGTAGGCAAGCACTTCCGAGGCAAGCAACATCATATCCTATTATGCTTGGGAGGACCAGCAAACCACCACACTCTCACCCCTACCCGCCTTCCTTTTCCTTTTCCTTATTGCCTTTCCCCTTCATACATACACACCCATTTATGTTTTTTCCTTTTCTCCAAAGTTCAATTTTTTTAGTATTAGATCATTTCATAATCATATGTAAGTTAGATCAACCGCCAAATCTCTTCACTAAGCATAAACTATATGATTGGTTTAAGAAAAAAATGATATATTAAGCGAGTTTTTGTATTTACTATTTATTTTTGCATTTATTACATTTTATCTAAACTTTTTATGATAAACTTAATGTATTCCTTTTTCTCCTTCTTCACTCATAGCTGTGGTCCTCTTTATCAACCGTGCCTGCCTGCAATATATTGAATGATATTCTACTTTCAAATTCCTTTTTCTACATTTGCATCAACTGATAGTATTTTTTAAAAGTTCTCAAATTGTTCCTATATCATATTATATATGATTTTTTTCATTTATAAACGTTGAATTGAAATATCATCCGTGAGTAATTAAATCCACAATATGATTTTTTATTTTTTTTTTATTTTGTTCCTCCCTTTTCTCCCTCCTATTTTATTTTCCTTGGACCATCTACAAGGATTGATGTGTCTCAAAACTTTTATGAGTATAGGGACCGTTCATATACTCATGAGTCTGACATTTCTGGTGACATCTATTGGCACAAACATAATAATTTTCCAAGCAACGGGAAACGCAGAGAAGATTATGAAACGTTTCCTTTGGTTAAAATAATTGGTCGATGATTTATCAAAATTATTAATTAGACGTGAAGGGAAAATTCTAGTATTCATTTTTATTTTACGGATTATTCTCACGGTTTATGGGCACCTTGTGTAAATAGCATTGCTTATGACATAAAAATATTAATATTTTTTTAGTTTGGTCCTCAAGGAGTTCAAGAGAAATAAAGGAAGAATAGGTAATTACGCAATGCATTCATCACTTGTACATACGTTATACATATATATATATATATATATATATATATATATATTGGGTAGCAATACAATATATGGAAAGGCATACACTACACTAACCGTTTGATATAATTGCACATGTAATATTAAATTACACAATGACTATTGAAAAACTTAGATCTTTAGCTTCTAACATCTTAGAATATAATAACAATTATGTTGTTACTCACTCCAAATTTTTATTGGCAATTTCTAACACTCAACTTGTACCACATAGTTGCAAAAGTGTATAAGTGAGATGTCTCCGTGCCCAAACCTACTCATTGGGCATCCAAACGAATAAAGTTGACAAGTAAGTATTCGACACAATTAGACTTGTAAATAAAATGATAATTAATCTTTGTCAGAGAAATTAAGTATTGAGAAACATGAATGATAAAATATGAGTTTATAAGAAATATTAAGAAGTAAGGTGACTAGATCTAGATAAGTGTAATAGTTAAATTGTCAATACTTTTGTATTCGTATTATATATTGAAGCAATAAAAATACATTACTACTTGAGCTCTAGTAGATAAGGTTACATAGTAGAGATATCACAAAATTACTAATAAGGTGTACATAATCAAGATTTTTATCAAAGTTAATACGAGATAAATAATAAAAATGGGGTTGAAAATCAATTCACAAGTATGGTCCATAAGTTGTGTTACAAAGAATTCTTTTAACTAAAATCTATTTTATTAAGGTGAGATAATATATAAATTGACATAAATGATTAACAATATAAGATATGTTCAGTCCAATTATAGTAAGATATTAAAGAGCCCTCATGATTTAATGATATAGATTGAGATTATTATGAGCAATCTCATCATGTAAGGACAAGAGTCACCCAAAATTCACAAGTATAGACATAGATTTGTAGTCACTTATGGAAGCTTCAGAAAAAATATCATTGATATATACTTTGATTGTGTAAGAGTAAAACTAAAAGAGTATGATTGTACCCTAATAACAAAAAATTGATGAATATATCTCATATCTTTGATGGAGATCTCGATGTAGAGTTGTGACATTGAATTCAAAATATGACAATGATATTATTGTACACAAACAAGTAGAAACATGATGAATGTAGAGATGTAGAAGATGAATAGTAAAGTATATGCTATAGAGTTACGAAAATCAAGTGTGAATGGGAAAGTGCTCAAGTGGTGAAACTAAGGGCTATGACTTATTTGAAACTATTAAAGGAAATGAAGAAATCTAGAAGAGAAAGAGGACACTGGAGAGATATGAAATTGTAAATTGTATTTTGTTATTCATTGTACTATCTCATTTTATTTATATACAATTCAATAATAAATAATAAACAATTACAAAATAATGTTAAATCTATACATTAAATGGTGTGATAAATTCATATTAATATTTTAGTTATTACTCTCTCATAAGCTCAAGGGGTGTTCCCATATGTTGAACTTGTCTCGTAAAAGAGAAAGACGAGTAGAATGAAGACCTTTAGTGAGCAAATCCGCTAATTGAGCAGTAGTACTGATAAAATAAATACTGAGTAAACCTTGAAGAACTTGTTGACGAACAAAATTGAAACAATCTCATTATGTTTGATGCGAGCATGGAAGACGGGGTTGGCAGTGAGATAAATGACTAAAAGATTATCACACCACAAGACTAGAGAATGAGTGGAAGAGATGCTGAGTTCTTTAAGAAAAGACTGAGGCTAGATTAGCTCAATGGTTGGATTGGCAAGACTTTTGTACTCGACCTTAGTGCTAGATCAAGTGACTGTTCGTTGTTTCTTAGAGCTCCATGAGATAAGATTGTGTCAAAAAAAAATTGCAAAACCACTAACAGAGCGTCGATCATCCGGATTTTTGGCCTGGTCAGCGTTAGAAAAACAGAGAAGACCAGAAGGAGGATGTCACAAGAGAGTAAGACCATGATGAAGTGTCCCTTGAAGATAGTGGAGAATGCACTCAACGAAAATCCAATGGGTAGTGGTGGGATGATGCATAAATTGACAAACTTGATGAACCGCATATGCAATGTCAGGTCGAGTGAGAGCAAGATACTGTAGAGAGCCCACAAGTTGACAATATTCAGTTGGATCGGGAAGAAGAAGTCCATCATATTGTGAAAGTCAGGGACTAGAGGCAATCGATGTGGAAATGGGCTTGCAAGTACTCATGACGGCTTGGGAGAGAAGATCACGAATATACTTCTGCCGGGTGAGATATAAACCATGAGAGTGAGTAGTAACTTCAATGCCAAAAATATGATGAAGTGGATCAAGATCCTTAATAGATAATAATTCTTTACGAAAGGCATGAATGATGTTCCCAATGGGTGCAACAAAAGAACCAGTGATAATACTATCATCAACATAGATAAGTAGAAAAATAACAAACCAATCCGTGCGGTAGATAAATAGAGAGTTATCAGCAGCAGAGCTACAAAACCAAGGTGATGAAGGTAGGAACTCAAAAAGAAGAACCAAGCACAAGGAGCTTGTTTGAGGCCATAGAGAGATTTGCGGAGGCGACAAACATGGCTAGGAAAGAAAGGATCAACAAATCCAGGGGGTTGATCCATATAGACTTCCTCATTAAGATAACCATGAAGAAAAGTATTATCCACATCAAGCTGACGAATGGGCCAATTGAAAGATACAGCAAGGGAAATAATTACCCGAATAGTGACAGGTTTAATAATGGGGCTGAAGGTATCATCATAATCAATACCAATGTGTTGTGAGTAGCCCTTAGTAACAAGACGAGCCTTATATTGAGTCACTGAGCCGTCAAAATTATGCTTAATTTTGTAAATCCATTTGCACCCGACAATAGGTCGACTAGGTGGATTGGGCATGAGATCCCATGTTTGGTTGTGAAAAAGAGTGGTGAACTCAGTATGAATAGCCTTAACCTAAAAGGAGTGACGAGAAGCTTGAGAATAAGTACAGGGTTCCATAGAGGCAATGAACACTATAGGATCAATAGTGAAGCACCGTGGGGGTTGACTGCCATCTTGAGAGCAAGTCACCATACGCAAAACTGGAGGTGGAGTAGGAGCATGATCCAATGCAGGAGAGGAAGATGGTGCAACATGATTATCCTCAACAGAAATAATAGGTGAGTCAACTTGTATTTGTACAAGAGATTGGGGCAACATACCTGAGTCCAGAGGTGGAGACGAGACAGGCGTGGGGAGATGCACCATAGGAGGGTGCACTGCAGGAGGAGGGGAAGTCATACATGTGGAATTCGAGGAGGCAAATGGAAAAACATATTCATCAAACTGGATTGTGTGATAGAGAAATATGCGTCTCGTGTGAGTATCAAGACAACAATATCTTAGATAATTGGAGGGATATCCAAGAAACATACAAGGAGTGGAACAAGGTTGATGTTTATGAGCAAGATAAGGGCAGAGATAAGAAAAGCAACGACAACAAAAAACTCGAAGTAACTTATAATCAGGAGTAGAATGGTGAAGTACCTCATAGGGGGATCAGAAGTGTAAAATCTTGAGGGAAGGCGATTAATAAGGAAGACAACAGTCTCAAAGGCAAATGACCAATATTTGGTTGAAACATGAGAGTGAATAAGAATAGTAAGACCCATATCAATAATGTGACGATACTTACGTTCGACATACCCACTTTGTTGAGGTGTTTGTGGACAGGAGATCCGGTGGAGAATGCCTACAGATTGTAACTCAAATTGGAAAGCACTAGAAAGAATTTCTTTAGCACTGTTAGATTGGAGAGATTTAATCTGTTGATCAAGTAAATTTTTAACTTGTAAATGAAAGGCACGAAAAATAAAGAGAACATCAGATCGTTATTTCATAACAAAATATCATGAAAATTTGCTATAATTATCCAAAAAATGAACATAATAGCGATGACCTGTAGAGGAAATAACGGGGGATGGTCCCCAAATATCTGTGTGAATTAATTCAAGAGGATTGATACTCTTATGGTGAGTGACTGAAAATAGTTGTTGAGTAATTTTACCACAAGTGCATGAGTGGCAAAATGGTAAGGGAGAAATATTACCCATTGATAAATAATGAAAAAGCACACGACTCATAATTTGAAAAGAAGGGTGACCGAAATGTTGATGCCACCGAGGAACAAACTCTATTTGACTAATACAAGCAATAGAAGAAATATTACGACAAGTGCACAAATAGTAGAGACTGTTCCTATGACTCCCGTGGTGCAGCTCTTGATGATAAAAGAGATCTTTGATAATAAAATGAGTGGAATAGAATTCAAAATAGTATGAATTGTCTTGAGTAAAACGAGACACATATAATAAGTTGAGAGAAATTCTAGGAACATAATAAATATTAGTAAGTGAGAAATATCAGGAATATGAGGTTAAATAGGCAGATCCATAAGAGATAATAGGTAAACATGTCTTGTCTCCGATCATGAGGTGCTCATGGAGTGTTGAATCATCCCGAATAGACAAGTGTGACAGATCATTAGTAATATGACTAGTAGCACCTGAATCGACATACCAGTACAGATGATGTGGACTAGGTTCATGTCCATAAGAAGAGTGGGCATAAGTAGTAGAGGATGTGGACTTTAATTCAAATGATGGACAGCGATGGGCCGAGTGGCCGGTGAGCCCACATAGCTGGCACATCACACTATAGGAAGAAATAAGCTTAGGAAAAGTGGGCCAAATTGTAGAATGTATAAGAGGTTGGGTATCCGTCTGATAAGGGCTGAAATGGGGTCTAAATCCACGCAGTTTAAATCCCTGGAGAGAAAAATTCCCACGATTATCAAGAGGCTTTCCCTAGCCTCT
Source organism: Trapa incisa (assembly GCA_030064435.1). Lineage (NCBI taxonomy): Eukaryota > Viridiplantae > Streptophyta > Magnoliopsida > Myrtales > Lythraceae > Trapa > Trapa incisa. Next base: position 3,508,359 of record CM057770.1, on the reverse strand, counting down.
ACCATTTCCTCCATTGCTTCCTCCTCTACAATGTTGTCGAGATATTAGGCGATCACTAAAGTGAGGACGAGGCGGAGTCCCCGTGGTCCATGATTAGAGAAGGCAGTGGTAGGAGAATCAGACTCAAGAAAACCTCCAAGTAGGCTAGAGAGCGGTGCGCTGCTAGAGTCAGAGTCAAGAGCATATTTTTTAAGGATTACTATGGTAGATGAACTAATTTTTGTAGAGAAGGATGAGAAGATTGATACTACGCACGAAGAATATTGGTTTTTGTTCAAGAGTCTTCTATAGTAGGCGGTAGAAATGTAAAGAGTGATGGATGATGACTTGCAAGCGTGTTCTGAATCTTCAAAACTGAAACAATATGCAAGCTTTAAAGTGGCTTTGATACCATAAAGAGAATGAAGAAATTTAGAAGAGAAAGAGCAGTTATGAGATTGTAAATTGTATTGTGTTATTCACTGTACTATCTCATTCTATTTATATACAATTTAGTAATAAATAATAAGTAGTTACAAAATACCGTTACTACATTAAGTGGTGTGATAAATCATGTAATAAATTCATATTAATATAGACAATCATTAAGTGATATTTTGGTTATTAACCATAAATAGAATGACGAAGCATAAAGCATGAGTCAAATATCCATGTAAAAAATTATTATCCACACTAAGTTGTCGAATATACCAACTAAATAACACAATAAGAGAAATGATAACTCGAATGATAATGAGTTTGATGACTGAGCTAAAAGTATTATTATAGTTCGTTGGTGCATATGATCATCATTAATAAAGTTAGATCGTTGTTGCATTTAGATTTTATCAGTCAAATATCCATTTAAAAAATTATTATCCACACCAAGTTGCTGTAGGTACCCTTGAGCAACAAGAATAGCCTTATGTCAAGCAATAGAGCCATTAGGATGTTTATTTATCATGCATACTCATTTACAACCAATAATTTATCATTTAGGCTACACAAAAACAAATTCCCATGTGTTATTTTTTATAAGAGCATGATACTCATCATTCATTACATTAATCCATCATGGATGTCAAGAATCTTGTGCAAAAGAATGGGGTTCTTACAATGAAGTTACGAAAAAATAAGATTTATAGTGTAAAACCCGCATTTTTGAGTTAAGGAAAACCGAGAAAAGAACCAGTCAAACCGAGTAAGAAAACCAAGCCGGTTTACAAACCCGATCATTTAGGAACAAGCAATTTGGAAATTTATAACTTTCGAATGATCCAAAGGGTTCATTAAACCTTGGAAAAGAAACTTAAGACAAATTAAAACAAAAACCAAGGTGGTTCAGGTGAACTAGATTCCATAAGAAGTTTGAAGTTAAGCGTACTTGCTTGAGAGTAGTGACCTCTTAGAAAGTAAGATTTTTTTTGTAACCCGAAATTTCGGTAAAAAATTTTTATACGAATGTACGCCTTATCATAAATAGACATAAATTATTACATATTTAATTAATATAATTAATACCAATAATTTAATACCTAAATTAAATTATTGAAATTAATACAAATAATTTAATATTAAAATTTAATTATTGGAATTAATACCAATAATTTATGGAAATATTAATACTAGTAATAAATCTCTCCCATTTAATACACGATTTTACACCTATATAAAGAGGTTATCCCCCATTCATTCTCCTCACACCTGAATACTTCTCTCTCTCTCTCTCTCTACTGCTCCATTTCCCAGTGAAGCTCGAACTAGAGTTTCGACTTGAACAAAGGTCGGGCTCTTTAGAATTGGGGAGAATACAGCTATCTGGTAGCAAACTACAGTCAATTCGAGAATTGTTGGAGAAGCGCCGACATGATGGAATAGTGAAGTAGCTCCAGCAGACCGAAGTTGCCCTATTTTGGTCAAGTCGAAATTGGCCATTTCAAGCCTTTCTCAGGCCAAACCAAGCCTTCCCAACACCTCCTCAGTCCTTCCTCGGCCGAATTAGGATCGAAAGGTAGACCAATTCGGTTCCTCTTTACAATTTTAGATCGTTGTTAGAGAGAGAGTCGACTGAACTTCAATGAAGAAATTATAATCCAATTCGACATCAATTGATGTCATCCTTGATCTTATGAAGAACCTCTAGAGGAGAGCTATCTGCCCAGATTGAAAAGCTCCACCGCCGTGCCCTCACCGATGAGAAATCAAAGCTTTTTCTCTCTATAGTCTGTTTTCCGACGAATCTCCATTTGTGCTCGTTCCAACGTTAAAATATGTGATTCAAAGTTCCTTAGAATCATATAAACATGTAGGAACTCAATTTCAACTCCAATTTCAACAATTTGAGGTGTTTGATTGATCAATTTGATGAAATCAAATTTGGCAATGTTGAAGAGTTGAAATTGGGGAAAAAATTGGGGGAATTGGGGATTTTTGGAAATTTGAAGGACCAAAATGTAATTTTCTAAAATTGAGGGTTAGTTGGGTTTTCTCATTCATTTGGAACGAATGAGGGCTATTAGGCCAAAGAATAATGAATGATTATGTTCATCTTGTGTAGGAGAACGAGACATCGGGAACGCCAGTCGAGGTCCAGCTTGCTAAGGACAGAACCCGACTAAGTGGAATTTCACTGCACTATCGGGTGAGTGGGATTATATATCATACCCGGTTAGGGATGATAAGTGCCTCGGTATAAAAACCCACTGTTTAGTGGTATTTTAATCATCACCACTTAGAGAAAGTGATGTGAAAATTTTATGAAAAAAAAACTACTTATCGGTTGTAAGTAGATCATACCCGGTTGGTATGATGAGACTTCCTCGAAGGAAGTTGAAAACCCATTCATCGGTTATGAATGAAGATGTCCTTATACCGGTTGGTATAATGGACAGTGAAAACCTATTTTGTCGGAATTATTCTCCCCTAACTGTGTGCAATTGCTTAAACTATTTGGGAGACCTTCTTGACGGGAGCTCGAATAGCTCTTATAGGCCGGGGGCCTCGGTTTTGGAACTTAAGGGCTAAAATGCCCAGTTTTTGAAAAATTCGAACAGTGGGCCATAGGCCAATGGACACGGGCAGGAGCTCGTAAAATTACATGATATATATATATATATGTGTGTGTGTGTGTGTGTGCCATTAAAACTTAATAAGTGAATTGTTTGGTCATGGTACCAAGGCAGGTCCGACATACTTAGTCAACTAGTAGCAGTGCGACATGACCAGTCTTCAGACCAATCAAGACAAATAGCTACAGGTTGAGTTGGAGGTCGGGACCGTTGGGACAAATGGCACCACATATTACATGGTAATTTAAGAAAACTTTGTTTGTGCATGCACATGAGTACGGGATCATCAAGATGCCCATGAGGGGTAGTGATGTGTCCTAAGGGCCCTGGACGACCCGGTGAGTATAAGGGCAGATCGTCATTCCAGGTGTTTGTGCGAAATTTTGAGTAGCACAAAGCGCATGACACTGGGGTGGGGACAAGATGAGGTCTCTATCCTCATATAGACACAAAGAAGCGATTTCGGGATTGTGGGTCGAATGTCGCGTACATCCACTCATTCCCAGGGTAGAAGTGGTCGTACTTCTATCCGGGTGGCAGGAAAAGTCGCTTTGAAGCCACTAGCGGGTTCAGTAGTGATACTAACTTGCGAATGTGTGTAACCTTCATGATGAAGGATGTGTGTTGGGTGATGACACACCGATAACTAAGAAATAATGGAAAAACATGAATTTTTAAATGAAATGATTTTTGAATGTTACCACATATTACATGGTAATAACTACTGGTTTTGCTTGGATAATTTAGGAGAGGCATCTTTCTCATTGTTCTATGTTACCTTCGGGGTATTTTCTCCTCATCTTTTCATTGAACATTTCAAGGGACTTGGTTATCTTTTCTAATTTCTGTTTACTTGTATTGTAAGCCCTAGTGGATGAGGGATTCAAGCTACTTGCTAAAATCCATGACACATGTAACCACAAATAATCAACTCCTGATCCTTGTAGAGTCTATTATGGCTGGATTTCCAAGAGTGTTTAATAGGTATGAGGAATGCGACAACTCGGATTATAGGATAATCAAGTCTGAAGTTTTCAAAGTACTTATATCATCAGTTTTATTGAAGTCCAACATTCTTGTTTATTTTTACTTTACTTACTCACCTCGTTAAGTAGGCCTTCAATTATTCCTATTTCTTGGGTTCTATTACTAAGGTCATGGGTTGTGCCCCCAATCACCTTAAGAGTACTTGTAATTAGCCCAGATATGTAATTATGCATGTACTTGAACATATTTATACATTCATATATATATATATTTATATATTTGATATGAATATAATATCACCTTTATAATCCCTTTTTCCTTTATATTTATTTAGAATTTAATATGATGTTGTATGGTATATATATATTTATAACTTTAAAACATATATATATATATTTATATTTATACATATAATTAACAATTATATATATAAATATATATTATTTCAAAAATATTTATTCATGGCTTAAATCCAACGGATTTAACTTGATTCCATCGAGTAATTTACTTCGACCAAATGAACACTTTTAATTTAATTAAATCAAATTTTTTTCAATTATAGCAATGAAGTTTTAAAATTAAAATATAATTTTAGAAAAAATTTTGATTGAATTTTCAAGTTATTAAAATACGATGTTACATATGCATAGTGATAAAATTTCATCGAAGATAATCCTTTTAAAGGTGCAAGTAAGAACCGGGCATGAGAACTGCGGTCTGAAAGAAATATCAATTTTTGAGATATCGAGGAAAAACCATGTTTTGGATTAGAGCCTTTGTGTGAATTGGAGAGAGGGCCACTAAGGATCGGGCTCCCAACATGTGTGCATTATTGTGATAATTATATGGCCGAGATTATGTGGTGGGACTTAAGTCTGGGGCCGTGGGGCCATTTGCATGAAAAGGGAAGCGGACTCCCATAGAGTCGAGCTCCTTATGGTTGTGCATACATCTTGAAGGGGAGTGAGGCATGTGCTGCACCGAGCTCCCAGTAGCATCGTGCATGAAGCTCCATTACGAGAAATGACCACAAGTGCCATATTATGATATGTACTCATATGAATTGTTATTGTGAATACTGGTATGGGAGAATTGGGGGCAACAGATGAGCACCTTCATGGTTATTCCATTGTTTAGTAGAAATGGAAAGGAGATTAGGGGGCTGCACAGTGTGATCTTCCATGTTTCCCGGGACACACAGAATACGTATGAGTACGATTCTAGTACATCTTTACTATAGGGAGATGAGGAGATGAGTCATATGTGTAAGGGGCTATAGGCTAGCGAGAGGCGGTTATTCGGCTATGATCCGGGTGTTGAGACACTAGCTACGAGTACGGAGAAGGTTTGCAACCCCTACACTCTAATTCCTTGTCTGATGCAATTCCGAGAGGGCGGTACATTCTAATGAGGCTTTGTGTTTATGTGGGGCCCGAGCTGCCCAAAGTGTTGTGTAGGCCTAAGTGCAACATTGTGTAGGAAAGCGGCCATGAAGTTGCCAGGACCGTGGGGTGCCAAGGCACCGAGCTATGAGGAGGCATATATGAAGTTGATTGTGGGAAGAGAGCCATGGAGCCTCTCACACTAAAGCACCCAGTCTGGGATCGTTGAGTGGAGATCCATTCCGGGTAGAATGTGAATGTGTGTTTAGGACCATGAATTGCTCGTTGTTTTCATTTTGTTACCTAAATTGTTGGGCTAGGGCACGAGTCATGAGTAACCCAAGGGTGCCGTCCGAGCGTAGGTCATATGATTTTGCAGGACAACGTGCCATGTTTAAGATAAATAAATTAAAGACATGAATACCTAATAAGGGGAGATTGAGAAAAGCTCGGCCATGATATAGAGACGAGTCGGATGACCTGAGACTATGTCTCAAATGGGAGAAAATAAACCACAAGACTATGTCTCAAAGGATGAATGAAGGGGAGCTCAAGAACCCTTCGCCCTACCAGTTTTCATATTGGTCGAGCTTATCCTCTTCAGAAAATTCCCAAATCGGAGGGAATATTGCTTCACCGGAGAAGGAAAGTTTTTCTGCCATACGAACAATGCTGTCATCCCAAGGAAGAAGACGACACTATTTTGAACCAGACCGGATCAGACCGGTTTGATTGGGTTCAATGGCAAAAATCAGTCAGTTAAGGCCCGATTCGATCGGTTTTCTCAAAATTAAAAATTTCTAAATTTGTCTAAATTCATTTTGTTTCTGATGGTGGCCTCAATTTTCCGAATTTAGAATTTTAAGCCACTTAGAAAAAATAATTTTTCAATCTAATTCATTATGTTTCAATCTGATTCATGTCCAGTTCACACTGAACCGCTCTGGTTTTCCCATCCAATTTACTTAATGGTTCTTCCCCGTTATTTTCATGACTTTTTGGTCACTTAAGATTCCCCAATTTCCCATTTTTACCCCTCTTTATCATTATCGGTTCCTTAATTGGTTCAGTTTTCTCATTTAATTGACTAGTTCTTTACCGATTTTCCTTAATCCGAGATGACTTGTTTCACACTAACCATTCTACCCTTCCATCCATTGGTCAGCCATTAACTTTTTGATTTAAGGTCTTGTCGGAGCCATTAAAGGCTTGCTGGAGTTAAGACGTCGGTCCTTCTCCCTTCTTGTTCAGAAAATTAAAGGAAGAAGACGATAGTGTGTGCGCATGTGAGAGCTTTGCATGTCTAGGCTGCCACGTGTCATGTTATGATTGGCTAGGGTCACTGACATGGCCGCTCACTCAGCATCTAAGTCACTCATTGATCTGTTGACTAGACACATGACAACTTCTCATTGGTTGCCTAAAACAATGTGGCCGTTGACCGAATCTCGTGCTCCTTTGACCATGACATGTGGTGTCATGTGATTGGTTGATTTAAATTTATCAGTTTTTCCACCCGACGTAGTGTGCCATTGTCATGTGTTAGCCTCTAATTAGATGTGGCCATCCGACATGGCTTTGCCATGTGTCAACCTTTGATTGGTTAACATTCTCCAACATTGGCATGACACCTTTGCCACGTGTTAACACCTCATTGGTCAGCCTTGTTGGCGAGCCTTCTCCTTAGTTGACTGTTGACTGAGGACACATGTTGCTCCCTCATTGGTCGATCTTTGGTGATGTGGCTTAATCTCATAGTTGTTTGAAGACATGTGTCATGCTCTGATTGGCTAATCTTTCTAGACGTTGACTGAGCGGTTGATTGAGTGTGCGTCGCCACGCGTCGCACATTGATTGTTCATGCACACTGATTGGGCGCTGACCTGACAGATGGTCCATTGACTGGCTAGACCATTGATTGGTGCGGTCGGATCAAGTTCGATGACCTAAAATAAAAAATCGGTCAATTTACGCCCGATTCGATCGGTTTTCTAAAAATTAAAAATTTCTAAATTCGTCTAAATTTATTTTCTACACAATTGTAACATCAATTTCCCATATTGATGATTTAAATTTACTTAGAAAAAATAAATCTTTGAACCAGTTCAATCTTGTATAAGTCTAATTTGTCTTGAACTAGTCCGGTTTTCACATCCTATTTAGTCCATGGTTCTTTTCCTTGGTTTTTGTATTCTCATTGATCAATTGGGATTTTCCAATTTTGTTTTCTATTCAAATTTTTAGTTCATTTTAATTCATGGTTTCCTTTAAAAAAATTGTCAGTTTTCCATTATGATTACTTCTCATTAAAAAAAATTGGGTTTACATTATAAGCCGGGACATCGCCTATAGAACTTGCACAACTAAGGTACGGATCTCGAGATTCAAGCACAAAATTTTTAAAATTATTCTTATAAGTTGTAATTCTTGGGTTATTATATTAAGTATTAAGTTTTGGATTCTCTATGCATTATAAAAGAAAAGTTTAATTTTCCACTAAAAATTGAGGTAACCATTTGATTCTGAACCTTAGTCACTCTTATTTTGTCTTGGTGAAGATACTCACTACTATAACATCGAGTGTATTGGCAGGTTGCATGGGAATGCTGACCTAGAATTGAGCCAGGGCACGACAAGTCGAGTCTTACATGAGGAGCTCGGAAGACCAAGTATTCATCACCCCACATATGGTCAGATTAGACAACATATGTTATGCCCCGACCCGGTTTGGTCGGATCCCCATGAACAATCTTCCACTCTCTCAATTTTTTAAGGGTTTTCCCCTTCTCTAAACCACAAGGAGTAAGGCGTCCTTTTCAACTGTATCTTTCCTGTAATAACATTAATCAAAACTAAATATATTAACCTTACAAACCTGTCTTGCAGGTTCATCTATCTGAAAGTCTTTAAGTGGGTTTTTCCTTGGTTACCTGAAAAGGGGTAAAGGGAGAGGATGAGTTTGACGACTCAATGAATGGGTGTTGGGAGAAATTTTTCATAATTAAAACATCTTTAATCGGAGTGTGTCAGACTCCTTTTTTCTTTTAAAATCTTTTCTCCAACGATTTTGGTTTTTCAAACTTTCTTTCCTCATTTCCACATCAGGTGTGTTTAACAATCAACATACACCCTTCATCAGGAAGGGAATCACACATTCGCCGGGCAACCCATCCATTGCGCCCACTTGTGGCATCGAAGCAAGTTTCCGGTCACCTAGATAGAAGCCCGTCCACTTCTACCCTAGGAAAGAGTGGATGTTCACGACATCTGATCCTCACACCCAAAATTAACTCCGTGTCCGTATGAGGATAAAGACCTCATCTTGACCCCACCCCGATCTCATGCACATGAAGCTACATTGAGCTTCCCTGACTGCTGAAACGACAAATTGTCCTTATCTCTACCATGTCGTCCAATAGCCCCAAGGACGCATCACTACCCCTCTTGGGCGTCTTGATGGTCCCAAACCTCAAGTGCATGTACAAACAATAATTTTTCCACAATCTATTTTATCTTTGGTGCCACTGGTCCAACGGCCCTGACCCTCCACTTGACCTATAGTTGTTTGTCTAGGCCGGTCCGTCGACCTGGCCGTGTGATGCACTGCCGCTAGTCCATTGAGTATGTCGATTCTGTCTTGGTACCATGGCGAAATCACACATTCCATTCATTTAAAATTTTTATGGCATAAATATCACATGTTTATTTACGAGCTCCTACTCGTACCAATTGGCCTTGGGTCCACTATATGTGATTTTCCGAAACCGAGCATTTTAGCCCAGAAGTTCCAAAACTAAGGCCTCTGGCCTATCTGAGCTATTCTAGATCTCGTCAAGAAGGTCTCCCAAATATTTTAAGCATTGGCACACAATTAGGGGAGAACACTTCTGACAAAATAAACTCTTCATTGATCATACCAACCGGGTGTGATGACATCTCTTCTTACAACCGGTAAGCAGGTTTTCTCCTTCCTTCGAGAAAGTCCATCATACCAACCGGGTATGATCTTTCTACTTACAACTGGTAAGTAGTTTTTTCTGTATAGTTCTCACATCACTCCAACAAGTGGTTTTTCATTTTCGAAGTACTCATCATCCCAACCGGGTATGATGTGAATAACCCACTCACCTGATAATCGCGGTGTATTCCTTCTTTATCGATTTTTGACTTCACGCTAGCTTATCCTTGCTGTTGTTAGGGTCCTTCGTGATACTACACGATTTGTACATCCTTATCTATTAATATTTGGCATTATAGCCTTCATTCCTCATGTATGAACGACTAGGCGCAAAATTTTCTGTTAATTACATTTAGGTCCATAAAGTTCTTTTCCTTTACTTTAGGTCCATAATACTAACTTTTCCCCAAATTGAGTCCTGAAACTTCCAAAAATTCACTTTGGGTACTCAATTTACTCAAAATCATTTAAGGGGTTCAACTTTTCCAAATTTCCAATTTGGTCCCCAACTTTTCAAAAATTACCATTTTGTTCCTACTTTACAAAAATGACAATTTGACCCCAATTATTTTAAAAAATTGACCAATTGATCCTCCAACATCCTTTTCATTGCCAATTTGTACTCAATTTTGGGAAATTGCAATTTGGCCCCTCAATTTTACAAAATCCTCAAATTTCCCCAAAAATTTTCCCAATTTCCTCCCTTTCAAACTGGTCGAATTTGATTTCATCAAATTAACCATTCAATCGGGGTTAAGCTCCAATTGAAGGTATAGATCAGTTCCTACACTTCCATAAGATTCAATTGAGCTTTAAACTGCGTCATTTGGGTCCGAATTGAGCTCAAACGGAGCTTCACTGAAAAATTGAACGTAGAGAGAGAAAGCTTCGAAAGCTTACCATCGGAGGTGCGACGGTTCGATCTCTCTATCGGGGAAGATAGCTCTCTTCTAAGGTGTCTTCTAGAATCAAGAATTTTTACAATTGACCTCGAATGGAGGGAGAATTTTGTCAGTGAAATTCTGTAGTTTCTCTCTCTAACTTCGACCTGCAACAATTGAGAATGGCCGAATTGGCTTACCTTTTAGCTCGGTTGAGGTCGTCTAAGGGATGTTGGGTTGTTGAGAGAGCTTGGTTTGGCCTGAGAAGGGCTGAATTCGAACGATTTTAGCTCGATCGAAACATGGCAGCTTCGGTCCACTAGAGCAGCTTCACTATTTGATTCCGCCGGAGTTTCTTTGACAGTCCTTGGTTCGAACGGAGGGTGCTATCAGAGAGCTGACTTCCCCTAGAGTATAAAGAACATAACCTCGCCTTCTAAGGTTGAGAAAAAATGCACAAGTCAGATCTCTGGTTCGAGCTTCATCGGAAATTGGAGCAATTGAGAGAGAATGGAGTTTTCAGGTGTGAAGAGAATGAATGGAGAGGAGCTCTTTATATAGGTAGCCCGGTGACTCTTTGGCCGTCCGTTTGGCACCTTTATGGAGCTCATTCATGGCCTAAAATGCCCTAAACAGAGACGATTCAGCTTCACCGATGCTGTATGTTCTTTTGACGTGTGAATAGTGTTGTCATCTAAAGGAAGAAGATGACACTATTCCGAACTGGACTGGACCAGTACGAATCGGGTTCAATGCTTAAACCGGCCGGTTCAGGCCTAATTCGACCGAGTTTTTCAAAATTAAAAAATTTCTAAATTAATCTAAATTTATTCTCTATCCAATGTGGCTTCAATTCTCTAATTTGAATATTTTAAGCCACCTAGAAAAATAAATTGTGAAATCAGTTCAATGATGGTTCAAACTAGTTCAATTCGGTTCAGGTCCGGTTAACCTGAACCGGTTTGGTTTTCTCTTCCAATTCATCGCAAAGTCCTTTTCTATGAATTTTATGACTTTTTGAGTCACTCAAGATTTGTAAATTTCCTAAATTTCTCTTTCACTATCGGTTAAGGTTTATGAACAGACTCAGTTTTCTCTTTGGAAATTACCGGTTCTTTTCTGGGTTTTCTTATGATAACAGGACGAGGTTTATAACTCTCCCCTCCTTTTATATGTTTTATCCCCAAAACAGTTACATCTCAAATAATTGAGGGTACACATCCCTCCTCACGCTCTTAGTCTCCCATGTCTCTTCTTGCACAAGCCCATTTTTCCAAAGAACTTTGACCATAGAAATTCTCTTATTCCTCAAGTTCTTGTCCCTCCGGTCGATGATTCGTACTAGCTCTACTTGATAGGTTAAGTTCTCTTCCAGTTCTAGTGGAAGTTGGTCCAACACATGGCTAGGATTAGGCTAATACTTCCGGAGTACCGAGATTTGGAATAAATCATGTATTCTCTATAAGTCTGGAGGTTGTTCCAATTTATATGCCACTGATCCTATCCTTTGGACGATGGGATAAGGACCGATGTACCTTGGTTTCAACTTTCCCTGTTGTTGAAATCTAAGTATTCCCCTCCATGGGGATACCTTTAAGAACACTTGGTCCCCTACATCAAATTCCAGATCCTTTCTCCTTTTGTCCACATAGCACTTCTGCCTATCCTGAGTGGCCTTGAGTCGACTCCTGATTATCTTGATCTTTTCTGTGGCATCTTTGATTAATTTGACCCTTTCCAGCTTTCTTTCCTCCACTTCTTTCCAAAATAAGGGGGTATGACATGGTCGTCCATAGAGGGTCTCATAAGGGGCCATTTGAATACTAGCCCAATAACTGTTATTGTACACAAGTTCCATCAGACACAAGTATTCCTCCCAACCCTCATGCATAGTGAGTATGCATGCCCTTAGCATGTCCTCTAGGGTTTGGATTATTCGCTTAGTCTGTCCATCGGTCTGAGGATGAAATTCCATACTCATGTGGAGCTTAGTTCCCAAGGCACTTTGCAAACTTGGCCAGAACCTTAAGGTAAACCTAGGGTCTTGATCCGACACTATGCTCACCAGGATGCCATGGAGTCTTACTATCTCTCTCATGTATAAGACGACCAGTTGTTCCACTGTATCTGTCACTCTTATAGGTAGGAAATGAGCGGACCTTTTCAATCTGTCCACAATGACACAAATTGTGTCTCGACCTTTCCTAGTCACAGGTAGTCTTATGACAAAGTACATGGTAATATGCTTCCATTTCCATTCCGAGATTGACATGGGTTGTAGTAATCCTGATGGTCTCTAATGATCAACTTTAATCAATTGATAGGACAAGCATCAAGCTATGTATTCCATAATATCCTTCTTCATTCCTTTCCACCAATATTCTTGTTTGAGGGTGCGGTCATCTTAGTACTGCCCGAATGCATCACATACATAGAATCGTGTTCCTCTTCTAGAATTAACCTCTTCAGTTTCTTATCTTGAGGCACACACACTCTACCCTTATAGGTCAGTACTCTATCGCCTCGAAGGTCATAGTTCGATTTTGTCCCTTTATTGACCGGGTCCAAATAGGGTTTGAGCTCCTTATCTGCTTTTTGTTGGACCTTAATTTGCTCTGTTAGGATGGGTCTCACCACCACATCAGCCAGTAAGCATTTCTCCCTTTTGTCCATCCTAAGATCCACCTCCATTCTTCCCAACTGTTGCAACAAGGGTAAGTAGCTTGTCTTTATCTATGCTGCCTCAGTTTAGTACTTACGACTTAGTTCATCTACCACTACATTTGCCTTCCCGGAGTGATACTCTATCACAAGATCATAATCTTTAACAAATTCCAACCATCTCCTCTAGCTGAGGTTCAACTCCTTCTAAGTTAATAAATACTTAAGACTCTTGTGATCAGTGTATATCCTACACTTAACCCCGTATAGGTAGTGTTGCCAAATCTTTAGGGCAAACACTATTGCAGCTAATTCCAAGTCATGGGTAGGGTAATTTCGCTCATGTACCTTAAGTTGTCACGAGGCGTAGAAGATAAACTTTCCTTGTTGCATCAGTACACATTCGAGTACTTGTCTGAATGCATCACTATAGACGGTGTACTTCCTTGCACTTGGGTCAGGAAGGGAGAGTACATGTGCGGTTGTCAAACGAGTCTTCAACTCCAAGAAAGATTACTCAGAGCTTTCATCTCATTTATACTCTACTCCTTTCCTAGTGAGCCGAGTCAAAGGGGCAGCTATCTTAGAGAAATCTTGCACAAATCGTTTGTAGTATCCCGCCAAGCCTAAGAAACTTCGTATCTCCGAGGGATTCTTAGGTGCCTTCCAATCGGATATGGCTTCCACCTTTTCTGAGTCTAACTTGACTCTAACTTTGAACACTATGTGTCCTAAAAACCCTACTTCCTGCAACTAGAACTCACACTTGGAGAATTTTGCATATAAGCAGTTTTCTCGTAGTATCTCCAAGGTGATTGCCAGATGTTCTTCGTGCTCCAGCCTGTTTTTGTGAGTATATAAGAATGTCATCTATAAATACTATCATGAACCTGTCCAAGTGTGGCCGGAACACTCGGTTCATTAAATCCATGAAGGCTTCAGAAGCATTTGTGAATCTGAATGACATCACCCTAAACTCGTAATGTCTATATCTGGACCGAAATCCTGTATTAGGAATATCCTCCTCTCTTATTCTGAGTTGGTGATAGCCGAACCGAAGGTCTATCTTGGAGAAGTAGGCTGCTCATTTTAGTTTATCAAACATGTCATCAATCCGTGGAAGTGGATACTTGTTCTTGATGGTGACCTGGTTCAACTTCCTATAATCTATGCACAGTCTCATGCTCCCATCATTTTTCTTTATGAACATGATTGGTGCACCCCATGGAGACTAACTAGGATGTATGAAGTCCTTCTCCAACAGCTCATTCAACCGCTCCTTCAATTCCTTTAGCTCTACTATAGCCATGCAATAAGGGGCTTGGAATATGAAATTTGTTTCTAGGATAATCTCTATGGTGAACTCTAATTGTCGGCTTGGGGGTAATCCAGGTAGTTCTTCCGGGAATACATCTAGGTAGTGTTCAACTACCAGAATATCTTTGGGTCCCTTCTCTTCGGACTTCTCCTTGATAATAATTGCCAGAAAAGCCTTACAACCTTTTTGTATCATCTTTTTAGCTTTTATATGGGATACCATCCGTACTTCACTCTTCCTCTAGTCTCCTTGGATTTTTAGTCTGATTATCTCAGGAGTGTGGAAGGTTACTATCTTCTTTCCATAGTCCATCCAAGCCTGATGGGTACTTAATCAATCCATTCCAAAGATTATTTCTACCTCACTCAAAGGTAATGGAATCAAATCTGCTTCTAATTTGATTCCCCCAATTTTTATCTCACATCCCTTCAAATATTTATGCCTGTTTAACCCTTCTCCTAAGGGTGTGAGGATGTTAAGACTTAGTCCAAGAGAGGTGAGTTCTAGTGGTAGACTTGGGATTAGGTCCTCTTTGATGAAAGATCTTTCTGCTCCCGAGTCGAAAATGGCATAGACCTTTCATCCCCACAAATGTACGTACCCTAATTGAAGAAATGCATGTTTAGAGAAAAAGATTCCTTTTATTAAATAAAATATCAAATTATAGGTTTTTTTCTTAATCTAGTTGGGAGGGTTTTGGGAAGTAACCGCTATGGTACTAGGGTCTTTCCTAGCTTCTTACTAGGTGAGATTGTATACCCTAGCTAGTACTCTGGTTGTGGTGTCCTGTCGGAGTGTCCTTGGGTTCCCTAGGGGTGGTCCAAGTGTATTCCTTTGCTTGTTCCCCCTAAGAGTAGGTCATTCCTTTGCAAAGTGTACCACTTGTCCACATACAAAACATGACAAGCAAGATCCCTCGTGGTACCTTTGGCACCTAGGATAGCGAGGGTTTCCTTGGGGGTAGAGTGGGGATCACTCTTGGTGGTGGTACGTCCTTTCTCTTTTGGAAACCCACCCTGTTTCCCCATCTTAGACCATTTTGCTCCTTCCGTCCTCCATGACGGCTTTGGCCCTTATCCTCCTTCCGGGTTGTTTGCTCCATTCAACAATGTCGGGTTTGCACTAGTCGCTCACATTCGTGAGCCATACTGATTACCGCTGCCAGATCCATGGGGCATCCTAGTACTCTCATACGGTTCCGTATGTCCATATTGAGATCGTCCATGAATTGCTGGCATATGTCTGTAGGTCCAGCCAAGTCAGGAGCTAAGGGTTTTAACTCATTTAATTTGGTTTCATACTCCGATATAGAGTTAAGCCCTTATTGGAGTAGGAGGAAATCATGTTTCTTCTCAGTAATTAGATGAGGAGCCAGGTACTCCTCCGCGTATCTCTCCTCAAATTGTTCCCAGGTGGGTGTGGAAGTATGCAGGCTTCGGACATTGTCCCACCATCTATTGGCGCTACCCTTCGGGAAAAATTCTGTCAAGATCACCACATCCCTAGGTGATATCCTAACTATCCTCATCAACTTCTTGATATTAGCCAGCCAATCCATGGTGGCTCCAGCATCTTTCTCTCCGTGGAAAGGCTTACACCCCAGTTGACAGAGAGTCTTGAGATATTTGGGAATGTCATCTGAAGGTGGATGGTTAATAGGAGGAGGATGAGATTATACTTCCTCTAGTTCAGCTTGAGAATTAGTGCTCGCCTTAGGGACGAGGTTAGGTCATCCAAATACTCTGGTGTTCTGAGCTTAGTCCAGGTGGGGTTGTTTGGGCTCCTCGGGGAGTTTCCACAGGGAGGGGTGGTTGGGTAGTGTTAGAGATTGCGACTCTTGTTCTATTGGTTCCTCTCTTGGGAGCCATCTAAAATTTTAAAATATTCCTATTAGTTACTATGTTATATAGTCTTGATAATGTATTTGAGGAAACAGGCTCTGATACCACTCAAGTTATCACACCCCGACCCGGTTTAGTCAGATCCCCGTGAACAACCCGCCACTCTCCCGGTTTATTAAGGGTTTTCAACTTCTCTAAACCACGTGGAGTAAGGCGTCCTTTTCACATGTATCTTTCATGGAATAACATTAATTAAAACTAAATATATTAACCTTGCATACCTGTCTTGCAGGTTCAATTATCTTAAAGTCTTTAAGTGGGTTTTTCCTTGGTTACTTGAAAAGGGGTAAAGGGAGGGGGTGAGTTCAACAACTTAGTGAATGGGTGTTGGGAGAAAGTCCTTTAAAATCATTTCTTCCACAATTTCGGTTTTTCAAACATTGTTTCCTCATTTCCACGTCAGGTGTGTTTAACAATCAACACACGCCCTTCATCAGGATGGGAATCACACATTTTCAGGGCAGCCCATCCACTACACCCACTCATGTCGTCGGAGTGACTTTACCGGCCACCTAGATAGAAGCCTGTCCACTTCTACCCTGAGAATGAATGGATGTTCCTGACATCCGACCCTTACACCCAAAATCAACTTTATGTCTGTATGAGGACAAAGACCTCATCCCGACCCCACCCTGATCTCATGCACATGAATCTATGTCGAGCTTCCCTAGCTGCTAGCATGACAAACTACTCTTATCTCCACCAAGTCGTCGAGTAGCCCCTAGGACGCATCACTACCCCTCTTGGGCGTTTGGATGGTCCTGAACCTCAAATGCATGCACAAACAATAATTTTTCCACAATGCTATTTATCTTTGGTGCCACTCGTCCAACGACCCCAACCCTCAACTCGACCTTCAACTGTTTGTCTAAGTTGGTCCATCGACCCTGTCCTAATGCATTGCCACCAGTCCATCGAGTATGTCGAACCAAGTGTGATGTTACAACTGGTAAGTAGTTTTTTCTGTATAGTTCTCATATCACTCCAACCAAGTGTGATGTTAAAGTTCTACATAGAAGTGGTTTTTCATTTCTGAAGTACTAATCATCACAACCGGGTATGATGTGAATAAACCCAATCAGCCAATAATCATAGTATATTCTTTCTTAATCGATTTTTACCTCCACGCTAGCTTATCCTCGATAGCGTTCCAATCCTTCATGTTCCTACATGATTTGGACATCCTTATCTATTAATATTTGGCATGATAGCCTTCATTCCTCACCTATGAACAACTAAGCCCAAAATTTTCAATTAATTACATTTAGGTCCCTAAAGTTCTTTTTCCTTGACTTTAGGTCCCTAATGTTAACTTTTCCCCAAATTGAGATTCGAAACTTCCAAAAATTCACTTTTGGTCCTCAATTTACTTAAAATCATTTAAAGGGTTCAAGTTTTCACAATTTCCAATTTGGTCCCCAACTTTTCAAAAATTACGATTTTGCCCATACTTTACAAAAATGGAAATTTGACCCCAATTATTTTAAAAATTTTACCAATTGATCCTCCAACATCCTTTTCATCGCCAATTTGTACTCAATTTTGGAAAATTGTAATTTGGTCCCTCAATTTTACAAAATCCCCAAAATTTCCCAATTTTTTTTCAATTTCCCCTTTTCAAACTGGCCGAATTTAATTTCATCAAATTGACCATTCAATTGGGGTTAATTGCTCCAATTAAAGGTATGGATCAGTTCCTACACTTCCACACAATTCAATTGAGCTTTGAATTGCGTCATTTGAGTCCGAATTGAGCTCAAACGGAGCTTCGCCGAAAAACTAAACGTAGAGAGAGAAAGCTTCGAAAGCTTATCATCGGAGGTGCGGCGGTCCGATCTCTCTATCAGGAAAGATAACTCTCTTTCTAATGTGTCTTATAGGATCAAGAATTCCTATAATTGACCTCGAATAGAGGGAGAATTTCGTAAATTTTGTAGTTTCTCTCTCTAACTCTGACCTACAACGACTGAGGAGGGTTGAATTGGCTTACCTTTTAGCTCGGTCGATGTCATCTAAGGGCTGTGGGGATGTTGAGAGAGCTTGGTTTGACATGAGAAGAGCTGAATTCAACTGATTTTATCTCGATCGAAATAGGGCAGGTTAGGTCCAGTGGAGCTACTTCATTATTTGATTCCACCGGCGTTTCTCCGGTAATCCTTGGATCGAACGGAGGGTGCTATCAGATAGCTGACTGCCCCTGGAGTCTAAAGAACCCAACATCACCTTCTGAGGTTGAGAAAAATCCCCAAATCAAAGCTTTAGTTTGAGCTTCATTGGAAATTGGAGCAATTGAGAGAGAATGGAGTTTTCAGGTGTGAGAAAAATGAATGGAGAGGAGCTCTTTATATAGGGAGCTCAGGGACTCTCTAGCCATCCGTTTAGCACCTTTATGGCACACATTCATGGCTTGAAATATCCTGAATGGAGATGATTCAGCTTCGCCGGTGCTATCCGTTCTTCCGACGAGTGAACAGTGTTGTTATTTGAAGGAAGAAGACGACATTGTTCTGAATTGGATCGTATCGGTTCGTATCGAGTTCAATGCTTAAATCGGTCGGTTCAAGCCCGATTTGACTAGGTATTTTAAGCCACCTAGAAAAATGAATTTAGAAACTAGTTTAATGGTAGTTCAAACCAGTTCAATTCGATTCAAGTTCGAATCGCTTGAACTGGTTTGGTTTTCTCTTCCAATTCATACCAAAGTCCTTTTCCATGATTTTATGACTTTTTGAGTCACTCGAGATTTGTAAATTTTTAAAATTGCTCTTTCTCTATTGGTTAAGGTTTATGAAGCGACTCGGTTTTCTCTTTGTAAATGACCGGTTCTTTTCCTGGTTTACACCATAGGTCTCACTTTCCATTTTAATTCTCATCAGTGGCAAGATGCTAGTAATCACATTAAAAAGGGGTCATTGTGCTGGTCTAGGTCAGGATTTCAGATCTTCAGTTGGGCAAAGACGATGACCATGCCCATGCACGCTCTTGTGTGCATGCACTCGATGTAACATGACATCCAGTTTGCACTGTAGCAAATTGGTTTTCGATGAATAAATTAATTTTGGTTAATTTTAATGGTTCCTTGGTCGATTCACCTCTAATTTGATCGTTTCTCAATCCAAATTATTTTTCTAAAAATTTCTTGTTCAATTCTCTATAAATTTTGACTCAATAACCTCTATTTTTTATTTATCTAGTATGTTCTAAAAATTGGGGGTTTTACTACTCCAATCAAGTTTAATCAATTTTTTCTGGTTCACCTCTAATTCGACGAGGCCCAAATTATTTTTCTAAAACTTCTTTGTCTAATTCCTTATTAATTGGGTTCAAGAATTGATTTTCTTTGATTTTTATAAGCCCTCCTAAAAATGGAGGGCTTTTTGTATCAAGCATGTGCCATCATGATTCAAAGTGATTTTCACTTGAACTTTTTGTGAGCCTTGATTTCTAATGAATTGATGTTCTTTGAGGTAATTTCATGAATTTATCAATATCTATATTGGTATGAACGGATTTTCAATCCAATTCAATTCCAAATCTTGATTTTCAAGTTTTCCTTTCCGGATCAACATCACTTTCCCACACAATTGAATTTAAATCCTAATTTTGAAAATTATGGTTTTACATGCCTAAATTACCTAAACTCTATGAGAATTGATCTAGATTTTCCCATCTCATTAATCAACATATATATATATATGGAGAGCCCAATTGAAGCTCATCAGCTAACTGCCAAAAGAATTCCAAGGTACTTGAAGAGAACTCTAACTTTGAGAATTCTATATGAAATATGTGAAGAAGTGGAGCTAATAGGATTTGCTGACACTAACTATGTTGGTGATATTAATGATAGAAAAATCAACTTTTTCTTTACATTTATACTAAGAATAAGAGTCATTTCTTCTGTTTGTAAAAAATAACTAGTGGTGATATTGTCTACGACTAAGACATAGTTTGTGGCAACAATATATGTTGATTGTTCTGCTTGTAAAAAATAACTAGTGGTGATATTGTCTACGACTAAGACATAGTTTGTGGCAACAATATATGTTGATTGTTCAATGTGTCTAGCTAAGTTGAGTTATATCATTCCTAGGAGAAGAAAAAATACAATCCATTCCTCTGTATTGTGATAACTTCACAACCACAAGGCTTTTGAATAAACTAATTTCTCATGGAAGAAGTAAGTGCATGAATGGGTGCTTTCACTTTCTTAGTGATTTAACTAAAGAAAGGAGTTTGAAGTTATTGGAGTGTTCAACGTAGGAACATGTGATTGATATATTTACTAAATTTGTGAGACCAAAAATGTTTGAGTACCTAAGGACTAAGCTAGGAATGGTGACTAAACAAGTTTTAAACTAGAGTCTATCAATTTGAATTTAAGGAAAGTTATGTTGATAAAATTAGAGAGTCTAAAAGGTGTGGAATTTAGAGTTTGTAAAGAGTTTTTTGATGCAATTTAATATAAAAAAAGTGTCAAGATAATTAATGGGATGAACCCCTCAAACAAACAACTAGATATAGAAAGAAATTTAGTGTAATAGCTTTGTATGGTATTAGTTTAGCAATAACTGAAATAGATTGTATGGAAGAAAACTCAAAACCAATTTTACATACGTATATGAAACCTTCCAATCTTCATCAACCATTAAACTATGATTTAGTTGCTATACATCTTGCTTTTCATACCTTAATTCATATTTTCCTAAAACAAATAAAATCCATAAAAAATCATAAGTTAATTGAAGTCATCATAAGTTCAATGGAGCCCTAAATAATCCAACCCAAGTTAGAGAATTTAATCCTTATCAACTTTGTGCATCATTATTAAAGAATTAAAGAATAGGTGGTTCCACTCTTTCCTATTAAAAAGTACATAACATTTTAATACAATATAGTTCGTGTTCTCGGTTCAATTTATCTTGTTTTATAAATTTTTTTTTACCTAAAAGAACCCAAAGTGAGTATATGTTAATTCAAACCAAAAAAGATTGAAAAGAATAAAAAAGAAAATAAGGCAACTTTGTAACACATTTGTGTTAAAATTTAACATAAAAATATTTAATTTGACATTTTATTGGCACACCTCCCAATAAAAACTCTCATTTATCATTTTCAGCTATACTATAATTATAAAATTAATTATAAATAATATTTAGAGTAAGAAGTGATGTGATTATCCATATTTATATATTATTTCCTTATACTCTCGGTAATTATTCCCTTACTTTGAAAACCTAATAGAAAATATACATTTTTTTCCATTTCCTTATTGGAAGTATTTCTTAAAACACAATTTATTTTATTCAATTTTGTCCACACTTATTATTGCAAAAACTTATAAAATTTGTATATTTCAATCACTTAAAACTATTATACTACTTCACCGTATCATATTTTTATTCTTTACATTTTATATATTTTAAACCTAATTATGATTCTTAAAACTTGACCTATACAAATTTTTTGACTTATTTGTCAGATTTTGAAACTAAATTAGATGGACTAATATATAAAAATATATATCATACATATATAATATATTTTATTATTATTATATAGTATTTATATATATTATTATATAATTAATATTTATTATAATAATAACTAATTTGTGTTATAATTGTTTTCATGATAAATTCTTAGTTATACATTTTTTGTTATTATATACATTTTATTATATATATATAATATAATTTATCATAATAACATAATTATAATATAATTATATAAATATTTTATTCTATACTTTTATTTATATTTTCATTTTATTTTATTATAATCGTTGAAACTCTTTCACCACAATCTCTTCTAATTCCTATATCCAATTCAAACACACCCTCCGTAATTTTGGTTTCTATGATTAATAAAATTAGAAATGACTACATTAAATGCACTTTTGTGTTACATATTGTTGGGATATTTGTACGTGTTAAAAACTTAACTTTTCTCATATTTGATGGATTAGGGGAGACTCTGAGCATTGTCCATTGTTGTGCAGTATTTGTGCAAAAAATTTGCTACGTAGTGCCATAAGAGCTCGCCCCTGTCACCGAGCTGTTCCACCTCCTACCAACCCCTGCAATGGGTCGAGTGCATGTTGATATTTCCTCACTTCTCTACCATCTCAGCATAAAAAATCCTGCAGATTTTCAATCATTCCTTAAATTTCTTCAAATTCTTTTATGTGGATCGAGGGCAGACATTCAAAAACATATTCGCACCTAGATGTAAAATAAACTAACTATTGATCATCCTGTGTTTACTGGGTATCTTTGTTGGTGTAAATTATAATCCAACTGAGTAATCAAGATCGCGAAGTCAAGAATGTCAAGTGATCAGTTGACTAGTCCAGAAAAAAAAGGTGGTTGAAAATAAAAGAAAAAGATTTTCCCCCTGAAAAAGCTAAATGGAGTGTCGGAAATGCTAGTACTTTTTTTTTTCCTGAAAAGCCTACCATACTCTTCATTACACTTTGATATTTCCTAGTCGGTTTAGACATGATCCTTAATTTTTCCGAAACGGATGCACGAGTCCGTCCTGTTGGAGTGTATGGTAGCGAGTTATTAGGGTCTACCATGATGTGCTTGGAATTGGAAGATCGAGTGATTTAGTACACAGAAATAGTCACGATGATAAAATTCCATAAAAGAAAAGACAGCTAAACAGCAAAGGCCGACACAACCACTCCCACTCCCACTCGTGGAGCGCACCACTGTGAACCTTCCACCTTTAACCTGACCATATATTAAATTTAAATGCACGCTCTTAAATTAAAAAAAAAAGTGCTGCTCAGAAATTAAAAGATATATATTAAAATCAAATTAAAGAATATGATGCGCATGAAAGAGTCTTGTGATTGGGCCTACTGAGGTTGTTTCAGGCTTTCTTTTATCTATTTATTCTTTTCATGCTAGATCTGGAAATGGATTCTTCTAAATTGAAAAAGGTATTCAGGTTTTCTTTTTATGGAACCCATTAATTTATATTTTAAAGGGACATTAACTCAACTTTTTTTTATAGATTTATAATACTTTATAACAATTTTTGCATAATAATGGAATTATTCAAAGATAAGAAGAATATGAAGAAAATTGAAAGAGGGGAAGTATATTTCTATTATTCCGCTGAAATGAAAGAGAATATATTTTTTAACAGGAGAAAGAAAGTAAAATGATGAACAAGAAAAACTAGCATTCTTAACTATGCCTTACACTCCAATAATCTGCATCAAGTAAACTGCCAAAGAGGAGAGGATGAGGATGGGAACTGCGAGAGTTTTCGCTTGAACGTCGGAAACAACTGGCTCCACTCCGGAAGGCACGAGCGGGGCTGTCATGGTGCCGCCAGCAGGCTCACCGTCGGGGTTTGGTGGGCTCGGGCTTGAGGGGATTATGGGTATGGACGATTCAGTAGGGGTGGCGGCTCCCCCCTTGGGAGATGGGAGGACAGGGAAAATGTCTGGAGAAAGTGCGGGTGACGGAGTCTGGGACTCAGGGGCGCCTGGTAGAGTCGCCGGAGCTGCCGGAATAGTAACCGGAGACAAGAGCGGGGCTGGTGGGAGGGAAGCCGGCGCGGCTGAGATGGTGGAGATGTGGTGCAGTAGTTGATGAGATGCAAAAGATGATGCAGAGAGTAGCATGAACATTCCTAGGAGTGACCAAAAGGGAGCCATTAATAAATGACCCATGAATTTAACTGGGGAAGTCTCGTTTGATCAAAGGAGGAGAGGAGCGGAAAAAGCTTGGCTTTGTGACTCGTGACAACCGAGGAATGGAATGTGAGTGATTGGGGAATTATGAGAGAGTGTGGAAAGGAGAGCGAGTTAATGATTGTAAAATCTTTTCAAAAAAATAATGGCCACAAGGTATAGCC
The DNA here is from genome assembly GCA_030064435.1 of Trapa incisa. Taxonomy (NCBI): domain Eukaryota; kingdom Viridiplantae; phylum Streptophyta; class Magnoliopsida; order Myrtales; family Lythraceae; genus Trapa; species Trapa incisa. Next base: position 3,484,349 of record CM057770.1, on the reverse strand, counting down.
ATAGCCCCCGCTTTAAAAGTTAATTTTTGAGTGCGCATTTGTTGTTAAAGTTGTAAGAAAGGATTGGGTAGACTCTAAATAAGCCATGTCCTTATAGGAGTACGCACAAGAATTTAGTGACTAACTATAAAGGTGAAAATGTGACTTGATAGGTGTTTTATTGATGGTAATATGGGAATGATTTGCAATGATTAGCCTTTAGCATTGAGAGTATTAGTTATGATTTTTGAATACGTATTGATGGAATGCCACTTATCCACCTTAGCATTTGTGATCTGATCCAACCGAGCTCTAACTTCAACTTCAATTGGTAGAGGGCATTCAAACCGCATCCCATGTTCCTTTCCATAAAGTCAACACCTGTATGCAGTAAAGTGGGATCAACCATGCAGCACAATTAATCTTTTTGGTAATGATATTTTTGCATGTTAGTGGAATTGGAAGTACGACCCACCTACATTCCAATTAGATTTAGCCTTCCAGTCAATTATATCAGCTGCTGAAATGGTGTCAATCATAGCTTTGAGTGTTTGGTTTTATCATAATTTCTATATAGCCCATTAGGTATATGTAATTCTTTCTTACATGGCATTCTTAACATGTGTAAGGTAGGGCATTTCTAACCCATACTTAAACCATATAGAAATATGATATGTACATATAAAATATATTTAGTCTAATAACAATGGAATAACGTATGTTTAATAGATTAACTACTAGCATATATATGTCATTCAAAGCAAGAACCAAGGTGGTGTGATCTCCTATTAACATCAACATGAAAAATTATTAGATAGAGTGTAACACATAAAACTTCATACCAAGGTTGATCAAAGAACACATACGGAGTTGGCTAAGTGCTTTCTATTGTGGCGAATTGTTAAGTATATGTCATTCTAAGGAGGGAATCCATATTTTCCCCTAAACATGAATCACTTTACCAACACTATTTTTTTTATGAAAGTTCTTATTCTATTCTTTCATTTCTTGTGTGTATACTCATCTAACTAATATGTATTGTTGATAATATAATCTCATATTGGATAAAATAGAGAAGTGATTTGAATTGAAATTTTTTTATAAGTTATAAGTATGACTTTTAAGTAGAAATGAGCCCGACTATTTATCGGTTCACATTATCTTCTCACATAAGCAGCTTGTCTCTATTAATCGGCACACTATGGTTTATCTATTATTAGACATTTAAAAAAATGTCTATCTTAGTGATCATAAATCAATGTAGTTTTTCATCATTTTTCCGGTGCTTTCCAAATTGTACATCATACATATTTATGGTATTATGCAAAATAGTAAAGTGCACTAGTTGGTCCAATCAAGTTTGGCGACAATACTCCTACTTAGTTATTATCGAGACTTATTTTTTCCGATTGTATTTTCCCTTATCTCAAGATACACGGTTTTGGTATGAAAAAACTGTGGAATTTACTCTACACAAATCATATTGTAGCAAATTCGGGGTCAAATTTGACATCTAATGGTACTTATATACAATCTCGTATTTTTTCTAAAATTACGATTTTACACCTTGAACTTGGTTCTCTTGACCCGTGTGCCACTGAAGCAGTTTTGAATAATACTCTCCTATGATTTCATTCAACATATTATAGGTTATAACCACATTAGTCATATTTATCAAAATACCAAAAAGCCTCTAAGTTTCCCACTTAGATAATTTAATTTTTCTAAACTTTGCATTTTGTTCATAAAGTTGGACAAAATTACAATTTTACCCTTACTAATAAAAACTCTCTCATTTTGGACCCTAGACTTTCCAAGTGTTTCATTTGGGTCCCTAAAATCCATTAATTACACTTTGGTCCCTAAAATAAACAAACTTATCATTTTACCCCTCTTTTACCAAAAATTATGATTTAGCCCTCACACTTCAGAAAATGACTATACATTTTCATTTGTCCAAATATCACCTTCTAGGCCCTTAGGCTACCCTTGAGGACTATTTCCACAAGTTTTCCCATTTTTTCAAATTGCCCTCCAAACTGTTCAAAGTTTGCACTTTAGTCCTCTAACTATGCAAATCAATTAAATCAACCTCTATTTTCATAAATCACTTTCAAATAATTTTATTATACTCCTAATGACTCGTGGGAGGAGTGAGGGTCTTACCCCAATCAAACATGATTGAATTTGGTCATTTTCCAAAACTGGCCGAAATAGAGGTATTGTAGGTGTTGTGAGATATTCTCACGAGAGACAGTCGGAGACGTGGTCGGAGTTGAGGCATTTTGAAGCCATGGTCTAGACGAGTTGTTCTATGGTGATGGTTGGTCAAGTGGTCGACAAAGTTGGGAGAATTTAGGCCTTGATTGGCAGCGATCGAGTGGAGTTGAGCAAACCCGCCTGTGGAAATTGGCTCGTGGAGACCAATTTTCCGCTTACCAAAGGTCGGTCCTTGCTAGTGGAAGGTAGAGGGGAGTTAGACTGTCACTTTGGCACTGGTGTCCACCAGAGTGGTGGCCGAATGTGGTTGAATTTGGCCCCGTAAGGGTGGCAACCACTAATAGTATTGTTTGACAACTAACAAATTTGGACCTAACCACAAATTTCAAGAGGAGTAAATTAGAAGCATTTTGACACTAATATCACTTCATTTGGTAGTCAGTGTGGGAGAATTACTCGATCGATCACATGGTGGTCGAGAGAGGTTTCAATATCGGGTTTTGGAATTTGGATTTAAAATTTGATTTGCTCATGAAGAGTTAATACAATTAAACTCATGGAGAGGCTGATAGATCAATGTTCAACCTATCCCTATATTTTTAGCATGAATTTTGGTCAAAAAATTGAATCAATTCAACTCATTTATTTGATGGTGTGCGACCGCAATCCACTAGGCGAGAAGAAGGGTGTGCAGGTGGTTTCGAGAGAGTTTGGTTGACCCAATTTATATCTGGGTAACCTAAATTACTTTCTTGTCTTTTTTAATTAAGTTACATTTTTGCCCTTCTTGAATCCCCTCAGTAATTTAAACTAAAAGCTTGACCCAGATTGGTGGAAAATTAACCTTTTCCAAAAATCTCGATTTTCTTGACCGGGAAGCTAATCCCTAATCCATTTGGATCTCTATTCCTAACTTTGTTAGCATAATTTTCGGTTTCTGTGTTACAACTACTCCCCTCCTTTTAGGAGTTTTGTAGTCATAGACCTCCCAATTTTTTTGGTTCTATTTGATGACAACCTATCATATCACATCAATGCTACATTGGTGGGTACCATCACTCATGTAGAAGTGAGTGGACCAAAGACTGAGTATATAAAATCTCATATCCCTTTCAAAATTTTCCTTTCCAAAATATTACAATTTTCAAAAATACAAATGAAAGCATGGTAATGATGACATTGATAAACAATTAAAACCTTCGTGTTGAGATCTTGATACATATACCTCTAGTTTGTGAGTGAAGGTGATGATGTTCATTCGTAACAATTCATGAGATCTTTCTGTTATCTGAAAAAAGTTTGGGAGGAGGTGGGCTTCCAATTCAGTGAATGAAATTATCGATATTGAGCCATTTCATGACTCAACCCTAGTTCTATACAAAAATTTCTTATATGGAGAAAGGTTTATAAATTTAGCAATATTGTCTATATGCATCTAATTCTCATATATTACTTAATCCCATAACTCTACCATTTGATTATCCTTAGTATTTAGCACTGATCTCCAACTCATATCATGACTCATTTCAAACATATTATCATATAAATCTCATATGCCACAAGATCAAAATCAAGCCTGGCCTAGCCATGTCACCCGAGTCCTCACACACGAGGGCTCAAGGAGATGATAATATGTATATTGCACTACACACTCACGTACTATTAAAAGCTCGTATCCTCATCGTGATGTCATGGTAGTGCCCCTGAATCATTCGTAGATCTTGGTCGTCCTCGTATATCCACACACGAGGTATACATATATCCCAATCGTCCTTGTTTACCTTGCATTGAGGCATAGGCATACATCTCATAGATACATAGGTGGCCTAGGATACATCATATCACACAACCCGTCTTATTACTCTATCTGAATCAACCCCAACTCTCGACACTATATCCCATATGTGTCCTATCGAGGGTGTAAACCCTACACATTTGAGTTAAGGAAAATCAGGAAAAGAACCGGTCAAACCGAATAAGAAAACCAAACCGGTTTACATTTGTGAATAAGCAATATGAAAATTTACAACTTTCGGTTGATACAAAGGATTTATTATACATTGGAAAAGAAACTTAAGACAAACTAGAAAACAAAAACCAAATTAGTTTAAGTAAACTAGATTTCATAAGAACTTTAAAGTTAAGCGTGCTTACTTGAGAGTAGTGTGAGGATGGGTGACCTCCTAGGAAGTATAACTTTTTTTTAACCAGAAATTTCTGTCAAAACTTTTTATGCGAACGGCTTATCATAAATAGCCATCAATTAATGTATATTTAATTATTGGAATTAATACAAATAATTTAATACCGAAATTAAATTATTGGAATTAATACAAATAATTTAATACTGAAATTAAATTATTGGAATTAATACCAAAATTAAATTATTGGAATTAATACCAATAATTTATGGCAATATTAATACTAGTAATAAATCTCGCCCATTTAATACACGGGTTTTACTACTATATAAAGAGGTCATCCCCATTTCATTCTCCTTACACCTGAACACTTTTCTCTCTCTCTACTGCTCCATTTCCCAGTAAAGCTCGAACCAGAGCTTTGACTTGAACAAAGGTTGGGCTCTTTAGAACCGGGGAGAAGACAACTATCTGATAGCAAACTCCAGTCAATCCGAGAATCGTTGGAGAAGCGCCGACATGATGGAATAGTGAAGCAACTCCGGCGGACCGAAGCTGCCCTATTTCGGCCAAGCTAAAATCAGCCATTTCAAGCCCTTCTCAGGCCAAACCAAGCCCTCCCAACACTTCCTCAGCCTTTCCACGACCGAATTAGGACCGAAAGGTAAGCCAATTCGGCTCCCCTTTATAATTTTCGATTGATGCTAGAGAGAGAGTCGACCGAATTTCAATGACGAAATTCTAATCCAATTCCGCATCAATTGATACAATACTTGATTTTAGGATGAACCTCAGGATGAGACCTATTTGCCCAGATCGAAAGCTCGAACTGTCATGCCTTCACCGGTGAGTAATCGAATCTTTCTCTCTCTATAGTCTGTTTTCCGGCAAAGCTCCGTTTGAGCTCGTTCCGACGTTAAAATCTGCGATTCAAAGTTTCTTAGAATCGTATGAACATACAGGAACTCAATTTCAACTCCAATTTCAATAATTAGAAGTGTTTGATCGGTTAATTTGATGAAATCAAATTCGGTAGTGTTGAAGAGTTGAAATTGGGGGAAAATTTAGGGATTTTCGAAATTCAAAGGGGCCAAAATACAATTTTATGAAATTAAGGGTCAATTGGGCATAAAAATAATGTTGGAGGACCAATTGAGGAATTTTGGAAATTTTGGGGAAAAAACTTACCATTTTTGTGAAAGAAGGGCAAAATGGTAATTTTAGAAAAATTGGGGAACCAAATTGGAAATTTGGAAAATTAAACCTCTTTTTGGTGAAATTGAATAAATTGAGGTCCCACGATAAATTTTAAAAGTTACGGGACTCAATTTGAGGAAAAACCGATATTAGGGACTTAAAGAGAAATAACTTTAGGGACCTAATTGCAAATAACTAAAAGTTTGGGTTTTCTCATTCATTAATGAATGAAGGTTGTTATGCCGAGTAATAATAAACAAGGTTGTTCATATCGTGTAGGAATGTGAAATACCGGGAACACCAGCAAAGACAAGCTCGCGTGAATATAAAGAACCAATCTAGTGGAATTCACGACATTAACGGGTGAGTAGGTTTACTAACATCATACCCAGTTGGGGATGATAAGTGCCTCGATATAAAAACCCACTGTTTAGTGGTATTTTAATCATCACTACTTAGAGAAAGTGATGTGAAAGTTATGCGAAAACAACTACTTACGGGTTGTAAGTAGATCATACCTAGTTGGTATGATGAGACTTCCTCGAAGGAAGTTGAAAACCTGTTCATCCATGAACGGAGATGTCCTTATACCGGTTGGTATGATGGACAGTAGAAACCTATTTTTGTCGAAAGTGCTCTCCCCTGACTGTGTGCCAATGCTTAAACAATTTGGGAGACCTTCTCGACGGGAGCTTGAATAGCTCTAATAGGCCGGGGGCCTCGATTTTGGAACTTGGGGGCTAAATGCCCGATTTTGAAAATCTCGTACAGTGGGCCCAAGGCCAGTTGGCACGAGCAGGAGCTCATAAACGAACATGATATATGTGCCATAAAACTTAATAAGTGAATTGTTTGGCCATGGTATCAAGATATGACCAACATGCTCAGTCAACTAGCGGCAGTGCGACATGACAGGTCGACGGACTAGTCAAGACAAACAACTGCGGGTTGAGTTGAGAGTCGGGGCCGTTGGACTAATGGCACCATAGATTACATGGAAATATAAGAAAATATTATTTGTGTATGCACTGTGAGTACGGGATCATCAAGACGCCCATGAGGGGTAGTGATGCGTCCTAAGGGCACTAGACGACCTGGTGGCTATAAGGGCAGTTTGTCATTCCAGGCGTCTGTGCGAAATCTGGAGTAGCACCAAGCGCATGAGACCGGGGTGGGGGATAGGATGAGGTCTCTGTCCTCATACGGACACGAAGAAGTGATTTTGGGATTGTGGGTCGGATGTCACATACATCCACTCATTCCCAAGGTAGAAGTGGTCGTACTTTTATCTGAGTGGCAGGAAAAGTCGCTCCGAAGCCACTAGCGGGTTCAGTAGTGATACTGACTTGCGAATGTGTGTAACCTTCATGATGAAGGATGTGTGTTGGGTGATGACACACCGTGGTAACTAAGAAATAATGGAAAAACTCAAATTTTTAAATGAAGGGATTTTTGAAAACAAAGGAGTCTGGCACACTCCATATCAATATTTTTCTTAAAAGTTAAAAGTTTTTAAAAACCCATTCACTAAGTAGTCGTACTCACCCCCTCCCTTATATCCCTTTCAGGAAATCCTGGAAAGCCTCCCCTTAAAGACCGTCAACTAAGATGCCTGTAAGACAGGTACGTAAAGTTTTAAATTTCATGCAGTTTTGATTATGCTATTCCAGGAAAAAGGTGCAGGTTAAAGGACGCCTTACTCTTTACGGTTTATAATAAGGGGAAACCCTTTAATAAATTGGGAGAGTGGCGGGTTGATCACAGGGATCCGACCAAATCAGGTCGGGGCATGACAGAGGGCCAATTTGTTATAGAATCCAATGGCATGTAAACATATAAAATTTCCACACATAATAAGAGGCTATCATCATGGTATATATAGTCATGCTCACAACATAACTTATCCAGCATACAACCATTCTATTCAAAATCAAAAGTAATTTTTTGAATATATATAACCATGCTCACAACATAGCTTATACAATATATAGCCATGTTATTCAAAATTAAAAATATTTTTTTCTGAATACATAAGTCATCCTCAAAGCTTATGCAATTCACAAAGGCATAAAATATTTATTTTCTTTTATGCTCAGCTTAACCGACCATCTTCTTAGCCTCCTATTTAAATCATGTATAATTCTAATTTATTAATTTTTTATTCCAATATTTTTATATACTATATCTCAATTTAGTTTTCCTTTCATTTATTTTTCATGTTTCCAAATCATTAAAGGTATTCACTATATCTAAGAAAACTTGTAAAGTAGTGTAGTTGATCTAATCAGACTTGTCAATGGTAAACCCATTCACCTCATTGCAGGAATCCGCTCGTTTTGACCATTGCTCCAAATTTATGACGAAAAGTACTATTCATGAGTGTGTTCCTAGTATGCTACACAAATTTAATCATAACACCATGATTACTTGGATCCACCCTAGTAAATGTGTATCAATTTGAAGGTTATAATTTAACGGTTCTTTCTCATGACTAGGTCTTCGCTCATTATGGGGACATGAAACTCGGTCATAGTGCCCTTTCCTCATAATTTCTTCGATTATTCCTATACTTGGCTCTATTTATCGAAAAGCCCTTACATCTTTGCACTTGTATAATTATAATCTCCATTTTTTTAATTAACACTTTACCCCTTAACTTTCCATAAATTAACAAATTACCCTTCCCCCCTCATTAAAATCCTTCCATTTAGGTATTTAACTTTAAAAATTTCTCCCTTAGGTCCCTATATTGTGTCTTTGTCACATTTGAGTCATCAAGTTCTTAAAATTACACTTTGCCCCAAACTTTTCTCTCTTTACCATTTTACTCCTAAACTTTTTAAAACTTTTGTTTAGGTACTTCCCCATTTCTAAAATCCCAAATCATACCCTCATGCTTATCTAACATAATATTTCAAGTCCCTATATTGCCACTGACCTCTAATTGGGTCTCCCATTTTTCAAAAAAAAATCTCATTTTGGCCCTTATACTTTCGAATATTGTCACTTTACTCCCCCAAATTTCTCATTTATCTAAAAATGTCATTAATCTTGTTAAAAATCTCTAATAAGACATAATCCACACTCCAAAGGTCCCCATGATTTTGTTCCACCTAACTACAACTATAATAGTGTCATTGTGCGAATAGCCCCTTGCTGGAAAATAACACGCTGTCTGGTTTCGGGTTATATCTTGCTGGAGAGAGGATGGTGAAGATCGACACTCATGGGACTGGAAAGCTAACCTCTCCATGAGTCTAAGGTCTCTTTGATCACTCTCAAAGGTGGTCGGAGCTGCCTACAATACTCAATCTATAGAGGGTTTAAAAACTAGGGTTTGTTTGAACTTTCATAACAGAAATGTGACCACTTGGCTTACCTTTTGTCTTGAGAGTTGTAGTTCAATTGTCAAAGTCGAGAGGAGTCTTCAAAATTTTTGGGTGGATTTTAGTTTCCTTAAGGATAGAGGATTTTGCTTCGAAATGTGTCATTCTCTTTCGGGTGAAGGGAGGCCAGTCATTGTGCGAGCTCACCAGTGCCAATGGAGGGGTCATAAGAGATGGGCACTGGTAGGAAGTGAAAATAGAATTTCGCACAAGTCCAGGGACACCGAAATCCCTATTTTGATAGGGAGAATTCATTCTCAAAGATCTTGAGTGTCAGGTGGTTGTTGGAAAAGTTTTGTCTTCACATTTAGAGTGAACTTCTCCCATCCTAGACCATGAAAGTTTGAATTAAGCATATGAATAGAAAAAAGAGACGAGTTGTCATCTCGACATTAATTTTTGTGGCATGCGATTTGATAAAAAAAAAATAGGGGTTTGTGAGTGATTTTCCATCAGGTGTCACAGAGGAATAAATCCGTCAAGAGTGAGTAATGGGGTGTACGATTTTGGGTCAGTAACTAGATTTGGGTCACCCAATCGAGCGAGGAAGAAGACGTACATGCGGTGCACATGCGTGCCTTGTCATCCAAGCACAACGTTCAACTGGTTTGTACTGTAGTGAACCATTTTTTGATTAATTAATTCACTCGTCCACCAATTTTGTCCTTCCCTTGGTCAGTTCACCACCTTTTCGACATGTTCCTATTACAATTTATTTTTCTAAATCTTCTCTAGTCAATTCTCTATGATTTGGAGCTAAAACTTTCCATTTTCCTATTTTTAATATCACTTGGAAAAATCATATAGTTTCTCGGCTTGGGTTAGTTCGATCCCAATTCGAACAGTTCTCAATCTGGTTTTTCTCGATCCTTGATTCATGATCAAGGAAGGTTCAGTGGTGTCACTTCTTATGGTACCTATCCATTTCCATAACTTTTGTCTAGAACTAACTCTCATTTTCACACCATTTCTAATGTAAACCTCATACTCTCAAAAAAAGAAGCCAAAAAATTTCGAGAGACAAATTGTGGTTCAAAGTGAACCAGAATTGAAAAAGAGAAAACCAAAATAGGAATTGGGAAATCCCAAGTGAGCAATGAAGATAAAAAAAAATGATGGAAATGGATCATGAAGTAAATTGGATATGAGAACCTAACTGGTTCAGGGTGAACCAAACCTGAATCGGGTCTAACCGAATTGAACTAGTTCAAAGATTCCTTTTTCTATGTGACTTAAAAATATCAATTTGGGAAATTAAAGTAACCAATGTTTAGAAAATAAATTTAGATAAAATTATAAAATTTTAATTTTAATAAAACCAGTTGAATTGGACCTAAACCGGTCGATTTTCTCTTTCGAGTCACCAAACCTGTTCGACCGAACCGTCAACAATCCAACCGGTCAATAGATTGCCTGCTAGGTGAGCACCCAGTCAACACGTGTGACCAATTATGAGCGATGCATGGCGAAGCGCACCCTATTAGCCGCTTGATTAGCATATGAAAGCGCTGACCAATTAGAGCATGACATATGTCCCTTGTCAATGGTATGATGAAGAAAAAGCTACATTAGTGGAAACTGACCAATGGGGGCGTGACATGTGTCCTTAATCAATGGTCTGCTGAGGAGAATCCCCATTAGCTAAGCTAACCAATGAGAGGCTGACACATGGCAAGGGTGCAAGGTCAGCGACCAACTCGGATGTTAGAGAATAGTCGACCATTTAGAAGTTGACACGTGGAAAAGTCACGTCAGATAGCCATAACCAATCAGAGGCTGACACGTGGTAGTGGCACAATATGTCAGGTCGAAAAACTAATGAATTTAAATTAGCTAATCAAAGGATGCCATGTGTTAGGGTCAACTGACGGTCAAATATGATTAATCGCCACATCAGACAGAGTAACCAATGGAAGGTAGCCACGTATCTTGTCATTGGGTGAACAGATGACTCAGACGCCAAGTAAGACGTTGTGTTAGCGAAGCTGGCCAATTACAATGTGCCATATGGCAACTTGTACTTGAGAAGCTCACATGCATAATATTGCCTTCTTCCTTTACATGTATGAACAATGGAAGAGGCCAAAAGTCGCCATAACTTCGACAACCATTAAACCTCTTCGACAAGGGAGTAAACGGAAGAGTTAATGGTCTACCGATGAATGGATGGATAGGAACGGTAGTCCTTGAGCTCCCTATATAAATAGCTCCCTCCATTTATCATCTTCATCACTCGAAAGCTTGAATAAGATGAACTACTCCAATTTTCAATCTTCCCTGAACCATAGCTCTAACTAACATCAACCCTTTTCTCCACCTCCAAATGCAAATTTGGGTTCCCTAGAATCGAGAGGAAGTCATCTACCTTCCTGCATGCTCTGTTCAGCTCAAGGATCACCGAAGAACTGTCGATGAGCCTGCACAGTATAGTCGCTTCGGTTGTCGAGATGTAGCAGAAACTTTCGAGCTAAATTCAGGCCACCTTCAACCTCCTAAGGTCAGGTCGACCCTCCCATGACTCTCCACAACTGAGCCTAGTCTTCCTTAAGCATTAAAGATAAGTAATTTTCGCTACCCATTGCCACAATAGTATATTTACAAAGAGAAAACTATTTAAATGTTGTTGATCGAATTCTCCCTGTTCAGGGCACCAATTGATGTGAAATTTGATCATAGGAGGATCCTCTCGATGAGAGCTATTTCCCAAAGGTAAGAGCTTCGACAATCGTGTACTTGTTGGTAAGAATTCGAAAGTTTTTCTCTCTATAAATATTTTCCAATGAAGCTTCATTTGAGCTCAATTCTAGGCCAAATTGAACAATTCAAAGCTTGAAATGATCGTGGTGGGGTAGGGAGATGATTAGCAGTATGATAGAAGGCAATTAACTATGTTTAATTAATCAATTTGATTAAATGAGATTTTGGGGGTCGAAGTGCAATTTTGGAGAAATTTGGGCAATTTGGGAATTTTTGGAAATTTGGGGATTTTTGTGGAATTGACATAAATTGAGGGTCAATTGAGGACTTAAATAAAATTGGAGGCTTAATTGCAATTAAAATGATTTTTTGGGGATTTAATTGCAATTAAAAGTAAATAAAATTAATTATTTTTTTATTTTAAATAATTTTATATTAAACAAAATTATTAGGGGAGAAAATTGTAAATAAAGTAAATTGAGAAAATTATGGCAAATAATTTGGTGTTTATTTGTCAAGAAAATATACTTAGGGACTTATGTGTAATTAAAGAAAATATATGGATCTAAATAAAATATGAGATAATTAATGGATCTGTTATTCATGATCATTTAGGTGTGAAAGGAAGGCATTGACCTACAATCGAGAATCAAACCCGAGATATTGGAATTATGTTCGAGATGAACAAGTAACAAATCTTGGGTGAGTGGGATCATTAGCATAGAGTCCAATTAAACCCATGACGCATACTTAGAAGCATACTTTATTTTGAAATCAGATTTTAATAAGTATAATCCATTCATTGTGTGAAACTGCTTCAACCTTTTGGGATTATACTTTTGAGGAAAATATGAAGTATGATTATAGGACAACCTTAGAGGGTGTATGGATACACTTCAAGGGAATGGTCTAGTTCCGACCATCGATACAAGAAATGGGCGAGGCCCATAGTCGATAGAAGGTTGGCTAGATCTAGTTCTATGAAAGTGGGCTCAAGGCCATTGTTTTTTAAAAGTGAAGTGGGCACAAGGTTGTGTTTTGAAAACTCCTATGAGTGGACACAAGGCCAATGAAAACGAGGCAAACCCATAAATAAGTTATTATTTAAGAGCCATATAAAATTATCACAAATTGATAATGTTTGTTGATACTGCTGAGCTAGAGTCCGGTTAGAGCTCGTTGGGCTAGCAATACAAAGATAAAGTTCTTAAATCAAAAGACTCATGTATGTGATTGCAATCATTCAGAACTAAAGAGATGTTAGGTACAGGGTAGTGTTGGTTTTATGTGCTACTGGACAACAAGGTTGGTACAAGGGAAGTTGTGTAGTTCTAGTATATCTTAAAACTCTGGAAGCTTCGTGTGCATTGTGATCGAGGGGATAGAAGAGTGAGGTTTCACTCCTACATATGGGGATTGAAGTATCAATAAGTCTAGAGGTTGGGCAAAGGTGATCACACAGACGATGTGGTTAAAATTGTGGCCTCTCACGAGGATGGACGGTAAAGATGCCATGGGCCACTAGTGGGCCAAATCGAGATTGTAGCATTTGAGGGTATGTTTTACGACTGTCTAATCCCTTTACTAGGAAAGGATATTTATGTTATATAAACCCATGGTAGTTCTATTATAACAAATCATAAAAATTCTCCCCACTAGGAATGAACATATCTTAAGCTTGTATGAACAAGCAAGTGAACTTAAAGGAGAATCCTTTTTCAATGATAAACAAGTTGTAGCTTGTTTATTTTTCAATCAAACCTAGTTTAAGCTTGTGAGATACAAGTAATGGATTTAACCAAGAATCCTTGTTAATGAAAATACAATTTGTAGCTCGTTCAAACCCTTTTATTTTAAGGAAATGAAAGTCATATTTACTTATGAGTAAGTGCTGAATCATGGACATGAAATCACGATGTCAGTAGGACCCTCACTGAGTAGTAAACTCACCCCTCCCTTATCCCTTTTAGGTATTAAATATATCAATAAGGATATTAAAAGATGAACTTCCAAAGAGGTACGTTGTTTATCCATACAAATTTATGTACAACATTATATATTCTGGCATAAAATATGATATAATACAATGTTTTCTATTGTTTTATGCCTTGTCCCTACCAATACTATGATAATGGAGGTAACATCTATTATAGTGTTGGGTGGAGTGGCAAGTTGTTCACTAGGTTCCGATCGAACAGGGTCGGGGTGTGACATCTAATCTCGATTTGGTTTGTATTTCCGATTCACTATAGGCTTTCAGTTCACGTGAGCTCGAATTTTCTTTTGGAAAATCCCGTTGTTTCAACTACTTTTGAAAACTAAATCATTTGTTGGGGAGGAAGATTTCCTTTTGTAATCCACTCAAGTCTTTTCACTTCCTCTAATTTACATGGTCATAATACCATCATGTATTCTTATCATCTTTTATTTACATTCTTATGTCAACCTCCTTTTGGTCCAATTTCCTTATTCCCATCATTTATCTTAGGTTTGAGGTAACCCCTTTTCCAATAAGTCCTTTGAGAAAATCCTATCCTTCCCTATAAGTCTTCTTCTAAAGTCACCATCTCTAGAGGCTCCTACCAATCATATTGGAATGCATTTCGTACTTCTTGATTACCTGTATAGACTCTTATTTATGAAATTCTAGTTTACACGAATACCTTTGGTTAGCACTAATATCATGGGTTTTAGCATAAAGCTGCAAACTTCCTCGTACAAATACTAATGCATTCTTAGACATTATGGGTGTCTCCACCTTTTTTAATCATATTTGTCACTAACACACATTTCAATACTTTACCCAAGTCAACTAACAACACTTGTTCCAAAAGTGTTTGATTGGGATCATGTGTCTGAGGGTATAACTCCCTCTACCAGTGTCTTCATAGTCGTACTAGTGCTATAATGCTCACTCCTCTAACATATATTATCTCCTCATGTTGGCATCATGCAACACTGATAAAAGAGTGATCACTAGTCTTTCCCAAGACTTCCACTTTTACCAACTTAATTCCTTTCATTCATTACACTCACGATTCATGCCTCTTGCATGCTCCTTAGGGTCTAATCCATCTCATGGATCATGACAATCTATAACATATCTCAAGGATTTAAAAGTTTGACCTTTTCTCTATTATACATAATCGCCCTCTTACAGTCCAGTAATCCAAATCATCTTCCAGACTCTATTTCATCTTCCAAATTTGTTATAATACTTAAGTACCTTCCTTCATAACATCTCGGTTAGGATGGTACATTCTTTATCATTTAAGGGTGATCCTCTTTCTATTTCCTCAATTATCAAGTCTCAATGTCTGATATGCCATGAAGTCACTTTTATGTGTTGTCTCATTGGTATCCTTAGCTACCAATTTTCAATATCGAGACAATCATCAATTACTTTCGGCTACTCATACTCGAGTGAAGCCTTTCAATCCACCTATTACTTGTTGATGTTTGATTTCCATAAAAACACTTAAAATTCTAGGTCTACTTCTAGCACTTCTCTACTTATCATGCCCCATCCATCCATGTGGGGTTTCATCTCATTTTCTCATTCAATGGTTCTTGTATCTTAACTTGTTATGTAGTTATAGAGATTCGACTTAGGTCATGCCACTTGAGGCATCTACCATTTAGGACCCTTTTCGTGTATTAAGAAATCATTCTCCCTACTTGTTCACAAAACTATGTGTGTGATTTTCTTAGTAGTACATCAATTTCAGGGATGATACCTTACATCCCTTTCAAAAATTTGGATTACAACCCATTATGGTTATCATAGACCAAACTTGTTCCTTCTAGATTTATGAAACACATTACACATCTTACTCAAACTCGGTCATGTAGGGTCATTTTCTTTCTAATGATACTTGGACCTGCCTTTGAACCCTCGAGGCCCGAAGTACCCATTCCATATTTTATTCTTCATTGGTATGGAATATTTCAATAAAACTCAGGTGCTTAGCCCACTACACAAGCTTTGTAAACATCATAAAACTTTATCCTAAATATCTCACTTATACACACGATTAATCTTACCTCTTATTATAATCTATTATATCCAGACGTTGTTCAAGGTCTAATCTAAAGTGAGATTCTAAAATGACCTTCGAGTATTTTCCCAATACTGGCACTCGCTTCAGCAATCTTACTTTTATAGTTACACATATCTCATGACTAGAGATGCTCATCATTCCTTACTCATTATATTTTTATCCTTAATGCTCAAACTCTCATGTAATTTGTTTGATACCTTATTCTCCTTGTAACGTGTTCATCTTTATCTCTCTTGGGCTTTGGAGAAATTATCCCTACATCTTAACAATTAGTTGTTGTGGTGCCTCGGGAATCTATTTGATTCCCTTGAGTGATGACTATCTCATTTGATCACAATAGTATGATGTTCACATTTGGTACTTCTCCCTTCATCCCCATCTAACAACCTTGGGCAGTTGATCCCTCATGCCTTTTGGAAAATTCCTTACTATAATTTGGCTTAAAGACAGTTCTTACTTTGTACCTACCATTCTTTGGTACATGAGTCAAACTTTCAAATTATTCTACAGTGTCATTTATTGTCTTTTATAATCCCTTTACCCATTCACTCAATTTGTTGCACTTCCATTTCGACTCTTAGCATTCCTTTCCATAGATCTTGCTTTCATCTGTTAGTATCACCCATTCTTCATTTCTCATACACTAAGGTTTCAGACCTTTTATTTACCTTGGTAAGGTCTCACCTCAATGGGCGTTGAATGTGTCGAGTTTTCTTTTTGAAGTCATATGCATTTCAAATTTTTCTTGCACACATTCTTTTACACATATGGTTCTTCCCTCCTTTAGGGTAAGTCAATTCGAATCCTTATTTCTAATATTCATAACGTGAGCCTCAACTCCTTACAACAAATAATTTACTACATCCTTCCTCTTATGTAGTATGTTACCAAAACAAATTACAATAATATATATTAGAATTTATATGTTCACTCAGTACAAGAGTTTCCTTTCTCATGAACAATCCATAATCTTGGCAAAAGGTTTGTTGGTTTACTCATAGACATTTTCTATTATGCTTCGACCTTGGGACTAAATACTAGATGAAATACATCGGGACTAAGTACTGGATGAATGACATGACGACAAGTTCAATAAATGACATCGGGACTAAGTACGGGATGAAAGGCATACATCTTGTTATCATGACTTCTTAGGACTTTGTTGTGCCCTTTCTACTATTTACTTACCTGAAATGGGAAATTGGAGGGCTGAGGTATATAGCCCCATGAATAGGATTAGTTGACACTGTGATATCATGTTCACGAGTCATCACAAGCTCAAAATAGGTGACACTTAAAGAAATAGTTTAGAGGGTTTATTTCATAGAGAATGGAGGGGTTTCTTTACATGTGAGCGTTATATTAGGCAAGTATTCAGAACCTATCCACTCCCTCATGGAGGGATCACACAATCGCATAACAAAACTACCTTATGTTCCACTTGTATCTTAGAGCACCTTTACCAGCCACCTGTTTGTACAAACCAATGTGTCCATGTAAGATTGTCTGTGTGGGCATCGTGGCTAAACCCTTAGGCATTATGAATATATTTGTCCATTATTGAGTGACGAGATCTTTTCACCTTTTTCAAGGTCTGATGTGCATAGGACTCTTAGAGCCCATGACATACTAGACTAACACTCACTCCTCTTATACTAACTTTGATGTCCAATAGCCCTTGGAATCATCACTACCCCATACAAGATGTCTAATGGTCCCGTGCAACAATCACATGCATGTCTTTTATCATTAATCCATTATCTTTATTCTATCATCTTTATGGGACAAAACATGTTTCTAGCTAGATAGAAATTATTGCGCATGACCCATTTCACACAAAATAAATTGTTCAGTGTTTTGTTAGCATGGCTTGGCTCATAATTCATCATTAGGGTTATATACAAGTTCCATTTTCATTGGCATTGGGCTCACAACAACAAATATATTCCAAAACACGACCTTGAGACCACTTCTTTTTGAAAATGACAACATTGAGCCCACTTTAGCAACATGGTTCATGCTCATAACAAGGGTACACGTGATTCATGCTCATCTCATGAATATACTCCGAAAATGGTTTTAAGTGGGGTTCATACTATCATGAGAATATATTCCTTAAAATTATTTTTAGTGCCTCAAGCAATCAAACTTATGAGCAATAACACATCATTGGTCCAATCAAACTCAATGCCAAAAATCTCATTCATCATTATCTGAGGACATGTTCATCCCGTAGGGTTTACTGAGTATTCATGCTGCTCTTGCATGACTTGGTATGATCACTTCTCTACCCATCATACATGGAATTAAAATTTTTACTTTGGGTTGGTAATAGGGGTATTTAATATGTGTAATATTCCCTAAATTACTTTTTTGTCCCCTTGACCTTATTTTTGCAATTAAAGAATAGAGAAAATATACTAAATGTATATTAATTCACGAGTGTGTTACAATGATTAAATTATCCTAAATTTATAATACATGTAAGGGTACAAATATTAGGGACATGTCTTTTAATATAAACATATCTTTTGGTATGGACATGACTATTCATTTATTCTCTTTAATTTGAGTAGACTCGAGTCTTTTGCTAGAGGTTGTGACTGAATCCGAGATAGTGTAATCTGTAGATCTTTTAGTGTAATCTACAGATTTCTTAATGTAATATGTAGATCTCTTATTACTCCCCCGCAAGCACAATGGGAGGTCTCGAACATTGAGCTTGAAGCGAAGTGTGCCAAATCAGTGTGAAGAAAGACCTTTGGTAAATATATATACAATTTGAGCTTCTGTATCAATGAAGCGAATGTGAAGTTCCCCACGATTGACTCATTCATGAACGAAGTGATAGTCTATTTCAATGTGTTTAGTACAAGCATGAAAAACTGGATTGTCACTGAGATAAATTGCTTACATATTATCACACTAGAGAGTTAACAGAGATGAAGAATGAAATTTGAGTTCTTGAAGTAGTGACTGGATCCAAATGAGTTCAGCAGTTGCATTTTCGATACTTTTATATTCCACTTCAGTACTGGAACGAGCAACTGTGCATTGCTTCTTATCACTCCACAAAATCAAGTTATTTTCAAGAAATACTAAAAACCCACTATGGAACGTCAGTCATCAAGGTTGCCAGCCCAATCGGCATCAAAGAAACAATAGAGATGTGGTTGAGAGTTTTTCTAGAAATATAATCTATAATTGGATGTTCCTCAGAGATAACGTAAAATTCTCTTGACTGCAACCCAATGAGTTGTCGTTGGTTTATGCATAAATTGACAGACTTGATTAACAACATAAGAAATGTCTTGTTGAGTCAATGTTAAATATTGAAGAGAACCAACAACGTGCCTGTAGATTCGGGGGTTATCTAATGGAGTGCCATCATATAGAGATAGTCTAGACTCGAGAGTTACTGGTGTAGAGACAGGTTTGCAGTCGGTCATTGATGCTTTTGTAAGAATATCATGAATATACTTCTGTTGAGTCAAGATGAGATCTCTAGAATGGGAATATACCTGATCCCAAGAAAATGATGAAGGGACCCAAGATCTATAATAGAAAATTCCTCTTTGAGAGCAGACACAATAGACGTTAGAGAAGCATTAGGTGAGCTAGTGAGAATTGTATCATCCATATACACTAGGAGGAACATGACAAATTGAGGGGTACAGTAGATAAAAAGAGAGGTATCCACAACAGAAACTTCAAAACCAAGTGTTAACAAGAACGTACTCAGTCGGAAAAACCAGGCCCAAGGAGCTTGCTTCAATCCATATAATGAGTGGCAAAGGAGACAAACGTGATCAGGATATAATGGATCTGTGTAGCCTAGTGGTTGTTTCATATAAACTTCCTCATTGAGATGGCAGTGAAGAAATGCATTATCAACATCAAGTTGTTGAATTGGCCAATTATAGGAGACGACAAGTGACAAAATAACCCGAATGGTGTCTAGTTTAATTATCGAACTAAAAGTATCATCATAGTCGAGTCCTTCTTGTTGAGAGAATCCTTGTGCAACTAAACGAGCTTTATAACATGCAAGAGTCCCATCTGAATGGTTTTTGAGTTTGTAGACCCACTTGCAGCCGATAATATGTCTACCAGGTGGAGGGGACACTAAATCCTATGTGTGGTTCTTCAAAAGAACTGCATATTCAAAATTCATAGCATCAACCCAACAGGGTTGTGTTTGAGATTGTTTAAAAGTTTGTGGCTCCTGAATAGAGGACACAAGAAACACGGTAGGATCAATTTTAAATTGTCGTGGAGGTAAGGTGCCATCTTGAGACCTGGTGAGCATGCGACGAGGTGGCGAGACAAGAGAAGACCCATCAACATTGGCAGGGATTATGTCTGGAGGTGCAGGTGGGGATGGAACACTAGGTATTGAGGAGGATAACTCATCAAAAACTGTCACTGGTGCAACATGTTCAAGTAAAGAAGGAAAGGAATATGGAAATAAAGGTAGAGAGGGAATAGAGTTAACAAGAGTTGTAAGGGGAGCACTACTTGCAGATGAACATTTATCAAAGGAAAATGTAGTCTCATCAAAGTGAGCAGTTCGACAAATTAATATACATCTTATTTGAGGATCGAGACAACAATATCCTAAAAATTCAGTAGGATAACCAAGAAAAACACATGCCTTGGAACGAGGTTGAAGTTTATGATCTTAGTATGGACATAGGTATGGAAAACACAAACACTCGAAAACTCGTAAAAAAGTATAATTAGGTGGTGTCTGATGAAGAATGTGATATGGCGATTTGAACTTAAGGGAGCGAGTGGGTAGTCGGTTAATGAGATATACAGTTGTTTCAAATGCAAAATCCCAAAATTTCATAGGAAGATGAGAATGTAGCAAAAGTGTAAGTCCCATATCAATAATATTTCTATGTTTTCTTTTGATAAAACCATTTCATTGTGGTGTATGTGGGCAAGAAATTCGATAAGTAATCCCATTAGTGTGTAATTCATTTTGAAAAGCAGATGAAAAAAATTCCTTTGCACCATCAATTTGAAGAGATTTAATTTTTTTTATCAAAAAAATTTTCAACTCATAAACAAAAAGTGCAAAAATTTTGGAGAACATCAGAACGATTTTTCATAACAAAATACCAGGAACATTTGCTATAATCATCAAGTAAATGAATATAATAAATATGACCAGTGTGTGATTTGATTGGTGCAGGTCCCCAAATATCAATATACATAAGTTGAAAAGGATAAGTGCTTTTATGATGAGTTAATGGAAAAGGTTTTTGAATGATCTTACCTAAGGAGCAGGAATCAAAAAATTGAAAATCAATAGAATTACTTTTTATTGAATTCATAAATAAGACATGAGAAACAATCTTAGGGGTAGAATACCCAAGTCTGGCATGTCAAACAGTACGGGTTAACTGAACACTTAATACACGAGGACTAACTTTAGATAAATGTGTCGCACACAGGTAGTACAATCTGCCTTTACGAGCTCCCCAGAATAACACTTGATGGGTGAAATGATCCTTTACAACAAAAAACAGACGATCAAATTCAAAGTAGCAAGAATTGTCTTGGGTAAATTGAGAGACTAAGAGTAAGTTCATGGCTATACTAGGGACATAAAATACTTTATTTAGAGAGAATTGTTTAGTGGGAGTGGAAAATGAGGTAGAACCGACAAAGGAAATTTTTAAACCTGAACCGTTGCCTATGAGCAGTTGATCTGGATGAGTTATGTCCTCTTGTAATGATAAATATGATATTTCATTTGTTACATAATTGGAGGCACCTGAATCAATGTACCAATCAAGGGTGTGTGCACCGACATTGTGTTCTAGACAACATTGACATGAGGATTTTGATAATTGGTCAGGAATTGTGGATATTCTATAGCTACATGTCCGGGTTCGTGACAAACTTGGTAGATAGGTGTACAATTCCGGGTCTAAAAATTGCGTGCACGGGGTAGAGGAGAATTAGATCCAGTTGATGATGGAATATGCCTATTCCGATGAGGTGGGATAGACTCTTTCCGTTGTTGAAGTCCACGAGGGCCAAAAGAACCCCATGAATTGTGATTTTGGATAAATGTGCAATCTATTTTCCCATTTTGGCAATTATTGCATCTGAGTTGTGTAGGAGTGCCTGATGAGTAGCGTGGTCGATGGTTAGATGAAAACATAGGAGCTTAATCTCGTCAATGTGTGCGCAAAAAGGCAGCATTGGCAAATTGATAAGTGTTAACACTTCGGAGATCAAATACTAATCCTGAAATAAGTCCTCGAGTTTTCTTATAATCTTTGTTTGCTTCTGCACTCAATAGCATAGATTTGAGCTTGTCGAGACTGAGGTGTGCGAGAGTCGGTGTGAGGGCAAGACAAAGTGCCGAAATTCATCATGTAGTCCAGCAAGAATGTGATCCTTGATTTGAGCTTTGGTTTTAGGACGTTCAATTTGAGTGAAACTAGTATCCAAACATGGTGCGATCGCCTTTGTATAAATTCGACCATTGATCATCAACCAGGTTGGTTTGGGGACGAACTTGGCTGGAGTAGAGAGTTTCCAATTTTTCCCAAATGTCAGCTGAATTTTGAATGCTAATAACTTGGAGATTAACTTGAGTAGTGAGAGATCCCAAAGTTGTGGATTAACAAAGACAATCATAGATCTTCCAAGAAGTATAAGCAAGATTGATGATAGTAGTTGAATCGTCTTCTTTCTTACCAGAAAGACTTGATGAGGGTGATGGAATTGTGTCATCAGCATACCTTAATAGTTGATATGTCTCCAACAGCGACGTTATGTTGTTACGCCATAAGAAATAGTTGTTCCCGTCCAATTTGATTGGTAAAGTCGGGATATTGCTTGAAAGATTGATAATTGGTGAACTCATATTTGGTGTAGAGACTTATGAGATGATTGCTTCAATAAATAGAAAACTGAAATAGGAGAATTGTCTTGGGAAGACTTCAGATTATAAATGTTGGAGAAAGACAGTATCACATTAACTGTACTTGGAGTAGCTGGAGATTACTTGAATTGGTGACAGCGGAAACTTTGATTGAACATTCTGAATTTGATATTAGTCTTGAATTGACCTTTTGGTTGCAATACGGCTCTAATACCATGAGTGTGTTACAATGATTAAATTGTCCTAAATTTATAATACATATAAGGGTACAAATATTAGGAACATTTCTTTTAATATAGACATATCTTTTGGTATGTACATGTCTATTAATTTATTCTCTTTAATTTTGAATAGACTCAGAGTCTTTTGCCAGAGGTTGTGAGTGAATATGAGATAGTGTAATATATAGATCTCTTAGTGTAATATGCAGATTTATTGATGTAATCTGTAGATCTCTTATAATTAAATTCATATTTATTAATTAAGGTAAGATCTAAATAAATTTCTAAATTTTATACTTTGGGTCTAAATCTTGTACTTGAGATTCTGGGGTTGATCATTACAAGAGTCCAATTAACCCTTCGAGTTAGGGGCATTTTTTGAAAATTTCCCTCTTTTATGCCCTTGACAAACGCAACCTCAAACCCGTAATTATTCACATGCCTCATCATTCTCTTTAATTAACCAACAGGGGCTCGGGGTTCCTATGCTTATTCTATCTTAAAAATCCATTCAAACCTGGTAACCTTCCGCTCAGTGTAACATGTGCCTTCACGATCTCTCTCGCTAGCTCTTGGATCTTCAGTATCCTAAGGTTATCATGCTTCTCCTTGACTCAACTGTTACCTCTTTTAACTTGTGTTTTAGTTTCTCCCTACAGTCCCGGGTAGTGATACAATTCTTGTCATTTTTAGTTCCTCTATTAGAATTTCTTAGGTGACTTCCCTCTATTCTTGTCATTTGCTATTTATGATGTCTTTGCTTGGCTTGTGGTGTGTCATAAATAGTTGGCAACAAAACCCTTTTGTATGGAATGGTTACTCGGTTACCTTAGGTAAGGTAGGAATTCACGGATTTATTTCCCTTTGCAGGTAGGATGAATTTAGGTAAGGATGGTAGAATTTGGGGAATTCAATATTTATTTTCTAGGTTAAGTGTGTGCTTATCTCTTCGTGGCCCTTCCCAACATCCTTTAGGATAATTCTTTCCCTTTATTCCCTTAAAAAATTTGTACATGTATATTGGATTGCCACATTTGCAAGTTTTTTTCATGTTTCCTTGATTGTTTTTGGGAATTGCTAGAGTTCTTTTCTTGAATGGTAATAATATGTTATAATAGGAAATCTTACTTGATCTTGGATGATTTAGAGAGCTTATAATTAGGCCATGGGCATTGGGAATTAGGTTGATCCTTCCTCTATATTTTCCCATTCCTGCACATGCCCAAATCCTTAATTGAACCACAAGCCTTTACTTCTAGTCTAATGATGATCCAATCTCAATTTGTCATGCTTAGTTATTTTCTAAAGTTTGGTATAGAACCGAGAGTTCCTTCCACTTATTTCTTGTATAAGTGAAGAAAGCATAATTCTACATTGCTAATGATATATATATGTTGTTCTTATCCTTTTTATTTAGGTGGGTCATTTATCTATTTTGTGTTAGTAAGAAACTCGTTACTGATTGGATTCCTATGATACTTTCAGATGAGAAATCTTTCTGTATGTGGTGGTATTCTCATGCTTGGTATTTCTCAACCAGATTACCAATCATGAAGAACAAGGTTATGCTTGATCATGATTAGGATCCTACCCAATAGTTAATCTTTTACCGCAAGTCAAATATTTAATCTACTTGGGATAAAAATAGTCACTTCATTAGTGTTAGGACCTTTAGTTCCAATCTAAAATTTGTTTTCCTTTGTATGTTGTTCATTTACAGTAATTATCACTTTGCCACTCCATGATCATATTTCTTTTGGTGTCCAAGTCCTACAAGGTAAGTGCTCCAGTCCAATGTTCACTCTTGGTTAGTACTTGATCTATTTAGTTTTGTTGTAGGTTGCATTAAACCTAAGGAAAGCTAAATGTTTGTTTTAACTACATTGGTTGTCTAGTTGTTGGAGTATTGATGGGTCTTCTCATCTTCTCAATTGTTGATTGAGACTAGTCCAACCCAATGCTCTAATTTAGGGTTTACCTATGGTAAGTATCCACCCTATTTGATTTTATTGTAAACGAGAAAATAGCTTATTGGAAGTTGAGTATTTGGCTTACCTGTAGGAGACTAAATTGGGTGGTACTCATGGAATATTTCCCCATTAGAATTCCAACTTTAGGAGGTCTTATGCATTGAACAACTGTTGGAATTGAAGATTTGCTAGTATTCTCTTGACTATGGGGATTTAGGCAATTCCCTTCATATGCTTTCCTTTTATCAAATGTCCTAAATTCTTTCCATTTGTCCCCCTCCAGCAATTGACATATGGGGTTTAAAGAAAAATTGATAAAGGTCTTTCAAACACTGACTGATCTAGTTCCTCTAAGGCTTCAGTGTGGTTGAGCCTTCCGAGGCAGTAACGTAGATATGCCAAGGTTGTTGAGCTTATGTATAATTGGGTTTGTCATAAGAATGGGTTGAGCTTTATTTTAGATGGATTTTACTAAGTCCTTGATTGGTTAATGGCACTTGTAACTTATGAAGGCATTATTGTAATTGGGTTTAACATACTTCAGCCAACTTCCTTAATATTATTTAATATAATAATATCTTTAACTATTTTTACTCTTTAAATCTAACTTCACCCTTCATATATATGCATGTATATATATGTATATTTATTTATTTAATTGTTTAATAATGATTTAACCTCACTGATTTAAATTGGATCCTTCGAGCTTAATTTGCTTGAACCGATTAAGTTTTGTTCAAATTTTCTGATTGAAAATTTTGACTTCATTAGTCCACCTTTTATTAATGACTTACATATTCCATTAGTACCAATGTTAAATCTCTCTTATTCATTGGTACCATTTTCAATTTATTTAGGAAATTATCCATTGTACCTTACATTATCTGATATTTTCCATTACAATATCCTCATAGTCAAAGGTGTATTGTACATTTGCCATGTACGTTATTTAATCATCTATCCTTAATGTACTTAATCTTATTGAGAGTATTGAGTCATGCAATCGACATGTGATGTATCTGCTATGTACCATAACATCGAGTCTAATCATATATTTACGTTGGCACATTCCATCCATGGGTTACTGGGATTCATCACTTACTCAATGTCATTACCATCAAATCCTATTTAATATGTATTTCATTAAACAGGTACTTTGTTCATTTTCAAAGTAAATTACCATCTTGTGAGAGCTTCCACCTCATAGTTTTCTTATATAGGGGTGTCCATCTCATAATTGTTAAATTAAGGAAGAACCTAACTTTGGTTAAGGTCCTAAGTCGTACCCATAGTTTCCTTTGTGTCCATACCAACTTCTCACTAAGTCGGGCCGTAAACCCTGTTCTCACAAAGTAAGAAGCTGAAAATGGGAGCTGAGAAATTTTGATAGAAATTCGAGAAACAAAGTGAATTAGAATTGGTAAAAAATAGTCAATTAAATTGGGAAAAAAACCCCAAGTGTTCAATTAAAATCAAAGATGATGGAAATGGATCATTAATCAAATTGGATGAGAGAACCAGACCGTTTTAGGGTGAACCGAACATAAACCAAATTGAACTAGTATGAATCGGGAAGAACCGGTTCAAATATTTATTTTTCTAGATGACTTAAAAATATCAATTTGGGAAATTAAAGTCACCAAAGTGTAGAAAATAAATTTATATAAATTTAGAAATTTTTAATTTTTAGGAAACCGGTCGAAACGGGCTTGAACCAGTCGATTTTCAATTTCAGGTCACCAAACCCAGTCCAACCAAACTGGTCAATGGTCTAACTGGTCAACAGACCACTTGCTAGGTTAGTGCTCAGTCAGTGCGTGTGACTAATCAACACGTGACACATGGTGAAGCACACCTAGTTAGCCGCTCGGTCAACACTTGAAAGCACTTACCAATTAGAGTGTGACACGTGTCCCTAGTCAACAGTGAGACAAGTAAATCCACGTCACTAATGACTGACTAATGGGAGAGCGGCACATGATCTTAGTTAGTGGTCAATAGAGGATAAACCTTGTCAACAGGGCTAACTAATGAGGAGATGTCATGTGACAAAGGTACCATGTGAGTGGCCGACTAGGATGTCGGAAAATGGTCGACCAATCAGAGGTCAACATATGGCAAAACCACATTGGATGATGACAACCCACTAGAGGCAGACACGTGGCACTGGTACAATGCATCAGGAGAGAAATCTGACGAATTTAAATTAGCCAATCAAAGTGCGTCACGTGTCATAGTCAACGGATGGTCAAATTTGGTCAGTGGCCACGTTGGAATGAGAGACCAATGGGATGTTTCCTCATGGCGAGCCAACGTGTAAACCCCGTCCCTTAAAAAACAAGGAAACCGGGGAAAGAACCGGTCAACTCGGATGAGAATACCGAACCGGTTCACAAAACCCAACCATTAGAGAAAGGGAAAACCGGGAAATTTATGGATCCCGAGTGACCTAATGAGTTACAAAAGTCATGAGAAAGGACTTTAGGATAAATTGGAGGTGAAAACCAAACTAGTTCAGGTGAACCGGACCTGAACCGGTTTGAACCACTACTAAACTGGTTTCTAAATTTATTTTTCTAGGTGGTTAAGAAAATTCAAATTGGAGAATTTATGCCACCATTGGATAGATAATAAATTTACAAATTTTTAATTTTGAAAAACTCTGTCGAAACGGGCTTGAACCGGTCGGTTTAAGCATTGAATCCAGTTCGGACCGGTCCGATCCGATTCAGAACAGTGTCATCTTCTTCCTTTAGATGACAGCACTATTCACTCGTCGGAAAATCGAGTAGCGCCGGCAAGGCTGAAAAGTCTCTGGCCAGGGAGTTTCAGACAATGGATGACCACTATTAAGGCGCCAATCGGCCAGCGAAGAAGTCCCCGAACATCCTATATAAAGAGCCCCTTCTCATTCATCCTGCTCACACTTGAAAACTCCACTCTCTCCCTACTGCTCCATTTTCCAATGAAGCTCGAACTAGAGCTCCAACTTGGGTATTTTTCTGAGCCAAAGAAGGTGTGGTTGGGTTCTTTAGATTCAAGGAGAAGTTAGCTACCCGATGGCAATCTCCATTTGCTTTAAGGTGGCCAAAGAGACGTCGGAGTGATAGAACATAAAAGCAGCTCCGACAAACTAAAGCTGCCCTATTTCGGTCGAGCTGAAATTGGCCAATTCGAGCCCTTCTCACCCTCCCAACACTTCCACAGCCCTCCTATAGCTGAATTAGAATGGAAAGGTAAGCCAATTTGGCTCCACTCTATAATTTTTTATCAGAGCTAGAGAAAGAACTGACAAAATTTCACTGACCAAATTCTCCCTCAATTCGGCATCAATTGATGTGATTCTTGATCCTAGGAGGAACCTTAGGACAAGAGCTATCTGCCCAGATTGAAAGCTCGAACCACCATGCCCCCGACGATAAGCTTTCAAAGATCTCTCTCTAAGTTCAGTTTTCGAGTGAAGCTCTGTTTGAGCTCGTTATGGTGTCAAATCGTGCAATTGAATCGTATGTAGTGTAGGAACTCCAATCTAACTTCAATTTCAACAATTAAACTCATTTGATCAGTCAATTTGATGAAATCAAATTTAGCTGAGTTAGAAGGTTGAAATTGGGAGAAAAATTAGGGATTTCAAAAATTTGAGGAATTAAGTGCAATTTCATAAAATTGAGGGTCAATTGGGCATGATAAGGATGTTGGAGTACCAATTGACCAATTTTTGGGGGTGAAACATACCATTTTTGTAAAGTAGTGACAAAATGGTAATTTTGGAAAAGTTGGGGACCAGATTGGAAATTTGGGAAACTTGAACCTCTTTTTGTGATTTTGAATAAATTGAGGTCCTAAGGAGAATTTTAGAAGTTTCGAGACTCAATTTTGGGGAAAATCAGCATTAGGGACCTAAAGTTAAAGAAAAAGAACTTTAGGGACCTAATTGTAATAAATTGAAAAGTTTAAGTATTTTATCCATTCACGATGAATGAAGGCTAGTAGGCCAAGGGATAATGAACAAGAATGTTCATATCGTGCAGGAACAAGAAGTACCGATAATGCCAACAAGGACAAGCTTGTGTGAAGACAAAGAACCATTCAAGAGTAATTCACTATATTAATGGGTGAGTGATATTTTTTATATCATACACAGTTGGGATTATAAGCAACATGGAAATAAAAACCCACTACTAAGTGAAATTTTAACTATCACACCTGAATGGAGTGATGTGGAAATTATGTGAAAAAACTACTTACCAGTTGTAAGTAGATCATACTCGGTTGGTATGATCAACTTCCTAGAAGGAAGTAGAAAACCCGCTTATCGATTATAAGCGGAGATGTCCTCTCACCCGGTTCGTGTGATGGATAGATGAAAAGATTATTTTGTTGGAAGTGCTCTTCCCTGACTGTGTGCCATTGCTTAAACTTTTTAGGAGACCTTCTTGATGGGAGCTCGAATAGCTCAAATAGGCTGGAGGCCTCGGTTTTGGAACTTGGGGGCTAATATGCTCGATTTTGAAAATCTCGTACAGTAAGCCCAAGGCTAGTTGGCACGAGCAAGAGCTCATAAACAAACATGAGTTTAAGCAATGAAAACTTTAAATGAATTATATGTTTAGCCATGGTACCAAGATAGGACTGACATACTCGATGGGCTGGCAGTAGTGTGACATGACAGGTCGATGGACCAGTCAAGACAAACAGCTGCAGGTCGAGTTGAGGATCGGGGTCGTTGGACTAGTGGCACCACAAATTAAATGGCTTATAAATTGTTATTTTGTGCAAGCACTGAGGTACGAGACCTTCAAGATGCCCAAGAGGGGTAGTGATGCGTCCTAGGGGCTACTGGACGATATGGTGGTGATAAGGGCAGGTTATCGTGCCAGCAATCAGGGAAGCTCGATGTAGCTTCATGTACATGAAACTAAGGTGAGGTCGAGATGAGGTCTTTTTCCTCATATGAACACGGAGTTTTTCTTTACAGGATAGAGGGTTTGATGTCACATACATCCACTCATTCTTAGGGTAGAAGTGGATGTGCTTCTATCTAGGTGGCCGGTAAAGTTGCTCTAATGCCACAAGTGGGTGCAGTGGACGTGCTGCCCTGCGAATGTGTGTTTCCTTCCTATTGAAGGTCGTGTGCTGGTTGATAAACACACCGGTTGTGATTAATGAATGAGAAATTGCTAGGAAAACTGAGATTTTGGAGGATGAATTATTTTAAAAGAAAATAAGGAGTCTAGCACACTCCAATTCAAACTAATTTTCTAAAAGTCAAACTTTAAACACCCATTCACTAAGTCATTGAACTCACCCCCTCCTTTATATCCCTTTTCAGGTAACCAAGAGAAACCTACCCAAATACCTCCTATTAGTCACACCTACAAGACAGGTATGTAAAGTTTAAAATTTCATGCAGTTTTGATTAATGTTATTCCCGGAAAGGTACAGGTTTAAAAGACGCCTTACTCCTCCTAGGTTAAAGAAGGGGAAGACCCTTAATAAATTGGGAGAGTGGCGGGTAGCTCATGGGAATCCGACCAAACCGGGTCGAGGCATGAAAACTTGAGTGGTATTAAAGCCTATTTCCTCGAATACATTATCAAGACTATATAAAATAGTAACTAAGAGAAAGTTTCAAATTTTCAGATGGCTCCTAGGAGAGGAACCAAGAAAACTAGAACTGACTCTACTTAACACACTGTCCTCATAGGAAGACAACCCTAAAAGCTTCCCAATGTCAAGGCATAGTAGAAGTCACAAAAAGACCAAATGGTGGAGTATCCAGCAAGATGATGCTAGGATTTATTGAGGTCACAACTCTAAGTACGAAGGAAGCTAAGCTTGAAGCCAAAAACGCTAGCATAGGACATATAACCTTATTTAGGAGGATCTTTATCAAGAATCTTGTAGCTCCCTATCTAAATTGTGACAACATTTTGTAATAGGGCTAAAACCTCAACATTTTTGTACTGCTCTATAAATGAAGTACTCAAAATTTCTAAAAACCCTATCTATCAAATGATGTGATCTTGCTAGGAAGATCGCCCCAAGAATAGTAAACAAACAAACCCACACTACCATCTCATCCTAGTTAAGGAAACTAAATCAAGGAATTAAGAAATATAGGAGGACTCTTAGAGTGACCATTTGGCAAAGAAGACTTAACAAGAAAACTCTTTAGGTGTTCAGACTTAAGGACGGTGAAGCACCAGTAACCCCCTAGAAAGGCCCCGCAATAATCGAAGGAAAGGAGGAACCACAACGGTTCTCGCAAAGGAATAACCTATTACAAGTGTGAATGATGGGGACACTATGAAAAGATGTACCCAATCCTACTAAGGAAAAAGTACCAAGATAACATGTTATAAGGTGTAGGAGAATATGACAGGTAAAAGAAGGATTGTCCCACACCTATTAAGAATTAGGGCAATACCTCCTCAAAAGTTTCGAAAGACAGGAAGAATTGTGACAAAAATCATGGAGCAGGTTAAATAAACGGCTTGCAAAAAAGTCAAGAAATGGCGAGGTAAAGTGAAATTTAAACCTCTTCTTAAGAAGGTCAAACAGAGAGGGATACTACAAGAATAGAGGTAAGGTACATGGAAAGTATACCTAGAACCCCCTCAGGAGGGGCAAATGTGGAAAACGTCCTCTAGAAAGTTTAGGGTAGGACATAGTAAGAGTGAAGAAGAGAAGTAATATGTTACGAAAAGAACTCTGGAGGGATGCATACAACTAAGTACCCCTTTAAGGGATCATTGATGGGTGAATGGACATGACGTGGAGTGCAAGGAACCCACCCTTAATTAAGGAATTTTCCAAGGAAGGATGTATCAGGATGACCTAGTGTGACCTACTTGGAAAAAAAATAGAAGAACCAAATAACAATTCTAATAGAAGCTAGTAGAAAGAAGCAACTAGTAGCAATGGGGTGGTCAAGGAGAATAAGCAATGCCCTAAGAAGGGCTAGGAAGTAGTAAAGACTACACTCTATGAAGGACAATAGGGTGGGCATGAAGGATGAGTGATACATCTGCCCAGACAGTTGGACAAGAAAAATAGTAGGAAGGAGATAGTTAATGAACTAGCCTTCGGAAGAACCATGGATTTAAACCACAACAAAGAAGGGAGAAGTGAAAAGGCCAAAACATTGGAAAAAGAATGATGAAGGAAATCCTTAAAGAGATCAATGGCCAAGACTAGATTTACGATCAAAAGCCATGAGATGGTTAAGTGAACCTCTCAAAGGATGATCAAGAGATTTTAAAACTAGTAGGATGTGAGCTCTCCCTAAAAAGAAATAGATATATACTGCGGTACTAGTGAGAATGAGGATGGAGTACGAAGGATGTAACCATAAGATTTCAGGAGTAAAGGTAAGCATGAAAGAAAGGCATCAAAGATGAATGAAAAATGAATTTCGGGAGAAAAGGGTAAGAATCCTCCCAAAGAAGAAAACCCTAGGAAGGGATACATGTCCCAACAAAAAGGAAATGGAACCAAGTGATGAGGGATTAGGAGATGAATTTGCAAATAAATTGCATGCTAAGATGAAAGGAACCTAGGAAAGCATACTAGGAGGATCCAAGGAGTAAGTAAACCCAAGGAACGAGTAAGTTGGAAGATATCATCGAAAGATGATGTACGAGTAAGAAAGGGGAGGACTGCCCATAAAAAGGGGAATAGAATAAAATAAATCTAAGAAATCTTGAAGAGGTAATTCTTCTAGTTAAGAAGTGACTAAAGCAAGTGATCATTGACATAAAGACTAGTTGTGGTCTACACTCACATGATGTACCCTAAAAAGAGTACGACTAAGCATAAGGTGGAGTACTCTAAATAAGAACAATAATCGAAAGTCCCTCATATAAGGAATGAGGGAAGGGATGGGAATCTAAAGACAAGGGAGGATTAAAGGCAGGTAAATACCTAATATAGAAAAGAGAGTGAGGAAAGGAAAAGAGAAACTTTCAAGGAATGGTAAGAACGTGGAGAAAGTATCTCCTAAAGTGGAAGCCTCCACTATGAGGGACATAATAAAGAACAAAATCCGTAAGAAGGGAACTTTTCCAAATAAAGTAATCGACACATAGACCGAAAGAAAATTACTCAGAATAAAGAATCATGAAAATGATCACGAGCAAGTAAGAATGGATTAAGGAAAAAGGAAAGTCCTTAAGGAAAGGACTCCACTAGAAATAAGGAAGTGCATAAGAAGGAAATATTCCCCGAGTGTTGGTAAATCATGGGGAAAACCCAATAATTGGAACCGGAAAGACCCAATAAAGAAGTTGGGGAAGAACAAGTAGGTATGGGAAATTGACACGGTTATGTAAGACATGACGTTAAAGGCAAGATGGATGAAAGGATAATGGTAAAGGTAGTTGAGGAATACTACCAAACAAAAAGAGATAAAATTATACAATCCCTAAAAGGTTGGAAAGATGAGAACGACCCTCAAGGTGGTGTTTTAGAAATCTAATGGACAAAGACAAGATCTAGGAAATATCATGTTGTAAGGGGCATGTAAGACCAACAGTTCCGAGGAAAATATGACTTAAAGTAAGGAAGAGTCAGTTAGTAAGCATGACAAGGTTAAACATAAAATTTGGACTGAAGTTATAATAAACAATGGATGAATGAAGAGTTGGAATAGGAGGAAAAGATGATAACAAGGAAACCCATGAAAATGAGTATGTAACACTCGAAAGAACATCGAGCTAAGGCTTTCAATGACCAAGAGAGTAACTAGACACGGGAATGGTTGGGTATCTTTGAACTCCCAATCCTGAATACAGGACCTCCAAGGGGAAAATGTTGCTCTAAGCAAAGAAAGATGTGAATCTAAGGATATACCCTTAAGTAAGGTATGTCTAGTTAAGAGTTGGAATAGGAGGAAAAGATGAAAACAAGGAAACCCATGAAAACGAGTATGTAACACTTGAAAGAACATCAAGCTAAGGGATTCAACGACCAAGAGAGTAACTAGACACAGGAATGGTTGGGTATCTTCGAACTCCCAATCCCGAATACAAGATCTAGAAGGGGAAAATGTTGCTCTAAGCAAAGAAAGATGTGAATATAAGGATATACCCTTAAGTAAGGTATGTCTAGTTATGATAAACTCCATGGAGGGAGTAAATAATATAAAGAAAAAGAAATTTCTTAAGTGAATGATATAAAAAGGGCTAATTGAAAGAACAGGAGAAAAGTTTACGTGTCAAGCAAAAACCAAGTTGACATCAAAGGAAATTGTTCTTGATGCAAAGGTTACTAATTAAATTTTGAGGACAAAAATCCTAAAAGGAGGGGAGAGTAGTAAACCCCATCCCTTAAAAGACAAGGAAACTTGGAAAGAATTGGTCAACCTGGGTGAGAAAACCGAATCAGTTCACGAAACCTAACCGTTAGAGAAAGGGGAAACCGGGAAGTTTATGGATCTCGGGTGACCTAATGAGTCACAAAACTCATGAGAAAGAACTTTAGGATGAATTGGGGGTGAAAACCAAATCAGTACAAGTGAATCGGACCTGAACCGGATTGAACAGGTTTGAACCACTATTGAATTGATTTTTAATTCATTTTTCTAGGTGGCCTAGAAAATTCAAATTGGAGAATTTATGGCATAATTATAATGAATTTAGATGAATTTACAAATTTTTAATTTTGAAAAACTCGCTTGAATTGGGCTAGAACTGGTCGGTTTAAGCATTGAACCCAGTTCGGACCGGTCCGATCTAGTTCGGAACAGTGTCGTCTTCTTCCTTCAAATGACAACACTGTTCACTCATTAGAAAATTGTGCAGTACCGGTGAAGCTGAAAAGTCTCCAGCCAAGGAGTTTCAGGCAATGAATGACCGCCATTAAGGTGCTAATCGGATGCCCAAGAAGTCTTCGAGCTTTCTATATAAAGAGCCCCTCCTCATTCATCCTCCTTACACCTGAAAACTCCACTCTCTCCCTACTACTCTATTTTCTAGTGAAGCTTGAACTAGAGCTCCGACTTGGACATTTTTTTGAGCCAAAGAAGGCTTGGTCGAGTTCTTTGGATTCAGTGAGTAGCTACCCAACAGTAGTCTCCATTTGATCTAAGGATCACCGGAGAGACGTCGACGTGATAGAACAATGAAGCAGCTCCAACGGACCGAAAATGCCCTATTTCGGCCGAGCTGAAATTGGACAATTCGAGCCATTATTATGCCAAACCAAGCTCTCCCAACACTTTCACAACCCTTCTACAGTTGAATTAGAGTGGGAAGGTAAGACAATTTGGCTCCCCTTTGTAATTTCCAATTAGTGCTAGAGAGAGAACCAACACAACTTCACTAACCAAATTATCCCTCAATTCAACATCAATTGATGCAATTCTTGATCATAGGAGAAACCTCAGGACAAGAGCTATCTGCCCAAGGCAAAAGCTCGGACTGCCACACCCCCAATGGTAAGCTTTCGAAGCTTTCTCTCTCCAAGTCCATTTTTCCGGCAAATCTCCATTTAAGCTCGTTCCGACGTCAAATCGTGCGATTCAAAGTGCAATTGAATTGTATGAAGGTATAGGAACTTCAATATAACTTCAATTTCAACAATTAAACTCATTTGGTCAGTTAAATTGATCAAATCAAATTTGGCTGAGTTAGAAGGTTTGGGGAAAAATTGGGGAAAATTTTAGGATTTCAAAATTTTGAGGGGACTAAAGTACAATTTCATAAAATTGAGGGCCAATTGGGCATGATAAAGATGTTGGATGATCCATTGGCCAATTTTTGGAATTTTTGGGGTGAAACTTACCATTTTTGTAAAGTAGGGGCAAAATGGTAATTTTGGAAAACTTGGGGACCAAATTAGAAATTTAGGAAACTTGAACCCCCTTTTGTGATTTTGAATCAATTAAGGTCCTAAGGTAAATTTTAGAAGTTTTGGGACTTAATTTGGGGGAAAATCGACATTAGGGACCTAAAGTTAAAGAAAAAGAACTTTAGGGACCTAATTGCAATAAATCAAAAATTTTGAGTATTTCATCCATTCACGATGAATGAAGGCTAGTAGGCCAAGGGATAATGAACAGGGATGTTCATATCGTGTTGAAACATGAAGTACTGGGAATGCCAACAAGGACAAGCTCATGTGAAGAAAAAGAATCGGCCAAGAGAAATTCACTACATTAACAGGTGAGTTAGATTTTTATATCACAACTAGTTGGGATGATAAGTACCTCGAAAATGAAAACCCACTACTAAGTGGAATTTTAACCATCACACTTGAATGGAGTGATGTAGAAATTACGCGAAAAAACTACTTACCGGTTGTAAGTAGATCATATTCGGTTGGTTTGATGAACTTCCTAGAATGAAATAGAAAACTCGCTTATCGGTTATAAGCGGAGATGTCCTCAAACCTTGTTGGTGTGATGGACTGATGAAAAGATTATTTTGTCGAAAGTGCTTTCCCCTAATTGTATGCCACTGCTTAAACTTTTTGGGAGACCTTGATAGGAGCTCGAATAGCTCATATAGGCTAGAGGCCTCGATTTTGGAACTTGGGGGCTAATATGCCCGATTTTGAAAATCTCATACAGTGGGTCCAAGGCAAGGTGCCACGAGCAGGAGCTCATAAAAAAATATGAGTTTAAGTCATGAAAATTTTAAATGAATGATATGTTTGGCCATTGTACCATGACAGGACCGACATACTCGATGGACTGGCGGTAGTGCGATATGACAGGTCGATGGACTAGTCAAGACAAATAGCTACAGGTCGAGTTGAGGGTCGGGGCTGTTGGAGCAGTGGCACCACAAATTAAATGGCTTATGTGGAAAAATGTTGTTTTGTGCATGCGTCCTAGGTAGTGATGCGTCCTAGGGGCTACTGGATGACATGGTGGAGATAAGGGCAGATTGTCGTGCCAACGGTCAAGGAAGCTCGACGTAGCTTCAAGCACATGAGACCGGAGTGGGATCAGGATGAGGTCTTTGTCCTCATACGGACACGAAGTTTTTCTTTACGGGATTGAGAGTTGGATGTCGCATACATCTACTCATTCTCAGGGTAGAAGTGAACGTGCTTCTATCAAGGTGGCCGGTAAAGTCACTCTAATGCCACAAGTGGGTGCAGTGGATGTGCTGCCTTATGAATGTGTGTTCCCTTCCTGTTGAAGGGCGTGTGTTGGTTGATAAACACACCGGTTGTGATTAATGAATGAGAAATGGCTATGAAAACCAAGATTTTGGAGGATGAATTGTTTTAAAAGAAAATATGGAGTCTGGCACACTCCAATTCAAACTATTTTTCTAAAAGTTAAACTTTAAACACCCATTCACTAAGTTGTTGAATTCACCCCCTCCCTTATATCCCTTTTCTGGTAACCAAGGGAAACCTACACAAAGACCCCCTGTTGGTCACACTTGCAAGACAGGTATGTAAAGTTTAAAATTTCATGCAATTTTGATTAATGTTATTCCAAGAAAGTTACAAGTTTAATGGACGCCTTACTCCTCTCAGGTTAAAGAAGGGGAATACCCTTAATAAACTGAAAGAGTAGCAGGTTGCTCATAGAGATCCGACCAAACTGGGTCGGGGCATGACACAACGAGGTGAGTTTCACTTCTAGAAGTCTGCTACATGACTACAAACTCCGTTCGCCTCAAGGATCGTTGGACAAGCACCGACGAGCTCGCACAGTACCATCTCTCCCTCGATAGTATTTGACATGAGTTGATCAAGCTCAATTTGAGCCACCCTCAGGCCAACCATAGCCAAACCAAGCCCTCTAGACCTTCCCTAGAGGAGTCAACACCTTCCTCGAACCATCGTGGTAAGTCCCCTCCACACCCTTTGCTGAAATTTACTATTTATAGTGTATTTTCCCCCCAAAAACTAAGTTAAGAAATTCATACTGCTCAGGCCACCAAATGATGCACGATTTAATCGAAGAACGACCCCTAGGAAGAGAGCAACCCATTGGAATCAAAAGCTCCGATCATCAAACCATCACCGGTAAGTAATCGAAGCTTTCTCTCTTTGGAACGATTTTCCGAAAAAGCTCCGTTTAAGCTCATTTCTAAGCCAAATTTAGTGATTTAAAGATTGAAATGATTTTGGGGACATAGGGAATATAATTAGAATCATGTTATGGCTCAATTAAGAAGGATTAAGGTTGAATTGATAATATTCAATTTAGAGGACTAAATTGTAATTTTTGAAAGTTTGGGGATTTAATTGAAATTTTTGAAAATTTGGGAATTTTTCTATAATTAGCGAGAAATATTGTACCCAATTGGAAATTTGAGAAATTAGGAACCTAAATGGAAGATTTGACAATATTAGGGACCTAATTGGAATTAAGGTATACCTTAAGGGACAAATTGTAATTATTGGAAAGTTACAGGTCTTAAGTGTAATTACTTTATTAAATGGGACTTAATTTCCCAATCTATTGTATGAACGAATAGCCTATAAGTTCGTGCAAAGGAAATGCATGACAAGCTCAAAAATCCTAGGGATGAACAAGTCTGGAAATACGGGTAAGTGTGATTACTAACATCGAGTCTGATTGGACCCATGACGTAAACTTACAAACATGCTTTAATTTGAAAATAAATTTCTAAAAGTATAATTCACTTACTGTGTGATATCGCTTAAACATTTTAGGATTATATTTCAAATAAAAGTATGAAGTATGTTAATAGGACAATCCTTGTATAGTGGATACACTTCGAGGGAGATGATCTAGTCCCACCATCAATGCACGAAATGGGTGAGACACATTGTTGACAATGGTGGGCTAGATCTAGTTCTGTGCAAGTGGGCCCAATGCCATGGTTTTGAAAAGTGGAGTGAGCTCAATACCATGTTTTGAAAACTCGTACAAGTGGGGGCAAGGCCAATGGAAATGAGTCTAGTCCCGTAAATAAGATTTGATTTAAGAGTCTGTTAAAATTATCACAATTTGATAATGCTTGATAAAGCTGCTAAGCCAAAACTAGGCCGCAGCCTATTGGGCTAGTAACGCAAAGATAAAGGTCTTAAATAAAAAAACTCGTGTGTGATTGCAATTGTGCGAAACCAAAGAGACATTCGGTATGTGGTAGTGTTAGTTCTAAGGGCTTCTGGACAGCACGATTGGCACAAGGACATATATGTTATTCCAGTATGTCTTAAAGCTCTAGGAGCTTCGTGCGCATTGAGAATGAGGGGATAGAAGAGTGAGGTCTCACCCCCAACATTTGGGTATCGAAGTATCGATAAGTGTGGGGCTTGGGCCAAAATGCTCACACAGATAATGTGGTGGAGGTTGTGGGCTCTCACTAGGTTGGATGATAAAAATGCTTCGGGCCACTAGTGGAATAGATCGGGGTTGTTACCTTTGAGTGTTTGTTACTATTTGATCCATTTATGGATAAAGGGTATTTGTGTGTTTGTGTGAACCAAACCATGGTAGGTTTATTTAATTAAATCACTCAAACTAGGAAGGTACCTACCCTAAGATTGATAAAATAAGCTGAGAAATTTATAAGAAATATTTTATGAAAGATAAAACAAGTAGTAGATTGTTTATCACATTATTTTCAAGAAAGAAAAATTATGTTTAAGTGCATACTAAATCATGGACATGAAGTCATGATGTTATGTAAATCCTGCTCAATGAGTTGTCGAATTCACCCCTCCCTTACCCCTTTCATGTCCTATCCAAAATGGTTCAAATAATGTTAGAGAACGATTTACTAACTTGGTATATAATTAATTCCTTTAAAAATATTTGTGTACAACAATATATATCCGGGCATATTTTTGGAAAACTTATATGATATATAGTTTTCTTCCTAGTTTTGGGCCTTACTTCTGCCAATACTATGAAAATGAAATTATTCCTATTATAGTAATGGGAGAAATGGCAGATTGTTCACAGGGTTAGGGTGTGAAGTGGCTATATTACTCTCCCCTCAATACCCCTTACTCGTCCAGGTCGCTTAGAAGCACTATCATTTAGGCCAGTGTCTTAAATCATATTATAGTTCTCATAACAACTTAGTCATATTGATAATCTTGGTTACTAACATTTATAAGACACTCATGCATTTTTCTAAATTCTCGAGTCATCCATGACGGTGACTGCATTCTACCATTTTCTAAAGGATTCACATTACTAACTTAACTAAAGATATCGCATGCTTAAGTTTATTTTAATAGTATTTATCCTAATCTCATACTAGGGTGGTCCAGGAGGAAGTGTGTACTTTCTTGCACCTTCTCTTTAATTACTTTAATTATACTAACATATTAATTCTTGTTTCTTTGAGCTATGTTATAAATTTCTTCTATAATTGTGATATATTCTTAAACATTGGAATTTACTTATTTGTGCAACCCACCCATCCTCTCGTGAGACCTATTAAGATATCCTATTAAGATATCTTATCATCTTATAGTACTCCCTTACTATCATTATTATAAGATTTTTACTTTATTTTATTTACTTTTTTTAAGTTATTTTTCTTATAGTAAAGTTTTCATTTTATAAATGAAAACTTTATAATTATTATTACCATTTTTTATCTATCTCAAATCATTTTATTTGTAAAATATAATATTTTAAAAACTTAGATTTAATACTAAAGTTCATAGTATTTTATACACCGGCCAGATATATTAATCAAAATAATACGAGAATCATGCTCATAATAAAATGTATACAAAAGTTTTTAATAAAAATTTAAAATTTTCTTTTAATATGTCCAAATTTTAATAAATTAAATTAAATTAAGAATATAATAAATGATAAATATATAAATTATAATAGTTGCTAAAATGCATTACATATGAGCATCTACATGTTCTACATATATGTAGAACGATTTGATATTAACACTTTCATTAATTATTTTTCTTCTAGATAAAATATACAATTTGGTTTAATCTTCCAAAATTTTTCTAAATTGTGTGGTAAAGGATTTATAAGAAGACATTATCCACCCAACATCCCATTAGTTTAATAATAGTTTCAAATAAACCTTATTATTAAATTTATATGAAAAATTAATTGTGTATGTATAAAATAAGAATATTAACATTTTTTTACTAAAGTAAGTAATATGAGAAAATTTTGTATGTTTTTAATCTTATTACTAATATTCAAAATTTACATTCCATTCTAACTAATACAACTTAAGTGAGGTGGTTAAATGGATAAAGTTTTTCTAATGTGATTTTTTTTCATTTTTAAGAATTTGAAGTCCGTAATTTTAATTAAATCGGGAAATTAACCTTCCTTCTAATTTTTCTATAATTACCAATTGATTCAAATGAGCTTCTCATATGGTGCCAATGAATAACATTGTCAAATCGCATTCACACTCCAGCTTGCTGGTTGTGATCAAACTCTGTGCACCGAAATATTTTATATTGTGCTTAGATTAATTAGAACGTACGATAATTTTAGGTAGTGGGGACTGAATGACAGGTGGTGCCATCTATGTCTGAAATTCTCTTTTTTTATATATATATTTCTTTTTAATTTTTTAATAATTTAATTTCACCTTTATTAGAAAAATAAATAAAGTTGAAGTAACAGTGCGTGCTAAGCTAAGAGACAAACTGTATGTGGTTTATGCATCTGATGCACATGCGGATGAGATGTCGTTTTCATCTTTTTTTTTTTTAATCTCCTTTATTGTCCCCGCTCTTTAATATTTTACGCTTGAACTTGTTCACTTTTTGAACCAGTTATGGTACTTTCATTTGGAGAATTAAAGACGAGACTAGTGACATCTCTAGTTACTTTTACTATACAGTGGCCATGCCGCTTGATGCTCATGTATGAATATCAAGCTTATGTATGAATATAACGGATAAACTTAACCAACCAAGTATACCAATCTCTGG
This sequence comes from Trapa incisa, assembly GCA_030064435.1. Taxonomy (NCBI): domain Eukaryota; kingdom Viridiplantae; phylum Streptophyta; class Magnoliopsida; order Myrtales; family Lythraceae; genus Trapa; species Trapa incisa. The sequence continues at coordinate 3,442,695 of CM057770.1, read as the reverse complement.
GGGCCGTGACCTCACCTTGCTCCCCCTCCCCTTACCCGCGGCCTTCTCAATCTCTCCCCTTCGTGGTCAGGCGGATCTTAATGCGCCATTGGCTTGCCTGAACGTCTCCCCCTAAGCGCGTAAGTTAGCTCGCATTCCAAGCTTGTCTTTTCGCTTTTCACTTTTTTTTGTTCGTTAAAATAAGTTGGAACTTTGGGAATCCTTACATACGAACTAATCTATTGATGGCTGGAAGGGCCACGAGGCCCAAGGAGGGGCAGGTGCAAAGACATCCTGCGCTTGTTAATTTGTTGTATGGAGTTTTATATTACTCGAACCTGATTCAAGTTTATATTCACAATACTCAAATTCAAATTATACTTATACTCAAATGTGATTCAAATATAACCTGAATTCGAATCCGTGAGAATTGGCTCGTATGTATCTGAATCTAATTAGAATATAAACAAATAAGAAATAATGTGTAATATTGTATTTTTACGAATTCAAAAATTAAATATAGTGAGTTATTTAATTAGTTTAAATTAAATTATATTTAATTAGGTCAAATTAATTATTATCCAATAATATAATTTGAATTATATTTATACATATATAAATATGAAGAGATAATAAAAATTATATAGAGAAATAAAACTATGTTACATGGAATGTCAAATATAATTACCTCACTAAAAAAATAAATGGAATTAAATCTCTAATCTCTATTATACATTTATCAAGATTCCACCGTCGTATACATCAAATCCAAATACAATAATTGACCCAAAACCTAAAAATGGATTAAAAGATTCACTCCCAAACTAATGAATAAACGTGTAAAGTTGTACAAAATGGTATTATGATCGACCCAATTACCACATACATTAGAGCCCAAAAGTCTAAACAAATACTAGAGAATAGGACAAGAGCATACTCTAAAACTATATAACCGCAAAACTCATTAGTACAAATAATGATAAAAATAAACATAAGCATATAAGAAGAGAGAGTATGGACTTGAAAAAGTTTGGATTGATATCATGAGCACAGGATAGGGTGGAAATTTAAGTCTGTCCACGAGACATAAGAGCCCATGGGTGAATTTCTCTTATATTTTCCTTTTTAAGTCTGCAAATAATTCAAAAACAACCAATAAAATCATCACACTTGGAATAAGCAGCAAACATATGAAATTTTAAGGCAAGTCAATTATGAAGTTAATGACAATCCAATTCCATATTCATAAAAAATTGAAGAGATAAATATTTGTTATTAATAATAAAATAACAGTTACAACAATTAGGAAGAAAAATACAACATATTTTACAACATTCCCTAGGTATTGGAATTAATCATTTTATTGATAAATCGCTCCTCTATAACTTCTCATTTTTTATTGATAAATCTCTTCTCTACAACTTCTCATTTGTAATCTAAGGGAAAATAAAGAACAATCGGTAGAAATTTCTTAAATCAACTCTCTATTAGACAGATAGCTAGATACAATAAAATAGAAATGTAACAATTCTCCCTCCTGAAAGAGCAAACCCATATTTCTCAAATCATTATTAATACGAGTAGCGATCTCTCGAATTCCTAATAAGGCTCTGAGATAAACAACATGTACTAGATGTAACTACCCTAAGATCTATAACTAGAGTGTGCAATTAACACTTCACTTAGTCAAATTGTGGCTGTACGATAAATTTGAAACACTTAGAAATAGTGGTAAGCTTCATACTTGGTACCTCTGTTAAACTTAAAAGTGTTGGTTATTCTTGATTAGTCACTAATTTCCTATAACGTGCCTATAGTTGATGTCTGCATGTCCCTGCAAATAAACCATTGATTAATCCATGAATAAAAATTATAGAAAGACAATAGCTAACTTTCATAGACCAAGAACATACAAAATATGAACAACCAAGGTCTCCCAGCTTGATCATGAGGATTGGAAATGACCGGTGATCTTCAGAATAAGAGATAGTAGGAACCTCAAGAAAGTAATTTAAATGGAAACGGAGTGACGAACCTAAAATCCCCAATTTTTACTGACGGTGTCTTACCGTCACCATCCTGTAATCAATAGGGGATCTGACTAGGTATCATGCTCGATAAGAGGCAGACACAAAAGTAGAAACAAAGAAGGATTAGGGTTAAAGCTCAAATGAATATTTAAGAATGCATTAAATGGAAGGAGACGACCCCTTAGGAGCTTCAATTGACACTTCCTTTACAATGGAAACGATCATACTCTTCAATGGAAGGAAGGGATGTTACCTGGAAAGGAGTATGGAATCGCAGATGTCATCGTCGTCATTGTCATTGGTCTTCGATCAATGCTATTAGAACGTGCCTGTGAATCCAGAGAAGTCAATGAAAGAAAAAAAAAAAAAGAAACACCAAAAGGAACTACATATACCTGAAATATCCTAAAGGGGGGCGGGAGACACAACGGTTGATGACAATCACAATAAGCACGCCGATGGAAATTGTGAGGAGCTATGATTCTTGGGGGCTTCGATTTCTAGGTTGATTTAGAGTATTTGGAGAGGGTAATGAGCTTAAGTGCACTTAGACCTCGAGTGAGGGAAAAGCGGAGGGCAGTTTTGGCGTAATGAATAAATGCCCTCAAGTGTAAGAAGTCGGAAATGCCCCTTAAGATGACAGAAATTACAAGCGTACCCTTTTTAACCCTTGAGACTTGTAAATAATTACAAGGCATGCTATCCTAGCCAAATTATCAAATTACCCTTCTATAATAAAATTACGGGTATGTCATTAGATAAATTTAGGGAGTAAAATATCCTTGTGAAATGGATAAATTATAATAATGTCATTATTATCATATTTGGGAGGGTAAATAAGGTGAGTATGTCAAAATTATGAAATTGACTAGAAGGTATAATTAGAGTGCGGAGGAAACTCCTAGCCTTAATTATTGACCCAAATTCTTCAATCACTAGATTTTGAGTGGAAGGCATAAATGAAGAAAAACATACATGATTGTGCAAGAGTAAATTCTTCAATCATTAGATTTTCAAAACATGGCCTTGGATCTACTTAAGAAAATTTACTCTTGCACAATTATATATAATTTTTTAAATCCCACTTGTCAACTTATAGATAAGAAAATCTACTCTTGCACAAACATGGCCTTAGATTTTCTTAAAGAGATGATTGTTAAAAATACAAGTTTAATTTTTTAAAGCTCTATAAGCTTACCTATGGTGAACCCTTACTTTACCAAACCCCTATTGAAATCCTATTTGGATTATGTGTTGAATCGTGGACATGATGTCACGATGTCAGCTAAGCACTCTCACTGAGTTGTGAATTCACTCTTCTCCAATTACCCCTTTTAGGATACAATGGTGAAGGACATGTGTGATGGAAAAGCCATTCAAAACCAAAGGTATGTCTTACATTTAGTACATGATCCTAATATGGTTTCCGAAGTTTATTTTCCAAAAGTTCAATTTTGTTAATTTTTAAAATATTTTGAGTTATTATGTTTTGAGCCTTACACCCTATTAGGTTTGCAATGATGAGGGTTTTGTTATTGTAAAATCGGGAGGAAGCAGCAGTTGTCTATAGGTTCGATTAGGAAATCGGATTGGATATGACAACATGCCTCGTGAACTTTGGGATAAATTGGGGAGAATGCAAGGTGGAGTGGGTAGAATTAATCAAGAATGTGATGGTCAAGATTTGGATAATCCACGAATGACTCAAAGCGGCTCAGAATCAGCAGAAGTGCTTTGCTGATAACCAAAGACAAAAGATGGATTCGAGCTAAGTGATCGGGTATTTCTAAAGATGCCCTATGAAAGGGGGGTCATCCAATTTCAAAATTGGGGAAAGCTGAACCCACGGTATATGGTCCCTACCTGGTCACCAAGGAGATTAGACTAGTGGCATAAAAGCTTTCATTTTTGACATACCCAGGCCGGTTCCCTGACATTTTTCACGTGTCAGTACTAAGTGTACCAACTAGATCTTTGACATCTGCCTGACTACCCTCCTCCAAAGTTGGGAGAAACTTTGTCCTACTTAGAGGAACTTGTGCACCTACTTGACCGTCAGAAGAAGAGTCTTCAGCACAAGAAGACTCCGATGGTGAAGGTTTAATGGCACAAGAATCAAGTAGAGGAGCAAACATGGGAACCCAAGGCAAGGATTAGGGAAAAGTATCCAAAGTTGTTCAAGTCTCCATTAACATTGGATTTGTAAGAAAAACAAATTGTGCAAATTAAAATGAGTAATGTAAGCGCAACCAGTATTAAGGACAAAGACTCCTAAAAAGGAGTGGACATTGTAACACTAGGAAATCTCAATTCGTTAATCAGGCCAAGTTGAACCAGGAAATGGGAATGATTCGTGGAAGTGAAAACAAACCGGGAAGTGAAATCGTATTGAGAATGAGGATGGGATTGATGGAGAGAACAAGAGGGGTAAAAGGGGGCTTGAGAAACCCTTAGGATTGTCTCAGAACACGAGGTCAAGGATTGTGAGAAAACCGGGAGAGAAATCGATTCGAACTAGATTCGGGTTAGGTGGAATCACAAAACCCCCTAAATTTTGAAGGGTGCAAAACAAATCAAAATTGAGAAATTCTTGGGTCAATTCAATAGGAAGTTGAATGAATAATTTTTAAAATTTTTACTTTTCCAAGAATCAACCGGAAATGGGGTGAACCAGGCCAAAAACCGTTGAACTAGCTAAGAAATTCTTTGAAAACTAGTTAGCTAAAGTGCAAACTAGTCGGCGTCTGATATCGGTTGCATGCATGCATGACATGTGCGCGCGTGTCATCTTCCTCGCTCGACAATTCACCCGGATTCCCCTGTTTTTACCCAATGAGTTACTTAGACAACCTAAATTCACCACTTTGAAAAATTAATTCATTTCTAGAGCCACATGCCATGGAATGGAGAAAGAAGGCTTGGTATAGTTTACCATGCAAGTTTGGAATTTCTTATAAATATAGGGTGTTCCCTCATCAGAATTTCTTAGAAATTGCTCTAAAAGTGAGATTTCTCCCAACTCTGACAACTTGACTACCAGAGTCTAGCTCCGCCATTCGACCACCTTCAACGACAGGCTTGGTATCCCTAGAAAGCTGAGTACCTAAATTTTCCATCACCACCTCTCTCGATCCTCAACTTCATCTCTATAGTCACCAGTGAGATCGCACAGTACCCAATCTCCGGCGACCAAAAATATGGCCAGTTGTTTTAGAGGCTAATTCCCATGGCCTCAACGACCTTTGTGAGCTAAGAAACATTCGGTGAGTCCCTCGTATCACCAACTTTTAATAGCATATGGCCTTGGCCAATTTGAACAAGATTTGAGTGAGAATTAAATCATCTAAGTCTCATATCACAAGTTAAGTGACTAAGCTAACAAAAATGCAAATTTCAGGAACTACATACCACTAATGGAGGTGATTCAAGTGGTCACACACTACTAGAGGAGTCAAATTTTGAATTTTACTAACCTCGACAACTGACATGCCACCTCTGATGAGTTTTCGTCTCCGACTCGACTTTTACTTGTCTACATGCATGTTTCTAATCAAGCATGATCGGAGCAACTCCAGTTGACCCTAGCTAAACTAATTTTACCACGGCCTAGAGAGAGGCTTGGGGGACCTCTCCACTTAGTTTGGTAATTTTTAGAGATACTTTTGTTATGGGTCAATGATCAAGAGCCAAAATGAAAAGATTTGAAAGTTAGTGGACCCAAATTCAATTGAGCTTTATGTGGGGTCTTCCTAAGGGAAACAGTAAATTTTTGGGGCTGATTGGAAAGTTTGGTGAAGGTTGGGAGCTAGGTTTTCCCATTGTGGAACGTATAGGGACTTATTTGCAATAAAGGTAAAATTAAGGACTAAAGTTCAAAAATGAGCATGTGCATGGCCAAAAGGTAAATTTTAGGCAATCAAAATACCTAAACTTAATTTAAGAATATTTAGGGACCTAAATGATAAATTTGGGGGTCAAATGGATCTTGAATCTTAAGTTCTCAAGAAAAGGGGAAAAATGGTAATTTTGCTAAAACTTAGGGGTCATTATGCAATTCATAAGAAATAGAGCTTTGAATTGTTCCAATGCCTATTTGGGACCATAATGGGACTCAAGGAAACTTGAGGGGCCCAAATGAAAGAGTTGGAAAAGTCTAAGGTCCAAAGAAAGGTTGTTGTAAAGTATAAGGGCAAAATGGTAATTTTGCCAAAGTTAAGGATCAAATGAAAATTTGGGAAAAATGGAATCACTAGGTGGTCAGTAAAGGAAATATGGGCACTTGAATAAGTGCTAAGTGGAAAGAGAATGAGCTTAATCCTAATAAATTAACCTTAGGGTATGTTAGACCGAGGGTTACTAATTAACGAGCTGGGTAACTAGGACCCAAAAGGACTAAACTCTAAAACTGTATAAAGGGGTGCGGTATGTTGATTTGTTAATGGTCATAAGTGAAGTTGACCTTATTATTGCTTAACCTTGTAGAGAATGCAAGAAGCACACTAGCAAAACTGAGAACGGATTTTGGGAACCTCGTGGAATGAACAAGTTCCGAGAAAAGTGGTGAATGGGTGTTGACGACGAGTCAAATTGGACTAATAGGAGTAAAATAATATGCCTTATTGATTGTGAGAATATGAGTAGAAAGTTGACCTTATAACTCATATAGGTAGTTTAAAATGAAGAAGTTCATGCCCACTAAATCAAAGGTGATTTTAAAGATTAAAGTAAGGACCGGTCACGAGACTAAGGCGTGTGGTGTAAATTCGGTTCTGATGAACTGGGAAATTGTTGGGCCTTGATCCATTTTATGATTTAGGAGAGATGACCAACAACAGTTCGAGCTCCCAATGAGTGTCATTGTTGTGTTTATATGTTGATTGAGTGAACGGGATACAGATTATGTCATGAAATCAGAGTCTAGGGTCGAATGCCCAACTGTGTGATATGGCGAGACGGCCTAGTGATGGGTCGAACTCCCGAGATTTATTAAACTGTGTGGGGAGTTGATCGAATGAAGGATCAGACTCTTGAGCATATCCATGTTATTAAAACATGTTAGTTTTGATGCATAATTGTGTGTGTGAATTGGGGAATCGGGCAGGAAACATACTAAGCTCTTGGTAATGAGATACTCTAAGCACCATTACGTGATTGGCCATGAGTGCTACGAGTATAACCACATGTCATGTTATTTCTTGCTGTGAATATTGGTATAGGAGAGGGGAAGATGGATGGACGCCAGAGAGGTTGTGTCGTCACTCAAGGGAAAATGGAAAGGAGATCGGGGAGTGTTAGTGTGATCTTCTATATTTCCCAAGACACCTAGATGATGCACAAGTACTGTCACGCCCCGACCCGGTTTGGTCAGATCCCTGTGAGCAACCCATTGCTCCCTTGGTTTAAGAGGGGTTTCACCCTTCTTTAATTTAAGAGTAGTCAGGCGAAATCTCAACCTTGTTCCCTAAAATAACATATATCAATAATAATACAAGCTTAAGAGAAAATTTAAGCATACATGACAGAGGGTAAATCTTGGGGTTATCCCTAATCATTTCTCTATTCCAAAAAAGGGATAAAAAGGGTGGGTGAGTTTCTACAACTTAGTGAATGGGTATTTTAAAAGAATTTTAATAAAATAATTTAGAGTATGCCAGACTCCTTAATTTACTTTCAAAGTTATTTCTTCCTTATATTCTCAGTTTTCAAAACCATTACTCATGATTAACCACAGTCAGTGTGTTTAACAATCAATACACATTCTTCATCATGAAGAGATCACACAAATTGGATGAGAATTTTATCATCAAACTTCTATTGGTTCTCTCTCTAGCACCGGTTGGAAATTACAGAGGGGAGCCGAATTGGCCTACCTTTCCACTCTAATTCAGCTGTAGGAGGGATGTGGAGGTGTTGGGAAGGCTTGGATTGGCCTAAGGAGAGCTCGAAATGGCCGATTTCAGCTCGGCCGAAATAAGGCAACTTCGGTCTGTCAGAGCTACTTAATTGTTTGATTATATCGATGCTTCTTCGGCGATTCTCAGATTGACTGTAGTTTTCTATCAGATAGTTGACTTCCCCCATAGTTTAAAGAGCCCGACCTCTCCTTCTAAGGTTAAGAAAAATTCCCAAGTTGAAGCTCTAATTTGAGCTTTACCGGGAAATGGAGCCGTAGAGAGAGAAGTGTTCAGGTGTGAGGAGGATTAATGGGGTGAGCTCTTTATATATGTGTAAAATTGTTTATTAAATGGAGATTTATTACCAGTATTAATGTTGCCACACTACTATTATGCAAGCATGCTTAACTTTAGTGTTTTGATGGGATCCGATTTATCTAAACCAGTCTGGTTTTTCTTTTCTAATTTGTCTTAAGGTTCTTTTCTAAGATTTTATGAAGCCTCAAATGGTCGAGTTTGTGAACCGGTCCGATATTTCTCACTTGGTTTGACTGATTCTTTTCCCGGTTTTCATTAACTCAAAAGAGCGGGGTTTACAACTCTCCCCTCCTTTTAGGAGTTTTGTCCTTAAAACTTAATCTGCATATTTCACATCTGGGTTAATTTCCTTTAATGTCTACTTCCTCCTCTACATAGGACAAGATTTCTCCTCTTAAGTGTTCTTGCCCAGGATTTTAGGATTGGGAGTTCCAAAATACCCGACTCATACTTTCCCAATTTTTTTTTGGGTCTTTTCGATTCCAATCATTGGGTTTCCTTATGACTTATTGACGTATGAGGATTTTTCCCTTCTTATGTCCTTTCTCTTCTTTAGTGGCATCATTTATTCAAGGACGTTCCTTTTTCTTTAATCCACTCTTACTTGATCGTGACCATTTCACGATTCATTATTTTGAGTTGATCTCTTTTTTGTCTATGTATTGATTGTTTTGTTTGGGGAGTTCCCTTCTTACGGTTTCATTCTCTACTATATTCCTCAAAATAGAGGTTTTAACCTTAAGAGTTACATGTTCAACCTTCTTACCATCCGTTGGAGATTCCTTCCTTCATTTCCTTACACCTTCTTCTATGTTGAGGCAATTGCCCACTTTAAATCCTTATTCATCTTAAAATTTCCTTTCATTCCTTATCTAAGGAATTTCTAATTGTTGGTCTTATTTCATATACTCTACACTATGCTCATCCGTCCATTCTTTAGGCTCCATTAAGTGAGCGTGGACCATGACCCGTCTTGATGTCAGTGGTCGTTTTCCTTAGTTTATTTCTTAATTGAGGGCTTACTTCTCCAAGACTCCTCATATATTCTTTCTTTTATTCTCTTATTATTGTAGTCCACCCACTCCTATTTGTTACGACATTCTTTGATCCTACCATGCTATTTATCCTTTCCATTGGTTTAATTTACTTTTTAGGCTCTCATGAGTATTTTTCATTAGTACTTGTTCTTTCCACCTCAACCAGCATTTCATTTGTGAGCTTATCGTTCTTTCCATTTAAGTTGGTTCCATTTCCTCTTAATTGGGATATATATGTCTTCTCAGGGCTTCCTTCCTTAGTAGGATTCTTTCCCTTTCTCCTGAATTTTTTTTTTCATTTGCTCTAGGGAATTTTTACCCTTTGATGTCATCTTCTCTTGTTTACCTTTACTCTTGAAATCTTATGGGCACATCTTTGGCATTATATCCTCATCTTTACATGTACTTCAGTACGCATCTATTTATTTTAAGGAGATCTCATATCTTCCTTATTTCAAGACCTCTTGATCATGCGAGGGGCTTACCTACTCCTCTCTTGGCTTATGTTTTGAATTATTGGGGTCAAATTTGCCATTTTTGTGAAGTAGGGGCAAAATGGTAATTTTTGAAAAGTTGGAGACCAAATTGGAAATTTGGGAAACTTGAACCCCTTTTTGTGATTTTGAATAAATTGGGACACCAAAGGAAATTTCAAAAGTTTTGGGACTCAATTTGGGGAAAAATTAGCATTAGGGACCTAAAGTCAAGGAAAAAGAACTTTAGGGACCTAAATGCAAATAATTAAAAGTTTGGGCATTTTGTTCATTGGTGAGTAATGAAGGCTATTAGGCTAACTGTTGATAAATAATGATGTTTATTTCATGTTGGAACATGAAGGATCTGGGAACACTAGCAGGGATAAGCTCGCGTGGAGGCAAAAGCCGCACTGGAACTAGAAGGCATTACATACCCTCCTCCAAGGCAAGAGGAACTTGTACCTGTCTTACAGGCATAATCAAAACTGCATGAAATTTTAAACTTTACATACCTATCTTACAGGCATCTTAGTTGATGGTCTTTAAAGGTAGGATTTCCGGGATTTCCTAAAAAGGATATAAGGGAAGGGGTGAGTACGACTACTCAGTGAATGGGTTTTTAAAGGCCTACTTTTAACTTTTAAGAAAAACATTTATATGTAGTGTGCCAGACTCCTTTCTTTTCAAAACCATTTCATTTGAAATCTCGGGTTTTCCCATCATTTCTTAGTTACCACGGTGTGTCATCACCCAACACACATCCTCCATCATGAAGGTTACACATATTCGTAGGTCAGTATGACTATTGAACCCACTAGTGGCTTCGAAGCGACTTTATTGGCCACCCGGATAGAAGTACAACCACTTCTACCCTGGGAATGAGTGGATGTACGCGATATCCGACCCACAATCCCGAAATTGCTTCTTCGTGTTCGTATGAGGACAGAGACCTCATCCCGTCCCCACCTCGGTCTCATGCGCTTGGTGCTACTCCAAATTTCGCATAGACACCTAGAACAACGATATGTCGTTATACTCACCGGGTCGTCCATGGCCCTTAGGACGCATCGCTACCCCTTATGGGCGTCTTGATGATCCCGTACTCATAGTGCATGCACAAACAATATTTTTTCATTATGCCATATAATTTGTGGTGCCATTGGTCCAACAGCTTCGACTCTCAACTCAACCTACAGTTGTTTGTCTTGACTAGTCCGTCAACCTTTTATGTCGCACTGCCGCTAGTTGACTGAGCATGTCAGTCCTATCTTGGTACCATGGCCAAACAATTCACGTATTAAGTTTTATGGAACATATATTATGTTCATTTACGAGCTCCTGCTCATGCCAAATAGCCTTGGGCCCACTGTATGAGATTTTCAAAATCGGGCATTTAGCCCCCAAGTTCCAAAACCGAGGCCCCCGGCCTATAAGAGCTATTTTAGCTCCTGTCAAGAAGGTCTCCCAAATAGTTTAAGCATTGGCACACAGACAGGGGAGAACACTTCCGAAAAAATAGGTTTTCACTGTCCATTATACCAACCGGTATAAGGACATCTCCATTCATAACCGATGAATGAGTTTTCAACTTCCTTCGAGTAAGTCTAATCATACCAACCGGGTATGATCTACTTACAATCGGTAAATAGTTTTTCCGCATAATTTTTACATCACTTTCTCTAAGTGGTGATGATTAAAATACCACTAAACAGTGGGTTTTTATACCGAGGCACTTATCATTCCCAACCAGGTATGATATATAATCCGACTCACCCGATAGCGAAGTGAAATTCCACTTAGCTAGGTTCCATCCTTAGCAAGCTGGACCTAGACTAGCATTCTCAATGTCTCGTTCTTCTACATGAAATGAACATAATTGTTCATGATTTTTTGGCCTAATAGCTCTCATTCGTTCCAAATGAATGAGAAAACCCAACTTTACATATATTTGCAATTAGGTCCCTAAAGTTATTTTTCATTAACTTCAAGTCCCTATTGCCGGGTTTTTCCTAAATTTGAGTCCCAAAACTTTTAAAATATATCTTAGGACCTTAATTTATTCAATTTCACAAAAGGGGTTTTAATTTCCCAAATTTCCAATTTGGTCCCCCAACTTTTCCAAAATTATCATTTTGCCCTTCTTTTACAAAAATGGTAAGTTTTGCCCCAAAAATTCCAAAATTTCTCAATTGGTAATCCAACATTATTTTCATGCCCAATTGACCCTCAATTTCATACAATTTCATTTTGGTCCTTTGAATTTCAAAAATCTCCAAATTTTCCCCCAATTTCAACTCTTCAACACTGCCGAATTTAATTTTATCAAATTGATTGATCAAACACTTCTAATTGTTGAAATTGTAGTTGAAATTAAGTTCCTACATGTTATACTATTCTAAGGAACTTTCAATCGCAGATTTTAACACCGAAACGAGCTCAAACAGAGCTTCACCGGAAAACAGAATGTAGAGAGAGAAAACTTCGATTTCTCACCGGTGAGGGCACGACGGTCTGAGCTTTTGATTTGGGCAGAGAGCTCTCATCCTGAGGTTCATCCTAGAATCATGAATCGCATCAATTGATGCTGAATTGAGTTAAGAATTTCATCATTGAAATTCTACCAGTTCTCTCTCTAGCACCGGCCAAAAATTGCAGAGGAGAGCCGAATTGGCTTACCTTTCAGTCCTAATTCGACCGTGAGTGGGCTAAGGAAGTGTTGAGAAGGCTTGGTTTGGCCTGAGGAGGGCTCGAAATGGCCAATTTCAACTCGGCCGAAATAGGGCAGCTTTGGTCCATCGGAGCTGCTTCATTATTTCATCACGCCGGTGTCTCGCTGACGACCTCGGAGTGAATGGAGACTACAGACGTGTAGCTGACTTCTCCCCGTTTTAAAGAACCCGACCTCGCCTTGTTTGGCTCAGAAAAGACCCCATATTAGAGCTCTGGTTCGAGCTTCGCCAAAAAATGGAGCAATTGAGAGAGAATGAAGTTTTCAGGTGTGGAGAGGATGAATGGGGGGGGGGGCTCTTTATATAGGGAGCTCGAGGACTCGTTGGCCGTTCGTTTGGCACAGTTATGACTAACATTGAAGACCTGAAATGCCCTGAACAAAAGTATTTCTTCTTCGCCAACGTTTCATCAATTTCTCGGTGAGTGAACAGTGTTATCATTATGAGGAAGAAGATGACACTGTTCCGAACTAGACCAGACCGGTCCGAACCGGGTTCGAAGCTTAAACCAGCTGGTTCACCCCTATTTGACTAAGTTTTTCAGATATAAATTTTTTTAAATTCATCTAAATTCATTCTCTATCAAATGGTGGCCTCAAATCTCCAATTTGAATTCTTTAAACTACATAGAAAAATAAATTTAGGATTCGGTTCAATAGTGGTTCAAATCGGTCCGAACTAGTTGGAATCCGGTTCACTTGAACCGGTTTGGTTTTCATCTCCTATTCCTTCACAAGTCCATTTGCATGTTTTTTGTGACTCCTTGGGTCACTTAGGGTCCACAAAATTCCCGATTTACCATCTCTTTATTGATTTTAGTTCATAAACCAACTCGGTCCTTAAACTGGTTCGGGTCCGGTTCACCTAAACTAGACTGGTTTTTCTCTCCCACTTTGTTCTAAGGTTCCTTCCCAAGGTTTATGAATTTCTTTGGAGTACAATGGAGTTGAATTCCATTGTTTTGCCCGATCTCTATCGGTTCCGGTTCATGAACCGACTCGATTCATCCAAACCGGTCTAATTTTCCTCTTCCAATTCGTCCTAAGGTTCTTTTCCATAGAACCCTTTGGATCACTTGGGAGTTGTAAATTCCTAAATTTCCCATTCCCAATTGATCGGGTTTGTGGACCGGTTCGGTTTTCTTACTCGGTTTGACCGGTTCCCTTCCTGGTTTTCCTTAGCTCAAAAGGACGAGGTTTACATACTCAGTCTAGCTTTAATCCCTCCCAATGGATGAAGTAGACATATGAGTGTGAGACGGAGGTATTGAGGCGGCATGGAGGTCATACATGAAGTTCATCCCATTAGGGAATACGGATGGACCCCAACTAGTTCCTTAGAGATGTCTGATCAGGAATCCCACAACTGTTCCAAGGCTAACTCTCGGCCTATGACCATAAGGGACTAGTGGGTAGAAAATCTTTATAATAAGCCAAGAATGGAAAGAAATTATTTCATAAATGAATAAAAGTATGATTTTCACTCAATTTTTAGTCTCTTGATAAATACAACTAAGGAAAATAGGAGTATACCGATAGAAGTAACGGGTAAAGGAAAATTTGAGTTAACCCAACCTCTAAGGTAGCCAAGCGAGTTTTCCGTCCGGAGAAGGGAAAAAGGACTTGGAAAGGAATCCTAAAAGAGTCAACTAAAGTTCACCAAGGAGGACAGATCTTAACTAGGGGAAGGAAGGAGAAGTCTAGGGTAAGGAAAATCAGCGTTAAAGAGCATGAGACGAGTGGAAGTCTAAGGAGTCAATAAAATACTCTATGATAAAGGTAAGAAAACAAGAAAGATTAAACTATCCCAAGGAAAACGAAAGGAATGGAAGTTGACCAGGGAGAATGTAAGAAGGATATGGGAAGTTTTGAAGATGTTAAGACAAGTAAGACATGACAAGGAGAAAGGAGAAAGGAAAGAAATACGACAGAAATAAACATCAGGAATATTACCCATACCTGGAAAAGAGTTAAGACACAAATCTTTAGGAACTTGATAGTAAGAAGGGACTTTGTTTGGAAGTAAGGATGTAGAATAAAAAGTAATGGAAGATAAGGAAGGAATCCAAAGTGGGTCACCATATAAAGGTCAGGAAGTATAAGAAAATAATAAAGGAAGAACTTCCAAGCAGCAGTAGGGAGAATGAACGTGAAAATCACAAGATGGAAGTCCCTAGAAGAAAGATGAAGATAGGAAGTGGAACCTTGGAAAGGAGGAAGTTCCAAACTAAGGTAACCAATAGATGAAACTTCATAAACCGGAGCAGAAACTAGGACCTCATTAAAAGACATAGGTGACTAAGTAAACACCTGGAGGGCCAAGTGTAATATACTTGCAAGAAGAGTAGAGGAACTTAATAGGAATTTTAGACAAACCCAATTAAAGAAAACAACTCATAACAATCAGATCATCTAGGAGAATAAAAAACGTTCTAAGATGGATCGGAAAGTAGTGAGGACTATATCCTAAAAAGGGAATGAGATGGGTATTAAGAACAATACGACTCAAGAGATGGCGATCTCAAAATTATATGACAAAGAGAATGATAAGAACGTGGTAATTAATGAACTAACCCTCAGAAGAAGTATAAAGTTGAACTCTAGTAAAGAGATGGAAAGGTCAAACACTTGAAAATTTAAGATGAAGACAAAATCTTTAAAGAGACCCACGACCAAGATTTAGTTAACAAACAAACTCAAGACAAGAGAAAATTAAGTAAGCCTCTCGCAGGATAATCATGAAATATTAAAATAAGGCTTATGCGAATCCCATCTAAAAGAAATGGATGGATATAGGAGCGAAAGGAGAATGAAGACGAAGTACATATAAGTTCTCAAGAGAAGTGTAAGCAGAAAAGGATGCCATCAGGGAATATTTTTTAAGTTAAATATGTTAAATAGCAGGATGGGAAGAGAACCCAAGAGAAGAGAACATAAATTGCTAAGGAAGGAAACCTTGGAAGGACATAAGTGACCCAATTAAACAGAAATGGGATCAATAGAAATGGAGATGAGATGAATCCATCCAAGATATGCTGGTTGAAATGAAAAGATCAAGTCAAAGGAAAGGTACTCGGGAGGACCTACGGAGTAAGTTAAGTCCAAGTAATGTGTAAGTAGGAAAACACATCGAAGGAGGTCATGTGTGTAAGGAGGGGTAGATTATCCATAAAAGATGAAAGAGAGGAAAACATCTAAAAACCCTTGGAAAATGTTAAACCCTTAGTTAGGAAGGGATTTAAGTAAGGGATCACTAACGTCCGGATCGTTAGTGATCAACGCTCAAGTTGATGGAGCCTAAGGAGAGAACGACTAGATATAGTGTGAAGTAACCAGAATAGGATCGAGAGCTGAAAATATCACGGGTAAAGAATAAGGAAAGGTACTGAAATTTTAGATAGAGAAGGATTTAAAAGGAAGAATACCCTATTATGGGAAAGGGGTATGAAAAAAGGAAGGAATGAGAATTTCAAAGAAATGATGAGAGTGTTGAACATGTAGTTCCCAAGGTGGACGTCTCTGAGGTAAGAGACAAGGTAGCAATGAAAACCGAAATAAGGAAACAATCACAAGTAAGCTAGCAATACTTAAAACCAAAGGAGATTAACTATTATAAGAATTTCGAATTGATCACGAAAGAATAAGAGCTGACTAAAAGCAGAGAAAGTCTTTGAGAAAAGGATGCCACTGAAACTAAGGACATAGGAATGGTCAAAATGGATAAAAGGGAGTTAATACTGAAAACTATGGAGTGAGTAGATGGTGCTAGAAAGGACCTCGAACTAATGGTTTTAATGACAAAGGAAGTGACTACATAGAGGAATGAGTGGGTATCTTAGAACTCCCAATTCTGAAATTATGAGTAAAGAACCTCAAGAGAAATAATTATGCTTTAAGGAAAGAGGGATGTGAAATTAAGGATATAGCCTTAAACCCCCAAGTAAGGTATGCTTAGCTTAAGTGAGCTCCATGGAATAGATAATGGGAAGGAAAAAAATTTATAAGTGTGTGATACTGGGACTAAATGGAAATAACTGAGAAGGTTGTATGTCAATAAACAACAAGTTGATATCAAGGGAAGTTCATTCTAGTGCAAAGGATGTTAAAAAAGTTTTAGGAACAAAACTCCTAAAAGGAGGGGAGAGTTTTAAACCCCACCCTCGGAGTTAAGGAAATCCGGGAAAGAACCAGACAAACTGAGTGAGAAAACCAAACTAGTTCACAAACCCCGACCACTAGAGAATGGGAAAATAGGGAAATTTGTAACTCCGGAGTAACCCAAAGAGTCATAAAAACCTTGGAAAGGGACTTTAGGATAATTTGGGAAAGAAAACCAGACCGGTTCAGGTTAACCGAATTCGAACCGGATTGAACCGGTTTAAACCACTATTGAACCGTATGCTAAATTTATTTTTCTAGTTGGCTTAGAAAATTCAAATTAGAGAATTGAAGCACCATTGGATAGAGAATGAATTTATATAAATTTACAAATTTTTAATTTTGAAAAACTTGGTCAAATCGGGCATGAAGTAGCCGGTTTAAGCATTGAACCCAGTTCGGACTGGTCCGATCCGATTTGGAACAGTGTCATCTTCTTTCTTCAGATGACACGACTGTTCACTCACTAGAAAATCGAGCAGCGCCGATGAAGATAAAATGTCTCTAGCCAGGGAGTTTCAAGCAATGAATGACCGCCATAAAGGCATCAATCGAATGACCAAGAAGTCCCAGAGCTTCCTATATAAAGAGCACCTCTACATTCATCCTTCACATACATGAAAACCTCACTCTCTTAGAGCTACTCAGTTTTTGCTCCGGTTTATGAAGTTTCATCTATTGGTTCCTTAGTTTGGAACTTCCTCCTTTCCAAGGTTCCACTTCCTATCTTCATCTTTCTTCTAGGGACTTCCATCTTGTGATTTTCACGTTCATTCTCCCTACTGCTGCTTGGAAGTTCTTCCTTTATTATTTTCTTATACTTCCTGACCTTTATATGGTGACCCACTCTGGATTCCTTCCTTATCTTCCATTCCTTTTTATTCTACATCCTTACTTCCAAACAAAGTCCCTTCTTACTATCAAGTTCCTAAAGATTTGTGTCTTAACTCTTTTCCAAGTATGGGTATTATTCCTGATGTTTCTTTCTGTCGTATTTCTTTCCTTTCTCCTTTCTCCTTTCTCCTTTCTCCTTTCTCCTTGTCATGTCTTACTTGTCTTAACATCTTCAAAACTTCCCATATCATTCTTACATTCTCCCTGGTCAACTTCCATTCCTTTTGTTTTCCTTGGGATAGTTTAATCTTTCTTGTTTTCTTACCTTTATCATAGAGTCTTTTATTGACTCCTTAGACTTCCACTCGTCCCATGCTCTTTAACGCTGATTTTCCTTACCCTAGACTTCTCCTTCCTTCCCCTAGTTAAGATCTGTCCTCCTTGGTGAACTTTAGTAGACTCTTTTAGGATTCCTTTCCAAGTCCTTTTTCCCTTCTCCGGGCGGAAAACTCGCTTGGCTACCTTAGAGGTTGGGTTAACTCAAATTTTCCTTTACCCGTTACTTCTATCAGTATACTCTTATTTTCCTTAGTTGTATTTATCAAGAGACTAAAAATTGAGTGAAAATCATACTTTTATTCATTTATGAAATAATTTCTTGCCATTCTTGGCTTATTATAAAGATTTTCTACCCACTAGTCCCTTATGGTCATAGGCCGAGAGTTAGCCTTGGAACATTTGTGGGATTCCTGATCAGACGTCTCTAAGGAACTAGTTGGGGTCCATCCGTATTCCCTAATGGGATGAACTTCATGTATGACCTACGTGCCGCCTCAATACCTCCGTCTCACACTCATATGTCTACTTCATCCATTGGGAGGGATTAAAGCTAGACTGAGTATGTAAACCTCGTCATTTTGAGCTAAGGAAAATCGGGAAGGGAACCGGTCAAACCAAGTAAGAAAACCAAACCGGTCCACAAACCCGATCAATTGGGAATGGGAAATTTAGGAATTTACAACTCCCAGGTGATCCAAAGGGTTCATAATACTATGGAAAAGAACCTTAGGACGAATTGGAAGAGGAAAATTAGACCGGTTTGGATGAACCGAGTCGGTTCATGAACCGGAACCGATAGAGATCGGGCAAAACAAAGGAATTCAACTCCATTATACTCCAAAGAAATTCATAAACCTTGGGAAGGAACCTTAGAACAAAGTGGGAGAGAAAAACCAGTCTAGTTTAGGTGAACCGGACCCGAACCGGATTGAACCGGTTTAAGTACCGAGTTGGTTTATGAACTAAAATCAATAAAGAGATGGTAAATTGGGAATTTTGTGGACCCTAAGTGACCCAAGGAGTCACAAAAAACATGCAAATGGACTTGTGAAGGAATAGGAGATGAAAACCAAACCGGTTCAAGTGAACCGGATTCGAACCGGTTCGGACCGATTTGAACCACTATTGAAGCAAATCCTAAATTTATTTTTCTATGAAGCTTAAATAATTCAAATTGGAGATTTGAGGCCACCATTTGATAGAGAATGAATTTAGATGAATTTAAAAAATTTTATATCTGAAAAACTTAGTCGAATAGGGGTGAACCAGCTGGTTTTAGCTTCGAACCCGGTTCGAACTGTTCTGGTCTAGTTCGGAACAGTGTCATCTTCTTCCTCATAATGATAACACTGTTCACTCACCGAGAAATTGACTAAATGTTGGCGAAGAAGAAATGCTTTTGTTCAGGTTGTTTCAGGTCTTCAATGTCAGTCATAACGGTGCCAAACGAACGGCCAGCGAGGTCGGGTTCTTTAAAACGGGGAGAAGTCAGCTACACGTCTGTAGTCTCCGTTCACTCCGAGGTCGTCAGCGAGACACCGGCGTGATGAAATAATGAAGCAGCTCCGATGGACCAAAGCTGCCCTATTTCGGCCGAGTTGAAATTGGCCATTTCGAGCCCTCCTCAGGCCAAACCAAGCCTTCTCAACACTTCCTTAGCCCACTCACGGTCGAATTAGGACTGAAAGGTAAGCCAATTCGGCTCTCCTCTGCAATTTTTGGCCGGTGCTAGAGAGAGAACTGGTAGAATTTCAATGATGAAATTCTTAACTCAATTCAGCATCAATTGATGCGATTCATGATTCTAGGATGAACCTCAGGATGAAAGCTCTCTGCCCAAATCAAAAGCTCAGACCGTCGTGCCCTCACCGGTGAGAAATCGAAGTTTTCTCTCTCTACATTCTGTTTTCCGGTGAAGCTCTGTTTGAGCTCGTTTCGGTGTTAAAATCTGCGATTGAAAGTTCCTTAGAATAGTATAACATGTAGGAACTTAATTTCAACTACAATTTCAACAATTAGAAGTGTTTGATCAATCAATTTGATAAAATTAAATTCGGCAGTGTTGAAGAGTTGAAATTGGGGGAAAATTTGGAGATTTTTGAAATTCAAAGGACCAAAATGAAATTGTATGAAATTGAGGGTCAATTGGGCATGAAAATAATGTTGGATTACCAATTGAGAAATTTTGGAATTTTTGGGGCAAAACTTACCATTTTTGTAAAAGAAGGGCAAAATGGTAATTTTGGAAAAGTTGGGGGACCAAATTGGAAATTTGGGAAATTAAAACCCCTTTTGTGAAATTGAATAAATTGTGGTCCTAAGATATATTTTAAAAGTTTTGGGACTCAAATTTAGGAAAAACCCGGCAATAGGGACTTGAAGTTAATGAAAAATAACTTTAGGGACCTAATTGCAAATATATGTAAAGTTGGGTTTTCTCATTCATTTGGAACGAATGAGAGCTATTAGGCCAAAGAATCATGAACAATTATGTTCATTTTGTGTAGAAGAACGAGACATCGAGAATGCTAGTCTAGGTCCAGCTTGCTAAGGATGGAACCTAGCTAAGTGGAATTTCACTTCACTATCGAGTGAGTCGGATTATATATCATACCTGGTTGGGAATGATAAGTGCCTCGGTATAAAAACTCACTGTTTAGTGGTATTTTAATCATCACCACTTAGAGAAAGTGATGTAAAAATTATGCGGAAAAACTATTTACCGGTTGTAAGTAGATCATACCCGGTTGGTATGATTAGACTTACTCGAAGGAAGTTGAAAACTCGTTCATCGGTTATGAATGGAGATGTCCTTATACCGGTTGGTATAATGGACAGTGAAAACCTATTTTTTCGGAAGTGTTCTCCCCTGTCTGTGTGCCAATGCTTAAACTATTTGGGAGACCTTCTTGACAGGAGCTAAAATAGTTCTTATAGGTCAGGGGCCTTGGTTTTGGAACTTGGGGGCTAAATGCCCGATTTTGAAAATCTCATACAGTGGGCCTTGGGCCTACTATATGTGTTTTTCAAAATCAGGCATTCTAGCCCCAAGTTCCAAAACCAATACCTCTGGCCTAATTGAGCTATTCGAGCTCCCATCAAGAAAGTCTTCAAAAATCTTTAAGCATTGGCACATAATCAAGGGAGAGCACTTTTGAAAAAAATAAATTTTCACCTGTCCATCACACCAACCGGGTTTGAGGACATCTCTGCTTATAATTGATAAGTGGGTTTTCTACTTCCTTTGAGGAAGTTCATCATACTAACCGGGTATGATCTACTTGAAATCGGTAACTAGTTTTTTTCATGTAGTTTCCACATCACCCCATCCAGGTGTGATGTTAAAATTCCAGTTAGTAGTGGTTTTTCATTCCGAGGTACTCATCATCCCAACCGAGTATTATGTGAAAATTCTCACTCACCCGATAAGTGCAGTGTATTTTCCTCTAAAGCGGCTTTTGCCTCCACGCGAGCTTATCCCTGCTAGCGTTTCCAGATCCTTCATGTTCCTACATGAAATAAACATCATTGTTTATCAACAGTTAGCCTAATAGCCTTCATTACTCACAAATGAACAAAATGCCCA
This sequence comes from Trapa incisa, assembly GCA_030064435.1. Classification (NCBI taxonomy): domain Eukaryota; kingdom Viridiplantae; phylum Streptophyta; class Magnoliopsida; order Myrtales; family Lythraceae; genus Trapa; species Trapa incisa. Next base: position 3,421,316 of record CM057770.1, on the reverse strand, counting down.
AACTTTTAATTATTTGCATTTAGGTCCCTAAAATTCTTTTTCCTTGACTTTAGGTCCCTAATGCTAATTTTTCCCCAAATTGAGTCCCAAAACTTTTGAAATTTCCTTTGGTGTCTCAATTTATTCAAAATCACAAAAAGGGTTCAAGTTTCCCAAATTTCCAATTTGGTCTCCAACTTTTCAAAAATTACCATTTTGCCCCTACTTTACAAAAATGGTAAATTTGACCCCAATAATTCAAAAAATCAACCAATTGGTCCTCCAACATCTTTTTCATGGCCAATTGGCCCTCAATTTTTAGGAAATTGCACTTTGGTCCCTCAAATTTTCAAAATCCCCAATTTTCCCCTTTCAAACTAGCCGAATTTGATTTTATCAAATTGATCAATCAATCAAGGTTAATTGTTGAAATTGAAGGTAAAATTGAGTTCTTAGAGTTCCATACGATTCAATGGAACTTTGAATTGTGTCATTTGGATCCGAATTGAGCTAAAATGGAGTTTTGTCGGAAAATTAGACTTAGAGAGAGAAAGCTTTGAAAGCTTACCGTTGGGGTGAGGCGGTCTGAGCTTTCAATTTGGGATGATAGCTCTCATCTTGAGGTTCCTCCTAGGATCAAGAATCTCATCAATTCATGCCTAATTGAGGGAGAATTTAGTCGGTGAAGTTTCATTGGTTCTCTGTCTAACACTGATCGGAAATTATAGGATGGAGCCAAATTGGCTTACCTTTCCACTTTAATTTAGTTGTATGAGGGTTGTGGAAGTGATTGGAGAGCTTGGTTTGGCCTGAGAAGGGCTCAAATTGGTCGTTATTAGCTTGGCCAAAATAGGGCAGCTTCAGTCCATCGGAGCTGCTTCACTATTCGATCACGTCGGAGCTTCTCCGATGATCCTCAAAGCAAATGGAGACTACCGTCAGGTAGCTGACTTCTTCCCGAATCTAAGGAACCCAACCTCCCCTTCTTTGGCTCAAAAAAACCCTTATGTCGAAGCTCTGGTTTGAGCTTCATCGGAAAACTGAGTAGCTAAGAGAGAGGGAGGTTTTTAGGTGAGTGGAGTATGAATGGAGAGGGCTATTTATATAGGAAGCTCAGGGACTTCTTGGTCATCCGATTGGCGCCTTTATGGCAATCATTCATTGCCTGAAACTCCCTGGCCGAAGACTTTTCATCTTCGTCAGCGCTGCTCAATTTTTTGATGAGTGAACAATGTTGTCATTTGATAGAATAAGACACACTGTTCCAAATCGGACTAGATCGGTTCGAATCGGGTTCAATACTTAAACAAGTTGGTTCAGACCCGATTCTATCGAGTTTTTCAAAATTAAAATTTGTAAATTTATATAAATTCATTATCTATCCAATGGTAGCTTCAATTCTCCAATTTGAATTTTCTAAGCCACCTAGAAAAATGAATTTAGCATCCGGTTAAATAGTGGTACTAACCGGTCCAAATCGGTTCAATTCGGTTCGGATCCGATTCACCTAAACCAGATCGGTTTTCTTTCCCAAATTGTCCTAAAGTCCCTTTCCAAGGTTTTTATGACTCTTTGGGTCATTAAGGAGTTGTAAATTTCCCAATTTGTCTATTATCTAGTGGTCGGGGTTTGTGAACCAGTTCAGTTTTCTCACTCGAGTTGACCGGTTCTTTCCCAATTTTCCTTTAACTCCAAGGGCAAGGTTTACAAGTACCATCCTAGTACACCGCTATGATAGAACGATGGTGGAATTGAGTTACATGTGTACGGGGCATGGGCCGGCAAGTGGCAGTAATGTGTCCATGACCCCAGGTGCTAAGACACCCATGTATGAGACGACGCTTGAGATTGACAGTTGTGGCAGAGTATTCATGTGACTCCCACACTCCAATTTCTCAATCTAATATTGTCCAAGCGGCAGTACATTCTGGAGTGATATATATTTGGGGCCTGAGTATTCCATTGTTGTGTGAGGGGGTGGTGGAGTTGCTATCATGATCCTGAGTGTTGAGACACCAAACTGCGAAATGACATTCGATATGTAATGGTTGTGGTAAGAGTACCTTGGAATTCCCACACTCCAGCTTCCCGGTCCAGTATCGCCCAAGCGGCGGTACATTCTGGGCATGTTATCGTGTGCATAGGGCCATTAGCAACCTGGGTTTGTTGAGGCCTGAGTAGTCGGGTTGAGGCCCGCGTTGTGGGTAGCCCGAAAGTGTCGCCCGAGTGTAGGTCATGCTTATGTGTGGGGCGTGAGTCCTCGATGTGATCATATATATTGCGAGTTGTATAAAACCAAATAGGGAGACCGAGGATAACCCGACCATAGCATATACTACGAGTCAGATGGGCCAAGACCGGTGTCTTAAGGGGCAAAGTAGACCACGAGACGCGTAAGATTTATTACGAGTAATGAAATAGAGAACTCATGCTAGGTGGTTTACGGGAAATATATGAGTCATAAGTTATGTAGTGGCACGATGTATTGTCTCACTCACTGAACTGTGAGCTCACCCCTCCCCTAAACATATTGCAAGTTAAGTCGAGTAGGCACAAGACTGAGAAGGGAAAGCGTATTTTGGGGAGCACATTCACCTAAGGTAACCTCATACCCTACACATGAAAGTATTTAAATTCTTATCATGCTGCTACTATTCTTGGGATATTTGTATAAACCGTTTTGTGGGCTCCCACGAGAAAATTTGAAAGAAAAGTTCCGAATTTTCACTGCAATTCATAAGTATTTTACTATTCTTAGCCTCGATTTCGTTGATTTTACCTTGGTGAAGGATCTCGTCAGTGTAATATCGAGGGGATTGGTGAGTTACACGGGTCCTCCGATGGAATCAGGTTGGGGCATGACACAAATGGTGATCTAAGCCTCCTAAAAAATATAATTTATAATGGTTGTTCACAATAGGGTAGTCTCCAGAACTTCAAAAAATTGTCACGATCATGAAACTTACCTTTAGCTTGTACGGTTGGTGGTGTTGGCTATAGGGGATTAAAAGAAGTCTCCAAAATTATTTTTGGTCATGGTTGATCATTTGGGAGGTTGGGGAAAGGTGGGGAAGAGATTGCTCTCTTTTTAGTCAAGTGAACGAGGTTACTAAAGCCACCAATGGCCAAGTTTGGTAGTTGAAAACAAAAGTTTTCAGGTCTGGAAATAAGGTCATCGGAAAATTGAGCACCATCACTTTTAGAGAGAATTTTGGCAAAAGAGGAGTCAAGTCTTATATGGGGAGCTCGGGGACCAAGTGTTCATCACTTCATTTCCTTAGCTGGTCGGATTCAACCCCACATGCCTCACTTTTTATTTAATTTTCCTTAGGGGCGAGAAGCTAAATATCGCACAAAATCGGGTCAATATGTGGGTTTCGAGTTGAAGTCGGGTAAAAATGATGACCATGCGAGCGATCACATGCATGCACCTGACGTAACACACGTTGATTGGTTTACACTGTAGCGAATAGGTTTTCAATTAATAAATTAGTCGTTTCAGCCAATTTTAATAGTTTTTTTTGTCGATTTACCCCAATTTAACTAACTCTTGGCCCGATTTATTTTTCAAAAAAATTCTTGTTCAATTCCCTACAAATTAGACTCAATAACTTTCATTTTATATTTATCTAACACCTTCTAAAAATTGGAAAGTTTTATTGCTTTGAGCCGATTCGATTAGTTTTGACTAGTTCTCATTCCATTCGATCGGTTATTGGCCCAATTCATTTTTCTAAAAATTTCTTGTTTAATTCCATATAAATCGAGCTCAATAATTATTATTTTCTCATTTGTATAACCTCTCCTTAAAATTAAAATTTTTTTCATTAAGCCCGTTCAAACCAATTTTTACATGGACTTTTCTTGATCTTTTATTTTTTATTTTTTTTATCAAATGAGGTTATTTGAGTGTAATTTTATGAATTTACTCATTATCTAAGTTTTTGATATAATTTGATTTTCAATCTATTTCAATTCCAAATTTTAGTTTTTGAACTTTAATTTTTGTTAAATATTGATTTTTAATTCAATTAAACTTAAATAATTATTTTAAAATTTTTATTATTACAAGGCTCACCCTATTCGTGATATTATAAAACTAAATTATGATAACTATTTCATGAATTATTCTAAATCTATACATATAGGATTTTTAGCTCAGTATTGGGAAGGCAACATGCAGTACTAAGATGGAGATTTCATTAAGTGACAATCTACGCTAAAGGATGAGGTGGCTCATACTATGAAATGACTAAAGTATGTGACTTAGAAAAGATGAAGCCCCCCCCCCCCCCCCCCCCCGTGTTATCCCGATTGAGATTTTATCGGAGTTATACCCATTTCTATTCACTTTTAAAAGTTTATTATGTCATTTTTATTATTTAGAAATATTTCATATTATTAGGTAGGCTAACTAAGTATGTATGCTATCAAATTGAATTTTAAAATAAAATGGAAATAAAATAGTATATTTATTATTTCTACTCAAATTTTATTAAGCATTTTCTAAACAATAATATTTTGTTATCAAGTATTCTCGTAAACTCCCAATTATGTAAACCTTATTTAAGGTTAAATGATAGTATTTTTATCGCACAAAAAAAGCTATCCCACCCATTTTTTTCATTTGATATATATATTTATAGAGATGAGTGGACAATGTTCGTACGTTTCAGAAAAAAAATGTGTTCCTTGTGTTGCTTGGAAACAAATTATTAAATGCTATTTGTCTTGGATTTTTTATAGTTGGGATAAGAATAGCCCTTCTTTTCAAATTTGTAATAATCGGGCTTAGTGATTGACTATGTTGATGGAAAAATGTACGTACTTACAATTCGCAAATTGTCTCGTTAGTCTTCAATTTTGAAAGTCAATTTCTTCTTCCTAATATTTCAACCACCATTTGCTTTGAAAGTTTGCCCCGTTAGGATTCTCTTGAAGACTACTAATACAACCACCAGATACAAGTTGAACAAACATTTGGGGGATAAATAGCATTTAGTCTTACTTGGTTAAATCTAACCTAACCTGTTGTAGAATAATGGCATGGTTTCGACTGTTGATGACTAAATCGTAACTCAAACTTCTATTAATATGCCTAATAGATTGTTTCCAACCAACCCCGTTTAAACCTAATAGTCTTGCAGAACTTCACCAAACCCCTAATTGTCACGCGTAGAATAGTTTATGGCATTAGGCAACAAAATCTCAGTTTTCCTAATGGATTGCCCCGGGAGTTGGGACCATTTTATTCTCGGTCAAAATATCAACAAATCAAGATGTCCCTAAAGTCATTTTTGTCCTGTACAATTTTTTACATTCATTTGCACAAGGAAACTTCTCCATAACTAAACATTTCAATTAGGGCAAGTTAAAAAAATATATTTTGATGAAATTCCTATTTAGTATACAGATTATTAAGTTTTAATTAACAACATTAATATTTACTGAAATAAATTAATATTTGTTACTAATATGACTAATAATAATATTTAAAAATAATTATTATTTCAATGTGATTTTACTATTTAAATGGGTGCTTTTATTCTAGCACTCTCCCTTCACCGTCAACCTGCCCTCCATATATATTGGAATTTCTTGGAACATTGTAATATTATTTGATTGGTCAAGTTCATATTAATTTGGAATCATTCAACTTTTGCATAACACTGAAGAAAAATAATGATTTTTTTTTGCAAGAACAAATATGAATTTGCATTACTTACTAAGATTACACTAATGAATCTCTATTGCATATATATATATATATATATAGAGGTTAAATTACACTCTTACTTCAAACCTTTAAATTCAATTCACTTCTACATTAAACTTTTTAAATATTATATTTTAGTATTAAAAGTTTTTTTTATAAAATAATTCTTTTAATAATAATTTTAATTTATTTGTACGTAATCTAACGTAATTTTAATTTATATATCCATAATCACATGTCTTATAATTAAAATACTAAAATTATATAATTTGTTAACAAATTTTTATTAGTATAAAAATAATGAAAAATATATTTATATAACATGTATAATTTATTATTTTAAACTAATTAAATAAAAATATTAATTATATATCATTTTTACTTATAATTTTTTTAAGTAAAAATATATATTTATTTTAAATATATATATAATTTAATTTAAATATAATATTACAAATTTTGGAAAATCTAATTTATTTTTAATAGAATTTGTGTTGATAGCGAAAATAAATATATTATATGTAAATTTTAATTAAAAAATATAAATATATATTAGGGTAAATTTGTTATAATTTTAGAATGTTTAAATATAAAAATTGAGTTTAAAGATTTTATTTAAAATTATAATTTAATATATATCATTAATCTCCGCTCCACCTATCAAACTCAAGAAACAAAGTTTTTATTTTACAATATTTTTTAATTGACTTGGTGTCGTATTTCCACATATTACCAATGAAAATTTTAATATATGCAAATAATTTTTATAATTAATTAATCGAATAAAATATTATACAAGGATTAATTTATTTCCCGATAAATTATATTGCCAACCAGTCACCTTCTAGAAGTCTTGCTTTGCCTTGTCAAGCCACAACTAACATCTCAGCAGCCATATACATCAACTTCATGTGTCAATGTTGACTCCTTTCTAGAAGCATAGACTCAGCCATTACCTGAGTAGGTCGGGATCATTTTCATTTTCCATTATTCTTGCAGTAAAAATTAAATTCAAAATATCAAATTGATAGGTTATGTGACACCACTTGACAATTAGTAATAAATATTTCAATTTAATTTATAGAAAATTAAATTACGTTAATAATAAGATATTTATATGCCAAGTAAATCTAATAAAAATTTACTACTGTGGTGGGCGTAAAATTTGCCCGTTAGATTTGAAGTTCTCAACCTCATCATATAAGAACATATATGGTATATATGCCATCCACATGATCTCCATTTGCATTTGCAGGAGTATGTTCTCTCCCTCACAATTACCCTCGGCGTTGCGTTGCAGATGGAGACTCCTGATCCAAATGCGGCGCCCGGCCCCCTGTTTCCTCTCTTCCTTGTGGAGGTGATCGGCGACTATGATCCCATGTGGAGCGCCGGCGTTTCTGATGCATGCGAGGTGGGTTACGACAGCGATGATGCGGAGTCCTGCATCTGCGACTCCTCTGATTGCCGGATCATCGGCCGGGATGAATCTAATGGCTGCGATAGGAGGGAGAATTCTGGAGATCCGGTTGAGGATGAGCAGCAGAATTATGGGTTCCCGGCGTATCCCGCGGGCTTGCCCGAAGTCGAGGAGGATATGAAGGTTTCGTCCAAGGAGATGATGAAGTCCTGCGTGTCGGTGGATTCGGCTTCCTCCCCTGTGAATGAGATCATGAATGAGATGGAAAGAAGCAGGCGGTTTTGGGAAGCCTGCTTAGCATCTTCATAGGCTTGGCTTATTCATCTCATTGCCTTTCATTTTTTTAGCTCAACTCCATCCAAACCCTTTATCCAAGACATTCTCTGTTCCCTATTTTCTTCAGCCCAGAACTGCAATTATTTTATTTATACCTTTTACTTGATCATAATCAATTCTTTTATATTATATTTCCATGTGGTTTACAATGACAGGGCCAATAAGATGCAGAAAATTGTATGATGTAAATCAACATCATTATTATGCAAAATAATGTATATGTGCATCATACTTACTCCATTCATCACTTGATGTTCTTGTGGTATTTGGATAATACATATACATTGGGAGATGAATAGCTAAATCCTATATAAAAAATTGCATTTTGCCTATTTGCAGCGTCATCCTCTCATCTACCACAGTCTCTCTGGCCCAATCTTTTCACAGAGTTTCTCCTACTCAGCAGTAATTTCCTGGAAGCAGCAGCATTGGACAGAAACTGAAGAAAAAGGCAATGATGAACAGAAATGCCTAACATCGAATCCCAAAGAAATACATGATCGATCAATTGGCATGATGCCGCCTTAGTTCAGCACAGAACAACAAAAGAGATTAGTCCGAGAGCTATGTCAAATCAACATCCTAGGACAGGACCCGAGTCTAAGGTCTCTAACTGGGGAGTTAGTTAGTACACTTTCCCCAACAGACAAACTCATAACATGCAACGGGTTCAGCCCCCAGCTGAACTCGCTCTTCACTGCCCAACATGACAGACAAAGTACCTATAACGGTTGAGCTCTTATGCTATCAAATCAATTACATAATAATTAATGTACAGAAGTAGACACTAAGAGAGACCAAGACCATTGTTTTAATCAGGTGAATCATTATCAGATGAGTAATTGGGCAGGAGAGGAAGTTTCCTCCTCCATCTCTTCGTCATAAATGGGCTCAAATTCCTTCCTCTGGATGCTTAAATCAGCATTGGTGGAACTGGGAATAAGTCTGCTCGTACCAGAATCTTCATCTCCATCTCCATCACTTGTGGTGCTTATTGTAGACGTGCCATTTTTGGCACTATCAGTAAATGAGATACCTGATTCAGCATTTACTGCCAAACAACTTTCAAAGCTGGGAGATTCTCCATCCACTTGTGGCTTCAGGAAGCTATTCTCTGTTATTTCACCTAATGCCAACCCATCTTCCTCCTCCACCTTCTCAATGCAGCAGTAATTGGCAGCCTGATCATCATCGTGTTCATGTTCAGATGCTTGATCCCCTCTCAGCTCACAGCTGAAGTCCATCTCTTCCTGCTGAGTACTATAGTCATAGTCAGATGGCTGATCAGATGAACGGGATGACAAGGGTGAGTATACTCCACTTGCAGCCTCCTCGCGCTCTCGTAATGTTTTCATGATCAGCTGCTTGAGCAGATTCATCACTTGGACAGCATGCATCAGTGCAGTCAGTGGGTCGGACATCTTCTTGTAAAGAAGAAAAAACAACAATTCTCAATTCCATGAAAAGAAATAAGCAGCATGATTTCTTAGGTAGCATGAAAAGAAGATACATTAGTAGGTTGGTTGGCAGAGATATGCCCAGTAAAATTGTAAAAAATTAAAACTGATGAAAACTTTATCGTTTTTATTCATCCTTCTAAAGTCAGAAAAAGGGGAATAGCTTTCTGAAATCAAGGATGCTGACATTTAAACTATTTGACATATGATTTCATACGAGAAAACTTCATACCTGAGTCATGTTTGGAGCAAAGACCATGGCAATATTCCTAGCGTTCATCTTGTTGAACTCCTCTTCTTCAACCACATCCGCCATGAGCTCGACTGCCCAGTTCAGTAACGCAGTCTCAGTCGGCTTAAGTTGCTTCACAAGCTCAATCGATTCCTCCTCAGTGTTACATTGCAGTACTTCTTCGGGGGAGAGCCCATCAAGAACACCACAAGGGAGCTCCCGGAACCAAGCCTTGATCAGGCCTGCTAAGCAGTGGACATCGATGTCTTCAGGAACAATTCCACGATTTAGCTGGTCCCTCAAGTGCTCTTCCTGGCTATTCTCAGGGTTGATACGAAATATTCCTTCTGCCTGCAAGAGATCGAGATCGGGCAAATGAAATTCGTCAAAGGGGTCCAAAAACTAACTCGAACCAGACAAAAACAGAATCTGATTCTTGGGGTCCATACCTTCAGACCACCTTGCGAGTATAACCGTTCTTGCATTAGCAAGAGGATTGAGGGGACGCTGTTTCCCTTGGAGTCGTAGGAGCACTGCATGGATTCTGCTGAAACACCAAAAACAGTGACGCTGCAAAGAGGACCAATATTGAGAAGTTAGGTTCAGACCCATAGGAGAGTTGTAGAAGACGACTAAATAGAGCAGATAATATTTTCAAATTGAAAGATGGAGTTGCTCAATGCAGCAGCAAAAGCTGCCTTTACACAGTCAAATGCCATTTCTTCCTTTTAATGGTGCAGTTGCACAAAGCCTTTGTCCTTTCCATACGGTAATAAGCTTTGGGGGCAAGTTCCCTTTTAGAATCTCAATCCTTTCCTTTCCAGGAGGACTCAATTCCAACTGAAACGTGAATAGGAAAAGCTGCCCTTTTTTCAAACTTTATCTACAGGGAAGAGTTAGCCGTTAGAGACGGTTCGATTTGATTGATCCCTCGGGACATCGAATTTCATCAAAATTTCTTATTATTCTTTCATCAACTTCTGATCATTCTTACAATCTCAGAACCAGAAGGCTTTGTGTAAATGCCCTTTCTGCATTTTCCTACTAAAACTTTAGGAATTAGGCCCTGCAATGTTCTTCCTCTTCTGGGATTTCCTTGGAAAATAAACCATGCTTGTCAGAAAAAAAAAAAAAGCAAGACGAATTGGAAATGGGAAATTGGTATTAGCCTTAGAGAAGAACATCTCATGTCTTAATAGCTAAACAAACAAGCACTTTCAACTTCTATGTGAACATTGAAAAACATTAATGAGCCATCATTGGTTTAGTTCCATCTCAAATCACAGGTTAGATCAAATACAATAAATTCACAAGGAACATTAAATGCAATTTAGTAGTTTCAATTTCAAAAGTTCACGGGTTTGATTTCCCAAATGAATTCTCAAGAGAATCACTGAGATACAAGTTTTGAACTGATTACCTTGCACTGGGAGCTCGACCGGGAATCTCCACCTCAAACTCAACTGGAAGGCCGAGGAAGCCATGGAAGCGATCGAAGGTGACGTGGGTGATATGGTGGACGTTGGTAGGCCACCCAATCTCCATGTGACTGTGATGGACGGCCGAGATCCCGTCCTCGCCCTGCCCGACTCTGCACGAGGCCATCGACTTCCTCAGCGCCGAGAGGAGGACCTCCACCAGCGACAGTTGGCCATCCTCCTCCTCCACCAATACGCTTCTCTCCACGGCCGTCTTAGCCGTTTTGGCGCTTCCCCCTCCACCGCAGCCACCGCCCTTCGTTACCATCACCGGTCCCGTCATGGTCCTGCCCTCAAGTCAACTGTCTCCTCCACGCCCAAGTCTCAGGTGTTCAGCAATCAACCTATGAGGCAGATGCTTCTCCCAGTCCGGTTTTCTGCAAGGAGAGATGCAGAGAGGAGTTAAAGAGATAGAGGTAATGGGATGGAGGAGAGAGAATGAAGCATTGAAGGCCGAGAGGGGTTTTGAAGTGGGGAAGAAAGCTTCTTTAGTTGCTTTCGTGAGTTTGGGAGCTTCAAACGGCCACTTAGTTTTCAAATTTTTGTCCTATGCAGATTTGCTTTACCCGGGGGTGTGCAGTATTTGGTCACGGACTTGGGCATTATTTACAGCTGTGCCACTAACTTGGCATATTTAACTATGGCCATCGTCATTCGGCATCATCGATTATGGTGGGATGTATAGCACCAGCACGCACCCACTCATGATTCATTCAAATGGAAAATCATTTCATTCGGGTCTGCATCTCTTATAAACGACACTTTATGGTCACATGTAGTTAAGTTGGGTAAGCTTGTGGGTCATATTATAAATAGTACAAGGGGGACTCCATATTGGTGATATTTGGTTTATTGTGAACCACTACATGGAGTTGGTGTACCATTAAATTTATCTGGGAAAAAATATATGAGTTGGGTTAGTTGTGGGATTTGCTTGCAAGCATTAATCGGCTGCTCAAAGCCCATTGGAAGGTGCTTATGGAACACCAAGTATTATGAGTGGAATCAGTACACCTTTTGGTTAGATCTTTCTTGGGCAAGTTATCCTTGGAACCTTGACCAATCCCTTATGGAAATACGTTAAGGGTAACCTTACCCAGGCTGTGTACACTTTAGATTAATATTGGGCATGTAGCCCCACTTCCTATAAAAAAAATACCATGTCAATCAAGTTTGTGAATGGGAAGAAGTCAGGGGCAATGATTTAGACGTTGCGTGAGTATTGAAGTTGAGTATTCCGGTTGGAAAAAACATACAGCAACACCAGTTGAAGACACGAAAGTGGAAGTCTATCGGCGATTGACTGACTGCGGAGCTTCAGCTCAGTTTGAGCATGTAATCAAGGCGTTGATATGATATGGCAGATATACAAGTAATAGAAGGGGTACAAATATTATTTCCCGGTAGACCAGAAGTCTCGTCACTTGACCTCAAACATAAAAAGACGAAGAAGAAGAATTTTTTTTTAATATTGATGATAGTATTCAAATATCATACTATATATTTTATGTATAAGATTATACTTATATTTAGTTAAAATTTATAAATTTTAAACAGTGAAATAATTTAAAATTTATAGGTAAATAATAAAAGAAATATTTTATATAATTTAATATTTTAATTTTCAAATACTACCATATATTTAAGTAGATATATTAGAAAAATTCACCCGCAAGATCCTATCTGAATTTTTTTGAGTTATTTATCGGATTCGAGTCTTTATTTTATACCATAAATCTAAAAAATATTTGTTTACAATTACAATTATTAATCCAAATATTAAGTTAATATTAAGTTTAAATAGGGTCAAATTTACTAAATAATGTCAAATTTATTTATTAGTGTTGAGTTTGTGTTAATTGTATCGAATTTAGTCTAATTGAATAGAACTCGTAGGAATTGTATTGGGATTGGGATAATCAAATTAGAGATAGGACAATTAAAATTACATTTGAGTAATTATCTAATTCAGTTGAATTTGGATAATTATCTAATTTGGGTCAAATACGAAAGACTAAATTTGGAACCATCCCAATTAATTGAATTTGTTCAAGTTTCACACCAAGTGCTCAGATCGGGTTGAGTCCTGCACTAAGGTTGACCCAAAATTGAATTCGGGTCCATGACCGCAAAATCCAAACTTAGGTTCATGTACTCTAACCATAACCTAAACTTGGGTTCAAATTTATAACTATGGATTCAACCACAATTTCATGTTTGGATCAACCATATAAACCTCAAAATTCCGATTTATGTAAATTGGGATGGTATGCACTAACTCAATTTAATTATATCCAACTTAGTTAATAATATGGGTTCCCCTTTTGATTTCCATAGTACATAACTTAAAATAAGTTAATAATATTTTAAGTTAATAATAAATATATATAAATTGTTTATAATTTTTTTGCTTGAAAAATAAAATAATAACTACATGTTAATTATTTTTATTTTATACTATAATAGAGTATAAATCAAATTTTTTTATAACTCACAATATATGATTATATTAATTTAAAATTCATGAATTTTAAGTAAAATTTTTATATTTTTATTAAATATAAGATTTTAATTTTAAACGGATAATATACCTATAACTATTAGTATTTTACTAATTAAAATATTATATTAAGATGGATAAACCATAATTTATTCTTGAACAAATGATTCCTTCACCTCTTCTTTTTTTGATGAATTTCCTAGAGGAATCTTTATTAGCCAGTAACCTCAAGTGCTTGCTAGACGGTATTCCCCACATGCTTATTGTGTGATCTTTAGACATCCTCATGCAATTTTGAGATCTTTAGACACCCTCCCAATTTTAAACCCGACATTTCTTCCCCACATGTTTATTCTAAGAAATTGTTGGATATTTATAAAAATATCTTACTTAAATATTTAAATATGGAGTTTTTGGATAATTGTTATGCAAAACGTCATTACACATATTTTCAAAAGTTAAAAAATCATACTCTCACCACTCACTTTTATGTACAACATACATGAATTATTTTCGCAAGTTTTTGGATGCACTCTAATAAATAATGGGTGTACGCATATATAATGCACTTCAAAATCTAAATTAAAAAATATTTTAATATAATATTTTTATAAAATTATAACATTTTCTATTGTATGCATTTAACTTTGACATTATCATTCCTATATTTATTCATTATAAATGAAACCCGACATCTTATATTGGACTTTTAGAGAAAGATGGAAGAGGGTGAAGAGAGTGAGAGAGTGAGGACAACGTGATAAATTGATGTGGTTTATTTATGTGGGTTTTTTTCCTCCCAAATTAGTAAAAGCATTTATTTATGTGGTTTTTTCCTTTTCTCTATATGCTCTCATAAGTGGTATGAGAACATAAAAGAAATTATATTGGTTTGAATTTGAGTTTTGTTCTTGAAGTTTGCTTGGAGAGTATAAAAGATGACTATAATTGAAGAGTATTTGATGCTTCAAATTGAGTAAGTTGTAATTTATGTTGTTAGAGTGCATTAATTTAAGAAAAATAAAAAAAGTTAGCATGCAAATTTTAAAATATAAGAATTTATATTGAATAATCTTATTTATTTAAAATTACATCACATTTTCCAAATAAGAAAGAAAAATTATCTTTATAGAGAAAAAATATACCGATAGTATATATGAAATTAAGATTTAAACCCAAATTTTATTAGAAATTGATGATGAATTAGTAGTTAAACCCAATAGAAAAGTTAAAATTCAAATTAAATTTAAATACAATTCAAACTATAAATTTAAATATGTATAAATTTATTAAATTACAGTAAAAGACCTCATTAGAGTGGGAAAATAAGAATAAAAAAAGTTATATTGAAAATCAATTTAAAATACAAAAGCCCCAATTTTTAGAATAAGTTACATAAATAAAAAATTTACAATTGTTGAGCACAATTAAAGTTGGATAATATTTTTTTAGTAAAATAAATTGAGATAAGAATTGATTGAATATGTAGTGAACTAACCAAAATACAACTAAAATTAATTGAACTAGTTTGGAACATTAAAATCCTGTATTTTTTTAAAATGGACTAGATAAAATAGAAAATAGAGATTTTTAATTTAATTGTAGAGAATCGAACAATTAGAAAAATAATTTGGGCAAAAAACTGGTCAAATTTGAGGTAATCGAAAACAAACCGCGAAAATCAGTTGAAAAAACTGATTTATTCATCTAAAACTGGTTTGCTACTGTGCAAACCAGTGGACTTGTTAGGGTACATATGTGCGGGGTGTGCAATACACCCACATGTACTCATGCGTGCACGTATTGTCTCATTCACCCAACTTCCAACTCAGATCTGACCCGAAAACCCACACAGTGACTCGATTTCATGTGATATTTAACTTATTGTCCCCAAGAATAATTAAATAGAAATTGTGATATATGAGGTCCCATCCGACTAGCTAAGAACATGGAGTAATAGACCGTTGGTTCTCCGGGCGGGCTATATAAGATCTTATCCTTATCTTACCAGCGAGTGGTGAGAATTATCTTTAGAAGTGAAAATGCTCAATTTTCCAGTGACCTTATTTTTAGAGCTGATAACTTTTGATTTAAACTATCTAATAAAAATAGAGTAATAAAGAATAGAGATATAAATATTTGTATCTATTGATATCAATTATTACCTAATGATGATTCATATTTATAGCCTAAATAGGTACATGAGTAGTCACATAATATTAAATATAGAAATAAATGATTAATTAATAAGTTCATTTGAATGATCTCCTTGAATTGGAAGAGATGATTTCAATATTGGTAATGAATGTGGTTAATTACTCAACCACATGGGAGATCTCAAATATTGAGATTGGACCCAATGAAATTAAAATGATGAGAAGACAAACCTTTGGTGAAAATATCAATAAGTTGATCTTAAGTGCTGATGAACCAAATGACTAGTTCTCTATTTTCTCTGTTTTTAACTTTCTCTCGAACAAAGTGATAATCTATTTCAATATACTTAGTGCAAGCATGAAATATGAGGTTATCACTTAGATAAATGATAGATTGATTACCACACTAAATAGTTGGTGGTGAGTAATGATGAATATCAAGTACATGAAGTAGAGACTGAATCCAAATAAGCTCCACAGTTGCATTGCCCAAACTTTTGTATTCAGCTTAAGTACTAGAACGATCAATTTTACGCTACTTTTTAACACTACAGTAAATCAAATTGCTACAAAAAAAGATAGAAAATCTACTGATGGAGAGCCGATCATCGGGATTGCCTGCCTAGTCAGCATTAGAAAAATAATGAAGTTGAGATTGAGAGGTCTTCCAAAAGTAAAGACCATGGCTTGATGTGTATTGTAAATATTGAAGAATTTGCTTAATAGATATCCTGATTGACAGCATATGAAATGTTTGGTCTTGGCAAAGTAAGATATTGTAAAGCCTCAACAACCTTCCGATAACTACAGGGGTTATTAATAGGAGACCTATCGTGTAAAGATAGATGTGTACCCATATTTATAGGACTTGTCACAGGTTTACAATCAACCATGGAGGTCCGAGTAAAGAAATCATGAATGTATTTCCTTGATTGAGAATGAGCCCAAGAGCATGATAATGAACTTCAAGGCCAATAAAATGATGAAAAGTGCTCAGATCTTTGATTGAAAACTCTTGTTTAAGAGCATATAATATTGAATCTATGGGAGTAGAAGGTGACCTTATGAGTATAATGTCATCCACATATACCATAAGAAAAATGACAAAATGAGAAGTTTTATAGATAAATAAAGATGTATCTGCCACTGATGCTGTAAAACCCGCCCTTTTGAGCTAAGGAAAACCAGGAAAAGAACCGGTCAAACCAAGTGAGGATTTAGAACCGGTTCACAAACCCGATTATTTCTGAACGGGCAAATTGGGAATTTACAACTCTCGGGTAATCCAAAGGGTTCATTAAACCTTGGAAAAGAAACTCAAGACAAATTAGAAAATAAAAATCAAATTGGTTCAAGTGAACTAGATTCCATAAGAATTTTAAAGTTAAGCGTGCTTACTTGAGAGTAATGTGAGGATGGGTGACCTCTTGGGAAGTATGAATTTTTTTTGTAACCCGAAATTTCGGTCAAAAATTTGTATGTACGCCTTATCATAAATTAATATATAATTAATAGCAATAATTTAATACCTAAATTAAATTATTGGAATTAATACAAATAATTTAATACCGAAATTAAATTATTAGAATTAATATTGAAATTTAATTTATTAGAATTAATATCGAAATTAAATTATTGGTATTAATACCAATAATTTATGGCAATATTAATACCAGTAATAAATCTCGCCCATTTAATACACGGGTTTTACAACTATATAAAGAGTTCATCCCCATTTCATTCTCCACACACCTGAACACTTCTCTCTCTCTCTCTACTACTCCATTTCCTGGTAAAGCTCGAACGAGAGCTTCGACTTGAACAAAGGTCGGGCTCTTTAGAACCGGGGGGAAGACAGCTATCTGATAGCAAACTCCAATCAATCCGAGTATCGTTGGAGAAACGCCGACATGATGGAATAGTGAAGCAACTCCGGCGGACCGAAGCTGCCCTATTTCGGCCAAGCTGAAATCGGCCATTTCAAGCCATCCCAACACTTTCTCAGCCTTTCCACGACCGAATTAGGACCGAAAGGATGAACCTCATGATGAGACCTATCTGCCTAGATCGAAAGCTCGGACCGCCGTGCCTTCACCAGAACACGAAGTACCGGGAACGCCAGCAAGGACAAGCTCGCGTGAATACCAAGAACTAGTCTAGTGGAATTCACGGCATTAACGGGTGAGTGGGTTTACTAACATCATACCCGGTTGGGATGATGAGCACAACTTAAAATTTAAAACCACTTACCGGTTGTGAGTGGGTTATTCAAATCATACCCGGTTAGTATGATGAGACTTCCTCGAAGGAAGTTGAAAACCCGTTCATCGGTTATGAACGGAGATGTCCTTATACCAATTGGTATAAGGGACAGTGAAAACCTATTTTGTCGAAAGTGTTCTCCCCTGACTGTGTGCCAATGCTTAAACTATTTGGGAGACCTTCTCGACGGGAGCTCGAATAGCTCTGATAGGCCAAGGGCCTCGGTTTTGGAACTTGGGGGCGAAATGCCCGATTTTGAAAATCTCGTACAGTGGGCCCAAGGCCAGTTGGCACGAGCAGGAGCTCGTAAACGAACATGATATATGTGCCATAAAACTTAATAAGTGAATTGTTTGGCCATGGTACCAAGATAGGACCGACATGCTCAGTCAACTAGCGGCAGTGCGACATGACAGGTCGATGGACTAGTCAAGACAAACAGCTGTGAGTTGAGTTGAGAGTCGGGGCCGTTGGACTAATGGCACCACATATTACATGGCAATATAAGAAAACATTGTTTGTGCATGCACTATGAGTACGGGATCATCAAGACGCCCATGAGGGGTAGTGATGCATCCTAAGGGCACTGGACGACCTGGTGGCTATAAGGGCAGTTCGTCGTTCCAGGTGTCTGTGCGAAATCTGGAGTAGCACTAAGCGCATGAGACCGGGGTGGGGACAGGATGAGGTCTCTGTCCTCATACGGACACGAAGAAGTGATTTCGGGATTGTGGGTCGGATGTTTCGTACATCCACTCATTCCCAGGGTAGAAGTGGTCGTACTTCTATCCGGGTGGCAGGAAAAGTCGCTCCGAAGCCACTAGCGGGTTCAGTAGTGATACTGACTTGCGAATGTGTGTAACCTTCATTATGAAGGATGTGTGTTGGGTGATGACACATCGATAACTAAGAAATAATGGAAAAAGATGAATTTTTAAATGAAATGATTTTTTTGAAAACAAAGGAGTCTGGCACACTCCATATAAATGTTTTTCTTGAAAGTTAAAAGATTTGAATCCCACTCACTGAGTAGTTGTACTCACCCCCTCCCTTATACCTCTTTCAGGAAGTCCCGGAAAGCCGAACCTTAAAGGACTTGCGCAATTAAACGCCTGCAAGATTGGTACAACTAATTTAAATTACTATGCAGTTTTGATTTATGATATTCCTGGAAAAAGGTGCAGGTTAACGCCTTACTCTTTACGATTTATAATATAAGGGAAAACCCTTTAGTAAATCGGGAGAGTGGGGGGGTTGATCACGGGGATCCGACCAAACCGGGTCGGGGCGTGACAGATGCAGTAAACCCAATGGTAAGGAGGAAGTTGCTTAGTTGAAATAACCAAGCTAGAGGTGCTAGCTTTAGTCCATAAAGGGACTAATGAAGTCGACAAACATGATGAGGTTAAAGAGCATCAATATAGCCTGGAGGTTGGGTCATATATATTTCTTCGTCTAAGTTTCCATGAAGGAAAGCATTATCCACATCGAGTTGTCGAATATGCTAGTGATGAGAAATAACAATGGAGAGAACAAGTATGATGGTGACTGATTTGATGACTGTACTAAACGTAACATCATAATCAATATCTTCTTATTGGAAAAATTATTGGGTGACTAGGCACACTTTACACCTTGCAATAGATCCATTTGGATGTTGTTTCAATTTATAAACCCATTTGCAACCAACAATATGTCTTCCATAAATGGTTGGAACAAGATCTCACGTATGATTTTTCAGAAGAGCTATATATTCAAAGTTCATAGTTATAACCCAATAGGGATGCTGTTGAGCTTACTTGAGAGTGTGTAATTCTAGTAGAGAGACAGCAATAAAGGTTGCAGGATTAATTTGAAAGTGGCAAGTGGGCAATGTACCATCCTAAGATCTTGTAAGCATGCGCCAATGAAGTAATCTGAGGAGTTCATCAATTGTAATTACATGTGTTATATCTGTAAGCTCAATAGTGGGGGCATTAGTGACAATAGGCGAGTCCAACTCATCGGATGCAACTATTGGTGGATCCCAATTAGGTAATGATGGAAAATAATGAGAAGATAAGGGAGAGAAATTTTATCATCGAAATTCTGTCGGTTCTCTCTCTAGCATTGGTCGGAAATTACATAGGGGAGCAGAATTGGCTTACCTTTCAGCTCTAATTCAGCTGTAGGAGGGCTGTGAAGGTGTTTGGAGGGCTCAGTTTGGCCTGAGGAGTGCTCGAATTAGCCGATTTCAGCTTGGCCAAAATAGGGTAGCTTTGGTCTGCCGGAGCTGCTTCACCGTTCTATCACGTCGGCGTTTCTCCGGTGACTCTCGGAGCAAATGGAGACTAAAGGCATGTAGCTGACTTCTCCCTAGTTCTAAAGAATTTGACCTCACCTTATTTGACTCAGAAAAATGCCCAAGTCGGAGCTTTGGTTCGAGCTTCGCTAGATATTGGAGCAGTTGAGAGAGAATGAAATTTTTAGGTGTGGAGAGGATGAATGAGGAGGGGCTCTTTATATAAAAAGCTCGAGGACTTCCTAGTTATCCGATTGGTGCCTTAATGGTAGTCATTCATTGCCTGAAACTCCTTGGCTGGAGACTTTTCAGCTTCACCGGTGCTACGCGATTTTTCAGCGAGTGAATGGTGTTGTTATATGAAGGAAGAAGAAGACACTGTTCCGAATCGGACCGAACCAGTCCGAACCGGGTTCAAAGCTTAAACCGGTCAGTTCACCCTCAATTCAACCAAAATTTTTAAATCTAAAAATTTCTAAATTCATTTTCCATCCAATGGTGACCTCAAATCTCAAATTTGAATTTTTTAAGCCACCTAGAAAAATGAATTTAGAATCCGGTTCATCTAAATTCATTATCTATCAAATGGTGGCCTCAATTCTCTAATTGGAATTTTCCAAGCCACCTAAAAAAATGAATTTAGCATCCAGTTCAATAGTGGTTCAAATTGGTTCGGATCCTGTTCACCCAAACCGGTTTGGTTTTCATCTCCCATTCATCCTAAAGTTCTTTTTCATGGCTTATGTGACTCTTTAGGTCACTTAGGATCCATAATTTTTCCTGTTTGCCCTCTCTCTATCGATTCCGATTCATAAACTGACTTAGTTCATAAACCGGTTCAATCCAGTTTGGATTTGGTTCACCCAAACCATTTTGTGTCACTTGGGTGTTGTAAATTTTCCAATTTTCCCGTTTCCTAATAATCGAGTTTCTGAACTGGTTCAATTTTCTCATTCAATTTTACCGATTCTTTTCCCGATTTTCCTTAACTCTAAAGAGTGGAGTTTACAACTACGCACCAAAGTGCCCAATACCACTAAGGAATGTGGTACCCACTCCTAGAAGCACTACCTACACAAGCAGGAAAGGACATGAAGAAAAGAGAAAGGAAAAAAGAGCAGACTCCACAACATAAATGCCGAAGGATCCCCATGAACAACCTGCCATTCTCCCGATTTATTAAGGGTTTTCCCCTTCTCTAAAACGTGAGGAGTAAGGTATCCTTTTTACCTGTACCTTTCTTGGAATAATATTTATCAAAACTGAATATATTATCCTTATATGTCTGTCTTGCAGGTTCACCTATTAGAAGGTCTTTAGGTATGTTTTCCCTCGGTTACCTGAAAAGAGGTAAAGGGAGGGAGTGAGTTCGACAACTTAGTGAATGGGTGTTGGGAGAGAGTATACAAAAAATATTTAATTAGAGTATGTCAGACTCCTTATTTCTTTCAAAAATATTCTTTTCCTTTCATTCCCGGTTATTCAATACCATTTCCTTATTTCCATATCAGATGTGTTCAACAATCAACACACGCCCTTCATCAGGAAGGGAATCACACAATCGTAGGGCAGCCCGTCCACTACACCCAATTGTGGCGTCGGAGCGACTTTACTGGCCACCTAGATAGAAGCCCATCCAGTTCTACCCTAGGAATGAGTGGATGTTTGTGACATCTGACCCTCAAACCGAAATCAACTCCATGTTCATATGAGGACAGAGACCTCATCCCGACCCCACCCCGGTCTCATGTGCATGAAGCTATGTCGAGCTTCCCTAACTACTGGCACGACAAACTGCCCTTATCTCCACCATGTCATCCAGTAGCCCCTAGGACGCATCACTACCCATCTTGGGCATCTTGATGGTCTCGAACCTCATGTGCATGCATAAACAAAAGTTTTCCATAACGCCATTAATCTTTGGTGCCACTGGTCCAATGGCCCTAAGACTCAACTCGACTTGCAGCAGTTTGTCTAGATCTAGTCCTGTCGCACTGCCGCAAGTCTATCTAGTATGTCAGTCTTATCTTAGTAACATGTCCAAATCACATAAATCATTCATTAAGAATTTTCATGGCTTATCATCATTTTTGTTTATGAGCTCCTGCTCATGCCAACATGCCTTGGGTGCACTGTACGTGATTTACTAAAATCAGGCATTTTAGCCCCCCAAGTTTCAATACTGAGGCATGTAGCCTATCTAACCTATTTCAGCTCTCGTTAAGAAGGTCTCACAAAAGTTTTAAGCATTGGTACACAGTTAGAGGAGAACACTTCTAAAAAAAATAACTTTTCAATTCGTCCATCACACCAACCAGGTGTGATGACATCTCCGCTTACAACCGGTAAGCGAGTTTTTTACTTCCTTCCAAGAAGTTCATCATACCAATTGGGTATAATCTACTTACAACCGGTAATTAGTTTTTTCCACGTAGTTCTCATATCACTCAAACCAGGTGTGATGTTAAAATTACCCATAGACGTGGATTTTCATTTTCGAAGTGTTTATCATCCCAACCATATATGATGTGAATTCCACTCAGCCAATATTCGTAGTGTATTTCTTCTTAATCAACTTTTTGCCTCCACGCGAGCTTATACTTGCTGACTTTCTAGTCCTTCATATTCCTACACGATTTGGACATCCTTTATTTAATAACATTTGGTATAATAGCCTGCACTCCTCATGTATGAACAAAATGCCCAAACCTTTCAATTATTTGCATTTAGGTCCCTAAAGTTCTTTTTCCTTGACTTTAGGTCTTTAATGATAATTTTTCCCCAAATTGAGTCCCGAAACTTCTAAATTTCACTTTGGGTCCACAATTTATTCAAAATCGCAAAAAGGGGTTTAATTTTCCCAAATTTTCAATTTGGTCCCCAATTTTCAATTTGGTCCCCAATTTTCAAAAATTAACATTTTGCCCCTATTTTACAAAAATGTTAATTTGACCCCAATAAATTTCAAAAATTGACCAATTGGTCCTCCAACATCCTTTTCATGGCAATTGGCCATCAATTTTTGGAAATTGCACTTTAGTCCCTCAATTTTACGAAATCCCCAATTTCCCCCTCCCAAACTAGTCAAACTTAATTTTATCAAATTGACCACTCAATTGGGGTTAATTAATATAATTGAAGGTATGGATCAATTCCTACACTTACACACGAATCAATGGAGCTTTGAATCACGTCATTTGGGTCTGAATTGAGCTCAAACGAAGCTTTGTGGAAAAACTAAACTTAGAGAGTGAAAGCTTCAAAAGTTTACTGTCAGAGGTGCGACGGTCCAAACTTTCGAACGGGCTAGGTAGCTCTCGACCTGAGGATCCTCATAGGATCAAGAATCACAATAATTCATGTCGAATTGAGTGAGAATTTGGTCAGTGAAGTTTCACCGTTTCTCTCTCTAATGTTGATCGGAATTTATAGAGGAGAGCCAAATTGGCTTACCTTTAAGCTTTAATTCAATTGTATGGGGGTTGTAGGAGTGTTGAGAGAGCTTGGTTTGGCCTGAGAAGGGCTCAATTTGATCGTTTTTAGCTTGGTTGAAACATGCAGTTTCGGTCCGCTAGAGCTGCTTCAGTGTTTGATTACGTTGGCGCCTCTCTGGCTATCACCGGATCGAATGGTGACCACTGTCGGGTAGCTAACTTCTCCCCGAGTCTAAGGAACCCGACCTTGCCTTCTTTGGCTCATAAATATGCCCAATTTAGAGCTCTGGTTCAAGCTTCACCAAAAATTGGAGTAGTAGAGAGAGAGAGAGAGAGGAGTTTTCAGGTGTGAGGAGGATTAATGGGGAGGAGCTCTTTCTATAGTAAGCTCAGGGACTCCTTTGCCATCCGATTGGCACCTTTATAGTGATCATTCATGGCCTGAAATGCCTTGAACGGAGACTTTTCATCTTCACCAACGCTGCTCGCTTTTCCGGTGAGTGAACAGTGATGTCATCTGAAGGAAGAAGATGACAATGTTCTAAACTGGACCGAACCAGTCCGAACTGAGTTCAATGCTTAAACTGGTCGGTTTAGGCTCGATTCGATTGAGTTTTTTAAAATTAAAAATTTCAAAATTAATCTAAATTCATTATCTATACAATGATGGATTAAATTCTCCAATTTGAATATTTTAAGCCACCTAGAAAAATGAATTTATAAGTCGGTTCAATAATGGTTTAAACTGGTTCAATTCAGTTCAGGTCCGGTTCACCTGAACCGGTTTGGTTTTCTCTTCCAATTCATTCCAAAGTCCTTTTCCATGACTTTTGTAACTCTTTAGGTCACTCAGGATTTGTAAATTTCTTGATTTTCCCTTTCTTTATCGATTAGGGTTATGAATTGACTTAGTTTTCTCTTTGGAAATGACCGGTTCTTTTCCAAGTTTTTCTCATTATAAAAGGACGGGGTTTACAATGACACATGATAAGGAAATGTCCCACACCACCAGAATGGATGGTAATACCTCCCCGACTACCGGAGCCTGAGAGGATGGAAGACAGGAGGCCGTCTGGGAAGCCACAACTCCAAATGAGGATTTCAAACCCACCCAGAGAGAATTCCTCAAAATTCTAGTATAAAACTTCCCAACCTTTCTTTTAACCATCTCCCTTAGAGGGAAGAGGTCTCCAAGTGTACTGTAATCAATTTTGAAGGAAATATGATTTCAAATTCCCATAAAATTTTGTTGCCCCGACTCATAATGAGTACCATAAAAATCTCGTGCCCCATGACAAATAATGACACGGTTTGACCTAGTTCGGTCGGATCCCCATGATCAACCAGCCGCTCCCTTGGTTTAAGAGGGGTTTTCCCTTCTTTTATTCAAGAGGAGCCAGGTGTAAATTCAAATTTTGTTCCCTAGAATAGCATAAATCAATATAATGTAAGCTTAAAAGGAACTTTAAGCATACTTGGTGGAGGGTACATCTTCACGCTCTCATTCATTCTATCTCCTTACTCTTGAAAAGGGGTAAAAGGGAGGGGGTGAGTTCTACAACTCAGTGAGCGGGTGCTGGGAGTGAGTTTTCAAAAGTAGCTTTATCCAAATCGTGCCAAGGTTATCATTTTCTTAAAAAGATTTTTCCTTAATTTCGGTTTTCAAAACCTTTTTCCATTTCCATATTAGGTGTGTTTAGCTCTCTTAGCCCAACCCCTTGCCTGGGGAGGCATTTAGCAAACAAATACACTCGCTCACTGAGTTTTCGAACTCACCCCCTCCTTTTTTACCCCATACATGAAATTCTTCATAATATCAAAATGAAGAACCAGTCATTTCTACGATCAAGGTACAATGTGTACGTTAATGTTATGTTAAGTTAGTTTTGATAATGTTGTTTTGGGAAAACACTTGAGTTTCTAGCTGTTATCCTATATGAACTACTATGGTAGATGATACTGTTATTGTATAGAGAGGTGTGGCGAGTTCCACAGTGGCCCAACCGTTCAAACCGGGCTGGGGTGTGATACATTTTGTGCAGGACCTAAGTTTCTCATGTTTGCTAGGGCCTTTATTAGCCCACTGTTTGGGGCCTAAGTAGTTGAGTCAAGATGCAGGCTGAGAATAGCCCAAAAGTGTTGCCCGAGCATTTGCCATTCTTTTATGTGTGGAGCTGAATCCAAGTGTTTGCATATAAACTACTAGATGTGTAAAACCAAAGTGGGAAACCAATGATAACCCGCCTGTAGCGTAGACTATGAGTCGGAGGGCCAGAGATCGATGTCTCTAAGGACAAAGTAAACTAAGGGAGTCAGAAGGCTTTGTACGAGTAATAGAATAGAAAATCATAATAGGTAGTTTATGGGAAAGATCTAGATTGTAAGCCATGTATGGCACAACGTTAGTGTCCCATTCACTAAGCTATGAGCTCACCCCTCCCCCAAATTATTGTAGGTGAAAGCTGAGGAAGCTAGAGATGGATGTAGGAGGATCTCCCTAGGCCATCGTCGTCTAAGATAACCCTTTTCTCTGTTACGAAGGGTGTAATTTACTGCTTATCAACTATTGTATTCTCGATTTCTTGTTAAACCATTTTTGGGGAGACATGCTCTAAATAAAAGTTTCAAATTTATGTTGAAAAACATATTGTGTTTTCTATTTCGAGCCTTTGTCCTGTTAATTTTACTTTGGTGAAGGATCTCACTACTATAACATCGAGTGGATTGGCAAGTTGCACATGACTATTTGCCGATGAATTGGGCTAGGGCGTGATAAGAACGGTGTGGGATTTCCAATCTCATGTCTGATTGGACCATTGTTACAAATACTTGCCAATTTATGCAAAGTCGATGATATGAATTATGTGGGAAAATTTTTTAGGGAAAAGCCCATAAAAAATTTATACAAAAAATATTATCAAAAGTCGAGAAATGGCCCAAATGAATTGAGGAGCGGGTTGTGACCCAACGACTTTGTAAAATTACGGGTGTGAATCCGAAGGGTTTCAAAATGAGTGAAATCAATCCTTTAAAACCATATAGGAATGAAGGGGCTAAGGCCATCATTCAAGATAGGGAATGACTAATGCCCAATATGTGCAAAAAGGGGCTAGGGCTTGGTATTGATAAAATATTTTCCACACCACTTTTGAAAATAAGTTGCAAACATGTAATTTTGAAAGAATGACAATGATCCTGTATTTTTCAAGTAAATAATGCTGGTGTGTTGAATGATAACCTTCATTGGTTAACTTGATAATGATATTAATAGTGGAGATGGTCAATTAGAAAATCATCATCAATACATGATTGTTTGCACAATTGATAGTTGGTTCAGATGAAAGTTCTCATCCAACATCTCAAATTTGGTTCCCAATATAAATATGGAAGATTGTACTAAGGGAAATACACTTGCACAATATTGAGGATAACTCGTACTAGTGCACAAACGGTAGGTTTGGTAGTGAATCCCATAGAAAATGAAAATTTAAAATCATATAAGCTATTTTGAGTTAAGGAAATATCAAGGCCATGGAAGACCCGATTAGCGACTTTCACACTCATTGAGTGTTGCTCAGCCACTCTCCCTAACATATGTTAGGAAATTATGAAAGAGAGGAGCATGAGGATAGATGAACATCCACATAGCAAGATTGTAAACCCCGCACATTTGATTTAAGGAAAACCGGGAAAAGAACCGGTTAAACCGAATAAGAAAACCAAACCGGTTTACATTTGGGAATAAGCAATATGAAAATTTACAACTTTAGGTTGATCCAAAGGATTTATTAAACATTGGAAAAGAAACTTAAGACAAATTAGAACACAAAAACTAAATTGGTTTAGGTGAACTAGATTCCATAAAAACTTTAAAGTTAAGCGTGCTTACTTGAGAGTAGTGTGAAGATGGGTGACCTCCTATACTGGGAAGTATGATTTTTTGTAACCCGAAATTTCGGTAAAAATTTTTTATGCAAATGTACGGCTTATCATAAATAGCCATCAATTAATATATATTTAATTATTGGAATTAATACAAATAATTTAATACCGAAATTAAATTTAAATTATTGGAATTAATACCGAAATTAAATTATTGAATTAATACCAATAATTTATGGCAATATTAATACTAGTAATAAATCTCGCCCATTTAATACACGGGTTTTACGACTATATAAAGAGGTCATCTCCATTTCATTCTATTGACACTTGAACACTTCTCTCTCTCTCTCTACTACTCCATTTCCCGGTAAAGCTCGAACTAGAGCTTCGACTTGAACAAAGGTCGAGCTCTTTAGAACTGGGGAGAAAATAGCTATCTGATAGCAAACTCCAGTCAATCCGAAAATCGTTGGAGAAGCATCGACATGATGGAATAGTGAAGCAACTTCGGGGGACCGAGTTGCCCTATTTCGGCCAAGCTAAAATCGGCCATTTCAAGCCCTCCTCAGGCTAAACCAAGCCCTCCCAACACTTCCTCAGCCTTTCCACGACCGAATTAGGATCGAAAGATAAGCTAATTCGGCTCCCCTTTATAATTTTCGATCGGTGCTAGAGAGAGAGAGTCGACTGAATTTCAATGACGAAATTCTAATCCAATTCCGCATCAATTGATATAATACTTGATTTTAGGATGAACCTCAGGATGAGACCTATCTGCCCAGATCAAAATCTCGGACTGTCGTGCCTTCACCGGTGAGTAATCGAAGCTTTCTCTCTCTACAGTCTATTTTCCGGCAAAGCTTCGTTTGAGCTCATTCCGACGTTAAAATCTACGATTCAAAGTTTCTTAGAATCGTATGAACATACAGGAACTCAATTTCAACTCCAATTTCAATAATTAGAAGTGTTTGACCAGTCAATTTGATGAAATCAAATTCGATAGTATTGAAGAGTTGAAATTGGGGGAAAACTTGGGGATTTTCAAAATTCAAAGGGGCCAAAATACAATTTTATGAAATTGAGGGTCAATTGGGCATGAAAATAATGTTGGAGGACCAATTGAGGAATTTTGGAAAATTTGGGGAAAAACTTACCATTTTTGTGAAAGAAGGGCAAAATGGTAATTTTGGAAAAATTGGGGAATCAAATTGGAAATTTGGAAAATTAAACCCCTTTTTGGTGAAATTGAATAAATTGAGGTCCCACGATAAATTTTAAAAGTTACGGGACTCAATTTGAGGAAAAACCGACATTAGGGACTTAAAGTTAAAGAGAAATAACTTTAGGGAACTAATTACAAATAACTAAAAGTTTGGGTTTTCTCATTCATTAATGAATGAAGGCTGTTATGCCGAGTAATAATGAACAAGGTTGTTCATATCGTGTAGGAACGTTAAATACCGGGAACGCCAGCAAGGACAAGCTCGCGTGAATACAAAGAATCAGTCTAGTGGAATTCACGGCATTAACGGGTGAGTGGGTTTACTAACATCATACTCGGTTAGGGATGATAAGTACCTCGATATAAAAATCCACTGTTTAGTGGTATTTTAATCATCACTACTTAGAGAAAGTGATGTGAAAGTTATGCGAAAAAAACTACTTATGGGTTGTAAGTAGATCATACCTGGTTGGTATGATGAGACTTCATCGAAGGAAGTTGAAAACCCGTTCATCGGTTATGAACAGAAATGTTCTTATACCGGTTGGTATGATGGACAGTAAAAACCTATTTTTGTCGGAAGTGCTCTCCCCTGACTGTGTACCAATGCTTAAACAATTTGGGAGACCTTCTCGACGGGAGCTCGAATAGCTCTAATAGGCCGGGGGCCTCGATTTTGGAACTTTGGGGCTAAATGCCCGATTTTGAAAATCTCGTACAGTGGGCCCAACGCCAGTTGGCACGAGCAGGAACTCGTAAATGAACATGATATATGTGCCATAAAACTTAATAAGTGAATTTTTTGGCCATGGTACCAAGATAGGACCGACATGCTCAGTCAACTTGCGGCAGTGCGACATGATAGGTCGACGGACTAGTCAAGACAAACAGCTGTGGGTTGAGTTGAGAGTCGGGGCCGTTGGACTAGTGGCACCACAGATTACATGGCAATATAAGAAAACATTGTTTGTGCATGCACTGTGAGTACGGGATCATCAAGACGCCCATGAGGGGTAGTGATGTGTCTTAAGGGCACTAGACGACCTAGTGGCTATAAGGGCAGTTCGTCGTTCCAGGTGTCTGTGCAAAATTTGGAGTAGCACGAAGTGCATGAGACCGGGGTGGGGACATGATGAGGTCTCTGTCCTCATACGAATATGAAGAAGTGATTTCAGGATTGTGGGTAGGATGTCACGTACATCCACTCATTCCCAAGGTAGAAGTGGTCGTACTTCTATTCGGGTGGCCGAAAAAGTCGCTCTGAAGCCACTAGCGGGTTCAGTAGTGATACTGACTTGCGAATGTGTGTAACCTTCATGATGAAGGATGTGTGTTGGGTGATGACACACCGTGGTAACTAAGAAATAATGGAAAAATCCAAATTTTTAAATGATGGGATTTTTAAAAACAAAGGAGTCTAGCACACTCTATATAAATGTTTTTCTTAAAAGTCAAAAGCTTTTAAAAACTCATTCACTGAGTAGTCGTACTCACCCCCTCCCTTATATCCCTTTCAGGAAATCTCGAAAAGCCTCCCCTTAAAGATCGTCAACTAAGTGCATGTAAGACAGGTACGTAATGTTTTAAATTTCATACAGTTTTAATTATGCTATTCTAGGAAAAAGGTACAAGTTAAAGTACGCCTTACTCTTTATGGTTTACGATAAGGGAAAATCCTTTAATAAATCGAGAGAGTGGCGGGTTGATCACGGGGATCCGACCAAACTGGGTTGGGGCGTGACAAAGATACTCAAGACAAAATACATGTGTCAACAACAAGTATTTTTGAAGCAGTTACTCATTTTCTGGTATTTGACTATGGTCCATATTTTAAATTGAAATGTCATTTACAAAATTTTAAATTTAGAGGATTTTTGTTAGAATATAATAATATAAGCCTTTCGGCATGACTGTTCTACTGTAGTGAGGTAGCATTATTATATTGCTGAGAGAACGTGACAGTTGTTTGACGGTCTTATCTATGGATCAGGTGGAAGCGTGACAGGCCAAAAGGAGTATCTATAATTATTTAGGGTCATGGTTGGTTGTCGGGTAGGTTAGGGTAGGCTCGGAAAGGGACTGCTCTATTTTTGGCTAAGAGAGCAAGTTTATGTTTGGTCATTGACTTTCACACGGTTCTAATGACACTATAATCACCAAGTTTGGTGGTTGTAATCCTAAGTTATCGTCTTTGAATATGAAGTTGTAAGTAAGCTGTCTTTTAGAGATAATTTCGATGGTCGATCAATAGGAGTGGGATTGATGCTTATATAGAATGCTTGGGGGACCAAGTGTCTATCTAACATGCCCATAGTCGGTTGGATTGAACCTTCATAAACTCATTTTTAATTATTTTCTCTTTGAGTGGCAAGGCTAGAAATTGCATTACTTTCGATCGAGAATCGAGTTTCTTACTAGATTCGAGTCGGATTTCGGTGTGAATGTCAGGCGGAGAAAATGAGCACTTGCAGCCTGGGTGCGTCGTGTGCCCCACATAGACTCCATTTAGTTCGCACTACAACTAATCGATTTCTAGTAAATAAATAAGTCGGTTCGACCAATTTTGGTCGTTTTGTGGTCGATTCACCGACAATTCAACTGGTTATTAGTGTAGTTTATTTTCTAAAAATTCTTTATTTAATTTACTAAAAATTGGACTTAATAATATTTATTTTTTAATTTATCTAACATATTCTAAAAATTAGAAATTTTACTCATATAAGTCGGTTAGATCAATTTTGGTAATTTTTTTTTGTAAGTACACCCAAATTTAACCAATTATTTACCCAATTTATTTTTAAAGTATTTTATTCAATTTTATAGTAATTGGGCCCAACCATTATTATTTCTCAATTTATATAATTATTCTAAAATTTTAGGCATTTCTTAACAAAAGCCGATTAAATCCCCATTTGAATCGATTTTTAATGGAACTTTTCTAATTATTGATTTTCAATCAAATAAATTTTTTTAGAATAATTTATAATGGTATAAAATTTCGCTACAACTCTATTTTTGATTTAGTTTATTTTTCGATAATACTGGTTTGGGTTTATCTCAATAACTATTATTATATAATTAATATTAATTAATTTTTTATTATAATAATAAGTAAATTATATTATATGATTTAATGATATAATATAATTTATTATATATAATATAGTTATATATTTCTATTTAAAATTATATTATATTATGTATATTATTTTATTATATAATAAATATAATAAAATTAAATTTGTCTTTTTTATTAAAAAATGGATAACATAAAAGACCGTCAATAAAAATTGTCTTTTTTTTTCGAAAAAATTTGTTATTGAATCTATTTATTTTGAATTTTTCAATTCAAAATCTATTAAAAATTTTGTATTGGTAGATTTATTGATAGTTTAGTATTTTGATTGATTGTTTCGTGCAATTTTATTCATTTATTATTTTTACTCCGATTGTTGTATCCATACATTCTAATTTAATTTTTTTTTATTAAGGTTGCTAACTCAGTGATAGGGGACTCGACTTTTAAGTACGACTAGCATGTTTTACACATTTCTATAAAGTAACAAATTCATTTATATATCTGGTAGAGTTTGTAAGAACACGACTCATAATAAAAGTAATAAATAAAAGTAATAAATAGAAAAAATAGTATATTGTATTAATAGAAAATTATTTCATTTTTAATGGATCGATTCAAATAATATCTTGTTTGAATTTTTAGTAATAAATAAAATGAAATAAATTTTAAGTTGGGTCAAATGAATAAATTTGTGTTCAAAAATAGAAAATAAAAAATAGTAATTTTTTTATTAATAAAACTTTAAAATAAATTTAAATTAGCTTGTAACTCATTCAAATAGTTTACTATACTTCCCATCTATTCAAACAAATTTATTATATCCCTCAATTCAAATAAAGTATTAATGTAATAGTTTTTTTTTTTTACAATTCAAACAATATTTTTTTGGAAGCAATTAATCTTATAGTTCAAATAGCAAAAAATGTAACAATTCTTATAAAACTAGTTAATATTCTTTTGAACCAAAATATTATGTTATGTGGTGTGTGATGATTCGGGTATGGATTTTTGGTGTTGAAATCACAATCCAACCTGTTGTATTACATAATTTGTTGTATTATTTATTATAATATATCAACTTCTCTACATTTATGTTTCCAGTGAATCTGCCTGTGGTAGCTGTTTTTTTTTTATATTTTTTCTATAATGACGATATACTTTAAATTTTTGTAATTGATAAATAATACAATAATATTAAAATAATTAAATCATTAACAATTTCTAACTTTCCCTATTTTTACTATTAATATTCTAAATTTATTTAATTTCATTTATCTTATAATTATATATATTTAAAATTCCCACTGATCTAATTACTTTTGGTCTCACTCTCAATAGACCTAAAATGCCCTTCATTCCTTTCACTTGCAAGTTATGGCCCTTTTAAACAACGTTCAATTATGATGTATTTTTAGATAGAGCTTGAGCTTGAGCTTGAGCCTGGGCATGATTTGATATAGTTTACTATGTTTTCATTGATGAATTGATTGCCACCGATTCTTCCCATTCGTCTGATGAAAATGGTCAACCCACTGACTGCACTCTCTTATTCTTATCCCCACCACGAAAAATAGGTGGCCAACAAATTTGCATGCATTAGGTTTTGAGTGGGTAAACCAAACTTCTGATCAATCATAAGTGGGAATATTTTAGGCCAAGATTACCAGGTGAATAAAGACAGTTTATGATCAATAATATACTAACTTACATTACTAATTTACCTATTGCAATTTCTTGAATAAACACTAAACAAACGGCCAAGGGACAGCAGTGCCGCTCGATCGGATCTGGTCTCGGTCTCGTGGAAAACCTAATGATGCTAGGGAGCCGACCAAGCTTTGGAATGAGAAGTTGTTGGATCCTACCCTGTGGGGTCCCGCGGAAAAATATCCAGCATCGGTGATAATGAGTGGTGGAGCGGAGTGATGGGTGGCCCCACCCACCTACCCACTCACCCACCTGAAACTAGATCTCACCTCACTCCAACTCACTCCAACCGAACCCAACCGAACCCAACCCACTCGAGACGAAACACCTGCTTCACTATTCAAAATTCAAACACTCCCCTCACTTTCTTTGGGCTCATGGTTGAAAGTGCATCATATCTAGAACTGCTCTCAATTTTATGTTCAAACTTTAATTGCTGATATTTAGTTTTTATAACAGTCTTTATCCAGGTACAAAATAATATTAAAAATATTATCCATATTTTTATAATAATAAAATGAGATAAAAACAAAAATAAAAATTGCAATGAGAGGGGGCAAGTCACCTTCAGCAACTCCAACACGAATCCTATGAAGCAATAAGAGCCTTCCCTCTTAAAGTATTTTATCATTTTTAAAATAGTAATATCTATTTTAAATATTATTTTATACATAAAGTTAAAAATTATATAAATTTTAATTCATAGATTTTTAAATAAATAAAAATATTTGGATCAAAATTTAGTTTAATCCCAATTTGTATCCACTGTTCATTTTTAATATAATTGAGATACTTCATTACTAGTGGGGGACACTTGTAGAAAAAAAATAGAAAATTATCAGAAAATATACAAAAATTTGTACTTTTTTTCAATTATACATTTATATTTTAAAATTAATTAGAATTTACTCAAATTCTATACTTTCCCCAAATGTGTAGGAAAGTTGAACCTTTTATTGATGAAATTGTTCAATTCCCTTAAAAATTGGATGCTAACGACTGACTGTACGTAATATATTGGGAGAAAATTGAAAATTAGTGACCATTTTGTACGTATTTAAAAGTTGATTGGAAAAATCAAAGGTATTGATTATCTTTGCAGTGAATATGTATGCATCATCCTATTGTCGAGCCATGTAAAGGAGATTTAGGATAGGCCCAGTAAGGGCATAAGGCCCTCTAAAGAATATCATGGATGAGATATGCTTTCCATACCCTTTTTTATATCATTAATAAAAGCAAAAACCTATCCAAATTAGCTTTCAAATCTAAATTTTATCGGAATAAACTTTAGGTAAATATATTTTGGTCATAGTATTAAAATAATAAAAATTAAAAGTGTTACGAGCCAATATGATTTTTTTTACACAATGACAAATATGTTAAAAAATGATTTACCATAATATTGTTAAGAGAAAAAGATTGACTTTACCAAATTTTTAAAAGGGGCATATATTTTTTTTCACGGAAAAGGCCATATGAATTTAGACCTTTTGAGGGTTTGGTATGTACTAACAATGGGCGCAAATAATCTATGTGAAAATAAAAGAAAACAAGGTAGACTCGTTGATAGCATGAACTAATGTTTAAAAGAATATGAAGATTAAATCTCTCATAGCAAGTAAAGAGGAATGTCACTTACATCAACATGATGATCAATAGCGATGATTATGATGCTATTATGACTCATTGATGATAATTGAATTTTGAGAAATTATATTTTGTGTTAGGCCTTCATCTCAAATTCGTTTAATATTTAGCAATTGTTTTATATTTAATTCAAATAGAGAATTAATATAAAATTATGATAGTTAATATTTGACATTCATATTTCAAATGATGTTTTTGAAGTTTAGACACTTAAACGGAGAAATGAATGCACAAATGAGACCCCAAAGTTAAGTTTTAAATAAAAAAGGTAAAATAGTATTTTTTAACTAATTTAAGGACCATTTTGTAAAATTTGAGAAATAAGAGTTAGAAATATTCTAAGGTGCTTTGAAAACTTGAGTAATCAAGTAAAAGATTTGGAAAGTTCTAGAAACCAAGGAGAAATATTAGTTAAAGTACGGTTATTCGACAAGTAAGTGGAGTAAACCGAGTTCGAGTGATAAAAACGTAATTTTATATAGAAGATACGATATACCTTTTATAGGGTTAATTGGGGTGCTTGAACTAACCTCAACTACCTACTCTGACTCTTGTAGAGAAAGTACAAGAGCGCCTGAGCAAGTAACATCGAGTTAGAGAAAGGAGGAAACATGTCGAAACAAATAAGTTCCGACAGAAATAGTAAGTGTGATTTTCGACTTCATATTCGTTTAGATCAATGTCGCATTTATCCGCATTTATATAAAATTCTTATGTGATATTTTGGAAAAATACCTTTAGAAAATCTAGAAAAGTCGACACTGAGATGTTTTCTAAAATTCAAATACATAGCTCGATTGGTTCTAGAAAAAATGACCCAAGAACTAATAGTGAAATATAGTTAGGTAGGAATAAAGGGTAAAGGAGGGATGAGATCCCAACCCTTATGTCATGCCTCGATCCGATCTAGTCGGAGTCTTGAGATCAACCCACCACCCTTTCTCGTACAAATTTGGAATTTCTACCAAATAGTCTAATGAAGGTAAAGTCATCAAATTGTACCTATTTTCCATAACAAAGTTTACAAAACAACTAAATAAAAGTTACTTGCTAACGGTACCTTTGGCTTTCTCCTCTGGCCTCTGCTCATCATGGCGAGGTGGTTTTCTTGATAAAAAGTTTAATGGGAGGGGGTGAGTTTCTACAACTTAGTGAGTGGGAGTAGGGAAGCGAGTTTTTAAGACAATCAACTGATCAAAATGTTTTATACATTTAGTTTGTTGTAATATGAATTTATCACTTCTTGAGCACTTCCCCCTTACTCAGGAGGCATTTCAGCACACATTCACATGCCCTTTTCTATCATATTAAGGGATCAAACATTCACAGAATAGTCTCTGACTATACCACTTGTGGACCAGAGCACCTTTACCGTCCACCTAAGTTTGAGTGAACATCAATAATCTGACCCTCAAACCTTAATCATGTTTGCTTGGTGGGACGAGACCTCATTTCCCCTTCAGCCTCGGTCTTGAGACCTCCTTTCCCCTCTGGCCTCAGTCCCAGTGCTTCACCATGTTCGCTTTATGGGACGAGACCTCATTTCCCCCGGCCTCGGTCTTAGTGCGTAGAAAGCTATGAGAGCTTCATGACTGATTAGCACAACAGATCCGCCCTTATGCACCCTTGGGTCGTCCAATAGCCCTTGGGACCCATTGACTACCCCTTTCAAGCATTTAGATGCACCCGAATTCCTCATGCAAGCATACAATAGTTTTGATCCATTAACCATGCTCTTTGGTACCAACGGTCCAACGACCCCACCACTCGATCTAGCCTGTAGCTATTTGCCTTGACCGGCTCGTCGACCTGGTCTGGGCGCACTGCTACTAGCCCATCGAGCCTTGTCAGTCCTATCTTAGCCTTGTGGTAAATCACACAATAATTCCAATTTTTCTGGGAGTTTTCATGGTTCTTATAAATCACATTTGTCTACGGGTCCAACCCGTGCATACTAGCATTGGGCCCACTTCACGAGTTTTCCAAAACTGGGCCTTCGGCCCTATCATTTTCAAATTCGAGGTTTCAAGCCTATCAGAGCGAGCCTAGATCCCATCAGGAATATCTCCCAAAATATTAAGTAGTTTCACTCAGTTAGGGGAGACCAGTCTTGGAAAAATGATTTTTCAAACCTTAAAACGATTCTCATCACCCCCAACTGGGTATGATGCTAAAAATCCCACTCACCTGATACTCTGACAGATTCGTCCCGGCTGGATTTTCAATCTTCAATGTGCTCATTGGCACCCGTACTCGTATGACTCGTGCCTACATGGTTTGAGTATTCACATCAGATTGGTTTGGAATAAAAACCTCTTACTTCCATATACTTGCATATAGGTCCTTGATTTATGCCTTATTGTGATTAGGTCCCTAAAGTTCATAAATTCTGACTTTAGGCCCCTAGTGCTCAACTTATTTTTAATTAAGTCCCTATGACTTCCAATTTTCC
The DNA here is from genome assembly GCA_030064435.1 of Trapa incisa. NCBI lineage: Eukaryota > Viridiplantae > Streptophyta > Magnoliopsida > Myrtales > Lythraceae > Trapa > Trapa incisa. The sequence continues at coordinate 3,384,070 of CM057770.1, read as the reverse complement.
TCACGGGTCCTTAAATTTTCCAAAATTACCAATTCTTCCTCAATTTTCCTAAAATTGCTAATTGGTCCTTACCTTCCCAAAAATTACCATTTGGTCCTTGAATTTTCAAAATTTGCCAATTGGTCCCCCATTTCATCCAATTGTTCAATTGGAAGATAATTTCATGAAAATGCCCCAATTTTCCTTAAATTGCAATTCGACCCCCAATTTTCCAAAAATCTCCAAATTGACCAATTTTTCAAAAATTGCAATTTGGTCCCCGAATCACAATTTCATTAAATTGATCATCAAAATGTTGTTAATTGTTCCTATTCATGATTTGGATCGCCTCCCCTACATTTCTCTCATCATTTTAAGCCCTAAACCACTTCATTTGTCTCATAAACGATCTCAAAGGGAGCTTCTTCGAAAAATACAGTATAAAGAGAGAAAGATTTGATATCTTACCGGTGAAGGTCCGATGACCAGCGCATTGGCGGTCACTGTATTGCTCTTTTTGTGGGGATTCTCCCTAGATCAAACCATACCTCAATTGGTGACTTGAGTATTATGAATTTCTTAGTTAAGGTTTTTGCAAAGTTTTGCCGTAAATAGTATTTTTTTTTATGAAGGTCGGTAGAGGGGACTTACCTTCTTATCTCAAGGGAAGGTCGGGGCATCTCCAGGTAGAGTTTGGAGGGTCTGACTTGGCTGGAATTGGCAGGGGGAAAGCTCAACTTGAATTGAAGGGGCTCGGGTTGTTTTCTGGCTGAGGAGCGGCAACACTATTTGAGCTCCCTCGCTCCTCCTCAATGGTTCTCAAGTTGAAAGGAAGGTGTGGTTAGGTGGAGGACTTCCTCCCTGTTCCAAAGACACCGAATGTGACTTCGGAGGTCAAGATAAGTCTCATCGCCAAAGCTCTAGTTCGTTGCTCGTCGGAAACTAGTACACTTCTTCTTCTTCGCTCGATTGCAAAATGCTGATAATGAATGGATGGGTGCTCTTTATATAGGGAGCTTGACAATTGTTTAAGCTACTGGTCGATGTGAGACTCGGCCCCCACCCCACTCGCTAATGACCTGACTGGAAGGATTTTTGAGTCACCGGAAACTCCCTCTTTCGCAGCTTCTCTCTCCTTCCTATGAGCGGGATGAGGTTGAAGATGATGATGTGGTGGGCATGCCACATGGCACTGTGTGATTGGCCAATTTTTCTGATGTGGTGATCCAACTCGGCCGCCGCGTCAGTCATTGATTGGTTGACCAGACACATGACAACCTTCCATTGGCTGCTCGTGTCTGTGTGGCAAGCTGACGGGTCATCTGCCGACCATTGATTAGACACGTGGTAGCCTCCCATTGCATGTCTGTGTCTTTGTGGCTGCTGATTGGGTGCCATTGACCGTTGACCGGCTGGATCATTGACCGGTTGGACCGTTGACTGGTCCGGTTCGATCGGGTTCGATGTCTCAAATTCAAAAATTGGTCGGTTCAAACCCGATTTGACCGGTTTTCTAAAATTTAAAAATTTCTAAATTTATCTAAATTTATTTTCTATCTAATGGTGACCTCAATTTACCAAATTGATATTTTTAAGCCACCTAGAAAAATGAATTATTGAACCGATTCACTATGTTTCATTCTGGTTCGGGTCTGGTTCACCCCAAACCAGTTTGATTCTCTCAACCAATTCACTTCCCGGTTATTCCCCATAATTTTTATGAATTTTTTGTCACTTGGGATATTCCAATTTCCCACGTTAACCCTTCTCTACTATTTTTCGTTCATTAATGGGCTCGGTTTTTCACATAAAAAATTTACCGATTCTTTTTCCAGTTCTCATTGGTCATAGAGGAGAGGTTTTACAACTCTCTCCTCCTTTTAGGAGTTTTGTTCTCAAAACTATTACATACTAAACAATTGCGGGTATCTACCCTTTACAATCGACTTGACCTCCCATGTTTCCTCCTCTACTTGACCATTATGTCAGATGATCTTTACCATGGGTATCCTCTTATTCTAGGGGTTTTTCTCGCGTCGGTTGAGGATTCGTATGGCTCCATTTCCTAGACCAGGTCTTCCTCGATCTCAAGCGGCAGTTGATCTAGCACATGGCTAGGGTCAAGCTCATATTTTTGTAGCACCAACACGTGGAAGACGTCATGAATTCTCTACAGGTCCAAGGGTAACTCCAACATGTATGCTATTGGTCTAATCATCTGAGTTATGGTGTACAAACCTATATACCTTGGTTTCAATTTTCCCCTCTATTGAAACCTGAGTATTCCCTTCCATGGTGACACCTTGAGGAATACTCGGTCTCCTACCTTGAACTCCAGGTTCTTTCTCCGGTGGTCAGCATAGCTCTTCTGCCGATCCTAAGTCACCTTGAGTTAGCTCCTTATTATCTGGATCTTCTTGGTTGCATCCTCTATCAACTCGACCTTCTCGAGTCTTTGTTCCCCTACCTCTTCCCAAGATAGGAGCATGCAACAAGGTCATCCGTAGAGGGCCTTGTAAGGTGCCATCTTGATGTTGATAGCTATTATTATATGTGAATTCCATGAGGCATAGATAATCATCCCACCCCTTGTTCATTGTTAAAATGCATGCCCAAAGCATGTCCTCTAGGGTTTGGATGGTCATTCGAACTACCCATCTGTAAACCCCATCCTTTGATAATAAGAAAACTGGGGAAAGAACCGGTCATTTTCAATTTAAAAACCAAGTCGGTCTACAAATCAGAATCGATAAAGAAAGGGCAAACCGAGAAATTTATGGATCCCGAGTGACCCAAAGAGTCCGCAAAGTCATGAAAAAGGACTTAAGGATGAATAGGAGATGAAAACCAAACCGGTTCATGTGAACCAGATCCAAACCGGATTGAACCGGTTTGGACTAGTTTGAATCACTATTGAACCGGATGCTAAATTCATTTTTCTAGGTGGCTTAAAAATTTTCAAATTTGAGATTTGATGCCACCATTAGATAGAAAATGAATTTAGATGAATTTAGAAATTTTTAATTTTGAAAAATTCAGTCGAAACAGTTGTGAACCGGCCAGTTTAAGCTTTGGACCCAGTTCGGACCGATCCGATTCGGTTCGGAACAATGTTGTCTTCTTCCTTTAGATGACAGCACTGTTCACTCGTTGAAAAATGACGCAGCGCCTACAAAGCTGAAAAGTCTCAAGTGAGGGAGTTTCAAGCAATAAATGACCGTCATTAAGGCATCAATCGGATGGCGAAGAAGTCATTGAGCTTCATATATAAAGAGCCCTACCTCATTCATCCTCTCCACACCTGAAAACTCCAATCTCTCTTAACTGCTCCAATTTCTAGCGAAACTTGAACCAGAGCTTCGATATAGGGTCTTTTTTGAGCCAAAGAAAGTGTGTTCGAGTTCTTTAGAACTGGGGGGAAGTCAGCTACCCGATGATAGTCTACATTTGCTTCGAGGGTCGCTGGAGAGACACTGGTGTGATAGAACATTGAAGCAGCTTCAGCGGACCGAAGCTGCCCTATTTTAGCTAAGCTGAAAAAGGGCCAATTCGAGCTCTTCTCAAGCCAAACCAAGCCCATCCAACATCTCCACAACCCTCCTCCTACTGAATTAGAGTTGATAGGTAAGCCAATATGGCTCCCCTCTGTAAATTTCGATCGGTGCTAGAGAGAGAACCGATAGAACTTTGATGACTAAATTCTCATTCAATTCGACATCAATTTATGCAATTATTGATACTAGGAGGAACCTCAGGACGAGAGCTATCTGCCCAGATCGAAAGCTCGGACCACCGCTGCCCCGACGGTATGCTTTCAAAGCTTTCTCTCTGTAACTACAATTTTCCAACAAAGCTCCGTTTGAACTAATTCCGACATCAAATTGTGCATTTCAAAGTGCAATTGAATCATATGAAGGTGTAAGAACTCCAATCTAACTTCAATTTCAACAATTAAACTCATTTGATTAGTCAATTTGATCAAATGAAATTCAACTGAGTAAGAAGGTTAAAATTGTGGGGAAAATTGGTGGAAATTCAAAATTTACAAAAATTAGAGGAACTAAAGTGCAATTTCATAAAATTAGGGACCAATTGGGCATGATAAAGATGTTGGAGGACCAATTGAGAAAATTTTGGAATTTTTAGGGCAAAACTTACCATTTTTGTAAAGTAGGGGTAAAATGGTAATTTTGTAAAAGTTGGGGGACCTAATTAGAAATTTAGGAAATTGAACCCCTTTTTGTGAAATTGAATAAATTAGGTCCCAAGGTAAATTTTAAAAGTTTCGAGACTCAATTTGAAGAAAAACCGGCATTAGGGACATAAAGTTAAACAAAAATAACTTTAGGGACCTAATTGCAAATAAATGGAAAGTTTGGTTTTCTCATTCATTTGGAATGAATGAAGGCTACTAGGCCGAAGGATAATGAACAAGGATGTTCATATCCTGTAGGAACACGAAGTACTGGGAACGCCAACAAGGACAAGCTCTTGTGAATACAAAAGAATCAGTTGAGTAGAATTTACTACAATAACGGGTGAGTGGGAATTTAATATCATACCTAGTTGGGGTGATAAGTAACTTGGAAATAAAAACCCACTGCTAAGTGGTATTTTTAAAAATCACACCTAAGAGGAGTGATGTCAAAATCATGCAGAAAAACTACTTACTAGTGTAAGTAGATCATACCATGTTGGTATGATGAAACTTACTTGAATGAAGTGGAAAACCTGTTTATCGGTTATAAGCGCAAATGTCCTCATACTCTATTGGTATGATGAATAGTTAAAAAGTATATTTTGTCGGAAGTGCTCTCCCATGACTGTGTGCCACTACTTAAACATTTTGGAAGACCTTCGTGACGGGAGCTCGAATAGCTCTGTTAGGCCGGAGGCCTTGGTTTTGGAACTTGGGGGGCTAATATGCCCGATTTTGAAAATCTCGAACAGTGGGCCCTAGGCCAGTTGGCATTAGAAGGAGCTCGTAAACAAACATGATTAGTATGCCATGAAAACTTAAGTAAATGAGTTATTTGAATATGGTACTAAGACAGGACCAACATACTCAATGGACTAGTGACAATGCGACATGACAGGTCTCCGGACTAGTCAAGACAAATAGTTGCAGGTCGAGTTGAGGGTCGGGGCCGTTGGACCAGTGGCACCACAAATGATATGGAATTATGTGAAAAACTGTTGATTATGCATGCGCTATATTACGGGACCTTCAAGACGCCCAAGAGGGGTAGTGATGCGTCCCAAGGCTCTGGACGACTTGGTGGATATAAGGGCAGTTAGTCATATTAGAAATCTTATGAAGCTCGGAGTAGCTTCAAGTGCATGAGACCGGGGTGGGGACAGGATGAGGTCTCTGTCCTCATACGGACATGGAGATTTGTTACAAGATTGTAGGTCGGATGAAGGATGTGTGTTAGGTGATGACACACCGTGGTAATAAGAAATGGTTATAAAAATCGAAATTGAGAATTAAAGGTTTTTAAAAGAAAATAAGGAGTTGGCACACTCATTCATTGAGTCGTTGTACTCACCCCCTCTCTTATATCCCCTTTCAGGTAACCCCAGAAAGCTTACCCCAAAGACCACTAGCCAACACACTTGTAAGGTAGGTATGATGAGTTTAAAATTTTTTGCAGTTTTGATTTATATTATTCCACAAAAATTACAGGTTTAAATGACGACTTACTCTTCGCGATTTTAAAAGAAGGGGCAACCCTTTGTAAACTAGGAGAGTGACAGCTTGATCATAGGGATCTAACCAAACTAGGTCAGGGTGTGACAACTTGAGTAGTCTCAGAGCATGTTTCCTTAAATACATAATCAAGACTAGAAAATATAGTAATTAATAGGATTGATTTTAAAATTTTCAGAATGGATCCGAAGAAAGGAACAAAGAGAACTAGGGTTGTAGTCTCCAACACTGTCCAACCACTCCTACCTGTAGAAACTCCCAGAGAAGCTCAAACAACTCAGCGCAGAGCACCAGAGATTGTACGAGGAGTTCACCCGTGTATTTAGACAACTAACCTCGTCCCTGAGGCAGGCACCAATTCTTAGGTTGAACCAGAGGAAGTGCAATATCATCATCCCCCCTATTAATCATCCCACTCCAATAGACATTCCTAGAAACCTCAAGACTCTCTGGCAACTAGGGTATAAACTTTTCCTCAGAGAAAAGGATGTTGGAGTCGCCATGGATTGGCTGACAAACATTAAGAAGCTGATGGGAATCATCAGGATACCACCAGAGGATATGGTGATCCTGACAGAATTCTTCTTGGAGGGAAGCGTCAAACGATAGTGGGACAATGTCCAAAACCTACATACCACCATCCCCACTTGGGAATAGTTTGAGGAGAGGTACTTAGAGGAGTACTTGGCACCCCATCTGATAAATGAGAAGAAGCATGAGTTTATACGGCTTCGGCAAGGGCTTAACTCCATATCGGAGCATGAGACAAAATTCAACGAGTTAAGACCCTTTGCTCCTAACCTAGTTGGGTTGGCAGACATATCCTAGAGGTACATGAACGGTCTCAATATGGACATTCGAGACCGTATGGGAGTATTAGGATGCCCCACGGACCTAACAGCCATAATCAGTATGGCTCACGAGTGTGAGCGATTAGTGCAGACCCGACGTCGCTGATGGAGCAAACGATCTGAAAGGAGGATAAGGGTCCAAATCATCAAGGAGGACGGAAGGAGAATAACAGTCCCAAATGGAAAATAGAATGGCATTTCAAAGGAGAAGGGACATGCCACCACCTTCCCCCAGAGTAGTCCCCACCTTGCCTCAAGGAAACCCTCGTTGTCTAAAGTGTCAAAAGAACCATGAGGGAGCATGCTTTACCTATTTTACATGCGGGCAAGTCGGACACTTTGCAAAGGACTGTCCCACTCTTAGGGAGAACAGGTAGAGGAACACTCTTGGACCACCTCAAGGGAATCCCAGGAACCCTAGGCCCAATGCTACAACACAAGTACCAGCTAGGGTATACAACCTCACCCAGGAAGAGGCTAGAAGAGACCCTAGCACTGTAGCGGGTATACCCTAAAACCCTCCAAATTAGTTCAAGAGAATCATGTAAACTGAAGATCTTTTTATTTAATGAAGGAAACTTTCTTCTAAACTATACGCTTCTTCAATTAGGATATATACAACTATGGGGAGAAAGTCTATGCCCTCTTTGACTCTGGATTTAAGAGATCCTTCATCAAGGAAGAGTCAATTTCAAGAGTACCCCTAGAACTCACTCCATTAGAACAAAGTCTTAATATTCTTACACCTTTAGGAGAAGGTTTAAACAAGAATAAGTAATTAAAATGATTTGAGATAAAGATTGTAGGAATCAAACTTAAAGCTGACTTGATCCCATTACCCTTAAAGGAGGTTGAAGTAATCCTTGGATGGATTGACTGAGTAACCATTAGGCGAAGATGGACTGTGGAAAGAAGACGGTAACCTTTCACACTCCCAAGATGAAATGATTAAAGTTCTAGAGAGATAGAAAGAAAAATGAAGTACAAATGGAGTCTCATCTGAAAGCCCAAAAGATGATATAGAAAGGTTGTACTGCTTTTCTGGCCATGGTCGTAGACAAAAAAATCTGAAGAAAAGAGACTAGAAGACATTATGGTAGATAAACACTACCCAGAGGTATTTCTAGAAGAGCTACCCTGACTACCTCCAAGTCGGCAAGTGGTGTTCACCATAGAAATAATCCCAGGAACAAACCCCATATCCCAAGCCCCATATTGTATGGCTCTGACAGAGTTGAAGGAATTGAAGGAACAATTTGATGAATTATTGGAGAATGATTTCATACGTCCTAGTTAGTCTCAGTGGGGTGCACCTGTCCTATTCGTAAAGAAAAGGGACAAAAGTTTGAGACTGTGCATAGACTACAGAAAGCTAAACCAAGTCACCATTAAGAATCGATACCCACTTCCGAGGATAGAAAATTTATTCGATCAATTAAAATGAGCAGCTTACTTCTCCAAAATAGACCTTCAGTCATGCTATCATCAACTCAAGATTCGAGAGGAGTACATTCCCAAAACGACATTCTGATCTAGATATGGACATTACGAGTTCAAAGTAATGTCGTTCGGATTAACGAATGCCCATGCAGCCTTCATGGATTTGATGAACCGCATGTTCCAACCACATTTGGACAAGTTCATGATAGTATTCATAGATGACATCCTTATATACTCATGAACCAGGTCAGAACATGAAGAGCATTTGGCAATTACCTTGGAGATATTAAAGGAAAATCAATTATATGCAAAATTCTCCAAGTGTGAGTTCTGGTTGTAGGAAGTAGGATTCTTAGGACACAAGTACCAAACTGAGGTGATACAAGTAAGGGCGAGTTACATACCTTTATTTCAACAATTGGGAAGAATGGAGGTGGACCTGAAAATGGACAAGCAGGAAAGGTGTTTGGTAGCTAACGTGGTAGTGGGGCCCAGTCTAACTAAGTAGATTCAAGCTCAACAAAAAGCAGATAAGGAACTTCAACCCTATCTAGATCCAGTTAATAGAGAAACTAAACTGGACTACAACTTGCGCAGTGATGGGGTGTTGACCTATAAGGTAGAGTATGTGTTCCTCAAAGTAAGGAACTAAAGAGGTTAAGTCTGGAAGAGGCACACAATTCAGTATATGCTATGCATCCATGCAGTACCAAAATATACTACACCCTCAAACAAGGATATTGGTGGAAAGGTATGAAGAGGGACATTGTGGAATATGTAGCCCGATGCTTGTCTTGTCAGCAAATAAAAGCAGAGCATCAAAAACCGTCAAGACTGCTACAACCCTTACCAATTCCAGAGTGGAAATGGGAGCACATCACCATGGACTTTGTCATGGGACTACCAGTGACAAGAAAGGGTCGAGATGTGATTTGGGTCGTCATGGATAAATTGATCAAATCAGTTCATTTACTTCCTATAAGAGTGACAGATACAGTAGAACAACTAGTCGTCTTATACATGAGGGAAATAGTAAGACTCCATGGTGTTCCGGTGAGTATAGTATCAGATAGAGATCCAAGACTGGACTCGTGCAGTAAGAGACATGGGAAACCGAAAGTGTGATGAGGGATAGATATACTCAATTATTTAGCATGTAACTATTTTGGGGACAAACCCCTAAAAGGAGGGGAGAGTTGTAAACGCCGTACTTTGATAATAAGAAAACTAGGGAAAGAACCGGTCATTTTCAATTTGAAAATCAAGTCAGTCTACAAATTGGAACTGATAAAGAAAGGGCAAACTGGGAAATTTATGGATACCGAGTGATCCAAAGAGTACCAAAAGTCATGAAAAAGGACTTAATGATGAATTGGAGATGAAAACCAAACCAGTTCGGGTGAACCAGATCCAAACCGAATTGAACCACTATTGAACCGGATGCTAAATTCATTTTTCTAGGGGCTTAAAATTTTTAAATTTGAGATTTGAGGTCGCCATTGGATAGAAAATAAATTTAGATTAATTTAAAAATTTTTTATTTTGAAAAATTTGGTTGAATCGGGAGGGAACTAGACGGTTTAAGCTTTGGACTCGGTTCGGACTGGTCCGGTCCTATTCAGAAAAGTGTCATCTTCTTCCTTCAGATGATAGCACTGTTCACTCACTAGAAAATTGCGCAGCATTGACGAAGCTAAAAAGTCTCCAGCTAGAGAGTTTTAGACAATGAATCACTGCCATTAAGGTGTCAATCGGATGACCAAGAAGTCCTCGAGCTTCCTATATAAAGAGCCCCTCTTCATTCATCCTCTTCACACCTGAAAACTCCAATATCTCTAAACTTCTACAATTTCTGGCAAAGCTCAAACCAGAGCTCCAATATAAGATCTTTTCTTAGCCAAAGAAGGTATGGTCGGGTTCTTTAGAATAGGGGAAAAGTTAGCTACCCGACTCTAGTCTCCATTTGCTCCAAGGGTCATCGGAGAGACGCCGACATGATAGAAAAATGAAGTAGCTCCAGTGGACTGAAGCTATCATGTTTGGGCCGAGCTAAAAATGGCCAATTCGAGCCTTTCTCAGGCTAAACTAAGCCCTTCCAACACCTTCACAGCCTTCCTACAACTGAATGAGAGCAGAAAGTTATGCCAATTTGGCTCCCCTCTATAAAGTCCGATCGGTGCTAGAGAGAGAACCGACAGAACTTTGATTACTAAATTCTCATTCAATTCGGCAGCAATTGATGCAATTCTTGATACTAGGAGGAACCTTAGGACGAGAGCTATCTGCCCAGATTGAAAGTTCGGATCGTCGTGCCCCCGACGATAAGCTTTCTCTCTCTAAGTCTAGTTTTTCGGCAAAGCTCCGTTTGAGTTCATTCCAGCATCAAATCGTGAGATTTAGAGTGCAATTAAATCGTATGAAGGTGTAGGAACTTCAATCTAACTTCAATTTCAACAATTAAACTCATTTGATTGGTCAATTTGAGTAAATCAAATTCAGCTAAGTTAGAAGGTTGAAATTAGGGGAAAACTAGGAAAATTTTGGGAATTTCAAAAATTAGAGGGACTAAAGTGCAATTTCATAAAATTGAAGACCAATTAGGCATGATAAAGATATTGGAGGACCAATTGGGCAAATTTTGGAATTTTTGGGGCAAAACTTACCATTTTTCTAAAGAGGGGGTAAAATGGTTATTTTAGAAAAGTTGGGGGACCAAATTAGAAATTTTGGAAATTGAACCCCTTTTTGTGAAATTGAATAAATTGAGGTCCCAAGGTGAATTTTAAAAGTCTTGGGACTCAATTTGAAGAAAAACCGGCATTAGGGACTTAAAGTTAAAGAAAAATAACTTTAAGAACCTAATTGCAAATAAATGGAAAATTTGGTTTTCTCATTCATTTGGAATGAATGAAGGCTATTAGGCCGAGAGATAATGAACAAGGATGTTCATATTGTGTAGGAACACGAATTACCGGGAATGCTAGCAAGGACAAGCTCGCGTGAATACAAAAGAATCGGTCGAGTGTAATTCACTACATTAACGGGTGAGTGAGAATTTAATATCATACCCGGTTGGGATGATAAGTACCTCGAAAATAAAAACCCACTGCTAATTGGTATTTTTAAAGATCACACCTAAGAGTAGTGATGTGAAAATCACGCGGAAAAACTACTTACTAGTGTAAGTAGAACATATTGGGTTTGTATGTTGAAACTTATTTCGAAGGAAGTGGAAAACCTGCTTATCGGTTATAATGATGGACATTAGAAAAGTATATTTTTTCGAAACTGCTCTCCCCTAACTGTGTACCACTGCTTAAACATTTTGGGAGACCTTCTTGACGGTAGCTCGAATAGCTTTGTTAGGCCGGAGGCCTCGATTTTGGAACTTGGGGGCTAATATGCCCGATTTTGAAAATCTAGAACAGTGGACCCTAGGCCAGTTGACACGAGTAGGAGCTCATAAATAAACATGATTATTATGCCATGAAAACTTAAGTAAATGAGCTGTTTGGCCATGGTACCGATACAAGACCGACATACTCAATGGAGTAGCGACACTACGACATGACAGGTCTTCAAACTAGTCAAGGCAAACAGCTGCAGGTCGAGTTAAGGGTCAGAGCACACTTTGAATCAAACATTTTTCCTAAAAGTTAAATTTTGAAAACCCATTCACTGAGTTGTTGAACTCACCCCCTCCCTTATACCCATTTTAGGTAACCCCAAAAACCTTACCCCAAAGACCACCAGCCAACACACCTGTAAGGCAGGTATGCTAAGTTTAAAATTTTGTGCAGTTTTGATTTATGTTAATCTAGGAAAGGTGTAGGTTTAAAGGACGACCTACTCCTCACAATTTTAAAAGAAGGGGCAACCCTTAGTAAACTAGGAGAGTGGCGGGTTGATCACGGGGATCTAACCAAACCAGGTCAGAGCGTGACACCACTGTCTGTGGTGGCAGGCAGCGTTCTTGTGGAGTTTAGTTCCAAGGGCAGTTTGTAGGCTGGGCTAAAACCAAGAGGTGAACCTCAGGTCCCGATCTGATACTATGCTTATGGGAACCTCGTGGAGTCATACAATCTCCTTTGACCATTAATTTCTCTAAGGATTTCTTTCACCCTTCTTTTTCTGATGTTTGACCTTTCCACTTCTCCCTTCTCTATCGAGATTTAAATCTATGATTCTCACGAGGGTTAGTTCATTCAACCACCTTGTTCCTATTGCTCTCTTTGTTCAATTGTCTTGAGACAGTTGTCTCTCGAATTCACTTGTCCTTAGCCCATCCTATCGCCATTTTTAGGGTGTGGTTGTCACCACCTTTTTTTCCTTCTTAGGGCGTCGTTTAGCCTCCTTTGGTTATCCCATGGTTACTAGCTGCCTACTTTTGCTAGATGGGTTTGTAACCCTACTTGGCTCCTCTACTTTGCCAAAGCACATTTCCATCCCTAACTTCACCTTTCTACCCGAGGAACATCTAGTTCTCATCCTCATCATGGGTACTCCCGATTTTGCCTAGGTTTGCTTAAGTAGGTGGGGTTAGAGGCTAGTCTTGATGCTTCTTTTCTAGGGAGCGTACTCTTCCAAGATTACTCTCTCCTTGGAAATTCCTTCCTTTATTTCCTGGTTATGGTTACCTTACCTATCTCAATTAGGTTATTGTCTCCTTTGCTCGTTCACCCATTCTTTGGGTTTAGCTCTATGCATGGTCCTCTTACCTATGATTGCCTCTTTCAAGGAGGTCGGAGTACCTTGACCTCTTTTAAATTCGTTATTTGTCCCTATTAGGTTTGTCCTTCTCATTCCTTATTTGTTTTGGGGCACGAGATTTTGATTGGACTCATTATAAGTCAGGGTAACAAATTTTATGGGAATTTGAAATCTTATTTCTTGGGAATTGAACACAGTACACTTGGGGACCTCTTTCTTCTAAGGGAGATGGTTAGAAGAAAGGTCGGGAAGCTCTATGCTAGAATTTTGAGGAACTCTCTGAGGTGGGTTTTAAATCCTCAATCGGAGGTGTGGCTCCTGGGGCGGCCTCTTGTCTTCCATCCCTTCAGACTTCTAGAGTCAGGGAGGTATTCCTCTTGGGAGCTATTGCCATCCATCCTTACGGCATGGGACATCTTCTTGCCATGTGTCCTATTCCTCTACACCTTATAGCAAGTTATCCCGACATCAGTTCCTATGTGGGTCCTTCGATATTTACACAGTGGAGAGGCTTCGTCTACCCTCTTTTCTTTTCTTTTCCTTTCTTCATGTCCTTCCTCGCTTGTGGAGGTACGATTCCCAGGAGTGGGTACCACATTCCTTAGTGTTTTTGGGCACTTTCATGCATAGTGTCCCCTTTGTCCGTAATTGTATCAAGTTACTTTCTTGCGCAGACCTTTACAACTCCATACTGGACCTTGGGGAATTTTTCTTGGGGGTTGGTGGTGGTTTCTGTGTTTCACCATCCTTGGTTGCGTATATCCTACGAAACGATGCCCCTTTTTAAGCACGAAGCAAGGTTCCCCGAATACCTTGACGAATTCTTCATAAAGTCTCCTTGGCTCAAAAGACATCCTTGGCCTCATGGGTTAGGTCCTTCTAGACTCTTGAGCTCCCAAGCTAATTCCCTCACGTGGGGTAGGATTTCTTTCCAGTCCTAGGGTGGCCGTGACAGCGTGGGTCTATTCGATTTCTCTAGGAGTGATCATATCTGTTTGACAAGAGTTTATCGTGGTTTAGGGTTCTAGGGATTTTATTTTTGAAACTTTGTTTGGAAAACCTTGCTCTGATACCAATTAAGTTGTCACGCCTTGACCTAGTCTGGTCAGAGTCTTGTGATCAACCCGCCATCCTTCCTTGTACAAATTTGATATTTCTACCAAATAGTCTAAGAAAGGTAAAGGCGTAGAAGAGTACTTGTTTTCCATAACAAAGTTTACAAAACAACTAAATAAAAGTTACTTGCTTATGATACCTTTGGCTTTCTCCTCTAGCCTCTGTTCATCATGGAGAGGTGGTTTTCCTAAGAAAAAGTTTAATGGGAGGGGGTGAATTTCTACAATTTAGTGAGTGGGGGTTGGGAAGTGAGTTTTCAAGAAAATCAATTGATCAAAATGTTTTATACATTTAGTTTGTCGTAATATGAATTCATCACTTCTTGAGCACTTCCCCCTTGCTCGGGAGGCATTTCAGCACACATTCACACGCCCTTTCTATAATAGAAAGGGATCACACATTCACAGAATAGTCCCTAACTATTCCACTTGTGGACCAGAGTAACTTTACCATCCACCTGAGTTTGAGTGTACATCAATAGTTCGACCCTCAAACCTTAATCATGTCCGCTTGGTGGGATGAGACCTCATTTCCCCTTCGGCCTTGGTCTCGAGACCTCCTTTCGCCTCTGGCCTTGGTCTTAGTGCATCATCATGTCTACTTTATGGGACGAGAGCTCATTTCCCTCCGACCTCGGTCTCAGAGTGCAAGAATCTATCAAAGCTTCATGACTGACTAGCACGACAGACCCGCCCTTATGCACCCTTAGGCAGTCCAGCAGCCCTTGAGACCCATCGATTACCCCTTTCAGGTGTCTGGATGATCTTGATTCCTCATGCATGCATACAACAATTTTGATCCATTAGCCAAGCTTTTTGGTGTCAACGTTCCAACGACCCCGATGCTCGATCTAGCCTGTAGCTATTTGCTTTGACCGGCCCGTCGACCTAGTCTAGGTGCACTGCCACCAGCCCATCGAGCCTTGTTAGTCTTATCTTGGCCTTATGGAAAATCACACAACAATTGTAGTTTTTCTGAGAGTTTTTATGGTTTTTATAATTCACATTTGTCTACATGTCTAACCCATGCATACTGGTCTTGGGCCCACTTCACGAGTTTTCCAAAACTAGGCCTCCGACCCTATTATTTTCAAATTAGAGGTTTTAAGCCTATTAGAGCGAGCCTAGCCATCAGGAATATCTCCAAAAATGTTTAAGTAGTTTCACACAATTAGGGGAGACTCTTCTTGGAAAAATAATTTTTCAAACCTTAAAACGATTCTTATCACACCCAACTAGGTATGATGATGAAAATCTCACTCACCCAATACTGTGACGGATTCATCCCGGCTGGATTTCCAATCTTTAATGTACTCCTTTGCACTCGTACTCGTACGACTCATGCCTACATGGTTCGAGAATTCACATCAGGATGATTTGGCATAAAAGACCTCTTACTTCCATATATTTGCATATAGGTCCTTGATTTGTGCCTTATTGCGATTAGGTCCCTAAGATTCATAAATTTTGACTTTAGGTCCCTAGTGCTCAACTTATTTTTAGTTAAATCCCTTGGACTTACAATTTTCCTTATGAGTCCTTAAATTTTCCAAAATTATCAATTAGTCCTCAATTGTCCCAGGATTGCTAATTGGTCCTTAACTTCCCAAAAACTACCATTTGGTCCTTGAACTTTCAAAATTTTCCAATTGGTCCCCCATTTCATAATTATTCAATTGGGCCCCAATTGGAAGTTAATTTCATGAAAATGCCCCAATTTTCCTTAAATTGCAATTTGGCCCCCAATTTTTCAAAAAACCCCAAATTGCCCAATTTTTCAAAAATTGCACCTGAATCACAATTTTGTTCAATTGATCATCAAAACGTTGTTAATTGCCCCCATTCGTGATTTGGATCACCTCCCCTACGTTTCCCTCATCATTTTAAGCCCTAAACCGCTTCATTTGGCTCAAAAACATGCTCAAATGGAGCTTCGCCAGAAAATACAGTCCAAAGAGAGAAAGCTTCGATATCTTACTGGTGAGGGTCCGGTGACCAAAGCTTTGGCTGTCACTTCGTTGCTCTCTTCGATGGGATCATTCGTGGATCAAACCATGCCTCAATTGGTGACATGAGCAATGTGAATTTCTTAGTTAAATTTTTTGCACAATTTTGTCATGAATAGTGTTTTTCGGCGAAGGGCGGTGGAGGGGACTTACCTTTTTAGTTCGGGGGAAGGTCAGGGCACCTCCAAGTGGAGTTTGGGGTGTCTGACTTAGCTAGAATTGAACAGGGAAAAGCTCGACTTGAGCTGCACAGGCTCGAGATATTTTCTAGCCGAGGAGCGGCATCACTGTTTGAGCTCCCTCGCTCCTCCTCGGTAATTCTCAAGCTGAAAGGAAGGTGTGATTAGGTGGAGGACTTCCTCCCAGTTCCAAAGACACCGAATGTGGATTCAGAAGTCAAGAAAAGTCTCGTCATCGAAGCTCTGGTTTGCTGCTCGCAGGAAACTTGTACACTTTTACTTCTCCGTTTGATTGTGGGGTGGTAAGAATGAATGGAGGGGTGCTCTTTATATAGGGAGCTCGGCAACTATTCAGGCTACTACCAATGTGAGACTCGGCCCTCGCCCCGCTCGCCAGCGACCTCACCGGAGGGATTTTCGAGTCGCTGGAGACTACCTTTTTCTTAGCCTCTCTCTTCTTTCTATCAACGGACAGAGGTTGAAGATGATGATGTGGTGGGTGTTCCACGTGGTGGTCTGTGATTTGGCCAATTTTTCTGATGTGGTGATCTAACTCGGCTGCCATGTCAGTAGTTGACTGATTGACCATACATGTGGCAGCCTCCCATTGGCTGCTCCTGTCTGCGTGACAAGCTGACAGATCATCCATTGATCGTTGACTAGACATGTGGCAGCCTCCCATTGGTTGTCTGTGTCTGCGTGGCTATTGAGAGGGTGACGTTGACCTTTGATCGGCTGGACCGTTTACTAGTTCGGATCGTTGACCAGTTGGACCATTGACCGGTCCGACCAACTTCGGTGACCCAAATTTGAAAATCGGCCGGTTCAGACCCGATTCGACCAATTTTCTGAAATTTAAAATTTTCTAAATTTATGTAAATTCTAATGGTGGCCTCAATTTCCTAAACTAATATTTTTAAGTCAATTAGAAAATTGAATAATTGAATTGGTTCACTATGGTTTAGTCCTGTATGGGTCCGTTTCACCCTGAACATGAGACTTCTTGGTTCTTTCTCACAATTTTTGTGAATTTTTTGTCACTTGGGATCTTCCAATTTCCCACGTTAACCCTTCTTTACTATTTTTCGTTCATTAATTGGCTCGGTTTTCCACATTAAAATTTTACCAGTTCTTTTTCCAATTCTCCTTGGTCCGATATGATGGGTTTTACACCTTACACCACCATAAGAAAATGGTGGGCGGTATATGCCCCAACAAAAAAGTGGACCTAATTAAAGTAGGAAGAGAGGGTAAGCTCGTAAATGCAGTACTAGTTGAGATGGAAAGATCAAATACAAAGTAAAAGTACTCATGAGGGCTCAAAAAGTAAGTTAAACCCAAGGAATGAGTACGTGGGAAGATAGCATCAAAAGATGTTATACAAGTAAGAGAGGAGTGGACTACCCATAATAAGGAAATAGAGGAAAGCACATCTAAGAAACCTTGGAGAAGTGAGCCCTCTAGTTAAGGAGTGATTAAAGGAAATGACCACTAACATCAAGACTGGTCATGGTATGCGCTCCCTTAATGGAGCCTACAGAGTAGACGGCTGGGCATCGGGTGGAGTACGTGGAATAAGAACGATAATCAGAAGTTCCTCAAATAAGGAATAAGGGATGAAACGGAAACTTCAAGACGATGAAAGATTAAAAGCAGGGAAACGCCCCAAGATAGGGAAGAGTGTAAGGAGGTAAAGGGAAGGAACATTTAGGGAATGGTAAAGGTATAGCCTTAAGACAGAAGTCTCTACCTTGAAGCACATAGTAGAGAATGAAAACCTTACAAGGGAGACCTCCCCAAACAAGGAAACAATACGTAGACCAAAAAGGGGTCAACTCGGAATAAGGAATGGTGTAATGGTCACAAACGAGCAAGAATGGATGAAAGAAAGGAAGCTCTTGAGTAAATGACACCATTACAAACGGGGAAGGATATAAGTGAGAAAGGAGTCCAAAGTATCGGAAAGCTATTGGGAAACTCGATGGTTGAAACCGGGGGGGGGGGGGGGGGGACCCATAGGAAAGTTAATAAAGAATGAGTAAATAGGGAGAAACCGACACGATTCTAATGTCAAAATTTGAAGGACTATTTGATAGCACCGAAGGTAGTTGGGGAACACTACTGGGTAATAGGAAGGAACTAAGCCATACCCCTCCTAAACGGATCTATAACCAAGGGAATGATTGGAGATGGGGACAATCGGATATATATATATATATATATATATGGAACGTCCAACCCAATGACATGAATGAGAACTCTTAAGAAGAAGAGTCTTACCCTAAATAGAGTAAGAAGTAGACCTAAGGAGGTACCTTGGGATGGTTAGATTAGACATGACTAATCGTAATACACTCCGTGGAGGGAGTGGAAAATAGAAAGCGAGAAAGACTTCTCAAGTACATGGCTAAAGGACTAAGTGAAAGAAATAACTGAAGAGATAACATGTCGAGCAAACCCCGAGAGGACATCAAGGGAAGTCACTCCCGATGCAAATGATTACTAACTAAGTTTTGGGGACAAAACCCTTAAAAGTAGGGGAGAGTTGTAAACCCCGTCCTTTAAAGATAAGAAAACCAGGAGAAAAATAGGTCATTTCAGAAAAGAAAACTGAATTGGTTCACGAACCATAACCAATAAAAAAATGGTAAAATGGGAAAATTGACAAATTCCAAATGACTATGAGAATCATAAAAATCATGGAAAAGAACCTTTGGACAAATAGGAAGAGAAAACCAAAACAGTTCAGGGTGAACTAGACCTCAACCAGATTAAACCGGTTTGAACCATACTAGAACCGGTTTCTAAATTCATTTTTCTTGTTGGCTTAAAATGATCAAATTAGGACATTGAAGCCTTTAGATATATAATGAATTTAGATAAATTTAGAATTTTTTTATTTTAAGAAAACTGGTCAAATCGGGCCTAAACCGGCCTATTTATGCCATTGAACTCGGTCGGACTGATCCGATCCGGTTCGGAACAGTGTCATCTTCTGCCTCAGAATGATAGTACTGTTCATTAATGTAGAAAACACATAACTCCAACAAAGATGAAATCGCTCTATTCAGGCCATTTCAGGGCGATGATAAGCTCAACAAAAATGGAAAGTGGTCGGGTAGAGGGTCCTAGAGCTCCCTATATAAAGTGCTACTCTCCATTCATCCTCCACACACCTCAAATCATCATTCTCTCTTAACTACTCCATTTTTCGGGGAAGCTCAAACCAGAGCTCCGACATAGGCCTTTTTCTCACCCTCTGAAGGCAAGGTCAGGTCCCCAAGACTCCGAGGGAAGTCAGCTACCTGACAGCAACCTCTTTTAAACCTGAAGATTGTTGGAGAAGTGCTGGTGGAATCAAATAGTGAAGCAACTCCGAAGGACCAAAGCTGCCCTGTTTTAGCCGAGTTGAATTCAGCCAAATCCAGCCCTCCTTCAGCCAAACCAAGCCTCCCCAACATCCCCATAGCCCTCACACGACCTTAACAGAGCTAAATGGTAAACCAATTCGGCCCTCCTTAGTCATTGCATATCGATGTTAAAGAGAGAAAGTGTCGAATTTCACTAACTAAATTCACCCTTGATTTCACTTCAATTATAGAGATTCTTGATCCTAGAATAAAGCTCAGGAAAAAAGCTACCTTCCTCGATCAAGAGCTGACCGCCGCACCCCCGACCGTAAGCTTTCGAAACTTTCTCTCTCTATAATTAGTTTTTCGACGATGCTCCATTTAAGCTCAATTCGGATCCAAATGTTGTGGTTCAAAGCTCAATTGAATCGAATGGAAGTGTAGGAACTTATTCATACCTTCAATTGGAGCAATTAACCCCAATTAAATGGACAATTTGAAGAAATCAAATTTGGTTAGTTTGTAGGGGAGAAATTGGGGAAATTTTGGGGATTTCAAAAAATTGAGGGACCTCTTTGCAATTTCCAAAAATTGAAGGCCAATTGGCCATGAGAAAGATGTTGAGGGACCAATTGGTCAATTTTTGGAACATTTGGGGTCAAATTTCCATCTTTGTAAAATTGGGGCAAAATTATAATTTTTGAAACAATGGGGACCAAATTGGAAATTTGGAAAACTTGAGCCACTTACACAATTTTGAGTAAATTGAGGTCCCAAAGGGAATTATGGAAGCCTTGAGACTCAATTTGGGAAAAAGTTGGCATTAGAGACCTAAAGTTAAGGAAAATGAACTTTAGGGACCTACATGCAATTAATCGACATTTTTTAGCCTAGTTACTCATACGTGAGAAAATGATGGATGTTATGCCAAATCTTAATTGATAAGGATGCCCAAATCGTATAGGGACATGAGGGATCGGAACGCTAGCAAGGAAAAGCTAGCGTGGGTTCAGAAATCGACTAGAGACGAACACATCGCGCTCATCGAGTGAGTGGGCTTAATTATACATCATACCCGGTTGGGATGGTGAGCACTTTGAAATGAAAAACCACTTGTAAGTGGGATTATCTAACTTCATACCCAATTGAGATGAGTAGTATCATCTTTAACAGATAAAACCTACTTATTGGTCTTAAGTAGAGATAATCATACTCGGTTGGTATAATTAACTTCCTTGAGGAAAGGAAAAACCCGCTTACTGGTTGTAAGCAGAGATGTTATCACACCGGTTGGAGTGATGAAGTAGAAAATGAATTTTTGTCAAAAGTGTTCTCCCCAGAATGTGTGTCAATGCTTAAAATATTCAGGAGACCTTATTGACGGGAGCTAGAATAGCTCAGATAGGCCAAAGACCTTGATTTTTGAACTCATGGGGCTAAATGTCCAGTTTTGGAAAAAAAAAAACATATGCAGTGGGACCAAGGCTAATGGGCACGAGCATAAGCTCATAAAAAAATTGATTAAAGAAAGCCATGAAAATTTCTAATAAAATTGGTTGTGTGATTTCGCCATGGTACCGAGTTAGGATCGATAGTACTCAATGGATTGGTGGTAGCGCGTCAGGGCCAGGTCGACAGACCGACCTACACAAACAATTACAAGTCGGGGTCGTTGGACCATTAGCACCAAAGATAATGTCCATATGTGAAAACTATTATTTGTGCATCCAGTTGTGGTACGGGACCATCAAGACGCCCTAAGGGGGTAGTGATGGGTCTAAGGGCTACTGGATGACATGGTAGAGATAAGGGAAGTTCATCATGTCAGACAGTTAGGAAGCTCGGAGTAGCTTCTTGCGCATGAGATCAGGGTGGGATTGGGATGAGGTCTCTGTTCTCATACGGACACAGAGTGGAATTCGGGTCTGAGGTCAGATGTCGAGAACATCCACTCAGACCTAGGGTAGAAGTGGGCAGGCTTCTTTCTTGGTGGACGGTAAATACGCTCCGATCCACAAGTGGGTGCAGTGGACGGGTTGCACCTGCGAATGTGTGTACCCTTCCTAATGAAGGGTGTGTGTTTGTTTCACACCTAATTTGGTAATGGGAGAAAGTTTTGAAAACGGAACTTTGAGGAAACCTTCTTTTTAAAGGAAATGATAACTTTGGCTTGGTAAATAAACAAAATTTATTTTGAAAACTCACTCCCAACACCCATTCACTAAGTTGTAGAACTCACCCACTCTCTTTTACCCTTTACAGGAGTAAGGAGATATAACAAAAGAAAACGTGAAGATATATCCTCCGTCAGGTATGATTAAAGTAACTTGTAAGCTTGCATTTTGATTGATTTATGCTATTCCATTGAACAAGGTTTGAATTTACGCCTAGCTCCAGGAAGGGGAAAGCCCTCTTAAACCAAGGGAGCGACGGGTTGATCATGGGGATCCGACCAAACCAAGTTAGGGCATGACAACTTAAGTGATATCAGAGCCATGTTCCCGTGAAAATATTATCAATACTATGCCCTAACACTAACAAAAACTTAACTACCCTGTAGGAAGAAGAGTCCCTAGGAAGTTCGTCGTGTGAACCAAACCCACGCACGAGATTGTGAAAAAGATTCCTACCCCCAGAGAGACAATCATTCAAAGGTTCATAGAGATCGAGAGAGAGTGCCCAACGATATGGTTGAGGAATATAGGAAACTGGTTGGAGCATTGTTAGAGCCAGAAGGCATAACGTATCCTCCACCAAGGAGCCCGACACCCCCTCCAGACCCGCAACAGCCAAAAAGGACTCCAACTAGGAAGGAGGCCTAGTATAACTATTGGGATACCCACACAACCTTTATGAAAGTCCACCAGGCACCCTCACTAGCTCAATACAATTTTAACCCTTCCCAATAGATGAGGTGGACCTATGAGTGCAAAGCAAAGGTAGGAAGGAGGTACGGACTTGAGGTATTCTATGAAGTCCATCCTAGCATGGAATCCTGATGGGAGCATGGATTGACGATAACCAGTTCATTAGAGCCCTCAGACCACGAATTCCGAAAGCATTCGGAGGTTAACTCCTGGCCTATGACTCCAAGGGACTAGGAAGTAGTGAGAAATTCCTATAATAAGCTAAGTACTGCAAGAAACTACCTCCTTGAATGAATAAAGACCATTTTTTTATTTAAAAGTTAATCTCCCTATTAACCACAAGTACAATTAACAGATTGGAGTATACCAATCAAGAACTGGGGTAATAGATGGAGAGTAGGCCACCTAAGAAGGAAGACTATCTCTAGTTAACACTATCTGACAACGGTAATAGATGGAGAGTAGGCCACCTAAGAAGGAAGACTATCTCTAGTTAACACTATCTGACAACGGTAATAGATGGAGAGTAGGCCACCTAAGAAGGAAGACTATCTCTAGTTAACACTATGTGACAACCCATAGATAGCCAACCTAGAGTTGAATATTCCTCCACAAGCACTAGGAAAAAACACAGAGTAACAAGGCAACAAGATGAGACAAAAGAAGGAAGTTCCAGGAGGGAACAAAGAGCCTACCTAGAAAGGGAGTCATCAGAAAGGACATGCCAAGAGACAAGGGAACCAACTGAAACAGGGAAATGAAAGAGTGTGCTCATAAGGGCTCAAGTGTATGGGAAGCAATACTTCTATGGAGTCAAAGAATAGGATCAATCTAGGGAAAGGGAAGGCAGCATCAAAAGATGCAAGTGGATTGAGAGGAAAGCCTAAAGACCATAAGGGATTGAGTGAAGCCCTCCTATAGGAGTTAAGAAACCAAGAGGAATTGAGTTGCCTCTAAGAAGAACATGTTGAATGAAAGACAACAAAGAAGAGAGGTAAGGTATAATGGAAGTGTACCAAAAACCCCTCAAAAAGGGGCAAACGCGAAAAACGCCCTCCAGTAATTCTAGGTATGACACGACAAGAGGGCAAAGGAGAAGAAACATGCTAGGAAAGGGAACTCTGGAAGGATGTATATAATTAAGTGCCCTTGAAGGGACCATTGATGGGCGGCTGGACATAACATGGAGTGCAAGGAACCAACCCATAAGTGGGAACTCCTCGAAGAGAGGATACGGAACAAAAGAGAAATTTCCAAGTTAAGGAACCAACAAGTGGATCATAAGAGGCATAAACTGAAATAAGAAACCTCAAAGAGGGGCATAAGTGGTTAAGGATGTCTCGAAATGGCAAGTGTGACCTGCCTTGGAAAAGTAGAGGAGCCAAATAGAGATTTTCAACCAACCTAGTGGAAGGAAGCAACTAGTAACAACGGGATGGTCAAAGAGAATAAACAATGCCCTAAGAAAGACCGAGAAGTAGTAAAGACTACACTCTAAGAAGGGCAATAGGATGGGCATCAAGGATGAGTGAATTCTAGAGACAACTGCCCCAGACAGTTAGAGAGGAAAAAAAATAGTATGGACGAGGCAGTTAATGAACTGACCCTCGGGAGAACCATGTATTTAAGCCCCGACAAAGAAGGGAGAAGTTAAAAGGCCAAACATTGGAAAAGAATGATGAAGGAAATCTTTAAAGAGATCAATGGCCTAGAACGGATTAACGACCAAACTCAAGCCATGAGAAGGTTTAAGTAAGCCTATCGCAAGGTGATCAAGAGACAAGGAGGATTTGAACGCCTCCCTAAAGGAATAAAAGTGGTACTGGGATGCAAGTCGGAATGATGGTAGGGTGCAAATGATGTGCCCTCGAGATTTCAAAAGAAAGGGTAAGCAGAAAAGGACGACATCAAAGGATGTCATAAAGTTGCTCTAAGGTCGGATACTTGTAAGGGCGAAAAAGGATGAAACCAATCTAGGAAGGAAGTCCTAGGGAAGTATATGCCCCAAAAAGAAGTTAGGAAAAGAGGGTAAGCTCATAAAGGAAATACTAGTTGAGATGGAAAGATCAAGTACAAAGGAAAAGTACTCATGAAGGCCCAAAGAGTAAGTTAAATCCAAGGAATGAATACATGGGAAGATAACATGAAAAGATGTCATACAAGTAAGAGAGGGGTGGACTACCCATAATAAGGAAATAGAGGAAAGCACATCTAAGAAACCTTGGAGAAGTGAGCCCTCTAGTTAAGGAGTGATCAAAGGAAATGACCACTAACATCAAGACTAGTTGTGGTCCGTGCTCCCTTAATGGATCCTATAGAGTAGATGGTTGGAAATAGGGTGGAGTACGTGGAATAAGACCGATAATCAGAAATTTCTCAAATAAGGAATAACGGATGAAAGAGAAACTTCAAGATGATGAAAGATTAAAAGCATGCAAGCACCCTAAGATAGGGAAGAGCGTAAGGACGTAAAGGGAAGGAACCTTCAGGGAATGGTAAAGGTATAGCCCTAAGACGGAAGTCTCTACCTTAAAGGACATATTAGAGAATGAAAACCTTACAAGGGAGACCTCCCCTATCATGCCCCAACCCGGTTTGGTCGGATCCCCACGATCAACCCATTGCTCCCTTAGTTTAAGAGGGGTTCCCCCTTTCTTTAACCAAGAGGAGTTAGGCATAATTTAAACCATGTTCCCTGAAATAACATAAATCAATAAAATGCAAGCTTAAAATAACCTTTAAGCATACCTGACAAATGGTAGATACGAGTGTTTTCTTTAATCATGGTATCTCTACTCCTGAAAAGGGAGAATAAAGATGGGGTGAGTTTCTACAACCTGATGAGTGGGTGTTGGGAGTGAGTTTTTCATAAGAAAGATTTTGATCAAGTGTGCCAAATTTTCTTATTTCCTTTAAGATTGATCTTTCCTCAAATTTCTAGTTTTCAAAACCCTTTTTTCCTCAATTCCACATTAGGTGTGTTTTGCAGACAACACACGCCCTTTATCATGAAGGGAACACACATTCGTAGGTTCAGCTCATCCACTGCACCTACTTATGGCTCAGAGAGTCTTTACCGGCCACCAAGATAGAAGCTCGTCCACTTCTACCCTGGGTTTGAGTGGATGTTCACGACATTTGACCCTCAGACCGAAAATCAACTCTATGACTATATGAGGACAAACACCTCATCCTGACCCCACCCCTGTCTCATGCGTAAGAAGCTACGTCGAGCTTCACGACTGCTGGCACAACAAACTTATCTCCACCATATCATCCAGTAGCCATTAGGACACATCACTACCCCTCTTGGGCATCTTGATGGTCTTGTATCTCAAGTGCATGCACAAACAAAGTTTTCCACATAGCCATTTATCTTTGGTGCCACTAGTCCAACGACCCCCATCCTTAACCCGATCGGTAATTGTTTGTTAAGGCTGGTCCATCGAGGACCAATTAGCCATGAAAAAGATGTTAGAGGACTAATTGGTCAATTTTTTAAAATAATTGGGGTCAAATTGCCATTTTTGTAAAGTAGGGACAAAATGGTAAATTTTGAAAAGTTGGGGACCAAATTGGAAATTTGTGAAACTTGAACCCCTTAAGTGATTTTGAGTAAATTGAGGATCCAAAGTGAATTTTGGAAGTTTCAGGACTCAATTTGGAAAAAAAAAATTAACATTAGGGACCTAAAGTTAAGGAAGAAAAATTTTAGGGACCTAAATGCAATTAACCAAAAATTTTGGGCATTTCATTCATAGTGAGGAATAAAGGCTATTATGCTAGATATTAATAGATATGGATGGCCAAATCATGTAGGAACATGAAGGATTGGAACGCTAGCAAGGATAAGTTCGTGTGGAGGAAAAAAGCCGATTAAGAAGGAATACACTACAGATATCGAGTGAGTGGGATTTATTAACATCATACCTAGTTAGGAAGATGAGCACTTCCGAAATTAAAAACCACTACTATATAGAATTTTAACATCACCCCTAGTTGGAGTGATGTGAGAATTGCGCGAAAAAACTACATACCAGTTGTAAGTAGATAATACCCGGTTGGTATGATGAACTTCCTAGAAGGAAGTAGAAAACTCACTTACCGGTTGTAAGCAAAGATGTCATCACACCCAGGTGGTGTGATGGATGAGTTAAAAAGTTATTTTGTCAGAAGTGTTCTCCCCTGACTGTGTGTCAATGCTTAAAACTTTTGGGAGACCTTCTTGACAAGAGCTGGAATAGCTCAGATAGGCCAGAGGCCTCGGTTTTGGAACTTAGGGGCTAAAATGCCTAGTTTTGGAAAATCATGTAAAGTGGGCCCTAGGCTAGTTGGCATGAGCAGAAGCTCGTAAACAAATATGATGATAAGCCATAAAAATTCTTAATAAATGATTTATGTGATTTTGCCATGGTTCCAAGACAGGACCAATATACTCCATGGACTGGCGGTAGTGCGACAAGACCAGGTCGATAGACCGGTCTAGACAAACAACTAAAGATTGAGTTGAGGATCGAGGCCATTGGACTAGTGGCACCAAAGATAAATGGCTTTATGAAAAATTTTATTTGTGCATGCACTTGAGGTTCGAAACCATCAAGACGCCCAAGAGGGGTAGTGATGCGTCTTAGGGGCAACTGGACGACATGGTGGAGATAATGGTAGTTTGTCGTGCCAACAGTCAGGGAAAACTCGATGTAGCTTCATGCTCATGAGATTGGGGTGGGGTCGGGATGAGGTCTCTATCCTCATACAGACACAGAGTTATTTTCAGGTTTGAGGGTCGGATTTTGCGAACATCCACTCATTCCCAGGTTAGAAGTGGAGGGGCTTCTATCTAGGTGGTCGGTAAAGTCGCTCCAATGCCACAAGTGGGTGTAGTGGACGATTTGACTTGCGAATGTGTGATCCCTTCATGATGAAGGGCGTGTATTGATTGTTAAACACACTGATTGTGGATAATGAGGAAAGTGTTTGAAAATCAAAATTTGAGAAAGGAATAATTTTAAAGGAAATAAGGTGTCTAGCAAACTCCAATTAAAAACTATTTTATAAGAACTCTTTTTCAAACACACATTCACTGAGTTGTAGAAACTCACCCACCTTTTCTATCCCTTTTTAGGTTTTAAGGAAAATGACTAAGGATAACACTCGAACCTACCTTTTATCAGGTGTGCTTAAAATTTATTTTTAAGCTTGCATTATTATTGATTTATCTTATTCTAGGGAATAATGTTGAAAGGGGGAGGCCTATCTTAAACCAAGGGAGCGGTAGGTTGATCACAGGGATCTAACCAAACCGGGTCGGGGCATGACATTTCAGGTGTGAAGAGGATGAATGGAAAGTAGCTTTTTATATAGGGAGCTCGGGGACTCTTTGCCCGACTGTTTCACATCTTGGTCAAGCTTATCCTTGACCTGAAACGCTCTGAACGGTGACATTTTCTCTTCGTCGATGCAGTCCGTTCATGCAACTACTTGGCTAGCTTCTTTATTGTGTTTGTAACCTTGATGGGTAGAAAGCGGGCGACCTTTGTGAGTTAGTCCATGATGGCACATATGACATCATGTCCACAGGCTCAAGGGGGTACCATATCACGAAATCCATCATGATTTTCTCCCATTTCCATTTTGGAAAAGGAAGTGGTTAGAGGAGTTTTGTCATCTTTTAATGCTTGGCCTTGATCTGTTGATAGGACAAACACCTACCAACGCACTCTGTGAACTCCCTCTTCATACCAGCCCACCAATAACCTTCCTTCAAGGTTCTATATATTTTGGTGCTACTAGGGTGCATCGCATACACGGAGTTGTGTGCCGCCTCAAGGATGGCGTTCTTTAGTCCCACAGAATCTAGTACCACCACCAAGCCCTTAAATGCTAGGAGTCCATCCACTCTTATGCAAAAGTTGGTGGTAGTGGCTTCCACGATGCTATCAAGGTACCTCTTAAGGCTTAGGTCGGTCTTCTACTTGACCCTACTCTTATCTACCAATGATGGCCGAACGGTCAGGTTCGCCATCCAACAAGGGGTTTTTGTATCTGTTTCCAATGATATGTGTAGCTGCTTCATCTGTTCTAGCATGAGTAGGTATGCTAATCTAATGTGAGCTACACTCACCTCATGCTTGCAACTTAGGGCATCAGCTACTACGTTTGCCTTCCCTAAGTGATATTCTATGATCAGATCATAGTCTTTTATCAACTCCAACCATCGCCTTTGCCTCAAGTTTATCTCTTTATGTGTCATTAAGTAATTGAGGCTCTTATGGTCTATGAAGATTTGACATGTAACCCCATACAGGTAATGCCTCCATATCTTCAAAGTAAAGACAATGGTTGCCAACTCTAGGTCATGAGTAAGGTAATTGACCTTGTGCTTCTTGAGTTGTTAGGAAGCATACGATATCACCTTCCCCTGATGCATCAGCACACATCCTAGTCATGTCCTAACACATTGTTGAACATGGTGTACTCACCTCAATTCATATCAGGAAGGGCAAGTATGAGCGATGTCGTGAGTCTTTTCTTGAGTTCTTGTAAAGCTTCCTCACATTTTGCGCTCCACTCATACTTCACGCCCTTCTGAGTCAATTGCATCATAGGGGTTGCTAGTATAGAGAAGTTTTCCATAAATTTCCTATAGTATCCGTCTATCCCAAGGAAGCTCTTCACTTCTATAAGGTTCTTTGGCGCTTTCCAATTAGATAATGCCTCGATCTTTGTTGGATCTACTTGTATTCCCATTCTTGATATACCGTGCCCTGGGAATCCCACTTCTCTCAGCCAGAATTCATACTTTGAGAATTTTGTGAATAGTTGCTCCTTTCGTAGTGCATCTAGCACTGTGCAGAGATGCACCTCGTGGTATGCTTATGTCTGTGAGTATACCAGGATGTCGTCAATAAAGACTATGATGAACTAGTTGAGGTACGACTCGAAGATCATGTTCATCAAATCCATAAATGTTGTTGGTGCATTTATTAGTCCAAACAACATTACCTTGAATTTGCAATGCACGTACCTCATCCTCAGGGTCATTTTCTAGATATCCTCCTCTGTGACCTTACTTTGGTGATACCCTAATCTTAGATTTATCATAGAGAAGTAATACGCCTCTATCAGTTGGTCGAATAGGTCATCAATACTTAGTAGCAGGTATCTTTTCTTGACAGTGGCATGATTGAGATGATGGTAGTATATGCATATTTGCATGCTTTCATCCTTCTTCTTAACAAGCAGGACTGGGGCACCCCAAAGAGAATGATTGGGTTCGATGAACCCCTTCTCCAATAACTCTTCGAGTTGTTCCTTTAATACCTTGAGCTCGGCTGGTGCTATCCAATATGGCGTCTGTGATATTGAGTTGGTTCCTAGAATGACGTCGATTATGAAATTGAACTATCTATCAAGTGGTATCCCAGGAAATTCTTCTCGAAATAGGTCTGAGGGTTCCCGCACAACCCGGGTATCATTTGGGATTGCTCCTACTATTGTGGTACTTGTGATTTGAGCCAGGAATGCTTCACACCCTTTGTACATCATTTTCTATGCCTTTAGAATGGATATCATGTGAGGTCAAGTCGGGCTCTTCTCTCCCTAGAATACCACTTCCTTAGCATCCTCGACTCAAAGGATCACTATCTTATTCTTGCAATCCAGTTTGGCTTGGTGTGCAGACAACCAATCTATTCCGAGGATAAGGTACACCTCCCTTAGATGTAATGGCACCAACTCAGCCTTAAGAATTTCTTGGGATACCATTGGATAGATAGTTCGATTTCATAATCGACGTCATTCTAGGAACCAACCCGATATTGCAGACACCATATTGGATGGCACCGGCCCTATGTTTACTTCACATCCTATCAAGATGGTATCCCGTATGACTTGTTCGTCCAATGGCGTGTGTATAATTAGTCTAGGACTTAACAGAGATGGAGTTTGTAGCATCTGTTGTGCTAACTCCTCCCTTACATAGAACTTGTCCACTCTGAAATTAATGAGCAAGAAGGTTGTTAGATCGTTCAGCTATATAATCCTTAGGAACATACCAAAATTTCCCAATCAATTTCTATTTTACTTTACGAAACTTAACATTTTTACACTTATGCAAACCCTAATAGTTTGCTATTGTTCCCATTTATAAGGCATTGTCATCATGTCGTAATAAAAATAAAAAAAACTGGGGTTCAAGGGTTGTGGGAAGTACTCTCAACAGCACTTTGGTTGGCCTTATACTCTTCATTCCTAGATACTTCCACCATATAATTCACTAACCCCATGCTTGATGCAGTGTTGGGCCTCGCCTATACTCCAAGGTGCAACAGTGGTCGTACTATGGTGTTTTCTACTGAGAGCATCTGATTTTTGCTACTGCGACATTCCTAGGCTACGTGCCCCACCTTCTCACACCAGAAGTATTTTCCCATGTGGTAGGGGCCTAGATAATATCTCTCGCACCTAGTGTATTGTGAGGCTCCACTCCTATCACCACCCTTGCTCCTCTTGCTACTCATTTGAGAGGGTTCAATAGATAATTTTCCTATTAAGGGTCCCTTTCTATTGGGTCGTAAGTATTGACTGTTAACTCTCAGAGACTTGCTTTCGAAATGGGTCCCTATTTCCCTCATTTACTTCTATGGAGGCACTTCCTCTTCTCGATATTGTCGGTCAAGAGCTAGCAATTGTGCATTCACAAACAGAACAAATTAATGAGCCAACTTTGTGGGACACCCCCACACTCCCCATCTAGTAACTTATCTATAGGTTTAGCCCATTCAAAAACTATTGGCATATATTAATAGGACTAGCTAGGTTGGGAGCAAACCGTCTGTATTGAAATAGTTCTCGTAGTTAATTACCATTCATAAACCTTGTCGAAAATTAAGAAATTTCTGCCTATTCTCGCTCATTAAATAGGCTAACAAGTCCTGCTTATACAACTTTGCCTTAAAGGTGCCCATTCAATGGACGTGTTGCAAATTTAGCCACCACCTGTATCCATTTCACTCTAAACAAGAATTCTACCATAGTTATTTAGTACTCTTCCAAGAGCTTGACCATCGGTAGAAACTTTTTCTTGGTATATAGCCGATTCATTACTACAACCAAATTCTTCTAATGGAAGAAGGTTTTACATCCTACTTATCATAGAGCATTAAGGTTACTTAGAATACAACGTCAAAAGTCTGGGGCCTTTACCTAAGACCGGCTGCCAGTAAAGGTGGTGCCACATTTGTTATTGGAGTTGTTCCCTCACTCTCCCAACTACAGGTTCTAGGAGTACACCCGCTGTCTTTAGATCCAAGTCGATGTTGCTCGCAAAGATTTGTTAGGCCCGATTATAATATATTTGGGGCTTTCCTCACATCTGTGGGAGTTTCCCGTATGAACTAATCTCCACTGAGTACTTACTCGTCCACGTCCACACACATCAGTTTTTCCATAATCTGCGAAAAAAATTTAATTATAAGGAATTTAATTTCCCTATTTTAATCATATAAATGGAAGTATTATCAATTTTATTCCTATTTTTCTATGATTCTCAAAATATTTTCGTTATAAAAATATTTATTGTGAAAATATTGATTCTAATATCATAAAAATCTTGCAAAACAGATATTTAATTAAAAAAATTGATGTATATCTCTGATTTAACTTTAAATTTTATACGATAGAAATTGTTTTTCAGTTTACATTTCAGCAAGAATCCCATCTTGTGCGCAGCTCTTTCGTTTCGTTCTCTCCCCCGCCTCACTCAAAGCACAAATTCTACTCCTCTCTTCTCCGCAACCTCAAAACCCTCAATTTTAAAGCTGTCCATCCCCCTCAAGAAACCCACCGACTTTCCCCAATTCGTCTTCGCCAGGCCAGCTCCGCAGTACGTGCTTCAGGATGATGCTCCGAATCCGCTCAAGGGATGGCCTCGAACGGCTGAAGGTGGATGACCCCAACGCCACCATCGGCCACCTAAAAGTCCTGATCCAGTCCCAGCTCGGAATCCCGATTGCCCACCAGACGCTGTCCACCAATCAGAACCTCTTGCTCGCCAAGACCAACTCCGACCTGTACAACTTCACTGACATGTCCGATCCCGGAACCCCTCTCTCCGCCGTCGGCCTCTCCCATGGCTCTTTCGTGTACGTATACTATGAAGGGATCGAGCGGACTGTGGCGGGCCCGGCCTTCAACCCCGCGGGCTCCTTCGGGCGGAAGATGACAGTGGATGATCTGATTGCAAAGCAGATGCGGGTCACGAGGCAGGAGAACCCTCACTGTGAGCTCGTCTCCTTCGATCGGGACTGCGCCAATATGTTCCAGCACTACGTGAATGAGACCCTCGCTTTCGCAGTGAAGAGAGGGGGGTTCATGTACGGAACCGTGTCTGAGGTTGGGAAGGTCGAGGTGGATTTCATCTACGAGCCGCCTCAGCAGGGGAATGAGGAGAATTTGTTACTCTTCAGGGACCCAGAGGAGGAGAAGCTGGTGGAGGCGATTGCCCTAGGACTTGGGATGAGGAGGGTAGGGTTTATCTTCACTCAAACTCTGAGTCAGGACAAGAAAGATTACACCTTATCGAATCGGGAAGTCCTGCAGGCAGTGGAACTTCACGCGGAGAGTGGGCTGAAGGAGTGGGTGACTGCTGTTGTGAAACTGCAGGTTAGCGAGGACGGTGGGGCAGATGTACACTTCGAGGCTTTCCAGATGAGCGATGTGTGCGTTAAGCTCTGGAAAGAAGGATGGTTCGAGACCGAGATTGGGGAGGATGGTGCAGACCCTAAGATCTCGAGGATGAAGAAGGATGTTGTTGTTGGTGTGAAGGATACCAGGGAGGTTGACAATGATTTCTACTTGGTGGTTGTAAAGATCTTTGACCATCAGGTGCGTCTGATTAGCCCCCTCTGCATCAGTTTTCTTGATTTGACATGCCAGCATTACATTGCATTTTAGTTTATGTTGTTGTTCCTTTAGGATGCCATTCATGTTTAATCTAAAGCCCTAGGGTAAAGCAGTGCCCATAGTAGTTATTTTGCCACTTCGGTAGCTTGTTTGGGTGAATCAGATGACAAAGGAGCGGAATGGACTAGCAGAAGTATTGGTAGTCTGTATATATGTATACTGTTTCAGTTAATTGCTTTTGAAGCAGAACCTTGGATCATTGTGTTTCTATGAAGTCTAAATATGTGATATTTGCCATTGGGTCTGTGCTTTGATAAGGAGTTCTAGAGTTGGACAGTATGTGGAGTAGCTTGAGAAATGGATGGAATAGAGAAACTGAATAGATCTAAAACTGGGACGCAGGCAAAAAGATCACCAAATTGAAACAACCCTATGAGAATTGAGCAGTTATTAGTGCATGTCTACATCAGTACTGTTCATTATGAAGATTTATGCATTTTGCATGAACTTCATTCTACCACAATTTAATATAATTTTGTTGAGTGTGCATAGTATAAGAAATCATATTGCTGTTGGATTTTGGTGTTCACTTATATCACTTGTTAAATTGTTTCATTAGCACCTTATATGGTTCATGCTTTATCTTTTTGTGTTTCACTATGATATGGTGCATTGTCTCTCTTCAATCACTTTCTATTTCCTTTAAAGACGACCTTGCTAGGTCTGACAAACTGAATAAGCCCCATATGTGTCTCTTGGGCATACCAAATTGGATTACTTTCTTTATTTTTCTCCTCATGGATATTATCTATTTAGTTTTTTCTCGTTTTGTTCTTAGCCTTGTTTTGCTTCATTAACTTTATTAGATTTATTCATAATGTTATTTATGGTCTGGATTTTTCATTCTCATATGTCATGTCTGAATCATAAAGTGAATTCTTGAATGAAAGTTGTGTTTATTAGTGGCAGGCTTCCTTTTGAATTATTCATATGATTACCTAACAATTGTTGTTATTGGTATTTAAGATGGTCTTTCTTCCGAGATTGGCAACACTATTTCTTGGGTTTTCCGGTTTGCATATTGGGATTCCATGTAATATTCTCTTTCATGATGTTTTCCATTACTCAGGTGAATGTGGGATCACCTGCACTTAGATTGTTTTTCTTTCTTTGTCATGGATCTCCTTTTTTGCTTCTTGGCAAATATTCCTCGATATTATTGAAGTCTCGTACACTCTTGTTATGTTTAGCTTGTTTTTTTTTTTTTTCTGAATTAAAGATTCTTTTGCAGGGCCCGCTCTCCACAACCTTTCCCATAGAGAACCGCAATGTTCCTGTAACATCCAAGGCCCTGAAGAACCACCTTGACCGAATGAAGAACCTTCCATTCGTAAAGCGGATCTCTGATTTTCACCTACTGTTATTGCTTGCAAGGTTCCTGGACATCAATGCTGATGTCCCAGCTTTAGCCGAATGTGTGAGCAGACAGGCTCCCGTGCCTGATGGCTACAAGCTGCTAATCGAGTCTGTAGCAAGCAGCTCTTAAGATGCTCCGGATTTACATATTTAAGCCCGGGATGTTTCTTCCCTCTAGATCTGAAGGTGAGAAAATTTGTCCTCGGAATAGTTTCAAGCCAGGGAAAAGGGTTTGTTTGCAGGTTGTTGGTGCTTCGTTTACATGTAAACAGGAGGAGTTCTGGCTTACAAGTTTTCTGAAATTAAACACCCCTTTGAGATCATACTGTTTCTTGTTTTGTTTATTTAATCAATTATCATACATACTGTTTCTTTTTATGTTTCTTTTAACACCGCATAATATTAGAATGGGGATCTTATTCTTTCTTCTTGACTTGCTTCTTACTTTATAACTACTATTCATTCAATAGACTCAATCTACCGACTCTTTTCGTAATTTTTCATGAAAGATCTTGCGACAAGCTTTTTGTGCCTCTTGAATAATATAATAATAACTTGATAAGTTTTATATGAGATATAAATTATTTGTATTGATTAAATTAGTTATTTTAAAATACTTAATATTATAAGGTGTTTTTATATTAAATAAATAATATATAGCAAACTTTATTATAAATTTATTTGTATATTAAAAATGATACAAAATTATCGATTTTTTATTATATTAAATTAAATTATTATCAATGATTAAATAAATGTTAGAACTAGCAATTATTGAATCTAAGTTTGGTAAAGACTGATGGACCAGATCTGGCCAAATCCGCCTTATGCATTCTGGACCATTCAATTTCGCTTAAATGCACTGGGCTGGGGGAGAAGAAGAGTGGAGACAGGAGTGGGATGAGTGAGGTCCCACTATTCTTTTTCCTGAAACTCTGCACAGATGTCGGACATCCAACGGCCCATATTCCTTGACCGTTGGAAAAAGAAGCCAGTGTCATAACCGAAAGAAAGAGTATGTATTATCTTAAAAATGAAGTGAAATACGGAAGGTTAACATAACTGAAAGACTATATAATACTTGTTTACTCAAATATCATGAAGTGTTGATATAAATGAAAATTATATGATTGAAAAAGCCAGGCCTAATTGATAATACACTTAGTTTTTATTATTAATGTTAAGTGATGTATTTAATATATGTATTTTTTATGGACATGATGACATGTTTATTATTAAGATAAACTTATATGATGTATAAATTAACTCATTTAATGTTTGGCATTCTTAGTTTTTTTTTACACAATTAAAAAAATAGTAGAACATCCAATCTAAGACATAAAGTAGTAGAACTATTAGCTCACACACACATATGAAGATTGCAAACCATTTAATTAGACCCACCTCCCACCCAACATAATTCCAAAAAAATACTGCGAAAATCCATAATAAAATAAAACAAATTGGCTAATTTGACAAAGACGAACAAAATAATTGCATGGCAAGAGTGTTTTTTGGTCGAGTCCAACCGAAGATATCATTTACCTGTCACCACTTATTGATAACATTATATCATATCCACCCAAAATGAATTTCACGATTATTCATTATATTTACCCGGAAAATAATTTTTAATTTTTTTTATAAATTTTGATTGTGAAAATTAACCCTATCTTTTCTTTCTTAATGGGGTGTGGTTTCCCAACTTTACCCTCGCCACTCGTTGCACTGTGAAGTTGGGCGAGTCTTCTGCTTCCCGGCCTTCAACGGGCAGGGCGTCTGTACTGGCGGGACCATGCAGTTGTACTGTAGACACAGAGAGCTGCTTATTGGAATATCAGCCGTTGGATTGATCTGGATCCCCGTCAGGAAGTTGTGCTGTAAGTACAGCGTCTGCATGCTGGCCGCCAGAAGCCGGTCCACGAAGTTCCCCGGGACCTCGCCGATGAACTGGTTGTTGTTGAGGTAGAGGTTCTGTACGGTCGAGAGCATGGGCGAGATCCGGCCGGAGAACCTGTTGTAGCTCAGGTCGACGGAGGGGATAGTCACTTGGTCGGCCGGCTGTACCGGGCCGGAGAACTGGTTCCTCTGCAGCTGGAGGCTCGTGATGGGGAAGCCGAAGATCCGGCCGGGGATCGGTCCCGTGAACCTGTTCATGCTGAGGTCAAGGTAAGTAAGACGGTCGAGCCGGGTGAGGAGCCGGTCCAATGGACCGTCAAGCCGGTTCCATGACAGTGAGAGGTACTGGAGTGACGGCGGCAGCGTGGTGGGTCCGAGGGAACCGGTGAGGCCGTTGTGCTTCAGGTCTAGCCGAGTCAGCGATGGAGACACGAACGGAGGGACCGAGCCGGAGAGCTTGTTGTGGCTGAGGATGAGGTTGGAGAGCTCCGGCAGGGTTCCGATTGACCGCGGGATGGAGCCGGTGAGCTGGTTGTAGCTGAGATCGAGGGTCCGCAGCCCCCGGAGGAGGCCGAGGTTGGCTGGGATCGCGCCGCTGATGTAATTCCGGCTGATCGCCAGGAACCTTAGGCTCTTCAACTGGTACAGCGTCTGAGGAAACAAGCCGAAGACCCGGCCGGGAACTACCGTCAGCTCTGCCAGGGAAGACAAACTGCCGATCGCCGGATCGATACGGCCGGTCAGACCGGGGGAGCCCGCCCGCGGGTCGCCGAGGTTTAGGGTGACTACCTTGTCGGCGTCGCAGTAGACGCCGGCGAAGTTGCAGGGGTCGGAGGTGAAGTCCCACGACGCGAAGAAATTCGACCCCGGCAGATCATCTAGAGACTTCCGTACAGATTGCAGGGCCAGGAAATCGATGGGGTCAAGAATAGCCACTACACGGAGATTACAGCAATGCACCCAATAGAACACCCAGAGAGCGTTGGCGAGTATCAGAAGTCGCCTCTGACGATCCGCCATTTTCGCATATAACAGAAACTGCGCAGTGGGCTCTTATAGAACCCAGAAAAGGAATACGGACTGCCCGAGAGGAAAAAAAGAATCACTAAAGGGAAGCTGCTTTTCCGTGAATGAGAGATATACCGTGAAGCTACTGAAACAAACAGCCTGTTAATGAGAAATGGAAGCGTGAAAGCTTTTAATGGCGATACAGAAAAAAGCAAGGACACACTCACAGTCACACACAACAGCTGGACGATTTTCAGAGAGAACAGAGAGGGAGCGAAGAGGGGCCTTTCTTGCTGGGGAAGACGAGAGGAAAAGCGTATCAATGGTGATGATCCGCTCGGCTTCTGGAGGAAGATGAAAAGCAGCAGCAGTCACTTGCCACTGCAGTATGCAAGAGATGGGAAGAGAGACTAGGGAAGGAAGCTTATTTCGTAGAGATTATCATTATTTTTTTTTTTAGAGAAAAACATAAATTTGTCTGTCTCTGTTTTCTTTATTGGGAAGTGGGATAGGGGACCAAACGGTTGTCCGAGCCGACGTGGACGCGACCTGAACTGGAGCTTCGGATGCCAGGTCGACACGGAAAATGAGGTTAGGCACGGGGATCACGTGACTAGTCGACGGACGAGAGGCTTTTTGTGAAATAGGTGGCACGGTATCAATGCTCAACGGTGGGTGTGCAGTGTGCTCCGCCACGGCAAGTCAACCATGTGATGTGAGTGGCCCATAAATTTGTATACTTTGTTATTATATTATAGTACAAATTACGATCATCTTTATGGTCAAACACTATCAAGTTGCATTTTCCCCTGTTATCCACGTTAGTCAATACATATCTACACTATATTTGTGTAGTAAATTCACAAGGCTCAGGCTTTCTTGTGGAGCTCAGCTATAGAGATAGGGGAGTTGGTGACAGCTGTTCATCACCTCACTCGATATTTGTGTTGGGATGTACATGTCCTATTGTGCCTTATATTTATATTGCGTGTAATTATAATCCCTAATTTGTGATAATTTTATTGTTAAATTATATGAGATAATTAAATTAAATTAGATTCATTCTATCTTATGAATTTTTTAATGTACATCTGATTACACTAAAAAAATTATTGTATATTTGATTCATTATTCCATTTTATAATAATATTAAATACAAATAAAAAATAGAGTTTATAATAGAAAAGGTAAAAAAAAATATTATAATAACATTAATTTATCGTATTTAAATTTAAATTTATATATTATATATTATATATATTTTATCGTAAATATATAATAGTTAATTATATTTTTCTATATAATACTTATTTGACCGGCAAAACAAACTATATATCACTCTTTTTTATTCAACAATTTATTTATTTATTTACGTATTAAGAATTTACTCTATTTTAAATTCTATATTATAGTAATATTTTTATTTTTTATTAAACTCTGATATAAATTTAACAATAATTAACAATATACTTTATAATAGTATTATTACATATAGATAACACAAATCTAGTAGAAATAAGGGTATATCATCGTATTTATAAATTCACTTTGCCACTTCTTATTTATTTATGTTTTTTTATAGTTGTACTTACAAGAAAATACTCTTAATTTAATATTTTAATATTTCTCAATTTTTTATTAACTCGGATGTGATTTAGTGAGCCACTTCAATCAATTTCATACTATTTATAATTTTGAATTAAGATTTAATTTTAATATTGTTTAACACTTTTAAGATTTTTTTTGTTGCAATTTTTTTAAAATTGAGAACGAATAATATAAATAATATTGAATATAATAATATCAAATGAATAAATAGTAATTAAAATTAATAAAATAAATAGATAATAATTATAATATTATTATCGTGAGTTTTTAAATTTTTATCTATATATAATAAACAATTCAAAGTTGAAAAGAGTATAAAACTCGTTTGAGGTAGCTCAATTCAAGTTAATAAAAAGTAAAGTAATAAAATTTTAAGAAGAAAAGAGTACTTTCATGCGTATTAAAATGTATAAAAAATATATAAATGTCAGAAAATAGTGATTAAGTAAAGAAGAAGTTTAAAAGTATACTTATTAATAATAGGATGATAGATTAATATGCATATTAAATGTGTGGGTTGAATTTGTAATAAAATAATTATAAAGTCTTCAAAAAAAATTGATCTACTAAAAAGGTAAAAATATTGTTAGTTATTTGAAAATTGTGTTAATTTTATTTTGAAAATATAGAAATTAAATAAGAAAATAGTGATATAATGTTTATTGTATTCGGTGAAATCACCACTTATACGAATAGATAAGGAAAAAACTCAATTAACACATAAATAGTAGATAAGATTAGAGATTGATAGTCGGATTAGAAGTGATCAATAAATGTGATTAAATTATAAAAGAATTATGGAAGAGAGATGTAGTATACGTAGATTCGTAAAATATAAATATGTTGATAAAAAAGTTATTATCTAAAAATTGAGATTTGAATATCTATAAAATAAGAATTTTTTATTATATAATATTTTAGATGTTATTGAGCTATAAGAACAAATTTGAAAGGTATACATAGATTCTTAAAATATAAATATGTTGATAAAAAAGTTATTATACAAAAATTAAGATTTGAATATCTCAATAATTTGATAAAATAAGAATTTTTTATTATATAATATTTTAGATGTTATTGAGCTAGAATAACAAATTTGAAAGGATGAAAGCCCCTCCTCAGGAGGATAGATGGGGCGTAGGTATCTATTTATTTATTATTTTTATATTCAATATTATTTTAACATCTAATTCTCTTTACAATAATTTTTCAATAATAGACTATTAAGGATATCAATGGGCCATACCATAACATGGTGGGTAAGAGAAAAAAATAGAAATAGGACAAATGCTAATTATTATTATTTACCAAATTGATAAGAGACTTCCTAGGGTTAGGGTGAGAAAGAGAGAAATATAGAAGATTATGGTAAAAACTAATGGGTTGAAAATATTATATGTATTATAGATAAAAATATATAAAAGAAAAGGAATGTGAATATTTAACACTGATAATGATGAAATGGAAGTAACTAGAAATAGGGTAAATAAAGAATGACTGAATAATAACTAGTCGCAAGCAAGGATAATAAGTTGGAGATGAAAACATGAAAAAATATAATACATTCAATCAAATATCATATTCAAAGATTATGAGAAAGAAACATGTGTGGAATAAATATTAAGTCCACGTGTTAGATAGGCCTAAATATGGGAGTGGGAAAAGAGAAAACTTGTACTTAATTTGTTTCATGGTCATGGTAGGGCATGTTGAAGGTGTATATAGTCATGGCAATTCTTAACATCCCTCGTAGCTATTGATCCAAAGAGCACATCTCAAGCTCCTAACAAAAAAATCAATAATGAATGAATATATGAGATGAGCTTAATCATTAACCTTGAAGACTACTCCACTCTTGTCAGAAGTAAAAATCGGTTTTCAATTTGTTTGAATACTGTTAATTTATTATTAAAAATTAGAAAATTATTTTATTTTTATTTTTATTTTTTTTATTGTATAAATATTATATCATATTTGATATATTAATAAACTATTATTTTATTAAGGAAAAAAAACCAATAAATACAATACAAACATTTTCACCTTAGAGTAGACTATGATTCATTTGGTGCTCGAATATGGGAAATAGTGAGAATTATAATAAAATGTTTAACTATAATAAGATTGTTTTACATTAATTAGATGAAATCTCAACTGTTATTAGCAATAAGAATATATTGGATTTTCTATTTAGTAAATATGGTTAAAGTTGATATATAATATGTTTATAATTTTACAATGCTAATTACTTTAAAAGTAGGAATCTCACTAATTAATAGGCAAGGGGCCATATTCTTTAGCCCTTCATAAAACTGAAAGAACTAAAAGCATCACATGCAACCAAGCTGCAGTGTACAAGGGGCAGTAGGGTTGGCAGCATGCAACTACAAAGTAAAGACAAAAAAAGGGTTAGGGCTATATATTTCTTGATCGTGGGGTAACTCTTCTGTTGATTAACGAGAACTGCTATGCCATATAACCATCGGATCCGAAATCATTGTATTTTCTTAACTTTGATGTTGATATGCCTGACTGAGACATCATGTTATCACAAATGCGCATGGCAGCATTGTCTTCTACATCATAAGCTCTTGGAGCCGGTTTAATATAATCCAATCCGTAAACCAAATGAATGAGTTCATATGGAGATGTACCTATTATGTTATATCATTCTTCTATGTATTTACTCCAATGCTCTTTCAAGTATCATAAAAAAATGTCAAATCTCAACTAATGCTCACTAAATATTATGGATATGAAATTTATCATGAACTATGACTAATAATAGTTACCCATTCTAGAATATGAGCATTTCATAGTAATAAAAAAACTTAATTAAATTGACATTTAAGTGACATATTTTAAAATATTTTTTTGGCATCAAAACTTTGTAAAAATATATCCTATTGGTGCCAATCATGTTCTTTTTGCTATTAAATTTGTGTTATGTGATGGTCTACATGACCAATTAGAAGGTTCCATTGTATTCAAGGGGGGCGGCCGGGGAACCACTCTTGTAAAAAAATTGGAAGGGAGGGAGTCAAGGCCAAGGGTCCTCCCTTCGAATTACCGACAAGGGTCCTCTTCCTTTGTCTGGGTCTCAAGAGGGCATCATTCATGTCTAATATACAAACAAAATTAGGACTTCCAATATTAAAGTTGATCAAGGATGGACAATGTTGGTCAATGCAGTGATCTCACATTCCATCCATCTTGTACCACCAAATTTTTTGTACTCGTTTCCCATAAACAAAATTGAAAAAGGGGAAGACAAAAAGAAGAGAGGAGCAAGCTGTCCTGGCCCCAGAGTGAATGGACCTCATATGGTCACTAGCAGACACGTTGTATAAACCCAACAAGAAGTTTACATGAATCAGTTTGGGAGAAAACTATACAAGTTACAAACCCTAATCAGATGGATACGCAAACACATTTTTTGACTCTTCATAGTCAATAAAGTAATATGCTTTGGTTAACCCATCCATAAAAAAAAAATCACACTTGATGGAGAGGTAGATGCCATGCCTGTGGGAGTTCAAATCAAAGGAATATGCATATCAGGATTCCTTAACAAATTGGTTAGCTTTTAAGTGCATAATAGGCAGCAGGTCAGTTGAGAGCATCACAAATGCAAGGCCATGAAAGAAGATTGCTGAAACTAATGAGAGTGTGAGATAGCAGATGAAGAAGAAGAAGAAGATACAAAAGAACGGGGTCCCCCGATAGGGAGGAAGAGTGTTTGTGCATGCTTCATTATTGCACCAACTCCAACAACAACCACAACCCTCCACTGCTCCACCATATGCTCTCAACTAACTCACCATCCACCTGTGCCTCTTCTCTCACATGTCCATCTTTCACATTTCCTTTCTCCTTCCAGGGACCACCCAGATTCAGAAAAGTTCTATCCTATCCTTTCCTCTCATGATCGCTTGAGTTATCAACATCTGTAAGCCACTTGGAAAGGAGTCCAGTGGACTAACCGTTTAGTCAGAGTGTTAGATACCTGCAATTTAGTTCCCTTGTATAAAATTTCAGAACCTTTAACCTTCATCAATAGTCTGTTAAGTCATTCTGTTAGAATTTAGAGGGAAAATACGGTTTACAGTGAGTTCCCGTCTTCGGACAACTCTAAGTTTCTGTGAATTGTGGTGTTTCATGAGTGGCTTTGCTAGTTGCTCATTTTGGCAGACAGCATGTGACTCACTGGAGGACATAACAACAACTCCTATAATTGCCGAGAAAAAGCTAAAGTTAGTTGACAGAAAAAAAGGAAATTATGGGAGTGACTTTAGCTGATGCAAAACCTTCCACTTAAAATTTAAAGTTAAGATAATCTGAATTAATGTGTGTTAGTAATTTGATCTGACGCTTTCCAGATTTTCTACTTCGTAAATTCATGATTCATTTTGTTTCAATTTCAATAAGAAGCTAATGCTAATGCATAAGGTCCTCATCAGTATTTCTCAGCTGTTTTCTACTAGAATGACAGAAATATACAAGTCTTGCTTTAGAGTGGATGAGATACAGATTTACCTATTTGGGCAGCAGCTCATATCACTTACACCCCCGAGCAGTCGATCTTAATGCATCCAACTGGTCATTGTAGGAGAAGAAACCATTTCCGCTATGTTGTACGAGCTCTTTTTATTCCTACAGTTGGCACAAAAAAACTGTAGATGTCTTCAGCACAAACTAGTTATACACATAAATCACAAGCCTATGAATGGGAAACTGAGGTAAGCTTTCAGGAACCAGAAAATTGAGCCATCAGTATGATGTCATCGGGATTGCACAGCCACGAGAGCAGCTCCTTCCAAGAAGCCAGCAACTTCGATATTTCCAATGAGCTTCGGGTGCTTATACTGACTAGCCGGAGCTCCCATTCCAGTTACAAGAATCAACAGCCTATCGAAGCTCCCGGGCCCTACAATGTACATAGACAATGGCTTCAGCTCACCTCTGTCTCTCTGGACCTTATAGATACCTCCAAAAGAATCCTCAAGGGAGCTGCATAATCCTATAAGAACGCCATCTTTCTCATTAATCCCATCTTTAACTTCCACAAAGATTTTGAATCTGTCAAAATCCAAGAACCCTGCATACTCTATAATCTCTACCCCCATTTGGTTCTCATACAAAGCTCTTAGGCTCTCCATGGAAGAAATCAGGTCTTGCTCGGATAATATCT
Source organism: Trapa incisa (assembly GCA_030064435.1). Classification (NCBI taxonomy): domain Eukaryota; kingdom Viridiplantae; phylum Streptophyta; class Magnoliopsida; order Myrtales; family Lythraceae; genus Trapa; species Trapa incisa. Next base: position 3,339,839 of record CM057770.1, on the reverse strand, counting down.
CACGAGGTGACTTGGGAGCTTTGGTGACGAACTCGAGCTCAGGAGACAAGTTGTGGAAACCAACAACTCTCACTATGTCGCCCAGACGGTACCTATAGAATCCCCTGTAAGTAGTCACAACAACTTCATAAGCCTTCCCCACCTCTACACCAGAAATATCCACAGTTTCTCCAACAGAAGCCTCGCACCCCAATGAACTGAAAGGGAGGAACTCGAAGTAGGCCCCTGTGGGAAGAAGGACATACCGAGTCTTCTCAGGAGGCTGGGAAATATCTAAGTTAATGGCCACGCAACATTCCGAGGAGAAGTAGTCTCCTCCCAGTATTGGTACTGAACCTGCATACTGCTTTAGTTTGGAGTAGTAAGGCAACATGCTTCCTGTTGTTACACACTTAATGTACCTAAGATTTGGCCACAGCTTGATCATTATACCGTCCCATATACCATCCTTGCAGATGGATCGAACTCTCTGTGAAAGCTCTGGCTGGGGCCCTCTGAGAAGCTCGGTCATAGAACTCATTTCCGATTCCGACATATCTATGCTCGGGGTCCCACTTTCTAAGTCATTGCACAGCTGCTCCCACTTGGACTGGAGAAGACTAAGAGCTCTTACGAGCCCAGCTGCATAAGGGGCCCGGATGTTATCGACCAGATCGAAGTTCCTTAGGCCACATAGGAGGTGGCAGTACATCTGGGCAAGTAGATCTGACCCAAGGATGACTTCTCTTGGACTGACCAACATGGAAAAGAAATGAGCTGAGCCTGCTTTGTTGCTGTGCATCGGGAAGGCAGAGGCTGCCATGGCCTTGAACTGGCCCTTGGTGTATGTGACATTCCCCGCATAGACAAACATTAAGGTTTTGCTCATGGTGGGTCGCTGAGGAAACAACCTAGATATAAAATGTATTAGTATTGGCTTAGCTACAAGAGGAAGTGGAAGGATAAAAGAAACATTACCATAGTACTCAAAGAGTTCTAGCACCAGAGAAGACATCAAAATCTGTAGCATTATTCTGTCAAGAGATCACAGCTTAAAACAAAATGAAGAAGAATGTCTAAACTTCCACGTATAGAACTCCAAGTAACATCGTCCAGAGAAACAACATAGTTCTTGACTGAGGAAATACATGAAGAAGCATAAAAAACAAAATACGTGAGCATGCACCTCCTGAGAACTGCAGCACTGCCCTGGTGAGCTATATAAGAGGCGGCTTTTGAGAGTGCTGAATCGAAATATGGGATCAGCTTCGGTTTCATAGAGCTTGTCCCAGAGCTGCCAAACCGTTCAAATGAGAGATTTCATCAACTTTGAGAGGAATAATTTACTCTAAGCCATACCATGAAACACATTCTAAGCCATCAAATCACACGAAAAGGTAAAACTTTGATTAGACGGTTTATGTAACATCTAATTCAACGGACGTATTTGTATTTCAGAATATCAGATTCCACTTTTCACCTGTAGAAAAAGCAGACGAGAGGATCGACGGAGAGGATCGCTCCGTCTCCGTCACCAGACGCTCCGTCAGCCATCCGATTGATATGATTCGCGTAATCATCGTAGCAGGACAGAGGTACCAAGCGACGATAGATTTCGAGGTCCGCCACCGGTTCGCGGCAGCCGAGGAAGGGCCGGAGGTAGCTGGCACCGGCGTTGTGCTGAAGGATCGACCGCAGGGTCTCGAGCTGATGGCGAGCGGCGTCTTTGGTCTGATCCTCGAGGATCCGGATGAGAGCCTCGCCATCGGCTGCCATCACGCAAGAGTCTGAGGCAGCTGGAGTTGGTCGTGGGGCAGAGGGAACGGCGGACTGTCGTGGTGCTTGGTCGGGGGAGAGAAAAGTTGACTTCGGACAGTCAGAGTTTATATGTTCCCACGCGTATCTCTATGTTTTTTTAATAAAGGAACGATGCAACAGTAACCCTAATCCTCTATTTAAATAGTCTTAACAAAAGTGAATTAGTATAGTACTCAATTCAACAAGTCGTATGCTCAAGAGCATACGGCTAACCCCTCCCACCACTCTGAGCATACGGCTAACCCCTCCCACCGGCCGTTGTTGGTCGGTATCCGGTGAGCAATTCGCTCATTTTTCTTTTTTTACTCGTATTTTTACTGTAATAGAACAAAAAAACGTAAATGCGCACGGAATCTATTTTTTCAAAATAAAGTAATTAAAATAATTGTAATAAATTTATTACATACCTCTTTAAAGTACACTTTTTTATTTAGACTCTCCCCTTCCGTATATAGGTGCTTTTTTTTAAAGTGCAAGTGAGTAGGTGAATTTTCATAATTAATTGAGTATATTTAAAATATTTATTTAATTTTCTATTTTAATTATCATCCCATATATTATCAAAAAAGTTTTACCCGTTTTTAAAGTAGTACTCAACTACTACACTTATAAATTATAACGTTTTTATCATACACCTTAGTAGAATTTCATAATTTATACCAAAATTCTGAGTGTACATCAATTGATTGAACCCTGTAACTGAGTTCGTACTTCGTATCTGCAAATATGAGATAATACCTATTCTCCTCCTATCTCGGTCTCAATGCGTATGAAACTATATGAGCTTCCCGATATACTACACGATAAATCTTCCCTTATACTTATTGGGTTATCCAACAACCCTTAGAATTACCACTACCGTATATTAGGTGCTTTGATGGTTCCAAAACATAGTATGCACAATTAATAATCTTATATTTATTGATCATTATCTTTGGTGTTATCGGCCCAACGAGTTCGACGAGTCGTCTTCGACTCGGTAGCTAGTTCATACAATCAAATGATTATAAAATTCTTTTAAGCGCATAGACTTTAACTTGTTTACCGGCTTAAGCCAGCGCCCATTAGCCTTAGGCCCACTTAAGCAATACTAGCTCTAATGTTTCATGGTTCATTCTATTATCAGAAAAGTTTCCCAAAAATTTTAAAATGGTTCAAGTAGTTAAAGGAGATCAATTCTAGAAAACTATTTTTAATTCAGAAAAGTGCATCCACGAGTCCAACTGGACGTAATGTCAAAACCCACTCATCCGGTACATCGTGATTCATTTCCAACTGTATCTAGGCTAGTTAGGTGCTCCCCTGAACAAGTTTTTGAATCGTCCATCCTACATAATTCAAGCATTCACATTAGTAAAATTGGCATGAATGAACTCATTACTTACACGTATTGGCACCTAAGTCCTTAATTATACCTTAATTGCAATTAGGTCCTTAAAATTCATAATTTTTTTTGTAGGTTCCTAATGCCTAATTTATTTTTAATTAGGTATTTAAGGTTTCAAATTTCCCTATTATGTCCTTAATTTCCTCTTATTTTCACCAAAGTTCTCAATTTTCCCTTAATTACAATTTAAAATCTAAAGTTTATGCTTAATTGCAATTAATTTTTTAATTTCTCCAAAATTATCAATTGACTCTTAATTTCTTCAAAATTACCAATTGGTCCCCAATTCTACCAAAATCACCAATTGGCCCTCAATTTCTTCCAAATTGTCAATTGGTCCTCAATTGAAAATAAATTTCATAAAAGTCCCCAAATTTTCACAAAATAAAACTAACGATAGTGTAGGGACCCAAATGAAAAATTTTGGAGAATCTAAGATGTTGAAAAGATAAGTTTTCAATTATAAGAGAAAATTGTTATTTTAAATAATTTGGGGACTATTTTATAAATATTGAGAAATGAGACCTAGTAAATATCTTAAGGTGTTTTGGTGACGAGAATAAGAATCAAGGAGACTTGATAACTAAAGTGAAAGACTTGAAAAAGTACATGGTACAAAAAGTATGAATTTTAAATAATAAAGTGAAAAATAGTAATTTTGCCCAATTTAAGTATCAATATGCAAGTTTGGAAAAACTAAGGTAACTAAGTGGTAGATTAAAGATTTCTAAGCATATGGATAAGTATAACCATATGGGTTATGACCCTAAACAAGTGTAACTAACCTTAAAAGAAAGTTAGTTAAAGAATAATTTTTCAACACGTAGATCAAGTAAACCGAGTCTATGGCATAAAATCGTAATTTTTTAAGAAGATTACAGGGTATCATTTACGTATTGATATAAGTAATTAAATTGATTCCAATGCTTTATTACTTATGTAGATAGAATACACAATTGCTTTAACGAGAATCTTACAACTTGGACTTAAAGGAAAATCTATCGGAATGAAAAAGTTCGGGTAAAAACATCAAGTAGAAGTAATAACGACGAGTATAATTAGATACATCGAATGTGATTTACTAATTTTGATAATATCTTAAAATTTATAATTTGAAAAACTATTTGAAAATAAATGAAAAATGACATTAATATATGTACACTAAGAAATATAATTTTTAAAAGTTAATAAACTAGTTAAGTATAGCTACACTAAAATAAATTAATTATAGTTAAATACTAGTAACTTGTGAGTTGATGGGAGTTAAGTGATGAATCATACCATTCCTATAAAATCTTGATAATGATAATTATTTATTGAATATAATATATTTATCTGAATATTTTTATTTAAAATATTAAAATAATAAGTAGTAATATTCAAATTCATAATTTTATACTTTATTATTAATATTAAACCATACTTTCCATAATAATAATTGGAGAGTGGAAGGGAAAGTCTTTTGAGCACTTAATGACGTTGAAACTATCATATAAAGATAGTTTTCCATTAACCTCGAGAAAATAGATGAAAATAACAAAAATTGAATGAAGTGAGTGAAATCGAGTAGGTCACAAAACATTAAATGGCATAGCCCGTTCATAAAAGAACACATCTAAGGCCAAGATTTCAAACCTTAAAATATTACACATAAGATAGAACATCTATTAAATTTCATGTAGTAGAGCACCACATAAGCCAAACCGACTTGGGGCAGGCTGTCTGGTTCGTGAATTAGATAGAAGCATTTATCAGCTTCTCCTTAACCTTGTTGATGTAATTAGTAAAATGTTCGTCCGTTTTGCCGGCCACCTCCCCTTTTTCCTTTCCTGATTCAACATTCTTGCTGCGGCCACCACCACCTACATTCGAGTAGGATCGGATCTTAAGCCTCGTTTGCTCGATATATGCAGAGAACTGGTTCTCAATATGGTATCCTGCACTTCCCTTATGATTAGTACCCTCCCCAATCGGGACCTTCGGATCGGATTTCTTCCCGCCCCTGGTCACCGATGCTGCTTCTTCATACAGTCCGAGTTTGGCCTTGGTCGTGCCCCGAGTGACTTCTTCTCCCCTTAGTTGCCCTGTCACGATGGTCAATGGTAGCTGAAAGATAAGGCAGGAGCACAGTACACTGCATGGAACGTAAATCATCTTGTGTTAGGTACCTTTGGGTTCGGTTTTATCTAATCCAGATACTGATCGATTGGTCATCAGCGCCGGTTCAGCTGCCTGTGCTATCTTTGCCGACTTGATTATGGGCACCTGATCGTCGTTGTTGTACTGAACTTTGTCGTCTTTCTCTTCCCCCGTCTCCACGGCGGTAATCGTGATATTCCTGAACACCGCCTGAGGCGAAGGGTGAGCCGGAGAGGCGGTTGCACGCCTGCCCGGAGGAATCATCCGGCGACCGATCGCCTTGAAGGCCGGACCTGTGCTCGTTCTTACTGCATCCAGGAGCCTCTCACAGGGGGAACTCGCCCGACCGTCGCGTTTCTTTTCCATCGTTTGTAAGGCGACACTTAGGTTGTCTCGTCGAGGTTACTTTCTTCTAGTCGTTGAGAGAGAGGGAGAGAGTCTTGCCCTAGATGTGTGGATGCTCAACTCGTTTGAGGCTGTATGTAATAGGAGGCATCTTCACCTTATATAAAACTTGAATTTTGTGTTTTGTGATATTAGAAAATTTATATAGAATAACTCTATATTCTTTATTGATGAGTTTTAATTTTTAAAATATATTTTAAATGACTCAAGTATAAAATAATTAGAACCAAAAAAATGAAATTTCTTATAAAAGCCAATAGGGGAAAAAATAATTTGGTAGTTTATAATCAAAATTCAATAAAAAGAATATAAACTAAGAGTTGTATTTTTAGTGGAACAATTCAACTTAAATGAAGTTAATTATGGGTCAGTGACAACATAGGGAAAAGAGTTTTTTTACTATTTGTTATTAAACTGTCAATTTTTACAAAATATTTGTACTATCAATTTAATTTAACCAAATGAAAAGGTACATACCATATAATAATTGAATTGATGGTTTAGGTGGATTCCGTGTGTGTGGAATGACCAAATTGATTATATTATCAACAAAGACCGTATCTGTGATTCTTTTTATGTGTGAAACCATGAAAGTAGTTCACACTAGCACGGAATTAACAATCAAATATACAATCAAAAGCTTCCTTTTCAATTGTTGGTGGCATGTTGCCTTAATTGTGTATTCGCTAAAAACTTGTAGGATTTTGGGTGTAATTTATCCAAGTAGAAAGTTCGATGGATGTAGAAGAATCTTGTGGAAGTCGGAGGGGAGGAAATTGGGTAAAGTATGAGGAGCTAGCTAGCTTAGCTGGGACTAATATCATCTGATGCCCTTATACTGGGGTAAAGTATGAGGGAATTTGGTAAAGTATAAGGGCATCAGATTCTCTCTTACTTGGGTATCCCCTCTTTTGACCAATGAACCCGTGTGAATATCACCTTGAGTGTCTAGTGGGTTGGTTCTCCATTGTCAGATTTTAGATCTATTTTCTAGTCACTTGTATTATACACTTCAAAAGTTATATATATATATATATATACACATATAAAATATATATTATGTAATTATATAGATCAAATTTCTACTAATAATGTTAGTATGGGTTGATATAGTACTAAAATAACAATAATAATAAATTAAAAGGAAGGATAAACTCAAAATTTATACTAAATATGATACAAGTAAGACAATCATGTCAAAAGTTAGTATTCAAAATTCATAAGATGCTTTTAAACAATAGGGTTCACATTGGACTAATTCCATTGTACTAAGGTTTATTCATGCAATAAATCAATTTAATCATATAAAATATGGGTAATTAAAGTAATCACAACATCACATAAAAGAAAACATAATCCTTAATTGACATGCTTAATATGATGAAATTAATTCACAAAGATAAGGTGCATTAATCACACATAGTAATGGAGATGCAATTTACAAAATCCAGAATAATTTGTTTGTGTTTGATTTCAAACCATAAACTCATTTTGTGAAAAATAATATATATATATATATATATATATATATATTCAAACCATAAGTGATAAATAATTTTCAAAAGAAGATAGTGTATAAACAGGATTATTTGGAGTAAAACTTAAATCATTGACGATAATAAAAAAATATTCAATAGTATATCACGAGATGTTTTCATTGAAAAATTAATAAAATAAAATAAAATAAAATAAAATAAAATAAAATGGATAGGTAGAATATATGTATGGTAAGAATAAAGGTCAGAATATATGTCTACCTAGAATAAAGTTTTAGTTTTATCAATAAATATATATATATATATATATATAATATTTTTGTTAATAAAATAGAAAAAATACAATAAAGAATTTTATTATCTATTATGGGAAGGGAGCATGATTATATTAGTTATTTTCTCAATTGATACGTTGATCATAAGTTTCCGAAATTTTAAACAAATTTGGTAAATTTTTTACTAACTCTAATTAAAGTGCTAGACACTACTTTTCCATAAAATAGTTGAAAATTTGTACCAAATTAATATTATAATAGTGATTGACATTAAATTGGATAACTTAAATTATTATTTATGGTGAGAGGTACATCTCATCAAAAAAATAAATTGAATTAAATTAAATTAATAGTGAGTTCCACTCATTAAATTTCTCAAGACAAAAAATTAAGATTTTATTATTCTCTACTATTACATTTCTTACTAAAAAAATATTATACTAATTTATCGAGATTAATTTTCTACATTTAAATTCCATGACATGTACTAATGATATTCAACAATATAATGATCTTATACAGATCTTATATAAGAATAATGCGTCTATATATTATGGATAAACTCGATAACAAGTTAGATAATATTCAAAGTAATATTTTTCGTATGTATATCTTTCACACCATTGAACAAGTATATACTCATGTTGGTAAGGAGTCACGTTGGGTTGTATTTACTTTAAAAGATCTCAAACTTGAGTCATTCAACTCCTTCAACTGGACTTCTTTGTATAGGACAAACCTATTCTGAAGACATGCACCTTCACTAATAACCTCAAATGTTCTCATTATAATAATATTAAACATATACAGGAGACATTCCTTAAGTTACTGGTTAATCCAATTGGTGACATTAGCTTCAATATTGGAAAAAATGAGGCTTAACTAGTATAAATAATGAAAATGGGCAAGGCTGCTGTAGCAGCAACATAGGCACACTTCTCTCTCATTCTAACCAGAACTTACTAGATCCAAATTTATTATGCTTGAATTAAGGTAATGTGTGTTAGATTTTACTCGAACATAATTATGGTATTGATAGTAATAAATGACTCATCGACTTTAGGGCTATAAATCACATGACTTTTAATCCTAGTAACTTTTATCATCGCTCATATTTGCTACGTACCATCAATACAAATGGTAATGGAGTTGGCCCATCACATGTTTTAACTCTATGATATTATTACCTTATTTTCATTTATCCAATACATTTATTATTTCATCATTATCTCACAAGTTATTGTATATTAGTTAAGTTACTAAAACTTTAAATTATATGGGGTTAATGTTCTTAGAGTTTTGTTTTATACATGATGATATGTATCGCACGAGATTCTAGTTTGGGGCGTGGTAATCTGGTGTCTTATTTACTCAGTTCCAAAGCTCGATAAATATAATTATGTAATCGTCGCTTGGGAGATCCATCATTTGGACACCTAAAATATTGACTACGTTGGTTTTCCATGTGATTTATTAATTTCATTGTGAGAATTATATTTTTAGCAAAACGTTTTCGTCCTACTTATTTTTTTTTTGCACAATCGTCCTACTTATCATGAATAAATATGATATACCTTTTTAATTAATTCACTCTAACATACGAGTACAATCTCTTTTATCTATTGTTTCTAGTGTACGTTGATTTATCATATTCATTGATGATTATACATGTATGATTTCGATATATCTAATGAAAACAAATGATTATGTATTTAGTATTTTTAAAACTTTCCCGTCATGATTCTAACTCACTTCTTCTCTCAAATTCGTGTTTTTCATTATAATAATGGTTGAGAGTATTGAACTTGTTAAAATAGTATAAAATATTTAAGGTAATTATGATATAATCTTGGTAATTAAGATCATATCATATATTCTATTTAAAATAGTTAATAAATAGACATATATATAATTGAGTTAGGGTTTGGAGAAAATATGTAGGTTTCAATTTCTCATCCCCAATGCCTCTGTATCAATATATTCGTTTTCTCTTTCCCTAATCCAATTTTCTAACATGGTATCAAAGCTATGATTTTCTGCTATTTTTAAGTTTTTTTTGATCTGAAGGCTCAAGACACGGTATAACTGAATTGTCGTAGAAGATGGAGAAAACGGATGCAACATTAACAATAAGGGAGTTGAAGGAAATTTTAGAAGGTATGGCCAAATTGCTTGTAGGAAGAGACGATGTATCGCCTCAACATAACAATACTCTCAATTGAGATTTGAAGTTGAAATTACTCCCAATAGAGTAGAGACTTGAAGGAACGAAAAACTATTTGAGTTGGTCGAGAAAGATGAGACTCATACTAGAGTCAAAATGTTTGGAAGACTACATTGACGACTCGTATGAAGAACCAACTGATACTACTAGCACATCATGGAAGGTGTAGAGGATGACTAATTCTCTGGTGGTTGCATGGATAATAGGACCACTTTCTCCTTCTATCGTGGGGTTGGTAGAAGGTATTAGTAAAGCATCTGATATATGAAAGATTTTGGCTACTCAATTATCTGGTATTGGGAATATGATGACTGTGATTGAAATTGAAGATAAGTTGGACGCACTAAAACAGGGGGAGTGAAATATAATAGAATACAATACTGAGCTGAAAAGGTTATAGTCCGAACTTGATCATTATGATCTATTAATTACATCTGATCCTTCAGATACAACTTCTATTAGAGCATAGATGGAGCGACGATGTGTGATTCACCTCCTGAGGGGACTAAATCTAGAATATGAATACAAGAGAGCAATGATATGTCATCAGTCTCCAATTCCTCCGATGGAAGATGTTATTGCTACACTAATTCATGAGGAGTCAAGACAAAAGGTTATGAACACTTCTAAGATATCAACAATACCAGTTCGCTCTACTCTAGCAAAACCGATTATTGACAACCGACAATGCTATAATTGTGGGAAGAATGGACATATTAGCTGGAATTGTTCCTCGACATGTATTCCTACATGGGGTGGAACAAGTCATAGCATTAGAGGATGTGGAGCCTGAGGTCAAGGTCGAGGTTATGGACGATTTGGGGGACAAACCTATCGTGCTAAAGGTGCTGACATTTTAAATGACGATATGTGTTATGCTGATGCTGACTCTGGTACTATTGCACATGCATTTTCTTCTCAACCATCTTCCACATAATGGATTATTGATTCAGGCGCATCTAGACACGTGACAGGAACATCAGTAGAGTTTATTATATATACTGGTTCTCCACCTTTTTCCCATAATAGAGTTCAAACTGCTAATGGCACATTTCAATCGGTTATGGGGTTTGGCTCGATTAAATGCACTTCATCAATTACATTATCATCATTTCTACATGTCCCATCATTTTCGGTTAATCTATTATCAGTTAGTGCAATTAGTGATCAATTGAACTGTCAAGTAATCTTTGATCGAGATTCATGTGTCATTCAGGAAAGGAATACCAAGAGAATAATTGGGATCGGACGGAGGCTTGATGGATTGTGGTATCTTATGAGAGATGAGTCTAGCGCAGCTTTAACCACTACTTTGTCTGAACGAGCAATGAATGAAGTTATATTGGAGCATCGTCGTCTTGGTCATCTATCGTTTGAGAATCTTAAGAGGGTAAGGCCTGACTTGATGAATAATGTAAAACATAGCAAGCTTGTATGTGATGCTTGTGAGTTTGGAAAACATACAAGAACACGTTATTCTTCTACTGGTTTAAGAAGTATTTCACCATTTTCGTTGATACATTCTGATGTTTGGGGACCATGTCTAGTTACTTCGATTGGTGAATTCAGATGGTTTATTACATTTATTGATTGTTACTTAAGGATAACATGGGTATATTTGATGAAAAATAAATCTGAGACATTGGTTTACTTTAAAGATTTTTTAGCTTTGGTGCAAACACAATATAATGCCAAAGTAAGTACTCTTCATACAGATAATGGTACTGAATATGTTAATAGAGAATTCTCATTGTATTTATCTACAAAGGGGATTCTGTATCAGACCACATGTCCAGATACACCAGAATAGAATGGAGTGGCAGAACGGAAGAATCGACACTTGTTAGAGGTAGCTCGCACTCTTCTATTTACAATGAATATTCCAAAATATCTATGAAGTGAAGTAGTATTGATGACAACATATTTAATTAACTGGATGCCTTCTCAGATATTAAACTTTCAATCTCCTTGTGAACTTTTGATGGGACGCAACATACATGCAGTCCATCCTCGTGTATTTGGTTGCGTATGTTTTGTGAGAGATCATCGTCCCACAATAACTAAACTTGATCCACATGCATTGAAGTGTATTTATGTAGGCTATTCTAGCACTCAGAAAGGTTACAAGTGCTGGTGTCCAAGTGAGAGAAGACTTTTTGTGAGTATGGATGTAACATTTCGTGAGAATGAACCATTTTATGGTGAATCAACAACGTCATCCACAATGCTAGATGATTTGACTGGAGTACAACATGGAAATGAAGAGAGAATTAGTGATAATAAAGAAGATGATGTCATTGTAGGTATAATCCTATGTCCTAAGAGATCGAATAGCAATGAAGAAGGGACCAATGAACCAGAATTGAAAGTTTATAGTAGAAGGAACAAGAGTTGTGCTCAGGGGGAGGAAGATAAAGAAGATGATGGAGAGCGACAAGAACAGATACTTATACCACACTTATTGCTCTCATGTGTCCTAAATATCCATCAATCTTCTGACGATTCCTCATCATCACCGGATGTCCCAGATACCCATCAATCTCTTGACGATTCTTCGTCATCATCTAATGGTAATGAATCTCTGCCCATTGCTATTCGTAAAGAACCTTGAGCTAATATATGAAAACCTCCAATTAGATATGGTTATGAACATGATATATCTAATTATGTCTCATATGAATCTGTCCCATCTACATACAAGACCTTTATTATATCATTATAGTTAGTACACATACCAAGAAATTGGCAAGAGGCCAAAAATGATCCAAAGTGGCTTGCAGCAATGCATGAGGAGATGCGTGCATTAGAGAAAAATAAGACTTGGGAACTAGCATTACTTCCAAGCGGAAAAAAGGTTGTTGGATGCAAATGGGTATTCACTATTAAGCAAAATGATGAAGGAAAGGTTGAAAGGTATAAAGCAGGATTGGTAGCAAAAGGCTACAGCCAGACCTATGGAATAGATTATGATGAGACATTTGCACCAGTTGCTAAAATGAGTACCGTCAGAATACTTATATCATGTGCTGCCAATTTTGGATGGAAATTACATCAATTAGATGTAAAGAATGCATTTTTGCATGAAGACTTATAAGAAGAGGTATATATGGAGATTCCACCTGGATTTGATACAATGAAGACCACTGGAAGGGTATGTAAACTTAAGAAGTCTTTGTATGGACTCAAGTAATCACCAAGAGCTTGGTTTAACCGATTTCGACATGCAATAGTTAGAATGGGGTATCAACAATGCAATGGAGATCACATAGTTTTCTATCAATACTCAAATAGTCAAGTTGCTATCCTTGCAGTATATGTAGATGATATTATTATAACTGGACATGATAGCGATGAGATATTGCGATTAAAGCAAAGATTGAGCAAAGAATTTGAAGTGAAAGATTTGGGTGCACTTAAGTATTTTCTCGGTATTGAGATAGTTAGGTCTAGGACAGACATAGTGCTTTCTCAAAGAAAATATCTATTGGATCTACTTACTGAAACAAGGATGTTGGGTTGTCGAATTGTTGCCACTCCAATTGAACCAAATCATAAGCTATGTGCTTAGTCAGGGGACACAGTGGATAAAGAACAATACCAAAGAATTGTGGGATGACTTATCTACTTGTGTCACACACGACCGGACATCACATATGCGGTTAGTATTGTAAGTAGATATATGCATGATCCTAGGATAGAATATTGGGAGGCAGTTATGCGAATATTGAGATATCTAAAGAGTAGCCCAGGAAAAGACCTTTGGTTCAAGTCTCGAGCTCATACTAAAGTTGAAGGATTTTGTGACTCTGATTGGGCTAGTTGTGTTTACTTGTGTCACACACGACCTGACATCACATATGCGGTTAGTATTGTAAGTAGATATATGCATGATCCTAGGACAGAATATTGGGAGGCAGTTATGCGAATATTGAGATATCTAAAGAGTAGCCCGGGAAAAGGCCTTTGGTTCAAGTCTCGAGGTCATACTAAAGTTGAAGGATTTTGTGACTCTGATTGGGCTAGTTGTGTAGATGATAGAAGATTGACATCAGGTTATTGCGTGTTTGTTGGAGGTAATCTTGTATCTTGGAGAAGTAAGAAACAGGAGGTGGTCGCAAGATCAACGACAGAGGCAGAATACAGAGCTATGACTTAAGGCATATGTGAGATAATATGGATAAAGAACTTATTGATGGAGTTGTGTTTATTTAGGAAAGAACCCATTAAGTTATGGTGTGATAATAAATCAGCAATCAGCATTGCTAACAATCCAGTTCAACATGATATAACCAAACATATTGAAATTGATCGATTCTTCATCAAAGAGAAACTTGAGAGCAAGATCGTGGAGCTACACTACATGAAGAGTGGCAAATAATTAGCAGATTGTTTAACTAAAGGATTAGGACCTAAAGAGTGGATTAATATTTGTAACAAGATGGGAATGATAGATATTTATCGCCCATCTTGAGGGGGAGTGTTGAAATAGTATAAGATATTTAAGGTAATTACGATATAATCTTGGTAATTAAGATTATATCATATATTCTATTTAAGGTAGTTAATAAATAGACATGTATATAATTGAGTTAGGGTTTGGAGAAAATATGTAGGTTTCAATTTCTCATCCCCAATGCCTCTCTATCAATATATTCGTTTTCTCTTTCCCTAATCTAGTTTTCTAACAGAACTACTATTTTTAGTCATATTTTTAGCAACACAGTTTTATCCATAAGTCATCTTGCCCTTAGATTTTATAATAAAATGGTCACGTCCCGATTTGGTTTTTAAGGTCGGGGTCTAATGACAAACTACCACGTTCTTTCAGTACTACAATGGTGGGTACCCTCACCAAAGTAGCACTGACATGACCACGACTCATAATAAAATATTTATAAATTTAAGCAAAAATTTATTTTTTTCTTAAATTAAAGTAGTGTGCCCAAAATGAATGCAATTTTTCCACGGGAATACAACAATTGATAAGTAAAGCACATAAACATTCGTATGCATCTTTCGAGATTCATACCTTGATTCGCATGTGAGAGTTGGCAATAGCTTGGACTCATGCCTCTTGGTGCTCTCTCATTCACCTGTAATTATTTAGTTTCCGATATTGGGATACAACATGACTTATAACCCAAGTATTTACTCAAATTATTTAACATAAAAATTTTCATGATTTTTAGTTCATTATTCATGCAATTTCCATGGTGATAACTCCATCTTTTAATCTTTCGAAGTTGTTGGTTATTATGGGAAAACTCAATTCTCATCTCTTATAACAACCAATCAATAGCACACACCATCATCACAAGTTTAAAGGATATGGTATGTACATCGCTTTGTCCCGAAGGTCTCACACACGAGAACTTAGGACTATTAGGGATAAGTGTGTTATATTTTACACTCCTAAGGCACATCCTAAGATGATTGTCCCCCTCATATTAATGTTGATGATATAAGCACACGACATCATCACAAGTTTACAATTGGCGACATGTCCTTTGTCATGTTCACTGAGGTCTCATACACGAGATGTCACGCCCCAACCCGGCTCGGTCGGAACCCCGTGAACAACCCGCCACTCTCTTTGACCTGAATGAGATCACTTCTCCTCAGGTCATGAAGAGTCAAGCGTAATTTCTACCATCGTTCCCTGGAATAATATTATGCAAAACTAATAGCATAAAAGTAAAATATATGGGTTTATAGGCTTAGTAGAGGGACCCTTTAAAGATAGTCTTTTTCCTAAAAAATTTTTTAAACTGAGAGGGTGAGTTCTACGACTCAATGTGCGGGTGTTAGGGTGAGTTTTCGTAAAGGAAAAAGAAAGTTTATAATCCTTTTTGTTCACAGGTTTTGTGGGTTTAATTCCTTCTTAGAAAAATGTTTCAATACTTCCCCTTGCTTGGGTTTGGTTTAGCATACAACCACACCCGCCCTTTATCAAAAAGGGTTTACACATTCGTAGACCAGTCTCCAACTGCTCCACGTGTAGACCAAAGCGTCTTTACTGCCCACCCTTATAGAAGTTCTTGACTTCTACCCTTAGTGTGAGTAGGCATCAATTATTCGACCCTCAAACCTGTATAATACTCCGTGTCTACGATGTGAGACGAGATCTCTCCCGTTCTGACCTTGGTCTCAGTGCATAGGAAGCTACTCCGAGCTTCGAGACTCACTGGATGACGAAAATTCCCTTATTCTCCCAAGGTCATCCAACAGCCCTTAGAACCAACACTACTACATGTTGGATGCCTTGATGGTTCTGTATCTCAACATGCACATACAAAAATGTTTTAAATTTAGACCTTTATCTTTGGTGCCACCAGCCCAACAAATTCAGTGACCTGACTTTGGATCGATAAGTATCAGTCCAACAAGTTCAACGACCTAGCTTCAACTCAGTAGCTACTATCCCAACGAGTTCTATGATCCAGCTTCAACTGGATGGCTTCATCACACAATTTAACCATTTATGGTAAATTTTTCATAATGCTTAGGAATTACGATTTTTATCTATGGGTTCAAGCCCGTTCCCATTGGCCTTGGGGTCACTTCATGAGTTTTTCCAAAATTAGGCATTGGACCCTATTAGTTTCAAAATCGAGGCCTCATGCCAACTACAACAATTCCAACTCTAATAAGAAATGTCTCCTAAAAGATTTAAGCAGGTTCACGTAGTCAGGGGAGACCATTCCTGAAAAGGATTTTCAAAATAAAAAAGGTGCTTATCACCTCAATCGGGTATGATGTTTGAAATCCCACTCACATGATACGACGTAACTCATTTCTGACGGAATCTCGACCAGCTACTTGCTCCTTTGCATGAGTCCTGGAATCGTCCGTCCTACATGGTCCGAGCATTAACATTAGAACAATCGAAACGAAGAGCATCATACTTGCACGTATGGGCACCCAAGTCCTTAATTATGCATTAATTACAATTAGGTCCCTAAAGCTCATAATTTTGCCATTAGGTCCCTATTGCTCAATTATCTTTAATTAAGTCCCTAAGGTTTCTAATTTTCTTCTTACGTCCTTAATTTTCCCAAAATTACCAATTATTCCTTAATTTTTCAAATTTACCAATTGATCCCCACATTTCCTCAAAATCGCCGATTAGCCCTAAATTTCATCAAAATTGCCAATTGGCCATCAATTGGAATTTAATTTCACAAAAGTCTCCCAAATTTCCTTTAATTGCAATTCAGCCCCAAAATTTTCAAAAATCCCCAATTTTCCCCAATTTTCTCAATTCTTTGCATTTTAACCCTTGAATCTATGTTTCATCAAATTAACCACACAAACTTAGTTAATTGTCCCCTATCATAATCTTAATCATCTTCCCTATGTCTCATGATTCATTGCAAGCTTTAAAACACTAGATTTGGCTTAGAAATGAGCTCAAACGGAGCTTAGTCGGAAAATCGTCCTAGAGAAAGAAAGCTTCGATTGCTCACTGATGAGGATCCGATGATGGAAGCTTTTGCTTCCACTAAATTGTTCACTTCCTTGGAATCCTCCCTAGATCAAACCGCGCTTCAATTGGTGGCCTGAGCAGTACGAATTTCTCAACTTAGTTTTTAGGCAAAATGCACTATGAATAGTCATTTCCTCAATTCTTATCTACCAATGGTCTATTGATCGATCCGGTGCGACATGGTTCGGTGACCCGAAATCGAAAATCGGTCGATTCATGCCCAATTCGATTGGTTTTCCAAAAGTTAAAAATTTCTAAATTCTTCTAAATTTATTTTCAATCTAATGGTGACTTCAATTTTCCGATTTGATATTTTTAAGCCACTTAGAAAAATAAATTTTTGAACTGGTTCACCTTGAACTGGTCCGATTTTCACATCCAATCCACTTCATGGTTCGTTTCCATGATGTTTAGGTATTTCTTGGCTACTTGGAATTTTCCAAATCCCAGTTTTGACCCCTTTTTACCACTTCCGGTTCACTTATACCTCAAATTTCTCTGGAAAATTTTTTATTCTCTTTTCTGATTTATGGAACCCGTCCCCTAGGAAACCGAGAGGAAAACGGGTACTATTATCGAAAAATTGAGCCAATTTAATCAATATATAATAGTAAAGAAGGGTTAACATGTTAAATTGGAAAATCCAAAGTGACAAAAATTCACAAAAATTGTGAGAAAGAATCGGGTAGTGGAATTAAGGATGGAATCAAACCGGTTCGGGGTGAACCAGACCCGAATCAGACTGAACCAGAATGAACCATAGTGAACCGGTTCACAAATTCATTTTTCTAAGTGGCTAAAAAATGTCAATTTGGGAAATTAAGGCCACCATTAGATAGAAAATGAATTTAAAAATTTTTAAATTTCAGAAAACCGGTTGAATCGGCTTCGAACTGGCCAATTTTCATGTTCGGGATAGTGAACCCAGTTGGACTGGACCGGTCAACGAATTAGACCGGTTAGCGGACCAAACCAGTCAATGGCCAATAGTGCCCGTTAATGGCCACACAGACACGAGCAACCAATAGGAGGCTGCCACATGTCTAGTCAACGGCCAGCTGGTGACTAGTCAGCATGCCATGTAGACACGAGCAGCCAATGAGAGGCTGCCAAGTGTTCGGTTAATGGGTCAACGACTGACGCAACAGCCGAGCTGGCACTCCACGTAAAAAAACTGACCAATCACAACTCACCATGTAGCATGACCACCACGTCGTCGTCTTCAATCTTCAGATGCTCACAAAGAGAACGGAGGAGAGGTAGACATCAGAAAAGCTAGAGTCTCCGGTGACTTGAAAAACTCTACGGTCAAGTTGTTGGTGGCCGAGTCAGAGGCCGAGTTCGAGTCTTACGCCGACGGGTAGCTTGAGCAGTTGTCAAGCTCACTATATAAAGAGCACCTCTCCATTCATTCTCAACATCCCACAATCGAGCAAAAAAGAAAAAGAGTGCATTTTCTAATGAGCAGCAAACTAGAGCTCTGATGACGGGTGAAATCCCCACCAGAGAAGCTTTGGAGGGTGGCATTAGAACTGGTGGAGAACATTCGAGGTCCAGACACTCTCAGAACGAACCAAGACCTACTAGAAAAGTGGGAAGGGGATCACACAATGAAGTCACTTCGAAGCTCAAAACAACAAGCTCCTAACCGACCCAACATCGACTATTGCGGCCCTCCCACCACTCGTAGTGGCCATATCTAACCGTCTAAAGCCCTATGCATCCTCCCTTCAAACCCCAGTAAGCTCAATTTTGCCTCCCCCCATTGGAATTTATGAGTTTCAAAGCTGCACCCCCGAAACTTCTCTCTTCAAATTCCCGCATGACAGCGGTGAATTGTGGTGGAATCTAGTCTTGGTAGGTTTAGCTCGACTGGCACTAGCTGCCCCACCTCAAGCTCCGGCCACCGCCCCTCCATCGGAAAGATACGTAAGCTTTCTCTCTCTAATGTAAATTTTTCGGTGGAGCTCTGACGAGGCTTGAAACTCAACCAAATTTGGAAATTTGAAGTGTAGGATAATCGAAGGGAGCTAGAGGAGACAAATTGAGGCAAGAATTGGAGAAATTAAGGACTTATAGGCTGCCAATTGGGCAAGGTAAGATATGTAGTTCCTATGCTTAAATTGGGGAAGAAGATGAAGTTTAATTTGGATTTTGGGGACTTTTATGCAATCTTCAAATAATTAAAGGACTGAACCTCAAATTCACAAAATTGAAGGTGTTTTCATGAAATCCACCCGAATTGAGGGCCAATTGGCAATTGGGCGAAATAGGGGGCAAATTGGGAAATTTCTTAAAGTTGGGAACCAAATTACAATTTTTGAAAAATTTAGAACTAAAGGACAATTTTGATAAATTAAGGGATAATTGGTGAAATTAAAAGAGTTAAGGACCCAAAATGAATAATTGGATACCATGGGCTTAATAAAGTTTAAAGAGAAATCAGGGACCCAAATGCAATTTAAGCAAAGTACGGGGCCCTAGGTGCAAATATGAGAAAGTGTGTGACCCATTCATCACCACACCTTGATATGAACACTTGTAACCTGCAGAAACGGATTACTCAAGCGCCGACCCCTAGAAGCGTAACGAGGAGAGAGACTCCGCCGGCGCGACCCCGCTGAAATCACTAGGTGAGTGAGAACTGCTATAACGTCAATTCTAGTTGGAATGACGGTTTAGCTTTGAAAACAGTTTTCTTTGAATTAGCCTCCCCTGACTGGATGACTCTGCTTAAAACATTTGAGAGCTAATTTTAGGCTTAGGCTCGGTATGCCAATGCGCCCAAGGCCGATGGATATGGGCATGGACGCGTCCAGAACTAGTATATGATAAATGATGCTAAAAGATACAAATAATGGAAAATTTGTGTGATACCCATCATTTGAACCCTACCCCTTAAAGACAAGGAATCTGGGGAAAGATTCGGTTAACTCGGGTGAGAAAATCAAACTGGTTCACAAACTCCAATGTTAGAGAAACGGAAAAACAAGAAATTTACAAATTCCGAGTGACCTAAAGAGTCATAAAAGTCATGGGAAAGGACTTTGAGATAAATTGGAAGTGAAAACTAGACCGGTTCAGGTGAACCAGACCTGAATCAAATTGAATTAGTTTAAACCGGTTTGAATCACTATTGAACCGATTTCTAAATTCATTTTCTACGTGGCTTAGAAAATTCAAATTGGAGAATTGAAGCCATCATTGGATAGAGAATAAATTTAGAAATTTTTAATTTTAAAAACTCTGTTGAATCGAGCATGAACTGGCTGGTTTAAGCATTGAACCCGATTCGGACCAGTCCGGTTCAAAACAGTGTCATCTTCTTCCTTTAGATGACAACACTATTCACTCGCCGAAAAATCGAGCAGCGCCGGTGGAGATGAAAAGTCTCCATTCATGAAGTTTCAGGCAATGAATGATCGCCATAAAGACACCAATCAGACATCCTAGGAGTCCCCGAGCTTCCTATATAAAGAGCTCCTCCTCATTCATCCTACTCACACCTGAAAACTCCCCTCTCTCTCTCTCTGTACACCTCCAATTTCCAGTGAAGCTCGAACTAGAGCTCTGACTTGGGAATTTTTTTAAGCTAAATAAGGTGAGGTTGGGTTCCTTAGATTTGGGGAGAAGTCAACTACCCGGTGGTAGTTTCCATTTGCTCTGAGGGTCACTCGAGAAGCGTTGGCGTGAACAAATAGTGAAGCAGCACCGACAGACCAAAGTTGCCCTATTTTGGTCAAGCTAAATATGACCAATTTGAGCCCTTCTCAGGCCAAACCAAGCTTTCCCAATACTTCCACAGCCCTCATACAACTAAATTAGAGTAGAAAGGTAAGCCAATTTGGTTCTCCTCTGTAAATTTCGATTAGTGTTAGAGAGAGAACCCACGAAACTTCACTAACTGAATTCTTACTCAATTCGATATGAATTGATGCAATTCTTGATCCTAGGAGGAACCTAAGGATGAGAGTTATCTGCCTAGATCGAAAGCTCGACCGTCGCACCCCCAACGGTAAGCTTTCGAAGCTTTCTCTCTCTAAGTCCAATTTTTCGATGAAGCTCCGTTTGAGTTCAATTTGGAGCCAAATGACGTGATTCAAAGTTTTATTGAATCGCGTGAAAGTGTAGGAGCTCAATTTTACCTTCAATTTCAAAAATTACACCCGATTGAATGGTCAATTTGATAAAATCAAATTCAACCAGTTTGAAAGGGGAAATTGGGGGAAAATTTGGGGAAATTTGGGTATTTTGAAAAAATCGAGGGACCAAAGTGATATTTCCCAAAATTGAGGGCCAATTGGCCATGAAAAATATGTTGCAGGGCCAATTGGTCGATTTTTGAAATTATTGGGGTTAAATTGCCATTTTTGTAAGCTGGGGGCAAAATGGTAATTTTTGAAAAGTTGGGAACCAAATTGGAAATTTGGGAAACTTGAACCCCTTTTTGTGATTTTGAATAAATTGAGGTCCCAAAGTAAATTTTAGAAGTTTTGGGACTCAATTTGGGGAAAAGTTTACATTAGAGACCTAAAGTTAAGGAAAAAGAACTTTAGGGATCTAAATGTAAATAATTGAAAAGTTTGGGCATTTTGCTCATACGTGAGGAAATAGGGCTATTATGCCAAATATTAATAGACAATGATGTCCAAATTGTGTGGGCGCATGAAGGACTGGAAACGCTAGTAAGGATAAGTTCGTGTGGAGGCAAAAAGCCGATTAAGCGGAAGACACTGCATTTATCAGGTGAGTGGGAATTTTCACATCATATTCGTTTGGGATGATGAGTACCTTGAAATGAAAAACCACTACCATTTGGAAATTTAACATCACACCTGGTTGGAGTGATGTGGAAACTACGTGAAAAAACTAATTAACGGTTGTAAGTAGATCATACCCAATTGGTATGATGAACTTCCTGGAAGGAAGTGGAAAAGCCGTTTACCGATTGTAAGCGGAGATGTCATCACACCCACTTGGTGTGATCGACGAGTGAAAAGATATTTTTGTTAGAAGTGTTCTCCCCTGACTATGTGCCACTGCTTAAAAATTTTGGGAGACCTTCTTGACGAGAGCTCGAATAGCTCAGATTGGCCAGATGCCTCGGTTTTGGAACTTGGGGGCTAAAATGCCCGATTTTGAAAATCTCGTAAATTGGGTCCAAGGCCAGTTGGCACGAGCAAGAGGTCGTAAACAAACATGATGTTAAGCCATGAAAATTTTAATGAATGATGTGATTTGGCCATGGTACCAAGACATGACCGACATACTCGATGGAATGACGACAGTGCGACAAGACTAGGTCGACAGACCGGTATAGACAAATAGTTGCAGGTCGAGTGGAGGGACGAGGCCTTTGGACCAGTGGCACCAAAGATTAATGGCTTATATGGAAAACTTTGTTTATGCATGCACTTGAGGTTCGAGACCATTAAGATGCCCAAGAGGGGTAGTGATCCGTCCTAAGCGCTGTTGGACGACATGGTGGAGATAAGGGCAGTTTGTCATGCCAGTAGTTAGGGAAGCTCGACGTAGCTTCATACGCATGAGCACGGGGTGGAGTCGGGATGAGGTCTCTATCCTCATATGGAAACGAAGTTGCTTTTCGGGTTTGAGGGTCGGATGTCACGAACATCTACTCATTCCCACGGTAGAAGTGGACGAGCTTCTATCTAGGTTGTCGGTAAAGTCGCTCCAATGCCACAAGTGGGTGTAGTGGACGGGCTGTGTCACGCCTCGACCCGGTTTGGTTAGATCCCTATGAACAACCTGTCGCTCTCCTGGTTCAAGAGGAGTTTCCCCCTTCTTTAACTCAAGAGGAGCCAAGCGTACTTTCAACCTTGTTTCCTAGAAAGACATATATCAAATAAAATGTAAGATTAAGAGAATTTAAGCATAACTGACAGAGGGTATGACTTGGTGTTATCCCTAGTAATTTTCTCTATTTCCTGAAAAGGGATAATGTCACGCCTCGACCCGGTTTGGTCGGATCCCTGTGAACAACCCACCACTCTCCTGGTTTATTAAAGGGTTTCCCCTTATTATAATCCGTAAAGAGTAAGGCGTCCTTTAAACCTTCACCATTTCCTAGAATAACATAATCAAAACTGCATGAAATTTTAAACTTTACATACCTGTCTTACAGGCATCTTAGTTGATTTTCTTTTAGGGTAGGCTTTCCGGGATTTCCTAAAGGGATATAAGGGAGTGGGTGAGTATGACTACTCAGTGAATGGGTTTTTAAAGGTCTACTTTTTACTTTTAAGAAAAACATTTATATGAAGTGTGACAGACTCCTTTCTTTTCAAAAATCCCTTCATTTAAAAATTTGGGTTTTTCCATTATTTCTTAGTTACCGGTGTGTCATCACCCAACACAAATCCTTCATCATAAAGGTTACACACATTTGCAAGTCAGTATCACTACAGAACCCGCTAGTGGCTTCGGAGCGACTTTTCCTACCACCCGGATAGAAGTACGGCCACTTCTACCCTGGGAATGAGTGGATGTACGCGACATTCGACCCACAATCCCGAAATCACTTCTTCGTGTCTGTATGAGGACAGAGACCTCATCCCGTCCCCACCCCGGTGTCATGCGCTTGGTGCTACTCCATATTTCGCACAGACACCTGGAACGATGATCTGCCCTTATACTCATCGGGTCGTCCAGGGCCCTTAGGACACATCACTACCCCTCATGGGTATCTTGATGATCCCGTACTCATAGTGCTTGCACAAACAATGTTTTCTTATCATGACATGTAATATGTGGTGCCACTGGTCCAACGGCCATGACTCTCAACTCAACTAACAACTGTTTGTCTTGACTAGTCCGTCGATCTGTCATGTCGCACTGCTGCTAGTTGATTGAGCATGTCGGTCCTATCTTGGTACCATGGCCAAACAATTCACTTATTAAGTTTTATGGCACATATATCATGTTCGTTTACGAGCTCCAGAATGAGCTTATTAAGTTTTTAACGCCCGAACAAGCTCAAACGGAGCTTCGCCGGAAAACAGATTATAGAGAGAGAAAGCTTCGATTTCTCACCGGTGAGGGCACATCGGTCCGAGCTTTCAATCTAGGCAGATAGCTCTCATCTTGAGGTTCATCCTAGAATCAAGAATCACATCAATTGATGTCGAATTGAGTTAGAATTACATTATTGAAATTCTACTAGTTCTCTCTCTAACATCGACGGGAAATTGTAGAGTGGAGCCAAATTGGCTTACCTTTCAGTCCTAATTCGGCCGTGGGAGGGCGGAGGAAGTGTTGGGGAGGCTTGGTTTGACCTAAGTAGAGCTTGAAATGGCCAATTTCAACTCAATCAAAACAGGGCAGCTTCGGTCCGTCGGTACTGCTTCACTATTCCATCATGTCGGCACTTCTCTAATTATTCTCGGATTGACTAGAGTTTGCTATCAGATAGCTGACTTCTCCCCGGTTCTAAAGAGCCTGACCTATCCTTCCGAGGTTAAGAAAAATTTTCAAGTCGAAGCTCTGGTTTTAACTTCACTAGAAAATAGAGTAGTAGAGAAAGAGAGAGAGAGAGAGAAGTGTTCGGGTGTGAGGAGAATGAATGGGGATGATCTCTTTATATAGGTGTAAAACCGTATATTAAATGGGAGAGATTTATTACTAGTATTAATATTGCCATAAATTATTTGTATTAATTCTAATAATTTAATTTAGGTATTAAATTATTTGTATTAATTATAATAATTTAATTTAGGTATTATATTATTGGTATTAATTACAATAATTTAATTTAGGTATTAATTACAATAATTAAATATATATTAATTTATGGCTATTTATGATAAGGCGTACGTTCGCATAAAAAGTTTTGACCGAAATTTCGGGTTACAAAAAAATCATACTTCTTAAGAGGTCACCCATCCTCACACTACTCTTGTACAAGCACGCTTAACTTTAAAATTCTTACAAATTCTTGTGTACCTGAACCAATTTGGTTTTTCTCTTCTAATTTATTTTAAATTTCTTTTCCAAGGTTTAATGAACCTTTTGGATCATCCGGAAGTTGTAAATTTTTAAATTGATTGTTCCCAAATGATCGGGTTTGTAAACCGGCTCGGTTTTCTTACTCGGGTTGACCGGTTCTTTCCCAGTTTTCCTTAACTCAAAAGTGCAGGGTTTACAGATAAAATAATGGTTGAGTTTCTACAACTCAGTGAATGAGTTTTTTTTAAAAAAAAATGAAGTTTTGATAAAAATAGTTTTCAAGTTGGAGTGTGCCAGACTTCTTAATTCCTTTTAATTTTCTCATCTTCAAATGTCGATTTTTAAAATCATTTCTCATCATAACAATGTGTTTATCAACTAACACACGCCCTTTATCATGAAGGAACACACAATCGCAGGCCAACCTATCCAATGAACCCACTTGTGGCATCAGAGCGAGTTTACTAGCCACCTAAATAGAAACACGTCCACTTCTACCTTAAAAATGAGTGAATATTCGCGACACCCGACCCTCAATCCCGTAACAAAACTCCGTGTCCATATGAGGACAGAGACCTCATCTTGTCCCCACCCCAGTCTCATGCGCTTGAAGCTACGTGGAGTTTCATAAGACTTTTGGTACGACTAACTGCCATTATATCCACCATGTCGTCCAGAGCCCTGTGACCCATCACTACACCTCTTGGGCATCTTGAAAGTCTTGTAACATAGTGCATGCACAATCAACAATTTTTCACATAATTCCATATAATCTGTGGTGTCATTGGTCCGAAGGCCTCGACCCTCAACTTGACCTGCAACTGTTTATCTTGACTAGTACGAAGACTTGTTATGTCGCATTGCCACTAGTCCATCGAGTATATTGGTCCTATCTCGGTACCATGGCCAAACAACTCATTTACTTAAGTTTTTATGAGATATTAATCATGTTTGCTTATGAGCTCCTGCTCGTGTCAACTAGCTTAGGGCCCATTATTCGAGATTTTCAAAATCAAGCGTATTAGCCCCCAAGTTTCAAAACCATGGCCTCCGGCCTATATGAGCTATTCGAGCTCCCGTCAAGAAGGTCTCCCAAAAATTTTTAGCAGTGGCACATAGTTAGGGGAGAGAACTTCCAACTAGGTATGAAGACGTCTCCGCTTATAACCGATAAGTGGGTTTTCCACTTCTAGGAAGTTTCATCATACCAACCGGGTATGATCTACTTACAACCAGTAAATAGTTTTTCCGTGAGATTTTTATATCACTCTTTGCAGATGTGATAATTAAAATACCACTTAGCAGTGAATTTTCTTTTCTGAGTTGCTTATCATCCCAATAGGGTATGATATTAAATCCCGCTCACCTGATTGTGCAGTGTATTTCCTCTAAATCGGCTTTCGTCCCTTGCGAGCTTTGCTTCAGCTAGTCTTCTCGATATGTCATGTTCCTACACTGTATGAACATCCTTTTTCATTATTATTTGGCTTGATAGTCTTCATTCCTTATGAATGATTAAAAATATCTAACTTTTCAAATATTTGCAATTTGGTCCGTAAAGTTCTTTTTCTTTTACGTTAGGCCCCAAATGCAGAGTTTTCCCTAAATTGAGTCCCGAAACTTTAAAAATTCTCCTTAGGACCTCAATTTATTCAAATTCACAAAAGGGGTTCAAGTTTCCTGAATTCCCAATTTGGTCCCCAATTTTTCCAAAATTACCATTTTGTCATTCCTTTACCAAAATGGTAAGTTTTACCCATAAAATTCTAAAATTTGCTCAATTGGTCCTCTAACACTCTTATTGTAAACACTGCACTTTTGAGTTAAGAAAAACCCGGAAAGAACTGGCCAACCTGAGTAAGAAAATTGAGTCGGTTTACAAACCCGATCATATGAGAACAAGCAATTTGGAAATTTCAACTTCCGGGTGATCCAAATGGTTTATTAAACCTTGGAAAAGAAATTTAAAACATAATAAAGATAAAAACTAAATTGGTTCAAGTGAATGAGATTTCATAAGAATTTTGAAGTTACGCATGCTTGCCTAAGAGTAGTGTGAGGATGGGTGACTTCCTGGGAAGTATGAATTTTTTTATAACCCGAAATTTCGGTAAAAATTTTTTATGTACGTCTTATCATAAATAACCATAAATTAATATATATTTAATTATTGTAATTAATATCAATAATTTAATACCTAAATTAAATTATTGAAATTAATACAAATAATTTAATTTCAAAATTAAATTATTGGAATTAATACCGAAATTAAATTATTGGAATTAATACCGAAATTTAATTCCAATAATTTATTGCAATATTAATACTAGTAATAAATCTCGCCCATTTAATACACGGGTTTTACGCCTATATAAAGAGGTTATCCCCATTCATTCTCCTTACACCCGAACACTTCTCTCTCTCTCTCTCTCTCTCTATTACTCCATTTCCCGATAAAGCTCGAACTAGAGCTTCGACTTCAACAAAGGTCGGGCTCTTTGGAAACGAGGAGAAGACAGCTATTTGATAGCAAACTCTAGTCAATTCAAGAATCGTTGGAGAAGCGCCGACATGATAGAATAGTGAAGCAACTCAGGTGGACCGAAGCTGCCCTATTTTGGGCAAGCTGAAATTGGCCATTTCAAGCCCTCCTCAGGCCAAACCAAGCCCTCCCAACACTTCCTCAACTTTTCCACAGCCGAATTAGGATTGAGAGGTAAGCCAATTCAGCTCCCCATTACAATTTTTTATCGGTGCTAGAGAGAGAGTCGACCGAAATTCAATGACAAAATTCTAATCCAATTCCGCATCAATTGATGCAATTCTTGATTCTAGGATAAACCTCAGGACGGGACCTATCTGCCCAGATCGAAAGCTCAGACTGCCGTGCCTTCACTGGTGAGTAATGGAAGCTTCTATCTCTATAGTTTATTTTCTGGCGAACCTCCGTTTGAGCTCGTTCTGGTATTAAAATTTGTGATTCAAGGTTTCTTAGAATCGTATGAACATGCAGGAACTCAATTTCAACTCTAATTTCAATAATTAGAAGTGTTTGATAGGTCAATTTGATGAAATCAAATTCGGAAGTGTTGAAGAGTTGAAATTGGGGGAAATTTTGGGGATTTTTGAAATTCAAAGGGCCAAAATACAATTTTATGAAATTGAGGGTCAATTGGGCATGAAAATAATGTTGGAGGACCAATTGAGGAATTTTGGAATTTTTGGGGCTGAACTTACCATTTTTGTAAAAGAAGGGCAAAATGGATATTTTGGAAAAATTGGGGAACCAAATTGGAAATTTGGAAAATTAAACCCCTTTTTGGTGAAATTGAATAAATTGAGGTCCCATGATAAATTTTAAAAGTTACGGGACTCAATTTGAGGAAAAACCGACATTAGGGACTTAAAGTTAAAGAGAAATAACTTTAGGTACCTAATTGCAAATAACTAAAAGTTTGGGTTTTCTCATTCATTGGAAATGAATGAAGGCTGTTATGCCGAGTAATAATGAACAATGTTGTTCATATCGATTAGGAATGCGAAGTACCGGGAACGCCAGCAAGGACAAGCTCGCGTGAATACAAAGAACCAGTCTAGTGGAATTCACAGCATTAACGGGTGAGTAGGTTTACTAACGTCATACCCGGTTGGGATGATGAGCACAAATTAAAGTTAAAAACCACTTACTGGTTGTGAGTGGGTTTACTAACATCATACCCGGTTGGGATGATGAGCACAACTTAAAGATAAAAACCACTTATCGGTTGTGAGTGGAAATTTTATGTCATACCCGGTAGAGAATGATAAGTACCTCGATATAAAAACCCACTATTTAGTGGTATTTTAATCATCACCACTTAGAGAAAGTGATGTGAAAATTGTGCGAAAAAACTACTTACCGGTTGTAAGTAGATCATACCCGGTTGGTATGATGAGACTTCCTCGAAGGAAGTTGAAAACTCATTCATCGATTATGAATAAAGATGTCATTGTACCGGTTGGTATAATGGACAATGAAAACCTATTTTGTCGGAAGTGTTCTCCCCTGACTATGTGCCAATGCTTAAACTATTTGGGAGACCTTCTTGACGGGAGCTCGAATAGCTCTTATAGGCCGGGGGCCTCAATTTTGGAACTTGCGGGCTTGAATACCTAGTTTTTTTAAAATCTCGTATGGTAGGCCCAAGGCCAGTTGGCACGAGCAGCATCTCGTAAACGAACATGATATATGTGTCATAAAACTTAATAAGTGAATTGTTTGGCCATGGTACCAAGATAGGACCGACATGACAAGTCGACGGACCAGTCAAGAGAAACAACTGCGGGTTGAGTTGAGAGTCGGGGCCATTGGACCAGTGGCACCACAGATTACATGGCATGATAAGAAAACATTGTTTGTGCATGCACTATGAGTACGAGATCATCAAGATGCCCATGAGGGGTAGTGATGCGTCCTAAGGGCACTGGACAACCTGGTGGCTATAAAGGCAGTTCGTCGTTCCAGTTGTCTGTGCGAAATCTGGAGTAGCACCAAGCACATGAGACCGGGGTGGGGACAGGATGAGGTCTCTGTCCTCATACGTACACGAAGAAGTGATTTCGAGATTATGGGTCGGATGTCACATACATCCACTCATTCCCAGGGTAGAAGTGATTGTACTTCTATTCGGGTGGCAGGAAAAGTCGCTCCGAAGCCACTAGCGGGTTCAGTAGTGATATTGACTTGCGAATGTGTGTATCCTTCATGATGATGGATGTATGTTGGGTGATGACACACCGGTAACTAAGAAATAATGGAAAAACCTAAATTTTTAAATGAAGTGATTTTTTTTTAAAAGAAAGGAGTTTGGCACACTCCATATAAATGTTTTTCTTAAAAGTTAAAGGTAGACCTTTGAAAACACATTCACTGAGTAGTCGTACTCACCCCCTCCCTTATATCCCTTTCAGGAAATCCCGGAAAGCCTACCTTGAAAGACCATCAACTAAGATGCCTGTAAGACAGGTATGTAAAGTTTAAAATTTCATGCAGTTTTGATTATGCTATTCCAGGAAATGGTGTAGGTTTAAAGGACGCGTTACTCTTTACGGATTATAATAAGGGGGAACCCTTTAATAAACCAGGAGAGTGGCGGGTTGTTCACGGGGATCCGACCAAACCGGGTCGGGGCGTGACAACTAGAGTGGTATCAGAGCCTGTTTCCTCGAATACATAATCTAGACTAGAAAATATAGTAACTAATAGGATTTATCCTAAAATTTTCAGATAGCTCCCAGGAGAGGAACCAAGAAAACTTGGAATGGCTCTACTCAACACCCTACCTCCGTAGGGAGACAAC
Organism: Trapa incisa; assembly: GCA_030064435.1. Taxonomy (NCBI): domain Eukaryota; kingdom Viridiplantae; phylum Streptophyta; class Magnoliopsida; order Myrtales; family Lythraceae; genus Trapa; species Trapa incisa. Next base: position 3,309,326 of record CM057770.1, on the reverse strand, counting down.
CCTAGAAGCTTCCCAATTGCTTGAGACCGGGCTGAAATGTCAAAAGACCAAATGGAGAAGTATCCTGGAGAATGGTGTTAGGACCTATTGGTGGCATAACTCTAAGTATGGAGGAAGACGTTTATCAAGAATTTCATATCTCCTTAGTTATTTTGCAACCATTTCCTGTGATAGGGCTGAAAGCCTAATCTTTTGTATCCCCCTGTTAATAAAATACTCAAATTCTCAAAACGCTCTCTCCTGATGATGCAATCGTGTTGGGAATATGGCCTAAGGAAAATAAAGCAAACCCACACTATCCTGGAAGCTAAGGAAAAGTTACATCCCGGTTATAGAAGATGAATTAGGGAATTAAGAAACCTAGGAAGACTCTTACCATGACCCTTTAGCAAAGGAGATTTAGTAAGAAAACTATCAAAGTGATCAGACTCAAAGTACGGTAGAGCACCAAACTAATAGTAACCCTGGAAATGCCCTACTCGAAGGAAAGAAGGGACCACAACAATCCATGTAAAGGAATAACCTATTACAAGTATGAACGATTGAGACATTACCTGAAAAAGTGCCCAACCCTACTAAAGACAAGTACTAAGATAAACTATTATAGGTGTAAGGAAAGAAGGGGTGTTTCACATATCATAAATTTAGGGCAATAACTCCTCAAAGGCCACGAAGGACTGGAGACCAAAACCATGGAGCTGGCTAAGTAAGCGGTTCACCAAGAGGTCAAGAAATGACGAGGTAAATGCAAAATTTAAATTTCCTCTTAAGAAGGTCAACCCAAGAAAGATACCTCAAGAGTAGGGATAAGGTACATGGGAAGTATATCTAGAACCCTCTCATAAGGGGCAAACACAAAGAAACATCCTCTGGAAACTCTAGAGAATGGCACAATGAGAGTGAAGAAGAGAAGGAATACGCTGGGAAAGGGAACTCTGGAGGGATGCATACAACTAAGTACCTTGAAGGAATCATTGGATTGGTAGATGGACATAACGTGAAGTGCAAGGCACCGACCCATCGTTAGAAACTTTTGATGGAAGGATGTATTGGAGGCAAATTATGACCTACCTTGGAAGAGTAATAGAGCCAAATAACGGGATGTATTGGAATGAATCACCTTGGAAAAAGTAATGAAGGCAAATAGGGTCAAGGAGAATAAATGACACCCTAAGAAAGGATGAGATGTAGTAAAGACTACACTCTATGATGGAAAATAGGATGGGCATGAATACAGTTGCCCAGACGATAGGACCAAAAAAATAAAGAGAAAGAGAGTTAAAGAACTGGTCTTCGAGAGAACCATCGATTTAAACCACAATAAAGAAGGGAGAAGTGAAAAGGCCAAAACATTGGGAAAGAAGAACGAAGGAAAATCCTTAAAGCAATGGATGGCCAAAACCGGGTTTATAGACTTAAGACGGTTAAGTGAGCCTCACGAAGGGCGAACAAGAGAATTTGAAACAAGGAGGATGTGAACCCTCCTTAAATGAAAATAATCTAACGAATTAGCACCAAAAGATGCTGTGACAAGTATGAATGAGTGGACAACCCATACTAAGGTAATAAAGGAAAGAATGTTTGAGAAACGTTGTGAAAGTAAATCCCCCAGATAAGATGTGGCTAAGAAGGAATAACCACAATTGGTAAGACGAGTCATAGTCCACACACGCATATGAAGCTTAAAGAATGGACGACCGAGCATAGGGTGGAATGCACGGAATAAAACCAATAATCAGAAGTATCCCATCTAAGGAATAAGGGATAACACAAAAGTTGTGGATAGAGAAGGATTCAAAGAAAACAGATGCCCTAACATAGATAAGGGTGCAAAGAAAGAGAGAAAGAACCATACAATAAATGATAAGGAGGATGAGCATGTAACTCCTAAGATGGAAATCTCTATTGTAAGAGACATAGTAGAGAACAAAACTGGAAGGAGTGAACCTTCCTAAGCAAAGTAATCGACACATAGATCGAAAGAAATTATTGTAGAATGAAGAATCATGAAGTGATTTATGAGCAAGTAAAAGTGGATTAAGGAAAAAGGAAGTCATTGAATAAGGGATGTCACTAAAGAAGAGAAAGGACATAAGAAGGGAAAAAAATCCTCGTATGTCAATAATCATCAGGAAACCCAACGATTGCAATTGAAAGGACCCAATAAAAACATTTAGAAAGGATGTGTAGGTAAGAGAAATCCATGCAGTTATGTTAGACATAACTTCAAAGGCATGATGTATGAGAGGATAACGGTAAAAATGATGGTTAAGGAATGCTATCAAAAGAAAAGAGGGATGAAGTTGTATGATCCCTAAAAGGTCAAAAAAAAAAGCTAAGAGAGACCCTAAAGGAGATGTTCTAGAAATCAAATGAACAGAGACAGGTCCTAGAAAATGCCATGCTGTAAGGGGTATGTAAGCCCAACGATACCGAGGAGAATATGACTCAAAGTAAGGAAGAGTCGGATAATAAGCATGAGTGGCCAAATATAAAAATTTGGACCAAAGTTATAATAGACAACAAATGGAGGAAGGGTCAAAATAGGACGAAAAAGTGATAATAAAGAAAATTGTGGAAACAAGTACATAACGCCCGAAAGAACATTGAGCTAAAGGTTTCAACGACTAAGGGGTTAACTAGACACGAGAATGGTTAGGTATCTTGGAATTCCCAATCTTGAGTACAGAACCTCAAAGGAAAGAATGTGCTCTAAGAAAAAAAAAATATAAATCTAAGAATATACCCTGAAGTAAGGTATGTCTTGTTATTATAAACTCCATGGAGGGAGTAAATAATATAAAGGAAAAGAAATTCCATAAGTGAAGGATATAAAAAGGACTAATTGAAAGAACAAGAGAAGAGTTTGCATGTTAAGCAAACAACAAATGGACATAAAAAAAATGGTTCCTCATGCAAGTTTGCAACTTAAGTTTTGGGGACAAAACTCCTAAAAAGAGGGGAAAGTTGTAAACCCCGCACTTTTGAGTTAAGGAAAACCGGGAAAGAATCGGCCAACTCGAGTAAGAAAACTGAGCCGATTTACAAAGCCGATCATATGGGAACAAGCAATTTGGAAATTTCAACTTCCGGGTGATCCAAAGGGTTTATTAAACCTTGGAAAAGAAACTTAAAACAAAATAAAAATAAAAATCAAATTGGTTCAAGTGAACGAGATTCTATAAGAACTTTGAAGTTAAGCGTGTTTGCCTAAAAGTAGTGTGAGAATGGGTGACCTCTTGGGAAGTATGAATTTTTTTGTAACCCGAAATTTCGGTCAAAAATTTTTATGTATGCCTTATCATAAATTAATATATATTTAATTATTGTAATTAATATCAATAATTTAATACCTAAATTAAATTATTAAAATTAATACAAAAAATTTAATACCAAAATTAAATTATTGGAATTAATACCGAAATTTAATTCCAATAATTTATGGCAATATTAATACTAATAATAAATCTCGCCCATTTAATACACAGGTTTTACACCTATTTTTGTAAAAAAAAAAGGGCAAAATGGTCATTTTGAAAAAATTGGGGAAACAAATTGGAAATTTAGAAAATTAAACTCTTTTTTGGTGAAATAGAATAAATTGAGGTCCCATGATAAATTTTAAAAGTTACGGGACTCAATTTGAGGAAAAACCGACATTAGGGACTTAAAGTTAAAGAGAAATAACTTTAGGTACCTAATTGCAAATAACTAAAAGTTTGGGTTTTCTCATTCATTGGAAATGAATGAAGGCTGTTATGCCGAGTAATAATGAACAAGGTTGTTCATATCGTGTAGGAACACGAAATACCGGGAACGCCAGCAAGGACAAGCTCGCGTGAATACAAAGAACCAGTCTAGTGGAATTCATGGCATTAACGAGTGAGTGGATTTACTAACGTTATACCCGGTTGGGATGATGAGCACAAATTAAAGTTAAAAACCACTTACTGGTTGTGAGTGGGTTTACTAACATCATACCCGGTTGGGATGACTAGCACAACTTAAAGATAAAAACCACTTACCGTTGTGAGTGGAAATTTTATGTCATACCCGGTAGGGAATGATAAGTACCTCGATATAAAAACCCACTATTTAGTGATATTTTAATTATCACCACTTAGAGAAAGTGATGTGAAAATTATGTGAAAAAACTACTTACTGGTTGTAAGTAGATCATACCCGGTTGGTATGATGAGACTTCCTCGAAGGAAGTTGAAAACCCGTTCATCGGATATGAACGGAGATGTCCTTGTACCGGTTGGTATAATGGACAATGAAAACCTATTTTGTCGGAAGTGTTCTCCCCTGACTGTGTGCCAATGCTTAAACTATTTGGGAGACCTTCTTGACGGGAGCTCGAATAGCTCTTATAGGCCGGAGGCCTCGATTTTGGAACTTGCGGGCTTGAATACCTAGTTTTTTTAAAATCTCGTATGGTAGGCCCAAGGCCAGTTGGCACGAGCAACAGCTCGTAAACAAACATGATATATGTGCCATAAAACTTAATAAGTGAATTGTTTGGCCATGGTACCAAGATAGGATCGACATGCTCAGTCAACTAGCTGCAGTGCAACATGACAAGTCGACGGACCGGTCAAGAGAAACAACTGCGGGTTGAGTTGAGAGTTGGGGCCATTGGACCAGTGGCACCACGGATTACATGGCTTGATAAGAAAACATTGTTTGTGCATGCACTATGAGTATGAGATCATCAAGACGCCCATGAGGGGTAGTAATGCATCCTAAGGGCACTGGACGACCTGGTGGCTATTAGGGCAGTTCGTCGTTCTAGTTGTTTGTGCAAAATCTGGAGTAGCACCAAGCGCATGAGACTGGGATGGGGACAGAATGAGGTCTCTATCCTCATACGGACACGAAGAAGTGATTTCAGGATTGTGGGTCGGATGTCACGTACATCCACTCATTCCCAGGGTAAAAGTGGTTGTACTTCTATCCAGGTGGTAGGAAAAGTCGCTCCGAAGCCACTAGCGGGTTCAGTAGTGATACTGACTTGCGAATGTGTGTAGCCTTCATGATGAAGGATGTGTGTTGGGTGATGACACATCGGTAACTAAGAAATAATAGAAAAACCGAAATTTTTAAATGAAGTGATTTTTTTTAAAAGAAAGGAGTCTGGCACACTTCATATAAATGTTTTTCTTAAAAGTTAAAAGTAGACCTTTGAAAACCCATTCACTGAGTAGTCGTACTCACCCCTTCCCTTATATCCCTTTTAGGAAATCTCGGAAAGCCTAACTTGAAAGACCATCAACTAAGATGCCTGTAAGACAGGTATGTAATGTTTAAAATTTCATGCAGTTTTGATTATGCTATTCCAAAAAATGGTGCAGGTTTAAAGGACGCTTTATTATTTACAGGTTATAATAAGGGGGAAACCCTTCAATAATCTGGGAGAGTGGCGGGTTGTTTACGGGGATCCGACCAGACCGGGTTGAGGCATGACACTTATCAGGCCCAATTGGCCCTCAATTTTATAAAATTGCATTTTAGTCCCTCAAATTTTCAAAATCCCCAAAATTTCCCCCAATTTCAACTTTCCAGCTCAACCGAATTTAATTTTATCAAATTGACCAATCAAACAAGTTTAATTGTTGAAATTGAAGTTAAATTGGAGTTCTTACATCTTCATACGATTCAATTGCACTTTGAATCGTAAGTTTTGTCATCGGAACGAGCTCAAACGACACTTGGTCAGAAAACAGAATGTAGAGAGAGAAAGCTTCAAATGCTCACCGTCGGGGGAGCGACGATCTCAAATTTCAATCTGGGTAGATAGCTCTCCTCCTGAGTTTCCTCCTAGGATCAAGGATTGTATCAATTGATGCCAAATTGGGTGAGAATTTTATCATCAAAATTCTATCGGTTCTCTCTAGCATTGGTCAGAAATTATAGAGGGGAGCTGAATTGGCTTACCTTTCAGTTCTAATTCGGCCATATGAGGGATTAGGAGGTGTTGGGATAGCTTGGTTTGGCATGAGGAGGGCTCGAATTGGCTGATTTTAGCTCGATAGAAATAGGGAAGCTTCGGTCCGTTGGAGCTGCTTCACTGTTCGATCACGCCGGCGCTTCTCCGGAGACACTCGGGGCGAATGGAGACTACTATCATGTAGTTGACTTCTCCATGGTTCTAAGAAACCCGGCCACGCCTTCTTTGGCTAAAAAAAGACCCTATATCGGAGCTATGGTTCGAGCTTCATGAAAAATAGAGTAGCTGAGAGAAAGTGAGGTTTTCAGGTGTGGAGAGGATGAATGGAGAGGAACTCTTTATATAGGGAGCTTGAGGACTCGTCGGCCTCCCATTTGGTACCTTTATGACAGTAATTGATGGCCTTAAATGTACTGAATGAAAATGTTTCGATTTTTCGGCGAGTGAACAGTGTTGTCATCTGAAGGAAGAAGAAGATATTGTTCTGAACTGGATCGGACCGGTCCAAACTAGGTTCAAAGCTTAAATCAGCTAGTTTAGGACCAATTCAATCGAATTTTTCAAAATTAAAATTTTCTAAATTCATTATCTATCAAATTGTGGCCTCAATTCTTAAATTGGAATTTTCTAGTCCATCAAGAAAAATGAATTTAGCATCTGGTTCAATAGTGGTTCAAACTGGTTTAATCCAGTTTGGATCTGATTCACCTCAACCGGTTTGGTTTTTAGCAACCTCCCATTGATTGCTCCCTCCTACGTAGCTGCTACCGGATTTAGTTGACCATTGATCTTGACATGTGGTATCCTTTGATTGGCTGATTTAAATGCGTTAGATTGCCCTCATGATGCACAGTGCCACTGCCACGTGTCAGCCTCTGGTTGGCTAAGGTCATCTATTGTGGCACTGTCACGTGTCAACCTCTGATTGGTCGATCGTTTCTCTGACATCTTTGTTTGATGCTGGCGTGGCACCCTTGCCATATGTCAGCTTCTTATTGGTCAGTCATTGCTGACTGGCCTCTCCAACATTGACCGTTGACTAGGACACGTGTCGTGCTTCTATTGGTTTATCGTCGTTGATGTGGATTTTCCTCCTCTGACCGTTGACTAATGACACGTATTACTCGCTGATTGGTCAACGTTTCGAAGGGCTGACTAGGTGCACTTCGCCATGTGTCACACACTAATTGATCATGCATGTTGACTGGGCACTACTGTGGTAGTGGTCCGTTAACCCGACTGGACCATTGACCGGTTAGGTCCAATTGGGTTCGATGACCCGAAATCGTAAATCGGCCAATTCAGGCCAGATTCGACCGATTTTACAAAAATTAAAAATTTCTAAATTCATCTAAATTCCTTTTCTATCTAATCGTGGCTTCAATTTTCCAATTTGATATTTTTAAGCTACCTAGAAAAATGAATCTTTGAACCGGTTCTTCATGGTTCAACCTAGTTCACTCTGGTTCAAGTCCGATTCACCCCGAACTGGTCTGGTTTTCACATCAAATTAGCTTCATGGTTCTTTTCCATGATATTTGGGTATTTCTTGCCCACTTGGAATTTTCCTAATCCTTGTTTTGTCCCTTCTTTACTAATTTTTCTCTCAAAAAATTCTGATTCTCTTTTCCGGTTCCCTTGGTCTGAGAAGATGAGGTTTACAACCTATGTGAAAATGTTGGATAATTGATAGATCCATTATTTGTGATCATGTAGGTATGAAAGGAATACCTTTACTTACAATTGTGAGTCTAACCCGAGGCATCGAAAATCCATCCGGGATGAATAAGTCATGGATCTCGGGTGAGTAGAATTTTTTACGTTGAGTTCAAATGGACCGATGATTCGTTATTATTCGCAAAGTTGAAAACATATTTGGTTAGAAAAACCTATTTTCCAGAAATGTAATCCCCTAACTGTGTGAAATTACTCAAACCAATTTAGAATACATTTTCTTAAGAGAGCATGAAGCATGATTATAGGACTACCCTTATATGGTGTATGAATTTACATGAGGGGATGATCTAGTCACGATCGTCGATGTAGGATATGGGTGTGGCCCATGATCAATAAAGGGTCAGTTAGATCTATTTATGTGAAAAGCGGGTCCAATGCCATGGTTTCGAAATGCGAACTGGGCCCAATGCCATATTTTGAAAACTCATACAAGTAGGCCCAAGGGCAATGGAAAATGGACCCTACCCTGTAAATAAGATCTAATTTAAAAGTGTGATAAAATTATCACAATTTGATAATGTTTGCTGAAGTTGCTGAGTCGAATCCAGGTCAAAGCATGTTGGGCTAGTAATACAAATATAAAGGTCTTAAATAAAAAAAACACCTGTTTTCGATTTCTATCATGCAGAACCATAGAGATGCTCGGTGTGGGGTAGTATTTGTTTTAAGGGATGTTCAGGTTGGCACAATGGAAGTTATAATGTTCTAGTATGTCGTGAAGCTCTGCGAGCTTCGTGCACTTTGAGACCGAGGAAGAAGGGGGAGAGGTCTCGTCACTCAATAGCAGACAAAAGAATCGATGATGTATGGGGGTTGTGCAATGGTGCTCACACAGACAATGTGGTGAAGGTTGTGGCCTCTCACTAGGGTGGATGCTAAAGACACTTTGGGCTACTAGTGGACAAATCGAGGTTGTAGCCTATGAGGGTCTATTCTGCGATTATTTGATCATTTTAATGAGAAATGGTATTTGTGTGATACAAACCCTTGGTAGGGCTATCATAACTAAGTCAATCAATAACGTGTGACTAGAGTTATGAGGTAGGCATAATTTTTTATGTAATAATTCATAATTATGGCTAATGAAATGAATAAAATAAAAACTTATGCATTAAAAATTTTTGCATTTTCATAAAATTTGAAATAAAGGAAAGACGTTTAGTAAAGGTCAAAATATGAAGAATAAAGAAATCATTGGGGTAACAAAAGCCGAAAAGAATTGACAAAGAAGAGTCAATTAGCTTAAAGGGAAAAATAAACTCCCTACCAAGATTTCAAGCTTGTCCTGCAAAGTTTGAAATTTAAGGATGATTAAGTAACACTTGAAGTTCTTGCTAAGGAAGTCAAGAAATTTGGGAACAAATACCTGGAACCTTTCCATATAATAATAAACTTGTAAATGGAATACAAGTGGAAATAAGTATCGAGTATAATAGGGAAGAAGGAATATTTACAAGAGCTTAAGAAGGGAAATAACCCTAAAAAATGGATGAACGAGAAGGAGACATCAAAAGATGTCAACCTTTCAATGGGGGTAAGTACCCATAAATAAGGATCAAAGGAAGAGATTCTCGAAGATGTGAGATTAGACGTACCAAGTAAGGAAATCCTAGAGAAGTACGCACTCCAATAAAAGAGTAATACGATTCAATTAGAGGAACAATGGAGTGAGGACTTAGGGACATTTTGGAGAATCGGTTAAGTCCACTTCCACTTAAAGAAACTCATGATGGGACGACGGGGCATAGTATGGAGAATATGAACTAAGACAAACATAACATAAATTCTTTGTTCATGGAATTAAGTAAAATGGATAGGTTCAAATCCGACAACGAAATGTCTATAGACAAACACACCAAAAAGGTGTAAGTATGAGGAATAAAGTGGGGGAACTTCTAGGAAGGAAGGACCCGACAAGCCAAGAGATATGATAATGGATGATAAAGACCAATAAGACAAACTAAAGTGTTTGAGGTTTGGTAAACTAAAAAAAAGTTACAAAACAAATACATGGAAGAATGTTTCATAGGATACAGTAGGAATAATTGACAAGTAATGGACTCGTGAAGGACAGACAAAGGAAGTCCTAAAAGAATATCTGTGACTCATTAGATGAGACACATGGAAAATATGGAGAGAATACATTAATAATTAAGGAAATTCTTGGAAATCCAAATGGTCATGAAGGCATGACGATTAAGTAAAAGATAAACCCATAGAAAGGAAGTGATGGACATGCTTTATGGAATGTTATAAGGAGAGATAAAAAAATCATAAGGAATAAGGAAGTAAAGGAAGGGTCGTAGAATGATAATACATTTCTTATGAGGATTGTTTTGCCATCATATGGAAAGGAGAATTAATGATGTATTCAAGGAGCATCCCAAGACCATAAGAGCAAAGTAAATACAACCAAAACAAGATAAGGTATGAATGACAATTTCGAAAGGAAAAACACTAAGGATTTTAACAAATAAGATATTAGCCAAACAAAGTATTGGTTTAACGAATAAGAATCATAACTCTATGAATGAGTTTTGAAATGGAGTTAACTATGATTTGAATATGATTGGAATAAAGGAAATACTTTGAGTAAACAAGTAAAGGAAAGTCAATCATAATGATTTATATGGAGTGAGTGGATGATCGAAGAGAGGATAAAACCCTCAAGGATATCACTAAAGAACGAATGAAAAGAGTGTCCATAGTAACATATCTCTAAGATAAAAAGATGAGCGAAGGAACACTCAAAGGAAAAGAATGGAGGACAGATCCCTAAAGACTTTTGGCTCGAGTTCGAATGCTTGATCATGCCACTAAAAACAAAGGAAAAATAATTGATTGGTAAATGACACCCCAAGATGGGAGAATGAAGGACCAAAATCCCACAAAGGGAAGTGAAATGAATTATACTCCCTGAAGAGGTGTAATACATATGAAGAGTAGTAGATTCATGCTAATTGAAAATGGTACGACACATTTAACCCCTTTCAACAAAATATGGTATGAAGAAACCATTGATAACCATCTATGATGCATGGTTAGGTAAGGAGATAAAGGAGGTAATGAGAAAGAGTCATCAAGGGATTTTTTGCTCAACGTAAATGATTACCTTGCGGGAGGTTGAACTTATGAACAAAAGATGACTAGGAGAAAGGAAATTAATGTTTCCGAAAGGAATGCTCTGATGAGAGACGAGTGGTGGAACACTCTAACATGGTAAGAAGAAGAGATTGGGAGAGCAAGTCTAAAACATCGGATAAAGTTCCATGGGAATACCATGTAATGAAGGAAATGGTGATGCTTCGGTACTAAGAAAGTCTGAATAACAAAAAGGGAGATTTACAAAGTAAGTTAGAAATGACTAAATAATGGAGATGTATGCAATGAACGTTTGGATAATGTTCAAGGTATTTGAGTGATACTACCAAATAGTAAAGAGGGACGAAGTCCCATGATCCCTAAGGATTATAAATGAATGAACAATTGTCAGGAAAATATTCTGGAACAAATTGGAAAGGAGAATCGGACCTGAATCGGGTTGAACCGGGAAGAACTGGTTCAAAGATTCATTTTTTTATGTGACTTAAAAATATAAATTTAGAAAATTGAAGTCACCAATGAATAAAAAAATGAATTTATATGAATTTATAAATTTTTAACTTTTAGAAAACTGGTTGAATTGGGCCTAAACCAGTAAATTTTCAATTTTGGGTCACCGAACCGGTCAACAGTCCAGCTGGTAAATGGACCGCATGCTATGAGAGTGCCTAATCAGCGTGTGCGACCAATCAGTCGCTCGGTAAGCGTTTGAAAGTGCTGACCAATCAGAGCATGATACATGTCCCTCGTCAACGGTCGGGTGAAAAAAATCCACATCATTGGAAACTAACCAATAAGAGTGTGACACATGTCCTTAGTCAACGGTCAGTTGAAGAGAATCCCCATTGGCTTGGCTGAGAGGCTAACAAGTGATAGAAGTGCCAAGTTAGTGGCTGACTAAGAAGTCAAAGAACTATCGACCAATCAAAAGTCGACACATGGAAAAGCCATGTGGGATGGCCACAACTAATAAGAGGTTAAAACGTGGCAATGACACAGTGTGTTAAGTGGGAAATGACGAATTTAAATCAGCTAATCAAAAGATAACATGTGCCACGATCAACTCGGGTTAGATTCAGTTAGCGGTCATGTAGAAGAGAGCGACCAATGGGAGGTCACCACATGGCCAGTCAATGAATGACTCAAATGTTGAGTGGGAGGTTGCGCCAATGAAGCTAGCCAATCACTACGTGCCATGTGGTAGCTCACACGTGTGTAGCTCACATGCACATACACAATGTCGTCTTCAACCTCTAGATAGTTAGGAGAGAGAAAGGCCAAATGGTTGTCATTACTCCGACGATCAATAAATCTCTTCGAAGAGTTCTTAAATCGGAGAGTTAGTGGCTGACCGATGGAGGAACGAATAGAACGGTCAGTCCCCGTTAGTTGAGTTGACCAATAAGAGGCTGACACGGTAAATGTGTCAAGTTATTGGCTGACTAGGATGTCGGAGAACTATCGACCAATCAGAAGTCGACACATGGCTAAGGCATGTCAGATGGCCACAACTAATCAGAGGTTGACACGTGGCAATGACATAGTGTGTCAAGTGGGAAAATGACAAATTTAAATCAGCTAATGAGAAGACGCCATGTGTCACGATCAATTGGGGTTAGATTCAATCAAAGGTCACGTAGGAGAGAGTGACCAATGAGAGGTCGCCACGTTGCCAGTCAACGGATGACTCAAATGTTGAGTGAGAGGCTGCATCAGTGAATCTAGCCAATCATTGTGTGCCATGTGATAGCTCACACATGTGAAGATCGCACACACATGCACAATGTCTTCTTCAACCTCTAGATAGTTAAGAGAGAGAAAGGCCAAATGGTCATCATTACTCCAACGACCAATAAATCTCTTCGACAAGATCTTAAATCAGAGAGTTATTGGCCAACCGATGGAGGAACAAATAAAATAGTAAGTCCCTGAGCTCCCTATATAAAGAGCTCTCCTCCATTCATCCTCTCCATCCATCGAAAGCCTAAAGAAGATGAACCACTCCAATTTCTAACCATCCCTGAACCAGAGCTCTAACATCGACTCATTTCTTCACCAATAAACGTGAATTTAGGTTCCCTAGAATTTAGAGGAAGTTCTCTACCTTGCTGCATTCTCCCTTCAGCTCGAGGAGAAGTATCGGTGAGCCCGCATAGTACAGTCGCTCCAACTGTCAAGTTTGGGTGGGAGTTTTTTAGTTGAATTTGGGCCACCCTCGAACCTCCTAAGGCTAGGCTAACCCTCTCACGACTCTTCACGTCCGAGCCTTATCCTCCCTTTGAGGTAGGTAATTGACATTGCCCTTCGCCTAAATAGTAAATTTAGAGAGAGAAAACTATGAAATTATTGCTTATTAAATTCTTCCTTTTCATAGCACCAATTGAGGTGAAATTTGATCCTAAGAGAATCCTCTGAAAGCTAGTTCTCTAAATTAAGAGCTCCGACAACTGCACCCTTTTTGGTAAGAAATCAAAGCTTTCTCTCTCTAAAAAATATTTTCCAGCGAAACTTTGTTTGAGCTCAATTCTAAGTCCAATTGGACGATTTAAAGCTTGAAATGATCATGGAGAGGTAGTGAATATTATTACTTGTATGATAGGAGGCAATTAACTGAGTTTAATCGGTTAATTTGATAAATTAGAATTTTGGGGGGCAAAATATAATTTTGGAGAAAATGGGTGATTTGGGGATTTTTGGAAATTTGAGGATTTTTTGTGCAATTGACATAAATTGAGGGTCAATTGGTAAATAAAAAAAGTTTTGTGACTTAATTGCAATTAAAACTAATTTTTTGATAATTTAATTACAATTAAAAATGAATATAATTCTTTATTTGTACTTTTGGATAATTTTATATTAAATAAAATTATTTGGGGATGAAATTACAAATAATGTAAATTGATGAAATTATGGAAAATAATTGGAAATTTATTTGTCAATCAAATAGGGACTTATGTGTGAATTAATGAAAACATAGGAAAATAAGTGAAAATGTCGGATAATTGATGGATCCAATATCTGTGATTATGTAGGTGTGAAATGAAGACATTTACCTACAATCGCGAGTCCAACCCGAGTCATCGGAAATTCATACGGGACGAGTACGTCACGAATCTCGAGTGAGTAAGATTTTTTACATCAAGTTCGATTGGACCGATAATGCGTTATTACTCGCAAAGTTGAAAGCATGCTTGGTTAGAAAAACCTATTTTCTAGAAATGTAATCCCCTTACTACGTGAAATCGCTCAGACCAATATGGGATACATTTTCTAAAGAGAGCATAAAGAATGATTATAAGACTACCCTTATATGGTGTATATATACACATGAGGGAGATGATTTAGTCTCAATCGTCGATGCAGGATATGAATGAGACCCATAATCGATAAAAGGTCGGTTAGATCAAGTTCTATGAAAAGTGGGCTCAAGGTTACGGTTTTGAAAAGTGAAATGGGCCCAAGGCCATATTTTGAAAACTTGTACAAGTGGGCCCAATACCAATGGAAAATTGGTCCTACCCCGTAAATAAGATATGATTTAAGAGCCTAATAAAATTATAACAATTTCATAATGTTTGTTGAAGCTGATGAGCCAAAGTCAAGTCAAAGCATGTTGGGCTAGCAGTGCAAATATAAAAGTCTTAAATAAAAAAATATTTATTTGTGATTGTAATTGTATGGAACCAAATAGACACCCTATACGGGGTAGTGTTGGTTCAAAGGGTTGTTGGACAATATGGTCGGTCGGCACAAGGAAAGTTATGTTATTTTAGTATATTGTGAAGTTATGAGAACTTCATGCACATTGGGACTGAGGAAGAAGGGATAAAGGTCTCGTCCCTCAATAGTGGATAAAAGAATCGATGATATCTAGGGGTTGGGCAATATTGCTCACACAAACAATGTGGTGGAGGTTGTGGCCTTTCAATATGGTGGATAGTAAAGATGCTTTGGGCCACTAGTGAAATAGATTGAGGTTGTAGCCTTCCATTGTATGTTCTGCTATTGTTTGATCTATTTAATGAGAAAGTGTGTTTGTGTGATACAAACCCATAGTAAAACTATCATAACTAATTATGAAAAAATTTTCAACTAGAAACGAAACTACTTTAATCTCGGGGGGAATATGTAAAAAACTTATATGAAAACCCTTTTTCTAAAGTTGAGACAAGTGGTGTCTTGTTTTATCAGGGCAAATAAACCCATTTTAAAAGAAAATGAAAGTTTTATTTGAGTACATATTGAATTGTAAACATTAAGTGATGATGTCGTATAAACCCTACTCACTGAGTTATAAACTCACCCCTCCCCTTCCCCTTACAAGTTCTAAACATGTGGAGTAAAATATTAGAGTATGAGTTACCAACATGGTATTTAAAAAGTTTATTTAAAATATTTATATACTGCATAATCTATTTTATCAAACTTTTAGAAAACTTATATGATTCACTATTTTCCTTTTTATCTTGAGCGTTACTTTTTGTCAATAATATTATAATGGAAATGGTTCATATTATAGTGTTGGAAGAGCTAGCGTGTTGTTCAGAGGATTTTATTCAAATCGGGATGGGGTGTGACATGTACCCACACATCTGATGTGGTTGTCACTGTGATGCATTTGATAAATCGTATATTTTTAAAGGTTTTTCGATTTTAAACATCATTATAATCTTTCTCGTCTATGATTTATTTACCTATAACACTTATGTTTCCCTTTCATATTTAGATGTGTGACATATGTGCACCTTCATAAAATCCAACACACCAAACTTGACACTTGTGTGGTTCAATACTTATTCCTAGGATATGTTGTGCATAAAAAATGATTGATGGTATGATTCAACTATCAAGCGAATGTATTATTTATAAAGTTTAAATTATTTTACTCTCATTAAATATCCAATTATTATGAATATTTCATTTATAAAGTTTAAATTATTTTAGGTAAATAGTTGAATTAGTTAAACATTAATTAGTAAAAAAAATAAGAATATATTTAGAGAATAACACATATCCCATATAACCATTTTCACCCATATTACACCTTAGACTATTTTATATTTATTGAATAAAATCTTATTGTATGAAGAGGAAAGAATTATAATATAGTTACATTATATAGTACTCATAATTTAGTAAAATGTTTAAAGGCAATTATGAATTTTTATGAAGGTAGAAATTTATAACAAAAATTGGGTTGGCTAGAAATAAATTTGTTTTGGTACAACCAAATAATAATGGTTATTACTCAAAATCATATTTAATATAACAAATAAATGAAAATTGACATATATTTTATAAAAAAATACTTAAAATAAGATAATTAAAATTTTATTTGTAAGCGAGTAAAAACTAACCATCTATACTCATACAAATATAATATTGTATTAAAGTAAAATTTTCTACAGCTCACTAATTAAATTATTTATTAAATATTTGGATGGATAAACTTAATTAAGTGTTGAGTTTAGTTATTATAGAGATTTGAAAAATATAATAAAAAATGGTAGAAATCTTTTAATTAAATAATTAATAAAATAAAATAAATACTTTCATTATTTAATACCATAAAAATATCAAAATTATATCTAAAAATTAGTATTACATATAGTATAAATCCTCCATTTAATATTTTATGTATACCATCACATTTAATAAAACTCATCAACTTAGCATCTTTGATAAGACTCAGGTTATTTATGGTGGGCAAATAAAAAAATTAAACAGTTTCAATCTCTAATTCTCTCCCTACTAATTTTTAAATATGATAAATTATCGCATAAAAATTTAAGAATAAACTTGAAAGTGTATGATTTATATAAGAAAATAGAATATACTATCATTTATAACTCTCGTGAAGAGCTTGACCATGTAATGTGAATTTTTTTATAGTTAGTGAATTATAAATTTAAATAGTGCATTCTAGTGCTTCAATTTTGGTAATTATAAGGTTGACACTACATTATATGATATTATATATATAATTAAATAGTGCAAAATACATTATATTATTTTAAAAATATAATAAAACTAATAATTCACATGTATAAAAATGTCAGGAATACAAAAAATAATTAGTCACAATTATCATGAAAAATTCTGTTTCGATTAATATTTACGTCACGACACTACACAACAATGGTTGCATGTTTCACTACAACCCGGCCCAGTTCTACATTACGGTAAATGGGCCGGGTTTCATATTGCTTTCGTGGCCATCCCAGAAACCGCCTTTCTTCCCCTGCGGAGAAGCTGGAAGCGCAGAACCTCTAAAACCCTGGCCGCTTTCTCAGTTCATTCATTCCACTCAAGCCGATTCAGTTCCGATCACTCTGTCTGTGCCTCTGTCTGTCTGTCCCTCTGCCTGAGCAATGGCGTGGATTGCTCCAAGAAGCCATGGTTCCAGGCGGCTGATTCCGTTCTCTTCCCAAATCTACCTTTTCTGCTGCCGAGGATCCGTCTATGCCGACTCTTTTGTCAAGGAATCGATATCTTCAAATGAGTGGAAAAGCTTACCGTTATGGAGATCCATGGCCACCTTTACTCGGACGTGAGTTATATATTCCTATAATTTGTGGTAGTTGGTGATAATTTGATTTCACCCTTGGATTGAGCACCGAATCATGCGTCGGACACATTTTCAAGGTTATCTAGAGGTGCATTTATTTATCTCCGTGAATTACTGAAGAACATAAATGTCAAGCTTTTGTTGAACTAGGCACAAGGATTTCAGATGAGAAGTTATCTAGCTGAGCATGTTAAGCTGTAGAGTAGAGCTTCTGTGTTGGTGTTGTACTCGTGGAATGAACTCTAGGTACATTAGGTCTGCTTGTCCAAGCTTGTCTTAACATTGAGATCAATAAGTCTTTAATTTTGTCATATTTTGTGTTATTGTCCCATTATTCGACAGGGATTATGGCATTGGGCAATAAAAGTTATTATGTGTTTATTATTATGTTTTATCAAGAATAATCCAAGTGGTTTTTTTCGAAAATGTTTGCTGGATCCAAGAATATTTCAGTATCTTTTGCTTAATTGCGCTTTTTTTTATCATTTATTCTCATTTAATTTTACAATATCTCTCATTCTTATTCTAGTTAATATTCTTGACTTGTGAATTATTGCATATTCTATCTTATTTGTATTGCTGATCAAATTTCTTTTAGAATGATAATGAAGTGTTGAAATGGACATGGGCTTCATTTCCTCTTTATACGTGCAGAAAACCTCATGTAAATGTTGGAACTATTGGACATGTTGATCATGGAAAAACTACACTTACTGCGGCAATAACAAAGGTATATTTTGGTTTAAATCCTAAATAAGGTCATGAATTTTGTAGGATAGCTCAATCTAGGTCATCAATTTTTATTTGGTTCAATTTAAGCCATGGAATTTCATTCGCTGCTCAATTCAAGCACTTTGTTTGATTTTTTGATTTTTTGATTTTTTGATTTTTGGTAGAGCCTCGTTAATAACCCTATTAATTGGTAAAAAATTATGACTTAAATGTCAGTTTTAACCACACAACTTGTTAAATGTCAGACGTATATTTGAATTGAACTATGAATGAATGTTCATGACCTAAATTGAGCTAAAGAAAAGTTTATGGCATAAATTGAGCTTTTATGATCTTATTTGGAATTTTAACTGTAGATTTTTATGCATTTGATTGCTCATGCATCTTGATTCTATGAGAAATGCCAGTGCTACTTGTTTTCTACTTTTATTGTCTGGCCATATAATGGTGGTTTACTTTTTCTTGTGAATGAATGGTCGATGACTACAATTTATATACTACAAGTAGGTTCTTGCTGAGGAAGGAAAAGCAAAGGCAGTTGCATTTGATGAAATTGACAAGGCCCCTGAGGAGAAAAAGCGTGGGATCACGATTGCGACAGTACAAATCTTTTCCATTCATATGATTTAAAAAAAACAACAGAATGTGTTACATAAATGCAGTTATTTTAAGCCTTTTTTCTTTTATTATTATGCTTGGATAGTTTATCACTAGTTTTATTTTCTCTGGAAGGCACATGTGGAGTATGAGACTGCCAAACGACACTATGCACATGTGGACTGTCCTGGGCATGCAGATTATGTCAAAGTAAGCTGGATATACTGTTTGCATAGCCAGAGTTAATATGATTGAGCAGTAATCAACAATGTTGGAGATTTGTGAAGAATCAAACTTGCATTTTAAATGTTCTAAGGTGCTATGTCTTGATAGTGATCTATTCTTTTATAAACTGAAATGTAATTTGTATCTTTTTAAACGGTAACTTTTAAGATAAACATATGTTTTTAATAATTTGTTTAATGCCATGAATTTGCAAGTCGTTACTTTTTGATAATTTTGAAATTATTTCTGCTCAGAATTTTATGTATTTTCTGTACTTTCTAGGTAATACTACCATTAAGTTTCCGGGCACCTTATATTTAATGAATATAATTGTCTTGCAGAACATGATTACAGGAGCTGCACAAATGGATGGTGGTATCTTGGTTGTATCTGCACCTGATGGGCCTATGCCCCAGACTAAAGAACACATTCTGTTAGCTCGTCAAGTTTGTGCTCCATCTCTATGTAAATATAGATAGTACATCAAATGTAGAGAATGACACTTGGCTTATTTGTTTGCAATTTGAAGGTTGGTGTGCCTTCTCTTGTTTGTTTCCTAAATAAAGTTGATGCAGTTGATGATCCAGAATTGCTTGAACTTGTAGAAATGGAGCTTCGCGGTGAGTTTTTCCCTTATATTTGTCTTAATTGGTGTCTTGTAGATCTACAATGCCTATGTTGACTTGCTAATGTGGCAGAGCTTCTGAACTTCTATAAATTCCCTGGGGATGACATTCCTATTATTCGAGGATCAGCTCTAAGTGCACTTCAAGGGACAAATGAAGATATTGGAAAGAAAGCAATCCTAAAGTTAATGGATGCTGTAGATGAATATATCCCCGATCCTGTGCGTCAGCTTGACAAACCATTTTTGATGCCAATTGAAGATGTTTTCTCTATTCAAGTAAGCTCTTGTTCTATTTCTATTTTTTTTCTCTAGGAGTTTTTTTTTGTTAATTTAATGTAAAAAAGAAGTATTGTCTCCTTGTTTTCCCCAACTTCTTTAATATGCTGATGTATCTATTATATGGACTTAATCACAATCAAAATATGCACTCTTTCCCATTATCAAGAAGTACTCTTGATTCAACATTTCTCAAAGCAGATGTTGTTAGGACATGGGGTAATGTGATAGCTTTGACATCTTACTATGATCTGCAATGAAAAGCTATTTGATTGTCTTACATTTCCTACCTGAGTGTTTGTAATATAAGATGTATGTTGACATCTTCAGGGACGTGGAACTGTGGCCACAGGTCGTGTAGAGCAAGGAACTATAAAAGTTGGTGAAGAAGTTGAAGTATTGGGTTTGACACAGGTCAGGGTCATGCAATTTTGTGACATTGCAACTTTACTTATCCCCACATGATCCTGATTGAACCTGACTCCTGCCATGGCACATATATAGAACTGCTCAAGTGATGCAAGTGTTGCAGATGGGTTAGATAAAACATTATTTTTTCTGGCAATAATTTCATGGACAAGCCGTGATGATGAGCCACTGAATGCAGGGTGCTCCACTTAAAACCACAGTTACCGGTGTTGAAATGTTCAAGAAGATTTTGGATCAAGGACAGGTTAGTGAATTTTCTGCGACTTCAGAAAATGGAGCCATTCTTGTAGCAGATGTCCAAGGACTGACAGTTTCTGCACTCTTAGGCCGGTGACAATGTTGGTCTTCTCTTACGTGGTTTGAAAAGGGATGATGTGCAGCGTGGTCAGGTGAGTATATTTTGAAGTGCTTTAAGATGGACATTCAGTGTGTTAGTATGATAATGGTTTTGCATATTTCATTGCATAGGTAATTGCCAAGCCTGGATCAGTCAAGACATACAAGAGGTTTGAAGCAGAGATATATGTTCTCACCAAAGATGAAGGTGGAAGGCACACTGCATTCT
This sequence comes from Trapa incisa, assembly GCA_030064435.1. Classification (NCBI taxonomy): domain Eukaryota; kingdom Viridiplantae; phylum Streptophyta; class Magnoliopsida; order Myrtales; family Lythraceae; genus Trapa; species Trapa incisa. Next base: position 3,288,517 of record CM057770.1, on the reverse strand, counting down.
TTTCCAATTACATGCCTCAATTCTATATGAGAACAGCCGATATCACTGGGAAAGTAGAGTTGCCTGAGGAAGTGAAGATGGTCATGCCTGGTGATAATGTGACTGCTGTATTCGAGCTCATTCAACCTGTTCCTATGGAACCAGGTACATTTTACGGAAGTCTTTGATCTAAATCTCTGCACATTGAATTTATGCATCTTAAGCCATGGCCAATTATAATGCCACCACTGAAAATGATCTTAAGACCTCAAATCATGTTTTGATAGAAGCCAAATGGTATGCTCTCATTATAATTTGTAGCTGACTGGATGACTGATGGAATTTTATCCGAACTGGTCTCTGACAGGGCAAAGATTTGCACTGAGGGAAGGCGGAAGAACAGTTGGTGCTGGTGTGGTCTCCAAGGTTTTGAGCTGAGCTAATATGCTTGTTTCACTTTTGTTTGTTTGTTCGGGAATGATTCCCTAATTCTCGGGGCAACATGGCATTCCAACTCTGCCATGTTGTATGGGAGGTTTGTAAAACCTCTAGATAGAGTCGATTTGTAGGAATTGCCAAAATAACCTGACATTCTTCTCTTCAAACAAAATCGGTCCTCAAGGGTTTGGCCTCATTGGCATTGTTTGTGATTTTTGTATCTCATTTCTTAGGTCAGGCCTCGTGCCAGTCATGAATGAACGGATGAGCCAAAGGAATACCCTCTTCAATATAAAAAAAAATATTGATTTGTTTGAACCGCAAAAGGCACACAATAAGCAACCTTGATTTTCATTGGGTAATTTGAAGGGCTTGGCATTACAGTTTTGAGACCGGCATTTTCCTGGCACAAGTAATTGTTGCAGGTTTAGGTGCAGATGCTCCCCAAGCTTATTGATTAAATCTGCAAAGGCCAAGCAGTCTTAGACTAGCCTCAAGACCGCCACAGCCATTATAGTTGCAGCCCCGAAGTATATCTCCTTCACTGTCCCATCGACCCTCTCCATAATCTCCTCCTCCAATCCGCCAAGGGAAGTTGTTTTCCGGACCGCATACAGGAGGGTGGAGCTCAGCCTATTAATGGTCCAAGAGAGCCAGACTAGCCCGAAGCCCAGCCCAAAGCTCAGGAACTTTGAAGAACAGAAAGGAACCCTCGAACTGGCTAACTTACAGAGAACAGAAGAGAGAACAGCAATCCCCGCACCAGCAATGCCAGCAGATAACTGGTTCAGGAGCTCGGGAAGCTCCGGCCCAACTTTCTTCAGCGAGATGGTGGTTAATTTGCCTTCACGTTTCTTGTCCATGAGTAGAGATAGAAGGCTCTCAAATGCATGGAATGAGTTTCTCTTGTACATGTCCCGCTCTTTCCTGGCTTTCCTACTGCTCTTCTTTCTTGAGGGAGATGGCTTTGCTGTGGCTTTTTCAGGGCTGACAAAAAGGATCAATCATGATTAGTGCATATAACACAAGCATGTTTACATGACAAATGCAAGTACACTAAATTTTCTCAACTTGTAAGCATATTCACATGGCAAATGCAAGTAAATAAGCAGGGAGTGCAATACCTCATCGGAGGAACTGTCAAAGCCTCCAACTTTAAAGAGGTTCTTGGACTGTTAGCCTGGGCCTCCTCAGCATTCAACCTATCCCAATAAGAAGAATCTCAGAAAAAAAATGAATGATAATAGACCAACAGTGATTGCAGTCAACCATCAATCCAGCTAGTCCTCACCAACTAGGTTAAAGACTATAGAAGTACCAAGCTTAGTTTTGACAAACATCTAGATAAATTTCTTTGGTAGAAAACTCTTCATACTTATTGTAGTGTGGAACAAGCAATGACTGTATTCTCCAGTTAGCAGAGTTCCTCCGTGAATAGAACTCTGTTACAAATGAGAGCAGGTCATTCATCTCAGTCCTGCTTCCAATGAACTCCACCCAACCATTGGGGTGAATGGTGATTCTGGAATTCTGAGCTAGGTCTCCAATGAAGTCCAACAAAGGCTGCTGGTAATTTATATTGCCATTTGGATAGATGAGAGAAGCTGCCACTTTCTGGGCGAGAAATTCGTTTGTGATTATTTGAAGATCCAGCAAATTTGCTAGCAGTGGCACATCTTCTAGAACTTTCTGTGAATTGTTCAATTGAGGGCCATGGAAATGCAGCACTTCCTGGTGCCTTGACAGTTTTTCAGATGTTGGAAAATTGAAAAGCTCCAAAGACGGATGCCTATCTGGAATCAATGGAAAATATCTCCAGCTTAAACTTTGCTCGGATAGCAACCACCTCTTAATCACAAAACTAATTTAGCATCAAAGACAACCCAAGTCTGGGAGATCCCTTTAACTGTTGTACTTATTACACAGACCTACAGTTTTTCAAATGGAATCAGGCAAGAAAACATGAGCAGACAAAATCTCAATAAATCAGAGTTAACATTTGGGCTGACCTTGTATATCTGTAATCACAGGACTTTTCAATGCAGAGTCAAACTTGATGCACCAATTTGATTGCAGAAATCTGTTTGATGGTTCCAATTGCTCCATAAGTTGACTCTGGATTGGGCTGAGATTTAGGTTTAGTGCTCCTACAATTTCTTGTCTCCAACAACAATTTGCAGGAAATGATTGATAATCCTGTACAGTCCAAAAGCCCAAACATGGCCGTGATCTCATCAGTGAGAGGAACAAGCCATTATTCATGACCTTGCGAAGCATTTTAAATGGAGTGATAAAGGCGACATCCTTATGAGTTATCATCAACAATCAAAGCAATATACATTATTGACGAAATTATGCAGACATATGTGAGGTAAAATGATATAACAAGCATCTCTTTTCTAACTAATGAACATACTCTGGAGTTGCAAAAGTAGTGAAGCAACCAGAGGAACTAAAAAGCTAAAGAAATCTACATAAGTTTGTTGTGCAAAGTAGAAACAAGAAATTTTACTTATATCTGCAAATTAAAATTGGAGAAGACGCTGTCAGATCAGATGCACACTCAATAACAAAAGCACACTTATCTAGGATAGCAAGAGTCTGGGAGTTATTTAGCTGATTCAGTTATGTTTGGATTTTGTACATCATCTGATAGTCAATGAAATTTCTTAACACTTTTCCCAGGTAAAAGGGGAGGAAGAAAAGAACATGAATGGAAGCCTACTAGTTCATTATTGTCTGTACAAGTAAGGCATATCATATCATAACCCTTTAATTTCATATTTCATTAGTTCTCCCCAAACATAAGTTCTAATTCCACAAATGTCATGGCTTCACAGTTTTCAACCATCTATAAATTGACAATTCCATAATGAGTAACTGAACGATTCACAGAAGGTCCTTTCAAATCCATAATGAGTAACTGGATTCCCTCAACTCAATTTCACCTCAGAAGCAACCTGTGCGTATCATAAGATAAATGATCCATACATAGCGTGTCAAAATTAATGGCAATAAAAACAATCTATATGGGATAAACGTAGGTACTATCTATGCATACAGAGGAAATCAATAACGTGATCTTGCATTTAAAGGGTGGAATTACCGTTTCATCATTAGGAAAAGGAAAATCCAATTCAATTAAATGGCAAGAGAAACCCTAGATGATTGAACTCAGCAAAAAAACATGGAAGAATAAGTTGACCAACGAAAAGATGGAAAGTCATCCGCATGTCTCATGCAGACCCAATTGCTAGCAAAGCGTCAAGAGAGGCAAACCCCAATTCACATAAATCAAGCCATTCCGATTGATGAGAAGACAAAAGAACACGGGTGAAGAGCCAGGGGACTTGCCTTCAAGAGCTTGCTGACGCCATGTTCTCGACTGAAAACAAGTTCTGCACGATTCCCATGAGAGGTCATAAGGCGCAGCTCGGCCATTTCCATCCGAGACCAGAAATCGAAGTCTCTGATGCCAAATCTTCACCCAATCTTTTATAATTCCCCTCACGCCTCAGACACACCCATATTGAAATTTCAGCAACATATGGTTTCCTCAAAAGTCTCTATTTTACTCTAGGTCGACCGAAGAAACAACCATAATCTGCAGATTATGAGAAGGCTTCTATTTGATCCAATCGTTGTAAGCTTTGAAATCTTTTATCTGAAGGACACATGTGTGACTCTCACGGGGCGTAGTACCGGAGCATCCAGGTTGGAGTCTCTTACGAGACCACGAGGGTTGTGTCTGTCTAGGTCTGGATTCTTCTAGAAGGCAGGCACTGCCGGAAGGGATTGAATTGCCGCTCTCCGTCAACAAAGGATCAACGGACGGAGCTAAGTTAGGTAGTTATCGTGTTTTTTTTCCCCTTAAATTATCATAGAAAATATATTATATATTGTTTTAAACAATTAATATATAACAAAATAAGTATATAAAAAATATATGAATAGCTCTAAAAATAAAATATCTTCAGTTTTTTTCAACGAAAATAAAGTTAAATTTCGTTATATTTTGGCAGTAAAAATACTCTAAATTTTGTTTATTATTATAAAAAATATATAATATTTTTTATTGCAAAATAATTCTAGAAATTTTTACCTATATAAATTGATTTTTCATGAAATTTTATTTATACCTGAAAAGATAAAAATGAGTATTTTTATATGTTAAAAAAGGTACAAAACAAAAATTAAGTATATATTTGGATTGACTTGTAGTGATTTGTATTTAAAGTGTTAGTGGGTGTTCAAATGGTAAGTAATGGATTTGGAGAGTTTAAAAAAAATATAATAATTTATGGTTTGATAGAGTTAAAATGAAATAAAGTATTATTAATAAAAAAATTTAAAAAATAAATTTATCATTTAATTAAATTAAATAATTTATTAATTATTATATATAATTAATTTATATTAAATATATTTTTTACAATAATTTTTTATGTATAATATTTAAATTATATATAAATTTATATAAAATATTATTAATATATAAATTTATTTAAAATATATAATAATAAAATAAATAAATAATAATATAAATAATAAATTAGAGTATTAAAATAATTTAAATAATAAATAACCTAATCACTCAAAATACCCACTTCAAACTGCTACACTTTTAAACCACTTTTCTTCAAATTCCTTAAAACCACCTTAAATACAAATATAGTGTAAAATAAACATACATATTGTAGTATAGTTTAAATAAAGGTTATAAACTTAGAAAATTTGACAATATTAAATCAATTATAAATAAATAGGTATATTTTGGTACAAATGTATGTAGGACAATCATTTCATTAAAATATATACAATAAAATGCAAAGTAAGTAAAATATTAGTTTAACTTGATATGTTCTAATATAAGTATTAAATTATAAAAATATTTAAAATAAAAAATGATTATAATTCTAAAATAAATTGAGATTCTCACCGTAAAAATTCCATAATGATAATAGGAGATTCAGATACAAACCATATAAAATTGGGATTTTCCCAATTGTAGAAGGGGAATTCAATAGAACGATAATAAAAAAAATGCAATAATAGGAATATAATTAGAAATTCGTGTAACGCTTTAATTTTTTTCAACCATTGAATGAGACACTAATATATCTAGAACTCAAAGAATAACCAAGTATATAAACTCGAGCTAGTGACGAGAATTGAAAGGGATCAAAAGTTGTTTTCCTAAATAAGACACTAATAATTTAAGGAGATCAGTTTAGGAGAGTCGAGATCAGAAAATGGTGAAATTTAAATTATTGAGGGAATTCGAAAGGGCAAAAATGTAATTTTAAAAAGTTTGATAAAGAGGGGGAACTAAGTCGGGTCAGATTTAACCCGAATTTGGCCAACTCGACCCGACTCGTATCATACACCCGACTTTTCCCCGTAAACTACCCCGATAAAAAAATATGTAGATGATATGTTATAGAAACACACTTAATTGACTCATTTTCACCAAATTTCACAAAATCAGACTCGTTACTACAATGACAAGTCCTTGAGTGACCTACAGGTGAAGTTAATTGTATTTTCATTGCTCTATCAAGATTGAATTTCATTAGATAAGTTTGAAAATCCGACTCAAAAACCTCTCTCGACACCCGACCATCAAATTTGAATATTTTGGTGTTAAAATATCGCTAAGAGATTATTTTTCAAGTCTATGGGCAAGCTCAACTAACAAGTGGGCAAAAAATGTCGCAGAGTACCAAAACAACGAAACAACGAGTTGTCGTCGCCCTTGCGATGCTAAATTCGACCAGCTCCACCACCTCCCCAAATGACAGTAGTGCTAAAAGGTCCCTCAAACTCCCCTCTACCTCCCCATGGCCTTAACTAGCCTCCAATAAGGGGAGTTTTGGTTGCCACAAGTCGATTTCCACCATCGAGTTTGTTCTAGAACACTTGATCGTTGCTAGTTCGAGGTCAAATTCGGCCAGCTCCGGTGATCATTTGGCCGACCACCACCACATAATGGACTGCCTCCTCCATGACTTTAAAGCGTCTACCCTCCAGCCACTGGTAATGCTCTCTTCGATGATTATTTATGAGTTAACTCTTGCTTGTCAGGTCGATGGACTAGTCGAGACAAACAGTTGCGGATCAAGTTGAGGGTTGGGGTTGTTGGACCAGTGGCACCAAAGATTAAATGGCTTATGTGAAAAATTATTGTTTTGTGCATGCACTGAGATTCGAGACTATTAAGATGCCCAAAAGGGGTAGTGATGCGTCCTAGGGGCTACTGGACAATATGGTGGAGATAAGGGCAGTTTGTCGTTCCATCAGTTAGGGAAGCACGACATAGCTTCATGCGCACGAGACCAGGGTGGCGTCGGGATGAGGTCTCTGTCCTTATACGTACACGAAGTTTCTTTTCGATTTTGAGGGTCGGATGTCGTGTACATCTATCATTCTCATGGTAGAAGTGGACGGGCTTCTATCTAGGTGGTCGGTAAAGTCGCTCCAATGCCAAAAGTGGGTGCAGTGGACGAGTTGCCCTGCGAATGTGTAATCCATTCATGATGAAGGGCGTGTGTTGGTTTCTAAACACACTGTTTGTAGTTATGATGAGTAATGGTTTTGAAAATTGAGAAATTAAGTAAGAAAGAATTTTAAAGAAAATAAGGAGTTTGTCACACTACAATTCAAAAACTATTTTATTAAAAGTTTTTTAAATACACATTTACTGAATTGTAGAAACTCACCCACTATTTTTATCTATTTTCAGGATTAAAGAATGACTAGGTATAACACTAGGATTTACCCTCTATTAGGTATGCTTAATCTCCTCTTAAACTTGCATTATTATTGATTTATGTTATTACAAGGAATAAGGTTGAGATTATGCATGACTCCTCTTGAATTAAAGAAGGGGGAAAGCCCTCTTGAACCAAGGGAGAGACGAGTTGTTCATGGTGATCCAACAAAATCAGGTCAGGGCGTGTCACATTAGGCATTAGAGAACTTTTAGGGTGGTCTTCATATGGGAACAAATTGTTAAGTAATGTTGGCGACATTAGTCCTAGTTTTCTTGGTTACTCTCTTGGGAGACATTTGAAAATTTTAAAACTTTCTCCTATTTACTATGTTATATAGTTTTGATAATGTATTCGAGGAAACATGCTCTGATACCGTTCTAGTTGTCACGCCCCGACGCGATTTGGTCGAATCCCCGTGAGCAACCCGCCACTCTTCTCGATTTACTATGGGTTTTCCCCTTTTTTAAACCCGGGAGGAGTAAGGCGTACTTTAAACATGTACCTTTCCTGGAATAACATTATACAAAATTGAAAAACAGACATACCTATCTTTATAGTTCCCATACACATAAGTCTTTAAGATCGGTTTTCCTTTGGTAACCTGAAAGGGGTAAAAGGGAGGGGGTGAGTTCTACAACTCAATGAACGGGTATTGGAAGTGAGTTTTCATAAACAAAATAACTTTAATCGAAGTGTGCTAAAATTCTTATTTCTTTTAAGAATATTCTTTCCTCAAATATTAGTTTTTAAAACCTTTACCCTATCGAGGGTGACATTTTCAAATTGGAGTGTGCCTGACTCCTTAATTCCTTTAATTTTTCTCCACTTTAAAATCTCGATTTTTCAAAAGTACACACCATTCATCATGATGGGATCACACACACATTCGCGAGATGCAATTATGCCGACTGCACCCACTTGTGGATCAAAGCGTCTTTACTATCCACCCTGATAGAAGTCCCTGACTTCTACTCGGAGTCTAAGTGAACGTCTTTGACGTCCTACCCTCAGACCCAAAATACTCCATGTCCGTATGAGGACAAAGACCTCATCCTGACCCCACCCCGGTCTCATGTGCAATAAAGCTACTCTGAGCTTCGCAAGGTCACTTGGTCCGATAAACTGCCCTTATACCCACTAGGTCGTCCAGAGCCTTAGGACACATCACTACCCCTCTTGGGCATCTTGAATGTCCTATAATCACAGTGCATGCAAAATCAGTATTTTCACATCATGCCATATAATCTGTGGTACCACTGGTCCAACAGCTCCGACCCTCAACTCAACCAGCGACTATTTGTCTTGACTGGTTCGTCGACCTGTCATGTTGCACTATCACTAGTTGATTGAATATGTCGGTCATGTCTTGGTACCATGGCCAAACAATTCATTTATTTAAAGTTTTATGGCATATATCTCATATTTTTTTACGAGCTCCTGCTCGTGCCAATTGGCCTATGGCCCACTGTTCGAGATTTTCAAAATCGGGCATATTAGCCTCCAAGTTCCAAAACCGAGGCCTCCGGCCTAACAGAGCTATTCGAGCTCCCATCAAGAAGGTCTTCCAAATCATTTAAGAACTAGTACATAGTCAGAGGAGAGTACTTCTAAAAAAAATATATTTTTAACTATCCATCATACTAAACGAATATGAGGATATATACGCTCATAACCAATGAACGAATTTTCCACTTCCTCCAAGGAAGTTTCATCATACTAACTGGGTATGATCTACTTACAATCTGTAAGTAGTTTTTTCGCATCATTTTCACATCACTCCTCTAATTTGTGATGTTTAAAATACCACTAAGTAGTGGGTTTTTATTTCGAGGTACATATCATCCCTAACCGGGTATAATATAAAATCTCACTCACAACTAGTAATTGGTTTTTAACTTTAAATTGTGCTCATCATCCCAACTGGGTATGATATTAGTAAGCTCACTCACCCGTTAACTGTAACGTATTTGTTCTCGGTTGGTTTTCCAAGTTAACGCGAGCTTTCTCTTGTTTGTGTTCCGATCACACTTGTCCCGTCGGAGGTGCGACGACCCAAGCTTTCTATCGGGAAAGGTAGCTCTCTTCCTAAAGTACCCTCTAGGATTAAGAATTCTTACTATTGACCTTTCAGCTTGATTGAGGTCGTATGAGGGTTGTGGGGATGTTGGGAAAGCTTGGTTTGGCCAGAGGAGGTTTGAATTCGAACAATTTTAGCTAGGCCAAAATAGAGCATCTTCTGTCACGCTCCGACCCGATTTGGTTGGATCCCCGTGATCAACCCGCCACTCTCCCGGTTTATTAAAGGATTTCCCCTTATTGTAAACCATAAAGAGTAAGGCGTCCTTTAACCTACACCTTTTCCTGGAATAGAATAATCAAAATTGCATAAAATTTAAAACTTTACATACCTGTCTTACAGGCATCTTAGTTGACGGTCTTTAAGGAGAGGCTTCCTGGGATTTCCTGAAAGGGATATAAGGGAGGGGGTGAGTACAACTACTCAGTGAATGGGTTTTTAAAAGCTTTTGACTTTTAAGAAAAACATTTATATGGAGTGTGCCGGACTCCTTTCTTTTCAAAAATCCCTTCATTTAAAAATTCGGGTTTTTCCACCATTTATTATTTACCACGGTGTGTCATCACCCAACACACATCCTTCATCATGAAGGTTACACACATCAACAAGGTTCCAAGCTATTCGAGCTCCTGTCAAGAAGGTCTCCCAAATAGTTTAAGCATTGACACACACTTAGGGGAGAACACTTCCGACAAAATAGGTTTTCACTGTCCATTATACCAACCGGTATAAGGACATCTCCGTTCATAACCGATGAACGAGTTTTCAACTTCCTTCGAGGAAGTCTCATCATACCAACCGGGTATGATCTACTTACAACCGGTAAGTAGTTTTTCCGTAAAATTTTCACATCACTTTCTCTAAGTGGTGATGATTAAAATACCACTAAATAGTGGGTTTTTATACCAAGGTACTTATCATTCCCTACTGGGTATGACATAAAATTTCCACGTACAACCAGTAAGTGGTTTTTATCTTTAAGTTGTGCTCATCATCCCAACCGGGTATGATGTTAGTAAATCCACTCACCCGTTAATGCCGTGAATTACACTAGACCGGTTCTTTATATTCACGCGAGCTTGTCCTTGTTGGCGTTCTCGGTATTTCACGTTCCTACACGATATGAGCAACCTTGTTCATTATTACTCGGCATAACAACCTTCATTCATTTCCAATGAATGAGAAAACCCAAACTTTTAGTTATTTACAATTAGGTCCCTAAAGTTATTTCTCTTTAACTTTAAGTCCCCAATGTCGGTTTTTCCTCAAATTGAGTCCCGTAACTTTTAAAATTTATCATTAGACCTCAATTTATTCAATTTCACCAAAAAGGGGTTTAAATTTCCCAAATTTCCACTTTGGTCCCCCAGTTTTACCAAAATTACCATTTTGCCCTTCTTTTACAAAAATGGTAAGTTTTGCCCCAAAAATTCCAAAATTCCTCAATTGGTCCTCCAACATTATTTTCATGCCCAATTGACCCTCAATTTAATAAAATTACATTTTGGCCCTTTGAATTTCGAAAATCCCCAAATTTCTCCCCAATTTCAACTCTTCAACACTACCGAATTTGATTTTATCAAATTGACCGATCAAGTACTTCTAATTAATGAATTTGGAGTTGAAATTGAGTTCCTGCATGTTCATACAATTCTAAGAAACTTTGAATCGCAGATTTTAACACTGAAACGAGCTCAAACGGAGCTTCGCTGGAAAATAGACTATAGAGAGAGAAAGTTTCAATTTCTCACCGGTGAGGGCATGACAGTCCAAGATTTCGATCTAGGTAGATAACTCTTATCTTGAGGTTCATCCTAGAATTAAGAATCGCATCAATTGATGTAGAATTGAGTTAGAATTTCATTATTAAAATTCTGTTGGTTCTCTCTCTAACACCTACCGAAAATTGTAGAGGGGAGCCGAATTGACTTACCTTTCAGTCATAATTCGGCCGTGGAAGGGTTGAGGAAGTGTTGGGAAGGCTTGGTTTGGCCTGAGGAGGGCTCGAAATGGCCAATTTCAACTTGGCCGAAATAAGGCAGCTTCGGTCCACTAGAGCTGCTTCACAGTTCCATTATGTCGGCGCTTCTCTAGTAATTCTCGGATTGAGATAATTTTGCAATCTGATAGCTGACTTCTCCCCGGTTCTAAAGAGCCCGACCTCTCCTTTCGAGGTTAAGAAAAATGTTGAAGTCGAAGCTCTAGTAGAGAGAGAGAGAAGTGTTCGAGTGTGAGGAGAATGAATGGGGATGACCTCTTTATATAGGCGTAAAACCCGTGTATTAAATGGGCGAGATTTATTACTAGTATTAATATTGCATAATTTATTGGTATTAATTTCAATAATTTAATTTCGGTATTAATTCCAATAATTTAATTTTGGTATTAAATTATTTGTATTAATTTCAATAATTTAATTTAGGTATTAAATTATTGGTATTAATTACAATAATTAAATATATGTTAATTTATGGTTATTTATGATAAGGCATACATAAAAAAATTTTACCGAAATTTCGGGTTACAAAAATATTCATACTTCCCAAGAGGTCACCTATCCTCACACTACTTTCGGGCAAGCACACTTAACTTTGAAGTTCTTATAAAATCTAGTTCATCTGAACCAATTTGGTTTTTATTTTTATTTTATTTTAACTTTCTTTTCCAAGGTTTAATGAACCATTTGGATCACCCGCAAGTTGAAATTTCCAAATTGCTTGTTCCCATATGATCGGGTTTGTAAACCGGCTCAATTTACTTACTCGAGTTGACCGGTTCTTTCCCGGTTTTCCTTAACTCAAAAGTGCGGGGTTTACATCTTTGGTATACCACAGTTGTTTCACTATTTAATTATGTTGGCACTTTTTCGATGATCCTCGAATCGAATGGAGGTTGCTATCCGATAGCTGACTTTCCCCAAAATCTAAAGAGCTCGAGCTCTCTTTCTGAGGTTGAGAAAAATACCCAAGTCGGAGCTCTAGTTCGAGCTTCACTCTAAAATAAAGCAGTAGAGAGAGTAGTAGTTTTTAGGTGTAAAATTGTGTATTAAATGGTGAAGATTTATTACTACGGTATTAATATTGTCATTATTCTCATTAAATGGAAATTGATGGGGATTTATTAGTATTAATTTTAAATAATTAAATGTAGGTATTAAATTATGGGTATTAATTCTAATAATTAAATGTGGGTATTAATTTATGGGTATTTACGATAGGGCGTAGGATTAATACTAATTATACCAAATATATATATAATTATCTTATTATTTTCATCTAAAGGAATTTAATAGATATTTATTTATTTATTTCAAAACAACACTTTTTATTTTATTTATTCCAATTATATCAATTAAATTTTAAACTTATAATATAATTCCATAAGATATTTTTGACCGAAATTTTGGGTTACTAAAGAAACAACTTCCTAGGAGGTCACGCATCCTAGCACTACTCTCACCCAAGCGTAGGTCATCCATCCTAGCACTACTATCACCCAAGCACACTTAACTTCGAAGTTCTAATAGGATACGGTGCATTAGTGCTGGTATATTTTTTTTTAAATTTCGAGTTACTAAAAAAATACTATGTGACAACTAGTGAGGGGTGCAACATGAATACTTCCCAATCGCTTAACTTTAGAGTTCCAATGGAATCCGGTGCATTAGTGCTGGTATATTTTTTTTTTCTAGTTACTAAAAGCTTGATGTTACAAGGTGTGACACCTCCATTGGGGGCAATCTTAGTGTCCACAAACTCATTTGTGAACTAGTTTTCCAATGGCATTGGTGTTAGTAACAAATGCACTGTATCTAGTGAGTTCCCGACCTTGACACGATTTCGATTCACTATGTCGGGTATTTCTAATTAAAGTTGATTATCATTGTTTTGGACAAGCTCGACTGAATAGAGACCATGATGGCCTTGGGAAAGGCTAGGGGATCCCATACCTAAGTTTTGGAATTTTGGGGGGATATTTTGTTAAGGACCAGATGTCGGGGAATAAAACATAAATAAGGAAAAGTTAGAGGACCTAATTGTGAATAAGCTTTATGTGGGGTCTTTTTTAGAGGCTAAATAAAGTTTTAGGACCAAATGGAAAGATATGTGAAGTTTTAGTGATAGTTGAGCATCTTTGGGATGCGTAGGGACCCAATTGTAACAAAAGAGAAAGTTAAGGACTAAAGTGTAAATATGGGGATTTCTGTGCCCAAAGGGTGATGTTGGGTAGTCCAAGGACCTAAATATGATTAAAGAAGGTTAAGGGACCTAAATGAAAAAAAAAATAGAGGAACAAATTAGTCTCAGAATGTAAGTTATAGAGGTTAGGGGCAAAATGGTAATTTTGCACAACTTAGGGACCATTTTGTAATTAATGAGAAATAAGGCCTATAAGTATTCCAAGGATTATTGGGGGGCCAAAATGGGACTCAAGGAAATTTGGAGACCCAAATGAAACGTGTCGGAAAGTCTAAGGTCCAAATAAGGAAAGTTTTCATGTATAAAGGGCAAAATGGGAAATTTTGCCCAAGTTAAGGACCAAATTGTAAATTTGGAAAAGTAAGGCCACTAAGTGATAAATAATGGAATTATGAATGCTTAGGAAAGTGTAACTCAAGGGGTTATGACCACAAGCCCTATGGACGAACCTTAGAGAGGGTTAGTGAAGGGACGGTTCATTAACTAGTAGGTCAAGTAAACCAGGCCTGTGGGGTAAAACCGTAAGTTTTTAAGAGAATTACGGAGTATTAGTTAAGGGTACTATAATGCTTAAAAATAATTTCCTTGTTTTCTAAACATTATAGAAGAAACAAGAGATCACTTGAGCACGACCCGAAAGTGTGACTACGAAACACTTTCATAACGAACATGTAACCCAAGAAATCCTAATTCGAAAATCGGGCTGAATTGAATCGGGAAGGAAAACCCGAAGTGGAAATTTAAACTGAACTAGGTTGAGGGAAATGTTCGATAGAGAGTCTTACATGGATGAAACGTGTAAACCCCATCCTTTAAAGTAAGAAAATCGGAGAAAGAACCGGTCAACCCGGGAGAGAAAACCGAGTTGGTTCACAAACCACAACAAATAAGGAAAGGGTAAAATGGGAAATTTACAAATCCTTAATGACCTAAAGAGTTATAAAATTCATGAAAAAAGGACTTTGGGATGAATTGGAAGAGAAAAACAGACCGGTTTATGTGAAACAGACTTGAACCGGTTTGAAACGTTTGAACCACTATTGAACTGGTTTCTAAATTCATTTTTCTATGTGGCTTAAAATATTCAAATTGGAGAATTGAAGTAACCATTGGATAAAGAATGAATTTAGAAATGTTTAATTTTGAAAAACTCGGTCGAATCAGACATGAACCGGACGGTTTAAACATTGAATTCGGTTCGGACCGATCTAGTCCAATTCGGAACAGTGTCCTCTTCTTCCTTGAGATGACAGCACTGTTCACTCACCAGAAAAGCAAGCAGCGCCAGCGAAGATGAAAAGTCTCCATTCAGGGCATTTCAGGCCATAAATGATCACCATAAAGGCACCAATTGAATGGCTAAGGAGTCAACAAGCTCCCTATATAAAGATCTTCTCCCCATTCATCCTCATCACACATGAAAATTCCTATCTCAATCTACTGCTCCATTTTCTGATGAAGCTCAAACCAGAGCTCCAACTTGGGAATTTTTCTAAGCCAAAGAAGGTGAGGTCGGGATCCTTAGACTCGGGGAGAAGTCAGCTACCCGACGATAGTCACCATTTGATCCGAGTATCGTCGAAGAAGCGTTGGCATAATCAAACAGTGAAGCAGCTCCAGCGGACCGAAGTTGCCCTGTTTTGGCTGAGCTGAAAATGGCCAAATTGAGCCCTACTCAAGCCAAACAAAGCTCTCCCAACCCTTACACAACCCTCATACAACCGAATTAGAGCTAAAAAGTAAGTAAATTTGGCTCCACTTTGTAAATTTCAATCAGCGTTAGAGAGAGAAACAATGAAACTTCACTAACCAAATTCTCACTCAATTTGACATGAATTGTTGAAATTCTTGATCCTAGGAGGATCCTCAGGACGAGAGCTACCCGCCCCGATCAAAAGATCGGACTGTCACACCCCTAACAGTAAGCTTTCGAAGCTTTCTCTCTCTAAGTTCAGTTTTTCGACGAAGTACCGTTTCAGCTCAATTTAGACCCAAATGACATGATTTAACTTATAGGAAAAAGTTTGTATTGGAGTGTGTCAGACTCTATATTTTCTTTCAAAAATCCTTTCATTTCAAATATTTATTTTTATCACTATTTCTTATTAATCACGGTGTGTCATCACCCAACACACATCCTTCATCATGAAGGTCAAAAACACACAATCATCGTGATCAACTAGCCACCTAAATAGAAGCACGTCTACTTCTACCTTGAGAATGAGTAGATGCACACGACATCCGACCCACAATCCCAAAATCAATTCTCCGTGTCTATATGAGGATAGAGACCTCATCCTGACCCCACCCTAGTCTCATGCGCTTGAAGCTACGTCGAGCTTCGCAAGGTCACCTGGTCCGACGAATTGCCCTTATATCCACTAGGTCCTCCAAGGCCCTAGGACACATAACTACCCCTCTTTGGCATCTTGAAGGTCCCGTACACACAATGCATACACAATCAGTATTTTCACATCATGTCATATAATCTATCATGTCATATAATATGTGGTGCCACTGGTCCAACAGCCCCGACCTTCAACTCAACCTATAGCTATTTGTCTTTACTAGTCCGAAGACCTATCATGTCGCACTGCCACTAGTTGACTGAATATGTCAGTCTTGTCTTGGTACCATGGCCAAACAATTTATTTATTTAAATTTTTATGGCATATATCTCATGTTTCTTTACGAGCTCCTACTCGTGCCAATTGGCCTATGGCCCACTGTTCGTGATTTTTAAAATCGGGCATATTAGCCCCCAAGTTCCAAAACCGAGGCCCCCGACCTATAAGAGCCATTCGAGCTCCCGTCAAGAAGGTCTCCCAAATCGTATAAGCAGTGGCACACAATGAGGGGAGAGCACTTCCGACAAAATATGTTTTCAACTATCCATCATACCGACCGAATATAAGGACATCTCTGCTCATAACCGATGAACGTGTTTTCTACTTCCTTCAAGGAAGTTTCATTATACCAATTGGGTATGATCTACTTACAATCGGTAATTAGTTTTTTCGCGTGATTTTCACATCACTTCTCTAAGTTGTGATGTTTAAAATACCACTAAGTAGTGAGTTTTCATTTCAAGGTACTTATCATCCCCAATCGGGTATGATATAAAATCTCACTCACCCGTTAATGCAGTGAATTCCTCTCGACCGGTTCTTTGTATTCACGCGAGCTTGTCCTCGCTAGCGTTCCCAGTATTTCATGTTCCTACACAATATGAACATCATTGTTTATTATCTCCCGGCCTAATAGCTTTAATTCATGACAAATGAATGAGAAAACTAAACTTTTTATTTATTTGCTATTAGATCCCTAAAGTTATTTTTATTTAACTTTAAGTTCCTAATGCCGGTTTTTCCTCAAATCGAGTCCAGAAACTTTTAAATTTCACATTGGGACCTCAATTTATTCAATTTCATAAAAAGGGGTTTAATTTCCCAAATTTCCAATTTGGTCCCCCAACTTTTCCAAAATTACCATTTTGCCCTTCTTTTACAAAAATGGTAAGTTTTACCTCAAAAATTATAAAATTGCTCAATTGGCCCTCTAACATTCTTATCATGCCCAATTGACCTTAATTTTACTAAATTACATTTTGGTCCTTCAAATTTCAAAAATCCCCAATTTCAACTCCTTAATATAACCGAATTTGATTTCATCAAATTGACCAATCAAACACTTCTAATTGTTGAAATTGAAGTTAAAATTGTGATCCTACATCTTCATACGATTCCATAGCACTTTGAATCGCAAGTTTTGACGCTGGAACGAGCTTAAACGGAGCTTCACTGGAAAACATACTATAGAGAGAGAAAGCTTCAATTTCTCACCAGTGAAGGTGCGGCGGTCTAAGCTTTCTATCTAGGCAGATAGCTCTCATCTTGAGGTTCATCCTAGAATTAAGAATTACATCAATCAATGCTAAATTGAGTTAGAATTTCATCATCAAAATTCTATTGGTTCTCTCTCTAGCACCGGTCGAAAATTATAGAGGGGAGCCGAATTGGCTTACCTTTTAGTCCTAATTCGGCCGTGGGAGGGCTGAGAAAGTGTTAGGAGGGCTTAGTTTGGCCTGAGGAGGGCTTGAATTGGCCGATTTCAGCTTAGCCAAAATAGGGCAGCTTCGGTCCACCGGAGCTTATTCATTGTTCTATTATGTCGGTGCTTCTCCGGCGACCCTCGGAGCAAACGGAGACTATAGTTGTGTAGCTGACTTCTCCCCAGTTCTAAAGAACTCGACCTCACCTTGTTTGGCTCAGAAAAGTGCCCTTGGTGGAGCTCTGGTTCGAGCTTCATCGGAAAATGGCACAGTTGAGAGAGAGTTGAGCTTTCAGGTGTGGAGAGGATGAATAGGGAGGGGCTCTTAATATAGGGAGCTCGGGGACTCGTCAGTCATCCGGTTGGCACCTTTATAACAGACATTGATGGCCTGAAATGTACTGAATGGAAACATTTCTTCTTCACCAACACTGCTTCGATTTTTCGGCAAGTGAATAGTGCTGTCATCTGAAGGAAGAATACGACACTATTCTGAACCGGACCGGTCCGAACTGGGTTCAAAGCTTAAATCGGCTGGTTCACCCCCATTCGACTGAGTTTTTCAAATCTAAAAATTTCTAAATTCATTTTCTATCCAATGTTGGCCTCAAATCTCAAATTTGAATATTTTAAGCCACTAAAAAAATAAATTTAGAATTCGGTTCAATAGTCGTTCAAACCGATCCAAATCGGTTTAATCTGGTTCACATGAACCAGTTTGATTTTCATCTTCAATTCATTCTCAAGTCCATTCTCATGACTTTTGGGACTTTTTGGGTCACTCGGGATTCACAAATTTCCTGGTTTTCACTTTCTCTATCGGTTCCGGTTCATCTAAACTGGTCTAGTTTTTCTCTTCCAATTTGTCCCAAGGTTCTTCTCCAAAGTTTTATGAACCATTTGGATCACCTGGGAGTTGTAAATTTCCAAATTGCTCGTTTCCTAATAATCAGGTTGGTGAATAGGTTCAATTTTCTCACTTGGTTTGATCGGTTCTTTTTCCGATTTTCCTTAACTAAAAAGGGCGAGGTTTATAGACTAGAATGCTAGCAAGGATAAGCTAGAGTGGAGGCAAAACCCGACTAAGAAGGAATACATTGCACTTATCAGGTGAGTGGAATTATTCACATTATACCCGGTTGGGATGATCAACACCTCGAAAATGAAAAACCACTACTATGTGAAATTTTAACATCACACTTGGTCGGAGTGATGTGAGAACTACACGAAAAAAACCAATTATCGGTTGTAAGTAGATCATACCCGGTTGGTATGATGAACTTTCTATAAGAAAGTAGAAAACTCGCTTACCGTTTATAAGTGGAGATGTTATCATACCCGGTTGGTGTGATGGACGAGTTAAAAAGTTATTTTGTCATAAATGTTCTCCCTTGACTATGTGCCAATTCTTAAAACTTTTGGAAGACCTTCTTAACGATAGCTGGAATAACTCAAAAAGACCAGAGGCCTCAGCTTTGGAACTTGGGGGCTAAAATGCCCAGTTTTAAAAAATCACATACAGTGGGCCCAAGGCCAATTGGCACGAGCAGGAGCTCGTAAACAAACATGATGATAAGCCATGAAAATTATTAATGAATGGATGTGATTTGGCCATGGTACCAAGACAGGACGAACATACTCGATGGACTGGCAACAATACGACAGGACCAGGTCGATGGACCGGTCTAGACAAATAGCTGCAGGTTGAGTTGAGTGGTGGGGCCATTGGACCAGTGGCACCAAAGATAAATGGCTTTATGGAAAACTTTGTTTGTGCATACACTTGAGATTCGGGATCATTAAAGACGAACAAGAGGGGTAGTGATGCATCCTAAGGGCTACTGAACGACATGGTGGAGATAAGGGTAGTTTGTTGTGCCAGCAGTCAGGGAAGCTCGACGTAGCTTCATGCGCATGAGACTGAGGTGGGGTCGAGATGAGGTCTTCGTCCTCATATGGACACGAAGTATTTTTGGGTTTGAGGGTTGAATATCGGAGATGTTCACTCAGACTCTAGGTAGAAGTCAGGGACTTCTATCAGGGTAGATGGTAAATACACTCCGATCCACAAGTGGATGCAGTTGGCGTAACTGTATCTCGCGAATATATGTGTGTACCCTTCCTAATGAAGGGCGTGTATTGTTTGTGAAACACACCTAATATGAAAATAGGAAATAGGTTTTGAAAACCTTAAAAAGGATTTGAGAATCCTTGGAAAAAAAATTGGTAAACCTTAGAAAAAGTTTTTGAGAACCAGAATTTGAAGAAAAGCATTCTTAAATTAAATAAGGAGTCTGACACACTCTAATTAAAATTATTTTTTGTGAAAACTCTCACCCAACACCCATTCATTGAGTTGTCGAACTCACCCCCTCCCTTTACCCCCTTTTCAAGTAACCAAGAGAAAATCTACTTAAAACTGAACCTATAATGTTATTATAGGGAACAATGGTAGACAATACGCCTGACTTTTCACGATCTGGGGAGAAGTGACTCATTTAGGTCAAGTAGAGTGGCAGGTTGCTCACGAGGTTCCAACCAAGTCGGGTCGGTGCGTGACACCGACATCTCTCCTTTTCTTTTTATGAATGCATAAACACCGGAAGCTCGACTCTACGTGAGTTGGCTTCCATTTTCAAGCAATCGGCCCAACGGCCCCAGACTTGGGTTTCTCCTCATAAACCTGACCCGATCACAAGCACAATAAGCATAGCACACATGTCAGAAGTCCATCCATCAGCGACCTTCTCCCCAATTTCACACAAGGCCTTAAACCAATCTATGTTTTTCCTTAGTTTCTCAAAAATTGACATTCATCTCACCTCTGGTTATCAAGTCGAGTTACTTCCTTTACTTTCAAAATATTTTTTTATTTAGTGAGTATGCTTCTTACCGATTCACACTTCTTATAACTGTTACCAAAATGTAACTTAAATATTAAAGCACACAGCCCACACAAAATCAAACAAACGACTCGATTGATCCAATAAGATGCACCGTCAACGATGGTATTAAACCAAAACATACTCACCTAATTCACAAAACTTGTTCATTCTCTAGTGTGCATAGAATGCACTCTGATTCCAATCTAATGCTACTTAGGTTCTACTGATCCCCTATACTTACATCAACCATACTATTCCTACATTCCCTACCATTTTTAAGGTTACTATTTCCGTCGTACCTAAGACTTTTCTTAAGTTTTTCCAAATTGGTCCCTAAAGTTCATTTAGGTTTCAATAGATACTGGAAATGATTACAATCCCTATTTCACTTTTATTTCCAAAAATTCCTAAGTTTTGGTAAAATTACAATTTTACCACTCAATTTGAGGATTTCAATTTTTATGATCCATTTGACCTCCAAATTTCCCACATATGTCCATAAACTTCTTTTTATTACGTTTAAGTACTTGGACTTCCCAAAAGTCCACTTTGGTCATGCAAAAGTTTATATTTGCACTTTGGCCCCAAACTTTACATTTATTGTAAAAAATCATTAAACCTTTCCCAATAGGCAAAATCAGTCTTTAATCTTCACCAAACTTCCCAATCATTCCCACCACCTTATTTGGACCGTTAAAAAGACCCCATAAAAAGTATATTCTCAATTAGGTCCACTAACTTTCAAATCTTTACAAATTGATCCCCACCTTTGACCCAAATTTCAAGTATCTCAAAAAATTATCAAATTAAGTGAGGAGGTCCCCCTAGCCTCCCTCTACCCAGTCGTATAGTTGGTTTGGCCGACGTCGGCCGAAATTACTCTGATCGAGCTCAATAAGGAAAGACAACCCATTATGTAGTAAATTGGGTCAATGTCGAAAACTCATCGAAGGTGGCACGTCTGTTGTTGAGGCTAGTGGGGTTGGAAAGCTAACACTCCCAGAAGTTTGCAACCACTTGAACCAACTCAATTGGTAGTTTGTAGTTTCTACAATTGATATTTTAGTCACATGGGTCTCTCTGCCTAGGATGTGATACTTTCAAAATTTAATTCAAACCCATTTCTAAATTATTTCGGGCAAATCTGTTGGTTATGGAAAGCTGGTGGTGCAAATGACTCATCAGATTTTTTTTCAGCTCACGAGCGTTGTCGAGACAGTTAGAATTAGCCCCGAAAACAGGTGCTCTGTTTCTGCTCACCGGAGATCGATTATTGTGCGATCTTGACAACACTAATAGAGAAAGAGTTTGAGGTCGAGAGGGATACTAAGAATGTTATTGGAGGTGGTTGGATGACAAAATTATAGTTTCCGATAGTGAGGTCGTCGGAGTTTGGAGCAATCGGTGGTTAGAAGAGAGTTCAGAGCAATTGCTGGTGAGGCAGCAGACTTAATTTATATGGTTATGTTCTAGATCTCTATAAAAATCTATCCATAGATGTATTTAATTAATTTATAGGTTATGATACTAACAATAAATTAATTTTCCCAAGTTGAGTCAACTCATGAGGTATAGGGTAAAATATGAGATCGGAATAGAGCGAGGAAGAATACACACGCAGTCGCCAGTGCGTCCTATTTCCCTATAGACCAATTCGGCACTGAAGCGAACCAATTTTTAACAAATTTTTTAATCGATTCAACGGTTGAAAATAAAAATATCTAAAAATTATATATTTAATTTTCTATTAAATAGAATAAAACATCACCAAATGAATTTATTTTTACCAATTAAAAATTCAAAAATTTTGTAACTTTATATAGTTTTTCTTTGTGTTGCCCAGTAAAAAGCCTTTTTGAAGGTATTTTTTTCTTTTGATGTTTTTTACCTGCTCCCAAGGGCATCATTTAGCTCATACATGCTTCTCTAAGTTATTACGTGCAGTGCAGCTATTTACCTGCCTTATGGTCTTTGACTCTTTGCAGGTCATCTTAGGCATATTAATGTCACTGATGGAGTCCTGTGACTGCGTTGATACCCAGTGGCACCCTGGAGAGCTTCTAGTGAAGTATCAGTATATTTCAGACTTCCTGATAGCAGTGGCATACTTCTCTATCCCCTTGGAGCCGATATATTTCGTACAAAAACCAGCTTTCTTCCCATATAGATGGGTTCTTATGCAGTTTGGTGCCTTTATAGTTCTATGTGGGGCAACCCACTTTATAAACTTGTCGACGATCAATAGGCACTCCAAGGCTGTTGCTGTGGTAATGACCGTTGCCAAGATTTCATGTGCTATAGTGTCATGTGCAACTGCCTTGATGCTTGCCCACATAATTCCTGGTTTACTTAGTGTGAAAAACCGAGAATTGTTTCTGAAGAAGAGGGCTGAGGAACTTGATAGGGAGATGGGACTTATTCTTACCCAAGAAGAAACTGGAAGACATGTCAGAATGCTAACCCATGAAATAAGAAGCACACTATACTTAAAGACAACACTGGTGGAGTTGGGTGGAACATTAGGTCTCGCGGAATGTGCGTTGTGGATGCCATCAAGAAACAGCATGAGTCTCCAACTCTCACATACTCTTCACCACCAAATATCTGTTGGATCCAACATACCAACTAACCTTCCCATAGTCAATGAAGTGTTCAATAGTCCACAAGCAATGAGCATCCCATATGCATGCCCATTAGCAAGGATTAGACCACATGCCCCAAGAGCCTCATGGTTTTTGAAAGTTGGATCAAATCCTTATGAGATCTCACTTCCTGGTGAATTCATTTATCTCGAATTGTGATCTTTTGGCTTAACTTTATGTTTAAAAATGAAGTTGTCTTTCAAATTTTTTTAGCGTCAAGCCAGTGTTATCCACGCAAAGCCAAGTTGAACTTTGATATTCTTATATTGAAGTTCTGTCTCTGAAGCCCATGCCACAAGTAACATATGTTGCCATGAATTAGTTTTAATTTGTTCTTCCCTTCTTGCTGCAGGTTATGGACTTGACAAAACCTAATGTGTCTCTGTGAAAATGCTGTCCATCAATTTAGTATTGGCTCCTGATGTGCCCATTTTTGCTGTTGGTGATGAGAAACGTCGCCTACTGCAAACTATCTTGAATATAATGGGAGATGCCGTGAAGTTCATTCACCAAGGAAGGTCATGCTTCTCTTAGAGTTTCTGTCATAAAACAAGAATCAGTAGGAGACTGGCTACCTCCTGAACTATATCCTGCATCAGCTGAAGGCCGCTTCTTATTGAAAATTCTGGTTGAGAGGCATGCACTTTCTTCTCTTCTGCAAACATTCTGTCAACTTGTGAACTTATACAGAAACGTCTGCTCATGGTGTGTAAAATTCTCGTTAAAAGAGAATTGCTTATCTCGTCTTCATAAATTAGCAAATTATGGAGTGACTTCTCATTGAAAGGCTCCATGGAAAATTGGTTTTAGCAGTGATTGGCAACGAAGTTTATTCATACCAACCATAAAAAAAAAAAATAAGAAGAAACTTGCAATAATAATACGCGCATCCAAGACTCTTAATAAGACTGACCCCACAGAAGAGGACCCAAAGAATTCCAACCCGGCGTAAAATTCCCCCATGTGCAGAAGATCAACTACACCCACAAAAAAAAAATCAACTCTGAGATGAAAGTGGGATTAAATAAAAATTCAAGTAAAAAGATCCTCACGGAATTGAAGATCACAATACAGCCGAGGAATAATTTAGATCTCGTGTCGTTCACTGACCAGATGTCCCTCAAGAATTAAATTAGGATGATTCAACCTTGTTAGAACAAAGGAGAGAAGAGGACATTCACTTTTATATTAAATTTACACTAACAGTGTTAATCTTGTGATTGACAACAATATCCTATATTATGCGACATTATTCCTGGGCATCGGTAGAATGCAAGTACCCAAATCTAGTCAAAGAGACTTTTGACGGGGAGCTTTGCTCTTGGTTGGTTTCCAGTCACTCGGGATATGATAAAACTCATCTCTAGATATACCCGCAATTATTGTGACAACCCATAACTGTCAACATGTTACTGAGGCCCCACTCCTCCCTCGGGTTCCCTTGTATCAATACTGCGAGGAATATTTCATGGAGTAGACCACCAAAGATTAGGTTAAGCCAAATACGGACGCGCATGCACAAGGGCAATAAAACCGGAGCTTAAGCTTTCTTTATGAAGGAACAAGAAACTGATACTTCAGGTGAGAGTTTACTATCCAAGCACCCAACTTTTTCAATGATGGTGTTCGTTGGTTTCAAGAGTTGACTCGGAATATGATTGTGCTGCTGAACTGCCATGCTCGGCAGCTCAGGGCAGATCGCCGTGATCAATACTGCACAAGACTTCAAAGAGACCACTCGCAAAAGGCAACAGTTGCTTGGGTAAATTACTAAATAGACATGAAAATATTTTTTTCCATAATCAACATGAAAATAACTTGAACGCAGCTATCTAAAGATGAAAAGCCAAAGCACTACCATAAGTGAAATCTAATCAACAAAAAGTCATGGAAGAATGGTATTGAGATCTTCTACCACAAGAGGTAAGATACCGATCAAAATTAATATTAACCTTCAGTGATGCTCCCTCATCACATCTCACTTCTTCAATTTCTTTCCCCTGTAAAGAAAACAAAAATATAGGCAAAAGCAACAAGCATTCTTGAGCATCATTCCAATCTTCGAATAGAGAAATTTCACAAATTCATAGAGATTGAGATGCCCACTTACTCTGACGCGGGTGGTGGGGGTTCTGGCTTCACATTTGGACCCTGGGACATTTCAAAAACAAAGAAAATCATCAAAACTCTTAATATCATGACATCACAGAGCCTGGGAAGTGTTAAAGAAAATTCTAGAGACTCAAATATATATGTATATATGTCGACCTTACACTACAGGAAATGATACCTACCTGGGCCAATCGTTCCTCCCTCCTTGCAATCTTCCTTTCCCTGCTTGCCTTATTTTTTGCACGCTTCGCCTCAAACTGGTCGGACAAGGTCTTTTCCCTAGCCTTCTCAGCTTTAGACTTGTGAATGCTCTCCATTAACACACGCTTATTCTTGAACACATTACCCTTCACCTTCATGTACATGTCATGGTACATGTGCTTGTCGATCTTCTTTGACTCCCTGTACTTACGGAGCAGTCGGCGGAGTACACGCATCCTCCTCATCCAAAGGACTTTGGTTGGCAACCTTGCCTCCCTAGTACCCTTCCGCTTACCTGAGCAAAACAAGATAATAGACAACCATTATATTGACATGATGATTACACATGTATATTCCAAATTTGACCATCCATAATGAAGTGATAAAATCAGCACAAACAGATTTTTAGTTGCAACCCTCAGACAGTGAAGGGCATGATAATTACAAGTCTACAAAAACAAGATGGTATTAAGTCAGAGAACCAATTGCAGCAAAGACCAACTTTACAAAGATAACATTACCATATCCAGAGTGACGTCCCTTCCTCTTGGCTTCCTTCATGCGGCGTGCCCGTGATCGAGAGTGGATCTTAGTTGGTTTCCTGATGATGAAGCCATCCTTCACAAGCTTCCTAATATTTTGGCCTGCAAAACATTAGAACATCAATAAATATCGTTACTAAATTGCCAATAATTCAAAACTTTGATCCAAATTATCTGAAAGAGGCTGTGACAATGGAAACTCTAGTGATCAATTCAACTCCATAAAATCATTATGATAGTACCTTCATGTTCTTCAAGATGTTGTAAACACTATTGCCAACAGCAGATATTAAAACTCACAGAATATAAGGAAGATGGATTTCTAGCCAGCATTGTCCTAGTTTTAATATTCATGCTCATTTGTATCACGACCCTGACTGATTATTAGAAAAAGTAGAGATACATCTTTTGGAAGAGGAAAAAAATAACAAAAGTTTTATATGTAGTAAAGTCCCGTCAAAAAATTACTCAACTTAATAGACAGACAACTGAGACCTAGAGAAGCTCATCAAGATGTCCCATAATTAGTCTAAGATATGGCATCATCACAAATTTCTAAAGGATGCGATTAACACTGAATTCAAACATACATTTTCACAACTATCTGAAATGCTAAATATATCTCACTTAATACGGCCATAACTTCCTGATCTGTCCCCAAGCTCCATTGTAATGCTTCTCATAGGGTAATAATCGGTTTATTATAAAGGTAAGCTCAGTCTAGTTTCCAGCAACTAAATCGTAGAATGTTGAATCAAATTCAACATCGAGCGATTCAGCAGATACTGACGATTTCCGGATCATCAAGAACATAAAATCCAGAGGAATCACACCTCAAACAAACAAAAGAAAAAGAAATGAACAGAGAAAGAGATTCCCAAGGGAGTCAGTACGGGAGTTCGCCATGGAGATCTCATTGACTTCATTTGGGTCTAACCAAACCTTGCCGCGACCACACTTGAGTACGCTAGCGGCGAGACGCTTCTGGAGCTTCAGCGAGACCATCCCTCTTACTGTCCAATCGGTCGATGGCGGAGATGAAACACAGGAGACGTTGCTCGAGGAAGGTAAAAAACCTGGATACGGGCTTTCCCTCCCTAGGGTTTGCCAAAGTAAGAGGAGTTTCCTGTGATATTTGCCGGTTGTTTGGTTTGTTGCTATATATGTTTGGGATAATGGTTATTTAAATATGTATTTAAAATAATTATTTTTAATTAGGATAATGTTTATAATTTTATAAATTTATAATAATTATTTATTTTATACAATTTATAATTATATTTTCAACCCTATTTTATCATTTACATTTTCAATTTTTAAATACACTTAATAATCGTTCAATAGTCTGTTATTATTATTATTATTTTGTACCAAAGTGAATAATTTGCTTAAATTTAGTATTTTTTTATAATCGTTCAATTCACTGCCATGAGTGGAAAATTGATTTAATTAATATTTATTAAAAAGTAATTAATTCTAAATAATATAATATTTCTAAAATGGTATATACCATTATAATATTCCAGCTGTACAAAATGCCATGTCAAAGAATAAGTTGTGGCGTACACTATATTGACTATTCTATTGTATCTCCGAACCTAACTTATGGTTCTCTTGGTTTCGACTCGCGGATGGAGCCGCGGTTGGATCCCGTTGAACCGGGATTGCTTCGGTTCAATCCTGAATCTGGGCCCGACGGAGAGGGCAATTGGAGTGGATCTGGAACCACATGTCCATGCATTCATGTGAAAGGCCAGACTGCACTTAGGCAGACGATGTAGTCTCCGAAGTTGTCTGAGTATGACTCTGGTGACAGCGAGGAAGGTGAAGGTGGGGATGGACTCGAGCAAGAAGACCACCAGACCGCCCTTGGAAAGTGTTGCAATCTAAGCCGTCGCGGCGTGGAGGGAGGGGCAACCTCGGTGGCGACTGTGGCGGTTGAAAGAGAGCCAATGGGTTTAGGTGTCGAGCCCAGCTATGACGCGACCGCAAGGAACAGGAAGATGACCGTGTCGAGAAGTATCTTGTTGGGGTTGGTGGACTTACTTGTTGAATTAAAGGTGTAGTTCATGCCGAAATAGCGTTAATATATATTGGCCAAATGTAAAATATTTTTAAAATTTAAACAATCTAATTTATTTCGTCCTTTTATATATTCAATATCTTTAAGCAAACTATATAAGTTAATTAAACATATCAAGTTATATTATTAAGTGAAATGAGTTTGATATGTTAACTTAAAACTAAACTAGTTAAAAGTTTGGGTATGTAAAAAAAATTACTTAAATTATGGCCATAGCCAGCTATGACATTTGGAGAATGAATGGACTGGCATCCATTATCTCATATCTTACTCCTATTTGTCAATAATTTATAAGTTGTTTGAAGTTACGCGGAAAATGTCATACCCTTGAAGCATTTGCTTAGGCATGAAGTTTGCAAAAAAAAAACGAAAAGATTATTAAGAAGGAAAATTACAAAGGGTAGAATGGTAAAACAAGAGACTCCGGTCTCCAGTACAGTTTCTTCGAATTAAAGCCATCCTTCTCTCTGAAGAATTGTGCTATCTTCTGTGTTTCCCCTCGCTTCGGCCACTGGGAGATCAGGTTTTGATATCATTTCGAGGGTGAACTTCTTCTGTGATCGCCCATCGCTGATATTTGCGGCTTTCCTGCGACTCGTCTCCTCGAATCGCAGCTACTCTTGAGTGGGGGGGATATCTACCGCTGTAAGTCTTTCTTATTTTCGTATCTGATCAAGCAATTTATTGATAATTCTAGTTTAGAATTCAAATCCTTGCTAATTCGGTTGAATTTTTTCTTCATGCATGCGTATTGATTCGTCATGAATGAAATAAAGCTGGAAACATGACTAGGATACAGATAGAAAATAACTTATGCTCAAGTGCAGAAGGCTTTCAATGGGTCGTTGGTTTAGCAGTAGTAATGCCTCGGCTGGCTAGCTCTAGGATGCTTGTAGCAGACGCGCGGCTAATATCAGATGATGCCGGAGATGTCCAGTATGACTTCACAGCGAAGAGTAGCTTCTCCCTCACAAGAGGCCCGTCCTCGTGATCGATCATCCGGGTGTCGTAGTTCATGCCGTCTATGATTATCTTATGGTAATATCACCTAATTATATATATATATATATAAAAGATTTCTCACTTTATTCATTAGTAGTCAGTATGGGATTGATGTTTTATCACAATCGGAAATACTATTGATCGATTGAAAAATTAGTCCTCAACTACATATTGAAGGGTTATCTAAGGTATAAGACATTATATATGATTAATACCAACCAACCATATAGATGGATGGATGAGAGCCAGAGGAGATGGGATTTTAGGGAGACCACATCAGTCCAATTTGTTCAAGGAGTTGATAAAAATTTAACTCTTGGTACCCATTAACCTTCATTTGGTCAATGTTTTATAGGCTACTACAAAGGTTTAATTTATTGGTTAATTTGGTAAAAATAAAGAGAAAGATTTGATTAACAATAATAATCTTGCGCTCAAGTCAAAGATGATACTCATATAATTACAAATTGTAATTTATTCAAGTAGTGCATGGGCGTTCATCAATTGATATGCAGGCGTATATGCATACATATTAAACTCATAAATGGTAATAATATGTGCTTATATCTACCTTCTTATACTAATATAAGATTTCTCATTTTATTCATTAGTCAATACGGGATCGTTGTTTCACCATAATCAAACACATTAGAAATTGGAGGTGTTTGGGATCTTAAAAAGTTTTTGGATCAAATTATACACACATTATTGACGGTGAACAATTAGACTAAGCGCTCAAATCTTAACCCTCTATGAAGTTGGCAGATGTGATTATGCTGAGCCAGGAAAACTTAGGGAAAATCATGGGGAATTTACCAAACTGAATGGCCACATATTGAGTTTGTTGTTCTGAAGCCAACTCGAGAGCCTAAGTTCAAGCTCAAGCCAATAAGACTTTGATTTACCTTGTAAAATTTTATCCAAATTCATAAAAACTGAACTTTTAAAATGGTAATGTAAAAATTGCTGTGTGCAGAGAAATCATACACATGCACTTAATATAATTTAAGCACATACTATATATAGATTAGATGCAAACCTGATTAAAATAATAATGTAATTAATTATGATGTATTATATGAATGAAAATATGAGAGAATATAAAATAAAAAAAATTAGAATAAAGGTTGAGGATAAAAGTAGAAGATAAAAGATTAAAATGATTGGAAATTATTGGTGATTCACTCTTTTAACCTCAATTTATGATTTATTATAAATTAAAATATAAAATACATCGATATAGTAAGAAAGGTGAAAATGACACCACAACCTCCACGAGTTTACTTAAAGATATAGATATCAAAAGGGCAAATATGAATAGTCATATCCATTTAGATATATTGTGCCTTCTAGATGCGGAAGAGCCAACCTGATCTTATGACTGTACTAAGATTTTCCTTACCTGGTCCAACCATCTAAACCACAGTTTTAATTCTCAAATTTGTACCATGCCTTTATGGTAAGAAAAATTGAAATAGTACTTGATCGTTGAGATTATATAAAGCATTGTAATAATCTAAACATATAGAGATAACCATATCATTTGCTTCCTTTGCACTTTGTATCATTCTCTTGAGTTCTTCGATCCTTCTCCAGACATCCGAACTCCTATGAGCAGCTTCTTCTCTAGCTTGGTCAGCAGCTCTTCCCCGTTCTTCAACTTCCTTCATTGTGTTGATAACTGACTCCATTGCAGAGAAAAGATTTTTCTGCAGAAACAACAGTTAATTCCTTTGCTTGGTAATAAATCAAGAAACAATTACAATGGAAAGCAACTACCCTGTTGTTCTTAGCATCCTCAATGATTTGTTCAAGGATATCAACCTCAACAATTTGTAAAGATCTTGTCATGTTCAATGATTCTTCAATGGTCGAGCCCTTTACAGATGATGCTGCATCCTAGCTTCTGCTGCAGTATCAATATCATTGAGGACAGTGCATCTGAAATATTAGCATCTGGAGCCTCTTCTTGGGACAGTGCATGTTCCAACTAGCAGATTAAATTTTCCATATATATATCTTTGTTTTTTTCCTGACATTGCTCATTTCCATAATCAGAAGAATGGACCTGGTTTTCTGCAGACACCTTCCCATAGTTTCTAAGTTTATCAGTTCCAGAGCTACTAACATCAGGTAGAGTTAGTGGTGCATCAGTTGAACTCTGCTTTGTACTTATGGGAGGTTTGTTCACCATTCCTAGCAAAATCAGTTCTTCACTTTCATTAATTCCATTTGGAACATGGGTATTCCATAGAAATGAAAAGAATACTCTTATTGTCAAACAAATGCATAAGGGTCAACTTATATGCGCAAGTGCACAAGGATCATCAGCCAAAATGCGCAAATTCAAAAAGGAAAAAAAACTGGATATTCATGTATACCTGCGAAATAAACTTATAAGCGCATAATAATTAACAGTTTTATAACTAATAATGATAGGAGCACCAGTTGATTAAAATCTAGTGTCTATGAACTAGTGAAGCGTACAAACCAAAAACTTTCATTGTTATTTCTAAGATGATAGGGCACAGTAAAAGTTATTGACATGGATATGGGCTTGAGAGAGTCGAAAAACCGAAACCACAGGAAAAATAAAGCGAAAAATACCATTTTTAAGGATGACAATAAAACTCGTACCTGAGTGAACAATTCCTGCAAGGACCTGTACGAATCCCATTCTCAATGTCCAAAACACTGTATAAATTAAAAATATGACTATTAGTGGGAGCGTCGGCCCGATCGTAAAGTGGTAGGTGGTGATCGAATTTTTACTTTAAAGTTTAATACTAAATTTTTTCGTGAAAATTAAGTAAATATTATTAATTGCAATACTAAATATATGGATATTTTAGAAAAATAATTATCGATAAAGTGAAAAATTGTATCCATACATTTATTTACCGTGTTA
Organism: Trapa incisa; assembly: GCA_030064435.1. Classification (NCBI taxonomy): domain Eukaryota; kingdom Viridiplantae; phylum Streptophyta; class Magnoliopsida; order Myrtales; family Lythraceae; genus Trapa; species Trapa incisa. Next base: position 3,256,626 of record CM057770.1, on the reverse strand, counting down.
TTTGGACGTTGAATTCAATTAATTTAGTTAATGAATATTGAGAATCCAGTTTCTATTATTTGTATGGCGAGGAAACTTAGTGGACAAGGAAATGTTTCAGGGTATAACATTTTGAGCAGGTTAGTTCAAATAACTCATAAATTATTGACAAATCATGAAATCAATGGTATATATACAAGTCCATTTGTAAGAGAAGGGATCTTGATGGGTTTGATTTTGGGTAAAATTAAGTAATTTAAAATTTAAAATACTCCTAGGGAGATAGAGAAAATAATTAGTAGTATAATAAGATGAAATTAATAAGATTTAAATATTTAATTTAATTAATCAAAGATTTATGGATTAAAATAAAATTTTTGGGAATGAGGAAAATTGAGAATTTTTGAAAATTTGAAAATTTTTGTAAAATTTACATTAATTGAGTATCAAATTGAAAATAAGAAATTTTTTTGGATTTAATTATAATTTAAAATTAATTTTGGGAATTTAATTATAATTAAAAAAAATAATAAGAATTTATTTGTAAGTATCTTATAACCAAGGATTTTTCCATGGAATGTATGTATCAAAGTCCAACAAATGGGACTCACACAAGGGTAAGATGAGATACTAACTAAGATGGAGAAATATTGCACACTTATGAGTGGAAACAACAGGAAAAATTGAAAAATGTGAATGTGGACAAGATGCTATCACATTGTGACCATGAGGAAGAGAAAACTTGGGAGAAAGAGTAGTAAGGAAGAAGTACCCTCACCTAATTAGATCAATAGGTATTTTGGGGATAATACTCCTTTTAGGAGTAAAGAACTTAAGATACAATGGTTACAAAAAAGAAAAGTTAGATCTATTAGATCAAAAATTGAGGTTGAATCGAAAATGAAAAGCATAAGTCAAAATTTAGGAATAAATTAAAAAATCAATATAGATGGTGACTATGAAAATTCATGAAAGTGACTAAGTCCAGCCCATAAGGACTCCATTCATTTGGAATTAAGAAATAAGAAACACTAGATTAAGAATTATATCAAATTTGGATTGAATTAGACTAGCAAGGAATGATTTTTCTAAATGACCTCAAAAAGGAAAAATGAGAATTCTTGACCATAATTTGTAGGGAATGGGTCATGGAGTTTTTTGAAAAACTAATGGTAATGACAACATGCTAAATTGGTGATGAACAAACCAAGAAATGACCAAACATTGACCAAATTAACTGATTTATTTAGCGAAAACATGTTCAAATAGTGTCAAAACGGTTAGCCTTGCATGTGCCCATATGCCTTAGCACATGGCTTCCTCCTGAGCCGCACGCGCACCACATGCCAACACATAAATTAATCACGCCCTGTCACGCCCCGACCTGGTTTGGTCGGATCCCCGTGAACAACCCGCCACTCTCCCGGTTTATTAAAGGGTTCTCTCTCTAGCACCGGCCGGAAATTGCAGAGGGGAGCCGAATTGGCTTACCTTTCAGTCCTAATTTCGCCATGGGAGGGCTTGGTTTGGTCTGAGGAGGGCTTGAAATGGCCAATTTCAGCTTGGCCGAAATAGGGCAGTTTCGATCTGTCGGAGCTGCTTCATTGTTCCATCATGTCGACGCTTCTCCAACGATTCTCGGATTGACTGGAGTTTGCTATTAGATAGTTGTCTTCTCCCCGGTTCTAAAGAGCCCGACCTCTCCTTTCGAGGTTAAGAAAAATGTTGAAGTTGAAGCTCTGGTTTAAGCTTCACTGGGAAATAGAGTAGTAGAGAGAGAGAGAGAGAGAAGTGTTCAGGTGTAAGGAGAATGAAATTAGGATTAAATGGGCGAGATTTATTACCAGTATTAATATTGCTATAAATTATTGGTATTAATTCTAATAATTTAATTTTAGTATTAATTCCAATAATTTAATTTAGGTATTAAATTATTAGTATTAATTACAATAATTAAATATATATTAATTTTTGGTTATTTAGGATAAGGCGTACATAAAAATTTTTGACCGAAATTTCGGGTTAAAAAAAATTCATATTTCCTAGGAGGTCACCCATCTTCACACTACTCTCAGGCAAGCACGCTTAACTTCAAAGTTCTTATGGAATCTTGTTCACCTAAACCAATTTGATTTTTGTCTTCTAAATTTTCTTAAATTTCTTTTCCAAGGTTTAATAAACCCTTTAGATCACCCGAAAGTTGTAAATTTCCATATTGCGTGTTCTCAAATGTAAACCGGCTCGGTTTTCTTACTCGGTTTGACCGGTTCTTTTCCCGGTTTTCCTTAACTCAAAAGTGCGGGGTTTACACGCCCCATGTGCCTTCTTTGCCTGAGTGACATAGTTCACAACCCACTTGCCCTAGCTTTTCTATCACACCTCAACCCGATTTCCTTGGTCGGGGATCATAATAGAAACCCACCATGTCCCCTCAATACTAATAAGATGGGTACCTTTACCCAAGTAGAACTGACATGGCATAAGACGTCAAAATAAAACATATAGATTTTAAAGGTAATTTCAAACTTTCTAAAAGTATGCAGTAAGCCAATACATTTACAAACTTTTCCTCCGGAATTAAGCATCTGATAAGAAATCATAACCTTTGTGCACACTTATTGAGTATCGTACCTCGGTGGAGTGGGTATGAGAGTTGAGGTTTATGGGAGAGGGTGAGCTCATAGCTCAATGAATAGATTTGCTGACGTCGGGCCACGCCATAACTTACGACCTGGTCCCCACTTACTCTTTTATTTAAGTTATTCCCTTATATTATTTTCATGACTTTCTTTATCTCATAGGTATTTTATTACATATTCACAACAATAGAAATTCATTTGCTTATTCCACAACTTCACACATTCGATGTATAAATAAAATGTCTGAAGTTCTTTACATAAGAACTCGGGAAGTGAGGGATATGTGCATCAAGCGCACTCCCATGGAACATCTCAAGATGATCGCCCCCCTCACACGAATGTCGATGATGTGTCATCCAAAGTCCCTCATTCTTTAATCCACCTCAACCCATCTCCTAGATTAAATATATGATTGAAACCCTGCCATAAGCCTTCCTCGGGTTCATGGAATGATTTTGATGATATCTTTCTTACCTTGTATCCTTGCTCCCAATCATCCATATGTGCTCGACATCACCTTTATACTAGGTTCTATGTTGGAGTCCTAAACACCCGCCTAATTATTACACACGTATGATCACACAATAAAATGACCATTCTTATTTGGGCATACAATATTCTATCTGACCGACCCCACTTGTAAACCCCGTCCTCTAGGGCCAAAGGAACTGAAAAGAAGAATCAGAAGTTTTCAAGAGAAAAATCGAGAGTCTAAACGAATTGGAATTAGGCAAGAAAGGGGCAAAACAGAAATTTGGGAAATTTCAAGTGGGCAATAGATACCCAAACATCATGGGAAAGAACAAGGAAGACGATTGGATATGAAAACTAGACCAGTTTGGGATGAAAAGTGAACCAAGTTGAACCGTGAAGAACCAATTCAAAGATCTATTTTTCCAAGTGGATTAAAAATATCAAATTGGAAAATAAAAACCACAATTGGATAGGAAATGAATTTAGAAAATTTTAAATTTTTGAAAACTGGTCAAATCGGACCTGAATCGGCCAATTTATGATTTCGGGTCGTTGGACCCAGTCTGTCACGCCCCGACCTAGTTTGGTTGGATCCCTGTGATCAACCCGCCACTCTTCCAATTTATTAGAGAGTTTCCCCTTATTATAGACCGTAAAGAGTAAGATAACCTTTAAACTTGCACCTTTTCCTAGAATAACATAAATCAAAACTACATAATATTTCAATTTCATCATACCTGTCTCACAGGCGTCTTAGTTGATGGTCTTTAAGGGTAGGCTTTCCGGAATTTCCTGAAAGGGATATAAGAAAGGGGGTGAGTACAACGACTCAGTGAATGGGTTTTCAAAACTTTTAAATTTTAGGAAAAAGACTTGTATTGGAGTGTGCCAGACTCCTTTCTTTCAAAATCCTTTCACATCAAATCTCAGTTGTTTTCACCATTTCCTTATTAATCACAGTGTGTCATCACCCAACACACATCCTTCATCATGAAGGTCAAATACACATTTGCAGGCCAGCCTATCCACTGAACCCACTTGTGGCGTCGGAGCGACTTTACCGGCCACCTAGATAGAAACACGTCCACTTCTACCTTGAGAATGAGTGGATGTACACGACATCCGCCCCTCAATCCCGAAATCAATTATTTGTATCCGTATGAGGACAGAGACCTCTTCTCGTCCCCACCCCAGTATAATGCGCTTGGTGCTACTCTAAATTTCGCACGGTCACCTGGCACGACGAACTGCCCTTATACCTACCAGGTCGTCGAGTGCCCTTAGGACACATCACTACCCCATTTGGGCATCTTGATGGTCCTGTAATCACAGTGCATGCACAATCAGTATTTTCTTATTATGCCATATACTCTATGGTGTCATTGGTCCAACGGTCCCAACCCTCAACTCAACCCGCAGTTGTTTGTCTTTACTAGTCCGTCGACCTGTAATGTTGCACTGCCGCTAGTTGACTGAGTATGTCAGTCCTGTCTTGGTATCATGGCCAAACAATTCCTTTATTTAAAGTTTTATGGCATATAACTCATGTTTGTTTATGAGCTCCTGCTCGTGCCAACTGGCCTTGGGCCCAGTGTACGAGATTTTCAAAATCGGGCATATCAGCCCCCAAGTTCAAAAACTGAGGCCCCCGACCTATAAGAGCTATTCGAGCTCCCGTCAAAAAGGTCTCCCAAATCGTTTAAAAATTGGCACACATTCAAGGGAGAGCACTTCCGACAAAAATATATTTTCAACTGTCCATTATACCGACCGGGTATAAGGACATCTCTACTCATAACCGATGAATGAATTTTCAACTTCATTCGACAAAGTTTCATCATACCAACCGGGTATGATCTACTTAAAACTAGTAAGTAGTTTTTTCGCATGATTTTCACATCACTGCTCTAAGTTGTGATGTTTAAAATACCACTTAGTAGTGGTTTTTCATTTCGAGGTACTTATCATCCCCAACCGGGTATGATATAAAATCCCACTCACCCGTTAATGCAGTGAATTCCACTAGACTGGTTCTTTGTATTTGCTCGGAAGGTACAAGCTTGAGGTATTCCATGGGGTCCGTCCTAGCAAGGATGCAAGCTAGGAATATGGATGGACAACCAAAAGCCCCACACCCTCAGAGCCCTTGGACCACGAATCTCGAAAAAATTCAGAGGCAAACATCGAGACTATACCCCTAGTAATTAGAATGAGAAGTTGTGAGATTTATCTATGATAAGCGGAGTATGACAAGATATTTCCTTAAATGAATAAAGATTAATAAATCTTTCTATTTATACGCTAGTCTCCCTATTAACAACTAGTTACCACTAACAACAAGGGATGAGAATATACCCGAGTATATTGATAACGACCAAGGTAGAACATGGATTATAAGAGGGACCACCCAAGAAGAAAGACTACAGGCAAAACCTCCATGTAAATGGAAGGGTGGAAGGAATTCAAAAAGGAGTTAGTACTAACTGACAACCCTAAGATGGCCTAACTTAAACCCAAGTAATCTCAAATGGGATTAAGGAACTTCAAGCCCAAAGGGACAAAGGCAACAAGTCGAGTTAATGGATAGGAAACCTCAAGGATTAATTTTGGGAAAACAAGGAGCCGACCAAGAAAGGGAGTCGTAGGAAAGGACATATCCTAACAAAGAGGCAAAGGACCCAGCTTAATGGGAAAAGAAAAGGATACGCTCGTAGGTGAAAAGGGGGTTGAGTATAAGGGAAGCACACTTCTGTAGGTCCAAGGAATGAGATAAACTCAAGGAAAGGGTAAATGGTATGACATCATCAAATGATGTAGTAACATACAGGAGTGGGAGGATTAGTATAAGAAAAGAAACCTAATGACCAATATGGATTAAGTGAACCCTTGTGCAAGAGTTAAGAAATTTCAAAACAAAGAGGATCTAAACTTCCCCCTAAGAAGGACAACTTGAAAGAAGGGCAACTAAGAATAAGGATAGGGTACATAGGACGTACCCACGAGATTTCCCTAGAAAGGGGTAAACATGGGAAATGACATCAAAAGATTCTACGGTCGGTATATGTAGGAGCAAAGAAGGAGAGAAAATGTATTAAGGGGAGGAGGCTTGGAAGGATGTATACAACTCAAGGTCACTCAAGGGAATCACGATTGGATGGTTGGACATAGTATGGAGCACACAAAATGAACTGACAGGTGAATCATAAGTGCTTGAGGATGTACATGAAGGAAGGAAACCCTCGTGCAAGGATACCACTGAAGATAAGGAAGGAAATGGATGGGAGAGAAAACCGCAAGTAAGTTAGTAAGCCCAGAGGTGGATAGGAAACACAGTGGTTAGAATGGGGAAACCCAATAAGGGAGATAAGGAAGGGCAAGTAAATAAGGAGAACCAAACGCTACTAAAAAGGCATGACGTCAAGGAAAAAGGACGACTAGATAACATCGAGAGTTGTCGAGATACACTACTAGATGACAAGAAGATGCGAATCATAGTAAATCTGAGAAGATTGGAAAGGCATGAACCACCATTGTAAGGGAAAGGACGAGTATGGGACAGTCAACCCAAGGACATGGATAAAAACCTTTAAGGGGAAGGACCATACCCTAAGCAAAATAGGTAGTGGACCTAAAGGTATACTTTTGGACTAATGGGTAAGACATACCAAAGCATGATACCCTCCATGGAGTAAGTGATTAATGGAATGGAAGAGAAACTCTATTAGTGCGAGAATTAAAAAAGGGCTAAGTAAAAGAACAACCAATGGATAACATGTCAAGTAAACCCCAAGTTGACACCAATGGAGATTTTTTTTTCATTTGTAATGGGAGGCAAATTTTAGTTTTGGGGACAAACCTAAAAGGAGGGGAGATTTGTGAAAACTTGTCCCCACAGATCAAGGAAATTGGGAAAGAATAGGTCAAATTAAGAAGAAAATCGAACCACTTGATTAATCGAGAATGATAAAGAAGGGTTGAATTGGGAAATTGGAAAATCCCAAGTGACCCAGATGTCACATAAACCATGGGAAAGGGTTATGAAGGAAATTGGATGAGAAAACCAAACCGATTTAAGGTGAACCGGATTGAACCGAGTTGAACTATATATGAACCGGTCTCTTAATTCATTTTTCTTGGTGGCTTAAAAATATCAATTGAGAAATTGATGCCACCATTGAATAAAAAATGAATTTAGACAAATTTAGAAATTTTTAATTTTGAGAGAACCGAACGATTTGGGTCTAAATCAGCCGATTTTCATTTCTAGTCACTGGCAACAGTCGGACCGGACCAGTCAATGGTCCAACTGGTCAATGGACCACTGACCGGTCAGTGCCCAATTAGCACATGCATGACCAATCATAACACGATGTATGGTAAGGCGCACTTTGTCAATTGGTCAGTCGGTCAATGGTCAACGATCAACGGGTGCCCAATCAGCGGCCACGTAAACACGACCAACCAATAAGGGTCTACCACGTGTTTGGTCAACAGGTCAATGGCTGACGTGGTGGATGAGTTGGATTGCCATGTCAACTGGACCGACCAATCACGAGATGCCACGTGGTCGGCCCGCACGTGGGGGACAGTGTCAACTTCCTCCTCCGTCTGATGATACTATTCATCGAGAAAAGATTTTATTTCCTTTGCACGCGAAGGAAATTTGCTTCGATTTGGGTAATTTTTGATTAGGTTGAGTGTGACCAATATGGAAATTGGTAAAGTAGAGAGTCCCTGAGCTCCCTATATAAAGAGCTCCCCTTCGTTCATCCTCCACACACCTCAATTCCCTTCTCTCTTTAAAGTGCTCTATTTTTTGGTGAAGCTCGAAGCAAAGCTCCGACTTGAGCACTTCCTCTAGCATCAGAATCTGAATTCGAGTCCTACAGACTTGGGAGGAAGTTAGCTACCTAACACCTACCTCCAACTGACCCAAGGATCGTCGGAGAAGTGTCGGTGAGCTTGAACACTAAAGCAGCTCCAACGTACAAAAGTTGCTCTATTTTAGTGATTGGAATTCAACCAATTTCGACTACCTACAGCCAAATTGAGTCCTCCCATAGTCCCCACGACCACCACACGACCTCTCCAGAGGTGAAAGGTAAGCCAATTCGGCCCTCCTCCATCGTTACAGTTCGGTTCTAGAGAGAGAAAGTGACAAAGTTCATTGATCGAATTCCCGCTAATCATGACAGCAATTGCCCTGATTCTTGATCCTAGGAGGACCCTGAGGATAAGAGCTAACTTCCCCGATCAAGAACTCAGATCATTGGGCCTCCAATGGTAAGCTTTCAAATCTTTCTCTCTCTACGTCCAATTTTCCAGGAAAGCTTCGTTTGAGCTTGTTTCGAACCCAAATCCTGAAATTCAAAGTGCAATTGAATTGTAAGAAAGTATAGAAATCAATTCATATCATCAATTTGAGAGAATAACCCTGATTGAATGGCCAATTTGATGAAATCAAATTCGGTCAGTAGATTGGGGTAGAAATTGGGTGAAATTAGGGAAAATTTTGGGGATTTCAAAAAATTGAGGGTCCTCCATGCAATTTCTCAAAATTGAAGGTCAATTAGTATTGAGAAAGATGTTGGAGGACCAATTTGTGAGTTTTCAAAAAATTTGGGGCCAAATGGCTATTTTTGTAAAGTACGGGCAAAACGGTAATTTTATAAAAATTGGGGATCAAATTAGGAATTTGAAAAACTTGAGCCCCATTCCCAATTTTGAGTAAATTAAGGGCCCAAGGAGGATATTGGAAGTCCTTGGGACTTGATTTGGGAAAAATTTAACGCTAGGGACCTAAAGTCAAGAAGTATGAACTTTAGGAAACTAAGTGCAATAAACCCAAAATTTGGGTCGTGTAGCCAATATTGGAAAGCTAGGAAGCTTTTACGCCAAACCCTAACATATAAAAGTGGTCAAACCATGTAGGGACATTTGGGACCAGAACGCAAGCAAGAGAGCTAGTGTGGACTTGGGAAAAAAAATGATTGGGGATGAATGCGTTAGAGTCACCGGGTGAGTGGGATTATCTAATGTCATGCCAGTTGGGGTGATGAACACTTTTATTAAATGAAAAACCTACTTACCTGTTGTAAGTGGGACTATTTAAGCATCATACCTGGTTGATATGATGACCTTATTTACTGAAAGGAAAAACCCACATACCGATTGTAAGCGAACCTATCATCACACCCGGTTGGCGTGATGAGTTGAAAGGAAGATTTTGTCAGAAGTGTATTCCACTGACTGTGTGCCATTGCTTAAACTATTTGGGAGACCATCTTGATGAGTGCTAGAACAGCTCTAATAGGCCAAGGGCCTCGGTTTTGAACTCATAGGCCTCAAGGCCCAATTTTGAATAACACGTGCAGTGGACCTAAGGCCAATGGCCACAGGCTGAATCCTGTAAACAAACATGAATAAGAAGAGCCATGAAATCTCTTATTTAAAATGGAATTGATTGTGTGATTCATCATGGTACCAACTCAGAACCGATAACGCTTGATGGACTAGTGGTAGTGCGTCAGGGCTAGGTCGACGGACCAGCCAGACAAACAACTGCAGACCGAGTTGAGTGTCGGGGCCGTTGGATCGTTGGCACCAAAGAGAATGGCTAAGAATATGAAAACTATTGTTTGTTCTTGCACTTTTGGTTTGGGACCATCAAGACGCCCAAGGGCATAGTGATGGGCTCCAAGGGTGGTTGGACAACATGGTGATGATAAGGGAAGTAATGAGCTACTGTGTTGGGGCATCCTCGTCGTGCTAGTTAGTCATGAAGCTACTATGTTGGGGCTTCTTGCGCATTGAGACCGGGGAGGGTGTGGGATGAGGTCTCGTCCACATATGGACACGAAGTTATTTGGAGTATGAGGGTTAGGTGCTTGAGGTGTCACTTAGACACAAGGTAGAAGTGGGCGTGCTTCTATCATGGTGGACGGTAAAGACACTCCGATCCACAACTGGGTGCAATGGGTGTATTGCACCAGCAAATGTGTGTACCCTTTATGATAAAGGGCATGTGTTTGTTTCCTAAATGCCTCCTGAGGCAAGAGAATGTGCTAAAAGAGCTATACACACTAAGGCTTCAAAGAAAAAATTGTGAAAAGGGTTTTAATTAACTAAGTATTTTTTTAAAAAAATCACTCCCAACAATCGCTCACTGAGTTGTAGAAACTCACCCCTCCCTTTATCCTTTTTTTTTTTTCAAGAAAAAGGAGATCCAACCGAGAGAGAGAGCATGAGAAGATGAATTCTAGATTAGGTACGCTTAAATCCCTTTTAAGCTTGCTTTATTTTTTTTATTAATGCTATTCCAAGGAACAAGATTAGAAATTATGCATGGATCCTCTTGTCTAAAAGAAGGGGAAACCCTTCTTACAAGAGGGAGCGGCGAGTTGCTCACGAGGATTTGACCAAACTGGGTCGGGGCGTGACAACTTGAGTGGTATCAGAGATGTGTTCTATTGAAAGCATTGTCAAGACTATGACCTAACACTAATAAGATTTAATTACCTTGTAGGAAGAAGAGTCCCTAAGAAATTTGTCGTGTGAACTCGCCCCACTCACGGACCCTTGAAAAATGCTCTTACCTCAAGCAAGATAAACACCTAAAATTGGCTGAATTCAAAAAGTGGGTGCCAAAGGACATGGTCGAGCACTATAGTAAACTTCTTGGGGAGATATTGAAAAAAGCCAACATACCATATCCCACCCCAAGACAAGAAGAACCCATACCTCCTCCAAGGGACCAAACACCACCTCTGGCACCACGACAGCCAGATAGGACCCCAACTCGAAGGGAGGCCTAGAACAACTACTAGGATGCTCACACAACTTTCATGAAGGTCTTCCTGGAGCCCCCACCAACCCAATGCAACTTAGACCCCACCCAATGGATAAAGTGGGCCTACAAGTGGGAAGTTGAAATGCTGGAAAGGTACAACCCACCAGGAATATGGATGGTCCACAAGCCCGACACCCTTGGAGCCCTCGAACAATGAATCCTAAAACAATTGGGAGGAAAACTCCCGGCCTATGATCCTAAGGAATTGGAATGAAAAGTAGTGAGAATTATCTGTAATAAGTCGAGTATAGTAAGAACTATTTCCTTAAATGAATAAAGATTTATAAATTTTTCTATTTATATGCTAGTCTCCATATTAACAACGAGTTACCACTAACAACAAGGGATGAGAATATACCCGAGTATATTGATAACAACCAAGGTAGAACAGGGATTATAAGAGGGACCACTCGAGGAGAAAGACTATAGGCAAAACCTCCATGTAAATGGAAGGGTGGATGGAATTCAAAAAGGAGTTAGTACTAAATGACAACCCTAAGATGGCCTAACATAAACCCGAGTAATCTCAAATCGGATCAAGGAACTTCAAGCCCAAAGGGACAAAGGCGACAAGTAGAGTTAAAGGCTAGGAAACCTCAAGGATTAATTTCAGGAAAACAAGAAGCCTAGCAAGAAAAGGAGTCATAGGAAAGGACATATCCTAACAAAGAGGCAAAGGACCCAACTGAATGGGAAAAGAAAAGGATACGCTCACAGGTGAGAAAGGGGTCGAGTACAAGGGAAGCACACTTTTGCAGGTCCAAGGAATGAGATAAACCTGATAAAAGGGTAAATGGGAAGACAACATCAAATGATGCAATAACATATAGGAGTGGGAGGATTAGTATAAGAAAAGAAACCTAATGACCAATAGGGATTAAGTGAACCATCGTGCAGGAGTCAAGAAATTTTGAAACAAAGAGGATCTTAACTTCCCCCTAAGAAGGACAACTTGAAAGAAGGGAAACTAAGAATAAGGATAAGGTACATAGGTTGTACCCACGAGATTTCCCTAGAAAGGGGTAAACATAGGAAATGGCATCAAGAGATTCTAGGGTCGATATTTGTAGGAGCAAAGAAGAGGAGAAAATGTATTAAGGAGAGGAGGCTTGGAAGGATATATATGACTCAAGGTCACTCAAGGGAATCACGATTGGATGGTTAGACATAGTATGGAGCACATGAAATGAACCCGATACTCAGGAACCTCTTGAAGGAGGGAAGAAGGACCGAGAAGTAGTAATGACTACACCCTAAAAAGGGCGACAGGGTGGGCATCAATGACAAGAGAACTCGAGAGATTACTGTCTCAAAATAATTGAACCAGGAGAGTAGTAGGGATGAGGCGATTAATGAACTAACCTCCTGAGAATCATGGATGTAAACCCTAGTGAAGAGGGGAGAAGTGGAAAGGCTAAACGTTGGGAAGGGAGGATGAAGAAAATCCTTAAAGAATCAATGGCTGAAAAAGAATTGGCGACCACACTCAGGCCATGAGAAGGATTAAATAAGCCTCACACAAGGAGGTCGAGAAATCTTGAAAAAAAAAGTATCTGAACTCTTCCCAAGGAAGTAGATTTGTACGGGATGTAAGTAAGGTTAACAAAAGTGTACAAGGACTTACCCACAAGATTTTAAAGAAAGGGTAAACAAGAAGGACAACAGCAAAGGATGGCATAAAGTTACACTAAGTTTGGATACTCGTAAGGGCAAAGAAATGAAGGAGCCTAGTAAAGAAAGGAGTCATTAGGAAGCACATGTCCCCAATAGAGAGACGATGGACCCAATGGAATTGGGAAAAGCAAATAAGCCCGCACCTGAAATGCGGGTAGAAGTGAAAAGACCCAATCGGAAGTCCCTCACATATAGGATAAGGGACAAAAAAGGGGGGAATTGGATGGCAATGAAGGATTAAAAGTGGAAAATCATACCGATAACAAAAGGGTGTAAGAAGAGAGGAAGGAAAAGCTTTCAAGGAACATGTCACACCCCAACCCAATTTGGTCGGATCCCCGTAAACAACCCGCCACTCTCCCTATTTATAAAAGGTTTTCCCCTTCTCTAAACCGTGAGGAGTAAGGCGTCCTTTTTATCTATATATTTCCTAGAATAACATTAATCAAAACTGAATATAAATTTTTCATACATGTCTTAAGGTTCAGCTATAGACATTTCTTTAAGGTTGGCTTCCCTTGGTTTCCTAAAAGGGGGAAAAAATGGAGGGGTGAGTTCAACAACTCAGTGAATGGGTGTTAGGTGCGAGTTTTCACAAAAATAACTTTAATCAGAGTGTGTCAAACTCCTTATTTCCTTTAAAAACATTCTTTACTCAAGTTCTAGTTTTCAAAACCTTTTTCCAAGGTTTGCCAATTCTTTTCCAAGGATTCTTAAATCCATTCCAAGGTTTTCAAAGCTCTTTCTCATTTCCATATTAGTTGTGTTTCACAAACAACATACACCATTCATCAGGAAGGGTACGCACACATTCGCGTGATGCAGTTACACCGACTGCACCCACTTGTGGATCGGAGCGTCTTTACCATCCACCTTGATAGAAGTCCCTGACTTCTACCCAGAGTTTGAGTGAACATCTTTGATGTTCAACCTTTAGACCCAAAATACTTCGTGTCCATATGAGGACGAAGACCCCATCCCGACCCAGCATAATCTCATGCGCATGAAGCTATGTCGAGCTTTCCAAACTACTGGCACGACAAATTGCCCTTAACTCCACCATATCCAATAGTCCCCGGAACCCATCACTACCCCTCTTGGGCATCTTAATGGTCCCAAAACTCAAGTGCATTCACAAACAAAGTTTTTCATATAAGCCATTAATCTTTGGTGCCACTAGTCCAATGACCCTGATCCTCAACTCGACCTGTAACTGTTTGTCTAGATCAGTCTATCGATTGGTTCTTTTCGCACTGCTGCCATTCCATCGAGTATGTCAGTCATGTCTTGGTATAATGGCCAAATAATATCATTTATTAAAATTTTCATGGCTTAACATCATGTTTGTTTACGAGCTCCTGCTCGTGCCAACTGGCCTTGGGCCCATTGTACAAGATTTTCATAATCAGGCATTCTAGCCCCCAAGTTCCAAAACCGGTGCCTCCTGCCTATCTGAGCTATTCAAGCTCCTGTCAAGAAGGTTTCCCAAAATCTTTAAGTAGTGGCACACAGTTAGGGGAGAACACTTTTAACAAAAATATCTTTTCACTCGTCGATCACACCAACCGGGTGTGATCACATCTACGCTTACAATTAGTAAATTGGTTTTCCACTTCCTTCTAGTAAGTTTAACATACAAACCAGGTATGATCTACTTACAACTAGTAAGTAGTTTTTTCACTTAGTTTACATATCATCCCAACCAGATGTGATGTTAAAATTCCACTTAGTAGTGGTTTTTCAATCCGAGGTACTCATCATCCCAACCAGGTATGATGTGAAAATTCCCACACATAGTGGCTTCCAATTTAGAATAGGTGCTCATCATCCCAACCAGGTATGAAGTGTAAATTAGCCCACTCACCTGATAAGTGCAGTGTATTTTTCCCTAAAGTGGCTTTCTAGCTCCACGCAAGCTTATCATTACTATCGTTCCCGGTCCTTTGTGTTCTTACATGATATGAACATCCTTTTTCATTAACATTTGGCCTAATAACCTTCATTCCTCACGAATGAACAAAATGCCCAAACTATTAATTATTTGCATTTAAGTCCCTAAATTTTTTTTCCTTAACTTTAGGTCCCTAATGCTAATTTTCCCCAAATTGAGTCCCAAAACTTTCAAAGTTTCACTTTAGGTCCTCAATTTATCCAAAATCCCAAAAAGGGTTCAAGTTTCCCAAATTTCCAATTTGGTCCCCAACTTTTCAAAAATTACCATTTTGCCCCTAGTTAACAAAATGGCAATTTTGATTCAAATAAATTCCAAAAATCATCCAATTGGTCCTCCAACATCTTTTGCATGGCCTATTGACCCTCAATTTTGGGAAATTGCACTTTGGTCTCTCAATATTTTCGAAATCCCTAATTTCCCCCTTTTAAACTGGTCGAATTTGATTTCATCAAATTGACTGATCAATCAAGGTTAATTGTTGAAATTGAAGGTAAAATTAAGTTCCTACACTTTCACACAATTCAATGGAACTTTGAATCGCGTCATTTAGATCTAAATTGAGCTCAAACGGAGCTTAGTCGAAAAACTAGATTTAGAGAGAGAAAGCTTCGCAAGCCTACCGTCATGGATGCGGCGGTCCGAGCTTTCAATATGGGCATATAGGTCTTGTCTTGAGGTTTCTCTTAGGATCAAGAATTATATCAATTCATATTGAACTGAGGGAGAATTCGGTCAATGAATTTTCACCAGTTCTCTCTCTAACACTAATCGAAAATTACAGAGGGGGGCTAAATTGGCTTACCATTTCGCTCTAATTTAGTCGTATGAGGGTTGTGTAAGTGTTGGGAGAGCTTGGTTTGGCCTAAGGAGGGCACAATTTGGCCATTTTCAGCTAAGCCGAAATAGGGCAGCTCCGATCCGCCGAAGCTACTTCACTGTTCAATC
The DNA here is from genome assembly GCA_030064435.1 of Trapa incisa. Classification (NCBI taxonomy): domain Eukaryota; kingdom Viridiplantae; phylum Streptophyta; class Magnoliopsida; order Myrtales; family Lythraceae; genus Trapa; species Trapa incisa. Next base: position 3,241,112 of record CM057770.1, on the reverse strand, counting down.
ATGTTAGAGCTTCTCTAATGATCCTCGGAACAAATGGAGACTACTACCGGGTAGCTGACTTCTCCCCGAATCTAAGGAACCCGACCTTGCCTTCTTTAGCTTAGAAAAACCCCAATGTTGGAGCTCTAATTTCAGCTTCACCGAAAAATGGAGCAGTAGGGAGAGAGAGGAGTTTTTAGGTGTGAAGAGGATGAATGAGGAGGAGCTCTTTATAAAGAAAGCTCAATGACTTCTTGGTCATCCGATTGGTGCCTTTATGGTGGTCATTCATTGTGTGAAACTCCATGACCGGAGACTTTTCATCATTGTCTGCGTTGCTCGATTTTCCAGTGAGTGGACAGTGCTGTCGTTTGAAGGAAGAAGGCAATATTGTTCCAAACTGGGTTCAATGCTTAAACCAGCCGGTTTAGGCCCGATTTGGCCGAGTTTTTCAAATTTAAAATTTTCTAAATTCATCTAAATTCATTTTCTATCCAATGGTGGCTTTAATTCTCCCATTTGAATTTTCTAAGCCACCTAGAAAAATAAATTTAAAAATCGGTTCAATAGTGGTTCAAACTGGTTCAGATCTGGTTCACTTGAACCAGTTTCATTTTCTCTTATAATTCATCCTGAAGTCCTTTTCCATAACTTTTGTAACTCTTTAGGTCACTCGAGATTTAGAACAGGAGCCGGTTCAGGTGAATCGGACCTGAACCAGATTAAATCGGTTTAAGAACCGAGTAGGTTTATGAACCGGAACCGATAGAGAGATGGTAAACCAAGAAATTTATGGATCCTAAGTTACCTAAGGCCATAATTTGAGTTCCAACAAATAAGAGAGAGGCAGAAAGGCCAAATACTCGAGAAAAGAAGGATGAAAGAAATCCATAAAGGGACGAAAGGCCAAATTAACGACTAAACTCAAGTCAAGAAAGGAATAGGCAAGTCTCTCACATAATTGTCAAGAAATCTTGAAATAAGTAAGATTTGAATGCTCCATAAAGAAATACACTATGAAAGTAAACTTTGGAGGGATGCATACGACTAACTACCCTTGAAGGAATTATTGATGGGCGGATGGACATAATGTGGAGTGCAAGGAACCAACCCTTAATTAGGAAATGTTTTAAATGAAGGAAGTATCATGATGGCCCAGTGTGACCTGTTTGGAGAGACCTGGAGAACCACATAATAATTCCAAGAGAACAAGTAGAAAAAAGAAACTAGTAACAACGGGACAGCCAAAGAGAATAAACAAAAACCCTAAGAAAGGTTGAGATGTAGTAAAGACTACACTCTATTAAGGACAATAGGATGGGCATGAAGGACAAGTGATATAGCTGCACAGATGATTGGATTAAAAACTAATAATAATGAGAAGGAGGTAGTTAAAGAACTGGTCTTCGAAAGAACCATGGATTTAAACCACGACAAAGAAGGGAGAAGTGAAAAGGCCAAAACATTGGAAAAGAAGAATGAAGGAAAATCCTTAAAGAAATCAATGGCCAAAATTGAATTTCTAATTTAAAAGTCTTGAGATGGTTAAGTGAGCCGGTTGAAGGACGATTAAGTGACTTTGAAACTAGGTGGATGTGAACACTCCCTAGAAAGAAATAGACATGTACTGGGGTACGAGTGATAATGAGGATGAAGTACGAAAGACCTACTCGTAGGGGATCTCAAGGGTAAATGTTAGCATGAAAGAATAGCATCAAGGGACATCATTTAAAGTAAGGTGTCTTCAAGATGAATGAAAAACAATTAGGGATAAAAGGGTAAGAATCCTCCCAAATAAGGAAATCCTAAGAAATGATACATAACGTAATAAAGAAGAAATGGAACCAGGTGACGAGAGGTGAGGAGACGAATTCGTAAATAAAATGCATGCTAAGGTGAAAGAAACCAAAGGAAGCATATTAAGAGATGTTGTGACAAGTAAGAATGAGTGGACTATCCATAATAAGGTAAGGAAGGAAAGAACGTCTAAGAAACGTTAGAAAAGTAAGCCCTCCAAATAAGATGTGGTTATGGAGTAATAATCACAATTGGTAAGACAGGTCGTAGTCCACACGTGTATAATGAAGCCTAAAGAGTGGACGGTCGAGCATAGTATGAAGTACACAAAATAAGACTAATAAGTTCCTCAAATAAAGAATAAGGGATGAAATGGAATTTTAAGATGGGGAAGGATTCTAAGTGGGCAAATGCCATAGTATAGAAGGAAAAGTAAGGAAAACGGAGGAAGAAACCTTCAAGGAATGATAAGGAGGTTGAGCATGTAACTCCTAAAATGGAAATCTCTATTGTGAGGGACATAGTAGAGGACAAAACCGAAAGGAGGGAACCTTCCCAAGCAAAGGAATCGACACATAGATCGAAAGCGATTACTGTAGAATGAAGAATCATGGAGTGATTACGATTAAGTAAAAGTGGATTAAGGAAAAATCCTTGAATAAGGAATGTCAATAACTTAAGAAGGAAAGAATCCCAGTTTGTTGATATACTATCGGAAAACCAAATAATTGACATCAGAAAGACCCAATAAAGAAGTTGGGAAAGGATGAGTGGGTAAGGAAAACTGATACGGTTATGTAAGATATGTTGTCAAGATATGACGGATAATTGGATAATAGTAAAGGTAGTTGAGGAATACTATCCGATGAAAGGAGGGATGAAATTATACAGTCCTTGGAAGGCTGGAAAATTGGAAACAACCCTAAAAGAAGTTTTGTAGAATCTGATGGACAGAGACAGGTTCAGAACTATGTCATGTCGTAAGGAACATATAAGCACCAACAGTCTCAAGCAAAATGTAACTCAAGTAAGAAGGAGTCGGTTAGTAAACATAACAAGGTTAAACATAAATTTAACCGAAGTTGTAATCAATGACGAATGAAGGATGGGTCAAATTGGGATGAAAGAATAATAATAAGGAAATCCATGAAAACAGGTACGTAATGCTCTAAAGGATGTCGAGCTAAGGGTTGCAACGACCAAGAGGTTAACTAGACACGAGAATGGTTAGGTATCTTGGAACTCCCAATTTTGAGTACGGGACCTCAAATGGAAAAATGTTGCTCTAAGCAAAGAGTGATGTGAATCTAAGGATATACCCTTAAGTAAGGTATATCTAGTTATGATAAACTCCACGAAGGGAGTAAATAATATAAAGGAAAAGAAGTTCCTTAAGTGAATGATGTAAAAAGGGCTCGTTGGAAGAACAAGAGAAGAGTTTACATGTAAAGCAAACACCAATTGGGTATCAAAGGAAATAATTACTCATGCAAGGTTGCTAATTAAGTTTTGGGGACAAAACTCCTAATAGGAGGGGAGAGTTGTAAACCCCGCCCTTTTGAGTTAAGGAAAACCAGGAAAAGAACTGGTGAAATCGAGTAAGAAAAATCGAACCGGTTCATAAACCCGTTTATTGGGGAATGGGCAAATTAGAGAAATTTCAACTCCCTTGTGACCCAAAGAGATTTATAAACCTTGGGAAGGAACCTTAGAACAAAGTGGTAGAGAAAAACCATACCGGTTTAGGTGAACCGGACCCGAACCGAATTAAACCAGTTTAAGAACCGATTTGATTTATGAACTGAAACCGATAGAGAGATGGTAAACTGGGAAATTTATGGATTCTAAGTGACCTAAGGAGTCATAAAATTCATGAAAGAGGACTTTAGGGTGAATTGGAGATGAAAACCAAACCAGTTCAGGTGAACCGAATCCGAATCAGTTTGGACCGGTTTAAACCACTATTGAACTGGATCCTAAATTCATTTTTCTAGGTGGCTTAAATAATTTAAATTTGAGATTTGTGGCCACCATTGGATAGAAAATGAATTTAGAAATTTTTAAATTTGAAAAACTTGGTCGAATGAGGGGTGAACCGGCCGGTTTAAGCTTCGAACCCGATTCGGACTGGTCCAGTCTGGTTTGGAATAGTGTCATCTTCTTCCTTAAGATGACAGCACTGTTCACTCGTAGGAAAATCGAAGCAGCGCTAGTGAAGAAGAAACGTCTCCGTTCAATACATTTTCGACCATCAATGCCTATTATAAAGGTGCCAAACGAACGGTCGATGAGTCCCCAAGCTCCCTATATAAAGAGCCCCTCTCCATTCATCCTCTCCACACTTGAAAAGCTCACTCTCTCTCAATTGCTTAGTTTTCCGGTGAAGCTTAAACTGGATCTCCCATATAGGGTCATTTCTGAGCCAAAGGAGGCGAGGTCGAATTCTTTAGAACCGGGGAGAAACCAACTACACGCATGTAGTCTCCATTTGCTCCGAGGGTTGCTAGAGAAGAGTCGGCGTGATGGAACGGTGAAGATGCTTCGACGGACCGAAGCTGCCTTGTTTTGGCCAACTTAAAATTGGTCATTTCGGACCTCCACATGCCAAATCAAGTCTTCCTAACACTTCCTCAGCCCTCCCACGGTTGAATTAGGACTGAAAGGTAAGCCAATTCGGCTTTTTTCTATAATTTCTGACTAGTGCTAGAGAGAGAACCGACAAAATTTTGATGATGAAATTCTAACTGGATTCAACATTAATTGATGTGATTTTTTATTCTAGGATGAATCTCAGGATGAGAACTACCTGTCCAAATAGAAAGCTCAGGCCGTCGCGTCCTCACCGGTGAGTATTCGACGCTTTCTCTCTCTATAGTCCATTTTTCGGCGAAGCTCCATTTGAGCTCGTTCCGACATTAAAACTTGCAATTCAAATTGCTAGAGAATTTTATGAACATGTAAAAATTCAATTTCAACAATTAAAAGTGTTTGATCAGTCAATTTGATGAAATTAAATTTGGCTGTGTTAAAAAGTTGGAATTAGGGGAAAGATTGTGGAAAATAGGGGATTTTTGAAAATTCGAAGGACCGAAATACAATTTCCTAAATCTGAGGGTTAATTGGGTATGATAAAAATGTTACAGGGCCAATTGGGGAATTTTAGAATTTTTGGGGTAAAATTTACCATTTTTGTAAAGGAAGGGCAAAATGGTAATTTTGGAAAAGTTGGGGGACTAAATTGGAAATTTGAGAAATTAAACCCCTTTTGTGAAATGGAATAAATTGAGGTCCTACAATAAATTTTAAAAGTTTCGGGACTCAATTTGAGGAAAAACTGATATTAGGGACTTAATGTTAAATAGAAATAACTTTAGGGACCTAATGTCGTTTAAATTTCTAATTCATTTGGAATGAATGAAGGCTATTAAGCCAAAGGATAATGAACCAAGATGTTCATATTGTGTAGGAACATGAAGTACAGAGAACGCCAACAAGGACAAGCTTCACACTTGTAGGCCCACTTTATCCATTGGGTGTGGGTCTAAGTTGCATTGGGTTATTGGGGGCTCCTCGAAGATGTTCATGAAAGTTGCGTGAGGATTCTAGTAGTTGTTCCAGACATCTCTTCGAGTTGGGGTCCTTTCTAGCTGTCGTGGTTCCATAGGTGATGTTGGGTCCCCTATAGGAGGTATGGGTTCTTCTTATCTTGGGGAGGTATATGGTATGTTGGCTTGTTTCAATATCTCTCCAAGAAGTTTCCTTTAGTCATCGACCTTTTCCGTAAACCCTGCCCTTTTGAGCTAAGGAAAACCAGGAAAAGAACCGGTCAAACCGAGTGAGAAAACTGAACTAGATCACAAACCCGATTATTAGGAAATGAGAAATTTGGAAATTTATAAATCTTGGGTGAATCAAAGGGTTCACAAAACCTTGGAAAAGAACCTTAGGACAAACTGGAAGAGAAAAACCAGACAGATTTAGATGAACCGGATCCAATTGGATTGAACCAGTTTACGAACCGTAACTGATAGAGAAAGGGCAAATAAGGAAATTTATGGATCACTTGTGACCCAAAGAGATTTATAAACCTTGGAAATGAACCTTGGAACAAAGTGGGAGAGAAAAAAACTAGACTGGTTCGGGTGAATCAGACCCGAACCGGAATAAATCGGTTTAAGAACCGAGCCAGTTTATGAACTAGAACCAATAGAGAGATGGTAAACCAGGAAATTTATGGACCCTAAGTGACCTAAGGAGTCACAAAAGTCATGGAAATGGACTTGTGAAGGAATTGGAGATGAAAACTGAACCGGTTCAAGTGAACCACTATTGAACAAGATCCTAAATTCATTTTTCTAGGTGGCTTAAATAATTCAAATTTGAGATTTTAGGCCACCATTGGATAGAAAATGAATTTAGAAATTTTTAGATTTAAAAAACTTGGTCGAATGAGGGGTGAACCGGCCTATTTAAGCTTCGAACCCGGTTCGGAACAGTGTCGTCTTCTTCCTTTAGATGACAAGACTGTTCACTCGCGGGAAAATTGAAGCAGCGCCGGTGGAGAAGAAACGCTTCCATTCAATACATTTTAGGCCATCAATGTCTGTCATAAAAGTGCCAAAGGGATGACCAATGAGTCCCCGAGCTCCCTATATAAAGAGCCCCTCTCCATTCATCCTCTCCACACCTAAAAAGCTCACTCTCTCTCAATTGCTTAGTTTTCCAGTGAAGCTCGAACTAGAGCTCCGATATAGGGTCTTTTCTAATCCAAAGTAGGTGAGGTTGGGTTCTTTAGAACTGGGGAGAAGTCAGCTACACGCTAGTAGTCTCCGTTTGCTCCGAGGGTCGTCGGAGAAGCGTCGGCGTGATGAGATAGTGAAGCAGCTCCGGTGGACCGTAGCTGCCCTGTTTCGGCCGAGTTGAAATTGGCCATTTTGAGCCCTCCTCAAGCCAAACCAAGCACTTCCAACACTTCCTCAACCCTCCCACAGCCGAATTAGGACCGAAAGGTAAGCCAATTCGACTCCCCTCTGCAATTTTCGATCGGTGTTAGAGAGAGAGTCGACCGAACTTCAATGACAAAACTCTAATCCAATTCAGCATCAATTGATGCGATTCTTGATTCTAGAATGAACTTCAGGATGAGAGTTATCTGCCCAGATCGAAAGCTCGGACCGTCGTGCCCTCACCGGTGAGTAATCGAAGCTTTCTCTCTCTATAGTTCATTTTTTGGCGAAGCTTCGTTTGAGATCGTTCCAGAGTTAAAACTTGCGATTCAAATTGCTAAAGAATCGTATGAACATGTAGAAACTCAATTTTAACTTCAATTTCAACAATTGGAAGCATTTGATCAGACAATTTGAGGAAATCAAATTTGACTTTGTTAAGAAGTTGGAATTATTGGAAAAATTGGTGAAATTTGGGAATTTCAAAATTCGAAGGACCAAAATACAATTTTCGAAAATTAAGGGTCAATTGGGCATGATATAAATGCTAGAGGGCCAATTGAGGAATTTTAGGTTTTTTGGGGTGAAACTTACCATTTTTGTAAAGGAAGGGCAAAGTGGTAATTTTGGAAAAGTTGGGGGAGCAAATTGGAAATTTGGAAAATTAAACCCCTTTTTGTGAAATTGAATAAATTGAGGTTCTAAGATAAATTTTAAAAGTTTCAGGACTCAATTTGAGGAAAAAACAGCATTAGGGACTTAAAGTTAAAAAGAAATAACTTTTGGGACATAATTGTAAATAGTTAAAAGTTTGGTTTCTCATTCATTTAGAATGAATGAAGGCTATTAGGCCAAGGGATAATGATCTGAGATGTTCATATCGTGTAGGAACATAGAGTACCGAGAACGCCAGCAGGGACAAACTCGCATGAAATACAAAGAATTTGTCTAGTGGAATTCATTGCGTTAACCAGTGAGTGGGATTTTATATCATACCCGGTTGTGGATGATAAGTACCTCGAAATGAAAACCCATTACCAAGTGGTATTTTAAGCATCACAACTTAAAGGAGTGATGTGAAAATCATGCGGAAAAACTACTTTCCTGTTATAAGTAGATTATACCCGGTTGGTATGATGAAACTTCCTTGAAGGAAGTTGAAAACCCGTTCATCGGTTATGAGCAGAGATGTCCTTATACCCGGTCGATATAATGGACAGTTGAAAATATATTTTTGTCGGAAGTGTTCTCCCCTGATTGTGTGCCAATGCTTAAACGATTTGGGAGACCTTTTTAATAGGAGCTTGAATAGCTCTTATAAGTCGGGGGCCTCGGTTTTGGAACTTGGGGGCTAATATGCCTGATTTTGAAAATCTAGTACAGTGAGCCCAAGGCCAGTTGGCACGAGCAGGAGCTCATAAACAAACATGATTTATATGCCATAAAACTTTAAATAAAGGAATTGTTTGGCCATGGTCCCAAGACAGGACCAATACACTCAGTCAACTAGCGGCAGTGCAACATGATAGGTCGACGAACCAGTTAAGATAAATAACTGTGGGTTGAGTTGAAGGTCGAGGTTGTTGGACTAGTGGCACCACAGATTATATGGCATGATAAGAAAATATTGTTTGTGCATGCATTGTGATTATTGGACCATCAAGACGGCCAAGAGGGGTAGTGATGCATCCTAAGGGCACCAAACGACCTGGTGGGTATAAGGGTAGTTCGTCGTACCAGGTGACCGTGCAAAATTTGGAATAGCACTAAGCGCATGAGATCGGGGTGGGGACGAGATGAGGTCTCTATCCTCATACAGACATGGAGAATTGATTTCGGGATTGAGGGTCGGATGTAATATCTAATCTTTTCCCCTGTAATAGCATTAATAAAAACAAAAGCAAGCTTAAAAGGGCTTTAAGTGTACTTGACCTAGAATTCATCTTCTCAAGGTCTCTCTCTTGGTTTGATCACATTTTCCTAAAAAAAGCGATAAAGGGAGGTGGTGAGTTTCTACAACTTAGTGAGCGGGTGTTGGGAGTGAGTATTTAAAAAAAATACTTAGTTTAATAAAACCCTCTTCGCAATTCTTTCTTTGAAGCCTTATTGTGTCTATCTCTTTTTGCACATCCCCTTGCCTCATGAGGAATTTAGCAAATAAACACACGCTATTTATCATAAAGGGTACACACGTTCACTGGTGCAACACCCCCACTGCACCCACTTGTAGATAGTAGTGTCTTTACAGTCCACCATGATAGAAGCATGCCCACTTCTACCCTGAGTCTGAGTGACGCCCCAGGCGCCAAGCCCTCAGACTTCAAATAACTTTGTGTTTGTATGAGGAAGAGATCTCATCCCACACCCTCCTCGGTCTCAATGTGCAAGAAGCCCCAACACATTAGCTTCATAACTAACTAGCATGACGAGGACACCCCAACACAATAGCTCTTTACTTCCCTTATAACCACCTTGTCATCCAGCAGCCCTTGGAACCCATCACTACCCCCTTGGGCATCTTGATGGTCCCAAATGAAAAGTGCATGCACAAACAATAGTTTTCATAATTTTAACCATTCTCTTTGGTGTCGATGATCCAACGACCCCGATAGTCATCTTGACCTGCAACTGTTTGTGTGGCTAGTTTGTCGACCTAGCCTTGACACACTGCCATTAGCCCATCGAGCCTTGTCGGTCCTGACTTGGTACCATGGCGAATCACACAATCAATTCCATTTTAAATAAGAGTTTTCATGGCTCTTCTTATTCATGTTTGTTTACGGGCTTCAGCCCGTACCCACTGGCCTTAGGCCCATTGCATGTGTTTTTCAAAACTGGGCCTTGAGCCTTATGAGTTCAAAACTAAGGCCCTTGGCCTCTTAGAGCTGTTCTAGGTCTTGTTAAGATGGTATCCCAAATAGTTTATGCAATGGTGCACAGTTACGGGAGAACACTTCTAACAAAATCTTCCTTTCAACTCATCACACCAACCGGGTGTGATGATAGGCCCGCTTACAACCATTTTGGAGGTTTTTCCTTTCAGTAAAGAAGCTCATCATACCAACCGAGTATGATGCTTAAATAATTCCACTTACAATCGATAAGTAGGTTTTTCAATTAATAAAAGTGATCTTCACCCCAAGTGGGTATGATATTTGATAATCCAACTCACCCGATGATTGTGACGCGTTCTTTCCTAGTAAGTTTTTTTTCCAAGTCCACGCTAGCTCTCTTGCTTGTGTTCTGGTCCCATGTGTCCCTACACAGTTTGACCACTTTTATACATTAGAGTTTGGCGTAAAAGCTTCCTAGCTTTCTAGTATTAGCTACTAAGCCTAAATTTTGGGTTTGTTGCACTTAGGTCCCTAAAGTTCTTACTTCTTGACTTTAGGTCACTTGCGTTAAATTTTTCCCAAATCAAGTCCGAAGGTATTCCAATATCCTCCTTGGGTCCTTAATTTAATTAAAATTAAGAATGGGGCTCAAGTTTTCCAAAGTCCCACTTTGGTCCCCAATTTTTTCAAAATTACTGTTTTGCCCCTACTTTCCAAAAATAGCCATTTGGCCCCAAATTTTTCAAAAACTGACAAATTGGTCCTCTAAAATTTTTTCATTTCCAATTGACCATTAAGTTTGAGAAATTGCATGGAGCTCACTCAATTTTCCAAAATCCCCAAAATTTCCCCAATTTCTACCCATCTCTAGTGATCGAATTTAATTTCTTCAAATTGGCCATTAAATCCGGGTTATTCTCTCAAATTGACAATATGAATTGGTTTTTATACTTTCTTACAATTCAATTGCACTTTGAATTGTAGGATTTGGGTCCGAAACGAGCTCAAACGGAGCTTCGCCGGAAAACTGGATGTAGAGAGAGAGAGCTTTGAAAGCTTACCGTTGGAAGCACGACGATCCAAGTTCTTGATCAGGGAAGTAAGCTCTTGGCCTCAGGGTCCTCTTAGGATCAAGAATCAGGGCAATTGCTGTCAGTATTAGTGAGAATTTGATCAATGGACTCTGTTACTTTCTCTCTTTAGAACCGAAATGTAACGAGGGAGGAGGGCCGAATTGGCTTAACTTTCACCTTTGGAGAGGTTGTGTGGTGGCTGAGGGGACTATGGGAGGACTCAATTTTGATGTAGGTGGTCGGAATTGGTTGGATTCTGATCGATTAAAATAGAGCAGCTTGTGTCCGCTAGAGTTACTTCACTGTTTGAGCCCACCGGCACTTCTTCGGCAATCCTCAGGTTGGTTGGAGGTAGGCGTCAGGTAGCTGACTTCCTCCTGAGTCTGTAGGATTCGAATTCATCTTTTGAGGATTGAGGAAGTGCCTAAGTCGGAGCTTAGGATCGAGCTTCACTAGAAAATAGAGCACTTTAGAGAGAGAAGGGAGTTGAGGTGTGTGAATGATGAACGGAGGGGAACTCTTTATATAGGGAGTTCATGGACCCTTTACCCGACCAATTTCCATATTGTTCGCGCTCATCCTAATCAGAAATTGCCAAAATCAGAGCAAATTTCCTTCATGGAAAAGGAAAGAAAAATCTTTCCTCGATGAACAATGTCATCGGACGAAGGAGGAAGAAGACACTACACTGCACGTGCGGGTCGGCCACATGGCAGCACCTGATTGGTCAGTCCAACTGACATGGCGATCTGATTTAACTGCCTCGTTAGTTGTTGACCTATTGACTGGACATGCGGCAGCCCTTCATTTAATGGTTGTGTATGTGTGGCTACTAATTGGGCACCCGCTAACCGATGACCGTTAACTAGTTGATAGAGCTCGCGTTGCCACGCGTCGTGTGCGTGCTGACTAGGCACTGACTGATCAATGGTCCATTGACTGGTTGGACCGTTGACCTATCTCGTTTGACCGGGTCTTGTGATAAGAAAAAGAAAATCAGCCAATTCAGGTCGATTCGACCTGTTCTCTCAAAATTAAAAATTTCTTAATTTGTCTAAATTCATTTTCTATTCAATTGTGACATCAATTTCCCAAATTGATTTTTTAAGTCACCAAGAAAAATGAATTAAGAGACTGGTTCATGTATAGTTCAACCCGTTTCAATTTGGTTTGGTTCGATTCAGGTCTGGTTCACCCTGAATCGGTCCGGTTTTCTCATCCAATTTCCTTCATAACCCTTTCCCATGATTTATGTGACATCTTGGTCACTTGGGATTTTCCAATTTCCCAATTCAAACATTCTTTATCATTCCCAGTTCATCAAGTGGTTCAGTTTTCTCCTTAATTTGACTAGTTCTTTCCTAGTTTCCTTGAACTGAGGTGACGGGTTTTCAAAACTCTCCCCTCCTTTTAGGAGTTTTGCCCCCAAAAATAAATTTCACCTCCCTTTACATTGGGAAAAATCTCCCTTGGTGTCAACTTAGGGTTTACTTAACATGCTATCCCATGATTGTTCCTTCACTTAGCCCTTTTTAATCCTCATACTAATGGAATTTCTCTTTCATTCCATTATTCACTTACTCCATGGAGGGTATCCTATTTTGGTATGTCTTATCCACTAGTACAAAAGTATACCTTTAGGTCCACTTCCTATTCTGCTTAGGGTAAGGTCCTTCTCCTTGAAGGTTTTTGTCCATGTCCTTGGGTTGACTGTCCCATAATCGTCCTTTCTCTTACAATGGCGGTTCATGCCTTTCCAATCTTCTTAGTGTTACTATGATTCACATCTTCTTGTTATCCGGTAGTGTCTCTCGACTACTCTTAGTGTTATCCAATCATCCTTTTTCCTTAACATCATGCCTTTTTGGTAGCGTTTGGTTCTCCTTATTTACTCACCCTTCCTCATCTCCCTTATTGGGTTTCTTGGTTCCGACTACTATGTATCCTATCCAGCTCTAGGCTTACTAACTTACTTGCGATTTTCTCTCCCTTTCGTTTCCTTCCTTATCTCCAGTGGTATCCTTACACAAGGACTTCCTTCCTTCTTGTACATCCTCAACTAGGTTCCTTATTTTGGGTTAAGCCTCTTATGATTCACCTATCTATTCCTTAGCTTGGTCTCACTTCCTACCTTTATCCTTCTACATAGGGACTTCCGCCTTGGCAGTTTCATGTTCAACCTCCCTAACGCTTCTTGAAGGCTTTTCCTTCCTCTCTTCTTACAACTTTCTGTTATCGGTATGGTTGTTCTCCCTTTATCCTTCATTGTCATCTAATTCCTCCTTTTTTTTCCTTATCTCTTATGCGAGGGACTTCCGATCATTGGGTATTTTCACTTCTACCCTCGTTTCGGATGCGGGCTTATTTGCTTTTCCCAATTCCGTTGGGTCCATCGTCTCTCTATTGGGGACATGCACTTCCCTAGGATTCCTTTCTTTACTAGGCTCCTTCCTTTCTTCGCCCTCACGAGTATTTGACCTTAGTGTAACTTTACGTCATCCTTTGATGACATCCTTCTTGTTTACTCTTCCTTGAAAATCTTGTGGATACGTCCTTGTACCCTTTTCTTAACCTTACTTGTATCATGTACAAGTCTACATATGTGGGAAGAGTTTGGATACTATTTGTTTCAAGATTTATAGACCTCTTTGTGTGAGGCTTATTTAATCCTTCTCATGGCCTGAGTGTGGTCGTCAATTCGTTTTCGGCCATTGATTCTTTAAGGATTTCCTTCATCCTTCTTTCCCAACGTTTGGCCTTTCCACTTCTCCCCTCTTCGTTGGGGTTTACATCCATGATTCTGATGAGGGTTCGTTAACTAACTCATCCCTACTACTCTCCTTGTTCAATTGTTTTGAGATAGTCATCTCTCGAGTTCTCTTGTCCTTGATGCCCATCCTGTTGCCCTTTTTGTCCTACTTTGATTCTTCCTTCATCCGTTGTTTATTACAACATTGGTCCAAATTTTATGTTTGACCTTGTCATGCTTACTAAATAACTCTTCCTTACTTTAAGTCATATTTTCCTCGGGACTGTTGGGTTTACATGCCCCTACAGTATGACATTTTCTAGAACTTGTCTCTGTCCATTAGATGTCTAGAACACTTCCTTGAGGGTCATTCTCTACTTTCCAACCTTTCAGGGATCGTATAACTTTATCCCTCTTTTCGTTTGGTAGTACTCCTCAACTACCTTTACCATTATCTTCTCATCCATCTTGCCTTTGTCGTTATGTCTCACATAACCGTATTGATTTTTCTTACCTACTTGTCCTTTCCCAACCTCTTTATTAGATCTTTCCGATTCCAATCATTGGGTTTCCTAATGATTTACCAACATGCAAGGATTCTCCCCTTCTTATGCTGTAAACCCCGCACATTTGAGTTAAGGAAAACCAGGAAAAGAACCGGTCAAACCGAATAAGAAAACCAAACCGGTTTACATTTGGGAATAACCAATATGAAAATTTACAACTTTCGGTTGATACAAAAGATTTATTAAACATTGGAAAAAAAACTTAAAACAAACTAGAAAACAAAAACCAAATTGGTTCAGGTGAACTAGATTCCATAATAACTTCAAAGTTAAACGTGCTTACTTGAGAGTAGTGTGAGGATGGGTGACCTCCTCGGAAGTATGATTTTTTGTAACCCAAAATTTCGATCAAAAATTTTTATGCGAACGTATGGTTTATCATAAATAGCCATCAATTAATATATATTTAATTATTGAAATTAATACCAATAATTTAATACCTAAATTAAATTATTGGAATTAATACAAATAATTTAATACCGAAATTAAATTATTAGAATTAATACCGAAATTAAATTATTGGAATTAATACCAATAATTTATGGCAATATTAATACTAATAATAAATCTCGACCATTTAATACACGGGTTTTACGACTATATAAAGAGGTCATCCCCATTTCATTCTCCTCACACTTGAACACTTCTCTCTCTCTCTACTGCTCCATTTCCTGGTAAAGCTCAAGCTAGAGCTTCGACTAGAACAAAGGTCGGGCTCTTTAGAACCCGGGAGAAGACAGCTATCTGATAGCAAACTTCAGTCAATCCGAGAATCGTTGGAGAAGCGCCGACATGATGGAATAGTGAAGCAACTCCGGCGGACCGAAGCTGCCCTATTTCGGCCAAGCTGAAATCGGCCATTTCAAGCCCTTCTCAGGCCAAACCAAGCCCTCCCAACACTTCCTCAGCCTTTCCACGGCCAAATTAGGATCGAAAGGTAAGCCAATTCGACTCCCCTTTATAATTTTCGATCAGTTCTAGAGAGAGAGTCGACCGAATTTCAATGATGAAATTCTAATACAATTCCGCATCAATTGATACAATACTTGATTTTAGGATGAACCTCAGGACGAGACCTATCAACCCAGATCGAAAGCTCGGACTGTCGTGCCTTCACCGGTGAGTAATCGAAGCTTTCTCTCTCTACAGTCTATTTTCCGGCAAAGCTCCGTTTGAGCTCATTCCGACGTTAAAATCTGCGATTCAAATTTTCTTAGAATCGTATGAACATACAGGAACTCAATTTCAGCTCCAATTTCAATAATTAGAAGTGTTTGATCGGTTAATTTGATGAAATCAAATTTGGTAGTGTTGAAGAGTTGAAATTGGGGGAAAATTTGGGGATTTTCGAAATTCAAAGGGGCAAAAATACAATTTTATGAAATTGAGGGTCAATTGGGCATGAAAATAATGTTGGAGGACCAATTGAGGAATTTTAGAAATTTTGGGGAAAAAACTTACCATTTTTGTGAAAGAAGGGCAAAATGGTAATTTTGGAAAAAATGGGGAACCAAATTGGAAATTTGGAAAATTAAACCCCTTTTTGGTGAAATTGAATAAATTGAGGTCCCACGATAAATTTTAAAAGTTACAGGACTCAATTTGAGGAAAAATCGACATTAGGGACTTAAAGTTAAAGAGAAATAACTTTAGGTACCTAATTGCAAATAACTAAAAGTTTAGGTTTTCTCATTCATTAATGAATGAAGGCTGTTATGTCGAGTAATAATGAACAAGGTTGTTCATATCGTGTAGGAATGTTAAATATCAGGAACGCCAGCAAGGACAAGCTTGTGTGAATACAAAGAACTAGTCTAGTAGAATTCACCGCATTAACGGGTGAGTGGGTTTACTAACATCATACCCGGTTGGGGATGATAAGTGCCTCGATATAAAAACCCACTGTTTAGTGGTATTTTAATCATCACTACTTAGAGAAAGTGATGTGAAAGTTATGCGAAAAAACTACTTACGGGTTATGAGTAGATCATACCCGGTTGGTATGATGAGACTTCCTCGAAGGAAGTTGAAAACTCGTTCATCAGTTATGAACGGTGATGTCCTTATACCGGTCGGTATGATGGACAGTAAAAACCTATTTTTGTCGGAAGTGCTCTCCCCTGACTGTGTGCCAATGCTTAAACAATTTGGGAGACCTTCTCGACGGGAGCTCAAATAGCTCTAATAGGTCGGGGGCCTCGATTTTGGAACTTGGGGGCTAAATGCCCGATTTTGAAAATCTCGTACAGTGGGCCCAAGGCCAGTTGGCACGAGCAAGAGCTCGTAAATGAACATGATATATGTGCCATAAAACTTAATAAGTGAATTGTTTGGCCATGGTACCAAGATAGGACCGACATGCTCAGTCAGCTAGCGGTAGTGCGACATGACAGGTCGACGGACTAGTCAAGACAAATAGCTGCGGGTTGAGTTCAAAGTCGGGGCCGTTGGATTAGTGGCACCACAGATTACATGGCAATATAAGAAAATATTGTTTGTGCATGCACTGTGAGTACTGGATCATCAAGACGCCCATGAGGGGTAGTGATGCGTCCTAAGGGCACTGGACGACCTGGTGGCTATAAGGGCAGTTCGTCGTTCCAGGTGTCTGTGCGAAATCTGGAGTAGCACCAAGTGCATGAGATCGGGGTGGGGATAGGATGAGGTCTCTGTCCTCATACGGACATGAAGAAGTGATTTCGGGATTGTGGGTAGGATGTCATGTACATCCACTCATTCCCAGGGTAGAAGTGGTCGTACTTCTATCCGGGTGGCAGGAAAAGTCGCTCCGAAGCCACTAGCGGGTTCAGTAGTGATACTGACTTGCGAATGTGTGTAACCTTCATGATGAAGGATGTGTGTTGGGTGATGACACACCATGGTAACTAAGAAATAATGGAAAAATCCAAATTTTTAAATGATGGGATTTTTGAAAACAAAGGAGTCTGGCACACTCCATATAAATGTTTTTCTTAAAAAACTTTTAAAAACTCATTCACTGAGTAATCGTACTCACCCCCTCCCTTATATCCCTTTCAGGAAATCCCGGAAAGCCTCCCCTTAAAGACCGTCAACTAAGATTCCTATAAGACAGGTATGTAAAGTTTTAAATTTCATATAGTTTTGATTATGCTATTCCAGGAAAAAGGTGCAAGTTAAAGGATGCCTTACTCTTTACGGTTTACGATAAGGGGAAACCCTTTAATAAATCGGGAGAGTGGCGGGTTGATCACGGGGATCTGACCAAACCGGGTTGGGGCGTGACATATACCCTTCCTCTTCTTTAGTGGCATCTTTTATTCAAGCACTTTCCTTTTACTTAATCTACTCTTACTCGCTCGTGACCATTTCTTGATTCATTATTTCAAGTTGATCCCTTTTGGTTTATGTGTCGATTGCTTTGTTTGGGGAGTTCCCTTCTTACGGTTTCATTCATTACTAGGTCCTTCAAGGTAGAGTTTTTAACCTTAAGAGCCACATGCCCAACCTTCTTACTTTTCCTTGAAGATTTCTCCCTTCCTTTCCTTACACCTCCTTATATGTTGAGGCATTTGCACACTTTTAATCCTTTCTCGTCTTAAAATTCCATTTCATTCCTTATTCCTTATCTAAAATTTTTTGATTATTAGTCTTATTTCATGTACTTTAGCCTATGCCCAACCGCCTACTCTTTAGGCTCCATTATATGCATGTGAACTACGACCTGTCTTACTATTTGTAGTTATCCCCCCTTAACCACTTCTTATTTGGAGGGCTTACTTTCCCGACATTTCTCGAACGTTCTTTCATTTATTTCCTTATTATGGGTAGTCCACTCATTCATACTTGTCACAACATCTTTTGATTTTAACTTCCTACTTACCCGTTACTTGGGTTTAACTTATTCCTTGGGTCCTCCTAGTATGCTTAACTGGTTCTTTCACCTCAGCGTGTGCCTCATTTGCAAGTTCATCTCTTTATCCCTATTACCTCTCAGTTGGGATACATATGCCTTTCCAAGGTTTCCTTCCTTGGTAGGACTCTTCCCCTTTCTCCCAGAAATTCCTTTTTCATTTACCCTAGGGAATACCTATCCTTAAATGACATCCCTTGATATCGTCTTCTCCTGTTTACCCTTACTCTTGAAATCTTGCTGCACATATTTTGTACTTTATCCTCATCATCACTTGTTCCCCAGTACATGTCTATTTCTTTCAGGGAGAACTCAAATCCTCCTTGTTTCAGGATCTCTTGATCATGTGAGAGGCTTGCCTACTCCTCTCTTGGCTTGAGTTTGGTTGTTAATTTGGCCATTGGTCTTTTTAAGGATTTTCTTCTTCCTTCTTTTTTCCTAATATTTGGCCTTTCCACCTCTCCCTTCTTTGTTGGAGCTTAAATTATGACCGTCACGAGTATCAGTTCGTTAACTGCATCGTCCTTACCATTCCTTTGATCTAATTATCTTAGGGTAGTTATTTCTCGAGTTTTCTTATCCTTAATGTCCATCCTACTGTCCTTTTTAGGGCATAGTCCTTTCTACTTCCTGTTTTCCTTAGGGCGTCATTTATTCCCCTTAACTATCTTGTTGTTACGACTTGCTTCCTTCTACTACGTTGGTCCAAAACTTCTATTCGACTTCACTACTTTTTCCAAAGTGAGTCATACTTCCCCGGGACATCCACTTTTCATCACATGATCGGCTGGTCTTCTCTTGTGGAGGCCCTCATTTCTTTGCTCCGAAATGGCTGGAAATTTCTTTCTAAGGAAAATTTTTCTTCAGCTACTCTTTGTTTTGTTTATGGTTTTATCAAGGTCTTACCTTCAGTCCTGCCACTATGCTAGGATCTTGAAGAGCTTCCTCTTGGATGTGGTTGAAATTTCGAACAGGAGTCATGTTTCTAGGGATGATATCCTTTCGGATCTCATATAGCTATGGAGGCATTATTCTTGGAAAGTATTGTTCCAAATCCTTGTGGTGTGGGATAGTCCTTCACTTCATGTCCTATTTTCCTTACGCCTTGTAATAGTTCGTTTCCTTGCTTAATTGTTACACTAAGAGTTCTCCTAGACTCCTTAATTACCTTGACGATTTTCTTGTCGTGCCTTCTTTGCTCAATAATTCCCTTGATTCATTCCTTTATTTGGGATGGGAATCTCCTTGGTCTTGGTGGTGTCTAGGGAATTGCGGGTTTATTTGGTTATTTTCCTTGGGTAATCTTCCTACAACTGAGGTGCAAGGTCACATCATTTTAGAGATATAGTTTTAGGAACTTGGAGTTCTTTATTAGTGGAGAATTAGTACAATATGTTGGGTTATTAGCCCCATTACAAAAATTGTTTACGAAATAGATGGGGAGCTACGGGGTTCTTGACAAGCGTCCTCCTTGGTAAGGTTATAAACCCTCGATGGCATTCTTGGCCTTAAGCTTGGTTCCCTTCATACTTAGGATTGTGACCTCAACAGGTCTTGGCACCATCCTATTCCCACTAACGTCTCTTGGTTCTATGGGACTTCTTGGGTATTTTAGGGTTATCTTCCTACGGGGACAGAGTGTTGGTAACGTAGTTCTAGTTTTCTTGGTTCCTCTCTTAGGAGTCATCTAAAAATTTTAAAATTTTTTCTTAGTCAATATGTTATATAGTCTTGATAATGTATTCGAGGAAACAGACTCTGATACCACTCAAGTTATCACACCCTGACCCAGTTTGTTTAGATCCATGTGATCAACCCGCCACTCTCCTAGTTTATTAAGGGTTTTTCCCTTCTTTTAATCCGTGAGGAGTAAGGCGCCATTTCCTGTACCTTTCCCAGAATAACATTAATTAAAATTGTATGAAATTTTAAACTTAACATACCTGTCTTACAGGTGTAGTTAACTTGAGGTCTTTAGGTAGGCTTTTGATGTGAATCAAATTGTTCACGCTGTAATTAACAAGTTAAGGGCTAAAAAATTTAAAGATGTATTGAATGGGCTGATTGGAGCAATTGAAGAAACCAAAGTGGAAGCCCAAAATAAGAGTCCAATAAGATATGAAGAAGATAATTCAAATTTGATTTAAATTTAAATTTCAAGTGGGAGATTTATTAATATAATAAATATTCTAGATGATTAAATAAGGAAATAAAATATTTTCTTGATACATCTAAGATAATATTCTAAGTCTAGAATATTTAATATTTTAGATATCTCTAAATAAAGGAACAAGAAATATATTAGCAATATTTTGTATGGTTGGCATGTCAACCATAATATTTTATTTCCTTATTTAGAGAATAGATAATATTTATAAGTACCTATAAAAGGCTAACTTCAAATCATTGTAAGGACATATCTTTGATTTCAATGTTATTGTAAGGTTTATGTCTTTTTTCTCTTTTGAAATAACTTTTAAATTTATCAGGTTTTTTCTTTTGGCATTCAAGCAATTAGAATTATCAGAGGATTTTCTAGGAGCTCTTTTTAGAGGCTTCAGGTGTGGCATCTACATCTATCCATACCTTGTTTCTTAACCAAACAAGCTATATTCTATTCGTTTTACTTGCGTCATGAAAGTCTTGGGGTTTATTCCATATTTGGTGTAGGGTGTCGCTAGTATATTGGTGGGGTTCGCATCAGTTGGTATCAGAGCACATGGTTGCATGATAAGTTCTATACTATCCTATCAAATTTCGTTATATTTTTCTTATCTTCTATCTATTTCTATTAAGTATAAAAAAATCACAAAAAAATCTCTTTTTTTCTCCTATCGAGTTATATTTTATTATCTTCTACCTATTTCTAGTTAGTATAAAAAAATCATAAAAAAAATCTCTTTTTTTTCTGCTATCTAGTTATATTTTTATTAGCTTCATTCTACTTCTAATCTCTATAAAAAAATCTCATCTTTTTTTTATCTACTTTCTTTATACTAAAAAAGTAAAAAAAAACTAAAGAAAATGCCAAAAATAATTGTATAAAAAATATTTAAAAAGGCCAAAAAAATATTTAAAAAAAGTAAAAAAAAAATATCGTGATAAAAAAAAGAAAAAAAGGTGTGCAAAAAAGTTAAAAGAATAAAAGAGGTAAAAAAAAAAAGAATTATAAAAAAAGGCAAAAAAATAAGAAAAAGCAGATATGTTTATATTCAGCATCTTATTCATTCTATTTTATTAGATTTGATTCTTATTTCTATATTTTTTTAGTATCTTCATACCTTACACTTAGATCCTTTTTACAATTTCTTTTTGAAATCTTGTTGATTTATTTTGATTGTTTCTCAAGTTGAATTGCTTCATGAAAATATTTTTTTCTTAAGTTCAATTAAAATTGAAAGAAGGCATATTAGTGGAAAAAGACAAGAGTATTTTAAATCTTTAAGAAAAACCCATTTGAGTGTGAAACATAAGTGTTTGAGAGAAATATGTGAGGTAGAGTTGCGAGGTTCTTTTGTTTCTAACAATTGGCAGGATTACAAGACAGATGAGTAAAACATGATGAGTTCCCCATAGCCAGTTCAAAACACGATGAGTAAAACAAGACAGATGGTGAAGTTTGCAGTTGAGTCATTATACAAGCAATTAGATTGTTTGGAGGAACAAAGGGATTAAGAGCAATATACAACAAAAAAGAAGACCAACGAGTGATAACCTGTATGATTTGAATATACCATAATTCCAAGGAAAGGAGGATCCATAAGAATATATTCAATGGGAAAAGAAGATGGATAAGTTCTTTGAATATCACAATTACTATGAAGCAAAAAAGGTACGAGTTGCATCCTTTGCATTTTCAAATTATGCAATTACATGGTGGGAACAATTGGTGAAAGACAAAAGATGCAACCATGAATGCCCTATGGAGTCGTGGAGCGAGATGAAAGTAATTATGCGCCGACGATTTGTTCCTAGCAACTACTATTGGGAATCATGTAGTAAGTGCATTGATAAGTTCTTCAAATAGATGGAGATTACTATGATCAAGTCAGGTTCGGTAAAAGAAGAAACAAAAGTTGAAATTGAAGAGGAAGATATAAAAGGCAAAATTGAAAAAGAAAGAATAATGAAAATTGAAAAAGAAGAGAGAAAAGCCATAATCGAAATGAAAGAGAGAAAAAATAATTTTATTACTAGAAAAAGTGAGATCAAGAGAGACATAAATTTACATGATATATTTTTAAATACTAACCTAATTTTTGGATATTTTCCGAGCAATATTATATATTTGCTGTAGGAATTCAAGCATGTTCCCATGAAGATATCTCATGGTTTAGCACTAACTCAAGGAATCAAGTATCAAATTCAACACCAAGTCCATGTATTTGTGCAAATACCTAAGAAGTGTAGAACTTGGCGAATGTGCATTGATTATCGAACTTTCTTTATTTTGGGACATTTGTTCACCTTTAATCCTCCATTGTCTTAAAATTCCCATTTCAACCCTTATTCCCTATCCAATGAACTTCCGATTTTTTGGACTTATTTCGTGTATTCCACACTATGTCCAGCCATCATTGTAAACCTCGTTCTTTGGAGTTAAGGTAAACCAGGAAAGAACCGGTTAAATCGAGTGAGAAAATCGAACCGGTTCACAAACCCGATTATTGAGGAACAGGCAAATTTGAGAAATTTCAACTTCCATGTGAATCCAAAAACATTCATAAGCCTTGGAAAAGAACTTTAGAATCAATAGGGAGAGAAAAACCAGATCGGTTCGGGTAAACAGGGATCCAAATCGAATTGAACCAATTTATGAATCGAGTCAATTTATGAACCAAAACCGATAAAGAAAGGGCAAATTGAGGAAATTATGGATCCCAAGTGACCTAAAGAGTCACATAAGTCATGAAAAAGGACTTATGGATGAATTGAAGATGAAAACCAAACAGTTCAGGTGAACCAGATTGAATCGGTTTGGATCTATTTGAACCACTATTGAATTGGATGTTAAATTCATTTTTCTAGGTAGCTTAAAAAAGTCAAAATTGAGATTTGAGAAAATGAATTTATATGAATTTATAAATTTTTAGATTTGAAAAATTCGGTCAAATTATGGGTGAACCGGCCAGTTTAAGCTTTGAACTTGGTTCGGATCGGTACGGTCCGGTCTAGAACAGTGTCGTCTTCTTCCTTCAGATGATAGCACTGTTCACTCGCCGAAAAATCGAAGCAACACTGATGAAGAGGAAACATTTATGTTTAGTACATTTTAAACCATCAATGTCTATCATAAAGGTGCCAAATAGACGGTCGACGAGTCCCTGAGCTCCCTATATAAAGTGCCCCTCTCCATTCATTCTCTTCACACCTGAAAACCTCACTCTCTCTCAATTGCTTAGTTTTCCGTCAAAACTCGAACAAGAGCTCCGACATAGGGTCTTTTCTAAGCCAAAGAAGGTGTGGTCAGGTTCCTTAGAGCCGGGGAGAAGTCAGCTACACGGTGGTAATATTCATTCGCTCCGATGGTCGCCGGAGAAGTGTTGGCGCGATAGAACAGTAAAGCAGCTCCGATGGACCGAGGATGCTCTATTTTGGCCGAGCTGAAATTGGCTAATTTAAGCCCTCCTCAGGCCAAACCAAGCTCTCCCAACACCTCCTCAGCCCTCCCACGGCCGAATTAGAATTGAAAGGTAAGCCAATTCGGCTCTCCTCTGTAATTTTCGACCGATGCTAGAGAGAGAACTAGTAGAATTTCAATGATAGAATTCGCACCTAATTCAGCATCAATTGATGCAATTCTTGATCCTAGGAGAAACCTCAAGAGGACAGCTATATGCACAGATTGGAAGCTCGGACCGCCACGCCCCCGATGGTGAGCAATTGAAGCTTTCTCTCTCTACGTTCTATTTTCCAATGAAGCTCCATTTGAGCTCGTTCTAGTGTCAAAACTTGCGATTCAAAGTCCAACTGAATTGTATGAAGATGTAGAAAGTCAAATTTAACTTTAATTTCAACAATTAGAAGTGTTTTATCGGTCAATTTGATGAAATCAAATTCAACTATCTTAGGAAGTTGAAATTGGGGAAAAATTGGAGATTTTCAAAAATTCGAGGGACCAAAATACAATTTTATAAAATTGAGGGTAAATTGGGCATGATAAGAGTGTTAAGGGGCCAATTGAGCAAATTTTAGAATTTTTGGGGTAAAACTTACCATTTTTGTAAAGGAAGGGTAAAATGGTAATTTTAGGAAAATTGGGGGCAGATTGGGAATTTGGGAAACTTGATCCCCTTTTTATGAAATTGAATAAATTGAGGTCACAATGGGAATTTTAAAAGTTTTGGGACTCAATTTGGAGATAAACCGTCAATTGGGGCTTTTAGTAAAGGAAAAATAATTTTAGGGACCAAATTGCAAATATTTGAAAAGTTAAATATTTATTCATTCATAATGAAGGAAGGTGATCAAGTCAAATGATAATGAATAATGATATTCATTTCATGTAGGAACACGAGACATCAAGAACGCTAGCTGAGATTAATCTTGCAAGGAATGAAAACCGACTAAGATGAATTTCACTGCATGATCGTGTGAGTGAGATTTTTATATCATAACTGGTTGGAATGATAAGCACCTCGTAAATGAAAACCCACTACTAAGTGATATTTTAAACATCACACCTAAGAGGAGTGATGTGAAAATCACGCAGAGAAACCACTTTCCGGTTGTAAGTAAATCATACTCGATTAGTATGATAAAACTTCCTCGAAGGAAGTGGAAAACCCGTTCATCGGTTATGAGCGGATATGTCCTCATACTCGGTTGGTATGATGGACAGTTGAAAAATATATTTTTGTCAGAAGTGCTCGCCCCTAACTGTGCGTCACAACTTAAACAATTTGGGAGACCTTATTGATGGGAGCTCGAATAGCTCTGTTAGTCCGGAAGCCTTGGTTTTGGAACTTAGAGGCTAATATGCCCGATTTTGAAAATCTCGAACAGTGGGCCCTAGGTCAGTTGACACGAGCAGGAGCTCATAAACAAACATGATTCTAAGCCATAAAAACTTAAGTAAATGAATTGTTTGGCCATGGTACCAAGACAGGACCAACATACTCAATCGACTAGCGGCAGTGCGACATGACAGGTCTCTAAACTAGTCAAGTCAAACAGCTGTAGGTCGAGTTGAGGGTTGGGGCCGTTGGACGAGTGGCACCACAAATTATATGGCATCATGTGAAAAATGTTGATTGTGCTTACATTGTGTTTACGGGACCTTCAAGACACCCAAGAGTGGTAGTGATGCGTCCTAGGGCCTTGGACGACATGGTGGATAAAAGGGTAGTTAGTCGTACCAGAAGCCTTGCGAAGCTCAATGTAGCTTCAAGAGCATGAGACCGGGGTGGGGTCAGAATGAGGTCTTTGTCCTCATATAGACACGGAGATTTATTACGGGATTGAGGGTCGGATGTCGCGAACATCCACTTATTCTCAAGGTAGAAGTGAGCGTACTTCTATCTAGGTGGTCAGTAAAGTCGCTCCGACCCCACAAGTGAGTTCAGTAGACGGACTGGCCTGCGATTTTGTGTTTGACCATCATGATGAAGGATGTGTGTTGGGTGATGATACACCATGGTAATAAGAAATGAGTTTTTGAAAACCAAGATTTGAAGATGAGAAAATTTAAAGGAAATTAAGGAGTCTAGCACACTCCAACTTGAAAACTATTTTTATAGAAACTTCATTTTTAAAATACCCATTCACTAAGTTGTAGAAACTCACTCCTCCTTTCTATCCCTTTTAAGGAAAAAGAGAAAATGACCTAGAATAACACCGAGCCTTACCCTCTGTTAGGTATACTTAATTTCAATTAAGCTTGCATTTTATGTGATATATGTCTTTCCAGAGAACAAGGTTGAAAGTACGCTTGGCTCCTAAGTTAAAGAAGGGGGAAACTCCTCTTGAACCGGAAGAGCGACGGGTTGTTCACGGGGATCCGACCAAACCGGGTCATGGCGTGACAGTCATCCTTTAGGCTCCATTAAGTGAACGTAGACCACGACAAGTCTTGATGTCCATGGCCATTTCAATTATCCACTTCTTAATTTGAGGCTTACTTCTCCCAAGCTTTCTTAGGTAGTCTTTCCTATATGTCCTTATTATCGGCAAATCACCCTTTCTTACTTATACGACATCTTTCAATGCTATCTCCTTCTCTACCCGTTTCTTGAGTTTTAACTTACTCCTTGGGTTCTGGGTAAACTTCTATTATAATTGGTCTTTTAATCCCAACTTGCATTCTATTTGAAACTTTTCTCCTTTTATTCCACTTTAGTTGGATTCATTACTTCTCCGTTGGAATATGTATGCATCTTCAGGGCTTCCTTCCTTGGTAGGCTTCCTCCTCTTTCCTTCATCTTCTAGATTATCTATTTTTAAGTTGACCTCTTGACATCCTTGATGTCATCCCATTCGACTTATCCTTACTTTGGGGAGTTTTGCAAGAACATCCCTTATCCTTGTCTTTATCCCAACTTTTTATTCACTACGATTTTTATTGTTATTGGTAAAAGGTTCTCGATCTTTTTCCTTTCGGGGTTGTTCCATCCCCTTCTGAGAGCTTACTTAATCCCTTTCTTGGCTTGGGTTTGGTCGTCGATTCGTTCTCGGTCATTTACTTCTTCAAGAATTTCTTCATTCTTCCTTTCCAATGTTTTGACCTTTACACATTTCCATTCCTTGCTGGTGTCAAATTTATGGGCTTCTAGAGGGTCAGTTCGTTAACTGCCTCGTCTCTACTATTCTCCTTAGTCACTTGTCTTGGAATAGTTGTCCTTTGAGTGTACTCATCCTCAATGCCTATCACGTTATCCTTTTTAGGGTGTAGTCCTTAATATTTTTCGGTCCTTCATAGGGCGTTGTTTATTTTCCTTGAACATTTCATTATTTCTTGTTGTCTCCCACTTGGCTACTCTCCTTTTTCCAAATCAAGTCGCACCTTTCATTGAGAGACATCCTTAAATACTTATGCCTCTTCTTGGTTCTCTTATTTAGGGTTATGCCTCTTATGATCCACCATTCAGTTCCTTAGCTTGGAAATTTTCTTCTCATGGTCTCACTTCCTACCTTCATCCTTTTTCTTAGGGACTTCCGTCCTGGGATTTTTCACGCTCAACCTCCCAAATGCTCCTTGTAGACCTTTACTTCTTTCCTTTTGTACACCTTTCCGACATTGGTATGGGTATCCACCCTTTATTCCTTTCCATCCTTTAATCCCCTTTTTGTTCCTTATCCTCCCTTCGGGGAGTTCCTGATTGTTGGTGGGTTTCTAGCACTATAGGTTATGTCCATCCACCTATTAATGGTCCTTTCAAGGGTACTTAGTCCTATACATTCCTTCAGAGTTCTCTTCCTAGCTGTCACGCCCCAAACCGGTTTGGTCGGATCCCCGTGAGCAACCTGCCACTCTCCCGATTTATTAAGGGTTTTCCCCTTCTTTAAACCATGAGGAGTAATCCGTCCTTTTACCTATACCTTTCCTGGAATAACATTAATCAAAACTGAATAATGTAAACTTACATATTTGTCTTGCAGGTTTAGCTAGCGGAATGTCAGTAGGTGGGTTTTTCCCTCGGTTACCTAAAAAGGGGTAAAGGGAGGGATGAGTTCGACAACTTAGTAAATGGGTATTTAAAAATAAGTTTCCATAAAATAGTTTTAAATTGGAGTGTGTCAGACTCCTTATTTCCTTTAAAATTATTTCTTCCTTGAATTTTCGGTTGTTCAAAATCATAATTCCTCATTGTCCACAATTGATGTGTTTAACAATCAACACATGTTCTTCATCATGAAGGGATCACACATTTGTAGGGCAGTCCATCCACTGCACTCACTTGTGGCGTCAAAGCGACTTTACTGGCCACCTAGATAGAAGATTGTCCACTTCTACCCTGGGAATGAGTGGATGTTCGCGACATCCGACCCTCAAACCTGAAAGATAACTCTGTGTCCATATGAGGACAGAGACCTCATCCCGACCCCACCCCGATCTCATGCGCATGAAGCTACGTCAAGCTTCCTTAACTACTGGCACGACAAACTGCCCTTATCTCCACCATGTCGTCTAGTAGCCCCTAGGATGCATCACTACCCCTCTTAGGCGTCTTGGTGGTCCCGAACCTCAATGCATGCATAAAACAATAATTTTTCATGTAAGCCATTTAATCTTTGGTGCCACTAGTCCAACGGCCCAAACTCTCAACTCGACTTGCAGCTATTTGTCTAGACTGGTTCGTCGACTTGTCTTGTCACACTACCGCCAGTCCATCGAGTATGTCGGTTCTTTCTTGATACCATGGCCAAATCACATCATTCATTAAAATTTTCATGGCTTAACATAAGGTTTGTTTACGAGAACTTGCTCGTACCAACTAGCCTTGGGCCCACTGTACGAGATTTTCAAAATTGGGCATTTTAACTCCCAAGTTCCAAAATCGAGGCCTACAACCCAACTGAGCTATTCGAGCTCCTGTTAAGGAGGTTTCCAAAAATTTTTAAGCAATGGCACATAGTGAGGGGAGAGCACTTCTAACAAAAATAACTTTTCATCTCTCCATCACACCAACTGGGTGTGAAGACATCTACGCTCATAACTGATAAGTGGGTTTTCTACTTTCTTTCAGAAAGTTCATCATAATAACCATGTATGATCTACTTACAACCATTAAGTAGTATTTCCACAATTTTCTCACATCACCCCAACCAGGTGTGATATTAAAATTCCACATAGTAGTGAGTTTTCATTTCCGTGGTACTCATCATCCCGACCAGGTATGATGTGAAAATTTTCACTCACACGATAGTGCAGTGTATTCCTCTTATTTGCCTCTTTGCCTCCACGCGAGCTTGACTTCGCTAGCAATCCCGATCCCTCATGTTCCTACACAATTTGAACATCATTGATCATTATCATTTGGCCTACTAGCCTTCATTCCTTATTAATGAACAAAATGAACAAATTTTTAATTATTTACATTTAGGTCCTAAAGTTTTTTTTTTTAAACTTTTGGTCGCTAATGCTAATTTTTCCCCAAATTGAGTCCCAAAACTTTCTAAATTATTCGGTCTAAATTATTTGCATGTGTTCTTATTCTCGATTCAATCTTAATTTACTGTCAAATTAAGTTAAAATTTTACTTTTAAAAAATCTCAGTATTAGGAATAAAATGTGGGTGAATTAAGTGGATTAGGATCTAAATTAGGACAAGTCAAATAGATTAGGTTTCAAATATGGGTAGGGTAGATTTGGGTTCAAATTGTCGTAAATCTGAGTAGATAAGGATTCAAATGAATTAGGTTGAGTGGATTAAGGTTCGAATTAGGGTAAATCGAGATCTGATTCAAGGTGGGTTAGATGAATTGAGGTCTAAATTAGGGTGGATAATAAGCTAAATAAAGGTGGTTCGAATGGATTAGATATCAAATTATGGTAGGTTGGGTGGATTGTAGTCTAAAGGTATAGAATAGAATATATCAATATTTAAATCCGAATGATTTAAGTAGATCGAGATTAAAATCAATGAGTCTAATGAATTGAGTTATAAATCAGGGCAACTTATGTGAATTGTCCTATAGATGGAATTAGAGAATTTATAATTTTTTTAAGATTTTTCATTTTTTTTGTAGCATAGGTTCCAACTAACAATTCTAGTAGAAATGTGGTAAAAAATACTAAAAATTTTATCAATTTTAAGTTAAGAATAATAAAGTATTACAAGGTATATTATATTATATACATATATTTTGTGAGCTTATTTATATGTTATTATCATATAATCCAATGATTAATAGTATATGTTCTAGTTACCCATGAAACATAGGTCCACCTTGAAGGTGGCCAGATCCCCGTAGTAAAGTAAATATGAGTGGATGATTGCTATATCTTTATGGTTCAAGGGCACAATGGGTAAATGTATATTAAGAAGCAATAAATATATACTTATATATATATATGATTCTATATGTTATATAATAAGTCACATTTCATTTCATTGTAAATATTAAGGATTGATTGCTTTTTGTTCATGGCCTACATATACATCTGTAGGCTTCATTCCTCAGTTTATACATTCTTTCAAACAGAAAAGTATCATAACATATTCATATTCAGTGGTTCTATTTTCTTCTTTTTTTTTTTTTATGTTTAAGTAGCATTGCCCTTGAGAAAGGCTTACTTAGGGAGAGGTGAGGTATCCTTCTATATAAAGTAAAACTTTAATAAAGATGTTTATTTTACTAATTACTATACATTCATTTGGGTGCACATGCAGTGTATATTAGGATTCCCATGAAGAAATACTCCACCGACCATGTATTATTGTTGAGTGTTTTTATTAAAATATATTTATTAAATAAATTATTTAAATATTTTATAAATGACACGATAATGAAATTTTAGTACTACAAAATATATGAAGTAATAATTCCGAAATAGTGTTAATATATATATGGGCCAAATGTAAATATTTTAAAATTTAAACAATCTAATTTATTTCATCCTTTTATATATTCAATATCTTTAAACAAACTATTACAATTTTAAATTATAAAATTGTATTTTATATTTAAAAAACTATTTATTTGTTTTATATTTTATGTATTTTAAGTTAATTAAATATATCAAGTTATATTATTAAGTGAAAATGAGTTTGATGCGTTAATTATTAGAGTATTCACATTCAAACTAACTTAAAACTAAACTAGTTAAAAGTTTGGGTATGTAAAAAAAATTACTTAAATTATGGCCATAGCCAGCTATGACACTTGGAGAATGAATGGACTGGCATCCATTATCTGATATCGAACTCCTATTTGTCAATAATTTATAAGTTGTTTGAAGTTACGCGGAAAATGTCATACCCTTGAAGCATTTGCTTAGGCATGAAGTTTGCAAAAAAAAAACGAAAAGATTATTAAGAAGGAAAATTACAAAGGGTAGAATGGTAAAACAAGAGACTCCGGTCTCCAGTACAGTTTCTTCGAATTAAAGCCATCCTTCTCTCTGAAGAATTGTGCTATCTTCTGTGTTTCCCCTCGCTTCGGCCACTGGGAGATCAGGTTTTGATATCATTTCGAGGGTGAACTTCTTCTGTGATCGCCCATCGCTGATATTTGCGGCTTTCCTGCGACTCGTCTCCTCGAATCGCAGCTACTCTTGAGTGGGGGGGATATCTACCGCTGTAAGTCTTTCTTATTTTCGTATCTGATCAAGCAATTTATTGATAATTCTAGTTTAGAATTCAAATCCTTGCTAATTCGGTTGAATTCTCATATTTGTAATTCATAGTGTTTTGGAGATAGAGAATGGGGTTCGCACATGTGTATGGGTACTTGCAGGAATTGTTCCCTCAGGTATGAGTTTTTTTGTCATACTTAAAAATGGAATTTTTCGCTTTATTTTTCCCGTGGTTTCGGTTTTTCGACTCTCTGTGAAACCCAGATCCATATCAATAACTTTGACTGTGCCCTATCATCTTAGAAATAACAATGAAAGCTTTTGCTTAGTACGCTTCACTAGTTCATAGACACTAGATTTTCATCAACTGGTACTCCTATCATTATTAGGTATGAAACTGTTAATTATTATGCGCTTATAAGTTTATTTCGCAGGTATACATGAATATCCAGTTTTTTCCCTTTTTTAATTTGCTCATTTTGGTTGATGATCCTTGTGGACTTGTGCATATAAGTTGATCCTTATGCATTTGTTTGACAATAAGAGTATTCTTTTCATTTCTACAGAATACCCATGTGCTACAGGGTTTGAAGGACCTTTCCTCCCTTATAAATATTGTTAGCTATCAATTGATTTTCCTTTTTTCCCCACAGATTGATGCTCGTCTATTGAAGGCTGTTGCAATCGAAAATTCTAAGGATGCATATGCAGCTGTAGAAGTTGTTATTTCAGAGATTCTTCCTCAAATGACTGAAAATGAAAAACCTTCTCCCCCACTAGGAAATTTGGGTTCACAGAATGACTTAGATGAAGAAGGTAATACTCTGTAGTTTCCTATCATATTGCAACAAATGGAATATTTCCATTCACCTCTTCCTGTTTTTGGGTCTCCTTACTACAAAGCTTGATCATTTTCACATCTATGTAGTTCAAGAGGATGGAGGCTCATTGACAAGGCATCACCGAGTGTTCGGGAATGCAAATACTAGTCAATCAAACTTCTCTATTAATATTGACGGTGAAGGTAGCAGTTCCAGTGGCAATCACCTAGCTGACAGGTCACTTGTTAATGGGGCTCCTTTCTGTGATGGAAGTGATTTGATTGATAAATCATATGAAACTTTTGGTTCTGAAGCAGTGGAGGCACCCAAAAGAGCTGAAGAATCAAGAGCTATCTCTATAAATCAAATTTCTCCTGCACGGCTGGTTGCTATGCACCATTTAAATATAGCTAAAATTCCCGATGAATCAAATGGAATTAATGAAAGTGAAGAACTGATTTTGCTAGGAATGGTGAACAAACCTCCCGCAAGTACAAAGCAGAGTTCAACTGATGGACCACTAACTCTACCTGATGTTAGTAGCTTTGGAACTGATAAACTTAGAAACTATGGGAAGGTGTCTGCAGAAAACCAGGTCCATTCTTCTGATTATGGAAATGAGCAATGTCAGGAAAAAAACAAAGATATATATATTGAAAATTTAATCTGCCAGTTGGAACATGCACTGCCCCAAGAAGAGGCTCCACATGCTAATATTTCAGATGTTTGTGTTGAGTACCTCAATGATATTGATACTGCAGCAGAAGCTAGTGATGCAGCATCATCTGTAGAGGGCTCGGCCATTGAGGAATCATTGAACATGACAAGATCTTTACAAATTGTTGAGGCTGATCTCCTTGAACAAATCATTGAGGATGCTAAGAACAACAAGGTAGCTGCTTTCCATTGTAATTCTTGATTTATTACCAAGCAAAGGAATTAACTGTTGTTTCTGCAGAAAAATCTTTTCTCTGCAATGGAATCAGTTATCAACACAATGAAGGAAGTTGAAGAACGGGAAAGAGCTGCTGACCAAGCTAGAGAAGAAGCTGCTCATAGGAGTTCGGATGTCTGGAGAAGGATCGAAGAACTCAAGAGAATGATACAAAGTGCAAAGGAAGCAAATGATATGGTTATCTCTATATGTTTAGATTATTACAATGCTTTATATCATCTCAACGATCAAGTACTTTTTCAATTTTTCTTACCATTGTGCTGCATTAACTATTTGTTGATTTGTAGCATGCTGGTGAAGTTTATGGAGAGAGAGCCATCTTAGCTACTGAGGTGAGAGAGCTCCAATCTCGCCTGTTGAGCTTGTGCGATGAGAGGGATATGTCTCTAGCAATTCTTGATGAGGTACCTTTTGCATGTTTACTTTGTTATGCTGATAGCATGTACCAAGTATTAAGCGTCTCATTTACATGTGATGCTATTAAATTAGAAATAGTTCCTTTGGAAATAAAAGTTGTTAATATTACTAACAACCATTTCGACTCGAAAAATAGAAGATTTTCCTAGATAGCATATTTACATCAGTGGCTGTTTCTATATGAAACGCAATGGGAAATACATCTCATTCAAAGTTTGGTTTCTAAATCAATTGAGTCTTTAGGTCCATATCTGATTATTATATTTCCAGTATCTGACATAACCTTCTGATAAAAAATGAAGGCATGGTACAAATTTGAGAATCGAAACTGTGGTTTAGATGGTTGGGCCAGGTAAGGAAAATCTTAGTATAGTCATAAGATCAGGTTGGCCCTTCCACATCTAGAAGGCACAATATATCTAAATGGACATGACTATTCATATTTGACCTTTTGATATCTATATCTTTAAGTAAACTCGTGGAGGTTGTGGTGTCATTTTCACCTTTCTTACTATATCGATGTATTATATATTTTAATTTATAATAAATTATAAATTGAGGTTAAAATAATGAATCACCAATAATTTCCTATCATTTTTATCTTTTATCTTCTACTTTTATTCTCAACCTTTATTCTAATTTTTTATTTTATATTCTCTCATATTTTCATTCATATAATACATCATAATTAATTACATTATTATTTTATTCAGTTCCAGTTCTGGTTTCATAGCATTGAGTACCTAGAATTGGAACTCAAACTGTTGTCGAAACTGGCAGAGTTAAATATTTTACTTATACTTTAAAATTCTCATATATATTGCAGGTTTGCATCTAATCTATATATAGTATGTGCTTAAATTATATTAAGTGCATGTGTATGATCTATCTACACAGCAATTTTTACATTACCATTTTAAAAGTTCAGTTTTTATGAATTTGGATAAAATTTTACAAGGTAAACCAAAGTCTTATTGGCTTGAGGTTGAACTTGGGCTCTCGAGTTGGCTTCAGAACAACAAACTCAATATGTGGCCATTCAGTTTTGGCAAATTCCCCATGATTAGGTCCAAACTTTTCCCTAAGTTTTCCTGGCTCAGCATAATCACATCTGCCAACTTCATAGAGGTTAAGATTTGAGTGCTTAGTCTAATTGTTCACTGTCAATAATGTGTGTACAATTTGATCCAAAAACTTTTTAAGATCCCAAACACCTCTTTACATGATGGATTTTCATTTCCCTCAGATGCGAAATGCACTTGAAACCCGACTTACTGTAGCAGATGAGATGATAGAAGCTGCTTCACATGAACAGTGGGCAAAAACAGAACATGCACGTTTTGCTCTAAAGGAACAAGAAGCCCTCATGGAGAAAGTGGTTCATCAGTCAAAAGTACTGCAAGAAGAGGCAGAAGAGAACTTCAAGGTAACATGTGAGCCATAAATTTATAGATTTCAAAAGCACACTTGAACTGTGTAATACTTGTGACTTTTCTTATTTTTACATGTACACAGTTGAGGGAGTTTCTTATAGATCGTGGCCGCATTGTGGATCAACTACAGTAAGCACTATCCTTGGTCTCTGCTTTTGTATATATTAATTGTATTTAATGAGTTTAGAGCTCAACTAAATGTATCTTTTCGTGTGCATCACCATTCATTTAGTGAATAATGAGAAATAAGCATTTACCCAAGAAACTGTATTCATTACTTGGAACATTTCATTGGTTATGGACTTATTGTCAGTCTCATGCATTAATTGCTGGTTATATATCCCATCCTCAAAAAATAAATATTTTTGGTTTGCATTTTACTATCATGATCCTCCAAGACATTTGCTTCTTTTTTCTTCACTCCTTACTCCAGCCTTCTTGAGATGTAGATTTTCACTGATTTCTCTTGCCCTCAACCAAAAAGAGACCCCGCTATGCTCAAGAAAGGTGTTTCTTGAATGAGACTAGTTGATCAAATGAAAATTGGTGCAAGCTTACTGGTCCATTAAGATAACTGATACCCAGGTTTCTGTATTTGCTATATACTTGTTTGGGGACCAACTGGATGACTAGCTACATATAGGCTATATGCTTCATATGGCACGGCAAGGCATATCCTAAAAGATTATGTTAAATGGAATTTCTTTTTGAAGGCATGATAGTCTTAGCTAGTTTGAGCTATATTATTATATTGCAGAAATAACAGCAATGCATCACCTATCTTTAAGTAACCTTTGATATTCTTGCAGAGGGGAAATTGCTGTCATATGCCAAGATGTGAAGCTTCTTAAGGAGAGGTTCGACTCTGGAGTCTCTCTCAGCAAGTCTATCTCCTTTGGGCAGACAAGTTGTATCTTAGCATCCTCAAGTTCAACACTCGGTAACAGCACATCCTCGGACCGGGTTCCCAACCACGGC
This sequence comes from Trapa incisa, assembly GCA_030064435.1. Taxonomy (NCBI): domain Eukaryota; kingdom Viridiplantae; phylum Streptophyta; class Magnoliopsida; order Myrtales; family Lythraceae; genus Trapa; species Trapa incisa. The sequence goes on along the minus strand of CM057770.1, from coordinate 3,205,435 downwards.
CTGAACCTGAACTACAAGGCTTCAGATGGTGCTAACCTGGAAACTTCAATGGACCAGTCATCTCCAAGAAAGGAATCCAGGTATGAAAATGGTGCTGGAGCAGATGAAAAGGATCATACAGACAATGGCTGGGAGCTCTGTGATATTTAATTGGGAAGTGAGGAATGAGAAGATGAATGCCAGGGAATATGTTTATAAGAGTTAGGGATCGGTGTGCTACGTTAAGAATTGGGCTATCCTACAGTGACAATAGAGTAAGAAAAGACAGCAAATGGACCTCTGGCTCTTTGTGGGCAATGATGCTGTTGTTACTAATGACTTTATGGTATCCCTGAATTATTTATGTGATAAATAAGTAGTTTGTTTTGTATGTATTTCTGCTACTGAGTATCGCATACATAGGCTAATTTTTGCTACTAAGATTGTATAGTGGGAAGCAACGGAACCAATAAGAATATCATGTTCCTGCAATAGCAAGAACCATCAACATAAGTAAAGAATCAATAATAAAAATATCAACCTATATATTAATCGACTAAGTTCGTCAACTTTTGTGTCAGTTACCTTCTACTCAGTTCAGTGTCTCAAACTATCATATCAGGAGTAACCCAATTTTGCTCGGTTAAACTGTCCATGTGATTGACAGTGACTTTTCTTGTGTTTACAGAAAGTAATTTATAAAAATATATATTTTTTCATATGAACGCCAATTTATTAATTATTTTATTTATAAACAATTTTAAGTGGTATTATGAACTTTTTTATATACATAAAAACATGAATTTATAAATTATTTAAGTAAATTTATTACTTGTAATAAAATGCATATATGCAACATTTATACATGAATTTGAATATACACAATTTTATAACTTTTTATGTAAATGCATATATGCAACATTTATACATGAATTTGAATATACACAATTTTATAACTTTTTTATGTAAATGCATATACTTCCATGTGTACAAAAAAATAAGAATTAGTTTATGTAAATTCATAAATTTTTATAGGAATAAAAACATAATATAAAATTGTAAAATAATTCATATTTTTTAAATGTCCATAAATATTATTTTATATTTATATTGTTCATGTGTAAATTTTATGTACATAAATTTATAAATTATTGTATGTATTATATGTACAAAAAATTACAATTTTACATAAAATAATTTATAAATTTCTACACATAATAAATCATAAATTAATATAAGACATAATTAACAAATTCTTGTACATATAAAAAATAACATGCAACTATAATTTTCGTGTATAGTTATATGATTTTTATTGTATGTATATAAATATATAATATCATATACATACAAAAATCATCTATACATATTGAACATAATTTTATAAATTTATATCACTATTTATACATAACTGTACATACATATAACAAAAAATGCACAAGTCATAATGTATACTTGATTTTTGTGTAATTTAATCATAATTTAAAATAATATATAATTATCTGACGGTCAGATTGGCAGCAAAATATAAGTGATTTTTGTATGTGGATGTCATCATAATCAAAATTCATATATAATCATCATAATCGAAGTAACAACCATGAATAAAGTAAATTCCTAAATATCAACAAATTTGGCCAAATTATTCAAGTTTGACAAACTACTGTATAAAAATATTTTTAAACACAACTTGTCTACATGATATGGAATAAAGTCACTTCATGTGATCACAAGGAATATGAAAGGTAATGCAAGAACAAATTGCTATCCATGAAATTGAATAATGCTAGAGAACTAATACATCAGGAAAAATGTTGAATGATTACATGTCTTAAGAAGAGTTTAATTACAACTATCTCCTCAAATCTCTAGTGTCATTTCCATCCCAGGAAGCTCATCATATAAGTCATTATATACATATATAATTTGGCAACCCAACTCACAGCAAACAGCCCAATTCAATGCAGACAGTTTTCCCTGAAATTCTCTCTGTGGTGCAGCATACTAAAGTGGTACCCTAAGGATCTGAGTGGCGAACAAGAACAAGAGCCTTGCAGTACCCAATAAGCCTTTTGCAGGAACCACACAGATTACAAAGAAGAGAGCCATGCCTAACTGAGTCAGCAGGGCATGAAATCTTGGCACGGAGTGGAAAGTTTTCCAAAAGGCTTAATGGGTATGATTCTGCAAGTATGGGAATATCAAAATATGTATATAGTATGAACCAGACCAATTTTATCACGGCCGCCAGTATCCAGGACCTGAACGCAAGGGAAAAGTAGAGAAAAAATATTTGGTGATCAATTAGGTGTAAGACCATTATCCTTAATAAAATGCCCAACTGAATATAATTGATTCACAATCAGAAAAAAAACTCTCAACAATTAACTTGTTGGCAACACTTCTAACAGCCTATGCTTGACTTCAATGTAGTACCAATTAGCAAAAATCCATGAATCATCCTCAATGAAGAAAGAGAATCTAATAATATGATTTAGCAGTACCTTCATAATGAGGCCTGTAAGGCATATGATTTCTGTGACCCACTGGCCGTGGAGGATATGATGACCAACCATGGTTTGAGAACCTCTCTGGTTCGCCAGGTGGGCCCTCATATGGACCAGGTGAACAAGAAGATTTACCCTTCTCATGATATCGTGGACCTAAGCAGAAATGAAAAAAAGGATCAGCAATCAAAACCCAAGCAAACAAGGAGACCAAGAAAATTTCAGAACTTAAGGGTACCCCCATGAGAATATTCTTGACCAGACTGAATCTAGAAATTTTCTACCAAATCCAGATCAGCCACAATGTCTTTTCTTGCATGCAATGCATGGAGCTAAAGATGAGGCTAGAGTAGAAGTCACAGCTACAGAGACAACTACATTTATAATTACAATTGGTAAAAAGGGGCAGTTCAAATATAAGAACTAGCTCCATAGCTAGTTTAAGCACGATCTTACCCAGTTCGAGATAGAAAATCTCACCAGAATATGGAGCTGAAAACCTCCAGTTCTCCCGAGTATCATATGGCGAAGGTTTCATTCTCTCATGATTATTGTTGTGATAGTTCCCGTTCCCTCTGTTGTGGTGGTGGTGGTATCGGCCTGAATAAGGTGGTGGCCCATCTCTTCGTGGTCTACCACGCTGATCAGAATGGTTGTAGTGGTTTGACAGGGGAGCATAGGGCGCTCTCATGTTGTACCCCCTACCATTGTCAAATCTAGAAACATCTTCACGGTTCCCATTCTCCATGCATCTCCTGCTGTATGAGCTATTGGGCATAGGCATCTGCAGATGAGGCTCTCGGCCTTCAGAATTTTGGTAGTGTGACCCAGAAATCATTCTCTCAGTTCTTAGAACAGGTGGGTGGGTCACAGGCTGGGTCAAGTTTCCTTGAGAATTCTGTAAGATGTACCCAAATATAGACAACACACATTTTTTCCTTAGTAACTGATCCTTAAGAAAGGTGCTAAGAAGTATAAATAAAAGAAAATAATCATAGTCACTCAGCCCAAATGAAAAACTATATACCAAACAAATGGACCAGCATCTCTCACATCAGAAGATTTTATGAGAATAGTAGCAAAACAATAAAAGGAGCTTGAATATAAGAAACAAAAGCATTCAACAATAACAAATAGACTGAATACAGACCATTACTTTTGGACAAGACAACGCAATACCATCGTTAAAATTGCAATCACTTTACTTTTTCAAATAATAACACCTGGTACACATATTTCTTATAATTAATTTAATACAGTTATAGGTTGTTAGACAAGGGTGATGTTTTTTCTTTGAAAGAACCAATTAAAGCAGATTGTTACAGTTAACAAAATTTATTACTAACCAGGAACTTAGTAGTTATCGAAATAACAAATTTTAATTAAATCATTTTGTCAATTGACGAGATGACACATTACATCCAATTCTGTACAAACTGATTACTTTTTTAACAACAGCATTTGAAGGGCACATGTTCTCACAAGTTACAGCTAATTTATCAACGTTTTTAAATATAATTTAAAAAGGTAATAGGTTGTTGAAACAAGTAAAGATCAAGATGTAGCAGAGTTGCCACAATTTAATAAGAAAAGTTCCCACTTAGATTTTCAAATGAAAAATCACATTCAACTCCTTTTTTGTTATATTCAACACATGTGACATATTATATGCCCAATACATGTAATTTTAAGGTATCTCTTCTTAAGGATGGCATGTAACATGAATCATAACATGAAAAGGTAACTATCATATGGCTCTTATTCTAGCTGATGACTCCAGGTACCACAGTTTTCCATTATTAATACTGATCAATCTATTTTTGGTTCTATACAACTGTAAAACTTTAGGAATAGTTGATATGGCAGAATAACAGAACTGAGTAGAATAACGAACAAAATTATGTATGTGTCCCCTATCTTCCAACTGATCAATCCAGCACACAGGATGGGAAGGCAGTCAATCACCAAAGTTCTTACATGACAAGGTAGCAGGAAAGGCAACCGACTAAGAATTACCTGTGCAGAATTCTGGTGAGGTTCATTGGCATGATAATCTGACATAGCTGATCCAATAGGATTAGGAGGATGTAGAGTCCGAGGAGGAGGTGGCGGTGCTGACACTGCTGGAGGTGGAAGAGGAGATATTAGATGTGGAGAATGCGGCAAAACTGAGAGAGCATGCGGTGGTGGATTTTCTGTAGGTATGATTTCAACTTCAGGAGCAACATCTTCCATTTCGAGTTCACCATCAACATCCTGTAGAATATGTCGGTATTTCCCAATAGTAGCTGTTTCCTGTTCAGAAACTTCAGGAGCAGTGTGCTCGGGTGTAACAGCCTCAAAGCTCTCATCAGAATCACTTCCCTCGTCACCATCTTTGAGCATTTGAGGCATACAAAAACCAGGCAGTTGGAAGCTCGAATTGCTGATGGAATAAGCAAAAGATGCAATAAATTTCAAAATGAAATAACTCAGATCAACTATATTAAGGTTTACCATTAACTTCACATGCAATAAATTTCAAAATGAAATAAATATATCTATAACATGTACACCACACTTACAAAAAAAATAAGGAAGGCTATAACTCAGATCAACTATATTAAGGTTTACCATTAACTTCAAATGAATCACCTAAACACGTAATTCTAATTTCAGTTTCACTAAATTCTACCATTTCTAGTTTCTGAAACAATTAGACTTCATTGAAGTAAACCAAATATTATTACATGTTACATAATGCAATTTGATACCAGTTTAAAGTAACAATAGGAGGGGGATGGAAGTGACAGATTCATATATGAAAAAGACTATATCCATAATATTTATTTTTTAGTATTATATTGAAGGGTCAAGTTTAATTTTGATATAATCCCTACTTATCCCTCCCAATTCCCCCACTTTTTGAGGAACTAAAAAATAGGGTTTGGGATTTGAACCCTCCAAATACCTCCTAACTTGAATGCCCAAACGAGGGATTTCTTTATCACTCCAAATCCCTCCCCTCCAAGCCCCTTTGAATCCCTCAACCCAAACATACCCACAATGCACTTCTGATCAAATATATTCAGTTCGCCTTCTGTATATTCCAACAACCCTTTAAATTGAAAAAATTCAACTTAAAATGAGAAAAAAACAACTTATCTACTACAAAAAATATTAAAACAACAAAAAACTGAGGAATGAATTCACCTTCCATACTCATCAACAAGCATACCCTCCATTTCTCTTACAGGGTCGTCAAATGCTCTTTCATTTCTAGAAGAGCGACGAGCATAGGGATTAGCAGAAGATGAACCACTGAAAACATCAAGCTCTCGTATATGATGCCGCAGGACAGAATCAGGAAGGAATCGTCTTTCAAGCCAGAGTCTCAAAACCTATAAAAACATAAAATTTGAATTTCAAGAAAATTGACGAATATAAATAACAAAGAGGGGAGCCTAAAGTGCCAAAAAATAGAAAAAAATAATCTATATACCTTGAGACATTGGCGCCGGTTTTCATGAGCAGAACTGCCATGTGGAGCAGCTGCTGACAATAATCGAGGAAGAGCCCCTTGTATAAGAGATGGATATACACCACCAGCATCTCCTGCAAGTCCAGTCTCAAATCAATCGTACGTACTCATTTATCCTGTTCGCTGATCTCCGAGCCAGTGAGTATCCTTGCAACATAAAAAATAATAAAGACAAAGTTCTACCTTTTGATCCTCGAGACCATTGCATGATTGAATCAACCAGAAAAAACATATCCACTCTCCTGTATAAAATTGATTCATTTTCTAAACTATGTGCAAGAACTTCAAGGACCTGTGAGAAAGATATTCATCGTCAATATAAAAATTAAGCAAAGTTTAACAACCAAGACATCAATACAATGTAGTGAAGGAAACTTCCATTTGATTTTTGGGAAAAAATGCAATCATCATCCATAATAGGATCATTATGAGTTAAAGCTAACATGATTAGTTATCACTTAATTGATTTAATACATCATATTGCCACCAGGTGCAGCTTCAAATGATATATGTCCATGTATACAGTATGGGATTAAAGAACAACCAAGAAACTCACTGAAAAAAATTGAAATAAGTGGATAGTTGACCCTGGGCTAAATGCACTCAATCCCGAGGGTATAATCTACCTCCTTCCCCAACATTTCCATTCTATTTTCTACCCTCTTCCTCCATTTTCCCCTTAATAAATTATGTTCGCAACTATTTGATTAATTATCACTTAATTGATTCACTACACCATATTGCCTCCAGGCACAGCTTCTAATTATATATGTTCATGTATACAGTAGGGAAAGGGAAGATCAACCACGAAACTCACTGGAAACAATAAAAATAAGTGGACAGATGACCCTCGGGCTGAATGCACTCAATCCAGGGGGTACAGTCTACCTTCTTCCCAAACCATTCTATTCAGTTTACTACCTTCTTCCTCCATTTTCCCCTCAATAAATTATGCTTCCAGCTATTTGAAAGTGCATGTTATGGAAGCTAAATGAACCCTATGGAGATACAATATCAAGCAGCTAATGTACCATTTTGTGCACATTTCATATAAAAGGGACCAAACCTAGGTATTCAATACAAGCATATTTACCATAAATAGAGCAGTCTCACACAATTATTGCACCATATTATTGAACAAAGAAACTATAAGGTTAAAATACAAAATAAGGTACAAACATTTGCGTATAGGCTCAATTTAGGTATAAACATATCACTAATGATTCAATTAAAAGACACTCCCTTTATAAAAATCGAGATGTTAACTTACAAAAAACAATTGAGCTATCAGTAACGTATTTGTCATTGAATTGAGGGGTAGGTAAAAAGATTGTCAATGAATTGAGCCAAAGGTTTGCACCTATATCGAACCATTGCACATAGGTTTGTACCTTATTTTGAAACTTTTGCCAAAATATAAAATAATTTGAATGCATTAACATCCAAGATATTTATTCACATTGAACTGTTGATTTCCCAAAGTATAGTTGCCTGCAATAACAAGGTGACCACTTGAAAACACACTACATGGAAGTGTAACCTTCAAGAAAAGGTGGATCTAAACAACTTTCAGTTAAAATGGGTTTAGAACAAACAATAATAATGGAAACAAGTAACAAGTGATGCAACTCCAAAGGGTTTCTCCAACCATTCTTGTTAAATGAAATCAAGATTGTTCAATTAAAATATAGTACATCACACTGGTAGACTGAAAGGTCAAAATCTATATACCCATATAATATAAAGTATTACTTAGCAAGCAACTAAGTGGATCCACACACTACTCACAGTAAGGGAATGATTAAGATTGTCTATACCTTGGAAGCAGATCCAACTTTTGCACAATCGATGGCAATGCGAGTAGCTCTACTGATGCTGTCTTTTGTTCTTGTTAGGTTCCCAAGGGCAGTTTCAAACATCGAGAGAGCTTTATGTGCACCAGCATTATTGCTATTCTTGTCTACAGCCATTGATGAGGGTACTGATGATTCAATTTTTCTATCAGAATCAGCAGCATCATGCACGGAATTTTTGAAATGGCAAACCTCAACAGGACTACAACTTTTGTTATCTTGTTTAGAGTTCCTAGGCATGTCTTCATGCTCAGAGTTATTGAAATGGGAAGCCTCAATAGGACTACAACTTCCATCATCTTGTTTTGAGTTCCCGGACCTGTCTTCATCTGAATTGCATATGTTAGACCTGTCTTCAAGATGAGAAACCTGTGCAGAAGAGTGTATTCCATCAGCTTGATTAGAACTTAGAAATCCATTGTTATCCAAATCAGTGTTTGAACAAGAATCATGACTCTCATCCCGCAAGACATGATCACATGTGGTTTCATCAACATGGAACCTGAAAAATAAGTCAGTCAAAAGAAATCAGAAATTACTCAAGTATGATTTTTTCCCAAGTATACAAAGGATAATAATTGCAATTTCAAACAAATAGATACCAAAAAATGAAAAAAGAAACTAAAATTACCTACTGTTTTTTTGCATCTTCTAAAGGTGTAGTAATGTTAACAAATTATCAATATTCCAATATGGTTATCAAAATTAAAGAAGAAAGAACTTTTTACCATTTTATATATGCTAAACTAATAGTCAAAATCCAAATGAAGAGCTTAACACGAAAGCTCCCACCTGAAGAGAAAATACAGACTAGATTTTATCAATTAATAATGTAAAATCGTGAAGCAAGAGGATATATATCATACATGATATCGTCTTGGCTGCTGGGTTCGCATTCGTGCCTGATATGTTCATTTCCACCATTCTCAGTGTTATATCCTAAACTTCTCTGCAGAGCTTCAATTTCATATCCAGAAGAAAATGCAATGACTTTTTCAACCTCTATTGATAAGCATGGACTATTACAGGTTTTTTCTGAAGGATCAGCCTGTTTTACAGCACATTCCTTTCCAGAGCTCCCAAAATCAGGAGTGGCTGCATTTCCTCCATCCTTGGAAGTTGAAGGATCGTGCAAAGCTTGATTCAACTTCAAAGTAGGTTCCCTTGCTTCAACAGCAGTGGGCGGAGTCCTTGTACTTTGTGTTTCCATTAGAGAATCAACAACAGGATTATCAGATATGGAAGTACCTATATCTTTTACAGCATAATCTCTATCACTTACAGCATTTTCCTCCCGCACTGGGATTTCTGGTCTATCAACAGAAGGTTGGCAGATGAACATTTCCTCGGCAGTATTAGTCTCTCCCGAACTTTTCTGGTTTGAATGAGCATGGGATGGGGAAACTATGACATGCCTTGAAACAGAATGCATAACAGGTTGCCCATCATTAACAGTCTCATAGGCACTAGCTAGGCATGGAGGCCTCTGACTAGAAAAACAAATGTTAGTGGTTGGCGGTAGAATTGTCGAGGATCTACAGTTCGATGCATGCTCCTGAGCAGCATTAGCAGATTTAGCTTCCAGATCATGATGAAGGCGTTTACATGGAGGAAAAGCATCCTCACTGTCTACTGAAGAGACATGAGATTGGTTCTTGTTAAATTTCCAGAGAGAAGACTGCTGGTCTGGATGCTCAACACATTCTTCTGGGAACCCACGGGAGGCTTCTCTGTTCATGCATAGACTAGTGGGATCATTATTTAAAGATACACTGTTCAGTGCATCATGGATGGGGCTTTCCTTTATGATATCTTCTGCATGAGGAGGAACATTGATATTATGCTCTGATGCATTCACTTCAGATTCTTGCAGTGCTTTTCCTTCACAAAAGCTATTGTGATTTAAATCTGATGAGTTGTCTTGGACCTCCTTCAAGACTCTCTCTTCTGAAATTGTAATGCTAGTGTTCTCATCCTCTTTTGACAGCAACTCTCCCATCCTCACCCTCGCTCTTTTGAGTAGGGGCAAATGCTCATCCCCATCATCCTTGGGGCAACTCTCAGTACTCCTACCAAATGTGTTCTCAGAGTCTTGGCCAGCATAATTCACTAAACATGTGGCTGCACCATTACATGTATTAGAAGAAGGATCCACAACATCACAAATTAATCGCTTTCTGTTGGGTTTCCTTTTCTTCTTGATGACAGTATTTATTGGGAGATCCAGCCCTTTCCTCAACTCAACCTCCTCATCAATAAAATCAGTAACAGGTCCACATTGTTCTTGTTTAAAACGAGAATCTGCAGCACTACCATCATAGAAGCTAGTCCCTTCACTCTCCATAGATACAATTTCTGAGCCATTATCCTCAATACTGCCACCTTGAACAAAAGTTGGAGAATCCCTGTCATCCCCATTAGAGATACAGGCTTTATTGGTCCATCTACTTCTCCGTGAAGAAAGATCTTGAGCTGAATTAGATGATATGATACAAGGCACATCTATGTTCTCAAGTCTATATGCTTCCGCCCTTGATGAGCTCCTAGATCTTCTAACAGGTGGTACCCTTCTCTGTGCAGTGGAGCTTTCAACCTGTGAGCCTCCAGATTTCTTTCTCAATGAGTATGTACAGATGACCACCTTGTCTTTAGCTCGTTCAGCAGGAATTGGTTCCTTCTTCTCTGGCTTAACATATAAATCATCAACCCCAATGAGAACCTTTGTCTCCTTGTATGGAAGATTATGCTCATCACAATCAGTTTTAACTTTTAATATTGAAGATTTTGATTGTGCATCAGATGTTTCAGCTGGAGCTTCTGCTACTTCCTTCACCTGCAAGTCAGGATAAGACACCACTGAGTTCCCACCATTTGCAACAGTAACTTCAGTGCCAGAGTTCAAATCATCTGCTTGTTCCTGCTTCTTTCCGTTCTCATATATATCAATAATCTCTTGAACAGCCCGGACAAAATCAGCCCCCTTTCCTTGACGTTTAACCAAAAGAGTTTGTTTCTTCTCCTCCGTAAATGCTTCAACATCCGCAGGATTGCAAAATGCACTATAAAAAAGGGCATCCATGTAATTAAAACTGATTCAGAATTCACGTACAATTTCAATTTCAATTCCAGATTGCTCACCTTGAGCTATCCCATGTCAGCAAACACAGTCATGCAAAATGGAAATAATCAGGCAACCCAAATTCTTGGAAATAACAGATCAATATTTGAATACAAAAAGTAATGTAAACCACTTTATTATCAATATGTAAACCACTTTAATCATCTAAACCTAATGGGAATTCTCTCCCAAATTTTAAAATCAAGAACTATAACCTTTAAAGCTTAGTTCTCAGGATGATATTATCAAACACAATACCTTCTTGAAATGCTTAATTACAAGATGTCCTTGAAGATTTATGGACTAGATGGAAAATACTATTTACACAAAATCTATAATTATGTCATGGCCCTTCTAAAAATATAAGGAAACATAAACAATTAACATTCTTATTTCCATAAAAATCTGAAAACTGGATCAGTGCCTAAATAAGAAAATGGATATGTATAATGTAAAGCAGCAGTGAATCAGTTGGTAGTAAAACAACAAAATGGGAGAAAATAATGCAGCCCTGTTTGATAAGCTGAAAACTAAGAAAGAATGTTTATGATATTTAGAAAGTATTTTTATTTTGCAAGCATATTCTTCCTAAGAAAAATTCAACTGTTTTCAAATAATTGAAAAAAAGCATAAGAAGACTAAATGCAATAGAATCCAAGGGAACTTCGTGCTATTGCATCGTTCTCGGCCTATTAACCAAGAGATTGGAGGCTCAATTCTCTTGGTGTACATTCTTGTACCCATTTGTTCCCCCCTTCTTCCACTAGGGCCTCCTATGCAACTGAAAAAATGCAATAGAATCCACAAGACACATATTTCTTTTATCATCCTCCAACAATTAATTTGGTTCAACATGATCCAAGACCAACTGTCAAACCGTTTGTAAGAGTCTCCATTCCCAGAAAATATTTGGTTTAGTGATTATAAAACTGGAAAGGTGAATTACTTCTAAAGATAATCTATGTAACATTTAACACAGACATGAAGTGCAGCTCTCATCTCTGAAAAACAATTAACACAGGAGGAAAATTCCATCTCAAATTGTAATGTCCCAAATATCCCAACTTTTCCAGTTTTACAATTTAGCCACTAGAGTGCTCTTAAATATGAACTTTCTCTAATCTGTTGTCACCCTACATGTATGTACAGGCATTTAAGCAAGAACACAAACACTGAAGTTATCTCGTTATTATAACTTTGCCAAACACTGTTGCCTCAGACTCTAAAAGTCACTTCTAAATTTTGTGAGACATGAAAAGATCATTTGAAAAAACAATCTAGTATCTAGGGATAGTAACTCAAAAAGGCCCAAAATTTCATTAAATTAAAAATACCTAAACTTTGACTGTTATAGCAATTTTGTCCTGAATTTGGCATGTGACTTTTAGATGACTTAAACAGTGATGAGATGCCGGATCAAACTGGTATAATCACCAAGATCAGGTACCTTTAAATCAACTAAAAAAAATTGGGCCAAAATGGGTCAAATAGAAAAGTTAATGTACTTTTTGAGTAACCAGAGTATACATAAAAAATAACAAAAATTATAAGAAAAGCAAATTTCTGTATAAATATGACAATGTTCATTGATAAATATATATTAACTCTTAAGGAATAACTTCAGCATTTGCAATTATGGTTAATATTCTTCCACAGATATTCCAAGAAAATTCAGCATAGCATTCACTGACCTGCACATTATATTTTTGCAATATAAACAAATTTCAACAGTTGGCATCCACAATGTGGAAGTTGAGGCAGACGTTGGTATTATTGTTTCGGGGAACAAAGGATATGTAAACCCTCAATGCCATATTTTCAATTAACTCCTAACCTTACGTTGGGGTCCAAAATCTGCACATCCTTGTAACAAAATCTGAGGCATCTAAGTCCTCAATTTTAGCAATAAGAATCTTATATTGTTTCGTAAGGTCTAACTAGTTCCCCCACTGCACTCCAACCTCCATTTCTTTTAACAATGAACAGCCCCTTAGCCCCAACACAATTACATCAATAACACATCAGGCTATACTTGAGAGTAAACAAAACAGTAGTTTCAAAAAATGAGTGAAGACAGAGAAAATGGGTCTTCCTAGCTGGTAACTTGGTGGCTAAAAAAGGAGGGACAGAAATGTAAGTTGCACAGCATTTTGTACCTAATTAGCATAGTCTAGACTATTTGACAGTAATAACTTTCCTAGTACAAAGTACTCCATGTATGCTACCCCATTCATCTATATTAATTCCAGGAGCTCAAATGCAGTTAAGAGAAATGGATATAGCAACTCCTTAAAGGGAGATGATCCCCCAACCTCTCCATTCCCCTTAATTCTCCATCCAAATGATATATACTAGATTCTATCAAAAACTTCTATGAGCATGACATAAAACCAATCATATTGGGAAACCACATTAGTCCCCTGAATATAATATTTACTGAACCAAAAGAACACATCTCTAATTCATCCTCCCATTCACATATTATCCTGCAATTCTGATCCTTTCAAACATCATATGCAAGATTCTATCAAACTATTCCTCGATCATGACATAAAACCAATCATGTTGAGAAGCCACATTAGTCCCCTCAATATACTCTTTACTGAACCAAAAGAGAACATCTCTAATTAATCTTCCCGCTCACATATTATCCTTCCACTCCTTCAAAAGGCTTCTATTTCTTCCTTTAGTAACTAAGAACTTAAGCAGAAATAACAGTGCCGCTGTTAAATTCCCTAAAACATGTAAGACAACTAAAACTTATTCTTAGTTTCAGTTGATAGCATCATCTCACACTAGTTCTACTCTTCCAGAACTTTATACGTAAAAGATCACTGTGATTCATACTGATGGGAAACAAAATGACAAAACAAGAATGTATGGATGCCTACATGACATACAATGTCATAATAACATCAGACAAAAGAAAAAGATGGGATAACATGCTGTATGTGAATGACGACTAGAAAAGAACCTTGTTAAGAACTGTACAATAAAATTAAAAAAACAAAAAGAAGAGAAGCAGCATGACATCATACTTATCCATGGAAGCATATGCTTATTGGTGTCCCTAAATTAAAATATCACAATAGGCATGGTGACAATTCGTGTCATTAATAAGGCATAAGTTCCAAGAGCACAAGATACATTTGGTATATACACTAAAAAAGAAATAATGGAATACTTCATGAAAAGGAAAAAAATAATTTCCTAAGACAAATAAGCAGGGGAAGCAATAAAAACATGCTGGGCAAACGAACTGCTGCTACATAAACAGACTACTAACTGTTCACAAAGAGCTTACATTTGTTGGGTTCCAAAGAAGTATACAAGCACTTTCTTCCAATCAGCTGAAAAGCCCCATTTTTCTGGCTCACTTACCTATGCCACAAGCATAACAATAATTAGCATAAAGGGTCCAGATAAAATAAATCTTTAGACAATGGATATCAAGATTTTCTTTTAGGATATTAAAAAAAAACTATCAAATATAAAAGAGATCATGTCACATTGCAGAGGAACAAGATATATAGTGCAACAGGTCGCTATCTTTCATATTATAAGATCATACAAACCCATGAGAATCAGTTAATACAAAAGATTGACAAAACATTCAGACTACAACAATAGCAAATATGCAATGACAAAGATCTGGGAAACCTACTCAAGAACTTCAGAGCATATGGTTAAAGTGCTAAAAGAAGCCCAAATTACTAACTATACACCCTCCCTATGCTTGAAATGGCAAAAAATGGATTTTTCAGACTCATGCATGGCAAAATTTTACATCAGGTAATAAAACTCTAGAAAAAGGTCCTAAAGAATTGGTATGGTCTGAGAAAAAAAAGCATTCAAACAAGAAACAATCGAGCAACCAACTTCTGGTTAAAATTCACACAGATAATTTCACAAACCCACGGTAAATGTTTATAAAAAACAAGATAGCATACCGTGGCAGGCCAAGCAGGAAAACCTTTGAGCTTGGCGAGCACAAGATCCCCGACCTTCCACTGCCGACGAGCAGCAGCCGCTGCAGCGGCCTTGCTCACCCCCTTCCTGCGGCTGGGTGCCATCAGATAGTCGTAGAGTACAGTATTAATCAAAGAGCGGCATCCACCGCCGCAATCCGGAGCCAAGTGACTGGGAGGCCGATGCGGGCAACCTGGTCCGGAGACTAAACGCCGGGTCCTCAAGGCACGGCGGCGCGGCGCCAATTGCTGGCATTGAAAGCGCCGAGCATATCAAAGATTGCACGTTTTTTCACTCTCAGAGAGATCCTAAAGGACTGAGGGGAAGTGTCAGGGGTGTGCGGAAACCCTAATAGAGACGGGGGAGACTGCACGGTTGTTTTACTGGAAGAAACAGATACGAGTTAGGCAAGGGGCGTTGAGGATAGAAATTAAAATGCGCTAAAATGTTTAGGATAAGCGGCGCCTAAAATGCTAAAATGCGCTCAGTGCACAGGTACATGCTAATTTGGGGCCACTTAGTGACCCTTGCAAAATTTCCAAAAAACAACACCGAGTAAATTCATCTTTTTAAAGTTTCTTTAATTCTTTTGTGCAAAAAGTAGTGTCTTTCACTTGGGCATATTTAACGGCAACTACTTTCCCCCTTTAAACTTCATCACCATTCTTTCATTCAAATAAAAAATTGCCTTTTTAGTTTTCAATTTACTATTTTTATACTCAATCTCAATTAACTACACTCAATTTTATTTTATGATACACACAAATTTGCTTTCCTTGTATCACATCATCTTCAATAGATTCTTAAGTAATTATATCCTTCTTCATTTTTATAGTTATTAGCAAAATAATTTCACTATTGGAATAGAAGTCCATACCATCCATTTATTACACATGTTGGTCATCCATTTATTACCCTATATTCATTTGTTCAACAAAATTGTATGTTATGGTGTAGATAATTATAGAGTTTAGTTAACTATAATGGTATCTATTTAACCTTGTACTTTATTATTTTTAAAGGTAATTATGTATGCTTTAATATGATCTTTAAAATTAGTTATCATTTTTCCATTTTATATACTTTTACAAATAATTTTATAAAAAAAAATCAAATAAAAATGTGAGTTTTAAATGAAGATTAATTTTTGTATTTGGTACTTTCTACAAAAATGAAAATAAAGGGTCAAATAACATGCTAAAAAATGGAGTATATACTTAATAATGATAAAGAGTACACATTGTATATGTTGTAATGTTAAAGATTTAATAAATTAGTTATCAAAACTTATTTTAAGGTTCACTTATTAAAAAAATATTTTATTTGATTATTGATAAGAATCCCACCAATATGTTGATGACACCTTACATCAAATATTGCAAATACCGTAAGACTTTCACGACACAAGTGCAAAAAGATGGAATATATCTTATTTATGTGATAAATAAAGTATGAGATTAGACACTACACCCAAATCCTTTTAGAAGAACTTTCAGAAAACCTCTGATGATAAGTGTTAATTGCTTGAACGCTACAGGTAAAAACCTGATAAGTTCAAAAGTTCTTTCAAGATAGAAAGAAGACAACTTACAAAATTGAAATTCCAAAATGTCTGTACTCCAATGCTCTAGAGTATGCCTTTTATAGGCATAGATAATAACCGAATAGCTTAAAAACAAAGAAAATATATCTTATAGTTACACACCAACCATATCTAATCTAAATATCTAAGATATTTTTATAACCAATTTAAAAATCTAAATTTAACTAATTAAATATCTAATATTATCATTTAATAACATAGAAGATTTATTATATAAATAAATCTCTACTCATTAATTAAATCTGGACCTTATCGTGGGCTTTTTTTGTGCTCTTCAATTGGGCTTCCACTTGAATTTTTTTTGGCAATCTCTTTAATCAGCCCATATAAAGCTTGTTTGAATCTTTTAGCCCCTTAATCTTATAATTGAGCCCTATTAAAGTCACAAATTATCATTTATCTCATTTTGTGACAAAGTGTTCAGCTCCATTGCAGGTTTGTTTGATTGGACTTTTGAATTTGTAAACTCTTTTGTTAGATTCACATCAATTATCTATTACAATTAAATAATTGTCATATTTTTTTAAATGAATTTGAATTACAGTGTGTGAAATATTTATAAATAATGTAGAAATTATATATGAGTATGATATATAAATTAATGTAGAAATTATATATGAGTATAATATAGAAATTATATCAAGTATGATATTACAAAGGAAAAAAATCAATATACATCCTTATTCGTATGGTTCTTTTCATTTATTTTGTCTTTTGGTTGCCTCCTATCATAATTAATTAATAGTTAATGGTAATATGAGTATTATTTATTTTTCTAGAGATACTTTTACTCATTCTTGTATAGTTGAGTTCCTATACCTCTATTTCTCAAACTTTTTAGTCACATTAGTGCATATTCACTTGCTATTTATTTACTAAAAAAAATGTCTTCCTCTCATATTTCAAAATTCACATTTTTGTTTGATATTTTACAACATGACTTCATTACAAAATATGTTTCATTTCAACCCCTTATAAAAATTTAAATCCCATTAAGGGTTATAGGGTGTTTCTACCGTTAGGGTTGCTCCTTTCATTTAAAGGTGTTTCAAACTCCACGGCCTCAACAATAGACGTGCTGTCTCTAGTGAGTTCCAAACTTTAACCTGACTCTTACTCGTTTGCATTCATGTTTTTGATCAAGCCCGATTAGAGCAATTCTGACAGACTCCGGCCAAACTAAGTTTATAATGGCCTAAATGGGTGCCATAGAGACCTTTTCACTTAGTTTGGTAATTTTTAGATATATTTTTGTTATGGGACAAAGTTCGGGGACTCAAATGTAATGATTGAAAATTAGATGACTCAATTGCAATTGAGCTTTATATGGGGTTTTCCTAATGGACTAAATAAAGTATTAGGGCTAATTGAAAAGTTTGGTAAAGTTTAGGACTAAGTTTGCCTATATTGGAAGGTCGATGTACCTATTTGCAATAAAGGCAAATTAAGGACTAAAGTGCAAATCTCAGTATTTATACTACCAAAAGAACATTTTGGGCGGTATAAGGAGCTAAACTTAATCAAAGAAAGTTTAGAGACCTAAATAAGAAATATGGGGGTCAAATGAATCTCGAAGTTTAAGTTCTCAAGAAGAGGGACAAAATGGTAACTTGGAAAGTTTGGGATCGAGTTTGCCTATTATGGAAGGTCGACATACCTATTTGCAATAAAGACAAGTTAAGGACTAAAGTGCAAATCTCAGTATTTATACGACTAAAAGAACATTTTGGGCAGTACAAGGACCTAAACTTAATTAAAGAAATTTAGAGATTTAAATAAGAAATATGGGAGTCAAATGAATCTCGAAGTCTAAGTTCTCAAGAAAGGGGCAAAATGGTAATTTTGCCAAAACTTAGGGGCATTTCGTCAATTAATGAGAAATAGAGCTTGGAGTTTTTCTAATGCCTATTTAGGAGCATAATATGACTCAAAGAAACTTGAGCTAGCCAATTGAAAAAATTGGGAAAGTCTAAGGTACAAAAAGAGAAGATAAAAGTATAAGTCTAAGTTAAGTACTAAATGGTAATTTGGGGAAAGTTGAAACACTAGGTGGTGAGTAAAGGAAATATGGGCACTTCAATAAGTGATAAGTGAAAAGAGAATGAGCTTAGGCCCAAGTGGTTAATCTTAGAGAACGTTAGACCAAGGGTCAGGTTACTGATTAATGAGTCGGGTAACTAAGAGTCAGAAGGGCTAAACCATAAAACCATAGGAAAAGTATGTTTAAACTCTGTTCTCTCGAAATAAGGAACTAAAAAGGAGAACCAAAGAATTTTAAAGGAAAATCGGGGACAAAAGTGAATCAAAATTGGTAAATGAGAGCCAAAAAAGAAAAATTTTAAATCCCTAGTAGTCAATAAGTACCCAAAGGTCATGGAGAGGAACCATGCATGGAATAGGAGGGGAAAATCATATTGGTTTAGGGTGAATCAGGCCTGAATCAAATAGAAACGGACTAAACCATGAGTAATTGGTTCAAAGATTGATTTTTTTAGGTGACTTAAAAAATCAAGTTGGGAAATTGAAGTCACCACCAGATAGGAAATGAATTTAGATTAATTTAGAAATTTTTAGATTTTAGAAAATCGGTCGAATCGAGCCTCAACCGGTCGATTTTTCGATTTTGGGTCACCGAACCTGGTCCGACCGAACTGGTCAATGGTCCAACCAGTCAGCGAACCGCTTACCAAGTCAGTGCCGAGTCAACAAGCGTGACCAATCAATAAGCAATGCATGGCAAACAATGCCCAATCAGTCACTCGGTCAACGCCTAGGAGCACTGGCCAATTAGAGCGTAACACGTTCCCCTAACAACGGTCAAATCCACGTCATCGATGATCGACCAATAGGAGAGTGACACATGTCCTTAGTCAATTGATGAGAAGCCCCATCAGCCAAGCTAGCCAATGAGAAGCTGACACATGGCAAAGGTGCCACATTAGTAGCCGACTAGGATGTTAGAGAAACGATCGACCAATTAAGGGTTGACATATGGTAGAGCCATGTCAGATGGCCTTAGCCAATCAAAGGCTGACACATGGTAGTGGCACCATGCATTAGGAGGGAAATCTAACATATTTAAATCAACCAATTAAAGGATACCACG
This sequence comes from Trapa incisa, assembly GCA_030064435.1. Lineage (NCBI taxonomy): Eukaryota > Viridiplantae > Streptophyta > Magnoliopsida > Myrtales > Lythraceae > Trapa > Trapa incisa. Next base: position 3,185,780 of record CM057770.1, on the reverse strand, counting down.
TGTCACGGTCAAACGGCTAACCAAATACAGTCAACGACCACGTTAGAATGAGCGACCAATGAGAGGTCGCCACGTTGTCGATCAACGAGTCAAAGGGTGACTCAGACGCTGAGTGGGAAGCTGCGTCAGCAAAGCCAACCAATCACGGCGCGCCATGTGAAAGCTCGCACGTGTGGCATAGAGTCATCTTTAACCTTGGGCAGATGAGAGGAGATAAGGTCGACGGAGGGCATCCGAGTCTCCTATGACTGAAAATCCCTCTGAAACGACTGTGAATGGGCGAGTTTGAGGCCGACTGGTAGCCTTGTCAGTTTTTGAGCTCCCTATATAAAGAGCTCCTCCTCATTTGTCTTCTCCATCCCACAAATGATCGAAGAAGAGAAGGTGCTCTATTTCTCGACGAGGCAAGAACTAGAGCTTTGACAAGGGCCTTTTCTACAACCTTAGAAGGTGCATTCAGATTCTTTAGAACCAGGAAGAAGTTCCCTACCTCGTTGCAACCTTCTTTTAGTACGAGGATCACTAGAGAAGTGTCGGGAGGCTCGCACAGTAGCGTCGCTCCGATGGTCCCAAAACTACAGAAGTTGTCGAGCTGAACTCCGACCAACTTTGACCTCTTGTGACCAGGCCAAACCTCCAACATCCCTCCTCGATTGACCCTCGACCACTAGGAACCTTCAAGGTAAGTCAATTCCGCCTCCACTCGTTGGAATCGTAAATTTCTAGAGAGAGAAAGTACTCGAATTATATTGATCAAATTCTCCCTGAGTAGGTCTTCCATTGGGGAAATTCTTGATCATAGAAGAACACTCTCGATGAGTACTACCTTTCCAAATCAAGAGCTCCAGCAACTCCGCCTCGGCTGGTAAAATTTCAAAATTTTCTCTCTCTAAGATCCATTTTCTGGTGAAGCTCCGTTTGAGCTTAATTCTAGGCCAATTAAGATGGTTCAAAGCATGAATTGATCATGGAAAAGTAGGGAAGACGATTAGTAGCATGCTAGGGGACAATTAATGGAGTTTGCATGGCCAATTTGATGGATTTAACAATCAGGGGACTAAAATGCAAATTTGGTGAATTTTGGGCAATTTGGGGATTTTGCGAAAATTAGGGATTTTTTTGAAATTAACCTCAACCGAGGGCAAATTAGAAATTAAGGTGAAATTAAGGACCAAATTGTAACTAAAGAAAATTTTAGGAATTTAATTGCAATCAGAAATATTTATGTGGAATTATTGGTAATTAATTGATTTATAAGGGTGAAATTGCAAATAAAAGATGAATTAAGGGTCCAAGTGAAGCGTTTTAGATAATTTAGTAAATTATTCGTGATAATGTAGGTTCGTACAAGCATTTATCTAAGGTCAGATTCTCATGACTGGTTCCTTTCTTTACTTTCAAAATGCTCTTTGATGTAGTGGGAATGCATCTTACGAGTTCACACTTCTTATATCAGCTATCGAACTTCAACTTAAATAAATACAGTAGTCCACAAAAAATCACATAATAGCTCGGTCTATCTAATAGGACATGCCATCAATTATGGTATTAAACCAAAACCCACTCACATTTTCATCGATACTTGTTCGTCTCGACCGTTATTTCTCTTATCTCTAGTTGTGATCCGCTGCATGATTCATTATAAATGAATTAAATTGCACAATTTAAGTCAGTTTAGAGGCCTACCAAATACTCATAACTATCATCCTGTAAATTTCCACAATTTACATTTTTACCCCTCGGGCTGTGTTCTTTCGACTCACGTGTCAATTACCCTTTATGATTACTAACCCCACTATGATTTCCTTCAAAATCAAGGTTAGACCACATTTGGTCTTATTCACCAAAAGACCCCAAAAGTTTCTAATTCCCATACTTAGATAACACAACTTTTACAAATTTTGCATTTTCGTATTTAAGTTAGCCAAAATTATCATTTTGCCCCTACTCATCAAAATGTTTTCAATATGGACCTCAGACTTCTCAAGTCTCCCATTTGAGTTCTCATATTAAACACACTTGGACCCCAAAAATGTATTAATTACATTTTAGTACATACAATGGGCAAATTTATCATTTTGCCCCTTATTTGCAAAAATATTTATTTTTGCATATTTATTTAGGCAAAATTACTATTTTGCCCTCAATAGTTCAAAATAAACTATTTGACATCCCTTTGGGCAAAATTACCATTTTACCCCTCATTTACCCCTTATTTACGATTTTGCGCTTCAATTTCTAAAAATGACTTTAGACATCCCATATGTCTTAAAATCACTTCTAAGCCTCTTAGGCTACTCTTAGGGGCATTTTTCATATTTTTCTCATATTTGTAATTTGGTCCCCAAACTTTCCATAATTATAATTTAGTCCCTAAACCTTAGAATTCAAATCAAATGATCTTTTAAATTCACAATTTACCACAATAATTCTTATCATACTCCTAATGGCTCGTGGATGGAGTGGGGGGCCCTACCCCTGCCAACCACGACTAAATTTGGTCAAAATTGAGCAACTGATGATGTTGACAGAAATTCTCACCAGAGGTGACCAGAGAGTTGACCACACCTTAGGTGTTTTGTAGTCAATGGGAAGGCGAAACGTTCTATAGTGGTGCCCGACCAAGTGGTCATCGGAGTTGGGAGATATTGGTCGTTGACCGCTATTGGGATGAAGTGCACATACCCACCTATAGAGATTGGCTCCTATCGGCCAATTTCTCCCTTGAAAGAGGTTGGCCCTGGCCGAGGGAGGCTGACAATTTGGCATCGGTGGGGGCTGGAGTGGGGGCTAGAGGATGGAGACTTGGCCTCCAAAAGGGACGCCGGAGGCCGCTAATTCTGCTCTCTAGAATCTGGTCGATAAAAATGACAATTTTTCGGTCTTTTCTACCACTACCAGGTTAGTTCCTAGCCATAGATCTCTAGAGGGCTTAATTACTATCAATGTTAACCCAAAACCACCTCATTTGGTGGTCAAGCAAGGGAGATATGTCTATTTTATTGAACGTAGGTTGGGGAGCAACTCGGGATCTGTTTTTCTCACATTTGATGACAATATCGAGTTTTCTATGAGAATTTAATGCAATTAACTTCATAGGGATGTTGTTGGATCAGTTACTAGTTGATCTGTCCAATTTTTAACACTCATTTGGATGAAAAATTGAGTCAATTAGGCCGACATCTTGAAGTGGTGCAATAGAAATGGTCGGTCTGTGTTCGGTGGCTCGAGATGAGTTGGGTGAGTCGGCTCAACCAAACTTATTCCTTTCTTCTTTTCTTTCCATTTTGAACTTTTAAATTACCATTTTTCCCTTTTGGGTCCTTTTGGTAATTAAATTCTAAATCCCATCCATGTTCAAGCGAAAACTAACTTTCCCCCAAAAACTCGACTTTCGTGCTTGGGCACCCGCTCCCAAATTTGATCGAATCCCTAGTTATGTCATCGGGTTTTCTATAACATTTCGACCATGAAGTTATGATCCAAATCTTGACTCAGGTTCCATTCCTAGTTCGGGGTCCCATTCCCCGTTTTGCCTTTTGTCTCTAAATTAAGACTTTCATTCTCGACTTATGATCCCATTCTAGGTCTAATATTTTGTTTCTAGTTTTGTTACTTATTTTAACTTTAGGATCCCATTCCCCCACTTAGGGTTTTATTCCTAGTTCAGGATTCTATTCTTAGTTCACACTTGGTTTTCGGTCCACTTGGGCTTAACTCGAGTTTTGAAAGTTCTAGTGTTACAAGGTCATTACTCCAACCTGCCCTTTTCATTTAGCATTTAGGAATTCAGAGTATGTGACTGAATTGTTAGTTTATTGCCCTATTCATTCAATCATGGGAAGTATAGGAAATTCTTTTGGGTTTTTTTTTATGATTTAGCTTATGGACATAAGGGACATGATGGCTTCCAAGGGACTTCTGCCACATACATATTGACTTAAGGCTGTGAATCCAATCTACATGTTAGCCATTGTAAGTCTCTAGTAACTATCCTTGTTATCTAGGTTCCCTAGATTATGATTAACTTAGTCCATTTCTCTAGTTTATTATTTACTTAATTAGGTAATTGTTATTCTTGGCTTTTGCTACTTACAAACATTGCAATTAGTCGTTTGATGTTGAATGTACAGGAAGAGGACTTACATATGTCCTCATCGTGCTCTTGACTAGGATTTCATTTATAAGCTTCCTCCATCTTCGATGAGTTTGCACCCAACATCAGTTGATGATGACCTTGTGAAGGTCCATATTCAGCCTCCCACACATGTTCTTAGCTTATCGTTACATTGTCTATTAATTGACTCTTTTATTTTGTATGGGTTGCAATACTAGGCTTATTTGAGGCCCTGGGTCCTATAGTTTTTGCTTCAACATTCATTGAGTTATGATGTAGTTGGGTCATAATAGCCCATTTTGTATTAGAGGATATTTGGTTTTCTTTTAGTTTGAGCATGCCCAATGTAAGGTCATATTCAATTTATTTTATATTTAATGGGTTCTATTTAATTGAGTCTTTCAAATGAAAGCTCAATCCTTTGTATTTGGGTAACACGTTCAACCCACTGTTTTGGGTTTTAACATTTTATTTAAGTATATAACTTGTATTAGGCCCTTCCATGTACTTAATTATTTGTATATATATATATATATATATTTAAATTTCAAGTATTAAATGATTAATTCACATTAATTTAACTCGATCTTTTAATTAACCTACCTTAGCTTAAATTTTAATCAAATTCCTAACCAAATTAACTCGATTAATTATATTTCTGATTCAATTTATAAATCAAAATTTTCACATTACTAAAATCTGGTGTTACATCATGCATCTTTATCTCTCTTTAAGGATTCACACCCCCAACAATCAGAGTGTTTTTAGGTACCTTTGTAAGTCAAAGGGCGAATTAGTCATACTAGAGGTGGTCTAAGAGTGAACTTCCACTATCTTAGGTAGAGGGCTTTTGACATAGTAAAGTGCTTCTTCTAGATTCAAATTTGGTTCCCCAAATATCCGAACAAATTCTTGATAAATCTTTTGGTGTTTAAGGTTCATTCCTGGTGGTGTTACTTCGATTTGAGCCCTCATTGGCTCTTGTCCTTATGTACCCATCCCTCATTCATGGATGTAGTTTCTCATTGACTCCTCAATATAGCCTTCATTAGCAGCACTAGTATGTTTGTTTCCACTCTTAGGGGCCATCTCTACAAGGTAGAGAAGAAATTATTAGAATTTTTTGGTTAATGAGAGTTTTATGATAGTCTTTTTTCTAGTCTTGAATTTTGAAATTTTGTTTCAAAAAACTTGGCTTTGATACCACTTAAGTTGTCATGCCACAACCAAGTTTGTCCTATGAATAACCCACCACTCCTCTTAATTCTAAAATGGTATGAGCTACCATGCTAGTCTAGATAGAAGAAATACTCAAAATATACACAATATCAACTTTTTCAAAACATATTTGACAAAAAAGAATCTGGAAAAAATATTTATAAGAATTTCTTAATGTTTATATACCTTAAATGTGTATATTGTTGAAGTTATTCCTCTTGTGTTCCCAAGATCCTCAACGGTTTGGAGGGATGTGAGTTTACAACTGAGTGAGTAGGAAATATAAGCATTTTAATGTCATAGTCATGGTTTAGTAGATAGTAAGGTTTAATGATATTACTTTCATGGTTGTATTTATATCACAACTTTTCACACACCTTTAACCATCATGGAAGGGATCATACATTCATATAACAAACATCTTATCTGTTTCACTTGTTGTTCAGAGTGACTTTACCAACAATCTTGGCATGATGCTACAACCTCGTTCACATGTCTAATTGAATCATAATATTCATGCTAGACAGTTTGTGTGAGTACCACTACCCAACCCCTAGACATATCGATTAAATTGTTCACTATAGAGGGACTAGACCTTACATCTTCATTGGGTCTAATGCGCATAGGACTCCCACATCACTGAAACATACTAGCCCAACAATAGCTTTCCCTGTACCAACCTTGTAGGCCAATAGTACTTAGAACCATCACTACCCCATACCGGGCGTCTTATGGTCCTGTTTATGATCATACACAAACAAAAAGTCTTGGTTAATGACCATTGTCTTTGTACTACTAGCCCAAAGGGTTGAGACCCGGCTTCGGCTCGATAGTATTTATTGAGTACGACCTATTTCATGTGTCATTTTATTTTAGTAGTTTGACATGATCATAGACACTAATCACATTGTTTACAAGACTTGGCCCGTTCTCATTGGCCTTGGGCCCATTGTATGAGTTTTCAAAAGATATCATTGAGCCCACTTCTTGCTTGAAAATGATGGCCTTGGGCCCATTATATGGTTCATGCTCATATCCGAAGTATTCATAATTCGTGTTCATAACAAAAATATATCCAAAAAATAGTTTTAAGCGAGTTTCATATAATCATGGAAATATATTTCTAGAATAGAGTTTTAGCATTTCACGATATTAATTTGTATAAGTATTTATGTGTAATTGGTCCAACCGAATTCGATGTTAGAAATCTCACTCACCTTGGGGTATGTGACTTATTCGTCCTAAATAGATTTATGAATTTTCGTGCATTTGCATTGCACACGTACAGAGAACATTATGTTCCTACATTATTTCGATCAATTGAGTTCAATCAGATAAGAAATTTTACTTAAGTCCCTATATTTTCCTTTATTTACAAATAAATCCTTAACTTTCCTTTATTTATAATTAAGTCCCTAAAATTCTAAAATCTCTCCTTTAAGTCTTTAATTATTCTTTATTTCCCTTTGGGTCCCTAGTTTATTATTAATTACAATTAAATCCTCATTATTTCAAAATTTTCACATAGGTCCCTAACTTTTTAAAAATTGCATTTTTGTTCCCAAAACTTTGATTTTCAATAAATTGAGATAAACTCCCTTAATTCCATCCTATCATGATACTATTCATTTTCCCAAGTCTCTACGATTATTCTAAGCTTTGGTTTATCAAATTTGGCTTAGAAATGACCATAAACGGAGCTTCACTAGAAAAATCATTTTGGAGAGAGAAAGATTCGTTTTCTTATCAACGATGGTGCGTTGGCCAAAGTTCTTGATGTGAGAAGCTAGCTCTCTCCAAGATGATTCTTTTAGGGTTAAATGGCACCTTAATTGATGGCATGAGTGGTGAGAATTTAATTTAGTATAATTTTAGTGAATTTGCTCTATAAATTGAATATTCTAATGAAGGACAGTGGTAGAGACTTCAACTTTGTAAGATTAAAGATGACATTGTGTGCACGTGTGTGAGTTTCACACGTGTGAGTTACCACATGGTGCATTGTAATTGGTTGAAATTATTGACGTGGCATTTAACTAGGTGTCTATGTCATTCTTTGACTGTTTGATATGAAATGTGGAAATCTCTCATTGGTCGTTTAATCCAACGTAACAATTGACCGAATCTAACCATCAAGCAGAGACCATGTTTTCAAAATATGATATTTTAGGTGTGAAATATTTTGGGGTGAATGAAGAATATGAATAACACTAATAATGCCTTCCTTTATAACATGGTAACTTATATGTGAGAGGAAATATTCAAAAATACTAATGAAAGAAAATGTGTTTGTAGAAACAGGTCGTTAGAAGCAAACCATGAACCACCCAACTTACTATAGAGCAGCAAAACACTAAGAACCTCTCTATAGAGTTAGTGTGTTATCCAACTAAGGCAGACGAAAAAGAATATGGGAATATTAGGGAAAAAAAGACCCATGCTAGGGAACCCCACACTATGAACATTATTTATATTAAGACATTTGATAAACTACCACAAGGAACTATAATGGTTCCTCCCTTCACAGGAAGGAAGTGTAGGGAGCGATGAGATGGTCATTACCCAAGGGAATGGTCAAGAAGGAGGAACTGAGACTCTTAAGATCGTGTCGAAGAGAGCAATGCTAAGGTTGCTAACATGCTTATGAAATAGCCCAAGTGGGACACTTGTTCCATGAAATCGGCAGAATGGCCATGTTGGGTTACTTAGAGAGAATCAAGTTAGGAAGTGTACAATAGGGAGGAGTAGAACACTCAAGTGCCTACACTACTGCTAGTTTCACCAAGGACAATGTAGGACAATCAAATGCTATAGTTGTGGAAAACCGGGGCACAAGGACTCAAACTACATAGTAGTCCAAACACAACCAAAAGGGACTTGTGGCATTACGAAAGAGGCATACAGGGTCATTAAGACACTAGCATGCCCCAAGTGTCAAGAATGTCATAAGGGACACTATCAGAAAGTCGTAACTTGTCTTGGATGCGAGCAACCATATCATAAGGATTGAAAATGCCCGTTGGACAACTCCCAATAGAAACCACTAGTATTACTCACGTCTAACTCACCAGTGTATAGAGACACCCGAAAATGAAATGACATTATTACAAGCAATGACTCCCAATTGCAAAAAGATTCAGAAGGAAAGATCCATCACGATGTTCAAAGTTTAGATACAACTAGGATTGTAGGAACGTCCTGGAACTCTTTTTGCACTAATAGAAAATTATGTAAAGGTTTAAGTGAAGTATCTTTTTGGTAGGAAAGTTATTATAAACCCTTTGAAATTTAGAACTAAGATCTTTTATAACATGATGAGATTTTTGCCACCATTGTATCTGAGCCTAGTATGGGGACTTGGATAAGAACTATATGTATTTTGGAAATTTTTTAATAAGATATACTTCATGATATGATAAGAAATTGAGTATGTAAGTGTAAAACCCGCCCTTTTGAGCTAAGGAAAACCAGGAAAAGAACCGGTCAAACCAAGTGAGAATTCAGAACCGGTTCACAAACCCGATTATTTCTGAACGGGCAAGTTGGGAATTTATAACTCTCGGGTGATTCAAAGGATTCATTAAACCTTGGAAAAGAAACTTAAGACAAATTAGAAAACAAAAACAAAAGTGGTTTAGGTGAACTAGATTCTATAAGAACTTTAAAGTTAATATTATATATTAATTAATATATAATTAATACCAATAATTTAATACCGAAATTAAATTATTGGAATTAATACAAATAATATAATACCAAAATTAAATTATTGGAATTAATACCAATAATTTATGACAATATTAATACCAGTAATGAATCTCGCCCATTTAATACACGTGTTTTACGACTATATAAAGAGGTCATCCCCATTTCATTCTTCTCACACCTAAACACTTCTCTCTCTCTCTCTCTACTGCTCCATTTCCCGGTAAAGTTCGAACCAGAGCTTTGACTTGAACAAAGGTCGGGATCTTTAGAAACGGGGAGAAGACAACTATCTGATAGCAAACTCCAGTCAATCCAAGAATCGTTGGAGAAGCGCCGACATGATGGAATAGTGAAGCAACTCCGGCGGACCGAAGATGCCCTATTTCGGCCAAGCTAAAATCAGCCATTTCAAGCCCTCCTCAAGCCAAACCAAGCCCTCCCAACACTTCATCAGCCTTTCCACGGCCGAATTAGGACCGAAAGGTAAGCTAATTCAGCTCCCCTTTACAATTTTCGATCGGTGCTAGAGAGAGAGTCGACCGAATTTCAATGACGAAATTCTAATCCAATTCCGCATCAATTGATGCAATTCTTGATTCTAGGATGAACCTTAGGACGAGACCTATTTGCCTAGATTGAAAGCTCGGGCCACCGTGCCTTCACCGGTGAGTAATCGAAGCTTTCTCTCTCTATAGTCTGTTTTCCGGTGAAGCTCCGTTTGAGCTCGTTCCGATGTTAAAATCTACGATTCAAAGTTTTGTAGAATTGTATGAACATGCAGGAACTCAATTTCAACTCCAATTTCAATAATTAGAAGTGTTTGATTGGTCAATTTGATGAAATCAAATTCGGTAGTGTTGAAGAGTTGAAATTGGGGGAAAATTTGGGGATTTTCGAAATTCAAAGGATCAAAATATAATTTTATGAAATTGAGGGTCAATTGGGCATGAAAATAATGTTGGAGGACCAATTTGAGGAATTTTGGAATTTTTGGGGCAAAACTTACCATTTTTGTAAAAGAAGGGCAAAATGGTAATTTTGGAAAAATTGGGGGACCAAATTGGAAATTTGGGAAATTAAACCCCTTTTTGGTGAAATTGAATAAATTGAGGTCTCATGATAAATTTTAAAAGTTACGGGACTCAATTTGAGGAAAAACCGACATTAGGGACTTAAAGTTAAAGAGAAATAACTTTAGGGACCTAATTGCAAATAACTAAAAGTTTGGGTTTTCTCATTCATTGGAAATGAATGAAGGCTGTTATACCGAGTAATAATGAACAAGGTTGTTCATATCTTCTAGGAACGCAAAATACCGGGAACGCCAGCAAGGACAAGCTCGCGTGAATACAAAGAACCAGTCTAGTGGAATTCATGGCATTAACGGGTGAGTGGGTTATTCACATCATACCCAGTTGGGATGATGAGCACAGTTTAAAGTTAAAAACCACTTACCGGTTGTGAGTGGGTTTACTAACATCATACCCGGTTGGGGATGATAAGTGCCTCGATATAAAAACCCACTGTTTAGTGATATTTTAATCATCACTACTTAGAGAAAGTGATGTGAAAGTTATGCGAAAAAAACTAGTTACGGGTTGTAAGTAGATCATACCCGGTTGGTGTGATAAGACTTCCTCGAAGGAAGTTGAAAACCCGTTCATCGGTTATGAACGGAGATGTCCTTATACCGGTCGGTATGATGGATAGTAAAAACCTATTTTTGTCGAAAGTGCTCTCCCCTAATTGTGTGCCAATGCTTAAACAATTTGGGAGACCTTCTCGACGGGAGCACAAATAGCTCTAATAGGCCGGGGGCCTCGATTTTGGAACTTGGGGGCTAAATGCCCGATTTTGAAAATCTCGTACAGTGGGCCCAAGGTCAGTTGGCATGAGCAGGAGCTCGTAAATGAACATGATATATGTGCCATAAAACTTAATAAGTGAATTGTTTGGCCATGGTACCAAGATAGGACCGACATGCTTAGTCAACTAGTGGCAATGCGACATGACAGGTCGACGGACTAGTCAAGATAAACAGCTGTGGGTTGAGTTGAGAGTCGGGGCCGTTGGACTAGTGGCACCACAGATTACATGGCAATATATGAAAATATTATTTGTGCATGCACTGTGAGTACGGGATCATCAAGACACCCATGAGGGGTAGTGATGCGTTCTAAGGGCACTGGACGACCTGGTGGCTATAAGGGCAGTTCATCGTTCTAGGTGTCTATGCGAAATTTGGAGTAGCACGAAGCGCATGAGACCGGGGTGGGGATAGGATGAGGTCTTTGTCCTCATACGGACATGAAGAAGTGATTTCGGGATTGTGGGTCGGATGTCACGTACATCCACTCATTCCCAGGGTAGAAGTGGTCGTACTTCTATCCGGGTGGCAGGAAAAGTCGTTCTGAAGCCACTAGCGGGTTCAGTAGTGATACTGACTTGCGAATATGTGTAACCTTCATGATGAAGGATGTGTGTTGGGTGATGACACACCGTGGTAACTTAGAAATAATGAAAAAATCCAAATTTTTAAATGAAGGAATTTTTGAAAACAAAGGAGTCCGGCACACTGCATATAAATATTTTTCTTAAAAGTCAAAAGCTTTTAAAAACCCGTTCACTGAGTAGGCGTACTCACCCCCTCCCTTATATCCCTTTCAGGAAATCCTAGAAAGCCTCCCCTTAAAGACCGTCAACTAAGATGCCTGTAAGACAGATATGTACAGTTTTAAATTTCATGCAGTTTTGATTATGCTATTCCAGGAAAAAGGTGCAGGTTAAAGGACGCCTTACTGTTTACGGTTTACAATAAGGGGAAACCCTTTAATAAACCGGGAGAGTGGCGGGTTGATCACGGGGATCCGACCAAACCGGGTCGGGGCATGACAGTAAGAGTTTTAATGAGTAACAAACCTTTTGTAGATAAATAAAAGATTGAGGATTGCCTCATTTGATCATACTTGAAAATCCTGATGGAGCCTAATGATGAAACAATTGAAAGAACTCACCTTGGAGAACTAGAAAATGAGGAAAAGTAAGTTCGTTATGAGAACTCTCATGCACCCATCATAACTCTAGAGTATGTCTAAGCCTATCTGGACATCATGAATCATATCAAGATGAACCATATACCAACCAAAGTATCAATCCATGTGTAACCTTTTGAGGAAAGATTGCTACAATTTGTACCATCTTAGGACTAGAATGTTCAAAACTTTGACATTCCCATGAACCAACTAAGAAAATTGGGATGCAAGGCTGTCTCGCCCCAACCCGGTTTGGTCGGAGTACCGTTGTCACACCCCGACCCGAGTTGACCGGGTTAGGGGAAACAACCCACCACCCTCTTGAGTCTCGAAGAGGGGCTCATCAGGGAGATCAAGAGAGTCAGATGTATTACCTGTCATGTTTTTTCCTAGACAACATTAAGCATAACTGAAATATTATATTGTGTACCTGGTTCGTGGTCTCGGGAGGGAAAACTGGTACTGTTGTGTTCGTTCCTAAAAATGGTTAGAGGGAGAGGGTGAATTTGCAACTCAGTGAGTGGGAGAAAACTTTTTTATGAAGGCTCAACTTAACAATTTCAATTATTTGATATTTTAACATTTTCTTCTTGGGTTTCTCAAATCAACAACCACCCTCATATCATAGAAGGGATCACACATTCATAGAATGGTCCTCGGCCATGCCACTTGTGGACTGGAGTGCCTTTACTGTACACCCTAATATAGGGATACTAGCTCTTCCGGGGTTGAGGGGACATCAATAGTTCAACACATCAAACCCCCAAATTTCTCCACCATGTACGCTCAATGGGATGATACCTCATTCCTTTTACTGCCTCGGTCTCCATGCGCAAGAAGCTCCTCGACTTCACGACCTACTGAATGATGAAACCACCCTTATGCTCCTTAGGTCATCCAACAGTCCTTGGGATCCATTACTACCTCATTCCAGGTGTCTTGATGGCTTGAATATTACGGTGCATGCACAATTAACAAGCTTTTTGAATTATAGCAATTATCTTTGGCCATCTCGCACAACGGTCTGTCAGCTTGGCTTCGACCCACCACGCGTAATGGCCCAATATGTTTGATGACTTGGCTTCGATAGAGTAGCGGTTTGGCCCAACAAGCTTGACAACTCAGCTTGGCTCGATGGGTATCACGTAAACTTCCCATTATTTAGATCTCTTAGTCTCATATATAACATATCTGTTTTGGAAGGGTCCATGCCCGTATCCACCGACCTTGGGCCTACTACATCTTGAACCTAAGCCTGGAATTAGCTCCCAAATGTTTTAAGTAGAGTCACCCAATTAGGGGATACTTGTAAAACCCGCCCTTTTGAGCTAAGGAAAACCAGGAAAAGAACTGGTCAAACCAAGTGAGGATACAGAATCGGTTCATAAACCCGATCATTTGTGAACGGGCAGTTTGGGAATTTACAACTCTCGGGTGATCCAAAGAGTTCATAATACCATGGAAAAGAACCTTAGGATGAATTGGAAGAGAAATACTAGATCGGTTTAGATGAACCGAATCTAACTAGATTCAACTGGTTTATGAACCGAGTCGATTCATGAACCGGAACCGATAGAGAATGGGCAAAATAGAGAAATTCAACTCCGTTGTGCCCCAAAGAAATTTATAAACCTTGAGAAGGAACAAAGTGGGAGAGAAAAACCAGATCAATTCGGGTGAACCAGACCCGAACCAGATCAAATCGGTTTAAGGATCAAGCCGGTTTATAAACCAGAATCGATAAAGAGATGGTAAACCGGGAATCTTATGGACCCTAAGTAACCCAAGGAGTCACAAAAGACATGGAAATAGACTTCTGAAGAAATTAGGGATGAAAACCAAACCGGTTCAAACCAGTTTGAACCACTAATGAACCAAATCCTAAATTTATTTTTCTAGGTAGCTTAAATAATTCAAATTGGAGATTTGAGGCTATAATTGAATAGAGAATGAATTTAAATGAATTTAGAAATTTTTATATTTGAAAAACTTGGTAAAATAAGGGGTGAACCGGGCAGTTTAAGCTTTGGACCAGGTTCGGACCGGTCTGATCCGGTTCGGAACAATGTCATATTCTTCCTCACGGTGTCAGCACTGTTCACTCGCCAGAAACTAAAGAAACACTGGCGAAGAAGAAACGCTTCCATTTGGTACGTTTTAGGTCATCAATTCCTGTCATAACGGTGCCAAACAGACGGGCAACGAGTCCCCAAGCTCCCTATATAAAGAGCCCCTCTCCATTCATCCTCTCCACACCTGAAAACCTCTCTCTCTCTCAGTTGCTTAGTTTTTCGTTGAAGCTCGAACCAGAGCTCCAATATAGGGTCAATTCTAAGCCAAGGAAGGTGAGGTTGGGTTCATTAGAATCGGGGAGAAGTCAGCTACACGGTGGTAGCATTCATTCATCCTGAGAGTCGCTGGAAAAGAGCCGGCGTGATCAAATAGTGAAGCAACTCCGGTGGACCGAAGCTACCCTGTTTCAGCCGAGTTGAAATAGACCAATTCGAGCCCTCCTCAAGCCAAACCAAGCTCTCCCGACACCACCTCAGCCGTTCCACGGCCAAATTAGGACCGAAAGGTAAGACAATTCGGCTTTCCTTTACAATTTCATATCGTTGTTAGAGAGAGAGTCAGCCGAATTTTGATGGAGAAATTCTAATCCAATTTTACATCAATTGATGTCATTTTTTATCCTAGGAAGAACCTCTGGAGGAGAGCTACCTGCCCAGATAGAGAGCTTCGACCGCAGCGCCCTCACCAGGGAGAAATCGAAGCTTTCTCTCTCTATAGTCTATTTTCTAGTGAAGCTCTGTTTGAGCTCGTTCCAACGTTAAAATCTGTGATTCAAAGTTCCTTAGAATCATATGAACATGTAGAAACTCAATTCCAATTCCAATTTCAATAATTAGAGGTGATGATCAGTCAATTGGATGAAATCAAATTCGGTAGTGTTGAAGAGTTGAAATTGGGGGGAAATTTGGGGATTTTTACAAATTTGAAGGACCAAAATGTAATTTTCTAAAATTGAGGGTCAATTGGTCATGATAAGAATATTAAAGGGCCAATTGAGAAATTTTAGAATTTTTGGGGTAAATTTTACCATTTTTCTAAAGAAGGGGCAAAATGGTAATTTTGGGAAGATTGAAGGACCAAATTGGAAATTTGGGAAATTAAACCCCTTTTTGTGAAATCAAATGATTTGAGGTCCTAAGATAAATTTTAAAAAGTTTTGGGACTCGAATTTTGGAAAAACTCGACAATTGGGATTAAAGTTAAAGAAAAATAACTTTAGGCACCTAATTTCAAATATATGTAAAGTTGGGTTTTCTTATTCATTTGGAACGAATGAGGACTATTAGGCCAAAGAATAATGAACAATTATTTTCATTTCGTGTAGGAGAACAAGACATCCGGAACGCCAGTCGAGATCTAGTTTTCTAAGGACGAAACCCGACTAAATGGAATTTCACTGCGCTATCGAGTGAGTGGGATTATGTATCATACCCGATTGGGGATGATAAGTACCTCGGTACAAAAATCCATTGCTTTGTGGTATTTTTTTTAATCATCACTACTTAGAGAAAATGATGTGAAAGTTATGCGGAAAAACTACTTACGGGTTGTAAGTTGATCATACCTGGTTGGTATGATGAGACTACCTCGAAGGAAGTTGAAAACCCGTTTATCAGTTATGAACGGAGATGTCCTTATACTGGTCGGTATAATGGACAGTAAAAAGCTATTTTTGTTGGAAGTGTTCTCTCCTGACTATGTGCCAATGCTTAAACTATTTGGGAGATCTTCTTGACGGGAGCTCGAATAGCTCTTATAGGTTGGGGGCCTCGGTTTTAGAACTTGAGGGCTAAAACGCCCAGTTTTTGAAAAACTTGAACAGTGGGCCATAGGCCAATGGACACGAGCAGGAGCTCGTAAAAGATCATGTTATATATATGTGCCATTAAAACTTAATAAGTGAATTGTTTGGTAATGGTACCAAGGCAGGTCCGACATACTGAGTCAACTAGTAGCAGTGCGACATGACAGGTCTCCGGACCAGTCGAGACAAACAGCTACATGTTGACTTGAAGGTCGGGACCGTTGGGACAAATGGCACCAAATATTATATGGAAAATTTAAGAAAACTTTGCTTGTGCATGCACCATGAGTACGGGATCATCAAGACCCCATGAGGGGTAGTGATGTGTCTAAGGGCCTTGGATGACTCGGTGAGTATAAGGACAGATCGCCGTTCCAGGTGTCAGTGCGAAATTTGGAGTAGCACCAAGCGCATGAGATTGGGGTGGAGATGGGATGAGGTCTCTGTCCTCATACGGACATGAAGAAGTGATTTCAGGATTGTGGGTCGGATGTCGCGTATATCTACTCATTCCCATGGTAGAAGTGGTCGTACTTCTATCCAGGTGGCAGGAAAAGTCACTCCGAAGCCACTAGCAGGTTCAGTAGTGATACTGACTTGCGAATTTGTGTAACCTTCATGATGAAGGATGTGTGTTGGATGATGACACACCAATAACTAAGGAATTATGGGAAAACCCAAATTTTTAAATGAAGGGATTTTTGAAAAAAAATAAAAGGAGTATGGCATACTCCATATAAATGTTTTTCTTGAAAGTAAAAAGATTTGAATCTTATTCACTGAGTTGCAGAAACTCACCTCTCTTTTCTACCCCTTTTCAGGAAAAGAGAAAATAAATAGAAGTAACACCGAGTCTTACCCTTTGTTAGGTATGCTTAAATTTGTCTTTAAGCTTACATTTTATTTGATATATGTCTTCAAGGGAACAAGGTTGGAATTTCGCTTGGCTCCTCTCGACTAAAAGAAGGGGGGAACTCCTCTTAAACCGAGAAGGAGCGGCGGGTTGTTCACGGGGATCCAACCAAACCGGGTTGGGGCATGACAATACTAATTTCGAGAAAATAGTTTTCAAAACAAAACCGGAATGGAAATTATAGTGGTTCCCACTCACCCGGTGACTTTGGCGAGGTCGCGCTGGCGGAGTTTGGCCTCGTGGTCTCTCTTCCAGAAGTCGGCGTTCGGGTAGTCTGCTCCTACATGGCACAAATATCCTTTTTAGGGCCTTAAATTCAGGAGTCGCACATCTTCGCGTATTTACATATAGGCCTTCATATTTTGCCTTAATTGCACTTTAGTTTGTGAGGTTTGTGCATTTATCTTTATGACCTTAATTTCCCCCCTTTTCCTCTAATTCGGCCTTCATGTTCTTCCAATTATCATTTCGGGTCCTTAATTTTATTAACTTTTCTCTTGGGTTCGTTTACTTTTTAAAATTGCCATGTAGCCCCAAACTTTCCCAAAATTACAATTTCACCCTAAATTCTCATTTTTGTTGCAAATTGGTCCTCCATTTGATGCAATTTTCCCAATTGACCCTCAATTGGAAGGGAATGGCATAAAAAGACCCTCAATTTTGTTAATTTTCCATTTGGTCCCCAATTTTTGAAAAATCCCCAATTTGCCCAAACTTTTCAAAAATTGCATTTTGGTCCCGAATCACAATTTCATTCAATTGATCCTTGAAACTTGGTTGATTACCCCCATTCTTGATTTAAATCATCTCCTCTATATTTTTCTCATCATTTCAAGCTTTGAATCGTTTGATTTGGCTAAAAAATTATCTCAAACGGAGATTTGCCGAAAAATATAGTATAGAGAGAGAAAGCTTTGATATCTTACAAGTGAGAGTCCAATGATCAAAGCTTTGACCACCACCGTGTTGCTCTCATCATAGGAATCTTTCCTGGATCAAAAAACGCTTCAATTGATGCCTGAGCGGTGTGAATTTTAGTGTTAAAGTTTTTGCAGAATTCGGTTGTGCATAGTGTTTTCCTACAAAGGGCGATAGAGGGGGCTTACCTTCTTAGCTCAAGGGAAGGTCAGGACACCTCCAGGGGTGTAGAGGGTCTGGCTTGGCCGCAATTGGCTGGGGGAGGGCTCGAAGTGGGTGGTAGGAGACTGGTTGTTTTCCGGCCGAGGAGTGGCAGCACTGTTTGAGCTTCCTCGTTCCTCCTCGGTGGCTCTCAAGCTGAATGGAAGGTGTGGTTGAATAGAGGATTTCCTCTTGATTCCAAAGACACCCAATGTAGCTTCGGAGGTTGAGAAAAGTCTCGTTGCTAGAGCTCTGGTTCGCAGCTCACCAGAAAACTCACTCTTCTTCTTCCTTGCTCGATTGTGGGATGCTGAGAGCAAATGAGGGGGTGCTCTTTATATAGGGAGCTCGACAATAGTTCAGGCTACCCGCCGACGTAAGACTTGGCCTCCAACTCAGCCGTCGGAGACCTAACCAGAGCATCTTTTGAGTTGCTAGATACTCCAGCTTTTTTGACGACTCCCTCCCCCCTTCTCTCTCTCTTCTCTGTCAGCATCTAAAGGTTGAAGACGATGACGTGGTGGTCGTGCCACGTGGCACGCTATGATTAGACAATTTTTCTGAAGTGGAGTGCTAGCTTGATCATTGTGTCATCCGTTAACCCGTTGACTAGACATGTGGCAGCCTCTCATTGGATGCTCGCGTCTGCGTGACGTGCTAACGGGGCACCAACTATCCATTGTCCGGACATGTGGAAACCTCCCATTGGCTTATCGTGTCTACACGGGAGCTGATATGGCACCAGCTGGTCGTTAACTATTGACCGGTCCTGTCGGACCGGGTTCGCTGCCCAAAATTCAAAAATTGGCCAGTCCGGACCCGGTTCGACCATTTTTATCAAATTTAAAATTTTCTAAATTTATCTAAATTCATTTTCTATCAAATGGTGGTCTCAATTCCAAATTTATATTTTTAAGCCACCAAGAAAAATGAATTTGTGAACCGGTTCACTAGGGTTCATGTCGGTTCAGGTCTGGTTCACCCTAAACTGGTTTGGTTCCGTCCTCAATTCCACTTCCCAGTTCTTCCTTATCATTTTTGTGATTTTTTAGTCACTTGGAATTTTCCAATTTCCCACATTAGCTATTTTTTTGTCATTAAATGACTCATTTCTTCATGTATAAACCTATACTAGTTCTTTTCCTAGTTTTTATTTCGTCCCAAAGTACGGGTTTTACAACTGTGATCAACCCGCCACCCTTCCTCATTGATTTTTTTTGTATTTCTTCCAAATAGACCAAGGAAGGTAAAGGCGTTGAAGTGCACTTGTTTTCCATAATAAAGTTTAGAAAACATCTAAGTAAAAGTTACCTTGTACCTTTGGCTTTCACATCTAGCCTCTTCTTGTTGTGGCGGGGTGGTTTTCCTGAAAAAATTTTAATGGGAGTGGGTGAGTTTCTACAACTCAGTGAGTGTGGGTTGAGAAGTGAGTGTTCAAAACAAGTTGTCTATCAAAACGTTTTAAACATTTAGCTTATTGTAATAAGAGTTCATCTCTCCTTGAGCCCTTCCCGTTTCTTAGAGGCATCTCAGCAAGTATTCACACGCCCTTTCTATCATAGAAAGGGATCACACATTCACATAATAGTCCCCAACTATTCCACTGGTGGACCGGAGCACATTTACCGTCCACCTGAGTTTTAGTGGATATCAATAGCTTGACCCTCAAACACTAATCATGCCGCTTGGTGGGATGAGATCTCATTTCCTCTTCGGCCTCAGTCTGGGTGCTTCATCTTGTTCGCTTGTGGGATAAGACCTCATTTCCCCTTCGGCCTTAGCCTCAATGTGCAGAAAGCTATAAGAGCTTCTCGACATACTAGATGCCAAACTGCCCTTATGCACCCTTAGGTCGTCCGGCAGCCCTTGGAACCCATCGACTACCCCTCTTGGGTGTCTAGATGCTCCGTGATTCTCATGTATGCATAACAATAGTTTTGAATCATTGACCATGCTCTTTGGTGCCAATGGTCCAATGACCCCGATACTTGACCTAGCCTACAGCTGTTTGCCTTGACCTGCTCGTTGTCCTGGTCTGGACATACCGCCACTAGCCCATCGAGCCTTGTCAGTGCTGTCATGGCCTCGTGGCAAGTCACACAATAATTCTAGTTTCATAAGGGTTTTCATGGTTCTTAAAATTCATGTTTATCTATGGGTCCAACCCGTGCACACATGCATTGGGCCCACTTTACAAGTTTTCCAAAAATTGGGCCTTCGGCCCTATTATTTTCAAATCCGAGGCCTCATGCCTGTTGGAGCAATTCTAGCTCCTTTCAGTAACGTCCCCCAGCAGTTTCACGCAATCAGGGGAGACCATTCCTGGAAAAGTGATTTTCAAACTTAAAAACGGTTCTCATCACCCCCAATCGGGTATGATGCTAAAAATCCCACTCACTCGGTATTGTGACGGATTCATCCCGGCTGGATTCCCAGTCTTCAATGTGCTCCTTGGCACTTGTACTCATATGACTCATGCCTACATGGTTCGAGTATTCGCATTAGGATGGTTTGGCATAAAAGATCCATTTCTTCCATATATTTGTATATAGGTCCTTTATTTATGCCTTATTGTGATTAGGTTCCTAAAGTTTATAAATTTTGACTTTAGGCCCCTAGTGCTCAACTTATTTTTAATTAAGTCATTAGAACTTCCAATTTTCCTTATGGGTCCTTAAATTTTCCAAAATTAGTAATTGGTTCTTAATTTTCCCAAAATTGCCAATTGGTTCATAACTACACAAAAACTACCATTTGGTCCTTGAACTTTCATAATTTGCCAATTGGTCCCCCATTTCATCCAATTTCTTAATTGGGCCCCAATTAGAATTTAATTTCATGAAAATGCCCAATTTTCCTTAAATTACAATTCGGCCCCCAATTTTCCAAAAATTCCCAAATTGTCCAATTTCTCAAAAATTGCAATTTGGTCCCTAAATCATAATTTCATTCAATTGACCCCCAAAACTTGGTTAATTGCCCTCATTCTTGATTTGAATCATCTTCTTTATGTTTTTCTCGTCATCTCAAGCTTTGAACCACTCAATTTGGCTTGGAAATGAGCTCAAATGGAGATTCGCCGGAAAAGTCAATTAAGAGAGAGGAAGCTTTGATATCTTACGTGTGATTGTCCGACGATAGAAGCTCTTGCTTTCTATGAGTTTCTCTCCATCTGGGGATCCTCTCTAGATTAAATCGTACCTCAATTGGTGGCCTGAGCAGTGTGAATTTCTTAGATCTAGGTCTTACATAAATGCACCGTGAACTGTGTTTTCCAGTGAAGGGGTACCAGATGGGCTTACCGTATTGGCTCGGGGGAAGGTCGGGGCACCTCTAAGTGGAGTGTAGGGGGCTTGGTTTGGCCAAAATTGGCCTAGGGATGGCTCGAGATGAGCTCAAGCAGCTTAGGCTACTGACAGCCGAGGAGCGACATTATTGTTTAAGGTTCCCCGCTCTTTTACGGTGGCCCTCGGGCTGAAAGGAGGGTGCAAACATGTAAAGGACTTCCTCTTGGTTCTAATGGTACCAAATGCAGCTTTTAAGGTGGAGAAAAGCCCCAACGTTGGAGCTCTGGTTTGCTGCTTGCTGAAAAATAGAGCAGTTCATCTTCTTCCATCGATTATGGGATGCTGAGGACGAATGGAGGAGTGCTCTTTATATAGGAAGTTTGGCAATTGTTTAGGCTACTAGCCAGCATGAGACTCAGCCTCCGACTCATCTGATGACAACCTGACTAGAGAGGTTTTCGAGTCGCTAGAGACTCTAACTTTTTTTACCTCTCTCTCTTCTCTATTCTCTCTGTCAGCGGTTAGAGGTTGAAGATGAAGATGTGGTAGGTGTGCCATGTGGCACACTGTGATTGGTTAGTTTTTCTGACCTGGTGTTCCAACTAAGCCTTCTGCGTCAACTCCAGCTCGACTCTCCAGGCCGGAGTACCGGTGCCAACCCACCACTTTCTCTCAATACTATCATAGTGGGTGCCTTCACCAAATTAGTACTGATAGAACTCATGCTAATAATTTAAAATACACGTTATTTTACAATGGAATTTAAAATTTTTTCTAAAGGGCCTACTTCTTAGGAATAGAATTGTTTGAACTCGGGAGAAAAATTAATAACTTAATTGAAAATCTTCGTGTCCTTCCTTTTGAGGTTCTCTCCCTCGATCACCAACTTTATTATAGCCATTTCCTGATGTACGGGATCTTACTCTCCTCACCCACTCATCCCTCACACCTGGAAAAATTTATTGGGGGAGGGGGTGAGCCATCGCTCAGTGAGTGAGAGGACCAATCATGGAGTCATTCATGGCTTGATATCGCCTCTACTCAAAATTACTAGAATTTAATTTCTATATCATTTATTTTCTTTTTAGCATTCTTCTCCAAGACTAATTTTGTTTCTAAATTTATACCCCATCCTAGAATCATTCCAAGACCATTATCTACCGTAGTTTCTTTTGGAATCCTCCCATTTCGGTTCAGTTAGCCATCCTACGAGGCTTTTGAGTATAGTTGGGCAAAACTTCTTTCTCGTACCAACTAACCTAGTAGTGTCCCTAGACGTCACTCCTTCCCTTGCATGGTTTCGACTGATTTCACATCCATGCCATTCCCATTTTGGGAGGATTTCACTATCTCCTTCGGTTGTATTTATCATGATCGAACCACCTCTAGAGATGAGGTTTATAAGGGTATTCCTACCTTCGGTCATGATCCAGATTTAGGCCTAGTTCCTGAGTAGAGTAGCGAATCTCACGGGAACCATTTCATCTCGACCCTTGTCCTAACCTTCTCTAAGGTAAGTTTCTTGGAATTAATCTCATTCTCTTTCCACTTGGCACCTATTGAAGTGCTCATATTTCCTTTACTCACCACCTAGTGGTTCAATTTTCTCAAAATTACCATTTGGTCCTTAACTTTGGTAAAATTACCATTTTACCTTATACTTTACTACTTCCTCTTTTTGGACTTTATACTCTCCAAAAGTCTTTCAATTGGGTCCCTCAAGTTTCCTTGAGTCCCATTATGGTCCCAAATAGGCATTGGAACAATTCCAAGCTCCATTTCTCATTAATTTCTGAAAGGCCTCTAAGTTTTGGAAAAATTACCATTTTGCCCCTCTTCTTGAAAACTTAGGATTTGAGATTCATTTGACCCCCATATTTCTTACTTAGGTCCCAAAATTTTCTTTAATTATGTTTAGGTCCTTGGACTGCCCAAAAGTTGCCTTTTGGCTACATAAATACTAATGTTTGTACTTTAGTCCTTAACTTTGCCTTTAATGCAAATAGATCCCCGGACATTCCACAATAGGCATACCAAGTCCCCCACCTTCACCAAACTTTCCAATCAGCCCTAATAAATTATTTAGTCCCTTAGGAAGACCCCGTAGAAAGCTTAATTGCATTTGGGTTACCTACATTTCAAATCTTTGCATTTTGGTTCCTGACTTTTGACACATGACAAAATATCTCTAAAAATTAACAAATTAAGTGGCAACATCCCCCTGGCTACACTCTCGGCTATCGTAAACTTTATTTGGTCGGAGTGGAATGAAATTACTCCGATCATGATTGATAAAAAAAAACTTCCATGCAAATGTGTAAGAGTCAGGTTAAAGCTAAAAACTCATCGGAGATGGTACGTCGGTCGTTAAGGCTAGTGGGATTTGAAAGCTAACTATTCAAGGAGTCCATGGCCACTTGAATAACCATAATTAGTGTTATGTATCTTTAAATTTATATTAGCTCATTAGGGTCGTCGAGGCCGCTTGAATTGACCTCTAAAATAACTACCCTATTTCTAGTCGTTAGAGATTACGTATTGTGCGATCTCACCGAAAACTATAGAGGCGGAGTTGAGGGTCGAGAGAGGTGGCAATAGATAGTTAAGGTACGCAGCTTTCCAGGGGAACTAAGATGGTGGTTGGAGGTGGTCGAACAGAGGAGCTATACTCTCTGGTAGTCGGGTGACAGGAGTTGGCATCAGTCTCAGGTTTAGAGAGAATTCTAAGCAAAATCTGATAAGGGAACAACCCAAATTTGTATGGTTGTGATCTAGACTTGTGTGGCTATCTATCAATTGCCTTCTTTCATTAATTCATAGCATGTGGTGTTGGCAATGAGTTAATTTTCCCAAGAAGTAGAGTCAGGGTGTCTTCCGAGGATTATCAGATAAAACAGGGGATCTAGGTCGCCTATTTAGGCAAGGAAGACAACACGTGCATATGTGGCCACACATGTGTGCACCCAGTATTAGACGTTGACCGATCTGCATTGTAGCGAACTGATTTATGTTGAATTTTTTGGTCAATTTAACATTTTTGGTCCGGTTCACCACATTTTTGGCCGGTTCTCAAAAAAATAAAAATACCAAAAAATTCTAAATTTAATTTCCTATTCAATGGACCTAAGAACAACTCAATTTGGATTTGTTTTACACCCTTAGAATTTTGGGGAGGGGGGGAGGGTTTTGTGACTCCCCCTAGCCCGAACTTGGTTCAAACTGGTTTTCTCCCAATCCTTGATCTCGTATTCAAAGACATTACTAAGGGTTTCTCATTACACTTCTCACCCCTCATGGCCTCCCCCATCTATCCCTTCATTCTTTTTCGGTTTGATTTCACTTCATGAAGGTTATCGAATTGGGATTCCTAGTGTTACAACTTGTAAACTACGTCCTTTAAATATAAGAAAAAATAGGAAAAAAAAACAATTATTTCAAAATAGGAAACCGAGCCAAATCACAAACCATAACTTATAAGGAAAGGGTAAATTGGGGAATTGACAAATCCCGAGTGACTCAAATAGTCATACAAATCATGGAAAAGAACCTCGAGACAAATGGAAAGAGAAAATCAGACTAGTTAAGGGCGAACCAGACCTGAACTGGATTGAAGCAATTTGAACCATACTTGAACCGGTTTCTAAATTCATTTTTCTTGGTGGTATAAAATTATCAAATTGGGGAATTGAAGCTACCATTAAATGGAGAATAAATTTAGAATTTTTTAATTTTGAGAAAATCGGTCGAATCAGGCCTAAATCGACCGATTTACGCATTGAACTCAATCGAACCGGTCTAGTCCGAAACATTGTCATCTTCTTCCTCAAGATGATAGCACTGTTCATTAATGTAGAAAACGGATAACGCTGACGAAGGAAAAATGGCTCTAATCAAGTCGTTTCAAGGCAAGAATAAGCTTGACCAAAAAGGAAAGCTGTCGATAGAGGGTCCTCGAGCTCCTTATATAAAGAGCTCATCTCCATTCATCCTCCACACACCTAAAATCTTCATTCTCTCTCAACTGCTCCATTTTTTGGTGAAGCTCGAATGATAGCTCCGATATAGCCATTTTTCTCATCCTCAGAAGGCAAGGTTGGGTCCTTTAAACTCCGGAGGAAGTCAGTTACCTGATAGCATCTTCCTTGCGACCCGAGGACCATTGGAGAAGCGTAGGCAGAATCAAACAGTGACGCAGTTCTGACGAACCAAAGCTGCCCTATTTTGGCCGGGCTAAATTCGGCCAAATTCAGCCCTTCTTCAACCAAACCAAGCCTTCCCAACACCTCCACGACCCTCATACGACCTTAACAGAGCTAAAAAATAAGCCAATTCAACCCTACTTAGTCATTGCATATCAGAGTTAGAGAGAGAAAGTGTTAAACTTTACTAACAAAATTCTCCATCGATTCGATATCAATTGTAGTAATTCTTGATCCTAGAAGGAATCTCAGGACAAGAGCTACCTTCCCTAATCGAGAGCTTGGACCGTCGCACCTCCGACGGTAAGCTTTCTCTCTCTACGAGCAGTTTTTCGGCAAAGCTCCATTTAAGCTTAATTCGGACCCAAATGCAGCAGTTCAAAGTTTAATTGAATCATATGGAAGTGTAGGAACTAATCCTTACCTTCAATTGGAGTAATTAATCCTGATTGAATGACCAATTTGAAGAAATCAAATTCGGTTAGTTTGAAAGGGAGAAATTGGGGGAAATTTTTGGAGAAAATTAGGAATTTCAAAAAATTGAAGGACCTCTTTGCAGTTTCCCAAAATTGAAGGCCAATTGGCCATGAGAAAGATGTTGAAGGATCAATTGATCAATTTTTGGAACAATTGGGGTCAAATTGGCATTTTTGGAAAGTAGGGGCAAAATTGTAAATTTTGAAAAGTAGGGGCAAAATCAACAATACTCGATGGGCTAGTAATAGTGCATGAGGGCTAGGTCGACGGACCAGCCTGGACAAACAGCTATAGGTCGAGTTGAGGGTCAAGGCCGTCGGACTATCAACACCAAAGATAATGGTCATATGTGAAAAAATATTGTTTGTGCATGCACTTGTGGTACAAGACCAGCAATACGCCCAACAGGGATAGTGATGAGTCCTAAGGGCTACTAGACGACATGGTGGAGATAAGGGCAGTTTGTCATGCTAGTCAGTCGGGAAGCTCAGAGTAGCTTCTTGCGGATGAGATCGGGGTGGGGTCGAGATGAGGTCTTTGTCCTCATATGAACACAACGTGGCATTCGGGTCTGAGGGTCAAATGTCGAGAACATTCACTCAGGCCCAAGGTAGAAGTGGACAGACATCTATCTTGGTGGCCAGTAAAGACGCTCCGAGCCACAAGTGGGTGAAGTGGACGAGCAGCACCTGCGAATGTGTGTTCCCTTCCTGATGAAGGGCGTGTGTTAATTGTGAAACACACCAAATATAGAAATGGGAAAAAAGTTTTGAAAATCCTTGGAAAAAGGAATGGTAAACTTTGGAAAATAAATTGAATTTGAAACCAAAGAAAATGTCACCATTGGCAGAGCAAAGGTTTTAAAAATCGAAATTAAGGAAAAATCATTTTTAATGGAAATGGTAACCTTGGTGTGGTTTGAATAAACTAAGGCTATTGTGAAAACTCAATCCTAACACCCGCTCAAGTTGTAGAACTCACCCCCTCCCTTTTACCCATTTTAGGTAACCAAGGGAAAACCAAAACTTAAAACCTCCTTGTAAGACAGGTATGTCAGTTTTAAATATTAAGTTTTTTTATAATGCTATTACAAGAAAGATAAGAAAGAAGGACGCTTTACTCCTCACGATTTAGAAGAGGGTGAAACCCTTTTTGGACCAAAGGGAGTGGCAGGTTGCTCATGGGGATCCGACCAAACCGGATAGAGGCATGATACAGCTAGTGCCCAACATTTACGAAAGGGGCTAAGGCCCAAGGGATTTATGAGAAATTGGCTAAGTCCTAATACAATAAATAGAGTTAGGACATAAATATGAAAATGAATATCGTTCATGTGACTTTAAGAAATAACGGAACACGTCCCAAGGGAATTGTTAAGATGTGTAGCTACTTGACACATTATGGAATGTTGTTTTGTGTGTGTATATTTCCTTGAAAAAAGGAGATAGTGCATGAAGGCCTTGTGATATGATTGTGCTTGATATATAATGATTTGGTGAGATAGCAAATCAAATCTTAAATCTTCATGAATGAATTGAGATACATTTTATTATTATCACTTTGATTAATTTTCATGAATAAAGACAATGGTGATACATGCAAATTGGAATGCATTACATTATTATTAATTTTATAAATTAATGTGGATAGTGATAAGGATGTATATGCATATTGGAATGAATTGCACCATTAAGATTTATTAATAAATTTGATTTATTTTAATTTATACACCCTTATTTGAGTGTTGATGAATACATATATTGTCACACCCCAACCCGGTTTGGTCGGATTCCCGTGATCAACCCGCCACTCTCCTGGTTTATTAAAGGGTTTCCCCTTATCGAAAACCGTAAAGAGTAAGGCGTCCTTTAACTTGCACATTTTTCCTGGAATAGCATAATCAAAACTGTATGAAATTTAAAACTTTACATACCTGTCTTACAAGCATCTTAGTTGACGGTCTTTAAGGGGAGGCTTTCTGGGATTTCCTAAAAGGGATATAAGGGAGGGGGTGAGTACGACTACTCAGTGAATGGGTTTTTAAAAGCTTTTGACTTTTAAGAAAAACATTTATATGGAGTGTGCCAGACTCCTTTGTTTTCAAAAATCTCATCATTTAAAAATTTGGATTTTTCCATTATTTCTTAGTTACCACGGTGTGTCATCACCCAACACACATCCTTCATCATGAAGGTTACACACATTCGCAAGTCAGTATCACTACTGAACCCGCTAATGGCTTCGAAGCGACTTTTCCTGCCACCCGGATAGAAGTACGACCACTTCTACCCTAGGAATGAGTGGATGTACATGACATCCTACCCACAATCCCGAAATCACTTCTTCATGTCCGTATGAGGACAGAGACCTCATCCTGTCCCCACCCCGGTCTCATGCGCTTCGTGCTACTCCAAATTTCGCACAGACACCTGGAACGACGAACTGCCCTTATAGCCACCAGGTCGTCCAGTGCCCTTAGGACGCATCACTACCCCTCATGGGCGTCTTGATGATCCCGTACTCACAGTGCATGCACAAACAATGTTTTCTTATATTGCCATGTAATCTGTGGTGCCACTAGTCCAACAGTCCTGACTCTCAACTCAACCCGCAGCTGTTTGTCTTGACTAGTCCGTCGACCTGTCATGTCGCACTGTCGCTAGTTGATTGAGCATGTCGGTCCTATCTTGGTACCATGGACAAACAATTCACTTATTAAGTTTTATGGCACATATATCATGTTCATTTACGAGCTCCTGCTCGTGCCAACTAACCTTGGGCCCACTGTACGAGATTTTCAAAATCGGGCATTTAGCCCCCAAGTTCTAAAATCGAGGCCCCCGGCCTATTAGAGCTATTCGAGCTCCCGTCGAGAAGGTCTCCCAAATTGTTTAAGCATTGAGACACAGTCAGGGGAGAGCACTTCCAACAAAAATAGGTTTTTACTATCCATCATACCGACCGGTA
Organism: Trapa incisa; assembly: GCA_030064435.1. Taxonomy (NCBI): domain Eukaryota; kingdom Viridiplantae; phylum Streptophyta; class Magnoliopsida; order Myrtales; family Lythraceae; genus Trapa; species Trapa incisa. The sequence goes on along the minus strand of CM057770.1, from coordinate 3,156,866 downwards.
TAAGGACATCTTCGTTCATAACCGATGAACGGGTTTTCAACTTCCTTCGAGGAAGTCTTATCACACCAATCGGGTATGATCTACTTACAACCCGTAACTAGTTTTTTTCGCATAACTTTCACATCACTTTCTCTAAGTAGTGATAATTAAAATACCACTAAACAGTGGGTTTTTATATCGAGGTACTTATCATCCCTAACCGGGTATGATGTTAGTAAACCCACTCACTCATTAATGCCGTGATTTCCACTAGACTGGTTCTTTGTATTCACGCGAGCTTGTCCTTGCTGGCATTCCCAGTATTTAACGTTCCTACACGATATGAACAACCTTGTTTATTATTACTCGGCATAACAGCCTTCATTCATTAATGAATGAGAAAATCCAAACTTTTAGTTATTTACAATTAGGTCTCTAAAGTTATTTCTCTTTAACTTTAAGTCCCTAATGTCGGTTTTTCCTCAAATTGAGTCCCGTAACTTTTAAAATTTATCGTGAGACCTCAATTTATTCAATTTCATCAAAAAGGGGTTTAATTTTTCAAATTTCCAATTTGGTTCCCCAATTTTTCCAAAATTACCATTTTGCCCTTCTTTCACAAAAATGGTAAGTTTTTCCCCAAATTTTCCAAAATTCCTCAATTGATCCTCCAACATTATTTTTATGCCCAATTAACCCTCAATTTCATAAAATTGTATTTTGGCCCCTTTGAATTTCAAAAATCCCTAAATTTTCCCCCAATTTCAACTTTTCAACACTCCCGAATTTGATTTCATCAAATTATCCGATTAAACACTTCTAATTATTGAAATTGGAGTTGAAATTGAGTTCCTGTATGTTCATACGATTCTAAGAAACTTTGAATCGCAGATTTTAACGTCGGAACGAGCTCAAACGGAGCTTTTCCGGAAAACAGACTATAGAGAGAGAAAGCTTCGATTACTCACCGGTGAAGGCACGACAGTCCGAGCTTTCAATCTGGGCAGATAGGTCTCGTCCTGAGGTTCATCCTAAAATCAAGTATTGTATCAATTGATGCGGAATTGGATTAGAATTTCGTCATTGAAATTCGGTCGATTCTCTCTCTAGCACCGATCGAAAATTATAAAGGGGAGCCGAATTGGCTTACCTTTCGGTCCTAATTCGACCATGGAAAGACTGAGGAAGTGTTGGGAGGGCTTGGTTTGGCCTGAGGAGGGCTTGAAATGGTCGATTCCAGCTTGGCCGAAACAGGGCAGCTTCAGTCCACCGGAGTTGCTTCACTATTCCATCATGTCGGCGCTTCTCCAACAATCCTCGGATTGATTGGAGTTTGCTATCAGATAGTTGTCTTCTCCCCGGTTCTAAAGAGTTCGACTTTTGTTCAAGTCGAAGCTCTGGTTCGAGCTTTACCAGGAAATGGAGCAGTAGAGAGAGAGAGAAGTGTTTAGGTGTGAGGAGAATGAAATGGGGATGACCTGTTTATATAGTCGTAAAACCCATGTATTAAATGGGCGAAATTTATTACTAGTATTAATATTGCCATAAATTATTGGTATTAATTCCAATAATTTAATTTCGGTATTAATTCTAATAATTTAATTTTGATATTAATTCTAATAATTTAATTTCAGTATTAAATTATTTGTATTAATTACAATAATTTAATATATATTAATTGATAGCTATTTATGATAAGTCGTACGTGCTTAACTTTGAATTTCTTATGTAATCTAGTTCACCTGAACCAATTTGGTTTTTGTTTTCTAATTTGTCTTAAGTTTATTTTTCAATGTTTAATAAATCATTTGGATCAACCAAAAGTTGTAAATTTTTCATATTGCTTATTCCCAAATGTAAACAAGTTTTATTTTCTTATTCGGTTTAACCAGTTTTTTTTCCGGTTTTCCTTAACTCAAATGTGTGGGGTTTACATATCTGATTCACTGTTAAGGATTTTCAATTATATTAAATATGACGAATGATGATAGAGTAATACTCTATGATTGAATCTAATATAGATATTTCGGGAAATGATAATAAGTGTATTGGTTGATTTCACTCTATTAGTTATTAGTTGGTATAAAAAGGGAATTATATGTGAATAACTTATGATAATAAATTGATTTGATATAATAACTTTAGTTTAACCATAGTAGATAAGAAGTTTCAAAATAAAATTTTGAGATTTGTTAACTTTTAAAATAATTATGAAAGAAGGGAAATAAAAATTTTAAATAATTCATAATAGTAATTTTGAAGGATGAAAACAGTGTGAGCATATTAATAACTCGATAATTAATTTTTGCACTAATTGAGTGTTATGCTCTCTCCAACATCTTTTTCTTGGATTAGAGAGTAAAAAGAAAAAAATTGCAAGATTGGAACACAACTTTAGGGGTTAAAATAGAAATAGAATTTCTCCAATAGAATTTTATGGGAAAAAATTATTGAGTATTAAATTTTTTTTTAATATTTCAAATATATTTTGTAATTTTATTAATTATATTTTATAAAAGGCTAAAATATTTACATAAAATATATTTATTTTATATTTTAAGTTTTGGTCGTAATTATACCATCATTAATTTACTCACTATTATAACTATTATATATATATATAACTTGGGTAGTAAAACATAAAATGATTAAGAAAAAATTTGTGAGGATGTCCCTAGTAGTTCTCCCGATTATTAATGATTATACAGATAATATATATGCATTTTTCTTAATTTTTATCAATAAAAAATTATAATATTTGTTAATATACATCTTCATCACAAAATCATTTTAAAAAAAATAGGCATATATGTATAAATATGTTAGTTTGACTGAGGAAAAGTAATATTAATACAAACTAGACTTGTACAGCTTGCTAGGAAGAATATAGACAAGGGTAATATCGTCATTTAACAATTTCCTAAGCACCGGGGGACTCCTAACTATAAATGTGGAATTGGATCCCCTGCTCTCCACCGGGCCAGCTCATCGATCAACGGCTCCCTCCCTGAACCTTTTTCCCGGGGACTCAACGCAGATTCTCCATTCCTTTACTTCAATCCCCCTCTTCCTCTCTTCCATAGAGTATACATCCTACGATTCTCGATTTCAGAACGTTGCATTTTCTCTTCTTGGCGTCTCCCTCTCTCTGCCACGATTGTGATTCCATCGGAGGCAGGTATGGCGACGACGACGAACCTAAGCTGAACCTCCTTGAATAAGTAGTATGAGATATTCTGTTAGCAGATTTTCATGAATTTTTTCCTGAGGTTCTTCTTGTTCCTCATTTCCTGCGAGTGAAACCAGGGAGTCAGAGAACATTTTTTATTCTCCGATTAATTCGATTGAGCCTTTTGTTTTCTTTCCATTCTCGTCCGTTCCTGGTTTTTTATGGGAATTATATGATCAGAGAACATCTCTTTTTGAGTTGATCGTGCCCTTTCTTTACATCATGTCCATTTGCAGAGAGGAGGACTGAGTTCGGAGGATCCATTCTATTGTATATGCAAACTGCATGAATAAGGTAGGACTTGGAGAATCTACGTTGATTGATCTTTATAAAAGCAGGAAATTTTTCTTCTTCTTGTCAGCTTTTTTACTAGGGATATTGTGGTTTCACTTTCCTCTGTTTCTCAATTTTCTCACCTACGAAACAGAGAATATGAACAGCTCGTAATTCATAAATAATATATGTTTCTCTAGTTCTTTCATTTGCTCCTTTTCGTTTTGCTGGTCAACACTCCAAAAGCTGTTAAAATTTCTTGTCAGATTTTCGTATTTGAAAAGGAGATCTCTGTCCAGGAACGCAACCACATCTTCTACTACTGAAATCTCTCTCATGTGCATGTGAGATTTTGTTTTAGACTCTTTACATCGCATGTAGTCTTTTTTAAAAAAATCTAATATTTAATATTATAAAACAGTTGTTCGTAGCTATTTCTTTGCTACACTTGATGTTGGCACTCGCTTCAGTACAACTGTATTGCACTCTTGAATTAGTCTGCTTATTGACCTTATCCTTTGACATTTGTTCTGCAACAGAAAATGCAAGATTTACTTTATCCTGCTGTATCTAGTTTTATCCTCTACCCAAATAAAATTCTTATATCCTCTTAATCTATTTTCAGTTTAGTATGGAACTGTTTGATTAAAACAGATGGTTTAGCGAACTGATGGATTTACAAAGTGGGAACTTTTTACTTTTGCCCAAAAACAAAATGGTAACTAAAACGTAAGAAATGGCTATTATTTGTAGAGAATTCTACAGAAGATGCTTTGATGTTCTTCCAGAATTAGGATAGGATGTGGGGAATGTTAATTTATGAAATGCTATTGCCAGAAGACTTCAGGATTGCTGTACCATGCATATATATAATATTACTTGATATATGTCAAAGGGTTGTCTACCGTACTTATTTGGATGTAATTGCCAAGGGGTCCTCAAATACATCTTTTCGTTCAGGTGATTGGCTAATAACTTCAAAACACAGCAATGGCCAACCTCCAAGACATTGGCTTGTCGGCTGCTATCAATATTCTATCAGCACTTGCATTTCTAGTGGCTTTCGCTATATTGCGACTCCAACCCGTAAATGATAGAGTGTACTTCCCAAAATGGTATCTCAAGGGGATAAGAGGCAGTCCAACCCGCTCAGGAACATTTGTGAAGCAGTTTGTCAATTTGGATTTCCAAACATATCTAAGATTTTTGAATTGGATGCCAGCAGCTCTGAAAATGCCGGAACCTGAGCTCATTGATCATGCAGGCCTTGATTCTACCGCATTCATTCGGATTTATCTTCTTGGGTATGCCTTGTTGTTTCTAATAATTCGGATTTATCTTCCTAGGCCTGCCTTATTGTTCCAAAAATCTTATGCATTGACTATTTCTCCTCCAAGTTTAACTCTTATTCCAACATATGTATGGAAGATATTTGTTTTTTCCCATTTTGTAATTTTATTTGATTCTTAGCTTATGGTTTTAATTGTTTACAAGAGCATGCCCGTTATCTTTTTGTGCATCAACTTTATATTTCTCTATAACCAGGTTTGAAGTTACAGGAAAGTAACATCAAAGCCTTTAGTTTAATTCCTTCATTGTTTGATGGCTGTCTAACTCGTAGGCCATCACATGTAGGTTGAAAATATTTGTGCCCATCACTTCTCTTGCTCTAGTGGTTTTGGTGCCTGTTAATTGGACCGGTAAAACTTTAGAGACAATACAGAATGTAACATTTAGTGACATTGACAAGCTCTCCATATCAAATGTCCCCTCTGGATCAGACCGGTTTGTAACTATTCTCTTTCTGATTTCCCTCTACCTCTGGTAATTTTGTTTCTTAGTGATGCTGACTGTATTCCATACACGACATCCATCATGGAAGTTCTTTCAACTTCCACTTTGTTGCTTCTTGGAAATTCTTCTGATGATTAGACTGGTGATATCATCCTCTATGAATTTTTTTTGTTTCCAGATTTTGGGCACATCTGGTGATGGCATACGTATTCACGTTTTGGACATTCTTCGTTCTCTACAATGAATATAAGATTATGGCGAATATGAGATTAAAGTTTTTAGCATATGAGAACCGTCGTCCAGATCAGTTTACAGTTAAGTTCTTTTTTTCACAAAAGTACTAGCTGGTTACTCATTTATAATTCTGATGCATGATGTTGTTGTTTCTGGTATTTTTTTCTAATCCCTAGGAGTTGATACTTACATTTTATTTTCCTCTTTTTTTCTGGTAAGCAATAATGCCTTTCCATTGAGTATGTGGTATTTTCTTAATCTTCATCTTCAAGCATGTCATCTCATTTGGCTACTTTTCCCCCAGTGTCTGGTAACAAGATTATTACCATCAGTAATCTTCGAAGCAAATACATATTACTCCTCTGTTAAAGCTTTGAAACTTGTATATCTTACTACCTCATCTCTAGCTGATGATTCTTTAGAATAATTCTGCAGGTCCTAGTGAGAAATGTTCCTCCAGATACAGATGAGTCAGTCAGTGAGCATGTTGAGCATTTTTTTTGCGTAAATCATCCAGACAACTATCTCACACATCAGGTACAATCTGTGTAGTTCAGGAAAATATTGCTTATTGATTAACTTTCTCTCCCGTGCAGCTTGATCAGAAAGCATTGCCTTTACCACATAACTGGAGTTTTATTGACACAACTCTGTTTCTTCCTAATAATAGGTTGTGTACAATGCAAATGAGCTCGCATCCTTGGTTGAGAGGAAGAAGAGCCTGCAGAATTGGCTTACTTATTACCAGAATAAGTATGAAAGAAATTCTTCGAAGAGGCCAACCACTAAGGTTATCATCTATAAAATTATAATTGTCTGGTTTAGATGTTACATTTCCTTGTTTCATATATAGTCTCTCCTTTGTCAGTGAGAATAGCATCCTAAAGAAGGCTGCCTAAAACTCTGAATTTTGTTGACAGAGTGGACCTTGGGGTCTCTGGGGAAATAAAGTTGATGCAATAGACTATTACTCTTCTGAAATTGAGAAGCTAAGCAAAGAGGTAACGCTTGTTTCTATGCCTAAGTATCAGTATGATGATTCTGGATATAGATGTTAATTATGCGGTTCAAATATTATTTTGAAAGGTTGACATATACTATGAATCTCGTACGCACTTATACGGTAAAGGGCTGACCATAAATAAACACCACTAGTTTTTTTCTGCATCGTTTCATTTGCAAGAAAATCTGGAACTCCATATCCAGTGTAGGCGAGGTTACATTGTAGGATATATAAAATAGTTGTTGTAACCATTTTGTTCGTTTTGTTGGCGTTCCTTTCTGGGCAGGAAGAAGTTGAACGACAGAGGGTTATAAGTGATCCAAATGCTATTGTTCCTGCTGCCTTTGTCTCGTTCAAGGGCCGATGGGGAGCCGCTGTTTGTGCACAGACTCAACAATCACGAAACCCCACAATCTGGTTAACAGAGTGGGCACCAGAGCCACGTGATGTTTATTGGCCTAATCTTGCAGTACCATATTTCGCGCTTACTATTAGAAGACTGCTGATGGCCGTTGCTCTGTTTTTCCTCACCTTTTTCTTCATGATTCCAATAGCATTTGTTCAATCACTAGCCAATATTGAGGGTATAGAGAGAGTTCTTCCCTTTTTGAAGCCATTAATTGAAAAGTAAGGAATGGAATCATCATTTTTCTTCCCTCACACATTAAATGCTTGTTATTGTTCTTCAATTGTATTACCCTTGTAGACTCCCAATTTATTTTTCTAGAAATGAACAGTTGGGTATCTTTTTTTACTGTTAGGAAAGTATAACTTTATTTGTGCTTGATATATGTGCAGTGCAAACTAGTTGTTTACAGATTTCTTATGAAAATAGTTGATAACGAGACTGGCTTAATAGAACTTATATTTCATTTTCAATTGGGTTTATCCAACCCCTTTCTGTGCATTTTGTTTCACATTCATGCTTCTCAATTGTGGATTTATATTAACACTGCAGGCCAACAGTGAAGTCCCTGGTTCAAGGATTTCTCCCTGGAATTGCTCTGAAGATCTTTCTGATCTTACTTCCGACCATTCTCATGCTCATGTCGAAAATCGAGGGCTATACATCTCTCTCATCTTTGGAGAGGAGGTCAGCTGGAAAGTATCATTTGTTTATATTCGTAAATGTCTTTCTTGGGAGCATCATAACAGGGACAGCACTTCAGCAGCTTAAGACATTCCTAAAAGAGGCCCCAACAGAGTATGTTATAATTCCAAGGACATATTGCTCTGGCGGTCCTATACTTCCTATATATTTTTACTTGTGCATTTACCATCCCTGAGTTTTAAATTCGTGGTAGTTCAACGTAGGATGAGACAGGGATATAAGTTTCTACGGCCTTTCCTATTCTTATCCTGATTTTTGTATATGGTGTTGTTTCAGGTTTCCGAAAACAGTCGGCGTCTCAATTCCAATGAAAGCGACATTTTTCATTACGTACATAATGGTTGATGGCTGGGCTGGTATAGCTGCAGAAGTCCTTAGATTGGTTCCTTTGATCATCTTCCACTTGAAGAATTCATTTTTGGTAAAGACAGACAAGGACAGGGAGCAGGCTATGGATCCAGGTTGCTTGACTTTTGCCACATCTGAACCGCGAATCCAATTGTATTTCTTGCTGGGTTTTGTCTATTGTGTGATCACGCCTATCCTTCTTCCTTTCATCATTGTCTTCTTTGCATTCGCCTACTTGGTTTTCCGCCACCAGGTAACCTCAGCCAACACCCCTCGATCTTCATATCTGGATATGCTTCTATCACTATTTATCCAATTATAATCATGTTCTAATATATTTCTACACTCTCCTTCTGCTGGTAGGGAAAATACTTGTGGCCTTAGATATGTTATTTGTTTTTATTTTTTGCTAGATAATCAACGTGTACGATCAAAAGTACGAGAGCGGCGCAACTTTCTGGCCCGACGTTCACCGGCGACTGATCATTGGAATGATAATATCTCAGCTACTCCTAATGGGACTCATGAGCACTAAAAATGCAGAGAATTCAACTCCACTGCTCATCGTACTACCTATCCTCACTATCTGGTTCCACATATTCTGTAAGGGACGCTTCGAGTCAGCATTCGTGAAGTTTCCTCTTGAGGTCAGTACACCAAGTTCTCTCAACATTAGATACGCATGAATTAGATTTAAGACGACGCTAATGATGCTTAAAAAGATCCACTTCATTATTGTCTTCCTCTTCGGATCAATTGGCCTATAGCCCTCTTTCTGTAAACATTGTTAACTCGACGTTGGACATGTTTTCAGGAAGCAATGGTGAAGGATACACTAGAGAAGGCAACCGAACCGAACTTGAACTTGAAAGCCTATCTTCAGGATGCTTACGTGCACCCTGTATTCAAAGGCGGAGATCTATACAAGCACTTGGTTATCGATGAGGAGGAGAGCAGCCCGCTTGTACCCACGAAGAGGAAGTCGGACCGCGGCAGCAAGCTCAATTCCGGGAGAAATTCCGATGTGGACCAATGATCACACCATATCTCTCTTAGTGCTTAATGTATTATGCCACTTCCAATTAATCAACGCTCTATTAATTCTTCCCCATTATAGATGTATATGTAGTAAGGTGCAACAACCTGGTGGTACAATTCGGTTTCCACTGTCCACTATAGATTGGGTGAGTACAAAATTGTATTATCACTAATCTATCATAAAAGGTTAAAAAATGTGAAGGAAGTAGATGTGAATAACTCAATAATGACTAGAAGTAATTAGAAGGTACAACTATATTTAAATATTAAATTATGCACTAGTTGCATTAAATACATGATTAGTTCTCAGTCATTATAAACACTCTCTTATCTTGTAATACAAGGCTCATTACTATAACAAATTAATAGATTTGCTATTACTCCTATTAGTTATATCAATATTATTATCTCCCAAGATTTTATAACATTAACTAGTTGTTTGCCTATGCCGAGCGAATGAGATGAATGCAAAGTTGAACTAGTTCATAAAATAATAATTACTTACGATTTGTTGTATGGGATATTGGAGAACTAAACGGAAGCCCTAACTCATGAATAAGGGATTAAATCAAAATAATTTTGGTTGTAGTATTAACTAAGTTTTTATGTTTTTTATTCAATGTTGGTGCGAGCGATAACTCATTATTTATTTAAGCTCAGATTAAATTATGATTTAGAAAAATTACAAAATTATTAACAAAGTATTGATAATCAAGTTTATCGATCTATTTAGTATCATAAAAATAGAGAATGAATCTTGCACAAGTAATCATGCTTTGTAATGTGTTACGTTACCAATAGAATATTATTAAAATATTATTTGACTCTATAAACCCATTTGTAACTAATGCCATGTGGATGAGAATTACGAGGTACCAAGTCCTAAGTGTAGTTGGTCAAGTGATTTGTGTATTCATTATGGATTGCATTAGTCTAGTAAGGATGATATCGTGCCTTGATCAATGTGTGGGTTCCTATAAAGATAATGCAATTGCCATAGTGTCGATGGTAGTGTTATCTTGAATACTAGTAACCATGTGACGAGATAAATAGGGTAGTGCATATGATCAAATAGTCTCATATGCACCACCCTATTTAGTGGAAGAGGTTATGATCTAGAAGTTGTGTGAGAAGAATCATAGAGATTATGATCTAGTTGAAGAGTAGAAATAGATAGAAAAGGCTAGGTCAAATATGGAGTGAGAGTTGCTTCTTAGGATTCATGTGATTAATTAGTAAAGAGAAACATAGTTTCATTGAAAGTGACCGTGTAAGAGAATTAATACATTTATAGGCCACATATTTAGTAGGGTAATGGGGAAAGATAATGGGATGAGAACGAAACTTGAGTTTATGAGCATTATAAGGTCAAAGATAAGGGAAAGATTGACACCAAAGATGAACAGAATGTGATAATTGGATATAGAGTGATGTAGGAGTTGAGTGGGAGGGGTGATGTGCGAAATTGAAGTGATTAGGTAGGTAATTAATTAGTGATGAAGACAATAGTTTCAAATAAAGACTCCTAAACTTTATGGGTATAGAGTGATGTAGGAGTTGAGGGGAGGGGGTAATGTGCGAAATTGAAGTGGTTACGTAGGCAGTCAAAGACAATAGTTTCAAATACAGACTTCTAAAACTTCATATAAAACTTATTATGTATAAAAAGAGTAAGACATGGATGATATGTTGTTAGACAACAAACACAATTAAAAATGTTGTGTTATTGGAGTTTAGTTTGAAAATTAATGGAAATAAATTTAAAATATTGTGTACATTTTCATAATAAAAAATTACGAGAATTTAATATAATCATTTATAAATTTAATATAGTAGGAATGTTATATGTGAGACAGAATTAGAGTTGTTCCCTAATTATCCAAATATTACATGAAATGAAAAATGAGGAGAAAGCCACTTAGTTTATTAAATATTTTGAAGATAAGAAATGTTTAACAATAAGATAGGTTGATGCCAGATGAATTATAACGTACATAACTAACAAATGCTAAAAAAATTTGAGAAGAGGTTGAACCGATTAATAGGTAATAGAGATGGACTTTACATCTCCCACGTAACAATTAGTGCAAATATTCTTAAGAGTGAAATGAACATAATAAAATTTAAAATAATAAGTATTGATTCAACTCGAATTGATTTCAATCAATTAAGTGAATATAATTAGTTTAAAATTATATTGATCTTTATAATTTAGGATAATTATTTTATAATTTTGTAATATAATTATATATATAAATTTATAATTATTATATATTTTTGTGCATATAATTTTATAAATTATATAATTAGTAAATTTTATGATTAAAATTTTATTTTTATATACACTTTTAACAAATAGAGATTTTTTGTATAATAATATCAATTTGTGCACAACAAATAATTCACTAATTTTATGATATTTTAATTTTATATACGGTAATTATAATTATATAAATAGTCATTTATAGAAAAATTAATTTATGTAAATAAAATAATTTAGATAATTATATACAATTAAATAGTCATGTATAATAATATCATGTATCAACAGTAAATGTATTTTATAATAAAAAAATATGAAGTTTACGTAAGTTATTTTATTTACAACAATATTAATTTATGTACATAAAATAATTTATTATGATTAAAATATTTTAATTTTATTTACATTAGTTATTTTATGTGCAGTAAAATTAATTTATATAAATTAAATAATTTAGTATAATTATATACCAGTCTTCCTCGTATCAAATTATAATATAGTAAATATTTTATATAAGTAAAAAATTATAATTTTATTTACAAGATATTTTAGGTGCACCAATATTAATATATCTATGGTAAATAATTTACTATAATTTAATATAAATTAAACAATTTAGAATAATTATGCAAAATACTATATTGTATCGGCTTATGTACAATAAATATTTTCCATAATTAAAAAAAATTAATTTCTTTGTACAAGCTATTTTATGTACAACAATAATACTTTATGTATAAGAAATAATTTATTATAATTAAAACTTTTAAATTTTATGTATAATAGTTATTTTATTTTATTTTATGTGTAGTAAAATTAATTTATGTAAATTAGATAATTTAATATAATTATGTACAATACTACCGATATCAAGTTACCATTCAATAAATATTTTTTATAAGTAAAAAATTATAATTTTATGTAAAAGATAAAATTAATTTATGTAATATAATTTACTACAAATATTAATTTTATCTCATTTTTTTGCACGCACACCAATAAAGGAAAATTTTATAACAAAATATCTCTATTAGACCTAGCCACAAGTGCGAGTCACTCGAACTCATCCGCCTAGTTCTGAGTTCGATAAAAAAATTTTGTAACAAAATATCTCTATATTAGACCTAGCCACAAGTGCCAGTCACTCGAACTCATCCGCATAGTTCTGAGTTCGATAAAAAATAAGGATATGATCGATAGAGAGGTTATGTTCAGTGAAAATGGAAAGGAGAAATCCTTATTATTGTCTGCGAGGTCAAGGATCGAAAAAAAAACTAGAGGGAACCACTTTGAACCGGGTTTGGGTTGATAAAATCATAAAATCACCTGAATTTTTAAGTGTGTAAAATTAAAATTAAATTAAGCGGTTATTAAATCAATTTAATATAAAATTAAATATAGAGTTTTTAGATATTTAATTTTCTCAAAAACTAGCCACAAAAGGGGTGAACGGACAAAAAACAGTAGAATCGGGAATAAATTCGTTAAAAATTAGTTCGATATAGTGCATATCGATCGATGTGTGATACCGGGCGCACGCACACGCAATATATGCGGCCATTCACCTATGTGTCATCTTCCTCACATGACAAACAAACCGGATTCCCCTGTTTTTAACCGATTACTCACACAAACAAATTGAATATATTGCTTCAGAAAATTAATTTATTGCTAGAGCCACATGCTATGAAATGAAAAAAAGAATGATTTGGATATATAACCACGCAAGTTTAGAACACATCCATATAAAGATGGGGTTTCCCCTTATCGGAATTTACTTGTAATTCTCTTTAAACCTCAATATGCTCCCACTCTAGTAACCCGACTACTAGAGAGCATGGCTCCTCCGTGCTACCACCTCCGATTACCGACTTGGTACCCTTAAAAAGCTATGGACCCCATCTTTCTATTGCCACCTCACTCGACCCTCAACTTCGCCTCTACAGTTTTCACTAAGATCAAACGTACCTTTGAAGTACTTGAAGTGAAAACCTATTTTTTCAAAAATAATCTCACTTGAATGTGTGAATCTGCTTAAAATAAAATTTGGGAGTTATTTTTGTTGAGAGCCTGAATCATGTACCCAATATATTGGATATTACTCTAGTAGGCCAAAGGCCACGATTTTGAAAGTGAAGTGAGCATACAACCAGTGAAAACGAGTTTAGTCCTGTAGACAAACTTTGATTTTATTGAGCCTGATAAAAATTATCATAAATGGATAATATGTGTGTTTCAACTACTTAGTCGAAGTTGGGTTGTAGTTCGTTGGGCAGTATGTAAACCCCGTCCCTTAAAGACAAGGACGTCGGGGAAAGAACCGATCAACTCCGATGAGAAAACTGAACCGGTTCACGAACCCCACCCGTTAGAGAAAGGGGAAAACGAGAAATTTACAAATTTCGAGTGATCTAAAGAGTAATAAAAGTCATGGAAAAGGACTTTGGGATGAATTGGAAGTGAAAACCAAACCAGTTTAGGTGAACCGAACATGGATTGAACCAATTTGAACCACTATTGAACCAATTTCTAAATTTATTTTTCTAGATGACTTTAAATATTCAAATTGGAGAATTGAAGCCACCATTGGATAGATAATGAATTTAGAAAATTTTAATTTTGAAAAACTCGGTCGAAACGGGCCTGCACCGGCTAGTTTAAGCATTGAACCCGGTTTAGACCGGTATGGTCCGATTCGAAATAGTGTCGTCTTCTTCCTTTAGATGACAGGACTATTCACTCAACAGAAAAGCGAGCAGCGCTGACGAAGATGAAAAGTCTCCGTTCAGGGCGTTTCAGGCCATTAATGATCGCCATAAAGGCGTCAATCGGATGACCAAGGAGTCCCCGAACTCCCTATATAAAGAGCTCCTTCTCATTCATCCTCCTCACACCTAAAAACTACTCTCTCTCTCCACTGCTTCAATTTTCGATGAAGCTCGAACTAGAGCTCTAACTTGGGATTTTTCTAAGCCAAAAAAGGTGAGGTCATGTTCCTTAGACTTAGGGAGAAGTCAGCTACCCAACGACGGTCACCATTCGATTCGAGGATCGCCGGCATAATCAAACAGTGAAGCAGCTCCGGTAGACCGAAGCTACCCTATTTCAACTAAGTTGAAAATGGCCGAATTAAGCTCTTCTCAGTTTAAACCAAGCTCCCCCAACACTTTCACAGCCTCATACGACCAAATTAGAGTTGAAAGGTAAGCCAATTTGGCTCCCCTCTATTAATTTCGATTAGCATTAGAGAGAGAAACGATGAAACTTCACCGACCAAATTTTCATTTTTTTTCTTCATTAATTGTTTCAATTCTTGATCCTAGGAGGATCCTCAGGAAGAGAGCTACTTGCCTCGATCGAAAGCTCGAACGGCCGCACCTCCGACAATAAACTTTCGAAGCTTTCTCTCTCTAAGTTTAATTTTCTGACAAATCTCCGTTTGAGCTCAATTCAGACCCAAATGATGCGATTCAAAGTTCCATTGAATCATGTGTAAATGTAGGAACTGATTCATACCTTCAATTGGATCAATTAACCCTAATTGAATGGTCAATTTGATGAAATCAAATTTGGCCAGTTTGAAAGGGGGAAATTGGGGATTCATAAAATTGAGGAACTAAAGTGCAATTTCCAAAATTAAGGGCCAATTGGCCATGGAAAAGATGTTGGAGGACCAATTGGTCAATTTTTTAAATTTATTGGGGTCAAATTACCATTTTTGTAAAGTAGGGGTAAAATGGTAATTTTTAAAAAGTTGGGGACCAAATTGGAAATTTGGGAAACTTGAACCTCTTAATTGAATTTGAATAAATTGAGGACCTAAAGTGAATTTTAGAAGTTTCCGAACTCTATTTGGGGAAAAGTTAGTATTAGGTACCTAAAGTTAAGGAAAAAAACTTTAGGAACCTAAATGCAAATAACCGAAAATATTGGGCATTTTGTTCATACGTGAGGAATTAAGGCTATTATTCAAAATGTTAATAAACAAGGATGTTCCAATTGTGTAGGAGCACAAAGGACTAGAAACGCCAGCAAGAGAAGCTCGTGTCAACTTGGAAAATCAACTGAGGACGAACACGTCACGGTTAACGGGTGAGTAAGATTATTCACATCATACCCGGTTGGGATGATGAGCACCTCAGAAATGAAAAATCACTACTATGTGAAATTATAACATCACACCTGATTGGAGTGATGTGAGAACTACGTAGGAAAACTATTTACCAGTTGTAAGTAGATCATACCTGGTTGGTACGATGAACTTCTTAGAAGGAAGTAGAAAACCCAATTACCAGTTGTAAGCGGAGATATCATCACACCTGGTTGGTGTGATGGACGAGTTGAAAAGTTATTTTGTCAGAAGTGTTCTCCCTTGACTGTGTACCAATGCTTAAAACTTTTGGGAGACCTTCTTGATAAGAGCTAGAATAGCTCAGATAGGCCAGTGGCCCTCGGTTTTAGAACTTGGAGGCTAAAATGCCCAATTTTTAAAAATCATGTATAGTGGGCCCAAGGCTAGTTGGCACGAACAAGAGCTCGTAAATAAACATGAGGATAAGCCATGAAAATTCTAACTGAATAATTTATGTGATTTGGCCATGGTACCAAGATAGGACCGACATACTCAATGGACTAGTGGCAGTGTGACATGACTAGGTCGACGGACCGGTCTAGACAAATAGCTACAAGTCGAGTTGAGGGTCGGGGCCATTGGACTAGTAGCACCAAAGATAAATAACTTTATGGAAAACTTTGTTTGTGCATGCACTTGAGTTTCGGGACCATCAAGAAGCTCAAGAGGGGTAGTGATGTGTCCTAGGGGCTACTGGACGACATGGTGGAGATAAGGGCAGTTTGTCATGCCAGTAATCAGGAAAGCTCAATGTAGCTTCATGCGCATGAGACTGGGGTGGGGTTGGGATGAGGTCCCCGTCCTCATGTGGACATGAAGTATTTTAGGTCTAAGTGTTAAACATTAGAGATGTTCACTTAGACTCTGGGTTGAAGTCAGTGACTTCTATGAGGGTGGATGGTAAAAACGCTCCAATCCACAAGTAGGTGTAGTCGGTGTAACCGCATCTCGCGAATATGTGTATGTACCCTTCCTCATGAAGGGCGTGTATTGTTTGTGAAACACACCTAATATAAAAATGGGAAATAGGTTATGAAAACCTTGTAAAGGATTTAAGAATCCTTGGAAATGAATTGGTAAACCTTGGAAAAAAGTTTTGAAAATCAGAATTTGAAGAAAAGTATTTTTTAAATGAAATAAGGAGTCTGGCACACTCCAATTAAAATTGTTCTTGTAAAAAATCTCATCCAACACCCATTCACTAAGTTGTTGAACTCATCCCTTCCTTTTACCCCCTTTTTAGGTAACCAAGGGAAAATCCACTTAAAGTTGATCCTGCAAGACATGTATGTAAGGTTAATATATTCAATTTTGATTAATGTTATTCCAGGAAAGGTACAAGTGAAAAAAGAACGTCTTACTCCCCATGACTTAGAGAAGGGGAAAACCCTTAATAAACTGAAAGAGTGGCGGGTTGTTCACAGGGATCCGACCAAACCTGGTCGAGGCGTGACACAGTAGCACAAAGAGAAAGGTCTTAATAAAAAGACTATTGATTATGTTTATTGAGATACAGATCCATTGAGTTACCCAATATGAGGTAATGTTGGTTTTAAAGACTACTAGACAGCTTAGGGAGCATAAGGGAAGTATTGCTAGTCCAATGTGACTTGAAGTTGTGGGAGCTTCGTGACCATTGAGACTCTGAAAGAAGGGGTAGAGGTCTCGTCCAAAAATAGGTGATAAGAAGTATCGAAAAGGTCTGGGGTTGGGCAATAGTACTCACACAAACTATGTGGTAAAGATGGTAGCCTCTCACTAAGATGGATGATAAAGTCGCTCTGTGCCACAAGTGAAACAGTCATGAACTGTTCTGTGAGAGAATGACCCTTTGATAACAAAAGGTGTGTGATTGTTTGGTTAAACCAAAACTCATGAAGGATAATGGTGAAATCTATTAATGAATATAAAATCTCTTATATCCTTGAATATTAATTACCCATTCACTAAGTTGTTAAACTCACTCATCCCTTAAACCCTTTTAGGAAATCATGAAGTGGAAGGCTTGGGAAGATTTAACTGCATGGTACGTTTTATGCTTTAATAATATTTCAGTATGTTTTAAGGAAATATTCTCCTTTAAATTATGTTGAAATAATTTTGGGTTACATTTGATTCCTACCAAAACTATGGTGGTGATTAGTCTTTTTATATCGGGAGGAGTGGCGGGTTGTTCACGGGGTTACGACCAAACTGGGTCGGGGTGTGATAATGATCAATGTTGTTAGCCTCATACGAGAGTGGAGGGTAAAGGCGCTCTGGACCACAAGTGAGGCAGATAGATTTTTCTATTCTACGAATGTGTGATCCCTTTTATCAATAAAAAGGGTGTTTGGTTTGTTATTACTTGTCTGATATAAGCCCATAAAATAAAACCCTAACAAATAAAATGTAAGGGAAGTCCTTCCAAGTAGGAATAGACATGTAGTTAACTTGTACAATACAAGCCTATAATGGAAATTGTGGAAAATCCATCTAGAATTGAATAGACATATTGATTAGCTTATCTGATATAAGCCTAAGCAATAAAAGTATGAACATTCAAATCTTATTGAAGGTTCTTCCATGATAGAATGGACAAGTTGGTAGCTAGACCATATACTAAAACTACAAACCCTTTTTGGTAATCTTGAGAAAATATTTCTAAAGCATTCTTATAACTGTTTTAGAGTATATGTTGAATCATGTACATGAAGTCATGATGTAAGCTAATTCTACTCACTGAGTTGTGAACTCACTCCCTTTCAATACCCATTTTAGGAAATTAAGATATTTTTTCAAATATGTCAAAAAATTGAAA
This sequence comes from Trapa incisa, assembly GCA_030064435.1. Lineage (NCBI taxonomy): Eukaryota > Viridiplantae > Streptophyta > Magnoliopsida > Myrtales > Lythraceae > Trapa > Trapa incisa. The sequence continues at coordinate 3,138,662 of CM057770.1, read as the reverse complement.
AGTTGAAAATTTTTCAAAGGTACCTTTCATTTAGTGCTTGATCCCGATTTTATATATAAAGCTTATTTTTCAATTCCAAATGAATATTTTTGAAATATAACATGATAATTTTATTATGAGCCTTAAAACCTGTCAGACTTACAATGATTAGGCGGACATCATTGTAAAATTGGGAGTATGTGGCGGGTTATTTGCATGTTAGATCGACGAAACTCGGTTGAGTATGACATAACATGTACGATATAGATATGTTGGTCTAGTTTTTAAAGGTACTGTCTCGTATAGTTAACTTGACTCATACAAGTAATATTAGTATGCTTGAAATGTTCAATCCAAACTTGTGTATTAAAAAGATAAACTTTTAGAAGATCAAAGTATCTTTGAAGTTATAACACACTAGTTGAAAACATGAACTCTTGAATTTAAGTTTAGATAACTTAAACTAAAGCTTAAAGGCTTAAAACTCAAAAATCTTGTACAAAGATATAAGTCCATAAGCTTAATTTTACATGTAAAACAATATAGCTATAAATATTCTTTAGTATGTGTTGACTAAAATATAAGAAGTCGGGAAGTTAATCATTTCTACTCACTTAGGTTCATATCTCACCACTTAAATATCCCTTTTAGAAATTGAAGCATAAGAGGACCTTGACGATATTAAGGGATATTGAGACGTGTTAATTAATGGTATACACTTTTTAATGAAGAGTTAGTGCTTGTATTTTTCAGTATTGTCATTAAATTTTTTTTCATATTGTACAAAGTTGATTTTTTATAAAAGTTGAAATGATATTTTTATTTTAAGTCTTACTTATTATTGATATTACAATAGTGATTGTATCAACTATTTTAGCATCGATAAAATATAGCGAATTGCTTGCAAATTTGAGCGAAAAATCGGGGTATAACAATATGTGTTATTTACCTACTAACAGTTATCGATTTGACACTATTACACACCAATTTACAGCTAATAAATATGTTGCTTTGATTAATTTTGGCTGGTTTACAATAAATTCGACGGGTTACTAATTAAGATTATTTTTCTAAATTATTTTTTACTCATTTTCTATAGCTTAGGGTCAAGAATTTCCATTTTTCCTTTTTGATTTTATTTAGAAAATCACTCTATTTTTTGTTCAATCAGGTTTGATTCAAATTCAATATGATTTTAAATCAAATGTTTCTCATTTCTTAATTCCTAATCAATGGGGTGCTTTAGTATTGGAATAAGTCACTTTTACCGATTTTTAAGATATTATTTCATATTGATTTTCACATTTATATTCAACTTTTAATCTTAGTTTGAGTTTACTAGTTCAATCTCAATTTCTAGTCCAATTGACTTGATTTCACTTTTTAAAAGTGAGGATGGTTCATATTCAAATCTTGATTCACTTGTTCCACCTTATTAGATCATCGATTAATATTATGCGCTTTGATTTGAACACCAATGTGCCCAAGTCACTCGAATTCGGATTCCGATCCACCTGATCAACTAATTTGGATCCCGACACATCCTAGTTCAGCTACTCTTTTATATAACCCAATTTCGAGATTTGAATCATATCACTTGCTTGATTGGATTTGATCGGGTCGGGTCCCAAATGATCTCGAAGCTGGACGGACCCGAATTCATGGGACCTACACCTGAGTATATTTTTGACAACCCTAATTTCAATTAATATCTTAAAGATCATATGATACATTTTATTCCCCTCTTCTTGGCATGAGCTCCTAACTTCATGTATCTATTCTCCTCGGAAAGAGGAAAAAACCATTAAAAAACTATCCAGCTCAAAGTTCGTGAGTTTGCGCAATAAAGCAAAATGGCTCAAATTTGAAATTGTTTTGCCCAATCACTCGAACAATTTCACACCTAGCCACGGTTCTGGTCTGACTCAAAGTACGAACACTCGAAGGCTTGAGATTAGTCTTCACATCAATTGGCCGGTTCAAACCACAGCGTGGTTACGAGCGGGGCACCTAAGTTATTAGTATAGTGATTTCCAATTTGTTTTAAATCATTATTAGTCTCTCTTAAACGTTGTACGTGGGATTGTGGAAACTCAACACTGTCCGTTGTCCATTTGCTCAGCAATGCGCGAGAAATTAGGAGCAAAACGGCCAGCAATTCAAACACACAAATGGAATGAACGAACCTATTCAACTCTAAAGTTACTCTTTCCCCCATCGAACCTTTCCAACACGTACGTCATTCTATATGCTCCGAGTTATGACCTGAACTACCGAAAACAGTAATCTCGTGAGCAGGCTGCGGTACCGGTGTATAAATGGAAGAAAAGAAGAGATTGAACTGCAAGCTGTGGAGCTTCTCCTACCTCAGTTAGCAGGTTTCTTCTTGGTACAATGGAGAGATCCAAGGTTGCGGTCACTTTAGTGCTGTATTATGTATCACTCGCATTTCTCAGATGTGAAGCCGAGGGACAGGGCGATGGGCAGGTGCGGCCGATGCAGGTATCCACACACTTCTGCATGTCTCAATTTGCCCTGGCGAACCGGGCCTGCAATCATTTGCCTTATATCCTAGTACCCCCTGAACCAGCTCCATTGCCTGCTGGAATACAGAACCGCTCTGACGAGTATCAACACCATCGTTACAAACATCATCATCATCATGACTGCCACCATCACAAACATCACCGTCATCACCATTGCCACCACAAACATCACCATCATCACCACAAACACCATCACCATCACCATCATCATCATAATCGCCCTACTCCCAATCCCATCCAAGTGAACTGTTGCCAATGGTTAAAATCGGTGAACGTTGGTTGCGTGTGCGACCTGCTCGCTCTGCTCCCAGCGTTCTTAGCGAACCCCTTGCACATGTACACCGTGACCGTGCCGAATGCCTGCAAAGTTACATACTCGTGCCCAGGAAGGTTCATAGATTCGTCTGGTTAATACTTAACCCATGCGTTATCTTTTGGGATATTTGGTGCGGAAAGTCTGATGTCACATACTAGATAAAAAAAAAAGGAAAAGCAAAGTCGTGTTGATATGTCAGCATGTTACTATTTACTTGCAGGATTGGGAACTTGTCTACCTTTAATGATATAATAATTCGTATTTTCACAATTCTTCGCTCAATTCATCAGTTGGGAGACAAAAGAAAACCTTCTTGAGTGGGGCTGTTAGTCGTGACTATTTTCAGCCTATAGCAAACATAGAATTCTGGCAAGGTAAGACAACTTACGAATCTAATTAGCTTGACACTTTTTTTTTTCTACATTATCCGATATGCAGAAAGTATCATCAAATAACTACCGAAAATAACAAGCAATTAAAGTAGTTAAATTTCAAAAATTAAAATTGTTTTTTTTGTAAAAATTAGGATTATTATATATATATATATATATATATGAGATTGTTAAATGAGGTACCTTATACAAATATTAATTGAGAAATACTCCAAACACCTCAAGTCGATTTCCGTCTCATTCTCAACTCTGGTAGAGCATTCATTCATAAGTCTTTGATCGAAGGCATAAGTAAAAGTTCTCCTCGATATTCACATTTGAAGCTGCTGATATAGGTACTGGGAATAACTCATGAAAATGGGTTGTTTTCTTTATTTCGGATAAAAAAACATACTGATGGGATATAGTTCATTATGTATAATTTTTTTTCATTTATCCTTATTGAGACGGATATGTGATACATTTGTTCGCTAAAATATGTGTCCTTCAATTTGTAAAATACTAATTATTTAGTCCCTCAATTTTTATTTCTTTCAATTTACTCCTTCCATTTCGGAAATTAACATTTTCGTCCTTTTGGTCACACTCACACACATAAATCCATGAACAGCAAGATTAAAATCCCTCGAGTGCATGGCGTGTCCCCCCTAAGTTTTCCCTTTGGAACCCCATTCTCGTTTCAATGCCGCTGGCCGATTCGATCACCGTCTTTAGGATTCGGGTGCCTTCATTCCCTTCCCTTTTCCGATCTGATCCGGTAGTCTTTAGGATTCGAGTATGTTCATTCCCTTCCCTTTTCCCCTCCACCGGTTGGAGATTGTTGGAATTAGACTTCTTGAGTACTCTCATTGCCTTGCATTATCCATATCTCAGTTGAATCTTTTGTATTGAAGCCATCATTTTTTCGTTCAAAATCTTGAGGCGCTGGGAGCTCGCAAAATCTCCTGAAAGAGACTTCAAGACTTCCTATCATACTTGGGTGCATCGATGATGCTCATATTGGCCCTGTTATTGGCCTCAGGGGTCTGGGATTCGAGCGACTCCATTCCGTACCCAACTCTTTCGTTCGTAAACTGCCACTCACATCATTGGCACTTGGGAGTCAACCCTCCCACCGTAGTTGTAGCTTGATCTACTGTTCGTGGTGATGAATGGATAGTGGGTTGTAGCATTTCCTCCGATAGGGACCACTCGTTATGTGTTCTTCACTGTGTTAGTTTATGTTGGTTATGATTCTATTATTTTATTATTTATTTTCCTCTTGTAGAACTAGTTTAGCCGACCGAGGAGGCACTTTAGATGGCGGGAATTATCTCAAGCACGAATGGCAGCAATATCTTAGGTATTTGATTGCCTTTACAAAATCAGTGGTAGTTATTGCAAAGATATTAGCTGACAGAAAAAATCAAATTGGGTACTTTTATGGGTGTCTCAAATGGTTGTGGAGGGAATGTAATCCCAAAAAAATGGAAGCATTTGGAAGCTAATACATTTTTTTTAATTTGTTGATCCTACTAAAGTATTGGATTTGAGTATTTGGTCATAGAAATTTTTATGTGGATAAGAATAAGACAATATTCTTACTCAATTAGAGCTAAAACAAATTTCTATTTGGTTAGAAATTTATGGATTAGTTCAATTCTATATTAATCAAAATAATGGCTCCAAGATTGGGAAGTGTATAAAAGTTGATGACCCCACTTAGGTAGAACAATAGTCTATATATAAGATGCAAAATTATTATAAATATTGAAAATTTGCTAATTTTTGGTGTTTAGAGTGCTAACCCTAATGGAGATAATATTTTGTTATAGTTCATATATGAGTGACTCTCTTCCTTTTAATTCAAAAGTAGCAGATTATCTCACATAATAAAGTAGTGTAGAGAGAAACTTGTGTGCTAGGCAATTTTTGACCCTTGACTAAGAGTTGGGGTTAGAGAAATTTTAAATTTTAGTCATAGGACTCATCTGAGTAAAAATGAGCAAGCCCACCAATTTTATTACTTCAGGTTATAGAACTAATGAAAAACTATCATATTCTCTCGATAATATAATAATAAATACCTTCACTAAAATAGTACCAATAATACAAAAGTTTCATAATAAAAACTAACAAAATTTAGCGAAAATTTAAAATTTTCATAAAAAAAATAATGTATCCAAAAACAAGTACATATTTCTCATGAAAATGTAGCAACTAATCAGCAAACATTGATTTAGTTTCCATACACCCTTTTTGAGTTCCATTCCTCCATTGCATGCGTTTGGATGTTGAGGTTGTCATTGGGTATTTTGTACTCATTTGCACACACTTGTAAATGGTTTGTGGGAGTGCGAGCTTACAGCTTAAATATGTTTACCAACTTCTAGTCACGACATGGTTTACGACCCGGTTTTCACTACATCTTTTTATTATATTTTTAATGATATCTTACTTATATTTTTTTACTTAATTTTCCTCGTAATAGTCTTTTAACTCATATTTCTTTAACTTGAAAATTCAATTCTCATTTCAGAATACAAACATCAAATGCACACAATTAACCCTCGAGTTCTCACACATACAAACTCGAGGTGTGAAGGGTATGTGCATCTTAACGCACTCCCAAGGAACATTTGTAGATGATCGTTCCCAATTGAAACTCAATTTTATAAAATCACATTTTGGTCCTTCGAATTTTTGAAAATTTCCAATTTTCCCAAAGTTTCCCCCAATTCCAACTTCCTAACATAGCCAAATTTGATTTCATCAAATTGCCCGATCAAACACTTCCAATTATTGAAATTGAAGTTGAAATTGAGTTTCTACATGTTCATATGATTCTCTAGCATTTTGAATTGCAAGTTTTAATGTCGGAACGAGCTCAAACGGAGCTTCGTCAGAAAATAGACTGTAGAGAGAGAAAGCTTCGATTGCTCACCAGTGAGGTCGCGACGGTCTAAGCTTTCTATATGAGCATAGTTCTCCTACTCAGGTTCTTCCTAGGATCAAGAATGACATCAATTGGTATCAAATTGGATTAGAATTCTGTCATTGAAATTCGGCCGACTCTCTCTCTAACACTGATCGAAAATTGTAGAAGGGAGCCAAATTGGCTAAACCAAGCTCTTCCAACACTCCCTCATCCCTCATTTGACCGAATTAGAGCAGAGAGGTAAGCCAATATGGCTCCCCTCTAAAATTTCTTATCAGCGTTAGAAAGAGAAACGATGCAACTTTACTGACTAAATTCTCACTCAATTCGACATAAATTGCTGCAATTCTTGATCATAGGTGAAACCTCAGGACAAGAGCTATCTGCCCCGATCGAAAGATCGGACCGCCGCACCTCCGACAGTAATCTTTTGAATCTTTCTCTCACTACGCCCAATTTTTCGGCGAATCTCTGTTTGAGCTCGTTCCGGTCTCAATTTATTAAATTCAAAGCTCAATTGAATCATATGGATGTGTAGGAACTCAATTATACCTTTAATTTCAAATTAACCTTGATTGAATAGTCAATTTTATGACATGGTTTGTAAATGGTTTGTGGGAGTGCGAGCTTACAGCTTAAATATGTTTACCAACTTCTAGTCACGACATGGTTTACGACCCGGTTTTCACTACATCTTTTTATTATATTTTTAATGATATCTTACTTATATTTTTTTACTTAATTTTCCTCGTAATAGTCTTTTAACTCATATTTCTTTAACTTGAAAATTCAATTCTCATTTCAGAATACAAACATCAAATGCACACAATTAACCCTCGAGTTCTCACACATACAAACTCGAGGTGTGAAGGGTATGTGCATCTTAACGCACTCCCAAGGAACATTTGTAGATGATCGTTCCCAATTGAAACTCAATTTTATAAAATCACATTTTGGTCCTTCGAATTTTTGAAAATTTCCAATTTTCCAAAAGTTTCCCCCAATTCCAACTTCCTAACATAGCCAAATTTGATTTCATCAAATTGCCCGATCAAACACTTCCAATTATTGAAATTGAAGTTGAAATTGAGTTTCTACATGTTCATATGATTCTCTAGCATTTTGAATTGCAAGTTTTAATGTCGGAAAGAGCTCAAACGGAGCTTCGTCAGAAAATAGACTGTAGAGAGAGAAAGCTTCGATTGCTCACCAGTGAGGTCGCGACGGTCTAAGCTTTCTATATGAGCATAGTTCTCCTACTCAGGTTCTTCCTAGGATCAAGAATGACATCAATTGGTATCAAATTGGATTAGAATTCTGTCATTGAAATTCGGCCGACTCTCTCTCTAACACTGATCGAAAATTGTAGAAGGGAGCCAAATTGGCTAAACCAAGCTCTTCCAACACTCCCTCATCCCTCATTTGACCGAATTAGAGCAGAGAGGTAAGCCAATATGGCTCCCCTCTAAAATTTCTTATCAGCGTTAGAAAGAGAAACGATGCAACTTTACTGACTAAATTCTCACTCAATTCGACATAAATTGCTGCAATTCTTGATCATAGGTGAAACCTCAGGACAAGAGCTATCTGCCCCGATCGAAAGATCGGACCGCCGCACCTCCGACAGTAATCTTTTGAATCTTTCTCTCACTACGCCCAATTTTTCGGCGAATCTCTGTTTGAGCTCGTTCCGGTCTCAATTTATTAAATTCAAAGCTCAATTGAATCATATGGATGTGTAGGAACTCAATTATACCTTTAATTTCAAATTAACCTTGATTGAATAGTCAATTTTATGACATGGTTTGTAAATGGTTTGTGGGAGTGCGAGCTTACAGCTTAAATATGTTTACCAACTTCTAGTCACGACATGGTTTACGACCCGGTTTTCACTACATCTTTTTATTATATTTTTAATGATATCTTACTTATATTTTTTTACTTAATTTTCCTCGTAATAGTCTTTTAACTCATATTTCTTTAACTTGAAAATTCAATTCTCATTTCAGAATACAAACATCAAATGCACACAATTAACCCTCGAGTTCTCACACATACAAACTCGAGGTGTGAAGGGTATGTGCATCTTAACGCACTCCCAAGGAACATTTGTAGATGATCGTTCCCAATTGAAACTCAATTTTATAAAATCACATTTTGGTCCTTCGAATTTTTGAAAATTTCCAATTTTCCCAAAGTTTCCCCCAATTCCAACTTCCTAACATAGCCAAATTTGATTTCATCAAATTGCCCGATCAAACACTTCCAATTATTGAAATTGAAGTTGAAATTGAGTTTCTACATGTTCATATGATTCTCTAGCATTTTGAATTGCAAGTTTTAATGTCGGAACGAGCTCAAACGGAGCTTCGTCAGAAAATAGACTGTAGAGAGAGAAAGCTTCGATTGCTCACCAGTGAGGTCGCGACGGTCTAAGCTTTCTATATGAGCATAGTTCTCCTACTCAGGTTCTTCCTAGGATCAAGAATGACATCAATTGGTATCAAATTGGATTAGAATTCTGTCATTGAAATTCGGCCGACTCTCTCTCTAACACTGATCGAAAATTGTAGAAGGGAGCCAAATTGGCTAAACCAAGCTCTTCCAACACTCCCTCATCCCTCATTTGACCGAATTAGAGCAGAGAGGTAAGCCAATATGGCTCCCCTCTAAAATTTCTTATCAGCGTTAGAAAGAGAAACGATGCAACTTTACTGACTAAATTCTCACTCAATTCGACATAAATTGCTGCAATTCTTGATCATAGGTGAAACCTCAGGACAAGAGCTATCTGCCCCGATCGAAAGATCGGACCGCCGCACCTCCGACAGTAATCTTTTGAATCTTTCTCTCACTACGCCCAATTTTTCGGCGAATCTCTGTTTGAGCTCGTTCCGGTCTCAATTTATTAAATTCAAAGCTCAATTGAATCATATGGATGTGTAGGAACTCAATTATACCTTTAATTTCAAATTAACCTTGATTGAATAGTCAATTTTATGACATGGTTTGTAAATGGTTTGTGGGAGTGCGAGCTTACAGCTTAAATATGTTTACCAACTTCTAGTCACGACATGGTTTACGACCCGGTTTTCACTACATCTTTTTATTATATTTTTAATGATATCTTACTTATATTTTTTTACTTAATTTTCCTCGTAATAGTCTTTTAACTCATATTTCTTTAACTTGAAAATTCAATTCTCATTTCAGAATACAAACATCAAATGCACACAATTAACCCTCGAGTTCTCACACATACAAACTCGAGGTGTGAAGGGTATGTGCATCTTAACGCACTCCCAAGGAACATTTGTAGATGATCGTTCCCAATTGAAACTCAATTTTATAAAATCACATTTTGGTCCTTCGAATTTTTGAAAATTTCCAATTTTCCCAAAGTTTCCCCCAATTCCAACTTCCTAACATAGCCAAATTTGATTTCATCAAATTGCCCGATCAAACACTTCCAATTATTGAAATTGAAGTTGAAATTGAGTTTCTACATGTTCATATGATTCTCTAGCATTTTGAATTGCAAGTTTTAATGTCGGAACGAGCTCAAACGGAGCTTCGTCAGAAAATAGACTGTAGAGAGAGAAAGCTTCGATTGCTCACTAGTGAGGTCGCGACGGTCTAAGCTTTCTATATGAGCATAGTTCTCCTACTCAGGTTCTTCCTAGGATCAAGAATGACATCAATTGGTATCAAATTGGATTAGAATTCTGTCATTGAAATTCGGCCGACTCTCTCTCTAACACTGATCGAAAATTGTAGAAGGGAGCCAAATTGGCTAAACCAAGCTCTTCCAACACTCCCTCATCCCTCATTTGACCGAATTAGAGCAGAGAGGTAAGCCAATATGGCTCCCCTCTAAAATTTCTTATCAGCGTTAGAAAGAGAAACGATGCAACTTTACTGACTAAATTCTCACTCAATTCGACATAAATTGCTGCAATTCTTGATCATAGGTGAAACCTCAGGACAAGAGCTATCTGCCCCGATCGAAAGATCGGACCGCCGCACCTCCGACAGTAATCTTTTGAATCTTTCTCTCACTACGCCCAATTTTTCGGCGAATCTCTGTTTGAGCTCGTTCCGGTCTCAATTTATTAAATTCAAAGCTCAATTGAATCATATGGATGTGTAGGAACTCAATTATACCTTTAATTTCAAATTAACCTTGATTGAATAGTCAATTTTATGACATGGTTTGTAAATGGTTTGTGGGAGTGCGAGCTTACAGCTTAAATATGTTTACCAACTTCTAGTCACGACATGGTTTACGACCCGGTTTTCACTACATCTTTTTATTATATTTTTAATGATATCTTACTTATATTTTTTTACTTAATTTTCCTCGTAATAGTCTTTTAACTCATATTTCTTTAACTTGAAAATTCAATTCTCATTTCAGAATACAAACATCAAATGCACACAATTAACCCTCGAGTTCTCACACATACAAACTCGAGGTGTGAAGGGTATGTGCATCTTAACGCACTCCCAAGGAACATTTATAGATGATCGTTCCCAATTGAAACTCAATTTTATAAAATCACAATTTGGTCCTTCGAATTTTTGAAAATTTCCAATTTTCCCAAAGTTTCCCCCAATTCCAACTTCCTAACATAGCCAAATTTGATTTCATCAAATTGCCCGATCAAACACTTCCAATTATTGAAATTGAAGTTGAAATTGAGTTTCTACATGTTCATATGATTCTCTAGCATTTTGAATTGCAAGTTTTAATGTCGGAACGAGCTCAAACGGAGCTTCGTCAGAAAATAGACTGTAGAGAGAGAAAGCTTCGATTGCTCACTAGTGAGGTCGCGACGGTCTAAGCTTTCTATATGAGCATAGTTCTCCTACTCAGGTTCTTCCTAGGATCAAGAATGACATCAATTGGTATCAAATTGGATTAGAATTCTGTCATTGAAATTCGGCCGACTCTCTCTCTAACACTGATCGAAAATTGTAGAAGGGAGCCAAATTGGCTAAACCAAGCTCTTCCAACACTCCCTCATCCCTCATTTGACCGAATTAGAGCAGAGAGGTAAGCCAATATGGCTCCCCTCTAAAATTTCTTATCAGCGTTAGAAAGAGAAACGATGCAACTTTACTGACTAAATTCTCACTCAATTCGACATAAATTGCTGCAATTCTTGATCATAGGTGAAACCTCAGGACAAGAGCTATCTGCCCCGATCGAAAGATCGGACCGCCGCACCTCCGACAGTAATCTTTTGAATCTTTCTCTCACTACGCCCAATTTTTCGGCGAATCTCTGTTTGAGCTCGTTCCGGTCTCAATTTATTAAATTCAAAGCTCAATTGAATCATATGGATGTGTAGGAACTCAATTATACCTTTAATTTCAAATTAACCTTGATTGAATAGTCAATTTTATGACATGGTTTGTAAATGGTTTGTGGGAGTGCGAGCTTACAGCTTAAATATGTTTACCAACTTCTAGTCACGACATGGTTTACGACCCGGTTTTCACTACATCTTTTTATTATATTTTTAATGATATCTTACTTATATTTTTTTACTTAATTTTCCTCGTAATAGTCTTTTAACTCATATTTCTTTAACTTGAAAATTCAATTCTCATTTCAGAATACAAACATCAAATGCACACAATTAACCCTCGAGTTCTCACACATACAAACTCGAGGTGTGAAGGGTATGTGCATCTTAACGCACTCCCAAGGAACATTTATAGATGATCGTTCCCAATTGAAACTCAATTTTATAAAATCACAATTTGGTCCTTCGAATTTTTGAAAATTTCCAATTTTCCCAAAGTTTCCCCCAATTCCAACTTCCTAACATAGCCAAATTTGATTTCATCAAATTGCCCGATCAAACACTTCCAATTATTGAAATTGAAGTTGAAATTGAGTTTCTACATGTTCATATGATTCTCTAGCATTTTGAATTGCAAGTTTTAATGTCGGAACGAGCTCAAACGGAGCTTCGTCAGAAAATAGACTGTAGAGAGAGAAAGCTTCGATTGCTCACCAGTGAGGTTGCGACGGTCTAAGCTTTCTATATGAGCATAGTTCTCCTACTCAGGTTCTTCCTAGGATCAAGAATGACATCAATTGGTATCAAATTGGATTAGAATTCTGTCATTGAAATTCGGCCGACTCTCTCTCTAACACTGATCGAAAATTGTAGAAGGGAGCCAAATTGGCTAAACCAAGCTCTTCCAACACTCCCTCATCCCTCATTTGACCGAATTAGAGCAGAGAGGTAAGCCAATATGGCTCCCCTCTAAAATTTCTTATCAGCGTTAGAAAGAGAAACGATGCAACTTTACTGACTAAATTCTCACTCAATTCGACATAAATTGCTGCAATTCTTGATCATAGGTGAAACCTCAGGACAAGAGCTATCTGCCCCGATCGAAAGATCGGACCGCCGCACCTCCGACAGTAATCTTTTGAATCTTTCTCTCACTACGCCCAATTTTTCGGCGAATCTCTGTTTGAGCTCGTTCCGGTCTCAATTTATTAAATTCAAAGCTCAATTGAATCATATGGATGTGTAGGAACTCAATTATACCTTTAATTTCAAATTAACCTTGATTGAATAGTCAATTTTATGACATGGTTTGTAAATGGTTTGTGGGAGTGCGAGCTTACAGCTTAAATATGTTTACCAACTTCTAGTCACGACATGGTTTACGACCCGGTTTTCACTACATCTTTTTATTATATTTTTAATGATATCTTACTTATATTTTTTTACTTAATTTTCCTCGTAATAGTCTTTTAACTCATATTTCTTTAACTTGAAAATTCAATTCTCATTTCAGAATACAAACATCAAATGCACACAATTAACCCTCGAGTTCTCACACATACAAACTCGAGGTGTGAAGGGTATGTGCATCTTAACGCACTCCCAAGGAACATTTGTAGATGATCGTTCCCAATTGAAACTCAATTTTATAAAATCACATTTTGGTCCTTCGAATTTTTGAAAATTTCCAATTTTCCAAAAGTTTCCCCCAATTCCAACTTCCTAACATAGCCAAATTTGATTTCATCAAATTGCCCGATCAAACACTTCCAATTATTGAAATTGAAGTTGAAATTGAGTTTCTACATGTTCATATGATTCTCTAGCATTTTGAATTGCAAGTTTTAATGTCGGAAAGAGCTCAAACGGAGCTTCGTCAGAAAATAGACTGTAGAGAGAGAAAGCTTCGATTGCTCACCAGTGAGGTCGCGACGGTCTAAGCTTTCTATATGAGCATAGTTCTCCTACTCAGGTTCTTCCTAGGATCAAGAATGACATCAATTGGTATCAAATTGGATTAGAATTCTGTCATTGAAATTCGGCCGACTCTCTCTCTAACACTGATCGAAAATTGTAGAAGGGAGCCAAATTGGCTAAACCAAGCTCTTCCAACACTCCCTCATCCCTCATTTGACCGAATTAGAGCAGAGAGGTAAGCCAATATGGCTCCCCTCTAAAATTTCTTATCAGCGTTAGAAAGAGAAACGATGCAACTTTACTGACTAAATTCTCACTCAATTCGACATAAATTGCTGCAATTCTTGATCATAGGTGAAACCTCAGGACAAGAGCTATCTGCCCCGATCGAAAGATCGGACCGCCGCACCTCCGACAGTAATCTTTTGAATCTTTCTCTCACTACGCCCAATTTTTCGGCGAATCTCTGTTTGAGCTCGTTCCGGTCTCAATTTATTAAATTCAAAGCTCAATTGAATCATATGGATGTGTAGGAACTCAATTATACCTTTAATTTCAAATTAACCTTGATTGAATAGTCAATTTGATAAAATCAAATTCGGCCAGTTTGAAAGGAGGAAATTGGTGAAAGGTTTTGGGAGAAATTGGGGATTTTGTAAAATTGAGGGACCAAAGTGCAATTTCCCAAAATTGAGGGCCAATTGGCCATGAAAAAGACATTGGAGGACCAATTGGTTGATTTTTGAAATTTATTGGGTTCAAATTGCCATTTTTGTTAAGTAGGGGCAAAATGGAAATTTTTGAAAATTTGGGAACCAAATTGGAAATTTGGGAAACTTGAACCCCTTTTTGTGATTTTGAATAAATTGTGGAACCAAAGTGAATTTTAGAGATTTCGGGACTCAATTTGGTGAAAAATTAGTATTAGGGACCTAAAGTTAGGGAAAAAGAACTTTAGGGACCTAAATGCAAATAATTAAAAAGTTTGGGCATTTTGTTCATACGTGAGGAATAAAGGTTATTATGTCAAGTGTTAATAAAAAAGGATGTCCAAATCGTGTAGGAACATGAAGGATCGAAACTCCAGCAAGGATAAGCTCGCGTGGTGGCAAAAAGTCGATTAAGAGGAAATACACTACGAATATTGGGTGAGTGAGATTATTTACATCATACCCGGTTGGGATGATGAGTATCTCGGAAATGAAAAACCACTACTATGTGGAATTTTGACATCACACATGGTTTGGGTGATATGAGAACTACGCGAAAAACTATTTATCAGTTGTAAGTAAATGATACTCGGTTGGTATGATTAACTTCCTGGAAGGAAGTAGAAAACTCGCTTACCGATTGTAAGCGGATATGTCATCACACCCGATTGGTGTGATGGACGAGTTAAAAAATTATTTTGTTAGAAGTGTTCTCTCCTAATTGTGTATCAATGCTTAAAACTTTTGAGAGACCTTCTTGACTAGAGTTGGAATAGCTCAAATAGGCCAGATGCCTCGGTTTTCGAACTTGGGGGCTAAAATGCCCGATTTTTTTAAATGACGTACAATGGTCCCAAGCCCTAAAATATGATAATAAGCCCTAAAAATTCCTAGATGGATGATTATGTGATTTGGCCATGGTACCAAGACATGACCAACATACTTGATGGATTGAAGGCAGTGCGATAGAACCAGGTCGACAGACCGATCTAGACAAATACGTGTAGGTCAAGTTGAGGGTTGAGGTCGTTGGATCAGTGGCACCAAATATTAATGGATTTATGAAAAACATTATTTGTGCATGCACTAAGGTTCGAGACCATCAAGATGCCCAAGAGGGGTAGTGTAAACCCCGCCCTTTTGAGTTAAGGAAAATCGGGAAAAGAATCGATCAAACCGAGTAAGAAAACTGAACCAGTTCACAAACCAGATCATTTGGGAACGAGCAATTTGAAAATTTAAAACTCATGGGTGATCCAAAGGGTTCATAAAACCTTACAAAAGAACCTTAGGACAAATTGGAAGAGAAAAAGTAGACCAATTTAGATGAATCGGATCCATCTGGATTGAACCAGTTTATGAACCAAGTCGGTTCATGAACCAGAACCGATAGAGAAAGGGCAAACTGAGAAATTTATGGATCCCGAGTGACCTAAATAGTCCCAAATATCATGGAAATGGACTTGAGAATGAACTGGAGAGGGAAACCAAACCGGTTTAGGTGAACCGGATCCAAATCGGATTGAACCACTATTGAACCAAAATTTATATTCATTTTTCTAAGTGGCTTAAAAAATTTAAATTTGAGATTTGAGGCCACAATTGGATAGAAAATGAGTTTACATGAATTTAGAAATTTTTAGATTTGAAAAATTCTGTCAAATTGGGGTGAACCGGCCGATTTAAGCTTTGAACCTAGTTCGAACTTGTCTGGTCCGGTTCATAACAGTGTCGTCTTCTTCCTTCAGACGACAACACTGTTCACTCACCGGAAAATCGCGTAGTGCTGGCGAAGCTGAAAAGTCTCTGACTATGGAGATTCAGGCAATGAATGACCGCCATTAAGGCACCAATCGGACGGCCAAGAAGTCCTCAAGCTTCCTATATAAAGACACCCTTCTCATTCATCATCTCCACACCTGAAAACTTCATTCTCTCTCAGCTGCTTAGTTTTTCGGTGATGCTCAAACCAGAGCTTCGATATAGGGTCATTTCTGAGCCAAATAAGGCAAGGTCAAATTCCTTAGAATTGGGGAGAAGTCAACTACATGCATGTAGTCTCCATTTGCTATGAGAGTCGCCAGAGAAACGCTGGCGTGATGGAACAGTAAAGTAGCTCCAGTGAACCGAAGCTGTCCTATTTTGGCCGAGCTGAAATCGGCCAATTCAAGCCCTTCTCAGGCCAAACCAAGCCCTCCCAACACCTCCATAGCCCTCCTATAGCTGAATTAGAGCTGAAAGGTATGCCAATTCGGCTCCCCTCTACAATTTCCAATCGGTGCTAGAGAGATAACCGACAAAACATTGATGATAAAATTTTCATTTAATTCGGCATCAATTGATGCAATTCTTGATTCTAAGATAAACCTCAAGATGAGAGCTATTTGCCCAGATCGAAAGCTCGAACCGCCGTGTCTTCGACGGTGAAAAATTGTAGCTTTCTCTCTCTACAGTATGTTTTCGGGCGAAGCTCCATTTGAGCTTGTTCCGGTGTCAAAACCTGTGATTTGAAGTTCTATTGAATTGTATAAAGATGTAGGAACTCAATTTTAACTTTAATTTCAACAATTAGAAGTGTTTATTTGGTTAATTTGATGAAATCAAATTCGGTTGTGTTAGGAAGTTGAAATTAGGGGAAAATTGGGGGATTTTGAAAATTCAAGGAACCAAAATGCAATTTTGTAAAACTGAAGGTTAATTAGGCATGATAAGAATGTTAGAGGGCCAATTGAGCAATTTAAAAATTTTTGGGGTGAAAGTTACCATTTTTGTAAAGGAAGGGCAAAATGGTAATTTTAGAAAATTTGGGGGCCAAATTGAGAATTTGGAAAACTTGAACCCCTTTTCATGAATTTGAATAAATTGAGGTCTTATGATGAATTTTAAAAGTTTTGGGGTTCAATTTGAGGAAAAACCGGCATTAGAGACTTAAAGTTAAAGAAAACTAACTTTAGGGACCTAATTACAAATAAATAAAAAGTTTAGTTTTCTCATTCATTGGAATGAATGGAGGCTATTAGGCCGAGAGAAAATGAACAAGGATGTTCATATTGTGTAGGAACATGAAGTACCGGGAATGCCAACAAGGACAAGCTCGCGTGAATACAAATAATCGATCAAGAGGAATTCACTGCACGATCGAGTGAGTGGGCTAATTTACACTTCATACTCGGTTGAGATGATGAGCACCCTTTCTAAATTGGAAGCCATCATGAGTGAGATTTTTATATCATACCTGGTTGGGATGATAAGTATCTCGGAAAAAAAAATTCACTAGTTAGTACTATTTTAAACATTACAACTTAGAGAAGTGATGTAAAAATGACGTGAAAAAACTATTTATCAGTTATAAGTAGATCATACTTGGTTGGTATGATGAAAACTTTCTCGGAGGTTGTGTAAAACCTATTCATCGATTATGAGTGGAGATGTCCTCACACTCGGTTGGTATGATGGATAGTTGAAAAAAATATTTTGTTGAAAGTGCTCTTCCCTAACTTTGTGCCACTGCTTAAACCATTTGGAATACTTTCTTAACAGGAGATCGAATAGCTCTGTTTGGGCGGAGGCCTCAGTTTTGGAACTTGTGGGCTATTATGCCCAATTTTGAAAATCTCGAATAGTGGGCCATAGGCCAGTTGGCATGAGTAGGATGTAAACCCCACACTTTTGAGTTAAGAAAAACCGGGAAAAGAACAGATCAAACCGAGTAAGAAAATCGAGCCGATTTACATTTGAGAACACGCAATATGGAAATTTACAACTTTCGGGTGATCTAAAGGGTTCATTAAACCTTGAAAAAGAAATTTAAGAAACTTTAGAAAACAAAAACCAAATTGGTTCAGGTGAACTAGATTTCATAAGAACTTCAAAGTTAAGCGTGGTTTCTCAAGAGTGTGCTTTCTCGAGAGTAGTGTGAGGATGGGTGACCTCCTAGAAAGTATGAATTTTTTTTGTAACCTGAAATTTCGGTAAAATTTTTTTATGTACACCTTATCATAAATAACCATAAATTAATATATATTTAATTATTATAATTAATACCAATAATTTAATACCTAAATTAAATTATTAAAATTAATACAAATAATTTAATACCGAAATTAAATTATTGTAATTAATACCAATAATTTATGGCAATATTAATACTAGTAATAAATCTCGCCCATTTAATATACGAGTTTTACGCTTATATAAAGAGGTCATCGCCATTTCATTCTCCTCACACCTGAACACTTCTCTTTCTCTTTCTCTACTACTCTATTTCTTGGTAAAGCTCGAACCAGAGCTTCGACTTGAACAAAGGTCGGGCTCTTTAGAACCGGGGAGACGACAGCTATCTGATAGCAAACTCTAGTCAATCCGAGAATCGTTGGAGAAGCACCGACATGATGGAATAGTGAAGCAACTCTGGCGGACTGAAGGTGCCCTATTTTGGCCAAGCTAGAATCGGCCATTTCAAGCCCTCCTAAGGCCAAACCAAGCCCTCTCAACACTTACTCAGCCTTTCCACGGCTGAATTAGGACCGAAAGGTAAGCCAATTCGGCTCCCCTTTACAATTTTTTATTGGTGCTAGAGAGAGAGTCGACCGAATTTCAATGACGAAATTCTAATCCAATTCCGCATCAATTGATGCAATACTTGATTCTAGGATTAACCTCAGGATGAGACCTATCTGCCCAGATCGAAAGCTCGGACCGCCGTGCCTTCACGGGTGAGTAATCGAAGCTTTCTCTCTCTACAGTCTATTTTCCAGCGAAGCTCCGTTTGAGCTCGTTCCGACGTTAAAATCTGTGATTCAAAGTTTTTTAGAATCATATGAACTTGCAGAAATTTTGGAATTTTTGGGGCAAAACTTGTCATTTTTGTAAAAGAAGGGCAAAATGGTAATTTTAGAAAAATTGGGGAACCAAATCTGAAATTTGGGAAATTAAACCCCTTTTTGGTGAAATTGAACAAATTGAGGTCCCAGGATAAATTTTAAAAGTTACGGGACTCAATTTGAGTAAAAATCAACATTAGGGACCTAAAGTTAAAGAGAAATAACTTTAGGGACCTAATTACAAATAACTAAAAGTTTGGATTTTCTCATTCATTGGAAATGAATGAAGGCTGTTATGCCGAGTAATAATGAAAAAGGTTGTTCATATCGTGTAGGAACGCGAAATACCAGGAACGCCAGCAAGGACAAGCTCGTGTGAATACAAAGAACCAGTCTAGTGGAATTCACGACATTAACGGGTGAGTGGGTTTACTAACATCATACTCGGTTGGGATGATGAGCACAACTTAAAGATAAAAACCACTTAACGGTTGTGAGTGAAAATTTTATATCATACCTGGTAAGGGATGATAAGTACCTCGGTATAAAAACTCACTGTTTAGTGGTATTTTAATCATCACCACTTAGAGAAAGTGATGTGAAAATTATGATAAAAAAAAAAAACTACTTACCGATTGTAAGTAGATCATACCCGGTTGGTATGATGAGACTTCCTCGAAGGAAGTTGAAAACCCGTTCATCGGTTATATCGGTCGGTATGATGGACAGTAAAAACCTATTTTTGTCGGAAGTGCTCTCCCCTGACTGTGTGCCAATGCTTAAACAATTTGGGAGACCTTCTCGATGGGAGCTCAAATAGCTCTTATAGGCCGGGGCCTCGATTTTGGAACTTGAGGGCTAGAATGCCCAATTTTTTTTGAAAATCTCGTATAGTGGGCCCAAGGTCAGTTGGCACGAGCAGGAGCTCGTAAACGAACATGATATATGTGCCATAAAACTTAATAAGTGAATTGTTTGGCCATGGTACAAAGATGGGACCGACATGCTCAGTCAACTAGCGGCAGTGCGACATGATAGGTCGACAGACCAGTCAAGACAAACAACTACGGGTTGAGTTGAGAGTCGGGGCCGTTGAACCAGTGGCACTACAGATTACATGACAATATAAGAAAACATTATTTGTGCATGCACTCTGAGTACGGGATCATCAAGACGCCCATGAGGGGTAGTGATGCGTCCTAAGGGCACTGGACGACCTAGTGGCTATAAGGGCAGTTCGTCGTTCCAAGTGTCTGTGTGAAATCTGGAGTAGCACCAAGCGCATGAGACCGGGGTGGGGACAGGATGAGGTCTCTATCCTCATACGGACGATTTCGGGATTGTGGGTCAGATGTCGCATACATCCACTCATTCCTAGGGTAGAAGTGGTCGTACTTCTATCCGGGTGGCAGAAAAAGTTGCTCCGAAGCCACTAGCGGGTTCAGTAGTGACATTTACTTGCGAATGTGTGTAACTTTCATGATGAAGGATGTGTGTTGGGTGATGACACACCAGTACCTAAGAAATAATAGAGAAACCCAAATTTTTAAATGAAGGGATTTTTTTTTAAAAGAAAGGTTTCTGGTACACTCCATATAAATGTTTTTCTTAAAAGTTAAAAGTAGATCTTTGAAAACCCATTCACTGAGTAGTCGTACTCACCCCCTCCCTTATATCCCTTTCAGGAAATCCCGAAAAGTCTACCTTGAAAGACCATAAACTAAGATGCCTGTAAGACAGGTATGTAAAGTTTAAAATTTCATGCAATTTTGATTATGCTATTCCAGGAAATGGTGCAGGTTTAAACGACACCTTACTCTTTATGGATTATAATAAGGGGAAACCCTTTAATAAACCGGGAGAGTGGCGGGTTGTTCACGGGGATTCGACCAAATGGGGTCGGGCCGTGACATAGGAGCTCATAAATAAACATGGGATATATGCCATAAAACTTTAAAAAAATGAATTGTTTGGCCATGGTACCAAGACAAGATCGACATACTCAGTCAACTAGCGGTAGTGCGACATGACCAGTCTCTGCACTAGTCAAGACAAACAGTTATAGGTTGAGTTGAGGGTCGGGGTCGGTGGACCAGTGGCACCACAGATTATATGGCATGATATGAAAATACTGATTGTGCATGCACTATGTGTACGAGACCTTCAAGATGCCCAATAGGGGTAGTGATGTGTCCTAAGGCCCTGGACGACCTGGTGGGTATAGGGGTAGTTCGTCGGACCATGTAACGTTGCGAAGCTCGACATTGCTTCAAGCGCACGAGACCAGGGTGGGGTCGGTATGATGTCTCTGTCCTCATCTGGACACAGAGAATTGTTATGGTATTTAGGGTCGGATGCCACGAACATCCACTCATTCTGAAGGTAGAAGTGGATGTGTTTCTATCTAGGTGGCTGGTAAAATCACTCCAACGCCACAAGTGGGTTTAGTGGATGGGCTGGCCTACAATTGTGTGTTTTTGACCTTAATGATGAAGGATGTGTGATGGGCAATGACACACCGTGATTAATAAGAAATGGTGATAAAGCAAAGATTTAAAATTAAAGGATTTTTAAAAAGAAATAAGCAATCTGGCACACTCTAAATAAACCTTTTTCCTAAAAGTCAAATTTTGAAAACCCATTCACTCAGTCGTTGTACTCACCCCTCCCTCATATCCCTTTTCAGGAAATCACGGAAAACCTAACCTCAAGGACCACCAACTAATACGCCTTTGAGACATGTTTGATAAATTTAAAATTTTATGCAAATTTGATTTATGTTATTCCAGGAAAGGTGCAGATTTAAAAGACGCATTACTCTGTATAGTTTATAACAAGGGGAAACCCTTAAATAAAACGGGAGAGTGGCCGGTTGTTCACGGGGATCCGACCAAACTAGGTCGGGCGTGACAGGTAGTGATAAGTTGTAAGGGCTATTGGACGACATGGTTGAGATAAGGGCAGATTGTTGTACCAGTAGTTAGGGAAGCTCGACGTAGCTTCATGTGCATGAGACTGGGGTGGGGTTGGGATAAGGTCTCTGTACTCATACAGATATGGAGATGATTTCGTGTTTGAGGGTCAGATGTTGCAAACATCCACTCATTCCTAGGCTAGAAGTGGACGAGCTTCAATCTAGGTGGCCGGTAAAGTTGCTCCAACACCACAAGTGGGTGTAGTGGATGGGCTGCCCTACGAATGTGTGATCCCTTCATGATGAAGGGCGTGTGTTGATTGTTAAACACAATGATTGTGGATAATGATGAAAGTGTTTAAAAACCAAAATTTGAGGGATGGATAATATTAAAGGAAATAAGGAGTCTGGCACACCTCAATTAAAAACTATTTTTATAAGAACTCTTTTTCAAACACCCATTTACTAAGTTATAGAAACTCACCCACCTTTTCTATCCTACATCAAGATTTAAGAAAAATGACTAAGGATAACACTCGGACCTACTTTTTGTCAGGTATGCTTAAATTTTTATTTTTTTAACCTTGCATTATTATTGATTTATGTTATTCAATGGAACAAGGTTGAAATTCCACTTGGCTCCTCTTGATTAAGGAAAGGGGGAAACCACTCTTAAACCAAGGGAGTGGCGGGTTGATCATAGGGATCCGACCAAACTGGGTCAGGGCGTGACATTATTGATGGTCGGGTGATTATCATAGGGTCTGTAGTAACTTAGTGTTGACTATTAAAATTTACTCTTCCTTTCTTGTAATATTCTTGTTCTTTTGTATAATTGAAGATATCATCCTCTGTGGGCGTCAGCTACCTTACGATCATGAGGGGGTCTCCATAAAGTCTATGAAGGTTGAAGTGGTTTGGGTTTTTAGTTACTTATGTTCAAGTTTTTGGGTTCTATGAGAATTAGATGACTTATTCACTTTCTTTCTTTGTTTTCTTCAGGTTAAAGATCAAACTTGGGCATCCACTTACATGACTCGCCCTTGAAAAGTTCAATTTAATCAATTTTCCTAGCCTTTGGGTTTATGTGTGGCCCAATCTATAATATTTTCAAGCCCTTTTTTTATCATGGATTATATCTTGTATTTGGACATCCTAATATACTTGAGTATGCTTCATTGTTATATGACTCATGCATTTATTTATAGACTAATGTACATAAGCACTTCTTTAGTCAAGCCCACAAATGCCTATATTTTTTATTCAAATCAAAATTAGTAGAATTTTCTCTTATATTGAAATCTATAGTATTCTTGATAGTTCTTATATTTGAGTTGTCCCTTTCTGTTTAGTCATAATTATAAGGCCCCTACTCTTCCCAATTCCTTTTGTATAACATAGTTATGTATGTAATTGAATATTTTAATACAATCATTTATGTATTTATTTTATATTAGTACAACCTAATCTCTCTAATCTATCTTTCCTTTATATTTGATTGGAAATTAATATGATTTCATACAGGTATATAAATATATATGTATATATACCTTATTGTGTTTTAATTTTATCCTTCACAACTTATATAGTTATATATATATAATTTACAATTATATATATATATATTTATTTAAAAAAATATTTATTTTTCTCTTAAATTTAGTAGATTTAACTTGATTTCATCGAGTTATTTATTTCGACCAAATTAGTTCATATCCAATAATTAGATTTGTTCCAATTTATACCATACTATCACTCAAATTAATTGAGTTTATAGTTCCTGTTAAATTTATTATTGAAAATTTTTAATCCAAAAGTTACAATGTTACATTTCTTGTGGAACAACGAACAAGTATCAGTCCAAACTCACATTCCATTCATGATTGATACTCGAGTATGGTGTCTAACAGTTCATACTTATTTTTGTATTACCCGAGTCCATAACCATTGTGATATGGAGGAAAGAAGTAGACAATGAGAGGTAATTTGTTGAATAGGGGAGACTTGTGAGGAGCCTTAGATGATCCTGGGTGATTTTAATGTGATCCTCACTCAAGATGAACAATAGGGAGGTAGTCCTAAGGATTATAGATGTATGGCTCGATTTTGACAATTTATCAATGATTCTTAGCTTAGATAGGTGGGATTCCATAGTCGGCCCTTAACATGATCGAATAAAAGAGATCTGCCTCAGTTAGTTCTAGAAAGGTTAGACAGGGGTCTAGTATCTACTTCTTGGTTGCTCACCCTCCCTCAAACTATGTTCCTATATTTGTAGATTGTTTACAGCCAACAAAAACTCAGCCAAAGTGCTTCATATTCAAAGATAAGTGGACCCTTTAAGAGGATTGTGGATAACTAGCTGCTACAATGTGGAATTCTCAGTTGTGTAAGGATTTAAAGGGCATGGGATGTAAATTATTTTCAACAAAGAAGAAGTTGTTATGGTGGTATAAGAATTTAGTAGTAAATTCCCAAGTGTTTATAATAGAATTATAATATAAACTTAAGGCTATTCCGCATAATCAAGTCAGAGCTCAAAGGGAAAGAAATGTTATATTAGGCTAACTTAATAAGGCTTGCAAAGCTAAGTAAGTGTATTGGAGGCAACGTGCTTGGTTGAAACAGCTAGTTGATGGGGATCAAAATACAGGTTACTTCCATCAGAGTGTAATCTAGCATAAAGCCCACAACAAAATATTTCGCATTAAAGATGAGTAAGGTGTGTTGTTGCAAAATGAGGAAAAAATCATCTTAGGCTTTCTTAGTTTCTTTACCCATTTATACAAATTTGAAGGTAACATGGGATCTGAACAACTCCTAGAACATATTAAAGTTGTAATTACTCATGAGATGAATGATAAACCAGCCAGTCCAATTAGCAGGGAGGAGGTAGAATGTACTACTTTTTAATTGGGTGTAAGAAAGGCGGATTGTCACGCCCCAACCCAGTTTGGTCGAATCCCCATGAACAACCCGCCACTCTCCCAGTTTATAAAAAGTTTTCTCTTTCTCTAAACCGTGAGGAGTAAGACATCACTTTCACCTGTATCTTTCATAGAATAACATTAATCAAAATTGAATATAAATTTTACATACTTGTCTTAAGGTTCAGCTACAGAGAGATCTTTAAGGTTCGTTTCCCTTAGTTTCCTAAAAAGGGGTAAAGGGAGGGGGTGAGTTTGACAACTCAGTGAATGGATGTTGGGTGCGAGTTTTCACAAAAATAACTTTAATAAGAGTGTGTCAAACTCCTTATTTCTTTCAAAAATATTTTTTTCTCAAGTTCTGGTTTTCAAAAACCTTTTTCCAAGGTTTACCAATTCTTTTCCAAGGATTCTCAAATCCCTTCTAAGGTTTTCAAACATCTTTCCCGTTTCCATATTAGGTGTGTTTCACAAACAACACATGCCCTTCATCAGGAAGGGTGCACACACATTCGCGAGATGCAGTTACGCCGACTACACCCACTTGTGGATCAGAGTGTCTTTACCATCCACCCTAATAGAAGTCTTTAACTTCTACCCGAAGTTTGAGTGAATGTCTCCGACATCCTACCCTCAGACCCAAAATACTTCGTATCCATATGAGGATAGAGACCTCATCCCGACCCCACCCCGGTCTTGTGCGCATGAAGCTACGTTGAACTTCCCTCACTGTTGGCATGACAAACTACCCACATCTCCACCATGTTGTCCAATAGCCCCTAGGACACATCACCACCCCTCTTGGGCGTCTTGATGGTTCTGAACCTCAAGTGCAAGCACAAAAAAAGTTTTCCATAAAGCCATTTATCTTTAGTGCCATTAGTCCAATGGCCCTGACCCTCAACTAAACCTGCAACTATTTGTCTAGACCGGTCCGTCGACCTGGTCCTGTCGCACTACCGCATGTCCATCGAGTATGTCGGTCCTGTCTTGGTACCATAGGAAAATCACATAATCATTCATTAAGAATTTTTCATAGCTTATCATCATGTTTGATTACGAGCTCCTGCTCGTGCCAATTGGCCTTGGGCCCACTATATATGATTTTCTAAAAACCTGGCATTTTAGCCCCCAAGTTCCAAAAATCGAGGTCTCTAGCCTATCTGAGCTATTCAAGATCTTGTCAAGAAGGTCTCTCAAAATTTTTAAGCATTGGCACATAGTTAAGGGAGAGCACTTCTAACAAAATAACTTTTCTACTCGACCATCACACAAACCTAGTGTGATGACATCTCCACTTATAACTGGTAAGCTAGTTTTCTACTTCCTTCCAATAAGTTTATCATACCAACAGGGTATGATCTAATTACAATCAGTAAGTAGTTTTTCCGTGTAGTTCTCACATCACTCCAACTAAGTGTGGTGTTAAAATTCCACAGAGAAGTGGTTTTTCATTTCCGAATTACTCATCATCACAATTGGGTATGATGTGAATAATCCCACTCACAAGTGGTTTTTTATTTCTAAAGTGCTCACCATCCCAACTGGGGTATGATGTATAATTAAGCCCACTAACCCGATAAGTGCAATGTATTCCTCTTAATTGGCTTTTTACCACCATGTGAGCTTATCCTTGCTGGCGTTCTGGTCCTTCGTGTTCCAACAAGATTTGGACATCCTTGTTTATTAACATTTGGCATGATAGCCTTAATTCCTCATGTATGAACAAAATGCCCAAACTTTTCAATTAATTATATTTAGGTCCCTAAAGTTCATTTTCTTTGACTTTAGGTTCCTAATACTAACTTTTCCCCAAATTGAGTGCCGAAACTTTCTAAAATTCACTTTGGGTCCTCAATTTACTCAAAATCACATAAGGGGTTCAATTTTCCCAAATTTCCAATTTGGTCCCCAACTTTTCAAAAATTACCATTTTGCCTGTACTTTACAAAATGGCAATTTGACCCCAATTATTTCCAAAAAATTGACCAATTGTTCTTCTAACATCTTTTTCATGGCCAATTGGCACTCAATTTTAGGAAATTACAATTCAGTCCCATAATTTTACGATATCCCCAATTTTCCCCCTTTCAAACTGGCTGAATTTGATTTCATCGATCCAATTAAAGATATAGATCAATTCCTACACTTCCACACGATTCAATAGAGCTTTGAATCGCATCATTTGGGTTCGAATTGAGCTTAAAGGGAGCTTTGTTGAAAAACTAAACTTAGAGAGAGAAATCTTACTATCGAAGGTGCGGTAGAACGAGCTTTCGATCGGAGTAGGCAGCTCTCGTCTTGAGGATTCTCCTAGGATAAAAAATTGCAACAATTCATGTTGAATTGAGTGAGAATTTGGTTAGTGAAATTTCTTCGTTTCTCTATCTAATGCTGATCAAAATTTACAGAGGGGAGAAAAATTGGCTTATCTCTCAGCTCTAATTTTGTCCTATGAGGATTGTGGAAGTGTTGGGAGAGCTTGGTTTGGCCTGATTAGTGCTAATTTGGCCATTTTTAGCTTGGCCGAATCAGGGAAGCTCCAGTCCACCGGAGCTGCTTCACTGTTTGATTACACCAGCGCTTCTCCAGCAATCCTCGGATCGAATGGTGACCACCGTTGGGTAGCTGACTTCTCCCCGAGTCTAAGGAACCCAACCTCACCTTCTTAGGCTAAAAAAAACCCCAATGTTGGAGCTCTAGTTTGAGCTTCACCAGAAATTGGAGAAGTAAAGGGAGAAAGGAGTTTTCAAGTGTGAAGAGGATGAATGAGGAGGAGCTCTTTATATAGGGAGCTCGGGGACTCCTTGGTCGTCCGATTGGTGCCTTTATGGTGATCATTCATGGCCTGAAATGCCCTGAACGGAGACTTTTCATCTTCACCAGCGTTGCTCACTTTTCTAGCGAATGAAAAGTGTTGTCGTCTAAAGGAAGAAGACGACACTATTCCAAACCGGACATGACTGGTCCGAACCGGGTTCAATGCTTAAACCAGCCGGTTTAGACCCGATTCGACCGAGTTTTTCATAATTAAAAATTTTTAAATTCATTATCTATCCAATGGTGGCTTCAATTCTCCAATTTAAATATTTTAAGCCACCTAGAAAAATGAATTTAAAAACCAGTTCAATAGTGGTTCAAACTAGTTCAATCTGGTTCACCTGAACCGGTTTGGTTTTCTCTTCTAATTCATCCCAAAGTCCTTTTCCATGACTTTTATAACTCCTTAGGTCACTTGGGGTTTGTAAATTTCACCTTTTGCCCTTTTTCTAACAGTTGGAATCCGTGAACCAGTTCAGTTTTCTCCCTTAGGTTGATCAGTTCTTTCCTCATTTTCCTTACCTTTAAGGGACGGTTTATAACTCTCCCCTCCTTTTAAGAGTTTTTTCCCCAAAACTTATTTAGCATCCTTTGCATAGGAATTAAGTTCCTTTGTTATCATCTTGGTGTTTGTTTGACATGCTAATACTTCGGTTATTTTCACTTAGCCCTCTTTAAATCACGCACATAAGGAATTTCTTTTCCTTTACATTGTTTTACTCCCTCCATGTAGTTTACCATAACTAGTATGTCTTGTCCACAAGTCCAAAGGTATATCACTAGGTTCACATCTTCCTTTGCATTGGACATGATTCTTCCCCTTGAGGTTCTTACTCAAGATTTTAGGATTGGGAGTTCCAAGATGTCAAATCGTTCATGTGTCTAGTTATTCTCTTCATCATTGAAACCCTTAGCTCGGTATTCTTCCGATCATTACATACTTGTTTTCAAAAGTTTCGATGTTATTACCCCTTTTTCCTATTTTGACCCTTCCTCCATCTATTATTTATTTCAACTTCAATCCAAATTATGTTTGACCTTTTCATGCTTACCAACTAACTCTTCCTTACTTGAGTCACATTTTTCCTCGAGATTGTTGGACTTACATGTCCCTTACAGCATGACATACTCTAGAACCTGTCTTTGACCATTTTAAATTTTAGAACACTTTTATAATGGTTGTTCTCAACCTTCCAACCTTTCGAGGATCGTATAGCTTCATCTCTGTCTTCGTCTAGTACTATTTCTCAACTACCTTTACCATTATTCTCTTATCCATCTTGTCTTTGACATCATGTCTTACATAACCGTGTCGATCTCCTTATCCACTCTTGTTTGTTCATGAAAATTTCATGATTCCCTTATTTGGGGAGTTCTCCTTTCACGGTTTTCTTTCCCTACTATGTCCTTCAAGTCAAGACTCCCTCTTGAAGGTTCCCTTCCCACGCATTCTTACACCCTTTAGAGCTTTTGTGCACCTTTAATCATTCACCGACCTTAATTTCCTAGTTCACCCTTTACTTTCCTATCTGAGGTATCTCTGATCGCTGGGTCTTATTTCGTGTACTCCTCACCATACCCATCCTATTGCCTTTCTTGGAGTGTAGTCTCTACTACTCCATGATCCTTCTTAGTATATCATTGATCGTCCTGTTGTTACTAGCTTCTCCCTTCTGCTAGGTTCGTCTAAAGTCCTTATTTGGCTTCTTTGCTCTTCCTAAACAAGTCACAATTGGTCGTCTTGGTATACCATCATCCACTTATGCTTCTTTATTAGGTTCCTTAGCTTGGGAATTTTCCTTTTAAGGTCTTCCTTCCTACCTTTATCCTTCCACACAGGGACTCCTATCCCGGTTCAACCTCCCTAATGCTCCTTGGAGGCTTTTCCTTTATTTCCTTATTATGGATAGTCCACTTGTCATGGCATCCTTTGATGCCATCTTCCTACTTACCCGTTCCTTGGGTTTAGCTTACTCTTTTGGTCTTCCTAGTATGCTTCCTTTGATTCTTTCACCTCAGTATGCACGTCATCTCCTCATCATACGTCACTTGGTCAATTACTTCTTAGTTGAGATATGTATGCCTCCTTAGAGTTTCTTTCTTTAGGAGAATCCTTTCCCTTCTTTCCCGGAATTCCTTTTTTTTTATTCATCCTTGAGGGTATATAACCTTAACTTTCCTAATATCTTCGGATGTCATCCTTCCTTCTTCACCTTTCTTTGGAGGTTTGGTGGGTACGTCCTTAGGATTTTCTTTTACTTGTATTTCAACACAAGTTTTATAAGAAAAAGGAACTTTTATTATAATGATAACAAATTGCAGGGTTTTTAGTTATATTAGTCTAGGGGAGTTATGGTAAGCACTAGCTATAGTACTAGGCTCATCCCGTGCTTCCTCCTAGTTGAGGTTATATACTCGGGTTGGTACCCTCAGCGTAGTGGTTATGTCTTGTCCTCCATCTATTGCCCTTGGGTTTCCTTGACGTGGTTGATGGTAACTTCGTTGTGTATTACCTCGAAGGGTTGAACAACTCTTTGCAAAGTGTCCGAGCTATCCGCATTTAAAGCATGCTTGACATGACCCTTCATGGATTTTCCAGCACCTAGGGTAATAAGGGTTTCTCCTTTCTGGGGTTGTACTTTCTCCCTTTGGGCATGGTAATCGTCATTTCTCCTAAAATACCTCATTCTTGTCCCCTATTTTTGCCCATCAAGCTCCTTTTGACCTCTATGGTTGTCCTATCCTTCCTCTTCCTTCCGGCCGGCTTGCTTTATCCGACGGTGTCTTGTCTATACCAAACGTTCACACTCATGAGCCATGCTGATGATGACAACCAAATCTGTGCAACATCATAGTACTCTCATCTGGTCTCTTATATCCATGTTGAGACTGTCCACGAACCGTTGACATCTATTGGTTCAACTAAGTCTGGAGAAAAAGGCCTTAGCTCATTAAATTTAGTCTCATACTTCGATATAGAGTTAAGCCCTTGTGGGAGTCGGAGGAAATCCTACTTCTTCTCATTAATTAGATGAAGGGCCATGTACTTCTCTGCGTACCTCTCCTCAAACTGCTCTTAGGAGAGTGTGGAGGTATGTAGGCTCTGGATATTATCCCACCATCTTTTGGCACTACCCTCCAGGAAATATTCTGTCAAGATCACCATATCCTCTGGTGATATCCTGACTATCTCCATCAGCTTCTTGATGTTAGCCAACCAGTCCATGGTGGCTCTCGCATCTTTCTCTCTGAGTTACACCCTAGTTGACGGAGAGTTTTGAGATACTTGGGAATATGATTTCCTGACTGCTGGCACGACAAACTACCCTTATCTCCACCATGTTGTCCAGTAGCCCCTAGTACGCATCACTACCACTCTTGGACGTCTTGATGGTCACGAACCTCAAGTGCATGCACAAACAAAGTTTAACACAAAGTCATTTATCTTTGGTGTCACTGGTCCAACGACCCCGACCCTCAACTTGACCTATAGCTGTTTGTATATACTGGTCCGTCAACCTGGTCCAGTCGCACTGCCGCTAGTCCATCGACTGTATCGGTCCTGTTTTGGTACCATGGCCAAATCACATAATCATTCATTAAGAATTTTTCATGGCTTATCATCATTTTTATTTACGAGCTCCTACTCGTGCCAATTAGCCTTGGGCCCCCTGTACGTGATTTTCCAAAAACCAGGCATTTTAGCCCCCAAGTTCCAAAAATCAAGGCATCTAGCCTATCTGAGCTATTCAAGCACTCGTCAAGAAGGACTCCCAAAATTTTTAAGCATTGGCAAATAGTCAAGGGAGAACACTTTTGACAAAATAACTTTTCAACTCGACCATCACAGCAATCGAATGTGATGATATCTCCGCTTATAACCGATAAGCGGGTTTTCTACTTCCTTCTAGGAAGTTCATCATACCAACCGGGTATGATCTAATTACAACCGGTAAGTAGTTTTTCCGTGTAGTTCTCACATCACTCCAACTAAGTGTGGTGTTAAAATTCCATAGATAAGTGTTTTTTCATTTCTGAAGTACTCATCATCCCAATCGAGTATGATGTGAATAATCCCACTCACAAATGGTTTTTCATTTCCAAAGTGTTCACCATCCCAACCGGGTATGATGTATAATTAAGCCCACTCACCCAATAAGTGCAGTGTATTCCTCTTAATCGACTTTTTACCTCCACGTGAGTTTATTCTTGCTGGCGTTCTGGTCCTTCGTGTTCCTACATAATTTGGACATCCTTGATTATTAACATTTGGCATGATAGTCCTAATTCCCCACATATGAACAAAATGCCCAAACTTTTTAGTTAATTGCATTTGGGTCCATAAAGTTCCTCTTCTTTGACTTTAGGTCCCTAATGCTAACTTTTCCCCAAATTGAGTCTCAAAACTTTCTAAAATTCACTTTGGGTCCTCAATTTACTCCAAATCATTTAAGGGGTTCAAGTTTCCCAAATTTCCAATTTGGTCCCCAACTTTTCAAAAATTACCATTTTGCCCGTACTTTACAAAATGGCAATTTGACCCCAATTATTTCCAAAAAAATCGACCAATTGGTTCTACAACATCCTTTTCATGGCCAATTGGCCCTCAATTTTGGTAAATTGCAATTCAGTTCCTCAATTTTACAAAATCCCCAAATTTCCCTTAATTTTCCCCCTTTCAAACTGGCTGAATTTGATTTCATCAAATTAACCATTCAATCTAGGTTAATTGATCCAATCGAAGATATGGATCAGTTCCTACACTTCCACATGATTCAATGGAGCTTTAGATCATGTCATTTTGGTCCGAATTGAGCTCAAATGGAGATTCGTCAGAAAACTAAACTTAGAGAGAAAGCTTCAAAAGCTTACTGTCGAAGGTGCAACAGTCCAAGCTTTCGATCGGGGCAGATAGCTCTCGTCTTGAGGATCCTCCTAGGATTAAGAATTACAACAATTCATATCAAATTGAATGAGAATTTGGTTTGTGAAGTTTCATCATTTCTCTCTCTAACATTGATTAGAATTTATAGAGGGGAGCCAAATTGGCTTATCTTTCAGCTCTAATTCGGTCGTATGAGGGCTGTGAAAGTGTTGGGAAAGCTTGGTTTGGCCTAAGGAGGGCTCAATTTGGCTGTTTTAGCTCGACTAAAATAGGGCTACTTCACTATTTGATTACGTCGGTGCTTCTCCAGCGATCCTCGAATCGAATGCTGACCACTATCGGGTAGCTGACTTCTCCTCGAGTCTAAGGAACTCGACCTCGCCTTATTTGTCTCAGAAAAACCCCAATGTCGAAGCTCTAGTTCGAGCTTCACTGGAAATTGGAGCAGTAAAGGGAGAGAGGAGTTTTCAAGTGTGAGGAGAATGAATGAGGAGGAGCTCTTTATATAGGGAGCTCGGGAACTCCTTGGCCGTTCGATTGGCACTTTTATGGCAATCATTCATGGCCTAAAACACCCTGAACAGAGACTTTTCATCTTTGCTGGCGCTACTCGCTTTTCCGACAAGTGAATAGTATTGTCATCTAAAGGAAGAAGATGACACTATTCTAAATTGGATCGGACCGGTCCGAATCGGGTTCAATAGTTGTGTTACACTTCTTTGGTATAGGTGAAATGTTAGGCTTTCTAAATGAAACAAATGTCATATTTATCCCTAAAGTAAAAAAACCTGAGGATATTACACATTTCATACCAATATCTCTATGCAACTTTTTATACAATATTATTTTTAAGGTCTTAGTTAATCGTCTAAAATCATTTATGGATCAAATGGCGTTAGGGCAACATAGTGCTTTTATCTCGAGAAGAATGATTCACAACAATATCTATGTGACCCTTGAATGTTTCCATTTTCTAAACACTAAGACCTAAGGAAAGAAGGAGTGGTGTGGTATTAAGATAAACAAGATGAAAGCCTATGATAGAGTAGAGTGGTCCTTTTTAGAGAGGATATTGAGGAAAATGGGATTTCATAGGAATTTTATTAACTGGACTACACTTTGTGTTTGTTCGGTTTCCTATAGGTTGTTGATTAATAGAAGTCGTTCCCATAGAGGGGCTTATGTCAGAGAGATCATCTACCCCCCCTATTTTTTATTTTAGTTGTCCATGTTCTTTCTTGTAATTTAATAGTAGCTTGTACTCGTAAATAGTTAAGTGGACTCAAAATGATGAAAGTTTTTCCAATAGTTTCACACTTGTTTTTTTATGATGTGTTTTTTTGTAGAAGAAATATAAAGCAATGTCACTACATTTTCATAGATGATTAATGTTGTGTCAAGCCAATGGATTAGTACTAGGAAATCTTCCATCTATTTTAGCTCTAATACTTGTGCACGAACCCATCTGTCCATTCAATCCATTTTGTAGATGAACCTAGAAGTCAAGGAAGATTGTTATCTAGGAATGCCTATTAATTAGGGGTGGAAAAAACTCACACCCTCCAGTTCCTGAAAGACCAGATTAGATCAAAACTTTAATGTTGGAAAGTCACCTACTTGAATATGAGTGGCAAGGAAATTCTAATTAAATTTGTTATTCACCCTATTCTTAATTATACTATAGCTCTTTTATACTGTCTTAGGGATGGTGTGAGGAAGTCAACTCCCTTATTACCAAGTTTTGGTGAAATTCTACTAGCTCAAAATAGGTGATCCATTGGGCGAATAAACATAAATTAGTACAACCCAAACAAAGAGGTGGTTTGAGGTTTAAGGTTTGTCATACTTTCAATATAGTCCTCCTCATGAAAATAGCGTGGATAATCATTTCTAATCTCATGTCTCTTTATACAAGGATTTTAAAGGGTTGGTACTTCTGGCATACTAACTTCTTGGTCATTGGAGTAGGTACTCGTCTATCTTTATTGAAATAAGAACTCACATAACAAGTGGGGGATGGGGCCATAATCATGTTGTGGAAAGACAGGTGACTGCCCGCTTTGACTGATCATAGGATGTCTCTTGAACACAATCCATGAGTGAGAGACATCATCGAGTATGCTTTATTATTGATCAGTGTGCAAATGTATGGGATTTAAAGTCTATCTAACACCTCTTTTCTCCACAAGAGGAGGAGGTTATTTTAAAAATTCCAATCACAAATGCTCCCTTAGAAGGCATGCATATATAGTCATGGGAGAGGACAAGTAAGTTTTTAGTTTAGTCGGCTTATGCTTTAATAATTAGTAAGCAAATGGATACTTTGCAAGTACCTTCTTCTTCTAATTCTCATATTCCTAATAATATACCAAGTGCACTTAGAATTAGGAATTTTCTTTGGAGGTTTATTTTAAATGCATTAGTTGTAAATCATAATATGTATGTTAGGAAAACCAATAGGCATGGTAAATGATTATTGTAGGGCAATAATAAAACTATAGATCATATGTTTTTCAGATAGTCTTAGACTAGGTCAGTATAATTTTCTACTTGTGGAATCTAAGTTGAATTTGTTATTTTTTTTGGCCAATTTGATTTACATTTGTATAGAACAGTCTAATCACAATAAATATGATCGAGATTATAATTTAAGTTTGATTGCGTGTACTAATGGGATAATCTAGAAAAAAAATAAGAACACAACTTTTTTTAGTGTTCTTTACCTAGGCTAGATAATGTGAGGAAATGAATACTATGTTAGACGGAGAAACAAAAATGAGAATTCCTCTCTAAAAAACCTAGAGGCAATATGAGTTGAACTAGACCCATCAAAAATAATATAATAAAAGTCACTTGTGATGGTTACTTTATTTATTATTCCGTGTTTGCAAGAACTTTATTACTTAGGATGTAATAAGATGAGTAGTAGGGGAGGGGTCAGCTACTATTAGATGTAATTCTTACTTGGAAGCATAGGCTTATGCAACAATGGTGGGTATCAAGTAAGCAAGTAATAGGGGCTAGAAGCAATTCTCGTGGAAATTTATTCAAAGCCATTAGCATAAGCCCTACTCAAGTCAAAATTGGATGTGAATGGGGAACTATACCTTTTATTGGAGTCATTTGTAGCTTGTATATTTAGTTTGAGTATATACATGTACTAGAGATATTGATATTAATACTTGTACTAATACCATTGCAGACAACTTTAGAGTAAATTGGAAATTAAATAGTTTTTTTTACTATGATCATGTTTATTACTTATTTCCTAACTAGGGATGATTAGGATTATTTAGAGGCAGATAATTTTTGCATGCCTTTTGCGCTCATTAAATGAAACAAGTTTTATAGTGCATACAAAACACACATGAATCCACTAAAAATTCTGTAATCAAAAGAATAATTTATTGACAATATTTGAAATTAAGGTGTTAAATTGTTAGGAATTAAAATTAACACGCTAAAATACTTGTGATTCATAAATTGATTGTCCAATATGTTAGTTCACTTATATGAGTGTGGGACCAATTTTTTATTGTTCAGTAGTTATAATGTATGAACATGTGTACGCCTTAAGAATTAAACTAAAATACTACCATTAAGTTTAATATATAAAGCGATACTGATCTAAGGAAGTGAGTATGTGCTCGGCTTAGACCTTTTTTAATTTTCCCCCTCTTTTCTATCTGCATCCATGAATGCATGTGACTTGCAATTTAGTCATCAAATTCTTAATTTGACTAAAAAATTAATCAATATGTTATTTTATCTGGTTATGATATATATATATATATATAATTATACACATTCCATCCTTTTTTTAGTTTTTGAAATTTATTTATAAAAAATGATTTTATAAATTAAAAGTGAAATTCATAATCATTTTCATAATGTATACATTTGTAATTTTACGGCGCATATAGGATTCAATTTAAATATAAAGATATATATATATATATATTGAACTAAAGTAACTAACATAAAAAAATTAATATTAAATGTCAAATTATTAAAAAATAATAATAGGAAATAAATTGTAAGTCTACTAACAAAAAAGAAAAATGTAGGAATAGAATGATTGACTCTGCCATGCCATCAATTGGCTACTAGTAGTCGGTGTCAAGTCGCTCCGTATTATCATATCATGCACAAGGAATCTCTTTTGCCCCCCATTTTCTTCGCCCCTCTGTTTAATCAATATGCTGCCCATCTTAACATTAGAGATTTTTCCAAATTCCAATGGAATCTCATCCTAATTGTTTTGATTTTACAACTTTCACTTTTTTCCCTTAAATTCTTTTTTAATATAGTTATGGTTCATAATATAATTTTATATTTAATAAAAATAAAAAAATATTATATATTTATAAAAATTTAACTATTTATAAATTATAACTTTTAATTAGAAATTAATACTAATAGTAATCGGTTTATAATAACTTTTCACATGTGTTATAAAAGTAATATATTATCACATATTATAAAATTTACTGGATTTTGTACCTGTAAAATTGAAAATTCTGCTTATTTGTTTATAAGTTAATTGTTATTACTTTTTTTGAAGTTGTAAAAATAATATATGGCTAATAAACCGTTGTTAATGATTCGTTTATAATTGAATATAACACGTGTATGAATTTTGTATATGAATATTCGTTGAGAATTTAATAATAAATTAGATAAAATAAAAAAATGTGGTAAGTTTATAACATTATAAATATTTATCTATTTATAAGTTATAATTTTTAAATAAAAATAATTATTAAGCCTTATATGTTGTATATAATATATTATTAGTATATAATATCTTTTCTTAATTTTATTATAGTAATATAAAAGATTTGCACAATTTTATAAGTAGAATCTTATGGCATATTAAAGAGTAAAATGAATCTTGGCATATAATGGACCAAGTGCTATTTTAAGTTTAAATCCGACCTTATGCTACTATAAATTTATCATGCATCATGCATCACCAAACTCATGACAATTCAGTGCATCTTTTCTTTGATTGTTCAAGATGTGCATTAGTTGGGAGTCACAAAACTCCAGCCACTGAACAGATCTTGTGCACAGTACCGACCCTTTTCTTTGTTGATATTCCCCATAAACTCGACATAGTTTATACTTGTCCGTGTATGAAAAAGGGGCTATCAGGGACAAACAAATTGATAGAATATTAGCATCGCCCAGTCGAGACATCCTTGTGCGGGTCTAAATAGCTTTGTCGTGAAAGAATCTCGATGTCACAATGACATGGTATGGGTCTAAATATTTGCCTAGTTGGGTTAGCACGCCTTCTTTTATTGTCATTTCTAAGATCTCACAGTAATGTTTTTTTTAATGTATGTTCTCTTGTACTTCATGTTCTCTACAACAAAAGTTAAACAAGTAAAATACAAATTAAGGGAAAAAAAGTGTCCTATAAGTGCTTAAAACAATGGGCTCCTCCATCTCCATTATTTTTTAGATAATTAATTTCATTGATCACAACTTAAAAAATAAAAATATTATTTTTTAAATATATATATGACTTAAAAAATTATTTAAAAAAATATAATACAGAAATTAAATGTGTCAGTTATTTCAAATATCTAAATTCTAAATATATAAGAATAATGTGCATTTTTTTTACTAGGGCTATTATGGAGCATGCATCCAAAGCGTGAAATAGAAGCTGAAAAGGCAATTATGGAGCCAGTTTCATATAACCACATAAATATATTACGGTAGTGCTGGCAACATATTCCTTCTCCATATCTCTGTATAAATATATTACCTAGTGCTGGCAACATATCTCTGAAATAAATATAACCATATAGCTGTCTTGATGGATTCATGTGGCTCTCAAAGCTGATGAAAAGCTAATTATTTCAATGAAACATTCCGTTATGGAGGCCAGCTTTATAACAATTGCCTTTGGGTGGTTTTTTTTTCTATTTAGGAATGAATACACAGTTGGCCAACTAATATTGATTCAAGTTGATTTTGTTACAGAGATAAATCTTTTCAATTGTGGATAATAACTTGTTATTGTACATATAACTTGAAAATAAGATAATAAGGGAAGGAAAAAAAAAGAAATTCAAGGTGTATTGTCTCCTGGTACCTCAATGCACATAGATTCTTAATATATATTCATTCCCCTTCTTTATTTGGGATGACAAGATAAGATGCCAAGAATGTATACACGAATAGGGCTACCTTGCAAGTTGAGCTTAATCATGAATGAATGCCAATGTTATGATAAGCCCGTACCGGTTGCAAGGACCGAGGGCAACTACATATTTTGCATAATAGGAGAAAGGGGCAACTGATCAATTGACGGCTAAAGCATGGAATATAATCGACCCAGAGTGATAATGACATGTCCATTATGATGAAAACATTAAATTATGTTCAATTATATTGATATTACAAAATATTTATAAAAAATATTTTTAAAAAAAATATTTTCATAATAAATATTTGATAAAATCAACCCATTTAATATTACAAGTAATTTCGTTAGATTTTACTACCGTACACTCAATGGTTTGCCACGCGAATTTTCACTGACTTACTTTTAACATTAAATTAGTTTATTTTATAAAAAACATTTAAAATCAAAAGGGATCTTTTTTAATTTTGATATTAAATTACTATATTTTTTATAAATGCCTCGCACCATCAATATATTTTAGCATTTTAAAGTATATGTATACACGTAATAATAAGAAATAGTTTAGATAATCCCATAATTTTATCATAAAAATGTATAAAATCAAATTATGATAAAATATATTTTTTAATCGTCAAAAATATTATTTTAAATTGAATAAAATAAATAAGTATTACTTAAAGTGATAACTTTTAAGTAAATATTAACTCATTCATTTATTATGAATATATAATATCTTCTCACACTTATTAACTTTTATTATAATCAACTAATTGAACTTTTAGATTACTAATTATATATAGAAATATATTCTACATAAATTATGTATTTATGAAACTTGTTGAGCATGGGTTGCATTTTATCCCATCCATGTTATGTTACTATATTGGATGTTATGTTATTATATTGGGCTTTAATGTGATCTAAGAATTTACCAACCAAAATAGATTTATTTTTCATCTTTAACTGTTCTAACACCAAATATTTCTAGTAAATCATCTTCTACTTATTTTATGAGATATTTGAGTTGCTTTCTTAGATATTTGAGAGTTTAAAGCATTATAGATCCTAACTTATTTTATAACTACCCTTAAATTTACTAATCACTTTGTACTATATATTTTATGAAGTTTCTCCAAATATGCAAGATTAAAATTCACTACCTTTATTATTTTGTTCATAAATATACATATATGCACCTTTTAAAAATATATTTATAATTTAGTCGTTTGGTCTTATTTATATTTTGTATAATAATATAATTTTTCTGTCAATCTAACTTAATATAAAATAAAAATAACTATACCCATTCCATTATATGTAGCTCACAATTTACATTATGCATATTACATGTTGAGTTATAAATAAGTTTGGTATGCACTATAAACTTTTAAAGTCATAAATCATGAAAAATGATACATTTATTATTAATATATAAATCATAATGTATTAGTACATAGACAAGGAAAATAATGTTTTCCAATAACCATATGGCAAGATATATCATATGAAATGATGAAGGAGTATAATTATGTTCCATTTAAATTGAGTTAAATTAAAAAATTGACTAATTTATTATAAAATATATTAATTTAATTATTATAAAATTAAATTATGAATTATTATGCATTATCGACTAAATTGTTAATAATGATGAGAAGATGAAAAAAAGGTTTGAGAATGATAATGGCAAAGAATACAAGTGTGGGACCCACTCACTGGAGAGTTTGTTCATGCTCACCCATCACATTAAGAGATTCTCTCCAATTTGAAATGTAAATTATAATTTTAAATAAAATTTTCAACTCAATCTCAAAGTTAGAATTACAAATTTTAAAATATTATTTTTTATTATTAAATATTTTCTGAAAAAGTTATTTTATTAACACTTTTAAATTATTTATTAATATATATTTAACTATTAATTATCTAATAATTTAAATATAAAATAATAATTTTAAAAGAAAATTAATTATATCAACCCTCCAACTTCTAAATTTTACTTAAAATACTAATATTATAATAACCTTACAATAGAAAATATAGTTAAGTTTTTTTTTATTAAATTTCACTAATAATCTAATGGTTTTCGTTATTATGAGCCCAAGTTATATTAAAAATAATTTATAATATTTTATTTAAATTAAATTAAATTATATATATTTAAATAAATATATTTACTTAATAATTTATAATATTTTATTTAAATTAAATTAAATTATATATATTTAAATAAATATATTTACTTAATAATATTATAATTAAAATTATATATAATTAATATTTTATTTAATTTATTTTAAACAATAAATTAAGTATGCTATATAAATAAATATCTTATTTTTTATAATAATAAAATTTGAAAAGAAAATTATATAATTTTAGTATAACTAAAATATTAAAGTTATATATTTGTATAATATAATAATATATATTATATAATTTGTATTTAATAAAATATTTAAATATATATATATATAATTATTAGTAATAATTATATATATAATTTAGTTTAAATAAAATATATGTATACAATTTATGATATTATAAAATTAAATAAATTTAATATTTTAATAATACTAAAATGATATAATTTGTTACTAAAATTATAGTACTATGAATAATAAAAGGTGCATTTGTTTAATATATCTAATTTATTATTTTAAATTAATTAAATATAATATTCATTTTATATATTTTTATTTATAATTTAAGTAAATAAAAAATATATATAATTTGTATTTGTTTTAAATATATAATA
The DNA here is from genome assembly GCA_030064435.1 of Trapa incisa. NCBI lineage: Eukaryota > Viridiplantae > Streptophyta > Magnoliopsida > Myrtales > Lythraceae > Trapa > Trapa incisa. The sequence continues at coordinate 3,097,283 of CM057770.1, read as the reverse complement.
TTTAATTTAAATAAAATATTACAAATTTTTATTAAAATATAATTTAAGTTAATAACAAATGTAAAAATTAATTAAAATTTTCAATTATATATATATATATATTATAATGGTTATCATATTAGTATTTTAAGAGCAATAATAAAATCCCATTCTCCACATTCAATTTTGTTTTATAATTATTATTTTATATTTAAATTATAAATTTAAAATATAATTAAAAAGTATTAAATTTATTTTAATGAAAATTAAAATTATTGTTAAAATAATAATTTTATAAAATATTTGGTGATAATAGGGAAGGAATATTCAACCACGAGCTAGCTTTTCCGATGCAGTTTAGCCTCATGGGGTGCCTTTTTTCTGGGTCACCACCGTGTTGTGTTGCCGGAAACGTTATTCTGAGGTTAGAAGGTAAAAGCCCTAGAGGCTCCTTTTATTCTTCCCTTTATCTTTATCTTTAGTAAATAATGCAACACTGAACACGGTCGAAGAATTTTTGTTGCCGCAATACAATCCTCGATTCAATAAAACTGGAGTTCAGGTCTAGGGATGGTAATGGGATCCGCAGCGATCCGCCCCGCTCCATTTCGCCCTGTATAAGTTCGGCTATGCACTGCAGATCTGCTCTGCCCCTTCCCGAGCTGAACAACTCGCTCGAGTTTGTCTAGTAAATTAAAAAAAATCAAAAAAGAAAAGGAGAATGAGAGAACAGAGGGAGGTGGGCGGAGCTCCGGTTAGAGCATGAAGTTGCGGGATGGCGCCGGCAAACTTGCCATACCTAGTCAGGTAAACCCTCCTTCCTTTATCGTGTTGACGCCGCTACTGCAGTCTCAATGATTGTTCTAGGGAATCTAATTCCTGATAGAGGGTGATCATAGGTGAACCCTCCACCACCAAGCAAATCGACGTTATTGTACAGAAATTCTGCCACTATCTCCCCTCCGAGCCCCGCCATAAGCTCCTCCCAGGCCCGATCCGCTTCCTCACCATGCTTCTTGAATACCTCCGTAGCGTCCAGACGGTGGAGCTTCCACCCTTTTACATCCCGGAGCCTGTGGATCTTCTCGAGCTGGCGGCAAGCCAGCTTGCAGGTGTTGTTCTTGATCTCCTCGATGGCCTCTCCTAGCACATGATCCCGTGCCGATTGGCTTAGGTACTTCTCGGTCCTGAAGTACAAGTCCAGCTCCGGAACCCCGATGGCTCTCCTCACACCCCGAGAGTAGTCCGCATTCGGGTCGAACATCTCCCGGACCTCATCCACCAGACCCTTTTGTACCATTCGGTCGACCCGATCCGACACAAACTTGTGGAGCACCGGCATGTCCACATCGACCCAGAGAAAGCAGCAGTCGTATACCGACCTCCGCTGGTAGTAGTTATCGTAGCTCGGGATCAGGGCCTCTATGTACGAGTTGGACCCGCCGGCTATGATGGGGAGCTGACCACGAGCCCCGATCATTCCGATGGCTTGGGCCGCCACCTCGCAAAATTTCTCAGCAGTAAAGTCCTCATCTGGGTCGACCGTGCCCATCAGGTGGTGGGGGATGCCGCATTTCTCAGCCTCAGTTATCTTGTTGGTCACCACGTCGAGGCCCTGGTAGAACTGCATCTTATCGGAGTTAATGATCTCCGCAGGGAATCTGGACGCAATATCGATGGAAAGCTTGGACTTGCCAGTACCGGTGGCTCCTAATATGACCACGACCTTCTCCCTCGAAGGGCGGGGGCTCATCAGAAGGTCCGTGTTGAGCTGGCCGCCCGATAGGTCCACTGATGGCCTTGTGGGGGTCGGCCTGCATATGACCTTGGATATGTTCATGATCGTAAGCTCTACCTCCGAGTCAGTTTGGTAGCAAGGCTTAGGGATAGAGTAGAGAATCAAAAGGGATGCTAACGGGGAAGGCTTAGGGATAGAGTAGAGAATCGGATGGGCGTTTGAATAGAAATGAGATATGAGATGAACTACTGCTTCTCAAACTGAGTTGGCAGGCCATGGAAAAGATTGAGATATACGAGTATTTATATGGGTTTTGAAGAAAGGATTGTCTAGCTAGCTAGGAATGGGCTGTATTTTTATTTAAAAAGTTATTAATTATAATTAGTTTAATATTTATAAATTTATAAACTTATAATAATTTTTTATTTTATTAAATATAAGTCGAATTAAATAATTTTTTACTATTTATATATTATTTTTCCGTTTATTATATTTTTTCTCTATAACTAGTTATACGATTAGTGCAATATCGATTAAAATACGAGCACGAGCCAATTTACTCTCATAGAATAATATATTGGCAACGATAATAAATTAATTACATGTATAATTAAAAGTTATTATTTATAATTATTCCAACTTTTACAACATTATAATATAAAAATATTTATCTATTTTATTTTATTTAATATTTAATATAATATTATATTCTCAGATTTTAAATAAACAGTCTCGTTTTATTAAATTAAATTAAAAACTATTAAAATCACTAGAGAATTACTTGACACGTGCAAAAGTCTGTCACGGTCCCATCCTTGTTTCGGGCATTGTATATTTTGATAAGGATTGAGGCTGTGGCTGACTCTTTATTTAATCGTACATTGTACACACAGTATGCTATTAAAAGATTCTGTATGTATGTCGGGGGAGGGTAAATATTAAAGGTATTCTTTTTGTTTAGTAGTTAGTTATAGGTAAAATTCAAGTGGTCATTGAGTTGTTCTTAAACAACCCATTATGGGAAATACTTTAGTTTTTTCCCAAAAGGGGATCAAATTTCAGAGCCATTCCCATTGTGTTTGCTGCTTACTGTGGGTCAAATTTATAATTGCTAAACACTAGAATAAATTTACACAAGTTTAATAGACCCATTACTTGCAGCTTTTCATGTCATATACCATATTTTAATGAGGTAATTGATTTAAAATTCGAATTCCATAGTATATATTTATATGCCAAATTATTTAGATAATACATTTAGAAAATGTCAATATTTGATATCATTCTATTTAAAAAGTATTTTTTTTATACAAAGACACGGTATAATATTAAATCGATATTAAAGTTGAATATTATATTACCACTTGAAAATTATAGATGAAATTATAAGTTTACCTTAAATATCATGGATATGAACATGAATGATAGGGAGAAAACGATGTAAAACAGAAGAAATATTCAATAACTTTAGAACTATGAAAGAGAGCAAATATAGGGCAATATTAAAAAAAAATGAATTTCATTCTTCTATACATTGGGGGTGAAAACTTATTTTTAAGTGTAATTTTAAACATGTTAGCAAACAAGAGTTGCTTTAACCTCTACTTGAAGGGGTTAGGATATGGAATGTTGAGGTGGTGTTTGCTTGTAGCATATGCAATATATTTATATTTCTATGTCTTTGAAGAGCACCATCAAAGATAACATTAAACCTCTCCTCAAGTCCACTATGGTGTGGGAATTTTCAGGGGCTTGGCAAGGAGAAACAAAGGGAGTTCTCTTTTACATGCATGAATGGAATCAAATAAGAATGATTATTTCAGTATCTATTCCATCCATGTTTTGGTGGCACCACTATGGAGGGGAATGTGTATTCATACTCCCTTTCATTGCCTTCGTTTCATTATCATTTCAAAACTAAGTAATGGACATTCCTTTGAATAATTTACCTTTTTTTTCTTATACCAACTTTTATAATTTGATGTCAAAAAAATGAATTCTCAAAATTTTAAATTGTAGAAAATAATATGAAAATGAACAAAATAGTAATTATAGAGCTTTATCAAGTTTTATAAATATTTTTATATAAAATTTTAATTTATTTTGATAATTATAATAATTTACTATAAAATATTGTTAACCCTCCATCATGTAGACTTATTTCCTATCAATCTCCTTTCCTTTTCTTATATTAGCATCCACAAAAGCCATGGCACCAATTTTTCTTTATTTACAAACTTTTTCATTGCATAAAATCACTAGTACCTTGTGGGATTCCAATAGGATATATTCATAAACGCTAGTTTGGAGAATCATCCTCCATTTCCTTTACTCTTTTCACCTTTCCTTGATTCCTCTTCCTTCTTCACAATTTCCATCTTTACAATTATTATTTTTTTGCATCTTGCCAGCCACTTTCTAGATTCCCAAAGTAGATAACTTTAAGATGCGTCTATTTTCCCAACATATTCCTAATCCTAGAGATGTTACTACTGCACTAGATTTAGAAGTTATGGATGCTACTACTAATACTACCATAATAAATTCTCCACTATCATAATATTAACATTATACAGTGTTAGAATAATTAAATAATAACATGAGAATTATAAATATATACATTTGTTTTATAAATTTTATTAAATAATCATGAAAATGACAATAAATATCGATAAAAATTATGTATTCAGAACATTTTCTTTCAATTTATATAACTCAATTTTCGTGCTAATATATTATTTAATTAAAAGTGATTAAGAATATATGAATTTAAAACAACAATGAGTGTAAATATTAACGGCAATACGATATGTTTAACTTCAGTTGTTATTAAAAATATATTAAAAAAAGATAATTGTTGTAAATAAAGATTTAGTTTAATCACAATTATATATTGTATGATTAGTAATAATTTTATAATTTAAAAATAATAATTAAAAATGAGTACTCTTTTTAAAAATTATCTTTAATGCAAATACTATCTTTAAAATTCAAATTTACAAGGTGAAAATAGATTTATTGATCGGAATTTTATAATCAGTACTAATAAATTGAAAAAAAAAGTTGTAAACAAGGATTCTGTAAAAATCGATTTTAATAGTTGGAAGTTTATTTTTGGTAATGGAAAAACAAATGAGGTTGTTAACTAATTATCTTCCGTTGTTATTAAAAATGTATAAAAAAAGATAATTGTTGTAAATAAAGATTTAGTTTAATCACAATTATATATTGTATGATTAGTAATAATTTTATAATTTAAAAATAATAATTAAAAATGAGTACTCTTTTTAAAAATTATCTTTAATGCAAATACTATCTTTAAAATTCAAATTTACAAGGTGAAAATAGATTTATTGATCGGAATTTTATAATCAGTACTAATAAATTGAAAAAAAAAGTTGTAAACAAGGATTCTGTAAAAATCGATTTTAATAGTTGGAAGTTTATTTTTGGTAATGGAAAAACAAATGAGGTTGTTAACTAATTATCTTCCGTTGTTATTAAAAATGTATAAAAAAAGATAATTGTTGTAAATAAAGATTTAGTTTAATCACAATTATATATTGTATGATTAGTAATAATTTTATAATTTAAAAATAATAATTAAAAATGAGTACTCTTTTTAAAAATTATCTTTAATGCAAATACTATCTTTAAAATTCAAATTTACGAGGTGAAAATAGATTTATTGATCGGAATTTTATAATTAGTACTAATAAATTGAAAAAAAAAGTTATAAACAAGGATTGTGTAAAAATCGATTTTAATAGTTGGAAGTTTATTATTGGTAATGGAAAAACAAATGAGGTTGTTAACTAATTATCTCTAGCCTAAAACAAACTTACCCATGACCATACTTCCAGGTCAAAAAATTTTCAACCGTACTAGCTCTAATTCTAGTAGCTATTACTGAATAAATTTAAAATAAGTGAGAAAAATATGTTAAAATATAGGCGGGTAAACTATATGCATAAATCACGTGAACCACCGTTATTGATAATTAATTCAATAAATTATATTTAAACGCACTTATTCATATGCTCATAGAAAATATAAATATAGAAATAAATAATACGATAAAAATATATATAAATTGTAACTATCTAAAATAATATAATAATAATAATATATTATGATATTCTAATATTTATTCTTTATATTAGTATTGCTATTACTCCTGCAAGTTCAAAGTGAGCTCACGAAAATTGAACTTATCTCGAATAAAGGTGAAGTGAGTGGACGATAAACCTTTGGTGAGTAGATTAACTAATTGAGCTTTAATACCAATAAAATGAATATTAAGAAAACTACAACTGACTTGTTCACGAACAAAGTGATAATCGATATCAATATGTTTTGTGCTAGTATGAATAATAGGATTCGACGTGAGATAGATAACTAATAGGTTGTCGCAATAGAGTGTATGAGAAGTGAAAAGTGGTAGATAAAATTTTTGGAGAAGAGATCGAATGTAAATAAGTTCAGCTGTTGCATTACTAAAATTCTTATTATTCAACTTCTGTATTGGAACGGGTAACAAATTGTTCCTTCTTAGAACTCTAAAAAATAAGATTGTGTCCGAGAAAAATAGCATATCCACTAACATAACAATGATCATCAGGATTCCCGGCCCAATCGGCATCAGAGAAGCAATAGAGAGTTGTAGGGGAGTGGCGCTAAAGGGTAATGTCAAACCCCGACCCAGTTTGGTCGGATCCCCATGATCAACCCGCCACTCTCCCGGTTTATTAAAGGGTTTCCCCTTATTGTAAACCGTAAAGAGTAAGGCGTCCTTTAACGTATACCTTTTTCCTGGAATAGCATAATCAAAACTGCATGAAATTTAAAAGTTTACATACCTATCTTACAGGCATTTTAGTTGACGGTCTTTAAGGGTAGGCTTTCCGAAATTTCCTGAAAAGGATATAAGGGAGTGGGTGAGTATGACTACTCAGTGAATAAATTTTTAAAGGTTTATTTTAACTTTTAAGAAAAAAACATTTATATGGAGTGTGCCAGACTCCTTTCTTTTCAAAAATCCTTTCATTTAAAAATTTGGGTTTTTCCATTATTTCTTACTTACCAGTGTGTCATCACCCAACACACATCCTTCATTATGAAGGTTACACATATTCGCAAGTCAGTATCACTACTGAACCCGCTAGTGGCTTCAGAGCAACTTTTCTTGCCACCTGGATAGAAGTACGACCACTTCTACTCTGGGAATGAGTGGATGTACGCGACATCCGACCCACAATCCCAAAATCACTTCTTCGTGTCCATATGAGGACAGAGACCTCATCCTGTCCCCACCCCGGTCTCATGCGCTTGGTGCTACTCTAGATTTCGCACAGACACCTGGAACGACGAATTGCCCTTATAGCCACCAGGTCATCTAGTGCCCTTAGGACGCATCACTACCCCTCATGGGCGTCTTGATGATCCGGTATCACAGTGCATGCACAAACAATATTTTCTTATATTGCCATGTAATCTGTGGTGCCACTAGTCCAACGGCGCTGACTCTCAACTCAACCTACAACTGTTTGTCTTGACTAGTCCGTCGACCTGTCATGTCGCACTGCCGTTAGTTGACTGAGCATGTTGGTCCTATCTTGGTATCATGGCCAAACAATTCACTTATTAAGTTTTATGGCACATATATAATGTTCATTTATGAGCTCCTGCTCGTGCCAACTAGCCTTGGGCCCATTGTACGAGATTTTCATAATCGGGCATTTAGCCCCCAAGTTCCAAAACCGAGGCCCCCAGCCTATTAGAGCTATTCGAGCTCCCGTCGAGAAGGTCTCCCAAATTGTTTAAGTATTGGCACACAGTCAGGGGAGAGCACTTCCGACAAAAATAGGTTTTTACTGTCCATCATACTGACCAGTATAAGGACATCTCCATTTATAACCGATGAACAGATTTTCAACTTCCTTCGAGGAAGTCTCATCATACCAACTGGGTATGATCTACTTACAACTCGTAAGTAGTTTTTCCGCATAACTTTCACATCACTTTCTCTAAGTAGTGATTATTAAAATACCACTAAATAGTGGGTTTTTATACCAAGATACTTATCATCCCCAACCGATTACGATATATAATCCCACTCACAACCGATAAGTGGTTTTAAAATTTAAGTTATGCTCATCATCCCATCCGGGTATGATGTTAGTAAACCCACTCACCGGTTAATGCCGTGAATTCCACTAGACTGGTTCTTTGTATTCACGTGAGCTTGTCCTTGTTGGTGTTCCCGGTATTTCGTGTTCCTACACGATATGAACAACCTTATTCATTATTACTCGGCATAACAACCTTCATTCATTTCCAATGAATGAGAAAACCTAAACTTTTAGTTATTTACAATTAGTTTCCTAAATTTATTTTTCTTTAACTTTAAGTCACTAATGTCGGTTTTTCCTCAAATTGAGTCCCATAACTTTTAAAATTTATCCTAGGACCTCAATTTATTCAATTTCACCAAAAATGGGTTTAATTTCCCAAATTTCCAATTTGGTCCCCCAATTTTTTCCAAAATTACCATTTTGCCCTTCTTTTACAAAAATTGTAAGTTTTGCCCCAAAAATTCCAAAATTCCTCAATTGGTCCTCCAACATTATTTTCATGCCCAATTGACCCTCAATTTCATAAAATTGTATTTTGACCCTTTGAATTTCAAAAATCCCCAAAATTTTCCCCAATTTTAACTCTTCAACACTACTGAATTTGATTTCATCAAATTGACCAATCAAACACTTCTAATTATTGAAATTGGAGTTGAAATTGAGTTCATGCATGTTCATACAATTCTAAGAAACTTTGAATTGCTGATTTTAACGCCAAAACGAGCTTAAATGGAGCTTCGCCGAAAAATAGACTGTTGAGAGAGAAAGCTTCAATTACTCATCGGTGAAGGCACAACGGTTCGAGCTTTCGATCTAGGCAGATAGGTCTCATCCTGAGGTTCATCCTAGAATTAAGAATTGCATCAATTGATGCAGAATTAGATTAGAATTTTATCATTGAAATTCGGTTGACTCTCTCTCTAGCATCGATCGAAAATTGTAAAGGGGAGCCAAATTGGCTTACCTTTCTATCCTAATTCGGCCGTGGAAAGGCTGATGAAGTGTTGGGAGGGCTTGGTTTGGCCTGATGAGGGCTTGAAATGGCTTATTTCAGCCAATTTGGCTCCCCTTTACAATTTTCGATCGATGCTAGAGAGAGAGTCAACCGAATTTCAATGATAAAATTCTAATCTAATTCTGCATCAATTGATGCAATTCTTAATTCTAGGATGAACCTCAAGATGAGACCTATCTGCCTAGATCGAAAGCTCGAACCGTTGTGCCTTCACCGATGAGTAATTGAAGCTTTCTCTCTCAACAGTCTATTTTTCGGCGAAGCTCCATTTAAGCTCGTTTCGGCGTTAAAATTAGCAATTCAAAGTTTTTTAGAATCGTATGAACATGCATGAACTCAATTCTTATTTTCAATAAATAATATAATATATTAATTTCCTTATTTAAATATGTATTTATATAGTTTTTCTTCTACTTTTTATAATAATTTTTAAAAGCATTTAATACATATAAATTTTATATTAAAATGTAATATAAAGTGGTCAATGCAATCAGAGGTTAATACTCTCATTTATAGTCTTATTCGTCCCAAAGGTTTTTTAAATGTATCTCGAAACATCATCCTCATATTTTAGTGCGACGATGTATCATACATAAATCAAAGCATAGTACTGGATCACATTTGATTTCTCATTGGTATTAATAACCTTGTACCATCATTTTCTAAAAGTTATTATTTTGTTCATCGAGTTAATTTCGTTCGATTTCTATGTTGACAAATATGTTTATATGACTAGTTTAACTATTTATCAATATGAATTTTTTCCTTTATTTAGCTCTATTTACTAATAGGTCCCCAAATCTTTAAGCTCTCCACTTGTGCACTAAATAGTTTCTAAAATTATTTTTTTAGTCCTTACATTTTTACTATATAACAAAATGCCCACTTTCCTTTCAAGGTTATTTATTTAGGAGCCTAACTTTTAAAACTTCTCATTTCAGTCCCTATATTGTGCATTGGATCTCATTTGGGTCCACAAGTCTTAGAAATTACATTTGGCTCCAAACTTTATACTATTTACCAATTGACCCTAACCATTTTCAAACATATATTTAGGTCCCTAAACTTTCTCAAACCACCACTTGGAGTCCCTAAGCTTTTTATTTCTTTTTCTTAGGTCCTTAAACTTCTACTAACTCTCATTTGGGTCCTCATTTTTCAAAATTATATTTTATCTCTCTACTTTTTAAAAATTACATTTTACTCCATAAAATTTTTTTCTTTGAAACATCTCTATAAAAATCCATAACATAGTCCTTACCATGTTCCTTATGTCACCATTATCATGTTTTGTCCTGATTTCCGGTTTAGTCGGATAGTAATCCGCTACGTCTCCTTAAAGTTAAAAAGGTGGGTACTGACACCATTTTAGAAGCGAGTGGACGTAGCTCAGAATATAAAAAAATTGCATCCATTTAATTTTCCTTTCAAAATATTAGAGTTTACAAAATACATATAAAAATCCTAAGAATGATAACATTGATAATTTCAAGCTCTTGTTGAGCACTTTGCGTGCACTCTATCTAGAGATGATACTTAGTAGGCCTTTTCCGTGCACTCTATCCTAGAGTGTCCTAATCATATTGGTTTATATTGAGGCATTTTCTTGCTTAGTCATATCGCTCTATTTTCTACCACCTAAGTAGCAAGTGTTGGCTCATCATTCTTTTTTCCCTTGTGGCAGGGTCCTTGCCAAGCTTTGGCTTGAGGAGGACATTTTCCACTATGGCCTTATCACCCATTAGTAGACTGAGGATACATAGGATACATCCCTTCCCCCATTAGACTCTTTTTAATTTACTTAGGATTTTCCTATTATATACATAATTTATACTCGTTCGTTCACATATAAAGGTAAGATGTCTCGTATATATAAACCATTCCAATTTTATTTTATTTTTTATAATAGAATATACAAACATTCTTTCCTGATGTACCAAAATGGTACTAGAGTAAAAAGGCTTACATTATAACAAAAGGTACAATCACCTCACCTCAAAAATAAGGATGAGTGAATTCTTAGTTAAAGTTTTGAGAAGTACTCACTACAACACTTGGCTCAACCTTGGACTCTTCCCGTGTCAGCTTATAGACTCTGGTTGAACCTTGGGCTAGGTTGAGGGAGAACTAAATCCCTCCTTCTTTGAACCACTACTTGATATAATGTTAGATCTTGTTCGTAATCCAAGGCATGGTGGGGGTAGGGCAACATAGGTGTCAGTGGGGTGATCATTCTACATACACTTGGGCAACCACGAGCAAAATGTCAAAGTTGCCCACGTGTATGACATGTCAAGGATCTACGACCCCCTAGGTGTGCCCTTCCTTATTTTTGTTAGTTGGATTCCTCGTTGTTCACATGGGTGTTACTTCCTTTTATATTCTTACGAGAATATCTCTACTCCTTGAGGGTCGTCCACTCATCAAAGGTCATTTCTTTCTCATCCGATGGAAATGGCTATGCGCACTCGGTGGTGGCAGTGTAACAGATATCCGACTTCCCAATTGTATTTCCATGGGGTGGTTAATACTACTTCATTTACTTTCCTCTTCTCAACTCCTTCTATAGAGCATCCAATAGTATGTAGGATACGCTCAGAGTAGTATGTTGAGATGATTAGTGCTGTTAGATCCACAGATCGCCCAATGCTCCCCATACAACACCAGGTCTATGGAGATAACCTGTCCAAGAATCTTTGGCATATATTAGTGAGGTTGGTAAAATCTGGTGCAAATAACTTAAGGGAATTGAATTTATTATCGTACTTGGTCATAGATCATGGGCTTTGTTGTAGTTGGAAGAAGTCATGTTTCTTCTCGTCCACCATGTATGAAGGCATATATTCCTCACGGAACTTGGTCTTGAACTCACTCCAATCTGGCGGGGAGGAGTGTGACTTGTATGTTAAACCACCATTTATTAGTGTTTTCTTCTAGGAAAAAGTCAATCATGATTACCCTCTCCACCATTGGTACCTTTACTATCACGCCCCAACCTGGTTTGGTCGGAACCACGTGAACAACCTGCCTGTAAACCCCACCCTTTAGAGCTAAGGAAAACCGGTCAAGAAAACCAAATTGGTTCACAAACCCGATCATTTGTGAATGAGCAATTTGGGAATTTACAACTCTCGGGTGATCCAAAGAGTTCATAATACCATGGAAAAGAATCTTATGATGAACTAGAAGAGAATTACCAGACTGGTTTAGATGAACCGAATCCAACTGGATTGAACCGGTTTATGAACCGAGTCGGTTCATGAACCGGAACCAATAGAGATCGAGCAAAATAAAGAAATTCAACTCCATTGTACTACAAAGAAATTCATAAACCTTGGGAAGGAACCTTAGAACAAAGTGGGAGAGAAAAACCAGATCGGTTCGAGTGAACCGAACTCGAACCGGTTTAAGGACCAAAGAAGTTTATGAACCGGAATTGATAAAGAGATGGTAAATCGGGAATCTTATGGAGCCTAAGTGACCCAAGGAGTCACAAGAGACATGGAAATGGACTTGTGAAGGAACTGGGAATGAAAACCAAACCGGTTCAAGTGAACCAAATCCGAACCAGTTCGGACCAGTTTGAACCACAATTGAACCGAATCCTAAATTTATTTTTCTAGGTGGCTTAAATAATTAAAATTGGAGATTTGAGGCCACCATTGGATAGAGAATGAATTTAGATGAATTTAGAAATTTTTAGATTTGAAAACTTGATCGAATGGGGGGTGAACCGGCCGGTTTAAGCTTTGAACCCGGTCTGAACTGGTTCAGAACAGTGTCATCTTCTTCCTCAGGATGACAGCACTGTTCACTCGCTGGAAAATTGAAGAAACGCCAGCAAAGAAGAAACACTTCTGTTCAGGGTGTTTCTAGTCATAAATGTTAGTTATAACGGTGCCAAACGGATGGCTAATGGGTTCCCGAACTCCCTATATAAAGAGTCCTTCTCCATTCATCCTCTCCACACGTGAAAACTCCATTCTCTCTCAACTGCTCCATTTTTTGATGAAGCTCGAACCAGAGCTCCAGCATGGGGTCTTTTCTAAGCCAAACAAGGCGAGGTCGGGTTCTTTAGAACCGGGGAGAAGTCAGCTACACATTTGTAGTCTCCGTTCATTCCGAGGGTCGCCGACGAGACGTCGACGTGATGAAACAGTGAAGCAGCTTAGGCGGACCGAAGCTGCCCTGTTTTGGCCGAGTTGAAATTGGCCATTTCAAGCCCTACTCAGACCAAACCAAACCTTCCCAACATTTCTTCGGCCCTCCCACGACTGAATTAGGATTGAAAGGTAAGCCAATTCAGCTCCCCTCTGTAATTTTCGGCCAATGCTAGAGAGAGAACTGACATAATTTCAATGATGAAATTCTAACTCAATTCGGCATCAATTGATGCTATTCTTGATTCTAGGATGAACCTTAGGATGAGAACTATCTGCCCAAATCGAAAGCTCGGACCGTCGTGCCCTCACCGGTGAGAAATTGAAGCTTTCTCTCTCTACAGTCTGTTTTCCGACGAAGCTCCGTTTGACCTCGTTCCGACGTTAAAATCTACGATTCAAAGTTCCTTAGAATTGTATGAATATGTAGGAACTCAATTTCAACTCCAATTTCAACAATTAGAGGTGTTTGATCGGTCAATTTGATGAAATCAAATTCGGCAATGTTGAAGAGTTGAAATTGGGGGTAAAATTGAGGATTTTTTAAATTCGAAGGACCAAAATGAAATTTTATGAAATTGAGGGCCAATTGGGCATGAAAATAATGTTGGAGGACCAATTGAGAAATTTTAGAATTTTTGGGGCAAAACTTACCATTTTTGTAAAGGAAGGGCAAAATGGTAATTTTGGAAAAGTTGGAGGACCAAATTGGAGAATTGGGAAATTAATCCCCTTTTCATGAAATGGAATAAATTGAGGTCTTATGATAAATTTTAGAGGTTTTGGGACTCAATTTGAGGAAAAACCGGCATTTGGGGACATAAAGTTAAAGAGAAATAACTTTAGGGACCTAATTGCAAATAAATGAAAGTTTGACTTTCTCATTCATTTGGAATGAATGAAGGCGATTAGGCCGAAGGATAATGAACCGAGATGTTCATATCATGTAGGAACATGAAGTACCAGGAACGGCAGCAAGGACAAGCTCGCATGAATATAAAGAACCGGTTTAGTAGAATTTACAGCATTAACGGGTGAGTGGGTTTACTAACATCATACCCGGTTGGGATGATAAGTACAACTTAAAATTTAAAACCACTTACCGGTTGTGAGTGAAAATTTTATATCATACTCGGTTGGGAATGATAAGTAACTCGGTATGAAAACCCACTATTTAGTGGTATTTTAAACATCACTACTTAGAGGAAGTGATGTGAAAATCATGCAGAAAAACTACTTAACGGTTGTAAGTAGATCATACCTGGTTGGTATGATGAAACTTACTCAAAGGAAGTTGAAAACCCGTTCATCGGTTATGAATGGAGGTGTCCTTATACCCGAGTGGTATAATGTTTGTGGCTGTTCTATCAGTCAAATCTTTCATTAATCGCCGCTATGGTGAAATCGGTAGACACGCTGCTCTTAGGAAGCAGTGCTAGAGCATCTCGGTTTGAGTCCGAGTGGCGGCATGGCATCTTATACAAGAGATATAATAAGTCCTATAATGAATTCAATTCTAAATTTTAATTCCCAACTGTGTGCCAATGCTTAAACAATTTGGGAGACCTTCTCAATAGGAGCTCAAATAGCTCTGATAGGCCAGGGGCCTCAGTTTTGGAACTTGGGTGCTAAATGCCCAATTTTGAAAATCTTGTATAGTGGGCCCAAGGCCAGTTGGCACGAGCAAGAGCTCGTAAACGAACATGATATATGTGCCATAAAACTTAATAAGTGAATTGTTTGGCCATGGTACTAAGATAGGACCGACATGCTCAGTCAACTGGCGGCAGTTCGACATGATAGGTCGATGGACCAGTCAAGACAAACAATTGCGGGTTGAGTTGAGAGTCGGGGCCGTTGGACCAGTGGCACCACAGATTACATGGCAATATGAGAAAACATTGTTTGTGCATGCACTGTGACTATGGGATCATCAAGACGCCCATGAGGGGTAGTGATGCGTCCTAAGGGCATTGAACGACCTAGTGGCTATAAGGGAAGTTCGTCGTTATAGGTGTTTGTGTAAAATCTGGAGTAGCACCAAGCGCATGAGACCGAGGTGGGGACAGGATGAGGTCTTTCTCCTCATACGGATACCAAGAAGTGATTTCGAGATTGTGGGTCGGATGTCGCATACATCCACTCATTCCCAAGGTAGAAGTGGTCGTACTTCTATCCGGGTGGCAGAAAAAGTTGCTCCGAAGCCACTAGCAGGTTCAGTAGTAATACTAACTTGCGAATATGTGTAACCTTCATGATGAAGGATGTGTTGGGTGATGACACACCGGTAACTAAGAAATGGTGGAAAAACCCGAATTTTTAAACGAATGGATTTTTGAAAAGAAAGGAGTCTAGTACGCTCCAATAATAATTATTTTCTTAAAAGTCAAAAGCTTTTAAAAACCCATTTACTGAGTAGTCGTACTCACTCCCTCCCTTATATTCCTTTCAGGAAATCTCTGAAAGCCTGCCCTGAAAGACCATCAACTAAGATGCCTATAGACAGGTATGTAAAGTTTAAAATTTCATGAAGTTTTGATTATGCTATTCCAGGAAATGGTGTTGGTTTAAAGGACGCCTTACTCTTTACGATTTATAATAAAGGGAAACTCTTTAATAAACCGGGAGAGTGGCAGGTTGTTCACGGGGATCCGACAAAACCGGGTCGAGACGTGACACTACCACCCCCCTTTAGTCTAGGAAGAGTCACCACTTCCCAAGACCATGAGGAGTGAGGCGTAATTTCTATCATTGTTTCCTGGAATAGCATTATACAAAACTCAATAGCTTAAACTGTTACATACTTGACTTAAGGCTTGTTCTCAAAATATCTTTATCAGTCTTCTCCTTTCCTTAAAAAGGTTTAAAGGGAGGGGTGAGTTTCTATAACTTAGTGAGCGGGTGTTAGGGAATGAGATTTTCAAAAAGAAACAATTTATCAAAACTTTTAATCCTTTCTAATTCATAGTGATGTAAGTTCGGCTCTTTTTAGCACATCCCCTTGCTCAGGAGGTGTTTAACAAACATTCACACGCCCTTTATGTCACGCCCCGACCCAGTTTGGTCAGATCCCCATGAGCAACCTGCCACTCCTTTTGATCTATGAAGGGTTTCACCCTCTTCTAAATCGTGAGAAGTAAGACGTCCATTTTCTTGTTTTTCCTAGAATAGTATTATAAAAAACTGAATATATTAAAATAGTCATACCTATCTTATAATACAACTACAAGAGGGTATTTAAGGTTCGTTTTCCTCTATTACCTAAAAAGGGTTAAAGGGAGGGGGTGAGTTCTACAACTCAGTGAGCGAGTGTTAGGAGTGAGTTTTCAAAATATATCTAGTTAATAAAAAATTATGCCAAGGTTAACATCTCCTTTTTAAAGGGTTTCCTCAAATTCGGTTTTCCAAAACCTTTTTCCATTTCCATATTAGGTGTGTTTAGCTTTCTTATCCCATCCCCTTGCCTCAGAAGGTGTTTAGAAAACAAACACACACCCTTTATCAGGAAGGGTACACATATTTGCAAGTGCAACACATCCACTGCACTCACTTATGGACCGGAGCATCTTTACCGTCCACCATGATAAAAGCCCATCGACTTCTACCCTGAGTTTGAGTGGACGTCCTAGACATCCAACCCTTAGACCAAAAATACCACTTCGTGTCCATATGAGGACAGAGATCACATCCTGATCCCACCCCGATCTCATGTGCAAGAAGCTCCCAGAGCTTCATGACTAACTGGAACGATGAGCTGCCCTTATCTCCACCATGTCGTCCAGCAGCCCTTGGGTCCCATCACTACCCCCTAGGATATGTTGATAGTCCCGTACCATAAGTCCATGCACAAACAATAGTTTTCATATAGTTATCCATCCTCTTTGGTGTCAACGGTCCAATGGCCCCGACGCTCAACCAGACATGCAATTGTTTGTCTAGGCCAATTCGTTGACCTGACCCTGACGCACTACCGCCAGTCCATCGAGTATTGTCAGTCCTGACTCGGTACCATGGCGCAACACACAAGAAGTTCCAGTTTTAATTAGGAGTTTTCATGGCTCTTCCTAATCAAGTTTGTTTACAAGCTTCTACTCATGCCCACTGGCCATGGGCCCACTGCACGTTTTTTTCAAAACTGGGCATTTAGTCCTATAAGTTCAAAATCAAGGCCCCTAGCCTATTGAGCTATTCTAGCTCTCGTCAAGAAGGTCTCCCAAACATTTTAAGTAATTGTCACACAGTCAGGGGAGAACACTTCTAACAAAATTATATTTTTATCTCACCACACCAACTAGTGTGATGATAACTTCGCTTACAACCTATAGGCGAGTTTCTCCTTTCCTTGAGGAAACTCATCATACCAACCGGGTATGATGTTTGTACATTCCTCTCATAACCGTAAGTAGGTTTTATTTGTTAAAAATAGTGTTCATCATCCCAATCGGTTATTACGTTAAATAATCTCACTCACCTGGTGACTTTGACATGTTCGTCCCGAGTCAGCTTCTAAGTTCATGCTAACTTTTCCTTGTTGGTGTTCCGATCTCTCGTGCCCCTACACGATTTGGGTATAATTATCAATTATAGTTTAACATGACAGCCTTCATTTTCTCACGTATGTGCGACTAGACTCAAATTCCTTGGTTTATTGCACTTAGCTTGTAAACCCCGCACTTTTGAGTTAAGCAAAACTGGGAAAAGAACCGGTTAAATCGAGTAAGAAAATCGAGCCGGTTTACATTTGAGAACATGCAATATGGAAATTTACAACTTCCAAGTGATCTAAAGGGTTCATTAAACCTTGGAAAAGAAATTTAAGGAACTTTAGAAAATAAAAACCAAATTGGTTCAGGTGAACTAGATTTCATAAGAACTTCAAAGTTAAGTGTGTTTGCCCGAGAGTAGTGTGAGGATGGGTGACCTCCTGTAAAGTATGAATTTTTTTTTGTAACCTCAAATTTCGGTCCAAAATTTTTATGTACGCCTTATCATAAATAACCATAAATTAATATATATTTAATTATTGTAATTAATACCAATAATTAAATACCTAAATTAAATTATTGGAATTAATACAAATAATTTAATACCGAAATTAAATTATTAGAATTAATACAAAAAATTTAATACCGAAATTAAATTATTGGAATTAATACCAATAATTTATGGCAATATTAATACTAGTAATAAATATCACCCATTTAATACACGGGTTTACGTCATCCCCATTTCATTCTCCTCACACCTGAAAACTTCTCTCTCTCTCTACTGCTCCATTTCATTTCCCAGTAAAGTTCGAACTAGAGCTTCGACTTGAACAAAGGTCGGGCTCTTTAGAACTAGGGAGAAAACAGGTATCTGATAGAAAATTCCAGTCAATCATAGAATCGTTGGAGAAGCGCCGACATGATGGAATAGTGAAGCAACTCCGACGGACCGAAGCTGCCCTATTTCGGCCAAGCTGAAATCGACCATTTCAAGCCCTCCTTAGGCAAAACCAAGCCCTCCCAACACTTTCTCAACCTTTCCACGGCTGAATTAGGACAGAAAGGTAAGCCAATTCGGCTCCCCTTTACAATTTTCAATCGGTGCTAGAGAGAGAGTCGACCGAATTTCAATGATGAAATTCTAATCCAATTCCACATCAATTGATGCAATTCTTGATTCTAAAATGAACCTCAGGACGAGACCTATCTGCCCAGATCGAAAGCTCAGACCATCGTGCCTTCACCGGTGAGTAATCGAAGCTTTTTCTCTCTACAGTCTGTTTTCCGGCGAAGCTCCATTTGAGCTCGTTCCGGCATTAAAATCTGCAATTCAATTTCAACTCCAATTTCAATATTTATAAGTGTTTGATCGGTCAATTTGATGAAATCAAATTCGGTAGTGTTGAAGAGATGAAATTGGGGGAAATTTTGGGGATTTTTGAAATTCAAAGGGCCAAAATACAATTTTATGAAATTGAGGGTCAATTGGGCATGAAAATAATGTTGGAGGACCAATTGAGGAATTTTGGAATTTTTAGGGCAAAACTTACCATTTTTGTAAAAAAAGGGCAAAATGGTAATTTTGGAAAAATTGGGGAACCAAATTGGAAATTTGAGAAATTAAACCCCTTTTTGGTGAAATTGAATAAATTGAGGTCCCAGGATAAATTTTAAAAGTTAGAGACTCAATTTGAGGAAAAACCGACATTAGGGACTTAAAGTTAAAGAGAAATAACTTTAGGGACCTAATTGCAAATAACTAAAAGTTTGGGTTTCTCCTCATTGGAAATGAATGAAGGCTGTTATGCCGAGTAATAATGAACAAGGTTGTTCATATTATGTAGGAATGCGAAATACCGGGAATGCCAACAAGGATAAGCTCGCGTGAATACAAAGAACCAGTCTAGTGGAATTCACGGCATTAACGGGTGAGTGGGTTTACTAACATCATACCCGGTTGGGATGATGAGCACAACTTAAAGATAAAAACCACTTACCGGTTATGAGTGGAAATTTTATATCATACCCGGTAGGGGATGATAAGTACCTCGGTATAAAAACCCACTATTTAGTGGTATTTTAATCATCACCACTTAGAGAAAGTGATATGAAAATTATGCGAAAAAAAATTACTTACCGGTTGTAATTAGATCATACCCGTTGGTATGATGAGACTTACTCGAAGGAAGTTGAA
The DNA here is from genome assembly GCA_030064435.1 of Trapa incisa. Lineage (NCBI taxonomy): Eukaryota > Viridiplantae > Streptophyta > Magnoliopsida > Myrtales > Lythraceae > Trapa > Trapa incisa. The sequence continues at coordinate 3,077,576 of CM057770.1, read as the reverse complement.
AACCCGTTCATCAGTTGTGAACGGAGATGTCCTTATACCGGTTGGTATAATGGACAGTGAAAACCTATTTTGTTGGAAGTGTTCTCCCCTGACTATGTGCCAATGCTTAAATTATTTGGGAGACCTTCTCGACGAGAGCTCGAATAGCTCTGATAGGTCGGGGGCCTCGGTTTTGGAACTTGGGGGCTAAATGCCCAATTTTGAAAATCTCGTACAGTGGGCCCAAGGCCGGTCGGCACGAGCAGGAGCTCGTAAATGAACATGATATATGTGCCATAAAAATTAATAAGTGAATTGTTTGGCCATGGTACCAAGATAGGACCAACATGCTTAGTCAACTAGCGGCAGTGCGACATGACAGGTCGACAGACCAGTCAAGACAAACAACTGCAGGTTGAGTTTAGAGTCGGGGCCGTTGGACCAGTGGCACCACAGATTACATTGCAATATGAGAAAACTTTGTTTGTGCATGCACTGTGAGTATAGGATCATCAAGACACCCATGAGGGGTAGTGGTGCATCCTAAGGGCACTGGATGACCTGGTGGTTATAAGGGCAATTCATCGTTCCAGGTGTTTGTGCGAAATCTGGAGTAGCACCAATCGCATAAGACTGGGGTGGGGAAAGGATAAGGTCACTGTCCTCATACGGACACGAAGAAGTGATTTCGGGATTATGGGTCGGATGTCACGTACATCCACTCATTCCCAGGGTAGAAGTGGTTGTACTTCTATCCGGGTGGCAAGAAAAGTCGCTACGAAGCCACTAGCGGGTTCAATAGTGATATTGACTTGCGAATATGTGTAACCTTCATGATGAAGGATGTGTGTTCGGTGATGACACACCGATAACTTAGAAATAATGGAAAAACCCAAATTTTTAAATTAAGGGATTTTTTTGAAAAGAAAGGAGTCTTGCACACTCCATATAAATGTTTTTCTTAAAAGTTAAAAGTAGACCTCTGGAAACCCATTCACTGAGTAGTCGTACTCACCCCCTCCCTTATATCCCTTTCCGAAAATCCCGGAAAGCCTACCTTGAAAGACCATCAACTAAGATGCCTATAAGACAGGTATGTAAAGTTTAAAATTTCATGCAGTTTTGATTATGCTATTCCAGGAAATAGTGTAGGTTTAAAGGACGCCTTACTTTTTACGTATTATAAAAAGGGGAAACCCTTTAATAAACCGGGAGAGTGGCGGGTTGTTCATGGTGATCCGACCAAACCGGGTCGGGGCGTGACATAGCTCCCTAAAGTTCATTTTTCTTAACTTTAGTTCCCTAATGCTAACTTTTCCCCAAATTGAGTCCCAAGGTTTCCAATATCCTCTTTGGATCCTCAATTTTCTCAAAATTGTGTAAGGGACTTAAGTTTTCCAAATTTCCAATTTGGTCCCTAATTTTTAAAAAATTACTATTTTGCCCCTACTTTCCAAAAATATCCATTTGGCCCCAAATCTTTGGAAAATTGACCAATTGGTCCCCCAACATTTTTCTCATTGCCAATTGACCTTCAATTTTGAGAAATTGCATGGAGGTCCCTCAATTTTTCAAAATCCCTAATTTTCCCCAATTTATTCCCCCAATGTCACCCCTTTATATAAACCGAATTTGATTTCTTTAAATTGGCCATTCAATCGGGGTCAATTGCTCCAATTGATGACATGGATCTATTCCTAAACTTCCATACGATCAAATGGAGCTTTGAATTGCTTTGTGTCCGAAACGAACTCAAATGGAGCTTCATCGGAAAATTGTTCGTAGTGAGAGAAAGCTTCGAAAGGTTATCGTCGTAGGTGAGGCAATCTGAGCTCTTGATTTGGGGAGGTAGCTCTCATCCTTAGGTTCTTTCTAAAATCAATAATTGCTACAATTGAAGTTCATATGAGGGTAAATTTTATTAGTGAAATTTGACACTTTCTCTCTCAAACACCGATCTCTAATGACGGAGGAGGGCCAAATTGGCTTACCTTTCACCTCTGTGGAGGTCGTGTGAGAGCCATGAGGACATTGGGGAGGGTTGGTTTGGCCGGCGGAGGTCTGAATTTAGCTGAATTCAGCTCAGCCAAAATCGGGAAACTTTGGTTCGTTGGAGTTGCTTCAGTGTTTGATTCCACTGGCGCTTCTCCGATGGTCCTTAGGTCAAAGGGAGATTGTAGTTAGGTAGCTGACTTCTTCTGGAGTCTGTATGACACGACCTTGCCTCCTGAGGCTAAGAAAAGTGCCCAAGTCGGAGCTTTTGTTCGAGCTTCACCAGAAAATGGAGCACTTAATAGACAATGGCAATTTGTGGTGTGTGGATGATGAATGGAGGGGAGCTCTTTATATAGTGAGCTCAAGGACCCTCTACCCTACCAGTTTCCATATTGGACAAGCTTATCCCTTTTATAAAATGCCCAAATTGGAGGGAATATTTATCATCATAGAAGGAAATGTTTTTTACCAGATGAACATGTTGTCATCCCAAGGAAGAAGATGACATTGTTCTGAACCGGACCATACCAGTCCGACCGGGTTTAATGATGAAAATTGGCCGGTTCAAGCCTGATTCCATAGGTTTTCTCAAAATTAAAATTTTCTAAATTAATCTAAACTCATTTTCTATCTAATGGTGGTCTCAATTTTCCAAATTGATATGTTTAAGCCATCAAGAAAAATGAATTTACCCTTAACCGGTCTGGTTTTCCCATCCAATTTACTTTATGGTTCTTTCCCATGATTTTCATGACTTTTGGGTCACTTGGGATTTTCCAATTCCCCATTTTAACCCCTCTTGATCATTCTCGGTTCCTTAAGTGGTTCAGTTTTCTCATTAAACTAATCAGTTCTTTCTCGATTTTCCTTAATCTGAGATAACGGGTTTCACACTTTATCATAAAGAGTACAAACATTCGTGGGTGTAATCCCTGACTATACCCACTTATGGATCGGTGCGTCTTTGTCGTCCACCTTGGTAGAAGTCTCGAATCTCTACCTTGAGTTTAAGTGGACATTAATTGTCCGACCCTCAAACCCTAATCATTCTTCATGTTAGCTTTGTGGGATGAGACCTCTTTCCCCATGCTGCCTCAATCTCCAAGCGTAGAAAGCTCCTAGAACTTCCAAACATACTGGAAGACAATCCGCCTTTATGCTCACTGGCTCGTCCAGCAACTCTTGGACCCACCACTATCCCTTATCGAGCGTCTTGATGGCTCTGAAATCTCATGGCATGAATAAACATAAGTCTTTTAACTTAGACCCTTTTATCTATGGTCCCACCATCCCAACGAATTCAATACCTCGACTATAGCTCAATAACTACCAGCCCAACGAGTTCGTTCACTCAGCTTCGGCTCGATAACTACTAGCCAATCGAGTATTTACGATCCGACTTCGGCTGGGTGGCTGCATCACAATTAACTGGTTATGAGAATATTTCTTAACTCATAAACCTACTTATCTACGGACATTAGCCCATGTCCATTGGCCTTGGGCCCACTTTTTGAGTTTTCCAAAATTGGGCCTTAAGCCCTATTATTTTCGAATTCGAGGGCTCAAGCCTATTAGAACAATTCTAGCTTCCATCAAGAACGTCTGTCAAATTGTTTAAGCAGTTTCATGCAGTCACGAGAGACAATTCCTAGAAAATGGTTTTCAAAATTTAAAATGGTTCTCATCACCCCTAAATGGGTATGATGTTGAAAATCCCACTCACCCAGTAATGGTAACATGGTCATCCCGGTGAGATCTCGATCTATGATGCGCTCCTTTGCACAGGCAGTCGAACAGCGTGGGTCTATTTAATTTCTCTAGGAGTGGTCATATCTATTTGACAGGAGTTTACCATGGGTTAGGGTTCTAGGGCTTTTAGTTTTGAAACTTTGTTTAGAAAACCTTGCTCAGATACCACTTAAGTTGTCACGCCCCGACCTGGTCTGGTCGGAGTCCTGTGATCAACCCGCCACCTATCCTCGTACTAATTTGGTATTTCTAGAAAATAGTCTAAGGAAGGTAAAGGCATCGAAGTGTACCCATTTTCCATAACAAAGTTTATATTATAAAACAACTAAATAAAAGTTATCTTCTTACGGTACCTTTGGCTTTCTCCTTTAGCTTCTACTCGTCATGACGAGGAGGTCTTCTTGAAAAATGTTTAATAGGAAGGGGTGAGTTTCTACAACTTAGTGAGTGAGATTGGGAAGTTAGTTTTCAAGACAATCAGTTGATCAAAACGTTTTATGCATTTAGTTTGTTGTAATACGAATTCATCACTTCTTGAGCACTTCCCCTTGCTCGGAGTGCCTTTATCGTCCACTTGAGCTTGAGTGGATATCAATAGTCCGACCCTCAAACCTTAACCATGCCCGCTCGATGAGACAAGATCTCATTTCCCCTTCGGCCTCGGTCTCAGTGCGCTTGAAGCTATTAGAGATTCTTGACATACTGGATGCCAAACTGCCCTTATGCACCCTTGGGTCGTCTAGTAACCCTTGGGACCCATTGAACTACCTCTTCTTGGGCGTCTAGATGCTCCCGAAATCCTCATGCCTGTATACAACAGTTTTGAATCAATAACCATGATCTTTGGTGCCAACGGTCCAACTACCTCGACACTCGATCTCTCCTGCAGCTGTTTGCGTTGACCAGCCCATCGACCTGGTCTGGGCACACTGCCACTAGCCCATCGAGCCTTGTCAATCCTATCTTGGCCCCGTTTGACTATGGGTCCAACTTGTGCACATTGGCCTTGGGCCCACTTCATGAGTTTTCCAAAACTGGGCCTTCAACCCTATCATTTTCAAATCCAAGGCCTCATGACTATCGAAGCAATTCTAGCTCCCATCAGGAATGTCCCCCAAAATATTTAAGTAGTTTCACATAGTAGGGTATACCATTCCTGGAAAAATAATTTTTCAAACTTAAAAATGGTTCTCATCACCCCCAATCGGGTATGATGCTAAAAATCCCACTTACCTGGTAATAGTGACGTGGACGTCCCAATGAGATCTCGATTTGTAGTGTGCTTCCTTACACCGGAACTTGAGTAATCGGCTCCTACATGGTCCAAGCACCTTTATAAGGAGAATTGACATAAGAGACCTCTTAGTTTCGGGTATTTGCACATATGTCATCGCACTATGCCTTAATTGCATTTGGGCCCCTCAATATTTATAACCTTACATTTGGGTCCTTTATCTTCATTTAATCTAAATTAAGTCCCTAGGACTTCCAATAATCCCTCATGGGTTCTTAACTTTTCTAAAATTTCCAATGGGTCCTCAATTTTCCCAAAATTGAAAATTTTGTCCTTAATTTCCTAAAATTGCAAATTGGTCCTTGAATTTTCAAAAATTTCCAATTGGCCCTCCATTTCATCAAATTTCTCAATTAGGTCACAATTGGAAGTTAATTTCATGAAAATACCCCAATTTTTCTTAAATTATAATTCGGCCCCCAATTTTCTAAAAATCCTCAAATTGCCCAAGTTCTCAAAAATTGCAATTTGGTCCCCAAATCACAATTTTGTTCAATTGACACCCAAAACTTGGTTAATTGTCCTCATTCTTGATTTGAATAATCTCCTCTATGTTTTTCTCGTCATTTCAAGCTTTAAACCGCTCGATTTGGCTTAGAAATAAGCTTAAACGGAGCTTCGTCGAAAAATTCAGCCTAGAGAGAGAAAGCTTTGATATCTTACCGGTGAGGGTCAGGCGACCGGAGCTCTTGCTTTGTCTGAATTGCTCTCCTCACGGGGATCTTCTATGGATCAAACCGCACCTTAATTGGTGGCCTGAGTAGTGTGAATTTCTTAGTTTCAGTTTTTACATAAATGCACTGTGAATAGTATTTTCTAACGAAGGGGTGATGAAGGGGCTTACCGTGTTAGCTTAGGGGAAGGTCAGGGCACCTCTAGTTGGCATTTGGGGGCTTGGTTTCACCAAAATTGGCCTAGGGACAGCTCGGGCTATTGACAGCCGAGGAGCGGTGTTATTGTTTGAGCTTCCTCTTCCACGATGGTTCTCAAGCTAAAAGGAAGGTGCAATTGGGTAGAGGACTTCCTTCTGGTTCTAATGAGACCGAATGCAGCTTCAGAGGTGGAGAAAAGCCCCGATGTTGGAGCTTTAGTGTGCTCCTCATTGGAAAACTGAGTACTTCTCCTTCTTTAGTCGATTGTAGGATGCTCAAAATGAATGGAGGTGTGCTCTTTATATAGGGAGCTCGACCACTAACCAGGCTACTGATCGGCATAGTACTCGGCCACCGACGACCTGACCAGAGTGATTTTTGAGTTGTCGGAGACTCCCTTTCCTTCGCTCTCTTTCCTCTCTATTCTCTTTGTCAATAGTCGGAGGTTGAAGATGATGACGTGGCTAGTGTACCACGTGGCGCGTTGTGATTGGCTAGTTTTTCTGACATGGCATTCCAATTCAACTGCCACGTCATCCGTTGACCGGACACGTGGCAGCATCCCATTGGCTGCCCGTGTCTACATGGCAAGCTGACTGGTCATCCGCTGACCGTTGATCAGACATGTGGCAGCCTTCCATTGGTTGTCCATGCTTGCGTGGCTGCTGACTCGGCTCTGTTGACCGTTAACCGATCTATTGACTAGTTTGGACCGTTAACCGTTCTGGACCAATGACCCGTCCGGTCCGATTGGGTTCGGTGATCCCAATTCAAAAATTTGCCTATTCAGACCCGATTCGATCAGTTTTCTGAAATTTAAAAATTTCTAAGTTTATTTTCTATCTAATGGTAGCCTCAAATTAAAAAATTAATATTTTTAAGCTAACTAGAAAAATGAATTACTGAACTGATTCACTATGGTCAATTCTAGTTCAGTCTGGTTCACCTCGAACCGGTCTGGTTCTCCCATCCAATTCACTCCATGGTTCTTCCCCTTGATTTTTGTGAACTTTTGGTCACTTGAAATTTTCCAATTTCCCATTTTAACCCTTCTTTATCATTTTTTATTCCTTTTTCGACTCGGTTTTCTCAAAACCGTTGGTTCTTTCCCCAGTTTACTTGATCTGGGTAACGGGTCTCATAGTGCAACTAGATAGAGAACTTCCTCTTGGTTCTAGGGACACCAATTGCAGCTTCGGAGGTCAAAAAAAGCCCCACTATTGGAGTTCTAGTTTACTCCTCACCGGAAAATGGAGCACTTCACCTTCTTCAATCGTTTTTGGGATGGGGAAGACGAGTGGAGGAGTGCTCTTTATATAGGGAGCTCGACAACTGTCCCGACTACCGGCCGGCATAGAACTTGATCACCAGCAGTTATACTAGAGCTTTTCCTAGGTCGCCAAAGAAATACCTCCCTTCCCCCCTCCCCCTTTTATGTCAGTTAATTGAGGAGGAAGACGATGACATTTGCTACACATGCGGATTTCCCATGTGGCACATTGTAATTGGTTGGTTTTGCTGACATTGCATTCCCACCTAGTCACTGCGTCAACCGTTGACCGAACATGTGGCAGTCTCCCATTGGTTGCTCGTATCTATGTGGCTGCTGATCGGGCATCCGCTGTCCATTGACCGGCCATGTGTCACCCTCTAATTGGTTAGCGCTTCTAAGCGCTGACTGAGTGGCTCACAAGGCGTGCTTCACCACATGTCACACATTGATTGGTCATACCTGCTAACTGGGCACTGACCTGGCAGCGGTCCATTGATCGGCTAGACCATTGACCGGTCTAGTCCAACCGGGTGACCCGAATTCAAAAATCGGTCGGTTCGAGCCCGATTTGACCGGTTTTATAAAAAAATAAAAATTTCTAAATTCATTTTATACCCAATGATGGCTTTAACTTTCCAATTTGACTTTTTTAAGCCTACTAGAAAAATGAATCATTGTACTAGTTTACCATGGTTCAAATCGGTTTAGGTGTGGTTCACCCTAAACCGGTCTAATTTTCCCATCCAATTCACTTCATGGTTCTTCCCCATGATTTTTATGACTTCTTGGTTACTTGGAATTTTCCAATTTCCCTTTTTAACCCTTATTTACCATTTTTTATTCATTTAACGGCATAGTTTTCTCATGAAAATTGTTGGTTCTTTTCCTAGTTTCCTTGGTCTGAGAGGACGGATTTCACAACTCTCCCCTTCTTTTAGGAGTTTTGTCCCTAAAACTTAATTATTCACCCTTTACATCGGGAATGAATTTCTTTACGGCCAACTTGGGGTTTGATTTAATACCCTACCGCTTTGGTTACCCCTTTCACTTAGTCCTACAAGCAACATACTTACGAAATTTCCTCTCCCTTCGATCATTCATTTACCCCATTGGACTTAGTTCCTTTGACTTGTCTTATCCCCATGTCCAAGAAATTTCTTAGATCCAATACTTCTTATCGTTTGGGATAAGACCCTTCCTCTCGAGGATTTTGTCTGGACTTACAAGATTGGGAGTCCCAAAATGTTTGACTGTCCCCGTGTCTATTTATTCCCTTGGTCGTTGAAACTTGTTAGCTCGGTGTCCCTTCGAGCTTTTTGTACTCGTTTTCATGGGTTTCGATGTTATCCCCTTTTTTGTCTGACATTGGTCCTTTAATTCATTCTTTCATACTTGAGTCCCCCTTCATTGGTACTATTAGACCTACATGTCCCTTGTAGCATGACATGTTATAAAACTATATTTGTCCATTATAGTTTTAGAACATTTTCTCGATAATGGTTCATGCCCTTCCAACCTTTTAGGAATCGTGAGGCTTTGTTCCTTCTGGTCACCTGGTAGTGTTCCTCAACTACCTTCGGCATTATCCAATCGTCCCTTGCACATAACTCTTGCATTTAGTTACTTCTCATTAGACTCGAAGTCCTCCTTACTTTGAGGTTTGGACCTCCCAGCACTAAATTCTTCCACTTTCCTCCTTAGAGTGTATTCCCTTACTCTTCCTCTTGCGTTGTCAAAATGTTTCATTACCCGGTTCTAGTTCATACATCTCTCCCATACACCTAATGTCCTTTTGCATTGATGTCATGCTTTTTATGAGCATTTGGGTTTTCCATATTTATTCATCCTCCACTAACATCCTTCTTAGGCTTTCCCGTTTCCAACTATCGGGTTTCCCATCCACTTCTTAACTTACCGACATACTGGTGATTTTCCTCCCTTTTGCCCTTCCTCATGTCTAATGGCGTCCTTACTTAAGGATTTCTTTTTCTCCAATCCATCCTTACTCGCTTGTGACCATTTCATAGTTTTTTATTCCGAGTTGATCCCTTGTGGTCTTATTGGTCCGTTCCTTGAATTCACCTGAAGAAGTACCCTTCGTTGGTTTCATCCTCTACTCTCGTACCTTAAAGTCGAGATTTTCCATCTTTGGAACTATGCATTCATCCTTCTTACCATCTCTTTAAGGTTTTCTTCCTTCATATCCTTACACCCTTTCGTATCAGTGCTTTCATTCGCCTTATGTCCTTCACCGACTTAAATTCCCATTCCATCCTTTATTTCCTATCCGAGGAATCTCCGATTATCGAGTCTTATTCCGTATCCTCTACATTATGCCTAGACGTCAAATCTTAAGCTCTATTAAGTAGGTGTGTACCACAACCAAACTTGTTGTTTGTGGTTATTTCCTTTAATCATTTCTTAATTGAAGGGCGTACTCTCCAATGTTTCGAATATCCTTTCCTATTCTTCCTTATTATGGGCATCCCACCCATTCCCACTTGTTATGGCATCATTTGATGCTATCATCCTACTTAGCTATTCCTTAGGTTTAACTTACTCCTTGGGCCCTCATGGGTATGCTACCCTTGTACTTGTGTTTCTACCTCAACATACATTTCCTTTACAAGCTTATTTTCTTATTCCCTTTCAATTGGGTCCATTATTTCTTCGTTGGGATATGTATGCCTCTCCATGAGTCCATTCTTTGGTAGGCTTCTTCCTCTTTTTCCCTGGACTTCCTTTTTCATTCATCTTTGAGGGTATCTAACCTTAAATCAACTTCGTGACATCCTTTGATGTCATCCTCTTCTGCTTACCCTTTCTTTGGAGATCTTGCGGTCACATCCTTTGTACTATTTCCTTATTCCTACTTGTAATTACTACAAGTTTAATTCATTAGGGGAAGTTCAAATCCTCTTTCTTTCGAGGTCTCTTGATCATCTTGCGAGAGGCTTACGTAATCCTTCTCGTGGCTTGAGGGTGATCGCCAATCTCTTTTGATCATTGATTGCTTTAAGGATTCCCTTCATCCTTCTTTTTCCGACGTTTGGCATTTTCACTTCCCCCTTCTTCACCGGGGTTTAAATACATGATCATTACGAGGGTTAGTTCGTTTAACTGCCTCATCCCTACTTCTCTCCTTGTCCAATTATCTTGAGATAGTTGTCTCTCGAGTTTAATTGTCCTTGATGCCCATCCTATCATCCTTTTTAAGGTGCAGTCGTTATTACTTTTCGGTCCTTCTTAGGGCATCGTTTATTCTCCTTGATCATCTCGTAGTTACTAGTTACTTACTTCCGTTAGTTTCTTTCTTGGCTCCTCTGCTTTTCTAAAGCAGGTTACACTTTGCCATCCCGAGGCATCCTGTTTGGCATCCCACCTTCGTGGTTTGTCTACTATTGTGGAGGTGTAGCTTGTAACCCTCTAAGTGGAAATTCCTCTTCGTTTACGACTCTATGTTCTGCTCTGTTTGCAGCTTCTCAATGTCCTTCCTTCAGTTTTTCTTATATTTCGTGACCCTTCTTGATATAGTTGAGGCACAAAATCACATCATCATTTGAGGGACATAAACTTTTTAAGAACTTGGATTTTTCTTGTTCATTATCAAAGCAGGAATATATTTTGGGGATTTTATCTCCTCTTAAGTGCGATTGTTAAAATGAAAGGTTGGGAAGTACCCACTATTATACTAGGATCTTGAAGAACTTCCTCGGGAGTCGTGGTTCTTAGGGTAGTATACTTTTGGACTCCTATAGTTGCGGAGGTGTTGTTCTTGGAAGGTATTACCCTAAATCCTTATAGTGTAGGATAGTCCTTCACCATATGTCCTATTCCTCTGCTCCTATAACAGGTTATCTTGGGACCTTTCCTCAACAGTGTTGGACACTTTTTCACGTAATGTCCGATTGTCCACACCTGTAACAGGTCGTTGTGTAGACCTTTGTGGTTCCTCCTATACTTCAAGCATTGGGGAGGCTTGCTAGGTGATTGCTGGTGGTTCCGTGCTTCGTCGTTCTTTGGCCCGAACACCTTGAAGGTTTTCTTGTTGAGTCTCCTTTGCCCAGGGGTTACTCCAAGAAGCCTCGTAGTTTCCTTATTTGGGATGGGTTTCTCCCCAGTTTTCGTGGTGGCTAGGGTAGTGCGGATTTGTTTGGCTAATTTTCTTGGAGCCATCTCCCTACAAGGTAGGTAGTTTTTGTTTAATTGTTATGTCATATAATCTTGATAATGTATTCAAGGGAACAAGCTCTGATACCACTCAAGTTGTCACGCCCCGACCTGGTTTGGTCGGAACCCATGAACAATCTGCTACCCCCCTTTGGTCTAGAAAGAGTCACTACTTCCCAAGACCGTGAGGAGTCAGGCTTAATTTCTGTCCTTGTTTCCTGGAATAGAATTATACAAAACTCAATAGATTAAACCATTAAATATTTGACTTAAGGCTTGTTCTCAAAATATCTTTATCGGTTTTCTCCTTTCTTGAAAAATGTTTAAAGGGAGGGGTGAGTTTCTATAACTCAGTGAGCGGGTGTTGAAGAGTGTGTTTTTCAAAAGAAAATAGTTTATCAAAACGTTTTATCCTTTCTAATTCACGGTGATGCACGTTCAGCTCTTTTTAGCACACCCCCCTTGCTCGGGAGGAATTTATCATAAAGGGTACAAACATTCACAAGTGCAATCCCCGACTATACCCACTTGGGGATTGGCGTATCTTTGCCATCCACCCTGGCAGAAGTCTCGGACCTCTACCCTAAGTTTGAGTGGACATTAAATGTAAACCCCATCCTTTAAAGATAACAAAAACTGAGGATAGAACTAGTCAATTCAAGAGAGAAAACTTAACCAGTTCATGAACCTTAACTGATAGAGAAAGGGCAAAATGGGAAATCGACAAACACCAAATGACTCAAAGAGACATAAAAATCATGGAAAAGGACCTTGGGACAAATTGCAAGAGAAAACCAGACTGGTTCAGGTGAACCGAACCTGAACCGGTTTGAACCTGAACCGGTTTGAACCATCATTGAACTGGTTTATAAATTCATTTTTTCTTGGTAGCATAAAATGATCAAATTGGGAAATTAAGGCCACCATTAGATAGAGAATGAATTTAGATAAATTTAAAAATTTTTAATTTTGAGAAAATCGGTCAAATCGGGCCTGAACCAGCCAATTTACGCATTAAACCCGGTTGGACCGGTCCGGTTCGGTTCGGAACAGTGTCATCTTGTTCCTTCAAATGATAGCACGGTTCATTCAATGCAAAAACAGACAACACCAACAAAGGAAAAATGGCTCCGATCAGACTGTTTCAGGGTAAGGATAAGCTCAACCAAAAAGAGAAGTTGTCGGTCAGAGGGTCCCGAGCTCCCTACATAAAGAGCTTCTCTCCATTCATCCTCCACACACCAAAAATCTCCATTCTCTCTCAATTGCTCCATTTTCCAACGAAGCTCGAACAAAGCTCAGATATAAGCATTTTTCTTAGCCTCAGAAGGCAAGGTCGAGTCCTATAGACTCCGGGGGAAGTCACCTACCTAACAGCAACCTCCTTTCAACCCAAGGCCCGCCAGAGAAGCGTCGACGGAATAAAACAATGAAGAAGCTCCGAAGGACTGAAGTTGCCCTATTTTGGCTTAACTGAGTTCGGCCAAATTTAGCCCTCCTCTGACGAAACCAATCCTTCCCGACACCCCCACGGCCCTCAAACGACCGCAATATAGCTGAAATATAAGCCAATTCGGCCATTCTCTGTCATTTTCGGTCGAAGTTAGAGAGAGAAAGTGCTAAAATTTCCCTAACAAAATTCTCCCTTAATTCAATGTTAATTGTAGAAATTCTTGATCCTACAATAAATTTCAAGATGAGACCTACCTTCCTAGATAGAGAGCTCGGACCGTTGCACCTCCGACGGTAAGCTTTCGAAGCTTTCTCTCTACGAACGATTTTTTGGCAAAGCTCTGTTTGAGCTCGTTTTGGCCTCAATTCATGCAATTCAAAACTCAATTGAATCGTATGGAAGTGTAGGAACTGATTCATACCTCCAATTGAAAAAATTAACCTTGATTGAATGGCCAATTTGAAGAAATCAAATTTGGTCAGTTTGAAAGGGGGAAATTAGGGATTTCAAAAATTGAGGGACCAATTTTCAATTGCCCAAAATTGAAGGTTAGTTAGCCATGAAAAAGATGTTGGAGGACCAATTGGTTGATTTTTGAAACATTTGGGGTCAAATTGCCATATATGGAAAGTATGGGCAAAATAGTAATTTTTGAAATGTTGGGGACCAAATTGGAAATTTGGAAAACTTGAGCCCCTTATACAATTTTGAGTAAAAAGAGGACTAAAAGGGAATTTTGGAAACCTTGGGACTCAAATTGGGCAAAAGTTGGCATTAGGGACCTAAAGTTAAGAGAAATTAACTTTAGGGATCTAAGTGCAATTTATCGATAATTTGTGAACCTAGGCTTTTATGCCAAACCATAAGTGATAAGGCTGCCCAAATCATGTAGGGACAAGTGTGACCGGAACGTAAGCAAGTGCAAGCTATTATAGACTTGGAAAATCGACCGAATATGAATAGGTCACAGTTATCGAGTGAGTGGGCATATTTACATCATACCCGGTTGGAATGGTGAGCACTTTAGAAATGAAAAACCACTTGTAAATGGGATTTTAACATCATACCCGGATGGGGTGATGGGCGATTTAGGCTACAACCTACTTATAGGTTGTAAGTAGAGAAAATCACACATGGTTGGTATGATGAACTTCCTTGAAAAAATGAGAAAATCCGCTTGCTATGTCATCACACCCGGTTGATGAGATGAAGTGAAAATATATATTTTGTCAGAAGTGTTCTCCCTTGACTGTGTGTCAATACTTAAACTATTTGGGAGACCTTCTTGACGGAAGCTAGAACATCTCAGATAGGCTAGAGGCCTCAGTTTTTTAACTTGTGGGGCTAAATGCCCAGTTTTGGAAAATCACATGCAGTGGGCCCAAGGCCTGTGGGCACGAGCAGGAGCTCGTAAACAAACTTGATATGAGAAAGCCATGAAATTTCTAATGAACTTGTTGTGTGATTTCACCATGTTACCAATTCAAGACCGATAGTACTCGATGGACTGGCGGCAGTGCGTCAGGGTCAGGTCGATGGACCGGCCTAGACAAACAGCTGCAGGTTAGGTTGAGGGTCGGAGCCACTGGACTAGTGGCATCAAAGATAAATGGCTATATGTGAAAATTGTTGCTTTGTGCATGCACTTGTGGTAGAGGACCATCAAGACACCCAAGAGGGGTAGTGATGGGTCCTAAGGGCTACTTGTCGACATGGTGGAGATCAGTGCAGTTCGTCGTGCCAGCCAGTTGGGAAGCTCGGAGTAGCTTCTTGCATATGAGACCAGGGTGGTGTCATGCCTCGACCCGGTTTGGTCGGATCCCCGTGATCAACCCGCCACTCTCCCGGTTTATTAAAGGGTTTCCCCTTAATATAGACCTACACCATAAAGAGTAAGGCATCCTTTAAACCTACACCTTTTCCTAGAATAACATAAATCAAAACTACATAATATTTTAAATTTATCATACCTATCTCACAGGCATCTTAGTTGATGGTCTTTAAAGGTAGGCTTTCCAAAATTTCCTGAAAGGGATGTAAGGGAGGGGATGAGTATGACTACTCAGTGAATGGTTTTCAAAACTTTTAACTTTAGGAAAAAGATTTGTATTTGAGTGTGCCAGACTCCTTTCTTTCAAAAGTCATTTGATTTCAAATCTCGATTTTTACCATCATTTCTTATTAATCATGGTGTGTCATCACCCAACACACATCCTTCATCATGAAGGTCAAACACACATTCACAGGTCAGTACATCCACCGAATCCACTTGTGGCGTCGGAGAGACTTTACCGGCCACCTAGATAGAAGTATGTCCACTTCTACCTTGAGAATGAGTGGATGTTCGTGACATCCAACCCTCAATCCCGAAATCAATTCTTCGTATCCATATGAGCACAAAGATCTCATCCCGTCCCTACCCCGGTCTCATGCACTTAGTGCTACTCCAAATTTCACACGGTCAACTGGTACGACGAACTACCCTTATACCCACTAGGTCGTCCACTACCCTTAGGACGCATCACTACCCCTCATGGGCGTCTTGATGATCCCGTAATCATAGTGCATGCACAAACAGTATTTTCTTATCATGCCATGTAATATGTGGTTCCATTAGTCCAACAGCCTCAACCTTCAACTCAACTTGCAGCTGTTTGTCTTGACTGGTTCAGAGATCAGTCATGTCGCACTGCCACTAATTGCTTAAATATGTCGGTCCTGTTTTGGTACCATAGCCAAACAATTCATTTATTAAAGTTTTATGGCACATATATCATGTTTGTTTACGAGCTCTTGCTCGTGTCCATGCTCAACCAATATGGAAACCGGTAGAGTAGAGTGTGAAACTCGACCCTTAAACCAAGTAAATCAGGCAATGAACTAGCGACTTTGAGAAAACCAAGCTGAAAAAGGAACCAAAAATAATAATGAAGGATTAAAGTGGGAAATTGGAAAATCCCAAATGACCAAAAATTCATAAAAATCACGAGGAAGAACCAGGAAGGGGAATTGATGAGAGAATCGAAATGGTTCGGGGTGAACTGTACTAGAACCGAACGGAACCGGGATATCCTCATTGAAAAATGTCATAATAGGAGGGAATATTCCCTCACTAGAAAAGGAAAGTTTTTCTACCATTGATGAACATTGTTGTCATCCTAAGGAAGACGATAACATTGTTTTGTATCGGTCCAATCCGACCTAGTTTGGTGATGAAAATCAGCCGGTTCAGGCCCGATTCAACCGGTTTTCTAAAAATTAAAATTTTCTAAATTCATTTTCTATCTAATGGTGGCCTCAATTTTCCAAATTGAGATTTTCAAGCCACCTAGAAAAATGAATTATCCAATTCGGTTCACTATGATTCAACCCAGTTCAATCTGGTTCAGATCTGATTTACCCTGAACCGGTCCGATTTTCTCATCCAATTCACTTTATGGTTCCTCCCCATGATTTTTATGATGTATTGGTCACTTGGAAATTTCCAATTTCCCATTGTAAACCTTATTTACCATTTTAGGTTCATTTAGTGGCTCGGTTTTCTCATGAGAGTTACCAGTTCTTTTCCCAGTTTCTTTGGTCTAAGAGGACGGATTTCATAGCTTCCACGCTAACCAAGTGGTTGACAGGTTGCTAACCTTGCAGACGATTCATTGACCCAACTAGACCGTTGACCAGTTCAATTAGACTGGGTTCGGTGACCCGAAATAAAAAATCGACCAGTTCAGGCCCGATTTAACCGATTTTCAAAAATTAAATTTTTCTAAATTTTTTTCTATATAGTAGACTTCAATTTTCCAATTTGGCATTTTTAAGTTATCTCTAAAAATGAATATTTGAACCAGTTCTACCTAGTTTGGTTCCAATTTGCCCTAAATTAGTCTGGTTCTCATTTCCAATTTGAAATATAATCATCCTTCTTGATTTTTTTTATCTTTATTGATCACTTGGGATCACTTAATTTCCCATTTTGATTCATTTTCACTAATTTCGGTTCACTTTGAACTATGGTTTCCTTTCAAAATTTTCTAATTCTCCATTACTACTTTCTTGTTTTGAGAATATGGGGTTTACAACTACTCCACTCCTTTTAAGGAGTTTTGTCCCCAGATATCGTTATACATTGATTAATTTGGAAATACTCTTCTCTTATCACTAAATCTGTTATTCCACATGTCATCTTCCTCGCCCGACTGCCCACCCTAATTTGCCCTATTTTACCCAATAGATCATCATTGACCCACTAACTCCACCGCTTAAGAAATTAATTCATTACCAATACCATAAGTTATGGATTGATGAAAGAAGCCTATGGATAGATTTCCACAAAGATCTAGATCATAGCCATATAAATTAGGGCTTCTCCGTCACCGGAATTTGCTTAGAATTCTCTCTCAACCATCGACTCCTCCCAACTATTGCGACCTTGCTACCAGAAAGCACAACTTCATCGATTGGCCACCTCTATCAACATTCTAGGTATCGTTGAAAAGATGAGGACCTCAACCATCACCACCTCTCTTGACCCTCAACTATACCTCTATCGGTGACGGCGAGATCGCACAGTAACCAATCTCCGACGACCAGAAATAGAGTACCTAATTTTGAAGCCAATTTTGATCGCCTCGATGGCCCTCACAAGCTGAGAAAATTTAGGTGAGTACCTTGAACCACCAGCTTTCCATAGCCACCAATATTGCTTGATTTGAGCAAGAATTGGATGTGAATTAAATCGTTTAAGTATGAGATCACGGGCAAAGTGATTGAGCTAACTAAAATGCTAATTGCAGGAGCTACAGACCACCATTTTAGTTGATTCAAGTGGCCACAGACTCCTCGGAGAGTCAACTATCCAACTCCATTAGTCTCGATGGTCAATGTTCCACCTCCGGGGAGTTTTAGGCTTTGACCTAACTTATATTAGATAGCGTCTAGTTTTCTAATCAAGCCCGATCGAAGCAATTTCACTAACTACAGCCAAATCAAGTTTACAACAAGCTAAAGGGAGGCCAAAGGGAACCACCCCTCTTAATCTAGCCTCTGGGGCCACCGCCTCTCCGCCAGATGATCGAGAGGAGCTGTAGGAGGTGATTAGAAGCAAGAATTGAAGAAAACAAGGATTTACAGGCCACCAATTGGACGAGGGACTGACTATTTGAGCACCTACTTCAGGAAGAGGAACTGCGAGGCTAGATTCCGTCGGTGTGACCCCGCCAAAATCACCGGGTGAGTGGGAACTGCTATGATGCCCATTTCGGTTGGAATGACGATTTAAGATTTGAAAATTTGTTTTCTCGGAATTAGCCTCCCCTGACTGGGTGACTCTGCTTAAAATATTTGGGAGCTAATTCCGAGCTTATGCTCGAGATGCTAGTGGGCCCAAGGCCGGTGGATACGGGTATGGACCCATCCAAAACAGACATGTGATACATGAGGCTAAAATACCTGAATAATGGGGACTTGTGTGATACCCATTGAGCCAAGCTGAGTTGTCGAGCTTGTTGGGCCGAATTACTGCTCTACCAAAGCCGGGTCATCAAACATGTTGGGCCAGTACGCGTGGTGGGGTCGAAGCCAAGCTGACAGACCGTTGTGCAAGAGGGCCAAAGATAACAGCTATAACTTAAAAAGCTTATTGATTGTGCATGCACCATGAGGTTCGGACCATCAGGACACCTAGCATGAAGTAGTGATGGGACCCAAGGACTGCTGGATGACCCAGGGAGCATAAGGGCAGTATCATCGTTCAGTAGGTCATGAAGCCGAGGGCTTCTTGTGCACGGAGACCGAGGTAGTAGGGGGAATGAGGTCTCGTCCCGTTGAGCAGACATGGTGGAAGAATTTAAGTTTGTGGTCGGACTCTGATATTTGCACAAACTCCAGGTAGAGGCAGCATCCCTCTATCAGGGTGGACGGTAAAGGCGCTTCGGTTCACAAGTGGCGCGGTCGAGGACCGTTCTGCAAACGTGTGATCCCTCCTATGATAGGAGGGCAGTTGTTGATTCTGTGAATGTGTGAAATAATGGAAATAAATTAAATATAAGATAAATTCAAGTAAACCATTATAGTATGTTTCCTATCACTGAGTTGTCGAGCTCACCTCCCTCCCTCTAAACATTTTTTAGGAAGGAACACAACTGCTTCGGCTTTTCCCCTCAGACCCAAAACCAGGTACACCATTTCAAAAAATTTTGTTTTGTTAAATGTTATCCAGGGAAAGCATGACAGGTAATACGTCTGACTCTCTTGACCCCGAGAAACCTTCCTTGAGGTTCGAGAGAGTGGCGGGTTGTCCATCAGACCTTGGCCAAACCGGGCCAGGACGTGACAATTTGCATGGCCAAAAGGAAACTTTTAGGCAGTACAACAACATAAATTTTATTAAATGAAGTTTAGGGACTTATATGGGAAATTTGGGCATCAAATGGACCCCGCAGCCTAAGTTCTCGAAGAATAGGGGCAAATGGTAATTTTTCCAAAACTTAGGGGGCTTTCAAAAAATAAAGAGAAATGGAGCTTAGGACCATTCTAGGGCCTATTTGGGACCAAAATGGAACTCAATGAAACTTGAGTGGCCCAATTGAAAACCTGAGAAAAGTCTAAGGTCCAAAAGAGAAACTTTAAAGTATAATGGTAAAATAGTAATTTTTCCCAAACTAAGGACCAAATGGTAATTTGGGGAAAATGAAACTCCTAGGTGGGGGTCATGAGAATACAAGCACTTCATTTAGTGTTAGGCAACGAGAGAACCAGGGTAGGCTGAGAGATTAGCCTTAGAAAAGGTTAAACCAAGGGTCGAGATTACCGACCAATGAATCGGGTAACCAAAACCCAAAAAGGGTAAACCCTAAAATCGTAGAATGAATGTGGCATTGGAAACTATGAATGGTCAGTATAAAGACTGGCCATAGTATTGGTATACCTTGTAGAGAACACAAAGAGCACTTGAAAATTAAAAAGGGGAATATCAAGGATAACCCTATCGTAACTTAGACTACGAATCGGACCGCCCGAGACTCATGTCTCAAGGGAGAGCAACTAAACCACGGAACTTGTAGGCATACAAGTATAGAAGTAAGATGTTCTAATAGGTGGTTTATGAGAAAGATTTGGATCGTAAGCAATATAGTGGAACGACGTTAGTGTCCTACTCACTAAGATGTGAGCTCACCCCCTCCCCTAAAACTTGTGCACATAAGCTAATAGAGCATTGAAAGGAATGAAAGGAAGGGCTAAAACTCGAGCCACTACTGCTTGGAGGTAACCTCACCTCTCGTATACGAAGGTATGTTTTCCCTATCATCACATATCATTCCTATTCCCGTGATTTTTGGCTAATCATTTCAATAGCTCGCACGAGGGGCTTCGAAACAAAAATTTTAAAATTTTTGCTGCATTTTGACTAGTTTACATTGCTCTTAGCTTTGGTACCAACGGTGTTACCATAGTAAAGGTACCCGCCTCTATAATATCAGAAGAATTGGTGAACTGCACGAGACCCCTCCTAATGAGAGACAATCAGGTCGGGGCATGACACCGCTACTAGGCAATAGCAAGTAGGGGCGTGACTACACTCCTAAGTTATTATTTTGATGCGCGAATATTGTGAAAATGTTCACAATATTATATTTTTTTTAAGTAATGTATAAGTATAATTATTGTGATATAACAATTGTGTTGAATGATATTCATTTTCTGGATAATAATGTTTCACAATAATATATTTGAAGAGTAAAATTTTAAAAAATATTTTTATATTTCATGTTACAATTTTGGTAATGATTGGGCAAGGGACGCAGCTAGCAACTCTCTCACTCTTTTCAAGTATACATTAAATTATCACAAAAGAAGCAGAGTGAAAAAAAAAAGTAATTCAAGGTAAATTAACTCGATAATAACTTCATTAGTTTTTCCAAAGTAGTAGAAATTGTGGGTTTGAGATTTTGTAAAGATAAAATTTTGTATAATATAATTTTAAAAATAGTCTAACTATTTTGTTGAAAAATGGATTAATTTTGTATTATGTGTACATTAGATTTTTTGGTAATATAGTATTGTGAATATCACTATTATAGTATTTAAACAATGTGGTAGTTATGACAATAGTACGATTTAAAAATCGAATTGGAGCATTACAAAAATGGACTAATTTAAGATACAAATAATTTTATGAAAATTAAATACTTATATTTCACGACATTAGTTATTGAATTATTTTTTATATATTATAAAAGTTGATATTTTATAAATATTATAATGATATTTTATATTATAAGTTTTATATTATAGGAATTATACATTAATAGATAGGATGTAGTAGGTTACTTTAAAGTACAATTGGAAATAGGGTCGGGTAACATTTGAGTACAAAAAAAAATGATTTTTCTAGGGGTTAAGCATGATGTCACTATTATTATTTTAGTCCGATGATAATTCTATTTTTTTATCAAAAAATCCAACATGGAAAGAAGTATATGATATCATTTATTGAGAAATTTAACAAATGAATGAGTTTTCTAATTACGCTATGGTCCAAGTAGGGGATAATTGACGGATCTTATGACCATGTCTCTACCAAAAGAAAATTTCAACTATCTATACAGCAAAATGGGGATGCTAACGGTCGAAGAGCTACATAATGTAAATAATGTAAATACGGTAAACTCATAAACATGTAATAATAGAAATTCAATTTCAATTTAGTTTTCCGGTTGTTATGAGTTGAACAAGTTTTTTTACTATAAAAGCACGTTATCGTATCAACCTAAGCAAACTAGGAAAAAATAAAATTAGAAATAAGAAGAGAGTGTAAGAAATAGTACGTGTGAAGAAGTGTACTCAATTGAAGTGTTGTTGTGTGAGATACAGTCTTGAGTGAATAGTGAGCATTTCTCCTCTTTCAATTTTGTGTTTGTTTTTCTAATATCGAGAGAGAGAGAATCGGAAGAAAGATATCGAGAGTGAAGGAAGAAGAGACAGGACCTTGCAATCTCTACCGTGTAGAGAGAAAAACTTTTATTTTTCAGAAAAGGCGCTCTGAAGCTGAAGAAGGAGTTTGAGGTCGTTGGTTGGAACCTACTCGAGGTCGGGATTTCTCCTACTGATGTGGACAATGGCTTTTTAGGGTTTTTTATGGCATCGTCGTGCTAGTTCTCTCCCTCAGATCTGTGACACAGCTCAGCTCCAAACCGTGGTTGTATTTGGGGCTATCTCTCACCTACGATCAGGGTTAGGTCCTCCACAATTATTCGATCCATCAATCAACTTTCTGCATAACAAATTATATCACTAGGTGTATTAGTATTTTCCATGAAAGCTACTCAAAACAAAGCGCACGCAACACTGTGTGGGTTAGGGTTTGGAGGGGATTTGGAGAGATATTAGATTGTGAGATTTCACTCATTTTTATTATTATATTTTCTTAAAAAATTATAAGTTAATAATATTTTCTATAAAAATATTTTGTAAAGTTTTTGTAGATCATAAATTCCAATTATGGGTCAATTTGAATATTATGATTTTTATGTTGTTTTCAAATTTTTGTTATTACTAGAATGTATGTAATAAAACATATATTAAAAATGTTATATAATTAAATTGTACTATATAAAAATGTAAGTGTTACATATATTCATCATTTACATATAAATTGTAACTATAAATTATAATTGTGTTGTACAATTTTATCATAATTTTTTAGATATATATTTTTTTTGTATTTATATACACAATTTATTATTTACAACAAAATTCTTAATTAAATAGTTTTATTGTGCACATATAAAATATAATTATATTTTTTATTTGATATAATATTTTATTTTGTCGACATCATTTTTATTAATACAATATAATTCAATTATATATAAATGAAAAAATAAAAAATTAATTAAAAAATAAGAAAATAGTTTTATTTATATTATAATTAATATATTTTTTATTAACTTATCCTTCATATACTCTGACATTTTGAATAACCCTTCCAAATTCATTTTTATAACTCATTTTTATAAGGTCCATTAGGGCCTTTATAGCATCTTCTCCTCATATTCATAGTAGAAAATGCAAGATTCTGTCAAATTCTTACATTTGTTATCTTCTCATGGTTCAAAGTACTTCTCTAAATTTCTTGTCTTGGTGGCGACGGCAATGAGCACGGAGGAAAGGTTGCAAGGATGTAGTCGAGAAAGCCATCCTGCCAAACAAGAAAGACATGGAAAATTTTGGTCAATAACACCTCCTAGACCCACATATGTGCCTGTTGATATGCAATTTCATCTTTTCTTGACCAGAAACTCACCAAATTAGTATCTTGATCATAATGGGAAGATATTTGTACCATTTTGGCAGATTCTGAATCCGCTGGTGGCTGTACATGTAAGAAAGCAGGCTTCACTATTCAACCACTAAACAATAATCTATAATATGTAGTGAGCTTTCGGATAAAATAATCGGGCAAATAAATTGGTGCTTACGTTTATGGGCATTTCCATGTCCATGAGTACTTCAAAATCCTGGAAAGCATTATCTTCTTCAAGTAGTTGGTGTTTGTTATCGCTGGGATATTCGATCAAGGTAGGAGTTAGCAACGTTGCTTCTTCCTGTGCATGAGAGCAGGACTTAGTTGCAGTGCAGCATAGACTTGGTTATGTTCTGCTCATGAACTAATTGTATAAATTTAAGCATTTGATAAAAGAAAAGACATACCAGATTAGGCATTTCAACCAATATGTCGAATACTTCTTCATCGGAGAGGAGTGTAGTATAACAGTTTTCCCTAAGAGTCGTGGCATTGACGGTTGGATTGATCTGGTCTGGCTGACCACCCTCTCCTCCCTTCATTTGATTGCTACCTGCTGCAGGATCTGTCAACCTGCTGCTGCAGTCATTGGTACCACCGCCTAGTTGCTGGTTAGCACCATTTAGCTGCCCCCCTGCATTCGAACATACGGCAATGCCCTGACTAGTATGAGGGTTACCATAACTCAGATGAGATGGATAGACATTTCCTGAAAAACTTGCGCTTGCACGAGTTCCAGAATAATTGCCGAAAATAATCTCACGTCTCATTGAATCAGGATTATTAGGGTTCAAACTTGCTTGCATTGACTGGTTTTGCAATACAGGGTCATTCGGGGTCATGGAGCCGTGGCTGGCGAAATGATCATTGGTAGCCCAGCGCCCGGAGATCAGATCATTGGCAGTATTATTTTGGGGATCCTTCACAAAAGACGGGATACCAGGCTGGTAACGAAGAGCATGATCATGGGCCGTTCCAAACACTTGTTGGCCGAACATGGCTCGGCTATTCAAATTGTAGTCCGGCTCTTGAGAGGGAAAAAGGTTGACCCTCAGAAAGTTGCTGTTAGTGGAACTCCAGGGTAGCCCTTGCTGGAGTAGTGGAGTGCGGACTTGGTTCATGATGGGATGAGCAGGGTGGTATTCACCTCTACTCAGTGAATTTGGGATTGGTGGAGGCTGAGAGGCGTAAAATGTGCGGGGGTCCCGTGTCGGCAAGACATTACTTGAGCCCATGATCGGTAGTGGTATGCTCCTCTTTTCCTCTTCCGAATATTTTTTACGCCATATCCGATATTTCTGCTCAAGAGTTAGGGCATTTAACAAATTGCAGGTCAGTAACAATCGTTATCTCAAATGGATTCATGATAGGGACATTCATCTAAAGGAAAAGGGAGGGATACATACCTGTAAATGGCTGGCCACGTTCTGACGGGTTACATCTGGGTCATTCATCAACTCATGAATTTTCTTCGGAGTAGCCCCTGGAAATGGAAATAATGGAGGAAGCAAATTCCATCAGTTTGGAATAGGATCTCAACGCTTGTAGAGACGTAGATAGACAGATAGAGGGAAAGAGAGTGTTTACGGTCGATGCCGATAATGTCAACAGCTTGAACGAATCTCGTGTGGAAGGTGTCATTCCATTTAAACTTTCGTTTCCTGGCAGCATCGGCTTCATCCACTGGTGGCAGTTTTCTTTTGAGATCATTTTCAATCTCGTTAAAATTGATGGGCATTTTCGGGTGGCTTAGATCATTAGCCATGGACATAGCTGTCATCGTAGAAGCAGCCACAGGGAGAGGGAGACCCATATTGCTCAGCCTGTTAGCAGGTGCAGTGACGGAGCTTCCCTTGTTTGACCTCACCAGGGCATACTGCCCTAGGTTCTGACAATCGACCGCCTTTACTGGTTTCTGGATGAAGAAGGCTGCTCCACACTCTACACTCCTCTGCATCACGTAGCCTTTGTCATCCGTTGACATCACTACACTCATAAAGGAAATGGAAATGGAAATGGAAATGGGTTCATATTTGGTTTATTCACACTACTATTCAAATTAAACGTCTGTACATAAAAGAAAAGGACTCACTTATCACTGGTAGGTTGAATTCTTCTCGGATGAGTCGTTGGAGCTCGATTCCGCTCATGAGGGGCATATCATAGTCGGCCATTATGAGATCGAACATGTCCCGACTCTTCCGAAGAGTGGATATGGCCTCCATTGGGTCGTTCACGCCACTTACTGAGAAATTTTTCCACAATAAACCAATGTAAATAGATCATTTATATAGAAGTAGCCTAAGACTTGCATGCATTCTAGGTTGAATTCTGGCCTGAGAGGTAGAAAACCCTCCAAGGGGTGATGAAAATTATGGGTACCTTCATAATTCATGAATTTCCTCAAGGTGTTAATGGTGGACAGAAGATCACTATAATCATCATCCACCACCAGAATTCGGATCTTTCCGGGAGAGATTCTAGTCATCTCCTCTGATTTGTGGAGATATTCAACAGCAATCTCAGCATCCATGTCAGTCAAAATCCTCAATTGTCAACCCTAAGTGAGACACAAAAGTAAAGATGAACAATCAACATTAGGTATAGGTATAGGTATAGGAATACCAAATAAATGGCCACATGTTGCGTATCTTCCTTAAGTAACCTTGGTCAATTAGCAGTTCTCATGTCTTTTGTATGGAAAAAGAGGTAAACTAAGCAATGGAGGTAGATTTGATTGCTAGATTTGTCCCATCTATATATATATATATATAAGCTGCTTTAAACCAAGGAATACCAATACACCAAAACAGTGGGCACCATGTATTATAACACTTGTTAAATCTAGAATTACCTTTTAAATACAATTTTCTAGCTATCCTAAATATGCATAATCTTTACTCCTTTTTATCAAAGACCAAATAACTTGAGTCAAATTCATATATTAACCACATATTTTTTTATTATAGAACTATACAAACTAAAATTAACCGTTAAATGAATATAAAATGTCTTTAATGCCTTCATTATCATTATTCAATCAAAGTATTGAAGAAAAGTAGACAAGGCTGGCCAATGGATAGTCCTTTTTGCATTAGATGCAATGTTGTTAATGAATGTTAACCAATGGAATTATGGGCACTTTACACATTTAAGATAAAATTTAATGAGAAATATTTTTATGGTTGATGCAAAGTTCATATAAAATTTTACAATGAAAAAATAGTTTATGCTACATCTAAAAATTCCACTAAAATTCAGTGTAAAAAATGTTTAGCGTTTATCAAATTTTGCATTATACCACTTTGGTCAGATATATGTGACACGTGACCAATAATTTAATGACATTATAGTAAATTTGATTTTACATAGTAGGAGGACAAATTTTGCAATGGAGATTAGAATTTATTTTCCAATTGAATAAATTAAAATGTTTTTTTTTCTTATTTTTAAAGTCAAATGAAAAATAATTGTTGGGACCGATCTAAATCGGATAAAATCTTAATTCATTTACAAAAATGAAAGTAAAAATGACCAAACTTTGCATAGGAGTATTTAGAAAATTTCAAATATTGTAATTCATTTCTATTGTGGAGCATCTTTTATTTGTAAATTGAGAATTTGTTAATAAAATTTTATTATGGGTTTGAGCCAATGTCACTTAAAGTTATAACAATATGAATTATATGTGTGCATGTATTATATGATCCATCATGAGTAAAAGTTAAATGAAATCTTATAATTTATGCATGAATGAAAATAGATAATGGAAAATGGGTGAAGTTTCATTATGTTTAATGAATGATTATCACTAAATATAATTTAAATTATGTTTAGTATTATGAGAAAGTATTCTATATCATAAATGATTTGGCACATATTTAATTAAAAGTTATAATTAATAATTAGTATAATATTTTTATTTTTATAAATTTAAAATATTTTTTATTTTATCAAATTTGTTATAATATTTTCAATATTCACCATTTGTACAATTTTTAAATTTATTTTTAATAACGGTATACGGATATAATTCTTTTAATAAAAGTAAATAATTATCTTGATTTAAGTATTTTCACATTCTATTCAAGTAAATTATAAGTTAAATTTCTAATTTCGAGTAATAGTTATTTATTTTATTTTATTTAATATTATATTATCAAGTAATCATTATGGATTATATAAGTATTTAAGGGCTTGACAAATCTTTACATAACCCCCAGTGGTTAGCCAAAAACAGAGTTACCATTAGTAGATGTTTGACCATAAAACACGTCACTGTTAATTTTACTTTATATTTTGGCCGGAATAAGAAAATGGATTAATTAATGTGGGTTAAATATTATAATTTCATTAGAGAAAACAATAGAGGTATTTGAAGTTTAAACTAAGGGATACCAAATTAAAACCTCAATCATCATCCTCATTTTATAGAGCATGCTTTGAGGAAACAAAATTTTCAATCTTGGGAAAATGCTACAAACTCTAAATAGCATTCCAAATGAGGGATTCCTAAATTTATCCAAATCATTATAAATACTCATTAAACTAAAGTAAGGGAGTGTAATTTTTTATGTAAAATAATATCCAATGAAAATAACACCATTTTCTTCCTTTTTCATCTTTTATTTGATGTCATTTTTTTCTCATTCATCATCCTTTCATAGCCCATTTTTTTCTCTTGTTCTCACTCATCATCTAAACTAGTAATTTAGAGCGGTTGCATAATCCCTCACTTTTCTATCCCTCCTAATACCTCACCCCACTCACAAATCCCCAAAGCTCCTTCATCCAAACATCCCCCTAGAGTGATACTACTTGATGAGAGCCGCTGGGGATATGTTGAGCAATGGGAAAGTTACCGGTGGCCTCTAGTTATTTTAAAATTTCGGGTTGATTGGATGTTTATTGACCCGTACTGGACCGAAAGCGAGTTTAATAAACTCGCACTCGAATTGATCCGATTTTCGGGTCTGTATAACTGAGTCCGAACCTAAATCTGTAGCTCGGGTCTCCTTTCCTGGACCCAGACCGGATCCTCGGTCTATCTTGGGTCTAAGGGACCCGAAATAGGGTCACTCCAAAGTCTTAACTCCCTCTCTCCTTCCCCGTTGTTGCTGTTCGGTGACCCATTAATGCTATGGGGTTCGCCACGGGTATGGGTATGGGTATGGGTATGGGTGGTGTAGGTGAGCCGGAGTCATCAAAGACAAAAAGAAAGCTGAGCTTAAATTAGGTGGTAGTGGTAGGTACGTCATCCTCATTATCAGGTCCAGCTTTCTCCTTTCCCTGTGATAAAGAATGAGATATGAGAGGAAGAAGATGCCTGAATGTGGTTCCGAGTATGTGGCATTGGGCTGACGGCATCATGGTGCACAAAGGAAATGACGCTTGCAGTGGCGGTTGAGCTCCGCCCATTTGGGGGCGGCGAACGCCAATGCGTTTCCAGCATCCTGTCCGTAGTAATTAGCGGAATGAATTTCTGAGTTTAGACCAAAAACCATCCGGCTGAATTTTATGGCATGTGCTAGTAGACAATTGGATTAAGAAGAGAAATCACCAACCACTGTCCATTCTTCTGATTCTGAAACAAGAAGACCTCGGTCCTGTTATCGCAACGCAGAACGTCCTGTCCCAGCTTGGCCCCGGCCGCCTTGAGCCCCTTGAGTGAGACCGGCTGGTTGAAGAGGTTCAGCGACGGCAACCTGGAAACCGGAGGCATCTTGCCGTCCGGCAGCAGGCACCTCAAAGTCGGTCTTGTCGTGCTTGACGACGTTATCCTTAGAGTTGATATGAGCCCCTGGCTCCATGTGGTTGGTGGAGAAGCTGGCCTGGTTGGGGAAGTTCGGGTAGAGGCTGACTTAGCCCCTGAGGTACATCATGTCGATGAGAAACTTCTTCCATGACGCCTGCCAAGCCGTTGGTCCTGGACTTGGGGATCTGAACGGGGTTGGCCTTGGCGTCCTCGGTGAACCTCATGTTCATGTAGACGTAAAACTCCCTCCACTGCTTGGGGAAGAAGACAGCTCCCCAGCTGCACGACAGTTGGTGGAGGTACGGCTTGTTCGGATGTATGTCCTTGAAAATTCCGTGGGGTTTCCACTTGGGCCGCTGCTTCACCACCTCCACCAGCCTCCGGGTGTAGAGGGAGATCGCCGATAGCTCCGACATTGACACCTGCGGGTCGGTTGCAGCCTCCTCGACGATAGCACGAAGGAGCCCACACCCCGGTATTTCTGGAGCTGGTAACTGCCAGATGTTACAACGGTGTTTCATGATTCGAGTCAGTAATTGTTCAGGAAAATCAGAATGGAAAGATCATCTCATACAATATTTTACTGATAACTCAACACCATTTGTTAGACTCACCCTTTAGTTCATTGCTCGGGTCCAGCCGGCGGGGCGAGTCCATTTTTTAATCCAACCCGAGTAATCTAAGAATATGAGCCAACAACCAAACACACACCCGAGCCTGGAACCAAGCAAACCCAAACCCAAACAATTTCGAATCGGGGACGGGTCTCGGATGGATTTGACATACCTGGCGTCCGATGGCCAAATAACATATTCCATAATTCAGGACTGCTATACGAGCATACTCGGTGATTTTCTAAGTCACTTGTGAGGAAATATGATTTCGGGAGGCTAGGTTCCAATGGAGGCTGCTGCCTTGAAGTAGGTTATAGATTGGAAGTTTAGTTTATTCTGAAATTGTTAAAAGGATTTGAACGGAAAGTCGCGAGTCCAGCGCCGCGTCCAGCCTCTTGCTATGCCATAACCCTCCCACTATCCAATCAGCCACAGCATTTTCTCAAGGCTGGTCAAGTGACATGATGTTGGACATCCCAAACTTGCATCAAGGAAATTAGATGATGAGGAGAATAGAATAGGCATGATTGACACTCTTTAACCCATTGGAGGTAACTATTGACCTCTTGACTCCGATTGAGTAGAGCTTAGAACCAACCTTAAGCTCCAATCCAATTCTTCTCACCTCTACATCCAATTGATGTCTTCCCAGACATGGCAGCATCAGTTTATCAGTTAGAAATGGATGTCTGATTGATGATAATATGATCTTGACTAGCCTACCTAGTCCTTGAGGATCAATCTCCTTCCCGCTCTAACATCAGTCTTCCTCCTCCATGACGGCCCACCACCTTTTACAGACGGCCCTAACCTTCATAGTAGCAGGTTCCATGGTTAGTCCTATAGTTTTCCCCAAGACAAGGTACACATTTATGTACTTTACTAGTATTATTAAATTGTTAGAAAATTAGAAAATACTTTTGAAAATATGACTCATGCCGGAAAAATGTTTTAAAGGAAAAATAAATAAAAAAATACATTTGGAGTACTCTTCTAGGATGGCGGCATTGAAGGCAGCCACGTTTTTAGGTTAAATAAGTTTTAGTATGTCGACACATAATGAACTCCTGTCATGAAATATTGTTCTCATAGAAAGGGGCAAATGCCCAAGAAATCATTGAAGTGCATGCCAAATGCATAAAAGTTCAGTTTAGCATGCCTCAGGGCCCCAAATGGAAAGGAATCTTCAATATCGTTCCAGCCACAGTTCAGTTTCCTTGGTTTGGATAGGCAGGATAGCCCAAACTGTTATTCAGCTTGCATAAAGATTTTGGGCAAAACTTCTATGATCCACAAAGGGAATGCATTATTATGCAAGAGCTACATCAACATCATTATTAGGTTTCTTCACAACTCTATTTGCCTTTTAAAAGATAGCTGGACGTGTAAACTCATTATCGAGAATTACCAGAGAGATGCAGATTTTATTGGAACTACAAAGCACTCAAGTAACAATAACAAATTAACAAAATGAAGGATTTATTTCAGATCAATTGACCAGCAACATGAAGAAGCAGAAAGTACTTGAAACCTCCAACAAGCATGGTGGGAATCTCAAGTTACAAGTTATCTACTATTGACCCTCCAGAACCACATATAAACAAACAAGCAAATGACTAATTGCCTGTTAATTGCATATAAGATACCCATCACTTACCTGAGGATCTCACACTGAGAGCATAGCTACAGCTACTGATGTCACATAGCACAGTCCACCCCTTATTTTGTAGATGATGTGAGCATGAAAGCATATTACCATATCCCTTCTTTGGCCATCCTCAAGTAATGAGAGAGGGTTATGTTTGTGAGATCAACAGTTCCTGACTTCTTCCTAGTTATCCTCGTAATTTTCAAAGACTGGGCACCATTTGGCTGAGTTACTGTGACTGAAGCCAAGTTGTAAAACTGCAAAAGATAAAAAAACCTTATGGAGCAGGCAAATTTAACTACAAAACATAGGCATATTGACAATGGCATTCATGCAGTGAGAAAAATAACTCAACTAATTCTTCACATTTTACTAAACAATATTGAATGCTCATTCAATTTCCAAAATATAAGATAAGAAGTTTTCAGGGGCATTTTCCAGCAATTTTGTCAGTTAGAAAGCTGGTCTAATTTTTCATCAATATTGAATATGGTTGAATTTCATTAATCGAACTCAACATAAAGTACTAACCATTAGAAGTTCAGTAAGGATTATACCTCACAAACACCATGAAGCAGCAGCCTCTGAAAAGGGTCTTGAATATTTAGCTCCAGGACATCTTTATTCCCACTCCTCATTATGAAAGCCCTAATACAACCCTAGAAAGGTAGGGAGCCTCTTTTAAAATATTCCTTTAACATGTATACAATCTAATAACAAAACAAAATTATTTGGGATTTCTTTGTTCACTTTTTTTATCAGCACTAGCTGTTGGGATATGGATAATCAAGAGATATCATAGTGCAAAGTTTAAAAATCTAGCACAAGCTGAGAAAAATATATAGAACTAAAAATGAAACTATTATAAGACATTTCCAGAAATACCTCATAATTTTGAATCAATTCTGGAAGGAAACTTCGCCTAAGTGCATCCCTTGTCCGGCAGTCCACTCTATGCCATGCATTCAGGAATGCTACCTTGTCAGCATCAGCTGAACCCTTCCTTTTTCTTGGAGATATTTTCAGGGCACCGATGATAGTTGCCTGAGACATTCCAGGCAATTAGAGGATTGAAAAATCCTATGTAAACAGTTAGCATAATATATGACATTTGATGCATTAATGGATGAGGAGGCCAAAGATTAGCAATCTTTATTGCCTTTATTCCATGTATATTCAGTAATCACATCTTTATCTACTGGAATTCTTGGGTTAATTATGCAATTGATACAAGAAGTATTGTCAACGTTCCAAATTGGTAAAACGAGAATTTTTTGTTCTCCATTGGTATAAAATTTTCTTTGTTGTTGGTGGAGTGAAATACCATTAGATTTTTGTACCAATTGAGAACTTCAATAGGTTTTATACCAACTGAAAATAATATAAAAATGTTTTTTACATTAAAAAGTTATAGACATTATGCTTCATTCTGTGCTAACACAGGTACCTCTTTGTCCATGTCAATGTTCCTGAATTTGTCCCACTCCCTAACATTAGTCATGCAAAATGCAGATGGTGGGACATCATCACCTAAAAGAAATTTCAAGAATTATATAAATATGGTGTTAAAGGATTATAACATGGATTTACCAGCATTTTACAGATAGAGTGCTGCCTCAGTTGATTTTGCAAAGAACCCAAACATATTTCTGTTTTACTAAATTTTATATTGCAGTGCAGAGGATGATATACATATAAAAATTTTTGGAGTTGTCAAATGAGATAATACTTGAAACAGATCAAGTCAATGACTATATTGCTGTCAGAAATACACAATAAAATTGGTTATAAATTTTAATGAATAAAAAAATGAAAAATTGGATATGAATAATCAATCATGTGCAATTATGTGCCCATAATCTGTATCAAATCTATATTCCCCCTTCAATTATTACCCCAGGGCGGAGGAGCAAACAAGCCTCGAATTTCCTCTGCATTTAGACGAGGCACAAGTTCCATTAAGAGACGGTCATTTATCAATCTGCGAGACCTCCGGTTGCTTACCTGCACCATGAGAAGAAGATTGATGTATCAAATAGTTGTCAATATGAGGTAAGAAACAATCTAATTCATGATTTCAGTATTACCATGCCTAATGGTTCCATGCATGAGTATGTATTGATTATTGGAAAAGAATAACATATTAAGCAAATTACAATACGCGTATATATGATACATATTTGTACTATTTACAAATACATCTTTAATTTATTAATATTGAATACTCCCCCACAAAATTGATGGTAGATATCTACTATTCCCATCTTGTTACAAATATAATCTCATTTTTTAGAACCTAAACTTTTAGTTAAAAAATCTACTAGTTGTCCACATGTTTTCATATTCTTTAACTCCACTGTCAATTTTTTCAATGTTGAACAGTATGCTATAGAGAGTACAAAAAGAAACATGAAACTGATCTCTTAGGGTGAATGTATTTTAAACCAAGAAGGTTTTCCATATTATCTATAAACCAGTACGTACCCACTCTGTGATAAGCATATAGCATATCAAGAAAAGTTTTCCAAGAATTCGCTGTGAACTAAATTTTTTCTGTAGTATGACTTGAGGCACCTCCTTCCACCCTCACAGCAAGATAAATTCTTATCTAACTTAAATGGAACAGTATAAGAGGGCGAGCCACAAAAAAAAATGACAGGCATAAAGGC
This sequence comes from Trapa incisa, assembly GCA_030064435.1. Lineage (NCBI taxonomy): Eukaryota > Viridiplantae > Streptophyta > Magnoliopsida > Myrtales > Lythraceae > Trapa > Trapa incisa. The sequence continues at coordinate 3,043,805 of CM057770.1, read as the reverse complement.
AACACCATTGAGAATAACTTTCAACTCCATTGATTATCAAAAAAGCAAAGAAGATAGAAAATATCCAAGCTTTAATTACTACCGATCCCGCAAGACTTTCAAGAAACTCGATCTTCTTTTCAATTGACATCGCCCAGGTATTCTCATTTGCACCTGATTTCAAATAAAAAAACAGGGATCAGAAAAAACAAATAACTCCACCTTCTTTGTTCAACTCGTGGAATAGGGTGCTCTACATGCAACATTTAGTAATGGAGAACTAGAAAATCGTGATTAGTAGCAATATGGAGCTAACACAAATACCCATACAGTTACAATTGAGCATATCTATAAGAAACGAAATACCTGACTTAATCTAAATAGATGAGATCAACACAAAACGTTCACAAATGTGCGCCTACCAATTGCGACCAAATGCGCACAAGCCCCGGGATCTCAGTTTTGCATCAGCAGGAATTCACAGAAATAAAGTTAAAAATGTCAGAGGGTGGAAATGTACCGGATCGAGAGCCAACCGAAGGAGAATGCAGGTTAAGGCCTTCCTGTCGCTGCAGAACCTCGGGGGTGGCCATGGGGAGAGCCTCAGAAAGGGGATAAAATTTCAGAAAAGATCGCGACCGAATAAGTAAGCCCGAGCCTGTGAGGGATAATTGGAGATTCCTGCGACTGCCGCTTCTTCTTCTTCGTCAATGGAGCTTAGCAGTAATCACCAAGAAAGATGACAACATTGACAAGAAGTCGGAAATGCGGAATGGTTCTGCGGTGGGAAATGGCACCGTGGAATATGCCTCAAACACGCAAGATTCAACGGGCTTGTAGGCCCATTGCGCTCTGCAGTCAAAGGCCTATATTGGGCTGTCAACCCGATTCAAATCAATAAGAAAAGGGATCTGGTGCCGAGCAGCTGCAGTTGGAATCTCTCAACTCTGAAAACCGGAACTCCAACATTGCTCTGAAGGCTGCTTCAGATTGAGGTATTCCAAGTGGACGGTTGGCATGTAGGAGGAGAAGGAATACACTGTGCTACACAGAAGAACATACAAAGGCCTCCACCAGTAAAGAGTAATTGGATTGATTGCGCATGATCAACAAGCAAACCTAGAGTTAGGAGGGGGATGCAGTTGATGCATGCCCAAGCCATATACGCTAAAGTTGTACCCAATTAGTCAATGAGTACTTATGGATGAACTGATTGAAAAGAAGGGAAGAGCCAATTACATATACAATCATACATGGAAGAGTTTCACACAATGGCAAATAAATTACACAATGTTCAAGTAAGATTAGCCAATAACTAGAAAGCTCTTATGCAGATATAATTTCATACATGTACAAAAATGTCAAGGGATCAAGTAGCTGTTCTTAGTTTCATCATTTTCCATAATACTTTGTACCAATTCATTTTAGTCATTTACCCAACCAATAGTAGACAACCATGGAAATGATTACAAGAAGAAATCCAAAGTAAACTTTCTATTTGGAAGTCAGATGGAAACTTCTAATTTAATATGCATAAATAAACTTCTCTATGGATGCTGATAACCCAACAGAATTTTCCACAATGGGAGGACTAAAGGCACGAAAAAAGCCTTATCCACACGAGCATGCTAGACCAATATGTGACTCAGAAAATGGCCCGACATCATCAATATAACATTTCATTCATGTGGCCCTCGACCATTTTCTGCAAATCATGTTGGGTTAGGAGGGTTTTGATACCGCTACCACCGGCTTTATCATAAGGCTGGGCCATCTTCCGAAGGAACTGTGTTGATGAATACAAATAAGATTTCAAAGCCATCAAGGTGAAGCATCCATGTGATTTCTAAATAAAGGGATGAAAATAAAATTGTAAAGGAGAAATACCTCCCGTGCTATGTGCACAGCCATGTCTGTGCTCAGATTAAGATGTGCATCATGCAGATGAGATAGTATCCACCCAGGAAGCTTTGAACGCTTATCATGACGACTATACCTGCAGAAAAAAATCGAAAAACTTTTATTCAAGAAATTCCCCTACAGGGAGGGCAATTCTGAACAAGAAGAGCTAACAATTTCAGATTAAACTAGACAGTTAGATGCGTTCATCAGGAAGACACTGGAAGAAATTTTTTCGGGCTTCATATTTTTTTTACATAATCAAGATATACTGCAAACAGTCAGCACATGTCTAACATTGCCATCCCTCACTGTTGTTGGCATTCACATGAGCAACATGAGGACCAAACACCTAGCCAGTGTTAGGACAGCCTCTCATGTTAGAAGCACTATTAGCGAGAACTCTTTCTTGTTACTAAGGCACAGAGGTGGTAAAAGTCATCCATTGCATGCAGAAAACAAGTTTAAAATGATGAACAAAATAATATGATATAATTCCATTCAATACATATGAATCTATATTTAATCCCAAGCATCACTGCCTTTGAACCCAAAAATTAATGAAAATTTTATTCTGGTAAATTATTATATGTTCAACTAATTCCATCAAAGTATGAAAACAAAACATCCATAATTATGTCTTAAGTGCAGAGAGGTAATAACCTTTTGTCAGCAAAAATCATCATTCCATAGTCAGCCTTTGATCGGATTACTCGACCAACGCACTGAGCCGCTTGCCTCTATTTCAGAAAATTTTATCAATAAATGCTCCCACTACTGTGGCCAAAAAGTCACCATGGATAGAAAACCATACCAAGGCATCAAAAGTCAAGAAGTCGCCTTCCTTTATCTGAAATGTATCACGCAGATACTCCAACCTAGCAAGCAAAATTCTGCAACAGAAATTTACCCTTGCAATTAATAATGACTTTATATATTATGCAGGAATAATATTTGATGCATCCTCCATTTTTACCAAAATACTCAGAGGCACAAGTTTGAAATGTACTTGCTCAGAGTGTACTGGAAAGGAACACCAAACATGATAACCAATCTCCCATAATGCCGGTCAAAATCTATTCCTTCAGCAACTTTTCCCCTGCAAAATGTAGGGCTTAGAAATATTACCTCAAAATATTAACAGTGCCAAAAAGTGAAAAAGTGAATCTTTTAGAAACAATGCAGTATGCATGCACGCTTTCACACGAGATATCTGGAATATGTTTTTGCAAATTAAATGGAAATTTCTACCTGGAAAAGGCACTTTCAATGTTAGCTGAAAAGAGCTTGTGGAAGGAGGAGATATATGAAAAGTAATTTTCTATGTCAATTACAGGTTAACCAATGCAGCAGAACATGTGCACCCCAAAATATACAGGTGCAACTCAAGACTCATTCAGAAAGACACAAGGGACTGTATAATGATTATACCATGTCAGTACCTGGCAACAGAGAAAAACACTGCACCTCTTCCACAATCACAAGCTCTACGATAATTATCCAAAGCCAATGTGGTTTCAACCACATCTTGTGTCTCAATGAAGACAAGCTTATGCTGCATTATTTCCTAGAATGTAGCACATATTATTGACCAGAAGAAAGTAAGGATTCATAAAATGTGAAACAAGGTTTCATGTTTGATTGAATAGAGAGAGAGAGGGAACACATGGTAAGAAGAAACCAGGAACAATACTCACCTTCAAAATACCACTTTCGTTCCAGCTACTTACTATTTCATCCATATAAGAGTAACTGACAAAGAAGCACACAATTCCATCAGGAACAACTGATACCATTTCCAACAAGAGCCTCCCATAGTTCCTAACTACTCCCAAATCACTCCGCATGTCAAACTTGGTACTAACTGGCAGCTGATCACTGCAATATAAAGAAGAAATCAATATCAACACCTTCAATAATCCAAACATGACAGCAGGCTGAACATCAGATACAACTTCATAAAAGAAATGGTGATGAAATAGGGCATATGTATTTCCATTACCTTCCACGAGTAAGAACCATTGGGCATATGCAGTCTCTTGTGAGGGACATGGTGAAACTCCTGCTAACTACTGGATTAAAATTCAAAAGACGAGGGTACAGATCAATCGGACTCAAAGTGCCAGATGTTATAACAACTGTCTGGAACCGATCAAAGACAGGCTTTATTGCGAGAGAAGCATCATGGCAACTAAGCTGAAGCACAGGGTCTCTAACATCTGGCATCCTCTCATCGAAAGGCTCAATGATAATTGAGAATCCACGAGCATATGTGCCCACAAGCGTTGCAAAATCACAGATAGTTTGTATCGGCAGAAAATCATCAGTATCAGTAATTTCTAGTGTGAGCATAAGAGAGTGGAGGCGATCGTAGCAGAACTTCAAGGTCTTCTGATCAATTCCAGCATGATTATTGATGGAATTAACAAAGGTTACAGGACATTCCTTCTCAACATTGTCTGTTTCAAGACGGCCTTTAAGGTATTGTACTAACCTACGGAGGACATGAACAAAAAGATCTGCTCGTCGAATATTTCCTGGAACAGCTTGCCTCAGGATATCATCAGGTAATGCAGGATTTGCAAGCCAGGTATCATTGACTGCACACAAGAAAATAGCAATTGTGGATGATGCAGTACCACTCATTTACACTATAAATATGAAATTATTAATTCAATGATAGATACACATACCTTGTAAGTCTCCTCTCTGTGCCAATCCCTCAACAAGCCGATTGTACTCTGCTCTCAATCTACTCTCATCTGTGGCCTTGAATCTTTCTACCATATTAAACAGGCCATTCTAAGATATTATACTTTGTAGAGACAGGGGAATATGTAAATGCAGACTCAAACTTCAGCAATGGTCTTCCAATTATAATAAAGATTTTCATATTGCACCTCATAGGACATAGAAATGAGCAAAAGCATAAAAAAATAAATTAATGCCTAAAAACATAAGTAAAACAGGATAGCATACAATTGCCTACATTGTTCTGAGGACAAATGATAAGTGAAAACAAAAGGGACAAATACATTACCACCAAGAACAATAAAAATATACCTTCGGATCTCCTGGTCCACTTTTGTCAGATTCCTTGTTGCCCCTTCAAGGGTTTGGCGTCTGACAGAGACACTAAGTGATTCTATACACACATTGTCGATGTTATGTGCCTCATCAAAAACTACAACAGATTCTCTCTGCATTTCCTTTGAAATGATCCCAGCAACTTTAGGATCGAGCAAATACTGGTAACTGTACACCACTACATTAGCAAACTGCACCATATGCCGGGCCAAGAAATATGGGCACCACCCTTTAAATTTGCCAAATGCTCGAAGATCCTACAAATTTAAAGGAACCAAATTCATATCCAATGATACAAAGCTCCTCATTTAACCATGTAACTGAGAGTAATTCAAGAAGTGATAACCATTATTTAATTTCAACAACAAATCATATGAATGGATTAAATGATCACGAATGTAATAATATTGAAGCTGACCCTAACAGACCAAAGTCGGTTCATAAGAAAAAAAAACGAAATTGCCTAACATTTCAACTTAATGGAAAATCTCACAAGGAAGTGATCAAACAAAACATCAAAACGCTGCAAAAGTGTTCCTCCCCAAGGTAAAATGTTTAAAGCTTTTGCATTAGATTCTAGACCTGTAGTGTATATACACCAGGAGGCAACACAGCTTCCGATCCTGCCCTCTCATACTCCTCGAAGAACTCACAAGTCGGGACATTCGGATTACTCTCTGCGAGAGCCCTGACCCAGCTAGCAGTGAGCTTCCTACAGCCAGCGTCCACAGAATCACGGTTCTCAGCAGACACAACCCGCGGATTCACACAGAGATTCTTCCTCGAAGACAAGCCTACAGCAAGGATTTTGGCTGCAGGACCAAGGTGCTGAACCTGGTAATCGTGGAGCTTCTTAAGCTCGGCCAATGTCTTCTCCATTTCGTGGACGGTACGGGTGCAATAAAGGAGCTTCAGCGGGGACTGGGGTTTGGAAAGGACGTAACTGGTGATGAGGGAGAGGAGGGCGATGGTCTTGCCGGTTCCGGTGGGCATCTCGAGGAGGCAGTGGCCCTTGGCATCTAGGGCTCGCTTGAGCTCCACCATGTACTCGTACTGCTCCGGATAGATGTTATCATAAGGGAAGTACACGGTCACATCCCCGATCTGGAATTTCATTTCTGCAGCTTTGAGTTCAGTATAGGTTCGTTAGGGCTTTCGTCGGAGTACCGGCGGATGACAATGATAGGATGTCAGGGGTTTAAGCGTGACAAAGCTGGGACGACACTGCGATCTAACTCAATCCCCCACCCACTGCCGTGTCGATTAAATAGCGTATTGCCAATTGAACCGGCTCCTTAGACCGGAATGGCCGCAAACCGCCAATTCACTGAACCGGATAAATCATTTTTGTTTCCTTACCCTAGTGACCACCTTTAGTCATATTTTTAATATAACTCGAAATTTTTTAATCAATTTTAACATAATATTTTTATATATTCTAAAAATTAAAATATTTACTATTTTAAAAAAATATAATATAATATATCTTTTTCTTTAAAAATATGAACATGGTATTAATAAATAATTCGATTGTATTGCTACCAAATTAATTTTACCTGTTTTCAAGTAAATTCTTCCATCATATCTTAATTTAAAAATAATATTAAAAAAATTAGCAAGCCTAGAAACTTTATAAATCCTAAAATCCAAACAAAAAAATTAACTAATAAAATAAGAAATCCTAATAATATGAATAAATCATAAAAAATTTTCTATCAAAATATAAAATACCATAAAAACTTTTAAAAATCCTAACAAATCTAAAACACCTTAAATCTAAATGAGAGCTTTTTTTTGCACTCAAAATAAAACCTTAAAAAATGTTGATATCCCTTCAAAATTAAAAAAAATCATAACACTACGAAACATTTGATGCATGATATCCACCACTCCTATACCTACCTGAAAGGAGGAGATGGCTAAAGACAACACAACTAGATGACATACGACCGTCTTACCAAATCAAAGAGAGGAGGTGAAGAGTTGTACATGTCATGAAATGGGAGGGAATCAAAAGTTTCTCCCTTCCATAGCCGCCGTGGGTGTTTAGTCTTTTATTTATATATATATACATACATATATATATATATATTTTCGGGAGTATATAATTTGTATAAAAGGTTTAAATATTACCATGTATTAGGTAATTAAGACCCATCAACCTCCATCTAATGAGTGGTCGAAGTGAGCGCTTGTCCCGAGCCTCATAAGTATGGTTGTGTTATTGTACCTGATCCGCTTGAAATGAGTGATTGGAATGTGATTGGTACAAAAAAATTAATTATTTTAAATTTATAAAAAAATATGTAAAAATTATAAAATTGGTTTATATATCAATCTATCCGATATGTTCTAATCTGAATTATTATTTATCAATTTAATTTCGATCCATACCATAAACTTTCATTGATATAATTTATCGATCTATATAGTTGAAACCCATTAATAACCCGTAATACTTTCTAATACTATAATAGTAAATAACTTAACTAATATAGTTTTAACGTAACATGAGTAATACTTAAAATAGAGATATATACATTATTAGAATATTTTTAAAATATTTATAAAAAATATATTATATCATAATATAGTATTAAAATATAAATCAACAAAATAATAGGTAGAGAACATACCAAGCTAATAAATTGACTTCTAGGTCCTATTCATCATTTTAACTAACTAAAAATGGTTTTAAGTGAGATGAATGAGTTCACATTTCATTGAATAGTACTAGCTAAAATCGAAACCTAATTTTCAAAATCAGCACATAGTCTAAATAAGGTTGTATGAAAACCTGATATCCTTTTGAAAAGATTCATTCAAGGAAAAATATTCTTAGTATTAGGTTTTGAATTTAGTTATACAATCATCATATTCAACCTATAATATAAGGATCACACGATCACTTGTGGTTAAAATTAACTTTACTAACCACCATAGTATAATAATACATCATTGACCACATGTATGTACGTACTAAGGTGTTCTTGAAAAATCGTCTAGGAGAGCATCATTGCATAACCCCCAGACATACCGAATAGATTGCTTGCTTTTGATAGACTAAACCTTTATATTTCACCAGGTTTGATGCACATATAACTCCTATAGTTCTCGATGTACTAGATCGGTTGTCACACCTCAACCCAATTTGGTCGGAACCCTGTTAACAACCTATACTCTTTCCGATATTTAAAATAACCATCAGTGTGGAGCCGGAAAGAGTTAGTCATAACCTTAAAATATTTTTAAAAGAAATTTAAGAAAATATGTTTACATAAAATATACCGTAATATGATTATTGCATAAGGCTTACCAAGTAGTTAATTTTTCACCTGCGTTCCTCTTTATATTTTTCCTGAAAGGGATTTAATGTAGGGGGTAAGTTCTACAACTCAGTGAGTAGGGTTTATAGGACATCATGACTTCATGATTTAACATGTATTGAAGTAGAGTTTTCCTTTCTTGAAAATCATGTGATAAACACACAAACACCCTTTATCTATAAAGAGGTTTTCATAAAACGTTTCTTATAACTTTCTCATCTTATTTCATCAAGCTTAGGGTAGGTTTCTTTTTAGTTGGAGTGATAAATTAATCATACCATAGTTTGTTTTGCACAAACAAATAAGTAATCACCCTTTATACATAAATGGATCAAATATTCACAAAATAGACTATTAGAGGCAACAACCTCGATTTGTTCCAATAGTGGCCCGGCGGGTCTGTTGGCTTGGCTTCGACCCCTTGCTCACTAGCCCAACGGGTTCGACGACCCGACTTCGGTTTCATAGCTATTTGGCCCAACAAGCCCAATAACCCAACCTTGGCTCGGTAGGTGTCACACACAATTACCCATTATAGAAATCTTAATGGCTCATTACTTGCTAGTTTTCAACGGGCCTACACCCGTACTCATCAACCTTAGGCCCACTTGCATCATCTAGCTCACCACTGAAATTAGCTCCCAAATCGTTTAAGAAAAATCACTCAATCAAGGGAGACTAATTTTGGGAAAACGATTTTCAATTTTTAAGAGTATGGCCATCGTCCCAAATGGGACCGATGCGTTCGTCTGACTTGGTTCCAATCCATGGCATGCTACTCGGCGTAGGTCCTCGTACAGCCCGTCCTACATGGTCCGTGTAAAACCGACCCTTTTGAGCTAAGGAAAACCAGGAAAAGAACGGGTCAAACCAAGTGAGGATTTAGAACCGGTTCACAAACCCGATCATTTCTGAACGAACAATTTGAGAATTTACAACTCTCAGGTGATCCAAAGAGTTCATTAAACCTTCGAAAAGAAACTTAAGACAAATTAGAAGAGAAAAACCAAATTGGTTCAGGTGAACAAGAATCTATAAGAACTATGAAGTTAAGCATGCTTACTTAAGAGTAATGTAAGGATGGGTGACCTCCTGGGAAGTATGATTATATTTGTAACCCGAAATTTTGGTCAAAAAATTTTTATGCGAATATAGGCCTTATCATAAATGGCTATAAATTAATATATATTTAATTATTGTAATTAATACAAATAATTTAATACATAAATTAAATTATTGGAATTAATACTAATAATTTATGGTAATATTAATACTAGTAATAAATCTCTCTTATTTAATACACGATTTTTACACCGGTAATCCCCACTCATTCTCATCACACTTGAACACTTCTCTCTCTCTACTGCTCCATTTCTCGGTGAAACTCAAACCAGAGTTTCGACTTAAAACATTTTTCTTAACCTCGAAAGGAGAGGTCGAGCTCTTTAGAACTGAGGGGAAGACAACTATCTAATAGCAAACTCCAGTCAATCCGAGAATTCATGGAGAAGCGCCGGCATGATGGAACAATGAAGCAGCTTCGGTGGACCGAAGCTGCCCTATTTCGGCGAATTTGAAATCGGCCTTTTTGAGCCCTCCTCAGACCAAACTAAACCCTTCCAACACTTCCTTAGCCCTCCCACGGCCGAATTAGGACTGAAAGGTAAGCCAATTCGGCTCCCCTCTGCAATTTCCGGCCAGTGCTAGAGAGAGAACCAACAGAATTTCAATGATGAAATTCTAACTCAATTCGGTATTAATTGATGCGATTCTTGATTCTAGGATAATCCTCAAGATGAGAGCTATCTGCCTAAATCTAAAGCTCGAACTGTCGTGCCTTCACCGGTGAGTAATCGAAACTTTCTCTCTCTATAGTTCATTTTTCGGCGAAGCTCCATTTGAGCTCGTCCCGGTATAAAAACTTGCGATTCACATTTCTAAAGAATCATATTAACATGTAAAAACTCAATTTCAACAATTGAAAATGTTTGATGGGTCAATTTGATTAAATCAAATTTGGTTGTGTTAAGAAGTTAGAATTGGGGGAAAATTGGGGATTTTCGAAATTCAAAGGACCAAAATGAAATTTTATGAAATTGAGGGTCAATTGGACATGGAAATAATGTTGGAGAATCAATTGAGGAATTTTAAAATTTTTGAGGCAAAATTTACCATTTTTGTAAAGGAAGGGCAAAATGGTAATTTTGGAAAAGTTGGGGGACCAAATTGGAAATTTGGGAAATTAAAGCCCTTTTTGTGAAATGGAATAAATTGAGGTCCTATGATAAATTTTAGAAGTTTAGGGACTCAATTTGGGACTTAAAGTTAAAGATAAATAACTTTAGGGACCTAATTGCAAATAAATGAAAGTTTGACTTTCTCATTCATTTGAAATGAATGAAGGCGATTAGGCCGAAGGATAATGAACCAAGATGTTCATATCGTGTAGGAACACGAAGTACCAGGAATGCCAACAAGGACAAGCTCGCGTGAATACCAAGAACCGGTCTAGTGGAATTCACGGTATTAACGGGTGAGTGGGTTTACTAACATCATACCCAGTTGGAATGATGAGCACAACTTAAAATTAAAAACCACTTACTGGTTGTGAGTGGAATTTTTATATCATACCCGGTTGGGCAATGATAATTACCTCGGTATAAAAACCCACTATTAAGTGGTATTTTAAACTTCACTACTTAGAAGAAGTGATGTAAAAATCATGTGGAAAAACTACTTACCGGCTGTAAGTAGATCATACCCGGTTGGTATGATAAGACTTCCTCGAAGGAAGTTGAAAACCCGTTCATCGGTTATGAACGGAGGTGTCCTTATACCCGGGCGGTATAATGGATAGAGAAAACATATGTTTTGTAAACCCTGCACATTTGAGTTAAGGAAAACCAGGAAAAGAACCGGTCAAATCGAATAAGAAAACCAAACCGGTTTACATTTGGGAATAAGCAATATGAAAATTTATAACTTTTGGTTGATCCAAAGGATTTATTAAACATTGGAAAAGAAACTTAAGACAAATTAGAAAACAAAAACCAAATTGGTTTAGGTGAACTAGATTCCATAAGAACTTCAAAGTTAAATGTGCTTACCCAAAATTAAATTATTAGAATTAATACCGAAATTAAATTATTGAAATTAATACCAATAATTTATGGCAATATTAATACTAGTAATAAATCTCACTCATTTAATACACGGGTTTTACGACTATATAAAGATGTCATCCCAATTTCATTCTCCTCACACCTGAACACTTCTCTCTCTCTTTACTGCTCCATTTCACGGTAAAGCTCAAACTAGAGCTTCGACTTGAACAAAGATCGGGCTCTTTAGAACCGGGGAGAAGACATCTATCTGATAGCAAACTACAGTCAATCCGAGAATCGTTGGAAAAGCGCCGACATGATGGAATAGTGAAGTAACTCCGGCGAACCGAAGCTGCCCTATTTCGGCCAAGCTGAAATCGGCCATTTCAAGCCCTCCTCAGGCCAAACCAAACCCTCCCAACACTTCCTCTGCCTTTCCATGGCTGAATTAGGATCGAAAGGTAAGCCAATTCGGCTCCCCTTTATAATTTTCGATCGGTGCTAGAGAGAGAGTCGATCGAATTTCAATGATGAAATTCTAATCCAATTCCACATCAATTGATACAATACTTAATTTTAGGATGAACCTCAGGACGAGACCTATCTGCCCAGATCGAAAGCTCGGACTGTCGTGCCTTCACCGGTGAGTAATCGAAGCTTTCTCTCTCTACAGTCTGTTTTCTAGCAAAGCTCCGTTTGAGCTCGTTCCGACATTAAAATCTGCGATTCAAAGTTTCTTAGAATCGTATGAACATACAGGAACTCAATTTCAAGTTCCGACATTAGGGACTTAAAGTTAAAGAGAAATAACTTTAGGGACCTAATTGCAAATAACTAAAAGTTTGGGTTTTCTCATTCATTAATGAATGAAGGCTGTTATGCTGAGTAATAATGAACAAGGTTGTTCATATCGTGTAGGAACGTTAAATACCAGGAACGCCAACAAGGACAAGCTCGCGTGAATACAAAGAACCAGTCTAGTGGAATTTACGGCATTAACGGGTGAGTGAGTTTACTAACATCATACCCGGTTGGGGATGATAAGTGCCTCGATATAAAAACCCACTGTTTAGTGATATTTTAATCATCACTACTTAGAGAAAGTGATGTGAAAGTAATGCAAAAAAAAACTACTTACGGGTTGTAAGTAGATCATACCCTGTTGGTATGATTAGACTTCCTCGAAGGAAGTTGAAAACCCGTTCATCGGTTATGAACGGAGATGTCCTTATACCGGTCGGTATGATGGACAGTAAAAACCTATTTTTGTCGGAAGTGTTCTCCCCTGACTGTGTGCCAATGCTTAAACAATTTGGGAGACCTTCTCGACGGGAGCTCAAATAGCTCTAATAGGCTGGGGGCCTCGATTTTGGAACTTGGGGGCTAAATGCCCGATTTTGAAAATCTCGTACAGTGGGCCCAAGGCCAGTTGGCATGAGCAGGAGCTTGTAAATGAACATGATATATGTGCCATAAAACTTAATAAGTGAATTGTTTGGGCATGGTACCAAGATAGGACCAACATGCTTAGTCAATTAGCGGTAGTGCGGCATGACAGGTCGACGGACTAGTCAAGACAAATAGCTACGGGTCGAGTTGAGAGTCGGGGCCGTTGGACTAGTGGCACCACAGATTACATGGCAATATAAGAAAATATTGTTTGTGCATGCACTGTGAGTACAAGATCATAAAGATGCCCATGAGGGGTAGTGATGTGTCCTAAGGGCACTGGACGACCTGGTGGCTATAAGGGCAGTTCGTCGTTCCAGGTGTCTGTGCAAAATTTGGAATAGCACGAAGCGCATGAGACCGAGGTGGGGACAGGATGAGGTCTCTGTCCTCATACGGACATGAAGAAGTGATTTCGGGATTGTAGGTAGGACGTCACGTACATCCACTCATTCCCAGGGTAGAAGTGGTCGTACTTCTATCCGGGTGGAAAGAAAAGTCGCTTCGAAGCCACTAGCGGGTTCAATAGTGATACTAACTTGCGAATGTGTGTAACCTTTATGATGAAGGATGTGTGTTGGGTGATGACACACCATGGTAACTAAGAAATAATGGAAAAATCTAAATTTTTAAATGATGGGATTTTTTAAAACAAAGGAGTCTGGCACACTCCATATAAATGTTTTTCTTAAAAGTTAAAAGATTTTAAAAACCCATTCACTGAGTAGTCGTACTCACCCCCTCCCTTATATCCCTTTCAGGAAATTCCGGAAAGCCTCCCCTTAAAGACCGTCAACTAAGATGCCTGTAAGATAGGTATGTAAAGTTTTAAATTTCATACAGTTTTGATTATGCTATTCTAGGAAAAAAGTGCAAGTTAAAGGACGCCTTACTCTTTACGGTTTACGATAAGGGGAAACCCTTTAATAAACCGGGAGAGTGGTGGGTTGATCACGGGGATCCGACCAAACCGAGTCGGGGCGTGACATGTTTTGTCGAAAGTGCTCTCCCCTGACTATGTGCCAATGCTTAAACAATTTAGGAGACCTTCTCGACGGGAGCTCGAATAGCTCTGATAGGCTGGGGGCCTCAGTTTTGGAACTTGGGGGCTAAATGCCCGATTTTGAAAATCTCGTACAGTGGGCCCAAGGCTAGTTGGCACAAGCAGGAGCTCGTAAACGAACATGATATATGTGCAATAAAACTTAATAAGTGAATTGTTTGGCCATGGTACCAAGATAGGACCGACATGCTCAGTCAACTAGCGGTAGTGCGACATGACAGATCGACGGACCAATCAAGACAAACAACTGCGAGTTGAGTTAAGAGTTGGGGCCGTTGGACCATTGGCACCACAGATTACATGGCAATATGAGAAAAAATTGTTTGTGCATGCACTGTGAGTACGGGATCATCAAGACGCCCATGAGGGGTAGTGATGCGTCCTAAGGGCCCTGGACGACCCGGTGAGTATAAGGGCAGTTCGTCGTTCCAGGTGTCTGTGCGAAATCTGGAGTAGCACCAAGCGCATGAGACCGGGGTGGGGACAGGATGAGGTCTCTGTACTCATACGGACACGAAGAAGTGATTTTGGGATTGTGGGTCGGATGTCACGTACATCCACTCATTCCCAGGGTAGAAGTGGTCGTACTTCTATCCGGGTGGCAGGAAAAGTCACTCCAAAGCTACTAGCGGATTCAGTAGTGATACTGACTTGCGAATATGTGTAACCTTCATGATGAAGGATGTGTGTTGGGTGATGACACATTAGTAACTAAGAAATGGCGGAAAAACCCGAATTTTTTTAAGGGATTTTTGAAAACAAAGGAGTCTGACACACTCCATATAAATGTTTTTCTTAAAAGTCAAAAGCTTTTAAAAACCCATTCACTGAATAGTCCTACTCACCCCCTCCCTTATATCCCTTTCAGAAAATCCTGGAAAGCCTCCCCTTAAAGATCGTCAACTAAGATGCCTGTAAGAAAGGTATGTAAAGTTTTAAATTTCATGCAGTTTTGATTATGCTATTCCAAGAAAAGGTGCAGGTTAAAGGACGCCTTACTCTTTATGGTTTACAATAAGGGAAAATACTTTAATAAACTGGGAGAGTGACGGGTTGATCACGGGGATCCGACCAAAACGAGTCGGGGCATGACAGTCTGAGTCTTCAATTATTCAAAGATTGAAATTTGGTCCTAATTTTTTTTCTAAAAATCCCCAATTGTCCCTAATTTTCCAAAAATTGCCGAATTTCCCCAAATTCCCAAAAATCACTGAATTGCTCCAAATTTCACAAAATGGCCAATTGGCACCTAATTTCTTAGAAATTTCTCTGTAGTCCTCAAATTTTTTGAAATTTGCACTTAGGCTCTTCAATTTCTAAAAATCCCCAAATTGTTTTTTCCAATTTATCACATCTTTGCCCCGAGATCAATTTCGCCAAATTGACAGCCAATACTTTACCAATTTCCTCCTAGCATGCTTCTAATCGATTTTTCTACCTTCCCATAATCATTCTAATCTTTGAACTACGATTTTTGGACTTGAAACGAGCTCAAACATACCTTAGTCGAAATTTGGACTTAGAGAGAGAAAGCTTAGCATGCTTACCAGTGGAGGGGTGGTGGTCATAGCTATAGTTATGGGTAGCTAGTACTCGTCGAGGGTGTCCTACCAGAATCGAGTCCTGTAGTAATTGACCACCAAATGACGAGAATTAGAAGAGAGAAGTTTGCTTTGTGTAGAGTTCTAAAATTTCGTTGTTCTGATGGGGAGGGGTGAAATTGGCTTACCTTGGAAGGATCAAGAGGTGTCTTAGGGAATCATGGGGGCTCGAGTTCAGCAGTAGGAGGCTTGAGGTGTCCTGAATTCTGCTAGTCGGAGGTTAGCTACTTCGAGTCGTCAGAGTAGCTTCATTGTGCGATCACTCTAGCGCTCCTCAAGGCATTCTCAAGTTGAGTTTTGGGTGTGGCTAGCTGTAGGACTTCTCCCTGGTTCCGTTGCCACCAACATGAGCTTCTTTGGTTGAGAAAAGGCCCATCGTCGGAGCTCTAGTCTACACTTCGTCGAAAAGTGGGTTGTCTATCTTCAGGGGGCGCTCGAGCGGTAGTGAGTGGGATAGTGCTCTTTATATAGGGAGCTCGGAAACTGACAAGGCTACCGGCCAGCATTAGTTTTGACGTCTGACTCGCCCTATTCTGTCGGCGGTGGTTGATTTTCCAGAGGCGGAAGGTCCGGTCTTCCTTCAGGGGTCGTGGGTCACCTATCAGCCTAAGGTTGAAGATGTCACTGTTTTGTGCATTTGAGCTTCACACATGTGGATTTACCACATGGCACGTTGTGATTGGTTGGGTTGATGGCGTATCATCCTACTCAACCTTTGACTCGCTAATTGGACAAGTGGCAGCCTCCCATTGGTTACTCCCTTATACGTGACTATTGATTGGATTTGGTTGACCGTAACACGTGGCGTCTTCTGATTGGTGTTTTAAATGCGACAAATTTTCCTCCTAACACATAGTGTCACTGCCACGTGTCGGCCTCTAATTGGTTGAGGCTATCAGACGTGGCACTACCACGTGTCGACCTCTGATTTGTCGGTGGTTTCTCTGCCATTCTTATCGGATACTGACTTGGCATCTTTGCCATGTGTCAGCTTCTCATTGGTCGGTCTTTACTGAATGGGCCTTTCCAACTGACCATTGATCGGGAAACATGTTGCTCTTCTATTGGTCGGTCGTTGCTCACATGGGATTTCATCCTTTGACTGTTGACTAAGGACACGTGTCACCTCCTAATTGGTCAACGCTTCCAAGCGCTGACTAAGCAGTTGACTGGGTGCACTTCACCATGTGTCATGCGCTAATTGGCCACGTTTGTTGACTGGGCGCTGACCTGGCAGCAGTCCGTTAACTGGCTGGACCATTGATCGGTCCAGTCCAACTGGGTCCAGCAACCCAAAATTGTAAATCGGCTGGTTCATGTGCGATTCAACCGGTTTTTCAAAATTTTAAAATTTCTAAATTAATTTTCTACTTGATGGTGACTTCAATTTTCCACTTTGATATTTTTAAACCACCTAGAAAAATGAATCTTTGAACCGGTTTACTTTGGTTCAAATCTAATTCACCCCGAACCGGTTAGGTTTTCACATCCAATCAGCTTCAAGGTTCTTTTCCATGATGCTTGAATATTTATTGCCCACTTGAAATTTCCCAAATTCCTATTTTGCCCATTCTTGACTAATTTCGGTTTGTTTAGACTCTTAGTTTTTCTCTTGAAAATGACTGGTTCTCTTTTCCGGCACCCTTGGTCCAAGAGAACGAGGTTTACAATGTGGGTCTGAGGGTCGGGTAATTGATGCCCACTCAGACTCTTGGTAGAAGTTATGGACTTCTACTATGGTGGTTGATAAATGCGCTTCGGATCACAAGTGGGGTAGTCGGATACTACTCTACGACCGAGTGAACACTTTGAAACAATGGCAAATATTGAATAAAAAATAACACGAGTCATGATTGTAAATGAATAAAAATGTGTGACAAAAAAAATATGCTGTAGAAATTTCCTCTCACTGAGTCATGAACTCATTCCCCTTCCTTAAACACCTTTCAGGAAAAGTGGTGTTGAGAAGTGCCGAAGCCGAGGAAAGAACCAAACCTCCGAGGTAATTTCTAGCTTATAACGTCTCATAAAATTTGTTGTGGAAGATGTATGTAGATCAGGGAATGGTGGTGGGTTGATCACAAGACTTCGACCAAACCGGGTTGGTGTGTGACATTAAGGACCATTGATCCATGGCTTGCTCCAATCAAATTTGGGGTTCTATCGCCCTGTAAGAATTTACTTTTCACAAAGCTTAGGTTGTTGCTTTCGGTGGGGAACACTCAAATTACCCAAGGGACATTGATTCATTCTTTGAGGAGAAGGGGGTGACTCACGCGTTTGTAGCACATGCCTTGCTTGTTGACTGGTATGGCTAGTTTGACATTGTTTCGAACTGGTTTTTGCAAATTTTTTAGTTGATTCATCTAATTTTGGCCTTCTCTTAGTTAGTTTAAATTCAATTTAACCAGTTTTTAACCTAATTTAATTTTATAAAAATATTTCAACTCATTTTCTTGTGTTTAGGACCAAAAATCTCATTTTTATCATTTTTAGAGCTATTTAAAAATTATCTAAAATCTTTGGTTCGATCTAATTTATTCTAATTCTCAATGGGATGTTTTATCATTCCTAGATTCACCATCAATGAGCTCCTTCAAAATTGGTTTAATAACGAGTTTACCTTATCTCATATCGTAAATCAAGTTAACTTTTTAATTCATCTCAATTTTTTAATCCGATTTAACTTTAAATGTAAAATTAACTATGACTCGTTCCACAAGATATTTTTATTTTTGAAAAATTGGGTATTAGAGAAAGTGTGGGCATATGTTGCCCATAGGCTGAGGTCTAGTAAAAAAATAAACTCATCGGTAAGCTTTCCCCTAATATCCATAGCCTAACGCTCCTTGAAAATGCATGGTCAAATCTTGAGTTGACCAAATTTGATTGAGTTTGACCTCGGTTGACTCATGTTAGTTGACCCAGTCGAGTTAAACCTCCATGTTCTCTTTTTTATCTATTGTTTAAGTCTCAAAATTATATTTTTTTGCTCCCAAAAATAAATATTAATCCAATCTTATTTGATTCAATTTAATTTTACCTTGTTAAAGTGTAAATTCAACTAAATTGTACATATATTATTGATTCTCTATCAACAATTATCTTTTCAAGTTTTTATTTAACTAAAATTTTAACTGAATTTCTAGTATCTTGTTTCGAATTAATTATTAGATAAGTTGTTTATTCTAATCTCAACCACATCTAATATATTATATAGTTCAAAATTAATTTATTTTTCCTTAAAAATTGTGATGTTACAACTTGGGTCTTCTTTTAACAAGCCAAAATAAAATATTAAATGAATTGACGAGAAATATTATTGGAACGAGCAAAACTTATATAACTTTGTAACTATATTTTAAATTATTATAAAATAATTTTTAAAAATTATAGAAAATTTTGTGGAGGAAAATTGTAAAAATATAATGTATATAAAAAAAAATGATAAGACTAAATATATTTTTAAAATATATTACAAGTTCAATATTTATAAAATATGGGTTAAAATTTAATATTTTCAATAAAAAAAATAATAAAAGGTTTATAAAATATGAATTTAGGGAAATATGGGTTATAGTATAATATTTTCAAGAAATAGAATAGTATATAAGGTTTTGAAAAATGGGTTAGTGATTAAAATGTTTTAAGAATGCAAGGTTTTGAAAGATACCCTGTGGGAGAGGTAATGTCAATTTAGATGGATAATGAAAATATGTAGTGAATAAAGGAAAGTAATATTTATTTTGAGTTTGTTGGGACTAGTAGGTATTGTAAGAGAAAGGGGTGCCACCCGCTCTCAACACCGACACCGGGGTACTCATCCAACCATATAAACTCACAGCACTTCTCTATATTATCTAATGTAGAATCATATTTTCAACATTACAGTTCAATATTTATAAAATATGGGCTAAAACATAGTATTTTCAATAAAATAACAATGATAAAAGGTCTATAAAATATGAATTTAGGGAAAGATGGGTTATAGTATAATATTTTCGAAAAATAGAATAGTATATAAGGTTTTGAAAAATGGGCTAGTGATTAAAATGTTTTAAGAATATAAGGTTTTGAAAGAGGCCCTGGTGACCAAAGTCTCTATAAAAAATGTGAAGTAACTCAATAAATATATGAACTTGAATGTCTATCTTTTGCATATCAAACTATCTATGGTAAATGGTTCAGTAGATAGTAAAAAAAACTATTATTTTACGAATATATGTATGATTGCCTATGAATAAATCAACTTTATTTAATTGCATGCATTATTATGTTGGAACTAGTAGTTATTGTAAGAGAATGTATTGTGAACCGATAAGGGGTGCCACCAGCCCTCAACACCGGGGTACCCTTCCAACCTTATAAACCTACAACACTTCTCTATATTATCCAATATGAGATCATATTTTCAACATTACAATTCAATATTTATAAAATATGAGCTAAAACTTAATATTTTCAATAAAATAATAATGATGAAAGGTTTATAAAATATGAATTTAGGGAAAGATGGGTTATAGTATAATATTTTCGAAAAATAGAATAGTATATTTATGATTGCCTATAAATAAATCAATGTTATTTAATTGCATGCATTATTATGCTGGGACTAGTCGGTATTGTAAGAGAAGGTATTGTGGACTGATAAGGGGTGCCACCCGCCCTCAACACCGGGGTACTCATCCAACCTTATAAACCCACAACACTTCTCTATATTATCTAATGTAGGATCATATTTTCAACATTACAGTTCAATATTTATAAAATATGGGCTAAAACATAGTATTTTCAATAAAATAACAATGATAAAAGGTCTATAAAATATGAATTTAGGGAAAGATGGGTTATAGTATAATATGTTCGAAAAATAGAATAGTATATAAGGTTTTGAAAAATGGGCTAGTGATTAAAATGTTTTAAGAATATAAGGTTTTGAAAGAGGCCCTGGTGACCAAAGTCTCTATGAAAAATGTGAAGTAACTCAATAAATATATGAACTTGAATGTCTATCTTTTGCATATCAAACTATCTATGGTAAATGGTTCATTAGATAGTAAAAAAAACTATTATTTTACGAATATATGTATGATTGCCTATGAATAAATCAACTTTATTTAATTGCATGCATTATTATGTTGGAACTAGTAGTTATTGTAAGAGAATGTATTGTGAACCGATAAGGGGTGCCACCAGCTCTCAAGAGTGGGGTAATATTATCCAATGTGAGTTTATATTTTCAACATTACAGTTCAATATTTATAAAATATGAGCTAAAACTTAATATTTTCAATAAAATAACAATGATGAAAGGTTTATAAAATATGAATTTAGGGAAAGATGCCACCCACCCTCAAGAGTGGGGTAATATTATCCAATGTGAGTTCATATTTTCAACATTACAGTTCAATATTTATAAAATATGAGCTAAAACTTAATATTTTTAATAAAATAACAATGATGAAAGGTTTATAAAATATGAATTTAGGGAAAGATGCCACCCACCCTCAAGAGTGGGGTAATATTATCCAATGTGAGTTCATATTTTCAACATTACAGTTCAATATTTATAAAATATGAGCTAAAACTTAATATTTTCAATAAAATAACAATGATGAAAGGTTTATAAAATATGAATTTAGGGAAAGATGGGTTATAGTATAATATTTTCGAAAAATAGAATAGTATATAAGGTTTTGAAAAATGGGCTAGTGATTAAAATGTTTTAAGAATACAAGGTTTTGAAAGATGCCCTTTATTTAATTACATACATTATTATGTTGGGATTAGTAGGTATTGTAAGGGAAGGTATTGTGGAACGATAAGGGATGCCACCCACCCTCAAGAGTGGGGTAATATTATCCAATGTGAGTTCATATTTTCAACATTACAGTTCAATATTTATAAAATATGAGCTAAAACTTAATATTTTCAATAAAATAACAATGATGAAAGGTTTATAAAATATGAATTTAGGGAAAGATGCCACCCACCCTCAAGAGTGGAGTACCCTTCCAACCTTATAAACCCACAACACTTTTCTACATTATCCAATGTGGGATCATATTTTCAACATTACAGTTCAGTATTTATAAAATATGGGCTAAAACTTAATATTTTTAATAAAATAAGAATGATGAAAGGTTTATAAAATATGAATTTAGGGAAAGATGGGTTATAGTATAATATTTTCGAAAAATAGAATAGTATATAAGGTTTTGAAAAATGGGCTAGTGATTAAAATGTTTTAAGAATACAAGGTTTTGAAAGATGCCCTAGTGACTAAAGTCTCTATGAAAAATGAGAAATAACTCTATAAATATATGAACTTGAATGTCTATCTTTTGCATATCAAACTATCTATGGTAAATGGTTCATTAGATAGTAAAAAAAACTGTTATTTTACGAATATATGTATGATTGCCTATGAATAAATCAATGTTATTTAATTGCATGCATTATTATGTTGGGACTAGTCGGTATTGTAAGAGAAGGTATTTTGAACCGATAAGGGGTGCCACCCGCCCTCAACACTGGGGTACTCTTCCAATTTTATAAACTCACAACACTTTTCTATATTGTCTAATGTGGGATTATATTTTCAACATTACAGTTCAATATTTATAAAATATGGGCTAAAACTTAATATTTTCAATAAAATAACAATGATAAAAGGTTTATAAAATATGAATTTAGGGAAAGATGAGTTATAGTATAATATTTTCGAAAAATAGAATAGTATATAAGGTTTTGAAAAATGGGCTAGTGATTAAAATGTTTTAAGAATACAAGGTTTTGAAAGATGCCTTGGTGACCAAAGTCTCTATGAAAAATGTAAAATAACTCTATAAATATATGAACTTGAATGTCTATCTTTTGCATATCAAACTATCTATGGTAAATGGTTCATTAGATAGCAAAATAAAACTATTATTTTACGAATATATGTATGATTGTCTATGAATAAATCAGCCGTGTTTCCAGTCTCGGGTCAAGTATGGATGCGAGCCCACTGGTTCTAATAATATGTGAGAGAAGGTATTGTGTACCGATAAATAGTCGAGCCTATGTTTACTTAAAAGTTATGAATTGTAAATAGTGGTATCGTTCCAACTTTATAAACCCACGACACTTTTCTATATTATCTAACGTGGGATCATGTTTTCAACAGGTATAAAGTAATGGTCCATTTATTTGTCGTATATTATGATCAGTTTGGTAATGAATTTATACTGCGGTTATGACTTTGAATCATGTTGCTTAAATGTATATGTGATTTTTTTTTTTGAATATTTGAAGTTAATAAAAATATTTGAGTGTTCATTTATTCATATGACTTGTGTGACCATGGAAAATGAATTAAAATAAGTTATTAAAACACAAATTTTAAGAAGAAGAGATTAATACTTATAAAAGTTTAAAAGCGACATCTATATAAGTATTTTTAGTTCATTATGTGTAACCCACTTTCAAGAAAAATATAAAACAAATGAGAAGTTAATGATTATACGAGGTTTATATAGTATGAGAGAATTGAGAATTTTTAATAAATTTGTAACAGTTATCGTTTGTAAATTAAAAGTTTAATTTTTGGTGAAATTTTATAAATATTTTATTTATTCAAGTGTTATATTATTACGATTATACAGTAATGTAACGTTTAATATTGTAGTAGTAAAATAGTGTCACAATTATTATACTTTTAATACCTGAAAATTAGATAATAGATTTTTTATCTATCATATTTTTATTATATAACTTTATTAGATTTATATAATTAACATTTATATATATATATATGATAAATGATAAACTATAATATATATCACATAAAAGTATATGTAACATATTATTATATAAACATATCGTATAATAAAAATGAGTAATTACTATAATTATAAAATAAATTAATGTTAATTATGTAAAAAAGTAAGTTATTAATTTATTCAAATTTCTCTCCCTACAAATCCTTTCGTCCAAACATAGTGAAGACTGCCGTGTACATGATCCCTACAAACCCTTTCGTCCAAACATAGTGAAGACTGCCCTGTACATGATCCCTACAAACCCTTTCGTCCAAACACAGTGAAGATCAACCTGGACATGATCCGTGGCCCTTACCACCGGATCCGGATCTCATCCCCTTACTTGAATATGATTCGAATCACACACATGCACCTCATACTAGAATTTAGTCTCATTCGTTGATAGGGGTCCGATTTAAATCGGACGATTTGGGTTTGGGTCACCGGATTCAACCCGAGCAACCATGACTCAATTTGGGTTATTGTCATGTAGAATTGGTCGCGAGCAATCAAGTAAATAAAATTATTTTAAAATTAGATGGATCTATATAATTTACCATACCTATTTTTATAATTTTGTAATATAACTTAACATATATAATTTTTATATTTGTTCATATTTTTGTACATGTAATTTTAAAATTATATAATTAGTAAAATTTATGATTAAATTTTCTTATTTTTATGTATAATTTTAATAAATATATAATTTGTGTACAATAATATCAAGTTATGTATAATAAATAATTTAATAATTTTATGATATTTTAATTTTATATACGTAATTGTAAATAAATACTGTTGCAAAAAAAAATTATGTAAATAAATAATTTATTATAATTATAGACATTTAAATAGCTATTTTATTTACAATCCTATTATGTATCAACTTATTTATAATAAATATTTTATATAATTAAAAATTATAAAACTTATGCACAAGTTATTTTATGTACAATAATATTAAATTATGTATAAAAATCATTTATTATAATTAATTTTTTAAATTTTATGTATAGTAATAATTTATATATAGTAAAATTAATTTATATAAATTAAATAATTTATTATAATTATGTACCATAGTAGAACCTACAATACAATAAATATTTTATATAAGTATAAAATTATAATTTTATGTACAATAATATTAATTTATATAAATTAAATAATTTAAAATAATTATGTACAATACTATAATTTAACAATTTATGTACAATAAATATTTTTTATAATTAAACATTCTGATTTAATGTTATTTTATTTATAACAATATCAATTTAGATAATAAATAATTTATTGTAATTTTTTTAATTTATGTATAATAACTATTAAATTAAATAATTTAATATAATTATATAAAATATTATCAAATATCAACTTAAAACAAAATACATATTTATTATAAGTAAACAAATTATAATTTATGTAAAATATATAATTTATTATAATTAAAACCTTTTAATTTTATATATAATAGTAATTTTATTTACCATATATTTTAATATAAATATCAATTATAACATCTCTTTTTTTTAGTACCATTCTATGGAAAGACTATTGATCACATGGAATAAGGAGATGACCCTTTTTATTAATACTGTTTATTTCCCCAGAATAAATAAAAACATGAACAATGCAATTATATTAATACAAAATAATGATAAATTTGTTTCTTCAGCGGTCTATATGGTTCCCCGACCCCTTGTTATTGCATGAAGCTGCTGCTACTAGTAAGTCCACTCCTTGGGAAGAAAGATGTGGGGAGAAAAGCTTCTGTTATGTGAAACGACACAGCCTTGGGATGCATTGTTTTCACTATCTACCCCTTCATTTGAATGATCATCTCTAGGCATCATTTGACGTTTCACATCTGAAAAAGAAACGGACACAGAGAAAGAAGTATTCTGCCTAAGTTCCAACATTTTCTATATGTTCTTGAAGAATTGCCACTGCCCATTAAGGATTCCAAGCAAAGGCATTTCATGGTCCCATACAATTTGCCCATATGTTTAAAGAAATGAAATGAAGGGTAAGAGGTTTGCTGATAGATAAAAAGGAAGTTCAAGAGGTATTAGACCTATTCAACTCAATAGATATCTACTAAATATGCTTGAAAATTTTATTCTTTGAGAAACACATTTTAGAAAAATCACTAAAACTAAATAACCATTCACAAATTAAATCTTGCATCTCACAAGTCTATGCATATACCTTGTCTAGGTGAAATTTGGTGGCCAACTGCATGCACATTAAGATTGAGGGCTTGAACAACCCGAGTTGGGAGGAGAACCGGTGCACAAGCACAAGCTGCAAGTGATGGAAATCATAATTTTGGCAATTCGTCAAAGATAGAGTAAACCCATATGTCGATCAATGGTTAGATATATACTAGCATTATCTGCTAACACGCTATAGGAAATCGTAAAAAATGTAGAATAGTTTTTGGGGTATGTTACCATGTTTCTTGTTTGAAGATTCAAGCTTACAGATGTCAGGCCTTTGGGGGAGAAAGACACCGGTCCCACTTGACGGTCTTGGGCACGAATTGATGAAAAATGATTGCATTCCAGGTCCTCCTCCTCCATAGCCATAGGCGTTGTGATGATTGAATGCCTCTATTTTCGGCATGTGCTGATGGCGATACCTCCATAAGCATGAATTCTAGTGGGAATAAAAAGATAAATGACATAAGCTGCGAGTCCAGTCCAGCCAAAGGACGTACCGTCTTGACAGAGGTGGGGGCAAACCAAGAGGAACACATGGCGGTTGAATTAGTAGAATAACACACCTGCGGCTGGAGAGGTGGGTCAGCACTTAGGCGGGACCTGAGAGCGTGTACGTTGTGACGGTACAGGGACCGTCTTTGTCCGCCTTCTCGACTGATCCATTCCTGAAGCATGAATACGCAGAAGTTAAACATATATATTAACCTATAATTACA
Organism: Trapa incisa; assembly: GCA_030064435.1. Classification (NCBI taxonomy): domain Eukaryota; kingdom Viridiplantae; phylum Streptophyta; class Magnoliopsida; order Myrtales; family Lythraceae; genus Trapa; species Trapa incisa. The sequence continues at coordinate 3,017,548 of CM057770.1, read as the reverse complement.
TATGACTTTTCGTTTCCTTTAATCTTCATTTTTGCTTCTAAATCCTACAACCCTACTTCGATTATATGGAAAAAGGAGGCAAACAGGGCGGGCGAGAGAGAGAGAGCGAGAAATAAACCTTATTTGCTTCATATGCTTCATTATCGTAGAGCGCATGATAATGATAATGAGCCTGAAGATGATCAGAAGTAGCAGGGAAAGGTGCCCATGACCTTGACTTCTGTTGGGCAATAGCGATTCTTGCATCAACTTCCGCCATTGACAGAGGTGGCAACATTAGATAGAGATAGAGATAGAGAGAAGGGGGGGGGGGGGGGGGGGGGGGTGGAATGGACTGATAATTGGGAGGGAAGAAGGAGAAGATGGGAAAAAGCTTAGCACTTGAAGCACTCAACTTCTCTGTCACCTGCACCACAACTAAACTACACAAACGCGCCTCCTATAAATATACATTCAGCCCCATGCGCTGATCCCACTTGTTGGGCTTCATAGTACAAAGACTAGTTTTTTATTAACTCATTATAAGTTGATTAGACACCCATGCGAAGGGCCCATATTCCAACCATAGTTTTAACCAATGCCATTAACAATTGATTAATTACTGATCATAGAAAGATCAGTAATCAATTAATGTCCGCGCTCTGCTTTGATTCACACGGTACCTTTCGCATAAAAGGAATGCATACAACGTTGTATCAGTGTATATACAGCTTAATCTTTGGGAACCATGGCAGATATGCTTACAAAAGTGGGACCATCAGAAAAGAATTACTATTACACTATATGAGGAGGGGAGTTTGCGTCATTTGAGCCATTGAGCTCGGTTGGGTTGGGTTGGGTTTGGTAATCTGTGCTGTTTGGTTGGGTTGCTATGATCGTTTCCTCTTCCATGTGTACATATCCTTTGCTCTACCTTCTCCATTAACTCATGTATGTTGAATTTTCAGTTTCTGAGTACTTAATGTATTCGAATACATAAATTTAAGGTGGTGCTTGGATCGATGTAACGCAAGCAGATTCCCTAAAATTAGAATTACATTAATGCCCCCACCCGCCCCTTTTAATTATAGTTTTTGAAACCGGACTGGGCCGTCCGGTTCGACCGGTTCATGCAATTAATGCTTCGATTTCGGTCAATCCATGAACCAACCCAATTGAACCATTGAGAAAATCAAATATCCTAAAAATGGAAATTTCAGCACTTCTATGATTCTTTTTTTCCTTTTATTATTTTTTGGAATTAAATTAAGAAAAAGTAGGAAGTTAATATGTCATTTTTCATTTTATTATAATTTTATACTAATTTAATTATATAAAAATATTTACTTAAAATAGATTATTTACAATTTTAATAAGCTTGTAATGATATTGTATATTGAACTTAAATAAAATGATTACGTTACGTAAGATTTTTGTAATATAATTATGTATAATATATATTATTGGTAATGATATTATAAGTATTATTTACTAAATAAAATGATTATGTAGGCCAATTTAGTACAGTGAGAGGGGAATGTGAGACATGATTATGTTGATGCTTGGTGGGGCAGGATATGTGTGAGGTGAGTTGGGTTAGATTTGGTGAACTGTTCTGTGTTGGTTCGGTTGTTTCCACTTTTCCACCTATACATATGCTTTGCTCTCTACTTCCTCCCATAACTCTAACCGTTCTCACACTTCCACCTACACATACCTTCTTTTTTGGGCCAACCTATGCATGTCCTTTACTATGAGAGTATGTGGTGCAGGAAATGTAAAATTAAAATATATCAGTTAATATTTAATTAAATAATATGATTTAAATGTATGCATGTAATCATTGAAATTCTTTTTTCTAAAAATATTTTCTTAGCACGAAATTGAACTAATGACAATTTTCAGAAGAACATAACAAGAGGAAAAAGTGGAATTGTGTGTGGACGTGAGAACTCTAAAATATGAGAAAGGGGTAGTTTTGGTATATGGAAAATATACGAGAAGTACCTTTAGCTTTGTCAAATTTAATGTAGATATTTAAGTATAAAATGTATTGAATATTGAGTATGACTTTAATTCTCTTTCATATATTATCATTATGTAGTTTTGGTATATGGAATATTGATATTATATTCTTTTGCAGCTAATGACAAGGTAAAATAATAAAAGAAACGGTTACATGAGTATTGTACTTCGGGACAAAAACTAAGTTTGGCTAAATGATCTTTAGAAAAAAAATGGAGATGGGAGCACTCGCACATCACACACTAATTGAGGGAGTGATCTACATGATGTAAGGAAAATAGATAGAAGATCAATATTTGGAATGCTAATATTTTAGGTAGGAGTATGATTACGAAGAAATTAGGAAATGCTTAGTAAATATATTTTATCATCTATATCAACCTATATTTTATGAATTGATTTCTTTTACCGTGATGGTGTACTAAGATCAATAGAATAATCAATAAGTTTTGGTGGGAAAGGTTGAGCGAACTAAAGAGAGACGTGGATAAGATGGACAAAGCTTACCCAGCTAAAGAAGAGTGCGACATGGGCATAAATGACTTTCATTCTTTCCATTTTTATCGAGAATATTTATTAACCCAGATGCTTTATACGCGACCTTCTAATCCGATTTGGAAAATAATAATATTTAAAAAAAATATTTTTTCATAAAAGTATATGTAAATAATATTAGAATATAAAATGTAACAAATGATAATATATTAAAAAAATTAATTTTCATAGTTTTATTAAAATTTTAATGGGATGAGTTTGAAAATTAATTAACAGAAATCAAGTTAAATATACAAGATTTAAAGTATATGATTTATACATTACACAAATAATTAAACACCCATTTTCTTATAAAAATATCAATTATTTATACAGCACATGTCCTTTCTGACCTACTTGTATTTGAAACACTTACACCAACCAATTTAATGAAAAATTACAACATTTATCATATTGGTACAAGTTTACAAACTCAGACCATTAATCTTCTATACAGGGAGGGACATGACCTTTCTTCTCCACTACTTATATTTGTGCATAGGGCTTCTATATCTTCGTTACATTGTGGTCCATCGATAGCTTCAATTGTCCCAATTTTGTTGTCTTATAATAATAAATAATGGTCATTTTGTTAAAACATTTCTCTTTATGCTACTATCCTAACGTGCTACAATTCGACTTTAGCTCAATAAATTAATCACACATTATTTATTTGTGATAACTTTTAGGCTTGTTATACTCCGATTCTGTTTAGTCGGAACCTTTTGAAATAACCTGTTACTATTCTCAGTACTATAATAGATTTTACATTTGTTATCATAATATTGGGATGAGCAATGCATATAATAATAGAAAACAGTGCATCCGATTATATTTTCTAAAATATGCTAGAATATATAATATTTTACATAAACTTGTTAGGTAACTTACGTACCCGTTTGTTAGTATTTTTTCTAATATCCTTATCAATATATTTAAGACCTAAAATGAGAGTGTTAGCTAACAACGTTTGTTCACTACTCATCAAGTACTAAAAAAATTTACTAATTTTCTTTCTCTTAATTCCATCAAGTTTGAAAAAAATGAATGAGTTCCAACTTGTTTTATTATTGAAAAATTAAATTTTATGATTTAACTCACTGCTTGTATCTCACGAGCTTAAAACTTAGTTCTTTCCCTTCTAGAAGAACTTTTATAGTTTATAAGGTCTGTATTAAAAAAACAATAATTTCCCTTTCTCATTAAATGAGTTTTCACAACATAAGACTCACAAGCTAGTACTTGGTTCCTTCCTTCCAAGAAGAACCTTTCACGATTATTATGGTTTGATTTCCATCGGTTTGTATCACACAAACTTACAAATACCCTTTCTAATTAAAGGGATCAAACATTCAAATAACAGACACTCAAATGCTACAACCTTGATTTGTTCCACTAGTGGCCCGGAGTGACTTTACCATCTATCCTGGTGAGAGGCCACAACCTCCACCACATCGTCTATGTGAGTGCCTTGGCCCAACCCCCAAACTTATCGATACTCTGATCCCTATATATAGGGGTGAGACCTCACTCTTCTATCCACTCGGTTTCAATGCGCATGAAGCTCCTAGAGCTTCTCAAGATACTAGAATAATATAAATGCCCTTATGCTAACCCTAATGTTCAGCAACCCTTGGAACCAACATTACCCCGTATCGAATGTCTTTTTGGTTCCGCATGATTGCAATAACAAACAAATATATTTTGATTTAAAACCTTTGCTCTACTAGCCTAATAGGCTGCAACCCGACTTTGGCTTACCAGCTTCATTAAGCATTATCAAATTGAGATAATTTTATAAATCTCTTAAATCATAAGTGATTTATGGGATTGGACCCGTTTTCCATTGGTCTTAGGCCACTTCATTTTCAAAACTTTGGCCTTGGGCCAAATTACATAGAATTAGATCTATAGCCCACCATTGTCGATCATGTGCCTTGCCCATTTTTGGCATCAACGGTCGGACTAGACCATATCACTTGAAGTGTATCCATACACCATTCAAGGATTTTTTCTATTAACATACATCATGCTTTCTTCAAAAATATAATCCCAAAAGGTTTAAGTAGTTTCACACAAATAGGGGATTATACTTCTAGAAATTTGATTTCAAGATAAAGCATTGTTCTAATTATGCATCGATTCAATGAGACTCGGTGTTACTAATCTTACTCACCCGAAATTCGTGACTCATTCGTCTAAGATAGTATTCCATTAACTCAGGTTAGATTCTTGATTGTAGGTCAGGTCCTTCCTTTCACACCTAATGATCACAAATAACCGATACATCAATTATCCGATATTTACACTTAGATCCCTATATCTTTTTTAATTACCCATAACTCCCTAATTATATTTTCTTGACAAATATATTCCAAAATATTTGCCATAATATCCTTAATTTACTTTATTTACAATTTTTTCTCAAATAATTTTATTTAATATAAAATTATTTAAAATTACAAATAAAATATTTTAATTACTTTTAATTGCAATTAAATTCCCCCAAAATCATTTTAATTACAATTGAGCATCCAATTTCATTTAAATCTTCAATTGACCCACAATTTATGTCAATTGCACAAAAATCTCCAAATTTCCCAATTTCTCCAAATTTGCATATTCACCCACGCAATCTCATTTTATCAAATTGTCTGCTTAAACTCGGTTAATTGCCTTCTATCATGCTACTAATCATCTTCCCTACCTCTCCACAATTGTCACGCCCAACCCGGTTTGGTCGGATCCCCGTGATCAACCCGCCACTCTCCCGGTTTACTAAGGGTTACCCCTTGTTTAATAACCGTGAAGAGTAAAGCGTCCTTTAAACCTGTACATTTCCTGAAATACATAAATCAAAACTAAATAAAAATTTTAACTCACATACTTGTCTTGTAGGTGTGACTAATAGGAGGTCGTTGGGTAGGTTTCCCTTGGTTACCTGAAAAGGGATATAAGGGAGGGGTGAGTACAACTACTCAATGAATGAGTTTTCAAAATTTATCTTTTAGGAAAAAGATTTGTATTCGTTGACCAGACACGTGGCAGCCTCCCATTGGTTGCTCGTGTCTTCGTGGCATACTGATCAGTCCTTCGCTGACCATTGGCCGAATACGTGGCAGCTTCCCATTGGCTACTCATGCTTATGTGGCGCTGACTGGGCACTGTTGACCGGTTAGATCATTGACTGGTTGGACCATTGACTGGTTCGGTTCGACTACCATTTTTAGTTAAGGAAAACTGGAAAAAGAATCGGTCAAATTAAGTAAGAAAACCGAACTGGTTCACGTACCCGATCATTTGGGAACGAGCAATTTGGAAATTTACAACTCTCAGGTGTTCCAAAGAGTTCATAAAACCTTGGAAAAGAACCTTAGGACAAATTGGAAGAGAAAAACTAGACTTATTTAGATGAACCATATCCAATTGGATTGAACCGATTTATGAACCGAGTCGATTCATAAACCGGAACCAATAGAGAAAGGGCAAACAGGGAAATATGGATCTCTTGTGATTCGAAGAGATTTATAAACCTTGGGAAGGAACCTTAGAACAAAGTGGAAGAGAAAAACTAGACTGGTTCAGATGAATCGGACCCGAACTGGATTAAACCAATTTAAGAACTGAGCCAATTTGTGAATAGAACTGATAGAGAGATGGTAAACCGGGAAATTTATGGACCCTAAGTGACCTAAGGAGTCACAAAAGTCATGGAAATGGAATTGTGAAGGAATTGGAGATGAAAACCAAAGCGGTTCAGGTGAACCAGATTCAAATCGATTTGGACAGGTTTGAATCACTATTGAACCGGATCCTAAATTCAATTTTCTAGGTGGCTTAAATAATTCAAATTTGAGATTTGAGGCCACCATTGGATAGAAAATGAATTTAAAAATTTTTAGATTTGTAAAACTCGGTCGAATGAGGGGTGAACCGGCCTGTTTAACCTTCAAACCCGGTTCGGACCGGTCCGGTCCAATTCAGAACAATGTCGTCTTCTTCTTTCAGATGACAACACTATTCACTCACCGAAAAATCGAAGCAGTGCCGAGAAGAAGAAATATCTCCGTTCAATACATTTCTGGCCATCAATGCTTGTCATAAAGGCACCAATCGGACGGCCAAAGAGTCCCTGAGCTTCCTATATAAAGATCCCCTCCCCATTCGTCCTCTATACACCTGAAAAGTTCACTGTCTCTCAGTTACTTAGTTTTTCGATGAAGCTCAAACTAGAGCTCTGATATAGGGTCTTTTCTGAGCCAAAGAAGGTGAGGTCGGGTTCTTTAGAACCGGGGAGAAGTCAGCTACTTGTTTGTAGTCTCCGTTTGCTCTGAGGGTTACCGTAGAAATGCTAACGTGATGGAATAGTGAAGCAGCTCTAGTGGATCGAAGCTGCCCTATTTTGGCCGAGTTGAAATCAACCATTTTGAGCCGTCCTCATACCAAACTAAGCCCTCCCAACACTTCCTCAACCCTTCCACGACCAAATTAGGACTGAAAGGTAAGACAATTCGACTTTCCTTTGCAATTTTCGGCTGGTGCTAGAGAGAGAATTGGCAAAATTTCGATGATGAAATTCTAACTCAATTCAACATTAATTGATGTGATTCTTGATTCTAGGATGAACCTTAGGACGAGAGCTATTTGCTCAGATCGAAAGCTCAAACCGCTATGCCCCCGATGGTAAGCTTTCAAAGCTTTCTCTCTCTATTGTCCATTTTCCGACAAAGCTCCATTTGAGCTCGTTTCAGCGTTAAAACTTGCGATTCAAATTGCTAAAGAATCGTATGAACATGTAGAAACTCAATTTCAACAATTGAAAATGTTTGATTGGTCAATTTGATTAAATTAAATTCAATTGTGTTAAGAAGTTGGAATTTGGGGAAAAATTGTGGAAAATTGGGGATTTTTGAAAATTCGAAGGACCGAAATGCAATTTCCTAAAATTGTGGGTCAATTGGGCATGATAAAAATATTAGAGGGCCAATTGAGAAATTTTAGAATTTTTGGGGTGAAACTTACCATTTTTGTAAAGGAAGAGCAAAATGGTAATTTTGGAAAAATTGGGGGACCAAATTGGAAATTTGGGAAATTAAACCCCTTTTTGTAAAATGGAATAAGTTGAGGTCCTATGATAAATTTTAATAGTTTCGTGAATCAATTTGAGGAAAAACTGGCATTAGAGACCTAAAGTTATCGAGAAATAACTTTAGGGACATAATTACAAATAAATAAAAGTTTCATTTTTCTCATTCATTTGGAATGAATGAAGGATATTAGGCCGAGAGATAATGAGCCGAGATGTTCATATCGTGTAAGAACACGAGGTACCGGGAACGCCAGCAAGGACAAGCTCACGTGAATACAAAGAACCGGTCTAATGAAATTTACTGCATTAACAGGTGAGTGGGCTAATTTACACATCATACCGGTTGAGATGATGAGTACTTTTATTTAAGGAAAAACTACTTACCGGTTGTGAGTGGGTTTACTAACGTCATACCCGGTTGGGATGATGAATACAGTTTAAAGTTAAAAACTACTTACCGATTGTGAGTGGGATTTTATATCATACCCGGTTGGGGATGATAAGTACCTGAAAATGAAAACTCACTAATAAGTGGTATTTTAAACATCACAACTTAGATGGGTGGTGTGAAAAATATGCAGAAAAACTACTTACTAGTTGTAAGTAGATCATACCCGGTTGGTATGATGATTTATGTTATTACAGGAAAAACTACTTATAGTTTTGATTTATGTTATTATAAGAAAATGTGCAGGTTTAAAGGACACCTTACTATTTACGATTTATAATAAGAGGAAACCTTTTAATAAAACGGGAGCGTGGCGAATTGATCATGGGGATCCGACCAAACTGGGTTGGGGCGTGACAGACTGGGTTTGGTGTCCCGAATTCGAAAATAGGTCGGTTCAAGCCCGATTCGACTAGTTTTATGAAATTTAAAAATTTAAAAATTCATTTTCTATCTAATGGTTAAATTGAGATTTTTAAGCCAACTAGAAAAATGAATTTTTAAATCGGTTCACTATGGTTCAATCTGGTTCACCACAAACCGGTATGCTTCTCTATCTAATTCACTTCATGGTTCTTCCCCATGATTTTTGTGAATTTTTGGTTACTTGGGATCTTCCAATTTCCCATATTAACCCTTTTTTTTATTATTTTTGGTTCCTTTAATTTCTCAGTTTTCTCAAAATTGTTAGTTCTTTCCCCAGTTTACTTGGTCCGGGGAACGAGTTTCACAGGGTGTTAAAAATAGGGGTATCACTGAAGCTTCTAAGAATTTTTGCAACAACGAGGCTTACCTACAGCTTGAACAATTAGTGGTGTTGGCTAGAGGGGGGCAAGGAAAGTCTCCATAATTATTTTGGGTTGTGATCGGTCATCGGGGAGGTTGGGGTAGTCTTGGGAAGGCACTACTCTATTTTTGGATGAGGTAGTGAGGTTACTATTTGATCAATTCGGTGTTGGTAGATGGATGTTGGCATCAATGAGAGATTCAATTAAAAAGTCAGCTTTTGTATGGTTCCAATGCCACCGAAATCACCAAGTTTGGAGATAGGAATCAAATGTTATCATCTCTAAAAGTGAGATTGCCTGAAAACTGTATAAGCTGGCTTTCAAAGAGAATTACACCGGTTAGTCGATGATAGCTGGGTCGAGTCTTATATATCTTACTCGGAGGATCAAGTATCAGTCACACCACATCCATAGCTGGTCAGATTGGATCTTTATAATTGCATTTTTAATTATTTTCTCTTTAGATGTTGGGGCCGAAAATCGCAGTTCTTTTAACTATGAATCAGGTCAATGGGTTGAAAGTCGGGTGAATGAGATAACACGTGAACGCATGGATGCGCTACACACCCTACACATGCGGTGCATGTGTGTGTCCGATGTTACATGTCGACTAGTTCACATTGTAGCGAACATGTTTCCGGCGAATAAATTAGTTGGGTAAACCAATTTTTGTTATTATCTTATCAGTTAATCTTTAATTCAACTAGTTATTGGCCCAATTTATTCTTATAACAAACACTTGTCCAATTCCCTACAAAATGGACTCAATAACTTCTATTTTTCGATTTATCTAGCAAATTATAAAAATGGGGGGTTTTAATACTTTGAGTTAGTTCGATCGGCTTTGGCTATCTTTTGGTCGGTTTACATCCGATTTGATCGGTTCTTAGCCTAATTAAGTTTTTTAAAAATTTATTTTCTAATTATATATTAATTGGGCTAAAAAAAAATATTATTTTCTGTTTTGTATAACTGATCCTAAAAAATGGGATTTTTTTGCTTAAAGTCGGTTTAATTTCAATTTAAATTACTTTTCACTTGTACTTTTTTTCTATCCTTAATTTCCTATTAAGAAAGGTTTTTTAAATTAATTTCATTAACTTAACCATCATTTAAAATTATATTCCAAACTAATTTCTAATTTGTATCCTTAATTTCCTATTAAAAAATATCTTTTAAATTAATTTCATTAACTTAACCATCATTTAAAATTATTCTCTAAACTAATTTCTAATTTGATTTAATTTTAAATTTACCTTTGGATTTTTGTGTACTATTTAACTATGTTTCCACGTCAATTGATATAAATTCGAGTTAAAAAAATTTCGATGTTACAATTCTCTACATGTATGGAAAAAAATATTAATAAGACAGTTTATTTAATTAGTTAGTATTGTATGAAGTTCTAATAATATAATCGATTTTTTACAAAAAAAAATTAAGTTTTTTTTATCTAGTATTTACATTAAAAATTTTAAAAGTATGTTATTACAATTTTGAAAACATATTTTCCTAGCAATACAATTTTTGTATTAAATTATTTGAGGTTATTACAAACAAGAAGACGTTTATTTTGAAATATCGAGAAATGAAAATAAATATTTTTAAAAATTAATAATTATATGGTTAATTTGAAATTTTGAAAAAAAATGAAAAAGACAAATATTTATATGATAATTTAGTAAGTATTAAGATGGAGAGATAACTTTTGATGTAAATCTTTGCATTTACTGAATTATAAGTACAGCCTTCTCTTTCATCTATTTTCAAGAGAAAAAAGAACTAGAGGGAACTGAAATCAAACCAATGTATTCACACAGTTGCAGTTTCAATGTATAGATTTCAAAAAAAATTGCGAAATTATTTTTTTATTATGTGTTATTGTTGGGGAGATTTTCTAAGATTTCAAAAAGATTTTCTAAGATTTCAAAAAGATTTTCTAAGATTTATCGGATATATGAATGCAATTTCAGATGCTTCCCCCGCCACTTCCCTTCTGCTCTATGAACCATCTGAACTTTGACTTCCTACGAGTAATTGTCCAGAGCCACTCAAATTACTTCATTTACCTCTATATATTAAAATAATTAAAAAAAAAATGACCGATTGGATAGAAGATGCTCTCCCGAAATTCTTGCCGAATTCCACAAGTGTGGAAAATCTCCAACTCCAGAACTCACAAGTTCAATGTCAGCTCTCACTTTAGAAAATTGCTTCAAACGGGATAACGAATCATAGGTGTTCATCTCGTTTTTCTAGAACTCACCAAGGTCCAGATGAGCTGTGGAGATGACGATGATGAACGATGAACGAAGTTTCCACCGTCCAAGAAAATTTCGTAAATGAATTTCTCCTTTCGGTAGGAATTATTGATTAGTTTATGACTTGGGCAGATTTTCCTTTAACGAGAGAGATGACTCCAAGGATTGAGGTCAAGCACGACACGTGCGCTGCCGTATTTGATAAGATAGCACAATATCTCCTCATTTTATTTAATTTATTAAATTAATGGTGCCACAAAATATAATATGAAATATTGGCAAGACTTTTTGTGAATTTAAATCCAACCTCTTTTTACAGAAATATCACCCATTTTTAAATAGACGTTAATTTATGTGGGCTCTTAATTATATTTACTTTTAAATTATTATGAGTTCGATTTACACTATAAATTTTTTCTTACTTCATAATACTTTATTTTTACTATTTATTCTCAGCTGATGTATTTTATATTATAATAAAAATATTTAATTAAATAATACTTAATTTTAAAGATAAGACTAATGGGACTAACGGATAAATAGGGGTCTTGAGCAAATGATTATGGATTTTACGTCCGATGTTCCTCCAAAACTAAAATAGCGTAGATATAGGACCGAGACTCATACCACTACACTAAGTTAGAAGTCAATCACAGCCATAATAATTATGTCAGATAGCATATGGCCCAAAATTGTCAAAGACATGTGCACGTGTGTCGCTTGGAAAAATCTGCGATCTTTCAACCTGTCTCGTTGACCACTTTTCATCGATCCCCATGTTTCCCGGAAGAGGGGGAATTTGGGGACCAAACGATCGGTTAAAATGACAATAAAAGAGTAAATCTGCATTGGGATGTATATGAATTTTGTTTCATTCTATCATGTTATTGATATACCAGGTAGTGTATGAATAATGTAATGGGTAAATGCTCGACTCATTCCCCTAAAATGCATGATTAAATAATTTGCTTATTTATAAGCTCATTTCTTACTAATAAAATGTATTTCTATAGGGATTGTGTATAAATATTTTTATTTCCTCCAACATAAAAATAAAGGAAATAAAATATAGTTTCCTATCAAAATTGATATGATGAAAGTATATAACAAAGTGAAGTGGGACTTCATTCGAGCCCTTATAAACAGAATGAGTTTCGATTCAATTTTTACTAATTGTATTCTTGCTTGTATGACCTCAATTAGTTAAAAGATATTGATAAATGAAAGTAAATTATACACGATACAACCGAGTCGGTGACTACGTCAGGGAGACCCCCTTTCTCCTTACCTCTTTTTATTCATATCAGATACATTGTATAAACTAATTATTGATACATGCTATAAAAAAGAATTAGTGCCACTAAAATTAAGTATAAGATGTCCTAGAATATCTTATGTTTTCTTTGTTGATGATGCTATTTTTTTCTTAGAGGCATCTAAAAATAATATAGAGTCCTTTAAAAAATTGATAAACACGTACTGTTCGGTATCTGGTCAAAAAGTAAATTATGAGAAATCTTTGTATTATTTTAGTGCAAATGCTAGACTCACTTTGCAAGAGTCGACCAGAAGAGCAGTGAACCTTTAGATATATACATTGGTCTACCGATACTATGGGGGAGAAGCAATAGGAGAAGTTTGATTTTCCTAAAAGATAGGATAAGCTCTAAACTCCAAGGATGAAAATCGGTATATCTATTTCAAGCAGTGATGGCGATTCTAATTAAATATATTTTAAGTACAATATCTAATTATGCAATCAGTTACTTCTTGTTGCCTTAGGGATGGTGCAAGGAGGTTAATTCTATGATCTCTAGATTTTGGAGGAGTGGCATAGGGGAGTAGGACAAGATAAGTTGGGTAACGTGGCAAACAACCATAGAAATTAAGGAACTGGGTGGTCAAGGGTTCAAGGATATACATAGTTTCAACAAGACTATTCTTATGAAGTCGGCATGGAGACTCTTAAAGGATCCCAACTTGCTGTGGAGCAAAGTTCTAAAGGAAAGATACTTTGGAAATTCAGATCTAATGAAGGCCAACTTGAGGTCGGGGGCATCATAGACATGGCAAAGCATCCATATGTGTAAAGAACTACTTAAGGAAGGACTAACTTGGCAAGTTGGGGATGGCCGACATATAAGGGTCTAGGGTTCTTGATGGATACCTGCACTCAAAGACCGTCGTTTATGTAAACCCCGCTCTTTTGAGTTAAGGAAAACTAGGAAAAGAACCGGTCAAACCGAGTAAGAAAACCAAATCGGTTCACAAACAAGATCATTTGGGAACGGACACTTTTGGAAATTTACAACTCCCGGATGATACAAATGGTTCATAAAACCTTGGAAAAGAACCTTAAGACAAATTAGAAAAGAAAAACTAGATCGATTTAGATGAACTGTATCCCATCTGAACATCAAAGTTAAGCGTGCTAGCGCGAGAGTAGTGTTGCCATAAATTGATGGGTATTTATTGGAATTAATTTAATTAATAAATGATTGGAATTAATACTAATAAATACCCATTAATTTATGACAATATTAATACTGGTAATAAATCTCACCCATTTAATACACAATTTTACATAGTTCACCCATTCATCCTCCTAACACCTGAATACTTCTCTCTTTCTACGACTCCATTTCCCGGTGAATCTCAAACTAGAGCTTCGACTTGGGCATTTTTCTTAACCTCAAAAGGAGAGGTCGGGCTCTTTAGACTTTGGGGGAAGTCAGCTATTTGATAGCAAACTCCAGGGGAATTTAGCTATATGATAGCAAACTCCAGTTGATCCGAGGATCGTCGAAGAAGCACCGACATAATCAAACAGTGAAATAGCTCTGGTAGACCGAAGCTGCCTTGTTTCGGCCGAGGTGAAATCAGCCAATTCGAGCCCTCCTCAGGCCAAACCAAGCCTTACCATGACCTCCACAGCCCTCCTACAGCTGAATTAGGACTAAAAGTTAAGCAAATTCAGCCCCCCTATGCAATTTTCGACCGGTGTTAGAGAGAGAGTCGATAGAATTTCAATGACAGAATTCTAATCCAATTCGACATCAATTGATGTCATTCTTGATTCTAGGATAAACCTAAGGACAAGAGTTATTTGCCTAGATCGAAAGCTCGGACTGCCGTGCCTTCCACATTGAGTAATTGAAGCTTTCTCTCTATATAGTCTATTTTCTGGCGAAGCTCCGTTTGAGCTCGTTCCGGCATCAAAACTTGCGATTCAAAATGCTATTGAATCGTATGAAGATGTAGGATTTCAATTTTAACTTCAATTTCAAATTAGATGTGTTTGATTGGTCAATTTGATAAAATCAAATTCGGTTGTGTTAAGTAGTTGAAATTGGGTGAAAATTGGGGAAAATTGTGGATTTTCGAAAATTTGAAGGACCAAGATGTAATTTTATAAAATTGAGGGTCAATTGGTCATGATAAAAATGTTAGAGGGCGAATTGAGGGATTTTAGAATTTTTGGGGTGAAACTTACCATATTTGTAAAGGAAGGGCAAAATAGTAATTTTGGAAAATTGGGGGACTAAATTGAAAATATAGGAAATTAAACCTTTTTTTTGTGAATTTTAATAAATTGAGGTACTAAGATAAATTTTAAAAGTTTTGAGACTCAATTTGGGAAAAAATCGACATTAGGGACTTAAAGTAAAATAACTTTAAGGACCTAATTGCAAATAAATAGAAAGTTTGGTTTTCTCATTCATTTGGAATGAATGAATGCTATTAGGCTAAGGGATAATTAACGAGGATGTTTATATTGTATAGGAATACGAAGTACCGGGAATGCCAACAAAGACAAGCTCGCGTGAATACAAAGAACCAGTTGAGTGAAATTTACTGCATTAATGGGTGAGTGGGTTATTCACATTATTCTCGATTGGGATGATTAGCACCTTTTCTTAATTGGAAGCCATAGTGAGTGGGCTTACTAACGTCATACCCGGTTGGGATAATGAGCACAGTTTAAAGTTAAAAACCACTTATCGATTGTGAGTGAGATTTTATATCATACCCAGTTGGGGATGATAAGTACCTCAAAATGAAAAACCCACTATTTAGTGGTATTTTAAACGTCACAACTTAGAGAAGTGATGTGAAAATCACGCAGAAAAACTACATACCGGTTATAATTAGATAATACCCGGTTGGTATAATGAAACTTCCTTGAAGGAAGTAGAAAACCCGTTCATCGGTTATAAGCAGAGATGTTCTCATACTCGGTTGGTATGATGGACAGTTGAAAATATATTTTGTCGGAAGTGCTCTCCCCTGATTGTGTGCCAATGCTTAAACGATTTGGGAGACCTTCTTGACGGGAGCTCGAATAGCTTTTATAGGCCAAGGGCCTCAATTTTGGAACTTGGGGGCTATTATGCCTAGTTTTGAAAATCTCAAACAGTGGGCCATAGGCCAGTGGACACGAGCAAGAGCTCATAAACAAATATGAGATATGTGCCATAAAACTTTAATAAATGAATTGTTTGGCTATGGTATAAAGATATGACCGACATATTCAGTCAACTAGTAGTAGTGCGACATAACAGATCTCCAGACCAGTTAAGACAAATAGATGTAGGTTGAGTTGAAGTTCAGGGTTGTTGGACTAATGGCACCACAGATTATATAGCATGATAAGAAAATACTGATTGTGCATGTACTGTAATTACGGGACCATCAAGATGCCCAAGAGGGGTAGTGATGCATTTTAAGGGCCCTGGACAACCTGGCGAATATAAAGGCAGTTCGTCGTACCAGGTGACCGTGCAAAATTTGGAGTAGCACCAAGCGCATGAGATTGGGGTGGGGATGGGATGAGGTCTTTGTCCTCATATAGAAATGGAGAATTGATTTCGGGATTGAGGGTCGAATGTTGCGAACATCCATTCATTCTCAGGGTAGAAGTGAACGTGCTTTTATCTAGGTGGCCGATAAATTCGCTTCGATGCCACAAATGGGTTCAATGGACAGGTTGGCCTACGATTGTGTGTTTTTGACCTTCATAATGAATGATGTGTGTTGGGTGATGACACACCGTGATTAATAAGAAATGGTGAAAAATTGAGATTTTTAAAGTGGAGAAAATCTAAAGGAAATTAAGCTGGCACACTCTAACTTAAAAAATATCACCCTCGGTAGGGTAAAGATTTTAAAAACCAGTATTTGAGAAAAGGATATTTTAAAAGAAGATACGGAGTTTGGCATACTTCGATTAAAGTTGTTTTGTTTATGAAAACTCACTCCCAACCCCTGCTCACTAAGTTGTAGAACTCACCTCCTCCCTTATATCCCTTTCAGAAAACCAAGGGAAAACCAATCTTAAAGACTTCCCTATATAGGAACTATAAAATCAGGTATGTTTGTTTTTTAGTTTTGTATAATGTTATTCCAGGAAAGGTACATGTTTAAAGGATGCCTTACTCTTCTCGGGTTTAAAAGAGGGGAAAACCCTTGGTAAATTGAGAAGAGTGGCGGGTTGCTCACAGGAATCCGACCAAATCGGGTTAGGGCGTGACAGTTTACAGTCCCCCATCCAGGATGACTCGTTGGCAGAACTTAGAGTTAGCTCTCTTATTGAGCCACAATCGAGTCAATGGAAGCTAGATGTACTAATTGTTAAGATTAACATGGAAGAAGAAATAACAATAAGAAGGATACCAGTACTTGAAGCAAATATGCAAGATCGCAAAATTTTGACATGGGAGAAGAGTGGAGAGGTTACAGTTCGCTCAGCTTATGCTTTCCTTAGAGAAAAAGATCAAAAGCATATCACAAGAGCCATCTCCTCTAGTGGAACTCCACGTCAGATATGGACTATAGTATGGAACCTCCCTTTCCAACCAAAGGTGAGACAATTTATGTGGAATGTCTGTCATAATGCACTAGCTACTAATGAGAATATTTATAATAGGCATATGAGGTCTGATAGTTGTTGTATGTTTTGTCAAAAGTATGAATTTGTTAAACATTTATTAGTACATTGTGACTGGACCCGAGCGATGTGGCTTGCAGTATGTGGTATTAGAATAGATGTTGTGCCTATTGCTTGTTTTCGCAGATGGATGGAGAATTAGAAATCGGAAAGGATGCAATCAAAAGAGGATCAATTGGAATAGGAAGGGAGAATGACCATAGTTTGCTGGAATATTTGGAAGGAATGCAATTGTGCAAAGCAGGAAGGGATTCTACCGATCCCATGCGAGTCACACAAGCAGCGCATATCTCCATACAAGAATGTGTAAAGATAAGGAGTAGGAAGACTCTAACACAAGCAAGACGTAAGGCTACCCCACCCAATAGATGGCAATGACCCCCGGAAGAAAGTATAAAAATTAACTGTGACGGTTCTTTTGTCATGGGGCAGAATGCAACGGGGATAGGAGTAATAGCTCGGGACAAGGAAGGAAGGTTTCTCTTTGGTGGTGGACAACAAGTCAACTATAGTAGTGCCTTGAAAACAAGATGGCTGCTATAGTTTTTGGTGTACAATTATCCAGAGAAAACAATATCAAAGACATTATTATAGAGATCGACTCCACTGAAGTATTCCAAAGTATTAAGCAAGAGACATGCAGCAAGAACTGGAGAGTTGTTCCTTTCTGAAATGAGCTTCAAGTTATTTCTATTAGATTTAACCGACTTAGATTTTGTCTGGTTAATAGGGGAAGCTAATGGATGTGCCGATGCTATCACACAGCAATATCAAGTGAATCGGGGTTCAAGTAGTTGTTTTACTACTTTACCCAATTTTTTATCTCATTTATTATTTCGAGATGATGAGATACAATAATCGAAATACTTTGATTAACTATACTAAACTTTAAATCTCTAATATATGGATGAGGTTATTGTGCAAAAAAAGATAATTTTCTTATTTCCTTATAATGCATTGAGAATATTAGGCTTATCATGTTGTAAACCTATTATATGGGCTAATGTATTTCTTAATCTATAAGTGTGTATTATTAGTATTACTTTTCTATTATATTTGTCATTTCTTAAAAAAATATAACGTCAAAATTTTCAATAAATCTAATGAAAGTAGAGTTTGAATTGAAAATAAAATTTTGAATTCAAATTAAAAATTGGTTCAAACCAAGAATTTAGATATTTGATAAAATAAAATAAATTACTCACTAATAACCTCAATTGATAAAAAAGTTAAGAATCGAAAAAAATATAATTGAAAATTTGTTCGAATATCAAACTCACTTTTACTTAAAACTACACAATTTTTACAATGATTTAAATAAATAAGAAAATAGAAATTACTGAGTTCAAATAGTATAAAATTGAACAATTTATCATTTAAAAAATAATTTAGGATAATAATCGATTAAATTATAGCTGAATCGATCAATAAACAATCAAAATTGGTTGAAATAACTCAGAAATTTGTTGGATATCGGTTCAGAAAAGTATCGAACAGATCGAGACACACGTCGCATGTGCGCTGTCCTCTTTGCCCCACTAATGATCCATAAACTAGAAATCGACCCGATTTTCCCCACCACAATGATAAAACTCAACACAGATGTAAATGAATTCATGTAGTGATAAGTAAGTTATGATTTGATTAAAAAATTATGGTCAAATAACTTATTAAGTCAAACATAACCATATAAGACTTTCTCCCTGCCATAGTTCTCTTTATAAATGAGATCACTCCACGTGCGTGTGTGGCACACGTGCATGCTCCTAGCTTCCTCGCAGATTGGTTTGACAATGTATGGAACCAGTTTCTGATGAATTTCTCGGTCAATTTAGTGGGTTTTGGCCGGGTTCACCCTCTTCCCTAATAACTCTTGAGAAAATAAAAATATTTAAAAATTCTACATTTAATTTCTTATTGAATGGACTCAAGAAGCATCGAATTTAGATTTGTTTTGACCCATTAAAAATTTGAGTGGTTTTGTGACTCGACCTAGCTTGAATTCGGTTTGAACTAGTTTCTTCCTGGTTTTCTCCCAATTCTTGATTTCGAGACCCACAATCCTCTTAAGGGTTTCCCCTGACCATTTTTCATCCCTCATGACCTCTCATTGACCTTTTCCGTACTTCTGGTTCAATCAATTTCCCCCGGTTACCCATTGGTTCCCGATTTAATCTCATTTCCCGGTTCATTTCAACTTGGTTATGAAGTCAGACTTTTCCTTGGATTTACACCAGGACTCCTGATCAAACACATATAAAACTTATAAAACTGCAACGAAAATTTGAAAATTTTCTTCAAAAGTTTTGTGTGGGAATCCACAAAAGACTTTCTCAATTGTGTCGAGAATAATAGCATTATGATAAATCAAATCAACCTTCGTGAGTAGAGTATGAGGTTACCTCGGTGAATGTACACCCCAGGAAGTTCCTTCCCTTCTCTACCTAGAGCATTCGGGGCTTAGTCTGCAACATGTTTAGGGGAGTGATGAGCTCACAACCCAATTAATGGAACATTAACGTTAGGTCACTACATGGTTAATGACATGAGTGTTCTCCCATAACCATCTAGCATAACCTTCTATCATATACTCGTACTTAGCCCTTCTGAGTACACTGGTTTATAACGCCCCATTGAGACAACAGGTCTCGGGCTGTTCGACTTGTAGTCTTCATTACTGTCAAGAAATCCTCGTTTTCCCCATTTGATTCCCTGGAACCAATGATGCATCTATGCTAGATGTGACACACCGGGAACTCATGTCCCACACACGAGGGATGGCCTACACTCCTGCAGCACCTTCGGGCTCCTCACGACCCGAGATCTTAACCCGACAATTGAGGCCTCTCGGGCTACACAAACCCTAACTTATTGGGCTACTTGACCCTTGACAAAATTACACACCCCATAGTGTACTGCCATCATGATGATACCAAACTAGGAACTGGAGTGTTGGAGCAACCCAAGGTGCTCTTTACCACAACTGGCACTTCAGGAGCCGTCTCATAATTTGGTGTCTCAACATCCGGGGTCATGGCGGTCTCGTTGCCACTCCCTTGCACAACAATGGCCAACTTAGGGTCGCATATAATTTGGGCTACTCGAGCCCCACATTTAATATATCATCGAGAGCGCATCCCCTATAGAACGATATCTGTGTAGTAACTAGAGTGTGGGAATCGTGCGATAACTCTAACCAAAATCGACACTTCAGGTGGCGTCTTGTAGCTGGGTTTCTCTCGCACCCAGGTCATAGTCACATTACCACCTCTTGTCAGCCTATGCTTGTACACATGCAACTCAATCCCGCCATCATCTCATCACAGTGGTCTACTAGGACGATACCCGTAAATCATTCGAGTGTCCCGAGAAAACATAGGAGATTTCATAGTACTCCCCGATCACCTTCCCATTTTTCTCTTGGGCGACGTCACAACCTCACAAGTGTCCATCAATCGCCCCCACTCTCCTATACTAGTATTCAAATAAGCAATACCATGACTACAAGTCATGGTCCCTGACTCTAATGGTTGGGTCACGTAATGATGCTTACCACATCTCATTACCCGAGAGCTTGGTGTGTCGACTGTTTGACTCCCGTACTTAAACAACATAATAATGCACAACCAATATGTATAAGTACATGGATATATCTGGGAGCCTGATCCTTCACTAGACCACCTACCCAAAGAATTTAAATCAATATCGGGAGTTCATCCAGTTTCTCAATCGTCTCCTCATATCACAATGTGGGCATCATGCCTCATACCCCAAGATCACACAATGTATTTCGTGCCTTAGTTGCTAGGTCAACTCATGGACCTAGCAATTACACTTGTTGGGGAGCCTGATCGATCACTTGGCAATCTCCCCTAAGTCACAACACGGTGCAAGTCCCAAAGAAGTTCATTGGTTCTCAGGAACTAAAATCATACCATCAACTTCGGTCTTCAGAATTGGTCCTTACTTTAACCATTAAAATCATGTTCATTCTAAAGGGCATGATCTTATTTTTTTACACTACTTATATGAGTTCCAAGTCTAACTTTCTACTCATAGACATGCAATCAAATCAAGTATATATGGAATACTCTAATCGATCTAATCAGACTTGTTGCTAATGCCCACTCACCTCACAACACGAAATACTTGGGTTTCACGGGGGTTTTCAGAGTGCGCTCTTGATTCCGCTCGAGTGCTTCTTGCATCCTCTACAAGCATTTCAATAATTAGGGTCAGTTTGACTTTTGACCATTTCACTATTCTATCTATCGTGTTCTTCCTACGACTTCATAGTTTAACCCTTCCATTCTTGGTCACCCGACACACTAGCCGGTAACCCTGCCTCAATTTAACCTCCTCTATGGTTAACATCTTGGGCCTAAGTTCATGGGGCACCTATTGGAGGGCCCATACTTCACCACATACCACCTAGTGGTTTCATTTTCCCCAAAATTTAATTTGGTCCTTACTTTGGGCAACATTACCATTTTGCCTTTTCACTTTACACTTTCCTCGATTCGGACCTTAGACATTCTCAAGTCTTTCAATTGGATACCTTGAGTTTCATTATGGTCCCAAGTAGGCATTTGAACAATTACAAGCCTTACTTTCCATGAATTTCCGGCAAGCCCCTAAGTTTTTGCAAAATTACATTTTTTCCCTTTTCAAAAGAACTTAGGCTTCAAGATTCATTTAACCCCCAAACTTCTCATTTGGGTCCCTAACATTTTTAAATTAAGTTTAGGTCCTTAGACTTCCCAAACGTTCTCCTTTGGCCGTAAAAATACATGTATTTGCACTTTAGTCATTAACTTTACTTTTATTATAAATAGGTCCCTAAACCTTTCACAATAGGCAAATCCAGTCCCACCCTTCACCAATCTTTTCAATGAGCCCCTACACTTACGTTTGCCCCTTAGGAAGACCCCATTAAAAGCTTTATAGCAATTGAGTCCCCTAACTTTCATTTTTTTGTTATTTAGCCATCGGCCTTTGACACTCAAACAAACTATCTCTAAAAATTATGAAATTATGTGGGGAGGTCCTTCTCACCTCTCTCTACCCCATCATAAGATTAGTTTAGCCAAATTCGATAAGATTTTCTCCATTTAGGCTTGATCAGAAACTCATGCACAAACAAGTATAATTCGGGTCAAAGTCGGAAACTCATAGGAGAAGGCTTGTTGGCCATTGAGTTTGAAAGTTGACTCCTCTAAAAGTCTATAACAACTTAAATCACCTCAATTGGAGTTCTGTAGCTCCTACAATTCAAGTTTTAGTTAGCACGACTACTAATCCTACAATCTAAGACTTCAACGATTTAATTCTCCCTCAATTCTTGTTCAAATCGAGCAAGGTCAGATGCTATGGAAAACTGGTGGTGCAATAGACTTATATAATGTTTCTCAGCTCATGATCGCTGTCATGACCATTAAATTTGAGCTTTGATATAGCTAACCTGTTTTAGGTTGTTGGAGATTTGTTATTTTACAATTTCGTAGGTGCCGATAGAGGTAGAGTTGAGGGTCGAGAGAGATGACAATGGAAAGTTGAGGTTCTCAGCTTTCTAGGGATACCAAGATGTTTTATGGTAGCAAGGTCACATGAATTGGGAGTAGTTGGTAGTTGAGAGAGAATTCTGAGCAAAATCCGATAAGGGAACAACCCCATTTTTTATGGTTGTGATCTAGACTTTACTATCTTTCCATAGCTTTCTCTCATTAATTCATAGCATATAGTGCTGGCAATAAATCAATTTCCCCAACTGGTGGAGTCGGTGCTCAATGGTGCATTTTCGGGTGAAAAATATGGGATCTTGGTCGCTGGTCGGGCAAAGAAGAAGACATGCACATGTGTGATCACTCGCACGTACAACGATTGTGTGCGCCCAATGTAACACGCTGCCCAATTTGTATTGTAGCGAACTATTTTTCAGTAAATTTCTTGGTTGGTTCATCATTTTTGGCCCCATTCACCCCCTTTCGAGCGGTTGTTAGAAAAATAAAATTACCTAAAAATTTACATTCAATTTACTATTTAATTGACCCAAGAATTGCTTCATTTGGATTTATTTTGATCATATGAAAATTTGGGGGGTTTTGTGACTTCTCGTAGCTTGAACTCAGTTCAAACCAGTTTTCTCCTTTTTTTTCTCCCAATCCTCAACTCCGTGTCACGAGACACCTCTAAGGGTTTCTTATGACCCCTTTTCACCTCTCTTCGCTTCTCCGTCGATCCCTTCCTTATTTCTGGTTAAATCACTTTTTCCCAGTTTCACGCTATTCCCCTAGTTTGATCCCACTTTTCAATTTGACTCGACCCGATTCTCAAGTTGAGATTTTTCGGTCTTACAAATAATATAAAAACTCTATGTTAGCCCTTTTTTAGTAGAGATGGTATTGAGCCGTGAACAACTCGATGAGAAGTACTCACACTCACTAAGCATTGCTCACCACCCTCCCGAACACCTTTCTAGGTATCAGAGAAGAATAGAGATGGAGAGAAAGATCTCGTACAATGGGAAGCTACTCCAAACAAGAGCGTCATTGAGGTAGAGATCCTCGAATAGAGGAGCACAAGAGCTTTCCATGAGATATAATATGATTTCCCAAGTTTTGTAAATGTTATTAAACTAATCATTTATCAAAAGTTTTAATTTCCACTGAAAATGGTGTATGTTTTATATTTTGAGCATTGGTCTTATCAATACTACTTTGGTAAATGTGCTCACCTTAATAGTATCAAGGGAGGTGACGATTTGACATCGTTTCCTCGGCCTGGGATATCGGGTTGGGGCATAATATCCAGTATTTCGACACTGACATTATCAAAAGGTACACATGTTTTGATGACTAGAAATAGAGTATTTTCTTCTAGAACTATTTTTAACGCCCCAATGGGTAAACATAGCCAAAAAATATGTCACATACTCCTCTTAATCCCAACTTTCAAACCCCACCAACCTTGTGTGTTTTGATAACTATTGATGCCAAATAAATTCTTGTAAGTCTAGAGTAGCCTCCAATAATGGTTGAGCTTAGTAAAATGACATTTGTGGGCAACTCCGACCTTAATTTGAGGGATTCAAGTGTCCACAAACTCCTTTAGGGTCAGCTTTCCAATTGCACCGATGCCATCAGTCGAGTCACCGTCTCCAATAAGATTTCTATCTTTACCTGATTTCTACATTATTCTGATGGTCTTTAGAAAATGGACTTGGAGGGTACTTTTCCGTCCAAATCCTGCTAGATTTAGAATATGAAAACATATGTAGAGCTCATAGGGACCTCATATATGAGTTTTATAATTTTTGAGAAATATTTTGTTGAGTAACCAAGGTTGGGGACCAAAATATAATTTTGGTAAAGTTAAATAAAATATT
Source organism: Trapa incisa (assembly GCA_030064435.1). NCBI lineage: Eukaryota > Viridiplantae > Streptophyta > Magnoliopsida > Myrtales > Lythraceae > Trapa > Trapa incisa. The sequence goes on along the minus strand of CM057770.1, from coordinate 2,993,093 downwards.
CAATAATGAAAATTCTTGGAAATCTCTATTAGAGTCTCAAGAAATTCTAGGGATTAATAGGAAATAATATAAAATATTTGAGACTCATATAATGAGCTTTGTAATTATAAGCACCTAAATATAACCTTAAGAATAGTTTATGGGCAAAATGTAAATAATGAAACTTGGGGCCCATAAGTGATTATTGAGAATTAGTCTCCCAAATGATACTAAAGAAAGTTTGAGAAATTAAAAAGAAAACTTTGGAAGTGTGGGATCCCAAAATAAAGAGTTTTAATTTATAAGGACAAAATGATAATTTTACCTATCTTAAGTATCATAATGCAAATTTGGAAAAAAAATAAAGAATTTAAGTGTGAAACTTAGAAACTTTTGGGCAGTTGGGTAAATAAAACTAAATATGGGTGTAATCTTAGATTTGTGAAAAAAACGATAGAATTAAGTTAGTTTGAACCAATTTATCGATACATAAGTCAAGCGAATAAAGTCTGATGAGAAAAAAATATAATTTTTAAAAAAATATGTAATGGTAATGAAGTACTTAAGGAATATCAAATTTGATCTCGGGTTATATAATTTGATTAATGTTGAGTAATACGACATGATATCATACAGAGATTGCACATCCCGAGATGAGTACAAAATAATTAAAATAAACAAGTACCGATTAAAATTGTGAAAGAGTTTACTGATGCAGAGTACGATTAGACCGATCGCGAGTTTACAATACTTTATAAAAGTATTAATATATTTGTAGGTGTTTTTAAAAATTTTATAAAAAGTATAGGAAAATTATATTAATGCATACTAGATAAATAAATCATTAATATTATTTATAAAAAAGAATGATTAAAAGTACCCACAATAATGATACTCATGAAATAAGATTATATAAATACACAAGTGATCGATTCGATTAGAAGAGAATAGAGGGCTTAATATATATTATTTTTGATGTAGGCATATTTGTTTGGTATATATGGGTAGTTATGTAGTGAGATCTCGATATAATATATATTTAAAAATTGTGTCGAGTAAACTAGAATAGTGTAATAAGGGTGTTTATAGCTTTTAAATCACACATACCTAAATGAGGGTCCAAGTATGCATGAGTGCGTAGGGAACAATAATGTTATATGTATATTAAAGTGCATGGTTAAAGGGATCAGAGTATACTAAAGTGTATGGATGGAATGGAGGAGAGTATACATATGATCGAGTAAATATACTTGACATTAATACTAAGTGTTAGTATATTTTAAAGTATTAAGTGTGGGCATACAATTCACATTACACTTATATATTCGATTGCACGTGTGTACAGATTTAGGGAACATCTAGATATTTTTACTATTTGAAGCATCACCCCGTAATAACTCTTTTTTGGAATATGATTGAGACATGTCTCTATTATTTGTAATCTCCTCGGGTCATTTTAGTTTATTTGCATGAAAACTAAATATTTAAGAGTCGAAAATAATGAGAATCCATATGATAAAAAAATTTAAAAAAATTCTTTATATGTATATACACATTTTGATTATATATATAATACTAACTTTCCAAGCTACTAAATCACTCGATTTTAGTAATTTCATTCAATTAATTATTAGCTCACTACATTTATTTTCAAGTAAAAGAAAATACGGTGAAAGTCTACAAAGTAGGAGATTACTGGCGGGATTTGAAATAAAATTTTGAAGTACGTGTATAAATTTTTAATTATATTTTTATTATTGGTTGTATTCTGACTTTTTTAGGTATACTAGTTATGATATAAAATTTAAGTTTATGCTCAAAAGTGAATATATGTTTTATTTTTAGCATTAAATTTACGGGTACTAAAAAAAAGGTAAAAATATTCATCATTAGTATGTATAAGATCTAATGAAGTGTTATTATTAGATTATCCATCTTGAGTTCTGGTTAGGGTATATAGAAAAAATGTCCGATCGGATTCTTATACGGATGATGAAGTAGTTTATGAGTTTAAAGGGTGGGCTTCACAATCAATAGAAAAGATAAGCAATGGTAGATGTCTTTTATTTATGATGCATATATGTAGATATGTCACTCATGAACTCATTGGAATTTATCATGGGACAACTCGAAATAGGGCATTGTGTCTAACATACAGTTAGTTCCTCATGATATGATGGCAGGCAAACTCAACCGTGCTTGACTTTGCTTACTACACCCCCAATTTCAATGGATGATCTTCTGGGAAGCTTCTTATGCATGCTTTTTTTCCAAGAAACTTCTCTGAGAATACCTTTATAATAAATCATGCCCAGTTCAGCCACTTCAGATTTAACACTAAGGATATCCATCTTCCTTTGCGTATAGAAAGTCTCAGCTTTCCCTCACTCCAGTGCAAGAAACTCCAATATGACCAATTCATGGAACAAACACTCACCCGGCGGTGGATCCTCATCCTCCAGCTCTGCCCATGACCGACCTTTCAAATGCCCCCGGACTGGATTATACTCGTACGTGCTCTGTCAATCTATACGACTACTCTTTTTCGGTTAATGGGTCCACTCGTTTTTTTTCTTTTTATCTTGCATGTGATGGATCGATATGTTTCGATGAAGCTGGAAATTCACCCTAAAAATCCCTAAATTCACCGCTCTTCTCTATTTGATCTCTGCAGTGGAGTAGTAAGAGCTTGGGAGCACAAACAGAGGGAGAAGCTTGTCTCGGCCATGGAACCTCTGATCAGGAAAGTGGTATATATACTAATTTCTACATTTTCTTTCCTATGAAATCCATCACAAGAACAGGAACCTCAGCTGGTTTCAGTCATCAGAGAGATCTGAGCCTTCTTTCTCTTTTCGGATGTACATATATATATATATATAAGATTTTCCATGTATGGTTTCACCATCAGGTCAGTGAAGAGGTTGAGCGGGGGCTAGATGAGGTCACCAAGAGGAACAGCTGCCGCTACCTTAGTAGGTCGCCCTCGTTCAGGGTTCGAGCCCTTGAGCCGCCACGGATCAATAGCCGTCTCCACCTTGTCTTCCCCAAAGCCCTCAAAAAGCCCATCTACACCAAGAACAGGATAATCTTTGAGGACAATTCCCCCGTCCACGTCTTCCTCGTTGACCCAGCGGTCGACCAGAGCATAGCCACTGCCGCCACCATGTCGTCGCTCATGGACCTCCCATTTCCGATGAAGCTCGAGATCGTGGCCCTTGATGGAGATTTTCCCCCTCTCCGCCATGATGATGACGGGGCGCTGTGGTCCCAGGAGGAGTTTGAGGGCTGCATCTTGAGGGCGAGGGATGGGAAGCCGCCGCTACTGATTGGAGGCTTAGTTGCCGCCCTTATGCACGATGGTGACAGCGGGGAGCCAATGGTGACGGCTACTTTTCGTGAAATCCAGCTCACAGACAACTCCAGATGGACTCCCACACATAAGTTCCGGATCGGGGTCCGGGTCGCCCCAGGAAGCTATGATGGTGCCATTAGGATTCGCGAGGCCGTCTCTGAACCCTTCAGCGTCCGAGAACACCGCGGGGAGTGTAAGTCATATCCAAATCATTATACATTTTGCTTGGCAATCTCCATAATTTCACCCCTCTGAGAACTACACACAGACTACAAAAATAAGTCCATACTAGTAAGATAGGTATAGTGAATTAGTTTATTGAATAATAGCACAATATTACACCTAATAACAAAGAAATTGTGCGTGTGAGATTTTTCATTATATCATTATATATCATAAAATATTAAAAATATAATCCATATTGGAACTAATGAAATTATTGATCATAAATTTTCACAATTTATTACTCTTAATTATGCATGTACCTTTTGATTTATAATTTATTTATTATTTAATTCACAATCTTATCCAAATCAGACGCTCATGTGAACATCCCCTTCAAAGTCCAATTTGGATCCTTTTTCAGGAAATGAATACGTCCTAATACGGATGGTTCCATGGGTGCTGTCACAATCTTGCCAACTGGATCCACTTTAGACGCCATAAGAGATTTCGATTGGAACCCTAATTTTCACAAAAAAAAAAAAACCTCTTAATTTCACGTTGTTCATATATATATATATATATACTTATATATTAATTATTGATTTTTTCTGTTCTTGAATTTCAGATGTTAAAACTTATATAGCTTATTTCTCTTATATATATAATTAAAGATTATCGGAAGCACTACCCGCCGATGTTAGAAGACGATGTTTGGAGGCTCGAGAAAATTGGCAAAGGTGGGTCTATCCACAAGCAATTGGAGTCTGAGGGCATCATAACAGTGCAGGACTTCTTGAAGATGAACAGCATCGAACCCCAAAGGCTCCGAAGGGTAAGCAATTACCTGGCTGGCTATAGTTTAACTTTCAAAAAAATCTAGACGAATTCGATCATTTTGTAGATCAGAGCCGCAATAGCTTGATCAAGTTCCCACGCTTGTGTCCTGTTCTGCAGATTATAGATTCAAAGAAGAACTTAGAGGCTAGCTTGAGTCACGCGAAGACGTGTAATCTGGGAAGCAAGCTCTATCTCTTCCATGCACCCGATGGCTCCCAGCTAATCTTAGACCCCATATGCGGCCTCGTGAATGCTATCATCAATGGGCAGTTGTACACTCCACCGGAACTGGTTAGCCTCTCCTCTAAAGTAAGGAAGGATAAAATTGGGGAATATCTTTGGATTTTATGATGGTTGTGTTATATATTTTCTGTAGTTTTTGTATCTATATGTTTGAAAAAAAGAATATTTTTAATGTTATATAAATTTAAAAATAAATTTTAAATTATATATAGTATTGATAAAACTAATATTTTCAATTCCAAAAAAAATATAATAGATAAGATCTAAAATGTCATATTTTTAAACTATAGCTTTTAGATACTTTTGTGTTTGTGGTTGATTATATTGTATAAGCATCAATACGTATGCCTAGACACGTCTATATATATATATATCATTAGGGGATAGATGACACTAGGAGTCCGTTTCTTTTCGGCCAAAGTGGGTATTATGTATGTGCAGGCGCGTGTGTCTGCATGGTTTTGACTACTTCTTCTGCTTGGATTGCACAAATAACTTGTTATATATAATTTAATTGAGATGACTATTTTAGTTAGGTATTGTTTCCTTGCCGTACAGGCAGACGTTGGCAATCTGGTGAAAGCTGCATACTTCAACTGGGCCCAACTAGAAGAGATCGACCCTGGAGTATTCTAAAAATTACAAGAGATCTAATGACCCAGATAGAATATATGAGTGAGACTTGCAGTCCGAGACTGAGTTACACCCTTGGATCACATTAGATATTTCTAGCTTATTTGTAGGGACTATTGTAACAATATTCGGATGGTGTAATCAAATAGCTCCCCAATTTCTACATAAGAAAATGATTTGATCAATTAAATGTAATAGGACTAAATAAAGCATTGTATAGTATCTCTTATTCTAATTCCTCGCAATGGCTTCCCCAATTTCTATATAAGAAAAGGATTTGATCGAGTGAATAAAACAATGTATAATTACCATTATTTGGCATTTCATTAGTGTCTCTTCTCATTTTTTTTCTCCAATGTGACGGCTTCCTTTTTCATGTTGCTCACTCTCCATAGTCCTTAGAATGTATTCTTCTCAACTTTAGCCACCTGAGTCACTTGCTTCTTCAATGTTATTGAATGTCACAAGTTAGTGTGAGCTAATAAAGGGATAAATTAGTTTTATATTCTTATCCTCTTTTATAGCTGATAACAAAGTGATAATATATTTGGGATTCTCGTCACTTTTCAGCTCATTTTTAGCTATCTCAACCTTGAGATCACAATAACATTACTGCAAATTATTAATTTATCTTTAGTGTATTTATTTTATTATTAAGTTAATTGTATAAATATGTAAATAGATCAACAATAGAATGCATGCACCACAATATTTAAATATTTTACTCTCTCATTTTTTTTTATTTTTTTTTTTATTTTTTCTTATTTTTATCACTTGGCTTTTTATGGTATCTTCCATACTGAAACCACCTCTCACGCTCAAAAACTTAGCTGCTACTACTACTAAAAATTATAACTTCAGGTACTCTAAGACACTTAGCTATTACTATTGACCACTTTTCCCCCACTCTCTACTCTCCTACAATTTCTCTGCATCTGAAAATCATGATTTCAATAGAATCAATGTGTGTCACTCTGCCCAGTTCACTTCCTACTCTACCTATTAAGTTGGACAATTCTAATTATTACTTTGGAAAAACAACACGAGTTACATATTGTGTTCTAATCGATTGCTTGGCCATGCTAATGGGACCATTCCCATACCACCTGCTACAATATGCTTCAAAGAAAAAGATGCAGAATCTGAGCAAATCAATCTAGAGTACAAAAGTTGGGACATTAATGATAACTTCACTCTAACAACTATCTTATCATCCCTAACTATAGAAGTGAACTTACAAGTAATCGGGCATACCCCTGCATCGGAAGCATGAGAACTGGAGGTTCTTTACAGTTTGCAAATCCATACTCTGATGCCCCACTATTTGGCCTTTTAGTTGATTCTCCTGGCAATGCTCCCTTGCCTTTTGCATCTATTACTGCTCTCGTACATCATTGGTGACTCATACCATCACCAACGCCACCTCCTCCTCGACGACACTATGCAGGTTTATCTCGTCTGTCCAATGCCCCAAACCATAATTTTTCTCATAATGGGCAGGTACATGCTGGCGGTCGCATGGGAGGGATCCACCCAAACAGCAACCCAAATAGCAGTCCACATCACTTTAATTATCGTAGCTAGTCGGGAAGGCTGCATCTACTAGGCCTTTTCGCAGCTCTTCTGTTGGATCTATTGGGCCCAATTTTACTAGCTTGCATCTATCTCAGCCCAATTTCAATTTTAACGGAGCTTGTGCTCACAGCCCACTTTGTCTTCCTTGTAAATCATGTGGCCAATATGGACATGCAGCACTAATGTGTCCCCAACTCCCGACATTTCAGCTTCCCCATGCTCACTCTGCATCCACTGAATCTTTAGAACACCAACTTGACTGGTTTGTTGACTTAAGGGCCAGTACTCACATCACTAATGATTTCTCTCATTTGTCTATTAAGGAAAATTAGACACTTCCTTAGCATCTACTGATTGGAGATGGAACAAGTTTACCTATCATTTCTTCTGTTTTTGCTCATCTCACTCCATCCACTCCACGTTTCCTTCTATCTAATATTTACTATGTTCCTCAAATCTCACTCAACTTTTTATATGTCTCTCAATTCACATGAGACAACTTGTGTTATTTTGAATTCCACTCTACCTTCTTTCTCATTAAAGATCTTCATTCTCATCAGGTTCTATTACACATGAGTCATAAGGGAGGATTACACTGCTTCTGTACAAGACGTAATATCTCTCATGCTTTACCTACTCTTATTTTAGCTCTTTTGAATTTAGCTCTGTGTGGCACCAACGTCTGGGTCATCCTTCTTTTCCTATTGTCAGTTATGTTATGTCAAAAAATTTATCAATGAAAAAAATACCACCTTTATCTTTTTGTGATTTTTGTTCTTTTGGCAAAATTACTCAACGTTCATTTCTCTCAACTCACGAGAGAAGCACGTCTCCTCTCCAACTAATTCATACTGATATTTGGGGGACCTACACCCATTGTATCTCACACCGGACACACTTATTACATTCATTTCCTCGATGACTACAACAAATTTTTTTCGTTCTTTGTCTTGAAAAATCGATCAGATGTTCTAGTTGTCTTTTGAGCTTTTTGTCTTCGTGTTGAAAACACCTTCGACTGTAAAATTAAAACATTACAGTCTGATGGTGCCCGCAAATTTCTCTCAAACGCATTTTCAAACAGAACTTCAATCTAATGGAATCATTAATCGGATCTCCTGTCCTCATACCCCTCAACAAAATGGGTCCGCCGAACGCTAACACTGTCATATTGTGGACATGGGCCTCACTCTTCTTGCTCACTCTCATCTCCCATACAAGTTATGGGATTTCACATTTGAAACTATTATTTTCCTCATCAATCATCTTCTCACACATTCTTTGGGTCTCAAAACTCCTTACCAACTTCTCTATCATACCTCCCCTAACTATCAAACTCTTCATGTTTTTGGGTGCCTTTGTTTTTCCTATCTTTATACCTATCAAACTCATAAGCTCAAACTTCGCTCTACTCCTTGCATCTTTCTTAGGTACCCCATTAACTATCTTGGATATCGATGTCTTAACTATCATATTGGATGTATCTTTTTATGTCGCACTTTCCACTTTAACGAATCTGTCTTCCAATTTTCCTCTCCTATAAGTAGTACTACTCCCGCCTCACCCGCGACAACAACACCACCTTCTCTCCACTTACCCGTTCTTATTCCTCCCTCCCCAACAGCCCAAGTATGTCTACTTCTCTGGATACTCCTATGAATTCCTTATCATCGGTTGACCCAGGTACACTGGCTCCTAGCTCTCCTCCTGACGACCCGCTCTATTCATGCCCCTCAGCTGAGTCCCCCCTACCAACCCCTCCTGCTGGCATGACTTCTCAAGTATGTGGCTAAAGGACTAAGTGAAAGGAATAGCCAAAGTGATAACATGCCAAGCGAACCCTAAGAGGACATCAAGGAAAGTCACTCCCAGTGCAAATAAGTGATGACTTAGTTTTGGGGACAAAACCCCTAAAAGGAGGGGAGAGTTGTAAACCTCATCCTTTAAAGGTAAGAAAATTGGGAAAATAATTGGTCAATTTAAAAGAGAAAACCGAGCCGGTTCATGAACCTTAACAGATAGGGAAAGGGTAAAATGGGAAATTGACAAATCCCGAGTGACTCAAACGGTCATAAAAATCATGGAAAAGAACCTTGGGACAAATGGGAAGAGAAAACCCAACTGATTCAAGGTGAACCGGACATGAACTGGATCGAGCTAGATTGAACCGGTTTAATCCATACTTGAACCGGTTTCTAAATTCATTTTTCTTGATGGCTTAAAATGATCAGATTGGGGAATTGATGCCACCATTTAATTTTGAGAAAATCGGTTAAATTGGGCCTGAACCAACCCATTTACGCATTGAACCCGGTCGGACTGGTCTGGTCCAGTTCGGAACAATGTCATCTTCTTCCTCTAGATGACAGCACTGTTCATTAATATAGAAAATGGATAATAACGGTGAAGCTTAAATTGCTCCGATCAGGCCATTTCAGGACAAGGATAAGCTCGATCAAAATGGAAATTTGTTGGGCAGAGGGTCCCCGATCTCCCTATATAAAGAGCTTCTCTCCATTCATCTTTCACACATCTGAAATCTCCATTCTCTCTCAACTACTCTATTTTCTAATGAAGCTCAAACTAGAGCTTCGATATAGGCATTTTTCTTAGCCTTAGAAGGCAAGGTCGGGTCCTATAAACTCCGGGGGAAGTCAACTACCTGATAGTAACCTCCTTTCGACCTAAGGACCGCCGGAGAAGCACCGACATAATCAACAGTGAAGTAGCTCCAACGGATCGAAGCTACCCTGTTTTGGCCGAGCTAAATTCGGCCAAATTCAACCCTCCTTTAACCAAACCAAGCATCCCTAACACCCCCACAGCCCTCAAACGACCTCAACAGAGCTGAAAGGTAAGTCAATTCGGCCCTCTTTAGTCTGGTTAGAGTTAGAGAGAGAAAGTGTTAAACTTTACTAATAAAATTCTCCCTCGATTGAACATCAATTGTAGCAATTCTTGATCTTAGAAATAATCTCATGACGAGATCTATCTCCCCAGATTGAGAGCTCAAACTGCCGCACCTCTGACGATAAACTTTTGAAGCTTTCTCTCTCTACGAATGATTTTCCGGTAAAATTCCGTTTGAGCTCGTTTTGGCCTCAATTCATATAATTCAAAGCTCAATTGAATCATATGGAAGTGTAGAAACTAATTTATACCTCCAATTGAGACAATTAACCAGGATTGAATGGCCAATTTGAATAAATTAAATTCAATCAGTTTGAAAGGGGGAAATTGGGGAAAAATTTTGGGAAAAATTAAGAATTTCTGAAAATTGAGGGGCCACTTTGCAATTTCCTAAAATTGAAGGTCAATTGGCCATGAGAAAGATGTTGAGGGACCAATTGGTCAATTTTTGGAACATTTGGGGTCAAAGTGCCATTTTTGGAAAGTAGGGGCAAATTTGTAGTTTTTGAAAAATTGGTGGGACCAAATTGGAAATTTGTAAAACTTGAGTCCCTTATACAATTTTGAGAAAATTGAAGACTCAAAGGGAATTTTGGAAGCTTTGGGACTCAATTTGGTGAAATTTTGGCATTAGAGATATAAAGTTAAGGAAAATGAACTTTAGGGACATAAGTGCAATTAATTAACAATTTTGAGTCTAGTCGCTCAGACGTGGGAAAACGATGGCTCTTATGCCAAACCTTAATTGATAAAGATGCCCAAATCATGTAGGAACACGAGAGACCAGAACGCCGATAAGGAAAAGCTAGTGTGGAGTCGAAAATCGACTAGAGACAAATACTTCACGATCATTCGGTGATTGGGCATATTTACATTATACCCAGTTGGGATGGTGAGCACTTTAGAAATGAAAAACCACTTGTGAGTGGGACTTTTAACATCATACCCGGTTAGGGTGATGAGCGATTTAAGCTAAAAACCTACTTACCGGTTGTAAGTAGAGGTGATCATACCCGGTTGGTATGATGAACTTTCTTGAGGAAATGAGAAACCCGCTTACCGGTTGTAAGCGGAGATATCATAACACCCGGTTGGTGTGATAAAGTGAAAATATACTATTTGTCAGAAGTGTTATCCCCTAACTATGTGTCATTACTTAAACTATTTGGGAGACCTTCTTTATAGGAACTAGAACAACTCATATAGACCAGAGGCCTCAGTTTTTGAACTCATGGGGGCTAAATGCCTAGCTTTTAAAAATTCACGTGCAGTGGGCCTAAGGCCAGTGGGCACGAGTAGGAGCTCATAAACAAACTTGATTAAGAAAGCCATGAAATTTCTAATGAAATGGTTGTGTGATTTCGCCATGGTACCAAGTTAGGATTGACAGTACTCAATGGACTAGCGGTAATGCGTAAGGGCTAGTTTGACGGACCAGCTTGGACAAACAGTTGTAGGTTGAGTTGAGAGTCAAGGTCATTGGACCAGTGGCACCAAAGATAATGGCTATATGTGAAAATTATTGTTTGTGCATGCACTTGTATTACAGGACCATCAAGACACCCAAGAAGGTAAGTGATGGGTCCTAAGGGCTACTGGACGACATGGTGGAGATAATGGCAGTTCGTCATACCAGTCAATGGGGAAGCTCGAAGTAGCTTCTTGCGCATGAGACTGGGGTGGGTTGAGATGAGGTCTTTGTCCTCATACGGACATGGAGGGGCATTCGGTTCTGAGGGTCGGATGTCGAGAACATTCACTAAAACCCATGGTAGAAGTGGACGAGATTCTATCTTGGTGGTTGATAAATACGCTCTGAGCCACATGTGAGTGTAGTGAATGGGCTGCACCTGCGAATGTGTATACCCTTCTTGATGAAGGGCGTGTGTTGTTTGCTAAACACATCTAATATGGAAATGGGAAAAAGAGTTTTGAAAACCTTGGAAAGGATTTGAGAATCATTGGAAAAATGAATGGTAAACCTTGGAAAAATGTTTTGGAAAAGAAATTGAAATTGAGGAAACCCTTTTGAAAGAGAATGTCACCCTTGGGAAGGTAAAAGTTTTGAAAACCAAAATTGAAAATAGATCCCTCTTAAAGGAAACAATGATCTTGGTATGTTTGTATAAAGCTGTTTTCTTGAAAACTCACTACCAACACCCACTCACTGAGTTGTAGAACTCACCCCCTCTCTTTTACCCCTTTCAAGTAACCGAGAGAAAACCAAACTTAAAGACCTCCTTGTAAGACAGATACGTCAGTTTTAAGATATTAAGTTTTGTATAATGTTATTATAGGAAAAACAGGAAAGAAGGACGCCTTACTTCTTGCGGTTTAAAAAAGGTTAAAACCCTTCGTGGACCAAAGGGAGTGGCGGGTTGCTCACGGGGATCCGACCAAACCGAGTGGCGGCGTGACAAGTGGGCCCAAGGATAATTGAAAAAGGGTGCAACCCTGTAAATAAGTTTTGATTCAAGAGCATGTTAAAAATTATCACAATTTGATAATGTTTACCGAAGTTGCTAAGCCGAAGCGAGGTCATCACATGTTGGGTTAGCAATGCAAAGATAAAGGTCGTAAATCAAAATACTATTGTATGTTATTGCAATCGTGCGAAACCAAAGAGATACCCGGTACGAGGTAGTGTTGGTTTTAAGGGTTTTTGGACAGCAAGGTTGCACAAGGGCAGTTATGTTGTTCCAGTATATCTTGAAACTCTAGGAGATTCATCTGAATCGAAATCGAGAAAGAAAGGGAAGAGGTATCATCCCTCAATAGCGGAAAGAAGAATCAATAATGTATAGGGGTTGGGAAATGATGCTCACACATACAATGTGGTGGAGGTTGTGGCCTTTCAGGTGGATGGTAAAGATGGTACGGAGCACTAGTGGGACAGATCGATTTCATAACCTTTGAGGTTATATGTAATTTTGATAGATAAGATACGAAATTATCATATAAATTAAAATATATTTTTCAATTATATTCGTTTTGTATCATAGTTAAAATTTCACAGTATTAGTTAAGATACCATTTAATTTCATATAATTTTTTATTTTTAATTATATATTTTATTTAAATTTATTTTAAATTTAAGACTAATAGTTATGAAAAATCAATGATTATGTATTGGTTAAATAAATATAAGCGTTTTTAACAAAAGCTAAAATTAGTACAAAATATTTATTTTATCAACAAAATTGCATTAAAATATAAGATTTTAAAGATTTGGAACAAATATCATTTATACTAAATGTTTGAAATAATAATGTAATTTATCCTAAAAATAAATATAATAAAAAAAACTCCCAGAGGTATTGATACTAAAAAATCGATAATCAACATTACGGTGTACCAAGTCCATAAGAGACAAGTTGAGGTGGCCGCATTCTCTTTTTTCGCTTTTTATCTTTTTGTGGGAGAAATTATAAATTCAAATCATCAGTCCGTTGAGGCTGAGGGGAGTGGGGTCCTGCTGAGCTGGCGATTCTTTGACGAAACAGTAAGAGCAGAAAATCATAAAAATCGCTGCCTGAAACGGCGAGACGCTGATTAAAAAACTCGCGAGAAATTAATACTAGCCGTTGAGGTGTCCCCAATGATTCAAATCACTCTCTGCAAAAGAGCTTTCGATCATTCTCTATCGTCAGAGCTCTCTCTCTTTCTCTCTCTCTCTCCGAAGGATCATCTGCTCTTCGAGCCCTGATTTGATCGGATAAATTTGCTTCTGAGGAGATCTTGGAAGGTGTTCTCGGTCCAGATCATTTCGGATGTGCTTCATCCCATTTCATTCCATTTTTAACAGGTACACTATCAGATTATCAATCGATTAACTAGCTTAGCTAGTTTTCCTTGGCAATGAGTTTCGAGATTCCGAATTGAATTGGGGTCGCTGAATAACAGGATGACGGAAAATGTGTTTCCTGGTGTTCATGTGAAATGATGGAAATATAGAGTTTGAGATATTCGTAGCAAAAATTTCCAACTTTTTATGCAGATGTATGTATGAAGTTTTGATTCTTTACTGGAGCTTCGCAGTTGGGGACAACATATGTTTTAGCTTCTAATTTCTTGGTCTTCCTTGTATGTCTGATCAGTTATCCATAGACTAAGATGACAATCAGAACTCCTGGGACACCAGCTTCAAAAATAGAAAGAACTCCAGTATCAACCCCTGGTGGAACAAGATCTAGAGAAGAGAAAATTGTGGTTACAGTAAGGTTGAGGCCCTTGAACAAGAAGGAACAGCTTGCCAAGGACCAATTAGCATGGGAGTGTGTCGATGACCAGACAATCGTCTACAAGCCGCCTTCTATCGAACGTGTGACTCAACCGGCTTCATTCACGTTTGGTAGCTCAAGATCCCTAATATTCTTTATGCAAAGTATATCAGATGCAGTTTTGAGGATGCCTTTTACTGATTGACATCTCCATTCTTTCAGACAGGGTCTTTGGTCCTTCTAGTTTGACCGAATCTGTCTACGATGAAGGAGTAAAGAATGTAGCTCTGTCTGCCTTAATGGGCATCAATGGTAAGCCAAAGTTTTTCCATCTTGCCAAGTCCTGGAGACACCCATATGTAGTTTGTTGGAGCATGCATAACCAATGCCTTGGCTTTTTGCAGCAACTATCTTTGCCTATGGACAGACTAGCAGTGGCAAGACATACACCATGAGAGGAATAACAGAAAAGGCTGTTAAAGATATATATTCGCATATAATGAATGTAAGTCATGCTCCCTTTCTTCTTATCTGATTTTGATCATATTTTAAGTGTGTAAAGCTAGATCTGGTGGCAATTTTTTGTTGAATTACACCTTATGTTCTTCTCCTAAACTTTATGCAGACGCCTGAGAGAGATTTTACGATAAAGATATCGGGGCTGGAAATTTACAACGAGAATGTCAGGGACTTGTTAAATTCCGAATCTGGGCGTAATCTTAAACTTCTCGATGATCCCGACGTATGCATTGCTCGTATCTTTTAGCAAACTTTTTTAACATAATGAATTCAAAATTTATTTTTCTAACAGACAGCTGCACGTTTATATATATAACACAGAAAGGCACTGTTGTTGAGAAGTTGATGGAGGAGAAGGCCAATGATGACCAGCACCTAAGACAATTGATCAGCATCTGTGAAGGTACGGAACTTATGTCTTTATCTGTGGCCATATTATCCATGTTTCTATGTCAAGAATAACAAAACAAAACAAAATTATTGAATTCATGGTTTCTATTTACAGCTCAAAGGCAAGTTGGAGAAACTGCTTTGAATGACACAAGTTCCCGGTCACATCAGATCATAAGGCTGGTATGCAGTGTTAGCTGATACTTTTTTTCACCAGATATAGTAACGCAACAACTTGGAAGAAACTAACCGTGTTGTCTCTTAATTTGACTTGGATCACAGACCATAGAAAGTACTCTCCGTGAGAACTCCGATTGTGTAAGATCATTTGTGGCGAGTCTGGTGAGTGTAATGTAATTTCTTCGAGTGTTCCTCACGGTATTAAAATATTTATGGAGATTGTGACTCGACTCAAAATGGGTTTTATTATGTTTTTTATAGAATTTTGTGGATCTGGCTGGAAGTGAAAGAGCTTCACAGACACATACAGATGGTGCTAGGCTCAGGGAAGGATGCCATATCAACCTCAGTTTGATGACTTTGACTACTGTAATTAGAAAGCTCAGGTCAAAGTTACAAACTTTTTAATGTTCACTTGAGCAGCTTTTGGTAGTTCCTTTAGATGGGCAAGCTATGTATGTATTCAGCTTTTGGTAGTTCCTTGATGTTTTTATATTTTACAGCGTTGGGAAAAGGAATGGTCACATACCATACAGAGATTCAAAGCTCACGCGTATTTTACAGCACTCTCTAGGTGGAAATGCACGAACAGCTATCATATGTACTCTGAGTCCAGCGTTCACCCATGTTGAACAATCTCGAAATACACTTTTCTTCGCAATGCGAGCTAAGGAAGTCACAAATAATGCTCAAGTGAACATGGTACTACTGACTGACTGCTGCTTAACTTTGCTGCTTTTAATTTTTTTTAACAAACAAATGATGATATCTTATCCATCTATTATCTATGTATGTATCACAGGTTGTCTCAGATAAGCAGCTAGTGAAACATCTGCAGAAAGAAGTTGCCCGATTGGAAGCTGAGTTAAGAACTCCTGAGCCTTCAAGGGAAAAGGACTTGAGGATACAGCAGGTGAATTGACATCAAGTTCTTATATTTCAAGTTCCTTTTCATTCAATGTTGAAAAAATAAGCAAAGAAAATCAGGAAGCATAGAAAAAAGACTTGGTTATAACCATTAATACGCATGTTACTTTATATCAGATGGAAATGGAGATAGAAGAACTCAGACGCCAGAGAGATCTTGCACAGTCAGAGGTGGATGAATTGCGAAGGAAAATTCAGGATCAGCAGGTTTGGACTGCCTTGTAGACCATCCATAATATTCTTGCGTTGCATCCTATTCATTTAGGCTGATCAGTCATCATCTATCTATATATAGGGCTCAAATGCACAAGTATCATTGCAAACGTCTGCGAAGAAATGTCTTTCTTTTGCGGGTTCACCGTCGCCAAAGTTTGGAAAAGACCTTCTGGGTAATGATCGACCCAGGAATATGAGCCTGAGAATGTCCATGAGGCAATCATCCACGGCCCCCTTCACACTTATGCATGAGATTCGCAAGCTTGAGCATCTCCAGGATCAGCTCAGAGAGGAAGCAAACCGAGCCCTGGAAGTACTACAGAAGGAGGTTACTTGCCACAGGCAGGGAAATCAAGACGCAGCCGAGACAATTGCTAAGCTGCAAGAAGAAATAAGGGAAATGTGTGCTGTTAGGTTGAAACCGAAGGAGGTTGATATTGAACCTGTGATACCTACTAATAAGAGTGTCAGTGCCAACCTGAAGGATGAGATAACAAGACTTCATACACAAGGCAGCACAATTGCAGATCTTGAAGAGCAGCTTGAGAATGTGCAGAAGTCGATAGACAAATTGGTGATGTCTCTTCCAAGCAATTGTCAGACCCCGAACAATGAATCGACCCCCAAGACAAAGTGTCATACAAAGAAGAAAAAGTTGCTTCCCTTATCAGCAAGCAACAGCGGGAATCGGCCAAACTTCATAATTTCTCCTTGCTCTCCTCTTTCGACTTCCCGACAAGTTGTGGAGGCTGATATTGAAAATAAAGCCCCGGAGAATAACGTCGATGTGGCCTCGAATGTTGCCCTAAATGACTCTGAGAAAGAGACGCCCACAAAAAGTGGAGGGGAAGTCCAAACCAAGGATGGAGGAGGGCATACAGGGTACAGAAGGTCGAGCTCCGTAAACATGAAGAAAATGCAACAGATGTTCCAAAATGCAGCCGAGGAGAATGTAAGAAGCATCAGAGCATATGTAACTGAGCTGAAAGAACGGGTGGCCAAGCTACAATACCAGAAACAGCTACTTGTTTGCCAGGTTTTGGGAGAATTCTATTGGATGTTTGTTGTTGCCCACAATTCATTCATTCATTCTCATCCTCTTATTTTTCTAATCTATGCATGTACTCCTCCTCCAGGTGCTTGAGCTGGAAGCAAATGAAGCAGCTGGTTATAGTCTAGATGGTGATGAGATCATCAACGAGGCAGACGAACCCAAGGTCCCGTGGAGTGTGACCTTCAAGGAGCAGAGGCAGCAGATCATCGAACTATGGGACATATGCCACGTGTCCATAATTCACAGGACACAGTTTTACTTGCTATTCAAGGGAGATCCAGCTGATCAGATCTATATTGAGGTTGAGCTTCGACGATTAACCTGGTTGCAGCAACACCTTTCAGAACTTGTGAATGCAAGCCCTGCTCGTAATGAAGATGAGCCTGTTATATCTCTAACTTCAAGGTTTTCCTCTCACCTTTGCGCCCTTCCCTTAGATCTAAGTACCAAAACTAAAAGTTTTGCGCTAATTGACGGAAAAATTTTGTGCCCCTTCTAGACATGATTGTGTGACCTCTCCATCTATTTTTTCAGCATTAGAGCACTGAGGAGGGAAAGGGAGTTTCTAGCCAAGAGATTGACTTCACGTCTAAGCATGGATGAGAGGGAAGCTTTGTATCTCAAATGGGATGTCCCACTTGAAGGGAAGCAGAGGAAACTCCAGTTCATAAGCAAACTCTGGGTGGATCCTCGTGATCCACAGCACATACAGGAGAGTGCTGAGATAGTAGCGAAAATTGTCGGGTTCTGTGGTAGCGGGAATGTGACAAAGGAGATGTTCGAGCTAAATTTTGTTCTTCCTTCTGACAAGAGGCCGTGGATCATGGGATGGAATCCCATCTCAAACCTCCTCCATTTGTGAAAACCAACTGTAAATGTCTTTCTGATTCTGCAGAAGGAACTGTAATTCCGGGTTCCCACATCCTTTTGAGAGTGGAGTGATGATGGTGGTTCAGGCATCCCTGTGCTGAACAGTGGCTTCCTATGTTATTTTATTTATGTTCAAATTATAAATAAATAGAAGAGCATTCATTTATCCTTTGATGGAACGCACTATAGTCATTTTTATAAATAGCAGGACATGGATAGCTTAGTACATGATGGTGGAGTACATTAAGGAAAAACATATCATCATCATAAGCAAAGCCACTCATAGAAGGTAGAATTTTGACTGGCTCAGCATCTAGGAAAGGGAGTCCCACAGGTACTGGCAACCCTCCTCGCATTTGGGGTGTTGACAAACTTCTTGAGGCTTGGGTTCTTAAGGTAGTTGCAGAGGCAAGGCTGCTGTTCCTTGATTTTTCTGCAGCATAGCTTTGACGGAGGGGTCGATGTTGTGATCGCGCTCGCGCATGAGCTGAGCTCAATTGCATTGCAGATAACTGCCTCGGTGATCTCCACCCTCACAGCCACCAGCAGCACCAGCAAGCAGGAGACCAAGAGGCACTTTCCCTTCATTTTTCAAGGTTTGGTAATCAAGAGAGTTCCGTGTGATACTACTGGCTTGGGAAGTTCTATGGGCTTATTGAGTCTATATATAGCATGAGAAATGGGTGACAGAGATAAGCTTTTGGTTTGACAATTGCCACTGCCAAGTGACAATTGAGAACTAATTATTGCTTTCTCCACAAAAAAAATAGAGCATGCCAGTGAAAGACGGAAAGTTAGATTAGCATTGAGATTCGTGGAGCAATTATTTTCCTCTTAGAGCTATCACCCTTTTGAAATTGGGAGGGCAAGAGGACAGACAATTAGTGGTGGCTCCAGTCCATGTGATTTTCACGACACAGTACACACATGTGACATTGTTCTTCTGCATTACAACTAACACACTCATTACCCTCAACCCGGAAAATAGACCTGGACCCGAGAAGAAAAAGGCCGGAAATGTGGAATGCATTTTTGCAATCGACGGCTAGTGGTTCTTGAATATGTATCATACATGTCACATGACTAACGAATGCATTCTAAATTATAATCATGCAGTTTCTAGATGCACAATATTAATCAATAGCCACTTTACCTTCTCCTTCTATTTGGCGATCATACACAATCCATCATGCTCCATAACACACACCAAAAGAAGAAAAGAAAAAGCTAAGAAGGCGGCACATAAATGCACGCTTGCTGTTGGGCGATATCATTATTCTCCATGCGTCATAAGTGTATCAACTTTACAATGGCCTACCTGCCTACTCTGTTCCTACGTCTATCCCCATAAGACATGAAAAGGGACAAATCGACTAATTGGACTGGATCCGTGGCCTAATAATGCGACAAGACTCTAACTTGCAGTAGGGTTGTCAATGGGCTGGATTAATCGCCCAGCTATTCCATGGAACAAAGTTAACATTAGTTATAAATTTATGACTTTTCAAAGAAACATTACTTGCAACATTTCAGTTTACATCTTAAATTTCTTTCCAAATCATTGATTGTTCATTAATAATCATAAGGGTTATCAAAAGCTAATGCCTGTGATGTGGAAAAGGAGCAGGCATCATCAGATGATGCAGGAGGTTTTCTGTCTTGGTACATTTCTTTCTCCCATTGGAAAGAGTAGACGAGACACAATGCAGACAGCAACAATTCCACCTAACATCCAGGAATACTTGGCTAGTAGCTTTAGAATGTATGATCTACATGGCACGCTAGCAAGCCTTTTTACAGAAGCAAAACCTCAGACATGAAGGTATCGAGGGTTTCTAAGCTGCATAAAACAGAAAACCGTAAATAGAACTAAGATTACCACGTATGCAATAACCGCATCATTCATGCCCTCAACCTAGCTATTCTCCTGATTTCCTGAAAGGGTCATCTCGAGAAGACAGATCTTTTTTTACTTTCTTTTCATCTTCATAAAGTGGGGCTAGAACCCAATTAGGTGAAAGTTCTGTTTCAAGATTATGTTCCCATGCATCTATTCCATTCAACATGTAGGATTGCTTTAAATCCAAACTACCACACCATTGGTTCAGAGCAAATGTCAAATTCAGATTGCATCAGATTTGATGTAAAATTCCAACTTTTAGAGTATAATTGAATACCTTTACCTTCAGAATGTTATCAAAACTTAGAATTTCTGTATTTTGACAAGGCAAGGCGAACATTTCAGCTTCAACATTTGCAATCTCACAAAACTTTACTTATGAAGTACTAAATGGGAACAATCCAATTCCCTCTCTATTATTTCTATATATTTCCCTACCCCTAAAACGACGACTTCCGTTTTTTAGTCATTCTAACTGCAAGTCCTTCAATTGATACGAATTATAGCATACTATCGAACATGGAAGAAAGCATAATTATAAGGAGAATCAAGAATCAGTATCCAAGATGAGAAGAAAGTAAACTTTCAGATTACCTTTTGGAAATCCTAGTAGAGGTTATCTCCGGCAACCACCTGGGGCTCCTCTTCCTCCTGATGAATTGGTCTCTAGAGAAGAAAATCGTCGGAGGAACGCGCACTCGTGTTTGGGTCTTGCGGTCCGGTACTGGATTCGAGACCCGAACTTTGGGTCGGCCGGATTCGAGACAAAAAGTTCAGGTTCGAGGCTTGGACCGAGACCTGAAATTCAGATTCGTACTGTACTCATGCACAGACTTCAAAAGTTTTTGAAGTACAAGTTCAAATTCGAGACCCGAACTTGACCTTAAACATGATTAAATCCGAAAAACTTCGGATCAAGTTCAAGTCTTAGCTTGCAGACATGCAAAGGTAAAAGTCAGTAATCCCTTTTGTATAAAGAGAAAGAGGTCGTATTAAAAATAGGAGCCAAGAGTGCAGTTGACTACAAGCAGGTTCAAGGTTACAAGGAAGGCAGCTTCTTTATCACAAGTTAGAAGGTAGGTTTTGATCAAGTTTATATTTTACTTCATTTCATTCCAAATTATGTCATGTCATGTTTTTTGTTTTCTTAAGATTGGGACAAGGAAGTAACTCCATAATATCTCAGTTATGATGGGGAAAACAATCCAAACAACTGGATGCAATGGAAATAACTCACACATAAAATAATCGAGAGATATAGACATCAAAGACCTTTATATATTTAACAAGACTATGATCACCCGAACTGCATGGAGACTCATATCTAAATCTTACTCACTTTGGATCAAGTTAATGAAATATAGATATTATCCTATTTCAGATTTCCTAGATGCTAATCATGGCTCGAAACCCTCGTGGTTGTGAAAAAGTTTGATAACAGGTGAGGGGTGCTACGAGTAGGGTTAACATAACATATAATGGATGTGAGACATACAAGGATATAGGGGACATAGGACATAGGGATACCTATTCTACCAAGACAATGATTGGTGAACAACCCTCGCCCCCTCTAGGAGCAAACACAAGTTAGCAAGTTAATCAATTATGTTACCAAAAGCCTAATCACATAAGATATCAGGAGGAGACTAAGGCTATATTAGATATTCCTATAATGAGAAACTCAAAGGATCACAAATTTGGGTGTGGGAGAAAACGAGTCAAGTGACAATAAGATCTTCCTATGCCTTTATACGAGAGCGGGAGTTTGGGCCCTTTCAACTAGGGGTAACAACATCCTCCACAGTACTAAAAGGGTTTGGACTTAATTTGGAACATGAAATGCCTAGTTCACATTACTCATCTTATTTGGCATGTATTCAATAATGTTATTGTTTCCAAAAAAACATATATAAACATAAAATAGTTAACTTTCCTAGCTGTGATTTTTGTGGAAATGTGGAATCGATTGAACACATTTTATTTCATTGTTCATTGATGAGATTAGTCCGGTTTTATGCATTTAATGTTAAAGATAGATTTGTTGAAAATTGACTGCTTTCACAGGTGTATAGATGATCTAATTTTAGGGGAGATACTATCGAAATATGACTAGGATTCTCTCATGGTAAAAATTATTATCACCTATTGGTATATCTCAAAAAAGAGGAACCAAGTTAAAATTGAACATGTATCTCCACCCCCCATTCAACGATCAACTTGTGTAATAGAATTCACACCGATATGATAGACCAGAAGTAAGGACACATAAAGGAGTACAGACAACAACCCAAACACCCTCCCTCCTCCATGTGTTATCAAGATCAATTGTGATGGCTCTAGGAGATTGTCACCTCCTGTAACATGGCATAAACTCCTCATGTGTTATCAAGATCAATTGTGATGGCTCCGGTAGATTAACCACCTTTAGTGCGAGGCTCAACTATATAGCCCGAAACTAAACTATATAGCCCAAAACTCACAAGCACAACTCCACAAGGGAGGGGGAAACAAATTAAATGAAGAGAGGTCGTGGAAGCATAGGTGACAACCTTCAAATTTGGAGCAAAGACTATAATGGATATGGGATGACAATATATTATCCTCGAGTCTAACTCGAAGATTCTATTTCATGGGCTACGAGATACCCACTCAAGCCATGTGGAGCATTAGACCTCATGTGGATAAGATCCAACAAGTTTTGAAATGACTCCACTAAGATAAAGTGAGTTTAATAAGGTGATAAACCAATGCATGCGTCAACTTAGTGTCTCAACTGAACCAAGCAAGGGAGGTTTTAAGTAGAAGTTTTACTACTGTACCTTATTTTTTAAGTAATTCAATTGTAATTGATGCATTATGTTATGGTAAGATGGAGGAAGAATCTCTATTTTAATTATTAGATAATTAATCTATGTTACTGAGCAAAAAAATAATTATTGTTATTTCTTGGGTGTCAAGCTTAGAACATTTCCGTGATATTCATAGAGTGGAGTCAGATAGTAGATTGATGTGGGTTGTAAATAAATATATCATATTGCCTGGCAATAATTTTCACAAACATAGGGATGTTAAAATATCAGATCGAGTTTCTTGCGACCTGAACCCAACCCAAACTTGAGTCCCTGTGATCAGACACGGACCTGACTCGAATTCGGGTCTAGGATACCCGAACCCCTTCCGAACATGAACCCGATATTTCATGAATGGGGAACCTCGGGTCGAGCCTAGGTCGAGTCTCTAGTTTGGGTCTAAACTAACATCACTTCACACACATGCCTCCAAAGGCCAATGCACAAGCTCGTTCCAGAAGCTCCTTATGTTGCTTCCCAATCAAACACCTACTGCATATATGAGTTAAAGGTTTGATTCTTGGAAGTTCTTTTAGCATGTTCTTAGTATATAAAGTATCTAATCCTTTGAAATATAGATGTACATATCTTCGATGCCACATATAGGACTCTTCATCTCATGAAGTTAGAAAACAATCAGTTGCTAATTCCACTTGTGGATAAAATGTGAACATCATGCTTTCAAACATATTCATTCAAATTAATTCTCTTTCTTTCGCATGAATCACCCGACACAAATTTCCTTCAAAAATGATATTTATATTCTTTTTCAAGAGTTGTCCCAAACTAAGAAGGTTGCTCTTCAATTCTAGGACATAATAAACTTATGTTATAATCAAATTTCTTTCATTCACTTTAAGATTACCCTACCCTTTCCTTTTACATCCATTTTGAAATTATCACCAATATTAACATTTAGTTTAATCTCCGGTTGAAAATATGCAAACCATTACAGGTGTCCAGTCATATGATTACTACAAACAGAATCCAAATACCACTTATCATACACATCCCCCTACTTTTCTGATTTGTGAAATGTACTTAATAGCATCCTACTTTATTGTTTCTCCAACACTACATAGTTTGAGTTTATTTGTCATGACACTTATATTGGAAGTATCCCATCTTGTAACATTTGTAGCATTGAATATGTGCTTTATTCATCATACTTTTGCCCCTTCTCCTTTATCTTGTTCTCATATACCTTGTGAAACTGCCTCTACCTCCCAATATGGAGGTTCCTGCTTCTTTAGAATGGCTCACCTTTAATATTTGTTTAGATTCTCTTTGTTTAATGCATTTTTTCTCATGAACTAACGGACTCTGCCATTCTTCAATGCTTAAAATTGTAGTATCACAAGATTTCTCAACAGCACATACTACATAGTTATACTTCTCAGTCATATACCTTAAAATATTTTCAACAATGACACAAGAACTCATGTGTTCACCATACAATTCCATTTTATTAGTCACAACTAAAGTTCTTACAAAATACTCTTAAACTCATTTATTCTCTTTCATTTGAAATAGTTCAAAATCTCTTCTCAGTCCCTACAACTATACCCCCCTTGCACGTGAATATCCATGATATTTCAACTTTATAGCACACCAAATATCCTTAGAAGTATTAAAATTCAGTATAGTCTCAATTATAGATCTTTCAATAGGTTGTAAAAAATAATTATTTACTCTTAAGCATTTAAATTGTAGTTCTTCTAACATCTTATCATCACCTTCACAATTCTTGTTTTCACTTATAAGTATCGGATCAATTATATTCCACAATCTCAATAAACATAGAAAATTTTCCATAAACATTGACCAATATTCATAAAATCTCTCAAATTTGGGAATAACATGTTCCACAAATATTGCATTTCGATCATTTGTCATTGATCTTAAATATTAATGCTTTGGATATGATACCACTATTAAATTACAAGTACAATGTTTCAAGAAGTTTTGAACACAAGTTCAACTACCTGTAGAGGAATTGAGGACAAGAGATTACACTGAGCTTTGAACTCGGGACCTGCAATGGAATAGTGAGCAGATTACTTTCACGGGCTTTGATCTCAGGACCTATTGAGGACATGAGTTTTCATTTAATGAAAACAAAGATGTTGGAGAACATATTAGAAATTATGTCAATATTCTACATAAGCGATTATGGTTTCTTCTCCCGATTCTAACCCCTATTCTCTTCCTTTGGAGGTACAACTATAGCTAGCAACACTAATGGACACCATTCACTTAGGATTGAGAAAAAGAGAATAGGATTGTTAGAAAGGAAATCGAAACCATTCACTTAGGATTGAGAAAAAGAGAAGAGAATCATTAAGGAGAAATCGAGCAAGGAACAAGACATGATCGAGAATGAGAGTTGCTAATAATTCAATGAACTCAATCTATTTATTTTATATTTTTCACAAACCAACTCATTGCATGCATTGCCCTTTTATACTTACTTGATTGTTGTAAACTATTTTTTATGTCACTGTAACAAAAATAAATTGGTATATATGAGAAAGTATTGTGGACCAATAAGGGGTTGACCCATATCTACTTAAAAGTCATGACGTGGAACCTTTCCAATTTTATACACTCACATTACTTCTCTATTTTATCTAATGTGAAATCATATTCTCAACACTCGCCCTCACGTACAACGTGGATACACTTGCCACGTGCAGTTTTAAACCCACCATCAACAACTGTCTATGAGTCGGGTATGATTCTTCCGGTCTCAGATGAGAGGGAACAATGGCCTCAAGTTGGGTATTTTTCATCCATACTTGAGCAAACCACGAGCTGGGTTTCTAGTCACGGGTCGGGTACGGGTGCGAGCCCACTGGCTCTAATACCATGTGAGATACTGAAGTAAACCCACAATTTGACTATACAGAGTGAGATTTGAAAGAGTTGTCCCAACCTTGAGAGAGAGTTGTGATCCAGGAGCAATAGGTGTAGATACAGACTGTATCCATAGTAGCTTTAGATAATAAATCCCGAATGTACTTTGTCACACCCCGACTCGATTTTGGTCGGATCCCCGTGAACAACTCACCACTCTCTCGGTTTATTAAAGGGTTTCCCCTTATCATAATTCATAAAGAGTAAGGCATCCTTTAAACCTGTACCATTTCCTGGAATAGTATAATCAAAACTGCATGAAATTTTAAACTTTACATACCTGTCTTACAGGCATCTTAGTTGATGGTCTTTCAAGGTAGGCTTTTCGGGATCTCCTGAAAGGGATATAAGGGAGGGGGTGAGTACGACTACTCAGTGAATAGGTTTTCAAAGGTATACTTTTAACTTTTAAGAAAAACATTTATATGGAGTGTGCCAGACTCCTTTCTTTTCAAAAATCTCTTCATTTAAAAATTTGGGTTTTTCCATTATTTCTTAGTTACCAGTATGTCATCACCCAACACACATCCTTCATCATGAAGGTTACACACATTCGCAAGTTAGTATTACTACTAAACCCGCTAATGGCTTCGGAGCGACTTTTCCTGCCACCCAGATAGAAGTACAACCACTTCTACCTTGGGAATGAGTGGATGTACACGACATCCGACCCACAATCCTGAAATAACTTCTTCGTGTCCATATGAGGACATAGACCTCATCCTGTCCCCACCCCGGTCTCATGCGCTTGGTTCTACTCCAGATTTCGCACAGTCACTTGGTACGACTATCTGCCCTTATACTCACCGGGTTGTCAAGGGCCCCTAGGACACATCACTACCCCTCATGGGCGTCTTGATGATCCCGTACTCATATTGCATGCACAAAAAATGTTTTCTTATCAAGCCATGTAATATGTGGTGCCACTAGTCCAACGGCCCCGACTCTCAACTCAACCTACAGTTGTTTGTCTTGACTGATCTGTCAACCTATCATGTCGCACTACCGCTAGTTGACTGAGCATGTCGGTCCTATCTTGGCACCATGGCCAAACAATTCACTTATTAAGTTTTATGGCACATATATCATGTTCATTTACGAGCTCATGCTTGTGCCAACTGGCCTTGGGCCCATTGTACGAGATTTTCAAAAATCTGGGCATTATAGCCCTCAAGTTCCAAAACCGAGGCCCCCGACCTATAAGAGCTATTTGAGCTCCCGTCAAGAAGGTCTCCCAAATAGTTTAAGCATTGGCACACAATCAGGGGAGAACACTTCCGACAAAATAGGTTTTTACTGTCTATTATACCAACCGATATAAGGACATCTCCATTCATAACCGATGAACGGGTTTTCAACTTCCTTCGAGGAAGTCTCGTCATACCAACCGAATATGATCTATTTACAACCGATAAGTAGTTTTTTTCGCATAATTTTCACATCACTTTCTCTAAGTGGTGATGATTAAAATACCACTAAATAGTGGGTTTTTATACCGAGGTACTTTTCATCCCCTACCGGGTATGATATAAAATTTCCACCCACAACTGGTAAGTGGTTTTTATCTTTAATTTGTGCTCATCATCCCAACTGGGTATGATGTTAGTAAACCCACTCACCCGTTAATGCCGTGAATTCCACTAGACCGGTTCTTGGTATTCACGCGAGCTTGTCCTTGCTGGCGTTCCTGGTGCTTCATGTTCCTACACGATATGAACATCTTGGTTCATTATCCTTCGGCCTAATCGCCTTCATTCATTCCAAATGAATGAGAAAGTCAAACTTTCATTTATTTGTAATTAAGTCCCTAAAGTTATTTCTCTTTAACTTTAAGTCCCAAATGCTGATTTTTCCTCAAATTGAGTCCCGAAACTTCTAAATTTTATCATAGGACCTCAGTTTATTCCATTTCACAAAAAGGGGTTTAATTTCCCAAATTTCCAATTTGGTCCCCCAACTTTTCCAAAAGTACCATTTTGCCCTTCCTTTACAAAAATGGTAAATTTTGCCCCAAAAATTTTAAAATTCCTCAGTTGGTCCTTCAACATTATTTTCATGCCCAATTGACCCTCAATTTCATAAAATTTCATTTTGGTCCTTTGAATTTCGAAAATCCCCAATTTTCCCCCAATTCCAACTTCTTAATACAACCGAATTTAATTTTATCAAATTGACCCATCAAACGTTTCCAATTGTTGAAATTGAAGCTGAAATTGAGTTTCTACATGTTCATACAATTATTTAGAAATGTGAATCGCAAGTTTTAACACTGGGATGAACTCAAACGGAGCTTCGCCGAAAAATGAACTATAGAGAGAGAAAGCTTCGATTACTCACCGGTGAAGGCACGGCGGTCCGAGCTTTCGATCTGGACAAATAGCTCTCATCCCGAGGTTTATCCTAGAATCAAGAATCGTATCAATTAATGCGAAATTGGATTAGAATTTTGTCATTGAAATTCGGTCGACTCTCTTTTTAGCACCGATCGAAAATTGTAAAGGGGAGCCGAATTGGCTTACCTTTCGGTCCTAATTCGGCCGTGGAAAGGCTGAGTAAGTGTTGGGAGGGCTTGGTTTGGCCTGAGTAGGGCTTGAAATGACCAATTTCAGCTTGGCTGAAATAGGGCAACTTCAGTCCGTCGGAGCTGCTTCATTATTCCATCATGTCGGCGCTTCTCCAGTGATTCTCGGATTGACTGGAGTTTGCTATCAGATAGCTGACTCCTCCCCAGTTCTAAAGAGCCTGACCTCTCCTTTCGAGGTTAAGAAAAATGTTGAAGTCGAAGCTCTTGTTTAAGCTTCACCGGGAAATGGAGCAGTAGAGAGAGAGAGAGAAGTGTTCGGGTGTGAGGAGAATGAATGAGGAGGACCTCTTTATATAGGTGTAAAACTTGTGTATTAAATGGGAGAGATTTATTACTAGTATTAATATTGCCATAAATTATTCGTATTAATTTCAATAATTTAATTTCAGTATTAATTCCAATAATTTAATTTCGGTATTAAAGTATTTGTATTAATTCCAATAATTTAATTTAGGTATTAAATTATTGGTATTAATTATAATAATTAAATATATATTAATTTATAGTTATTTATGATAAGGCGTATGTTCGCATAAAAATTTTTGACGAAATTTTGGGTTACAAAAAAATTCATATTTCCCAGGAGGTCACCGCAAGCACGCTTAATTTCAAAGTTCTTATGGAATCTTATTCAGCTAAACCAATTTAGTTTTTGTCTTCTAATTTTTCTTAAATTTCTTTTTCAAGGTTTAATGAACCCTTTGGATCACCCAAAAGTTGTAAATTTCCATATTGCTTGTTCCCAAATGTAAACCGGCTTGATTTTCTTACTCGGTTTGACCGGTTCTTTTCCCAGTTTTCCTTAACTCAAAAGTGTGGGGTTTACATACTTGGATTGAGTGAGATAAATATTGTGAGGATGATTGTGGACTTTAATACCAAAGAAATGATGGAGATACCCCAAATCTTTGATGGAGAATTCCCATTGTAGAGCATGTAGAGTGGAGTTGAGAGGGCCATTGGGAGATCCAATAATAATAATAATATCATCGACATAGATGAGTAAAAACATGATAAATGTAGATGTACAATAGATGAAAAGAGATATATTCGTAATAGAACCATGAAAGCCCAATTGAATGAGAAAAAAACTAAGGCGCATAAACCAAGCGCAAGGTGCCTACTTGAGACCATAAAGTGATTTACGAAGTCGACAAACATAATGAGAAAAAAGAGAGTCATTAAAATCTGGTGGTTGTTGCATGTAGACTTCTTTAGCAAGATGTCCATGAATAAACGCATTATTGACATCCAACTAACGAATATGCCAATTAAGTGAAACCGCAATATAAAGAATCACTAGAATGGTAATTGGCTTAATAATAGGATTGAAGGTCTTATAATACTCAAGTTCATGTTGTTAGGAGAATCCTTTGGCAATGAGACGAGCCTTGTATCGAGCAATAAAACCATCGGGTTTTTCTTTTAATAATCAAGTCCATGTTGTTATAATATTCTTTCGTTAAAAAAATGGTGTGACATGTGAAGATGTAATTAGTACAAGGATCCAAAACACGGTACCCAAAATAATTAGAGAGATAGCCAAGAAAAATACAAGGAGCAAATCGTGGCTGAAGTTTATGAGACAGATAGGGACAAAGGTAGGGAAAACAGAGACACCCAAACACACGCATAGATTTATAATTAAGAGGGGTATGATCAAGTACCTCATAAGGAGAATGAAACCCCAAGGACCGGGTAGGAATGTAGTTAATTAGGTAGATAGATGTATCAAAGGCAAAATCCTAAAATTTTGATGGAGCATGAGAATGAATTAAGACAGTGAGTCCCATGTCTAAAATATGACGATGTTTACATTCAGCTGATCTATTTTGATGGGGTGTGTGGGGGCATGAAGTTTAGACTAAAAGGAGGTAGAAATAAATTCCTTAGCACCATCTTATTGAAGAAATTTAATTTTGTAGTTGAGCAAATTTCCAACTGAATAGATAGAATATCTGAACGCATTTTCATGACAAAAAACCATTAGAATTTACTATAATCATCAAGAAAATAAATATAGTAAAGATCACTTGTATGGGATGTAAAAGGAGCAGGTCCCCATATGTCGGTATGAATCAGCTCAAAAGGATGAGTGTTGACATGATGAGATAAAGGGAAAGATTGTTGAGAGATTTTATCACAAGAACATGAATCACATAATGATAAAGGCGAGATAGCTTTCATTGATAAATGTTTAGAAATTGCACAACTGACAATAGGAAAAGTGGGATGTCCCAAACGTGGATGCCATAATGAAGTCGGACCAGTATGAGTTACACAAGCAAGTAGAGATAAGGTAGAAGGATTACGACCTGTATGAAGATAATATAATCTTCCCTTGCGACTTACACGTATCAGCTCTTGGTGAGAAACATCTTTGATGAGGAAGTGAGTAGGGTGGAATTTAAAATATCAAGTATTATCTTTAGTAAATTGGGACACAGAGAGTAAATTAAGGGAAATTTGAGGAACATAGTAGATATTGTTGATATAAAAGCAACGGGTAGAAGATTTAATATAGGTAGATACAGAGGATAAAATGGGTAAACTTGTCTCGTCTCCAATTAGCAGATGCTTATGAGGTTGTATCATATATACCAGTCAAGATCATCTAGATTAGCTTCATTGTAATGAGTAGAGAGAACTTTAGGTGTCATAGATAGAATTTGAGTAGTTGAAGAAAGAGTCTTGAATTCATAGGAATGACAATGATGAGCTGAAAGTCCATGTTTTCCACAAAGTTGATAGGACTCCAAAGGGTTAGAAGTGGGACGAGTGGTCCGTTGTACTGCGATACCAAAAGAAGTGGGTTGATTAAAACTCGCACTACCCAAATTAAAATATTGGCGTGACCTTGATCCATAATTTCTTGGGGGTAGATCTAGATTGATAATGAGAGTGAGACCCAAGCCCATTTGAAGTCGACTGCCCCCATGCGTGCGAGTTGTCATTTGCACCCATTTTTCAATTAGGGTTGAGAGAAGTTCCGGGGCGAGACGAGTAAGAGTGATCAAAGTGTCGAGGGTATGCAGTGACAGGAGTGGGGGGAAAGCTAGATAGAGAGACCTTAGTCTTGGAACCATATTTTTTAACACGACAACTCATATTGACTTATTTGATTTGTAGGCTACACCCAATAATATTCAATAAATACTTAAAGAAAAATAGAGATTAAGAATCATCGGTCATAGATTTGGTGTTGCCAGGATTAATAGAGTAGTTGTGATCCAATAACTCTAATGTCATGAAGAAATTTAGAATAGGGGAGGAGAATATGTTTAAAGATAGGCTTGGTAGGCCATATGTATAAAACACGTGAACAGTATATAACATATGTTTTTCAATATAAGTAAATATAATCACTTTATTTACAATTTGTAGTTGTTTCATTTTTCGAAATCTTCTCTATCTAGATAAGAAGTTTTTTATCATACTCATAGTAGTGATGTTGAAGTATTGTATTAAGTTTCCCTTATATGTTTGGTGTCGAACCAGGGCTGCTCTCCAAGGAAACACTACTAATAACGAAGTGACAATACCTCAGGGGACCACATCACTTTCTAGCTCATCCCTAGCTATCTTGGCCCTTGGGACTACATCAACATCACCTGGCTGCTCCACCATCTCACCCCATACATTGGTGGTTCTACACTGCAAATTGTAAATTTGTCTTTACTGTGTTTGTTTTATTATCAGATCAATTGTACAAATATGTAAACAAACCAGCAATAGAGGTCACACAACAAAATATTAAAATATCTTACTCTTTCATTCTTCATTTTCTTCATCACTTGGTTCTTTATGGTATTAGAGCTCCTCCTTCTAGACCACTAAATGCACCTCTCTTGCTGAAGAACTTAGCTGCTATCCTTTCATATTGCTGAAGGCACCTCTCTTGCTCAAGAACTTAGCTACTGCTATTGCTAAAATTACAACTTCATGTACTTTAAGACACTTAGCTGCTCCTATTGGCCACTTTTCCCCCACTCTCTACCCACCTGCAATTTCTTTACATCTAGAAATCATGAGTTCATCAATAGGTTCAATGAGTGTCACTCTGCCCAGTTCACCTCCTACTCTACCCATTAAGCTTGTCACGCCTCGAACCAGTTTAACCGAGGTTCGATAGACAACCCGCCCCTCTCTCGAGCCTTAAGGAGGGGCTCATTGGGGGTCAAGAGAGTTAGGCATATTACCTGTCATGCTTTCCCTAGAAAACATTTAACAAAACTGAAACTTTTAAATTTGTGTACCTGGTTTTGGGTCCGAGGGGAAAAGCTAGCGCAGTTGTGTTCCTTCCTAAAAATGTTTAGAGGGAGGGGTGAGTTCGACGACTCAATAAGTGGGAGAAAAGTATTTCCTGAAAGCTTGATTTAGCAATTTTTATTATTTAATAATTCAACCGTTCTTTCTTGGGCTTCACAAATCAACAACTTCCCTCCTATCATAGGAGGGATCACACATTCGCAGAATCGTCCTCGACCGTGCCACTTGTGGACCGGAGCGCCTTTACCATCCACCCTGATAAAGGGATACTACCTCTACCTAGAGTTTGTGTAGACATGAATAGTCCAATCCTAAACTCAAGTTTCTCCACCATGTTCGCTCAATGGGACGAGACCTCATTCCCCCTACTACCTCGATCTTCATGCACAGGAAGCTCCTCGACTTCACGACCTACTGAACGACAATACTGCTCTTATGCTCCTTGGGTCATCCAGTAGTCCTTGGGTCCCATCACTATCTCATGCTAGGTGTCTTGATGGCCCGAACATCACGGTGCATGCACAATCAATAAGCTTTTTAAGTTATAGCCATTATCTTTGGCCCTTTCGCACAACGGTCTATCAGCTTGGCTTCGGTCCCACCACATGTACTAGTCCAACAAGCTTGACGACCTGGCTTCGAAAAAGCAACGGTTCGGCCCAACAAGGTCGACAACTCAACTTAGCTCGATGGGTATCACGCAAGTTCCCATTATTCAGGTCTTTTAGCCTCATGTATCACATGTCTGTTTTGGACAGGACCATGCCTGTATCCACCGCCCTTGGGCCCACTGGCATCTCGAGCCTAAGCCCAAAATTAGCTCCCAAATGTTTTAAGCAGAGTGACCCAGTTAGGGAAGGCTAATTCCAAGCAAACAATTATTCAAAGCTTAAATTGTCATTCCAACCGGAATGGATGTCATACCGGTTCCTACTCACCCGGTAATCTCTACAGGTCGTGCTGGCAGAATTTTCTCTCCTCGGTGCTCTTCTAGGGCTGGCGCTCGAGTAATCTGGTCCTACAAGGTGCGAGTGTTGGCATTAGGATGTGGTGACAAATGGGTCCTATACTTTCTCATATTTGCACATAAGGCCCCGTACTTTGCTTAAATTGCACTCGGGTCCCTGATTTCTCTTTAATCTCTATTGGGTCCCCTAGCTTCCCAATTATTCTTTTTGGGTCCTTAACTCTTTTAATTTCACTAATTTGCCCTTAATTTACCAAATTTGCCTTTTAGTCCTTAATTTTCTAAAAATTGCACTTTGGTCCCCCAACTTTTCAAAATTTCCAATTTGCCCAATTGACCCTCAATTGGGGTGAATTTCATGAAAACATCCTCAATTTCATGAAATTGTAGTTTAGCCCTCCAATTTTTAAAAATTGCACAAAAGTCCCCCAAAAGTCCCCAAATCACCCTTCATCTTCTTCCCCAATTTGAGCATAACACACTTCAAATCTTACCTCCTCCAATTGTCTACCTGTATGTCCTTGTTTTCTTGAATTCTTGCTTCTAATCTCCTCCTACACCTTTCATCGATCATCCTACACTTCGAATTTCTGATTTTGGTTGAGTTTTGTGCCCTATCAGAGCTTCGCCAGAAAAGTTACAATAGAGAGAGAAAGTTTGCATTTCTTACTGGCGGAGAGGCGGTGGCCAGAGCTTGAGATTGGGGCAGCTAGAGTTAGTCAAGGGGAACCTAGGAGGATCGAGTTATGCTGTAATTTGCTACTACCCTATGAGAATTTAAAGAGAGAAGTTCTCGTCAGAGCAGATCTGAAATTTGGGAATTCTGACTTGGGGAGGCAAAATTGAGCTTACCGAGCCTATAGGGGTGTTTTGGAGGATCTTAGGCGGTCAGTGGTGGCTAAGGTGGGTGGTGGAAGGGTCGGATGGGGCGAGGGGGCTCGAGTAGGTGCTCGCTGCTTCGAGCTCCGAAGTAGCTTTACTGTGCGATCTCTCTTACACCTCCTAGGGCACTCTCTGGTAATGTTCTAAGAAGGTATGGAGCTAGAGAATTCTTCCTCGGTTCCAATGCCACCCTTCAGAGCTCCTTTGGTGGGGGTTTTGCCCGTCGTTGTAGCTCTGGTTTACAGCTCGTCGGAAAACTCACTATTCTTCTTCTTTGCTCGATTATGGGATGCTGAGAATGAATGAGGGGTGCTCTTTATATAGGAAGGTCGAAAACTACTTAGGCTACTGGCCGGCGTAAGACTCGGCCTCCAACTCGGCTATTGGAGACCTGACCGAAGCATTTTTTGAGTTGTCGGAGACTCCAGCATTTTTGACAACTCCCTCTCTCTCTCTCCTCTCTATCAACATCTGAAGGTTGAAGACGATGATGTGGCGGTCATACCATGTGGCGCACTATGATTGGTCTGATTTTCTAGTGTGCAACTGTTGACGTGTTGACTGGACACGTGGCAGCCTCTCATTGGTTGCTCGTGTCTACGTAGCATGCTAACGGTGCAAGCTATCCATTGATCGGACATGTGGCAGCCTCCCATTGGCTTACCGTGTCTACATGGCAGCTGGCATGGCGCTAGCTGGCCGTTGACGGATTCGGTTAGACCGAGTTCGCGGTCCGAAATTCGAAAATTGGTTGGTTCGGACCCAATTCGACCAGTTTTCTCAAATTTAAAAATTTCTAAATTCATTTTCTATCTAATGGTGGCCTCAATTTTCCAATTTGACATTTTAAGCCATCTAGAAAAATGAATTTGTGAACCGGTTCTCTATGGTTCATGCCGGTTCTATTCGGTTCACCTTGAACCAGTTCAGTTCTTCCTTGAAGTTTTGTGAAATTTTTGGTCAATTCGGATTTTCCAATTTCCCATTTTAGCTATTTTTCGTTCATTAAACTATTCGATTCTTCCTGTAGAAACCTATGTTGGTTCTTTTTTCGGTTTCCTTGGGTAAAATTGGATGGGTTTTACAATTCTCCTCTCATTTTAGGAGTTTTGTCCTCAAAACTATTACACGTCAAACAATTGTGGATATTTGTCCCTTATTGTGGACTCGGCCACCCATGTCTTTTCCGCTACTTGGGCATTTTGCTAGAGTATCCTCACCATAGGGATATTATTGTTATGGATGTTCTTCTCACGCCAATCGAGGATCCGGACTGGTTCTACTTGTTAGGTCAGGTCTTCCTCGATTTCCGGTGGTGGTTCATCTAGTATGTGGCAGGCATCGGGTTCATACTTTCATAGTAGGGATACGTGGAAGACGTAATGGATCCTTTGTAGGTCTGGAGGCAATCCCAATTGATAGGCTACATGGTCGACCCTACGAATGATGGTGTATGGGCCAATGTACCTGGGTTTCAACTTTTCTTTTTGTTAAAACCTAAGTATCCCTTTCTAAGGTAACACCTTTAGGAATAGTATGTCCCCAACCTCAAATTATAGGTCCTTTCTCCAGTTGTCGGCATAACTTTTCTGCATATCTTGGGCTACCTTGAGTCGGCTCCTTATAATCTGGATCTTTTCCAATGCGTCTTCTATCAATTCTACCCTTTCAAGTTTTCTTTCTCCTATTTCCTCCCAAAACAAGGGCGTGCAACAAGGTCGTCCATAGAGAGCTTTGTAGGGCACCATCTGGATGCTAGTTGGATAGCTGTTGTTATACACGAATTCTTTGAGGCACATATGGTCCCTCCCAATTCTGCCTCATGGTTAGAATGCACGCCCGTAGAATGTCTTACAGGGTTTGGATAGTCCATTCAGACTACACATTGGTCTAGGGGTGAAAAGTTGTGCTCATGTGGAGTCTGGTCCTCAGTGCTACCTAGAGGCTAGGATAGAATCGAGAGGTGAACCTCAGGTCTTGGTCTGATACTATGCTTATCAACACTCTGTGGAGTCGTACGATCTCCCCCACGTATAGGGCATCGAGCTATTCTATCAGGTTCGTCACTCGTGTGGGTAGAAAATGTGATGATTTGGTCAGTCGGTCCACGATTACCCATATGGCATTCCGACCCCTTCTTGTTGTCAGCAGTCCGATCATTAAATCCATGGTGATGGGCTCATATTTTCATTCTAAGATTAGGAGAGGGTGCAGTAGCCCAGAGGGTTTCTGATGTTTGGCCTTAATTGGCTAACATGATAGGTATCTAGCGATGTACTCTGTGATGTCCCTACTTTAGTACTCGAGTTCCTAATTTGAACCTCGTTGCCCCTAGCTAGGCATGTCAATGGGACCTGAGACCCGAGCTTTGGGTCCCTACCCGACTCGAGCGGACCCGAGGAGCCTCGGGTACGTGCTCGGGTTCGGGTCCATAGATTGGACCCAAGACCCACGCCTCGGGTCCTACTGGTTTGATTCCTACGAGCTCGGGTCCCACTGGCTGGACCCAAGCCTCGGGTCTAGAAAAGTGGACCCGAATGTGGGCCCATAGTCGTTTTAATTTTTTCCTTTTTTTAATGCAACCACATCGTTTCATTAAATATAGTAAAAAATATTAAAAAATTCTAATAAAAAAGTGATTTAAAAATTGATTTATCTATTTCTATCACAAAATATTTTCTCGTTATTTTATATTATTTTTTTCCTTTATTAAATCTTAATTAATTTTTTTCCTTTCTTATACCCTAATAGATTTATAAATATATTATCGTTATATTATATTATTTTTTTCCTTTCTTATACCATAATAGATTTATAAATATATTTTGTTATATTATATTATTTTTTTACTTTCTTATAAAATAATAGATTTATAAATATATTCTCGACATGTTATATTAATTCTTTTTCCTTTCTTATAACCTAATATATTTTTTTTTCTTTCTTATACTATAATAAATTTATAAATACTTGTAAGAATTACACTGTAAAATTTATATTACATTAAATTAATATCACAGTGTATTATTTGATACAAAATTATAACACATATACAAATTTTTGACATGTTTAATAGATTTATAATTTATTTTTAACTAAAAAAATTTAATTTAAATTATATAAATAAAATTTTATATATTAATAATTATACAGCAAAAAATGTCACATAAATCAACAATTTTAATATGGGACCCCCAAAGGTATACAACACACACCATTATCATTTTTGTGTATATAAATGAATATAAGTATTTACAAGTGAAAAAGTGATCCAAAAATAAGAGAGTGATGGAAATAAAGATGTTCGTGGGAATATTGTTGGTATTGCTCGCCTTGCTTTCCGTAATTTGTCAATTAATTCTCTCACACTCATATTTTTACTAATTAATTGTATTCTTTATTGATCGTTTCTTATTATTTACAAGTTAAAATTAATGAAAAATTATGCCAGTAAATTATTAGGTAAATTAAAGATAATAAACATTTGAAATATTGAATTACCAAACAAATATTAGAAAATTTATATATTACAATAATTTTAAATTTTTTATATTTGGTAAAAAAATATATATTAAAAAAATAAGATAGACCCAACTCGGGTCCAAATGGACCCAAGTAGCAGGTTCGGGTCCAAGCGGGTCTTGGGTCTAGCAGACCCAAAATCGGGTCGGGTTTGGACCCACCAAGTGGACTCGAGGCTCGGGTCCACTTGGGCGCGAGTCTGCTGGACCCAAGATCAAGTCGGGCGTGAGTCCGCTAAAACCCGCCCCGACCCGAGCTATTGACATCCCTACCCCTAGCGGTATGATCCCCATATCTTGTGGTTCTACCCTAGGCCTTAGGCTCGACTTGCTTTGTGGTCGGGACTGTATCCCTTCCGCCCCTGTCCTTAGTGTGTATTCTCTTTTAGGCTCATCCTTTACGTTGTCTAGGTCAATTCCTTGCTGGACCTCCTTACTCCTTGGGTTATGATTCCATATGTCCCGCCCATTCTATAATGTCACCGAGAACATAAGTGTCTGACTCTTTATACGAGTTTGGATTTTCCTAAGTTTATTCATTCTATCCCATTTTTCCTTATTGCATCCGCCCGTCCCCGCTGTCGAGTTTTCAGGCTTGGGTGGACCCCATCGACTCACTGGTCCTCCTACATTCGTCTGGTCCCTTCCTTTTTTGGCCCTTTTCTTCTTTCTTGGCCTATGGTTCATTACATTGGCCGATGTGCAATGGCTATAGTCCTTCGGAGTTATCCCTTTCTCATCAAGGTTACCCCACGAGGGACTCCTCCCCTTGTAGAGTCTGTGACCTACATGGGGCTGGTTTTCCGGAGTCTTCCCTTACTTGCTCTGAGGTGGGGTCTCAGGTTCCGTCCTCGGGGACTCGAGGTCCTTCCCTACAGATCCTTGGTGGCTTCATCTAGGGAGTCACTTCAAATTGGTTCTTCTGCCCATTCCTCCCTTGGGTTGGTGGTTCTACATGTTGATCATTTCTTCTTAGGTTTACGTTCCTCTTCATGTGTTGAGGTTTGTGCCTCTCCTTT
Organism: Trapa incisa; assembly: GCA_030064435.1. Lineage (NCBI taxonomy): Eukaryota > Viridiplantae > Streptophyta > Magnoliopsida > Myrtales > Lythraceae > Trapa > Trapa incisa. Next base: position 2,954,113 of record CM057770.1, on the reverse strand, counting down.
GCTTTTCGTCCTATGATTGGTTTGTCCTTCCCATTCGGCCTCCCTTTCCACTTCCGAGTTTCTCGATGTGACTATCTTACACAATTGTTCCATTGACTTTATAATTTCCCTTATTGCTGAGTCCTACCTTCTGCCCTTCTCTAACCTCCGAGGTCAAGAGGTTTCATTACGGTATGGCTCATCAGTCCCTCACCCATGGGGTACTATGCTATAGTCCTTTGGTTACCTTGGCTATCTCATGTGGTGGTTAGGTCTATCCTTGGTCTATTCACGGTGTCAGGTCAAAGCCTCTAGGTAGTTCGACTTTCATCTTGTCGCCAATCCTAGTCTGGGTCCTTCTTCTCTAATTCCTTGGGGTTGCCCTTCTTGATGTGGCTCTCCTTTGGTTCACCTCTTAGGGCCCTTATTGATTTACTAGTGGTGTCTAGTTCGTATAGTTCTTTACTCTGCTCTTTGGGTAGTCATAGTTGGTCCGACTTTCCTTTGTTTGGTAAGGCACTTCTTGGGCTCTTGGCCTCCGAGTCTTGTTTTGTAGGGAATGGTCTAAGGTGGCCTTGGCTTTACTCCTTTAGAGTTCTTGGTATTTCAGGGCTTCTGTAGTTCCCTTGTTTCGGGAGATGGGTTAAGAGATTTAGGCTTTCTTTTTTAAAAGGAAAATCTTTTTTATTCGTTGGACTGAAAAACCCTGACCAAGGTTTATTACAATGGACATTTCTATTATCTACTACCCCTTTTATCACTGACCTAGAGTTATACCTATGCGGATTACGAGACTCTGCATCAGGTGTCTCGAGGCGTCTTCTCCTTCTGGGTGGGCATTCGCCTTCATGGTATCTGTCGCAATGGGGGCACGGATGCATGTTGGGCTCCTCGAATTCGACTAATGCCGATAGACTAGGGGCCCTTCTAGCATGTACGGGAGGAGCTATATCTATGCCATATCGGCGTAGGATAGCTGCATCGTGGGCATGTTGGGTGGGGCCCGCGGTACACATACTGCTGTGAATCAAGGGAAGTCGGTGAAAAACCCTCACATAGTTAGTGTAGGCTTCCCAAAAATTCCTTTCAATTTCTGCCTAAATCTAGGTCAGGTCTGGTTCCCTTAGCGAGGACACTTCATCTTCTACCAAGTAGGGAGAGATCCTATCTCGGGGTGCGTCCTAGGGGATGGGCTCTTTTAAAGCCTCCACTTGTTGCTCCATAGCGTGGATCTAGGGAATATATTCTTCGGGGGCATTTCCGTTCATATTTTCTACAAGCTTGTCGGGAATCGGGGTTAGGATGCATTGGGGAAAACTAATCAAGAAAGTTATACTCTAATACCACTCAAGGTTGTCACGCCCTGACCTGGTTTAACCGGGGTTCGATAGATAACTCGCCCCTCTCTCGAGTATCAAGGAGGGGCTCATCGGGGGTCAAGAGAGTCAGGTGTATTACCTGTCATGCTTTCCTTGGAAAACATTTAACAAAACTAAAACTTTTAATTTTGTGTACCTAGTTTTGGCTTCGAGGGGAAAAACTGGCACAATTGCGTTCCTTCCTGAAAATGTTTAGAGGGAGGGGGTGAGTTCGACAACTTAGTGAGTGGGAGAAAAGTCTTTCCTGAAAGCTTAATTTAGCAATTTTTATTATTTGATAATTCAACCGTTCCTTCTTAGGTTTCAAAAATCAACAATCGCCCTCCTATCATAGGAGGGATCACACATTCGTAAAACGGTCCTCAATTGCACCACTTGTAGATCGAAGCGCCTTTACCGTCCACCCAGATAAAGGGATATTGCCTCTACCTAGAGTTTGTGCAGACATCAATAGTACGACCCCAAACTCAAGTTTCTCCACCATGTCCACTCAATGGGACGAGACCTCATTCCCCCTACTGCTTCGGTCTCCGTGCATAAAAAGCTCCTCGGCTTCATGACCTACTAAACGACGATACTGCCCTTATTCTCCCCGGGTCGTCCAGTAGTCCTTGGATCCCATCACTACCTCATGTCAGGTGTCCTGATGGTCCGAACATCATGGTGCATGCACAATCAACAAGCTTTTTAAGTTATAGCCATTATCTTTGGCCCTCTTGCACAACGGTCTGTTAGCTTGGCTTCGACCCCACCACGCATACTGGCCCAATAGATTCGACGACCTGGATTCGATAGAGCAGCGGTTCGACCCAACAAGCTCGACAACTTGGCTTGGCTCGATGGGTATCACGCAAGTTCCCATTATTCAGGTCTTTTAGCCTCATGTGTCACATGTCTAGGTCTATGCTCGTATCCATCAGCCTTGGGCCCACTTGCATCTTGAGCCTAAGCTCGAAATTAGCTCCCAAATATTTTAATTAGAGTCACCCAATCAGAGGAGCCTAATTCTGAGAAAACAGTTTTTCAAAGCTTAAACCATCATTCGAACCGGAATGGACGTCAGAGCGGTTCCCACTCATCTGATGATCTCGGTGAGTTGTGCCGGGGGAATTTTCTCTCCTCGATGCGCTTCTAGGGTTGGCGCTCGAGTAATCTGGTTCTATGGGTGCGAGTGTTGGTATTAGGATGTGGTGACAAATGGGTCCTATACTTTCTCATATCTACACCTAAGACCTCGTACTTTACTTAAATTGCACCTAGGTCCTTAATTTCTCTTTAATCTCTATTGAGTCCCCTAACTTCCCAATTATTCTTTTTAGTTCCTTAACTCTTTTAATTTCACTAATTTGCCCTTAATTTACCAATTTTGCCTTTTAGTCTTTAATTTTCTAAAAATTACATTTTGGTCCCCCAACTTTTCAAATTTTCCAATTTGCCCAATTAACCCTCAATTGGGGTGAATTTCATGAAAACACTCTCAATTTCGTGAAATTATAGTTCAGCCCTCCAATTTTTAAAAATTGCACAAAAGTCCCCTAAAATCTCCAAATCACCCATTAATTTCTAAATTTGGCTAAGTTTTGTATCATGTTGGAGTTTTACCGGAAAAGTTACAGTAGAGAGAGAAAGCTTGCATTTCTAACCGACGGGGAGGCGGTGGCCGAATCTTGAGGTGGGGCAACTAGAGCTACTAAAGGGGAATCTAGCATTATTGAGTTATATTGCAATTCGCTGCTGCCCTATATTAATTTGAAAATAAAAATTTCGGTCGAATCAGCTCTGAAATTTGGGAATTCTAATGAGTGAAAGTAAAATTGAGCTTATTGGTGCCTGTAGCGGTGTTGTGGGGAGTGTTAGGCGATAAATGGTGGCCAAGGTGGGTGGTGGAAGGGTCGGATGGGGCGTAGGAGCTCGCTACTGTCTTAAAAAATGGGGGCAAGGTTTGTTCTTTTCTTCTTTTCTTTTTGAATTACTGCAAGGTACTCAAAGGTCATCTAGAACGAGTTGAGCAGTTTGAAAAGAACAAACCATATGCAGCTTACTATCACACCGGACCTACAGGTTCCATAAACTCTGAGATAGCAGCGGCATAATCAAATAGAAAAAGCAATTAGCTTATGTCAAAGAGGTTTGAGACGTTGAATCTGTTTTATTTGTTCATCATCTTCACGTTTCTCCATACTGCCTTGAGACCGAAGCAGATCTACCCTATTAATCTGCTTATAGGGGTGTCAGATCTACCCTAATAATAAGTGCTACTTCTGCTCTACCCTTGAGTCAAGCCACTGGATTATGTCAGCTACGATGGCTTCCTTCTCAGGCTCAAAGAGCAGATCGTGCAGGTACCCGTCCAGCAGCCTTATTGTCTTATCAGATGATGAGGCTTCCTTGTAGAGCTTCAAGGAGCCCTCTGGGTCGGTCACTGTGTCTGCAGTTCCATGGAGGACTAGGAAGGGGACCCCCAATTGTGCTAAGTTATGCTGCAAGAAGGAGGCAATCCTGAGAATCTCGTAGCCTGTTCTGACACGGATGGAGCCTGTGTAAACAAGAGGGTCAGAGTACTTGGCCACGAGTGCTTCCGGGTCTCTTGACACCGGCATTCCCTTCTTGTTTGAATAGCTGACCTCGTATCTTGGTAGGAGGAATGAAACAATTGGAGCAAGCACCTGAGATGTTGGAGTATCCTAAGAACATCTTTTCTTGCATGGCTTGGCAATAATGAGAATATGATAACACTTTTATTGAATAAGTTTTTCACAGGATGATTCCTCTTGGGAGGAAACAATACATACGACATCTTCATATACTCATCTTTAAGAATGGCAGTATGGTATTTCATCACTGACCGTAAAAATTGAATTAGATTGCTCAACACCCACTGCTGGTGAAGTGAGAACAAGGCCAGCTACCTGAGCCTTAACTTTTGGGTCAAGTGCAGCCTGCAGGCATTAGAACAATTTGTATTAGAGAAAGCCTATGCCAATATCAGGTCTTGAAGAAACTTTTACCTTCAGAACAATAGCTGCGCCTGTGGAGTGGCCAAAGCAAAAACAGGGAAGCCCGAGATTGTCAGCCAAGACTTTTTTGAGGAATAGTTTCTACTAGTAAAAATTTGAATGAGAAAAATCAGCAAATTTGTAATATAGATGTATGGATATCAAACAGATGATTCTAATGTTTTAATTTCAATGAACTATACCAAATCATTGACCGCGAGGTCAAGAGAATGCACATAAGCATGAAGGCCATCACTTCCACCATGTCCTGACCAAAATATAAGAATGACAGCATGTAATCAGCCAAAATGGTTGAAGCATTCATTAAATCAAGGAAGATAAATTGTTCAGTGGAACATATTAACTTATTTTTTAGGGTGTAAACTCATTAGATGTGAGAGATTATTATTGTAGTCCAAGATAATATAATACATAAAATCAAAGATGACACAAGGGTGAGTGTGAAATGTTCTTCACTTGTCTGTTCTATTATAGTTTTCCTGTAAAATGTTGATACAAGCTTACACAATGAGGGAAGCTTTGCACCCATATAGCACCCGAAATGGAATATTCAATTATCCTGCAACATCCAAATGTAGATGCAATGTTGAAAATTTTACGTATTTTACATGCAGTAGTAAGAAATAGATATGATTTTCTCTACCATTGATAATGCATTTTCTTTCTCCAAGGTAACTTTTGAAGTTAAATTGAGGATTTTTCAACAGTAATAATCCCAATTTCCTTATGGAAAATATTCATTGATTCAAATGTTGCTGCAATGCTGCATCTTCATATCAGAAAAGGGGATGAGGAATTGATATACTCGGCCTCAACCCACTCAACTAGCTTTGCAAAGCAGATTTATTTCAACTCACCAATCCAGTCCATGCCGTAGACCATAAATCCATTTGCATTTAATTTCTTAGCAAAATCACTGTATCTCCCGCTGTCATAACATCATCATAGTTATGTTGGTTATGACAATCAACCTAGATTGAGCAACATCATAAACATAATTCTCAATTCAGATTAGGACAAGAAGTTAACCTGTGCTCGTTCAGTCCATGCAAGATAACAACTAATCCCCTAAAAAAAAATTGTGGATGAGTTTATTAGCCTCTTGAAAATTTTCCGAGAATATACAAACACTATTAACAACAATAAAGAAAACAAACTAGTGATGTTATGAACTTCAGAAATGAAAGCAATTGGATCAGCTAGACAAATGCATACAAGGAACCTGACAATTTCACTGCTGTTCTTTTATTCATAATTGTTCCAAATAAGCACAAGAAATTGGTGCAGAAAATGAGGCTAAACTCACATCCCATTTGATGTCAATATTCCACTCTAGCGTAACATCATGTCCTCGAGGATCAACAACCCACCAGAAAATGGTTTAATTTTTTTTCAATTTAGACAATAAAACATAGAGAAAAAAAACATCCCATCATTCTTGTTTTGGCACTATGTTCAACTTGTTCGATTCCTAGTCATGGAATTTGAAATTCTCACACCCCTTATTCCCTTCCTAGTCATGGAATCCATTGAAACAAGAGAAACCCAGAAGAGAAAATTGAAAATTCGTCCATTACCTGATCTTAACATTAGTCGGAGTCCATGATTGCGTGAACAGCGTGTGGGAAGTATTGAACAATGAAAAGTCTCTGGCACAATTATCATCCTCGTCTTCCTGCAAAACCCTCCTCTTCGCGAGGGTCCGCCTAGAGGCTACCTCCTGGTCGACCGCCATAGCAACCGCCTTCCACCAAGGCGTCGGAATCCTAACCAGAGCGCCGCCGCCGGTCCGTTGACAGCACCCTCCGCTTCCATCGCCCTGTTTTTTCTCATCCGACGCTCCCGCCGCCTTGTCCACAGCCACGGTGGACGCAGCCACCCGCCTCGGCTGACGTCGGAACGGAAAAAGCAGTAGCAAGACAAATGCTTGGATTAATAACCACAGGCTCCGCATTACCCGGAGCGAGAACATGGCGTTGATTCGCCCGCTCGCACCAGAAGTTAGTATCAGAGTCGAGGAGGAAGGAATTGATTTTTCTTCTACCGCCATTGGCAATCAATCTAATGGAGAATCTCGAAAAGTTAAAAAGTTTCCGTTACCTCTAGTAATTGTTGCCCCCTGTTTTGTGAGCGGTTACAAATGTTAGCACAAAACAGAGGAGAAAAGATGAGGTTTGTTTGTCGATATGGATTCGAAATTAGAGCTCTTTTCCTCTTGACGGTGTCACAACGAACATATAAAAGAATTGAACACCGATTTGAATATAGATTGCCCCGAAAATGAATGAAAAAAAAACAATTTATCAGACCCTTTTTAAGAAAAAAAATCCAGTATGCCGGAAAGAAGAGGAAAACGGGTAGGACAGGGGAAAGAGGAACAGCAAAAACACGAGATAAGATGAAGAACACCCGCTTCCTCTATATTTAGACAGCCGATCGAGAGGAGGCTACCCCTCTGAAAATAGAAAAGGGAGACCGAGCACGATCCAGAAGATTGAGATTGGTCTGCAGAAAAGAGAAGGGGCGGCTCTAGTTTCAATAGGAAAGCTTACTTGCAGAGAAAGGTAGATTACTGAAGGGTGCGTGGGTTGATCGGCCAAAAGGTTTTCTGTTCTTGTGGGGAGCAAGTCCATTCGGTTTCGTCTGCTTGGATGCTTTTATACTGAGCTGCTGAAATGGCCTACGCGAGGGAAGAGGAGGCTGCCCCGTTCCGTGGTTTGAGTAAATGGGGTCCATTTCCATCCCCTCCCCATTTTTCGAGGAAATATTAGCGTAAAAATTAATCTTTTGATTAAATATTAATATTATATTCAGAAATTACAAAAAATATATATTATATTTATTAATTCTTAAATCAATTTTACATATTAATTTAAATTATAGGGTTTTATTAACCTGAACAATTAGTGTTTAAAACATTAAAATATAAAAATTAATTGATACGAAGCCTATTATTTAGTGGCTTCTAGAATAAAAGATCGAATGTGCAAATTATGCTACGTGCCATCGAGGTGGATGAACACGTGTTGGCTTGGAACGCATCGAATCGGCGCCATATTTGATTTTCTTTTTTGGGCCTTAAAGCGGCTCTTGGGATTGGAACGGTCAAAAATCAAATGGAACAATTCTGTTTGACACGTGGCATGCAATTAGCGGTTGTCTTGTTAATATTCGTACAACCTTTAGGTCAAAGAAAGGTGAGTGGACCGCCAGCAGGGTTTGGCTTCCCCAGCCCCCATTACCATATTATTCTAATTTATATTATTTATCCATTCAAGGATCCATGGTGGGAGATGGCCCAGCCCCCATTACCATATTATTCTAATTTATATTATTTATCCATTCAAGGATCCATGGTGGGAGATGGCCCATGGGATTGATAAAACACAGTGCATCATGGGAATATTTTTTATAATATTTTCGCTTCAATAAACTTAATTTAGAATTAAATTTAATATTATAATTTTAACAAATACAAAAAATTGAAAGTTTTTAAACTTAATTCTTGCAATTTAGTGATATTAACTATTATAAATAATTTATTTTATTATTAATCAAACTCTAATAAATATTATTTTAATATTTATTATTTTATAATTTAAATAAATTTATATAATAATATTATATATATAAAGTAATATGTTGAATATATATATAATATACTTTATTATATATATTATTTTTTCTTTTTATAAATGATAAAATATTTATATACATTATTATATAATTAATATTAACTAATTTTTTATTATAATTACATCTCATGCTATATAAATATATAACAAATTTGTATACCTATAATTCATAATATATAATATAATTATATATTTTTTACTTAATAATTTATTAAATTTAATTAAAATAATAAATTTATTTTTTAAATTTTTATTAATAAATATACCCATAATCTCTTCAAATTTCCCCATCCAAAGAAAGCAGTGCACTCTCAAATTGGAATCATTTGCCTTTTAATTGAATATGAAAGAACAGACAAATACACAAAGTACTAGTTTACTAGAAAGATACTAATAATATATTATATATTTAAATAAATAAATATTATAAAAAAATAAATTAGAGTTTTTCAACCAAACTAACAATAAAATGCTCCTTCCAAATATTTTATAAAATTATATTAGTATTTTATTGTATACTACAATTTAAAAAATTATAATTTAAATGCAATGAAAAAATTAAATCCAATCAAATTATATTTGATTGAGGTTAGTTACTTAAATTTGAGTTTGGGTTCAAATGGGTACAAATGGGTAGAGGCACTTTTTAATCCACCACACCTATATTCGGTACATGTCAGGAGGTGGTCAGTCGACTTAAGGGAGGGAATGGTAATGGAGGACTCTCCCTTCCATCAAGTACTTTTTTGAATATTTTTTTATTATTACAATAACATCACTATATTTATATTAATTTAATATAATAGTCAACTTTAATTAAAACCAAAATATTATTTTAAATATTATCCGATTGAGCTCGCATATATATCCGATCAAAAATAAAATACTCGGCTTGTTATATATTTAAATATAAATAAAAAATATTCAATTCGATTTTATTATTTTCAATTATTTAAAATCAAAAAAATAATAATACACAATTTATACATATTTAGTGTTAATTTAAAAATTACTTATTACTAGTATATAAATTTGTATTTAAATGTTAATAGTAATAATATTATCATAAATTAGATAAATTATAACTTGCTTATACTCATATTATTTCACCAATTTAAGCTTATTTGTTTGAATAGATGTTATATGAAAATAAATAGTATTGTAATAATATTAATTTAATCTTTGTAAATTTATTTTTGGCCCCGAGTACTTAAATGAGATGAAAAGCTCATGCACAATTATGTAATGTAATGGGAAGGTGAAAATCTCATGTACCCTTATGTAATGGGAAGAATAATGTTAACTATTATTATCTAATAGTTTAAGTACAATTAATATAGTTGAGATCCAATTAAAATATGATTTTTGGGATGGAATTTATGGCGTTCTTTTATTATTGACAAATAGTAAAATTGGATAATTAATATCATACTTTAATTTTATGAGAGTTAACTTCTTTTAAATTGTCCTAATATCCTAATTCATTTCTTCCATTTAAATAGATGCATAGTAATTTATTTTGGATTTATCAATCTAAACGGTAGATAATATAATTTAAGATTATTCATAATTCTTTGATTTAAAAACTCATTATATCTCAATTGAAAAAGTAAATACAGTCTTAGAAATAAATCAAGCTCTACTTCTGTATTACTCTTGTATTGTTTTTGTTTTTTATATTTGAGCCGGTAAATTTTTCAAAAAAAATTGAGAAAAAATAAGAATTAAAATTTTTATTTTAATTTTCTATATCTTAATTTTTTATTGAACCTAAAATGGTGATAAAGAGCTGATGAATATACATATTAATATTTGTGTATTATACCTTTCATTTAGCTAATCGACGGCTTATCGAAATAATATTATAGTTCAATTTTTGATAATTTGTATAACAAATTGTTATTTTTTAAAATATTATTATATTTTAAATTTGGTGTACTAAAATATTTTAGATTAAAAATTTTTGTATGAACCTACCCTAAATTTTCTATTGGGTTCGCTAAGCACGGCCTAATATGCATAATTTCTTTGACGTGCCTGCTTTGCTAAACATCATCTATGGTTCATGGTTTCCTTTGTATGGTTCTCACGGTAGCTTAGACTTCTCGTGATATTTCTCTTTGCATTGCAGCACCCAACACTGTGTCCATCACTATTCTTCGATGGTCTCGAACCTTTCATGGTTGTGGTGTCAAAGATACTACATGTCACAGGGGCGTGGCAAGGCATGGCTTATGCATACTTGCGACCTACATCATGGTACTTTTTTGGAGTGTGAATAGGATGGGGTATTTGACCTTTAATGTATATATTGGATTTTAGGAGCTTGATTGTGCCTGTTGTAATTGACTTAATACCTTTACTGCTAGGAGCTTTATGCTTTTGTCGTGTTAATAAGCCTTGTGCTTCCTTTAGGATGGTTGTTCCACTACAGCATTGGTGGTGAGTGATATGGCATTCCACCTTACAAGTTTTGGTGGTTTAGTGCCCCCACCCAATGCTATTGGCTTGGTATTCCCAAACATGATGAACTTAGACTTACATCATGATAGGATATTAAGCCCTTACTGGATCGAGCTATATTATTTTGATGTGTGTTGCACTTCATGATTATATACTATACGGACCCTACTAATATATTTATGATACATTTCACCGAATATAAAAAAATTTTAAAACTTTTTAAAAATAATAAAATATATTTTATTTGGTTGAAAAACAAGATACAAATAAATATAAACGTTACACTCAGATTTTCTAATAAAATATTTTAGAAAATTATAGTGATAAGTTTAATTTAATTCATCAATGGTTTAAAACAGTTGTTAAGTTTCCGATATATTTATCAATTATCTTGTTTATATTAGAATATTATCAAAATATATAACTACAAACTTTTCAATAAAAATAAGTAAAATATGGTTAATTAATCTAATTAATATACCAAGTGTATTAATTAATGAAAAGGGTTATATCTAACCATTCATATAAATTTTATTTTATTTTAAATGTAATTTTTCATTCATCTACTTTTTTTTATTCTAATTTGATAAGATTTATTTTTAAGATTTAATTTTGAAAACAAACAACATCCACGCAACTCATCTAATATATCATACGAGTAATAGGGTGTCGATACTTTACCGTAATATTATTAATAGCTTGACAATCGATGCACATTCGCTGTTAAATTTCATCCTTCTTAGGAACAATTAGTACAAGCACAACACATTGGCTAATACTCTTGAAAATACCATTTTTCTATTAGTTCTATGAATTAGAGTTGAAATTCCTTTATTTTTTTTAAGGTTACTTCTATAAGCAGGTCGATTCAGAATTATCGCTTTAGGGATGAAATCAATTTAATGTTCAATTTCTCGAATTGGTGACAAACTTGACGGTATCTATTCGGGAAAAAGTATTTATAAATTCCTGCAAAACAGTAATGATATTGTTCGAAAAATATCTGATAAGGTAATTAGTACTAAAAAAGTATCCTTGTACATAAATATAATAATAGCCTGTTAAGAATGTATAACTCCTGTAATATTTTTCTAACAATAAAATTATTTTTACTTTTTTTATTCAAATTCAGATTTTTCTCTATTTTTTTCAACTCTTTCTTATTTTCTTCTTCTATCTTTTTTTCATTCGCATTTTCCTTTTTATTTCTTACTCAAAAACTTATTTTGGAGTTAATAATACAAGAGATATTGATCTTTCGTTCATAACAAATGAATACTTATTAGTGAATTCATCATACTTAACTTGACGATTAAACAATTAGGGTTGTCCTAAAAGAATATGACAGGCGTGCATTAGTACCAAATCACATAGTATTTAATCCTTATATTTTTCAATAGAAAATACAACCAACATCTGTTTGATTACGTTGAGTTCACCTTGATTGTTCAGCTACTAAAGTTGATATGGCTTTTGATGCTTTAATGTTGGTAATGTCAATTTCTCCACAAGCTCAATGCTAGCTATGTTAGTGTAGCTTTCTCCATCTATAATAACACAACAAATCTTATTTTTCATACAACGAGTATGAAATAAGTTATCACACTAGTTGTTTTCTTCTTATTGGACATGAGCACTGAGAGTTCGCCTTGCTACTAATAACTCTCATTCTTCATCATACTCATTAGCATCCTCAAGTGGTAGCATATCACAATCATTTTCTTCTTCTTCATCGGTCTCGATCTCTCCATCAACATTGATCACCATGGCCGCTTATTTGGGCATTGACTTGCTACATGACCCTTGCCTTGGCATCTAAAACACCTAATATCACGATATTTGAGAGTTTTGATATGAGTGTTACCTTATTTTTGGGTCATAGCTTGCTTGGTTGTCTCCTTTGGAAGGGTGAGCCGAGATTGAGTTGACGACATCTCAACTTGCCTAAGGGTTGGTTTCCATGTGTTTGATGGACCATTGTTTAATTTCATTTGGTGTAAATTCTTTCTCTTCAGTTGTTGTTCAACTTTAATAGCTTGGTGCAATATGTCTTGAAGTTCAACATGATATTGTATTTTTACCACATCAGCTATCTCATAGTTTAGACCATGCAAAAATCTGGTCATTGTAGTCTCTTTATCTTCCTCCACATTAGCTCAAAACATAGCAATTTTTATCTACTTGAAGTACTAATCGACACTTTTGGATCCTTGGGTAAGATTTTAAAGTTTATTGAACAACTTCTGATGGTAGTAGTTGGGAACAAATCGTTGTCGCATAATTGCTTTCATCTCATCCCAAGATTCTACAGTGCCTTCATGGTTTCTTTTCCTATCTTTCACCAACTAACCCCACCATATTATAGTACAATCAATAAATTCAACAGTAGCAAGTCATATCTTTTTTTTTTTATCTCAGAGTAATTATGACATTCAAAAACCATTTTCTCATTCAATGTAGGCTTCTACGTCAGTTTTTCCTTGAAAAGATGGTATATTTAGTTTGATGTTGTCCAAGTTGTCATCAATCTATGGTCGTGCTCTATGATCATATCGATCGATGAAATCGCGTCCAAGTCTATTGTGATTAGCTTGAATTTTATCGAAATCCTTGAGCTCTTTTGGATCAAGACGCTTAGATTGAAAGTTTTGAGGTCATTGTTTAGTAGGGGTATGTTGACGTGAACTCTTTACTCTTTCCTCCAATTGATCTATCCGCAAGTGAAGTGACTCCAATTCAAATTTCATCAACCTTCTCATCTCACTTATTATAACTTGCATTTATAAGTTTGGAATGGATTGTGAGAGCTTATCTTCATTTGGGTAGTCTACTCTTCGTTGAACCATTTATTCTTACAAATGTTAAAAAAAAAAAACCTCGTAACACTATTTTACTCTTTTACGTATTCTCTCATCACTCGTATTTCACACTCAACTGACTTTTTTTAAAGATTCAAATAATTTTATATTTTTTTCTCTCATATGTTTATTTTTAATTTTAATTAAACTTAATAACAAATTATTTTTATAAAATAGTTCAACTTAATAAATAATTAAAATAAATCAACAAGATTTTAAAAATAATTTCAAAAAAATTTATGTGAGAGATATAAGATAATAATAGGAATATAGAAAAAAAACTAAAAATCTAATATATTAGAATGAATAATGTATTGAATATATACTTTTGTGCTTATTCTTTTATTTTATTTTTTTATTTTTTTGAATATAAAGAAAGTAAATAAAAAAGATAGGATTTTTTTATAAAGACGTATAAATAAAATAATGAAAATATAACTGGATAGTAGAAAAAATAAATTTTTTTTATGATTTTTTATAGTGAATAAAAATAGGTAAAATATAAAAAAAATATAACAAAATCCGAAAGAATAATATGTAACTTGTCGTTAAATCATCTGATAGGATAACAATCAATCAACTATAACATCTATATCAAATATGAAAAATAATTCAATAATTTTACGATATACGATATAAGTAAAAATAATGGAATATATATTATTTTGTTGAAAAATAAGTTACGGAAAAATGTATTTACTACACCCAAATTCTTTAATAATAGAAAAAAAATATAAAACTTATAATATTATTGAAATAAAAATTTTTTATATACAATTATTTGAATTTATAGGTATTTATTAATACTAGCAATAATATAAATAAGGAAATAAAATATTATATTTTATATTTTAACCACTAATTATTTATATAAAAAAAATATTACTAATATATTTGTTGTTAATTTATTTTAAAATATTTAAAATAATAAATATTCTAAAATTAGCCTATTATATTAGAAATATTTAGAAAATATATTATTTTATTATTCTATATTTTAAAATATTTATTATATTAATAAATCTATTATACAAATTTTATCATTTTTTAGTATTTTATTGTACTTACTTGGCTTTTTCCAATGGCTTAATCAGCACACACATCCCTTATTTAGTTCTAATAGGTTGGCCATAGATTTGGTCATACGCTTTTAGATGAGCTCAATTTGAACATTATTTCTTGATCTCGTTAATCATGTGTTCCTCGTCGGCCATGATTATACAATATGGATATCCAGATTTGGTTGCGACATTAAAAGTGCGTTTGGCAGTCATAAATCTTCAAGGGTGTGGACGGGGGATCCGGATGGCTTTATATGGGCCTCACCCAATCAGTTTATGATCGTATTGCTGTGTCTTTCATTGAATAATGCCAGCTATTCGTCTTGTAGGTTTCTTCTATAGGACTGATCAATGTGCTGTAACCAATCTACTGTCCACATGCAAAATGAGTGTATCGTTCTTCTATTCTACACCACCAAAAAAGGCAGGTAGGCATGCCTAAATAAGTTGTAGCACATCCTCACTCTCTTAAGATAGGGAGCTTATATGGTACTTCAGCTTTTAGAAAGAGAATGTCAAGGGTTCATAAACAAATACATGCAGTCTCAAATAGGACGACGTAGGCAGGAAAATAGTTAAAAAAAACAGTGAACAAAGCTCTATCTGTCAGTAGTGCCGGGTTCTCTCCTTGAATCGGTACAATCCAAGTAATAGTTGTGAAATTACTGGTCTTTTATCCTCTTTTCAGCTTCCTCCAAGCTCTGAATCTTCTTGTAGAATTTGCAGATCTGATAGATAGACCTGCACCCACCATATTCAGATTCACAACTGTCACAAAGGAGAGAATCAAGTAAATTATTCAGAGTTTGGCTGAGAGCTACCAGTAGAGGAGGCATGCCGAAGTGCATAGAATGACGTTTCTTTGGGCTTTATAGATCTGTGAAGCACAATGCAGCAAGTCCATAAGTCATCACTTTGAAGCCAAGTGCAAGGATTTATGATCTCTATCAGAAAGTGATATGCATGGCCATTGATTAAAAGAGGCAGAGCTAGTTCATCCCACGTTTACTTGTATAACACAGTCAGGAGTAAAGAATTGATGACAAAGACCAATAGCAACTACATTGTCAAATCTTTTACTAAGTAGATGGTGCTAAGATACCCTAAAATTACTGGAATTAGAACCAATGTCTGGCCTAGAAGCAAGAAACAGAAGTGACGAAAAACTAAATGTCCGTTTCAATACACAAATAGCAACTAATACTTTGTAAGTAAAATATAAGTATTCAAGAGATCCAATTCAACATCAAGGGAGATATCTAAATCTCATGACATAACCTACAGAAAATCTATTAAAATTCAAAATCCAGTATCAATATCAAGAACAAACTTGGAGTGACTACTACACCTAAAATTCTTCTCTTAAATTTTTGAACTGCATTCTTGCATATCCTGATCAGAGGAACTGCAAAGAGTTTTATTTCTATTAGTTCTCTCCACAAATGCACGCACTCATATACTCCACATGATTATATTCTGTGACAGTATACTCACAAATCATGTGTGACCTCCAATTTCAAATAATACAGCTTCTGAAACTGTATAGCACTTATGGAAGATCTTCATACACAGGTTCTTATCATCAATTATCATGCCTAAAACTGAATGATATCACCCATTACATGCCTACATTTATTGTGTCTACATATTGTCACAAATGTACAGCAGTTGCTTATTCTGCACATCAGAGTTTTCTCTAATACAATTGCCTACCCCCCAAACTATCAAAGATTTGAAGAGCTCAAATGTGACTGAGTCTCTTTATCATGTACTCAAGGCACACCTTAGTCTCTCATCTAATAGATATTTCACCGCTCAATTCTATTTCTACTGCTCTAGTTCATGACGCATTCCAATAGTTGAATCTCAACTAGAAATTTAAACTGTATATATGCTTCATAGATCTCCTATAAAAGCATCATTATATCTGCCAATCGCAATTTTGAAGTGACGGCATCATTAATGCAAGATATTATTATCACTGCTCAGAGCGCATTTACAAATTTCACTGACCGATTTCTCATAGCGATCTCTCTCAGCAGCGGTGCAGACCTCTGAGGTGCACATCAGGCGATGCTCGTTCTTCCAGTACAGATCTGCATCCAAAAGTAAATCATGGATAAAAAATCCCTAATTCACAAAAATCCGATAAAAGCTCAGGCAGCATATTTCTCTCATCATTCAATTGAACAACGGTGCTAGGAAGCCAGGAAAGAAACTAACCGAGGAGCTGAAATCCGGCGAAGGGGACAATGAAGAGCGCAGGCTGAAGAATAAGAGACACCACATACACAAGACGGTACTTCAGGAGCTTGGGCGAAGGGAGAGTAAGAAGGAGGGCTACTGCCGCCTCAGCGGCCACCGCGTAGGTCAATAACATCCACTGGAGAGCCATTCCTCAAGCTATCTACCAAATAGACACTTCCAGCGAACCTTACTACTCTGATGGCCGAAGATCACGGATAATTTTAATTGCTCATAATTGTTAATCGTTTTATAGCAAAATTTTCTAATAGAAGTATTAATTATTGTAATTGATTAAAAATTGTATTCGTTAATTATATTATATTGAATCAAATTAAAAAAAGGAAGAATTAAGCCATTCCAACCCGTCCCAAATTGAACAACCTTTAAAAATATCCATTTTTTGTCATGAAGTTGTGATCGTCCATAAAATTGATGATGTTCCATAAAGTATTTGATCCTAATGAGAATAATCAATGGAATCCAAAATTTAAAAAATGTATTATTTTAGAAATTAAAATTATATTTTAAACTTGCAAAATAGTACAATTACATTTACAACATTGCTGAAATATTAAAAAAAACATTATTTGTGTTCGTTGAAGAGATGGGGAAAAATTAAGTGATAAGTGAATAAAAAAGTCCAACGGTACAATTTAAATTATGAAAGTAAAATTTATTACTTAAAAAATATAGAATATTGAAACATAATATTATATAAATAATACATTATGAACATATATGCCAATTATTTATTTATAATTTATAATAAATATAATATATTACAATATGAAATGTAATATATTATATTTTTTTATAAAAAACTCACTATAAAATCTTGTAATATACAACTTGAGATTTATATTTTGTAATATATTTTAAAATAATTTTTTAATTTATCAAAAATTTACTTGATACTAATTACAAATATTTTTATAATATTTAGGTATAT
This sequence comes from Trapa incisa, assembly GCA_030064435.1. Lineage (NCBI taxonomy): Eukaryota > Viridiplantae > Streptophyta > Magnoliopsida > Myrtales > Lythraceae > Trapa > Trapa incisa. The sequence continues at coordinate 2,936,525 of CM057770.1, read as the reverse complement.
TAACTTTATCTATTCATAACTTATTTCTTAAATTTCACTCTTTTTACTTGTATAGTAAAAGTTCAATAAATTGGTGTTAGATATTATTAGTATGTTGACAATATTCAAATCAATTAGTATCATAAGATATAGTTGCTCAACAAATTTCATTATATCATTTCATTACTTGTCTTATTTTTATCATATTATATTTATTTAATTACTTATAAAAAAATAATAATAAAATATATCATTCTCTTCTATCTATTTTTCTCAATAGTAAAAATACTATAAGAAAAAGAAGTGCTAAGAAAGAAGTATGAAAAAAAATTGTAAAAAAACACAAAAAATTATCCCCCTAATCTTATTCATTCATTATATTTTATTAGGCTTTATTTATTTTTTCTATATCCTTCATTATCACATTATCTTAAATTTAAATCATTTTTGAATTATTTTTTTAAATTATATTGATTTTTCTCAGTTGTTGTTGATTGAATTCAATTATATTTAAAATAAAAAATATAAAAAGCATTCTTAATTTATATAAAAAAAGTAATTTGAGAGAAAAAATAAAATGGTGTTGTCACGTCCCAATTCAATATTTAAAATTGGAAATGTTATTTGTACTTTATTCTACAATGTTGTACCGTTTTGCTAAAATAGTATCGATAAAAATATAATTTCATAATAACACTTATAATAATTAACAAAAATTAAAATATTTATAAAACAAGTATTGTGTCAAAATATATTAGAAATATAACAATTAATAATTATAATTTTTAATTTTTATATACAACATTTAAGTTAATTTACTTGTTTACATAAAATTAAATATTAAGTCTATATTCTCATTATTTAATTAATATGTTCATCAGTTAAAATATAATTTATGATATCGTTTCCAACCCAATCTCTTTAAACATATTATTATGTATTAATTTAAAACAATTATACGGGAAGTTCTATGATTAATTTGCGTAGGACTACTAAGGGAAAGGAAAATCCTCAAATGAACTTCCTCCCTGTATTCTTACTCATATTCTCTATATTCTATATTTTATCAGATCTTATTTAAAAAAAAAAACTCTTTTAAGAATATGATCATTAGGCTCAGGACCGAGCCATCACCACTCTTCCATTTTCCCACTATTAATATAATTTCCATACCCCATTCCATTCCAAATCTAGTATACTCTCTCCCAATTAACCTTTAATATAACTTGCACTATATATGAGTTATAAGGAGAATGAACTGCTCATCACCTGAAAGGGTCAATTTCATAGGTTGTAGAAGCAAAAGAAGGATTTCGGATCCGGACAAAATTTACATGAATGCATGTGCCAATATAGAGATTCAATGGGAACAGATAGAAGAAATATAAAGGTACAAGTAGTGCTGGAAACTCAGGCTTTGATCTGCCTGAGGTGCCCTATTTCAAATCCATACTTTCAAATTAGTATATGTCAAATAAAATCACAGAGAACTCTGGACCAAAAAGAAAATGAGAGAAGCTTGGAGCGGGCAAATAGAAACCATTGACATATGCAACACAATCAAATCTAACAAATAATAGGCTTCTCCTTCAAATTCAAACCTCATCCACCATCTCTTTCCTTCATAATCTTCACAGTCCCGTTCTTGTATACAGATTTAAAAAAAAGAAAAAAAATCTCTGCCCATCAAACAACTTTTATCAAGCAATCCTGAAAACTGACACTAACTAGAATTCTTCTTGAGTTCATCCTTCCATTGCCTAGATATCCAGCTGTATCCCATTCTTAGTCCGAGAGAAGAACTTTGCAAAACCATTCCGGCTCTTTTCGGAGCTCATCTGGGTCATTGATGCAGCAGCAGATGAAGAAGCTGGGGATAATGAGGAAACTGGTAACTTCCCATTCTCATTCCTAATCAGTGACTGGCCTAAATTTTCACTGGCAGTGTTCACAGGACCCATCTCTAATTTCGGTGAGAATGTCTCATTTGAATGAAGTTTCCAGAGCTCACCATTTGCTCGCGGAGCAATCTGTCCTCCTGGAGAGAAGTCAGGTATGCTTGTGGTGTCGATAAGGAAGTCTTCAAGCGTTGCTAAAGATTCAAGTTGCTTCCTTAGAGACAATATGGTTTTTTGGCACACCGCTAGCCTTCCAGCAGCAACAGTCAGATCCTCCTACAAGATTAAACCTCCATCATTTTTATTGCAGTAGCTAATTCAACACCCTAGCTGTTAAAAAATTCACAATATTTATCTTGCCTTCTGGAATGTAACCTAACATACTTCTACAGAATACTTTCCCTGGCCCAAAAAGATGAGGAACCACAGAGACATTTGGGATACTCAATAGTTTGTCATCTTTCTTGACCAAAATTACACATCAAAGGGCAGATTCATTATAAACTATTCAATCGATGCAAACAAGTCTATTCTGTAATAAAATTATAAGAGTTGATTGAATAAATTAGCTTTAAGGGCTTGTATTGCTTAGGCATGTATTTTCTTATCATGTGAACTGCAATGTCTAAGAAAATTAACAAAGATAACACTGGAATGAACCTGTTTTATTTTAGGTAGGTTGTTTTCTGCACTTAAGGTCTGCTGAGCATCAAGTTCCTGCTGCTTCTGCATTAGCTCTTCTTCCAATAGCTGGTACTTCTCTGCAATTTGTACTGATAATGCTTTCTCCTTGTTAACTTCTCTCTCAAGTGACTCGACCTTAGAAGACAAGGTCAAGGCATTGGCTTCCATCTTCATGAGTTGAGACTCAATCGACTGCTTTGTATCATCTGCTATCTGTAGCTCCCCCTGTAAATCCTCCAGCTTCATCAGAGCCTCTATCAGCTGCAAATGAGCAGCTTCACCTGACTCCTGACTCTTCATAAGGGCCATCTTAAGTTCTGCATTCTCCTCCTCGAGCTTCTCTAATTTTTGCTCCAATTGAACAGTCCGACTAACCATCTTATCGAGTTCAGCCCTGAGAGAACTTTCCACATCACTCATCCCTTTCATGACAGTTCCTGATTCTTCGAATTTCTTTGTCTCATGCAAAGCAAGTTTCTCCATTTCAAGAAAATCATCCATAAGATCAATCTGAACAGGTGATTTGGCAGCATTCTTACTAAAACTACTTACACCCTTCTCATTCTTGAATTGATCCAGCTCTGTAATCAGGGCTGAGGCCCACTGGTCAGATCCACTAGATTTACATGTGTCTGCATCTAAAGCAGTAAGTCGTTCCCCACTATCTGATTGACTATCAGTGAGAGACTCAACGTAAAATGAGGAAGAAGCAGCTGCTGATTTGTTATCATTAAGCACCATAGAGCATTTTCTAAGTTTTCTACACTCAGCCTCAAGCTTGGCCACCTTCTTTATGCTTTCCAAGTTTTGTTTGCTGGCCATTTCTGCTGCCTGAGTACTGAGGTCCCTCTCGATAGTCCTAATTTCTAATTCTTCAGATTGCTGCTGAAGCTCCAATTTCAGTGCAATGTTCTGCTTCTCTAAGAACTTGACCTTCTCGTGGAAGTCAAGATGAGCTGTAGTATTGGTGATCTCTTCCAATTTAGTTTGCAACTCAATTATCTGATTCTCAAGTTTGAGTTTGGTGGATTCCCATTCCTGAGAATGCTTGACAATAGCTACTTCGACCTGCTGCTCCTGCTCTTCTCTTGCTAGTCGAAGCTGTCGAACACACTCTTTTAGGGCACCATCAACATGATTCAATCGATCCTCCAATGAAGAACTCCTCTTTGTTGAAGAATCCAGTTGATCCTTGAGAATGGCCAATTCATTTTCAGCCTTTTCCCAACCTGAAATGATTGACAATAGATAAACACATTTCCAGCAGAAAGTAAAAGCTAGTCCCTAAAATAGCATATTTTAGATTCTATGAGCTTAATAAATATTGTAGCAGAAAAAATGCTGTCTACAGAATCTTCATTGCTTGTCATACCAGCAACAGCTTCTTCAGTTACTTTGGCATGCTGCTTTACCAACTCTTCCTTGGCACTCACATTCACAAGAGCAGCCGACAATTTTTCAGTCAAACTCTTCACAATTTCATTGGCTTCATCTGTATGGAACATGACTTTTGATGTGACTTCTGGGGATTGATTGCTGTGACTTGGAGTTGCATTGAATTGTTCCTGTGTCATAAACCGAGTGCAACAAAATGTATGCCATTAGCTGCTACCAAACTTAGTTTCTATTGCCTAACATAAGTTAAACTAATTTTGCACCTAAACATCTAGATGGGGTACGCATGCAAACATTTGATATTCTTATGTAAATATGTCCAGAATTTTTGCATAAACCAAGTGCACAAGGATGATACTTCACAAAGTTAACCAATTCAACATGTTTAAGCACAGTGAACAAAAACATGAAAGAACTGAAATGGAAGGTTGGGGACCATAGTCCAAAGCTCATCATGGTTTTATTTATGGCCATACCCTCTAAAGAATGAACCAGATGAGGTATTTCTACTCCCAAAATCAAGAAACACAGCAAGCAACAAATAAGTAGTAAATTTATACCCTGATATAGGACGGTCAGAAAGTCAAGTTACTAGCTAAGAAAAGCAAAAAACTCCCAAACTATCGCAGCCTAAAAGATGAAACCTAATCGATGAATCATCTAATTGCCCAGAGATGCATCTTAGTTTGTATAGCTGATGCGTTGCAGAACGCTAGAAAACAATGGAAAAACTTGTAGAAGAACATGAAGCCCAAATTGCATGTAAACTAAAGGTTGCAAATTACCTGCATATCTGATTCTTTATCCAAAGATGACCTTGATTCAGAACTCTCACTTCCACTTGAGCTCTTGTCGGACGATTTCTTCTTACCAAACCACTTTCTCTTTTCCATTTTGAATCTCTAGAGGTCGACTGTCATATGACCTAAAGCCAAATCTGCAATAATGTTTCAGTGTTCAGGACAACTTTCGCTCATAGTGGTGGGAATCGGCATTATTCCCAACGCATATTAGATAACACGGACAACTCCTATCAATCTAAACAAATGTAAGTCTTCTTAAAAGGAAGGGACCATTGTCGCCTCCAACAGGCTTCCAAACAAAAGTATGGCAGGATATGACATGGCTTATCATCCTCTTGGCTTAGCCTCAAATGCACCCTTTTAAGTATTCTTAACCGCAACAATGCCAACAAACCAAAAAAATCTTATAGGAAAAAGGGGAAAATTGTGGACAGAAAATGTTCTGCGACAAACCAGAGTGCCTAAAAGAACCCACCTTCATCGATAGAGAGAACTAAGCTACTGAACAAATGCTCGCTGAAGAAGACCCATATCCTTGATTAAGCAGACCAATGCATGTATGTGGCCAAGCACAGGCAGGAGCGGAGAGCTATCCAATCCAAGAAATCTCATAAATGGAAAAAATGACCAAGAAAACTAAAAACCCACCTCTCACATCGAGAAAATACATCACATATTAGATTAAACTGTACATTTCTATTATGTTATCAGATTAAAAAACATTTCTAGTGAATGATAACACAGAAACCAAGAAGCTTTGACTGGAATCTGTAAACAAGCAAGGGAGAGTAGGCATACCCATTAAAAGAAAAGGGCAGTCGTGAGATTTAAGACTGCAGAAAGACGTAATAAAATAAGACTGACCCAACATAAGAGCCGTGGAATATCATTAGTTTTTTTTTCTCAAATGCATTCTAAGATAATGTAGGTTATATACCTTAACCTTCTATTTCTTGTTCTGTTTTGCCCTTTTGTTGATCTGGAATGTGGGAAAGCCGGGCACGAGCATGTGGGTAACAATGGATGGGATTCTTCGCAGCAGAAACCCAAGTCCGAGGGAGGGAGAGCCCTTGGTCTGCCGTGACCACAGGATCGATGGTAATAATTGAAGGACAGGTGATGCTACTTTGCTTTCTCAGCTTTTTAATTTTCAAATTCTTGAGAAGAGAACTTATTCGTTCATTTAGAAAAAATAGACGCCGACAAAAAAATTAGACAAATGGAAAATGAGAATACTTATAATTTGGATTTTTTAATTGTCATATATATACTTTTTAACGACGATTTTTTGAAATGGAGCGGCGGTTAATTCCCGCCCCCTGAACGAGGATTTGGGACCCGACAGTAACTCAACTATTCGTCGTTTGTCGCCATCCATCTTAATGATAATGAATCACTCGTTAACATGTATTCTTATTTTTTTACCATACATATATTCTTATTTAAATAATAATAATAATAATAATATTTTATAGGTGGAAAGTGTAGTATTTGATAAATGTGATATACAAAATCAATTGAATTCAAGAAATTTTAAAATATAATAGAAAACAATTTAATAAATAGAGTTATTAATTTTATTTGTTGAATAATGTGATATTAAACTCCAATGTCATTGTCATGCACAAGTCAACATCAGTGCCTATACAATCAATTAAATAAATAAATATATATATATATATCATTTCATGAGTTTAAGTTTTACAAATTAGTTCAACAAGGTAGTTTGAACATAGTTTCATATTTAATTTTATTTAATTATTAAACCATATAAAAAGAAAGATTTTAAATTAAAAAAATTCATAACTTTCTAATTTTATTTTAAAATGTTGTATTTAAAACTTTAATTTGAGTATTATATGACATATGTATTGAGTATAATATTAATAAAATATTATTTAATAAAAATTAACGAGTGAATGACTATGTATTATAAAAAACTCCAATGTACTTGAAAAATGAATTTTTATATTATTGGGACTTCATGAAAAATAATTAATTAGAAATATTTTGATTTTTAGATTTAATTGAAAAAAATAAAAAAAATTAAAATATTATTTAACCTAAATGGACTTAACCTAAACGAACATAGTTAATGTTCTTATTTGTTTCATTCTTTATTTTTCTTCCTTTTAATAAAATCTTAGGTTAATCTATTAATATGTAACCAAGTTAAATTGTAACCAAGTTAAATTGATTCGACAAATATTCAATAAAATAATTAATCGTAACACTTTAGTTTGTTCTTGTAAAACCTCTTATCGAAATTATCCAATCCCTCTCTCATTTCGTGAATGTATGAAAGTAAAAGTTTTTATAAAACTTCTAAGTTCCTTGATAAATTTAAATAAAAAAGAGTGCGATAATAAATATTGAAGTAGAAGGTAGTAAACCACCTAAAAAAGAAAAGATGGGTTATTTATAGTTAACATCAACCCTTAAGACTTTCCCTCAGAAGTACAATAAGGAAGAACTCATCCAAGGGAGATCTTAACTAAGAAAAGGAAGAAAGAGTTAGAACAAAGGGAAGCGAATATGGACTTATGGAGAGATCAAGGAGTTAGGGAAAAGTTCAAAAGAATTAGGGTAAGGAAAAATAAGGAGTGGAATATTCCTAAGGGAACCACATGAATGGAAGCTGATTAGGAAGAAAGGAAGTAAGTTGTGGGGTAACATCAATGATGTCAAGACCACTAAAGCAGGATGAAAAGAAAATCGGATAACAAGAAAGCCCAGGTATAACACCTACTTGTAAAATAAATAAGACACGATTTCTTAGGAACTCCATAAAATAAGGAGACTTATGGAAAACAGAGGTAATAAACCAAAAAAAAAGGAAGAAAAGCCAAAGTGAATAGTATAAGTGAAGACTAAAAAGGGAGAACTTCTCAGGAACGATAGGGAGAACAAACGTAAGAATCCCAGAATGGAAGACATTAGAGGAAGGATGGGAATAGAAAGTTGGATCAAGGAAGGAGAAAGCTCTAGGTTAATAAAATCAACCGAGGAAATGTCGCAAAACCGGAACTGAAATAAGGAATTCAGTAAGAAGTACAAGTGGCTAAGTGAGTGTTTGGGGAGGTTAAGTATGATATACTTACAAGAAGATAGGGACACCTAAATAGGAATTTTAAATAGACATGATTGAAAAAAATAACCCATAGCAATGAAATTATCCAGGAAATAAACTACACTCCAAGAAGGATAAAAAAATAATAAGGATCATACCCAAAATAGGGTGAAAGGATGGATACCAAAGACAAGAGAATTTGAGAAATAATTCTCTCAAAATAAATAACGAAGAGGACAAGGCGAATGAGATAATCAACAAATCAATTCTTGTGAAGGTCATAGACCTAGTAAAGAAGGAAAGGATGGAAAGGTAAAAGCCTTTTAGACATGAGGGCAAAGAAAAGCCGTGAAGACACCCATGGATAAGACAGGAGTAATTTAACCAAAACTACGAAAGAGCTAAATATGCACTAAGAAGGGCGATCAGGAGATGGGGGGAGGAGTAAGGGGAATGTGAACTCCACCTCAGAGAAATAAACTAAATTGTAAACCCCACACTTTTGAGTTAAGGAAAACTAAGAAAAGAACTGCTAAAAACGAGTAAGAAAACCAAGCTGATTTACAAACCCGATCATTTGGGAACAAGCAATTTGGAAATTTACAACTTCCGGGTGATCTAAAGGGTTCATTAAATCTTGAAAAAGAAACTTAAGATAAATTAGAAGAGAAAAACCAAATTGGTTCAGGTGAACAAGAATCCATAAGAACTTTGAAGTTATTAAGCGTGCTTGCCCGAGAGTAGTGTAAGGATGGGTGACCTCTTGGGAAGTCATAATAATACTAGTAATAAATCTCTCCCATTTAATACACTGTTTTACACCTATATAAAAAGGTCATCCCCATTCATTCTCCTCACACCCGAACACTTCTCTCTCTCTATACTGCTCCATTTCCCCGTAAAGCTTAAATCAGAGCTTCGACCTGAACATTTTTCTTAACCTCGGAAGGAGTGGTCAGGCCCTTTAGAACCGGGGAGAAGTTAGCTATCTGATAACAAACTCCAGTCAATCCGAGAATCATTGGAGAAGCGCCGACGTGATGAAATTTTGGCCGAGTTAAAATTAGCCATTTTGAGCCCTCCTCAGTCCAAACCAAGCCTTCCCAACACTTCCTCAGCCCTCCCACGGCTGAATTAGGACTGAAAAGTAAGCCAATTCGGCTCCCCTTTGCAATTTTTGGCCCGTGCTAGAGAGAGAACCGACATAATTTCAATGATGAAATTCTAACTCAATTCGGCATCAATTGATGTGATTCTTCATTCTAGGATAAACCTCAAGATAAGAGCTATCTACCCAGATTGAAAGCTCGGACCATCGTGCCTTCACCGGTGAGAAATCGAAGCTTTCTCTCTCTACATTCTATTTTCTAGCGAAGCTCCGTTTAAGCTCGTTACGGCGTTAAAATCTGCGATTCAAAGTTTCTTAGAATCATACGAACATGTAGTAACTCAATTTAAACTCCAATTTCAACAATTAGAGGTGTTTGATCGGTCAATTTGATGAAATCAAATTCGGTAGTGTTGAAAAGTTGAAATTGGGGGAAAAATTGGGGAAATTTGGGGATTTTTGAAATTTAAAGGACCAAAATGCAATTTTATGAAATTGAGGGTCAATTGGGCATGAAAAATAATGTTGAAGGACCAATTGAGGAATTTTAGAATTTTTGGGGAAAAACTTACCATTTTTGTAAAGGAAGGGCAAAATGGTAATTTTGGAAAAGTTGGGGGGACAAAATTAGAAATTTGGGAAATTAAACTCCTTTGTGCGAAATTAAATAATTTGAGGTCCTAAGATAAATTTTAGAAGTTTCAGGATTTAATTTGAGGAAAAACCGGCATTAGGGACTTAAAGTTAAAGAGAAATAACTTTAGGGACCTAATTACAAATAAATGAAAGTTTGACTTTCTCATTCATTTGGAATGAATGAAGGCGATTAGGCCGAAGGATAATGAATCGAGGTGTTCATATCATGTAGGAACACGAAGTACCTAGAACAGTAAGGACAAGCTCGCGTGAATACAAATAACTGGTCTAGTGGAATTCACAACATTAACGGGTGAGTGGGTTTACTAACATCATACCCGGTTGGAATGATAAGCACAACTTAAAAATTAAAAACCACTTACCGGTTGTGAGTGAGATTATATATCATACCCGGTTGGGAATGATAAGTGCCTCGGTATAAAAACCCACTGTTTAGTGGTATTTTAATCATCACCACTTAGAGAAAGTGATGTGAAAATTATGCGGAAAAAAATTACTTACCGATTGTAAGTAGATCATACCCGGTTAGTATGATGAGACTTCCTCGAAGGAAGTTGAAAACCCATTCATCAGTTATGAACAAAGATGTCCTTATACCGGTTGGTATAATGGACAGTGAAAACCTATTTTGTCGGAAGTGTTCTCCCCTGACTGTGTGCCAATGCTTAAACTATTTGGGAAACCTTATTGACGGGAGCTCGAATAGCTCTTATAGGCCAAGGGCCTCGGTTTTGGAACTTCGGAGCTAAATGCTTGATTTTGAAAATCTCGTACAGTGGGCCCAAGGCTAGTTGGTACAAGCAGGAGCTCGTAAATGAACATAATATATGTGCAATAAAACTTAATAAGTGAATTGTTTGGTCATGGTACCAAGATAGGACCTACATGCTCAGTCAACTAGCGGCAATGCGACATGACAGGTCGACAGACTAGTTAAGACAAACAATTGCGGGTTGAGTTGAGAGTCGGAGCCGTTGGACCAGTGGCACCAAAGATTACATGGCAATATGAGAAAACATTGTTTGTGCATGCACTATGAGTACGGGATCATCAAGACGCCCATAAGGGGTAGTGATGCATCCTAAGGGCCCTGGACGACCCAGTGAGTATAAGGGCAGATTGTCGTTCTAGGTGTTTGTGCGAAATTTGGAGTAACACCAAGCGCATGAGACCGGGGTGGGGACAGGATGAGGTCTTTGTCCTCATATGGACACGAAGAAGCGATTTTGGGATTGAGGGTCGGATTTCTTGTACATCCACTTATTCCTATGGTAGAAGTGGTCGTGCTTCTATCCGGGTGGCAGGAAAAGTCACTCCGAAGCCACTAGCAGGTTCAATAGTGGTACTGACTTGCGAATGTGTGTAATCTTCATGATGAAGGATGTGTGTTGGGTGATGACACACTGGTAACTAAGAAATAATGGAAAAACCCGAATCTTTTTAAATGAAGGGATTTTTGAAAAGATAGGAGTCTGGCACATTCCATATAAATATTTTTCTTAAAAGTTAAAAGTAAACCTTTGAAAACCCATTCACTGAGTAGTTGTACTCACCCCTCCCTTATATCCCTTTAAGGAAATCCCGAAAAGCCTACACTTAAAAACCATCAACTAAGATGCCTGTAAGACAGGTATGTAAAGTTTAAAATTTCATGCAGTTTTTATTATGCTATTCTAGGAAATGGTGCAGGTTTAAATGACATCTTACTCTTTACGGTGTATAATAAGGGGAAACCCTTTAATAAACCGGGAGAGTGGCAGGTTGATCATAGGGATCCGACCAAACCGGGTCAAGGCGTGACATAAATACTATAAAAAGGTGTAAGAATGAGAACGATATATACAAGAAGTGGCCATAGGGTCACAAGGGTAAAGGTGAACAAGTGAGAAGGGCATCAAGGAATGTCATTTAAGGCTCGACATTCACAACAATAAAACTAGAAGGAGATTTTGGGAGAAAAAGAGTGTAGAACTTACCAAGGGAATTTTGAAAAAAAAACCTGTTACCAATTAGGAGGAAATGGAACCAATGAAATTGGAAAGAAAATAAAATCCTCAAAGACAAGCTCCTGGAGATGAATGGATCAAGTACAAAAGGAAAGTAATCGTGAAGGATCCAAAGGGATAAGTCAAACCTAAGTAACGGGTAAGTAGGAAGACGATATCAAAAGATGTCCTATGAATAAGAAAGGAACTAACCAGAATAAAGGATAGTGAAATGATAATGATGTGAGTAATAATGGATTAAGAAAGAGAATAAAGCTTAAAAAGGAATGAAGTAAGAAAGGAAGAGTTTTGGTATGCTAGTAAGTTATGGGGAAGCTCAATGACTTGAAAGTTGAATGATCAAATAAAGAAGTTTGAAAAAGATGAGTAAGTAAGGAAACTAATACAGTTATAAGGATGTGAAGTCAAAGACAAGGTTCCAAAGAATGTTATGTGATAAGGGACATGTAAGCCCAATTGTCCCGGGGAATATTACATAGGTAAGGAAGAGTCAATGATTAAAGCATGACGAGGTCAAGCATTAAAATATAGAATGAAGAAGTAATAACCAAAGAATGAGGAAAGGATCCATGTAGGATCAAAAGGTGATAACGCTAAAATCTATAGAAGAAAATAATCGGAACTCCTAGTCCTAAACTCTTAGGTAAAGGAGTTTAGAATGGATAAATGGTGCCTTGGGAAAAGTGGAATGTAAACTTAAGGTTATGATTCTAAGTCTTCCAAGGATATGGGCTTAGCTAAAGTAAGCTCCATGGAATAAGAAAGGCATGTGAATGAGATGAAAATCTTAGGTATATGATGTAAAGGATAAATGGAAACAACCGGGAAGGTTGTAGGTTGATAAACTACGAAACTTATATCAATGAAGGTTCATTCTAGTACAAAAAGTGTGAAATATATTTTGGGGACAAAACTGCTAAAAGGAGGGGAGAGTTGTAAACCTCACTCTTTGGAGTTAAGGAAAACCAGGAAAAAAACCGGTCAAACCAAGTGAGAAAACCGAAATGGTTCACAAACCCGATCATTAGAGAATGGGTAATTTGGGAAATTTACAACTCTCGAGTGACTCAAGAGTTTATAAAAACCTTGGTAAATGACCTTAGGACAAATTGGGAGAGAAAAACTAGACCAGTTCAAGTGAACCGGATCTAAGCCGGATTGAACCGATTTATGAACCAAGTCGGTTTATGAACCGGAACTGATAGAGGAAGGGAAAACCGGGAATTTTATGGATTTCAAGTGACCTAAAGAGTCACAAAAGTCATGAAAAAGAACTTTAGGATGAATGAGAGATGAAAACCAAACCGGTTCAGGTGAATCGAATCCGAACCGAATTGAACCAATTTGGACCAGTTTGAATCACTATTGAACCAGATGTAAATTCATTTTTCTAGGTGGCTTAGAAAATTCAAATTGGAGAATTGAGGTCATCATTTGATAAATAATTAATTTAGATAAATTTAGAAATTTTTAAATTTGAAAAAGTCAGTTGAATCGGGCTTGAACCAACCGGTTTAAGCTTTGAACCCGGTTCGGACCGGTACAGTCTGATTCAGAACAGTGTCGTCTTCTTCCTTCAGATGACAGCACTGTTCACTCGCTGAAAAATTGAACTAGCTCCGGCGAAGAGTGAACATTTCCGTTTAGTACTTTTCAAGTCATCAATGAGTGTCATAAAGGTGCCAAACGGACGGTTGATGAGTCCCCGAGCTCCCTATATAAATACCCCCTCTCCATGGATTTTTCTCCTTTGACCGTTGGTCGAGGACACATGACACACTCTGATTGGTCAGCGCTTCTAGGCATTGATTGAGCAACTGACTGGGTGCAATTTGCTACGCGTTGCACCCTAATTGGTCACATCTACTGACTGGGCACTAACTTGGCGGGAAACCCATTGACCAGCTAGATCATTAACTAGTTCGGTCAAATTAGGTTATGTGACCTAATATAAAAAATTGGTTGGTTTAGGCATGATTCAACTGGTTTTCTTAAAATTAAAATATTTTTAAGTTTTAATAGTGGTTTCAATTTTCCAATTTAATATTTTTAAACCACCTAAAAAAATGAAACTTTGAATTGGTTCTTCACAGTTCAATCTGATTCAAGTTGGGTTCGCCCTTAACCAGTTTGATTTTCACATCCAATTCACTTTATGGTTATTTTTCATGATTTTGAGGCATTTATTGGCCACTTAAGATTTTTCTAAATTCTTATTTTGACCCTTATTTACCCATTTTGGTTTACTTATATCCTCTGTTTTCTCTCAAAAATTTTTGTTTCTCTTTTCCAGTTCCTTATTCCAAGAGAACGAGGTTTACAATTTTGCTGGTAAGCCATCTAGAAATCTAAAATAGGGGAGGAGAAGATTTTGAAAGATAAGCTTGTTAGGTCATAGGTATAAGCCACAAGAACAACTTTTTATTGATAAGTGACTAAATGAATTACAAAATAGATGTGTCTATTTATAAACTTAAAATAACCCAAATATAGAAATAAATAATATGGGAATATATGATATAATCTTAATTAATAAGATTATATCATATATTATGTCTACCTAAAATACTATCCTGACAATCTATTGTAATATTTCAAAACTTTCCATCAAGATGAACATGTAGTCACATAAAATGTTTATCTTGCAAAATCATAAATGTGAACTACTAAGTACTAACTCAAGTATAAGCAAGCATAAGTCATTTTCTATTTCGCTATTATAGCAGACACCAAACAAAAATCATTTTCTATTTCATCGGTATAGTGGACACCAACTAAAAACCATTTTCTATTTCGCTGGCATAGCAGACACCAATCAAAAGCCATTTTCTATTCCACCGGCATAACGATTTTTTCACTCATTCAAAATCTTTACAATGTTCATTTGCTTGATGACTATAGTAAGTTCTCATTATTTTTTGTCATGAAAAAGTGTTCAAATATTCTATCTATTTTCAAGTCTTTCATTTGCAAGTTGAAAATTTGTTCGACTATAAAATTAAATTTTTTCAGTGAAATGGTGCCAAAAAATTTATTTATGCCTCCTTTCAGTCTAAACTTCAGCTTCCCGGTATTAGTCACCGCCTCTTATGCCCGCACACACCCCAACAAAATGGATCAGTTGAGCGTAAACATCATTATATTGTAAACATGAGACTCACTCTCTTAACTCATTCTCATACTATAGCAAAATTTTGGAATTTTTCCTTTGACACATATGTCTATCTAATTAACTGTCTTCCTACTTGGTTCTTGGGATTTCGTTCTTCTTATGAGGTATTTCATCATATCACTCCTATTTATAAATCTATGCATGTGTTTGAGTGTGTCACGCCCTGACCAGATTTGGTCAGATCCCTGTGATCAACTCGCCACTCTTCCGGTTTATTAAAGGGTTTCCCATTATTATAAACTATAAAGAGTAAAATATCCTTTAAACTTGCACTTTCTCTTGGAATAACATAAATTAAAACTGTATAATATTTTAAATTTGTCATACCTGTCTCACAGGCATCTTAGTTGATGGTCTTTAAGGGTAGGCTTTGCGTAATTTACTGAAAAGGATATAAGGGAGGGGTGAGTACGACTACTTTTATGAAAAAGATTTGTATCGAAGTGTGTCAAACTCCTTTCTTTCAAAAATCCTTTTTAATTCAAATCTTGGTTTTTACCACCATTTCCATATTAATCACAGTGTGTCATCACCCAACACACATCCTTCATCATGAAGGTCAAACATACATTCGCAGGCCAGCACGACCACTGAACCCACTTGTGGCTTCGAAGCAACTTTACCGGCCACCTAGATAGAAGCACGTCCACTTCTACCCTGAGAATGAGTGGATTACGCAACATCCGACCCTCAATCTAGAAATCAATTCTTCATGTTTGTATGAGGACAGAGACCTCATCCCGTCCCCACCCTGGTCTCATGCACTTAGTGCTACTCCAAATTTCGCACGGTCACCTGGTACGACGAACTGCCCTTATACCCACTAAGTCATCCAGTGCCCTTAGGACGCATCACTACCCCTCTTGGGCATCTTGATGGTCCTGTAATCACAGTGCATGCACAAACAGTATTTTCTTATCATGCCATATAATCTGTGGTGCCACTAATCCAACAACCTCGACCCTCAACTCAACCTACAGTTGTTTGTCCTGACTGGTCCGTCGACTTGTCATGTCACATTACCGCTAGTTGACTGAGTGTGTTAGTCCTGTCTTAGTACCATGGCCAAACAATTCCTTTATTTAAAGTTTTATGGCATATAACTCATGTTTGTTTATAAGCTTCTGCTTGTGCCAATTGGCCTTGGGTCCACTGTACGAGATTTTCAAAATCGGGCATATTAGCCCTCAAGTTCCAAAACCGAGGCCCCCAACCTATAAGAGCTATTCAAGCTCCCGTCAAGAAGGTCTCCCAAATCATTTAAGCATTGGCACATAGTCAGGGGAGAGCACTTTCGACAAAATATATTTTCAACTATCCATTATATCGACCGGGTATAAGGACATCTCTGCTTATAAACCCCACACATTTGAGTTAAGGAAAACCGGGAAAAGAACCAGTTAAACCGAATAAGAAAACAAAACCGGTTTACATTTGGGAATAAGCAATATGAAAATTTACAACTTTCGGTTGATCCAAAGGATTTATTAAACATTGGAAAAGAAACTTAAAACAAATTAGAAAACAAAAACCAAATTGGTTTAGGTGAACTAGATTCCATAAGAACTTCAAAGTTAAGTGTGCTTACCTTAGAGTAGTGTGAGGATGGGTGACCTTTTGGGAAGTATGATTTTTTGTAATCCGAAATTTCGGTCAAAAATTTTTATGCGAACGTACGGCTTATCATAAATAGCCATCAATTAATATATATTTAATTAATACCAATAATTTAATACCTAAATTAAATTATTGGAATTAATACAAATGATTTAATACCGAAATTAAATTATTAGAATTAATACCGAAATTAAATTATTGGAATTAATACCAATAATTTATGGCAATATTAATACTAGTAATAAATCTCGCCCATTTAATACACAGGTTTTATAACTATATAAAGAGGTCATCCCCATTTCATTCTCCTCACACCTGAACACTTCTCTCTCTCTTTACTGCTCCATTTCCCGGTAAAGCTCGAACCAGAGCTTCGACCTGAACAAAAGTCGGGCTCTTTAGAACCGGGGAGAAAACAGCTATCTGATAGCAAACTTCAGTCAATCCGAGAATCGTTGGAGAAGGGTCGACATGATGGAATAGTGAAGCAACTTCGGCGGACCGAAGCTGCCCTATTTCAGCCAAGCTGGAATCGGCCATTTCAAGCCCTGCTCAGGCCAAACCAAGCCCTCCCAACACTTCCTCAGCCTTTCCACGGCCGAATTAGGACCGAAAGGTAAGCCAATTCGGCTCCCCTTTATAATTTTCGATTGGTGCTAGAGAGAGAATCGACCAAATTTCAATGACGAAATTCTAATCCAATTCCGCATCAATTGATATAATACTTGATTTTAGGATGAACCTCAGGACGAGACCTATCTGCCCAGATCGAAAGCTCGGACTGCTGTGCCTTCACCGGTGAGTAATCGAAGCTTTCTCTCTCTATAGTCTGTTTTCCGGAAAAGCTCCATTTGACCTCGTTCCGACGTTAAAATCTGCGATTCAAAGTTTCTTAGAATCGTATGAACATACAGGAACTCAATTTCAACTCCAATTTCAATAATTAGAAGTGTTTGATCTGTTAATTTGATGAAATCAAATTCGGGAGTGTTGAAGAGTTGAAATTGGGGGAAAATTTGGGGATTTTTGAAATTCAAAGAGGTCAAAATACAATTTTATGAAATTGAGGGTTAATTGGGCATGAAAATAATGTTGGAGGACCAATTGAGGAATTTTGGAAAATTTGGGGAAAAACTTACCATTTTTGTGAAAGAAGGGCAAAATGGTAATTTTGGAAAAATTGGGGAACCAAATTGGAAATTTGAAAAATTAAACCCCTTTTTGGTGAAATTGAATAACTTGAGGTCCCACGATAAATTTTAAAAGTTACGGGACTCAATTTGAGGAAAAACTGACATTAGGGACTTAAAGTTAAAGAGAAATAACTTTAGGGACCTAATTGCAAATAACTAAAAGTTTGGGTTTTCTCATTCATTAATGAATGAAGGCTGTTATGCCGAGTAATAATGAACAAGGTTGTTCATATCGTGTAGGAACGTTAAATACCGGGAATGCCAGCAAGGACAAGCTTGCGTGAATACAAAGAACTAGTCTAGTGGAAATCACGACATTAACGAGTGAGTGGGTTTACTAACATCATACCCGGTTGGGGATGATAAGTGCCTCGATATAAAAACCCACTGTTTAGTGGTATTTTAATCATCACTACTTAGAGAAAGTGATGTGAAAGTTATGCGAAAAAAAAACTACTTATGGGTTGTAAGTAGATCATACCCGGTTGGTATGATGAGACTTCCTCGAAGGAAGTTGAAAACCCATTCATCGATTATGAACGGAGATGTCCTTATACCGATCGGTATGATGGACAGTAAAAACCTATTTTTGTCGAAAGTGCTCTCCCCTGATTGTGTGCCAATGCTTAAACAATTTGGGAGACCTTCTCGATGGGAGCTCGAATAGCTCTAATAGGCCGGAGGCCTCGGTTTTGGAACTTGGGGGCTAAATGCCTGATTTTGAAAATCTCGTACAGTGGGCCCAAGGCCAGTTGGCACGAGCAGGAGCTCATAAACGAACATGATATATGTGCCATAAAACTTAATAAGTGAATTGTTTGGCCATGGTACCAAGATAGGACCGACATGCTCAGTCAACTAGCGGCAGTGCGACATGACAGGTCGACGGACTAGTCAAGACAAACAGCTGCGGGTTGAGTTGAGAGTCGGGGCCATTGGACTAATGGCACCACAGATTACATGGCAATATAAGAAAACATTGTTTTTGCATGCACTGTGAGTACGGGATCATCAAGACGCCCATGAGGGGTAGTGATGCGTCCTAAGGGTACTGGACGACCTGGTGGCTATAAGGGTAGTTCGTCGTTCCAGGTGTTTGTGCGAAATTTGGAGTAGCACAAAGCGCATGAGAGTGGGGTGGGGACAGGATGAGGTCTCTGTCCTCATACGGACATGAAGAAGTGATTTTGGGATTGTGGGTAGGATGTCACGTGCATCCACTCATTCCCAGGGTAGAAGTGGTCGTACTTCTATCTGGGTGGCAGGAAAAGTCGCTCCGAAGCCACTAGCGGGTTCAGTAGTGATACTGACTTGCAAATGTGTGTAACCTTCATGATGAAGGATGTGTGTTGGGTGATGACACATCGTGGTAACTAAAAAATAATGGAAAAAAAAACACAAATTTTTAAATGATGGGATTTTTGAAAACAAAGTAGTCTGGCACACTCCATATAAATGTTTTTCTTAAAAGTTAAAAGCTTTTAAAAAACCCATTCACTGAGTAGTCATACTCACCCCCTCCCTTATATCCCTTTCAGGAAATCCCGGAAAGCCTCCCCTTAAAGACCATCAACTAAGATGCCTGTAAGACAGGTATGTAAAGTTTTAAATTTCATACAGTTTTGATTATGCTATTCCAAGAAAATGTACAAGTTAAAGGACGCCTTACTCTTTATGGTTTACTATAAGGGGAAACCCTTTAATAAACCGGGAGAGTGGCAGGTTGATCACGGGGATCCGACCAAACCAGGTCGGGGCATGACACCGCTCATAACTGATGAACAGGTTTTCAACTTCCTTCGAGGAAGTTTCATCATACCAACCAGGTATGATCTACTTACAACCGGTAAGTAGTTTTTTCGCATGATTTTTACATCACTTCTCTAAGTTGTGATGTTTAAAATACCACTTAGTAGTGGGTTTTCATTTCGAGGTACTTATCATCCCCAACCGGGTATGATATAAAATCCCACTCACCCGTTAACGCAGTGAATTCCACTAGATTGGTTCTTTGTATTTCACGTGAGCTTATCCCTGCTGGTATTCTCGGTACTCCATGTTCCTACACGATGTGAACATCTCGGTTCATTATCCCTTGGCCTAATAGCTTTCATTCATTCCAAATGAATGAAAAACCAAACTTTTAATCTTTAACTTTAAGTCCCTAATGCTGGTTTTTCCTCAAATTGAGTCTCGAAACTTCTAAAATTTATCTTAGTACCTCCATTTATTCAATTTCACAAAAAGGGTTTAATTTCCCAAATTTCAAATTTGGTCCCCCCAACTTTTCCAAAATTACCATTTTGACCTTCCTTTACAAAAATGGTAAGTTTTGCCCCCAAAATTCCAAAATTCCTCAATTGATCCTCTAACATTATTACCATGCCCAATTAACCCTCAATTTCAAAAAATTGCATTTTGGTCCTTCGAGTTTCGAAAATTCCTAATTTTTCCCCAATTTCAACTCCTTAACACAACCGAATTTGATTTTATCAAATTGGCCAATCAAACACTTCCAATTGTTGAAATTGAAGTTAAAATTGAGTTCATCCATATTCATACAATTCAATAGCCCTTTGAATTGCAAGTTTTGACGCCGGAACGAGCTCAAACAGAGTTTCGCCGAAAAATGGACTGTAGAGAGAGAAAGCTTACCGTCGAGGGCACAGCAGTCCGAGCTTTCAATCTGGGTAGATAGCTCTCATCATGAGATTCATCCTAGAATCAAGAATTGTATCAATTGATGCCGAATTGAGTTAGAATTTTATCATCGAAATTCGATCAGTTCTCTCTCTAGCGCCGGTTGGAAATTGTAGAGGAGGCGAAATTGGCTTACCTTTCAATCCTAATTCGGCCGTGGGAGGCCTGAGAAAGTGTTGGGAGGGCTTGGTTTGGCTTGAGGAGGGCTCGAAATGGCTGATTTCAACTAGGCCGAAATAGGGCAGCTTCGGTCTGGCGGAGCTGCTTCATTGTTCCATCACGCCGGCGCTCCTCCGGTGACCCTCAGAGCAAACAGAGACTACATGCATGTAGCTGACTTCTCTCCGCTTCTAAAGAACCCGACCTCACCTTGTTTGGCTTAGAAAAGTGCTCGAAGCTTTGGTTCAAGCTTAACCGAAAAATGGAGCAGTTAAGAGAGAATGGAGTTTTCAGGTGTGAAGAGGATGAATGGGGAGGGGCTCTTTATATAGGGAGCTCAGGAACTCGTTGGCCGTCCGTTTGGAAACTTTATAACCGACATTATTGTCCTGAAATGTAAAGAATAGAAACGTTTCTTCTTCGTTAGTGCTTCTTCGATTTTCCGGCAAGTGAACTGTGCTGTTATCTAAAGGAAGAAGACAACACTGTTCTGAACCGAACTGGACCGGTCCGAACTGAGTTCAAAGCTTAAACCAGTCGGTTCACCCCCCATTCGATCGAGTTTTTCAAATATAAAAATTTTAAAATTTATCTAAATTCATTTTCTATGCAATAGTGGTCTCAAATCTCAAATTTGAAATTTTTAAGCCACCTAGAAAAATGAATTTAGTATATAGTTCAATAGTGGTTTAAATCGGTTCAACCTGATTCAGATCTGGTTCACCTGAACTAGTTTAGTTTTCGTCTCCAATTCATCCTAAAGTACTTTTTCATGACTTTTATGACTCCTTAGGTCACTTAGGGTCCATAAAATTCCCGCTGTACCATCTCTCTATCAATTTCGGTTCATAAATCGGCTCGGTTCTTAAACCAGTTTAATCTAGTTCGGGTCCGGTTCACCCAAACCGGTCTGGTTTTTCTCTCCCACTTTGTTCTAAGGTTCCTTCCCAAGGTTTATAAATCTCTTTGGGTCACAAGGGAGTTGAAATTTCTCTAATTTGCCCATTCTCGGTTCATGAACCGGTTCAATCCATTTGGATCCGGTTCATCTAAACCGGTCTGGTTTTTCTCTTCCAATTTGTCCTAAGGTTCTTTTCCATGATTTTATGAACCCTTTGATTCACCCGAGAGTTGTAAATTTCCAAATTTCCCATTTCCTGATAATCAGGTTTGTGAATCGGTTCAGTTTTCTCACTCGGTTTTCCTCAGCTCAAAAGGGCAGGGTTTAAAGAGTGTCTCTGTTTTCCATACCTTTGTCCCTACCTGTCTCACAAACTTTAGCCCCGGTCTGCTCTTTGTATTTTTCTTGTCTATCCTTCTCATTATTTTGGGTGCCATGTTTTGGATACTTGTACTAATCGCATCTTTACCTATCGCACTATTCTTTTTAATGAAATAATATTTCCCTTCTCATTAGACAATACGTCTCCCTCTACTTCCATGGAGCACTCTAACGTTCCCCTCCGAGTCCCCCATCCTATCCTGACTCCAGTTTCAAACTAAGGTATGTCACCTCCATCTTTTTCCACTATACATGTTGACCCTCCTTCTCTAATTGTCTTTCCTACCAGCCAAGACCCTATTGTGGCACCTTTTCGTATGGTCACTCGCTCGCAAGATGACGCTATGCCTTTACTACATTTTACTATTGACCCTTCTGTATTTTTTGCCACTCCACAAAAGTCTCGAACTTATGCATAGGTATGTCGTTATGCCCCTTGGATGCATGTCATGCAAAAAGAATTATGTGTCATTCTCTACAATCACACATGCAATTTGATGCATGTACCACCTAGTTGACCCATTGTCGGTTACAAGTGGATCTACAAAATCATATAAAATCTTAATGTTTCTATTGCTCGATAAAGACTTGTCTCGTTGCCAAAATATTCTTCCAGCAACATGGTCTTGATTATAATGAGAGCTTTAGTACTATTATTAAATCGGTTACCATTCAAGTGGTTATTTCTATTGTTGTTTCAATTAATTGGCATATTCACCAATTGGATGTCAATAATGCATTTCTTCATGACCATCTTGCTCAAGAAGTCTATATGCAACAACCACCAGGTTTCGTTAGTTCTCTTTTTTCTCATTATTTTTGTCGACTTCGTAAATCACTTTATGGTTTTAAGCAGGCGCCCCACACTTGGTTTATGCACCTTAGCTCTTTTCTCACTCAATTGGATTTTTATAATTCTATTCAATTTTATAAAAAAAAGTTAAATTTTTTATAGAAAATGACATGTTTATAGTATGGAACTTGTGCCATGTCGGTAGTGTGGATACAATTGTTGTAGTATCAGAAGTGGTGCAACTGGTTGATATGTAGCTCAACCCGATAATTAGGTTGAGGCATAACATGTAATCTTACAATACGCTTGCGAATGAGTAATAATGTACCTATTAAAGTCTCTACAATGAATACTACCGAATGACTTATTAGCCTTTCCTCGAATCTCCATATATTTTCATTAATTTATAAAGTGAATAGTCTTCGTATTAAATTAGTTACCTTTGATGTATAGTTATAGCTTCTATAAATTATATGATTTATATGTTCTATAATTAAGCTAAATATTCAAATATTTATTTCTCTGAAGTTCTTTGATGTATCCCTCCTTTTATACTTTCGAACACTATCAATCATATGGCAACCTCCATACTTAATAATTTATCATAGTATGTGTGAAAACCTTTAATGGTATGGTTTTTTTCATTAATCATCTTGTTTTGTACTATGTTAATGTAAGATATTCTCACCAACACGCTTTAATAGAAAAAATTGTATTATTGTCTCATTCTATTAACTATTTAACATTATTCATTATTTCCAATATTCTTATTGTCCCCTTCATGGATTATTTATTTGTGCAATGATATTTTCTTTTTATACTAGCTCTTTCATGTAGTAATTTGTGCAATGAGATTTTCTTTTTATACCTGGTTCTTTCATGTAGTAGATCAAGTTAGTTATTAGTTCCAATTTTGTAAATCAGTCTTTATTAACTCACGAGTCTCTCTAGTACCATAAGGTCTCAAGAGGTACTTATCCCCCATAATCTCACTACTTGCTGGATAACACTTAGTTTAAAACCACTTATTATCAAAAACTTATCTCCCTTTATATTTTTATATCAATAGTTAATTATCAAAGGAATATAATCCAACACGAGTGATTTCCTATAAAGGAATCGCATCTTTTGGAACACTTACTTCTACTTTTGGTGCAATAAAATATATATAAACATTTATAAACACGGGTTGTGGTTATTCTACCACATGAAAGGTTTCCTTTTGAGATAACAATCTTGGACACATGTATCAAACAATATCTTTTGAAAGATTCATATATCTTATTTTTCATATGAACCCTACCACATATCTCCTCTTGTATCATGCCAAATGATCTACTAGTAATTATGCATCTCATAGACCATTATAGATGCCTCTTAGTTGATCCAATATTATTACATATCTTATTAGTCACAATTGCAATAATTTTATATTATTTGATATCATCTTATATATTCTTTGAAATGTACCTCTATGTCTAATATATGACTTGATATATTCAATTTGTTACCTAACATTTTTTCAACCATTACTCATTTGCTAAGTCTTACATTATGATATTTTATTTACTTACATATTTTTTTCAGTCTCACACTACTATTTTCATCTTTGTTAAGAATATGATTGAATGTTTGGAACTTTGTTTGGGTCTATAAGTATTATGGTGTCAATATCCGCATCATTCATTAATAGTTCTATGATAACAACATGGGCTACTTGTGGTTCAGTTTAACTATTGTTGTCATTTGTATAATTGATTTTTATTTTTATTTTTATGCAAGTATGGACTGTTCCTACACTAGATACTCTTTCACATGCACATGCCATGTTCTAAATTTTGGATTCGTAATATTTTGCATTTCATTTACCCACCACATACTTTTCTGCACTTCATTTCATTCTCTTATCTTCTATTACAACTTTATTTAACTTTCATTCTAAGAAAAGATATAGATTACCATTAACTTTCCTCATTTGTATTTTCTCTTCTTGTATTGATTACTTGTCTATATAGAATTGAACTTGTACATATAAAACTTTTTTTTTATAGATTTCCTTTTCTAAATCACTCATCATCCCCTCTTTATAGAGCCTTAGCTCGACTCATTTGGGGTTACATTATAACAATTAAAAAAAAAAGCTAATAATTTTGTTAGAAGTAGCTATAACATAATGCCGTAGACATTGTCGTCACTTGCTACCTCCTTAAATCAGTTAATACGATAACTTAGTCGATTGCACCTAAATCAGAAATTTGATAATCCTCAATACTTAATTGTTCATACTTCCACTCAATCATTCACATATATTCATTCATCTCAGTGGCTTATTAATCTCAATTTTACGGGCATGAAATTTTGTAGTAATTTTAAGTTAACACCGTTATCAATGTAACACTTTACTTGTTTTCCTTCTATCTTTTAATTTTTACTTTTTTATCAATTAGTTAGAATATAATCTATATATTTACATCCAAATTGGCTTATGCACTAACTATATTTCCACCGCCAAATCAATAATACAACTATATAATTTTTATAGATATGAGTTATTTATCAATACTTTTGACCTAAGTTATGCATGGACGAATTCAAAATAATAAGTATTCACAACTATATTATTATTTTGAATATTTTCATAAAAACATTATGCCCACTTTAAAATTTTTATCTATAACCTCAAACTAATCTTACCTTCATTAATTATACTCCTCACAAATTTTCATTTAAGAGTTTGAAGTTGAAGAGTTTAAATACATTGTCTTGTCATGTTTTTTTTTTCTTGTTTTTGTAAAAATAATGGGATTTATCATTTCATTAGCAGGTGATAAATAAGACAATGATATACCTATCAAGTTAAACTAATAAAAGTAACAATTACAAAAATCAATGATTAATGTTATAAATTATGCATTAAACACATTTATGTCAACTCATGATACTCCTTATAAATGTATATGAGTTTATACATGATGATCCTTCAATTGCTAAATTGGTTTCTAAAACCACTATTGAGGATCACTTAAGGCAAATTTGCAATAAAGAAGGGAAAGAGGGCCCTTGTGAGTAGTAGCTCTTCACCAATCTTGCTCCCTTGGAGGTCCCCTCCTTGTGGGACATGGTAGGTATCTAGAGAACATGGGTGGGTGGGTTGGTAGATATAGTTTCTAGTATATTTGTTTATATATATATATATATATATTTAAATTATATATAATATAAATATTAAAAATAGTGTTAATGCATTTTTACCTTGATATAAATTTAACAGAAGTTGAACAGACTAACGTCAATTATTTTGCCGAAAAAAACTAACATCAAACTATGGTAAATTTCTTGTTATTAACTGCACAAAGAAAATGGGTATTACGTGCTGTTTTTCTTGCGAGGTGTGCAAAATAAAACTGTTTTCTTACAAAGAGCAATTAAAAATAAAAAAAGAGAATAAATTCAATAAATAGATATGAAGAGGCAATTACCTTTATTTACTTTTCCTAGATATTACCTCTCGTCTCTCTCTTCCTTCTGGAATCTCCGAGGCGTGATCCGATAACGGTCCTTGCTCCTCGGTCATCAACCTCTCCGATACCGCGAGCCGGCGGTCAGAAGGTCCTGATCTTTGTGCGGACGTTTCTACTCTTAAGGAGTTTATTCATACGGACACTGTCGCAGAGGGCCATTGATTTTCTCGATCGCCGATGGAGAACTCGGTGTGCGTAAGACAGGGTTCAGACAGCGGTGACCATATTAGGTTCCTCCCTTCTATTTCGGTTAGAGATGTCAGATACAGGTAGGTCAAGTTGGCGTATTTAGCTTGCGTAGTAGTATTCGTTTCACCAGTAATTGTTTTTCGATTCATCCAAATTTGCAGAATCCTGTCATCACCTGCTTGATTTTTTAATTTGATTTGAAAAAGGTCAAATTTTGGCCACTTAAAGTGGGGAGGGGATAATTATTTAGTTTTAGGAATACTGAATTGACTATGCCAGCCGACTAAATGAAATTTCGCAGAGGTGTTGATACTTCCTGATCTTGCTGGTGAATTCTCTTTTACATTTAACCTAGTATATGCCCCAATCTATTTGTTGGTTCTCAAAATTGTCATTGATCTGTCAATTTCCCTTATAATGGATACAGAATAACCAAGGGATTTTCTCTCAACATGTGAGAATTTATTTGCCCATAGCCGATTGAACTTCTGCACTGATCAAACTGTACATTTTGAATTTTTGTAGTTGGATATGTGCTCTGATATTATCAAATTCACACAATTTTTACTACTGAAAAATGAAAAATACAGTCAAATGGGCAACCAAGAATTGCGCTGATGTTTATTCACTACATTCCTTTTATAGGTTTGTTTTAGACTAGCAAATAAAGGTTGGGCAAGGGCTATCAGTTTTTCCTGCTGAGGTGGGTGATGGAGGCGGCGGCCGCGGCCGCGGCGGAATTTGGGTTGGGTAGGTTGGGGCAACGAGAAGCTTAGTTGTTTGATTAAGGGAAGTGGGATAGTATAGATAATTACATAAACAATATAAAGCAGAATAGATGAATTCTCTTGTAATATCAAAATTGTAGGTCCCAAGCCATTCTGTGGTCACTTCAGGCATTTATTTTCACATAACCCACTCTCTCAACTTTCTCTGAAGTGGCTTGTACCATAGCATCCTTGTGGCATTAGTTTGTGTATATGCATGAGTAGATAGCGGATATATATATGGCTAGCAACTACATAATGATATCTTTGTCTTCTTGTTTTGATCCATATTAATCTTGGAAACTGCACAATTGCATGGAGGAAGAGTCAGCTAGTTTTAATCTGATTGTGAGGCAGTGAGTTCATGTCAGCTAGTTTTAATCTGATTGTGAGGCAGTGAGTTCATGTCAGCTAGTTTTAATCTGATTGTGAGGCAGTGAGTTCATGTCAGCTAGTTTTAATCTGATTGTGAGGCAGTGAGTTCATGTGACTATGAAAGGTGCCAAGGTTTATTGCTTGCTTTATTGAATGAATGCAGTTTCTAACATGACATGTCTTCTTGCTTTTGCAGCTGTGGATATTGTGGTTATGAGTTAAACCTAAGTTCCTCAAATCGAAACACATCCACCATTGGCTCCAAATACAGCAAATCCATAAAACGAGGTGTTATCTCATTCTTATATGTGGATGAGAGCAGATTTACTTTGGTCGATGAAATCCACTGCATTTCCATTCCCTTCTTCTCCAAGGACTCGTGGGGTTTATTCCGTCCAAGAACCAAACTACTTTGCCGAAAATGTGGGCACAGCATTGGAACCGCTTACAGGCAAAAGGTGTTACTGGATCAGCTTGTGTCTGATGGACCAAAATCACCTGCTTCTCGTGAAGCTTCCACTATATACAAATACGATGTTAGGATTCGGGCTTTGCAGCCTTCTTCAAATGAATTGCAGAGTCCTCATTTGATTGAATGAGCGAAACAGACAAATCTCTGTGGTTGATCCGGCAAAATCAGTAAGTAGCCTCTCAAAATAACATTGTAAAGCCAATTTCTTCAAGAATTTTCATCTTTTAAGGAGAAGCATCCACGTATATACATATATTTGTTTGTTTTTAGGCTCAGTTTTGACAAGTGATTGTTTGGGATCTCTTGTGTGATCTATAATGTGGATGGTCTTTTGTACTTGAGGGCCAACCCGAATAAACACAATTGCTCTCAGCAATTACTGGGTTTATACATGGAATGCAATGATTCCTTGTGAGCTGTGTTAGAAGAATTGGTCATGATCTCAAGACCTTTGGAGTTGCTGATTTTCGTTTTTGGAGATAACTAGTGGCTTTCCCTTCAGTAGCAGAACATACTATTGTTTCTATAATTTTTTCGCCCTTGGAAAAAGTATAATCTCTTGTTTATTAAGCATGGAGTTTGGTCAACGTCTATATATAGCGACTGTCCGGCCCCTTTGCTAACAATGACCTTCTAGGATCGTTGCTTTGCCTGCTTTGGGCCACACCCTCTCTAGATGGTGTATCGACTATACCCCAACCTTCTAGATGAAAACGGCCTCTCCTCGCACACCCCAGCTCAGACTCCTTGGCTGCGGAAGATCATGGACCGGTTGCTCCATAGAGAAAGTTGAAGCTTGGGCAGTACTTGAGGGTGTCCCATGTTGCCGTTTCCCATGGCTTGGGACGGTCCCAAGCCATTCTAGAGACGGACTCCTGGACCGTTCCTCGTACTCTAAGTCTACAGATCAGACCCCCCGCGATGCAGACTAGCTCTTCTACTAATTATGAGGATGGTTGATTCCAATAAAAACAGCATTTATCTGATAGCTCTCTATTATAGATGTTCAAACCATGTGCCATAACTCATTATTAGCGCATATCTAATGGACCGATGAAGCACATAGAGACGTGTAGCTCTATGGAAATTAGGTGAAACATAATGTCTTGTCATTTTCGTCCACTACCCATTCGAAGCTTTTATCGTCACATCTACACATTTTCTTTCGCGGAGCTGTTTGTTAGCAAACCAAAAGAAGAGAAAAACAATCGTGTGGCGTATGGCTCCACAGATACCCTTCTGGAGGGGACAAATGATGCTCGAGAAGGTCACTACACAACAAAGAGCTCGTGGGGTCCCTTTCATTAGTCAAAATCTGTTCACTCGTTCAAAGGCCTCTCAGCAGCTGGACAAGAAAAGCTTATCGCATCTCCTTCATTGCCATGATTTTCGAATCGAACTCTGGATTGCAAGCACTTATACATTCCAATCCTCTTACAAGTATGCTAACTGAAATATAATTGGAATATGAAATGAACGACTTTTGGTACGATGGATTCTACAACCAATCTGCCTTATATCAATTAAGCAGCCTATCAGCAATAGGATGTTAGACTCGACTAGTATTATTCGAATTCGATCCTCGTTTAGATCGTGTTCGAATATGCGTGGATTCGAATAGGTTATACTCAAAATTTTATTAATATCCTTTATTTATATAATTAAATGTTTAAATTTGGATAAGGTATTTAGATCTGATAAATTAACTGAGTGAATTACAATTGATTACTACAAATACGAGTTCAAATGAAATTTGGATTTTATAAAAAATATTTAAATTCAGATATGTGTAATTTCAGATCAGTTACTTATATAATCACACATATCTAAAGTTAACATGATCTATATTTTAACATTGGATGGATTGTTGTAATGGTTGAGATTTACCTTAATGATATTGAATTGATTTTTAAGAAAAGTTATCTCATTATTTAGTAGAAAAAATGTAAAGTGACTATACTATAAAATATGCAAATAAGTCAATTTCAAATGGAATTATCCATTTTTTGGTATCTTCGTAATCTTAATATGTTTCATAATCGGAAGCAACATCAAATTTAGCGGTATAAGATTACATATAAAGTAGAAATAAAAGAGAGAATGAGCGCTGTTAAAGGGTATTTTGGAAATTTGAAAAGTGAGTAAGGGCATTTTAGGAAAGTGAAAATGAGATGAAAAGATATACTCTCCCAAGTAATAATAGACAAGACATTTAAATATAATATTTAAAAATAATACGTAATAATACATGCATTCATTTTCTATTTTACCTTTAAAATGTATGGAAGATATACAACCAGGCAAAGACAGCTATAGGACAAACATCTCACGTTGGTTATATGGAGCCGTTTGGCCTCCTATGGGAGAAATTATTGTCGGCATACCCACATGTGGCCAAAGATTTGGTGAAAATTAGTCAATAATTTAATTAATTAGAATAAATGATATGCTTGATTATTTCTACCTTTATTTTATATGATCCATTTTTCAGTTTGCATTATGCATAGAATTATATTATTAATACAACTAAAAATATAATGTGTCATGAAATATTATTTAAAATAATTATACTATCATGAAATATTTTGAAAAAAAAATGTATGAGCAATTAATAAGCTAATATTTTTATGTAATTACAAATATTCATGCATATTTTAGAAAATTTTTAAAAATATGGTGGCATTCTATATAATTTATCATATTTTAAGATTTTTTAATTGCTAGTATTTTTTTATGCTATTTTCCAACTATGCATTATTCTTACATCCATCCAATTATTTATCCCAAATAAATATTATCGACTAATTAATGAGACATGTGAAACCCATCATTGTACATGGTCCTCTTACAATGTGCTATCATGCAATTATTCAAGCTCACATGAAGACCGCTCTGCAATTTGACATATGTATACAAATATTTGAAGAGATGTTTTTACTTTCCTTGTGAGCATCTTGGCATTGAGAAAGCCTTCACGTGGTAACCACGTACCATACCAAGATTGCTAGCACATTGTACATATAATTACAACCCCCAAATTAATAGAATTATATTATTTTATTATTTAATTTTAAATTATATGTACATGGTATTGTGTGAGGTGGGTGTTTGAAAATTCAACATTCAACTTGTAGTCAACACCTCGACCATTAGGAAGAAAGGAAATTGCAATCGATGGATATGAATAAACTTTACAGGTCATACAGCAGCCTGAAAACCGCAAATTTGGGGGGAGGGGAGGGGAGGGGAGGGGAGGGGAGGGAAATGACTTCAAAAGGCTAATGTCACCCTTTTTGATCTTTCTCATTCTTTGGTTCTCCTCTTTGTGAGAGACCTTATCCAGCCATTCCTCACCTTCACACCCTCCACCTTGCCGCTGACATGGCAGACACTCCCGGCCTTGCTGGTTCTCTTCCACCTGATGAGGTGGAACAGGTGACTGATCCGCTTACGCCACCTTAGCGATGATACCCGGGGCTTCGGGTGCTCGATCACACGCTTGGTGCTGGCAGTGGCCGTCTTCACGTCCTTGATCAGGGCAGAGGCAGGCGCCCTACCGACCGTGTTCCGGTTGTTCCACGGGATCCTGTTGGAGTTGTCCACAGAGACCTTGGAAGCCAGCTTGTTCTTCTCCCACGAGGCAACTCCATTGTCCTCGAATTTGATCGATATGAAGGAATCGTCTGCGCGCGCGCCCACACACACAATTATCCTTGTTAGAGCAAAAATACTAAAATTCGAATGAAAAAAAATAGATGGTCACGTCTCATTCTCATTCAGGAGGCAGCATAGACAATGTCTGGGAAAAGGCATGGAAGGATAGATAGACAGTCTGACCCACGAGAATCAGGCACACTATATAAGATCTTAGAAGAATTTTAATAACCCTTCAACACCATGAGCATGGCCCATTCAAATGAAATCCCAGTGGACATGAATATATTGAAGTAGATAAAATCGTAAAAGCACCCAATTCACGTTGTGGTTAGAAATTCATTGCAAGAAATGGAGACGGTGGCCAAACTGACAAGTGAAAGATTACCAATCACAATAAATGGGAAAGTTTGAGTAGAGAAAAGTGGGCAAAGCCGAAGAGAAGAAAGGAGGAGGCTAAAGACAGACAGAGTCGTCCCTTTAGAAAAACTTTGCAGATCTTTATACCCTTTCTTGAAAAAGAGAAAGAAGATGGACATTACTGCTTTTTTCTCAGCTGGAACATATACATATGATAAAACCATAGAAATAGATCATCTGAATTCGTTCATGGAAGTGATATATATGCATCTTATTCTGTATTTTAATGGTGACAACAGTTTTCCACTATTCGTCTTGAATAAAGCCTACTTCTGGGGCGTATTTTTTGGAATCTTGGTCTTATTTTCCATGTTTCTGTGATTCTGAGTCTTCTTCTTTTTTCTTCAAAATTCATTTATACTACTAGTTGGAAGGAAGCAAAAGAGTGATGGCATGCAGCATTTCTATGATAGAGTTATACTTTACGAGCTACAGCTACAGAGCGGTGGGAACCGATCTTAATCGCTTCTGAAAATAAAAGCAATCAGAGCCGGAGCAGCAAGTTTTACCTTCAGGACTGGAGGAGGCATCGTCGAGGCTGTCGGTTCTCCAGTGTCGGAATTCGAGACGATTGAGGAGAGTTCCGATGGCGAAGATCTTCGGGATATTGAGTGGCGGTTTCTTGGTGCTGTTGATGGAAGGATGGTGATGGTGGGCCGTGAGAGCGTGGCCAGAGATGGAACGGCGGGGGCGTCTCTGCTTCGCCGCCAAGACGACGAGTCTCTCATTCAAGCAGAGGGGACAGACGCCGACGAAGGCTACGCCGGGGTGGAAATAGCAGGAAAAAGGGCTGTCGTCTCTGTGGGCGTTCATACTCTGTTATTCGTCTCTTGGTGGAAGCAGAGCAAGGGTGAAAACAGAGAGCAATGTAAACTTTTGAGAGAGAGAGAGCTTCATTTCAGAGGACTTGCACTTTGGGTGGAAGGTTTTATCAGTGACAGGCCGTCGGGTCCCACACGAGTATTGATGATCAGAGTTGCACGATATTGACCTACTTTACCAACCTAGAGATGGACCAGAGGTTTTATGCAAATTGTCGGTATCTGTTAAGCACAGTAGATGCGGAGCTCTGGGTTATTTGATCCAGGCTTTCAATGGCATGAGAGATGGGTGTTCGTCAACTGGTTGATTCGTGCAGGAGGCGGCAACTAGTTTGGTAGACTTCTTCGTGATATTAGAACACTGCACTCCATGGGAGACTGATTTATTATTGAAGTGCATATCGTCTTTTCTTGACTTCACTCTATGGGAGACTGACTTCACTCCATGGACGACTCTGTTTGAAGACTCATTGGGATGTCTATTGCCGGGTTTGTATACGTTATTTATTTGATTTTTTTCACGAATATGATATTATTATTATTTTTATATTATTTAAAAAATGTGTTTAGGTTAAGTTAGAAGACGGGTATCAAATATTTGGATAAAATTATAATTTGGGTCAAATATTTAAAAATATCACTACTCTATTAAATTTTTAAAGAATATTGTGAGGTGTTTTCTCAAATAATTAATAATATTAAATTATCAATTACTTTAATTTTAATATTTGTCAACAAACTTGATTAGAATTTATTTTTTTACCTAACGAGATAAATATCAGATACCTTGAACTAAGGTATAATAAAACTAAAAAATTGTCATTTTTAAAATATAATATCAATCGAATTTAGAAAATTAAAAAACCAATTTCTATAGTTTAAGTGAAAAAGTCATATATTCAATTCCTAACTATACTATTAGCTCATTTTCACTACCGAGCCTATGCCATGAGGTCAACTCTATTATCTTCAAGTTATGGGAAGCTAAGATAACACAACTTAAACATTAATTAGCTGGGCCAATATAGGTTAACATACATGAGAGAATAAGGGGATATCACTTCAAAAATCTACCCACCTTCAATCTTGCCTATGGATAATTTTTTTTGAACTCATACTCTCTTTGGGTTGAAGTATTGATTTTCGACATAGTAACTTTTTATATATAGTTGTGGAGACAAGACCTTCATAGCTCTATATGAGTATATGCGGAGGGAAACAACACTTCTAGAGAATTATATGACAAGTTGGAGTTGGAGGCCAATTAAATGTATTAGTGATTATTGGTAAAAGATATTGAATAAGAGTGCGAGAGAGGGATAATGTTGCTTCATCCATTCTATTGATGTTATATTTATGTAGTATAAAGACAAATAATGAAGAATACGATAGAGTGGGGACATGATTATTATGGCTATTACGCCCTTACAAGCTCAAGAAAAGTTTATGGAGATTAAGTTTAATCCGTAGAAGAGAGAAGTCGGATGAGAAGAGAACTTTAGTAAGGAGATTTGCAAATTGAGTATCAATGCCAACGAAATGGATCTGAAGAAAACTATGGCTGACTTATTCTCGAATAAAATGGAAGTCAATTTCAATTTGCTTTGTGTAAGCATGAAAAATATGGTTAACATAGAGATAAATTGCTGACATATTATCTCACCAAATAATATGCGATCGAGTAACAAAAATGCCAAGTTCTTGGAAGAGAGACTGGAATCAAAGAAGTTCGGAGGAAGCGTTGGTGAAACTTTTGCACTTAGTTTCAGTATTGGGAGTGAGTGACTCTGTGTTATTTCCTGGAGCTCCAGAAGATCAGATTACGACCTAGAAAGATAGCAAAACCACCAACAGAGCGATAATAATCATAATTTCCGGCCTAGCCAGCATTAGAGAAGTAGTGAAAAGTAAATGGGGAATGACGCCAAAGAGTGATCTCACGGTGAATAGTGCCACGGAGATACTGAAGAATACATTTAACAACAGTCTAGTGGGTAATGATGGGTCGATACATGAATTGACAAACTTGATAAAATGCATAAAAGATGATAGGACGAGTGAAATACTGAAGTGAGCCCACAATTTGGTGGTAAGTGGTATGATTAGGAATAGTAGTCCTATCATGAAGAAAGAAATGTGGATTAGGGGCAACATGCGTGGATATAAGCTTTCAAGTGCTCATGATAACTTTGGAGAGAAAATCCCTAATATATTTGTGTTGAGTGAGATATAAGTCATATGGATGAGAATGAATTTCAATGCCGAAAAAATGATGTAGGGGCCCAAATCCTTAGGGTAAAACTCTTGTTGATGAGAATAAAGAATGGAGTGAATAGGAACATTGGGAGAGGAGAGTAATGTCATCAACATATATAAGTAAGAAAATAATAAAGCTTGAAGTGTGATGAATAAATAGTGAGCTGTCAACAATGGAACCACATACAAGGGGTTTATTTGAAGCCATAGAGAGACATGCAAAGACACCATACATTGGGATAGTAAGGATGGTCAAAGCCTAGTGGTTGATCCATATAGACCTCTTTATGGAGGTGACCATAAAGAAAGGCATTTGTGACATCCAGTTGGCGAAATGCCAATTAAAGGAGTATGCAAGGGAGAGAATTACCTGGATGGTGACAAGATTGATAATAGGGCTAAAAGCGTCATCATAATCAAGGCCTGATCATTGAGAAAACCCTTTGGCAAAAGACTAGCCTTATGTCAGGCAACACATCCATATGGATTTTTCTTAATTTTATATACCCACTTGCAACCGATAATATGACGACCAGACAGAGTGAACAATAAATTCTAGGTGTGATTGTAAACAAGGGCAGATAATTCATCATGTATAGTAGCAATCTAAGATGAGTGACGAGAAGCCTCGATATAAGTCCGTGGTTCTTGAGATGAGACAAGAAACACAATAGGGTAAATAGTAAAGTGTGTGGGTTGTAAAGAGTCATCTTAGGAGCGTGTGACCATGCAAGGAGCATGTGAAGGAACTAGGGTAGAGCCTAATGTCAAGGAAGGAGACAAGGTAGGAGAGAGCTCCTCAACATGTGAACCTAATAAATCAGCTTGGTCATGTATAAAAGGATCAAGCAACACACCTAAGTATGGTCGTGAAAACAAGAAAGGTGGTGGAAGAGAGGGAGGAGGGAGGTGTGCCGCTTAAGAGAAGGAATGGGTACTGATAGGAGGAGCAAAAGCAAAGGGAAAAATAGACACATCGAAAAGAATGGTGCAACAAGTAAAGATATGACCAATATGAGTGTCAAGACAACGATATCCCTAGTAGTTAGAGGGATACCCAAGGAAGACATATTGTCACGCCTCGACCCGGTTTGGTCAGATCCCCATGATCAACCCGTCGCTCCATTGGTTTAAGAGGGGTTTCCCCTTCTTTTAAGCAAGAGGAGCTAGACGTAATTCAAACCTTGTTCCCTAGAATAGCATAAATCAATCAACATGCAAGCTTAAAAGTGACTTTAAGCATACCTGACAGAGGGTATATCTTCACGTTTTCTATTGTCATATTTCCTTAATCCTAAAAGGGGTAAAAGAGAGGGGGGTGAGTTCTACAACTTAGTGAGCGGGTGTTGGGAGTGAGTTTTCAAGAGATCATCTTTATTCAAACCGTGCCAAGGTTTTCATTGAAAAGAAGGTTTCCTTAAAGTTCAGTTTTCAAAACTTTTTCCCATTTTCACATTAGGTGTGTTTAGTAAACAACACACACCCTTCATCAAGAAGGGTACACATATTCGCAGGTGCAGCTCGTCCACTGCACCCAATTGTGGATCAGAGTGTCTTTACCATCCACCAAGATAGAAGCCCATCCACTTCTACCTTGGATCTGAGTGGATGTTCTCAACACCCGACCTAGAGACTCGAATGCCACTCCATGTCCGTATGAGGACAAAGATCTCATCCCGACCCCACCCTGGTCTCATGCACAAGAAGCTACTCCGAGCTTCCCAATTGACTGGCACGACAAACTGCTCTTGTCATGCCCCAACCCGGTTTGGTTGGATCCTCATGAACAACCTGCCGCTCTCTTGGTTCAAGAGGAGTTTCCTCCTTCTCTAACTCGAGATGAGCTAGGCGTAATTTCAACCTTGTTCCCTGGAAAGACATATATCAAATAAAATGCAAGTTTAAGGAAAATTAAGCATACCTGACAGAGGGTAAGGCTCAGTGTTATTCTTAGTGATTTTCTCTTTTACTGAAAAAGGGATAGAAAAGAGGGGTGAGTTTCTACAACTCAGTGAATGGGTTTTCAAAAATTAACTTTTAGGAAAAAGATTTGTATTGTAGTGTGCCAGACTCCTTATTTTCTTTCAAAAATACTTTTATTTCAAATCTCTATTTTTATCACCATTTCTTATTAATCACAGTGTGTTATCACCTAACACACATCCTTTATCATGAAGGTCAATCACACAATCGTAGACCAGCCCGTCCATTGAACCCACTTGTGTTGTCGGAGTGACTTTACCAGCCACCTAGATAGAAGCACATCCACTTCTACCCTAAGAATGAGTGGATGTACACGACATCCAACCCTCAATCCCAAAATCAATTCTTCGTGTCCGTATTAGAACAAAGACCTCATCCCGACCCCACCTCGGTCTCGTGTGCAATGAAGCTACGTCGAGCTTTGCAAGGTCACCTGGTGCGACAAACTGCCCTTATATCCACCAGGTCGTCCAGGGCCCTAGGACACATCCCCACCCCTCTTGGGCATCTTGAAGGTCTCGTACACATAGTGCATGCACAATCAGTATTTTCACATCATGCCTTATAATCTGTGGTGCCACTGGTTCAATGGTCCCGACCATCAACTTAACCTACAGCTGTTTATCTTGACTAGTCCGAAGACCTGTTATTTCGCATTGCCACTAGTTGAATGAATATGTCAGTCCTGTCTTGGTACCATGGCCAAATAATTCATTTACTTAAAGTTTTATGGCATATATCTCATGTTTGTTTATGAGCTCCTACTCGTTCCAATTGGCCTATGGCCCACTGTTCGAGATTTTCAAAATCGGGCATATTAGCCCCCAAGTTTCAAACCGAGGCCCCCGACCTATAAGAGCTATTCGAGCTCCTGTCAAGAAAGTCTCCCAAATTGTTTAAGCAGTGGCACACAGTCAGGGGAGAGCACTTTCGACAAAATATATTTTCAACTATCTATCATACCAACCGGGTATAAGGATATCTCCACTCATAATCGATGAATGGGTTTTCCACTTCCTCCGAGGAAGTTTCATCATACCAACCAAGTATGATCTACTTACAACCGGTAAGTAGTTTTTTTTCCACGTGATTTTCACATTACTCCTCTAAGTTGTGATGTTTAAAATACCACTAAGTAGTGGGTTTTTATTTTGAGGTACTTATCATCCCCAACCGGGTATGATATAAAATTTCA
Organism: Trapa incisa; assembly: GCA_030064435.1. NCBI lineage: Eukaryota > Viridiplantae > Streptophyta > Magnoliopsida > Myrtales > Lythraceae > Trapa > Trapa incisa. Next base: position 2,898,356 of record CM057770.1, on the reverse strand, counting down.
CTCACCCGATTGTGCAGTGAAATTCTACTTAGTCAGTTTCCAGGGTCATCCTAAAGTCCCTTTTCACGACTTTTACTCTTTAGGTCATTCGGGGTCCCTAAATTTCCCGGTTTTCCCCCTCTCTATGGGCTTCGGTTCATAAACTAGCTTGGTTTCTTAAGCCGGTTCAATCCGGTTCAGGTACAGTTCACCCAAACTGGTTTGGTTTCTCTCTCTCAATTTGTCCTACTTTCCTTTCCAAGGTTTAGGAACCTCTTTGGGTCACTTGAGAGTTAAAATTCCTTCAACTTGCTCATTCCCCAATAATGGACTTACAAACCGATTCTATTTTCTCACTTAGTAAGACCAGTTCTTTTCTTGTTTTTCCTTAACTCCAAGGGGCGGGGTTTAAAGCCCTTATCTCCACCATGTCGTCTAGTAGCCCTTATGTCATGCCCTAACCCGGTTTGGTCGGATCCCTGTGAGCAACCTGCCACTCCCTTTGGTCCATAAAGGATTTCACCCTTCTTAAACCACGAGGAGTAAGGCGTCCTTCCTTCCTATCTTTCTTGAAATAGCATTATACAAAACTGAATATTTTAAAACAGACATACCTGTCTTACAAGGAGGACTTTAAGTTTTGGTTTCCACTTGATTACCTGAAAGGGGTAAAAAGGGAGGGGGTGAGTTCTACCACTTAGTGAATGGATGTTGGGAGTGAGTTTTCATAAACAAAACAAATTTAATTGGAGTGTGCCAAATTCCTTATTTCTTTTAAGAATGTTCTTTACTCAAATTCCAGTTTTTAAAACCTTTACCCTGCCAAGGGCAGCCTTTTCTTTTAAAAAAGGTTTTTCCTCAATTTTTAATCTTTTTTCCAAAACCTTTTTCCAAGGTTTTTCAATTCTTTTCCAAGGATTCTCAAATCCTTTCCAAGGTTTTCAAAACCTCTTTCCCATTTCTATATTAGGTGTATTTCACAAATAACATACACCCTTCATCAGGAAGGGTACACACATTCGCGAGATGTAGTTACGCCGACTGCACCCACTTGTGGATTGGAGCATTTTTACCATCCACCCTGATAGAAGTCCTTGATTTTTACCTGGAGTATGAGTGAATATCTCAGATGTTCAACCCTCAGACCCAAAAATACTTCGTGTTCATATGAGGATGGAGACCTCATCCTGATCCCACACTGGTCTCATGCGCAAGAAGCTATGTCGAGCTTTCTAACTGTTAGCACAACAAACTACCCTTATCTCCACCATGTCATCTAGTAGCCCTTAGGATGCATCACTACCTCTCTTGGGCGTCTTGATGGTCTTGTACCTCAAGTGCATGCACAAACAATAGTTTTTTCACATAACCATTTATCTTTGGTGCCACTGGTCCAATGACCCCAACTCTCAACCTGACCTGCAACTATTTCTCTAGGCCGATCCATCGACCTGGCCTTGACGCACTGCTGCAAGTCCATCGAGTATGTCGGTCCTGTCTTGGTACCATGGTAAAATCACATATCCATTTCATTAAGAGTTTTCATGGCTTTCATATCTCATGTATGTTTACGAGCTCCTGCTTGTGCCCACTGGCTTTGGGCCCATTATACATGATTTTCCAAAACCTAGCATTTTAGCCCCACAAGTTCAAAACTAGGCCTCCGACCTATCTGAGCTGTTCTAGCTCGCGACAATAAGGTCTCCCAAAAGGTTTAAATATTGGCACACAAGTTAGGGGAGAACACTTCTAATCAAAATAACATTTTCACTTCATCACACCAACCGGGTGTGATGATATCTCTGCTTACAACCGGTAAGCGGGTTTCTACTTCTTTCGAGGAAGTCCATCATACCAACTGGGTATGATCTCAACTTACAACCGGTAAGTAGGTTTTCGCTTAGTTCACACATCACTCCAACTAGGTGTGATGTCAAAATTCCACTTAAAAGTGGTTTTCCTTTCTAAAGTGCTCATCATCCCAACTAGTATGATGTACATAAGCCCACTCACCCGATAACCATGACATGTTCGTCCTCGGTTGGTTTTCCAAGTCGATGTAAGCTTTCTCTTGCTTGCATTCAGATCACACTTGTCCAAACACGATTTGGGCAGCATTATCACTTACGGTTTGGCACAATAGCCTAATCTCATAAATTATTGATAAATTGTATTTAGGTCCCTAAAGTTTATTTTTCTTGACTTTAGGTCCCTAATGCCAACTTTTGCTCAATTTGAGTCCCAAAGTTTCCCAAATTTCCCTTTGAGTCCTTATTTAACTCAAAATTGTATAAGGGGCTCATGTTTTCTAAATTTCCAATTTTGTCCCAATTTTTTAAAAATTACCATTTTGCCCATACTTTCCAAAAATGGCAATTTGGCCCCATTTGTTACAAAAATTGACCAATTGGTCCTCCAACATCTTCTCCATGGCCATTTAGCCCTCAATTTTGGGAAATTGTAAAATGGTCCCTCAATTTTACGAAATTCTCAATTTTCCCCAAAATTTCCTCCCAATTTCTCCCCTTCAAACTGATTGAATTTGATTTATTCAAATTGGCCATTCAACTGGGGCTAATTGCTCCAATTGAAGATATGGATTAGTTCTTATACTTCCATATGATTCGATTGAGCTTTGAACCGCGTTATTTGGGTCCGAATTGAGCTCAAACAGAGCTTCACCGGAAAATTGTGCGTAGAGAGTGAAAGCTTCGAAAGCTTACCGTTAGAGGTGCGACGGTCCAAACTCTCTATCGGGGAAGGTAGCTCTCTTCCTGAGGCACCTTCTAGGATCAAGAATTCCTACAATTGACCTCGAATTGAGGGAGAATTTCGTCAGTGAAATTCTACAATTTCTCTCTCTAACTCCAACCTGCAACGATTGAGGAGGGTCGAATTGGCTTACCTTTCAGCTCAATTGAGGTCATTTGAGGGTTGTGGGGATGTTGGGAGAGTTTGGTTTGGCCTGAGGAGGGCTGAATTTGGTTGAATTTACTACATGATCAGGTGAGTGAGATTTTTATATCATACCCGGTTAGGATGATAAGTAACTCAAAAATGAAAACCCACTGCTAAATGATATTTTAAACATCACACCTGAGAGGAGTGATGTGAAAATTACACGAAAAAAAATACTTAACGGATGTAAGTAGATCATACTCGGTTGGTATGATAAAACTTTCTCGAAAAAAGTGGAAAACCTATTCATCGGTTATGAGCGGAGATGTCCTCATACTCGGTTGGTATGATGGACAGTTGAAAATATATTTTGTCAGAAGTGTTTTCCTCTGACTATGTGCCACTATATAAATAATTTGGGAGACCTTCTTGACAGGAGCTTGAATAGCTCTGTTAGGCCTGAGGCCTTGGTTTTCAAACTTGGGGGCTAATATGCCAAATTGTGAAAATCTCGAATAGTGGGCCCTAGGCCAGTTGACATGAGTAGGAGCTAGTAAACAAACATGATTTATATACCATGAAAACTTAAGAAATTGAAATGTTTGGCCATAGCACCAAGACAGGACTAAAATACTCAGTTGACTAGTGGTAGTGCGACATGATAGGTCTCCGGATTAGTCAAGACAAACAGCTGCAGGTTGAGTTGAAGGTCGAGGCCGTTGAAACAGTGGCACCACAGATTATATGGCATCATATGAAAAATGTTAATTGTGCATGCACTGTATTTACGAGACCTTCAAGACGCCCAAGAGGGGTAGTGATGTGTCTTAGGGCCATGGATGACCTAGTGGATATAAGGGCAGTTAGTCGTACAAGAAGCCTTGCGAAGCTCGACGTAGCTTCAAGAGCATGAGACCTGGGTTGGGTTGGGATGAGGTCTCTGTCCTCATACAGACACTAAGAATTGTTATGGGATTGAGGGTCGGATGTTGCGAACATCCACTCATTCTCAGGGTAGAAGTGGATGTGCTTCTATCTAGGTGGCCGGTAAAGTCGCTCCGACACCACAAGTGGGTTCAGTGGACGAACTGGCATGCGATTGTGTGTTTGACCTTCATGATGAAGGATGTGTGTTGGGTGATGACACACCGTGGTTAATAAGAAATGGTGATAAAAACATAAATTTAAAATGAAAGGTTTTTAAAAGAAAATGAGGAGTCTGACACACTCTAAAACAAACATTTTCCTAAAAATTAAATTTAAAAAACCCATTCACTGAGTCATTGTACTCACCCCTCCCTTATATCCCTTTCAATAAATCCCGGAAAACCTTCCCCAATGACCATCAACTAATATGCCTATGAGACAAGTATGATCAGTTTAAAATTTTATTTAGTCTTGATTTATGTTATTCTAGAAAAGGTGCAGGATTAAAGGACGTCTTACTCTTCACAATTTATAAACAAGGGGCAACCCTTAGTAAGCCTAGAGAGTGGCGGTTGATCACGTGGATCCGTCCAAACTGGGTTGGGGCGTGACAGTCTATGTTTCACCATCCTTGGGTAGGTACTTTCTACAGGACAATCCCCTTTCCTTAACGCGAAGCAATGTCTCCCGAATACCTTGACAAATTCCTTGTATGGGTTTCGACCCGTGCACATTAGTCTTGGGCCCACTTCATGAATTTTCCAAGACTGGGCCTTTAGCCCTATTATTTTCAAATCTAAGGCCTCAAGCCTGTTAGAGTTATTCTAGCTTCCATCAAGAATATCTCCCAAAATGTTTAAGCAGTTTCACGCAGTCAAGGGAGACCTTTCCTGGAAAAATAATTTTTCAAAATAAAAAGTGATTCTCATCACCCCCAATCGGGTATAACGCTGAAAATCCCACTCATCCGGTAGTAGTGACGTAGTCGTCCCGATGAGATCTAGATTTGTGGGGCTCTCTTTTGACCGGTGATTGGGCAATCAAGTCCTACATGGTACAAGTATCCATATCAAGAGAATTAGCATAATAGGTTGCATACTTTTGTGTATTTGCACATAAAACCTCCCATTATGCCTTAATTTCATTTAGGTCACTTAAGTTTGTAACTTTACAATTAGGTCCATAGGACTTCCACTATCCCTCATGGGTCCTTAGTTTTTCCTAAAATCCCTAATTGGTCATCAATTTTCCCAAATTGTCAATTGGTCCTTAATTCCTCAAAAATTCCCAATTGGCCCTTAATTTCTAAAAAATTGTCAATTGGTCCTCCACTTTATCAAATTGCCCAATTGGACCTCAATTGGGAGTTAATTTCATGAAAATCCCCTAAATTTCCTTAAATTACAATTCGACCCCCAATTTTCCAAAAATCCCCAAATTGACTAGTTTCTTAAAAATAGCAATTTGGTCCCCAAATCACAATTTTGTTCAATTAATCCCCAAAACTTGGTTAATTGCCCTAATTAGTGATCTGAATCATCTTCCCTTTGTATCTCTCATCATTTTGAGCTTTGAAGCACTTCATTTGGCTAAAAAATGAGTTCAAATGGAGGTTCGCCGGAAAATGCAGTCTAGAGAGAGAAAGTTTCGATATCTTACTAGTGAGGGTTTGGTGACCAGAGCTCTTGCTTTCTCTTAATTGCCCTCCTTCTAGGAATCCTCCCTGGATCAAACCACGCCTAAATTGGTGGCTTGAGCATTGTGAATTTCTCAATTTAAGTTTTAGCATAAATGCATTGTGAATAGTGTTATCCGACGAGGGACGGTAGAGGGGACTTACCAACTTAGCTCAAGGAAGGTTGGGGCACATCTATGTGTGGTATAGGGAGTTCGGTTTTGTCAGAATTGGCCTAGGGAGGGCTCGACTTGAGCTCGATCAGCTTGGGTTGCTGACAGCCGAGGAGCGGCGGCACTATGCATGCTTCTCCGCTCTTTTTCGGCGGTCCTCGGACTGAAGGGAGGGTGCAACTAGGTAGAAGACTTCCTCTCGGTTCTAATGACACCGAATGCAACTTTAGAGGATGAGAAAACTCCCAATGTCGGAGTTTTGGTTTACTGCTCACTAGAAAACTAAGTACTTTAGCTTCTTCACTCGATTGTGGGATGTTGAGAATGAATGGAGTGGTACTCTTTATAAAGGGAGCTTGGAAACTGAGCAGGCTACTGGCCGGCATAGGACTCAGCCTCCAACTCAACCGTTGGCAGTCATACGGGAGCTCTTCCTAGGTTGTCAGTGGAAGCACCCTTCCCCCTCTCTCTCCTTTCTATTAGCTGACCGAGGTTGAAGAAGATGACATGGCCAGTGTGCCACATGGCGTGCTATGATTGGCTAGTTTTGTTGACGTAGCATTCCAACTCAGCCACCGCGTCAGTCATTGACCAGTTGACTGGACACGTGGCAGCCTCCCATTGGCTACTCATGTTTGTGTGGCAGGCTAACTAGTCATTTACTAACCGTTGACCAGAAGCATGGTAGCCTCCCATTAGTTGCTTGTGTCTACATGGCTACTGACTGGGTGCCGCTGACCATTGACTGCTCCGATCTAACTCGGTTCGATGGCTCGAATTCGAAAATCAAACGGTTTAGGCTCGATTCGACCAATTTTATCGAAATTAAAAATTTCTAAATTCATTTTCTATCTAATGGTGGCCTCAATTTTCCAATTTGACATTTCTAAGCCACCTAGAAAAATGAATCATTGAATCAATTCACTATGGTTTGATCTGGTTTAGGTTCGATTCACCCTGAACGAGTCCAATTTTCTCATCCAATTCACTTCATGGTTCTTCCCCATGATTTTTGTGATTTTTTGGTCACCTAGGATTTTTCAATTTTCCATTTTAACCCTTTTTTTTTTTACTATTTTTGGTTCATTAATCGGCTAGGTTTTCTCATGGAAATTGACCGGTTCTTCTCCCCGCTTCCTTGGTCCAAGGGGACGAGTCTCACACTTTCTCTCTTTAGAGCTATTTTTTGGCGAAACTTCATTTGAGCTCATTTCTAAGCCAAATGAGATGTTTCAAAGCTTGAAATGACGAGGGAGACATAGGGAAGATGATCCCAACCATGAATGTGAACAATTGCCCAAGTTTGGGTGGCCAATTGAATGAAATAATTTTTCGGAGTCAAATTGCAAGTTTTTGAAAAATTGGGCATTTTGGAAATTTTGGAAAAATTGGGGGCCGAATTTTAATTTGAGAAAAATGTGAGGATTTTCATGAAATTAACTCCCAATTGAGGTCCAATTGGATGAAATTGAACACCAATTGGCAATTTTTGTAAATTTAAGGACTAATTGGTAATTTTGGATAAATTAGGGACTGATTGGTAATTTTGGAAAATTAAGGACCTAAAATGAATTTTAGAGACCCTAGGGACTTAATTAAAAATAATTGAGCATTATGGACCTAAAGTCAAAGATTTTGAACGTTAGGGACCTAATTACAATAATGCATAAATTAAGAGCCTTTTTGCCAAACTGTACTTATGGGAACACTCTTACCATTTAGGATCTAGTTGCACGAGTACTTGTGAAGAGGAGCACATCCACTATTTGGACTCGTCCCAGCTAATGGGTGAGTGAGACCTTTTTAACATCATACCCGTTTGGGGTAATAAGCACATTTTCTAAGTTAAAAATCCATTGTGAGTAGAGGTTTTGGCATCATACCCAGTTAGTGGGATAAATGCCCTCTTTGAAAATTTAAAATTGTTTTCTAGGAAAGAATCTCCATTGACGGTGTGCAATTGCTTAAAAATTTTGGGAGACTTTTCTAATAAGAGTTGGGATAGCTCTAATAGATCGGAGGCCTCGGTTTTGAACTTATAGGGCATAAGGCCTAGTTTTGAAAAAAGTCGTGAAGTAGGCCCAGGGCCAGTGGGCACGAGCTGGAGCCCGTAAACAAAAGATAATTAAAAGAGCCACGAAAAACTTTCATAATTGGCTAATTGTGTGAATTGCCACGGTGTTGAATCCAGACCGACAAGACTCAATGGGTTAGTGGCAGTGTGCCAAGAATAGGTTGACGGACTAGTTAGGCAAACAACTATGCAACCCAAGATGAGGGTCGGGGCCGTCGAACCGTTGGCACCAAAGATAATGAATTTTAAATCCTAAAATTGTTGTTTGTGCAGGTGCTGGATAACCAAGATACGATAATGGCAGTTTTGTTGTGCCAGTGAGTCATTAAGCTCGGAGTAGCTTCCTACGCAGTGAAGATGAGGCCTCATCCCATATAGCGAACACGAAGTACATTTGGGTCTGAGGGTCAGACAGGTAACGTCCACTCAGATTTAGTGTAGAAGTCGAGGACTTCTATCTAAGTGGACGGTAAAGGCGCTTTGATCCCCAAGTGGGTGCAGTCGGAGTATTGCATTTGTAAACGTTTGTACCCTTTATGATAAAGGGTGCGTGTTTGTTTGTTAAACACCTCCCGAGCATGGGGAAGTGTTAAAAGAGCTGAACTCACTAAATAGTGAATTAAAATGATGATTCGAAAGTTGTTTTTTTAAACTCACCCTAACCCTTGCTCACTAAGTTGTAGAAACTCACCCACTCCCATTAAACCTTTATCAAGAAAGGAGACAACCCTCAAATAGACTCATTGCCAAGCCCTTAATTTAGGTATTTTAAATTTTAAGCTATTAAGTTTTGTATAATGCTATTCTAGGGAATAAATGACGATGATACGCCTGACTGCTCACGGTCTTGGAAGGGAAAACACTTCTTGGACCAATAGGAGTGGCAGGTTGCTCACGGGGTTCTGACCAAACCGGATCAAAGCGTGGCAACTTTAGTGGTATTAGAGCGAGGTTCCATCGAATTCATTATCATGACTATGTAGTATAAAACTAAACAAAACTACCCACCTTGTTGGAACAATGGCCCCAAGAAATGTTGCCAAATAAACCCGCGCTGCCACAGTCACCATGAAAACTGTGGAAAGTCCTATCCCAAATTGGGAATGAGTCAAGGAACCAAGAAGACTAGGAGGGCTAGAGCTAATATACTTGGAGTAGCCCCTCAGTAGAGAAGACTCCATGAGGAGTTTGTCAGGGTGTTCAGAAAACCTCACTTCCTGCAAGGAAAGGGGGACTACCCTATAGGAAGAGCACTCCCCAAGAACAGTGCGATACCAAACCACAAGCAGACCCCAAGGAAAAGTCCCAAATGCCCGAGGTGTAGGAGGAGCCACAAAGGCCCACGCAAGGAAATGATCTGTTACAGGTGTGGACAATGGGGACACTACGTGAGAAAGTATCCAATGCTACTAAGGGCAGGTGCCAAAATAACCTGTTATAGGTGTGAAGCAATAGGACATATGGTGAAGGACTGTCACACACCCTAAGGATTGAGAGCAAGACCTTTTAAGAACAACACTTCCTCGACTACCGGGGTCCGAAAGGATGAAAGATAGGAGGCCACCCCAAGAACCACAACTCCAACTAGGAATTTCAACCTCACCTAGGAGGAAGCTTGTCAATACCCTAGTATAGTAGTGGGTACTCCCCGACATTTCATATCTACTATCTCCCTTTAAGAGAGACAAAGCACCAAATGTATTGTATTCCTTCTCAGATAATGAATAAAAACTTCAAGTTCCTAAAAGCTCTACCTCTCAAATAATGATGCGATCTTGTGCCTCAACTATATGAGGAGGGGTCCCGGAAGGCAAGAAGGACCAAAGGTAGGACCTTGAGAAACTGCAAAATGGAGCAAGGTACAAATGAAGAGAACTTTTTCCTTAAGGGAAGTTACAAGCCATCTAGGAACAAAGAGGGAAACGCCTCCATAAGAGAAGGCAAATTTCGAATGTCGGATACCGAACAGGATGTCATGTTATGGCGAAGTGTAACTCACATGGAAAAAGGGAAGGAGAAACCAGGTAGGATTATAAACGAACCTAATGGTAAGAAACGACTAGCAACTGGAGGATGATCGAGGATAAACGATACCCTAAGAAGGATAGGGAAGTAGCAATAACTACACCCTAAATGGCGACAGGATGTGCATTAGGAATGGGCGAACTCATCAAACAATTCTCTCACAACTATTGGATAAAGAGTGTAGTAGGGACGACGTAGTTAATGAACTAATCTACATGAGAATCATGGATTAAAACCCCGGTGAAGAAGGGAGAAGTGGAAAGGACCAACGTCAAAAAGGAAGGATGAAGGAAATCCTTATAGAAATCAATGGCTAAAAGAGATGGGTGACCACACTCAAGCCACAAGAAGGATTAAGTAAGGCACTCACAAGGTGGTCAAGGGACCTTAAAACAAAAAGAATTTCTCCCTAAAAAAGTAAACTTATACGGGATACAAGTAGGAATAAGGATGGGTACTAAGGGACATTCTCGCAAAAATTTCCAAAGAAAGGGTAAACAAGAAGGATGACATCAAAGGATGTCACAAATTTGCTCTAGGGTTGGATACCCTTATAGACAAAAGAAAGGGAGTCCTGGAGAAGTATATACGTGCCAGTCCACGCCCACTTAATAGAACCCAATATTGGATGGTAGGGCATAGTGTGGAGTCCATGAAATAATACCTGACAATCGGAAGTTCCTTGGATAGGAAATAAAGGATGGTGAAGGATAAAAAGTGGATGAATGCACAAATTCAAAAAGGTGTAAGGATGTGAAGGAAGGAAACCTTCAAGAAATAGTAAGAAGGTCGAATGTGTAGTTCCAAAGATGGAAGTCTCTACTTCAAAGGACAAGACTGGAAAATGGGAAAAAAAAAAAAGAAACTCCCCAAGATGGAACCAAGGAATCATCAAGTATACTACAAGGGAGTACCTAGGAGTGGGAGGAGAGTAACTGCGAAACGTTCACGAATAAGTATGTCGATAAGTTAAGAAGTGACCGTGAAACCCAATGATTGGAACTGAGAATGCCCAATAAGGAGGTTGGTAATGATGAAAAAAATAAGGAAAGCTCAAACGATCATGAAAGGCATGACGTCAAATGTAAAGGGACAATTGGATAACACTGAAGGTAGTTAAGGAATACTACCAAATGCTTAGAAGGGACTATACCATACGGTCCCTAAAAAGTTGGAAAGTTAGGAGCAATTATCGGAGGAATTTTCTAGAAATATAATGGACAAGGACAGTTCTATAGTATGTAAAATTGTAAGGAACATGTAGGTCCAACAGTCCCAAGAAAGGGTGACTCAAGTATTAAAGAATGGATTAATAGACCGATATAAGATGAAAAGGGGATAACGTCAATACCCACGAAAATAAGTACGAAAAGCTCGAAAGGACGCCTGGGTAAAGAGTTTCAATAACTAAGGGAATAAATAGACACGGGGACGGTCAGACATCTTGGAACTCCCAATCTTGTGATCTGGACAAAAGTCCTCAAGAGGAAGGGTCTTACCCTTAAGCAACTTAAGATTTTACCTAAGAGATACCTTTAGGCCGATGGGTAAGACAAGCTTATTGTAATAAGTTCCATGGAATATGTGGATAATCGAAGGGAAAAGAAATCCCTTAAGTATGTTATCTAAAGGACTAAATAAAAGATGAAATTATAGTGGTATTTTGCTCAAAGAAAGAGCGTATGAGCAAGGAAACGTTCAAAGAAAAGAAAGTGGGAGGTTGGATTACCACAAAATTCTTCTCCTCATGCGCAAATACTAAATCATGTCATTAAGAGCGATGAAAAATAAGTGATAAAAAGATACCCCAAGACATGGAGAGGAAAGATACCTAGAGGGCGGACAAGCATAAAGAATGTCCAAAGCATATACAACCAAGATGGGGACGTACCCCACAGTGTCATATCGAAGCAAACCCCAAGTGGACATCAAAGGTAATTATTCCCTATGTAAAGGATGTATAATTAAGTTTTGGGGACAAAACTCCTAAAAGGTGAGTAGAGTTGTAAAACCCATCCTCTTGTACCAAGGAAATAAAAATTTTTCAAAAGTAAACTGAGAACCTAAGTGAACCAGAATTATTAAAGAAGGGTTAAAGCGGGAATTGGGAAAATCCGAAGTAACCAAAAAACCACAAAAATCATGGAGAAGAACCATGAAGTGTATTGGATGGGAAAACCAGACCGATTTAGGGTGAATCGGACCCGAACTGGGTCGAATCAGGTTGAACCGTGATGAACCAGTTTAACAATTCATTTTTCTAGGTGGTTTAAAATGTCAATTTGGAAAATTGAGACCACCGTTAGATAGAAAAATAATTTAGATTAATTTAGAAAATTTTAATTTTTAGAAAACGGTCGAATCAGGCCTGAACCGGCCGATTTTTGTTTTTGGGTCACCAAACCCAGTCAGACCGGACTGGTCAACGGTTCAGCCGGTCAACAACCAGTCAGCATGTGCGACCATTCAGCGCGTGACATGTGGTGAAGCACGTCGAGTAAGCTACTCAATCAGCGCTTGCAAGCACTGATCAATAAGGAGGTGACATGTGTCATCAGTCAATGGTTAAAGGAAGAAAATCCACCTCAATAATGACCGACCAATAGGAGAGCGACACGTGTCCCGGTCAACGATCAACGGAAACCCAGTCAGCAGCCATGTCGACATTGAGAGCCAATGGGAGGCTGCTACATGTCCGGTCAACGGGTCAAAAGCTGACTAGGCTGCTAAGTCAGAAGCCATGTCAGCCAAGACAACCAATTAGGATGCACTATGTGGCACATTCGCACATGCGAAGCCACACGTGCATAATAGTGTCGTCTTCAACTTAGCAGCTGAGAGGAGAGAGAGAGGATAGGTTGGTCGCCGAAAATCTGACGACCAATAAATGCCTCCAATTTCGACCATAAATGGAGCAATTGAGGCCTAGTGATTGAGGGACAGATAAATATGCCAGTACCTGAGCTCTCTATATAAAGAGCTCCTTCCCATTCGTCTTCCTCATCTCTCAAATGCTTGGAGAAGACAAAGTGCTTAGTTTTTCGGCGAAGCTCGAATCAGAGCTTCGATTTGGGCACTTTTCTCCACCTTAGAAGGTGAATTCAGATTCTTTAGAATCCTAAGGAAGTCAGCTACCCGACCACAGTTTCCATTTAGCTCAAGGATCGTCAGAGAGGCGTCCACGAGTTCGCACAGTACCATTACTCCACGGCAATTGGTAACTCGAGCTGCTCGAGCCTAATTCTAGCCCTCCCTAACCAATTCTGGCCAAACCGAGCTTCCCATACCACCCATAGAGGTGACCCGACCTTCTATGAGCAAAATTGGTGAGTCCCCTCCATCGCCCTCCGCTAGAAAATATTGTTCTCGATGCATTTATACTAAAATTTAAATTATGAAATTCGTACTCCCCAGGTCACCAATTGAGGCGTGGTTTGATCAAGGAAGGATCACTAAGAAGAGTGCAATCCCTTGGAATCGGAAGCTTCGATTGTCGGTCCTCTACTAGTAAGTAATCGAAGCTTTCTCTCTCTAGAGCTATTTTTCGACGAAACTTCGTTTGAGCTCATTTCTAAGCCAAATGAGGTTTTCAAAGCTTGAAATGACAAGGGAGACATAGGGAAGATAATCTCGACCATGAATAGGAACAATTGCTCAAGTTTGGGTGGCCAATTGAATAAAATAAGTTTTCGGGGTCAAATTGCAAGCTTTGGAAAAATTGGGCAATTTGGGAATTTTGGGAAAATTGGGGGCAAATTGTAATTTGAGGAAAATTGGAGGATTTTCATGAAATTAACTCACAATTGAGGTCCAATTGGGAAATTGGATGAAATTGAGGACCAATTGGTAATATTTATAAATTTAAGGCCATTTGGAAATTTTGGATAAATTAGGGACCAATTGGTAATTTTAGAAAAATTAAGAACCTATTGATGATTTTTGAAAATTAAGGATCTAAAAGGGATTTTGGAAACCCTAGGGACTTAATTAAAAGTAATTGAGCATTAGGGACCTAAAGTCAAAGATTTTGAACTTTAGGGACCTAATTTTAATAAGGCATAAATTAAAGGCCTTTTTGCCAAACTGTACTTATGGGTACACTGGGACCATATAGGATTTGGTTGCATGAGTATTTGTGCAGAGGAGCACATCCAAGACTTGGACATTTGGATGGGATGAACACATTATAGCTAACGGGTGAGTGAGACCTTTTAAACATTATACCTGATTGGGGTGATTAGCACTTTTCTAAATAAAAAATTTAGTGTGAGTGGAGGTTTTGGCATAATACCCGGTTAGGGGGGTAAATGTCCTCATTGAAAATTTAAAACCATTTTCTAGAAAAAAGATCTCCCCTGATTGTATGCAACTCCTTAAAAATTTTTGGAGACTTTTCTGATGAGAGCTGGGACAGCTTCAGCAGGTCAGAGGCCTTGATTTTTAACTTATAAGGCATAAGGCCCAGTTTTGAAAAAACTCGTGAAGTGGGCCCAATGCTAGTGAGCACGGGTTGGAGCCCGTAGACAAAAGATGATTAAAAGAGCCATGAAAAACTTTCATAATTGGCTAATTGTGTGAATTTTCACGTGCCAATTTTGGACTGAAAATACTTGATGGGCTAGTGGTAGTGCGCCAAGGCCAGGTTGACAGACCGGTCACACAAGCAACTATGGAGCCCAAGATAAGGATAGGGGTCGTCGAGTCGTTGGCACCATAGATAATAGATTTTAAATCCCAAAACTATTGTTTGTGCATGCACTATGATACGGGACCATCGAGATGCCCAAGAGGGGTAGTGTTGGTTCTAAGGGCTGTTGGATAATCAGGATGCGATAAAAGCAGTTTCGTTGTGCTAGTGAGTCTTGAAGCTCGAAGTAGCTTCCTGCATAAAGACTAGAGCAGGGTCAGGATGAGGTCTCGTCACACATAGTGAACACAAAGTACATTCAGGTCTGAGGGTCAGACGGGTAACATACACTCAAACTCAGGGTAGAAGTCGAGTACTTATATCTGGGTGGACAATAAATGCACTCTGATCCCCAAGTGGGTGCAGTCGGAGTATTGCATTTGCGAACATTTGTACCCTTTATGATAAAGGGTGTGCGTTTGTTTGGTAAACACCTTCCGAGCAAGGGTAAGTGTTAAAAGAGCTTAACTCACCGAACAGTGAATTAAAATGATGATTTGAAAGTTGTTTTTTTTTTTAAACTCACCCCTCCCTTTAAACCTTTTTCAGGAAAGGAGACAACCCTAAGAGAAACTTGTTGCCAAGCCCTTAATTCAGGTATTTTAAATTTGAAGCTATTAAGTTTTGTGTAATATTATTATAGGGAACAATGACGAAGATACGCTTGACTTCTCACGATCTTGGAAGGGGAAACTCTTCCTGTACCAATAGGAGTGGTGTGTTGCTCACGAGGTTCCGACCAAACTAGGTCGGGGCGTGATACACACCGCTCTCCCGCACACCTTGGGCAATTAGACCCGCACACAAGTGGGCTACTTAGGCCTCGCATAAGAAATATAAAGCACCCTAGGATGCACTGCCTCACGAGATGACACCAATCAAGGATTGGAGTGAAGAGGTTGTGAACCTTCGCTGCACTCACAATTGGTGTTCTAAGCACCAGGGTCATAGCTGCATTACTGCCTCTCACCGGCCTATGGCTCCTACACTTACAACTCATCCCACCATCTACCTGTCATAGAGGTGTACTCGAATGGTACCCGTATGTGTCATGGGTGTCCCAAGAAAACATGTAAGTACTCACATTATGTCTCCCCCGTCCCCTTTCCATTTTTCCCTCTAATGATGGCAGCACCACCGCTTAGGTGCCCCTCCCTCACCCCCACCACCAAATATTGGCTTTAATAATATGACTCACAATCATATTATGGCAAACATGTCCATTTCTTGTAATGGTGTCACACTTACAACGTTACTAGGAGGTTGTGCAACATATGCTATCTCCCCATCACTTAACACACCAAATTCTTTCCACCAATTTTATGCTAAAAACATACTTTTAAACATGGGAGGTCAGGCCTCTTTGGATTCTCCCATTTTCTTTAGATGAATGCACAATCAACGAGAGCCCGACTTTACGTGAGCCAGCTTCCCTTTTCAAGCAACTAGCTAATCGACCCTAGGCTCGGGTTTCATTGTATAAACGGGCCCGATAACAATCATAGCAAGCATATCATACATATCGTGAGTTTGACCCCGAGCGGCCCTCTCCCCAATTTCACACAAGGCACAAGCCAAATCTATGCTTTTCCTCGGTTTCTCAAAAACTGACATTCATCTAGCCTTCAGTTCTCATGATCGGTTCTACTTTCAAAATGATCTTCGATTTAGTGGGCATGCTTCTTACCAATTCACACTTCTTATATCAGTTATCATAGTTCAACTTAAATATTAAAGCACACACGATCATACAAAATCAAGCAAATAGCTCGGTCGGTCCAATAGGACGTGCCATCAATGATGGAATTTAAACAAAACTCACTCACCTTGTTAACAGAACTTTTTCATTCTATGATGCATCAAGAATTCACTTTGATTCTGTTTTGATGCTCTTTGCATTTTCTACACGGTGTAGAAACCCCATGGTCAGTCTTTCTACTGATCTCCTATACTTACTCCAACCGTACTCTTCCTATGTTCCTTATCCTTTTTAAGGTTACTCTTTTCGGACCTAAGACTTTTCTTATGTCTTTCCAAATTAGTCCCTAAAGTTCCTTTGGATCCCATTTAGGTCCCAATAGATATTGGAAATAATTGCAAGCCCTATTTCTCTTTTATTGCCAAATAGGCACTAAGTTTTGGCAAAATTACAATTTTGTCCCTCAACACGAGGACTTGGGTTACGGGATCCTTTTGACCCCCAAATTCCCTATATAGGTCCATAAACTTCTTTTTATTATGTTTTAGTCATTGTACTTCCCAAAAGTCCACTTTGGCCATGCAAAAGTTCATATTTGCACTTCGACCCCAAATTTTGCATTTATTGCAAAAAAGTCCTTAAAACTTTCCGGATAGGCAAAATCGATCCCAAAACCTCATCAAACTTCCCAATCAACCCTACCCCTTTATTTAGAGCGTTAGGAAGACCCCATAAAAAGCTTATTCTTAATTGGGTCCCCTAACTTTCAAATCTTTACACTTTGACCCAAAATTCAAGTATCTCCAAAAATTCTCAAATTAAGTGGGGAGGTCCCCTGGCCTTCCTCTACCCTGTCGTATGGTTGGGTTGGCTGGCATTGGCCGAAATTTCTTCGACCAAGCTCGATTAGGAAAGTCAACCCAACCCATAGTAAATTGGGTTGATGTCGAAAACTCACCGAAGGCAGCACGTCGGACGTCAAAGTCAATGGGGTTGGAAAGTTGACACTCCCATGAGTCTATAGCCACTTGAACTGACTCAATTGGTGGTTTTTAGCTCCTGCAATTGACGTTTTAGACAGATGGGTATCTTTGCCCATGATCTAATACTTCTAAGATATAATTCATACCATTTTTAGATCAATTTGGGTAAATTTAGTGGCTATGGAAAGCTGGTGGTGCAAGGGACTCACTTAATTTTTCTCAGCTCACGAGCACCGTCAAAGCCATCGGAATTGGACCTGAAAACATGTGTTCTATTTATGTTCGCCAGAGATCGATTATTGTGCGATCTCGCACCAGTAGAGGAAGAGCTAGAGGTCAAGATGGGCGGCGATGGGAAGTTGAGGTGCTCAACTCTCTAGGGATACCAAAAACATTGTTTGGAGGTGGTCGGATGGTGAAGTTATGGTTTTTGGTAATGAGGTCACTAGAGTTGGTAGCAATCGGTGGTTAGGAGAGAATTCTGAGCAATTGTTGGTGAGGTAGTATCCCCAATTTATATGGTTGTGTTCTAGACCTCCGTGGTAATACATTTATATCTTTCTTTCATTAATTCATAGTTTGTGGTACTAACAATTAATTAATTTCCCCAAGCAGTGGAGTCGGTGGGTTAACTGATGAGGTGTCAGGTAAAACATAGGATTTGGGTCTGGGAGTCAGGCGAGGAAGACAACACACATGCGTGAGGCCATGCGTACACCTAGCTTCCCGTTGACCAATTTGGCACTGTAGCGAACCTGTTTCCAATGAGTTTCTCAGTTGATTCAGCGATTTTTTGCCTGGTTCACCTTCTTCCAGGTCAGTTCTTGATAAAGTAAAAATATCTAAAATTTTTACTTTCCATTTTCTATTGAATTGACTCTAGAACCGCCAAATTTAGATTTATTTTTACCCCTTAAAGATTGTGGGGTTTTGTGACTCTATCTAGCTTGAATCCAGTTCAAACCGGATTTCTCTTAATCCTTGATTTAGGGTCCCACAATCCTACTAAATATTTCTTTTAGCCCTATTTCATCACTAATAGCCTCTCATTGACCTGTTTACTCCTAGTTCGGTCTACTCCCCGATTACCCACTTTCCAGTTCGATCCACTTGTCTATAAAGTTACGATTTTTCTTGGTTTTACAATATCACTATTATCATTTGGTTTCTATGGTAGCTGAAAAATAAATTATTTCCCCATATTTTCAATTTATGTTCTTTCCTAGTGATTATTTGTCTCATCTATTAAGGAGTTTCTCCTTTAAATTTTAGTGTTATAATAGAAATATGCAACATTCTTTTCATAATATTTAAGGTTGATGAAATGAGGTGAGATTAGGTTGTCCGCTTATGTTTTTCTTACTAATTTAGAATTAGTTTTTTTTTAATTTTTTCAAATGCAAGTGATAATTAATCAATTGATACATGGTTGGGAGGTTCAATGTTTTGTCCAAGACAAAATTCTCTCAATTCCCAAAGTTCCTTAAGGAGTGTGACGAGTATGAGCTTCCATATTTTAGTACAGGATTGATGAGAACTGGGCTCACCTAAGAATTATTGTAATCCTACGTTTAGATTGTATTTGTTTTCTATTTCTTATGTTTGCTTATTATATGTTATTGTATTCAATACACTCTCTATTGTTTGTCCACATGTTATTTTAATTTTTTCTTAGACCGTTATATGTGTACATTGACATCTTTTTCTATTCATTCACTATCCATTTGGATTTGATTAAATCTTATTGTTTTATTTAGAGTTATATAATATAAAATATTATATCCAAATTATATCCCTTTAAATTTAAATATAAATTTATTAAAATATCACTTAAACTTATTTAGAGTACTTCATTTTCAATTAAAATTTACATTTAATTTTAAAATAATTAAATAATTATCTCAATTAATGTATTATACCATTTCTATTATTGATTAATTTTCTTACTAATTTAATTTTGAGTCAAAAATTTTAAATTTTAAATATATAGTATTACATTTACAACTTATTTATTCGAGATAATTCTAATTCATTAACGGAGATAACCCTATTGTAATATTGAGATGGAATAATAGTTATAATTACTCGATAAATCGAGTCGATATGTTAAATAACTAATTTGTCACGTGACGTGTAGCGATTAGTTGCTTGACCATTTAACGTTTTATGATTAATTGCAGCATTCGATACGATAATTTGGTCCAATTTGTTGTACTACAATATTTAGAACAATTTTTAGTGAATTTTTCTACCGATTTAGTTAATTTTGATTATTTTTTTTTTGCCTCGATCATCCAAAATTTGACTGATTATTAAATCAATTTTTTTCTAAATTTTTTTTCTTAATTATAGAATAAAAAAATATATTTTTATCCTATTTGATTTTTTTTAATTTTGAAATGTTATATACTCGAGGTTTATCCTAATTTTAAAACTATATTTTTTTCTAATTATTCAACTATTCGTACTTTAGATTTCATGTCCTATATTACGTATCAAATAATAACTCTCAAATTTTATATTTTTGAACGTGTCGATTCAACTAAATTTTTTTATTTAGTTTGATTTTATTTTTCAATCTTATTTATTTTCTAATATTGACCTTTCGAATATTAATATTGATAGTAAAATAATTGGATGTTATAAAATTCTACCTCAAATGGTGTACAAGTATACTATTAGTTATGAATTGTAGAAGTTTTCCAATATGTATTATTATATTTCATTTACCTTTTACTTCACTTTCTAAATTATCTTCTAATTTTACTCTATGCCGAAACTTATAATCAATTTGACAAAACCAATTAACATTATTACTTATATGGTTACTACAGCTGAGCGCTCAACCTCTAAACCTCATGTTTCTTAATTTGCAATATTGAAAACATATTCTTCACTTTGTTGACTGTGCATCTTTATTTATTGCATCTTTATTTATTGCACCAGCAGACTACTTTGTAGTTCACTTATCATAACCAAAGTAGGTTTTGAACTTACTCAAATTGTTTTATCTAAGATTTCATGTTGGTTATGATGGGTAGTTCTCTTCCTGTTAGCATGGTGTGCTTGGTTAGCTGACCTGCCACATGTATCACTCGTGCCCGGTAACATGAACGATCCGTGACCTTAGAGGATCACTACTACGGAAAGTAGAAAATCATGTAAGATAATAGCTTCAGTAATGAGGCGCTTCGGTATTCGAACTAACACAAATCAATCGTAATTTTACTTAGAATTAAAATTTTATAAATATATCTTTATTTCCATCCCTAAAAAATAAAATTTTACTAGTGCGTGAGTTTAATTTTACAGAAACAATGGTCCTCATACGTGGGCGTACACACAATTTAGCTCCAAAAGCAAATGTCCGTTTCATCCTAATATATATATATATATATGTGTGTGTGTGTGTGTGTTTGGTATTGTCATGCCAAACTCGAAAATGATAGAAGAAAAAAAGGTAAAGAAAGGGTTTGTAAGTTGGGAGTTGGGAAAGGAGGGCAGAGAATGGAGATAGAGGGAGAAAGATGTTTGGGTCCATCAAGGAAGACTCTAAGCGCCAAGGAAGAATGGAAACATCCATACACACCTCTCTCAGCCCCATGTGACCATTTTCCTTTTAGTTTGTCTGTTCCCATCACACTTTTTCTTTTCACCCTTTTAGATGCTTCTTCCATGGAGGTCCATTGATTCCCCTCCCCACTTTTTCCTCCATCTTACATTCATTAGTCTTATCTGATTTCGTCGTTCCCACATGCTCTTCTTCCAGCATGAAAAGAGCATAACCTACCCATACCGGATGCGTACTCAGAACCACGCATGATTTTATTTCTTTGATTCAAGATGATGGGACAGTTGGCAGAGATCTTGGCTTGATACGACTAGCAATCAGGTCATATATACTGTGTTTGTAGGTTGTGCTTGATGTTTATGGCTTGCATGACAACTAATCCGGACTGTAAATCTCTCCACCAGGAAGAAAAGGGAGCCAAGGAAAATGCATATTTACTTCATATCGTTTCAATTCAGCAAGAGCATCGTGCTTATCTACTTGTCCCCTCCGTGAATGTGTGGAGCATTCATTTAGGTAATGAATCTCAAGTGAGTCCTCCAACTTGGAGAAAGAGTAATAGATTAAACTATAATCTAACCTCATAGGAAAAACTATATTAACTATTACCAAATCTAATCATTTTTAAAACGAGTGCTGAAAAAATTAATATTATATTAATATAGAATTATAGTGAATTTATAAGTTTATTATAATATTCTCTAATATCTACTTCACTTATAATTATTATTCCCATATGAAAAGAATAATATATTACTTATAAATGATTCGTGATTACATGCGAGAATAAATACTTATAAAACTAATTATATATTTACTAAAAATGGAAAAATATTTTAAATTATTAGGCTAAATGATAAAATTTTAAGATTACTATAAGTTAAACCTAATGAATGATAATATGTGCACTGAAATCAGGACATACGCTGTACTAAATATACCACAATACTCTTAGGCGCTTTATATGGATGGACTACCCAAAGATACATTGTATCAATTTAGGCCATTCTTCAATGTTCAATGTAATGGAAATTTTGTCATCCATTGGCTACACAATAAACCATGTAAGCCACTGTTTTTAGTGAACTTTGAATCCAGTCACTCAAGTTACCTTAATCTATACTCTCTTCAACCCACCTTGGATTAGACTTGGACTTCAATTAGAGCCATGTAACCATGGCTTTCTCTGAAGTTTGCCACCGCCAGATCAAAAAAAGAGTGGAGCCGAGGTTAGAGCTTGAGTGTCAATCAAACGAAACTAAAATAGTGCAAGATTGGCATATAAAAGCTTTCTTCTTTCTTCCATTTGTAAGTTAAAGAGGAGATAAGGAAGGGGGAACTGGTAGAAACCAATCATGTTGGAGAGTGATGTAGGGTAGGACCCCTTTCAACTTGAAGGGTATTACTGATTCTCCCTCCAAGCGATTTCAGACAGGAACTGGCAGCTCCATCTTGTGGAACTTGCAACCCAACAACACAATACATGTTTGCATTGCCTTAAACCCATCATCTCTACTGAGTACCAGATCAGCTTTTTCAATGTTTTATAGTCTTTTTCTCTGCAGCCAAACATGAATGGGGTCGACAGTAGAAAGAGGGCAAGTAATTTCATGACATTGCCCATGACCCGGAGCCAATGAGTCTACAGACGATTATTGCCAGTCACATTCTTGTGTCTCACCAGTGTTATCTTCCTCTCATTCTTTTTTCATAATATTATATGAAAAATGGACGAAATTGGATGTTATATGACAGCAAGACTCTCATAGATACAGATTAGCATCACCTTGTTATATGTCACATGCAGCTTTACATTTGAGGCAAAAAGAAAATTTCTTAGTGCCAGGGGCAGCACAACACTGTTGCTATTTACATATAAAAAAAACTTATGCATACTTTTGTTCAATAGGATAATTTTCATAGAAGAATAAAGCGAGGGCATCCATCAACGTCTGTCCTTGAGGAATACACTTTCTAAATTCCTACTTTTGCATGCTTTTGTGCAAAATCTGATTATGTGCTTTTTCAAAAGATAACCGATAAAGCTATTCAGCAAGGTATTAAGAGAAAATGTTTCAGACTCCACAAAAGAAAAAAAAAAGAACAAATAATTCTCTTAGGTAAATTTATATTTTTAATTAATGAAAGTTAACTCAAATTATTCGTCATCTCTTGTTAATTAAGATTCTCCATGCAAATAGTATATGCATGGATAAATTTTAAGACAAGAAACTTAGTACAAACTTTGACGCCTTTTCAAATTTAGAATTATTTTTTTTGTATATTTTAATAGTATAAATTTTATATCATGTAGCAAATCTATTACAAGGGCACTTCTTAAATCAAAATAGCATATATAAGTTAAAAAAAGCTTATGTGACAATTATATGAAAGCATATTGAAGAAGTCATGTGGATCAATCTTCTGGAAAATTTGACATGGCAAATTTGTTAAGTAGCATTAGGTATAAACTAAGGGTTACAACCCAACTGGTAAATAAAGTAGCAAGTTGCAAATGTGGGGCAGGTTTTAGTTTTAGTTGGGTTGGGATGGATGATGGTTTAATGTTATACACCATCAAGTCTATAATATTTATTTGTGCAAAAAAGTCTGTAATATTTAAATATCATTGATATTAAAAAAATAGCACAAAATTTGTACTATTTTAAGTATGTGGAATAAATTATACAATATTAAAAAAAATAAAAAATATATATACCTAAATAGATTTTTAAGCATGATATTTACAATAGAGAGAATTTAAATGAATTACTCAAATGGTACAAATTTCAAAATGACCAAGTACAAAAAAAAAATTATTTACCTCAAATTAATGTTAACACTTGCAATTAAGAAGGTAGTGAGTTCAGGTCACTTGCAAAACTTTTTGTGCATCTTAATTTCTATTATCCCTTCTAAGTCATGACTCACCTATTTAATAAAAAAAACTTAATTAATGGTGCACTATTCTCCATATAAATAATTTGGAAAATAAATTAAAAAGTATAATAAATGAAGTTTTATAGCTTAAATAATAAAATTATTAAATCATTTTACTTTTATGCTTATCTTTCATAATTAACTTAGGCTTAAACAATCCATGCTTCATCTTTCACAATTGGTTAAGAGGGATTTTTCCTCTCCATCAAAATGAGAGGTTTTATCGGGCCACAAGACTTTGACTATCTCCTCGAGAAGGGGACTATGCTACATAGGAATGGGTCCACTTTCTATCCTCATCCCCTCCAACAACTTAGCCTTACATACTCCATGCCTAAGGATCACATCCTTCACTCAAATAAAAGTCATGGTTATCTAAGTATGTAAGATTGAGTCTAGCTGTCAATATTCAATTGTATAATTATTGTAGTTAATATTTGTTTTTTAGTACACAAATAATTATTTTCTCAATAGAAACAAATATATATTTTCATAATTCAAATGTATTTTCAATTCTCCATTTGATACTAAGGACAATTCTTTATTTGATATGATATAAGAGGTCTAAACTCCACAACCTTAGTATGCCTTAGCACAATTCTCCATTTGATATGATATGAGAACTCTAAACTCCACAACCTTAGTATGTCTTAGCAAATATTGTTGGAAACTTTAAGACAACTTCAACCCTCATTTTTGCATTTATCACACTTTTATTTAGTGGTAATAAGTTTTCTTAATACTCTAAACAACAGTTTTGTTACTCTTTTCTATAGAAGCATCAAAACTTTTATTCATGTCACTTGAAACACAACAAATAAATATGAATTCAAACATGTTATTAATATATTTATTGACCTTGACTTCACTTCGAGTTAAAATATATAACACAAATTATTATATCTAAAATAGCAATATGAGATATCTATTACATACATATTATATTCACGGGGTACGTTGATGGCTCTTTGCCTGCTCCACCTCCCTTCATCATGCATATAATCAACAATAGAGTTGTTTTTTACTTGTCTAACCCAAATTTTGAGAAATGTAATGTCTATGAAAAATTTTATCTCAACACATTTATGTCTTCATTGACCACTAAGGTCAATCTTAAGGTTATTAGAGTAACTATTGCAGCCTAAGTCTAGCACTAGTTTGAAACATTGTTAAGCTCACATGTTCATGCCTAACAAAAGATTTTGAACCAACAATAGAGTGATCTAAAAAAACTCAATAACTTCATGACTGTTTATCTATCCAATATTAGTTTTCATGTTACCAACTTAGCTCAAATTGGACTCCCACGACTCCTAAATAAATAAATAAAATAAATAAAAAAATCTGCATTCTTATAGGACTCGACTATGAATTGAAATCCCTTATCTTGGAAATGTCAGCTACTCTAGTTTTTAAGACAATTGACAACATTAAATCTCTTCTCCTCACATAAGAAGCTTGAAGAACCTTCTTGTATATCTTGGCGAACCCAAGCACACCTTTGTGTGGTCTTCTTGAAGAAACTCAAGGCTCTCAAACTCCTACCACCACCATTTACAAGCACTAGTGGGGCCTCCTTCAGTCTCCTCAACATGGACGACACTTGAACTCCACTAGATTTAAGCAAAAATGTTGGTATGAGGCATTTTGGAATTGGAGGCTGATTTTGAGGAAATATTTTAGTCTTCTTGCATGTAGGCCCAGGCTTCTCACATCTGGATCACACACAATCAAATTTTGGGCTCTCCAATTGAGTCTTCAATCCTTATCCTGGTGCTGGGTTGCTCCCTTGACCTACTTTTAATAAGGTTGGATCTACTGGTTTGTTTGGTCAATGGTACGACATGTGCCTCTCCTCTACTCAAACATGACAATTATGTAGGCACAATGACATATTTCCCTTGCATACCCCAAATTGCCAAATTTCTACAAACCACAAGCTTATGCTATATCTGGAGGATACACTTATTATTAACTTGACTAATAAATTAATTATGGTACTAGTAATCACATTACTAATAACTTATTACACTTATCTATACATGATGATCATACATTACTCGAGCACCTGCTAATTGTAGATGAAACATGTTCTACTTATCTTACTAATTCCACTCATCGCTTTTTTCTCTAAAATATTCATTACATATCATAAATCTCAATGAATCTCTTATATGTTTCTCAATTAATTTTAGACAACTCATATTGTTTTGAGTTTCACCATTCACATTTTTCTTACTAATTATATTCCATCATGTCAAGAGTTGCTTCGTAAAGGTAGTAGAAGAGGAGTGTATTGCTTGTCCTTGGGATCTCCACCTATCTTACCTTGTACTTTTGTTACTTGTCCTATCAGTAGTTTGGTGTGTCACCAATGTCTTGGGCACTCATCTTATCCAATTATGCATCATTTTTTTGTATAAACTTTTATTAGTGAATTGTGTTTCCTCTTTACCTTTATGTGAAGCATGTTATTGTGGTAAATTTACTTAACAATCTTTTCCTAAGCACTACATATAACACCAGAATTCCGAGAACCCAAGTCAAACCCAAGTGGACCGGAATTCAAGGATGAACCGGGAATTAAATCCCGAACTAAAAATCCAACTCTAAGAATGGAAGGGTCATATGAAAGCTGGAGGGAAAATTCAAACTAGAAATAACAAGCCAAAACTAAGAATGAAGCCCGAGGCAAGAATGGAACCCAAGCTGGGATTTGGAGAGTCAATTCAAATAAATGAATCTACGATGGAAGTGGGTAGGACCCCCAAAATGACTCTAAAAAACCCCCCAAAGGATGATGAGTTGAGAAAGATGGAAAAGCACAATGTGGAAACCAGTCCAAAATGGGACCGAGCTGAATTTTAGGAAAATGTCCCCAATTTTTAATAGGACCTAAACAACCCACAAAAGGGGGATCTTGAGTCCAATAAATAGAGGATGTGAAATATGATTTTTAGAAAATTTAATTGGGCTAGGAACTGGTCTGATCAGAGGTGAACCGGCCTGAGAAGAGTCAAAACGATCGAACCGGTTCGGAGCATAAAAACCCCCAAACTTTTTTAGGGAACTAAAAAAATCTAAACAAGTTGGTTATTGAGTCCATTCAATAAAAAATTGAATGTAGAATGTTTAGGTATTTTTAATTTTCCAAGAACCGGATGAAAAGGGGGTGAACCATGCCATAAACAGCTAAGCCGACTAAGAAATTCACCAGAAATCGATTCATTATAGTGTAGACTGATCGGCGCGCCATGACAAACGCACGCACATGTCGTCTCCTTCACCCAACTCCAACCCAATTTTAGCAAAAATAACTGATAAACATCAGTAGACAATCCGGTAGCCACTGCTTGAGAAAATTAATTCATTCTCAGGGCTATAGGCTATGAATTGATGAAAGAGAGCTATGATTTTTCCACGAAAGTCTAGAATCTAACCATATAAATTGGAGGTGTTCCCTTATTAGAATCCAACCGAAATCCTCTCTAGAACATAGATTGCTCTCAATTCCGGTGACCCGACTTACAGAGATCCTAGCTCCACCGTCCGACCACCTCATAACCCAATTTTGGTGTCTCTGGAAGGCTGAGGAAGTCAACTTTCCAACGCCACCTATCATGACCCTCAACTCTCACTCCCCTAACGCCAGTGTGATCACACAGTGAGTTATCTACACCTTATAGAAAATGCAAGGAGCATCAAACCGAAATCAAAGTAAATTCTTGATGCATCGCACAATGAACAAGTTCTCTGAACTAGGTGAATGAGTCTTGGTTAAATTCCATCATTGACGACATGTCCTAATGGACCTACCGAGCCATTTTCTTAATTTTGTGTGACTCTGTGTGCTTTAATATTTGAGTTGTACTTTGATAACTGATATAAGAAGAGTGAACCGGTAAGAAGCATGCCCACTAAATTGAAGATCATTTTGAAAGTAAAGGAAGGAACCGGTCATGAGAACTGGAGGCTAGATGAATGCCAAAACAGGAAATCTGAAAACCCCAAGGGTTCAATTAAGATCCAAAGATGATGGAAATGGATTGTGAACCATATAGGTTGTATGAACTGGACATGTTTAGGATAAATCGGACATGAATCGAATTGAACTAGAATATACCAGAGAGAACCAATTCAATAATTCATTTTTCTAGATCACTAAAAAATATCAATTTGGGAAATTGAAGTCACCATTAGAAAGAAAATGAATTTAGATAAATTTAAAAAAAATTAGATTTTAGAAAATTGGTCGAATCGGGCCTAAACCAGTCGATTTTTTATTTCGGGTCACTGAACCCGGTCTGACCAAATCGGTCAATGGTCTAGTCGGACAACGGACCGCTTGACAGGTTAGTGCCCAGTCAGTGTGCAAACCCCACCCTTTTTAGCTAAGGAAAACCATGAAAAGAACCGGTCAAACCGAGTGAGAAAATTGAACCGGTTCACAAACTCGATTATTAGGAAATGGGCAATTTGGAAATTTACAACTCTCGGGTGATCTAAAGGGTTCATAAAACATGGAAAAGAACCTTTGGACAAATTGGAAAAGAAAAAAAAAACCAGACCGGTTTAGATGAACCAGATCCAATTAGATTGAACCAGTTTATGAACCGAGTCAATTCATGAACCAGAACCGATAGAGAAAGGGCAAATAGAAAAATTTATGGATTTCTTGCGACTCGAAGAGATTTATAAACCTTGGGAAGGAACCTTAGAACAAAGTGGGAGAGAAAAATCAGACTAGTTTGGGTGAACTGGACCCGAACCAGGTTAAATCGGTTTAAGGACCGAGTTGGTTTATGAACCCAAATCGATAAAGAGATGGTAAACTGGGAATTTTATGGACCCTACGTAACCTAAGGAGTCACAAAAGTCATGGAAATGCACTTGTGAAGGAATTGGGGATGAAAACCAAACCGGTTCAGGTGAACTAGATTCGAACCGGTTTGGATCGGTTTGAACCACTATTAAACCGAATCCTAAATTCATTTTTCTAGATGGCTTAAATAATTCAAATTAGAGATTTGAGGCCACCATTGGATAGAAAATGAATTTAGAAATTTTTAGATTTGAAAAAGTCGGTTGAATGAGGGGGGAACCGGCCGGTTTAAGTTTCGAACCCGATTCGAACCGGTCCGGTCCGGTTCAAAACAGTGTCATCCTCTTCCTCCAGATGATAGCAGTGTTCACTCGCCGAAAAATTGAAGCAACACTGGCGAAGAGGAAACGTCTCTGTTCAATACATTTCCGACCATCAATGCTTGTCATAAAGGTGCCTATCGGACGGCCAAGAAGTCTTCGAGCTTCCTATATAAAGACCCCCTCTCTATTCATCCTCTCCACACCTAAAAAGCTCACTCTCTCTTAGTTGCTTAGTTTTCCGGTGAAGCTCGAACCAGAGCTCCGATATAGGGTCTTTTCTGAGCCAAAGAAGGCGAGGTCAGGTTCTTTAGAACTAGGGAGAAGTCAGCTACACGCTTGTAGTTTCCATTTACTCTGAGGGTCGTCGGAGAAGAGCCCGCGTGATGGAACAGTGATGCAGCTTCGGTGGACTAAAGCTGCCCTGTTTCGGCCGAGTTGATATTGGCCATTTCGAGCCCTCCTCAGGCCAAACTAAGCCCTCACAATACTTCCTCAGCTCTCTCATGACCGAATTACGACTGAAGGGTAAGCCAATTCGGCTCTACTCTGCAATTTTCGACCGGTGCTAGAGTGTAAACCCCGCACTTTTGAGTTAAGGAAAATCGGGAAAAGAACCAATCAAACCGAATAAGAAAACCGAGCCGATTTACATTTGGGAACAAGTAATATGGAAATTTACAACTTCCGGGTGATCCAAAGTCAATGTGCAATTTTTCATAATCTTTCTGGTGATGACGAGTTAGTCTAGGCCACTATCCACGAAAGCTAGGATACCTCCTAAGTGACCTCCCTAGACTTGGCCATTGCCTTTATCAGCCATCGAAGTTTTCCCAATCTCAAGTCGAACTATCACTTAAAATTGAGCAGGAAATTCTAAGGATACAAATGAATGACTATGGCTAGTGGCTTACCTCATATCATGTTCGACCCTAAATGATGAAGGGAATGCTAGTGACCTCAGGACACCTTCCTTGATCAATTTGGGTGTCGGAGGAGGTGAGAATTTATCAATAAAACATATGCAATATTTTATTTATTGGGAGTGTGGCTACTATTTTACCACGTCGGTGGTGCCTCCGTCATCAGTGGACTCCAGTGTGAGCTCCTTCATGTAAAGAAGGCTCCTAGGAACATTTTGGCCTAAGGTAGGTCTTCCTCATGCCTTGGTTTGCTCAGGCTCAAGCTCAAAAGCCTACCACTAGAAGACTGAGCAGTCAACTTCCAAAAGGGAATTCTGATAACCGATGGGGGAGAATATAAGTGAATTTATAGACGTAGCTCTTTGAAACTTCTATGAACTTAGCAGTGTGGGATGGGATCATCTGGTGGTGATTTGCCATGGTGTTAGAGCTGATAGGTTTCATTAAACATGATTGGGAGAATAAGGTTTGTGTTCCTTTATTTACGGCGTGTATTTATCAGAAAAGATGACATTGTGTACATGCATGTGTGCATGCATGGTGTGTTGCCACGTGGTGCACATTGATTTGCTATTATTGCTGACGTATGCAACTGACTGGATTAAAATAATCTGACTATATATTATCTACCACGTGGCGTTCTGTGATTGCCTATGCTTAGGTGATTGTATCTTAATAGGGCTAACTATGTAATGGTCACCACGTGGCACTTTATGATATTTGTCCAACTTGTTTAACTGATGTCTACTGGCACACTATTATTGGTCACCCTTGCCCGACGTATCTCGACTTTGATCTAAAATGTCCTTTCGATACATGATGCACCCCTGATTAGTTGTGCCTATTGAAGTGGCTCAGCATCCGCTAATAGGACTGATTTGTCATGTGTCACACGAATGATTGACCACTTGGCCACATGGTGCATTGTGATTGGTTGCGACCTCCGACGTGGCGGTTTGGTACCACTAATCGGCGCTGTTTAGACTTGTTTTCAGAAAATTTTCCTACCAGTTCACCCAATTTTGACCATTTTTTGCCTGGTTCATACCAAATTTAGTTGATTGTGGTCTTAATTTATTTTTCTAAAATTTATTTAACTTTTTTTCTTCATGATAGAGTCAAGAATTATATTTTTATCCCACTTGAATTTCCTTGAAAAATTCTTAATGTTCTATTATTAGTTCGAAACCAATTTTTCTTCCAATCATTCCACACATTGTATTTCATGTTCCATATACTTCATTCCCTATTGAGGATGGTTCCCAAGTTTTATCTTGTCATTTCATCGTTCTGTACCAAGGTCCTAGTTCAATTAAATTTGCTTATATATCTTAGTTCTATCTTTCAACCTCACCCAATTTTAAAGCTTGTCTTTCCAAATAGTCTTTATAGTATAAGAATTGGGTGTTACAACATACCTCTAGATTCTTTATAAAAATTGTGATTAAATTAATTTATAAACATCAAGCATTAGCCCCTTTTCATAAACATTAAGTTTTAGCTCTTTCATAACATGAACGTTGGGCCTTAGCCGCTTCATTCCTAACTTGTTTTAAAAGGTTGATTTTCACCGATTTTCAAACACTCGGGTTTACACTCGTCTTTTCGAAATTTATCGGATCATGATCCACTTCTTAAATGGTCTGGGATATCTCCTGTCATTTGATAAAAGCTTATGTATAGCTTTTCTATGGGTTTCTCAAAAGCTTTTCCAAAGCATATATACCAGCAATTTTCATAAAAGTAGTAAATATTGACAACAATAGTCCAATCGGATGCGATATCAGAAATTCAACTCTCCCTTATAGTTGGAATGTGTTTATCCCTACATTTTTCCATTGCCTCAAGAGGTGCGATTCCTGTATGATTTTTTTAAAAATTACTCTATATATGTAGTCCATTTCTACCTTTACATTGTGCTTTTTCTCTTACTCATAACTTTTTCAAAAATTACAATTTTGTCTATCGTGCCTAGTTTGCTCGATTCTCACGTATCGACGAACTTATTTCCACTCACACCCTTCCAATATTCCTTTTCAAAATTGAAGCTTATACCCTTATTGGGTCATATTTACCAAATGCCCAAAAGAATCTAAGTTTTCCATTTAGATATTTTTCCAAACTTTTCATTTTGGTCCTTAAAGATGGACAAAATTGTCATTTTGCCCTTACCCATCAAAACTCTCCCTTTTTGGAACTCAAGACTTCTCAATTCTTTCCTTTAGGTCCCTAGTCCCATTTGGGTTGTCAAGTTTTTAGAAACTTCCTATTGGCTCCAATCTTTACATTATTTACCATTTTGCCACTAAACTTGTTTGAAAGTTTCATTTAGGTCCCTATCCCCTTCCAATCTACGTATTCAGTCCCTGATCTTTATAAAACTTCTTTTGAGATCCCTATACTTACATTAAGTCTCATTTGGGTCCCCAATTTCCTAAAATAGCACTTTGGCCCCAACCATTTTGAAAATGACATTTTAATCCCTCAACTTTCTTCTCCTTTAAAACACATTCATATACTTTCCAAAAATCCTTTATAAGTCCCTCACCTTATTCTCCAAGTCCCCATTGTCACTTTTTTCCAGCTAGCTTTGGCCGAAACAATGTCATTTTGGTTGTGATCGGGTCTTCGCCAAACACCAGACATAGCTCAAAAAACTATGGGAACTCACTAGAGATGGCAACTCGGTAGTCGATGTGGATGGGTTGGAAAGCTAACTTTCTTGCACATTCATGGCCTCTTTAAGCACCCAAATGGTAGTTTGAGTATCTTAAAAATGTGATTTGCAGAGAACCTTAAAAATAAGAGTTTCACCAAAGTCTTCAATAATTTTCACGCCCACGATGCTTACCTTTAACTTGAATGGTCGGTGGTGTTGGCTATAGGGATGGAGATAAGTTCCTAGAATAATTTTGGGCAATGATTGGATGTCGGAGAAGTTGGGCTAAGCTCAAGAAGGTACATATATGCTTTTGGTCGAGAAAACAGTGTTATTATTTGATCATGCTGGCATCGGTAGAAGGTATGTCAATGTCATGGAGTTAGAAAGATGGCTTTCGTGTGGTTCTAGTGTCATAGGAATCACCAATTTTGGGGATTTGGATCGAAATTTATAAGCTTTGGTAGTGGGGTCACTAAAAAACTGACTATCCTTACTTCTAAAGAGAATTTTGGCTACCAATCGGTGAGAGCAGGACCAAGTCTTATATGGACAACTCGGGGGACCAACAGTCTATCACCCAATGTCTGCAGCTGGTCGATCTTGACCCCATAGACCTCACTTTCCATTTAATTCTCTCCACATGCAAGATGTCAAAAATATCAACAAATTGGGTCAATTTTTAGATTTCAAGTCAAATCCAAAATCTTTAGATGAGTGGGGAAGATGACACGTACGTTTGGTGCGTGGCGTGCATTTGATGTACACATCAATTGATTTGCATTGTAGCAAACCAATTTTCGATGAATAAATTAGCTGGTTTGATCGATTTTGGTCATGTCTTGGCTGATTCACCTCCAATTCGATTGATTCTTGGCCCAATTTAATTTTCTAAAAATCTTCTGTCCAATTTCCTACAAATTAGGATTAAGAACATATATTTTTCTAATTTATATAATCCATTCTAAATATCGATGGATTTTAATGCTTTGAGTCAACTCGATCAGTTTTGGTTGTCTTCTAGTCAATTTACCTCCAATTCAACCAGTTCTTGGCTAAATTCATTTTTCTAAATATTTTTTGTCCCGTTAAATATGAATTGGGCTCAAGAATTATTATTTTTCAATTTATATAATCACTCCTAAAAATTGGGGGCTTTATGCCCCAAGCTGGTTTGATCCCAATTCGAATTGGTTTTCAATCGAACTTTTCCTAATCCTTGATTTCCAGTCCAAGGGATTTCTTGGACAATAATTCATGGATTTATCCATTGTCTAAATTTATGGTTCGAACCAATTTTCCAATCTGGTCTGATTCCAAATCTCAATTTTGGGTTTCTTTTTCCAGTTCAACATCGGTTTCTCGTCCAATTGGGTTTAAATCCTAGTTTTATAATTTTCAGTGTTACAACTACTCCCTCCTTTTTAAGAGTTTTGTTTTCAAAACTTTTATTTTCTATGGAAGGCGATTTCCTCTTATGGTCGACTCGGGTATTTGCACTTTCCTTAATTTCACCTGGTCATTATGCTATTATGCATTCTTACTATCACCCATTTAAATTCTTACGCATCCTCTCTTTTTTTTCCCATTTCATTATCCAAATTAGCCCCATGATTTATCTTAAGTTTGGAGTAACCCTTGTTCCAAAATGTCCCTTAGGAATATCATGTCATTCCCTATAAGCCTCCTTATGGAGTCATTCTTAGAAGGCTTCTGTCATTCTCCATAGATTTCCAATTCACCCTTATTAGTCACCTGTGCATGCCCTCTTTTATTTTTTTATAACAACTTGTTACTACATATATCCATGGATAGCACCTCATATTCGGATTTTTCGTAAATCTTTACAAGATTTCTTTCATAAGTACATTTTCGTATATGACCCTTGTGGTTTTCTTACTTTTCTTATCATGTTGGTCATGGGTGCACACCTCATACTTAGGATGACTCACAACACTTATTCGAAAAGTGTTCAGCATAGATCCTATGCCCGAGAATAAAATTCCTTTTTACTAGTGTCCATGGGTATGAGTCCCCTCAATCGTACTAATGTTAAGATGCGCACTCATATGACACAACCTTTCTTCTTGCACTTGGCTTTGTGCAATACTTATAACAGAGACCATGGGTCTTTCCCAAGAATTTTCTCTTTTATCCATTTGATTTCTTTGGTTTGTTTATCCTCCAAGATTCACATTTCTCATAGTGCTTTTTAGAGTCTAATCCTTAACATGGATTCATGATAACTACAATACGTATCAAGATCGGAGAAATTTGGACTTGTCTCCCTTTGAAATCTTTGCTTTCTCACGGTTCAGTAATCCAAATAACTTTATGTACTCTATTTCGATTTTTAACTCACTATAACACTTATCATGTTCCCTTCATAACATTCTTGTTATGTTTGTATGCTTCTCATCACCTATGGGTGATTCTCTTTTAGTTTCTTAACTTTAAAGTCTTATGCTTGATACATCATGAGGTCTCTTTCAAGCATTTTTTGTCAATATCTTTTCTATCAGCTTTCCAATACCGAGAAAGAACCATCATTACTTCCTAGTACTCATCCTTAGGTAGAACCTTTCAATCCACCTACCACTTGTTGATATTCAGTTTTTCACAGGGCCACGTACATCTATATGTAGGGTCCCTCCTTGTTCCTTGTTCCATGGTTCTTGTACCTTAATTTATTGGTACTATAGGGATTCTACTTGTGTCGCTACAATTAAGGCACTTGACCTTTCTCAAGTTTTGATCAATAAGATATCACCTTGCCTTCCTTATCCATAGAACTATGTTCACCTCGACGGTTTTTCTCTTGCCTTGGGAGGGACAATTCTCATATGATTGTTGTTGGATAACTCTATATAAATCAAATCATGAATCCAAGGTCAATTTCTACCTTTACTTGATACTTGTTTACTTCCTTGTAATTTTTCTAAAACATAAGGTTTTCCCCTCGTGCTTGATTCACTCGATTCCCGTGCTTCGAAGAACTCATTTCCACTAACCCCATCCAA
This sequence comes from Trapa incisa, assembly GCA_030064435.1. Taxonomy (NCBI): domain Eukaryota; kingdom Viridiplantae; phylum Streptophyta; class Magnoliopsida; order Myrtales; family Lythraceae; genus Trapa; species Trapa incisa. Next base: position 2,862,981 of record CM057770.1, on the reverse strand, counting down.
TATTCCTTTTCAAAAATTGAAAGTTATACCCTTGTTAGGTCATATATTCCAAAATTCCCAAAAGTCTCTAAGTTTTTTTACTTAGATACTAATTTTTCCAAATTTTACATTTTAGTTCTTAAAAATGGGCGAAATTATCATTTTGCCCTTACCCATCAAAACTCTCTTTTTGGGATCCTAGACTTCTCAAGCATTGTCTTTATGTCCCTAGACTTCGTTTAGTCCCATTAGATCGTCAAGTTGTCAAAAACTTCCTAGTGGCCCAAAAATTTATATTATTTACCATTTTGCCCCAAAACTTTTTCTAAAGTTGTATTTAGATCCCTAGCCTCTTCCAAGCTATTTCTTCGAGTCCTTGATATTTCTAAAACTTATTTTTAGGTCCCTAGAATTCCACTGAGTCTCATTCGGGTTCCCATTCTTCTGAAATAGCACTTTGGCACCCCCAAACTTTTTGAAAATTACATTTTTGTCCCTAACTTTATTTTAATATAAAACACCTTCATATACTTTCCAAAAATCCTTTATAAGTCCATCATCTTATTCCTCATGTCCTCACAATCACTTTTCAACTTGCCTAAGCTAGAACAATATTGTTTTGGCCATGATCAGGCCTTCCCTAGAGATAGTAAGTCAGCTATTGACGTTTGAGAACCATTAAAATAGGGGTGTCACTGGAGCTTCCAAGAATTTTCATGGCCACTATCCTTACTTTCAACTCAAATAGCTAGTGGTGTTGGCTAGAGGGGACCGGTAGGAGTCCTTGGAATTTTTTGGATTGTGGTTGGTAGTCGGGGAGGATGGGGTAAGCTTGGGAAGGTACTACTCTATTTTTTGCTAAGAAAGCGGTGTTACTATTTGATAAAGCCGATGTGGATAAAAGGCACGCCAATGTGGGGAGATGTGAGGTTTGAAAGATGGCTTTCGCATAGTTCTATTACCATCAGAATCACCAAGTTTAATGGTCTGGATCGAAAGTTTTAATCTTTGGTAATGGGGTCATTGGAAAATTGAGAATCCTCACTTCTAGAGGGAATTCTAACCACTGAATAGTGAGAGTGGTGCCAAATCTTATATGGACAACATGGTGGACCAACGATCTAGCATTCTCGTGGATAGTGATAAGGGTGATACTATGAATTGGGATGCATTGCATTATTATGATTGATTTGATGCATTCCCATGAATAGTGATAAAGATGGTATTGTGAATTGGGATGCATTGCATTACCATTGATTTGATGAATTATCATGTATTATGATAAGAGTGGTACTAGTAGTTTGGGATGCATTGCATTATTATGAATAGTTGATGAATTCACACGAATAAGGATTAATATTGTCACGCCCCGACTCGGTTTGGTCGGATCCCCGTGATCAACCCACTACTCTCCCGATTTATTAAAGTGTTTTCAATTCACACGAATTGGGATGCATTGCATTTATTAAAGTGTGTCAGACTCCTTTCTTTTCAAAAATCCCTTCATTTAAAAATTTGGATTTTTCCATTATTTCTTAGTTACCGGTGTGTCATCACCCAACACACATGCTTCATCATAAAGGTTACACACATTCGCAAGTCAGTATCATTACTGAACCCGCTAGTGGCTTCGGAGTGACTTTTCCTGCCACCTAGATAGAAGTACAACCACTTCTACCCTAGAAATGAGTGGATGTACACGACATCCGACCCATAATCCCAAAATCACTTCTTCGTATCCGTATGAGGACAGAGACCTCATCCTGTCCCCACCCTAGTCTCATGCGCTTGGTGCTACGCCAAATTTCGCACAGACACCTAGAACGACAAACTGCCCTTATAGCCAGTAGGTCATCCAGTGCCCTTATGACGCATCACTACCCCTCATGGGTGTCTTGATGATCTCCTACTCACAATGCATGCACAAATAATGTTTTCTCATATTGCCATGTAATCTGTGGTGCCACTAGTCCAACGGCCTCGACTCTCAACTCAACCCGCAGTTGTTTATCTTGACTAGTTCGTCGATCTGTCATGTCGCACTGTCGCTAGTTGACTGAGCATGTTGGTCCTATCTTGGTACCATGGCCAAACAATTCACTTATTAAGTTTTATGGCACATATATTATGTTCGTTTACGAGCTCCTACTCGTGCCAACTGGCCTTAGGCCCACTGTACAAGATTTTCAAAAACTAGGCATTCTAGTCCTAAAGTTCCAAAATCGAGGCCCCCGAACTATAAGAGCTATTCGAGCTCCCGTCAAGAAGGTCTCCCAAATAGTTTAAGTATTGTCACACAGTCAGGGGAGAACACTTCCCACTAGACCAGTACTTTGTATTCACGCGAGCTCGTCCATGCTGGCGTTCTCGGTACTTCGCATTCCTATATGATATGAACATCCTTGTTCATTATTACTCGGCATAACAGCCTTCATTCATTTCAAATGAATGAGAAAACCCAAACTTTTTAGTTATTTTCAATTAGGTCCCTAAAGTTATTTCTCTTTAACTTTAAATCCCTAATGTCAGTTTTTCCTCAAATCGAATCCTAAAACTTTTAAAATTTATCATGGGACCTCAATTTATTCCATTTCACCAAAAAGGGGTTTAATTTCCCAAATTTCCAATTTGGTCCCCCAACTTTTCCAAAATTACCATTTTGCCCTTTCTTTACAAAAATGGTAAGTTATACCCCAAAAATTCCAAAATTCCTCAATTGGTTCTCCAACATTATTTGCATGCCCAATTGACCCTCAATTTCATAAAATTGCATTTTGGTCATTTGAATTTCAAAAATCACCAATTTTCCCACCAATTTCAACTCCTTAGCACAGTCGAATTGGATTTTATCAAATTGACCGATCAAACACATCTAATTGTTGAAATTGAAGTTAAAATTGAGTTCCTTCAGCTTCTTACTATTCAATAGCACTTTGAATTGTAAGTTTTGACATCGAAACGAGCTCAAATGGAGCTTCGCCAGAAAATAGACTATAGAGAAAAAAAAGTTTCGATTACTCACCGGTGAGGGCACGACAGTCCGAGATTTCGATTTGAGAAGATAGTTCTCATCTTGAGGTTTATCCTAGAATTAAGAATTGCATCAATTGATATCGAATTGAGTTAGAATTTCATCATTGAAATTATGTCGGTTCTCTCTATAGCACCGACCGAAAATTGTAGAGAGTAGCCGAATTGGCTTACCTTTTAGTCCTAATTCGGTCGTGGATGGGCTGAGAAAGTGTTAGAAGGGCTTGGTTTGATCTGAGTAGGGCTCGAAATGGCCAATTTTAGCTTGGCCGAAATAAGGCAGCTTCAGTCCGTCGGAGCTACTTCACTGTTCCATCATGCCGGCACTTCTCCAGCGATTCTCAGATTGATTGTAGTTTACTATTAGATAGTTATCTTCTCCCCGGTTATAAAGAGCCCGACCTCTCCTTCCGAGGTTAAGAAAAATGTTCAAGTCGAAGCTCCGGTTCGAGCTTCGTTGGAAAATGGAGCAGTAGAGAGAGAAGTGTTTAGCTATGAGGAGAATGAATGGTGATTACCTATAAAATAGTATATTAAATGGGAGAGATTTATTACTAATATTAATATTGCCATAAATTATTTGTATTAATTTCAATAATTTAATTTAGGTATTAAATAATTTGTATTAATTCTAATAATTTAATTTATGTATTAAATTATCGGTATTAATTACAATAATTAAATATATATTAATTTATGACTATTTATAATAAAGCATATGTTAGCATAAAAAATTTTAACCAAAATTTCGTGTTACAAAAAAAAGTCATACTTCCCATGAGATCACCAATCCTAGGAATCTAGTTCACTTAAACTAATTTAGTTTTTCTTTTCTAATTTATCTTAAGTTTCTTTTTTAAGGTTTAATTAACCCTGGGATCATCCGAAAGTTGTAAATTTCCAAATTGCCTGTTTACAATTTATCGGGTTTATGAACCGGTTTGGTTTTCTCATTTGGTTTGACCGGTTCTTTTCCCAATTTTCCTTAGCTCAAAAGGGTAAGGTTTACAAATATAGTATATTTTATTTAGAAAATATTATATTATTTTAATTAACTTCACCAATACTCATATGAGCTATGTGGATTTGGTTTAATTTAGAGATTGAATAAGTTATAAAATTGTTGATATATCCATGGTAGAATTAGAGATAATCTACCGTAGATATGAAGTTTTGTTTGGAATGCACCTAAGTGGGATTTGTTTATTGTTAAAATACTCTTGAAAAAGGAAAATAAAAATAATAAAATTTTGTATTGGTTATTTTGAGTAACAACAATATCAAGATTTTGTGTTACTTGATTATTGGTCTTTGTACTCACTACGCGTTGCTCACTCGTGTCCCAACATACTTTTTAGGGATCTAATAAGAAATAAAGAAGGTCAAGAAGATCCAGAGCATTAGAACGCAACTCGGATCAAGACCTAGTTCAAGGTAAAGATACTCAAAGAAAGTACATAAAAAAAAAATTTATTTTGTATTACATACTTTTTAACAGAGTTTCAAATGTTTGTAAACTTGTTACTTATATTTATAAAAATTTTAAATCTTTAGTAAAAATGTATGTATTTTATATTTTGAATATATAATCATGTTAATTTTAATGTGATAAAAGTACCTATTATTATAGTATTGAGAGAATGTGATGAATTCTGAATAAACCTCTACTTGGGAAACCAAGTTAAGGAATGATAGAAAACAACTCAAACATTAATTTATTTTAGTACTCACTCTAGCATCATCTTTTTCGACATTTATATAATTGAAATCGCATGTTAACACTTCATTGATTATTCATGGCGGGCGTTCTAACCTCGGTCTCAACAGGATGTCTGGTTGCTTCTAAGGTGGTATATCTTGAAGATTGTGTGTCGCACTGATTTAAGAACCCATGGATAAATTTGCTAATACCTGGTTGTCCTACTATTATTTTATGCAATCTATCCGTACACAACACAGTACTAAGCTTTTACTGCCACACACTTTTCTTTCATTGTTTATGTCATATCGACTAGTAATCCTATATTTCTAATACCTTGTGGTGGTTTGTCAAGTGTTTTCTAAGAAATCCTTACATTTTCTCATGTATACATTCCTTCTCCTATTATTATTGAGGGTTGTCATGTATACATTCCTTCTCCTATTATTATTGAGGGTTCAAATAGCTTAATTCCATCCATTGTAACTTTGATGGAAATTTCTCCACAAAAAATGTCTTTATCTCATACTAAGATGCCTATACTATAATTCTTAACTTCAAATTATTCTATTGATTTCATCGTACAATTTTTTACGGGTAATTACTTACCACTTATCATATAATCTTACAATTTCCTATACAAAATTATTATTTATAAAAAAAAAATTTTAATTCTTTTTGTACTTCTGATACACACTTCTTAGAACAAAAAGTTTTGTACGATATCATTTACTATTCATTTATTGACTTTCCTAATTCGAATAACTAATCATCTTTTAGGAATTCTCTCAAAATTATTATCTAATCTCAACATGGTAAATATAAGTCGTATTCTAAGAAAATTTTTCTTATATAAAATTCTATTTTTTAATAGTACTTCTCATACTAAATTCTTGATGATAGTATTTTATATTTTATAGAAAAGTATTATTTTCTCTACCTCTTGTTTTCTAAAATATTTTTAATTTTCAAAATTTAAATTTAAAATCTTTTACTTTGATATCACTAAATTTATCAAAGTCCTACTCGGTTTTATTTCCGAGTTGACAAACAACTTGTCAAATTTTTCTTATACTACAATAGTAGAAGCCATAATACTATATGAATGATTTAATGTAAAAGTGAGAATAAAAATTTATATTTATTACTCTAAAAATATAATTTTTTATATAAATATGGAAAATAATTTATCACCCATATTAGGAAATATTTGTATAAAATCTTTATAAATAAAAGGGTCTTAACTTCTCCTATACGGTAAGTTTTTTATTGTATTTATTTTCTAAAATAAATATGGCCGTGGGTGAGATTTAAATATTAATTGACTCATTTTATGGGGTAAAAAAATAACTATATAGGATATTTTATGTATTTTTAGTAAAATAAGCTGATCGATTTCTATTAAATTTTTAAATTTAAGTTTATCGACTTTTAAATTTCAAGAGATTAATATATTTTAAAATTTTATAAAATAATATCACATAATAATTATGTAACCACAAATTTGTATGTAATATAAGTATAATAATACTCATTTTAGACCATTAATTCCAATAAAAAATGAAGTAATCGATCCCACTTCAACACATCACCTATTTCAATTTAACACACATTTAACTACTGGCTAGATCTTCTTGTACTAAAAATAAATAACTCTAATTTATTTACTCCAATTGAATCTACTAAGCTTTTTAATTATATTATCTCTTACTAGATATTTTATGGTTACATATTATACATCTATTTTAAATATAAATAATTTAAAAATTAGTTTAATCAATTATATTTATTTTCCTATATATTCAATCACATATATAAATATTATTATTCAAATAATATAGTATATAACATATTTTTTAACTTTTTCAAATATTATTAGAGTTGTGTCAGGTTACTATACCTTCATTTTTTAAAAAAACTATAGGTAATTTGTAATCTATATTTTAAAAATATTGAATAAATGTTATATTTATGTTCTTAATGGGGTATTATCACCATTTTTCTTTTCTTAGATTTTAGCTAAGTTTTTTTATTAATATTGGGTGTTATCACATTTTTTTAATAGTGAGCATTAGCTTTTTTTTCATTGGATTGTGTATTGACCCAATTTCTTTAAATTAGTAATAGCTCATTTCTTAAATTGGGTTGAATTTAGTCCCGTATTTTAAGAAAAAAAATTAAAAAACTATCTACAAATAATTTTTTATATTTTCTAAATATTTCATAAATTAGTACTTGAAATTTTATAAGATATGAGTAATACATATAATAGCTACAATGGTTTGCCATATAAAAAATCCCACACCAAGTTAATGAGGCTCTACCAACACTGTATTGATCAAATAGTCACTCCAATTTAGCCCAAGACGCTTACTCCCAATTAGGTAAAATTTTCATCGATGTCGTCTTATTTGATGGTCCTATTATATATATATATATAATAAAAAAAACTCAAGTCCAAAACTATATCACTTTTAGTAAAATTTCAATATCATAAATAAATTCCAAGCCATTTACCTTAAAAATTCAATTCAAACGTCATGTCGAAATTCATTTACTCATTGTGTCTAGCTTCATAGAGCAGCCATTCTTGTTAAGTTCCCAAAATTTCTTCTATTTAGTTTTTTTTAAAGATGCCCCCACACAGATTGGAAAATCAAAACCCATCAATTTATTTTTATGTATTTGGACTTCTTATCTGAACCCATTTTTCAAAAGTCAAACCCATACCTTTGGGATCAAGCCCGTCCGAAACAATAACCCAGTTGAAAAATCTAAATCAACTGTCCAAACCACACGCCCTCAACACAATTATTTTTGTCCTTCAGTCTGTGGGCTTTATCCAGCCCATATGATTTCCGTTCCTGCAGGGGAGGCCCCAGGCCTTACTAATGAAGGCCCATCGACCCATCGTCTTTGCCCCTGACCCACTGATTGAGAACCCCTGAAATTAAATTAATTTCAAATTTAATTTATCTTCTTTTATAATTAAAAGTTTTTATCTAATTTGAATTATTAAAAAATAGTCTTACACCTGCCGCATAACAGGAGACGAGGATCCAGAATGACCTTACAAGGCTTACAACGGTTGGTAAGGGTCTAAGTGTAAAATGTTAGTTGAATATGCATAAAGGACGAGAGCAGGCACTAGCTATCTGAAGCATGCAGTATCGGAATGGGTTGTAAATTGTGGGTTCAGTTCCAAAATAAAGTAGGCGGGAGTAGACCAATTATTAATTAAATTAAATATTGTCCATAATAACCCTGAATTATTGTTCATATGATATTATAGAAGTGAACCTATGGATCATATGGAGAATAGTAGGGTTAGTAGAAAGTGAGAAAATGATGAAGTTCGTAAGAAAAATAGTAGAAGTAGCAGGGGAACGTAGGACAACCACAAAGGCTGTCCATGCAAAAATATTATAGTTGGTAGTACGAATGTAACCAATGACAAATTGAACCACCAGTCTGATTTCACCTGGTAAGGAAACGAAATAAGATAAATGGGACCTACACTAGTGTATGAGTAAATACTAATTAAGATGGAGAAGGGTTGAAAACTTACCAAAGAAAATATTCGGGAAAAAAGAAAAATATGAACATTGATAATTGATAACGTCTAATCACCTAGTGAGCATGAGGAAGAGAAAACATTAGAGAAGAAATGTTTAGACGGAAGAAATACCTCAATAAATTGGATTGGTACCGTTTCGTGGATAAAATATTTAAAAGAAGTGGAAAACATGTAACACTATATTAAAAGTGAAATATGATTAATTTTATTGAAAATAAGTTTAGACCGTTAAAGGTAATTTGACTGAAAGTTAGAATTAAATTTTAAATTAAAAAAATAATATGCAGGAAATTATAAAAATTTATAAAAATAATGATTATCATTTTAGAAGAATCTATTTAATTAAAAATTAAGAAATAAAGAATAACTAATTAACAACAAGATTAAATTAGTATTGAACCGAACTAAAATAGGTCATTTTTTAAGTGATATTAATAAATGAAAATAGAAATTATTGGTAAAAAATTATAGGTAATAAATTTATAAATTAAAAATAAATAAATTTAGATAAGAATGTACTGAATTAACAAAAAAAATTGAAAATAAGTCGAATTCAAAGATTAATTAAATAGAAATATATTCAAATAATTTCTAATTCATCAACATACACCATATTATTATGTGCACAGCACTCTTTTTTATAAGGTTGAAGGGTATTCTCTAAAAAGTTATTTTTATTCAAAATTCGCAGTATGGACAAGCAAATAACTTGTAAACTATGTTTCTTGGAATAAGATAAATCGGATGCGAGAATGGTAAATTTTTGAAATAAAAACAAGGTTTAAAGTTAATTGAAATTAGTGTGAAAAATCAAAATGAGAATTTAACTAATCTCAAGCGATCAATTAATATCTAAAAATTAAGAAAAAATTATCATATTAAAAATTAAATATGAGAATCAGACCAATTTAGTGTGAATCGTAATCGAACTAGATTGAACCGAGAATAACCGGTTTAAAAATTAATTTTTAGAGTTAACTTAAAAATATCAATTTGTGAAATTTAAGTTATCAATATGTAAAAAAATAAATTTAGAAAATTTTAATTTATAGAAAACTCATCGAACCAGACATGAACCAATCGATTTTGCATCACTGAACCTAATCTAATTAAATCAGTCAACGGTTCAGTCGGGTTAATAGACCACCTGCCAGGTCAGCGCGGAACATGTGGCAAAGCGCATCTCCTCAACCTCTAGGTCAGCGTATGAAAACAATAACCAATCAGAACATAACACATGTAAAACTTGTTCCTTGGAAGCAAAGAAAAATCGGAAAAAGGACCGGTATAGGTTTATACATGAAGAATCGAGCCGTTTAATAAATGAGGTATCGTCCCATCGAACGGACATGGTGGAGAAATTTGGGAGTTTGGGTCAAACTATTGATGTCTGCACAAACTCTAGATAGAGGCAACATCCCTCTATCAGGATGGACGGTAAAAACGCTCCGATCCACAAGTGGCATGGTTGAGGACCGTTCTGCAAATGTGTGATCCCTCCTATAATAGGAGGGCGATTTTTGATCATGTGACTGTGTGAAATAACAAAAAAGGATTAAATTAAAGAAAGAAAAGATGAATTCAAGTAAAACATTATAGTAGTTTCCCTCACTTAGTGTTCATCAAACAGACAAATTCGGTCAACTACCACATAGGACAAAGCGACCAATGGGAGGTTGTCATGTGTCCAGTCAATGGATGACTCAGACGCTTAGTATAATGTTGTGTCAGCAACGCCACTACGTGGCAGTTTGCACGTATGAAGCTCGCACTCACACTTAGTGTTGTCTTCAACCTCTGATCAATCGAGAAGAGGAAGGGTCAAACGAACGCCTTAACTCCAATGACCAATAAATCTCTTTGATAAGGCCTTAAATTGGAAAGTTAATGGTCGACCGATGGATGAATAGATAGACATGTCAGTCGCTAAGCTTTCTATATAAAGATCTACCCTTCATTAATCCTCTTCATCCTTCAAAAGCTCGAATAAGACAAATTGTTCCTTTTTCCAATCACCCTCAAACTAGAGTTCTGACTTGAGCACTTTTCTTCACCTTAGAAGGTGAATTAGCGTTCCTTGGATTACTGCATAAGTCATGTACACGACTGCACTCTCCAATTGTATGGAGGATTATTAGAGAAGTATTAGTGAGATCGCACAGTACCACTGCTCCCTTTTCCCTTTACAACCAGAGAAACTCGAGCTCAATTCAAATAACTCTCAGGCCAACCATGGCCAAACCAAGCCGACAAAACCTTCTCCAGTAGAGTCCACACCTACCCTGCATCATCGTGATAAGTCCCCACCACTGTCATTTGCCGGAAATTACTGTTCATAGTGCGTTTTAATTGAAAAATTAAATTGATGAATTCACGTTGCTCTAGACATCAATTGAGACATAGTTTGATCTAGGGAGGATTCTCAAGAAGAGAGCAATCTCTTAGCATCAAAAGCTTCGACCACCGGGCCCTTAATGGTAAGTAATCGAAGATTTCTTTCTAGAACAATTTTCCAACAAAGCTCTATTTAAGCTCATTTCTAAGCCAAATTGGATGGTTTAAATCTTTTAATGATCCTAGGAACATATGGAAGATAATTAGAATCATGTTATGACTCAATTGGGAAGGTTTAAGATTGAATTGATGATAATTCAAGTTTGAGGACTAAATTACAATTTTTGAAAGTTTAGGGAATAAATTACAATTTTTGAAAATGTGAGATTTTATTAAATTAGTGAGAATTTAAGTAACCAATTGGAAATAATGAGAAATTAGGGACCCAAAGGGAATATTTGAGAATTTTATGAACCTAATTGAAAATAAGGTATAACTTAAGGGATAAACCGTAAATAATGGAAAGTTACGAGCTGTAAGTGTAAATATCTTATTTTTTGGGACTTAATTTCCCAACTTGTTGTAGGAACCGATCACCTACAAGTTTGTGCAAAGGAAAGACACACCAAGCTCGGAAATCCCTTAGGATGAATAAGTCTTGAAATATGTGTGAGTGAGATTTCTCGAATCGAGTCCGATTTGATAGATGACGCATTATTACTCGCAAATTTGAAAACCTCCTTTTCAAAAATAGAATCACATGAATGTGTAAAATTGTATAAACTATTTTTTAGATTTATTTCTACTATGAATATGAAGCTTGTTAATAGGACTGCCCTTGAATGGTGTATGGATACATATCAAGGGATAATCTAATTTAACTATGGATGCATGATATGGGAAGTACCCATGATCAATAAACAGTTGGTTAGATTTAATTATGTAAAAGTGGACCAAGGCCACAATTTTAAAAAGATAAGTGGGCTCAAGGCCATGTTTTGAAAACTCGAACAAGTTGGCCCAAGGCTAATGGAAACATGTCAAATTCCATAAATAAGATCTAATGTAAGAGTTTGATAAAATTATCATAATTTGATAATGTTTTGCTTAATCTACTAAGCTAGAGTCGGGTTGAAGCATGTTGGGCTAGCAGCGCAAAGAGAAAGGTCTTAACTCAAAAGATACTTATTTGTATTTGCAATTGTTCGAAATAAAGTAGACACTCAGTACGGGGGTAGTGTTGGTTTTAAAGGCTGTTGGACAACAAGGTTAGCATAAGTGAATCTATCGCTAGTCCAATATGTCAAGGTTAGCCATGTCCCATGGTAATGTATATTCCATATTCCACATTTTATCTTTCGGGTCAATTGCCCTTGTGACATCTTATTGCGTTTTAAGTTAACAAACATTTACTATTTGTGGTCTTTTTTATTTATACATACCCATTCCGTACGTGTTAATCATATGTATCACTATTCTTTTTATAGTACTAGTTTAATATTTCTTTTCTTATAATTCAAATTATTTATAATAGGTATCTTATGTCATTCACACATTTTCATCGTTCATACTACAAGGTGGTAACTGTATTGGCTTTGGCAATCCCCAAAGTCATTCTCTACATTTTGGGTTCTTGTGTACCCATTCGTAAGACAACCCTTCTCATTGTCGAACTAATCATCTATGGGTAAAGATTACCATGTTGGCTCTTACTACCCACATGGGTCCTTTTATTAGTATTGTTCATGTGCTCCATGAGTACTAGTGTCACACTTAGTTGTTATTGACTGAATTTACATCTTTTGAATCCTTTGGAGTACTGACTTACCCCACTTCTTATGGGGTTGATCGTCTTCCTTAAATCCCGCTTTTCATTTCATGTGAATTTACTCTAAGTCTCTTTACTAACAAGACTTGTGTCAATAGTTGTCTTTGAAATTATTGTTAAAGGTACAAACTCAATTAAGAGGTTCGAGTTTCTCTTTTATCCTAAACTTTTTCTCTTTTGGCATTCCATAATTCATTTTTCCATCACATTGGCACATTCACTTGGGAATACATGCTTCTTAGTTTCTTTAGTAAAGAGGCTCGTCAAAAATTTTGTCCATATTTCACGATTTACCCTGTAAATATTCTTATTTAGCTTATCCAGGATAATAATTATAATTTATCCTTTGACATTATTATTCTCTAATGATATCATTTATTATCATCTCGCTAATCCACTTTTAGGTATCAAGAGGGTGGTGCCAAGACTTTATCTTACATGTTTCTTCCCTCATTTTCACTCCACTATTGGAGCATTTATTCATAGATTCGATTACCTTTTTAATATATTTGTGGTATTAAGGTTATACTCTAACTTTTAACATTTGCTCTCCTTGAGTATCACTTGTGATACTTTATACACTTGATTGTGTTTTGAGTATCGTAGGTTGATAGTGATTCTTCACAAGGATATCGACTTTGCTTGTCTATAGTTCTCTACCCCTTAGGCTTATATAATATAACTTTCATGACGATTTGTGGTGTTTTCTATAGGATTACCTTAGTTACTTAGTAAGGTTATTCCTTACTTATTCACATATGCGATACGCTTATATATTATTTTTACAATTGTGAATTCTACTCAAATATTCAAATGTCTCTTCCAACGAGTAATAGTTGTTTATTTCCCTTAAAAAATTTTGTTTGATACCTTATTAACCAATTAAGGTCCTTGAGAAATTTTAGTGAATCTTTTCACTAACTCATACCTCCACCATATTTCTAATTTCTTTCCACATTACTTTACGGATTCTTTTTTATATAGATATCATCTTATCTTTTTAGTCCACTAGACCATATACTCTTTTAATCACTTGTATTTTTATTATCCATAACACGTCGAGACATTCTTATCAATTAGTCCTATTTTTTCACATAGTTACCCTATTTGTATTAGTTATAACCATCTCATGGTTATATTTTAATTTATTCATTTATAAATTACCCATTATACAAAGTATTTTATGTGATTATACTTCTAACTCTCACACTTACTCCGTCATTTCCCTGGAATTTTATTTAAGATAAGTGGTAACTCATTATTCCATAGTATCCATTCAAGGAAAAAAAATTTTCAGGACTCCATTGTACATCAAATTTTGCATCCAATATTAGTTGTATTGATTATTTCCATCTTAGTATCAAGATATGATTTTATATATTTTTTATTCTTCATATTTTATATCTTATTTCTCATTATCTAGAATTTTATCCATCATTAAGTATTTCCTTTACATTTCTATACCACATATTCTTTATAATTTTGTATATTTTTCATTTAAAATACAACTTATCAATTTAACTAAATGATATTTTCTTAAGTATTATCATAGGATTTCTATATATTTAATCTTTTTATGTCATTATTTGATGTTTTATTTTAATTTATCATTTTTTTAGTATGATTCATTTGAAATTTATTAGGGATATATTCTTTTCTTAATATAAGATTCTTGGTTTGATATGTATCATATTTTTGGAGATATTACTCTATTTGCTCATCCTTTTAAGTATACAATTTTGATGAAAAAATAATAGCATTATATAATATGTTTTAAATTATTATATTTAATTTAATAAAAAATAAAAACACTTAATTTAGAGATAAATTTTATTATATTAAAAATATAATAATTATACTTAAATAAACCGTTCATCAATTTATTTTTTCATTAAATAATGATAAGTTTGTTCGTTAGTTGAACGTCAACCCAGCTGTCATCATAAGCAAATTAATTTTAATATATATATAATTAATTGCTTTTCTATCAATAATAAACCAAATTAAATTACATGTGATGCTTTTCGTGCAAGCCATTAATGGCATGGGTCAAGAGAAATTTAATGCCCATGCTCCCCCGCCGACTCCCATAATGATTCCTCTCCTCGTGACCCCAACCCACAACGTTATCATCCCTTCCCTTTTCTTGGCCAGTGGAACGGTGTGTCGTATCTCAAATAAAATATTAAATTTTCACTAAAATCACAATTAAATAAAAACTTTAATTTGACTGAAATAAGAGATTAATCTTTCCAATTCAAGGTAACAGTGTCTTCAAATTAATCCATTTAAAATTAATATACCTTATTTTATTCAAAATAAAATCTTAATACCTTATTTAAGAGTATAAATTAGACATTATCTCCATACCATTGATTTTACCCACAAGAAACCCATAAATTTCATGAAGCCAACAATTTATAGGTAATGAAATTTCATGCATGTTCTTCTGCATATACATAGCTAGGCTTCTAAAGCTGACATTTGAACTCAGAATCCAACACTACACCAAACTACGTCACACACGGGTGGTTACATTTCTGATGCCATCATTATAATTTTGTAGCACAGAGTGGAATTTAAGCATAGTTAACAGACTGACTAGCTAGAAATTAATAGACTAATTTACTGGCAGTACTACTACGTACATTTCACTAGTTAAGCTAAGAGCCAGAAGTTCTTCTGCCACCGGGTGCTGATCAAGTACCCGCCCATGCCCTTGCTCTGCTTCCTCACTCCAATGGTTAGGCAATCTGCACCGTTGATGCATTGCTCCACAAACTCATCCGACCCACCGGTCCCACAAAGGCTAGCAAAAGGTTCCAAAAAGAAATTATTGGGTGTGATTCTACCTAGAAGTTCTAAGAGAAGAATTGTGAATTTATAAAGATATCATCTTCTTCTGTATTTTCACACCTCACCTAATGTTAGCAACAGTGGAATTTTCCAAGTAGAAGAAATGGGTAAAGATGGAAAGAGGTAATTACCAGCTCAAGAGAGTAGAGGACTTCTTTTGACCCATCACCAGCACTGAAATCTCCAATTTCTTCACTTGGCTGGTAACTGTTGCCAGTTTTGGACCTTGAATGACAAGTGCTTCTACTTCTACCTAATTATTCACAGACCAAGGAAGTCAAATGAGAAAGGAGAACGGGATAAATGAATAGATAAAAAGGAATTTCATTTTCACCCCTTCACAGAAAATGTATAGGAAATAAAATTTGAATTCATTTCTAATACAAATAAAATATGAAAAAAGGGAAAGAAAAATCTTCTCTGCAATCAAAACTTGGAAGATTCTCTTTTTCTTGTTTAGATATGTAAAATGATTGACATCAAAGAAAATGAACCAATAAAAAGTGCAATTCTGGAGAGGGAAAAACTTGCATTCAATACACCTACCCTAGTAAATTTTCATAATTGTTTTCAGGGAAAAGAAAGAGAAAGTGAAAAGATTACTCTGCAATTCAGCTTTGTTGGCAAAAAAAAACAAAGCTGTGACCCAACTGAAAAACCAGTCACTTATTTAAAATTTTCTGCAAAAAAATAAGAGAGAAACGTGACCCCAAACCCAAAACATACTGCAACAGCCTTATTGTGTCTATCACATTGTTATCTTGAGAAACTAAGGATGAATCTTAACCAGAAGATTGAAAAAGGATGAATCTTAACCAGAAGATTGAAAAAGGATGAATCTTGACCAGAAGATTGAAAAAGGATGAATCTTAACCAGAAGATTGAAAAAGAACGAAGAGAGGCTAAACCAAACACAGCTTGTAGTCATAATCACAGACCTGCAGGTTAATTAGTATTTGCTTTGAAAGGGACATGGGCACAGCACCCTAAAGGCCTTTTTACCATTTCATGTTACATTGTTACTTTGAAAAATTAAGGGTGAAATCATAACCAGAAGATTAAAAAAATGAAGAGAGGCTCCACCACCAAACTCAGCTTGTAGATATAATCACAGATCTGAAGTTAATTAGTATTTGATTTGAAAGGGAAGTGGGCACCGCACCCTAGATGTCTTTTTTTTCCATTTCATGTGCACAAGGAAGGAAAGAAAGTAGGATATCTATCTTGTGTTGGTCATATATCAAGAAAACTTCAATTTAAGAAGATATTTTCCTGAATATGAACAGTTTTTTAGCAGTTTTAAACCCATATTATCAAATTACATAAAGCAGTAGAAACTAGTATAGAAATAAGTTCCTCTTCTGGCAGATCTATAACGATTTTGTTTTAGATTTTTTAGTACATTATCAATGCTCTCCAAAATATTCCTGAATATGCAATTGCTCTGATGAAAAAAGGGTCTGCATTTGCTAACTTTGTACCCCCAAAAAAAGAGTATGCATTTGCTAAGAGCAGTGACAACCTCGGAGGAACAGCTGAACTGCTCCAAGTCATGAGATTTATCAAACAGCTACACGGCAAGTCACTAAGGATCAGCAGGACGAGGCCGGAAAATCGGTAATGCCGAAGGCAAAGGAGAGGACAGAAACTTTTAAGCAAGTAAAGGAAACGTAACGATTTTGTTTGGTCAGATATAAGTAAAGGGGATGAAACATTGATACCTCAGGCTTGGAGGACTTGCAGAGAGAGCCAAGGGAGTTGGCCAGATAAGGGGAGGAGAGGGGAGAGTCTGGCCCTGTTCCAGGAGGAATGACATGGAGAAGTGTCAAGAGATCGCCCTTGTTAGCTACGTGCGTTAGAGCCCAAATCATGGCATGCTTTGCACGGGATGTGTGGTCCACCACCACCATGACTCTCTTCCTCATCATCGATGAAGGAGGACGGTTACCGAAGCCCTCCATGTCGCTCAAGCTCTGTTCGCAGCCGCAGGAGAGGTCGCTGGGGTTGAAGCGTTTGCTACTACCACCGACCCACCTCTTTGAGGTTGATTTGGAGGACTCCTTCAGGCTCAGCTGCCTTGGGAAGTAGGAGGAAGCAGACATGTTCTCGTAGTTTGTGTTGTCGGGTTCTAACCTATTACTCTGCTATCTGAGGAGATCAACAGTGGACGGGTTCTGTACAGAGGGACTATTGATTGATTCGTGAGGGAGATTATAGACAGGAAGCGTCAGAGGGTGGAGAAGGATTGTAGCCGTAGATCTCACCAAAGCTCCCACCCGTGACATACATACATACAGGGATAGAGAGAGACAACGAGAGAGACAGAGATGAGAGAGATTACAGTTCAATGAGGGCGGGTTCCACGTAATATATAGCAATATACATTGCCATAGATTATTTGACACACAAAAATCGATTATATATTGGATTCTTACGGAGACACATTTTCTTGGTAAGATTTTACATGAGTGGGAATATTATTTTAGTATTATGTTGGTGTAAAATATATTCTTTGGTACCAAGTTCTAGAAATATATAGCATATAATCTTAGGCTCATAACACCTATAAACATAAGAAAACAAAGTATACATAATGCTTGTTAGTAGATTATTAAGCACATGGGGTTCTACATTTTTCATGTTTGTTCTTGCTTGGCTCTTTATCTTCTATAGTTGCATTGATCTTACTATAGTAAACTTCTCTTCATCTTACTCCAAATCAAATTCAGAGAACTTACATGGTGGTGAGAATGAGAGACCTTGTTCAATTATTTCGGCATATGTAGCACCGACACCCTTTGGTCGTAAAGGAAGATGAATGGAACGGAGAAAAATTAGCCGGTACTAAAAGAACAGAAAATAGCACAGAAGGTAAAAACTGAATGATGGGAGATAGGATAGGTGCCTACAAGACTTGACTCAATGATGGGCTGATGGCGTGAAGCCAATGATTCTTCTCTTATTCCTGTGCAGGTTAAAGTCACGGGCTGCCATGGGAGTCACTGGCTTCTTCTCGTGTCATTGCCCTCACATGCATGGCATCATGTGTATATGTTGACCAATATACTATACTATGGGTTATGGTCAGATTTGGCTATGGATAATCCTTCTCTTAAAATAATTGGGCATCCCTTCTATTATAATAATATTTTATATTTAAATTATATAAATAAAAAATTTAATTTGGAGAGTTATTTGTATTTGCTTAAATTAGTTAAAATATAACTAATAGTTTAATCAATATCATATAATTTATATTAAAAGACGGTCAATTTTCCCTTTAAGTTCTTTGGCCTTAAAAATTCCTCTCATATAGTAAATATAATAAGTCATTCAATCCATATTCCCAACTATAGGAAGTAGAAAGCTGTTTTTTTTTTTGCACCATTGTGGAAAGATGAATATCCATAAAACCATTCTGAGTTTTAAATAACTATTTTTTTTCTCTCCAGATACCGCCAAAGAGCATCACGTTTCTAACCATAAACACCTTTCTCTACGGTCAGTTTCACCCATTGAAAGTCATCACCGTCCGTGGAAGTAACTCCATGGGCCAAAGAAGATTGCGTTTATCCTCATGCCAACATCTCTATCACCATCGGAAACTACGTCTCGTTTCTGTAAATATATTATTTCTAAAAACAAAAAATAGTTAAAATCAAACATTAAACAACCCCTCGTATAAGATTGAGATTTAAAATAATGGAATGGTTATATACACTTATCACTATTTATATAATGATGATATAAAAAGGAGTGGTGTATATAGAACCAAGGTAAAATTGGAAGAGATGAAGGGTTTGTTGTGAAGATTATCTTTTATGTCATGTGTTCGGGTCGCATACATCTTTATTAATATGGAAAGGGCTTGGAATTAATTTTAAAAAAAACTATATAGCAGGGAATGTAGAGAAGTTACACGGTAAGATCCGAAAGATATATGGACTTCGATTCTAAGACGGAGTTTTTTTTTTTGTTAGTTCTCTCTCTTAACCCAATTATTATTTGTTAAATTCTTAGTTTATAATTAAGTCTAATAATTACATTTCTGGCCAATCCCGACCGAAAAAAATCTACAATCGCCTCCAGTGACACTCGTACCAAGGTTTGCTAATTTTTTGGATATTTTTGTTAGTTAGCAAAAGTCGACACCTAAAATATAAATAAGTAAAAGTTAGAATAATCATTTGTAAATAAATTTTTTGTGGGAGTCTTTTTTAAGGTATAAATGAAGTTTTATGATAATTTGGAATGATTTGTGAAGTTTTGGGGTTAGGTTGATATTTTTTGAATGTGTATGGACCTAAATGTAATAAAAAGAAAAATTTAAGGACGGAAGTGTAAATAAAGAAATTTATACGCTAAAAAGTAATTTTTTGGTAAGTAAAAGGACCTAAATAAGAATAAAAAAATTTATTTACTTAAATAAAAGAATAAAAGGTAAGTTTTAAAGAATATGGATAAAAGGGTAATTTTACCCAATTTAAGAATTATTTTGATAATAGTAAATAATAAGATTTAAAAAATATTCTAAGATATTTTTTGGGTTAAAATGAGATTTAAGAATAATTGGAAAGGTATATGAGAGATTTAAAAAAGTATAAGATATAAAGGAAAATATTTTAAGATATAAATATAAAAATAATAATTTTGTTAAACTTAATAACTATAGTGTAATTTTGAGAAAGTAGAGTACCTATATGATAAATAAGGAAGTTTTAAGTATTTAGACAAACATTATCTTAAAAGGTTAAGTTTTAATCAAGTAGTAATTTGGAAAGGTAGTTAAAAAACGAATTTTGACAAGTAAATCGATAGGAAGGGATGGAAATTCCAACTTATTAAAGAAGTTATGAAATAATAATTTTAAAGGAATTCGAGATGATTGAATTGATATATGTACCATACACTTACCTCTATAGAAATGTTAAAAGATCACTAAAAGGTAAATGGGAGTAATGAATGTAAGTGTCATTAGAACTATCGAAATATTTTACGATTTTTTAGTGATACTTTTAAATAACTGTATACTTATTTTAAAACTTAATATAAAAAAGTGTAAAATGATATAATTGTATGTTAATTAAAGAAATAATTGATTGATACATAATTAAAAAATAATTCATTTTAAGCTCTAGAATTGTATATTATTTATAATATATATATATATATATGATTGCGTAGAATTTTATTACTTTTTGTAAGTACTAATTTGGTCTAGCTCGTAAATGCTGGCGAAAATGACCACTACATTCTAGGAAACATGGAATGAGGGGTTGATGCCATTTGAAGGACAACTGAACTAGAACAAGGTCATAAGCAAGGCATCAGAGGCTGCAAATAATTTCAGACATGCAATGCTGGGCACCCAGAATGAACCTAGACACCCGAGCCCTCATTGGCAGCTTCCCCCACGTGGATCAATAAAAATTAACTGTGACGAGGCATTAAACCAAAAATCAAAAGAAGCTCTTTGGTCGAGGGCCTCTAGTTTGCTATTCATACGAGGGTGGCATGACATTATCGTGTAAACAAATTATGCCTTATTATTTCAAGCATTAAATCAATAAGAAGCTAATTAGAGAAAACGACGGAATGTTCCAAAAATCAAAGAATACGACATTCAGATTCACATATTGCAACACTGAACGGTAAAACAAAAATTTAACTCCTATCTTGATGTGATTGTTCGTGCACACATAACTTAAGTATTATGCTAACTACTGTACTTAATCGTATTTTTTTTTATATTTTAAAATGTGATAGACGGATTTTGGATTCAAACACTCATTTTATCGGAATGAGTGTTTGAATTTGATATGCATTTTTTAAAATGATATAGATACATACAAATTCTTAAACAAATAAAGAGGTAAGTACGGCATATTTCATTTTTTTTATTTTTATCTTATTAAACAAATGGGGACTTCATCTAATTGGCATGCATAATCATATATATATATATATTTGCATAGATTTCATACTAATTGTCTAGTTTTAATAGGTTTTCATCCTTAATTTTGGCTAGCCTTAATTCTTGGGTACTTTAACACATTTTAATACGAAAATCTAGGGAACTATGGAAGTTGTCCTCGAAATTGTCCTCAAGTTGGGCTACATGAATGAATAGCCAAGCGTGCAGTGCAGATCAAGCAAAGGAACCAAGCATTGCATCCCTATGCCTTAGGCCTAACCAACGACATAAGGGACCCAGTACAAAGCATACTACCGAATTTAAGTCGATGAACCCACAAAACTGGTCCGGGGACCCTAGGTCGTAGGTCCTAAAAGCCCTTGGCCCTTGGGTTTACCTTTCCCCAATGATCAACAACCCCAATCATGCATTCTACTGCAAGCTCCTAGTCAGGTTCCTATACCACTGCTCCTTTGCCTAGGTCACCCCTGTCCAGCCTCAACTTCACCATACCCTTCCACTGCCAGCCCTGCCCAACCATAGTACAACCCTGTCTGACTCTTAACACCTCTGATCAGCCATGACACAAGTCGTTCCAACCACCTCAAGAACCTCCACAAGTCTCCTCATCTTCCTCTAGTTGCCTATGTTGGAGTGCATGATACATTTTATTCAATAAGGCCAAGTTTGCATATTCAAGAATCTCATATTCACGAGAGGTTTTGTCATGTACGGGGACTAGTTCTTAGCGTGTTTCCTGGGTACTCTAAGGCATGCCCACTTTGTAACTATCATATTGTTGTTTCCCCATACTTTACATTTTTATAATTAATTTATTAGAAAATTTATCCAATCAATAACCCATTCAATCCTCATTCTCATTGACCAACCGAAATTTTTATAGATCACAACATCGCTCAAAGTTGGACGTGAGTTTTCCAAGAAATATTTGCACTAAAATTTGAAAATATTTTGTCAAAAATCCATGCCCTAATGGGTCATAATCATATAAATTCATGTCATATATTGTTATATTGTATTGTGGAAAAAATCTTAAAAGTATGATTGGGAAATGTAAAGTCAACCCAAGTTGAGGTCAAGAAACATTAGTCAAACTCATTGATTTAGTAGTAGTAGTTTCAACAATTGAGCAAACATTAGTCAAACTTGGCTCATATCCAATGGGAAACATATTTTTTTTATATCAGCTGGCATGCAATATTGTTAGGATATGAATTTGTATGATTATGTGCAAATTAAGCTCATACCCATTAATTAGGATACATTTTTTACAAACCCCTTTCAAAGTTCAGTATAGATCTTTTTTTGGAATACATGTGAGCAATATTGTGGGCCATCGATCAATCTGTTTTCCTGCTGTTTTTTGTTGCTGTCTTCGTATTGCTGCTGCTGTGGTTTATACTGCTTAGTGGGTGGGGTGGCTCTGGAGTCTGGACGCGCAAGGATGACCTGGGATGGTAGCTGAGCTGCTGGAGGGAGGGTAGGAGATGTTGGGCCCGGTTGCATGCTGAGCTGCTGGACTGTAGGCAGGAGCTTTTGCGGCTCTCTTCTATTTTTCTCTCTTGTTTGCAACGAGATTGTCTCTTTTTCTGCACTAAAATTGCAGAGATTCTGCATAAATTCCTCCTTCCTCTTGCACGAAAATTTCCATGCATAGAGAGCAATTTAGGGCTTTTAAGTTCAAACAGATGAGTCCGTCAATAAATGATATATAGGACCAGAAGGTTGAGGGTGACTTAGTCCCTCCCAAACCTTAAATCTAGGGGCTCTTGCCTTCTAGGAACATCCCACTCGCGAGACACATATATATAAAAGATTTTTCTATCTCATCTAACAATATCAAGATGTAGTAGACCTCTCTCGCTCAAATGCATAACCACAGTGTCAAATTCAGCGGATATTTTTACATCATATGCACCATGATAATGCACATATCTAGCATACATGGCCATCTCAAATACACTATAATAGTACTTAAATGTAACAATTTTCTATATCCCATATACCCCAATCACAATGCACATATATAACAAACTTCTTTGCCTTAGATATGTAACATGGATTCGAGAAGAGAACAATGATGGGTGATGGCCATGACAACAATAATGCCCTGGAGGAACGGTGGAACAACTTGTCCAAAGTCTTTCGGATCATGGTCGACAGAGCAAGATCCCTCTACGGGAATGGTCCAAGTCCAAAACTATTCGAGGTAGACCAGGTTGTAATCATAAATTTCTCTCCGGAAACTATTAATGTGGAACCTTGACAAAAATTACCATTCTTGACATCTTTTAGAATTAGATAATAACCCTTGCACACTTTCAAAACTCCCCATTTTCTTTATTGCCCAACAAACTCACCCATATCATATTTTTTTGTCATAAGTGGAATATGTCTAATGCCCTTCTATATATATAATTTACTATCCCAATCACCTTAGGTATAGAATTGTTAGTTATAGATATATTTCCTCTCTCTTATGATTCTATTAGTAAGTTATGAACCAATCTCTAGCTAAAATTCTCCCTACTCGAACAAAAATGGAGAAGAAATTTAATTAGAATAGGATACTCTCAAATAGAGCTAGTTTCTCGTATCAATAGCTCTTGCAATTGTGCCTTTTACAGTAAAAAATTAAAGTTTTCTCTCTAAAAATATTTTCTATTAAAACTTTATTTGAACTTAATTCTAGGTTAAATTGGACAATTTAAAACTTGGAATAATCGTGTAAAGATATAGTAGATGAATAGTTGCGTGATAGTAGACAATTAACCGAGTTTAATTAGTCAATTTGATAAATTGAGGATTTAGGGCAAAAGTGCAATTTTTGAAGAAATTGGATGAATTGAGAATTTTTGGAAATTTTGGGATTTTTGTGAAATTAGCATAAATTAAGGGTCAATTTATAAATAAGATGAGTTTAGGGACTTAATTTCAATTAAAAATATTTTTGAGAATTTAATTGTAATTAAAAATAAATATAAGGATTTATTTGTAATTTATAAAATTATATGAACATGAAAATGTAAATAAAGTAAATTAGAAACTTATGGTAAATAATTGGGAATTAATTGCCAATAAAAGAAACTTATGAACTTATATGTAAATGAAAGAAAAAATATGGACCAGAGTAGAAATTTCGGATATTTGATTAGATCATTATCCATGTAAGTGTGAAAAAAAAACTTCTTATCTACAACTACAAGACCGTCCATAGAAATATAAAATTCATCTGGGACAAACAAGTAACAGATCTCGGTGAGTGAAATTTCTGGTATCAAGTCCAATTGGACCAATGACGCGTTACTACTAGCGAATTTAAAAGCATGCTTACTTAAAAAACTTATTTTTCAGAAATATAATTCACTGACTTTGTGAAACTATTCAAACTATTTTGGGATATATTTTTAAAGTGTCCCCATTGCCCACATTTATAACAAGTCATCTCCTTGTGTGGATCTTTATGGTTACTCCCACACTTTGAACATTGTGGGGCCTTTCTAAAGGGTTGTTGAAGGTTCGATGCCTTGCTATCCTTGAGCCTGAACACCTTGAAAGCTTTCTTGTCGAGTCCTCTTTGACCTGGGGTTATTCCAAGGGTTCTTCTATACTCTTGGTTCATTTCCTCCCTTGGGATGGGGTTCTCCCTAGCTTACAGGGTGGCTATGGTAGCGTGGGTTTGTTTGGCTACTTTTCTTGGGGCCATCTAAAAATTTTAAGATCAATCCTATTAGTTACTATATTTTCTAGTCTTGATTATGTATTCGAGAAAACAAGCTCTGACACCACTGAAGTTGTCACGCCCCGACCCAGTTTGGTCGGATCCCCATAATCAACCTGACACTCTCCTGGTTTATTAAGGGTTGCCCCTTGTTTATAAACTGTGAAGAGTAAGACATCCTTTAAACCTGCACCTTTCCTGAAATAACATAAATCAAAACTGCATAAAATCTTAAACTAATCATACATGTCTCACGGGCGTATTAGTTGATGGTCCTTGTGGTAGGATTTATGGGATTTCCTGAAAGGGATATAAGGGAGGGGGTGATTACAATGACTCAGTGAATGGGTTTTCAAAATTTAATTTTTTTTAGGAAAAATGTTTGATTTGGAGTGTGTCAGACTTCTTATTTTCTTTAAAAGCCTTTCATTTCAAATTTCAATTTTTATCATAATTTCTTATTAACCTCGGTGTGTAATCACCCAACACACATCCTTCATCATGAAGGTCAAACACACAATCGCAGGCTAGTACGTCCACTGAACCCACTTGTGGCATCGGAGTGACTTTACTAGCCACCTATATAGAAGCACGACCACTTCTACCCTGAGAATGAGTGGATGTTTGCGATATTCGACCCTCAATCCCGTAACAATTCTCCGTGTCCGTATGAGGACAGAGACCTCATCCTGACCCCACCCTGGTCTCGTGTGCTTGAAGCTACATCGAGCTTCGCAAGGCTTCTGGTACGACTAACTGCCCTTATATCCACCAGGTCATTTAGGGCCCTGGGACGCATCACTACCCCTCTTGAGCGTCTTGAAGGTCCCGTAAACACAGTGCATGCACAATAAACATTTTTCACATGATTCCATATAATATGTGGTGTCACTGGTCCAACGGCCCCGACTCTCAACTCGACCTGCAGCTGTTTGTCTTAACTAGTCCGAAGACCTGTCATGTCGCACTATCGCTAGTTGACTGAATATATCGGTCCTTTCTTGGTACCATGGCCAAATAATTCATTTACTTAAGTTTTCATGGTATATAAATCATGTTTGTTTACAAGCTCCTGCTCGTGCCAATTGGCCTAGGGCCCACTGTTTGACATTTTTAAAATTGGGCATATTAGCCCCCAAGTTCCAAAACCGAGGCCTCTAGCCTAACAGAGCTATTCGAGCTCCCATCAAGAAAGTCTCCCAAATTGTTTAAGCAGTGGCACACAGTCAGGGGAGAGCACTTCCAACAAAATATATTTTTCAACTTTCCATTATACCCATCGAGTATGAGGACATCTTCGCTCATAACTGATGAACGGGTTTTCCACTTCCTTTGAGGAAGTTTCATCATACCAACCGGGTATGATCTACTTACAACCGATAAATAGTTTTTTCGTGTGATTTTCACATCACTCCTCAAAGGTGTGATGATTAAAATACCACTTAGTAGAGGATTTTTATTTTCGAGGTACTTATCATCTCAACCGGGTATGATATAAAAATCTCATTCACCCGATAGTGCAGTAGAATTCCTTTTAGCTAGCTTATTGTCATTACTCGAACTCGTCTTAGCTGGCATTCTCGGTACTTCATGTTCCTAAACGATATGAAGATTGTTGTTCATTATTCTTTGTCCTAATAGCCCTCATTTATCCCAAATGAATGAGAAAACTAACTTTTTTTTATTTACAATTAGGTTTATAAAGTTATTTTTCTTTAACTTTAAGTCCCTAATGTCAATTTTTCCTCAAATTGAGTCCCAAAACTTTTAAAATTTATCTTAGGACCTCAATTTATTCAAATTCACAAAAAGGGGTTTAATTTCCCAAATTTCCAATTTGGTCCCCCAACTTTTCCAAAATTACCATTTTGCCCCTACTTTACAAAATGGTAAGTTTTGCCCCAAAAAATCCAAATATTGCCCAATTGGTCCTCCAACATCTTTGTTATGCCAAATTGGTCCTCAATTTTATGAAATTGCACTTTAGTCCCTCTAATTTTCAAATTTCCCAAATTTCACCCAATTTTTCCTCCAATTTCAACATTCTAACTCTAACGAATTTGATTTCATCAAATTGACCAATCCAATGAGTTTAATTGTTAAAATTGAAGTTAGAGTTCCTACACCTTCATACGATTCAATTACACTTTGAATCGCACGATTTGGTGCCGGAATTAGCTCAAACAGAGCTTTACTAGAAAATTGTACTTAGAGAGAGAAAGCTTTGAAAGCTTACTGTCGGGGGCGCGACGGTCTGAACTTTTGATCTGGGTAGATAGCTTGTATCCTGAGGTTCTTTCTAAGATCAAGAATTGCATCAATTGATGCCGAATTGAGTGAGAATTTCATCATCGAAGTTCTATCGATTCTCTCTCTAGCATCGGTCAAAAATTACAGAGAGTGGCCGAATTGGCTTACCTTTCAGCTCTAATTTAGCTAAAAGAGGGCTGTGGAGGTGTTGAGAGGGCACGGTTTGGCATGAGGAGGGCTTGAATTTGCCGATTTCAGCTTAGCCAAAACAGGGCATCTTTGGTCCGTTGGAGCTGCTTCACTGTTCTATCACATCGGTGTTTCTTCAGTGACTCTCGGAGCAAATAAAGACTACAAGCATGTAGCTGACTTCTCCCCGGTTCTAAAGAACCCGACCTCTCTTTGTTTGGCTCAGAAAAATACCCAAGTCGAAGCTCTAGTTTGAGCTTCGTCGAAAATTGGAGCAGTTAAGAGAGAATGGAGTTTTGAGGTGTGGAGAGGATGAATGAGGAGGACTCGGGGACTTCCTGGCCATCCGATTGGCACCTTAATGGCAATCATTCATTGTCTGAAACTCCCTGGTCGGAGGCTTTTCAGCTTCGTCGGTGTGCACGATTTTTCCGGAGAGTGAACAGTGTTATCATTTGAAGGAAGAAGACACTGTTCCGAACCGGGTTCAAAGCTTAAACCGGTCGGTTCACTCCCAATTCGACCGAATTTTTCAAATTTAAAAATTTCTAAATTCATTTTCTATCCAATGGTGGCCTCAAATCTCAAATTTGAATTTTTTTTAATTCACCTAGAAAAATTATTTTAGGATTTGGTTCAATAGTGGTTCAAACCGGTCCAAACCGGTTCAATTTGGTTCAGATCCGGTTCACCTGAATCAGTTTGGTTTTCATCTCCAAATCATTCTTTAGTCCATTTCCATGACTTTTTGGACTATTTGAGTCAGTCGGGATCCATAAATTTCTCGTTTTGCTCTTTCTCTGTGGATTCGAATTCATAAATTAGTTCAATCCAGTTGGATTCGGTTCATCTAAACTGGTCTAATTTTTCTCTTCCAATTTGCCCTAAGTTTCTTTCCCAAGACTTTATGAACCCTTTGGGTCACTCGGGGGTTATAATTTCCCAAATTGCTTGTTCTCTGATGATTGGGTTTGTGAACCGGTTCGGTGTTTCTCACTCGGTTTGACCGGTTCTTTTCCTAATTTTCCTTAACTAAAAAGGGCGGGATTTACAAGTTAAATGAAAGACTTGTAAAGTTGAATGAACTAAATGAGAGATTTGAAAGGGTTTAGGGATCAAAGTGTAAATATTGGAAAGTTTGGGGTCATAAAGGTAATTCTTGGAAAAGTTATGTTAAATTTTGTGATTTTGAAGAATTTAATGGTCATGTAGTGTGAAAAGGTTTGTCAATGTGCAGGTCGAGAGAACCGAGAATTATGGGTAAATCCATAACTTTGAAAAATTACCGCACAATATAAAAGGTATAAATAAATATCAACTTTAAACACCGTGTGAAATATAATTGGTGTATATTATTGTAAGTCACTATTCTTAGTGATCATACGAGACTACATGATGATCAAAAGACTCGTCAGTACAAAGTGATCCATAATTAAGATGGGTGAGATTACTGACATTGCAATTGAATTGATGAAGTTAATGATTATTGCTTTATAAAATGTATATATATGCTTATTTAGAAAATGTACTAGAAAAGCATGTAAATAGAACAAGTTTTATCAAAAGACAAGAAATATTCCAAACAGTTTTGAAAAGGTGGATCATAATTCGATAACCTAGCAAATATGAATATAGACCTGAGGATTTAAAACTGGTAAGAATGGGCTAAGGCCCTACCTTTATGAAATGGGTTATGACTCGATTCTTATAAGAATGAGCTAAAAACCAATGTTTAAGAAAAGTTAACTTTGGCTCAATGTTTAGAAAAACACACTAAGGTCCAATGTTTAAAAAGGGGACTAAGGCCCAATTTTTAAGAAAAAGTGGGCTAATTATGCGACAAAAAAAGAAAAAAAGTGGTATGAAACTCAATTTTTAAGAAAATAGGTTAAAATTTAAAATTTTTTATAAAAAGAGCTAAGACTCAAGGTTTAAAAAATAAAGAACTAAGGGCTAATGTTTAAAAGAGATGTTAATGCCTAAAGTTAAAAAAAAAGTGAGTTAAGACTCAATATTTATAGAAGAAGTTAAAGTCTAATATTTATAAAAATGGTTTATGTCCAATGTTTATAAAAAGGACAAACCTCAAATGTTTAAAATATTTTGGATAAGATCAAAAGTTTAAAAAATTAAAAAAATAAATAAAACTCAATATTAAAAAAAAAAAGAGGAATAAGTTTTAATATTTATAAAACGGAATAAAGTTCATATTTTATAAAAGATAACTATAACTCAATATTTAGATAAATGTGATAAGGTCCAATGTTTGTAAAAATATTTAGGTTAAAGTCAATGTTTAGAAAATGGACAATTACCAAGGTTTCAAAAAGAGTTAAGGCTTAAGATTTAAGAAACCAATGTATAATAAAAGTAGGTTAAGGTCAATAACAAGAAATGGGTTAAGCTCCAATGATTTCTTAGGTGTAATATTGTATCATTGAATTATGTATAAGGTAGATGTGTAAAGTGAGACCTCTTGGGTTGTTCAAATCACACGGCGGTTGGAAACCTTGTAAAATAAGGGAAGTCTAATTTCAGTTCACATATATGACTCTATGCGTTTCAACGTTATACATTTTCTAGTTTGAAAAATAAAAGCTGAATTGAGATAATTTTAAAATATAATTAAGTGATATTTTAATAATAAAATTGGAACAAAACTAATTTTTAAAAAGTGTATAACCTTTTGAAAAATAAATTTTGAATTAAGACGATTTTGAGTTATAATTTAGTGAATTTTAGTAATTGATACTAAAAAAATAATCGTATTTTAAAAATATAGGTTTGTTTAACAACACTCTATAATGAAAAATAATTTATTTAAAAAGATTGATTTGGAAATAAATATTTTAATGGTACTTATTTGAAAAGAATTCAATTTTTGTAAATATTATAAAAATATATTTGTATGCATAGCTTTTGAGTAGATAATTTTGACAGTATTCTCACTCATTTACTTTTCGTTACTAATCTTATTCTAATAAAACAGTCCAACAAAGTAAATTAAAGTTAATTAAAATAAATATTCTAAAAAATTCTGATAAATCTTAAAATACTAAATATTTGACGATAAATTTTGTATCTAGCTAAAAAAATCCATCATTGTTTACCAACCACATATTATTTAATCAAATCCAATTTTCTTTCCATAGGCTTCTCAAAAAATTGGATTCGTACGGATTTTTCTTCCAACTAAAATTGTCACATATGAAATTGAGCATTTTGCAAAAAAAAAAAAAAAATAGTCCACTTGTTTATCGAGAAAAGATGGGAAATATCTTCAATATCATTTGAATGAATAGTTGACCGATAGAGTTATAAATACTCTGAAATAATTCACCAAAAGTCATTCAATTATTTACTTTCTCCTAGATATTTAGTAAATATTTACATTATATTTTATGAAAGTTAATTTTTTTTTGGAAATGTTATCGTCTTTAACTCTATTGTACCCGATATGCTACAATATTTAGGTGTATAGTACTATAAGACTAAGATCATGCAGCGTATTATTATATCGATATGACTATGAGAATCAGTTTGGAGAATGAAATTATTATCAAATATATCTTATATTCTATAATAGTTATTTCAGCAAAAAAATTTATATTAGTTTATTGTCACGATGCCGGAAAGAATAGTGAAAATAGTAGTAGGACAAATAGTTTACTAACAATGTGTTAGTTACCTTCACAAGCTATCAAACTGCCATACTATTGCACATCTTCCATAGAGCTTAATTCTCATATGTGATAATTAGTTTTTGTATTGTAAGTGCCACAATCATAGCTCTCCTCACATGAAGAATGAGTAGCTCCATCAATTGTATCAAGTGGGATGGAAGCTAGAGAAGGAACAAAGAGAAAGGGATAGAGAAGTGCAAGAAATCAAGAAGCGTTGGATTCAATGGTGTTTTGTCCAATAGCTACAAGCTCTATACACACGAGGAAAAATTTAATCAAAAGACAAGAAAGTGGCTGCTTGGTTTGACATATTTGCACAAGTACCAGAGAGGACAATGTGAATCTTCCCACCAGCTATCTTCTCAACCAAGATCCAAAGGAAGCTCTTCTGACTCCAAGAATCCAGATATCCTGTGCAGCCCAACAAACACAACAACATCCTAGTTCACCTCTTGGACATCCTTGCATATCCACAACCACTTCCACCCACTTTAGCAGCAACAACAAAGAGAGACCAATTACAACATAACAAAAACAAAGCAGATCCAACCATTCAACGGTTGCAAAATAGTGCAATCACAGATAGAAACATAACAATGATAGAGCAGCCAGCCTACAGTCCCTTTGTCTGTTGGATCCTAAGCCATCTTCGTCAACCCTAATTGAATTTTGAAATAATATATCAAGTTCTAAACTTTGCTTTTATTTGGTGAATTTGTTGTTACAAGATGAATGAGATGAAGTTGTGTAGTAGATCTATGATGACTATATTATGAGAAAGAGAATAGACAAGCATGATAAAATATATGGAACTTAGTCTTTGTGCCAAGTTCTAAATTGTTTGTGAACCCTAACATAGGATTATTTAAATTGTCATGACATGGTCGACCCACTACAATTTAACATTGGTAAAACGGTGTAAGTTTGCACATGGTGTCTTTCTATACCTCCAATTTGGTAAGCCTATATATATATATATATATAAAAGATAAGCTTTGAAAGTAGAAAAGTACACGAAATTCTATGAGTTTTTCAGATAGTAATAAATATAAATGTAAAGATAATAAAGTGTAAAAATAAAACTTCTCTACAAAAGCGAGAGGCTGTGCTGGTCCCATATCTGGAAAACGAAACCCCACTCCCCCATAAGCAGAGAAACTGAGAAAGAGCTTTGGTTTATGCTGGCTTTTGTTCTTTTTCCTTGCAGCTACTTTGTTTCCACCTTCTGTTGCAGAGCAATTCATGCAATGTAAAGCAAATCTGAACGGCCTCCCGAAAGCACCAAACTCGAATCATATCCATTTTCAGGTATCCCATCGATGGCCAAAACTACCAAACCGCCAAGGAAAGAAGTTGAGAGATGTCCGAACAAGGCCCCAGATTGCCGGCCACAGAGGGTGGAGAAGACGCATACGTGGACCTCTGTGAGGGGCATCCTTTCCTGCAGGGACCAGAACCTGAAACAGCAGGTCGTTGAAATGATGAAGCCCGTCGATGATCCTGCCCCAGGAGGAGGAGGAGGAGGAGGGGGATCGGCCAGTGCGAGCAAGAAGCGCAAGAAGGTGAAGTGCTCCGGCTCGCTATGCAGCAACACCCGAGTAATGAACAGGCTGCAGCTCGAGACATCTCCTCCATCGATCTCATCGACGCCAAATGGGGCAGGGGCTCACAGGAAGAGGCCCCTGAGTGTGGTGACTTCATCTTCTTCTAACTCTTCTGCTCCGGCCTCTGCTGCTCCATCCCTCTCTGCACCATTATGTAATTCATCTGCTACTGCGAGGAGTGTGGGGACTGGATCCTACAGAGGAGGAGGAGGAGGCAACAGGATGAACCTGAGGAGGTTCTCTGGGTGCTACGAATGTAGAATGGTGGTGGATCCTCTTGTTACCACAGATCCTTCTCTAAGATCTACCATTTGCAGTTGTCCCGACTGTGGCGAGATCTTCATGAAAACCGAGAACTTGGAATTTCATGTAGCCATTAAGCATGCTGGTAAGTAAGAATAACTCTTCCTTCTCACCAAAAAAAACCCCTCAATTCTTCCCTCCATGATGCACAGATTTCATGGGGGCAGCTTTTTTTTTTTTTTTTTTCTGTATTCCTTTAATTAATTAATTAATTACCTTTTCCCTTTTTATTTTTCTCGGGCTTGTTCATAGAGTACCAGCTTTATTAAAACCCTTCAAAGAGTATATAATATGTTACCTTGCTTCAGCACGTTAGCTGCCACAGGCCCACTGATTCTACATCTTATCTCTGGCCAATGCAATGTATTGTGACAGTGTCGGAGCTGAGTCCGGAGGACACGAGCAAGAACATAGTCGAGATTATATTCCAGTCGAGCTGGCTAAAGAAGCAGATTCCCATCTGCAAAATCGACCGCATCCTCAAGGTCAGAAACACCCAGAGAACCATCTCCAAGTTTGAGGAATATCGTGAGCAGATCAAATCGAAGGCTTCCAAATACTCGAAGAAGCAGTCTCAGTTCCCACGCTGCGTCGCCGATGGAAATGAGCTCCTGAGATTCCATTGCACCACCTTCTCATGCCCACTCGGCCTCGACGGCTCCACGAACCTCTGTTGCAACGGGTCGACCTCGAAATGCAACGTCTGCAACATCATCAAGAACGGCTTCAAGGTAATAGGCGCAGGGTTGAAGGAGAAGGGCATATTGACCACCGCAACTAGTGGACGGGCCCATGATCAGGCCAGCCAGTGGGCAGCTGGGGATGCTGATCGGGCAATGCTGGTGTGCCGTGTTATCGCGGGTAGGGTCAAGAAGAGCAGCATTGATGGTACCCATGAGCTGGGGATCAACAGCAACTTGCATGAGTACGACTCACTGGGAGGGGCTGCTGGAGTTTACTCAAACTTGGACGAGCTCTATGTGTTCAACCCCAGGGCTATTCTGCCTTGCTTTGTTGTGATCTATAGGTGGTTCTAGGTTAATTAGTACGTTCTTCTAGACTTGTTCGATCAAAAGAGGTGAATCTTGTGATGATGTATCATGTGAAGCAGCAGCAATCCCATTAGTAGTACATTATGAGCATCATTTTAACATTTCTTTTCTAAGAAAATCAGTTTCTTTATTTTAATAATAAAACACTTGGGAGTAGAAAAAAAAAACAGATTTTAGGATTTATATATAATTTTTAAACCCTAATATAAAAAATCATAAAAAAACATATTTTAATAAGAAATGCATATTTAAAATACAAAATTAAGTTATTCAAATTTTAAATCAAACTTTTAACTTGTGATAAATCTTGTTAAAAATAAGTTTAAAGATTTATAAAATAAAAAATTAATGTGTATTTATATGTATCGAATAATATATGTATACAATATATACTCTATCTGATTATATAAAAAAAATATATAACTCGAAACTATTATTCTATTTGTATTAGATCGAAAAAATAATACCCGTAACAAGTGTATTTACCTTTTAACTATTTTTAAATGCATTATGTTTAGCTCGTTTAATTAAAGAAAGAAGTACTTGTATAGTTTTTTTTGGCTAAAAATGACCATATAAGGATGAAGTGCTTATTTTTTATATATTTTGTAAAATTAATGCACTTCTTTTTGTTAGGGAGAAACGGTCCTTTTCTTCTCAGTGATGCTCTTGAAACAGGTGGAAGTGTTGTCTTTGTCCATCCTGACTACCTTTCAATATTTCTATTCAAATGCTGCATTGTCTTGGTTTAAGTGCCAAATTAATTGGAAACTGTCTTTTGTAGAAATTCGAAACTTTCGAATATGGCGGGACTTGGTGAAATTCCTCCCATGTTGACAAACCAAAATGGTGAATTTATTGCTGGTTTAATTAAATCTACTGTGTATTCCAAAAGAATAGTTGATATTCCATGCACCCACTAGTTTCTATAGCTGAGTTAGGAGACTTGTGCACAAGGACAAAGTTGCAAATTCAAATGAACTTAGTGTGGGTATCTATAACTTGGCATATCTCCCAAGATAATGGGGGGCTCAGCTTTTGATTAAAATTTCAAAATTAGAGTGCTTTTTATCCTTAGGTTTTAGTGTTGCTATGTAGCTGTAGTGTTGCCATTTGAAGCCCATCCCCAACAAACACTATTCTAGTTATTGTATGTACTACCATGTAACAAGAAAATTAAATGGATTTTCCCACATTAAATTATGAAATTAAAAAAAAATCAATAGACCCACTTTTAAATATATAAAAAAATGAAGCACAAATCAATTAATATATTCATGAAATTAGTGTCTAGTAGCATTGGGCGTGTATCTATTAGATGGAATTGACTTTTTTAGAGTATATTTTGAAACTTCGATGCAGCATTTGGCATACCAAGAGAAGAAAAAGGCTCAAATCATGAGGCAATGAGTACAAAACAAGAGTCAATAAAGGAAGGGTTGAGATTAGGGCAGCAGAGCAAAATTCATTAGGGCTCCGAAAATCAAGAACCCTCCCGACACGCGGGCAGCCACCCCCACGCAGCCAACCCCCGGTAAGGCCGCTGCTTGCGGCAGAGGGATGGGGAGTCTGTACAATGCCGGCCATACCATTCGTCCATCATGTGTGTGTACAATGCAATTTGCTTATTTTTATTGAATTAAGTGGCCAAGATGCCTTTTCAGAGTGGAACTTTAAAGCTTGGATGTGAGTGAGTTTTTTTGTACACGTGGGCATCTCAGAGATTACTTCCCTCAAATTAATGTCAATTTCTATTTTTTTTTTATTAAAGAAGGATATTGATGTTTGATTGCACATCCTTGTCTTGCCCTTTTCTAATCCCACCTCAGCCCTTGTCGGCATTGAGTCTCGATTGGCCTCTTCGGTCCTCATTCGATCATTACAAGTGAGCTACGAGCCGCCCTAGGTCAGTGGCTTGGGTCATGACCCAGCCATGAAGAAAGAAAATAGAACATTCAACCGATCCAAAACTCTAACCAAGTGCTTGGGTTGTGGCCGTTGGTGACGAACCGACCTTTAGACCGATGGCCCATTCATGGCTGCCCAACCCAAGCCCAATTTGGCACTTAGGCCATGCACAAGTTGGTGCATTGCACAATGTTAATTTAATTATAAAATGTTTGAATTAAGTTAGATTTAATATTTAATATATATATTTATTTATTATTTTAATATCATTTTTATTCTTATATATTTTAGATGAATTTATGTATTAAAAATATTATATATATGTATAATTATATAATAAAATAAGTGTATATAAAATATAATTTATCAAATATACAAATACCATCTTTAATATTATATAATACATAATATATAATTAATACTAATTTATATTATAATTATAATAATTAATTATTTTTATTATAGGATATAAATATAACACATAAATAATGTATATGATATAGATATATCTATTATAATTTAACATATATATATATATATTTCTTTTTGTTACTATTATATACTATTTATATATACATATTTTGATACGATTAATATTAATATAATACGATAACATAATTGTAAAAATAATATATTTATTTTATATAAAGAAAAAATACGATGCATAAAATATATGTTTTGCTTATAAAACATAATAATATTAATATACAATATTATATAATTAATATTTATTTATTTGTAAGTATAACGTTAACTTAATTATATTATATAATAAAAAATATTATACATATAAATTATTATATATAATAAAATATATACCTTAGTAAATATTATATTACTACTAATATAATTAAATTCAATTATACATATATTAATTAATATGTCATTACTTGATTTTTAAAATTAATTTAGAAAACATATTTATCCATTAAACTTTTTTATTTACTTAGCCCCATAAAATCACGGTTGCATTAAATATATCCATGTTCACTGTTGCCCCAACAGCGAAAAAGTTGGCCCTAAATTAAAATATTATAAAAATTCAGCTCCCTATTTATCAAAACATGCCATTACTATTTTTTACAACATTAACATTTTCCATAATTTTAACGACAAAATATCACAGTATTAAGTAGATGGTGGAAGAATCGTCGAACAAATAATAGGATTCATGTATGAACCAATTACAAAGAACAACATAACAGGTCCCAGCCAAAGCAAACAGGACAACAAAAGATACAAATATTGGATGTGCAACCAAAGAGGCCAACCATCAACCAAAGAATCACTAAATGGTGATCGACTGCAAGTACAGTTTCTTGAGGAAAACTTCAACTCAATTATGTTTTTCTTTTGGGGCAAAGGCTCAGTGCGCAAGCAACTATACCAAAGATCTGATATTCAGCTATAATGCATCTTTTCAAAGTTAGGAGTACAAAACAGAGTAATCACCGAGCCTCTGTATTGTCGCGGTCCCCATGAAAACGCGGTTTCACAGCAATTGCCGAAGCTGCTGGTTTTCCTTGCGCAGATACTTGACTTCTTTCATCAGCTCTGCTTGATTTTCTAGAATTGAACTCAACACCTTTGACATTTCCAACTGTTCATCGCCACAAAATTCTACGTAAGATCGAAAACAAACACAAATATATATACACAAAGCAAGTGAAGTAGTAAACACCTCCTGCATATGAAATTGTCTAAGGATCTCAATGTGAAGATTCCTCATGTCTCCATGGATTGATTTCTGAAATGAATTGAGGGTCTCCTCTAGTGTACGTTGAAAAAGCTGTAATGTGAAAGAAGAACCCTGTTGTGCATCTACGTTAAGAGTCTTCTGGGGTGACAAAACTCCTCCCTGTTCAGATATACATACCACTACAGATGTAATCTTAAGAAATGTGAACAGCTTTTGAAGTATCAGTGACTTAAAGAACTGCTATCTTACATTCACTGGAAGAAACTTTGGCGATTCATTGGCATCAATTCTTGTCAACATACTGCTCAACTCTTCCTTTGTCTCAATGCCCGTCTTCTTCGTCTTTGGTGAACCAAGAGCAATAGCTGCTCCATCACTGAAGGAAGTGGTGCTGATCCTCTCCGCATAAGTTGAGAATCTCCTAGGGAGGGCCAAGGAAGTGGTTCCAAGAGAGTCTAGGGAACTCTGACCCAGAATGCTCTTGGCTCCAAAAGTAGGGGACATTGAAGAACTAGAAGGAATGTTTTGTGAAAACCCCAATGATGAATCTAAAACTGAAGAGGAGTCTTTATTACGTAAATTAGGGTAAGGGAAGTCAGAATTTGTTAGCATGTTGCTAGTGCTCTGACTTGTGGAGGGTGCTAAATCTTGGATGCTAGATAGCATTGATCCTGCTGATTGGGAACCGCTTAACATTCCAAAGCGGGAGGGCAGATTTAGAGGCTGGCGCAAATGGGCAAACTTTTCAGTTATCTTCTCACCGCCCCAAGCTTCAGGGGGAGTGATAGAAGATTCGTCAGTTTTAGATGGAGGAAGAGTATGCCCCAACTGGGTAGATATCCGGCTATCATCCTGCACATATCATTGCAGGTAAAATAAAACTAATTTAAAAATCTTTAGTAGCTTCACCCTGGCAAGATTAGGAAGATATCACTTCAATACATCAAAAACACATGTTTTAATAAGGAAGCAAGCTGACCTGTCTGGAAGTGGAACCAGATTTCCAATCAAATATTGGGTGATTGTTCGCTCCATCGTCTGAGAAAGGAAACCTTCTAGAAGTTGAAGGAAACAACAAGGATGCTGCTTTCTTATCTAAAGAAGTAATATCTTTCTTGCTGGCACCATCATGGTCATCCCATAACTTATCAAGTGACGGGGTAATAGGCTGAACATCTACAAGTGGAGAAAAAACCTCCATGTCATCCTTAAAGTTGTATGTAGATCGAGGAGCATGTAGCCTTGATAATGTTCCACTTGGCCACAGCTGACTCCTCTGTGGTGTTTCCTCGGATAAAGAAACAGGCTGAGAGCTAGTTGCATCAAGAGAGAGACTTGATCTACTAATATTTCGAGTACCCAGCACTGATGTGGAGGATGTTGAAAGACTTGAGGATGCCACAGATGGAAGAGGATCAGGCATAAGAATTGAATCCTCGATTGGACCACCAAGAAGAGCCATCTCAGATGTGCAATTGCTCTCATTCACAATCACAGGTTTTGCTCTCTGCCAACATAAACTTGTAACCGCCTGAAGAACACTTGAACAACTTACTATACAGAAAAAAGTAGCCATATAATCACCCAACATTTAGTTCTAGTGAATAGAATGTGTTTAAGCCTCATAACAAGTCATAGGCTCAACTCCCTTTTTAAAATTTAAATGGTAGGTGAGACCACCCACTTTTTCTTATACAAGGACTTAGTTGATCAACAGTTATACAGGGTGTTCAATGAAATGGAAATCGTTGGAACAAGAAAAAAATTGTAGCACCACTTATTAAGCCAACAATTAAGTAAATATAAAACAAGGTTCACCTCTGAATTATTATAGGCACGAAGCACACTGAAAGGCTGCGGTTTTCCTCGGACATCATAAAATACTATACGACCATTGCTGGTCCCAGCTGCCAATACCAAGCCATCATCTCTATATGCTAATGAAGAGAATGGTGCTTCATAGGATATAAAAGATGAGGGCCTTCTAGAACCAGAGTCAAACATGTACAACTTCTTATCCATACCAATGCTGGAGATTATCTGTCATAAAATAAACAAGGCAGTACACATCAGTACTCATCTACACTAGGAACTATTTACTGTTGCAGCTTATTCAAGAAACATTGTTGCAAAGTGAGAGGAATTAGGGATAAACCTTATCACTAGAAGGTGAGAAACTAACTCCAGCTGCTGGTGCAGAATGCTGCTTTAACCAAGAATTCTTCAAGCCAATACGGGGAGAAAAGGAGTACATCAGTCATTTATCCAAAAGCCCAATTCATTAACTTGTACACCAAATGATTATGGAGAAAACAAGTTGTATTCAGTGAAATTTCAAAAAGACACTCCCCATTTAATTAATATAGAAATTTCTATCTCATCTAAACAATCAATTGGAAATTAAAATATATAAATAACCAACTCGATTATCTAAATATTTGTGATGATAAAATGCACTAACCTTCGGGTTGCGACCTGTTGTATCCCACAAGTGAACTGTACCATCGTCACCGGCAGTTACTAGAAGATGACGGCTAGCACGAGAGTAGTCAAGTACCCTCAGCACCTGGTATTAAAATCACATAAAAGATAGAAAATTAAATTATCCTCAAATATTACAATTTCATATAATTATAAAAAAATCCTAGATGTCCCAAATTAAATGACCTGTTGATTAGGATCCTTGAGTTCAGCTGCTCTAGCACCAGATGCAAGGTTGTGAAGTATAATGTCTCCACCAACACTAATAGAAGCCAGGTGTTCATCCTTGGAGTTGTACATTGCTCCCGTAACAGTACAATTATGACCCCTCAACCATTTAATGCAACGTTTTCTTTGTAAATCCCATATTCTAATGACTTGACCATGCCCACCAGAACATACATATCTGGAGCTCTTGTTGCTAAAGCTAATGGCCAATATAGATTCCTGATTATTAGAAAAACCACTTGTAAAATCTTACACACCAAAATTACTTTTCCAAATCAACGCAGCACATATTTTATGATATATGATCTAATACGAGCTTACCTCAATATTATCTCCACTATCACCACCAGCAACTGGGATAGTTCCCATGCTCTGCCCATTTTTATGCCACAAGGAAATCTTCTTATCTTCCCCAGCACTTGCAATTACCAAATCTGCCACAATCACAAGCTTGATATTGGACTAGATATAGTGCATTCACTTGTGAAGGTAAATATAGAAAAGACTAATGAGAAGTCCCATCTGGACAGCCTGATTAATTTAAGTAAAGCACCAAATCTCAAAATAGACAAGACAGAGCATAATCTTAGTGCTTTTTTATTCAATTTCTCATTGCTGCAAGAATAGGGAGTTGCCAACTAAAATAATAGTTTCTAAGGAACAGCATTTGGAAGAGACAAGCCAAACATAAACAGTGAATCAGTAGCTACTGATGGATCAACAGATCACAGAAGCATAATTGGCAAATGCAAATAGCAAAATTTTATATAAAAAAGAAACTCATACCAAAGTGGAGTTAACTGAATTTCTAGTTCATCTGATTTTTAGAAGAAAATAGCAGAATGATTGAACATCGGTTCAATATCTATCCCTCAACAAACGGGACAAAGAGATTGCAACGGAAATAGCGTTCAAAGAACATGCAAGTACGGAATTCGACTCACTAGTGTGATTCCACTTGATTGAGTTGACGGTGCAATTGGGGGTGGGCGTGTAGCTCAAAGTGCAAGGGTCGCTGCTTTCCGCCGATACATCAAAAAGCTTCACAGTATCACCGCCGCTCGCAGCCAGTAGCCCTTTTGGTGGATCCGAGGTGCTCACCATCACTGGGGAGCACAAGTACTGTCACGAGAAAACCCTAGAAGAAATCGCCTTCGCAGAACAATCGATGAATCCAAATTTAGAAAGCTAGCTAGGCGCCTGAAATGCATTGGAAATCCGCAACATAGTTAACCTGAGAGTTTATGGAATCACAAACGATCAATGACACACCTATCAAGTATTGAACTACCAAACCTGGAAATGGAAATCGATAGCTAGCATTGTCCTACTTCAACCGAGGAAAACTAGAGACAGGAAATGCACAAAAAGAAGCATTTGAGGAAAGCCGATCTTTGGAAGTGATCTGGGAAATTGCGCAATGGAGGCTCAGAGGATGAAGAGGCCAACTGAGTGAGTAAGAGAGAGATGCTGGGGCTTAATTTTGAAAATTGAAATGTTGTATTAGGATGGAACTGGAACCAAGCGGTGAACTACTAGATTCACCCAAAAAAATTCTGCATATATCATTATATTATAATATAATTTTACCCCATTTCTTTTTTAATACATATATTATTATTTTCTTTGTTATGCATTTATTTAAATTTGATATATATATATATATATTTTAATATAATTATATCATAATTTTTTAACATTATATTGATATAATGTTATATTTTAAAAAATATTTGTCATTATTAAACTAAATATTTTGAATTATTGATTGAATTTTATATTATAAACTAATATATCTTATTTTTAAGATAATATTTTATATACTTCTATTTCAAGGGGTTAATAAGAAATTTGACTTATATTATAGATGATAGATAGAGTTTGATTATTATACCATAAATTATAATATAATTTCCAAATTTAAGAGTCCATTTAATATATCTAGACTTCATTTGTTACTCTTATTTCTTGATTAATAGAGAGGCCATGAATAGTATATAAAATAGGAGAAATCTCTAAAATACTTGTTAAGAAAAAATATATATATATATATATATATATATAAGAGTTAAATTAATTAGTGAGGCATAAGTATGAGAATTATCAACGAGCCTACTATCATGATTGGCTTATATTTATAAATAAACCTATTTTACAACCAATTTAATTTGGTGTTAAACTTTAATGCCCACCTACCTAGAGAAATGCATTTAGTATAAATGATAATATTTCTCATTTTCCATAGTGTGGGTAGAGCTTCCGAGTGTCAAGTAGAGATACCACTTCTTCATTGCACTCATACTATATCTCATTGCTCGCTTGCTCAAAGTAATACAACAAAAAGAATGATAATTAACAATTTCACCTAAAAAATGTCTAATATTTAATTTGTTTTAGTTGTTGATTCACCCTTCCTTTGTTATTATAACTTAAGATTATTTGATAATAAATTATATATTTAACTAGTACATATTTAAATTTTATACAAATATATACAAATGAAAATGCACTTATTTATTTTAACTTCTTATATTAATTATATTAACTTTCTACTCATTTTCATCTAATAAATTAAGAATTTCATTTTATGCTTCTATCGGTACAATTGAACATGCCGTCATTACACTCACTCACCATACTTCACGTAACTTGTTTTTTATGCGAGATTTTTGGAATCTCACTCTCGAAATGTCCCTTGCACTCTTTACAAGGTTTAGCAACATTTGGGTTAGTTTCACTTTTTACTATTTCACAACTCGATCTATAGTACTTTTCCTACGATTTTACGATTTAGCTCTTATGGGTCCTAGTTACTTGACTCATTAGTCGGTAGACTAACCCTTAATCCTAACATTTTCTAATGTTAATTCATCGAATTTAAGATCACTATATTTCTACTTAGAACTTATTGAAATGCCCATATTTACTTTGTTTACCCCTAGGTCCAACTTTCCCCAAATTACCATTTGGTCCTTAACTTGAGTAAAATTACCATTTTGCCCTTATACTTTACAATTTCCTCTTTTTGGACCTTAGACTTTCTCAAGTCTTTCAATTGGGCCCCTCAAGTTTACTTGAGTTCCATTATGGTCCCAACTAGGCATTGGAACAATTCAAAGCTCTATTTCTCATTAATTGCCAAAATGCCCCTAAGTTTTGGTAAAATTACCATTTTGCCCTCTTATTTATAACTTAGGCTTCAGGTTTCATTTAACCTCCATTTTTCTCATTTAGGTTTATATACTTCCTTTAATTAAGTTTAGGCCACTAAACTACCAAAAAGTTATCTTTTGACCGTACAAACACTCATATTGGCACTTTAGTCTTTAACTTTACCTTTATTGCAAATATGTCCATATACTTTCCAAAATAGGCAAACCCGACCCCCAGACTTTACTAAACTTTCTAGACAGCCCCAAAACTTTATTTTTCCCTTGAGGAGAACCCCACAAAAAGCTCAATCACATTTGGGTCTACTAACTTTCAAATCTTCGCATTTTAGTCCCCGACCTTTGACCCATGATAAAAATATCTCCAAAAATTTTCAAATTAAGTGTCATCGTCCCCCTAGCCTCCCTCTAGGATGTCAAAAACTTAGTTTGGCTGAAGTCGGCCAAAATTTCTCCGATTGGGCTTGATAAAAAAACTTTCATACAAACAAGTAAGAGTTGGGTGAAAGTTGGAACTCACCAAAGACGGCATGTCGGTCATCGAGGCTAGTGCAGTTTGAAAGTTGACTCCTCAAGGAGTCCATGGCCACTTGAATCACCTTAATTTGTGGTATGTAGCTTCTACAATGTGCATTTTAGTCAACTCGGCCACTTAACCTGTGATATGAGATTTAGATGATTTAATTCATATAAAAAAACTCACTCAAATTGGGCAAGGCCAGAAGCTATTGAAAGCTGTTGGTACAAGGGACTTATTAAATTTTTTCCAGCTCACGAAGGTCAACGAGGTCATCAAAATTGGCCCTTGAAAAGCTACTCTATTTTTGGTCATCAGAGATCGCGTACTATGTGACCTCACCGAAAACTATAGAGGTGGAATTGAGGGTCGAGAGAGGTGTCGATGGAAAGCTGAGGACTTAGCTTTCCATTGGTACCAAGATTGTCACGCCCCAACTCGGTTTGGTCGGAACCCCGTGAACAACCCGCCACTCCCTTTGGTCTAAGAAGAGTTACCACTTTCCAATACTGCGAGGAGTCAGGTGTAAATTCTGTCCTTGTTCCCCGTAATAGCATTATACAAAACTCAATATCTTAAAAACTTTACATACCTGGCTTAAGGTTTGTTCTTGAATTTCCTTATGGGTATTCACCTTTCTTAACCCAATTGGCCATTTTTGGAAAGTATGAGCAAAATGGTAATTTTAGAAAAATTAGGGACCAAATTGGAAATTTGAGCCCTGTTTATAATTTTAAGAAATTTAAGGGCCCAAGGAGGATATTGGAAATCCT
Source organism: Trapa incisa (assembly GCA_030064435.1). NCBI lineage: Eukaryota > Viridiplantae > Streptophyta > Magnoliopsida > Myrtales > Lythraceae > Trapa > Trapa incisa. The sequence goes on along the minus strand of CM057770.1, from coordinate 2,818,165 downwards.
TGGGACTTTATTTGGGGAAAAATTGAACACTAGGGACCTAAAGTCAAGAAGTATGAACTTTAGGGACCTAAGTGCAATAAAACCAAAACTTGGGCTTAGTGGCCAATACTTGAAAAGCTAGAAGGCTCTCACGCTAAACCCTAACTTATAAGAATGGGCAAACCATATAGGGTCACTTGAGACTGGAACACGAGCAAGAGAGCCAGATTCATACTTGGAAAGCCGGTTGGGGATGAACGCGTCAAAGTCATCAGGTGAGTGTGATAGTTTAAACGTCATGCCCAGTTGGGGTGATGAGCACTTTTATTAACTAAAAACCTACTTACCGGTTGTAAGTACGACTTTTTATACATCATGCTCGATTGGGATCATGGGCACTTTTAAGAAAGGAAAAACTTGCTTACCGGTTGTAAGGAGACCTATCTCTGTCATCACACCCAGTTAGTGTGATGAATATCTTAAGCTAAAAGTGATTTTTGTCAGAAGTGTTCTCCCCTAACTGTTTGTTATTGCTTAAACTATTTGCGAGACCTTATTGACGAGAGCTAGAACAACTCTAACAGGCCTGGTGCCTCGAAATTGAACTCATAAGGGCTCAAGGCCCAATTTTTTAAAAATGTGCGATGTAAACCCCACACTTTTGAGTTAAGAAAAACCGAGAAAGAACTGGTCAACCCGAGTAAGAAAACAAAGTCGGTTTACAAACCAGATCATTTGGGAACAAGCAATTTGGAAATTTACAACTTCCGGGTGATCCAAAATATTTATTAAACCTTTGAAAAGAAATTTAAGACAAATTAGAAGAGAAAAACCAAATTGGTTCAGGTGAACAAGAATTTATAAGAACTTTGAAATTAAGCGTGCTTAAGTATGATTTTTTGTAACCCGAAATTTCGGTCAAAACTTTTTATGCGAACGTACGCCTTATAAAAAATAGCCATAAATTAATATATATTTAATTATTGTAATTAATACCAATAATTTAATACCTAAATTAAATTATTGGAATTAATACAAATAATTTAATACCGAAATTAAATTATTAGAATTAATACCAATAATTTATGGAAATATTAATACTAGTAATAAATCTCTCCCATTTAATACAGGAACACTTCTCCTCACACCTGAACACTTCTCTCTCTCTCTATTGCTCCATTTCCCAATGAAGCTCGAACTAGAGTTTCGACTTAAATATTTTTCTTAACCTCAGAAGGAGAGGTCGAGCTCTTTAAAACCGGGGAGAAGACAGCTATATGATAGCAAACTACAGTCAATCCGAGAATTGTTGGAGAAGCACCGACATGATGGAATAGTGAAGCAGCTCCGGCGGACCAAAGCTGCCCTATTTCGACCAAACTGAAATCGGCCATTTCAAGCCCTTCTTAGGCCAAACCAAGCCCTCCCAACACTTCCTCAGCCTTTCCACAACTGAATTAGGACTGAAAGGTAAGCCAATTTGGCTCCCCTTTACAATTTTCGATCGGTGCTAGAGAGAGAGTCGACCGAATTTCAATGATGAAATTCTAATCCAATTTCACATTAATTGATGTGATTCTTGATTCTATGATGAACCTCAAGACGAGAGCTATCTGCCCAGATCGAAAGCTCGGACCGCTGTGCCTTCACCGGTGAGTAATTGAAGCTTTCTCTCTATATAGCTCATTTTCTGGCGAAGCTCTGTTTGAGCTCATCCCGACATTAAAACTTGCGATTCACATTTCTAAAGAATCATATGAACATGTAGAAACTCAATTTCAACTTTAATTTCAACAATTGGAAACGTTTGATGGGTCAATTTGATGAAATCAAATTCGGTTGTGTTAAGAAGTTGGAATTGAGGGAAAATTGGGGGTTTTCAAAATTCAAAGGACCAAAATAAAATTTTATTAAATTGAGGGTCAATTGGGCATGAAAATAATGTTAGAGGACCAATTGAGGAATTTTGAAAATTTTGGGGCAAAATTTACTATTTTTGTAAAGGAAGGGCAAAATGGTAATTTTGGAAAAGTTGGGGGACCAAATTGGAAATTTGGGAAATTAAACCCCTTTTTGTGAAATGGAATAAATTGAGGTCCTATGATAAATTTTAGAAGTTTCGGGACTCAATTTGAGGAAAAACTGACATTTGGGACTTAAAGTTAAAGAGAAATAACTTTAGGGACCTAATTGCAAATAAATGAAAGCTTGACTTTCTCATTCATTTGGAATGAATGAAGGAGATTAGGCCGAAGGATAATGAACCAAGATGTTTATATCGTGTAGGAACACAAAGTACCGGGAATGCCAGCAAGGAAAAGCTCACATGAATACCAAGAATCAATTTAGTGGAATTCATGGCATTAACGGGTGAGTGGGTTTACTAACATCATAGCCGGTTGGGATGATAAGCACAACTTAAAATTAAAAACCACTTAGCGGTTGTGAGTGAAAATTTTATATCACACCTGGTTGGGAATGATATATATCTCGGTATGAAAACCCACTATTAAATGGTATTTTAAACATCACTACTTACAGGAAGTGATGTAAAAATCATGTGGAAAAAACTACTTACCAATTGTAAGTAGATCATACCCGGTTGGTATGATGAGACTTACTTGAAGGAAGTTTAAAACCCATTCATCGGTTATGAACGAAGGTGTCTTTATACCCAGGCGGTCTAATAGATAGAAAAAATATATGTTTTGTAGGGTTTTTTAGGGTAGAAAAAAACATCACTACTTAGAAAAAATCATCACTACTTAGAGAAAGTGATGTGAAAGTTATGCAAAAAAAAAACTACTTACGGGTTGTAAGTAGATCATACCCGGTTGGTATGATGAGACTTCCTCGAAGGAAGTTGAAAACCCATTCATCGGTTATGAACGGAGGTGTCCTTATACCCAGACGGTATAATGGATAGAAAAAACATATGTTTTTTCAAAAGTGCTCTCCCCTAACTATGTACCAATGCTTAAACAATTTGGGAGACCTTCTCGACAGGAGCTCGAATAGCTCTGATAGGTCGGGGGCCTCGGTTTTGGAACTTGAGGGCTAAATGCCCAATTTTAAAAATCTCGTACAATGGGCCCAAGGCCAGTTGGCATGAGAAGAAGCTTGTAAACGAAGATGATATATGTGCCATAAAACTTAATAAGTGAATTGTTTGGCCATGGTACCAAGATAGGACCGACATGCTCAGTCAACTAGCAGTAGTGCGACATGATAGGTCGACGGACCAATCAAGACAAACAACTGCGGGTTGAGTTGAGAGTCGGGGCTGTTGGACCAGTGGCACCACAAATTACAAGGCAATATGAGAAAATATTGTTTGTGCATGCACTATGAGTACAGGATCATCAAGACGCCCATGAGGGGTAGTGATGTGTCCTAAGGGCACTGGACGACCTGGTGGGTATAATGGCAGTTCGTCGTTCCAAGTGTCTGTGCAAAATTTGGAGTAGCACCAAGCGTATGAGACCGGGGTGGGGATAGGATGAGGTCTCTATCCTCATACGGATACAAAGAAGTGATTTCGGGATTGTGGGTCGGATGTCGCGTACATCCACTCATTCCCAAGGTAGAAATGGTCATGCTTCTATCCGGGTGGCAGAAAAGTCGCTCTGAAGCCACTAGTGGCTTCAGTAGTGATATTGACTTGCGAATGTGTGTAACCTTCATCATGAAGGATGTGTGTTGGGTGATGACACACCGTGGTAACTAAGAAATAATGGAAAAATCTAAATTTTGAAATGAAGGGATTTTTGAAAAGAAAAGGGTTTGGCACACTCCATATAAATGTTTTTTTAGTCAAAAGATTTGAATCCCATTCACTGAGTAGTCGTACTCACCCCTCCCTTATATCCCTTTCAAGAAATCCTGGAAAGCCTACCCTTAAAGACCGTCAACTAAGATGCCTGTAAGACATGTATGTAAAGTTTTAAATTTCATGTAGTTTTGATTATGCTATTCCAGGAAAAGGTGCAGGTTAAAGGACACCTTACTCTTTACGATTTACAATAAGGGAAAACCCTTTAATAAACTGGGAGAGTGGCTGGTTGATCACAGGGATCCGACCAAACTGGGTCGGGGCGTGACAACTAGAGTGGTATTAGAGTCTGTTTCCTCGAATACATAATAAAGACTAGAAAATATAGTAACTAATAGGATTTATCCTAAAATTTTCAGATGGCTCCTAGGAGAGGAACCAAGAAAACTTGGAATGGCTCTACTCAACACCCTACCTTTGTAGCGAGACAACCCTAGAAGCTTTCCAAATGCTTGAGACCGGGCTGAAATGTCAAAAGACCAAATGGGGAAGTATCCTGGAGAATGGTGCTAAGACCTATTGGTGGCACAACTCTAAGTACGGATGAAGACGTTTATCAAGAATTCCATAGCTCCTTAGTTATTTTGCAACCATTTCCTGTGATAGGGCTGAAAGCCTAATCTTTTGTATCCCCCTGTTAATAAAATACTCAAATTCTCAAAACTCTCTCTCCTGATGATGCAATTGTGTTGGGAATATGGCCTAAGGAAAATAAAGGAAACCCATACTATCCTGGAAGCTAAGGAAAAGTTACATCCCGATTATGGAAGATGAATCAGGGAATTAAGAAACCTAGGAAGAGTCTTACCTGACCCTTTAGCAAAGGAGATTCAGTAAGAAAACTATCAAAGTGGTCAAACTCAAAGAACTGTAGAGCACCAAACTAATAGTAACCCTGGAAATGCCCTACTCAAAGGAAAGAAGGGACCACAACAATCCATGTAAAGGAATAACCTATTACAAGTATGAACAATTGAGAAATTGCTTGAAGAAGTGCCCAACCCTACTAAAGACAAGTACCAAGATAAACTATTATAGGTGTAAGGAAAGAAGGGGTGTTTCACACCTCATAAATTCAGGGCAATAACTCCTCAAAGGCCACGAAGGACTGGAGACCGAAACCATGGAGCTGGCTAAGTAAGTGGTTCACCAAGAGGTCAAGAAATGATGAGGTAAATGCAAAATTTAAATTTCTTCTTAAGAAGGTCAACCCGAGAAAGATACCTCAAGAGTAGGGTTAAGGTACATGGGAAGTATATCTAGAACCCTCGCATAAGGGGCAAACACAAAGAAACGTCCTCTGGAAACTCTAGAGAAGGGCACAATGAGAGTGAAGAAGAGAAGGAATATGTTGGGAAAGGGAACTCTGGAGGGATGCATACAACTAAGTACCTTGAAGGAATCATTGGATTGGCAGATGGACATAACGTGAAGTGCAAGGCATTGATCCACTGTTAGAAACTTCTTGATGGAAGGATGTATTGGAGGCCAATTATGATCTGCCTTGGAAGAGTAATAGAGCCAAATAACAGGATGTATTGGAATGAATCACCTTGGAAAAAGTAATGAAACCAAATAGGGTCAAGGAGAATAAATGACACCCTAAGAAGGACTACACCCTAAAAAGGTTAGTGAGATGGATGCTAAGGACAGGAGGACTCGAGAAACAGCTGCCCTAAGAAACTTAGACCAAACAAATGGTGGAGGCAAAGCAGTTAATGAACAAATACTCGGGAAAGCCATAATGTAAGTTCCGACAAAGAAGAGAGAGGCAGAAAAGGTCAAATATTTGGGAAAAGAAGGATGCAAGAAATCCTTAAAAGGACCAAAGGCCAATTAACGACTAAACTCAAGCCAAGAAAGGAATAGGCAAGCCTCTCTCACAATGATCCTGGAAAAAGGAAGATTTGTACGCTCCCTAAAGAAATAGACAAGTACTGGGTATGAATAAGGATGCAGATAGAGCATAAAGATGTTCCTACAAGATTTAAGGAGTAAAGGTAAATAGGAGAAGACAACATCAAGGGATATCATTTAAGGGTAGAAATCCCATAGAGCAAATGTAAGAAAAGAATGTCAGGGGAAAGGCAAAGAATCCTACCAAGGAAGGAAGCCTCATAAAGACATGTGTATTCCATTTAAGAGGAAATGGAACCAACCCTTATTTAGGAAATGTTTTCCAAGGAAGGAAGTATTTTAATGGTCCCGTGTGACCTATTTGGAGAGAATAGAAGAACCATGTAGAAAGAGGAAAACTAGTAACGGCGGGCAGCCAAAGATAATGAACAAAACCCTAAGAAAGGATGAGATGTAGTAAAGACTACACTCTATGATGGACAATAGGATGGGCATGAATACAGCTGCCCAGACGATAGGACCAAAAAAATAAGAGAAAGAGACAGTTAAAGAATTGGTCTTCGAGAGAACCATCAATTCAAACCACAACAAAAAAGGGAGAAGTGAAAAGGCCAAAACATTAGGAAAGAAGAACGAAGGAAAATTCTTAAAGCAATCGATGGCCAAAACCAGGTTTATAGACTTAAGACGGTTAAGTGAGCCTCATGAAGGTCAAACAAGAGAATTTGAAACAAGGAGGATGTGAACCCTCCTTAAACGGAAATAATCTAACGAATTAGCACCAAAAGATGTTGTTACAAGTATGAATGAGTGGACAACCCATACTAAGGTAATAAAGGAAAGAATGTTCGAGAAACGTTGTAAAAGTAAATCCCCCAAATAAGATGTGGCTAAGAAGGAATAACCACAATTGGTAAGACGGGTCATAGTCCACACGCGCATATGAAGCTTAAAGAGTTGATGACTGAGCATAGGGTGGAATGCAAGGAATAAAACCAATAATCAGAAGTATCCCATCTAAGGAATAAGGGATAAAACAAAAGTTGTGGATAGAGAAGGATTCAAAGCAAATAGATGCCCTAACATAGATAAGGGTACAAAGAAAGGGAGAAAGAACCATACAATAAATGATAAGGAGGTTGAGCATGTAACTTCTAAGATGAAAATCTCTATTGTAAGAGACATAGTAGAGAACAAAACTGGAAGGAATGAACCTTCCCAAGCAAAGTAATCGACACATATATCGAAAGCAATTATTTCAGAATGAAGAATCATGAAGTGATTTATGAGCAAGTAAAAGTGGATTAAGGAAAAAGGAAGTCATTGAATAAGGGATGTCACTAAGGAAGAGAAAGGACAAAAGAAGGAAAAAAAATCCTCATATGTCAATAATCATCAGGAAACCCAACGATTGGAATTGAAAGGACCCAACAAAAATGTTTGGAAAGGATGAGTAGGTAAGAGAAATCCATGTGGTTATGTGAGACATAACATCAAAGGCATGATGGATAAGAGGATAACGGTAAAAAGGATAGTTGAGGAATGCTATCAAAAGAAAAGAGGGATGAAGTTATATGATCCCTGAAAGGTAAAAAAAAAAAAAGCTAAGAGAGACCCTCAAGGAGATGTTCTAGAAATCTAATGGACAAAGACAGGTCCTAGAAAATGCCATGCTTTAAGGGGTATGTAAGCCCAACAATTCTGAGGAGAATATGACTCAAAGTAAGGAAGAGTCGACTAATAAGCATGATGAGGTCGAATATAAAAATTTGGACCGAAGTTATAATAGACAACGAATGGAGGAAGGGTCAAAATAGGACGAAAAAGTGATAATAAAGAAAACCGTGGAAACAAGTACATAATGCCCGAAAAAACATTGAGCTAAAGGTTTCAACGACCAAGGGGTTAACTAGACACGGTAATGGTTAGGTATCTTGGAATTTCCAATCTTGAGTATAGAACCTCAAAGGGAAGAATGTGCTCTAAGCAAAGAAAGATATAAATCTAGGAATATTCCCTGAAGTAAGGTATATCTCGTTATGATAAACTCTATGGAGGGAGTAAATAATATAAAAGAAAAGAAATTGCTTAAGTGAAGGATGTAAAAAGGACTAATTAAAAGAACAAGAAAAGAGTTTGCATGTTAAGCAAACAACAAATGGACATCAAAGAAAATGGTTCCTCGTGCAAGGTTGCAAATTAAGTTATGGGGACAAAACTCCACACTTTTGAGTTGTAAACCCCACACTTTTGAGTTAAGGAAAATCAGGAAAGAACTGGTCAACCCGAGTAAGAAAACGGAGCCAGTTTACAAACCAGATTATTTGGGAACAAGCAATTTGAAAATTTACAACTTCCGGGTGATCCAAAGGGTTCATTAAACCATGGAAAAGAAATTTAAGACAAGTTAGAAGAGAAAAACTAAATTGGTTCAGGTGAACAAGAATTTATAAGAACATTGAACTTAAGCGTGCTTGCCCGAGAGTATGAATTTTTTGTAACCCGAAATTTCGGTCAAAACTTTTTATGCGAACGTACGCTTTCTTATAAATAACCATAAATTAATATATATTTAATTATTTTAATTAATACAAATAATTTAATACCTAAATTAAATTATTGGAATTAATACAAATAATTTAATACTAAAATTAAATTATTAGAATTAATACCAATAATTTATGGCAATATTAATACTAGTAATAAATCTCTCCCATTTAAATACACGATTTTACACCTATATAAAGAGGTCATCCCCATTCATTCTCCTCACATCTAAACACTTTTCTCTCTCTCTCTACTGCTCCATTTTCCGGTAAAGCTCGAACCAGAATTTTGACTTAAACATTTTTCTTTACCTTGGAAGGAGAGGTCGAGCTCTTTAGAACTAGGGAGAATACATCTATCTCATAGCAAACTCCAGTCAATCCGAAAATTGTTGGAGAAGCGCCGGCATGATGGAATAGTGAAGCATCTCCAACGGACCGAAGCTGCCCTATTTCGACTAAACTAAAATCGGCCATTTTAAGCCCTCCTCAGGCCAAACCAAGCCCTCCCAACACTTCCCCAGCCTTTCCACGGCCGAATTAGGATTGAAAGGTAAGCTAATTCGGCTCTCCTTTACAATTTTTGATCGGTGCTAGAGAGAGAGTCGACCGAATTTCAATGATGAAATTCTAATCCAATTCCGCATCAATTGATGTGATTCTTGATTCTATGATAAACCTTAAGACGAGAGCTATCTGCCCAAATCAAAAGCTCGGACCGCCGTGCCTTCACCGGTGAGTAATCGAAGCTTTCTTTCTCTATAGTTCATTTTCCGGTGAAGCTCGGTTTGAGCTCGTCCCGACGTTAAAACTTGCTATTCACATTTCTAAAGAATCATATGAACATGTAGAAACTAAATTTCAACTTCAATTTCAACAATTGGAAACGTTTGATAGGTCAATTTGATAAAATCAAATTCTGCTGTGTTAAGAAGTTGGAATTGGGGGTTTTCAAAATTCAAAGGACCAAAATGAAATTTTATTAAATTGAGGGTCAATTGGACATGGAAATAATGTTGGAGGACCAATTGAGGAATTTTGAAATTTTTGGGGCAAAATTTACCATTTTTATAAAAGAAGGGCAAAATGGTAATTTTGGAAAAGTTGGGGGACCAAATTGGAAATTTGGGAAATTAAACCCCTTTTTGTGAAATGGAATAAATTGAGGTCCTATGATAAATTTTAGAAGTTTCGGGACTCAATTTGAGGAAAAACTGACATTTGGGACTTAAAGTTAAAGAGAAATAACTTTAGGGACCTAATTGCAAATAAATGAAAGCTTGACTTTCTCATTCATTTGGAATGAATGAAGGCGATTAGGCCGAAGGATAATGAACCAAGATGTTCATATCGTGTAGGAACACAAAGTACCGGGAACGCCAGCAAGGACAAGCTCACGTGAATACCAAGAATCGATCTAGTGGAATTCACGGCATTAACGGGTGAGTGGGTTTACTAAAATCATACCTAGTTGGGATGATGAGCACAACTTAAAATTAAAAACCACTTACCGGTTGTGAGTGGAAATTTTATATCATACATGGTTGGGAATGATAAGTACCTCGGTATGAAAACCCACTATTAAGTGGTATTTTAAACATCACTACTTAGATGAAGTGATGTGAAAATCATGCGGAAAAACTACTTACCAATTGTAAGTAGATCATACCCGGTTGGTATGATAAGACTTCCTTGAAGGAAGTTGAAAACCCGTTCATCGGTTATGAACAGAGGTGTCCTTATACCCAGGCAGTATAATGGATAGAAAAAACATATATTTTTTCAGAAGTGCTCTCCCCTGACTATGTACCAATGCTTAAACAATTTGGGAGACCTTGTCGACAGGAGCTCGAATAGCTCTGATAGGTCGGGGGCCTCGGTTTTGGAACTTGAGGGCTAAATGCCCGATTTTAAAAATCTCGTACAATGGGCCCAAGGCCAGTTGGCACGAGAAGAAGCTTGTAAATGAACATGATACCATAAAACTTAATAAGTGAATTGTTTGACCATGGTACCAAGATAGGACCAACATGCTCAGTTAGCTAGCGGCAGTGCGACATGACAGGTCGACGGACCAGTCAAGATAAACTACTGCGGGTTGAGTTAAGAGTCGGGGTCGTTGGACTAGTTGCACCACAAATTACATGGCAATATGAGAAAACATTGTTTGTGCATGCACTATGAGTACGAGATCATCAAGACGCCCATGAGGGGTAGTGATGCGTCCTAAGGGCACTGGACGACCTGGTGGCTATAAGGGCAGTTCGTCGTTCCAGGTGTCTCTGCGAAATCTAGAGTAGCACCAAGCACATGAGACCGGGGTGGGCACATGATGAGGTCTCTGTACTCATACGGATACGAAGAAGTGATTTCAGGATTGTGGGTCGGATGTCGCGTACATCCACTCATTCCTAGGGTAGAAGTGGTCATGCTTCTTTCCGGGTGGTAGGAAAAGTCGCTCCGAAGCCACTAGCGGGTTCAGTAGTGATACTGACTTGCAAATGTGTGTAACATTCATGATAAAGGATGTGTGTTTGGTGATGACACACCGTGATAACTAAGAAATAATGGAAAAACCCAAATTTTGATATGAAGGGATTTTGAAAAGAAAGGAGTACTGCACACTCCATATAAATGTTTTTTAGTCAAAAGATTTTAACCCCATTCACTAAGTAGTCGTACTCACCCCCTCCCTTATATCCCTTTCAGAAAATCCCGAAAAGTCTACCCTTAAAGACCGTCAACTAAGATGCCTGTAAGACAGGTATGTAAAGTTTTAAATTTCATGTAGTTTTGATCATGCTATTCCAGGAAAAGGTGCAGATTAAAAGACGCTTTACTCTTTATGGTTTACAATAAGGGGAAACCCTTTAATAAACCGGGAGAGTGGCGGGTTGATCACGGGGATCCGACCAAACTAGGTCGGGACGTGACATGCGAAGTGGGCCCAAGGCGAGTGGGCATAGGTTGAAGCTCGTAAACAAAAATGAATAGGAAGAGCCATGAAAACTCTCATTTAAAATGGAAATAATCGTGTGATTCGCCATGATACCAAGTTAGGATTGACAAGACTCGATGGGCTAGCTGCAGTGCATTAAGGCCAGGTCGATGGACCGGCTAGACAAACAGCTGCGGGCCGTGTTGAGTATCGCGGTCGTTAAACCGTCGACACCAAAGAGAATGACTAAATTTATGAAAATTATTATTTGTGCATGCACTTTGAATTTGGGACCATCAAGACACCCAAGGGAGTAGTGATGGGTCCCAAGGGTTGGTGGACGACATGGTGGTGATAAGGGAAGTGAGGAGCTACTGTGTTTGTGCTTCTCGTCATGCTAATTAGTCATGAAGCTAATGTGTTGGGGCTTCTCTTGGATTGAGACCGGAGTGGGGGCAGGATGAGGTCTTCGTCCTCATATGGACATGAAGTTATGTGGAGTTTGAGGGCCTGGTGCCTGGGATGTCGTTCAAATTCAAAGTAGAAGTTAGGGACTTCTATCATGGTGGACGATAAAGATGCTCCGATCCACAAGTGGGTGTAGTGGGCATGCTACACCAGTGAACATGTGTACCCTTTATGATAAAGGGCATGTGTTTTATTTGCTAAATACCTTCCGAGGCAAGGGGATGTGCTAAAAAAACTACACACACAAAGGCTTTAAAAATAGATAAAAGGATTTCGGGAAAAACTTTAACTAAATCTTTTGAAACTTCACTTCCAACCCTCGCTCACTGAGTTGTAGAAACTCACCCCTCCCTTTTTTTCCTTTTTCAGGAAAGAGGAAACCTAATAAAGAGAATCCATGAAGATGAACCCCAAGTTAGGTACGCTTAAAATCTTTTTAGTTTTGATTTATACTCTTCTAGGGACCAAGTCCGAAAATTTCACCTAGCTCTTCTCACTTTCAAGAGTAAACCCTTCTTGAACCGAGTGAGCGACAGGTTGCTCACGGGGATTTGACCAAACCGGGTCGGGGTATGACAGTTTTCATTTCAACTAGTGTTCATCATATCAACCGAGTATGATGTATAAAATTTCCCACTCACACTAGTCTTTCAACATTAAAACTGCTCATCATCCTAACTGGGTATGACGTTAGTAAACCCACTCACTCAATAACCGTGACGTGTTCGTCTCTAGTCGTCTTTCCAAGTCCAAGTTGTGATCCCCTTTGTTGATGTTCTGGTCCAAAGTGTCCCTACACAGTTTGAGTATTCTTTTAAGGAAGGGTCTCAACATGAAAGCCTTATTATTCTAACATGTTGGCAACTAGGCCTAAATATTTGGTTTTATTGCACTTAGGTCCCTAAAGTTCATACTCCTTGACTTTAGGTCCCCAAATGCTAATTTTTCCTCTATTAAGTCCCTAGGATTTCCAATATCCTTATTGGGTTCTTAATTTACTCAAAATTGTAACAGGGACTCCATATTTTCCTTATTTCCAATAGGTCCCTCAATTTTTCAAAAATTACCAATTGGTCCCAAACTTTCCAAAAGTGGCCAATTGGTCCCCATTCATTCAAAAATGACCAATTGGTCCTCCAATACCTTCTTCTTTTCCAATTGACCCTCAATTTTGGAAAAATTGCACTATGGTCCTTTAATTTTTTGAAATCTCCAATTTCATCCCTGTCTACTAACCAAATTTGATTTCTTCAAATTAGCCTTTCAAATGGGGTTAATTGCTCCAATTCGTGATGTCAATCAATCCCTTCACTTCCATACGATCTGATTGAGCTTTGAATTGGGGGGTTTTTGGGTCTGAAACAAGGTCAAATGGAGCCTCACCAAAAAACTAAAGGTAGAGAGAGAAAGCTGTGAGAACTTATTGTCGGAGGTGCGACAGTCTGAGCTCTTGATTTGGGAAGGTAGCTCTCGTCCTCAAAGTCTTTATAGGATCAAGAATTGCTTCAATTCATGTTAGGATCAGTAGGAATTTGGTGTCATGCCCTAACCTAGTTTGGTCGGATCCCTATAAGCAACCCACCACTCTCCCAATTTATTAAAGGTTCCCCTTCTTTTAAACTATGAGGAGTAAGATGTCCTTTATACATGTACCTTTCCTAGAATAATATTAATCAAAACTGCATAAATTTAAACTCACATACCTGTCTAGTAGGTGTAGCTAGCGGAAGGTATTTGGGTAGGTTTTTCCATTGGTTACCTGAAAAGGGGTAAAGGGAGGGGGTGAGTTTGACAACTTAGTGAATGGGTGTTTAAAAATGAGTTTCTATAAAAATTAGTTTTGAATTGGATTGTGCCAAACCCCTTATTTCCTTTAAAATCATTTCTTCCTTGAATTTCCAGTCATTCAAAAACCAATTTCCTCATTATCCACTATTGGTGTGTTTAACAATCAACACACGCCCTTCATCATGAAGGGATCACACACTCGCAGGGCAACCTATCTACTGCGCCCACTTGTGGCGTTGGACCGACTTTACCGGCCACCTATCTAGAAGCCCGTCCACTTTTACCTTGGGAATGAGTGGATGTCCGCAACATCAGACTCTCAAACCTGAAAACAACTCTGTGACCATATGAGGACAGAGATCTCATCCCAACCCTACCCTAACCTCATGCGCATGAAACTACGTCGAGCTTCCCTAACTGCTAGTGTGACAAACTGCCCTTATGTCCACCATGTCGTCCAGTAGCCCCCATGATGCATCACTACCCCTCTTGGGCGTCCTGATGGTTCTGAACCTCAAGTGCCTGCACAAACAAAGTTTTCCAATAAGCCATTAATCTTTTGTGTCACTGGTCCAACGGCCCCGACCCTTAACTCGACCTACAGCTGTTTGTCTAGATCGGTCCGTCGACCTAGTCCTATCGCACTACCACCGGTCCATCGAGTATGTCGATCCTGTCTTGGTACAATGGCCAAATCACATAATCCATTTATTAGGAATTTTCATGGCTTTCATAATCTCATGTTTGTTTATGAGCTCCTACTCGTGCCAACTGGCATTGGGCCTACTGTACGGGATTTTTAAAACCGGACATTTTAACTCTCAAGTTCTAAAACTGAGGCCTCTGGCCTATCTGAGCTATTTGAGCTCTCATGAAGGTCTTCCAAAATTTTTAAGCATTGGCACATAGTCATGGGATAATACTTCTAACAAAACAAATTTTTCACTTGTCCATCACACCAACTGGATGTGATGACATCTCCGCTTATAACCGGTAAGCGAGTCTTCCATTTCCTTCCAGGAAGTTCATCATACCAACCGGGTATGATCTACTTACAATCGATAAGTAGTTTTTTCGCGTAGTTCTCACATCACCCCAAGCAGGTGTGATGTTAAAATTCCTCATAGTAGTGTTTTTTCATTTCCGAAGTACTCATCATCCCAACCGAGTATGATGTGAAAAATCTCACTCACCCAATAAGTACAGTGTATTCCTCTTAATCTGCTTTTTGCCTTCATGCGAGCTTATCCTTATCGGCATTGTCGTTCCTTCGTGTTCCTACACGATTTGAATATCATTGTTCATTAAAATTTGGCCTAATAGCCTTCATTCCTCACGAATGAACAAATTGCCCAAACTTTTCAATTATTTACATTTAGGTCCCTAAAGTTATTTTTCCTTAACTTTAGGTCCCTAATGATAAATTTTCCCAAATTGAGTTTTGAAACTTCTAAAATTCACTTTGGGTCCTCAATTTATTCAAAATCACTCAAGGGGTTCAAGTTTCCCAAATTTCCAATTTGGTCCCCAACTTTTCAAAAATTACCATTTTGCCCCTACAAAAATGGCAATTTGACCCCCAATAAATTTCAAAAATTGACCGATTGGTCCTCCAACATCTTTTTCATGGCCAATTGGCCCTAAATTTGGGAAATTGCACTTCAGTCTCTCAATTTTATGAAATTACCAAATTTCCCAAAATTTTCCCAAATTTCCCCTTTTCAAACTGGTCGAATTTGATTTCATGAAATTGACTATTCAATCAGGGTTATTTGATTCAATTAAAGGTATGGATTAGTTCCTATCTTTCACATGATTCAATGGAGCTTTGAATCACGTTATTTGGGTCTGAATTAAGCTCAAACGGAGCTTCATCGGAAAGTTAAACTTAGAGAGAGAAAGTTTCAAAAGCTTACCATCGGGGGTGCGGTAGTTCGAGCTTTCGATCGGGGCAAGTAGCCCTTATCCTGAGGTTCCTCCTAGGATCAAGAATTACATCAATTCATGTTGAATTAAGGGAGAATTTGGTCAGTGAAGTTTCGATCGTATGAGAAATTACGCTAATTCTCTCTCTATCACTAATGAGAAATTACAAA
Source organism: Trapa incisa (assembly GCA_030064435.1). Taxonomy (NCBI): domain Eukaryota; kingdom Viridiplantae; phylum Streptophyta; class Magnoliopsida; order Myrtales; family Lythraceae; genus Trapa; species Trapa incisa. Next base: position 2,802,661 of record CM057770.1, on the reverse strand, counting down.
GTAGAGCCAAATTGGCTTACCTTTCCACTCTAATTCGATCGTATGAGGGTTATGAAAGTGTTAGGAGAGCTTGGTTTGGCCTGAGAATGGCTCAATTTGGCCGTTTTCAGCTTGGCCAAACACATGGCATCTTTGGTCCACCAAAGATGCTTCACTGTTTGGTTACACCGACTCTTCTCCGGTGATCCTCAGATCAAATGGTGACCATCGTCGGGTAGCTGACTTCTCCCCGAGTCTAAGGAATCTGACCTCGCCTTCTTTGGCTTAGAAAAATCCCAATGTCAAAGCTCTGGTTCGAGCTTCATCGAAAATTGGAGCAGTAGAGGGAGAGAGCAGTTTTCAGGTGTGAGGAGAAGAAATGGAGAGGAGCTCATTATATAGGGAGCTCGAGGACTCTCTAGTCATTTGATTGGCACCTTTATGGCGATCATTCATGGCCAAAACCTCCCTGAAAGGAGACTTTTCATCTTTGCCAGTGCTGTTAGCTTTTTTGGCGAGTGAACAGTGCCGTCGTCTAGAGGAAAAAGATGACATTGTTGCGAACCGGACCGAACTGGGTTCAATGCTTAAATCGGCTGGTTTAGGCCCAATTCGATCGAGTTTTAAAATTAAAATTTTATAAATTCATCTAAATTCATTCTCTATCCAATGGTAGCTTCAATTCTCCAATTTAAATTTTCTAAGCCACCTAGAAAAATGAATCTAGAAACTAGTTTAATAGTGGATCAAACTGGTTTAATACCGTTTAGGTCTGGTTCAACTGAACCAGTTTAGTTTTCTCTTCCAATTCATACTAAAGTTCTTTTCCATGACTTTATAACTCTTTAGGTCACTTGAGATTTGTAAATTTCCTAATTTGCCCTTTCTCTATTGGTTGGGGTTCGTGAACCGGTTCAATTCTTTCTCTTGGTTTTGACCAATTCTTTGCCTAGTTTTCTTTTCCTGAAGGGGCGGGGTTTACAATTTGGTTGATGAAATTTAGCATTTTCTCTCTCTAGAATTGTAAACCCCGCACTTTTGAGTTAAGGAAAACCGAGAAAAGAACTAGTCAAACCGAATAAGAAAATCGAGCCGGTTTACATTTGGGTTCATTAAACCTTGGAAAAGAAACTTAAGACAAACTAGAAAACAAAAACCAAATTAGTTCATGTGAACTAGATTCCATAAGAACTTTAAAGTTAAGCGTGTTTGCCCGAGAGTAGTGTGAGGATGGGTGACCTCACATTACTCTCGTGTAGCCATAAATTAATATATATTTCATTATTGAAATTAATACCAATAATTTATGGCAATATTAATACTAGTAATAAATCTCTCAAATTTAATACATGATTTTACACCTATATAAAGAGGTCATCACCATTCATTCTCCCCACACTCGAACACTTCTCTCTCTCTATCTCTACTGCTTCATTTCCTGGTGAAGCTTAAACCAGAGCTTCAACTTGAACATTTTTCTTAACCTCGGAAGGAGAGGCCAGGCTCTTTAGAACTAGGGAGAAGTCAACTATTGGATAACAAACTCTAGTCAATCCGAGAATCACTAGAGAAGCGCCAACATGATAGAACAGTGAAGCAGCTCCGGCGGACCGAAGCTGCCCTATTTCGGCGAAGCTGAAATAAGCCATTTTGAGCCCTCCTCAGACCAAACCAAGCCCTCCCAACACTTACTCAGCCTTCCCACGGCCGAATTAGGACTGAAAGGTAAGCTAATTTGACTCCCCTCTACAATTTTCAGTCGGTGCTAGAGAGAGAACCGATGGAATTTTAATGATGAAATTCTAACTCAATTCGGCATCAATTGATGCGATTCTTGATTCTAGGATGATCCTCAAGATGAGAGCTATCTGCCCAGATCAAAAGCTCGGACCACCATGCCCTCACCAGTGACAAATCGAAACTTTCTCTCTCTACAATCTATTTTCCGGCGAAGCTCCGTTTGAGCTCGTTCCGGCGTTAAAATCTGCGATTCAAAGTTTCTTAGAATCGTATGAACAGGCAGGAACTCAATTTCAACTCCAATTTCAATAATTAGAAGTGTTTAATCGGTCAATTTAATGAAATCAAATTCGGTAGTGTTGAAGAGTTGAAATTGGGGGAAAAATTGGGGATTTTCAAAATTCAAAGGGCCAAAATGTAATTTTATGAAATTGAAGGTCAATTGGGCATGAAAATAATGTTGGAGGACCAATTGAGGAATTTTGGAATTTTTGGGGCAAAATTTACCATTTTTGTAAAAGAAGGGAAAATGGTAATTTTGGAAAAATTGGGGGACCAAATTGGAAATTTGGAAAATTAAACCCCTTTTTGGTGAAATTGAATAAATTGAGGTCCCAGGATAAATTTTAAAAGTTACGGGACTCAATTTGAGGAAAAACCGACATTAGGGACTTAAAGTTAAAGAAAAATAACTTTAGGGACCTAATTGCAAATAACTAAAAGTTTGGGTTTTCTCATTAATTGGAAATGAATGAAGGCTGTTATGCCGAGTAATTATGAACAAAGTTGTTCATATCGTGTAGGAACGTGAAATACCAAGAATGCCAGCAAGGACAAGCTCGCGTGAATACAAAGAACCGGTCTAGTGGAATTCATGGCATTAACGGGTGAGTGGGTTTACTAACATCATACTCGGTTAGGATTATGTGCACAACTAAAAATTAAAAACCACTTACCGGTTGTGAGTGGAAATTTTATTCATACTCGGTTGGGAATGATAAGTACCTCAGTATGAAAACCCACTATTAAGTGGTATTTTAAACATCGCTACTTAGAGGAAGTGATGTGAAAATCATGTGGAAAAACTACTTACCGATTGTAAGTAGATCATACTCGATTGGTATGATGAGACTTCCTCGAAGAAAGTTGAAAACCCGTTCATCGGTTATGAATGGAGGTGTCCCAATACCCGGGCGATATAATGGATAGAGAAAACATATGTTTTTTCGGAAGTGCTCTCCCCTAACTGTGTGCCAATGCTTAAATAATTTGGGAGACCTTCTTGACAGGAGCTCGAATAGCTCTGATTGGCTGGGGGCCTCGGTTTTAGAACTTGGGAGCTAAATGCACAATTTTGAAAATCTCGTACAGTGGGCCCAAGGCCAGTTGGCACGAGCAGGAGCTCGTAAACGAACATGATATATGTGCCATAAAACTTAATAAGTAAATTGTCTGGCCATGGTACCAAGATAGGACCAACATGCTCAGTTAACTAGTGGTAGTGCGACATGACAGGTTGACGGACCAGTCAAGACAAACAACTATGGGTTGAGTTGAGAGTCAAAGCTGTTGGACCAGTGGCACCACAGATTACATGACAATATAAGAAAACATTATTTGTGCATGCACTGTGAGTACGGGATCATCAAGACGCCCATGAGAGGTAGTGATGAGTCCTAAGGGCACTGGATGACCTAGTGGCTATAAGGGCAGTTCGTCGTTCCTAGTGTCTGTGCAAAATCTGGAGTAGCACCAAGCGCATGAGACCGGGGTGGGGACATGATGAGGTCTATGTTCTCATACGAACACGAATAAGTGATTTCAGGATTGTGGGTCGGATGTCGCGTACATCCACTCATTCCCAGGGTAGAAGTGGTCGTACTTCTATCTGGGTGGCAAGAAAAGTCGCTCTGAAGCCACTAGCGGGTTCAGTAGTGATACTGACTTGCGAATGTGTGTAACCTTCATGATGAAGGATGTGTGTTGGGTGATGACACATCATGGTAAAAAAAAGAAACGGTGGAAAAACCTGAATTTTTAAATGAAGGGATTTATGAAAACAAACGAGTCTGGCACACTCTATATAAATATTTTTCTTAAAAGTCAAAAGCTTTTAAAAACCCATTCACTGAGTAGTCACACTCACCCCCTCCCTTGTATCCCTTTCAAGAAAAACCGGAAAGCCTCCCCTTAAAGATCGTTAACTAAGATGCCTGTAAGACAGGTATGTAAAGTTTTAAATTTCATGCAGTTTTGATTATGCTATTCCAGGAAAATGTGCAGGTTAAAGGATGCCTTACTCTTTACAGTTTACAATAAGGGGAAATCCTTTAATATACCTGGAGAGTGGCGGGTTGATCACGGGGATTCAACCAAACCGGGTCGGGGCGTGAAAAGAACCAAATTGCTCTGATGAAGAAGAGTCGAATTGGCGTACCTTTTTCCTCTCAGAAGGTTGTGTGATGGTTGTGGGAACTAAGGGAGGGCTCGATTCAGTCGCAAGAGATTTGAATTGGCCGAATTCCAATCGACAAAAACATGGCAAGTTCGGGGCTGACGGTAATGCGTCATTGTTTGGACCTGCCGATGCTTCTCTGGTCGTCCTCAAACGGAATGGAGGGTGTCATTAGGTAGTTGACTTCCTCCAAAATCTATAGGACCCAAATTCACCTTCTGAGGTTGAGAGAAGTGCCCAAGTCAGAGCTCTGGTCCGAGCTTCATCGGAAAATGGAGCACTTCTCCTTATTTGAAGGTTGGAGGTGTGTGGAGAATGAATGGAGGGAAGCTATTTATATAGGGAGCTCGAGTATCCTATACTCTACCAATTTTCATATTGTTTGAGCTTATCCTCATTGGAAAATGCCATAATCGGAGTGAATATTCCCTCGCTAGAAAAGGAAAGTATTTCTACCTAAATGAATAGTGATGTCATCCTAAGGAAGATGATGACACTTTTCATTAACAGGTTAGATCGTTGACTGGTCCGGTTCGATTAGGTTTGGTATCGAAAATCGATCGGTTTTCTAAAAATTAAAAATTTCTAAATTAATATAAATTCATTTTCTATATAGTGGTGTCCTCAATTCTCCAAATTGACATTTTTAAGCCACCTAGAAAAATGAATTTTTGAATCTTGTTCACCATGGCTCAACTCGATTCAATCCGGTTTAGGTCTAGTTCACCCTGAACCGATCCGGTTTTCCTACCCAATCTACTTCATAGTTATTTCCCATGATTTTTATGACTTCTTGGTCACTTGGGATTTTCCAATTTCCCATTTTAACCCTTGTTTACCATTTTTGGTTCATTTATTGGTTCGTTCTCTCATGAGAATACCAATTTTTTTCCCGATTTTCCTTGGTCCGAGAGGACGGGTTTCACAAAGATGGTCATCGGAGATGATCGAATGGAGGAACTATGCTCTCTAGTAGTCGGGTCACATGAATTGGGACCAATATGAGATTTAGAGAGAATTATGAGCAAATTTCAATGAGGAAACATCCAAGATTTATATGGATGCGTTCTATACTTACGTGACTGTCTATCCATAGGATTCTTTCTTCATTCTATAACTTGTGGCTCTTGCAATTAATTAATTTTCCTAAGTAGTGGATTCAGTTTGTCTAGGCAATTCACTGGGTAAAAATAGAGTGATTCGGTATGTCGGTCGAGCGAGGAAGATGACACGTGCGTGTGTTGCTATGTGTGTGTGCTACACACCGATCTGCACCATAGCGAATCAGTTTCCGACGAATTTCTCAGTCAATTCGGTGGTTTTGGCTCAATTCACCGATTTTCTGACCGGGCCATGCAAAATTAAAAATTGTACATTCAATTTATTATTGAATAGACACAAGAACCGCTTCATTTGGATTTGTTTTGAACCCTTAAAAATTTGGAGGGTTTTGTGACTCCTCCAGCCTAAACCCAATTCAAATCGATTCTCTTCTAATTTTCTCCCAATCCTTGACCTCATGCTTTGAGACACTCCTACAGGTCTTTCATGAACCTTCTCACCCCTCTTGGCATCTCCATCGATCCCTTCTCTCATTCCGATTCAATTTCACTTCCCAGTTTAGCTTTACTTCCCCGGTTCAATCCCATTTTTCGGTTCAACTCAGTCCGATTATTAATTTTGAGATTTTTCGGTGTTACAATCATCCATTCCTTTTTAGAAGTTTTATCCTCAAAACCGGTTGTACTTATATTATTCAATTCACTTTACATAGTTTCTCCTTATGTTCCTGAGTTAAGGGAGAGTCCCAGCAACCTCAGATATTTTTCCTCAACCTTGCCTCGGGTCCTCATGTCTACTCCTCTACCTAATCATTGCGCCATAGGACCTACACTGTAAACCCCACTCTTTGGAGTTAAGAAAAACCAGGAAAGAACCTGTTAAACCAAATGAGAAAACCAAACCGGTTCCCAAACCCATTTATTTAGGGAACCGGTTCCCAAACCCATTTATTTAGGGAACCGGTTCCCTTATGACCCAAAGTGGGAGAGAAAAACCGGATCGTTTTGGGTGAACCGAACCCGAACTGGATTGAACCAGTTTAAGAACCGAGCTAGTTTATGAATCGGAACCAATAGAGAGAGGGAAAGGACTTTAGAATGAATTGGAGATGAATCGGAACCAGTTTAAGACCCTAAGTGACCTAAGGAGTCATAAAATTCATGAAAAAGGACTTTAGAATGAATTGGAGATGAAAACCAAATCAGTTCAGGTGAACCAGATATGAACGAGATTGAACCGTCTGAACCACTATTGAACCGAATGCTAAATTCATTTTTCTAGGTAGCTTAAAAAATTCAAATTAGAGATTTAATGCCACCATTGGATAAAAAATGAATTTAGAAATTTTTAGATTTGAAAAATTCAGTCGAATTGAGGATGAACCGATTGGTTTAAGCTTTGAACCCGGTTTGAATCGGTCCAGTTCGGAACAGTGTCGCCTTCTTCCTTTAGATGACAGCACTGTTCACTCATTGGAAAATCGAAGCAGCATTGGTGAACAAGAAATGTTTCCTTTCAATACATTTTAGGCCATCAATGTCTGCAATAAAGTTTCCAAACGGACGGCCGACGAGTCCCCGAGCTCCCTATATAAAGAGCCCCTCTCCATTCATCCTCACCACACCTGAAAACCTCACTCTCTCTCAGCTACTTAGTTTTCCGGTGAAGCTTGAACCAAAGCTCCGATATAGGGTCATTTCTAAGCTAAAGAAGGTGTGGCCGGGTTCCTTAGAACCGGGGAGAAGTCAGCTACACGATGGAAACATCCATTCACTATGAGGGTCGTCGGAGAAGCGCCTGCATGATCAAACAGTGAAGCAGCTCCGACGGAACGAAGCTGCCCTATTTCGGTCGAGCTAAAATTGGCCGATTTGAGCCCTCCTCAGACCAAACCAAGCTCTTCCAACACTTCCTCAGCCCTCCCATGGTCGAATTAGGACCGAAAGGTAAGCCAATTCGGCTCCACTTTGTAATTTTCGACCAGTGCTAGAGAGAGAATCGGCAAAATTTCGATGATATAATTCTAATCTAATTCGGCATCAATTGATGCGATTCTTGATCCCAGGAGGAACCTCAGGAGGAGAGCTATCTGCCCCGATTAGAAGCTCGGATCGTCGCGCCCCCACGTTCTATTTTTCGGCGAAGCTCCGTTTGAGCTCGTTCCGGCATCAAAACTTACTATTCAAAGTACTGTGGAATCGTATGAAGATGTAGAAACTTAATTTCAACTTTGATTTCAACAATTAGAAGTATTTAATCAATCAATTTGATAAAATCAAATTCAGTTGTGTTAGGGAGTTGAAATAGGGGAAAATTGGGGATTTTAAAAAATTCGAAGGACTAAAATGCAATTTTATAAAATTAAGGATCAATTGGGCATGATAAGAATGTTAGAGGGACAATTGAGCAATTTTAGAATTTTGGGGGTAAAATTTACCATTTTTTGTAAAGGAAGGGAAAAATGATAATTTTGGAAAAATTAGGGGCCAAATTGGGAATTTGGGAAACTTGAACCCCTTTTTATGAAATTGAGTAAATAGAGATCCCAAGATGAATTTTAAAAGTTTCGGGACTCAATTTGGGAAAAAACCAGTAACGAAGCCTAAAGTAAAAGGAAAAATAACTTTATGTACCAATTTGTAAATATTAGAAAAGTTGTGAATTGAGTCATTTATACTGAATGGGGTGATCAAGCCAAATGATAATGTTCATTTCATGTAGGAACACGAGACATCGGGAACGCCAGCTAAGATTAAGCTCGCAAGGGACAAAGACCGACTAAGTGGAAATTTACTACACTAACGGGTGAGTGAGATTTTTATATCATACCCGGTTGGGATGATAAGTACCTCAGAAATGAAAGTCCACTACTTAGTGGTATTTTAAACATCACAACTTAGAGGAGTGGTGTGAAAATGACACAAAAAAACTAATTACTGGTTGTAAGTAGATCATACCCAGTTGGTATGATGAAACTTCCTTAGAGAAAGTGGAAAACTTGTTCATCGGTTATGAGCGGAGATATCCTCATACTCGGTTGGTATGATGGATAGTTAAAAATATATTTTTGTCAGAAGTGCTCTCCCCTAACTGTGTGTCACTGCTTAAACAATTTGGGAGACCTTATTGACAGGAGCTCGAATAGCTTTGTTAGGCCAGAGGGCTCAGTTTTGGAACTTGTGGGCTATTATGCCCAATTTTGAAAATCTCGAATAGTGGGCCATAGACCAGTTGGCACAAGCAGAAGCTTGTAAACAAATATGAATTATATGCCTGAAAACTTGAATAATTGAATTGTTTGGTCATGGTACCAAGATAGGATCGACATACTCAGTCAACTAGTGACAGTGCGACATGACAGGTCTCCGTACTAGTCAAGACAAACATTTGCAAATTGAGTTGAGGGTCGGGGCCGTTGGACTAGTGTCACCACAGATTATATGGCATGATTTGAAAATACTGATTGTGCATGCACTATGATTACGGGACCTTCAAGATGCCCAAGTGGGGTAGTGATGCGTCCTAGGGCCCTAGACAACCTGGTGGATATAAGGGCATTAGTCGTACTAGGTGACCTTGCGAAGCTCGACGTAACTTCAAGCACACGAGATCGGGGTAAGGACGAGATGAAGTCTCTGTCCTCATACAGACATAGAGAATTGTTACAGGATTAAGGGTCGGATGTCGCGAACATCCACTCATTCTTAGGGTAGAAGTGGACGTACTTCTATCTAGGTAGCCGATAAAGTCGCTCCGACGCCACAAGTAGGTTCAATGGACGTATTAGCCTGCGATTGTGTGATTGACCTTCATGATGAATGATGTTCTTTTGAAAACCGAGATTTTTACAGTAGAGAAAATCTAAAGAAAATTAAGGAGTCTAGCACGCTCCAACTTGAAAACTTTTTATTTTAGAAACTCCATTTTTTTAATACTCATTCACTAAGTTGTAGAAACTCACCCCTTTTTTCTATCCCTTTTTAGTAAAAGAGAAAATGACTAGTAATAGCACTGAGCCTTATCCTCTATCAGGTATGCTTAATTTCTCTTAAGCTTGTATTTTATTTGATATATGTTTTTCCAGGGAACAAGGGCGAAACTCCTCTTGAACCGGGAGAGCGGCGGGTTATTCACGGGGATCCAACCAAATTGGGTTGGGGCATTACATACTCCATCATAATTTTTTATGTTGGAGACTCTTCTCCTAATGGTCAACCAGACGCACAGGGTCCATGGGGTACGGCAGAGTCTCTTCCAACTCTAGAGGATGGTAGTCTAGCACGTGTATGGGATCTAGTTTGTACTTTCTCAATACCGACACGTGGACATCGTGGATTTGATTCAGTTCTGGTGGAAGCATGAGCTTGTACGCCATCGGTCCAATCTTCTTTATGATTGGATAGGGCCCAATATACCTTTGGTTTAGCTTTCCTCGATTTTGAAATATGATGACCCCCTTCCATGGGGACACCTTCTGAAATACTCGATCCCCTACCTCGAAGTTCAGCTCTTGACATTGGTTATCGGCGTAACTTTTCTACCAATCCTAAGCTAATTTGAGTCGATCGTGGATCATCTAGATCTTTTATATTGCATCCTCGATCAATTCAACCCACTCCAACTTGCATTTCCCCCATTTAATATCAATGTAATGGAGTTTTCCATCTTCTCTTGTCTGCTTCACACATAGCCATTTGGAGCTTGGTACTAGTTATTGTATGCAAACTCCATGAGCTACACGTAGTCTTCCCACTTTTTCCCAAAGTTCAGAAGATATGCTCTATGCATGTCCTCTAGAGTTTGGATTATCCTCTCTAACTGTTCATTAGTCTGGGGATGGAACGCTGTGCTCATGTGAATCTTCATTCCGAGCAACTTTTATAGACTTGGCAAAAATCTAGAGGTAAACCTTGGATCTCTATCTAAGACTATAGATTCTAGAATCCCATGCAAACATACGATATTTGCGATGTACAACCTAGCTAGCTTTTCTATTGGGTTTATCAGCTTGATAGGTAGAAAATGGATGACCTTGGTGAGTCGGTCCACTATGACCCATATGGAATCATGTCCTTATGGGGGTAACCCCATCACAAAGGCTATGTTAATCTTCTCTCATTTTCATTTCGAAATGGAGAGTGGATGAAGGAGCCCCGGCCTTTGATGCTTGGCTTTGATTTGCTGATAAGAGAGGTATCGGGCCACGTACTTTTCAATCTCTCTATTCATACACGACCATTAGTAACCTTCCTTTAAGGTCCTATACATTTTGGTGTTGTCGGAGTGTATTGTGTATACGGAGTCATGTGCCTTCTCGAGTATGACATTCTTGAGCTTGGAGTTATTGGAGACCACCATCCGTCTCTTAAAGGCTAATAATTCGTCTATCTAAAAGTAGAAGTCTCTAGGAGTGTACTCCATCATCCTGTCCATGTATTTCTTTAAGTTGTGGTCTATCTTTTGCTTAACCCTAATTTGTTCTACAAGGGTGGGTCGAACCATTAGATTCACCACCAAACATGGGGTCTCTTCCTCCCTGTTTAGAGATATGCGAAACTGCTTTAGTTGTTCCAGCACGAGTAGGTACACTAACCTTACGTGAGCTATGCTCACCTCGTGCTTTCGACTTAGGGCCTCAACTATGACATTCACCTTCCATGGGTGGTACCCTATATTCAGGTTATAGTATTTTATTAATTCTAGTCATCGTCTCTGCCTCATGTTGAGTTCCTTTTGCGTCAAAAGATATTTGAGTCTCTTATGATCTGTGAAGATTTGACACGTTATCCCATACATGTAATGCCTCCATATTTTGAGAGCGGATATTATGGACGCCAACTCTATGTCATGAGTTGACTAGTTTAATTCGTATTTTTTTAAATGTCTTGATGCATAAGATATCACTTCCCCTTATTACATTAGCACACATCCTAGCACGTGTCCTAACGTGACACTGTACAGTGTATTCTCCCCCGTTCATATCTAGGAGAGCTAGTACGAAGATCGATGTGAGTGTCTTCTTGAGTTCTTGAAATGTTGTCTCACATTTCATTCTCCATACATACTTGATGCATTTCCATGTTAGTTGTGTCACCAGGGCTGTTATAATAGAGAAATCCTCCAAAAATCTTCGATAGTATCGAGCCAAACCCAAAAAACTTCTCATCTACCTCTATGGGATTTTTTGGTATTTCCCAATTAAATAATGTCTCTATATTGGCGGGGTCTACTTGAATCCCCTTGTATGCCTCTTTCTAGGAGTACACTAGGATGTTATTGATAAAGATCAAGGTATGTGTGAAAAGGTATTGTGGACCGATAAGGGATCAACCCATGTCTACTTAAAAGTCATAACTTGTAAGTAGTAGAATCTTTCCAACCTTATAAATCCACAACACTTTTTTATTTTATCCAATGTGGGATCTTATTCTCAACACTCACCCTCACGTGCAATATGGATACACTTGCCATATGCAATTCTTAACACCCGCCCTCAACAACTGTATACGAGCTGAGTATTATCCTTCTGGTCTCGAACGAGTAGGGACAATAGCTTCAAGTTGGATATTTTTCCTCCTCCATCCATACTCGAGCAAACCACGAGCCAGGTTTCTAGTTTCGAGTCAGGTACGGGTGCGAGCCTACTAGATATAAGCCCAACCCCTTATTAGTCCACAATACGTGTTGCAAAATCCAGTTCATTAAGTTCATAAACGTCCTCGCTGCATTTATTAGTCCAATACATCTATCCTTGATTTTTTTTCAAATAGATATCTCCTTGAGACCTTTAATGAGATAGATATAGTACTTATCCCCAAATAGCCGAGGGAGTAGAAGTATGACAATATTAACTTGTCTCTTTATGTAATTTCTATCATAAAATTATTATTCAATAGTTTAAAACCTATTGTATCAGACATTAACTCGAGCCTACTCTTGCTAGCAACCGAGAAAATAACAAGTACGCTAGCGCGCGTATAGTCTAATCTACCCAGCAAGCGAAGGTGTCAATAAAGTATATTTATTTCAAATCGAGTGATTTATGAGAATATATGGATAGTATACAATTATTTTTACTTTTTTTAAGTAAAAATGAGAGGGAATAAAGAGTGGTGTGAAATAAAAATAAGTATATACAAAATATATGATAGGATATAGTGAACTTTTCTAGGAAAAATGCTAATTCGTTGGGTTTTGCCCCACGTTTTTTGACTTGGATCATGGTATTTTTTTACTTGAATCATGGTATATGTTACTTTTTTGTCTTACAATCTATTGATCAACGACAACGAAGTCTGCTCTAACCGGAGCTAGATAGAGAGTCTCATTTCCTCTATCTTTTTATATTAATTATTTATTCACTTGCATGCCAAAAAAAGAATTAATTACGTTAGTTAAAAATGTTTAAAACATGCATAACTATTTCTGACTTATTTTTTTTGTTGATAACTTTATTTTATTTATTGAAACAACAAGGAGAAATCTATAAAAAAAAATCAAGGAAATTTTGCAATACTATTATTCTGGGGAGAAAAAATAAAACTAATTAAATGAGCAATATATTTTATTTGAACACTAATACCGTCACCAAGGAGACGAGCACAGGGAGAACATAGATATTTAGGGATGCTCATTTTCTTGTGTAGAAGTAAGAGTTAATCCTTGAATTTTATCAAGGAGAAAATTTAAAGAAAGTTACAAAGATGGAAGGTACACTATCCATCCATCCTAGGGAGGAAAAGAGACCTTATTAAATCAATCATTAATTATATACCTACTTATTTCATAATATGATTTATGTTTTCATAATGGTAATGGTGGTGAAAAAAAAACATTCACTAATAAGTCATTTGTGGTGGAATGGTACAAGTGATGTTAAGATGATCTATATATGATATGTCCATATATGGGTGAAATCTTACCGACCTTTTGGGATACTTTTTTTCATAAAAATTACCAAAATTTCACCCTCAAAAGAGTGAATGTTTATCTCCAGACAATAGAATTGTTTTCCTCCATTTACTTCAATTGGGATAAAATTTGTCATTGGTGATATTTCTTTCTCTTCTACAAGAAGGAAATAAAGATAATGGTCAAGAAAACATTATGAACAAGAGATTGAACATAAATTACACATCAATTTATTGTCAAAGCATTAATGGTTGAAGTAACAGCATATGAGGATCAAACATGAACAACATAATGTGGACTTCCAAACGAGCCAATAAGCAACAAGAGGGAAAGCTTAGTTGGCATCAGAGTCAAATCCAGTGTCTAGAACAACACCCAATGCTTTTTTCTGGGCTTTCTTGCGGGAACATCTGTTAAGGGATTGCGTATCATGTTTCAATGCAAGAACAAGATAAAAACGTAAGATGGCATTGTGGGTCATAGAAATTTATTAGTACCTCCTCTTTCATAGAGTGAGTTGTAATGGACTTCACTCCAAAAGCTCAACCACAACTCTGCAGAAACAAAAAAAAATTATAGGGCAGCATGTTTGTATCCAGAAGCAAAAAAGCAACATCTGTTCTGTTCAAAGAGCAATAATTAAACTTACCAAAGCAAGAATTATGTGAACACAAAAAACAATATAAATGACATTTTATCTCATGGGTGTGTGTGGTAGGAAAGATTGTGTCCCAATTGATAAATGCACGATGATAAAAACCAAAAAATAAATGAAAAAATTGGTCCTCTAAGCTAGAAAGTCTCCAAGATCCAGTGAAATCAATTATCAGACTACTTTATTCCCTCAAAGCCTCTTACAATTGTGGAAAACTGTTTTGTCACTTACATCCACCCTTCTGTCTTTCCTCTCTCTTTTAGGATATGATAAGAATATTATTAATAATATTATTAACAAAGACCAATAATGTGCACAGAATAACGTATGAGTGCAGTGCAGTTAGTACATTCCATATTCAGAGATCAAAAATAGTGAAAGCTTTCCCATTTTGGGAATTACAAACAAACCCTGCTCCTTGCTCCATTTCTACCCTATCTGCTGACAACAACAGAAACCCCAACTACCCCCAAGAGCCACTTCCTGCAATATTTCTATCCAGATCGAATGAATCCATACATGTACTTACCATCTCCTCCTCATCCTTGTACAAATAACTAATGTTGATCCTAATTTTGTAGTAGTTTACAATCATAAGAATCCACCCCCACACTGCTCCTATGCAAAGAAAAAACATCTTTGCAGCACTTTCTTCCGATAAACCAATCTCCATGGAAGTCCCCAATAACTCTTCTGACAGCCAGTCTCCATAGTTGGATATTAATGTAAAGTTCCCTGATTTCCATCATATCCCCACTTGTCCTGTCTAATCCAATAATAGGTCTGATTTTATCCATAGATCTTAGAAGTAGAAAATTACATCGTCCACTGCTGCATCATTTTATTGACTTGTATATACCAATAGTTGCATTCATTCTTCTGTTCATACTTCCCTAACAAGTGTATTACCCTACTTGGAAGATCTTTGCAGTTCCTAAAATATACAGCATAATGTATTGGCCACACACCAATTCCAGGTGAAATGAATCTGTCTATCTCCGCCAAGCAATATGTTCATGTTCCAAGAATCACTTCCACCCTTCCATCAAACAACAATTTCTTCATTCCATAGAGTTTTTGATTAGTTACACTACAACAGTGAGTAGAGGAAATTCCCTTTTAATTGGGACACTTGTTAGTTTTAATGGAATGAGCCTAAGTAATGCACATTTCATCAAACTAAGAAGAAATTTAATTAAAAGGAATCATCTCTACCTTTTGTAGAATAACTAATAAAAGATACTCTTTACAATCTCATTCTCATTATATTCCTTCCCTTCCTTGCTACTGTTGAAACATTATTTTGGTTTTTACTAAATTTTGCTAATATAAAAGAATGAAAACTGATTTTATAAAGGAGTTGAAAGGATCTCATGTGGAAGGACTGGATGATTTTGGACTCCAAAACTTAATGACTGAAATGGAAAAAAATTATGTGATCAGTTTAATAAATTAATAAATTGGTCTAACCAGTTCAGGACTGTTTGATGGCATGAATTGTTCACACATTAATGACAGGGTCTTATTTGAGCATTGTCATAAACATTCGGGCCCTATTTGAGCCAAAAATAAAAGGACAGTATCTATTTGAGATTTCCTAAGATGCTAGGGCCAATTTGAGATTTCACCATCAATAGAATAATATTGAAGAACTCAATGACTTAAAATAAGGTTAAATTACACATGAAGTGCCGAACCTTTCAAAATTGTGCTTTCAGAGTCAAACATTTATATAAATGGATCCCTTTGTTGTCAAAATTGACTTCCATTAATTTTCAGTCGACATGGACTAATGAAAGTCCACCTGGCAATCCCCATGCTGACATGTTAATTTTTTCCGAGAAATATTAAAGATGGGAAAATGAAAAAAGAAATTAAGCCTAGAGTGCAATGCAAGAACTCGGATTGCAGATTTTTTTTCATTTTTGTAATATTTCTTTGCAAAAGTAATACTATGGCAGTGGAAAAAAAGGACAGGACTGCCACCTAAATCACCGTTAGTCCATGTCAACAAAGAACTATCAAAATTAGTTTTGATACCAAAGAGATCCATTTTTACAAAAACAAATTGACATTGAATGAGCCATTTTAAAATGTTTGGCACCAAAGTGTCAATTTGGTCAAATGATTTGGTACACAGGTGCAATTTAGCCCTTAAAATAATAATTACCTCTAGTCACAGAACAGCCATTTGGGATGATCTCGATGTAACCATTTTCCCTGAAAGAGGTGACCAAACAAATTTTGGCTCCAAACTGCAGTATAGCCATATAATCAAGTTTATGTTAAAAATATTACTAACATAAACAGAGTTTTCAAACTGTAGGAAATAAATTGGATCAGAAACCAATTAGAAGGTTAATAAAGGCAGAAAACTATATTGAACCCATTTGAGATCAGAGAGTGGAGGCAATACATGCCAGACTAACAATGAAATTTCTGCTGCATGATAATGACCAACAAACTGTATCTTTAAAACAGGAAGGTTCATCATTTTTAAAAACAAAAAAGGAGATTATCCAAATCCATATTTAGTGTGAATGACAGGAACATGCAAACCTTTTTTTCTGGTTAAACTCAATAAAGCAGTGGTAAAAAAACTCCATAAAGCAAGAAATGGGCCTTTTCTAAATTCTAAGATCATTGTCCAAGTAGTAAATAGTCAACGAACCATCAGGATGTTGAATTTTATTGCAAGATGACAACAAGTTATCTGAACAAGCACTAATGGTAGCAATGGCAGCATCAGGGCATCCTACAATTCAGAAAGCACAAACAGAACGCACAGAAGGTACCAAATTTATCCATCTTGATCTTGCACCTGAACAATTGGGTGAAGAAATGACATTTCTGGGAAGGATAGCAGCTGACAGAAAAATTAGTTGGGGCAAGATTATGAGGATCCTGAATAGAGTGTGGAACAATAAAGGGGCAGTTAAAATCAAAGCTTTTGGTGATAATTTGTTCACATTCGAAGTAGGGAGTTCGAGTATTGCAGCCATGCTCACCCAAGATAGTCCATGGGCCATTGATGGATACTCTATGTTTCTTACAAAATGGAATGGAAGTAAAAGACTAGAAGAGATTGATGAGCACCTAGGAACTATGTGGATCCAAATCCACAGCCTAGCTCAGAATCAACTTCTAGAAAGCAATGGATGGAAACTTGGAGCAGCCGGAAAAGTGCTTCAAGTAGAGGACCCCAACATCGGGCAAGAGAGTGGAATATTCCTAAGAGTCCAAGTGCGGATTAATCCCAATGAACCATTGATAGCTGGTGCTTGGATTGCCTCATCCACCGGAGAGGAAATATGGATTCCTTTTCGATAAGAAAGATTGGCATCACACTGTTTTCGGTCAGATTTGAACCCCAAGGGAAACTCCACTAAAGTTGTACCAGAGGATGAGGCATAAACCGAACCTACAACATAACAGATAACTTCTCAGAAGGAAGAGGACTACCCAGACAGAGTAGGAGCTCAACAAAGAGAGCTCCAAACACCCTGAAAGTTTCTACAAACCCATTGTCATCAGGCAGTTTTCGAGACAAACTCCTAAGGGGCTTAACGAACAAAGGGAATAAGCAGTACAAAATAGTACCAACAACTTCCAAGAACTCACAAACAGTGAGAGGTTGTGGTGGCAAACCTAACATCGCCAAACAGGGATTATGAAGATGATCTCCTGGAATTGTCAAGGGGTCGGGTTCCCTTGACAATTCGTCATCTAAAAGACCTCATTAGGAGGAACCACCCGGACATTAACTTCCTAATGGAAACAAAGAATAAGTCAGATAGATTAGAGAAGATCCAAAGATAGCTGAAACTTGGGGAAGGAATTTATGTGGATCTGATGGGATTATCCAAGGTTTGACCCTATGGATGAATGGAGGAAAGTACAAGCTGCTCAACAAGTCAAAGTCCTACATAGACATCCATTTTTGGAGCACAGAATTAACAGACTGGATTCGGATTACTTGTAGGAATGGAAGCTGTGATTTTGAGGAACGACAAATTCTATGGGACAAGTTGAGAAGTATAACCCATCAATGCAGGGACCCATGGTTGATCATTGGGGACCTCAATGCAATAGGAGAACAGTCTGAGAAGGAGGGATGGACCCAAAGGACCCGAGGTGCATAGCAAATTTCCAGCAAATGCTCTTTAATACAAAACTTATATAGATTGCAGTTTCAAGGGTTAGAAGTATACATGGACCAATAAGAGGGAGCCCCCCCACATGGTGTTTGAACAACTGGATAGGGCCCTCTGCTCCAAAAAATGGACTCAAGTATTCCCCTACACACTAATACATCACAGAATATGGGCAGGGTCAGATCATGTACCTCTCACCCTCCGCTAGGTAGGAGGCCAAAATATAGATAAAAAAGCTTCCAGTTTGAAGACAAGTGGACTTCACATGAAGAATGTTTTCCAACTATCAGCAGAGCATGAGGGTCCACTCCAAGCTACACACTTGAGGAGCTATGTGTCAGGCTGGATCACACAGCTAATGATCTACTCCAATGGAGTAAGAAGACCATCAGAAATGCAAGAAAAATCATTACTGATCTGCAGCTCCAGCTCCAATAGCTGAATATACATGACCAAGACTACTCCGATAAGAGGGACTTCCTCAAAAATCATCTGAACTGGGCACGACAAGAAGAAGAATTGTTTTGGAAACAACGAGCCCGAACTTAGTGGTTCAAAGAAGGTGGGAAACAAGGTCGGTGCTTCTTACTCCCACAGGGTTGGTGCCAGGAGGTAAATGGGCTTATAGGGCAGTTTTGGTGGGGATCCACACAAGAAAAGAGGAAGATGCACGGGATGAGTTGGTCTAAGCTCACAAAAATCAAAGAATGAGGCAGAATGGGATTTAAGGACCTTCACTTTTTCAACCAAGCAATGCTCATAAGAGTGTGGAATCTCCTCCTAAAGCCAGACACACTATGGGCCAGGGTCATTAACGGTAAGTATTTCAGAAACTCAAACTTCTTGGAGGCTAATTTGGGGTCTCGGCCCTCTTGGCATTGGAGAAGGCTTCTTGCAGGTAAGGTGGGTATGAAAGAGGGACTCATGTGGAAAATCAGGAATAGAGAACATGTAAGGGTATGGGGCGATAAATGGATCCCCAAACCCCTCACAAAAGGGCTAACCAAATCATTACAGGAAGAAGAGACAGAACATCTAAGGGTGAGTTCCTTAATCAACAAAGAAACAAGGGAATGGCAACTGGATGACATAAGGTCTGAAATTCGACAAGTGACTCAAGAAACTACTTTTTGTCTAGTTATAGACCATATAAGAAAGCCTTTGGTGAATGAAAATTAAGTTAACTAAAAGAAAAGTTTATTCCACATTTAACTATAGTTTTATATTAAATATTATCAGTGAAATTCCTAGACTTGTAAGAGTAAAGTAAGAATATAATGTTTTATATTTGCAAAAATATATAGTTACATGATCCGCAGCTGCTTGTAGAGTCACATGATCACCCCATTCCCCCGATCTGCCAACAAAAAAAAAGACTTCAAAGTTATCTAAATTAAACTTTCAAAGAGGATATAGAAGCAATATGGCATAATTGGGGACAATTACTTCAGAAGTCTAACCTTTTCATTTTCTTTATATAGCTTTTGTATTTTGTCGGTACATATCCTTCATACAAATTCCTATGGTGCTTCAACTGGACAGAAAATGGATCAAGAAATTAGAGCTTTTCTTTGTCAAAAGAAATTAAAATGATTTGTTTCATAATTTCAAGATGCAACAATACCAGAATAAGCAATTTATCAAGGTTACTTTGTTACAAAGAAAATCAATTGCCACATTTACTCTTCATTAGGTGGTCAACTTATAGTCATCACGTATAATAAATTTGGTATAAAAGTAGATGCTGACTAAAAAATAAATCAGAACAATATTATAGTATACAAAACAAAAGAGGACGGTGAGACTCAACATCAACTCTTTTTACAACTGCAGAGCAGCTGTTATTCTATGTGTAATTTCAACCTAGAGTTTTATATTACAATCAAAATAAAAAGAAAGAAAGGAAATGAAGCTTCACTGTCTAAAGTAACTTCAAATAAGAAACAAAACAATGGTTAAGATGTAAGTATTTGTAGCATGGTTCAATTGCCCAAAAACAATGTTATAGCTTGATACACATAGGCTCATTAGGGCTTAAATATATACCTGAAACATCTTCCTAGCACATGTCAAAGGAATTACAAACTACTTTTTTAACCCCAGCATTTTCGTTGGGCTATTCAGTAATATTTGAATATTTTTATTTCTCAGATATAATATTTTAACAATATGTACTTATTTGGTTAGTGAACAGCCTCGTTCACTACCTGTGATCCCATGGTTATGAACCAAAATAGACTCTGACACTGTCTGTAACACCATAGATCCATCATTTAGAAGTTCTAGCATGGCTACTCTTGGAGTTGTAAAGACTTGAATATACTCAAAACCCCCTCCTTCCACAAAAGGTGCAAGATTTAAGGCATTACAGTACATAATCATGTTGGTCTAAAATCGCTTAGGAAAACATATTCTGATTCAAAGTGTGTTGGTTATATTTTTATCAAAGATTTGTTTTCATGATGCTCAATGTACCTTAGAAGGAAAAAAGATGATTTGGACTTCGCTATGGATGAAGTAAATACTAGGAATGATTCCTACCCGACTATGAGCAATGCTTGTTTGTGAAATCCCAAAGATCCAGGGGAAAAGTTTATTCATGATCATATTATCAAGTTTCAAAATCAAGACATACAGAAAATGGTTGAATATTTGATGATGCATGGAGTTTGGTCTTAAAGGATGAGCTAATGATGTAGGAAACAGGAAGAACTTATCAAAGGCATTATGATGATTCTTCCAAAACTGAATTTGAAAGATGGACAAATGTCCTCTGTCAACATCAAATTCAAATGTTGATGTAAACGACAAATCAGTAGAAGACTGAACAGATCCCAAAGGAACCAAAGTTATTACTTTAACACTTTTAGTGCCAAATATCAAAAGTGCCACCAACTGAAACAGTGTTCCACTGATTGTCCCAGAAGAATGATTGGGGCACTGGCGAAACAAGAAGATTATATTGAAGATGTACTCTCTGGCCCTAGGTATGGAGAAGATGTAAAAGCTCCTCATATATGCATACGAGCATGTCTTCATATGCAGATCCTCAAGCAAGAATTGCAAATACAGTGAAATAACCTACTCCATATCATGTGTAAGATCAATTATCATCCGTTTATTAGGTCCAACATCATTGGGAATTATGTGATTCAGAAACTACAGCTAAAGGATGAAAAAGCATCCTCATCCACACTTCATTGGCATTCCATGTGGTCCGAATTGGTGATATTCCACTGAATGAACACCAGCAAGGTCCCATGTACAATTGAAAAGGGGTAAAATGAGTTATTTTGCGAAGTGGCTGACATGGAGTGCCTTCTAATGATTGGTAGAGCTTGGCATTATCACAATGGTACATACACCCAGGCAAGGGCATTGAGAAGCCATTTGAAGTAGAATATGAAGATGTATGTGGCGTGAAAAGTGAAGTTATATTCTGTAAGAAAAACACGTGGGCTACTTCATTGACAATCTAAAATGCATGAACAAGCTGGTTTATGTATATTTAAGAGTTCTATGCTATTTTCACTCCATGAATAATTGGGACCACTAACATTTGGGAAAGAGTTCATTTTGTACTTGGACCATTAGGCATTGAAGTATCTAACCATAAAAAAAATGCCCAACAACAAGCACATGCAGTTGTGCAAATTTCTCTAAAGTCCGCATCAAAGATGATGCCTAAATATTGTGTAAACAAGAAGGTTTCTAAGCATTGAGTAGGCATATGATATATTGTTAACTGAATTGAGGACCATGTTTGTTGGTTTTGACCATGAGAACTTTACTGATGTTTGGTCTAATTCCCCAAGTAGCCAACCAATTGGTTATCTGGTTGAGACATTGGTTTCTTTGCCAATTCTACCTTACACTATGACGTAGAATTGATATTCCTCGAAGTTAACAAGTATGTATATTCTCAAACTGATGGCCAACCTCAACAGATGAATTGGACATTGAGGAATACTGCAACACTTGTGAAAACAAACAGAAGTAGTGGTATTTAATCTAAATTAAGCAGAATTTGCTTATAACATATGCAGTTCATAGTGCTATTGGGAGGTTGATATTCCCTATAGTTTACCAAATGGCTATAAAAAAAGCTGTTGATTTTGTCAAGTTGCCAAAAAAACTCAAAGCATGTTTTACACCACCAACATGGTACAACAAACTTTGAAGCTGTTACTAGTAGACACAGAACCATGATATATAGAGATTTACAAAATAACCATCACAAAGAAAATCTCTCTCAAGGAAGTTACATGATGACAGCTTTTCATTGAAAGAAAAAGGTTCCTAGCTGGCAACTCAACAAGAAAGCCAAAGAAGCATAATCCCTACAAAATCCTAAAGAAAATCAATGTGAACATCTATGTCATTGATCTATCGGTCCATGGGAAACTCTCGCACATTCTATGTTTCAGATATCTTCCAATAGTATGACTCTTAGGGCCCATTGAATCCAGAATTTCCTTTTAGCTCAAGGTCAAGATTTTCACATGTAGAAGAGAATGAGCTTTCCACAAGCCCAAGCTTTCCAGAAGCTAACTGAATGTGCATATACTTTGAAAAAGACAGAAGGGTTGGTAATTGGGGCAGTTAGAATTAAACATTAGGGGTATTAAGTATGGGTAGCTCTAATGTTATGTCTAAGCATATTGTTAATGTGTTTCCCTCTCACCAATTTCATGCATTAAGATCTTTTCATTGAATCATCCAGACATAAGTATGCACTTACCAATCATCCACACATGTAATAACATCAAAATCCTCTTGGAGATTGTCCTTCATCTTTCTAGTTTTTTTTTTTTTTTTTTTGCTTCAAATCTAAACTAAGCTTTAGACAAATCATGAATCTAACAGAATCAGACTATATTACAATAATATGTTGTATGTTGACAAGACACTTCTCAAATAAATGTACATCCAGAAGACACCTTGCAGTTTAAATAATTGTACATGAAAAAAGGTATGAATTTTGACTTGTTTATCTATGCCTAACATGTGAAAGGGTCTAAGTTACTTATTATAAATATATGGCTGTCATGGAAGATAATATCTATAAAGAAATCCTTACCTAAAGAACATAACAAATAACTCAATGGGAAAAAATGCAGATAAATACCTGCTTCACAACTTTCTTTCGGATGGCTTTATGGTACTCTGGGTTGTGGAACAATTGATCTGCTAGGGCTCGAAACTGCCTTTGAAAAAGAAAATACCATGAATGTTTTACTGTGAAAATCAGAATGGGACAAGAAAAGAATTTTATTTATAGCCACACCTGGCAATTACCATCACCTTCCATTTGCAATTCTTCTAGATCATATGAGAACAACCTGGACAGGGGAAAAATTGTTCCTAGGTTGCACATAAATAAAATAAATTCCTGGCCAAATGAATGGTTGGAAATAAGAAGCAATGCAGCAAGATTGCAAAATATCATGTCTTGGGTAGTAAAATTATACTCTTACAATCAAATCTGAGGGTGCAGGAAACAAAGCATAGAGTAGTGTGAGTAAATCCCATGATCAATTTAGAACAAAAAAAGTCCCATGATCAAACTACTGTTTCAATGATAATTTAGACAAAAAAAATAAAAAGTTGAAATGTCATGCTCTATAACAGGCAACAAGGACAATATCTAATTAAGATCATTCAAGTCAAATCATAATATATGAGAAATAGAAATGAAATGAATAAGCTCTGTAGGCAAAGTAAAGAGGGAGCAAAATATGAAATCAAGAAAATTGATCTGAAGATTTGAAAGCATATGGGTTATCATCATCATTAAAAAGAAGAATCTTATACTAATAGATTAAACAAAATGACCTAAAAAAAGATTTCAATTCAGGCACACAGGATCATTACCTTTCAGACAGGTGCCTATGATCCATAGTAGCTTCATTTACATCAGGAATCTCATTAATAACCCTGGGTGTATGCTGTAGTCAGAGATTAATCAATATTTGGTGGGCTGGACCAATCACACAAAAACAGTAAAATAATACAATTCATATAGAGGTAAAAGAAGGTCATCTTGGTGATTATCATTAAGCAGTCTTCGATATGGAGTATAATCTTTGATGACATGCAGCACATAAGAATGAGCAACTAGACATCAAAAGGATATTAGAAACATGTGATGAAGATCACACCAATTTATCCTAGGCTTACAATTGTATAGCTGAGATTAAAAATATCAAAGAATGCAATGAAAGATGCATGGTACACAACAACATAAATCATTAGGGAAATTTTATTTGATGGTGCAGCTGGGATAACTAAAGCCAACTTTTCTATAGAGAAAATGTTAGTGTGCTGTGAATGTGGCCTCCAGGATCTGGAACCAAGAAGAGCTAAGTTCAGTTTCTGTTGGTTGGACATATTGGCCCCATCCAATTCCCTTTACCCTCTCCCTAGGATGCCTGGGGATCCCTTGTGACCAAAGAAGAATGTTTACTGACATTGACACGTTATTGGTTAAATGAAAGAAAGTTCTATGAACCATTTATATAAGAGAAAGTTAATAAAACCCACAAATCACTAATTGCAAAAACCGTTTCAAATAATCATGGAGAATACCGAACTTTCAGCAATTTGAAATCAACAATTGCCCAGGTAAAGTGAGTGCATCAGCAAGTCATTAACAGAGACGTTATAACCATCTTTGATAACCTATCATAGAATGGATCATACAGGGATAGAATCCAAATGCGAGAGCCTTCTCCCCAGCTTCCGATCAAAATTAGAAGTTTCCTCCTCAGTCAAGATGCTAGCTATGATCCGGTCATCGTCTGTACTCCTGAAGCTGCTGTTCAAACTAGAGCTAGAGCTTGCGCTGGTATTTTCTGTCATGTTCTCGCTCCCAGTAAAGCAGAACCAGAAAACCCAATCGATCTGCAGAAGATATTCAAGAAATCATCAGAGCAGCTTGTTTTTCCTCTTATAGTTGCCGATAGTACGCTGAATTGAAAAAAAAAAAAAAGCACCAAATTGCAGCCAATATTCAATCAGATGGAAAGATAACAAAGAAAACAATAATTACACCGGAAAAATGAGATCGTCGTGATGAGGATTGAAGAAGAGAAAAACACAAGGGATGATGCTCTACGGAAAGATCGAGTGAACAGGGAGATGGAGAGAATGGAAGGAAATTCTCCGAATAGCAAACGTGTTCAAGGAATGGATAGTCTGATTTCTACGGCCAACCGATCTTTCCTTGAAAGCAGCTGTTCAGCTAAAACCCCAAAACGGCACTCCTTGCCTCTACGGGACAAAGAAAAACGACCCTACTTCCGCGGCACTCCAACTCAGGGAGAGAAGGTAGGCAGGGAAATGTGGGCGTTGACTTTTTTCCTAGTTCTCTCTCTTTTTATTTTTGAAAATTAAAACACTTTTTTCTTTATCGGTTCAAATAATTTGTATGACGGGAAATCACTAATCTTCTCTAAATGAGATGAATTTGAATGTAAACCTTTAGAAGGGATTATTAAAATTAAATTACGTCTAATTATAATTTCTGTAAAATTTTATATATACTTGTTGATAAATTAATATATTATTCAAAATTTTTTAAAAAATAACTAACAATATTTTACGTGATGTTTATTTTGCATTGGAATCAATAGTAAATTCAGTTTAGCAGAAATTATATATAAAAAAAATAGTACAATAAAATAAACTCATATTTTTTCTATTATTTATAATTTTTTTATTTTTCACAAATTTATATAGTTTTTTTATAGTATTTGACTGTGTAAATTTATATTTTATCACTAATATTTAGGCTATTTTTAAATTAAGGGTTTGAAATAATTTGGAGGAGGTAAAAAAATCATTCGAAGTGAATTGAAGTGATGTAGAGGCCATAAATACCTCCAAATCCATAAAAGAGAAAGTATAAATTATTAAATTATAAATATATTATTATATTTTTAATTAAATATTATTTTAAAATATTGCACAATTTAATTTTTCTATAATTATAAATTATTATATATATACCTTACACATATTTTAATAATAAAAAAACAACATTTAGATTAATAATCTATAACATAAAAAATATTAATAACAATATATATTAATATACTATTATAAAATTATTAAATATTCTATTTAATATAATAGTTATAATTATCTTTATTTTTGTGTTTAAAATAAAAGAACATTTTTAAAAAATCATCCAAATAATAACTTGTTAAATGAAATTAGTAATTGTAATTTACTTTTATGTATATAAAATAATAAATTTATTTAACAAGTTAAAATTCATATATAAAAATATAACTAATAATGTATATATATATATATATATCAATATATAAATATAAAATATCAAAATCTCAATATATTTAAAAATAATAACTAAATATCAAATATAAAACTTAGCTCATATAAACATTAAAAAAATTACTCTAAATAGGCAGAATAACTAATATATAAAAATAGTGAATATAAAATAATAAATAAATATAGAATATATTATATAAAAAAATTTTAAACATAAATATTTATAGATTAAACAAAAAAATTATAAATATATTTTTAAAATAGTTAACTAAGTTTATTTAATTAAAAATTAAAAATATATCTCAAATAATTGGGAAGAATAAATAGGAAATGGAAATAATAAAATAAGATAACATTTGTATTATATATATAAAAGAAAGATAACGATAGTAATGTCATTTAATAATATTTTTATTGAAAAAATTACATTTACTCTAAATTTCCTAAATTAAATAGATTACTTTTTAGTGTAATGAATGGATTTGGAAAAATTTTATTAAGTGAAGGAACTATTCAATTTGCATAAAAGTATTATATATATAGAAATAAAACAAATCAAATAATATATTCTCCATTAAACTAATAATAAGTTACTTAACACCTTTTACGTATTTGAATTTCTAATAAGCTCTTCCCTCAATTTTATAAAACATTTTATAAGCATTAACTTTGTAATAAGATTTGTAATCTGATTCTTAGACGAACAATTAAATAATTTCACTATTTTATCATTTGATAATTCCCTTACAAAGTAAAAATGAACATTCATGTGCTTGATCATTACATGCAATATTAGATTTCTGAAAAATTTTATGGTGGAGCTACTATCACAATATATAATGGTTGCTTCTTCTTATATTTTTCCTATTTTTATTAGCATACTCTTTAGTTACACTCCTTAGCATGCACACATATCTATTGTAATGAACTCATCCTCTGTGGTTGATAGTCTCACAATGGATTATTTTTTCGATACTCATGAAATAGCTACTCCTCCTAGCATGAAAAATAGCTACTCCTCCTAGCATGAAAAATAGCTACTCCTCCTAGCATGAAAGCATAGTTTGATGTACTATTTCTATCATTTTGGTCTCCTCCATAATCATTGTATGTAAAACCAAATAATTTGATCATGCAATCTCTTTTGTAGGATATGCCCAAATATAGACTTTCTTTTTACATACTTGAGTATTCTCTTTTATGTAAGTCAATGATCTTCCATTGGTTGTTGCATATAACGATTAACCAAACTTACTGAGAACATTATGCATGGACGAGTCACTGGTAGATACATCAAGTTGCCCACTAGTTATTTGTACATAATTTTATCCACAACAACACAATTCCCTTATTTTGTTAATTTGCATACATGAATTATAGGTGTAATCACAGACTTGCACTCATCCATCCCTAATTTTTTTAGCACTTCATCAGCTTACTTGTGCTAACTAATGCAAATCCTTTCATCATATTGTAACACTAAAACACCTAAGAAAAAAATTATCAAACTGAGATCTGTCATTTCGAACTCCTTTTTCATTGCTTGCTTAACGTCTGCGATTAAATTTGCATCACTGCTAGTGATTATCAAGTCATCAACATAAACATTCATTATTAATACTTGTCCTGGTTGCATAATTTTGATAAAGAGGGTGTGCTCATATTCACATTTTCAATTCGTTGGTTCTGAAAATACACTCCAACCATCTATACCAAGCACGTGGTGCTTGCTTCAAACTATAAAATGCCTTATTTAGCTTATAAACCTTGTCTCACTCTCTAATTTTGACAAAACTATTTGGTTGCTCTACGAACACATCTTCATTCATTTCACCATAAGGGAATGCACTCTTCATGTGCATTTGAAATACTCACTACCCTTTACTAGCTGCTATTGATAAAATCATTCTGATAGTGTCCTATCGAGCAACAATATCAAAAACCTCATTTTAATAACACCATATTGTTGAGAATAACCTTTCACCACTACCCATGCCTTGTGCTTATTAACTACTTCATTTTCATTTGATTTATAAATCCATTTTACACCAATTTTCTTATGTTTGTCTAGCAAGGTAGTAAGAGTTCAAGTGTGGTTCTTTTCAATTGATTGTATTTTAGCTTCCATCGCATCTCTCCATATCACATATTTTACTGCCTTATCATATAACTTAAGATCTTCAATAGACGAGAACATCACATAGTCCTACATGCAACTCAACTTCTTTCGAATCCTCCCTTGTTCTACAACATCTTGTATTTCCTAAAATGACCCATCATATCCTTGTGATTCAACTTTTGCATCTTCCTCTTGACTCGAAATAATCTATATTTCTTGCTCAATTTCATCCTCCACACTTTTAGTTGTTACTCACTCTCCATATACACTTAATTTGTTTTCTTTTACTTCCTCACTCTGCAACTAGTTTCATTGCTCATTCTTTGAACAAACCATATCTTGACTAGTTATAATTCTCTTTATTTGAGTATTATACAATCAATAAGCTTTGGACTCATCACTTAATACTCTTATCATCTAACTTGGTTCTTTGTTAGTTTGGAACATGAGCATACATTATACTTTCAAACACTCGAAAATAAATTCACAGATAGCTTTAATCCGCTCCATGCCTCCTTGGGCATTACCCCTTTTACTACTACTGTGGAATTTCTATTGATCAAATGTGTTGTCCAATTTGCTGCCTCCAGCTATAACTCTTAAAGGATTACTCTTCTGCTCAACATACTTCTCACATTTTCCATAAAAGTTATATTTCTCCTCTTGGCAACTCCATTATGTTGAGGAGTGTAAGCAACTGTAAGTTGTCTCTTGATGCTTTCCATACCACAAAAATCATTGAACTCTTGAGAAGTAAATTTATCACCACGTACACCACCATCACGTTTTGTTCTTTAACACTCCAAAGGCTTATTAGTTTTTTTTTCAACCATTACTTTAAATTGCTTGAAAACTCGGAACAACTTTGATTTTGCTATGAGAAAGAAAATCCACATCTTTCTACTAAAATCATCCATAAAGATTAAGAAGTATTTTTTTTTTCCATTTGATATGTGTGCAATATTAATAAGTTAGTGGTATATTTATAAATAGTGCAAATATACCTTATATATATTCTAAATGTAATTTACTAGTAGTGCATTTTATTTTCCAGTATTCAATATGGTATCAGAGCTAGGGTTTTCTGTTATTTTCAAGTTTTGGCGGATCTTAAGGATCGAGGAGCATGAGACGGCTCCGGATGCGAAGTAGCTGAATTCTCAAAGAAGACGAAAAGATATCTCTAAGATTTGTCATTGTCGGGAGCTGCGACTAGGAGAACCAGAAGCTGGAAGGGATTTGAGAGAGATAAAAAATATAAATAGTAGATGTCTCATTATACTGGACAAGAATAAGATCAATTGCGGTAATCAAGTACAAATACTTGAACCTTCCACAGATTGGGTTATTGATTTTGGTGCTTTAAGACATATGAAAGGATCAATAGAAGAATTTAATACATATGATAAATATCCTCAAATTCATAAGGGAGTTGTTCATACGACAGATAAAATAGTACAATCTATTAAAGGGAAGGGTTCTATTAGATGTATTGATTTGATCACATTATCATCTATTTTGCATGTTCCCTCTTTTCCAATTAATTTGTTGTCAGTTAGTAGTATCATTGATCAATTAAATTGTCAAGTAATTTTTTATAAGGACACTTGTATCTTTCAAGAGAGAAATACTGAGAAAATACATGGAACAGACAACAAGCGTGGAGTATTGTGATATCTAAATAGAAAAGTTGTGAATAAAAGTTTAAGTGTTGCAATAAATAGTAAAGAAGAAAATGAAGCAATGTTAGAAAATTGTCGCTTAGGACATCCATCTTTTGAAAGTTTTCAAAGATTGAGCCTAAAATAGATGAGTAAAGTAAAACACAATAAATTTGTTTGTGATGCTTGTGAGTTTGGAAAACACACAAAAATAAGTTATAATTCTACTGGATTAAGAAGTATAAAACTATTTTTATTGATTCACTCGTACATTTGGGGGCCATGTCCGATTACCTCTACTAGTGGATTCAAATGGTTTATTACTTTTATTGATTATCACTGTCGAATGACATAGTTATATTTGATGAAGCACAAAGGAGAAGCACTATTATGTTTAAAGGATTTTTTAGCTTTTGTTCAAACTCAATTTAATGCCAAAGTTCGTACTCTTAGAATAAACAATGACACTGAGTATGTGAATTGAGAATTTTCGTCTTATCTATCTAGTAAGGGAATTATTCATCAAATTACATGTCCAGATAACCCCCAACAAAATGGTGTTGTAAAGAGGAAAAATCGTCATTTGTTGAAAGTTGTTCATTCTCTTCTCTTAAAGATGAATGTACCAAAGTATTTATAGAATGAAGTTGTACTAACAATAACTTATTTAATTAATCGGAGGCCCTCGTAAGTGTTGAACTTTAGATTACCTTGTGAAGTATTAATAGGAAAAACCACATACATAGTTTTTTTCTTGTGTGTTTGGATGTATATGTTTTGTAAGAGATCATCGTCCTTCGGTAGGCAAACTCGATCCTCGTGCATTGAAATTTATTTATGTGGGTTATTCTAATACTCAAAAGGGATACAAGTGTTGGAGTCTAAGTGAGTATGGATGTGACTTTTTGTGAGAATAAACCATTATATAAGGAATCAACGTAGTCTGCAACCGTATTACAAGACTTGTCAATTCCTGATATACGACAAACAAATGAAGAAATTGTCAATAATCAAAGTGTTAAAAATATTATTATAGGAGTGAATCTGTGTCCTATAATTTGGGGTAACAAAGATGCAAAAAAGGATAAGCCTCAATTGAAGGTATATAGTAGGAGAAATAAGGACAGTGCTAAGGGGGAGAAAAATGAGTCAGGTGATGGTGAGACAATCTCAAGTATTAATCAACCCTCTAACAGTTCATTAACGTGTCACCAGAAGGTAATGACTCTATACAACCTTCTAATGGTTCATCCATTATCAAATAGTAATGATTCCTTACCTATTGTCATTAGTAGAGCTAATGTAGGGAAACCTCCAATTAGATATGATTTTGAGAATGATATATCTAATTATATTTTATATGCATATGTTTCACCTGCACACAAGTTGTTTATTGCATCACTACAATTAGTACACATACCAAATAATTGGCAAGAAGCTAAACGGGATCCGAAGTGGCTTGGAGCAATGTATGAGGAGATGAAAGCACTAGAGAAGAATAAAACGTGGGAACTTGCTCAACTTTCGAATGGAAAAAAACCTGTAGAATGTAAGTGGGTATTCAATATAAAATAGAATGCCGAATGAGAAGTTGTTAGATAAAAAGCAAGGTTGGTGGCAAAAGGTTATAGTTAAAGATATGGAATAGACTATGATGAGACTTTTGCACCAGTAGCTAAAATGAGCATTGTCAGAATACTTATCTCATGTGTTGCTAATTTCGGGTGGACATTACATCAAATGGATGTAAAGAATGCATTTTTGTATGGAGACCTACAAGAGGAAGTATATATGGAGATTTCACCTGAATTTGGTATGATAAAGATTGTGGGGGAAGGTATGTAGATTGAAGAAATCTATATATGGACTCAAACAGTCACCAAGAGCATGATTTGATTGATTTTAACATGTAATGGTCAAAATGGGTTACCGACAGTGTAATAGAGACCATACGATTTTCTATCAACACTCTAATGGTCGAGTTGCTATTCTCGCAGTATATGTAGAGGATGATGATATTGAGATATTGCAGTTGAAAAAATAACTAAGTAAATAATTTGAGGTAAAAGACTTGGGTCCTCTATAGTATTTTATCGGTATTGAGATTGCAAGATCCAAGAAAGGTATAGTACTTTCTTAGAGAAAGTATACATTAGATTTACTCATAAGACAGGGATGTTAAGCTGTCGAACTGCTTCAACGCCAATAGAACCAAATCATAAGTTATGTGCTCAATCAGGTGACCCAGTGGATAAAGAATGATATTAGAGAATTGTGGGACAATTGATCTATCTATGTCATATAAGACCTGATATCACATATGCAGTTAATATTGTGAGCAGATATATGCACGATCCCAGGACAAATTATTGAGATGCTACCATGAGGATATTGAGATATTTAAAAAGGAGTCCAGGTAAAGGATTTTGGTATAAGCCTCAGAGTCACATCAGAGTGAAATGCTTTTGTGATTCAGATTGAGCTAGTTGTGTGGATGATAGGAGATCTACGTCTGGCTATTGTGTGTTTGTTGGAAGTAATCTTGTATCTTAGAGAAGTAAGAAACAAGAAATAGTCACCCGATCATCAGCAAAAGTGAAGTACATATCAATGACTCAAACTGTTTGTGAGATAATTTGGATAAGAAGTTTACTAATGGAGCTTCGGCTCTTTAGAGAAGAACCTATGAATTTGTGGTGTGATAACAAGTCTGCTATAAATATTACCAACAATTTAGTTTAACATGATAGGACCAAACACGTGGAAATTGATCGATTTTTCATCAAAGAAAAAATTAATATAAAGATTGTGGAACTGCAATATATGAAGACTAATGTACAACTAGCAGATTTTTTAACTAAAGGTTTAGGTTACAGAGAATAGGATGATATTTGTAATAATATTAGAATGGTAGAGATCTACAATCTATCTTGAGGGGAAGTGTGCAATATTAATAAGTTAGTGGTATATTTGTAAATTGTGCAAATATGCCCTATACATATTCTGAATGTAATTTACTAGTAGTGTATTCTATTTTCCAATATTCAATAATATGGGTCTTATTGGACCGCAAATATGAGTATGAACTAGTTGAAGTCCCTTAGAAGCTCTTCATATACTTTACTTTGGTATACTTTGTCGATTTTACTTTATAATCAATACACTTAATGTCAACATTGTGTGGCTGAGGGAGTCCCATAACCATCTTCTCTCTGAAAAGTAAATCAAACGCATGAGAACTCAACTGTTCATAACTCTGGTGCCATATAATGATATTATTTTCAATAGTAAATTGTAAGCAATTTTATTGTGTAAAAAAAACTATAAGCAATTTTAAGTTTCAGATGTAGAAACATCCACCTATACTACCATTGGAGACATGCAATTTGAAGTCATCCATGTTTGAATAATCAACCATTTCCTAGGATGATATATCTCACACATTCCTTTCTTAAATTCAACTTTCAACTCCTTTTCTTGAAGATACCCTATGCTCAAGAGATTGTTTTATAAGTACGGAACAAAATAGACTTCATGTAATTACTTGAACTAAGTAATTTATCTTTCCTATAACATGTAGCTTTGCATTATTTCCTAGCTCCACAAACCATCCAAAATATTTACAAAGTTTTGAAAACCATCTTTTTGTCCAAACATGTGATTTGAGCAACTATCAAGAAACTAAACATTTTTTGTCGAAGATAAATTCTCTCTTTCATAAGTTATTAATAAGATATTTCAGTAAAATTTATTTTTTGCTATGATGGACATTTATATTGATAGTGTCCCACCTTATTACAAGTAACACTCAATTTAAGCCATGTAGTTTGATTGATTTACGGGGAAAGGGAACCTTACTCTTTCCTTGTTTTTTCCCAATCACCACGAAATATTCCTCTACCTCTTTCTCTAAAGCTGGAAAACTGAGAGTCATTTTTCTTTAAATCGATAATGATTTTAATAAGTTATAGTCCGTTTATTGTAAGTTACCTTATTTGATTACTTGATTACTTGTTAGAACAAACCACGTAATTATACTTAGACATCATAGTCCTTGACACTTTTTTCCCAATAATTTTTTTCCTAATTTGTCCTCATACACTTGCATTTTATTCACAATCGACAAAATACTTGAAAAATACTAAACATTTTCATTCTGGCACATTTCCAAGATCTCAAATTATTTTTGTAAATCTTGTAATTGTGCTCTTTGTATTCTAAATGTGCCATAGTATTTCTATTTCATTGAATCCCATATGAACTTTGAAAAACTTTTATCCAAAATAGTTTTTATAACAGTTCTGTCTAAGGCTTAAAATAAAAAAAATTAACTTGCATGTTTTTTAGTTTTTGTTCCTTCAAGTTATCCTATATACCTTCATCTATTTCAGTTATCCCATTCTCTATTAGATTTCACAGTTTCTTCGACTTTAAAAAATTCTCCATTAGCATATACCAATGGTTATAGTGATCATCAAACTTTGGAATAATAGCCTCAACATATTATTTCTGTATCATTTAATAACTTGTAATTTTCGTATTTCTAATGTTAATAAACCGACAGTCTCCATACATATTCAAGTATTTGACACTTAATAGATAACGATTAACCATGTTTTCTCCCATAAGATGTTTATTTGGCATGCGAAAAGTAACTTCAATCTTAATTATAGAAATAGTGTAAAAAAAATTTAATATTTTCTCTTTTTTGGTAATTTTATGTTTTTCATGTTTTTATACATAATATTATAATATGCTTATATAGTTATATACAAGCAACTAATTTTGTATAATGCTTTTATCCTACTTCATTAAGGTATCCATTAAACATGATCAACTATCTAATTATTATATTTAGAGTATTATAAATATAGAAATTAAATCAAACACTTAATAATACTTATATCATAAAATACATATATTATAAATATATAATACAATTTATTATATATATTATTTTTCTTGTTATTATTATATTATATTTATATATAAATATTATTATTAATATCAATGATATATATAAACTAAATATTTAAATTTTGTTAAGAGATTTTTATGATTATAATCATATATATTATAACTGAATGTTTTAACTAATAATAAATAAATTAAAATAATATAATAATATTTTTATTAAAATTTGGAAGTAGTTAATTTTTTTTAAGTTTCAATTTAGATGAGGGGCAAAAAAAATTCACTGTTAGCTGTTAATCCATAGCCCAGCCGACTCCAGCCTATATTTGTGGGCCGACGATATTTAAAAAAAAATAAGCTCAACCCTCACAAGTCACAGCCATCCTTTCGGTACCCGACGCCTCCTCCTCCCGACGGATTCTCTTGCTCCCCCTCCGACCTTCCCTTGACATCCCTTTCCGACAGATGCGCTGCTGACCGCTGATCCTCCGTTTACGATCCTCTAGCTGCAACCTGTCGCTCCTCCCGCTGCCCACCACTGAGTATGCCATCCTCTCCTCTTCCTCCGACTAGCATTGATAGTTTTCATGGCCAAACAGAAAAAAACGGGCTTTGCGTTTTTGTACTTTTAGAGGCTTGGTACGTGTCTGTCTACGGTTGATTGTGACATAGCCCACGCCCACTGAATACTTATGTTTGTGGCAACTCCAGGTGCTCATCAATTTCATCTGCCACGGCTCCCGCTGTGTCATCCCCCCGAGGCAATTAGTGGAGGTGATCTCATCTATTTCACTGTTTTTAATTCGATTTTTTCTGACTTAATTAGTATGTTAATTGAGTTTCAATTGTTCTCTGATGCTACTTGCAGGAGATTGGTAATTGCCTGTCTCGTTTTCCAAATCTGTCTGTGATCCCAGTAGGTCACCGGCCTTCATAGCCTCCAGTTTTACGTCCTTCCCCAGATTGAAGTAATGGGATATACAAAGGAACAGTTGCTCGCTCATTTGCAGGTTCTTGACTTGAATATGCTTCTTTATCTTCTATTATTGTCATCGGCTTTTTGATTGTTGCTAGTAAATAATGCCTGTGGCTGCATCCACTTGTACCTGTAGGCACTCTGACATTTGTGGGATGAGAAATCATTGGCTGCTATAGATACATTATTGGTCTTGTTTTATGTTTTTGTGTAAACTTATTTTGATGTTTTAAGCGTTGATATACAAACAGAGGATACCATATATGTGATAAATCTGAAGTGCTGAGTGTCGAATTGATGTGGGATGCTTAATCTGTAGAGATATTCTTCTTTGCTCTTCCTTTATACATGTGACAAAAGAAGCAACTAGTTGGAGTCAGCTCTAGTGTATCAACACTTTCTTTTTTCTATTTGGATTTAAAGTTGCAGGTGAAGATTATTCTTTTTATCCTTTCTATCCCACATAATCTGGTTCTCCGTAGGCTGCATCCCAATATTCACTTGACCATATGATGGCTTTCTTTGTTCTTTATAGTGACCAGTGATCTTGAATGGTTCCATTATGCCCTATGCTACTAATGCAAGTGAACATTATTTCATCAGGACTTTGGTCTTTCTATATTTTACAACGTTTATAAAACTGTGAACATGTCAAACTCTTGGTTTATAAGTGGAGATGTTTGGACTGCCAACTAACAAATTAAGTGCCTAAAGTTAGGTGCAAAGTTGGTGGCTAAGAAATAGAACTGGAGAGAGGATGGGAAAAAGAGTTGGAGAGGGACTCTAACTGATGCTAAATTGGATACAAGTAACATACCTGAAATATTTGAAGTAATTTAACTTACTTTGTCATTAAGGAGGTCTTTGCATCTGTAGCCTTCTTTTTGTTTACAAATGTTTCACTGCCCTAAGCCTTCTTAATTGATACTAAATTGGATCATTGTTCCATTTTAATCATCTTTCCAGTTTTCTATCTACAGGAACTTCGGATTGATTTCATCAAGTATGATCATCCTGTTGTTTTGACAGTTGAAGCTCAGGTAGGATATGGCAGTTCTAAATGTTTAACTACATTATCTTCATATTTTGTAAGTTGGAAAGAAATAAAATTAGTGCAATGATATATCTCACCAGGCAAAATATGTTGGAAATGTTGGCAGTGCACTAAGTAAAAACTTGTTCCTGAAGGTATGTTTCTTAGTCTAACTCCTGTAGCCAGTTTCTTCTTCTCCTTTTAAGTGTTTATTCCTTTGTTTGGGTTGTAGCATTTAAATCAACATATACCATCAATTTCTTTCGTATGCAGGACAAGAAACACAGGTACTATATTATATCTGCACTTCCAGAGACAAAGGTAGATCTGAAAGGTGAGATATTTGGTACCTCATCTTATGAATTCTGTTGTGTGCATCATGCATTGTTATATTGATAGCGAGATTATCTTACTATTGAGCATGTTTACATCTTTTTGGATGCACACCTGAGTTATTTGTTGCTTTGAAGCTGAGCAGTTCTTTCTCAAAGACTTGGTTTGGGTAAGGGAGGTCTGAGAATGGCACCTGAAGAGGCACTGGGTGAGATTCTTCAGGTTGGTTTTTTCCCCTGAACATTTCCCTAGTGTGTACTAC
This sequence comes from Trapa incisa, assembly GCA_030064435.1. Taxonomy (NCBI): domain Eukaryota; kingdom Viridiplantae; phylum Streptophyta; class Magnoliopsida; order Myrtales; family Lythraceae; genus Trapa; species Trapa incisa. The sequence continues at coordinate 2,765,109 of CM057770.1, read as the reverse complement.
CTTTGAAAGGTAACCAATTTTAATTTTCTCTATAATGACACTTCCCTCTTCTGCTGTAGGTGCCATTGGGTTGTGTTACACCTTTTTCCTTGGTGAATGAATCTGCTAGGTACTTATTCTGATTAATTAGAGTGTGTAATTTTTATCTTCTATACTCTAGTATTATTAACTTCACTATCCAAAATTTTCCTTCTTACCATATGATATAGTTGGACTATTTATTTCCATAATTGTATGCATATATCAAGTGTGTTATGTCTTTTCTATTAAAATTATGCATCTGTTATTTGTGTTTCTTTAATTTAAAAATCTGAAGCTATTTAGATCACTTTTCTTTAGTGTGTAAAGAAATTGATTGTATGGGGTTAATCTGTTGCTGTCCTGACTTTCATGCATTTTTTTGTTAAAACTAAGCCATTGAAATATTAATTTTTGGCATTTAATTTTTTATTAGCTTATATTTTCAATTCCTATGGAGCAGGAATGTCTCTCTGCTTCTTGATCAAGGTTTTAAGTCCCAGGAAAGCTGCATCTTTCACCCACTGGCAAATGACACTTCAATTTGTAAGAAATCAACTTCTTTCCCGCCATCCAAATTTTAGCAATTAATGTTTTGAGTCTCTTTTCTGATTTTCAGAGGATATGTTATGGCAGTTGGAACATGTATTGTTCCATACTTATGTAGAAATTCTTAGGTATGTTCCTGAAGTGTCAATAAGAAAGAATCAATCAAATCTCAGAAAAAGATTAAATCACCCAAAGAGACTTATGCATTATCTCATAGGTTTTTCAAAAACTCAGGTATTTGTTTTTGTTCTTATTGCATGACCAGTAGAAAAGAATATGCAAGTTTTTTATTTCTTTCAAAATTCTAGGATTTATGTGCAAACTGATAGCCCTTATTTACATATCTATTACAAATTGGAAATGAGAAATGCATGTCTTAACAATTGACTAACCAATTATGCACTATATAAAACTATATTGTCTGTAACAGTCATTTTATTGAGAGAAATGTAGGCGGATAATTGCAACTCAAATACTTTGTTGTTACCCACCTTACTACTATATTTTTCAGTCCCCCTCCCCCTCTTCTTTTATCCTTTGTTTCTTACATACAATTCTTTGATTTTCCTCATTTTTCTTGCTTTCCAACCACAGTTTACCCTTATCATCATTATTATTAACTAATGCAAATGCAATTACTATAAATTGCATATTAAGGGGAACAGCTCCCAAGATTTAGCTCTAGTTGGTATAGCGTGCACATAATTGCACTTAACTCATGCATAGTTTAAGAGGATGTGGATTTGATTCTTCTATTGACCATATAGCACATGGTGAGGTCACTTACATGCACTTGCATGGACTTGGATCATTGGTGTGTTAAATATCCAAATTTTTAGGCTAAATGGTGGTGAGAATTCTTTAGGGACTTAATAGATAGGTTGAACAAACTTTCCAAACTAATCTAAACTAACTGTTTACTCAAGATTTCTCTTTAGCTAGTATAGTTGTACTATATGTCACCTGTTTTATCTCCAAGTTTGAATATCATAGTATGAAATTTTAAATAATTAAAAGTTCTAATTGCAGCTAATATTATGAATGTGCCATTTTCCTATGAGTCAGTCACAGGAATGATCTTTTTCGGTGAATGAGTGGAAGGAGAATCGGAAAGCTGAAACATGATCCATTAGAGGCTGATAGCACTAATGATTTTCTTCATTATAAAATCCCTTTTCTTAATCTAACTATTACTAAAAATAGAGCTATAGTGCTGGCTAAAAAGAAGGCATCTCCTATAGAGTTATGGATAATTTCAATTCATTTTTAGAAGTGTTATGAGATGGGTATACTTTGTCATGCATATTCTGATATAATTAACAGTGTAAATGTAATCCAATGAATAATTAAAAAAAACTTATATGATTTCAAGCATAAACCATGCATGAATGTTTTCTTATTATGTTTTTTTTGCAGTAAATATCTTAATTATGTTAATAAGATTTACATGTGTTTATATTTCTATTTCCATGATTGTATTGTATCAATTTGGTTCCAGCTCTCCAGGCAATTGATCTTGATGCATATCTGATTTCTATTGGAAGAGAGCCCATATATGTTGATTTGGAGGTAACCAAAATTTGAGCTTGTCCTTTATTATGGAGCTTTGATTTACTGCATAGTTGAAATTAGAAACCTCTTCCAGGCCACTCCCAAAGTGGGGAAGGACCAACCTCCTGATTTAGCTGCTTTTGCACCATCTGAAAGCATAGCTCTTCCTGATTATGCGGAGAAGATTCCTCCATCAGAAAGTCTGCCCAAAAGTCATGTACCTACCAACTCTAAACCTAAAGAAGTCAAAGGTAGTACCTTAGATATGATTCTCTTATTTTAACGTACATTAATTTAAATGGTTTTGACTACTACTTTGTAAAAATAAGAATGGTTTGTTCCCTTGATTGACCCCTTAATACTTTTCATTATTCTTTTGTCTAAAGTAGAGCTGCCTTGGTGATGGCAAGATTGATGGGCATTTTCTTTTAAATTTCTTTCCTTTTGGATATGGATTGGTCTGGCAACTTCACTTTGCCTCTGTTATCTTGAAGTCAGATCTAAAAGTGATACCCATTCAGAAGGGAAACATTATTGAAAACTATAAAATTGATATATCTCTGCTGCTAAGCTGCTTATTCCCAGTAAACTTATCTAGTTCTTCTTGTTAACAATTTACACATTATATGCTTTTTTCTTAATTGGTAGAAGCCAAGCCTGCTAAGGCTACAGCTAAAGTGGAGGAAAAGGAGAAATCATTAGTCAGTTTACTCATTACTTGCCTTTTTTCTTAATTGATAGTAGCCAAACCTGCGAAGGCTACTACAGCTAAAGTGGCTAAAGTGGAAAAGGAAAAAGAGAAATCATTAGTTGGGTCTGTTCCTCTGGCTCCCTTCTCTGATGTTGATCAATTTGCTGAAGAAATACTCAACAAGACATCAGCCTTGTTACTTTCGGAGGTATTGTGAGTTTATATCTTTGATATTTACTTTAATGGAGCATAGGAATTTGAGTTGATAAAATCAGAAAATACAGATCACAGAGGATTCAATCAAGCAACATGGAGAAGAACTGGGGTCCATGGTCTCAAACACTATCAGAAAACGCCTTAGCAACGAGTTGAAGAATCTTGCTGTAGGCATTTTACTCTCTGACATGACTTCTATACTATTGACATGACCCTCTATATCTAGCATAGAGTATGGTGCAGGGGCATGGACAAGTCTTCAGAAATTCCTTGGGTTTGAGTTTTCTACATAATACATCAATGGATGCAACTGTATGTATAATTTCTTCATCTATATTCCCTGCAGGTAATGTTTAAAAACACATCTTATACAGAAGGTTTCTCTGCGGGAATCCACTACCGGCGAAAGCAGGTGTGATCTATTTGCAATTGATAATCTATTTGAACATAAATCTATTGTAATGTTGCAATTTCAGGACTCTCATTTATGGGGAAATACACTGGACTTGTAATATCAGTAAGGCAGATTTTGGATTCATGCTGGTGTTATTATGGTTTATGGGGTGCCAATTATTACATTGTCCATCTTATGAATCTCTTTGAGCTCTTCATTTATTCAGTGCTGCAGCTTATTACTTGTGTAGCAAGAACAAGTATGATGAAGAATAACCCGGTTCATATGATTTTTCAATTCCCAAGGAAGACAATTTTTATTTCCCTTGGGCACAATTTTGAGTTGGTGAGTTAGCTAAGGATTCGGGGTTTAATGACACCATTTGGGCATTCTCTTATTATAAAATATAGGGACTTTTGTAAAATAAGCATAAATAATGGCATTCTTGGCATCCCATAATTATTGTTTTACGCCCGTGACAGGACATGAAATCACAACACAATTCTTTTGGCTTATGTAAGCACCGTCTTTGTTGTATGCTTCTTATTCTCACCGGGCCGAGAATGGACTTGCTGAACATTATTATGAGTTCAGAAAGGGCGGCCACAGGTTCCTCCCCCTCAGCCATCTGCTGCAACGCCCCTCTCCATCCCGAGAATCAGAGTCACCGTCGATAGAATCAGAGGTGGACACGGCCGCCGGCACCACTTTCCTGCAAATTGGGCAGGAGTTGTGGAGCCTCAACCATGGAATGATGCACTCGGAGTGGTATATGTGACTGCACGGTAACTCTCTCGCCTGTCCTCCAACCTTGAACTCCTCCTTGCAAACGGGGCAGCACTGGGAATCGCCGCCGTTGATGAGATGCCTGTCGCTGATCTTAATGGTCGGGATTGCGTTTATCGACGATTCGGGTGCCGGAGGGGGGCCAGGACGATCATTTTGCGTAATCTCCTCGATTAGGTCGCTGTCTAGCCCCGCGAGATAATCCCAAGGGACGAGGCTCCCCGGGAGTGTTGTGATTCTTGGTGTAAGGGATGGATCAATGGGTGGGATAATGATCGATGTCCGTGGTCTAGTGTGGATGATGTCGGATTCGATGTCGTCTTCTCCGCCGAGACTCCGGTTCCTCCTTGTCCTCCTCCACCTGCGCCGAAGAAACACGTCATTCTCGTCATCTTGTCGGGCTGCTGCTGCTCGGCCCACTAACCACGGTAATCGTCTACGGGGCTCCCCAAGCAAAACGACTTCTGGGCCGAGGCTCAGCTGTCGGATGGGAGGAACGTGGATAAGGGAGAGTGCCTCAAGCAGACGGGCATCCGGGGATGGATTGTACTGGGTGAAATCGACTACGAGCCTCGGCCGCCTGGGGGTGCCTTCTATCTCGACGAGGAACTGGCCGTAGCATCGGGGGCAGACGATATCCGACAAGCTTCCGGCAATAATCCTGACGGTGCGGTGGCACTGGTAGCACCAGTAGAGCTGCAAGTCCCGGGAGACGGTCCTGTTGTGGCTTGCCATGGGAACTGAGCAGACAACTCCGTCCTGTCCTGTGACTTATGTGGTATTACGGACTTTATGTATTATACTATAATGACGATGCTTATATAAATGATTGATCTGGGACGTATCGAGAGGAGGGAAGAGTGTGCAAGAAAAGAATGGCTTTTTGTGTTCTCATAAAGTGATCCTTATCTGCCTCTCTCTTTAGGAGATTCCAATTCGTTGTACATTGCAGTTAGCAAGGACTGCCTTGAAGTTGATTTGCATAAGCTTAGTGAATTTACTATCTACAGGATGAATTCACTAATGAAATTGGCGTAGGTTTAATTAACTGAGATTGAAAAAGGCAAAGGTCTGCGTGAAATCTAGTGACTCAATTCATTGGTATTGTGTTTACATTTATACGATTTTGAGCATAGTAAAAGATAAAGTCTAATAGAAGAATATTGAATATTTGCATATGGAGCATTTCAAGGGTAGGTGAAAGTATTTGATCAGCTTCTGGTTGTACAAGGATTGAAAGTTATTCAGTAGGATAAATTAAGAGAGATGTTAACAATTAAGTTTGATTGATAGTTCAAGTGAACGAGAAATAAGTTTTCTGGTAAGAATCATATACGATTACCTTTCTTGATACTAAAAATATATTATATATCCACGAATATGATATAGATAATGAAAAGGATAAATATCAACAAAACCATGTTTAGTAATGAAGATTTCATTAGTGAGATATACATGGAAAGAGACATTGTCACAAATCTAAACTCGGCGAATGATTCGGATCCATTTATTCAGACACGTACTAACCCTAGAATTAAATTGTAATAGTAGAGTTTCCAAAATTGGTATTTAACCTTAACTGATCTATAAATCAATAAGTAATTGAGAATAAAAATAAAAAATTGAGATTTTGAACCCGATTTCAATCGATTTGAACAGTAAATTTATATAATAGATAATTTAATAAATTACTTTTTAAAAACCCCTAATTAAAAATTAAGAGTTGGAAAAGTTTAATTGAAAAACTGGTTTGAATTGGGATCAAATCGGACATAAAACCCCTGATTTTTAAAATGGATTATATAACATCTTAATTTATAAAATTGAGATTTAAATCAAATTAGACGATAAGTTGACCCGTAACCCAAAAACAACCCGATTTTAACACGATTCCCAGCATTTTGCCTAAATGGAAAATAAGGCCTATGGGGTCCGATCTGACTAACTAAAAATATGGAGTGATAGACACTTGTCCCCCTTAGTTTACCATATAAGAATTAGCCCTTCTCTCTCCGACCGATAGCCAAAATTCTCTTTGGATATGAGAATATTCAGTTTTTCGGCGGCTCCATTACCAAAGCCTATAACTTTCATTTACAACCACCAAAATTGGTTATTCGGATGATATTAGAATCATGCTAAAGTGAGTTTTACCATCTTACATCTCTCTGATGCCGACGTGCTCTCTACCGGTGCCGACATGATCAAATAGTAATACTATTCACTCACCCGAAAATAAAGCAGTGTATTCACAACTTTAAATCGACCTCCCCGATAACCAAACATGACCTAAAATAATTTCGGAGACTTCTCTTAGTCTTCTCTAGCTAAACTATCAGCCGTTCGAGCTGAAGGTAAGCCTCGTGGTTGTGATAATTCTTAAAAACTTCGGTGACATCTCTTTTTTAAGGACCCTTTGTAAATAACATTTTTCAAGTTTTTCAAACCACCATTTCGGGTGATTCAAGGGACTTTAAATGTGCAAATGAGTTGTCTTTCCAACCTCGACCACGTCGATGACCGACTCCTCGTATTCGATAAGTTCCTTACACCTTCCGAAAAATGTCAATTTTTCGACAAATGCTCAATTGTGACCAAAACGACACTGTTATGATCGAAGCTGATCAAAAAGTGAGCATGGGTCATGGAGAATTAGATAAGGGACATATAAAGGATTTTTGGAGAGTTTTTGTAGGTATTTTATAGGAAAAGAAAGTTGGGAGACTAAAATAAAAAAATTTAAAAAGTTTGGCACCAAAGTGTTATTTCGACAAAATGGGAACCCAAATGAGATTTATTGGAAATGTAGAGACTTGAAAAGAAGTTCTAAAAAGTTCAGGGGTCTAAAAAAGTAGCTTGGAAGATACTACTGACCCAAATGAAGAGTTTGAAAAAGTTTAGGAGCCAAAAGATAAATAAGAAAAAGTTTGTGACCTAAAAATAAATTTTTTGAAATTTTGAGAACCCAAATAAAACTAAGGGAAGTACAAAAACATAAAGAAAAGACTTGAGAAGCCTAGATATCCAAAAGTAATAGTTTTAATGGGTAAAGGCAAATGTTTTTAAAGATGAGAGCATGATCATCGTCCCAATCGGGACCGATGCTGGAAATTCTCACTCACCCGATAGTTGCGACATGTTCATCCGACTAGGTTCCACTCTATGGCTTGCTCCTTGGCGCAAGTCCTCGTACAACCCATCCTGCATGACTTGAGCCTTTGATTATTCAAAACTTGAAATTTGGTCCTAACTCATCTAAAACTTCCAAATTGGCCCAAAATTACTAAATTTTTCAAAAATTATTGAATGGCCCCCAATTTCTTTGAAATTGCTTATTAGCTCTTCAATTTCTCGAAATTTGCACCTAGGTCCTTCAATTTCTGAAAATCCCCAAAATTTCCTAATTTCCTAACCAATTCACCACATCTTTGCCCCTATATCAAATTTCATCAAATTGACAGCCAATACTTTGCCAATTAACTCCTAACATGGTTCAAATCAGTTTTTTTTTACCCTTTCCCGATCATTATACGCTTTGAATTGCGATTTTTGGACCCGAAACGAGCTCAAATATAGTTTCGTTGGAAATTAAGCTTATAGAGAGAAAGAGTGTTTTACCGTTGGAGGGGCGGTGGTTAGAGCTCTAGATATGGACAACTGGTACTCATCGAGGGTGTCCCACCAGAATTGAGTCCTGCGACAATTGGCTATCGGACGATGGGAATTAGAAGAGAGAAGTTTCTCAAGGGCAGAGCTCTGCAATTCTACAGTTTTGATGGAGAGAGACGAAATTGGCTTACCTGTAGAGTTGTGGGAGGTCTATTTCAGCTGTAGGAGGTTGGAGATTTCCTAAATTAGACTAGTCGGAGGTTCGTCATTTCGAGCTATCGGAGTAGCTTCATTGTGCAATCACTCTGATGCTTCTCAAGGGGTTCTTAGGTCGGGCTAAGAGTGTGTGTAAAGACAAACTGGTTATTTCCAAAGAGAAAACTAAATCGATTTATAAATTGTAATCGATAGAGAAAAGACAAATCGGGAAATTTATGCATTATGAGTGACCTAATGAGTTACAAAAGTTATGAGAAATGACATTAAGATGAATTGGGGTGAAAATTAAACCGGTTTAGGTGAACCGCATTGAACTGATTTGAACCACTATTGAACCGGTTCCTAAATTTATTTTTCTAGGTGGGTTAGAAAATTCAATTTGGAGAATTAATGTAAAACCCGCCCTTTTGAGCTAAGGAAAACCAAGAAAAGAACCGGTCAAACCAAGTTAGGATTTAGAACCGATTCACAAACCCGATTATTTCTGAACGGGCAAGTTGGGAATTTACAACTCTCGGGTGATCCAAAGGGTTCACTAAACCTTGGAAAAGAAACTTAAGATAAATTAGAAAATAAAAACCAAAGTGGTTTAAGTGAACTAGATTCCATAAGAACTTTAAAGTTAAGTGTGCTTACTTGAGAGTAATGTGAGGATGGGTGACCTCTTGGGAAGTATGAATTTTTTTTTGTAACCCGAAATTTCGGTCAAAAATTTGTATGTACGCCTTATCATAAATTAATAGCACTAATTTAATACCTAAATTAAATTATTGGAATTAATACAAATAATTTAATACCGAAATTAAATTATTAGAATTAATACTAAAATTTAATTTATTAGAATTAATACCGAAATTAAATTATTGGAATTAATACCAATAATTTATGGCAATATTAATACCAGTAATAAATCTCGCCCATTTAATACACGGGTTTTACAACTATATAAAGAGTTCATTCCCATTTCATTCTCCTCACACCTGAACACTTCTCTCTCTCTCTCTACTGCTCCATTTCCCGGTAAAGCTCGAACGAGAGCTTCGACTTGAACAAAGGTCGGGCTCTTTAGAACCGGGGGGAAGACAGTTATCTGATAGCAAACTCCAATCAATCCGAGTATCGTTGGAGAAACGCCGACATGATGGAATAGTGAAGCAACTCCGGCGGACCGAAGCTGCCCTATTTCGGCCAAGCTGAAATCGGCCATTTCAAGCCCTCCCAACACTTTCTCAGCCTTTCCACGACCGAATTAGGACCGAAAGGATGAACCTCAGGATGAGACCTATCTACCCAGATCGAAAGCTCGGACCGCCGTGCCTTCACCGGAACACGAAGTACCAAGAACGCCAGCAAGGACAAGCTCGCGTGAATACCAAGAACCGGTCTAGTGGAATTCACGGCATTAACGGGTGAGTGGGTTTACAAACATCATACCTGATTGGGATGATGAGCACACCTTATAAAGTTAAAAACCACTTACCAGTTGTGAGTGGGTTTACTAACATCATACCCGGTTGGGGATGATAAGTACCTCGATATAAAAACCCACTGTTTAGTGGTATTTTAATCATCACTACTTAAAGAAAGTGATGTGAAAGTTATGCGGAAAAACTACTTACGGGTTGTAAGTAGATCATACCCGGTTGGTATGATGAGACTTCCTGGAAGGAAGTTGAAAACCCGTTCATCAGTTATGAACGGAGATGTCCTTATACCGGTCGGTATGATGGATAGTAAAAACTTATTTTTGTCGGAAGTGTTCTCCCCTTACTGTGTGCCAATGCTTAAACTATTTGGGAGACCTTCTCGACGGGAGCTCGAATAGCTCTGATAGGCCAAGGGCCTCGGTTTTGGAACTTGGGGGCGAAATGCCCGATTTTGAAAATCTCGTACAGTGGGCCCAAGGCCAGTTGGCACGAGCAGGAGCTCGTAAACGAACATGATATATGTGCCATAAAACTTAATAAGTGAATTGTTTGGCCATGGTACCAAGATAGGACCGACATGCTCAGTTAACTAGCGGCAGTGCGACATGACAGGTCGACGGACTAGTCAAGACAAACAGTTGCGGGTTGAGTTGAGAGTCGGGGCCGTTGGACTAATGGCACCACATATTACATGGCAATATAAGAAAACATTGTTTGTGCATGCACTATGAGTACGGGATCATCAAGACGCCCATGAGGGGTAGTGATGCATCCTAAGGGCACTGGACGACCTGGTGGCTATAAGGGCAGTTCGTCGTTCCAGGTGTCTGTGCGAAATCTGGAGTAGCACTAAGCGCATGAGACCGGGGTGGGGACAGGATGAGGTCTCTGTCCTCATACGGACACGAAGAAGTGATTTCGGGATTGTGGGTCGGATGTTTCGTACATCCACTCATTCCCAAGGTAGAAGTGGTCGTACTTCTATCCGGGTGGCAGGAAAAGTCGCTCCGAAGCCACTAGCGGGTTCAGTAGTGATACTGACTTGCGAATGTGTGTAACCTTCATTATGAAGGATGTGTGTTGGGTGATGACACATCGATAACTAAGAAATAATGGAAAAAGATGAATTTTTAAATGAAATGATTTTTTTTGAAAACAAAGGAGTCTGGCACACTCCATATAAATGTTTTTCTTGAAAGTTAAAAGATTTGAATCCCACTCACTGAGTAGTTGTACTCACCCCCTCCCTTATACCTCTTTCAGGAAGTCCCGGAAAGCCGAACCTTAAAGGACTTGCGCAATTAAACGCCTGCAAGATTGGTACAACTAATTTAAATTACTATGCAGTTTTGATTTATGATATTCCTGGAAAAAGGTGCAGGTTAACGCCTTACTCTTTACGATTTATAATATAAGGGAAAACCCTTTAGTAAATCGGGAGAGTGGCGGGTTGATCACGGGGATCCGACCAAACCGGGTCGGGGCGTGACAATTAAGGCCACCATTTGATAGAGAATGAATTTAGATGAATTTACAAATTTTTAATTTTAAAAAACTCGTTTGAATCGAGCCTGAACCGGATGGTTTAAGCGTTGAAACTAGTTTAGACTAGTCCCGTCCGATTCGGACTGGTCCACTCTAGTTCGGTTTGGAATAATGTCGTGTCCTTCCTTTAAATGACAACACTGTTCACTCGCCAAAAAATGAGCAGCGCAGGCGAAGATGAAAAGTCTCCAGCCATAGAGTTTCAAATAATGAATGACCGCTATTAAGGTACCAATTGGATGACCAAGAAATCTCCAAGCTTCCTATATAAATAGCCCCTCCTCATTCATCCTCCTCACACCTGAAAACTTTACTTTCTCTCCACTGCTCCATTTTTCGGTGAAGCTTGAACCAGAGCTCCGACTTGGGCATTTTTCTAAGCCAAAGAAGGCGTGGTTGGGTTCTTTAGATTCAGGGAGAAGTCAGCTACACGACGGTGGCCTCCATTTGCTCCAAGGATCACCGGAGAAATGCTGGCGTGATAGAACAGTGTAGCAGCTCTGGCGGACTAAAGCTGCCTTGTTTCGGTCAAGCTGAAAACGACCAATTCGAGCCCTTCTCAAGCCAAACCAAGCCCTCCCAACATTTCTACAACCCTTATACAGCTGAATTAGAGCAGAAAAATAAGCCAATTTGTCTCTTCTCTGTAATTTCCTATCAGTGTTAAAGAGAGAACCGACAAAACTTCACTGACCAAATTATCCATCAATTCAACATGAATTGATGCGATTCTTGATCCTAGCAGTAACCTTAGGGCAAGAGCTATATGCCCAGATCGAAAACTCGGACCGCCACACCCCCGACGGTAAACTTTCAAAGCTTTCTCTCTCTACGTCTAGTTTTCCGGCGAAGCTCCGTTTGAGCTCGTTCCGATGTCAATTAATGCGATTCAAAATGTAATTGAATTGTATAGATGTATAGAAACTCAAATCTACCTTCAATTTCAACAATTAACTTCAATTGATCGATCAATTTAATGAAATCAAATCTGATCATGTTGAAAGGTTGAAATTTGGGGGAAATGAGAAATTTTGGGAATTTCAAAAATTCAAGGGACTAAAGTACAATTTCCCAAAATTGAGGGCCAATTGGGCATGAAAAATATGTTGGGGGACCAATTGGTCAATTTTTAGAATTATTGGGGTAAATTTTACCATTTTGTAATATAGGGGCAAAATGGTAATTTTGGAAAAGTTGAGGACCAAATTGGGAATTTGGGAAACTTGAACACATTTTTATGATTTGAATAAATTGAAGTCCCAAAATGAATTTTAGAAGTTTCAGGACTCAAATTGGGAAAAATTGGCATTAAAGTCCTAATTAAAATTAATTGAAAAGTTGGGTATTTTATTCATTTGTGATGAATTAAGGCTATCACACCAAAAAATAATAAACAAGTATGTTAATATCGTGTAGGAGCATGAAGTACTGGGAATGCCAGCGAAGACAAGCTCGCGTAGAGGCAAAAAGCTGGTTGAGAGGAATTCACTACATTTACGGGTGAGTGGGATTTTTACATCATAACTGGTTGGGATAATGAGCAACTCGGTAATGAAAACCTACTACTATGTGAGATTTTTAACATTACACCTGGAAGGGGTGATGTGAGAAAACACACGGAAAAACTAATTAACGGTTGTAAGTAGATCATACCCGGTTGGTATGATAAACTTACTGTAAGGAAGTAGAAAACCCATTCATCGGTTATAGGCGGAGATGTCCTCACACCTAGTTGGTGTGATAGACAGTTGGAAAGTTATTTTTTTGTCAGAAGTGCTCTCCCCTAACTGTGTGCCACTACTTAAACCTTTTGGGAGATCTTCTTGACGGGAGCTCGAATAGCTCAAATAGGTTGGAGGCCTCAGTTTTGGAACTTGGTGGTTAAAATGTTTGATTTTAAAAATCTCGTACAATGGGACCAAGGCCAATTGACACGAGCAGGGGCTCATAAACAAACATGAGTTTAAGCCATAAAAACTTTAATAAATGATGTGTTTGACCATGGTACCAAGACATGATTGACACACTCGATGGATTGGCGGTAGTGCGACAAGACAGGTCTACAAACCAGTCGAGACAAACAGCTGCAGGTCGAGTTGAGAGTAGGGGCCATTGGACCAGTGACACCAAAGATTAAATAGCTTATGAGGAAAACTATTGTTTTGTGCATGCACTGAGGTTCGGGACCATCAAGATGCCCAAAAGGGGTAGTGATGTGTCATAGGAGCTACTGGACGACCTGGTGGAGATAAGGGCAGTTTGTCGTGCCAGCAATCAGGGAAGCTTGATGTAGATTTATGCGCATGAGACTGGGGTGGCGTCAGGATGAGGTCTCTGTCTTCGTACGAACACGGAGTTTTCTTTTCAGGTTTGAGGGTCGGATGTCGCGTACATCCACTCATTCTTAGGGTAGAAGTGGACAGGCTTCTATCTAAGTGGCCGGTAAAATCGCTTCGATGCCACAAGTGGGTGTAGTGGACGGGCTGTCCTGCGAATGTGTGATCCCTTCATGTTGAAGGGCGTGTGTTGATTGTTAAACACACTGACTATTTTTAATGAGGAAATGATGAATTTGAAAATCGAGAAATTAAGGAAAAAAGGTTTTAAGAAAATAAGAAGTTTGAAACACTGCAATTCAAACTATTTTTCTGAAAGTCAAGTTTCAAACATCCACTCACTTAGTTGTCGAACTCACCCCTCTCTTATACTCCTTTTCATATAATCAAGGGAAAACGTACCTAAATATCTCCAGTTAGCTACACCTACAAGATAGGTATATAAGTTTAAATTTTATGCAGTTTTGATTAATGTTATTCTAAGAAAGGTACATGTTTAAAGTAGAGGACTTCTTCCCGATTATGTTGCCACCAACTAGAGCTCCTTTGGTTGAGAAAAAGCTAGTCATCGGAGTTCTAGTTTGCACTTCATCGGAAAGTGGGATGTCTATCTTCATGTGCGCCCGAGCGATGGGGAGGTCGAGTGGGAATGTGTTATTTATATAGGGAGCTCAGCAATTGATATGGCTACCGGCCAGCGTCGGTTTCGATGTCTAACTTGCCCTATTCCGTCGGTAGTGGTCGATTTTCCGAAGGTAGAAAATCTGGTCTTCTTCCGGTGGTCGCAAATCATCATCAGCCCAAGGTTGAAGATGACACTGCTCCGTGTGTGCAAGCTTTGCACATGTGGATTTTTCCCGTGATATGCTGTGATTAGTTGCCTTTGCTAACGTGGCTTCCTACTCAACGGTCCAGTCAGCCTTTAAGTCCAGTCAGCCTTTAACTAGCTGACCGGACATGTGGTAACCTCCCATTAGTTGCTCACTCTTACGTGGGTGGTGACTGAATTCTGTTGACTCTGACACATGACACCCTCTAATTGACTAATTTAAATGTGTCAGAATTCACTCATGATGCACAATGTCACTACCACGTATGAGGCTCTGATTGACTAAAGTCATCCGACGTGAACTTGCCAAATGTCAATCTCTAATTCAGTTTTAATAGTATTAGTTTAGAGTGTTTTAATTTGTACGTTGAATGTATTTTTAACTTAAAAATGAAAGGAATGAAAATTTTAAAGGATAGTAAAATGATTTTGAAAATAAAAAATACTTACTAAAATTATCTAAAAAATAAATATAGGAGATGATAGAAGTAGATTCCCAAATGTTATTGTGAATTAATTGCACTGGAACCAATGTTGATATGATGTGTTAATAGAAAATATTAAGAAATTTTACCGTATACATTCATGGCACATCCAACTACTAATAATACGACTAATATAAGTATAAGGTTGGATAGGTAAGTATATCAAACGCAAGTAATATAGTTCATAAAATAATAAATATTATTAAAAATGAAAAATAAAATGTAAAACTCAAAATATTAGAAATTATTTTTAGTAAATTGTTAGATATAGATTAGATACAAAATAAATTGCGATAAATATAAGAAATTTAAGAATATTTGAGGGATATAATAAATATTTTTTAGAAGAAAAAAATTGTGTGAAATTAATAATATAAGTTGAATTAAAAAATAATAGGTAAAAATATTTTCTCTAATTATTAAATGCTAATGTATAATAATAATAATAATAATAATAATAATAATAATAATAATAATAATAATAGACTATACACATGTAAATCTCATTGCTACTTCTACTTCTACTTCCTATAGGGTAAACGATTATTCACCATTGAGAACAATTCCATGGGGCATTCTACTGAAAGATTAGGACCCAATATTGGAATTGTAACCTGCAATTGGATATCACCATTCCACACCAGGATTTGTGATACATCTTTCATCCAGGTACTGCTATCCACATTCTCACTCCTGTGCAAAATTCCCTGTGTATAGCTTATGAAAAACAAATAGAATAGGCATCTATGCATCCATAACGAATATGAATAGCTTCTGATACCATGTAGATTTCCCATAAGGAACCAGTCCTCCATGCTGCCTCAATGTGAGCAGCCCTTGACTCTTCCCCCATTGCATCCACCATACTCGGCAAAGGAAAAGGGCATTTAGAAGCCACAAGAGCTCATCTTCATTATAGTAGCCGCCTCTCCCCAATCATATTCCAGAAAGAGAGAGAGAGATCAAGATGGTGGAGGCATATGTGCTATCAATAAGCTTTCCCTGCAGAGCTTACTAGTATCCTTTTGCCCAGACTGGTACATCGTATATGAGGACTCCAAGGCCAAAAGACAAGGCTATTGTGAAGATTGCATAAGCATATGCCCGCCATGGGTGCTGGCTCTCTCTCATTGCATTGAACTCAGCCATGAGAGTGGAAACTGTACTGAGACAACCCATTAGCCCAAATTGTATTCCTGTGGCAATTATGTTACAGTTCTTTGAATTCACCTGAATTAGAGTTGAATTCAACATGATTATCAGGTTTCAACCATTTTAAAATCTAAGACAATGGAACAAAATAGAATGAATGGTATGAAAGGATACGTGGGATTGTGAACTGCAAATTGGAAAAACTAAGCAATGAGATGGCAGTCACCCTAATGCAGTTATATTGACCTTAATCTACCAAAACTTCCAATTTTCATCTTCCTTGACAGTAGCACTGACTGCACAGTCAAGTCACCTATCTTCAAAGCCAACAGTATTCAACATCACAGACTGTTACTCTAAAAACATTCATGCATACTGTCAACTGATCATTTTACTCATTAGTAGGTCATTTTAGTGCAAAGGTTGGAGTAGGTTAGTTAATCTTTACCGCTTTTTTGGTTGTGGCCAGTGCTGCCATAACACAAGCTGCAGAAACATTAGCAATGAGTGTACCAAATGGAACCCACTTCAAGGATCCTGTCTTCCCAAGTCCACGCCCATTAAGTCGGGCCAAGAACCACCTGATCCAAACACCTGCAGGTCCAACAATGCAAGCCAGCCACAATTGAGCCTCACTTCCATGATCATCAAACTCCTCCTCAAGCAAGGTGCCACTTATAGCCCATAACAAGCCCAATAGTAAAAGCATCACTACTATTGATGCAATGTGACGCTTAAATGTATCCACCCTCCAGCTGTTTGTGGTTCTGGAATTCTCTCCGGAGCCTCCCTTGGTAGATCTGATAAGCCGCCTAAATCCTTTCGCTGTCTCAATTCCACAAATAATGGAGTAGGCAGAAAGAAACAAGCCTACTCAACCATATGGAGGAAACACATTAATTGTTACACAACCCCCAATAAGTTAAAAGAGTAAAGCAAAGCTGGTAAGTGAAAGTAGAGAAATGATTGTAAACCTTCATTTGCATTATCAGTGAAGACATGAAAATTGGGAAATAAAAGCAAATAGATCATAGGAAGCAATATTGCATGCACATGATCAAATATCTAAGAAAACTAAAAAAAGTCAAACATTCCTACTTTTCTAATATTGTGCCTGTAAGTATTCCTGAAGCCACAATGAAAAATAGCAGAATGATATGGACATACAAGTTTGGAAGTTTAGGTAGAAATAAGAACAATGGGGACAAGATATCAAAAGGATAGAAAACTGTGAACATTGCAGACATATCAAAATTATCCTCTTCTATTTGAAATGCGGTATCAATTAAATGAGATGGAAGGAATATGAACTGAAAGCTAGTTTTCAAACTTGAACCTATAAGGTGACATTATTCTGAAGGATCAATATATTGAAATTCTACTGAAGCATAAAGGTGTCAAATTATATGCTAGCAACTGTCAGGAATATGGATACTTACCTAATAGAAATCCCAGAAAAGAAAGGTGCCACTTGCCATGGAGGCTAAGATCAAGCATTTTTTGGTTCCAGCCGCTGAAAGTGGTCAGACTTCCCAAATATCCAGTTGACAATCCAATGGCAAGATAATCAGAAATTTTAGAGATATCTTTTTTGAAAACAATGCCAAACCATCCCATCAGAAATGAACCAACCTGAACACATTAATCATTTCCTGAGCAAGATAACCGATAACATGACAATGTTAAATGAAAAACTGCAGAAATTAAAATTTGCGTAGTTTCTCAACAGATATAAGGGAAAAAAACTGATCCCCGAATCAAGCAACATAAAGATCTATTTTGTTTTGGCTGGTGACAAATCAGCACGAACTGAAACACTCAATTGATACTTGGGTGCATATCAGACTTTGATCTTGATAATTAGTCTAATGAGAAGCCATCTACGTTTTGGAAAATATAAATATTGAGATATGTCTAGATTACACAATTTATAATTTATTGTTCATCGGGTATATTTATGTTGTTTGGCTAGAGAAGAACTAGAGATTGTTCAAGGCAGAAAATTCTAGTGCAGTGCAAAATAAGATGTATTCCCAAGTTAGAGGTCAAGTCAAAGGATAGTGCATTGTAAGCCTTATTCACATATGAGTTTCTTTGTACAAGATTTGCTATAATAAGAATATATAATCGATAATTCCCCAAAACAAATATTGAGATATGTCAGAAATAAGAGTGGACTAACAATTTAGTCCCTCAATGTGTAAAGTACCAATGATTTCACCCCCTAAAGTTACTTTTCAACAATTTAATCCTCAAATCTCTAATTAGTATATTAATTCAGTCCCTTTTTCAATTTAACTAAATATAAAACTAGCACCCAGACTCATCGAAATGCAACATAACAAAATAAAATGAAATTAAAAAATTGTCTTGAATCATATCAATGAAATGAAATAACTAAAGTACATGTTAATATTAGTAAAAAAATTGTAAATCAAATGTCAAGTATATTTATGCATTTCAATTGCAAGTGTTCATCAAATAAAAAAATATTAACTCTTAAAGGTTAGAGGACCATTTGCTAATACAACTTGTAATGCCACATACATTTAGTTTAGTAAAATTGAAAGAGGGGCTAAATTGCTCGATAAATTAAGGACTGTAGGACTAAATTGTTAGCAAATAAAATTAAGGGACGAAATTGTTGGTATTTTACACATTGTGGGACCAAACTGTAACTGAGCAAAAAAAGGGAACAAACTATTAGTACACTCAGTAAAACATATGCTACTGGGAGAAGGAGAGAGAACATACCATATTTGATGGTAAATCAAGATATAAAACAGTTCCATCACTCGTTAGTTGAGCAACACTTGGGCCAAATAGCTTTTGAAGTAAATACCTAGTCAAGACCTGCAGAGCAACAAATGCATCATATGTCAGTATCCATCACTGAACCATGAGCAAAGGCCACATCCAGTAACAAAAGTTGAGGGGCAACTTAATGAGGGAGATTTTCAAGGTCATCCCGCATAATGGGAAAGTAGTTTGTACAAATGCTTTGATGTGAAAAGAGTTCTTCCAAGTAGCATTATTCAGCAATTACATACAATAAAATACAGTCTAACAATAATTCCTGTTGTAACAAAAAAAAACAATTACATGATTTGAACATGTCAAAGGAAGACAAGTTACCCCAAGAATTCCAAAAACTGCTAGATGTGTCAGAGATGAACAATATTCCATCCATAAGGGCAGTGGCTCCAGTTCATCCTGGAATACAAGAAAGAAAACATGGTGATCATCAAGAGGTATGAAAAGTACATATTCAATCAGAAATTGACTTCTTTCTCATCATCAATATCCAATAAACAATAATGAGAAAAGTTTTGAGAAGACTCACTTTTGTTTCATCAGGCCTATCAGACAGAGCATTTATGGGTGCACGGGATATGATTTCCACCGCAGGTGGTGCTACTAGAGAGCCAATATGTAGCAACCCAGGATTATCAGACAAGGAACCATAACCATGGAGCAATGTATCCTGTATGGGAAAAACTGTACCATTCTCTGATGGATTACTATCGAATCTAAGACTACCACTCAAACTGTAATGCCTGCTGTGAAGAGCTCGATCTCCCACGTCTCCTGCCTCTGAGACACTCTCACTATCCATGTTATCATCTATATTTAATGGCATAAGAGCTGTCTGATTAAGAGAATGCCTCCTTA
This sequence comes from Trapa incisa, assembly GCA_030064435.1. NCBI lineage: Eukaryota > Viridiplantae > Streptophyta > Magnoliopsida > Myrtales > Lythraceae > Trapa > Trapa incisa. The sequence continues at coordinate 2,745,630 of CM057770.1, read as the reverse complement.
CTGAAGATCCTGTACTGCTTGTCCGGCCAAATGACAAGCTGCTTGCCATCTCATGACCATGTCGGTTGTGATCCATATATTATGCCAGAAAAATAGAGGTACTATCCCCCAAATACTACAACTGCAAAGACAATTATCTTAGAATTAATGTATTCCAAAAAATCTTCAATTTTAATAAGAGATTTTCTACTTCGTATTTCTATGATCTGAAAATCTAGGAGCTCTAATATCTCCCTTGTAGAAGCATATGCTAATAGGTACACACATTTGAATGAAAAATAAATAGGAGTTAAAAAATAACAAATGAATGAATTCACATAAAATAGCAGGATTTCCAAAAAAATAAATGTATTTATCTCCATTGAACAAGCTACACACTCATTTTATGGGTCAAGAAAATCTTACTGTTACGTTTTCCAATGACCAGTCTTATTATATGTATAATACTCAAATATCTCCATAATGTGTTACAAGGAAATAATCAAGCAAAGGAGACTAATTGTACAGAATGCAAGACAACAATTAGAAGTAATGGGCTGCAGATAACAGAATTATCAAAAACTACAAAAGTTTCTACAGATTTGTAGTTAATTCAGAAATATATGAACTCATTGGCATGCCAGACATTTGATTAATTTGCTAGCATGAGCTCCTTGAGTTCCTAAAAGTTAAAGACTATGTTGGATAATTGAGAGGAGAATTGTTATCGATCGAATAAAATAAAAAGTAGAAGAATTTGTATACATGATATAACCAGATTCAGCAATATAACTACCTGCTCACTAACAGAGGTGTGACTTCTATTCTCATTAATCAATTAGGCCAAAGCCTTTGGAGATTACAGACAATGGAGCAAGTTTTTTGTACATGAATGGAAGGTATTGATCCAGGACCACTAAACCATTTAACTACAATCCAAACTACTTTGGGGAGAAAAACCTGTGGTGCAAATTACTAGGCAACTAGAAAAGCGACAATGCATTCCAAAGCTCAAACAATACCCTAAAATATAATGTAAATCAGGCATCCCCATATAAATACAAAGGCATGCCCATCACCAAAGGAAGACAGAAAGTCTATTTTATTGTTATACTACACGTTGGAGACCACACAAGTCAAGAATAAACCTTGTATATAAGAACAAGTAGTACGTTGCCCATTTCATTCCTCCAGCTTTATTGGCCAATATTTTTTATTATTTGAATTATTGCCAACCAAAAAAATACTCTAAGCTATAAATAACCATTTTCCCAGAGTCGACCATATCAATAGCAGCCACAAAAGAGGTAGAAAACGAAAGAAAGGCACATAATTGATGACGACATGAACTTTTATGATTCTTGATTAAAAAATGAAGTGAAATAGAGCCTTCTTTATTTATGGCCAAAAAAAATAGAGCCTGCTGTATCAGACACCAGACTCACTATTAGCACATGGGTGGCTATAATTTAATGGGAGAAAACATGAAGAAAGTCTTCTAGGGGATTGTTTACACCAACTTGGCAACAAACGATTTGGTGTATCAAACCAATGAAATGCCGATATCTATCAAATGAGCTCCACATGTGATCTTTAATTATTCCAAGTGTTGCTTGGCTGGTCCAAAAGAACTTTTTTTCCGTCCTTTCCCCTCTCCTATGATCTGCTAATGAGAAAGAGAAGGAAAGGCCACAAAGTTCTGACCTTTCTTCTTTTCTATCCCATATAAAAATAATTTTATCAGTTTACAGTAAATATTTAAATATAAAACAAATATGGTAAAAAATAATATATTTAAATATTTTGAGTTATTAATTGGCCGTAAAAATACGAGATAAAAATATAGTTATCTCAAAACACATTTTTATAGAATATAAGAGAAGTTATAAATTGCACAATTACTATTTAAAAATAAGCTTAAATTAAAATATTGTAAATTTAAAATGTAATATAGTTTATCTATTTTAAATATATATTAAATTATTATTTTGAAGACCGGTTAACAGTAATATATATTATTTTTTATATTTATTATTAATAATAAATTTATATGGTGTCCAATAATTATGGATAAAAGTTTAAATTAATTAGAAATTATTAATGACATTGCTATTTTATATTATATTATAATTTAAAATAAATAAATATATGATAATTTTAAAAAATAGAAAATGAGATTAATACCAGCTATAAGCAACGCATCTTTCTGCCCAATGAAACTCCATTTGAGAATTTGAGATAATAAGAGTAAAAACTGTGTTTGAAATCATTTTTTAACTTAATTAAATAATGATAGAAAAGCTAAATGAGCAGCTTTTCAGATTCCCATATTTTGTCTTGTTCCGAGCTTTCACAAAAAGTTTTGCAGCACAAGAAAGTTGACCTTTTTAAGTTTTTTTTGTCCGTGAGTAAGAACGATGCAACAATCGTTTGGAGCTCAATCCAATTATTCATACAAAATTGGCAAAAAGATCACGATCTTACGGGATATAATGATGAACTAAACAAAACCCTAATTGAAAATTTCATGATTTGAACTACTATTCATTCATTGACCAAGCCAAACAAGAACTTGTATTGAGAGAGCGAGAGAGATTACCGTCAAAGAATTAGGAACTTAATCTGAAGCTGTGCGCACGGATTCACCCGCAGAGAAGAGAAATGAAATGGTTCCACGCGCTTGTGAAAGAATGTGCAGGTTGCGCCTCCACCCAGCACTGATCAGCCGGAAAAGCTGATGGATGGATGAAACAATTGAAAGGAGAGAGAGAGAGAGAGAGCACAAAGAAATCCTAACAATCGGAATGAAAGGAAGCCTGCTCGTGAAAGTGGGTCAAAGGAATATGCGACGGTTGCGACCGGTATTTCGCCGTAGTTTCGGACTGGGACCTGACGCTCGTCACCGTCTGTCAGACAGACGGGAAATGGATGATGTTAGGCAGACAAATGCATTTCTCTTTGGAAGAGTTTTGGCGGAGAGGTACAAGAGATTCGCATCCGTGATGTGAAGTGCAGGCATAGTGGTGTCCGGGCGGCAACAAATGGACTCCCCGTTCCTTCTTGGCGTGCCTGCCATAAATAAAAGGAGATGCAGGCGGCGGCGTTGACAATAATTTTTTTAAATTAATAAAATATGAAATTTATTTTAATAAATAATTAAATGAATAAATATAAATTAAAATTAAAATAAGTTAAATTATATTAATAGTTCTAAATATTTGTAAACAAATAATAATTAAAATTAAATATTTTTTAATATAAAAGAATCTTATTTATTATTAAAATTAACTCAGTAAATATTTATAGTATTGAAGTATTTGGATATATTTGGTAAGTAGGTGTGATTATAGGTATTTGAAGGGTAAATAATTTGATATATTTGGAGTTATTAAATTTTTTTAATAATATTTTATAACGAATAATTATTAATAAAATATTATAAAATAAATTTATTTTTTAATTAAATTAAATAATTTATTATGTATTATATATAATTAAATTATATCAAATATACTATATATTATATAAAGTAATTAACTTATTATTATAATACAAATAATAATAATTATATAATAATTAATATATATATCCATATTTTATAATTATAATAAAAATAATATAAATATATAATAAATTATATTGTACATGTTATTTTTTATTATATAATTTTATATAAAATATTATTAATATATAAACTTATTTAAATGGTATAATAATTAAAATAAATAAATTGTAATATAAACATAAGCATATTAAAGTAAATTTAATAATAAATAAAATAATTTTTCTAAAACCCAAAAAATAAGATTATTACGTTAAAATATAAATGAGTGATTTAAAGTATATAAGGACAAACTGTTCAATTTTATTAATCATACACAAATCTCCAAATTTACCAATTCAAACAATTAAAATAGTTTTTATAAAAATAATATTTGTGGGAAGTTATTTCACACCAATAAGTATAATCTATTAAATATTTGATATTAAATTATTATATTTTTATAATAAAAATAATATTATTAATATAATTTAATTAATTAAAATAATATATAAAGAGAAATGTGATACCATTATAAATAAAATTTTCTCCGTTCTTAACCATTATGGCTGACACCAGATTGGAACAAATGGTCTCTAAGGGGATGCTGTATTAAAGTATTTCAAATTTTCTGTATGTCTAGGTAACCATAAATATTACTGTGGAGAACATATTACTCTATTGAAAAATTATACACTCACTTACCACTCTTTTGAAAAACTAGAATCATTCTATTGTTATATACCAAAATTTTAGGATACATTTAAACATGGTTTGGATTTAATAGTTTATAGAGTTTATGAACATATTGTTCTATTGAAAAATTAGACACTCACTTACCACTTTTTTGAAAAATTAGAATCGTTCTATTGTTATATACCAAAATTTTAGTATACATTTAAACATGGTTTGGATTTAATAGTTTATAGAGTTTATGAATATATTACTCTATTTAAAAATTAGACACTCACTTATCACTATTTTGAAAAACTAGAATTGTTCTATTGTTATATACCAAAATTTTAGTATACATTTAAACATGGTTTGGATTTAATAGTTTATAGAGTTTATAAACATATTACTCTATTGAAAAATTAGACACTCACTTACCACTCTTTTGAAAAACTAGAATCGTTTTACTGTTATATACAAAAAATTTAGGATACATTTAAGCATGGTTTAGATTTAATAGTTTATAGAGTTTATGAAAATTTTTAGTAACAGTGTATGTTGAGTAATTTGTAGTGATGTAATAATCACTTATTTAATAAAATAAAATAAAATAATTTGAATAGAACTCTTTTAACCTACTTTCAAATTTGTTCATTTATATTAAAACTATAGAGGTTACTTTAGACAATATTAACTTTTTTTATTTAAATTCCCTTTTATTTATTTTTTTATTATTCTTATTTATTTTTATATTTTTAAATACAATTATATATTAATAATATTTTATATAAATTATATGATATAATAATAATAATTATTATACCGTTGGTGCTATTGGGATAAGATAATTTTATAGTTTACTCCCTATGGTGCAAAAAAAACCATGAAGCTCCTTAACAATTGTAATTCTATAGTGGGGATCCCAACCCATCATTTTTATAGGCCCTAACCGTGCTCCAGTTGAATAAGTGGAGCTCGGCTTCTCCTGGGCGGATCCCCCTGGTCATAAAACTCCCGAGTATGATAACATCTGCAAAAAGAAAACAATGCATACTCTCTTGATTCAAGAATTTAATACCCCTCCATGGGCCTCTATCAACATCTTATTGGAGCATTATAAATAAATAATGCCACACACATGATGAATAGATAAGGAGATAGAGATTGAGATGGTAAGTTATAAGAAGTTGAAGTATGCATGAGAACATACATAAAGTCCATGGGATCATCGTTATTATAACTTTAAAGTTCCAAACAACAGATGAAACTTTTAGCTTAAAGATGACATATTCTATTAGCACAACAACTTTCAAGTCCGAGAAATGCAAGTCCGTCCCACTATGCATACCAAAAATCCCTCCCATTTATTTGTTCAAGTACAAGAAAAGTAAAGGATTAATCTATGAGATAAAAAGTGGGACTTGGAGGAGGGAGTTAGCTTCTGATTTTTGCCGCATCCTATGTTTTACAACCACATACATTTGTTCATGTAAGTTGCTGAGTATACCGTGGAAGCAAGCAGCTCTACCTTGCATCACAGAAGTACGGGCCCTTGTGAGAATCATAAAGGGTGAAATGAAAGGGAATAAACAATGGCGAAATCTCTATCTGGTATTGGCAAGTAATGCTCCAGGGATTGATCTTACTAAATGAACAAGCCAAATGAAATATACGTAAACTAGTCTTTCTTTTATGCAGATACCAGCCTTTGTGAAGGGGGTGTGTGGAGAGAGAGAGAGAGAGAGAAGGAAAAACTGAATAGGTACCTGTTCTTAAAGCTCGTCTTTCTTTTCTTCTTCTGAAACTTCCTGTGAGACAGATGAAGCGGTGGCCTTATCACGGTTCTTCTCGATGAAGTCAATGATATCTTCCTTGGTCCTGTCACCTTCGTACTGAACAATTTTCCCACCCGCAGACCTAAAGTAAACAGTTGGGAATCCTTGCACTTCAAAGGTTTCGGTGGGGACATCATTGGCAGTAGCGTCCTGAAACAAAGAAGCAACTTGTAAAAAAAGAAAACTATCAAATACCAGTTACCAGACCAAGAGTACAAGAAATAGAGAGTAAATGTTAAAATCCTCTCTAGTAACATTACACGTATTTTTGTATAATCTTACTTAATAGTTGTAACATTAACTTAATCCCCCCCCCTCCCCCTGCAATCAATAAGTACTATTAACTTTTGCCCTTCAAGCAAATTTTCTGGATGGTTATGGTTGATGTTTCACGTCCCACATTATTAATTGAACCAAACAACTAAAATGTTAGATATAAGCATTATATCATGTTTAAACTAAATTGTTTGGTGTGAGTAAAAAATTTAAGGACCAAAGTGTGAGTCTGCTGGCATAGACACTAAAAATACTCAAATAATAAATCAAATGTTACATGATTAGAAAGAAAAATACTGATTTTTCTTAATCAGATTGGTTTTGCTAAAAATAAAGAATTCCATTTTACCACCTAAAGGAACAAATTTTTTCTGAATTAGCTATGAACCTATCCCAATAAATGCAATTAGACAGATGAATTGTGTAGCCGGTGAAACACAGCCAACGAACTTTATCTGTCAAGCACAATAAAAAGGTATACATCAAACTGACAGGCTGAATTGTACTTACAAACTTTGCAATAACAATGTCGGCGTCATTCTCATATGAGACAGCAACTTCATCCAATATTGGGGCAAGATTTTTGCAGTGTCCACACCATGGGGCATAGAATTCAAGAAGAACTGCAAACCAGTTTTCAACACATAAACCTTTATTTTAACATCAGTTATTGAAAAGTATTTATACTCATAATCACTAGTCAACTACTGCCCATAACATACATGAATCCATGTGAAGAAAGTATGCAAGTGACAGACACTGTTGAGATTCATGACAATGTGGAAAAAAATTGTGGAAGTTGCAAAAGTGACAACCCCGTTAAAATTACAACTCTCTTCAACTGCAGATTGCCCCAGTTCCCAGACCATCAAATTCATGATTTCACTGGGCAATACAACACACATTTTGTCATTTTTTATGCACACTTCACAAGGGTGCTATCAATTCTCTTGGCAGTTTTAGATGAATAGGTCTTTGAGCAGTGAATAGAAACTAGTTTTCCACCATCATCTGCAGCCTTCACAAGAATCTTTTCATTACATTTGAAAGTTTGAAAAACAATCTTAGGCCATTAATAGAAACTGTACCGTCCTGACATCTTAAAGGAATTTTATGGGCAATTGCTTGATGGTTAAATTTAACTAAAAAATTACTGGGATTAAATTCCTGAATGCACACAACTAAATCATAAAAGCTGCAGAGAAATGGAACTTTAAGCACATTCCATGGTTTCTGGGCAAAACAATAAGCACATTCCTCGGTAAAAAAAGTGCTTTAACCACTAGCTTAAATGAAAGGGATTGTTGTATGCACCATTTTTTCCAGAATTGAACACAGTGTCCTGGAGCGTATCAGCAACAACCACTTTCACAGGCTCACTGTTGTCTTTAGGGACTGGTTCAGACTTCCTGAAGGGTAGCACCTTGCCAGCCTGCAATTTTTATTTTTATTTCATCAAATTAGAGCAGGAAAGAAATAAAATTATAAGTTTTAACTTTAATGGTGCAAGTTTGACAATGAAGGAATAAATTACAAATGAAGAGAGTTGTGCGAGAATATTGACCTTATACTCCTTGAACCAAGGAGTAATATGATCAGGCTCCAAATTTGCTTTCAAGAATTTCTGTTGCCCATCGTTAGACTGGATAATAATCAGGGGTACTTGATCCTCTTTGAGTCCAAAATACTGCTCAATCAAAACATGCAGCATTAAACTCATCAATAAGTAGAAATGAGAAATCTGCATACAACAGAGATGTCCATGAACAGGTATTCCAACCTGAAAGGCCCCCTGACTGGCTTCAAGATCTCCCAGCAAAAAGCTTAGGCCTTCTCCTTTAAATTGTTCGGCAACGTCACGGTATCTAGACTTGATTGTTTCAGCAACTTCATTGGTGAAGTTCATAAAAAGCATTGCCTAAAATCATTTAACCAATCATTGCAGTTAGCTAATTGAATAATAAACCTAATCAATCAAATCAGGAGAAAATTGAGAAAGGAGATCAAGAGATATATTACTGACCTTTGCATTTGCACTGTTGAAAAACTTGATCACAAATGGGTGATTAGTAGGATCATTGTTGAAGATGGTGACCACTGGGACACTAGATTCTTCAACAAACTTTTCTAAAGCATCTACATGGAAATCCTGCACAAGATAATTTTAATAATATCTCAATGTAGATATGCAGTGAAAGAAAAAATAGAATGATAAACACCTAGCCGGAACATATACCTTAAAATCAACAAAGAGCTCATCAAATGGTTTGAAAAGCCTGACAAGGGGACCTGTGATAGATGATTCTCCACGTGGTAGGAGCTTTGCGTCTAGAGTATGTCCAAATTCATAGTCCGACCGCAATTTATCAGCCAAAGCTGTGAAATTTTCATACTCTTCACCAGAAAACTTGGGGAAAATTCCAACCTGAGCAAGTGTAACATAAAAGATGTCAGACTTAGGTGAGACACTTGGAAAATGATAGAAGTAAGGGATTAATACTTACAACAACAATAGATTTCTCCTCAATCAGACTGCTAGCATCATCTGCAGATTTTATGACAGCAGAAGCAGGGCCATTTTGTTTCTTTAAATAAGAAACAATCCCTTCTGCTTCCCGTGGACCCTTATATTCCTGAACAGACTTGCCTCCTTTCCTGAAGATTTTGAGGGTGGGAAAACCACTAATATCATGTTCACTAGCTAAATCTCTGTTTGCTTCATCATTGGCATCAACTTTTGCTAGAACAATAGGTGGATCGTGTTTACTCAGTATTGATGCAGCCTTCTCATACTGAATGCCAAAATTAACAGTCATCAATGAGTAATCGTGAAACTTTAAACAACGATTTTCAGATTTATAAAGATCTTTTAACAGAGCTAGAAAATTTCAGGACGTTATTACCTCGGGGGCTAGCTGCATGCAGTGACCACACCTGAAACAAGCCATATAAGTCATTAAGAAACATAAAGACGTTTTTTTTGCAATTCCTGGTACATTCTAGATATCCTACGAGACCAGAGTTGGAACATAGACAGATTATAATAACAAAATCCATCAAAGTCCACCCAACCTCTTTACTAGTGTGATACACTATGATTGTTTCATTGGCAAATTATCCTACAAAATGCCATTAACTTTCTCTCAAAAGCCACTTCCAGAAAGTATCTGTTTCTTGGATACGAAAGAAGAATAAACATTCATCTCATAGAGAGATTAATATGAATATACCATATGGTACAGGAGATGCTCTTACCCACGGGAAGAACAAAAATAAAAAATCAAAGAAAAGATGAAATCTCTTCCAGCAATGTTTCAATGCATGAAGATAATGGTCACTATTCAATCCTATAGCGATCCAGCTAGCCATCTGGAAAACTCATCAAGTCAACAGCAGCTGACACCAGTGAAATTAAGCGATGCATGTATTTAAAATCCTCAGATCGAGATCCGTAGTGCACATAATTATCAAATCGGCAACCAAATCGAGATTCTAATACAAAATTCAGCAACACGGATGAAATTGAATAAGGAAAAAGACGTGACTTAATAAAACGTGAAGGAAATCTTTAGACACCAAATGGCGCCGTAGGAGCCAAAACAGAGCATGCGAATCAGAATATTTGAACTGCTACCATTGCTAACAGGCGCGAATTCATACGATTCACGTTGAAATAAAATATTGTACAAGAAAACCATACCATGGGGCGTAGAATTCGACCACGATGAAATCATGCTTCCCGACGATATCGGAGAAGTTAGAGTGATCGAGTGTCAGCACGAACTCCTTCAACTCGGTGTCATCGGCGGAAGAGACCGCCCACGCAGAGAGGGCGACGAGAGCGAAGAGATACCAGCTCGAACCCCTAGGCAACATTTGCGATTGAGATCTGGAAGAGGACTACTGAGGTTTCTGGGTCCACGGTGAAGTCGAGACTTGAGACTGGGAGAGCTTTGGTCTTTGAGGGGGTATAAAACAGATTCTTTTGAGGGAGAATGAGACAAGCAGAGGAGTTATCTGTCACGCTGGGAGTGGAAAGGGTCCACGTGGCGATAATTCATTGGCCGTATCGTGTCATGGATCTCAATAAGTTTTATATGAATTCTAATGGCGAGTCTATGCAAAATGTAAAAGTCAAACCAATGGAAAATATTATGCAGTTTGAAATTTAAAAAATTGAAGAATTTTATATTATTAAAATACTTGCCTAATTGTTGATAAATCATATTGCACACGCTTAATAAGTTAATGGCTGTCCAATGTGTAGCCATATTGGAAGTACAAGTGGTATCATCCGAATTTTGATATGGGTAAATTTATACACTTTCAATAATAATACCAGCGATTTTTTCATAATTTCAAATATTATTAACTCAACAAATTAAAATTTCTCTATTTTCTCTCTGTATCTATTTTTTCATGAATTTTTGTTACTCATAATTTTCAAGCCAAATTAAACCATTTAAAACTTAAATTGATGATATTAGTATAGTAAAGATTATTAGAATTATATTAAAATCAAATTAAAAGATTTTTTTTGGTGTAAATTGAAAGTAAGAAACATATAGGAGTTTGAGTGCCAAAATTTGGAAAAATGGAGTTTTAAGGGCAATTTTGTAATTTATGAAAAAATAGTGGGTTTAAATGTAATAAGGAGAAGTTTAAAAGTTAAAAAAGAATTTTAGGGAATTTTATTAATTTAAAATATATTTAAAGATTTTTTAAAATTATTATATATTCAATAGAAAAATAATAGAAATGTATTCTAATTAAATTAGAATTAAAACATTTGAGGATAATTAGTGTAAGATTAGAAAGAGAGAAATTAATTAATATAAGTTAATGAAAGCTAATTAAGTAAATTATAGGAGATTAGGAGGGTTTTGATAGTTTTGCACATAATTAAATGATTAAATAGTAAATTTTTATAAATAAATAGGAATAAAGGAAAGTTATTATTTAATAGAAATAATATAATTTAATTACAATAAATAAATAAATAAATAAATTTATTGTTAATAACTAGATATTTAAATAGTGATTAATACAAATATAATTATAGGAAAATATAGGATGAATAGAAATTTAATTAAATTAATTTTGATTAAAATTAGATTCTTTATAATGAATATTAGAATTAATAGTAATAAAATTAAGTTTGATTAAATTAGGTGTTTTGTATTGGTGTTAATAGTAATTACTTTTATTAAATTATATGTTAATAATGAATATTTGATTTAATAATAAATATTTGAATTAATTGTGGTAAATAAATAAGTGTAAGGATAAATAATAAAAATAATAGTAATATGGTAATTAAGAACCATAAAAGTTAAAGTGAAATGAATAGTTAAACATAAAAGGTTTATTAATAACTCGATGTTAATGAAATAAATGTTGAGAATTTAATTAATTGTAAGAGAATTGAAATTTATTTATAAATCATAAAAAACATAAGGAGCTAATGGAAAATAATAAAGTTAAAAAGAGGTGAGTATAAAAGGTTGTAAATAGAATTAATAATTTGATATAGTTAAATTATTTTTAGCTGTTAAGAGGAAGTTAAGTTGAATGTAAATAACTAAATACTTAATAATAATAAGTAGAAGTGTAAGAAACTTATTTTAAAGAATAAGCAATTAAATGCTTAAAGTTAATTAAAATAAAATGTTAAGTATAAATGATTATTAATCAAGAAGAATTTCGAATTTAATAGTAATAAATAAAAGATAATTATCATTAAAATATGATTAATATAAAATTTAATAGCTTAACGATGAATAATAAAAATTAAAAAAATTAAAGAAAAATGTTAGATAACAAGAAATTTAATTACTAATAAACAATTTTATAAATGAGTGAATATATGACCGATAATTGATATGGAAATATAAAACGATAATTTCATAAAATTAGACTAATACAATTTGATTGATTGATATTAAAGTATAAATAATAAAAGATGTATGGAAAAATTTGAGTAGTGATTGATGGGATATCTAATAAGTTTTCCTCAAGTATTAATCAACGCAAGTGAGATTATAACATACTCTTACATAAATGAGTATCTTTATTAACATTGAGTTTAACAAATTTATTTTAAATATGAATACTTTTATGAACATGAAATATTTTAATTTTGCAAAACTTATAAAAGAAATTTCCTCTTATATAGATAATAAAAATGGTCAAGATGTTATAAATAACTCTTTTAGGAAAAATCATGTTATTGACTAAGTTATAAAGTTTTTAATAAGATAGGATTATTTTATGAACTTAAAATATTAACGGGTTAATTAAATAATAAGTTAGTCTCATATTATCAATATGCTTATAAAAACTCTAAGAGAAAAATTAGTTGAGTTAACTAAATAGTTAGCTAACCTCCAATTTATGTTATTGTTTGAAAATAGGAGTTGAATTATGAGTAGAGAAAAGTTAATATAATTTTATTAGTGGATAAAGTTATTTATGAGATGATAAACACTTTAGTATCAAAGGTAGTATGATTATTGAATAACTAATGTAACCATGAGGTCAAATTAAGAAATTCAAAGTTTAGGATGATAATAGGGAGTTGAGGGAATTGATTAGCAGTATTATATGAGGAAATTAATAAAATTTGGGTAGTCAATTTGATAAAATGAGAATTCGGGGGTAAAAGTGTAAAATTTTGAGAAATTTTCGACAATTTGAGGTTTTTTGAAAAATTGGGATCGAATTATAATTAAAGGGAAACTTAGAACTTGAGTGGAAATAAGAGAACCTTAAGAACTTAATTAAGAATAAAGGGGGTATGGATGGCCTAAATGCAAAAATATGAAATTTAGGGATCTAAATTCAATTTAGGCGTAATTGACAGACTTATGTGCGGAAATGAGGTTTTATATACCAAATCCCCTTATATGATTACTCAGATCCTGTAAGAAGTGCGTGTCTGAGTACTTGTGCAGATGAGCAAGTTGCAGATCAGAATCTAGCCAAGATGAATGCATTACGGTTACCGGATGAGTGATAATTTTTTGCATTAGTTTCAGTTGGGATGATAAACAATACTTTAAATTTGAAAACCATTTTTCCAAAAATAGTCTCCCATGATTGTCTAACATTGCTTAAAATTTTTGAAAGTCATTTCCAAGAAGAGCTAGGGATGCTTCAATGGGCCCAAGGCAAATGTGCATAGGCTTATGCCCGTTGAAAATTTGTCGAGTAATGAGCCTACGAAAATCCCCATAATTGATAAATTGTGTGTTATGACTATCGAGTACAGGGTCGGGTTGTTGAGCTCATTGGGCTAGCATATACTACACTGAAGCCGGGTCGTCGGACTCATTGGGCGGGTGGTCATTGGGTCGAAGCCGGGCCAGCGGACCCGTTGGGCCGATAGCACCAAAGATAAATGACCTGATTAAAAGACTTGTGATTGTGAATGCTGGTATGCGGAACACTCGAGGGACCCGGTATGGGGTAGTATCGGTTCCAAGGGCTACTGTAAACCCTGCCCTTGGAGTTAAGGAAAAACTAGGAAAGAATCAGTCAACCCTAGTGAGAAAACCAAACTAGTTCACAAACCCCGACCACTAGAGAACTGGAAAATTGAGAAATTTAAAACTCTCGAGTTACCCAAAGAGTCATAAAGAACTTGAAAAGGGACTATAGGACAATTTGGGAAAGAAAATCAGACCGATTCATGTGAGTTGGATCCAAATCGGATTGAACCGGTTTGGACTAGTTTGAACCATTATTGAACCGGATGCTAAATTCATTTTTCTAGGTGGCTTAGAAAATTCAAATTGGAGAATAGGAAACCATTGGATAGAAAATGAATTTTAAAAATTTTAATTTTGAACAACTCGGTCGAATCGGGCATGAACTGACCGGTTTAAGCGTTGAACCCAGTTCGGATCGGTCTGGTCTGATTTGAAATAGTGTCGTCTTCTTCCTTCAGATGGCAACATTGTTCACTTACCAGAAAATTGAGCAGTGCCAGTGGAAAGGACGGCCAAAGAGTCACCGAGCTCCCTATAAAAGAGCCCATCTCCATTCATCCTCCATACACTTGAAAACTTCACTCTCTCTCAACTACTTAGTTTTCAGATGAAGCTCGAATGAGAGCTCCAACATAGGGATTTTTTTAGCCAAAGAAGGTGTGGTCGGGTTCCTTAGACTTAGGGGGAAGTCAGCTACCCGATGGTAGTCTCCAATTGCTCCGAGGATTGCCGAGGAAGCGCTAGCGTGATCGAATAGTGAAGCAGCTCTAGCGGACCGAAGCTGCCCTATTTCTATCAAGATGAAATTGATCAATTTGAGCCCTACTCAGGACAAACCAAGCTCTCCCAACACTCCCTCAGCCCTCATACAACTAAATTAGAACGAAAAGGTAAGCCAATTTGGCTCCTCTTTGTAATTTTCGATTAGTGTTAGAGAGAGAACTGACAAAACTTGACTGATCAAATTCTCCCTTAATTCGACATGAATTAAGGTGATTCTTGATCCTAGGAATAACCTCAGGATGAGAGCTATCTGCCCAGATCGAAAGCTCAGACCGCCACACCCCCTATGGTAAGCTTTCGAAGCATTCTCTCTCTAAGTCCAGTTTTCTGGCGAAGCTCCATTTCAGCTCGTTCCAGAATCAATTCATACGATTCAAAGCTCAATTGAATCGTGTAAACCCCGCTTTTTGGAGTTAAGGAAAACCGGGAAAGAACCGGTCAAACTGAGTGAGAAAACCGAACCGGTTCATAAACTTGATTATTGAGGAATGGGAAAATTAGAGAAATTTCAACTCCCTTGTGACCCAAAAAGATTTATAAAACTTGGGAAGGAACCTTAGAACCAAGTGGGAGAGAAAAACCGGATCAGTTTGGGTGAATCGGACTCGAACCGGATTGAAACGGTTTATGAACCAAGCTGGTTTATGAACCGGAACCGAGAGAGAGAGGGCAAATCGGGTAATATATGGACCCCAAGTGACCTAAAGAGTCAAATAAGTCATGAAAAATGGACTTTGGGATGAATGGGGGATGAAAACCAAACCAGTTTAGGTGAACCATATCAGAACCAGATTGAACTGGTTTGGACTGGTTTGAACTACTATTGAACCATATGCTAAATTCATTTTTCTAGGTGGCTTAAAAATTCAAATTTGAGATTTGAGGCCACCATTGGATAGAAAATGAATTTAGAAATTTTTAGATTTGAAAAATTCGGTCGAATCGAGGGTGAACCGGCTGGTTTATGCTTTAAACCCGGTTTGGACCGATCTAGTCCGGTTCAGAACAATGTTGTCTCCTTCCTTTAGATGATAACACTATTCACTCGCCGAAAAATCGAAGCAGCACCGGTGAAGAGGAAATATTTCCGTTTAGTACGTTTAAAGCCTTCAATGACTATCATAAATGTGACAAATGGACGACCGATAAGTCCCGAGCTCCCTATATAAAGAGCCCCTCTCCATTCATCCTCTCCACACCTGAAAATCTCACTTTCTCTCAGCTGCTTAGTTTTTCGGCAAAGCTCGAACCAGAGCTTCGATATAGGGTATTTCTGAGGCAAAGGAGAAATGGTTGGGTTCCTTAGAACTGGGGAGAAGTCAACTACACAGTGGTAACATCCATTCGCTCCGAGGGTCACCGGAGAAGCGTGGTGTGATCAAATAGTGAAGTAGCTCCAGTGGACCGAAGTTGCCATATTTCAGCCAAGCTCTCCCAACACCTCCTCAGCCCTTCTATGGCTGAATTAGGATTGAAAGGTAAGTCAATTCGGCTCCCTTCTGCAATTTCCGACCGGTGCTAGAGAGAGAGCCGACATAATTTTGACTATAGAATTCTAATCCAATTCGGTATCAATTGATGCAATTCTTGATCATAGGAGGAACCTCAGGAGTAGAGTTATCTGCCCTGATTGGAAGCTCGGACCACCATTCCCTCACCGATGAGCAATTGGAGCTTTCTCTCACTACGTTATGTTTTTCGATGAAGCTTCGTTTGAGCTCGTTCTGGCATCAAAACTTACGATTCAAAGTGCTATTGAATCGTATGAAGCTGTAGAAACTCAATTTTAACTTAAATTTCAACAATTAGAAGTGTTTGATCGGTCAATTTGATAAAATTAAATTCGGCTGTTTTAGGGAGTTGAAATTGGGGATTTCAAAAATTCGAAGGACTAGAATGTAATATTATATAATTGAGTGTCAATTGGGCATGATAAGAATGTTAGAGGACCAATTGAGCAATTTTAGAATTTTTGGGATAAAAACTTACCATTTTTGTAAAGGAAGGGAAAAATGGTAATTTTGAAAATTTTGGGGGCCAAATTAGGAATTTGAGAAACTTGAACCGCTTTTTATGAAATATAAATTGAGGTCCCAAGTGAGATTTTAAAAGTTTTGGGACTCAATTAAGGGAAAACCGACAATTGGGTTCTCAATTAAGTGATCAAGCCATGTTAATTTCGTGTAGGAACACGAGACATCGGGAATGCTAGCTGAGGTTAAGCTCGCAAGGGACGAAAACCGACTGAGTGGAATTTCACCGCACAATCGGTTGAGTGAGATTTTTATATCATACCCGGTTGGGATGATAAGTAACTTGAAATTGAAAACCCACTGCTAAGTGGTATTTTAAACATCACAACTTAGAGGAGTGTTGTGAAAATGACACGAAAAAACTAATTACCGGTTGTAAGTAGATCATACCCAGTTGGTATGATAAAACTTCATCGGAGGAAGTGGAAAACCCATTTATCGGTTATGAGTAGAGATGTCCTAATACTCGATTGGTATGATGGACAGTTAAAAATATATTTTTTCCAGAAGTGCTCTCCACTAACTGTGTGCCACTGCTTAAACCATTTGGTAAACCTTCTTAACGGGAGCTCGAATAGCTCTGTTAGGCTGGAAGCCTCGGTTTTGGAACTTGGGGGCTATTATGCCCAATTTTGAAAATCTCGAACAGTGGGCCCTAGGCCAGTTGGCACAAGCAAGAGCTCGTAAACAAATATGAATTTATATGCCATGAGAACTTAAATAAGTGAATTGTTTGGCCATGGTACCAAGACAGGACCGACATACTTAGTCAACTAGTGGTAGTGCGGCATGATAGGTCTCCGGACCAATCAAGACAAACAACTACAAGTTGAGTTGAGGGTCAGGGCTGTTGGACCAATGACACCACAGATTATATGGCATGATGTGAAAATATTGATTGTGCATGCACTGTGTTTACGGGACCTTCAAGATGCCCAAGAGGGGTAGTGATGTGTCCTAGGGCCCTGGACGACTTGGTGGATATAAGGGCACTTAGTCATACCAGGAGGCCTTGCAAAGCTCGACGTAGCTTCAAGCGCACGAGACTGGGGTGGGGTAGGGATGAGGTCTCTATCCTCATACGGATACAGAGATTTGTTATGGGATTGAGGGTCGAATGTCATGAACATCCACTCATTCTTAGGGTAGAAGTGGACGTACTTCTATCTAGGTGGCTGGTAGAGTCGCTCTGATGCCACAAGTGGGTTCGGTGGACGTACTAGCCTACGATTGTGTGATTGACCTTCATGATGAAGGATGTGTTTGTAAAAACTGAGATTTTAAAGCGGAGAAAATTTAAAGGAATTAAGGAGTCTGGCACACTCCAACTCAAAAACATTTTTTTGAAAACTCCATTTTTAAAATACCCATTCACCAAGTTGTAGAAACTCACCCCTCTTTTCTATTTTTTTTCAGGAAAAGAGAAAATGACTACGAATAACATCGAGCCTTACCCTCTGTTAGGTATGCTTAATTTCTCTTAATCTTATATTTTATTTTATATATGTCTTTCTAGGGAACAAAGTGGAAAATATGCATGGCTCCTCTCGAGTGAAAGAAGGGGGAAACTACTCTTGAACTAGGAGAGCGGCAGGTTGTTCACGGGGATCCGACCAACCTGGGTTGGGGCGTGACAACTAGAGTGGTATTAGAGCCTAGTTCCCTTGAAACATTATCAATATTATGCCCTAACATTAACCCAACTCTAAACTATCGTGTAGGAAGGAGAGTCCCTAGGAAATTCGCAGTGAAATCTAGTCCTCCACCTATAACCTCGAAAAAGACATCCAACCCAAGGGAGAAAGTCATACAGAGGTTTCTAAAGGGCGAGAAAAGGTTGTCCAAGGACATGGTGGAAGACTATTGAAAACTAGTAGGAGCATTACTAGAATCGGAATGCATCATATACCCTCCTCCGAGACAAGAGGAACTAGCATCACCTCCTAGAAGTCCAACACCTCCTCCTCTAGTCCCACAACAACTGGAAGGGAATTCCACCAAGAAAGAGGCCTGGGATAATTATTGGGATGTGTATGCTACTTTCATGAAGGTCTACCAAGTACCTCCACCTACTCAACCTAGTTTCAATCCCTCCCAATGGGTGAAGTGGACTTATGAGTGTGAGGTTGAGGTACTAAGGCGGTACAGATTAGAGGCCATACATGAAATTCGTCCTATTAGGGAAAGCGAATGGACCCCAATCAGTTCCTCAAAGCCTTCTGACCAAGAGTCTCATAATTGTTCTATGGTTAACTCTAGTCCTATGACCCCAAGGGATTAGGGGGTAGAGAATTTCTGTAATAAGCCAAATTATGGCAAGAAAAATATTTTTTGAATGAATGAAAGTAAAAGTTTTATTAAAACTTCTGAGTTATTCAGAACAAAAGAGTATGATAATTAAAATATAAATAGGAAACCATCTAAGGAAGAAAATACGAGTAAATCTCAACCTTTAAGACTTGCTCTTAGAATACGATAAGGAAGAATCCATCTAAGAAATATCTTAAGAAAAAAAAGAGAAGGAAAACAATCATCAAGGAGTACAAGATCATGAAAAGTCCAAGGAGTTAAAAATAAGCTTAGAGAATAAGAAGTAAGGAAAAACAAGGGGGGGGGGGGGGGAGGGTAGAACATTCCAAAAGGAACCACATGAATGTCAGAAAGAAAAAGAAATAGAGACCATCAAGGAAAGATGCGAAGAAAATAAGAATAACAGGAAGGCTTGGGTATTAAAAAAACTACATAATAAATTTAGATACAATTTCTTAAGAACTCTATAAGAGAGAAATACTTGGGGAAGGCAAAGGTATGAATCAAAAGAGGAACAGAAACAGGAGTGGATAAGTCATATAAGACCCTTAAGTCAGGAGAAGATTTAGAAGAATGGATTTCTAAAGAACGGTAAGATGATTAAACAAAAAGGAAGTCCTAGAATGGAAGATACAAGAAGGAGGAAGCTTCAAGTCAAGACAATCAATCGAAGGAATGTTACAAAACCAGAGTTGAAATAAGGTTCTTAGTAAGAAGTACGAGTGGCTAAGCGAGTGTGTTAGGAGGTTGAGCGTGATCTACTACGAAAAGATTTGGAAACACAAATAGAAACTCTAGGCGAATCCAATTTAAGGATATAACTTATATGGACCAAGGCATTTGGAGAAGTAAACGAGGTCTAATAAGAGATGGGAGTAGTAAAAGAATACTAACTAACCAAGACAAAGAGAGGGATACTAAGGACACGAAGACACAGAAGGTTTGGACACAATAAGGATGAGAAGTTCACCTTAAAGGAATAAACAAATATTGGAGTAAGTGGGAATGAAGAAAGTTAAACAGAAGGTAATCATGGATCCAAAGAGTAAAAGTAAGCTAGTGAAGATATTGACAAAAGACACTCCAAAAATTTAATGATTTCAATGGTAAAACTAGAAGGAAATCCCGAGAGGAAGGGAATTTGAAGCTCACCAGAGAAAGAAATCTTGGGAAGATGTGGGTGTACCAATGAAGAGGAGATGGAACCAACGAAATAAGAAATAGATTAAGCTTCTCAAGAACAAGATACTAGAGATGAAAGGATCAAGTACAAGGAGAGGGAAATTGTAAAGATTCAAAGGGATAAGTCAAACTCAAGTAACATGTAAATAGGAGGACAACATAAAAAGATGTCATACGAGTAAGAAAGGAACTAACTCTAAATAAAGAATAGTGGGAGGAACATTGATGGGAGTAAGAATAAAATTGGAAAGAGAAGAGATCTTAAAGAGGAAGGGCACTAGTGGGAATGAGAAATGAAGTAAGAGATAAAAAATTTTAATATGTCAGCGAGTATCATAAAGTTCAAGGATTTGAAGTTCGAATGACCAAATAAAAAAGTTCGGAGAAGACGAATAAGTATGAAAACCAATACGACTATAGGGACGTAAAGTCAAAGACATCAGGAAGAATGCCATGCGGCAAGGGGCAGGTAAACCCAACTAACTCAAGGAAATACGACTCGGGGAAGAAAAGTTCTATGAGTATGGCATAATGAAGTCAAGCACAAAAGTGATAACCAAAGAATGAGGAAAGTATCCATGCGGGATGAAGAAGTGATAAACGCCAAAGTCTGTGAAAAATAAAATGATTGGAACTCATAATTCTGAAATTTTTTAGAAAGAGAAGTTTGGAATGGGAAATGGTGCCTTGGGAAGGAAGATGTAACTAAAGGAAATGATCCTAGTTCTTCAAGGAAGACATTCTCGGCTAAATTAAATTACAAGAAATGAGGGAAGGATGTGAAGGAGGCTAAAATCTTAGGTATGTAATGAAAGGGATAAACAGAAATAACCAAGAAGTTTGTAAGACGATAAAATAGAAAAATTTTCATAAAAATAAAAGATTATGCCAATACGCAAATAGTGTGAAATAAGTTTTGGGGACAAAACTCCTAAAAGGAGGGGAGAGTTGTAGACCCCGCCTTTTGGGGTTAAGGAAAACCAAGAAAGAACCGATCAAATCGAGTGAGAAAATCGAACCAGTTCATAAACTTGATTATTGAGGAATGGGCAAATTAGAGAAATTTCAACTCACTTGTGATCCAAAAAGATTTATAAAACTTGGGAAGGAACCTTAGAAACAAGTGGGAGAGAAAAACTGGATCAGTTCGGGTGAACTGAACCCGAATCGGTTTAGGAACCAAGTCAATTTATGAACCTGAACCAATAGATAGAGGGCAAACTGAGTAATATATAGATCACAAGTGACCTAAAGAATCACATAAGTTATGAAAAATGGACTTTAGGATGAATGGGGGATGAAAACCAAACCGGTTCAGTTGAACCAGTTTTGACCGGTTTGAACTACTATTGAATCGGATGTTAAATTCATTTTTCTAGGTGGCTTAAAAAAATTTAAATTTGAGATTTAAGGCCACCATTGGATAGAAAATGAATTTAGAAATTTTTATATTTAAAAAATTCGGTCGAATTGGGGGTGAACCTGCCGATTTAAGCTTTAAACCCGATTTGGAACAGTGTCATCTTGTTCATTCAAATAATAACACTGTTCACTCGTCAAAAAATCAAAGCAGCACCAATAAAGAGAAAACATTTCCGTTCCGTACGTTTCAAGCCTTTAATAACTGTCGTAAAGATATCAAATGGATGGTCGATGAGTCCCCGAGCTCCCTCTATAAAGAGCCCCTCTCCATTCATCCTCTCTACACCTAAAAATCTCACTCTCGCTCAGTTGCTTAGTTTTTCGACGAAGCTCAAACCAGAGCTCCAATATAAGGTCATTTCTAAGCCAAAGGAGGTGTGGTCGGGTTCCTTATAACCAGGAAGAAGTCAGCTACACTGTGGTAACATCCATTCGGTTTGAGGGTCGCCGGAGAAGCGCTAGTGTGATCAAATAGTGAAGCAGCTACGGTGGACCGAAGCTGCCTTATTTCGGCCGAGCTGAAATTGGCCGATTCGAGCCATTCTTAGACCAAACCAAGCTCTCCCAACACCTACTCATCCCTTCTACGACTAAATTTGTACTGAAAGGTAAGCCAATTCGACTCTCTTCTGCAATTTCTAACCGGTGCTCGAGAGAGAGCCAGTAGAATTTTGATGACAAAATTCTAATCCAATTTGGCATCAATCCATGCAATTCTTGATCCTAGGAAAAATCTTAGGAGGAGAGCTATCTGCCCTAATTGGAAGCTCGGACCACCGCGTCCTCGCCCGTGAGCAATTGAAGCTTTCTCTCTCTACGTTCTATTTTCCGGCGAAGCCCCATTTGAGCTCATTCCAATATCAAAACTTACTATTTAAAGTTCTATTGAATCATATGAAGATGTAGAAACTCAATTTTAACTTCAATTTCAACAATTAGAAGTGTTTCATCGGTCAATTTGATGAAATCAAATTCGACTGTGTTAGGGAGTTGAAAATGGGGAAAAATTGGGGATTTTAAAAAATTCTAAGGACCATAATGCAATTTTATAAAATTGAGGATCAATTGGGTATGATAAGAATGTTAGAGGATCAATTGAGCAATTTTAGAATTTTTGGGGTAAAAACTTATCAATTTTGTAAAGGAAGGGCAAAATGGTAATTTTGGAAAATTTGGGGGCCAAATTGGAAATTTGAGAAACTTGAACTCATTTTTATGAAATTGAGTAAATTGAGGTCCCAAGTGAGATTTTAAAAGTTTCGGGACTCAATTTAGGGAAAAACTGGCAATTGGGGCCTAAAGTAAAAGGAAAAATAACTTTAGGAACAAATTTGTAAATATTGGAAAAACTATGAATTTAGTCATTTATATTGAATGAAGTGATCGAGCCAGATGATAATGAACAACAATGTTAATTTCATGTAGGAATACGAGACATCGGGAATGCCAGTTGAGGTTAAGCTCGCAAGGGACGAAAACCAACTAAGTGGAATTTCACTACACAATCGAGTGAGTGGGATTTTTATATCATTCCCAGTTGGGATGATAAGTACCTCGAAATTGAAAATACACTACTAAGTGGTATTTTAAACATCACAACTTAGAGGAGTGATGTGAAAATGACACAAAAAAACTACTTATTGGTTGTAAGTATATTATACTCAGTTGGTATGATAAAACTTCATCGGAGGAAGTGGAAAACCCATTCATCAGTTATGAGCGGAGATGTCCTCATACTTGATTGGTATGATAGACA
Source organism: Trapa incisa (assembly GCA_030064435.1). Lineage (NCBI taxonomy): Eukaryota > Viridiplantae > Streptophyta > Magnoliopsida > Myrtales > Lythraceae > Trapa > Trapa incisa. The sequence goes on along the minus strand of CM057770.1, from coordinate 2,722,351 downwards.
GTTAAAAATATATTTTTGTCGGAAGTGCTCTCCCCTGACTGTGTGACACTGCTTAAACCATTTGAGAGACCTTTTTGGCAGGAGCTCGAATAGCTCTATTAGGCTGGAAGCCTTGGTTTTGGAACTTGGGGGCTATTATGCCCAATTTTGAAAATCTTGATCAGTGGGCCCTAAGCTAGTTGGCACGAGGAGGAACTCATAAACAAACATGAATTTATATGCCATGAAAACTTGAATAAGTGAATTGTTTGACCATGGTACCAAGACATGACATACATACTCAGTCAACTAGCGGTAGTGCGACATAACAAGTCTTCGGACCAGTCAAGACAAAGAACTCCAGGTTGAGTTGAGGGTCGGGGCCATTGGACTAGTGGCACTGCAGATTATATGGCATGATGTGAAAATATTGATTGTGCATGGAATGTGTTTACGATACCTTCAAAATGCCTAAGAGGGGTAGTGATGTGTCCTAGGACCTTGGATGACCTGGTTGATATAAGGGTAGTTAGTCATACCAGGAGGCCTTGCGAAGCTCGACGTAGCTTTGAGCGCATGAGACTGGGGTGGGGTCGGATATCCTCATACGGACACAGAGATTTGTTACAGGATTGAGGGTCGGATGTCGTGAATATCCACTCATTCTCAGGGTAGAAGTGGACGTACTTTTATCTAGGTGGCCGGTAAAGTCACTCTGACGCCACAAGTGGGTTTAGTGGACGTACTAGCCTGTGATTGTGCGATTGCCCTTCATGATGAAGGATGTGTTTTTGAAAACTGAGATTTTAAAGCGGAGAAAATTTAAAGGAATTAAGGAGTTTGTCACACTTCGACTCAAAAATATTTTTTTTTGAAAACTTCATTTTTAAAGTACCCATTTAGTGAGTTGTAGAAACTCACCCCTCTTTTCTACACCTTTTCAAGAAAAGAGAAAATAACTAGGAATAACATCGAGCCTTACCCTCAGTCAGGTACGCTTAATTTCTCTTAAACTTGCATTTTATTTGATATATGTTTTTACAGGGAACAAGGCCGAAAATACCCATGGCTCCTCTCAAGTGAAAGAAGGGGAAAACTCCTCTTGAACTGGGAGAGCGGCGAGTTGTTCACGGGGATCCGATCAAACTGGTTCGGGGTGTGACAAATTGTATGGATGTGTAGGAACTTGATTTTAACCTTAGTTTCAACAATTGACCTCGAATGATCGGTCAATTTGATGAAATCAAATTCGGCCAAGTTGAAAGGGGGAAATTGGTGGAAAAGTTTTAGGAAATTTGGTTTTTTTTTTTTGTAAAATTGAGGGACTAAAGTGAAATTTCCCAAAATTGAGGGCCAATTGGCCATGAAAAAGATATTGGAAGACCAATTGGTCACTTTTTAGAATTTTTGGGATTAGACTTACCATTTTTGTAAAGTAGAGGCAAAATGATAATTTTTGAAAAGTTGGGGACCAAATTAGAAATTTGGGAAACTTGAACCCCTTTTGTGATTTTGAATAAATTGAGGCCCCAAAGTGAATTTTAGAAGTTTCGGGACTCAATTTTGGGAAAATTGGCATTAGGGACCTAAATAAAAATAATTAAAAGTTGGTCATTTTATTCATTTGTGATAAATGAAGGCTATTATGTCAAAGGTTAATGAACAAGGATATTCATATTGTGTAGGAACATGAAGTACCAGGAACGCCAACAAGGATAAGCTCGCATAAGGTAAAGAGTCGATTAAGAGAAAACATACACTGCACTTATCGGGTGGGTGGGAATTTTTACATCATACCCGATTGAGATGATGAGTAACTCGGAATGAAAAACCACTACTAAGTAAAATTTTAAACAACACGCCTGGATGGGGAGACGTGGAAATTATGCAAAAAAACTAATTAGCAGTTGTAAGTATATCATACCTGGTTGGTATGATGAACTTCTTGTAAGGAAGTGGAAAAATCATTTACCAATTGTAAATGGAGATGTCATCACACTCAGTTGGTGTGATCGACGAGTGAAAAATTTTTTGGAGACCTTCTTGATGGGAGCTTGAATAGCTCAATTAGGCTATAGGCCTCGGTGTTAGAACTTGGGGGCTAAAATGCCCGATTTTGAAAATCTCGTATAGTGGACCCAAGGCTAGTTGGCACAAGTAGGAGCTTGTAAACAAAGATGATGTTAAGCCATCAAAATTTTAATGAATGATGTGATTTCACCATAGTACCAAGACATGATCGACAATACTCGATGGACTAGCGACAGTGCATTAAGGACAGGTTGATGGACCGACCTAGACAAATAGCTGTAGGTTGGGTTGAGGGTTAGGGCCGTTGGACTAGTGGCCCTAAAGATTAATAGCTATGGGGAATAACTATTGTGAATGTTTGTCTTTATTATGAGCAGTTTTCTTCTTTGTTTTAAGACCTTAATTTTCAGGTGCCAAAGATTAATGACTTATATGAAAAATTATTGTTTGTGCATGCACTGAGGTTCAGGGCCATCAAGATGCCCAAGAGGGGTAGTGATGCGTCCTAGAGGCTACTAGACGACATGATGGAGATAAGGGTAGTTTGTCATGCTAGCTATCACGGAAGCTCAACTTACCTTCATCCACATGAGACCGGGGTGGGGTCGAGATGAGATCTCTGTCCTCATACAGACATTGAGTTTCTTTTTAGGTTTGAGGGTTGGATGTTGTGAACATCCACTCATTCCTAGGATAGAAGTGGGCGGGCTTCTATCTAGGTGGCCAGTAAAGTCGCCCCGACGCTACAAGTGGGTGCAGTGGACGGGTTGCCCTACGAATGTGTGATCCCATCATAATGAAGGGTGTGTGTTGGTTGCTAAACACACTATTTGTGGTTAATGATGAGTAATGCTTTTGAAAACTAAGAAATTGAGAAAGAAATATTTTTAATAGAAATAAGGAGTCTAACACACTCCAATTCAAAAACTATTTTATTAAAAAAAATTTAATACTTATTCACTGAGTTGTAGAAACTCACCCACCCTTTTCAGGAATAGAGAAATGACTAGGGATAACACCGGGATTTACCCTCTATCAAGTATGCTTAAATTCCTTTTAAGCTTGCATTTTGTTTGATATATGTTATTACATGGAACATAGTTGTAAATTTTGCATGGCTCCTCTTGATTAAAGAATGGGGAAAACCCTTCTTGAACCAAGAGAGCGGTGGGTTGATAACAGGGGTCCGACCAAACCGAGTCAGGGCGTGACAGCTACTAGACGACCCAAGGACCATAAGGGAAGTTCGTCGTCCAGTGTGTGAGGAAGCTTAGTGAGCTTCATGCGCATGGAGATCAAGGAAGAATGAGGAGATGTCTCATCCCACTATAGCGGACACAAAGAATATTGGGGTATGAGTGATGGGCGGTAAGCTCACTCAGACTTGTTGTAAAAGGTGAGACATTCTATCAAGGGTGGTTGGTAAATGCGCTTCGAACCACAAGTGGAGTAGTTGAGAACTACTTTACGATGGTGTGAACCATTTTATGATGAAAGGGTGGGTGTTGAGTGATGTGAATCCGACTAAAGAGAGTACGAATTCACAAGTTCAATAAACCAGACCTGCAATGGAGCTGAACACTTTGTCACCAAATGGGATAAATGATCACTTGAGACTTCAAGAGGGCCCAATCACAAGGTTAAGGGGCTAAAAGATTCAAAGAAGCTTTATATGGGCTGATTAAAGAGATTGCTGAATATTCAAATAGAAGCCCAAATGAAGAGCCCAAGATGAGCCCAAGAGAAGGTCCAGATTTAATTAATAAGGAGAGATTTATAAATATAATAAATCTCTTAGGATAATATTAGGTGGTTAGATTAGATAAGGTTAGCTTATAACCATAATAGATTTTTTTCCTCATTATGTGGGTCATTCGGTTGTTTTCTAAGCCTATAAAAGGCATACTCCACAGCATTGGAGACACACTTTGGAATTTATATCTTGTGAGGTTTTGTCTTCTTTCTATCTTGAAAGAGCTTTTGAACTTATTAGGTTTTTACCTGTGGCGTTCAAGCAATCAAGACTTATCACCCGAGGTTTTCTAAGAGTTCTTCTTAGAGGATTTGGGTGTGGCATTTACATATCACATACCTTGTTTCTCACATAAACAAGGTATATTCCATCTTTTCGCACTTGTGTCGTGAAAGTCTTGGGATTGTTGCCATATTTGGTGTAGGGTGTCGTCAGCATATTGGCGAGGTTCGCATTATTGAGTGACAAACAACATAGTTGTGAATAATGAGACTACACGAAAATGTTTTCTTATAGTATGCCGTAGAAATTTTTCCTTCACTAAGTTATGAAACTCATCCCCTCCCTTAAATTCCTTTTAGGGAAATTTCGCACCAAGTAGAGTTGAAGCTCGAAGATAAACTGAATCTCCAAGGTAATTATATTTAAGACACCTTTTTTGGAAAATATTTGTACTAGTAAGTATTTACCTTTTTTGAACCATTTTGGTAAAAGTACCATTATGACCAAGTAAAAGGTGGCAGTTTGATCACAAGAATCCAACCAAATTGGGTTGTGGCGTGATACTTCTGTTATTTCCTTCGACCTATCAAATATTATACCTATATTTGGCCATATTTGCCAAAATACTTAAAAATCTCTAATTTCCCATTTAGATACTTAACTTTTCCAAAGTTTGCATTGTATTACTTAAGTTGATTAAAATTACCATTTTGCTCCTACTTATTAAAACTCTCTCATTTTAGATCATATACTTACCAAGTCTCTCATTTGAATTCTCAAATTTCTTTTAGACTTAAAAGTAATTTTACCCCTCTTTTACAAAAAATGATGGTTTTGCCCCAAAATTTTTTAAAATAACTTTACATATTTTCATTTGTCTCAAAATCACCTCATAACTCCTTAAACTACCTTTTGGGACTATTTCTACAAGTTTCTCTATTTTTGCAAGTTACCCTCAAACTATTCAAAATTTGTACTTTAGTCTCCGAACTTTGAAAATCAACTAAACTAACTTGTATTTTCACAAATTACTTCTACATAGTTTTATTATACTCCTAATGGCTCGTCGGAGGAGTGAAGGGTCTTAACTCGAGTGAATTTGGCCATTTTCCACAACTAGCCCAAATAGAGGTACTAGAGGAATTGTCAGAAATTTCTCAATAGAGACAACTAGAGAGGTGGTTGTAGTTGAGACATTTTGAAGTCATGGTCCTAACAAGTCGTTATGTAGGGGTGATCGCTAAGTGGTTGCTGGAGTTGGGAGAATTTGTGCCTTGATTGGTCGTAGTGGGGTGTAGCCAAACATACCCAATAGTGGAAATCAACTCGTGGTGTCTAATTCTCCCCTTGTTGGAGGTCAATCCTTGCTAGTGGGAGGTAGAGGGGAGATAAGTGATCACTTTGGCACTAGTGTCTACTATAGTGGTGGTCAGAGGTGACATAATTTGGCCCCACAAGGGCGACGACAACATAGATTTTTTGTCTCATAAATAAAGTTAAGAAAACAACACTAGTGCGCCATTTTTTAGCCACTTACAAGTTGGGACATGGCCATATAACTCAATAAGAGCCCATTAGCGATATTTTGACACAACGATTACCTCATTTGATGGTCGGGTGAGGGAGAATTGCTCTTTTGATCACCGAGTGGTCGAGAGAGGTTCTATTATTAGTTTTTTTTTTTTACTTTAGATGCAAAATTCAGTCTTAGGAGGAGATGAAAACTCAATTACTCTTATATGAATGTTGGTATGAGAGTTCTCCGATTATCTCTATATTTTATTGCGTAAAATTTGGTAAAAATTTGATTTAATTGGAATGTTCTTTATTCAGGGCTATCAATTGCGTGTAGCCGCCCAAGGTCATGAGTCCAAGAGAGACTGCACACGGTTTTGTAAGTTGGGTCGACCCAACTCAGATTAATTCTTTTTTTTAATTTTAATTAAATTATATTTTTCCTTCTCGAACCCATTGCTAATTTAACATGAAATCTCAATACTGGTCATTTGAAAACTTACTTTTTCCAAAAATCCTAATTTATTTATTTAGGGTATCTTTCACTAATCCGATTTGATTTCAATTCGCGACTCGAGTTCTCATTCCCATTTAGAATCTTGATTTTCATTTGAATTTGATTTCCAATAACGATTCTAGTTTAATTTTTAATTCTAAGTTATATTACCAGTTTAAAATTTTATTACTGTTTAAATTTAATTTTTTATTCAATTAAAGTTAAATTTCGGTTACAAAAATTATGGTGCTAAACAATTAATTTAATAAAATGGTTGATTGTCCCCATAATGAGAAACTCTTTATTAGAATCTTGTTCATGTTCAATCACATCTAACACATGAGAAATCATCATGCAACCATTTAGAAGATATTTTTATCCAACTAGTATTTTAATAGGTGACAAAATTTCATATGTTTGATGTAGTTCACAACACCGTCCCTTGAATTTGGTAACCACTACCACTCAATTAAGACTATTTACCTATGCACAACCTCATCTAATTAATTTTTAAAATGAAAAATATACGATTAAAATGGAAATGATACATCATTAGACTTTCTCTTTGGTGGATTACATGAATAATAAATTATAGTTAATCATACCCTCTCATTTATTTTAAACTCAAGTAAAGTATTAATATTGACCTAAAAAATCAAATAATATCATATTTTTATTTATTTTAAAGAAACTTCTATTTTTTACATAATAAATTTAATTATATAATAATATTTGTACAATATATCAAATAAAATATTTTATAATTAATTTAATAATATATATTATATATGTATCCATTGAATAATAATAACGTAACTCGTTTTAAATATTATAATTTTTTTTATTTTTGCTCAACAGATATTATAATTTTATTTGAGTTCCTTACAAAAATTAATATTTAAATTAAATTAAAAGTATTATAGATGAAGTCGAATTAATAATGCACAAATAAATGGCAAACTAGGCCAACGGAAAATTGCCTCCTGGCGCAGCGCAAAAAAGGAAAAGAAGTCCAACCGCCCCCAAATGTCATCTGCATTGGGAAACTTATTTCCAGAGCTCGTAAAATTCATATCTTTCCCTCATCTAAGTGAACAGTAAGTAGTAGGCTCAACCCTTTTGATAGTCAATATTTAAAGTTTAATAGTAATTTTTAACTTCCAACTCATTTGATGGAGTAAATGTTTAGTACGGATGTCATTAAATCTGAACGCCGAATTAGAGCCGGAGTCTCCATACATTAGGCCTAGGTTAGGTTAGGTCCAAATCTACTAGACTAGATCTTTCAATGTATCGGGTCCTTACCTGAACTGTTAAGTTTTGGACTTAATTAGAGATGACATAAACTCAGTTCCAACCCACATAACTTAAATTTGGGTCATCCTTATTATAATAAATTTTGAAGATTCTGTAAAATCTAATTAAATTTTAAATTATACAAATAAATATATAATTATATTTTATTTGAATTATATGTTTATTGTTATTTATTTTTCTAACACTCAAACGAAGTCTTTAATTTGTGCGTCAAAACCATTAACTTGGGTGTGCGCAATTAACAAGTAGTCAAAGCCCGCAACCAGTAAAACCTCGTTAAATCCCCCGCTTGGTATAAAAACTGTATTTGCATGGAATTTCTATCTATTTATCTTATTTTATGATTAGATTGATATATTTTTCAAAAATATTTTGAAATATATGTAGTTATATGATATATTTCTATTCTAATTTTAATAGTTCGCTCACGTGCAATTTAATTGCAAGCATATGATAGTTACATGTTTATATGATATACTTAAAAAATAGGTGATGTGAATGATATGAAGTTTACATGAACTAAAATAAAAAAAACCCTAAAATTTTATATTAAAATATTATATAATTTTTCAGTTTTGTCATTCATTTTTACTCAATAGTATTTATTGATTAATCGATATAATAAAAGCTAATTTTGTTTTATAATACAATATATGCACCATACTAAATTAAAATAAAAATAACAAGGGTTAGAATTATAAATTTTTAAAATTTTTTTCACCAATAATTTGAACCTTTATAGATTAAGCTGCAAGGTTTACAAAAAAAAAACTAAAAATCATGCAATTGAAAGTAGATGTCTTGTATTTACTTGTGTAATGTACAAATTTCTCTTTTGGCGCATCTTTTTACCTTACTAGGTTATTGAAATGGATAAGGTAAATGGTGTGACACAATGATGAGTGAAATTCACCAATAATCGAATTTTTATTTACTTAATCTCATTTTTTTACTTAATATCTCTACAGGAAAGTATTTTAAAATTCATTATTTTCTAAACACATGCTTTTTGAAAAGAGCACACTATTATTTTATAAAATCTCAAAAAAAAATTTCAAATATATTCTTTAATTCTAGTTCAAACCAATCGAATTGGGACTAAACTGATCAATTTTTTATTTTGAGTTATCGGACATGGTCGGACTGGACAAGTAAACGGTACAACCGGTCAATGTCTCGTTGCTAGGTTAGCGCCCAATTAGCAGGTATGACCAATCAATGTGCGACACATGGCGAAGTGCACCCTGTTAGCCGATTAGTCAGTGCTTGGAAGCACTCACCAATCAGAGTGTTACACGTGTACTTAGTCAATGGTCAAAGGAGGAGAATCCACGTCAGCAATGATCAACCAATAGGAGAGTGGCACGTGTCCCCAGTCAATGGTCAATGTCAGAAAGGCCCATCAGCAAGACCGACCAATGAAGAGCTGACACATGGCAAGAATGCCACATCAACATCCGGCAACGATGTCGGAGAAACGACCGACCAATCAGATGTTGACATGTGGCAGATCCATGACAAATGACCTCAGTCAATCAGAGGCTGACACGTGGCAGTGGCATTGTTTGTCGGGAGGGAAAATCTTTCGCATTTAAATCAGCCAATCAGAGGGTGCCACGTGTCACAATCAACTGTTGACCGAACACACTTAGTAGGCAAGTTGGAATGAGCGATCAATGGGAGGCCACCACATGTCTGGTTAACGAGTCAAAGGTTGGCTAAGTTGTTGAGTAGGAAGCTATGTCAGCAAAGTTAGTCAATCACGGAGGGTCACGTGGCATGTCCACACATGCGAAGCTAACACGTGCGACATAGTGTCATCTTCTACCTTTGGCCTAAGCAAATAAGGCCGATAGGCTGACCGCCAGAATCCCGACGACCAGAAACTCCTTCCGATACAACCATAAATGAGCGAGATTGAGGCCGAGCGATTGATTAATGGATAGACATGTCGGTTCTCGAGTTCCCTATATAAAGAGCTACTCTTCATTCGTCCTATTCATCCCTCAAACGCATGGAGAAGAAGTGCCCAGTTCCCCGATAAAGCTCGAACCAGAGCTCTAACTTAAGCACTTTTCTCCACCTCCGAAGGTGAATTCGGGTTTTGTGGAATCCTAAGGAAGTCAGCTACATGACTGCATCCTCCATTCAGCTCGGGGATCGCCGGAGAAGCACCGGCAAGCTCCCACGGTACCTTCGCTCCTCGATTGTATGTAACCCGAATTGGTCGAGCTCAATTTGAGCCACCCTTAAGCCAATTTCGGCCAAACCAAGCTCCCAGACCACCCCTAGAGGTGCCCCGACCTTCCCTTAGCTATGTTGGTAAGTCCCCTCCGCCGCCCTTCATCAGAATTCACTGTTCATAATCAGTTTTGCCTAAAAACTCAATTGAGAAATTCACATTGCTTAGGCCGCCGATTGAGGCACGGTTTGATCCAAGAAGGATCCTGAGGAAGAGAGCAACTTAGAGGAAGCAAGAGCTATGATCACTGGATCCTCAACGATAAGTAATCAAATATTTCTCTCTATAAGGCGATTTTTCGGCGAAGCTCCATTCGAGCTCGTTTCTAAGTTGTTTTCAGCGTGCTAAATCTTGAAATGATTAGGGAGAAATAGGGAAGATGAATAAGATCATGAAAGGAGTCAATTACCTAAGTTTAACGGGTTAATTGAATGAAATGAGATTTCGAGGGTTAAAATACAAATTTTGGAAATTTTTGGCGATTTGGGGATTTTTGGAAACTTGGGGGTCGAAGTACAATTAAAGAAAAATTGAGAGACTTTTATGAAATTAACTCACAATTGAGGGCCAATTGGCAATTTGGATAAAATTGAGGGCAAATTGGTGATTTTTTGAAAATTGGGGACTAATTGATAATTTTGAAGAAATTAAGGATCAATTAGTAATTTTAAAAAAAATTAAGGACCCAATAGGAATATTGTAAACCTTAGGAACTTAATTAAAAATAAATTGAATATTAGGGATCTAATATCAAAATTATGAACTTTAGGGACCTATATGTAAATATTTGGAAGTAAGAGTTCTTTTATGTCAAACCTTTCTTATGTGAATACTCGAACCATGTAAGAATTGGTTGTATTAGTACTTGTGCAGAGTAGCACATCACTAGTTAGAATCTAGTTAAGATGAACAAGTAATAGTTTCCCGGTGAGTGGGGTTTCTAACATTATACTCGGTTGGGGATGATTAGTACCTTTTCTATTTTGAAACAAATAGGGCTCAAAGAATAGTTTTAGAAAGACTTGTGAGTGGGATTTCTAGAGTTATATCTGGTTGGGGTGATGAGTATCATTTTGGTTTTGAAACAAATAAGGCCCCAGGCCCAATTTTGGAAATACTTGTGAGTGGGATTTCTAAAATCATACCCGGTTTGGGTGATTAACACCATTTTCAATTTTAAAAATTATTTTTCAGGATTGGTCTCCCCTAACTGCGTGAAACTGTTTAAATATTTTGGGAGGCGTTTCGAATAAGGGTTGTAATAGCTTAAATAGGCATGAGGCCTCGGTTTTGAAACTAATAGAGCTCAAGTTCCAGTTTTGGAAAACTAGTGAAGTGGGCATAAGGCCAATGGACACCAGCCGAAGCCCGTTGACAAATAAGCTTATTAGATAAGAAATATTTTCATAACCGGTTAATTATGTGAACTGCCACTGCGCCGAAGTCGGGTCGTCAAACTCGTTAGGTTAGTAGCCATTGAACCGAAGCCAAGTCGTCGAACTCGTTAGCCTAGCGGTTATGAAGCCAAAGTCGAGTTGTTAGACTCATTAGGTCGGTAGCACCGAAGATGATGAACATAATTCATAAAACTATTGTTTGTGCATGCTATGAGTTCAGAACCATCGAGGCACCCGGTATGGGGTAGTATTGGTTCCAAAGGCTCGATAGGGTTCAACACTATCCCATACAGGGAGTATAAGGGAAGTCTATCGTCTAACATGTCGAGAAGCTTAGGTAGCTTCGTGCGCACAGAAATTGAGGTCAGAGGGGAGAGCTCTTGTCCCACTATAGCGGACACGGAGAAAAACAAGTTTGGGGACTTAGCAATTGATGCTCACACAAACTTGGGTAGAAGGTATCCCCTACTACCATGATAGATAATAAAAATAATATGAATCCACAAATGGAGCAGTCGAATAACTGTCTCTACGAACGCATGATCCATTTTGATAAAAAAAAAATGTGAATATGATTGTATGCTAAACCAATCCTGAAAAATGGGAAGCATTAAGATGTTTTTCTAAAAAGAAGAAAAAACCCACAAACATGTGAACAAGAAAGATAGGGATTATAAGTTCTTTTGAAAACTCATTTTAATACCCGCTAATTAAATTGTAGAACTCACTCTCTCCCTTTAAAACTTTTTTAGGAAAAATATGACCCTTAAAAAGTACGCCGCCAAGCCACCAAATCCAAGTATTTTATTTTTAAGCTATTAGTTTTGCATAATGTTATTACAGGGAACAATAATAGAAGATATGTCTCACTTCTCACGGTTTTGGGAGTGGTGACTCTTCCTAGACCAACGAAAGTGACAGTTTACTCGACCAAAACAGGTCGGGACATGACAACCAGATTTCCATAGCATTCGGCCTTGCTCGATTTGAGTAAGATTTAAGGGAGAATTAAATCGTTTAAGTCTCATATCGCGAGCTAACTAAAAATTTAATTGTAGTAGCTATATACCCACAATTGTGGTAATTCAAATTGTTTTATACTCTTAGAAAAGTTTTGTCTGTCCTAACTACCTTTTATGTGAATGAACAAAAATAATATAACTTTGGAGGATAGAATGTGAATGGACTATGCCCATTTGGTTTGCTAGTAATGGCATTAGAATTGAGAGTATTGAATGTAGTTATTTAGTTAGAAAGTTGAATTATACTTTTCAGTACAAGAACTTGATAAGAAAAACCAACATGATAATTTGTATACTTTAACCGGTTAATTTGGAAAGAATAGAATCATTCTTGTTTTGAACTAAGTCTTACCAAATTATTGGCTTGTAATTTCTAATGTTCGGGTAGCCTTAAGTGATACGAGTTCTCATGTAAGTATGATTCTCAATTCATTTAAACGAGTGAAGGAACCAGTGCCTCAAGATGTGTGGCATCCTCCCCATAAGGTTTATGGTTAAAATTAATAGTGATGGATAGTATAATCCTACTTTTGGTATTGCAGGATATGTTGCGAAGGATGGATAGCAGAAGGATGGATTCACATATTCAACCCGTTGGAAGTTGAAACTGTAATTGGAGTCCCTCAATCGTATAATATAAAATATTTTCAAAATCATAGTGAAAAAAAATCATTTTCAGTATTATGCTTGGAATTACTTTTATTAATGAAATTAATGGAATGAGTGAGTTAAACTTAACAATATGAAAATAAATAAAATTAGTAATATATAAACTAGAATACGTAGGGGCAATAATTCACAAATCTACCTTATTATATTTACAAAGACTATTTTATTAAATATTTAGGTGCCTAGTAACATTTCACTCAAAAGACTCCTAAAATGAAGTGTTAATTTCTAGTTTTCCTCTTGTAGAGTTGGGTGCGTGTAATTGTCACAAGAACAAAATTAAATTTTTATAATTTTAGAGCATCAAATATATTTTTTATTATTTAAGGGAGGATCAAGTGTGGGAAATGTGGACCAAGAGAGACATGTGTGAATATTGATATGATATTTGTAAAACTTAATTATGATTATTAATTAAAATATTGTTGAGAAATTGTATTAGAAATTTAATTATGAAAATTTCTTCTTAATATTATAAATATATTTTATAATGGATTTCAATTTCCCATTAAATATCAAGATATTATTGACTAAGATAACTAGTAAAATATTAAATCACACCAACAATTAATTTTTATTTTGGGGATGACAATGGATGAAAGGTTTTTTTAGCCAAAACAATAACATCTAATATTACTTAAACATAATCAAAACACTCATTAATTGTTTTCTACTCCAACAATTGTGCAAAAAAAAACTCCTACTCCAACATACTTAATGACTAGTCATGATTTAAACATGATATATAAATTTATTTTTTAATAAAATTTTAATTTAGATAGGTTTTAATATCAAATAATAGTTTAAAAACCTTTTTTTTAAAATAATTTTTTGTAAACTAAATTAAAAATGAATATAATTTTTATTCATGTACATGCGGAGGCAAGATTTGAATAAATGGCTTTAATATAATTTTAATAAATTAAGATTATATATAATATTTTAATTTTTTCAAATAATAATCTAATAACCTAACCTAATATTTTAATAAAAAAATCGTTTACTTTTGAATGGAAATATGAATACATTAATAATTTTGGCAGGTAAAAATCCATTTCAATTTCTTGATTAGAAAATGGGGCCATGACACACTCACAATTTGGAGTAGTCACACCACTTGCAAGAATATCCCTTCTTAATAATTGAGCAACTTGTCAAGCCAAAGTACTTGCAAGAATCAGCCAGCACCAAAGTCAAACATGGGCTTCCATGGCTGTTATGACTGAGCCTTGAGATATATGTCTCTCTCTTCTTTTGCCACAGCACATATAAGAGTGATGTTTATATTCCACAGGGCATGGAGGTTCCAGGTTCTTTCCCCGACAAAATTTTCAAATGTGTGGAGTTGACAAAGTACAAGCAAGCCCAAGAAAATTTGACCATTTAAAGTTCTGTCCCATGTTGTGCTTACCCAACTACTACCAAACAAGCTAAGTAGTTCCCACGTCTCCAGCAGATGGATCTCTCGCCGCTTCCGTCCTCCGTAGCAGTAGATGAATCTGCAGATACAGAAGGAGGACAGAAGAAAGAAGAAAAAGAAGAAGATGCGGACGGAGATGGAGGAGGGAGAGGAACATGGAAGCACGGAGCTTTCCACGTGGCCACCACCATCGCTACTCCCGCTGCTTATGCCCCTCTACCTTTTGCAGTCGCCTCCCTCGGCTGGTCCTTTGGTATGCAACTCCAATGCTTCACCGAGTGTTGAATTTTATGTGCAGAAATGGTCAGTACAGTCCAATTTTACCAAAGTCTAAACAGTTGAGCTATATGCCAAGAGTATGAACTTGGAATTATTGAGATGGAGATGCAATATGAGAATCACTTTTTTTCCTGTGTATAAGCTCTCAAGTGACAGTTTCCATGGTGGTTCTCAGGTGTGACCAGCCTTGTAAGTGGGACTCTGGCAACGTGGTACTCAAGCATACTCATTGCTTCTCTTTGGAAATGGAACGGGAAGAAGCATATCACATACAGAGATCTAGCCGAAAGTATATTTGGTTCGTGTTATATCCCCCTTCAACTGACAGCCTTTTACTCATTTCTACAAAAGTTGGCGTCAAATATGAGTTGCCTGCAAGAATTTTCTGACACCAGTTATGGATCAGCCACCATTAAGAGATACTAGAAATTCTCAATTAGTATTGCTGCATGAATTGTTCATACTGGTACTATTTCCTGAAGCTTCTTTGTCTCTCTCTCTCTGAAGGATTGTGGGGTTATTGGGGAATCGCATTCTTTCAACAGATCGCTTGCTTGGGGAATAATATTGCCGTTCAGATAGCTGCTGCTAGTAGCATGAAGGTAGGTCAGTACCATAAGGATAAACGCGGTTAATGGAAACGGGTGGTATGAATGTATGGTCTGTCTCTTGCACTTTTGATGTCTCTTAACTGATCAAACTTTTGCAGGCAGTTTACAAGTATTTCAAGGAGAACGGAATTCTGACTCTGCAACACTTCATTATCTTCTTTGGGGCCTTCGAACTGTTTCTATCGCAGCTCCCCAATATCCACTCCCTAAGGTTCCTAAATGCAATTTGCACATCAAGCACCATAGGCTTCGCTGCAACAACAATTGGGGTGACAATATATAATGGTAATCCTCCCAATGAATCTCTGATTCATTCGTGATGTTCAACAAAGTCTTCCTTTGTCATTGTGTTCCAACTGGTTGTCTATATCTGCTATGCAGGAAAAGAAATGGACAGAAATGCGGTCAGTTATATTGTCCAAGGAAGTTCCACGGGAAAAACGTTTGGAGCCTTTAATGCCCTCGGAGCCATTGCCTTCTCTTTCGGGGATGCTATGCTTCCTGAAATACAGGTAATTTTTATTGGTAGATGATATATTCCTGTTTACTGGATCCGTAATTTTCACCTTGAACAACAAGAATACGATTCTTCATCTACAGAACTAGCAACATGTTATGAGTAAAATTACAAAGGCTCTTTAGAATTAACGTTCTTCTTCTTCTTCTTCTTCTTCTTCTTCTTCTTCTTCTGTGCCAGAACACTATAAGGGAACCGGCAAGGAAGAATATGTACAAGGGTGTGTCGGCTGCTTATTGCATCATCGTCATCACCTACTGGCAGTTGGCCTTCTGTGGGTACTGGGCTTTCGGGTCGGATGTTCAACCTTATATCTTATCTTCCCTGACGAACCCCAAGTGGTCGATCGTGATGGCCAATCTTTTTGCCGTGATCCAGATATCGGGTTGTTTTCAGGTCAGTAGCACAACTCTGAAAATCTTAATCTTTTGGTCTCACCATTTGAAATACTTCTTGCAGATATATTGCAGGCCAACCTATGATTACTTCGAAGAAAGGACAGTGTTCTGGAAGAAATATCCGGTTGGGGGCTTCTCCCTCGGGAAGAAGCTCAACCGGTTTGTTCTTACTTCGCTCTACATGGCAACCATCACTCTTATTGCAGCCGCCATGCCATTTTTTGGGGACTTCGTTTCCATATGCGGAGCAATCGGGTTCACGCCGCTGGACTTTGTGTTCCCTGCTTTAGCTTATATGAAGGCCGGAAGAATGCCTAAGGAACCAAAAATGAAGGTTTTGGTGCGCACCCTTAATTTCTTGATTGCTTCTTGGTACTCGGTGGTGGCAGTTTTGGGCTGCATTGGAGCAATAAGGCTAATCACCGAAGACGTCAAGACTTACAGGTTCTTCCACGACATATGATTGATTTACAAATTTAATTAGGATTATCTTTTTTATTCCATGTTAACAAATGGGATCATCTTATGGGCAAAATTATTTCCCTATAAAGCATATAGATCATCATCACCCAAGAGGGCATAATGCAACTTTGTTGAAAATGTTAAATCAAGGCAAAGACAAAAGGCATAATTTAAAGGGTGTGGAAGGAAATGATCTAATGGATTAGTTTAGATTAGATTAGATTGCAATTAGAAAAGGGTGTGTGAGAGAGAGTCAATAAAAGGTGGATTCCAAGCGGGCAAGTGGGTGGCTAGACCATGTGCCAACATGTGGTAGTTGGCCCTTGAGGGGCCACTGGCTGACCCACTTCCTACCGCTCTCCCCTCCTAGAAAAGGAAAGTTTAATAAAGCTCGAAAAACCATATTTCTATTTTCCTTTAAGAAAAACAAAGCGACCATTAATGCCAACAAATCTGCACTCAAATAAGACCATGACACTTTAAATTGAAAAGCTTTACCTCACTCAAGCATGGAGCTATGAAGCCTGGCATTAGATATTTGGACCACAAATGACTTGTCCTTGAAATTCACCATCATCTTTTACCATAGAAAAGTAGATTTGGTTTCCATCATATTGCCTTCATAAGACACATTTAGTCTAATTACCATTTACTAGAGCACTTTGTTCTATATTGTACTTTTTTCTATCATTTTTACAAAGTATAATTTCATAAAGTGCAATATCTAGATCTAGTAATTTATGCCAGATTCTTACTATTTTGTGCCGTGCTAACATGGTCAATTAGCATTGTAGTTGTCCCACTTGCTATAAATGATAGATTCTTTGAAAAGAACTTAAAAATATATATATATATATATATTAAATATTTAATAATGAATATAAAGTATGTTTTAAAATAAAAGGTGTTTGTTTAGTGGTTCAAAATTCACTCTCATCTAGTTTGATGAGTTCAAATCTCCTCTAATTTATTGTTTCTTGCATGTGCTAGAGGTAGCTAGCTCTTTGTCATGGACTTTGGAAATCATGAATGATTGAACTATGCTAAACCCTTGATGATGACATTGACGGGCTAGTGATTTAGTTTGTCCTATATATTTGTGATTTAGCATAAAAGTCCTAACATTTGATAGTGGGAAGCTAATAATACTGCCACTACTACTATCTTCCTTATTTAATTACCAAACAAAAGAATACCCATTATTTCCTCATCTAGTATGTTGCAGACATAATAATAGATCACCTTATGAAGTTATTAAATCAAGTTTTTTTTCTTAAAAAATAAATTTTCTTACTATTTAGTTACATTTTTAAGAAAATTATTTAGATACGAAATATATTGATAAACAATGAAAAAAAATTATTTACATTAAGATATATTAATTAACTATAAAAAAATAATTTTGTCTATCAATTTTTTTATCTATATTGTACTTGCATGTATTATATTTTTTTTCCTTTTAAATGGAAACTTTGTGCCAATATAAAAATCCAACAACTTATTATTTACATTACTCCTAAAAAATTTTAAAAAACTCATGGTCCTAATTAGTGTTTTGGGTGATGCTATAAATATTAATTCATTTGAATTGATACAAATATAAAAAAATTTACCATTTAATAATACTGTACACTTGCACCCGTAATCGACCCAATAATAAAAACTTAATTTATAATTTATTTGATTATTGAGAAAAAATAACTAACTTGATAATATTATTTTCACTTTCGTAATAATAATACACTATTCGTATATAGTGATAGAGTGTATATTTAAAATTGCGTGTGTATGAATTTTAGAAAATATAATTATAAATTTGATAAAATAAAAAATTATTTTTAATTTATAAATTTAAAAATATTAAATTATTTAGATTAGAACTTTTAAATACATTCACTCGCATAAGGTATGTATGTGTGTGGACACAAGTTCACAAGGATACCTTTTTAGGTTGAAATGCAACCATAAAGTTGACAGTACCATAAATTCCCATTGAGGTGTACTGTGGCCAGTCTTAACTTGCTTGATCAGTAGGATGGATGGATGAGGGCAGGAGTAGCCAGCAGCAACAGAAGAAGCTGACCACATGAAATTATTCATCATGAGCCATACAAGTGGCTAAATGAATTCTCAACTTGATATCACTAAAATTCATTTCTTATGGCACTTTTTTTACACACCATCATATTGGAGTATCTCCCAACCATAAATTCTCCATGTTTTCAAGATTAAAATATAAGATCTTGAAGATAAGATACATATTATCAATCATTAAATTACAGTAATATTACTAATTATTTTTACAAAAAAAATCACATATTAATATTAATTTTTTTAGAAAAGTTATTTTGATACTAAAATTTTGATAAAATAAACTTATTTAGTGTTAAATTTTGCTAACTTGGACTTAATAATATGCCACAAATATTATACTTGATCATCCAAATAATATTTTTAAAATTATCCACACCACTCATTTTTTACAAATGTTTAGTTTTTTTTTTGAATTATTTAATACTAAAATATTATTTTTTTATAAATATTTGGCATTATATTATTATCTTAATCAATATATATATTAGCTATAATTAATTCAACTTAAATCTTAAACTTATAATGATCTATTGCATTATAGTTTTGTACATACATGTGCTATGTACAAACAAATATATAATGGCAGTGTTATCACTTTGAGCATTAGGTAGCTGGACTATCATATGAAGGCGTGTTATTCACGCCCTATGATTCCAATGAAGGATGGACTAATGATGATGCCCAACGAAAATGACGATATAACAAAGTTATAATAATATTAAAAAATAAATTATGCCTCTAAAGAAAGAAAATCTAAACTCTCTTCTCTTTGGCCATCCAATTTCAATCCACAAAATTCTTCTCACATGCCGACTGAGTCTCTCTCTATTCCTTGGCCTTTATCTTCTTCTCCTTCAATCTACCCCTTCCTTCCGTCGACATCTCTCTCTAGAAATCTCATGTGTCAGAAGAACTGAAAGTCTGATCTTTTGTCGTCGTACGACCAGCCTTTGTCGTGCTAGAATTCATCGTATCATCATCCATATCTCGCCGCCAGTGGATGCCCTCTTCCTCATCCTCCTTTCTAAACCCTCATATTTCCTCGATGAATCCTCCGGTGAGACTGATGGCTTCATGCACAACACCATGCTCGCTCAGAACAAGGTTCGCCCTCAGGTTCCTCAAAACCCTGGTGAAGATAAAGAGATCCAGCCCTCCTCCTCCTTCTTCCTCATCGAACTCCTCTCCGGAGAAGACTCGCAGGCGCACCCAGAGGATAAAGCGTGCAGCTTACTCATCCATGGCTCGAGCAGTTGGCCGGAGGCGGGCATGGAGCCAAGCCCTCATGCTGAAGCTGAAGTTCTCTGTTAAGAGAACGAATCAACACCCATCGCTTTCACCGACGAAGATGGGGGGCCCTCAAAAGGCTCCGAGGAAAGCCGGAGGAAGGATTCTGGTCATAAAGAGGAAGAACAGCTTGGTGAAGGGGTCACCATGGAGAGGCTGCTCTGGAGTGGATGAGCTAAGACGGCTTGTGCCGGGGGGTGAATCGATGGGTCTCGGGGTCCTTCTGGAGGAGACGGCCCATTTCGTCCGGTGCCTCGAGACGCAGGTTAGCGTAATGAGAAGTATTGCAGATTGCTTTCCCTGCTGAAAGATTCAGACATATACTATGATGCAAAGGTGGTGATATGATGAAATTACTGTGAAGACACATGCATAAACACACGCACACACAGACAGGTAGGTACATACACACGTGTATATCAAAAATATGTATATGGGATTTGGAGAAAAAAGGTTAAATGATGCAAGATAGAAATACATGGTTAAAAAGAAGAAGAAGAAGAGAGCATCTTTATTATATTGGTTGTATTTGGCGTGGGTCTGCATGATCAGGCCATGTATAAGTCTTACGTTACGTGCATGAAAATTGTTTCATGGTTCTTTCTGCACAGCAGGAATAGCTTGAAACGATAAGGAATTCTATATATGATCCCGTGGGTTCGTTCATACATAAGTTCTTTGCTCTTTCTCATCTCTTGAACCATTTGATTTCTATGGAGCAACTCTGCAACTCATGGGCTGTCATTTGATCTGTCTTTCTCCTCTAGCCCATCCATGGAGGACAGATTATCTTTTCTGTTGTAGGTATGTGGGTTTTCAAGGGAAACTCCATCATACATAAGTTTTCTATAGATTACACATCTCATTGAATAATTGGTTGGCTTCTACCCATAAATCATTACCAAAGATTAATGGTATGAATTATTTTTTATTCAATATAGTTAAATCCAAATTTCTTCTATTAGGAAACAATTAATTTTTAGTGCTCATTAATTTTTTTGTTTGGAATTTACTTTATTATATATAATAATAATAAATACTAAAATATATTTTTTATATCACATATTATCAGTTTTAAGCATTTAAAATATTACACTTTATTATCAATTTTTTTAATAAAATTATCATTTTAGAAACGATTTTAAGTTATTCGCTAATATAGATTTAACAATTTATTATATAAACTATAAAATCTTATAATTTAACATCATAATATATATATTTAAAAATTTTAATTAACTTTAACTTATAATTTAATAGTTATAACTATCCATATAAATTATATTCTGTGAAATTTATAATATTTTGTTTAACTTAAATTATATATACTTAAGATAAATACAAATTAAATATAACTTTAATTTAATAAAATTGTAAGTAAAATTTATAATTTAATTTAAGTATATAAATTAAATAAAATAAAAATATTACAATTTTCATAAAAATAATATATTTTTTAAAATATAATTTATGTTAATAGTAAGAAATATTCATTTTAAAATAAATTACAAAAAATAAATATATATGTGTATATATATTATAATAAAATTTTCGATTCTCCATATAAATAATTTTTAGTGATTAAGCGTAAATAGTATAAAGGGAAGAATTTCGCAATACATCCATGCTTAAGGTAACATGGCCCTACTCATAAATGTTTAAATTTTTCTATTATATCACTACTATTTTTATAATTTTTTATAAAACGTTTCATGATTCCTAAAAGGAAGTATGAAACAAAAATTTGAAATTTTTGTAACTTTTTAAATAAGTATTTCATAGTTATGAGCATTGGTCCCATGATTTTCTTGGTGAAGGTATAGTTAGTGTAACATAGGAAAAATTAGTAAATTGTATGAGAAAATTGGATTAGAGATGACATTATATTTTCTCTTGTTGTATTATTAATAGCTAAATATTAAATATTTTAAATATAATTTGATTATTTGACGTCATAATATCAAGAAAAAATTTAGCTAATTACAATGAATCTTGAGAGTTAACAATTTAAAAAAACATGTAATGTTGGTGCACTCATTCAAATTTCTCATGCTAATATAACTTGGCCTATTGTCATGTACAATTGGTGAGAAGCTACTAACACTATTCGATTACAATATATTGTTTTTTATTTTTAAGTTTATACGTGTATACTAAAATATATGCTCATATATATATAATAATTAAATTAATTTTTAATTTCTCTATTTATCATAAAATCTTTTTACCATTAATATTTGGTACACTCAAATCCAATTTAATAATTTCTCTTAAATCAAAATTATATATTTTTTATTCCCCATTAAGTATATAACCCTAAAATAATTGAATACTTATTTAAAATTACTTCTCAAATTATTTTTATTTTTAATTTACCTTTCAATTATTATTTAAATTTTCTATTGAAAATTTCAAGTCCTAAAAATTATAGTAATACACTATTGTCGTTGATCTCGCTAGGTCGAAATTGTATCCTACTGGCCAGAATCCATATTGTATATTTAAAAGATAATTTTCATTTCACATCAAGGTTTCACCAATCAACGATGAATTAGTTGGCGATGAATAGGGCGTAACTGCTCATTCGATAAGTTCGATTAAAACTAATGAGAGAGTTTAAAAAGGTCTTGATTTTGGAAGACTCTTAAAACTCACGCGTTCTCTCTCATTTTTTAAATTATAATATGATGGAAGCTCGAATCTTGTATTCGTTCTGAATTTTGAGAGAATTTTAAGTAGTTTTCAATTTGGTAAAACTTCCATATATTTTATTTATTCTATTTTTTTTAATTTGGTGGAGCACTGTCGAAGCATTGTATTCGATCGAACCACTCTAGTATTTAAACGAACTATATATATATAGATATGATATTATGCGTGTTACGAACCATAATTTGTGTGGTATTTTTTAATGAGAGCTAGACAAGTAATTGTTATATTTTTTATTTTTCTTTAACAAGTAATTTTTATTCATTATTATTGAGAATATAATTTAAAATAAAATAAAATATAAAATTATTATAGATTTATAATATTGAAAATATTATAATAATTACGAGTAATAAATTTTAAGTAAATATTAATTCGATATTTTAGCAAAATATTTTTTTAAATTTTATTAAATTTAAAATATAAAATTATTATAGATTTATAATATTAAAAATATTATAATAATTACGAGTAATAAATTTTAAGTAGATATTAATTCGATATTTTAGCAACCCAAGATATCTTTTTAAATTTTATTAAATCTAAAATATAAAATTATTATAGATTTATAATATTAAAAATATTATAATAATTACGAGTAATAAATTTTAAATAGATATTAATTCGATATTTTAGCAACCTAAGATATCTTTTTAAATTTTATTAAATCTAATATATTTGCACGGCTTCCCCATTCAATACTAAAAATAGTTCGTTATCTAATTGAATATAAAGTAAAAATATTTAATTAAATATTATTGTTCCTATTTGTAATATCGAATTTGTATTCAATTATTAAGTATAAATTTAAAAATTAAAGATGATAAGTGTATATATATAAGTATAAATATTAAAAATATAATTTTAATTTAAATAAAATAGATAAATATTATGAGTTTATAAGATTAAAAATATTATAATACTTATAAATAATAAATTATAAGTACATAAGATATTATTAAATAATTACCAAAACTTGATATACTGAAATTGAAAAACACTCCATATATATGTACTAATTTAATTGAGGGAGTTGTAGAAAAAATAATCAGTACTTTTTAGACTTTAATTGACAAATGTATAATCATATATTAGAAGAGTTTTTCAGAGAATTACAAAAAGTAATTTGCCCGAGGTTTTTTGGAGCTGATGTGGTCTTTAAGTTGTCCATTTCTTCTTGGGTGTGACCTACGCTCTTTATTTTCTCTTATGTCTCTTAGATCCAATCCCATATTTAGTAACTAGAAATGTTCTTACATAATAATTCTTTTATTTTAATTTAATTGGTTGTTTAATATTATTTTGATGGATTCTTTCAATTTAATTAATAATTGTATATATATTATTAACTAAATATTAAGATAATATATTAAAATACTATTAGTTTTTTAATTTTTTATTATCTAAAATAATATTTAATTAAAAATATAATTCATATTATATATCATTATTTATTTATTAAAAATAAATATTTATATTATATTTAACTAATATAATTAAAATTTATAATTAATCACAAATTACCATTAATAAATTTAATGTTTATTAATATTTAACATTATATAAACTATATAACCAAAAATATATTTATATTAATAGAAATACATCAAACTATTAATATAATTTTATTTGATAATATATAAAAATTTATAATAAATTTATTTATATAATATTTATTATACATGAAAAAATATATACACAAATATAATATATATAATTATATATTCATAATTTTTTTCAAATAACTTCATATTAAAGCAAGTGGAACTCAATGAGCACAAGACTCTTAACATAGTGTTAACCTTGTTGTCCCACTTAGATAGCAACCCATAAATACCTATTTAATATATTTTTAATTTACCATAAAATTTTTACTAAATATATTTATTTTATTAAATATTTTATTCTGAAAGTAATATTTTTTTAATTGTTACTAATATGTTACTTCACCATAATGTCTAGTATGCCATTTGTAATTTGACATTTATGATTATATAAATAAAATTTACTATTTTTATATAAATATAAACTATTTCATTGTTTATATAAATATTTTGAAAAATAAAATTATTCAATATTTTTAATATACAACATATAATTATGTGCAATATTAATAAATTATTCGTATATTTCTAAATAGTGCAAATATACCCTATATATATTTTTAATATAATTTAATAATATTCAATTATATTTTTCAATATTCAATGTGGTATCAGATATATGGTTTTCTGGTATTTTTAAATTTTGACGGATCTAAGGGATCGGGGGAGCCTAAGACGACTCTAGATGCGAAGTACCTGAATTATAAAAGGAGACGAAAATATATTTTTAAAATTTGTTGTTGCCGGGAGCTGCGACCAGTAGACCCAAAACCTGGAAGAGATTCGAGAGAGATGAAAAATATAAATAGCAGATGTCTCATCATATTGTACGAGAATTATATTAATTGTGGTAATCAGGTACAAATACTTGAATCTTTTACATATTGGGTTATTGATTATGCTGATTCAAGACATATGATAGGATTAATATAAAAATTTAATACATATGATAAGTATGCTCAAACTCATAAGGGAGTTGTTCATACAACAGATGAAACAATACAATTTATCAAAGGGAAGTGCTCTGTTATAAGTAATGATTTGATCATATTATCATTTATTTTGCATGTTCACTCTTTTCCAGTTATCTGTTGTCAGTTAGTAGTATCATTAATCAATTAAATTATCAAGTAATTTTTTATGAGGACTGTCACGCCCCGACCTGGTTTGGCCCGGGATCTGATGGACAACCTGCCACTCTCTCGAACCTCAAGGAAGGTTCCTCGGGGTCAAGAGAGTCAGGCGTATTACCTGCCATGCTTTCCTTGGATAACATTTAACAAAACTGAAATTTTTGAAATGGTGTACCTGGTTTGGGTCTGAGGGGAAATAAAACCAAAGCAGTGTGTTACTTCCTGAAAAATGTTTAGAGGGGGGGGGGGGGGGGGGGGGGGGTGAGCTCAACAACTCAGTGAGGGGAAGCTTACTATAATGGTTTACTTGAATTTATCTTATATTTAATTTATTTCTATTTCACACATTCACATAATCAACAACCGCCCTCCTATCATAGGAGGGATCACACGTTCGCAGAACGGTCCTCGACCGCGCCACTTGTGGATCGGAGCGTCTTTACCGTCCACCCTCATATGAGCTTTTTAAGTTATAGCCGTTATCTTGCAGTCTTTGGGTCCCATCACTACCTCATGTCAAGTGTCCTGATGGTTTGAACCTCACGGTGCATGAACAATTAATAAGCTTTTTAAGTTATAGCCGTTATCTTTGGCCCTCTTGCACAATGGTCTATCAGCTTGGCTTCGACCCTACCACACATACTGGCCCAACAGGTTCGACAACCCAACTTTGGCAGAGCAGTAGTTCGGTCCAACAAGCTCGACAACTCAGCTTGGCTTGATGGGTATCACACAAGTTTTCATTATTCAAGTATTTTAGCCTCATGTATCACATGTCTATTTTGGACGGGTCCATGCCTGTATCCACTGACCTTGGGCCCACTAGCATCTCGAGTATAAGCCCGAAATTAGCTTCCAAATATTTTAAGCAGAGTCACCCAGTCAGGGGAGGCTAATTTCGAGAAAACAAATTTTCAAATCTTAAACTGTCATTACAACCGGTATGGACGTTATAGCGGTTCCCACTCACCCGGTGATTTTGGCGGGGCCGCACCGGCGAAATCTAGCCTCGCAGTTCCTCTTCCGGAAGCAGGTGTTCGAATAGTCAGTCCCTACATGTCATGGATGTCCTTGTTAGGGCGTTGAACTAAGGAATTGTACTTCTTGGCATATTTGCATATAAGCCTTCATATTTGGCCTTAATTGCACTTTAGTCCCCGAGGTTTGTGCGTTCATCTTTTCCTCCTCAATTACCATTTTTTTTTCTTAATCTGACCCCCAAATTTTCTAATTATCCCTTCGGCTCCTTAATTTTATCAACACTGCCCCTGGTTTCCTTAAATTTTCTAAAATTGCCATTTAGCCCCAAATTTTACAAATTGGTCTTCCATTTGATCCAATTTGTCCAACGGACCCTCAATTGGAAGGGAATTATATAAAAAGACCCTTAATTTTGTCAAATCGCCACTTGGTCTCCAATTTTTGAAAAATCCTCAATTTTCCCAAACTTTTCAAAAATTGCATTTTGGTCCCCCAACTTTGCAAAATTTCCATTTTGCCCCAAATTTGTCCAATTTGTCCAATTGACCCTCAATTGGGGTGAATTTCATGAAAATACCCTCAATTTTGCGAAATTGTCGTTCAACCCTCCTATTTTTGAAAATTGCACAAAAGTCCTCCAAAATCCCCAAATTGGCCTCCACCTTGTTCCCCAATTTGAGCATATGACACTTCGGATCTTACCTTGTCCAATTGGCGGCATGTAAGTCCTTGTTTTCTTCAATTCTTGCTTCTAATCACCTCCTACAGCTCCCCTCGATAATCCTGCACTTCGAATTTCATAATTTGGCTAAGTTTCGTGCCTTGTCGGAGCTTTGCCAAAAAAGTTACAATAGAGAGAGAAAGCTTGCATTTCTTACCGGCGGAGAGGCGGTGGCCAGAGCTTGGGGTAGGGGCTATTAGAGCTAGTCAAGGGGAACCTCGTAGGATTGAGTTTTTCTACAATTCGTTGCTGCACTACAGGAATTTGAAGAGAGAAGTTTCGTTGGTGCAACTCTGAAATTCTGAAATTCCAAAGAGGGGAGGTGAAATTGAGCTTACCAAGGCCTGTAGGGGTGTTGGGGAGGACCTTAGGCGGTTAGTGGTGGCCAAGGTGGGCGGTGAAAGGGCCGGTTGGGGCGAGGTGGTGTTAGGCAGGAGCTTACTGCTTCGAGCTCTGAAGCAACTTTACTATGCGATCTCTCTCACACCTCCCTGAGCACTCCCTGGTTGTTTTGAGGAGGTCTGGAGCTAGAGGATTCTTCCCAGGTTCCAATGCCACCCTTCAAAGCTCCTTTGGCGGAGGTTTTGCCCGTCGTCGGAGCTCTGGTTTGAAGCTCGCCAAAAAACTCACTTTTCTTCTTCTTCGACCGATTGTGGGATGTTGAGAACGAATGAGTGGGTGCCCTTTATATAGGGAGGTTGGCAACTGCTCGGGCTACCCGCCGGTGTAAAACTCGGCTTCTGACGTGGCTTCCGGCGACCTGACCAAAGCGGTTTTCGAGTCGCCGGAGACTCGAGCTTTTCCGACAACTTTCTCTCTCTTTCTATTCTCTGCCATTTCTTCTTTCTTCTTCTTCTTTTTTTTTTTTCCATTTTCTCTTTCGTCCAATTAGACAGGTTTTACAAGGACACTTGTATCTTTTGAGAGAGAAACATTGAGAAGATACTTAGAACTGGCAGCAAGCATGGAGCATTATGATATCTAAATAGAAGAGTTGTGGATAAAAGTTTGAGTATTGCAGTGAATAGTAAAGAAGAAGATGAAGCAATGTTAGAAAATTGTCGGTTGGGACATCCATCTTTTGAAAGTCTTAAAAGGTTGAGACCAGAGTTGATGAGTAAAGTAGAACGCAATAAACTTGTTTATAATACTTGTGAGTTTGGAAAACACACAAAAATAAGTTATAATTCTACTAGATTAAGAAGTATTGAGCCATTTTTATTAATTTACTCGAACGTTTGGGGGCCATGTCCGATTACCTCTATTAGTGGATTCAGATGGTTTATTAATTTTATTGATTATCACTCTCGGATGACATGGTTATATTTGATGAAGCAAAAAGGAGAACCACTATTATATTTCAATAATTTTCTAGCTCTTATTCAAACTTAATTTAATGCCAAAGTTTGTACTCTTAGAACAGACAATGACACTAAGTATGTGAATCGGGAATTTTCGTCTTATCTATCTAGTAAGGAAATTATTCATCAGACTACATGTATAGATACCCCCCAACAAAATGGTGTTGTAGAGAGGAAAAATCGTCATTTGTTGAAAGTTGCTCATCCTCTTCTCTTCAAGATGAATGTACCAAAATATTTATGGAGTGAAGCTGTACTGACAATAGTTTATTTGATTAATCGGATGCCCTTGCAAGTGTTGAACTTTAGATCACCTTATAAAGTATTGATGGAAAAAAATACATACATAGTCCCTTCTCGTTTGTTTGGATATATATGTTTTGTGAGAGATCATCATGTCCTTCAGTAAGCAAGCTCGATCCTCATGTATTGAAATGTATTTATGTGTGTTATTCCAGTACTCAAAAGGGATACAAGTGTTGGAGTACAAGTGAGAAAATACTCTTTGTGAGTATAAATGTGACTTTTCGTGAGAATGATCCACTCTATAAGGAATCAACACAATCTGCAACTGTATTATAAGACTTGTCAATTTCTAATATACGATAACCAAATGAAGAAATTGTCAATGATCAAAGTATTAAGAATATTATTGTAGGAGTGAATCTGTGTCTTATAATTTGGAGTAACAAAGATGAAAAAAAGAATAAGTGTAAAACCCATCCTTTTGAGCTAAGAAAAACCAGGAAAAGAACCGGTCAAACCAAATGAGAATTTAGAACCGGTTCACAAACCCGATTATTTCTGAACGGGCAAGTTGGGAATTTACAACTCTCGGGTGATCCAAAGGGTTCATTAAACCTTGGAAAAGAAACTTAAGACAAATTAGAAAATAAAAACCAAAGTGGTTTAGGTGAACTAGATTCCATAAGAATTTTAAAGATAAACGTGCTTGCTCGAGAGTAGTGTGAGGATGGGTGACCTCCTCGGAAGTATGAATTTTTTTGTAATCCAAAATTTCGGTAAAAAATTTGTATGTATACCTTATCATAAATTAATATATATTTAATTATTGTAATTAATACCAATAATTTAATAACTAAATTAAATTATTGGAATTAATACAAATAATTTAATACCAAAATTAAATTATTGGAATTAATACCGAAATTTAATTTATTGGAATTAATACCGAAATTAAATTATTAGAATTAATATCAATAATTTATGGCAATATTAATACTAGTAATAAATCTCGCCCATTTAATACACGGGTTTTACGCCTATATAAAGAGGTCATCCCCATTTCATTCTCCTCACACTTAAACACTTCTCTCTCTCTCTCTACTGCTCCATTTCCCGGTAAAGCTCGAACTAGAGCTTCAACTTGAACAAAGGTCGGGCTCTTTAGAACTAGGGAGAAAACAACTATCTGATAGCAAACTCTAGTCAATCCAAGAATCGTTGGAGAAGCGTCGACATGATGGAATAGTGAAGCAACTCCGGCGGACCGAAGCTGCCCTATTTCGGCCAAGCTGAAATCAGCCATTTCAAGCCCTCCTCAGGCCAAACCAAGCCCTCTCAACACTTCCTCAGCCTTTCCACGGCCCAATTAGGACCGAAAGGTAAGCCAATTCGGCTCCCCTTTACAATTTTCGATCGGTGCTAGAGAGAGAATCGATCGAATTTCAATGATAAAATTCTAATCTAATTCCGCATCAATTGATGCGATTCTTAATTCTAGGATAAACCTCAGGACGAGAGCTATCTACCTAGATCGAAAGCTCGAACTGTTGTGCCTTCACCGGTGAGTAATCGAAGCTTTCTCTCTCTATAGTTCATTTTCCGACAAAGCTCCGTTTGAGCTCGTGCCGACATTAAAACTTGCGATTCACATTTCTGAAGAATTGTATGAACATGTAGAAACTCAATTTCAACTTCAATTTCAACAATTGGAAACGTTTGATGGGTCAATTTGATGAAATCAAATTCGGCTGTGTTAAGAAGTTGGAGATGGGGGGAAATTGAGGATTTTCTAAATTCAAAGGACCAAAATGAAATTTTATGAAATTGAGGGTTAATTTGGCATGAAAATAATGTTGGAGGACCAATTGAGGAATTTTGAAATTTTTGGGGCAAAATTTACCATTTTTGTAAAGGGCAAAATGGTAATTTTGGAAAAGTTGGGGGACCAAATTGGAAATTTGGGAAATTAAACCCCTTTTTGTGAAATGGAATAAATTGAGGTCCTATGATAAATTTTAAAAGTTTCGGAACTCAATTTGAGAAAAAATTGGCATTTGGGAAATAAAGTTAAAGAGAAATAACTTTAGGGATCTAATTGCAAATAAATGAAAGTTTGACTTTCTCATTCATTTGGAATGAATGAAGGCGATTAGGCTGAAGGATAATGAACCAAGATGTTCATATTGTGTAGGAACACGAAGTACCAGGAATGCCAGCAAGGACAAGCTCGCGTGAATACCAAGAACCGGTCTAGTGGAATTCACGACATTAATGGGTGAGTGGGTTTACTAACATCATACCCGATTGGGATGATGAGCATAACTTAAAGATAAAAACTACTTACCGGTTGTGAGTGAAAATTTTATATCATACCCGGTAGGGGATGATAAGTACCTCGGTATAAAAACCCACTGTTTAGTGGTATTTTAATCATCACCACTTAGAGAAAGTGATGTAAAAATTATGCGGAAAAACTACTTACCGGTTGTAAGTAGATCATACCCGGTTGGTATGATGAGACTTCCTCGAAAGAAGTTGAAAACCCGTTCATTGGTTATGAATGGAAATGTCCTTATACCTGTTGGTATAATGGATAGTGAAAACCTATTTTGTCGGAGGTGTTCTCCCCTGACTGTGTGCCAATGCTTAAACTATTTGGGAGACCTTCTTGACGGGAGCTCGAATAGTTCTTATTGGCCGGGGGCCTCGGTTTTGGAACTTGAGGGCTAGAATGCCCAAATTTTTGAAAATCTCGTACAGTGGGCCCAAGGCCAGTTGGCACGAGCAGGAGCTCGTAAATGAACATGATATATGTGCCATAAAACTTAATAAGTGAATTGTTTGGCCATGGTACTAAGATAGGACCGACATGCTCAGTCAACTAGCAGCAGTGCGACATGATAGGTCGACGGACCAGTCAAGACAAATAACTACAAGTTGAGTTGAGAGTCGGGGCCGTTGGACTAGTGGCACCACAGATTACATGGCAATATGAGAAAATATTGTTTGTGCATGCACTATGAGTACAGGATCATCAAGACGCCCATGAGGGGTAGTGATGTGTCCTAAGGGCCTTGGACGACCCGGTGAGTATAAGGGCAGATCGTCGTTCCAAGTGTCTGTGCGAAATCTGGAGTAGCACCAAGCACATGAGACCGGGGTGGGGACAGGATGAGGTCTTTGTCCTCATATGGACACGAAGAAGTGATTTTGGGATTGTGGGTTGGATGTCGCGTACATCCACTCATTCCCAAGGTAGAAGTGGTTGTACTTCTATCCGGGTGGCAGGAAAAGTCGCTCTGAAGCCACTAGCAGGTTCAGTAGTGATACTGACTTGCGAATGTGTGTAACGTTCATGATGAAGGATGTGTGTTGGGTGATGACACACCGTGGTAACTAAGAAATAATGGAAAAACCCGAATTTTTAAATGAAGGGATTTTTGAAAACAAAGGAGTCTAGCACACTCCATATAAATGTTTTTCTTAAAAGTTAAAAGTTTTTACAAACCCATTCACCGAGTAGTTGTACTCACCCCCTCCCTTATATCCCTTTTAAGAAATCCCGGGAAGCCTCCTCTTAAAGACCGTCAACTAAGATGCTTGTAAGACAGGTATGTAAAGTTTTAAATTTCATGCAGTTTTGATTATGCTATTCCAGGAAAAAGGTGTAGGTTAAGGGACGCCTTACTCTTTATGGTTTAAAATAAGGGGAAACCCTTTAATAAACCGGGAGAGTGGCAGGTTGATTACGGGGATCCGACGAAATCGAGTCGGGGCGTGACAATAAGCATCAATTGAAGGTATATAGTAGGAGAAATAAGGACGGTGCTAAGGGGAGAAAGATGAGTCAAGTGATGGTGAGACAATCCCAAGTATTAATCAACCCTCTAACGGTTCATCAACGTCACAAAAAGGTAATGACTCTATACAACCTTCTAAGGACGGTACTAAGGGGGAGAAAGATGAGTCAGGTGATGGTGAGACAATCCCAAGTATTAATCAACCCTCTAACGGTTCATTAACGTCACTAGAAGGTAATGACTCTATACAATCTTCTAATGGTTTATCCACGTGGGGAAGGTATTTATATTGAAGAAATCTCTGTATGGACTCAAATAGTCACCAAGAGCATGTTTTGATCGAATTCGACGTGCAATGGTCAAAATGGGTTATCGGCAATGTAACAGAGATCATACGGTTTTCTATTGATAATCTAATGGTCGAGTTTCTATTATCACAGTATATGTGGATGATATTATCATCACTAGTGATGATCATGTTGAGATATTACAATTGAAAAAATAACTAATAATTTGAGGCAAAAGAATTGGGTCTTCTAAAGTATTTTCTCGGTATTGAGATTGTAAAATATAGGAAAGGCATAGTACTTTCTTAGAGAAAGCATACATTAGATTTACTCATTAAGACATGGATATTGAGCTATCGAACTGTTTCAACATCAATAGAACTGAATTATAAGTTATGTGCTCAGTAATGTGACCTAGTGAATAAATAATGATATCAGCGAATTGTGGGACAATTGCTCTATATATATATATATATATCATACAAGACCTAATAACACCTATACAGTTAGTATTGTGAGCAGATATATGCACGATCATATGATAAATCATTGGAATACTACTATTAGTATATTTAGATATTTAAAAAAGAGTTTGGGTAATAGAATTTGGTTTAAGTTTAAGAGTTACACCAGAATAGAATATTTTTGTTATTCAAATTGAGCTAATTGTATGAATGATAGAAAATTTAGTCTGACTATTATATATTTGTTGAATATAATCTTGTACCATAAAATAGTAAAAAATAAGTAGTTTTCGGATCATCAATAGAAGTATTTGTGAGATAATTTAAATAAGATGTTTAATGATTAAGTTTATTCTATTTATAGAATAACCTACAAAATTGTGGTGCAATAATAAGTATACTATAAATATTTATAATAATACATTTTAATATTATAATACCAGTGAAAATTGATTAATTTTTAATAAAAAATGATATAAAAATTATTAAATTACAATATATAAAAATTAGTTTATAACTAATAAATTTTTTAACTAAATATTTTAATTTTATAGTATAGGATAATATTTGTAACAATATTGAAATATTAGATATTTACCTATATTTTATGGGAAGTATATAATATTAATAAATTAGTGATATATTTGTAAATAGTGTAAATATATTATATATATATTATTAATATAATTTATTAGTATTAATTTTTTTTAATATTTAATAAATTATATATTATAAATATCATACCTTCATAATTATTATAATTTAATATTAAAAGTTAGTCTAGAATTTAGATGAGTAAGTAGAATTCAAATATTTTAAGGTTATTTTTTTTACTCTAATTTAAGTGGTTGAAACCAAAATTTGCTCCTTTTTCATATTTTAGTCGCCCAATAAATTTGGAAAAATATGTAAAATCAAGCAGAAAGTGGGACCGCTCTTTTTCAAACTTGAGCTTCTCTTTTCTTCTTTCATCATCATCAAAGCACGATACAGAAGACATTACAGAAGCCAACGATAACACACTCTCCCCCATCTCCGTTAAATATCAGAAAAAGTTAACTTTAGCCTGCCGTTGTGATTTGCGTGCGCTTTGCAATGCAATCCTTCTGTCCCCTTTTCTTCCCTTTGCCGACATATAACATCATATCACATTGCATCTCCAACATCATATCACCACAGTTAGCCTCATTATTATTGCCTAAAAACTACAGGCCGTGGTGGGTAACATCAATTGTGTTTCGCCTGATAAGCTCCCCCGAGCGCCCCGGAGGGCTCGGTAGAAAATAGAAATCATTTTGCCACTTCACTCCTGCCTGCAGCTTTTGCTTGTTGGGTCGCTGTGCTATTTATGGATTCTTCTCGGTTCTAATCCAGAGAGGCAGACTTTCCTTTGTCGACCTCTCTTTTCTGTTCTTCGTGACCTTGTGTAACTGTCGTTCTTTTCCCCATTTTTTTTAGCCATTCTGAAATTTTTTGGAGATCTCTTCTGGTGCTTCCAGAGTTGCCTGCATTTGCTTGCTTGTTGGATGTTTTGACTACATCGTATTTACTATTTTAATTCTGCAATTGCTTTGAGCCTTGGACAAGAAGTTTCCTTTTTCACCTCTTCCTTCTTTCTCTCCATGGGTTTTGACAGTTGAATCTCCAGGAGTAGTTACTACCCCTTCCCCTCTTTCTCTCTTTTCTTATTAAGAACTCCATTTTCCCTTCCCTTCTGTTTTGGGAATTTATACCTCATGGAGGGTAACTTGCTCAAAGGATTCTGAAATCTCGCCGCTGCTAAATTAGTGACTACTTTGTTAAGCAAATATATCATGCCCGATCAAAGAATGGACGATGATGATTACATGGGGGAGGAGAGGGACTTCGTTGATGACATGGATGAAGAAGACAGTGATAGAGGCGCTGGAGAGATTGTTGACGAATACGAAGTGGTTTGTTTTCTTATCACTTCCCATGAAATCTTTCTTTGGTGATTTTTTTCTAGATGCAGTAGATTTCATTCGGTTGCATGCTAAGTAGGATCAGTGCTAACCTGCAGAATTCCGATTTTATTTCAATTTAACTATGAAGATACTCTCTAATATCCAGACTAACGTATCTGTAGTCTTCCGTGCATATTTTTGTCTCTGTTTTAGTTTCATCCAATGTTTATGGGTGTATTGTATATTTGAGAAAAGTGATGTCAATGTTTTGGTAACTCCATCCTGCTAAAGGTGTTGAGCCAATCACTGATTTGTCTTGATCTTGATTTTTGAGCAGCTTACAAAAGTCACTGACACATCTGCTGCCCAAGCAAGAGGAGGGAAGGACGTTCAAGGCATTCCGTGGGAGAGGCTAAACATCACGAGGGAAAAATACAGATTGACAAGGCTTGAACATTACAAGAATTATGAGAGCATCCCTGCATCAGGACCACCCACTTCAGATAAGGTTTGAAACTTGGCTAGAGGATCTTCTCTTTTTCCTTTGATATTCTTTTCTCAACAGAATAGTTGATGACCGGGATTGATAATGTTATCCTTTTTTAGGAATACAAACAAGTTGAGAAGGGTGCAAACTACTACGAGTTTTTCTACAACTCAAGAGTAGTAAAGCCTACCATCCTACATTTCCAGGTTTGTTTAATATCTTGGGACTAATTTATTCCCTTCTTTTTGTTCCTCTGTCAAGCTTGGAGGACTTTATTACTGTCCTTTCACCACTCTTTAGTAACCTGAAAGTTTAATGGAAGGTATGTAATTAGAATATTCAGAAGTTGGTGGTTATCTAACTAGGGGATCTTTTCAATTACTTAATTGTTGGACAAAATAGATTGGGTAGTCTGTTTACCAAACACTCTGGATGGATAGCTTTCCATATCATCAGGGAGGAATTTTGATGCTATAGCATCTGTTAAACCAATGATTGAATTGCCCAAATTCTTTTGGCATAAATCCACTAGTTAGGAAACTGATGTACATTGTGTTCATGTACCAATCTGGAGTTTTAATTTTATTTCTTATTGATTAAACATTATTTTTTATGCCCTCAACTGCTGGATTCAGCTTCGGAAGTTGGTGTGGGCCACTTCCAAGCATGATGTCTACCTAATGTCTAACTACTCTGTCATGCACTGGTCATCCCTTGGTGGTAATCTGGCAGATGTTCTCAACTTCTCCGGACATGTTAAACCTACAGAGGTGAGAAATAATCCTCTGTTATCAGCTTTTATATCTGATATGTTGCTGTCATCTTGTTTATCATCCTTTATAGTTCTTATGAAAAGTTTGCAATTGCTCTTATTTTGGTTTTGTTTGGTCAAAGCAGAATCATGCTGGGTGTCTGGTTGAAGGTTTTACGCAAACTCAGATCAGTACATTAGCGGTGAAGGATAAGTTTCTTGTGGCAGGTGGCTTTCAGGGCCAACTTTTTTGTAAGGTAATTAGCATGCCAGGGATTTATTGTTCCTTTTGAAGTTGTCTTTTCCTTTACTCTTTGTAGGTTTCCTTTATGCCCCATATGCTGGTTGTATTTACTCAAGTTTTCTTGGCCTATTGGAGTAAACATGATAATGGAATATTATTGGAGTAAACATGGTAATGGAATATGATTGGAGTCAAATTGATGATTGGGATGAGTGTCCTCTTTATACCTGTACTGATTGTTCAATTTTGTTTCTCTTCTCTTTTTATGTTGGCTTTATTACTTGGGTAATCTGCCCTTTTTGGAAGCAATATATTTCTAGAGAAGTTTTCTTTTTATAAACAACCTCAAAAGTGTAACCAACATAAGATAGACACAATCTTCTGTTTAAACTTCCCTATTATTGAAAGGGTTGTTGTATCAAAGACTTTGGACAATAACTGTTTGGACCTTTTACAGCATCTAGATCGACCGGGAGTAAGCTTCTGTTCAAGGATGTCATGTGATGACAATGCCATAACGAATGCCATTGAGATATATGACAGTCTTAGGTATGTGCTGGGAGTATCTGAGCAAGGGTTACGGTCCAGTGAGCATAATACATAAGCAGTTCATAATCTTTCCATTTTATTGTTTCAGAGGTGGGATGCGTTTCATGGCATCGAATAATGACTGCAGTCTACAGGAGTATGACATGGAGAGATATCAACTTCTAAATCATCATTGCTTTCCTTGGGCAGTGAATGTGAGCAATTTCTCATGATTGTTTAGAAGGATTGTGAAATTTCATCTTTTCTTCTTTTTATGGTTGTTTGCTTATGGAGGTCTCTTTTTTGGTGAATATTCTTTCTTACTTGTTCTGTTTTAGGTTGAGTAGCACTCACTAGTTGGATGTCTCTGTTGCATTTCATTTTTATGAAGATAGCATGTTTTAATCTTATGGTCATGCACTCGTTTCTTCTTCTTATATGCCCATTGTTTCAGTGTCTAGTGAATTTGATTGGTTTAGTTTTTGCTTATATGAACATAAGTTGAACCATCGTGAATGCAGCATACCTCAATGAGGCCAGATTGTAAGATCTTAACTGTTGTCGGGGATCACTTAGATGGCCTACTGGTGGATGCTCAAAATGGAAAGGTGAGTGAGTTATGGTTACTTGAAATCGGAACTTTATTACTTGGGAAAACATGTGGAAGTACTTCCCTTGGTCTATTCCTTCATAGCTAGATAGAAGATAGGGCTTTGAATAGAATAAAAAAATATGTTTCTCGTGGAGGAATGAACATCCATAGTTCAATTTTGCAGTATGCCCAGAATCCACTTCTTCCCCATATAACCGAGACTGTAAACTTAGGCTCCACGGCACTCACACACACTTTCTATTTTATGCAGACCATAGGGAAGGTGGTCGGCCATCAAGACTACTCTTTTGCTTCGGCATGGCACCCAAATGGTCAGATCTTTGCCACAGGAAACCAGGACAAGACATGCCGTGTATGGGACCTGAGGAATGTCTCAACCCCAATTGCAGTCCTGAAGGGTAATCTAGGGGCAATCCGGTCGATAAAGTTCTCATCAGAAGGTCAATACATGGTCATGGCAGAGCCTGCGGACTTTGTCCACTTGTACAGCACCAGGGCTGATTACAAGGAGAGGCAGGAGATCGACTTCTTCGGCGAGATCTCGGGGATCTCACTGAGCCCGGACGATGAGACCTTGTTCATCGGGGTATGGGACCGGACTTACGCAAGCCTCCTGCAGTATAACCAGAGGCATAACTATAGGTACCTCGACTCCATGTTGTGATTTGAGATGTGGGAAAATGAGCTGAATATGTACAGTGGAAGTTCCTCTCTCCGTGTTTTCCGCTTGGGTGGGCAATGAAAAGCGCCAGGATAAAATCAGTTTAGGCTGCTGGTTCAACAAATCTTCAACCCTTTTCATTTTATCTCAATCATCAGAGTACATATTATTCGTCTCAACACATGACAGAATGATTATATCTGATGAAAACAAAGCATATCACTGCTTATAGATTATATAGAGGCACTTTGGCATCAAGCAGAGATGAATATCATTGCACTGGAATTACTTTTAATGATATGCTCAGATGTATCAATGTTTTGCACAAGGTTCGAGTACATGAGAAACAGAAATGACCAAAAAGGTGTCAAACAAAATAAGATGACACGTTTTTTCTGCAGCTCGGCCTACAGAAATTCATGTCTAAGACTCGCTTCAGATCTTTGGGGAAAGATAACAGCACCAGCATCAATCTTCATGCAAAGCCTTCATTAAATAGAGTCTGCTGAAGCTTTGTCCGGAAACCCTGCCAGTTCAAATGGAAGATATAAGGTGTTGCCAAGTAAAACATTTTACAGTCAATAAGCCAGAAAAGTAATGCCAGTTCAAATGGAAGTGTTTCCATTAGGGAAAGGTAAAAATGTGTGTTTCCTTTATGAGATTCTATTACAGATGATAAAAAACTCCCAGGTGACCACTAATAGTGGAAAATGGAGCCGTGCCCTTTGGTCAGCACATATTAATTATTGCCTCAAGTTTTGAATCATACCCATTGATTTGGTTGCAGTAGTTGGCAATTTGATTGGTCACTAGAAAGCTCTCCAAGCGAGATGGTTCAGGGATGGGCTTGAAAATTGGGTTTGAAGGATCCTCCTCAGGTAAAGGCTCCTCACCGGCAGCTTTCCGTGCCATGTTCTCAGTCCTGTAATAGTATTATCAACATACAATTTAGTAAATCCAATAGACTCAGCATGTGTAATAAGCACATGAAAAGAGAGAATCCGTGAAGTGTAATTGAGTGCATATATTTATTAGCACACCATTCAGCATGTGTAAGGGATGGGACTAGGTTACCTTCTTTTCTGAAGCCATGCTTGCTGTTGTGCCTGTTGTCTGGATAAATTTCTATAGTGATATTGGAACTGAAAAAGAAAGCATGTGCCAACAACTGTCATGATGCAACCACCAGAGTTGTATCTTCAGCATCAGAAAGAACTCTAACCTTTTGTTGTTCAACAAACAAATCATCCATGCATTCGATCAAGAATTCCATATTCCTTTCAACGAATGGACCACTTGATAATTGAAGACGGTCATAATCACACTAGAGAAACAAGAAAGATCAAAAGCATGAACTTGCAAGACTTTTAACTTTCAAGAAGAATATTGATCTATTACCTGGGTAACAGGTGAATCAGCTTCCAGCTCAGTCATGAAGGCACTAATAAGTGCAGAATTAGAAACTTTGATCTGTTGGGCAACAAAGAGTTAAATTTGAATAATGGCAAGTTACATTATGAATAGCATTCATCAGATTCAAGTCCAAAACTACCCAATGGTCAACCGAAGGAATTTCACAAAAGGGCTGGATGATTTTAACTGATAGTTGGCAGGATTTCTTTTCAAATAATTCTAATGGCACACTTTTCATTGTAGCTAAGCATGTCTTCTGACTTAATTATCCTAAGGCCTGAAAATTCAAAAAATGAATTAATTACATATCATTTACCATAATCTCAACTATAAATTAATAAACAACACAGAATCATACCATTAATGGAATTTGGATAAAATATTAATACAAATTAATTAATTACTCAAGAAATATAAGTATAGTTGCTGTTGTAATACTTAATTTAATTCTTAAATATTGAAAAGAAAGAAGCTTACAGGTATCTCCTCGAAAATATCAACCCACGACAAGTTTTTCTCCCTTAACCTGATGACAAGACATGATATTAGAATTAAATAACAAAATACCAGTGTTATACATTAACAAGAACCTAGAGAAATCCATACTTTTCTCCTGTGAAATTATTATTTCGATAGAGATCCATGAAAGAATCAGAGAGCTTTAAGGCCTTCAGTGCTAAGACACCTTGGTTGGACCTTGAAGGATCATATATTATGCACACAGATCGCCTTATATTCTCCTGCAATCAACAACCTACATTAACTCAACTAATTGAATCAAGGTACTGAAACTACCTCTAAGAAATCAAAGTATCACCTCATGCAGTGTCATAACATTGCAAATTTTCAAAATTTAAGGTTATCAATGGATAAACAAAATAGGTATTATAAGATATTGTTTCAAACAGCAGTAGTAACACATCTCACCACCAAAAAGACAGAATCCATACATATTAAAAGTTGTGCAGTCGATGAGCATTGTAATATATATATATATATATGTATCAATAAAAATGATTAAGAGGAAATACCCAGGTAAAAAACTCAAAATAAAAAAATCATTATTGAAAAGAAACAGATGAGTTATTATCCATTGTAATATTAAAAATTAAGGAACAGACATTCAACATAAATGACATAGGAATATTATTTCGAAGAGTCTCTAAGTTAAAATAGATGATCAACTGAATAAAACAATAATTTTGATGTTTAATTATGGTAGTCAGATAATAACTGGCATGTCAAAGTTACATGATACAGTTATTACTAGAATGATAATCTAAACAGCTCGCAATCTAATACCTGGTAATTCATGAAGGTTTCAATCAGCTCCACTCTTTGGTAAGAACCTAACAATGTAGACTGGTACCTAATTAGGCAAAACAATTACATTATTATACCTCAAAAATAACAAAATATCGTAATTTCAAATATCATAATAACTAGATATAATACAACTGAAACATCTAAAAGATAAAATTAATCATAACAGTGTTTTGCCATATGAGCATTAAATAAGCAGAAAATAGAAATATGTATTAAGATTCACAAAAGAAATCATAAGCATTAACCAGACATGCCACACCCTGTTTGTTTCCTAGAAATCACTTAAGTAGTTATTACTAGAGCTATATGACAAATGATGAAATGCATGAGAGATACCTGAGACACAAGCAAGATTAAAAGAAGAAACCTATCAGCATGTAACAAAGGAGTTTCCAAGATTCTGCATTATTTTTACCTTCTTTACATAATATAGATAATAAATGTCAGCATGGTTAAAAATTAAATTCCTTTTCAAAGACCAATCCCAGAAGCTAGGCACAAATTCTCCAATAAACTAAAAATAATTCCTGAGTAAGGCTACATGAGATATAACTTTATAGTTATAGATTAAGATGTTGACACCAAATTATAAGATAATCCTCACCATCCAACAGTATTATTATCAACATTGACCTCTCGAAGACACCTCATCATTTCAAGCTGGTAATTGGCACCCTCTGCTTCAATTTCATCATCCGCTTCCCTAATCTTACAGATTGTATAACAACATATGGGCATTTTAGAGAGACGTTTGAGGACACTACCAACACCCAAACCTTGAAATTGAGTTTGGTAGGGTTTCTAAACGGGACATACAGGATAAGGGAAGCAATTTGTGACTTCAAGAACACTACCAACATCCAAACCGAGCAGTTGCCCTGTGACAAGAGCCGGAGAGAACTCCTTGCAATGCTTGATTATCTTCAAAACTGCCTGTTTGATATAAGATGGCACAAAAACAGGATCATGAGCATCTCAATGAAAATTATTAATTTGCAGCTGGCACGCCCAATTGGCTAGAAAATGAAAAACTTGGCTCCCATCTAACTACTTGGCTATTAGCACGCAAAACAATGCAAAAAAACAGAGGAAAAAACCAAATAAAATACCAGGTTTAATATTATTGCACAATACTAAGTTTCGTGCCACGCTTTGAGATGATTACTAACGGCATCTAACAACGAAAGGAGATTGTGCAATCACACCATCGAGAAACGGATCTTACTAGGCCCTCAATTTGGACAACTCTGAGAGGCGGCGCAGCCTCCTCGGTGGACGCAACTTGCAGGAAGGATCTCACCGCTGCTACCGTTATAACAAACAGCTCAGTTTATTGCAATGGAAAGGACAACGAGAAGAAAGCAAGCATACAGAACAATGTAAATGAAACCTACGATTAGCCATGGATGACGCTGTAAGGAGACACGAACTACAACAGGATGAATAAGCCGCCGGCGACGACAAGCTCAGTGGAACCTCTTTGTAATCTTAAGCTTCTAAAAGATGCAAACCCTAATTTCAGTTGTCACGAGCAAGAAAAGGCATCATTTTTTTCTCCCTCTTGACTCTTCCTTTCTCATTATTTCGAATATAGTCCTACAACTTATCTTTTCTTGTACTAGTTCCAAAACTTGTGCAACTCCTCATGGTTTGAACTTTGATCACACCCTTTAATATGCAATTTGCATAGTGGGGTTTGACGATACCCCATTTAATTAATCAAGCCAAATTATTTATTAATTGTAGTCCGGGTGCAATCTCATGAGACATCTAAAAAAGGTCATGGGTGTTCTAGTCTTCACCAACTATCTATCCATTGCTTCTCCAATAAAATATCTACCCACACATTTCAATCAATTAATCAATCTATAAAATGGTAAAGGTTCTCATTATAACAATACATTTTTTGATATAATTCAATTAAATACTAATTACATTATTTTTAATTTTATTTGATGGCAATAGTTTTTATCCAATGTTGCTCTTGCCTCTTATCTACAGTTTTCTATTATTTCTTATCAATATTCAAATTCCTTGTTGCTCAAATTGCTCACACTAACACTCATTATGGCTTTAATATTTTCAATGTATTATTATGATAGGGTAAAGTTACTCATTTGAGTTTTATTTGTTTATTTTTCTGAGGAAAATACATAAATTATTATGTATATTCACATATAAATTATTCTAGAATTCTTATTAAATCTCTTTTTTTTCATCCAATTATCGTTTTTTTGTTAAGAAACATTATGTAAATTATTCATTAATTAATTTTTATCAATATTTTCTATTAAACTTGATAATACAAACTATTACATAGATCAAATAATATAATTTCACT
This sequence comes from Trapa incisa, assembly GCA_030064435.1. NCBI lineage: Eukaryota > Viridiplantae > Streptophyta > Magnoliopsida > Myrtales > Lythraceae > Trapa > Trapa incisa. The sequence continues at coordinate 2,679,045 of CM057770.1, read as the reverse complement.
CTTAATACTTGTTGCTTTCTTATATATGTGAATTACTATATATCATGCCCTAACTTGTATCACTGAGTGGAACACACCACACCGACTACTCTTTTTGACATAGTTTATTGAATGGAGAGTCATTGAAACACACCATTAAGCATTAACAGAGAGTGTTGTAACTACACTAATAGTTTGTTATCTCAGTAAATATTACGTGGACAAACATAATATGATTTGTGAGATAATACATTAGTTATTGCCATCATTTTTATATGCATAATTATCAGTTTTTACCTAATTGTTACTCGTTTTTTGTTAAGTTACCGATCTGAAGCAATATAGCATATTGGCGCTGATTTTTTTATGGGGCATGGTCCACCATGATACTTGCCATATGTGGTGTGCATATGTTCATGCTAGGTTCACTATACTCTAAGGAGGAGGTTTGGCTCTAAAAGTTTAGAGTTTTGAGCCTTCTTGTCATGATCACTTAGTACCTTACAAGCACCATTAACTCGCACTCATATGTTTGTTGCATAAGGGTCGCAACTTTTGGTTCGAGTTTCGGGTTTCCTAAGCCTAGTGGTAGCTTTTTGAAGTCCATATCGTAATTAGCACAAGATTACTAAAAGTTTTTTCTAGCTTCCTTTTGGGCAGGTGTCAAATATGGGGTTTTGGCTCGTTTATCAATATTAGCTCTCTCTATGGGTGTATTTCTTGGAACTCATTGGATGATGCTTCAGATTCAATGGATTCTCATGAGGTCCTTTTCTTCTTGGCTATTTTCCTACCATGAGGATTTTATGGTGGATTAGCTAAGCAGTATTTTATACAACATAATAGTTCTAGTATTTTTTTAAAAATACTTTCAAAATTTTAGGGTTTGAAAATATGAACTTTAATACCATTTAAGTTGTTATACTTCAGGCCAATTTTTTTAGTTAGACATGCAAATAATTCGCCACTCCTCTTGGTCTTATGGCAGTGGTTACATTCACCGTCATAGTCTCGACTGGGATAAGGCTCATAATATAAATTTTATCAAAATCATTGAAAAAATATTTTGGAATATAGCATCATTCATAAAAAAGTGAAAGGGGCATACTAGGCTTTCATAGAAAATTCTAGGTCTCTTTTACTCATATTCATATCCACTACCTGAAAGGGGTTTAGGGGAGAGTAGTAGGGTTCTCTTAGCAACATGACATTTGAGTAAAATATATCACAACTATTTATACAAGATTTTTTAGGAAACATTAAACAATGGTTTAATTACTATGAGATTTAGGTTGCCATATATGGGGTTCATATTAAGCAAACATATCACCACATATCTACTCTATCATGGAGGGATCACACGATCGTAGAACAAAACTTCCTCCTCTTCCACTTGTGGTCTGCATCACCTTTACCAACCATGTCACGCCTTGACCCAGTTTGGTCAAAACCCCCTGAGCAACCCGCCTGTAAACCCCACACTTTTGAGTTAAGGAAAACTGGGAAAGAACCGGTCAACACGAGTAAGAAAACTGAGCTGGTTTACAAATCCAATCATTTGAAAATAATCAATTTAGAAATTTACAACTTTTGGGTGATCCAAAGGGTTCATTAAACCTTGGAAAACATATTTAAGATAAATTAGAAGAGAAAAACTAAATTGGTTCGGGTGAAAAAGAATCCATAAGAACTTTGAAGTTAAGCGTGCTCGCTCGGAAATTTCGGTCAAAACTTTTTATGCGAACGTACCCTTATCATAAATAGCCATAAATTAATATATCTTTAATTATTGTAATTAATACCAATAATTTATGGCAATATTAATACTAGTAATAAATCTTTCCCATTTAATACACAATTTTTACACCTATATAAAGACATCATCCCCATTCATTCTCCTCATATCTGAACACTTCTCTCTCTCTATTGCTCCATTTCCCGGTGAAGCTCAAACTAGAGCTTCAACTTGAACAAAGGTCGGGCTCTTTAGAATCGAGGAGAAGACAGCTATCTGATAGCAAACTCCAGTCAATCCGAGAATCGTTGGAGAAGCGCCAACATGATGGAATAGTGAAGCAACTCCGACGGATCGAAGTTGCCCTATTTCGGCCAAGCTGAAATCGGCCATTTCAAGCCTTACTTAGGCCAAACCAAACCCTGCCAACACTTGCTCAGCCTTTTCATGGCCGAATTAGGACCGAAAGGTAAGCTGATTCGTCTCCCCTTTACAATTTTCGATCGGTGCTAGAGAGAGAGTCGACCGAATTTCAATGATGAAATTCTAATCCAATTTTGTATCAATTGATGCAATTCTTGATTCTAGGATGAACCTCGGGATGAGACCTATCTGCCCATATCGAAAGCTCGGACCATCGTGCCTTCACCGGTGAGTAATCGAAGCTTTCTCTCTCTATAGTTCATTTTCTGGCGAAGCTCCGTTTGAGCTCGTCCCGGCGTTAAAACTTGCGATTCACATTTCTAAAGAATCGTATGAAAATGTAGAAACTCAATTTCAACTTCAATTTCAACAATTGGAAACGTTTGATGGGTCAATTTGATAAAATCAAATTCGGCTGTGTTAAGAAGTTGAAATTGGGGATTTTCGAAATTCAAAGGACTAAAATAAAATTTTATGATATTGAGGGCCAATTGGGCATGAAAATAATGTTGGAGGACGAATTGAGAAATTTTAGAATTTTTGGGGCAAAACTTACCATTTTTGTAAAGGAAGGGAAAAATGGTAATTTTGGAAAGTTGGAGGACCAAATTGGAAATTTAAGAAATTAATCCCTTTTTTGTGAAATGGAATAAATTGAGGTCCTATGATAAATTTTAGAAATTTCGGGACTCAATTTGAGGAAAAAACTAGCATTTAGGACTTAAAGTTAAAGAGAAATAACTTTAGGGACCTAATTACAAATAAATGAAAGTTTGACTTTCTCATTCATTTGGAATGAATGAAGGCGATTAGGCTGAAGGATAATGAACCAAGATGTTTATATTGTGTAGGAACACGAAGTACCGGGAACGCCAACAAGGATAAGCTCCCATGAATACCAAGAACCAGTATAGTGGAATTCACGACATTAATGGGTGAGTGGGTTTACTAAAATCATACCCGGTTGGGATGATGAACACAACTTAAAGATAAAAACCACTTACCGGTTGTGAGTGAAAATTTTATATCATACCCGGTAGGGGATGATAAGTACCTCGATATAAAAACCCACTGTTTAGTGGTATTTTAATCATCACCACTTAGAGAAAGTGATGTGAAAATTATGCGGAAAAACTACTTACCGATTGTAAGTAGATCATACCAGTTGGTATGATGAGACTTCCTTGAAGGAAGTTGAAAACCCATTCATCGGTTATGAACGGAGATGTCCTTATACCGGTTGGTATAATGGACAGTGAAAACCTATTTTGTCGAAAGTGTTCTCCCCTAACTGTGTGCCAATACTTAAACTATTTGGGAGACCTTATTGACGGGAGCTCGAATAGCTCTTATAGGCTGGGGGCCTCGATTTTGGAACTTGAGGCTAGAATGCCCAGTAGTTTTTGAAAATCTCGTACAGTGAGCCCAAGGCCAGTTGGCACGAGCAGGAGCTCGTAAACGAATATGATATATGTGCCATAAAACTTAATAAGTGAATTGTTTGGCCATGGTACCAAGATAGGATCGACATGCTCAGTCAACTAGCGGCAGTGCGACATGACAGGTCGACGGACTAGTCAAGACAAACAGTTGCGGGTTGAGTTAAGAGTCGGGGCCGTTGGACTAGTGGCACCACAAATTACATGGCAATATGAGAAAACATTGTTTGTGCATGCACTATGAGTACGAGATCATCAAGACGCCCATGAGGGGTAGTGATGTGTCCTAAGGGCCTTGGACGACCCGATGAGTATAAGGGCAGATCGTCATTCCAGGTGTCTGTGCAAAATTTGGAGTAGCACCAAGCGCATGTGACCGGGGTGGGGACGGGATGAGGTCTATGTCCTCATATGGACACGAAGAAGTGATTTCGGGATTGTGAGTCAGATGTTGCGTACATCCACTCATTCCCAAGGTAGAAGTGGTCGTATTTCTATCCGGGTGGCAGGAAAAGTCACTCTAAAACCACTAGCGGGTTCAGTAGTGATACTGACTTGTGAATGTGTGTAACCTTCATGATGAAGGATGTGTGTTGGGTGATGACACACCAGTAACTAAGAAATAATGGAAAATCCCGAATCTTTTTAAAATGAAGGGATTTTTGAAAAGAAATGAGTCTGACACACTCCAATAATAATTATTATCTTAAAAGTCAAAAGCTTTTAAAAACCCATTCGTCGAGTAGTCGTACTCACCCCCTCCCTTATATCCCTTTCAGGAAATCCCGGAAAGCCTACCCTTAAAGATTGTCAACTAAGATGCCTGTAACACAGGTATGTAAAGTTTTAAATTTCATGTAGTTTTGATTATGCTATTCTAGGAAAAGGTGCAGGTTAAAGGACACCTTACTCTTTATGGTTTACAATAAAGGGAAACCCTTTAATAAACTAGGAGAGTGGCGGGTTGATCACAGGGATCTGACCAAATCGGGTCGGGGCGTGACACCGTCACTCCCTTTGGTCTAAGAAGAGTCGTTGCTTCGTAAGACTATGATGAGTCAAGCATAATTCTTGTTCTTATTCCATGGAATAACATTGTACAAACTCAATAGCTTAAAAGAAATCTAAGCGTATCTGACTTAGGATTCATGTTCATGGATTCTCTAAGATTTGTCTCCTTTTTTCATGAAAAATGATTAAAGGGAGGGGGTGACTTTCTACAAATTAGTGAGCGGGTGTTGGGAGTGAATTTTTAAAATAGTTTATCAAAACCATTTAACCCATCATTCTTCAAAGCCTTTTCATCCTTTTCGCTTATTATATGTGTTTTAGCTCTTTTTAGCACTTTCCCTTGCTCGGGAGGCATTTAGCAAACATACACACGCTCTTTCTCATAAATGGTACAAACATTCGTAGGACTGTCCCATACTGCACCCACTTGGGGATCAACACGACTTTTCTGTCCACCCTAATAGAAGTCTAACCACTTCTACCCTAAGTTTGAGTGACGCCCCATGCGCTCGACCCTGAGACCCACAATCACTTCATGTTCGTATGAGGATGGAGACCTCATCCCACCCCCACCTCAGTCTCATGCACAAGAAGCTTCGACCAGCTTCATGACTAACTGGCACAACAATCTGCACTTATCGCCAGCAGGTCGTCCAACAGTCCTTGGAATCCATCACTATCCCTCATGGGCATCTTGATGGTCCTGAATCAGAGTGCATACACAAACAACAATCTTAACATATTAGCTATTATCTTTGGTGCCAACGGTCTAATGGCCTCGACAATCAACTCGGCCTATAGTTGTTTGCCTGACCGGTCCATCGACCTAGTCCTAGCACATTGCCACTAGCCCATCGAGCCTTGTCAGTCTTGATTTGGTACCATGGCAAATCACACATCAATTTTCCCTTTTAGAAAAGATTTCATGGCTCTTATCATCATGTTTGTATATGGGCTCCGACCCATGCCCACTGGCCTTGGACCCACTTCAAGAGTTTTTCCAAACTAGGCCTTGAGCCCTATAAGTTTAAAAAACAAGGCTTTTGACCTATTGGAGTTGTTCCAAATCTCATCAGAAAAGTCTCCCAAATGTTTTAAGCATTGCCACATAGTTAGGGGAGATCATTTCTAAAAAAAAGGGTTTTTAAGCTCAAAAAGCACTCATTATACCAACCGGACATGATGATAGAAATTCTCACTCTTGGTGGCCTTTCCTTTCAGTAAAGGAGTTCATCATAACAGTCGGGTATGACGTTAAATAATCCCACTCAAAACCGGAAAGTAGGTTTTTAACTTTAAAACAGTGATCACCACCCCAAACGGGTATAATGTATAAAAGGTCACACTCACTCAATGACTATTACACATTCGCCCTAGTCAGTTTTCCAAGTCCAAGTCTTTGACTTTAAATCCTTAATGCTCATTTATTCCCAATTAAGTCCCATGGATCTCCAATATCCTCTTTTGATCCTTAGTTTTCTCAAAATTGTAAATGGGACTCAATTTTTCCAAAATTTCCAATCGGTCCCCAACTTTTCCAAAATTATTGATTTGCCCCTAATTTTTCAAAAATGGTCAATTTGGTTCCAATTCTTTCAAAAATGACCAATTGGTCCTCCAACATCCTATTCTTTACCAATTGACCTTTAATTTTGAAAAATTGCAATAAGGTTCTTTAATTTTTTTGAAATCCCCAATTTCACCCCTTTCTACTAGTTGAATTTGATTTCTTCAAATTGGTCTTTCAAAAGGGATTAATTGCTCCAATTCGTGGACCAATTGGTTCCTCCACTTCCATACAGTCCAATTAAGGTTTGAATTGCAGATTTTGGATCCAAAACGAGCTCAAATGGAGCTTTGTAGGAAAATTGAAGGTAGAGAGAGCTCCGAAAGCTTATTGTCGAAGGCGCGATGATCTGAGCTCTTAATCTAGGATGATAGCTCTCGTCCTCAGGGTCCTTCTAGGATCAATAATTATTACAATTGATGTCAAAATCAGTGGGAATTTGGACAATGAAATCTGACATTTTCTCTCTCTATAATTGAACTGCTCCAACGAAGAATAGTCGAATTGGCTTACCTTTTCCCTCTATAAAGGTTGTGTGATGGTTGTGGGGGCTAAGGGAGGACTTGATTCGGCCATTGGAGGTCTGAATTGGCCGAATTCAAATCGGCCAAAATGGGGCAGCTTCGGGATTGACGAAGGTGCTCCACTGTTTGGGCTCGCCGGTGCTTCTCCGGTGATCCTCGGGTTGGGTAGAGGTTGTCGTCCAGTGGATGACTTCTCCTAGAGTCTGTAGGATATGAATTTGCCTTTTAAGGTTGAGAGAAGTGCCCAAGTTGGTGATCTGGTTTGAGCTTCATCGGAAAACTGAGCACTTTAGATGAGGAGAAGATTTGAGGTGCATGGAGGATAAATGGAGGGGAGCTCTTTATATAGCGAGCTGAGGGACCCCCTGCTCTACCAGTTTCCATACTGGTCGAGCTCATCCTGATCAGAAATTGCCTAAATCAGAGGGAATATTCCCTCACCAAAAAGGAAAGAAATTAGTGCCTCGATGAAGAGAGTCATCGGAAGGAGGAGGAATATGACACTGTTCCACACGTGCGGACCGGCCACGTGGTGGCACGTGATTGACTGGTTCGACTGACATGGCGATCCAACTCAACCGCTGCGTCAGTCGTTGATCGGTTGACCGAACACGTGGTAGCCTCCCATTTGCTGCTCGCGTCTACGTGGCTGCTGACCAGACATCCATTGATCGTTGACCGGTCCGGTCCAACTGGGTTTGATGACCCGAAAAAGAAAATCAGCCAATTCAGGCCTGATTTGATTGATTTTCTAAAAATGAAAAATTTTTAAATTAATCTAAATTCATTTTCTATTAAACGGTGGCCTCAATTTTACAAATTAATTTTTTAAGCCACCTAGAAAAATAAATTATTAATCTGGTTCACTACGGTTCTATCACGTTCAGTTCCTGTTCAAGTCTGGTTCACCCTAAACTAGTTTGATTTTCTTATCCCATTTTCCTCATGGTTCTTCCCCATAATTTTATGACCTTTTGGTTACTTGGGGTTTTCCAAATTTTCCATTTTAACCCTTCTTTACCATTTTCAGTTCACAAATGGCTTAGTTTTCTCATATAGATTACCAATTCTTTTTCCCAGTTTCCTTAGTTCGAGAATACGGGTTTCACAAATCACTTGTCTATATGGACCATGGTATCTATGCCAGACTATATGTGTGAGCACTATTTCTCAACCCACAAACATAATTTACTTTGATCACTATTGAGATACGAGACATTTTTCCCTTTGCCAAGGTTCAGTGCTCATACTTCTCTTAGAGCTTTTGACATACTTAACCAGTATTTACTTCCCTTATACCAACCTTGATGTCCAGTAACCCTTTTAATCAACACAACCTCAAATCGGACGTCTAATGATCCCACTTAACAATCACATGCATGTAAATTTATCATTATTTCATGAACTCTGTTATATAAGCTCTTATAGGGTAAGACCCATTTCTAACTCAATAGAATTAACGGACATGACCCATTTCACATAAATTGATTATTAAGTATTTTAACATCAAGGGTTAGCAAGGCCCATTTCCATTGGCCTTGTGCCCACACAACAAGTATTTCCCAGAACTTGATCTTGGGCCCACTTATTTTGAAAATGATGACATTGAGCCCACTTCTCAACAACATGATCAAGACTTTATGTGTTTCATGTTCAAATCAGGACTATGCGTGATTCATGCTCATATCATGTTTATATTTTGAAAAATGGTTTAAGCAAGGTTCATGCTATCATGGTAATATTTTCCTTAAAAAGGGTTTTAGTAGCTCATGTTATCAAGTGTACGGGTCATCAGTCCAATTGGATCCGATACCAGAAATTTCACTCACTCGTATACCATAACTTGTAAGTCCCAAAGGAATTCTCGATCCTTTGTGTGCTCCTTTGCATGGGTACGTCGTTGACCGGTTCCTACAACATGTCGGGTGTAAGGAATTTGCACTTAAGATCTCATATTACTAGGTATTTGCACATAGGACCCTAAGTTATACCTTATTTCCAATCAAGTCCTTAATTTATCCTTATTTATAATTTGGTCCTCAAGTTTCCTTAAATTGTAATTTAGTCCTCAACTTTGATCATCATATAAAAATGTTAAATTCTCTCCAATCCAATCTTATCATGACACTAATCATCTTCCCTGAGTATCTATGAGAATTCTAAGTTTTGAACCGCCTAATTTGGCCAAAAAACATAAATTCGCCGAAAAATTGGTTCTAGAGATAAAGCTTATGAATCTTATCGATAAAGACATGGTGGCCAGATTTGGCAGTGTGGGAAGCTAGCTCTCGTCATAGGGGATACTCCTAGATCAATCGATGCTTCAATTGATGGCTTGACGGATTTGAAAATGAATAGAACAATAATCATGAAGGTTGAATAAGCATTTAGAAGTTTTTGACGAACGGCGGTGGTCGAGACTTACCATAGTGGTGTAAGGAGGACGAGGGCACGACTAGTAATGGTGGGTGAGCCTTGTTCGGTCGTAGGTGGCCACATTAGGCCTTGAATGTGGCTCGATCAGGACTAGGCATACTTGGGTGCTAGAGTCGCGACACTATGCGACTTCGTCGTGGCTTCTCTAATTGTCCACGAACTAAAGGGAGGTTACTGCTATGGAGGGGACTTCCTCCAGAATCTGGAGGACCTTGTGCAGACCTTTTTCATTGAGAAAAAGACCCTTGCCAAAGCTCTGATATGGAGGTCATCGAGAAACGAAGTAGTGGAGGGAATTCGAGAATTTGAGGTGTGAGGAGAGTGAGAGGGGGAGTTTTTTATATAGAGAGATTATGGACTCTCGGCTCTACCAGTTTCCATCTTGGTCTACCCTTATCCCCTCCCAGAATCCCATTGGCGGAGCAATATTCACTCATCAAAAAAGAAAATATTTTATTTTCTTTCACATTCGATGAACAATGCAAATGGCAAGAGGTTCAAAATAACATTATGCATGCACGTGTGAGTTGTCACGTGTCGCACGATGATTGGTTGAATTTGTTGACGTGGGATCCGACTCATGGTCCAGGTCATCCTTTGACCCTTTAACTTGCTACGTGGTGACCTCTCATTAGTCACTGAAGTCGACATGGCTATTTACTAGATATGGTCGTTAGACAACCATTAAGAATTTGTCATGTGGTGTCATCTTATTGGTTGATTTAAATATATCAATATTTCTTTCCAATGATATATGTCATTTCCACATGTCCTCTCAAGGTTGGTTGGGGTATTCTAACGTGTATTTGCCACATGTCACTCTCTAGTTTGATAGGTCAGCTTACGTGGGTTTCAATCAGTTGATTGTTGATGATAGCCATGTGTTGCTCTCTGATTGGTCAGCGCTTTCATACGTTGACTTGGTGGTTGACGGTCGCGCTTGCAACACGACGTTCGCTCATTTGTCGTACATAATGATTGGGCGCTCACCTGTTAAAGACCAATTCGACCGCTTCTCTAAAAATTAAAATTTTACAAATTAATCTAATTTTATTTACTACATGTTGATAACCTTAATTTACCGTTTTTCCCTTTTTGAGTCACCTCAAAAAATCTATATTTGAAATGATTCGATCTAGTTCAATTTGCTTTCCTTTGATTTGGTCAGTTCTGATTTCTATTTGTGGAATTGATTGGCTTCCTCGATAATTAAGGGCCTACATCTCACTTTGAATCTCTTCTTAATCCATAATGCTTACTTTCTGAGATCCCGATTCCATTTGGATCTCACTTTTTTTTCAAAATTTTGTGATTCCCATTTTTTGTTAGTCTATTAAGGTAAAACAGGGTTTACAAATTAGATAAATTGAAAAATGACAATTTTGAGCCAAATCAATATGAAATATGATGGAGAATGAATTTTTAGAAAAAGAATTAGGCCAAAGACCAGTCGAATCGAGGTGAACTGATCAAAACCGCTTGAACTGGCTTGTATTATCGACAACAATAATAGGAGGATGGTTATCTATGCATGTTCACTGGGAGTGCATTAAGACGAACATATCACTCGTACTTTGAGTTCGCGTGTGTGAGAACTAGACGGTTGATTGTGTGAATTATGAAATGAGAATTGAATTCTTGAGTTAAATAAATACGAGTTAAAAGATTATTATTAGGAATAGTAAGTAAAAGTACTTGTGAAATATGCAAATAAGATATCATTGAAAATCTAATAAAAGATTGAGTAAATACTAGGTAGTAAGTCATGTCATGTCTCGATTTCGGTAAATACATTCACTGAGCTATGAGCTCACCCATCATCTAAACTCTTGCAATCAAGGAATGAGAGTCAAAAGAAATGTACAAAAGCTAATTATATATTTGCTTATTATTTTTTACATTTTCTTGAGAAATATGTACTTTTTTTTGGCACACTACTTATTTTTATGAAAATTTTAAATTTATTTTAAATTTTGTGAGTTTTTATTTTGAAGCATTTATTTTTTCAATACTACTTTGATTAAGGTATTTACCATTGTTGTATCAAGTGCACTGGCGGGTTGTTATTAGACCCCAACTTAGAAAATCGGGTCGGGACATGATAATATATGATATTTTTTTAGAAAATCTTTTATAAAATTTAGGATCTAGTCCTATCTGTGAAATAAAAATGGGTCAAACCCATAGTCGACAAAGATGGGTCAGACCATCGTTTCGTGAATTGGGCCCGATATCATCATTTTCAAAAGAAGTGTGTTATGTCATATTTTGAAAACACTCATAAAAGTGGGCACTATGCTATGATTTGAAAGAGATAGGTCGTAACCCAAAACGATAAGTGGTATCATCCTATGACATTTTTAAAATTCTGAAAACAAGTTTTTCATATAAATAAAAATAGTATAATAGATTGGCTAGCTAGTATGTCAAGTTCACATAAAACTATTGAAAGGTGTATTATGAATGAAAATATGTTGGTAATTAATGACAAATATTAAAATAGGTCACACCCTATATGGATGGTTGTTTGTACAAAATCACAATGAATGAGATTGGTTAAGCAATTAAAATATTATTGTTTGTGATTGTAAATACACAATTATGGACATTTTGGGACATTTAATAATGGATAGTGATGAAATCAGAGTACTACTAGATAGTAAAATAAGAATAAGGGAAGATGATATTGATATATTAGGATAGTTGGTAAAATTACTATAAAATACAAATATAATGGTATCATGCCTCCATTCTATAATTATTTTATTATAAAAGATTGTGTTTGTAACGGATAAAATGATTATATTTGTTTATGTGCTAATTAAAATATAAATATGAAAAGTTAAAATTAAAGTTTAACCAATTTAAACTAATCTTCATAAAAATTAATATTATATCTCATGTAGTCATGTTAATTATGTGTTAAAATGTGTATATTATGTTAGGTCACTTTATAAACTAATTTTACTTTTTGGATTTCATAGTTTACTCCTCCAATATACTTTTTAGAAAATTGAAGCGTAAAAAAAAAGTAACCATATAAATGGAAGTCTGAAATGGTTAATTTAAAGATAATCATATTTTATGAAGATTTGTTACTTATACTATAGTATTATTTATTAAATTTAATTTTCATGCATATTTTAAAATGTTGTGATAATATGTTTTATTTTTAATTTTAAATCTAGTCCATCCTATAGTGAATGAGAGAATTTGATAGGTTGCTTATATGTTCCATTGGAAAAATAGGTCGGGTGTCACAGTTATAATGTAACGAATATCAGATGAATTGATGATAAATATTGAGTTACATGATACCTAGGATATGAGTATGGGACAGGACACTTATGATATCTCAAAGTATTATTGCTTATAGGCTTTGTATATGACAAGATTCATGTAGTAAAATTTATTATTATTTTTATACAAATTGGACAGACAATACTAATGATAGTCACACTTTCATTAATAATAATCTTAGTTCAAAAAAGTATCACATTATTAATTAAGTAGTATATTGGCATCAATGCCAATGTTCATGATCTCACCCTATATAATTAAAGTTACCTTCAACCCTGGTCACTCTTCTAATGATCCAAGTTTTGAGCAAGAGATAGATGCAGTCTTCATTAATTCAATAGATCAAGGAGGACCACCCAACAGAAAACAACATTCACATTTCTTTTATCTATAAAATGGAAGGCATTCTCATTGTGACAACATAGTTTTTTGAGAAATACAATTCAATTAAATATTCATTACCTTATTGCTAAGTCTCTTTAAATTACCGAAGATTAGAGGTGCCTTGTATGGCTAAATAAGTTAGCTATTCTCACTATATATATATATATATATATCATTATTTGCTATCCATAGTGCTCATTTTGTGCACTCATGGCTTGAGATCAAGAGCCAAAAGATGCCGTTCTCAACCCTTCATGGATTTAGTACTGCAAGACAAGGTCATAGAACCATGTAAATTCAACGTGTTGTGCCCTCTTTTACCCATGAACATGGAAGTTCTTTTTCATTAAATGAAAACTTGAACTACTCTTTTAGCCACTAACCACAATGATTGTTCTAAGATGATCATGACTCTCTTCCCCTTCTCAAAGTTCAATTTCTTCTTTTCTTCAGTGGCTTGGCGTCTTCTCTCTCTCTCTCTTTTTTAAATATAATAATTCCGGCAAAGCATTATTCTCAGCATTACTCATGTGAAGCAATGATTAAAGCAACAATTGAAAAATAAATCTAACCCACCATTTAATCATAAACGGGGAAAGTGGAACAGCATCCATGGAAGCACAGTTCTCTTTTCCCTTCCCTTTGAGAGCAACATGATGCCAATTTGACACTAAGGGCATTCATTGTTCTGTCTTTTGAGGTGATTTACAATCTAAGCAAAGCATACATGAGAAACAAAGCATGGTTCAAGGAGAAAAGAGAAAGGGCGTGTCATATTCTATTTAGCTAGCTCATTATCATCTCACTTTATTCAAATGGATTAATCACCAGAAATACAGGCAGAAGAAGGAACCGTCATCATCATCTTAGGCTGCTACATCTTGTAATTATGATGATGATGACATGCTGCAAGCCGTGACTTCTGCACAAAATCTTTTAAACAATGCTTGAACAAAAAAAAGTGGCCGTCAGTGACTTCTCTATTTCTTCACTCACTTTTCCTCCTCTTTAAACATTCATCATCTCTTTACATCATTAATTTCAACGGTTGGCATTCACACCACCTCTCTCTCTCTCTATATATATATATACACAGTCGTGCTCTACAAGGCAAAACCCTTCTGCTCTTTGGAAAGAGTCACCCTTCGCAGTATGTCGGTCAAGTTCTTTTCAGTGCCAAAAGATCAGCCAAGGAGCCTATCTGAAATGAAGGAAATGAATGAAATGAAGTTCAAGATCTCCAATGACAGGAGAGCAGTGGTAGATGCGTCTGCTCAAGAGAAAGTGGCAGCTGATGAAAACAAGTCCTTGAAGGAGCAGATTGAGAAGGATAAGGTATAGCAGATGGATGGCATATTTCATTGGTGTTGAAGGTCCCAGTTGGGTGTTTAGGATCTGATTAGTTTGTGGTGCAGGGTGATGAAGTTCAAAGAGGGTGGAAACAGCTTCTTCTTGGGAGCTCTCATGGCCCTTTAACAGTCGTCAACAACGGAGGTGAAAAAAAATAAACTAATATTAAGAAAGAAAGCTCACTTTTATTTAGCAATTACTTTTATAATAAATATTGTACTGTCATGATCACTCCAGGGAAGAAAGAGTCATCATCAGAGGTGCATATACTGAGCTTAGCGATTCAGTGCTCAGGCAGATCGGATCTGGTGCTACCCATCCCCATCCTCTCTTCTTCTTATTCGAGCAGCCCTTCGTCTAAGCGTACACTGTTCGTGCTCAAGGAAGGAAGCCGCTGCCGGACAAAGTTCTCCTTCCTCGTCCTCAGCAGCGCCGTCTCTGGCCTCCGCTACACCTACGCCGTCTGGAAGACCGGCGTCCGGGGTGAGATTCACTCAAAGTCTATTATAATTCCGAGCAAATATAATATTCATCGGTTCCAATATGATTATGCAGTGGGAAACACCAAGATAATGGTGGGAACTTTCAGCCCTCGGAAGGAGCCCTACTGGTACGAGACGGAGGAAGAGACCATCCCCACTGGAATATTGGCGAGAGGCTCCTACTTCGTCCGAACCAAGGTACTATATATATATATATATATGTGTGTGTGTGTGTGTGTGTGATCTTCTCAGCTCCTAATCGGCCATTTTCGTCCGACTTTGTTCCATCTTTTGGGTTATTCAGTTTGTGGATGATGACGGGAAGTGTCACCTGGAATTGAACTACTACTTCGAGATCCGGAAGAACTGGCAGTGACGACGAATGGATCGAGGTCCACTCTCAACTCAACAATCGACTCTCTGCCCGTGCCCTAAATTTGTATTCGAAATTGAAATTAGTGCACGGTTCCTCCTGGGTATGACGATGATGATTGATGATCTCTTCAGAACGCCAAGAGAAGAAACACATGATCCTTGGTGGGTGGGATGCCTTAGTGTGTGCAACTTTGATATAGTCAAAGCCTTCTATTTCTCATTTTCCCTTCCTTTTAGTAGTAATAATTGAAGTAGTGCGTGGTGATTGGAAGCCTGCAGGCTTCATGATTTTGTTCCTTCTCGTGCCTCCCTCCCATGGACACCCTCTTATTTATATATATATATATATTTATTTATATTACTGTCGGCTGCCCGCTGCTGTATGTGCGCTTTTGTGATGCAATTCGTATCATTCATGGTACGCACATCTCTCATCCTCATCATTATTCATGTCACTGTGTTGCTCTATCGATGCCCATCTCCATATACATTGCTCTAGCGCAATGATGAGGTGAGGTGATTCCCGAGCTCAGCAAACTTGATTCACAACATTCCACACTTCTTACTTTTCTACACAGTTCATCCTCTTATTTACGCAGTGAGCTCCATTTTCATTTTGTGCTTATTCGGAGTCTTTCCCACTTACATTACATAAAAGTACATCATTACTTTAATTAATTCACATTCGAGTACTTGTTTCAATCAATTATTATGCATGTCACTCGTAATATATATATATATATTTATGATTACAACAAATATTCATAATATTTTATCATGCAATCTCCCAGGTATGTTCTCAAAATGTTTAATAAATTTCATTAAAGGATTGAAAAGTTTTTTTATAGTAAAACCAAAGTCCTTCAATAATATAGTGTAATATAATTTCTCTCCTATTCCAAGATACGTTTTAGGACAATGGTATATTCTATTATATCTCATGTACTCACATTCTCCAACAAAACGATTTTGTTTAATTTAAAAATAGTCACCGGTTGATATTGCTCAATTTCATATTTCTATAAAATTTTAGAATTTTATATTGAAATTGTCATATTTTCCATCCAAAGATTTCCTACCCTATAATTAAAATTAATTATCCCTTTCAATTACTTCATCATTTACAAACTAATTATCATTTTCTCCGAGTTTTTAGGTGTTAATATGTCACGTCCCAGCCTTATTTCTCGAGTGGGGACCATGATGGAAACTCACCATACACTCTCAACGCTACTAATATAAGTATTTTTATCAAATTGGAGTTGAAATGATGTAATACTCAAAATAAGATATATAAATTTTAGTAAAAATTTAAATTTTTACAAAATATATCGTGAGCCCCAAAATCAAATATAATTTTCACTCGAAAATTGAGTATCTGATAAGTATACATAAACTTTGTGCACGTTTATCAGGTACCGTACTTTGATAGCGTTGTTATAGAAGTCGTGGTTGTTGTAAATTTTCATGCTCTTTGTGTAATTTTGAAAAAAAGTTAGCGTATGGGGTGAGCTCACATTTAAGTGAATAAATTTACCAACATTTAATCACGACATAACTTACGATCCAATTTCTATCAACTACTATTTTATTAGGCATATTTTCTTAGATTAATAAACAATTTCATTTATCTCATTCATATTTTATCTTATATTCATAAGATTTGGGAATTTATCTCCCTTTTCACAACTTCACAAGTTAAGTACATAAATAAAGACCTCAGAGTTCATATATGAACTCGGGTTGTGAGTGGTATGTGCGTCATGCACACTCTTAGTGAACATCTCGAGATTATCGTCCCCCTCACACGAATGTTGATGATGTGTCATTCGAATCCTATGTAAACCTCGTTCTCTAAGAACGAGAAATCGAAAGGAGTAACTAAATTTTTTTTAGAGAAAACTGAGAATATAAGTGAACCAGTGTCATGCCCCGACCCGGTTTGGTCGGATTTTCGTGAGCAACTAGCCACTATCCCGATTTATTAAAGGGTTTTCCCTTATTATAAATTGTAAAGAGTAAAGCGTCCTTTAAACTTGCACCTTTTCCTAGAATAACATAAATCAAAACTGAATAATAATTTAAATTTATCATAATTGTCTCACATACATCTTAGTTGATGGTTTTTAAGGGTAGGCTTTCCGAAATTTCCTGAAATAGATATATGGGAGGGGAGTAAATATGACTACTCAGTGAATGAGTTTTTAAAACTTCTAACTTTTTAGGAAAAAGATTTGTATTGGAGTGTGTCAAACACTTCTCTTTCAAAAGTCCTTTGATTTCAAATCTCAGTTTTTACTACCATTTTTTATTAATCACAGTGTGTCATCACCCAACACATGTCCTTCACCATAAAGATCAAACACACATTCGCAGATTAGTACGCCC
The DNA here is from genome assembly GCA_030064435.1 of Trapa incisa. NCBI lineage: Eukaryota > Viridiplantae > Streptophyta > Magnoliopsida > Myrtales > Lythraceae > Trapa > Trapa incisa. The sequence goes on along the minus strand of CM057770.1, from coordinate 2,661,652 downwards.
ACTGAATCCACTTGTGGCGTCGGAGCGACTTTACCAGCCACCTAGATAGAAGTATGTCCACTTCCACCCTAAAAATGAGTGAATGTTCGCGACATCCGACCCTCAATCTCGAAATCAATTCTCCATGTCCGTATGAGAACAGAGACCTCATTCCGTCCCCACCTCGGTCTCATGCGCTTGGTGCTACTCCAAATTTCACACGGTCACCTGGTACGACAAACTGCCCTTATATCCACCAGGTTGTCCAGTGCCCTTAGGATGCATCACTACCCCTTTTGGGCGTCTTGATGGTCCCGTAATAATAGTGCATGTACAATCAGTATTTTCTTATCATGCCATATAATATGTAGTGCCATTGGTCCAACGGCCCCGACACTCAACTCAACCCGCAGTTGTTTGTCTTGACTGGTCCATTGACCTGTCATGTCGCACTGTCGCTAGTTGACTAAGTATGTTGGTCCTACCTTGGTACCATGGCCAAACAATTACTTTATTTAAAGTTGTAAACCCCACCCTTTTTAGTTAAGGAAAATCGGGAAAAGAACTGGTCAAATCGAGTAAGAAAATCGAACCGATTTATAAACCCAATCATTTAGGAACAAACAATTTGGAAATTTACAACTTCTAGGTAATCCAAAGGGTTCCTAAAACTTTGGAAAAGAACCTTATGACAAATTAGAAGAGAAAAAGCAGATTGGTTCAGATGAACTAGATCCCATTAGAACAACGAAATTAAGCGTGCTTGCGTAAGAGTAGTGCCGTGATGGGTGACCTCCTAGCCTATCATAAGTAGCCAAAAATTAATATATATATATATATATATTTATTTATTTAATTATTAGAATTAATAGCAATAATTTAATACCTAAATTAAATTGTTGGAATTAATACCAATAGTTTATGACAACATTAATACTAGTAATAAATCTCCCCCATTTAATACACAATTTTACAAATAGCTCATCTCCATTAATTCTCCTCACACCTTAACACTTCTCTCTCTCTACTGCTTCATTTCCCGGTGAAGCTCAAACCAAAACTTCGACTTGAGCATTTTCTTATCCTCGGAAGGAGAGGTCGGGCTCAGGAGAAGTCAACTACATACCTATAGTCTCTGTTTGCTCCAAGGGTTATTGGAGAAATGCCGACGTGATGGAACAGTAAAGCAGCTTCGGCGAACCGAAGCTGCCCTATTTCGGTCAAGCTGAAATTGGCCAATTTGAGCCCTTCTCAAACCAAACCAAGCCATCCCAACCCTTCCTCAGCCCTTCCACAACTGAATTAGAACAGAAAGGTAAGCCAATTTGGCTCCCCTCTGTAATTTCCAATCAGAGTTAGAGAGAGATTCAACAGAATTTCGATGAGGAAATTCTAACTCAATTCGGCATCAATTGATGCAATTCTTGATTATAGGATGAACCTTAGGATAAGAGCTATCTGCCCAGATTGAAAGCTCGGACTGTCGTGCCCCCGATTGTAAGCTTTCTCTCTCTATAGTCTGTTTTTCGGTGAAGTTCCGTTTGAGCTCGTTCCGGTGTTTAATCTTGTGATTTAAAGTGCTATGTAATCATATGAACATATAGAAACTCAATTTCAACTTCAATTTCAATTATTAGAAGTGTTTGATCAATCAATTTGATGAAATCAAATTCGGCTGTGTTAGGGAGTTGAAATTGGGGGAAAATTGGGGATTTTTGAAAATTTGAAGGACCAAAATGTAATTTTATAAAATTGAGGGTCAATTGAGCATGATAAGAATGTAGAAGGCCAATTGAGGAATTTTAGAATTTTTTGGGTAAAACTTATCATTTTTGTAAAGGAAGGGCAAAATGGTAATTTTGGAAAAATAGGGGGACCAAATTGGAAATTTGGGAAATTAAACTCCTTTTTGTGAAATTGAATAAATTGAGGTCCCCATGGGAATTTTTAAAGTTTTGGGACTCAATTTGAGGAAAAATCGACATTAGGGACTTAAAGTTAAAGAAAAATAACTTTAGGTACCTAATTGCAAATAAATAAAAAGTTTGGTTTTCTCGTTCAATTGTAATGAATGAAGGCTATTAGGCCGAGGGATAATGGACAAATATGTTCATATCGTGTAGGAACACGAAGTACCAGGAACACTAGCAAGGACAAGCTCGCATGAATACAAAGGACCAGTCTAGTGAAATGCACTGCATTAACGGGTGAGTGGACTTACTAACGTCATACCCGGTTGGGATGATTAACACAGTTTAAAGTTAAAAACCACTTACTGGTTGTGAGTGAGATTTTATATCATACCCGGATGGAGATGATAAGTACCTCAAAATGAAAACCCACTACCAAGTGATATTTTAAATATCACAACTTAGAGGAGTGATGTGAAAATCATGCGGAAAAACTATTTACTGATTATAAATAGATCATACCTGGTTGGTATGATTAAACTTACTTGAAGGAAGTTGAAAACCCGTTCATCAGTTATGAGTGGAGATGTCCTTATACCCGGTCGGTATAATGGACAATTGAAAACATATTTTGTCGGAAGTGCTATCCTCTTACTATGTGCCAATGCTTAAACGATTTGGGAGACCTTTTTGACGGGAGCTCGAATAGCTCTTATAGGCCGAGGGCCTCGATTTTAGAACTTGAGGGGCTGTTATGCCCAATTTTGAAAATCTCAAACAAGTAGGCCATAAGCCAGTGGGCACGAGCAGGAGCTCGTAAACAAACATGAGATATGTGCCATAAAACTTTAATAAATGAATTGTTTGGTCATGGTACCAAGACATGACTGACATATTTAGTCAACTAGTGGAATTGTGACATAACAGGTCTTCGGACCAGTGAAGACAAACAGCTGCAAGTTGAGTTGAGGGTCGGGGCTGTTGGACCAGTGGCACCACAAATTATATGGCATGATAAGAAAATACTATTTGTGCATGCACTGTGATTACAGAACCATCAAGATGCCTAAGAGGGGTAGTGATGTGTCCTAAGGGCCTTGGACGACCTGGTGAGTATAAGGGTAGTACATTGTACCAGGTGACCATGCAAAATTTGGAGTAGCACCAAGCGCATGAGACTGGGGTAGGAATGGGATGAGATCTCTGTCCTCATATGGACACAGAGAATTGTTACGGGATTGAGGGTCGGATGTTGCGAACATCCACTCATTTTCAGGGTAGAAGTGGACGTGCTTCTATCTAGGTGGTCGGTAAAGTCACTTAAATGCCACAAGTGGGTTCAATGGATGTACTGGCGTGCGAATGTTTGTTTGACCTTCATGATGAATGATGTGTGTTGGGTGATGACATACTGTGATTAATAAGGAAATGGTGGTAAAAACTGAGATTTGATATGAAAGGATTTTTTAAAGAAAGGAGTTTGGCACACTCCAATACAAATCTTTTTCCTAAAAGTTAAAAGTTTTGAAAACTCCTTCACTGAGTAGTCGTACTCACCCCCTCCCTTATATCCCTTTAAAAAAATTTTGGAAAGCCTACCCTTAAAAACCATCAACTAAGACGCCTGTAAGACAAATATGATAAATTTAAAATATTATGCAGTTTTGATTTATGTTATTCTAGGAAAATGTACATGTTTAAAGGACACCTTACTCTTTACGGTTTATAATAAGGGGAAACCCTTTAATAAACTGGGAGAGTGGCGGGTTGATAACGAGGATTCGACCAAACTGGATCGGGGCGTGACAACTAGAGTGGTATAAGAGCCTGTTTCCTCGAATACATAATTAAGACTATAAAATATAGTAACTAATAGGATTTATCTTAAAATTTTCAGATGGCTCCTAGGAGAGGAACCAAAAAAACTAGGAATTACTCTATTCAATACCTTGTCCTCGTAGGAAGACAACCCTAGAAGTTTCCCAATGCCTGAGGTATGGTAGAAGTCTCAAAAGCCAAATGATGAAGTATCCAAGAGGATGGTGCTAGGACCTATTGAGGTCACAACTCAAAGTATGAAGGAAGCCAAGCATGAAGCCATAAACGCTAGCAAAAAGCATATAACCTTATATAGAAGGATGCTTATCAAGAATCCCGTAGCTCCCTAGTTATTTTGTGATCATTTTCTGTAATAGGGCTAAAACACCCAACATACTGTACTCCTCTATTAATGAAGGACTCCAAATTCCTAAAATCCCTGTCCCTCACAAGATGTGATATTCAAGGAATATGACCCCAAAGAAAGTGACCAAACAAGTCTATACTACCATAGAAACTAAGGAGAATCCCATCCAAGTTAAGGAAATTGAATTAGGGAATCGAGAAATCTAGGACGACTCTTAGAGTGATCAATTGACAAAGAATACTTCACAAGAAAAACTCTTAAGGTATCCAGACTCAAGGACGAAAGAGCACCAAAACTAACAATTTCCTACAAAAATGCTAGGAGAAACCACTTATGTTCATGTAATTACAAGTATGAACAATAGGGATACTGCGTGGAGAAGTGCTCAACCCTACTAAGGACAGGAATCAAGTTAACCCATAGGGGAATAGGACACGAAGTGAAAAACTGTCCCACACCGCAAGGAGTTAGGACAATATTTTCCAAGAATAATGCCCCCACTGTTATAGGAAACCCGAAAGGATACCATCCATAGAAATACAACTCCTGCTCGAAACTTCAATTACATCCAAGAGTAAGCTCTTCAAGATTCTAGCATAATAGTAGGAAGAAAAAAAAGGGAACTAAAGATAGGACCTCAATAAACTAAAAATAAAACAAAGAGAACTCTCCCTTGAAAGAAGAAAATTCTAAATATTGGGAGCAAAGAAGAGAGAGCAACCACAAGAGAAGACAAGACGAACATTTGACAACAAACGGGGTGTATTGGGATTACAGGAATGAATCACCTTGGAAAAAGCAATGAAACCAAATAGGAATTTCGGACCAACATGACAAAAGAAAGCAAGTCGTTACAACAAGATAGTCAAATAGAATAAATGACACCTAAGGAAGACCGGGCAGTAGAAAGGACTACACCCTAAAAAGGTTAGTGAGATGGATGTTAAGGATAGGAGGACTCGAGAAACAACTACTCTAAGAAACCTAGACCAAAGGAATGGTGGAGGCGAGGCAGTTAACGAACTAATACACATGAAAGCCATAATTGGAGTTCCAACAAAGAAGAGAGAGTCTGAAAGGCCAAATACTCGGGAAAAGAAGGATGAAAGAAATCCTTAAAAGGACCAAAGGTCAAATTAACAATTAAACTCAAGTCAAGAAAGGAATAGGCAAGCCTCTCATATAATGGTAAAAAAATCTTCAGAAAAGGAAGATTTGAACACTACATAAATAAATAAACAAGTACTGGGTACAAATGAGGATGCAAATAAAATATAAAAGATGTGCCTATAAGATTTGAGAAGTAAAGGTAAACAGGAGAAGACGACATCAATGGATATCATTTAGGAGTAGATATTATTCCTTAGAACAAATGAAAAAAAATTTGGAATAAAGGGAAGGAATCCTACCGAGGAAGGAAACCATGGAAATGCATATATATCCCAACTAAGAGATAATGGAACCAAGTAAAAGGAACAAAGAAATAAACTTGCAAATGAAGTGCAAACTAAGGTGAAAGAACCAAGAAAGTATACTAGGAGGACCCAAGGAAATAAGTTAATGAGTAGATAGGAAGTTAGCATCAAAAGATGATGTGACAAGTAATAATGAGTGGACTATCCATAATAAGGTAATAAAGGAAAGAACGTCTGAGAAACGTTGGGAAAGTAAGCCCTCCAAATAAGATGTGGTTAAGGAGGAATAACCACAATTGGTAAGACATGTCATAGTCCACACGCGCATAGGAAGCTTAAAGAGTGGACGGATGAGCATAATATGAAGTATGCGAAATAAGACTAATAAGATCCTCAAATAAAGAATAAGGGACAAAATAGAATTTTAAAATAGGGAAGGACTCTAAGCGGGCAAATGCCACAATATAGAAGGAAAAGTAAGGAAACGGAGGAAGAAACCATCAAGGAATGGTAAGAAGGTAGAGCATATAGCTCCTAGGATAAAATTCTCTACCTTGAGGGACATAGTGGAGAATGAAACCGTAAAAAGGGAACTTCTCGAACAAAACAATAGACAAATAGACCAAAAGGGGTTAAATGGGAATAATGAGCTAAGAAATGTTTTCATTTAAGGTCCTCATACTTCCTATTTATTACATATTAGTTCATAACTTTATAAAAATTATATTTTAGTCCTCCTACTTTCCATTTACTCATTTTAGACTTAGATTTCAGTTAAAACTCTTTAATGAGGTCCTCTAACATTTTTTAGCTTCAGTAATGGTCCTTAACTTCTCATATATTTGATTTTAGTGCTCTAACTTTTAAAAATTATATTTTAGTCCCTTAAACTTTCTAAGAATTGCACTTAGATCCTTAGCCTATTTAAGCTAGCATTTCAGATCTCAAATCTTTTTCAACTTTCCTTTGGGTCCCTATACTTCTACTGAACCTCATCTGAGTATTCATTTTTATGAAAATCATATTTTAGTCCCTAAACTTTTTAAAATTATGATTTAGTCTTTAAACTTTTTAAAATTATGATTTAGTCCCTAAACTTTTATTTATTTCAAAACGATTCTAATGATCCTTCAAATTTTCTTTTTAGTCCCTCATTATCTCCACTTGATCCTCAAGGTCACTCTCTGGTCAGCCGTGGTTGGAATAGTGTCGTTTTGGCTCTGATTGGATTCTCTTAGTAATATAAATACATAATTAGGTTTTGGTCAGAAACTCACTAGCAAGGAAGCGACGAGGGTTGAGGGCAGTATGGTCATGTAGATGACTCTTCCACGAGTGTGTGGACACCTGAATCTCATTTTACAATGGCTAGAGCTGCCTGTAAGATCCAAATTAAAGAGGGGTGTTAATAGTGGAGAGCCAATGGAGTTTCTCAGATTTTTCGTAGTTAGGATGCTTACCTATAGCCTAAAAGACCATCGTGATTAGTAAGAGGGGACCAAGAGGGTTCTCTAAAAAAAGATTTGGTCGTAGTTGTCCATTTGAAGCTCGAGGTGAGCCAATTTGATTTCCTTATTTGTTTATCGGTATCCATCTCGGCTTTACTGGTCCACTTGGGTTGAAGTACTTGTTCATATTTTTTAGGTGTTACAACTTCTCCATTCCTTTCTACGAGTTTATCCCTAAAAATTTCATTTATTAGTCTGTCAGAATGTCAAACTTTACCTTTTTGTATGTACACCTAAAACAAGTAAGGGTACATTTCCTTCATGGTCGCTTCGGGTTGCCATATTTTTTCTTCTACTCGGTCACTATACCATAGTACCTTCCCCATTTGAATTCTCTTATTTCGGAGTTGTTTCTCTTAGCGATCCACCATGCATACAGGTTCCACAATGTATGACAAAATCTCTTCTAGTTCGAGTGGAGTCTAATCCAACATGTGCTTTGAATTTTGTTCATATTTTCTTAGTATTGACACTTAAAATACATTATAAATCTTTTCTAGCTCGGTGGTAGTTGTAACTTGTAAGTCACAGTACCAACTCTTTGTATCACCATGTAGGGACTAATAAACTATAGATTAAGTTTCGGTGTTGAAAATTCAATACACCTTTTCATTTATCTAACATATTCTAAAAATCGAGTGATTTTACTGCTACGGGCTAATTTGATCGATTTTAACTGTTTTTTTATCGATTTAACTCTGGTTCGACTAGTTCTTAACTTAATTCAATTGTCTTAATTTTTATTGTCTAATTTGACATCACTTAGGCTCACGAATTTTTATTTTCAGATTCATATAATTTCTATTAAAAATTTAGAAATTTTGGCTTCAACCTAATTCCATTCCTATTTTATTTTTATTATATATTTAAAATATAATTATTATATTATTAAAGTTAGATGAGTGAAAAACTTAAAAATTTAAACTTTAGATAAAAATTTTTGTACAAATATAATTTTTTTAATTTTTGTTTAAAAATAGTATATATTATAATATTTATATTTTAAATAAATAATAAAATTAATAATAACTATATTGATAAAGTATATTCACTACTGTACAAAATTTTATGATACACAAATCTGATCTGAAGGGATACATAAGAACCTAGTGAACCAGCAACATGTTGAGCAAAAAAAAAAAAACCAGCAACACCACATAAATGGACCGGATGGTCTAATTCGGGTACATTGCCACATGTTCCCATAAATTATAAAACCGATGCTAGGCGAGGAGCGTGAGAACAATGACCCTAGTAATGCACGGCCCAAGTAGACTAAAGGCATTTAGAAAGATTACGCGCCTCATAAAAAAGGATGAGAGAGATTAGAGGAATGAAAAAGAATAATAATGAGCTATCTATTCCCTGTTGAAATATCTTTATTTAAATATATTATAAATGGTAATTAATAAATAATTAAAATTAAAATATTAATAATATAAAATATTTAATAATTAATAATAATCTTTCCCGAACAAATTTATTTTTGAAATACGATGGTGCTTCTTATGAAAGCCACCTGGACCTGGTGGTCCCCCGAATCCCGGGATCGGTCTGGCAACATAGAGAGGTCCTCCACCCACACGTGTCGGTCCGTAGTCACATGTAGCATAGTATATGTAACAGGCAATGGCCCGTACCCGTTGCCTTCATCAAAGCTGGCTCCTCTTCGGTCTTCCCCACTAGAGGAAAGTGAGCAAGAAACTTGCCGACTTGTTTCACCGAGTTGAGCTGACCAGAGAGAAACAGAGAGAGATGGTTGAGCCAGAAGGTATTACGCTCGAGGAGCTGAAGAGGAGGATGGCGGATTTCGCAAAGGAGAGGGACTGGGATCAGTTCCACAGCCCCAGGAATCTTCTATTGGCTATGGTATCAACCATTTTCTATGACTAATCTCATGGAGATATGGAAATTTTTTATTGGGGCATTAGTGTTTTTCCATCTTGATGTTTCTCCCATTATCAATCTATGTTGGTTTTTTCCTCCCTTTTTTGTTGATTGTCATGTCTCCTGTCATTATCAATCTGCCTTGGTTCTGCCTCTAATCAGCTCTCACTCGTGCACAAACTTGAGCATCATTCAAACTCGAAGGGGTAAAAGAATGAATAGTCATGATGACAGCATTTGAGTTGAAAGCTGAATGTGGATTAGTATATTTTTATTTGACGGGTGTATTACCAGCGCCCATAAACAATAGGCAAAGGATTTTTTTTCCTTAGTGCTATTTTACAGCATTGTCTGATGCAGAGTATGAAATGCAGGTCAGCTACCTATTGATTTTGCAACCTGAAATGTGACTGTAGCTCATGAGAAAAAAATAGAGGAGGAAACAGAGTGGGCAACAGGAAAATGGCCATCCTCTTTTCTTCAGAGAGATTCTTTTTTTTTTTTTCCTGATGAGTCAGTCTACAGAATTGCTTTTTTATGAACCAGTCGATAGATTTTAATAGTGTTTCTACTTAAGCACTTTATTAGAATGAGCAGGAACTCAACTTCTTATTGGGTTTTGAAGCTGAAAATGGTAAAAGAAAGTTAGAAATGATGATCCCATGAGCTTTTACTGTTTGGTAGCTCGTGCATGAACTTCCTGTTATTACTGTGCACAATTCTTGCTGATTGCTTTAGCAAGTATATTCAGTTTGTCCATAAAAAGGTTCTTACATAGACTTGGTATGATCAATGTAGCAATGAGCAGTTGCTTTATGTTGCATATTGCCAAGTAGACCTGTCCATTGTTATTTTTCAGATTAATTAGTTTTGGAAGAATGAATTAGAACTCTGGTTTGAAAATTTGACTGGTCCTATCCTCCATAAGTGCTATAGATTTCATGTAATCTGGCTACTGGTTTTATCCAGGCTGGATCAATGCATGGAACTTCATTTCATTATCATCAAGGTGCAAAAGTTTGGTTGTTTTGCTTCGTTGTAGGTCTTATTATTCATTGCTCTCTACCAATCCATCATATCAATACTTAGTTTTTTCCAAATCCTTATTTGGGTTTTGAACTGTTAAATTGTAAATTTCAGGTAGGAGAAGTTGGGGAGCTATCAGAGATATTCCAGTGGAAAGGAGAGGTGCCAAGAGGACTCCCTGGCTGGAAAGAGGAAGAGAAGCAGCACTTGCAGGAAGAGCTATCCGATGTATTGCTATACCTTGTGAGGCTCTCTGATGTTTGCGGTGTGGATCTGGGCAAGGCTGCCATGAGGAAGATAGAGCACAACGCCATCAAGTACCCTATCAAACTGTTCAAGGGCTCCTCCAGAAAATACACAGAAATCAACGAAAATGGTGGGGCTACTGCTGCTGTTGACAGCATCCCTGCAGATGGTAACTGATAATGGCTAATATCATGCATTCCTGAGGGTTGCCATTAGAACTCTCAACCTTGGGTGCCTCCAGTCACGGACTTTGGATGCAGAAATCATCCATAGTTATCTAGACATCTTCAAGTAGTAATTTTTGGTGGAGTTCTGTTTCATTTTCTTCCAAGTTTTGCTTAAACTGCCAGCTTTTGTTAGTTTAGATCAAGTAGCCCTACTCTACACAGGATTTCTCTGCAGTGTCTCTAACATTGTCACCCGTTTTGCAAGTTGTTTCTTCTATTCAGAACTATCACTATGAAAGCTTCAATTATATGCCGCCACAATTTATTCTCGTCTTCTCTATTCCAATGAACTGTACAGCCAACACAGGAAAGAAAGATGGCAACCATGATGGGGAAACAGTGTAGCTAGGCTAGTCACTATGGGGTCAAGATGGTGGATCCTTCATGTATCCATTAGATTACAGGGAAAGCATTACTGGCACTAAATGACATTACAGAGGGAAAGTAATTGTTAAAAATTTTATTTATTCATTACTTCATCCAATTGCAATACTCATTCTTCATCTAATAGTGTAAATTAAAATTATAAAATTATCCTTTGAGTTTTCATAACAAATTGAATATATTTATTTTATAAAATAGCCATCAAATCCATTGATTTGAATCCAGTAGCCCACCATCACCAGTTTCATTGGGTGTTCTTTTTTTTTTGCACATTATTAATTTTATTTTTAATAATTTAATCTTTCAATTTTATTTATGATAACACTTTTTCCTTTAATTTTATTTTTCCAACTACTTAATTTTACACTTAGGCTTTAAAGTAACACTTTGTTTATTCATCTAACTGCTACATAAGTCACATGTAAGGCTAATTTAAAGTGGAGAAATCAAAATGAACGTAAAATTATATTTTTAAATTCTTAAATTAAAATTTTAAAGATACAGTTATTAATAAATTGAAAATTATATTAGGACATCAATAGAATATTCATTTGTTTTCTATAAATAAAATAGTTAATATCAAGATATTTTCATTGGCTATAATATGGAGTCACGTGGTACGTGGTACTTTGGCAGCACTAAGTACAAGATGGATTACCTCATTAAAATAATGGAGTCTCTCATACCCATATTAATTTGTTCTATCATATACTTTTAAGTATACACATATTTTTTATTTTTTATTATGTAATTTTAATTTTTGATAATAATAATCCTAAAAATGTAGTGAGTTGTAATATGTGATAATAGTTAAACTCAATTAAATGAGCATGAGTTTTAATCAATAATTTTAAAAAATCGTTAAAATCAAATTAGAATTAACTTAAAATAATATTGTAAAATTTTAATTGAAATTTAAGAAAAATTCCAGTGAAAATTAGATAAAATTTAAGTTAAATTGAAGTATAAGGTGGACTAAGATTATTTTTTGAAAAATATATAAAAAAGGTAAAATACTAATTTTAGATTTAAAAATACAAATAAATAAAATTAGATTGTTTTCACACATTGACACGTGGATAGAGCATGCGAACACATATGTTAATGCCAAAAATGGGTTAGATAATTGTGGTATGAGAAAATCTCCCATTGCATTTAACTGGGTTAGAGAGAGGGACAAAACTAATAAAAAAATGGAATACTACAAATTTTGGATATTGTGTAATTAAATTACTTTAATAATATTATTTATAATTTATATTATTTTTTATTTATTTTAATTTATTTTTATATATTTTAAATAAATTTATATATTAATAATATTTTATATAAAATTATATTATCTAAATATATAATAAAATTATTATAAATAAAAAATTATTGTACAAAATATATTTAATATAATTTAATTATATATATATCTAATAAATTATTTAATTTAATTGAAATAATAAATTTATATTTTTAATTTTTTAATTAATAATTATTTATCTCAATTAAACTTAATCCAAACGATTAAATTATTAAAAAAAATTAATAATTTTAAATTTATTTTGTATTTTATTATAACAAAATATATCAAATATTGGACAATATACACTTTGATAGTCATTTTTATATTCTCTTTATTATCAATTTGCCCTCTAAAGATATATAGTCGAATCTTTTTAATATATATCAAATTAGTTCCCATTTCCGAGCTTTGAACCTCTATAATTTATGAAAAATGCGATGAATTCTAAAAATTTATAAAAGATAAATTGGGATGTGAAATTTATAAAAATGGTTCAAAACCTCACCATTTATGGAAAATGATCTAATTTTGTACAATTTATGGAATACAGTTAAATTCTAGTAATTTATAAAATATTAGCTCAAACTCAACCGTTTAAAGAATAATAAAACTTAATTATTTACGAAACATGGGTTGAAATCGAATAATTTATTAGAGATGGACGAACACCCGATTGTTTATAAAAAACTAACTAAGACTTAGTTATTTGTGAGAGACAAACTAAAATACAATTATTTATAAAAGATGGACTATGACATGATTGTTTATAAAAATGGGTTGAGACCCAACTGTTTAAGAAAGACATAATGAGATTTGATTATTTATGAAAGATTAGCTTAGACTTCATTGTTTATGTAAGATAGAATGAGACATAATGCTTATGAAAGATGGGTTGAGACCCATTTGTTTATAGAAGACAAGTAGAGACCTAGTTATTCATGAAAGACGGGTTGAGACCCGTTTGTTTATAAAAGACAAACTAAAACCGAGAGTTTATAAAAGACATGTTAAGACCTTTTGTTTTATGAAAGACATACTGATAACCAATTTTTATGAAAGATAGACTAAGATTCGACAATTTATGAATAATGTACTAAAACCTGATTATTTCTAAAAACGGACTAAAACCTGACAATTTATGAAAAACGGGTCGAGACCTAAAGCATATATAAAAGACGAATTGAGAACTAAATGATTTATGAAAGAAGGGTAAATACTCGATGTTTTTATATAGGTTGAGTCCCATGTAGCTTTGATAAGCATTGATTGATGTATGTTTGTAATAGGCTAGGAAACAAGCCCAATGTAATTGCATATGCATGTTTTTCACTATATGTGATGGGAGAAAGTACTCTTGGATAAAATGACGCCTCAAGAAAGAGGTTAAATGATACTGTCACGTTCCAACCCAGTTTGATCGGATCCCCGTGAACAACCCGTCGATCCTTTGGTTTAAGAGGGGTTTTCCCTTTCTTTAATTCAAGAGAAGCCAGACGTAATCTCAATCTCATTCCCTGTAATAACATATATCAATAATAATGTAAGTTTAAGAGAAGCTTAAGCATACCTGATAGAGGGTAAATCCTAGTGTTTTTCCTAGTCATTCTCCATTCTTAAAAAATGATAAAAAGGGTGGGTGAGTTTATACAACTCAATTAATGGGAGATTGAAAAAAAAAGTTTTAATAAAATAATTTGGAGTGTGTTAAACTCCTTAATTTCCTTTTAAAATTATTCTTTTCTCATATTCTTGATTTTCAAAAACTTTTTCACATTTAGTATGTTTAGCAATAAGCATACACCATCATGAAGGGACCACACATTCGTAGGGCAACCCATCCACTGTACCCACTTGTGGCGTCAGAGCGACTTTACCGACCACCTAGATAGAAGCCCGTCCACTTCTACCATGGGAATGAGTGGATGTACGCAACATCCGACCATCAAACCCAAAAAGAAAACTTTGTGTCTGTATGAGGACAACGACCTTATCCTCACCCCACCTCGGTCTCGTGCACATGAAGCTACATCGAGCTTCATTGACTGCTGGCACGACAATCTGCCCTTATCTCTACCCTGTTGTCTAGTAGCCCCTAGGATGCATCACTACCCCTCTTGGGCGTCTTGATGGTCTTGAACCTTAGTGCATGCACGAAACAATAATTTTTCATATAAGTCATTTAATCTTTGGTGCCACAGGTCCAACGGCCCCGATCCTCAACTTGACTTGCAACTGTTTGTCTAGACTGGTTCGTCGACCTGTCTTGTCGCACTACCGCCAATCCATCGAGTATGTAGGTCTTGTCTTGGTATCATGGACAAATCACATCATTCATTTAAAAATTTCAAGCTTAATCTCATGTTTGTTTACGAGCTCCTGCTCGTACCAACTGGCCTTGGGCCCACTGTACGAGATTTTCAAAATCGGGCATTTTAACCCCCAAGTTCCGAAACTAAGGCCTCTAGCTTATCTGATCTATTCGAGCTCCCATAAAAAAATGTCTCCCAAAATGTTTAAGTAGTGGCACATAGTCAGGGGAGAGCACTTCTGACAAAAATAATTTTTCAGCTGTCCATCACACCAACCGAGTGTGAGGACATCTCTGCTCATAAATGATAAGCAGGTTTTCTACTTTCTTCCAGAAAGTTCATCATACAAACCGAGTATGATCTATTTACAACCGGTAATTAGTTTTTCTGTGTGTTTTCTCACATCACCCCAACCAGGTGTGATGTTAAAATTTCAAATAATAGTGGGTTTTAAATTCCGAGGTACTAATCATCCCAACCGAGTATGATGTGAAAATTTCCACTCACCCGATAGTGTAGTGAATTCCTCTTATTTAGCTCTTTGCCTCCATACGAATTTGTCTTTGCTGGCATTCCCAGTACTTCGTGTTCCTACACGATATAAATATCCTTTTTCATTAACCTTTGGCCTAATAGTCTTCATTTATTATAAATGAATAAAATCCCCAAACTTTTAATTATTTACATTTAGGTCACTTTAGGTCCCTAATGCCAATTTTTCCCAAATTGAGTCCCGAAACTTTCAAAAATTCATTGTGGGTCCTCAATTTATCCAAAATCTCAAAAAGGGTTTAAGTTTTGCAAAATTCCAATTTGGTCCCTAACTTTTAAAAAATTATCATTTTTCCCATACTTTGCAAAAATGGCAATTTGACCCCCCAAAAATTCAAAATTTCGACCGATTGGTCCTCCAACATCTTTTTCATAGCCAATTGGCCCTCAATTTTAGGAAATTACACTTCAGTCCCTTGAATTTTTGAAATCCCTAATTTCTCCCTTTCAACCTAGCTGAATTTGATTTCATCAAATTGACCGATCAATCAAGGTTCATTGTTAAAATTGAAGGTAAAATTGAGTTCCTACACATCCATACAATTCAATTGCACTTTGAATCGTATAAATTGACGCAGGAACAAGCTTAAATGGAGATTTGTCGGAAAAGTGGACTTAGAGAGAGAAAGCTTCGAAAGCTTATCATCAAAGGTGTGGCGGTCCGAGCTTTCGATATGGGCAGATAGCTCTCATCTTGAGGTTTCTCCTAGAATCAAGAACCACCTCAATTCATGTCGAATTGAGGGAGAATTCGGTTATAAAAGTTTCGTCGGTTCTCTCTCTAACATCGATCGAAATTTACAAAGGAGAGCCAAATTGACTTACCTTCCCGCTCTAATTCGGTTGTATGAGGGTTGAGGGAGTGTTGGGAGAGCTTGGTTTGGCATGAGGAGGGCTTGAATCGGCCTATTTCAACTCGACAGAAATAGGGCAACTTTAGTCCACCGGAGCTGCTTCACTGTTCAATCACGCCGATGCTTCTTCGACGATCCTCGGAGCAATTGGAGACTACCGCCGGGTAGCTAACTTCTCACTGAGTTTAAGGAACCCGACCATGCCTTCTTTGGCTCAGAAAAACCCCTATGTTAGAGCTCTAGTTTGAGATTCATTGGAAAACTGAGTAGTTGAGGGAGAGTGAAGTTTTCAGATGTGTGGAGGATGAATGGAGAGGGGCTCTTTATATAGGGAGCTCGGGGACTCTCCGAGCGTCCGTTTGGCACCTTAATAACAATAATTGATGACCTAACACGTCTTGAACGAAAACATTTCCTTTCCACTGGTGCTGTTCGATTTTTCAGCGAGTGAACAGTGTTGTTATCTAAAGGAAGAACACAACACTGTTCTGAACTGGTCCAAACCGAGTTCAACGCTTAAACTAGCCGGTTCATGCCCGATTTGATCGAGTTTTTCAAAATTAAAATTTTCTAAATTCATTCTCTATCCAATGGGGTCTCAATTCTCTAATTTGAATTTTTTAAGCCACCTAAAAAAATGAATTTAGCATCCAATTCAATGATGGTTCAAACCGATCCAAACCGGTTCAATACAATTCGGATCCGGTTCACATGAACTGGTCTGGTTTTCCTTTCCAAATTGTCCTAAAGTCTCTTTCCAAGGTTTTTATGACTCTTTGGGTTACTCAGGAGTTGTAAATTTCTCTAATTGCTCGTTCTCTTGTGGTCAGGATTTGTGAAGCAGTTCGATTTTCTCACTCGGGTTGACCGGTTCTTTCTCCGATTTTTCTTAACTCCAAAGGACGAGGTTTATAGATACTGAAGGGGTTACTAGAAAGAGGTATTTATATGTGGGATGTACTACTTTCCAAAATACCTCGACTCAGGAGTTATACGACGTGATCCAATATAGTGACCAAGAGTATGATAGTAACATTGAAACTTCTAGAACTAGAATTTAAGCCCAATTGGATCAGAAAGTGAGGTTGAATCGAGAATGAAATCTCAAACTAGGATTGGAAAGTTGTTTGAATCATAATTTTAGCCAATGGATAAGGGTCATGAATTACCCTTAAATAACATCACTTGATCGGAAATTAAGGATTGAGAAAAGTCCATGAAGAACCGACCATGACCATAAAACTCCCATATTTTTAGTAGGGGTTATATAAATAGGCAAATAGAGTTTCTTGAGCCCTAATAGTATGAAATTGGAAAAACTATTTAAAAAAAATTACGCAAAAAATTAATCGAATTGAAGGTAAACCAACAAATAAACATCCAAAATTGGTTGAACCAACGGACATGCGCTGCACGTGTGGCATCCCCTTTGTCTACCATATGACCCAAAATTTAGTTTTAACGAGATTTTATCCCCCATTGCATTCCAAAATCCACTGCAGATGAATTAATTATTGTAGGAAATTATGACATGTGAAATGATGAAATGAAGCTATGATCAGTTAGCTAATTAAGTTTAGTTTGTGACTATATAAGGCTTGGATGCCCCTTTGATGGTGGCTCATGGAAAAATACTCTAAAATTGTTGCACCTTTGTTTTCCAGCTATCAAATTTTTCAGAAAACATAACTTTCTCTCCTGACCATATAATGAAGTCATTTAAGTGTCATTGAAACACTACTTGAGTTATCCAACGCCACCTCTCTCGCCAATTGACGTGTATTGTACTGACACATTATGATCAAATAGTGGCTATGCTCTAATGACAAAAAATAGAGCACACCATACTTGGGCCATTTCTGGTGGCCTCGACACCCAAACACGGTCACAAAAAAATACCACAAACTCCTCTAGGTCCTAGCTTTTGAACCCCACTAACATCATAATCTTTGGTAAGTATTAAGGTTGAATAAATTTAGAGATTACTAACTAGCCTTCAATCATAATAGAGTTTAGTAAAATGGATATTGTAGGTTGCTCATACCTCCATTTAAGGTGATTCATGTGGCCACAAACTTCTTTCAACTTTCCAACCGCACTAGTGCCACCAACTAAGTCACTATCTCCGATGAGAACTCATCCTTGACCTGACTCTTACTCGATAAACTGCTAGTCTTGGAATGCACTAGTGATGGCAATGGCAACCATAGTTGAGTTCTTCTTGGAAGAGAATGCTCATAGGTGGTAGCTAAACATATATGCTACGTCCTCCTCACTACAAAACTAGACTAAGATCAAAGCTAAGTTCACTGAGGAATACTTGTCTTCATACATGGTGAACGAAAAGAAGCAGGGGTTTCTCCAACTACATCAAGGCTTGGGGTGAGTGACTGGGTACGAAAATAGATTCAATGGCCTTAGGTTATTTGCATCTAATTTTTCTAGCCCTACTAATATATGCCAGAGATTCCTGGCTAGAATATCTCCAAAGTTCTATTGTTTCATATGGAGAATAGGGCGATCCACGGATCTAGCAGTAGTAATTAGCTCAACACACGAGTATGAATGTATCATTCTCACCACTTGAAACTCTATAGAAGGAGTTGGGAAGAGGAAGCGGAGTGGAGTAACATTGACCACTCCATGGAAGTACAACTAGGAGGATAGGAAAACACCATGATGTACAAGGTATTCCCACTTGAAGAGAGTAAACAGTAGCAATAGTATGAAGAATGAGCCACCTTAATGTCCGAAATGGAGAAGGGTTCACTCGGGTGCTTGTTGGGGCACAATTTGTTATGTATGCGAATAATCAAAACACTTCACTCATAACTGTCCAATTGCTAGTTACTTGACCACCACTATTATGTCCCCTAAAGCCGAGGCCCCACCATGCCCAAGATTCAAAATAGGGTCTAACCATGCATCATGAAATGGTACAAAGAATGAGGGATTTGGAGCTCCATCAACCTAGACCTAGGTTCCAGCTAAGAGTCTACAACCTGACACGATAAAAGGTTGAGCCAACTTGAGTATTATAGCAAGTACTTCTCAAGAAAACTTAACTAAGAAATATATCATCCTTTTCTTTTGGAATAATAAGGTGATAAACACACTTATGTTGTAAATGGAGCCTTTTGACTCTAATGCCATCTTTTACGTCCAAAATGATAGTGGTGTATTCTTTTTTGGAACAACAAATCAAATAAAGTGGCTTATGCTTTGGAAATACATGGTGCATAGCTTTTAAAGGAAATGGTAAAAAACAGTAAATGGAAAAACACTAAGAACCAAAAGGTACAAACCACCTTATAGAACCAAGGAGAATGGACAATAAATTCTACTATTTACCTCAACAAAATAATAGCTATGAGAAAGACACAATGTTATCCAAGGAGGGATGTATCATGTGCAACACATGCAACTCTTGTAATAGGAAGAATAAAGCAAATCATAAAATTGATATGACTAAGCAAGAGAAAACATTGGTATAAACCAACACGATAAGGAAACTATTAGAATAAGTGAGTTGATAAGGTCCACTAAGTAATCATGTAGAATATTTAATGCAAGATTGTCACGCCCCGACCCGGTTTGGTCGGATCCCCATTATCAACCCGCCACTCTCCTGGTTTATTAAAGGGTTTCCCCTTATCGTAAACCGTAAAGAGTAAGGCATCCTTTAACTTGCACCTTTTTCCTGGAATAGCATAATCAAAACTGTATGAAATTTAAAACTTTACATACCTGTCTTACAGGCATCTTAGTTGACGGTCTTTAAGGGGAGGCTTTCCGAGATTTCCTAAAAGGGATATAAGGGAGGGGGTGAGTACGACTACTCAGTGAATGGGTTTTTAAAAGCTTTTGACTTTTAAGAAAAATATTTATATGGAGTGTGCCAAACTCCTTTGTTTTCAAAAATCCCATCATTTAAAATTTTGGATTTTTCCATTATTTCTTAGTTACCACAGTGTGTCATCACCCAACGCACATCCTTCATCATGAAGGTTACACACATTCTCAAGTCAGTATCACCACTGAACCTGCTAGTGGCTTCAGAGCGACTTTTCCTGCCACCCAGATAGAAGTACGACCACTTCTACCCTGGGAATGAGTGGATGTACGTGACATCCTACCCACAATCTCGAAATCACTTCTTCATGTCCATATGAGGACAGAGACCTCATCTTGTCCCCACCCCGGTCTCATGCGCTTCATGCTACTCCAGATTTCGCACAGACACCTGGAACGACGAACTGCCCTTATAGCCACCAGGTCGTCCAGTGCCCTTAGGACGCATCACTACCCCTCATGGGCGTCTTGATGATCCCGTACTCACAGTGCATGCACAAACAATATTTTCTTATATTGCCATGTAATCTGTGGTGTCACTAGTCCAACGGCCCTGACTCTCAACTCAACCCACAGCTGCTTGTCTTGACTAGTCCGTCGACCTATCATGTCGCACTGCAGCTAGTTGACTGAGCATGTCGGTCCTATCTTGGTACCATGGCCAAACAATTCACTTATTAAGTTTTATGGCACATATATCATGTTCATTTACGAGCTCCTGCTCATGCCAACTAGCCTTGGGCCCACTGTACGAGATTTTCAAAATCGGGCATTTAGCCCCCAAGTTCCAAAATCGAGGCCCCCGGCCTATTAGAGCTATTCGAGCTCCCGTCGAGAAGGTCTCCCAAATTATTTAAGCATTGGCACACAGTCAGGGGAGAGCACTTCCGACAAAAATAGGTTGTTACTGTCCATCATACCGACCGATATAAGGACATCTCCGTTTATAACCGATGAACGGGTTTTCAACTTCCTTCAAGGAAGTCTCATCATACCAACCGGGTATGATTTACTTACAACCCGTAAGTAGTTTTCTTTTCGCATAACTTTCACATCACTCTCTCTAAGTAGTGATGATTAAAATACCACTAAACAGTGGGTTTTTATATCGAGGCACATATCATCCCCAACCGAGTATGATGTTAGTAAACCCACTCACAACCAGTAAATGGTTTTTAAATTTCAAGTTGTGCTCATCATCCCAACCAGGTATGATGTTAGTAAACCCACTCACCTGTTAATTCCATGAATTCCACTAGACTGGTTCTTTGTATTCACGCGAGCTTGTCCTTGCTGGCGTTCTTGGTATTTAATGTTCCTACACGATATGAACAACCTTGTTCATTATTACTCGGCATAACAGCCTTCATTCATTAATGAATGAGAAAACCCAAACTTTTAGTTATTTGCAATTAGATCCCTAAAGTTATTTCACTTTAACTTTAAGTCCCTAATGTTAATTTTTCCTCAAATTGAGTCTCGTAACTTTTAAAATTTATCGTGGGACCTCAATTTGTCTAACTGTCCATGACACGTCCAAAATTGGTCGAACCGGCCAAGAAATTCGTTAGAAGCCAGTTTGAAAGAATGTCGAATCTACCGAATGGACTAGGACATGTGCTACATGTGTGGGTATGTGGCAACACCACACGCCACACACTTGCAAACATGCGACATCCCCTTTGCCTATGAGATGACCGGAAATTTGATTTTAATAGGCTTTAATCCGCTATTGCATTAAAAAATCCACCATAAATGAATTAATTCTTGCATGATGTTATGGGCTATAAAATGATGAAAGGAAGCTATGATTAAATAACCAATTAAGTCTAGTTTGCAGCCATATAAGGCTCGGATGACCCCATGTCGATAGCTCATGAGAAACCATAACTTACTCTCTCAACTACCAAATGGAGTCATTCAATTGCCATTGAAAATATACCTAAGAACTCCACCTTTCTTGTCCACTAAAGTGCAATATACTAGTGCCAGCATGATGAAAGAGTGATTGTGCTCTAAAGGCTAGAAATAGAGCAAGACATTCTTGGGCCATTTCTAGTAGCCTCGACAGCCAAACATGGAAAAAATATCATTGAGTCCTCTTGGTCCTAGCTTTCAAACCCCACCGATCTCATAAGCTTTAGGTAAGTATTGAGGTCGAATAAATTTTGAGAATTATCGATTGGCCTTTAATCATAACAGAGTTTAGTAAAATAGACTTTGCATGTTGTTCAAAGCACCATTTGAGGTAATTCGAGTGGTCATAGACTCCTCTGGGAGTCAGTTTTCCAACCTCACTAGTGTCACTAGCCCAATCGCCATCGTTGGTGAGAACACAACCTTGAGCAGACTCTTGCACGATAAACTTCCAGCCTTTAATCTGACCCTAATCATTACTTTTTTGGCCAAACCTGGTTGGGAAGAGGCCATTGCAGCTGAGGGGAGTCCTTAGAGACATCATATTCAAGTTTGATAATTTTTTACAATTATTTTGTTAGGAAACCAAGGTCGGGGACCAAAGTGTAAATTTTGTAAAATTAAAGAACCCATTCTGACCCAATTATTCAAAATCACAAAAAAAAAAGTTCAAGTTTCCCAAATTTCCAATTTGGTCCCCAACTTTTCAAAAATTACCATTTTGCTCCTATTTTACAAAAATGGCAATTTGACCCCCAATAATTTCAAAAATTGACCTATTGGTCGTCTAACATCCTTTTCATGGCCAATTGGCCCTCAATTTTGGGAAATTACACTTTGGTCCCTCAATTTTATGAAATCACAATTGCCCCCCTTTCAAACTGGCCGAATTTGATTTTATCAAATTGACCATTCAATCGAGGTTAATTGATCCAATTGAAGGTATGGATCAGTTCCTACACTTTCATACGATTCAATTGAACTTTAAATGGCATCATTTGGGTCTGAATTGAGCTCAAATGGAGCTTCGTCGAAAAACTAAACTTAGAGAGAGAAAGCTTTGAAAGCTTACCGTTGGAGGTGCGGTGGCCCGAGTTTTCAATCGGGGCATGTAGCTCTTGTCTTGAGAATACTCCTAGGATCAAGAATTATAACAAATCATGTCGAATTAAGTGAGAATTTGGTCGGTGAAGTTTCGTCATTTCTCTCTCTAACGTTGATCGAAATTTACAGAGGAGAGTCAAATTGGCTTACCTTTCAGCTCTAATTCAATCGTATGAAAGTTGTGGAAGTGTTGGGAGACCATTTAGTCGTTTTCAGCCCGGTTAAAATAGGGCAGCTTCGATCCGCCGGAGCTACTTCATTGTTTGATTATGTGAGCGCTTCTCCGGTGATTCTAGGATCAAATGGTGACTATTGTTGGGTAGCTGACTTCTCCTCTTGTCTAATGAACATAACCTCACCTTCTTTGGCTCAGAAAAATGTCCAAGTTGGAGCTCTGGTTTGAGCTTCACTGGAAATTGGAGTAGTAGAAAGAAAGAAAGAAAGATAAGAGTTTTCAGGTGTGAGGAGGATGAATGAGTAGGAGCTCTTTATATAAGAAGCTCGAGGACTCTCTGGCCGTTCGATTGGCACCTTTATAGCAATTATTCATGGCCCAAAACGCCCTGAATGGAGACTTATCATCTTTGTCGGTGATGTTAGCTTTTCCTACGAGTAAATAGTGTTGTCATCTAAGGGAAGAAGACGAGTTTGTTCCGAACCGAACCGGGTTCAATGCTTAAATCGGCCGGTTCATGCTTGATTCGACCGAATTTTTCAAAATTAAAAGTTTTTAAATTCATTATCTATCCAATGGTGGCTTCAATTCTCCAATTTGAATTTTTTAAGCCACCTAGAAAAATAAATTTAGAAACCGGTTAAATAGTGGTTCAAACTAGTTCAATCCGGTTCACCTGAACAGGTCTGGTTTTATTTTTCATTTCATTCAAAAGTCCTTTTCCATCACTTTTATTACTCTTTAAACCACTCATGATTTGTTAATTTTACTATTTACCCTTTTTCTCTATCAGTTATAGTTTATAAATTGACTCGATTTTCTCTTTGGAAATAACTAATTATTTTCCCAATTTTTCTTATTATCAAAGGACGGGATTTACACTAAATGTCTATCAGAAATCATATAACATTCAAATGTTTAGTTCAATAGTAAATTTTTGAACAATTGTATGGTTTTATTAACATAAATTTTATAAAATAAATTATCTGTATGTTTTTTAAAAGTAAAAATATATCCGTATTTGATATATTAAGTAGAGACTAATATTGATAATATGAACACTTGTATTAGATTTCTCACTCACTAATTATTGCTCACTTTATCCCAACATGTTTGTATACATTAAAATAGAAAAACTGAAAGAAGTACTAAAGTCGAATGAAGTTTCGACCGAATTTGAGATCAAGGTATAAGTTCTAGAAAAGAATACTTGAAAATCCTTACAGTTATATTTTTTGGGAAATTGAATGTTTGTGATTTTTTTTTCATTTTTGAAAAATTAAAATTTTTTATATAAATTGAAAATTATTTTATTTGAGTATTATATCATTACGAATTTATAAAAGTGGTAGCTTTCGAGCATACGCTTGTTATTTTGCTCGCGTAGGGTCGTTCCTCCCCTTCACTTGCTCTCTTTCTCGCATAGGGTTAAAGCGCGCCAAATAGCAAGGTTCGAGGAGAAAGGACTCAAAACGCGCCAAATACCAAGCGAACGCTCGAAAGAGCGCGCTAGTGCACGCTCCGTTTTCTCGCTGGCTCTCAAGCCTCCGTGCATTAGTGCGCGCATATAAAGTTCGCTTCGTTCGCGTCTGCCCTCTCCGTTTTCTCGTTTGCTCCCCTTCGCTTTTTTGCTCCACGTAGCTTGCCAAAGAGCAAGCGTACGGTCGGTCATTCCTCCCCGGACCTGAACTTACTGGCTTTTGAGCCTACGCTTGCTGGGCGCAGACGCTCTCGAGAAAAGGTAGAGGGCAGAGGCTTTCGAGCCCTAACTTGCTCTTTTGACACGCTTCGTCCTTCGGACCCGGAACTTCCTGCTCCAACTTTCTCGCCTACGCTTGCTCGCGTACTCTTCAAGCCTACGCTTGCTGGCTCTCAAACTACAAGCGGGCTTTCCATTTTCTCACTTGGCCACCCTCCATCTTCACTTTACACCACGCCGACTCCCCTTTCGTCATAAGGCGTGGAATTAGACCAAGGGCTTCCAGCGCGAGCAAGCGGAGGTCTGAAAGGACCGAAGTGAGCCAGAGAGCAAGCGGAGGATCCGAAGGAGAGCGAGCAAGAGAGCAAACGGAGGCTCGAAAGCCGGAGCGAGGAAGCAAGCTCCAGGGAGCAAGCAAGGGGAGACCTCTAGCGAGCTAGCAACAAAACAATTAGACGCGCGCGTAGGCTTTCGAGCCTCCGCTTGCTTGCTCTCATAGAAAGCCTACGCGAGCAAGCTACGGCGAGAAAAGAAAGTCGGAGCGAACCAGCTAGAAAACGGAGAAAGCCAAGCAAGGGGAGGTTCAGAACGACCCTACACGCGCTAGTAACAAAAGACGAGGCATGCATAAGCTTTCTCGCCTCCGCTTACTCTTTTTCGCCTACGTTTGCTTTCTAGTTCGCTAGCTAGCTTGTAGTTTTCTCGCTAGCTTGCTTGTATACAGTCCGCTTTGCTAGCTAGCGCTTGTAGTTTTCGAGCTCCCTCTGATTTCGGACGTAGGAGATCGAGACACAGTCCCAAGGCTATGGGGAAAGATGTAGATCAATCGCCCTAGATAGACAACTACATAAAGGGTTTGTACAAGTCTAACTTTTCTTTGATTTTGGTTCCCTCCCCTAAGATCAATATCACAACCAATGAGGTCTGCCGCAAGTTTCACATCGTTGTAATATCCGATCCGATAGTTGCAGATATAGTTAGATAGAACACTATTTAACAACAACATTATAAGAAAAGATATTAATAGATATCGGTAGTTGTCCGTCGTACCCAAACAATAATATTCTAGAGGGAAATGCACCTAAGATCAAATATTTCGAGCCGGCTTCCGTGGAAAATTCAGACTTTCTTTTGGATGCTGCGATCACATAAAAACATAAACTTTGAGGCTCAATAGCTAAATACATGGCAATTGAATCATGAGCCGAGATCATAAAGAGCATACTGCGAGTAGGAAGTGGAATTAATACAATGAATTCAAAAGCATCAAACCTCTCTTGTTCGAAAAAATCGAAACACATCGAAATGGTACCAGCCGTACTTAATAATAGAAGGATTTGGCAGAAATATGTAAAATTGTCCCTCCTAAAAAGATTATTCCAGAATAAATGAGCAATAGTTAGGAGAGGTGCGCCAGCGGCGAGCAGAAGCAAGGTTATTAGATACCTAAGGAAAGCCCGGCCAGAACCACACGTGCAAGTTTCCCTGCATGTGGCTCGTCCGTGATAACTTCTTCGGATTTGTTTGAATTAGCGGATAGATCACTAAGCAAGCGTAGGCTCAAAAGCTGGAGCGAACAAACAAGCGTAGGGTCCGAAGTAGAGCGAACAAAAAAGCAAGCGGAGGCTCGAAAGCCTACTACGCGCACTAGCGCACTTGTAGTTTTCGAGCTCCCTCCAGCATGAGAGAACCTTTTCGGAACTGGTTAGGAAAGGGCGCCACTATCCCAGCCCGGATCCAGCCACTTTCTATTGATCATGTCCCCTTCCCAAGTAAGCGGAGGCTAGAACGGAGCGAGCAAGAGGAGGGGAGACCGTAGGCTTGCTATATGACAAGCGGAGACAAGAAAGAACAAGCAAGCGTAGGCTCGAAGAGTATGCGAGCAAGCAAAAAAAAAGTATAGGCTCGAAAACTACAAGCAAGCGAGAAAACGGAGAAAGCGATGTGGACTCTATACAAGCGCGCTAGCGCTTTCCGTTTTTTTGAGCCTATGCTTGCTAGCAACCGAGAAAACAACAAGTACGCTAACGCGTATAGGGTCTACCCAGCAAGTGAAGGCGCTGGAAGCGAAGCGGAGGTACGAAAGGACCCGAAGCACACTAAAAGAGCAAGCGGAGGCTCGAAAAAGCGCGCGTCTGCGCTCTTCGTTTTATCGAGAGAGTCTGCGCTCTTCGTTTTCTCGCTTGCTCCCCTACACTTGCCATATAGCAAGTCTACTGTCCTTTATCCCCAGCAAGCTCCGGTCCGAAAGGTCCCGAAACGCATCAAAGAGTAAGTAGAGGGTCCGAAGGAGAGCGCGTTAGTCCGCGCTCCGTTTTCTTGCAGGCTATTACGCCGGAGCGCTTTTGTCTGGCGGACTCTTATAGAGTCCGCTTTGCTAGCGCGCTTGTAGTTTTCGAGCTTGTCTTGGGGCATCTTTAGTTTTTACGAGAGAAAGACCGCCGGAGGTAAGCTAACTTCGGCCCGGAACATTGATTCCCCAGCAAGCGTAGGCTACGGCTCCGAGCGAGCAAAAAAGCAAGCGGAGGCAGACGCGCGCTCCTCCCCTTCACTTGCTCCCCTCCGCTTGCTTGCTATCGGGAAAGGTATGGACGTAGGACGCGCGCTCTCCTTCTGAACCTCCACTTGCTGGCTCTCATGCTAGGGCTTTCCGTTTTCGAGCTAGCTCTATCTCTCAATTGCTCGAGAAGGTCGCCAAGTTCCTCGGCAGCACCTCGAGGTGCATTTAGTTGTCAACTATGAGACTCGGGATATTCCTCACTCCATGGCACCCTTCGCTCATCCATTCCGCCCGCCCGTCCAGACGCGGCGCCCTTTTTCATTATCATCTACCGCCCTTTCTTTCCTCCCGGCTATTCACGCATGAAGATCGTCGGATGTATGCTCGACTTCGGTTGCCGGTGCTATAGGTAGGAGTACATTATGGCAGGATCAGTCACCCGGGCAAACCAACCCTCCTCCAAGAAGAATTGTGCTATGCCCCTCCTATCCCTATAGAGCGAAAGAGCTGCCTGGTGATCCTTAGGTTGCAGCACGTCCGGTCGTTAACTCCTCGCGCCGCTGCCGCCGTTTCTAGGACCGACCGACGCCTCACCTGCACAGGTACCTACGTAGTGTGGTGTCGGTCGCACATTCAACATAGCGTTCGGACTCATGTGCCTTCCAGAACCAGGGGTCTTCGAGCCTGCTGCTTACGATTAGCCAGCCTTGCGGCGGCAAAAGGATTAGACGTCCCCATGCTACGGTTCCCTGCAGTCCGAACCCGGTGCCGCATTAGGTTAGGGAGCAAGCGTAGGAGAGAACAGACCCGTAACGAGCAAGAAAGCAAGCGTAGGCCCGAAATCGGAGAGCGCTAACTTGTAGTTTTCTCGCTCCTCCGCCAAAGCGCGCTGCCCTCCTAGCGCGCAACACTAAGTAACCCAAGCCAACCCACATTACTGACTAACGGTGGATAATCAGATTTCTGAGAGGTACTAAAAACAACTCCATGAATGAGCAAAATGAAGGTTGCATTAATGATAAAGATTTCTGGGGAAACCGCTAAAAAAAGATTGAACATGTGGTTGGATCCGAACGAATTCTGTTTTCATTTCCCCGTATGGAGCACTGAGTTACTTACGTTATGGTCTTCAGCAGGCAGGCTGCACTCTAGGCGGCGGCTAGGAAGGATCGCTAGACCACAGCCAGACCAACCATGAATGTGTAATGATGGTGATTCCACACCTGGCAAAAAAAAAAGTGAATAAAGGGGATCCTAAACGAAAAAGGAGTCCATGACCCCTTTTTAGAGGTAGTTGAGGAGATCGAAAACTGAAAGCGCGCTAGCGCGTAGTAGGTTTGAGAGCCAGCAATTGAAAGAAGAGCGAGGAAGCGGAGAGTACAAAGGAGAGCAGCAAGTAGAGGTACGAAAGGACTCGAAGTGCGCCAAAAGAGCAAGCGGACGGTTCAAAGAGAGTGCGTGTCTGCGTTCTACCTTTTTTCGAAAGCGTATACGCGAATACTTTGTGGTATCAAAATAGTATTACGATTGTTATTTTGATTTTACCCGAAAATCGAGTCGAAGTATGAAATTTATAACACTAATTAGTTATCTATATATTTATAAAATACTTATTCTTTTCGATGAATGCTATTTTTTGCCAAGACATATTAGACCACATCAAAATTTATGTAATAACTTATATTGCGAGGGAAGAAGATAATTTTGAGCATAATTCAGTGGTGGAGTTTTGGAGGTAGTACTGGTGCTTGAACATGCATAGGATAATATATTAATGGACTTTATCAACTTACCCAAGTATGATGGACGTGAACTTTAATGATAGTGGTGAATATGTTCTTTAATTGTATATTATTAATCT
This sequence comes from Trapa incisa, assembly GCA_030064435.1. Lineage (NCBI taxonomy): Eukaryota > Viridiplantae > Streptophyta > Magnoliopsida > Myrtales > Lythraceae > Trapa > Trapa incisa. The sequence goes on along the minus strand of CM057770.1, from coordinate 2,632,768 downwards.
AAGTTGTAAAAGTTTGTCGCGAGGGGTAAATCAATTATGTTATAAGGCATGTGATGAAGTACTAAAAAGTTCTTTACAGGATGTGAGCTATTGTGATCCACAATTCATAGTAATGTTTTGATATTTTGGTATGAAGTTTTAAAGTTGTTGGGTTGAATTTGAACTTTTTAACAAGTTTAAAATATATGCTAAATGCATTCTTGGAGTTGTATTTGAGACACTAAGTTAAGTCCATGCAATTAAACTACACATGTAACATAATTTAACTATAAATATAATGAATGGAATCAACCAATTGAAATATATAAGATGAAGTTTGATAAGAGGTGGCAAATATAATGTGGATATAGGAGGTTTTGTCTAAAGATGAGATGAAGAGTAGACAAATAATGTGTGTATAATAATATTGTAATACTTGATTTGATATTAGTACAATTTCATGGATTTATATAGGTTTAATAAAACCTTTAAATGAACAGAATATAATAATATCGGATAAAAATCTAGTAGTATTTGAATAATATCATTTCTTTTAATAATATCCATTAATACTTGTATCTCTTTAATTGTGCGAACTCATATCTTATAGTTTTTTAGTAATACCTGTTGAGTCTTGTATCTCTTGCACAATCATGTATTATGGTCTTTTCGTAATTTTTGTTATAATTTGTGTTTTTTTGTGGAAACTCATATCCTGTAATCTTTTTTTAATACTTGTTGGGGCTTATTTGTACTCATATTTTATGAACTCTTCATAATGTCTTCTTAAATCTTATGTCTCTAAATTTTTATTTTGTTAACTTAAATTAAGGTTGGATATAAATAAGATAATTAAATAATTAATGCATGAAGCATTAATGAATATATTCACTAAGAAAAAAATATAAACAAATCAATTGAAAGTAAAATGAGCGAAAAAGAGGAAATGCTTTAAAGGTGGGATAAAAGATATATATAGGAATATATCATTTTTATTGAGTTTTCAAAAAAAATTGAGCTGAATTTTGATAGATAAATCATAATTTTAATGTAGATATTAAATATCAATAATATTTTAAATGAGAAAGATATTTTTAGAATAAAGAGCTAACTATTATTATAAAAAATAAACTAATTGATAAATAAAAAAATTGTGTTAATATTTAATTGAATTTAAGCTAAATTAAATAAATATATTAAAAAGAGAAAGAGTATTTACCATATAAGATATACTTAAAATTTTAAAATAAAAAAATTGAACTAAATTAAAATTTTTTAGAAATTATAAATTATAATAAAAGCGATAAAATGAGAGAAATATAAGGAGAGAAATGTTATAAATAATGGATACGAATGGATTTTGAGTACGGTGGTGGCACCTAACCCTATAGGATCGTATTTTAGTAATTTTTCTCAATAAAATTTTCATACCATAAATGGTAAAGGAATAGAAAATAGATAATATATATAATATTATTATAATACTTAATTTGATGTGTACAATCTCATACTTAATACAATATTTATAAATTTAATAATATTTAAATAGAATTTAATGAAAATCTAACATTATTTAAATAAGATTATTCCTTTTTTGAATTAAAATATATAACTAATAAGAAATTGAAATAAGAAATTGACTCTTAACATGATATGTGTTGTATATGTAAATTCTAGATGGGAAAATAGGCAGAATTTTTCTCTATGAAAAGGGGTATAGGTATATAAAAAAAGAAGAGGCTAGCCTGCAATGCATTAATGAAAAAATGAAAAAAGTTCATCCACTTGATATTTTGAAAATTAGTTGGTTGAACGTATTATTTTTCTTTGGTTGAGTGGGATATATTTCCACGGTGCTCGTTTTGTTTTTCCAATTATGAAGCATGGCTAAGTGACCCTACTCACATTGTACCTAGCGCTCGGGTGGTTTGGCCAATAGTGGGCCAAGAAATATTGAATGGCGATGTGGGCGGTGTTTCGAGTAATACAAATAACCTTCGGATTTTTTCAGATTTGGCGAGTATCTGAAATAACTAGTGAATTACAACTCTATTGTACCACAATTAGTGCATTAGTCTTAACCTTCGGGTTTTTTCAGATTTGGCGAGTATCTGAAATAACTAGTGAATTACAACTCTATTGTACCACAATTAGTGCATTAGTCTTAACCTTCGGGTTTTTTCAGATTTGGCGAGTATCTGAAATAACTAGTGAATTACAACTCTATTGTACCACAATTAGTGTATTAGTCTTTGCAGCCTTAATGCTTTTTGCTGGTCGGTTCCATTATCATAAAGCTGCTCCCTAATATATTTAATTAGTATAGATTAATATCTTGTATTTTCTTAATAATACCGTTTGTACCTGTATCTATTATGTCTTATAATATTTTAATAATATGCGTTTAGATTTATATAAACTTATTTTTTTATAATTTCTTGATAATACCCATTATAAATTCTGTATTTTAACTTGTAGTGTATTATAAATTCAACTTAATTTATTATTTATTAGTCACAATAAAACTTGGCCTACAATAAATATGTGGGTAGAGAAGTGTTCCACTTTGAATACTAAAAACTAAGCCCACGAGAATGTGAGAGTAAACTAAACCAGATTTTACCATGTAAGGCCATCTATCATAAATGTTTTGTACGATGTCTTTTAGGTTCATAAATGAGTGGACTATGTGACTCTCACGAACCTAAAATGGTGTTTCATGTAATATTATAAGAAAATATAATATAATTCAATTAGTAATGATAATTATTAATTTGTTAAATTTCATTAAAAAATAAATTAATTTTTTTCCAAATTTTCATGTAACTTCCTATCTGTTACCTACAATTTTTCATTAAATTTAACGCATCCAAATTCCATCCAATCACTTCCCTCCAAATATTTTCAAAATCTCTTCATTCATACATACTGATAATCATGCATTGGCTGACCTGGCCTGTACTAAAAAAATAATACTTGCGTGATATTAGGATAAAGGGCAGCAAGTGCGCTCCAAGGAGGGGTAAATGCGGTATTCTATCTCCCTTCCCTATGGTTCTGTTCTGACTCCCCTCAACTGTACTTTGTCCTGGATAGTGAGAGGATATATTATTACTGCAGAAGTGGAACCGAAAGCACGGGCGAGAGAGAGTCTTTCTAGAGCCAACCCGAAGGTTGAGGGGTTGAAAATGGCTCCACGGAAACGGGTGATTGGAGAGGCAGATGGTGATGGGGAGGCTCCGCCGCAGACGACTCGGCTGACTAGGAGCTCTGCTCTCCGAGCCCTTCAGGGTGGCTCGGCGGTGGCCGTGGCGCCCCCACAGAAGAAGAAGAAAAATGCTCTCAAGAGAGAGAAAGAGAAGACGGTGGTGCCTGAGAAAGATGCCGGTGCTGAAGAGATCGTCGGTGGAGTGACTGGGACGAAGGGTGAAGGGGAGGAAGTGAAAGAAGCTCTGCCGCTTGCCTCTGAAGAGAAGGGGAAGGAGCGGATCGTTGTTATTGAACACTGGTCTCTCTCTCTGTCTCTATGTTACTCGATAAAGCTTGTATTTTTTTTGCTCTGCTAAATTTCGTATGGCTGTTTCTTTGGCTGAACTCTGTGCCCCCTTAGTTCAGATATCTTTAGTAAGTTCTTAGAAGTTTTCCCCCTTCAGTACCATGACACAACAACGTGCATGGTATACATATAGTTTCCATTATGGAAGACTAGTGACAGTAAGTTTCAAACAAAGTGGATGACTGGATGGTGCTGTCACCTGGTAAAACTGCTTTGCTGGATGTGACAATTTCAACCAAACTGGAGATTTTTTCTTGTATGTTGGGGTAATAGAGGCAGCTATTTCTTTCAAACCCATTTTTCATTCCCACATATTTGGGCTTGAAAAGGGGTGAAAGAATTTTTGAGCAAAAATATACTTTAAAAGTAGAAGTAAAGGTTAATTTCATTCCATGTGATTTCAGTAAAATAGTGCAGCTTCACCTATTGATCCCTAATGTTAGTGGATTAAGGCTTCTAGTCTATTAAAAAATTTTCAGTTATTTAATGACAGGATATGGGAATATGAGAATGAAGTTTGCGCCATTTTCTTCTCCATGCTGTTGTGATTGATCTTTGCAGTGCTGACTCTTTACAGTCTCTTGTTGTCCACCAGAAATGCTCTCTTCTGATACATCTTTGTTTTCTACTTCAGTAAGCAGTGCAATTCATTCAAGACAAGAGCCCTTCAGGTGAAGGATGGACTGGAGAGTGGTATTTCTGGTATCACTGTGCTCATCAACCCAGATAAGGTCAGTCTCCATGTTTACAAGAGAGAGTGCTACTCTGCTTTTGTAATTAATGTGGTCAATCCGCAACCTTTGAGACTTGTCACATTTGTTTATCATACAATGTGTGAGCTGAAAATGCTATGACAGTCCCTCAAGTGCTGCTTTTGTTATTTAGTTTTGCTCAACTATGCTTTTGCACTCTTTTTCCCTAAGAAACTTTGATGTAGCATGTGAAACTTTAAATTTGAACAATCATTTAATGACATTCAGAAGGATCTTGTCAAATGTATGCACTCCTGTTTGCATGTAGGTATGGGGAATAATGTAGAGTAGATTAAACGTGAGACAGATTATGGGGATACTTGAACCCAATATCTACGTAATCATCTTCAGTAGTACTTCTCACAAAAGGGAGTTAAGAGATGGCTTCCAAAGCTGGTCCATGTGACATTATTTGATGTTTTGCATTCTGATGCATATGGGTTGCTGGTATCTGCAAATCGCAATGTCTGTGTTGTGTCTTCATACATCTGTGGTAACTTCTGAAAATCTGGTGATGTAGCCAAGAAGGGGTTGTTTTGAGGTGCGCCAGGAAGGTGGTGAGAAGTTTGTCAGCCTACTGGTTAGTGCTACTGCTATTGCAGTTGGTGTTGTGAATTTTGTTAAGAATGTTTTTGCCTGCTGCTCTCTTTTTCCTTTCCTTTCCTTTCCTTCTCTTTTCTTTTGGTAGCCCGGGCATACTTGAAATAGCATAGATTGTCTCTTCTTTTTGTGTATAGAATCTGTAGATGGTGGTTGATGGAGGATGATTTTGTGCAGGGAATGAAGCGGCCTTTCTCACCAATGAAAGCGCTTAATATGGAGAAGGTTGTACTGCAGATCATTGACAAGCTCAACGGTGTTCATTGACGACCCAGTGAAATTATAAGGACAAATCAGTAAACACATTTTGGAGTTTCTCTGGCCGTCCGATGTAGTGATCTGCTCTATTTTGCTTAAATCTTGACATCTTTATCCTGACATTTGATTTGTGATGTGGCTGAATGCTTCTTCCTGCAGCCCAACATTGAGTCCAAGATTGGTTTGTGGTTGCAGGTGGGATGTGAGATAAACATCTCCTATAACATAGTTATGGATTATCTTTTATCAGCAGTGCCTTAAGTTGCTAAATGAGGTCCAAATATGAAGGCTTTAGCCTTGTCACCATTTCTTCTGTTGACAAGAAGGGAAGACTAATCAAATGGCTCCAAAAGCATATTGAACAATATCATCACTCCAAGATTAATTTGGTGGGGTGAACCTGGGCTAGACAAGTACATTGAAAATGCTCTAGCGGATTGCTGAAAACACATCTTTGGATCATACTCACTACCAATTTTCTAATACCACTATTTAGAAACTACAAATTAATTCTTGCATGCCAGATTAGTAAATATCATAAGTTTAATTTTCAATTACTAAATTAAATGATTCAAATGAAATTATGACCTAACTTTAAGTTATCTTTCCAATATTATTTTAGCCTTATCCACCCTACCATGCTGAAACAATAAGTAGACTACGACCACCAGAAATAAAACATTCTTTTCTTGGGTCATTTATAGCACTTTCATGACCAAAATAGTTTCATATAAATCCTTTTGTTCTAATTAGTCAACCCTACTGCCTTTTAAGTATTGGATAAATATTGAGAATAAATAAAATAATATAAATATTGAATAATATCAAGTTATAACAAAGTATAATAAAATGTCATTTGCAAGCAATTCTTACCTCAATTTGAGTAATTTAAGAGTTCACAAACTTGAGAGTTAGCTTTCCAATCACATTAGTACAATTGGTTAAATCATCATCTCTGGTAAATTCCCAACCATGATTCAATTTTTGTCATATTCCTACATATTTTAGAAAATGACCCTAAATGGTACTTTTCTGGCCATCATCCGACAAGGACCATGAAAACTTAGGGGGAGTTTTAGGGACATTTCCTAAGTTATTTATAATTTTGGGGATATGTTTCGATGTTGTATAGATGTTGGATACTAAAATATAATTTTGGAAAAGTTAGAGTACCTATTCAAGAATAAAATTTTTTGAGAGACTCTAAAAAGATTTAAGAAAGATCTAGGGATCTAAAGGAAAGAATGCAAAAGATTTGAGACCAAATAACGAGTTTTGAAAACTTATAGATAAAAGTGGAACCATAGAAAAAGCTTAGGGGCAAAACGGTAAATAGTAAAAGTTTGGGTTCCAAAATGAAATTTTTAGGAGCTTGTGAACCTAAATAAGACAAAAGAAAGTTTAGGTACCTAAAAATAATATTTAAAAAATTTAGTGTCCCCAAATGATGAGTGTGGAAACATAATGGTATAATGGTAACTTTAACAAATTAAGAACTAGAATGTAAAAGTTGGGAAAGTTAAGTATTATTAGAGATTTTGGGGCGTTACGTTAAATATGACAAAATATTAGAAAAAATCTCGAATGTTTCTAGGGAAGGCATTAAAGTATTTTAATAAATTTAGAAAATAGAACATAGTATAAAAGAGAATTTGGATTATGGGATCGTGATGGAATGGTTATGTCAAATGGACACTAGGTTAATATTCTCGAAATGAAGACAAGTTGCGGATCATCATAATCAATAAGGTAGATTGAACCTAATAAAAAATACGAGAGACACAATATATGAGTATAATAATTGGAAGAAATCCAGTCGATAAAAAAAGAAAGTTTTGGAAAAGACAAATAATCACTCTTTTATTTGTGTTGTGTAAGTTCAACACGAGAAGATAAGATACACTAGAAGGAGTAAGAATCTTAGCACTAGTATGACTGTGTAGACACATACAACCGGACATAGTTGATAAAGTAATACCCTCATACACATGATATCAAACAAACACCTTTGAAATGAGTGTTCTAATATAACTTAGAGAAGTATTGAAATGTACGTTTACGACAAATAGGATAAGGAAAAAGGGTTACCCCGAGCCTAAGATAAATGACAAGGCTAAGTCTAATAAGAAAGTTAGACCAAAATGATGTTGGAATAAGAATGAAATGGAAAGACCAAGTGGGATAAGAGATGAAAATCCTACTCGATGGACGATTAAGTTTTGGGGGGTAAAACTCCTAAAATGAGTGGAGTAGTTGTAACACCGGAACTTCTGAAATCTAAATTAAGCCCAAGTGAACTAGAAATTGAGGTTAAACTAGAAATGGAATCCCAAACTGAGAATAAGAATCAAAACTAGGAAATGGAATCACAAACTAAGAATGAGAACCGAAATTAGGAATGGAATATCAAATCGAGGATAAAAACCTAAACCAAGAATGGAACACTAAACCTGGAATGGATCCCGAGCGGGGATTTAAAAGTCAGATCAAACCATAACCCAATGTTGGAAGTGGGAAAGGGAACCCGATGTTGGGAATAGGGATTTGATCGGATTAGGGTTCGATTCCCAAGCACAAAATTGAGAGTCTTGGAAAAGGTCGATTTTTACCCAAACATGGTTGGGACATCGGGTTAAATTATTGAGGGGAACCAAAAAGGGAAAAAAGGTAATTTAATTTTCAAAAATAAAAGGGAAAAGAAAGGAAGACAGTTAGTTGGATTTGAGTCGTGTCGACCTGACTCACCCTTGTGTGCCTAACCCTACCGACGAAAACGACGGTCGCACACCACCAGACAAAACACTCTAACATAGAAACTTCGCTCTATCATGGAGGGTTCACACGGTTGTAGAACATAACTTTCTTTTGTTCCACTTGTGGCATGTAGTGCTTTTACCAACCACCTTTCTATAAGAACAGACTGCTTGCGTGAGCACCACTATACAACCCGCAAACAAGAATTGAGTTTGTCCGTTATTGAGGGATGGTATCTTTTCCTCTTTGTCAAGGTATTGTGTGCATAGGACTCCTAGAGCCCTTAACATACTAGACTAGCATTTCTTCCCTTGTACCGACATTACTATCCATCAACCTGTAGAATTACCACTACCCCATACTGAACGTCTAATAATCCTCCTTAACAAACACAATTGTAAACCCTGTTTTCACATAATAAGAAAGTCAGACTAGAGAACCAAAAAATTTCAAGGTTAAAACTAACCGGAATTGGGAAGTAAGGGTCAAAACGGGAAATTGGGAGTCTCAAGTGGCCAATAAATAACCAAAAACCATGGAAGAGAACCATAGATGAAATTGGATGTGAAAATTGGACCGATTCAAGGTGAACTGGACCTGAACCAGATTGAAACGGGATGAACCATAAGGGAACCAATTCAAAGATTCATTTTTCTAAGTGGCTTAAAAAAATCAATTTGGAAAATTGAAGCCACCATTGGATAGAAAATGAATTTACATGAATTTAAAAATTTAAAAATTTTAGAAAACCATTCAAATCGGGCCTGAACCGACCGATTTTTGAATTCGAGTCATCGAACCTAGTCTGATTGGACCGGTCAACGGACCGCTGCCAAGTCAACATCCAGAGAGCAAGCGCGACCAATCAGTGTGCGGCATGTCACACCCGAACCCGGTTTGGTTGGATCCTCGTAATCAACCTGCCACCCTAGAGCTACCACAATATTCCCACCAAGATGGTTCAAGAAAGGTAAAGGCGTACACGTACGTATGTTTTCCACAATAATTTCAATCAAGAATCTTAAGTGTAGTTACCTTGGATGGTTGGTTCATTTTCTAACTTCAACTCTACTTGGCACGAAGTTTCCCTGAAAAGGATTTAAGGGAGAGGAATGAGTTTCATAACTCAGTGAGGGAAAATTTTTTACAACATACCCAAAGATATTTTCGTATAATTTCATTTGTCACTCAACACGCACCCTTTTATCATAAAAGGGTTCATACAATCGTAGAGTAGTCCCTAACTACTCCATTTGTGGTCCGGAGTGCCTTTACCAACCACCCTTGGTAGGAGGTCTCACCTTCTATCACAGGTCTAAGTGAGCCTTACCGCCTATTCCTCATATCCCGATTCTTCGGTGTTCGTTATTGTGGGATGAGACCTCTCCCCCTCTCCCCCCTTCCTCGGTCTCAATGCACTTGATGCTCTCTAAGCTTCCTGACTCACTGGACAACAATCTTTCCTTATACTCCATGTTTCATCTAGTAGCCCTTGGAACTAGTATTACCCCATAACGGACGCCTCGATGGTTTCGCATACCAGCTTACACAATTACAAATATTTCAATTAAGATCTTTATCTTTGGGTTACCAGCCCCGTGGATCTGTTGGCCCGACTTTGGCCCAATGTCCACCAGCCCAACGTGTTCGATGACCCAACTTCGATGTGGTAGCTGCTAGCTCAACAACCTAGCCCTAAGCTCGATAGCTATAACACACAATTTTTACCTTTTTATGGGAATTTTTCATAGGGTCTAATTCGTCTAATTCCAGATGGGTTTAAACCAATGCCCATTGGCCCTGGGCCCACTTGAGCAATTATAGCTCTACCAAGAAGTAGCTCCCGAAAATTTTAAGCACGTTCACATAGGCATGGGAGACTACTTTTGAAAAATCATTTTAACTCAAAAAGGTGCTCATCACCCCAAACGAGTCTGATGTCAGAATTGTCACTCACCCAGTAACCGTGATGCGTTCGTCCCGACTAGATTCCCGATCCGCGACGTGGTCATCAACACGAGTAGTCAGACGCTCAGTTCCTACAAGATCCAAGTAATCACATAAGAGGATTTGGTGTGTGGGGCCTCCTTCTCGCATCTAGGTCCTTCAGTTTGCCTAAATTGCATTCACATCCTTAATTTTCGAGACTTTGCATTTAGGCCCCCTATACCCTTTTTTTACTTAATTTGGTCCCTAAGGTTCTCTTATTTCTACTTAGGTCATATGTTTCTCTTTAATTGTAATTCAACATCCAATATTTTTGAAAATCCCCAATTTTCTCAAAATTTGCACTTTGACTCCCGATTTCTCATCTCATCCAATTGACCGCCTAAACTTTGTTAATTCCCCCTATCATGCTCCTACTTGATTTCCCCAACTCCCTACGATCATCCTAAACTTTGAATTTCTTAATTTGATAAAATTTTGAGCTTAATCAGAAAACAAGTCCTAGAGAGGGAAAGCTTCAAATTCTTACGAGCTGTATCTCAATGGTCAAAGTTCTTGATTTGGGGAGCTTGTGCTTGTTGAGAGCGTCCTTCTAGGATCAAGAATTTCCTCAATACTTGTCCATAGCATGGAGAATTCAATCAGTGTAGCTTCGTACACTTTCTCTCTCTAGCATTTTACTATTCCGATAAGAGGAGGCAGGTTGGACTTACCCTCGAGTTCCAGGGAGGTTGGATGTTAGTTGGGAAGAGCTGGGGGATGGTTGGCTTAGTTGTAGGAGGTTGGGAGTGACCAGAAGTTAGCTCGACGTAATTTAGTTGTTTTGTGACCACCAAAGCAGAGGTACTGTGTAGGCTCCCTAACGCTCCTCTTATTATCTTCAAGTTGAGTGGACACCACAGCAGGGTAGAGCACCTCCTCCCAGTCCTAGGGACTCCCAATTCCCCTTTGGAGGCCTCAGAAAGTCCCCTTATTGGAGATCTGGTTTTCGCTTCACCAAAAAATGGAGTTTTCTATCTTCTAGGATCGCCCGAGTGATGGGGAGGACAGGTGGGGAGGCGCTCCTTATATAGAGGGCTCGACAACTGTCAAGGCTACTAGCCAATGCAAGACTCAACGCCTAACTCGCCCGATTGCGGTGGTGGTGGCAGATTTTTCGATCGTTAGAGACTTGGTCTCTCACTGATGATCGTACTCGGTTTATTTGCCTAAGGTTGAAGATGACATTGTGTTGTGCGTGCGAGCTGCTACATGGTGTACTATGATTGGTTGGCTTTGTTGACGTGGTGTCAAACTCAACATCCAAGTCACCCTTTAACTCGTTAACCAGCCATGTGGCAACCTCCTATTGGTCACCCATTCTCCCTAACACATTTAAGGGATATACGAAGGAGTGGAACACAAGGAAAGAGAAGCCTTGTGGAGAAACAAACCCAAGATAAGGTACTGTACTAGCATGTGGTACAAGGCAGTTACTCATTTTTCAGGACTTATTTTTATGATTTGTTGTGCAATTTGAACAAATATCTTGTAAATATTTTATTTCTGAGTGAATTTTGGAATGATTTAGTTAATATGAGCATTTCGGCCTATTGAGAGGACATGGTAGTTATTATGTTGGTCCGACCTATAAATCAAGTTAAGGCATGATAAAAGTATAAATTAGTGGCCTCATAAAATAACCCCAACTTATCAAATATTTCATTTGTCATTTTCCAATCAAGTTCACTTAACAAACTTTTGTAATTGAATCATACAACTTCAAGTGAAAAAAAATACTTCTTTATACTCTAGAGCTACGCTCAACATTAAGTTGAGTCCCAATAAGTTTTGCAATCTAAGGCACTCATCTTACCCATTAGAATATAAAGTTAATGATTTGTCTTCTCAAATTTCTCTCAATTCTTAGGTTTTGCAATATAATATGTGTCACTATTGTGTATATGCTCAATATAGTCTCCAATGATATTCAGTCATGCTTTTACAATCAAGTTAAGAATATGTGCATAATATCGCATATGTAATATATTTCACCAATTATAAGAGATTTCACTTTAAACATATCTAATATTAAAGTCATTGTGAAATCATTTGTTGAGAAATTATCCAATGTAAAAGTGGATAATTTTGAATATATATTCCCATCAATGAGGAAACTCGTAAGGTACTCACAAAAAACATCAATAGTGTGTGGACAAGGTACATAAAGTAACCTACAAAAAATGTAAATAATAATTATCATAAAGTTAACATAATCATTAAGTATAATAATTTATAAAAAAATAAGTTCATACATAAGAACCTATCTCATTACTCCACTTTGCAACATCCACTCATTATCAATTTAATGGTCAATTATTACTATGAACCCTTTCTTTTGTGGATTTGAATTTCATATATTCGTAGTAATCACAACTTGACTATTAAGATGTTTAAATACCTTCATTAACTCTAATTTTTCAACTACAAATAGGTTAATACAATCTTTTTATATTGTATTCATCGACATAATCTTAAAACTTAGTTGTAATATAGTCATGGACTTGCAAAAGAATACATATTCTACCATGAATGATGATCGTATGTTCAAGAGTGGTACAAGATTCTTCTTTGTTCAATTTGAATTCACTACCACTTACAGTTTCCATGTTCAATGTACCATCAGTGACATCCATAAATTGTTGTCAAATATCCTTATTGTTCTCCTTGAACATCTATTCAAATGCTCCTATAAATAACTTGTACCTTGATAAGCATCTCTAACATACATGTTTCCAAAATAATTGCATGTGTCCCTATTATTCTCCTCCACCATCACTTTATTAAAATGATCCCACACATTAGAATGTACCCTCGCAGTCTCAATTGAAATTTCAATTGAATTGTTACTTTGTCAAATAGTAGGTGTTATATGTCACACCGTGTTTTTAATAACCCAAAATTTTGGTCGAAAATTTTTCTGGAATTTTATAATAAATTTAAAATTTAATTAATATAATTGGAATAAATTTAATTTAAAATAAAATGAAAAGTGTTGTTTTGACCAAAATAAATAACTCGATGGAATGGATAGGGTAAATACCTAGTAAATTTATTTAGGTGAAAATAATGAGATAATTATGTGAATTTGGTTTAATACGAAACTATTTGCACTTTATAGTATTAGTCCTATTTCCCTACCATAAATACCCATAAATTAATACCTACATTAAATTATTGGAATTAATACACATAAATACCTTATATTAATACATACATTCAATTATTGGAATTAATACCATAAATACCCATAAATTAATATCTACATTCAATTATTGGAATTAATACTAATAAATACCCATAAATTAATACTTATATTCAATTATTGGAATTAATACCCATAAATTAATACCTATATTCAATTATTGGAATTAATACCCATAATATAGTAATAAATCTTCCTCATTTAACAAACAATTTTACACCTATATAAATAGTTCCTCTTCATTCATCCTCCTCACACTTGAAAACTTTTCTCTCTCTCTCTATTACTCCATTTTTCGGTGAAGCTCGAACCAAAGTTCCGACTTGGGCATTTTTCTCAACCTCAGAAGGCGAGGTCGGGCTCTTTAGACTTCGAGGGAAGTCGGCTATTTGATAGCAACCTCCATTTGATCTGAGGATCACCGAAGAAGTGCCAGCGTAATCAAAAGTGAAGAAGCTCTGGCAGACCAAAGCTGCCCTATTTTGGTCCGGCCAAACCAAGCTCTCCCAACATCTCCACAACCCTCACACGATCTCAACAAAGCTGAAAAGGTCAATTGTAGGAATTCTTGATCCTAAAAGGTATTTTAAGAAGAGACTTACCTTTCCCAATAGAAAGCTCGGACCGTTGCACCTTCGACGAGACAAGTGTGATCGGAACGCCAACAAGAGGAAGCTCACGTCAACTTGGAAAATCAATCGAGGATGAACACATCACGGTTAACGGGTGAGTGGGAATCTTATACATCATACCGGTTAGGATGATGAACACTTTTTAAGGAAAACCTACTTACCGATTGTGAGTGGGCTAATTTACACTTCATACCCGATTGGGATGATGAGTACTTTTTCTAAATTGGAAGCCATCGTGAGTGGGATATTTAATATCATACCTAGTTGAGATGATAAGCACCTCAAAAATGAAAATCCATTGCTAAGTAGTATTTTAATCATCACATCTAAGAAGAGTGATGTGGAAATCATACAAAAAAACTACTTACCGGTTGTAAGTAGATCATACCCGGTTGGTAAGTTGAAACTTCTGCAAAGGAAGTGGAAAACTCACTTGTCAATTATAAGTGGAGATGTCCTCATACCCGGTTGGTATAATAGACAGTTGAAAAGTTTTTTTTGTTAGAAATGCTCTCCCCTAACTGTGTGTCACTACTTAAAATTTTTGGAAGACTTTCTTGATGGGAGCTCGAATAGCTAATATAGGTCGGAGGCCTCAGTTTTGGAACTTAGGGGCTAATATGCCCAATTTTGAAAAACACGAAGAGTGGGCCCTAGGCCAGTTAGCATGAGCAGGAGCTTGTAAACAAACATGATTCTAAGCCATGAAAACTTAAGTAAATGAATTGTTTGGCCATGGTACCAAGACAGGACTGACATACTCGATAGACTGGTAGTAGTGAGACATAATAAGTCGACGGACCAGTCAAGACAAACAGCTGCAAGTCGAGTTAAGGGTCGGGGCCATTGGACTAGTGACACCAAAGATTAAATGGCTTTTGAGGAAAACTTTATTTGTACATGCACTTGAGGTTCCAGACCATTAAGATGCTCAAGAGGATAGTGATGCATCCTAAGGGAAAAGAGAAGTTATTGGGTTTGTGTTTCTCATCATACTAGTTAGTCATGGAGTTCTGTATTTTTACTCTAGAGTTCTGTGTTTGTACTCCATGAAGTTCTGTGTTTGTACTTCACGGAGTTATGTGTATGGACTCCACGAGACTACTGTGTTTGGGGTTTCCTAAAACTACTGTGTTTTGAGCTTCATGCGCACGAGACCGGGATAAGGTTTCCATCCTAATATGGACACAAAGTATTTTGGGTCTGAGGGTAGGATGCCGGAGATATTCACTTAGAATCCGGGTAGAAGTCAAGGACTTCTATCAGGATGGATGTAAAGACGCTCCGATCCACAAGTGGGCAACGTAACTACATCTCGTGAATGTGTGTGTGCCTTTCTTGATGAAGGGTGTGTGTTGTTTGTTAAAAGCACCTAATGTGGAAATGGGAAAAAATTTAGAAAACCTTGGGAATGATTTGAGAATCCTTGGAAAAAGAAATGGAAAAACCTTGGAATAAGGTTTGGGAAAGAAAATGCCACCCTTGGTAGGGTAATGATTTTAAAAAGTGGTATTTAAGGAAAGAATATTCTTAAAGGAAATAAGGAGTTTGGAACACTCTGATTAAAGTTGTTTTATTTATGAAAACTCACTCCCAACACCCGCTCACTGAGTTGTAAAACTCACCCCTTCCCTTTTACCCCTTTCAAGTAACCAAGGGAAAACCAAACCTAAATAGCTCCATGTATGGGAACTGTGAAGATGGGTATGTGTGTTTAAAAGATTATCAATTTTGTATAATTTTATTCTAGGAAATACAGTAAAAAGGACGCCTTACTCCTCACGGTTTAGAAAAGGGTGAAACCCTTCATGAACCAAAGGGAGTGGCAGGTTGCTCACGGGGATTCGACTAAACCGGGTCGGGGCGTGACAACTTGAGTGGTATCAGAGCCTGTTTCCTCGAATACATTATCAAGACTATATAACATAGTAACTAAGAGAAAGTTTTAAAAGTTTTAGATGGCTTCCAAGAGAGTAACCAAGAAAACTAGGACCGATGTCGCCAACATTACCCAACAATCTATTCCCATAAAAAGACCACCCTAAAAGCAATCTAATGCCTGAGGTGTAGTAGAAATTTATTGAAAATGAAACCACATAAGTGCACAAAAAAAGGGTAAAAAGTAGAGACTAATGTTGTATGAGTTTTAAGGACAAAACTCCTAAAAAAGTGAGAAGTAGTTGTCACACCGTGTTTTTAGTAACCCGAAATTTTGGTCAAAATTTTTTTTGGAATTGTATTATAAGTTTAAAATTCAATTGATATAATTGGAATAAATTTGATTTAAAATAAAATGAAAAGTGTTTTTTTTACCAAAATAAATAACTCGATGGAATGGATAGGGTAAATACCTAATAAATTTGTTTAGGTAAAAATAATAAGATAATTATGTGAATTTGGTTTAGTACAAAACTAATAGCACTTTGTAGTATAAGTCCTACGCCCCTATCATAAATACCCATAAATTGATACCTAAATTCAATTATTGGAATTAATACCCATAAATACCTTATATTAATACCTATAAATACTCATAAATTAATACATACATTTAATTATTAGAATTAATACGCATAAATATCCATAAATTAATACATGTATTTAATTATTGGAATTAATACCAATAATGTAGTAAAAAATCTTCCCCATTTAACAAACAATTTTACACCTATATAAAAAGCTACTCTCCATTCATCCTACTCACACCTGAAAACTCTTCTCTCTCTCTAATACTCCATTTTCTAGTGAAGTTCGAACCAAAGCTCCGACTTGGGCATTTTTCTCAACCTCAGAAGGTGAGGTCGGGCTCTTTAGACTCCAGGGAAGTCAGCTATCTGATAGCAGCCTCTATTTGATCTGAGGATTGCCAAACAAGTGCAACGTAATCAAAAGTGAAGAAGCTTCGGCAGACCAAAGCTGCCCTGTTTTGGTCGAGCTAAAATCGGCCGAATTCAGCCCTCCTTCGGCCAAACCAAGCTCTCTCAACATCCCTACAACCCTCATACGACCTCAACAAAGCTGAAAGGCCAATTGTAGGAATTCTTGATCCTATAAGGTACTTTAGGAAGAGAAGTACCTTTCTCGATAGAAAGCTAGAATCGTTGCACCTCCGACAGGACAAGTGTGATCAGAACGCCAACAAGAGAAAGCTTGCGTGAACTTGGAAAACCAACCGAGGACGAACACGTCACGGTTAACGGGTGAGTGGGAATCTTATATATCATACCGGTTGGGATGATGATCACTTTTTCTAAATTGGAAGCCATCGTGAGTGGGATATTTAATATCATACCCAGTTGAGATGATAAGCACCTCAAAAATGAAAATCCACTACTAAGTGATATTTTAATCATCACATCTGAGAAGAGTGATGTAGAAATCAAATGAAAAAACTACTTACCAGTTGTAAGTAAATCATACCCGATTGGTATAATGAAACTTTTTGGAAGGAAGTGGAAAACTCGCTTGTCAATTATAAGCGGAGATGTCCTCATACCTAGTTGGTATGATGGACAGTTAAAAAGTTTGTTTTATCGGAAATGCTCTCCCCTAACTATGTGTCACTACTTAAAATTTTTGGGAGACCTTCTTTACAAGAGCTCGAATAGCTCATATAGGCCGGAGTCCTCGATTTTGGAACTTGGGGGCTAATATGCCCGATTTTGAAAATCTCGAACAGTGGGCCCTAGGCCAGTTGGCACGAACAAGAGCTTAGAAACAAACATGATTCTAAGCCATGAAAACTTAAGTAAATGAATTGTTTGGTCATGGTATCGAGAGAGGACCGACATACTCGATAGAGTGACAGTAGTGCGACATGACAGGTCAACGGACCAATCGAGACAAATAGCTGTAGGTCGAGTTGAGGGTCGGGACCATTGGACCAGTGGCACCAAAGATTAAATGGCTTTTGAGGAAAACTTTGTTTGTGCATGCACTTGAGGTTAGGACCATTAAGACGCCCAAGAGGGGTAGTGATGTGTCCTAAGGGCTGCTGGATGACACGGTGGTGATAAAGGAAAAGAGAAGCTACTGGGTTTGTGTTTCTCATCATGCCAGTTAGTCATGGAGTTTTGTGTTTGTACTCCACAAAACTATTGTGTTTGGGGTTTCTTGAACCTACTGTGTTTTGAGCTTCATGGGCACGAGACCGGGATAAGATCTCCGTCCTAATATGGACACGAAGTATTTTGGGTTTGAGGGTAGGACGTCAGAGATGTTCACTCAAAGTCCGGGTAGAAGTCAAGGACTTCTATCAGGATGGATGGTAAAGACGCTCTAATCCACAAGTGGGTGCAGTCGACGTAACTGCATCTCGCGAATGTGTGTGTACCCTTCCTGATGAAGGGCGTGTGTTGTTTGTTAAAAGCACCTAATGTGGAAATGGGAAAAAGGTAAGAAAACCTTGGGAAGGATTTGAGAATCCTTGGAAAAAGAAATGGAAAAACCTTGAATAATATTTGGGAAAGAAATTTTGAAAGAAAATGCCACACTCGGTAGGATAAAGGTTTTAAAAACCGGTATTTGAGAAAAAAAATATTCTTAAAGGAAATAAGGAGTTTGGCACACCCCGATTAAAGTTGTTTTGTTTATGAAAACCCACTCCCAACACCTGTTCACTGAGTTGTAGAACTCATCCCTCCCTTTTACCCCTTTCAGGTAACCAAGGGAAAACCAAACTTAATGACTTTCATGTATGAGAACTGTGAAGATAGGTATGTCTGTTTAAAAGATTGTCAGTTTTGTATAATGTTATTATAGGAAAGATAGGAAAAAGGACGCCTTACTACTCGCGGTTTAGAAAAGGACAAACCCTTCATGAACTAAAGGGAGTGGCGGGTTGCTCAAGGGGATCTGACCAAACTGAGTCGGAGCGTGACATCATAGATTCAACTTATTATTGTATATTCATTGACATTTATCGATCACTTTCTAACATAATATTTACATTGTACACATAAATAATATATTATAAAATATTCAACACCATTGTTACATAAAACTTATGAATTATGATCATTCCAAAAAATGCATATAATTTTAAATTTTATAATTCGGATAATCATATTAAGGATTACTGGCATACTAGTGATCAAGGTTCCACCAAACATAATTAGGGTTAGGTTGAAAACCGACCCGAGTTGGGCATGATCATGGAACCACACAACTCGACCTGATTCGGGTTGGATCGGGTGATTCTATTATTATAATTTTGTCACTGATTCAGAATACAACTAAATATGATTTAGATCCAGTTCTTCAAAACATAAATTCAACCCAAATCATATTCGAGCTGGTTTCAAATGTTCAAATCCAAGTCCCGACCGGACTGCACCTAACTCCCCAAATCCAACAAATCAGATCATCAATCCATAAACATAATCCAATTATTCAACAATTATACAATAAAATACAAAAACCCAAATGATTAACTCATCTTTTTTTCTAGCGCATCATCCCTCGCCGCTCTTTACTGAATCTTGTTTGTCTGTCATCTGTTGTCCATCCTCATCATCAACTCATCACTCGACTCTCTCATATCTTCTCCCTCTCACGTGACCACGTTCATCCAAGCTCTCTTATTATGTTATATGGACAGTAGTTGTATTATACTCTTTGTCTGAACGTAAACCTTATCTAGTTAAGATTTTTAAAATGTGCATTAAAGGGAAACGTCATTTTTTATGCACAAAAATGATGTCGTTTCATATGAGATGGTTTTTTAAAAATAAACAAAGTAAGTCAAGATCTTTTTTCCTTAACCCAGATCTGTTCATTGGGTTTAGGAAGGAGGACCTAGAACCAGACCCATTCCAACCAACATCGAGTCCCTTTCAAGTTTGGGTCGGGTAAAATTGTCAAGTTTGTGTGTAAACGACAAACGGGTAATCTAATATCTCATACACGATCCACAAAGATCAGTGAATTCGGTTCACGTAACCCATACAATAATTCACATTAAACAATGAGTTCAAAAATATGGTTGCTCACTTTCACTTTTGAAAAATTGAATCAAACCACCCAACCAAGTTTCATATGATAACTCATTTCAATAAATCACACATAGATCACATAAAAATATTAAGCTCAACAAAATAGGTTCTGAGTTTTCAGAAGGGTCTCAAAAAAAACCAATAAGACTTAATATCAATAAACCTACTCACCTTAGTTAGGGATTGATACCTTAGTTAGGAATTGATATATCTCAGTGAGTGTCTCGTCTCTCCTCTATAATAGAGGGTCTAGATCATTCGTTCATCTATACCATAATTGTGTACAATTATAAGTTATTCAAACATATTTATAGAAGTTGTATCGATATTTATATTAGTGTTGTTTTAAAGTTTTTCATTTGTTATAATTTAGTCATTTAACTTCTAAATATCATAAATATACCATAAGTTCATATTTTTCACCATTTTAACCCTTCATACACTTAATCCTACTATATTGGGTTGAATCTCAAATTTAAACAATTCGATCCATAAATTTTTGAATATTTACAAATTGGTCCTTATTTTTTCCTTATTTATATCTTAGTCCTCAAACTTTTTTATTTCCACAATTTCAGTCCATATTATCCAAATTTTGAGCCAATAATTCATCTTTATAGTTTTTTTTTGTAAATAGTCTGTAAACTTTTAAAACTTATTTAAATTAGCCCTTACACTCAATACTTGCTCAAATTAGTCTCTTAACCTCATAAATTTACATTAATTAATCTCCATCATCTTCCTAATGTTTACATTGATTTATTATCATTTTCATCAACTTACCAAACTTTAGATCAAGTTTTGTTTTATGGGAAATATAGTACTTCAAAAAATAAGACAAGTGCTCACCCTAAGCAATGACACGGCCACAAGGGGGTTATGAAAGGGTAGGGGATCCTTCCAAAAGTCTCCTAGGTAGAAAAAACACCGATGGTGGCACTCCTTTCACCTAAATTTAATAGGTTCAATTGCCATAATTTGTTGCAAAAAATAGATCAAGATCATAATAGGGAAGGAATCTTACTTCCCACAGGTAATAGCCTGGAATAGAGGTTGGGTAAGGTTGAAGGGGTCATTTGGGTACCTTTTGGAATGAAACAATGTTGATGTAAGCATCATCATGGTTAGTCAAAACTTGATTGAACAACGAAAAAATAAAGCATGTTAGGGACGAAATAGGGCAAGCAATTGAAGGGATTGCAGAAGTTGTTTTGACCTGATCTAAGCTCGACCAAGCATTATTAGGGTGGGAAATTTTGGGAGAGGAAGCTTGCTTAAGATTCAGGCCAATTCAGGGCTAATTCTATCACTGGTAGCCCTTTATTACTTGATTTTTCGAAAAATAAAGTACAACTCCGTCAGATTTGTTTTCGGTGAAAATCGCGATGTCAAAAGGGGAGAAAAGATGGGAGAATCATGATAACGTATAAAGGAGAAAGTATGTTACAATAAACATGATCAGTTTCCTTCATTTCATCAACTCAAAATTGATTTAGCCATAGTTGGAAAATAGAGAAGGAAGAATATCACACACATCCATATTGCACTTGAGGTAAGAGATGCACTATTTAAAGTGATTAATATGTAAAAATAATTTTTTTAATATTTTTATTTATTTACACGATTGATCATAAAATTTAAAATATGTATAATTGAATATTTTCAAAAAAAATAATTTAAGTAATTTGTGCTAAAATTTCCTATTTATATATCTTAATTTTCCAATCTTACATAAAATATCTATATGGTTACTGGGTAAATGATTTCAAGATAATGCAAGTTATGTAATTATAAAATTGAGGTAATAAATAAACTAATTGGTGTTATCTTACCAATAAGGTACATTAATTATTTTTCAAAATTTCAATACTTACTATCAAGCGAGTAAATGAGAACAAAGTACACTAAAAAAACTCATATTAGTTTATAAAATAGTCATTATTAAATCATGTTATAAATTGTATAAGTTATTTTAAATTACACGATATTAATTTTTATTTTGACAAAAAGTGTTGTCAACCTATGTACACCAAAATAATAAGACGAGTTGAATATCTCAAGATTATATGATCACATTAACCAAGTAATTATAACATGCTTGATAGATATAAGTAACAATGCCTACATCTCATATTACTTCAGATTGATAAGAGGAACACCCCTAATTTTGGAAGAACTTAGCTTTAAATTAGTGACATGATAGCTAATGGGCACTAGAAATGAAAGCTATATTCATATATGACATGTATCCATAGATTTGAGAGACCCCTAATTATAGATCAACTCAACTGCCGACACCTCATTTATCTTGACTCTTTGTCTACTGATTACATGAAACTATTGAGGTATTCACTCGAGAAACTATTGAACACATTGTTACTAATCCTCTGAGTGTTACGAAGTGAATATGACAAGTATTAACGAAATTAATCCATATATTGGATTAACAGCCACGACCCTCTTCTAGATGCCTTAGCCCTATGGAATGAATGAAGATAGATCCCTATGGAGATCCAATGTTCATGATTGACATAAACTGATGATGAGGTAGATGGGCATATAACTTTAATTATTTATGATTTATTTCCAGCTCCCTTTTGCATGGCCGATGAGTGGCAGAATGAAGATGATGCCGTTCTTGAGCAAATGAAGTTTTCCACGATCCCAATTGTATACTTTTTTTCAACAGTTACAATAAAAATGAATAAAAAGTCTTTCACTCCTTACCACTTTCACCTTCTGGTGGCCCTGGCCCAGTAGTAGCCCCTTCACTATATACATATGTACATGGGCCATGGCATTGCTTTCTCCTTTCCTTCTTAATTTTCACGGGAGGCGATCTTGAAACTCAAGCAATCAAGCTTCTTCGTCATTTCTCTCTCCGCAATCAGCAACGCAGCTTTTACGACTGCTCTCATACCAGGGTTTTCCTAAAGGTAGAGTGGGGAATTAGTTTTGTTTCTTCTGTTCATCCAAGATCTGAACTGCCCCTGTTGACCCCGATTCATCTGCGGCCTAACAGCGAAGACAAGGTAGGTATAGATAGGATTGTGTTTTTTACGTTAAAAAATCATTATCTTCTTGTCTTTTATCTTATTAAGATGATACTAGGACGATCGCTTTCCTGCCCACACCTCAAGGGCTGAAATCAGAGGACCGTTGAGTGAACCAATAGCTCTGCTCAGTTTTTTTTTGGGGAATTTAGTTCCGCGGATCATTGCCTTCTTATTGTTATGGCTCATTGTTCCTTTTCCTGTATCCCTTGCAGCCAGTGAACTTCTCATCCCTTAAGCTTAAAATGGCAGAGAAGCAATTGATTGTTGCTGTTGAAGGCACTGCAGCCATGGGCCCTTACTGGAAGACAGTTATTTCTGATTACCTTGAAAAGATTATCAGGTGACTTAATTTTCCAAGAAAAAAAAAGGTTGTCAGATGACTCTCCTTGAAAATTTTTGGTTCTCTTAAGAATTTGTTTATATCAATAAGGTGGGCTATGCCCAAACTCTTAAGAATTTTAATTCCAGCTGTATGAATTTTATGATTTTGTATTGTTTACTATTACCTCTTCAATATTATAAAACATAATAGTTATTGACAAAAACATGGAAGAAACTGTGGCTTTCTTGGATTTTATAGTGATGTACAAACTATTTATTTAAACTGAGTCTTATGCCTATAAATGTGATCTTCTCAATCAGATCTTTTGCTGGGAATGATTCGATCGGTCAGGTATGCTCATTTTGATACCCAATATCTATTGTATTTCATGTTCTACTTCTTATACACTTTTAGGTTGTGTCAGCCTATCCTGATAATCGTTTCTGTCTAATTTTTTTATATGTTTTTCTGTCTACAGAAGACGACTTCAGTTAATGTTGAACTTTCCTTAATTATGTTTACTTCTCATGGATCTTACAGTGGTTTGTCTTCCTCTTCTTTGCAATACTTACCATTTCAATAGCTTCAACCTGAAAATTGGCATAGCTATTGCAGTTATGTTATATTATCTTTTACACAATATAAACTACCCTTTGATAATATGGAATCTACTACTAGAAATATTTATTGATGGATATTATCTTTGATCTTAGATAACATCATTGTTTATTAAAGCTGTTTTGTGGCTTTTCTAATTTCATGTCGGGTGACTTATTTTGTTATGAGTTCCAACATAGTACAATAGGTGCCACTTTTGAATTTTTTTTTTTATTTTCACTTGAAACTTAGTATTTAAACATCTAGTTTGTCAGTGGTGGTGGTATTAGGGAGGATTGACAATTTATTTGTGGATTATCTTATATGGTTTATGTGATGTGTTCTATGAAATTTCCTATCTTAACATTCCTTATGAGACCCTTTTTCCTCTTGGCAGCTTCTTTGGTACAACGAAGTGGTTGGACAAGAGATGTTGATATCTTCCTGCAGTGGCTCCTGGCAATACCTTTTGGTGGTGGTGGTTTCAATGATGCTGCTATTGCGGAAGGGCTTGCAGAAGCTTTGATGGTATATTGTGCTTTCCCCTCCCCTCACACCCTCACCACCTTTTGTACATAAAGAAAATTTATTTGAAACACGGAGCTCCTGTTCAATGAGTTTACATTGATATGTAAATTGCATTAATTCAAATTCACCTTTTAAAAGATTTTAAAACTTAAGACTAATATTTAATATTAATAAAAACCCTAAAACTAAAAAGAAAAAAGGCTTGGGCATAATGAAATGTAAATAATGTAATTTAAAAAAACTATGTATACTCAGATAAATTCAACATGTTAGCCCAATTATGACTTAGTGCTAAGCCTCTTGACATTTGAATGAAACAATTCTTCTGCCGAAAAGTCCATGGAAATCCTGGGTAATTTCTCAATGATGTTGACTCCTAGGAGAGATATCAAGGACCTTCCGTAGTGACATGTATGGTACAAGATTTTCCTATTGAAAGTATGTTTCTTTGTTTGGGAGGCAGTATGTGGCCAAGTATTGACTATCGATAACTCAAGAATCTGGGGGAGAATTGTTGTTGATTGTTGCTACTTATGTAAAGGGGAGGAGTAGTCCCTTAATCATTTAATATTGCATTGCAATTGGACTAGGTATTTATGGATTGAAAGCATATAGGGTGACTGGGTTGGTATGTGCAATGATGAAAACATTGAGAGCATGATTTGGGATTAATAGCCCAAAAGTGATGAAGAGTTCCATTTTGATATTCCCTTTTTTGAATTTTTTTTATCATTTGTAAGGAGAAAAGAAGGGCCTTTGAAGGGATTGAAACTCTGTATAATAGCTTTATAGAGGGATGAGCTATAGAGTTAGGTTTTTGGCACTCACAATTAATTAAATCACATACCATTAAAAATGGAAACATCTCTCCTGACTGCACCTTATGTTCGATGGCGTGCTGCTGCATGCTTTTTTTTCCTGAGATAACCAACTGGAAAAGTTGTCACTATGTTAAACTTTTGTCATTTGGTTAACTAGTTTATAACATGAATTTCATTAAACTCTGGGAGTTTATATATCTGATCAAGGGTGTTATATGGTAAAATTTATACTGCTGTTATTTCTTTCATCCAGTATCTTGCACATTTGTTTCATATTTGGGAGAACTTTTATATATTGGTTGTTTAGAAAAGAAATCAATACAGTTTCAAGATAATGAATGATTACTATGTGCAAATCAGATGTTCAGCGCAGTTCCAAATGGGACCCAGACACAGCAAACTATGGAGGGTAAAAGGCATTGCATTCTTATTGCTGCAAGTAATCCTTATCCTTTGCCAACACCCATTTATCGACCAAATTTTCAAAATTTGGAAAATGACCATATTGAACCGCAAGCAGAAAGTTGTTTATCTGATGCTGAGGCAGTTGCTAAATCATTTCCTCAGGTAGCCTACATGACTCGTGACATTTCCCCTATACCAAAATGTTGAAGGAACTTTGAACACGTTTTAATTAAATTTTACTATTGTACAGGGCCTAGTTTCTCTGTCTGTTATTTGTCCGAAGCAGCTCCCAAAAGTTAAGGCAATTTACAGTTCTGTAAGTATACCATGGTGTACTTCATCCCATATTTGTTAGATTTCCTATTCAACCTGTCTATTACCTTTTTTCTGTTTTTAGGGCTTATATTATAACTACCTTCAAAGATTTTTTTTATGATCCAAGAATAACAAGAAAACGCGTGCCTTTTCTGTAGGAAACAACCACAAAATAAAATATCAAATTATATATGGAGAGTCAACATCATCAAATTTGCTTTTAGGATTGCATCATATCATATACTAAGCTTTATGTCGATGAATTTTTTACATCACAGGCAAAGCGTTTTCCCCAAGCACCAGATCCTCCAGTGGATAATACCAGAAATCCTCAGTTCCTTGTTATGATATCAGAGAACTTCATGGAAGCTCGTGCTGCTTTGAGCCGTCCTGGAATCTCAACTTTGCCTTCGCATCAGAGTACTCTAAAGATGGACATGCCTCCAGTCATTCCAGTGACTGTGCAGAATCAACCATCAATCCGAGCAGGTTATTTTTATTTTATGTAAAGAGCTCCCATTTACCTTTTATTTTTTTTCCTGTTTATTTTTCCTTGTGATTTTGGAGTGTACTGACTTCGAGTCCTCAGTTTTTGATTGAGATTGTTAGATTTTCTGATGCTCAGCATGTTCATGCTGATAAATCATTTTCTATTTCTCAGATATTTTTAACGGGGAAATAATGAAAGATTGATAAATTTGAATTTTCATCAATATTATCTCTTTGATACTGTAAATTTTGACTTTAAATGTCAAGCAGCTTATGCTTAACTGACCTAAAGTTATCTTTGTAAGAAATTCTTTTCAATGCATAATTCCTTTAACAAATGCATGTTTATATTAGTTTGGCAGTAGTTTTTTACCTTGACGGTGAGTGATTTTCTTAGCTTGAGATGGAGGGCAAATGAAATATTTTGTGCAGTGATGTTAATAAATTTTCTTCATTGAGTACTTGATAATATAGATTGTGTGCGTCTACTATCATATATCAAATATAATTTGAAGGAAATATTTTCCACTTTATATAAGAACTTTCTTTTTATAAATTCTACAATAAATCATTTTAGGTAGTATATTTTTTGTTCTTCTTTCACACTTGCAGCTGCCAAAATAAGCACTTTGTATTAAGGTAAGTTGCACCATGGCTAAAAAATCTTTGCAAACAGTAACACTTTGGTAAAAAACATTTCAAATATAAATTGTGTTACACAAAGCTTACAAAATCGCTACTTGGTCATACAAATTATTAAATTCGTATTAAAACCGTTAATATTTTATGATGTGACAATGCTGACATAAATACTAATACTGATGTGGTAATAAGATAATATTAAAGATTTTAAATTTAAAAAAGAAAGGAAAGAGAAATTGAGAGGTTGTCAGTGACCTCCCCACCGGTAACCTCTCCGGATCTCGGGGGTACTCTGGTGGGGATGGTGTCCAGGCACAAGCCACTTCTCAACCTCTCCCTCCCAATTTCTCTTTTTTTTTTCTTTTAAAAAATTAAAGTCTTTAATATTATTTTATTGTCACATCAATGTTAGTACTTGTGTGGACATGGTTGTGCCAGAAAATATGAATGATGTTCGTACATATTTGATAATTTGTATGACGGGGTTATGGTTTTATAAATGGTGTGTTATATTTGAAAGGTTTTGTACCAAAGTGTTGCACTTTCAAAAGCTGTGTCCATAATGCAATTTCCTTCTTTGTATTAACAGCGTAACCTTTATTAACGAAACCTGAGTATTTGCTCTTTCCCTTATCTTTTGCCTTTCAAATCAACAGCCAATGGATCTATGATGAACCGGCCACCTGTTTCTGTTGGAAATGGTCCTGCTATAGTGAAAGTGGTAAGTCCTCTTTGTGCACAGAGATATACTGATATATACAATTTCTATGATGGACTCGTAGTGATTGCACACTGTTCAGGAGCCAACAACTATAACATCTGTGCCAGCACCTGCATCTAGCTTTCCTCACATGCCACGCCCTGTTTCTCAAGGTGTACCAACTTTACAAACTTCATCACCCCCCTCTGTTGTTTCTCAAGATGTAACTGCTAATAGTGATTGCACACAAGATCTGAAGCCAGTTGTGAGTGGCACAATATCCCAACCACTGAGGCCTGGAGGTCCTGCAAACTCAAACATTTTGAACAACCTCTCACAAGTACGACAAGTTGTGAACTCTGCAGCTTTAAGTGTGGGGACTTCAATTGGGTTACCAACTATAAGCCAAAATCCAATGGCCATGCACATGTCAAACATGATATCATCTAGTGGGATGCAATCTTCTGTTCCTCCAAGTTCAGCTGCTCAGAACCTATACTCAATATCAGGTTCATTTCCTACAGCAACTTCTAGTATCTCTGGGAATTCAAGCGGAATTTCCCAGCAACCTACTGGTAACTTTCAAGGCATGGGTCAAGGAAACCTTGCTGGAGGATCTCAGATGGTTTCTAGTGGAATGGGTATGAATCAGAATATCATGACCTCTTCTGGAGCTGGTTCTGGTGCTGGGGCCGGTGCTGGGACTGGGACCATGATCCCTACACCTGGAGTAGCACCATCAGGGATGCAGTCTCTTGGTGGAGGGAATAATGCTAATCCAGGAGCGAGTATTCCATTGTCCCAGCAGTCCTCTAGTTCTCTGCAAACGGTTCAATCTAAATATGTCAAAGTCTGGGAGGTATGTTGTTATTTCAGGAATTTCTGCATGATTTCTTCTGTGTCATTCCTCCTGATTTGATGGTGAACGTTGTTATATTGTTGTTTTTTCAAAACACGGCTACTTTTGGATGAGATTGGAGGTTATTTTTAATTTATGATTCAATTTTCTTTTGCATGTTATTTTGGTGTAAAATATTTCCTCTGATTATGGTTCTACATTAAAATTATCAAAGCTGGACAAAAAATGAATGATCTATCCAAATTGGCCTAGATCTCCTCTTTCCACCTGTGTGGTATTGGTTCTTGTTTTGGGCATTCCAAATTTGTAAAAGATGGCAGATATTGCCTCAACATCCATGCTCCTGATATGCATGTAATTTTTATAGCCAGTTTTATAGAAGGATACTTTACATCAGAATAATTGAAACTATGATATTTCCCAAATTTAAGAGTTATTAATTATTATCAAAATCTGGATTTATTCACTTTGTCCTTTGCAAATTTGAAGTCATGACTTGGTATTTTTTTAGCTATATTTGCATATATGCTTGCTTGTTTATTATTCTTTCAATTTCAATTTGCCTTAGGGAAATCTATCTGGACAGAGGCAAGGACAGCCGGTCTTTATCACCAGATTAGAAGTATGTTTTTTTTCCTTGGCATGTCTTTTCCTCTGTAGGCATGAGACTGTTGCCTTGTCTTATCTTTGTTGTTGTTTCGTATTTATCTTGTTCGGTTGTTCTTATAATTGTGTATGATGTTTTTTGGCATTTGGCAGGGTTACCGAAACTCATCAGCCTCAGAGACGTGAGTTCTGAAACCTATTGATGTTATAGAAATTTAAAAGCATAGTCGCATATGATAATACATACTTTACAATCCCACTGATGGAAATTGTCTTGTCAATACTAATTACATATTCAGTGAGTCACTGCATTGTTATTTTTTTTTCAGGCTTGCAGCAAATTGGCCTCCTACTATGCAAATTGTTCGATTAATATCTCAGGACCACATGAACAACAAGTTTGTTCGGCCTCTCTAGAATAAAACATCTTCATGTCTTCAATAACAGCTTTAATGTCTTTGCTATTCTTACCATTCCTTTTTATTTACGGCCACTTTTATACAACAGGCAATATGTTGGAAAAGCTGATTTCCTTGTTTTTCGGGCAATGAACCAACATGGTTTTCTTGTACAGCTACAAGAGAAGAAACTTGTGAGTTCCCATTGTTCTTTCTGATGTAAAATTTTCTGGAGAGCTCATTCACACTTCTTTTATGTTTGTTCTATAATGTTAAAACATTTTACAAAGTATAGGCCATAGACTGGAGTAAAATTAATTGAAATAGGTGGCATCCATAATTAGGATGCCACCTAGAGGATTTGGGAAGTTTTTGTAATAACAATAGAGTTCATCTGGTTCAATTAGGTTGGCAGGAAAATAATTTATTTTCTTGGCAATGCCAAGCTGACATTCTATCTTATTTTGCTTGTTTTCCCCAGTGTGCTGTTATCCAATTACCTTCTCAGACTTTGCTGCTCTCTGTTTCAGACAAAGCTTATCGCTTAATAGGCATGCTTTTTCCTGGGGTAAGAAGACTCTGAACTTAATCACTTGATTGGCTACTTTTTATAGAATGAATAGCTGAAATTGAGTACCGATAACAAGTAAAGAATTAATCAGATCTCATAATTGCTATGGAACTTTTACCTTTATAAAATGTATATATGGGTTTGAACAGATTCTCTTTTTCTTCCACGGTAATATGAATTGAGCCTTATCTTTTGATTTAACACAGGATATGGTGGTGTTTAAGCCACAGAACAATCAGCAGCAACAACCGCAGCAGATGCTAACGCAACAGCATCCACAGATGCAGCAGCACCAGCAGCAGCAGTTGCCTCAGCTTCAGCCGCAACAGCAGATCCCTCAACTTCAACAGCAGCAGCAGTTGCCTCAGCTTCAACAGCAACAGCAACAGCAGATCCCTCAGCTCCAGCAACAGCAGCAGCAGGTCCCTCAGCTCCAGCAACAGCCACAGATGACTCAGCAACAACAACAGCAACAGCAGTTGCCTCAGATGACTCAGCAACAACAACAGCAACAGCAGCAGATCCCTCAGCTCCAACAGCAACACATGACTCAGCAACAGCAGCAGATCCCTCAGCTCCAACAACACATGACTCAGCAGCAGCAGCAGATGACTCAACTCCAGCAGCAGCAACTCTCTCAAATTCAGCAGCAGCAGCAGCTTCAACAACTCCAGCAGCAGCGACCACAGCAACAGAATGTTGGGACAGGTATGGGCCAAGGGTACGTGCAAGGTCCAAATCGATCCCAGCTAGTAGTTCCTCAGGGCCAAATGTCATCTCAAGTACCTCCTACAATGCCCGGAAGTGGATTCATGAGCTGAAAGGAAGTGCTTCCACTTGTAGGCAAAGACTCTGTAAGGCACAAAACCTATCTAGGAATTAGATGCAGCGCGATCTTTGGGATGTATAACCTTTATATATGGGATTTACTAACGTTAGAGAATAAAATTTTTAGTTGGTGTTGTGATGTCCTAATATTGTAGAATGAATATATGCATTAGATTTGTTTATATATTTTCTATTGTTTTATAGCTGTCATGGTGGGTTGTTTATATACGCTTTAAAACGATGAGAGTTATTTACAAAAAGTGCACTTCAGTTCGGCGAGCCCTTCGACGAGTGCCCATGGCCGTGGGGAGGAGATGGTCGAGAAAGGCCCTCGAACCTCCTATCCCGATATCCATTCAGGCTTTGAAGAAGAGACTCACTGCAATTTTGAGCGAGCTCAGTTCACCTATTTGTATAATGGAATGACAATGACACTCTTTAAATCGATATTTTTCATACTATTATATTTTAAAATTTGTGTACTAAAATATTACGAATAAAATAAATTATGTATGAAAATTGTAATTTAAGACAATTTTTCCTAAATGTAGACCTCCCGTCCTAATTTTACCATCGTTTAGGTCCCTCATTTTGTACGTTGTACTTTGAGCCTTTGGAGCCTTCTATTGTGGGCGAGTGACATGTAATTTTTAGAACAAATAAAATCACTATTTTTTGGATTGAAAATTTTAGAGAAATATGTCTGGAGAAATTACTGAATATACAGGAAAAATCCCTTTATATTTATTTATTTATTTGAACTAAAACATAATTTCTATAATTTTAAGAAATTAGAGGTATTATAGCATTTTATATTATCTTTTTATTTATTTGATTACTTATTTTAATGTTATTTTTATCTTTCTATATTTTAAATAAATTTATGTATCAAAAATATTTTATAAAATTATATAATAAAATATATATTGGGGAAATATAGTTTATCAAATATATATATATAATATGTTGTTATTATATAATATTTATATATAAAATATTATTATATAATTAACATTAATTTATTTTATAATTATAACAATTATTTATATGATAAAAATATATATTATATTTTTATTATATAATATTTTCTATAAAATAAAATATATATTATATATTTATATGATTATAACATAATTTATTTCAGTTATATGATACAAAAATATGATAAATAAAAAATATATATCATTTATATACAATATAGTTCATTAAATATATAATTACTATTATAAAATATTTATATATAAACATTACTATATAATTAATATTCAACTGTTTTAATTATTTTATAAAAATATTATATATAAGATATGATTATATAATTTTGACATTTTATTTTATTAGTAATTTATTTATACAATTATATATTAATATATAATTACTTAATAAACCATTTAAATTAATTAAAAGTACATATAATAATTATATATATAGTAATTTAATTTAATTATATACATTGAATTTTTTTTCATTTACTTCAACTTCTCTCCATACAAAAGGATGGACTTGGAGTAGTTATTAAATTCCTCCAAACACATCACATTCCCTGATAGCCCCTTATAAGGGAGGACAGGCTAGAGTAGGAACTAGTATCTATTTGAAATGATGTTCAAATGAAATCAGGTTGATGTGCAAAATAAACCCATCACATTCACCTTCACGCTCACTTTCACTGCACTCCAAATCCCTTCTAACCACTTAATCCAAACATACCTTTAGAGTAAACAAAAAATGGTTTATGAATTAAGGTACACTGATGATGAGGCACTATAATGCCATTAACGGCTTATAAATAAGTATTGGTAGATATAAGACTGGATTAGCAGTTATCAGATTGCATTGATAAGCACATGTACAGGCAATCCCCCACTACATTAGGCTTCTACACGGGCCAAGTTTCTTGGTAAAAAAAAAAGCATTAACCCTGCTCTCTGTAGGGAGTCCAGATCAGCTTGCTAGCATCAACATCAAGGCCACCCGGACCAGCAGCCTTTAAATGGCGATCCAAGACTTTTGGATCTGCACAGATTACATGCTGTCCTTTCCGGTACTGAATCAGATCCAGGCCCTGAAGGGTGCCCAATATGTCCTCCGCTTTAATGGCTGTCATGTCACTGAGCTCCTGCATAAAAACAGAGCAATCAATCAAGGTGGGCTAAATACCATTTCCAACTTGTCTTTGAAGTCTTGAACCATCATCTGATACCATATATCAAGTTTCCATTCCATCCTACAATTCTCATAATCATCCCCTTTACATAGGGAAAAGCAAGATTCAAACTCTATGCTCTCATCAACATACATTATTTGGACCAGATAAATCTGATTTTCCTCCTATCAACAAGTAGCCAAATGTAACATAAAAGCTAGCAAACTTGATGCCCAATATGGCTGAAAACTTGGAAATAATTTTTTTGCCCTTGTTAGCAAAGAGCTTTAAATTAGCCTAACAACACTTCCATTCCTAACAACCCTTTAGAATATACTTCATGTGGGAGCCAGGAGCCTATAATTTTTGTAGTTGCTATGCTATGTTTTTCACTCAAAGAGTAGATATATCCAGAAATGGACAGAAAAAGGCCTGAAAAATAGAAGCTGAGTCAACAGAGTAGGAGCCTACCTTGATAGAGATATTGCCCTTGTGTTTTTTCAATATGTCCAAAAGAACACGTATCCAGTATCCTCTGTAGCTCAGCTGCCCAAGGTCTGAAAGGGGCCTTTCAGGTGTCCCAACCTTGCCTTCCTTCTTGGAAAGCTCATATGCTGTCCATATTAGGGTCTATATTAGCATTCCTTTTTATAGGAATTAACAGAAATCAAATCAAAGAAACTGTAATATAAAATGGAAAAAATGTATTTATATCTTGATATGTTGAATGCAAAAAACCCAAGAAAACAGATTCATCGGGTGCAGAATGAAGATAAAGGTATACCAGTCTATTTGAAATCAAATTGAAAAGAAAGACAGTCAAACAAGTAGATTGTGGAGGACTTACAAAATGCTATCAGAAACTTCCCATAGCCTTTCCTTTGATAAGGAGGAAGTGTGAGGATGCAAGCCAGATTATAGGATTCTTCTGAATGTTTTTCCTGAATCAAGAGATTGATGGTTCCTAAGAACCAGATCAGAAATTTCAAGGTAATGGCATCATATGGACCCTGGCAAAAGGAGAACTATAACTCGAACCCTAAGAAATAAATTGCCTTTTGGATGACAAAAGTGGAGCAATTTTGACAGAAACAGAACTGGGGAAAATTGGGAAAACTCTTAAAGATCTAGCATAAAATCATAATACGTGAAGCTCTGATAGTTAAGCAGTGTTACTGCACTGATTAAAAAAGATTAACGATGGGATAGACGATGTATCTGATAAAGGTGCTGCCAAAAAATCAACGAAACCAGATGCTTGTCAATACCTTTGAAAAATATCCAACCATGTGGCAGCCACGATCATCACATTCACACAGTATATAGAACAAAAAGAGGTCAACATCATAGTAAAGGGTCTTGTGGTCAAGAAAAAGCTTAGCAAGATAACAAAGGTTCTGCCCATAAACCTTATTCTTTTTTCCGTCAACCTGAGAATATGAATTCAAGGGAGAATGTCAATTACATCAAGTGACAGAATAGAACGATGAAAATTGGACTCACAAGCAGAGCTCGGACTTATAGAAGTCCCAAGACACACCTCAAACATGGACAATGTACCGCATCGATATATCTCATCGCCAGGGGGGTGCTTAAGATCACATTTTTTCATATGCCTCTGAAGTTGCTCCTTACGCTTCATGAAATTGAGGCAAAACTCGCAAAAGTATAGCTTAGGACAGTCATTGTATTCAGGGGGGAAGGGAGAGAAGTACCAAGTCTCAATCTCATATCTTCCAAGCTCTATGGTAGCAATATTTTTCACCTTTGTGAACTCTTCGTGTTCACGCAAGCTGGCAGCATCAAGCTCCTCATGGCCTTCCACATGAGTCTCATCAATCTTTCGCTTTTGGTGTCGGGTCATTTTTAATCCAGTTACCTGAAAAAACCAATGTGACCAGAGTATTCTAATTGAGAAAACAAAACATACCCAAGCCTAAAGACCAATAGGTGGGAGAACTATGAACCTTGTCCTCCACTTTTTCATCAACAACAGTCTCCACTGAATCAAGCTCCAGTTGCTCTAGTTTCACCCACTCATCGAGTCTCCTGTTGACTGCCAAAAGATAGCTCAAGATGCTAACATAGAAAGCAAGTTCATTTTTATAATCCCCATAAACATGGGAATTTCTCCAAGATGACCATGAAATCTTTATTATAAAATTTACTCAGAAGCTTCTTCATCTCTGTCATCTTCATAGACACACTTATGTTCAAGATAGCAATAACAGTGGATGGTTCACTGTTTTCCCATAGCTCCAAGAACGATTAGCTCAATATGGGGCAATTCTTTGAAATTGAATATAAAAGTTATATTTCAATGCAGGAAGGATGCTGCTTGAAACCAATCATATGTTCCATTTTAGAAAAAAAAATAGCAAATCCGAGAAACCCTAATTTCCAAGAGCAAAAAAAAAAGAAACCCTAATTTCCAAGAGCAAAAAAAAAAGAAACCCTAATTTGGAAGAGTCACTGTTAAGCATGATTGCGCCCATTTATCACCCTATCCTCCGCTTTGTAACCCTACCTAAATCAAATAAGAACCCGCCGAATCTAACAATAACAAGCCACCATTCCAAGAAAATCACAAAATGACATGTAACAATTAGGACTGAAACTCACATTCAGTATAGTGGACGTAATACTCGTAGTCACTGAAGGCGCTAGGGCTCAACTTCCGCCGCTCAATGACCTTCACGGGGTGGTACTTCCCATCCCTCCAACGGCACATGACGCGAGTGCCGACCTCGAGCGGGAGCACACTCGCCTTCCTCTTTATCGAAACATCGGGCTCCGCCATGGTTCCGTTCGATTGCTTCATCGGAGGAGGAGGCATGCTGGCTGCGGCAGAAGACATTGCGCCGGCCCCGCGATGGCTGTCGCCGTACTGCTAGCTCTTGGTGTGTTAATGGAACCCATCTGTTAACCAACCGGCTTCTACTTTCTAGAAAACGGTGCGGCCCGTTTATTGGCTAAGTGGGCCGGTCCGATTTGAAGATGCAATTTCATTGGAATCGATTCGTGCAAAGGGTTAATTTTGGCCATTGTTGAAATATCTTTGTAATCGAATATGAAAGTATAAGCCAAAATAATAGTTTTTAATAAAAAAATTTAAATCAATGTTAGTTTTGTAATAAAATTTTCAAATGTTAAATTTAATATCAATTTTTCATAAAATTATCATTTTAATAATATTTTTAATTTTTATTTATTTACACCAAAATTAATTTTATTGTATTTTACATTTTATTGTGTGAATATAATAATTTTATAAATATCCCACGTGCAGCTTCAGATCACTATGAGGAAAGACTTCTTCAATGGAGGAGGAATCAACCAAGTAGAATAACATCTTGATTGGACGGTATCTTTGAGATATGATCTCTAATTCAATAGTACAATCAATGTACGAATCAGTGTGCAATTACAATTTATCACCAAGATATTTTTGTCATAGTCGATTCTAAATCCAGTTACAGATAATTTATATGTTAAAATTAGAACCTCACAAGTTTCTATTATTTTCTCATAACCTAAAATCAAGACTCATGACCTATCTAAATCTTGATGTAATGGGTATATCATGAAAGAGTGACTGATTCAAAAACTTAACATTTACTTAGCCAGTCAATAACTTAAGCCATCTGCGGGCCCTAACTCATATTGATCCAGTAGAGCTCCCACATAATTCTTATTCGATTTTTCCCTTTTTGTTTTTCTGTGGATCGCATGTAAGGTCGTCCAAGTCCAACAAGGTGTTGAAGTGGTGTCAGGCAGGACTCAGGACTTTATGGAGAATACGATCAACTGCGGATAAGTCATCCAACTCATTGATCTCGAACGCCCGTAGCTTACTCAAGGACAAAGCCGGAAAAAAAAAACACATTCCACAACTCTTATGCTTCTTTCCCTCTATTAATCACGACCTTTTTATTATAATAATAATAATAATAATACATCTCTCTTCTTCGTATAAAGTTTTTTATAATAAAAGTGTTATATTTAT
This sequence comes from Trapa incisa, assembly GCA_030064435.1. Taxonomy (NCBI): domain Eukaryota; kingdom Viridiplantae; phylum Streptophyta; class Magnoliopsida; order Myrtales; family Lythraceae; genus Trapa; species Trapa incisa. The sequence continues at coordinate 2,595,764 of CM057770.1, read as the reverse complement.
AAAAAAATATTTTTTTTCATTTTGACTAAATATATAGATAAAAAGAGATTAAGAATAATAATTAAAGAGTAATATATGTGTATGCTAATTAAGGCTACATAATTTTGGAGTGGAGTTGAAACAAGTATTTGGAAGAAGTAAAATGATTAGTTTGGAGGTATAATATATTTTAAACACTTCTAAATTTTCATTTGTATATAGTGTAAGTGTAAATAATTAAAAGTATAAATATATTATTATATTTTTAATTAAATATTTTAAAATATTTATATATTTTTAAAATATATAATCATTTAATTTCTCTATCATTATAGATAATTATAGTACAATTTAATTTTTTCCGTAGTTATACTTATATATTTACATTAAATATATTTTAACAATAATAAAAATAATATTTAGATTAATACTAACCTAATCTATAACATAAAAAAATATATTATATTTATTTAAAACATAAATTTTACATATATTTAATATAAAACAAACAATATTCACAATCGTTATACACAATTTAGTAATAAAAAATTAGCTTATCCAACTTCACTAATAAATATCATTTATAACATATAATAATATAAAATTATTCAAATCATTTCACTCTACAATTCTAATATATTCAAATATAAGTATACAGTATATTAATGATCATTTCGTTATACAATTCTAATAAAGTGTTCAATACTGCTATTAGTATATTAGAATGTCTAATAAGATAAACATAAATATAACTCAAATACTCTTAATTAATACATAAATCTTTTAAATAATAATATAATTTTGCTTCTTTTATAAGTATTAGTTAAAAAACTTTATTAAAATATTCATTATTCTCTCAAATTACTTTAACAACATCATCTATTACACTTTTAATGCACATAATATTGTTATCAACTTTTACATGTTTGACCTTTTCTATTTTCACACATTTTCTACCATATTCAATTTTCTTATCCTACATTTTTAATATTTTTAAGAATAATTTCACTTTAAAAAATCATATTCTCACACCCCGACCTAGTTTGGTCGTAATCCCGTGAGCAACCCACCACTCTTCTCGGTTTACCAAGGATTTTTCCCTCTTTTAAACCCGGTAGGAATAACGCGTCCTTTAAACCTATATTTTTCCTAAAATAACATTATACAAAACTGAAAAACAGACGTGCTTGATTTTATAGTTGCTATATAGCGAAATCTTTAAGATTGGTTTTCCCCTCAAAGATATATAAGGGAGGGGGTGGGTTCTACAACTCAGTGAGTAGGGATTGTGAGTGAGTTTTCATAAATAAAATAACTTTAGTCGGAGTGTGTCAAACTCCTTATTTTCTTTTAAAATATCCTTTTCTCAAATAAAAACCTTTACTCTACCGAGAGTGACATTTTCAAGTTGGAGTGTGTCAGACTCCTTAATTTCGTTTAGATTTTCTTCACTTTAAAAATCTCAGTTTTTCATCATTTCTTATTAATTACAGTGTGTTATCACACAACATACATCCTTCATCATTAAGGTCAAAATACGCAATCGCAGGCCAGCTCGTCCACTGAACCCACTTGTGGCGTCGGAGCGACTTTACTGGCCACCTAGATAGAAGTACGTCCACTTCTACCTTGAGAATGAGTAGATGTACGCGACATTCGACCTTTAATCCCGAAATCAATTCTCTGTGTCCGTATGAGGACAGAGACCTCATCCCGACCCCACCTCGGTCTCGTGTGCTTGAAGTTACGTCAAGCTTCGCAAGGTCACCTAGTCCGACGAACCGCCCTTATATCCACCAGGTCGTCCAGGGCCCTAGGACACATCACTACCCCTCTTGGGCATCTTGAAGGTTCCGTACACAAGTGCATGCACAATCAATATTTTCACATCATGACTTATAATCTGTGGTGTCAATGGTCTAACGGCCCCGACCATCAACTCAACCTACAGCTATTTGTCTTAACTAGTCTGGAGACCTGTCATGTCGCACTGCCACTAGTTGATTGAATATGTCGGTCCTATCTTAGTACTATGTTCAAACAATTCATTTACTTAAAGTTTTATGGCATATATTTCATGTTTATTTATGAGCTTCTACTCGTATCCACTAGCCTTGAGCCCACTGTATGTGATTTTCCAAAAACGGCATTTTAGCCATCAAGTTCCAAAATCGAGGCCTTCGGCCAATCAGAGCTATTCGAGCTCCCGTCAATAAGGTCTCCCAAATCGTTTAAGCAGTGGCACACAGTTAGGGGAGAGCACTTCTGACAAAATATATTTTCAACTATCCATTATATCGACTGAGTATAAGGACATCTACGCTAATAACCGATGAACAGGTTTTCCACTTCCTTCGAGTAAGTTTTGTCATATCAATCGGGTATAATCTACTTACAACTGGTAATTAGTTTTTTCGCGTGATTTCCATATCACTCCTATAAGTTGTGATGTTTAAAATACCACTAAATAGTGGGTTTTCATTTCAAGGTACTTATCATCCGCAACCGCATATGATATAAAATTTTCACTCACAACTGGTAAGGAATTTTTAATTTTTAAATTGTGCTCATCACCCCAACCGGGTATGACGTTAGTAAGCCCACTCACAACTGGTAAGTAGATTTTCCTTAAATAAAAGTGCACATCATCCCAATCGGCATGATGTGTAAATTAGCCCACTCACCCGTTAACCATGATGTGTTCGTCCACCGTTGGTTTTCCAAGTTGACGTGAGATTTCTCTTAATGGTGTTCCGATCACATTTGTCCCATCAAAGGTGCGACGGTCCAAGCTTTCTATCGGAAAGGTAGCTCTCTTCCTAAAGTAACTTCTAGGATCAAGAATTCCTACTATTGACCTTTCAGCATTATTGAGGTCGTATGAGGGTTGTGGGGATGTTGGGAGAGCTTGGTTTGGCTAGAGTAGGGTGAAATTCGGCTAATTTTAGCTAGGCCGAAACAAGGCAACTTTGGTCTACCGAGGCTGTTTCACTGTTTGATTATGTCGGCACTTTTTCGGCAATCCTCATATCGAATGGAGGTTGCTATCAGATACATGACTTCTCTGGAATCTAAAGAGCTCGACCTCTCTTATGAGATTAATAAAAATGCCTAAATCTAAGCTAAAATGGAGTATTAGAGAGAGAAATGAGTTTTCATATGTGAGAATAATGAATGGGAATGAGATTGCGTATTAAATGAGGAGGATTTATTACTATGATATTAATATTTTCATTATTCTTGGGAAATTAATGAGCATTTATTATTATTAATTCTAATTTCGGATTAATAAAAAAAATAACTTCCTAGAAAATCACCCATCCTAGCACTACTATCACCCAAACACACTTAACTTTGATATTTTGATAAGGTCCAGTACATTAGTGCTAGTATGTTATTATATTTTGAGTTACTAAAAAAATATAGTTTGACAACTATTGAGGGGATGCAATATGAATACTTCCAAGTCATCCATCCTATCACTACTCTCACGCAAATACGCTTAACTTTGGTATTTTAATGGGATCGAGTTCATCTGAACTAATTTAGTTTTTCTATTCTAATTTTTTTTTCTGATTTACTAAAAAAACAGTGTTACACATAGTATCTATGTTATCTATAATTTCTATAAATTCTTCAACAAAAGATATCTCATCTATCTTAGAGTTTTAGCATATACCTCAGTCGCTTTATCATTTCCATATAATACCAACATTTTATTATAATTTGGAATTAGCTAATTCATCCACTTCTAGCATAAGTATGTGTCTAATATCAAGAAAATAAATATAAATAATTACAACAAAAAATATATATAACCAAATTTTTAATAAAGTACAAAATGATATCATATCTCAATTAATTTCTTCCAAAGTTGAGATTCAGCATCTCATATCTTATTAGTTTAATTCAATGAAAATTCACTTACACCCTCTTTAAAGATATCAAAACATTTTAAAAAATATCATTTTAATACCTTCGAACGATTTTTAATATTATATTTTTTCAATATCTTTTTAAATTTTAAATTTATTTAAGAAACAATACTATTATATATAGTAGTTGTAGAAGTGTGAACTCGATTGCCTATATTATGTTAATGCAAGAATCCATCTATAAGAGTATCATTCATTATAACAGAACACTCCATTTGAGTCATTTCTCATTATTTTTGTCATTAATCTATAATAATATTATTTATAAATATTATAAATTAGATATTCCAATATTAAAAAATAATAATGATATAATATATATTCAAATAAATATACACTTACAAAATTATCAAACATACAATTCAACATAACTATTTTAAACACATAAAATAATTAATCTACCATACATAAAAATAGTAAATATAAACTAATCAACAAATGTAGAATATATTATAAACACATAGAATAACTAATCTACAACATAGTATATAAAAAACTCTTAAACATAAATATTTGTAGATGAAACAAAAAAAACTACAAATATATTTAAAAAATAGTTAACTAAAATTATTTAATTAAAAATTAAAACTTATCTCAAAATAAATTAATATTAACTGAAATATTTTTTGTATCTTCCTAAAAATCTTACTTAAATATATTAATAAAAAATTTGTAATTGTAACTTGGTTATACTTATATCATTTGACCAATTTCATTTTCTTGATTTGAATAGGTGAAGTGTTGAAAAAAAAAGATTGAGAAAAATTAAGAATCAAAAATTTTATTTTTATTTTCCATATCTTGATTTTTTATTGAACCTAAAATAGTGTAAGAACCGAAAGAAGAAAAAGTCGCAATAAGAATAAGAAAGTATAGAGAAATTAAGAATAAAAAAATAAAATGATATTTTATATTATATATGGAAAAAAAGATAACGATATTAATGTTATTTAATATTATTTTAATTGAAAAAATTATATTCTCTCCAAAAATAAAAAAAATGGAGTGATTACTTTTTAGTGTAACCAAGGAATTTAGAGGGGTTTAAACCACTCCAAAAAAATTTTACCAAATGAAGGATTTGTTCACCCCTCCAAACCCCTCATGGTGTAAATTATTTGATACTAATTATTCCAGTATATAAAGAAGGATCGAGATTGGATAAGGAATTTTGGTTCTTACTCGATGATGTATAGATCAATATGAAAGATAATATAATGATGTAAAATTCTCTAATACAATAAATGATATGGAAAATATATAAAAGTGTATATTGTTTCTCAAATGTGTTATATTAATAAAATTGTTATAAATTTATAACATATAAAAATATACAAATATTAATAACATTTCTTTTATATAAACATATTTTTGTATGTACATATCTTATAAGAGGTTTCTTCTAATTCGAGTATACTCGAGTCTCTTACAAGAAAATGTGACTGAATCCGAAGAATTGCAATCACTTGATAAAAGTTACATGTGAAGAGATCTGTTATTACCCACTCGCAAATATAATTGTAGTTCTCGAACATTGAACTTGAAGCGCAGTGTGCCAAATCGGTGAGAAAAATAATTTTTGGTAAATATATTTATAATTTAAGCTTTTGTGACAATTAAGTGAATGTAGAGTTCCATGTGATGGACTCATTCACGAACGAATGGATAGTTTATCTCAATGTATTTGGTATAAGCATAAAAAACTAGATTGTCGTTGAGATAAATTGTTGACATATTACCACATCAGAGAGTTGGCAGAGAAAAAGAATGAAATCTGAATTTTTAAAGTAGTGACTGTATCCATATGAGTTTGGCAGTGCATTGTCGATACTCTTATATTCCGCTTTAGTGCTAGGACAAACAACTATGCGCGGCTTTTTAGCACTACACAAAATCAAATTATTTCCAAAAAATACCAAAAACTCACTGATGGAACGTCAATAATCAGGGTTGCCAACGCAATCAGTATTGGAGAAACAATGGAGATATGGCTGAGAGTTTTTCTAGAAATATAATTCATGATTATATGTTCCTTGGAGATAACATAGAATTCTTTTAGTTGCTGCACAATGAGTTGTCGTTGGTTTATACATAAAATGATAAACTTGATTGATATCATAGGAAATGTCTAGTCAAATCAATGTTAGATATTGAAGATAACTAATGATTTGCCTATAGATCTTAGGGTTATTGTCACGCCTCAACCCGGTTTGGTTGGAACCCCGTGATCAACCTGTCACTCTACTCAATATATAAGGATAATCTCCTCCCAAAGTTCCGTTAAGAGTTAGGCATAACTTAATTCTCCATGGTTTCCCTATAACAATATTATCAAAACTATTTTAAAAGAAATGATTCATACACGTTGTACCTTAACTATCGAACTAATTAGTGGTTATTCTTGGCGATGTTGAAAACTTTCTTCCTAAAAGGGAAAAAGAGGAGGGGTGAGTTCTACAACTCAACGTGTGGGCAGTATTGAGAATAAAGGTAAGTGGTTGTTTGATTGTTCATATCATATTTTCATACTCATTATTGGCTAACTTAACCCTTACATTTCTTTTTAGCAAAAAAAATTATTTCTCCTTCATGAATTTGTGTTGAAAATCAAGCGCACACCCTTTTTTCATCAAATGGATATCGCATTCGTAGAGCAGTCCCCAACTGTTCCACTTGTAGTCCGAAGCAACTTTATCGACCACCCTAGTAGAAGTCCACACCTTCTACCACAAGTCTGAGTGAGCTCCATTGCCCATCCCCCAGACTTAAATCGAATCTCTTTGTCCGCTATAGTGGGATGAGACTTCTCCCCCTTATTCCTCAGCCTCAATGCGTATGAAGCTCTCGGAGCTTCTTGACTTACTGGATGACAAAGCTTCCCTTATGTTCCTTTGATCGTCCAGCAACCCTTAGAACTAATACTATTTCATATCGAGCATCTCGATAGTTTTGTATCTCAACATGCACAAGCAAAGGTTCAAATGCCCTTAGAACCAACACTACCCCAAGATTCTAGATTTTTAAAAGTAATTATACTAAAAATTCAAGTTTGAAAATCTTTTGCTCTTTATATAACTTAAGTTGTCGCACCCTAACTCGGTTTGGTCAGAACCCTATACACAACCCATCACTCCTACCAATACAATGGTAGAGATCACTTCCATTATCATAGTATCGGCAGGAGCAAGACGTAAATCAACGGGAAAACAACGCATTATATATGTTTTTCAAAATATGTCGAAATATATATAATGTTGTATATAAATTTTAAAAAATAGATTATCGTATCTATTTGGTAATTTGCCTTCAAATGTACTCTTTGACATTTTGTGTCCTGAAACGGATAAGCGAGAGGGTGAGTCTACGACTCAATTAGTAGGATTTACTAACATCATGATTTCCTATCCAGAATTTAACTAATACTCCAAAATAAACAAGAATTTCATTTCCTTCAAAAATCAATGGTTATGGTTAATATGTTTAAAATAAACTACGACTTGTTTAATCAATAAAAACTTTTCTCATAGTTTTCGAATAGATTCATCGACTTGTATTCGAAAAGCAAAATACTTTCCTTACTACTTGGAAGAACTTTTAAGGGTTATAAATTTTTCCATAGGTTTGCATATGACAAACCTCATTCACTTTTTCTTGGTAAAAAAATTTTCATAACTTGTGTCTCACATGCCAAAATAGGTTATTCCTACACGGAAGAACTTTTCTTTTTCTTTAAGCAAAAAGGGATTTATATAATTTGATAAACAAGATATGACTTGTCTTATTTTTTTAGAAAATTATTCTTATTTAAGTTTTACTGCTTGTTCCCACAAGCTTAAGATAGGTTTCTTCCCAATTGAAATTTTTTTTCATAATTTATTTGTGGTAGACCTACCACAATTTGTATTATACAAGCACACAAATGCCCTTTCTTAGTAAATGGATCAAATAATCATAGAACAGACCTTCAGATACTACAAACTCGATTTGTTCCACTAGTGGCCTCGAGCGTCTTTACCATCCACCCTGGTGAAAGGCCACAAACCTCCACCACATACATCATCGCTTCTTTTGTTCGCTATTGAGGGATGAGACATCTCCCCCTTCTTCCTCGATCTCAATTCGTACTAAGCTCCCTGAGTTTAACAACATACTAGAACGACATAACTATCCTTGTACCAACATTTTTGTCCAACAGGCCTTATAACCAAAACTACCATGTATCGAACGTCTATTTGGTTCCACACGATTGCAATCACATATAATAGTTTTTTATTTAAGACATTTATTTTGGCGCTACTAGACCAACAAAATGAGACCTAACTTTGACTTAGTATCTTCAACAAGAATTATTAAATTATGATAATTTTAATAGACTCTTAAATTAGAACTTAGTTATGGGACTACACTCATTTTCCATTGGCCTTGGGCCCACTGGTATGGATTTTAAAACACAGCATTGGGTCTATTTCACTTTCCAAAATTGTGACATTCGGCCCACTTACACAAAACTAGATCTAGTCCACTCTTGTAGATAATGGGTCTCGCCTATTTTTGGTATCGACGCTCGTACTAGACTATATTTCTTGAAGTGTATCCATACACCGACCAAGGGTTGTCCTATTAATATACTTTATACTTTCTTAAAAAATATAATCACGAAAGGTTTAAGCGATTTCAAACAATCATGCGATTATGTTTCTAGAAATCTCTTTTCAAAATAAATCATGATCCTAAGTATGCATCATCGATCCAATTAAACTTGATGTCAGTAATCACACTCACCCAAGATCCGTGACTTGTTCGTCCTGGACAAAATTTCAATAACTCGGGTTGGATTCTCGGTTGTAGATCATGGTCTTCCTTTCGTATCTACACAATCACGAATAACTAATCCATCAATTATTCAATATTTACACTTAATTCATTATGTTTTCTTTAATTTCACATGAGTATCTAAGTATCTTTTTTTGACAAATAAACTCTAAAATATTTATCATAATTTATTCAATTTACTTTATTTGTAATTTTCTACTCAAATAATTTTATTTAATATAAAATTATTTAAACTTATAAATAAATCATTTTAATTACTTTTAATTACAATTAAATTCTCAAAATTTATTTTAATTGCAATTAAGATCCAATTTCATTTAAATACTCAATTTATGTCAATTTCACAAAAATCCTCAAATTGCCTAATTTTTTCAAAATTGTACTTTAGCCCCCGAAATCACATTAAAATCAAATTGATCTCTTAAATTCGATTAATTACCTCATATCATATTGCTAATCATGTACACGATTATTTTAAATTTTGAATTGTTTAATTTGGCCTACAATTGAGGTCAAACGAAATTTTTTTGGAAAATTATTACTGGTAAGTTTTATTTATTGATTAAATTAATTTAACACACTTATTTATTGTTTATATTATTTTTATTTTTTTAATATATTTTTATACAATTTAAATAATTTATATATTAATAATATTTTATACAAAATTATATTATATAAATAAAAAATTAATCATACAATATGTATAATATAATTTATTATATATATTTATATTATAATTATAAAATATGTATATATTAAGTATTATATAATTAATATTAATTAGTTATTATAACTTAATTATTTTAGTATATAATATATTTAATATAATTTAATTATATATATTAACTAATAAATTATTTAATTTAATTAAAATAATAATTTTATTTTTCTAATTTTTTAATTAATAATCGTTCAACTCCCTTAACCTCAAAAAATTTATCACTTTACTTTCACTAATAATAACTCCGAATACTTTATATCCAAATTACTCAAAATCTCTCAATATAAAAATAACATTAGAGATAATTCATTTGGTTAGCTTATGGGAGTAATACAAAATCTTATATAACCACCTCTAATAACCAACTGTTCATAGATCATTTCTATATATAACAAGATTAAACCTTTATAAACTCGTTTTTAATTATTTTATATGGTATTAAAGTTGGAAATCGCACTACTTACGACTGATAATCGAATTCATGTCTGGATTCAGGTCAAATTTCTGGTGGAATGTCCGGTAGAGAAGGCAAGTATGTGTGTTGCGTGCCCCGCAGCCATGCGCCTAACAGATACGTCATGTTTTCTGGCTAATAAAATAGTCTTTACCAATTTTGATAATTTATTGATAATTTTACCTCTAATTTAAATAGTTTTTTATTTAATTTATTTTTCTAAAACTTATCTTTTTAATTTCATGTTATTTATATGATTATTTCGAAAAATTAAAAATTTTACTAATACAAGTGATTTAATCCATTTTTAATTCACCTATATTTTAATCTAATTTGACCTAATTTAATTTTTTTAAAAAAATTTGTCACACAAAATTTGTTATTTTTCATTTAAATAATTACTCCTAAAATCGGAAGTATCGTACTTTTAAATCTATTAGATTTCCATATAACTAGTTTTCAAACGGTATAAGTGAATATTTTTAGAGTAATTTTATATAATTACAAATGGTTTAAATTTATCATTCGTATTAAATTATATTCAGTTTTGATTTACAAATCTCAATTTAGATTTTTATTATCGATTAAATATTTAAATTCGTATGAAAAAGTACGTTTTTACAATTAATATATTACTTTTACTAAAATTTTAATATCAAAATGTAATATTTTAAAATTTTAGTATAAAAGTCTCACTTGATACAAATTAATAAGGGACTGGAAGTTTATAATGTAATTTAGCGAGAAATCTAATACGGTCCCAAAAACCAATGGCATACGGTAGGTTGTGGGACATGATATTATATCTAAATAAGGAATGTATGCAAGTTCCAATATATATAAGATACTATGCATATAAAATATTATGGTTTTTTATGTTTTCTTTTTCTGTAGGTATGAATGGTTAATAGAAATTTATTTTCCAATATGGAAGCAACATATTCCATATAGGGATGGGGTAATGGGCCGATTACAGAGAGTACACGATAAGTTCGGGTTAACATTGGGTTTGAGTTAGTGAGATACAAATTTATTACAAAACTTTATTGAAAATTATATCAAGTTTATGGAGATTTAAATTTAGGTGATGTGATTTCTTGCTCTATTTTATTAAAAAAATATTAGATTAATAAATTTAATTAAATTAAATCAATTTAAATTAGGTCGGATAATCCAATGGATTCGGTTAAACTGACCAACTCAAACATATACATTCTATAAATTTGAGACCACATAAGAAGACCCAACTCAGCATCACCGGTCGACTGGATGGGGTATCAGTTTTCTACTCTCCCTAATTTCAAGTATCCATTTCATTTCTGGTTGTGAAAGTGCAGTATATGTATACGGTGGAACCTTTCTTTATAAGATTTGAACATAATAGTAAACTTCTACCATTTAAGTGCTGCACTCAGTTTGGTAAATTTTTAAAAAAATTAATTGGATTGAAATGATAGATAAACAACTCTAAATCAATCAATTTAAACTAGGTAATAATTTTATTTTTGAAAAATTGGTACCAATGGTTTAATTTATTGTTTAATACTAAAGATTTATATTATCAATTATTTATTTTCTTATTTATTTTTATTATTATATACTTTAAATAAATATATATTAATAATATTTTATACACAATTATATAATATAAATACATAAAAAATAAAACATACAATATATATTAATTATTATAATAAGTTAATTATTTTATATAATATATTATTCTAGTATATAATATATCTAATATAATATAATTATATATATGAACTAATAAAATATTTAATTTAAATAAATAAATAAATTTATATCTATAATTTTTTTATTTATAATATTTAAACTTATTTAATCTTCATCTAAAAATAAATCATTAAAAAAGTTTAAAATATCTATATCAATCACTTAAATTGTACTCCCATTAATTCAAAATACTCCACTCAATCCAAAAACCTTGGGGGGGAGAAAAAGCCGGGAGGCGATCCACAGTCATATAATATCGACTGTTCTTAAGAAAATACATATTCAGTCTTCATGGACCCATAGCTAGTTCGATCAGATCAGGGACCATCATGATCATATGGGGTTAGCTGGGCAACAATATTGTCCGGTTTTGGCACAAAAAAGCAAATTCGGCCCTTGAACTACTAGAAAGGCCAATCAACTACCGAACTAACGTGTTTCAGATCGACTAATCAGGAGATGCATGAAAAAACTGAAATATTCTAGATGATGAATTGGACTATAAATTAGCTTTTCCTCAATGAATAATGGGAAAGCAGGAAGGTTGGAATTTTTCAAAGTAGACATTAGGCTAGGCAGCATCAAAGGAATGATCTATCCACCATCACTAATGTCTAACTACACTCAGTCAAATGTGGAGCACATCCAAGTGATCATTGAACATGAAGAAAAAGCATAATAACCAGGACAGCAGGATTGGCAAGCTGAATATCTTTTACCCACAGCTGATCAAGATGGTGACTCCTATGCAGCAGAATCATGTTACTGATGACTTGCAGACAGGGCAAGAAGTACTTCTACTGAGCCATGGATCAATACACTGCAAAAAAAATCCCAAAACATAAAAGAGTTCATAACATAGGCAAGGATTTATAAAGGCAAGATAAATCCAAGTATGGACACTCAGAGGCTTGATCAAACCATGATAAAAAAAAAACATTTTGAGAATCAAAATGCACCCACATCTTTGTGGAATTTGTGCAAGCAAGGGAGGTGTCGTATAGTTTCACCAAACTTAGGATTATCAAGACAAATGGCACAGGCTTCCTCAGAGACATCAACCTGCAGGGAAAGAAGGCAACAAATACTTCAATGAATTCTCAACCTAGTTATTATGCAACAATAAATGATGATATATCCAGAAGATACCTGTACTTTAGACTCAGGCAAACTATTTATCTGATTAGAGGATGTACCAGCATGATGAACATTCTCATCCAATGCCAGCAGCATTTCATAATCATTTCTGCAAAGAAGAAATAGAAAAAGAAAGGAAAGGCCCCTTTAAAATTCTTTCTTGAGAATTTTCATTTGATCCTAGGATAATTTATACATTTTTTTCCAAAAAGGTAATTTCTGTTCATTTAAAGGTTGGATCCCCCAAAGAATATCCAAAATGCAAAAGGTAAGCCCTCAAATTGGAGAATAAGGTGAACTCATGATATCACAACATCCTCACTGAACTGCTAAGATGTGTAAAATAGAGTCAACTTCATTCTTTATATAAATCCAGAGAAAAAAATATTCTACACCAGCTGAAGGGGCTGAAATTCCACTTCCATAATACATGCAACCAAATCAGTTCGTTTCCAGTTAAATCTATTTCATAAGAGCTATTTCCTCTGAGACTCCCACTTTAGAATGGTGAAAATGATTTCAATTTTCAGATAAAGTACACAAGAATACAGGACACCAAAAAATAAAAAGAATAAATTGCAGATATTTCCATGATAAGTAAAAGATGCTGACTATCCAGCAATCAGTGTTAGAAGCTATGTATAAGCAGCATAATCAATTCATATGGACAATTTCATGGCAAATTATGCTAACCTAGAAAACCTCAAGTTCAACAACTTTGTACAAAAGTTTAGCTTTCGCCATCAAGACAGGGCATAAAGCTAACTGATTATTAATAGTTTTGCGTAAGTTGGCAGAGAAGCTACAGTCTTACTCGTTAAAATCACGATTAACACGAAGAGCCCTAGTGCGAGGTCTTGCTATACCATCAAAATCGCCAATAGTATCCTCCAGTGCTTCTAATATATCAATTCTCTGAGAAAAGAAATTTCAACCATTTTATCAAATCGCTGTGGATGTGGATAAGAGCAGACAAAATACATGATATATGAATGCAAAAAACATAGTTAAAAGCATGCAATCCTAGGAAATAAAAACTAGAAGGACCAAAAAGCATGAGAATTATCAAATCACACATCTTTTATAATTTTAATACTCAGAAAAGCTGTCATAAATGTAAAATCACAAGGGTAAACATGCTAAGGTCTGGGAATAGAAATTGAGCTGGAATTATGCCAAATTCAGCAATTCACATTTGGAAAAAAATATTTCCTGTAAAAGAAATAATTGGACATAGAATAACTGACCAAAAGGATGGACAAATGAACTACTTTATTGTGCTTTAGCAAATAAATAAGTTGTGCCATTTCTATGGCTGGCTCTGCAAGAATGCTTATGGCATATTATAATGAGACTTCTCAATCATCCACAAAAAATAAACACAATTCTTTCCGGTTCTTATGACAGTGTTATTATAGAAGAACACAACAACTGGATTATGAGTATAAGAAAAAGGCACAGTGACAAAATGGAGAAATTAACTACTGTACATGAGAACTACACCTGCATCTTCTTTAAGATGATTCTATCATGGCAAAGTGTCGATCAGTTCACAAAAGGAAACAGATCATTATCACTGCTCAAACTTCAGTATCAGCTACAACATTAGTGCTACAGAGGTATTTCTCACTATTCACAAAACATCAAAGAGCCTTAGGCTTACATAATTTTGGAAATATCATTAATATTTTCATCACACATCTGAGGGAAGTTAATTGAAATAAGGGGAAGGTAGTCATGGGAGTTACCATGTCTAGGTCCATATCCAATGGAAACTGAAAATCTCTAGATAGTAGAATAGAAGAGCGCCTGGATCTGCCCCTCCTTGGTGGTTGATTTCTCATTGACATGTTACTATTTTGCCCTCTCCTATGTGGAATATTTTGAGTTGTACGGGGTATGCTTTCTCTTTGAGAACGAGTGAATGTTGAGCCTCTCTAAATAAACATGCAACATAGGCAACCATTAGTGGGGTGAGACATATTTGATGCCTTCTCATTTAGACACTCAGCCATGGAGCATCTTTCTAAAGCTCCTCTTCACATTTTAATAAGCCCAAAAGAAACATATGTATCATTATTAGCATGCAAGAACTTGGAAGGAGTGGCACATTTGCAATAAAATGATGATCAAGGACATGCAATTTCACCGCATCATAGTGTGTGTAATCTATCTAATTCCAATGTCAGCACTTTTCCAGATATTTTTCTTTTTTTATTCTTATTTATCTCAACAAATCATTCCTCAGTCAGTATCAAGTAATTTTACTCACAGGAACTGGTGAGCGGCGATTTACTGAAGTAGAGGAGGCTTGACTTTGTTCCACCTGCTGTAGCATCTGTGCTAAATACTCATCCATCTATCCCATTGTCAAAACTCCACATGGTTAGAAAAATAAAAATTATCTGAAAACAAAAATCATTTATAAATTCAACACAATGACAAAATTGTTACCGGTGACTCGTTATATAACTTCTCTTGAAGTTCAAGAGCAAACATCTCATCTGCTTCCATTTGTCTGACCCTAGTATCAGAGTCAGGACTATTGACATGATCCATCAAGGGGCTATATTGTCTCACTTCCGGAGAAGACTCCTCAAATTCAAGGATAGAGCCTAAGTCCTGCCTCTGCTGACTAGTGAAGAGTCCAACAGTTGAACCTGGGGAATCTTCAGATGAACCGACAAGCATAACATTTGGGTTACCAGAGTCTAACCTAGAAGAACTAGCACCACCTTCAGAAATACATGCACTTCTACCTATCCTTGTATTTGAAGTTTTTGCAGAATGCCCAGGCTCATTAACTCCATTGACATCAGAGACATGCCACGAAGTAGCTAGACTAGAGTACCTATCATCAGTATGGTTAGATCTACTGCTTTTATTTTGATATGAACTGCTTCTTTTCTGGGAAACACTCGGACATATATTTGCAGCGGTTCCAGTTCTACCACTTCTTGGTTGATTGTGTGCGCTTCTCCAGCCATCTTGATTTTCATATCCATCAAGAACATCCACAGCAGCATTAGCAGTACCAATATGATTACCATCACTTTTAATAATAGAATTCCTGTAGATACCAAGAAAACATTATTAGATAAGGTACCATCACTGTACCCTTCCATGAGATGCAAAAGTGACTCAGATTTTATTTCCCTTGGACCTTACAAAATTATGATCAAGTTCAACATTATACACTAAAAATGCTAATAAGAACAGCATAGATGCTTATCATTTATGTTAACCAAATGAAGATGGAGATACAATTGTTATACAGAGCCAGTAGGTTTGGTTTCATGCATCTCAGAAAACCAAATAGTAGAAGGTTAGTTTTTTATCTTGAAACTTAGCCATATTAATATTCAACAAGCATGTTATAGATGAAGGGTGTAACAGAAATGGAGGATTTCTTTGTGTAGAGAGGGCACATACTTCGAAAAATCAAGGGCTCCAGATTTGTGTCCATATGGTTAGTTGCGAGTGTTGGTGCCACCAACAACATAGTATGGTTTTAATCATCATTCATAGTCTATTTCAGGAAAACCAGCAAATGCAACAGGATACACTTTTACACTAATTCTAAAAGAAAACTCTTTGTGACAATTCATGTAAGCCCAAACATCTTCCACAAAATTTGCAGATACAACAGTTTTCCCTTTTTTTACCATGTGACTTCGTTTTATTCCAATTATCTCCCAGAACTAGCGCAATCCCGAAAGTTCCAATTTCAAGATTTTAGTGTTAATCCATGTACTGACATGGCAGTATAAGAATGCAATTCAGCATCAAAAGCGCAATCAATAGAAAATTCAAATTCCACTGAGTTCTGCACATTATACACCAGGTTTATTGACTTCTCAACCAATTTAACAGGCACCTTAGAAATGAATAGTTCAAGGAGAAAAGGAAATAATTCAGCCACAAAGAAATGGTATTGGTCTCTCAAAACAGATAAACTAAATTCAGAAGATGAAAAGTAATATGTACAAAGAAGAAAAGCATTAAAATGATTTTGCATCAACAAAATGAAGTAACAAAAAAGGCTTAAGGAGAATCGAGCCAAACCTGGTGGACATATGCTCTTTGGATGTGCAAGGGCGTAATAGTATCCCTTTCCCTTTGCATTTGTCATGATTCACCTCGTCAGCAACAATTTCATCCAGCAGAGTGCAAGATTGTGAATTGCTGCAAACCTCATTGCTCATCTGAGAGAGTCTACAACTGTTGGGATTAATTTTCATGGGCAATTGTTTATCTCTTAATGTTGTACTGTGTGGAGATATACAGCCATTTCGGACCAACCTCTTCTGCCCAGCTAATCTTGGTGAAGAAACATTATTGGAGAGCTGAGATAATCTTTTAGTGGATTCATCATTGGAGACATTTGGCAAATTGGTTCCTTTTCTACAAATAAGAGAAGAACAAATAGATTCAGATGTGCTCACATTTGCTTTCTCCTTACCCTTGGAGGATTTGTCAAGTGCTTGGACTGACTTCACCACATGGCAAGAATCCTCCCCATTTCTATCCTTCAACTTCATTGTGACACCCTTTTCAGGGCAATGAAATGATTTATATGAAGATACACCATAACTACCTTTATTACCATCCATATCAAAGGCCCCAGAAGAGAGATCCTCATTTTCACAGTTCCTATTTATTTTATCTTTCTTGGATAAGTGGCCATGTGATGTACATGAATGGTCTGAGGGAGATATGATAATGGGGTTTCTGAAATTCACAGATCCATTGCCAATCCTTTTAGGAGGACGTATGTATGGTCGTCTGCTCTGCCCAATGCCCTTTTCCATTTTATCATTGTCCCTTGGCCGATGGTGAGAACTTCCATCAGGAGAATCTGAAATTTCCACCAGTACAGGTGAGAGATTGTTGGTGTTCCTATGCCGTGAAGTAAACCTATCAGGAGTATCAGGTACCTCCATAACTTGATCCATGTCCAAGTCATCCATAATTATTCTGGGGAGAAAAAAGAGATGATCATTACTTAAATATTGAGTCTATAAGGGCTAGTGCAGTAACGTGAGACAGAAAAATGTTTGAGGGGTAACACAAGAGCCTAATGGAGGTAATCAACAGAATGTGAGATTGAAATAAAATTAGCAGATCAAAATGGTTTATAACTGTAAACATATGGGACAAGCTAACACGATATAGAACAGCAATCAATCCTCAAAAGACTCTGGGACGAGGGTTTCCAATGTATCATCAAACAGAAAAAAAAAAAAAACGGCAAAACGATAAGCTGGAAAATTCTACTCCATCATCTTGAAAAGGCGCAATCTCGCAGAGAAACCAGATGGATTTGCGAATGAACGATATACACAACAGGAAAAACGTAAATACAGAAGCAGAACTTTTGAATTGGATTTGATTCCCGAAATGAGATAACGAATGGGAAGGACGACAGCCACTGAAAAATTTCTCACCGAAAGACCACCGAGAGTCTAAAAGGAACGAAAGGGATGTGTGGAAAAGCCTGAAATTTGAATTTTTTTTTTTTTGAGAAGTTCGCCGGAGATTTGACGGCTGCCTGCTGTTTCGCCTTCTAACTCTCATATGATTTTCTGAGGCAGCATGGCGAACCCCAGACGGGCTCAAGTCGGGTCGGGTTGAATCGATGATACTATCGGGTTAAAGCCCAGAGAGGTCGAAAAAGGTAATTAGATCAATTAAGCAAATAATATATATATATTGAGCAAAAAAAAATATCAATTCAATCAATTTGGGCATATATATATATATATATATCTTTTATTTTAAAAAATTAAAAATAATATATTAATACTTGCCAATTATAATTTTTATGCCCAAAAATAAAAATTTATTAATTAAACCGTGATCAAGAAGTATCCTTGTTGTAACACATTTCCCGTTCTAACTTATTGAAATTTAAAAGAATTAAATGACTAATTTTATGGGGTATATAATAATAATAATAAAATCATTATTTTAATAGTCTCGTAACATTATAAATAGGTGCAATGAAATTAGTACAAAAATTAGTTGCTCTACTAATAAAACTCACTCTTAAGTTGCGCTTTTGTAACAATAACTTTCAAATATTTTATTTATATTTTAAATGTATGGCAACAAATACCAAATATTAATAATATATTTTAAAATATTTATATACTAATTCACCAAAAATGTGGCTACTTTAATTTAGGTCCTAATAAATAGTAGATGTATTACCTATACCCCCATACTCCCAACGACCAACCTCTTCTAAGATATAAGAATCATGAACCTGTCCTGTCATAGATTAGCATGTAAGTGACATGTCCAGGCTGCTGACTAAAGATCCTACACACCCCCCTTCCTTTATTGAAAGGTATCTCAGTTTATATGGTAGAAAGGGTAAAGCATTTATTGACGATAACAACCCTTCACTTTCTGTTTAATTATGCAGTTGCATCACAGTTGTGATAATTGCAGGAGGCCATTTCCGCCAAAAATCAAACAAAAACAACCCGAGTTATTGTAAATACACAAATTAAACAGCACAGCTTCGGCCGCAACTTGAGTTAAGTGATGAGACAGATAATACTTGAATATTAATTCATATAGGCGATTCAATGATTAACTGATTATTTTTCAAGGAGGCTAACAGCAAAGGAACAAATGAACATCTAGTCAGTGGCAGTGGCAGATGAACATCAAAATCAAGCCCAAAAGATAGTGAGAATTCCCCGTGACAAAATGAAAAAAAAAGGATAATCTAAAATAATCATACAAGTACAATAATCATGAGGATACTTCATAAGATTACACCATATTTTTTTATATGTTTTTGGAGAATCAGAAGAGAAACTGAGAGAAATTCATGGGAGGTGGAGACTCAGGGTTTTGACCTTGATCGCGGTACGTCCACTGCATATGACCTTGACTCCAGTATGCTTGATCAACGGCTGTTGGAAGATCAAAGGCTCCCTGATCTTTCACTTCCCAATCTGACGGCACAAATGCCCCACCGCAAGGCGCACAGTCTATCCCGGCCAAATCCACGTTGACCGTCTGATCAAATACTCCCCCGGCTCCTAGCGTCTGATTCTGACCTTGGTTATCCCACTGGAGCTGCTGACACGTGTCTTGGCTTGGTTGGACCAACAGCGGACTGCCGAACTCAAGCCTGGACGAGATTGGCTTCGAAGAGGCAATTATAATATCAGAGTAGTTCCCGACGTCTGGGAAAGCCATGGCCTCTGCTCCGTTGCCGAGAAGAGAGTGGACGCACGCGCCGTCCTGATTAGGTTCCGCTGTGCGGATAGCAAGCGGTTCGTAGGAGGAAGCGACTCCAGCCGCCTGCTCTGAGGCAGATTCCGTGATCAAGACAGCGGCAATGGCGGCCGCCGTGAGGTTGGAGCTGTCGCTGCTTGAGTTCGGGCTCAACTTCCGCTCCGTCAGCTTCTCCGGCGCTGAATTAGTGGTGGCCTTCACGATGGGGGCCTCACCGGTGGCGGCGGTCGCATCCGGCTGCTCTGGCGAGGACTTCTTGGCCTTGGAACGCTTGTTCTTGCGGCAGCCACCGCCCACCGGGACGTTGCGGAGGACGCCGCCCTTAGTCCAGTACCGGCGGCAGCTCTTGCAGAAGTGGCGAGGCTGCGAGAGGTTGTAGTTGTTATAATAACAGAACTTGGTGTTGGTGGACTCGCAACGCGGACACTTCAGAGACTGGTTGTAGTGATGAGTGAGCGGCAAGAGCCGCCTCTCCACGGCGCCCCCGAACATGCCTGCTCCAGCGATGGATTGCAGATCCTGCATCCCAAACAGGCCCGCTTTACTCGGAAGATATCAAATCACAAAAATTAAAACCGCGCATCAGCTTTTGTAGCACTTCCTTTCCTTAGTCCTCCTTTCACTCCCACTCTCTCTCTCTCTAGCCCCTCTTCTCGGTATCTATGCAGCGGACTTGATTGATGATTGTTCACAGACTTCAGGTTCTGGTACGGAAATGACAGCGTGAGGAAGACGATATCGCTGCAGCAGCAGCTTCTTCTGAGCTACTCTGTTTCGTCTGACAGAAATGCATGAAATATCCTCTTCCTACCCCTGGCATATCTTCCAACTGCTTCCACTTCGCATTTTGCCGATTTTGCCCTTCCAAGGATCGGAGTTTCAGTCAAGAGTTTTTTTCAATAGACTTTGACCTTTTATTGCAATGAGTAATCAACAGCCTACTTATTAGGTAAAATATACTAATTTATTACTGAAAATAAATATATTTGGACTTTTTTATTTTATGTCTGAATTTGCAACTTGATATTTTGTGTGAGGGATAGGATATTTTGTGTGAGAGGTAGGGCCATAATGGGTATTTCGGTTTGTATTATTTATGAATGGGAAGAGGCCGAGGGAGCAAGTGGGTTGGGGATATTAGGGGTACGTACTGCAAGTCCCACCACTACTAGTACTAGATAGAAGAGGGATGGGACCCCGCATTGTAGGTGGACCGTTCATCATGACACGTGTACGGTAGTGTAGAGAGGTTGTTGCTGTCGACATTGTCGCCTTGTCGGCGAACTGTTCACTGATTTGAAGGGCTAATATGAGACGTGTTAGTGATGAATGGTGCAGAATTTGCCACGTTGGCTCCTCATATTGGAGAGTTGTCTGATATTAAATTAAATTAACTAAAATAAAAAATATTATAAAATTATAAAAACAGTATATTATCCTTTAATATTTTAGAATTTTAAGTTTATATATATTTAATCTCGCAGACTATTATTGAAAATTCGCCTATTAAATTTTAAATTTATAAAAAAAATATTCAACTTACTATATGAAATAGTTAAAATTTTCATATTAAATTAAAAAATAATCAATAATTATTTTTTATTATGATATCAATCATTGTTTCTATTTAATTGTCGATCTAAATTGAGAATCAAGCTTGATTTTTATTTAAATATTAAAAAAATAATTATAAAAATAAAAGATATATATTCACGTAGAATAAAGCTGCATTGTATTTATTTTTTTAATAAGAACAAATTTTCCGAGTAAAAAACACACCAATAATCATATTCTCTTCTCAAAATTATGGATTTTTTTCATTTCGATTCTTTTTATTCCCCAACTATATCTCTCTATGTATTATCTTCGTATCAGTAAAATATGGAATCAGCCCAAACAACAAATGAATTTTAAAAATAAATAATAAATTTATTATCGTTTGATAAAATAATTTTATGATATTAAAATATTTTATTATTACTTGAAAATTGGTCCAAATAAATATAATAATATTTTTATAGTGTGATAAGATCAGTATTTATTTAATTTACATTTATTTAAAAATAATTAATTATAAGAATTTTGTAACATTATTAACACCCCACTTAAATATTTTATTTAATTTTAAATTATATTTTTAACACTCCGTATAAATATACAAAGTTGATATACTTTACGCATCTAACTTTTATATCTATATTTATTAGTTAATATACAAAGTTGATATACAATGCATCTAAATTTTATATCTACGTTTATTAATTATTTATGAGATTGGTATTTTTTATATTAAATATTTAGTAACAATTAAATTAAGTTGTATATTTTCTTAATATATTCATTTATAATACAAACTCGTTTTCAATATCTAATATTGAAATTGTTGAATAAATATCTAATTAAAAGTAATAAAATATTTTATTATTATAAAATATGAGATAGTATTATTAGTCGATAATTAATTATATTAATATTTATTTAAAAATTATAATTTATAAGTAGTTTAATATTTTTAATCTTATTATTTAATAATATTATTAACCTGCTTTTAGATATAACATGTATATATTAAGTAGTGTAATATTTTTAATATTATATATTATAGCAAATGTATTCAGCTAAAAATTAATATTGATAATATAATTATATATTTGATAAAATAAAGAAAAATTGTGTATTTATAAAATTGAAAAAATTACTCTATTTCTAAATTATAATTTTTAATTAAATATAAGTGTGAATTTTCATTACCTCACAATACTCTAATATAATAAAAAAGCAAATGGGCTTTAACATTTGTTTCACAAAAGTTAACGGCAAATTTTAAAAAAAATTGCTATGAGAAATATATGAACATTGTATATTAATTTATAGGTTAAAAATATAATATTAAATTAGATAAAATAAAAAAATTATAATTTTATAAATTTTAAAATATTATATTATTTATAATTTATAACTTTTAATTAAATATTAAATTAATTACTTGAATATTAATTCATTTTTATATATTTTTATATATTGAAAATGTAATAAAATATTAACATTTTTAACTCAAAAAAATTTATAATTTTTGTTAATAAAATTGAAAATTTTGTACATGGTTTAAGATAATTCTTTGCAAATTTAATTTTGTGTAACATACATGCCATGTTTAACCAAATAATATGTGATAGTGTTAATTAGTAAAACTATTTTTGAATTTAACTAAAAAATATTAAAATTTATTTTGGCTAGATTGAAAAGTAAAGGTTCAATTTGCCAAAAGAATTGTATTCTTATTTAATTATTATATAAGTAATATGATTTTTTAAATTTTTTATATTCTTATTTTAATAGAAAAAATATTATGAATTTAATTAAAACTCTCAAGAATATTTGGAACTTATTTGCTATTTCATACTAATATTTGTATACTTTTGAGAGTGATGGTCCAAACATTTAATATAGTGTTATAACTATTAACCTAATAATAAAAAACTGTCAATTATTGAGCAAAAAAAAAACAAACTGTCAGTTTAAGCATCATTTAGAATTTCATGCACCATTATATTATAAAATAAGATTATATAGACATAAATCTGATTGGTCAGCTCTCCTAATCCTTCGTATCAAAATATATATATATATATATGGATGCTTTGTGGAGCATGAACTGTCATTTAGTGAGGTTCCAAAATGAACAAGAGAACAGCCGTTCCCTGTGTTTTCGGGTACAGCTCTAAACAGAGAGAGACACAGTAACATAACATTGTAATCGGCAAAGGAACAATGCGGAACCAACGTGGTGACTGACGAACGCACAGCAGAAAGACTGTATTGGACAGTTGCAATTTCACGTGTAACATTGTATGGGGTCCTCTGATCGATGACGTGGCACGATTGGGAGCATGAACACATGCTCGTATAAATTAAAAAAAGAAAGAAAGAGAAAATTAACATTTCCCTTCCATTGCAATGTCAAATCAAGAATCGGATCCCTCATCCACCGATTAGAAGTGGATCGTCCTTTACTCCAACCCATAAGGATAGGGTTGGACCTTTTTGTCAAGCCCCAAATCTTAGGAGGCCGTGAGATCGAGCAAACAGAAGGGGAAGGGGCTTACTTAGCCCACAATTATTTCATCAGATCTGACTCTAAACTCTAATTGAGTCTATGCAACCAGTTGATAATTGTATTTAAGTCGCCCCTTTTGACTCGACTCATTTATGATCAACCTGCACAATTTCTATTCCCTATTAGTTTATCCATAAAAGAATAAGCTCTAATTAATATTATATGATTAGTTTAGAATCTTTCTTTGAAAGGATGCATCATTCTAATTAAATTCCCATAGATGCCACAGCTAATCTGTATTAATTATATTTATATTCCATGCACTTGATAATTTATAATTTTTATACTTGTTTGATTAGGGGACGTGAAAGGTGAAAGGTGCGTGCATGTTATAGGGAACTTCCACTGACCATGCACACGTGAAGAAGAGATAGATGGTTGATGTTCACATATGGCCCGACAGTCAACGCTCAACTCAACCGTTCCTTTGATTTTATTGATTAAATAAATATGTTTCCTTTCAAATGATTTCCACGATTTTATTCTCAGTATGGAATTGCTTTGATGAGTTAAGAGTGGATTAAAGTTTAATACTCTAATTCATAATTTATTAATAAAATTGTTCTTTAATTTTATTTTTAACCATTAAATCATTCAATTTCATTTTCAGCAAACATGTTGATCTCTTCACTTAAATTGGACAAACATATGAATTGGAGAAATTAAATTATTAGTAAAATTGAATTTAGAGAACTCAATTGATATAAAAATCAAATTTATAATAAATTAAAAAACGGGAAAGCTAAATTGTTAAGCTACTCTAAAATTATCTACCTAGTTCCTTCACTTATGTAAACAAACAATCCCAAAGTGATCTTCTTTTAACAAATTTATTTAAAGTAAAGTACATATTTTTTTCATTAAATAAACAAATAAATATATTATGGTAACTCATATTTACTTATAGTTAAAACAAATCACCCTGATCTAGGGTACTCTGAGTGACAAGTAGTGACAATTAATGCTCCTTTTTTTGCCTTTATATGTACAACCACGATTGTCAAACCCAACCGAGACCTCGAGTTTGATCGCCCGACGACGAATTGTTTTCCCCCAACAATGCTGACTTTAGATCTAAGAAGGGTGGGCTCATATACTCCTCCCGACCTCGAAAACTTCATATCTGAGAAGTGAGGTCTCGGATGACTTCTCACCGACGTCACATACCTTAGATCTAAACGGAGTAACCTCGACTCACCCCTTCCCTAACCTGGTGGGATTTAGATATGGGAAGGGAGGTCTCGAGTGACCTCTCCTCTCACGCACTAGGCTCCAAATCTCAAAAGATATGTCACATATGGCTTCCCAACGCTATCACTAACACAATATTCGAGCAAGAAAACTATGACGCGGCCACTCGATTTTCCGGGATTGGTCCCATAACAACCTATTACACATTTCCGATATTATAATAATATGCACATTTACTATTATATTAAGAGGAGAACATAATGCTCATAATATAAACTAAATCTATTTTATGTAAAAATTTAATTTTTTAATAAATATAATATAAAAATTTACAAAACATTCAAAACTGTGGAGAAAACATATAACACTGAATTGAAAGCATCTACAAATTTTATTTCAGAATTTCTACCGTTATTTCGATCTCAATCGAAGATGTAATTCAATACTCAAGATCATTTTCTCTTATTATCTCTTTTCTCAAAAATATGTTAGAAGAGGGGTAAGTAACTATAATATCGGAATTTCTGAAATTGAAATTTAAGTTCAATTAGATCATAAATTGATGTTGAACATAGAATGAAAATAAAAAATTGTGATTTGAGATTGAGATAAATTGGAAACTAGTTCGAATTTTGAACTTAGACAATTGATAAATCCATAAATTACCCTTAAACAAACTCACTTGATCAAAAAAATAAGGATTGAAAAAAGTTCAAGTGAAAACCAATTTGGATTGGAATCGAACCGACATGAGGCAAAATGAATCAAAATTTTAAGAGGCATTAGACAAATTAGGAAATAGTAATTACTAAACACAATTAATATGGAACAGGTTGAAGAATATTTAGAAAAAGAATTAGACTAAGAATAAGTTGAATCAAATGTGAACCGGCCAAAATACGAAAAAAAATTGCTAAAACCGGCTTAGAGGAGTACAATCACCCAATTTTTAGAATGAGATAGATAAATCTAAAACAAGTAATTCTTGAGTTCAATTTATAGGAAATTGAACAAAAAATAAAAAAAATGAATGTGGCCAAGAGCGGCCAACTTGGGAGTGAACTAACCAAGAAATAACAAAAAATGGTCGAAACGACTGATTTTATACCTCAAAAAATCGATTCTCTACAATACGAATCAGTTGGCATGCCACGCTTGATGCACACACGTGTCATCTCCTTCACCCAACTTTTGACCCGGAAATAACCCAATTTTCATCATGAATTCAGGTATCTTGTCCCCGAGAGAAATTAAATGAAAAGTGGGCTATTTGAGATCCCATTTGACTAATTATGCACATGGGGTGATAGACACTTTATCCTTCGAGCTTCCCATATAAGACTCGGTCGCTTCCTCACCGGTCGGTGGCTGAAATTCTCTTTAGAAGTGCTCAATTTTACGATGACCTATATACTAGATCTCCTAACATTCTTTGTTGACCACAAAACTTGACCATTTAGGTGTCATTAGAATCGATGAGAAGTCAACATTTCAACCGTACCACTCTCCATCATCGACGTGCCCTCTACCGACATCAGCAAGAAATAAGAGTAACACTGCTCACAAGGTTGAAAATAGGGTAGGAGCTTTCCGAGTTTGTCCCGACCACCTCACAGACAACCATTGCCCAAATTTATTCTATAGGCTCCTCTTGGTCTCCTCTTGGTCTCCTCTTGCCAATCTTAGTGGCCATTCAAGCTATACGTAAACATTACGACCATAAAAAATATGAGAAACTTCAGTAGCTCCCTATTTTAGAACGAACTTTGTAAATTGGGTGTTATAAATGACTTCGACCACTTCAGAGTGTGATCAAGGTGTCCAAAGACACATGAGGAATTGAACTATCCAACCCTATTAGTATTACCCACTACCACCTTCTCTCTAGTGAGCTACTAACTTAAACCCTACTCTATGTCTATTGTCCGGTGCAAGCCCGATCATGACCAAAATGACACTGTTCCAACCAAGGTTGGCAGGAAAGTTACTATGGGGACTTGATGAATAAGAGAGGGATTTAGAAAATATTTTTTTGGAAGTTTAAAGAGGCGTTTTAAAGAAGATGGTAGTTGGGGGATAAAAATATAATTTTTAAAAAGTTAGGGGGCGAAATTACGATTTCAAGAAAATGAGGATCCAAATAAGACTTAGTAGAATTCAGGGACTTGAAATAAAGTTTGAGAAAATTTGGGGGTTGAAATGGTAGCTTAAAAAAGAGTATAGGGACCTAAGTAAAACTTTTGAACAAAATTAAGGGCAAAATGATAATTATTGAAAAGTTAGAGACTAAAATGAGATTCCTATGAAGTTAAGGACCCAAGTGAGACCAGAGAAGGAGGAAGAAACATGTTCCTCTTGCCTTGAAGGAGGGTATGTAATGCCTTCTAGTTCTAGTAAAGCTCCCATGAGTTTTTGATAATCCTTCACCATTTCTTTGGGCACTCTCTTCTCGCCCTTTATGAATCGTTGAACATCTGCCTCCTTGGGGGTAGGCGTCTTTTTCAAGGTTAGGTGTGAAGGATTGGATTTCATAGCGAACTTTCTAGAAATTCTCCTTCCTACGTGGTAGTTAAGGTTTTATTAGTGTCAGGGCATAATATTGATAATGTTTCAAGGAAACTTCGCTCTAATACCACTCAAGTTGTCACGCCCCGACCCGGTTTAGTCGGATCCCCGTGATCAACCCACCGCTCCATTGGTTCAAGAGGGGTTTCCCCCTTCCATAAATCAAGAGGAGATATGCGGAATTTCAACATTGTTCCCTAGAATAACATATATCAATAAAAATGCAAGCTTAAAAAGAAAAAACTTCTAAGCATACCTGACAGAGGGTAGATCCTGGTGTTATTTCTAGTCATTTTTCTATACTCTTGAAAAGGGATAGATATAGAGGTGTGATTTTCTACAACACAGTGAATGGGTGTTTGAATCATGAGTTTCTATAAAATAATTTGAATTGTAGTGTGCCATACTCTTTATTTCCTTTTTAAAAATCATTTCTTCCTTAAATTCCCGGTTATTCAAAACCATAATTCATCATTATCCATAATCGGTTTGTTTAACAATCAACACACACCCTTCATCATGAAGGGATCACACATTCACAAGGCAGCCTGTCGACTACACCCACTTGTGGTGTCGAAGCAACTTTACCAACCACCTATATAGAAGTCCGTCCACTTCTACCCTAGGAATGAATGGATGTTTGCAACATCTGACCCTCAAACCTGAAAAGCAACTCTGTGTCCGTATGAGAACACAAACCTCATCCCGACCCTACCTCAGTCTCATGCGAATGAAGCTACGTCAAGCTTCCCTGATCGTTGGGACAACAATCTACCCTTATCTCCACCATGTCATCCAATAGCCCTTATGATGCATCACTACCCCTCTTGGGCATCTTGATGGTCTCAAACCTCAATGCATGCACAACTAAAGTTTTTCATAAGCCATTAATATGTGGTGCCACTTGTCCAACGGCCCTGACCCACAACTCGACCTGTAGCTGTTTGTCTAGACCGGTCCGTCGACCGAGTCTTGTCGTACTGCCGCCAGTCTATCGAGTATGTCGGTCTTATCTTTGTAACATGGCCAAATCACATCATTCATTTATTAAAAGTTTTCATGGCTTATGTTTGTTTATGAGCTCCTGCTCGTGCCAACTAGCCTTGGGCCCACTATACGAGATTTTCAAAACCAGGAATTTTAGCCCCCAAGTTCCAAAATCAAGGCCTCTCACCTATCTGAGCTATTCGAGCTCTCATAAAAAAGGTCTCCCAAAATTTTTAAGCATTGGCACACAGTTAGGTGAGAGCACTTCTGACAAAATAACTTTTTCTCACTTGTCCATCACACCAACTGGGTGTATTGACATCTACTCTTATAACCGGTAAGCGGGTTTCCTACTTCCTTTCAGGAAGTTCATCATCCCAACTATGTATGAAGTGAAAAATCCCACTCACCCAATAAGTGCAATGTATTCATCTTAAATCGGCTTTTTGCCTCCAGGCGAGCTTATCTATGTTGGGTCCCGGTCCTTCGTGTTCCTACAAATTTTTGGGATATCCTTGTTTATTAATATTTGACATAATAGCCTTTGTACCTCACTTATGAACAAAATGCTCAAACTTTTGATTATTTGTATTTAGGTCCCTAAAGTTCTTTTCCTTTAAATTTAGGTCACTAATGCCAATTTTTTCCACAAATTGAGTCCCTAACCTTCGAAAATTCACTTGTGGGTCCTAAATTTATCCAAAATCCCAAAAAGGGTTCAAGTTTCCCAAATTTTCAATTTGGTCCCCAACTTTTCAAAAATTACCATTTTGCCCCTACTTAACAAAAATGGCAATTTAACCCCAATAAATTTAAAAAATCGACCAATTGGTCCTCCAACATCTTTTTCATAGCTAATTGGCCCTCAATTTTGGGAAATTGCACTTTGGTCCCTCAATTTTTTGAAATCCACAATTTCCCCCGAACATTTCCCCATTTCAAACAGGCCAAATTTGATTTCATCAAATTAACTGATCAATTGAGGTTAATTATTGGAATTTAAGATAAAATTGAGTCCTACACATCCATACGATTAATTGAGCTTTGAATCGCATGAATTGACGCCAGAATGAGCTTAAACGAAGCTTTGCTAGAAAACCGAGCTTAGAGAGAGAAAGCTTATCGTTGAGGGTGCGGTGGTCCAAGCTTTCGATTGGGGCAGTTAGCTCTCGTCCTAAGATTCCTCCTAGGATCAAGAATCACATCAATTCATGTTAAATTGAGGGAGAATTCAGTAAGTGAAGTTTCGTCGGTTCTCTCTCTAACACTGATCGAAAATTATAGAGGGAAGTCGAATTGTCTTACCTTTCTGTTCTAATTCGATCGTATGAGGGATGAGTGAGTATTCAGAGAGCTTTGTTTGGCCTGAGAAGGGCTCAAATTGGTTGGTTTCAGCTCAACAGAAACAGGGCAACTTTGGTCTGCCAGAGCTGCTTCATTATTTGATTACGTCAGCGCTTCTCCAACGATCCTTGGATCGAATGGTGACCACTATCGGCAGCTAACTTCTCCCCGAGTCTAAGGAACCAACCTTGCCTTCTTTGGCTCAGAAAAACTCCTATGTCGGAGCTCTAGTTCAAGCTTCGTCGGAAAACTGAGTAGCTGAGAAAGAGTGAAGTTTTCAGGTGTGTGGAGGATGAATGGAGAGGGGCTATTTATTATATAGGGAGCTCGGGGACTCTCCGACCGTCTGTTTGGCACCTTAATGACAATCATTGATGACATGAAACATCCTGAATGGAAATGTTTCCTTTCCACCGGCGCTGTTCATTTTTCCGGCGAGTGAACAGTGCTGTCATTTGAAGGAAGAAGACAACACTGTTCCGAATTGGACCGAACCGATACGAACTGGGTTCAATCCTTAAACTGGCCGATTCAAACATGATTTGACCGATTTTTTCAAAATTAAAAATTTCTAAATTTATCTAAATTCATTCTCTATCCAATAGTTGTTTCAATTCTCCAATTTGAATATTTTAAGCTACCTAGAAAATTGAATTTAGCATTCGCTTCAATAGTGATTCAAACCGGTTCACATTCGGTTCACCTGAACTGGTCTAGTTTTCTCTTCCAAATTGTCCTAAAGTCCCTTTCCAAGGTTTTTATAACTCTTTGGGTCATTCGAGAGTTGTAAATTTCCTAATTTGCCCGTTCTCTAGTGGTTGGGGTTCGTGAACCAGTTTAGTTTTCTCACTCAAGTTGATCGGTTCTTTCCTGATTTTCCTTAACTCCAAACGATGAGGTATACAGTGAGTTTCTACAACTCAGTGAGCTGGTGTTGGAGAATGAATTTTTAAAAATTATAGTTTATCAACACATTTAACACGTCATTCTTTAAAACTTTTCATCATTTTCAAAGCATTTGTGTATTTAGCTCTTTTAGCACATCCCCTTTCCTCGGGAGGCATTTAACAATCATACACACTCCCTTTATTATAAAGGGTACACATGTTCATCGGTTTAGCACACTTACTACACCCACTTATGGATCGGAGCATTTTTACCGTCCACCATGATAGAAGTCCTTGACTTATACCTTGAGTCTGAATGATACCCCACGTGCCAGGCCCTCAGGCACAACATAACTTCCTGTTCGCATGAGGATAGAGACCTCATCCCGCGTCCACCCCGGTCTCATGAGCAAGAAGCCCCAACACATTAGCTTCATAACTAACTAGTACAACGAGAAGCCCAAACATAATAGCTTTTCATTCCCTTATCACCACCATGTCATCCAACAGTCCTTAGAATCCATCACTACCCCCTTAGGCGTCTTGATGGTCCCGAATCAAAGTGCATGCGCAAACAATAGTTTTCATATTTAACCATTATCTTTGGTGCTGACGGTCTAACGACCCCGACACTCGACCTGGCCTGTAGTTGTTTGCTTGATTGGTCCGTCAACCTAGTCCTGACACACTTCCACTAGCCCATCAAGCCTTGTCGGTCCTAACTTTGTATCATGGTGAATCACACAACCATTTCCCTTTTTATGATAGTTTTCATGGCTCATCTTAATCATATTTGCTTACGGGCTCTAGCTCGTGCCCACTAGCCTTGGGCCCACTTTACGAGTTTTTCAAAACGGGGCCTTGAGCCCTATGAGTTCAAATTTCAAGCCCCGAGCCTGTTAGAGCTGTTCTAGCACTTGTCAGGAAAATTCTCCCAAATAGTTTGAGCAATGACACACAGTAGGGGGAGAACAATTCCGACAAATGTCTTTTAGTTCAAAGCACTCATCGTACCAACCGAGTGTGATGGTAGAGGTAGGTCCGCTTACAAATGGAAAGCGAGTTTTTCCTTTCTTAAAAAGATTCCCATCATCTCAATTGGTATAATGTATAAAGTTTCAACTCACAATCGGTAAATAGGTTTTTAACTTTTAAAATGATCTCATCACCCCAACCGGGTATGACGTTTAAAATGTCCCACTTATAGTGGTCTTTCAAGTTAAAGTGTGCTCATCATCCCAACTGATATGATTTTTAAAATGACTCACTCAACCGGTGATTGTGACGTATTCATCCCCAGTCAGCTTTCCAAGTCCTGTTCGAGCTCCTTTGCTCACATCCTTACCTGAATTCGTTTCTACATAATTTGAGTATCCTTATTAGGAATGACTTGGCATTAATAACCCCTCTATTTTCATGTATTTAAATTTAACCATTATTTTTGTTTTATTGCAATTAGGTCCCTAAAATCAATAATCTTCGACTTTAGGTCCCCAAACGCTCAATTATTTTCAATCAAGTCCCTGGAACTTCCAATATCCTTTTTGGGTCCTTAATTTTCTCAAAATGGAATATGTGGCTCAAATTTCTCAAATTTTCATATTGGTCCCCCAACTTTTACAAAATTATCAATT
This sequence comes from Trapa incisa, assembly GCA_030064435.1. Taxonomy (NCBI): domain Eukaryota; kingdom Viridiplantae; phylum Streptophyta; class Magnoliopsida; order Myrtales; family Lythraceae; genus Trapa; species Trapa incisa. The sequence continues at coordinate 2,562,983 of CM057770.1, read as the reverse complement.
TGCCTCTAAGTTTCCAAATTTCCAAATTGATCCCTCAACATCTTTCCCATTGCCAATTGACATTTAATTTTGAGAAATTGCATTTAGGTCTTTCAATTTTTCGAAATCCCCAATTTCACCCCTTTCTACTGATCGAATTTGATTTCTTAAAATTGGTCATTAAAATGGGGTTAATTGCTCCAATTGATGGCATGGATTGGTTCCTACACTTCATACAATCCAATTGAGCTTTGAATTGCAGAATTTTGGTCCAAAAGGAGCTCAAACAAAGCTTCACTGGAAAATTGTATGTGGAAAGAAAGTTTCGAAAGCTTATCGTCGAAAGCGCGACGATCCGAGTTCTTGATATGGGGAGTTAGCTCTTGTCCTCAAGGTTCTCCAAGGATCAAGAATTGGGACAATTGTTGTAAGGATCAGTTGGAATTTGATTAATGAAATCTTTCACTTTCTCTCTCTAGAACCGAATTGAAATGATGGAGTAGGGTTGAATTAGCTTACCTTTCTTCTCTTGAGAGGTCGTGTGATCGCCTTGGGGGGCTAAGGGAAGGCTTGGTTTGGTCGTAGGAAGTCTGAATTGGCCGAATTCAGGTCGGCCAAAATAGGGCAGCTTCAAACCGACAAAAATGCTTTACTATTTGATCTCGCCGGCACTTCTCCGGCAATCCTTGGGTCGAGATGAGGTTGTTGTCAGGTAGCTGACTTCCCTCAGAGTCTGTAGGACCTGAGTTTACCTTTTAAAGCTGAGAAAAGTGCCCAAGTCAGAGCTCTAGTTTGAGACTTGCCGAAAAGCTGAGCACTTTGGAGAGGGAGGCGATTTGAGTTGTGTGAAGGATGAATGAAGGGGAGCTCTTTATATAGGGAGCTCAAGGACCCTCTACTCTACCAGTTTCCATACTGGTCGAGCTTATGCTCGCTAGAAAATACCCAAATTGGAAGGAATATTCCTTTACTAGGAAAGGAAAGTTTTATGCATTGATGAACAGTGCTCTCATCCCAAGGAAGAAGACGACATTGTTCTAGATCGAACCGGTCCGATCCGACCGGGTTCGGTGATGAAAATTGACTAGTTCAAGCCCGATTCTACTGGTTTTCTCAAAATTAAAAATTTCTAAATTAGTATAAATTCATTTTCTATCTGATAGTGGCCTCAATTTTGCAATTTAAGATTTTCGAGCCAACTAGAAAAATGAATTAGCCAATTCGATTTATTATGTTTCAACCCGGTTCAATACGATTCATGTATGGTTCACCCTGAACCGGTATGGTTTTCTCATCCAATTTCTTTCATAATTCATCCCCATGATTTTTGTGACATCTTGGTCATTTGAGATTTTCCAATTTCTCATTTCAACCCTTCTTTATCATTCTCGGTTCATTAAATGGTTCAGTTTTCTCATTAAATTGATCTGTTTTTTCCCGATTTCCTTGATTCGAGATGACAGGTTTCACAGAACCTTAGAAAATTTAAGGGGCGGAATGTTAAATACTAGGAAACTAGAGTTTTAAAGTAAATTCTAAGGAATTGGGGGATCCTAATGAGAACAAACAAAAAATTGGGAATCTAAATGAACAAGGAAATTTTGGAAAGTTGAATGACTAATGACATTTTAAAAAAGTTTGGACCCTAAATATAATATTTAGATATTTCAGGACTTAAGTGCAATTGATTGAAAAGTTTTGAAGAAACTTTACAATTCAAAAGCAATTAATAGATAAGTAGTGAAAAATAGTTGTCGGTGCACACTCAAGCGACTCGTACCTTAAGGGTAAAATCATAATTACGATGAATTATGAGATATTATGATAAATACCAACAAAACCCAACTTGAAATAGTCGTGATTAATATAATAATGTACACATATATATATATTATTTGTAGGAATGTTTATATGTACTAAATGAATCGTACAAGAAGAACATGAAAATCTGGAGTAACTTCTCAACGAAACATATCCCGAATAAATTGTGAGTGTATTTATTGATGACAAGTCTGATTGAACTAGTTAATACACTCTATCACTTTCTAAAAATCCATATATGTATGTAGGTGATTATTTTGAAAATGTGTTAGAAAGTTAAAAAATAACATGGATAAATTTTATAAAAAAAGCACTTGGAAACATGCTTAAGACATATTTAATTTAAAATTAATGGACTAAGACTTAATGATTTTATGAAAATGGCTGAGAGCTCAACATTTTAAAAAAAGAGTTACGGCCCAAATGTTTATAAATTAAATTTAGGCTATATATTTTATGAAATAATGACCAAAATCCTTGATTTTAAAGGAAAAATGTGCATTGATAGTGACTTCAAAAATGTGCAATAACCAACATTTTAAACAAATTTATAATATTTGTGTGTATAAACTAAGTATACGATGTGATCATTTTGAATTATTATTTGAATGTATGATCCAATGTGAAGTACACACTTGATTTTTGGATATGTGATATTATTCATTAGGTACACTTATTAGGGTCAATAAATATCTAGTGAGATGTGTATTAATAACCTAGAGATATAAGTGGGATACAAGGATAAATGTGAGAGTTGCATGTCCCAAATACTTAGAGTACTAGAAAAATATATGGTGTGAGTCTATATATATGAGTTCCATAAGAAAGGTAATGAATATTTGACTTTATATACTCATGAGTGAGCATTGATATTGAAAAATTAATATTATTGTTGCATTAAAAAATTAATATTATTGTTGCTAATGATTAAGATTATGATGCTCCACACATCCAATCACTCGTAATTTAAATAACAATTCATTAACATGGAATTTAGTCAAAATCTTATGTGTGTGAGTGTTATGATACCAATAAATGTGATTATTGACTATATTGTGTTTATAATTAATATTTTAAAAAATACTTTATATTAGTATTTTGAGTAGGGTATATGACTAATCAGTTGTAACTAATCTCACTAATTAGGAATTAGCTCACTAATCTCTCTATCCCTTTTAGGTTAAAAATATGCATGAAATAATTATTTATTCGAACAAGATTCTAATAACAGTTAGATTCAAGATTAAAAATATATAAAAAAAAAGTTAGAAAGGTATTTAATTATTAATAAATGTTATTCACAAGTATTTTATAAAAATTTATAAACATTCAAATTTTTTCTATAAAAATTTCTAATTTTATGAAAAACAACTGTGATACATGTTTTTATTTTTAGACTTGTAACATGTTTGTACTAAATTAGTAAGGTGTCATTAAAATAGTGTCAAAAGTGGTACTATTAGTCGTTAATGGTCTGACCCGAATATTGATTAGGGCATGTCACATGCGATTGAAAACAGGGGGTGCAATGCCCATTTCAGTCGATATGTTGAAGATGATGATCACATGCCTTGGACGGGATCTTGCATGCGTGTAGGGCAGCCTCTATCGGAGTTAATTCAAATTCAGTCTCTTTAAGGTTGATTTTTTATTTATTTTTTATTTTTTAAAATTATGTAATTATATTTTATACGCAAAATTATCATTTTATTATTAACAATTAATTTATAATTCATTTCAATCTAATTTTTCAATAAGATTTCTAATTTTTAATTTTAAATCAAATAATTTCTAATATTTAACTTCTGATCCAATAGATAAATTTAAATTTAATTTATTATAGTTTAACCAAATTTTAAATTAACATTTCAAATCAATTTTTAATTTAATTTAATTTCTATTTCTAAATAATTCATATTTATGCTTTGATTCAATATTAAAAATAATGATGTTATAAAATGGGTAATGTGACATTCCAATTAATGAATCTCATTGCTTAGTAGAGTAATTACTTGATACTCAACTTTTTCCTTTTTATTTGGTCTGAAATTAAAATTTGATTTTGTGAACTCTTAAAAAAATATTATGAGTAGATATTCATATAAATTTTCTATTAAATGTTTGAGATATATTAAATGTCATAGCAAAATATGTTTGGAATATATCATGAATCTTATCTTGAACCTCTAAAATTTTGATTAGGGATTAATATAGATATATATTGTATCATAAAATTTATTTAGTATTTAAAGATCAATAGCTATATTTTTTTAATATTATAATATAAAAAATATAATTTAATATAACAAGTTAATCTATCTTAGGATGAATATATTTTATTTCAAAAAAATAATTTAAAACATTAGTTACAAAAAAATATTATTATATCAATCAATTTATTATGATAATTTTATATAGATTTGAATTTGGTGGAAGATCCTAGTGCAACTCATCAATATCGATCCAAGTGGAAACTTGCCATTCTACTTTTCATGGGTGCGAGTACTAATAAATAAAAAAGAAATATAGGGTGGGCCAAGCTACAATTTCCATTGAGGCATAAAGGTGGTTTGAAATGGATAAATGATTACATGTAAAAAAAATCAATAAATGAAAAGGTACACGTGGCACCATACCCTAGAGTGCACCTGCCGTGGGTAACGGAGGTAGTTAGTCATTGGGAAATGATAAAAAATTTCATTTTATGGAGATTTTACATTTTGGCATATTAATTCTCGCCCATGCATGCATGCATTTTATGCCATGTGTTATCCCGATTTTCCGGTGCTACGTTAGTGTGAGTGTCGGTTGCACCTTGACATCAGAGGTAACCATCTCATGTCAGAACGGTAGGAAAAACCTATTTCTTCCGGTGCAATTACTGAAAAGGAGACTGAGTTTTAGCATTTACTCTCCATTTTTCTTTTTCCTTTTCTTTTTTATTGAAACTTCCTTTAAAATAATAATAATAAAAAAACAGCAGTTTTTGAAAGATAAGCCACCCACAATAATCATTATTAAATTTATATAGATTTTAGGTTTTTTATTGGAATCTATTAATTATTTGTTTTAATATAATAATAATGATTAAATTTAATAAAAATTTCAATTATTTTCATTTAATATAAAATTTATTATACATGATAATTTTATAGTAAAATTTATTTTTATATTATATATTTTATTAAATAATATATTATACAATCATTTTTTATAAAATAATAAATATAAAGAATTTATATATTAATAAACACTATCCTTCATGATTATAAATAATTCCAATGATATAAGAATTACAATATAAATAAAAATTCACTAATGAATATATGAAGTGAATTATAAATATGTTCAATTCATAGTTATTATATTTTGAATTTACCTAAATATTAGAATATCCATCCAAAAGATAGGCTAGATGCCACGAGGATATGCGTAAAACCAGTAACTAGTGGCAACCGGCAAGAATTTGGTTCAACGCGGATGGATCGATATGAAGCATACCTTAAAAGTTCGGAGAGTGGATTAGGATTAATCTAAATTCCATCACCCTAGCCAGCCACCCTTGTTTTTTGGCCATCAGCCATCCTTAGTTGAATAGACTGCTAACCACGGTTGATTTGTCTATATGTCCATCGTACTTCACTCTTATTTCTCTATGTTTCCCTTTTGGTCTGGACATCCAACCCCACGCGTTCCTGCTGCAGTCGCTAGCATACAGAATTCTCGTCCTACAATCCTCCATGGCAAGTTCTCTAGGGTCGTGAAGCCGCCGGTCATTGTCCGGTGACGGGAAAACTGCCCTGGAGTCGTAATCCAGCGGAGGTCGCCTTCTCATCAGCATTGCGGTGCCTTCGGATAGAAGATGCGCGGGGATTGTTTGCTTTCTAGTAATGCAGTGGATGTGAGATCCTGAAGGGAATACAAGGAAATTATTGCAGATATTTGGGCTATTTACGGCTGGCTCATCATCTTTGGTGCCCAATGTGTGATTTTTGTTCGTTACCCTTCTATTTATAGCAGTTTTCGATTGCATTTTCGAGATTCCCAAACGGACAGATGCAGTAGGGCTAGAAGAAGAAAGTCATTACTCATATCATTCTGTATTGATTCAATTTGATACGCGCAGTGCTTGATTTTCCAAATTTATGATCCTTCATTTATGCGTCATCCAGCGGAGATTTGGTCAAGAGTTTGATCGTCTGAATAGGGGTGTATAAGAAGGCCGTTGGGTAGGGGTGGAGGTGATGATTTCATCTTATGTGCAGAGTAGATAAATCAAGTGCAAAGCCTCGGGAAGCGGGAGCTCAGAGATGAGGTTGAAGGCATTTGGAGCGAGCAAAATGGAGAAGCTCAAGAGCTCGGTGATGGTGCCAGCTTCTCGGTCCAGGATGAAGCTTTGGATGATCAGGGCCACAACCACCGCGCTACTGTGGACGTGCGCCGTTCAATTGACGGCCTTGGGAGAGACTTGGAGCTCCCGAGTGTTGAAGGGTTGGCCTTCTTGTCTTTCTCAAGAGTCGGCAGTCTTGGCTCAGAAGATTTCTGTTGTTCCAGCCCACATCCTGCCGCCTAAAAGTGAGTTCTATTTGCTTCCTCAGTTATTGCTAATCTATTTGGAATTTTTAGGTTTGATTGTTTAAAACAATGACGTTGTTGGTAGGTGAGAATTGTTCATATTTTTGTCATTCAGTCCTTATGAAATATTTAGTGATTACTTAAGTCTTCATTATATCTGATTGGGATATACCTGGCCTTGATTCCTTTGTGAAGTTAGGTTTCTTCTGTTGGGCCGATCAGAAATTCTGAAATTGGAATATTAAGGTTTAAAATTGTAACATAATTTGTTGGTTGAAGTTCCTTTTTCATTAAGACTATTGGTTAGGTCAAATCTGATCATCTGGGTCTACAACTCTCAAAGATCTTCTCAAAGCTCCAAAATTTAATTCTCATGCATTGTAATATTGGAATATGGTTTAGAGTTCCAGTTTCTCTGTAATAGTGGAATAGGAAGAGCTTCTTTACAATTCAGCATCTGTGATAGCCAAGTCTATGAGCTAATATTTGACTGCATTGAATTGTCTCGTATCTGTCTGCGACAGGGATTTATAGGAACAATGGGTACTTGATGGTCTCATGCAATGGTGGGCTTAATCAAATGAGAGCTGCGGTAGGTCTTCAGTATGTTTTCTGCACATGAACCTTTTTTGACTTTTCTAGCCGGCATCTGATTGTAGGTGAACGTATTCAACTATTTGTCTTTGGTTTGGGATGACTTGCAGATATGTGATATGGTTGCAATAGCAAGATACTTGAATGTGACTCTTATTGTACCAGAGTTGGATAAAACCTCGTTTTGGAATGATCCTAGGTTTGTTATCTAAGAATCACTCTTTTGGGCTATATAATATTCTTTTTTCTTGAATTATTGTAACTTTTGTGTGCTTTGCTTTTGCAGTGAATTTCAAGACATATTTGATGTGGATCATTTCATTACATCCTTGAGAGATGAGGTTCGAATATTGAAGGAGTTGCCTTCTAGGCTCAAGAAGAAGGTTGAACAAGGAAGGGTTTATTCCATGCCACCCGTTAGTTGGTCAGATATATCATACTATCATAACCAGGTGAGAATTTTCCTTGTTAATCTTTTGAAACCAAACCTAGTTGGCTAATTGTTTTTGGAAACTTTTGAGGATGTTTGATTACATTGTTGTTCTTACTCCTACCCTGATTAGTTTTCGGTTGCCCTTTCATCCAAACTTCATAATGATATCTGTCTATACTTGCAGATTCTCCCACTAATACGTAAATACAAAGTTCTACACCTGAATAGGACTGATGCACGACTTGCTAATAATGGTCAATCACTAGACCTCCAGAAGCTGCGATGCCGGGTTAACTTCAAGGCACTCAGGTTCACTTCTCAGATAGAGGAGATGGGTAGGAGGGCCATTAAGCTATTGAGGCAAAATGGTCCTTTTCTAGTTCTTCATCTTAGATATGAAATGGACATGCTCGCATTTTCAGGATGTACACAGGGTTGTAGCCCTGAAGAAGCAGAAGAGCTGACAAGAATGAGGTACGACCAATAGATTTTCTTTCTTGAAATTCCTTTTGAATACTGGTTGTTCAGATAGATTTTATATTTACAGTGAATGTATTATCTTTTCAGATATGCATATCCTTGGTGGAAGGAAAAGATAATAAATTCAGACTTGAAAAGGAAAGATGGATTGTGTCCTTTGACACCTGAAGAAACTGCTCTTACTCTGAAGGCCCTTGGTATTGATCAAAACATTCAGATATACATTGCAGCAGGCGAGATATATGGTGGAGAAAGAAGAATTGCAGCTCTAGCTCAATCTTACCCTAGATTGGTTCGAGTTTCTAATTGAAAATTTTCAAACATTTGATATCCGTTTTTATTTTATTTTATTTTAGATACAACTTTTTTTGCTATAAATAGGTCAGGAAGGAAACTCTATTGCAACCCTCGGATTTGAGATATTTCCGGAATCATTCTTCCCAGATGGCAGCTCTTGACTACCTTATCTCATTGGAGAGCGATATTTTTATTCCAACATATGACGGTAACATGGCTAAAGTTGTTGAAGGACATCGCAGGTAGTGTTACTGTTTCTATAAGCAGCACATGCTTGTACAGTTTATGAAGATCACATCTACATACGATATTTGGACCAAATGTTCACCTGCGTTTTGATTTCTATCTTCTCTCTAGAAACATTGAGATGGTATTTGTTGCACCTTGGTTTATCAGGTTTCTTGGATTCAAGAAGACGATTCTGTTAGATAGAAAGCTTTTGGTTCAGTTGATAGACCAATACAGTACGGGAATTCTCAGTTGGGATCAGTTCTCATCAGCAGTCAAGATCTCCCATGCGAATCGTATGGGCAGTCCGTCAAAGAGACTGGTTGCCCTGGACAGGCCTAAAGAAGAGGATTACTTCTATGCCAATCCTTACGAATGCTTACAATCATCAGATAATGATTTGGTAAGGAGCACTTGAACAGATCAGTTTGGTGTTTTGACCTAGTATAACCAATGGCCAACGGTCAATGTGCTTCTGTGCACTTTCTATTCTTTGATGCGTTCTTTGACTCTGTCACCTAAAGAGTGAAAGATTCAGTTCCTGGGAACAGTTGTACAAATTCTAGGAGAACTAGACAAGGCAAAACCTTTTGGGTGTCTTATAGAGGATGAGCTTAAAGAGATTCATGCTTTATATAGAAAGAATGTGAATAATCAAGTTGATGTATAGAAGATCACCGGGGTGTCAGATTTATACGGGAGCTTGCCTCGCCAAATGGCGAAGAACTAGAAGGTGTGTTAGTGTTAGTTTCTGGAAAGGTAACTGCCCTCAACGCTTCATTCTGTATTTTTATCTCTGGCTCCTCTTTTGTGCTGTCATGTTTAACTATGGGAAACACTCATCATCTACATCAATTAATAATAATAATAATAATAATACACAGAAACACTGGATATTACTGATGTTGACTCTTCTGTCCATTTTTTTGTTCCATGTGCTTATTTGCCTATATAGTACTAAAATATATAGGAAATGGAATTATAGGTGAGTGGTGTGTTTGGTGGTAGTTTCGCTGTGTCATTAGGAAATTTGACCCGACAAAGGCAGATGGGGACCAGTTGGCCTGGCCATTTTATGAACTAAGGGTCTTAATATGGAGGCGTTTGCGTTTGATTGGATTAGAGGGAAGGGGATATTATTGTGGAATCTCCTTCCAGAAACTTTTAGCGTAATAAAAAAAATCAAATTTACAAAATTATCGAGTGCTTTCATTTGCTTGCAATCACGGGAGCCTAACCAGACTTACTGTGGGACATTTTCTAATAGGATACGTAAGCTTAAATATTAATTTTATTTATAATAATATTGATATATATATATAATTTATTATAATTAAAATGTTTTAATTTTATTTAGATGAGTCATTTTATGTTTAATAAAATTAATTTATTTAAATTAAATAATTTAATATCAACCTAGCAATAAAAAATTATAATTTTCTATATTTATATACAATAATATTAATATATATATATATAAATAATTTACTATCATTTTTATTTTTCATTTTAGGTAAAATATTAGTTTTAGTGCAAAAAATTAATTTATTTAAAGTAAATAATTTAAAATATTTAAGTATTATATTATAATGTAATAACACATATATATTGTATAATTAAAATTTTCTAATTTTATTTATATGTATAATAAATAATTAAATATTTTTAATTTAATATAGTTATATATAACTAAATAATTATATTATTTATAATTTTATTAAATAAAATAAATATTTTACATAATTAAAATTTATTTAAAAGTTAGTTAAAAAAATATACATAAATCAAATAATTTACTATAATTAATTTTTTTAAAAATTGTATGTACTATTATTATTTTATATTTAGTAAAATTATTTTATTTAAATTAAATAATTTAATATAATTATGTATAATTTATCAATTTATAATAAAATAAATATTTAATATAAATAGAACATTATAATTTTAGGCCTACCTTATTTTATTGTATTAATTGTAAATAATTTATTATAATATTTTTAATTGTATTTATAGTAACCATGTGTAATAAAATTAATTTATTTAAATTAAATAGTTTAATATAATTATGTATGATTTTATAATATATTAAGTTATATATAATATATATTTTCTATAATTAAAAATTGTAATTTTATGTAAAAAAATTTATATACAAAAATATTTGTTACTAAAATTATTTTTTTCAATTTATATATATTAGCTATTTTTTATTAATAAATTTAAGTTATGGAAATTAAATTATTTAGTATAATTATATACATATATAAATTTAGTAAATAATTTTTTAAATATACATGTATAAAAAATTTACTATAATTAAAATTTATTAATTTCATTTTAAAAACATACTATAATTAATTTTTTTAAAATTTTATTTAGAAAGTATTTTAGGTAAACAAAATAATTTACTATAATTAAAATATTATAATTTTATTATAAATATTAATTTTAAACTCTTTTTATGTAAACAAAAATATATCAGTTTTTCAATTTAGTGCAAAAAAAATTGCTTATGGCCCCTCCACGTTCATTCATCCGAGGACGATTAGATTCCTTTAAAAAAAGTTAGTCTGCCCGTGTTTTTATTCTTGGGCAAAAAAATCTCGATTCAAATGTGCAATTTTGGGCCAATTAAGCACTTATAACGATTCAGGCCCAAGCCCACTTCCGTGCAAACATCACTGGACTATGCGTTTCCTCTACCTCTAAATCGGATCAGACGAAAAAAGACAAAAATCAGATCAGGGGAGGAAGAACAAGAGGGAGGAAGAATTAGCAGTAAATCATTTATCCATGGCGGCCGAGGCCTCGATCTCCTACGTCCAGTCACTCCACGGGCAGCGCAACCTTCACGCCCATGCTCCCCTCCCCTCCTTCGAGGATCCTTACTGGTCCCCCCGCAGCCACCATCTCCACCACCAGCTCCACCACCATGACGGTCTCGGAGACATCCATGCAGAGTCGGATCCCTTCCTTCTGGAACCCTCCCTCGACTTCGGAGAGGTTTTCTATGATTCAGACTCGTCTGATCTGCTCTCCATCCGCGAGAGCCAGGCAAGTTTCGTCATGGATCTTTTCCAGCAACGCGTCGTGCAGTCGCATGCGGTCACTGTCATCGATGGAGGATCCTCCAATTCGATTCCTGGATCCTTCGAGGAGTTGAGCTTCGGGGTTATGAACGCTGGCGAGGTGGCCGAGATAGATAATCTGGAGGTAGATCTAGGCTTAGGGTTACCCGTGGAGAGGATTGAGAACGACCTGCCTTTTTTAGAGAACTTCTGTGATGGTGGGAATGATTATGATGATGGAGATGATATATTCTTCATCGAGAGCCAGGGTAGGGACTCCGGCTCGGATCCTGTTCCGTTTTCCGGATCTGACTCAGAGACAGTACCGGATTTCGGTGAGTGCATTCATTATGATGGCGACGGTGGGTTTGGTGAAGGTGTGGCTGGAGAGGAGAATGAAGATGATATGGCCAGCATCCATCTTTGTTGGGACTCTTTTCAACTGGAGGAGCGCATGGAGGCTGAGGCCTCTGAGGAATTTGAGTGGGAAGAAGTTGATGACCGTGTTGCTGAGGAGAGAGAGGTATTAAGCTTATGCGTTGATGAGTTAGGGTCAGGCTCAGTATCTGTTTCTTTGGTGCCAGCAGTCCATGTGGAGGAGGATGAAGGGAGTGTAGAGATGATAGGAGGCTCTGGGAACTTAGAATGGGAAGTCTTACTAAACACCCGCCATCCGGACTTGAACCCTGAATTATTGGGAACTGCAGAAGCAGAACCTTACTTTGATGACTATATTTATACTGCAGATCATGGTATGCTGATAGGGCAAGTCACGGAGGATGTTAATGCCGTGATGGGTAAGCCGCCAGCTTCAATTTCAGTGGTTGAGAATCTCCCTTTGGTGGTTGTGTGTAAGGAGGACGTGAAGAAGAATGAGAGTCTGTGTCCTGTTTGTAAGGACGAGTTTAAAGTTGGTGAGGCGGCATTGCAGCTTCCATGTGGACATCATTACCACTCTGATTGTATTATGACGTGGCTTGGTATGAGGAATACTTGCCCTGTTTGCAGGTACGAGTTGCCCACTGATGATGCCGACTATGAGAATTGGAGGAACAGAAGGGCATGAACAGAGGTGATTTTCAAGGTACATCTCTTGAAGGACACAGCAATCAGCTCAGCTTGTGCTTAAATATTCCTGGTTGGGTAGCATCCATCATGTTCCACGATGTTCCAAAATTTCTTTCTATAGCTAGGTGTCTGGAAAGGTGTTCCAGTCATATTGATTGTGGCGAATTCTGCTTGTGGAAATTTTTGCATAGATACATACTTGTATCTATGTTTATCATTAATGAACCGTAGTGTGTTCTTGCGCATGGTTCTCTTTCAAGAGCCTTTTCCAATATCCAAGAGTTTGTTTCCCATGCTTGTATATGCTTATGTTGAGTATTGTAATTGTTAGATGTCTTTCCTTGTATGGTTTTAGGAATTCTTATCAAGTATTTTGGCGAACAACTACTAATGGGGTTCAAGTTGGTTAGATATCTCACTCTTCCCATATGTATTTTCTGGAATTATTATTCAGTATATAGTTCTTAAACGGGGATTCCATTGTTGGAGTGCTTCTTAAAATCATTCATTCCAAATGGAGGAGACCCATTTTCTCAGGAAAATTTCCATACTTGTGATTGTTTGTTTGATAGTCGCTGAGTTGCAGAGATTGCCCGAATGCTTGCTTGAAGTCAGAATATTGTCACCCTGAGATTGTAATTGGCCAAGGACCAAGGTGCAAACGCCATAAAATGAATAGTAGGTTTTTAAGTTAGCCGAATTTGCTGTTGAGATGCTTTTGTAGCGATAAGAATTGTTCATGCTCTGAATTTTTGTTGCCGAGTGTTGGAACTTGAGGATGTATGGACGTGCAAGCCACATTGCAATGGCCAAAACCTCCCAATGTTTTGATTAAATTTTTAGAGCTAAAGATAAATTCAGGGATTAAAGGATTTGCTTACTTACATTGGATAAACTGGAAATTTCATATTTTAAATGGTATCCAGAGTATAGAATGGATCACATCCGAGATTGACCTGCCTGCCAACAACAAACGCTTACTTGACATCTCGAGGAAGAATGCTGACGTCGCGTGGCGGATCTTACCGTCGGGTCGGTGAAAGAGGCGTTCTAGGTCGCGTGTCGAGCTGACCCGGTGCTCTACGAGTCAAACTCGCCAGCCAGCCAGCCAGCCTACTTGGACTACTTCCCACGTATTCATAGTCTGCCGGGAAGCTTCTCTCTCCTTTTTTCACATGGATTTACCGCCACTACTCTTCTGTTCCTCTTTATGTCCGAGCAGAGGTTCTTGGTCCATTAACTTCCCCCAAATTGAGAGACTGAACCTGAAGATTGGAGAGAGACTCAAAGGAGCTTGACGGCGATGCCGGTTGATTGGGAATCGGAGTCGTACCCAGCTATCGGAGACTTGAAAGCACTCCCTCTCTTCGCTCTGTTCTTCCCAGCTCTCCGTCTTCTCCTGGACACGTTTATATTCGAGGCAGAATCCAATCCCCATAAGTTAGACGCTTATTTCGATTTTGCTTCATTAGATGATGTATTGCTTCAGTGGAAGCAAGATTGTTGGCATGGTTGGCTTGCCCTAGCTTATTCCTGGCGCCAATTTGCTGGTGGTGGTTGCTAAGAAGGAAGAGTACTTGTCTAGTATTACATGACATATTGAATATAAAATATCTAGTTACCCAAGGCTTGCCTGCCTGCCTGCCGTGTGAGTTCTTCAAGCTAGCTGCATTACCTCTTGCCCACTCACTGTTGATGCTATGATTTGTTGCAGGGTTCAGCGCGGCGGCTGATCTTTGGAGAGGGTCATGCCAAGCTGGACATGAGGGCGGCTGATAGGAGGAAGAAGATCAACAAATTCAGGGAGTCCGCGTGGAAATGCCTCTATTTTCTATCGGCTGAAATTCTGGCCATCGCTGTCTCCTACAATGAACCATGGTTCACTGATACCAAGTACTTCTGGGTGGGACCAGGAGATCAAACATGGCCGGATTTGAAGATGAAGTAAGCGGTTGATTCAATCATACCCTCCCAACACAAACTCGAAACTAATATTGATTCTTCAACATTTGCGGTCTGGTCTGGTCTCTTATTCGACTGGATTCTCTTTTGTTATGGCAAGGTTGAAGTTGAAGGGCCTCTATATGTATGCTGCTGGGTTCTACACATATTCCATATTTGCACTAATCTTCTGGGAAACGAGGCGATCCGATCTTTTGGTCTCCATGGCCCATCATGTGGCATCGGTCCTCCTCCTTGTCCTGTCCTATGTGTTCAGGTGAGATTGACTATTCTCCTCAGTGCTTGTGATTTCAGTCTGTAAAGGAATTAATAGCACTATATCATCATCGGCTACTATATTTTTCAGATTTGCTCGTGTTGGATCGATTGTCCTAGCCCTCCATGATGCAACCGATGTTTTCCTAGAAGTGGCAAAGATGTCCAAGTACAGCGGCTATCAGTCTTTGGCCGACTTTTTCTTTGCACTTTTCGTGATATTTTTCACTTTGCTCCGCATCATCTGCTACCCCTTTTGGGTTCTCCGCAGCACAAGGTTGGCTTTTAAGGGACCTGTTTGCATATTTGACAATTACATGAACTTAAGCACCATCATGTCACCAGGTTAAAGGGGTTCTGAAAGTTGATCGTGTCTTGGAACTGAGATTGCAGTTACGAGGTTCTTCAGACTTTTGTTGCGGTGAAGCACAAGGTGAATGGAACTGTACACTACTACCTGTTCAACACGCTTCTCTTCTGCTTGCTGATCATAAATCTGTACTGGTGGATGCTAATGTGCGTCATGTTGGTAAGGCTGTTCCGTGCAGGCCACGTCAGTGATGATGTTCGATCAGGTGAGCCCCCAATATTAACAAATCATCACTTCATGGCGGATTCTCATGTTTTTTCTTACTACCTATCCTATGTTGTATATTCAGATTCTGAAGGGGAAGACGACCACCAAGATTAGTTCATAGGAAGAAAAACATTTACTTCTGGGAAAGTTTTTAGAACCAGAAAGGGAACAAACAGTATCATCCTTCTCCCTCAAACATACTTTCAATGTAATATTTAGGAATAAGTAAGCTTCTATATTATATACAAAGGGCCTTACCCCTCACTTGTACATACACAATTTATTTTTTCAGAAAGGAAAAAAGAGTAGTCCTGCATATTCATAAATTCTCTCTTGTTCTTATTGCTCTCAATAAATAAGAGAAAAAGGTATTCTAAATATAATATAAAATATTTAAAAACTTGTAAAAAATAAGTAATAATAAATGAAAACTTTTCGTCAATTATGTCCGTTGTTGGGAGTTTAGTCCACTCTTATACTGCTATCAACTTCTCTATTTTACAGAGTGAAACCATTCTTATCATCCATCTTCTTTTCTACTCAAAATATTAATATTAAATTTATTTTTTTTATTAACACATATAATATTAAAAAAAACATGTCTTTCAAACACACGGAATATTTATGAAATGTCACGTATTCTTAAAATATCCCTTTGTTGGGGTTCTTATTATTTATTGAATCATTATTCGAGTTACTGTTTGTTTTTCAGAAGTTTGTACACTTTTAAAAATGGTTTCCGTCAAAATGTATCGTTCATTCACAATTTAAAATCGTCTTAATCGAGTGTTTGTTTATAATATAAAAACGTATAACTGTTCTCGCATGCCTAGTCATATAACTACCGGGGTCTAGTATAGTAGAAATAATACTTCTCTTATTTCATTTGGTTTTCAGAGAGTATGTAAGTGAATCACCTAATTCTCTCATGAGGTGGCATAATCTCGCTATGCACAATTCAATAATACAAATAAGAATAAATAAACATTATCTTATTTTCTAGTCAATTTGTAATCATCCATTTAACTAAATGCTAAAAAATATAATTAAAAACTTATAAAAATTATAGTCATCTTACCCATTGTGTAAAAAGTACTTCGATTAAATCTGTATTTAATAAGATATAGGATTACTAATCATATGGAATACCTTTAATCATATAACATCTTTTATTGTAATTAGTGTACTCGATATTCACCTAATACTAATTAATTAGGGAGTGACATGTGTACATAGTCAACGTTATTAAAGGAAAACCTCGTAATGTCAAAAAAATTTTGATTAATCAAACGTTGACACGTGTAGGTATTGACATAATAGTTCAAGTGGAAAAACTAATAAATTTAAATTAATAAGTCATGTGTAATGGTTAAGGGGGCATAAATTAGGTTAGCGGCCAAGTCGATTTAGGCAACCACTGAGAGGCCGTCACGTGTACAGTCAACGTGTAAATGAGTGACTTGAACACTAAGTGAGAAGTCGCGTAAATGACAGCATCCAATCATAACGTGACACGTGACACGTGCGAAACTGGCACAGGCGCACTCATATTGTCATCTTTAACCTTTGAACGGGTAGAAAAGTCAATAAATCCTTCCGACATCGCTTTTAATAAGAGAATTTATGGTCGACCAATAAATTAATGAATGAAACGGTTAGTACTCGAGCTCCCATGATGTCCTAATGTCAGTCAATTCTTCTCATTAAATTGTTAACTCACCCCACAATAGCCGTGCATGATATTTGAAACAATAAAAGAAGACTTTTGGCAGTAAACACAAAACATGAGGTACATGACTTGTATGAGATTCATACAGTTACTTTTTCTAGATTTTTATAAGTATGTTTTTAAAATTAATTATATATTTATTCTAAGTTTTACTTATATGAGGACTACGATAATAACAATATCCACTGAGAGGGGTGAAAAGTTGCTCACAAGTTCTGATTGAATAAATCGGATTAGAGCGTGATAATCTTCCTATCGGTTCATTGAAATTCCCTTATAAAAATAGACTTTTTAGTTTTTCGGTAAACAGACTTTCAAGTTTGAGCCTGAGTAAAACAAGGCGCGAGTGAAGTCTGGCCCTAATCCAAATCATTTCTGGGAGTGTTCCCTACAGGATGAAACTCACATCGAAGTACAACAATGATCAAGGTGCCACCAGCGTGACGTAAAAACAAAGCACTTCCCTGGTGGCCAAATCAATTGGGAAAAGTGTGTCGAGCTCTCCAGCATCTCCTTCTTCATAGTTTGTGGTCGAGCAAGATCTGCTGAGGTAAGTCCTAACCTTAGCTTTTTATTTTTTTTTCCTTAGAATTTTCTTATCAGTTTTAAAAGGGTAATTTAGCCAGATTTTTAGACGACTCTAGTGGATGATTAGGGTAGGGCCAAGTCCAATGAGGTGACCCCGACCAACTCGTTGTCGCCAACGAGATTCTAGCAAATTGTGCAAACAATGCAATTTTTTGGTAAAGGTTCAATTAGAGGCTAAACTAGACCAAATTGGTTTGTTCAAAGTGTGGAATGATCCTAAAGAGGAAATAAGAGAAGTTATAGGACAAATTTGAAGGATTTAGGATGAGAATTGATCAAACTCAAATGGGTGTAATGTTGCAAAAGAGTAGTAGGTTGATGAACCTAAATATAATTAGTGGATATTTGGGGACCCAATGGAGCAATTAGAATAGTTAGAAGCCCTAAGGATATAAATTTTGATATAAGAACATAAATAAAATGCAAAAGGAACTTAGGAATCGAAAGACGAGAAATAAAGGGATCGAGAAACGATGTCAGGAAGTACCGATTTAACATAATTGAAATGCTTAATTTAAGTATTGATTTGGTATTATAATGTTAAAGTTGAACATATGATAAAACGTGAATCAAGGTAAAATGTACCGAGGAAGTTGAATGCTAGTAGAGATAAGTGGAGTTATGATTATGGTATTAGATTCTACATGACCAATATTATATTTTCTACTTATTTTTAATTGTTTATATTGTGTTTTTATAATTGCTCACTTGAAATTAGGTTAGTGTGGAAACATTAAACTAAGTTTTTATAAAACATGTGGTTCAACCCATATTTTAGAACATAGGCCTACTGAAAGATAGATTTTGGCCCATATTTTGAAATATGGAGCTATTACTTGTATTTTGGAACATGGGATTACCCCTTGTATTTTATAAAACATAGACATCTACTCTTATTTGGAAAATAGGACTATAACCCGTATTTTGTGAAAAATGATTTTTGGCTCATATTTTACAAAGTAATACTATAATAGTATTTTGTAAAATAAAGCATTTGACCATATTTTCAAAACAGTGGCTATAACTCCTGTTTCATGAATTAGGAGATTTGACCCACATCATTTTTTTAAATGAGATTATAATCGATCAGGTGAAAATAGTGACCTTAATCCATATTTTTTTGTATATTTTTGAGATATTTTTTATAACTTAATTAATGAAATATGATATATATTTAGAGGGTTCGCCATATAGAATATTAATCTCTATGTTATTGTATACTTGTTGTAGGGTAGAGTTGTTGGTTGAAAGTCAACCTTTGTGGCATCTCGGATATATTGTTATATATTACTTTGTTTGTAGCGAATGTACGTGTATGGAGGGGTAGTGTTTTTATTCCATATATACAAGATATTGATTAGGCGATGGTTGGAAAAGGTCGTATTATTCCTAATGAGTCAATGTTCCATACCTTAGAGGAAACTAGAGAGCTCTCTTCCTAACATGGTTCAATGAAGACACTAAAGAGCTGTTAAAATAAGTCATATGTTCCCACTGCTATGTTGTAACTCTGATAAGTGGAGGAGTTTCGTTCTCTTGATAAGTATAATTAAGAAAATTAAACATGTCTTGAATGATAAAAACTTTAAAAATAATTTATACTCAATGTTAATATTTTAGTAGAAGTTGTGTTGGCACCCTAAATTGAGTTTTACCACAAACCTCTCTCTACTACCCTATTTTAAGTATTGTTTAATTTGATCTAAAAAATCTCGAAAAAGAAATGGTACAAAATTAATGGTAAGTTATCTCGATGATAACTATAGAAATCTTTTAGTAAATAGATTATTTTTTAGTTATGAATTATTTTTATCAATAATATTTTGAATATAAAATTTATTTAAAATATTTAAAATTTTACTTAAATAAATTGTTTGTTGTGTTTTACATGTCTTACAGACTTTTCTCGTAGATATTACAATAATGAGGGTGTTATTATTTTAGTGTTGGAGTAGGTAACGGTTGTGACACTCGATTGAAATCAATCATTTTTTTTTGCTTAAATTTATAATATTATCGAAATTACTAGAGACGACAAGCTACTTAAACACAACTAACTTTCACTTTGATTGGAGGTTGGTCGTTTTTTGGAGGGTGTACAGTAGCCACATGGGAGGATAGTCCACATCTTCAGGATGATGCGGAAGGTTTCTCTGGTTTTTCATGTCATTGAAGGGATGGAAATAGCCATATGAACTGATATTATATTTTTGGGTTGTCATAGAATGTTACTATTTTATTTCGTTGGCGTCTCTCGTTGTCGTTGGACCCGCCAATATCACCATCGAATAAAGTAGTCGAGGTGGATCTATAGACACCAAGAAGGGAATTATTTGGTGGTTTGAATAGAACACCAGCCAAATGGGTGGCACACGAGAAGAAGGAAAAAAAAGGGATGGGCCATGGGTCTGATATGTGCGGTTCGTCTAGCTGAACTTTTAATTAATACGATTGAATTTTTTATTTAATTTGATTAATTTTTTATTCAATTAGATTTAATTTCAATTATGATTTTATCCAAATTTTGATATAATTTCTTATTTATAATTGAATTTAAATTAAATAATTTTTAATTTTTAATTTTAAAAAAATAAGATATTTTAATGAGTAGTTTAAATTTGCATGACTAATTTCTAAATTTTTTATTTAAATTAATTGATAATTTATTCAATTTTGTTTAATTCAGTTTTAGTTTCTACTTTTGTTTCAATATAAGAGATAATGGTGTTAAATTTGATGTGAAGATTTACTAGAGCAATAGATATAAGTTACGTAATAATATATAATGAGAAATGTTATTTTTATATAATTAAAAAATTAATTTTTAAGTAAATATAAGTTTAACTACAATAAATTCTCACACATTATTACAATAAGTGTAATTTATTTTCTCATCTACTTTTATTATATAATTAATTATAAAAAAAATATCTGGTTTAATTTCATTATTTATACTTGTATTATATTTATTTTACATAATATATTTATATAATATTAAAATAATAATACTCGACTTATATACTGTTATTAAAATTCGAGTTTAAAAATTATATACAACAAATGTATTTAAATGTTATTTAAGGGAGAATATAATTTTATATTAAAAAAATAAAAATTATTATTAATTTATAATATTAAAAAAATTATAATATTTATAAATTATTTTTAATTAAATATAAATTCAACCGTTAATAAGCACATGCGTAACATACTTAAGATTACCTATATTCTTTTTTCTCCATTAGCAGCCTTACATTTCGCCATATATATATATGAGATGATACGGATATATGTGTAAGAACTTGAATTGTATGTCAACAAGATGTGTAAAAACTTGAATCATGTGTCAACAAGATAAGTTGAAATTGAAGTTGACCTCTAGAGCTACTAATAATACTTAGCATCCATGAAAAAGTTTCTTGGTCGACGTCGAAATTGCCATGAACGGTTGTTCATAAGGCATGTGCCAAGTACTCACACGATTATGATCATCGAGTTGATAGATTTGACAGCATCACCACAAGCATGCATCCCTAAATGGACGGTGCAAAGAGGGTAAATATATTTTTGGAGTTGTAATTAAGGTACTATTATCAACTGTGTAATATGATTGAGCGAAATTGTTTGATATTTCACAACTTAGCTCCAACTTGCCAGGAACTGAACCAGTGGGTCGAAGTTAATTTGTGATCGTGACAAGACAACAATCGCTCACTCCAAGCACGACTGCAACATGCTACCAAGGGAGTAGTTTGATACCCTACAAGGTTGCCAAATATTGACAAGAGAATGTCATTGCTAGGTCTTATCTTGACAACAAGTGTCGCGACATTGAATACCAAGTGACCAGATTATGGTCAATATGCACCATATTTTATGGTACAAGGATATCTATAAAGGCTTGGATCAGAAATAGGACACTTCAAGGTTTTCAAATTGGTGGGCAAAGTGACTTACCAAGTGGAGCTTTCAAAGAACCTCAAAGCTGATTCAGTGTTACACGCAAGTTTATTAAAAATTACTGTATGAATGAGAAGCATCCTAATCACGTTGAATTCATCCCAGCAGATAGAGTTGTAATGAAATAGTATTGCAAACCAATGCGGGAGTGTACTTGCTCAGATCAAATGGATTACTGTATAATGATGCAATTTGAAAGTCAGTCGAAATATATTACACTGCTAAGATATGACATTCAGAACTTGTCTCCTTTTTTTCTTACGGGATAACTAAGATATGACACTTTGGATTGAGGAAAATCAATCCCAATCCGCATCCCGTAACTATCCTCCACGTTTTGTTATGAATAAAACAAGATATGATATTTTTTTTTAATGGAATAAGATTGAAGAAACTGATTTCTTGGCTGACAGAGATGTAAATAGATCATAGTAAAATGATATTGAGATCCTCTTAAAACTCCAAATTCAAAGTAGATTTCCCACACCACTCATTGAACTACAGATCTTTTTATCCAAAAATTGAATTAAAATTTGGCTGCAGAAAGAAAATTCATTAGACTGTTCCTAAAACTCACTTGAGAAAAGTACATCCAAGGAACAAGAAGACATACGCAACCAATGAGGTTAGAAGCTCGAGAGTCCAAGTGGGTTGTAGGATGGCCGTGGGGACCATAGGTACGACGATGGAGCCGCATACCCACCCAGTCACCAGAGATGCAAGCCTGAAACGAAGAAAATGAACCATAGATGAGAAAATGTCCAAAAAAGTATCTTCCAAATTTATGGAGGTGTTAAGAAACCCGGGGGTGGTTTTTCCAGGGTTTCAGCCAAAAAGGTAGGGAAAAGCCTCACCCTATAGCAAAGGCCCTGCCCAAGCTCTTAGTCTTCTCATTCAAGAAATATATGCAAGCTGCTAAAGAAACCGCCACCTGCCAACAATAAACTAATATGGAATGAGAAGTAGTAATTTGATCGCTCATCTAATAAACTTATAAGCATAACAGAATTTAATTATCATCCGGCCATGGAAGAAGAAGAGGAAACAATTTAAACTAACAGAATGCTATACAGGAATTTGCATGGATCACATAAGGGAGATCCCAATCATGAGTTGGGGCCTAATATTTGGAAAACACCTTCCATGATAGACCTTAAAGTAAATTCCTCTTATCACACAATGGAATTTAATGGATCAATTAACTAGACACATGAAAATATTGGCTGTTCATGGCCTGGACTCTTTGTTATCATGCAAAGAGAGAGAGAGAGAGAGTGTGCAGATCTCCATAGTCCCAATAATCCCGTCCAATTTACCCAACTAAATAACTCAATGATGAGTTTTTTTATGTGTGGGTTACCTTCATTGATCCTCCTCCCATCCAGTCCATTAATTCTCATCCTTTCATTTGATCAGAACATATTCAGAAACCAATGGCATGACAATAATATGTGCCCACAACAGGTAACCAATTCAGATATAAAGGCATCATCATCCAAAATAAAAAAAACAAATCAGTTAACAAATAAAGAGGGCCATAAATGAAAACGAACCTGAAATGCAGGTCCACCATCTGCAGAATTCATAATGCTCCATCCACCCATGAACGCGAATAGGAATAATCTTCTGAAAATGACATCAGTAGGTGGGAGCTCCACAAAATTGAGTAAATTCTTGACCCAGGGAGGGGACTCCTCGACCTTCTTCTTCAACCTGCTCTTCAAATTAATCTTTGTTTTCTTTCTCAGCTGAAAGCTGACCATCAGCAGTTTCTCAAAAGCTGCTTCAATTGATTCTTCACTTCTCTC
This sequence comes from Trapa incisa, assembly GCA_030064435.1. Lineage (NCBI taxonomy): Eukaryota > Viridiplantae > Streptophyta > Magnoliopsida > Myrtales > Lythraceae > Trapa > Trapa incisa. The sequence goes on along the minus strand of CM057770.1, from coordinate 2,539,558 downwards.
ATGTCCAGCATACTGTTGAAGGAGAAAATTCCGAGATCCCCAAATTTCTTCCTCAGATGCACTAGAGCTTATGCCAAGGCGTTTATAGGGATCCCACACATTGATACGAGGAAATGTAGGAACATTACCTATAAGATGTTAAGATTAAAAAAACATATAAATCTCAAGGCAGCAACATAATGGGCATAAGGGAATGGTCGACATGAATGTGTAAGATCGCCTTTGCTGATTGTCACATGTCTTGTAATGCAATTTCTAGCAGGATAAATTATAACATAATCTCATAGCTACCCATTCAAATTCCTAGTCCTGACTCTTTTATCAGGGGAAATGTGACCAACAACATTATCCACAAAGTGAGCATAGCCTCAACCGTGCAGAAAAACTAGTAGGATTGGTATAACAGTAGCAGGAAATTTTTCGCCTCAAGAACAGAGTGTAGTCATAACATCATTAATAGAGAACCAAAATCAAGGTAATCATTAAGAAGCAGGAAAAGCCCAGGCTTGCATAAAATCGAAAACAGCTCTAGGTAGAAATATCTGGCGGGTACCTTCAACCGCACACCTAGGCCCCTTAGCAGCAGCAGTAGCAACCGAATTCGCCGGCTTCGAATTTGTTCCAGTTGAGCTGCACGTACACGGGAAAAGAAATACATCTTAATAATCTAGGTAAAGCATCCATTAATCCACTATATCCATAAATACAATCAAAACATCACATCCAGGGAGAGAGGAGAGGGGATTACAGCTTTTGGCCGAGGAAAGGAGTGGAGAAATGAGGGCTTGAGATGGAGAGCGCAGCCATTTTATCGAGTCGAGGCGAGTGATTAAACACGGTGAAACCCTAATTCGACCAGAATCCTGCCATGAAACTGGATGGATTGTGTTGTGGCAGCGGTGAGTCCAACCACATCGGTCAGGTAGTAAGACTGGACGGAACCCCACGCAGAGAGGGCTAATGGATTGGTATCCCTCTAAAGACTAAATAGCTCATATTCTATCATGTACCCTAATGCGCACTGCGCACCCCCTAAAGGTCTTTTAAACCTTTTCTTCAATTTAGCTTATATGCGTAATAATATTATATATTGGCTAAATTATACTTCATAATATTTTACGAAAATTAATAATTTGATATTATTTTTTTATGGTGAGGGTACATTAGGTATAGGATAAGCTATTATCGAGGAAAATAAGGTATATTTATTTGTATATATTGAGAATATAATATTAAATTAAATTAAATAAAAATATATATTATACATAAATTTACAGTATTTATAATTTATAATTTTTAAATAAATATAGTGAAAATTATTTATAGATAAATAATAAGTTATTATCATATCAAATGTATCACAAGTAATTTACTTGTTTTTTATCCAATTATATAGAAAAAATATTAAAAATAATAACTGAATTTTAAATAATTATTAAGTGTAAATTTAAAATTACAAGTAGAAAGTATGTTTAAATTGCTAAACACTTCATAAATTCATAGATAGATGGGTTTGTTTGTTACATCTATTTGCATTGGATATCAGCTATATATATATATATATATATATATGTAATCTACCCTCTTCAAAGTGCTAAGTATACCCAAATCTGTCAAACCAAACAGCTCAAAACAGACTCAACGTTTCACAATGACCCAATTTCAAACACGCCAGCCCTCCATTTTCAAGTATGTTCTTCTTCAGCCACTCCTCAAGGAACCCTCTTGCACATTAGCATTGATCAAACACCCGTCTATGTAGATAGTTTATGAGACTGAAAGGAAAACTTGAGACTGATTGAAATTGATCAAACAACTAAATGAGATGGACTAGAGAGCATCATATTCATCTAGTCTATGCTGAAGAATACAGAACCAGACAAGCCAATTCTTTTAACAAACCCGGAATTGCAGGAGGTACTCGGAACCTGGAAGCAGCCTTGTGCCGGTTCCTAACCTTCCAACTGAAGCAGGGATAATTCGGGATGGTGGAAGAACCTCGACAAGGGTGAAATTATAGGAATCGGTCCCTAGCCGGCTCTGCAACCATCCGTTTCTTCCCGAGAATCCATCTATTACAGCCCAGCAGTTCTTGAAGCCGAGACTTGTCAGTGGTACTTGCAACAGTTTTTGCTGAATCAGAGAACCTGAAGCGTTTTCAAAGACCCTCAGTGATCAACAAGGAGAGTATAATGTGATGAACTCTCTTTCCACGTACATTGTTACAAACCAGAGTTTGCATCAGACACTAATGAACCTAGCTCATTAAACCATATTCCCCTACCTAGGCCAAGCACAATCACATAATATATGTTCCACAATCTTCCATAAAATAGAAAGAAAATTTAGGATATTGTGAACAGGAATAAAGGGGTCTGTGATTCTGCTCTGCTCAGGATGGCATGCGTCCGTTCTTCAACCCATTTGGGTCAGCCAGTCTGAACAGTGACGCCATTGTCTCCTGTTGCTTTACTCATCAAAAGTGACAATACTAGTACTACACACAGCACACAAACACACACGCACTATCTCATCATCCGAGGTTCTTGCTAGTCAAAACTTGATCAATTAGCATATTCTCTTTTTTGGGTATAAATCAACTTATGTTTCAAAATTATTGCCCTGGTTAATTTCTTTTTTCTATTATATTAGAACAATTGTACACCCAAAAGAGATATAAATAATAATAACGAACAAGGGGGTAGCACGACCTGAAGCAAATGTAAAATTTTTAGTTATTTGATGAAATGTTATATTATTAGATTACATATTGTACTGCACTGCATTGCTGAATTGATTGATTCATTTTTTATCGACATAACTTGGCCGAGTCTTTTACTATTAAGTAAATGTGAATTCAACCCCCAACCATTTAGATTAAGGGTGACTAAAAAAAAATGTCCTCATATGCAGAAAAAAAAAGTATGCAGAGCCTCATGCAATGTGCAGAAGTAGGGGAAATAATACCCTATATTAAAAAAATGAGATCACACATAACAAGATCAGCAAAAGAAACGTTGATTGATGCTGATAGGCCTTGAAGATGGAAAGTGAAATAACACTAGCAATGTCTACCCTCCCCTCTCCTCTCCTCTCCTCTCCTCTGCTACCTCCTTCAGTCAGTCAGTCAGCTTCCTTGTAGCTTTCACCGGTCTCAAAAATCTCTCTTCCTGATTCTGACTAGAGCAAAGATGGTGGTGGGGGCAACGGCAACGGCAACGGAAATGCCTTGTGTTTCTTTTGTCAGGACTCACTTTCTTACGCTTGGCCATGCTGCATAGCGCATGTCAAAAAGTAAAACTGAAATTAAAGGGAGAGCAAGAAATACCACCCCACATAATAATGGCACTCTCTCTTTAGCCTTAAGGCTGTGTAAGCAACCTGGGATCCAATCATACTATTGATCATAATCTAGCTGAAGTCATACCCAGTCGATTCAATGCTTGTGCTTATCAAGCTCCAACATTTCTAAAATGGGTGTCCTCCATCATGGATGTAACATGTTTTTTTTGGTATCATAAAGTTACCGTTTTAAACCGGGTCGGGTCTATTCCCCCATTAACCCACATACACCTGACCAAACTTGAGTGACCCGACTACCCCTAATACGTCTTCATTCCTATAAACAAAATATGTTGTAAAATATTATGTAATTGCCCAATTTAAGTAAATGTCTTTATTTATCCAATCACACACAAATGTTTCATTAATATCTCAATTAAAAAAATATTTATAAAAATTGAGTTATTAATAAAGTTTGTATTTGTAAATTAAATTATTAATGAATATTGGTTTTAGTCCAAATAAAGTATACGGAACCTCAGGTAGTATGCATTTATTTTGGCTAAAACAAGTGAATTGATGAAGATGGGACCTACGGGCAAGCAAAAAGAAAGAGAAGGGGATAAAAATACACAGACTACATTCTAGTCCTCTTGGGATTTGCTCACCTTTCACAGCACACACTCTCTCCTTCTCTCTCTCTAGCTCACTCCCATGAAGGAATCAATGGTGTTTGATAGGAGCTCCTCTCAGGATTTCTCTTCCAAGAGACACTTCCATTGGACAAAGAAGGTCAGCTCCGAGGAAGACGAAGCTGCAGGAGACACAACAGCACCAACTGCAGCAGGCAGGAAGAAGACATCCATCAAGCAAGCCAGCGCCGCCGCCCCCTCTCTCTCCCCCGCTCTTAAGAAGAAGCTCCAGGCCGTCGCCGTCACGAGGCTCCGCTCCGTCCTGTCCGCCGCCTTCAGAACCCGCTCCGGCTCTCCTCTCGGCCTCGGGACTAGGGTCGTCGGAACCCTCTTCGGCAACCGGAAAGGCCACGTCCACTTCGCCCTGCAGAAGGACCCGGCCGCCCCGCCGGCCCTACTTGTTGAGCTCGCCTCGCCAATAAGCGGTCTTGTCAGAGAGATGACGTCAGGCCTCGTCAGGATCTCCCTTGAGTCCGACAAGGCTTCCGACCCGCCCCAGAAGCGGCTGCTCGAGGAACCGCTGTGGCGGGCCTACTGCAACGGTAAGAGGTGCGGCTTCGCGGCCCGCCTCGAATGCGAGCCCCGGGAGTGGAAGGTCCTCAAGGCCGTCGAGATGATTTCCACCGGCGCGGGGGTACTTCCGGCTGCTGGCGACGATGACCCTGACCACGACGGGGAGATCATGTACATGAGGGCCAAGTTCGAGCGGATCGTCGGGTCCCGAGACTGCGAGGCCTTCTACATGATGAACCCTGACCGGAACGGTTCGCCGGAGCTTAGTGTCTACCTCCTCAGACTCTGAATATCAACCCTCATCCGGTCGGTCGCCGGTGCTTTCGGCCCATGATGTTCAATCAATACGAGTGGGGAAACTTTGTTTAATTCCATTCCAGTCCTCCTTTTTGTTTTATTTTAGATTTCTCATTGTTCTCTATGCGGAGAGAATGGTAAGTGGGGCTTACTTGAATCATAACGGGGCATATTATCAGTAGTACACTATAAACTACAAGAGTGGGTAGGGTTGGTTGTGGGGGTATATATGAATAGTTTTGTACCCTATTTTCAATTATTGAGAAAAGTTGGGTGTGCGTGCAAAAAGCAATGATTGTTCTAGCATTGCTCTTTATCTTTTTGTGCCCATGTATCTCACTTTATATCATTTCTAGTCATTCAGCAACCAATGATAGTAAATCAGCCCTATAAAAAATTTTATCGAATCCTCAGTGCGTCAATATGCTGCAGCGTAGTTAGTTATAGGAGGATAATAAGGCAAGACTTATTTCATTTCACAGCATTCTAACTCGTTCAGGCCAAGGATTTGGATTTTGGCCACATTTCTAGATACTCGGGCTAGCTAGCTAGCTACAGACTTTAGCAAGTCATTCGAGCTCATAGGAGAGGAGAGGAGAGGAGAGTCAGCTGATGCAGCCAATCATTGCATTGGTCAATCCAAGTGGGTTGATCCCTAGCCATTCATTTTTTTAAAAGTTCTCATTATGGATCTCATCAACAGGTCCATGTGGTATGCTACACCCTACACACACATCAAAGAAAAATCAAAATTGGTCAATCATCACTTATATTCATTCTTCTTGGATACCCTCTAAATTTACTCGCTTTTGATGATCGTTTAGACATCATAAATTGCAATTCTAGAAAAAAAAATATGAATGTCAGTGAATATGACATATTTGGGAAGTCGAAATTAGGACACTTTTTTGCCCTTTTGACTGCTTTCTCTACTATGGCTCATTTTTTTGGAACATGCTCTTGTAATCAATCCCCACTCACAATAAGCAAGCGGCTGCACTGTTACCATTCCAAGTAAAGTAAAGCTTATCGCTTTTACATTGAGATTGTGCCCAATACAAAATCATCACACTAGCACGACTGCTACTTACATGAAAGATGCAAAACTTGGTGGCTGGCTAAGTTCATTATTTTGTGCAAAAGCTGTACATGGAAAATGCTATAATTTATTACAAGTGAACCTGTTTGTAAGGTTATTGTAAGGTCGGTTAACCCTCGTAGGTTATAAGTGCCTCTGTGCTTAGGTAACACAGTCAAGATCATCTCAGGTATGCATTGAGGGGCTGACTCAAACTAAGGTTCCCTTTTGGGCAAAAGAATAGTTTCTTAGATTCCGTTTTGGTCAGTGGGTTTCACGTAAACTTTCTTCTAATGGGAAATAGAAGAAGCTAAGGCACTGTTAACAAATGGGGTCAGACAATTGTAGTACTGAGATGGGATATGAAGTGACACTCCTCCTATGATCACAAGTCACCAAAGATTGCGGCTTCCTGTCTGCAGCTGTTCCCTACTTTATAGCCCCAGTTAACAGTCAGTACTTAATATCGCTAGCTACTGTTTTTTCGTAAGACTTCATATTTTTTAAGGAAATAGAGGGAAAATCCTAACAAAATACATGGTTTGGTTTGGAAGAGTGCACCACCAAAAAAAAAAAGTATGCAAGATACTGTAGTTAGACTGCCCAAGTTCATGAGCATCTATCTCTATTGTAGTTATGACTAATAATCCAACTACAAGAGAAGCGTTCAAAGCTGCATAAAATTGCCATAATATTAATCTTGATAGGCTTTAGCTCCAAGTATGGATAATTTCCACCGTTAATCTCAATGGTTAGAACTCAGGAGTCGGATTGAAGCTCTATGTGATTCCATCCCTCTTTGAAGGCCATTGAAGAAGCTAGCAGGAGAGGAGAGCTGGATTTAATCATTACGTAGTGCAGCCCATCATTTTTCTTAGGTTAACAGAGTTTTACCCAAACTGAGTGATGGGTTACTTGCTTGCTGGCCCAGAAGAGTTTCTTGATGATTATGATTTGATCAACCTTATTACATATGATCTCAAGTAACTTTAATCTATACATAATATATATGAAAATTGAGTTTAGAACAACAATTCTCCTTACCCAAGATAGATTTCTAGCTTTCTATAATGATACTTTACCATTAATCTTTTTCCAAAATGAAACTGAAATATTTTTTTTTTGATGCCAAACAATAATGGACTTTCCAAATAGTTTGTATTCATATTTAGCCTTTTATCATTGAAATTTGTTTTGGTATGACTTTTTATAATTTTGTTCTCTTTGAAAAAAATACATCATTAGAGTTTGCAATGAAATCAGTGGACTCGCGACCCAATTGACTCTACCGGGATATATGGTCGGGTCTCCGGTTCCGCCGGGTCAAATCAAACCAAAGCATTCCAGAACTGACGCAGGTACTGCCGAGTATAAATCGAATTGGACCTTTGTATCCGGAACCCGAATCGGGTACCCGATCCAAATCGAAACTGATGTATAAATCCGAACCGAATCGGACCCGAGCGACCCACATCGGATATCGCTCGGTTGAATGGAACGGGATACGGTCGGGTTGTCCGGGTCCCAAGCGAATCAGTTGATGACTGCCTTTTGCAGCTGGGACTGATGCCTGTGTTTTGGAACTTACTTGACAACAGTGAGCTACTCAATGCACTATGGTCCAAGATCTACGAGTTCAAGGTCATATCCGAAGCTCAGATTGAAAAGATCCTGCTATTGTCTTTTGCAGGTAAACGGGTTGCTGGGGGAGAGTAAATGCAGAGTATGCAAATTTTTATACCCTGGTCCGTGATGAATGATTCTTTCTTCCTTCAACATTTTTAAGAATTTGAGTTGACCCATATCCACTCAACTGAGTTGGTTTTCAGTAATTAGTGGTATTGCATCTTTCTTGCATAATGGTAACCCAATGAAAGGTGTAGTTTCAAGCATCTCTATTCTGCAAATAATACATCTATATCTTATAATGAGCCCATTTGCATAAAAAATTTTTGCACAGGAAGTGTTTGCTGAATCAGTACGATACCACTGTCATTCGACAGTTGCGTGGTTGTGTTCTTGGCAATAGAGTAAGTGATTCTTATACAAATTGATTACCGTACGGTTTTTTTTCTAAATTTGCAAAGGACCAAAGGGGTGATTTTAGTAGGACCTTTCCTTGTCCCACTCTAGATAGAAACTACATTTTTTTATTCAACCAGTTATATACTCAACCTGGCCAACTGAGTCTAAAATTAGGGGAGGAGACCCGGTCACCAAACCATGGATCTGTCCCATGGACCTTCGACCGGCTGATATTAGACAGCCCTACGTTATGAGTGTTTACCTAATTGCATTACTTTTTGGTGAATTAAGAATGATAAGTGGATCATCAACCAAAATCAAGTTCAAGTGAGAAATGGTAAGTCCATTTATACTTAAGTTGCAAGCCTTTTATTTACCCTGTGGTTTCAGTCTAATGAGTAGTATAGATTCCCTAAATATGGGGTTAGGGAATCTAGTTGTCTAATGATTATGTGATGGAACATTTACCAAAATTGACATTTTGGAGTGAAAATAGGTGAGTGGATCTAAATAGGTATAGTACTCATTTAGTATTTTTTGTCCCGAAAAATGCATACATATTTTGAGAGTCCGTTTCTAATATGATATTGTGTAGGGTTATTTCTTCCGCCATTTGACCCTCAAACACAATCGCTCTAATATCTATTTCTAGCTCTGTGGAAAATGAACTTATTTACCTCCTCCAACAGTAATTTACCATAGTGATCCCGAACAATTATTTTCACTATCAGATTGTACTAATAACTTATTGGGCACATGTTCCATTCCTTCGCCGGTAGTTCATTCTGCCTGCTTTCTTGGTTATGGGTTTGCTCATTCTAATGCGATGCTGCCGCCATTTTTTATGTCTATGAGAAGTGGCAGCTATCATGGTCACGTATCCAAGTCTACTGTGTTGCACTGTTTCCATATCTTAGTGTTTTATTCTTGATTATATCTTCTTCATAATATAATTTATACTTAATATATCAATCCGAATTTTACATATAATAAATTATATAGCTCGTCTCAATTCACAATGTATATGGCTATATAAATTCAATTAAATTACAGAATTAGCAAATATAGTTTACTCTTTCCTGCCATTGTAGTACAAGTTTTGATTTACGTAAAAAAAAGTGTTTTATATTTGGTTGGAATGGAAGGTTACAAATAAAAGCATACAACTTAAATGATAGAGTTATAAATCAGCATAGTAGGAAAATCATGTGTGGATATTTTGTCAAAATAAACTTCTTATTTTCTTTATTAATTATTTATCGTTAATTACTAAAAAATAAAATAAAGTATACGCTTCTCATAATTTTTTTTGTTTTAGGCCTCTTACTGAGCCCCACTTGACTGCATCTTGCTATTTGTAGTATATAAGAGAATTCTTAATTGCCGCGCATAAATACAGCCCAACAATATGGAAGAAAGGGTTTGTTGGTCCATAGTTCAGTGGCACCAAGTCAATTTGGGGGACTGATTCATTTAATTTTTGCAACAGTATCTATTAGCCAATTGAGTGGCACCAAGTCAATGTCATCTCACCACCATATACAATTCCAATAAAGTATTTCATTTCTACAGAGATGATAAAGTTTTGACAATTTCAAACCGTTCAATTAATTATGTATTTTATCATTACTTAAAATAATAACAATTAGTTAACATAACTTGATTTAGATAATTTGGTACATCTTTTTCTTTTAACAAGTTGAGAGTTTAAACTAATCTAACTTAAATCTTACATTAATTAGGCTCTAAAGTAAGTAGTGAATGTGATGGCATATTTGATCATTAAGTTGCAAGTCTATCATAAGGCCATAGCCACATGAAATTAATGGAAGTCTCAATATTGTCTCCTTTTTTAATTAAGTCTTTCAAATAAGATAAATTTCATTGCAAGCATGTTGGATCTACTAGAGCATATAATATTAACATATTTGTGTGAGTTAACCTTACTACCCACCCTGAATTTTATTGCAAAAGACCAAACTTCCATGCATCAATCCAAATAAGAGTGGATTAACCTTTCCCAAAAAGGCTCTTTTTGTTATGATTCCTAGTTGATCTAGTTAGTTTATTCATAATTCATATACTTGAATATAGAATATTTTAAATTTAGAAAGTAGCATGATGACAAATTCTTGAAAGTATATATTGTACTATTATTTTCCTCATATATATTACTAAAATCATTTCCCCTTTTAAAATTTCAAATACTCAAAATAATAGTATAATGACATATTTAAATTATCACTTTTTATTTTGACCAAAAGTTCATTTGTAGCACAAGACTGAGTCTAATATTTATATGTGCAAAAACTTGTAGGGTTTATCCATAGGATATGCTCTTCACAGTTGTAAAGTTTGACAGAATCTTTATGATAAAAAAAAGAACATTGACAGACAGACACACCCAAAAAAAAACTTCGCATGAATTTGGTAGTGTACTGCCCATTTTTATGTTTTCCCTGCCCAAAATATAAATCTCTCGTAAGTGAAAAATGATAAATGACAATTGTAGGTATTGAAAGTGGTGAATTGGGTTGTTATAAATGGGATGAAGTATAGAGAAAGATTATAAATATATAAAATATAAATAATTTTATTATTTTAAAATTATAATTTTTAACAAAATACAAGGATGGTACCGAAATATTCTTTAGTATAGTATTTATAAAAGTGGGTAATAATAAATTCAATTCTTGTTTTATTTAATATTGTGAATGTATTGGCTTAAATTTATATTTATTTAAAAATTATTTATAACTTTATAAATACATCATATTTTTATATTTAATCTAATTTATAATAATAATTTTAAAATATATGATCTATTATTATACCATTAGCTAGTATAATTTTAAACTAAAACTAAATAACTATATAAAATGTAATTATTATTTTTGTTCATAATAAAAGTAATAAAAAGATTTTAATATTTTTTCTATATAATCGATTCCGTATTAAATCGGATACAATTAATAGAACCATAACTCTAATAATATTTAATAAGTTATTATTTACTAATAATTAATTGTACTTATATTTATTTAAAAATTATTATCACAAATTATTTAAATATTTTTTATTTTATAAAACGATGACGGTGTATTTTATTTAATGTATTATTGTATTATTAATAAATATAAAATAAAAATATTAAAATAATAATTATGATTACTTATGGTTGTAAATTAGTATAATACTATATAATTAGTAAAAAATATTTAATATGAATTTAAAAATAGCAGCAGAAATGATGAAATATAAAGTAAAATAAAAAATATATTATTAGTATAAAATTAGAAAATTTGACTAGCACAATATTCTTTAATAATCATTTATTGCTTGAAAGTAGGGGGAAGCTCCACTTTCACAAACAGCGACTAAAGATTTCTTCAGTATAAAATAACTGAAACTTGTTATTTCCTGTAGAAGAACAGCAGAATAGAAAAAGAATTGTGTGGTGAAATTAGACTGAGAATAAGCAATGGAGAATCAGCCACGTCTCACCCCGTTAAACAAGACAAGTTAGTCAATAGACCAAAACTTTCACCGGCTGAAACTATTACAAAAATGGAGAAAACTACTATTATAAATTATACTTATAGCTTAAAATACAACAATCAAATTGAAAAGAAAGAAAATGATTATATATAAATATATATGGGAAGATAGAAAATTTTATGCTCTATACAAGCTAAGGGGACCCCTAGATTTTGTCCAAAATGTAGGGGTGGGCAAGAATGCATGTGAGGGTGCTCTATTATTGCAGGGTGGTTCACCCCTCTACGGGAAAAAGCCTCCTAGGGTTTTTACCACCAAAGACCAGCAGCAGCAGACCATAGCACATTTGGCTGATGGCTCAGCAAGATGTGAAACACCCAATAAAAACCCTAAGACAGGACAGGAGTCATGTGACATCCGGACAGTCATTTGTTTTTGTTGGGTGGGAGAGCGGAGAGGAGAGCGACACACACAGATAGTTCCACTAGAACTCAAATGAAATTTGATAACTCATGACCTACAAACATGCCTCGGGCTGATGCGTCCAGGGTCCTGATGGGTACTACAGAATACTCACTTAAAATGGGGGCAAGGTGGGCACGAAAAGAATAATGAAATTGACCAATGTATTTCTGTGTATATATTTTCATGGATTTGGTATAGGGACATGTATTGTAGGAGTGTATATTTGTAACAGGTAAGTCATCCCTTTAAATTCAGTGTGTGGTCCTCTAGAGTTGATAGATAGTTTGACAGCATCGCTCCTTATCCTACACCACACCTTTCTCCCTTATCAAGCGCACCCCTCACCCCTCACCCCTCACCCCTCAATTTGAGACCTTTTCCTCCAATAACTGAAATGGACTTCATTGACATCCTCTGCATTATCACACCTTAGATTAAAGGGTAATAAACACTGAACAAAGACGAGGAGGATACACCATGTCTAGCGCATCGGAGTGGAGCAGGGAAGAAGAGAAAGCCTTTGAGGATGCCATCGCCATGCACTGGGTTGAGGACTCCACGGAGCACTGGGATAAAATTGCTTCCTCGGTTCCCAGCAAAAGCATGGTGGAGTTGAAGCAACACTACGAAATTCTAGCGGAGGATATCCGAGCCATTGAGGAGGGGAAGATTCAGATTCCCAATTATGCAGCAGAGGAAACCACTACTCCCAGTGGAGGGGCTGCAGATAAGAGATCGAGCTGTGGATTATCAGGGGCCGGCCAAGACTCAAGTGGGCACGGAGGGAAAGGAGGGTCCAGGTTGGACCAGGAAAGAAGGAAGGGAATCCCGTGGACAGAGGAAGAACATAGGTACCAGAACACAGTTTCGTCTTGAGTTGCTTTCTGAGCACTTCAACGATGAATCTGGATATAATCCATCACGCTTGACGCTACCACTCACAAGATGGCTAACATCAATTACTATTTAGTATTATTATCTGGAATCATTTGCAGATGCTGAATCTTTCTCAGGTTGTTTCTTCTCGGATTAGACAAATTCGGCAAAGGGGACTGGAGAAGCATATCGAGGAACTTTGTCATATCAAGAACCCCAACTCAAGTAGCTAGTCATGCGCAGAAGTACTTCATTCGCCTAAGCTCCATGAACCGAGACCGGAGGAGATCAAGCATTCACGATATTACCAGTGTCAACAATGGTGATGTCCCAGCTCCGCAGGCCCCCATTACAGGCCAGCAGTCCAACACGAACCCATCGAGCCCAGGCCTCGTCGGACCCCTTCTGAAGCACAGGAATCAATCCCTCATGCCAGGGATAGGCATGTACGGGGCTCCCATGGGTCACCCTGTTTCTGCACCAGGTCACATGGCCTCAGCTGTAGGGACACCAGTGATGCTTCCCCCGGGACACCGTGCCCATCATCCTCCCTATGCACTCCCAATGGCCTACCCGATGGCACCTCCACCACCGCCTCCTCCGCCAATGCACCGCACCGATAGCATGAGCTTATGAACTACGGCTCCATTCGTTTCATGGAAAAGATTCTGACCCAGAAACCAACTTTCCTTTCTATAGAAAAAACTCACACAACTGAACAACTTTGAGAAACAGTTGGAGTCCTTAAATCTCCCAATTTGAAAATGCAAATATTAAGGGAGAAGCATTCATTGTAGATAATGCACTTTTTTCTTTTCTGGTTGCAGCCGGATCTAGTTTTCTTCTAATGAGCCCATTATAATCTGTCTATAGAGCTCCTTTTTGTTGCATTTATCAGCTTCCTGTATATATACATATACATATACTCAGGTGCTAATAATGATATTATTTTAAATAGTTATAATATTTGATATAATATTAATTAATAAAAATTATATTATAAGATTATTTGATTTTATATTATAAAATTTATTTGTTAATAAAATATTCATATGATTTAAGTAAGTAGCCATATCTCCTATTTATCTACCAAATATTTTAAATTTAAGAGAGGCAGGGCCAGTCAAACATAGCAGTGAAATTATTTAAACTAACACAAAATTGTCATCATTCTCACCTTCTGGTCAAAGCTAGGCACATACATGATGGAGCACCACTCAGGTCCCTCAAGATCATAGCCACTAAGCACTTGACAAGAAGGAGCAGGACATACATATTAGAGCTCCTTCACCTTCACATGAATATCCCATTTTCTTCATATGTAACATTGTTTGGTTATTTTCCTGCCTTCCCAGATAAAAAGCTAAACATGTCATCGGACCATCTGTTTTGAGCTCATAAACTTCATTCTTATGGAGAAAACCATAAAGAGATTAGGGTATGCTATAAGATGCGCTTTGGGCACCTCAAACTCTACTTTGGCAATTACTAAGAACACCTGAATGACTCAACATCCCTAGAAGTGGCCCAAAAGCAACACACATACCGTGGCATCTCTAGTCCCAAGTCCAGAAAATTCAAGGAATGCATGAAATCCGAAGATCAAAGCTAGCCAACTAGATGGCAGGGGGCGGGGTTACATTAACAAAATATATGGCTCAAGTTCAAATCAAAATAGCTCTGATGAAGCATATAAGACAGACTCAACAATTTTGCAAACTAGAAGCCCATGAGGAGTTTCTCAAACAGCCTTTCTTGGTCTCCCACCCTCCCACAAAATAATCTAGTACAATCAAATATGCCAAGAAAATGTATAGGCAGTAATTGCTGTGGCTAGTCAACCATTTTGTGGTGGATAATATGACAAGTTCATGAGTATCACCACTAAGCCTGAACCTGCTAAACCATCTAAAACAGGGTAAGGGGGATGAAGCTGATGAGGAAACATGGCATGAGATATACTATCAGTTGCACTCTAGCAGAAAATTGGCATTTTTTTAAAGATCATCCAACTACTAATTAAATTGGACCTGATTCCTCTTTGTTCAAGGACATGTGTTGCTGTATACCTATATATGGGTTGTAAGCAACCTCTATAACCCACCAAATCAATAAATGAGTCTCTAACAGTTCAATCCTAAATTTACAGGAGCACCCCAGACCATTAGGCTGAAATTTCCCCATGCAAGATATACGGAAAGGGAATGCAACCACAGCAAGGGATTCTCAGACCATAGAACTTCGCCCAACTGAATCAATTAAGGGCTGGATTGACCAAAAGAGAAAAAAAATCAACGCCATGGATGAATATGGACATGGAGCAGCAAATCATAGAGTTATAACTATTAGCAATTAATGCAGATATGCAGCTCTTCTGCAAGAATTCACCTAAATGGGCAGAATTGTACAAGCTCAAAATCTCAAAAGTCAGGTATTCCCGAAAATCGACGAATTTTCATTCACCTGACTCCATAATCCTATCAAGCAAACAGCAGATCAACAGCTAAGCAGAATCATCTATCTCGTTCAGCTGCGTCTGCTTCCTCTTCATCTCCATCTCGTACCTCCTCAGCCTCTCCTTCATCTTCTCCTGCAAAATTTACCAATTTGAGGGGAAAAAACCCGGAGGATCTCCTACCGACTGAACCAAAATGAAAGGGATGCCTTTTATTAACCTTGTAGCCGATCTCCACCCGATGCATGACGTAGAAGCCGAGGACGCCCCCAAGTACAGTACCGGTGATGATACGGAAGTAGCCCCATCCACGTGAAACTCCGCCCCCTACCATTTCTCTGCCGCTTGCCTGCTCTGCTGCCTATCCCTCCAGGCTTTCCCTCTCCGTCTTCAGTGTTGTAGAACAGTGATTTAGGCCGTGCCGGGACGGCCCGATATCTCAAATGATCCGATTCATACGAGGTGAATCGGATTTCGGGCAACTTAGCCCGGCTCGAATTTAGAAAAAAAAACAATTATTTAAAAACAAAATAGTATACTATTTTTAAAGAGAAATTCTATGCAAACAATAAATGGGAAGGTTTGAAAAAAAAGAGTGAAATTAGGATTGACCGACTCCCAATAATTAAGCCAAATCAACCCGACTGTCAAAAGCCGGTCAAATTCAACCCATTTAAAATTTGGAAAATTTGGACAAATTAAAAAAAAGGGTCTAAATAAATAAATATAATGGGATATTATAGGATTAAATGCGCCTAAAGTATAAGTTGAATATTTATGAGTGGGCCATAGATTTGATGGAGTAATGAAGGGCCTAATAAAAAGGGAATTGGTACTTTGGGTTTGAGATTTTATATCCCTTCATATTGATATGTTGATAAATTTCAAGGCAACAAATACTTAACTCATTCAAACTTTTCTGAACAACATTCAACAAACCCCCAAAGAACCGCCAAGTTTGGGTGCTATCCTCATCTTCGAAATCTGGGAAATGTATAGAGAAGAAGAAAAGAGGTAAGGGAGGCGTATGGAATGATGAATATTAAGGTAATCCTTCTATGGATAGATTTGTGTTATATACACAATTATTTGTATAATAAGGATGGATGAAAAAATTTAATTGGTAACATTTATTAAAGAATATTCACAACTATAATTAGATGATTTTATTGGAAAGGTAATCCCAAGTAGGAGTAGGTGGTCGATCTATGTTAACTAAGATGGTGGGTAGAATTATATTTAAATGGTGAGTTTAGCTTTAATTGAATTTCAAGCAAGTGATCACTCACACGTTTTTTAATAAAATAATAATTAATTTTATTATATTTAGTTGAAATATAAAATAAATAGTAGATAAGTTATCCCGAACCATCAAAACTAAAATTATGAATAAAAGATTAAATTTAAATAAGATTAATAGTAATATTTACAATAATTTTGTACAACTATTCGTTATTTTTAGTGCTCTAACAAATTAGATTCTAATCTAATATAATGGTAAAACTACTGAAGGAGTGATAATAAAAAAAATTATCGACCCAATAGTGATCCCCTCGTATAAAGTGCTATAAAAATAAAGTAAAATATGTTTAACAATATTTTAATCAGTAGTGATGAATTAACCTATTCAATGAATATTATAGGTAATGTTAGTATAATATCACAACTTCCGAAAATAAAATTAGGCATAATTGGATTGAAAACTAAGATTGAAAAAGGGATAAAATCTCAAACTGAAAATAAAAATTTAAACTAATAATGAAATACCAGATAAAGAATGAAAATTTAATTCAAAAATAAAATTATAAATTAAAAATGAATTTTTGAATTGGTTATTAACGGTTGACCTACTTCAATTCGGTTTAGATACGGTTTTCATATCCAATCAACTTAATGATTTTTTTTCAAAATGTTTAGATACTTTTTATTCATTTGTAATTTTCCAAATTCCTGTATTTACCCTTATTTACTAATTACGGTTCAATTAAATACTTAGTTTTCTCTCAAAAATTTTTAGTTTCTTAGTTCGAGAGTATTAGATTTACACTTCCAAATTAGGCAAATCTAGTCCTTAAATTTTATCAAACTTTCCAATTAGTCCAAAAACTTTATTTAGCCCTTAAGAAAACTCTAATAAAACTTATTTACAATTGGGTCCCATAACTTTTAAATATTTATATTTTAGTCTCCGATCTTTGACTCATTACAAACGTATCTCTAAAAATTACCAACCTAATTATTAAGGTCACCCTCGCCTTACTCTAATCCGTCGTAAACTTAATTTGGTCGGATTCAGCCGGAATTGCTTCGATTGAGCTTTATAAAAACTTAACCGAAAATGAGTAGTAGTTGAGTAAAAGCTGGAAACTCACCAGAGACACATGTCGATCATCGATGCTAGTGTAGTTTGAAAGTTGACTCTTCAAAGAGTTCGTAACCACTTGAAACACTTTGATTGGTAGTATTTATCTCCTAAAATGTTCATTTTAGTCAACTTGGCCACTTAACCTGAGATCTGAAAATTAAAAAAATTAATTTATCTTCAAAACTTACTTAAATCGGGTAAGGTCTGTGGCTATGGAAAGTTAGTGGTACGAGAGACTTGATGAATTTTTCTCAACTCACAAGTGTGTTGAGACCGTTGGAATTATCCTCTGAAACAATTGCTCTATTTTCGGTAGTTGAAAGTTGTGTACTGTGTGATCTTGTCGAAAATTGAGGGTCGAGAGAGGTGGAAATGGAAAGCTCACACCCTCACCTTTCTAGGGGTACCAAGATCGACGTTGGAGGTGGTTAGACAAATTAGTCATGGTATCTGATAGTCGCATCACCGGAATTGGTAGCAATATAAATTTTAAAGAGAATTTAAAACATTTTTTTATTAGTCAACATCTAAAATTTATATTTATGTATTATATACTTGGGTGAATATCTATCTATAACGTTATTTAATCATTCCATATGATGTGAATTTGTGAATAAATTAATTTTCTAAACAGTGTAGTCGAGTTGTCTACGGGGGTTTATTGGGTAAAAATAGGACATTTGGTTCAGGACTCGGTCAAGTAAGACGACAAGCATGCCCAATACTACACGATATACACTATAATTGGTTTTCCGTTAATTTTTTTACCATTTTGATAATTTTTAGACTAATTTATCCATTTTTTGGCCGGTTCTTAATAAAATAAAAATATTTAAAAATCTTAAATTCAATTTACTATTAAATGGATATAATAACTATTTAATTACTATTTATTTAAAACACTTAAAAATTCGGAAGGTTTTATAACTACACTAGCTCGAACTCGTTTCAAGTAAGTATCTTGGGGTGGAACTTCATTTATGGAATTGTTTATTAATTTACATTTTTGGAATAAATTAAAATATTCCATGTATTACTCGCAAGACCTAAAATGGACAGTGGCCTGGGTAAGAATTCGAGAACACAAGATGCAAGAGCTTCAAACACCATTAATGGTACAAACAAAATGGACTTGACTGGGAGAGCATCAATCAGACGAGTCCACCTCTCTCCACTTAGACAGCGGCCACGAGCCTCAGCCGCGACATCACATAGTCGAGAAGCTCCTCCCGATGCGAGAACATGAAGTCCAGATGGGCATACTCGAACTCACTATACGTCACATCGACCCCAGAGGCCCTCATCAGCTTGTAGTGCTTCCTCACCATGGACGGCCTGATCACCTTATCCTTCCTACCACCGACAAGATCAACAGGCACATCGATAAAGGAGAAGTACTCCCCGAGATCCAGTGGCTCGGGGTCCCCATATATCTCCACGTTCAACGAGGGTCTCCCATAGTCATACATCCTGAACCTCCCGGCCCGCTTCATCTGGGCGAGGTGGTGAGCCACATGGAAGGAGACCCCCGGCATGTCGTTCATGTTGTAGTGTGGGAGCCCCAACATACCGACCCAATTCGAGCTGTCACCTCCTACAAAGTAGCTCATTATGGTCTGGACTAGTCCTCCAAGGGCCGGGTAGTTGTGGAAGTCGCGGGCTAGCTTGTTAAACAGCATCCGGAAGAACCTCGTCGGTATGTAAAAGGCAGGAACCGATGGACCCAGAAGAGGTGCCAGCAGAACTAAGAGGTATTCTGCTGCTGTGAAGGCTAAGTTTGAGTCGTCGTGGAAGCCGGCTGGAGACAGTAGGACCAGCCTCGAGAGCCTGTGGGCCTTCTCTTGTATTCTTCTAGTGATGACATACATGAGAATGGCGGCTCCTCCCAGGCTGTGGCCGATTGTGGAAAGCTTGTAAGGCTGGTCGGAGTCGGAGACGGTTTCCTTCTCCACGTCGAATTTTTGGTTGATTAGCTTCAGTTCGGAGGTTTTGACTTCGTGGATCTTCTCTATCATGGCCGGAATATCCTGAGTTCCATGCTCATTGATGGAGTAGTTCCAGTACCTGCATCAACTGGTAATGCTAAGTTCAGCTTGAATAGACCATGAGCAGGTCAAATTCCATCTGTGTGTGGGTGTAAATCTATCTGAGAAAGCAGGCACATACTGCTGTGAGGAGATGTTTTGGTTGATGTGCTCCCTTGAGACGAGACCACGAAAATTTCCAAGGAAAACATCACATCCTGTAAAAAAGAAAGATGACTGATAAAGACAAAACAAAAGAAAAGTGGGTGTTTTCTGAAACGGCTGGTTTATCTTATCTTAGAGAGATCTTATACCTTGATCAAAGGCTGCAAAAGCAGGAGAGCCAACAACTCCATTGGAAACCCATCTATCCAAAAGATTTGCAGGAAGGGAACAAACAAATGATAGCTTATAATGGAGCAGAAACAATTGGATGAAGCAAGCACGCATCATCAGCTCAAATTTAAACCCGTGAGACTCGTACAGGAAGATAATCTAGATTTTTAAGCAACTCATACAGAAAACAAAGAAAAAAGAAACAGTAGTACGAGCTCACCCCATTGAGGAATCCAAAATGCCATGTTGCAAATACACAACGTTTCTTGCATCTCGTCTGCAACAGTACCAAGAAGATCAGGCAACAAGCACATAGTTACTAAAATATCAGTAGCTAAGAAAAGAGCAGGAACATAACAAACAAGTGGTATTCATTACTTTGGAATTCTCTCCAATAGGAGAATGTAACCATCATCTGTAACAACACGAATTGCCTCATATGGGTACCTACACAAGAGAGGCAAAGTGAGCAAACTTACTGGAGAGAAGCAACAAATGATATTTACAGGCATCTTTTACCCTAGTTCTGTTATCACATCTTGGCATGTTCGGGCATCTGTGTTAAGTATCATATGCTGATATGAGGGAGTGGAATCATGTTCAGCAAGGAAACTTGTTGGGACAGTTGCATCAAGTGAACTACCATCCGCATCATCAGTGCTGTAGCCTTGAGATGGAAATGACCACCTCAAGAATAGACTAATGGATTCAAATGGTGAAAGGATATAGCCTACAGCCTTATGAACACCGTCAAATGAAGACTCTATGAAGATCTCGGTAGCCAGTTGGAGATCCTGCAACACATTATCCAATAAAAAAACAGAGGCAACAGCAAGGAACTTGAGAAAGGAAATAATATGAAAGTGAAGGGAGAAATTATTTGTAAACAAGAACAAAGATTGCTTTGAAAAGCCTTCTTGAAAAGCTGAAACAATTTCAGAAGTCAAAGCATATAAATTATAAATTTCTGGTGTTACAAATTAATTATGATTCTGTGAACTCCTTCAATCACTTTCTCCATCAAAATCAGTGTGAACTATTTGATACTGAGAAATTATTGCAACGACTGAATTACCTCAACCACTCCACGTCTCCTATCCGTAGCTCGGTGGATAATGTGATCCTTAAGGGCATTCACTTTACTTAAGGAATTTGCAAGAGAAGAAATTTCATTTTCTGCTGCCGGAGAGGTTATTGACCCTTGAGAACTGGAGAAGTGGGATAATAACAAAAGGAGAATAGACAAGAAAAGCTTTGCTGGCAATAGCAACCATGAGAACATCAGTGTACTCCAACAAGTTCTTCTTCTATTATGTCTTGAGAAAGAAGTAGTCCGGGAAACACGAGCGACTTGAGACAATGGAGGAGGAGAGCTATGCTCATCGCTGTCTTCATCTTCAGACAAGTCGCCTTTGCATGAAGATTCATCAGAGTTGACAGAGAGCTCATGGATGAACTGGTTGAAGGAGGACACACCACTACCAGTCATCAATACAAAACAAAAAGCAGACCCTTAGCAATTTACCAATGAAAAACTAATAAAGTGTGGCATCTCATCTTCAATCTATTTAGGAAAGAATGAACAAGATTATGCAGAATTGCATTTCTCATGAAACAAAGCAGAGTCAAGTATTTCGACTAATGAATTGGCACCAGAAGATTAAGTCATTTATAGCAGCAGAAGCTTACTTTTCCATCCATCTGGGAAGTCTAGGTCCATGAACACGAGGTCTGAGCTCCCACCCATGTATACCTTCTAAAATGGAGGACTTCCCAGGTAGAACTGTCAACAATAACGCTGAAAGTCCATTTATGACCCTTACAATGCTGTTCAAAGATTCATACGTGATTGTTTTCACCGACCTGCCAATAAATCCAACAGCAAGCTCTCAATTAGCACCCAATAAGCCATTTCCGCTCAAGAATAAACAATTAGAGGATCTGCATCAGAGATTATGCCAATCGTTAAAAAGAACGACAAATTCCAGAACATGATATTTTAATAGTTTCCAACTCTGAGCTCTGCCGAGAGAGATTTTTCAATAAAGAAGGATTCATAGAAGAAATAAAAAAAATGATAATCAACCCATTCTTAGATCTAGAATTTCCTGATAGTTTCCAATGTAAGAACGGGGAGGAAGAAGAGGACTCCTCACTCCTTAGTGACAGCGATAACATGGTCAACAGATCGCTGCATCGTGTCTTCAATTCTTCTTCTATGTTGACTCCCCTGATGACATCAAAAGAAACAACCTCCAATACAAAATTGAATCTCCATCTCCTCGGTCATCAAAAAAAAAGAGGGCCATAGAAGGAAATGGATATGGAGAACGGAGAACAACGAAGATGGGAACCCTTGAAGCTTCAGAGCTCTAGAAGGACTACAATGGCAGTGCCCGTTCCGTTCTGACGGTAAGAATCCTATGTCGGTTGATGAACAGAAGTTGACGCCACGTCGTATGGCTGACTAGCGGTATGCCACGTGACACTAACCTGCTCTCCAGTTTGCCGCGGGGAGACGCAGGCGAGCTCGCTCTGCATGGTGCACGGTGCACGGTGCACGTGGCTTGGAAGTAAATCCTGACCGTCCGTGAAACGTGGACGGGTAAGATTCTAAGACGAGAGGGAGTGAGTGGATGGATAAGGGTGGTGCGTGGTGGAAGGGATTCGCTGCGTCAGCAGGAGCATGCGCCGTACTGTTCATCCAATGGTAAGCTGACTATCGTCCTTATGACTTCATAAGTGGTTTCTGATGCTCTTCTGTACACGCAATTGAATACATTCACAGTCTCCCTCTGTACCGGGGCGGGGCGGATCACGGAGTTGAGGGTGATTGGGCTGTTAGGGGCAAATACGCTACAAGATCATAGTCTTGGGGGGTCAAAGGTAATTTCTTCAAAATAATGTATCCCTCACTGAATAATTTATATATTTATTTTCCCATTTTGCAACATCTTTTCCGTTTTTTCTCCACCTGATTAAATTGATCTTTTCCACCGGAGAAAAATCTCGGAGCAGAAGGGGAGAGCTGAGGCTGAGCTCGAGCAATCTCTGCCCGTTCATGGAAACTTCAATCTACAGCCGAGTCGCTCTTTCTCCGAACCACGTCTTCAATCCTTCGAAATCCGGTACCATCTCTCTCCCTCTCTCTCGTTCACTGTCAGTTGTATGCTGATTCAGAGGATTTGAGATTTGGCTCTATTTTCTACGTTGGTCAAATTTATTGACCTTTCATGTAATTCTGTACTTGTGGTCTATTATTTCCCTCTTTAGACGTAATTATTGCTCTGAATTGTGCGATGATTTCTTATATGCATAAGCTTGTCTTGAATATGTCATGCTTCTCTCTTTCTATTGGTAAAATGGTGTTTCCTTTCTGTAAATGGGATTTATTACTTCAGTTTTAGAGGAGACTGTTATGGTTATACTCATATCTAAACTCGTTAAACCATTCCAACTCGTATTCCTACTCCACTACTCTATTTTAATAAATTTATTGTTACTATTATTTTCAACACGCTCAAGGTTAGTATACTTCCAATTTTAAATCTCTTAACTACAACTTTCTACCAGGATATTATTTTTTCGGATTCCAACTATGGAAAGTATATTCACGAGTTGTATATTTTTTTTCATTCTCTATTAGAACATACCTATGTGTATGAGCTCCTGGTTTTGATATCATATGAAACAATATTGTGGATGGATAATAATTTTAACATATATTCACTTAAAATATAAAACTTATAAGTGATGCAACCCTACCAAATTTGTATAATTATAACACATTACTAATTTAGTTAATGTAGAATAAACTACTTGCCCGTGAATCTGGCCATAAATGTCCAAGAAAGGATTGATGGAGAAGGAGCCAGTTTATACTCTGTTGTATGGATGATCAATGCTGACCTTATTTTTTGGGTCAAAGGTGCCGTCTACACGTTGTATTGTATGCGAGAAATTGATATTTTTTTGCGGGCCATTCATTAGTAAATCACCCTTCCAAGTTTTCACTAGAGTCTCTTCATAGGAGACCAGATGTTCTTGCATTTTGCCTGTGCATTTTTTTATTAACCTATATCAGATGGATTCTAAATTTTCAACAAGGTCAGAGTTTATAGTCTTAGTCATGACCAAGGTTTTCCCCCAAAGTTTGGATAACTGATATAGACAAACGTTATGCATCCTGAATCTAATAACAATGTCATGATTCTTTCTTTCTTGCCCAGGTCTAGATTCACTTGTAAACAACCAAGACTTAGTTTATTCAGACAGTATACATTCCTTGGTTATTAAATTCCACCATTATTTCCTCAACATTTCACAGGGGACTTGCTCTACTTTTTTAAGAAATGCCCAAGCAGGAGTAATTTAATGCCAATATCAGTGACTGCATCAGGGAAGGGTGGTGGGTTGTTGGAAAGACCAACCATAGAGACAACACCTGTCCGTGAGTCTGAGTTTGATGTAAGGTATATAGATTATCTAGAACGTAGGCGTATATTTTCTTTTATTTGCCCTCAGAGAATTGCAATGCAAGCAAAAACCTCCCCAGATTTGATGATTGGACTCACTAGTAAGAGAACTTGTTTTATGCAATAGAAGTCTGAGAGTTTCTAATGGATCATTTGTTTGAACTATTGGCATATTCTAGTTAATTGTTCAATTGGAGGTTTGTTCAATAATAGTTGCAACTGTGGTTGTTGGGCTCTGAGTTGCATTCCATTCCATTACTCACCAAGTATGTCTTGGCCCTCAGTTTCCTTAAGACTGTTTATGCATAGATTTACACACTATTAATCAGAACTTAATTCTAAGATTAAAAAAAATCAGAACTTAATATCTAAGCAATTATATTGTGGTTGAAATTGCCTCCAGCCAAACCTGTTTTTTCTCATAGCATTTGCACAGTTTTGCTGCATTTTGTCACTTTGTACTGTGTCAATATGCAGAATTGGGCTGAAGTTTTATAGATTGATCATGCAATGATTGCATTCTAATGTTCACTTTGGAATCTAAATTTATATATACTCCTTGTGGCAGCCAATATTACACGTATTCATAGGAAGACCAATAGTAACAGTTGCCTGCCACTATTGATCTTGTAATTTTAGTTTGAGCAGCTGATTATTTTAACTTTTGTCTAGATGAGGAAAAGGAAAGGAAGAATCTCAACACACTACTTGTTTGAGTTTCCAGGAAATCGAGAAAGACGACACCACCTTATCGAGTCCTTCTCCACAATGACAACTTCAACAAGAGGGAGTACGTAGTCCAGGTCCTAATGAAGGTAATTCCAGGGATGACCCTCGATAATGCGGTCAACATCATGCAGGAAGCTCACTACAATGGTATCTCTGTCGTGATCATATGTGCCCAAGCGGACGCAGAAGAGCACTGCATGCAGCTCAGAGGCAATGGGCTGCTGAGTTCCATTGAACCAGCTAGCGGTGGGTGCTGAGGTGTCCCAAATATTAGTCCGTCAAGAGTGGTCCCTGCGCCACGCTCCTTGTAGTATTAGTCCATCAAGATCCGAGACACTCTTTTGTACATAAGATCGATATCCATCCGAGAATATTACAAAAAAAAAACAGCAAAACGATGATGTTGATGGGCCTAATGGCAGTCAAACATGGGCAAATTCAATCTTCCCCGCAAAATCTAACATCATCCCAGCCGAAACCCTATAGTTGATCTGAATGGTTAAATAGCTACTATAGTAAATATTAAAGTGAGGTTGACTTTGACTCACCCTAGGAAGGATCAATGCCGTGGTTCTTGAGCTCGCGGTACCTCTTGCAGGTGCACTGGCAGTGTGTGCAGGTGTTAGCGCACCGATCGCCGGGCAAAAAAAAGTGTTCTCTGAGTTTGGTCTGATTGAGTATTGTGTAACAGCAAAATAAAAATATACCGACGCTGTAAAAGGTGAAAGTAGATAACTCAAGGAGAATAGTATATATTGCTGAGGTCTGAATAAATACAATTGTGTGCATAATTCGTCCTGGGTTCCTTTTCAACCAGAGTGATGTCTTCTTACCTGATGACACTTTGATCTAGCTCGAAGAGTGCTGAGCTGATTCTGATTCGGGTAGGTTCTTCTTGTGTCCAAGGTATGTCTTGTTCTTACCCCACATAAGCAAAATGAAAAAAATTCTGGAACATTGATGTTGAATCTGTGTAACTAACCGATGAGAAAAAAATATATTTGGGAATATATAAGCAAGATCTTCCATACCAATAAAATAAATTATAAGTGTTTATTTTTTTTACATCTCTAAAAATTGATCAATTTTAATATACTTATTATTTACATTAATATTAAATTAGATTATCATATCACAAAATTGAAGGGAGTGACACGAGAGCCAATGAGAATTTTGTATTTAGTTTTGACCCTTCAAATTGCAATAGTATATTGCTTCTTATCATTATAGAAAATTATATTACTTTCTAAGAAAATAGTGTAACCATTTATATATGGATCATCATCACAATTATTAGCCCTTTAAAACTAGAATCTAAAAAATAATATTAAATAAATATTTATTTTTTAATATTATCTAAATTTTACACATATTAAAAATTTAGGTTAAATTTGTAAATAAATAAAAATTAAGAATTAAAAAAAATAAATAATTAAATCGAATAGGATTAGAACAAACCAATCTAAACTATGGATGTCAAAAACTCAGGTTAAGTTTCTTGTGACTTGAACCAAATTCGAGTTCGAGTTTGGGAAACCCAAACCCGTACAAACCCGAGATTTGGGTCTATTTAGTTAGACTCGTACCTGACTTGAGCCAACATAGATTCAAATTTGGGTCGATGTGGTTAGGTCCAAACCTGACCCAAACTCTAGGTTCGAGTCTGTGCGATCGGGTCCATTGATTAGACCTGAACTTGAAAATGAGGTTACACGAATGAGAATTCTTGGGTCCAAGTTCGGGTCCAACTCGACCCAAACTTGGGATTGGGTTTCGCGGACCCGAACTCAGGTTTGGGAGACCCAAGCTTGTACATACCTGAACTCGGGTCTGTGCGACTAGACCTGATCCTGAATTCAGCACAGGTCCAAAAGACACGAGCCAACACAAACTCGAACCCAACCCGAGATCGGGTCAAGCGTGGGCCAAACCTCGGGTTCGGGTCTAAACTAACATCTCTTGTCGGGACTATCTTTTTCTTCCTCCTTGTGCACTGACAATCCTATTCACTTGGCCGATTTTCTTCGATTGAAGATGCCACACAAAATCAAAGGTCGCCAATGTTGGGAGCATTCGGTGGTTGGGAGAGAATTATAAGTAATACCCAGTGAGGTAGCAATCCCTATTTATATGGATGTGATATATACATTCTTAACAATTTATCCATAACTTCCTTTCATTAATTTATAGTATGTGGCGTTGACAATTAATTAATTTCCCCTAGAGGTTGAGTCGGTGGGTCAATAAATGAGGCGTTAGGTAAAACAGGGGAATCCAGGTCAGTTCGGTGAAGAAAACAACACGGGTGCGCATGGCTGCGCATGTGTGCGCCCAACTTCCCTACTAACCGGTTCGACACTGTAACGAACCGATTTTCGACGAATTTCTTGGCCAATTCAGCGATTTTTGACCTGATTCACCCTATTCATGACTGGTTTTTGAAAAAATAAAAATACCTAAAAATTCTATATTCAATTTCCTATTGAATAGACTTAATAACCGTTTAATTTAAATTTGTTTTGACCTATTAAAAATTCGGGGGGTTTTATGACTCCATCCAACTTAAATTCGTTTGAACAAGTTTCCTCCCAATTGCCTCTCAAATCTTTGATTCTAAGTCCCACAACCCTCCTAAGGGTTTCTCCCAACCTCTTTTCATCCCTGAGAGCCTCTCATTGACCTCTTCTCTTATTCCAGTTAAATCCACTTCCCAATTACCCACTTGTTCCTAGTCTAATCACACTTCCCAATTCGGTTCGACCCAGTTATAAAGTCAAGATTTTACTTGGTCTTACAGATACCTTTGAGCAACTCTTCAATGTAACAAAGGGTGCCAACAATCAAATGTAATGAAGAAGTTATGGAAAATCTTTTCATAATTACAAGTAAAATCGATTAAACTCTTGTTGAAATAGTGGATTGTTCTTGAGAAAGGAAAGATTGACTGTCACATAAAATTTTGAGGTCGTGGTATGACGACACTCTCAGGAAAATGGATATGCTCTTGTGTGAAGGCAAAGTGCGTGTAAGTCAATATAAGAGAAAACAAGTGACATTGTGGAAAAAAGGTGATAGTGCTAAAATAAGTATTAAAATTTTGATGGTTGTAGTAAGAGGTGATAAGGACATGGTGAGATGTCCTCCTTAAGCCAAAAGATGACAAGATATCTGTTAAAAGGTGAGGGGTCAATGAAAAGTCAAGTACCAAAGTTTCGTTAGATATAAATGAGGAAAGAGATGCATCAGAAAGGTCTCTCATGAAAATTATCACAGAACATTGGTATCATCTTAAATATGGAACGAGAGGCACCACATCAACTATAAGTGAGGGTGTGCCTCTAAAATACTAGGAAAGTGAGGCTCCTGTTACAAATATTGGAAGTGTGCAATACTAGGAGGGGAGAACCCTATATATAGAAGAACATATATATAAGATGAAGTTATAAGACGCATGATGGCAAGAAGGAAATTCGACACATAACAAAGTGAAACCTTACTAAGGTAAAATAAAAAGTCTGACTCCCTAGGGTAAGGAGGGTGAATAAATGATGATACTAGAAAAAGAAAAGCGAGGCATATGGAGGAAGGTCAAGATTCACAACGAAAGTAGGACAAGCCAGTACATGTCATAGCAAATTGTAGAGCAAAACACCTTTTATAAAAAGAATCATGATATCTGAAGCTAAACAAATTTAGGTGTGTTTGGATAAATAAAAAATAACTTATTTTGGATGAATGGGGAATGATTAAGTTTGAGTGAATGAAGTAAGGAAATTCGAGTAATAAAGGCTTATGACCCCGAGGGTGTGGAAAGCAAGTCCAAGTATCATCAGAAATTTCATAACACCTATGTTATCAACGACAATCAAAGTATATGCCAAGAGGCGTAAGGAGTGAGAAGTGCCAAGTGTTCTGATAACTTAGAATGTACAAGTGGAGCTATGATAACCTAGATTTAGCATAATTTGACATTGAAAATAGAGGTAAGGTATCATTTTGGGAAATTAATGAGTGTTCAAGATACCATGTCAACTGATTTTGAAGAAGTGGTGCTGATCCTCTAAATTATCAGGGAACAAAAAAGGACTGATGTGCTAAGAGGAATAAGGCACCGACAAAACCACATCAAAGCCCGAGCATTAGGTCTTAAGAGATATCGAGAAAGAAATGCTAGACATCCAAAGATCTATGTCATGTGCATCGACAACTAAGAAGTTCCCAAGAAGGGGTACACAAATTGGACAATACTTCGAATATTATCTAAATAAACCCACTTAGGATTGTTCGTGGACTATAGTAGAATGGAGGAACAATATTGTTTTGGAGAAATATCTAGTAGACTAAGACCCCTAAAGGGGAAATTGAAAAAACTAGTTATTGTTAAGGGATCATATCCAAATTTCTGTCAACAAAAAGTGGATAGCGATCTCTTAATCATCGAAAAGATGAAAGAGGCAGACGCCTCAAGTGGAAAGGCACAGTTAGAATCCCTATAATACCCAATGGGTTAAAGTACATGAACAACCAAACGAGGAACAAGAATGAATCCAAAACATGGATGTTTGTGGCATAGTAGGGAGTTGAGTACTTGAAGTAGACACCAAGTTTAAATTATTTTTATGGAAAGTGAATAATACTCGAGTGACGGGTGTATTGGAAGGCACCACCTAAAGTTGAGTAACAAGAAGTAGTGGTAATTATTTTCTCGGTATTAAAAACTAATATATAATGATACCAACAAAATAACACTTGAAAGAGACCTTAGGGTGTGTCAAGCTTAAGACTTGAGAGTTGAGGAGAAGGATGGAGAATTCTCCCTAGGTGATGTGAAACTTATAACTGTAATTTGGAGGTTATGAAAGAATTTATTAAATCATTTTAATGAATGTGAGAAAAAAAGTAAAGTCCATAAAGTGATTTGCATTACTGGATTGTGAGAGAACAATGTTGTCTAATGGAGACATGACCCAAATTTCTCAGATGTTGAAGTATCATACGAGTTATTATGATTTATTGTCACGCCCCAACCCATTTTGGTTGGAACCCGGTGATCAACCGCTATCCTTTACTGTACTAAATTGTTATTTCTACCAAAATAAACCATGAAAGGTAAAAATTTATAAGCATATATATTTTTCATAACAAAATTAACAAAACGACTTAATAATAATTATCTTCTCGTGGTAATCCTGACTTGCTCCTCAAGCTTTCACTCTTCTTGACGTAAAAGCTTTCCTGAAAGGGGATTAGGGAGAGTGGGTGAGTTTGATAACTCAGTGAGTAGGGTTTACATGACATCATGACTTCCTATCCATAAGGGATATAGTGTCAAGGCCACCCTTTGTGATGTTGCGGTGCTATGAGCTCCATCAATGATGGTACGTTGGGGAAGGTCATTAGGGATAACCCCATGAGTGCGAAATATGTAAGCACATCACCCCTCGTTCCTCTAAGTCAAATGTGTACGGACTCTGATGATAATTGTTTTAAATTGATGTGTGATACTATTTTATAAATGGGGAACTAAGTACTTATGAAATAGTAAGAAATTGAATAGGTCTTAATAAAAAGATTGTGTGGAGACCGAGTCGTAAGCAATGTTGTGGCTCGATGTCGGCAAACACATTAATTGAGTTGTGAGCTCACCACTCCCTCAAGCTAATTACATGTATGTACGAGGGAGCATATAAGACCCTATGACAGTCGCAATACCCAAGGGCATGGAATCGAGGAATGAACTCGAAATATAGCCTATAGTTTATTCCATAGTGAGCATAGTAAGCGTATTGTATCCATTTTAGCAATATGTACAAATACCTTAGTATAGTCTATCCCATATTTTTGCTTGTATCATTTAGCCACTAACCTTATTTTATATTTATCTATATCACCATTTTTATTTAACTTTGTTTTTTAGATTGACTTTACTCCTATTGGTTTAATTCCCTTTAGTAAATCAGTTAGATCCTATGTTTCATTTTTTGTTATAACATTAATTTCAGTATCCATTGCACCCTTATGACATTTTTTTAATTTTTGCTCCATGATAGTCTATTTATTGGGTCAGCATTTCCAACAATCATTATGTAATCATCTTGAATCCATGTAGGAGTCCTTCTAATCCTTTTCGAGTGTCCAACTCGAATCTCTATATTATCTATGCACTCTTGAATTTGTGTTCTCTATGTTAGTATGTTCCTCAATATTTGTTTCATTAACTTGTTGATTGTTTATAATTTCTATATCATTTGGCTCAAAGTTTTCATTCTGCAAGTATTCTGGTTTTTTTTTGTTGCGGTAGTTTACTCTAAATTTCAACTTTCATTTTCAATGAATGCTACACCTTTACTTACTATTATTATGTTTTTTTTAAGATCATATAATCTATAACCTTTATAATCTTTACTATAATTTAAGAATATGCATTTTTTACTCATATCATCTAATTTATTTTTGTTTGAAATGTTTATATGTGAATATACTATACATCCAAAAACTCTAAATTAATCAAATTAGGATTTTAAACCACTCTAGTCTTTTTCTAAAATTTTATTTATTACAAAATTTATAGGACTACCATTCACAACATTCCATTTTATTGCTTATTCCCAAAAATCCTTTATTAAGTTTGTTTCCTTTAATAATGTTCGTACTATATTTATTAGGTTCTATTATTTTAGCAACTCTATTTTGTTGGGGTGTGTAGGCATTTATTAATTATCTTGATATACCATTAGTTTTAAAGTATTTATTGAAGTTGTTTAAAGTAAATTCTCCTCCTAGCACTTAAACATATTATATTTAGTCTAATTTTTTCTACTATAATTTTAAATTACTTAAACATTAGTAAAGTCTCTAATTTTTTGATTAAAAAACTTATTCAAGTGTTTCAACTATAACCATCAATAAAAGTAAGAATATACCTTTTTCATCCGTGACTCTAGTGTGACTAGACCATGAGTAAATTAGTTGTAGAGGTTGATAGTTTCTCCATTGGGATTGTCTTGTCATTGCTTTTCGAGGTTATTTTCCTATTAAGTAACATGTATATATATTAGAAGATAACTAAATATTTGGTTGTCCTTTTTTAACAAGTGTAGTCCCTTCATACTTAGGTGCTCATATCTCTTATTATGTCACAATATTGTTTGTTCACAAGTATTTAATTGATAACATAGTTTTTGAATTTGACATTTTTATATTACATTCAATGATGAATATTCTATTAGGTAACATATATGTTTCATTATAACTCCTTGTTGAGGATGATGTGCATATGTTTTCTTGTATATTAATGTTTAAATTATGTTATTATAATTGTTGAATAATGAGTAAATTATTTTTTAGTTTGTGTATATAATATATGTCTGTACTTATCATATTCTATTTTCCAAATTGTATTATTGCATTACATTTTTCCTATACTTCTACATTGAATCATCACCTAATTTCACATATTGCCTAAAGTTTTGATCAAGTTTATAGAAAATTTCTCTATTTTTTCTCATATGATTACTAAATCTTGATTCTAATATCAAATTTATTTTAATGTAGAAAGGGATTACCTTATTCTCTTGCAACATATTCATATTCCTTGTATATGTAGTGTTGATATAGTGTGCATTCTGATCCGTCCAAGATGAACACTTATATTGCTGGTGT
Organism: Trapa incisa; assembly: GCA_030064435.1. Taxonomy (NCBI): domain Eukaryota; kingdom Viridiplantae; phylum Streptophyta; class Magnoliopsida; order Myrtales; family Lythraceae; genus Trapa; species Trapa incisa. Next base: position 2,506,786 of record CM057770.1, on the reverse strand, counting down.
CCAGGTTTGTAACATTTGAAATACAACATTTGTCCCTAGTAGTTAGTTAGTTTGTCTAGCTCTCATTTGTGTCCAACCTCTATACATAGAGTATCTGTAAGTTCCTATTCCCCGATACTTGATCTAGTTGCTTGCTAGCTTAGTCCTTTTTTTGTTATGCTCAGAACTTGATCTTCAGCTTGTTGTATAATAAGTCATTTTTCTTACACAATTAGGGTACTTTGCAAACCTTCTATGGTCATTTCTCAGGTTATGTATTTCTTCAATAGTACAAATCACCCGGTTATATGCATGTGAAAGGGAACTCATGATTTTTTCAATGATGGTGCCTTGTCTCAAAGATGTCTTCATTTTTTATACTATCTTGAGTTATTTTATTGAAGTATTCTTCAATATTTTCCCCATTTTTCATGGTAAAAATTTCATATTCTCCGTGAAGACTCTACAACTAGGCTTTCTAAACTTTATTGGTTCTCTAATATTTTTATTTCAAACTTTCTCATATATTTTGTATTGTGTTACTGCTGAGAATTAGAATGTTTTTATATATTGCGAGATATAGGTAATATTTTACTTGCATATCATTTTGTTTGAATTTTTACATGATTCTCTCATCCAACTCCTCATTTTTCAGTATTTGATGTTTTATTACTTCCTAGTATTCATTGGCTAGTAGGTAATATTTTATAATTATGTTCCAATGATTAAAATGTTTGTCTGTTATGAGTATTATTCTCTTTCAAATGGGTTTGCTTAATAGAAGATTTATAAGAAATTTATCTCTAATACCACTCATGCAAGCCACTCGATAGACACTTCACAAATCCATGAGCAATCTCCTTGACACATCTATGATTGATGATGAAATATACATTAATATAAAGCTAAAAGAAAAAGAGAGCAGATTTGGCACCCAAAAAAATATTTTAATTAAATTCAATTTTTACAATATACTTCTATTTTGTCCTTTCTTTAAATGGAAACGGGGTTTTACATTATTTGGCATCAAAACTACACTTGTATCATTTTGCAACGCTGCTACATCAAGATTTCCAATATTAATTTTCGTGTAGGAGGTTCTCTCTTGTTGTTTTTCAATAGATTTCTGATTTTACTCAAAGTTAGAATTATCACTCCCTTCAAAAGCTGGCTGGTTTGTTTTGGGACTTCTTTGTTTTTTTGTCAAGCTTGTCCTAACCACCATCAACAAATTCATAGTCAAATATTTTATTCTCTTATCCAACTTCGTATTTCTCCTTCTGCTCTAAGTGCTCCTAATAGTTAGAATTTTTTGTTCAACTCTATTGGTCTTTCCCATTCTGCTCATTTTCAGATAATTATTCATGTTATGATGCACTTGATACACCATCACCCTTGCAATTTTCCTCATTTTCGCCCGACTCCATATCAAAATCTTCTTTGATCAATTCGTCGCCTTCTACATCATTTTGCATCAGAACTACACTCGATGAATCTGTATTATTCTACAATGATGATGCATCAAGATTTCTAGTATTAATTTCCATAGATGAGCTTCTCTCTTATTGTTATTCACTAGATTTCTTGTTTTTCTCAAAGTTAAAATCATCACTCCCTTTAAAATCTGGTTGTTTTGTCTCGGGGGAACTATTTATTGAGTGGTTCTACTGCTGCTTATCTATTTCTTTACCATTAGAATCAAGCTTGTACTGACCAACATTAACAAATTCAGAGTCAAATGCTTTATTCTCTTGCCCAACTTCGTCTTTCTCATTTTACTCTTAGTGCTTTTCAAAAATTAGAATTATCTTTTTCACTCTGTTAGTCTTCCCCACTATGCTCATTTTCAGATAATTATTCATGTTCTACTGCATTTGATGCATCTTACCCTTGTAGTTTCCTCTATTTAGCCTAACCTCAGAGCAAAATCTTCCTTCACCATCAATTTTATACTTGTAGTTATTGCATTAGTCGAACTACTTTTATATCTTCAAAATCTATTTTTTTTTACTAAATAACATCTCATATTTGCTACAACCAAAAGTTATCATCTTTTCGAATTAGTTGAATATTCGAATTAGTCGGATATTCATATCTCGGTTTTCTGACAACTTCTTCACCATTTCTATTTTTTGTACATCTCCATCCCAATATCACTCCCACTAGAGTGTATGTCTTAATATTTCTCATTTCTCTAATATTATTTTCCTTTTTTTACCATTCAATCTTGTCTATACTAGAGTGAATATCTTAGTTTCCCTTTTATCTCTCTCACTTTTCATCTCGGTTGTACTTGCACTCATTCGAACAAACACTACATCACTCTCTACTATACTTTCATCTCATATTTTTATCAATAACAAAGTTTATTTGGCAAATTTACCATTTAAGTAGCAATATTCTTACATTTTTTTTTTGCATATCAAACTTTTTTTAAGGTTTTGTAATGGTTTTATTACAGATATAATCCACAAATCCAATATACAAATCAATCTATCATTCTATTAATTAGTGCAATTTCAAGTTTTTCCTTTACTTGTATTTTCTTGTGCAATTCAATACACATTAAATCAATATTATTTTAATACCTTTACTCTTTTTCACTTTTTATATACTCTGAACAAAGTGAGTGAGTAAATTCAATTAGTTTCAAATTGTTTTCCAACTTTAAATTAAAATTAAATCTACATATCACTAACTATATTGATATTGCGAGAAATAATATAGATAATATTGAATAAAATGATAGTAAATAAAAAAATAACATTTATAATAAAGAAAATGAAATAGTGATTAAAATATTATTAATTTATTGTATTTAATTTTTTATCTATATATTATATATTACTTATCTTAAATAAATGTATTAGATAAATTGCAATTAATTTTATATTCTTTTACATTCATTTAATTCACATGTGATCTCCTCATTCCTGTATCTCACCACCATGCCATGTCAGTCACCCAAGGATTTCTTTTGGAGAAATTCATCCGTTTGCCCTCTTATACCTGGGATTTGATCTCTCGTATTAGTATGCAGAGATTTCTTTGCTTTACCTTGGGCCAATCAGATGATCTATCTGTGTGTACAGTTTGTCCTATATCATCTAATTTCAAAAGGCCATTTCTATTGTAGTCTTGGTTTGAATTCTCCTTCTTCTACCGTAAGAAATAGAGTCTCTTTATTTCAGTTAATGTTTTCCTTCTTCTATTTCTATTTTCATATTCTTATTTAACTTATTACACTTTTCTTTCTCTCTATATATATGATAGAATATGACGGTTGTTTTTTTTGTTCTTATCATGTTCATATTCTTATCTTTATAACCATACAGTGTGAACGAAAATGGTTTAGGCATTAAGCCAAACCGGACATGTTCATGTAATGGAGAAGTTGATTATTGAATGTTTCTCGGTAATTGTTGAAATTGGTCCATTATGGTGTAAATTAAAAGGATGGCGGATGAGCCGTTGTGGGATGGTGGAGCAATTGTCTAACAATGGCCAGCCCCGTCCATGGAGAAGGTTAGTTCAGTCCAAGTGGCTGTATCTAGTGAATGTTATGTATCTAGTTTTGTCATTAAATACTTAGTTCAGTCCAAGTGGCTGTAGAGTAATACTATGCTGCTCAGCTGTCCATGATCAGACTGTTCCACTGTGACGGCTTTGGCTCTGGTGTTTACCTGCACACATGCTGCATAACATAACATACGACGCCATAACTACCACCAAATGCAGCTGACGATGGGCATACCTCATCACCACGTATACCTCCAAGGCCTCAGCAATCGATGGGCACACCAATTTTAATTTTGAATTTAGTTGAGGAACATACATATCAAAATTACTATTAATACATAATCTTAAGTCTAACTGCTAATTTATGAGGCAAACAAACATTGATCGAATAAAACGGCATCGTTTTTATTAGCGCCGAAATAGCAAGGCACGAATTAAAGATAAAGAGCTGTGGATCATTATGAGAATATGCAATCTGTTCTCGCGGATCGGGTGAGACGTTGGTCGTAGCCCAAGCATCGCCGGAATTCAATTCGGGACTCAGCGATTCATCTGAGCCGGCATGGGGGGAACGACCACCGGCACTCCTGGCTGCATCCTCTGCTGGGCCGCAGACCACCCTGGACACGGCATTTATAACATTGATCATCAACGGGAAGCATACTCCAACAACAACAATGCTCTAGGGCAAATATACGGTATATGTGGTGAATCACCATGAAACCCTAGAGTTGACTGGAGGGTTTTATACATAGTTGACTTAATTAGAAAATAAATTTGTGGGTCTAGCATTGGGATGAAGAAGAAAGGGATAAGTCAGCGGGGCTTTGATCTTTAACCGGTGGAGTGTTACGTCATTGCACCAAAGAATATATAAAATTTATGCTGAGAGTTTTATCAATTTTAATGTAAATTTGTAAAAATATAATATGTAAATTTATGGAAGCAATTAGATTATTCTATTCGGAAACTAGCTCACCCAAGGAGGGATCCAAGCCACGGTTCTTGAGCTCGCGGTATTCCTGGCAGAAGGCACACAAGGTACATAAGCAGTGCACGAAGAAATCTCCGCACTGGTCGCCGGGCAACGAGAAGAGTCCCCGGATCTTGCTCCGGTAGGTGCATGTGTAGCAGCAAAATACACCAAAGCAGTAAAATAGACAAAAGCAAGCAGTGCCCGCACAGAAGCAGGCTTCATTTGATTTGATCACCAACCAAGACATGAAAAAAAGAAGAAGAAGATTAGTTATGCTTATGAGTTTAATCCCAGGTCAACGAAGCTGTACCAGTACCAGCTTGGTAGATGATCAAGTACACTCACATGTGTTTCCTTTGTCGAGCACCTCCGCATTCTGACCGAACGTGACGCAGGGACAAATTAAGGTGGTCAGGCCTGCAAATTTTAATTACACAGATATATGTACAACTGATTCCAGCCAATGGATCGGGAATAGTAATATTGAGTTTAGACATATATATATATATGTATATCCTTTGAGCTTCAATACTCACAGTTGGATGGATCGTCAAGGCACTCGAAGAGGCCGGTGGTCCACTGGGGAGGTTGCACCGGGGTTGGAGGAGCAACTACGATGATTCCTGTAGGAGCTATGAACTGTGGCGGTGGCTGCGGTGGTAGCGGGTTATGTACTTGATTAGGAGGCGGGTATGGCACCGGTGGTGCTGCTGATGGGGTCAACTTAGCAGCTGGCCCGGTATTATGCGGACACATTATATATCCTCTTGAGCGAAGATAGATTGGAGGAGAAATGGGATCAAATTGATGCAATGCTCTCGAGAAAGAGAAAGGGCAGCAATTTATAGAAAAAAAATAAAGAATAAAATAATATTACAAATTTAATGGTTTTATCAAGTTGTTGAAAGGACAAACTACCAAGACAAAAAAAAAATTGATCGACTTGCCATTAGAAAACGTATTATGTGAGATTGAACTAGGGATCGGAATTATTGGAAGTTGACCAAGCTTTGAGTTGACTTTGTGAGAAGAAAATTTATAAGGGGTGTGTGCCTTACTATAACCCTTATTTCCCTATTTTTTTACCATTTTTCTTTGACTTAATATACTCATATATTGTAAATGTTTTTTTTTTCAGAGGGGTATTAAATGGATGACCATCATTTTCATTTTCCAGAATATATCTCAATTAAACTCATTAATAACATCATATTTTAAAATAAACTCTTATGTTTCCTTCTATATATTATAAAATATCTTTTCCGAGTCACACACATATATATATATATATATAAATTTAATTATGAAAACAATGCAAACTTTAATCATTTTTATGTTTGTAGGCTACTTTACAACATATCATTTATTTTCTTATATAAGAAAGTGTTGGCTTATATGGCATTAATAGTCCTACCTTGACATATATTTATGGGTGATAATTGAGAAAAAAGATCAGGCTTTGGCTATGTTTATGTTTATAGCTAGCATTTTGATATTTTTGCTAAAACAATCTCACTCTTTATTTCTATGCATGAGTTTTATTATATACATCTAAAAATCCATAAATTTATATACAATAATTCACAAGATTTTTGTATATATAAAATTCATATACAATTAATTTAAAATTTTCCCTTTTATATACAAATAAAAGCTTATAATTTACATAATTTTTTTAATGTTTTATATGCATCTAGATAAAATCATGTTATATAGTTCATAAATTTAGTAAAACATGATTTTTTATATGTCTTTACAAAAATTATATATATACTTGAGTTTTATACGTACATTACAAGGATATATGCATTATTTTATATAAGTTTAATAATTTTTATTTGTACAGAAATGTATGAATTATTTTATGTTAACTTATGGATTTTTATATAAAAAATATAAAATAGCTTATATAAATTTATAATTTTTTTATAGAATAAAATAAAAAATATGTATATGAGTTGACTACAATAAATTAGTTTATTTTCATAAGTTATAGATAGAATGTAACTAAGTTGTGCATACATGTACATATTCTATTTTTGTATGTTCATAAATTATTTGCATATTTGTATATATAAACCATTTTTATGAATAAAATGACCATGGATAAAATATTAATATTTTTTTGAAAAAAATTAAAAGACATGCTACAAACATAAACAAGATAAAAATATGGTATACATTTTTGTATGTATAAAACTGTATTCAACTAGATGGAATTAAGATAATAACAAGTATTAACCACTATGTTGAGTATAAAAATTAAACTAATATAATAATAATGATCACAAAAATAGTGAAACAAAAATGGTGATAATATAGAAACGAAGTTTTTTACTTAGTAATATTAATATTGAGAAAAAAATGTTAAATTATTATAATATATTATTATACATTATTTTAGTTAATTATAATATATAATATAATATTATTTATTTAAAATTATATATATATATTATATTATTTATTTTTATATTTATATTATCATTAACTTATAAATATACATGTTTATACATAATTTATTAGGTTATTTATTAATAAAAAAATGTTTAATTAGTTTAGTCATAATACTTATATTTCAAAATATTTTATATTATATTTTAGATTTATATATGATATTAGAGTTATTACATCACAACTTATTTATTAATTATTTTGACACTAAATCTATTACAGATTAATACTAATTAATATTTTTCTTTTAAGTATTTGTTCAATACTATTGGATGTAACCTACAAATTAAATAAACCAATATAAGTTGTTATGTTAAAAAATATGGCTAAAAGACTATTATCTCTCTCTAACATTCTCACCACTCATGTTGCTGTGTGCCCTTGAGACTTTGATTGCTTTTAATCATCTCCCTGAAACTTCTCTTTAACCCTAATTGAATAATTGATGTAAATGACAACTCGAGTACATGGGGGCGAATGACTTCAAATGGGCTTGACCCTCACTCTAATTATCAATTTAAATTTGTCACAAGACATTACGGATCGATGTTGAATTAATAATTTAATTTGTGTAATACGAGTTTTAACTAACCCACTTCCTTCGATATCACAAGACAGCAAACCACTCGCCTCACTTGTCTGTCTCTCATTATTTTTCCTTCTATGAATTGAATGCTCTCTCACCTACTACTCAAGTTCTCTATTTGACTCCTCAAGTTCTCTCTGTTTATGACAATAAAGCTAGTACATATCATCTTTATTGGTATGTTGATTCTAGAGCAACCTCCCATATCACTAATAATTTATCTCACATGTCTATTCAAGAAAATGAGACACTAAGCATGTGCTAATTAGAGTTGGGACAAGTTTATCTATTTGATCATTGGAAACTATTTCTCTTATATCTTAGAAACTATTTATCAAATTTCCCTTAATTTACTCTCTATCACCCAATTTACTAAAGATAATACTTGCTATTTTGAATTTCATACTACTCACTTCCTTATAAAAAAATATTATTTCTCACTAATAGCTATTGCATGGATGTTGCAAGTGAGCATTGTAATTATTCTACCTTATCTCTAATTGCTTATATAAGTTGTACTGAACCGACTTCATTATGACATCATTGTTTAGGACATTTCACTTTTCCTATTGTTAGTTATGTGCTTTCTAAATATTTATCAATGAAAGTTATCTCATATTTATCATTATCTGATTCATGTTCTTATGACAAAATCTCTTAGTATTCTTTCTCTTTAACTCACCATGTCATCACTAATTCTCTTGAGCTAATTCATACCGACATATGGAGACCTGCTCCTATTATATCTCACACATGTCATCTTTATTATGTTCATTTCCTTGATCACTATAGTAAGTTCTTATATTTTTTTGTCATGAAATAGCGGTCATATATTTTATTTGTTTTTTGAACCTTTCGTTTGCAAGTTGAAAATTTGCTGAACTGCAAAATTAATTTTTTTCAATCAGATGATGTCAAGCAATTTATTTCTATCACCTTTCCGTTTTAACTTTAGCTTGCCGACATCATTCACCACATCTCATGTCCACACACGTAAACATCGTTATATTGTAGACATGTGACTTACTCTCTTAATTCATTCTCATGCTTCATCAAAATTTTGGGATTTTACCTTTTATACATTTGTATATCTAATTAACTGTCTTTCTACTCAATCCCTGGGGTTTTGTTCTTCTTATGAGGTATTTCATAATATCCATCGTGATTATAAATCTATGCATGTATTTATGTGTCTCTATTTTCCCTACCTTCATCCCTAACTGTCTCACAAACTTCAGCCACGGTCTGCTCCTTGTATTTTTCTTGACTACCCTTCTCATTATTCTGGATATCGCATTTTAGATTCTCGTACTAATCACATCTTCACCCGTCATACTATTCTTTTTAACGAAATAGTATTTCCCTTCTCAACAGACAGTACGTCTCCCTCCGCTTCCATGGTGCGCTCTGATGTTCACATCCCGATCCCCCATCCTATCCCGACTCCAATTTCAAAATCAGGTATGTCACCTCCATCTTCTCCCACTACAACCTTGTTGTGGCTCCTCCTCATATGTCCCACTACACATGTTGACCCTCTTTTTACAACTGTCTCTCTTACCAACCAAAATCTTGTTGTGGCTCCTCCTTATATGGTCACTTGCTCGCAAGATGACTCTCTACCCCCACGACATTTTACTCTTTAACCTTCTGTATTTCTTGCCACTCCACAAGAACCTTGCACTTACGCACATGCCTATCGTCATGCCACTTTGATGCATGTTATGCAAGAAGAATTCTCTGTCTTTCTCCACAATCACACATGGGATTTGATGCCTACATCGCCTGGTCGACCCATTGTCGGTTGCAAGTGGGTCTACAAAATAAAAGAAAATCTTGATGGTTCTATTACTCGATTACAAGGCTCGTCTCGTTGCCAAAGGATTCTCACAACAACATGGGCTTGATTATGATGAGACCTTCAGTCCTATTATTAAGCCACATACTATTCGAGTGGTTCTTTCTATTGTTGTTTCACTTTATTGGCTTATTCACCATTGGATGTCATTAATGCATTTTTTCATGGCCATCTTGCTGAATAAGTCTACATGGGATTTGGTGCATGCACCACCTGGTCGACTCATTGTCGGTTGCAAGTGGGTCTACAAAATAAAAGAAAATCCTGATGGTTCTATTGCTCGATTACAAGGCTCGTCTCGTTGCCAAAAGATTCTCACAACAACATGGGTTTGATTATGATGAGAACTTCGGTCCTGTTATTAAGCAATATACTAGTGGTTCTTTCTATTGTTGTTTCACTTTATTGGCCTATTTGCCATTGGATGTCATTAATGCATTTTTTCATGGCCATCTTGTTGAATAAGTCTTCATGCATCAACCACTAGGTTTAGTTGACTCTCTCTTTCCTAATTATGTGTGCAATCACTTTATGGTCTTAAGTAGGTGCCCCAGGCTTGGTTTATATTGTGGATAACTCATTTTCATCTATTGTACATCTAAATTTATCATAATTTTACTCATATATGTCGATTATATCATTATTATTGGATCTCACAATGTCCATCTCAACTTTACTCTACATGCTCTACAACATGAATTTTCCATCAAAGATCTAGGGTCTCTCTATCATTTCCTTGGTATTGAAGTCCACAATCATATTAATAGTATTTATCTCACTCAATCCAAGTACATTTGAGATTTATTATCTAAAACCGCCATGGATACTTATAAGTTTGTATCTACACCTATTTCTCTTGGATCACGACTCTCCCTCAAGACTGGGACACCTCTTTCGGATCTCACTCCATATCGTTAGATTATGGCTTCACATCAGTATCTCACTATCACTCATCCCGATGGTTCCTACGTTGTGCATCAAGTATGTCAGTTTATGCATCAACCTACTGTTATTCTTTGAATTGCTATCAAACGCATAATTCACTACCTTCAATGAACTTTTCATCTTGATCTTACCCTTTGGCGCTACTACCCTACAACTCTCCATTGCTTCTATGATGCCGACTGGGCTGAGAATCCTAATGATCATCATTCTGTTAGTGAAAATGCTATTTTTCTCAGTATCAATCTTATTTCTTGGAGTTATAAAAAGCAACACACTATTACACATTCTAGTATAGAAGCCAAAATATAAGAGTTTTGGTAATGCAACAACTAAACTTATTTGGATCCAATCTCTTCTCAAAAAACTTGATCTACCACTTTCCACTTCTCCTACGACGAATCATGTTTTTATTCTCGAACCAAACACATTGAGATCAACTATCACTTTATTTGTGAACAAATCAATCGTGGCCTTATTAATATTCGTTTTATTGGCACTAATACTCAACTAGTTGATCTACTCACCAAAGGTTTATCATCCACTTGCTTTCGCTTTATTTGGGACATGCTCAATCTTCGTGAACTCCATTTGATCTTATAGGGGAGTAATAGCCATGCTAATCTTAAGAAGAAATGTTAAAATATTATAATATATTATTATAATATTATTTTATGTAGTTATAATATATATACACAATATAATTTTAACTAGTCAAGATTATATCATATATATTTTATCATATTATTTATTTATATATTTATATTATCATGATCCTATAGGTAGGTGCGCCTATATGTAATTCATTGAATTATTTATCAATAAAAAGTTATTCTCATAGTTTAGTGCTCTGACCTATCACGTCTTTCTTTCAACATATTCTCATCCCTATTTTAGATTTCTACGGATAGAAATTATATGTAGAAAAAGAAACTTTCAAGGCTGCAATTAATCCTAGAAAGAAACCAAGAAATTGAGAATGAGAAAATAAGAGCCAAAAAGGAAGAATGATGATTACTTCGAGTCTAGACTTACCATATTTCAGAAAGAAGTTCCTCCTAGCAAGCCAAGAACAGAGTCAAAGTGACATCGATAAAACTAAGTTCAATTGAATGCTAATATGAGAGTGATACTCAAATATCTAAAGAACCTTGTTTTAGAAATACATTGGAGAAATAATAGGGAAAATGCTCAAGAACACTACACGGAGAGGAAACTATAGAGAATACATAATAAAATCCTTATGAAAGAGTTCATTTAAATAGGGAAGCTATGTAAAACCTGCACTTTTGAGTTAAGGAAAACCGGGAAAATAACCGGTCAAAACGAGTAAGAAAACCAAGCCGGTTTACAAACCCGATCATTTGGGAACAAGCAATTTGGAAATTTACAACTTTCGGATGATCCAAAAGGTTCATTAAACCTTGGAAAAGAAACTTAAGACAAATTAAAATAGAAAAACTAAATTGGTTTAAGTGAACAAAATTTCATAAAAACTTTAAAGTTAAGCGCGCTTGCTCGAGAGTAATGTGAGGATGGGTGACCTCTACGCCTTATCATAAATAGGCATAAATTAATATATATTTAATTATTGTAATTAATACCAATAATTTAATACCTAAATTAAATTATTGAAATTAATACAAATAATTTAATATTGAAATTAAATTATTAGAATTAATACTAATAATTTATGGAAATATTAATACTACTAATAAATCTCTCCCATTTAATACACGATTTTACACCTATATAAAGCGGTCATCCCCATTTATTCTTCTCACACCTGAACACTTCTCTCTCTCTACTGCTCCATGTCCCGGTGAAGCTCGAACCAGAGCTTCGACTTGAACATTTTCTTAACCTTGGAAGGAGAGGTTAGGCTCTTTAGAATCGGGGAGAAGACATCTATCTAATAGCAAACTCCTATCAATTCGAGAATCGCTGGAGAAGCGTCGGCATGATTGAACAGTGAAGCAGCTCCAGCGGACTGAAGCTGCCCTATTTCAGCCAAGCTGAAATCGGCCATTTTGAGCCCTCCTAAAACCAAAACAAGCCCTCCCAACACCTCCTCAGTCCTTCCTCGGCCGAATTAGGACCAAAAGGTAAGCCAATTCGGTTCCCCTTTACAATTTCAAATCGTTGTTAGAGAGAGAGTCGGCTGAATTTCAATGAAGAAATTCTAATCCAATTTGACATCAATTGATGTCATTCTTGATCCTAGAAAGAACCTCTAGAGGAGAGCTACCTGCCCAGATTGAAAAGCTCCACCGCTGCGCCCTCACCGGTGAAAAATCGAAGCTTTTTCTCTCTACAGTCTGTTTTCCGGCGAAGCTCCGTTTGAGCTCGTTCCAACGTTAAAATTTGTAATTCAAAGTTCCTTAGAATCATATGAACATGTAGGAACTCAATTTCAACAATTTGAGGTGTTTGATTGGTCAATTTGATGAAATCAAATTCAATAGTGTTAAAGAGTTGAAGTTGGGAAAAAAAGTTGGGGAAATTGGGGATTTTTGGAAATTTGAAGGACCAAAATGTAATTTTCTAAAATTGAGGGTCAATTGGTCATGATAAGAATATTAGAGGGTCAATTGATAAATTTTAGAATTTTTGGGGAAACAATTTACCAATTCTCTAAAGAAGGGGCAAAATGGTAATTTTGGGAAAATTGAAGGACCAAATTGGAAATTTGGGAAATGAAACCCCTTTGTGTGAAATCAAATAATTTGAGGTCCTAAGATAAATTTTAAAGGTTTTGGGACTCAAATTTAGGAAAAACCCGGCAATAGGAACTTAAAGTTAAAGAAAATTAACTTTAGGGACCTAATTGCAAATATATGTAAAGTTGGGTTTTCTAATTCATTTGGAACGAATGAGGGCTATTAGGCCAAAGAATAATGAACAATTATGTTCATCTCGTGTAGGAGAACGAGACATCGGGAACGCCAGTCGAGGTCCAGCTTACTAAGGACGGAACCCGACTAAGTGGAATTTCACTGCACTATCGGGTGAGTGGGAATTATATATCATACCCGGTTGGGGATGATAAGTGCCTCGGTATAAAAATCCACTGTTTAGTGGTATTTTAATCATCACCACTTAGAGAAAGTGATGTGAAAATGTTGTGAAAAAAACTACTTACCGGTTGTAAGTAGATCATATCGGGTTGGTATGATGAGACTTCCTCAAAGGAAGTTGAAAACCCATTCATCGGTTATGAACGGAGATGTCCATATATCGGTTGGTATAATGGACAGTGAAAACCTATTTTGTCGAAAGTGTTCTCCCCTAACTGTGTGCAAATGCTTAAACTATTTGGGAGACCTTCTTGATATGAGCTCGAATAGCTCTTATAGGCCGGGGGCCTCGGTTTTGGAACTTGAGGGCTAAAATGCCCAATTTTTGAAAAACTCGAACAGTGGGCCATAGGCCAATGGACACGAGCAGGAGCTCATAAAAGAACATGATATATATATATATATATATATATATATATATATATGTGCCATTAAAACTTAATGAGTGAATTGTTTGGTCATGGTACCAAGGTAGGTCCAATATACTCAGTCAACTAGTAGCAGTGCGAGATGACAGGTCTCCGGATTAGTCAAGACAAACAACTACAGATTGAGTTGAAGGTCGGGATCGTTGGGACAAATGGTACCACATATTACATGGTAATTTAAGAAAACTTTGTTTGTGCATGCACTATGATTACGGGATCATCAAGACGCCCATGAGGGGTAGTGATGCGTCCTAAGGGCACTAGACGACCTGGTGGCTATAAGGGCAGTTCGTCATTCCAAGTGTCTGTGCGAAATTTGGAGTAGCACCAAGCGCATGAGACCGGGGTGGGGACAGGATGAGGTCTCTGTCCTTGTACGGATACGAAGAAGTGATTTCGAGATTGTGGGTCGAATGTCGCGTACATCCACTCATTCCCAAGGTAGAAGTGGTCGTACTTCTATTCGGGTGGCAGGAAAAGGCTCCGAAGCCACTAGTAGGTTCAGTAGTGATACTGACTTGCGAATGTGTGTAACCTTCATGATGAATGATGTGTGTTGGGTGATGACACACCAGTAATTAAGAAATAATGGAAAAACTTGAATTTTTTTTAATGAAGGGATGTTTGAAAAGAAAAGAGTCTGGCACACTCCATATAAATATTTTTCTTGAAATTCAAAAAATTTGAATCCCATTCACCGAGTAGTTGTACTCACCCCCTCCCTTATAACCCTTTCAGGAAGTACCGGAAAGTCGAACCTTAAAAGACTTGTGCAATTAAACGCCTGCAAGACAGGTACGATTAATTTAAATTACTATGCAGTTTTGATTTATAATATTCCTGGAAAAAGGTGCAGGTCTAAAGAACGTCTTACTCTTTACTATTTATAATATAAGGAGAAACCCTTTAGTAAATTGGGAGAGTGGCAGGTTGATCACGGGGATCCGACCAAACCGGGTCGGGGCGTGACAACTTGAGTGGTATTGGAGCCTATTTCCTCGAATACATAGTTAAGACTAGAAAATATAGTAACTAATAGGGTTATTTTTAAATTTGACAGAATGGCTCCAAAGAAAGGAACTAAGAGAACTAGGGCTGCCGTCTCCAACACCTCCCAACCACCCCTACTGGTAGAAACTCCTAGAGTAGCCCATACAACTCCTCCTGGACTCAGCAAGGAACATCAAAGATTGTACGAGGAGTTCACCCGTGTATTTGGCCAACCTAACCTTACTCTTGAGGTAGGTACCATGTAAACCCCGCACATTTGAGTTAAGGAAAACCGGGAAAAGAACCGGTCAAACCGAATAAGAAAAACCAAACCGGTTTACATTTGGAAATAAGCAATATAAAAATTTACAATTTTCGATTGATCCAAAGAATTTATTCAACATTGGAAAAGAAATTTAAGACAAAATAGAAAACAAAAACTAAATTGGTTCAGGTGAACTAGATTACATAACAACTTCAAAGTTAAGCGTGCTTACCTTAGAGTAGTGTGAGGATGGGTGACCACCTGAGAAGCGTGCTCCATTTCCTAGTAAAGCTCGAACCAGAGCTTCGACTTGAACAAAAGTCGGGCTCTTTATAACCGGGGAGAAGACGCTATCTGATAGCAAACTCCAGTCAATCCGAGAACCGTTGGAGAAGCGCCGACATGATGGAATAGTGAAGCAACTCCAGTGGACCGAAGCTGCCCTATTTTGGCCAAGCTGGAATCAGCCATTTCAAGCCCTCCTCAGGCTAAACTAAGCCCTCCCAACACTTCCTCAGCCTTTCCACGGCCGAATTAGGACCGAAAGGTAAGCCAATTCGACTCCCCTTTATAATTTTCGATCGGTACTAGAGAGAGAATTGACCGAATTTCAATCACGAAATTCTAATCTAATTCCGCATCAATTGATACAATACTTGATTTTAGGATGAACCTCAGGATGAGACCTATCTGCCCAGATCGAAAGCTTGGACTGTCGTGCCTTCACCAGAACGTTAAATACCAGGAATGCTAGCAAGGACAAGCTCGCGTGAATACAAAGAACCAGTCTAGTGGAAATCACGGCATTAACAGGTGAGTGGGTTTACTAACATCATACCTAGTCGGGATGATGAGCACAACTTAAAATTTAAAAATCATTTACCGGTTGTGAGTGGGTTATTCACATCATACCCGGTTGGGATGATGAGCACAATTTAAAGTTAAAAACCACTTACCGGTTGTGAGTGGGTTTACTAACATCATACCCGGTTGGGGATGATAAGTGCCTCGATATAAAAACCCACTGTTTAGTGGTATTTTAATTATCACTACTTAGAGAAAGTGATGTGAAAGTTATGCAAAAAAACTACTTACTGGTTGTAAGTAAATCATACCCGGTTGGTATGATGAGACTTCCTCAAATGAAGTTGAAAACCCGTTCATCGGTTATGAACGGAGATGTCCTTATACCGGTCCGTATGATGGACAGTAAAAAAACCTATTTCTGTCGGAAGATCTCTCCCCTGACTGTGTGCCAATGCTTAAACAATTTGGGAGAACTTCTCGATGGGAGCTCGAATAGCTCTGATAGGCCAGGGGCCTCGGTTTTGGAACTTGGGGGCTAAATGCCCGATTTTGAAAATCTCGTACAGTGGGCCCAAGGCCAGTTGGCACGAGTAGGAGCTCATAAACGAACATGATATATGTGCCATAAAACTTAATAAGTGAATTGTTTGGCCATGGTACCAAGATAGGACCGACATGCTCAGTCAACTAGCGGCAGTGCGACATGACAGGTCGACAGACTAGTCAAGACAAACAGCTGCGGGTTGAGTTGAGAGTCGGGGACGTTGGACTAATGGCACCGCAGATTACATGGCAATATAAGAAAACATTGTTTGTGCATGCACTGTGAGTACGGGATCATCAAGATGCCCATGAGGGGTAGTGATGCGTCCTAAGGGCACTGGACGACCTGGTGGCTATAAGGGCAGTTCGTTGTTCCAGGTGTTTGTGCGAAATTTGGAGTAGCACAAAGCACATGAGACCGGGGTGGGGACAGGATGAGGTCTTTGTCCTCATACAGACATGAAGAAGTGATTTCAGGATTGTGGGTAGGATGTCACGTACATCCACTCATTCCCAGGGTAGAAGTGGTCGTACTTCTATCCGGGTGGCAGAAAAAGTCGCTCTGAAGCCACTAGCGGGTTCAGTAGTGATACTGACTTGTGAATGTGTGTAACCTTCATGATGAAGGATGTGTGTTGGGTGATGACACACCGTGGTAACTAAGAAATAATGGAAAAAAACACAAATTTTTAAATGATGGGATTTTTTTGAAAACAAAGGATTCAGGCACACTCCATATAAATGTTTTTCTTAAAAGTCAAGCTTTTAAAAACCCATTCACTGAGTAGTCGTACTCACCCCCTCCCTTATATCCCTTTTAGGAAATCCCGGAAAGCCTCCCATTAAAGACTGTCAACTAAGATGCCTGTAAGACAGGTATATAAAGTTTTAAATTTCATACAGTTTTGATTATGCTATTCCAGGAAAAAGGTGCAAGTTAAAGGACGCCTTACTCTTTACGGTTTACGATAAGGGGAAACCCTTTAATAAACCGGGAGAGTGGCGGGTTGATCACGGGGATCCGACCAAACCGGGTCGGGGCGTGACATACCAACTCATAGGCTGAGCTCGAGGAAGTGCAATCCCACCCTCCCCTTGCTAATCCAACCACTCCAACGGACATACCTAGAAATCTCAAAACTTTCTGACAACTAGGATGTAAACCCTTCCTCAGAGAAAAGGATGCTGAGACCGTCATGGACTGGCTAGCCAATATCAAGAAGTTAATGGGAATTGACCGAATATTGCCAGATGATAAGGTGATCCTGATGGAATTCTTCATGGAAGGGAGCGCTAGACGGTGGTGGGACAATGTCTGAAATCTACATGTCGCTGCCCCACTTGGGAGCAATTTGAGGAAAGATACTCGGAAGAGTACCTGGCACCCCACCTAATAAATGAGAAGAAACAAGAATTCATCCGACTTTGGCAAGGGCTTAGTTCCATAGCAGAGTATGAAACAAAATTTAACGAGTTAAGACCCTTTGCTCCTGACCTAGCCGGACCAGCTGACATATGCCAGAGGTTTGTGGACGGTCTCAACTTGGATATTCGAGACCGTATGGGAGTACTGGGACGCCCCAGAGACTTGGCAATTGTAATTAGTATGGCTCATGAATGTATATGACATCCACTCAAACCCATGGTAGAAGTGAACGGGCTTCTATCTTGGTGGACAGTAAAAACGCTCCGATCCACAAGTGGGTGTAGTGGATGGGCTACACCTGTGAATGTGTGTACCCTTCCTAGTGAAGAACATGTGTTGTTTTCCAAATGCCTCACAAGGTAAGGGAGATGGGCTAAGAGAGCTAAACACATCTAATATGGAAAATGGAAAAAGGTTTGTAAAAACTAAAATTGAGTAAAATCTTTTTTAAAGGAAATGATTAACCTTGGCACGGTTTGGATAAAGCTATTATAAAAACTCACTCCCAATACCCATTCACTGGGTTATAGAACTCACCCCTTCCCTTTTACCCCTTTTAGGTAATAGAGTAAACAACAATCTTAAAGACCCACTTAAATTGGAAGTGTAAGACAGGTACGTTTATTTTTAAATATTCAGTTTTGTATAATGCTATTCCAGGAAAGACAGGTAAAATGGCATCTTACTCCTCGCGGTTCAAAAAGGGGTGAAACCCTTAATGACCAAAGGGAGTGGCAGGTTGCTCACGGAGATCTGACCAAACTGGGTCGGGGCGTGATAGTATACTCTTAGGATCAAATTTTACCTCAATTAGTGCCTTGAACAAGGAGAATTTCATCAGCAAAATTTTCACAGTTTTCTCTTTGTAAATTCACTATTTCGGCGAAGGGCAATGACAATTACCTACCTGAAAGGCTCGGGAAGGATGAGGCTGGGTCATGAAGAGTCATGGGAGGGTCAGCCTAACCTTAGAAGGTTTGAGGGTGGCCTAAATTAACCTTGAAAACTCCTACTCAAACTCAACAGTCGGAGCGACTGTACTGTGCGGGCTCACCAGTTCTTCTCTAGTGATTCTTGAGGTGAAAAGAGTATGCAACAAGGTAGAGGACTTCCCCCCAACTCCAGGAAACCTGAATTCATGTTCAGAGGTGAAGAAATGGGTCACTATTAGAGCTCTGGTTCAGGGATGGTTAAAATTTGGAGTAGTTTGTCTTATTTAGGCTTTCGATGGATGGAGATGATGAATGGAGGGGAGCTCTTTATATAGTGAGCTCGGGGACATTCGTTCCTATCCATCCATCAATTAGTTGACCATTAACTCTCCAATTTACTCCCTTGTGGGAGAGGTTTAATGGCTGTCAGAGTTATGACATTGTTTGACCTCCTCTCATGTTCAGTTGGATGAAGAAGGAAGATGAAATTGTGTGCGCGTGTGCAAGCTTCACAGGTATAAGTTACCACGTGGCGCACAGTGATTAGCTGGCTTTATTGATGCAACCTTCTACTCAGCATATGAGCCATTTGTTGACCCGTTGACCGGCCACGTGGCGACCTCCTATTGGTCACTCTCCCTTACATGGCTGCTGACCGAATCTAATCCCCAATTGATTGTGACATGCGACGTCCTCTAATTGGCTTATTTAAATTTGTTAGTTTTCTCTATTGACGCATTGTGTCATTGCCATTTGTCAACCTCTAATTGATTGTGGTCATCCCACATGGATTTGCCATGTGTCGTCTTCTGATTGGTTGATAGTTTTCCGACATCCTAGTCAATCATTAACTTGACACCTTTTCCACGTATGACTCTCACATTGGTCAGTCCAGCTAGTGGGGATTCTCTTCAACTAACTTTTGACTAAGGATACATGTCACGTTCCTATTGGTCAGTTTCCAATTATGTGAGTTTTATTTGTTTGATCGTTGACCAGGGATATGTGTCACATTCTAATTGGTCAACGCTTCCAAATGTTGACCAAGTGACTGATTGGGTACACTTCGTCACGTGTCGCACAATGTTTGGTCATGCGCGTTGATTGAGCTCTAACCAGGCAGGCGTCCATTGACTGAATGGACCGTTGACCGATTTGGTCGGATCGGGTTTGGTGACCCGAAATAGAAAACCAGCTAGTTCAGACCCGATTCGACCGATTTTCTCAAAATTAAAAATTTCTAAATTTATTTTTTAAATATTGGTAATTTCAATTTTCCAAATTAATATCTTCGGAATCATAGGTTAGTCAACCTCCAAAATAAGCCAAACATAGCCCACCTAAGAATTTGTTTGCTTATTGACCAAATTACGTAAGTATGAAACATGAGGGCAATCAACCCATATCTTTTATCGTAGGAGGAATAAGCCATTCAGAAGATACCCATAGCAATAGTACCTTCAGAGGACAAACTAATTTGGCACTAGGAGAGCATAGGTAAGGTAACGATGAAATTGGCCTATATCTTCCTTCTTAATAAGAATAGGAAATAACCTCAAGTATATTCTTCTTCACATTATATTCCTAAAAAGATTTGGAGAAGTATAAGATGCATTTAATGTATTCAAAGGATTATAAATTGTATTTCTAAAAATGTTTGAAGAAATATATGGTTTTTTTAATGTATTCAAAGATTATGAATTTTATTTGGAGAGTTTAAAGTAGACATGGATCCGACACCTTATTGTTGCACAATTTCTTCTCCCATGGTATCGGAGTCCGTGTGCTCGCACCCTTACCCGACCCGAGATTGGAAACTCGACTCGTGTTTTGCTCGAATATGGAGGGAAAATACCCAACTTGAAGTCATTGTCCCCACTCGTCCGAGACCAGAAAAATAATACACGACTCATAGATAGTTGTTGATAGCAAGTTTAAAAATTGCACGTGGCAAGTATATTTACGTTGCACGTGAGGGCGGGTGTTGAGAATACGATACAACATTGGATAAAATAAAGAAGAGTTATGGGTTTATAAGATTAAAAATATTTCACTACTTACAAATTATGACTTTTAAGTAAATATTGGTCCGACCCGGTCTACAATAAATTCTCAAATAGTATCAGAACTAGTGGGCACGCACCCTACCCGAGATTGAAAATCCGACTCGTGATCTCACCGAGTATAAAGGAAAAATATCTAACTCAAGGTCATTTTTCACTCTAGTATAATACCGGAACAATAATACCTAAATCGTATATAGTTATTGAGTATAGGTTTAAAAATTACACGTGATAAATATATACACGTTGGACGTGATAGCTAGTGTTGAGAATATGATATTAAATTGGATAAAATAAAAAATTATTATTGATTTATAATATTAAAATTATCATACGTTATAATTTTAAGTATAAATAAGTATGAATTATCAGTACATAATTAATTCTCATATTTTTAATATGTAAAATGTTAGTTCTACCTTATATATTGGACATATGAGTAGTTGTATTGATTATTTTATATGGAGAGAATTTGAATATCTATACCATATATTATTTAGATGTACATAAGTAGGTTGGTATGGTATGCAATGGGAAATTCGTATATAATCACTTAAATCTTTGACATGTATAGATAATGATAATATCCATAGAAATTATAAAAGTTACTTCTTCCTATAATAATTTAATAATTTATACTTGTATGATTTAGAAGGTAGAATTAATGATTATTTTTAAAGAATACCTTTTGGTATACTAAATAATGATAAATGATAAATTATATTTATTAACTGAATATTTTGAGTTTTTAATAAAAAAACGAGATAAATTATTCATAAAATATCACAAGACAAAACTGAGTGTACACACAATCTAAGATATGATTAAACTAAATTATGATGTCCTTTTCCACTTTGCAAGTATATATTTTGGAAGTATATTTAGAAATGGCCAAAGACGAAATATTTATAGCAATGTTTGGGCACATGCAGGCTATAGTTTGACATGGTGTTTGCCACCTTACTTGATGAACTTATATCATTATTAAAGATCGCTAGTTGCACTTCATTAACCCAGTCAAGCTGTGTAACTAAGTATACAGAAATATTGACTTCAATTTTGGCAGAATATTAAATAAATTATTAACTTATAATATAAGTTTTTCATGTCCCTTTCAGCCCAAGTTACGTTAGACAAAAAAAACCTAGTCAAATGTAATGTATGGACACGTTCATTATTATATTGATGAGTTGTTATATATATATATATATATATATATATATATATATATATATATATTAAGAAATCTTAATCAAGTGGATCATTTCCTAAATAGTGCAATTCAATGATGTAGTTAGGGGAAGGATATATTAAATCCTCACCATCTTTTTCTCTTAATGAATATTTTGAGTTTAATTATAGAAAACTAATATGAAAAAATTTTATATTTTGAATAGACTGACCGATTTAACCTAAATCATTTAAAAAAAAAATCAAATATCCAACACTAGTTAATTAAGAGAAAACATACATTTATTATTATTGATATATTTTTTTAATTGTGCAAAAAAAAGATACATTATTTTTTTAGTTAAAAAAGAAATATATCTATTATATTAACTAATAATCATGCTTACAAAGTATTGGTTAATTATTCATATTAAAATAGTTACTTTCTAAATTTGCATCAAACATAACGTTAAATTTAACCTATATAATAGGAAAACCTCTCATTTATATCATATCATCTTGCTATATACCAGTTTTCACACCCCTATACCATTTAGTCTTGTTTCGTACTTTATGTATTTTGAGTATTTTAAGAGAATTTGCAGTATGTCACCAAAATAATATTTTTTCATCCTATCTCCACTCCAAGTTCAACCCTAAAGACTAAGTTGGTTGTCTTACTTTTTTTACTAGACGAGTAATCCAAACATTGTTATGGAAAATGGAGGAATGTGAGGTCAACCCTCTCTACTATCCTTCTTGGAACGGGTGATTTGAGGAAGGTTTGAGATTTGTGAATAGTTTATAATGGGGTTGATGGGAGAGAGTCCCACTAGCTCTAGAAAGAGTGAGAGATAGTGATTTTTTAATCTCAAAAATGACTACGAAATATAATACACTACTATAAAATAAAAGAAATGTTGCAATTCTTATATAAAAATTATAATAATTCATAATGTCTTTTTTATTTACCTTCAATGTCAACTCTTATTTATGCCTTGTAACTCTTAAAATCCGATGGTTTTAAACTCATCCCTTGGAAAATCCCTTTTTTTTATGATTTAAACTCATCCTATGTATAACAACTACAATTACTGGGAAATCGTATAAAACTCTGTGCCTACTTGTGGATTATTTTAATGTTATCTTAAGGAAAATGCAGCATGAGCCTATGGATCAAATAAGTATACGCAAGTTTTTCTCTCGGATTCATTTATCCATAATTGTGACTTAAAGTGTGAATCTATAATATTAGTATTTAAACTCAATTCTACTGTAAACTAATATTAAATCGATTGTGAAAAATCAATGAAAAACTAATTAGACGGTAAACTTAGAAAATAAATAAATATCTAAATTACTCCCAAAAGATAAGTTTTTTATTATAAATTAAGTATTAGAAAAAGTTCAAATTAAAATCAGTTTAAATCGGTATCCAACCTGATTAAGGCGAAAAATTCTCGATTTTAAAGAATGATTAGACAACTCATAAAATAGAAATTATTTAGCCTAATTAATATAAAATTAGATAAATAATTTTTAGAAAAATAAATTAGGCCGAGAATCGGTCTAATCGAAAATGGACCGGCCAAAAGTGATCGAACCAACTTAAAACAATAAAACTCCCTGATTTTTAGAAATTATTAAATAAATTAAAAAATTGTGATTTTTAGACCGAATTTGTAAAAAATGAAATAAAAAATAAAAAATAATAATTAGGTCAATAACCGGCCAAATTGGGGTAAACTGGCCAAAAAAGAATCAAAATTAACTGAAGCGGTCAATTTATTCACTGAAAATCAGTTCGCTGCAATGCAAATCGATCGGCGTGACATGTCGGACACACGCATACATCTTACAAGCAGGGGCGTAGAATACTCATGTGCACGTGTTATCTCCTTCACCCACTTTCGAGACGAAAATCCAACCCAAATCTAGAAATAACTCGATTCTCAATACGATTCCAAACATCTTGTCCCCTAGATAAATTAAATAAAAAGTGGAGTATATGAGGTCTTATTCGATTATCTATGCACATGGGATGATGTACACTTGGTTCCGCGAGCTCCTCATATAAGACTCAACCACTCTTTCACCCACCCATTGCTAGAATTCTCTCTAAAAATTTGGGTACTTAATTTTTTGGTGACCTCTATACCATAGCTTATACCATTCTTTCTCGGCCACCAAAAATAATCATTTTTGTGTACTTAGAACTAGAGGGAAGTCAGCTTTCCATAAGTACCTCACCCCGACACCGATATGCCATCCATTAGCATTGGCACGACAGAATAGTAACACTGCCCCTCGACAAAATATAAGCAGGAGTTTTCTGAGCTTGTCCCAACCTCCTCGACAGCCAACGATTGAACAAATTTATTATGTAGGCTTCTCTTGGTCTACTCTCACCAACCTCATGGTCGTTGATGCCAATGATAAGTCTCGTAACCATGAAAAATCTAAAAAGGTCTGGTAGCGCTCTATTTTTTTTTCTAAGCTTTGTAAATTAGGTGTTACTGGTGACTTTAACCACTTGATAGAGTGATCAAGGTGTATAAAGATTCGTGGAAAAGTTAGCTATGCAATTCCAATAGTGTTGTTATTACTTCCTCTCTACAAAGTTTCCGATCAAAATTCTATTTTATGTCAATTTTTTTTGCAAGGGTCTAATTATGGCTAAAACGACATTGTTCTGGCCAATAATAGTCGAAAAATAACTGTGGGGACCTAATAAATAAAACGTGGGACCTATAATTAATTTTTGAAAGATTTATAGAGTTATTTTAAAACACATAAAAGTTTAAGGACTAAATTATAACTTTTAAAAAGTATATGGATCAAAGTGTAATTTCAAAAAAATTAGAACTTATACTTGGTAAAAATCTAGTGATCTAAAAGAAAGTTGAAAAAAAATTTAGAGATTTAAAATAATAGCTTAAATGAGGTTAAGAACCTAAGTGTACCAAAAGTGGGGTGATCCTTAAAATACTTTAATATTTTTTATTTATTTTATTAGTTCTTTATTTTATTATTATTATATATTTTAAATAAATTTATATATTAATAATATTTTATATAAAATTATATAATATAATTATTATACTTAAAAATTTTATTATATAAAATATATTTAATATAATTTAATTATATATAATAACTAATAAAATATTTTATTTTATTTTTATAATTTTTTTATTAATAATATTTCAACTTAAAACTCATTTCAATCAAAATAATATATTATTAAAAAATTTTAACCCGTACGAATAAACTACTTAATTTTTTATCCTAATACCTACCAACTCCAAATTTCTCCAAACGCTCAGTCTAAATATAGTATTAAATTTTTATTCCAAAACTTTAAAATAATAATAATACATGTAATCTATCCGCAAAAAATATTGAGCTATAAAATCTCAATATTTTTATAAAAGGAGAATTTATATAAATATTCAATTTTTATTTATTCATTTGAGTTATAAGCAAGTATTTATAGTAATTTTATAAAAGACTAGACTATTATTAAATTTTATATTCGTAATTTTTTATTATAGATATTAGAGTGATTAGATATTTATTATTTTAGTAGTTCATCTGTTAGCAAGCAACTCTCATACAACTGAAAAACTTGTATCTGACCCGCCAGTAGTAACTATTAAATCAGAGTCATTTTACCACCTCTACCCTCATCTTATTCACTTATAAAAAAACTTATGAAAATTATATATTTAATATATATAAATATAATTAATAATATAAAATTTTCAAAATAATATTAGAATGCTTGAAGTCGGTGGGTTGGTGCAGGGCTGAGAGCAGTGACACTCACAAAAGTCCACCATGCATGCTCTGTCACCCTTTGCACTGACACTCAATGGGCCTTTTGGGTCACCTTTGCTCGACGAGCTTTGTCCCTGTAGATTTAAAGAGAATATGCAGATTTCATGTTTTTTTCTGGATTTACAGACGAGATTCTCTCTGAATTATTAAGAATTATGATGAGAGTAGGATGAATTCTAAAGGTTGCATATTTTGGTGGTAATAGCAGCCCACCTGATCTAAATCTCCCCCAATTGTTGCCAGGTTCTCGATCACTCTGGTTCCAGGCTCCTTCCTATGGTTGAAATTTTAGTACCCATTGACTTCACCCCCATGCCCGGCTAATCTAATCTATTCGCTGTTTCATTGTTTCCACCCAGCTGAAGAGGAAAAGGATAAGCTGCAGTAGTGGCAGCAGCTCGGAGGAAAACCATCTCCAACTGATTCTTTCCGTCTTGATTATACCTTCTTATTTCTGGTCGGCATCTCTGTCGTTCGGTGCTTGAGCTGAACTGAAGGATCTTTCATATGGACCCTGATCGCCCACCTCCATTGAAGGGTGTGGTGATCATCACTCTTCCGCCTCCGGACAACCCTTCTCTGGGCAAGACCATAACCGCCTTCAGTCTCTACGATTCCGCCCCATTCTCACCGATTCACGAAACCCCGTCTGCCCATGATCAGGAGGAAGCCGGAACCCGTCTTGCGATTCAGCTGCCGCGTAACCATGAACTCAGATTCTCCCTCGGGAGATTCCTTCATGGGAGCCGGAGGGCGATTGTCGGATTTTTCGGCGTTGCTCTCTTCGCGTACATCCTCTACTCATCTTTCTTCTCAAGGACCATTCAAGAGTTTCGGGGTCGTGAGGACGAAGAGAAGAAGCCGGGGGCATTCATCTTCCCGCTGATCCCTAAGTGGGGAAATGGGGCTGTATCTGGTGGGGATGTGGAGCTTAAGCTTGGGAGGTTTGTTGATTTTGAAAGCAAGAGGAAGATTGCTGAGACGTTTGATAAGGGTTTAAGGGATGCATCAAGGTTCAATTCCTACAAATTGGTTGCTTCCATGAATGAAGCTGTCGATTCTTCCACCGTTTTGCCTGTTAAGGGCAATGTGTATCCTGATGGGTAAGTTCTTCACCTCTTTTGTTCAGTGAGGGATTCTTATTCGGGTTTCATCTTGAGTTTTGGTATATAGGTCTTGAGTCTGGAGATAAATTAAGTGGCGAATGAAGAAAAGTTTCAGTCAATGCTAGTTGTTTCTTCTTTCTTCCTTTTACAGGACAAGGAACATCATTTATTATTTCTATTTATTCTTCCTAATAATCTTTGATGGATCACCTTTTGCAACAAAGTTATTGAATTTCATTTCATTATCATTATCAACTTTGTAGGTTTCATAATTAGGTAGGGCATTGAGATCTCATGGGGTGGGGGAGAAAGCAATTGAACTATACTAGATAGAATCATCATAGGTTCCATTTTGAACAAGCTGAACTTTGCTCCATAGAAGCTAATTGCAATAGTTCGTGTTGTACAGTTTGTATTACACATACATACTTGTGGGAAGTCCACCAAGACGTTATCATGTGGACATGGACACTGGGAGTGACTTAACATGGATCCAGTGTGATGCTCCATGCACAAGCTGTGGCAAGGTCTTCAACAACCTCAAAGCTTAAGTTATTGTGGAGTTGCTTCACAATATTGTTTATAATGCACAAGATATCTTGCTTAACCTAATCTGATCCTAAAAAAGAGTTCAGTCACATGGCAGTGGTACTCTAATAATAGAGTGTTCATAATACCCCATGCTTGTAAACCTCTGAACCAAACAAATCATAGTTGTTCTCTTTAACATGTGCTCTGTCTTTTGGATGAAAATATGGGGCGGAGCCCTATGTCAATAAACTGAGTTGAGCATAGTCGGGGTGCTGTACCCCCTGCAAGACCGGGAAGAATTAGAGGTTTCAAACCAACTGAGCTATCCACCAAGTGATGGATGGCTATTGTCTATTACATGCTTATTTCATTCCTTGTGCGGTATCTAGAGCCTATGATGGCTCTATCATTTGCATATGATATATGATGTTTGCTTTATTTTCTGGAGTTTTTCATATTATCTTCGTATTTAAAATTGAGAATACTTTCCTTATATTTTGTATTATAGCTGTGAAGGATACAAATTTATGCTTGGCCGAAACAGACTACATCTTTTAGTTCTCTTGTTCCTTGTAAATTATGATTGCAGAGAGGACAATATTATATGTTTAGATTCTCATTCACAAAAATATTCCCTTTATTTCAGGAGTGATGACTAAAAATCCACACTGATATGTATAGTTTTTGTAGGGTGCCAACCCTTTGTACAAGCCAAAGAGTAGCAAAATAGTTCCGCCCAGGGATTCATTGTGTAAAGAAGTTCAAAAGCAGAGGACTGAATACTGCCCAACTTGCAGACAATGTGACTACGAGATAGAATATGCAGATCATAGCTCCTCCATGGGTGTTCTTGCTAGAGATGAACTTCATCTAAGAGCTACGGATCCTTGGGAAAGCTGAATATTGTTTTGGGTAAGAATACACGAGTAATGCATCATGTTGCTAGTGATACACTTGTTCATAAGCTGAAGTAAAGATCTAGGCAATGTTTGCTAGAGCCGACCCAGGTGAGGCCTAGCTTCGTAAATGGGCTTGCCTACTTTCTTACCCAAATCCTTACAAAATAAAATGCAAAATATTTTTGGAAAAAATGTTATACACTATATGGTTGATTTCAAACTTTTTTTTCATTTGCTCATTATGTTTCTTGAACTAGTTGAGTCTATTCTTTTGTACAAGTGTAGTTGCAATCAATCATATAATTTTCGCTTCACTTCCTAAATGTGTGCACAGATTTCTGTACATAAGTTTGGGCTGGATTAATGTTTGCGGAAGCTAGAAAGCTCACCTCAGACACAATATTATTAATTAAACGCTAATTGATCATGCTTGTGCTCATAAAGGTGTGCCTATGATCAGCAAGGCTTGCTTCTCAATTCTCTTGAAAAGACAGATGGAATACTGGGTCTAAGCAGGTCCATAGTGAGCTTGCCTTCTCAACTGGCCAGCATTGGTGTGATTAATAATGTCGTAGGTCATTGTCATACCTCAGATGCCATCGTAGGGGGCTATATGTTCTTGGGTGATGAATTCATGCCTAACTGGGGCATGCACTGGATCCCTATGCTTAGCAGTCCTACGTGAGTTCTAATCTTTCTCTTAATTGTGCTGCACAACTGCTTTCCTCATTTTACCTGTGCATTCACCTTAAAAAGAATTAATGTGACATTGTGCTTCTGCTCCCCAGACAGTGCAGAAGTTGCCCGCATTTTTGTGTGAAAACTATTTTCTTTTTGGAACTTCCCAATGGCCATTTTAAATGGTTATAGTGTTATGTTCAAAGTTTATTCAATGTTCTTTATCTAGTATGAAAACCATCAAAACACGACAAAATTCTTCAACTTTGCACTATTATTTGGTTTCAGTTGAAAAGGTAAGTAAAGGGGTTGTGTTTTATAAACAAAAGGGAAAAAATGTCTTGTTTTATCGATTATTGGGAATTCTTCTGAATTAATTGAAGAATTTCGATGTCATCTGTTCTGTTTTTTTGTTCATTTTATTTTTAATCTATGGAGAAGTATCATCTGTTAAGGTTTTAAATGCTTGTTTCATCGCATATATTATGGATAATAGATCATGTATGCTGATCTCATAATGTCTCTAATCTCGTTGCTGATACATCCTCATCAGTTCAGGAACTTGTACCAATCCAACATCATGAAAATGAAGTACGGGAGCACCTCCCTCAGGTTAGGCCCACGAGATGGAGAAGTTGGTCGAGTAGTCTTTGATAGTGGGAGTTCTTACACATATTTTACTAAGCAAGCATACTCAGATTTGGTTGCTTCAGTGAGTAACAATGAACAGATAACTTTGAACAGACCATTGTTATATCAATATCAAGTAATTTCAAAGTGGTATTATTTATTGATGCAGCTTAAGGAAGCTACTGATTTGGGACTAATTCTCGATGTATCAGATCCTACATTGCCATTTTGCTGACGATCTGAGCTTCCCATCAGGTTTGTATATGCAAAATGCCTTTGCTCTTTCATGGATATTTTCTTCTTAACAAACATCTTCTAATGTCAGGAAATTGTGAAAATCAGTATAGCTTAGATTGTAGCCTATATCACCTCAATTAGACATCAATTTGATTAGGAAAAATGCTGAAGTTGTTGAAATTTCCATTCGGGGCATGCAGATCCTTGAAAGAAGTTAAGCACTTCTTCAAGGCAATTACACTTCAGTTTGGGAGTAAATGGTGGGTACTCTCCACAAAACTTCATATTCCTCCAGAAAGCTATCTGATCATCAATGTAAGGGTTGATCCAGTGGATATCAAATGAGTACATCTTGCACATTGCCCTTCTCTCTTTTGGTTGCTTTTATTTGATGACTGAATATCTGTTATCCGGATGTCAATTCCCATGATTGCAGAACAAGGGCAACGTTTGCTTGGGTATCCTTGATGGTAGTGAAGTGCTTGATAGATACACCACTGTAATTGGAGGTAAGGCTCCCTACCCTAAATCGAACTGAAACAGAGGTTCTTTTGCCTTTTGTTCTTGGGATTGTTTTCCTGAGATCTCCCTCCCATAAAGAGTGAGGAAACAGCCATATGCTTGACCCTAATGGCCACCTTTTTATCTGACCATTTGCAGGCATTTCGTTGCGGGGGAAGTTGGTAGCGTGTGATAATGTGAAGGGCAGAATCGGCTGGGTGCAATCAGATTGTATCAGACCCCAGAGGTACAAGGCGCCCTTCTTCTCCGGATAAACTGGACTGTCTGTTTTGACTACAATGGCCGGGCTAGCAGCCATAATGTTTGCATATAGAGAGATTCTGCCCATCTGTAAATAGTCAGTGCAGTACCATATCACCAATTTGGGAAAAAATCCAAATATTTATATGATATTTTTATAAATGGAGAACTAATTTCCTTTTTTTATTTCGATTGTAGTTTGAATTTTTTTTTTGTGAGTTTAGCCGCTTAAATTGGAAATAATTCATTTGCTATCATTTTGCCAACCCACGACCTTAGATGCAGAGAATCACATAATATTTGAGTTGTGAATCATTAGATTATCAACTGTTGTGCTAAAATTAGAAATAATTCGTATGTAGAAGAGTTTTGTCTCGTTGGTGGGATTATGCAATTTGAATTTAGATTTGTCGTAGTGTACAGATTAGCAAAAATTGGTCCATTGGACATGCTCGTGAGACCCTGGCCCGGATTCCAGAGTGGGCCAGACTTGGAACAATGTTATACTGGCGGGCACAGAGGATAAGACTAAAATCTCGCAGCATGTTTATCCGAATCAATTCACATGAATATTCATTGACAGCTTTAATTAAAAAAAATGTTTTGCTTGTAAATTTTATTTAGGTGTTAACTGTGCTCTTAAAGAAAGGTTGGGCTTGGAGGGAGGATATGAGAATGAGATGCATATGAATCTACTGTAAATGACAAGAGAATGAGATGCAGCTGCAGATGAATCGAAGACGAAAATGGACTCGGTCATGTGATTCCAAATGGGGACGACCATGGTTAGCGAAAAACCAGACCTGCATGTGCACAATACGGGTCTAGATTCACCTGTTCTTGTAGGATACAGGAGATAGATCAAGTTGTTTGACATGCCAAACCATTTTAAATAATTAATATTGTAATCTCCCTATTCAAATTTTTTAACGACCAACCACACAGATACCTAGTTGGATATTTTTATAGCGAGAAATTATGAAAAGATATTTATGCAATTTCTGCCCTTGCTTGGTTGCTTCATTTTGTATAGATCTTCGTATAAAATTTATCAACCAGCTTAACATATTCCGGTTCAGTCCACACGAAACAGACCACCCAAACTTTCAGGACCACCGAAACTTTCAGAAATTCGCCCTCCACAACTCGGACGCATCACCGTTATCATTATCAAGTCCTTCGTCTGTATACTGAAACAGACCTCCTATTGCCACAAAGTGTCTATCGTTCCCAAAATTATGACAATCTACGTCCGGCACTTCGCATAATCCAAGATCAAAGGAGTCATAGTTAGGTAACTCGTTCTTAAACTCCAAAGGTTGGTTCAACAGAATTAGGCCAGGTGATACTGGCAGCGCAACGGCAGCCTCCACCTTCTGCTCATCTTCCGACGGGCCAAAGCTCGGAGGGAGGCCAAGCTCATCGTCAGAAGCTTCCAGGAGGTATCCAAGCTCGTTCTTCACCTCCGCCATGGCAGGCTCGAGATCCAGCACCACCGGATTCTGTTCCGGAACGAGTATTTCCTCCTCAAAACTCCTTATGACCAAATCGAGGCCTCGGAACGACGGATCTCGGTCCGCAACGACATCAGAGTCATCAAGAATGTTCAGGAGTTCGTCCTGGAACCTCTTCACCTCCGGCGAGTCCGGATCAGAGTCGATACAGATCCGTTTCAACTCCGGCGTGTACAGATCCTGTCCATCAGAACAGAGAGAGTCCGCTCGAATCAGATCCGACTCTTGCGAGTCAAGGACCAATTCAGACCGCGCTCGCTTCTTCTCCTTCACGGCGCCGTCGTCCATGTGATACCGTGTAAGCTATTCCACAAATCTAGAGATGGAGGAGGAAACCACCGTTGCTAGAGGAGTGATTTATTTGGAGAAGCGGGAAAGAGAGTGCTAGATGTCAAGAGTAGAGTGAAAAGCAAATAAAAAGGTTGTATGAACACCGTACAGGAAAGGTGATTCCGATGGGTATATATAGGGCCCGAGGTGTTATGGCGAAATTGTCCTTTTGGTTTTATGATTTTAGTGATTATTTTTCTCACTTTCACTATGTTCATTTCAAAGGTGATTGCTGCTCAATTAAAATATACAAATAAAATACATTTTCTGAGTATTTAAAATTGAGATTCTAAAATATATATCAAATTAAATTATTTAATATTAAAATAAATTATTATTAAAAGTGAAATAAATAATATATAATTACGATGAAGTATTAAAATGGAATAATTTAATAATTAAATTAGTTAACAGTAAATACATTATTATTAAAATTAAAGACATGAGATAAAAATTTGATTAACTTATCCCAAATGCGTTTATTTATAAATTTTATATAAGAAAGGTATTTATTCTATTTTATTAAAATAAGTAATGTGGGATAAAATAATATAAATAATAAAACACAACTTCAGGATACTTATTTTTACAGTAGATAGTGAAAAAATATTTAGAAATTATATATTCATCATGTAAAAATTTATAAATATAAAATTATGCTACTTGATAATGTCATTCCCAATAGAAAAATAGTCTTTTAAATTTGTGATTGCACATGCAATATCAAAATAATTAAAATGCGTTTATATTTCTCGATCAAAATAATAAATTAAATATTTATTTTCTGTAATTATTATGAAAAATATGTTTGAAAATTGATAGGTGAATAAAAAATTAAATTTTCTAAAGGGTCAAAAAGGGGATTTGAATTGGGGGAGTGGAGAAGCGCGTGTGGAGCTCCCGAGAAGGCATAAATGCGGGTCACTTATACTTCAACCTAGACGGTCTGTCATTTTCCTATTTTTTGTAATTTTATTTTCTTACAATTAACTATATTTAATATTTGCATAATATATTATTTTAGAAAATTTAATATTAAATATTTGTTAAACATTAAATATATTTTAAAAATAAATATAATAAAAAAGAATAGATGGAGGAGAGAGTCCAGGCGGCCATCCAGGGTGGCTCTCTCTTTTACTATCGGTGCCCAATCAAGCCCTGTCACTGTCGGTCGGCTGCCTCCATGGGCCCCACCATTCGAGATTACAGCACCACGCCTGCTGTACATGAAGCGCGAGAGAGTCGTTCACATCAATCAGAAATGTTGGGATTAAATTATTTAAGTTCAAAATATTTTATTTCTTGTCTTGATTCTCTGTCTCTTCTGGCCAGTTTGAATTTGAGCCGTATTACTAAGCAAAAAAAATTGAGACGCATTATTGATTGCATTTAAGCGATAAACTACTCTCATTCAATATAATTTTAAAATTTAGTTTATATAATAATTAAGTTATTTTACTTTAATTTTTAATAGAAAATTAGCATAATAATAATAATAATAATATTATTATTATTATTATTATGTCAATACATATTTATAACGTCTCACTAAAATGTTAAACCAATTTAAAATATTTGAACTAAATTATTAAATAGTAAAATTTGAAAACGGATAAATAAATTTAAAGAGTGAATTATTAGCCTACTCTAAATTATAAAGTGTTGGGTACATTTTATTAAATGAAATCTACTTAATTTATTTTCTTCACTCAAAGTTATACTGTGTTCATAGATTTATTGAATTTAAATTAATTCATAATTAATTATCTATTTTTAATAGATAATATTCTTCCAACCTAATATTTTTTTATTTATAAGACATGAACTCGAATTTTGTTTAAGAGAAAAAATATGTCATATCTAAAAAAATTTATGTTAGTTCAACTAAATTTTAGTGTACATTAATTAAATTATACTAAAATATTTTTATTTGTATAAAACACATTTAAAGTTACAAGTATAATAAATTAATGAAAAAAAAATTCACAATTCATTTATTGGTTTTTTATTAATTGTATTTTTTTAAATTACCTTAATCTTATATTAATATAATTCTCTCTTATCTGATCCAATAAATGAATATAGGATTTCTGTCTTATCCCTTGTGTAATAGTACAAGGCACTAATACATTTATTAAAATTTAAATAAATAAATGTAAAGAGGCCAGCCGAGCCGTAAAGAGGAGAGAAGGATCGGCGCCGAATCGGCATTTCGGGAGTCTCGGGAACGTACCCAAGGAGGACCGCTCATTTAAGGTGCCAGCGCATGCATGGCGCCACGTTATCCGTATAGGACAGCGTGGTGCGTGTCTTCCATCGACGAAACCGTTCGGCCACGCGTTTGGGATGACCCGTCTGTCACTCCCTCTATGTAAATGACAATTATAAAAGCAAATCATCACTATAATAACAGGGATGGATGGAATCAGTAATTCCCATTGTGATTTTTTATTCAATTTTATATCATATTTATTATTTGTATAACTTGCACGCTTGCTGAATTATATGTACATGTTATAATTTAAAAATTATCCTTCTATAATTACGAAAATGCTCGTTCTATTTGAAAATTTATATTTCGGATCAAAAATAAATTTATATTTGAAAAAAATATTTATTATGTTTGTATTTAGAGTTTTAAAGTGATTTTTAGTTGAAGTATTTTAATTAAAGTGATTGATTTGAAAATTTTAATTTTTTTTAATAATTTATTATTTGTATAGAGGTGAAATTAGGTAAATAATAATTATTTAAAATTTATGTTACACAAATTTATTATTTTAATTAAATTAAATAATTTATTAGTTAATATATATCATTAAATTATATTAAATACACTATATACTAAAATATTATATTATATAAAATATTTAATTTATTATTATAATAATTTAGTAATATTAATTATATTATAATTATAATATAAATATCTATAATATATAATATATTTTTTGTACATTTAATTTTTATTTATATTATATAATTTTATATAAAATATTATTAATATATAAATTTATTTAAAATATATAATAATAAAAATAAATTTTAAATATATATATATTAAAATAATTTAAATAATAAATTAAACAAAATTTCCTAATATTGTAAAAGTGAATATTTGGTATTAATATAAATAGATTAGTTTGTGTATTTTTATAAATTATTATCCACCACAATAAATCACTCTATTTTATATTAACAAACCAGCTATTATTACACAATTTAAATTATAATTAATTGTCTAATGTATTTTTTGTATTCAATAACTTACAAAAAAAATATCTTTCTATAATATTGTTTTACTCGCCAAATTTATTAAAAATCATTAAAATGTATACTCACTTATTATACTTAGAATTATACTTTAAAAATAAAATATCATACAAATAAATTTTAAGAGAGATTACCTCAAAATACTCTACCATTTTTTTCAATTTTATTATTCATTTATTCTATTTCTTATTTTATCCCAAATATTCATGTAATTTATGTTTATTTCACATATAAATTAAACATTAATAAATTATGGTGGGTAAAATATTATTAAAATATAAATATAAATATAAATTATTTTTTTATTTTTTAATATCAAATTGATCTTTATTTTTAATTTTAATTCTTACGTAGTTAGATTCAATATTTATAATATAAAATTTACACTATATTTTATTTATATTGTCACACTTATTTATTATATTTGGGTGAAATATATATATTGTATGAATTTTTCTTTGCATAAATTTTAAGAGTTCAATTAATGTAAATAAATATATTATTATTGTATTTCTAATATACTACACACCCACGGCTTCCCTTTAGATTTTTGTTTAATAATTTAAAAACGTTATATTATTAGGTTAAATACTTTGATAAAAATTTAAATTCAAACATTTAAGTATTCTCGAGTAGCATATAAAGACTAAAATTATTATATTAAATTGACTGAAATTTTAAATATGATTCTAATATTTCTATAAATATTTAATGTAATTCCATAAATAAAATATATTATATTAACGAATAAATTTGAATTTATAATTAAATTATTAATAGAATTAATACTTTAATAATCAAGTTATTATTTATTTAAAATAAAAATATTTTAAAATAAATAAATATTTACGCGAAAAAATTACGTATTAATTTCTAAACTAAGATTCAAAATTTTAAATTTACCGTATTATTAATTTTTATATTTTAAATATATAACATAATTTAATTTAATTTATTTAATAAAAATATTTTATTCTTATATTTAATTTACGTGTTTAAATGTTATTAATATCAAAATAAAATTTTATTTATTTTAATATAAAATGTTGTCGAATTTGTTAACATATACAAACCTAATCACAGTATACAGCAAATACACCAATATCTAACTATAGAATTGTGGGATCTATTCTCTTAAAATGACTTAATTTCTCACTTGTAATCGAATTATTTAATCTCTAAACCTAGTGGAAGTTGTTACTAAATTTTTACCGCACTAAATATTTTAAGTATTGAATATTTTAAAATAGATATTTTAAATGATAAGTATGGCCACAACTATAGTTAATAATGTCTTAAAAGTTTACTCAATTAATGAGATTTTTCATAACAATTTAAGAATTGAAAAATATTATAAACAATTCACATTTGCAATTCTCAAGCCATCATACATTAAAAGTAAACATTTTAAATAGAAAATACATGTAATACCTTTCATCAATTGCTAACCAAATTGTCCCAATCATAAATTTTTTAATCACAATTTAACCCAATAAAAAATTTTACACAATTCAAATTTATAATTCTTGAGCATTATAAATTAACACAAAAAATTTTAAAAATGAAATACAAGTGATATCAATTCATCAATTGCTAAGGAGTATATCCAACTCTTAAGTTTCTGCATCATAATTTAACCTAATAAAAATAT
This sequence comes from Trapa incisa, assembly GCA_030064435.1. Classification (NCBI taxonomy): domain Eukaryota; kingdom Viridiplantae; phylum Streptophyta; class Magnoliopsida; order Myrtales; family Lythraceae; genus Trapa; species Trapa incisa. Next base: position 2,469,317 of record CM057770.1, on the reverse strand, counting down.
AATATCCAATTCAAATTTATAATTATCTAACAAAATCGTAACTGAACAATAAAATTTTTAAATAAACTGCAAATTGTTTAACCAAATCACCATAAGTTTTTGCATCACAATTTAACACAACAAAATCACCATATTAATGTTCACAACTCTTTTTTCAATATAATTTGTTTCTTTCAACATAATTTATTTTACCAAAATTTACAAAATAAAAAAAATAATAATTAGTTGAAAATTGTATATTATTCTTGTAATCAATAAAAAATGCGACAAAAATTAAATTTCACATTTCTATATTAAAAATAATGATAGTAATTATCTATTTATAAAAACGTTTTACTCAAAATATTTGATTTGACATGAGGGGTGATGTGTAAAAAATTCAGCATTCATAATAAAATCCAATTATTGAATACAACTCGTATTATTAGAAAAAAATCAGAGTTATTCAACATTTAATACTATCATAAATTTTATTTTATATATTATGAAGTAGGCATAATAGTATTTTTCACATTTTACTCATTATTTTTCATTTTATATATATTACAAAAAGGGATTCTATAGATATCAAATCAAAATATATCTACTAGTTTAACCAATATTAATTAAATATACATAATATCAAAACTTTTAATTGACCCATGATCATATCCACACATATAATATATGACATTGAAAAGGGAGTTTACTAGTAAATTGTGTAAACTTATTTTTGGTATGAGAATTTTCTTTAAATTTGTATTGATCTTTCTTATTTATGGTAAAAATTACTAATGGTGAGACTAATATTTTGTCATCACATTTCAACCATAACGTCCGTCCCAAAACTAAGAATACAAACTTTAATTTTTTGGGTTATATTCATTCCGATAGGGGTGGTAAGATGTACTAGTTGATAGTAATAGTATAGATTGGGCAGTACAACCTTTTTTTTCTTATACTCTCAAAATGAGTTGTTCTCAATCCATGCCATGCCTAGATAAAAGGGCTAACAAGGCATAACCCTTCATCAATTGCTAACAAAACTAATGATGCACCTATACTTCTTTAGCTTGTCCCCAAATGGAGAATGCTTGCTTACTAGATAGTTTATATTTTTTTAGTTATTCAAGGGGATGGGAATGGGATTCGGTCAAAATTGACCTAGTACCAAGGATGTAGGGATTTATCCCATATATCCCGTCAATTACCACCACTATTAACATTAAGACTTTATTTAAACAAGAGATTAACCTTGTAATTAACAAAAACATACAAAATTAAGTATCAAATAATTGAATAAACATATAAAAACTTTACATATTTTCGTTCCTTTGGCAGGAAATTATCATTTTTTTAAGCAATTAACACTATTTTATTAAAAAGTTATATCATGAAGTTAACAAATAAGAAAAGTTATTGATCCTTTTGGCTTTAGGGCTAGTCAAATTTTCCAGGAAGAAAAAATCGAAGCACAGATTGTGGCTGATAAGGAAAGACAGACGAGGCCATAAATTGTGATTCAGACAACGACTTGGTTGTTGGATTTGGTAGCTAGAAATGGGCATATGGGCTGTATTGTCGTGAGATATTTCTAGCATTAAATCGACCGCCCCATGATCGAGAAATGATCGGGTATCTCATCTCTATTTTACATCTACTACTAGTTTGTAGAACACCCTAATCATCATATCTACGTGGGTGTTCATACAGCCCCACATGTTACATCGACTGATCGGCTGGAGGATGGATGGATGAGCACTCCCATCAAGTTAATGGATCATTTCAAGCCCGTGGATATTTTAATTCGCGAATACTGACCACCCAATGTTTGCTTAAAAGGAAACCAATCGTAGAAGATATCTGCAGCATATTTACGTGACGCCATCTCTATATTGATTGTTAGTTCGACAATCCAATAAGCCATATCCCATGGTTATGACAAATTGAATATTAAATTTGTTCAAAAAATAACAGTTTTATAATAAAATTATAAAAACATATAATATTAAATGTATTAACCCATATTTAATTTTAGTAATAAATTTGAATGAATTTAAACTAATAAAAATAAATTTGTAAAGGCATAATATTAAATATACAAATATATATTAAGTTTTAATACTAAATCAACTAACTTATGATAATAACGATAAAACTATAAAACATATGTTATATTAAAGATATGATTACTTTTAGTAATAAAATTGACTTTATAGTTATAACATTAAAATTATCTAAAAAACTATTATTTGGATTAAATTTAGTAATTACCAAACAAATAGCTAAATTTAAGTATTTGGGGTTAATTGGTTGAATGGAATAAATATGCCTTACTAACCAAACAACAAGCCAACATGGACTTGGTTGACTATTGGACCAAACTAAAATTTATCCGCAAAATTATTATATTGTATACAGTTTAGAAATTTTAACGTAGATGAATATCTTTTGCAAAAAATTTAAGTTTAATTTTAAAAAAAAATAAATAACTCATTTAATTTTTTTATTTGATAAAAATATAAAACTCATTTCATAATATCTATATTTTGTGAGAATAGCATATTTGTATGCATCTAAAATTAATGCTATATTAATTTGACTAATTGTGGTAACCCACTAACAAACAAAATGTAGCAAATATTCATCACATTATGACTGGCTGCCGGTTCTCTTCGGGTGTTTGAATGAAAATCTGCAGGAATTAAATTAAAGAAACCCTAGAATTGCTCCCAAGGGAAATTGCTCAATTATTGGTTGATGAAGGAAAATTGTTATAAAAGGAATAATTTAGGCTTTTTCTTTTCATTTGAATATTCCAGCCTTAGTCAATTCAAAATCACTTTAATATCTTGATTAATTTCACAACCCATATTTTTTCCAGTCAAAAATAGTACTTGGTGTTTTTGGCAAAAAAATAATAGCACATTGGTTATTTTATGGCCAAGTATAGTATCTTGGCTATTTTATGTTCAAGTATAGCATCTTTGCTCTGGCGTTTTGGTTTTATTGACTTCAGCATCATCATATTTATTGATTGATTTAGTTATTAGGAAGATTTTCTTCCCCTTATATAAGATATTTTTAATATTTTAAAGCATTATTCTCTTAAATAAGTGTTGTAATTTAAGTTTTGTAAATTGATAAAATTAATATTAAATGAAAATATAATGCACACAATGTTTGAGTACGAATGGATAAATAATATTTAAATTTATTTATTAGAAAATTTCACACAAATTTGTCAATTTGTTGGTCGGGTTTCATGCGTTCTAACCCAACTTGACTCATAAGTAGCCGAACTTGCACTAATAGAAAAAATTAGGCTTTAGTTCATGTTCTACTGTACACAAATCTGAACAAATTCGGGCTTGGGTATGTGCGGATTGATATGAACCGAGTATTATGTTTACTTAATACTACTTATAACCATTAAGTAGGTTTTTAGCTTTTTAAAATAATGCTCATCATCCCAATAGGGTATTACGTTAGATAATCTCACTCACAACCCATAAGTGATTTTTAGCTTTAAACTTGCTAATCACCCGAACCGGATATGACGTTAAATAACCCATTCACCCATTGATTGTGACGTATTCATCTAGTTAGTTTCCAGTACACGCTAGCTCTCTCTTGCTTGCATTCCAGTCCCAAGTGTCTCTACACATTTTAGGTATTATTATAAGTAATGGTTTGTTTTCTCACGTAAGCAACTAGGTCCAATTCTTGGTTTATTGCACTTAGGTCCATAAAGTTCATTTTTCTTGACTTTAGGTCCATAATATTAACCTTTCCCCCAAATTGAGTCCCAAGGCTTCCAATATCCTCATTTGATCCTTAATTTACTTAAAATTGTGTAATGGGCTCAAGTTTTCCCAAATTCCCAATTTGACCCTCAATTTTTTTAAAAATTATGGTTTTGTTCATATTTTCCAAAAATAGCCAATTGACCCCAATTCTTTAAAAAAATTGACCAATTGGTCCCCAAATATCTTTCTCATTGCTAATTGTCCTTCAATTTTAAGAAATTACATGGATGTCCCTCAATTTTCCCCGACCCGACCTTTGGGGAAAATTAGGGGACATCCTAAAAAAAAGTAGAAGCACCCTAAGGACCCGACCTTGCCTTCTAAGGCTGAAAAAAGTGCGCAAGTGGGAGCTCTGGCTTGAGCTTCGTTGGAAAATGGAGCATATGGGAGAGGAGGGCGATTTGAGGTGTGTGGAGGATGAATGGAGGGAAGCTCTTTATATATGGAGCTCAGAGAGCCTCTGCCCAACTAGTTTCCATTCTGTTCGAGCTTATCCTCGCCCGAAAATGCCCTGATCAAAGAAATATTACTTTCACCTAAAATGTAAAGTTTTTGAATCGATGAATAGTGTTGTCATCCCAATGAAGAAGACGACACTATTCTGAACCGTACCGGTCCAACCGGGTTCAATGGCGAAAATCGATCGGTTCAAACCCAATTCGACCATTTTTCTCAAATTTGAAAATTTCTAAATTTTTATAAATTCATTTTCTATCCAATTGTGGCCTCAATTTTCCAATTTTATCATTTTATGCCATCAAGAAAAATGAATTTGGATACCGGTTCATGTATAGTTCAAACCGCTTCAATCTAGTTAAGGTACGGTACATCATGAACCGATTTGGTTTTCTCTTTCAATTGGTTTCATGGTTCTTCCCCATGATTTCCATGACCCTTTTAGTCATTTGGAATTTTCCGATTTCAGTTCGTTAAATGGCTCAATTTTCTCATTTAATTGATCGGTTCTTTCCCAGTTTTCCTTGATATGAGATGACTGGTTTCACATGTTCATCATGAGGAATTTCCAAGCCTTGTGTGCATTTCCTTTATATGAATGAGTAGATGATCAGTACCTACAATAAATTGGGAAATTAAGTCTCAAATCATATGATAATTATACTTAATACCCTTAATATTTTATTAATGGTAATTAGGTCATTAAATTATACCTTATTTCTAATTAGGTTTCTAAGATTCTTAAATATCTCATTGGGTCCATAATTTCTCCTTATTTCCAATTGGGTACTTAATTTCTCAATATTTACATTTCAATGCTCAAATTTTCAAAAATTATAATTTAGTCTCTAACTTTCCAAAATTACAATTTAGTCCTCCAATTTTGATTCTCATGAAATCAAGTTTAAACCTTCCTAATTGAGCTCTAACATAATTCTAATCATCTTTCCCATGTCCCCACGATCATCTTAATCTTTGACTTGTCCAGTTTGGCTTAGAAATGAGCCTTAATGGAGCTTCACCGGAAAATATTTATAGAGAGAAATCTTCAATTACTTACCGCCGAAGGCTCGATGACCGGAGCTTTCGATATAAGAAGCTATCTCTCCTCCTGAGGATTCTCTGGATCAAATGGCACCTTAATTAGTGATCTATGTTGTGTGAATTTCATTGGTTAAGTTTATGGTAAAAACACACTGTAAATAGTAAATTCCAGTGAATGATGATGGTGTGAACTTATCACGGTGATGCAAGGAAGATGTGGGCTCTACTAGGACATGTATGAGAGGTTTGGTTTGACTGTGGTTGGTCCGTGTGCAACTCAAATTGAGCTTGAAGTATTCTGGATGTAGTCGATCAATGGAGTTGCGGTACTGTGCGAGCTCGCCAATACTTCTCTAGTGATTCTCAAGTTGAACGGTGTATGCAATTGGGTAAAGAACTTCTTTAGGAATCTAATGAACCCAAGAGGTGGAGAAAACTGCCCAAGTCGAAGCTCTAGTTTGCAAGTGATTGGAACATTAAGATGTTCAGGTTGTCTAAACTTTCAAGGTGTGGAGATAACGAATGGAGATAAGCTCTTTATATAGGGAGTTTGATGGTTCTACCCATTTCACCATCTTCTAGACATTAACTCCTCAATTTAAGGCCTTATCAGAGTAATTTATTGTTCACTGGAGTTCTGGCAGTCCTCCCTCTCCTCTTCCATTTGTATGTTCAGAGGTTGAATATGACATTGTGCATGCACGTGCGAGCTTCACACATGCGAGTTGCCACATGGCACACTGTGATTGATTAGAGTTGTTAACACAACATCCCACTTAGCATTGAGGTCACCAATTGACCTGTTGATTGTACACATGGCAACCTCTCATTAGTCATTCATTTTTACGTGGTAGTTGAACGAATATTATCATGAGACAACCGTTCTTAACTTTATCATTAACATTCTCTAATTGGTTGATTTAAATAAATGAGATTTTTCACCTGAAACACTATTTCATTGCCACGTGTCCTCTCAGGATTGATTGTGGATATGTGACGTTGTTTTGTCATGTGTCGATCACTTATTGGTCGATCCTTCCATATCATCCTAGCTAGCTGCTGACCTGTCGTACATTCCACGTGTCACTCTCTCATTATCTACGAATATTTCCTTTAGTTAACTGTTGACTATGGACATATGTCACACTCCCATTATTCATTTCTCGATTATGTGGATTTTCTTAAGTTGACCGTTAAAAAGAGATACATATTACACTCTAATTGATCAGCACTTGCAAAAGCTAATTTAGTGATTGAATCAACTCGAAAAATTAATTTTTGAACCGGTTACTATTGGTTTGGTTAAATTTAATGTGGTTCAAATCCGATTCACACTTAACTAGTACATTTCTAGCTTTCAATTTACAATTATATCCATTTATTTTAAAATTTATAAATTTAAATATCACTTGTGAACAATTCGAATCCAATTTAAATTTTATTTACATTTTCGGTTCAATTTGAATCTCGTTTTTCTTTAGAAATATTTTTATAATTAATTCTAATTTCTTATTTGAAAAAATACACAATTTATACGATAGTATGAATTAAGACTATTACTAACATTGATTATTTTAAGGGTAGAGTGTTACGGTCTCACAAATAATAGAGTTAAATGATTAAAGTTCTCATTTAAAAAATTATACATGAAAAATATGTAATAAATATTTTATTGAAAGACTATGAATATATAACTATAAAAATGTTTAAATAATACACTCTATAAGAGATAGTCTACTAAATAAGTTAGAAAAAAGTGACGATAGAGAAATATTTTATATCCTAAATGTATTCAAAACACTATTAATATTTAAATTTAATTTTATGCTAATCAAAATTGTAAGAGAAATTATCTCAAAATTTAGAATTATTCATCTCAAAATTTATTTATAAAATGACGTGATTAAGACGAAAGTAATGAGAATAATAAATAAGGTTTTATACTTATCTTTTAAGCTAGTGAAGGTTTTTCTACTTATCTTTTAAGCCAGTGAAGGTGTAGTACTCAATAGTGAAATTAAAACATATTAAACAATGAACTTTATCGTCTCTTGATTATTAGAGAGGAAAGGTAACATTATCAAGGTACACTTTTAGTAACGAGATAGAAAAGCCAGTTTTTTTTGTTCCTAGTAAAGTCTTCCATGTGATAACCTTACAAGAAGACAAAAGTGTAATCTCTTAAGTGAGATCATCTTTTTTTCTTGAGGTCGTCATATATTTATATATATATAACAATAAAATATTGCAGAATCAACATTCAAATTTAGTACAACAATCTTTTTTATAACATTAGTGTTTAATCCTTCCCAATCAGATTCAGTTGAGGTCGCTCGACCTTATTCTTCTTCTTTTATAGCATACTCTTGTCTTCATTTATCTTATCTATTAATGGGATTTATCTCCCTTCAACCTAGATAATTGAGATTCTGTTGTTCTACTTACAATATATGCATATTCTCACACTTAACCTTATCTCCAAATTCACTATACTTATTCTCCAACTCTATTATCCTTCCCTAACTAAATTCGGTTCATTCAGCTCGACTTACTTTTTCTCCATTTGTCTGTATCATCATTTTCTCTTGACTTCTCTCTTAATGGAGCTTCATCTTCCTCCAACCTAGACGAATGAATGAGCTTTCTTCTTCCCTTGACCTTCTCCGAACGTCAAAATTAAATAAAAAAATTATGTTAATATCAATGTTAGCTCATTTGACTCCAATTCGTCCTTTAAAATATTGGTATTTATGTTATTGCCTCAGTGATATAGTCATCGTTGCTTGACTGTTGGCTTTATTGATATCAACCCCTAACCAAATGTCCTTATCACTAATGGATTGATTGTGAAAAAAAAAACTAATGGATTGTACTCCATCCATTTTTCCCTCTAACGTTTCAATCTCAATACCTAGTTGTGATATTGAACTAGAATAGAAAATAAATATATTTCATTCTTTAGAATAGACAATATATATTATATCATATTTTATTTAAATATTATAATATATTATTATGATAGTATTTTAGGTATTTATGACATATAATATAATATTATTAGTTAAGATTATATAATATATTTTTATATTATTTATTTCTAATTTTATGTAATTTTGATTATATAAATAAATGTATATTTTATTTAATTCATTTAGTTATAAATAAAATTGTATTATCATGGTTTAAACCTATAACTTACCACATCTATTATTTATTATCTCTGAGATATTATATTAAATTTCAACAACTTGTAAGCCTACTCAAGTCTTGAAAATCATCATTATCTTATTTATTAAGTGACAGTGGACATTCCCTTTCCCATATCATTATATAGCTACCAATTTAAGGCATGCCATAAATCTACACGATTGAATAAAAAATCTCAACTTAAGGAACATAAATTATAAACTTAGTTTTGGAGCCAGACTTAGTTAGAGTGGGATGATATAATATTATTTTGGTGTACCACTTGTAAATTTTCCTCACATTCGTAGTAAATGTGCCAAAAAATAATATTATTTTGATGTACCACTCATAAATTCTACTAGAATATAAGAAATGTGATATTTAGAAAAATTCTAATAACAAAAATAAATTTAAAAATTTTAATATTATACTTCATGCCATATATATATATATATATATATTAATGGTCAAGACTCAATTAGGTATGTTGTACTTAGTTAAACATTTGTGTTATATGGCAATCATTTTTATGTAGATAATACATTACTAATTTGTATCTATTAATATAAATTAATGGAATAAATGTATTTTTGTTTGACTAAAGCAAACTCACCAAAATTATCCAATTGTTGGAGCAAGCCTTATATAGCATTTGCAATATAAGGATTTTATTAAGTAAATGATCACTCTAGCTTGAATCTAAAGCTGCTAAAAAAGAGAAATTTATGGCAATTTGCATATATGCTTGTCAATTTTTCAATGTGGCAAATGCGCATTCAAGTGGGACAAAATCAAATGGAGACCTCCTGGCATGTTGGATGGCGAAAAATTGAATCTGGTGTACAAATTGTATATCCTTGAAAAGGAAAGATGATGTGCACAATCCATTGCTAGGTTTTTGGCGTATTCTCTAATTTTCTTTGAGCACCCGATAAATTAGAGAAAAAATTGAGTGTGACAAGAGTAGGAAATTTGCTCCCATTGAGCTTATTTTCAGTTTTTTATTTACTGAAATTAGCAATTGATTGATAAATTAATTGATCAAGTTTCATTTTGGGGTCCGTTTTATAAATTGAGAAAAACACCCGACAAGAATATATATTAATATGATGATGGGGCATCCCCATATGAATTATCAATATACAAGGCAAATTAATGTCTTGTCAATGTGATTGCCTATTCTCTAGGAGAAAGTATTTATTATTATTATTATCAATATAATTATTATATTTTAAGTTAATTATTTTATCATATGATTTTTTTGGACAGCTATATTACCATATGATTAGGCAGTGACTTCCTCCCTCCAACATTTTTCAAGAGCAAAAAACGTCATATCCCACTCCCAATCTTTATCTCATTAAACTTCCCCTATTGGTCATTGGTCACCGACAGTGCACGTGCTTTATTTGTCGTGACATATTTCCGTGCTCTCTTATTGTAGTGAGGTTGGATGTCAGTTTTGAGGCCGATTTCAAAATTTCAAAATTTTCGATAAAATTTTAATTTTTTTTGCCTAAATTGTAAATAATAGTTTAATATCGTATTTAATTCAAATAATATCATTTTTTTATAATAACTTAATCAAGATGCTAAATTTTATCAACTTTAATAAAATTATAACATTTTCAACTAAATTAAAATAATATTTTATAATTTTCAATGAAAATGTTATATTATTATAAGGAATATATATTTAAATTATTTAATAAATTATATAGGTTATATTATTATGAAATATTGCTACAATAACAATCATATCACCTCATATTACACCATTATATGGCATCTTATATAGATATGTCTCTCATATTATATGTTCACATCCCCTATGCTACAATTACATTACTTATATTACACCATTATATGGCATGTTATATAGATAAGGTCTCCTATATTTAGCACACCAAGTTTACATTAACATTTATGCAATAAGCTTTTCTTCAATCTAGGCAAGTTAATCTTGGGCTTTCCATTGTATATTGTATTGCTCAACATTTGAAGACATGAATAATTTATTTGCTAATACATAATAGAAAATGTATGACGTAAAATTTAATAGTTGTTTATTTAATGGTATATAAAATAAATTTTATTCAAGATACTATCTTACAACCATAACTTGTTATGGAATTGAGTTGTGAATGTTAAGATAACCATGCTCATAATCTAAAAATATGAATATATTAACTTTCCAAACATATAGAAATTGACCAATTGATTAAGTAATCTCTAAATTTTGGTGTTCCTAGCTGTGGTGACGTTGGTATAGACATAATAGTAGTCATCCACGTTATATGTGACAGTAATATTTCATCATGTATATATATATACATATGTCACATTTTATTAGACAATTAATTTTAATCTTGTTTTAACCACTTTAGTTAGGCAGGTTTGGTATGACCCATTGGATAACATTGAATTTGAATGTGATTTAAAAAATATTTTTATTTAATTATATAATAAAAATATAAATAGAAGATTTATTTTTAATGGTAGCCTTAAATTATGAATTGAACATTTTCTAAACTATATAATTTAATATTAAATAAATAATATATATATATACACGTGTGTAAATTAAATTCATAATATTTCTTAGTAATCTTTTTATATTTGGGTTGTCTTTTTAGATTAGATGGAAACAAAGAAAAAACAACCTTTTACAAGAATTAAACCTTAAACTACTTGGTAGTTATGTCACATTAAATATCGAAGCCAGTGAGTCAACAAAACAATCCTTTCTAGGAATACCGAATACTAAGAAACCATTATCAATATCGGTTCTCTCAAAAAAATAAATTGATCAAATAAAAAGAGAAAGCAAAAAGGAAAATATTCGGCCTGTCCCCGGTGCTGCTCTGGAAAGAAATGAAGCTTGGGCCACCGTGCTTCGGGGCAAAAGTGCCACCCCGTCCTGGCCTCCGGCGGCCTAGTCGCCGCCGTGATCGTCCTTCGGCGAGTTGTTCAAGTCCAATAGACGACCGCCACTGCCACCACCACAACTACAATCTCCGTCCACCTCCGCCGCTCCCTCGTTGTCCTGATCCTCAACCATAATATTCCCTATTCTGTCCTTTTCCACACGATTATCAGATTCTTCCTCGTTCTCCTCTCCTCCGTCCACCGCCGCTGCGGCCTCCGCCTCTACCTTCAAGATGGTGTCCCACCGCCTCCCCGTGCCTCCCATACCGTAGCCCTCGCGTCTGAGGTACTTGACCGCTTCCCCCATCCTCCTCACGATCGCGAAGAACTCCTCCACCTCCTCGTCGATCTGGGAAGCCCCGGCCTCTGCGTCTTTCTCTTCTTCTCGACCTTTACCTTTCCTCACAGCCTTCTTCCCATCACTTCCCACCGCAGGGGAAGGATGCTCTTGGCGATCTAGGCTTTCTCTTTTTCTCTTTCTATTCTCGATTCCCATGTTCAGATCTCACCTCTGGTCTGTAAGGTAATACAAGCTGGATCTAAAGAGGAGAGAGGAAGAGAATACTATGCAGGTTGCAGGAACTATAATGTGCCTACATATATATAAGGTAACTTTTACTATAGATTTGTCCAGTGATCTTCTCACATGTCTGTCCTACAAATACCCAGTAAAAAAATGAAAAATTATAGTTGACATCACCACCCATCATCACACCGCATACAGTATTTTATGAACCCATCTGTCTACATTCTTGGAATGGTGTGAAGGATTGAAGTTCGACTCGACAAAGCCTTGTCCGAGTTGTGTTTTCTTAACCAATATAAAAACAAGGATGACGCAGTGGTAGTGTTATCAAGCTGAAGTAAGATGCCATTGTAGTGCTCATCTGTCGGAGAGAACATGCTGTAGATGTTACGTCACGTCCTAGATCTAACGGAGGAGATCGTCTTCCTCCATATTCATCTGGATCAGCAAGTTCCCATTCTTTTCCACGATGATTCCGGGTGGACCAACTTTGGACTCCATTGGTTCTTGCTTTTATTTTTATTCATGTATATATTTATTATATAGACAATTCTTACCCGGTTAAAGTACAATAGTTATATAAGAAAGATAAAGATACAGGAAAATACAGTTTGAAACCGTGTTGTTTTCATCCATATAACAATTAACACGTTATTATGATCGGCAGAAAAAAAGAGGTAGATAGTATTAATTCTTACCATAGGGCAGTTGGCTCCATTACTCCCTTGTTATCTTTTTCTATTTAAGATACAAATTATTGTACAATAACATAATTTAGAAAAAAAATAATTTATTTAAACTCAATAATTCATTATTGATGAAATATAGATAATTTTTTCACTAATTTTATAAATAGAGTGTCTTTAAATTAAGTCATTAATAAAAAAAACTATACCTAAATTAAGCAAAAAAAATTGCACATAAAATAAGTTACTACATAAATGTTTATACCTTGTTTGGCACTTTAGAACTAATAAAAAAATAAATTTATATTCGTACATATTAAATTAATAGAATGCTGGAAATATATTTAGCTAAATGGGAAAATCAAAACTTTAATCGATGGGCTATTTGAATGCTTTTACACCAGAATACTTCATTAATCAATCAACTAATGATTTTGTTCCACATGACTCAGCTAATAATAATGAGCATACTCTCTCAAATAATTTGAGTATACGAGAGAGCAGGTACAATACTAAACTTAGTGCTTGAAACATGAAATGTATGTGCATTCACATATGAAATAACTCCTCTTTGAATAAGGCATACTTAAACTAAAGGACATAAGGATTTTAATAAAGTAAGGGTAGAGTTAAATGGAATCAATCTAGTGTTGTAACTTTACAACCATGTAATGAGAGTCCACCTCCATACATATTGTGGTTCACCGGGCCACTTTTACTAGTTTGATCCCTTCCACTAGTGGACATCCTTATTTTTACCAAATTTGTATTGCCGTTCTCCAACGAGTTTACCCAATTTATTATCTTTTACATTATTACCATCTTAATTTCAACTTATCCACCATCACAAAATATTTATAACAATTAATTTTAACTATATATATAAATAAAGAAATTTATTATCCACGCTCCAAAATACTCATAACAAGAAAGAGAACCAAAGAGATTTAGTTGTACCTCATTAAGTTTGTTCTATTTAACATTTACAATAACAAAGTATTCTCTTATAACTTGATCTATATCTCTTAATGAACCAAATATATCTCTTTGACATTTACAATAACAACCCTCAAGAGGGTTGAAGGGACAGTGCATTAACTAACCAAGTACTCGTTTGGTTTGCATAATTGGAAATAAAGCTAATCACTGCTGAGTGGGGGTCTCTTCCTGAAGCCGTACTAAGTGAAAGAAGCCAAAAGCATGAGTTGAAATTGAAATGTTAGCCGGTGACATCATGGTGCCGTCTGACAACTTTCAATACGTACAACTTTGTATTCTAGAAAATGAGCCTCCTCAATTCCAATGAATGTGTGGACCACACATTTCATCTCAGTATTTTGACAGTATAAATCAATATAAAATACCCATAATTATATTTTATGTATATATAAATTGATTTATATATTGTATACTAGGTAATTTGTCTTAATCCTTAAATAATAAAAAAATTTCAATGATGAAAATTTAGTATTGATATATAAAGTAGTATTATATTAATACATAAGTAAAAAAATATTTTTTAAAAATATATTTGAAGACTAAGAATATAATACTCAAGATGCTATAAGTATTTTGTATTAATTTAAATAATCAAATAAACTAAATTATTATATAATTTATGATTTAAATTATTAAAAATAATATATAGGTATTGAATTATTGAATCCCTACCAAATCTATATTAAAATTACAATTTTAGCTCCACAAATGATATCAGCAAGGAATCTTTATACTATTTAAGCAGTGGCTCTTACTAGCCCTCCTGTTAGACCAGTGGTATGAATGTCCCATAGCCACAACTTGAGCAACTTGGAGAGCCTACCAATGTTGTAAAATGGGAAGTAGACTAGGGACCCATGCGACTTCTCATACCTTTCTCAGCCTTTTCTTGAACCGAGCCTCCTCGGAAGACTTCGAAGACTCTTTGCTCTCGTGTTATGGATTATTCTATTTCTTTTTTTATTATTAATTAAGTTTATGCCAATTAATTTATTAAAAATCAGCTGAATATGGTTTAATTCTGCATAAATAAAATTAGTTCAGGTATATCATCCAAATCATTTAAATGGACGTATATGAAACCTATTCGTGTTATCTTCTTCTTACCCTTCTAAAAATTTCCTTTGCTCCTTCTGTACAATCTGGCTGCTTCACTCTCTTCGCCATGGCCGCAATGCCCCAGTCCCACTCATATAAGGGCACCGTCGATCCTACTTCGCTTGAAAAGGCGCCCATCCGAGCCAGTATGTGAAGGAGCCCATCCGAGCACACTTTCTACCCCTTCTATTGGGCCTCCCTAGTTTTTTGCCTTGACATTTCTAGCAAGCTTTAATGTCGGTAGTGTGGATTTACGGGACTTTTAGTTTTGTGTATGGAAAGGTTCGATTGATTTGAACAATAGATGAAGTGAAATGTTTGAAAGTATCAAACTATTTTAAATCAATAGTTTGGATAAAGAGAAAATTTGTTAATAAAAAATTTTAAATATGTATTTACTTGTTGTAATTAAATTTAATAATTTATATTAAATTATATTATATGTGCTATATAATAAAATAATATATTAATATAATATATAATAAAATATAATCTTAAATAAAAAAATATTAAATATTATTGTACAATTAAATCACTTAATAAAGATATTATTATAAAGAATTTCCAAATATTATGTTGTGTGAACAATTCTTGGAATATTTAAAGGTGAGTTTTAAAGGGTTTTTATTTTTTACTTGAGTATGGTTCATTTCCATGGTTTGTTTATTCAAGTAGAGATCCTTTGTCGAGTACGGTTAAATTTTCTATTCTAAAAAGTGACAATTTGACATAAATTTAGAATTATAGGTTCGGGGTAACAATTGGTTACCTTAGATTCTAACTTATTTTTCTTGATTTGTATATAAAAATATGTATAAAGATTAAGTGAATCACTAATTAATTATTATTAGTAATTTAAACTTCAAATTTTCATAAATTGTCTGAGATTTAAGGATAAGGCTCAACTTTTAACTATACTTATTTATTTTCTTCATGGGTTTATTATTGAATACTTGGCTCAATCCATATTGGATAGTCAACATCATCGGCCTCATCCATCTTATCATTTTCCTTAGCCTACTTTTAATGACCTATTGTCTCTCCCAATTTAGTCTGTATGAGGGCTTCTCATTTGTACCGGGGTCTCTCATTTGTATTAATTTAGGCTCTCTTGTGTTTATTAGTTTAGCGCCTCTCGTTTGTATTTAAAATTTCCACTAACAAAGAAAATTAAAAAAATTAGGTATGTTTATACTTGTCTCCCTTTAATATATAAAATAATAGGGAAAAATCATAAACTCAATTATAAGGAAAAATTATATTGGTTTGGGGTGAATCATATTTTAAATCGAATTGAACCGGATCGAAATATAGTAAACCAGTTCAATAATTCATTTTTCTAGATAACTTAAAAAATATTAATTACGAAAATTGAATCTACCATTAAATAGAAAATAAATTTATATTAATTTTTAAATTTCAGAAAATTAGTCGAATCGGACTTGAACCGACCGATTTTGAGTTACTAAACCTAGTCAGATCGGACCGGTCAACAAATCGGACTGGTCAATGGTTAACGATGCCTAGTCAGCAACCATGTAGACACGGACAGCCAATGGGAGGCTGCCACATGTCTGGTTAGTGAATAACCGGTCAGCTTGCCACGCAGACGCGAGTAGCCAATGGGAGGCTGCCATATGACCGATAAACCGATCAACGACTGACGTGGTGGCTGAGTTAGAACACCACATTAGAAAAATCAGCCAATCATAGTGTGCCATGTGGCACGTCCGCCACATCATCGTCGTCTTATTGAGTCAACTGACTAAAAGGATAGAGAGAGAGGGAGGATTATTCCTCCGACGACCCGGGAAGAGCTTTGGTATGACCGCAGACGGTCGAGTCCTATGCCAGCTGGTAGCCCAGTCAATTGTCGAGCTCCTTATATAAAGCACACCCATCCATTCATTCTTAGCATCCCACAAACGAGCGAAAAAGGTGAAGTACTCCATATTTTGGTGAGTAGCAAACCAGAGCCCCGACATTAGGTCTTTTTTCAACCTTTGAAGCTACATTCGGTGTCTTTAGAACTGAGAGGAAGTCCTCTACCCAGTTGCACTCTCTCTTCCGCTTGAGGACCATTAGAGAAGAGCAGGGAAGCTCGAACAGTACCATCACTCCACGGCAGCTACAACCCGAGCTACTTGAGCTTCGTTCGAGCCATCTCCAGACCAATTCCAGCCAAACCATGCTCCCTAGATCACACCTAGAGGTGCCCCGACCTCCACTGAGACAAAATGGTAAGTCCCCTCCACTGCCTCTCATAAAAAATATTGTTCATAGTGCATTTATCTAAAATTTTAAACTAAGAAATTCACACCGCTCAGGCCACCAATTGAGGTGTGGTTTGATCCAAGAAAGATCCCTAAGAGGAGGGCAATTCAGAGAAAGCAAGAGCTACGGTCGTCGGACCATCGTCGGTAAGATATGGAAGCTCTCTCTTTCTCTATACTTAGTTTTCCGACAAATCTTCATTTGAACTCATTTTTGAGCCAAATTAAGTGCTTTAAAGCTCGAAATGATGAGAAGACATAGGGAAGATTATTCATATCACTAATTGGGATAATTAACCAAGTTTTGGTGATCAATTTAACGAAATGGTGATTCGGGGACCAAAATACAATTTTTTAAAATTTGGGCAATTTGGGGGTTTTTGAAAAATTGGAGGCTAAATTGCAATTTAAGGAAAATTGAGGCATTTTCATGAAATTAACTTCCAATTGGGCCCAATTGGGCAATTGGATGAAATGGAGGGCCAATTGGTAATTTTTGGGAAATTAAGGACCAATTGGAAAATTTGGAAAAATTAAGGGCCAATTGATGATTATGAATAATTAAGGACCCATGAGGGATAATTGGACATCTTATCGACTTAATTGAAATTAAATGATGATTAAGGACCTAAATGTAAAGTTATAAACCTTAAGGGACCTAAATACAATTAATGCATAATGTGAGGACCCATGCACAAATACGTGAAATTATAAGATCCCTTATGTCAATTCTCTTGATGTGGATACTCAAACTGTCACGCCCGACCCGATTTGATCGGATTCCCATGAGCAACCCCCACTCTCTCGGTTTATTAAGAGTTTTCCCCTTATTTTACTCTGGAGGAGAAATACGTACTTTAAGCATGTGTCTTTCCTTAAATAACATTAATAAAAACTATATGAAATTTTAATCTTTACATACATGTCTTGTAGGTGTGACTAACATGACATCTTTGGGTAGGTTTCCTTTAGTTATCTGAAAGGGATATAAGGGAGGGGTGAGTTCAACAACTCAATGAATGGGTGTTCAAAGTTTGAATTTTAGAAAAATAGTTTAAATTGTAGCGTGCCAAACTACTTATTTTCTTTTAAAAATAATTTATCCTCAAAATCTCAGTTTTCATAACCATTTCTCAATCATTAATTACAACCGGTGTGTTTATCAACCAACACACGCTCTTCATCATGAAGGGATCACAAATTTGCAGGGCAGCACATCCATTGCACCCATTTATGGAGTCAGAGAGACTTTTTCGGCCACTTAGATAGAAGCACGCCTACTTCAACCTTGAGAATGAGTGAATGTACATGATATCCGACCCTCAATCCTGTAAATAAAACTCTGTGTCCGTATGAGAATAGAGACCTCATTCCGACCCCACTTTGGTCTCATGCGCTTGAAGCTACATCGAGCTTTCCAACTGTTGGCACGATAAACTACCCTTATCTCCACCATGTCGTCCAGTAGCCATTAAGATACATCACTACCCCTCTTGGGTGTCCCACCATCTCTTGGCGCTGGACTCCAAAAAGAACTCGACTAGAGTCACCATCTCTTTTGGAGGCATCCTTATGATCCTCATAAACTTCTTAAGGCTAGCTAGCCAATCCATAGCTGCTCTAGAGTGTCTTCAGGTACTTTGGAATATCAAAGAGAGGCGGGGCAAGGGCGGAAGTAGACTATGACTGTACTTCCTCGGGTTGGGTGTGGGACTCAAAGTCCAGGTGAGGTTTGGTATTGAGGTTGGGTTTTCCAAACACCATAGTGAACTACTCATACAGTCGTTGGTGTTCCAAGCTGAGTACTTGTGAGATTGGTTGGGCCTCCGGAGATTCTCCCTTTGGAAGGGGGTTGCCGGCAAAGTCAACCACTGCCGCCCTTGTCCTCTTGGTTCCCCTTCTAGGTTCCATGGCTAGGTTTAAAAGTTTTTATTTAGTCTTTAGGTTATAAAGTTTTGACAATGCATTCGAGGGAAAACACATGCTCTGATACCACTTAAGTTGTCACGCCCTGGCCCAATTTGGTCGGGGCCCTATGATCAACCTGCCACGCTCCTCGATCTCGAGTAGTCGCTCCTCCCCTAGATCGTGAAGAGTCGGGTGTATTGCCTATCGCATTCCCTAGAATGACATTATACAAAATTGTAGGCATAAATCATAACTAGGTTTAACATTTGGCGAGGGAAGTTCTTGAACGATCTTTTCCTTCCTGAAAAAAATGTTAAGGAGAGGGGGTGAATTTCACAACTCAGTAAGTGGGGGAAATCTTAGGGATGTAATTATCTGAGTGTTTGATACGTTCATGGTATTCTGTTATTTACCCCTTTCGGGTTGGCACACAATCACACGCCCTTTTATCATAAAAAGGGATCACACCTTCGCAGAACAGTCCCTGACTGTTCCACTTGTGGACTGTAGCACCTTTATCGTCCACCCTAATAGAGGTATGTGGCCTCTACCCTAAGTTTAAGTGTACATCAATTGTTCGACCCTCAAACCCTAGCCATACTTCGTGTCCGCTTTGTGGGACGAGACCTCTTTCCTCCTACTACATCGGTCTCTGTTTGCATAAAGCTCCCAGAGCTTCTTAACAGACTAGACGATGGATCGCCCTTATGCTCCCTGGATTGTCCAACAGCCTTTGTAACCATCACTACCCCATATCGAACATCTCGATGGCTCCGCATCTCATGCATGCAAAATCAACAATTTTCATTTATTATAGTCATTGTCTTTGGTGTTATTGGCCCAACGGACCCGACAACCCGACTTCGATCTCGTAAATACTAGCCCAACAAGTTCGATGACTCGGCTTCGGCTCAATAGCTACTAACCTATCGAGTTTGCCTATCCGACTTCGGCATTGTAACCAAATCACACAATTATCCATTATAGTGGCTTTTAAATGCTCATGACTTACTCATTTTCAACGGGCATGTATCTGTGCCTATCGGCCTTGGGCCCACTTGTATTATCTAGTCCATCGCTAGAATTAGCTCCCAAATCATTTAAGTAGAGTCACCCACTCAGTGGAGGCTAATTCCAGGAAAAACAATTTTCAATTTCAAATGCATGGTCATCATCCCAACCAAGACCGATGATAAAAATTCTCACTCACCCGATAAATGTGACATGTTTGTCCTAGCTAAACTTCTAGTCCTGGTCGTGCCTCCTCGTAGACGGTCCAGTCCAATATGTCTCTACAGGGTTCGAACATGCTCGTGAGGAAAAATTACAGTATGCAAGACCTTCCGAAAGTTCAAAATTCTCAATTAAGTCCCTAGGGTTTCCACTATAATGGTCCTCAATTTTCCAAAATCACACATTGGCACTCAATTTTTCCAAAATTGCCAATTGGTCCTTAACCCTCCAAAAATTATCAATTGTCATCAATTTCATCAAATTTCCCAATTAGACCTCAATTGGGGGTTCATTTCATAAAAAAAATCCCCCCAATTTTTCGTAAATTAAAATTAGGCCCCCAAATTTTTCAAAATTCCCAAATTGCCCAATTTTCCCAAAATTTCCATATGACCCTGAGAACTTGCTTCCTTCAATTGAGCACCCAAACGAGGGCAATTGCTCCCCTTCATGACCAGAATCACCTTCTCTATATTCCCCTCACCATTTCAAGTTTTGAAACACTTCATTTGGCTAAAAAATGAGCTCAAATTAAGATTTATCGAAAAAGTTTTATAGAGAGAGTTTGATTTTCACACCGGTGAGGGGGGCAGTTTTCACACTGTGCTTTTAGTAACTTGAAATTTCTGTCAAAAATTTTTCTGAAATTTTATTATAAGTTTAAAATTAAATTGATATAATTGGAAAAAAATAATTTAAAATAAAATAAAAAATATTGTTTTGACCAAAATAAATAACTCGATGGAATGGATAGGATAAATATGTAGTAAATTTATTTAGGTGAAAATAATGAGATAATTATGTAAATTTGGTTTAGTTCGAAACTATTAGATTAGTTTTAGGCCACTACCATAAATACCCATAAATTAATACCTATATTTAATAATTATACCTATAAATTAATACCTACATTCAATTATTTGAAATTAATACCTACATTCACTACCTGGACTAAGACCTCATCCCACCCTTTTTGGGCATCTTGATGGTCCATCCCGACTCTAGTAGCTACTAACCTATCTGAACAAATCAGGTTGGGGCGTGACAACGGTGGTCCAAGCTCTAGACAGGGGTGGCTAATGCTCATTGAGTGGAGTCTCCCATGATAAATCTCGGTTCAATTGGTTGCATGAGCATGTAAAATTCAAAAATAGAAGTTTTAGTGTTTAATTTTCTGCAACTTCACTATTCTGATGAAATGGGGCGAAATTGGCTTAACTCGAAGGTTTTTGGAAGTCGGGGTTGGTCGTGGAGTGGTAGGAGAGCTTTGTCCAGTCATCTCAGGTCGGAGGTGGCTGAATTCAGCTTGAGTTTTTCGATCGTTTCGGGGTCACTAGAGTAACGATATTATACCAACTTCTCAATGGCTCTCCAATGATACTTGGTCCCAAATAAGGTGATTGACAAGGTAGGAGACTTATTCACAGTTCTATAGAGCCCAAATGCACTTTCTGACATTGAAGAAAGTGCATTTATCAGAGTTTTAATTTGCGTCTCGTCAAAAAATTAAAGTATTTAGATTTTTCGATTCAAAATTTTCTATTGCTGATGAGATAAGTAATGCAAGTGAAGAAGTACTGTTTATATAAAGAGATCGATAACTATACAAATTATTGGCTCATGTGCGATTGGATTAGAGCTTTTTCCAACTTGCTGGAGAATTTTTCGTTCTCCCCTATCCCTTCCCCGTGTTCCGTGTTCCGTGTCATTCATGTAAGACAAAATTGTGGTATACGTGCGTGCACGTGTAATATTACACGTAATGTGTAGTTATTAGTTAGTTTTGCTGAATTAGCATCTCTACAAGCAACCTAAAAATATAATAGCAAGTAGCACAAGATTTGAGGCAGGTTGGGGAGGCTTGACCGTTGTTCCATAGAGAGAATGTCTGAAGATTACCGATCGACATTATTTTGCTGATGAAAAACAATGGATGATTGGCCGATTTGGTTAGTCAACACGGATACGATCATGATATTACTTTTTTTTATTTAAAATATTTATTTAATTTTGTAATAAAATATTATTAACCCAGCAAATTTTGAAATAATTAATTCAGATTATGTGGGAGATTACGATGTTATATTAAGTTAAAAGTTAGCTTAAAAGTTAAAACTCATATCTATTAAGGAACAATATCAGCCTTTCGTATGAAGCTAAATTCAAAATATTTAATCTTCATTTTGATGGAACAAATATGACTGGGACTTCTTATCCCGAGCGATGGACGAACAAGACCGGTTCTTGTTCTTGAAAAGCGGAAAAAAAATATGGCCACTTTGGGTTGGGCATTAACTTATGACCTAGTTGAATCACTTGACCAAAGATGTTGGCCAAATCGTACGCAATTACCTCACCCTCGGGCTATTCTATATAAGTTGAGATTACCTCCGGCACTAAGAGTCCCTCATCTCTCTCTACTCTTCCCCTCTCTTACTCTTATTTGCCTAGGGCGCATCTCCGGAGTATTTGCGATGACAATGCGGTTGTCCACCAGTCTCTTCTTCTTCTTCTTGTCTGCAATCCACAGCTCGAGCGCTCTATCCTTCAACTATACGAGCTTCGAAAGTGGCGATAACATCAGTTTCGATAGGGCTTTTATCGAAAATGGAACGATTAAGCTCACTTACGACACCAAGGTCAGCATCGGCCGTGCTACATACAACCAGTCTATGCAACTCTGGGACAAGTCCACTCAAAACCTCACCGACTTTTCCACTTACTTCGCCTTCTCAATCGACTCCAAAAATAAAGCAGATGCGGCGGATGGGCTTGCCTTCTTCCTGGCCCCCCAGGCTGATTCGAAAATCCCCGAAGATCAAATGGGAGGTACGTGATGGAAATTTTAGTAAAATTGAATTGATAAATTTGATATAAATCTATTATGAGATTGAAAATATATATACTTGAATATTTTTCTGATATTGTCGAATAGTATTGGTTGGATTCTGTATCCCATTAAACTTTGTATTGACATCGATTTCCATTTAGGAATCGTTCTCCCAAATGCGCATGCTCAATCATAGGTCTACTCAGTTGAACATTGCCATTCCTGCAAAAAGCCTTGTGATTACCAGTGATTTCGTTGAAGTCTCCAAGTATACACCACCGTCCATTCATTTGATTTACCTATAGCACACAACTATGGTCTCCAAAGTAGCCATATCCTTGCATTACTTGTTCTCATCATACCAACCATTCCATCTCCGTATTACTTCATTCTTTCTATTAAAGTTGAACTGGAGTTTCAAGCAAAGCAACAACTTTCCTGATTTATGCCTTTACTTTGTTGGGTTTTAAAGGCCAATGGATAAGTGGCAACTGGGAATCTAAGGTGGCCTTTCTCCATAACCAATTTGTTCCTCTTTAACCAAGATTTCAGACAGCTCTTTTTCATGGACTTGAAAAGCAGGGCTTGGAGAGATAGACTTCAATTTTCTCCTTCACTAGTTGATCAATTTCGATCTCCTCCATTTCTTTACAACGATCTTCATATCTTCTTTCCTCGCAAGTGTGGTCAAAGATCTTATAGAATGGTTAAGTTACGCTTTTTTTTGTATTATATTAGATTTATATGAAATTTTTATTTCAATTTAACTAATAATCTAATAGTTATTATTATTAACATAAATTATATTAAAAAACGAATTAGGTTTGTAAATTTTATAATATTTTATTTTACTTAAATTAATCATATGTTTAAAATAAATATAAATTAGATATACTTTTTACTTAATAAAATTATAAGTAAAAATTACATATAATTAATATTTTATGTAATTAATTTAAAATAAAAAATTAAATATTTTGCACAAATATATTTTTTATTATCTGTAGTAAAACATTTTGACAAAAAATTATATAATTTTAGTTTTAATAAAATGTGAAATTTAAACTATTTATTTATACAATATTATAATTTATATATAATTTTTTTTTATTGTTAATAACTCAATATATATAATCTTCAATATTTTATTAAGTCAAAAATATATATAATTTAACATCAACATTTATTCTAGATTTATAGAATTATCATGTAATATTACTCTAAAAAATTAAAATATATTTAAATTTCACTTAATAAATTATTTAAAAATTATATTTATTTTAGATAAATAATAAAAAAAATATACATAATTTAAATTAAATAAATATGTATACATAAATTATAATATTTTACAAATATATTTTATTATTCCCAAATAAGATTAAAATATTTATCATAATTTAGCCTAAAAAATAATAACATATGTTTTAAGTGGTGCTCTAGGTCTGTGTAAACTCACAAGCTTTGTATATTCTCTATCTTGGATATTGCCTTCATTTATTCTCAAGCACACACTAATAACATAATATTTCTATTTATTAGATTCTTGTATCAATTATTTATGATTTGTATATGATATATATATATATATATACATCTTCTTGTTCCATTACTTATAATTGATCAAGCATTCCTTATATCATAATTATTATTTCTAAGGTTCTTTTTAAATTTGAACTACTATTCTTTTTAACTTATAATTGATCGAGCATTCAATTAAAGACTGAATTTACTTTTTCTCTTGACAAGGTTTAACTCTGGGCCTCAATCTTAAAGACGAGAACTCGACAGGTAAATTCGTGGCGGTAGAGTTTGACATATACCAAAATTATATTGACCCACGGGGCACGCACGTCGGTATAGACAATGGTTCAGTGGTTTCAGTGACTAATACCTCTTGGTTTTGCAATTTCACGAATGGACAGTTGAACGAAGCATGGATTAATTATGATTCTAGGTCAACAAACTTGAGCGTCATTTTCACAGATTACAAAAACGGCACTCGATCACTTGGGTATCTTAGCTATGTGATTGACCTGAGATTAATTCTCCCGGAGGAAGTAATCTTGGGGTTCACTGCAGCAACAGGAAGTATATCCGCCGCCCATTATATTAAAGCGTGGAACTTCACTTCAACCTTAGAAATTACTAAAGAATTACGAGAAGGTGGAGTAATTGGACTTGCAGTGGGCATCAGCATGGGCGGGTTGGCTTTGGTTGTTGGGTTGGTGGGATTATATTGGTTTTGTTGGCGTAGGAAAGGAAAAGGGTACGAGACAGAAGAAGAGGATGAGGCTATTCTTCGGTATATGAATGACGAGTTGGAGATGGAATCCACGATGGGGCCTAAGAGGTTTTCATACGCCGAGTTAGCCGCTGCAACGGGCAACTTCAAGCCTGAGGAAAAGCTCGGGGAAGGCGGATTTGGCGGGGTTTATAGAGGATTCCTGCAAAGCACAGGCACGTACGTAGCAGTGAAGAAGAACAGGATATCGAGCGGATCCAGCCAGGGGTTGAAAGAGTACGCGTCCGAGATAAAGATCATTAGCCGTCTTAGGCACCGGAATCTGGTGCAGTTGATGGGGTGGTGCCATCAAAAGAGGGAGCTGCTTCTTGTTTACGAGTACATGATAAATGGGAGCTTGGATTTCCATTTGTTCAAGGGAAAATGCTTCATCCCCTGGAACATTCGGTACAAGATCGCACAAGGCTTGGCCTCTGCACTGCTATACCTGCACGAGGAGTGGGAGCAGTGCGTGGTGCACAGAGACATAAAGTCGAGCAATATTATGCTGGACGTTGACTTTAACGCCAAGCTGGGAGATTTCGGGCTCGCGAGACTAGTAGATCATGCTAAAGGGTCTCAGACGACGACAATTCTGGCGGGTACAATGGGATACATGGCCCCGGAATGTTCCGAAACACTGAGGTCCACCAAAGAATCTGACATCTACAGTTTCGGAGTGGTATGTCTCGAAATCGCATGTGGAAGGAGAGCCGTGGACCCGAGCCTCCCCGAGGATGAGATGGCACTGGTGAGATGGGTGTGGAGCCTCCACAAAAAGGGAGAAGTCTTGAAAGCCGCAGACCCGAACCTGGGCGGTGACTTTGTCGAGCTAGAGATGAATAGGCTGCTGGTCATCGGGTTATCTTGCACTTTGACGGACAGTCGTCTCCGGCCTTCTGCAAAGCAAGCCCTGAACTTAATCGAATCGGACGCTCCTTTGCCAGTTCTGCCGGCTATAGATCCGCTGAGATTGCCAGCAAACTTTTTCCTGGATTCATATTCATACACGGCCACTAGCAGTAGCAGCCAAGCAAGTTCTGCAACACGATCCTCCGTACCTACTACAGGTGCTTATTCAAGTTCATCTTCCACTTTCTTCGGTGGTCAGTAAGATGAATTTCTGCGTATTCTTCAGATATGTTTATCTGTTACGTATTCATGTATTGTGATAGAATGTGTCTATATGCTGTGAAAGAATTTAAATACCCTCAAATAAATTTTGATGAAAATAATTATTTGTTTATATTTTTGTCTGTGTCTCTGTACTATTATTTTTTTATTTTATTTTTCAAAATTTTCAGAAATTCTCATCCTGAAAAGGACACTTTACAAGTCAACCACTAGGAATTGGCATTTTTGGCAGCACGACTGGTGCTCCCTAGCGGTCTAAAATAATTGGACCAAGCCCAATTTTTTAAAGATAAACCTGTATTATTAACAAATCTATTAAAACAAAGGTAGGAAATACTTCCATATTACTCATCAGAGTATATCTTTTTTTTATTTAGTAAGAAAATAATTTCAAAGATAACTATACTTTATATTTATATTTTTAAAATATATATACAAATTTAGTGGTACCACCCATCCTCAACTCACAACAAATTTTCATGCATTCAATCATATCTTCAAACTTATGTCTTGGGCACTCACAAATATTATCTTACTTTCAATTGTATTATATATATATATATTCATGATTTGTGAAGGAAATAAATAGATAATTAAATATTTATTTTATTATTTTATTTATGTACTAATTAATTTATATTTATAGACTAAAAGAAAATACTAAATTAAAATATTTGGTAAATTGAACGTTATAATTGGAGGTGACACTCGTTAACCCTTAGAATTGGGTCATGAGAATAAGATGGCAAGTTATAAGAGTATTGGGTATGTGATTAAGTTGAAGTGAGTTATTTTTAGTGATTAATTGATGATTGATAGATTGGTTTTATACATAAATACTTTTTATTACTCTCACACAACTTCAAGTAGGTAACTAACTTGAAATTGAATATAAATGTGGACTCTTAACATATGTGGCAGAGATATTTAGTTGAAAAAAAGTTTATTGAAGATATGCTCATTGTTGTAAGTGAGAATAAGGTGTATGCTACTTAGTTGAGGTAAAAGATAAATGAGTATTATCACGGCTAGAGTAGAGTAATATCTTAAATAAATTGTGATTTGTGCTCATTAGTGAAGGAAAAAGTTTCATATAAAGAGTAAAAGAAAGTGATTTATGAAAGATACATATTGTTGTTGATAAAAATAAAAGGTTAGATAAGTAACTAGATGAGGATAATGACTAATATGAAAGTAATTCTCCTAAAAAAAAGTTGATAAAGAGAGATTAGGAAATAGGCTGAAATTGTTGGTTGGAGATGGAGGTGGAGGTGGGAGAGGTTGGAGAGAGGAGATAAATTCATCTGTAAATAATCTAAAACTCCATTAATTCAAAGGATTAAGTGGTCCTATGGTAGGAATAGATTCAATGTGAGAAGATGTACTAAAGTAGAGGTAAGAGAAAATGGTTTACTAGAGATTGTTCAAAGTCAGCTTGAATGCAAAAATAGTATTGAGAATATTGAAGAAGATGCAGATGGGTTGGTTCGTGTTCAAATATTAGTATACGTCCTTATGTAACACAAGTATCAAGTATCTGGGTTAATAGTTCGACATACTTACAATATGCACTAAGTGCTATAAAAGTGAGTATTAACACAATTTTAAAAATAAGTAATTGAAAAAAATTAAAATATCACTTGATAAATAATAATATTAATAATAAATTTAAATTTTAACTTTTGTATTTTTTTGAGTTATACAGTTATTCTTATTTATTTATTTTATCACAAATGATCTATTAATATAGCAATTGATAAATAGTGAATAAATTGTGCAAAAAAAAGATAAACAGTAAATACAACTTTGGTACGCGAGTTAAGAGTCTTATCTTAAGTTGCGATTATTTAGGAATGCTTTCCCACTCATTTTGCAATATTTCTCCACTTTTACTTGTAATTGTTTGAATGGGTGAATGAGCTCACAACTCAATAAATGAGCCAGTGACGTGGAGTAACTCATATTATTTTCTAGCATGGTTAATCAATTTGCAAAACCCCTAATTTCACATTTATTTAGTTTAGCCTTGGAAACTCTTGTATTTAGCGATTTATTATTGATTTGCCAAAACCCATTACCTCACAATGTTTTATTTTGCCCCTTCAAACTACTATCTAGGACAATTTATTTTAGGTTCACAAAAACCTTCTTTTCCCATGGTTTCATTTGACCCCTTGAGACCCCGATCTCAGGCTGCCTGTAACGATACTTTCAGTCTTGTCCACTCTTATTTTTTCCAAATTATTTATATAATATAATTTATGGTATGAATAATACAACATAAACTAAGCACTCATGGCACACACATGACCCCTTTTTCTTTAATTCTTTTTCATTCGTGTTGAAAGGGCATGCCATAATACTAGTCGTGTGATTATTATAATTAGGTAACTTTTAATTCACTCCAACCCTTATCACTCATCATTAAGGTTTCACAATTTATCACAACACACTATAAATTATTTATCAAGTTCCTAGATGAAATGAATATTATCTCATCATATTCCGAACCACACACATAATTTATGTGGATATCGTGTATATGTACTCGACCATCTGTATTCTTTGGTTGTACACCCCAACCATGCACTCAAGTATACTAATACCTTGGCTATTCACTGCTTCCACACACATGGGTGTACATAGAATTTAGGGAATTTGGAAGCACACTTATACTATCGTTAACACCACTTTCAGTCTTACCCTAAGCGTCGTTACTACCTTGATATGCATTCTGATGACACTCATATTAAAAAATAATAAGTATATACCAATTCAAAAATCAAACATCATATTTACAAATCATATTCAGATATATCACATTTTCTCGAGTATGGTACTTATTCTGACCATCTCTATGCAAACATAAGTATGACTTGTCATATATGATGTAAGCTCAATTCATACCGGGAGTTTGGTCCATCTTTTGACCAACTCCCCTTAGCAATTAAAATGTAACTCAAAGCTTGTTGGGAGTTTGGTCCCTCGCTTGGCCAACTCCACTTAGCAAACAAAATACAAACTTAATGCATATCGAGAGTTGGGTCCATTACCCGACCAATTCCCCTTAGCAAAATATAAGGCAACTTAATACATATCGGGAGTTTGGCTCATTTATTAACCCACCCCCTTCAATAGATATGACATGAACGAAGCCTCAATTCCATAGTTTTAGCATGTGATTATGGTTCATTTATCCTGTTCTTAAGGCCCCTAGCACATTTTTTAAACTTTAGAGGGTATTTTTTTAGTGCAAATGCAGTTATGTCATTTTACACTTCTTATACGAGTTTCAAAATCAGCATACTAGTTATTTCAAAATATCACTCAAAAATCGTAAAATGATTCGGTCGATTCAATCAAACTCGTCATTATTACTCCCACTCACTATTTCCATTGGAACTTGTTCGTCCCAACTGTTATTTTTTCAATCTTTTGTTGTGTGATACTCGTGTGATCTATTGCAGTATTCATTCTACATGAATCAAATTGTACAACCGGATCACTTTATATATCTACTAAACACTTAAAAATAATATCTCGTAATTTTTGTAAATTACGGTTTTACCACTCAGACTTGGTTCTCTCTACTAACTTGTTGATTAACCTTCAGAATCAAATTCATAAATTCCTTCCAAATCAAAGTTAAACTCATATTAGGTCTTATTTAATAAAATGTCCAAAAGTTTCTAAGTATTTTATTTAAATAACCAACTTTTTCAAATTTTATATTTTGGTCTTTAAGATTGGTCCTTACTACTCAAAGTTCTCCATTTTTTTACCATAGACTTCTAAGTCCCTCATTTGGGTAGTCACAACTTAGTTAACACATTTGGATCCCAAAAATATATTTATTATAATTTGGTTCTAAAATTTACATAATTACCATTTTGCCCCTAACTTGCAAAAATATCTATTTTTGCATATTTATTTTAGGAAAATCATCATTCTTCTCTAAATAGTTTAAATAAACTATTTGACATCATATTTGCCATAAATAACAATTTTCCTCATATTTGGGCAAAATTACCATTTATTAACCCACCCCGGAACTCCCTAAAATGACTTTAAACATCCCCACATGTCTTAAAATCACTTCTAAGACTCTTAGAAAGCTCTTAAAGACATTTTTTTACAATTTTCTCATATTTATAATTTGGTCCCCAAACTTTCCATAATTATAATTAAGTCACTAAACTTTAGAAATTGAATCAAATTAACTTATAAATTCACACTTTACCACCAAATAATATCATTATATCCCTAATGGCTCGTGGAAGGAGTGGGGGGCTTACCCCAACCAACCATGGTTGAATTTGGTTGTTTTCCAAAATTGGCTGAAACAGAACTACTAAGAGATTTGTCAAAAATTCTCACTCAAGGTGACCAAAGATCTGGTTAGAGCTTAGGCATTTTGTAGCCAAGTTTCAAACTAAGATTTTTGTGGTGATGATCGGTCAAGCGGTTGCCGGAGTTGTGCGAATTTAATCTTCGACTAGTCGCAATAATGATGAACATGATAGACCCACCGACAAAAAATGACTTGTGACGATCAATTTCTCCCTTGCCGAAGGTCAGCCCTCGCCATGGAGGAGTAGAGGGAGGCAGACGATCACTTTGGCACCGATGACCACTGGAGTGGTGGCAGAAGGTGGCCAAAATTTGCCATGAAAGGTAGTTAGTGGTGGGTAAAAACTTCTGTCTTGAAACTAGGTCGGCAAAAACGACCATCATGCGGTATTTTTCGACCACTAGCAGGTCGGGACCTGACCATAGAACTCAAGAATAGTCCATAAGTGGAAATTTAACACTAAGATCACCCCCATTTGGTGATCTAATGAGACCAAATTTCTCGTTTAAGCATCGAGAGGTCGGATAGCTCTCTAAGATCAAGATTTCTGACTTTAAATCCAAAATTCGAGCTATCTAGGAGAAGTTAATACAATTAACTCCATAAAAAGACTGGTAGCTCAATTCCAATTTTTTTTTTTTGCTCAAAACTCAATTCTTAGTTGATCTATACAATTTGTAGTACTCAATTTGATCAAAAATTGAATCAATTAGAGCGATATATGAAGCAGTGCAGCAGAGATCCTATCGGTCAGTGTTTTGTGGCTTGCGAGTGAGTCTGGTCAACCCTACTGGGTTCCCACCAACCCGACTTCCTTTATTTTTAAAATTTAAATTGTCATTTGCCCTTTTTGGGTACTTTGGGTAATTAAATTTGAAATCTCAGCCCGGATATTGTGAAAAATGACATTCCCCAAAAATCTTGATTTCCATGCTCGAGAACCCGATATCACATCCGATTGGATCCCTGGTCCTGACATCAGGTTTCCTATCACATTTCCAATATTGTGTTATGATCCGAATTTTACTTTACAAATCTCGCTCGAGTTCCATTCTCAGTTTCGGTTTTTATATTTGGTTCAGGATTTTATTCCCAATTTCTAATCCCGTCTGGGGTTTATAATTTCATTCATGGTTTTGATTATCACTTTTAATTTGGGATCCCATTTTCTGATTTAGGGTTTTATTATTAGTTCAAGATTCTATTTTGAGTTTACCTTCGGTTTCCGGTTCACTTGAGCTTAACCCGAGTTCTGAAAACTTTGGTGTTACGCCACCTCTGGCTAGGGAGTAGGCGTTCTAAAGCCATGGAAGAGGCGATCCATTTTGTGGTGGTAGACGTCCAAGTGGTCGCCTGAGCTAGCCAAATTTGGCCCCAAACTAGCGGTGGTCGGTCGTTCTAGCACAAACCTGGCTATGGAAATGAGCTATTAGCGGCTGAAACTTCCCTTGTTGGAGGTCGGCCACGACCATGGGGAGGTATAGGAGAGGTAAGGGGAATCTTTTGGCATTAGTATCATTCAGAGAGGTAGCCAAAGCTTACCAAATTTGGCCCTACAAGGGCAAGTGGGGTTGGCCAAAATGGTACTCGTGTAGTGTTTTCCGGCCACTTTCTAGTTGGACACAACCATAGACTTGAATAGTACTTTTTAGAGGCATTTTGATACCAAAATGCCCAAATTTAATGGTTGGGTGAGTGAGAATTTGCTTTTGAATGGCTCGGGGGTTGAGAGAGGTTCTATAGTCGGGTTTTCAAACTTATGATGATGGAGTGATAGAAATATAATTAATTTCTTTTGCATGTCGCTTAGGGAGTTCTAAACATATTTTCATATTTGATTTCGTGAAATTTGATGAAAAAATGAGTTAATTAGTTGTGTTTTCATAATGTCTACCAAAGTCGTGTTGAATACAACCTGATATCACTCTTATACTTTCTAAAATTACATTTTTGTTCCTTGAGTTCCCTTGAATAATTTGAATTATCCCATTTTTTTATTCTGACTCTCCAAATTTGCTTCCTAAAAATTTTTCGGAAAAATATTTCTGATCCCAAATTTTAGCTTAAGTTCATATTCTTAGTTTTTTGAGATTACTAGTCTAATTCAATACCAAAGTAATTTTCAATTGTGTGTTGTCGGAAAAAAAATTGTAGTGTTACATAAATTACTAGTTTGGGTTCACATAATTTGTTTATATTTGAATTTTCTATACATTATTCCTATTTTATAATTGGAAAAATTCTAGTATTATATTTTTTTTATAGTTCTAATATCATAAAAAAATTAAAAATAGAGATAATTAAATACTTACTTTATTGTTTAGATTAAACTATTCTACTAACTAAATAAAATATTAGATTAATTTAGGTTTTAATTTAATTAAAATAATCTTTTACAATTATATTAAAAAATGGGTGAAAGATGATAAAAGAATGAAATTAAGGGGAGATAATTTTAGTGATGATGAATGTGTTATTGAAAAAAGAAATTGATGGTGATGAATTTGTTGATTTTACTTACTAATACACTACTAATTTATTTTGCTGAGGGAAGATGTACGATTTCTGTCAAGGTTTGAAGAAGAGCCTATCGACATTATTTTGCTGATGAAAAACAATGGATGATGTGGCCGGTTTGGTGAGTCAAGACGGATACAATCATGATATTACTTTTTTATTTAAAATATTTATTTAATTTTGTAATAAAATATTATTAACCCAGCAAATTTTGAAATAATTAATTCAAATTATGTGGGAGATTACGATGTTATATTAAGTTAAAAGTTAGCTTAAAAGTTAAAACTCATCTATTAACGAACAATATCAGCCTTTCGTATGAAGCTAAATTCAAAATATTTAATCTTTATTTTGATGGAACAAATATGACTCGGACATCTTATCCTGAGCGATGGACGAACAAGACCGGTTCTTGTTCTTGAAAAACGGAAAAGAAATATGGCCACTTTGCGTTGGGCATTAATTTATGACCTAGTTGTATCACTTGACCCTTGTTGGCCAAATCGTACGCAATTACCTCACCTTCGGGCTATTCTGTATAAGTTGAGATTACCTCCGGCACAGATCCAAACACAATTATTAAATATGAGACAACTTGTTGTTTGGTTGAATTAACCAAAACTCTAGCATGCTTACCCTCTTGCCCATCTAAATTGACCCAGAATTGAGAAAGACTTCCCGCCTTTTTTTTCGCTCAATAATAGAGAGACTTCCCATCTACATCCACGATGTAGAATCTTCTTTTTTTCACATTATAGAAAGAAAAAAAAATAAAGATTATGGTAACCAATAGATAAGAATCAATCTTATTTTTGGTACTAAATTTTTAATAAAATTGGCATATTGTATATAATTTTAATTTTTGTTAAAAATTATATTAGATTCCATTAAAATGAAATCTATTAAATAAAAATATCATATTATCTTTTTTCCTAAAATGAGAGTACATTAATATGTAAGTGAGCTTGGTGGTCATAACATATATGTGTGATTTAATTTGAAATTTTATAATTAAACTCGACTATGCTAAATCGTTAAAAAAATATTTATTTTCTAAAAATTAATTTTTAAAATACCCTATAAAGGAAATTATTGGTCATTTAAACTAATTTTAAAAAATTGTAAATATATATATAAATTTTGAATTAACCATTTTGAGTGAAAACTAAATCGAGTATAATCCCATAATCAATTTTTACACTAACGGAGAGTTATTAATCCATTCACTCTAACATATTTTATAGGAAATAAATAATAAAAAAGGAAATAAAGAAAATCCAAGTGTGGAACCATATCTCCCAGCGAGTTCAAGATGGAGTTATACTTAGACAAAATTCATAAAAGCTTTTCATTTAGTATATGTGACTTCTTATGGTTTTAAATGTTCTGTAAAAATGAATATTTTATTGGTAGAAAATTTTAGTTTCTACTGAAAAGTTTGATATAATTTATATTTTAAAATTTGTGTTAATTTGATATTATAATAAAATTAATATAGAATAATATAGAATTGGAAGCTTTAGGCATATTTCTCTTGATACTAGAGGGTGTGTGTAACACATCTTATATGAAATAATGCATCGATGATTTTTCCAAATTACCTATACTTTTTAAAATAAACAAGAAAAAGTTAGGGTGGTTTTGAGAATTCAATTATGATGACAAGAGATAGCATGGCATTTAGGAATTGTGATGCCATATGCCTAATTTTAACAAAAACAAATTAACTTTGATAAATTAAGTACAATTTGTCATTTTAGAATACACCAAATATCTTATTAAATTTAATAAAATAATTAAAATTTGTACTTAACTATGGTATTAATCCTATTTTAAATAACAAAAATGATAATAAGGCTATTAGGTTCCATATATGTTAGGATGGTAATAGAATATTTTTTGTTGCGAATATGTTTTTTCACTTGTAAATTTGTAAGACTCCATTATTATCCTTTGATTATTACATTTTCAAGTGGTTCAACCGACTGAATTTCATGTTTACATATAGTTGAATTTTTAAATTACACTTGATTTGATTTATTTCATATTGTAATTAAAATAACGACCTAGTGACATCCTATTATACCAAAGTCGTCCTTCTGTAAGTGTACGCTATTAATAAATATATATATATATATAGAGAGAGAGAGAGAACAAAATATTCCTCACCCATTCCCTTTAATGAATGATACCACCAGCTTTAAATTTCTGAAAATGAAAAAATATTCTCATGTTAAGAGTTTTATATCTCTCTCTCGACTACTCTTCTCTCCTCTCATGTTTGCTTAGCACACAGCTCCCGAGTATCTGCGCTAACGATGAAGTTGTTCATCAGTTTCTTCTTCTTCTTATCTGCAATCCACAGCTCAAGCGCTCTATCCTTCAACTATACGGACTTCCAAGATGGCGATCCGAACATCACTTGCGAAAGGGCATTTGTCCAAGATGGAATGATCTATCTCACTCAAAACAACAAGGAGGCCTTCGGCCGTGCCATATACCACCAGCCTATGCAGCTTTGGGACAAATCTTCTGGAAACCTCACAGACTTTTCCACCTACTTCTCCTTCGAAATCAACGCCAACAATTACGAACTGCCGGCAGATGGATTTGCCTTCTTCCTCGCCCCGGTTGGTTCGAGAATTATAGTGGATGGTAATATCACTGGAGGTACGTGTTGGAAATTTGGTAAAATTATCTGTAGAATAAATTGTTTTTCAGTGAGATATCTGGTAGATAGTTTGAATTGATAAATTTAAAATTTAACTATAACGAGATTAAAATTTAAGTCGATATCCATAGCTTATTTTTAAAAAATTTATCTCTTATATCATTATTTAAATTTAACTTTATAGTATACACTTCATAAGAAGACAATGTATAAAAGTACTTGTTTTACTGTTTGGTATATTCACTATTCTATATAACGTATAAGAGTTAATATTGTCATTTAAAATAAAAAAGATAATTAATATTAGTTAATTTCTTTCTATCCAAATCAAGTAAATATAACAATTAAACATTAGTTTACAAATAACAATAATAAGTTTTCTTTGTGAATATAAATTTAAAAAATAGATAATACGATATTCCTTGTCCTTCTCCTTCTCATAGGGTGCCTTCTTCGAAATATTTTATTTAAATTAAATTATGTATATATAATTAACGAAATAAAATTAAAATAATAAATTAAAATTTTTATATAAAATATAATACACAATTATACATACTTTTATTTTTAATAAAATAATACGTAATTTAATTTAAATAAAATATTTATATAAAAATTATAATATCGTAAAAGTTATATATTTTTATAAAAAAATATAAAATATATATATTTACTTAATAAAATTATAAGTAAAAACTTTTACTATATCATAATATTTGTATAAACATTTTATTTAATTTTTTTTATTAATAATTTAAAATATATAATTTTATATTATATTTGTACAATATATTTTTATTTATTAATTCAAATTGATTAAATAAAATATTAATTATATAAAATTTGTATTTATAATTTTTAAGTACAAAATATATAAAATTAGTGTTTTTAAAAACTATAGGTAATTTATGCTAAATAAAATATTTATATATAAATTAAAATATATAAGTTTATAAGAGATATTAATTATCATTTAAAATAAATTATATTTTAAGGTTAATTTATTATTTTTTAATAGTAAGGATGTTTGAAAAAGATGCATGATATCTTACAAGTAAAATTTTGTTTTAAAATTATGTATTTTATTTATAATTATTTTTAAATTAACATGTGAAAATATATAGTAAATGGTTAAATTATGTAACATTTTTTAAATTAAATTAAAATTGACATAAACACATCAAGTTTACCCAACTTTTATATGTAAAATTTCAAAAGTTTTAAGAATGTTATTTATGACTATAATTTAGCCTTTTTGAAAATTCATGAAATGAAACGATCATGTTTATGTATTGCAATCCATGAGCTTTCCATTTGTCACTATTTTCAATGGGGAGTATGCTCATTATATACATAAATATTTAGGCAAAGCCCTCACTGCCTTCAATTAAGACTGAATTTACTTTTTGTCTTGGCAAGGTAGAACTCTCGGCCTCACCCCTAACGAGAACAAATCTAGTGAATTCGTGGCAGTAGAGTTTGACATATTCCGCAATTATCTTGATCCCCTGGACATGAACATGCACGTCGGTATAGACATTGGTTCAGTGTTTTCAAAGAAGGCTACCTCTTGGTATGTCAATGCTACAGATAGACAGTTGAACGAAGCATGGATAAATTATGATTCTAGGACAACAAACTTGAGCGTCATTTTCACAGATTACAAAACCGGCACTCGATCACTTGGGAATCTTAGCT
This sequence comes from Trapa incisa, assembly GCA_030064435.1. Lineage (NCBI taxonomy): Eukaryota > Viridiplantae > Streptophyta > Magnoliopsida > Myrtales > Lythraceae > Trapa > Trapa incisa. The sequence goes on along the minus strand of CM057770.1, from coordinate 2,431,707 downwards.
ATGTTGTCGACTTGAGACCAAAGCTCCCCCATGAAGTAATTTTGGGGTTCTCTGCAGCAACTGGAGGTAGTTCCGCCGCCCATTTAATTAAAGCGTGGAACTTCACCTCAACCTTAGAAATTACTAAAGAATTACGAGAAGGTGGAGCAATTGGGCTTGCAGTGGGCATCGGCATCGGGATCGGCGGGTTGGCTTTGGTTGTTGGGTTGGTGGGATTATATTGGTTTTGTTGGCGTAGGAAAGGAAAAGGGTACGAGACAGAAGAAGAGGATGAGGCTGTTCTTCGGTATATGAATGACGAGTTGGAGATAGAATCCACGATGGGGCCTAAGAGGTTTTCATACGCCGAGTTAGCCGCTGCAACGGGCAACTTCAAGCCTGAGGAAAAGCTCGGGGAAGGCGGATTTGGCGGGGTTTATAGAGGATTCCTGCAAAGCACAGGCACGTACGTTGCAGTGAAGAAGAACAGGATATCGAGCGGATCCAGCCAGGGGTTGAAAGAGTACGCGTCCGAGATAAAGATCATTAGCCGTCTTAGGCACCGGAATCTGGTGCAGTTGATGGGGTGGTGCCATCAAAAGAGGGAGCTGCTTCTTGTTTACGAGTACATGATAAATGGGAGCTTGGATTTCCACTTGTTCAAGGGAAAAAGCTTCATCCCCTGGAACATTCGGTACAAGATCGCACAAGGCTTGGCCTCTGCACTGCTATACCTGCACGAGGAGTGGGAGCAGTGCGTGGTGCACAGAGACATAAAGTCGAGCAATATTATGCTGGACGCTGACTTTAACGCCAAGCTGGGAGATTTCGGGCTCGCGAGACTAGTAGATCATGCTAAAGGGTCTCAGACGACGACAATTCTGGCTGGTACAATGGGATACATGGCCCCGGAATGTTCCGAAACACTGAGGTCCACCAAAGAATCTGACATCTACAGTTTCGGAGTGGTATGTCTCGAAATCGCATGTGGAAGGAGAGCCGTGGACCCGAGCCTCCCCGAGGATGAGATGGCACTAGTGAGATGGGTGTGGGGCCTCCACAAAAAGGGAGAAGTCTTGAAAGCCGCAGACCCGAATCTAGGCGGTGACTTTGTCGAGCTAGAGATGAATAGACTGCTGGTCATCGGGTTATCTTGCACTTTGACGGACAGTCGTCTCCGGCCTTCTGCAAAGCAAGCCCTGAACTTAATCGAATCGAACGCTCCTTTGCCAGTTCTGCCGGCAATAGATCCGCTGAGATTGCCAGCAAACTTTTTCCTGGATTCATATTCATACACGGCCACTAGCAGTAGCAGCCAAGCAAGTTCTGCAACACGATCCTCCGTACCTACTACAGGTGCTTATTCAAGTTCATCTTCCACTTTCTTCGGTGGTCAGTAAGATGAATTTCTGCGTATTCTTCAGACATGTTTCTGTTACGTATTCATGTATTGTGATAGAATTACAATTATGTGTCTATATGCTGTGAAAGAACTTAAACACCCTCAAATAAATTTTGATGAGAACAATTATGTGTCTATATTTTTGTCTCTGTACTATTATTCTTTTTATTTTATTTTTCAAAATTTTCAGAAAAAAGTATGATCTGGAATCCTCACCCTGAAAACGATACTTTACAAGTCAAGCAGCTCTGGGAACTGGGAACTTGGGAGCACGACTAATGCTGCCTGGCGGCCTAATTTTTTCAAGATGAACCTGGCTTGTCTTGTGCTTGACAAGTCTATCAAAACAAATGTGGGAAATACTTCCATATTACTCATCGAGTATATCTTTTTTTATTTAGTAAGAAAATAATTTCACTTTTACTTGAGATAACTATACTTTATATTTATATTTTAAAAATATACATGCAAATTTGGTGGTACCACCCATCCTCAACTCACAACAAGTTTTCATGCATTCAATCATATATATATATATATATATATATATATATATATATATATATATATACCTTCAAACTTATCTCCCTACTTTTGGGCACTCACAAGGATTATCTTACTTTCAATTGTATCATATATATATATATATATATATATATATATATATTCATGATTTGTGAAGGAAATAAATAAATAATTAAATATTAATTTTATTATTTTATTTATGTACTAATTGATTTATATTTATAGACTACAAGAAAATATTAAAATAAAATATTTGGTGAATTGATCGTTATAATTCGAAGGTGACACTGGTTGACCCTTAGAATTGGGTAATGAGAATAAGATAGCAAGTTATAAGTGTATTGGGTATGTGATAAAGTTGAAGTGGGTTATTTTTAGTGATTAATTGATGATTGATAGATTGGTTTTATACATAAATACTTTTTATTACTCTCACTCAACTTCAAGTAGGTAACGAACTTGAAATTGAATATAAATGTGGACTCTTTACATATGTGGCAGAGACATTTAGTTGAAAAAAAGTTTATTGAAGATATGCTCATTGTTGTAAGTGAGAATAAGGTGTATGCTACTTAGTTGAGGTAGAAGATAAATGAGTATTGTAATGGCTAGAGTAGAGTAATATGTCAAATGAATTGTGATTTGTGCTCATTAGTGAAGGAAAAAGTTTAGTATAAAGAGTCAAAGAAAGTGATTTATGAAAGATACATATTGTCGTTGATAAAAAAAAGGGTTGGATAAGTAGCTAAATGAGGATAAAGACTAATATGAAAGTAATTCTCTTGAAAAAAAAGTTAACAATGAGAGATTAGGAAATATGCTGAGATTGTTGGTTGGAGATAGAGGTAGGAGAGGTTGGAGACAAGAGACAAATTCATCTGTAAATGATCTAAAACTCCATCAATTCAAAGGACTAAGTGGTCCCATGGTAGGAATAGATTCAATGTGAGAAGATGTACTGAAGTAGAGGTGACCGAAAATGGTTTACTAGAGATTGTTCAAGGTCTGCTTGAATGCAAAAATGGTATGGAGAATATTGAAGAAGATGTAGATGCAAATGTCCGGGTTACACACTTACAACATGCACTAAGTGTTGTAAAAGTGAGCATTAACATAATTTAAAAAATGAATGAACGAAAAAATTAAAGTATCACTTGATAAATAACAATATTAATAATAAATTTAAATTTTAACCTTCGTGTTATTTTTTGAGTTATGTAGTGATTCTTATTTATTTACTTTACTACAAATTATTTGTAAATATAATAGTTGATAAATACTAAATAAATTATACAAAAAAAAAAGATAAACAATGAATACAACTTTTGTACGCAAATTAAGAGTCTTATCTTAAGTTGAGATTGTTTGGAAACTTTTCCACTCACATTGTACTATTTCATAAAACTTCTTAGCATGTATAATTGATTTACAAAACCCCTAATTTCACATTTTTTTAATTTAGCCCCGAAACTCTTGTATTTAGCGATTTATTATTGATTTACCAAAACCTATTACCTCACAATAACTTTAAACATCCTCATATGCTATAAATAATCATTTTACCTCTTATTTATAAAAAATTTACAGTTTTACCTCTGAACTCCCGAAAATTACTTTAAACATCCTCATATGTCTTAAAATCACTTCTAAGATTATTAGATTGCTCTTAAAGACATTTTTTACAATTTTCTCATATTTGTAATTTGGTTCCCAAACTTTTCATAATTACATTTAAGTCACTAAACTTTGGAAATTGAATCAAATTAACTTCTAAATTCACACTTTACCACCAAGTAATATCATTATATCCCTACTTGCTCGTGGAAGGAGTGGGGGGCCTTACACCGACCAACCATGACTGAATCTAGTTGTTTTCCAAAATTGGCTGAAACAGAACGACTGAGAGATTTGTCAAAAATTCTCACTCGAGGTGACCAAAGAGATGGTCGGAGCTTAAGTATTTTGTAGCCAAGTTTCAGACTAAAATTTTTGTGGTGATGGTCGGTCAAGCGGTTGCCGGAGTTGTGCGAATTTAATCTTCGACTAGTCGCGATAATGATGAACATGACAGACCCACCGACAAAAAATGACTCGTGATGGCCGATTTCTCCCTTGCCGAAGGTCAGCCCTCGCCATGGAGGAGTAGAGGGAGGCAGACGATCACTTTAACATCGATGACCACCGGAGTGGTGGCCGAAGGTGGCCAAAATTTGCCATGAAAGGTAGTTAGTAGTGGGCAAAACTTCTGTCCCGAAACTAGGTCGGCCAAAACGACCATCATGCAATATTTTTTTACCACTAGCAGGTTGGGACCTGACCATAGATCAAGAGGTCGAATAGCACTCTAAGATTAAGATTTTCGATTTTAAATCCAAAATTTAAGCTATCTAGGAGAAGTTAATATGATTAACTCCATAAAAAGACTGGTAGCTCAATTCCTAGTTTTTTTTCTCAATACTCAATTCCTAGTTGATATATGCAATTTGTAATACTCAATTTGATAAAAAATTGAATCAATTAGAGTAATATATGAAGCGGTGCAGCAGAGATCCTATCCGTCAGTGTTTTGTGGCTTGCGAGTGAGTCCGGTCAACCCGACTTCCTTTATTTTTTAACTTTAAATTGTCATTTGCCCTTTTTGGGTACTTTGGGTAATTAAATTTGAAATCTCAGCCCGAATAGTGTGAAAAATGACATTCCCCAAAAACCTTGATTTCTATGCTCGAGAACCCGATATCAAATCCGATTGGATCCCTAGTCCCGACATTAGGTTTCCTATCACATTTCCAATATTGGGTTATGATCTGAATTTTACTTTACAAATCTCGCTCGGGTTCCATTCTCAGTTTCGATTTTTATCTTTGGTTCAGGATTTTATTCCCAATTTCTAATCCCATCTGGGATTTATAATTTCATTCATGGTTTTGGTTATCACTTTTAATTTTGGATCCCATTTTTTGATTTAGGGTTTTATTCTTAGTTTAGGATTCTATTATGAGTTTACTCTCGGTTTTCGTTTCACTTGGGCTTAACCCGACTTCCGAAAACTTCGGTGTTACACCACCACTGGCTAGGGAGTAGGCGTTTTGAAGCCATGGAGGAGGCGATCCATTTTGTGGTGGTAGACATCCAAGTGGTCGCCTGAGCTAGCCAAATTTGGCCCCAAACTAGCGGTGGTCGGTCGTTCTAGCACAAGCCTGGCTATGGAAATGAGCTCTTGGCGGCTGAAACTTCCCTTGTTGGAGGTCGGCCACGACCATGGGGAGATATAGGAGAGGCAAGGGGAATCTTTTGGCATCGGTATCGTTCAGAGAGGTAGCCGAAGCTGGCCAAATTTGGCCCTGCAAGGGCAAGCGAGGTTGGCCAAAATGGTACTCGTGTAGTGTTTTCCGACCACTTTCTAGTTGGACACGACTATAAACTTGAATAGTACTTTTTAGAGGCATTTTGATACCAAACTGCCCAAATTTGATGGTTGGGTGAGTGAGAATTTGCTTCTGAATGGCTCGGGGTTGAGAGAGGTTCTATAGTCTGGTTTTTGAACTTCTCAGGATGTAGTGATAGAAATATAATTAATTTCTTTTGCATGTCGCTTAGAGAGTTCTAAACATATTTTTATATTTGATTTCGTGAAATTTGATGAAAAAATGAGTTAATTAGTTATGTTTGCATAATATCAACCAAAGTCAGGTTGAATACAAATATCACTTTTATAATTTCTAAAATTACATTTTTGTCCCCTTGAGCTCCCTTGGATAATTCGAATTATCCCATTTTCTGATTTTTAATACTAAATTCGAGCTTAGGTTCCTATTCTTAGTTTTTCTAAAATTACTAGTCTACTCCAATCCCAAAGTATTTTTCAATTGTAGATTATTGACAATTGGAAAAAAAATTGTGATATTAAATAAATTACTAGTTTGGTTCCTACATTGTTTATATTTGACAATTTGAATTTCCTGCCCATCGAGTCTTGTTCTATAATTATCAATCGAGTGACGTGTTAGATATTTATATCAATAAAATACATTTTAAGTATTAGCAATTAACAAAATATTATTTTATATTTTTATCTATCAAATATATTTATATTTAGATAATGTTTTAAGAAAATATTATATTTATTATCTAAAATAAAAATTAATTTTGATCATTAAAATTTTATTTATATAATAAATTAATATTATATTTATTTATCCAATTAAAGTAAAATGATCAAAATATTAAATGAAAGTATAATTAAATTACACTATTATTAAAAATATAAATTTAATAAACTAAACTATTAATTAATCAAAACCAATTAAACTTACTTAAAATTTAATAAAATTGAGAATTATTTTAAATCTATAATATTATAAAGGATACATTATTTATAATTAATAACTTTTAAATAGATATTGGTACAATAACTAATCAATTATCGGTTTACAGTAAATTTTGTAATATGCTATCGGACCAAATATGTACATGTACCCGACATAATAATAAAAATCTAGTTTGTAATTTTTCTTAGTATTAAGTAAAAATGTACAAATTGAGTTAATTGTTTTCACTTTTTTAATATTGTAAAAATAATATTCTATTTATAGATATTTATTAAATATAAGCTTAAAATTGCATGTAATATAAGGTTGATACGAGTGTTAAGAATAATATCACATATTTAATAAAATTAAAAAATATTTTTAATTTTTAATATTAAAAATTTTATCCTATTTTCAATTAATTACTTTTAAATATAAATTATTACATAATATAATAACCTCTACTCACGTCTAAATTTTTTTCTTAGAAATCGTAGATCATGCCTTCCAATCCCCTATTACTAGTCGGGTCTAGCTCTACATCTATAGGGACTTCCTTGTCGTATCCTGTTCCACTTGTGCGCGTACCTTTTACTGATTACTCGTTCATTCACACGGTCCCCAATGCTTCAATGATGTAGGGGATATCTCTTTTTTGTCGGACGCCCAAGATAGACGCCTAGGAGACAAGGAAAAAATTGAAGACTGGCAGAAAGAAGCACGAAAAGTCAATTGTACCAGAGCGTTGAAAAGGGAGGACAATATCGACACGTTAGTAGTGAAGATGATAGTGATGATAGGATCAATGGGGTTTATACGCATTCACTAAAACAAAGAGTATTTCACTCTAATAAACTAATTTTTAATAATTATTATTTTTATAAAAATATAAAGTATATAAATAATTTTGAATAAAATAATTTTTAATTTATAATAATATAGTAAGTGAATTTTTACTTATTAATTCTACTCGACTCAAATTTCAATCAAGCTAAATAAATTAATATTTGATCCCGTGCATCATCAATGGTGCCTGGCAGCATGTCTAAATAGGCAATAATCTAAATAAATATTAAAATACATTATTTTAAATTATTTATAAAAAGGTAATTGTAGAAAAATAATGCTTTAATGTGCATTCATTACTCGATGTCACACTTTGCTCCCGTGCATCATCAATGGTGCCCCCTGGGGCATGTCTAAATTAATTAAATACCTTCATCAGTTCAGTGCTCCCTCCCTCAATAGCATTCAGTCTTCTCGGTCTCTGTCTGGAGAGAGAAAGCTGAGAAGTTCCTTAGAGGATGATCGAGTGAAGTTGAACTGAGCTGAAGCTGAGAAAGGGAATCAGGTAATCTTTGTATATGCCTCCTCTTCCGATTTCAGGTTTAAAATATGTTTCTGGGTCGAAGTGAAGTGAAGTGAAGTGAAAAATCAATCACTGCTCGAGAGGAATCTCATGAATCAATCTCTCGTTTCTTCTCCTTTTTGTCCCAGATTCTTGCAGGATCTCTGAGTAAGGGACTCACCAGTCTGCAGTGGAAGAGACTCTGATCTTTACTTATATGTCTTCAGGGTTTGATCTGATCTCTGGAGCTTCGAAGAAGCTCTGCCTCTGTTTCAACTCTCTCGGACGACGCAGGTCGATCTCCTGCTGCATGCGATTCCGGCCTCTGATCAAGCAGCTCATCTCCCACTGCCCTATGCAATTAGCCCCACACTGGTAAGGTTCTTCTTCCTCGATTAACTTCTCGGAGCCATTTTGGCTTTTGATTCTGGACCATGGTGATTGGAGACGAGGAGGTTTTTGATGGGTTTCAGGGTTTGCTTCAAAAGGTTGGGCTTTCCTCGTATTGATTTCCGACCCGATCTACTTTTTTCTCCACAGGACTTGCTCTGGAGCAGAATTCATCCGGGCTGATCATCTCAGGGAATATTGGGTCGTCAGTCCTTGATACTTGGCTCAATCGGAGATTCTTCGCTTAGCTGCTTGTTTAATATATGGATACGGTCACACGTATAATCACGTCTTCCGGATTCAGATCCATAGAAACAGAGATGCATGGGCTTGAGATTGAAAGGTTGCCACGGAATTCAACCCTGACTCTGAGTACGGGTGAGAAACTGATCAAAAGGAAACTGAGCAGAGAAGAAAACCATAGGAAAATGAGGAGAGTCCGAGTGATATACAGTGATCCTGATGCAACCGAGTCCTCGGGCGATGAAGGTGACGGCTGGAGTGATCTGAGGAAAGTTCATACAGATCAGAAACGGATTGTCAAGGAAATCATAGTTCCTCTCCCAAAGAGCAATACCAAGAGGCCAAAGCGCATTAGTATAAATGACAACTTCTACAGCGAAAAGAGAAACCGGAGTTCATCTTCCTCCATGTATAAGGGGGTTCGGAGAAGGCCGTGGGGGAAGTACGCCGCCGAGATTCGAGACCCGATTCGTGGGATCAGGGTGTGGCTGGGGACATTCACCACAGAAGAAGCGGCTGCTCAAGCTTATCAGAAGAAGAAGCTCGAATTCGACAGCGCAATCTTGTCAAGAAGAAGAAACATTACTTTGACAACTGCTGATTCGAACACTGGATCTGAGGACACTAATGCCTCGTTCTCCCTCACATCGCCATCTTCAGTGCTGGACCATGCCCAGAAACCTGCTTCCTTCCGCTCTTGCCCTGGACCAGATCCGACCAAGGAACTATTTTTGGGCCCGGATATGATATCATCTCCATTGATTGGTCAAGATCTTGATCTGCAGTTTTTAGGTGAGTCTATACTTGGCGGTGGGTTCGTGGACTCCCCCGAATTGGCCAGCTGGTTGGATGATCTTCCAGACTGCGGATATGCAGATAGGGACATCCTCGACCTCTCGAGCATTGAGCTGAACCTTGAGGAGGAGCTCGGGCTACCAAACGTAGAGCTGGGCCTCAACAAGGAGGAGCTTGCCTGGGTCGAGGAAGCACTTAACATTGCCTGCATATAGATGTTTTGCAGATAGGATCTTCTTCATCATATAGAGCATATGATAGTTTTTTTCTGGTTTGCCTGATTGTACTTAAAAAAGCTAGGGAGTATGGTTCTTGAGCTCCTTTTTGGGTTTATGAATTATGATCTACAATTTTGCCATAGATAAAATGTAAAAAGAGTGTGCAGGCATCTGTCAGTTGTATTATTTTCCGTGGGGAGTTGTCAATATTGTGGTAATATTGTGTTAAGCACAGTTTGATGAGGGTATGAGCTTTTTGTGTGACAGACAGACAGACCGGTCCAAGGTCAACTTCTGCCCTTGTCCTTCTCCTCTTGGTCTGCAATTCCATATACAATCCGAAGTTATGTAGATCCTGTCGGGAGAAAGCAACTGTAAGAGACTGTGGACCATCTTTGTCTTGTCAAAGGTTTCTTATTTCTTAATAGAAAAAGTAAGTGAACCGTGTAGATCTCTCCACGCATGAAGGTTGGGGCAAGGCCAGGCCAGCTAAAGGGCATTAAGGCATATTCAAAAGTCTATTCTCCATAGAAGGGTCCAGTGGGATTATGACCTTTTTGGAATCTTGAGAAGGAACCTAAGTGGTTCACTCTTGCCCATAAACCTAATTCAAAACCAAATAAAAGTTGATAAGCTAAATTGATTAAAAGAAATGGATTATAAATATCTAAATCGGTCCCATCTAGACTCTGTTTCCAACTACTACTACTGATTCTGCTACTACATTGATGCTCACAGGCTTCAATTATTGAGCACTAGCCGCCCTTACTTTGCGTAAGTACTTGACACACCACTGCGACCATCATGTCCACTTCAACCCCCTGTCTAATATACGGCCCAACACCCAGTGAGGGTCAGATTACGACACCAAAATTGACCGGAAATGGCATGTGACCACAAGGATTGCAGCACTCAAGATATACAGGTTGCCTGCCGCATCAGCCACTTAAAACTAATACCATACAATGACCCAAAATTGACAGGATTCCTACTTCAGATCAATGCGAAAACCAATAAGGTAATCTCTGATATAGTAGCAGGTATTTGAGGAAGAAGAAGAAATCTTTGACTAATAACACAATAATATAGCAGCGAGAGCAGGTACTAGTACATCATCATCACCGGCTAAAATAAATAATGTGAATTGACTCGGTCAGCGGATGAGCCCACCATATTACCTTGCAAGCCAAGGAATCATCGATCCGACAAAAATACGAAGTCAATCATCTCACGTGGTGATAAAGGAATGGAAAAAGGTATAAGCAAGAAGCCGCCTAAGGCAGAATAGCTGGACAGGACGATATTTAGCTTTGATATTTCAACCATAGAAATTAAGAAAATGGACCAGATAGAATATATAATAAATATGTCATGCTAATTGTAATTTATGGGATGAAAGGAGCTTTTCGTGTAAAAGCATAACCAAGCTCTTTCATGCAAGGCGGCTGCTATAGGTCAACGCCGCATGAATTAAGGAATTTTTAGAAAGAAGTAACAATTTATTCCTTAAAATTTTGTCTCTTTCTAATACTAAAATTGAAAATTGACATCACGGTCACTGCCACATCATCATAATATATGGACAGGAATAGTGATGTGCTTGTTGGGCTCGAAGCCCCCCATATACAAAAAAATGCAGACTAACATAACCAGCCTGTGAGGAGGCCCATATGGAGTATTCCGAGCTTAATTACAGGTGCACCCAGCCGCAGGGTGTTTAGTCCGCGAACACATTTGATCTTGACTACTGATTTAAAATGGCCCTTGCCCGATGGCTGTGCCCGGCCCCAGATATGGGTTCCAATTGGGTTGAGTTAAATTTCATATGATGCAAACTCAACTTAATTTTTAATTTATAAAATTTGAGTTCATATATATATATAATATAAATGAGCTAATAACCCAAAAAGGTTTGAACTTTAATGCTAGTGTAATTTGTAACATAGTCTATTATTGTTAACCACAAAAGGACCTAAACTTCTTCCAATGTATTTAAATAGACAGATAAGCATCATATTAACATACCCATTATGTCGCATGGATAATAAGTACATAAAAAATCAAACTCAGAATAAATTTAGATTCTATTTGTACTTGTAATTGATCAAGACACATGGAAAGATTTGGGGTATAGGAATCAGAATAATGTAAAGGACAAGTAGAAGAGAACACAAACAACCGTACCTACCTCAGGTTGGGTCCTCTCAACAGTTTTAACTTATCGAGGCCACCCCAGGAAGGGCTTTGAACCAGTTTCCTGCTTCCTGAGCTCCAACACTGTAGAAATGGCAATAAGCCAGTAAAAAAAGAAAGGACAGAGAGAACACAAGCTTGGCAGCATGATCGGACCGTCCATCGGCTGAAATCGGATGGCTGGGGTAAGGGCTTTGTCCTGGACCTGTTACCTGCAGATGAAGTAAATGACAAAGACTGGCTGGACCTGCAGATTGAATGGAGATTTTGTTGGGGAATGAGTTCGTCGTTATCCATTTGGGAATATTGTATTGTACGATTGAATCTCTCTCCCCAGATTTTCTGAACTCCCAGCAGCAGAAAGAGGGCTGGATAATGTCTTTTCAACCCCTTCTTCCATCGTAGATACTACAAGAGATGGTTCCCCGAGAGGCCTTTGCCTCCTAATAAACAAGCCTTCCTTAGAAACTAGATTGGTTATATGCTCCATAGGAGTCTTGATCACGGCAAAGTGTACGGATACCATGCAGCTTCAGATCCTGCAAAGGAGATGCATACACCCAATAAGACAGCATGCCCACAATGACCATGATCGTCATGGAACCAGACAGATCTCTTAGCTATCTATTGCAAAAGAGTCCATGGACAAGGAGATTTGGCATGTTATGCACAATACCAAAGGCTAATAAAGGGAGAATAATAGCCTGTGCAAAGGGAGGGTGCAAGCAAAACAGTGAATATGACAAAAAGAAGCAAGAGCCATTAAAATTTAAGACAATTGTGTTCTATCCACCTAACATAGAAGGCTGACTTTATTTCCAAATAAACATATTTTACTAGGTACCCAAGCTACACCTATTGGTGCAAAAGCTCTATTTAAGGAAGCAGGAGAGGTCCACAATGACATGGAATGGGGTCCAGATCTCAGTCTCTCTCGGGCGAATGGATGAAGGTAGGGTAAGCAAGCAGAAGGGTAACAAAAGGAGCTCCTTTCAGTCCAATATGGAGGGCCGTGAAGTGGACAGAGCTGCCACCTCATGCATTAGGGCTATGCTTATTATTAAGGTAAAAGCAGAAGGAACAGAAGGAGAAAGTTGAAAACAGGAGTATTTGATGGTAGTAAGCATAACATGAGTGCATGGTGTGGGAGCAACTCCTTCCACTTGCTTTGCTCGCCGGTTGGACTGAAGGGAGCTCCTGCTGATGCTACCCAAGGTCAGGGACCTTCAAACGAGTAATGCTTCAGACCTGTAAGATGGCTCTCCCTCCTCCTCCTCATTAGAAACTGCAAATGTTTTTCAGTGGTTTTTTTGTTATGCAGGGAAGGTGCTGAGATGGGTTGTCATGTGAAAGTTATGTAATCTTCTGCAACTTCCACAAGCATCAAATATGCGCCGAATGCCTGCAGGATGATGCAAACATTTTTTAAGTTTTTAGTATTATTGTTCAGGAAACAATGTTTATGTGCTTCAAAACTCTCCTGCTTAATTTCTATTGCAAGATCATTCTACATCAAGCTTCAAGTTTGTATTGTTTAGGTGTTACTAAATGACAAGGTATACAGAATGAATCTAAACAGTTGAGCTATGTTAAATGCATAATGAGATTTAGCGTTCAAGCAAAGACTAATTTCAGCATTCACCTTTTTAAAATTAAGTCCACTGTAAGATACGTTCATGGCATCCAACTTTTAAGGAAGAAACACTAAGTTGCAGCCAAGAATCATTCAGATTTAACTCACTCTCTCGCCTTCAGAACTGGTCATATCAGTAACGCAATCATCAAATGGATAGAGAAGACAAGGGTGACTGCTATCCAATTTTAGAGCTGTGCCCAAATTCAGACAACTAGTACTACTGCTGGAATCACTAGGCAACTAAAGAGCAATAGAGAAAATTAACATTATGGCTATCTGCAGCAACAATTGCAGCATCACACGCAAGTTTTCATCCAACATTAGCCAGAAAGCTTTTGTTGATTTATTTCATTCTATTTGAGAGAGAACTCGATTCGATTTTATGGGAAGAAAAACTTTTTATAAATATGTCATGTAATTCATTCCAAGTGGTTGTTGTGAAGCATTTGCTCTTATCATTGGAGACACTGTCATTTTACGGTTCATAGAATATCTTTAAATTGAACACTCTCGATTACCATTTCACAGATGCAGCCACCACAATATTATATCGGGGAAGCAAGCCGCCAAAATTTAACACTGGGAGAGCCAAATACGTCTCCAACTTGTTCATTTATATATTTGAGGTTCCATTACCCTCTTTTCAAACGGAAAAATGAAAAACAAAGTAAATAAAACTTGTGTTATTTACAAACAAATAGAGGTGTGGAATTTCTTTTCTCATATTTTAAATAATTTTGTTTAGAAAAATTGTATTAAAAAACTAGTTATTACCGTAAATACACACAACAAAAAACAGAAATGAAAAATAGAATTATTTTAAATATGGTTTATAGTATTATTTAAAAAAAGGAATAATAAAATCTTTTTGGCTTAAAGTCACAAATTTGACAAATTATATAATAAATGAGAATTGGAGTGTTATCAGGCCATAGTTGAATTATTTTAAAATATTTAGATGCATTGATTATGTTTATATAGATAAGCTACTATCTAAACTTGACTATAAAAGTATAAAATTTGTAATTTTAGAATTTAGTGAAGGGTAAAAAGGTTATGAATTGTCTAATGCTCTTTTTAAATGGTTAATATTAGTGGAAACATTATACTGAGGATAACTCTAAAATTTCAGGTATTAAAATGTATTAAAATTCTGAAATAAAATTCTTAAAAATATTGAGGTAGTTGAAGAAAATCAATAAGGTATTTTTGAAGAAAATAGAGATAATTAAATTGACCAACCTAGATGGATGGAAGATTAAGTTAGGTTGGTTACTAATTATGAGTATTCTTGCCCTTGTTGTATTAAGAAATTTGTTTGTTTATCAACTTGTAAAGAGACTTTTTTGTATGGCAAATTATTGGAAGACGTATTTATTGAAGAACTAGAGGGATATGTTGTTAAAAGGAAAAGAAAATATATTTATAAACTAAAGAGTGCATTACATGATTATAGTCTAAATGTTTATAAATTATAGTAAGCACGTAAGTATTGGTATAGGAGAAATAAATCATATTTTAAAAGGAATGATTTTAAAAATATATTTATAATTATACATTTTTATAAAAAAAATGATAAGAAGAAAATATACTTATGATTAGTATTTATGTTGATAATTTATTATAACACTAAAATTTTTAAAATCGATATTTAACCAAAAATAAAAATAAAAAAATAAGATTTAGAATCCAATTATATTAGAAACCCTTCTAAATCCTAAACTAGAAAATAGATAATTAAAGAAATTACCATTAAATAATTTCTTTTTATAAGACGGTATACTACTTTAATTTACTTCCATCAGTTTTGGTTATTCTTTGTCCGGTTCTCTTAATTTACGCGGTTCTTAACCCATCTAATGTTTAAAAATTTCTTATTCATATTCCAATAAATTGGACTCAACTTTTTTATTTTCTTGATTAGTTTATAACCGCTAAAAATTTAGGGATCATTTTACATAAATGTCCTAAATCTTAATTCAACTTAGTTTTTACTTGGGATTTGCTCGATCATCTATCATTAATTGGAGAGTTACCTTCGGGTGAATTTCTTCATTTCTGAGTTTGAGGTTTTTATTGCCTTGCCACTACTTAGTTAAATTTCAAAATTTTTTATTTTTCGATCTACCCATTTAAATTTTTTGTCCAGATTTTCTAGTGTTATAATAATTCAATTGAAATGTGGCTAATCAGATTTCATTTGTAGTAAATAGGGTAGTGAGCTCATTATTCATCATTGGAATAACACGATTTGGTAATAAATTTAAGGTTGAATTCACTCTTATTTTAGAATTAGATCAAAATGAATCATTAAAATAGTTGTGAAAATCACTTTCAATATATTTAAAACGTAATAGTTAGCCATTTACTTCTCTAGTTATAGATTTTATTACAAACTCTTTATTAGATGACAATTTGATAAAAATATCTCATGTTCTTATCCTCGCAACCATCCAATATTGACAAGCTCTTTTCTCAAAATGCCTCTTCCTTGCTCGAGGCCTAGTCAAGTTTCACAATTATGAAACTTTAATTGTCTATATTAGATGATCTAAATGTATTGAATTCAGTTCTTAAGCTCACATTTTTGTTGATAAGTTGTCATTTCTACTAATCTAAACTTGTTCTTCTTGATAGCAAGTGATCAAACTCTTGCACTTTGGATATGACATAACTTTCCTAGACAGCATTCAGCATTCATCACTGATCTGCAGTTTGGATCATGGATCATCTTGTTCTCAAATCTAAATATGTTCTAGGAAGCAGAAAGCATAGATAGCATACTTGACACTCTGGGAAGAGTAATTGGAAAATAGCATTACAAAGCATGATCTAGGAGTTTAAATATTGTATATAGAAAGTTCCGTTTGTTCGACCAAGTATACTTAGAGCCTTGAAAACTATAGTCCTACAACATAGTATCATTATCTGAAGGACCTATACGCTAATCTTTGTCGGACCTCCTTTTTTTTCATCCTGGTACATAATAGAGTTAAAATAGTACTAACATGTTGTAATCAGTTCTGTAGTCCCGTTAGTATTGTCTCTCAGAGAGAAGTCACAATGACAATAATAGAACAATAAACGCACCCATAATTTTTCTGCTCGGTGTAAGATTTTAGTGTCAATCAGGAAATATTTTGATGAAAGAATTTCATAATGATCATATTGCCACCATATTGTTAAGCCTTTGGACATACCATGTTGCTCCATAGATTCCCCTAATAGATAACGAAATTGTTTGCTTATTGAGTCAATTTTATGCTCATTATTTTTTGTCAAAAATAACTTCTGGTTTATTTTTCCTTATTAGATACTTCAGATGACTAACTGTGAAAGACTCTAATCCCTGACAGTTCCTTGAGATTAGACCTATGGCTGCTTTGTGGCAACTACCGCCTAACCCATGCAGTTGAGGAGGGTTATCCACCGAGATTAGACTGGATGAAGGTTGACTAAAATATCATGAGGGTCCTTTGAAATGGCGTTGCCTTTCCTCTGTTTGAGCCTTTGATATCTTTTCTTGGACTTCAGCCCAACTATACTAGATTTAGGGCTTTTTGCAGAATTACTATCATCTTGCATATTTGAGACTTTTTGCATGATTACTATCATCTTGCTGTATGAGTTTGGGGTCTATCTCACAATTAATATTAGATATACCAAGAGAGCTGGTAAGGCAACAGCTCCTTGGACATGCTAGGGGAATGCTCTTCATCCTACATATCCACTTAATAAAGAGGTTGATCACAACTAGCTCCACCTTTTATCATGGATTTGGGTAGACACTTTAGTGGATTGAACTAGGATATTTTATTCACTTGGAGGGTTGTTCATTGGAATCTCCACCGTAGCTTCCAGGACTACACTAACAAGAAAATCATCACCATTCATATGAGAATTAGGCAGGGAGCTTCTTTGTCGCATGAACTAGCACATTCACTAGAAACTGGTTGTTTCCCTTTATCCTAATGAGAAACAAAGGTATTAGGGACCTTGGAGATTTTGGCTTTGATGATTAATGAAAGATGTCGACAGGGGCTCTCAACCATGTACCATTAATATTTTTCCCGTTCCGGTGAGGATCATGTGTACAGTGCTTGATGAAATGTGTCCGGCAACCAAATTTATAGCAGAAGAAAGCAAGATTCTCATACTTAAATTGGACTAAGAATTCATCTCCATTGATAGTACTATATCACACACCTGATTTAAGGGGTTCATCCGCTGATATACTTGTAGGAACTTTAATGTATAATTTATGCCCTATTTTAGAGATCTTCCAATAATTTCAATACTGCACCTTCAACTTGAGCAAGCCGCCTAGCATTACTCACTGATATGGACTCTCATACCATGAACTTGCAACCAGACTAGACTGGGATAGAGATCAGGTCTACTTGGTCTTGCCTCATTTCATCACTTCATTCAGTCATAAAGATAATATGACCCTCAATCGGCAAAAAACTTTCTTTTCATAGCAACATCTTAAATGAGAAGCAATTCTTCACTAGGCACTACTTTCAGCGAACCAAACTTAGACCAGGACCATTTCAAGACCCTAGAAACTGTACCTCGACTTATACTTTACCGAGAGACAATTTTCCCTATTAGTTATGTTGGTTGATTAGGAGCTAAATGGTGCAGGTCTATACTGATTACTTGAGTCTTTCCTTACCTTCTTCATATGGAAACACCATTGCATCATGGAGTGCCCATGTCGTCACTTCCGTGGCAAGACTTCCGAAAGACCTGCCATAGCACAAGCGCAATTAGATACTACAATAAGAAACCAGGTGAGGATGGGCTTCACCCACATGGACAAATATTAATTAGCAACAAGCTACACCCAACCCTTGAGTCATTGCATTGCCGAGAAGCAAGCAGCTCGGGTGAAGGCTATGCAGAGGGGGCTACAACCCTTAAGACCAGTCGGCGACAACTGACAATGGGTGAAACGATTGTAGAACTAGAGGTGGATGAGAGGGAACTGGGCGCCGATTAGCTCCCGGTGGCCAAGGATGACAGACGCTGCTTCAGTAGCCAACGCTGACTTCTAGGAAAACGGAATGCTGCTCAAGGAAAGAATGGGCAACAAATTAAGTGTACGAAATCTACCGTGTTGTTACAGGGATACACAAAAATTGTACAATTGTTTGTTTCATGGGTATGATGGAGGAATGAGGTCAGGAAATGATGGGAAGGGGAAAGGGGGGCCGGATAAAATGCACTCCAAGTTTGTGTATGGGTTTGGATGGTTACTTGTTTATCAACTCTAATTTAGCCCATAATATACGATCCTTTAAGAGAGCTAAGGCTTGATTAGCAAGAAATTATTTTGAGAAAACTCGATTTTATCATGGGTTGGAGAATGGCTCAACCATTGAAGAGGAACAATGGTTACGTGGGTTGGAGAATGGCTCAACCATTCATGTGGAACATTGCGAGCAAGTCGTGTGGCAAATATCACCATATATGGAAAAGATATCAAAGAGAGTAAGACAAAATTTTAAGTTCTATAATCATTTTATATCCAATATTATCCATATTATTATTATTGTAAAACATAGTTATTGTCCTTATTATCACCCTATGATGAATATACTAAACAAAGGATGGAAAGATTATTCTTAATGATCATTGTTTCACCAACTCAAGCAACAATAATGAAGATAAAATGACGAGTGGTTGATGGTCCAAAAAATCCTTAATGAAGATAAAATGATAAGTAGTTGATGGTCCAAAAAAACCCTTTTACAATCCAACAAATAGGTACTTTGAGACTAATATGAATGTTCCACCAGCTTCATAGTGCACATATATCATATATGTATTGCTCCCCAACACAATGCACAGCTGGAATAGACAAAAGCTAAGTCAACCCAATATGCCCAACAACCAAAATAACGGAAATAGAAAATGTTATTTTCCTGAAAAGGAAAATTGAGAAGCCGCTACAAAACAAAAAGGGAAGAAAAGGCCAAAACCTGTAACAATGTTTTTTTCCTAATAATAAAAGTGGGAAATAATGCCCACATCGAGAATAGCCCAATGGCTCTTGCATGATCGATTCATAAACTACCAACAATCGACACGTGTCAACCTCGGAGTCTCCCTCCCTCCTTTCCGCCGAGTGTCGTCCGTTCATACCCGAGTGTTAGCTCGAGCTCCAGCTCGGTTCCGTCCTCAACCGTGTGGCTCTCTGACGCTCGGACGGGCTCTGGAATCCGATCGGAATCAGCGGGGCGGGTTAACATGGTCACGGCAGGAAACTTGAATTGGCCCCGGAGACTGTGATCGGAGGAGCCCTTTTCTGTCTTGGCCACGTGGCGGATGTCGTAGGCATGTGGTGGAGGGCCCTGGCCGTTGATAGCCGAGTCGTAAGAAGCTTGAGTGATCGGCAAACCACTAAGGACGGCTTCGACCGCGTCCTGACAAAGCTGCCAGCTCCCCGACCACATCAGCCCGGGGGCCCCACAGACAGGATAAACTATCCTTCCGCAAGCCTCGTATAGCAGAGACTGAAAGATTGCTGTAAAAAAAAATCACAAAAGCTCATCAATGGCGTGCCAAATTACAACCAATAAGCCAAATCACAAAAGGGGTTTCCATGGAATTACCAGGGCGGAGATGGTCGGGGCCGGCATTGAGGAGGTTGAATAGGCCGGCGCGGCCATAGAACTTGGCCAGAAAGAGGGTGGCGTTGGCCTGGGACTCAGAGGACTTGATCCACGAGAGACAGGGCCTGATGGGGCAATCTTCGCTGCAGCCTTTCCGGAGGACCCGACACCCATTACAGCTCATCCGCATCTTCTCTCTATATCTTTTCAGCTTTGCTCCTGCCCGGTTTTATTTCTTGTTCTGATGTCACTTTCTTCTGTTGTGGCTTTTTAGAACATAGATGGATGAACGTATATATACAGACGAGCGGGGAAGGAAGAGGACGTGGATTAGGGACGCAGTGGTTTTACAAGATATTTCAATAACAACAATTAATTAATAAATCTTAGAGACAAAAAAAAAAGTTTAAAGTAGTGGTATCCATGCATGTATCTAATTTTTATCTGTTATGGTCATCAATTAAGTTGTCAGCATCTCAACCCACCAGAGTTGGTAAACCGCTTATCACTCTGGTTTTGGGGCTACCATCGAGCTGATCTGCATGCATTCTGCATCATCGGAAATCACTCTTTTATTTTCCCTGCTGAATATTTATTTTATCAATGATTTAATGAAGCTGTTGATGTATTACTTAGCTATTTATTATTTATAGATAATAATTATTCTTATATATATTAACACTTATAATAATTGCCCTTTACTTGCATGTTTTAAAATAAAAAGAAAAACATTTGTAAAATTATGAGATTGTGTTTTAGATTGTACCACTACTTCAATACTATTAAGTAAAAAAATTATTTCAATGCCAAATAGCTATGGAAGACATCAATTATTATTTTTTTAAAATATATTATATTATTTAATATTTTAAAAAATAGTATGTTAAGTAATAAATCTTACACCTATAACTCAACTATAAGTTGTTTGTGTTTGCTAACTCTACCATCAAATTATTGGAAATGAGTACAAATAACAATTACCCATTCTTTTCATTTGTTATCATTATAAATATCAATGAAATAAAATTATATGTAAAAGTTTATTTTCCAATTAAATTTGTTTATATGTATTTATTAAATATAAATTACATTTGTATAATTTCAAAAAAATAATAATATAATATATTGAAAATACTAAAAATAATCAATTTCATTGACATAAGGGAAAAAAATAAATATAGTGCTACAATAATCTTGCAATCAATGATAAAAATAATTAATGTTTCAAATCAATTTGTAATTTTAATTGGTAATTTGATTATATTATCATGTCTAAAACTTTAATAATATATTAATATATATAACAAAAATACTATATTTATCATATAATGAAGATTGAAATTATTTATTATATGTAAAATAAATGTAATATCTATAAAATGGTAAAAATACACATTTCCAAAATAATAATAATATTTAAACGAAATTATATTAATATTAATGAAATGAAATTAGAGGTAGAATTTGACTTCATTTATCATATTTTGTTTATATAATTTTATTAAATTTAACTTACATATTTTTTAATAATGTAAAACATTGAAAATATTTAAAATGATCAATTTCATTGACATACAAGGGTAAAAATAAATATAGTGTTATAATAATCTTACAACCAATGATAAAAATAATTAAAGTTTAAAATCAATTTAAAATTTTAATTGGTAATTTGATTATATCATTATGTATAAAACTTTGATGATATATTAATCTATATGTAGAATAAATATAACACAAAATACTATATTTATAATACAATGAAAATTAAAAAAATATTATGTGTAAAATAAATATAATATCTATAAAAAATTAAAATACACATTTGAAAGATAATAATATATTTTAACGAAATTATAATAATGTCAATATAATGAAACTAGATGTAAAATTTTACTTACTAATTATATTTGGTTTATATGTTCTTATTAAATTTAAATTACATATGAAAATTTCAAAAACTAAACCATTTTTTAAATATTATAATAAATGAAAAAATAATCTTGAAAACAATGAAATAGTTAAAACAGTAAATTTTAACTATATGCAAAGAAAAAAATAAGACTATGATAATATAAATCATTATGGTAAAAATAATTAAAATTTTAAATCAATTTATAATATTGATTGGAAAGGTACAATACAATTGATAGTTTGATTTTATAATTAGAAGAAGGATATGAAATTTTGAAAGAAAAAATAATATGTAAGTGTAAAATGAATATAATGAATGTTATAATATATATTAAATTGGATTAGTTGGGGAGGTTGAACACTTATTATCATTAATCAATGTTTTCAATCTCTAATGTATAAAAAAATTTAATTTAGGAAGTTTTGCACAAATTGGTCAATTTGACTCAAACGGAATTAGTCATAATTTAATATAATTTATGGTTTACTTGTATGTATGAGAAAAAAGTTGAAAGTTATTTTGTGATAATTTTAGTGTCATTTTCACTTTCCAAAATTTGTATTTAATCTCTTTTAAATATCAATATATTTTATATTTTAATTAATATTTATTTATAAGATTTAATTAAAATAAATAAATAAATAATTTTCATTTCTCACTTTTATTCTCCATTATTATTGTACACTTTTATTTATATAATGCACCATAATTTAACATATTATTATTATTTTTAATAAATTCAGATTGTGAATCGGCCATTCCACAAGAATGAGTATTTATAATTAGAACTCAAATTCAATATTATATAATAAAATAATAAAATGTTATATTTAAATATTATTATACATTAAAATATAAATATATGGTATGAGTGTAAGATTAATGTTGATAATTAAAATATAAAATATATAAACATTTAAAAAATAGGAAAACTATACTAGCTGGTTACCCTATAATAATTCATCATAAGAAAGGAAACTTAGTGGAAATTGAAACATTCAAAATCAAATGGAGCAAGTGCCACAAGCGGTTGGATTGAGTATATGTTTTTTTACTGGATTGTTTCACTATTATTATGGTTGCATGCATGGTAATATCGCACACAAGGTGAGGACAAAAATGTATTTTCGAATTTGAGGTGAAGGGGATGATTGGAAGAAAGTAATGGTGCCTGCATTTATCAATTAATGACGAGTCAAACATTCTCTTCATTGCTCCATCGTTATCATAAAATAACTAATGGCGAGCCTTACATATCCATGACCATTTTTTTATGGTCAACGGGCAAAATTTTACCGGATTCATAATGTTGGAGTTGATCCTTGTCTGTACCAAATCATTCAAATGAAAATTCTGGAATAAGATAACCAAGTTTGTTCCCTGGAGGGAGGGGTCGATAAAGCCCAGGGAGAACTCTTCAACCATCCAACATAGGGAAATAGTCGGCGGGACACCGGGGGATTATTAGGGGTGCATCCATACCGCCCCGCCCCGCCCCACCCCGGGTAGGGCGGCATGGGGGAGATGTTGTCCGTGAGCCATTCGAGAAATCATTAATACCCTCTCATTGAGAGGAGGCTCATAGGGGTTCTCGGTTGGGGTGCGCTCCTACCTTCAACCGCCCCAATTTAAAGTATTATATCAACATAGTAAACATTGACATTCTTACTCGGGTAAATGGTATTTTAAATTTATATTTGAAATGATAATTTTGTTTGTTAATAAAAAAATAATTTTTTTACTTAAATTTAATAATTTATTAAAGAATATATATAATTAAATTTAATAATTTATTGGGGCGCCCCATTCCCTATTTTATGGAATTCCATAAGCTAGTTTTTCATAGCGGCAAAGAGTCAAAGACGGTTTTGCTGCACCGTGGGCGCCCCTGGACCACCCCGGCACCTAGTTTCTCCTTTGCTTCCACCCCAAAACCATGGAGCAGTATGTTAGTTTTACATTAAATTTAATCTTTTAATAATATATTATTATATTTTAATTTTTAAAATTGTAATTTAATATAAAATAATTAATTATAATATTTAGGAATCTCGTCTATCCTTTAAGGCCCGCAATGACGAGATTCCTCCATCCATAATTTTAACAGGCCTGGGGAGAAGAATGGAGGGCCTGCAATTTCTAACTTATGAACCTAAACTAAACCGAACATGGTCCGGTAGGCTTGTCCATAGACAATAATGTTATCTGATCCTAATTCCACTCATATTAGCCCTCTAACTGCTAAAAGTGTATTATTCTATACGAGGCCCAATTTCAATAACACCCATTATTACCATTATTCTATAAAATATTACATAAGATATTAAATTTTGTGCAATTTCTTAATTTATGTAGATTTTTTATTAATAACTTAATTAAATTAGTAGTTTAATTAATCACTAGTAAAAATCTAATTATAATACATGATTTATAATACCTTATTTGAGATTATTTCATAATTAAACATTATTTGCCTTATAAGTTTGGTGGTGTATCATGTGTTGGAAGCTATTTTCTATGATATTGCAATTATTTAAGAATTTCCGTTATAGTTTTGTTAATGATTACGATGACATTATATATAAAACTAAAATAAAATGAAATAATAAAAATGCAACAATAAAAAGTTTAACTTAATTTAATTTTGTAATAAAGTTCTATTTTATTTTATTTGCCCTCATCAAGAAAATATAATGGTTGGTTTTTTTTTCGTATTTTTTCATCTCATTCTTATCATATTATTTTTCTAATTTATTTTTATTTTAAACAATGAGATAAAAATTTGGTTAGGCTAATATTTACTTTAGTGAGTTGATTCCCTTTTTAAATCACTTAATAGATTTTATTTTTAAGTACGCGTAATTACATGAAGTTCATTTTAGTGCATATACCTAACATGCTTATTAGTTTTACAAAATTCTCTTTAGGTAATAACTTAGTTATAATGTTACAATTTGTTGATGTGTGTAACTATATTTTAGTTCTATTATTTTGTTTAACACTAGTTTACTTAGATAATAATATCTAATATTTATATGTTTAGATTTAATATGGAGTATTAAATTATTAGATAATTTAACAATTGAGAAATTACACGAAATATTTCAATTATTTTAAATTGTTCTAGTAATAGTTTCAACCATACTATTTCACATACATATATATTTACAACTATATAATCTTCTTCATTTGTTGGTTTTTGGATAACCTAGCTATGCAACTATTTCCAAAAAAAAATATAACATGAGTTACTTTTTCTCTCATTAACACTAATGGTAAATTGATACTAACTTGTTAATATACACTTTTATATTAAATTCTTACGACTCAAATAAAAAAAATGAATTATAACTTGTTTAGTTGAAAAACAAGATGAAGATGGAGATAAATATCAAACTAATTTTTTTAAAAATAATTATTTAAAAAACCTTGATAATAAGTTTAATTATTTACCAGTAAAAATTTTATAAGTTTAAAATTTCTAAAAAAATAAAATATAAAACTCACAATATTAATGAAATCAAATATCTATTTTTACAATGCTATTAAATAAGATTTTTATAGGCATATATAAATATTAGTTATATTATAAATAAGTAAATAAAAAATTATGATTTACATACTAAATACTAATTATTTATATATAAAATATTTTAAAAATATTTATTTTATATTTCTTTATAGATATTTAAAATAATAAATATTCTAAACTTATTAAATTTATTAATATGTAAAAAATATATTATTTTATTTTTTAATATTCTAAAAAATTTATTATATTAATAAATCTTACATTTGAATTGTAACCTTATTTTATACTATTATTAGACTTTTTTATGGTTTGGATTTCTTCCATTGCTCCGATCAACACATTCTTTACGGATATATAAAATAATAAATATTATAAACTTATTCAATTATCTTAGATATATCTAAAAAATATATTATTTTATTTTTTAATATTCTAAAAAATTTATTATATTAATAAATCTTTCATTTAAATTATAATATTATTTTATCATATTTTTAAACTCTTCTATTGAATTTTTACTTGAATTTTTTCAATTATTGCAATCCACTCTTTCAATATTTATTCAAATTTTTTAACCCTTAACTATTCAACCGTGCCCAATTTGATTCGCCACTTTTGAAAAAAACATATACTCATATAATATTTCTATAGCATGAGTTTGTGTTTGTTCTAATTATTCTAGTAATTGTTTCAACCATGCACATATATTTACAACTATATAATGTTGGTTTTTGGATTACAAGTTATGCAACTATTTCCAAATAAAACATATAACTGAGTTAGTTTTCATCTTCTCACCATCACCGATAAAGTCACGATTAGTATAAGTAATATATCATTGTTTTTCTCGTAGCAATCTAACATTATAAGTTTCTTTCAAGTATCTAATTTTTTTTGCTGTATGCATATGTTATTGCTAATTTCACATTGTGTAGCAGTTATATTAAGCTCCCAACCTGTTTAAAATATGTATCACATACTTTTTTATCAATATTTTCTTTTGTAAGTTTTGTTACCGTAGTTATTGGGA
The DNA here is from genome assembly GCA_030064435.1 of Trapa incisa. Lineage (NCBI taxonomy): Eukaryota > Viridiplantae > Streptophyta > Magnoliopsida > Myrtales > Lythraceae > Trapa > Trapa incisa. The sequence goes on along the minus strand of CM057770.1, from coordinate 2,405,577 downwards.
TTTTCACATGTACTTGTTTTATACATTTTGATTAATTTATAAATAATCTTTTATTAGATTGTATTATTTCTATTCCTAAAAATTAATGTAAATATCCCTCACATTTCTAATTCCTATTTCATAAGCTCTTTAAATTTTTATAATATCTCATTATTGTTACTAATGACCATTAAGTCATCTACCTACATATAATTAAACTATGTCCAACTTCATATTTTTTAATGAATAATATATGTTTACACCAATATTTTTTAAATCTTTTATTTGTAAACAATTATTACATCTAAATGTACCAAGCTCTGAAGGCTTATTTTAAATTATATGGAATTTTTTTAGATGATAAACTTTATTTTCTTCTTTAATATAACTTCTATTTGTTCAATATATACAGTTTGTTCTAAGTTTTCATGTAAAAAGACACTTTTACTTATATTTTTTTATTACTAATCTTGCTTTATATTTATCTATATCACTATTTTAATTTAGATTTATTTTATAAATCCATTTAGTCTTAATTTCTTTTGTTAAGTCAGTTAGTTTCCATATTTCATTATTTGTTAGTCTTAATTTTAACATATATATATCACTCCAACATTATTTTTTATTTTTGCTTCATGATAATTTAGCGGGTATCTATTACTTCTTAAATTTGTATTGTCTATGTGTTAGTAAGTTCTTTGGTATTATATTAGTTTGTTGATTATATGTAGTTTCTATATATCTCACTAATATTATATATTTTTTTAAAATTTTTTATTATATAACCTATAACCTTTAGATTATCACTATAGTATAAAAATATATATTTTTTTACTTTTGTCGTTTAATTTAGTTTTATTTGTACTATTGTTATGTGTATATACTATAGTATAAAAATAACCCACTAAAGGTTCCAGCCTTCCTTTGGAGTTTTATTTCTTACAAATTTTGAAGTACTACAATTTATAATATGTATAACCTATTTTACCGCAAAAATTTTTAGGTAAGTTTGTCTTAATATACTATTACTTTCTTCTGTAAAAACAAATATATCATTACTTTTATAATATTCATTTAATTTATTTGAAGTAAATTCTCCATCTCTGTTCTTAAATATATTATGTGTACTTCAATTTCTTTTTCTATTCTAATTTTAAATTGTTTGAACATTTTTTAAATTTCTGATTTTTCAGTTAAAATATTTATCTAAGTTTTTCTACTATAATTATCATTAAATATAATAACATACCTATTTTCACCGGGCATGAGGTTGATAGGCTTTCTATTAAGATTATATTAGGTTATTTTTTTTATTATGCAATTTAACATGTCTGGGAAGATAAGTGGATACTTGGTTACCCTCATACCATATTTTTATTTATTTTAGCAAACATAGTTCATCTATACTTAGAGGCTCATATCTCTTATTATATAACATTGTTTGCTCACATATATTTAATTGATAGCATAATTCTTGAATTAACATTTTTATGTTACATGATAAACATTTTATTAGGTAACAGGTAGGTTTCCATAATCACTCTTTCATGATAATATATTTTGTATTTTTCATTTATAGTAATGTTCAAATTATGTTCTTGTAATTGTTCAATAATAAGAAAATTATTTCTTAATTTTGATAAATTGTATATATATCTATAATTATCATATTATATTTTCCAATTTTTATTATTACATCCCTTTTCCATCTACTTCTAATATTAAATCATCACCTAGTTTCATATATTTTCTAAAGTTTTTATCAAACTGAAAAAGTTTTTTTTTGCTTTTACTCATATAATTACTATATTATGAATCTGGCACCAAATTTATTTTAATGTCAAAAGGGATTACGTCATTCTCTTATAGTAGGTTCATATTTCTTGCTAGGTGGTATTATGTAGCGTGCATTTTGATCCCTAAAGAAGAGGCAATCATATTGTCCATGACCACATTTGTAACATTTGAAACACATTTATCCCCTTTACTTAGCTTGTCTACCTCTCCCTCGTGTTCCACCTCTCAATATCAAGCCCCTTTAATTTCCTGTTCCTCTCATGGAGATTCATCTACTTGGTCTGGTTGGTTGGTGGCTTCGTCATTCACTTGCCACACTCATTGCAAGTTCTTCAATTTGCTGGGCGGTAAGTTACCTTTCTTATACCATTAGGACACTTTGCATACTTTCTATGGTCATTTTCAGTATTATGTGTTTATTCTATAGTGCAAACTACACTATTATATACAATAGAGAGGGACTTCAGGATCTTTTCTACGATGGTACCTTGGCTCAAAGATTTTCCATAGGTCTTCATCTTTGATTCTATCTTGAGTCCTCCGTTGAAATACTCTTCAACATTTTTCCCATATTTCATGTTAAGAACTTCATATTCTCCGTGTAGGGTCTGCAGTTGGGCTTTACGAACTTTGTTAATTAATTGATATTTTTATTTCAAGACTTCCTATATTTGTTGTGTAGTGCTAGTGTCAAGAATTATTTCCATCATACTTATATCTATTACAAGGTACAAGTAATACCTTATTTGCATATCTGCATAATCCGTTCATCCAGCATCTCTTCATTTTTTTTAGTAATCCAGACTCAATAACCTCCTAGTATTCATTGACCCGCATTTAGTTTTCCATGATTTTGCTCCAATGATCAAAATTTCTGTCAAAGTTTGGAACAATACCCTCCAAGTTATTGTGAGCTTCCATATCCGACTATTATTCTCCAAGGTATGAGAAAACTCGCTCTAATATCACTATAGGATGCTATGCTCTTGCAACTTCTTGGGCAATCTCCTATAGAGAGTTTTCTTGCTGATGATGATGAGGTTGTATATGAAGCTAAAAGAAAATGAAACAACATAAACTTTAACTGAATTTAGTTTTGTAACAAACTCCTATTTTGTCTTATTTGCCCACTCAATACGCAACGTTTTTCACTCGTTGCCCCACAACTATACAAATGAGATCTTGTTCAGTTGTAACGAGACTAGCAATCACTAATTCCCGTATGATTGAATTGGTTGCTTGGGAGATTTACCTTATATAAATATCTTATTTGTTTGTCTTCTTCTACCTACTGTATAATCTCTAATGTCAGATTGCATATATTTTCTTTAAATGGATCACTTAGGATTTGAATTGAAAATAAGCCATTAAAACGTGGGTCATTATTGAGCATAAAAAGCCCCTAAGTAGATGGGCTATCCACATGAACACAACAACCACCTTAAGACTTAATAAAATTATACAAGAGGGCCCTTGTAACTACAAACACTAACAACCCACAAAAGACTCTGAAAAAATTATACAAGAGGGTAAACCGCTTAGATAATTGAAATTTAAGGTTGGTTGGTGGATATCCCAACCTATTGAGAGCAATTGGAAAATATAATCGTAGTGAGGTGTAACTATGATGTTGTTCATGAAACCATACAAGAGGTTAGTACATGTCCAGTAACAAATATAAATGACATTAAACCCAAAGATGCTATGAACGATAGTATGATATGATGGGAACTCAAGAGAGTCATAGATGGATATGACGATTAAGAAGGGGCCTTAATGCAATAGTGAACCTTAGGCCCGGTGTTAGCTTCACAAAGGAAAATCAAAATGTAATTTTAATCATAAAGTACATATGGTAAGTGAGTCGTACAAAAGAAATGATGGAAGATGTCACGAGGGAATAGATGCTTCTCCCCCATATAAGAGGAACCCTTAGTGCAATTATTACGAGAAAGTGAAACAAGTATACAAGTAATACACAGAAGAAAAGGAAAATGAGTAAGAAAACACTTAGTGGAGAGGTGGAAAGAGCCTACTAAAGTAAAGAAAGGGATGGCATAATAAAATCTTAATTAAATGCCATTTATGGAAAAATGGTCAAGAATTGATACTAAGGAATACTAATAAGATAAAAAAAAATTAAAAAGTAAATCAATAATAATTAATTTTAAAAATACTTATTCTGTATTTATATTATATTTGAATAGAGAGATTTAAAATGATTTAAAGGGAAGGTATTTGGTGTGGTAAAATAATACTTCATTTGGTAAATTTTTTTTTTGGAGTTTAAATTACTCCACTCCAAAAACTCCTTTATTACACTAAAAAATAATCACTCAAATTTTAGAAATTTAGATTAAATATAAATTTTTTTAATTAAAATAATATTAATATCGTTATATTTTCTTTATATATAATACAAAAGGTTACATTATTTTCTTATTCGTATTTACTCTTACTTTCTTTTTCTTATTGTTGCACTACATGACACCAGTGTTAATTTTTAATTAAATAAACTTAGTTTACTATTATTGAAATATATTTGTAGTTTTTTTTATTTCCCTTATAAATATTTATATTTAAGAGTTTTTTATATAATATATTCCAGTTTTGTTTATCAGTTTATATTCGTTTACAAATATTTATGTTTAATAATTTTTTATATATTATAAATGAGTTATTCTGCATGTTTATAATAGTTTTTTTAATGTTTATATCCATTAAGTTTTACGTTTTATATTTTGTTATTATTTTTAAATATTTTAAAATTTTGATATCATGTATTGATATATGTATATTATGTATTTATTTTTATATATGGATTTTGATTTGTTAAATAAAGTTATTGTTATTAATATTTTTTATATTATAGATTATGTTATTATTAATCAATATTATTTTTGTTATTGTTAAAATATGTGTAATATATATATAATTGTGTATAATTTTGGAGCTTTCATAGTATAATGGTATATGATGCTATAAAAATTAGATGGTGATATATTTTAAAAAATATTTAATTATTTTAAAATATTTAATTAAAAGTATAATAGTATATTTATACTTTTAATTATTTGTACTTTCCCTCCATCCAAATGATGGATTTTGAGGTATTTAATAACACCTCCAAACCCTTCAATTTATCTTCCCTCTATTCAAATATAGACTTAGATAATATTAATGATAACAAAGGAAATTCATATTAACAATGGATAACAAAGGCAAGTCAATTGAATGAATAAAACCTCTTAGCCAACAGACTCTAAGTAAATAGGGCATTCAAGCCTTGAATTATCAGAAGGGCATAAAGGACGAGATAAAGAGTGGGACTTAAGGTTAGATAAAATTTGAGTATGAATCCTATTGGCACTGTCATACAAAAAGTAGAGGGAAGGGATTCCCAAGTATTAAATAAGGATCAAGTTGTGAGACATATTGAGGAAGAGTGACTTTAGATGAACTAGACCAACCAATACACAATCACCTAGAAATAACATTCCCATCCCAAGAAAGAACTTCGATATCCCAAGAAATATAAAGATGTGTGAATATCCTAGGAAGGGATTTTATAATAAACTGAAACCACTTTTAAAATCACTTCAATTATCAGGTAGAAAATGCCTCAAAGAACATCTAGAGGATGCATAATTGGAAGAAAGGAGAAGTACAATTGCACATATAAAGGGATAGCTCATCATGGAAAAGGGATAACCCAAACAAAGGGAACATTTAGAAATAAGCCAACAAATTTGGGGAAGAAAAGGAAAGGACCCAAATTAGTCATACCAGATTACTACTATTTCAATAAGAAAGTTTTTTGGACAAAATTTATAAAAGGAAAAGAGTAGTTGTAAATCTTGTTTTACCTAAATAGAGTAACTAGAAATGGAAACAAAATTTTTTTGAAAAATAATTGTAGTCTCCATTGAACCGAGATAGTACAAAGTAACCAATATGTGATATGAGGTAATCGAAAATGGGGAATAAAATACCAAATCTCGAAGAAGAAATATCCAAAGTAGAAGTGGAAGTGAGAACCAGACTCAACATGGATAAAACGAACCTGAACCGGATTGAATCAGACTAAACTAAAAGGAATTAATTAGAAGATTCATTTTATAGGTGACTTAAATTGAACAAATTGATAAATTGGGGTCACCACCATGTATAAAATGAATTTAGATAAATTTAGAAATCTTTAATTTTTAGAGAATTGGTGTAATTGCATTTGAACTAGTCGATTTAAATTTCATGTCACCCGAACCTAGATCAATCGAAATGGTCAATGGTCTAACAAGGTCAACAAACCAAATGTCAGGTCATTGCCCAGTCAACATGTGTGGCCAATCGGTGAATGCCACATGGAAAGTGAGACTCTTCAGTCACCAGTTCTGCGTGTGGAAGCGTTGATCAATCAAAGAGCAACATGTAACGATCGTCAACGATAAAGAGACCAAAACCCACTGAGATAAGTTGACTAATCAGTGAGCGACACATGGTAATTGTCAACGATTAACTTATTGAAACCCATGTTAGTTGAGTTGACCAATTAGAGGGCGACACGTGGAAGGTGCGTCGAGCAAGCAAATGACTAGGACATTTGAGAGAACTAGCCAATTAGTAGACGACACATGGCATAGCCACGTCAAAAAATCCCAACCAATCCTAAGAGGAAATGTGGCAAGGGCGAATATCACTCGAAAGAAATATTGGCTTATTTAATTCATGAAATTAGAGGATGCCACGTGGCAAGGTTTTAATGGTCGTTTAATGACCAGATCTAGTCAGCAGCCACATCGAATTTAGTGACCATTAGGAGGTCACCACGTGGCAAGTCAAAGTCGGATTTCATGTAAGCATCCATATCCAATCATTGTGCATCATGTGACAGCTCACACGTGTGAAGCTCGTACTCGCGCACAATGTCATCTTCAGTCTCTTACAATTTGCACTATTCACAAAACAAGAAAAAAAAATATAATCTTTCCTTTTCCGAAAAGTGAATATTGCTCCGCTGACGGGATTCCATGAAAGGATAAGGGCAGACCAGGATGAAAACTGGTAGAGTCGTGGGTCGTCGAGGATCGAAAATTCCTCTAAGATGAACACGCCACAATATACAGGCGAGTGACATTTCTGGAATCAAGTACAATTGGTCCAATGCCCTGTACACATGATATCATGAGCCACTAAATACCCTTTTTAAGGAATATATTCCTATGATAGTGTAAACCCCTTTCCTTCAAAATGAGAAAAAGAAAGGGGAAACCACAATTTTTTGAAAGAAAACCGAGAATCCAAGTGAACCGAAATGGTAAATAAGGATTAAAATGGAAATTTGGAAAATCTCAAGTAGCCAATAAGTCACAAAAATCATGGAGGAGAACCATGAAGTAGATTGAATGTGAAAACATGACCGGTTCAAGGTGAATCAAACCTAAGCTGGATTGAACTTGGAAGAACCGGTTCAAAGATTCATTTTTCTAGGTGGCTTAAAAATATGAAATTGGAAAATCAAATCCACCATTAGATAGAAAATGAATTTAGAAGAATTTATGAATTTTTAATTTTTGGAAAAACGGTGAATCAAGCCTGAACCGGTCAATTTTCAATTTCGGATCACCAAACCCGGTCGGACCGGATCGGTCAACGATCCAGCTGGTCAACTGACCAGTGCCACGTCAACGTTCAGTCAGCAGGCACGACCAATCAGTGAGCCACGTGTGGCAAAGTGCACCTCGTCAGCGTACAGTCAACACCTAGAAGCGTTGACTAATTAGGACACGACACATGTACTGGGTCAACAGTCAAAGGAGGAAGTCCACCTCAATGACGAGCGATCAATGAGAGGAGGACACGTGGCTAAAGTGCCACATCCACATCCGACTGGAACGTCTAAGAAATGACCGACCAATCGGAGGTCGACATGTGGCAAGGCCACATCGGATTACCCTAGCCAACTAGAGGCTAGCGGTGGCACTGTGCGTTAGTAGGGAAATCTGATGCATTTAAATCAGCCAATCAGAGGACACCATGTGTCACGGTTAACGGCTGATCGAACATGATCAACAACCACGTTGGAACGAGCGGCCAATAGGAGGTCACCACTTGTCCGGTCAGCGAGTCAATGACTCACTTGGTTATTGAGGAGGATGTCGCGTTAGCAAAGCTAGTCAATCACGACGCGCCACGTGGCAAGCTAACAAGTGCGAAGCTCGCACGCGTGGCACAATGTCGTTGTAAAACCCATCCTTTAGGACCAAGGATGTAAACCCCGCACATTTGAGTTAAGGAAAACCGTGAAAAGAACCGGTCAAATGGAATAAGAAAACCAAACCAGTTTACATTTGGGAATAAGCAATATGAAAATTTACAACTTTCGGTTGATCCAAAGGATTTATTAAACATTGGAAAAGAAACTTAAGACAAATTAGAAAATAAAAACCAAATTGGTTCAGGTGAACTAGATTTCATAAGAACTTAAAAGTTAAGCGTGCTTACTTGAGAGTAGTGTGAGGATGGGTGACCTCTTAGGAAGTATGATTTTTTATAACCCGAAATTTCGGTCAAAAATTTTTATGCGAGTACGCTTATCATAAATAGCCATCAGTTAATATATATTTAATTATTGAAATTAATACTAATAATTTAATACATAAATTAAATTATTAGAATTAATACAAATAATTTAATACCGAAATTTAATTATTGGAATTAATACCAATAATTTAATTTTGGTATTAATTCCAATAATTTATGAATAATTAAATTATGGCAATATTAATACTAGTAATAAATCTCGACCATTTAATACACGAGTTTTACGAATATATAAAGAGGTCATCCCCATTTCATTCTCCTCACACCTGAATACTTCTCTCTCTCTACTGCTCCATTTCCCGGTAAAGCTCAAACTAGAGCTTCGACTTGAACAAAGGTCAGGCTCTTTAGAACCGAGGAGAAGACAACTATCTGATAGCAAACTTCAGTCAATCCGAGAATCGTTGGAGAAGCGTCGACATGATGGAACAGTGAAGCAACTCCGGCAGACCGAAGCTGCCCTATTTCGGCCAAGCTGAAATCGGCCATTTCAAGCCCTCCTCAGGCCAAACCAATCCCTCCCAACACTTCCTCAGCCTTTCCACGGCCGAATTAGGACTGAAAGGTAAGCCAATTTGGCTCCCCTTTATAATTTTCGATTGGTGCTAGAGAGAGAGTCGACCAAATTTCAATGACAAAATTCTAATCCAATTCCACATCAATTGATACAATACTTAATTTTAGGATGAACTTCAAGACAAGACCTATCTGCCAAGATCGAAAGCTCAGACTGTTGTGCCTTCACTGGTGAGTAATCGAAGCTTTCTCTCTCTACAGTCTGTTTTCCAGCAAAGCTCCGTTTGAGCTTGTTCTGACATTAAAATATGTGATTCAAAGTTTCTTATAATTGTATGAACATATAGGAACTCAATTTCAACTCCAATTTCAATAATTAGAAGTGTTTGATCGGTTAATTTAATGAAATCAAATTCGGTAGTGTTGAAGAGTTGAAATTGGGGGAAAATTTAGGGATTTTCGAAATTCAAAGGGGCCAAAATACAATTTTATGAAATTGAGGGTCAATTGGGCATGAAAATAATGTTGGAGGACCAATTGAGGAATTTTGGAAAATTTAGGGAAAAACTTACCATTTTTGTGAAAGAAGGGCAAAATGGTAATTTTGGAAAAATTGGGGAACCAAATTGGAAATTTGGAAAATTAAACCCCCTTTTTGGTGAAATTGAATAAATTGAGGTTCCACGATAAATTTTAAAAGTTACGGGACTCAATTTGAGGAAAAACCGATATTAGGGACTTAAAGTTAAAGAGAAATAACTTTAGGGATCTAATTGCAAATAACTAAAAGTTTGGGTTTTCTCATTCATTAATGAATGAAGGCTGTTATGCCGAGTAATAATGAACAAGGTTGTTCATATCGTGTAGGAACGTTAAATAACGGAAATGCCAGCAAAGACAAGCTCGCGTGAATACAAAGAACCAGTCTAGTAGAATTCACGGCATTAACGGGTGAGTGGGTTTACTAACATCATACCCGGTTGGGGATGATAAGTGCCTCGATATAAAAACCCATTGTTTAGTGGTATTTTAATCATCGCTACTTAGAGAAAGTGATGTGAAAGTTATGCGGAAAAACTACTTACGGGTTGTAAGTAGATCATACTCGGTTGGTATGATGAGACTTCCTCGAAGGAAGTTGAAAACTCGTTCATCGGTTATGAACGGAGATGTCCTTATACCAGTCGGTATGATGGACAGTAAAAACCTATTTTTGTCGGAAGTGCTCTCCCCTGACTGTGTGCCAATGCTTAAACAATTTGGGAGACCTTTTCGACGGGAGCTCGAATAGCTCTAATAGGTCGGGGGCCTCGATTTTGGAACTTGGGAGCTAAATGCCCGATTTTGAAAATCTCGTACAGTGGGCCCAAGGCCAGTTGGCACGAGCAGGAGCTCATAAATGAACATGATATATGTGCCATAAAACTTAATAAGTGAATTGTTTGGCCATGGTACCAAGATAGGACCGACATGCTCAGTCAACTAGCGGTAGTGCGACATGACAAGTCGACGGCCTAGTCAAGACAAATAGCTGCGGGTTGAGTTGAGAGTCGAGGCCGTTGGACTAGTGGAACCACAGATTACATGGCAATATAAGAAAATATTGTTTGTGCATGCACTGTGAGTACGGGATCATCAAGACGCCCATGAGGGGTAGTGATGCGTCCTAAGGGCACTGGACGACCTGGTGGCTATAAGGGCAATTCGTCGTTCCAGGTGTCTGTGTGAAATCTGGAGTAACACGAAGCGCATGAGACCGGGGTGGGGATAGGATGAGGTCTCTGTCCTCATATGGACATGAAGAAGTGATTTTGGGATTGTGGGTAGGATGTCACGTACATCCACTCATTCCCAAGGTAGAAGTGGTAGTACTTCTATCCGGGTGGCAGGAAAAGTCACTCCGAAGCCACTAGCGGGTTCAGTAGTGATACTGATTTGCGAATGTGTGTAACCTTCATGATGAAGGATGTGTGTTGGGTGATGACACACCGTGGTAACTAAGAAATAATGGAAAAATCCAAATTTTTAAATGATGGGATTTTTTGAAAACAAAGGAGTCTAGCACACTCCATATAAATGTTTTTCTTAAAAGTCAAAAGCTTTTAAAAACCCATTCACTGAGTAGTCGTACTCACCCCCTCCCTTATATCCCTTTCAAGAAATCCCGGAAAGTCTCCCCTTAAAGACCGTCAACTAAGATGCCTGTAAGACAGGTATGTAAAGTTTTAAATTTCATACAGTTTTGATTATGCTATTCCAGGAAAAAGGTGCAAGTTACAGGACACCTTACTGTTTACGGTTTACGATAAGGGAAAACCCTTTAATAAACCGGGAGAGTGGCGGGTTGATCACGGGGATCCGACCAAACCGAGTCGGGGTGTGACAAAGGAGAACCGGGACAAGAACCGACCAATTTTTATATGAAAAAACCGGTCCAATAAATGAACAAAAAATAGTAAAGAAGGGTTAACATGGGAGATTGGAAAATCCCAAGTGACCAAAAATTCATAAAAATCCTAGGGAAGAATCATGAAGTGAGTTGAATAAGAGAATCAGACCGGTTTGGGGTGAATCGGACCCAAACCGGAGTGAACTGGAAAGAACCATAGTGAACCGGAAAGAACCATAGTGAACCGGTTCAATTATTCATTTTTCTAGGTGGCTTAAAAATATCAATTCAGGAAATTGAAGCCACAATTAGATAGAAAATGAATTTATAAATTTATAAATTTTAAAAAATTGGTCAATTTGAGCCTGAACCGGCCGATTTTCAAATTTGGGTCACCGAACCAGGTCGGACCAGACCGGTCAATGGTCTAACTGGTCAACAATGCCCAGTCAGCAGCCATGGAGACATGGGCAGCCAATGAAAGGCTGCCACGTGTCTCGTCAACAATTAGCGGGCGACATCTCAACTTGCCACACATACACGAGCAGTCAATGGGAGGCTTCCACGTGTCTTGTCAATAGGTTAACGGTTGACACGACGGTTGAGTTGGAACGCCATGTCAGAAAAATCAGCCAATCAAAGCGCGCTACGTGGCATGCTTACCACATCATTGTCTTCAACCTCAGTCCGTTAATAGAAAGGAGAGAGTGTGAGGGAAGAGAGAGTCTCTGGCGACTTGGAAATTGCTTCGGTCAAGTCACAAGTGAGCGGGGTGGGGGCCGAGTGTCACGCCCTGACATGGTTTTGTCGAGGTCTTTGATCAACCCACTGCCATTTCCTGCATCATCCGGGTATTCCTACCCTAATGATATCGAGAAGGTAAAGGCGTGCCTACGTTCAAACCCTTGCTATAAGTTGTGGGTAGGGAATGTATCTTGAGGGCCCAAGCTTGTCCTAGAACTTTTCATCTTTGTCCTAGACCTGAAAGGGTTAGAGGAGGGAAATGAGTGAGGGAAACTACTATAGCGATTACTTTAATTCATTGCTTTGCCCATTAATTATCCATTTGTCATTTTTCACATATTAGCCATGCATCAACTGCCCTCTTATCATAGGAGGGATCACACATTCGCAGTACGATCCCCAACCGTTCCACTTGTACATCGGAGCGCCTTTACCGTCCACCCTGATAGAGGTACACTACCTCTACCCTAAGTTTGGGTGGACATCAATAGTCCGACCCTCAAACCTTGATCACTTCATCATGTCCACTTTGAGGGACGAGACCTCCTTTCCTCTACTGCATCAGTCTCACTAAGTAGGAAGCTCCATGAGCTTCTCAACCTACCAAATGCCATACCGCCCTTATCCACCCTTGGGTTGTCCAAGGGTCCTTGGGATCCATCACTACCTCATGTCAGGTGTCCCGATGGGCTGAATATCATAGTGCATGCATAATCAAGAGTCTTTTAAGCTATAGTCATTATCTTTGGCCCTCCAGCGCAACGGTCAGTTAGCTTGGCTTTGGCCCATGCGTACTGGCCCAACAAGTTCGATGACCTAGCTTCGACAGAGCAGTGGTTTGGCCGAACAAACCCAACAGCTTAGACTTGGCTCAGCGGGTATCACACACAATTTCCCGTTAATTACATCTTTTAGCAGTACTCATCACATGCTAGTTCTGGATGGGTCCATACCCGTGTCCATCGGCCTTGGGCCCACTTACATACTGAGCCTAAACCCCGAAATTAGCTCCCAAATATTTTAAGTAAAGATACTGAGTCAGAAGAGACTAATTCTAAGAAAATTATTTTCAAACGCGAACCTTCATTCCAACCGGAATAGACGTTATAACAATTCCCACTCACCTGGTGATCTCGATGGGGTTGTACCGACGGAAGACCTTCTTGACAGGAGCTCGAATAGCTCTTATAGGCTGGGAGCCTCGGTTTTGGAACTTGGGGGGCTAATATGCCCGATTTTAAAAATCTCGTACGGTGGGCCCAAGGCCAATTGGCACGAGTAGGAGCTCGTAAACAAACATGAGTTATATGCCATAAAACTTTAAATAAGAGCATTGTTTGGCCATGGTACCAAGACAAGACCGACATACTCAGTCAACTAGCGGCAGTGCGACATGACAGGTCGACGGACCAGTCAAGACAAATAATTGCGGGTTGAGTTAAGGGTCAGGGCCATTGGACCACTGGCACCACAGATTATATGGCATGATAAGAAAATAATGTTTGTGCACGCACTATGATTTCAGGATCATCAAGATGCCCATGAGGGGTAGTGATGCATCCTAAGGGCCCTAGACGACCCGATGAGTATAAGGGCAGTTCGTCGTACTAGGTGACCGTGCGAAATTTGGAGTAGCACTAAGCGCATGAGACCGGAGTGGGGATGGGATGAGGTATCTGTCCTCATACGGACATGAAGAATTGATTTCGGGATTGAGGGTTGGATGTCACGAACATTCACTCATTCTCAGGGTAGAAGTGGACGTACTTCTATTTGGGTGGCCGGTAAAGTCACTCCGAAGCCACAACTGGGTTCAGTGGACGTACTGACCTGCGAATTTGTGTTTAACCTTCATGATGATGGATGTGTATTGGGTGATGACACACCGTGATTAATAAGAAATGGTGAAAAACTAAGATTTTTAAAGTGGAGAAAATTTGAAGGAAATTAAGGATTCTAGCACATTCTAAAATTTATCTTTTTCCTAAAGATAAAAAGTTTTGAAAACCCATTCATTGAGTAGTCGTACTCACCCCCTCCCTTATATCACTTTCAGGAGATTTCAGAAAGCCTACCCTTAAAGACCATCAACTAAGACGCCTATGAGACAGGTATGATAAATCTAAATTATTATACAGTTTTGATTTATGTTATTCCAGGAAAAGGTGCAGGTTAAAGGACACCTTACTCTTTACGGTTTACAATAAGGGGAAACCCTTTAATAAACCGGGAGAGTGGCGGGTTGGTCACGGGGATCCGACCAAACCGGGCCGGGGCGTGACAACTACACCCTAAAAATGTCAGTAAGATGGACGTTAAGGACAGGAGGACTCGAGAAACAACTGCCCTAAGAAACTTAGACCAAAGGAATGGTGGAGGTGAGGTAGTTAACGAACTAATACATGGGAAAGCCATAATTTGAGTTCCAATAAAGAAGAGATAGGCGGAAAGGCCAAATACTCGGGAAAAGAAGGATGAAAGAAATCCTTAAAAGGACCAAAGGCCAAATTAACGACTAAACTTAAGCAAAGAAAGGAATAGGCAAGCCTCTCACATAATTGTCAAGAAATCTTGAATCAAGGAAGATTTGAACATTGCATAAAGAAATACACTATGAAAGTAAACTTTGGAGGGATGCATACGACTAACTACCTTGAAGGAATTATTGATGGGCAAGTGGACATAATGTGGAGTGTAAGGTACCAATCCTTAATTAGGAAATGTTTCAAAGGAAGGAAGAATCGTGATGGCTCAGTGTGACCTGTTTGGAGAGAGCAGGAGAATCAAATAATAATTCCAGGAGAACCAAGTAGAAAGAAGAAACTAGTAGCAACGGGACGACCAAAGAGAATAAACAAAACCCTAAGAAAGGTTGAGATGTAGTAAAGACTATACTCTATGAAAGACAATAGGATGGGCATGAAGGACGAGTGATACAGCTACCCAAACGATTGGACTAGAGAAATGGAGAGAAAGAGACAGTCAAAGAACTGGTATTCGAAAGAACCATGGATTTAAACCATGACAAAGAAGGGAGAAGTGAAAAGGACAAAACATCGGGCAAAAAAGGAACGAAGGAAAATCCTTAAAGAAATCAATGGCAAAGACCGGATTTATAATTTAAAGTTTTAAGAAGGTTAAGTGAGCCTCACGAAGGACGAACAAGAGATTTTGAAAAAAGGAGGATGTGAACCCTCCTTAAACGGAAATAAGTTAAAGGGTTAGCATCAAAAGATACTGTAATAAGTATAAATGGGTGGACAACCCATACTAAGGTAATAAAGGAAAGAATATTTGAGAAACGTTGGGAAAGTAAGTCCTCCAAATAAGATGTGGCTAAGAAGGAATAGCCACAAGTGGTAAGACGGATCATAGTCCACATGCGCATATGAAGCCTAAAGAGTGGATGACTGAGCATAGTGTGGAATGCATGGAATAAAACCAATAATCAGAAGTATCCCATGTAAGGAATAAGGGATAAAACAAAAGTTATGGATAGAGAAGGACCCAAAGCAAACAGATGCCCTAACATAGATAGGGGTGCAAAGAATGGGAGAAAGAAACCTTGAAGGAATGGTAAGAAGGTCGAGCATGTAGCTCTTAGAATGAAAGTCTCTGCCTTGAAGGACATATTAGAGAATGAAATCGTAAAAAGGGAAATTATCCAATAAAATAATAGACTGAAAAGGGTAAAACGAGAATAATGAACTATGAAATGATTACGAGCAAGTAAGAGTAGATTAAGGTTAAAGGAAATCCTTGAGTAAATGATGTTATTGGGAACAAGGATAGACCTTAGAAAGGATGAATCCTAGCATGTCAATAAAACATCTGGAAATCAAATAATTGGAACTGGAAAGACTCAATAAGGAAGTTGAAAAAGGACGAGTGGGTAAGGAGAAACGACACAGTTTTATAAGTTGATGTGGACAACGGTTAAGGTAGTCGAGGAATACTGCCAAAAGAAAAGAGGGATGAAGTTATACAATCCCTGAAAGGTTGGGAAGTTAGGAATAATCCTAAAGGAGGTGTTTTGGAAATCTAAGGGACATAGAGACAAGATCTAGAAAACGTCATGCTGTAAAGGGTAGGTAAACCCAACAGTCTTGAGGAAAACATGACTCAAAATAAGGAAGAGTTAGTTAGTAAAAATGACAATGTCAAACCTAAAAATTTAGACTGAATTGTAAGGAGCAACAGATAAAGGAGGACGAAAAGATGATGACAAGGAAATCCGTGAAAACAAGTACGTAACACTCTAAAGGACGTCGAGCTAAGGGTTGCAACGACTAAGAGGTTAACTAGACACGGGAATGGTTTGGTATCTTGGAACTCCCAATTTTGAGTACGGGGCCTCAAAGGGGAAAATGTTGCTCTAAGTAAAGGGAGATGTGAATCTAAGGATATACCCTTAAGTAAGGTATATCTAGTGATGATAAACTCCATGAAGGGAGTAAATGATATAAAGGAAAAGAAATACGTTATGTGAAGGATGTAAAAAGGGCTAGTTGGAAGAACAAGAGAATAGTTTGCATGTTAAGCAAACACCAAATAAATATCAAAGGAAATGATTCCTCATGCAAGGTTGCTAATTAAGTTTTGGGGACAAAACTCCTAAAAGGAGTGGAGAGTTGTAAACCCCACCCTTTTTAGTTAAGGAAAACCGGGAAAAGAACTGGTCAAATCAAGTAAGAAAATCGAACCAGTTCACGTACCCGATCAATTGGGAATAGGCAATTCAGAAATTTACAACTCACAGGTGATCCAAAGGGTTCATAAAACCATGAAAAAGAACCTTAGGACAAATTGGAAGAGAAAAACTAGACCGATTTAGATGAACCGGATCCAATTGGATTGAACCAATTTATGAACCAAGTTGGTTCATGAACCGGAACCGATAGAGAAAGGGAAAACGGGGAAAATTATGGATCCCTTGTGACCCAAAGAGATTTATAAACCTTTGGAAGGAACCTTAGAACAAAGTGGGAGAAAAAAACTAGACTGGTTCGGGTGAACCGGACCTAAACCGGATTAAACCGGTTTAAGAACTGAGTCGGTTTATGAACCGGAACTGATAGAGAGATGGTAAACTGGGAAATATATGGACTCTAAGTGACCTAAGGAGTCACAAAAGTCATGGAAATAGACTTGTGAAGGAATTAGAGATGAAAACCAAACCGGTTCAGGTGAACCGGATCCAAACCGGCTTGGACCGATTTGAACCACTATTGAACCAAATCCTAAATTCATTTTTCTAGGTGGCTTAAATAATTCAAATTTGAGATTTTAGGCCACCATTGGATAGAAAATGAATTTAGAAATTTTTAGATTTGAAAAACTCAGTTGAATGAGGGGTGAACTAGCCGATTTAAGCTTCGAACCCGGTTCGGAACAGTATCTTCTTCTTCCTTCAGATTACAACACTGTTCACTCGTCGAAAAATCGAAGTAGCACCGGTGAAGAAGAAACGTCACCATTCAATATGTTTCCGGCATCACTATCTGTCATAAAGGTGCCAAACGGATGGCCGATGAGTACCCGAGCTCTCTATATAAAGAGCCCCTCTCCATTCATCCTCTTCACACCTGAAAAGCTCACTCTCTCTCAGTTGCTTAGTTTTCCAATGAAACTCAAACCAGAGCTCCGATATAGGGTCATTTCTAAGCCAAAAAAGGCGAGGTCGAGTTCTTTACAACTGGGGAGAAGTCAGCTACACGCCTATAATCTCTGTTTGCTTTGAGGGTCGCGGGAGAAGCGCCGATGTGATGGAACAGTGAAGCAGCTCCGGCGGACCGAAGCTGCCCTATTTCTGTCGTGTTGAAATCGGCCATTTGGAGCCCTCCTCAGGCCAAACCAAGCCCTCCCAACACTTCCTCAGCCCTCCCACTGCCGAATTAGGACTGAAAGGTAAGCCAATTTGGCTCCCCTCTGTAATTTACGGTCGGTGCTAGAGAGAGAAACGATAGAATTTCGATGATGAAATTCTAACTCAATTTAGCATCAATTGATGTGATTCTTGATTATAGGATGAACCTCAGGACGAGAGTTATCTACCTAGATCAAAAGCTCGGACCATCGTGCCCCCGACGGTAAGCTTTCGAAGCTTTCTCTCTCTACAGTCCATTTTTCGGTGAAGCTCCGTTTGAGCTCGTTCCAAGGTTAAAACTTGTGATTCAAATTGGTAGAGAATCGTATGAACATGTAGAAACTCAATTTCAAATTCAATTTCAATAATTGGAAGTGTTTGATCAGTCAATTTGATAAAATCAAATTCGACTGGGTTAAGAAGTTGAAATTGGGGGGAAAATTGGGGATTTTCAAAAATTCGAAGGACCGAAATGCAATTTCCTAAAATTAAGGGTCAATTGGGTATGATAAAAATGTTAGAGGGCCAATTGAGTAATTTTAGAATTTTTTGGGTAAATTTTACCATTTTTGTAAAGGAAGGGTAAAATGGTAATTTTGGAAAAGTTGGGGGACCAAATTGAAAATTTGGGAAATTAAACCCCTTTTTGTGAAATAGAATAAATTGAGGCCTATGATAAATTTTAAAAGTTTTGGTACTCAATTTGATGAAAAACCAGCATTAGGGACTTAAAGTTAAAGAGAAATAACTTTAGAGACCTAATTTCAAATAAATTAAAGTTTGATTTTCTCATTCATTTGGAATGAATGAAAGCTATTAGGCCGAAGGATAATGAACCGTGATGTTCATATCGTGTAGGAACATGAAGTACCAGGAACGCCAGCAAGGACAAGCTCGTGTGAATAGAAAGAACCGGTATAGTGGAATTCACTAAATTAACGGGTGAGTGGGGTTTTATATCATACTCGGTTGGGATGATGAGCATAATTTAAAGTTAAAAACCACTTACTGGTTGTGAGTGGGATTTTATATCATACCCGATTGGGGAAGATAAGTACCTCGAAATGAAAACCCAGTACTAAGTGGTATTTTAAACATTACAACTTAGAAGGGTAATGTGAAAATCATACGGAGAAACTACTTACCAGTTGTAAGTAGATCATACCGGGTTAGTATGATAAAACATCCTCGAAGGAAGTTGAAAACCCGTTCATCGGTTATGAGCGGAGATGTCCTTATACCTGGTTGGTATAATGGATAGTTGAAAACATATTTTTGTTAGAAGTGCTCTCCTTTGACTGTGTACCAATACTTAAATGATTTGGGAGACCTTCTTGACAGGAGCTCGAATAGCTCTTATAGGCCGGGTGCTTCGGTTTTGGAACTTGGGGGCTATTATGCCCGGTTTTGAAAATCTCAAATAAGTGGGCCATAAGCCAGTGGGCACGAGCTAGAGCTCGTAAACAAACATGAGATATGTGTCATAAAACTTTAATAAATGAATTGTTTGGCCTGCGATTGTGTGATTGACCTTCATAATAAAGAATGTGTGTTGGGTGATAACACATCGTGATTAATAAGAAATGGAGGTAAAAACCAATATTTGAAATTAAAGGATTTTTAAAAGAAAGGAGTCTGACACACTCCAATACAAATCTTTTTTATAAAAGTTAAAAGTTTTGAAAATCCATTCGCTGAGTAGTCGTACTCACCCCTCCCTTATATCCCTTTTAGGAAATTCCGGAAAGTTTACGCTTAAAGACCATTAACTAAGATGCCTGTGAAGCATGTGTGAGGCCCACTTGCATTACCAAGCCTAAGCCCCAGAGTTAGTTCCCAAATGTTTTAAACAGATTCACCCAATTAGTGGAGGCTAGTTCCGAGAAAATCATTTTTAAGGCAAGATATCGTTCTAATCAAAACCAATGCTGTAGAGTTCCCACTCACCCGATGGTAGTGACGGGATCGTCCCGATCAGATCTTGACTCGTGACGTGCTCCCTAGTGCCAGAATTTAGAGTAATCCTCTCCTACATGGTATGAATATCCCTATCAGGACGATTCGTTTAAAAGGTTGCATGTTTCGAGTATTTGTGCTTAGGTCCTCACATTAAGCCTTATTTATATTTAGGTCCCTGAAGTTTGTACTTTCACATTTAGATCCCTATTGGCCCCTTTTATTTTAGTTAAGCCCCTAGGATTTCCAATCATCCTTGTTAGGTCTTTAATTTTATCAAAACCACCCATTGACCCTCAATTTTTCTAAAAATTTCTATTTGGTCCCTAATTTTTTAAAAATTACAAATTGGCCCTTAATTTCTCAAAATTGCTAATTGGCCTTCCATTCCATCCAAATACCCAATTGGCCCTCAATTGGGAGTGGATTTCACAAAAATGCCCTCAATTTCATCAATTTGCCATTCGACCCTCGAATTTTTGAAGAATTGCACCAAAGCCCTTTTTTCTTGAAAAATCCCTAAATTGCCTCCCTTTTCTTCCCCAATTTGAACGTTTGAATTTCCGAATCTTACCCCGTCTAATTGATGGCCTAAAAGTCCTTAATTTCTTTGTTTCTTGATGCTATTCGCCCCCTCCAACTCCCTCCGATCGTCCTACACTTTGAATTTCAAAATTTGGCTAAGTTTTGAGCTTCGTTGAAGCTTCGTCGGAGAATAATAGTAGAGAGAGAAAGATTGTTGAGCTTACCGATGGAGTGGCGGTGGCTAGAGCTTGAGGTGTGGGCAGCTCGTGTCTGTCGAGGGGTCCTACCAGGATTGGATCCCACTGCAATTCGTCGCCACACTACAGGAATTTGAAGAAAGAAGTTTTGAGGAGGTGGAGTTCTGAAACTTAGAAAATCCGACGATAAGAGGTGAAATTAAGCTTACAGGGTGTCTCTAAGGGGCTAGAGAGGGTCTCAGGAGGTCGGATATGGTCAATTCTAGCAGCTAGAGGGCTAAGAGGGTCGGGGTTGGGTCGGTCGGGAGCTCGCTGTTTCAGAGCTCCGAAGCAATGAGTAGCATTATTCTTACTGATTGGTAAAATTTATTTATTGAATTGTAAAAATATAAAATATAGATATAAATAAGACGTGAACGAAATAAATATAAAAAATTCGACCCATAACATATATGTTAGCTTTTGTCTTTGAATGAATATATTTAAAATAAATTTCTTTTTAGATAATCCCTCTAGAATAAGGAATAGGGTATTCTAACAATATTTCTAGTTACTTCGTTCTCTATTTCTATTTGAAATGATTATTTAAAATGATCCTTAGGAAAAGTATTTTATTTCCACCGAGTTCAAAAAATATGTTGATGTTCCAGTAAACTAAAGATGTCCTTTAATAACTATTTTATTTCAATCTTTTCTATATAAACCAAAAAATTGAAGATTTAGTTACAATTAGAAATAAACTTTTCTATTTAGGTGAGCGTCACATCCCATGGGTGGTGAAGGAAGGGCCCCAATTGGTAGAAAAAAACCCGCAACCCTTGGAATTATCCTGCACTTGAAGAAGAAGTAGAAAAAGGAATAAATACAGTGATAATACCGTAGAGAAAATCTAATTTCTTTCTTTATCTTTACAAAAAAAGAAAAAATAAGAGTAATTAACTTGTGACACGATCACTAAAAAAAATCCTTTTGTAGCGGATTCTTTATTAAAAAAAATTGAGAAACTTAATACAAAAGCAGAAAAAGAAATAATAATAATATAATCAAAATCGATTTTACGGTATATACGCTTATGATCTTCCCTCTATGCCCCTGTAGTAATTATTCATCTGGCATTACGACCTTTACTACAACTATGCTGTTCATAAATCAAATTATTTTGTGTATTGGATTTGACTTGACTGTTTACGGCTCCATTGCGTGTGCTTTACTATCTCATTATAAATTTTATTAATATTTTATAAGAAATATATAATTCTAAAATAAAAAATTTATTTGAATTGGATATTAAACAAATCTACAATTAATTCACTTTGATGATTTAATATACTAAATATTAATATATATCTTAATTTATATAAAACATTTATTTAACTTAATTTATAAATATATTTAAAAACACTAATTATATATGCGTTTTACTTAAAAAATTATAATATAAATGTATACATAATTATTATTTGGTTTAATTAATTTTAAAAAATAAATTAAGTATTTACATTATTATAATAAAATATATAATTAATTTAAATATATATATATATAAATTATGAAATCATAAAAATTTTTACATATAATTTTATTAAGTGAGAATAATATATAATTTGTATTTTTATATATAATTTGTAGCATATCATAATTTATGTATAAATATTTTATTTAATTAAAAATATATATTTTTATTAATAATTAAAATATATAAATTTTATATATAATAGTGTAAAATATTTAATTTATTATTTCAATTTTATATACAAAATATTAATTTTATATAAATTTATTTATAATCTTATTAAGTAAAATTGTATATAATTTGCGTTTTTTTAACTATATGTGTTATTTAAGTTAAATAAAATATTTTTATATATAATTATGATTATTATAATATGAAACAAACTTATATATATTATATATAATTTTTTAATTATAATTTTATTAGGTAAAATATATATATTTTTATATAAATTATGATATAATAAAATTTATATACAAATTGTATGATATTATACTTTTATATATTAATATTTTATTTAATTTATGTTAAGTAAAATATACAAAAAAAAACATTAAATTATCATAAAAATTAAATAATATTTCTAACTTTTTTATTATTGTATATTGTTAAGAATTTTTTTATTGAAAAATATTATTTTAAATTAAAGTTATAATTGACACAAATATATTAATTTTATTAAATATTTTAAATTAAAATATATTATTTGAAATGTTTTGTAAGATGGTGTAAAAAAAGTGAGACACTATTTAATTTATCCTTAATTAAACTGTTAATTAATGGCATTAATGATGAGTACTCTTAACTAGAATTTTCTTTCTTATAAGGATGCGTTACTATCTGTCCTTGTAATAATGTATACGTTAAAGATGGAAGGGTGGACTTATATAAGCCACCAGACCCTTTCAGAGGATATCATAATAGAAGCAGACATGGAGGGACATATATCGTGGTGGCGGTTGACGATGATCGTGGTGGTGCTGGCCATGTGCAGGGTGGCGCTGCTGGTGGAGGGACGATCGAACTTCCCGTGGGAGGGGGAGGAGCTGCCGCCGGAGCCAAGGAAAGGGTGGAACGAGTTCATCATGAACTGTGCCAAAAGGCTGACGAACGGGTGCGACCAGCAGCTGTACGACTTCATATTCATGCGGAGGGAGGAGTTGGAGATAAACTGCTGCTACAAGCTGACGGGGATGGGGGAGACATGCTACAGGGCTATAGCGCACACGATGTCGAGCATCGAGCGGTTTAAACCGTGGAAAGGCCATATCTACCTCCGGAGTATGGAGGGGTACGAGGACTGCGTGAGGAGGGCGTAGAACAAAAATCCAAATAAATATGGATTTGATAAAGAAGGATTAAAATCAATTTATAGAGTTTAAAGCTTTATAGTTCGATAACTTATTAAACATATTTTCGTTGTTAGAGGTTCAAATTTATATTTTAATAATATTTTATTATTATTTTTAATATTAAATTATATTTATCGATTTTAATTTTAATATAAGGATAGTTTATCATATTAGTATGATTATCTTAATATACTAATAACAATTTTAAATTTAGTATTTTTTCAAATAACAAGGTAATTTTTTGTAATAATGGTAATTGATAGGATTAAGTACCCAAATTCGTGCATGCTCAAACCTACACTAGAAGTTTAGATATTTTTTTATGTATTTTTTAAATTATTTTTATATAATTAATTAATTTATTAAATTTAACAATTAAGTTTAGATGTTAACTCTTGGGCCAAACACATCACAAATTCAATTAAAACTCAACTTAATTGAACAAAATTTATATAATTAGTCAATACCCTTCTCTACTGACAAAATGATAGATTAAAATATGAGATAATTCTCCAATTTCAAATTAATTATTCTAAAATGATCTAATTTTTTAAAATTAAGATGATTGTTTAATACTCAATCTAATTATTACAAACTCTATTAAATCAAACAAAATTTAAATCGATTGATTTAAATTTTAATATTACCATACAAATTAACTTTATCGGTTCAAATATAATTTTATTAAAAAAAATCGAATCGAATGGATTAAATACGCGTCCATACTCAAATACTTGAACTAATTTATTTATTTATAATTAGTATTATATAATAAAAAAAAGTTTAATATTTTACTAAAATAAATAATTTGAAATAAAGCAAAATAAATGGTGGAAATTATTGGTGCATAATATATTATTTATTTATTAAAAATATAGCGATTGAGATATTTATAAATCCACTTAAAAATATTATATATATAACTTATAAGTATATACTACGTCGTTTCGTTGTTCTATGGAATAGAGACCGTTCGCTAATCCCACACCGGTAACTCAAGAGTACCGGATGGAAGCTGGATGCCTATAAATGGATGGGCCTAGATTCATCTAAACTCATACCTTTCTCGGCCTTTTGGCTAAGATCAAGTGTAGTATCTGTTCTTATCAGTTTAATATCTGATACGTGGGCCATCGGTCCACATGATATTAAATTAATATTTTGATGGGGAGAGTCCATAACGGTAGCTTGCTACTGGGTCTCTCACGCGTCGCCCAGGCGTTGCACTACAGTTTGGGCCTGGCGCACCCTACCAAGTCGTAGTTAAACGTTTGTTAGCTTTTTTAATTTTTCGGATGCTATTTTTAGCTATGTAATAGCCGTAATCTGGTACTTGGCCTCCATTCTGCCTTTGGTTCCACGAACGATCTGCCTCGGGCATGGTTCTTTGGGCGCGACTAGCACTTTAATGGAGGGACAGCACTTGGACAGATTAGGGGCTCCGGATAAAGTTCAATTTCTTGATTGAAACTGGTGTTCCACTGCTACTACCATTGCTACTCCTGAGGACCTGTCATCGATCCACCCCTTGAAGACCTTTCCGAACCCACCTTCTCCGAGCAATGTGTCTAACTGATTGAGATCTCGTTTATGGTAAGCTAGCCGGAATATGTATTTCTGTAGAATAAGAGGTAAAGCCATACAGTACCTACCTTTAGTGAGATCACTGGGAGCAGAAACCGGTGAATGCAAACCTTGAGGGGGAGAGAGAGACTTGTTTCTTTGCAACGTAATTCTCTGTTTCTTGCTCAGTCACTGCCCCGTCTGTTTCAACATCATCACGTTCTTCTATTCTCCATCCTGTTTCCTGGAACCAGTCTACAGTCTTGATGGGTCCAGCTACCTGGTTGCAGTATGTTTTCCAGTATCTAATCTTTGACCCATTATTTAGATAGATGAAGAAAATGCTGCTTTCTTAGATGGAAAAGGTCAAGAGGGTGTTTCCAGGGAACACTGAAAAAGGGGCTGTTTACATTATTTTCCGTGAAAATTGACAAGGGACTTCCTTCTTGTGTCCACTTTCCTCAACGAAAGTTCATGCATATTAATCATTTGTTATTGTTATAGGGTAGTAGGGAGCTTGGAAGCTTCATGGATGACCCTTGACAATTGACAAGGGAAATGCCATTGAAATTGGTGATATGACAACTCAAAGAGTTCTGACTCCAGGACCTGGTAAATCAAATAAATGTACTCCAGGTTACACAGCTGAAAATTTCAGAGATGACCATAGAGAAAGAACTAAATCTCGGATCTATCTGCAGTTGAGAGAAACAAAAAAGTAATAGAGAGTCAATCGAATCTCAAACATGTATTCTACTCTTCATTGTTATATGCTAAAAATGGTTATAGGTAGGAGGAAAATGGGGATCACATGGCCTTCCACTGCGCCTAAGATTCAGGGCACAATTCTATACACCTAAGATTCACGGCACAATTCTATACTAGGGGTGCCCACATACAACTTCCACAATTCAGTGTTAAAATTTCTATAGAATTCGATTTTAAACAGTATTTTCCTATGAATGGCGTCAGAGTGAGTTTATCTTCTTAGCTCAGTAAAGCTCGGAACACCTCTAGGTGGTGTGTAGGGGTCTGGTTTAATCGGATTTGGCCTTGGGAAAGCTCGAAGTGGATGCAGGGGTTGAGCTTATTCGTTCCTACTTGGAGGCTCTCAAGCTGAACTAAGGGTAGGGGTAGGTAGAGGACTTCCTCCGATTTGCTGCTAATCGGAAAATGTACTCTTCTTTTTTTTACGCTCGATTATAGGATATTGAGAACGAATAGAGTGGTGCTCTTCATATAATGAGCTCGACAACTGTTCAAGCTACCTGTCAGCGACCTGATCGTAGGGTTTTTTTAGTCACCCGATACTTTAGCTTTTTCAGCCTCTCTCTCTCCTTCGTTCTCTCTATCAGCAACTGAAGATTGAAGACGATTACGAGGCGGTCGTGCCATGTGCGACGTTGTGATTGGCCAATTTTTCTGACGTAGAGGTCCAACTCGGTTGCCGTGTAGTCGTTGACTTGTTGAACGGATACATGGCAACCTCTCATTGGCTGCTAGTGTCTGTGTGACATGTTGACGGTCGCTTGCTGACCGTTGACCGAATACGTGACAGTCTTTTATTGGTTGCCCGTGTCTCTATGGCTGCTGACAGGGCGCCTTGATCGTTGACCGGTCAGACCATTGACCGGTCCGGTCTAACCGGGTTCGTTGTCCTGAATTAAACAATCGACCTGTTCAAACCCGATTCGACTGATTTTATGAAATTTAAAAATTTCTAAATCTATCTAAATTTATTTTATATCTAATGGTGGCCTCAATTTTCTAAATTGACATTTTTAAGCCACCTAAAAAAATAAATTATTGAACCGATTCACTATGGTTAATTCCGGTTCAGGTCCTGTTCACCCCAAACCGGTCTCGTTCTATCCTCAATTCCACTTCTCAGTTCTTACTTGAAATTTTTGTGAATTTTTGGTAACTTTGGATTTTCCAATTTCCTACTTTAACTATTTTTCGTTCATTAATTGACTCATTTCTTCGCATATAAATCTTTACCAATTCTTTTCCTGATTTTCTTTGATCCCAAATGACGGGTTTTAAACTTTGAATCGTTGATCGGACACGTGGTGACCTCCCATTTGCCGCTCGTTCCAACGTGGCTACTGACCATAACATGTGGCATGCTCTAATTGGTTGATTTAAATGTGTCAGATTTCCCTCCTAATGCACAATGCCACTACCATGTGTCAGCCTCTGATTGATTGCGATCATCCGACGTGGCACTGCCACATGTCAACCTCTGATTGGTCGACCGTTTCTCTGACATCCTTGTCGGATGCTAACGTGGCAACCTTGCCACATGTGAGCTCCTCATTGGCAGCCTTGCCGATGAGGCTTCCCCATAGTTGACAATTGACTGATGACATATGTCACTCTCCAATTGGTCGGTTGTTGCTAACGTGGATTTTCCTACTTTGACTGTTGACCAATGACATGTATCATGCTCTTATTGGTAAATGCTTCCAAGTGATGATTGAGCGGATAACGGGGCGCACTTTACCACGTGTCGCACCTTGATTGGTCGCGCCTGCTAATTGAACACTAACCTGGCGGGTGTCTCGTTGATCGGCTAGACCATTGACCAAATTGGTCAAACCGAGTTCAGTGATCCAAAATAAAAAATCGGCCGATTTAGGCCTGATTCGACCGATTTTGAAATTAATTTTTTTAAAATTTATCTAAAATTATTTTTTTATCTAATGTTTGCTTCAATTTTCTAATTTAATATTTTAAGCTACCTAAAATAATGAAACTTTGAACTGGTTTTTCATGATTTGGTCCGGTACGCGTCAGGTTCGCTCTAAACCGATCTGGTTCTCGTACCCAATTTTATCCATGGTTCCTTTATATGAGTTTTGGGTATTTACTGGCCACTTGAAATTTCTAAATTTCCCGTTTGAACTCTTATTTACCAATTTTTGGTTCACTTGGATCATCGATTTTCTCTAAAAAATTCTCGGTTCCCCTTTCCGGTTCCTTCTTCCGAGAGAACGAGGTTTATAACACTACCCACCTTTTAGGAGTTTTGTCCCCAAAACTCGTTATTCGTCCTTTAAATAGTGAAAGATTTCCCATTCCTTATTACTCCTTTCCTTTCCCATTCTGGCCATCCAACCAGTATGTTTGCGCCAATTGAATTTATTTGGGGCTTAAATTTCCTTTTACGTCAAGTTGTGATTCGATCCGGCCTACCTCACGGGATAGATTATCATTCCTATTTCATCTCATCAGCTCTTAGCCTCTTCTTGAAGCTCTTCGCTTTTACCTTGGGAATTTTTCCTTATCCCCTTTTTCCATAGAATTACTTGTAAATTGAGATCCATGAGATCACTCTCATGATTTCTCATGATTTCCTTACCTCACTATTGTATTGGAATCCTACCTTTCAACTTGACTAGTGTTTTAATTTGGGTGTAATTCACGAACTCAATTCCATCTATGTTGCATCCCATGAACTTATATCGTCATCATGATAACCAACTTGTGTGAATCTTTCCCTTCCATTTTCACTCACTTGGTGTGAGTAACTTCTTGTTCACCATTGATCTTGATATCTTATTCATACTTAAAGCTTGGTTATTCGAATCGAGCAGTCCTTTGTCATAATCCTTCTTTTAAGGACAACTTTTTTTATCTATGGTTTCTTAGAGACATCCTTTCTTCGTTATAATTCATGTCCATCCAAACCGTCCAATTAACATCATCATGCTTTACCACACAACTCTTCTTTACATGAGTCGTATTGTCACGCACCAACCCGACTTGGTCGGAATACCGTGAGCAACCCGCCACTCTCCTTGACCTAGAGGAGTCACTTTCTCCCCCAGATCATGAAGAGTCAGGCGTATTGTGTGCCACTATTCCCTATAATAACATTATGCAAAACTAATAGTGTTAATAGTACTTGAGTTTGGAGACTTGGCCGAGGAAATTCTTGAAAGATCGTCTCTTTCCTAAAAAAGTTAAAGGGAGGGGTGAGTTTTTCAACTTAGTGAGCGAGAAATCTTATATGTAGTTTTGTTTAGGCGTCTCATTTGTTCATAGTGATTCATCATTCTCCCATTCTCCTAGTGTGTTGTTCATGAAATTGGGTTGACACGCAATCACACACCCTTTTATCATAAAAAAAAGGATCACATGTTTGCATAACAGTTTCTGACTGTTCCGCTTGTGGAACGTAGCACCTTTACCGTCTACCTTAATAGAAGTCCATGACTTCTACCCTGAGTTTGAGTGGACATTAGTTGTCCGACCCTTAGACCCTAAGCTATACTCCATGTTCGTAGTGAGGGACGAGACCTCTCCTCCTCTGACCTCAGTCTCAGTGTGCATGAAGCTTATTCGACATACTAGATGACAAAGTGCCCTTATGGTCTCTGGATCGTCTAGCAGCCCTTGGAACCACCACTACCCCATATTGGGCGCCTTGATGGTTTCGAACTCATGGCATGCATAATCAATAGTTTTCATTAGTTATAGCCGTCATCCTTGATGTTACTGTCCCAACGGACCCGACAACTCGGCTTCGGCTCTGTAACTACTAGCCCAACAAGTTTGATGACCCAATTTCGGCTCAACAGCTACTAACCCAATGAGTTCGTCTGTCTAGCTTCAGCACACTAACTAATTCACACAATTGTCCAATTATATGAAAACTTTCAAGCACAAAAGCCTTATCTTGTCAACGGGCTTATGCCTATGCCCATTGGCCTTGGGCCCACTCGAATGGTACTAGTCCTATTGCATGCTTCATATTTTCATCAGTGCAACCTCCCAAAAGTTTTAATCTTGTTCAATAAGTCAGGTGAGGGCAGTCATGGTAAACCATTTTCAAATCAGGAAAACTATACTTATCAGCCCAACCGGACATGATGCTAAACCCACTCACCCGGGGGTGGTGTAACTTGCTTCCAACAGTGTCTTGGCCAGCCACGTGCTCTCGTGCATGATTCTTGAACTACCCGTCCTACATGGACGAGTATTCATATCAGTACAATTGGTAGGGAAGACCTCATAATTGTCCATATTGGTAGTTTGGTCCTTAATTATGTTGTAATTACAACTAGGTCCCCAAAGCCCAAAATTTTGCCCTCAGGTCCCTAATGTCCCACTTATCATCAATTAGATCCCCAAGATTTTCATTTTCCCCTTTAGGTCCCTAATTTCCTTTTATTTTCATTCAAGTCCTTAACTTTTCAATATTTTCAATTCGGCCCCCAAATTTCCAAAATCCCCAATTCCCTCAATTTATTGCATTTTGACCCCCCGAATCTTAGATTCATCAAATTGACTGCCCAAACTTGGGCAATTGCCCCCTATCATGCTGCTAATCGCTCCCCCATCTCTCCATGATCATTTTGACCTTTGAATCACCTTAACCGGTGCCGATTTGAGATCAAAAAAAGGCTCATCGGAAAAAGTCTCTAGAGAGAGAAAACTTGGTTTCCTTACTGGTGAGGGGGTGGCAGTCGGAGCTCTTAATGTGAGCGGCTAGTGCTCTCCCAAGGGGTCCTTCTAGGATCAACTTGCTGGCTAATTACCTGTTGGGGCACCATGAATTTGATGAGAGAAGTTGTAAACCCCGTCCTTTGGAGTTAAGGAAAATAGGGAAAAGAACCGGTCAAATTGAGTGAAAAACACCGAACTGGTTCACAAACTAATCATTAGAGAACAGGCAATTTGGGAAAATTTCAATTCCCGAGTGACCGAAATTATTAATAAAACCTTGGAAAAGAACCTTAAAACAAATTGGAAGAGAAAAACCAGACCGGTTCAAATGAACTAGATCTAATAGGATTGAACCGGTTTATGAACTAAAACCGATAGAGAAATGGCAAATCGGGAAATTTATGGATCCCGATTGACCTAAAGAGTCACAAAAAGTAATGAAAAAGGACTATAAGAAGAATTGGAGATGAAAACCAAACCGGTTCAAGTGAAATAGATCCGAATCGGTTTGGACTAGTTTAAACTACTATTGAACCAAATGCTAAATTCATTTTTCTAGTTGGCTTAAAAAATTCAAATTTGAGATTTGAGGCCACCATTGGATATAAAATGAATTTAGAAATTTTTAGATTTGAAAAATTCGGTCGAATTGGGGGTGAACCGACCGATTTAAGCTTTGAAGCAGGTTCAGATCGGTCCGGTTCGGTTCGAAACAGTGTCGTCTTCTTCCTTAAGATAACAACACTCTTCACTCGCCGAAAAATCGCGCAGCACCAGCGAAGCTGAAAAGTCTTCGGTCATGGAGTTTCATGCAATGAATGACTGCTATTAAGGTGCCAATCAGATGACCAAGAAGTCCCCGAGCTTCCTATGTAAAGAACCCCTCCTCATTCATCCTCTCCATACCTGAAAACTCCATTCTCTCTCAACTGCTCCATTTTCCGGTGAAGCTCGAACCAGAGCTCCCACTTGGACACTTTTCTGAGCCAAACAGGGCGAGGCCTGGTTCTTTAGAACTGGGGAGAAGTCGGCTACACGTCTATAGTCTCCATTTGCTTTGAGAGTCGCCGGAGAAGTGCTAGAGTGATCAAACAGTGAAGCAACTCCGGCGGACCGAAGCTGCCCTGTTTTGGCCGAGCTGAAATCGGTCAATTTGAGCCCTTCTCAGGCCAAACCAAGCACTCCCAACACCTCCATAGTCCTCCAACAACTGAATTAGAGCTGAAAGGTAAGCCAATTTGGCTCGCCTTTGCAATTTCCGACTGGTGCTAGAGAGAGAACCGAAAGAACTTTGATGATAAAATTCTCACACAATTCAATATAAATTGATGCAATTCTTGATAATAGGAGAAGCCTTAGAACGAGAGCTATCTACCAAAATTGAAAGCTTGGTCCACCGCACCCCCAACGGTAAACTTTCGAAGCTTTCTGTCTCTAAGTACAATTTTCCGACGAAGCTTCGTTTGAGCTCATTCCCACACCAAATTGTGCGATTCAAAGTGCAATTGAATCGTATGAAGGTGTAGGAACTCCAATCTAACTTAAATTTTAACAATTAAATTTATTTGATTGGTTAATTTGATAAAATCAAATTTGGCAGAGTTAGAAGGTTGAAATTTGGGGAAAAATTGGGAGAAATTTGGGAATGTCATAAAATTGAGGACCAATTGGGCATAATAAAGATGTTGGAGGACCAACTGGGCAATTTTGGAATTTTTGGGTCAAAACTTACTATTTTTGTAAAGTAGGGGAAAATGGTAATTTTGGAAAAGTTGGGGGACCAAATTGGAAATTTGGGAAATTGAACCTCTTTTTGTAAAGTTGAATAAATTGAGGTACTAAGGTGAATTTTAAAAGTTTCGGGACTCAATTGTAAATAAATGAAAAGTTTGGTTTGCTCATTCATTTCGAATGAATAAAGGCTATTAGGCAAAGGGATAATGAACAAGGATGTTCATATAATGTAGGAACACGAATTATCGGGAACGCCTGTAAGGACAAGCTCACGTGAATGCAAAGAACTGATTGAGAGGGATTCATTGCATTAATGGGTGAGTGAGATTTTTATATCATACCTGGTTGGGATGATAAGCACATCGAATATGAAAACCCACTGCTAAGTGGTATTTTAATCATCACACCAAAGAGGAGTGATGTGGAAATCAAGCAAAAAAATTACTTATTGGTTGTAAGTAGATCATACCCGGTTGGTATGATGAAACTTACTCGAAGGAAGTGGAAAACTCGTTCATCGGTTATGAGCGGAGATGTCCTTATACTCAATTGTTATGATGGAGAGATGAAAAGTATATTTTGTCGGAAGTACTCTCCCCTGACTGTGTGCCACTGCTTAAACATTTTGGGAGACCTTACTGATGGGAGCTCAAATAGCTCATATAGGTTGGAGGCCTCGGTTTTGGAACTTTGGGGCTAATATGCTCGATTTTGAAAATCTTGAATAGTGGGCCCTAGGCCAGTTGACACAAGTAGGAGCTCGTAAACAAACATAATTATAAGTCATAAAAACTTAAGTAAATAAATTGTTTGGCCATGGTACTAAGATAGGACCCACATACTCGATAGACTAGCAGTAGTGCGATATGATAGGTTGAGGGACCAGTCGAGACAAACAGCTGCAGGTCGATTTGAGGGTCGGGGCCATTGGACCAGTGGCACCAAAGATTAAATAGCTTTGAGGAAAACTTTGTTTGTGCATGCACTTGAGATTTGGAACCATTAAAACACCCAAGAGGGGTAGTGATGCGTCCTAAGGGCTACTGGATGACATGTTGGCAATAAGGGAAAAGAGAAGCTACTGGGTTTGTGTTTCTTGTCATACCAGTTAGTCATGGAGTTCTGTTTTTGTACTTCATGTAGTTCTGTGTTTGTACTCTACGGAATTTTGTATTTGGACTCCGCAAAACTGCTGTGTTTAGGACTTCCTTAAGCTTCTGTGTTTGAGTTTCATGTGTACGAGACCGAGATATGGTCTCTATCCTCATATGGACACATAATTTTAATCATGTATATTCCCTTCATGATGAAAGGCATGTGTTAGTTGATAAACACACTGGTTATGGTTGAGGAGTGAGTAATGACGATGAAACTGAGATTTTGAAAATGAGAAATTTTAAAATAAGGAGTATGTCACACTCCAATTTAAATATTTTCCCTAAATGTCAAACTTTAAACACCTATTCACTGAGTCGTTGAACCCACCTCCTCCCTTATATCCCTTTTCAAGTAACCAAGGGAAACCTACCCAAAGACCTCCTGTTAGTCACACCTGCAAGCCAGGTATGTAAGTTCAAATTTTTATGCAGTTTTAATTTATGTATTCCAGGAAAGGTATAAGTTTAAAGGACGCCTTACTCGTCTCGGGTTTAAAAGAGGGGAAAACCCTTAGTAAACCGGGAATAGTGGCGAGTTTCTCACGGGGATCTGACCAAACAAGGTCAGGGCGTGATAAATGTGTAGGCTAGTTAGCCTCTTCAACTTCAAAATTCTAGCAACATAGGGTGGAATTTGCTTACCTCGCAGGTTGGGGAGGGCCTGGTATGAGTGGAGGAAGGTTGGGGAAGGGTCAGTTTAGCTGCATGAGGCCAGGGGTGATTGGGGTGCAACTCGAAGAGTTTGGCTCATTCTCGGTCGAACAAGCAAGTGTCCTCTTCGAGCTCGTCGGAGCTCGGGTGATGGTCCTTAGACCGAAATGAGGTCATAATCGGGTAGAGGATTTCCTCCCAGTTCTAATGGCACCGAAGGGAGCATCAAAGGTTGAGAAAAAGCTCGATGCCAGAGCTTTGGTTTAAGCTTCATCGGAAAGCTGACCTCTTCTCCTTCTTCAATTGTTGGTGGGTGATTTCACGCCCCGTCTCGGTTGGGTTAGAGTCGTGTGATCAACCTGCCACCATTTCTCGTACTAATTTAGTATTTCTACCAAATAGACCGAGGAATGTAGAGACGTACCTCCTTATACTTATTAGTTGAATTTGGGACTCCATTTCCATCCCAGCCTTTGGGTGAGTCATCAGCACACTCCTTTAGGTTCCACTGTGTAGCAACTAGCCCCATAATTGGCTTATCTTCAGGTGTTTTGTATATATGACCTTTTCTCTCAGCTTTCTAGTGGTATATATGAAAAAGAAAACTAGAACATGACTTTTTCAACGTTCTGCTCTCTCTCCACCGAAGCTTCTTTGTACAACCTCTCTTGTTTCAGCAGTGAATTTTCTTCCAATGGCTCAAGTAGGTTTCTAAACTCACTAGAAAATAGGTTACC
Organism: Trapa incisa; assembly: GCA_030064435.1. Classification (NCBI taxonomy): domain Eukaryota; kingdom Viridiplantae; phylum Streptophyta; class Magnoliopsida; order Myrtales; family Lythraceae; genus Trapa; species Trapa incisa. Next base: position 2,370,847 of record CM057770.1, on the reverse strand, counting down.
AGTAACCTTTTCTACCTTCAATGACTTCCACCGTGATACATTCTACATTGGGTTTTGCACTTGATGGACATACTGGGATCTAATCCTCACCTTACCATTTATTAAATTATCTATGCTTACAAGAAAAACAGTTTAAGGAGTTTGAACGTCATCCAACACCTTTAACGATGTTGGATAAGGTAAGTTCTTTGATGATATTTGACGATATGGTGTTTCACATATTTTCATGTTCTGGTTTACTTTTTTAGCGGAAAGTAAGTTTATGGCACATTCAAATCTCACATAGGAGGGCTGTGTAGGTGTTGGGAGGGCTTGGTTTGGCATGAGAAGGGCTCGAATTGGCCAATTTCAGCTTGGCCGAAATAGGGCAGCTTCGGTCCGCTAGAGCTGCTACACTGTTTGATCACATCGGCGCTTCTCCGACGACTCTCGGAGCAAATGGAGATTATAGACGTGTAGCTGACTTCTCCCCAGTTTTAAAGAACCCGACCTTGCCTTATTTGGCTCAAAAAAGTGCCTAAGTCAAAGCTCTTGTTCGAGCTTTGCCAGAAATGAGAGCAGCTAAGAGAGAATGGAGTTTTCAAATGTGTAGAGTATGAATGAGGAGTGACTCTTTATATTGGAAGCTTGGGAACTTCTTGGCCATCCGATTGGCGCCTTAATAGTGGTCATTCATTGCATAAAACTCCATGGCCTGAGACTTTTCTATTTCGTTGGCGCTGCACGATTTTCCGGACAGTGAACAGTGTTGTCATGTGAAGGAAGAAGACAATACTGTTATGAACTGGACCGGACCGGTCCGAATTAGGTTTAAAGTTTAAACTGCCCGATTCACCCCCAATTCAACCAAAATTTTCAAATCTAAAAATTTATAAATTTATCTAAATTCATTTTCTATCCAATAGTGGCTTCAAATCTCAAATTTGAATTTTTTAAGCCAGCTAGAAAAATGAATTTAGCATCCGGTTCAATAGTGGTTCAAATCGGTCCAAACTAGTTCAATCCGGTTCGGATCCGGTTCACCTGAATCAGTTTGTTTTCATCTCCAATTCATTCTCAAGTCCATTTCCATGACTTTTGGGACTCTTTGGGTCACTCAGGATTCAAAAATTTCGCAGTTTGCCCTTTCTCTATCAGTTTGGGTTCATTAACTGACTCGGTTCATAAACCAGTTTAATCCAATTGGATCCGGTACAACTGAACCGATCTAGTTTTTCTCTTCCAATTTGTCCTAATGTTCTTTTCCAAGGTTTTATAAACCCTTTTGATCACCCAGGAGTTGTAAATTTTTAAATTGCGTATTCTCTAATAATCAAGTTTGTGAACTGGTTCGATGTTTCTCACTCTGTTTGACCGGTTCTTTTATCGGTTTTCCTTAACTTAAAAGAGCGGGGTTTACACTAATAGCATTCATTTATTTCAAATGAATGAGAAAACTAAACTTTTCATTTATTTGTAATTAGGTCCTTAAAGTTATTTTTTTTAACTTTAAGTCTCAAATGCCGGTTTTTAACTTTTCATTCCCTGAAACTCCATGTCCGGAGACTTTTCAGCTTCGTTGGCACTACGCGATTTTCCGGTGAGTGAACAATGCTGTCATCTGAAGGAAGAAAATGACACTGTTTCGAACCGGACCGGACTGGTTCGAACCGGGTTCAAAGCTTAAACCGGCCGGTTCACCCCCAATTCGATCGAAATTTTCAAATGTAAAAATTTCTAAATTCATTTTCTATTTAATGGTGGTTTCAAATTTAAAATTTTTAAGCCACCTAAAAAATGAATTTAGCATCCGGTTCAATAGTGGTTCAAACTAGTCCAACCCGGTTCAATTCGATTCGGATCCAATTCACTTGAACCAGTTTGGTTTTCATCTCCAATTCATTCGAAAATTTTTTTTTATAACTTTTGTAACTAATTAGGTCACTTGAGATTCATAAATTTCCCGGTTTGTTCTTTCTCTATTGGTTTCGGTTCATGAACGGACTCGGTTCATAAATGGTTCAAGCTAGTTGAATCCGGTTCATCTGAACTGGTTTGGTTTTTATATTCCAATTTGTCCTAACATTTTTTTCAAAGTTTTAAGAATTATTTAGGTTACTCGAAAGTTGTAATTTTCCCAAATTATCTATTTTTTGGTGATCGGATTTGTGAACTGATTTAATTTTTTTTACTTAATTTAACCGGTTCTTTTTTTAGTTTACTTATTTTAAAGGGATGGAGTTTACATGTATTTTATTCATGTAATGTACCGCTCCATAAAAAAAGACAAAAAATAAAGATTTAATAGAGAAATAATTGTGATGAAGAAAAAACAAAATTGCAAACATCCTAGAAAAAGAGAGAGAGTTGATGATTCCTAGAAGCTTTCGACTTTCATCATACCCAATTAATGGAAGAGGTTTCTCGTATGGCCAGGATATGGTCAAATTAGCTGATTCCTTCCATAAGGAATCCATTTAGATGAACTGACTCAAGTCTCACATACATTGTAGCTCAATCTAGTCCACTTGAAGGGTGATCAAACACTAACCAAACATTCTTGCAAAGTTCAAAGATTAAACCTGCTATGTGAAAGCTCTTGGGAATGCAAATTCTCCTCCAGCATTTCACCACTAAGGGAAGCTGGCGGGAGATAAGAAGTGCTATCTGGCCGAAGTTTCTGTGTAGCATCATCAGGAAGCCAAGAATGGAATTTTGGGCTTTCTGAACCTGCTTCATCAGGTGATGAAGCCATCAGCCGCTTTGTTGCTTTTCGTATTTCACATGGGTCTCCTTCAAGGTTCCACAAGCTTTGAGAAACTTTGCCTGCCGCATGGAACTTATAACATGAGAAGCCAATCACTCGTTACATGTATCAGAAGATGGTCATCATAATGCATGATAATATAGTTAATTTTGAGTGGGGTCTCAACTAGCAAGTTGCCGTGCAAAAAACAACAAAAAACTAGCTCATTCAAAGCAGCCCAATGGAAAAGACCTATTCAAATGGCCTTATCGAGAAAGACCAGCTAGCAAGTGGACATTGAAGTAGAATAATAATCTTTTTCACAGGAAATAAAGTAGAGATTAAAATAAGTAAATTAATTGGCTTTGGTAAATTATCCTCTGATTCTTTTGTCATGCCCTCCCGCTCATTATCCTCTGATTCTTTTGTCATACGGATACATAAAACAACCAAAGTAAATCAACAAACTCATATTACAGAAAAATAAGGAATAAATGAACATTGCTAGATAATCAAAGAATTTCATTAGTTAGAAAAATTAAAAGGTTGATTATTTACCTTCACATTGAAGATAAGGAATTATGGGACAGGACCAATTCCTGAAAAAACAAGGTCATGAATTATCCGTATAAATTTGCAACAATTTAGTATCAAATGCTAAAGGACACTCAAATGAAATTTATGGAATGATTGAACCTAAAAAGTAGGATAAGAAACATCAATTAAAAAATCCACCAACGTGACTTTCTCAGCAGTTACGGGTGTTTCTTCGCCTGTTTTCGCATCAAGAACGACGACTTCCCTCGTCGATCACAAATCGTTTCGCACCGAGAAGTATTCTCTAACCCTCTTGATCCTATTTCTTTGGATTAGGGAGTAGATTTACAGTTGTTGAGTTCTTGTTAATGGTTGTTGTAAGCGGCATGTAAAAGATGTAGATAAAATACTACAACTAGTTCCACCAGCCTTATTTCTTTTCGTTTCTTTTACCCACTGTTCATAAAATTGTATGACGCAAAAGAGACAAAACATACTTGCAGAAATGACAAAGATGAGATGGAAATTTTAAGAAAAAGAAAAAAAGAAGAAGATGAAAATGGGCGCCGGACACCATCATCTACAGGCTTTCTCTTGCTGAAAAGATTTTGATCTTGCTAAAATGTCCTCAGCAAATCGAGTAAGTGGGGTACTTGAGGAGGGTTTCACAGGTCATTATGGGTGCCTGAATATTACGTAGTGGTAAAAGTTGAGCCTTGAAAGATCAATTCTAAATGAAGTGGGTGACAGACATTGTCACCCTTCTACGTACCTTCCCATAATACCAGTAGTTCACCCCGAGTGTCACGCCCCTAACATGTAAAAGATGATAAAATACTTCATTTCAAATAATTATCAACATATCTTGGCGAGCGTAGCATACCCATCGTTAAATGGCACCAAATCACGAAAACTTGGGATAATTTCGTCATATATGTCGCCAACAAAAATTCTTGCGCATATTGGAACAATATGTGTTGGCCGAGTGTACCACGAATATCAGAGTGAGGGTTGTGCTCATGCAGGGGTGACTGTAACAACCAGCGGTGAGAATAACCCTTCATTGGAGCAGCACAATGTCAATTCGGGTAGGTGATCTTTCAACATCAGAGACCAATACTCATACAGACCAATCATATTGGCTGAATGCTCAATAAGAAGAATTAGTGTGTTCTCTAGCTTATTGTCACTATTTTTCGAGATAAAAAATATTGTCAGTTCGTTTTTACTTAAAGGGCACACATCAAATAGCTAACGGTGGATGGCGATACGATACGAACTCGTATCAATGTATACACGTGTGTGAACCAAGTACATCAGTGCGACAAACGGGAAACACAATATTGGTCTATAAAATCCATTCTTTGATATTAAATAAAACTGAAAAAAAAAATCGATATTTATTTATACGTTGAAAAATGAGTCGATTAAGAAAAAAAGTAGATAACGTGATAAAATGAAAATTTTCAAATAATAAAAAATTTACAAAAATTTTAATTAAGATTTGGAAAGTGGAATTGGGGTTAAAGGTCATACATATTATTAGCTTAAATAAATATTTTTATCTAATATAAAATAAAACTAAAATATTTTCTAATTTTCTCAAATATAAACTATAATATTTATCTTATATTATCTTCCTATTCGGAAATGAGTATATAATATAACAAAATTGAATTTATAATGTATAATACTATCTGAGTTATTATATAAGTATTAATGCATCATTGGAGTTATTATCAGAATTTATAGTTTTATTTAAGTGGAAAGTAAATAATATAATTTTATTTAAAATTAGATGTTAAATTTGTACCTCATAAATAATGTCAAAAATAAAATATAATTGTATATTTTAAATATATATATATATATATATATATATAACATAAATACAACTTTGATGTGAGGCATTAGAATAGAGGAACCAAATCAAATTTATTAACTAGGTCTTGAAACACATAAAATTTGCTTAAATGTAAAAAATATGCCAAATAATAATTACATCTTAAAATTATTGAAATTAAAATGTGAATGATTTTTTCATATTATTATAGTTATAATTATTATATTATTAGTTAATTATATCATAAGAATAATTTAAAATAGTAGTAGAGAGACTTTTATTCTTCTTATTATTAAATATAAGTTTTTTTTTTTATAAAATTAGAGTATTGAGGATATATTGATAACACATTTTTTGGTATATAAACTTTTGAATTTGGAAATAATATTATCACTTAGATCTAATCTCCTTTTCAACTTATTTGATAACGTGTATATGTACATGATATATGGATGACAACGAGTCTAAAATGAGTCTAAATTGGCCTTGGCCAAGGCAAGTTCTAGTCATGTGCCTGTGAACCAATTGATCAATAAAACCTAACACCATAAAATAGTGCTTACAATAATATTTATTGGGTTTGATCTTATTAAATTGTAATATTAAGCCAATAAGTTAAGATTTAATGATATTGTTATTACTACAAATTTAATTAACTTTATTGTTTGATTTAAATATATACTAAAATAAATTTATATTAAAGTGTGAAAACTTTGTTTAGAGTAAATTATAATAAGTTAGTCATATTATAGGTTTGGTTCTTGTTATTTAAATAAAAATAGTTATTATTTTATAATACGATGATAGAAATATTAATAATAGAAAAAAAGATGACATAATAAAGTAATTTTATTTTTACTCAATCCAATTATAAGTAAAATATTTTTGTATTTATAAGATATAATTATAACAGTTATTTTGCAATTGATCTGCAGTTAAGTAAGAGGTATGAGATGATATCTGATATGATCTCCATAATATTTTTGTATTTATAAGATATAATTATAACAGTTATTTTGCAATTGATCTGCAGTTAAGTAAGAGGTATGAGATGATATCTGATATGATCTCCATAATATTTTTGTATTTATAAGATATAATTATAACAGTTATTTTGCAATTGATCTGCAGTTAAGTAAGAGGTATGAGATGATATCTGATATGATCTCCATAATATTGTAGTTGAAGAAAGAGATGGATGAAGGGATGAATGAAGTGTGTATTCACTTCTTGATGAGATAATATTTGCTAACACAATGAAAGCCCCTTGTTCACGCTACTTAATCAACTAATTGATCCTGAAAATGAATAAAAAAATCTCTAGTTTCTTAGAGAGTAAAATATGAACAAGAAAAGTCTCCATATTATATGGTTTTGTATTTCTTATTCTTAACTTTTAATCAACATCTCTATGTGTTATTTATAATAAATGTATAAGGCTAAAGGCAGGCATTATATTACATTAATAATCTTAATGATGTGTTTATTGAACAAAAAAAAATTTAATGATATGTTTGGATTGAGCTGTTTGAAAGGAATTGGAGGCTACACGAATCAATTGTTTGATAATATAAAATAGAGTAGTTTGTAGAGGTGGAGAATCATCTCTAAACCCCTTCAAATTACTATATTTACATTATTACTCAATACTACACTTTTAAGTTGTGTTTGGATTCATGGTTTATAATAATTTGCATGGGAAATGATTTGTAGTGGTTGAGAAATTATCACTTATTTGGTAAAAAAATCAAAGTGATTAAAGTGGTAGATAACTATATTTACACTATTTCACAATAACTCTATTTTAAAGGTATTTAGAGTAAATGAGTCATTTATTAATTAAATTATTTAAATACACTTATTATTATTTATATTATTTTTTATTTTCTTATTTATTTAATTTTTATATACTTTAAATAAATTTATATTTTAATAATATATTATATAAAATTATATAATATAAATATATAATAAAAATATTATACATAAAAAATTAACTATAAAATATATTTAATATAATTTAATTATATATATACTAACTAATAAATACATTGGACTAGTGGAATCCCACTTTTAAGCTATAATGAATTCTTTTAGACCTAATACTCCCCTAGTATATGTTCATTGTAATGTTAGGTAGAGTATACAGCTCAACTACAGGCGCTCTGTGTCTCTCCACTTGTCTTTGTTTAGTCTGATTGAGAGCAGCCATTATTGACTGGGTAGTTGCTCGATAGATTGAGGATGTTATAAATAAGAGATAAAGAGATTTATGGTGTGAAGGGAGTGAGCACCAACCACAGCATACATCAAGCAATATATTTGAATAGTCTAGAGGCGGATTGGGTTGATCATTGCGGTTTGCGGTACCTATGGACCACGTTGAGCATATTGATGTTCGTCAGTCCGTAACAAACGGCCTCGAACTCTCAAAAGACCAGACCACCGCCTGTCTCGAGGCTCTACAGGTACTCGGCTGCTTCACATTGCCGGTTATGCTGAAAGCTGCCATGGATCTCGACTTGTTCGAGATCATCTCGAGGGCCGGTAGTACTGCAGGAGTTTCGGCCGTCGAGATCATTTCCGAGCTTCGGGAGGAGTCCCAGCCGGGAGCAGCGGCAAGGCTGGACAGGATGCTTTGCTTCCTTGCCAGCCACGGCCTCCTCAAGTGTTCTCTTCGGGCGTCTGCCAGCAGAGGCGGAGATCACCCTCAGGTGGGCGGCAGCGCCGAGAGGATCTACTCGCTCACTCCCTCCTCCGAGTACTTCGTTGACAGGGACAAGGGGGTGTCACTTGCGCCCATACTAGCCTTATCTTTCCATCCAGCTAACATGAAATTTTGGTAATACACATTATTACATTCATCTCTTTTCCTATTATACAAATCATACATCTCACCCAAATCAGACGTATCAATTGATAGATTATGACCACAGTTTTCACTAAAGTCTTATACAAACTATTCTGTCAAAACCCTAATTTCATATGGACTTTGCTTTATCTGTCCCAATTGTCATATATAGTTCCAAATATGTATACATTTAGCATGAACAAATTGCGTTATATGATAGGTCCTTTGGGAAGACTGCTATACTGGATGGAGTTAGCCCCTTCGAGAAAGCAAACGGGCTGCCCCTGTTTCAGTACGGGAGCGTCCTCCCGAGCTTCAACTACATATTCAACAGGGCCATGGTGGCCATGTCCACGGTGGAGATGGAAGAGATCCTCAAAGTGTACCGAGGGTTCCAGGGCCTGAAGTCGCTGGTTGATGTGGCAGGCGGCACTGGCAAGTGCCTCAGCATGGTCGTCTCCAAGCACCCTTCCATTAAAGGCATTAACTTCGACCTTCCTCATGTTGTGGGAGAAGCTCCTTCCTATCCAGGTAGTAAAGTAAACTGTCTTTCATTATTAGGTACATCAAATCAAATACCCAAGCTCCAACTGTGTAGCATGATAAAAAATAATTTTTAATATAATTTTATTCTTGTTAAAATTTGGTATAAAATTAAAATTCATACATCAAAATTGGAGTTACCCATGGGAGGAGAATAGGGGTAAATTTTTTAAAACTAAATTGATAAAAATAATTACCAGAAAAAAATTAAAATTAATATTTTTAATAAATTATATTATATATAAAATTAAAAAGTTTTAATTATAATATTTTTTTAAATAAAATTGAAAATTTTTAATTATAATAAATTGTTTCTATACATAATATAATATGTACATACAATTATATTTTTTTACTTATAAAAAATATTTACTATATTATTAATTGATATATTATATTAAACAATTTAATTTCCATAAATTAATTTTATTTAAAATTTTAATATACGTAAAATTAATAAAAATAGTTATACTAAATTATTTTTTATAGATAGATATTATTGTAAATAAAATAATTTGTACATAAAATTATATTTTTTAATTATAGAATATATATTATACCCATTTTGATATATTATATTATATGATATATAATTATTTTAAATTATTTAATTTAAATAAATCTATTTACTACACTAAAATTACTATTTTATATAAAATTATAAAATTAGTCGTTATAAATTAGTAAATTATTTATTGTAAATAAATTACTATTTATTAAAATTCTATATAAAAATTATTTTTTTCATAAAATTTATTAATGTAAACTTTAATAGATGGTAATAAAGTTAGATATATAAAATTATATTATAAAAATATAAAAGTATACTCCATTGTTTGTAATTGATTCTAACACTATAAGTTATACGAGAAGCTGAATACAGGCCCAACAACTAGAGCATCAGTTATTGATGCTGTCTTTTGTCACCCATCCCTTATTCACCTTGTCTTTTGTCACTGACACATTTTTTAGTCATTAGTACCTTTCTTTCCCATGTCATGCAAAATGTCCAACTAGTCAAATGTTTAGTTCCATTATAGTAATAAATTCCAATGGTTACACCATCTTGAAATATACTTTTGTATTAAAAATGAATTGACATAATAAATGTTAATCTTTAAAGATATTTTATTGACGAAATGGCAGTGACTTATTGATATGGCATAATCAAATATCATATCATATAATCCTATTTAATGGTGGTTTGAGGGGACAACAACCAAAAGTTTAATACCCATTAATGGCATTTTGAAATTGTAAATGTTCGAGTGTAATATCCACTAAACATGAGACACTGTAAAAAGTCTTGCTGCAAAATTTCTATTCAGGTGTGGAGCATGTTGGAGGGGATATGTTTGTGGGCGTTCCGCAAGGAGAAGCAATCATGATTAAGGTGCATATACTTTTCATTCAAGTGACCAACACATGCACATATATATATATATTAATACATATACATATATATATATATATATATATATATATGCAGGAGACTCTTCATGACTGGGACGACGGGTGCTGCATCCAATTGTTGAAGAACTGCTACGAGGCTCTACCGGCGAAGGGGAAGGTGATCGCCATCAACATTCTGATGCCGGAAGTGCCGGATTCGAGCGCGGCTTCCAAATATATCACCGAGATGGACATCGGCATGCTGATGTTGTTCCACAGCCAAGAGAGGACAATCAAGCAGTACGAAGCCTTATCCGTGGCTTCTGGTTTCTCCGAGTTTCGAGTCTCCGACAAGATCGCCCAGTCAGTGTGGACCGTCATGGAGTTCTGCAAATGATGCATGAACATCTCCCAGTCAATATACATATATAATATATATATATATAATATATATATATATATATTATATTTTAGTACTTGATGTGTGTGTTGCATTTTACCCAAAAAATAAGTGCATGTTGTTGGGTTGGTATCACCATGTGGACTATATGTAAGAGAGACTATTTCTTTATACAGTAAAAGATCATACATATTATTAGCTTAAATAAAAATAAATATTTTTATCTAATATCAAATAAAACTATAATATTTTCTATTTTTCTCAAATATATACTATAATATTTATCTTATATTATCTTCCTATATGGAAATAAGTGTATTTATAATATAACAAATTTGAATTTATAATGTATAATCCTATCTGAGTTATTATAAAAGTATTAATGTAACATTGGAGTTATTATGAGAATTTATAGTCTTATTTAAGTGGAAAGTAAATAATATAATTTTATTTAAAATTAGATGCTAAACTTGTGCCTCATACCATGAATAATATATAAAATAGTCTCTTGGCCAAGGCAAGTTCCAATCATGCGCCTCTCACCAAATTGATCCATACAACCAAACACCATAAAATAGTGCTTATAATAATACTCATTGGGTTTGATCTTGTTAAATTGTATAATTAAGCCAATTTAATTATACACAATTATAGTGTTATTACTACAAATTTAATTAAATTTATTGTTTAATTTAATATATACTAAAATAAATTAATATTAAAGTGTGAAAACTCTGTTTAGAGTAAATTATAATGAGTTAGTCATATTATACATTTGGTTCTTGTTATTTAAATAAAAATAGTTATTATTTTAGAAAAAAAACATGAAAATCATATATATTTTGAATATTATTTCATTTTTTATTATTTTTATAAGTTATTTATTATATTTTTATCGGAAGAAGATATTTGTCAAATTTTCGTTGAAAAATTATAACAAATTAGTGTATAACATGTGATATGTCTTATTAATTAAAAATTATGGAATAAAGATATAACTTATAATTTATTTTTTTAGAAAAAAACATCAAAGTTCAAGAAATAAAAACTTTTTTTTGTGTGAAATACACCAATATTGAAGAAGTATAAAAATAAATTTTAATAATATATAAAATGGTTTAAAAAATATTTTTAATTAATTATAAGATTTTACTTGTAATTCACTTATAAACGAAGGTGGTGGGTAGGACCAACACAATAATTTTATATATACTAACCCAATTCAATTGTATAATTAGCTTGTTTAGGGTAAGAAATCTTTCTTGTTTGATTGAATGAGGCTACTCCATAAGAACTAGTCTGCTCTAAAAATTAAATAATATATTTTTAATGACTTGATTACCATTTGTCTTAATTATTAATTATGTATTAAGATGGAAATAATTTATTTTATAGTTTATAATTATCCAATAAATGTAATATTTTACTCAAAATAGAAGTTAACATTTTAACTGAAATGAAAAGTGATTATTTTATATGAGCAAAAAAAAAAAGAAAATTGATTATTTTATTAGAATATTTTATATAACTTCACCATATATAAACATATATTTTATAATTTAAAATTATTTATCAAAAAATTATTATATGAATTTATGTAACTAACTACATTATAAACCAATAATTATTATTGGATAATAAAATTATAATTTGAATTTTGGCAATTAATTTAAAATGATATAAAATTTGGTTACAATTGTAATAAAGTTGAGTATTCAACTAGCAGCTAAGAATGAAGATTAATATAATTTTCTTATATAAAGCCACATTTTCAGCTAAGTAATGAATAAAACCTCTATATCCAAATGACATTATGGTTTAATATCCTATAAAAAAATTAAAATAAAGGAGAAATACTTTCTATGTGTATTTATCATAATAAGAATCCTTAGACTAAGCTAAAAGAACCATAAGGGAGAGAAAAAGTTCCAAAATAGATAAAAAAAAAACTATACCAATGATTTTGTCTCACTAAAGTAGCAAGTAGATTTAAAAGGAATAGATTTCGAAGGATAAGGGCTGTGACATATTAAGTGAGAAATTCTGGAATTCAAACAAAAGTAGTGGCACCAACAAATAACATTGATAATGAAAGCAATCCATTAGGGATAACAAAAAAGTTGGATATAAGCCTACAATGATAAATATTGTTACTTCATAGGGTTAGAATGAGACAAGTAGAAAACTTGAACAAAAGTTTAAAATTGTAAATTATTACGGTAAGGGATAACTAACAAGTAAATAGGGATAATTGTGAAATAGTTACAAACCAGGCAACTAAACTAAAACAATAAAAATTCCTAATTAAAGAGTATGAATATGAGTAGACCAACTGTTAAGGTGAGAAATAATAAAAAATTCAATAATTGGAGCCAGGAGAGAATCAACCGAGAAAATGGTTAAATATATACAAACAAGAAATCCTTAAATTGCTTAATAGAAAGCCATGATACATACACAAATACACTTGTTGAATAAGAGTAACTCATGTGAAGTTAACAAAAAGAGTAATTATTATAGTTTGCTTGAAGTAGGCATGTTAAAAATATCCTAGACCCGAACCCGACACGAAGTTTTCGAGTCTAAACGGGTCTAATTTCGTGTTTGGGTTTAGAGTTTGGACCCGAATCTCATAAAAAATTTGGGTCTCGGATCCAAAACTGGATCCGAGTGGGGTTCTGGACCGGAAATGGGTCCTTTCTATTAAAAATTAAAAATGCTGCAAAAGAAAGGTCTAGAACTTCTCTAAAAGACGGAATGACAGCATGTAGGAGGGCTGTTGAGTGGGACGATCCGTCAGGAAAGACAGCCAATCACGGGTTGTCATGGGGTACTTTCGCACGTCCGGATCTAGATCATCTTCAATCTTAGGCTGATAAACGATACAAAATAAAAAGTGCATGATTCCGTAAATAAATAATGATTAATAAAATTATATGAAATATTTAGTTTAATGTTTCTTTTCAGCGGACGTGGTATGGATTCGTCATTTTTTCTATTTAGTGTCGCATATCTTTTACTGAAACATTTACCGAAGAAACAGAAGCCCTTTTGCTTTCGCCGTTGGTGTTTTTTCCGATCTCTGTGCATTTCACCGCTCCACCGGAAATTTCCTCTGCCTTGTGCCTATATGACATGACCACCAATAGAAATACTCCAATAGTCGGAACAAGTTTATAGGACCCCTTTCTGTAGTCTTAGTAAAAGGGGAACATCCTGTACTTTAACCAGAGACCTCGCCCTCCACAGTAAATTTCCTCTGCCTTGTACCTATATAATATGACCGATCAATAGAAATACTACAATAGTCGGAACAAGTTGATAGGACCCCTTTCTGTAGTCTTAGTAAGAGGGGAACTTCGCCCGTGAAGTAAATCAGACATTTCTGGAACAACTCTGTGACAAATAGTCAATTTGGAAAGAACCTACCCGCGCACTGAGTGCGCTCGTATAGAGTACAGCTACGACGAGATCCGATCACAATTAATTAATGACTTAGTGGTGTATTCTCGTGTTTCTATTTGAAGATCCTACATACTAATTATAACAACAGAAGCAGAAGCCTCACCAGTTGAGCTGGAGTAATGGAGGATAAGTCAGAACCCACAAAGTGATTCAACAGCAAAAGCAAACCGAACCCATATCCAATATATTTCGATAAGTAGGATTCATCAAACTCAGGTATGCCTGCATGATGACACATATATATTCAGATGTAAACAAACAATCATGAACCTAAGAAAGGCTAGTAGAAGTGGCAAATCAAAGGCTAACTAATTTTAAACTATGTACATGTCAATAATTATAATTGCATTATCTAAATCTCTAATATTTGACATCTGAACAGGAAATAAGCAGGATTGCTTATGCCGGAGAGATTGAACTGACCCTGCCGCTGGCCGTTCCACTGAGAATCGTCCATTAGAGCTAAGGTGGTTGCAGTTCTAACTCTTCTTCTCCCTCGATATATAGATGGGTCAAGGGATATCACCTGAATGGATGTAATAACAGTGAAAGAAAGCGACACCAAGTTCAATTTCTTCTTCCCCGCCTGCAACAAACAGTAGAAAGATCTCTTACTAGAGGATCCAAGAAATTGATCAGCTCATCATTACAGGCAAAGAAAATGTCGGCTGATGTCATTATTCCAGTTTTGCATACTGCACTTCTAGGATTCTTCAGGGCTTTCACTAAAAGAGTGATCACATCTTCCCTGGAGGGCAATATGTTGAAAACATTAAGGAGATAATATAAATGGCTCTGGCAGATGCCTGAGCAATATGCTAAGCTAATACTAGCAGAGCAATATGCAGACAAGTGCTGGGAAGGGCTTACACCATATTGAGCATGACTTCCTTGCGAAACAGTGCTAATCGTCGAATATTGTTCAATGTATCACACACCAGAAGCCAGTCTTTAGACTCCAGTCCAGCTAAGACTGCCTGAAATATGGAGGAAAGGTAAGGTGTTCTATAATTATTAGCTGAAACTTATTTTCTCCAGAAAATTTCTCCATCCTATGGAATGGAAGCTCTACCATGCTAAATGTAAAGTCACATTTTTCTAGCAAGAAAGCTGAATCATCATCTGAAGGTTATCTCATACCTTAAGGGCTGCATCAGCGTCTTCCACATCACTCAACTTCTCAGATTCAATATATTCAATTTCTGAAGTCCCAACCTCTCCAACACCATTAGTCAGCTCATTTCCAATAGCAGGGTTTGGGACCACAACAGCGGAACTTTTTCTCTGACATTCTTCAAGTTTTGGAGTAGCATTATCAATAGATTTTTCCACAAGAGTTCCATTTTCAGGACTTTCAATTTTTCTTTCAGATCCAAGCAGCATGTTGTGATATTTCAGAGCCTGCTCAGACATTCTGCAACTTTAGCCTGTGGGCAAGATGAGTCGGAATAATTTATGCAACAGACTAAAGCACGTTAATGTTTTCTACAAATCGAATAAAAACTAAATGAGATCAATGTTTATGGCCTAAATTAAAGCATTCTATAGCCTTAAGATCAAAATTTAGATGCCTAGCAAAGGTAAGTTCAAGAACAGCTACTCTGTGCTTATTATTTCATGAAGTATAAAGAATCTAGCATAGGGCCTCGGACAATTGATCTATCTTACCTAGGCCTGAAAAAATTCAGAAAAGAGCAATATATTTTTCAGCAGCCCTACACAATTTCTTTTCAGATTGAACACGCAGACCATATCCATTCCTAATTTCTCCCTATACAGTTGGCATATATGACATATACAGATTTTAAGTCACAAATTAATCCAGACTTTATTATCTACACGTGTTACTTCTTCTCATACTAAAGCTTGAACTTGGTCAAATATTCATGAACATGCATTACAGATTTCTCCATAAACACGCAACCAGATGATGTTCCAGTATATACCCTGCCATTACTATCACTTATATTCATGATCTTAAACAGTTGAAAACTTAAAAGTTTTCTCATTGAATGAGTTATCTCCCCGTATCTCCTAGAAGGGAAATCTACTGAAACCTATTTCTCTGAACAAACATGCAAGGAGAAAATCTCAGTTGGCAATGGTAATGATCGCATTTCAGAGACTACACAAGCATATCAATTCCATAATCTTCCGCCTAGCCACTGGTCAATACAACTATCATCTCCAGTATCTCCTCCGGGCATAACAGGCTAAAACTAATCATATACTGGTCAATATCCTCTTAATATTTATCGATTAGATTCAAAACTGTTCCTTCATTCCCAGATCAGGTACTTGATGTCCTCCACCAAATTGTGGTGATGCTGATGTTTGAGACTTAGGGGGAAAGTACAAATGAATGAATCAGTTTCCAACTTAAATTAATATAGACAGATAATAACTACCGGATAGTACCTCAGATGTCAAAAAGGAATTCACCCCAAAGTGATTGAATTACAGGTGATTTCACAAGCATCCGAAATTCCACTAAAACGGCCTCTAATATGATAACAGTTAGATCGCAACCTCGGATACTACATCAAATTCTATGTTTGAATCATTTCACCGAGAATGGCAGCGGAAATCTACAATTCTAAGGCATTAATGCAGAGACTTCCAATCAAGTAAAGTGGAAAAAACTGCAGCAGGGGTGCAGAGTAACGTGTCATACAGCAAGCTCTCGCGTCACATTCATGGTCATCAGACACTGATTCAAGCCCTACGGCTAGATGAGTTCTTCCATTCCAAACTACAACCAATCTTCCATTCCAAACTACAACCAATTCCACGCACAGAGGAATAGAAAAGATGAAATTCTACCATGCGTAGATGGACAGATTCAGTGAACGATGCATGCATTCAGGATGAATAGAGAGAGACGGAGAGTAGAAAAGTACAGTGAAATTCAGTCTGGAGGCCGATGAAAAAGAAGAAGATGAGATCGAGAAGCACAAAAGGACCTTCTGCCACGTAGTCTCCTGCTGCTCTCTCCGTTCTTCGTCTGACCAAATATGACAGACTTTTTAGGGTCTCAAATATATTTATTTCAGCCTCTGGTCTTGTCTAAGCCAGAGGAGGGGAGACTAGAGAGAGTAAATGAGACGCCGTCGTTTTAGTTGGGCGCAACTTCATGTGAACTCTCTAATTTTTAGTGGATCAACTGCACTTCATAAAGGGAAAATGGTGAATTTTATTTCTACCAAAAAAAGTATTGGTGAATTTTAATTTATGGCCATCCTTTTTTTCTTATTTTCATCGATAATTGTGGCTACTCAAAACCACACCACGTATTTGCCATCTGTTCCTCCCATTAATTACGATGATGCCACCCGATATTTAATTTATGGCTATTATTTTCTTTTTTTACAAGTAATTTATGAGATTGTTGTAGATTGGTGTTTGAATGTAAAAGGAATAAAACTTAAATATACTTAAAACTCTAAACTAGTAAGTCATGTTTATTATTTTTTTTATAAATTTATAATGTTTTTATTATATTTAAAATATAATCATTATAATAGGATTGAGATTGGAAATATATTTATCAGTTATAATTATTACTCTCAATAATTATTTAAAAGATAAGTATGAATATTCCTATTACAAATAAAAAAATAACAAAACATAATTTAGTAATTCCCACGGGCCACTTGAGTTTGTTAGTATTGCTTTGCTACTCATCATATATGATCATAATCACTCATGCTAACCCTTAAATTAGTCGTGTAAGAATTGATCATTGTTGATGGTAAATGCATAATTTCCAATTCTTAATAAGTCCTAACAAGTCCAAAATAAATATATGCGAATTGGGTAGCTTGTTATGGCTCCAAGTATTGATGAACATAAGGGCACTTGACCTGACAACACTACACTGGTAAGATGTTAATGCAACAAACTTACATCAAATTAATATACCCTTCATCATGATCACCCTCTTGTCTTCTTGGGGCACTAAGTTCACTCCAGCCGCATTTTGATTTTGCCTCACAAAGTTGATCGAAAGTCAATTTTCTCTCATGGGAGCGTCACTCAATTTCTCATGCACCAAATCCCACCAGGAAGTTGATTAGTTCATCCATGCATCTTTATATGCCAAATGCTTGAGGCACACGGTGCGCATTAATAATGGAGATGGAGGTAGAGTCAGTTGGTGAAACTTTGAATTTTTCACCCTCATTAAGGCAACTTTCTTCGTGCAAGGAAAGTTCTGCTTAGCATGAACTAAGAAGCATGCCTTATTTAGTACCCACTTGGAATTGACATAATCTAAGGTAAAAGTCTAGTTTTACTCTCCTTAGCTAGAGACACCTGCAGGAAGATCATAATGATGCATCTATCTTTCTAGGGTTTGGACAGCAACGCTGGAGAGGCAGACCATTGACTAAAGAACTTTGCCCTTTGGACGTTATACTATTAAATGCTGCATCAGGTGGATGCACTGCAGTAGCCATTTTACCAAGCTAAGTAAAAAGGCAATGCTGTAAATTCTCTTTGCTACAGCTTCCCTTTACGCTAAAACACACAAGCCCTTGATTATTGGGCATGGATGAGTCCAGTGACCAGGGAAAGGCAGCTTCCATTGCCGCTGGGACGGTCAGGTTAGTTAGGGTGGTGCTGATGAAGCATCTGGAAAAAAGGGGTCACACATGGGAGCTCGGCGATGGCCCGTCATCGTCGGCATACTCTTGGTGGGGATTGAAGGTGAACAACTTCAACCAATTCCAAATGGGAGGCGACGGTGAACCCATCCAGCAGCAGAAGAAGGATGCCCAGTTCATAGGCTTTCTTGGTGTCGGAGTATGATGGATCATAATGGCTAGTATTTGGCTTGCTTGACTTGATGATCTTATCCATTGTCCTAAAGGAGACCAATGCCTCTACTTTGTCGATTATGATGTTTAGTAGGACTAATATGCAATTAGTTCGTGGTACTAATTCCCTCATGTGAATCCTGAGTTCTTTTCTCGAGTATATTTATACATTATTTGATTAGTTCTGATACCTGAAATTATTGATGTGGGAGGGACAACAAATACACTGCAACCACCTTTTAGCTTATGGTGGTTCAAACTTCATCCTCACTTCATAGTCAACAGGATATGGGCATGGACAAGAGTAGAGAGTTGAACATAAAACTATTTATTTCAGAACACACGCAAGTTTTAGACAAATGAAGCACAGGGAAGGGTAGATGGGGGTTGGTGACTGGTGAGGGAGAGCTTCGATTATTGATAGTGGGCCCTACTTGGGCTTAGAGCCCGATTTTGAAATGAGCCCCGAAGTAAAGATGCACGTCCAACCCAAATTACAGAAAAGTTGACCCTACGTCAATCCAATCCGATCCAAAGTCATTCGTGCTCATTAAATATTTTAATGGGTTAAAATGCATCGGCGGAAGTCGATGCCCTGTCATCGGTTTCCCGCGAAATTCTCAAATATTTATGAAGCGCTTCTCTCCAATTGCTCCACTAGCCATCTCTTTCTACTTGAAGTTTTGATTTGTCCTCCTTCCTCCTCCCATCTCCTCTTGCTCTTTCACGGCCACGAATCGAGATCCCAAACTGAACAGCGACCGTGCTGGAGGGAGTTAATCCAGCCACCGCCTCTCTCCTCCCCCAACCGTTGACGGAAATCCTTTTGCCATGGAAGATGAATAGGTTAATCCCCACCTCAACGTTGAATTCATTCGTATACTTAATTATTTTGTTTCGAGTATTTTGTTTATATTAGTATTATTCTCCTCGTTATTATTTACTTGTAAGTTAATTAAATATTTTATAAGGAGAGAATTAACTCACAACTTAATAGTATAAAAACTACCAATAAAGTAATTTATAATATTGATAGTATTGTAAGTAAAGAAAAGATTTATACTAATATTCTAACACAATTGTTGGACGGGTAGGTGTCACTTTGTACAATGGATGAGTACAATTTTCTTAACTAACTGATTAATGTCCCCCTACCTTTGTACGAAAGATTAGTACAATTTTCCGAACTAAACACCAAAAGTTATTGGATGTATACATATTATTTGAACCAAATTCTCTTTAAACTGTGTGGGTACTTTTTATAAATGATGGAAGGGTATCTATTATCTGAACTAAAGTCCAATCCTATTGTGTTGGTACTTTCTACATATGATGGACGGGTACACTTCTCCAAGCTAAATGCTCGGGATTGTTGGATGGTATTATCATTCATATCAACTCTTTTTCTAACCATCAATAAGTGTTGAGGATGACACATAACTTGCTATACACATAAAAATTTCTTATTGAGTTAATCCTTGCTGTAAATTAATAAATATTAAGAAATATTTATAAGTATTTTACTAGTGTACACCCTGATTTTTAAAATTATTTGATTTTGATTTTATTCCTAATATAGAATGCAATTGATTCATATTATTAAATGCATAATTAAGCATTGATGAAATTGGTCTAATTGGACTAGAAGTCAAAAATCCCGCTCACCATTATTATTGGGACTCGTTTGTCCGAACTCTATTTTTCTTTATCTTGTAACTATGGATTTATATATGATTGGCCTCCATAGTTTCTTTACATAATCATATTATATTATCCAATGTCAGTTTACATCTTATCTCTGTAATCATATACAATCCCATAATGTTCTACAATTATGGTTCTCACCCTTGAAATTGATTATTTCGACCAACATGTCGATGAACCATCAAACCTAATAGCTCTAATCTATCATTTCAACTTCAAATATCACATTTTAAAGCTACATTGGTATTATTTACTAAAATGTCAGAATTTCTAAGTTCACCACTTAAATAACTCAACTTTTTCAAAGTTTACATTTTAGTTATTATATTGAAAAAATTTATAATTTTTCCCAAAATCATCAAAAGTTCATCATTTTGGACTTTAAACTTTCCAAGTTTCTCATTTAGATCTAAAAACTTATTTAAACTCATTTGGATTCCAAAATGTATTAATTATATTTTGATCCATAAAAGGGTCCACGAGACCACCTAAGGAGTTACTGCTCACCAAGTCTAAGAAATCACAAACTTGTGGGACCAAATGAAGGTCCCGGATGACTAAAGTTAAAGACCAAAATCGATAGTGAACATGGGTTAAATAAACGGACCCAACAACAATTCATGTGGAATCATGAGATGATCCTTAGAGAAGATTGCATATAGGGACGACAAGTAAAGGCTAAACCTTATGAATAATCATATGAGTGAGACAGTCTAGTGAGGATCGGACTTCCAAGGGGTCATTGTATGCAACAATGATTAAACCCCAAATGAATATGAAATTGAGACTATCGAGGGAAGATCATGCTTCGAGAATGAACTCGGCATACGTGCTAAATACCTACGATAATCATGTGGGCGAGACAGTCCAGTGAGGACCGGACTCCCAAGGGACCATTGCTTGTGACAATGGTAAAATTCCCTAAATGAACACAAAATAGAGACGGTTAAGTAAACACCTTGCTCCGAGAATAAATACGGCAGATAGGTTGGAAACATGGAGGCAGGACATGAGAGTCTGTAATTGTTGTGAAATACTTTATATTAATGTATAGAATTTGTATGATAGTAGATATAAGGGGGATTTATTACATACACGGTTGTAAAATAATGGAGCCAATACCTTTTACCGAGAGTTTATAAAGGGATATATTGTCTGATTTAAATAAATAGTGTGTAGTTATAATCTAATGAGTTAATATTTGTACTAACACAATGAAAACTCCTTGATCACATTACTCAATCAATTAATTAATACTTAAAATGGATGAAGAAATCACTAGTTTTTTAGAGAGTAATTGAAAACATCCCATTAATATGATTTTGTATTTATTATTTTGTTTAAATTGAGTGATTTTTATGGATTTGTAATGGGAGTAGTTTTGAGTGGTGTAATAATACTTTATTTGAAAAAAAAATGGGGGTTTGGATAGGGTAGGATCAACTCTAAATCTCTACTTTTACACTCCAACAAGTATTTGAAAAGATTGTATTATTTAATACTTAAATTATTTTAATACTCTTATTTATTATTTATAATATTATTTATTTATTTTTATTATTATATATTTTAAATAAATTTATATATTAATAATATTTTATATAAAATTATATATTATAAATATTATATATTAAACATTATTGGTACAAACTATATTTAATATAATTTAATTATATATATAGTAACTAATAAATAATCTAATTTAATTAAAATTATAAATTTATATTTCTAATTTATTTATTAATAATAATTTTTATCATTTCACTTTAATCTAAACAATATATTATTACAAAATTTTAACACTTTCAAATATATCATTTTACTTAAACACTTAACAAATAAGAACATCTAACCTCCCATCATTACAATTCCATTCAAACATATTCTTAATCTACATTTATATGTGTTATTTATGATAAATGCGCCCACCTATCTCAATGGACGCTTTATAAATGTTAATTAATTATTTTACATTAATAATATTAAAAGAAATAAGAATTGAAACTTAAAAATTTTTAAATTTAAATGAAAATGAATATATCATTATCAAGTATGATTGATGTCAAATAATAAAAAAAATAAAAGGGCAAGGTCGCACCCGGTGAAGTATTATCCTATACATAAAGTACACACTTCTAATTTTTTTCACGAGAAAGAAAAAAACAATTAATTTATATGGAATTAATTATTTATTGGTTTAACACCATATTTTCCACATTTTTTAATACAAATAATAACACCATTCCCTTTAATTTCAACCCTAGCCCTATTATCCTATCCATAAAGTATATACTTCTTAAGTAGTTGCTAGGAAAAAAAAAATGAAACCAGTGATATGGAAGCCTTTTCTGCCTACCCTCACATGCAAATTTCTTTAACCTTAATTATTCCACTTGGCCACTGACAATATATTTATATGGCATTGAGTGTCAAGGTGCGTGTTAGAAATGGCATGTCCAGCAAGGACAAGAGGGTGGGGGAAAGGTATTTATGCTTAATTTAGTCTGCCAGCAGGCGCCAGTCCTGTTTTCCTGCCGAATAAAATAGCATTGAACTCGTGAAATCCCACTTTTATGCTATAATGAATTCTTTTATACCAAATACTTTCCTAGTATATGTTCATTGTAATGTTAGGTTAGAGTATACAGCTCAACTACAGGTATTCTCTTGGTTGACATTGTAATGTTAGGTTAGAGTATACAGCTCAACTACAGGTATTCTCTTGGTTGACATTGTAATGTTAGGTTAGAGTATACAGCTCAACTACAGGTATTCTCTCCGTTTACACTATCTCTCTCCACATGTCTTTGTTTTACTATAATTCTGATGGAGAGTAGCTTGACCAGGTAGAGATTGAGGATGTTATAAATAAGAGATGTATAGTTTGGAGGCAGTGAGCACTAACCACGGCATACAACAAGCAATATATTTGAATATTGGAGAGGGGGATGGGCTTGATCACTGCAGTGAGCGTGACTATGGACCACGATGAGAACACTGATGTTCGGCAATCCGTAACAAAGGACCTCCAACTCTCAAAAGACCAGACCACTGGCTGCCTCAAGGCTCTAGAGGTGATCGACTCCTTCGTATTGCCAATGATGCTGAAAGCTGCCGTGGAACTTGACTTGTTCGAGATCATCTCGAGGGCCGGTAGTACTGCAGGAGTTTCGGCCGTCGAGATCATTTCCGAGCTTCGGGAGGAGTCCCAGCCGGGAGCAGCGGCGAGGCTCGACAGGATGCTTTGCCTTCTGACCAGCCACGGCCTCCTCAAGTGTTCTCTTCGGGCGGGCGGCAGCGCCGAGAGGATCTACGCCCTCACACCCACCTCCGACTACTTCGTTCACAGGGAAAAGGGGACGTCCCTTGCGCCCATACTAGGCTTCTCTTACAATCCAGCTAATACGGCGCTTTGGTAGTACACATTCTTAGATTCATCTCTTTCCTATTTCTGGAAGATCTATATTCGACACAAAAGTGTTAACGTGAACAAATTGCGTTATATGATAGGCCGCTTGGGAAGACAGCTATACTGGATGGGGTTAACCCCTTCGAGGAAGCAAACGGGATGCCGATATTTCAGTACGGGGCCACCGTCCCCAGCTTCAACGACATATTCAACAGGACCATGGTGGCCTTGTCCACGGTGGAGATGGAAGAGATCCTCAAAGTGTACCGAGGGTTCCAGGGCTTGAACTCGCTAGTGGACGTGGCCGGTGGCACTGGCCAGTGCCTCAGCATGATCATTTCCAAGTACCCTTCCATTAAAGGCATTAACTTCGACCTTCCTCATGTTGTCAGACAGGCTCCTTCCTATCCAGGCGTCGAGCATGTTGAAGGGGATATGTTTGTGGGCATTCCGCAAGGAGAAGCAATCATGATTAAGGTGTGTATACTTTTCATTCAAATGTCAAACACATGAAAATATATAAAATAACTTTATATATGCAGGAGATACTTCATGACTGGAACGACGAATGCTGCATCCAACTGTTGAAGAACTGCTACGAGGCTCTACCGGCGAAGGGGAAGGTGATCGCCATCAACACCGTGATGCCGGAAGTGCCGGATTCTAGCACGGCATCTAAATATATCACCAGGATGGACATCCGCATGCTGATGCTGGTCCAGAGCCATGAGAGGACGGTGAAGCAGTACGGAGATTTATCTGCGGCGTCCGGTTTCTCAGAGTTTCGAGTCTACCACAAGATCGCCCCGTCAGTGTGGAGCGTCGTGGAGTTCTGCAAATGATGCATATGAGCATCTCCCATTCAATATATATACATATATATATGCAATGGCCATTCCATCGTCTCCCTATATAAAATAAAGTTTTTTATGACTACCTTTCACCGTCCGTTTGAGACGTCTCTCTTCTTTATATGTATTATATTTGCTCTACATTGGGGATAAGTGCGTGTTGTGTTAGTGTCGACTATTTATAAGAGACGAGTTAATTGATTATTCAATATTTAAAAATAATTTATTTTAATAGTATATTAGTGTAATCATTTTTTGTCTACATTACTATCTAATATCTAATATTATATTAAAATCAATGAATTTGTCCTCATTTTTTACCTACAACCTAAAAACTTTAAAAAATACTAAAAAACTTAACTTTAGTTTTGACATAGTATAAAAAAATATTAAATTAGTGTTCGATATGTACCCTTATATAACAAAATAATTATATATTACTAATACTTTATACGTAATATCTTTATCATAATTTGATACTCTTTAGTAAATTTACTAATCAAACTTGCTTAATGTCAGTCTAGGTCTAGTAACAATATTAAAATTTTGTATTATCGGGTTGATTTACTTGGTCATGTTTTACATTTTTATAAAAAGAGTACAGTGAGACTATCATTTTTTTTAAGTGTACTGAGCTATTGGAGCTTGTTTCAATTAATATAGAACGTTATCATTTCATATAGAACATTTTAAGTCATATGCTTTATTTTCATAATTTAATTAGATGCAAAATTGAAAAATCTCCCTTTTTTTTAGCGGTAAACGGTAGAAGTTTTTTATTGTTCCTCTTTTTATTTTTTTATTTTGTTTATTTAAGATGAATTTTTTATTCGTAGAGTAAGAAATAAGAAGAGTTAATAGTATTAATATAATAAAAGAGAACAAGGAAAAAAAATTAAAATTGTAATAATTAATAATTATGATGCATAAATTGTTTTATTATATTAAATTGAAAGGTTGTTTTTTGAACTAACTAGTAAAATCGAAATATATGGTATGAAAAGACCATTCCTAATAAATATAAAAATATATATTCATTTTTGTTTACATATTATTCGCATTATTTAATATAGAATGTTTCTTATTTTCATATATGAATGCTTAAGTTGATAAATATTCCAATTTTTTGAGGCTGATAATTCTAGTAATAAAGTATAATATTCATTTTAGCAACTAGTATAAATACTTTAGTATAATCAATTTTATATTTCTGTTTGTATCATTTTACTATAAGTGTGACTTTATATTTATCAATTTCACCTTTTTATTTAATTTAGTTTTGTATATCTACTTTACTTCAATTGATTTAATTTTTGTTGGTAGATCTCTAAGTTCCCATGTTTCATTTTTTATTATAGATTTAATTTAATAATCCATTGCATTCTCTCCAACATTTATGGATCTTAGCTTCATAGTAATCAATAGGATATGAGTTTCATTTATTCATGACATAGCCTTATCTCCATATTGCAAGTCTTTTAATTATCTTAGAATGTCTAGTTTGAAGTTCCAAGTTTTCTAGGTTATCTGAAGTTGGTGTAGTTTTAGTTTCGTTATTATGTTTAGAGTCACCGTTTTCAATTGTATGATTATCTATGTTTAAGTGTACAAAGTCTTCATTTGCATTGTAAATTACTATTATGTTTTCAATGTTCTTTGTTAGGTTATACCAACTCTAATTTTTATTTTCAACTAATATTACATTTCTACTTATGGCATTTGAAGCACAATGCCAGTCCTCGATGTATATATTGCCTTCCTCTTCCCCGAATTCATCCTCTAGGTATGAATTTTGTATAAGATTACAAGCCCCTTGCATAGTTACTTCTTATATCCTACTTCTTAGTACTCATTTCTAATTGGAGCCATTCATTCCACCTTTTATTTGATGAAGTCCAATTTCCATAAGGACACTTAGAAATTTAAGGTCTACTTTAGCACCTCTTTCCATATCTTACACATCCATCTATGTGGGGTTTCTTTTCAATTTTCATTCCATGACTCATATACCTTAGTCTTATTGGTACTAACCAGTTTTTAGGATGATACCAAACATCCTTTCTCAACCCCGGACTATGACTTAGGTTTGTTAACATAGTCCTAGTTTGTTCCTACTAAACTTGCGGTACTCTTGGCACTTCGCATTAGTACCCCATTTCAATCGTTTATGCTAATGCGATGGTTATCAACTTTTTTCCTTGCTTGGACATGCTTTCTAGATTCTTAAGGTCTTGAGCCTCAATCCCTCGAATTTTCTTGATACATTCACTCATACACAACCATCACACATTCATCCAAACGGGTTTTTATGTACTTTTCCACTTCCTTCATTAGCTTGTTTCAACCATTGATATCATAATATTCTTATATGAGGTATTTTTTTTTTTATGCTTATCTAGTTATAACATGCACTCTCCAATAAGAGTATCACCCCATCAACCCAATTTGTTGTGTGTTCATTGTGACTCTTGCCCTTCCTTCTCCATAGGCCTTGCTTCCTTCCTTTTAGCATTGTCCTTCCTCAACCCTTTTTCCACTAGGGTGATTGACCTTTTATTTTATGTCGGCAATGTCTTACTCACTCTATGTCGAGCATGTTGAGTTTCTTTTTCGCGATCATACGCCTTCTGACACTTCCTTATGCACATTGAACTACTCATAGGGTTCTTCCCTCATTTAGGAAATATCCACTCGTAACTCTATTTATAAAACTCATAACTTGAGCTTTATACTCTTTACTCTAAATGATTTACTACATTCATTCTTTCATGTAGTATGCTACCATAAAGGTTTTTCCGTAATATCCGGTGGACCTTATCTGCATACTTGTTCCATGAGTTTTCTCTTCATATTGGTTTACATTGTTCTGCCACTTACGTATCAATTCTTCCCATAGATACCATCGATCTACCTTAGTACTCACTAGAGCATAGACTTCTATTCAAATTACCCTTAAATGCTCTATTTTTAAAGGACCGTTTCATCAATCCATGGTTCAAGTGAACCTCATGCATTAACCTTTCTAGAATGCATGACTTGGACTAGCGCCCTCATGCTCCATTACCAAAGGTGTTTATTTCCTTGCCCCTTTTTTCGAATGTAGGACAAAGAGCCCACCTAGTCAAAGTTTATGGGAGGTACCTGTTCCAAATATCGGGTCTCTCTTATCATTGAACTTTCTCAGTTGATAAATCCTCACTTGAATCTGAGCAGGTGTAGTAATATACATGGACCACTTCCAATTGTCATACATTTCCCTACTTAGGGTTCATGGTTAGTCCTTCCATAACCTATGGCATGTGTCTCTTGGACTGGCCAAGTTAAGTGCAATCCCATTCAGAGTCCACTAAGGTTACTCTCCTTTTTTTTAATGACGACGTCCAAACCTTATGGCAGCTAGAAGAATTTCCTTCTTCTTCTCACCCACCAGGTGGGGAGCCATGAAATCCTCATTGATTCTCCATTCCAATCGAGTCCAAGAAGGTGTGATTGAAGAGGTGGCTCTTAGGTACTCTCACCAATGACATGCTTGTGCCTTGAGAAAGTACTCGACAATTACAACTGTTTGAGGTTTCTCACATGTTGGGATCAATTATGTGTCTCTTCACTTCCTTGAGCAATCCATGGCTATCATGGTGTTCCTCTTGCCCTTAAGGTTATTGGTTACCAAACTACCTCCAATCTTTTAGATAACTTGGGGCATCAAAACAATTATGATCCCGTTCTATTGCCATGGCTGCTCTCTCTCTAATAGAGCATTCCTAAGGTTCCTCAGTGGTCACCTTCATGGGGTACCCATCCCACATTCACAGATGGTAGCCCAAATACCCTCATAAAATCTTAATAGATCTTGAGGTATTCCAGTTTCATTCGTACTTAGGGAGATTCCTCCATAAGTAATTCACTTTCTTTCTCTAATCTTCTATCCAACTTAGGTTTCATCATAGAGGATTTCCCTATCCTCTTTTTTCACATTTAAAGTGACTGAATACCCTTAAGAGGAATGACTCATATAGGTATGCATGTAGGGTTATTCCTCTATGGAGCTTTAACAACATGCCTCCCTTTACAATAGGAGTTGTAATTCTGATGGACTCCACTCTCGGCTCTCTAAAGGGCTTTCCCCTCAACCGGTATGGCATACCTAACTCTCTCCTAGGTTCATATCCATCATGTTTATATGTAATTGGTACTTTGTGTATCACTTCACAAGTGGAAATACTTTTTTATGTTATATAGGTAATTCAAGTAGTACTTTTCCTCTTCTATTCCACTTTTTAGAGACTAATTTTCAAAAATATCTTTCTTTTGAAAATTGAGCACTAATATCACTAAAGTTATCATGCTATGACCCAATTTCTCAGATTGGGGTGCAAATGCACAATCGTAATGTCCTCTCAGTGCTACTATAGTGGGTAGCTCACTATGGTAGTACTGATAGGCTAAAAGGCTTAGATAATTTATATAGTGAAAATCACTCAGAATTTAAACTTTTTAAAATATCATTTACATCTTAACATGGACCAAAAATAAAATACCGGGAAATGAGTATTTGGTATGAATTCACTTGTTGTATACTCAAGTACTTTGTCTTGAGTCTTTTGCTTGGATTAGTATCGTTCTCCTCGTGATCCTTTCCTTGGGAGTTCCTAAAATATTTTATAGGGAGGGGATGAGCTCACAACTTAGTGAGTGTGAAAAATGCTCATCGAGTCCTTAATGGCCTAGATAGTATCGCAACTCAAACGGCATATCTGGTTTTTACATTCTCTTTCCCTTTTTAATTCTTTCTTTATGAGGTTCATTGCCAAACCGTTCGTTTACATGATAGGAAGATTTATACTTATCCTAATACACAATTTTTGGATGGGTACACGTCACATTTGGACGATGGATGATGGACGAGTACAATCTTTTGAACTAAACACCTGACTAATGTCCTCTTCCATCTAATGGGTATCACCTTTGAACGAAGGACGAGTACAATCTTTTGAACCAAATACCCGAGATCACTGGACGGGTACCTATCATCTGAACTAAAGTCCCCTTCCACTGTGTGGGTACTTCCTATAGACGATGGACCACTTATCATCTGAACCAAAGTCTCATTCCAATGTGTTGGTACTTCCTATAGACGATGGACGGGTGTACTTCTCCGAGCCAAATGTCTGGGATTGTTGGACGAGAACTATCATTCATACCAACTCTCCCTCTAACAATCAATAAGGTATTCAGGATGGCACATTACTTGCTATCCACATAAGAATTTCTTATTGAGTTAACCCATGCAGTAAATCAATAAATACACAAGAAACATTTGAGTATTTTGTCAGGGCCATGCCCTCTTTTTCAAAATCACTTGCTTTTGGTTTTATTCCCAAAATAGAATGCAATTGATTCATAATATCAAATGCATAAGTAAGCATTGATGACATCGGTATAATAGGACTCGAAGTCGGAAATCCAACTCACAGTTATTGTTGGGACTCGTTCGTCACAACTCTATTTTTCCTTAACTCGGAACTATGAATCTACATATGATTGGCCTTCGTTGTTGCTCTACATAATCAGATTATATTATCCAATGTCAGTTTATATCTTGTCTATGTAATCATATACCATCCCATAATTTTCCACAATTATTGTTCTCGTCCCTAAAAATTGGTTATTTCGACCAACATGTCAATGAACCATCAAAGCTAATAGCTCTAATCTATCATTTAATTCCAAATGTCATAGGTTATGGCCACATTGGTCTTATTTACTAAAATGCCAGAAGTTCTAAGTTGCCCACTTACATGACCCAACTTTTCCAAAGATTGCATTTTAGTTCTAAAGTTGGGCAAAATTACCATTTTTCCCAAGTCATCAAAAGTTCATCATTTTGGACCTTAATCTTTCCAAGTTTCTCATTTAGATCCAAAAACTCATTTAAACTCATTTAGATCCCAAAAATGTATTAATTACATTTTGGTCCCTAAAATGGGCAAATTTTCAATTTTCCCCTCACTTGCAAAATGGCTTATTTTTGCATATTTCTTTTAGCAAAATTCTCTTTTGCCCTCTATAGTTAAAAATGAACTATTTGACATCACTTTGGACAAAAATAATCATTTTGCCCACCATAGTATAAAAATTTACAGTTTTACCCCCCGAACACTTGAAAATAATTTTAGACATCTCCATTTGTCTTAAAATCACCCCTAACCCCTTAGGCTACTCTTAGGAAAAATTTTCACAATTTTTTCATATTTCCAATTTGGTCCATAAACTTTCCATGATTATATTTTAGTCCCTAATCTTTTGAACTTGCATCAAATGAACTTCTAAATTCATAATCTACGCCGAGATGATCTCATTGTACTCCTAATGGCTTATGGTCGGAGTGGGGGCGCATTCCCTAGCCAACAACGGTCGAATTTGGTTGTTTTCCAAAATTTGTTGAAACAAAACTATCGAGGGAGTTGTTAGAAATTCTCACTGGAGGTGGTCAGAGAGGTAGTCGTAGCTTAGGCATTTTTCATCTAAGGACCAAGAAAAACTTTCTATGGTGGTAGCCGACCAAGAGATCGCTAGAGGTTGGAGAATTTGATTATCGACTGACTATAATCGGGTTGAAGCCGACAGACCTGACTGTGGTTATTTTCTCCTTCCGGCCAATTTCTCCCTTGCGGGATATCGACCCTTGATATAGAGAGGTAGGGAGGAGGTAGATAGTCCCTTTGGCATTGGTAGCCACTGGAGTGGTGGCTAGAGGACGGAGAATTTGGCCTTGCAAGTTCAGCGGTGAGTATAAAGATTATCACGGATCAGGGTTGGTAGAAATGACCTCCGTGCGGAATTTTCTAGCCACTAACAAATTGTGACCAGGACACAAACCTCAAGAGTAGTCAATTATCTACATTTAGACATCAAGATCACTTCATTTGGTGATCAAATAAGAGAGAATTGCTCATTTTACCAACTAGGGGTTAGGGTTGTATCCGAGAATGAGAATTCTAAATTTAAACTCCAAATTCGATCAATCCAGATGAAGTTAATGCAACTAACTTTGTAGGGAGGCTGGTAGCTCAATTATCTACTAATCTCTGCAATAAAAAAATGAATTTCGGTGGCATTTACTATGGTGTGCGACTGCAATTACGGTTAAGAGAGGAGGGCTTCGTGGGTGAGTCATCTGAGTTGGGCCAACCCATCTCGAGTCAAATTAACCCTACTTCCCTTCTTTTCTTTGTTGTTTTTACAAATTAAATTACCTTTATCCCTTTTTGGCACCTATGGTAATTTATTCCAAAAATCCCGGACCCATTCGGGCAAAAACTGCTTTTTCCAAAGATCTCAGTTTTTGTGCTCGGGACTTTGATCCCTAATCAATTTGGATACCCCTTCCCAGTATTAAGTTCCGTTTTCCATTTCATATAATGTAGTCATGATCGGATTGACTTTCCATATTCTGACTCGAGTTCCATTCCCAGTTCGTGCTTTCATTATTGGTTTAGGTTTTGTCCTCGATTTGGGATTTCATTCCTTGTTTCAGATATCGTCTGTTGAGAATAAGATCTCACATTGGATAAAATAGAGAAGTATTGTGGGTTTATAAGGTTGGAAAGGTTCCACTACTTACAAGTCATGACTTTTAAGTAGACATGAGCCCGACCCCTTATCGGTACACAATACCTTCTCACATAGTATCAGAGCCAGTTGGCTCGCACCCGTACCTGACCCGAGACTGGAAACCCAAAAGAATAATACCCGGCCCGTATACAGTTGTTGAGGGCGGCACATTGCACGTGAGGGCGTGTATTGAGAATAAGATCCCACATTGGATAAAATAGAGAAGTATTGTGGGTTTATAAGGTTAGAAAGGTTCCACTACTTACAAGTTATAACTTTTAAGTAAACATGGGCCCGACCACTTGTCGGTACACAATACCTTCTCACATCGTCCTCTTTTCGAGATTTCATTCTTGGTTTCGACTCTCATTCTCAATTCAGAAATTCTGGTGTTACACCTAATTTCTCATATATTCCATTTAAATCATCTAACTTTTCAAAATTACATTTTAGTCCATTAAACTTTTCCAAAAGTTACACTAGAGCCATTAACCTATTTTAAGCGATCATTTCATATCTCTAAACTTTTCCTACTTTCCTTTAGGTCCCTATATTTCTATTGAACTTCATTCATATCACTATTTTCATGAAATCATAATTCAATCCCTAAAATTTTTAAAAATTGTGATTTGGTCCCTAAACTTTTATCTCTTTAAAAATGACTCTAATTACCTTTCAAAACTCTTAAATAGGTCCCTCATCATCTTCTAGAGGTCCACCCGGTCACTTTATGACCAGCATTGGCTAGAATAGTGTCATTTTGGCCCTAGTCACTCTCATTATAAAATAAGCACAAAGTCGAGTTTTGGTCAAAAACTCACCAGTTAGGAAGCGACATCGACTGATGGTAGTGTTGTTGTATATATTACTCTCCCACGAGTCTGTGGACATGTAGATCTTGCTCTAGGGTGGTCGGACTTGCTTGTAAGGTCTAATTTATAGAGGGGTGTCAATAATAGAGAGCTAACTGAGTTTCTTAGATTTTTCATGGTTAGGAGGCTTACCTAGAACCCGAAAGACCACTCTAGTTTGCAAAAAGGGACCAGGAGGATTCTCCATCAAATGTTTAGGACGTAGTTGGTCATTTGGGAGTTAAGAGCAAGCTTCAAAAAAATCTTCTCTATTTTTGGTCAACAGAGTCGTGTTACTAATCTATCGAACTACCACTGGTAGAGGGAGTGTCGGTAGCTAAGAGGGGTGGGGTTCAAAAACTAACTATCTCTCAATTGTAATGACACTTATTTGGCCAAGCTTGGTGGCCGGAGGAGAAAATGGGAATCTTCAGTTTGAAGGTCACCGGAAAGTGGAGGAGGCTCACTTCAAGAGAGAATTTTGGTCATCCACTAGTGAGGGGAAGACCTACAATTATATAGACAGCTTGGGGGACAAGTTTTCTATTAGGCCATGTCCATAGCAGACTAGATAGGACTCACTTGCCTCTGCTTTTCATTTTATTTTCTTGGGGGAGTAAATGTGGAAAATCATTCTAATAGTCGAGTTATTTTCGGGTCGGGTTTTCAGATCTGTTGGGTGCAGGAGACGACATATGCATGCATGGGTATGCCTCGCACACCATCCGTGTGGTGCATGTGCTCAACATGATGTGTTGTATGGTTTGCACTATAGTAAACTAGTTTCTAGTGAATTAATCAATCGGTTCAACCAATTTTAACTTTTTTTTCCTTGCTGGTTCATCTCCAATTCAGTCAATTCTTGGCCCAATTTATTTTTCTAAAAATTATTTATCCAATTTTCTATCATTTGGGTACAAGAACATTCATTTTATGATTTGTATAGCCCCTTCTAAAGATCGGTGGTTTTATTACTCTAAGCCAATTCGATTGGTTTTGGCCTTATTTTATCCAATTCGCCTTCTATCCGATTAGTTCTTAGCCCAATTTGTTTTCTAAATATTCTACATCATGTTCCATTTTGATTGGGCTTGGGAATTTCCATTTTTTTATTCCTTTAATTCCTCTAAAAAATCAAGGGTTTTTTTTTGTCTTAAATCGGTTTGATCACGATTCGAATAAGTTTTCATCATAACTTCTCCCAATCCTTGATTTCCGATCAAAGAAGGGTATTAGAGAGAAATTTCCTAATCTTTCACATTGTTCATGTTTAGAGTATGAACTAGCCCCCAATCTAATTCAATTTCAAATTTCTGGTTCTTGGGTTTTCGTTCCAAGTTCAAATTTGGTTTTTCTGTCCAATTGGGCTTGAATCTTGGTTTCGGAAATTTCAATGTTATAGTAGCGATCAAGTGTTCTAGAATAGACCCGTTAAATGATTTCTGTTAAGGAGGGTCAAATCCTCCAGATTTCAAAATCTCTTGTTCGCCCTTCTTGAGGCTCACTTAACCGTTCCAAGACTTTAAACTATAAATCTAGTTTTGACCATCGATTTCTTTAAGGATTTTCCTTCGTTCTTCTCTTCCTACCTTTTGTCCTTTTCACTTCTCCCTTCTTTGTCGTGGTTTAAATCCATGGTTCTTTTGAAACCTAGTTCTTTAACTGTCTTCTTCTCTTTATTTTTTTCTAGTCCAATTGCTTGGGTAGCTATATCACTCATTCTTCATGCCATCCCATTGTCCTTCAGAGAGTGTAGTCTTTACTACATTTCATCCTTTCTTAGGGTTTTGTTCATTCTCTTTTATTGTCCACCATTACTAGTTTCTTCTTTCTACTCAATTCTTCTGGAATTATTTGTTGATACTCCTGCTCTTTCTCCAAACAGGTCATACTAGGACATCACGATACTTCCTTGGTAGGATTCTTTCCTTTTCTCTTGACATTCCTTTTTTACATTTGCTCAAGGGGATTTTTACCTATAAATGACATCCCTTAATGTCGTCTTCTCCTGTTTACCTTTACTCCACAATTCTTGCAGGCACATCTTTTATACTCTATTCACAACTTCATTCGTACCTAGTATCTGTCGACTTCTTTAGGGAGCGTACAAATCTTTCTTGTTTCAAGTTTTCTTGATCATTATGTGAGAGGCTTGTCTATTCCTTTCTTGTCTTGAGTTTTAGTTGTTAATTGGCCCTTAGTCCCTTTAAGGATTTCTTTCATCCCTCTTTTCTCCAATATTTGGCCTTTCCACCTCTTCCTTCTTTGTTGGAGTTTACTCTATGACCCTCACGAGAGTCATGAGGGTTAGTTCGTTAAGTGACTCGTCCCTACTATTCTCCTTGTCTAATTATCTTGAGACAGTTGTCTCTCAAGTCTTCTTATCCTTAATGCCCATCCCATTGCCCTTTTTAGGGTGTAGTCCTTACTACTTAACAGACCTCCTTAGGGAATCGTTTATTCTTCTTAACTATTTTGTTGTTACAATTTGCTTCTTTCCACTATGTTGGTCTGAAACTTGACTTCTCTGCTTTTTTCAAAGCAAGTCGTACTTATCATCCCAAAATATCCCATTTGTCGTCTAATGCTCGGCTTGTCTTCTCTTGTAGAGGTGATTCCTTCCTTGCTCCCGGATGACTGGAAATTTCTTCTTAAGCAAGAATTCTCTTCATCTACCCTTTGTTTTATTTGCGGTTGATCGAGGTCCTACCTTCAATCCTTTTCCTCCCTCATCTAGTTGAGGCACACCATTACACCATCATTGAGGGACAAAAAGTTTTAGGAACTCAAAATTTACTTTCGAAATACGAGTATCAACTTGAGGCTTTAGCTTTTCTTAAAGGAGATTGGATCGGGAAGTACCCTCCACTATTCTAGAATCTTGAAAAGCTTCCTCCTAGAATGGTTGAAGTTTTGAGTAGGAGTCATATTTCATGGGGTGGAATAATTTCATATTCATGTAATTGTAGAGGCGTTGTTCTTGGAAGGTATTGTTTTAAATCCTTGCGATGTGGGGCAATCCTTCATTTCATGCCCCATTTCCCTTACACCTATAAAAGGTTTTCTTGATACTTGTCCTTAGTAGTGTTGAGCACTTTCTAGAGTAGTGTTCCTATTGTCCTCACCTTGTAACAGGTCATTTCTTTACCCAATAGTTACTACCAGAGTTATCACTCCTTAGTCTCCTTGTCGGTTTTCTTGTCGAGCCTTCTCTACTTCTAGCTTTCGCCTAAGAGTTCTCCTAGACTCTTTAGTCTTTTGGTTCATTTCCTTATTTGGGATGGGATTCTCCTTGGTCTCTGCAGTTTGTTTGGTTACTTTTCTTGAGGCAATCTTCCTACAGTTGAGGCGTAGGCTTACATCCTTTTTTAGAGACATGGTTTCAGGAACTTGGAATTCTTCATTAATGGAGAAGGAGTACAATATGTTAGGGTCTTAACCATATTACAACGAGGTGGTTATGAAATAGATAGAGGGCTACGGGGTGATTGATAAGCATTCTCCATGGTAAGGTTACAAGCCCTAGCTGGTGTTCCTAGTTTTAGGCTTGGCTCCTTTGTACTAGGGGTGTGACCTCAAAAGGTCCAAGCATCATCCTCTTGGATACTTTATCATTTGGTCCTTGGGGATTTCTACCACGCCCCAGGCATTTGGGAAGCTTCTAGAGTTGTCTTCCTACGAGGACAGGGTGTTGAGCTGAGTCATTCCTAGTTTTTTTGGTTCCTCTCCTGGAAGCTATCTGAAAATTTTAAGATAAATCCTATTAGTTACTATATTTTCTAGTCTTGATTATGTATTTAAGAAAACATGCTTTGATACCACTCTAGTTGTCACACCCCGACCCTGTTTGGTCGAATCCCCGTGATCAACCCGCCACTCTCCCAATTTATTAAAGGAATTCCCCTTATTATAGATCGTAAAGAGTAAGGTGTCCTTTAAACCTGCACCTTTTCCAGGAATAGCATAATCAAAATTGCATGAAATTTTAAACTTTACATACCTGTCTTACAGGTGTCTTAGTTGATGGTCCTTAATGGTAGGCTTTTCCAATATTTTCTAAAAAGGGATATAGGGGAGGGGTGAGTACAACTACTCAGTGAATAGGTTTTTTAAAAGTTTTGACTTTTAAGAAAAATATTTATCATTGGAGTGTGGCAGACTCCTTTCTTTCAAAAATCCCTTGATTCAAAATTTTTGGTTTTTCCACCATTTCTTTTTAACCACGGTGTGTTAGCACCCAACACACATCCTTCATCATGAAGGTTACACACATTCGTAGGTCAGCACGACCATTGAACCCACTTGTGACTTCGGAGCGACTTTACCGACCACCCATATAGAAGTACGTCCACTTCTACCCTGAGAATGAGTGGATGTTTGCGACATCCGACCCTCATTCCCAGAATAAATTCTTCATGTCCGTTATGAGGACAGAGACCTCATCCCATCCCCACCCCGGTCTCATGCGCTTGGTGCTACTCCAAATTTTGCACGATCACCTGGAACAATGAACTGCCCTTATACTCACCGAGTCGTCTAGGGCCCTTAGAATGCATCATTAACCCTCATGGGTGTCTTGATGATCCCGTACTCATAGTGCATGCACAAACAATATTTTCTTATGAAGCCATGTAATATGTGGTGCTAGTAGTCCAACGACCCCGACTCTCAACTCAACCTGCAGTTGTTTATCTTGACTGGTCCGTCACCCTGTAATGTCGCATTGCCGCTAGTTGACTGAGTATGTCGGTCCTATCTTGGTACTATGGCCAAACAACTCCTTTATTTAAAGTTTTATGGCATATAATTCATGTTTGTTTACGAGCTCCTGCTCGTGCCAACTATCCTTGGGCCCACTGTACGAGACTTTCAAAATCAGGCGTATTATCCCCCAAGTTCCAAAACCGAGGCCCCTGGCCTTTAAGAGCTATTCGAGCTCCCGACGAGAAGGTCTCTCAAATTGTTTAAGCATTGGCACACAGTCAGGGGAGAGCACTTCTGACAAAACGTATGTTTTCTCTATCCATTATACCGCCCGAGTATAAGGACACCTCCGTTCATAACCGATGAATGGGTTTTCAACTTCTTTCGAGGAAGTCTCATCATACCAATCGGGTATGATCTACTTACAATCGGTAATTAGTTTTTCCGTATGATTTTCACATCACTTCCTTTAAGTTGTGATGTTTAAAATACCACTAAATAGTGGGTTTTCATACCAAGGTACTTATTATCCCCAACAGGGTATGGTATAAAATTTTCACTCACAACCGGTAAGTGGTTTTAAATTTTTAAGTTGTGCTCACCACCCCAATTGGGTATGATGTTAGTAAACCCACTCACAACCGATAAGTGGTTTTTATTTTTAAGTTGTGCTCATCATCCCAACTAGGTATGATGTTAGTAAACCCACTCACCCTTAATGTCGTGAATTCCACTAGACCGGTTCTTTGTATTCACGTGAGCTTGTCCCTGCTGGCGTTCCCGGTACTTCGTATTCCTACACAATATGAACATCTCGGTTCATTATCATTTAGCCTAATAGCCTTCATTCATTCCAAATGAATGAGAAAGTCAACTTTCATTTATTTGTAATTAGGTCCCTAAAGTTATTTCTCTTAAACTTTAAGTCCCTAATGTCGGTTTTTCCTCAAATTGAGTCCTGAAACTTTTTAAATTTATCGTAAGACCTCAATTTATTCCATTTCACAAAAAGGGGTTTAAATTTCCAAATTTCCGATTTGGTCCCCCAACTTTTCCAAAATTACCATTTTGCCCTTCCTTTACAAAAATGGTAAATTTTACCTCAAAAATTCTAAAATTTCTCAATTGGCCCTTTAACATTTTTATCATACCCAATTGATCCTCAATCTTAGGAAATTACATTTTGGTCCTTCGAATCTTCGAAAATCCCCATTTTCCCCCCAATTCTAACTTCTTAACACAACCGAATTTGATTTCATCAAATTAACCAATCAAACATTTCCAATTGTTGAAATTGAAGTTGAAATTGAACTTCTACATGTTCATACGATTCTTTAGCAATGTGAATCGCAAGTTTTAACGCTGGGACGAGCTCAAACGGAACTTCGCTGGAAAATGAACTATAGATATTTTGATCTGAGCAAATATCTCTCATCTTGATGTTCATCATAGAATCAAGAATCGCATCAATTGATGCCAAATTGTGTTAGAATTTCATCATTGAAATTCTGTCAATTCTCTCTCTAGCACCGATAAAAAATTATAGAGAAGAGCCGAATTGGCTTACCTTTCAGTCCTAATTCGGCCGTGGGAGGGCTGAGGAAGTATTGGTAGGGCTTGGTTTGGTCTGAGGAGGGCTCGAAATGGCCGATTTCAACTTGGCCGAAATAGGGCAGCTTCAGTCCGCTGGAGCTGCTTCACTGTTCCATCATGCTGGCGCTTCTTCAGCGATTATCAGATTGACTGTAGTTTGCTATCAGATAGTTGTCTTCTCCCCGGTTCTAAAGAGCCCGACCACTCCTTTCGAGGTTAAGAAAAATGTTCAAGTCGAAGCTCTAGTTCGAGCTTCACTGGGAAATGGAGCAGTAGAGAGAGAGAAGTATTCAGGTGTGAGGAGAATGAATGGAGATTACCTCTTTATATAGGTGTAAAATCGTGTATTAAATGGGAGAGATTTATTACTATTATTGATATTACCATAAATTATTGGTATTAATTCCAATAATTTAATTTCTATATTAAATTATTTGTATTAATTCTAATAATTTAATTTAGGTATTAAATTATTGGTATTAATTACAATAATTAAATATATATTAATTTATGGCTATTTATGATAAGACGTACATTCACATAAAAATTTTTTTACCGAAATTTCAGGTTTAAAAAGAAAATCATACTTTCCAGGAGGTCACCCCATCCCGACACTACTCTCATGCAAGCATGCTTAACTTCAAAATTCTTATGAAATCTTGTTCACCTGAACTAATTTGGTTTTTCTCTTTTAATTTATCTTAAGTTTCTTTTCCAAGGTTTAATGAACCCTTTGGATCACCCGAAAGTTGTAAATTTTCAAATTGCTTGTTCCCAAATGATCGGGTTTGTAAATCGGCTCGGTTTTCTTACTCGGTTTGACTGGTTCTTTCTCGGTTTTTCTTAACTCAAAAGTGCAGGCTTTACAGGGCAGCTTCGGTCCGTCGAAGCTGCTTTATTGTTTCATCATGCCAGCGTCTCGTTGGCGAATCTCGAAGTGAATGGAGATTATATACGTGTAGCTAACTTCTCCTCGATTCTAAAGAACTCGACCTCACCTTGTTTGACTAAAAAAAGACCCCATGTCGGAGCTCTGGTTTGAGCTTCACCGAAAAATGGAGCAGTTGAGAGAGAATGGAGTTTTCAGGTGTGGAGAGGATGAATGGGGAGGAGTTCTTTATATAGGGAGCTTGGAGACCTGTTGGCCGTCCGTTTGGCACCGTTATGGCTATCATTGAAGACCTGAAACTCCCCGAACATAAGTGTTTCTTCTTCACTGATGTTTCTTTAGTTTTCCAGTGAGTGAACAGTGATGTCATCCTGAGGAAGAAGATGACATTGTTATGAACCGGATCGAACCGGTCCGAACCGGGTTTAAAGCTTAAACCGATCGGTTCACCCCCCATTCGATCAAGTTTTTCACTAAAAATTTCTAAATTTATCTAAATTCATTCTCTATCCAATGGTGGCCTCAAATCTCCAATTTGAATTATTTAAATCAACTAGAAAAATGAATTTAGGATTCGGTTCAATAGTGGTTCAAATCGGTCAAAACCGGTTCGGATCCAGTTCACCTAAACCGATTTGGTTTTCATCCCCAATTCCTTCACAAGTCCATTTCCATGTTTTTTGTGACCCGTTGGGTCACTTAGGGTCCATAAAATTCCCGGTTTACCATCTCTTTATCGATTCCAGTTCATAAACCGGCTTGGTCCTTAAACTAGTTCAATCCTAGTTCGGGTCCGGTTCACCTGAACTGGTCTGGTTTTTCTCTCCCACTTTGTTCTAAGGTTCCTTCCCAAGGTTTATGAATTTCTTTGGAGTATAATGGAGTTGAATTCCTTTGTTTTGCCTGATCTCTATTGGTTCCAGTTCATGAACCGACTCGGTTCATAAACCGATTAAATCCTGTTGGATCCGGTTCATCCAAACCGGTCTAATTTTCCTCTTCCAATTCATCCTAAGGTTCTCTTCCATAGTATTTTGACCCCTTTGGATCACTTGGGAGTTGTAAATTCCTAAATTTCCCATTCACAATTATCGGGTTTGTGAACTGATTCAATTTTCTCACTTGGTTTGATCGGTTCTCTTCTCAGTTTTCCTTAGCTTAAAAGGGCAGGGTTTACAAGCCAGGTCAAGGCGCGGGCTGTGAGTAGCCCGGAAGTGCCGCCCGAGCATAGGCCATGCATTGTGTGCAGGATGTGAGTTCCTAATGTTTATTAGGGCCTTGAGTAGCCCATTGTTTGGGGCCTAAGTAGTCGGGTCCAGGCACAGGCTGTAAATAGCCTGGAAGTGCTACCCGAGCATATGCCATGGTTGTGCGTGTGGGACTAAGTCCATGTGTTTGCATATAAACTTCTAGATGTGTAAAACTAAAGGGGGAAACTGAGGATAACCCGACCGTAGCTAGACTATGAATCGGATGGATCGAGGTTGGCGTCTCTAGGGGCAAAGTAAACCACGGAACTCAGAAGGATTAGTACGAGTAAGAGAATATAAAATCATGATAGGTACTTTATGAGAAACATCTAGGTTGTAAGTCATGTAGTGGCATGACGTCAATGTCCCATTCAGTGAGTTGTCAACTCACCCCCTCCCCCAAACTATTGCAAGTGAAAGCATAGGAAGCTAGATATGAAAGTGGGAGGATCTCCCCAAATAATCATCATCTAATATAGTCTTCTTCCCTATTATGAAAATTGTAATTTACTGCTTATCAACTGTAGTATTCTCAAGTTTTATTAAACCATTTTTTGGGCATCATGCTTTAAATAAAAAGTTTAAAATTTTCGATGAAAAATAGAGGAGTGTCTTTTGTTATGAGCCTTAGTCCCATATGTTTTACTTTGGTGAAGGATCTCACCACTATAACATCAATGGGATTTGTGAGTTGCACAGGATCGTCTGTCGATAAATCGGGTCAAGGTGTGACAAAAGTAGTAACAACATGATCAAGGCTCGAAATATAAAATACATACATTTTGCAACGGATTTTAAAACTTTTTCACAAATGTTTATTCATTGGATTATAATAACTTACAATCTCAAGGAACAACAATAACTTAATGGAAAATGCACGTTCCCTTCCTTTCAGGTTCTCTACCACGATCATCGGCTCTGTCGGAACCACTTCCCAATGTGCGGGGTCTTCCGCTCCTCATCTGCTCTTCCTTGACACCTGGAAAAATGTATTGGGGGAGGGATGA
The DNA here is from genome assembly GCA_030064435.1 of Trapa incisa. Lineage (NCBI taxonomy): Eukaryota > Viridiplantae > Streptophyta > Magnoliopsida > Myrtales > Lythraceae > Trapa > Trapa incisa. The sequence continues at coordinate 2,328,402 of CM057770.1, read as the reverse complement.
GTCAATGCTTTTTAAGAGTGAGAGGACCAATCATTGAGTCGTTTATGGCTCGATACTGCTTCTGCTCAAAATAGCTAGCATAACTTTCTCAAAACCTTTCTTGTTAACTTAACTCTTTTTTGTATGACCCTTCATGTACTCCCTTCTAGGGTAACCCCCTTCATGTACAATATATATACGATGGTTCCATTCAAAATCCCCCATTATGGTCACTAAACCATCCTATGATGTTCTCGAGTGTAGTTAGGTGGAATCTCTTTTCCTGCCCCGACTAACCCAATGGTGTCCATAAACGCCCATTCATTCCTTCTATCCGACGTTGGCGGGTTTCCATCTATGTCATTTTCATTTTTCAAGGATCTCATTATCCTCTTTGGTCATATTCATCACATCTGGGTCTCCTCTAGAGACGAGGATCATAAGGGCATTCCATCCTTCGGCCTTGATCTCACAAATGAGGCCTAGTTCCCGACTAGAGTTGTGGCTCTCTCAGGAACCCATTTCATAAGCACATTAAATATCCCAGCATAATGTAAACACACATATACATATATCTTTCCTAGTCTTCAAGTGTCACCCTTATGTTCCATCCATCATAAACAACACACAATTCTCCCACATATCGTGTCTCGGTAAAAGGTATGTTCTCCCTTATTTTTTGACCGGGTATGCAAATGACTCTCCCTTGTATCTACTCATATACAAATGCAATGCATGAACGCAGTATATCACAATTAATTATGGTTTGGCTCACTATCAGCCCAATCCACTTATCGTTAGTTCATCTCACAGGGTAGGCATTCATGCCTTGCTTTGATATTCACGGCTTAGTAGTTGTATTCATTCTCAGAGCATGGTCCCCTTAGGACCATCTCCATTTCATGTCCATTCATGGAGTTATATTGTTGTCACACACAAAATAATTTCCTTGGGAGCGTTGTCCTTACTGGATCGTCTCCCTCATATGATACATCGTATTTGGGATAAGTCATTGGTTATCCTTAGGGTCCGATCCTTTACTAGCTGATCCCATATGCAACCCTCTCTAGGATCAACTCATGATTTCCCCATGGAGCATAGTTCTATCTCATATCTAGACCTCATTTCATTGATAGGTCTTAGGTCTTTATCTTTCTTACATTGGTTATTTGGGGCCTTCACTTGGTTCCTTAAGTTCATGGTTGTTTAGCCTTGTTGAGCATCACGCTCTCTGGTTCGACTGTTGGACCTTATCTATTTTTCCGAGACAAGTAATGAGTCCCCTTTTATCATAGGGTCGCCTACTATAGCTACAAAGGCTCTATGTGTCCTTTCATTTCATTATGGCGGTGTAAGGTTCATGAAATCATCCCTCCTTAACCCTTGATTCCTACCCGACCGTATTTCACTATTGGTTCGTGGGTCGTTCTTTCCAAAACTAATTAGGCTATGTGTTTGACTTTTAGGAAACATATAGATGTCGGCTTTTCTAGATTTTTCAAAGATACTTTTCCAAAATATCACATAAGCATTTGATATAAATGTGAGTAAATGCAACATCGGTACAATCAAACGTGAAGTCGAAAATCTCACTCACCGTTTTCATCAAAACTTGTTTGTTCTGATATGTTTCCTCCTTTCTCTAATCTGGTGCTCCTTGCTTAAGCACTCTTGTACTTTCTCTACAGGAGTAAGAGTAAGAATTAAGGTCAGTTCAAGTACCCAATTAACCCTATAAATGGTACATCGTAACTTCCATAGGAAATTACGATTTTGCCCATTGGGCTCGGTTTACTCAACTCACTTGTCGAACAACTGTCTTTTAACTTACCTTACTTTTTAAACTTTAGACCTTTCCAAGTTTTCTACTTGAGTTCTCAAGTGTCCTTAAGTTTTATTCAAGTTCTCAAAACACCTTAGAACATTCCTAAGTTGCATTTCCACTATTTACCTAATAGTCTCCTAAGTTGGACAAAATTAGCATTCTGCCCCTACACTTTAACACTTATATTTTTGGGATATTAGATTTCTCAAATCTTCTATTTGGGTCCGCAAGTTTTCCTTGAGTCCTATAATGATCCTTAACATGCCTTATAGCATTTATAAGTCTTATTTCTCAAAATTTACAAAATGTTCCCTAAGTTTGATAAAATTATCATTTTACATTTTTTTACAACTAAACTTTTGGGACTCATTTGTTCCTTTATTTTTTTATTTATATCCCTAAATTTTCTTTAATTCAATTTAGATCCTTAGACTGCCTAAAACTTTCCTTTTGGTTGCACAAATATCTTTATTTGAACTTTAGTCCATAACTTTTTTTATTGTAATTAGGTCTTTAGGCATTCCAAAATATGTCAACCTAGTCTCCAAACTTTACCAATTTGTTCCAATTGCTCCTAAAACTTTATTTAGCCTCTTAAGAAGACTACACGAAAAGCTTATTCACTTTTGGATTAACTAACTTTTACTTATTTGTGTTTTAGTCATTAGCCTTTGGCCCTTGGTCAAACCATCTCTAAACATTCTTAAACTAAGGTCCAATGTCCCTCTAACCTCCCTCTAGGCTATTAACTTTGTTCAGTCGAGGTCGGCCAGAATAGTGCTGATCAAACTTGATCATAAACTAAAAACAAAACAAGCATGAGTTGGGTCAAGGCCGAGAAGTCACCGGATATGACACCTCGGTCATTGGGACTAGTGCAGTTCGAAAGTTGGTTGTTCAAAGAGTATGTAGCCACTTGAATCATCTCAATTGAAGGTATAAACCGCATGCAATGCTCATTTTGGCAATGAAAAGATGGTGCCACAAGCAGTCTGCCGAATTTTTCTCATCCATCAAGGTTCGTCGAGGCCGTCGAAATTTGCTCTCGAAGCAAATGTTCTATTTTGTACTGCAATGAGTCTGATATTGTTTGATCTCACATGCGATGGTATCATTGGTAGACAAGATGGGTGACAATGGAAATCTTGCTCTAGTTGCTTTTTAGGGATATGAATAACACCATGTTTAGTGATTAGGTGGAAATACAGTGCTCTCTGCAAGTGAGCTCACCGAAAATTAAAATTTTTTAAATTTTAGAGAGAATTCTAACCAAAACCCAACAAATTGATATCAAGGGTTTATATAAATGAATTATAGACTTATTTGAACAAATAATAAGCACGATTTAAGTTGGATTTCGAATATTGTATATGAAAATTTTTAATTACTATATTTATGGGTGGATTGTATAAATTATTTGAGCATACCATATATTTAAGAAAACTTTAAATTTATACTGAAAAATTAAGATATTTATTTTTATTATAAGTTTTAATCCCATGAATTTTATTTTAATTAAATGACTTACTATTATAAAATCGAGTAGAAGTAAAATAAAATACTATTAATTTTTTTATCTGAATTATTTTTAATAGACTATTTGTAAATATCGTTTATAAAATAAAATAGGTTTGAACGGTGATAATTGTGTGTTGGGAAGGCGAAATATGGTTATCCGTAATATGCCTAACAGATATCAACTATTTGTTTTAGCTGATTGCTAGAAAAGCTGGTTAAAATCCTTAGTTACAATTAAAATAAAATGGTTTTAATTATTATTCACATTGTACAAGGATAGGTGTGATAACTAAAGACTTAAAATAGCTCTATACGTATGATTAGATACTAATGTAGTCACCCATTATAAATGAAAACCTATTATATAATTATGAGATTTCAATTATCGACCGATCTACCTTTGTATTAAATTATATTAGAGATCGACCGACTTTTTCATAAATATTGACCCAGAAGTGACTTTTTCATAAATATTGACCCAGAAGCTATAAGTAGTATATTTATGAGCAAAAACAAATATGGGCCTCCGCTAGCACGCAGAGGAACACCACGAGCTAGAAAAGCTGGCATGCACATTGGAGCGCAGAAACGGGTTCTTTCTGCCACCCACTGATTTAACTTGGCCCTTTATTATCATATGAAATTCAACTCCCACCATCCCCACCTCCCCTGCAAGCATGGTGTCAATATCAAGTTGGATACGAACTATTCATATGGGTGCGAAAAGGGTCGGCTCCAGTGGATCAGATACGGTTTGGATGATGGCGTTTCTGACCGAATATCTTCCATGATAGTGAAGATTGGAATTATAATCTTGCCATCTTGAATTAATCGGACTTCAAGGAAAAATCATACTGCAGACCCGGAATTTGACTGAGTTTATAGAGGGACTAAGGCAACTTGTAACATGACTAGAAGTTGCAAGCTGGTGGCCACTGAAAGGAGACCACCAAAGAACCCTTTTAATAATTTAAAAGGGAGAATTGTAGTTTTTTTTTGAACTCAAGAATGCCTTTGCCTTGTAGTTAAACTGACTTCTAAAACTCAAAAAATCAATGGTAAATGGACATGAATATCAACTTCATTGAATCACACCCATTCCCTGAACAAAGACACACGGAGACAAGACAGGAAGAGAGCCAGACAAAAGACTTTGTACTTACTCTTTTCCCAGTTTATTCTACAAAAAAATTCACTCCCATCCCTCATCACCTCATAATTTACATTCACATATATGTCTTAAGATAATAAGACATGACACTCGATTAAAAAGAGAAGACAAGGAAAAAAAATACCTCGACAACATCCCTTTCTACATATACACAGGTTGTAGCAGCAGCTGTAGGCTGTAGCATACTAGAGAAAACTGAAACTGAATAGCTCCCCTGCCTGAATCATACCTCAGTCACTCTTCCATATAAAATAATTTGCAGTCCCTTCTCCTCAACAGTATGGACTGGTCTGATCAAGCTCGAGCAGAGATGCTGCAGCTCCCGCAGTCGAACCCCTCGATCCTCACAGCAGCAGGTTTGGGTGTGAACTTCATTCGGGCTGGCACATTGCCCTTCCGGGCAGAGAATGAAGGGGAGCTTAAGGCAGGAGAAAATGGCAAGACAGTCTCAGTGCCGAATTGGGCATCTTGAGTCACCGGGTTATGTGCTCGGACCGGTGGAGATCCAGAGAAAAATGGAGGTGGGGACGCCACCTGGAAAGGGGTTCTTTCATATACACAGACTCCCTGGAGATATCAGAAGAAAAAAAATCATGAGTTGGATGCAGTGATCCAGAAAGAAACAAATTAGCAGGCCAAGAGCTGCAGAAAATGGAAGATTGCTTCTCTTTCACTAGTCAAAAAAGGTGGGAAAATCAATTTCATTTTCTAGCCCAAACCTAAAAAGTCGTAGCTCGCAGAGGTTACCTTAGACAGAATGATATCAAGAAGCTCAGACCCAGTTCCGGCATCACCCATCATAGTCTGGTGGCTGTTTTTTTTATGAAGCAAAAAATGGGAAAAGTAACAGATTAATTTACAATCTCCAACTCATGAAAATTATCAATAATTTAAAGCTTTAAACAAAACATGTCAGATGTTTTACCTAGCAGGATATCTAAAGGGTGTGATGGGCTCAGTTATGGAAGGATCAGAGAGTCCAAAACGACGAGGTTTTGGACACACCACAACTTCCATCTCCATCTCCATCTCCTCGCATGCTCCCATGACGTTCTGTTGGTAACCTCGTCCACTCATCTCTGGAATGACTCTTTTTTTCCAACCGAACAGCAACGCCTGCAAAGCAGAGAAAAAAATCTCGGTAAATTTTCAGGGTAAAAGCTTTATTTTTTAAAAACAAACAAAAACTAGGCTTAATTTGCAAGCTCAAAATGGAAAAGCATTTACCCATTCTAAGAAAAGTCAGTCCGAATAATATATCCCAACTCAAAATTTTCAGGTATGAAGGGAAAACTTTTATCATGTAGAGGGAAACTGTACAATACTCAATAGCTAGACCCAAAGGTACCTCCGGAAATTAAAAATTCCAACCAGAACCAGAGGGAAATTTTCCAAATTTCATTAGAATATATAAACAAAACGAGACATAAACAAAGAAAAACCTGGGCTCTCTTCCGAAGCTCCTCCTAGTGGAGGAGAATTAGGAGAAAAAGATCAGGGAGAGAAGATAGGGGTCAAGGATAGATTTCTCAGAGGGGATGAGAGAGTTCTGGATAGAAGATTGATAGGGAGAAAGAGAATGGGAATTAGATGGACAAGTAATACAGGAATTCGCTGCCTTTTTAAATCGAACTGATACCTCATGGGGACAACAACGAAGGGTGAACGAGACAGATAGGCATTCGGGTCGAACCACGGTCCGGCGATATTTCGAAACTTTGAACCGTTGGATGATATTATCCTCTGCATCGGTAGAAAAAGAGCAAATCTTAACCTTTAATTTTATTTTTGTCCTCTACCGTGATTTCCGCCTTTGATTATTCTCTTCCGACAAAAAATGGAAGTTGTAAAAAAATAGAGACAATATTTTTCTAATTATTTTATATCCTTAATTCAATCAACTTTACAATCAAATAAAAAAATTTCATTTAAATCGTAATCCAATCCAAATGATCCCCTACATTATTATTTTATCATCCAAAATAATAATGTGCAATTTAACATATATTTAAAATATGTAAAATATAATTATCATAATTTTACAACTTTATTTTAAATTAGTGAATACACAATTTATAAACTATTTTTACTCTACATTATTTGTGAAATAAATATTATTGTATTTAATATTAATTATTTATTATCAATTGTATTTTATTACAATTAAATTATTTTAAATTAATATAAAAACAATTTCTATAAAATATACTTTTGAGATAATTATAGTATTAATTATTTTAAGTTTATGAGTATATCTATGTTCTAAAATAATTTCAATAAATTTAAAACATTTATTTTACAATTTAATTTATAAATAAAATAGGACACATGTGAGATTTGGTAGGGCTAGCTGTTTGATATGGTTTTGACAACTATTTAATAAATGTTATTAGAATAAGATTGCTAATACCATTTTAAGAATATTTTTAATAATTTAACTTATAAATTTTGATAAATAAAGAAAGATTTAATGGGTTAGACTAATGAGTTGTTTTAGAGTTTTATTTAATTAGTGATGTAGGGAGAGTTTAAGGTGGTTTTATGTGAACTTGTCCAACATAAAAGCCTCTTATTATTATTATTAGAAAATGAATAAAGTTGTGTATGCACTTTTATGTATATATTTTATATGTTAACAAATGTATTCCTAACTTATTGCCATATATTATTTTGTCACTAGTTTAATATTGATCATACTATTTTATCATAATTATTAAAATATAAATTAATAAGAATATAAATTTTTTAAATGAAAAATTCGTATTTATAGAAAATTAAAAATTTTATTAAAAAATCACTTTTATTATATTAACACATCAAAATAAATATTTGATCAATTAAATAATTTTAAAAAAATTGAGTTGGTCTATGAACATTCAAAATCATAACCTAAAAATAATATTTTTATTATTTTAATTCTAATATTTAGAGTTAAGAAATTAATTTTATTCAAAATAATAAACTGAAAATTTTTAAATAAATTTTATTTAATTTGATATTTCAATTAATATTAATTTTTAGTAATATATTTGGCAAATTTTTCAATGTTTTGCAATTTAAAATTTTATTTTTAAGTTTTTTTAATTAAAAATAATTTAATTAAATCCAAATAAAAAATAAAATTATCTAATAAAAAACAATAAACACAAATTAAAATATCTTATTTTCCAATTCTCCCTTCTCTTTTTCTCTTTCATTTTTTCTATGCAAACTTATATGTTTATTTTTCAAAATAATTTATTAATTAATTAACTTAATTAAAATAAGATTAGAGTGATCATATTTTTTTTCATTTCTTATTATTGAGTGTATGTAATAAATTATTATTTAATGGTTATTGTTGATTTCTATTTTTATTTTCTCCTTATTAAAATTTTATATTTTATAAAATATAGAATTATTACTAATATATAAAATTAAAATAATTTTACTATTTAAAATTATAAATTTTAAGTTAGTATGTCACTAACATATTATCATCGACATACCAAATACAATAATCTCTAATAAATTCATTGTTATTTAATAAATAAATAATTTATTAGTAAATGGAGTGGAGATATGCACAATCCATAAAAGGTTACTGAGATAATCTTATCAAGTTGAACCTATTGAAGTTGAATTATCATTATAGGGTTTTATGTTTAATTATAATGTATTATATATATATATATAAGATAGGAGAACATATTTCAAAATATAATTTTAATCTATTTTAAGAGTTTATATATAAATTTTAAATTTAAATAAATAACGATACACTTAAGATAAATTATATGACAAACGTAAAATTGGTCTAATATAAGATCAATGGTTATTTGTTTCGGGAATTCCGACTTGATATAGGAAGATCCGTATCAGGTCACGGAGGTGTATTAATATCTTTCAACCAAAATTCAAAAAACAAATATACGTAGCTAAATCACTCCTCAATTATAACGAGATTCCAACCAGACATCCCACCTTACGAGGGTCGAGTCTCCACACACGTGTACGAAATCTCTTATCTAGACAACCGCGTTGTCAGCTGTGTGACAGTGCTAACGACTAGGCCGGGCCAAGTATGCAATTTTGGTGGGACTATACAATTATGGAGCTGGGGAGTCTAATGGACCACTTGATGAGCCCCACTGAGCAACAACATCCAAAACATTAAATCATCGAGCGTCAGCTTTATACTGCACGACATAAGCAAGCAGTGTTGCAGTGACCGGCAGTACTTCATCCTTCGATTTCCAGGTGGGTGGGGCAGCATGTCTGATCAGTTGGTCCCACTAATTAATATTCGAGTTCTTGTATTCAAAGAAAATCCTACAAATGAATTGAAAAACTAATACATATAATTAATTTCATTAACACAAAACTATAAAAATTCTACTATAACTTAAGTAGTTGGTATTTTCCAAAGTATAGGCAACAAAACCATTAAAATATAGTGTATTGAAGGTAGGGTGTTTATTATTAAGATATTTAAACAAATAATAAGTTACTTTAGAATAAATAAAAAAGTAATGTCATATTAGTGAAATATTAGGTAAAAAAATTAATAAAATTTATATTATATTAAATAATAAATATAAAAAAATTACTAATCCATTATAACCAATATTTTACAAGGGTTTCAGATTTGGTCATCTTCATAAGTAAAATATGTTTTCTCCTCAATGGAGGCCCCTAAGGGTTAAATATTTCATGGTCGACCTCCTTGAACTTACATAGAAGAAGTATCTGCTCGGCATGGAGCTGTATTGTATACCCCTTGCCACACGTCACATCCTCCTGTCTCTCTATCTCACTTGCAACTCTCGAGAGCTCCTCGAGATTCCCGTCTTCGATCAGAGTGTGGAATCTGGGCATGATCTGCTTCATCTGTATTACCAGGAAAATAAAACAAGATATAAAGTTGATACCAACTCACATACAAAACTCAACATAAGGTTTTGTTGATTGAGAGAGTGATCCGTAATTCATATAGGAATAATCCACTTAACTTATCATTTAGATTGAGACTAACTAAAGGGGTTTGGAACATTGAGTAATGCCCTAAAAACCTTTAATTTATACTAATAATGTAAATATTATAATTCTATTTACACTATAAATATTACATTTTTCTTGTGATATCCTTCATTTTTTTTTGGTATTTTTTAGTAATTTATATTTAATTTTAGGTGGACAATTGTGGTATTTATTATTTTAATTATTTTAATAATTATTTATTTATTTTTATATAATTTAAACAATTTTATATATTAATAATATTTTATAATATAATTATGTAATAAAGTATTATATAAAATAACATATATCATATATATATAATTTATTTTATATATTTATATTATTTTTCTTACTATAATTATAAAATATTTATGTATAACTATTATTATATAATTAATATTAATTCTTTTATTAAAATAATAACTTAATTATTTTACATAATTATATATGTAATATTATATTAATATTCTTATTTTATTATATAATATATATAATTTAATCTATATTATATAATAAATTATTCAATTTAATTAAAAAAAGTTAAATTTATTTTTTTAATTTTTAATTATATTTACCTCAATAAATTTAGTTAGATCACTTTCTACCCGAATTTAAGATTTTACTAGCACATTACATGAACTGACTCAGGATTAAATTGTCTTCGGGTCCAACTGCACCTACCCGAGCTCAAGTCGGGTTTAAAACTGAGTGTGATCGTGCCGGATTCATATTTATATAAACTCGTATTAGATTTGTGTATGTGCAAATTTGAGTATAAATACAACCGAACTTGTACATAAAATTCTCACTAATAGAATTTTGATTTTGGATTCAGACCTAATTACTGTACTCGATCGTACATATCCGAAACTCGAGATCGGGTCAGTTCCGGGCTCAGCCATACGTACCCAAATTCAGGTCTATGCAGTATCGGGTTTACCGTACCCAATCTCGGGGGTTTAATCACATGTACAACCTAATATCCAAATATTCTAAACCCGAATTCAAGTCGGATTCGAATGGTAGAAAATCCAACCCGACTTGAACTTTTGAATCAAACCCCTAAAACACCTTAACCCAAACAAAGATTGAATGATTTTCAAGTGGGTGTGGTAAGTCCCGTACTTTTTGCAAGTATGATATGTAAGTGACTAGAATGCAAGTGTAGAAGAAAGGAAAGCTCACTTGGGTAGATATTTGGTGTGATTTGGTTAAAGATGACTCAGAATCCAAACCAGATCTCTTCCGCAAATCCGGAACTTTTCGTGTAATTTGAACGTGGATCTCTTCCCTTTTAACTCCTTGAAGTGGTATCCATTCTGGTACGGTGGCAATCTCTGATATTCCACGACACAGTTTCCGATATTCGATGTTGGGAAAAGAGCATTGTGGTCCTTCACGTGCAATTCTAGGGCACTTTCCGTTGTCGTCGAACTCTAAGGTCTGATCCCAACAAGGATTCAGAGTCTTATACATAACCTGCAAATTACAGCATCGTCAAAGAGTTATTAACAGGGAACTGAAAACTGGAAAGAGTTGGGGGAGACCAAGCAGACTTGCTTACCTTTGTTTTCTTCTTCATGTTTCCATAATGGACCCTCACGTACGGATCACTTGTTCCTCTAAGATCAGCAGCAATAAGATCCCTTGCTTCGATGAGAACTAGCTCTATTCATCCATTCCCAAAACCATTGGCCGAACCCTAAATTTGCCATAGAAAAGGGAGACCGATATGACTTTTCCAAGAATAGTTTATTCATTTCTTTTCTATTCTGGCATGATCATGGAGAAAGTGTACCTGGGACCCTTCATAGCGATCAACTCTCACTGCCTCAATTTGTAGCCTGACCTCCCCATAACTCACTTTCTCCCGTGGGATCCACACATCCCTCAAATATCCTTCAATCAGGCCTTCCAAATTCACCCTAGCACTTCCAATGTTCTCATCACCGAATATGTCTACTGAATAGCAGTTTAGCTTTCAAGTATTGGCCGCCTCCTATCTCATCCAATTCAAACTTCTGACCCATATTGGGTTCAAAGTTTGACCAGTCCTGGTTTTGTGTAGACTATGCGGGGGCGGGGGGAAATAATTAGAAAAAAATGAATGGTCATAAAAATCCACCTTGTACATATTGCTTAATGTACTTCAAATATTTTTATTAGATTTAGAGAGAGCCTAATAATGTATAAATAGAGAGTAAAATGAGGTATAAAATATTTTACAATTCATATTATACAATAATGGTAATATATTATTTTAAATATAGTATAATAAATATTATATTAATAACTATTAAATAACGGCTAGTGACGACAATTAATACCGCTGTATTAGGTTGGTTATTAGTGAATATATTGATTTTTCATTTAAATTAAGTGGACAATGGTTACTGACTATGTGATTTAGGTCGGGCACAATTAATTGAATAGATAGACATTGTTGTTGAACCTTTTCACACAAAAGGTGAGTTAATTTCAATATACTTGGTTCAGCCATAAAAAATTAGATTAGCAATTAGATAGATGGTAGAGAGCTTGAGAGACCAATGTTTTGGAGACATTGTCTATATTTTTATATTCTACCTTAGTACTAGCACAAGCCACAATTATTTACTTTTTTTAATTTCTAATAAATCAAGTTAAGACCAAAATATATAGCGAATCCATCAACAGAGTGACAATCAGATTACCCACCTAATCAACATAAGAAAACCAATGAAAATAGTGGAAAGAATCACTCCAAACAAAAAATACATGAGTAGAAATACTCTTAAGATAACATAAAATACGTTTAACATCAACCCAATGGATTGTGGTGGGATTATACATAAATTGATAAATTGACAAACCTGATTTACAGTATATGTGATATCTGGTCGGGTTAAGGTGAGGGACTAAAGGGAGCACACAGTTTGACGGTATGTCGTGAGATCAGATAGTGGAGTCCAATTATAAAGAGAAAGTCGAGGTCCAACAGTTACGAAAATGCTCAATGGTTTGCAAGTGCTCATGGAGGCCCGATAAATAATATCTATAATGTATTTGTGTTGTGTGAGAAAGAGTCACAATGAATTTCTATGCTAAAAAAATAATGCAGTGGACTAAGTTCCTTCGTGGAGAACTCTTGATGGAGAGTAGTAAGACATGCTCCAACAGTGCATTAGGATGATAATGTTATTTACATAAACCAGTAGAAAGATGGCATTATCGTGATATTGATACATGAATAAAGAGTTGTGATGTTGATACATGAATAAAGAGATGTCAGCCACAAAAGCATAAAATTATAGGTGGAGCAAAAAAAAAATACTAAGACAAAGAAACTAAGTGCGGGGAGATTGTTTGAGACCATACAAAGCATGATGAATGCGACATACATGATGAGAATGAGCAGTGTCACGAAAACCAGGTGGTTGATGCATATATACTTTTTGAGATAACCATGTAAGAACGCATTATTGACGTCAAGCTGACGAATAGACTACCGTTGAGAAACTGTAATGGCCAAAATAAGGTGAATCATAATCGGTTTAATCACTGGACAAAATGTCTCATCATAGTCAATACATGTCTGTTGAGAGAATACTTGAGCAACCAAATTAACTTTGTACCGAGCAACTGAGCCATTAGGGTGTTGTTTTACTTTGTAAATCCATTTACAACCGATAACATGACGAGTTGTGGGAGCCAAAATAAGGTCCCAAGTGTGATTGGCAAGGAGAGCCAAATATTTAGGATGCATTGCATGAACCTAATGAGATTGGTGGCGAGACTGAGCAAATGTGCGAGGTTCCTATAAATGATCGGCAATAACAAATACAGTTGGATTACCAGCAATGGTAAAACACTAATGAGGAAGAGAGTAATTTTGAGAACGAGTAACCATGTGTCCACATAGGGAACGAGGTGTTGTAACTTTAGAAGCCTCAGTTGTAAGGGGATCCAACCCAGGGAATCGGGGTGAGAAGCAGTCAAGGTGAGAGGAAGAGGGAGATTGATGGAGGATATAGTTGGAGGAGGGTCTAAAGGTGGGGAAACAAAGGGACGCAAACTCATTAAATGTGATCACGCAACATATAAAAATGCGACTCGAATGAGAATTAAAACAACGATACCCAAGATAGTTTGAAGGGTAGCCAATAAAGATACATGATTGAGAGCAAAACTAAAGTTTATGAGGCTGGTGGGACCGGAGATAAGGAAAATAATGACACTTAAATACACGAATAAGATGATAGTTAAGGGATGACTAATAGAGTACCTGATAAAGAGAACAATATTGAAAAGCATAAGTGGGGAGACCGTTGATGAGAAATACAGATGTTTCAAAAGTAAAATCCCAAATTTTCATAGGAAGATTAGCATTAACGAGTAGAGTGAGATCCGTGTCGAAAATGTGATGGTGTTTATGCTTAGTTGCTCTATTGTATTGTAATGTATGTGGACATGAAAAACAATGAGAAATGTCATGCATTTGGAGTTCATGTTGAAAATTAGAGAAAAGAAATTATTTAGCCCCATCCGATTGGAGAGGCTTAATTTTGAGCCCAAAAATTTTTTTAACATGAAGTTGAAATACACAAAAAATGGAAAGAAGATTAGTGTGTTTTTTTCATAACAAGTATCAATAAAATTTAATATAGTCATCCAAAAAATTAATATAATAATGATGTTCCGTATGAGAGGTAATAGAAGCATATCCCCAAATATTAGTGTGAATAAGTTATAATGGAGAGATGCTAATATATTGAGTGGAATAAAATGGTAATTAAGTAATTTTTTCTACACAACAAGATGTACAAAAAGATGATGAAAACACATTTTTATTAGTTTTCCAAATGATAAAATACGCTTAACAATAGGAGAGACTGGATGTCCTTACCGATGGTGACCCAATGAATTAGAAAAGGGGAAGCTAACTAAAGTATGAAAAGATGGGTTTTTCGCATAATAGATCGAAAGATAGTAGATACCAACTTTACGCATCTCTCGAAGTAGCTCCTAGTCAGTGTGAAGATTCTTAATAAGAAAATAATGAGGGTAAAATTTAAAGTAACATAAGTTATCTTGAGTGAATTTAGAGAAATAAAAAAGATTAAAGTAAATGGATGGAAAATCATAAACACGATTAAGAGCAAATCACTAAGTGGGTGTGACAAGAGTGACAAAACTAGAGTATTTGATAAGCAAACCTAATCTATCACCAATCAAAAAATGTCTACGAATATTTGGATCATACTGTAAAATGAGATTAAAAAATTTGAGACAAAATGAGATTGCAATTGCGAAAAACACGAGAGCGAAATGACTGATGGGAGACATTAGTTGGTAGGTGGGCACATGATTTGAAAGATAGTTGGACAACTTAATGTTGGAATTCATAATGCTCAGAATAATATGGGGTATAAAATCTAATTTGTTGAGAATGATAATTGCAATGAGTAAGTGTGTGATAATTTGTTGTGATAAATAGATAGAAAAGAATATTAAGAAAAGTTTATGTATAAGTTTGTTGCAATTAATAATAAAATAACAGCTAAGAATTGAAAAATATATAAATCAAGTATGTGATACCATAAAGTATTTAAAGAGCAGAAAAATAGATTAATATGAAGTAAAATAAGGTATAAAATATTCTTTTGTAAATAGTATTTAAATAAAATAAAATAAATATTATATTAATATTTACTAAATAACATACTGGTCACTATAATTAATGCAGTAGTAGGTAGGTTAGTTGTTAGTAGATGTGTTGATTTTTCAGTTAAATTAATAAATGGACGTGATAGTTTAGGTGGTTTATTAATTTTTACCTTCCCACACCTTAAGATAGGTTTCACATTTTCATCCTTCAAGCTTAGACACTTCCATTGAACAACACTAATGCTAATTTTTCTTCAAGTTCTTGAAAGCTAGTTCGATGATCTGAGAATTCCGAGAAAGACGAGAGATTTTCAAAGTGTGCAATCAATCAGAAAATTGCCATTCTTTCAGCACGAGACTCACAGTTAACTGAAAATCCCATCTATACCTCAATGAAAAGATTATACAAGAATATTATGTTCATGGAAAATTAAATAGATATGCTTCAGGATTATTTCTAGAATTTTTACCTCCCTGAACTGTCCCCTTCAAAGGGTACAACCATTTGGACCTCTTTTCCACAAAATTCAGAGTGCTTGGCTAATATTTCTGATTCAGGCCCAACTGCCCAGAAAAAGGTAGAATCATCTGCCACATATTTCACCTACTAAAGAAGCACTAATAAAATCAGATCACAAAACAGACAAATAATTTTTGCATGGTCTCCCCCATTTTAAGATAATTTATTCTATATTTGTCCCGGCACATTATTTCTAGGCTTACTTTCCTCAAGGAGGTGTTCTGCACCGTTTTCAGCAGAACAGCTCTGTTGCCTCTTTGATGGGCTTCCTCTTAGACTTCCTGCAGAAAGTTTAGCAGCAGAAATAACCTTGACGTAGATGATTCCACCAATTGCCTTTTTCTTCAACTCAATCGCTGGTAATGAATAACACCGTCTCCGAGGTTCCACCATTGTCTTAACTAAAGTGTCAGCCTGTTCATAGTAGAGGTGGAGATAACTAAGCACGAAAAAAATGACTTTTCTTGCGGATTAAGTATGAATGGTTTGAGCTGCACCAAATGCAAGTCCAATTCTAACCTCAGGAACAGATAAGAATGAGTAAAGAAGAGCTTTCCCTTCTAAAACTGGCATTACAAGAAGCTGGAGAAAAGGGAAAAGAGAGCTTGTTGTCAACTATGGATTCCAAATGCAAATAGAAATGAACAAATTGTTGTAACACATACATCGCCCTTGATATGGAGGCTATTTATGACAATACGAGCAGCTCCATATAGTGGCTTGGCAAGCTTAGCTTGCAACAAAATACTCATATCACAGGTGTCCCAATCGAACCCCCCGTGTGCAATATTTTCTACCATAAGAAAGGCGAAATATGAAGGTGGATATTAATGAAAAGATAATATTTTCTACCAATAGGCCTATTCCACTCGTAGTCGCCATGTGGGCAACTCTTCAGGTAAGCGTATGGCCTTTTTTGTAGTGAAATTACATAGAGGTTTTAGTTTTGGAGGGATAGACACTTGGAAAAGTTAAAGCCGGAGAGGGAATCAAACAGTCAATGGGTGATTGGGCAGCATCGGGAAGCCAGCTGCTGTCAAAAGAAGACAACCTTCTCCCCCGGAGACCAGACCGGCACGGCCTCTGTGGTCCCCACGGGCTGACCAGGTGACTCAAAACGTTATCATGGCCTACCATCCGAACATAATCGATTGGCCATGTTTTCTGTCAACCTTGCCTCTCTAAGGATTCAGACGGATATGGAGAAAAAAGATTCAGAGTATATAGAAATTTCCATTTGACATTTAAGTTAAAATGGATATCAAAATTATAATTCAATTTAATAATAAATATAAATTAAATATTAGAGATATAATAAATTTTTGTATACCAATAAAAAAGGACAATATTTTATTCAAACCCCCTCAATCAAAACATACCTCAAGAACTTAAAAAAGGGATAATTGGCATTGGCCACCCATATAATGCCTCCTTTTATCCAGATGATCTTACCAAACCAAGCCAGGTCCTCTTTGGAGCATTATCTTATATCCTGTCAATGCCAAAAGAACAGAGCCAGCAAAATGAGCACAGCTTGGAGCTTGTCCAATGGTAATAAGATTTCCTTTGTATAGGAAACCATGATAGGGACAGAAGATGCCTCTCCCAAGGATGGGTGCACTCTCTTTTAAGTGCATCCTTCCCACTAGACCACAATTGCATTTGCTAGAAAATTGCAGCCACAGACCCTTCATCTAGCTTAGCATGCCATTCCCTCGTTAATTTCAGAGTCATTTCTACATCCTGACTGATCAAAATACTGATATAACCTTCACCCACATTCATGTACATGTACAGATACCCGGTTAGGACGGGATTAACTCTTAACCAATTTACAACCTTACATGATTTGGTCTCTTATTTCCTCTTGTCATCTTTCTCTTTCCACAAGCACGGGAGCTGCCGGTATGCTGAACCACCATTCCCTCAGCCTCCTCATCCACCTCTCTGTGCTTGCCCTCCTCGGCGGTGAATACCTCGTAAATACCTCCAAAAATACCATCAGCAAGGTATACTTTGCAGGCAAGAACACAATGAGGAGAGCTGATGCCAATAGAGCAACTGCAAATCTCTCACTTGCCTGATACAACCATGAGAACACAAATTTTAGTAACCTGTAAAAGTTTGGAAGTACAGGAAGATGACAGAATTAAGAAAGGAGAGACTTTACCCGTGGATAAATGGACATCAAGAGGGCACGCAACTTGAGGAGTACGATGTTCCCATCCTGAATGAATCCTTCTGCTTGAGATATTGCGGTTTGAACAGCAAGAAGCTGCTCCACTGTGTTCATTGGTGGAAGAGTCATTACTTTGACCTCTTGTGCAGTCCTCCCATGGTTGAAATATTTTGTAAGGATCATAAATACCGCGATGGAGATGCACATCAATGCTAGGGCATAACTGAGATATTCCCTGAGAGGCAAAGCAAAATGTTAAAATAATATATTTCACATTGCATAGATTGAAGTTCATCTCTAAGGAACGAATATAACAGAGGAAAATTGGCAGCTGTTTAGTACCTGCAAATCATGAAAATGCCAACCAAGCAGAAGATTGAAGACCTCGAGGGATCATCCCACAAAAATAAAGACAGGACCAAATTTCCAATCTCAGTGAGTGGGAGAAGTAATTCCTGAAAGCACATAACAGAAATATATTTCTAGAACATGCAGCAGGAAAAACAAGAGGCATGGCCCTAGGGTTGGAATTTAAGACAAATTTGCATGACCTCTTCTAAACCATCAATATGTTAAGCTCCTTTATGTAGAAGCAAGGTTTCTACTTTCAAAAACTGAAAATCCTAGATATGACGAGCACTACATATGGGCAAGAACAGTTATATATATGCATTTGTCACATAATAAACTTTGAGAAAATTTGGTTACAAACGAATGTAGATCATCTAGAAGAGGGGAAGAATTAGTATCTCCAACAAATAAAAGTAATACCTTCATCACTGCCATGTTGGTATCAATTCCATCTAGTTTAACTCCATCAACTGTTGCTTGGGCAACCACCACTTTTTTGTAACTGTTCCTTGATTCCTTAATGGCTTCCTCTAGCGAGGTCGTTTGTCCAACAGAGATCTCTCCTAGAACAAGCGCTCCTGCAGTGGGACTACTTGAACCACTACCACTCCCTCTAAATACAAACCCTAGGTATGAAATCATCGCAAGGGATGAAACAGAGTACATTTCCCTACCATTCACAGCCCTCGGACTAATATTCCTCTCCGATTCCCGAGAACATGACATATTGGCGAGTGCCTCAAGTATTAAATCACCACCTGGGAGTTGATCGCAGAGGTTGAACGTGAGAAGTGTTTCAAATTTAAGAGGGGATGTAGATGCAATTTCCTGTAGTGCTTGTACTCGTAGTATCCCAAGAACAGCCTTTGAGAGGATCTCATCCCGTTCAATTCCATTAATCTGGAACTTTCTAATGAACATATGTGCATATAAGATTTCTCTGATAATTGCCAACCAATAATCACGACGATCATGGCCTTTCAGCTCAGGGAACTCCATGAAAACGGGCTCTGATCTACATTTAAAAATAAGCAAGAAAAGCATATAGAGTAAGAAGAGTGATAAAATTCAACTGGGTGCAATTATAGAAATTAGCCTTACAGTGAGATTGATTTATATAGTACTGCCTTGTCAAACAATCGAGTGCCCCAGGGTCCAGTCAACTCGGGTTTAACAATCTGTTTTAAGTCCTCTGATAAGTCATATCTTTTAGGCTTGTCAAAAGATACAACACGAAGAGCTTCAAAATAAAGTGCATGGTCTGTGAGAATTAACCTCCCTGCAGGATGCCAATGCAACAAGAAACAAAAATGGATATGCTGTGAGGTGGAAAGACATTCTGGCATTTTGGACTGAGATGGGTATAGAGAAGGTACAAACCAGGCCATGTAGACATTCCAACGTGTTCAAGAACTGGTTGAGTTGTCAATGTTCCATCCATTTCAAGGATCTTCTCTCCTATAGATAATCGATCAGCTGAAAGGAGAGATGACTCAGTTTGTGCCTTAAGTCTCTTTATAGCTCTGTATAAGGAAAAGAGAGAATACAACATATTAGAAGCCCCTCAAATATTTTTTAGTGTTGCTTCATCGTTTGAGATGCTTGATTAACAGAAAGAAAACTTCAAGAGATGAAAGGAACCTATTATACCTTTCTAGCCCAGCAATGTACTTTTCATATACAAAGAAATGAAGCCTCCCTCCAGTAGAATCAGTTAGAACCTCAAACAAGTTCTCACTCACAACTACATTAGAAACGAGAGGAACTGCAGGGGCTATGCGAGAGAAAGCCTCCACTCCAACTGAAACATCCTCATCCACCTGCATAGCATGAAAGAACCAAAATTGCCATTAGATCCTACCCAATAAATTCCAGTTCTTTCTATGCATTCTAGAAAGTGATTCTCACACTTCCAAGTATTGCAAATCAACCGGATGTAACAACAGGAAAAAAAAAACTCACGCTGACTGAAGGATGACTAGATGCAGCAGGACTTTCCCAAGCTACCATCATATCAAAAGTTAGGCGCCTCAACTTTTGATCACTGAGATGACCGTTCACTTGAATGGAAAGGGCTAGTGCCCTAAAGCAGCAATATTCCAGAAAGTTTCTAGCATACACTGAAGGTCGTTTAATGGAATCAGAAGCCTCTATATTGAAGCTCTCCTGTAGCTCTATTGTTGGGATTCCAAGGATCCTGAACCATAGCTGGCACAGTTATAAATCAACTTGATATTTTTATAGACAGTAAATGATAGAAAAAATTCAGTTAGTACTTACTTTGAGCATCTACGAACAACTACATTTGCAACTGGAGATAGTTCTGATATCCAATTTCTTTGAGCTGAAGGAGATTTTCCCATTTCCTCAAATTCTTCATCAAAGGGAGTTCGGTTCCCCAACAACCATTTGAATGAGCTGTCTCTTACAATACCCTCTAACATGTTTATAGTCTTGCTTGCCACAGCCATTTCTGAGCTATTTCACACCGAGTGATCAATAATTTAAACCATCAGCTATACCGCTTCAAACACCAAGATTTCGATAAAAACCCATTTCTTAGAAGCTACAAGAGAGAAATGAAAAGAAGAATAGGTTGTTCCCTTTTAATGCCACATTGTCCTTGAACTTTTATACATGTTTCTTCTCAACACAGTGAACTAGTTCCATCGAACTATATAGATTAGGGAAAAAATTTTCAAATCAAACTCCTCTACAAAGCAAAAATACTATTATCTATTACTATCAGTGTCAATAAAAAGCTTTTCATGAAGCAAATTTCCGATTGCATGAACACACAATTAAAACATCAATTCACCCGACAACATTATGCTGGCGATCACACGACCTAAGGATCAGCATCGATCAAGACAGGCATCATCAATCAATTCATTAAAACTCACATGAATCTTAAACAACTATTAGAGGCAAGGAACCGAATTCCATCAAAACCCAAAAGAAGAAGAGCCTCGCTACACATATTTATTGCTTTCACTACTACACAAGAAAAAACAGAAAAGAAAAGGAAAAAAAACTACCAACTCCGGTACTCAAGAAAGCTAGATATTTTCCCAAGACCCACCTCAAATTGCGCTAACAAGAGATTTCACCGACAGCCCATATCACGCATATTTATTGCGCTAATTGTTCGGCAATAAAATGCTCTCTGCTATCACTGCAGGTTGATAAGCCTCCAAAGCAGCTTTGAAGTGGGTATTCAAGAAGTAGACATGTTGATTTGGTTTTCCCCGCTCCTCTAATTTCCAGAGAGAGAGATGACGAAGCAATATCATCAGCGCGTGCTCCTGGCGCATCTGGAAGTTAATATCCGAATAAATGTTTTCTTCATCTGTGGGTTTTGTCCATTTTCATTCTCCCTCTAGGTGCTTAAACGGTGGAAATTAGGTGGAGAAAAGAGCACGGTAGTCTACCACTTGTTGTTTTTCTATTGGTGAGAACATTGGAGAAGAGGTTCTGTTGCATTCAATATTCTAGCCAACCTATCATCTGCTAATGAAAAAATGTGGATCATAAGAAATAAATTAATTACTCCATGTACTAACCTTAAATAAAGTATTTCTTTCTTATAAAATATTTTTTTTGTGGTGTAATAAAATCTTACAAAAATATATCTAAAATATATATTATATTAATTTTAACCCTCTAAAAATTAGCATTATTTGCATTTCGATCTCCTTTTATTATTTGGTAGCATTATTTTATAAGAATTCTACTTTGTAGTATTATATATAACACAATTCTTATTTATATAATTTTATTTTATTTTATAAATAATATGTTTTATCAACATAATTATATGATATAATATAATTTATCAATGTAATCATATATACTTTATATGTATTAATATCATATTATATATAACTCTTATTATTACACTTTTAATTTAATTAATTATAAAATAATATAATAATTTATTTATATTATAATTAATATATATTTTATTAATTTATTATATTTCACTCTCTTTTAATATTATTCAAATAAGAGATTTGAGTGTTGAATATTTTCTTTAAATCCCTACTTTTTCCTCAATTTATTTTCCTAACATTTCCATGCCTAACATCCATAAATCTAAACATATTCTTAGTTAATTATGTTCACAGTATAAATAATAAAAATAAATATTTTTCAATTATAGTCTATTATCCAATTTTCTATTATTTTTACACTTTAATAGCATACATTCTCCTCCTTATTTAATATATCATTTTTTATTTACTCAACACTTTTGTGCATTATATTCCAAAAAAACATCGGTTACACTTAATACATATATCACTTATATTATTATACTTTTGATGTAATTTAGCATTTGAATTAATCTGATCTTTATGCTTTTATTTATTTCATTTAGATCCTTTTATTTCTCTTTATTTATATTTTAATCTCTAACTTTTCAAAATAATAATTTAATCCCCAAATATTTGATTTCTTTTTAAGTTGAGTATTAACCTTTAAAATCGATTCTAACAGGATTATAATTAATTTTTCTATTTAGAAACAATTTATTTGAATCTGAATCAAATTAGTTTATTTTTAGTTCAATTTTAAGATTAATTGAAAAATAGAGTTTCTAATAAAAAGTAATTAAAAATAAAGTTAATTTTAACTGATTTATAAGATTTTAGTTCGAATTGATTCATAATTCAATTCGTTTTTCGATCCCAAATCAACTATAGTTTCTATTCTTATTTACTTTAACACATTTTTCGAAAATATAATTTTATAAAAAGTCTTGTTTTCTCGATATACTACATTTATATATGCGTATTAATTTGTTATTTAAGCACGGATATTTAATAACCGGTCAAACATAATATATAAAAAATTGTCATATTTAAATATAAAGATAAAATTATCTAAGATAATATAAATAACATCCAATAAATACACATCAACCCGTAACTATAGTTTATAAGCCGGGTAAAATTGTATATAATGAAAACAAAGACATATTAAGAATGTGATAATCTAAGTATGAAAAAATTAGAATGAAGTTTAAAATTATAGATAATTAGTGGGTAAAATTTTAGTTAAACCATTTTGTTGATTAGTAAATTATGATGAGAAATAATGTGTTATTAAAGTTCATTTGTTAAAGTGATAAAAAGAAATTTATTTTCACTATAATTTAGAGAAATTTTAATTTTATAATTAAATAGATTTTTGACACACTACTCAAAAGTGTTGAAATGAGCACAATATGACTTCAAGCTTCTATGATAAAAAATCATAAATATTTAATATAGTAATTAATGAAATAAATATATGTGACATATATAAAATATTATAAGAGTAGGGTCCTTGGAATTAAAGTGTAATTGAACTTGTACGATGATCAAGTCTTTTATGCCACAATAATTTAAATAATGTTGTATTAACTAAAGTATGAAAATTAATTGAAAATGAATTATTTCTTTGCAAACAGTAGTCTCAACTCTACTGCTTAAAGAGTAGAATAAAATACAAAATAATAATTATTATTTTTAACAAATTTAAAAATAATGAAATAATTGATACATAATAAATATTATTAAGATAAAAAAGATAATAAGATGCGAAAAGAAATGTAAAACCAATAGTGATAATGGATAAATTTGATCTTTCTCCCGTTAGCAAATTCTTGGTAAAGTTTGAATAAGAAGCATCACTTAAAAATATGAGATTATAAATTAAATTTAATTGATATTTGAAAATGAGAAATCTAGAAATTTTCTTGTAAATAGGAACAATAGGTTGTGAAATGTTTGTTTTGTAAACAAAATTAACAGATGGGTGTATGACGTTGTAGATGATCAGTGCATCCAGTGGGCATAAGGGTGCCCACCACATTATGAGTCGAGCAACAAAATATTGTGCCTAATTGTGAACTAGACAAGAGTGATTGTTCCATGCATGCCCATATTTGTCTAACCGGGCTCTTGTGTTATTGGAACTTACTCAAGACCATAGACTGACAGAGGCCCACAAGTTGAGATCCAGCCATCTGTTGCATTCTCCTATCCTATTAGAGATATGTGCAGGATATCCATTGTTGTTGAGGGTGAAACGGAGGCGAAAGAGGGAAATAGAGTCCATGAACATTGCAGCAATAAAAAGTGGTTGCCATGAATAAGCAAAGTTTTCATACAAAAAAGTATCCTTCTAGGTACCTTCAAAAGATTATTCCTACTGGTTCATCTATATAAATCAAAGTTCATCATTCATAAAGTTGAAGAACATCAAATTGTTTTCAGGTAAGTCTGAATTCAACTTGAAAAGAATTGATTGCAGAACTTCAATATGAAAACTTCCAAAAAAAGAACTTCAATACAAACTTTTTACTAATACATAGCATAGGTTCTATCTAACTTCATGACTCCATCTCTCATAAAGTTCCAAGAATGACTAGATCAAGTCCAATCTTAGGGGAAATGAGGCAATCTGAGATGATAACAAGCCTCATCTTTTCCCCCTTTTCTTTGTATAGAAAACAATGGCAAGTCGCAATTGTTGCCCCAATCCCAGGATAACAAATTAAGCTCTCAATGTTCAGCTCTCTGCACTGGAGAAATTGAAATAACTAATACCAAGATATCTACCTACCTCTCATCTTCAACAGTTCACCCTTCTTGAACCCATACACGGACTGTTCTATCATTATCAAGGCCTGCAGAAGCAATCTTGTTCTCATTTGGATGGCAGGTGACTGAGACAACAGTGTCTTTGTGACCTTCAAGCTTTTGTATCATATTCTTCCCCTGAAGATCCCATATGCAAACAGAGTGGTCCTCTGACCCACTAACAATGTACTTCCCATTGGTCACAGAAAATGTAGCCATTATACAGTAGGTAGTATTTTGGTGACCCGTGTAAATCTTCAGGAACTTTCCAGTTGAGTAATTCCACAGTTTCTTCATACAAAAAAGATAAAGTGAAGAATGGAAGCATATATTTCTATATTCTTCAGAAAATTCCAAGTCATTGACATTCATCTTGCACTTAATGAATGAATATAATAACTTAATCAACAAAATAAGACATCATTGTCTATAACAAACAAATAATAGCACCTCCTCCAATATGTCAGCGAACAAAAGATGCAATCTGAATGAATAAATATATATGTATAAATGTTATCTAACTTCATGATAAATCATAACACAATATCATGAAAAAATTTACAATGTGCACTACTTAGAAAGTCCAAAGACATCCATCTTCTTGAACTGAACAGCATAACCATTCCAAACTTCTATAATTTGAACATAGAAACTCAAAATGAGCATAAAATGGTCATTTTGAGGATCTGTCATGACATAACTAGCCGAATCATTAGGGCTGTAAAAGCATAATTTCACATCCTATCATTTTCTAATAGGGGCAAAGGATCCAAAATTGTTTCCGCTCAGATTGCCATGGAACAGCATATCCAGTAAATTTAAGGATAAATCAACGCCAATCAAATTCTCAAACTCCCTAAAATATTAGTGCTCCCAGATTAATATCCCAAATGAAGCTGTACAGTTGGGAGTTTCATAATTGCCTACTGGTATTGCTCTTCCGCCACATTACGATAAAGTCAGGGCATTAACAACAAACGACAAAATCTCAAAGTCCCACGAAAAATTGTCATCAATTTCAGTAGAAGGCGGTGGGAAGGGAGAAAGGGTCTAACCAGAGTATTGTTGAGGGTCGCAACAAGGATGAACTTCCCGTTGGGCGAGAACTTGGCAAAGGACACGGCGGGCATCTTATCGTCAATCAGTGTCTTCAATAAGGCACCATTTTTGGTTTCCCATATTTTGCAGGAACCATCATGACTCCCCGAGACGATGAGAGATCCGTCCCTGTTGAAATGGACCGAAGTTACAGGCATCGAATGAGCTCTGATAACATTCAGGCACCTCCCGGTCTTCACCTCCCAGATACGGATCGTCTCGTCGAATGAGCCCGATACGATGAGGTTCGACTGGGGATTGAAGTTCACACAGAAGACTACATCAGTGTGGCCCTTAAGGGTTTTGAGGCAGTCGAATGGAGGACGGGCGGACCAGATGCGGAGGGTGTAGTCATCGGAAGCAGAGCAGATGTAGTGAGATTCGGACCAAGCGAGGTCGTTGATGCCTTCAGAGTGGCCGATAAGGCGGTGGAGAAGGGAGAGGCTAGCCGAGGACCAGATGATCAGAGACTTGTCGAGAGAGGCGGAGGCGAGGAGCGTGCCATCGTTAGAGAACTTAACGCACGAAACCGCCCGGCTATGACCCGTGAGGGTTTTCGAAAGGCGGTAGGGTTCGTACTCCGGATGCGTAGGCTGCGAGGCCGCGCTACTGTTCGCCATTGTCGCTGATCCTAAGCGCTAGCCTGGGGGTTTCCGGTAGAAAAAGGAGTATATTACATACATATATTCTATCCATCTTTTTCTGCATTTTTTGGTTATTTGTTCAAAAGCCCAAATTTTTTTATACCTTTATTTTTGTAGTATAAATTTATTTTTTTGGGTAAAAAATCTGCGTTTATATTTGTATAATATATATTTTTATTTTTTCTTGAAAGAGTATATACTTTCTACACAATCTAATTTTCCATTATTTTCTATACCTTAATTGACTGACTTGATAATTTTTACCATTTTTAAAAGTTGAAAAGTTTTTTTTAAAAAATAAAAATTGGGTAACCACTATTTTATTTTTATTTTTTAAAATTAATTAATTAAAATATTATTCAAATAATCACTATAGCTCTATTAATTATATACATATATTCACTTTTTACATGTGAAATATAAAGCTTGTAGTGCTATATTTTGAGTTGGATAAAAATAAAAATAGTACATTATATATATATTAGATTAAATCAAAGGATATATTAAATAAAATATCGAAGTGAATTATTTGCCAGTATTACACTTCAATATAAATTTTTGTTCGAATTTTTAAGTAATCTAACAAATAATTTTGATA
Source organism: Trapa incisa (assembly GCA_030064435.1). Taxonomy (NCBI): domain Eukaryota; kingdom Viridiplantae; phylum Streptophyta; class Magnoliopsida; order Myrtales; family Lythraceae; genus Trapa; species Trapa incisa. The sequence goes on along the minus strand of CM057770.1, from coordinate 2,301,246 downwards.
ATATAATAGTGAAAGTAAACTACCATTAATAATAAATAACATGTAAAACTTAAAATAACATTATAAAATTTCAAAAGGTTGAGTTAACAAAATATGAAAAATATTTTAACAATATTGAGAAATATTTGTGATTAATCTTCAATTAAGGGCATGAGGTAGGTATATTTCTTAAGCGGCCTTCTTGGCCAGTTTTTTACTCGATTCCTCAAAAAAAATATTTAAATGTGGTGATATTTGGAATTTAGTAAGTTAGATTAACTTAAATTCAAATCTTATGTTTATAAATAAATAAATACTCAAAATATCTACATATAATACTGTATATATAAATAAGTTAATTCACTTCTCACATATTTTTATAAAGTTTCAGTTTATCAAGACTCCGGATATAAGTTTAAGTTTTCCAAATATATGATTAATTATTCATGTATACAAGAATGTGTTATACCTTTAAAGACATAATATATACGAAAAGTTTTCACAATAATACACAAGTTTGTATAAATTAAATTAATTATTACATACATATTATAATACTCATTGGAATTTCTTAATCGAAATTTAAATCTAATTGGATAAAAAAATTAATGTGTAACCGAGAATGAGAATTAAAAACCGAAATTTAGAATCGAAGCACATTAAAAATCATTTCGAAAAGTAAATTTAGACAATAGATAAGTGTATGCATTACCCTCTAAAACTCATCTGATTGAAAATCAATAATTGAGAAAAATTCGATTGAAAACATGTTTAAATGATGATCGAACCTCACGGCACAAAGTCCCTAATTTTTATATGGGTTATATAAATAAAAAATAATAATTATTGATCTCAATTAATATGTAATTGGATAAATAATTTTTAAAAAAATAAATTGGGATAAAACCAATCAAATTTGAGGTAAACTGACAAAAAATGAACGAAATAAGTCAAATTGGTCGATTTATTTGCTGAAAACCGATTCGCTATAGTGCAAACCGGTCAGCATGTACGTTGGGCGCACAATATTAAGTTCACGTGTCATTTTCTTTTCCCTACTTAAAACCTAAATTCGGTCAAGAACTAAGAAATCGACCCAATTTCAACGTGATTTCTAACATCTTGTTCTCGAGGAAAATTAAATAGAAAGTGAGATCTATAGGGTCACATCCGACCAAATATGAACATGGGGTGATAGATAATTGGTCTCTTGAGTTGTTCATATAATACACGCTCTAGCTAGTTCGTGGTCATAATTCTCTCTAGAAATGATGATACTCAGTTTTCTGGTGATCTAATTACTAGAGCTTATAACTTTCGATCCATACCACCAAACTTGGCGATTCTGGTGACATTATAACCATGTGGAATCCAACTTTCAAACACATCTCTCCCCAACAATGATGTGTCTTCTACTAATGCCAATGTGATCAAATCGTAACACTGCTTTCTTAGTAAAAAATAGAGCAATATCTTCCTGAGTTTACCACAACCTACCTAATTGCCTACCATGTCCCAAATTAATTTTAGGTATTTCTCTCGGTCCCCTCTAGCCAAAACCACTCATCATGCCCGACCCGATTTCTAGGGCATGGGTCCAATGACAACCCGCTGTATCTACTCAATGCTACAATAGTGGGTACATTCGTTAAAGTTGTACAAACAAGACCAATGTTTAAAATAAAAATATTTACAATTTTAGTGGAAATTAAAACATTTACTTCGAGTACAATGGTATACCCAAAAATGAATACAGAACTCACGGAAATATAGCAACTAATAAGCATGATATTAAATCTTTGTGTGCGCACTTCAAGACATGTACCTCGAGTTGAGCTAGTGATGAAGGAGACGTCCCGAACTTGTATTATCAAGGGCTCCTACAGTCAGCTGTAATTGTTTTGGGGAGTCATGAGCTCATAACTCAGTGAATAAATTTACCAACGCAAGGCAATGACATACCTTAAGACCCCAACATTTACTCAAAATATTTAACATGTAGTTTTCAAAGTTATTAGTTCACCATCCATGCAATTTTCATAGTTATAATTCTATCTTTCAATATTTTAAATTTATCAGTTATCTCGGGGAACTCAACACCCATCTCTCAAATCAACCATTCATTAAGCACACAATATCATCACAAGCTAAAACTAGGCAAAATATATATTGACATGTCTCATGAGGTCTCACACACGAGAACTTAGGCATACGAGGGGTATGTGCACTATGTTCAACACTTCCAAATACACATCCTATGATGATCGTCCCTCTCATAGCTATGTCGATGATGTGTCATCAAACATCCCACTTACTTATGACCATTTCAACCACGTTTGATCACAAGCACAGCTAGATCCTGCCATTCACCTCCTTATGGGCCCGTGGAAAGGTTTGTAAGTTGTTAGTCCCCTTTGCATATCCACTTTCATTCTCCCCTATACGTTGACACTACCTCTAGTACTAGATGTCATGTTGTGCAGTGCACATTCACTTAATCAAAACAAATTAATAGTACTTGATCCAACACACATATTCAACATGCATAATGACCATTTATTTCTGGGGGTTCGATTTGCTATTTGACCAAATTCGCTATTCGTGTTCTTAAACACTTTTCTCATTCAACGTGCACATTATTCATAAATTATTGGGGTTCGGTTTGCTTACTGACAAACCCCGCTACTCATGTTCTTAAATATCTTTCTGAATTCAACATGTACATAGTTCATAATTCTCTGTGCTCGATTTGCTAACTAACCAACTCCGCTACTCGTGTTCTTACATACCTTTCTCAAATTACATGTGCATTATCAAAATTTTAGGGGTTCAATTTTCTAACAGATCACTCCATGTTGCTCATTTCTTGAATACTACTTATAAAACATACGAGGCCAAGCCCCTTTTTCATTAAAGTAAACATGGATCTCAACCCTACTTTCTCTTTCTAGTTAATGGTGGCTTAAGCCTCCTCATTATTATGAAAAAAATAACACATCTCTTAGCCATATTTTCTCTTATAAACTCAATAGTGGATTTTTAATCCATTTCTTTTACAACAAGATCATTCCATAGCTTTTCACCCTTTTTTGACTCTTTTAAAATATTCTTATTTATGCTCTTTATATACATATATTTAGGTAAAATTTATAAACAATCACTGTAAACCCCGCCCTTTTGAGCTAAGGAAAATCGGTAAAAGAACCAGTCAAATCAAGTGAGAAAAATCGAATCGGTTCATGAAACTGATCATTTGGTAACAAGCAATTTGGAAATTTACAACATCCGAGTGATCCAAAGGGTTCATTAAACCTTGGAAAAGAAACTTAAGACAAATTAGAAGAGAAAAATCAAATTGATTTAGGTGAACAAGATCCCATAAAACTCTGAAGTTAAGCGTGCTTGCTTGAAAGTAATGTGAGGATGGGTAAAAAATTTTTATGCAAACATACGCGTTATCATAAATAGCCATAAATTAATATATATTTAGTTATTATAATTAATACCAATAATTTAATACCAAAATTAAATTATTGGAATTAATACAAATAATTTAATACCAAAATTAAATTATTGAAATTAATACCAATAATTTATGGTAATATTAATAATAATAATAAATCTCTCCTATTTAATACACAATTTTTACAACTATATAAAGAGTTCATCCCAATTAATTCTCCTCACACCTAAACACTTCTCTCTCTCTACTGCTCCATTTCCCAGTGAATCTCAAACGAGAGCTTCGACTTGAACATTTTTCTTAACATTGGAAGGAGAGGTCGGGCTCTTTAGAACCGAGGAGAAGACAGCTATCTGATAGCAAACTCTAGTCAATCCGAGAATCGTTGGAGAAGTGTCAACATGATGGAATAGTGAAGCAGCTCCGACGGACCGAAGCGGCCCTATTTCGGTCAAGTTGAAATCGACCATTTTGAGCCCTCCTCAGGCAAAGCAAGCCTTCCCAACACTTCCTTAGCCCTCCCACAACCGAATTAGGACTGAAAGGTAAGCCAATTTGGCTCCCCTTTGCAATTTACGGCCGGTGCTAGAGAGAGAACCGATAGAATTTTAATGATGAAATTCTAACTCAATTTGGCATCAATTGATGCGATTCTTGATTCTAGGATAAACCTCAGGATTAGAGCTATATGTCCAAATCGAAAGCTCGGATCGCTGTGCCCTCACCGGTGAGAAATCGAAGCTTTCTCTCTCTATAGTCTGTTTTCTGGCAAAGCTCCGTTTGAGCTCGTTCTGGCGTTAAAATCTATGATTCAAAGTTCCTTAGAATTGTATGTGTCACGCCCCGACCCGATTTGGTCAGATCCCCATGAATAACCTGCCACTCTCACGGTTTATTAAAGGGTTTCCCCTTATTATAATCCGTAAAAAGTAAGGCGTCCTTTAAACCTGCACCATTTCCTAGAATAGCATAATCAAAACTATATGAAATTTTAAACTTTACATACCTGTCTTACAGGCATCTTAGTTGATGGTCTTTTAAGGTAGGCATTCCGAGATTTCCTTAAAGGGATATAAGGGAGGGGGTGAGTACGACTACTCAGTGAATGAGTTTTCAAAGTCTACTTTTAACTTTTAAGAAAAATATTTATATGGAGTGTGCCAGACTCCTTTCTTTTCAAAAAATCCCTTCATTTAAAAATTTGAGTTTTTCCATTATTTCTTAGTTACCGGTGTGTTATCACCCAACACACATCCTTCATTATGAAGGTTACATACATTCGTATCACTACTGAACCCGCTAATGGCTTCGGAGTGACTTTTCCTGCCACTCGGATAAAAGTACAACCACTTCTACCCTGGGAATGAGTAGATGTACGTGACATCCGACCCACAATCCGGAAATCACTTCTTCGTGTCCGTATGAGGACAGAGACCTCATCCTGTCCCCACTCCGGTCTCATGCACTTCGTGCTACTCTAGATTTCGCACAGACACCTAGAACGACGAACTGCCCTTATAGCCACCAGGTCGTCCAGTGCCCTTAGGACGCATCACTACCCTTCATGGGCGTCTTGATGATCCCGTACTCATAGTGCATGCACAAACAATGTTTTCTTATCAAGCCATGTAATATGTGGTGCCACTAGTCCAATGGCCCCGACTCTCAACTCAACCTGCAATTGTTTGTCTTGACTGGTCTGTCGATCTGTCATGTCGCACTGCTGCTAGTTGACTGAGCATGTCGGTCCTATCTTGGTACCATGGCCAAACAATTCACTTTATTAAGTTTTATGGCACATATATCATGTTCATTTACTAGCTCCTGCTCATGCCAACTAGCCTTGGGCCCATTGTACGAGATTTTCAAAAATCTGGGCATTCTAGCCCTCAAGTTCCAAAACCGAGGCCCCCGACCTATAAGAGTTATTCGAGCTCCCATAAAGAAGGTCTCCCAAATAGTTTAAGCATCGGCACACAGTCAGGGGAGAACACTTCCGACAAAATAGGTTTTTACTGTCCATTATACTGACTGGCATAAGGACATCTCCGTTCATAACCAATGAACGGGTTTTCAACTTCCTTCGAGAAAGTCTAATTGTACCAACCGAGTATGATCTACTTACAACTGGTAAGTAGTTTTTCCGCATAATTTTCACATCAATTTCTCTAAGTGGTGATGATTAAAATACCACTAAACAGTGGGTTTTTATACCGAGTTACTTATCACCCCCTACCGGGTATGATATAAAATTTCCACCCACAACCGGTAAGTGGTTTTTATCTTGAATTTGTGCTCATCATCCCAACCGGGTATGATGTTAGTAAACCCACTCACCCGTTAATGTCATGAATTCCACTAGACTGGTTCTTTGTATTCACGCGAGCTTGTTCTTGCTGGCATTCCTAGTATTTCACGTTCCTACACGATATAAACAACCTTGTTCATTATTACTCAGCATAACAACCTTCATTCATTTCCAATTAATGAGAAAACCCAAACTTTTAGTTATTTGCAATTAGATCTCTAAAGTTATTTCTCTTTAACTTTAAGTCCCTAATATCGATTTTCCCTGAAATTGAGTCCCGTAACTTTTAAAATTTATCCTGGGACCTCAATTTATTCAATTTCACCAAAAAGGGGTTTAATTTCCCAAATTTCCAATTTGGTCTCCCAATTTTTCCAAAATTACCATTTTGCCCTTCTTTTATAAAAATGGTAAGTTTTGCCCCAAAAATTCTAAAATTTCTCAATTGGTCCTCCAACATTATTTTCATGCCCAATTGATCCTCAATTTCATAAAATTGTATTTTGGCCCTTTGAATTTCGAAAATCCCCAAAATTTCCTCCAATTTCAACTCTTCAACACTATCGAATTTGATTTCATCAAATTGATCAATCAAACACTTCTAATTATTGAAATTGGAGTTGAAATTGAGTTCCTGCATGTTTATACGATTCTAAGAAACTTTGAATTGCAGATTTTAACGCCGGAACGAGTTCAAACGGAGCTTCGCCGAAAAACAAACTGTAGAGAGAGAAAGCTTCAATTACTCACCGGTGAAGGCACGGCGGTCCGAGCTTTCGATTTGGGCAGATAGGTCTCGTCCTGAGGTTCATCCTAGAATCAAGAATTGCATCAATTGATGCGGAATTGGATTAGAGTTTCGTCATTGAAATTCGGTCGACTCTCTCTAGCACCGATCGAAAATTGTAAAAGGGAGCCAAATTGGCTTACCTTTTGGTCCTAATTCGGCCGTGGAAAGGCTGAGGAAGTGTTGGGAGGGCTTGGTTTGGCCTGAGGAGGGCTTGAAATGGCCGATTTCAGCTTGGCCGAAATAAGGCAGCTTCGGTCCGTCGAAGTTGCTTCACTATTCCATCATGTCGGTGCTTCTCCAACGATTCTCGGATTGACTGGAGTTTGCTATCAGATAGCTATCTTCTCCCTGGTTCTAAAGAGCCCGATCTTTGTTCAAGTCGAAGCTCTGGTTCAAGCTTTACTGGGAAATGGAGTAGTAGAGAGAGAGATAAGTGTTTAAGTGTGAGGAGAATGAAATGAGGATAACCTTTTTATATAGGTGTAAAACCCGTGTATTAAATGAGCGAGATTTATTATAGTATTAATATTGCCATAAATTATTGGTATTAATTCCAATAATTTAATTTCGGTATATAAATTATTTGTATTAATTTCAATATAATTTAGGTATTAAATTATTGATATTAATTTATGGTTATTTATGATAAGGCGTACATAAAAATTTTTAACCGAAATTTTGGGTTATAAAAAAAATTCATACTTCACAGGAGTTCACCCATTCTCACACTATTCTCAAGCAAGCACGCTTAACTTCAAAGTTCTTATAGAATCTTGTTCACCTAAACCAATTTGGTTTTTGTCTTTTAAATTTTTTTAAATTTCTTTTCTAATGTTTAATGAACCCTTTAGATCATTTTCATATTGCGTGTTCTCAAATGTAAACCAGCTCGGTTTTCGTACTCGGTTTGACCGGTTCTTTTCCCAGTTTTCCTTAACTCAAAAGTGCGGGGTTTACAGTATGAACATGTAGAAACTCAATTTCAACTCCAATTTCAATAATTAGAGGTGTTTGATCGGTCAATTTTATAAAATCAAATTCGGCAGTGTTGAAAAGTTGAAATTGGGGGAAAATTTGGGGATTTTCAAAATTTGAAGGACCAAAATGAAACTTTATGAAATTGAGGGGCAATTGGGCATGAAAATAATGTTGGAGGGCCAATTGAGAAATTTTAGAATTTTTGGGGCAAAACTTACCATTTTTGTAAAGGAAGGGCAAAATGGTAATTTTGGAAAAGTTGGAGGACCAAATTGGAAATTTGAGAAATTAATCCCCTTTTTGTGAAATGGAAGAAATTGAGGTCCTATGATAAATTTTAGAAGTTTTGGGACTCAATTTGAGTAAAAAACCAGCATTAGGGACATAAAGATAAAGAGAAATAATTTTAGAGACCTAATTGCAAATAAATGATAGTTTGACTTTATCATTCATTTGGAATGAATGAAAGCGATTAGGCCGAAGGATAATGAACCGAGATGTTTATATCGTGTAGGAACACGAAGTACCGGGAACGCCAACAAGGACAAGCTCGCGTGAATACAAAAAATCGGTCTAGTGGAATTCACGGCATTAACGGGTGAGTGGGTTTACTAACATCATACCCGATTGAGATGATGAGCACAACTTATAATTAAAAACCACTTACCGATTGTGAGTGAAAATTTATATCATACCAAGTTGAGAATGATAAGTACCTCGGTATGAAAACCCACTATTAAGTGGTATTTTAAACATCACTACTTAGAGGAAGTGATGTGAAAATTATGTGGAAAAACTACTTACCGGTTGTAAGTAGATCATACCCGGTTGGTATGATGAGACTTACTCGAAGGAAGTTGAAAACTTGTTCATCGGTTATGAACAGAGGTGTCCTTATACCTAGGCCATATAAGGGATAGAGAAAACATATGTTTTGTCAGAAGTGCTCTCCCCTGACTGTGTGCCAATGCTTAAACAATTTGGGAGATTTTCTTGACGGGAGTTCGAATAACTCTGATAGGCCAGGGGCCTCGATTTTGGAACTTGGAGGCTAAAGGCTCGATTTTGAAAATCTCGTATAGTGGGCCCAAGGCTAGTTGGCACGAGTAGGAGCTCGTAAACGAACATGATATATGTGCCATAAAACTTAATAAATGAATTGTTTAGCCGTGGTACCAAGATAGGACTGACATGCTCAGTCAACTAGCGGCAGTGCGACATGACCGGTTGACGGACTAGTCAAGACAAATAACTGTGGGTTGAGTTGAGAGTCGGGGCCGTTGGACTAGTGGCACCACAGATTACATGGCAATATGAGAAAACATTGTTTGTGCATGCACTGTGAGTACGAGATCATCAAGACGCCCATGAGGGGTAGTGATGCGTCTTAAGGGCACTGGACGACCTGGTGGCTATAAGGGCAGTTCGTCGTTCCAGCTATCTGTGCGAAATTTGGAGTAGCACCAAGCGCATGAGACTGGGGTGGGGACAGGATGAGGTCTCTGTCCTCATACGAACACGAAGAAGTGATTTCGGGATTGTGGGTCGAATGTCGGGTACATCCACTCATTCCTAGGGTAGAAGTGGTCGTGCGTCTATCTGGGTGGCAGGAAAAGTCGCTCCGAAGCCATTAGTGGGTTTAGTAGTGATAATGACTTGTGATTGTGTGTAACCTTCATGATGAAGGATGTGTGGGTGATGATACACCATGGTAACTAAGAAATAATAGGAAAACCCGAATTTTTAAATGAAGGGATTTTTGAAAAGAAAGGGGTCTGGCACACTCCATATAAATGTTTTTTTTTAGTCAAAATATTTGAATCTCATTCACTGAGTAGTCGTACTCACCCCCTCCCTTATATCCATTTCAGGAGATTTCGGAAAGCCCGCCCTTAAAGACCATCAACTAAGACGCCTGTGAAACAGGTATGATGGATTTAAAAATGTTATGCAGTTTTGATTATGTTATTCCAGGAAAGAGGTGCATGTTTAAAGGACGTCTTACTCTTTACGGTTTAGGATAAGGGGAAACCCTTTAATAAATTGGGAGAGTGGCGGGTTGTTCACGGGGATCCAACCAAACTAGGTTGGGGCGTGACAATCATGGTTGGTCCAATAGGGCTCACCGTCTATAAACCTACTCACAGTTTTATCTGAGACTTGTTCATTCTGTAAGGTTTTCCATGTGTCTCAGATTGAGTAGATCTCACATATAATTTGCATTAGTTTGGACTACAATAACCAAATAGTATTGAAGAAATCAAACTTGGTTCTTAATACTAATTTTAAAACAGTTCCATAATTATTTTTCAAAATTATAATTTTACCCATTGGGTTGAGTTCACTTGATTTGCATGTCGACCAACCCATTTATGTGATCCCTTTTAACCTCATTTTAAATCTCTATACCCCTCCCCCCCTCTTATTTGACCATATTTGTTCTAAGGCCCCAAAGTATTTGAAGTCTTTCATTAGACCCTTAATTTATAACTTTTTATACTTTATTCCTTAAACTTTCAAAAATTACCTTACACTTTTTATTTCTCCATTTTGAAAAGGCTAACTTTTCAATAACTTCATTTTAGGTCCCCCTAACTTTCTCTAAGTTCATTTGGGTATTCAAACTCTTAGAAATTGCCTTTTGGCCCAAACGTTACAATATTTGCCATTAGCCCCATAAACTTTTCCAAAATGTTCACTTAGGTTCCTAGCCTTTTTCAAGCTATCACTTCAAGTCTCTAAGTTTTTTCAAACTTTATTCTAGGTCCCTAGACTTCTATTGGATCTCATTTGGGTGCTCATTTCTCTAAAATCATGTTTTGACCCCTATACTTTTCAAATTTTACATTTTAGTCCCCAACTTTCTCATCCCTTAAAATACCTCCATAAACTCTCCAAAAATACTTTATATGTCCCTCATCTTATTCCTCAAGTCCCCATGGTCACTTTTCGCCAGCCCCGACCAGAGTAGTGTCATTTTGGTTGCGATTGGCCCTTCTCTAGAAAATTGATACATATCGGAAAAATTATGGGAAGTCACCGAATATGAAAAGTCATTCATCAACATGGGTGGGATTGGAAAGCTGACCCTCTTGTGTGTTCATGGCCTCTTGAACCACCCCAAATATTGGTTTGATTCGCTTGAAAACAAAGGTGTCAAGGGAGCTTCTAAGAATTTTCACCGCCACGAGGCTTACCTTTAACTAGAACGACTGATGGTGTTGGCTAGATGGGACTTAGAGGAGTCTCCAAAATTATTTTGGGTTGTGGTTGACCATGCGGGAGGTTGGGGTAATCTCAAAAATACGTTGCTCTATTTCTAGTTGAGAGAGCAAGGTTACTCTTTGATGACGCCAGCACCAATAGAGGACACATCGACATCAAGGTGGATTTTGAAAGCTGACTTCCACGCAGTTCTAAACCATAAGAATGACAAAGTTTGGTGACTTGGAAAGAAAGTTATGATCTTTGGAAATAAGGTTACCGAAAAATTGAGCACATTCACTTCTAGAGAGACCACGAATGAGAGCCTAGTCTTATATGTGGAGCTTGGGGGACCAAGTGTCCATCACCCATATTCATAGTTGGTCATATTGGACCCCAAAGGCTTCACTTTCCATGTAATTCTCTCCAGGGACAAGATGTTGAAAATAGTGTGAAAATTGGGTCACGATGCATGCAAGCCCTATTTCTTCATAATGAAAAAATCTAGAAAATTATCCAAGAAAAACCGAGGACCACAGTAGTCTGGAATTAATGAATAAAGGACAAAAATGAGAAATCAGGAAGCCCCAAGGGAACAACAAAATCCCAAACCTTTAGGAGAAGAACCATGAAGGGAATTGGGTGTGAAAACTAAATCGATTCAGGATGAACCAGATCCGAACCAGTTTAAACTGAATTGAACCGTGAAGAATCGGTTCAAAAATTTATTTTTCTATGTAATTTAAAAATATCAAATTAGAAAATTGAAGTCACCACTAAGTAGAAAATAAATTTAGATAAAATTAGAAATTTTTGGATTTGAGAAAATCGGTCGAATCGGGCCTAAACTAGCTGACTTTTTATTTCGGGTCACCGAACACGATCCGACCGAACCGATAAACGGTCTAGCCGATCAACGGACCACCTGCCAGGTTAACGCCTTGTCAGTAGGCGCAAACAATCAGCGAGCGATGCAAGGAAAAGCACGCCTAGTCTGCTGCTCGGTTAGCGCTAAGAAGCACTGACCAATTAGAGTGAAGCACGTGCCATCGGTCAACGGTTAAATCTACGTCATCGACAACCAACCAATAGTATATCGACACGTGTCATCAATCAACTGAGGCAAAGCCTTGTCAGCCAGGCTGACCAATGAGGGACTGACACGTGGTAAAGGTGCCATGTCAGTAGTAAGCGACTGACCAATAAGGGGTTGACACATGGTAGAGCCACGTCTAATGGCCTCAGATAATAGAAGTTGACATTGTGCATCAAGAGGGAAATCTTACGTATTTAAATTAGCCAATTAGAGGATGACACGTGTCACCGTCAAACACTGACCGAATATGGTCAACTACCACGTTGGAATGAGTGGCCAATGGGAGGTCACCACGTGGCCGATCAACGAGTCAAAGGGTGACTCGAATGTTGAGTGGGAAGTCGCGTCAGTAAAGCTCGCCAATCACAAAGCACCACATGGTAGCTCGCACGCGCAACACAGTGTCGTCTTCTTCCTTAGAACACTGGTAGAGAGGGAGCGCAATACTCGGTCTCGGGCAACTTGAAATATCCTTCGATCTGACCAAGGATAAGCGAGTTTGGGGTTGAGTCAGGCGCAACGGAGTGGCCCTGTCAGTTACCAAGCTCCCTATATAAAGAGCTACAACTCATCATTCTCATTCCTCAAACAATCGAAGAAGCCAAGGTACTCCACTTTTTCACGAGGTGCAAACCACAACTCCGACAAGGGCCCTTCTCGCAACCTTAGAAGCCGAATTTGGGTTCTTTGAAACTAGGAGGAAGTCCTCTATGTCGTTGCAGCTAGATCGAGACCGTTAGAGAAGCGACGACAAGCTCACACAATGAACTTGCTCCCCCAGCTGTGTGCGACCAGAATTGGTCGAGCTACTTTCGAGCCTCCCCGGAGCAACCATGGCTGAACCAAGCACCCCTGACCTCCCCTAGCAGAGCCCTGATCTCCCCTGAACCATCTTGGCAAGTCCCCTTCGTCGCCCTTCGTCGGAATTCACTATTTAGAGTGTATTTTTCCCAAAAAATAAATTTAGAAATTATCACTGCTCAGGCCATCAATTGAGTCAAGGTTTAATCCAAGAAGGATCCCCAAGAAGAGAGGAATCCAGTGGAAACAAAAGCTTCGTTCGCCGACTGCTCAATGGTGAGTAATCGAAGCTTTCTCTCTCTAGAACCATTTTTCGGTAAAGCTCTGTACGAGCTCGTTTCTAAGCCAAAAGGGACATTCTAAAGCTCAAAATGAACTAGGGGATGTAGGGAAGATCAAATTGGGAGGAATTTAGGTCAAATTGATGGAGTCCAAATTGTAAATTTTGGAAAGTTTGGGGGCTAAGTTGCAATTTTTGAAAAACATGGGATTTGCTGTAATTAAAAGAATTGTGGTGACCCAAGTGGAAATTTGAGGAAATTAGGGGCCTAAATGAGAGATTTGTTAATCTTAGGGACCTAATTAGAAATAAGATATACTTAGGGACTAAAACATAATTATACAAAATTATGTGTCTTAAGTGTAAATAAAGGATGGTTCGGGACTTAATTACCCTTTCTTGTAGGAACGGATCGCCGACCAGTTCACATAGAGAAAACACATACGCGCTTGGAATTTCACGGGACGAGCACGTCTCGAAATACGGGTGAGTGGAAATTTCCGACATCACTCCTGGTTGGGGTGATGAGTATGTTTTCATTTGAAAACCATTTTCCCAGAAATAGTCTCCCCTGGCTGCATGAATCTGCTTAAGCATTTTGGGAGCTATTTCCGAGGTGAGCTAGAGGTGCTCTAATGGGCCCAAGGCCAATGGGCACATGCTTAAGCTCGTAGACAAATAGATGAGTAATGAAGCTATGAAAATTCACATAATTGGTAAATTGTGTGTGATAGCTACCGAGCCATGACCAGGGATGTCAAACTCGTTAGGCAGGTGGTTATCGAGCTGAAGTCGGGTCGTCGAACTCGTTGGACTGGTAGTATCGAGCCGTAGCCAGGTTTGCAAGCTCATGGGGGTTGGTAGCACCAAAGATAAAAGGTTTTAACTGAAAAGACTTGTGTTATGAATACATGAGATACAAAACCATCGAGGTGTCTGATATGGGGTAGTGATGGTTCCAAGGGCTATTGGATGACCTATAAAGCATAAGGGAAGTTTGTCGTCCAATGAATAAGGAAGCTTAGGGAGTTTCATGCGTATTGAGACAAATGAAGTAGGAGGAGAGGTTTCGTCCCACAATAGCAGACACGGAGGAAATTGAGGTATGAGGGATGGGAGGTGAGGCCCATTCAGACTTGTGGTAGAAGGTGTGACCTTCTAACAGGCTGGTCGATAAAAACTCTACAGACCACAAGTGGAGTAGTCGATGACTACTATGTGAATGTGTGAAACCCTTTAATGATAAAAGGGGCAATTGTTTGGGTGTTGCAGCTCCTTAAGAAAATGGAGGGAGATGATAAATGAAAATCCAACCAACTTCATTTTTTTTAAACTCCACTCACTAAGTTTTAGAACTCACCCCTCCCCTTCTCCCTTTTCAAGAAGAGGAGACATCACTTCACCAAAAGGTACCATTCACTAGCTAATATAAGGTACAATTGGCATAAAGTATTTATTTTGAGTTAGTTTTAATAGTGTTATTCCATGGAAACCAATGAGATCAAATTACATCAGACTCTCATCGGTGACTCAAGGTAGAGCATCCTTCTATACCGAGTGGCGAGTTGATCTCGGGGATCCAACCAAATTGGGTTGGGGCATGACAACTTAAGTGGTATCAGAGCTAGGTTTCTCTCGAATAAATTATCAAGACTTTATAACCAAAATTCAACATCGAGCAACTCAACTACAAGTTTGTAATGGTCTTAATGTAACACCTAAAAATCTCCAATGATGGAGCATACAAAATGTTAGATCAGCTGCATTGAAAATAGAAGAACGCACCAAGAGGATACAAGTCCTGAATATCATAACCCCTTATACCATAGTTGCAAACTAACACTTATCGTTGAACTGAACAATGCCTAGAGAGAAGAGGAGGCATTATGGCACCAAAGAGCCAGATTGAGGTGGTTGAAAGAGGGTGATAAAAACACTAGTTTCTTCCACCAAACAATGAGAAATCATCAAACAAGAAATGTCATTTTGCGTGTAAAAAATGCAGATGGGGTGTGGCTCAATGACCAGGAACAAATCAGACAGAATTTCACTCAAGCATACAAAATACTTCTCAGGGACCAGTCGAGAGGAGGAAGTACTCAGAGTCATTTAGCCAAAGGTTACATAATAGATGAATGAAGATTTAGGTTGCCCCATCATTAAGGAAGAGATAAAGCAAGTTGCATTTAAATTAGGGGCAAATAAGGTTGTGGGTCCATATGGATTAAATGGTAAATTTTTTCAAACATATTGGAATCTAATAGATACTGGAGTTATTACATCAATCCTTGATTTTTTTTCCAAATAGGCAAGGCCTCGGAGTCCATAAATACATCATATAAAGTGTTGATTTTGAAAGTTCACCAAAGGAAGGAGGTGTCACACTATCGTACCATCTTCTTATGTAATTTTTACTATAAAATTATATCATATTTCCTAGTAGACTAGCTAAAACCAATTATGCCTAAGATAGTTACTTGCCAACAGAGTGTTTTCGTATCTGGTCGAGCAATACATGACAACATAGGTATAGTCCATGAGTATTTTCATTTCCTGTAAGGGAAAAAGAGAAGAAAGAAAGAGTGATGTAGGATTCAAATAGATATGTCAAAAGAATATGATAGGATTGAGTGGAGATTTATAAAGAGACTTCTAAATAGGTTGGGTTGTAACCCTTGCTTCATAACATGGATTATAGTATGCATATCTTTTATTTCTTATAGGTTGTTTATTAATGGTAGAAGATGAGGTGATACCAAGTCATGGAATGAGACAGGGAGACCCTCTATCTCCTTTTCTTTTTATCATTATTGTAGACTCCTTACCAATGTTTATTACTGATGCATGTCATCAAAATGCTCTAATAGGGTTGAAAATGTCAAAGACTTGTCTTACTACCTCTCATTTGTTTATTTTTACCGATAATGCATTTTTTTTCATAGAGATTTCATTTAGGAATGTGGAGAAAAGAAAGGAAATACTTCAAAGATATTGTGTTGAAACTCGACAATATATCAACCTTGGGAAATCATCCATCTATTTTAGTAGAAATGTGAGTGATAACACCAAAACCAGGGTGGTGAATCAACTACACATGGTGAGCGAGAACAAGGAGGATAGATACCTTGGAGTACCCATTTTCTAGGGTAGAAGTAAGA
Organism: Trapa incisa; assembly: GCA_030064435.1. Taxonomy (NCBI): domain Eukaryota; kingdom Viridiplantae; phylum Streptophyta; class Magnoliopsida; order Myrtales; family Lythraceae; genus Trapa; species Trapa incisa. The sequence continues at coordinate 2,285,189 of CM057770.1, read as the reverse complement.
AGTAGTCAATCAACTTCCTTAATTAAAAGATTTAAAGAAAGCTACAAGGATGAAAATTTTATTTTTTTATCACAAGGAGGAAGGAAAATATCCCTACATATTTGCTTTTTATTCCCTCAAAACTGATGTAATGAAATAAATTAACTTATAGCTCGATTTTAGTGGAAAGGTCTAAGTGAAGGTAAAGGACCCATTATATCAAGTGGTCCAAACTCATAGAACCAAAGGAAAAAAAGGAGGGCATAGAACCAGAGTCCTAAAATGCAGGTACTTTCGAAACTCCAACATTATTGATGTTAGAAAGGGTAATAGGTGTCCTAGCAGTGGAGAAGTCTTAGGAACCCAACTCCTTAAGGAGGGCATAGGTTGGCAAGTCGGGGATGGAGCTGAGGTAAGGGTGTGGGGGGACAATTGGATCTCCACACTGGAGCACTCAAGGCTCAAATCAATCCCCCCATCCGATGAGGCCATCGCATGAGGCCAAGAATGTGTGGGTAAGTACCCTGTTGAATAGAAGAAAGAGTGAGTGGAACTTTCAAACCATTTCTGCATATATTTCTGATGAAGAAAGGGCGGCAATAAAGGTTATATATGTAAATACTTAGTTAAACCATGTTAGAATAGTATGATGATGGGTACTTCTAGAATTTTAACGGTAGAGTGTACAATGGGAGGCATTATCCTCACGTTCGGTTAGCAAAATAATGTGGAATATGGTATGCAATATTAAAGTTGTGCCAAAAATAAAACAATCAAATGCCATAGTTGTAAATGTCACATGTGCTGCCAAAATTATTGGAATTTCTGCGTGCTACGTCTTTTTGTGGGGAAAGGGAAACACCATAACACATACTACTAGAATGCCCATAGCCACGCCCGGTGTGATTTGCAGATTGCGGTCTCAGCATATATGATCAAGAGTCTAAAATATCCCAAGTAAGGAGAGACTGAAGCTATTAGCCCAGATAGCAGAATTGGGATGGCAGATGAAAGAAATGAGCATATGTATCCACTAGGAGGGCTACCAAAACCACATCAGCCGTCACACTACCCATTAATAGGCACTGAGTAACAATTGAAGGACAAAGGGGAGGGCCATCAAAATTAATTATGATGCCTCTCCCCGGTGAAAGAGTATCAATGTTATGGCTAGGAATGAAGAAGGTGAATTCAATGCAAGATTAATGCGCAAATAAAATACTACTTGACTGAATAAGGAGAGGCCGAGCAATAATGGAAAAAATTAAACTAACAGATAAGATGAGATTTTTTTAGAATTTTTATAATTTTTTTAGTAATTCACTAACATACAATTTTGGCTGTAATTTCTGCTTAATTGACAAAACTCAATCATGTGTCCTTGGAAACTTTTACCCATAAGTTTACCAATGAAATTAGTAAATAGGTGAATTAATTCATGTATGGATGCACTAACATGGTAAGAACATATAGTGATCAAATAGTATATTTAATATTGTAAATGTTTTCTATTTATATTGATTGAAAAAAATATATACGACTCAAGTAATGTTTGGATCATGGCAGTACATCTTCGCATCGTCTTTAATATGATTATATGATTTTAAGTGAAAAAAAAAACTTTACTAGTGGAAAAAAATCCTTTAATAAGTCCATTACGATCTTATCTTATTGTCGTCACCCATTTCCCCTTTTTTTTCCTTGTCCGTACACGTCAGGCTCTAATCCGAGGGCTCTTTCTTTGGCAGATCTGAGACTATTAGCTCCTGCTTCACTAGAAAGAAGGTCGCAGTATCTGGTAATTTATGCTTCCTCTCCATGGGTCTTTGATTCACATAGCATGATGAGATAAAAGTGAAACTGTTCTCCGTTTGCCATTCTGGTGCCGTTCTGATGTCGGTTTTGCGATCTAGGACTAACTTTAATTTGATTTTGCCCCCGGATGTGAATCAAAATGTGTTGGGTTTCGGAGAAAAATGCATGGTTTTGGTCGATTGTGCTGATAAAATGTTGATTGTTAAATTTTTTATCGTTGTGCTGAAAGTTCTGATCGGTAAAGTTGTCTCCTCTTTTGTCCTGGTGATTGATGAACAGGGTTGGTATCTGCTGGATCTGGTTAGCTGGGATGAATTTTCATTGTCTCGCTCGGTGATATTTCACATCATGGAGACTCTTGTTGCTGTTGCTTCTCAACATAAACATCAATATTGCACCACAAAATCTAGGTCACAGTGTCTTGCAAGATTCAATTCCCCTCCATCCACTAAGTTCAAGGGTATCAACTGCCGTACTTCCTATGCTGCAGATGGGATTCTTCCTACTCCTCTCCGGGCCTTGAGCACCTCTCCAAAAAACAATGCCCCTCCATCCCTTAAAGCCTCCGCTAGTCCACCGCCGCTCACGGAAGCTAGTCCCCTTAAACCTGCTCAGATTCGTAGTAATCCTATTCCAATCCGTCCTAAAGCCTCCTGTCATGAAAATTTTCCTGATGAAGGGTTATTTGACGTGTGCCTCTCCTTTTCTGAGCGTTGGGCAGGCCCAACCTATTCGAACTCTCCCCCACCAAGCTCAGTGCCAATTCCCAAGTTCCTGCATTTGTCCGAAAGGTCAAGGTCTCTTGATTTTCCCAATGTAGCTTCCAATGACCATGTTTTACTCCACCCCATTTCCAAGTCTGCTCCCGCATCTCCAGTTAGGGAGTTTAGTCCTCCCATTTCTAAAGATTTTTCTAGCAGTATTGATTCTGCGACCAAAACTCTGTGTCGCATTCTCAATCTTCGGCTATCTGATGAGTGACGTCCCTTTTAGTGATGAGGGTTGATGGTGCTGTAAACAGTGTTTTTTATTAATATTTTATAGTTAGTTCTGTAGGTTGTAGATATAAGTAAACTGTCAGGTTTCCATCTCGGTATGTTTGTAGAGTTTGGCACTTAAGTTATCTCCTAACATACTGGTTGAAATGGCATTCTTATTTCTGATGATCTCAATTCCTAGAAAGTTGGCCAAGACATGAGTCTGAGGTTCTCAGTGGTAATGGATGGGAAAGGAAAACTTAACCAGGGAGGTCTAGGAATTGTCCTATCTGTACAACTTCTAGACAGAATGCCAAATGAGTGGTTCAAAGAAATTAAAGCTCTCCATCTTTTCGATTTGATTCCACACTGAATTCGAGCCTTTTTTCCTAGTAGTCATGTATATGCTTTACAGTCTCTCTTGTAACATGTCCTTTGTTGGGGTATCTTCTAGTAAATACCAGACTATTAGCATGTCCTAAAGTTTCTGATTTCATTGCTAAATTAAAACTCTCCATCTTTAAACTGAAGCGTGATCGTCTTCTTCCTTTTGCTTGGGAGTTAGGATCTTATCTTTGTAATGTTCTTTTACCTCCTTCACCAACTTTCTGGTTTTTAAGGAGGAAAGTTGGGAAGGGGAAGCAGTTGTAGATTGATAGCCCTCTTGCCTGCCATTTCCTCTGCCAGCTTTAGAGCTTAATTTATTACTAAGTCATTAAGCCTCAATTCCTGTTGTGGGTAGTGCCTTGACCATCCATCAGCTATTGTTTTCCCTGGAGATTTTTGCCTGCTTATGCTGTACTGAAGGTAATATACCCTATCTGTGCTCCCTTTTAAAAATCAATTTTCCTATTTATATCCATGTTTTGATGTTTTTAGCTTCTCAAACATAAACCAGGAGCTTTGGAGAGAGTGGTGGAGGAGGTTGATTAAGTAAGTAACATCCGTCCCCAGAATGCAAGCTTGATTCCGGTTTTTTTCTTTCACAAGGCCACTCGTGTGAAAGCACTGCATGCTGTTTGTTTTCATAACCTTGTTAGCACAATCGTCTTTGCTGATGTCTAGCTCCTTCTAGCTTGATCTTACTCTGTTAGCAGCTAGACATAGACAGACGAGTTTGTTTTCACTCTGTTTTCTTGTTCTGCTTAGACAGGTCTTTCCATCTGCCTTCATGCACTCATTTGCTATTCTGATCAGACATCATTGCCTGTCTTCAGTTGGATTGCTCATCTTTAACATAAGTTGCTCTATAAGTCTTGTCATTGTTACTGATTGATCTTATTAGGCCACTGTATACAATAAAAATATAACAAAAATGACATTTTTGAAATCCTTGCCATGTCCGGGAGATTAATCAAGTATGTGTGCATCAAAGGGTAATTAATAACCAGCAAGAAAGCGACATTTTTTTCGTGATTTGCACAATGTTGTAGTACACATGAGTCATATGAAAATGAGAGAGAAAGAAATGAGCTGTGCATTGAAATATCAAATTAGCCCTTTCTTTAAAAAAATTCAAATAATATCCTAATCTTTTTTTATTATTTTAATGAAATATAGTATATGAGACTGGAGACAACTAGGATAATGGATTGATTAAAGCTAGCCCAACTGCTTGAGTGGAAGGAAGGAATTCATCCTAGAAACAGATTCAGCCATATGGAGGAAATAGGAATAAACACAACAAGAAGATACCAGTTACAAGTAAGCTTTGTACGTACAAATGACGCTTAATTTCTATGCATATGATTAAGTTAGGCTTGAAAGAGGGAGACAAATTAATGGAAAATATAGTATAAATTAGTTAAAAATTATGATATAAATTATATTTATAATATGTTAATTAGATGAAATATTATAAAATACTTTCACAAGGATAATGCTACATGTTCTTCCCAAATTGCTCATTAGCGGTCCAACTTGGACATGTGTTTGCCAACTTGCCAGTTATATTAATGCAACAGCATGGTCCTCAACTACGAATCCATTCGAATTGACTACTAGAGCTTTCTCCAAAATGTCTTCTTTCTTCTTCTTTCTTCTTCTTTCTTCATGATGGTCGATAATTGCAGTGTCTGAATTGGGATGGAAGGCGACTCTGCACTTGGGGAGGAAGAAGAGTTGGGATTGAAGAAGACAACCCTGCAGTACACAGCTTACATTGAGATGAGACAGACACTTTCAATTAATACTGCAAAAAAAAAAAGTAAAAGAATTCAGCTCTCTTGATGGGATCACGCGGTTGAAAGTGACCCTCCAATTTGGATTTTACGGCCGTGATGGAGTAGATAAAGACTCCCAATTACAATAAGGAAATAAATTGTACCATTTCAGGTGGGTGGGACAGAACAGAACACAGAAGAGGATAAGGATTGCAACAGATAAAAGAGAATATTTCCTATTTCGAATATCACTTAATATATTGCAAGCTTGAAGATCCGATTGGTAACTGTCTGACAAATAAACAAGTTAGCAAGGAGATTGTGGAATGGAGGAGTATAAGGTAGCCAGAAAGCTTGGAACAGGAGACGAGACAGAGGTACCAAAGTGAGAACATAGACAAGACCAACTGGTTCTCAAGGGTGTATGGATACCGTCCCCACTCAAATGGACAGGAGAAAAAACAATACCATGTATTGACCGGCAGTTTTTTGAATGTGGTTCTCTCATTTAGGTCATACAGTCAGTCGTCCAGAAGTTCAACGCCATGAGCCCAAAAAACAGGAAGAAGAATCTGTAAGCATCACAAAAATTTACATCTCCTCCATTTATGTCTGTCTATCTGCAATGAGGAGGAAATAGATCAAAACTCAGAAACTTCAGAATCTTCAATCTCTGCTTTGGTTCCTTGAAAATTGAAGATCCAGCAAATGCATGCATATTAGACTTGTGGATAATGATGAATTCACAGAGATGTTGAGAAGGGAATTTCATGATGAATTCACAGCCTCATCAGTGAGTAGTTTATGTATCGTCCTCATTAGCACCGTCAAGCAAGATCTCTCGGTGGCGGCATTCCTGACTGCAAAAGGATTTGTCCCCCCTGAGGCGCAGAAATGAATGATCCATTATTACCATATCTCTGAAGCTTATGAGCTTCATTCTTGATACACAAGCTAATCAAATCACACCATCCCGAGCGCCGGTTGAAAAGTGTCAGATCATATTGCATTTCTGTTTCCTGCAGAATACAGGAAATGAACAAATCGTACCTGTATATATAAATGTCTTCACTCTGTTCAAGTCTCTTGCTGCATGTATAACAAAAATTCAGGAAGCTCTGTTTCCCCTGTTTGGGCTTATGAGGCGGTAGCATCACATTCCCAGGTGGTTTGGACTTATGGGGCAGCACAGAAAAGTAGTTCTTCTCCACGACGCAGTCGTCGAAAATGTGAGTGGTCCTGCCATTTGGTCCGTGGAAGGTAATGCAAGTGTAATCCTCAGAGAGCTCCATCTCTCTCACGGAGAGGCATTCCGTCAAAGGTCGAGACGAGCTCTTCAAGCCCTGTGGGTGCCGGGAATTCCTGCTATTTTCCCGGAAATCCGAGGGGTACTCAAGAGGGCCGAAGGTGCTGACAGGAGGAGGAGGAGGAGGAGGAGGAGAGGGGATGCTGGTTCTAATGGTTAACCCGTATAGCACCAGGTTACGATTGGGTTTAACACCATTCTTCTCGGGCACTTTGTTGAACATATTACCTACAATCGCCAGGCCGATCCCTCCCTGGGACTCGAAATCTTGCCATGAACGCTTTTTGCCTTCGGGAGGTCGAACGGGCGGGTGAGTTCTGAGAGCAGAGACACGCCTCACGTCAAGGAACAGAGCCGGGCTCATCATGGTTTTAGTAGTCTCCGAGCAAAATCTCGACGATGGAGAGAAACCTCCGAAGGTAGAGCCGAACCAGGAAGATACTCCGTTACGCCTGTGATTTTGGGTCGGCGGGGAGGGCTGAGAAGAGCGGGGATGATCGGCTACCAAAGGAGACTGCTTTCCGAACACTGTCCGAGACCTATTCCTCAGCATCATATTGCTATGTCAAATCGCAATTATAGCTCCGATTTCTCCCACCGGAGGAGCTCAACATCCACCAGGATTCTGAAAGAACCAACCTAACACAAAGCTTCGTCCTTCTTTCTCGCGTCTTCTCTCTCATCTCATCTCAACCCAAGTGATCGACCAAAACGATCAGATCTCCAACTGTCACAAGACGACAAGTAAACCAGGGGAAGTCCAATCCAACCCCTTAGGCCCCCTAATACCTCAATTGATTCCTTTAAATACCTCAAACGAAGCTTAGTTCATTAAATGTCTTTATTTGATTAAATGCCTTTTTATCAAATGAAGATTTAATTCATTAAGTATTGTACTATGCATTAAATAAGGCATACTTTATTAAAGTACTGCTATTCATTAAATGTCATCTAAATAATTTTGCATGAGGTTTGGTTTATTAAATGCATGTCATTAAGTGAAGTAAGCTTGGTTAAAAATCATGCAATTAAGTGATGACCATTAAATTAATACTCTTCCACTACCCACTATATTAGTGGTATATATGGTACTTCTTTGCAATTGTATGCATCCATTGGTTTTATGGTATTAGTAAAAAAACTGATTGTTTGTTGTTTGTTCAACCTTTTTACCTATGATTATGATCAAATGAGTTCTTAATTTCTTTTACATACTCACTTAAACTAATAAATATTTATTATAGAGATTTACTATAATATGTGCAATCTAATCATTGGTAGTGCAGTACTCTAGATTTATAGTTTCAGCCTTAACTAAATTTCTAAGAAAATGAAATTTTATGTTGATATTTTTACTTATAAGTATAGGATTATTTAATAAGTTAATAGTTGAAATGTTGTAACATAAATTGTTATAAACTCTTTTTGAACTTGATTTAGGGCGGTAGAATTCTCCTAATTTATACTCATTAATATGCACAACAAGTTTAAATTTAAATTTAGGGTTGGAAGATATAAAGTAATTTTATAAATGATAAATAAATAATTGCTTGCTCAAGTAGAAAAAGTATTGAAAATATAATATTAAATTTGATAAAATAGAAAATTATTGTATATTTATAAAAGTGTAAAAATTACACTAAACATAATTAATAACTTTGAATTAAGATATAAGTCAAACCATTTCTCATTTCATTATATATTTTCAAATGTTATTAAATTTATTGAGTTTGTACGTACTGTTTGTAAGAGCTGAAAATATAATACTAAATTAGATAAAATAGTTAAATATTGTGTATATAAAATTTAAAACATTTTACTAATTATAAGTAATAACTTTTAAATAAAATATAATTCCAACTCTTTATCGTTAAACAATATATTATTACAATAAATACTCTAAATTACTTTTTTTTTATCATCTATATTGTTAAACACTTTTTTCAAGTCAATATAAGAAGAAACTTAAGAATTATTGAGATTAAATTCTATATTTGATGTACCACTAATTACTCATTTCTAAAAATTAAAGTATATGAAAGCCTAACTTCATTTTCAAATTAATAGTTCCCACTTCAACCCTATTACTATTTCTAGTTTAGATCGTACTCTTATTTTGGATAAATATAATCACACATATTGTACCATAAATAAAATTAACTAAATGAGGATTATGATAAATAAGGAATATGAGAAAAAGTGGATATAAGCAAATATTGAATCATTCATTTATTTGATAATTTCTAGACTAAATTGTATGTTTTTTTATTATGTTCACCTAAAAAAACTAAATAAGGAATATATGCAAACTTGTTAAAGGATATTAAGATATATAAAAATAACGTTAAAATTGAAATTGAACTATAAAAGAAATGTATCTAGAACTCTCCTAGGATATGCAAGTACTCCTGTATATAAATGATAAAAAAAGTAATTTAAAGTATTTATTTAAAAATATATTATTTAATGATAAGGAGTTAAAATCATATTTTACTTAAAAGTTATTATAGTGAAATCTTTTAAATTTTATATACATAATATTTATCTATTTTATCTAATTTAGTATTATATTTTCAGCTATTACGGACCGGATTTTTAGTCTCGGGTCAATTATTAGTACAAGTTTACTAATTTTACTAACATATAAAAATGTATAATGAAATTATAAATGGTTTGACTTATATGTTAATTCAAAGTCATTAATTATAATTAGTCTAAGTTTTACACCTATATAAATACATAATAATTTTATATTTTATCAAATTTAGTATTATATTTTTAATCTTTTTCTACTTGAGCAAGCAATTGTTTATTTGTTATCTATAAAATTACTTTACCGCTTTTAAATCAAATTCAAAAAGGTTATAACAATTTATGTTACAACATTTCAACTATCAACTTATTAAATAATTCTATACTTATAAGCAAAAATATTACATAATATTTTTGCTAGTTAAATAAGTTGTACATAGTGATGGAAGTTAGTTAAATAATATTAGGTTAATTTTGTTTATATATAATCAACAATGATACGAGTGTATAGTAATCTTATAATATAAGTTGGTAGTGAATTATATAACAAATATCACTAGTATTCTTTAATTTCTTAAATTAGTTGATGACGAGTGTTTATTAAGTTGTGATATAAATATTAAAAATTAGATTTATTATATAAATAATAAGTTAAAATATTAAAAAATAGAATTATTTATATGTTAATTAATAATTATAAAAAATATATATTAAAATTTCATTTATTTTTTACGTATCATTTTAATATAAGAAAATTTTAAATTTTTATTAAAATTTATAAATATTTTATTATACATTTTAATTTTATTAATATTAATTTTGTGAAAGTACTAATAATAAAAAATATAATACGTCACACTTATAAACGAAAAACTCATTCTTATTCGGGTGTAAACGAAAAATTCATATTCTTATTTTTAGTATAAGTGGTTGGTTTATAACGGTAGGAGCAATAGAAAAAACTGATTATTTATTATTTGTTCAACCCATTTTAGCTAATAATATGGTCCCATTGCATTGCATAGGCTATAAATATATGTAAAACACCACTGATGGGTATTTTAAACATAATAAATTTTCAATTATAAAACTAAATTAGACCCTCACCATACAAAAAAAGCACATTCAAAATTATTATTAACTTTATAAATTAAGGAATTAAGTTTTTACGAATTGAAATTGATGGACAAAATTGTTAGTATTTTATAAATATAGGGACCAATCTATTAGTCCACTCAAAATTTTAAGTTTTGAAGTGCATTATAAAAAATAAATATAATTATAAAAAAATGAAATATTTTAGCTAATTTCCTCTAGCGCCCAGCATTAACGTCATCTTCATATTTTCTATAGCAAGTTGCTAATGGGGCTACCTCAATACAGTGGCTGATGAACGGAAATAGGGTTTTTCCTCTTACAAAATTTGAACAGTAAAGCAACCAAACATGGGCAATGGCTCCCTTTGCTGGATCCCTCGATTTTAGCCCAAAAAAGGGGAAAAGCTGTTGAAAGAGAGAGTTTTGGTCCATGAGTGGACCGCAACTCCAGCAGAACCATTTGCGTAGAAGAAGACGAATGAAACCCTCAAATTCTCCTTTTTAGGCTCAAACCTCTAATGTATAAATAGCCCTTCCTGTACAATCTATCTCACATCGCCCTGCAAAGAGTTCCTTCTCACATAAGAGTTTTTTTTTTCACAGAAACACTGCAAAAGAAAATTCCAGCTAACCCACCAGAAATGGCATTCAACAAGCTTGTTGCAGTGTTTCTCGTGTGCATTGTCTTCGGCGCTGCTCTCAACGCCGAGAAGGCTGTGGCTACCACCACCACCACCACCACCGATAAGTTCAAGTCATGCTTCGACGCCTGCCTTGGGGAGTGCCTGACCGGGAAGACTGGCTACACCTTCTGCGAGATGCGTTGTGATGAAGACTGCTCTGAGAAGGAATTCCTTGGTAAGTGCGGTTCCCGGCATCTCCTACATCGTCATTCATCTCCTACATTGTCATTCACCGTTTTTTTTATCATTCTATTATTTTTTTGCAGAGAAAAATAAGGTTTACAATGATATTTCCCTTTCTTTGTCTGTGCAGATAAATTGAAGGCAAGGTTCAACTGATGGGCTCTCCAGGTTGAAGCATGCAATTGAAAATTAATTTCAGGGCGATGTGATGTAATAAAAGTTGAAAGAGTTGACCAACTTTTAACTTGTATGTCTTATCTTGACTATAAAAAAATGCAATAAAATGAAGTTATAGCATATTATTTTGTCCAATATTGTTTACCATTTCTCTCTTTTTGGAGGATTTGAGCCATCCAACCCCATAAGTTTAGGCACTTTGGAAGAATAATTTAGCCTAAAATCCAATAGGATAGTAGAATATTGACTAGGCTTTGAGTACCAATAGCCCACTAAAACTCAATTATTAAAAATAAAAATAAAAATAAAATATGAAATTCTTAATAAATTAAGCAAGTCAATTCATATGTAATTTTATTTTATTATTTTAACATAAATTTAGAGTTTATTATTAATAAAATATATAAATATTTTTATTAATATATATGAATATTTTAAAAATTATAAAATTATATACAATTACAACATGATTACTAGTCTTTCTTTTTGGTTGATATAGGTCCAAGTGTTGTCGTTTTGCCCCTTCTCTTTTCTCTGGTTTAACTTTCCTCCCCTCACAAACCCTAATCCGGCTCTGGCCCGGGCAAAAACAGTGAGTAACAGGCGCAGTCTAGATCTCTCCTCGGTAAGTGACTATCATAGTCTATTCTTGGTTTTGCCATTTCAGTAGGTCGATTTTGCTGGGAACTGTAGGAAATCTCGCCCTAATTGAAGAAAGTAAGGGATTGTGTCGCCTACAGGAAGGCAAAAAGTCATCAGTGCCGGATATCTGAAAGATCTGCATATTATAACTATGCACTTGCTAATTACCTTTCCTGAATAAAGTTCAATTTGCTCAGTGTTTAACCCCCAAAAATGAGGATAGATTTGTTAGGTTTATTTATTGTTCAGTTGGAGGTCTACAAATATCACCAATGTGATACTTGAGGGGCTGCTGAATTGCTTGTGAACAGTTATCGTCGGAAAATTGTTGGATGGTAAGGAAGAGAGGCTGTTTGATTCATTGGGTTAGTTGGAGATAGTATGAAAATATCAAAACATTTTCAAGCATTCAAAGCTAGATAAAGAAGTGATCTCGTATGAGCAGCTTATTTGGTTCTATTCAGTAAATTGCTGGAATAGAGTGGACTCCCTGAAGGAAACCCAATTTCGATATAGGTTCATCACGTTGATGAATTTTCTTTTATGGTATTGCTCATTCTTTATGTAGAGATTGATAATTTTATCTTGAAAGATTGATGTCAAGCCCTGACCAATGTTTACTAGGACCACAAAAGTTTTGTTTACTAGGCAAGCTCACTCTATCAGAGGGCAACAGTAAGCTGTTGTTTATATATCCCGAGGAAAAAACCATATGAATTGCTTTATTTTCCATTTTTTCCAGAGGCATAAAATAAATAGAAGGGCAGGAACTATTATTGTCTTTCAAAGTGGTTTATTTAATATCTATGAAGTTGCTTATGTTATCGATGGTTGAGTACTTTGTTCTAGGTACAAATTTATTGGATCAATATTTGGAGATGCTAAAAGGCTGCTACCTAGGAACATTGTTATGCCTAAGAGATTGTTATTACATGATTCTTTGTGTTCATAAGACTTTTTTTTCCATTTCTTCAGCCATGAAAAGGGCAACACCTTGGAGTAATGAGGAAGATGAATCTTCAGAAGAGTCATCCTCTCAGTCAGACTCTGACTCTGATGGTGTGGTTAGAAAGACAAAGGCAAAGAGCAGCTTGAAACCTGAAAAATCTTCCAAAGCAAAATCATCTGAAGGTAAATTTATCATGTTTCATCGGCTGTCTGTTTCAATATGTATTCATAAGTATATGAATAATTCCTATCAAAATTGAACAACAGTGAATACAATCCATGGGGACCACTTCTATAGATAGTACTATCTCAATTGTAAAATATAGATTGTTTGTGTTCCAATCTTCAGCTAAAAATACATATGGAACGTTTTGAAGATTGTACGTTAAATAAAAAATAATTATCCTAGTTATTTCTGGCACATGATTAAATATATGTAGAGGAACTATGATCCGAATAATGTTTTGTGGGTGCTAAATTTTGCTGGGTCTGACTTGTCTTGATTCCAATTGCATATATAACTTGTCCAGGAAAATCAGCGAAGAAGAAGGCTACTGCAATGAACTTTGAAGCATTGAAGCAGCATGGATACAAAGGTGGACTATCAGTGCTTGGAGTACCCCTCCCAAAAGAAGAAATTAAGCAAGACTGGTCTTGGTCCAAAGGCAAGGAAAGCCGTGAGAAGGAGGCAGCTGATGAATCATACGAGGAGCGGCAGAGGACAAGAACAGCCTTAGCAAATGGAGAGCAGTTGGTTGGGGTCCAGACTCGGAAAGATAAGAAGATGGAATCTTTCTCTCAGAAGGAGAAGAGGAAACGGGACCTTGGGCAGGCAAGCAGAGGGAAGAGTTATGCTGAGGAAGAGAAAAGGCTGCTAAGGGATAGTGGCATTTACTCAGGTTTCGACAATTGATTTTCATATACTGGAAAACAAGATTGTGAGATCTGGGCGTGTAGGTACAGATTAAGCTTTGTGCTAATTTCTAATATGATGATGATGATAATGATGAGATTTGGAACCTATCTGAGGAAGTCGGGTTTGGAACCTATCTAAAGGACAAACATTAGCATCTTTGTTTGTGTCCCCTCCTAGAAAGGACTGTCGATTGATAATTCAAACTGGTTCTGGGTATCCAATTGCTGAATCATAAACTAGCCCCAACCAAAAAGAAAGGATGGAAACTCCAACTGTGATGGAGGAAAATAGAAGCCACTTGAATGTAACAAAATTTCCTCCTTCCGGTACAAGCAACTGATTTGCCACAAAGCTCTAATAATGCTGGAGAGGTTTCCAGTAAAAAGAACAAAAGAGTTTAATATGGGCATTACCTGCCCGTAATGGATAGGTTTGAACTCCTATGTTACACGATCCTCTTTGGCCAAAGCAAAGATTACATCTGACAGCAGGTTATGACAAAATTCAACGACAAAGGCCATGCATGTGAGCATTGATCTTCAAAAAGAGAACATGAATATTGGGGTATTTGATGGTATACCTGCATTCCCTTTAATCGGTCTCCAATCTAAATCTATTAGACTGAGAACACCTTGCACTAGTTGCTCCGTGCTCTAAAAGGAAAATGATAGGAAGTGATCAAATTGGAAGAAAGACAACAATACAAAAGATCAAATAATCAATAAAAGTAATTAAATTATGCACCTCGTTTACACAAAATTTGCATGTAAACATTGCAAGTGACTTCTTGATGACTGTACATTTCATTTATCTTTCCAACAGATCTTACACAGCAAGAATGAAACCTTCTTTAAATATGGGATAAATGGGGACCAGACTGTGAAGTTATGCAGTTCATCACTCATAGATCTCCTAGTATTATCATAGGCAACATTAAGACTCCGGGATCCAACTTAAGAGTATCCATTTTTACTGGTGCAGGAAGAATAACTCTTAAAATCGATTTTCCGCTCACTTTTTGAACTATTAACAAGAGCAGCATTTGAATGCCCATCCTTCTTGCAAGTGACACCATAATATTCAACACAAACTGAGGCACTTTATAATAGATCTCATTGGATCCAAGAGAAGAGCACACTGCACCCCAAAAAGATCACATCTTCTGCTCCGTTTGCTCACACATGCAGTACCAACCATATTCAAGGGAACTTTCTTCTTTCAGAACTCTCTTCCAAAGATTATTTGGTGGGTCTAAGCTCCTGTTGGTTGTTGAGTAACATAGCAGGACTCCTCAAATAAAATAGTTAATATCTCTTGCTCCTAAATTTTGAAACTAGGTGGGCATACTGCCCTTGATCGACCATATGTCTAATAATTTCATGAGCTTCAGCAAGCTTCCCAGCATTCCGCAGATTGCTTACCAAGGTACTGTATACAATAAAATTGGGATTGCAACCTCTTTCTTCCATTTCCTTGAACAAAGAACAAGCCTCCGAGAATCTCCCTGCCATACAAAACCCACGGATCATAGAATTGTAAGTAAAAACATTAGGTAGCTGCCCCTTCAAAATCATCTCATTGAACAATTTTTTAGCCTTCTCAAGCTCGCCTGCCGCTATGTATCCTGTGATCATAACTGTATAACATACAACATCGGGAATGCAGCCTTTCTTGATCATCTCATTGAAGAAATAGCTGCATGCATCCATGTTCCCAGCCCGGCTTAATCCGTCCATCAATGTTGTGAAATGGAGAATACTTGGGGCCAAACCAACCTCATTCATGTGGTTAAGAAGATTAAGAGCAGCAAGTGGCTTGTCCCCTTTTCCAAGAACATGGAGGAGTATATTATACGTATGAAAATCAGGAGAGAAACCTTGGGCATCCATCTCATTGAGCAATCTATGGAACCTATCAAGCTTCCCTAACCTATAATTTGCAACCATCACTATATTGTAAGTTAGTATATCAGGAGAATGGCTGTCCGCTAGCATCTGCTGATATACCCACTCAATCAACCTGTACTGTCTTGGCGCTACAAGGCAATGCAAAATTGCATTGTAAGAGTGTTTAAAGGGTCTAAAATTGAATGTCTTGGACTTTATGAATCGTTCGACAACTCTCTTAGCTAGCCCAGCCTCACCACAAGTACATATCAGGATATTGAAAGTCCTAGCAGTAGTTGGGAACCCTTTCTCAATCATCTCATCTAGGAGCCTCCACATAGCCTTGAACTCATCGCAGTCTGCGAAAATTTCCATCATTAAGTGGTAGGAATTTGCAGTGTGCTTGTAATTTTCATGAGCACCAGACCAAATGAAGAACTTATACCCTAGTTTTGCACATCTGCTTTTACTTGAACGATCGGTACTTCTCAAGATACCCAAGAGGACTTCCCTCACAAGGAGTCCCGAGATCCTTAATCCAAGCTCTCTAAGGGCTTCCTTCGTATCAAACCCGGGGCCATCCTGTTTAAGAACATGAAGCACCTTCAGTGCATCGTTCTTCGCACTCCTGATAAAATACTTCCGTCCTCCAAAATGGCCGGCATTATCAGATCCACCCCCTCTTAATGTAGCTGGTTCTTCCTCAAAGCAATCTTTATCTTCATTCCTCCCCATTATTTTAAATGGCTCCTCGACAAACTCAAAACCATTAAAGAAATTGCTGCCGCGGGAACTGCTGTGGTGGCGTAACATACGATAAGCAAAGAAAGAATGCGAGACTATGTGCATCCTCATCATTTATCTTAGAAAACAAATCTTCCAAGGTCACTGCCAAGGTTTAGAGGATGCCACTGCACCTACATCAGCAAAGGCATAAAAACAGGAAGAAATAAATTAGTACAAAATGAACCTTTTGTTCCAGAAATTCATCCACTTTCCCCAGGTAAATGAAAGAGGTTCATCACCATTATCTAGATGAACTTTCACTGCTTGATTTGTCCATTCACATTCCCCCATGTAAATAAAATGGACCATTAGCTTCCACACAAAAGGATAAACTGAAAATTGCAAAAAATAACCTTCACTTAATGGGACAGTTTAATAACACCAGATATAATATGCTACAAGTTCTCAGCTTCAAAAATGACCAAAAGCTCAAAAGTAAACATCTTTTATCTCGCAATAAGGTCCATCAATCAATCCCAATCCATTACACTCCCACAAGCACATATATGAACCTCAACAAGCACTTGGACCGATGAGAAACCTATTATTACCTAGAGCATGACACTACTGCCTAGGACCTTCACAATCATTCTTGAACAAAAGTATGTATTTGGGAATCATGTTACGTTTGAAAAGCTCATAAGCCAATAAAATACCCTATGATTGGTAAATAGTACTAATCTAAGTTTGCCTTACAAAACATGTATGATCAGCATCTCACTTGAAAAGTTTCCCATCATTCAATTATTCATCCAGTTCTCAATAATTGGCCATTATCATAACTAGGATTATTAGAGCTCCTCTATAACTTGAAGAAACATTTAAATTTAGAATGCGGCTAGCAACAAATTGACCATGATGGTCAGCTTTGAATAGCCATCAGATGCCCTTTTCAGGTCAGAAAACCAAACAAACATATTGGTTGAAACTGAGCATTAAATTTTTATAACAAACTGGCATGTATAGGACTGAACCTTTTCCTAGAAGAAGCCTTGAGCTCGATAAGAATCGAACTTTTGAAGTATCCATTAAAGCAGAAACAACATCATTGGGACTTGGCCAAAAATCTATCACTAAGTTGCGTAAGAATCCTCCGGTAAATCAGCAGGTATAGTAGCCCAGTGAAACAAAGAGACAAGTGCACATGATGACAATGCACTACACCAATGGGCTGTAAAACAAAGAACATTATGGAAGAATCAGGGTCAGCATGGCGAAATAGAGAAACGAAGCAGTGATCCACAAGATGAAGATAAATTGGCAATATCAGGACAAAAGAAACTAACCACAGAAATCATAAGTAGCTGGCGACTGGGAAAGTTAACGATTGCCAATAACCGACACCATGAGATAGCAACCACAGCAGGTCAATCAATGAACTTCAGCAGGCTGCGCAAATTAGGCACAGAGCAGCCGAGAAAAGTTCGCACGTCGAGGGAGGAATATAGAAAATAGTTATTTCGGCCCTCGACTCTTTTTCCCCTTTTTTTGCCGATCTCTTCGCTTGTTTTAGCCGTCAGCAGGGAAAGGCGGTGGCGGTGAGCAGGGAGCCAAGGCACCTGGATTAAGCTGACGGTCTTCCTAGCCCGCAGAGGACGTGCAGACGAAATCGAACGGTGGCCACTGGAGATGGAAATGGTCGAACTCCAGCAGAGAGATCGGGTGGAAAATAGCGCCCGTCGCCGGTTGAAGAGGGAGGGCTCGGGCAAGCGACAGCGGCAGCGGCAATGGCGGGTTTAAGGGATGCTAAAATGGCGGAAGAAGAGCGTGGCAGCCGAGAGTCGGCTGAGCAGCAGCCATCATTTTCCCACACCTCCTTTTCCTACCATTTCTCCAAGACTGACGTCTAGCCCAGAGAGGTTTAGTTAAAACCTAAAAGGGAAAATTCCACGGAGGCACAAATTTTTTTAAATGTTAAAAAATAGTATTTTTAAAATTTTTTATTATTTAATAATATATATTTACAAAATATTATTCTATTATATATTTATTTTTACTTATTACTTAATAATATAATTATTTTATTAAAAAAATAGTGATTGTATAATACCTTTAAATAATTTCTTATTTAATATATTTTTTAAAAAATATATTATTTTATAAAATATTTCCATTTTATATACATTGTCCATGATGTTGGTCAACCATATTAGTTGAATTTGGATTTGACTAAAATAGAGTAAAAAATTAATAGAGAAAATATGAGATAATAAAATAATTTTGTTATTATTCTATATAATTATTATAAATAAATTATTTGTTATTTATAAATTATAATTATAATATTAATTATAATTTTGATATAATTATTGTATAAGATAGTGAATATAATTTTTATCTATTATATTGTATTTAATTTTCATGATATTGCACTTGAAAAATAGGTATAAGTTGATATTTATGATTTTGTAGTTGTGAAAAAGTTAATGAGTTGTGTATGTTACTTGATAAAATAATATTTTTACTAACAATTCTTTTTAAGCTAATGGGAGTATTGATCTGTTTTACCAACGAAATGTATGGATTGTATATTAGATAGATTGCAGATAAATTATAACACTAGATAACGGATTTTTAAAGAGTGTGAATGTATAAATTAGATAGTAAATATTCAATACAAATAAACTAGGCAATTGTATTATCTAAACTTTTGTATTTCGCCTCTATACTTGAACGGGTCACAGTACGTTTCTTTTTCAAACTCCAAGAAATAAGATTAAGACCAATAAAAATAGCATAACCATTAATAAAGCGTATATCATTCAGATTTCCTACTCAATATGCGTTGAAAAAAATAATAAAGATGCATGGAAGAATGCATGGAGGAGTGAATAACGAAGAAACTGACAAACCTGATTGATGGTATATGTAATATCAGGTTGTGTTAATGTCAAGTGTTGTATTGAGCCAACCATTTGACGATATACTTCTAGCGTCGCTAGCGGAGTACCATAAACGACTGGAGTTGGTAGAGCTTTGCATGTGAACATATTATTCATATGGAGCAAGTAATAAACATACTTTGATTGAGTAAGAGTAAGACCTTGATTATGTTTATTGACCTCAAGACCCAAAAAGTTTTGAAGGAGAGCGATGTCATAGATAGGGAATTCCTCCTTGAATGCATAAAGAACACATTCAATTAGGGTTGATAGGGATTCTGTAATAATGATATCATCAACATAAACCAACAAAAAAATGACATGCTCATGACATCAGTAGAAAAATAAGGAGGTATCGGTAACGGAAGTGTGAAAACCCAGTCCTTGAAGAAAATTGCTCAGGTGAATAAACCATGCGCGTGGTGCTTGCTTTAAGTTCATAAGTGATCGACGTAGAAGACAAATATGATCTGGAGTTACCTGGCTGATAAATCCTGGAGATTGTTCCATGTAGATCTCTTCATTAAGATGACCATGAAGAAATACGTTGTTAATATCCAACTGACGTAAGGACCACCCATAGTTGATAGATATAAAAAGAATCAGACGAATAGTGATCAGTTTGTTAACCGCACTTAACATAGCATCATAGTCCAAACCTTCTTCTTGACTATATCATTTGGCAACTAGGCGTGCTTTGTAACGGGAAATAATACCATCAAAATATTGCTTGATCTTAAGTATCCATTTGCACCTGATGATCTTTCGACCAGGTGGTGGGGGTACTAATTCCCATGTGTGATTTCTCATAATAGCGGAATACTCCAAGAACATAGCATCCCACCAATGAGCATGATGACTTGCCTATAAAAAAGTGTGAGGTGTTTGTGGAGATGATACCTGGTAAGCCGAAGGTTTGTCAAAGATATTGAACCGACGAGGAGGTAATGTGCCATCTCGTGAACAGGTCATCATCCGATGTTGTGAAGGAGACCATGCTGGTGGAACTGAAGTGCCATCAATGGAGTTTCCAAGGTCAACCCTAGATTGACGCCCTTTTTGACCTGTAGAATGAAGCAAAACATATGAACTAGAGTCTCGAGATGGATTCAAAAGTGGTAGTGGGAGGTGGGTCGGGGTAGGTGGTGATGGAGATGGTAGAGACGAAGCTACTAAACGACGCATAGAAAAAGGAAATGTGCACTAATTGAAATGAACTATAGGACAAATGAAAATTCGATGAGTGACAGGATTAAAACAATGATAACCTTGATATTCTGGTGGGTAACTAAGGAAAATACATGTTGTGGATCGATTTTGTAACTTTGACGTCTGATAGGGTCTGAAATAAGGATAATAGAGACAACAAAAAACACGCAATGAAGAGTAGTCAGGCAATTTCCCATGAATAATAAAGTAAGGACTATTATAATTAAGAAGAGTGTGAGATAGTATTGTGGATTGATAAGGGGTCGGGCCCATGTCTACTTAAAAGTCATTACTTATAAGTAGTGGAACCTTTCCAACCTTATAAACCCACAACACTTCTCTATTTTATCCAATGTGAGATCTTATTCTCAACACTCGCCCCCATGCTTTCATTGGAGAGACTTGGAAGGGGAGAAGAATCAAAGAGACTATATGATGGAAGATGATAGATAAGGGGAGAAGAATCAGACCATGAGTCGGTTTTCCAGTCTCGAGTCGGGTATGGGTGCAAGCCCATTGGCTCTAATTCCATGTGAGAGAAGGTATTGTGGACCGATAAAGGGTCGGGCCCATGTCTTCTTAAAAGCCATGACTTGTAAGTAGTGGAACCTTTACAATCTTATAAATCCACAACACTTCTTTATTTTATCCAATATGAGATCTTATTCTCAACAAAGAGTAATATCCATGTCAACGATGTGACCATGCTTACGTTCAGTGGACCCATTCTATTGATGAGTATGAGGGCATGAGATTCGATAATGAATGCCATGAAGTTGAAGTTTATTTTGAAAATCCAATGATAATAACTCTTTTGCCTTATCGGTTTGAATACTTTTGATGCGACGATCAAATTGATTCTCCACTTGAAGACAAAGGCATGAAAAATATGAATAACATCAGAACGGGTATGCATGACATAGTACCAAAAATATTTACTATGATCATCAAAAAAGTATATATAGTATAGATGACCAGTATGTGATGTGACAGATGCGGGACCCCATATATCTTATATGAATAAGGTCAAATGGGGAAAGACTCTTATGAATTAATGGGACGAAATGATTTTTGTTGAATTTTTCTAAGATAGCATGCATCACAGAAAGTGAAATCTCTTTTGTACTATACAGATAATTGAGACATAACATGAGCAACAATATCATGGGCAAGATGTCTAAGATGTCTATGGAATAAAAGCTGAGACAGAGAAATGCCAACATTAATGCTAGGACGTGGAAGACGGAGCTTGAGGAAGTAGATTCTACTATTACGGTGTCATCGAAGAAGTTCCCGATGAGTGTTAAATTCCTTAACAAGAAAGAAATCAGGATGAAATTCGAAGTAGTAGGCGTTGTCCTTAGTGAAGCGAGACACAAATAAAAGATTGAGGGAAATAGTAGGCACAAAGAAAACATGACGTAAATGAAATGTATGTGTGTGATTTGAGATACTAGTATGACCAGAATTGAGTATTGGTAAACCTGATCCATCACCGAGAAGTAACTAGTTGGGAGTGTTTAGCTCATCCTGCAAAGTCAAGTTAGTCACTGAGTTTGTAATATGATTAGTAGCACCAGAGTCGATGTACCAATTGATTCCATGTCCATCAGACAAATCATCAATTCTGACGTTGATTTCATGTACTTGAAAATTTGGAGGCAAGGTTGGAGGATGGTGTTGGGCTACAAAGCTTAAATTAAAATTATCTGGAGTGGGTCATTGCATTTGGTGAATGGGTGGTCATCTTCGTCCTTGGGCTGCATCGAAATCCATCTGTCTAACATGTGGGGAAAGGTCATGCCCATTATTTTACCAATGTTTGATGAAGGAGCCTCGGTGTGCAGTGCCTCGACCATGAAGAAATCGCGTGGAGCTTCCTCGTCCATAGAAGCGGTGAGGGGGTTGTATGTCTCTAGAAGGATAGCGACGAGGTGACCTGTGAAGTGGTGGACCGAAGTGTAGAAAATCTCGGCGCCATAGTGAAGAGGCTATGCTAGTAGCGACATCTAAAGGTCCTGCTTCAAGTATCCCAGAAAGAGGTGCAATAGCAAAGGCACCTAATAGAGATCTCTTGTAGATGCGTTTAGCCTCCTGTATGAGTAAGAGACTGCAGAACTCATCAATCGGTGTGACAACTAGGATTTGGGCTAGAGCCAAATATAGAGGGTCCCAATCTTCACTCAGTCCTGACAAAATTTGGTCCT
The DNA here is from genome assembly GCA_030064435.1 of Trapa incisa. NCBI lineage: Eukaryota > Viridiplantae > Streptophyta > Magnoliopsida > Myrtales > Lythraceae > Trapa > Trapa incisa. The sequence continues at coordinate 2,262,802 of CM057770.1, read as the reverse complement.
TCACATCATAATTAGACTTCGGGCGATCAATTTGGCTAAATTCAGTTGCAATGGTGGTGACTGTAGTTAGGTACTCTTTCATGGAATTGTTGGCCTTTCTGATATCTCTCCATTTTTGTTTTAATAGATCTTTTCTTGCATGAATTTGTGCAGTGAAGGTTGTTTCGAGTCGTAGCCATGCCTCGACAGCAGATTGGACTCCGATGATCTGCAAATTAATAGAGTTAGATAGTGTAGCTAGAATTGTAGTCAATGTAAACTTGTCATATGTTTTCCAAGTCTCGTATTCTGGATTGGATTTCATGCCGAGAGTCGTGTCTCCATGATCAGTGTCGTTTTCATCAGTTTTTGTTGGGATCATGAGAGGAGGAGTGGGAATTGAACCGTTTGCATAGCCCGATAGCTTGTATGCAACAAGGAGAGGAGTAATGTTATTCCTCCACATATAGTAATTTCCTTCCTCTAGCTTAATTGCTAATGTAGGGAGACTAGAGGGCAATTAAGGAAGATTGTTCATTCTTGTATGTTGCTAGAAGAGAGATGATTAACTTGTAAATTGGTGTTGTAGAGTGTTTGAGAAATAGGATCGCATTATATGTTGAGTAGTGGAGCTCTGATACCATGATAGACATACTAAGAATAAAATAGAGGAAAGATGAATAGAGAAAATATAAGAGAATAAAATGATTTTATTCTTACTTTACACAATTGTTACAAACAAACTATTTGGTATTTATAGATTACAATTATAACTATTAATTATAGTTTTGGTATAAGTATTGGATGAGATCGTGACTAGAATTTCTCTCCATTATATTGCATTTGATCTCCATGATATTGCATTTGAGAAAGAGGTGGCAGTTGATCTCCATGATTTTATAGTTGGGAAAGAGGTGGATAAGTTGTGTGTTCACTACTTGATAAAATAATATTTGTGCTAACAATCTTGTTTAGGTTTGGGTTTAGTTCTTGAGTATAAACCCGAATATCGACTATGTCATTGTTCTAGTATAGGCGAACATAATGATTTTTTTTAATTTGTTCTTAAAATGACATTGGTTTATTTATCATCTCCAAAAATTGAAAAAAAAAAACCTATCTAGTCCCTCATCCCCTACTCCATATAAGACGTTGCATGGAGCCGCCCACACCCAAGCCCCCTCCCGTCTATACGCGCTCATGCACCTTTTTTCATTCCTATGTGTCAGCGTCCATGCCCGTGCCCCTGCCCCGTGCCCGCGCCCGCTCCCGTACACATGTCCCGCACCCGTGCCCTTGTCCGAGCCTCGAGGTTGCCATTATTGTGTCTGTGCTCCCATTTCCTGACCGTGTCAAGCTAGCCTTCCCCATGTCTGTCGTCCCACGCTCGTGCCACTACCTACCCGACTGCGTTCGATCCCGATAATAGCTTATGCTGACTTGATTGCCGCCACTCCATTTTTTGTATCCTGATCACAGTCTCAAAATCAGGACTTGATTAGTGATCAAGCACCGAAATCAGGTCCTAAACACTAATAATATCTTAATTTTGTGACCCTGAACATGTCTCAAATTCGGGTCTTGATCAGGATACAAGTTCGGGTACCCTTTCAAAATTTAAGACCCTAATTTGTTATATATTATATTATATTTGATTTTTTGTACCGCGGTACTCGATAAAAGATGATAAAAAGTCTACATAGATTATTAACGTTCAATAAAAATAAGTTGTGAAATCTACAATAATGGGTGTTAATATTGGAGGAGCTACACTTATTAGTACTACTACTCAAACTACTATTAAAGTGTATGGTGATAAAATGAGATTAATTTATACCATGTGAGAGTATTACACGAAAGTTACAATAAATGGTATAATCAAAGGCAAATACAACTAATGTGAAACCTTGTATGTTAGACATACTAAGCAAGCTACAAGTCATTTAAGAAAACATTTGAGTAAATATTTAATGAGTACAATGAGTGATATTCGTCAACAATTTGATCAACAAGTATGTTGACGAAAATTTACAAATGGAGAGCAGTATTAGTGGTGAATTGATGTTTGATAAACAAGGATATCGTGATAAATTTGCAAAAATGATAATCACATATGGGTATTCGTTGAATATAGTAGAGTAATGCGTGTTTAGAAGTTTTTTAGAAAATATTGTATAAAATTATATGCACTTGAAAAGAAAGCGTAAAAAGAAATTTTTGATAAGTTAACTAGTCTTATAGCTATTATTAGTGATATGTTTTTTTTGCACAATATTATTAGTGATATGTAAACTTTGTAAATATAAAATAAGGGTTATATGGTAATAACTAGATATTATATTGAAAATGACTAGATATTACAAAGTTATATATTAAGGTAGGGTTCTAAACAAACATGTATTTTTATAATTAATATATATTTCACTTCTTATTTTAATTATAATATTTACTATTTATTATTTTTGTAGGCTATTTCATGTGTTGGATCCACACACTAGTGAAGTTTTTTATGAATATTTTACAAGTTTGCTAGTTGATTGGAATATAAATTCTAAATTATCCACTATTACATTAAATAATTATTGAGCAAATTACTATATGATATATTTAATTACTGATAAATTGTCTTTGGAATCACTTATATTTTGGGGAATATGTTGCATATACAATGTTGTGTATATATTCTTAATGAAAGCAAGGTTAAAGACTATTAAATGCAATAATGAGAATATACTCCAGAACATATCATATTGAACTTTTTTTTGCACAATCATATCATATTGAACCGAAACCACAAATAAATGGTAAATATTTGAGGACCCACCAACTTCACATTAAAATGGGTAAAAAATTTATTTTATATTATAAAATTGGTTGGAACTCGACTTATCTAATATTGAGAGTAGCATTAAATTATAAAGATGTGTTTTCTTATTTGAAGTGACTTAATTCTAATTATAAATGTTTACCAAGTGAATTAAATTAGTCAATGGCAAATGAAATTACTAAAAAAATTAGTGTGTTCAATAATGCCACAAACATATTTTCTAGTAGAAGATAACCTACTACAAATTTATATATACTTATTGTTTATACGAAAAAAATGTTGTGAATGGGAGGAAGTATTGTGGTATTTCATGTATTGAGAATATAACATGTGAAATGATGAACAATGTGGACAAATATTGGTCAAAAGTAAATAATATATTAGGAATTGCTACAATTCTTAATTCACAATAAAATGTGAGAATATTATGACTGCATTTAAGAAGTTGTTTAGTGAATATTCCAAGTTTAGAGAAGAATGCATTACTAATAGTAATGAAGATAACATTGGCATTAACACTAGTATGAGAATTAAATAGAAAATAAAAAGTATTTTCAATCCATTTATCAAGTTTGAGCTCAATAAAAACAAGTATGATATTGAAAGTGGAGATATATATGTATTTGGATGAGGACACCGTAGAAAATAAAGATGGGGAGATATATATGTATTTGGATGAGGACACTGTAGAAAATAAAGATGGATTCTATCATGCTCCATCTCGATTCATGGACGATGGTCCCATGCAATTGGCCAATTCATTTGATATTACAATGGTGGGTTACAATAACTAAGGTAAAATCGTAGTGACCAAGACTAAAAAAATGCATACCTCGAATTTTAGTGGAAACTTAAATTTTTTATTTTATAAATAGTGTGTCAAAAAATTTATACAAATAACCTGAAAATATAGAATTTGATACATAATAATTTAAAACATTCATACATTGGCTTAATCTACCTCAAGTCCCTATTTGAGCAAAATTAACATTTTGTTCATCTTTTACCAACAATTACACTTTTACCCTCAAACTTTCGATATCTTCATTTGTCTCAAAATCACTTCCTAGCCTCTTAGGTTGCTCTTGGGGGCTTTTGTCAGACCTCAATCCGGTTTGGTTGAATTCCCGTGAGCAACCCCCTACTACCTTTGGTCCATCAAGGGTTTCACCCCTTTCTAAACCACGAGGAGTAAGGCATCCTTTTACCTATTTTTTCTGGAATAATATTATACAAAACTGAGTATTTTATACCTATATGTCTTCTTACTGTTCCAAATTAGGAGGGTCTTTAAGAAAGGTCTTTTCTCGGTTACCTAAAAGGGGTAAGTGGGGGGGGGGGGGGGGGGGGTGAGTTCTACAAGTCAATGAGCGGGTGTTGGGGTGAGTTTTCAAGAAAACAACTTTATTCAAATCATGCCAAGATTATCGTTTCCTTTAAGAATGATCTTTCCTCAAATTTCGATTTTCAAAAGCTTTTTCCATTACCATTAGGTGTGTTTAGCTCTTTTAGCTCATCCCCTTACCTCAAGAGGCGTTTAAGCAAACAAACACACACCCTTCATAAAGAAGGGTACACACATTCGTAGGTGTAGCCCGTCCACTGCACCTACTTGTGGATCGGAGCGTCTTTACAATCCACCAAGATAGAAGCCTGTCCACTTCTACCCTAGTTCTGAGTGGATTTTCTCGACATCCGACCCTCAGACTCGAATGCCACTTCATGTCCATATGAGGAAAAAGACCTCATCCCGACCCCACTCCGGTCTCATACGCAAGAAGCTACTCCAAGCTTCCAGACTGATTGGCATGATGAACTGCCCTTATCTACACCATGTCATCCAATAGCCCTTAGGACCCATCACTACCCCTCTTGGGCGTCTTGATGATCCTATACCACAAGTGCATGCACAAACAACAGTTTTCACATATAGCCATTATCTTTGGTGCCAATGGTCCAACAGCCCCGACCCTCAACCCGACCTACAGCTGTTTGTCTAGGCCAGTCCGTCGACGTGGCCCTGACACACTATCGCCAATCCATCAAGTATTATCGGTCTTGACTCGGTACCATGGCAAAATCATACAACAATTTCATTAGAAATTTTCATGGCTTTCCTTTGTTCAAGTTTGTTTACGAGCTCTTGCTCGTGCCCACTGGCCTTAGGTCCACTTCACGTGTTTTTCAAAACTGGGCATTCAACCCCATGAGTTAAAAAACTGAGGCCTCTAGCCTATCTAAGCTATTCTAGCTCCCGTCAAGAAGGTTTCTCAAATCTTTTAAGCATTGGCACACAGTCAAGGGAGAACACTTCTGACAAAAAGGATATTTTCAACTTCATCACATCAACCGGGTGTGATGATATCTCCGCTTACAACCGGTAAGCTGGTTTCTCCTTTCCTCAAGGAAGTTCATCATACCAACCAGGTATGATTACCTCTACTTACGACCGGTAAGTAGGTTTTATTAGTTAAATAAGGTACTCTTCATTCCAACCAGGTATGAAGTCAGATAATCCCACTCACAACCCGTACGTGATTTTTAGCTTAAATCGCTCATTACCCCAACTGGGTATGATGTAAATATGCCTACTCATCCGATGATCGTGACGTATTCATCTCTAGTCGGTTTTCGACTCCACGCTAGTTTTTCCTTGCTGGCGTTCCGGTCCCTTGTGTTTCTATACGATTTAGGTATCCTTATCTTTTAAAATTTGGCATAACAGTCATCGTCTCTTCACGTATAAGCGACTAGGCTCAAAATTGTTAATTAATTGCATTTAGCTCCTTAAAGTTAATTTTCCTTAACTTTAGGTCCCTAATACTAATATTTCCCCAAATTGAGTCCCAAGACTTCCAAAATTCCCTTAGAGTCCTCAATTTACTCAAAATTGTATAATGGGCTCAAGTTTTCCAAATTTCCAATTCGGTCCCCAACTTTTAAAAATTACAAATTTGCCCCTACTTTCCAAAAATGGCAATTTGACCCTAATATTCCAAAAATTGACCAATTGGTCTCTCAACATCTTTCTCATGCCCAATTGGCCTTCAATTTTGGGAAATTGCAAAAAGGTCCCTCATTTTTCTGAAATTCCCAATTTTCCCCAAAATTTCCCCAATTTCTTCCCTTCAAACTGACCGAATTTGATTTCTTCAAATTGGTCATTCAATCGGGGTTTATTGCTTCAATTGAAGGTATGGATAAATTCTTACACTTCCATACTATTCAATTGAGCTTTGAACTGCAACATTTGGATTTGAATTGAGCTCAAACGGAGCTTCGTTGGAAAACTGCTCGTAGAGAGAGAAAGCTTACCGTCGGAGGTGCAGCGGTCTAAGCTCTCAATCAGGTAAGATAGCTCTTGTCCCGAGGTTCCTTCTAGGATCAAGAATCGCTATAATTAAAGATAAATCGAAGGTGAATTTAGTTAGTGAAATTCAACACTTTCTCTTTGTAACTCTAATTTGCAACGACTAAGAAGGCCGAATTGGCTTACATTTAAGCTTTGTTAAGATCATATAAGGGTTGTGTGGGTGTTGGGGAGGGTTGGTTTGGTCAAAGGAGGACTGAATTTGGCTGAATTCAGCTCGGCCAAAATAAAGTGGCTTCAGTTAATCGAAGCTGCTTCACTGTTTGATTCTGGCGGCGCTTCTCTCATTGTCCTCGGGTCGAAAGGAAGATGCTATTAGGTAGCTGACTTCCCCGGAGTCTATAGGACATGGCCTTGCTTTCTAAGGTTTAGAAAAATGTATATATTGGAGCTCTGGTTCGAGCTTTGCTAGAAAATAGAGCAGTTGAGAGTGAATGGATATTTGATGTGTGTGGAGTATGAATGGAGAGTAGCTCTTTATATAGGGAGCTCGGGGACCCTATACCCGACAATTTTCCATTTTGGTCAAGCTTATCCTCGCCCTAAAACAACCTAATCGGAGCCGTTTTTCCTTTGCCAGCGTTATCCATTTTCTGCATTAATGAATAGTGCTATCATCTTAAGGAAGAATATGACATTGTTCCAAACCGAACCGGGTTCAATGCGTAAATCGACCGGTTCAGGCCCGATTCGACTGGTTTTCTCAAAATTAATAATTTCTAAATTTATCTAAATTCATTCTCTATCTAATGGTGACTTCAATTTCCAATTTGATTATTTTAAGCCACAATGAAAAATAAATTTAGAAACCAGTTCTAGTATGGTTCAAATCAATTCAAATCCGTTTCACCCTGAATCGGTCTAGTTTCCTCTTCCCATTGGTCCCAAGGTTCTTTTCCATGATTTTTATGACTCTTTGAGTCACTTGGGATTTGTCAATTTTTCCATTTTTCCCTTTCTTTATCGATTATAGTTCGTGAACCAGCTCAGTTTTTTCTTTTGAAACGATCGGTTCTTTTCCCGATTTTATTATATATAAAGGGATAGGGTTTACAACTTTTCCACAAATTTCCCCATTTTTGCAAATTGGCCTCCAAATTTTTAAAATTTGTACTTTAGTCCATAAACTTTGAAACTCAACCAAATGAACTTCTAATCTCACAAATTACTCCCAAATACTATCATTATACTCCTAATGGCTCATGGCAGGAGTGTGGGGCCTTACCCCGACCAAACACGGCCAAATTTGGTCATTTTCCAAAATTGGCCAAAATCGAGTTATTCTAGGAGTTGTCAGAAATTCTCAACAGAGGCGGCTGAGAAGTGATAAGTACTTAGACATCTTATAGCCAAGGTCCAAGCGAGTCATTATGTGGTGGTAGTCGGCCAAGTGATCACCAGAGTTGGGAGAATTTGGCCCTCAATTGGCTGCGATTGGATAGAGACCGACTGGCCCAATGGTGGAAATCGATTCATGGCGTCCAATTTTCCCTTTGTCGATGGTCAATCCTTATTATGGAGAGGTAGAGGGAAGGTGGACAATCACTTTAACTCTAGTGGCTATTAGAGTGGTGGCTAGAGGTGGTCGAATTTGGCCAGCGAAGCTCTACCAACTGAGCTATATACCCCAAGCCAAGTGGAACATGCATGAAGGAGTCAAATGCTTCTTTGCTTCTTCTATTCTTTTCCTTGGCACAGCTGGGCCATCCTGGACTTGAACCAGAGACCTCACATGTGAAGTAAATCATCGAACCTATGGTTCAACCAATTGGGAGAGAATCAATATATTCCTTTCTGGAGCGATTCATCCTTCCCGAATGCATCATACAACTCTCTATTGTACTGCATTCTCCAAGTGTGCTTGTTTCCCCCTTCTTCCTTACCATGGCAAGCCTTTGTGAAATAACTCCAATGTGAAGAAAAAAGAAGGCGTTAAGAGACCCTCTTGGCCCAACCCTAGACACTCTAAGATCCTTTTTCAAATTGGCTCCTATTCGAGTCAAGCTGCTTTCTCCAGACCTCCGGGAAGGGCATGAAAAAAAGGCTGGGCGACAAATAAAATTTTCCTCCCGGATTTGGATCAGCCAAAACAACCCTAGTGTGACATTTTCTTACCACTAACAAGTGTGGAACTAGCACAAAACACAAGAGGAGTTTGTAAGTGGTATTCTGACATCAATATCACTCCATTTGATGGTCGGGTGAGGGAGAATTAATCATTCGATCATTGGGAGGTTGGGTAGGCTTTCGATATTGGGATTTTATACTTTGGATCCAAAATTTGATATGTTCAAGGATAGTTAATGTAACATCGAAACTTTAGGAATCAGAGTTAAGCCCAACTGGACTAGAAACCAGGGTTAAACTAGGAATAAGAACTAAAAACGAGAATGGAATCATGAACCAAGGATGAAAACCGAATCCGAGAATGGAACCACGAACAAGGAATGGAACCCGAATCAGGATTGAAAAGTCAAAATGGTTTATAACCAAATGTTGGAAATGGAAAAGGGAACATGATGCCTTGAATAGGGATCCTATCACGCCCCGACCCATTTTGGTCGAATCCCCGTGATCAACCCGCCGCTCCCTTGGTTCAAGAGGGGTTTCCCCCTTTCTTTAATCAAGTGGAGCGAGGAAAAATTTTTAACCTTGTTCCATGGAATAACATATATCAATAAAAATGCAAACTTAAAAAAAAATACTTTTAAGCATACCTGACAAGAGGTAGGTCCTGTTATTTTCCTTAGTCATTTTATCTACTCCTGAAAAGGGATAGAAAAGAGGGGTGAGTTTCTACAACTCGGTGAATGGGTGTTTGGAAATGAGTTTTTATAAAATAGTTTTTTTTAATTGGAGTGTTTTAGACACCTTATTTCCTTCAAGATCATTTCTTCCTCAAATTTCGGTTTTCAAACACTTTTCCTCATTATCCACAATAAGTATGTTTAACAAACAACACATGCCCTTCATCATGAAGGGATCACACATTCGTAGGGTAGCCCATCCACTACACCCACTTGTGGCATCGAAGTAACTTTACCAACCACCTAGATAGAAGTCCATCCACTTCTGCCTTAGGAATGAGTGGATGTTCGCGACATCCGACCCTCAAACCTAAAATCAACTCCATGTTTGTATGAGGACATAGACCTCATCTCGACCCCACCCCAATCTCATGCGCATGAAGCTACGTCGAGCTTCCCTGACTGCTAGCATGACAAATTGCCATTATCTCCACTATGTCATCCAGTAGCCCCTAGGATGCATCACTACCCCTCTTGGGCTTCTTGATGGTCCTAATCCTCAAGTGCATGCATAAACAAAAGTTTTCCACAAAGCCATTTATCTTTGGTGCCACTGGTCTAACGGCCCCGACCCTGAACTCGACCTGTAGCCGTTTGTCTAGACCGGTCCGTCGACTTGATCCTGTCGCACTACCGCCAGTCCATCGAGTATGTTAGTCCTGTCTTGATACCATGGCGAAATCACATAGTTCATTCATTAAGAATTTTCATGGCTTAAACATCATGTTTGTTTACAAGCTCCTGCTCGTGCCAATTGGCCTTGGGCCCACTGTACATGATTTTCCAAAATCGGGCATTTTAGCCCCCAAGTTCCAAAATCGTGGCCTTTGGCCTATCTCAGCTACTCTAGCTCTCGTCAAGAAGGTCTCTCAAAATTTTTATGCATTGGCACACAGTCAGGGGAGAACACTTCCGATAAAATAAACTTTTCCATCCATCACGTCAATCGGGTGTGATGACATCTCCGCTTACAACGGGTAAGCGGGTTTTCTACTTCCTTCCAGGAAGTCTATCATACTAATCGGGTATGATCTACTTACAACCGCTAAGTATTTTTTCTACGTAGTTCTCACATCACTCCAACCAGGTGTGATATTAAAATTCCACATAAATGTGGTTTTTCATTTCTGAAGTGCTCATCATCCCAACCGAGTATTATGTAAATAAACCCACTCACCTGATATTCGAAGTGTATTTCCTCTTAATCGGTTTTTTGCCTCTATGTTATCTTATTATTGTTAGCGTTCTAATCCTTCTGTTCCTACACGATTTGAACATTATTATCCATTGATATTTGGCATGATAGCCTTCATTCCTCATGTATGAACGACTAAGCCCAAAAAAATTTAATTATTTACATTTAGGTCCCTAAAGTTCTTTTTCCTTGACTTTAGGTCCCTAATGCTAACTTTTCCCCAAATTTAGTCCTGAAACTTTCGAAAATTAACTTTGGGTCCACAATTTACTCAAAATCGTTTAAGGGGTTTAAGTTTTCCAAATTTCCAATTTGGTCCCCAACTTTTCAAAAATTACCATTTTGCCCCTACTTTAAAAAAATGGCAATTTTACCCCAATAAATTTCAAAAATCTACCAATTGGTCCTCCAACATCATTTTAATGGCCAATTGACCTTTAATTTTAGGAAATTGTAAATTGGTCCCTCAATTTTATGAAATCCTTAATTTTCCCCAAAATTTTTCCTCAATTTCCCCCTTTCAAACTGGCTGAATTTGATTTCATCAAATTGAGCATTCAATCGGGGTTAATTATTGAAATTGAATGTATAATTGAGTTCATACACATTCGTACGATTCAATTGAGCTTTGAATCACATGAATTGAGGTCGAAACGAACTCAAACAAACGGAGCTTCGCCAAAAAACTGTGCGTTGAGAGAGAAAGCTTTGAAAGCTTACCGTCGAAGGTGCAGAGGTCCAATCTTTCGATCAGAGCAGGTAGCTCTCATCATGAGGTTACTACTAGGACCAAGAATTGCAGTAATTGATGCCGAATTGAGTGAGAATTTGGTCAGTGAAGTTTCACCATTTCTCTCTCTAACGCTGATAAGAAATTACAAATGGGAGTCGAATTGACTTACCTTTCAGCTCTAATTCGGTCGTGTGAGGACTGTGAGAGTTTGTGGAGTACTTGGTTTTGCCTGAGGAGGGCTAAATTCAGTCGATTTCAGCTCGGCCAAAACAGGGTAGCTTCGGACTGTCAGAGCTGCTTCACTGTTTGATTACGTTGGCGCTTCTCCGACGGTCCTCAGATCGAATGGAGACTACCATTGAGTAGCTGACTTCTCCCAAATCTAAAGAACACGACCTTGCCTCCTTTGGCTCAGAAAAACCCCGATGTTAGAGCTCTAGTTTGAACTTCATCGAAAAACTAAGTAGTTGAGAGAGAGTGGAGTTTTCAGGTGTGAGGAGGATGAATGGAGAGGAGCTCTTTATGTAGGGAGCTTGGGGACTCTTTGATCATCCGTTTGGCACCTTAATGGCACTCATTGATGGCCTAAATCGCCCTGAACGGAAATGTTTCTCCTTCACTAACGCTGTTCATTTTTCTTACGAGTGAACAATGTCGTTGTCTAGAGGAAGAAGATGACACTGTTCCGTACCGGACCGATACAAACCGGGTTCAATGCTTAAACTGGCCGATTCATGCCCGATTTGACCGATTTTTCAAAATTAAAAATTTTGAAATTCATCTAAATTCATTATCTATCCAATGGTGGCTTCAATTCCCCAATTTTAATAATTTAAGCCACCTAGAAAAATGAATTTAGCAAACGGTTCAATGATGGTTCAAACCGGTCCAAACTAGTTTAGATCCAGTTCACCTAAACCGGTCTGGTTTTCTCTTCCAATTCATCCCAAAGTCCTTTTTCAATGTTTTTATGACTCTTTGGGTCACTCGAGAGTTGTAAATTTCTCAATTTTCCTGTTCTTTAATGGTTGGAGTTCGTGAACCAGTTTTGATTTCTTACTTGCATTTACTGGTTCTTTCCCCTATTTCTTTATCTTCAAGGGATGGGGTTTACAAATCTGATCGGATTCCGAGCATGAAAATCAAATGTCTTGTAAAAAGATAGTTTTTTCCCGAACAGGGCTAGGATTTTAGATTAAATTACCAAGGAGACCCGAAAAGGGCAAAAGAGTAATTTAATTTGCAAAAACAAAAGGGAAAAGAAAGTAAGACGAGTTTGTTAGACCCAAGTCGGGTCGACCCAGCTCACCCGATACCGTTCGCGCCTCCCCTTACTACCTAGTAGATTCAGGTCGCACACCATCACAAATATCTCTTGAATTAATTCAATTTTGAACCAAATTGCATACCACAAATTGTAGAGATCAACTCACAACTGAGCTATTGGTCCCCCTACAGATTTAATTGCATTAACTCCTCCTGAATAGATCAAATTTTTTATCTAAAGTCAATAATCCCATATCATAACCCTAATCGACCCTCCGATGATTGAATGCAAAATTCGCTCTCTTCCGGCCACCAAAGAAGTGATCATGGTATTAAAACGCTGCTTATGGACTTCTCTTGAGTTTTGTGGTTGGGTCCCGACTTGTTAGATGCCAGAATACATCGCATGAGGCCCAATTTGGCTGACCGAGATCCAGGAAAGAAAATTTATCCGTTGTCAATGGCCTTGCATGGCCAAATTCGACCACCACTCCGATGGCTACCGATGCCAAAGTGATCATCTGCCTCCCCTCTACATCTCCATACCAAGGGTCAAACTTCGACAATGGGAAAATTAGCCACCATAAAACAATTTCTATCGACGAGTCTATCAGTTTTCGCCCGATCGCATCCCTTCGATGGCAAAATTCTCCCAACTCCAGCGACCTTTTGGTCGGCCACCACCACAGAAAGTTTCACTTGAACCTTGGCTACAAACGCCTTTGCTCCGACCACCTCTATGACCACCTATAGAGAGAATTTTTTACAACTCCTAGAATAGCTATAAACCCCGTACTTTGAAGTTAAGGAAAACTGTGAAAAGAACCGGTCATTTCCAAAGTGGAAACCGAGTTGGTTTATGAACTGTAACCAATAGAAAAAGGGTAAACTGAGAAATTTATAAATCCCAAGTTACCTAAAGAGTCACAAAAGTCATGAGAAAGGACATTAGGATGAATTGAAGGTGAAAACCAAATGGGTTCAGGTGAACCAAACTTGAACCGGATTGAACCACTATTGAACCAGTTTCTAAATTCATTTTTCTAGGTGGCGTAGAAAATTCAAATTAGAGAATTGAAGCCACTATTGAATAGAAAATGAATTTAGAAAATTTTAATTTTGAAAAACTCTGTTGAATCGGGCCTAAACCAACCTTTTTAAGCATTAAACCCAATTCGGACCAATACGGTCCGGTTTGGAACACTGTTGTCTTCTTCCTTCAGATGATAACATTGTTCATTTGCCGGAAAATCGAGCAGCGCTGACGAAGATGAAAAGTCTCTGTTTAGGGAGTTTTAGGCAGTGAATCACCACTATAAAGGCACCAATCAAACAGCCAAGGAGTCCCCAATCTCCCTATATAAAGAGTCTGTCCACATTCATCCTCCTCACACTTGAAAACTCCTCTCTCTCTACTACTCCAATTTCTGGTGAAGATTGAACCAGAGCTCCGACTTGGGCATTAGTCAAAGAAGGCAAGGTCGAGTTCCTTACATTCAGGGAGAAGTCAGTTACTCGACGGTAGTCTCCATTTGCTCTGATGATCACCGGAGAAGCTCCAGCATGATTGAACAGTGAAGTAGCTTCGACTGACCGAAGCTGCGCTATTTCGGCTGAGCTATAAATGGCCAATTTGAGCCCTTCTCAAACCAAACCAAGTTGTCCCAATACTTCCACAACCTTCATTCGACTGAATTAGAGCTGAAAGGTAAGCCAATTTGGCACCCCTCTATAATTTTTGATCAGTGTTAGAGAGAGAACCGACGAAACTTCACCGACCAAATTCTCCCTCAATTCGGCATGAATTTATGCGATTCTTGATCCTAGGAGGTATCGAGACGAGAGCTATTTGCCCAGATCAAAATTTCGGATTACCGCATCCTTGACGGTAAACTTTCGAAGCTTTCTCTCTTTAAGTCTAATTTTCCGATGAAGCTCCGTTTATGCTCAATTCGGATCCAAAATACACGATTCAAATTTCCATTGAATCGTGTGAAAGTGTAGGAACTCAATTTTACCTTCAATTTCAACAATTAAACCTGATTGAATGATCAATTTGATAAAATCAAATTCGGCCAATTTGAATGGGGGAAATTTGGGAATTTCATAAAATTGAGGGACTAAAGTGCAATTTCCCAAAATTGAGGGCCAATTGGCTATGAAAAAGATGTTGGAAGACCAATTGGTCAATTTTTGGAATTATTGGTGTCAATTTTGCCATTTTTGTAAAGAAAGGGCAAAATGGTAATTTTTGAAATGTTGGGGACCAAATTGGAAATTTGGGAAACTTGAACCTCTTTTTGTGATTTTGAATAAATTGAGGTCCCAAAGTGAATTTTAGAAGTTCAGGACTCAATTAGCATTAGGGACCTAAAGTTAAAGAAAAAGAACTTTAGGGACCTAAATACAAATAATTAAAAGTCTAGGCATTTTATTTATTCGTGATGAATGAAGGCTATTAGGTGAAAGGTTAATGAACAACGATGTTAATATCGTGTAGGAACACGAAGTACCTGGAACGCTAGCTAGGATAAGCTCACGTGCAGCAACGAGCCGGTTAAGAGAAAAAGTACAGTGGGCTTAAGGCCAATTGGCACGAGCAAGAGCTCGTAAACAAACATGATATTAAGCCATGAAAACTTTAATGAATGATGTGATTTGGCCATGGTACCAAGACATGACTGACATACTCGATGGACTGGCGGCAGTGCAACAAGACAGGTTGACAGACCGGTCTAGACAAACAGCTGCAGGTCGAGTTGAGGGTCGGGGCCGTTGAACCAGTGGCACCAAAAATTAAATGGCTTATATGGAAAATTATTGTTTTGTGCATGCACTAAGGTTCAGGATCATCAAGATGCCCAAGAGGGGTAGTGATGCATCTTAGGGGTTATTGGACGACATGGTGGAGATAAGGGCAGTTTATCGTGCGAGCAGTCAAGGAAGCTCGACGTAGCTTCATGTGCATGAGATCGGGGTGGGGTTGGGATGAGGTCACTGTCCTCATATGGACACAGAGTTTCTTTTCGGGTTTAAGGGTTGGATGTCACAAACATCCACTCATTCCCAAGGTAGAAGTGGACGAGCTTCTATCTAGGTAGCCTGTAAGGTCGCTCCGATGCCACAAGTGGGTGCAGTGGATGGGTTGCCTTGCGAATGTGTGATCCCTTCTTGATAAAGGGCATGTGTTGATTGTTAAACACACCGATTGTGAGGAAATTGGTTTTGAATAATCGGGAATTTAAGGAAATAATGGTTTTAAATAAAATAAGGAGTCTCGCACGCTCCAATTCAAACTAATTTATAGAAACTCATGTTTCAAATACCCATTCAAAAGTTGTCGAACTCACCCCCTCCCTTTACCCCTTTTCAGGTGACCAAGGGAAAAACCTACCTTCAGACATTCCACTAGCTAAACCTGCAAGACATGTAAGTAAATTTAATTTATTTTAAATTTGATTAATGTTATTCTAGGAAAGGTACAGGTACAAGGACGCTTTACTACTCACGGTTTAAAGAAGGGGAAAACCCTTAATAAACCAGAAGAGTGGCGGGTTGCTCATGGGGATCCAACTAAACTGGGTCAGGGCATGACAATAGCTTTGTCACTCCCCGACCCGGTTTGGTCGGAACCCTGTGAGCATCCCACCACTCCCATTGGTTTGGAAAGAGTTACCACTTCCAAAACCAAGGGAGTCAGGCGTACCTTGTGTCATTGTTTCCTATAATAACATTATACAAAACTTTAAAAATACATTAAGGATAATTTTCTTGATTTTTTAGGGCTTGATGTAAAGATTTCCTTAGTGGGTTGTCTCCTTTTCGAAAAAGGGTTAAAAGGGAGGGGGTGAGTTTTTACAACTCATTGAATGGGTATTGGGTTAATCTTTTTCAAAACACTGTTTATAATTTCTTTCTTTTATTAATAAAATATTTCAACTTTTCCCCCTTGCTTGGGAGGTATTTAGCAAACAATCACACGCCATTTATCATAAAGGGTTCAAACGTTTGTGAGATGCAGTTACGCCGACTGCACCCACTTATGGATCGGATTGTCTTTACCATCCACTCGATAGAAGTCCTCAAAGTCTACCTAGAGTCTAAGTGGACATTAACCGCCTAACCCTCAGACCCAAATATACTTTGTGTCCACTATGTGGGATGAGACATTTCCTGACCTCGCCTCGGTCACAGCGCATAGGAAGCTACTCTAAGCTTCATTACTCACTGGACGATAAAACTGCCCTTATCGCATCCTGGCCGTCCAACAGCCCTTAGAACCAACACTACCCCAACTGGGTGTCTCGATGGTACCATATCACAGTGCATGCATAAACAAGAGTCTTAGAATTTTAATCCACCATATTTGGTGCTACTAGCCCGACGGCCCCGATACTCGTCTTTGGCTCCATAGTTGTTGCCTAACAGGTTCATCGATCTAGTTTCGGCTCAACAATTACTAGCCCATCAAGTTTATCGATCTGAATTCGAATAGTGGAAATTCACACAATTAGCCAATTATGAAAAATTTCATGGCTCTTAAATCATATTTCTCTATGGGCTCTAACTCATGCCCACTAGCCTTAGACCCACTTCACGAGTTCTCAAAATTGGGCCTTAGGCCCCATAAATTAAAAAATCTAGGCCTCCGGCCTATTGGAGCTATCCCGGCTCTTATCAGAAAAGTCTCCCAAAAATTTTATGTAGTTTCACATAGTTAGGGAAGATAATTTCTGGAAAATAGTTTTCAAAGTTTAAAGATGGTGCACATCACCCCAACTGGGTATGATGTAAAAAATCTCACTCACCCGATTATTGTGACATGTTCATACTAGTCGGATTTCCAGTCCTTGTTGTGCTCCTCTGCACACGTTCTAATTCAACCCATTTTCTACATGGTTCGAGCATTCTCATAAGGAAATGTTTGGCATGAAAAGTCTCTTATTTTCAAGTATTTGCAACTAGGCGCCAACTTTTTACCTTATTGCAATTAAGTCACTAAAGTTCATAATCTTTGACTTTAGGTCACTAATACTCAATTATTTTTAATTAAGTCCCTATGATTTCCAATATCACTCTTGGGTACTTAATTTTTCCAAAATTACCAATTGGACTTAATTTCTCTAAAATTTCCAATTGGTACCTAAATTTCTCAAAATTACCAATTGGCCCTAATTTTCCCAAAAATAACCAATTGGCCTTCCAAGTTCCTCTAAATTGCAAATTGACCTTTAATTTTTGAAATTCCCAAAATTTCCCCCAATTCATCTTGTCCTTTGTTCCGAAGTTGATTTCATCAAATTGAGCCTTTAATTCATTTTAATTATTCCCTATCATTGTGCTAATAAGTTTCCTCAATTCCCTACGATTTGACCAAGCTTTGAATCATCATTTTTGGGTTAGAAACAAGCTCAAAATGAGCTTTACCAAAAAATTGAGAGTAGAGAGAGAAAGCTTTAGAAGCTTACCGATGGGGTTGCGGTGGTCGGAGCTCTTGATTTGGGATGACAGCTCTTGCTACGGGGATCTTTCTAGGATCAAGAGCAGCTCCAATTCTCGTCTTGAGCAGTGGGAATTTGGTTAGTGAAATCGAGCACTTTCTCTCTCTAGAACTAAGTTATCCTAATGAGGGAAGGCTAAATTGACTTATGTGGTTACTTTGGGAGGTCAAAAGTAGGCTGGAGAGACTTGAGGAGAGCTTGGTTCAGTCGCATGAGGTCACGAATGGACGAATTGGGATTGTGCAAAATAGGGCAGCTTTGAGTCCTTCGAAGTAGCTTCACTATTTGGACCCACCAGTGCTTCTCTCGTGGTTCTCAAGCTGAATGAAGGGAGTCATTGGGTAGCTGACTTCCTCCGAAATCTATAGGACCCTAATTCACCTTCTGAGGTGGAGAGAAGTGCCCAAGTCAAAGCTCTGGTTCGAGCTTCATCAGGAAATTGAGCACTTCTTCTTCTTTGAGTGTTTAAGGGATGATGAGGATGAATGGAGGAGAGCTCTTTATATAGGGAGCTCGGAGACCCGCGACTCCACCAATTTCTAAATTGGCTGAGCTATCCTCTCTGAAAAATGCCATTATCGAAGGGAATTTTCCCTCGTCGGAAATGGAAACAGAAATCTTTCCATGAACAGTGCTATCATCTGAAGGAAGGAGACGACATTGTTCTGCGTGTGCGAACTTGCCACGTGGTGCTTCATGATTGGTTGGCTTTGCTGACTTGGCTTCCTAATCGGCAGCCTAGTCAACCATTGACCCATTGTCTGAACACATGGTAGCCTTCTATTGGCTACTAGTGCACACATGGCTACTGACCGTATTTCTGGTGACTATTGACCATGACATGTGGCACCCTCTAATTAGCTGATTTAAATAAGTTAGGTTTCCCACCTAACACACATTGCCACTACCATGTGTCAACCTATGATTGACAGAGGCCATCTGATGTGGCATGCCACATGTCAACCTCTGATTGGTCAGTTGTTTATTTGACATCCTTATCGGATGTTGACGTGGCATCCTTGTCACATATCAATTCCTCATTGGTCATCCTTGCTAATGGGGCCTCTCCGTCATTGACTGTTGATCGGGGACACGTGTCACTCTTCTATTAGTCGGTCACCACTCACATGAATTTTCCTCCTCTAATAGTTGACCAAGAACACATGTCACCTTCTTATTGGCTAGCACTTCCAGGCGCTGACTGAGTGGCTGACTAAGTGCGCCTCTCCACATGTCGCACGCGGATTGGTCGTGCCCGCTAACTGGGCACTGACCTAGAAGCGGTCCGTTGACCGGCTGGACCGTTGATAAGTCCGTTCCGACCGGGTTCGGTGACTCGAAAACGAAAATCGACCGGTTCATGCCCAATTTGACCAATTTTCCAAAAATTAAAATTTTTTTAATTCATCTAAATTTATTTTCTATCTATTAGTAGCTTCAATTTTCTAATTTTACATTTTTAATCTATCTAGAAAAGTGAATTATGAATCGATTCTTCATGGTTTTATCTGGTTCAATCCGGTTTGGGTCCGGTTCACCCCGAACCGGTCCAGTTTTCACCTCTAATTTCTTCCTATCTCCTTTTTCTTGTTGTTTAAGTGTTTCTTGGCCACTTGGAATTTCCAAATTTTCAGTTTTGACCTTCCTTTACCATCTTCAGTTCACTTAGTCTCTCGATTTCCTCTCAAAATTTCCGGTTTACTCTTCTGGTTCCTTAGTTCGAGAGGATGGGGTTTACAAGCTCTATTTCATCCACTTTAGGAAAACGACCAAATTCAGTCGTGTTTGGCCAGGGTAAGACCCCCCACTCCTCCCACGAGTTATTAAAAGTATAATGATAGCATTTGAGAGTGATTTGTGAATTTAGAAGTTTATTTTATTAAGTTTCAAAGTTTAGAGGACTAAAGTGCAAATATGGAAAGTTTATGGGCCAAATGAAGATGTATAAAGTTATTTCTAGGAGTTCGGGTGTAAAGCCGTAATTTTTTTGTAAAAAAAATGACAAAATGGTAATTTTGCTCAAATAGGGGCAAATGGTCATTTATGCCCAAAGGGAGATCAAATAATTTATTTTGAAATATGGAGTGCAAAATGGTAATTTTGCCAAAGTAAAGAGGCAAAATGAGACTTTTTTCAAATAAGTGGCAAAATGGTAATTTTGTCCATTTTAGGGAGTAAAGTGTAATTAATATATGTTTGGGACCCAAATATGTCTAAAGGAATTGTGGCACCCAAATGAGAGATTTGTGAAGTTTAAGATCCAAAATGAGAAAATTTTGATTAGTAGGGGTAAAATAGTAATTTTGTCCAACTTAAGTACCAAAATATAAATTTCTAAAAAGTTGAGTTATCTAAGTGGAGAACCTAGAAATGTTTTGGAATTTTAATAAATATGACCAAATGTGGGTCTAACCTATGATATAAAGAATGAAATCGAAGGAGTGGGTTAGTTGATATCGGTTAATCAACACGTTGGTCGAGAGAACCAAGCTCGAGGGCAAAATTGTAATTTTTGTAAAATTATGGGATAATACATAAATACTAAGTTAAGATATAAATTGACCCCAAATATGCAATATGATTAATGTAGATGAATACTGCAACTTTCATATGGGGATCATGTGACTTGAGAAAAGAGGAAAATCGTAGGGATAAACAAGTTCTGATTATATTTATGAGTAGGAGTATTGACAGCGAGTTCGATTGGACTAACCGATTTGCTTTACTGCCTTTCAATAAATTCAATGAAATACATGATGCATATTTTGGAAAAACCCTTGAAAAGCAATGAAAAACTGTTGATGTATGTTCACTAAGTAAGATCGTTTTTTCTAGAATGAGTAAAAAGGTTAATGTCGATAGACCATGAGAAAACCATAGTCGCATGCTAAGAATATGTGAAAAGGGTTGTGTGTTGGGGATTGATTTTTTGATATGGAGTTGGTTAGATTTAGGACCAAACTACTCGTGAATATGATTTAAACATACTTATTTATTGTTGATTTTTATTATGCATATGAGAGGTAAAGTTTGTCGATTTGAGTACCAGACTCTCTGTTATTCTAATTTGAGCATACGTGCTATCTAGTTGAGTGTGTTTGGTATATACTTGTTGTTGTGTATATGGATGTCGTCAAAACACCTATCGAGTTAGTAACGATGCTTAGAATAAGGAGGGTGTAAGTTGTGCTTCTAGATCGACCCAAGTTCCATGTATACTTATGTGTGTGGCAGAAATGGACAACCATAGTATACATATACTTGAATGTGTAGTCGAAGAGAACAACTAGAGTATACATATGATCGATTACATATCCTCGACATCCACCTAAACCATGTGTATGGTTTGGAACATTGTGAGCTCATGTTCGTTCCATTGGGAACTTATTGAATGATTCATTGTGTGTTGTAATAATTGTGAAACCCTAAGGCTGAGTGATAAGGGACGATAAAAATTAAAAGTTACCTAAATATAAGAATTATGAAATGACTATACATGTATAGATTTTTTTATATAAAGTCTTAAGTTATAAGTTATATAGTGGTTTGACATTAGTACCACATTTACTAAGTTGTGATCTCACTCTCTCCCCCAAACAATTATATGTACAAGATGAGGTTCCATAAGGCACAAGCTAGGATATCACCTATAGAATGAGCGTGGCTTGAGGTAGATCTCGAAACTTGCATACGAGTGTTTTAAATTATTGGTTATCGGTTGTTATATTCCTGTGTTATTTGTATAACTTTTTTGGTACATTATTTATTAAAAAAATATAAAATTATGTTGAAATTCAAGGTAGCATTGTTTATTCTAAGCTTTAGTCCCTCAGATTTTAATTTGGTAAAAGTACCCACCATTATAACATCGAGTGGATTGACCGATTGCATGGGATTGACGGTTGTGAATCGGGTTGGGTGTGATAGTTAATGCAATTAACTTTTGTAGGAAGACTCGTAGCTCAGTTGCCAACTGATCTCTGCATTTTGTCGCCTGCAATTTGATCCAAAATCATTTTAATTCGACTAATATTTGTGATGGTCTACGATCAAAATCTACTAGGCGAGTTGGGGAGGATGCACAATGGTATTGGGTGAGTCGGGTCGACCCGACCCAGATTCGGGTAACCTAAATTCTTTTCTTCCCACTTTTTTTTTATCAAATTAAATTACTCATTTTCCCTTTTCAAGTCCACTTGGTAATTAAATCTAAAATTCGAATCTCATTCAGTCGAAAATCAGCTTTTTCCATGTATCTCGATTTTCTTGCTCGGAAAACCGATCCCTAGTCTGATTGGATCTCTATTCCGAGTTTGGGTTCCCATTCCCGCTTCCAACCTTAGTTTTTGATTTGATTCAATTTTTCAATCTTAGTTCGGGTTCCATTTATGGTTGGAAATTTCATTCTCGGTTTAGGTTCTCATTCTTAGTTAGGGATCTTATTCTCGGTTTAATATTGGTTTCTGATCCAATTGTATTTAACTCCTATTCCGAAAGTTCCAGTATTATAAATTCAGTGTATTATAATGGTGGAAGGTGAATTCTAGAAGATATCCTACATTATTAAATATGTCAAATAATGTATTAGCAATTACAATTGCAACAGTTACTTTAAGTATTAGTGGGTGTATTATTAGTACAATATGTAATATACTTTCTGATGACAATGTTCAAGTCATTATATGCGCACAAAGTTGGATATTTGTAAAGTTGGGTGAGTTATTTTTTTTATACTTATATGTACATTTGTATACTATGTTATATTATACTAATTATTTAAAATATTTTTTTTGTGAAAAATGCTAACTCGCAGAGTCGAGTAAGCCTAATCACGTTGAGTTGACTCAAACCTCATATTTGAGTTTGATATCATTTACACAAAGGTGGGGTCCGTGTGAGTTCATCAGGTTCAGGTCAACCCCACTTGACTAATTGGCATCACTACCATATTCGATTCGAAAATTGGAACCGCTCGATTATATATGAGTAAGAGGGCGACAATACATATTATTTTTATCATCTTTTTAATATGATTCATACCACACCATATACAAAATATCAGGCATAATTCTTTATATCCACTAATACTATGTTTGGATTGAGTGATTTAGAGAGATTATGTCTAAATTGAGGGGTTGGAGTTGATTATTGGCCTCTTCAGCTTTATTTTTATCAAATTACTTTAATATCCTCATTTATTGTTTATATTATTTATTTATTTTTATTCTTATATATTTTAAATTAATTTATATATTAATAATATTTTATATAAAATTATATAATATAAATATATAATACAAATATTATAAATAAAAAATATTATACAAAATATTTTTAATATAATTTAATTATATATAATAACTAATAAATTATTTTATTTAATTAAAAAGAATAAATTTATTTTTCTAATTTTTTTATTAATAATTATTTAACTCACTTTCACTCGATCCAAATAACATATTATTAAAAAAATTTAACACCACGAAATCCATCACTTCACTTTCCTGAAAACAGCTCATCTTCAAATCCATCACTTCACTTTCCTGTTAACACTTCATCTTCAAATCTCGAACTACTCAATCCAAATATAACCTAAGTTTTCTTAATTAAATAGAGAATATTGTAATTTTATTAATTTAAGAAACTTATGAATTAAATTATCAGAATAGTCGAATTTATAAATGAAATATAAAATTTTCATATCGAACAATTAATATTATTATTTAACGTAAAATTATGTTTTTTCTCAAAACATATTGGCCTCATCCATTTTTGCATATCCATACTTTCCCCTAATATGGAATCAAACTAAAGAACGGGGTTCAACCCAATTATGGAGAGTGCATCAACCATGAATAAAACATCCATCCATAGTAACTTGTGGGAAAGAAGTCAAGTTGAGATTATAAATAAGTCCATTGTTAAGATGAACCCAACATTACCATATACATAAATGAGGACAAGAGAGAAACAAACGAAAAAATAGAGTGATCTAAGGAGTATTCACGTTTGAATAGATCATGGCCATAATAGGGTTACAACGTTGGAAATAGCATGAAAAAATCAAGATCACAACTAGGGGTGGCCTATGACTGGATCCATTCGGGTCCAAACCCTTTGGGACCAAATGATGCCGTTTGCTTTTTATGGACAAAAAAATATTGCATTATCTGTCTGAATTTGACCAATCCACCCCTAATAACAGAATATATGTTGTTTGAATGCAGTGAACTAGAGCTCCAATTGAACATAACATATAAATTTCGCAGAAAAATTGTCCAAAAATATCTTAATATGTTGCTACTACATGGAGTTCAATCCAACACACTCACAATGGACTAATACCATAGGAAAGGATGCTCTGATCAAGGAGGATGAGATGTGGACACCATGAACTTAATCACCACAACACTACCAATAGTTCAAGGTGTCATGGCGGTGTTGAAGGAGGATGCCCGGAATGTATCACTTGGACGCTCATTATGGAGGTGGATGCAAGAATTATCTTCAAAAAAATTTAGAGGTGATTTTTAGGATATTCATGGGTTATCCCCATTCATTTATTCATTCATTGATGATCCATTCCACACATTGAGTTGTGATCCGTTGATATATTTAATCGGGAATGCAGATTTTGACTTGGAAAGAGAAGATGACAACTCATCTTTCATGCAAAGCTCGGCCTACAACTGAGAATGGATGAGAAGGGGCAGTAAATACTGCTCCGCAGACTGCAAAAACCATGGCAACCTTCCCATAAGAATCCAAGGATGCATTTAGGACAATTTGGACTTGGGGATTATGTTGAAAAGGCCTGAATTTTAGGTGTCCAAGCTTTGACTTTTATTTCTTATGATTTTTTCAAAGCCTAGGTTCAAAAGGGTGTGCTAGAACTGCAATAGAAACTAAGTTAAGGAAGCTTTTGAGCTAGATCTAGATACAAGTCTTCCTTTAATACTAGTATTATATGAAACATTTAGCCATTTAGGTAGTTAGTAGTGTCAACCTCCAAGATTTTTTGGATAAAAACTTTCCAAGTACATTGTCATGTAAATAAAATAAGACTGAATAAAGTATATAATACCTTTTTGGCCAAAAATCAAAGCACAAGCTACATGTCAAGCATAAATACAACTCAGCTTCGGTCCTTCTCTCACATTTAATTCTTCTAAAAACATGTCAAGCTAACATCATTAATGCCATAGAAGTTAATGCATTGCCACACAACACAACTAACTTAGGGAGGGAGGCAAAATAAACAGCAGACAAAGTATATGCCTTTTTTGGTGAAAAATCAAAGTATAAAAGGTTAAACACTTAAGAGGAAATTGACCTAAAGAGCAACTTGGCAATGTGTAAATAGAATTTATATATCTCAATAATTTATTCATGTACATATAAAAATGATATTTTATAAATTTACAATAAATTTATTAAATAGCAGCGTAAAGGTATTGACTTGGGGAATAATTATTACTTTAGAGGGGAGGAGGACAGATTGGGCACGTGCACATCTTGTCACGCCACGTCTCTTCTCCTCTCTACAGCGCGGATGCTTGTAGAGGCAGTTAGGCAAATAATGATGAAATATTCTTTCCCTCGGAGTGGTGGGTCTGAACCGGTCCATTCCTAAAACCGGTCGACTCGTTTTTGTATTATTCTCGGAAGAGTCCCACAGAAGGGTAGAACAGTCATTTTAGGGAGGGAAATGACAAGGAGTTTAGTTTTCCATGACTAAGAAAAAAAGAGGCCAAAGCGAGATACGGTACCACTGTTGAAAAAGATATACCACGCATAGGAGAAGGGAGAAGGGGGAAGGGAAAAAGGTGGGTTTCAAAGCCGACGATGATGGTGATGATTCATTGCACACTGGGTCTCCTTGGCCAGCCCTATTCTTTTGTCCTTTTTACCCATTAGCAGCCTTCACAAAGGACCAAAAGGAATGCATCGAAAAGGGGGCAAGCGTTAAGCAACAGCCACTGGAGAGAGAAGAAGGGGCGGTGAAGTAGTAGAAAGAAGATGACAGGTCGATCCGGCCAAACATGGGATGAGGGACTGTGAACGGGAAGCTGAGCTTTTTGTCTGTTCCAGCTGCAAGTGAATCCAAAACCACGGACTCGGATTCGCAGCTTTTCCGTCGAGGCTTGGCGATCGGTAAGATTTCAAGTCTTGAAGCTTATAAGCTGCGGATAACTCTTTCTTCTCTTTTTGTATTTCCTGGGATATAAGAGGTAACATTTCAAGTTTCAAAGTGGTTATGCTGTCAAGCCATTGACTCTGTTTTCTATCATCTTCTCAAGGGTTGCTTGTGGGATGATCGAGGATGTTTATATTTTTGAAGTGGATATGCTTCGTATATTGGTTTCTGTTTCCGGCCTTTTTTCTAAAAATTGTATTCCTTTCTTATGAAGAATTACTCATTCACTTCTCAGGATTGCATTTCATTGTCAACTTCTTTCTGATTGCTTTCCGATCGTCTACGTGGGACCTTTGGATTGACATGAACTATGAGCTAATGGCCGTATTCTGAAGTTCATCATTTAGCTGCTTTCATTTGATCCTCTGTTTGAATTCCATTTTGTGTGCTCTGATCTTGATTTTTTTGGCACATCTTGTTAGGGCAACGTTTTCTTGCACCTTATAGAGAAGGGAATTCAACCTCTTGATGATCCCTAGACCTGGGTTTTATTAATCAGGTAGTACTCTTATAGGATGTCTATTCAACCTCCAATTACTTGATCTGGAAGTGGAATTTATGCGGCTCTCTGAACTTTGTTCCCCAGGTGCTGGGAGACCAATAAAATAATTCATTTCATAGAAGTGTGGATAATAGATTTTTGTTTTTCCCTTCCAAAGCCCTCTTGAATCAAATTTGGAATTTCGGCGTGTAAATTGCAAGTTTATCTGCTGGAAAGATGGCAGCAGTAGCTCCCCGAAATACCAGACGGATGTACTCTTGGTGGTGGGATAGCCATATTAGCCCAAAGAACTCAAAATGGCTTCAGGAGAATCTCACAGGTAATGTTTGCTCTCATTACGCAGTCTGTATTACAACCTCTAAGTTAATCTCAAGCTTAGGATTTCTAAGACAGAAAACTTCTTTCTAGATAAAATAAAATTTTTCTTGATCAATTTAAAATGTTGCAGCTACTCGACTCAAATTATGGCTTTTCAACCGTTTCTAATTGTCTTTCTTTCTGATGCTTCTTTAGGTATTTCTGTTTTTCGGAAAGCTGTTTTCTCCTCCAAGATATATTGCAATAACAAGTCTAAAATTAAATGCACTAAGCTCATCTATTTTTCTCTTCTTGAACAGACATGGACATGAAAGTCAAGCAAATGATCAAGCTGCTCGAGGAAGATGCAGATTCATTTGCTAGACGAGCAGAGATGTATTACAAAAAGAGGCCCGAGCTCATGAAACTAGTTGAGGAGTTCTATCGTGCCTATCGTGCATTGGCTGAGAGATATGATAATGCCACTGGCGTCCTTCGGCAGGCTCATAAGACCATGGCTGAAGCATTCCCTAATCAAGTCCCCCTAATTCTCACAGATGATCCGAATCCTGAGTTTGATCCTCAAACACCTGACCCCTCATTTGCAAGCAACACTGGTGGCTTTATAGAGGATTCTGATCCAATGCCTGGCAGAAAGGGGCTGAAGCAGTTTAGTAGTGGCTCATTTAGTTCAGGAGAAGGAAGAGTGCGGCAAAGTATTAGTTTTCATGACTCAGGTGATAAAAAAGATCTTAGAGACGAAGAAGAGATTGCAAGCTTGAAGAAGGATCTTGCAAGACTAGAGGCAGAAAAAGAAGCTGGAATAATTCAATACCAACAGAGCTTGGAGGAGTCGAAAAAGTTTTCTGAGCAAGTGCAGCAAGCTAATGCTGAAATCAGGTCCTTGCAGGACTCTATTACGAGACTGGAAGAAGAAAAGAGCGGTAGTCTTCTCAAGTACCAACAATGCCTCGACAAGATTGGCGAAATTGAGACTCTAATGAGAGAGTCCAATGATGAATCTGATAGTGTCAAAGCTGAAGCTGAGGCCCTCAAGAGGGATCTTGCTAAAATGGAGGCTGAAAAGGAAGCTGCTCTTGGTAAATACAGTGAATGTCTCGATGTTATATCAGGACTTGAAGAGAAGTTAAGAAACACTGAGGCTGAAATTGAAAGGTTGAAGGAAGAGCTTGCAAAGTTGATGGAGACAATCTCAGACTTGGAGCATAAGTTATATTTGGCTGAAGAGGAGGCTCGTATGCTGAGGCTTGACATCAATGATCGAGCTGAGAAGCTGAAGATCTCTGAAGAAAGGTACCTAGCACTGGAGGATTCTAATCAGACACTTCACTCTGAACTGGAGTCTCGGGGTAGGGAACTTGTTGAGAAGCAGAATGAATTGGGGAATCTCTGGACCTGTGTCCAGGAAGAGAGGGCAAGGTTTGTGGAAGCTGAGACTGCATTTCAGACACTGCAGCACCTGCACTCTCAGTCTCTAGAAGAATTGAGGTCTCTTGCTGTGGGAATTCAGACCAGGGATCAGATATTTAAGGATATGGAAGCGCAAAACCAGAATCTGCAGGGAGAAGTTGAGAGGATCCTAGATGAGAATAAAAATCTAAATGAGGTTAATTTGTCCTCTTCCCTCACAGTGAAGAACCTGCAGGAGGAGCTTTTGAACTTAAGGGAGATGATACAGAAGCTTGAGCAGGAGATTGAGCTTCGTGTTAATGAGAGGAATTCTCTTCAGCAGGAAATTTACTGCTTGAAGGAAGAAGTGAATGGGCTAAATGAGAAAAATCGAGGCCTAGAGGAGCAGGTTGATTCTAATTTGAGTGAGAAGGCAGCCCTTCTTGAGAAGCTTGCGATCATGGAGAAACTGATTGAGAAGAACCTTCTTCTCGAGAACTCTCTGTCTGATTTGAATGTTGAGTTGGAAGGTGTGAGAGAGAAGGTGAAGACTTTGGAAGAATCATGCAAGTTTATCCTTGGAGAGAGAGATTCTCTTGACTCTCAGCTAAATCTTATGACCCAAAATTTTGAGAATCTCAAAGAGAAGAACAGTTTTTTGGAGAACTCACTTTGTGATGCCAATGCTGAAGTTGACGCTTTGAGGACTAAATCTAAGATCTTGGAGAGTTCTTGCCTCTCACTTAGTGAAGAGAAATCAGGACTATTTGCTGAAAGAGATGGCTTAGTTGTGCAGTTGAATGAATCTAGAAAGAGTTTGAAAGATCTTCAGAAACGATTCCAAGAACTTGAAGAAATTTGTGCATCTGTGGAGAAAGAAAAAGAGCTGATTTTGCTTGAGATGGGTAAACTTGATGAAACCTTGACTGCACAAGGGGAAGAATATTCTGGTTTCATCAAGTCGAGCAAAGCTCAATTGTGTGACATGGCATCTCGAATTCATGTACTTCAAGATGAGGCTGCTTGTAGAAACAATGAGTACGAGGAGGAGTTGGAAAAACATGTGTTTTCTCAGACTGAGATCTTCATATTGCAGAAATCCATGGAGGAGCTAAAAGAGAAATCCAATGCTAAAGTTGTTGCTTTGATGATCAAGGCTAAGAACTTGGAGGGTTCGTGTTTCTCTCTAGATGAAGAGAAATCAGAACTAATTGCTGAAAGAGGCCGCTTAATTTTGCAGTTGAATGAATCTCGAGAGAGTTTGAAAGATCTTCAGAAAAGATTCCAAGAACTTGAAGAAATCCGTGCATCTGTGGAGAAAGAAAAAGAGCTCATTTTGCTTGAGATGGGTAAACTTAATGAAACTTTGAGTGCACAGAGGGAAGAATATTCTGGTTTTATCAAGTCGAGTGAAGCACAATTGTGTGACATGGCATCTCGGATTCGTGTCCTTCAAGATGAGGTTTCTTACAAAGACAATGAGTACAAGGAGGTGTTGGACGAACATCTGTTTTCTCAGACTGAGAACTTCATATTGCAAAAATCCATGGAGGAGTTAAAAGAGAAATCCGATGCTAAAGTTGTTGCTTTGATGATCAAGGCTAAGAACTTGGAGGATTCGTGTTTCTCTCTAGATGAAGAGAAATCAGGACTAATTGCTCAAAGAGATGGCTTAGTTTTGCAGTTGAATGAATCTCGAGAGAGTTTGAAAGATCTTCAGAAAAGATTCCAAGTACTTGAAGAAATTCGTGCATCTATGGAGAAAGAAAAAGAGCTGATTTTAATTGAGCTGGGTAAACTTGATGAAACCTTGAGTACACAGAGGGAAGAATATTCTGGTTTTATCAAGTTGAACGAAGCACAATTGTGTGACATGGCATCTCGGATTCATGTCCTTCAAGATGAGGTTGCTTGCAGAGACCATGAGTATGGGGAGGAGTTGGATAAACAAGTGTTTTCTCAGACTGAGATCTTCATATTGCAAAAGTCCATGAAGGAGTTAAAAGAGAAATCCAATGCTAATGTTGTTGCTTTGATGATCAAAGCTAAGAACTTGGAGGATTTGTGTTTCTCTCTAGATGAAGAGAAATCAGGATTAATTGCTGAAAGAGACGGCTTAGTTTTGCAGTTGAATGAATCTCAAGAGAGTTTGAAAGATCTTCAGAAAAGATTCCAAGAACTTGAAGAAATTCGCGCATCTATGGAGAAAGAAAAAGAGCTGATTTTGCTTGAGATGGATAAACTTAATGAAACCTTGAATGCACAGAGGGAAGAATATTCTGGTTTTGTCAAATCGAGCCAAGCACAATTGTGTGATATGTCTTCTCGGATTCATCTCCTTCAAGAAGAGGTTATTTGCAGAGACAATGAGTATGGGGAGGAGTTGGAAAAAAATGTATATTCTCAGACTGAGATCTTCATATTGCAAAAATCCATGAAGGTGTTAGAAGAGAAATCCAATGCTGAAGTTGATGCTTTGAAAATCAAGTCTAAGAGATTGGAGGATTCATGCTTCTCACTTGGTGAAGTGAAATCAGGACTAATTGCTGAAAGAGACAGCTTAGTTTTTCAGTTGAATGAATCTCAAAAGAGCTTGAAAGATCTTGAGAAAAGATTCCAAGAACTTGAGGAAATTCATGCACTTGTGGAGAAAGAGAAAGAACTTATTTTGCTCGAGATGGGTAACCTTGATGACACCTTGAGTGCACAGAGGGAAGAATATTCTGGTCTTATCAGGTCGAATGAAGCACAATTATGTGACATGGCATCTCAGATTCATGTCCTTCAAGAGGAGGTTACTTGTATAACCAATGAGTATGAGGAGGAGTTGGCCAAAAATGTGTATTCTCAGATGGAGATCTTCATATTGCAGAAATCCATGAAGGAATTAGAAGAGAAGAGTCTCTCTCTCTCTTTCAATTTCCAAAAACTGGTGGAAGCCTCAGATCATTCAAAGAAACAGATCTATCATTTCGAGAATAGAAATGTCGAACAGGAGTTGGAGCTTAAGGCCTTAAATGACCGACTCAATGAGTTCTATCTGTGGCTCTATGAGGTGCTGGGGATTCTCGACATCAATGTCAATCATAGTTTTGAACATAAAATGGGCCAAGAAGCCGTGGAACAAATTATCAGGAAGATAAATGAGTTGCAGACTGAGATCTTCATTTTGCAGAATTGCATGAAGGAATCAGAAGAGAAAATTTCATCCATATCATTGGACTGCCAGAAACTCACAGATGCCTCTCGCGATTCAGAGAGACAGATCTCTCATTTGGAGAATGCGAAAAGTGAACAGCAGGTGGAGTTGAAAGCCTTAACTGATCATATCAATGAGTTGCAGTTGGGTCTGTATCAAGTCTTCAAGGTTCTCCATATTGATGACAAAAAAGGTTTGATTCATGAAAATGAGGTAGACCGAGATGCTGGGAAATTTATCATCACAGAGGTGAAAGAACTGCAGAACTCTCTTGCCAAAATTGAGGAGGAAAATCTTCTTGGGACTATTCAAGAGTTGGTTCTTGGCACACTACTAAGGCAAACAGAAGCAGAAGCAGCACATCTATGGACTGAGAGATGTGCCCTTGGTCATAATCTTAGGGTTCAGACTGAGCAGTTCTTCTCTTTGCAGCAAGAGTTAGTATTTGTTCTCCAGTCAAGTGAAGAGCTGAGATTGGAGGTCTTAGGGAGAATCTGTCGAGAAGAAGTCTTGCATTCTGAGATGACAATACTTCATCAGAGGTTGTGTAACATTGAGGCAGCTTTTGAGAGGTTGAAAGAAGAGAGCTCTGCAATCCTTGAAGAGAAACATTGGCTGGAAGATGAAAGTTATTTTATCATGGGTGAAAAGTTGTCTCAGACTACTGTTTCAGTTATTCTTGAGGAAGTTGTTCGTCAGAATTTTGTGGCCTTCAAGAAGCTGGTTTGGGAACTGAAGAAAGTTCACTCTGAGAACCGTGAGTTGCACCTGAAGATTATGTTGACGGAGGGTAATTTCCATGACATTCAAATGGAGAAGCTAGAGCTCAAAGGCTTACTAGAAAAGTCAGAGAATGAAGTGAAATTGGTTACTTCAGTTAATGAGCAGTTAAACTGTGAGGTAGCATTGGTAAATGAAACGTTGGACCAGTTGAAGAAGAAACTTTCTGAGGCTGCAGAGACAGTAAATGTGATGGAGAACAAGAACTATGAGATGGAGAAGGAACTGGAAAATTTGAAGGAACAGAATGTGTCTATTTTTGGAAAGCTGATTGTGTCTGAAATTTGTGAGACCTTACTTAAAGGGAAAATTTGTGAGTCTGCAGTTGAATTTGAAAAATCAAGTGAATCAAGCCTTACGGAAATGGAAATACTCAAGAAAATGGTGGCAACTCTGCAAGGAGAAAATGAAGACCTGAATGCTAAGCTTGCTGCTCATTTAATGGCTCTTGTTTCTTTGAAGGACTGCATGGTATCTCTAGAAAGTTCTCTCAATCGGGATGAGCAAAAAGAATCAGATGCTCAAGTAGTTGAGGTAAATATTGTTGTCGATATTTTCATGATGGTAGTTGTTTGCTTTAATTCTTCCTTCATCTTCAGTGGCTCCTAAGGTATCTCCCACTTATGCTCCGAGACAGTGTTTTGTTCTCTGATTTATAGTTGGGTTCTGATGAACTTTCTTCAATTTAACAAGTATTTTTATATTATTTGCAATTTTTATGCCCTCAACTAAGTTTTGCAAAACCATTTTATTTCCCCGTAGCCTTCTTGGCCAAAAAGAAAATATCCTTTTGTTTTCCATGATAGAACTCCCAGACAGTATTTGACATTTATTATACCTCTTTGCTTGTCTTGTTTGTGGTTTTATTTCTACTTCATTCTGAACTCATTTGACATTCGAATTCTTAATGATTAACCTGAACTATATGATGGACTTGAAAGCTTCTTTGAGTGCAAGTTCTGGGTATTTTTTTTTTTTGTGAATTTACTGTTGTTCATGCTCCATTTGTATCAGGATCTAGAATATGTGCATGACCTGGAAAGAAGACTCAAAACTATTGAGACCGAGCTACTAGAGAAGTTTGCAAAACTGGAAGGCCCAAGCTCAACCCCCATGTCAGGGACTGGTGTAGGCGAAGGAAGACTCCTGACTAAAGACATCATGCTTGATGAGGCCTCTGAGTGCTCATCCTATAGCATAAGCCAGAGGGGGACTCTTGGGCCTGATGATCATCATGCACTTGAGCTATGGGACACTGGTGGGACCCCAAAGCTTGGTTATGAGGCTCGCAAAGAACACAGGAGTCTGAACCCTTCAACCGACTCACTGGTCAATAAGTTGGATTTTTCCGAAATCCTCTCCCAGACTCAATCTGGCAGTGGTGATGGAAAGAAGAGAGTGAGGGTAATGGAACGCCTAAACTCCGATGTGCAGAAGCTGACAAACCTCCAGATAAACCTTGAGGACCTGAAGAGGAAGTTAGAGTTCATTGAGAAGAACAAGAAGGCTGAGATGGATAAGGCAAAAGGGTTTGAGTATGGTGCCGTGAAGGAACAGCTGGATGAGGCCGAGGAGGCCATAGCTGAGCTCTTCAATGATAACCGTAAACTGGCTAAGAATCTTGAGGAAGATCACAATGAAACTGATCGGATGGGCATCAGACAGAAGAGGGTCTCAGAACAAGCTCGAAGAGGGTCAGAGAAGCTTGGTAGAATCCAGCTTGAGTTGCAGAGGTTACAGTTTCTGCTACTTAAGCTTGAGGATAAAATCAAGGGCAAGGAGAAGAGCAGGCTCACGGATGAGAGGAGCAAGAAAGTTCTCCTGCGGGACTACCTCTACGGTGGCACAGGCCTGAGATACCCCAAGCGGGTTGATCCGGGTCATAAGAAGGTGCCCTTTTGTGGCTGTGCTCCAAGGGTGATCGAATAAAGAGAGGGGCATGGACGACAGGACTGTCCTCTGGTTGGTTTCCCTTTTATCCTCTATATTCCATTGTACATTTTTAAGGCTTCATGTGTACTTTGGCATAAAATGCTTCAGATCCTTGTCGATCAGTTGGCATAAGCAAGAGGCGAGAAGTTTCTTTATATAGCCTATGGAGTTTACAACATTGCCATTCTTTCTTGCTGGCACGCCAGCATCTATGGACGGGACAGGAAGTTTAAGGTGCCAAGCAGAATGAAGGATTCTGAAGCATAGAATAATGAAATAGATATCTATTTGAGGTAATCTATGTAAACATACGAGTATACTCTGCGATTGTACGTGAGGATGATGAACATCACGGTATATTTTGTAAGAAAGAATATCACATTGGATCAAGTCAAAACCTTGTCCTATGGATTTGGGATTCTATGCAAAAAAAGGTGATATGGTATGTAAGTTAGTATCTTAGAAAGGCATGTTGCATCATCATGCTTGTGTGTTATGAACTTGTTAGACACAATGTCTATCTAATGAGTCTCATTGCGCATGTTGGCTTCAAAGTATTCAACTTCCATGACTAATTTAAGTCAATGTTTATAAGACCATCTTTTGTGAAACCTACATGACTTATCTCATCATGTGAATGGTGAGTTTATCTTACATGCAACCCTTCCTAACTCGATGTGTTAGAACATTATTAATTTATTTTCTTTTATTATGAAATTTTTTTCAATAGAAACAAATGGGCCATGGAGAGTGCTCTTAGACCGATCTCAAGGCCATCAATCCCAGTTGGATGGTCAAATTCAAACCGAAAACCATGGCTTGGTCCTCAACTTTAAATAGCTTTGTACAATACATCTCAATCCCTATGCTTGCTAAGAAAACTCCCTCCATATCTCTTGCAACCATTGTTATATAATCTTCACTTGACTAGTTTGATGGTATTAGTGGGTGGGTGGGGTTGCCTTGATGGGAATTGAGGTTGAGTGGAGATGTCATTTTCTATTGCCAACAAGCCATCCTTTGAATGACCTTTCAACATAGAATATGTATTTGTTTCTCTTTCTATATATATAGCCCAACATGTTATACTAAATATATAAGAAAATATATGAGCTTATGCTTTGAATGACCTTTCAACATAGAATATGTATTTGTTTTTCTCTTTCTATATATAGCCCAACATGTTATACTAAATATATAAGAAAATATATGAGCATATGTTCCTCTTTAATATTATTTTATTACAAATAATGGATGGTAACTCGTAAGAAGAAAAATTGTTTGGTGCATAACTTGTTAGGAATCCCATAACAATCTAAACATAGTGGCATGGTCCACGAGTAACATAAGACTGAAAATATTTTCAAGTTATTATAAAATGGACACTATGTAGAAAAGTTAGATTGTTTAGTATTTGTAATATCGAAAATTTTGAAATTGTGATTTAAACCCAATCGAATCAAATGCAATATCTAATGAGAAAGGTAAATTTAAATCGAGATTTGAAGAACCGTACTTAAGTAGAAATAAAAAATTAAATAAAATCGATTAAAAATTAAATCGAATTATAATCGAGCCGATTTGACGTAAAATTCCTCGATTTTTAGAAATGGTTATATAAATTAAAAAATAAAAATTATTGAGACCAATTAATATGAAATTATACAAAAAAATTAGAAAAATAAATTTGATTAAGAACTTGTCAAATTAAAGGTGAACCGATCAAAATACATCCAAAATCGATCGAACCACCTCGTAATGGTAAAACCTCTAATTTTCAGAATGAGCTAGATAATTAATAAAATGGATGTTATTGAGTCTACGTTTTAGGGAATTGAACGATAAATTTTTAGAAAAATAAATTGGTCAAATAATCATTCTAATTAGAGGTAAAACAATCAAAATCTATCAAATCAATCAATTTATTCATTGAAAACTAGTTAGGTACAATGCAAATTAACTAACGTGTTATCTTGAGCACATACGTGTCATACATGCATGCACATTTGTGTTCAATCATCTCCGCACGGCTGGAAGATTTGGATCTGACTTGAAACTCGAAAATCGACCCAATTTTGTGTGATATCTAGTACCATGCTCCCAAAAGAATTAAATGGAAAATGAGGACCTCACTGTTGTGAGCTGACCACCGAAATTCTCTCTGAAATATAGCTACTCAATTTTCTAGTAACCTCACTTTGAGAGATGATAACTTCTAATTTTGATCACCAAACTTGGTGATTCTAGTGTTGTTAGAACCGTGTAGAAGCCATCTTTCTAACTACACATCTCTTCGACACTTATGTGTCTCCTACTAGTATTGATGTGATCAAATAGTAACACTGCTACTTTAGCCAAAAACAAAGTAATGCATTCTCTAGTCTACCCCGACCTCCCTGATGGTTAACCACAACCCAAAATAATCATATAGACTCCTCTCAATCCCCTCTAGCCAATATCATCGATTATTCGAGTTAAAAGTAAGGCCCATGGCCGTAAAAATTCTTAGAAGCTCTAGTGACACCCTTATTTTAAACATCCACTATAAATCATATTTTTTAGGCAACTCATACCATCATTTGGGAAGGTTCAAGATAACACAAATACACAAGAGGGTCAACTTTCCAACCCCACCCACACTGATAATCAACTCGCCCTTTGAGGTGGGTTCTCGTCATTTTTCTCATATGTGTTAGTTTTTCCATGAAGGCAAAATCACGACTAAAATAACATTGTTCCGATAGAGGTTAGCTAAAAAATGAACATGGGGACTTGGGAAATAAGATAAAGGACTTATAAAGTATTTTTGGAGAGTTTATGGAAGTGTTAAGTTGGATGATGAAAATATAATTTTTGAAAAGTATAGGGGTTAAAATAAATTTTCTAAGAAATGGAGATCCAAATGAGACGCAGTAGAAGTTTAGAGACCCAAAATAAAGTTTGAGAAAACTTATGGACCCAAATTGATAGTTTAAAAGAAGCTACAGACCTAAGCAAAACTTTTGAAAAAGTTTAGGGGTAAAATGATAAGTATTATAAAGTTTGGTTCAAAAGGGCATTTTATAAGAGTTTGAAGACCCAAATGAGACAAGAGGAAGTCAGGGGACTTGAAATAAAGATATAGAAGAGTTTAGGATATCAAATGAATAAGTAGAAAGAGTAACGACATTTTGGTAATTTTAGAAAGTTTAAATACTAAAATACAAAAAGTGAAAAGTATAGAGTCTAGTGAAAGACTTGAAATAATTTGGGTGCCTTGTAATGAATATAACTAAATAATGGGGGGAAATTATAGAAATATTAAATATTATGGAAAGTGGGTCGTATCTCGGGTTTGAGAAATTCAGAAACTCTTGAGCAAGGAGATCCATGTATAGTGTGTGGTAGTGGAATACATACATGGTATTTGATATAATTGAGTGTCTCGCAGGAGGAGATAGACATAGTATATAGATGATTAATGTCACATTCTCGACATCCATAACTATATACGTATTGGTTGGAACATGACATGATCATGTTCATTCTATTGGGAACCTTTGAATTTAGATATGATATAATGATGATCGATATCACATTCTTGACATCCATACAACCATATACTTGTTGGTTGGAGCATGACGAATTCATGCTTATTCTGTTGGGAACCTTTGAATTTATATATCATATACAAATGATTGATTACAGATACTCGATGTCAATATGACTATTGATTTTCTATGTATGGTGAGAACGTGCTCTATTTGAGTGTGCATGTGTGCATAGACCCAAGGTATGAGTTCTAAGGGTTTGAAAATCTATTAAAGAAATATAATGTAAGAAATTATGAAATAATAAACTATGTATAGATATTGTGAGTGAAGATCGTAAGCCATAAAGTGGTCCAACGTCGGTAAACCCATTCACTAAGATGTGAGCTCTCTCGATTCCCAAAACTATTACAGGTGATAGCAGGAGCCTGTGTATAAATGTAACGCCCCAACCCAGTTTGGTCGGATCCCTGTGAACAACCCGTCACTTTCCCAGTTTATTTAAGGGTTTCCCCTCTTCTAAACCATAAAGAGTAATGCGTCTTTTAAACTTGCACCTTTCCTAGAATAACATTATACAAAACTGAAAACAGACATACCTGATTTTATAATTTCTATACAGGGAAGTCTTTAAGATTGGTTTCCCTTTGTTTCTTAAAATAGATATAAGGGAGGGGTGAGTTCTACAACTCAGTGAGCGGGGGTTGGGAGTGAATTTTCATAAACAAAACAACTTTAATCGAAGTGTGTCAAACTCCTTATTTCCTTTAAAAATATTCTTTCCTCAAATACTAGTTTTTAAAACCTTTACCCTACTGAGGTTGACATTTTCAAGTTGGAGTGTTTCTGACTCCTTAATTTCCTTTAGATTTTCTCCACTTTAAAATCTCGGTTTTTCATCATTTCTTATTAATCATGGTATGTCATCACCCAACACACATCCTTCATCATGAAGGTCAAAACACACAATTGTAGGCTAGCCCATCCACTAAACCCACTTGTGGCGTCGGAGCGACTTTACCGACCACCTAGATAGAATCATGTCCACTTCTACCCTGAGAATGAGTGGATGTACGCGACATTCGACCCTCAATCCTGAAATCAATTCTCCGTGTTCGTATGAGGACAGAGACCTCATCCTAACCTCACACCGGTCTCGTGCGCAATGAAGCTGCGTCGAGCTTCGCAAGGTCATGGTGGCTGATAAATACCGAAAAATCATGGGAAGTAACTATGGTTGAAATTGGGTGTGAGAACTGGACCAGTTCAGGCTGAACTGGACTTGAACCGGACCGATTTAGGATAAACTAGGCTTGAATCGGATTGAACCGAGATGAACCGCATGGAACTGATTCAAATATTCATCTTTCTAGGTAGTGTAAAAATATCAATTTGGAAAATTGAAACCACCATTGAATA
Organism: Trapa incisa; assembly: GCA_030064435.1. Classification (NCBI taxonomy): domain Eukaryota; kingdom Viridiplantae; phylum Streptophyta; class Magnoliopsida; order Myrtales; family Lythraceae; genus Trapa; species Trapa incisa. The sequence continues at coordinate 2,223,858 of CM057770.1, read as the reverse complement.
GAAAATGAATTTACAAGAATTTAGAAATTTTTAAATTTTAGAAAATGGATAGAATTTGGCATAAACCAGCCAATTTTTGCTTTCAACTCACCGAACTCGGTCGAACTGGACCGATCAACGGTCCAGCTAGTCAACGAATCGCTGCTAGGTCAACGTCGAGTCAACAGGCACGACCAATCAACATGTGACGCGTGGCGGAGTATGCCCTGTCAATCGCTCGGTCAGCGTTGGTCAATCAAGAAGCGACATGTGTCACTGGTCAAGGAGGAGAAATCCATGTTAGCGACGACCTACCAATAGGAGAGCAACACATGTTCTCGATTAGTGGTCAAGGTCGGAGAACCTAGTTAGCTGAATTGACCAATGAGAAGTGGACACGACCTCAAAGCTTTCAATCAAGGCATCTTAATCTACAAGAGCTTGAGGAGTTCGATGAAATCTAAGGTAATTGCAACAAACTCGGACGCGATTCCATCAATCAATATGCTCATAGAGGACGATCGTGGATTGATGATAACTTGGACAACATCAAATTGAATATACCTTCTTTTCAAGGAAAAACTGACCTAGAAGCCTAGCTTGAATGAGAAAAGATGTAAATGGTTTTTTAATGTCATAATTACTCTAAGATGAAAAATTTATGATTTGCTGTTGTCAAATTTACTAATTATGCTATAATATGGTGCGATCAGTTGGTGAAGGATATGAAAAGAAATAATGAATGCCCTATAGAATCTTGGGATGAGATAAAAGCAATCATGTGAACACGATTTGTTCTCAGCCACTACCATTGGAAGTTGTTCAATAAACTTTAAAGGCTTACCCAAGGATTCAAAAGTGTCGACGAGTACTTCAAGTAGATGGAAATTGCTATTATTCGAGCTAATGTGTAGGAAGATAGAGAGGCTACAATTACCAGATTTTTGCATGGTGTAAACCATGAGATAGCCAGTGTGGTGAAAATGCAATATCATGTTGAGCTTCAATATATGGTGCACCAAGCTATCAAAGTCGAACAACAACGGAAGAGAAATAATTTATACAAAAGGGGATTAAACAATGGTCACTCAAACACATGAAAACCAATCCTAGGTAAGTTGAGATGCCGACGACTCAATCTCAGCCCACCCTCTTTCAAATGAGACAACCAAGTAAGTTGTGACCCAAAAAAAAGATAACACTAATATCACAACTCTCAAATATCATGATATCAAGTGTTTTCAATGCCAAGGCAAGGTCACATAGCAAGTCAATGCTCGAATAAGTTGTCCATGGTGATCAATATTGATGGAGAGATCGAGACATAGGATGAAGAAGAAGAAAATGATCCTAATATACCACCACTTGAGTATGCTAGTGAGTATGCAGAAGAAGGAGAGTTATTAGGAGCAAGACAAACTCTCAGTGCTCATGCCCAAGAAGAAAAAAACAACCAGCATAATAACTTATTTCATACTCATTGTTGTGTGAAAAATAAGATTTGTTGTGTTATTATAGATAAAAAAAAAAGTTGCACTAACATAGCTAGCATTGAACTTGTGGAGAAATTGACATTACCAATATTAAAGCATCCAAAGCCTTATCGACTTCAGTGGCTGAACGATCAAACCGAACTCAAGGTAACCAAGCAGGTATTGATTGCATTTTCTATTAAAAAATATTAGGATGAAATAATATGCGATGTGGTACCAATGCATGCCTGTCACATTCTTTTGGGACAACCTTAACAGTTTGATCGTCAAGTTAAACATGATAGATTCACTAATAAGTACTCATTTATGATAAACAAAAGACGAATATCTCTTGTACCATTTACTATAAAGTAAGTTTTTTAGTACCAAATGAAAAGGAAAAAAGGCCAATGAAAAAAAGATAGAAGAAGAAAAGAAGAAAGAAAAAGAAATAAGAAGAAAGAGGAAGAAAAGAAGAGGTGAAAAAAAGAGAGAAAAACCTTTATTTGAAAAAATAAATTAAAAATAATTTTATTACTAGAAAAAAGTGAGATTAAATGAGCTATACATTTATAACTGCCTATTATTGTACTTAAATACAATGATACTTTTTTTAGTACTAAGGAATTTATCGAATTTTTGTCGAGCAATATTATTATTATTTTACAAAAATTTATGTATATTTTTCCCGAATACATACTACTAAATTTGCCACCAATTCAAGTAATTGAACTATCACTGGAGCGATAATTCCGACAATTTTGAAAATCATATTTAACATCTCCATTTTTCTCAAAATCATCCCTAGTCTCTTATATTTTTCTTAAGAACTATTTTCCCAAATTTTCTCATTTTTTTCAAATTTCAAACTTTTCACATTTTAATTCTTAAACTTTAAAAATTACCCCAATCAACTTCAAATATGACAAATCACTCACAAATATTTTTTTAGATATTCTACTTATTTCTATTTATTATACAAAAACCAACAAAAAAATCTTTTCTAGTCTAGTTCTATTTTGATTATCTTTTTTTATTTATCTTCTCTATAAAAAAAATCTTATCTTTCTTTTATTTACTTGCTTTACAATAAAAAAAACTAAAAAAAATTGTGTAAAAAAACTAAAAAAAAACTTGCAAAAAAAATTCTTGAAAAAAAGTAAAAAAAAAGCGTGCAAAAAAGTTAAAAGAATAAAAAAGGTAAAAAAAGTTAAAAAGAACAAAAAAGGTAAAAAAAGTTAAAGTTTAGTTCTTAAGCTTTAAAAATTATCCTAATCAACTTCAAATTTAATAAATCAATCACAAATATTTTAATTAGTATCTAATACTTATAGGAGAAATTAGCTATTTTATCACGGACTAATTTGATTGTTTTTCAAAATAATTGAAATAAAAATACTAAAAATGTAATTAGATTATTATTGATTTTTTGCTCACTAGCTTTTTCCAATAAGAGTGCTATAATATTTTTTTCCATAATAAATTTATATATCTAATTTATGTTCATAATTTAATTTTTTCGATATTAAAAGAAAATATATTTAGTGGGTGAATAGTTGTTGATAATATACTCAATCATATGTTTAAGTTAATACATTTGCACATATAAAAATAAATTATTTGAGTTTATATATTCATTTATTTTTTAAATAAAAATAAATTAAATTTATATGATAGGGAGAAGCCATTGAAATCTTTTGAGTTGTACTTAAAAGGATATTTCTTGGTTGAGTACTATTTGAGAATGTTTTTCTTTTATATATATATATATATAGTCTTACATAATATAATGCCATATATCCTTATAAAGTATTTGATATTATAAAAATCAATCGAGTATTCATTTATTTTATTAAATAATAGAGAATTTCATGAATTTAAATGATTATTTGGATAGTATACGTAGTATATGAATTAGATTTTTAATTTTGTTTTGAGTATTAATAAAATATGAGATAATATTTTAAATTAATAATTGATCGAAGTTATATTTACTTAAAAGGTATAGTATATAAGTATAATATTTTTAATTTTATAAATTTATAACAAATTTTCCTATTCTCATTATTTCAAATATTTACAAAATAAGTTATATAGGAAATATTTTACAAATGTGTTATTTTATATCTTATATATAATTTAAAAATATAAATTATTTTATATTTATATATACTAAATATTTTATCAAAAATACCAAAATAATTTTTTTACTTCAAATAACATTTATTCAAAATTAAATATTATAAATATACCTAATAAATAATAACTTATAAAATGTATAATGCAACCCGAATAATGAAATTGAAGTAATATGCGCTAAAACTATATATATTTGGGCTAAAGAACACTACTTACATTACTCAAGTGAGTTGGAATTTTGAAAGTCTATGAAGTTTAGGGGATGGAGGGGAAGTCTTTCCAGTCCAAGATGCCATTGCGCCTTCTCAGTTGGGCGGTTAGTTATATTACGTTCTCCGTGCCGGAAGCTGATCAATTGAGAATGGAATGGGCGTCGTCTTTGTTTCCTTTGTTGTTTCTCTTGCCCCCTCGACATGATAGGTGTTCAGTGGATGTGCCAAATTTTGGCAAGTTTTTTTCCCGGTGGAATCCCTCCAATGGTGGCCTCGACTACTTCCAGGTTTCTCCCTCTCCCTCTCTCCCTTGGAGTAAAAGAAGCACCAGGACACTCAAGGCTAAGTAAATGAATCATCTGTCTTTTGTTACATTTGCTTTTTTTAGCCTTGTTGTGTAGCCAAGTTCAAGTGCAAAAATTGGTTTTAGTGATATGCTAATCCTATTCCTGAAGCTACTTTATGTGCCTTCAGTATTTGTTAGGTGGTGAAATTACGAAAATTTGACCTTGTGTGATTCTCATTTTACATAAAAGTGTATGGCAAGCTATGTAGGCAATGCACTGTATTGCTAATGGTGCTTCAGGAAAGAGTAAGATCACATATAGTTGAGGCTATGATGTCTAGATCTGCTCCTGTTTTCTATGGTGATATCAGAAGCCATGAAAGATGAAGTGCTCACAGCATTCAAACAGTACAATCAGCGGACGCTGTGTTTTTATTGTACTCTGGTTAAGACTAGTCTTATGTTTCTAGGTTCCTATACCATTTTCTTCCTTCATTGGATTATGTAAGCAACGGATGTAAATGGAGGATGTGGATCAAAGATGCTTTGTTGAATAAAAAATTGGAAATAGGCTGTCCATTATCTGAATTCTCTGCTCAACAAACCTATCTGGCTCAGGTTGTTCTCACTGCATTATGATATCTGTGACAGCTACTTCTGTATTGGTGGCATTTGGTATATAGCTTCTTGCTTTTGAGATCTCTTACAACATTTCTTTTTGCTCTTCCACGTCCTTCTATTCCAGTTACATTTATATGATAATGTTCAAAATTTTGATTTTGTCTTGGTTGGCTCAGTCTTCCTTTTCAAATTAATTGATGGTTATTGTGGTAGTCAATTTTGATGAAAGGGCAATTTCAATTTTCTCAGTTTAGTCACAATTATATCCTTTTCAGATGTATATCATGAATGCTGAAAATAAAGGGCAGAGCCAACTGCAAATTCTTATTGAAGATGTCCATGTGGTTTGCCACCACTAACCTTGATATGCTTGCATTTAATTATTAAGAACACCTCTTCAGAAATAATTTCTTACTATATGATATATATGGTTTCATTGGGTAGCCTTCTATCTTGAGTAAAAGAAAGGTTGCTTCTATCAACCTATGTTTGAATTTCCCCAAAGATAGGTCAAGCATACACTATGATCATCAGCACAATCTACTATGCATTTTTAGTGGCCATAAACGAGGTTGGTGCCTGCTCCTTTTTCTTTGTATTGGCTGTCCTTATTTGTAAATTCACTTCTTAGGAAAAATGTTACATCCTTTCTGATGGATGGCTATAGAATGCATGCATTTATTTATTGAGCACGGTCTCTCCCTTTTTGCCCTCCTCTGTAGGTTACATTATCAACTTGGTCCTGACTGATGGTAATTATAGAACCGGGTTCATCCTTTATGACATAATTGTGTTGCAAGGAACTTGGACAATGTGAATATCATGGGCATGCATTATATACAAATATTTTACTATCATGAATGAACTCCTAACAAAACTGTACCGTTTAGAATATTGCTTGCCTTGCCATACTTGACACAAAGGGAAAACTCATAAGGGAAGAAAAAAAGGAACCATTGCGAATATTAGTCAAAGGTGATTGCATTAGTAGTTTTTTGGTTTTATATTGCTTTGTGATACTTTAAGATTTTTCCAGGTATAAAATTCTGTTTAGAAGCTTTCAATGCATCCCTATATTCTTTTCAGTTGTTTTGTGGCCCCTTCCGTAATCTACGTGTTATACCCAATGGCTCTATAAGGAGAGTCCTCAAATTATTGGTACACCAATATCCTGGAATAGAAGACAGTCTTGAATTTTTATTTTATATATATATATATATATGTATATATTTACCAATCTGGATTTTTATATCAAATTGGTCTACGCGCATAAAAAGCATATTGCCACGTTATACACTTCATCTGATCCACCCTTTGTTTCTCCTCTTCAATAGTTCTGTGGCTTTGGACTGCTCTGATCTCTCTGTATGTCCAAGAGCAAAAAGCTTGAGGGAATACAGCCATATAGTTATGCTTCATGCAGGCGTTGTATTTTCATTCCAGAAGGATGGTTGGTCTCCATACTAACATATTATTGTGGATCTACATTGGTTACACAATATACTTCAGTTTGATATATTCGTAACATCCTTAAAAAATCTAAAATCTAGTTTAAGCTCTGTTACTCCCTAATCTTACAGGCTTCTTTTCCTCCATTTCTTTCCAAAAAATTCTTTTCAAACCCATGTTTTTGGACCTCATGGTGTAATCTATAGATCTCCTCTCCCTTATTTTTGTATATGACTGTACTATTGGAGATTTTCAGTTTCTACAAACAAAAATTACAGGTTCCACCAGGTGGATAGTTCTGAGTTAACGATCGCAGTAAACTTTTGGTGGCAATCTGAGATGATATTGAGCATGGTAGAGCACATGGATGCATAATATTTGTGAAGGATTCTGAGAAGGTGACACATTTTGGTTATCTTGTAAAACACTGGTATGTGTATGAGTATATTCTATTGGGAGCTAATGGACAATGTTTTCCTCTTTCATTTCTGGAAACCCCACAAATTATTAGCTAAATATTGGTAGACAAAGAAATGGTATATGCATCATGTCATTTAATGGTGATGTCTTTGTTGGACCTACATGGGAGTCCATTTTATTATCCAATATCCATGCAGTTTGTATATCTGTGTTTGCCTTTAGATCAAAGGTTAACAACCAGTTTGTATTTTTCTCTTTTCTGACATAGGACAAAACCAAATGCTACACATAACTGCATATGTTGATTCTGGTGCAATTAAAGGGCACATAACTGAGCTAGTCTATAAGGAAAGATCAGGTTTGTATAAGCATGGTCACATCTATGTCAATAATAATTACTATTGCTACCGCAAAAACAAATGATGGCTTAATCCTTTCTTGCTCTTGGCTGTCCTGCAGAAATGCCCCTTTCTGCTGCTGAGAATGCTCAAATGCATGTGGTCACAAAGGGAAATGGACAACAAAACTGCTCCATTCATGATCTCGAACTTGCTGCTCTTCAGCCTCTTCATGAGCTGGCTTCCTTAGTCCAGCAGAATGGTTTAGTTAACCCTGAAGATGATTCTGTTGCTAAGATACTTTGGGTCCTGAATCCATGTTCCCTTCATAGCTTGTTTAGTTCCATGGTGGTATGTCTTTATATATTTTTGAATTACTCTAATTTATTGATGAATTTTTATGGTGTTACTCTCTTTAGCTGATCAACCCATTACTGGCTTCAATGCAGGGGATCGGCATTGCTAAATTCCAGGACAGTCTATTTTATAACTCTGATGATCTAAACTTGCAGAATAGCATCCTCTTTTTCATATGGTTCTAGATTCTTGGTGTCAGAAAATATTTCATGTTTGTAAAATTGTGAAATATTATTTTTCCTGAAATTCTCATGTGTGTATATTAAATATATAAACTTAGTTCTGTTCTCATTTAGAATACTTTTGTCACTGGTAGAGCTGCCAAAAATTCTGTCCATTACTGAATATGGACCATATTCACTCCTCACCCTCTTTTCCCTTTTGAAACTTGTCTTATTATGTTGCCTAGGTTTATTACGTACTTATGTATGATCTAGTTTGCACTTGGAGGTATCCTGACATTTTTTATCTTATATATAAGAGTTGTCCTTACAGCAGGAAACTCATTTTCATCATACCACTGATCAGCTGCTGCCTTTCCACTTGAAACTGCAACACTATATATTAGGATTCATGTTGTAGACTGTTCATTATTTCTTCCCAAGGACTTTGGAGGCTCTCATATTGCACTTGCTTCCACCAGTCAGTGCAGAAGTCCTTACAAGGAAGTTTGATGAATTGGATGAACTGATATCTGAAGAAGATAGGTAGGTTTTGTTATATTTAGAACTTTAAATTTTGTGTCAGAAGCCTATTTCAGATATCAAGTTTTTTGGGGATATCAGGAGAAAATTCTACCAGGTATTCTATGGCACGTTCAATGATCAATTTTCTGCTATTGTGGTCATTTTGTGCGGGAAAGAATTATGATGGCATTAATCATGGTATCAGGTGAAATTATTCAATATGACTGAGAATGCCTCAATATTTAGCTGGGCCTTGTCTATAATGTTCATCAAAGATTTTTTGTAAGTTTGTAGAGTATATGAAGCTTCATGTTCCAATATTGACTCAACAATCTATGTGTGTGCGTGTTTTTTTTCTAAGTTAGTTACACTTTCATTCACAAAAATCAAAAGATAGTTATAAAAGTAGAGGATCCGTTAAACTCGGATTCCTATTTTCCAATACACTTATTTTTAATCTAGCTAGTGATAGTATTCCGTCCATTACTATTGTAATGGAGGAAACTTTAGTTTTGAACACTCTAGAGTTCCTCTCTAATCCCACACAATATATATGCATGTGTTTTAACCAATAGTCATATGTTATCTTATGTATGAAATATGTTTATATTTTCAAGTGAAACCCCTAGGTGAAATTGGACCCTGGGCCAGGAGAGCAAGTCCAAAGATCCCTCTAGTCTTATAAGCATTCATTTATTACCCCCAAATGGTACCATTTAGCTTGTCAAACTGCCGCAGAAACTCCTCAGTTTGTGAGGTTCTGCTAGTTAAGAAATTATGGAATTTTTGGCTCTAAATATATTTGATCATATGCTTATTGGGGTGGAATGTATTTGAAAAATCTATCATGTATCCTGTTAACTTTAGTTTCTTTTGTAAATGTTATTGAAGCTTGCATCTTGAATGCTGATTTATGTGACTTGCAGTAGGATTCCATCATCAAATTCTCTCATGCTTAGCCATCAAGAAACACAAAAGACTAAATATAATAATTTGGATAAGATGGAAATTGGTAATGAATGTCCACTAGACATATGTGGCTTATTTCATACAGGATATGTTTCCAAGAACTCTACTCTAAAACGTCTGTTTCAATATTTTCCATGGGTCAAATGGTAACCCTGCCTAAATTGTTTGTAATTAGCCACAATATAAATGTGGCTTACTCTTGCGCGTAGGATATGAGCTTCATACTTTTTACTGAATTTAAATGCCCTTGGTTCTGTCAGAAGTCTTTACACTGGACGAAAAAGCAAACAGACCAAGCAGTTGGATTCCGGGTATGTATCTAAAGTCTGCAAGAGTTCTTTTTCTTTTCATAATGGTGTTGCATTTCTTAGCCATAAATTTTGTCTGATTAGTCCAGAGATTCTTATCTCTTATATGGGGTCATTCTATCATTATTGGTATGAAAAAGAGGGGGATATACATGCAGAGAATAGAGTATAGAAGAAAAAGATTAAAGGTAAAAAGAAGAGGAATGGAGCAATGATGAGCATCAGAAGGAAGTTAAGGTGGAAAAAGTTAAAGGAAGAAGTACTGTTGCTGTAGGAGATGAGATTCTCTGGTGGCAGGAGGAGAAGAGGAAGAAGAATTTGGGATGTTTGTTAAGAAAGGCAGCAGCCGATGGAATTATTAGGAGGCAGTGGAAGCTTTTGGGGTTCTAAAAGCAGGGGGGAGAGAGAGAGAGATAAAAGCTCCATACTTTAATTTTTTTGGGCAGGCAAAATGGTGAAAGTATTTGGGACCTTCTCAGTCTGCTGTAATGCACACATACTTTCTAAAAGCTATATATAAGGTATATACCCCATATAAGCTATATATAATTAATTAGTCTTTTTAGTTAACTATATAGATTGATTCATTGAAAGATACTGAAATGAACAGATATGATATATGCAGTGAGAGTTTCCTGGAACTTAGTATGTTAAGATGGTTGAAGAACTTGTGCTGCTTAGATGATAACCCTCCCCTATCACGTGTGCTTTGTGAAGAATGGTAATTGTTCAGTTATGATAGAACTGATGTTAGGTTAATGAATAATCAATCACATGTTTGCCAACTTTGCATGCTTGGGATTGAATGCTCGAAGCTAGTCCATAAGCGCTTTGTGCTCTGTAGTTATTGTGTAGGGACACGTTTGTTATAAACAAGTAGAATGTTATGGAAAAGGATAGGTATCTTATCTTTAGTTTTCATTTATTATTTGGGTGCATCTGCTCATAACTCTATATTCCATTTGTTCTATCTGGTTACATTTCAACTTGACAGCATCATATTTTTCTGTTGAACATATCTTTTTTTTTGTTCTTGAGCGCTGCAATGAACTAGCAGGTAGGCAAGTAATACTGAAGGATATAATGACTTCTATCCATCTTTTCATTCTTTTGTTTGTATGAAGATTCTTTGCGCGCTTCACTTTTGAGAAAATTCTATATTCTCTTTGTCCAAGAATTAGTTTGCAGGGAACTGTCTTATTATAGAGTTTTAAAGCACCTACATCTCTGTCTTATTAGTTTGTCACATCTTAAATAAGATCTGAAAATTAAGGATTTATCATCTGCAGAGCTTTATTCCTTAATTAGCTAGCTGAATTGATTTAATCAGGCACTTTTTAACATAAAAAATGCTATGGAGTTTGATAATGAAAATATTATCCAGTAGAGTCTACGTTGAGCACGTCCTTTGGGTCGATAAGTCTCTATATACTTTTTTGTCTTTGGCCTCCACCCACATTTGCTTTATCACATGCAAATATACACTCACAAATGCATATGTTGTGACACATCATGTTATGTCAATTTCTGATGTTTTCTTTTCTTCATACAGCTAATAGAATCATTACCCATGTGTTTGTCTTATCTCATGCTTGGTATCCGGAAGATCACAAAGAGCTCTTTTATTACCCTCTTATCTTGTGGTCAACACTCTAAAGACTGCCGGGAGTTTGCATCATTTGTCGACACCCATCTTACCCATTTGGAACTGTCAAATGTCAGGAAGTTTGAATTTGAATGCATCTTCTGCTGCAACAAATGTTTGATTGGGTGAGGTCAGCTGCTCCGCATGAGATCTTCTTTTGCCTGTTAAGGCAACTATGCAGAGACCCACGCTCCAGAAATGATAAACTATGGAAGTGGAGAGGTGATGCCCACAAAAAGGAAGGGGGGCTGAAGGAAAGTAGGTTAAAATCATCAGCCAAAGTTCCAAAGAGGATTGCTTTGAGTTGAGGGGCGTCTCCTTCATCTTCTTCCCCTTTTTCTTGGATTTTATTAATTCCCCCTTTATTTTATTTTTTTCCTTTTTCTCCTTTTTCTCCTTCAAACCGTTGACATTTTTAATATTTTTGCCCAGCCTTTTACCTCTTTCCCCTTTTTATTCCGAGTGATTATGCCACATAATACCCGGACCACCATTACTTCCGCACGAATTTACATGCCACACATATGTAGCCTTTGATGTGGCTGATCTCATAATGCTCTTATTGTGTTCTATTTCTCTAATTAATTTATTTAAATTATTTATTTTTAATTGAGCCAATTATAATGAGTAATTACTTGTTCTTAAATAATATATTATGAGATTCATTAACTCCTTCAAATTCTTCTCTTTTATCCGTTGGCACACGTACCAAAATGGAAAAAAAAATGTTACCTTTCTTATAAGAAAATATAGTAATATCATTTATAAACTTAAACATTATATGCCCGTAGTGTATTATGTAGGCTAACACCGTTTTCCTTCCAATCCTTCTCCACTTTTTACTAATTAAAATAAAATAAAAATGTTGTAAGATAAAATATAACCATTTTCATGATAAACTTTAAAGTACATGTAACTTAATCTTTTGTTATAAAAACTTATTGTTATATGATATTAAAGTTAGAAACTCACTAAATTCATTTTACATAGATAATTAGTGTTGAAATAATAATAATAATAGTTAAAATATAGATATATTATAATTTTATAATAATATATAATACCACAAATTATCACTTTAAGCTTATAAGCTAAATTAACAACAATTTGGAAAAAAAACTCACCATAATCTAATTAAAAGTGGTGAAAGGTGGGGGAGCAAGGAGGGGATCAAAAGGGCTGAGAGAAAAGAGGGATGGCAAATTGGCATGCTGTTGGCTTTTAACTCACGCTTACACAATAGATAGATAGATAGATAGATAGATAGATAGATAGATAGAAGAGAAAGAGAGGAGAATAGAGGAATGGCCTTCAACTCCCCCCTTCTCTTTTTTGTTATTCTTTATTAAAGGTGAGAGAGCAGCAGCTGTAAGAGGGAGGAAGGGGAGAGGTATATGCATTCCTTAATTCTCCCATTCCTTTTTTCCTTTAGTATCCAGAAAATACGACAGCGACCTGCAAAAAGAATTTCTTGGTTTTGACGACTAATCTCTTTTTAACATCAACAACATAAAATAAAATAATAAATAAAAAAAGACCATCAGATTGTCTCCATTTTTTTTCCACTAATCTTTTTTTTATGGGGGACGATGGAGGCTTTGACTTGGTGGCTCTAAGCATTTTATTTCTTCTTGATACCCGTGCGTTTGGATGTGTTCGTGTAATCCTATATCAGTGAAAGAAAGAAAGCTATCCGTAGCAGGTAAAAGTAATTTGGCTATCATCATTTCAAATATTTTTTTATTAATAAATATTTAATAGTATACCAAATTAGTATATTTTATTAAATATTTGAAACCAACATTTTTTATCCAAAAAATTATTTTATAAAATATAATACAAAACTATCACTTTATTTTTGGATGATTGTTGATGGTGAATTCAAATTAAATTAATTTTATGAATAAAAATGGTTTTCTTGTGTGGAAATGATTTTTAGCAATAAGTTTTGAAATAAATCTATTACTTGAAACTTAAATTTGCCTATTTAACAAGCTCAATAAATCATTTTTAGAAAAATTAATTGATGCCATTACTAATTTCACTAATTATGGTTGTTGGTAAGATTTCTTTTAGAATTTAGCTAAATTAGAGATTTTATAAAAGGGGCACCTACCCTAATTAATTAGGGTCACAATGCTCTTACTCTCCCTTTACCACTCCTATAATTTTTTTTTATTTCAAAAAGACAATAATGTCCATAATTTCATATGAAAATTTTGAATGTTAACCCTTTTTTCTTTGGTAATCTCTCCATGAAACATGAGTGAGCTGAAAATTGTAATTTCTAGTACCCTAAGTTTATATGAATGTAATTTAATTTGGATGGTTAGATTTAAACTTTTATATGCATGTACTAAGACATAATAAAAAGATTGCACATCATATGGTACAACATCTAAGATTAGTCATCTATCATATCAAATTTCTTACCTAGTAAGAGAAATACATTAAATGACATAAAAACAAATTAAGTTACACATTTGACCTACAAGAACAAATTAAGATTGGTTGATGGAATTCAACTATTTTGAGTTATATATTGATAAATCATTTATTCTTTTGTTGTTTATTCTATTATGGTGTATGAATGATAATACTGTGGCTTTTATTTGATGCAATGAAGTAAATAGTTGAATTTGTTAGTGATTTGATGCATGGGCTCTTTATATTGTGTGGTTAAAGATGAGTAATTGTTTTGTGCAATTCCTTAATATGAGTATGTTTTATAAATTTACCATAATTATGTGGTCACATATTCATTAATGAAAATTTAAAAAATCTAAAAAAATATATCATCCATTCATTCATTCCACTTTATGCCATCATGAGACAAAGATATCCCATATGACATATGGCAATGAAGAGACGATTTAGATACATGTTGCCCATCACTTTGTTTCCCCTTCATCATGATGATGAATGTGTGTTTGTGCCTCCATGTGTCTTGTGGGTTTGAAGCTTTACTAGCAAAAATTAGACTTAGATGGTCAGCGCACCAAAGTTGACAGTGCAATATCAACCCCACTATCCCATTTGCATGAAACCATTGGAATCCTATGAAAATGATAACCTGTTTTCCAAATAAGATAGCTGAGATTCTCCATTGTCGTCATCCCCATCAAGTAATCAGCCAGTCAGTGCTTGTAGCATTAGATCATGAACCCTAATCCTACCCTTATGTAATATAATCACCAACTATACAGTTGGGAGTCCACCAGCACCAGAAGTGTTGCTGTGTAAGCATTTTGCCAAAAAAAAACCTGCTCAAACCCGTACAACTTTCACCTCCTGCAAAGAAGATCCATTTTAGGTGGGTTGTACTTGGCATTTCAATTTTCTATGCAAACTGTTGAAATCCTACTGTAAGAATAAAGAAACCTCAGTTCAATGTGCTCTTTGAACTGTGAACATACAGTTAGTTCAACCTTCCCACTGTCAGCATAAATGATTTGAAAGTGGAACATGGTTTCACCATAGTATTTGCAATCGATTGTGTTGTTCTCCATTATCCCTCAAGCACCTCAGCGGACCTCCATTGATCCTTGACCGCTCTCATAGCCCATGGATATTACATTACAGCTAATCAATGAACTTGTCTTTTCTCCATAAGAGAAAGGAGGGGAGAGAAGAAAACATAAAAAGCACGCCGTGTGATCAATTGTTCCTAATGTATGTAGTAGTCCACGGCTCCTTCCGGGGATGGATGGATGGATGGATATTGGGTAAGTGTCTTAGGTTCATCTGCTGTGGGATGAACATGACTCAATCCTGACTGAGACGGAAATTGATCCGCTAAATCATATGTCTGTGGGACCATGTCTTAGGTTTTCTACTTTTCTTCAAGATCTCAACCTTCTCAGGCAGGCAGGCAGGCAGCCTAGCATGACAGTCTAGGCAATCCAGTTAATTGTAGAATCTGCCTGGATTATATAGGTAGCCAGCCGAACACAGTCGCTCATCATAAGCTGAACATAATAATCCTTCATCTTGTACAGGAGAGAAGGACAACAATCCAAAAGAAACAAAGGTTCAAATATTAATAATCCCAGAAATGGTCTTTTTGTGCACTACTAGAGCCAGCTAGCTAGTTGACAATATAGAAAAACTCCATATTCATCGGAAAATAAAATACTTGGGATGCAGCATTCAGAAATGGTGTTATAGATTTGCGAGAAGGATCAGCCCCAGAGTCTGGAGGAGGAGGTGGTAGAAGCATTGGTGATGGCTGGATGATCAGCCGTTAAACCAAAATTTTGGATCAAACCGTGAGGCTTCATGGCAACCAAGAATGAAGAACTCTCACCACCATGATCGGCATTATGACGCTGAGCTTCTGCCCTCAGTCCCAAGAAGTCCCTGGTAATCTCCCCCCTACCTGACTCCATTAGAATGTCGCCGAGGCTCCCCGACGTCCCATACCCTAAGCAGAACTCTGGAGAGACCTTCATCACCGCATCAAGATTGCTCACCCCGAGCTGCGCCATGTGGTCGGTGAGAGATCCTGGCGCCCGGGTGGATGTCGTGGCCCCAATAGCCGTAGCCTTCTGGAGGAGAGCGGTGGCGGAGAATTGGTTCGAGAGGTGGTGCAGTTGAGGCGGCGGTGCGTGGAAGCCAGTAGGAAAACTAGGGCTTTGAGCATCACACTTCTGGGACAGGCTGGGGAAGGCGTACTCTGACGGCAGCAGGGCCGGGACTGCGTTAGGAATAGGGTTAGGGTTTTCGGGTGCCACAGGGAAGTGACCTGATGGAGAGCTGTGGTGGGATGCAATCAGATGGAGATGATGGTGATGAATACTCGAGCTACTTGGTGCAAGTTGAGCCTGCTGGTTTGCCAATATCAGCCTGGCGCTTTCTTCAGCCAATGCATCACAGAAGGCTCTGTGAGTGATGAAACTATCCTTCCTAGATAAAAGAAAAAGAATGCACAAAGAAACGATGGTAAGAAGGAGGAGGATGTTACTGAGAAGATGTGATCGAGGAAGATGAGTTATATTACCTTGAGAAGAGGGTTCCGCAGTCGCACCGATACTCCCGCGTCCCACAGGTCTTGGAGTGGGCCTTCCAGTCGGACTGGACGGCGTAGACTTTGTCGCACTTGTCGCACTTCCATTTCTTCTCCCCGTGCTTCCTGCAGTAGTGTTTTTTTATGCCGGTGAGGTCCCCCAGGGCCCTCGAGGGGTGGTGGTGGACGCAGGTGGGCTCAGGGCAGACGTAGGCCCTCTTCCGTACGGCCTGATCCTTGCCGGAGCCGTTGCATGGCCTCTTCTTCAGCTTCCACGGGAGGTTGTGGCCCCGGCGATGTAGCTGCAGGTTCTGGTCCCTCTGGAAACCCTTGTTGCAGATCTCGCACACGAACCTGTTTGTGGCCAGGAGGGCCCTTGGCGACAGAGCAATCACTTCGGCATCTGGGTCTATCAAGTATATATATATAAGGAAAGAAAACCCTCATCAGTATATAATATAGAGTTATAAAATCTGCAATCGCAGCTCTAGTTGTGTGCTTTGATTCACAATTTAAGCTGATAAGCAAATACATGCCAGTGGATTAAGGCGCAGTGGTGTGAATTACTACTGCATGTAAGCTTTGACAGACCGATGATTCTATTGGGACTAGAAAGCTTTTACCTGGGTTACCGGGGAGGCTTCGTTTCTTCTTGATATTGTTCAGCTGAGGAAGAGGGGGAGGAAATTTGGTTGGAAGGAAAGGAGTGTTGCTGTCCTTAAAGTCCTCAAAATTGTCATGAATCAGTAGTACTGAGGAAGACAGTCTAACGGTGGTTGTGGTGGAGGCAGGAGGAGTTGTTGTTGTTGTTATAGAATAAAGGCTATTAGGTTCTTCGGACAAAGATGAAGAGTTGGACGACATTGCTGGAGGAAACAACAAGCTCTCCATGGACACAAGCACTCACACAAAACTCCAACCGATAAAAACAACGGGGAGAGAGGGACAGACTGTGAGAGAGAGAGAGAGAGAGAACCCTTAATCTAATGAAACCGGCTAGTTTGTCTGATACCTCTATCTCTCTGGTCTGCAACTTAGCTCCCTTTTAACCCTTGAAGGTGAAGAGAGAGAGAGAGGGAGGGAGGGAGAGAATCTACACCCCACAGGAACCAAAAAAAAATATTTATTCAAAATTGAACTAAATAATGATGAAAGTTTGTCATTTCTTCTATTTCTCCATATCGTTGTGTCCGTGAGTTTCATGTATATCCGTAATAAAAATTGAATTAATTTTATTTTATGGGTCACTTTATTTTTCTTATTTTTTATCTACTTCTTGGATTATATGAAAAGTAAAGGAAAAAAAAGGAGATACCCACAAAAGGGGTCTCTATATTTTGGAATGAGATACCGTCTCCATTAATATTAATTTAGATGGAAAATAAGAGCCATATCAAATGTGACTTTTTTTAGTTTGTATTTGAAGTGCATTTGACCACAAGCTTAATTTTAGGAAGAAGATAAAGGTGCACCCAAATTAAATTCTTTTTTGTCTCCATTTTTATTTCTTATATTATCTACATCAAAATGAATCAAATGTGAGAAATTATTACGAGGATAAAAGTTATTTATATACCTTAAAATTGAATTTATTTTATTTAATTTGTAATTATTTTTTCAATTTATCACTTTTTATATACATTACAATTTAAATGTTTTTCTTATATAATCAAATAGATATTATAATGCGTGAGAAATTATGTTAAACTTATATAAATAGATGTTATATTAGCTTAAAAATATAACTAATAAGTTGTGATATATTATTTTTTTTTTATAAATACCTAAATTTTCATTATTTTATTAAAGCTGTAATCATTTTTTTAAAATAAAATAAATACACACTAGAATGGGAATTCAACTAAACTCTTTTTACTTGATTATTAATATTTAAAAATTATATTAAATCATGATTAATTCAAGTGAATAGTTAAAATTGCCAAGGCAATTTTTTCCCATTAAGAAAACTTTAATATGAGACATTTATTAAGGGGAATGAAATTCAAGTTGAATTAGTAGATTAAACTAGTGTGTTCCATGTAAGATTAAAAATAATTATGAAGTGGTTTTACCTTAATTAATTAGATTGAATACAAGACATTCTTAGCAATTAAGTGCAACCACTCCAATGGGTGCCACCAAAAAAATGACATTTTTCATTAATGGCATATAGATAAGTCGAACCACTAAGATATTATTTATATTGTACTGATCACCATCCAAAATCGAATTGGGTACGAAAATATTGATTACATTTGAGTTTTATAAAAAAAAATAAGGGAGTAAAAATAACTTAAATACAATGATAGGTATAATAATCAAAACATACCTTACAAGGGTTTACAAGTTCAACATTGTTGGACTTGTTGGAAAATACTGAAATGTTGCTTTATTTAGTTTGGAGTCTCTATAGTCACTCCTCTCCTGCAGTTGTGTTTGAACTGTAAATTCAAATTCAATTTGAACGATGATCCATCTCCATCTCTCTCTATCTCCATCTTAATGATATCTTTCTATATTATCCACGAGCCCACATGCTTGGAGAGCCTCACTTACTGTTCATTCAAACACGAGAATGGAAAGTGAGAGTGAAGGATGAAAACAACAGAGTTCCGTTCCGCCATCTTCATCCATGTCACCGAAATAGAAAGAATATTGGTTGATGTACTATGTCGTGTAGGTTTGACATTCCAAGTTGCCATTGGACGGCCGGATTTAGCTCTTGGGTAAGGGTTGCGGTCCCGTGGACGGTCCATATCAAAGATAGGGTTTTGGGATACAATCTTTGGAGTAGATGATTGCCTATAAAATATTTGCATTTTTTTTAAATAATAATAAAAGTGATCTTAATAATCTAATAATATATTATTATAGTTATTTTTACACCAATTACATGAAAATAAATAAATAATAATAATAATAATAATGATGATGATGATAATACTATCTTGTAATCTAAATAATAAATACTAATGTAGGTGAAGTGGCACCCATGATTTCACCGTCCATTAACTTCTGGGGCATAGGTCACTTGGTCTTTTATGGGTTTCCAAAAATATATGTTACTTAATAAATTATTAAATATAATTATTAATAATAAATTAATCATCTCAATTTTTTATTAACAAGGGTTTCCTCCATCAAATAACACTTTACTTCAACTTATAGTATTTAATCCAAACAAACCCTAAAAAATGGAGAGGAATTTAAAAATAAAAGTTACAATCATATATCAACTTGAGTACTATATTCACATACATAATTAGTTTGTATGTTATAGAATTTCCCAAACAAATTTCTTAGGTTTACACACAGTATCTCAAATGTGTATGTGTTTGACCTTAGGTATTAAAAATGAAGTGATAACTATCATTTTTTTGAATATCAAGTTCAAACTAGAGATCACATATGAACTACAAATTCATTCTCCTCAAACTTTTGTCCCAAGTTCCCTCCATAAATTGGGTGGGTATGTGCATATAAAGTATTTTTTTTCAATATTTAAAATTTTTCATCCACTATAATACCTTAACTAAAAATCTTTAATCTTGTACATGTAAATATGGCAAAATATATATGTTATTATAGTATGTTTAAGGTACCTACCTTAATACTAGGAGATTTATTAAATGAATAATTGCACCCCATGAAATGATATTATCTATTCACTCAACATTCTTCCATCATCATGTTCTCACTCTCTATCCCTTTTTTTACATTTCTTTTTTATCAGCAATTCAATTCAATGAAGAGAGCAACCCAATATTTTGGCTTCATTTAATTCCCTACTCATTCCAAGGTATAGATACAACTTGAATTGAATTGATGGATGTGGGATAAAATCTGATGTAGCTATGCCACATGCGAAATTAAAGATGCATGGGTCCAATCAAGACTGAAGCACCCCACATTGGTCAAACAAAAGTACCATGACTCTACCTCTACCTATCTTTATGTTCTAAGTAAGATTTTTGTGTACAATTTTTTTTGTTTCCAAATGTATGCAGTATTATTTTTCCTAGTGGAAACAATTACTTAAGAAATTATTTGAGAAATTATTGTTTACCGATAAAAATTATATTTACTTAAGTAAAAATTTTATAATATTATAAATATATAACAATTCTATATTTTATCCAATCTAAATAATATTATCAAATATATATAAATAACCACGAGTGAAATTTGTTAGAAACTAAAAAATTAACCTAAATTCCTATAATTTAAATCCAAACATGACAATGGTCAAACAAAAACATGGCTTCATATTGATATTAAAACGAGATGCTTTTAATTCTCACCTACAGAAGAGTTATGCCTACCTTCATCTCCCATGGTTGAAAAAACTGAGCACCACTCCCGCATAACCAAACACTGGCCTTGAATCACCCATGGACCAGTCAGTCAGGGTCGAGTCTCTGCCCTCCGCAGCAGGAAACTTCAACACCAAAAAACACATTTACAAAGTCCATCAGTGCAAGCACACCCTTACGATTCGAGAGCTGATGAAGATGCCACTACTGGCTTGCCTACCCAATACCTTGACGATAAGGGAGCTCCTTCCCACTTGTGGGCTGTTGGGAGAAATAATTGGGTGTAATTGAAGCTTTCTAGGCCATGAAAAAAATGATGGGCCTTGGCAATTCCCGTAATTGGTGTGACCAGGATTGACAAATTGTACACACGGGTTTCATTCGACCAAACTTGACTTCACTCGGGTTCACGACACAGTACTCGCACAAACTTAAACCCGATTAAAATCCAAGCAAATGAAATAAAAAATAAAAAAATGGATCATGCATGGTAAGTGCTGGATCTAGTGCTCCGTCTCGTGTGAATTTTTAAAGGTTTTTTAGGGGTGAAATTTGTTGGATTTTTTTTATAAATTATATTTTTTGGTGCTTTCATTTATCAAAATAAATTATAAATTTATAAATAAATTTTTTATAAATATTCGGACAAACAACAACGAATACGGTTTTTAGTATAGGGTATGTTAACACACTAGATATTATAACATATGAGAATATATGGTTTACGAATAATTGTTCATACTCATATCTAATCATTAGTGTAAATTTTTAAAAATTATAAAAATAATAATAATTATCTGTTTTATCTAATACGAATTATATTAGCAGGATAATTTATCTTACTATTTTCTATTTATATAATATTCTATTAAATTTGTGGTTCAATACATTGCCAACATCCAACCCAACTTGCCATGCTGGTTTGAGGTGCCATCCGATTTGGATAACTTATATATATATATATATATAGTTTCATATACAAAATGGAAAGATGTGGAAGAATATATAATAAATTAAATGTGACCAATAATCATTTTAAAATATAGGAGGGTGTCTAACTAACTAGGCACGTAAGATAAACAAGGCGTGCGTACTTTAGCTACATCGTGGTGGTGGTGGTTCGTGGTAAATTGTAATTTACGTGTACAACAATCATGCTTGCTCTGTGCTATTTGCATCTGCCATGACCCAATATATTATATCTTATGTATGTGTTCAATCATCTGCATGCACCCAGGAATCTGAATGTATATTAGTCATTAAATGTGTAGCTGTTGTGGATTAGGTGATCAAATCAAAGAATGTTCATCGGCTGATATTCCTTGATTAGTTGCAAGCTGATGAACTGCCTTGGTTTCTCCTTGTAGGACAAGTCATGTTGGTTCCATATATCCCCTGTAGAATAAGCATAAACAATCTCTCCATCCAATCGGCATAGAAAGTACAGTTCGATCACCATCGGAAAAATGGAGTCGTGGATCGTCTCCGAGTTCGAGGGCACCCTGTTGAGGGACTCCGATCCCTTCTCCTACTTCATGCTGGTAGCATTCGAGGCCTCGGCCGGCCTCCTGCGGTTCACCTTGCTTTTGCTTCTGTGGCCTGCCATCCGCCTCCTCGCCCAGCTGGGGTTTGATGAGCCGGCCCTGAGGCTCATGATCTTCGTGGCCCTAGCCGGGGTTAAGGCATCTGATGTTGAGACGATCGCGAGGGCGGTGCTGCCCAAGTTCTACGTGGATGACGTGGACATGGGCGCCTGGAGAGTGTTCAGCTCCCACGGGAAGAGGGTGGTGGTGACGACGATGCCGACGGTGATGGTGGAGATGTTTGCGAGGGAGCACCTGAGAGCCGACGCGGTTATAGGGACCGAGCTTGCAGTGAACCGGTTCGGTTATGCCACAGGCTTCACTGAGACGAAGCTCTGCCAGTTCTCCTCTAGGGTGGCCGACTTGTTCGGCAACAAGCGGCCCAGCTTAGGGATGGGGAGGGCATCACCAGCTCCACCCTTCTTATCTCTCTGCAAGGTAATTGGTCATCTCTGCAAAAACCCTAGCTATTCAATTCAACCCATTGCATAGATGATTTCCCAAAGGGTGTCAAAACTAATTGCAATAGGTATATCATAGGAACAACTGCATACACCTTTTGCAACTGACGAGCCCAACAACGCCGGATGTGAAGCTCCACAGCTGCTCGCCCCAATCCCGGTAGTCTTCCACGACGGAAGGCTCGTGAAGCGCCCGACGCCGTCCATGGCTCTGTTGATCCTCGTATGGCTGCCCGTTGGCGTGGTACTTGCCATCATCCGGATAGCTGTCGGCCTGACGGTGCCCTTAGGGATCATTCCTGTTATCGCCCCGATCTTCGGCGGCAGGGTCACCATGAAGGGTAAACCGCCGCCTCCGGTCTCCAACAACAACACCACCGGCGTGCTTTTCGTCTGCACCCACCGGACACTGATGGACCCGGTCGTGCTCTCCACCATCCTCGGCCGGAAGATTCCCGCGGTCACTTATTCTCTATCGAGATTCTCCGAGATCCTGTCCCCGATACCGACGGTCCGGCTGACGAGGATCCGCGAGGTCGATGCTGAGAAGATCAAGCGCTTGCTGGAGAAGGGGGACCTCGTGGTATGCCCAGAGGGGACCACGTGCCGTGAGCCATTCCTTCTGCGGTTCAGCGCCCTCTTTGCGGAGCTGACGGACCGGATAGTACCGGTGGCGATGGACTACAAGGTGGGACTCTTCCACGCGACCACCGCTCGGGGGTGGAAGGCTCTGGACCCGATATTCTTCATGATGAACCCGAGGCCGATTTACGAGGCCACGTTCCTCAGCCAGCTGCCGGCCGAGGCCACGTGTTCTTCGGGGAAGAGCCCCCACGACGTGGCGAACTACGTGCAGAGGATCCTTGCCACCGCGCTCGGGTTCGAGTGCACGAACTTCACGCGCCGGGACAAATACCTGGTCCTGGCCGGAAACGACGGAACGGTGAGCTGCGGTGTCTCCTGGGCCAACGGGATAAGGGAGGTGGTCAAGACTTTCAAGCCGACCATATTCCACTGAGTGGAGTACGTATATAGAACATATATGTATATATGTATATATATATATTGCTTTCATTGCATTGATGAAATAAGGGATTTTAGTGACCATTATTATATATACAATTGTGTATTCTCTATTTGTATAATTATTGCCACGTGTGGGATTGGGATTGGATTTTCCCCTACTTTTCGTCCCTTGATTTATTCTTTTTGGGTGTTTAATTTTGATAATTAGAGAATAATATAATAATGCATATATTTGTCAGCTTTATTGATTGCATATGAATATTTTATTATTTTATTATATGGATGCTTATTCAAATGTACTTGTAGTAATGTTTTCACGTCTAATATTTGTCATTGAATATTATATGCTAATTTAATATATTAAATCATAGTTTCTAAAATAAATATAAATTATATTTATTGCATATGACTAGTTGGATAAATTTAAGTCCAGAAAAAATTTGAGGGCTGACCTCCTACGTTGTATCAGTACCCCCACCTAATTTACCTAAGAATCGAACTAACAAAAGGCTCGTAGAGTTCCGGGCAATGATTCCAGAACACCCTACTCCTCTTATTGGAACAAAAGGTCGGTCGGGATTGATGTTCACCCAACCTAGAGGAGTGGATTCCACCATTTGGGCACCCTCTATTCCAGCCTTTATTAGAGTATGCTAGGGGCTGTCACTTTTGTGCTCTAAGTCCACTACCCAGCCTTGAATGCTTCCTATCACCAACTCTGTGTGGGGTCTGGGGGCGTCCCTCCTTCCACAAGAGCCTTGATCCCTTCCAAATAGTGCTATTATATTTGAAATGAATTTCATATAAAGTTAAATTTAAATTTGTGTGATCAGATACTATAAATACTAAAAAATCTGAATTTATACAAATATAAACTCGGGTTTCATACAATTCGATACAAATTCGACTCGAAACCAGATACAAGAGAGCTGAATTCACACATAACTAAATTTAAAGTCCATAGGACGGACCGAACTCAACACAAGTAGCATGGCGCATGTAATATTTAATTATAAATCAAAATTTGATTATCTGTTTCAATTCAGAGAACTAAAACTCTCCCAATATAACATAACATGTCATTTTAGTTATGCCACATATACGAATCATACGGCAAGTCTAAGCATAATAAAAAAAAAAACATAATTTTAACCAATTCAACAATCCCACAAATATGACATTAGTGGTAGGTGTTAACTTCCTATCAAAAAGATTTTCACCAACAAACCAAACAACCCACGAGGTGAAATTCTTAATTTTTGGTATGGAGTGAATATTACTGGGAGAAATGGAGATGACAACAATTTATAAATAATTTTATAGAGAAAATTGTAAAGAGAAATGAAGCTAAATTGCCATATTTCCCATGGACTAGGTAGCCACCTTTGGTGTAATTATGATATTTATCATGTAAGGTGATATAAAATAAAGAAATAAAAAACAATAGAAACTATGTGAGGCCCTTCATCATATTTTGCCATCTCCAATCTTTAATATTCTCGTATAATAAAATATATAATAGAATAAAATCGAATTTTATTTATTTAAAATTTATAAATATATTATTTGTAAAAATTTTAATATACTAAAATAAATACCCTAATTAATTTTACATTGAATTGTCATATTTCCTACCATTATCTCTTCTTAAATCCCCAATTTATTTCATTGATAATAAAATAATATATACTCAGGTGACTCCGTTTCATTGCATACATAGATTAATATATATCAGTATAACATTAAAAGCAACCTTACATAATAAATTATGTATTTTTGATTGAACATTTAAGTTCTAAAATGATATCGAGATATTTTACAAATTATTGTTGAATTAAAATTTTTAGGATTGCCACATAATTTGATCACTTTGTCCTTATTCATTATATATGCATACATAGATGGCACATATAAAAAACCAGAATTTTCCCAATGCCAGATCATGCTATTAATGCTAATGACGATTATTTGGAGTGCATAATGTTCATCTGGTGATAAGAACTGACTATTGCTCTCTAAATTCCAGATACCTGTGTTCAATAAGAGAGCTTAATTTCTTGTTCTAAACTAATTTTGAGTTCGGTAGTTTTGGAAGCCACCTATGCTTCCATACCCTTGTGTGGCCGTCCTTTCCCACTTGTCCTGGTATTCCCCACTAATGATAAGGTGTAGTACCCAAGTTAGCATCCATAAAATTAACAATTCTGAAATACTTATTTTTTAGTACTTTAACCCATAATAATTGTAGCTGGTTGAGTATCGTTCATGCTCGCTTCTTTAACATGGCTTAATTAAACTTTTGTAGGTTTTTCAAGCCTATGCCTCTTGTTCTTCAGGTAGTTAATTTGCTTCATTTTATCACGTGGATTTTATTACACTCTTCTTACTTAGTTATTTCAGAAGCTGTTATTAATGCATTTATTTCTTGACACCAAATGGTAAAATAAAACGACTCATAAAATAATTAGAAATTATAATTATAACATATTTAATCATTGTTTCATTTCTAGCATGGAAGTCTAGTACTCAAACTTATTTTAAATGCATTGTTAAGGTTTTATAAAATAGATAAATCACCAAATATTTATCTAGGAAGTCCCAAATATTTATCCGTAAAATTATTTGTTATACTTATATTCATTATCTGTATATGTTACAGAGTGCATTGATAAGTTGTGTCATTAATGATTTAACTAGTAACTATATTTTCTTTAACCATTTCCCTAAAATTCAATATCTTAACATTTTATTTTATTCATCTCTATTTTTTTACTTGTTTTTTTAGATTGAGAAAGGATTATAGTGAAAACCAAAATTTAGATGATATATTATCACGTGTTCCTTAAAATCTTGTTAGTTACTTTTTTTTTTTTTAGATTGAGAAAAGATTCCAGTGACAACCAACATTTTAATCGTCAAAATATGTGAGGGAGAACTTAGACGATATATTATCACGTGTTCCTTAAAATCTAGTTAGTGTTCATACATTTATTCATGAGAAATCCTTCTATTATTATAGAGACTCACAAACTTTTCTTCATCTTATTTTTTAAGAGGATATGAATTTAGAGACCGACCACGATGCATTCCTTAATGTTAACCTAGCATTATTGACTTCACGGTCAGTCCATCATGCTAACATGGAACCAGTACAATGGTGACTTTCCTTCGCTTGTTGTTCCCCAATACTTGGATGATACTCTTGTTGTACACCCGTTGGCTTGTAATAATGAGATACCGACTTTTAGAGATCAACCACATTATCAGCCGATGACGCCATATCGGCCACTTGTCGGATCCTTGCATCTGCGTTATGGCACAATTTTCAAAGGAAACTGACATGTGCCTCCCCCGAATAAGATTGTAAATGTTGCCACGAAGTATTGAAGATTCTTGACAACATCGAGGGGTTGATTGTAGTAGAGATGACCACCATTTGTAGGCATGTGACAAAATATGTTGATTACATGAGTCAACTAGCGGTTGTGGTTTTCCTACTTGATTCCAAGCTTTCAGTGGTCGAGCATGTCGAGCCGATTAGTGCATTAGAGGCAGAAGCTCGTCATCATAAAGACATGTAATACGAAGCATCGCGACACAACTCATCGTCATAAAGACATGGAATACGAAGCATCATGACCCTTGGAGTTACTTCTTGCTTCTTAGGATGATATCGTCTCGAGTCGTGCTCATCACCAGGCTAAGGTAGAAAGACTCGAGAAAGAGATTGAAGATACATTTGTGCAAATATATGAGGCTACTACTGATTTGGAGGCGAAACATTCTGCTACTTTCCAGGCTCTTGCAAAAGTTGAGGCTACCAAGAACATACCATTTTTGACGAAAGAAAAGTCTAGCTCTCTTTACTTGATACGCCAAACATGGCAGGCTCACAAGGAAGCATTATAAAAGTTTGAGTTTGATTAAATAATGAGATATTATTTCAACGGAATATACTTCATTGGAAGGGTCACCTTGAATTTGAATAGGCTACTTCAATATTGGTAATGAATGTGATTTATTAACTTCATTTAAAATATCTTCTTGTATTTGAAGAGAGACTTGAATGTGATTTATATTCCCCATGAATACAAAAATATAAATGAAGAGATTGAAGTTACAATGGAGCAAATAAAGAGATAAAATTGTAGAAAATGGACACCGGTTATAATAGAGAAAATAAAGCGATAGTAGTTATAATATTATTAATGTGTAATACTTAATTTTTTATCTATATATTGTACACTATCTATCTTGAATGTATAAGATAAATTATTATTCTATATTTTTCTCTCTATCAATTTTTTTATGGTATCAAAGCATTTTGAGTAAACTCCAAATAGTATGATCCTTGGGGGTTTGGGCTTTCACTTGATCCCATAGCATCTTTCGCCTGATCCTATAGCATCTTCTTTGATCGATTCATCACCTTCTGTGCCTAACCCAGTGCAACATTTTCTTTGGTCGATTCGTCACATTTTGTATCATTTTGCATTAGAACTACACCCGATGAATATGTATCATTCTACAACACTACTGCATCAAGATTTCCAGTATTATTTTACATAGGTTCTCTCTTGTTGTTTTCACTAGATTTATAGCTCTCCTCAAAATTAGAATCATCACTCCCTTTAGAAGTTGATTGTTTGTCTTGAGGGCACTATCTGTTGAGTGGCTATTTATTTGTCATTCGAATGAGGCTTGACCTGACCACCATCAAAAAATTCAGAGTCAAATTTTTTATTCTCTTGACCAACTTCATCTTTCTCTTTCTGCTCTAAGTGCTATTCAGAATTAGAATTCTTTGTTTTATTGTGTTGGTCTTCCTCATTTTACTCATTTTTAAATAATTATTTATGTTATACTACACTTGATCCACTGTCACCCTTGTAGTTTTTCTCTCTTTCATCCGATCCGAAAGCAAAATTTTGACTTCACCATCAATTTTATACTTGTAGTCATGGCTTTAGTCGAATTGATTTCAAATCTATTCTTTTGACTCAGTAACATCTCATATCTCCTACAATCAAAAGTTATATCTTCTTGAATTAGTCGTATATTAAGATCTCGGTTTTTCGACAACAACTTCTCCATCACCATTTCTATGTTTTGTGCATCTCAATCGACAAGATGTCATTTCTATAATTGAGTCACCTTAATTGATATTTCATCCTAAATTAATCATGAGTCTATCATCAACTATCATTAGATCTCGACATTATTTGTCAAGTTTTATTTGATCAAACTAGTATTTCTCATTTCTCCAATGTTATTTTCCTTTTTTTACCATTCAATCTTGTCTACACGAGAGTGGATGTCTTAGCATTTCTCATTACTCCAATGTCATTTTTCTTTTTCTACCATTTAATCTTGTCCCCACTAAAGTGTATGTCTTAGTTTCCCCCTTATCTCTCTCCCTCTTCATCTAACAAACACTACTCATTCTCTATGATACTCTCATCCCATATTTTTATTAATTACAAAGTATATTTGACACATTTACAAAGGGGTTTATGATGGTTTTATTGTAGATATAACCCATAAATAATGTAGACACATAAGTCTATCCTTATGTTAATTAGCCCACTTTTGAGCTTCTCCTTCACTTATGTTTTCTTGTTCAGTTCAACATGCAAAAAATCACTATTATGTCAATAACTTGACAATTATTCACTTTTTGCTAACTTTAGCCATAGCGAGTGAGCAAATCCGACTAGTTTCAACCTATTTTTTGACTTCATATTAAGATCAAATCTTAATATTACTACCTATCTTGAGATTGCAGGAGAATAATAAAGATAATATTGAAGACAATGATAGTAAATAAAAAGACAGTTACAATATCATTAATGTGTTTTATTTAATTTTTTATTATATTTTTTTTATCTATATATTAAATACGACATATTAATGATATTATAACCACTATTGCTTCATTTTCTCCATTGTAATTGTTGTCTATTCATTTGCTATTATTGTATTAAATATTATCTCTATTGACCCACAAGCAAAATGAGAGATCTTTAACAGTGAGTTTGGACCGGATTAAATTAAAATGATGAGAAGACAAACCTTTGGTGAAAAGATCAGCAAGGTGATCTTCGGTGCCAATGAACCGAATGACGAGTTCCCTATTTTTCAATCTCTCTCGAACAAAGTGATAGTCTATTTCAATATACTTAGTACAAGCATGAAAGATTGAGTTATCACTTAAATAAATGGCAGATAGATTATCACACTAAAGAGTTGGTGGTGAGGAAGGATGCACACCAAGTTCATGAATGAGAGACTAAATCCAAATAATCTTAGTAGTTGCATTGCCTAAACTTTTGTATTCATCATTAATACTAGAGTGTGAACTGTACGTTACTTTTTAGCACTCTAGTAAATCAAATTGCTACCGAAAAAGATAGAAAATCCATTGATGGAGCGCTAATCATTGGGCTTGCCTGCACAGTCGATATTAGAAAAATAATAAAGTTGATATTGAGATGTCTTTCGGAAGTAAAGACCATGACCTAACGTGCCTTATAAATATCGAATAATTCGCTTAACAACTATATAGTGAGTAGTGGTGGGTTTATGCATAAACTGACATAACTTATTAACCGTATATGAAATGGTTGGTCTTGTCAAAGTTAAATATTATAAGGCCCCAACAACCTTCCGATAACTACGAGTGTTATTAAGAGTAGACCCACCGTTTAAAAATAGACGCGTATCCATATTTACAGTAATTATCACAGGTTTATAGTTGACCATGGAGACCTGAGTAATAAGATAATGATTGTATTTTTGTTGAGTGAGAATGAGCCCATCAACATGAGAATGAACTCCAATGCCAATAAAATGATGAAGATTGCCCAAATTTTTTATGGAAAAATCTTGTTTGAAAGCATATAATATTGAATTTATGAGAGTAGAAGGTGATCCTATTAATATAATATTATCCAAATATATAAGAAAAAATGACAAAATTAGAAGTTTTGTAGATGGATAAAAATGTATCTGCCACCGATGTAATAAAAATAAGGATAATTAGTAAGTTGCTCAGTTAAAGGAATCTCGAAGGAATCAAGCTGAATGTGCTTACTTTACTCAATAAAGGAATCGATAAATTCATTAAAAATGATGAGATTAAGAAGAATCAATATAGTCTGTAAGTTGAGTCAAATAAATTTAATCGTTAATATGTATATTAAGGAAAGTATTATCCACATTAAATTATTGAATATGCTAATTATAAAAAATAACAATGGAGAGAACTTTAATGGTGCCTTCTTTTACATAGCTCCATATTCAAAATTTATAGTTGCAATACAAGAAAGATGTTATTGAACTTGCTTGAGAGTGTGTGGTTTCATGAGTGAGACAATAATAAATGTTGCATGATTAATTTGAAAGTCAGGGTAGCGTACCATCTAAGATCTTGTAAGCATCAATGGTTGAAAGTTCAATGATGAACCAGAGGAAAGAAGCATCTGCTTGTCACCTCCATTTTTACAATAATGTAGAATAATACCTGCTAGTGGTAGATAGAGTGCACAAGAGATGGACATCGAATTTAATTATAATAAAAGATAGACATTACAAGACAAGTAAGAAAATATATGAAGAGAGCCAGGGTAGGTCCTGTGGGCTATTGATACACGGGCAAGCCTACTATACACTATAATTGATGTTCAAAAAAAGGGGTAAACTTTTTAATGCTCATTGAGGATACCACATTTTTCTTTCTATGCATCTTTGTGAAGTTCTTCTCCCGGACAGCAGAGAGTTTTTATGGCTCGTGGCTGTTCACCCTACTATGAAGTTCGAGCATCTCCTGGTGGTAAGGGTCCACACAGAGAGCTGCTCGGCAGTCTCTCAGGGCACCCATGACGTCTCCAATGTGCTCATGGAACGCTGCCCGTAGGTGGAGAAGGTGGAGGTCTGCCTTGAATGCGATTGCTCGTGATAATTCCGCAATGGCTTCTGCCTCCTTGTGGTTGTCCATTAACACTGCCCATAGAAACAGAGTTGAGATACATGTAAGCATTTTCTCAGGAATTCTGCACTTCCATTTTTCTTGACCAAAAATTGACTGTGAAGCCATTCCAGATGATTAAGCAGATTATACAAAATAGCTGGTGTTATGGAAGCAAAACCTCTTGCAATCAAGTATATATTCCATGTTTGACCAACAACAGATGGATAAACTGACAATGATCTTGGCCAGTCACCTAGGGTATGTTTGGATTGAGGAGAGGTGAAAAGGTTAGGAAGGGAGGGATAGGATTGTTTGCACAGTATTGAGAGGAAATAGGAAAGGGTTTTTAGTCACCTAATATATTATACCCCTGTAAGTCCTTTTTTAGTAATTGAATCAAAGGGTATCCCTCCTAATCCCTTCTTATTCCCCATTTTTTGAGGCATTGAAAAATAAAAGAACTGAGGAATTTTGAGGGACAACTCATCCCTACCAATCCCTCCAGATCTCTATTAATTTAAATACTCAAAAGAGGTACTTTTCCAACCTTCCAAATATCCCCCAATCCCACAATCCAAACAAGCCTTAGGCAACCATTCAGGCAATCACAACATGATCAAGATTACTTCAGGATTACCTGCAGCCCTGTATCTATAAGGGTAAACTCGAAGAGGATCCAACTTCGTGACCCTCTCGAGATCCGCCTTAGCAAGCTCGCGTTCACAATACTCTGACCTCTTCTCATATGCAGAAGCATTGTTCCGAGCCTTCTCAATCAATTTAGTCATCTCCTCATATGCTGCAGCTTTTTCATTCCTGAGAAAATGCACTCGAGCAAGGCCCTGGTGTGCCCTCGTATGACGGATCTTGAGGGCATTTATGTAACAATCAGCAGCCAATTCTAGCTTGCCACAATCAACATATATGCTACCAAGGTTGTTCAATGCCTGAAAATGGGATATGATGCATTTAGATCAGCAGATGAACACATTGTAAATTTCCTTTTCCCCCAATGTTGAACCAGAAGCTGAAGCCGATATCAACTATTATCCACTAGCCACAAAGCACTAAAAGAGTTGAAAGATTTAAGTATTAGAAATATTTACAAGTCATCAGTTCAAATTATGGCCATTACCAGTTCTTGGACTTCCAGAATATCACCAGTGCTAGGAGAACTCAGAAAATTCTATGCATAATGTATTGAATTACTAGTCACAAATAAACCGGATAAAATATGACAGATGAAGCTCTGAACTAAACATTTTTAGCACAATTGATGTGCCCAACAACAAATTAAGTAAGCATTATGGTCTGTTCTCCATAAAATTCATCCAAGGACTAAATGGAGTATCATAAGTAGTAAATACAAAGGAAGCTGATAAAACAGTAATTCCATTGCTAATATTCAAAAAACAATATAGCAACAATAGCTGTCACTTTAAACATTAAATTAAAGCTCCAAAAAAGTAAGTACTGCTAAAAAATTATGTACAAATGCACCATTGACATAAGCAGTAAGATTGTTTATGGATACTGGACTGACAATCAACCATTTCTCTCATATATCATCCCAAAAGATTAAAACAACTTTATCTGGTGATCTCTAGTTATATTATTAAACTAGAAGCTCACTTGAATGCAGGCTAACATCAAAAAGATGCAGAAAGGTTGCACCTGTATGAAGGGAAATGAAAAAAAAAATGTATCATGGCAAAAGGGGGGTCTACTTGATCCGGAAAAAGATAGCTAAATTAGACATCAATTCACTGAATAACCAGAAGTAACTACCTGACCCTTACGAAGCCTATCAGAGGGACACTTAAGGGCTTCTTCAAGAAGTGAGACAACAGTGGATGAACAAGATGGGTCCTGACTAGAATCTGCCAATGCATAGGCCTTCAAAAAGAAAGCCTCAAAGGATCTCTTGATTTTTATGGACTCCTCTGCTTTTTGAAGACCCTCCTCACAGTGTCCAGTATCATATAATATCCAACCCTCATAGACCAAGCGCTCATGTTCGTCACTTGCATGCTGGCGTGCTAACTGTAAGCTTCTCATTGCTGCCTCAGGACAATTCAACCTGATATTGACAAAGCCAGCCCATGTGATGATTGTAATCATCATGATAAAAGGAGAAATAAAGAACCTTTTGATTTCACAGAATGCAACATAGAAAGTAAAGATGGAGATTGCCTACTTTCATTAGAAGTGTCTACTCTGTGACCTCCAACCAAAAATAAGTAATTTTTTAGTGACAAGAAAAAAGGGAAAAGCCAAATCTAGGAAATTTTGATGCAGCAGGACACAGTGAACTATCCTGTTCATTTTCACATCAGAGAGAAGAAAATCCACATTGACATTGCAAGACAGTTTGTCTATTTCTTGAATTTTAAAACATAGTAATTCCTCCATCTTCAAAAACATGTAGGGGGATTAGGGTAAATTGCCCAAATAAGGTCCAAATCTTTAAATGATGACTCAATTTAGGCGTAAACTTTTATTTGGCTCAATTCACATATAAGTCTTTCATTGACGACTCAACTCAAAGGAAATTTTATTTGTGAATTGAGCTGTCAACGAAATGTTTGTCTATGAATTAGGCTGTCAATGAATGACTTATCTATGGATTGATTCGAATAAAATGTTTGTGCCTAAATTGAGCCATCAAGCAAGACTTTGCACCTTATTTTGAATTTTAGCTAAAATAATTTTGCATTTCAAAGTTGAGCAATGAAAAGCAATTCAACTTGTGTGACCATATTTTTGCAATTTTTAGTCATACAATGTGTGGATATTATTGTTGGTAAATTAGAATGAGACATAATACAAAATCTTTGTTACCCTTGGTAAAAGATGTTAACAGACTAATTATAAAACTTCTACTGAGGCATATTTAGTTAAATGTCAGTACCAAAAAAATACCTGAGAAGGAGTAAAGACTGTCTAAAGTACAAAACACCTTTTGGTGCATCAGACTCTGCAAGCATCTGATAGATGACAGACAGGGACCCAATATCATCAACTGAAGACCACCTATCATACAATTGCATCCAACAGTCAGCAGTTGTCCAATTTTCTATATGCTCCCTCACAAGCATCCGGAGTTGAGAAGCTGCCACACGTCCCTCGAACATCCTGTAGTCTGGAGAGAGAGTGAGGATAGCCTGCACATCGCAAATTGCTGATTGATAATTCTCAAGGACAAGGTAGAAACAGAATCGTAGCTCAAGGCACTCTAATGCGAGCTTAAACCCTAGGATCTGATTGATCTCTGAAAGTGCACCTTGCACATCTTGCTTCATCATCAATGAAGCAGCCCTGTACATGTAAGGGTAAGTAAGTGTGGGATCAAGTTTAGTCGCACACTCAAGGTCTTCCCACTTCCTGTCCCCTTCACAGTACAAAGATCTCTCCTGATGCATCCACCCTAAGGCGCTCTCCAACTGTGATGAGATCACAGAGCTTAGCTTCTCGTAGGACCATTGACTTTGACCTCTCATGTAAGAAATTCTTCCCAGGCCCACAACAGAATAAACATGGCCTGCCTTGAAGGCTTCATTGAAGAGATTTTCTGCCTCATCAAACTCTTTTCTCAAAAGTCTAACACAACCTAATTGGTGGAAAGCTAATAACCTCTGCTTCTCATTCTCAGCCGAATCCAGCATAAGTTCAAGGAAACAAGCCAATGTATCAGACTGGGAGTCAAGATTTGTAGCAACTTCACTCAACAAACAGTACAGTGAAAAAGAAGCAGGTCCTGCCATGATCAACCTTTGCTGTCTATTAGCATTTGCAAAAATTCGGACCACCCTCTCATCACTCAAACATTCTGGAAGCTCATGAAGAAACACTTGCAAGCATGACGCAGCAAGAACCCGGGAATCCTCTTCAAGAGCATAATCCATGAGTTCCACTGCATCATCCCTTGATGAAACTAGGGATGCAAGTTTCCTGTCACATGCATCCTTAAGGGTTTCACAACAGAACCTGTTCGCAAAAACCAATATTTCCAGCAAAATATCTGCAGAAACTTCATCCAAGTAGCCCGTCAAGCTGAATTTACTTATTTCCCTCATACCCGAAGCAGAGATGTTGTTCTCCGAAAAATCTATGTCTTCCGAGAGTGATTCTGTGAAGCATCCATTAAGCATTGCATGAAATGGGGCCGAGAGGGCTGCAATCTTTTGTCTATTACAAACTATCCTTTCACAGCCAATCCTGAAGACTACATTCATAGGAGCAGGACCACCATTAGAAGAAATAGCCTTTCCTGATGAGCAAGCATTTACACCAACAGGAAGCAAAGAGGCAAGGTCCATGTGGCTAAATTCCTGAGCAGAGTTATTACAATTTCTAAGAAGATCAACAATAAGCTCCTCTCCTTGCTTTTCGTATTTTAACCAAGCACCAAAAATTAGCTTCTCGTGAACACAGCTTGCCTTTTGCCAAGCTGCACGAAGACTCCTTCTCATAAGTTTGCTTTCACCGAGGCCTCTGAAGACCTGGAACTTCATTAAGTATAGATTTGACCTCTCATGAGGATGACAAGTCTCTAACTCCTCGTGGATGTGTGCTAAAGCTTCTACGTAATCAATGGGCTTAAAATATGGCAAAATTGGTGGGTCAGGAACCTTGATCAAAGATTCACTGTTGCATCTCAATTTATCCAATGAAACTTGTATTAGTAGGTTTTGAAGAAAATAAGGTACAAAATTCTTGCTGGTAAGGATAAATCTTATTAGCAGGATATAGAGAAAAAAGGATAGAGTTATCAGTAGTAGTTCCATTCTTGTTTAATCATTTCTTCACTGAGCAGCTATCCAATATTTTAGACAAAATAGGATTCCTATATCCCCTTGTCTACATCAATTAGACTTTTCATGTAAGAATCATATCAGAATAATAGTTTGAAAATGAAAAACTGTCGCAATTCATCATTTTCGTGCAATTAGACAAGAATTTCAATATATGCAATAGAAGCGTGTGGGCGTAAGTGAAAAAGGCTGAACTTACATTGATGAAGATGATATTTGAGAAGAGTATTTGGAAACTTTCCCTCTCTCGACTTGGAGCCAGGACTGTGGATTGAGAGCATTGAGCTGTGTGTGTTTATAGGAATCAGAAGGAAAGAAGGTCCTCATGTGGCATAACAGATGGAATAACTCCCAGATCTCAACAATAAACCCACTAAGATTTCTCTGAGCACAAACAAACAATCCAAAGCCCGAGTTAGCTGCTTCTAGCCTCTAATCATCCAATCCGTAGACACTACCTCTTCTTCTGCACCAGGAGAAGTAATTACGGCTTATACTTCTTTCTAACCCTTGAACAAAAAAAACTAACTTTATGTAGAAATCAGCTGCAAATTCGAGCAATCGATCGACCCAAACACAATAAAATCGCAGAGGCCTCTGAAATGGGCAGCAGAACAAGGAAAGTTCCAAAATCCAACCACTGTTTACCGAGATCTAGACCAAACCCTTAAAATGTTCCATCCGATCTCCCCAAAACAGCTCAAAAAGATAAAACGGAAGCAGGACCGCCGAAGGAGTAAAGCTGAGACCCACTTTACTTCGAGAATGCAAAAAGAACAAATAGGAGGGCGGAGGATACTGCCTCCAGAAGCGTGGAGAGACCAGTGTGCTCGACACAGATGGAGAGAGAGAAAGACAGACGCGGAGAGAGAATCCGAATGCAAAATTCCTGCGAGGCTATTTTGCCTTTTCTCTCTATTCGCTATATTGCTTGTCGGGTGAATGCTAAATAATTGGAAAGAATGTTTTCCCCTTTTTCTATTTACTTTTTTTTTGGAAATTAGTTAAGATGGTAATAAAAACATAATATCATTTAAAGTTGTATTCCTATTTTATTTATTTATTTTCTTAATTTTTTATAAAAAAAATATACATTTTTTTTTATTTTTACTCTTATTTTCTTTATCTAATTTATTTTTTATGCACTATCCCATCACAAATGATAAAGTTCTCTTATAAAGAGAGAGTGGAATTTTCAATATACCACACTATTAACATTTTTATTTATTTATCTGCATAAAAAACATTACCATAAATTTTAATACAGTCAAATGTTGGTCTTATTCATTTGATAGCATGTTCTCCCTTCTTCTCACTCATTGTCTTTACTTTGAAAAATCATTGACTTGTTTTGCATGTAACTCCCTAATTGCGGGCTTCATGGACCATCATTACGGCTGCTGGCGGTATGGGCTGGCCGGACAACCTCCGTAGCTGCTAGAGGTATGGGCTGCTTGGACGATTGCCAGGACTGCTATGAGCATGGGCTGCATGAACAACGGCTGTAGCTGGTTGGGGTGTGGGTTGGCTACCAGCTGGCTGCTGTAGCTGCTAAATGTTCTCACTCATGTACTTAAACTTTGTATTTTATTCATTTAAGCCCCTAACTTTTCCTCTATTTTCATTTCAAGCCAAGCTCGTATCTCCCTCTCTCGGTTTAGCCCAAATCGTGCCGTCACACTAAATCCCCCTCAATTATGTAGTCTCCACTGTAAAATGATTGGACAAGGAATTGCTTGAATGTCAGCTTTTTCAACTTCCATAAATACGTAAATTTCTTCTTATTTTTACTTAAAATTTATAATTTTTAATTATTTAAACTTTTTTAATCTTACAAATTAATTACACTACTCTATTTTATAAAATTTATTATCATATTTTCAATATACTAAATTACTAAATATAATTTTATATATAATTTTAAACAAATTTTTAACAACGATATATTATCCAATTATTATTTTTACTTTCTTATCACTCAATTTATATATTTTTTCTTAATACTCGTTTAGAAAATAAGTCGAGTTTACGGTTTCGCGTATGTGAATACATTAATTTTAATACCAATTAAAAATGTATTGTATAACAATAATTAATCTGAAAATTTTTTATTTAAAATTTATAATTTTTAAGAATAATTTTATATTTTTTCAAATGTAATAATAATATATTCTGAAAGGCAATATTGAAACTATTATAATAATAGAATTCTCACGAAAGCTAAGATGAAAGAGTTAGTTTTTTTTTGCCGAATACATCTAGAACATATGGCGTCAACATGACAGACTATCCTCTATGCATTATCATATGATATGCATTGAACCTTTTTGGTTACAGGGAGAGCCATTCTGGAAGCAGCAATCTTGACCATCGTGGCTGTCGTAAGCCTCACTCTCTAGTCTACACATTCTGGGCAGCCAGGAGGGGGCATGATGACTTCCGTTTCCTCCTACCTTTCTTGTCCAGTGCCCCCATTGTGCTGACCTTCTTCAGTATTAGTATTCTCCCGATTAACCAAACCAAAGAATCAAGAAGAGAGTGCTGATTAATTACCTCCAAAAGCTTTTTTTTCGGGTCAAGCCATTTTGTCTCTAGTGTCTATAAATCTATTGGATATCTTAAATGAAGAGAAACTCATATATATATATATATATATATATATATATCTTGCACTACTTCTACCTCTCTCGTGTTCTGTAGTTTTCTTCCCCTTTGGTAGGATCAGCCCAATGATTTACGGGCTAGTGATGGCGATTGTGTTATGCGGTTACATCGTATATGAGGCCCCCAACCTTATCAAGCACTACTCCTCGGCATTTATTGTCATATTCACTTGGCATCATACACTTCCCTTTAATTTAACTTAATCGCATGCTATTCTTGATATAATATATTGTTTTAGTTAATTATAATATATATAATTTTAACTATAAATATTATATTATATATTTTTAATATTATTTATTTATATATTTATATTATCGTGAATATATAAATAAATGCGTATGTTGTATAATTTATCAATAAAAAAATTATTTTCGAAATTTATATTTATAACTTACCAAACATATATTTAAATATATTTTACTCTCATATTTTATATTTATAAATTGTATTAAAGCTACTAGGTTCTTGTATCCGACTTAATATTAAAATCCGTCTATTAATATATCCGAGTATAAATAAAAAATAAACAATTCGAGTTTATTGTTATCACTTGTTCAAAACCGAAAAAATAATACTTAACTCGTAAATATTTGTTGATATTGAGTTTAAAATTGCACGTGAGGATTAGTATTTAGAATATTATCTTATATTTGATAAAATAAATAAGTGTTGTTTGTTTATATAATTGTAAATATTTAGTTAATTACAAATTATAGTTTTTAAATAAATATGTATTTAATTTTTTATCAACTCATAATACTCTATTATATGGTATATGAGCCACTTTGGCCTTCTACCCACTACGATTACCGTGCGTTCTCGACATTTTGATTGCTTTTCCTCATTTTGCCCCATAGATTCTCTCAATCCTAATAAAAAAATAAGTGCAAATGACAACTTGCCTATGTTGGGGCATATGAGTTTATATGTACTTGGGTCTTGCTCTCATTATTAGTATAAATCTGCCCAATACATTATAAATTGAGGTCACATCAATATTTTAATTCACGTAATACAAGTTTTAAATAGCCCACTTACTTTGACATCCTATTATAACATAGGACATTTGGAGCTCATCGGTTAATTTTAAGGTAAATATGGACATTCAACTCATTATTGTCATTTCTATAAATTCAAGACTCTCTCTCCTACCACTCAAGTTCTCTCTCTTTATGATAATTAAGTTAGTTTGAACCATCTTGACTACTATGTTGATTGACAACTCATATCACTAATAATTTAAGTAGAATGAGACATTTGTATATGCTAATTGGAAATATAACAAGTTTACCCATTTTATACTTAGTATCTACTTCTCTTAGATATTTTATTTGTCGATTTCATCTCAACAATATATACTATATTTATCAAATTTTCCTTAATTTACTATATTTCTCCCGATTTAATAAAGATAATACTTGCTATTTTAAATTTCACCCTACATGTTGCTTCTCACCAATAGCTGTTGAACGAAGTCGCAAGGGAGTATTGTACTATTTTCGTACTAGTTGTAATTCTTCTACTTTATCTATGGTTGCTTGTGTAAGTTGTAATAAATCTACTTTATTATGTTATCAACGTTTAGGACATCCCATTTTTTCTATTGTCAATTGTGTATTTTCTAAATATTTATCAATTAAAGCTATTTCGCTTTTATCATTATTTGGTTCATATTTTTCTAGCAAAATCTCTTAACATTATTTCCCTTTAACTCACCATATCAACACTCGTTTTCTTTAGTTAATTCATACTGATAAATGGGGATCCACTCCTGTTACATCTCATACAAATAATCTTTACTATGTTAATTTTCTTGATTATTATAGTAAGTTCTCATGGTTTTTTATCATGAAAAGGTGTTAAGATGTTATATATGTTTTTTAGTCTTTCGTTTACAAGTTGAAAATTTTCTCGATTGCAAAATTAAATTTTTTCAGTTAGATGGTGTCAATGAATTTATTTGTCTCATTTTAGGCTGAACTTCAGCTTGCCGACATCAGTAATCGTCTCTTGTGCCCACACACAACCCAACAAAATGGATCAGCTGAGCATAAAAATTGTCATATTGTGGATATGTGACTCACTTTCTTAATTTATTCTCATGCTCCAGTAAAATTTTGGGATTTTGCCTTATATCTGTCTATTTAATTAATTGTTTTACTACTCGGTCCATGGGGTTTCGTTCTCCTTATGAGGTCTTTTATCATACCACTCCTGATTATAAATTTATGTGTGTGTTTGAATTTCTATGTTTTCCCTACCTTCGTCCCTACTTGTCTCACAAACTTTAACACTGATCTACTCCTTGTATTTTTCTTGGCTATCCTTCTCACTATTCAGAGCACCTCATTTTGGATTATCGTACTAATTACATCTTTATATGTCGCACTATTCTTTTTAACAAAACAATATTTCCTTTCTCAGTAGACAGTATGCCTCCTTCCGCTTCCATGGAACACTCTATTATTCCCCTCTTGGTCCCCCATCCTGTTATGACTCCGATTTTAGACTCAGGTATGTCACATCTCTCTTCTCTCACTACACATGTTGGCACTCATTCTCCAGCTATCTCTCCTACCGGTCGAGACCTTGTTGTGGCGTCTCCTCCTCCTTGTATGGTCACTTGCTCACAAGATAGCTCACTGCCCCTACACATTTTACTATTGATTGTTCCGTATTTCTTGCAACTCCACAAGAATCTTGTCACGCCCCAACCCAATTTGGTTGAAACCCTGTGAGCAACTCGCCACTCCCTCTGGTCTAAGAAGGATTTCTCTTTCTTCTAAACCACGAGGAGTCAGGTGTAAATTCAGACCTTGTTTCCTGGAATAGCATTATACAAAACTCAATAGCTTAAAATCTTTACATACCTGACTTAAGGCTTGTTCTCTAGATTTCCTTGTGGGAGTTCTCCTTTCCTAAAAATGGTTAAAGGGAAAGGGTGAGTTTCTACAACTTAGTGAGCGGGTGTTGGGAGTGAGTTTTAAAAATAAAGTTTATCAACACATTTCATCTTTTTAAATTCCTTCACTGTTATGTGATTTCAACTCTTTTAACACCTCCCCTTACTCGGAAAGTATTTCACGTACAACCGTACGTGCCCCTTTATTAGAAGGGTTCACACATTTTCCCCTTGCTCGGGATTTGATTTGCAATAACCATTTATCTGCCCCTTTATCATAAAGGGTCCAAGCTAACACTTCCCCTTGCTCGGGAGGTGTTTAACAAACAACCACACACCCTTTCTCATAAATGGTTCAAGCATTCGCGAGACGCAGTTACGATGACTGCACCCACTTGTGGATCGGTGCGTCTTTACCATCCACTCTGATAGAAGTCCTTAACTTCTACCCGAAGTCTGAGTGGACGTCCTAGACGTCCAACCCTCAGACTTGAAATCCACTTCATATTCGTATGAGGACGGAGACCTCATCCTATCACCACCCTGGTCTCGTGCGCATGAAGTCCAAACACAATATGTTTGAGAAGTCTAAACACAGTAGCTTTGTAGAGTCCAAACATAGTAGCTTCATGACTAACTGGTACGACGAGAAGCCCAAACATAGTAGGTTCTCCTTCCCTTATCGCCACTATGTCGTCTAGCAATCCTTGGAACCCATCACTAGCCCCTTGGGTGTCTTGATGGTCCCGAATCAAAGTGCATGCACAAATAATAATTTTCATATACTTAACCATTCTCTTTGGTGTCGATGGTCCAACGAGCCCGACACTCAACCCAACCTACAACTGTTTGCTTGACCGGTCCGTCGATCTGACCCTGACACATTGCTGCTAGCCCATCGAGCCTTGTCGGTCCTCACTTGGTACCGTGACGAATCACACAATTAATTCCACTTTTAATGAGAGTTTTCATAGCTCTTCCTATTAATGTTTATTTATGGGCTTCAGCCAGTGCCCATTGGCCTTGGGCCCATTGCACATGCTTTTCAAATTTGGGTTTTGAGCCCTATGAGTTCAAAACTAAGGCCCATTACCTGTTAGAGCTATTCTAGCTCCTATCAAGAATGTCTCCAAAATTGTTTAAGAAGTTGTCACACAATCAGGGGAGAACATGTCATGCCCTAACCTGATTTGGTCAGATCCCCGTGAGCAACCCACCACTCTCCCGGTTGATTAAGGGTCTTCCCCTTCTTTAAACCGTGAGAAGTAAGACGTCATTTATATCTATACCTTTTCTAGAATAACATTAATTAAAACTGAATAATTTAAACTTACATACATGTCTTGTAGGTTTAGCTAGGGGAATGTCTATAAGTAAGTTTTTCCCTCAATTACTTGAAAATGGGTAAAGGGAGGGGGTGAGTTAGACAAATCAGTGAATGGGTGTTTGAAAAATGAGTTTCTTATAAAATAGTTTGAATTGGAGTGTTCCAGACTCCTTATTTTTTTTTAAAAACATTATTTACTCAAGTTCTAATTTTCAACACCTTTTTCCAAGGTTCACCAATTATTTTCCAAGGATTCTCAAATCCTTTCCAAGGTTTTCATAACCTTTTTCCCATTTCCATATTCAGTGTATTTCACAAACAACACACCCTTCATCATGAAGGGATCACACACATTCGCGAGATCCAGTTACGCCGACTGCACCCACTTGTCGATCAGAGTGTCTTTACCATCCATCCTGATAGAAGTCTTTGACTTCTACCCGAAATCTGAGTGAATATCTCTCACGTCCTACCCTCATACCAAAAATACTATGTGTCCATATGAGGGTAGAGACCTCATCCTGTCCCCACCTCGGTCTCATGCACAATGAAGCTACGTCGAGCTTCTCAAGACTTTT
The DNA here is from genome assembly GCA_030064435.1 of Trapa incisa. Taxonomy (NCBI): domain Eukaryota; kingdom Viridiplantae; phylum Streptophyta; class Magnoliopsida; order Myrtales; family Lythraceae; genus Trapa; species Trapa incisa. The sequence continues at coordinate 2,180,332 of CM057770.1, read as the reverse complement.
GGTACGACTAACTGGCCTTATCTCCACCAGGTCATTCAGAGCCCTAGAACGCATCACTACCACTCTTGGGCATCTTGAAGGTCTTGTAACACAATGCATGCACAATCAACAATTTTTCACATAAGCCATATAATTTGTAGTGCCACTGGTCCAATGGCCCCGACCCTCAACTCGACATGTAGCTGTTTGTCTTAACTAGTCCGAAGACCTATGTCACGCCCTGACACAGTTTGGTCGAAATCCCTGTGATCAACCCGGCACTCTCTCGACTTACTAAGGGTTGCCCCTTCTTTATAAACCATGAGGAGTAAGGCGTCCTTTAAACCAACACCTTTCTTGGAATAACATAAATCAAAACTACATAAAATTTTAAACTTATCATACCTGCCTTATAAGTGTGTTAGCTAGTGGACTTTGGGTAAGCTTTCTGGGGTTACTTGAAAGGGATATAAGGGAGGGGGTTAGTTTAACGACTCAGTGAATGAGTGTTTTAGGGTATGACTTTCAGAAAAATAGTTTGAATTGGAGTATGCCAGACTCCTTATTTTTCTTTTAAAAATATTACATTCTCAAATCTCGATTTTCATAACTATTTCTCATCATAATGGTGTATTTATCAACCAACATACGCCCTTCATTATGAAGAAAACACGCATTTGCAAGCCAGCTTTTTCACTGTACCCACTTATGGCGTCGGAGCGACTTTACCGGCCACCTAGATAGAAGCACGTCCACTTCTACCATGAGAATGAGTGGATGTACGCGACATTCGATCCTCAATCCCATAACAAAACTCTGTGTCCGTATGAGGACAGAGACCTCATCCTATCCCAACCCCAGTCTCATGCGCATGAAGCTACATCGAGCTTCTCAAGACTTCCGGTACGACTAACTGCCCTTATTTCCACCACGTAGTCCAGAGCCCTAAGACGCATCATTATCTCTTTTGAGCGTCTTGAAGGTCCCGTAACACAGTATATGCACAATCAACAAATTTTCACATAAGCCATATAATATGTGTGCCACTGGTCCAACGGCCCCGACTCTCAACTCGATCTGCAACTGTTTGTCGCTTAACTTGTAAACGGGTGTGAGCCCATGCCCATTGGCCTTGTGCCCACTCCAGCACTTCTAGTCTATTTTATCATGGTTCATGCTCTCGTCAGGATTGTCTACCAAAATATTTAAGCGTAGTCAACCAGTTAGGGGAGAACGACCTTGAAAAAATGGTTTTTAATTTATAAGACTAGTACCCATCAGTCCAACCGGACGTGAAGCCAAACCTACTCACTCGGTATGCAGTGACTCGTTTCTCTCAAGTTGGTTCGTCCGTATTTTCGGGGTGTTTCGCGGTTGTAGGTTGATGTGCTTCCTCTCATACCTACAACCTTTCAGGTAAGGAATATTAAGTCCCGATTTATTTTAGAATTCTTAAATTCTACCCTCATGGCAATTAACCCCCTGTTAAATACCAACATTATAAATTGTTAACTTGTAAATATTCACCAAATTCCCTTTTTGGATTTTGAAATCTAAATTTTTGCTTAATTTCTTGTAAACCCTGTCCTTTGATAATAAGAAAATCGGGAAAAAATAGGTTATTTTCAAATTGAAAACCAAGTCGGTCTACAAATCAAAACCAATAGAGAAAGGGTAAACCGAGAAATTTATGGAATCTCGAGTGGCCCGAAGACTCCCAAAAGTCATGGAAATGGACTTAAGAATGAATTGGAGATGAAAACCAAACCGGTTCAGGTGTATCGGATCCGAACCGGATTGAACCGGTTTGGATCGGTTTGAACTACTATTGAACCAGATTCTAAATTTATTTTTCTAGGAGGCTTAAATAATTCAAATTTGAGATTTGATGCCATAATTGGATAGAAAATGAATTAAAAAAATTTTAGATTTGAAAAATTCGGTCGAATTGGGGGTGAACTGGCCGGTTTAAGCTTTGAATCTAGTTCGAACCGGTCCCGTCCAGTCCGAAACAGTGTCATCTTCTTCCTTCAGATAACAACACTATTCACTCACCGGAAAATCACGTAGTGCTGACGAAGTTGAAAAGCCTCCGACCAGGGAGCTTCAGGCAATGAATGACCGCCATTAAGGCGCCAATCGGACGACCAGAAAGTCCCCAAGCTTCCTATATAAAGAGCCCCTCCTCATTTATCCTCTCCACACCTGAAAACTCCATTCTCTCTCGACTGCTCCAATTTCCAGCATAGCTCGAACCAGAGCTCCAACTTGGGCATTTTTCTAAGCCAACAAGGCGAGGTTGGGTTCTTTAGAACTGAGGAGAAGTCAGCTACATGACTGTAGTCTTTATTTGCTCTAAGAGTCACCGGAGAAGTGCCGACGTGATAGAATAGTGAAGCAACTCCGATGGACCGAAGCTGCCCTATTTCGGCCGAGCTGAAATCGGCCAATTCAAGCCCTTCTCATTCCAAACTAAGCCCTCCCAGCACCTACATAGCCCTCCTATAACCTAATTAGAGCTGAAAGGTAAGCCAATTTGGCTACACTCTATAATTTCCAACCGGTGCTAAAGAGAGAACCGACAGAACTTCGATGATGAAATTCTAACTTACTTTGACATCAATTGATGCAATTCTTGATCCTAGGAGGAACCTCAGGACACGAACTATTTGCCAAGATCAAAAGCTCAGACCATCATGCCCCTGACGATAAGCTTTCAAAGCTTTCTCTCTATAAGTACAGTTTTTTGGTGAAGCTACATTTGAGCTCATTCCGGCACTAAATCATGCGATTCAAAGTGCAATTAAATTGTATGAAGGTGTAGGAACTCTAATTTAATTTCTATTTCAATAATTAAACTCATTTGATTGATCAATGTGATGAAATCAAATTCAGCATAGTTAGAAGGTTGAAATTAGGGGGAAATTGGGGGAAATTTGGAAATTTCAAAAATTTGAGGGACTAAAGGGCAATTTCATAAAATTGAGGACCGATTGGGCATGATAAAGATGTTGGAGGACCAATTAGAAAATTTTTGGAATTTTTGGGCAAACTTACCAATTTTGTAAAGTATGGGCAAAATGGTAATTTTGGAAAAGTTAGGGGGACCAAATTGGAAATTTGGGAAATTTAACCCATTTTTGAGAATTTGAATAAATTGAGATTCCAAGATAAATTTTAAAAGTTTTGGGACTCAATTTGAGGAAAAACTAAAATTAGGGACTTAAAGTTAAAGAAAAATAAATTTAACAATCTAATTGCAAATAAAAAAAAGTTTAATTTTCTCATTAAATTGGAATGAATGAGGGCTGTTAGGCCAAAAAATATTGAACAAAAACGTTCATATCATGTAGGAACATGAAGTACCAAGAACGCCAGCTAAGACGAGTTCGAGTAAGGACAACAAGTTAGCTAAAAGGAATTTCACTGCACAATCGAGTGAGTGAGATTTTTATATCATACCCGGTTGGGATGATAAGTACCTCGAAATAAAAATCCACTACTAGTTGGTATTTTAAACATCACACCTGGGAGGAGTGATGTGAAAATCACGTGGAAAAACTACTTACTAGTTGTAAGTAGATCATACCCGGTTGGTATAATGAAACTTTCCCGAAGGAAGTGGAAAACCCGTTCATCGGTTATGAGCGGAGATGTTCTCATACTCGGTTGGTATGATAGACAGTTGAAAATATATTTTTGTCAAAAGTGCTCTCCCCTGATTGTGTGCCACTGCTTAAACGATTTGGGAGACCTTCTTGACGGGAACTCGAATAGCTCTGTTAGGCCGGAGGCCTCGGTTTTGGAACTTGGGGGCTATTATGCCTGATTTTTTGAAAATTTCGAATAGTAAGCCCTAGGCCGGTTGGCACGAGCAGTAGCTTGTAAACAAATATGATTGATATGCCATGAAAATTTAAGTAATTGAATTGTTTGGCCATGGTGCCAAGACATGACCGACATACTCAGTTAACTAGCGGCAGTGCAACATGAAAGGTCTCCGGACTGGTCAAGACAAACAGTTGCAAGTTGAGTTGAGGGTCGGGGCCGTTGGACTAGTGACACCACAGATTATATGACATCATGTGAAAATATTGATTGTGCTTGAATTGTGTTTACGAGACCTTCAAGGCGCCCAAGAGGGGTAGTGATGTGTCCTAGGGCCCTAGACGACCTGATGGATATAAGGGCAGTTAGTCATACCAGGAAGCCTTGCGAAGCTCGATATAGCTTCAAGCGCATGAGACCAGGGTGGGGTCGGGATTAGGTCTCTGTCCTCATACGAACATGGAGAATTGTTACGGGGTTGAGGGTGGGATGTCGCGAACATCCACTTATTCTCAGGGTAGAAGTGGACGTGCTTCTATATAGGTAGTTGGTAAAGTCGCTCCGACGCCACAGTGGGTTCAGTGGATGTACTGACCTGCAATTGTGTGTTTGACCTTCATGATGAAGGATGTGTGTTGGGTGATGACACATCGTGATTAATAAAAAATGGTGATAAAAACTGAAATTTGAAATGAAAGATTTTTAAAAGAAATTAAGGAGTCCGACACACTCCAAATTAAACATTCTTCCAAAAAAAAAATTTTAAACCCATTTTCTAAGTCGCTCTACTCAGCCCCTCCCTTATATCCCTTTCAGGAAATCCCATAAAACCTACCTCAATGACCACCAACTAATACGCCTGCGAGACAGGTATGATTAGTTTAAAATTTTATGCAGTTTTAATTTATGTTATTTAAGGAAAAGTGCAGGTTTAAAGGACGCCTTACTATTCACGGTTTATAAACAAGGGATAACTCTTAATAAACTGGGAGAGTGGCAGATTGATCATGGGGATTCGACCAAACTAGGTCGAGGTGTAACAGTGCCACTGCCATGTGTCAACCTCTAATTTGTCGGGGCTATCCGTGGCTCTGGCACATGTCGACCTCTGATTGGTCGATCATTTCTCAGATATCTGAGTTGGGCATTAATGTGGCACATTTGCCACGTATCTGCTTCCCATTGGTCGGTTCGACTAACTAGGCTTTTCCAACATTGACTGCTGACCGGGACACGTGTCGCTCTCCCATTGGTTGGACGTCGTTGCGGTGGATTTCCTCCCTTGATTGTTGACCGATGACATGTGTCGTGTCATGATTGGCCATCGTTACGAGGCGCTAACTATGCGCTTATCTGGCGCGTTCTGCCATGCGTCATGCACTGATTGGTTATTAACTTAGCAGTGGTCTGTTGACTAGCTGACCGATTTGTTCCAACCGGGTTTGGTGACTCGAAATTGAAAATCGTCTAATTTAGGCCTGATTCGACTGATTTTCTGAAATTTAAAAATTTAAAAATTTTTCTAAAAATTATTTTCTATCTAATAGTGGATCCAATTTCCCAAATTGATGTTTTTATACCATTTAAAAAAAAATTGAACCAGTTACATACGATTTATCCTGATTCAATACGATTCAGATTCAGTTTGGGTCGAGTTCGATCTAAACATGTCGGATTCTCACTACTCCTTCCACCCTTGGTTACTTTTCACGACTTTTAGGTATTTATTGATCGCTTAATGCGTTCCGATTTCTCAGCCGACATTATCGATTACAATTCAATTTTCTAATATATATTTCTAAATTGTATTTGTACCCGTTGTGGCTTACTATATATGAGATACGATGTAACGATGTAGCTAACATGTGTTTGTAGACTAGATAGAGTATTGGTTTTGTGATTTGAATTATAAAAAGAAAATTAAATAACATATCAAAAAGGAGATTGCACTTGGAAGGAAAGGAACACATCCTTCTTTTTCCAAGGATAACTATTATATAAGAAATATACAAAAATGCTTATGCAGTTGAATATATATGATAAAATATTAAATTTAGTGGAATGAGATATAATGATAGCATCAGCTCTTTTGTATGTTAGGGAAGAACTATACTAGTGTTATGTCTCTAATTATTAATAAATAAAAGGTATTTATCATACAAAAAAAATTAAAGTATTTATTAATTATTAATGATCCTCCTCTCATTATAAATCGACAGCAGGGAGCCCTTGTAGATAGCTAGCTGCTGCGAACGAGCTCTGGCCTGGGTAAGGTCATCCCTTTCCACCCATTCTCCTGTGTTTCTTCTCTTCTCGCCTCTGACACATCCATACTGTTCATTCTGTCATCTAGGTTCATCATTAACGTCCCACCTGCCGCAAAGTTTTAATCTTTTAACCCTTATTCTCTTCCAATATTTCGACCTTATATCTGGGTTGTTTATTTTGTTGCTTCTTGTTTAGATGCAGTGTTATTCTCGATCTGAAAGACATGGTTCAGATTTAGTTAGGATTTTATTTTTCTGTAGCCAGAATATGGGCATTAGGGTTTAGGGTTTATTGTGTTCTTGGGTACCTGCAGCCTTGGGTGGGATTCCGGTTGAGTTTCTGCGTGCTAGATGCTAGATGCCTTTTCCCCGAGCACTGGAATGCTCTTGGAGTCCATGGTTTATTTAGGTTTTATGTCAATTTTCTGGGATTTGATCGCGTCTATATAGAGTTGCTTATGTTAATGAAATTACTTAGCTAAATGTGTGTTCCGGAAAAAAATGCGACTTTAGGAGTGCAAGGACGAGGAAAGAACTCCGTACTATCCTGCAGATACTATGTTTCATCAAAACTCCATATTTATTTGGGTCACTATGTTCTTCCGGAGGGTTAGGGTTTTAACCATTTCATAATGATGATTGAGTGTCATTTTTTTCCTGGAGAAATTGGAATAATTTTTGTAATCTGTCACATGCTCACTGTGATGGCTTTATTTCCTCTCCTCCTTCATGTTTGATTGTGTGCAGGTTCTTCTGAAGCCAGGAGGCATGGCTAGGAAATTGAACCCTCTTGTCTTTTTAGATATATCCATTGATGGAGATCCTATTGAAAGAATTGTTATCGAGGTAATGATACATAGAAATAAGTACATTCCTTGTTGATTCTCATAATCTGTTGGTACATAATTAGTTAAAGAATCTTCAAGTTTATGGTTAGTTGCAGTGTGTGCAAATGCTGAAACATCTTCACTGAATTAGTCTTTTAGGTGGAGTATTGGATCATTCCCCTGTTATTCTATTCCTGTAGGGATTCTGATAGACTATTTCTTAAATATGCAGCTTTTTGCTGATATTGTTCCCAAGACAGTTGAGAATTTCCGGGCTCTATGCACAGGTATGATCTTTCTTTCCTTTGCATTTGTAAGATAGACTTAACCACTGTAATTTTTAATTCTAGCAGTTGATAATGTGTCAGACATTAAGCACTTATGTGATTCAAGTAGCCTTGTAATTGATTAGCATAATTTTGCCCTTTATAACAAAAATGGACCTGTGATTAATCTTTAAACAATAACCAAGTGTCAACATTCGAAAATTGCTAAAAAGGGTATATTTTCATTGTGAGTTCAGCACACATTTGCTGGGTTTGGATTCTTTTTCTCAATTTCCTTTTCACCCTTAAGATATATATACTGAAGTTAAAACCATTTATCAATTTCAAGATTTGTATATCATGCACAAGAAATTTGTGCTGCAAAGAGTAAATTAGAGTTTGTAAAATGGATGCATCAGATGGACCCTGTTGTTTTCTTGGTAGATGGTTTAAGACCAAAACTATTTTTTGCTTAGGTGAAAAAGGCATTGGGAGCTCTACTGCAAAGCCTTTACATTATAAGGGGACTTATTTCCATCGAGTTATAAAAGGATTTATGGCTCAGGTAAGTTCCATTCCTCATTGTGAAATTTTTAGCTGCTTCTTTGGCACATGAGAATATTTACTAATTGATGATCTTGTCATTCTAGGGTGGGGATTTCTCAAAAGGAAATGGTATGCTGTTTCAGACAAATGGTTCCTATTATTGATCACTGATCCTATGTTTGACTTCAACAATCATGCACCAACTTTGTAAGCTACAACATTAAATTGGTTTGCAGGAACTGGTGGAGAAAGTATATATGGAGGGAAATTCACTGGTAATTTTCTTTATTTGAACTTTATGCATTTGCCATATATGTTTGCCTTCTTCTTCTGATCCCTTATAAGATCCTTCATATTTCTTATAGATGAGAACTTCAAAATGTCACACGATGGACCTGGCCTACTCTCTATGGCAAATAGTGGGCCAAATACCAATGGTTCTCAGTTCTTTATTACTTTCAAGCGCACACCACATCTTGATGGGTAATAGATTCTTTAATTTTTATTATCATTATCATCATTATTATTGTTATTATCATCTCATTTATGTCGTACGAGCCTTGACTGTTTCAAGCGCACACCACACCTTGACTGTTTGATTTTGTTCTTCATGGAGTAGTTTTGATGCTTTATTTCAGGAAGCATGTTGTATTTGGAAAGGTCTTGAAAGGAATGGAAGTTGTGAAGAAAATGGAGCTAGTGGGAACAAATGATGGGAAACCTATTCGACCTGTGAAAATTGTTGATTGTGGTGAGACCTCCAAAACTACAATTCAAGCTGCCATGCAGGAGGATAAGGGTATTATTATATTTCACAGTTAACAATGTATTTCTTTTCTAAATAATTGAACTGCTTGCAATTTCATGAGCATTTGATAGAGTTTTCACTATGAAACAGAGGAGTTTTTTTTCTCTTTTTATCAGGGAAGAAAAAACGCACTTCAAAGGCATCATCTTCTGGTGATAGCTCTGAATCTAAAGGAAGAGGGCGAAGGAAAAAACCCCAAAGAGATGCAAAGAGGCAGAGGAGAAGATACTCTTCATCTGAATCGGACAGCTCTGATACTGATTCTGATACTTATTCAGAGTCGGATTCCTCATCTGACTCAGATTCAGAATCAGATTCAGATTCCTCTCTGTCTGATTCAAGTTCCTCGGATGATGAAAGACACCAAAGAAGATCAAAGAAGCGAAACAAAACTAAACCTCGAAGGAGGAAGGATGTGAGTAGACATAGAAAGCGGAGCTTGAGTAGACGGAAGAAACACAAATCTAAAAGGTTGATTGGCTTCATGTTCTTTTTATCTATTTGTTATTTATGTACTCATTATTGTATAATCTTCTGGTTTATCAGGAGTTCAGATAGTTCTACTGACTCAGATAGTGGGACTAGCAGTAGCGCCGACAGTAGTTCTGATGACAGTAGACCGACTCTCCGTGACGGTAATAACTCTAAAGGCCATTGGAAAGAAAGGATTTCAGAATCCTTGTAACCTTGTAGTTTCATAGTGTATATATATTTGTTTAGTTTGAACTTGTTATGATAGACAAATCATTTGGAATCTGTAGAGATTGGCAAGAGAACCACTCTTGTTCTCAAACATGAGAACCCTGCCAATAATCTGCCAAGTCATGATAAAGTTGGCTACAACTCAATCCATGACAAAGTGGACTTTTCGCCTGAGAATGATGTGCTTCTAAATAATGGTCAAGGCGTGAAAGCAAAGGCTGATGACAAACATACTGATATCTCCAAAAAATCCAGGTTTCTGCTCTTGCTTTCCATTTCATCCAATTAAATCTGGTAGCTTTCATGGTACACTTTATACCTAATTCATCTTTTTTTGGCTGTTATTGACATTTCTATGTTTTCCCTGCTCTTTCTCTATCACTTTCATGAAAGCAGAAAGATACACCTTTCCAAAAAATATCTAGATATCCAGATTTTCTTGTCTCACCTTTGCTTTGATATTATGTTTCCCTACTCACAGAAGCACTCGTTCTAGTCCTAGGGAAAGATTGAAGAACAGCCACAGGAGAAGTCCAGGCATAAGTCTAAGCCCAAGTCAGAATCTGAATAGAGATGGAAGTCCACGAAGAGATTCCAGTCCTAAGGATCATAGAGTTTCCTCAAGGAGTCCTCCTAAGGTATCCAAACCTTCTGCATCTAATTATGCTACTGAACCTCCTGCTGACAGTGCATCGAAGCGCATTAGAAAGGGACGTGGCTTTACTGAGCAATACTCCTTTGCACGCCGTTACCGGACACCTTCTCCTGAAGATTCTATCCGTAGACCTTATCAATATGGTGGACGGTACATACCTGACAGGAACCATGACAGGTGAGTTGGTTGATCAGTAGTATTTTCCATAATGTGAAAATTTATGGTTGTTTTTTCCTGATTGCTATTTTAAAATTGATCTCTCCTAGGCACTCAAGTTACCGGAGGTTTCCTGGGAGCCCACCTCGAAGGCACTACAGAAGCCCTCCTCGTGATAGGACACCACCAAGGTTCTCTCTCAAATCTGACATGATTGTTTATTTTATCGGTTTATTTGTCTTATAAAGGCTGCCTTGTTTTCTTTTCCGTCTTGATCAATGAATTATGCCTGATAATATTATGTAAATTGGGATCTTATAGTATCTTAGAAGAGTTACCAAAGATTCTCTCTCAACTCTGACACGGTTTATTTTATCTGTTTATCTTGATTAAAAGAACCGCCTTGTTTTCTTTTCTGTCTTTGATCATTGAATTATGTTGATGATACTATGAAGATTGGGATCTTATAATATCTTGCTATGGATAGATAACTTCCATGCTAAGCTACACATAGATCTATGACCTTCATTTGGCATAATGCCTTTTAGATTCATTTTTTCCAGATCTTTAAAGCTGGTTATTTTAATCTGATCATGCATGTTTGATTTGCATTGTCATTCCTTTGATTAGGTATTATATAGAGTTGTCTTAAGTAATACTACACAGAAATCTACTAGAAGTTAAATCTACTAGAAGTTTTTCTTCATATATTATATGTTGAGTACCCAATTTGATTAGTTAACTTTAATGCTTGTATTCTGATGAGAGTATTTTTTATTAGAGATAATTTCAAGGTAAAATTGCTTGAAGAGGTGATTAATAAAGAAAACATGTCATAAAAAGAACTGTTAGCTTGAAAAAGTGGGCAAAAGGTAGGGATGTGCAAAAAAAAAAAGAATTTTAATCTAGTATCATGACCAGAAAAATGAGAATAGGAGTGGCTTGAAAAGTCAGTGCAGTCAGTCGGAAAAAAAATATGCAAATGTTGATATGAGTTGAATACTTATTTTGAGGGTACAAGAGAAAAACTGTACCTGAAGTTAATTGAACCAAAGATATAACTATTAGGCACATGTAAATTGTAGATGTCTTATGTTGATAAACTTTCTAAAACCTTTGCTTTTTTTTGCAAATTAGTTATACTTTTATTCACATAATTTAAAAGATAGTTACAAAAGCAAGTGATCTGTTAAAGATGGATCCCTATTTCACAATGCATTTATTTTTATTCTAACCAGCACTCTTTTGCTTTATAGATACCAAAGGAGAAGAAGCAGAAGTAGAAATATTTCTCGAAGTCCAGTTGGTCACAGAGGTCGCATCAGGGACCGAAGCAGGAGCCCTAGCAAGAGCTCGCGTAGGAGCCCACGGCGTGACCTAAGCCCACTTAACAAGAATCTGCCCGGGAACTTGAAAACCCGCCTTAGCCCTCAGGCCAATGAAAAATCTCCAGTCCGAAGCACCCACAGGTCTGGATCAAGCTCCAGGTCCACTTCTGCCTCCCCCGGTGGGTCCAGGTTGAGCACGCCCCCTGCTAGAGGGCTAGTTAACTACGGAGATCTTAGCCCTGATCGGTAGATTGGAAAACTTACCAAGTGAGTATATTATATTATATGCCTGCTTTCGGGATTCTAGTATGTTGAGGAGGTTCAAGTTAAAAATTGCTAAACCTTAATCTGTTTTGAATTTTGCTGCGGATGAATTGTTGCCTCCCGTTTGTTTAAAGCCTTTTAGTGTCATCCTCAAACGTCTATGGTGTGTTGTGACAGGGAACTCTGAAGTGCTAGGTTTCAAATCTTCTGTTAAAATGGTTTTTTCCTGATTGTTGCCCGGTCTCTGTAATGTATCTTTGGGAAAGGTGGATGTTAATATTACTTTCAAAATGGGCTAAATTCTCAAATAGAATTTTGGGCAACTTTATTTGGTTGAAGTTGGATCATTAAAAAGTCAGGTAGTAAAGTATGTATTAAAATATCTTTGGTTCAATTAATTAAATGCTTAAATAATTATTTAAGAATTCTAGGGTACAGGAGAAAAACTGTACCCGAGGTTAATTTAACCAAAGTTAGATCAGGATTAAAGGTGTTCAAAAGTAGGCGCCAAAAAGTATGTGCACCGAGTCGTGAAAAGATTTTACACACGGATTAATTTCTTATCCAAATTAATTAAATCTCTGTACATATTCATATAGGTGTTTGGAAAATATATCAAATTGGTTCAAAAAGTATTAGTTTATTATTGTAATAATTGAAAATTTTGTGATAAAATAATATTTATTAAAAATATAGTTAAAATTTTTAATAAATAAATAATAAATGATGATATTGATAAAATTATAAAATATTATTATTAAATTAATTTTTATTATTTTAGATAAAATATAATGTTATATAAACATATTATTGAAATATTTATTAAGATTTTTTAGATAAAATACTATTTTATTAATTTATCAAATATTATATCATATTCATATAATAATAATATAAAAATAAATTAATTGATATAATATTATTGATTAAATTTAAATGTTAATTTTTCTTTTAAAAATATACTAATATATCTACAAATTAATTATTTAATAATTTAAATATTGTTAATTTACACTTTAAAAAATTATGTAATATAATTATAAGAGCCAAAAATCAATGAAAATTATAGTTAATGATTATAAAGTATAGTATATAATATATAAAAATTAGATTAAAGTATAATTTTGGATAAATGTTATTTTACAAATTTTAATTATTTTAATATAGTTTGTACCTCAACTTTCAATACATGGGTAATAAACTGTAGCTAATAACATGAAAATACATGGGTAATAAACTGTAGCTAATAACATGAAAAAGTTGAGAGTAATGTGTATTCCTAACTATTATTTCTTTTCCTATATTAATTTTTACAATTTTTTTTAATAATTACTTTTGTACTTATTTTTTATAAGTAAATTTGGCTTATTTTTACTGTAATTTTAATATTTATTGACGAATACATATTATTCAATCGAATTTATAATATTATCGATTAGTTAATCAACTTATAACGAATGTATTAGTAATAAAATTCTACTTTCCCTATTTTATAACGAGTGCATAACACTTTATGGTAAATTTTTAATTAATTGCTTCCCTCTATCTTTTCTCTATTTTAAATTATATAATTAAAATTCAATCAATTCAATTAATAACAAATAAGTGAACTATTTAATTAATTCTTATTATTTATTTACCAAAATTTTAGACATTTGTTCTTTACTTACGTGTAAATTACTACATGATCGGTACATGATCAATAGGGACTATTATCTGTATTAATAGAAAAAATATCATTATGCTCCATACTGCATAAATTTTTTTTATTAGTAATTTTAAATTAAATATATGGAAATTTTTAATTTCAATGATTTTCCTTTACTTGATATCACTCAATTTAGCCCATTTAGTGATCTTATTTTTATTAATAGAGTTACTATAATAACAATTTAATAGAAACGAGTTTACCTATAAATACAAAACTCGTGGTAGTATAAAATAATTAATAATATACGTGAGTGTAAAACAAATTATAAATTTTATAAGAATTTCGACTTGGAAAAAAGTAATTTTTACTATTTGAGTTTTTATGTTATTTTTTCTTTTAAAAAATAGAGAATTTTTTATTTACTTCATCAAAAAATCGGTATACGATATTTATCATTGATTTTACTATTACCTATACCTAAATTATTGCTAATTATTATTTGAGTTAATAATTATATATTTATACTTAAATATAAATAAGATTTGATTAAACTAATCTTTTGACATGAGCTAATACAATATTTACTCAACAAATTCATTATAAATAATGTACTATTGTCATATTTTTAAAGGAAAAATATAAAATTATTAGCAAAAAAATAAATATAAGACATTTGTACTGGTATAATATCTTCCAATCTTAAAATCTATTAACTCATTTTTATAAATAATTTTAATAATATTTATATAAATTATATTATTAAAATAAAGATATATAAAAAGAGATAATATTCTATTCATTTAGATGTGATATGAGTTTTGCACACGTATAATTTATGAAATAAATTTAATATTAAAATTCAATTTAAAGTTCTCCCCTTCACTCCACTTACCTATAGTATTTTAGTATATCAAATTTTAATCCATACTACTCTTCATTTACATTTTTTTTGCTGTTTAAAAAATAAAATGTCTTTTATCACTAGAAACTATTTTATTCATAAAAAAATTTTAGCTTGTTAACCAAAATTTTAGAAATTATCTTATATACGAAATTGAAAAGAATAATAGGTTAAAATTAAGATATTTTCTCCGAATTACCTAAATTTGATATAAGCCTTGTAGTAGGTTAATCTCCTTTCTAGGGAGTTTATTTATATTAATTGGAATCATCCCAAGGGCGAATTGAGGACTGGCCAAAAAACAAAGCAGAAAAGAAATGAAAGCATCATATTTCAGAAGTTCATTCTTTGGCGTGTATCATTTTAACCAAGTTTTAATGCGTATGGCACACTATCATTCTTCCCCTATACAACATTCCACCATTGGAACGGGCAGAAAGAAACTCTATCTTCCTATTTACATCGGGGAAAGAAAGGAACAATAAGGAACAACAAAATAAAAATCACAAAGCATTCTTAGCGGATGTTCACCTGCAAACCAAAGGAACATCCCTGCACTTCCTCAATAAAAAACAAACAGTCGACAACCATGTCAACCTTTCAAATGCTGTCAGAAGATCTAGTGGATCTTTCCTTTCCTGCTATCGCCCCAGCTTTGACAGCCGAACATCAAGAGAAGCTCTTCAGGCAGAGATCACACTGTTTCATCCTTTACAAGACACTGTTGTCCTCAATTACTGCCAAGCTATGTTACCTTTCTTTCACCTTTCCCTCAATCTTGAAGAACATGCCGCCATATTGGAAACCCCATATCAGGTAGCTGCGAGTTGAATCTATGGTTTCCACCCTCCAAAGAAGAAGATAAAACTCAGGAGTCAATCTCTTTTATTACCCCCAGTTGAATGAACCTCGCGTACTCTCATCAGGGATAGTCCATGACAGCAAATGCCCACCCGAGTCCCCACTCAGGAGCTGCTTCAGGTCACTCGTCATGAAGAGAGCAGTCACAGGATACTTATGAGACTTCAGGACTCTTCGCAGGACTAACCTGTATTCGGGCACCTTATCCCCTAAAGTGACAACCCCCTCCTTGTAACTACTCGAGCTCTTATCCTTAAGTTCTGCCTCAATGTCTGAGCAATGAACCATCTGCCACACCTTAACAGCACCACTCTGGTGCCCTGTGACATACCAGTTTGTGTCTTGCCAATCTGAAAATGTACTGCTAGTCACTGAGAGGATATAATCAGATGGCAGCTGAGAAGTATTGACTGCTGCTAAACAGTCTCCATTGATGCTCCATACAGCAAGTAAAATTCCTGCTGCAGTGAGAATCTCCCCAGTGAGATCATTTACATTAATTGCAGAGATAGGCGATGGAAACTCGGGCAACTGCCTAACAAAGCTTAGCGTACTGAGATCCCATAGGATCACAGTGCAGTCATCTGATCCGCTCACAATTAACATGTAGGGCTGACTCAAGTAGAGGCATGTGACCATCCCTGTGTGGGCAGAGAGGGACTTCTCCAAGGCTAGTTGCTGGGTTGTGCGAGACCCTTCCTTCCCAATTCTCCACACGCAGGCTAGGCCATCATCAGCTCCAGTAACAAGAATTTGCCCATCGAGGCTGGCACTGACGCATTGAATTTGGTTCCCACCATGGAGATTCTCATGAGTCCAAAGGAGACGATCCTGGTCATAGCTCATGAACCGTAGGCTCCGATCCGGAAAGCCCCAAGAAACATACTTGGTATAGGTCTTTGGCTTGAGTAATGTGTTTCCTCCGGCAACAAGAATTTTGTCATGGAAAGTGACAATCTGGGAAACTGATGATGTGACCTTGCGGACTTCACGAGGTATGAGATGTGCAGAATTTTTAAGTGGGTGTGGTGGTAGCTTCCTGTCAATTTTTCTCTTGACATGGGGCTTCTGGAAGAGCTGCTTAGGGGTCTGCCCAAAGTGGTTGATCTGGGCAAGGATGGAAGCTTTCATTGCAGGGTCAGTGACCAAGTCAATGTCCACGCTGCCCTCATAGGTGTAGTGGTAAAATACATTGACAGCTTCCTCAGCAGCCTAAACACAATAAACAGTCATAGTATATACCCAACACAACTAGTAAATATCAACTAGATTGAAGATGTCAAAGTCTAAAGAAAGATACAGAGAACAATCAAGTTACAGATACAAGGATTTAATGTCCAATAGCACTAAGTGAAACCCATTAGAAGGTAAGAAATCATCTGCATGCCAAAACTACAGGCCATAGCCACCCACAACAAATGCATTTGAGTCTCAGCTACTACAACTCTAGCACATTGCTAAATGATCACAAGGATATGTTAACACTGAACATGCCATCATGCTTCCTTTCATTTAAATTAACTATCTGATAGGACAAACTACAGTCTATTCAGAAAGTTATTAACATGAATGGGAAGTTTAAATTCAGCTTGATCAGATGCAAAATAACAATAACAATAATTTTTTAATTCAGACGCCTCAATGTACTAGCATGTGTAAAAATTAATTATTGCAGATCCATACCTTTCCTCTCTGTTTATATCCAAAAATTAAGTCAATCCAGTGGTGAAGGTTTTCCGAAACATAATCAGATTCAAGAGCTTCTCTGTGTTTCTTGATGAACTCCCTTGCACTTCCTTTGGCCCATGGAGGCAAGACAACATCAGTAACCTAAAAATTCAGGGTGGCAGAAGGAAATCATTTAAGAAAGTAATGCACTAAACTGGCAGCAGAATTATGTAATCTTCTCAAGGCTATACTAAGAAAATTGGCACTGACCTTCTCCCCAGACTGCTTTACTCCTAAATCTAGGTTGAATCGATTTTCTAGGAATTCAGGCATGTAGAAGAATTCTGGGATAAGTTCTTTTACATCGGAGGTATTGCCCCTCCCTGCTGCACTTAACCAAGTATCTCTTACACTGTTAAATAGACGATCAGCATGGTCAAATTGACCACCCTGTAGCTTCTGGTTCTCTGCACTGAATGGTGGAAGACGAAGCAGATAGAAAAGAACAATCCCAGCGCTTGAATAGTGAGAACCATAATGGAATTTAGGGACTTCAGGGTCATCCCAGCTCTCGTATCTGCAGCAATGAGAATATTATGTGAGGGCCTAAATAAAGGACCTTAAAAACAAGTTTTAGGATCTGAACAAATAAGCAAGCACTATAATAGAAAATTGTAATAAGGCAAAAGCAAAATTTGGTAATTGATATGCTTCAGAAATAATTTCAAGCAGGAAGACTTTGAATCTATACAACCAAAAGAGATATACCCATGTTATCACTATTGCATAGAAATACATCACAATCACATAAAGCATAGTTTTCAATCAAACACTTACAACCTGAAAAACTATACATGCATGACAACAAATGGTTCAGTGATATAAATGTATATTATAAAAAAATGACATGTACATACCTTTTCCTAAACTCATCTTCCCCCTCTGGTGTTTGGCAACCCATTGGCTTGTTAAGATTACGAAATGTCTTTGGGTCTGAAAAGTCCAGGTTTTCACTATCATAATCTGCAAGGACCCATGGGAATACTGGATATTGTGTAAGATCACTGTATCCACGGCCTGCTAAGGTGTTCAAATGCATCAAGTACTGGAAGTTGCTGATTTCTCCATTTTGCCATCTCTTGGAGAAGGATTTGGCTGTTAACTTGAAAAGCCTACCACCTTCACCCGCCTCCTGCTTTGCTGATCCCGAGATGGTAGTGTCCAACCTTAAGAAAGTTGTAACAAGTAAAACTAAGACTCTTTTCAGTTCTAAAACTAATACTAAGAGAAACAGCAAAAAAGTCATCAAAGAATAAACATAGATCCAGGAAAAACATTGCAGAGATAGAATACTGTGTAAGGCACAAGAAAAATAAGAAAGAACCATAGGGTGGGCTTGACCTAAGTAGCTCCCCTGCAAATTACTCTTTCATGCAAGAGTAGGTCACAAGAAGAGTGGTGATGTAATTTCAATATAGAAGTGAAATTTAACATGTGCCCAGAGAATATCATTTTGATATTCTCCTAAATGAAAGAAGATGCAGGGAATACAACTCAGGGATCAGAAGAAAAACATAGCACATGCTTTAGACATAAATAGAAATAAATATGAAAATGATATGCCATAACTCCAGTGCTTTTGCACAAAACCATGCACACAACTTCCTTCCCCATGATTTCGTCTAGAAAAACCAAATAACTGACAAAGGCTAATGTTAAGGAAATCATTTCAAAGCAGTTTATGTAACTGCCTAAATGCAAATAAAGCAAGGCCATCCATGTCAGAGTAAGATAGCTACATTCAAGAAGGTAATGAATAGAAAGATTATTACATGCTGTTCCGGGGAAGATTTAGCGCAACAAGGTTCCTGAACACTTCCTCCCTTTCTCTCTTGTGAAAAACAAGGAGATCATTATTTCCCTCCATACTGAATATCTCAATAGCAACTGGCCGCAACTGGTAATCTCGCTTCAAGATCTCATGAACACTATTAAGCTTCCACATACGCCAATTATGAGGGAGATTGCCACTACTACAAACCCTCTCCTTCCCCCATGCACCACCATTATAAGCCCAGGCCCTTCCACCAACCAACTTAGTGCCAGTGCTCCAAGATGATGTTGACTTTGATTGGAATTCCATACTTCCAGTAACATCCTTCTTCACTCCCAAAGCCTGATCAATGACTGAGAGTTCATCCTGACATTCCTTCTCACAGATGCACCCAGATTCATCAATGTAGAAATTTTCAATCACATACAAGCAGAGTTCACCAATGAGAAAAATCCCATCATGTTTATCGAGACCTATTACACGTTCACAATTATACTTGTACCGAATCTTCTCAAGGGGCTCCAAGTAAGGCCTAATTAGGTATTCACCACTATCATTCAATTCCTTCTCAGATTTATCCTCAGAAACTTTGGCATCATCAACTTTAATAGAAGATTGCCTAGGGGATCCGAGTTCAGACCTTCCATGGTTACTCTCTGTTACTGGGATAGATACAGCACTGGACTTACCTCCAAACTCAAGTGCCGAGTGAAGACTACTTTCATTCATGCTGCTAGCATCATTCCATGCACTCCTCGTATATCCACTATCTTTGGCCACTTCTGTAACTTCCTTCAAGAAGGAATCTTCATACACTTCCCCACTAAAATCTTCTGGTTTTTCAGAGTCCATCAGTTGGTGAAAGAACAATTCAGAATCAGAATCAGATGGGCTTGGACCACTCTCATTCTTAGATTTCACTACTTCTGCTTCTTCCAGCTCAAACTCACCATTAAGCACGTTCTGAATGCTGTCAATCCTGAGCTTGCAACGCTCAAGCTTCTTCCGCATACGGTAAGGACCCTCGATAGGACAGAGCTGCCACTCTGGATCTTTTCCATTGGATGTTTTCCGCACAGGAAGAATTCCTCGCTCATGAACAAGCTGCTGGAGGTGATTTTGCCACTCACTCTCAGCATGGAGGATCCATCCATACTTATCCTGACGAACAACTCTCAGCTCAGTGGACATTTGATCACGAACCAATTCCAGGGCATACCTTCTCTCATTTATTTGTTCCAAATGTCTGACATCAAGTTTTGAAGTTTCACGATTTCTTCTTCCCATTTCTTTCTTCCTGCGTCCCTCCATGCCTTTTATTCTCACTCCAGGAAATTTTGCTGATCCAGCAATATACTGCGCCCACATAATTGCAGCACACTGCTCCAAGACTTTGCTGACTGACGGTTCCGAACTATGAAACCATTCAAAGAAAGCAGATATGGTTCCTGTCAATAATTTATCAAAACCACCATGTAGAACATCAACATGCTGTCCCTGATTTGGTTTAGAGACCAGCATGTCCTCTAGAGATACCCTTCTATGAATTAGTAGGTATTTGATAATATCAACAGCCATGTTTTGCACATTTCTCCTCTGGTCGTGGAGGAGGGAGATTAAATTAATACAGAGACAGCAATTTAAGTCAGTGTCAACATTGCTGGGGCAGAATATTATTTGCTTATGAGCAACCAGTAACTGCAATACTGTGCTGATATTGATTCCTGAATCTTCTTCCAAAGAACTTGACAAAGACCTCCTCTTGGATTCCACAAGCATACCTAACCGAGAGAGAAGGTCATCCTCCCCCAGGGAAACTAAGAATGAAGGCAAGAAACAATACATTATCAAGCGGTTTGTGTTCTTGAGAATTGACTGTATGTATGCCTCTAGCTGTTTGCTACCCCTTGTGTATGATAGAAGCCCTTTTCCTGTGGGGACAGCTAGTTCAATACGACCATCTTTGTTTGCTAATTGGAGCATAGAAAGCAGGAATTCCAGTGTTTTTAGGATACTCGCAGGCTGAGGGAATGCACCCATGTAGACCCTATCCACAATCATCCAACATAGAGCATCCAAATTCGAAGACCACCGGGCCTTATCTAGCTTCTTATCATCCTCCTCATCATCCCTTATGAGTCTCCTCTCAAGAAATATCATAAGCCTGCTGAGACACAGGCCCTGAAACACTAATATTGATTCAGAATCAACATAGAGAGGAACATTCTCAACTATATTCTCTACAATTTGTGCGCCTTTTATCTGCTCGGTCATGAAATCAGAGAGAACTTCTGCAGTGAAATCTAAGATAGCAGTTGCTCCTGCAGAGCATGGGCCACCACCATAGCCTGAATCATCAATCTCAAGAAGAACTTTTGTGCTGATGGAGAATATTGTATTGGTTGGAGTTGAACCCTGGGAACCCAACTTAAAATCAGAAGAGGGATCATACTCACTTGCTGAGAAGGATGATGACTCCAATGAAGTAGTAGTGACAGGGGGAGTCTTAGATTCATTGCGGCTTGCACTTCCCAACCAAGAAGTAAGTGCAGCAACTGGAGAGCTAGGAGTAAGCTGAATCTTGGAGTTCGATTTTTCAGATAAGCTAGAGGATCCAAGGAGAGTCTGCAAGGCCATACTTTGATTATCAGGGGGTTGTATCTGTAATTGGTCATTCTTGACACTGTGGACACCTGAGTCATTCATGCTGGAAGTTGGTGTTGCAGGGTCTACATTTTCACGATCATATGTTTGAACAGCTGGTTCATCTTCATGCTTTGATTTGTCTTTCTGTGAATCTGATGAGAGTTTGCTCCCGCTGTTATCTTCAGAGATGTAAGTAGAAGCCACATGTATATCTTCGGAGCTGGAACTTATTTGCACTGGGGGAAAGCTTCTAATACTGATTGAGGTTTTAGCAGACTGTTCATTTTCTTGAGGCAAGCTAGAGAATGTGTTCTGTGAGCTGTTATCATCAGTATCATTCAAATTCTTCTCTTCAATTTTTAAAGAGAGCTCCCTAGCCATCTTCACTGTACATGCAGCTCTGCAATAACAAGTGAAACAGTCGGTGACGCAAGGGATATACACCAGATGATTTCCATGATCCGAGGACAATCATATGATTAAAGATTGGAAGGCATGAATGCCAAATTGTCCACAAACTGCTACATATGCCATCAATTATATAAAGTAAAAATATAGAGAAAGAAAAAAACCAGAAAGTGGTGGCTCCATATTTCCTTGAAAGTGACTCATCAGTATGCACACATTAACAATTTTTTGAAGGCTTTAACTCTCCAGAGTAAATCAAACCGACCTTTTAAATTCTGTCAAGTAGTGTCAAAAGTTTTTTTCATCATCACATATAGTTGCTACGTACCTGACACATGAAAAGTAAAGATCGACACAGCTCTCAAGAAACTCGCTCCGTCTGCAAACAGCAGAAAAGGGAGGGCACATCTTTGCCAAGTCAACCATGAATCTCAGGACAGAAGTCGCAGCCATGGGAGCTGATGCCTCGCCACCCATCAACCGAGCAGCATATGTCTTGTGCATTAGAGCCTCCCCTTGAAGGTCACCTGCTATATCCGCATTCCCCTCAAAAAGTTCTGCAATAAGCCCGGCACCAACCTGTGTGAAGTTACCAGTTTGATGGGCAGGCATCAGCTGCATACTCAGCCTGTCAAATGCTGCTTTTGCCATTGATATAACTGATTCAAGAAGGTCCACAAATTTTAGTTCTGTATAACTCCCATCACTAGGGATAAGAGCATGGAAATCAAGCATACGGACTTCAGGAAGTCTTGGATAGACCAGTTTTCCAAACATTAGACAGAACAGGATATAATATATATCAGGTGAATCATAGAAGCTTTGGAGAACCCGTGCTAAACCCTGATATCCTCCACTAATGCGGAACTTGAGAGCAAATGTGGGGGAAGAAGCAAGACAAATCCCAAGAAGAGTCATGATCCACCTCATACTGGTAGGATGTACAGCTTCATCAAGAAAGTATGTGATCAACTTGGATGACACAACCTTGTGCCATTGTTCAAGCAACTCTTCAGCCTTTATAGTGACTTGTAAATCAATAAGCATTTCCAGTAGCATGTTCCTAACTATTACATGCTTCCCCATTGTCTCTCTCACAATTTGACGATCAGCTGTCAACTCAGGTGGATCAAATGTCATGATCACAAAGGTAACCACATGTTCAAGTTCCGAAGATAAAAAGCCATCCTCCAAAATGACCCCAAGCAAGACTACCAATTTCTCCAGGACTGGTACCTCAACATCACCTCTTTGAAGAGTCACCAACAAATGTTGGACCAGATTCATTCGGCGCAGAATCGCAAGGTTATGATTTCTGTACCAATGCATGGAGACTAGATGCTCAAGAAACACCAATAAAGCAATCTGATGTGAAACTGGGGCTGTAACCCACAAAGTCCAATCCAACAAGACATGTTCAAACATGTCAGGATTACACAGGACAATGCAATTTGCATTTTCTGCAGGCATTTCAGCATTTTCTAACTCTGATATGTGGCTAAACGAGTCCTTCTGCATGGAGAAATCATCCATATCACCGTGAGAGCCAAAAGAGGATATCTCATCCCTAAACTTCGATAGGTTGAGATCCTCAAAATTTGAATTAGTCTCCTGAACAATTGCTCCAGGAGACATGCTTCTTTGGGCATGCTCCAATCTTCTAGGATGAGAAAATGAAGCTTCACATGCAGCAATCTGAAAAAAGATCTCAAGGGTTTGCATTTCAAATAAGGTCATCCTGCGCCGCAGAAAGAGAGCTAACAAATGATATCCCCTACAAGCTTGCATGTCAGTCAGATTATGAGGATTCTGAAGAAGTGCACTGGCTAATAAAGTGATGGCCATATGAAGCATGTCGCGAGTTTCAGCAGCTTCAATTAGAGCCAATATTACAGCTATGCCACCAATGGGACGAATGGTGTCACCAATCACACATTTCCCACATATGAAAATGTCTCCATGTAACCTTCCAAACCGTGGTATACCTATGCCATGAAATACAAGGCAGAACATAGTAAAACACAAATAAAATGAAGAACACTAATGAACTTTAAAATAGCTAATGCAAACATAAACTGTATAAACTAAGCCAGTAGTTAAGACAGGGTAAAGACTCTTGTCCCAACTAAATGAAGATATTAATGAACTACTCTATCACAAACTGAAAATTAGTTTAACATATGTAACGTGCTTCTTAAATTGTATGAATGATTTTACGCTGACAAAGTATATATGTGTGGCAGAAGATGCAATGGATAAGTATTTCTGGCAAAGCATACCACCAATAGGAGAAGCAGCAGCAGACATAGGATCAACAAGATTAAGCAGAGACATTGATCCTGAAGTCCGAACAGATTCTGTGCAAGTCCCATCAAATGCAAAGATAAGTTTCTTTCCTGAGAGCTGCAATGAAAGGTTTCCCAACCAGTCCAAATCCCAAACCATACCACTGCAGTCAGCCCTAGAGTCAACTTGCTTTCCACCACTATCAAGCCTTTGTGTACTTGAAGCAAGAGGCAAGTCAGTATCCAGTGAATCTAAGATTGCCATACTTCCACCACCACAAGCCTGGTTTGGTACAAATCTCAAGAGATCTGTGTCTTGGAAGAGACCTCTATAGCCTCTACCAAGAATATACATGAAACAGACACAACCAGGAGTAAGAACCTCCTCAAAGAGGTAGCATGAACGAAGTTTCCAGGTCAAATCCGAGACCCTTGAGAGAGTTGATGGTGTCCCAATCGTGACCTGCAAAGGTTTCCCAGCTGGAGAAGGAGAGTATCCCAATTTCCCGGTATGTCTAAGCTTTCCGTTGATGTACACGCAGGCAAAACTCGCCTGAAAGAGGCCAGCAAGAGCATTAGGCTTGCTATGAACGACTGCAAGGTGGTGCCACCTTCCTTCTTCCAGTTCCAAACTAGAAAAGGACAAGGAACTAGAGTTGCTTGTCGATAAGGTTAGTGTTCCATCATCCTGAAGGTAGAGCTCTGCATAGAATGTGTTTTCACTGTTTGCAGAACCCACGGAGAATATCCGAAAGATATTAGACTCATTCTGTGGAGACCCACTTCGTCTCTTGAATAGACCAGCCTTGGAGTGCTCCCCTGTTTCATTTGCCAGTGGCTTAAGGAAATTTTGGAACTGAAACCAACACACGAATGAATAGCCAGCAGCAGGAGGCCATGATCTCTCTCCTAGAGAAACCTGAATAGAAGAGTGCCCAACTTTTCTCATGTCCATCTCCACAAACGGAGCAAGTGACACATGCTCTGAAGCCATGTCTTCCAACAATATCAATCTTTCCATCATGTCAACCAGAATATGGCCCGAGTCTGCAAGCCTCATCTGAAAGATATAACGAACAATGACTCGGAGCTCAGATGCAGATAACCTGTATGACCCAAGAACTTCCACAATCTTCAAAGCATAAGACAACAAAGGAGATGAGCCCCCAATAAAGGGATGAATCATCTCCAACAAGAGTTCCACACAACCTGAGAAAATAAATATAATTATTGCACTGTTAGAAGACAAATTTTTATTTAGGAGTAATTGAGATTTTATCAATGCTTTTAGTCCGTACCTACAGAAGTTAGATTCTCTTGATTGAAGGAACTGGCACGAACAAGCTTTTCAATTAAGTTCAGTACCTCCAACTGCATTTTTGGTGTAAAGAGCAAGAGAGAGCGGATGAGAACCATGACTGCACCAGCATTGTAAACTCTTCTTTTGTCAAGGTTACACGAAGCAGAAGGTGTAACTAAGAGAAAACTATCCTGCTCATTTCCATTCGAATCAGATGGTAAAGAATTCACTGCTGTAAAGAATGGAGGCAAGACGATTTCTAGTGCAAGTTCCAGTAATAGCTGTACGATTTGCTTCTCAAAATCAACAGAGAGCAACCCCGATTCACAAAGAAGTTCGAAGAAGGTCTGCGAAGAAATGATTGGGTGCAGTTTTATCCGATTGACAGCATTGTCGCATACCCCGGCAGTCACAAGACGAAGTAAGTATGTAAAAACCTTCATGTAAATCTTCATAAAAGATTTGTCTGAAGCCCCTTCTTCATTTTGAAAATCATGAAGAACTGTTAGGAGAAGAGAAAATCCAGTAGCTTCACCAAAAACCCTCTGTGCAGAATTATTTGCTCCCAAAATTCGCCATAAAGTGCCCATTGTGTCACATTTTGCATCACTTTCCAGCCTGTATTGACTTCCTGAGACACTCGTGACCATTCCACTCTTCAGAACTTCAACAATGGCACTAAGCTCATCTGGATGAGCCTGACAGAAGCATATGATAAAACTAAATTTTAGCATATATTCATAAAATGAAAGCATTTTCAGTGTTTTCCAGGAAAAGAAAAGAAATCAGTAGCTTCTTTACAGTTCCTCTCAAAAAAAGATGTTTGGCTACATATTGGATAGGAGGCATTTGCAACTGGTAAATAGCAATCTAGAAAGCCATACTGCCATGTATAACATGTTCTTTGCAACCCATGCCCAATGCCACCCACAATAAATATATGATAAAGACATTGCATAGATCAGAACAAACAGCTTGAAGAATACTGATGCATGAGAGATAATCAGGAAAGACCAACAGAAGCAAAGATATAAGAACCACAAACCTGAGTTATATCTTCGATGATCAAGCATGATAATATTCTAAGAGTGCCCTGACGATGAGTACTCGATGCTAAAAATGGAAGAATAGTGGGCACACCATCAGCTGCTCTGAATGCTGCTTGATTACTTTCAGTCTTCTTTAGGAGGGAAACAAAACAGTCCCATGCTAGATCAATTGTAGCCTCAACCTCGAAAATAGGGAACTTCACTGAACCTGATTCCAGTATCCTTGGTGATGAGATGATAACATCCTTACCATCCAAATGATTGTTGAAGCTGCTTGAGCTTATTGTCCTTTCCAACTGATTATGATTTCCATTATGTTGTTCTGAACCCTGAAGGAACATATGCTGCTTCAGATCATCTAATAAAACTGCTAGCACACCTACTTCCCTCAACACTTTCTTGTACTGTTGGTCAAAGGACAACAACTTCACAAAAAAAGAAAGTATAGTCTGTTTTAGATCAGATGTTATTGGTTGCTGCAATAAGCAGCTCAGTGAGAGCAGCTCTTGCTCCGGGACACAATTTACAACAGTTACAGCATATTCAAGAATTTTCAAGATTATCTCTTGGAAAGATGGAGGAAATTCAGCCATATTCTGGATAAAGAGGGGCACTGTTCTAAGCTCTTGGCAAATCTTGTAGTTCTCTATGTGACTAGAGAAGATTTTAAACATCCTGTTAAGTACTTCTTCCTGCAATCCCCTGTTCCCAGCTTTGAGAAAAATCTCAAGCAGAACTTGAATTGCCTCAAGATCCTTCACTTTGTTGTTTTCCTTCTCCCATAAATCATCTGCATTTTGGTCAATGGAAGAAGTTCGACTCATATTGTACCCTGTGGTCTTGATATTAGAAGATTTTGATCCTCTACCACCAGAAGTTGTTGCCATTTTGCCAGGACCAATCTGAGCAAGATTGACAAGAACATCAAGTAATCTTGATAGAGCTGGGGAAAGATGGTGGTCTGAGGAGTTCTCTGTAATAGCCATATCAGGTCCTTCCGTAAAACTCGGAGCACAAGAATCATCAGGATCATTCTCCTTGTCAGGAAGCTTTCTATGAACGGATTGAATTCCAGTACTCCTTTGCATCGAAGAAAGAATTAATGCAAATTGAACAAGGAAAGGATAGCCATGAGCATTACGAATATCATCTCGTAGGCTAACTCCACCAGCCTCTACAAATCAGAAATTGATTCATTAGTCAGAACAAAATATATTTATAGTAGCTCCGCATATACTAAATGAAAAGTGCACTAAAAAGAAATGTTCAACTGTTTTTCATCTCATTCTACCTGGTCTGTAGGATAACTCCACACACTCCAGTAACAAGTCCACAATGCCCATAGTGTATGAAGAATCACCACTACCAGGATTGAAATCCTTAATGGCCATCAGAAGAACTTTTATCTGCACAACCAGAATCATACAACTAAGAATTAATAAGTGTA
The DNA here is from genome assembly GCA_030064435.1 of Trapa incisa. Classification (NCBI taxonomy): domain Eukaryota; kingdom Viridiplantae; phylum Streptophyta; class Magnoliopsida; order Myrtales; family Lythraceae; genus Trapa; species Trapa incisa. The sequence goes on along the minus strand of CM057770.1, from coordinate 2,152,656 downwards.
GATCTATTGTCAGTTAACATCAGCTCAAGTCCCATTAAAATGAGATAATATGCAGCTAAGAATGGAGGCACCATTTGCATGAGGAAACTGATTTAAATCATCAGATTTATCAATGAAGTAAAAATATAATATGCCAATTAAATGGTAAGAACAGAACAAATAAATAGGGTTACAAAAGAATCTGAAAGTTTTTTGCACAAGTTTGAAACATCAAATCTGAAACTTGTGTGGAGTTGGTTAGAAGAAGAGGAATAACAGCACTCACAATTTATAGGATAACTAGTAACCTTTCTTGAGAAAAACTATAGGTTGTAAGTGGTATCATAGAATAGCATACCAGATGATGTCTGTGTATATATCTAGCTGTGCTCCCATTATCATTGACAAGCAAGAGGCCCAAGATCTGGCATTTAGTTACATGACAAAAGTTGCCAGAAATAATCCATCAATGCAAAATATGACATTCCCCATACAAAGCAAATCTTCATCACCGTTTATAAACAAACGTACCTGCATTGCATGCCTATGAAGCTGCAAGCGATGAAGGACTAAACCATCCCTAAAGTTGGATAATATTGTTGTGGAACCATTTGCGACCATTTGAAACAACAGCTGTAGTGAATTGTCCTCAATTAAACTAAGAGCAGCTGAAGGATGGCTAGAAAGTGCTTTCATAATGTGCACAACACTTCCTTCAACCTGCAATAAAAACACAAATCTTGGTAGTGCATGTAGTATTTCTCTTTTTAAGCACTTCGTATCTTTCAAGCCAACAATGATAATACAAGCCTTCCTATCATCCTTCCTTGATGTGTTTTCCACATTTGAGTAGTGAAAGATGATAATTTCGTTAGTAAAAGCACCATGAAAAGTGCAACTTATATATTGAGGAACCCAAATTCAGAGACTAACACCATGCCTGAAAGCACATGGTAATCCCATCAATACAATTTACTCATCATCCTTCTCATAGGAATTCAAGGCATTTTGTACCTCAAATAGCACTTTTTCCTCCTACCCGTATTATTAAGAAATTATGTACAAATGCAGCCCTACTAATAATTTATAATGTGCATGCAACATTCTAAATTCCACTAACCACATCTCTCCTACTTACAGTAGTAAATTCTCACCAGACACATCTAGAACTTCCCATATTTATATAGATCTTAGACATTCCTGCTGCTAGTTCAGGTTTCCATTCAAGGTATCTCAAAATTCAGCCTTGAGCTATAATTGAATTTTAACATTTTTCTAATTTGTGGACATCATGCTGTCACTATTTACATATATGGTTCTATAGTATATAGCCATGATGATAAAAAAAAACTCATTTAAATATTGGTGTTCAAAGAGCCATTACATAGAAACTAGAAATTTCATATTTCAATATAAATCCTGCAACATAAAATTTTGAGGTGATCTAGACTCATCTAAGGACTATGAATCGGAATATACAACTATTAGATTTATTTATTTACATTAATTGTGCATTGCATTGAATACTTATAATAGCTATCATAGGTTTTGTATATAGACCCCTTAAACAATAAGAACGCAATTCAGCCACTTTCTATTCCCAAGTCTATGGATAATTAATTATTCCAATTACCAAACTATAAAATCCCCTGGTCTGTCAATTGCCCGTCCTTCGATAATAATAGCCCAATCATGAAGTTAAACGCCACGTTGTAACTATATATGTAAAGAAATATTTATCATTTTTCTAGGAGAGAGGAACAATGTACTAGCATGTTCTTTCCAGATCATTGCAATGGACAGTGACAGAGAAGCCAATGACAAGGAGAAAAAACTTACCTCAAGCCGCCGCACTCGTGTGAGATCCTTATCATGGTTCTGTTCAATCAGTGATGGCCCTTCACTGGTGATCACTTTCTCAGGTTCAGCTTCATATGGAATCAAGAGAGCATTGAGAATGTGAATGAGACAACAAAATATCCCAGAATCAAGGAGTGATTGCTTATCAATTGGCTGCACAATTTGAATAAGAAAGCATATCTTAGCAAAACAGTGAGTGTTTACAGTAACTCATAAATTGTAGCAAGAGAAACTAGAATCCCAAGTACAAACAACAGATACCATATTATTTCAGTAATATAATATATCAATTGCTCCAACATGAAATTAGAAAATTACTGAATATAAGATAGAAAAACTAGCCTAAGCCTGAGCCAACAATTTTTGAAAAACACAAATGTAAGAAAGAAACAAGCATACCCCTGATACAAGTATTTCCACAGCAGTTAACAAATTGGCACCAGGGCATAAACCATCCTACCAAAAAATGCGTGAAATGTGAGAGAAATGAGAATGAAAGAAACCACTTCTATTATTTGAAAATGGGGAGAATAAAACCTTAATTCTTAGTGCAAGAGTCTATTATTAGACAAACCTGTGTGACTTCTGAAAAAAACAATAGTACATGTTGTACATCCAGTGTTCTTGTTTTGCTACTGATCTTCAACTTTTCAATATCTGTAACAAATGCTCTACCCACAACAAAAGAGAAGATATGTGTCTCAACTAACCTGCATGAAAGAACAATCATAACAAGAATTTTTATGTCTTGCAATGTTTGTGGAAATATATTTTTAAGCGGATATTCGTATATAGCATTCACAAAGACAAAACACAGCTAATCTCATTAATTACAAAGAACTTCAATGTCTATCATCGTGCAATTAGAAAAGAAACTCAGGGATAAATATGGGGCCCTCCATAATCTAAAGGCAGATTTAGGCAAGAAAATGACAACTTCCTAAAGATATAAATGAACACGTATAGAAAGAAATTAACTCTCATGCATCATGATTTATATTTCTATCAGTTCAAACCAAGTTACATCAAAAAGGATATGGACCACCAAAAAATCAAAATTTCCATCTAGTTATTTTTCTTTGTCGCCACATATATAATATATACAGAAAATGTGCAAAATAATAGATTTTTCAAACAATGTAAAACAAGAACCACTGATTATAGTACCAGAAAAATATCTAAATCAACTAACAGCAGGTTACTCTTCATGTAATGTCTTCCAAAAAAATTTCAATTCAGATGAGAGAATGAGCAACAGTATTATCTACAAAATGCCAAAATATAACAAATATATATGCCATACATTGTAACTAACTGAGATACATTTGACTGCTGCTTCACTAATCTACAAAAAACATCTACAGTCAGGTTCAAGGTCTCTTCCTTCTCCTGCAGGCTCATTTAAATAAAGAAATTAGCACGATAAAAAAGCAATAAATTGTACAGAATTTTACTCTATTATCCAAGCTCTGAATTGATACATTATAAAATTGTACCTTTTCCGAGCTGGATGAACGAAACTCCTCCCAAAATCTTTTGAAGTCCACTTCCAGTTCATACTTGTCTCTGCTTTTTAGAAATGAATATCAACACAGATAAATAAAAGAGATAAAACTTAAGGACAACATAAACAAATCTAGAACAAAATTTTTGAGAAGTAACCACAGCACGAGCTTCAGATTTCCAATATCTAGAACTGAGATAAACTGATGAAACATACAACAATCAGCTTTGCAGAACTATTATCAAGCAATGTACAAAGCATATGTTGGGTGCAACAGATGCAAAAGTGCAATATTGATTATTAATAAACTCAAAAGGAAACAGGAAAAGATAAGCTGAGTGGAGAAGAGCAGTAGAATGATGAAGAGTATGCTTGTCTTTCCAAATGCTAATAAAGAAAGCATCTTCTAAAACATGAAAAAGGATATTTGTTTATTCTAAAGGGCAAAAAGAACTCATGCTGATCCTAGAAGTATCTGAAATGTCTAGTTCATTATTTAAGCTTATTACAAGCTTCTAGGAAAGTCAGAACTTCAAGAATTTCTTCATAATCATCAATTTAGATGTACCACCCTGTGAAGATGCAAATGCAGGTACAACGGACAATATAAACAAAACCTAAGTTTAATCATATTAAAATAAGAATCAGTATGGGTAATTTATCATGGAATCATATCTGGAGGTCCTCTAACATGGTTAATTTGTTCTTATTTATATTATCCTACACAAACTGTTTAATAGACTAGAAAATCTCATTTTCTGTTATTGCTAAGATTACAACACATTCAAAAGTAAAAAAATTATATGTAATGTCCAATGCTCAAAAATCCTTTCCAGCAGAGCATTTTCAGATGAATCTTCATCCATTTCACTTCAACAGAAAAATCTATTTAATAATAGACATTGAAGTACTGCAATAAGTTTCACTTCAAAAGACAAAATCTACTCAAGAATAGACGTGTATCCTTTCACAGTCATGCACATTCAACAGAACCAACAAAGATTCAGAATCATCATGATCCAACACTCCCAACCCAACCTTAATTCCAATCACGGAAAATCCCAAGAAAGATTTGTGGTAAACTATATAGCTAAAATGCCAACAGTCGAGGTGCACAAGTCACAGCTAATAATCTGAAACAGAAAGAGCGGACCTTGCAGGAGAAGGAGAAAATTCACGGCGAAGGGGTGGAACGGTAGGATCATAGCGGCTAGCCGAGCTCGGGGAAGAAGACGAAGCAGTGGAGGTCGGAGATTGAGCAAACCCTACCTTCTCCTTGATGTCCTTAAGCAATGTTACCCATTTCATTGTGATTGAAGAAATAACCCAATCACCACTACAACAACTTCCCTCTCTCCTTTCTCATCCGCCAAGAACCGCCAGATCTTTCAACCCAGAACCCCAAATCAAATCATCAAGAAAGGGAACCACAATCTCCTCGAAACAATACAGTCCCGCAAATCAAAACCACTCCTTTTATGGTAATGCTAAAAAAACAAAGTCAGAAGTCGGATCAGAATGAGAATGGCGGATCCTGGTCAAACGAGAACAGCGAGGGGCAAGATCTGCCCGTCAACTGAGTTGTTTCCTTGTCAAATCCTCCACGCCACTGATCTACCTGTAATTGCAACACTTGAGAAAACAGGCATGGAAGGCCGGAAGAAGAAAGGGGCGGACTTTTCTTTTTCGGGTGGCTTGAATTGAATTGTCGTGGAAAGAGTTTCAAAGAATATTCTAATTGATATATTGCCTGGTTTCTCCGGAAATATTTCTGCTCGGAGCCCTAGAATGCAGGAACCAGCTAAACGGGATGCCACTTCGGTTGAGAAACACAGGTGGATTGATGATGATGATGACGATGAAGAGTAACCAGAGTTCCCTCTCGTTCTCTCTCTCTCTTCTCTCTCTCTCTTGACTGTGTTGCCTGTTTTTGGACGAGGACTCCGCGCCTTCGTTCTGGTTCTAAAAGATCTCTCCCTGTCCCACTTCTTCATTAGTTTAGATTCATCCATAATCTTATCCCATTTTCCAATCTAGTCCCTTAATATTCTACTTATTTCCATATAAATCCAATGTAGATTGGAATTAGGCGCTTCCATTAGATGAGAGCATTATGGCGCCCAAATAACAGCCCAACTAGCAAATGCCATTCACAAGCGTTTATTAGGTTTTAAATTCAAACAATTGGTTCATGTGCTATTGCATATGGACCCACTCTTGCTTTAGTAGCCCTAAGATATTACAATGGATGCCCAAATACCATATCCCCACTAGAAACGGTAATAGCTAATAATATTTCAGTAACACTTCTATGATCCTGAGATCAAAAACCATATTTCCACATTTTTTTCGACCGATCAAAAATCCATATTACAATAGGTATTGAATAATATTAAATCGAATATAATTTTACATATTCAAAAAAGGCGGTCGGCCCACGGCAGAGTGTGGCGGGCCCCACCTGATAGGGGTGGTCGAAGGGGAGTCCAGCGAGAGCCCCAAGCCTCCTCACATGCTATCATGATTTTTTTTATTCTTTTAATATAATTTATTGTAAAAAATACTAACATCAATAACAATGGAAAATGAAATAAACTTTCCATATGTGTCAAGTTGGAGCACGTGAGACCTCGTCTAGTTAGTACATCATTTACCGGGTCAAATTATAATATGTGAAATGTATATATAATAACTTGTCATCCTCATCCATTGGCAGAGGTTGCCTTTTAACCCCGCATGACAGGGAAGGTCAAGTACTTTATATACTCTACCAAATCCCATTTCCATCAAATTTCATAAATAAAAAATTGAAATAATTTATTTTTTTTATTTTATATTCTTTTAAATTTATGAATTTTAATTAAATATATACCTAATATATTATTTATGACAATACTCTTTAATAATTTTCATTTAATATGTATGACTTTATACAAAAGCAATATTTCATGAGTGGTTAGCCGCAATGATGTTACCAAGTTACTCTCATATTAAAATTTTATTTTTAAAATGAGTTTAACATTATACACGAAAGATTTATTTATTTATTTATAAGAAAATAAAATATTACGTATTTACTATATATTACCAGCCTAATATTTGAACTTGTTGTTGGCAAATATCTACTATATAAATTACTCTATTTATTTGGTATGCCCGAATATGGACTAATTAGGATATGGTGGGGTCTTCTAGGCAAGGGTATTCTAATTTTAAATTTGGGAGTGTATTGAAAACAAAATAAAAGTTCAGGGGCAGATCAATGGGGCCGATTTGGATGGTAGAAATTAAATTGAAACCTCTAATCAAATTAAATACGCGTGAACCCTTTTTTCCTATGCGGCTCCTTTTTCCTAATATTTTTCTGTCCGCGCGCAGTCCACGTCAGCTGAGATCTTCTGCTTACGTTGTGCCACGTGGAGTCTCGAGATTGACGTGATTACCGCTATTCCGTTGTCTCCCTCTCCTGCCCGCCGGCTCCTACTTGCAGGTTTGCCGCTTTAGGCGGTCTTAATTAATCCATACAAAAATGGATGGCAAAGACTTTGTTCGTATTTGGCCAAAAAAATATTTTTTATATTATTGTTTTGCATAACATTTTTTTTTAATTTGAATTGACTTTTTCATATGAGTTTTTCATTTTCACACTCTTTGGTCATATTAGATAGGAACATTTCTAATTATTGTGGGAATTTTTATAATATGGTCAATTAAAAATATTTTAAATTTTTCTTCATAATTCCATTACTTTTTTTTTTGTATATTGTGATAAATTATTAATATTTTAAATGTCAAAATCTAAAGTAAAGCTCAAACATTTATAAATATTCTCAAATAAAATAATATTTTTTATTTAAATATTATCATCAGTTTTTTATAATAATTCAAATAAGGTAATCCACCATTGATTAAACATTATATATTATGTGTATAGTTTTTTTTGCGCTGAATTGTATGCGTATAATAGCAGTTATATGACAATAATTGACTAATCTTGAAAATGTTATGATATAATTAGAGCTCTATTTAAATAATAAAAATAAAATATTATTTGAGTAAAAAAATTATGATTATATTTGAAATTTTATTAAAAAATAATGGCGGAATTTAATATTTCAACCATTAAAATTTAGTGGGTCTAAAAATAAAAAATGAGTGTAAATATATATGGTTGAACTCTATTTTTATTAAAATATTATATAAATTAAATAATAAAATAACATAATTTAAGTGTTTTAAAAATTTTAAACATTAAAAATATCAACTAAAATTTAATATTCTCTTTATTATGCTTTGCATTCCTTTTGCGGGCGATGGATGGCTCATCTTCATTCATGGTGACTAGGGACAACTTTTCCCACTATCACTTTAAAATCACCCAACTTTAATTCTATTATCTAATGGGTAATTGAGCCCTATCATATGACATATAAATCATATATTGTCATAAATTATATATTAATATGTGAGAGTGACTAATTTTTAAATAAATTTCTCAAAAATCTTACCATTATTTTAAGTGATTTAGTATGATTATGTTAATTTTATTATGTGTTTATTGAGTTTAATTCTTTCTAAGATCTACTTAGTTATGATAATAATTTTAAATAGACACGAATTCGACTCGTACTGAATCAAGCAAAATCAAATTCAATCTTTGTTATAGTTGAGTCCGGGTCTAAAAAATTGAACTCGTCTCATCTTTGGGTCTAGGATCAGGACTATTAGTATAAACTTGAACTTTATTTCTTATTTCCTCATTTAATCAAAATAACATCGTTTGTGCCTAACTTAAAATAACGTTATTTTATTTACATAGAATCAAACTCAAATGAAATGACATTATTTCGAGTGAGTTACCTCTTTTAAAGGAAAAACTTTAGAATGTCTTATTCGTTTTCTTATTTAATATATAATTTTTTAAGAAGGAATGTAGTGGTCAAATGGTCACAAATCGAAGTTAAATTGACATTCGAGGTTGAACTAGGCTAAGGAATCGAAATTGATCGAGAAGTTGGTTCGAGTTGCAAAATGAGATATTGTGAAATCGATATTAAACAAGCCCCTAAATAATTTATTAATTGAGAATTAAAGATCGTGAAACACATGATTGAGAATAAGAAGAAATTGGATCGAATTGACTTATACAAAAAAATAATTTTTTTAAAGAAACTTCTTACCTGATAAAATAATGATTATTAGCTCTAAACTTAAGAAAATAAGTTGATATACTTTTAGAAAATTGAATTAGGTCAATAACTAGACAAATGGAAGGTGGGTCGACTAAGTGAATACAAAAATTAACTAAAATGATTGAAAATTTTATTGAAATTTGGTATGCACCAGTGTCGGATTGCCCGATGGACAGGGCACGTACATCACCCCCTCTATCTGACAAATGACTCGATTTTCATTGGATAACCCGAATTCTCCCCACTAACATTTGTAGTCCGAGCTATGAGAGAATTAAATACATACATGACAGTTGGATACCTAAACCGATGGTGTCTAACCATGGATTGGTGGTTCTTGAAATTAGGAAGTCGCCTATAGGGTGTGGAAGGTTACAAGCTTGTATTGGCAGTCCACTCTTACATGTTGTTGAGATAACTAGTCCATTGTTAGGACCACCTCAACTTCCGTTAATGGGAATGAAATAAGATCAGCACTCGACTGGGTTATTCCTATCGTCAAGTCAATCTTCTACTAGACTTGATACCTGGTCATTTCCTCTCCCAATGGAGAGTAAACCGAGATGGAGGGTTGGTGTCACACCCCGACCCGGTTTGGTCGGATCCTCGTGAGCAACCCGTCACTCCCCTTGGTTCAAGAGGGTTTCACCCCCTTCTAAAATGCAAGGAGTCAAACGTTCTTTTCCCCTGTTTTTCCTGTAATAGCATTATACAAAAATCAATATATTAAGAATTTACATACCTGACTTAGGGTTCAACTGTGAAGGGGTATTTAAGGTTGGTCTTCCTTTTTCCTGAAAAAGGTTAAAGGGAGGGGTGAGTGTCACGCCCCAACTCCTTATTTTCTTTTAAAAACTTTTCATTTTAAATTTCAATTTTTATCACCATTTCTTATTAATCACGTATGTCATCACCCAACACATATCTTTCATCATGAAGGTTAAACACACAATCGCAGGCCAGTATGTCCACTGAAACCACTTGTGGCGTCGGAGCAACTTTACCGACCACCTAGATAGAAGCACATTCACTTCTACCTTGAGAATGAGTGGATGTTCGTGACATTCGACCCTCAATCACGTAATAATTCTTTATGTCCGTATGAGGATAAAGACCTTATCCTGACCCCACCCCGATCTTGTGCGCTTGAAGCTACGTTGAGCTTCGCAAGGCCTCCTGGTACGACTAATTGCCCTTATATCCACCAGGTCGTCCAAGGCCCTAGGACACATCACTACCCCTTTTGGGCGTCTTGAAGGTCCCGTAAATACAATGCATGCACAATCAGTATTTTCACATCATACCATATAATTTGTGGTGTCATTGGTCCAACGGCCCCGACCCTCAACTCAACCTATAGCTGTTTGTCTTGACTAGTTCGGAGACCTATCATGTCGCACTACTGCTAAATGACTGAGTATGTCAGTCATGTCTTGGTACCATGGCCAAACAATTCAATTATTCAAGTTTTCATGGCATATAATTCATATTTGTTTACAAGTTCCTGCTCATGTCAACTGGCCTAGGGCCCACTATTCAAGATTTTCCAAAGTGGGCATAATAGCCCCCAAGTTCCAAAACCAAGGCTTCTAGCCTAATAGAGCTATTCAAGCTCTTGTCAAGAAGGTCTCCCAAATTGTTTAAGTAGTGGCACACATTCAAAGAAGAGTACTTCCGAAAAAATATATTTTCAACTGTCCATCATACCAACCAAGTATGAGGACATCTCCGCTCATAACTGATGAACGGGTTTTCTACTTCCTCCGAGTAAGTTTTCATCATACCAATCGAGCATAATCTACTTACAACCGATAAATAGTTTTTTGTGTCATTTTCTCATAACTACTCTAAGTTGTGATGTTTAAAATTACACTTAGCAGTGAGTTTTCATTTTCGAGGTACTTATCATCCCAACCAGGTATGATATAAAAATCTCATTCACCTGATCGTGCAGTGAAATTTCACTTATTCGATTTTTGTCCCTTGCGAGCTTAACCTTAGCTAGCGTTCCCAATGTCTCGTGTTCCTACACGAAATGAACATCGTTGTTCATTATCATCTAGCTTGATCACCTCATTCAGTATGAATGATTAAATTCATAATTTTTCCAATATTTGTAAATTGGTCCCTAAAGTTATTTTTCCTGTTACTTTAGGCCCCAATTGCCGATTTTTTTTTCCAAAATCGAGTCTCAAAACATTTAAAATTTCTCTTGGGACCTCAATTTACTCAATTTCATAAACAGGGGTTCAAGTTTCCCAAATTCCCAATTTGGCCCCCAAAATTTTCCAAAATTACCATTTTTTCCTTCCTCCTGAGGTTACTCCTAGGATCAAGAATTGCATCAATTGATGCCAAATTGAGTTAGAATTTCATCATCGAAATTCTGTCGGTTCTCTATTTAGCATTGGTCAGAAATTGCATAGGGGAGCCGAATTAGCTTACCTTTCTGTTCCAATTCGGTCATGGGAGAGTTGAGAAGGTGTTGGGAGAGCTTGGTTTGGCCTGAGGAGGGCTCAAATTGGCGATTTCAACTCGGCTAAAATTGAGCAGCTTTGGTCCGTCAAAGTTGCTTCACTATTCAATCACACCGACGTTTCTCCGGTGACTCTCGGAGCAAATGGAGACTACAGGCGTGTAGCTGATTTCTCCCCAGTTCTAAAGAACCTGACCACGCCTTCTTTGGCTCAGAAAAGACCCTATATCAGAGCTCTGGTTCGAGTTTCGCCGGAAAACTAAGCAACTAAGAGAGAATGGAGTTTTCAGGTGTGGAGAGGATGAATGAGTAGGGGCTCTTTATATAGGAAGCTCAAGGACTTCTTGGCCGTCCGATTGCTGCACAATTTTTTGACGAGTGAACAGTGTTGTCATCTGAAGTAAGAAGACGACATTGTTCCGAACCGGACCAAACTAGTCCAAACCGGGTTCAAAGCTTAAACCGACCAATCAAAATTTTCAAATCTAAAAATTTTTGAATTCATTTTCTATCCAATGGTAGCCTTAAATCTAAAATTTGAATTTTTTAAGCCACCTAGAAAAATAAATTTAGAATTAGGTTCAATAGTGGTTCAAAATGATCCAAACCGGTTCAATCTGATTCGGATCCGGTTCACTTGAACTGGTTTAGTTTTCATCTCCAATTCATTCTTAAGTCCATTTCCATGACTTTTGGGACTCTTTGGATCACTCGAGATCCATAAATTTCCCGGTTGACCCTTTCTCTATCGATTCGGTTTATAAACCGACTCAGTTTTCAATTTGAAAATGACTGGTTCTTTCCCCGGTTTTCTTATTATCAAAGGACGGGGTTTACAACTCTCCCCTCCTTTTAGGGGTTTTGTCCCCAAAACAGTTACATGTTAAATAATTGAGGGTAACTATCCCTCATCACACTCTCATTTTCCCATGTCTCTTCTTGCACGGGTTCGTTCTGCCACAAAACCTTGACCATAGGGATTCTCTTGTTCCTTAAATTCTCTTCCCTCTAATCGATGATTTGTACCGGTTATGTCGGATAGATCAAGTTCTCTTCCAGTTCTAATGGAGGTCGGTCCAATACATGACTAGGATTAGACTCATATTTTCGAAGCACCAAGATGTGGAATACATCATGTATTCTCTGCAGCTCAAGAAGTACTTCCAATTTATAAGCTACCGGTCCTATCCTTTGGATGATGGGATATGAACTGATATATCTTGGTTTCAACTTTCCTCTTTGCTGAAACCTAAGTATTCCCCTCCATGGGGATACTTTGAGGAATACTTGATCTCCCACCTCAAACTCTAGATCTTTCCTTCGATTCACCATATAACTCTTTTGCCTAGTTTGGTTGGATCCCCGTGAACAACCTACCGCTCTCTAGGTTCAAGAGGAGTTTCCTCCTTCTTTAACTCAAGATGAGCCAGACGTAATTTCAACATTGTTCCCTAGAAAGACATATATCAAATAAAATACAAGCTTAAGGAAAATTAAGCATACCTGACAGAGGGTAAGGCTCGATATTATTCTTTGTCATTTTTTCTTTTCCTGAAAAAAGGGATAGGAAAGAAGGGTGAGTTTCTACAACTCAGTGAATGGGTTTTTCGAAAATAAACTTTTAGGAAAAAGATTTGCATTGGAGTGTGCCAGACTCCATATTTTCTTTAAAAAATACTTTCATTTCAAATCTCTGTTTTTATCACCATTTCTTATTAATCACGGTGTGTTATCACCCAACACACATCCTTTCTCATGAAAGTCAATCACACAATCGTAGGCCAGCCTCTCCACTGAACCCCCTTGTGGCGTCGGAGCAACTTTACTAGCCACCTAGATAGAATTACGTCCACTTCTACCCTTACATCCACCAGGTCGTTCAGGGCCCTAGGACACATCACTACCCCTTTTGGGCGTCTTGAAGGTCCCGTACACACAATGTATGCACAATTAGTATTTTCATCTCATGCCTTGTAATTTGTGGTGCCACTAGTCCAACAGCCCCGACCATTAACTCAACCTGCAGCTATTTGTCTTGACTAGTCCGGAAACCTGTCATGTCACACTGCCACTAGTTGACTGAATATGTCGGTCATGTCTTGGTACAATGGCCAAACAATTCATTTCCATAAAGTTTTATGGCATATACCTTATGTTTGTTTATGAGCTCCTGCTCATGCCAATTGGCCTATGGCCCACTATTCGAGATTTTCAAAATCGGGCATATTAGCCCTCAAGTTTCAAAACCGAGGCCCCCAGCCTATAAGAGCTATTCGAGCTCCCGTTAAGAAGGTCTCCCAAATAGTATAAGTAGTGGCACATAGTGAGTGGAGAGCACTTCTGACAAAAATATGTTTTCAGCTGTCCATCATACCGACCGGGTATAATAACATCTCCGTTCATAATCGATGAACGGGTTTTCCACTTCCTTTGAGGAAGTTTTATCATATCAATCGGGTATGATCTACTTACAACCAATAAGTAGTTTTTCCACGTAATTTTCACATCACTCCTCTAAGTTGTGATGTTTAAAATACCACTAATAGTGGGTTTTCATTTCAAGGTACTTCTCATCCCCAACCAGGTATGATATAAAATCACACTCACCCGATCGTGTAGTGAAATTCCACTTAGTCGATTTCCGTCCCTAGCAAGATTAACTTTAGCTAGAGTTCTCGATGTCTCATTTTCCTACATGAAATGAACATAGGTGTTCATTATTCTTTGGCCTAATGGCCTTCATTCATTCCAAATGAAGGAGAAAACCAAACTTTCTATTTAACTACAATTAGGTCCCTAAAGTTATTTTTCTTTAACTTTGAGTCCCTAATGCTGGTTTTTCCTCAAATTGAGTTTCGAAACTTTTAAAATTTATCTTATAACCTCAATTTATTCAAATTCACAAAAGGGGTTTAATTTCCCAAACTTCCAATTTGGTCCCCCAACTTTTCCAAAATTATCATTTTGCCCTTCCTTTACAAAAATGGTAAGTTTCACCCAAAAAATTCTAAAATTCCACAATTGGCCCTCTAACATTCTTACCATGCCCAATTGGCCCTCAATTTTAAAGAATTGCATTTTGGTCCTTCGAATATTTGAAAATCCCCAATTTTCCCAAAATTTCCCCCAATTTCAACTCACTAATACAACCGAATATGATTTAATCAAATTGACCGATCAAACACCTCTAACTGTTGAAATTGAAGTTGAAATTGAGTTTCTACATGTTCATACGATTCCATAGAACTTTTAATCGTAAGTTTTAATGTCGGAACGAGCTCAAACGGAGCTTTGCCGAAAAATAGACTATAGAGAAAGAAAGCTTCGATTACTTATCGGTGAGGGCACGACGGTCTGAGCTTTCTATATGGGCAAGTAGCTCTCTTCCTAAGGTTCCTCCTAGGATTAAGAATGACATCAATTGATGATGCGAACCTCACCAATATGCTGACGACACCCTACACCAAATATGGCAACGATCCCAAGACTTTCACGACGTAAGTACGAAAAGATGGAATATACCTTGTTTATGTGAGAAACAAGGTATGGGATATGTAGACGCCACACCCAAATCCTCTAAGAAGAACTCTTAGAAATCCCCGGGTGATAAGTCTTGATTGCTTGAACGCCACAGGTAAAAACCTGATAAGTTCAAAAGCTCTTTCAAGATAGAAAGAAGACAAAATCTCACAAGATATAAATTTCAAAGTGTGTTTCGTCTCCAGTGCTATGGACTATGCCTTTTATAGGCTCAAAAAACAACCGAATGTCCCACAAAATGAGGAAAAAATCTATTATGGTTATAAGCTAACCTTATCTCATCTAGCTACCTAATATTATCCTAAGAGATTTAATATTTATAAATCTCTCCTTATTAATTAAATCTGGACCTTCTATTGGGCTCATCTTGGGATCTTCATTTGGGCTTCTATTTGAATATTCAGCAATCTCTTTAGTCAGCCCATATAAAGCTTCTTTGAATATTTTAGCCCTTGACCTTGTGATTGGGCCCTCTTGCAGACTCAAATGATTATTCATCTCATTTGGTGACGAACTGTTCAGCTCCATTGCAGGTTCGGTTGATTGGACTTGTGAATTCGCAGTCTCTTTAGTCGGATTCACATCATTCTCCCCCTCTTGAAAATGATTTGTCCTCAAATCTTCTGTTTCTTCATCACCTACATCAAAGGGCATTAAATCAGTAACATTGAAGCTTTCATTAACGCTATACTCACCAGGCAACTCTAGCTTGTAAACATTATTATTAATGCATTTTAACATTTTAAATGATCTTTCTAATCTAAGAAATTTTAATAGTTTTCTATCCTTAAACATTTCATTCCTTATATGTAAACTAACCCAAATCCCTAGATCAAAAATAGCTTTCATGAAACTCTTGTTGTAAAGATTAATATTTTCTTGAGTCTGTTGTTTTCTATCCAATGGATTAAAACCATGGATAATTTCCAATGGTAATAACATAGTCACTAAATAAATATAACAATTATAAGCAAACATAACATGTGGTAAACATGTAGTTAAAAATAGAAATTTTGTATCAAACAAAGTATTCCAAGAAAAACTAAGCAATTTAGTATTAGTGATTGTAAGCAAGCTGTACCTTCTAGATAATTTATCAGCAACTACATTTTTTATACCTTGCTTACACTTGATCACATAAGGAAATATTTTGATGAAATTCACCCACCTTGCATGACACTCATTCAGCTTGAGGGCTACTCTGCTGAACTTTTCATTATAATATGCAATTGATCTTTTTTCCTGACTTACCAAATATGGTGTTTGCCAATCTTGAATTACCTTAATTGTCTTGTCAATGGCAATCCCTTCAAAACTTATAACATATCTAGGAAATACAAGTTTACCCAAATACAATAGGCAATTCTTCAATTCGAAAAACAACTGATATTTCCTAAAAGCTTGCAAGGCAATTTTTAAACATCCTTCATGTTTATCTAAGTAATTGTTGTATATTATAATTTTATCAAAATATATGGCAACAAAGTTTTTAATAAAAGCAGGCATGATATAATTTATTAACCTCATAAAAATGTTGTATGCATTAGTCAAACTAAAAATCATAGCCAACCATTCATATAAATCATGTTTTACCTTTAATGCAGTTTTTAATCTATAATTAGCTTTCATTCGAATTTTAGAATATTCACTCTTGTGATTAAATTTTGAAAAGAAATAGTTTTCATACATCTCATCTACCATAATATTTACATGAGGAATAGATTTAAGATTAATTACCTTCATACGGTTGATGATTCGAAAATCAACACACTTTCGCCAAATTTTGTTTTTCTTAGGCATTTGCACAATACCTGAATTCATGTTATCCGGTGCATATCCTAGCTTCTTGAAATTTAGGATTTGGTGTTGAATTTGATACTTGATTTCTCGATCAGGTTGCAAACCAGGAGTTTTCTCCATAGGAATGACATTCTTGAATTCCTGCATAAGAGATATACTAATGCTCGGCAAATATCCGACAATATGGTTAGTAAAATATAAATCCTTGTACATAAGTACTGTAATGATTTGATCAGAAATTATATCTCTCTTTATCTCACTTTTTCTCTTCATAAAATTGTTTTTACTCTCTTTTCTTTGTGTTATGGCTTTTCTCTTTTCTTTTTCAACCTTGCCTTTTCTCTCTTCATCTTCAATTTTGGCTTTTCTCTCTTCTTTTTCACTGTTGCCTTTTTTTCTCTTCAATTTTGGCTTTTCTCTCTTCTTTTTCAATGCTGCCTTTTTTCTCTTCAATTTTGGCTTTTCTCTCTTCTTGTTTTTCTGCTATTTTCTTTTTATTTGCCTTTTTCCTTTTCAACTGATCCTGAAAAACTTGTTGTAAAGTAAGAGGTACAAGAGATATTGATCTATTATTCATCACGAATGAGTACCTATCTGTTAATCTATCATATGTAACGTGACAATCTAACTTCCAAGGTTCTCCCAATAAAATATGACATGCATGCATTGGTACTACATCACATAATATTTCATCCTGATATTTCCCAATAGAGAAGGACACTATCACCTGTTGGGTTACCTCGAGTTTGGGTTGATCACTCAGCCTTTGAATTTGATATGGCTTTGGATGCTTTGTTGCATGTAATGCCAACTTCTCCACAAACTCGGTGCTAGCAAAGTTAGTGCAGCTTCCTCATCTATGATAACAGAACAAACTCTATTTTTCATAGAACAACGAGTATGAAATAGATTCTCACGTTGGTTGTCCATGACGTCATCAATCCATGGCCTTTCACTTGGAGTACATTGATTGATGTAATCGTGCCTGGCACTATCACAATTAACTCGAAGATCTTCAAATTCCTCGAGTTCTTGAGTATTGAAACGCCTAGATTGAAAGCCCCAAGGTTGTTGTTCAACGGAAGTATGTTGATGTGAACGACGTCTCAGACCTTCCTCCAAGCGATCCATTCGCGTGTGAAGTGGCTCAAATCTAGATTTTACAACTTGTTTCATCATGGCTTTCCAATCTAGATTTTGAACGGGTTGAGGGAAACTGGCTTCTTTCCATGTGTTTCCTCTTTGTTGGAAATTGTAATCTTGCCAATTGTTAGAAACAAAAGAACCTCGCAACTCTTCCTCACATGTTTCTCTCAAACACTCATGTTTAACACTCAAATGACTTTTTCTTAAAGATTTAAAACACTCTTGCCCTTTTCCACTCATATGTCCTCTTTCAATCTGAATTGAACTTTAAAAACAAATCATTTTTATGAAGCAGTTCAACTTGAGGAACAATCAAGACAAATCAATAAAGGTTTTCAAAAAGTAATTCCAAAGAATTTAATTGAGAGGTATGAATAGACTCCGAAATAAGAGTAGAAATTAAATAGAGAAGAAATGAAGTAATAGACTTAGATAGGGCAAGATAAGAATGAGATATAAGATAGAATTGTGTGCCACTTTTTTTTTCTTTTGCCTTTTTTTTCACGATTTTTTTTGCTCTTTTTTTTTAGCACGAACTTTGTTTTGTTCTTTTTTTTTTAGCACGAACTTTTTTTGGCTCTTTCTTTTTTGGCACGAATTTTTCTCCTTTTTTTAACCTACTGAAGAGAAGATTAATAGAAGAATATAATAATTTTTTATAGAGAATAGAAATAGGTAGAGAAGATAAAAAAAGAACTAGATAAAAAGATGGGATGGAACTTGCCGTGCAACCGTGTGCTCTGATACCAACTGATGCGAACCTCGCCAATATGCTGACGACACCCTACACCAAATATGGCAACGATCCCAAGACTTTCACGACGCAAGTACGAAAAGATGGAATATACCTTGTTTATGTGAGAAACAAGGTATGGGATATGTAGACGCCACACCCAAATCCTCTAAGAAGAACTCTTAGAAATCCCCGGGTGATAAGTCTTGATTGCTTGAACGCCAGAGGTAAAAACCTGATAAGTTCAAAAGCTCTTTCAAGATAGAAAGAAGACAAAATCTCACAAGATATAAATTCCAAAGTGTGTTTCGTCTCCAGTGCTATGGAGTATGCCTTTTATAGGCTCAGAAAACAACCGAATGACCCACAAAATGAGGAAAAAATCTATTATGGTTATAAGCTAACCTTATCTCATCTAGCTACCTAATATTATCCTAAGAGATTTAATATTTATAAATCTCTCCTTATTAATTAAATCTGGACCTTCTATTGGGCTCATCTTGGGATCTTCATTTGGGCTTCTATTTGAATATTCAGCAATCTCTTTAGTCAGCCCATATAAAGCTTCTTTGAATATTTTAGCCCTTGACCATGTGATTGGGCCCTCTTGCAGACTCAAATGATTATTCATCTCATTTGGTGACGAACTGTTCAGCTCCATTGCAGGTTCGGTTGATTGGACTTGTGAATTCGCAGTCTCTTTAGTCGGATTCACATCAATTAATGTCGAATTGAATTATAATTCTTTCATTGAAATTCGACCAACTCTCTCTCTCTAACACTGATCAGAAATTGCAGAGGGGAGCCGAATTGTCTTACCTTTCGGTCCTAATTCGGCCGTGGGAGGGGTGAGGAAGTGTTGGAAGGGCTTAGTTTGGCCCGAGCACGACTCGAATTGGCCAATTTCAACTTGACCAAAATAGGGAAGCTTCGGTCCATCGGAGGTGCTTCACTGTTCGATCACGCCGGTGCTTATCTGACAACTCTTAGAACGAATGGATGTCACCAACATATAGCTGACTTCTCCCTGGTTCTAAAGAACCCTACCTCACCTTCTTTGGCTCAGAAATGACCCTATATCAGAGCTCTGGTTCGAGCTTCACCGAAAAACTAAGCAGCTGAGAGAGTGTGAGCTTTTCAGGTGTGGAGAGAATGAATGGAGATGGGCTCTTTATATAGGGAGCTCGGGGACTTGTCGGCTGTCTGTTTGGCACCTTTTTTACAAATATTGATGGCTTGAAACGTATTGAACGGACACGTTTCTTTTTCACTGGCATTGCTTCGATTTTTCAGCGAGTGAACAATGTTGTCATCTAAAGGAAGAAGACGACACTGTTCCGAACCAGAGTGGACCTGTACAAACCGGGTTCAAAGATTAAATCAGTCGGTTCACCCCTCATTCGACTGAGTTTTTCAAATCTAAAAATTTCTAAATTTATCTAAATTCATTTTCTATCCAATGGTAGCCTCAAATCTCAAATTTGAATTTTTTAGGCCACCTAGAAAAATGAATTTAGCATCTGGTTCACCTGAACTGGTTCGGTTTTCATCTCCTACTCATCCTAAAGTCCTGTTTCGGTTCATAATCTAGCTTGGTTTCTTAATCCAGTTCAATCTGGTTCGGGTACGGTTCACCCAAACCAGATTGGTTTCTCTCTCTCAATTTGTCCTAACTTTCCTTTCCAAGGTTTAGGAACCTCTTTGGGTCACTTGGGAGTTAAAATTCCTCCAACTTGCCTGTTCCCCAATAAGGACTTATGAACCAGTTCGGTTTTCTCACTTAATAAGACCAGTTCTTTTCTTGGTTTTCCTTAACTCTAAGGAGCAGGGTTTACATTTGGATGATGGGATATAGACTGATATATCTTGGTTTCAACTTTCCTATTTCCTGAAACCTAGGTATTCCTCTCCATGGGGATACTTTGAGTAATACTTGATTTCCCACCTGAAACTCTAGATCTTTCCTTCGATTATTTGCATAACTCTTTTGCCTGTCCCGTGCAGTCTTAAGACGACTCCTTATTAATTTTATCTTCTCCGTGGCATCCTCGATTAATTCTGCCCTTTCTAACTTCCTTTTCCCCACTTCTTCCCAAAATAGAGGGGTACGACATGGTCGTCCATAAAGGGCTTCATAGGGAGCCATCTGAATACTAGCCTGATAACTATTATTGTAAGCAAACTCCATAAGGCCCAAGTATTCTTCCCAACCTTTATTTATGGTGAGTACTCATGCTCTTAGCATATCTTCCAATGTTTGGATGGTTCGCTCAGACTGTCCATCTATTTAAGGATGAAATGTCATGCGCATGTGAAGCTTGTTTCCCATTGCACTTTGTAAGTTTGGCCAAAACCTTGAAGTAACTCTCGGATCTCTATCTAATACCATACTTGTCGAAACACCATAGAGTCTTACTATTTCCTTCATGTATAATACGACCAGTTATTCCACTATGTTTGTAACTCTTATAGGAAGGAAATGAGCTGATTTGGTCAATCTATCCACGATGACTCAAATTGCATCTCGACCTTTTCTTGTCACTAGTAGTCTCGTGACAAAGTTCATGATGATGTGCTTCCATTTCCATTTTGAAATTGGCAAGGGTTGCAACAGCCCTGATGGTTTCTGATGCTCAACCTTTATTTGCTTACAGGACAAACATCACGCTACGTATTCCGCAATGTCCCTCTTCATTCCCTTCCACCAATATCCTTATTTGAGGATGCGGTACATCTTGGTACTACCCGGATGCATTGCATACACCGAATCGTGTGCCTCTTCCAGAATTAACCTCTTCAGCTCCTTATCTTGAGGCACACATACCATACCTTTGTAGGTTAGTACTCCATCACCTCGCAAGTCGTAGTCTAGTTTCATTTCTTTGTTAACTAGGTCCAAATAAGATTGGAGTTCTTTATTTGCCTTGTGTTGAGTCTTAATATGCTCAGTTAGACTGGACCTCACCACCACATTAGCCACCAAGCATTTTTCTCACTTGTCCATCTTTAGGTCCACCTCCATCCTTCCCAATTGTTGCAAAAAGGGTAGGTAACTTATCTTTACTTGTGCTGCCTCAATTTGGTACTTGCGACTTAAGGCATCTTCTATCACATTTGGCTTTCCAGGGTGATACTTTATCATAAGGTTATAATCCTTCACCAATTCCAACCATCTCCTCTAGTGGAGATTTAACTCCTTCTGAGTTAGGAAGTATTTAAGACTCTTGTGATCTGTGTATATCCTACACTTAATCCTATAAAGGTAGTGTCGCCATATCTTTAGGGCAAACATTATTGCAGCTAATTCCAGATCATGAGTCGAGTAATTTCTTTCATGTACCTTCAGTTGTCGCGAGACATAAGCGATAACCTTCCCTTGTTGCTTGGGAGTTAAAATTCCTCCAACTTGCTCGTTCCCCAATAATGGACTTATGAACCGGTTCAGTTTTCTCACTTAGTAAGACCGACTCTTTTTTTTGGTTTTCCTTAACTCCAAGGAGCGGGGTTTAAAAATCTCCCCTCCTTTTAGGAGTTTTGTCCCCAGAACTTATTTCACATTATTCGTGTGATGGCTTAAACTTTTTATTGTTATAAAATTTTATATTCTTTCGTCCTACATTCTTCTCGATTATTTTCGTTCATCTCTTTCATCATGTAATTAAGATTCTCATCTCATTCCCATCCTTTCCTCATTCTATGAAATTTACCTTGGCCTAGAGTATGTCCTTTGAACATCTACAATCATTCTTTTTTGTTACGTCCGTCTTTCCCAAGGCACCATTTCACATCCCAGGCTTCTTTCACTTAAAATTTCAAAACTAGAATTCATGGTCATTTTTCTTACACAGATTCTAGCATTTATTGTTTTTTCATCCTATATGGAGTCATCCCTCATTCTTTGCTTATTACCCTTTATGCTTGAATTCATTATGTCTTACTCATAGACCATTCCTTGTGTAAGTTGTATTTCTCGGAGTCAGTTGGGTTTACCCGCCCCTCTTACCGTATGATGTTCTTCATGATGTTTTAACTTAACGTCCCTATGACAGTATTGGTTTCAGTACTTCTTGTCTTTTCTAAATTTCTTTATTCGTTCATTCTGCCTTCAAACCCTTAAATTCCCTGATACTTACAGACATATTAAAACTTTTGCTCTTTACTTCATTCTGCCTTCCCACTGGTGTCCTCCCCCTTTAAGATCTCTTCTCTTTCCCATTTTCATCCTTGCCTTTATTAATGTTTCTTCCAGTATTATTCATTCTGAGTTTAGTACCTTTCTTACTCATATGGAATCTGTTGATGTCATCTTCCTTTCCATAATTCACTTAGGTTGATTTATCCCCTGCTTTCTTTACAATTTCCTTTTCTTTGTACAAGATTATTTCCTTTCCATTATCTTGTTCTTGAGGAGTTATTCTCTTGCTTATTCCATTGGTTTCACTTTCTTTCCTTGGTACACCAACGTCTTCCCAAGATTCCTTTCTTTGATGAGTCTCACTTTCTCTTTCTCTCCGTATTTCCTCCTAGTTCTACCATTGAAATCCTTAAATTTCTGGAGTATCTTTTTGTCGATATTTTCACCAACTTACTCTTACTCTTTGAACCCATGAGTACCTTCGGTTGATCTTGCTTCATTTCCCCTCACTTCAATATTCATTTATTCCTTTAAGGTGGATCTCTCATCCTCATCGTGCCCAAACCTTTCGTACCTTCATATCCTTAATATTTCCCTTTTTGTCCTTGTTAGGGTGTACTCTTCCACTATTCCCTATTTGGGGTTAGACTTCGTTTACTCTTCCAAATAATTTGATCTAAATAAGTTATTTCCTTATATAGGATTCTTTTAAAGTTTCTATTTGAGTTTTCATGGCCTTCTTGTAGTAGATCATGCTTAGCCTCACAATACTCTCACTTAACCACTCGTACTTCTTACCGAGGACCTCATCATAGCCTTGGTGTTAAAACCCTCCTTCGATCAACCATTTTTTTACTTGATACTTTCTCCTTCCCCGATCCAACTTCCTATCTTCTATCCTCCTTCTGGTATCTTCCAATTTGGGATTCCGGTGTTCGATCACCCTATCTTTTGGAAAATTTCTCCTAAACTTAAGGACCTAGTACGGTTTATATACTTTTATTTTTCTTCTTTCTTTGACTCATGCTTTAACTTCCACATGTCTCTTATCCTTTGGAATTTCTAAGGAATATGTATCTTAGTTCTTTAATAGTAATTGGTTACACCTGAGACTTCTTGTTGTTGTACTTTCTCTCCATCTTTCCCTGGTAGACTCTATACTTAATTTTTTTTTTCTTTTCGATTAGCTTCTATTCTTATGGTTCCTCATGACTAGGGATAACACCAGCTTCTATTTGCTCGTTCTCTAGTGGTCGGGGTTTGTGAACCGGTTTGATTTTCTCATTCGGGTTGACCGGTTCTTTCTTCGGTTTCCTTAACTCCAAATGGCGGGGTTTACAAACTATCCCTCTCATTTCTCCTACCTAGGAAGATAGGTTGATATGGCCTTGGAAACAAACTAGTAAGATTACGGTAATGTCTACCTATACTTTCATGTTAGATCGGAAACATGGTGAGTCCATATCAGTTCATTCCTCCTTCTTAGTTATAAGCAAAAAAATGTGGATAACACTTTGACATATTGATTACATTCCAAAGATTAGAAACTTTCTCTGGAGAGTAATATCGAATGCTTTGCCTGTTTATGACAACTTGTTTCTTAGAAAGTCCATATCTTCTAACGCATGTCCCATATGTGGGGAAGTTGAAACCATACATCATTTACTAGTTAAATGTGCATGGACTAGATTAGTGTGGTTTGCAACATATGGGGTAAGAATTGAAGAATTTGTTGGATTGTCCTTAATTGAATGGATTGAATCTTGGTTATTTAATTTAAAATAGGGAAAACATGAGAGGGAAGCAATGAAGTGCATAATTGCCATAACGTATTGGGCGATATGGAAGGAACGAAATAGAACTCTATTCCTAAGACACCCACCACAAGTTGAGGAACTAGTCGGTAACATCATGAGTTCGATTGGAGAATATGCGAGCGTCAATAAGGATCAAAGTCGCACTAGAAATAAACCAAATTTGCCTACAGAAACTGAAGGAGTATGGAAGCAGCCACCAAGTGACATTGTGAAGATTAATGTGGATAGCTCATTTGATCCATTGACAAGAAATGTAAGGACAAGAATCATAATTAGGAATGAACAGGACTTTCTACTACAAGCTAGTGGCTCCTAGTTTTATTGCACACACGCATTGGAAGCCAAGGCACAAGCCGTATTGGAAAGATTAAAACTTGCACAAAAATAAGTATTACCCAAAATCATACTTGAATCTAACTCTCGTATACTAGGTGCTATACTTTAGAAGCAGGAACTAGAAGTTCCATGGTTATGTAATTTAAAATAGGGAAAAAAATAAGAGAGAAGCAATGAAGTGCAAAATTGCCACAGCGTATTGGGTGATATGGAAGGAACGAAATAGAACTCTATTCCTAGGACGCCCGCCACAAATTGAGGAACTAATCGGTAATATCATGGGTTCGATGGGAGAATATGCGAGTATCGATAAGGATCAAAGTTGCACTAGAAATGAGCCAAATTCGCCTATGGAAATTGAAGAAGTATGGAAGCGGCCACCAAGTGACACTGTGAAGATTAATGTGGATGGCTCATTTGATTCATTAACAAGAAATGTAAGGACAAGAATCGAGGCTCGTGGCTAGTGGCTAGGTTAGGAATGAATATGGCTCTCTACTGCATGCTAGTGGCTCTCGATTTTATTACACACACGTATTGGAAGCCAAGGCATGAGCCATATTGGAAAGATTAAAACTTGCACAAGAACAAGTATGACCCAAAATCATACTTGAATATGACTCTCGTATACTACGTGCTATACTTTAGAAGCAATAACTATAAGTTTTATGGATTGTCCAGCCTTATATTGATGAATCGTTGCATTACATGAGGTTTTTAGAGTGTCAAGTGGCACTAGTTAAACGATTAAACAACTCTTGTACAAATGCATTAGTATGTTTCTACAGGAAGAATAGGGGCTCAAGCGGTTTGAATACTGTTGTACCCAATAATGTTAGATCTATTATTGAGAATGAAAGAATTATTTAATTATCATCTTCTTATTGTACAAATATTGTATCCGATTTAATAAATTAATGAAATACTATTTTGTTGAGCAAAAAAAATACCAAAATACAAATTTTGGAAAAGTATCTAGGTGGGAAATTTAGAAGTTTTTGGGCATTTTGGAAAATATGACCCAAAATAGGTATAATTTTAGATATGTGAAAAGAAATAATGAGTGAGTGTTAGCTGAAACGAGTATGTGCGGGAGTTAAGCGGACTAGGTCCAAGTGGCAAAACCATAATTTTTAGAAAAATTACAGAGTAGTTTATGAGTAGCGAATAAAGGTAGAAACTGACCTCGAATGTATGCTTTGATTTATGTATAGGAATTCAATAGCAATCATGCGAGAATCACTACTCCCGATGTAAGAGAAAAATCGTTACGACAAACAAGTCTCGATCATAACGATTAGTGTAATTTTTTATTTTGCGACTGATTGAACTGATGTTGTCATTATTTACTGTTTTATGAAAAATGCTAGTATGTATACTTTGAAAAATATTTCGAAAAAATCTATAGAAAAGTTGTACGAAAGCCTTTTATCAAAATACATTAAATATCCTAGACTATTTCAAAAATAAAAGACAATGACTCGATATTTTTACAAGTAATTAAGAGTTGTATGATGTGTTGTGGCCCATGAGGTCAAATCGATAATGATGCCAATAGAAAAGATGGTCAGTTAGCAAGTTTATTTTTAACACACGATTTCTTATACTGATGACTTATTTAGTTAGTTATTGTTTGATATGCATATATCATATTGTATGCGAATATAATCAGTAGTTTAACAGATGCCTAGTTGAGGTTGTATCAACTACCAAAGGTAACTAGAAAATATAGCAAATAAAGAGGAGTGCAATTTAGATTTTTCAGTATGCAATGACCCACATAGTTATATGACTATAAAATGTGGTCACCTCGATAATCGATGTAACATTCACTTGAGTGGGTTAGTATATTGAAATATTATAATTTATTCTAATATGCATATATCCACTCACCATCCTAAACAATTGAATGATCGACATTCGGTAATGAAGCACATCTACTTTCTAATTTTCTTAATTTATTATGTGAATGTGTTTCATTTCTCATGTGTGTGTATAAAGTGTTTTAATTTAATACTTGTAATGGACATTAAGACATATCATAAAATATTCTAAAATTAGTTTATATTATAAATATGGATGATTATGTTAGGGGCATAAAATACCCTCTACATGAATACTTGTATGAGTTATGTCTTTTAACGGTATTTGATCACCTTATACGCGGCAATTGAGGATAGTGACATATTCCGTAAATGAACCCAACTCGAATTTGAGATTTGAGTAAAATGAGAATAACGAATGTGAATCGATAGATATCACTCGTTGAATTAGTATATATGTCAGTTACTCATTAACATGTTTTGTGCATGGTATGAGCCAATTACTTGTATTAATACATGAACGAGATGTTTAGTGTTGAAGCATAGTAAAAAATGACTTATTAAATTTCGTATTAGCTAATTTATATTATGGTAAAATCGAGATAATTAATGACCTAATAAACATCCTTCACACTTGTTGAGTGTTACTCAACCCCTATTTTAACAAATTTCATATATATATATATATATATATGAATGTGATGAGTCAAGGGTAGGAAACATCGGTAGAATAAGAAACTTGCTATATGGTATTTACATTTAATAGCGTGTAGTTTAAAGCAATTACTTATTTTCTAGAATTTATTTATAATCCGTCATTTACTTTAAAAATTTATTTTTATAAAAGTTCAAATTATGATAAATAGAATTTATTAATTGTTACAATCCATAATTTACTTTATAAATAATTATATTAATATGAGTATTTCGATATGTATATTTTATTGTAATGAACTACCCATTACCATATTATTATATTGGTGCTACTAACGAATTAAATTGGGGTATAACATATACAAGTTAGTTGTCAAAATATAAATATAATAAATTATGTTTGGGTTGACCAAATGTGTATATAAAATTCGCACTTGTTGTAGAGTGTAAAATTTAAAATCAAATTTACTATTATTCGTTTAAGTAGGCTCAGCTCATTTGAATTTGAAATTTAAAATAATTTTTATCTTAAAATTAATACTTTACTCAATTTAAATATATAACGTAAATGAGATATACAATTTAATATTCAACTAAATTTAAAATTTAATTTATAATAAAGGTTTAATTTTGTAAATCCGATTAAATCCAACCCAATTCAAGTAATAATCTAAGCTAAATTTAAACGAATTTATTTACAATTTTCTAGACTCAATGTCTAGGTACATAAACTATTTTATGCATACAAATATGGGTTCCACGTATCAAGAAAACTGTCATTACTATCTCTACTTATTTAAAAATATTAAAGTTCTTAATTTAATTCTAATGAGCTTCTAACTAGGGATTAATTAAAAACCCAACTTTTAAATTGCCTCAAAATTTTTAATTCAAACGGTGTAGTTTAATTTAATTCTAATGTTATTCCAGAAATAATTCAAATTGTGTGCGCGTTAATATAAGTTATCTAATTTGGATCCGGTACCGTGATTTTTATCCGACCGGATCTGTAGGGACATTTTCGTAAATGTGTGTTAAAATTTTCGAAAAATTACCAAAACTTTCTCGCTCCCGCCGGATGGAGACCGCCCTCTAATTTAACTTTTGTTCCCGCCATTGATTATTGAAAGTCCCAAAAAAATATAAATTAAAAATAACGAGAAATCGACTCATTTAAAATCTCAGCTCCTTTCATCTTCTCTTATCCTACTGAAGTTCTCTCAAGTCTCTCAATCTCTTCCTTTTTCTCATATCTTGAGGTCTGCAGGATCCTAGTTGTTCAGAAGCTATAATTTTTTTGGGACTCTTCATCTCACCTCCGTATCTCTATGCTCCTCTTTGACAATTATTGTTTGCATGCTTTAATCTAAGCATTTCGTGATTTTTTTTTTGCAGTGAAATCGGATTAAATGGCTGGCAAAGGTGGAAAAGGGTTGGTGGCTGCGAAGACGACCTCTGCTGCTAACAAGGAGAAAGACAAGAAGAAGCCCATGTCTCGTTCTTCCCGTTCTGGAATTCAGGTATGTGGAATCTGTGGAGCTTTCCTTGATTTTGACGAGACTAAAAGAAGGGGGATTTATTTTTTACTTTCCCTGTGAACTTTGCCCATATGCTTCCATTATGTTTCTTCAAACTTTTAAATTGACTTGCATGCCCCTTGATTTGTAGTTTAACTTCTAAATAGTGGGAAGCCCTTGTCTGTGTTTGGATTACTGTTTTCTTGTGTAAGGTATTCAAAAAATAGGGGTTTCTCTTCTCGTGTTTCTTCTAAAAGTCGACTTAAAGATGTGTGCATATACTAAAAGTTAATGAAGCCTAGCAAACTATCAGCTAAAAAAGAAATAATGCTCAAGCTTAGCTGATAATGCATGTGCTTGCTTTTGAAACCCTTGCAGTTCCCTGTGGGTCGTATTCATCGTCACTTGAAGGCAAGGAGTGCAGCCAATGGTAGGGTGGGTGCAACTGCTGCTGTCTATCTGGCCTCAATCCTGGAGTACCTAACTGCAGAGGTGCTTGAACTGGCTGGCAATGCAAGCAAAGACTTGAAGGTGAAGAGGATCACTCCAAGACATCTTCAACTTGCCATTAGAGGAGATGAAGAACTTGACACCCTTATCAAGGGGACCATTGCCGGTGGTGGTGTTATACCGCACATTCACAAGTCCCTCATCAACAAGACTACCAAGGAATGAAAGATGTTTATGATGTGTTGACCTTTTGAAACTAAGTTTGTTTCTCCACTTTTGCAAGGATATGCTTACATGTTAAGCAGGTTTTAATTTTTAGAACATGACTTTTCACTAATTGTAATGCCTGGTCTTATGTTACTAAGAATCTCAACGAGATGGGTTTCAAAATTCATCACCAATTCCTTGTTATCGCCTAAATCATATGTGAATCTACTATTAAAGTTCATCTTCCATCTATCATCTATCACTGTGATTGGATGACATTGGTCTTCTACCGACTCTGCTATCTTATATTAAGACAGATTCTAGGCAGTAACCTACAATAAGACAACTTTAAACGAATGTATGATTCGATGAGAATGTGAATGGTCAGCATCTTCTGGATTTTATTTTTTGAACTCTCTTTAAACGAATGAATGTATGATTCTATGAGAATGTGAATGGTCAGCATCTTCTAGACTTTATTTTTTGAACTCTTACAAAATGATGTTTGTATGTTTATTAAACCGCTTCAGGGTATCGTACATAACATTTTGCTCGAATAAATTCATATCAATCATGTTAATTCATCCATTACTTCTCTTTTAAATCAATTAAACGAACCATGTATTGTTAGCTTACTATTAACACAACTAACTCTATATTGAATTATATTAATTCACCTCTTATAAACATAGCGATAATTCGATATTAAATTTCTATCTATTCCTCGCTAGGATTTCAAATTCACAAAATAATTCTCATGTTAACGTGTGATTCGTACCTAGCTAGTCTTTGACTTTTCTTTCAAAATATTTTATAAATTCTATACTTTTTGAAATGGTCTTCCTTTCTTTCTTTTATTGTAAAAATATTGACTAGTATTGAAATGATAGCTTACTTGATAATGTAGTAGTATGAAATAAGTGAGTTTATAACTTAATAAATAAGATTATTCACGTTAGATTACTACATAGTTTAGGGTCTTATACATTACTAAATGGGTTCTATAGATATAGAATTCTCATAAATTATTATATTAGAACGCTTTCATAATTTATTAACCCTTAGTACTCACAATATATGGTTTACATATTCATGTATATCCCGTTAAAGCTCTCTCCATTTACCATATCACAAAATCATATGATTTCACAAATAACAATAAAATGACCAAGCAATGCATAAATGCAATCGGGCCTATGAGAGTATGTGAGTCTCGTGTGCACATACTCGACACCCTAAATATTCACTTTCTTATATGGATATCAACACATCCTAAGGTCAAGATGTTCTCTCAACAACTTTTGGCCATGCATTTGTACACTTATGACAGTATGTCACACCCCGACCCGGTTTACCATGTCGGACTTACAGATAACCTGTCATATTTTATCGACCTTACAACAATTGGTGCATTATCTTTGTAATCCTAATAGGGTGTAAGGTATAAAATAAAATAACTCAAATTATTTTTCAACATATTCAATTAAAAATTTTAAAAATAAATTTTATAAATCACATTGGGATCAAGTATTAAATTTAAGGTGTACATTTAGTTTTTTGATGGATTCTCCATTTTCTATGTATCGTTTATCACCTTTGTTG
The DNA here is from genome assembly GCA_030064435.1 of Trapa incisa. Taxonomy (NCBI): domain Eukaryota; kingdom Viridiplantae; phylum Streptophyta; class Magnoliopsida; order Myrtales; family Lythraceae; genus Trapa; species Trapa incisa. The sequence goes on along the minus strand of CM057770.1, from coordinate 2,121,885 downwards.
CTCGAAAGGGGTATTTGGAGTGAAATGAGTTCGACAACTCAGTGAGCGGGGTAGCTGACATCTTGACATCAAGTCCACGATTGATCACATAATTTATTTAAAATAAAATAAATTTCTATTATAAGGTTTGGTAAAACAAGATTTTACCATAACTAAGCCTTAACCTTAAAATAAATAAACTTATATATTCAAAGTTTGAATAATATTTAATCTATTAGAAATAACTAATTATTTGGTTCATTAATAACAAGTTTAAAACCTTCCTTGTATTTGAATAAGTATATCTTACTCATGTGAATATGCATAAAATGTTTCTTTTCTTTAATCTCGATAGGTTAAGATATTAACTTAACAAGTTACTACTTATTTTATCAATAAAAAATATTTCTCATGATTTTTAGTTAAATTTCTCTGGTTGTATCCAACAAGCTAAAATTGAATTTCTTCCTACCTTGAAAAATATTCATAATTTTATTCAAGGTAATATCCACATGTGTTTGTATATAAAAAACAATCATACAACATTTCTCAATAAACGAATCAAACAATTGTAGAACAAAACCTCAAAAGCTACAACTCGGTCTTTTCTACTAGTGGCTCTGAGCGACTTTACCGTCCACCCTTATAAGAGTATACAGCCTCTACCACATTAGTATTAGGCTAGAACCCTAACTAATTATCTGTGTGAGCACCATTGCCCAACCCCTAGACATTTTCGATATTCCTATCATGAGACGAGATCTCTCCCCCTTCTTTTTCGATCTCAATGTGCACGGAGCTCTTAAAACTTCTCGACATACTAGACCGTCAATACTTCCCTTATGCTCCATATGCTATCCATTAGCATTTATAACCAACACTACCACATATCGGGCGTTTCGATAGTTTTGTATCTCAACAAACACAAATCAATAGTCTCTTTGTAATACTAGCTGAACAGGCTACAACCTGGCTTTAGCTCAGTAGTTTAAACACACATTTATCAAATTGTGATCACTTTTTATCAACCTCATAACTCAACAATTATTTATGGACAATGCTCGTTTCCATTAGCATTGGGCCCACTTTCACGAGATTTTTAAAACATGGCATTGATCCCACTTTTCTTTAAAAATCATGGTATTGGGCTCACTAAAACATCATAATCCACATATATAATATATTTTCCTAAAATAATTTTTAGCTGGGTTCACAATCAAGGGGAAATATATTATGAAAATATTTTAATTGATAAGAAAATAGTAAAATATGAGTAATATCGAATCATCGGTCCAATTGGTATCGATGCGAGAAATCCCATCCAACTTTTATCTGAAAACATGTTCATCTTAGAGGGATTCTCGAGTATTTGTGCTACACTTGCATGATCGTTTATAATTTGCTCTCTTCCCTTTGTGATCCAATACTTGAATAATTTTGACGTCGGTCCGTAAATTCCGAGATTTTTCTCATACTCTGATTGCGCCTTTAGAGATATTTTCGTAATTTTGACATCAATACTTTATTTTACCCTCTTAAATATGGCATTGATGGTATTATTATAATTTTTCTCATTTTACAAGAGTATTTTGGTTATTTAAATTACCCAATGACATGCCAATAATTTTTATCAACTTTGGAAAGGCTTGGATAATTTGGCCAGGATGGTATGACTTATAATTATTTACAAGTCTTGAGGGTCATTTAGTCATTTTGTGGAATAGGGCACACCATGTAATTTCCTCCAAGTTAAGGATTTTTGGTCTTCTTCTACGTTTTGTTCAGTTTGGTAATTAACCCATGTGATGAAAGGCAGATTTGTCATTTTCCATACCCATTGCCCCTCAAGTTTGTGACTCTTAACTCTGAAAACTTCTCCCTTACCTTTGAGCTCCATTACTAGCACTCCATTCTCCTCCCCGTTCAACCATCATGGACCCTATTTTTGCTAGGCAGCATTTTTACTTAGTGTGATTTTATGGTTGGTCTTTCCACATTGCAGGTCTTCTGATGGTATTTCATAGTTCGTTGTCCTCATTCTCCAACTCCTCTTGGTTATGATCTACAACACTCGAGATTCTCTGTAAGTTTATCATTCCACCACTTACCTTTATTTAATAATTTAACCCCAATTTCATAATATCATTTTCTATTCATTTCCTCTTAATGAATTTACTATGTAAATATAAATGCAATTAATCCTATAACTTAATTACAAGGGTTTATGGTGCCTAATGCTTTAAAATAAATACATGCATTTATCCATGTTTTATATAGCTAACAGTTATCTCTTGATGTAAGGAGGTGGTCATTTACTTTGAGATATTAATTTAACTTCTTTTATGGTTAAGTTGATTATGGCTATAGTTTATCAATACTTATGAATAATGGAAGTGCACTTGTATCTCATAAAAAATTGGGTTTATTTCTTTTGAAATAGTAGGGGATTATCTTTTTAATTTAATTTATGAATCTATTTACTTATTTGTTATTTATGTATCATGGAATAAGTTTAGGAAAGTATTTCATTGATTGTTCAGTAGAATAAAGGGATATACGATTTGATTAGGTTATTAGCTTGATTCTTGGTATGTTTGGTTAAATATATTACATGTGGATGTGTAAGGAAATAGGAATGTGCTATGATAATGGTAAGGTAGCTAGTCTTCTTATCTTCTAATTATTATGGTTTGTTCTTCATTCCTCTCTATTGGCCAGGTAATTTCTTATATCATTCCCTTCAATTTCTATTACAATTGAGAGTAATCATTTCCTAAATATATAAATTTGTATTCTTTTTAGTGATTATTAGTTTGATTAGAGAGAAATTTCCTAGTTAGATTTTATTGTCACTAGAGTACTTTATAGCATCTCCTCATGTGTTCAAAGTTGATGATAAGAAATGAGGTTAGGTTTTAGATTTTCATAGAGGATAATTGAGTTCCAGCATAATAGACTTACACAATTATGTCCAAACAAACATCTAGATTAGATTTGTGTATGGCTACTATTAATTTGGGCAATAATCAGAACAATGGAGTTCCAATATGATAGACTTACGCAACTATGACCAAAGAAACATCTGGATTACATTTGTGTATGGCTATTATTAATTTTGGCAATGACAAGAACAATGGAATCTTTTCACGAAAGTAAATCATAATATCTAAGAACTATGGATGGTATGTGTGGACTTTAATGCAATACTAGAAAAACGATAGAAAATGGGTGGCATCCCAAAAGATTACATATGCATATCGAGCTTCCTTAAATTTAATTTTTAACATAAGGTTGTAGGACTATAGATTTATAGGACAGAGGTACACATGGTTCAATAATTGTGAGGAACCCTATAGAGTGTACGAACGTCTAGATAGGGGATTATGTTCAACTTCATGGAGGTTGGATTTCCCTCATATTATGATCACTCACGGGACGGGATAGATCATGATCCCATCCCTTTACTAATTGATATTGGCTAAATGGAGAGCAAGTATAAGCGAAACTTTAGATTTGAGAATAAATGGTTACAATATCCAGCATGTTGGAAGATGGTTCAACATTGTTGGGGAGGGCATGAAAACAAGGATATGTATGTGTTGCAAAGAAAATTAGCAAAGATAGCAATCAAACTGAAACGATGGAGCCACAAGGAAGTCCAAAACTCGAGCTCCAGGATCCAAAGCTTAAAGAAACTCTATAGCTTATTAGGAATAAATTAGTAGTCTAAAATCGAAAGGAGTTAACTCTTGACATGGTTAAATCGAGCATGGAGAGAGCAATAGGCGTTTTGGCAACAACACTCCTATAACAAATGGTTGGAGGAGGGAGACCACAATACAACATTTTTCCACTAGAGTGTCGTACAACACCAAGCCAAAAATAGGGTTCATCGAATCTGCATAGAGGAGGGTAATTGGATAAAAGATATGGAAGAAATAAGCATGAGTTTCTTAAACTACTATAGAACATTTTTTTAGGTTGAACCCAAATCGGACCACAAAGGCAGTATTTTGGGGTGTTCAAGGTGTAATCACAATAGAGATGAACCAAGGGTTAATGACCACAGTTACACGAGCAGTGATTGACACAACAACCTTTGAGCTAGTGGTCAAACAGATTGTAGGATCAGCTAGTGGCCAAATAGACTATTGGATCAGACGGATACAACGAAACTTCTCTTAGCAATATTTTTTTAGCACGTGACAAATGAGCAAACCATTAAATAAGATAGATATCATCATAATCCCGAAGGTATTTCTCAGTATCACCCAATTTCCCTTAGCAACTTCTCTTATAAAATCATTTCTAAAATTATTGCAAATAGACTCAAACCTATTATGAATGATATAATATCATGCTAATAGAGTGTATTTTCCCCATATCCATGTGATCTATGATAACATCGGGATAGCCCATAAATGTTTTCATTTCTTGCAACACAAAACTAGAGGAAGAGGATGTGGTGTGGTGTTCCATTAAAACCGATATGATTAAGGCATATAACAGGGTGGAGTGGGACTTCTTTTGTACCCCACTCTATAAAATGGGATTTATGAACTTATTTATTAGCTAGATTCTTGTTTATGTCCAAACAGTAAGCTATAGGTTAATATTCAATGGAAGCAAGATTGATGAACTATGTCCTATTCGTGACATCAGAGAGGGAGACCCCTTATCCATTTACCTTTTTATACTTATAGCTGATGCGTTATCTAGATTAATAAGTGATGTATTTTATAGGAAAGAGTTAGTGCATCTTAAAATGAATAAGAGATACTCAAACATATCTCATTTATTTTTTTTCTAATGATGCTCTATTCTTCAAAGAAGCTACTACTTAAAACATATACAAGCTAAAACAACTCATAAAACTGTATTGAAATGATTCTAGACAAAAAGTAAGCTATGAAATCGAGTATCTTCTTTAGTGTCAATGCAAGAACTAAAGTACAAGATGTAATAAGAGGCATAAACTAGAGCTCCAACAAGGGCCTTTCTTGCAACCTCAGAAGCCGAATTTGGGTTCCCTACAACCGGGAAGAAGTCTTCTACCTTGCTCCAACCTCCTTCCAGCTCGAGTATCACCGGAGAAGCGTCGACGAGCTCATAGAATGAACTTGCTCCCCGACTGTCTGCAACCAGAATCAGTCGAGCTGCATTCAAGCCTCCCTGGAGCAACCATGGCTAAACCAAGCACCCTCGACCTCCCCTGAGCCACCTTGGTAAGTTCCCTCCTCCGCCATTCATCGAAATTTACTATTCACAGTGTATTCTTCTCAAGAAACAAACTTAGAAATTCACACTACTCATGCCATCAAGGTTTAATCCAGGAAGGATCCCCACGAAGAGAGAAATCTAGTGGGAATGAAAGTTTCGATCCTCGACTTCTCACCGGTGAGTAATCGAAACTTTCTCTCTCCGTAATTGTTTTCTAGCGAAGCTCCATTCAAGCTCATTTTTACGCCAAAATGGGTGTTTTGAAGCTTGAAATAAACCAAGAGACATTGGGGAGATGATTAGTACCAATTAGGACTCAATTGGAAGAAATTCAGATCGAACTGATGAAGTTCAAGTTTAAGGATCAAATTGTAATTTTTGGAAAGTTTGGGGACATAATTGTAATTTTGAAAAATGGGAATTCTCGGTAATTAAAGGAATTATGGTGTCCCATATGGAAATTTAAGGAAATCAAGGGTCCTAATTAAAGATTTGATCATTTTAGGGACGTAATTGGAAATAAGGTACACTTAGAGACTAAAATATAATTAAGGACAATTGCAGGTGTTAAGTGTAAATACATTATTGTGTGGGATTTGGTTACCTTTTTCTGTTGAAATGAATTGTCACACCTTGATCCGGTTTCCTTGGTCGAACCTGCAGACAACCGCCGCATCCTCCCGGTCTTACAATGATGGGCGCCTCATCATCGTAAAACCGATAGGGTGCAAAACTCAAAACAAAATATCTCAAATTATTTTTCAAATTAATAAATTAAATCTTTGGAAAGTAAATTTTAAAAACCATATACCATGATCATATACTGAAAGTAAAATATACCTTGGGTTTAGATTTGACTTTTCCCATCAACATGTGTCCATCTTCACCATTTTTACCTAAAAGGGGTAATCAGAAGGGAATAAGTTCGACAACTCAGTGAGAGGGCTTTGCTGACATCGTTACTTCATGTTCACGATTCAGCTAATACTCTAAATAGGGTTTCGGGAAGTTTTAGGTAAAACATATGTCACCATGGGTAAGCTTGTGGAGATATTAAAGAATTGACTTGTATTTGACAAGTTTGAAATACATTTATCAGTTGGGATTCCACTTAACAACCCACCACTTGTTAGTTATTAAACATCATTTCACCTTACATTTCAAGTTTAACACACACAATCATACGCCATTTATCATCAAAGAGATCATACATTAGCAGAACGGTCATCGATCATGCCACTTGTGGACGGGAGCGCATTTACCGTCCACCTTGATAGAGGTGTACTGCATCTACCAGTAATTTGAGTGGACATTAATAGTCTAACACATCAAACCCCAATTCCTTCACCATGTCCGCTCAATGGGACGAGACCTCATTTCCCTTACTGTCTCGGTCTTCATGCATAGGAAGCTACTCGACTTCATGACCTACTGAACGACGAACCGTCCTTATGCACCCTAAGTCGTCCAACAGTCCTTGGACTCAATCACTATCTCATGCCAGGTGTCCTGATGGCCCGAACATCACAGTGCATGCACAATCAACAATCTTTTTGTATTATAGCCTTTATTTTTTGTCCTCTAGCACAACGTTCTGTCGGTTTGGCTTCGGCCCACGTGTACTAGCCCAACATGTTCGATGACCTAGCTTTAGCAGAGCAGCGATTCGGCCCAATAAGCTCGACAACTCAGCTTGGCTCAATGGATATCATGCAACGTTCTCATTATTCAGGCCTTTTAGCATCATATATCACATATCCATTCTTGGTGGGTCCATGCCCGTATCCATCGGCCTTGGGCCCACTTTAACGAGATTTCCAAAATATGGCATTAGGCCCACTTCTTTTTAAAAATCTTGGCATTGGGCCCATTGGAACATTATAATCCCATACATAATATATTCCCCCAAAATCATATTTTTAGCTTGGTTCACAAAGTTAAGGGTGAATATATTCTCAAAACGTTTTACTTAATAAAAGATAGAAAATTTCGAGTACTATTGTATCATCAGTCCAATCTGTACCGATATTAGAAATCTCACTCACCTTTTATCCGAGAACATGTTCATCTCGTAGTGATTCCTGAGTGCACGTGTTTCCTCCTGTACTATCGTGTGTGAATGTTCTCCCTTCTACTCTCATCGGTCCTTTGGTAAATTTGGGGTCCGTCGGACAGAAATCCACTGAATTCCCGATCTTAGGGGCATTTCGGTAATTTCTCCTCTATCTTATTTTGCAACCAAACATGCCCTTAATCTCTCATGTCCAATTTGTCCAATTTGTCCAAATATACACTTAATAACAGTCTCATAATTTCAGACACCTAGTGAGGGTAATTTGGTCATTTACATGAGAGGGACAATCTCATAATTTAAACTCATGTGTAGGGATCCTTTAGTTGAACAATGGGTTTAGGAAACCCCGCACAATCAAGCCCAAAAGTCATCTCGTAACTGAAGTGTGAGATATCTACCTCATTATTTGCTTCAATTTAATTTATTCATTTCTCTGGTGTCGTCTCATGTTTAATCCTTTTGGAAGTAGTTGGTTTCAACATTTCCCAGTGTACTTAACCTACCCGCAAAGAAGCTCTCTTTACCATCTAAACCAATTATTTTTTTATAAGCCATGATAATATATATTATATATATATATCTTGTGAGCCCCTCTAAAATGCATAAGTCTAAATCTCTTTCATGTATAATAGAGAGTGATTTCTCAATGTGGTTTCATTTAAAATAGCTAGAGAGGGACTGTTCCATGTCACTAGATCAGATCTAATTATTCTGCATATACCATTAGACCTAATCCTGCATATAGAATAGCGAGAGAGACTGTTCCATGTCACTAGATCAGATCTAATCCCGCATATACCAATAGATCTAATCCCGCATATACCAATAGACCTAATCCTGCATATACTATTTAATTTAGTAAGCTCTCAACTTCTTCAAAGTAGTCCTTCCCTCGGGATTGATCGAACATGGCCCTGGCAGAAGTCATGTCTCCCGCCTTTGCATATTCATCAACCATAGCTGTGAAAAGAAACTACATTTCTGATAGGCATTTTATCATACGGACTCCTTGCAGCCTTCAAATCACTCACCCTCATAAATCCACTGATCATGGCATTCCAGGATGTTGGATTCTTCACAGAGGCATTTCATCGAAAAGGCCCTTCCCCTCACCATGTCACTGACGCTCACGTACCCAACAACCATAGCTGTCTACGAGACTACGTTTCTCTCGTACATTTGATCGAACACCTTTCGGGCGGGTTCGATCTCCTTGAACTTACCATACATGTCGACAAGCTCGTGCCCACGAACACGTCCCTATCGAGACAACACTTCACTGTCATACTGTGCACGGCCACCCCTTCTCAGTACCGCAGTTCTCGCACGATTTGATCAAGAGGGTAGGAGTGGCGGGCAGGCACCCTGCCCTCTCATGCGGGAGAAGACGGAGTGTCAGCATAGGAGAGATTTTCGGAGGGAATGACACTCTTAATATTTGTAAAATTAGAGAAAATTTTAGGGTTTTATCTGAGTATGTATGCATAGGAAGGTCCGGGCTAGCCTTATTATTTATTTATATTTATTTGAAAATTTAAAATAGAATTTATCAAGAGAGTTGTATAACTTATCTCTTCCATTTTTTTTTCTTTTCAGTAGAAAAATACTTAAACTCGTATTAAGGCATTACTTGTCATATAATTGATCTAACTTTTTTATTTAAACTAGTTTTAATAATGTTATTATAGGGAAACTAATGATAGATGAATTATGCGTAATTTTTAAGAGTATCATTTTATACTGGGAAAAATAGCAATTGTTCATGGATATTCAACATTACAAAAACTCTAATTCTAATACAATCACTCATTGATACTAAAAATATCAAAACTTAATTAAATATTTTTTAATACCTTTTATTTAATTTTGTTATTATGAATTCAAAACTCTCTTTTAATTTATCTTAGAAGTGCATACAACATCATTTTTAATATTCATGTTTTACAAGCAAATAAATAATTTAAATTTCACTTCATTATAATTATTGTATCATTACTAAATTATTTTGTGAGTGGTGCTTCCAAAACATTTTCCCTTATGGGTTTGGATTTTTTAGGGTGTTTTAGTTATAATATAACCAAATTTTATATTTTTTATATTTTTTAAAAGAGATGTATTTTAAATAGATGATTCAATTAGTTATTGAGATTTATTATACCATGATGTTCACGAGTTAATTTTAGCATGCTCATGAGGTCATACCCTTAGTAAACATCTAATATGATTAGATTAATTATCAAGCAATTAATGTAAATATGGTATTGTCCATATCCAATCATGCCCTGATATTTGTGAAAATAATTTTGAAAATACTTCAAAAATATGATCTAGTCTAAAAGTTGATCTTTTCCCATATTAAGTAATACAAATTAAATATTGGGTTGAATGATTAAAACTTGAACAATCCATTGCGCACAAATGTAGACAAGAGGAGATTTTGCATATCTTGCTTTGACTAGGATCTAAGTTAACCTATAGGTTGCGTGTGGATGTGCCGGAAACTATTGGATGGACTAACGAGAGGTTGCAGAAGGTTGGTATGAGGCTATGGAGGTTGGTGAAGTTAAATGATTTATTATTTTTCTTCCATGAGGTCCACAAAATACATTATAGTTGGCGGGGGTGGGAGACATACTCACGGTTGTATCTGGTTGTATGACCAAAGAAAGTGACAATTCTATCAAATCTCTGACTTGGCTTTTATTTCCTGGTAATTCACAGGTTAAGTGGATCCACATGCAGAACCTGGAAGTCTATGCCTCAGCTTAGCACTCGAAGTTTGTCCCATCACCCAACCTAGTTTCCAGGTTGGCATTGTTTGATTGAGGCTTCCCTGTCCACCTTAAAGACTACATGCAACTCTCCAAAACAAGCCTATCAATGCTCAAATAGCAATTGACAGTACACTGATTATCTGGATTTTGTTTTTTTTAGTGCTTTTCCACTGCAAATGGAAAGTCAAATACGCAGAGAAACTTTGTTATAGAGATGTGTAAGAATTGATACAAGAGGAAGAAGAAGAAGAAAGGGTTGGAGCAAGTGCAATAATCCTGACATCTCTGAACAAGTAATCGATCGAGCATAAAAAGCCCATGATCAATTGATGGTGGGATGGAAGCCTCCTACTCTATCAAAAATCACTTGGGGAAGATGAGAGGCCACCTACCTAAATTTGGAAGAGCTGATCAATGATGGCCAAGGACAAGAACAAGCCACACACCTCCTCCGAAAATGTCATTTAATGTTGTCATTGCCAATGATATTCCTTCAACTAAGAGCTTATTTAATTCACTTTTTATCTCATTAAATTTCATATATTAATTGCTCTATTATTTTTATTATCCCCTACCATATTAACTAGTTAGGGCAAATTACTCATTTGCAATAATTTCTCGGTACGGAAACTCATATTCGGATTTAATTTTATTATTAGTATTAAAGAACAAAATAAGTGCAGATATATAATATATAAAATATTGTTGTAATATTTTATTTAATATTTATAAAATTTTATGGATTTATATAATATTAATAAAATATTTAGATAAATAGATACAATTCATTTATTGTTAATTTAGTATAATTATAACTTGATAATTATTATTAGGATTTCTATCTCTCACTTATATTTTTTTTATTAATTCAAGTCGGTACTTTTACCTTGTGTGTGCTTATTTATTGTGGCTAACTTAGTATTATAACTTGATGATGACCCTAAGTACTTGTTTATCTTGACTTTTGATGTATTTTATTAATTTCAGTTGGTATGTGTCTACTATAGCTTCAATTTAATTTATTGTATATTAGGTATTATCAATTAAATTAAAATTTATACAAAATGGAGACGAGTGTATCATGAGTCGATTGGTTTCACATAAAAATTAGAATAGTTGGAGAATATTATAATTTGAATTAGATAGGATATTTAAATAATTCAGTGTAGATTAAATTTTGGAAGGTAGGAATTAATATAAAAATAGGTTTAAAATTTTTAAAGGTTTGTATTTTAATATTTTATTTTTTTAGGTTATATCAAATTTGTAATCCAAAACGGTAGAACTGTGATCGGATCATATTAGATTATTTGACATCCTTAAATTATTAATTTTATATTATAATAAAAAAAATAATAAGTATATGGTGATATAAAATTAGTAAAGGTGGCTAGTTAGAATCTTGTACTCTCAAAATAATTTTTTTAATTTCTTCAAATTATTTAAAACTCATCAAATTTCTGTAGTGCAAATCTTATTGATTGATTGATAGTATGGAAAAGTAATGTATTATAGTAATATAATATAATAATATTTAATACTTCTCCTCTCATAGCTTTGCCTTAAACCCACAATAATGGTAGGGTTGAAATTTGATAAGCTTGTTTAGGGTCAATTTGGTGAGGAAGAATAGGAGTTTTAGAGCTAATCAATGGCATTATCATGGCTTCTTTATTTTCAAGTATTTCTTAGTCTACTACTTTCCTCTTTCAATTATTGGGTGTGGGGTAAGTTTAGAACTTCCTTCACAAAGATTGATCAGCTCAGATTATACAATTACAGGGAACCAAACACAGCATGGCATTAGAGCAGTTTAAGGGTAGAGCTTTGATCATATAAAAAACTGAAGGGGAGAAAAAAATAAAGAGAAGCAAATACAAGCGGGAGGAGAAGGAAAAGCATGCAGAAATTATTCACTATGTAGATTATAGGTCATAGACAGTGGTGACCATCAAGCACATGCACATGGGTTATCGACGGCCACCGACGAGGGCTGGCCGTCCCCGCCGCTCCTGAACACCAAGTACCCTACGGTGAGCCCGCATATGATGCTGATGAAGACCCCTCCGTTGAAGGACATGACCGCGAGCATCAGCAGGTACCCGATCGCGGAGTTCACTCCGAACAGACCCCCCTCGGCGACTCGCCGGCACTTCCTCCGGACCCGATCGTTGAAGTTGAAGCCGACGATTTTATTCCGGAGGAACGGAGTCGACAGCACCTGATCGGCCGTCTCGGAGGAGGAGGAGGAGGAGACGCTATCGCCGAGGCCCAGCTTGAGGCAGATGCGGTAGCGCTCGAGGAGCTGGTAGATGGCGGAGGCGAGGAAGCAGGCGAGGAGGGAGAGGGAGTAGCTAAGCCATGAACGGGTATGCCAACCGTCTACCAGGAGGGTCACCTCCTTGCTCCAGTAAAAGGTCATGTGCATCATCTTGCCTCTCTCTTCTCCGTAGCCGGCTTTTTTTTTCTCGTGTTCTCAGCTCTGCTAAGGTTCCCTGGATGGAAGAAGGGGAAAGGAAAGGGGAGAGGATGACGATGATGAAACAAGGCAGAGGAAAGAATCAAAGGGGAGTCGTACAGTAGTACATTGTATGGGTGAGTAGTACACGACTACTTATTTGGATTCCGTGGATTGTTCCTCTGCTGTACGCCATGCCTCATGCCTTTCCGCCCAATTAAATATTAAAAATGGGATTAGCCGCGTACTACCCATTCTCCTCCAAGGGCTTGGATATGGGCACAAGCAGGGAGACCTGCGCGCGCCCGCCCATAGCTGCTGCTCAACCCCAAAACTTCATCACTCACCAAGAACCCTACAAAATGGCACACACGTCTACCTGAAAAGGGTATCAACCAGGGAATATTATATTATATCATAGCAGAGATAAGTGGTGAATATAAAAAAATTGATTAAATTTTCAATTAGGGTACACATTTTTATGCCTAAATTGAATTATGGTGTACCTAGAAGTTACCTATGACTTAGTTTGGTCTCTCCGAATTATGGTGTACCGAGAAGTCATCCGACCCATCATCCGATTTATCCCATGGACCGCAACTAAGAGAGCTAGGACACGGTATGGGTCATTGATCCATCTGGGTCGGACCGCAACCAAGAGAGCTAGGACACGGCCATCGGGTTAGTGATCCATCTGGGTCAGAGTCTCACTACTACTTGATAAACCTGGTGTTGCACAATCCCAACCTGTGCACTCGTCAACCTAGCTGGCGTAGCCCCCTTTTATTTATCCTGTCCAAGTGGACATTATTGGGCTTCATCAAAGAATATGGTCCAAAAGAGAAAGAAGACAACAAGTTTGGTTAGGTTTCCCAACTCAAGTTGGCCTTGGTTAGGTCTCCCAACTCAACTGATCCAAATTGCACGCACCAGATCAGATCAAATCCGATTTTTACAATCTTCATCCCTTACCAAATGTAGCATAATTAAGAGGAAGAATTGAAGACTTATTCGTATATATCGTTGCCGTTCTAATAGATTTCAACCTTGCATGAAAGGAATAACTACTAATACATAGAAGATTTGATTAAAAAATATTGCATGAAAGGTATAATAAAAAATTGTATAGGCAATGACACAAATGGATAGAACCTGGGTTTTACATTCTTAGTCAGTGTAAAAAATACCACTAAATTTAGAACAAAGTTCATTCCATCAATATACACAAATTGCTATCAAATGCAGAGAGGATGCTGCATAAATACATACTAGTAGTCATTTTTGCACAGACAAAACACACATCATCATGCATACTAGTACAATCATTTTTACACAAACAGAACACTTGTAAGATAATTAGATTTTGTATGACAGATAACAAAAAACTCTTTTTTGCACATTTGTAACATTAGTAATATACATGTTTCTATCAAGGAATCTCAACTCTATGGCTAGATTAATCATTCTACAGTTCCTATCAAACACTAGAAAGCTCATACTCAATGTTGTACTATTGATTTGTATTCCAAATCTGATAAGTTGATAAAAGACCTCCCTATCAGCAAGATAACAGACATCTACCAGTCCAATTAGACTACATCCTGAGCATCCATCACAATGATTCCAACCACTCCAAAACTAACATAAATATTAACACAGATGAAAGCTGATCATACAATCAGCATGACAAAACAAGAGATCGTAGCATGATCATTCCCCCAAGTTTATCATCAATCAATCGGAACCATCTTAGGGGTGAAGTTCAACCCATATGAATCAGCAAATAGAATAAATCAGTAGTGTCATGAATACACCTTTTCTTGTTCATGGACAACAATTTACCATTGAAGCTAGTTCAACCAAATACATCTATCTAATTGAAGAAAATGAATGAAAGACAATAACACCATAGAAGACACAGGTACATCTACTGTTACAGCTCATTTGCATAGCTGAACAATTAGAAGGTAACTAAGTAGAGTTAACAACTTCAAGTTCTCTACTTATCTATGGAAGTTGACCTTTAACAATCAAATCCATCCCGTTAATAACTATTCTCCAACTTAAAATTTATTTTTTTTCTCACGACTACAAGTCATAAACTCCGTACTAAATAGATAAGAGCCATTGAAAAGAAGGCAACTTGATAAATATCCAACGAGTTACAAAGAACCACAATGTACCAAATGGAAGAAATTAAGCAGCCATTTCGGCTTTAAATAAACTACATTTTCCAAGTAGATCTGACTCCTCATACAATAGAAGGGAAGTGAAAAACGGGGGTAAATGCTCCAAAATTAGGAGTTTTTCAAGAGCTCAAAACCTCAGCTTGGTGAAAAACCACCTGTTCTTGCCGGTCTTGAAACGCTCCTCAAAGCGCTTTTTCGTTTCCTTAGCAGCGGTCACCTTCTTGTCTTTGCTCTGGAGGCTGTCGGGGGCGACAACGTCCTTGAGGTCAACATCGAGGGTGTAACGGGTGGGCATCAGGTGACGGTAGTTGACAACCTTGATGAAGCATTTGACGCGGGACTTCTTCGCCGTTTTCTTAGCAGAGTCCTTCTTGATAACCTTGCTCGGGTACTTCTTAATTCCGGCGACAAGGCAGTGGCCGTATGGACGGTCCCTGGTGCCGTCGTCGAATGACCGCACGATCACCGCCTTCCGTCCGGAGTAGCGGCCCTGGAGGACGATTACCGCCTTGTTCGGCTTGAGGAACTTCACCATCTTCAGCCGCTCTCTCTCTTCTTTCTCTCGATCTCCTGTGGTGGTGAAGGCTGCTAGGGTTTGATGGAGACCTAGCGATTTTAAAGGAGATAGATTTGGGCCTGTTCTCTAAGAGGTCGAACCCAAAAAAGATCCCAATAAATATTTTAATATCGAAGGAGGCTATAAACTTTATTTAGGCTCTTTTTCATTTACCATTCCACCCTTTATTCTTTATATTTTTTGCTAAAATATTATTTAAAATAAGAAAATAATTATATATTTAAGTATAAATTTAGAAAATATTGTAAATATAAATTATTACTTTTTTATAATATTATGAACAAACCCTCAAGTGAGCAAATATTATGAGGGTTGACACGTGTATTAAATAATAAATTTATTATCTTTAGATTTTGTAGAATAATTTTATACTTATGATTACTAAAGGAGTAAATATAATATATAAATTATGTATCTCATTTTTCATTTTAATTATGATAGGAAATCATATATGTCTGTCTATATATATATATATTCTATTCAGCTATATTTATATATGATATTACTTTATTTCATGTTTTATTTTAATTATAATATAAAATTTTATATTTTTTCTATAGTTATATTTAGGTACTATTTATATATGATATTAGCTTTTTTATTTATATTAATTATTATAGAAATATATGTTTTTCCAACCATCGTATTTTCATTCTTAATTTTCATTTTTAATTAATTAATTGATATAATACTTAATTCACATTACATTTAACCAAATTGATTAGATAAAATATTCAATTAATAATATATAATTGGTTGCAAATGTTTACCTATGAGAAAATAAATATTTATTTACTTGGCTTTCTTATTAATAATAATTTTAATTTAATCAAAATCTAAAAAAATTTCGCCCTAAAGGCATTTGCACCGATCCCAACTCAATTTAGTTTTGGTTTTAATGAACTCGAGTTTTAGATAATTATAGGATCTAATCTTTTATACATAATATTTAACTCAAATTTTTAAATTTATAAAATTTTAATTTATCTAATTATTATACTCGATGGTACAAACCCAAACAAAATTTTAGGTCGAATTTAATTATAACAATATGCAACTGAAATTCAAGTCCGTGCATATTAAAATCTCTTATATCCAACCTTAGGTCTAGTCATGTCATAGAAAAACCTGACCAGAGCTAAGATTTTGACAACCCAAAAGTTAAAATTTCTTATACTTTCGTACTTTTGAACTTTTATTTTGTGGTAAGGAAGAGAGTATTTAACCTATTACTAAAATACCATTGTAGTAGGATTTACATGGTTTATATGTTGTGTGTTAATATGTATATGGACTATTATCCTTCTAATTAGTTTGAGGATTGCTTGAATATTAAGTACCTACACAAGATGTTAAGTGATAATAGTATAAAATGAGAAGAACATGACTATTTTTAGTTTTGAGTAGTGTAGAGCATAGTAATTTGGAGAGTAAATTTTTTTTGTATAAATTTGTACTGGTTTAAAATCACTTTTAAATTCATTCAAAATATCTCATTATACTAAAAAGTAATAATTATAATTTTAAGAATTTTAGAGATATTAGAATTTTTAATTAAAATAATAATAATAATAATATTATTATTATTATTCTATATATATAATAGATAAGGTTATTTACTTTTTCCTATTCTTATTTTCTCTATTTTATTCTTATTCGTGCCACCTTACCACCATTACCATATATTAAGATCAATTTTTATTTTTATTTAAATAAATTTATAACTTAACTACTTTTTCTATATATTTGTAGTTTTTTATTCACAAATATTTATTATTAACAGTTTTTATATAATATTTTTATTTGTATTCATTATTTTTATACATTTTATATTTATTTATTCCACATGTTTATTATCATTTTTATGTTAATTTTTATATACGTTAAGTTTTATATTTTATATTTAATTATTATTTTTAAATATATTGAGATTTTAATTTAATATATTTATTTATATATATATATTATGTGTTGTCTCTTATTCAGTTATTATTTTTAAATAGGTTAAGATTTTGATTGCTATATTTATTTACAGATATATGAATACTGTGTGTTGTATTTTTTATACATGAATTATAATATTTTAAATAAATCTATTATTGTATATAAAAAAAGTAAAATACACTTGTTAATCTCTTATGTTATATTATTATTTTTGATGATTTTTTAAAAATATTTTTTTTAAATTGTGTTTACTTATTTTAAACACAAAAATATAAAATTAAAATTATTATATTGAATATAATTATTAATAGTGAATAATTATTTAATTTTAATTAGAATGTGACAAAAAATCTTTTTAAATTTATGTAATTTGTTGGAAAAGTATGAAAATTTATAATGATTAATTGAGAAACAAGTTGTAAAATTACTATATATATTAATATATATAAACTACATGTGTACGTTTTTACAATGGATTGAAATTTATAATTGATTTGTCTAGTAAGTACGTTACATATTTTAAGATAATTTAAATTTATCTATCGATAAATTTTAAGTAAAAATAATATTATAATCATTTATCTTTTTTTATAATTTTATAATTATATTAATGATATAAATGAGACTCCTATTCATATTAATATTAAAGTATCAAAATTCCATTTATCAAAGTATCTTAGTAGAAAATGTTAGCCAACATTGAATATTATAGTAATTTACATATAGTTTATTTGCATGGAAAGAAAGTTTATCATATTAAAGAATTATAAATGATTTATTGATAAGATAAGATAATATTAAATTAGCTTAATGTAAATTTTATATATAAATAAAATATTATTATTAATTAATAAAAAATAATAATATATTTTTTTATGTAAATACTATCTTTTAATTTTAGATTTCAACTTATTTTAAAGTAGGCACCTGGAACAAACGATAATTTGGTATTTTGAAAAAATAATTTTTTATCATTAATAATTATATCATATTATATTTTGTATAATTATTTAATGAGGGTGGAGCTAATGAAAAACTAATTGATGAAATTAATTTTGAGGTTGATAATATAAATAAAATTAATTTTGAATATAATAATCACATGTTTAAAGTTGAATATGAGAATAAAATGAAAATTATTAGAGATATTTTAGGCCGTATAATGATTATGTTATTTAATTAAGTATGAGTTTCTTGATTTTGTAATAATATATTTATTTAAATATATATTATGTTTAAATATTAATATATCTATTTTATAGTATTTACTAATATTATTATTGTAGATTAATAAAAAAATAATTAAACCAAATGGAGCTTATTTATGCAATGTAATGATGGGTGATGTGATTATAACAAGATTAGTTGTAAATATTAAAGAGTATATATTAATTTATCAATATATTTTATTATATATAAAAATATATTTTAATTTTTTAATTTAAAAGTATAATAATATATTTACCCTTTTTACTAAATTGTACTTTTACCTAATCCAAACATGTATTTGGAGTTGTTTGATAACAACTCCAAACCCATTACTCCACATCACTTGATTTATCCCCCTGCAAATAACTATAAACTCCATAATCCAAATATAGTGTAAAGGTTGAACCAACTCTAGAAGATTCATTTTGTGTATTTATTTTAGTTTTTTCTTTTTATTATTTAATATTATAATATTTTTAAAAATATTAATTTAAAATACTACATATTAGTATTACAAAATATACTAAGATATAATATTTTTAAACAATTTATACTACATAATAATTTTATTTTAATGTTTTATATTGATATGGTGATGTGATTAATAAATACTCTTTCATAAATTAAAATGGAGGGGATTCCAATTTTATAGTTAAAATGACCATAATAATTCTTTATTATTATTATTATTATTATTATTATTATTTCTTTATTTTCTTATAATTTTATTTTTATACATTTTATATAAAATTTATTTATTAATAATATTTTATATAAAATTATATAATAAAAATATTATATATATAATATATATCATTTATATCTAAAATATTTTATTTTATATATTTTTTGTTGTAATTATACAATAGTTATATATAAATATTATTATATAATTAATACAAATTTATTTTTATTTTAACAATAACTCAAGTTATATTATATGATAAAAATATGATATATAAAAATAAATATAATATATATACTATAATTTATCATATAAATATATTTTTGTTTATATTATATAGTTAATATTTATTCATTTTCTAAATATAATAATAATTTTATTTATTTTATATTATATAGTTATATGATAAAAATATAATACATACAAAATATATATCTTATATATAATATAATTAATATTAATTTATTTTATTATTATAACAATAATTCAAGTGTATAATATAATTTAATTATTTAATAAAATGTTATAATAAATAAATTTTCATATATAATATAATTATATATATATTTTAATTAATATTATATTTTATTATACATATTTTATTTTATATTAATATTTCATTTTACAATATATTACATAATTTTTTGTAATACAATTTAACTTAAATACATATATATAATATTACTAATTAAATTATTAAATTTAATAAAAAATTAAACTCATTTTTTAATTTTTCATTAACTCTCCTACCTTAGATACAAATGATAGATTTGGAAAATTATCAAATACCTTCTAACACTTCACTTTCATTTCTTTCTCCTTCTCCTTTCAAACCTCCCATCCAAAGAATTAGTGTAATTTTAACTGCAGGATTTTACTTTTTTTTTTAACACGATATTTGGTGGTGTATACGCCTGGATCAGGATTGAGGGGTGGAGCCTGCGCTGTCCTCCTCCCCTCCCAGTCCACCTGTCGCCTGTGTATCGAGCTCTCCTTTTTTGAATTGAAATTTGGGAAGAAGTCTTAATTTCATGTATTCAGAAGTCAGAGAAAGATTGAACATTCCACCAACTCATTCGGAGCTCCTCCTCCTTTTCCTCGCCTTCTCTCATTGCTCCTCTCGCTCCATTTCCATTCCGATACAGTTGACCGTCTCATCTTCAATCCCAATTTCCTTCACCGGGAGATCGGCGGGGCTTCAGCCTCTCTCTCCTCCCTGCCCTAGATTGCAGGTCTGATCTCCTCATATTCTTTCCATTTCGGTGCATCTGAGACGAATCTCATCCCCCTACGTTCAACTCGATCCCCTTGCCTTTTTTTCACTCTGCTCATGAATTTTTTCTGGCGTCAGTGATGTCGGTGGATCTGGGGTGTTCTAGAAGGTCAAATTTGTGCTCTTTTTTCACCCGATCTTAGAATTCGGATCGGATTCTTGTTGTTTGAAATTATTTTTGTTCTTTCAAGGCTATAGAATTCAGTCTCTGGGTTCCGGAGTTCATGTGCTTTCGGTAAATTGTGGTACTTTCATTTCTTGACTTTCTTTAGTATAATCTTTTGGAGTGGTTAGTTGTGTTTGATCTGCAGCTTGATCCATCTCAGGCTTATGATCTACCCTCTCACAATATATATAACATCTGATTTATTTAAATATAGGCTCCATCCCAATAAGTATTTATGTTTTGAGGGCATTTGATTGGTTTGTTGGCTAAAACTTCCCATATAATCAAGGGCGTGTCCCTGAATTATATATTCTCAATCTTTTGGGATTTGAGGTCAGGTCGAGCAATTTGGAATAAAAATGACCTATGTCAAATCTTTCTTCTTTAGGGGATTTAAACTCCATTGTACTTCTCTAGGCAGACGTGATCTGTCAATAATTTACACTCCTTTTTCTTGTATGTTTATGTGCAGTTGGTAAAATTCAACGGCTTCTGATCCTCTGATAAGCAGCAAATATGAAGAAAGTTTTCGGTCAAACTGTTAGGGATCTGTAAGTTGCAGCCCTGATGTTGCTGGCTCCAATGGCCGTTTCTTTAATCTGGACAGTTTTTTTGGCCAATATTGTAATTGTACTTGCAGGAGTAGTCAATTGATAATTGACTATGGTGATTTTAATCTAATGTTTTGAACCTTAATTTCTTATGCTCTTTTTTATCATATAATGATGTGCATGTTTCTCCTTTTCCAGCAAGAGAGAAGTCAATAAGAAGGTTCTTAAAGTTTCAGGAGTAGAACAGAAGGTAAAGCTTACTTTTTGCTGGGCATTTTCTGTTTGTCAATGGAATTGTTGAATCATGTGTTGATGTCACTAGAATTTATTTTTTTCATTGTTTAGGGTTGGTATGCCCTAATCCCACCTTTTTAAGAGGCAGACAATTAATCCCTTAAAATCATACTAGAGACAAGTTGATTAAAAACAACAAAGACCAAACAATTTTATTTATTATTTATATAGGTGAAATTATGGTTAACTCAAGGTTAGTATCCTAAATTCATGAATTACAGGCTGCTGGAGTCTTTAACAAGAAGTATACTTGTTGTGATATTAAATTTACTGCAAACTTTGTTGAAGGAATGTTCTATCTTACTAATCTTTTGTGGTATTTTAGGTTCTTGATGCCACCAACAATGAAGCCTGGGGTCCACATGGGACACATCTATCAGACATTGCCATAGCGTCCAGAAACTTGTAATCCTAAATAAGTTTTCTTTGTAAATATTGCATCATTCCATATGATTCAATTACTTATATTGTGTGTTTCTGCAGTCATGAATATCAAATTATCATGAGCGTAATCTGGAAGCGGATCAATGACACTGGGAAAAATTGGCGTCATGTATATAAGGTAATGCACATATCCTTCCAGTGCCTGTATCCATTAATTTCAAGCATTGAGTATAAACAATCCGTTTTGCCCATGCTCTGTTGTTGCCATTGCTTGGTCTTTTAAACTCATGTGCTTGTTGAGGGTTGAGACTTATTACAAGGTTTTCAATAATATGCCATATATTATCTCCTTTTGCATTATCTCTTTTGAACTGCTCTAGAAATTTGTTCCTTTCAGGCACTGATTGTTTTGGAGTACCTAGTTGAAAATGGTTCAGAAAGGGTTATTGATGAGATCAGGGAACATGCACACCAAATATCGGTATCTCTTTGGTTCCATATAGTAGAAGAAAGCTCATCAGTTCACTTTCATATTATTTTCTCAGTTACAGTTATGTTCTTAGCTCCTTCTAAAAAGTTTGTAATCTGATTCCTTTGCACCAGACACTTGCCGATTTTCAGTATGTTGATTCTAATGGGGATCAAGGAAACAATGTTAGAAGGAAATCACAGAGTCTAGTTATGCTTCTGAATGATAAGGAACAGATTATGGAAGTTAGACAGAGGGCAGCTGCAAAAAGGGACAAGTGAGTCAATATCTAATAGAATCAATTATATTGTGCTCATGTTTTGTATGTAATTCTCTGTAGATTTTTATTCTCCTATGATTGCTATATTCCTTATTTGGGCAGATTATTGCTTTAGTTCTTTCAAACTGAAGGCTTTACATCAGTAAGATTGAGATCTTTATGATGCATCTATATTTTTAAAGTTTTGATGTTATGTGATGTACGCAATTTGAAGTAGCTGTTGGACTGTTTTGTCCTATTTAAGGTTCTACAACAATAATCAGCAGTTACAACAATAAAGGGACAATGATATTGTGCAATAATTTTACTCATCTATCCATGGGGAACTATTTGGCTGCCTAACAGTTTCCAAACTGAAGCCATGTATTTTATTGCTGCTTTTAAGAGTTCAGTTGTGGAAGCAGCTGGTTAATATATTTATTTGATGTGTCTGTTTTTCCTGTATGTCTAATTATCAAGCTAATGTTAATTAGGAATGGGGGAGGAAGAGCCCACCAAAGCTGTAGAGTTGAATTATTTTTAGTGTGGGTCTCATTCTTAACAATGATTCCATCTTTTCTATTATTGAGTCCACCATGAAAGCATAGTTTTCACTCTTTAAGTGAAATAAAACTACTCACTTTATTCACTCCACCTTTCTATCTCACTTTATTTATTACTAAAAAAAGTAAGATGAAATTATTTACAGTATTAATGTCTGTAATTTCTTTTATGTAAAAGTTTTCTGTCATTATTTGTATTTCTTTAAATTCAAATTACTCTTGGAAAACATCCCAAAGAAAATGTTTATGTTTACCTGTACTAGGTTTCACAATTCAAACCTAGGCAATGAAATGTACAAGCCAGGAGGATATGGTGACAGGTATGATGATGACCGGTACAGTGGCAGAGATGACTCCGGCTATGGAAGAGGTAGAGAAGGGGGCTACAAGGATGATGATCGCAATGGTAGAAATAGGGATTCTTATAGCTACAGCAGAGATTCTGAAGAACGTTATGACAGAGATGGGTACAGGGAAGATGGTTTCCAAGATAACCGCAATGGGTCGAGGAGTGGAAGTGTCAACAAAGATGGGGATCATTCTCTTGATGATGATGGACAATATGCAGCTCGGTATGTGACACCTTTCTTAAAATCTTTTATGATTGAATCTCATCTTTCTGTTATAATTATATGTTTTCTTCCAGACCTCTTTCCTAGAGCATTGCAATTTGTTAATCCTATTTGTCTTTGTATTGATCTGAACTTTTGGATTTTTATGTTCCCTAATTCTTGTCCAAATACAATCTCAAAATTCTGACTGATGTAATCTATATTGATTTTTTGGACCAGAGTTTTGTTATATTTTGGGTGGTAGCATCTTGATTAGATTTTTGTTGCATATATCTCTATTAAGTGCATTTATTTCCCAGAATTTCTATGGTAGTAGTGCTAATTTTTAATTTTCTTAATTTGGCTGCAGACTTGATAGGAAATTCTCTGACCAAAGTATCAATGCTCCTCCTAGTTATGAAGAAGCAGTAGGTGAATCTCAAAGTCCTGAGAAAAATGAAAGGTGTGGCATATCATGAAAATTTTCAATCCTCTAGGCATACTTATTCAGAGTTTCAGTCTGTTATATTACTATGTTTTTCAGGGATGAAGATACTGTGAACAGTGGTGCCAGCCCCACTACTAATACATCTGGCCCTTCACCACCTGTAAGGCAAGAATTTGATGGGTTTGATCCACGAGCGTCGGTTCCAGGTATAGACAAATATAAGCTCATATTTGTTTTGGAGAATTAATTATTAGTGCTGGCTATGAGATCTGATTGAAGCTTCCTTATGTTTGTGAGATTATGGGTTTTTTGAGCAATTATGTAGTGGATCTATTTGGAAGATCATCGTGGAAAAACTTTAAATAGTTATTTATGGATTATTCGATGGTTATTGCAATTTTGTGGACATAGAATTTCTTAAAAATATCTTGGTGCTGGGTTGAGATTATACTAATTGGTATTGTGATTTACAACTACCTGCAAGTGACCTATATCTAGAAATGACCAACTTTGGAGACTTATCTCTCTGACATTTTGGAGAATGTTTAATGGACCATGTAAAGTCATCCCTTTAATTTTGAATTTTTATCAGCTACCTTCAACACCGCAAACAACAATGCTGAAATGGACTTATTTGGTTCATTGCCTGACTCCCTTCCTTCAAATACTCTAGCAAGCATGCCAGAAAAATCCACTGGGTTTGAGGCAGATTCCTTTGCTGCAAGCACTGGCTTTGGAGCATCTGATGACATACACCAGGTATCATTTATTTATTTAACACATGGTCTGATTTGTTTTCATTTTTATTCCCTTGTAAATGAAAATGGGAATTTGATGAACGTTTTTTTTTAAATGGATCAGCGGCCTTTCCTCTTTTTAGGACATTGGATGGGAATGGAAAATATATAAAGTTTTCAAATAGATAGTTGAAAGGATATGCTTTATTCTGTGAGAAGAAATTGTGGGTAATAAGGGATTGAGTACATATTCAC
The DNA here is from genome assembly GCA_030064435.1 of Trapa incisa. Classification (NCBI taxonomy): domain Eukaryota; kingdom Viridiplantae; phylum Streptophyta; class Magnoliopsida; order Myrtales; family Lythraceae; genus Trapa; species Trapa incisa. Next base: position 2,096,826 of record CM057770.1, on the reverse strand, counting down.
TTAAAAGTTTAAGCTCATAAGTGACTATTCACACCCACCTTATAAATCCATAACATTTATCTTATTTATCATATGTGTGATTCTCAACATATTATTAGATGACATTTTACTGCACAATTGAGAGTTCACTGGGGATCTGCTGTTCTCCTTTTGATTTATTCATTTTACTTGTTACCTTCCAAAAGGCAACATCTCTTCTCCAAGCAATATACAAATCCTCATCAGTTATTTCCCAATATGATAAACATAAGGCTAAAATCACAAAAAAAAGGTGCAAACCTTTATGCAATGGCTCAATTTAGGTGCAATCTTTTATTTGAGTCAATTCACATGCAATATTTTCTTCATCGGCTCACTTCAAATAATTTGTTGTCTATCAATTGAGCTGTCAATGAAGGGTTTATCAATAAATTGTGTCAAATAAAAGGTTTACATGTAAATTGAGCATCACACAGTTTTCACCTAATTTTGGATTTTAGCCTAAGCATAATGGTAATTCTGGAGGCCGATAGTTTTTTCTTTTGCAGAAGGAAGTTTTGTAAAAAATATATACAATTGCTGAAACTGTCTGGAAATGATACAGTTTTTTTTATATTATTGGAGCAGACAGTTCCTCTTTATATTTAGAGGTATGTAATTCTATATGTTGTGGGTAGAGAGCCAAGTTGAACCATTATAACTAGACAATTGGGAACTGGCAAGAAGTCCTTGGTAAATACCAACTTGCATTGTATGGTCAAGCTTTGATTTTCTCTGATTTTCAAGGACTTTGGAAACTGTGGTTTCATTTTCTATTAAAGATATCCTATAATTTCCTATATAAAAATACATTTCATCTTTCTCCCCAATTTTGGGAAATCTAAGTATATATGTTAATAAGGAAGACAAACCTCAGACAAATGTTTAGTTTTCTGCCCTCAACACTAGCTAAGTTCCTTTTTTACAAGCTAAAGCTTCCCTTTTTTAGTCCTGTCTTTAAATGTTATACAAATGCCTGATTCATGTGCTAGTACAATTTTGCAGCCATTTGACAGTAACCCATTTGGTGATGCTCCATTCAAAGCTCTTCCTTCAAATGGAAACAGCAGCCTAGCTCAACCATCGGTTGACCCACTGGGCCCCTCTCTCCCACCAAATACTAGTCAAAATCCAGACATTCATTCACAGGCAGAATCAGTTCCTGGCTTTGGGTTTGGAGACTCATTCACTGCCCTTAGTTACACATCATCCAACTCATATCAGTACGTGTCTCATGAAACCTCAAACCCTGATGAAGAGATCGATATTTTAGCTGGCATTTTGCCTCCATCAGGACCTTCTCCTGCCTCTTCAGTGCAAACTTCATTTTCAGCTCCAAATGGGCAACAATTAGAGTTGGGTACTATGAGTTATGGAGATATCAGTTTACAGGGGGGACCTGCTGCAGCAACTTCACAAATATCCCCTCTCTCCGATGTGCAGTTTAACAATGGGGACTTTCATCATGCACCAGGATTTCAAGTGTCTCCTTTGTCAGCTTCAAGAAGTCAGTCGGATGTGGGTGCTTATGGAGATTTTGGTTTTCAGGCAGGGCCTACAAGTACGGGAACTCAAATATCTCATCCTACACAACTTGGAACAGGTTCTCAACCCTATCATGGACACGACCAACACCAAATGGGGCCTACAGCTTCCTCATTTTTATCTCAAAGTGGACACACTGCACAATCTAGTACCAATATCTATGGGGATTTCGGTTTGCAGGCAGGAAGCTTTGCTCCCATAAATACCCAAGTGTCTTCACAACCACAAACTGGAACAAATATGCAGTTCAATGAAGGGAGCTTCAAACATGAAGTTGGACTCTCATCTTCTGCGTTTTCAGATCCATCTACAAATGAGCTTGGCATTGACAATTTTGCCTCGCAGGCAGGACCTACCCCTCCAGTAACTTCGCAAAAAACTGCACCAGCAGGAATGAACATGCCTCTTAATGATGGAAAGTCACAGCACAAAGCAAGACCTTTACCTTCTGTTTCATCTTCTCAATCTCAAAATGGACAAGCTATACTGCCCAACAGTGGGGATTTTGGTTCTCTGCAAGGACCTGCTACAATATCTTCACAAGTTACTCCTGCACCAACTGGAATAAATATGTCTTTTAATAGTGGAAATTTCCAAAACAATGCTGGACCATCAGTTTCTTCTCCATATTCAGCTCCACTGAATCAAAATGGTCAAGCAATGCAGCCTTTCACCAATGGAAACTTTGTACCACCTGGAGGATCTTCTGTCGGTTCATTTGCACCTAATATGGTTCCTCAAAGTTCAAATGGGTCTTCCTGGCAGGTTAATAACAATAACTTACATCAGCATCAGATTTCTGGTCATGGTGCCCAACATGCTCCATCAGCAAACAGAGTCATTCATGGGAACATTCTTCCTCAGAGTGGACTGCAACAGTCTTATTCGAACTCTCAGCTTCCAGTTTCAACTTCAGTGGGACCACTAGCCATCGTTCCTCAACAACAGCCAAAGGAAAATTTTCAGACTAAGTCAACTGTCTGGGCTGATACTCTAAGCCGGGGGCTAGTTGACTTGAACATATCTGGGCGTGAGTGCTTATTTTTTGGCTATTTTATTCTATTTAGCATTTCAGAAATATCCTTGTTAAAACTTTAAACTCCCTGACTTTATATTCAAGATATAACACTTTAGTCATTGATTAAAACCTTTTCCCTAGTAGGTGGAATTAGTTGTGCTGCCATATCAATAGACAGGTTGTGGATATTGATCCATGGGACTAATAAACTGTGTTTTTCTTGGAAAAGGTCAATTTTGTCATGTTTCCTGACTATTTTGAAATTAAACTAGTCTTTTCTGAAAGTTTACTGATTTTGTAACTTAAGAAGGTATATTTACCTTTTCTCTTACAATTTAGAGGTATAGATGATAGAGAAGGGGAGTACTCAAAGTAGAACAATTTAATGACTGGATTTGTTTCAGACATAATACTCCATACTGATTTCTTTGTTTTTGCCCATTACGCAGCAAAAACAAATCCCTTGTCAGACATAGGAGTTGATTTTGATTCAATAAATAGAAAAGAGAAGCGGATGGAGAAACAACCTGCTACTCCTGTGGCGTCCACAATCACCATGGGCAAAGCTATGGGTTCTGGCTCTGGACTGGGGCGGGCTGGGGTCAGCTCCCTCCCACCTTCCCCAAATCTCATGACTGGTAACATGGGCATGGGTAGCACGGGAATGGCTAGTGGTCAAGCTCCTGGAATGGCCATGGGAGGCATGGGCATGGGGGGGATGGGGATGGCTGGTAGCCATGGCATGGGAATGGGAATGGGTGGTATGGGAGGAGGCTATGGAGGGATTAATCAACAGCCAGTGGGCATGAACATGGGAATGGGAATGAATCTTGGTTATAATAACTACATGAGCATGGGGATGAACCCGGGGATGGGACAAGGTGGATTTCCAATGCAACAACAGCAGCAGCAGCATCAGTTTGGTGGTGGGTACAATAACCCTATGATGGGTGGCAGTGGATATCCCCAACACCCCTATGGTGGAGGCTACAGATGAGTAAGAGGCAACAGGAAGAGGCCATGTAATCTCACTTATACTAATACCCTTGTTCCTCCTCCGGGCATGAAAGTTGCTAAGGTTTCATCCTTATATCCAGAGGAGCACCAGAAGCTGCAGTTTTGTTTAGTATGATTACACAGGGACAAGATTTTGCATGCATATTCTTTTGAGTTGTGTCCGCTCGGAATGAGGAAGATCTTTTAGCACTACTACTGATCCTAGGATTATGGATGTTGTGAAATGTGTAATGGCAAGGGGATATACACCTCCTCAAGCCTGTGACACAGTTAATTTTTTCTTCACTGAATTCTGCGGAGAGCGTTATTCTTTTGCCAGCAACTATAGGGGACTTCAGACTATTCTGCCATCCATCCCTATATATAATAATATGCATTATGCATTTCTGAGGATGATTCTGCATTGTATCAGATTCATCATTACACATTTATGAATGAGGTATGAATGACTAGTTTTGTTGTTTCACAAATAACTCATTTAAAATTGAGAAGAGTTTACAAACTTTGGTCTTTATAGGCATAATGGAAAAAACATTTTCTAACTCTCTTGGTATGAAATTAGTTATAAAAGTATTATGTACTACACTTCGTATTCTTTAGAATTAGAATTCTCTATTCCAATTTGTTAATTTTCCCCATTCAATTCCAATTTGTTAATCTTCCCCATTCAGCTCATTTTTAGATAATGATTCATATTTTACTGCACTGTAACCCTTGTAGTTTTACTCTCTTTAGCCTAACTGTATAGCAACATCTTCCTTCACCATCAATTTTATTTTTACAAGTCATTGCTTTAGTCGAACTATTTTTATCTCTTCCAAATATATTTTTCTTACTCAATAACATCTCATATTTCATATAACAAAAAGTTATTATCTTCTCAAATTAGTCGGATATTCAGATCTCAATTTTTCAACAAAAATTTCTCTATCACCATTTCTATGTTTTGTGTATCTCCATCCATAAGATATCATTTTTATAATTGAGTCACCTTAATTAACCTTTTCTCCTAAATTGATTATTAATCTATCATCAACTATCATTAGATCTCGACATTATAGTTTTGTTTGATCAAACTACCATTTCTCATTCTTACAATGTTATTTTCCTTTTTCTACCATTCAATATTTTTCACACTAGAGTGGATATATTAGCATTTCTCATTTCTTCAATAACATTTTTTTTTACCTTTCAATATTGTTTTCATTAGAGTGAATGTCTTAGTTTCCCCCTATATTTCTCCCTCTTCATCTCGATTGTATTTGCTCTCATTCGAACAAACACTCTATCACCTTTTGAGATAGAAAAATACTTCTCTTCGGCCTTCTGAGGCCAAAGTTTGTTGCCTCCAACCACCACTCCGGTCGACATCGATCCCAAAAGATTGGTATGTTCCCCCTCTACCACCCACAAGCCTTGCCCGACCTTCGACATGGCGACTTTTGATTGCACTGAGCCGACCTTGATTGCACCGTAAGGGATATAATGGTTAGTTTTGATAAATGAGGGGCGGAAATAATAATTTTGGAAAAATAAAAATGTAAAAAATGGTAATTTTACAAATGTGACAGTTTTAGTATTTTTTTGGAGAACAAGTTACTAAGGGTATTTTTGATAAGTTTGAGAAATTTTCACTATTCAAATAATATCGAATAAATGTTAGTGAAAAGGATTTTTTGATACACAAATTGAGCAAATCATCCTTTAGGCTAAAAATATAGTTATGAGAAATTACAGATATATGATATATTAATATAAACCATAATTATAAAAAATTAAATGATAATATATGATATATCTATATAAACCAACTCTAAGTAGTTAGGGATATTATATAGTATATTTATACACTCTTGTTTCATTTTCCTAAAAAAATTCATACTTTTCCATGAAAACTTTCTTTAGTAATTAATTTGGGTTCTCTAACTTTGGTAAGGGTATTTCTATCTGTAAATAATCCGTCACTCATTTCATTATGATCTTATGTAAGTGAGTACTTCTACCATTATATGCTCGCTAGGAATAAGACTTAGAATACAAAAATAACTTTATTAAAACATATGAGAATATAAGTATAAAATCGCAAATGGAAAGTAAGTGTCATACTCCTATGTTAACATAAAGGTTTATCTTTGGCATATGTACTATTGAAAGGGATTAAGGGAAGGAATAAATTAACAACTCAATGAGTAAGGCTTATTTAGCAACAAATCATCATGGTTATAACTTAGTATTATATTATCTATAGAGGATTTCCTTTTAGAAGGTGATGCACATATTTAAAGATTTAGGTGTTGGGATTCTTGTTTTTAACATTAAGTATTCAACATAACAATTCTGCTTTATGAGAGAGTGATCACATGATCGTAGAATATAACTTATTTCCATTCCACTTGTGACCTAAAACGTCTTTACCAATCACATATCAATGTGGACCAAGGTGTTAATACCAGTAGTTTGTTTGTGTGAGCACCATTGTCTAACCCGCAAGTATAATTGAATTTGTTCGCTGTGAGAGACAATACATTTTCCCTTTCGCCAATGTTTGATGCACATAGTACTTCTGGAGCCATTAACATACTAGATTAGCATAACTTCCTTTATTCGAGCCTTGCCATCCAACAATTCTTAAAATCATTACTACCCCATATTAGACATCTAGCGAAATATAACAACATAATTATAGGACTTGAAAATTTTGATTTAAAATTTGAATTTTGAATGTCATTAAACTGGTTCAAACAAAGTAAACTAGAAGGATTTAACTTAAATTAGTGAAATTAAATATTTTATAAATAAATAAAAATTATATATAATTTTTATTTATTATATATATAATTATTAAGTGATTTGGAGATATAAAATAAAGCCTTAAAATATAGGGCTAATAATTTTATTAACTCAAACTAATACTAGGTTAAATTAAGTATGGTCCAAGGTCAATACAAGAAAACAATTAGTTGGGTAATAAACAAAGGGCAAACATACCAACTAATAGCCCAAAACCCAATAACAAGTATAACCAACACAAGAAGAAAATCCTATATTAAAAGCCAACAAGAAACCCTGCTACGCTAAGTGGGGTTAGTAACAAACTTAATAAAAAGTCTCCTTCGAAATGGACAACTAGGCCACCCACTTTCTTCTCATCCTTCACATTTGGCTAACCGGGTAGCTCTAGAGAAGCCGTTCATATAACCAATACTTACCCTCTATTACTAGAATTAAGCCCTCCATTAAATTTCAAAACCAAGCTCCATTCACAATCTTAACCCAAAAAATAGTTAGAATTGAATATGAGTAAAATTTTAATAGCTAGCATAGGCTAGATTAGTTATTAATGGAAGTCACCATGAGCCTAAGGGTGTATTGTGGTCAAGAGTGACATCAAGGATTTGAGATAAAGTGACCTCCAGGATAACACATCTAAAATAGAACATGGTTAACAATATAAGGAAATTAATCATGAAATAACAAACCAAAGTATCTTAGGAAGAACATGAGCATTGCCCATAGCATAGCCAGCCCCAATTCCTTGCAATAAGCCCAACCTTTAAAGTTCATAATGTCTCAGTTAAAAATTACTAAAACAAGGGAAGTTCAATCAATTTCCTACCATAGTAGTTCCTATCATTAAGAAGTAAAGGAAAAGTAGAAGGAAATATCAACCTAATTTCTAATTTCCAATAACAAAATAGAAATATAAAAACTAAATATTGACAAAAAAGCCAAGAAACACATCTAGATAAAATGAAGAATTAATTCACATTTAAATTGGCTAGCTTGCCTAATCTTAGTGAAAATGAAATGGTTTCCTAAACTACCAATACCGACTATATGAAAAATTCCCTTTCCTTAATCAAGGAAACAATTTACCTTTCCTTATGAGAGGAACTTGTAACCATTCCAGCCTGAGACCCTATAAGCCTAACAAATTATCCGAATAACAAGTGACATGAAGAGTAAAGTTAAGGAAATGCGAACAGGGGAACTCATGGTTGATGGCCTAACTTATGTTTATTTTCGTTCATCATATTACTATTTTAAAAAGTTGGTCTTTAATTTAGCTCAACCTTGGGTATTTTCGCCATGTTCAAAAACTTATTAATAATGCGCATTTAGTCTATTATCTCAACCAAATCATTACATCTTAACTGTTTTAAGATTTTTATGTTTCTCGGAACATTGAATTTGGGTTTATCCCATAGTCCCTCGTTAAGTCTTCACGAGCTCGAATATATGATAGGGTTGAGACTGTAGTATAAGTTTACTTGATTTATACATTATCTACATAAAGTTGATAATTGTTATATGCATGGTGTATAAATGATCAGAATAAAAATAATGTGAAAGAAAGAGAAAAGGTTAAGGATGAACTATTAATATATGGTTGAATTTTGCTCATTATATTGAGAAATAAAAGTGAGTTTTGCTCATTATATAATTATAGATATAGTACTAATAAAATAAAAGATTAATAATATAAAATATATATCACGTATTTTATAATAAATTAAAATTTTATTTAATAAATAAATTATTTACAAAACTTTATTAAAAAACACAGTAAATAATAACATCGGACAAGTAATAAAAATTTATATATTGAGTCTCATAAGTGAGTAGTGTGTTGTTCCCACAGGTAATAACCGCATAGGATGAATTTTGATACGCAGGATGAGAGAACTACCAGGTCCGAGTAGTGTGTTGGACCCAGACTGTCAAGTCCGAGTCCGAGTCTCACCAGGTCCATTACTACCTCTAAAGATGACAACATTCGTCAGGAGCTGGATGGAAGAACTGTGCCCTTTTTATCTTGAAATCCATATAGGGGTCCATTTGGCTTCACCATTTCATTATGCTCATCTCTTATGCTGAACAACTCCATTATTTTTTAACTAGAAAAAAGGCCTGATTTCTTATACTTCTACCTCTTGTTCAGATGGCAATAATTCCACACTCTACAGGTTGGTGATCGTCTCAAGATAGAGCTATTCTCTGCGTATGATTTTCAGGTCCAAATCAATCTTTCATGTTCAAATGGGTTAGAGTTCAACATCCTGTGGACGTGGAGAATGATTTTTCTGTTCATTTTAGCATAGACAATATGAAGCCTTCTAAATGCTTTAGACTATTCTGGGTCACAAGCCTGCAGCCTGCTAGTGCTAGTGTATTGCATCAGTCCCCGCCGGCGCCGGCGCCGGCTTCCTCTGGGGGGGCTGAACTTGAAACTGATGGAAGACACTCCAACTCGTGATTTATATATAATAGAATTTGGACTAGCTTGCCTGCGCCTCCAGTGGACGACCTTCAACATATATGTATGAGTATGGGTCAGATCCAACGGGGGCCCTGAATTCAACTCTAAAACCCTCTCTCCTTCCTAATCCAATAGCGGAGTTCTCTCGCCCAGCGCCTCCATGGCGTCGTCAGTCATCACAAATCCTAGGATCCCCACGACTCGTTCTCCATCATTCCACAACAAGGAGCCTTCTGCCCCTCTCCGTCGCGTCTACCTCCCCCAAACCTCCAGAACCCCCTTCCCTGACTTCTACTTTTCAACCCGTTACTCTTACGCTGCCGCCGTCGTGAAATGCTCCTCTTCTCCGGAGCAGGCGACGCAGCGCCGCCACCGTCCGCCGTATGTCCCCAACCGCATCCCGGACCCCAACTACGTCCGCGTATTCGACACCACCCTGAGGGATGGCGAGCAGTCCCCTGGGGCCACCATGACTTCGAAGGAGAAGCTTGACATCGCCCGACAGCTCGCGAAGCTCGGGGTGGATATCATCGAGGCCGGATTCCCTGCTGCGTCCAATGATGACTTTGAGGCCGTGAAGATGATTGCACAGGAAGTGGGAAATGTGGTGGACGATGAGGGCTATGTTCCAGTTATATGTGGGCTCTCGAGGTGCAATGAGAGGGATATCAAGGCTGCTTGGGAAGCCGTGAAGCACGCAAAGAGACCAAGGATCCACACGTTCATTGCCACAAGCCCGATCCACATGGAGTACAAGCTGAAGAAGAGCAAGCAAGAGGTCATTGAGATCGCAAGGAACATGGTGCGTTATGCGAGGAGCTTGGGTTGCGAGGACGTTGAGTTCAGCCCCGAGGACGCTGGCAGGTTGGACTATAAATTATCTGTTCATCTGTATATTTTAGAGGATAAAGTTTGAACTTTGAGGGTATAACTTTATAGTGAGAAGCTGCTTAGGCTACCTGCTTTATAGTTAAGTGCACCTTGTCCAATTTGAGCTCAAGGTAGTCATTTTCAAGGTAGCAATGGAAGTCGATTCATTTTTGTGATGCAGGTCATAAGAGCATCATAAGCTAAGATTTCTATACTGAATCCATTATATTGCCTCCTAACTTAAATGGAAATATGTCTCATTTGGTCCACTTGCAGACAAGATGCATTTAAAGCATAAGAACTTGAACATCTACCCCCAATAAATATGAAGAATTAGGCCATCTTTTTTTGGGACTTCTCTTTTGCACATGTGACTTCCAAAATTCTTATCAAGATTGTGTAGAACATGCCTTACTATTATTATCTTTAGTTTTCCTTCTTTACCTTAACCTATAAGTCATGTAATTGTGTTTATAGATCAATGACAGAGTAAGGAATATTTCTATTGAAAAAGTATAAGTGGCTTTTACTGAAGATGATCATTGCACTAGGGGAATTATTGGGCAACTGTGTACAATTACAATGACTGTTTATTTCCTCTATCCTTTGTGTTCTATATAAATAGGCAATATCTAGATGTCAACTTAATTAATAGATAGACTCTGGGCCCTTTAATCAAGTATTCTGCATCTAAATAATGTATTACATCATACTTGTGATAATCTATTTCAGATCTGAAAGAGATTTTCTGTATGAAATTCTGGGGGAAGTAATAAAGGCGGGTGCAACAACTCTCAACATACCCGACACTGTGGGCATTACTTTGCCAGCTGAGTTTGGTCAATTGATTGCCGACATCAAAGCCAATACTCCTGGAATAGAAAATGTCATCATCTCTACGCATTGTCAGAATGATCTTGGGCTTTCCACTGCCAATACTTTGGCGGTGTGTTTTCTTTTAATTTTTAATTCCAAGTTTTTTACATTTCACACTTATTTTATTAGCTTCTTTCATAGTAGTTATATCTCAACAAGGCTTTCCTCAGGGGGCATATGCAGGGGCAAGACAGGTTGAAGTAACTATCAATGGTATTGGTGAAAGAGCTGGGAATGCATCCTTGGAAGAGGTATGTTGTGCATTTTTTTTAATATTTTAGGAGGAAGATCATTAAATGGGAAGTGATTTTATTTGATTCTCTGTCTATGTGGGTTCTTCATTGGGTTATAGGTAGACCCAACAGATTTCTTGTATCAATCTACTTGTGTATCTTGATGTTGTGATTCCCACCTTAAAATATTCATTGGTGAAGCTAGTGAACTAGATTAAGTTGTTTAGCAGGACATGTGAACATCATTTTTTAGGCGATACTTGTTTTTATTTTAGGTGGTGATGGCCATAAAGTGCAAAGGAGATCAGTTACTAGGAGGTCTGTATACTGGAATTAATACATATCATATCACCATGACAAGCAAGATGGTATCTTTATCACATTTCTGTTTTTCACTTTTGCTATTATTCCTAATTTGTGGTACAATCTAAGGATGACTTAATCAAATTATTCCTAGGTTGAGGATTACTCAGGTTTGCATGTACAACCCCACAAAGCAATAGTTGGAGCTAATGCTTTTGCTCATGAAAGTGGTATTCATCAGGTTTGATACTTATAACTTGCTACGTGAGGACAACCTATGAATGCTTACGAGATAAGCTTTTGCACTATATGGCTAAAAGACTTATTTAATATTTCTCCATGAATGTTTGCCAACATTGTGAATCTGTGGTAATTATTGTGATGAGTCTTCTTTCTTTGTGGTCTAATGGGATATATTTTCCATCCAGATAGGTTTATTTTATAAAACAAGCATGTTAGGTATTAAGCATGATAGATGGTTCTCTAAATACAACTTGAGATTATTCTACTATTGCTTATATGTCAATTCCTTTTCTGCTTAATTTTTATGGCTTTCTTCTTCAACTCTAAGCATCTCTTGAGTATTATCTCTTGCCCTACTAAATGACACTGTTCATAACTACAGGATGGGATGCTAAAAAATAAGGGAACATATGAAATAATATCTCCAGATGATATTGGACTTGAAAGATCAAATGAAGCTGGTATTGTCCTTGGAAAACTTAGGTATGTCAAATATGATATTCTCAACAAGTTTTTAAAGCATCGTTTTCATAGAAAAGATGTCTAAACACAGGTTTCCTGATTGACTCATATTTCTCTAGCAAAATCTGCATAAAGATGCCATTTGTGTAAATTTAATATTGATTTTTAATCTTTTCCCCTGACGCAGCGGTCGCCATGCTTTGAAAATGAAACTCTCCGAGGTATGTATGCTGCAGTGCGTCTCCCGGGAACAAGATTGCATTCATTTCTGGCCATATCTATCTTTGTTTTGAAGACTGCTCTATGTTCTCTTTCAGCTAGGTTATGATATACAAGGTGAACAATTTGACAATATCTTTTGGCGGTTTAAGACAGTAGCTGAGCAGAAAAAGGTTGTCTCTATGTCATAGTTGCTTCTCTCATATGATCTCTTTTAACCTGTATCACAACATTATGTTTCTTTTCACCAGTTGGAGAATACAGTAGTTGAGTTATTTGTTGACTTGCCCACTCATTGACATTATATTAAAGCTCTTAATATAATATGGTCATTCCTAAAGCTTTTTTACTATTTGATGATCTAGTAGTATGTATGAATCTCTTTCTTTTAAGCTATATGGATATGCCGATAATGTCTGCTGTATCAGTTATCATTTCAATATAATAACTTGTTCTCTCTTTGTTTATGCTGGTGTGCTGTGTATCAGCGTGTAACTGATGCCGACATCAGAGCACTTGTATCCGATGAAGTCTTCCAACCAGCAACTGTATGGAAGCTTTGTGATGTTCAGGTTCTTGCTAAAATTGAATGATTTGTTTATCTTTTTCTTGTCATATGTATCTCTTGTTTGGATCATTCTCACCTTTCTGCTTTTTTTTTTTAAAATAATTTAAAAAAAATCCCAATTCTTCATGATAGAGAAGTATACCTGAAGGTCATTGCAACCTAAAAGGGTTGTAGCCTTATAGTTTTGAAGAGGAAGACATTGCTAATAAAAATGCACTTTCATGCAGGCTACTTGCGGGACTCTCGGGCTTTCTACAGCAACTGTTAAGCTGATTGATGCTGAAGGGAAGGAGCACATTGCTTGCTCTATAGGCACTGGACCAGTAGATTCTGCTTACAAGGCTGTTGATCTCATTGTGAAGGTCCAGTTGAGAAATAACCATCTCTTTTCATGTGGTTCATGCCTTTTCTTGCAATACTTGGAGCTTTTGTGGCTTTCTTGTCCCTGTAGCCATTTGTCATGTCTTGTTTTTCTTTAAAGAAAATAAAAAAAATGGATACAAAAAGCTACACAAGATGTTGTAGGATTGATTTGTCACCTTTCTCTTGTATACGGTCTGCTTTACTTCATCAAGGTCTCCTAGAAATTTATCACTTTCCTTGCAGGTACCAGCAACACTTCTTGAGTACTCCATGAGTGCCGTCACAGAAGGCATTGATGCAATTGCTGCCACTCGTGTTTTAATTCGTGGTGAAGACAATCAAACAGCCACAAATGCTTATACAGGGGAGCAATTTAATCGAACATTCAGGTATTATAACAGTTTTCTGAACTTTTAACAATTTTATTGTAGCAAAGATCTGATTACTGAAACCTAATATCAGAGGCATAGTTAACAAAATATAAAAAGATATGTTATTTCTATCCACTGCCCTATCTGTCCAGTTCTACTTAGAGGCCTTTGTTAGAGAATATGGAATATTCTTTTATTAACTTATCTGAAAATTCACTCTCTTGGGAATTTTTTTTTTTGCATAATGAACCATTTACTCTTGCACTTACATTATAGGCTTTTCCACCTTGTTCTCACAAGGGAATCATGAATTATCTTTAAAATCTTTACGGACAATTGTAGCATTGTCTCTGGAAACTTGAAAAATTCTCTGCATTGGTATTACCTCTTTTGTTTCATTGGGAAGTTCAGCACTCAGTGGGACATGTTTTAACTTTCAGTGGGACTGGAGCTGGAATGGACATTGTTGTGTCAAGCGTGAAGGCTTACATCAGTGCATTAAACAAGATGTTGGGATATGCCAATGGCCCAGCCATAGGAGTTGAAGCTAAGAAAGCCTCTGTCTCTGCCTGAAGAAAATATATTTGTCAGGAAAACAGCTTCTGCGGGAATCTCTGTGGGAGTTCTGGGATCAGAACCACTAAATCTGCCAAAATCCAATGGAATAGAATCAAATTGCCCTCTTAAATTCAGATTCTTCTTCTTAGTAAAGCCTTTTTCTGGCATGCTCATTTGTTTTCATAAACTGGGTATTAAGTGTTGTCTAGAATTTTGCTCTATATTTGACGGCAATTTGTTTGTGAAGTCTTTTTGTTTCTACAACGAGACCAACACTTTCACCCACCCGGGCAGTTTGGTATTTCAGTAGTTTGCCCATATTTGGACTTTTTTTATGAAATATTCTGTGTGAAATAAACGGGAATAGTAATTGCTGTAAACATTTTTTTAAAAGGGCATGAAATGTCTTGCATTAACTTTCGAAGTCTTCATTAAAATTCATATTGGCAGCCCTCTCTAAACAGCTCATCTTTATACTTATTATCTGAATAATACTATTGATTAGTTTAATCAATGATCATTTATGTTTTCTTGGATTTTAAGTATGATTTATCCTTAAAAATCAAATAAAAAAACTTGGCCAAACAAATTGTTTAAAAAGATCACTTGGCCATACCATTTATTCAGAATGTTGTCAAGCCAATGGAAGAAGACACCATTTTCTGAAGAATTATGCATTCACTAGGACAGCATAGTGAAAGGAGAAAATTTTGTACTACATACACTATATGACCTCTGGCTCTACATACACTTACAAGAAAGAATTGATCTATAGGTTAACATCAAATATTACTTTTGATCTTCAATAGAATGGATAATGAGAGTACAACCAAAAACAAAAAAATATTTACATAATTACCTATGGTTATCTGCTCATCTGTAGCTTCCGGTTTGCCATTTTTTTGTAGCTCTTTGTTGGAAAGTGGAGAGAAGAACTGGAGGAAGGAGAGATGGTCAAGGATGAAAAGGAGAAGGGGTAAAGAATGATGAAATAAATGCATGAACATAGCCTACCGAATAGTAAAAAAGGACCACTGGACTAGCAGCCATGGTTTACCTGGTGCATAGAGATGAAGACAACAGATATTCCCAAGACCAAGTTAACTGTCAAAGTATGCCCAAACAGGATAGCGGATGCTATTTCTTCAATATTGTATCTGAATAGATAAAAAAAGCACTTCATTAGATTAGGTTAAGAAAAATTTAGTCTAACTGTTAAATGCACATAAGAATGAACAAGCTTCTAAATTGAACTATACATCCTATACATTATCCCAGAGCAGCTAAATCCTACATGAATTTGAACGCAGAGTTGTGCTACTTCACCCACATATTTGAAGAAAAAGGAAGACAAAATCCCTTGGGCTGCATTATTAAATATCAGAAGTATGGTTGCCTTGGAATGCCCCTCAAAGATATTTTCTAAGATTTCAATTTCATCCATATCTTGAAAAATGGCAATTCCAAGAATAACTAGAAAGTTGAATATAGCATCATATCCATATAAGAATAGATTTTGTAAACAATAAAAGAGAATCCACATTTAAGCCAATTGATCACCTAGGAAATTTAGGAAGAAGTGCAAACAAATTTGTTGGACTGAATGGAGCATATATATATATTATATATATATATATATTCTTTCAAGGATTAAATTGAAAGTAAGTACTGATAAATTGCAGAAAGAACAAGGTGCTTTTGCTTTTGTTCATTTTTCATATGATAAATAATAATTTACTCGAATAGACAATAACAGCCAAGACCATGTAGAATGAAGAGAAGAATATATAATGGCAAGGTTCATAATATATATCTGAGAGGAATGGAAAAAAGGGAAAACTTATTTGAATAGATAGCCAAACCTCCACCCTCTAAACTAAAGAAAATATGCCGCCTATTTCAGAATTCCATACAAGCCGAGATTATCTCATGTTTCCTTTTCTTTTTTTTTTCAGTAGGGGGAGTAATGCAAGACCATGGCTTGGTAGAAGGTGAAGGACAAATAAGTTAGAGCATGAAAGACACCTCTGTTCTAGTTTGATGATCATCAGTTTCTGCTAATATATTTATCGATGATATGGACTGCATAGAATAGTCTAAAATTTTTCAATTAATCTAATCTTAGAGTTCAAGTATGTATAGGGTCAATTTATTTATTTTCGGGCCAGGTATAAGGTCAAAGTTAGACACACTATTAAAAAACTTCAATGTTCATAGGAACAACGAAACATTCCCATCTATATGATATTGTCATAAAGCTATCCTGAGATATACTACCTGCATGGTGAACTTCAAGTAGTTATTGATTGCATATAGAAATGCTGGAACAGCAAGGAGAACATTAACATGGGCTGCCTACAATAAGATTGAAAACAAACTCAGAAATGTAAAAGAACTCCAGTACATGAGGAAAAAATGAAGCGGCTTCTCTCTGACTCTCTGATGCCTTGCCTGAGGAATGATCACAGAAGCCTAATTATTGTGCTCCTCATGACATGAAAGTTATGAAGTAGTATAGGAAATTCCTAGGAAAACAACCAACCCCAAAAATGCCAACAAATAGAAGCTTTGAAATTTAACAGAGACTCCCACAATAATATATTAAGATAAAAAGATAAGCTTTCATGCATGGAGAAGACCAGTTTTTCAGATTGATGGGACAGTGATATCATATGAATGCAGCATTAACAAGGCTTTAGTTCTGGAGAGTAAGAATGCCTGGTACCTGGAATAAAAAGCATAATAACTGCAAAAAGAACCTTGGCAACCTCAGCCTGAAAGTTCACACTATCTAGGCTAAATTTGAATTTCCCATCTAACTTGGACATATAAACAAACACAGGCTGACAAAGGAAAAAGGGACCATGAGTCAGAAAACCTCATCAAAACAGCCCTATAATGTGATAACTGCAGCAAAAGATACCTCCTTTATTCTTATAAAATTAGCTGGGCATAATTCGTACAACTCATCAACTACCCACTACATTTAGGTTATAAAAGGACTAAATGGATCAGTTGCATCCATACAACGCATCAAGTCTTCAGCCTCATTTATGTATGGTAGGGATCATGGGAATGAGGTTCCAACATGAAGCACCCATACTTTTCTCAATATGTAAATTATTGAAGAAAGGGAAAGGAAGAAAAAAATTACCTTAAGACCCACAAGGATACAGTCGCCAACAACTAAGAGTGTGTTGAAGAATCGTTGTTTGGATGACACCCTGTCCCTATAATTGTAATAAATCCTTGATACAGATTTTGTTGGGGGTAGAAGTTTTGAGTAGCAGGCGTGGCATTCTATAATATTGTTCTTCCTCGCCTACATTCAATTGCCAAACATTTTTCAAAATTATAACTATAAAGAACATGGATATGCATCTAAATGAGGATCAATAAGAAGGCAAACAATCAGATTCCCCTTTGAAATTATAAATAATTCTGAACAATCAATCGACGTCAAAAGTAGATTATGGTAGGACTTGGGCAAAAAAAAAAAAAAGTAGATTATGGTAGTAGACCTTTTACATAGTTAGGATGTGACTAATGGCCGGTGATTGGACTTTCCGGCCCCAAAAGATTCTCCGGCTTCTCTCCTCTCTATAAATCTCTCCTTTATATAAATGTGATCGAGTTCATATTTGAATACATCTAGCTAAAGTGAATATTTGACAAGCATATAAATTAGAGGTGGAAAAAATTTCCTACAATAAAGAGATTAAAAAGTCAGAATTCAGAACATGTTCAATTCTCGAGTGAAATAGAAAAGATCCGAGGAGCACGCTATTTTTTATTCGATAATAATGCAAAACTTCTTTTAATATTAATAAAATTGAATAGACTATCTATATACAATAATCACGTTGTTTTACCAACTAGTAATTGTATTATATATTTAAAATATAAATAATATATTATAAAATGTAATTTTTTTAGAAAATTTAGAAAAAAAATTAATATTAATAAAATTTTAAAATTTTTGTTTTATATTAAATAAATAACCTCTTATTTAGTAAATTATTAATTTGGAAAAGTCCCGATTAGCCTTACTACCATAGCACATAAGCTCTTCCTCACCAAAATATGTTGACTCTTTGACAGAAAAACCAGCAGCTTCGCACAGTTCAGTTCCATTGGATACCCATTTTGATGCCCTTGCACATATTATTTCATTCGTTCACATGGTATTGGAACCTATAATAAACAAACAAAATATTTCATCATCATGCTTGAAAGAATAAAGAACATAAGCTTTTGAACATGAATAAATAAACCAAGGAAATATATATACACAATAGGAAGAATAGCATAGCACATGCATCTGATATCCTCTTATACGCCCAGTAGTTTGAAAAACAAGTGTTGGGTTGAAAAGAAAAAAGAGACAAAATTGAAAGCATAGACAATCATTCCCTATTGTCCATTATCTCTAGTAGTTAACCACTGCAGAACCCGAATATTTCTATGAAACTTTATATCACATGCTAACAGTAGCCAAGGACAAAGCCAGAAAAAACCTGATTTGAATGATCCTGTATTAAGAGCTAAGTTGGCTAAAGGGATGGGTCATAATTATTACAGAGAACCCGAATTGCCAAATGATATTTTATATATTTTTTCGATAGTAATTCTAGGTAATATTGCATGTAGGTTTAACAATTCTAAAACGATTAATGATCGGTGAACCGGTGTACTAATTTGCAACTTATTTGAAAATATTACTTGAATGATATTTATTTCTCGTATTTTAAATATTTCATATAGTATTCAATAAGTTTTGGATGTTCTTTTAATGGTTTCGGATTTTTAGAAAATGTTAATAAATTTCAAAATTTATTTTGTGATCCAACAGGACAATTATCCTTTTTATTAGGAATATTAGAGCAAAATTACCTATTGATAAATTTCTAACCTTAGATCTTTTTTAAATTGAAATCAATTGGAAAATAAAATATTACAACTTCTGTATTTAGGGAATAGTAGGTTTAAAGTAAATTTTTCCTAAATACATTTATTCTATTCAATTTAAATTTTTTTTTAATATATAGATTAGGCTAAAGATTCAAAGTTCCTTTTATTCTTTTTTTAACTAAATAAAAAGATAAAATAAATACATTTCTAATTTATTATATTTTTTATTCAGTAAATCCATTGTGAAATGTCTTTTCTATTTCTATAATGCCCAATATTTTTTCTGCAAAAAAGAATCAGTAAATTAATTAAATTCGGAGAGGCTTCGTGAAGGGCTTCTTTAGGAGTTAAACTTCAATTTGTCCATATTTGGAGAAAAAGTATCTCTTTTTTTCATTTTCATAATAATTAATACTATGATTGGCATTTCAAATATAGGATCTATAGGATAACTTCCCTCTTAAAAGTTATTTGGTGTTTTTATATAATATCTTTCATTCTTCTAAATTTGTAATTTAATACATAAATTAATTGGTTCCATTAGGGGAGCTGTATGTTGTGTCTTATTAATGATTTTCACGCCTTTGACAAAAATAGACGCCGTGCAAGTTTCATATAAATTACTTTTCAATACAATTTCTTTTAAATTCATTAAAATTTTATATACTAATTATTGAATACCTACTATTGTAAAATATTCATGTGGTATTTTTTCAAAATTTGCACGAGTGATACAAGTTTATTCTATTTTCCCAAGCAAGGCTCTTCACATCGCAATACCTATTGTATTAGCTTGTCCTTTTATAAGTGGAGAAACAATAAAGCATCCATAATAAATATACTTATTATTTACTCTTGATTCAACACACTTCCACTGTAGTGTTCGAGTAGATACTATTATCTTCTCTCGAATCATATTTATATGATTTGATTAGATTATTTAATCATTTATTTCTCTTGATTCTTTTATTTTATTTCTATACACGTCTTTTTTTAGGGGGCTTACAACCATTATGTGGCATAAGGGTTACATCACGTATGAAATTTAATAATATACCACTTCTACAAATAGCTCGTAATGTTAAATCTCGTCCCAGACCCGAACCTTTTATCATGACTTCTGCTCATTATATACCTTGATCTACTATTGCCCGAATAGCATTTTCTGCTGCGATTTGAGCAGCAAATGGCGTACCTCTTCTTGTACCCTTAAATCCATAAGGAGTACTAAGAAATTACCCGACCCGTACATATGTAACAGTCACAATAGTGTTGTTGAAACTTGCTTGAACATGAATAATTCCCTTTGGTATTCTATGTGCATTTTTACATGAACCACTACGCTCATTCCTACGTAAACCCGTTCTTGCTAGAGATTTTGCCATATTTTATCATCGAATTCGGAGATATATGGATATATCCATTTCATGTTAAAGGACATTTGATATTTTTTTCATTGGATCGATCCTCTATGTTAGAGAGTCCATTTTAACAAGATTAGTCATATCTTTGTTTATGTCTCAGGTTGGAACAAATTACTATAATTCGCCCCCTCCTATGGATCAGTCGACATTTTTCACAAATTTTATGAACGGAGGCCCTTATTTTCATAGTTGTTGTTCCTTAACTTACTTATTTCTGAATATACTTTTGGATTGGAAGAAAATACGTTTCTTGAAATGGTAAACCTCAAATTCTAGCTCCACGGGGTATGTTGAAGTTCAAAAAACTATATATTTTTTGATTGAAGCATAACATAAACACTTACTTCAACCTTGATTGCTATTATACGTATCAAACTAAAGCCCCGTGAAATACTTCCTGAAACATAACTTAAATCCTCATTATCTAAATGAAATCCAAACATACCATTAGGTAGAGTGATTTATTTAAGCTTTTTTTTATTTTAGCATTCTAGGTAAAACCCCTAGAAGTATCAACTGGTGTTGATATCAACTACTCCTTCCCTTTTTGTTGACAAATAGGAAATTTCCAATACAATTTGGATATAATAAGGATTACCATATATAACACAAAATTTTCCCGTCAATTCCTTATAGTCGCGGGAGAAGTAGAAAGAATTACAATCCCCATTCCGCCTAGAATCCTAGGAATTCTTTGATAGTTAGAATAAATTCGTAGGCTAGGTCTATTGATTAGTTTTAAATTTAAAATAGTTCTAGATGATCCTTTCCTATTTTTTCTATGTAGTAGAGTTAAAACAAGAAAATATTTGTTGTTTTCCTAATATTTTCTCACATTTTCAATAAAACCTTCTTGTAAAAGTATTTTAACAATGTTTTCGGTGATTTTAATAGATTCTATTCGAACTTTCCCCTTTCTATTCATATAGGTATTTCGTATAGAAGTTATTATGATAGCTCATGAACTAAAATTATTCTTTCCTTACATTTTTGATATAATAACATGTTTTTATTTCCATTTTACTATTTAATATTTAACATAGTATTTTAAAATTCTTTCATTTTAATTATGTTCAATAAATATAAGGTATATGCGTGAGATACAATCTAATTTCATACAAATACTATTTATAATAGAACTATTATCTTATAATACCTGATGATCTAACGAGACTATTTTAGTAAAACTTAATTGTCTCAACTCTCGGGCAATCGCACCAAAAACTCGAGTTCCTTTTGGATTTCCTTCTTGATCAATAACATCTGTAGCATTGTCATCATATTATATTATCATACCGTTGTCACGTTTTAGTTCTTTACAAGTGCGTACAATTATAGTTCTGATCACTTCTGCTCTTTTGGTGTGTTTGATAATGCTTCCTTGATTACAGCAACAATAATGTCACCAATATGAGCATATCGACGATTACTAGCTCCGATGATTCGAATACACATTAATTCTCGAGCCTCGCTGGTATCGGCTACATTCAAATGGGTTTGAGGTTGAATCATATCATTTTTTAATGCAAAGAGTGAAGGAAAAAAAAAGAAATATTGTTTGTCAAAAAAAATTCACAATTTTTTTATTGAAAGATTTTTTTCTTTGATTTTAAGTCCCTATTTATTCTAAAATAATGAATTGAGTTCGTATAGATATATTTAAGGATACTATTTCAATAGTCTTTTTGACTATATTTTCTACTACTCTATCCAATATTAGGGAGATCATTTACCCGAACCTGTGTTTTTGTAGATTTTAATGTAATGGGTTTGTTTGGAAATATACATACTTTTATTTTTCCACCACGCTACACATTTCGTGTCATTGTTCGTTGCCTGAAAAGCATATTTACTGAAAGAAATATGATTAACTCGATAAAATATCCATTTAATTATTTCTTTATTTTGTTTACGAAATCTGGTTAATTTGAAGTTATAGTTAATGCTTCTTTTTCAATTCCATCTCTACTACAAAATCGGACATGAGAGTTTGTTTTCATTCTGCTCCTCCTGAATTAAAGGATTCAAAGGAAATGAAAATATACTTTTTTTTTTTTTAGATTTCATCTAATATATTAAAAATTTTTATATCTTGTTTGTATATCTAAAATATGTATTTTAGTTTATTAAAAATATATTTTAGTTTATTTCTGGATAATTTTTTTCTTTTTATTATTATAATTAATATTTTTTTATATTTTATTATATTGGATCAAATAAGATTAACTAATCTAATAAAAACCTTGGAAGAAATATTTACTCTAATTCAATAATTCAATATTTCAATATTTCAATATTTATATTTATTTTTGTTCAAGGGTTAGCTCATAATTTATAGAAATAAATGAATTGGTGTTGGTTTGTTCGGCCATCCCACCCAATTAATTAGTAGAGTTCATTCAGTCCTTCCCATCACTTCTCAATTAATAGTTAGGTTTAAATTGTGGATCACTTCTCAATTAATAGTTAGATTTAAATTCTACAATGGAGTTCTCATTAAATTTGTTCTTGAGTAAATCTTCTCTGTCTTTATGGGCTAGAGGCTCTAGATTTGTTTATGAACAGTTTTATCTAGTTATGGGTGAATTAGTATTGATGACTCATTAACCTTACATATATTGGAATGGTTGATATATCATTGATATTCTTTTTTTTCTTTCTCTCCCTCTTCCATTTATCTCCATACTTTTCTATCAAAAGCAGATTAATTTTTCTTTTTTGTATCCGCATAATGTGAAGTAATAAGTTAATTATTAGTTCTATAATTATTAGTTTATAGTATGAATAGGTCCATTTTATTTTTGAATCCTATCCTTTTTAAAAAAACTTAACGAGTCACGTACTAACCATAGCAATTAAATAAATTAATCAATCAAATTTTTATTCAACTTTATAGAAATGAGAATTGCTCATTTTTTTCTTTAAGAGAAAAAGAATAAAAGGAAAGAATTTATTATATTTTATTCTATTTTCTAAAAATATCCAAATTTTGATGTAAAATACTGTGTAGCAACAATAATCCTACCTTTTTTTACCTATTCGACACATACAATTTCTTTTTCATGATACGCGCCGCAATTTGTATTTGAATTTCTTTGTATTCACCTGTTCATTTAATTTAATAGCCTTTTTCATTAATTTACAAAATAAAATTCCATTCTTTAATTGTACAGCTATAAATTATACAATAATATTAGGGTACCATAAGGATTTATAATTATTCTAATAATAATATTAACTTTTCAGAACATACTTTATCAATAAACATGGATAATTATTCTAATAATAATATTATTGTATTATTATACAATAATATTAGGTTCACCTCTTACTAATAATGTCCGCGGAAACTCCTCTTACTAATGATGTCCGCCGAAATTGATAGTGGGAGAAAATTCTCCATGCGATCCCTTATATAAATAGGCAAATGTTCTCTTTTATTATGTATAGCGATAGTATGGCCGATCATTCTAGGTATAACAGTAGATGCCTCATACCACATTATTATTATTTCTTTTTCTACTTTTGTGTTAAAGTTTCTTAATTTTTTTAATAAAGAATTCACTATAAAAAGAATTTTTTTAGTGTCACAAGTTAATTACTCCTATTTTTTCTTTTTTTTTTGTAAATACAAAGAAAGAAATTAAATTTTCTCACCTACACCACCCATGGGGTTATGGTTCATAACTACTTGTCTTACTATAGGACGCTTACCTAGTCAATATTTTGATCCGACTCTACCCAAACTTTTCTTGTTCACCCCAATATTTCCCACTTGTCCGACGGTTGCTCAGCAGCTTTTAGATATAAAACGGACCTCCCGAGAAGGTAATTTTAACGTGGCCGACTTCCCCTTTTTTGCAATCGGTTTCACATGGTGAATAACCATTGAAATGAAATGTTTAGAATAAATCAATGAAATTTAGGAGAAATCAATGGCTGAACCCCGACACGATCACAGATCGAGCATTCCAACAACTCCCACAATTGCACACACACTTCAGTGGCTTCTCCTGTTAATGCAAGCCTTCTGATTGTTATTAAAGCGGGATGAGTCTGGGCTACATCACAGCAAGTCTTTCTGCGGAACACCTTGCAAAGGGTCAAGTCTTTGGCCCCTTACCTGCTTCCTTGTAATTAATTTTTTCATGTCATTTTCAGGACTCATTCAATTCCCACTTGTACCTAGGAAGGAGTGAAGTATTGTAATAGGAAGTGTTCAATGAATCAATAAAACACATATCAACAGCTCACAAATGCAGACCAAACCACCATGCCTGCTCTTTCTGTCTTCCCACTGCAGCAGGTTCCAACTACTTCTCATAATAATTGAGTATTCTGTAATTGGAAATAGAATGGAAAATGAGAGAACCGGAGGGAGAACCAACAAGCATTTTCCGACCAAACACGCACGCTCGTGTTTTGGGCACGCGGTTGGCTGTCGGCCACTAAAAGTGCAAAGTGTACGAAGCGAGTTTCATGGCTTTTTGGACAATATGGGACGACGTTCATCACGGCAATCTTCCCTATATATGGTATATGGTAGCACAACTTACACAGGTCACCCGTCTTCAAGGAATAGAGTTAGTATGGCCTCTCCATCACGCAGCCTCCACTTCATACTCTTCCCTCTCATGGCTCCAGGCCACATGATCCCGATGTTCGACATCGCCCGGCTGCTAGCCAAGCATGGAGCCACCGTAACGCTCATAACCACCCACCTCAACGCAGCACGGTTCCGATCGGTCATAGATCGAGCCGTAGACACAGGCCTCTCGATAAAGGTGATTGAGCTCGAGTTCCCCTCGACCAAGGCGGGTCTCCCCGAAGGTTGTGAGAACATCGACATGCTCCCTACATCGGTCGACATGTCCGTGAACTTTTTCGCGGCCATGGAAATGTTAGTGGAGCCTGTGGAGAAGCTGTTGGAAGGGCTCTGCCCGAGGCCGAGCTGTATAATCTCGGACATGTGCATCACCTACACCGCAGAGATCTCGAAGAAGTTCGGGGTCCCCAGGGTCGTCTTCCACGGGCCGGGGTGCTTCTATCTATTGTGCATGCGTTGCCTCGGGACCTCGAAGGTACCTTAATTTAGGATGGCTTCGTTGCTTTTCGTCACTGTACTATATTCTTGAGCCATGGAATGCTGTGGATTGGATTACTAAAAAGCATTTTTTTTTCTTGTTGTAGGTGCTGGAGACGGTGAGTTCTCATTCTGAGTACTTCGTATTGCCTGGCCTACCAGATCGGCTCGAGTTCACGAGGCTGCAGTTTCCGGTGGTCTCACCCGGGTCGGAGACGGAGAAGATATTCAATCGTAGAAAGGAGACTAACCTAGAATCATACGGCGAAATCGTGAATAGCTTCGAGGAGCTCGAACCGGCCTATGCAGCCGAGTACAAGAGGGCCAGGGGCGGTAAGGCGTGGTGCATCGGGCCGGTTTCTATGTACAACATGGGCCGACTCGATATCGCGGAGAGGGGGAATAAGGTGGCCATAGACACGGAGGCTTGCATCGAGTGGCTCGACTTGAAGGAGCCAGGGTCGGTCTTGTACGCCTGTCTCGGGAGCCTATGCAACCTATCCTCCCCGCAATTGCAGGAGCTGGCGATGGCGCTTGAGGGGTCGGGCCGACCCTTTGTATGGGCCGTCAGGCAGAACGAGCAGTCTAGTGAGCTCTGGGAGTGGATGGAGCAGCTAGGGTTTGAGAGAAGGGTCGGGGACAGAGGGTTGGTGATCCGAGGGTGGGCACCTCAGGTGCTGATACTGTCGCACCGGTCGGTCGGAGGGTTTCTGACTCACTGCGGGTGGAACTCGACGATCGAGGGCATCTGCGCAGGCGTCCCGATGTTGACGTGGCCGCTTTTCTTCGACCAGTTCTGCAATGAGAAGCTCGTCGTGGAGGTTGTGGGGACCGGAGTGAAGATCGGGGTCGAGGCTCCAAGGATGATTTGGGGGGCGACGATGGAGGATGAGGGTGGTGGTAGTGGCCGCAGGGTGGTGGAGAGAGGTTATATTGAGGAGGCTATTGAGAAGGTGATGCGTGGTGGAGAGGAAGGAGAGGAGAGGAGGAGGAGGGCAAAAGAGATGGAAGAGAAGGCAAAGAGAGCAGTGGAGGAAGGAGGCTCTTCTTACCTTAATTTGACATTGTTCATTCAGGAGATCGAGCAACTCGACATGCAGAGTGATTGATTTTAATGGTGATGAACTCTTGATTTAGTATATAATCTGGTCGCATCTTGGATGATACGTCCCTCAATATGCCTGAAATTGCGGATATCACTCTGAAATAATAATTTGTTCTAGGGTAGTCCAGTAAAAGGTAGAGGGCTAAAAATGGAAGAAAATAATCATTAATGTTACCGCTACACTTCTTCTGTCACGGCGACAGACATCCGTCGAACTTGACCGTCCCGTCGCCGTCTGCTTCAGGCTCGAACAGAGACCTCAGTCCACCTGCTTCGAATGGAAACAAAACCTGAAGACCTACTACCATTACCAAACCATCCCTTCTTTCAGTTCAGTATCATCCCACCTATCTTCATTTTCTTCCTCCTCCGTTGTTGCCGGAGGAGTCACCTTTCCTATTCAGTTCACGGAGCTCCGTCCTTCATGCTTGATTCTGCCCAATGATGAAGCGGCTGAAGAGCTACTACTACATGCACGCGAAGCCCCACCAGCCCCCGGAGAGGCGGTGGGTCCTGCCGGTCGCGATCGGGTCGATCGGCTCCCTGTTGGACCTCGAATCGAGATCCGGGGAGAGGCTGGATCTGAAGAACTACATCGATAGCTACCCGACGTTCCAGAGATTCGGGAATGTCAGAATGATCTGCAAGGCGAATCTGGTGACTTACCGGGGTCTACTACAGTAGTGGCGAACACCCTCCACGCGGCTGTGATCCTGTTGAGGGAAGGTGGAGAATGGGATCGGTTCATCAATCTCAGTGCCTCAGATTATCCTCTTGTCACTCAGGAGTCAGGATGGTGAGTCAGACTGAGCTCGCTGGATGACAAATCGAACCTAAGATCCTTGAATTGATTTCAATGATAAATTTTGCGGATTTCTAATTTAGTATGGCAAGGGTATGGACTTAACTCCCGATTTAGGAAGGTGCCATTCATCTGCCACCAGATCTTAACTTCATTGACCATACAGGTGGTATTGGGTTGAAGGAGTGAGTAAACTCTAACCATTGTTCCAGCTTCATCTTTGGCGCTGTTGTGTTCCTGGGATGACTTGTGTTGTCTTTCTGCAGGTTTCAGCTGGCAAAGCCAATAATCATAGATTCTGGTTTGTACATGCACAAGAAAGCTAATGTCTTCACAGGTACTTCAGGCCTTTTGTCTATTACCAATATAGTTTCGAATTTTCGGCCCCATATGGCCAGGTGACTTGATCATTACGGGTTCGTCCATAGCCTGTTTAATCTTGGTTTATGTTAAAGTCCTGGACAATGGCATCATCAAGTCAGTTTTCCTGGAAAATAAACTCTTCTTATTTATGTCAACAAACTGGAAAACCCAGTATCTAACCACTGAGATCGACCATTCTCTGTTTTTCCAGACAAGCCACATAGCATGTACTTGATCATTTCAGGGTGTCTTTAGTAGATGGTTTGGCATAAGATTGACACTTTTATGAAGAATTATCGTATCATTCTATAAGTTCTACATGTAGTTACTCGATTTGGTCTTGTCTATGCAACTGTGGCATATATCATGCCAACTTAGCATATTATGATTATTTCATGATTGGCATGAAGATGCACATTTACTTTGACTGAAGGTCATTGATTGTCTGGATGGATATGGTTAAATTGTTTTACTGAATTTGCCCCTATAGCTCAGTGGTAGAGCGTCAGTCTTGTAAACTGAAGGTCCGTAGTTCAATCCTGCGTGGGGGCAGTTCTATTTTGTCTCTCTCCCAAAAGAGGATTTTCCTTATTTTACAACTGCCTCTTCTTCTATTTGACCCACAAGAAGCTCCGTCCCTTATTCTCCATCCTCCACCTCCACGGCAGCCCTTTTCTCGGCGGCCAGGATAGCACCGCCGTGCCCCCCTCGCTGCCGTCTCACCTTACTCCTTCTTGAGGCCCTTCCGCAGCAGTAGCCGCCGATGGACCCCGGGGAGCTGAAGTGGGCCTTCCAGATGTTCGATCGGAACGGAGATGGCCGGATCACGAAGAAGGACCTGAGCGACTCGCTCGGGAACCTCGGGATCTTCATCTTGGACAAGGAGCTGGACGACATGATCGGGAGGATCGACGTCAACGGGAACGGCTTCGTGGACATCGAGGAGTTCGAGGCCCTGTACGGATCCATCATGAATGAACGGAACGAGGAGGTGGAGGAGGACATGAAGGAGGCCTTCAATGTGTTCGACCAAAATGGCGACGGATTCATCACCGTCGACGAGCTCAGGTCGGTTCTGGCCTCGCTGGGACTGAAGCAGGGGCGTACCCTCGATGACTGCAAGCGGATGATCATGAATGTGGACGTCGACGGCGATGGCTGCGTCAATTTCAAGGAGTTCAAGCGGATGATGAAGGACGGAGGTTTCAGTGCTTTCACCTGAGATGAAGATGATCCATCTCCTTCCATTCCATCAATCCATCATTGACCAAAAACGAAGATAACCCAACAACGAAGGTTAAATCGGCAATTGCATGAAAATTCCATTCATTTATTCTTTCTCTCTCTAATTTTCTTTAGCTGTTTGAAGGATGTGAAACCTTTCTCGTAGAGAATGTACCAAGTTTAGAACCACTTCCTGATGGATCGAAACATGCATAATACATCCGATCCTGTCTTTTCTGGTTCGTAATTCATGGTGGAGTCTATCTACTGGTTCTTTTGATGAATAAGACGAGAAGGGGGCAAGGAATGGCAATTGGATGCAGGTGGAGAGGAGGAAGAGAGGCCCTTGGTTTACATGATACAGACTGATTTCTTGTATTTGTTGCTTTGGGCCTAATTGTGATCCAGTTTTTTTGGTGGTTTCCTTTTGCTTGTTGGTTATCTCTCTCTCTTCCTAAGCTTTATATTGGACTATAGATCATGCCATTTTCAGTGCCTTCGTCATCACTCCATTTACAGGGAAGTTTGCCATTCACATGAGAAAGACAGCCTGATACGATGAAATAACCCATCACTGGGAATGATTCCAAAAGATTTAGCCATGTCAATTCATTATACATATATCTGAGGTATCGACATCATTTCAGCTTGATTCGATCGGAGCATAACCAAAGATCACGCCTCCAGTTGATCTTCAAAGCTTTAGGCCTTTGTAGTCGAAAGATCAGATGGAGAGGATGATGTAAATTGTGGTATTTGAGTGGTAATTGGTGGCGGTGGCGCGTGGTCGGCGACGGCGGGTTCTGCTTTTTCCAAGGAGCTCCGGCGACTGATATTGTGCCCTGGTGTAGATCACACTGTCAGCGTTCCCTCGGCTCCTTTAGCAGAGGCGGAAGGAAGGTGCGGCAGTAGTTGCAGAGCTTGAGTTTAGCTAGCTGATAATGGAAACAGAAAAAAGTTTTTGGGGCAAAAATGAAACTAATTGAATCATTGAGGCCAAGAAAACAATTACGGAAAATAAGACCCCTAAATTTCCTTTACGTTTTCAATGGATGATGATGGATGGAAGTCCGGAGGAAAGTACTCTGCAATCTCCATCATCGTCTATCAGTTCTTTTCTAATCTCCGTGAACTTCTGAATCGTTGCTTCAGCATTCGGGGAATCTAGCGAGATTCGATCATTTCATCGGCTGATCGTTTAGTAGAATCTCATTTGCAGCATCCGGATCGAGTAAGTCAGAATTGAGCTCCAGCGTGCTGTTAGAATTCTGCATAAAATTAAGAATGTTCAGATTTCATGTGTAAATTCCACTCTACTGATTTATGGATTGGAAAAAAGATTTTCAAAGCAGTTTCTCCTGATCTCATCTCCCATGATAAATTCCCTAAGCCACGCTGCTAGGATATGCCGATTGCATGCTTAAATGGGTCTTGTTATAGATTGAAAACTAATGAAAACCTGAGTTTTTCACAGGCCCTGGGAGAACAAACTCCTCGGTGTTGAAAAACTTTCAACTCCTTGTGATTAAGAAAACATACAAGTGTTTCTTCACCATCATGAAGTTCTTGGGGCCAGTGTGGTTTCTCAAGGTGTGGAAAATGATCTCCTCTGGTTGTTCTTTGATGTTGGATAATCACAGTGCAACACTACGAGGAAAATGATCTCCTCTGGTTGTTCACTGTGTTGCAACACAGTGCAACACTACAAGGTGTGGAAAGATCCTTAAGCCACCATGTGAGTCATGGATCACATGAAATCCTTATTTTTATGCGAACTTCAGGCTTCACAAATTCTTATACTGGTGTCTTCATTTTCCAGGTGTCTTTCTTCACTTTTAAGATCATTTAAGAGTGCTATTAATGAAAGGGAAAAGATCTAAGAGGTTGAAATTAGATAATTTTTTCTGGAATTAGTTGTGTCAACCCCTTCAAACTTTGAAATATACTCTCGGTGCACTATCATCAGAATACTAAAGAAGTATATAGCTAAGTTAAAAAACGAAGTTCATGTAATAAGGAAAGAAACTCATATATCAGTTCCTATATTCATATGAGTGAGTCCACAGGATAATCTTGTTTGTGTTTCAACTAACATTAGCAGTGTGGATTCTTAAGCACTTTGTGTATGAACCTAAAACGTTGAATTGTACTCTGTGGTTGGATGAGCCAAACACGTGAAGGGCTAGGCATTTGTTTTCTGCACCTGCTCCTTTCTAAATTTAGTTTACTCTGATTCTGATTCAATTTATTGAATCAACGGAGGCTTATGTTGTGATCTCCAGCTAAAAAGTTCACTTGTTAATGTTTTTAGTGCTTTGTTTAGTCGTTGTTCTGGAACAAAGTTGTCTCTGCATAGGAGTTAGCCTTGATACTTGTTGATATTAGAGACCTTTTGATCCCATTTTCAGAATTGTGAAGTCAGATGGGTAGAGAGGGAGAGGAATCACAATGTGGCATTTGTTGAGTGATTATCTTGACTTTTGGTCTTTGTTTTTCTGAATGCACATTTTTAATTTAATATCTGGCCTTTACTTAAAGAAGTACTACTTTTGGAAATTTTATAGAGATTCTCACTAGTGGGCTCTCCATTTTCTTGCTGGATCACTCTGGCTTTTCTTTTCTATCCTGAGCTGATTAAATCATCAAGAAGTAGTCTTTCAATCCCACTCTAGTTCACCTTATGAGTTTTTAATTACTTTTTGAGTAGCTGAAACTATTTATTTTTAGAACAGGCAATAATGGATTAACTTTCATGCAGTGCATTCTGATGATAGTGCTTCAATGGCCCCAAACTCTTCACAAGGTGAAGAACCATCCCATAGTGAAGGTGAAGCATTTTTAGAACCCTGTGAAGGTATGGAGTTTGACTCGGAAGATGCTGCAAAAATCTTCTATGATGAATATGCTCGTCAAGTGGGATTTGTTATGCGGGTCATGTCCTGTCGGCGGTCAGAAAGAGATGGGAAGATTATTGCCCGCCGATTGGGATGTAATAAGGAGGGCTACCGAGTCAATAAAAGGGATCACGGAGGGGCAATCAGGAAACCAAAGCCAGTCACTAGGGAAGGTTGCAAGGCTATGATTTACTTGAAGTACAGTAAGTTGGGCAGGTGGGTGGTAGCTAAGTTTGAGAGGGAGCATAATCATCCTCTTGTTGTGTCCCTTCGTGAAGTTTGCCACACAACAGTAAGTGACTTTATAAAGTGCTGATTGTCTGCATTTTCATTTTTCCTGTGAAAGATGTGGCCCTCTGATGTTGGATTGAAGATTATTCATCTAGTATCTTATT
Organism: Trapa incisa; assembly: GCA_030064435.1. Taxonomy (NCBI): domain Eukaryota; kingdom Viridiplantae; phylum Streptophyta; class Magnoliopsida; order Myrtales; family Lythraceae; genus Trapa; species Trapa incisa. Next base: position 2,064,701 of record CM057770.1, on the reverse strand, counting down.
AGTTATGCATCCTTAGGTGAGGATACTTTCCTGGGGTTGAGATAAAATATACTAATTATTAGTTATGCAGTTTCTGACCCCTAAAAAGTTTAGTAAAAATGAATATGATTAGCTACAGTTCCGATATGCAGCCAAATTTATTTGAGCTTGTTTGCTTTGGAATTGTTTTTGCAATGTCATATCAGGTGACTTCAATTTACATTCATGTTCTTAATGCCTTGCACGTATCTGTAGCAAGAGGTTAATGTTTGTGTATTTGGGATACTGCAACAGAGTGATAACCAAAAGCACACTTGCATATATGAGTATTATTATGAGATAAATGGCTAGGTATCCACTGTTGGACCAATAGCAAGCCCTGGGACAAAAAAGAAACCTATTGTATAGTAAATTACATCAAATTTCTGCCAATGAAACTCCCACTGAGCTCCACATACTTTATTAGGAGCCTAATCTGCTGTATGCAATATTTCTAGGATAAATTATCTTGTCTATGACCACCTCAAACTCTAATGAGTTAAGCCATTAATTACTTTCGACCTGTGTTGTTTTAATTGGTACATTTTTGTCACATCACTTTAGAACTATCAGAATTGCATGATTGCAGACCCTCTTTCTATCTAGTATTGCAATATTTCTAGAAAATTCCATGTCAATCACAGTAAGAATCAGTGGGCGGGTGTGATTCTATACATTATGCATAGTAATCTATATTATATCTGGTTGTTAATTGTTGATCTTATAATCTCCTTGTGCTAATATGGCAGGATGAAAAGGACAGGAAAATCCAGGAGCTAACTTTAGAACTTAGAAACAAGAGACGGCTATGTGCTGCATATAAGGAGCAGCTCACAGAATTTCTGAAAATTATTGAAGAGCACAGTGAACAGATCACAATGAAGGTCCAGAACGTCATGAACAACCTCAAAGAATATGAGCCTGTCCAGCAGGAGCATTACTGAAGAGGGAACCTCAGCATGTAGGGCTAAACACTTGTATCATTCAGCTTTCATTAGTTTCTTGGTTTATTCAGGTCTGGCCATGCTGCTGCTTAACTGAATACCACTTCAGAGCAGGTAAATACCACTTCTCCGAGAAACAAGTCAGTTGGCATGCAGTGTGAAGTAGGAGCTCTCTTCTTCAGCTATTGAAATCATGTGAGCCATTGGTGGAAGATTATAGGGTTGGTACAAGTATCATGTGAGCCAGCCAGTGGGGCTTGCTATGTCAATGGCGAGCCTCTTTCTCACATCCACGACATTATCTATGGGTGTTGAAGTTCACCCTCTACTGGAGATGCTACCTTTTATTGCAGTACCATAATCCACTTCTCGAGTACATGATACCCAATGGTGCATAGGAGGCAAAATTAAGAATGGATGTGATATTAAGAGGTATCCTAGTATATGTAACAAGGGTAAAGCTCTATTGATCTATATAAAGTTTGTAGAGTATGGCACCATCAATTATAGCCTAGATCGTGCCTAAATTTAGCAAGACCAATTATCACGGTGGCAATTTTGTTGAGTTGCAAGAAAGGGTCCATGGTTTTCCTTACTACTACAACACAATGGCTTGTGGGTAGTCTTTGTTGACCTCCAACTGGAGCCAAGCATGCCTGCAGCCTTCCCACATGCCTGCTCCGAATTTGGGACATGAAACCTTCACCCGATGGTTCCTCACTATCCCATGCACAGATCATAGGGAACTGAAAAGCTGTCATTAAACAGAATAGACCAAAGCAGATGAATCATCTAGCTCTATGGAGGAAGGCATTGAAGATAATTGTCAAAATTAAGAATGATCTGCGTACCCATTTGATGTTGGGATGCCAATCTTTGTGTCACTCATGCAGATACTAAGATCAATGACATCAAGTTCTCTTCTAGTGGAAAATGCTGAGAGAAGAGATTCAGAATTGGCACAAGCTGCGCTCCTACACAATATAGGAAGGAGGCCGTGGGCAATAATGGAGTGGCATGAAAGAAGTAAGAAAAGTGAAAGGTAAAGTACTAATTGGCACCAATCATTGGAGGATCCTGTTCGAGGTCAAAGGGAAAAAAAAGGTTATCATTTCCAACCGACTAATGAGAATTACTGGCACACAGCGTGTGCAATCAAACAAGAGTAGAGTCACAAAGCAGAACTCTATACAAATAATGTGAATCCTCATAATCACTTAGTGTCAAACATATGATGGGGAATAGTGAATACAGAACCATTGGGAAAGAACAGGTAAAAGATGGCAGGTCATTATTCAGAATTAATTAAACTAATCATGGGAAAATGAGACTCAAGAAAGAACCAGGACTCAGCCCTAAAACATCAAAATGAGAGCATAAAACAGGAGTTCTATAGGACCTTAAGAAAAAAATCTTACAAGCCTGAATAAGTAATCCTGCAGCTCTGGCAACTTTCCTCCATAGTCTAGATAACCACAGGCCTCATTCTGGTGCATCTGCCATCAAATCTGCCAAAATAAGTTTCTCTTCGTCATAATTAATCAAGCTTTCAAATCACCAAAAATAGGACAGTTATGCTTTCAATTGTATGTGCTATAGGATAATGGACGGGTAAAGATGAGAGATAACCATTGAATCAATAGCCAGTCAAGTTTCATTATCATCATAATTATGCAATGAGAAATTTCCAGGTCCGTTTGAAAAATCGTATGAGAAAATGCTCAAAAATCGATATTGTCGGATGATAAAGGATTGAATTCGTAGCATGGCATTGAGCAAAAAAAAAAATCGTAGAAGGGAAACCAGAAAGGGAGAGGATTTACCAAAGAAGAGCGGGGAGAGAGGAACCTATGAGTGCGAGGAGTCCAGCGAGAAAAGGAAAAGAGAAAAAACGAAATCCGACCTGCCGGATTCGAACCAGCGACCTAAGGATAAGCTGTGATCACACTACAGTCCTCCGCTCTACCAACTGAGCTAAGGTCGGATGTTAATAAATTATCAATTTTGTTCTCTCTAACGCGATTTTCGACACATATATATAAGACAGTAATAGGTTCAGTTTCCCAACCAATTGAGTTTTACTAGTTTGATTCCGGGTATATAAAATGGACCCGATAATTAATTATGATATTATGGTCGGAAAAATCTAATTAATTAAACTAATTTTTTTATATATTTGAATGTTATTTTATTTGATCCGACCCGATCCGACTAAAACTTGGATTTGGTACCAATGGATTCGTTCTAATAATTTGCAACTGGTAATAAGTGGAAAATGTGTCCTTGTATCTCTCTCATTTGCATAAATCTTTGGGAGAATAGACTAACAAAAATATGCTTTATCTCATAACATTCATGTATGTTGCAATGAGCTTGAGACTTTTCACATGGTTGGTGTAGTATTAGGGCCAGTGTGGCCATGAAAATGTGAATATGAATCAAGTGGGCAGGTAGACAAAAAGGGACTTAAGAAGAGGGCTATGTGGGAAACGAGGAGGAGAAGATGGTGGATAAGGCCACAATGCGGCTGAGAAATGTAGCCAGCCAAGAACTACACCACTTTTGATCAAAGGGGAGATGATGCACCAGCCAAAGATGACCCTCAGAGGAACCTCCTAATTAAAGCGTTGGATCCCACCATCAAATTATAGAATGGAGGGGTCGGTTCTTGTCCGGTCACTTGATGATGGGCATTCCCCCAAGGTGTCCAAGAATATCCAGCCATTTGAGATCTCCATAGATAGAGGACAATGAGATATAAGCCAGCCAGCCAGCCATTTCATTTTCCCAAGGCAAAAAGTAAGAAACGCGTTTTCCAATAAATTCCAAGTTCATCTCCTTTAATGTTGGAGCCCAGTTGAAGCTGATGCACTGCACCTCCTCCACCAGGCACCAGCAACTTGCATTATTTATTATTGTGGCTGGTGTGGTTGTCTTGTCTGGTCTTGTCCAGGCTCAGGAGAACCACACAATGATGGGTGGGCCCATGGCGCATTGTTGGAGCTACCAGGATCTTCGCTTTGATAAGCCAAAATCCCAGACGCCAACCCCTTCACAGCCACATGTTCATCCCCCACCAGTCCACCCTTGTGAACTAATTGTCAGCTGTTCCCCATGAATGATTCTTAAGCTACATTCTATCCAATATTTGATACGATTTGCTGCCCAAAAATCATATTTTTTTGCGCTAATCCAAAAAAAATCCAATTCTTAAGAAGACACGGCTTGCCATTTCAAGCTACCAACCACTCATTTCTTTCTCCTCCTGCTCCTCTTCCTCCTCCTTGCTTAGCTTTTTCTTGAACTGGTGCTTAGACCTCTATCTATCTATCTTTCTTCCGTCTGACTCAGCTCCAATTACCAGATTTCCGACAAGATTGTTGAGATTTGGGTCCATCCGTGGCGTCGGAATCCTTCTGGGTCCTGCAAATAGATATCTTATCTGGGATCGAGCCCTGAACTTCACCTGCAAAGTTGGAGGGTTCTTTCGGACCTGTAGGGTTCAGATGAAGATACAGTGCGACGTGTGCGAGAGCGCTCCGGCGACGGTGATCTGCTGCGCCGACGAGGCGGCTCTGTGTGCGAGGTGCGATGTGGAGGTCCACGCGGCGAACAAGCTCGCGAGCAAGCACCAGCGGCTCCTCCTCCAGAACCTCTCCGACAAGCTTCCTCTCTGTGACATTTGTCGGGTAGATCCATACTTCTCCATCTTCCCTCCGTGCATGTAAATGCGTCGATAGGCTATTCTCAAGCTTTAGCTTGTTCTGGGTTGTTATTTGTGCGTCTATTTTAGGAGAAAAAAAGATCAAAATTGTCTCAGATAAAGTAGAGTAAACCAGAAATTTCACAGAAGATGAAATGCATCCTGGGCTGAGGCTTGTGATGCTGTTGGATGACTATACAAGATCTCCTCGATAAGGATTGCTCTTATTTTTTTTTTCAGGAGAAGCCAGCTTTTATATTCTGTGTGGAAGACAGAGCCCTCTTCTGTGAGAACTGCGACGAACCAATCCACTCCGCAAGTAGCTTAGCTGCAAATCACCAGCGGTTCCTTGCCACTGGAATCAGGGTGGCTTTGAGCTCTTCTAGCAGCTGCACAAAAGATGCAGAGAAGGCCCACTGGGAGCCACCCAGCAAGAAAGGGCCTCAGCCTGTCAAGAGAGCTCCTCAAGATCAGCAGCTTCCAAGCTTTTCTTCCTCCTGGGAGATGGATGAGCTGCTGCAGTTCCAAGATTTCGAGTCCTCTGATAAGGTACTGGCAAAAATTGCCAGTGCTTCTTCCTCCAGTTGATGTTTTTACCTTCTTGCAGTGCTTAATTGATCTTTTTTTTTGTTGTTGCAGAAACATCAGCTTGCATTCAATGAGCTAGATTTTATAGCAGATATGGGTCTCTTTGCTGATCAAATCCCCTTAGAAGCAGCTGAAGTTCCTCAGCTTCCACTCCCAACATCACACAGCTGTGGTCCTTCCCGAAACTCCAAGTCCAACATGTCACTGAAGAAGCCAAGGTTGGAATTTCCGGACGATGATCTCGAGTACTTCACCGTGCCTGATCTGGGTTGAAATCAGAACATCTATACTTGCACTCCAACGAATGCCCCTCTTACTTTGGCTAGTGGGGAAAAAGCTAGTCTTGGGCCAATTAGCTGGAACTGAGCAGTTTCATTTTGGAAAGGGTATCCCCATCTTTGTCCATGCTATGTAATTTTCTGCTTGATTTCTCAACCTTTCTTTTTTTTTTTCCTGATGCTGCTCCATCATCTATGGTGGAACTGCAAAGACATGAATCCGGATCAGAAAAATCCATATCTTATCTTGTGGAGCTCTAGTTCTTGCTGTCTTGATTGCACTTTAATGACTGACTATCAAGAAAATTCCTCATCCTGAACATCAACGTTCGCCTCATACCAGAAATGGGAGCTCTAATGCCGGAATTTTGCCGGATGAATATCATCTAGAAACCACTGATGGGTTGATGGGAAATCCAAATCCAGAAATAAGTCTAAAGATTTACTAGCGAAGATCTGCAGTGACAGCAGACCCGTGATTTCTTCACTGTTTGTAGTGCTTCTCTAGCACCCAACATAAATGGGTAGAAACCGGTTATCCTGAATTGACTATTTAGCAGATAACAAATATTAAAACTGAATTCTTTGGTCTGTGGAAAGTATGGACGGAAAGAATTCACAATAGTAGAGGAGGAACTCATACTATCTTCTCAAGTCTCCTAATATTTTTACATTGTACTAAGCAGAAACTTTAATAATAGATTGAATAGTTTCTTATAAATTTGTACACACATATTGTAAAAGTGCACTCAAATAATATAGGTTTATGTGTATTTTCAACACTTACAAATTATTTAGAGTCCGCCGTAATACTCTTGGGAGTATCGAGAGTATTTAAACAATTAATACGAGTATTTGGTTCTATAAATGGCACGGAAACAATTTATATTTCCATCACCTATTATTTAATAGTTTGTATAAAGTAAATAACTTCAATAACTAATTGTAAAATCTGATAATCTGTTGTGTTATAAGCTAATAATCTCAATGATAATAGTCTATCATCTCATATGCTAAGACAATATTATTTGTGATACTCTTCCCTTAATAAATGCATCTCGATTTGTTTATAACATCCATTTCCATTAAAACGTACCCTTATAAATTACATTACAACATAAGATAGGTGTGTAATCATGTATCTTCTCATAGTTTTCCTTCTTCTGAATAAGGGTAATTGATGTTGCATTTGCTTGTCTGGTTAATCAGCCCACTGTGATAGAAATGCATTACCATCTTTGTAAATATTGCACCCATAAACCCTATTTTTTAAAATAAGATAATCGAAAATGAGAATTGATAAAATTTTAAATAAAAATTGAATTTATGAATAAATCAAGATTATATAAAATTACCAAGTAATTGAAAAATATTTAAGTGAGATTTAAAATACAAAATGTCAAAAAAAGTTAATTTAATTGGAAATTGGAAGTTAGAACTAGTTATAATTAGTATAAATCAGATTTGAATCAAATCGAACGATACTAAACTAATAGGAACACATTCAAATATTAATTTTTCAGGATGACTAAAAAATGACAATTTAATAAATTAAAGTCACCGTAAAAAATAAATTTATAAAATTTTAATTTTTATAAAATTATTTGAATCGGACCTAAACTGGTCGATTTTTGTTTTTGGGTCATCAAATTCAATTTAATCGAATTGGTCAACGATCCAACTAGATTAACGGAACATCTGCGAGCTGAACATTCCATTAGCACGCGTGACCAATCAACGCATGATGTATAGCGAACGTGACCAGTTAATTGATAAATTATCGTATTAAAGTCCTAAACAATCAAAGAGCGACATGTGTATGTCGTTAATGTTCAATTGACGAAATTTCATATAGGTTGAAATAACCAATAAGAAAATAATATGTGTCTATAATTAAATGAAATAAGACACATGAAAATTATGCTAGGTTAAGAGCCAGCTAAATCAAATGGTTCCCCATTTTATAAGGATGAGATGGTGGCGTTTTAATTTAATAGATGATGTTTATTAAGCCTTTCTAATAGGTAGGCCTCCATGTAGGATTGGTTCATTTGCTGGAAGTTTTTAGCCCACCCTCATTGGGCTTCAATTTTTATTTAGGATACTTTATTAACTTGTCCATTTGTCTATTAGTTGTTTAATTATACCATTACTAATAAGGTTTTATATTATTTTTGAATGGAGTAATTTAGAGAAATTTGAAGGGTATAGGTTTTGAGAGATTTCTCCAAATCTCTCTTGCATCGTATAATGAATTAAGCATGAAAGGGCTTAGATGAGAGTATTTAGAGGGTTGGAGAATCTATGAATTGCTTACGAAAATTATTTATTTGGTAAAAAATGACTTGCCCATTTGTATATTAATTGTTTAATTATACCCATTACTCGTAAGGTTTTATATTATTTTTAAATGGAGTAATTTAGAGAAATTTGGAGGGTATAGGTTTTGAGGGATTTCTCCAAATCCATCTTAGATCATATAATGAATTAAGCATAAATGAGATTAGATAGGAGTATTTAGAGGGTTGTAGAATCTATAAATTACTTACGAAAATTATTTATTTGGTAAAAAAATAGAAAGATCATATAATGAATTAAGCATAAATGAGATTAGATAGGAGTATTTAGAGGGTTGTAGAATCTATAAATTTCTTACGAAAATTATTTATTTAGTAAAAAAATGGAGAGATTTGGAGAGGTGAAGAATATCTCCAAACCCCTTCATTTACCTTACAACATAATAAAGAGTAGGGTATTAGGAGAAATTATTTTATTTATTGCTTAAATTATTTTAATATTTTAATTTATTATTTATATAATTTATTTATATTCTTATATGCTTTAAATAAATTTATATATTAATAATTTTATATATAAAATTATATAATATAAATATATAATACAAATATTATATATAAAAAATTATTGTACAAAATATATTTAATATAATTTAATTATATATATAATAGTTAATTAATTATTTAATTTAATTAAGAATAAAATTTTATTTCTAATTTTTTAATTAATAATCATTCACCTTAATACAAATACAAATTATTAAAAAATTTTAACATCTACAAATTTATCACTTTACTTCCCTTATAAAAATTAGGAACTTTCATCTCCAAATCACTTTTAATCCTTCAATCCAAACATAATCTTGAAATAATAATGTGTATTTTTTACATGCTTATTATTGTAAGTCTACATTTTTATTTATGCCCCATCCATTTAAGTTTCATATATAAACTTTTATTTTAGTAAATGTTAAGGTCCAACATAGTGATTATATGTATACTCAGTAAGATTGACCCTTTTAAATTTATAAAATGGATTTGATGTCAAATATATTTATATTTATTTATATATCATATCATTTTATTTAATATATATTTATAAATATTTAATTATATAAAAATTTCACAATTCTAACCATAATTCTCCTATTTACAACTTAATTGAATACCCACAAATAACTAAATTATATAAATTTTTAATTGAGTTTCAATTTAACTTATATTTTAATTTATTTTCTTATTTAACATTTTGTTGTTCAAAAATTCCGATATTACAAAAGGTGTGGTCTCGGACAATTTTTTTTGCTCAATAATAGTGGACAATTCAATCAATATGTTTTTGGGTGGAGGCAATACTCATATAGATAGTCTAATCCTATGTAACATATGGTTAAGGTTGTTATATAAAAATAGTCGATCAAGTCGTTACTAATCACAAGTGTAATATATATTTAATCTCTGTTATAACTGAAAGGGTGTGTGATGATTTTGAATACAACTTTAAATAAAATCTTAAATTTATAGTTAGTGGAACTTCATAATTATTTTTTATAAATATATTTTAGAATATATGTTAAATCGTGTCACAATGTCAGTATTTCTTTCTAATTAAGTTGTAAACTCATTTCACTTCAATATTCTTATATGATATTTAGAACATGGAAAAAAAGTCTCTCAAGTAGATTAAAAAATCTGAGGTAAATAATTCTTATAAGACTCGTACAATTATTTTCTTAAATTTTTTATAATTATGTTTTGAAAGTTAATTATATTGTGAATAGTACTTGTATAAGTACTACTATGTAACTATTTTTACTATTATAGTGGTGAGAGTGATAATAGATCGTTTAAAAGTTGTATGATATAAATAAAATTGCGACAGAATAATACCAATATTTCATAATGTCTATTTATAAAAATATGCATTAAAACTAGTCGATCTAGATACTTACTTATATCTTATAAAAAATTATGACTTGTCTTATTTCCATTTTATTGATGGCTTCCGATTAAAATTAAATTTCAGGCTTGACTAGATTTTACCATATATTTTATAAGTATTTTACCTTATGGTGAATGTTAGAATTTGCTCGACCCAATATACTACTAAAAGCTATATCAAGTTCCTCTTTAATCTCTTCAATGCACTCAAATGTCCTCCCATCATCAGTTATGAGAGATCAAATTGAATTTGGTGTTTGTTGCACTTTGATGGCACCTTTAATCTCCTCAATGCACTCAATTCCCCTCCCATTATAAGTGATGAGAGATAAATTTAATATCATGTCTTTCAATCACCACCATGTTGTAGCTATTGGACTCGTGACTTTTGTCCGTATCTCATTTCTACTTTATGTTGAAGGGTATAGAGTTGTTTAGCTCTATCAAGTTGTAGAATATATCCACATTAGCAACAAGCCATCAACTCTGAAAAATCTTGCACTATGTTTTGTGAGATCGTTTAGACCCTACCCTGTATATTCCAACATGATATAATCATAATTGCTGGTCCTAAGCATACCTTACTTCCCTTGATTTTTTCTCTTTCTTCTTTCCTATCTTTCTCGTACACTTTGTGTTACTAGAATATTAATATCAGCTCCAAATAACTCCCTTATGAGCTCGGTATAAACACTTCTTTGGTAGCGAGACTAGTCCTTCTATGTACCCTTCTTAATCCATACATGGTTGACAAAATAAATTACCAACTTCATATCGGAAGATTTATCGATAAAGGGATCCAAAACAAGGTTCTGTGGTGTTAACATGATACCCAATACTAGGGACGATCACCCGCAAGGAGGTTCTGTGGTGTTGACATGACACCCGATGCTAAGATCATGGGGGAAAGGACACAACGAATGAAACCAAGGTTAGGAGGAGGAATTGGGGTGCGAGTGAGCAATGTCAGATCTGATGGAAAATGAGACGACCAAATCCTGGCACCAAGGAGGGAGGGTAAGGGACCCCAGTTCTATGGGAAAGGGAGGAGCAAAGGGACCGGCTGGCTACCAGACACGCCAGATGATGGGCAAATCCGGCAAGCGGGGTGGAGGCACGAGGTGGGGTCACGCCCTTTCTCAAATGGCAATTCATAGCATTCATCTGGCTGGAAATCCACGAGGGAGGGAAGGAGACAAAAGAACTGCATATACAATAGATTTTTTTGTACCCAGGGATTTAGTCATATACAATAGATAACCAATTGTTAGTGGGACTCCAACAGAAGCATCAAATGCCCAGAAAAAAAAAAGTATCCACTGACCAATACACTGGCTGCCAATTAGAAAGCACTGATAGATCACCAAAAGCAGACTGGTTTCCACAAAAGGGCATGACAATTGGTCGTGCTTAGGAAAACTGAAGGCCCAGATAATCATGTTGCAAACTACACCTAGCGCAGAATGATCAGTGAAAAGTGTTACCAAGCATAGACAGCACTCAATCTTTCATTACAGATGGGGAATCTACAGCATTTCCATCCATCAGTCCAGAAGAAAGCATGGAGCTTTTTTGCTGCTGCTGTTCTTGTTGAAGCAGATGGAGATGATGTTGCTGCTGCTGTTGAAACTGCTGTTGTTGAATCCTTGGCCTCTTCTGAGATTGGATCTGAAGCTGTTGGAATTGCTGGGCAGTCAGGTGCATTGCCTGGTTGTTGGGATATAACTGCTGCCCAGACCCATATGGAGGGAAGTTCATCATGGGTCCACCATTGGCCATTGCTTGGCCTGTCAGTACCTTCAGATGCTGGATTTCCTCTTTCAAGGCCTCATTCAGGGCTAACAAACAGAAAAAAAAAATGATATTTTCATCCTCTTTTTATTTCCTAGAAAGAGTGCATTGAAAGGAGTGGGAGAAAAGAGGCCAAGGTTTGTCATCACAGTCCTATCTTGTCAATATCCTTGAAGAAAAGATGCACATTTGCATAATATTATGATTATGTAATATGATTTTGGAAAGTTTTTATTATTTATATTAACTATAAATTGTTTTCATGGTTCTGATTGGAATGCACATATTGCCAAAATGTAGATCAGAAAAAGCAAATGAAAGTTCCATTGAAGAATAATTAATGTGCTAAAGAAAAATTGAATACAAATCATCATATACCAATAATTTTTCTTCTAATCCATTTCCTAGTTCGTCTGATGGCAAATGAACCACATATGATCCTAAAAAGAAAACGAGCAATGAGCTTACCGTCCTGCAAATGAACCTGTTGCTCCATAGTCTGCAAATGCAGTTTCAATTCACTATTTTCGGCAGTCAATCCATTTGTATCTCTCTGTCAAAAACATGGGTAAAGAATTCACATTAAAGAAAAAAATACAAAATAGAAAGGGAACCTTAAGATGAGTATTTGTTTCCTAAAAAACAATAAATTGTCTAGAAAATCATGAGATTTTCTAATATATATGTCACATTTAATCGGCTAGAAAAACATGACCCTTGTTATTTAGTTCACAAATTACTATAGAAAATAAGAGCATATGTACAAATATACATTCTTTGAACTCATAATAAAGGTCTTCTCTAGATTACTAAAAAATGTCGTGAATATTTTGAAGAATTGTGGAAAACCACATGATTTTTTAGGAAATTCCCCTTAAATAATATGATACACCTTACCTGCAGCAGGGTTAATTGAGCCGACAGTGATGTAGCCTCTGTTTGGAGAGTCTGCACTTTCCTCTCAAGCTCAGCTATGTATCGCATCTTCCTCTCCTTGGACCTTGCAGCTGACTGCCTGTTTGCCCAAATCCTTCACATAGTCGAAACTTTAAATATCAGTGCACTGTTAACAAAAGAACCACTAGGAGGCTATAGACCATTTGCTATATATTTATCTTTCTTAGAGATATCAACGGTCAAACAAGGCGGAGATCATTGAGTACCTCTTAGCCCTCTTTGGATCAATCAATGCGAGCTCTGCAAGTTTGGCAGTTGAAATGGCCTTCTTCGCATCTGCAGTAGAGGGTTCCTCTGACCCTGATACAAGCATCTCAGACTCGGTGCTTGTCGAACCATCCATAGACTGGCTATGCTGGTGCCTCACCCGAGGCTTCTCACTGGGCCCTGCTGCCGAGACCTCCAAAGAAGAATTCTCCATATCCATACAGAGACCAGGACTAGCTGAAACAGAACCAGAGCAAAGCTTGTCCACCTGTGATGAGGACATAGACGAACAATTGAAATTGTCCATATCAAGATACATAGACAACAAGTCCTCCTCAGTCTCATCTGATAGAGATGGCCCATCAGCTGCCGCAGCACTAACAACACCAAGATCACTATGGAAGCTAAGATCATCAGGAAGAGTGAGAATCTCCGAGTGGGCACGACGGTGGCCCAAATTCCTTGGCGGGTTATCGGGCATCCTACTTATATCGTGGCTGAAGTGACCTGAGTCAGGACCCGAACCTGAACTCGAACCTGCATGCTGGCCAAGAGGCCGCGGCATCGGAGGGAGCTGCGCCGATGAAGAAGAGGCTGAGGCTGGCTCTGATTTCAGTTTGAATGCATCCCAAGAATGGGATAAATTACCATGGGAGCCACCACCATCACCACCACCACCACCTTGGAATTGAGATTTATCCTTACCATCCATTCCCCACAACTCCACAGTCCTATTCAACTAAATCAAGAGCAGACAGATGAAATGTACTGCACAATCCCAAAGGTAGTCCAAATTTTTGGAAAACCCCCAGAAACACTATAGCTAGCAGGGATCCAATCACGGTGAGAATCGAAAACCTACAGAACTTGAACTAGAACAGACCAACCCAACGGAAGGAATGTGGTGCGACAAGGAATGCAATCGGATCGAAGGGTGAGAGATTCAACGAAACAGGAAAGCAAGCAACATAAACCCTAGCTAGCTTACTGTTGAGAGAGTATACTTTGGAGGGCACTGCAAAGTGCAAAATGTACAGAAAACAGAGTCATACACTCTGCCACGTGTGATCGATGCTATTGTTACCTTTTTCGGAAATTATTATATATTTTTGTATATTTTAATAATTTAAAAATAATTAAATCTATAATAATTTCTAATTATATTAATTTCCCTCTCCCATATAGAGAAAGTACGAGAATTCCTTGAATGCTGAAACCTATAAGCAGATAGTATATCACAAAGTACACCATTATTATCATTCATTCACATCTCCCTAACCACATGCATGTATCCTTTCACCTCCTAAAATAGAAAAGCTGTAATTTTTTTGTTCTTTTTGATACAGCCCATGTTTGAACACTACCGACCTTGCTAACTAAAGGCCAAAGCCACCATGGGCGATGCCTATGCAACTGACTTGCCCCATGGCCGCCTCCCCACGAACACATTCTTTTGGATTTGCTTATGAGAATCAATTTACAGCGAGTTGGGTGCACTACATCTGAGAAGGCAACTACCATATGGACAATTGGAAGTAGGATGAACAATCATGACTGCATCGGGAGGGTCGTCCTTGGAAGTATTGTGTTGGCCAGCTCTTCGTTCACCTTTACAGGAAGTGGCGGCATCTGCTTCATTAACTCTGGCTGGTCACTTAGTCTGGGGAAAGGGAACCCAGTTTAAGCAATGGAGCTGGAATAAGCCTTCAATGAACTAACTTATTGAAGAAAAACAGCCATGAAGGGCAACAGATATCTAAATGGCAAGATCACTAAAGGAAATAAAGGCCTAGCAAGTGTTTATACAGTTGCAAGCATTTTTAGGTTGAATGCTGGGTTTAAATGTCTTTACCTTAAATATGCATGCATAAATAATCAACAGAGAACATCTAACCCAATAAAAAAGAACATAATATCATAGATTTTTCAGCTTACTCTTTCATAATTTTCAGTATGTTGTCACGGGTTTGGCAGAAGAGGTTGATGTTCTCCTGTACCTGAAAATTTGTCACAAGTCAAGAAATGTAGGTTGAAATGTCATGTTCTTTTTATAAATGACAAGAATGTGCAATAAAACAATATCCCCTCAAATTATATCATCTCGAGAAGGAAAACAGATATCCAGTTTCATCTTGCAACAACAAAAGCAGCCTAAATATTTTGTTGTCTTCCACATTAATAAGGCAAAGCCATTTTAGGGACAATACTTCACTCCACAAAAATACCCCTTCACATAAGATTATTAGTATCCCATAGAGAACATATGAGATTATCAGAATCCCATAGAGGATCAAAGAATACAATGAAAATAGATCACAAAGGAACTTCATGAAAGCAAGCTATTTACCCTTGAACAAAGAATTTGGTTTATAGATATGGATAACTGCAAACTTCTAAACAGTGAAACAAAAATTATAAAGGTTTCACCTGGAAAGCAGCAAGATTTGCAGAAATTTGATTAAAGATCTGAGCATTTTGCTCCAGCAGCTCTCCCGTAGGACCACCAATAGCTGGCAATATTATAATGAAAATTTCAGGGGAAGATTTAAGGATCCGACAATAAAGAGTAACGATAATAGCAATTTTACAAACTAGAAACTGAAGGCTAATTTCTTTTCCCAGGAATATAAGCCCAACATGCTTGTTCTCTCAGTGATTACCTATCACATTTGACTACTACATGAGCCTGGTGCAAGCATCTTAGCATTTAAATTCTATACATAGTAGTCCTTTTAATTCAACATACTACATTTTTTCTGACTTTATTTCATCTCATGATGATCAAAATACACACTAATAAATTAATTTTCCACAATGAAACAAGTAAAAAACATAACAGAACATCAAGTATGCTTTCTCAAATTCCTACAGTGGCAAATCACATATTACACCAAAAGAATTATTAAACTTTAATCTCACCTTTAAATGAGATGCCATCGTCATTGTCCATCATAACCATTGGTGGAGCATATGACGGAACATTTGGATGCGCAACAAACTGTGATGACTTCGCTGAAGAATCATTGACCTTTTCCTGAAAGATGAATGCATACAATTGCTTTTCCACAAGTTGAATAGAAAGTGCAAAGGAACTTAATTCTTGCATATAACAACTGGATGGAAACTTGTAAGAACCATGTTTCAGGACAGAGATTATAAAGATCCTGAACTGTTCTAAAAAGAAGTAATATTCCAGAAACTTCAGCATGCAGAGTTGTTCAACATACATTTTTGTTACAGCCTAATAATAGCAGAATATAGTATTATAATGATCCAAAAATAATAACAGTGAGTTCAAACACCTGTAGAAGTATTTCTCCAAAAGAAACAACAATATTTAGCATGAAAATCCTACATAAAAAAGTCTATACTCCAGTACATTTTTGTTACAGCCTAATAATAGCAGAATATAGTATTATAATGATCCAAAAATAATAACAGTGAGTTCAAACACCTGTAGAAGTATTTCTCCAAAAGAAACAACAATATTTAGCGTGAAAATCCTACATAAAAAAGTCTATACTCCAGTACACTAATCCTAGATGACACACATCAGAAACTAGATAACCAGATGGCATAGATGACAAAAATATATATAAAGTACCTTTTTGTCTTTGCTTTTCCTTGACAAATTGTGTTCTTCCTTCCTTCTCTTGCTATTTTCTTTCTTCTGGAAAATATATCACAACCCACATGAAGCTTAATATGGTAGGCACATCAATTATTTTTTAGTTATAAATGAGTACTTGCTTAAATAGTGCTGTACAAAATTACAGCCAGTGCAAGAAGATATGAACACAACATAAATTCAAACATTTTACAAGATCATGATCCCCGTGAAACTCCTATCTATACCAAAATAGACTTCCTTTGTCCATCTTCCTGTAAACTACTATCCTGTGGTTCAATTGCTGTGAAGGCTCTATCCTAACAGTCCAAAATGGAGAGAGATATTTCTAATTAGCTTTATGGTATGTCTACATACATACACATCATATTATAGAAGAAAAGTCTGATATTTTCTTTATCCAACATATCTAAATTCAATGATCGTTAATGCCCTGCTGATCTCTTAAGAAAATGAAAATAATGCTGAAAAGCTGTCATTTTTGTTGGCAAAGATAAAAGTACCAATATCATGTGCACAAAAACAAGCACCAAGAAGTAACCAGAGTCAAGATAACAAGGCTTACCGTCATCCATCTGACACGTAATGCAACATCTCTAACCGTCTTATTTTTTAGCCGAATGGCTATCTTCGCATAACGAAGCATATTAGAGTCAGAGGCAAATCTGCAATAAATAAAATGCATCCCGTTATTTACAAATGAGAAATTCTTCCAGTAATAATAGTATGGAAAGAGCAATCTCCTAAGCTAGGTCCAACCAAGAAACTACCTAAATGAAGAAGCATATGAAGAAATCTCGGTATCACATAAAAGTTTAAAGGGCAGAAGCCCGTCTACATGCATCGGAACCCTGCTTTCATCTATCAATTTTTTTTTCCAATTGACTATGAACTCAACCTAATTCAGGAAGTTATACAGTCCAAAATATTATAGCAGAAAGAATATTTCAGTGCTCTTATGAGGATTCTCAGTCAAAGATCTGAGGAAATCAGGTAAGGTCTGGTAGTGCAAAACCTATAACAGTTGTGTAATAGCAATAAATA
The DNA here is from genome assembly GCA_030064435.1 of Trapa incisa. Classification (NCBI taxonomy): domain Eukaryota; kingdom Viridiplantae; phylum Streptophyta; class Magnoliopsida; order Myrtales; family Lythraceae; genus Trapa; species Trapa incisa. Next base: position 2,047,305 of record CM057770.1, on the reverse strand, counting down.
GACAGGAAGATGTATGACCCAGTAACTCAATGAAACTCCTACACATAGCAGTACTTTATTAGCATTAGACTGAGAATTCAAGAGTATTAATACCTACATAGCACAGACATGATGGGATATATTAGCATCAAATCTTCTAGCTAATGGCATCTAAAGGCCATATTGGATAGAGAATAGATAGTTTCCCTAGATCCAGCCAAATGTAACATCATTTGCATAAATCCATCGCCAAAGATGCATAACAAAACACATCAAGCTTACAAGCAACAGATTCATCGTCGCCTAAATTGAAACTTGTCAGAGGCCGTAAGTATCTATCCCTAACTAAATTGGAAAAGCAAAAGCGCCTCGAAAAATGAAAGATTGAAATATATCACCACTTGATGCTCAAACTAATAGCGCAAGTATACACCCAAAAGCTAGACAATTGGCTTCAAGGAACTCACTCTGAGAGTCCGTGGTCGAGTATTGCCTGCTCCTCCGAGGTCCACTCCATGGAGATTCCGGGGTTGTGCTTCATGCCCGAGACCGTGGCGGACGATTCCGGCACCAAGTTCCCGTTCCCGTCGAAAGTGGATGACGACGCGTGCGCCGGCTCCTGGTGGTTTCCGGGTGGATTCGCCATACCCAGACAGAGCAGCCCCTCGATTCAAAACCCCAAGACCTGATGCTGAGCAGAATATTCCCAGAATCTTCACGACTACGGTCAATCCAATCCGCTCCCTTGGCTCCCGCCACAATGTCACCGGAAGTTCAGCTGCAGAGAAATTAACGAATTTCAACACAGGCACAGTAAACCTCAAGTCGGGGAAGGGCGGAGGGATTATCCCATGAAATGATGAAAAGGGTTACTGAATTTGATACGATACATACATTAGAGTGAAGGGAGCTGTAGGGATTTAGGAGAGATTTGCTAAATTGCTTTGCAGAGGTCAAAGAGGGTTTCGATTCGACATTTCCCACTCGATACAATATTCGATACTCAGACCCGGCAACTAAACCTATAGAGGGCTATTTTATTAATAACGGAAAGATCAGTACTGCGAATGCAATTAAATTTTTATACTCATACCACAGATCGGACGGTTCACACAAAAGGATAAAATCGGACGGTTCTGAGAGACAGATGGAGACCTTATAAAACCTCTAACTCTGCCTAATTCTGCACTAGAACTCCACGAGCCGTCGGCGAAAATGGTGATTCTCCCTCAGCAATTCTTAGTTCTCAGAGGCGTCCCTTCAAACTTCGTTCTCCATTGCTGCCTGTAAACTCTGAATTTGATTGTTATTGTTGTATTGTTTATGTACAGCCTTTTAAAAGATACGTTGAGATTGGACGGGTAGCCCTTGTCAACTACGGGAAGGAGTATGGACGGCTTGTTGTGATTGTGGACGTCATTGATCAAAACAGAGTATGTGCCTTCCCGCTTTAAATTTGAGTTATTTGCTCCCTTTCACAGTTCATTAAAATTATGTTTGAAATTTGTAGTTATTTGCTATGAGGATCCTAGATGAGGATTATCTCGATGTTGTAGGTTAGTTAAGTTAGAATGTTTGGGACTGTGATGATTTGTCTTGGATCTGCTTATAAATACTAATTATGCAGTAGTGAGGTTGAATACGTTTCTTGGAGAATTGTTCTTGTGAACGCAGCAAAAATTAGACTGTCCTCCTTTTGCGTTCCTTTAATAGCTTTTTATTCCGTTCATTACAAGAAAATTTTACTTTTGTTTTCTTATAGTGCATTTTTTGGTTTTTTGGCTTGCTTTACACGTTCACCAAGGAAATACATTGGAAGTATATATTAAGAAGTTTATCTCAACTTCTATAATCATGTGTAATTTTGAAAAAATGATGTCTGATTATCCATTTCTTTTCAGGCCCTTGTTGATGCCGCTGACATGGTTAGAACTCAAATGAATTTTAAGAGGCTCTCACTTACCGACATCAAGATTGACATTAAGAGAATCCCTAAGAAAAAAACTCTTATTCAAGCTATGCAAGAAGCAGGTGAGCTATATTATCTGTTACTATTAAATTTTAATTTTTGTTTTATACGAATGTATAGGATGTTTTTTTGGTGCTTCTCTATTAGTAGTTCCATCATACTTTATTGCTAGATGTTCAAGATAAATGGGAAAAGAGCTCTTGGGGTAGGAAGCTTATTGTTCAAAAGAAGAGGGCTTCCCTTAATGACTTTGATCGTTTCAAGCTCATGCTGGCAAAAATCAAGGTTTATATCTGTTTCTCTTATACTTTACTATATACTAAATCGTCAAAACAGCAGACTCCTACATCTTACTATCAAATGATACCTCACTTTTAGACTCAAATATCATCTGTTGTATTGAATTGAATATTAAGAGACCAATTTATTTGATTATGTGCAGAGGGGTGGATTGATTAGACAAGAGCTTGCCAAGTTAAAGAAGAAGCTGCATCATAATTAGAGTTCTGGATTTCAGTTAATTTTGCTTTGGCTGTTCCATATAGAACTGAGTTTTTGAAGTTAAATTTGTTGATTTTAGAATGTTGAATTCATTTTAACGACTAATTTTGCCTTCCTAACATTATTGCAAGTTATATACCAGCTTCCTATGTGTAATTTAATTGTTCAATATGATTTTGATGTGCTCCTCCTCGGTAAGCATATCCTTCATAAGCCTGCCCTCCAAAGTTTTGCATACAAGAGAAAATCCCATTAAATATAGGAAAAGTATCTAAACAAGTTATTGGGAGAAGATGTCGAGTAATCTCCGGTGATGTGAAGTGATCTTTCTGGCGGTACTTGGCTTGTTTATGACCACTTTTCTAGTCGAGGTCAAGCCATCTTTCCTCGACCTCTACTAGAAGGCGAGGTTCACATTCGATTCTTGGCTTCGCTTCAGCGGCGGATTCACGGCCGAGCACTTAGGGACCTGGTCATTTATACAGACATGCTCTTTAAAAGCATTGCCCTCGTGGATAATAAAAGCATATTATGCCAGAGAACCGTAATGTACTGCGCATTCAAGGGTGTAAAAGATAAGGCCTCATTTGACCTAAGATAGAAAAGAGCATTCTTCTCATCAATTCAACAGTCTAGTGGTAAACAATTTATGGCTCAGCTGCCATCTTATTCATATGAACAAACCAGAAACATAGTGCAGGAACATCTCCCTGAAAACAAAAATAAAGATAGCAGTGCATCCAGATCACTGATCAAGCCTTGGAAGGTACTGCAGCTTCCTCAGCATTTTGCTTGCTTTTTTGAGCTTCAAACTTATCAATAGCAACCTGAAGCTCATCCGTACCCCCAACAGCCCTCATTGTGTAGAAGTACACTCCTACCACGAAACTGGTCAAGCCTCCAGCGACAATTAGGTTCTTCATCTTGGGACCGAGACTGTTAAACCCACTCATCTCTTATGCTTTATACTGCACATTAATCAACTGAACATGATTATTCCATAAACAAGATGAACACTTTACTCTAAATGTAATAAAAATAAATAAAGAGGGCACCGACTACAAGATAGTGGAGACCAAAACGCAACATAACCTCGACATTGGCAGTAATTATTCAGTGATTTGGCAAAAACTTCAACAATAAATTACACCTAATTGTGCAAATTGAGCTACTTAAGTCACCCTAATTCATATAGCCTTCCATAGACAAACCTTTTTCAGACTTTTAGGCTCTCACTTCCACTTGTTTTGGACCCTGATTGGGGACCAACAACCCAAGCCCATTTCTCCTATATTAGCATCCATGTAAGATTTTTGCTTATTCTGATACAAAGGATTAGAGGTCAAAATCTTTACTGCCGAATTCTTGTTAATTTCCAAGACTTCGGCCAGACCATTAGTGCATCCTTTAGACATTCCGACATCAATCCTTATGGCCTTGCTATTGCAGGCCCTGTTAATGCCAGATTGCTGGATTGTGTGCCCCATGGTCATCCCCTTTGCTCCAGGAATTGTTGTTAAAGTGTGTACAAGGGTAGAACAATCAGAGTTCTTTGCTACCTTGTTGAGAACTTTCTGAAGCATACTAAGGAATTTCTACCAATAACATAGTCTCCCCTTCAGCCCACAAATCCAATCCCTCACTTCCATGTTAATCCTGTCCAACCCATAACCAACATGCTCAGCCAAAAGACCTCTATGGACAAAAACTGAGTCACCAATAACCAACACAGTCAGATTTTGTAATAGAAAACGAGTTGCTATAAGACCATTGGGCTGCAAAGCAATAATTCTAGCCCTAAAACCATCTACAAATTCCTCCTTAATGCCAGGGAAACCTGCAGGAATTCCACTGAATGGGTCCTTCAGCTTCCCCAGTTCCATTACACAAAGGCCTTTATGTGATTCCCAATAGTAAACCAGTCAGCCCAATTCTAACTCCTCTAACCCTTTCTTAGTCACATACTGAAAATCACCCTCCACGTTCATAACCACTTTTCCTCCAAATATTGGCTGCCCAGAAAATATTAAAAACCCAACAAAATAAACTTCCAATTAACTTCACCAAGTTAATGTTTAGAATTTTCAGAAAGTCTTGAGAAAAGTTACAAAACCGTTATCTTAGATATCAACAACAAATAGTCCTATTCACAGAAACTACAGCTTCCAAGTTGATGTACTTGTTAGGCGGTAAGTTTAATATTGACAACCCAATTCATAAAAATGGTAGTACATCCTGGAAACTTAGATTCTTAATCGCATATTTCTTATTTGTTACTACAATTATCAACAAAGAAATTTCCAATAAGAATAATCAACCTATAAACTTCTGGTAACAAAAAATGCAATTCATGTTCTTCAAATGAAATCAGATGGAAGCGTAAAATATGCACCTCAAGGAAGAATTTCACATATTGAAGATCAATTTCACATATTGAAGATCGGGCAGACAAATAACACTACGTATCATGCAAGCGACAGTATACAGTCTCATAACATTAAAAGAAAAAGTAAGACGAAAACCCCAGCGAAGGAAAGAGAGTGAAATCTAACCTGAAATTGCCCAAAAACCTAATTTCTGAAGGCTTCGTCCAACTGTAAGTCTTTAATTTCGTTCAGAGACAGCTGCGTGATGGAAATCGGAGTTAGAAGTTCAGTAATCACTCAAAGATGCTGGAATCGAAGAAGGGGGCCCGGGACCCTGCTGTTGAGCTGAAACAGGTAAGGGAAGAGTAGAGCCGAGTTCGCTGCAAAAGCTCAAATGCGCGAAGAACTCCAACGGGTTTGGACACGCACTTGGTGTTCCAATGGACTATGATGAAATAGAGGAGGAGGAGACGGAGAGGATGGCGTGGGTGAGAGTTAGAGATGATTCGTAGCAGGGAATAAGAAGGAAAACAGAGCAGAGCAGCAACTGATGCGGCGGCTTCGTTTTTCTGAAGGAGATGCTGCCCTAAATTCAAATGGAGGAAATCACCAGACTCGGGTGAGACATTGCCCGTCCGATTCCCAGTCCAATTCAGGTCCGAATTCCTGAAATCGAACATATTGAACCCGATCCGGACCATACACTGGTCCGAGTACAGAAACTAAGATTAACCCGCTCCGGTTTTTTAAATAACCGAACCCGTTTTAAATAACAAAATTTGTTTATAATAGAATGGTTAGGATAATTGCTCTTCAAACAATAAAAACGGATTTGAGTTCGGGTTGGACCCTCCAAACCCGATAATAAGATTTGTCCTTACAACAAAATTAAATAAATTATTTATATATATTAATATTATAAAATATTTATAATTTTCAGAATATTATATTATATTATATATTTCATTTTAACCTTCTAAAAATATATTGTGCGTATCCAAATTCTACATATGATTCATATATAGCTTGAGATATTTGATAGTCCAGCTAAATCAGAAGGCTTAAGAAATCTGGCTGGTCCTACAACTTGGAGCCCATCACTGGTTTGGAACCCGCGAAAAATTTTCCTGTAGGCAGGCCTTCCGGCGGCAGCAAGGCCAGCCGAACGGCGACCTCGGCGGCCTCCTCCGCCGTCCGGGAGCCCTTACCACGAGTCATCGACGTCTGAGTGAAGCCCGGGCAGAAACAGTTGACGCTTACGCCCTTTCCCAGCAGCCGCTTGGCCAGGACCTTGGCGTAAGCATTCAGCGCTACCTTCGAGACCGCGTAATCCGTCCAAACTTCCGGCCACCCTTCGGCCTTCCACGTCCCGTCCCCCACGCTCTCGAGGAACCTTCCGGCGATGGCCTCGACCTGGTCCTCGGTTAGGTCATCGCTCTGCAGCATCCGTCTTATGCTCTGGTTCTTCACTTTCTGCAGCATTTAAACGGAGGTAATCTTCTTAGTTGTGATTTATTTGTAAAAGTGATGGGGATCCAAGAAGAGTTGCAGAAGTGATTACGTTGAAGGATCCGAGCCTGGAGCTGATATTGAGGATTCGACTCTTGGAAGAAGGGGAGCGGCGGAGGAGCGGCAAGAGGGCCTCCGTCAGCAGCTTAGGGCCGTAGAAGTTTGTCCTGACCACCGTCTCTGCGTGGTCAACGGAGTTCTCGTCGACATCGTTAAACGACACAGCCGCGTTATTCACCTGTTGCACATGCACACATGCAAGATGGTGAATGATGGTCTCTGGTACAAGCTCAAACCAAGTGAAGGGAAGGAGAAATATGGGTAAGAAGCAAAGGGGGCGCAGGTTCCACTTACAAGAACGTCCAGGGCTGCAAAGTTCTCTCTGAACCACGAAACGAAGCCTTCAATGGAGGCCGCGTCGGACACGTCGAGCTTCGAGAACCAGACGTGGAGGCCCTGAGACCGGAGCGAATCGGTCGCCTTGATCCCTCGGCCGCCGTCCCGAGCCGTGAGGACCACGGTCAGCCCCAGCTGGGCCAACCGTTTCACAATCGCGAACCCGATGCCTTTATTAGCCCCCGTGACTACTGCCACCGTGTCGCTTGACCACCACCTGCATCACAAGTCGAATTTGTTTCGAGATTTCTTGTTCATTTTCTGGTTTTGAAGAACCTATAAATAACAGAAATTACGACGCTGTGAAAAGCATGGCAGATTTGCAGGTGAAATGACTATTCCGATCATTACAACGTCCGAGAATTAAGGTAGCTGGGCATTGCCTGGGAGAGGTGAAGAAGGTTGAAAGAGGAGGGGTCTCTGTCTCTTTCTCTGCATCTTTGGGCTCCATATCTGTGATCATGACAGGGAAGGAGGAGAGAGAGAATGAGGTTAGAGTTTCAGTAATGGATCCAGATGTTATGAAGGATACAGGACAACTAGTTTACATATTATATATAACGTCAAGATGAAGAAGATGACAAAGCATAGTAAGGCATGTTGCAGATTATTATATTATTTTAATTAATAAAAAAAATTATTAGTTACAATTACCAAAATGTCCTCAACCGTTAGAGCACATGTTCTTACCATTGTTTTAAAATATAGAATTTTCTGAAATTGTTATCTTTAGATTAACTTTTTACATTAATTTCATTTTTTTAAACCCTAAAAATTTAATATTAATTTTGTATTTATGTACATTAAATTTGGTTCCTTACATGTTAATTTTATATTCAGTTTCTATGATTGCCAACATCCATTCAATTCTTTATAACTTATGTTAAATGACAGCCAATTTAGTTTAGAAAATGAGTAAGTTATTCATTGTCTTTAGCTCTTAAAAGAAATTTAGTGTAGCCCCCATTATCTCATTCTTTTACCCCTCTTCTATTCATTTTCACCCAAGTGGAGAAAACTTTTGAAAGCTCAAGTGAAGATTTCTTGTGTTTAGTTGTTCAATTTCCATGGCTAAGTGTAAAGAAATTGTGTTTTAAGAAGGGAAAGGTGATACATGCAAGTCACACTGGACTGGACTAGTATAAGAAGACATTTTTATCTTTCTCTTTATTAAGCCATAAAACTCACCTGGACAAGGAGGCATCAAGCAAGACAAACTTAGTTAATATGATCAACATCCCCTGGAGGGACCATGGGCAACTGCAATAGACAATTGTGAGTGCTCTAATTATACATTTGCTTGCAATTATTTTATTTATTTTTGTGCACGAGCAACTATATATATATATATATTCATAATGGATCAATGGAATAGTGAGTGTAGAAATTCTCAATAATACCTTTATCTTTTTTTTAAACATGATATTAGAGCTAATTAATCAAATACAATATTTCACCTTTTTTTTTTGGTTGGGTAGCATTCTCCTATTTTTACCACTACCTAAAAGAAATAATGGCTCCTCAACACTTATGTTAACTCTGCCATTCTCTCTTCTTACCATTCTAATTAATTGTATGAATCATCTTCTCTAGTCATATTGTCCGTCTCATTTAAATGGACAAACCCAAAAGTTTAAAATATGGGATATTTACGAATACTAGCCTTATTGATGACTAATATTAATCTCCATGTAATCAAAGTTACTATTGACGTTGAAGTATGACAACAACTCAATACTCTCTTCCGTTCTTAGGTATGAACTCAACATAATATACTACACCATAATCAAAATATCTGATAAGTTCAAGGCTCCTATGTCTGCATATCTCTCAACAGTTGTCTCTCTCATAATAAGATTTACCCAAATTTAATTTAATGCCCCTAGAGAAATTAAAAACAAGATGTTCCATGGACAAGGCAATGAATGTGATCTTAGAGTTATTAATTGCCCTCAATCATGGTGGACTATCTTAAATCTTTCATTTTGACTCATAATGCACGCATAACATTCATTTACAACTGAACAACACATGGCACACCCTATTTGATCTTCTTGAAGGCGCGTAAAAAACCCTAAAACTTAGCGATCGATCAGCCAGAGTAATTGGGAGATTGTCATCCGATTCACTCCAAATCTTTAGAGCCATGGGGATGAAGCTTAAGAGGAAGAAATACCAATACATTGCATTTTAGAGGAAATGGAGGACCTTCAAGAGGTCGTTCACTAAGTTTTCATCATATGGGTCATAGGTCATGAGCCTTCATCTTATGGTCATTTGGATTACTTCAGTGAGTATGCATCTCGACTTTAAGCCACTTCATGGCTTCACTCCAATTCTTTACCACAATTATAATTATATAAGTTTACTCTTTTCTCCTATTAGTCATAGTTATTATGGTCATTTGGATTACATCTCATAACAACAAAATATTTACTTTATTTTTATATATACGTACATTCTACATGCTTAAATATTCAAACTACTAATGCACATGCCATTCTCCTAACATAATTCAATTATTACGCTTTATGATCCAACCATTCTTTCATCGGAACCTCATATATGAAGGTGTTCGGAGGCAATAAGAATATATGCATCGCGCTACACACTCCCAAAGTACCATATAAGTCCATCTACTTATCAAGATAGGGAGGCTGTAACCTCCAAGCATCTGTATAATACGGTGCCCCACTGTCTGCCCAACAACGTGCCCACCAACTCATCGTACTTAAATACCAAAGGACCTCTCATAAGTCTACGTGTGACCTAAAAACCTTCATAAACACACACCCACCTTATCTTTCCATTCCCAGTTAACTATGGTTAATGATACTATCACTCTTAGGTGTCTTGAGGCCCTCACAACATCTTTATATATATACATGCACGCCAAACATGATTAATCTCATAAATGCATGATGCATGCAAGATGGTTATGCCTATTCTAACATTATCTTTCATGTATCACATATCGAACTTTTAATTTCTTAGCTTAGTATGATATTAAGTCTACCAAAATCAACAATGCACGATATGATAACTTCACTTCTTACATGAACAATTTTCTATCACTTTCATGCGTAGTTTTCATATCAACATGGAAGCCATTAAGTTATTCTAAGTTTAGATATTTACGTAAATAATTGCAGATGGTCCAATTAGATTCGTCATCAGTAATCTCACTCATCTTGAGTTTGAAACGTGATTGCTACAATTGGATTTTCGAAGTTGTAGGGGGATTTGGTTCCACAACACGAGCTCGATAAACTACAATATTATAAATAATTCAATCAATTCATATGTTATGATAATCGAAGATCGAATTCATGACTCCCTATTCATGGTCCATTCTTACCTCTCATTTCTCTAACTTATATTTCGACCCCTAGATTCTTGATTTACTCCCTTTGGGTTCTAAGTTTCCTTAATTTACTATTTGGCCCCCTAAAATTTTCTATGTACATAATTTGCCCCTAATTTTACTCATATTACTATTTCGTCCTTAACTTTACAACATTTTACAATCTAGTCCATATGCTCCCAATTCTTGTCATTTCGGGTCCCAAGATTCCGAATATTACCCTCAGGTCCCTTAAGTTCTCAAAATTTCGTCTTCGGCTTTATCTTTTCCTAATTTAACATTTTACCCTTATATTTTTCAAACTTTACATTTTTGGTCCTTAACTTTCTTTCCTATCCATTTGGTTCCTTAAACCTCCAAATCTTTCTTCTTTTTGGTCCATAAGGTTTCTTACCTTTCATTTTTGGGTCCTCAATGTTTCATGAAATTACCGATCGGTCCCCCAAATTTCTAAATATTACATTTTAGTCTCTAAACATTTCTCTCTATAAAAAAAAACTACCAATTTCTTCGGCCTTTCATCCTATTATGACCCTCACTAGGTTCCCTGATGTCCCATTGTCCTATTTTGACCAGCCATAACTAGAATAGTGCTTGTTTTAGGCTATTTCAGCCACTCACTAGAAAGTATACATAGTCAGTTTATGGGGTATACCTTTCGAGAGAGTTGATGATAATGGTTGAGGCTAGTGGCAATGGAAAGTAGATATCCTCCCAAGTTAAGGGGTATATTGATCATTCCCTGATGTGGTCGGAGCTTCCTATAATCTGTGATTTACAGAGGTGGGTCAGAAATAGAGCATCATTAGGGTTCTTTCGATCGAAGGGGACCACATGACTTACCTTCTGCCCTATAGCTTGGTAGCTAGGGTGGGGAGGAGGTGGTAAGAGTTCTGGTGGGATTTTAGGAGGGCCATTGGTGGGGAATTTTCCATTGAAAGTGTTAGCCTTCGTTGGGCAGAACAGGGAAGTTTACTACTCTACTTCACTAGCGTGAGTAGAGGAGTCGTCGACGCGACTCTTCAGTACTAGATGAAAGTTGGCTTCAACATGATTTTAGAGACAATTAATTCATTGTGTTTGGTGGTCGAGGAATGGAGAATTTGTGCTAAAAAACTCTCAGTATCGGATTGTCACGCCTCGACCCTTTTTGGTTAGATCCCCATGAGCAACCCGCCACTCTCCTGGTTCAAGAAGAGTTTCCTCCTTTAACTTAAGAGAAGCTAGCCATACTTTCAACCTTGTTACCTAGAAATACATATATCAAGTATAATGTAAGCTTAAGAGAAATTAAGCGTACCTGACAAAGGGTAAGGTTTGGTGTTATCCCTAGTCATTTTCTCTATTTCCTGAAAAGGGATAAAAAGAGGGGTGAGTTTCTACAACTTAATGAATGGGTATTTTAAAAAAATATAAAGTTTCAATAAAAATAGTTTTAAAATTGGAGTGTGCTAGACTCCTTAATTTCCTTTAAATTTTCTCATATTCAAATTTCAGTTTTTAAAAACATTTCTCATCACAACTGTGTATTTATCAACTAACACATGCCCTTCATCATGAAGGAACACACAATTGTAGACCAACCCATCCACTGAATCCACTTGTGGCGTCGGAGCGACTTTATCGGTTACCTAGATAGAAGCACATCCACTTCTACCTTGAGAATGAGTGGATGTTCGCGACATGCGACCCTCAATCCCGTAACAAAACTCTGTGTTCGTATGAGGACAGAGACCTCATCCTGTCCCCACCCCGGTCTCATGCGCTTGAAGATACGTCGAGCTTTGCAAGACTTCTGGTACGATGAACTGCCCTTATATCCACCGGGTCGTCCAGAGCCTTGGGACACATCACTATCCTTCTTGGGCGTCTTGAAGATCTTGTAACACAATGCATGCACAATCAATAGTTTTCATATAAGCCATATAATTTGTGGTGCCACTGATCCAACGGCCCCAACCCCTCAACTAGACCTACAACTGTTTGTCTTAACTAGTCCGAAGACCTATCATGTCGCACTGCTGCTGGTCCATCGAGTATGTTGGTACTATGACCAAACAACTCATTTACTTAAGTTTTCATGGCTTAAAATCATGTTTGTTTATGAGTTCTTGCTCGTGCCAATTGGCCTAGGGCCCACTGTTCGAGATTTTCAAAATCGAGCGTATTAGCCCCCAAGTTTCAAAATCGAGGTCTCCGGCCTATATGAGCTATTCGAGCTCCTGTAAAAAAGGTCTCCCAAAAATTTTAAGCAGTGGCACACAGTCAAGGGAGAGCACTTCCGACAAAATAAACTTTTTAACTGTCCATCATACCAATCGAGTATGAGGACATCTTCGTTATAACCGATAAAAGGGTTTTCCACTTCCTTCGAGAAAGTTTTATCATACCAACCGAGTTATAATCTACTTATAACCGTTAAGTAGCTTTTTCGTGTGATTTTCACATCACTACTCTTAGGTGTGATATTTAAAATACCACTTAGCAATGAATTTTTATTTTCGAGGTGCTTATCATCTCAACTGAGTATGATATTAAATTCTCACTCACCCGATCGTGTAGTGTACTTCCTCTAATTCGACTTTCGTCCTTTACGAGCCTTACCTCAACTAACGTTTCCAATATCTTGTGTTCCTACATGGTATGAACATCTTTATTCATTATCATTCGGCTTGATAGCCTTCATTTATTATGAATGGCTAAAAATATCTAACTTTTCAAATATTTACAATTTGGTTTCTAAAGTTATTTTTATTTTACTTTAGGCCCCAAATGCCGGTTTTCTCTAAATTGAGTCCCAAAACTTTTAAAATTCCCATTGGAACCTCAATTTATTCAATTTCATGAAAAGGGGTTCAAGTTTTCCAAATTCCCAATTTGGTCCCCAATTTTTCCAAAATTACCATTTTGCCATTCATTTGCAAAAATGGTAAGTTTTACCTGAAAAATTCTAAATTTTGCTTAATTAGGCCTCTAACATTCTTATCATGCCCAATTGGCCCTCAATTTTATAAAATTACATTTTAGTCCCTCGAATTTTTAAAATCCCCAAATGTAAAACCCGCATTTTTGAGTTAAGGAAAACCGGGAAAAGAACAGGTCAAACCAAGTAAGAAAACCAAGCCAGTTTACAAACCCGATCATTTGGGAACAAGCAATTTGGAAATTTACAACTTTCGAATGATCCAAAGGGTTCATTGAACCTTGGAAAAGAAACTTAAGACAAATTAAAACAAAAACCAAGGTTGTTTAGGTGAACTAGATTCCATAAGAACTTTGAAGTTAAGATTTTTTTTGTAACCCGAAATTTTGGTCAAAAATTTTTTATATGAACGTAAGCCTTATCATAAATAGGCATAAATTATTACATATTTAATTAATGTAATTAATACCAATAATTTAATACCTAAATTAAATTATTGAAATTAATACAAATAATTTAATATTAAAATTAAATTAGTAGAATTAATACCAATAATTTATGGCAATATTAATACTAGTAATAAATCTCTCCCATTTAATACACGATTTTACACCTATATAAAGAGGTCATCCCCATTCATTCTTTTCACACCCGAATACTTTTCTCTCTCTCTCTCTACTGCTCCATTTCCCGGTGAAGCTCGAACTAGAGTTTCGACTTGAACAAAGGTCGGGCTCTTTAGAACTGGGGAGAAGACAACTATCTGGTAGCAAACTACAGTCAATCTGAAAATCGTTGGAGAAGCGTCAGCATGATGGAATAGTGAAGTAGCTCCAGCAGACTGAAGCTGCCCTATTTTGGTCAAGCTGAAATCGGCCATTTCAAGCCCTCCTTAGGCCAAACCAAGCCTTCCCAACACTTCCTCAATCCTTCCTCGGCCGAATTAGGACCGAAAGGTAAGCCAATTCGGTTCCCCTTTACAATTTCAGATCGTTGTCAGAGAGAGAGTCGACTGGATTTTAATGAAGAAATTCTAATCCAATTCGACATCAATTGATGTCATCCTTGATCCTAGGAAGAACCTTTAGAGGAGAGCTATATGCCCAGATTGAAAAGTTCCACCGCCGCGCCCTCACCGGTGAGAAATCAAAGCTTTTTCTCTCTATAGTCTGTTTTCCGACGAATCTCCGTTTGAGCTCGTTCCAGCGTTAAAATCTGTGATTCAAAGTTCCTTAGAATCGTATGAACATGTAGGAACTCAATTTCAACTCCAATTTCAACAATTTGAGGTGTTTGATTGATCAATTTGATGAAATCAAATTTGGTAGTGTTGAAGAGTTGAAATTGGGAAAAAAAGTTGGAGAAATTGAAGATTTTTGGAAATTTGAAGGACTAAAATGTAATTTTCTAAAATTGAGGGTTAATTGGTCATGATAAGAATATTAGAGGGCCAATTGATAAATTTTATAATTTTTGGGGCAAAATTTTACCATTTTTCTAAAGAAGGGGCAAAATGGTAATTTTGGGAAAATTGAAGGACCAAATTGGAAATTTGGGAAATTAAACCCCTTTGTATGAAATTAAATAATTTGAGGTCCCAAGATAAATTTTAAAGGTTTTAGGACTCGAATTTAGGAAAAACCCGACAATAGGAACTTAAAGTTAAAGAAAATTAACTTTAGGGACCTAATTGCAAATATATGTAAAGTTGGGTTTTCTCATTCATTTGGAACGAATGAGGGCTATTAGGCCAAAGAATAATGAACGATTATGTTCATCTCGTGTAGGAGAACGAGACATCGAGAATGCCAGTCGAGGTCCAGCTTGCTAAGGACAGAACCCGACTAAGTGGAATTTCACTGCACTATCGGGTGAGTGGGATTATATATCATACCCGGTTGGTGATGATAAGTGCCTCGGTATAAAAACCCACTGTTTAGTGGTATTTTAATCATCACCACTTAGAGAAAGTGATGTGAAAATTTTACGAAAAAAAAACTACTTACTGGTTGTAAGTAGATCATACCTGGTTGGTATGATGAGATTTTCTCGAAGAAAGTTGAAAACCCGTTCATCGGTTATGAACGGAGATGTCCTTATACCGGTTGGTATAATGGACAGTGAAAACCTATTTTGTCGGAAGTGTTCTACCCTGATTGTGTGCAATTGCTTAAACTATTTGGGAGACCTTCTTGACGGGAGCTCGAATAGCTCTTATAGGCTGGGGGCCTCGGTTTTGGAACTTGAGGGCTAAAATGCCCAGTTTTTGAAAAATTCGAACAGTGGGCCATAGGCCAATGGACACGGGTAGGAGCTTGTAAAAGAACATGATATATATATATATATATATATGTATGTGTGTGTGTGTGTGTGTGTGTGCGCGCGCGCCATTAAAACTTAATAAGTGAATTGTTTGGTCATGGTACCAAGGCAGGTTCGACATACTCAGTCAACTAGTAGCAGTGCGACATGACCGGTCTTCGGACCCGTCAAGACAAACAGCTACAGGTTGAGTTATAGGTCGGGACCGTTGGGACAAATGGCAACACATATTACACAGTAATTTAGGAAAACTTTGTTTGTGCATGCACATGAGTACGAGATCATCAAGACGCCCATGTGGGGTAGTGATGTGTTCTAAGGGTCCTAGACGACCCGGTGAGTATAAGGGCAAATCGTCGTTCCAAGTGTCTGTGCGAAATTTGGAGTAGCACAAAGCGCATGAGATTGAGGTGGGGACATGATGAGGTCTCTGTCCTCATATGGACACGCAGAAGCGATTTCGGGATTGTGGGTCGGATGTCGTGTACATCCACTCATTCCTAGGGTAGAAGTGGTCGTGCTTCTATCCGGGTGGTAGGAAAAGTCGCTCTGAAGCCACTAGCGGGTTCAGTAGTGATACTGACTTGCGAATGTGTGTAACCTTCATGATGAAGGATGTGTGTTGGGTGATGACACACTGATAACTAAGAAATAATGGAAAAACATGAATTTTTAAATGAAATGATTTTTGAAAAGAAAGGAGTCTGGCACACTCCATATAAATGTTTTTCTTGAAAGTTAAAAGATTTGAATCCCATTCACTGAGTAGTTGTACTCACCCCCTCCCTTATACCCCTTTCAGGAAGTATTGGAAAGCCGAACCTTAAAGGACTTGCGCAATTAAACGCCTGCAAGATAGGTACAATTAATTTAAATTACTATACAGTTTTGATTTATAATATTCCTAGAAAAAGGTGCAGGTTAACGCCTTACTCTTTACGATTTATAATATAAGGGAAAACTCTTTAGTAAATCGGGAGAGTGGCGGGTTGATCACAGGGATCCGACCAAACCGGCTTGGGGCGTGACACCAAATTTCCCTCATTTTCAACTTTCCAACACAGCCGAATTTGATTTCATCTAATTGACCAATCAAACGAGTTTAATTGTTGAAATTGAAGTTAAATTAGAGTTCCTACATCTTTATATGATTTAATTACACTTTGAATCGCAAGTTTTGACGTCCGAATGAGCTTAAACGGAGCTTCGCCGAAAAATAGAATGTAGAGAGAGAAAGCTTCAAATGCTCACAGTCGGGGGCGTGGTGGTTCGAGTTTTCAATCTGGGTAGATAGCTCTACTCCTAAGGTTTCTCCTAGGATCAAGAATTGCATCAATTGATGCCAAATTGGGTGATTATTTTATCATCAAGATTCTGTTGGTTCTCTCTCTAGCACCGGTTGGAAATTAGAAAGGGGTGTCGAATTTGCTTACGTTTCAGTTCTAATTCGACCATAGGAGGGCTGAGGAGGTGTTGAGAGAGCTTGGTTTGGCCTGAGGAGGGCTCGAATTGGCCAATTTTAGCTCAATAGAAATAGGGTAGATTTGGTCAATCGGAGCTGCTTCACTATTCGATCATGTTGGTGCTTCACCGACGACCCTTGGAGAAAATGGAGACTACCACCGTGTAGCTAACTTCTCCTTGGTTCTAAGGAACCCGACCACGCCTTCTTTGACTTATAAAAGACCCTATATCAAAGCTCTGGTTTGAGCTTCGCTGGAAAATTAAGTAGATGAGAGAGAGTGAGGTTTTCAGGTATGGAGAGTTTGAATGGAGAGGGGCTCTTTATATAGGGAGCTCGGGGACTCGTCGGTCGTCCGTTTGACACCTTTATGACAGTCATTGATGACCTGAAATGTACTGAACGAAAATGTTTCCTCTTCTTCGGCGCTGCTTCGATTTTCTGGCAAGTGAATAGTGCTGTAATCTAAAGGAAAAAGATGAAATTGTTCCGAACTAGACCGGACTATTCCGAACCGTGTTCAAAGCTTAAACCGGCTGGTTCAGGTCCGATTTGATCGAGTTTTTCAAAATTAAAAATTTATAAATTAATCTAAATTCATTATTTATCAAATGATGGCCTCAATTCTCAAATTGGAATTTTCTAGGCCATCTAGGAAAATGAATTTTGTATTTGGTTCAATAGTGATTCAAACTTGTCCAAACTGGTTCAATTTGGTTCGGATTCGGTTCACCTGAACCGGTTTGGTTTTCACCCCCATTCATCCTAAAGTCCTTTTTCATGACTTATGTGACTCTTTAGGTCACTTGAGATCCATAATTTTTCCGGTTTGCCCTCTCTCTATCATTTTCAATTCATAAACCTACTCAATTCATAAACCTACTCGGTTAATAAATTAGTTCAATCCGGTTCGGATCCAGTTCACCCGAACCAGTCTGGTTTTTCTCTTCCAATTTGTCCTAAGGTCTTTTTCCAAGGTTTATGAACCCTTTTGGGGTTACTTGGGAGTTGTAAATTCACTAATTTGCCCGTTCTCCAATAATTAGTTTTGTGAACCGGTTCGATTTTTCTCACTTGGTTTGACCAGTTCTTTTCCGATTTTCCTTAACTCCAAAGAGTGGATTTTACATGGATGCTCATCGAAAAAGTCGTCTATGGATTTCAAAGCAAAATTCTATCATCTGAAGCCATGAGAGTTTGAATAATTCCTATGATAGGGTTTGTCATCTCACATTAATTTTTGTAGTGTGAGAATCGATCGGATGATAGGATTTTAATAAAATTTTCTATCACATGTTGTAGGAGGAAAAATTGTTAGTGCATAAAAGGATGAAATACAAACAAGGTCAACGATCGAGTCTAGATCTGCTCAATCGAGCGGCAGAACATGCGCATGCACCACAAGGATGTCAACTCTCTTGCCCATGCGCATTCATGCCACATGTACAACACAACCAATCTGCAATGTGCCGAACTAGTTTCCGGTGGTTAAATCGCTGGTTCGACTAATTTTGAACTTGTTTATTTTTATTAATTTCCTATGATTTGGTTCCAAGAATTTTCATTTTCTTATTTTAAAGACCATTCGTAAAACTCTTGTCGCCTTAGGGCCTGAGTGAGTTTGATCCTGATTTAATCCGATTCTTGCACTAACTTTCCTCGATCCCCATTTCTCTATTTATGTGTGTCATCTTGAGGCATTTATTTCCATCTGGGGTAGGAATTAGGTCCGAGTGTTGTCTTTGGGTTCTATTTGACTCTTGGTTTGGATCTTCGAGTTTGGGACATTTGGTCAGGGAAAAATCTCAGTGTTACATCTATCATATCTCACATAGGCCATACATACTATATTAATTTTTAGATGTTTTAAATAAAATTTCCTAGCACTTTGTTATGAAAAAATCGATCCAATGTTATCTGAGAATTTTGTGTCATTCTCCTTTAAGTAGAAAATTAGTTTAACAAAAAGATTAAAGGAGTTTAAAATGATCGGGCAAAATAATTTCTCTCCACCAAATTTCAAACCAAACTTCAATCTCATGGTATCTCATATTGTATTTCTAGTCTTCATGTTCACAAGAACATGACTCAACTGAATGAAAACATCGTCACATTGTGGATATAGGATTACCCCTCTTAGTTCAATATCATCTTCCTAAGAAATTATGGTTTTTTGTATTTGTAACATCGGGATTAAAGGAGTTTAAAATGATCGGGCAAAATAATTTCTCTCCACCAAATTTCAAACCTAACTTCAATCTCATGGTATCCCATATTGTATTTCTAGTCTTCATGTTCACAAGAACTTGACTCAATTGAATGAAAACATCGTCACATTGTGGATATAGGATTACCCCTCTTAGTTCAATATCATCTTCCTAAGAAATTATGGTTTTTTGTATTTTTAACATCGGGATTTACAAAAATAATATTTCAGCAGCTTGGACGGGAAATTAAGATCGAATCATGAATGGAATCCCAAATTGGCAATGGAACCATAGAACGAGATTAAGAGTCGAATCAGATCGTGAAACCGAGGTTGGAAACTAGAATGAGAACCAAGTTGAGAATGGAGGTCCTACCAAGTTAGAGATCAGTTTTCTGATTAAGAAATCGGGATTTGGGAAAAAGTCAGTTTTCGATTGACTGAGGGTTGGGATTCTGAGTTAAGTTATCGTGGGAATCCGAAGAGGCAAAAAGGCAATTTTGAAAATTTTGGTAAGTTTGAAAATGAGGGGTAACAATGTCAGGTCAGATTCATTCCAACTTTGGCTGAGTCGATCTGACTTGTGGCCACACACCCAAATTTGCTCCACTACCCACTTACTTACGATTTCTATATATGACATGTTATGGAAACATGCTTAATTGCCCCCATTTTTTCATCACATTGCACACAATCAGACTTGAAAATGCAATGACAACTTCTTGAGCAACTTACATGTGAAGTTAATTGCATTTATATCGCTCCATGAGATCGAATTTGATAAGAGACTTCAAAAACCCATTCTCAGACTCACTCCCAATGCCCTATCATTCCTACCCCAAATAATACTTCACCTGACCACCAAATGAACTGATTTTGGTGTCAATTTGTTGCTAAGTGACTCCTCTTGAGTTCTATGATGGGTCTCGATCTGTTAGTGGCTGAAAAATGCAACGTGAGGATTGTTTTGGCCGACTCAAATTTGGGACAAAGAATCGTCGTTGTATTACCTCCATTTTAGGCCCAAATTTGGCCACATCTAGCCACTACTATGACCGACATCAGTGCTAAAAGAACCCCTACCTCTACATGCCTTGTCTGACCTTTGGCAAGGGGACATTCGACCGCTGTGATTCGATTTCCTCTAAGAGGTCTCTTTTGGAACTCCTGGCAATGACTATTCGGGGCCATAATTCACCTAGCTCCGGTGACCTCTTGGTCGACCACCACCACAGAATGAGTCGCCAATGTCTTAGCTTCTAAATGCCTACCCTCACCTTCAGCCATCTAATGCCAATTCTCAAGTCTTATCTTTCTCTAATGCACGCATCTCCTCATGCATTGTTGCTTGCCACTTTGGATCATTTTTGGCATCTTGCCAATTTCTTGGTATGTGCATTGACTGTAATGATACAATAAATGTCTTGTATGCAAATGGGACATATGCATATGAGACATAGTTATATCATGTTCATAAGCATATATAATTGAAAATTTTCCTGCCTTAGCTCTAGGTTCTTTACGAATAGCAATGGATAGAGATTCATTACCATCTGGTGACGACAAGGAATAATTGGAAGATTGATGGGTATCTGGGACATATGAGGGCAATGGTTGTGGTATAAGTACCTTTTCTTGTCTCTCTCCATCATGTTCTTTATCTTCCCCCCTATTCATGTATCTCTCCATCATATTCTTTTTCTTCCCCACCCCGAGCATAACTCTTGTTCCTTCTACTATAAACCTTCAATTTTGGTTTATTGTTCCCTTTTTCATTGCTACTCAATCTCTTAGTACATGACATTACACCTACAATAACAACTTCAACTGTCTTATCACTGATTCTCTCTTCATTTCCATATTGTAATTCAAGCAAATCATTTAGCACTATGGATGTTGTTGTTAATTCACCATAAAAAGGATTCATTATCACGAAATGTCACATCCATACTCACAAAAAGTTTCCTTTCGCTTGGACATTAGCACTTGTAACCTATTTGAGTGTTAGAATAGCCTAAATAAATACACTTCAGTGCACGTGGATCAAGTTTGGTTATGGTGGGATGATGATCTCTCACAGAACACACGCAACCAAATACACGAGGTCAAATTGAATGTATGTTACATCTCATCAAAAGTTTAAAAGGAGATTAAAAGTTCAATATCTGAGAAGGTATCATGTTAATTAAATATGTTGTCGTCAATACTGATTCACTCCATAAATATTTTGGAACGTTCATTGTAAATAGAATAGTGCGAGCTACCTCTAACAAGTGTCGATTCTTCCGTTCCACCACTCCATTATGTTATAGTGTATCTAGACATGTTGTCTGATGCGAAATCCTATTTCTAGATAAATACGATAATAACTTTATATTAACATACTCAATACCATTATCTGTACGAAGAGTACTCACTTTGACATTATATTATGTTTGCACCAAAACTAATTTTTTTTAAAGTAAACCAATGTCTTAGACTTATTTTTCATCAAATACATCCATGTCATCATTGAGTAACAATCAATAAATGTAACAAACCATCTGAATTCGCCAATCGAAATAACTGAACATGGTCTTCAGACATCAGAATGTAACAATGAAAAAGGTGAAATACTTTTTAAACCAGTAGAAGAATAACTTGTTCT
Organism: Trapa incisa; assembly: GCA_030064435.1. Taxonomy (NCBI): domain Eukaryota; kingdom Viridiplantae; phylum Streptophyta; class Magnoliopsida; order Myrtales; family Lythraceae; genus Trapa; species Trapa incisa. The sequence continues at coordinate 2,025,661 of CM057770.1, read as the reverse complement.
TGTGTACTTTCCAAACTCACAAGCATCACATACAAGCTTGTTACGTTCTACATTGTTCATCAAGTCAGGTCTTACCCCTTAAGATTCTCAAAAGATAGATGACCAAGACGAAAATGCTCTAATATTAGGTCTTTCCCTCTGGTCATTCATCACTCATTCAAACAGAGTAGTTGTTAAAGCCGCGTCATACCCTTCTCTCCTAAGATACCACAATCCATCAAGCCTTCGTTCAGTCCCAATTATTCTCTTGGTATTCCTTTCGTGAATGACACATGAATCTCGATTAAAGATTACTTGATAGTTCAGTTGATCACTGATTGCACTGATTGATAACAAATTAACAAGAAATGATGGGACATGTAAGATTGATGATAATGAGATTGATGAAGTGCATTTAATCGAGCCGGATCCCCTAACCGGTTGAAATGTGCCATCAGCAGTTTGAACTCTCTCATGGAAAGAAGGTGGACAACAAGTATATGTAATAAACCCTACCGATGTTCCTGTCACATGTCTAGATATGCTTGAATCAATAATCCAATATGTGGAAGATGGTTTATAAGAAAATGCATGTGCAATTGTAAACTTTGTCCCTTTATAGATAAGAAAATCGAGGAAAAAATCAGTCATTTCAAAAGTGGAAACCAAGCCGGTTCACAAACCATAACCCACAAGAAAATGGTAAATTGAGAAATTTACAAATTCCAGGTGACTTAAAAAGTCATAAAAAGAGTGGAAAAGAACCTTGGGACAAATGGGAAGGGAAAACCAGAACTGTTCAAGGTGAACTGTACTGAACCAAATAGAACCGGTTTGAATCGGTTTCTAAATTCATTTTTCTTGGTGGCCTAAAATGGTCAAATTAGGGAATTAAAGCTACCATTAGATGGAGAATGAATTTATAAATTTTTAATTTTGAGAAAATCGGTCGAATCGGGCCTGAACCAACCGATTTATGCATTGAACCTATCGGACCGATCCGGTCTAGTTCAGAACGGTGTTGTCTTCTTCCTTTAGATGATAATACTATTCATTCAATTCAGAAACAGATGATGTCGATGAGAGAAAAACTACTCCAATTAGGCTATTTCAGGGCGAGGATAAGCTCGGCCAAAAAGGAAAGTTGTCGGGTAGAGGGTCCCCGAGCTCCCTATATAAAGAGTCCCTCTCCATTTATCCTACTCACACCTGAGGTCTCCATTCTTTCCCAATTGCTCCATTTTTTAACGAAGCTCGAATCAGAGCTCCGATATAGACATTTTTCTTAGCCTTAGAAGATAAGGCCGAGTCCTTTAGATTTTGGGGAAGTCAGCTACCTGATAGCATCTTCCATTCGACCCGAGGACTACTAGAGAAGCGTCAGTGGAATCAAACAGTGAAGCAAGTCCGATAGACCGAAGCTGCCCTATTTTGGTCGAGCTAAATTTGACCAATTTCAGCCCTCCTCCGGCCAAACCAAGCCTCCCCAACACTCAACGACCCTCATATGACCTCAACGGAGCTTAAAGGTAAGCCAATTCGGCCTTTCTCAGTTGTTGCACATTGAAGTTAGAGAGAGAAAGTGCTAAACTTTACTGATAGAATTCTCCTTCGATTTGATATCAATTGTAGCAATTCTTGATCCTAAAAGGAACCTTAGGACAAGAGCTACCTTTTCTAATTGAGATCTTGGACCGTCGTACCTCCGACGAGAAGCTTTCAAAGTTTTCTCTCCCTACACGCAGTTTTCTGGTGAAGCTCCGTTTGAGCTCAATTCGAACCCAAATGACATGGTTCAAATCTCAATTGAATTGTATGGAAGTGTAGAAACTGATCCATACCTTCAATTGGAGCAATTAACCCTAATTGTATGGCCAATTTGAAGAAATCAAATTCGGTCAGTTTGAAGGGGAGAAATTGAGGGGAAATTTTGGGCAAAAGTTGGCATCAAGGACCTAAAGTCAAGAGAAATGTACTTTTGGGACATAAGTGCAACTTATCAAGAATTTTTGAGCCTAGGCTTTTATGCCAAACTGTAATTGATAAGGCTGCCCAAACCGTGTAGGGACATGCGTGATGGCAACCCAAGCAAGAGAATACTCGTGTAGACTTGGAAATCGGCCGAGGATGAACACGTCACAGTTATTGGGTGAGTGGGCTTATGTACATTATACCCGATTGGGATGGTAAGTATTTTAAAAATGAAAAATCACTTGTAAGTGGGATTTTAACATCATAACCGAATGGGGTGATGGGTGAACTAAGCTAAAACCTACTTATCGGTTATAAGTAGAGTAAATCATACCTGGTTGGTATGATGGACTTCTTTGAAAGAAGGAGAAACCGCTTACCGGTTGTAAGTGAAGGTATCGTCACACCTGATTGGTGAGATGAAGTGAAAAATACATTTTTGTTAGAAGTGTTCTCTCCTGACTGTGTGCCAATGTTTAAACTCTTTGGAAGACCTTCTTGACGGAAGCTAGAACAGCTCAGATAGGCCAAAGCCTCAGTTTTTGAACTTGTGGGGCTAAATGTTCGGTTTTGGAAAAACACGTATAGTGGGCCCAAGGCCAATGGGCACGAGTGGGAGCTCGTAAACAAACTTGAAATGAGAAAGCCATGAAATCGATAATGAACTTGTTGTGTGATTTCATCATGGTACCAAGTCAGGACCGGCAGTACTCGATGGACTGGCAACAGTGCGTTAGGGCTAGGTCGATGGTTCGGTCTAGACAAACAGTTATAGGCCCAGTTGAGGGTCAGGGCTGTTGGACCAGTGGCACCAAAGATAAATGGCTATATGAAAATTATTGTTTTGTGCATGTACTTGAGGTATAGGACCATCAAGACACCCAAGACTGGTAGTGATGGATCCTAAGGGCTACTGGACGACATGGTGAAAATAAGGGTAGTTCGTCGAGCCAATAGTCGGGAAGCTCAGAGTAGCTTCTTGCGCATAAGACTGGGGTAGGGTCGGGATAAGGTCTCCGTCCTCATACGGACACATAGTGGTATTCAGGTCTAGGGGTCAGATGTCAAGAACATCCACTCAAATTCAAGGTAAAAGTGGACAGACTTCTATCTTGGTGGCCGGTAAAGACACTCCGAGCCGCAAGTGGGTGCAGTTGACAGGCTGCACCTACAAATGTGTGTTCCCTTCCTGATGAAGGACATGTGTGTTGTCTACTAAACATACCTAATATAGAAATGAGAAAATGGTTTTGAAAACCAGAATATGAGGAAAGATCCTCCTTAAATAAATGAAAATCTTGATACATTTTTTTTGAAAACTCGCTCCCAATACCCGCTCACTGAGTTGTAAACTCACCCCTCCCTTTTTACCCCTTTTTAGGTAATTAAAGAGAACCAACACTAAAGACACTCTTGTAGTTAAAATATACAACATATATGATCAATTTAATATATTTAGTTTTGTATAATATTATTATAAGAAAAACAGGAAAATGTCGCCTTACTACTTGCTATTTAGAAGAGTGTGAAACCCTTTATAGACCAAATGGAGTGGCGGGTTGCTTACGGGGATCCGACCAAACCGAGTTGAGATGTGACAACAATAGTATCCGAGTCAACATTAGCATAACACATGTCGTCGTTTAAAATGTCAGCATCTGTTTTCTCCATCTTCTACGACAATCCAACTATGTCATGTCTGGAGGCTTCAGATCAAACAAAAAACTTGAAAATAGCTGAAAACCTTATCTCTAATACCATACTATAAAACTAAATTAAGAAAAAGATAATATGTTTATATAGAGGCTATAGGCATAATAAATTAAAACAACTCATTTTTTCACAACTCAATACTAAACATGGACTCATATTATATGGTAACTACCTTAAATAAAATATATTATATAATCTTAATTACTAAGATTATATCGTAACTAATTTAAATATCTATGATATAATCTTAACTAACTTAAATATCTTAAACTATTTCAATACTTTACTTATCTCCATACTTCTCACAGTTATTTTTCTCTTAATCATGTTTATTACTTTCTATAAATCTTCTTCCAATTTCTAAATTTACTGATAATAACTCATATTACTTCGAATTTTGTTCTCATATGGACTTTATTACTTGTGAACTAGTACCTCTCCCTTTATTACTCCATCTACTTTTGTTAGTTTTGTATTTTCCAATTTCTTATGGTATGAACGACTTGGTTATTCGACTCCTCTCATTGTTCGTCATATATTGTCACCTGCTTTTTTAATGCATTGTTCTTCCTTTCACAAATTTTATTACACTTGTTGTATTGAAATTTTTTTTCCAAATCCATTTCTATTGACTTATTGTACCAATGTTTTCCACTTCAATTAATTTATAAATCGATTATACACTCACTAATTAATATTTTAATCCCCATTTAAGATAATAAATTAATTTAAACTCAATTATCAACTCATTCAAATATTTAAATATTAATATATTTTTTAAATTTCTACGTTTATCAAACTCACAAATTCGATCACTTCCATCTCAATTTTTTTATTAGTCTTTATTTGCATTTTCAGTATCTATCGTGATTTTTATCGTAGTATTGTCAAATCACTTATCCTAGCGTTTAAACTATTCATGCCATCATTTTCCTTCTTGTAATTAAACCTAACATTTTCATTACTTTCCAATCACCCGAGGGACGCTCCGTAGCCGTTGGAGAGTGCACTACGGTTAAAGAGGAAACATCATTTGCATTAAGCAAATCCATTTGCTTAGGTAATGGCTAAACTTTAGTTAATCAGTTCAATCTCACAAGACTTTGGATAGAGACTAGAAACCATTGAATAATAGGTATGTGTATGAGTTCGAGAGAAACAAAATAGAGGAAAATGGATTAACTTTGATAGATGCTTGGAGGACTATATATATATATATATATATAGAAGATAAATTGTTGTGCATACATTATGATTGTATATACACTAATTTGACGCGTACAAATCAATTTAATAATTATAGACATGTAAAATGAGGAATTTGATGGGTATAAAAATGAAATTAATATAAAAAAATTAAAATCGATATGATTTATGTACAACCCATATCTCGAATAAATTTCAGTATTTTCTCTATTAAATATACTAATACCCATAAAAAAAATACTAATGTAGTGGAGATTCTACTTTTGTTTTTTCAAATAATATATCACTTTTCTCTGTATGAAGCAGAAGGGATCCACATATTTGGTAGGGAGCGCACCAAAGTGTATAAAAAAGTAAGTTTTAATAATCTAATCACCACTTTTGGCTGAAATGGGCTTACCACATTCACCATTAAATATTATTTTTATATTAATATTTCAAAGTCATTTTCTTCCTTGTATATGAATAGAAATTGAAGCTACCTTAACCCATGACCACATCTATCATCCATCTATAGAGTATCATGATCTAACAACTTTTGGATATGGGTGAAGTGGGTGACATATAGGCATGTTCAAAGATTAATAGTATTTTAATTGTGCATATGAAGAAGATGGGTGCTTGGTTATGGCCATTGGAGATGATTTTGTAGGATCTAAACTTTGATTAAGGTGGTCGGTGAGATGGGAGAATAGTGGAGGATTAGGTGACTAGTTCATGATCAGCCCCACCTAACAAAACTTTCCTTCCCAAAGTATTTGTTAATTTTTTTTTCTCAAAATCATATAATAAGCTCATCTCTTATAAATTACAATGTGATATTAGAGTGCGCCAAAAATTTAAGATTAATCATAAATTATTTATTTAATTATATTGGTGGTGCATTATACTAATATTTGATTTAAATAAATAAACAATGATATATAATATAAATTATTTCATTAAATATGATCTAAATTAAATAGTATTTCAATTAATAAATAAATTAATGATAATAATATTTAAAAAACATCATCTAAATATTTAGTGGGTATACACATAATTATTCACTAATTCAGAGAAATAATCAAAATAATATTGATTTATTAATCATATTAAAGTAATTGCTAACCTATTGTAATTTCTTTATAAATAGAGAAACTTATTAATGAAAGGATGGTCGAATAAATTTCGGAGGCACTCAAATCTTATAATATTAAAATTTTTAAAAATTAAATTCAATTCAATTGAAAAATAACTTAAGTATGAATATAGAATTAAAATTTGAAAAAAAGAATAAAAATTGAATTCGATTGTAAATAGATAATACTGGTGAGAAAACAGATTTTTGAAAATGTAGTTTAAATAAATTTAGATATGAGAAAATTTGATTCATATTAGTAAAAATACATGAAAATAATAAAAAATTATTTTGTTATAAATATAAAAAATAAATAATAATATAATATTACTCACGCGAATCAGGGCCATTTTCCAAACTTGTCTTCTCCGCGTAGGTTTCCCCTTCAACAAGAATAATTTTCTTAAATATTTTAAAATATATAATCAACAATGTTATTCTAGTCTAAATATCCATAAAATACAAATTATTTAACGTAATTTTAATTACATATAACCATATTTTTCAATAATTCACACGTGTAATAATATTTTTTTGATTAACAATAATAAACTTTAATCATTTTTCACATTTAATAAATTCCTTCAATCGGTTGATTCTAATTTTCTCTAAGTCCATATTAGGAGAGATATGTATAGAAATTAGTTTGGAAGAAAATTGTAATAAATAACCAATGACAATAGACTAAAAATTGTAATTTGCTTCATTTGCACACAAATAATAGACATAATTAATAATGAGCTATAAATATTAAAAATATAAAATTTCACTAATTTATTAAAAATATAAAAAAATTTAGTATTATTCCTATAAATTTAGAGGACACAATTAATTCTGTTATCTAAATTTATCAAAATTTTGTATATCTAATCAAATAAGATTATATTAAATACTATTTTAATATAATCTTTTGGGATAAATAATTGAGTAATATATAAAATATTTCTAGTAATTGAAGCTATATAATGGGAAATGGAAGGCTGATCACATATTATTTGAATTTTTAATACTTGAGTTGTATATCTTTTAAACGACATTTTTCAATCATATTTAAAAAAAAAGTGATACATTTAGTTCATATCTTTAAAATTAATTTTTTTAAATATAATAATGTAAAATTCCTCCATCAATTCAAATATAATATATTATATATTTTTATATTTCATGTATCACATGTATTTTGACAAATATTTTATTACAAAAAATGATTCTTTAAAAATAATTAAAATATAAGGTTATTTAAAAAAAATTCATTATTTAGGTAGTTTAATATTATTTTATTCAACAAAATACTATTTTATTAATTTATCAAATTAAATTCTACTATAATAACATAAAAATAAAATAATTCTTTTATTTCAAATAATATATCTAAAATTATCTAGTAAAGTAATATTTCGCTTGAATTCTAATTATTTCTATAGAAATATGTTAATACATCCGAACATTAGTTAATTAATTATTTAACTAGTTTTATTTGATACTAATTAGTTTAATATTTAAAAATTTTTATATTCAATCTAAAATTTATAAAATATTAGGTGTGAATCACTAAATTTTTTATAATAAAAAATTTATTAAAAATTTAAAATATTAATTTAACCACAAAAATAATAAATACCAAAAAAATATTGACACTAGATACTAATCATCAAAATATGATGAAACAACAAAATTTGATGGTGCATTATGTAGAAGGTGGTGCACCAAAGTGATGGATACCATATAAGTATGCCTTGTATCTCATGCTTTATCATACTTTATCACAGTGCAACATATAAACTAACATTATAATGCCATTAGGTGCTACATATCACACGTTTCAAACATGTAAAAAATTATTTAGGCTTAATAACACTCATGATGGCTAATTGGTTGAGAGTGGATTCTAATTTAATTTAATGACAAATTTAAATACATTTAACAAGTATATTCATATTAGTGGCAACTTAGAGATTTTAATGAGAATTAAGATCAAATTATCAATAAAATAAAAAAATGTTTTAAATTTATAAGATTATAAAAATAATATTATTTATTTAAAGTAAATATTAGTATAATAAATTATTATAATCATTTCTCACCCATATAAATTAGCCTTACAAAAGTTCTTACTAATGGACATTTTTTTTATATAAAATAGAATATTCCTTACCCTAGAAATTGTAAGAAAAATAGAGAATTAAAGCATATAAATCTTACCACATGAATCCTAGCTGGAATTTCATGAGAAGGTTTTCTAATTATTTTTTATCATCAGAAGCTGTGGAGTGAAAGCTTTTTAGAATAAAATTAGGTGTAAGGATGGTATGTGCAGCAAGTAATAAACACAACTTGAATCGGGATATAGGTGAAAAGGATTCACTTTTATAGTATTTTAGACCAAATGTTGATAAGAGGTCAACAAAGGGGAGAGAGCTCTCTTTTTATAGCATATTCACAATTTGAGGTATTTATTAGTGTATAGTGGTTTCTATGGTTGGAATCCATGCTGAGTATCAAAGCAATAAGGACACATTGTTAGACAGGACAGAAAATAAAAGGCGATAGTCGTGATATCAGTAGTGAGTGAGTGAGTGCTCCATGACACATAAAGTTAACTTACCGTCCACATTCCCATCTAGTGGAGGGACATGCACCAGGGCTTATGTGGGAATTTGCCAAACACTATTTGTTTATGCATTAAAGTGCATGGGAACATATAATCTAAATGTTTGTGTGTAGATGAAGAGGAATCAGTGTTGATTTTATGGTCATGTTCCTATTTGGAGAAGATGCTTCCGGGTGGAATTCAAACGAGAGGAACTGAGTAAAATCTAACTGTAATTAACTTAATTGTCAGAGTCACAAGGGGATATAGTTATTTCAAAGTTGAGTTATGAGTCAATTTTTAGTGCACGTCCAAATATAGAAAATTGGATGTGCGATGTTCATGTTGAATGTTTGTAATTATTCCAAATCTTATACCGTAAAGATTTGGATGATCTTATTGAAGGAGACTCACCACCTAAAACAACAAATAAATATGATAAGACATGTGAGCATATGGCATAAAAACTATTGGCGCCAAAGACACCATAAAAATGACATTGATACACCTGGATACATGCAATATGAAAAAAATACTTAACTTATTTTTAATATATAGTAAATCAATTCACAAATTTGGGGATTGAATTATCAAATGAGTTATATACATATTTACTATTAAACATATTATTAAACAATTTAGATAAATTGGTTGTACCTTTATTAATTCTTCACTAGAATGAAAGTTTGGCAGTAAAAAAATACATTCAATAAATAAAGACGTGGAAAATGCTATAGTTGTTGATTAAAATATAATTTTTAGTAAATTTGGTGATCAAAATATAAATAAGAAAAATTATAGGACACAAATAAAATTTTAAAAAATTAAGCACCTAAATGTAAGATTTGTAAATTCTATGATACTAAATATAATTTTAGAAAATTTTAGTAACTATAGTATATATATTGAAAATTTTAAGATACTATATATAATTTTTGAAAATTAAGTATCTAAAAATAAATATAATTAAGTTTTGGGAAACTTGATAATTTGAAGAAATTAAAAGATGGGTAGTGTAATAGGATTTACCAATTAGCGAATCAAATAAACTAAGTATTAATGAAAAAAATTATAATTTCATAAAATTACGGGACAATTCGAGATGTACCAATATATACCGATCATAAATACCACAAGCTATGAATTAATGAAAATAAGATATGGATAGATTGTTACGGAAGTCTAGATAACTTCTATAAAAATTGGGGTTGCTCCCTCCTCGGAATTTGCTCAAAATCATCTCTTAACTATCAACTGCTCCCAACTCCAACGATCTGATTTCTAGAGAGAAATTCTCCATCATCCAATCACCTCTAATAAAGTTCTTGGTACCCTTAGAAAGTTGAGTACCTCAGCTTTCCATTGCCACCTATCTCGACCCTCAACTCCACCTCTACAGTTGTAGACGAGATCGCATAGTACACGATCTTTGTGACCCGAAATAGAGCACTTGCTTTCAAACCCAATTTCGATGGCCATGAAGGCCCTGTGAGTTGAGAAAAAATGGGTGAGTTCTTTGCACCAACAACTTTTCATAGCCTCTAGCCTTGCCTGATTTGAGTAAGAATTAGATCTAAATAAAATCATCAAAATCTCATATCATGGGTAAAGTGGACTAGCTAACTAAAACATTAATTGCATGAGCTACAAGCCACCATTTAAAATTATTCGAGTGGTTACATACTTCTAAGTGTCACCTCTGATGATTTTCCAACTTTGACCCGACTTACATCGCACTATGTCGATGTTTATGATCAAGCCCAATCAGAGTAATTATGATCGACTTTGGCCAAACCAAATTGACGACATGCTAGAGGGAGGCTAGGTGGACCTCTCCACTTAATTTGATAATTTTTAAAGGCACTTTAGTTTTGGGTCAAAGATCGAGGGCCAAAATGCAAATATGTGAAAGTTAGAGGACCAAAATGTAATTAAGCTTTATGTGAGGTCTTTCTAAGAGGCAAAATAAAGTTTTAGGGCTATTTGGGAAGTTTGGTGAAGTTTGGGGACTGATTTTACCTATTAGAAAAGGTTTAGGGACCTTTTTGTAATAAATGTAAAGTTAGGAACTAAAGTACAAATATAGGTGTTTGCATGGCCAAAGAGGACCTTTGGGCAGTTCAAGGACCTAAACTTAAATTTAAGAAGTTTAGGGACCCAAATAAAAAGTTTGGGGATCAAATTAATCTTGAAGCCTAAGTTCTCACGGGGGAAAAAATGTAATTTTTGCCAAACTTAGGGGCTTACTGGGAATTCATGGGAAGTAAGGCTTGGATTTGTTCCAATGCCTACTTGGGATCATATTGGGGCTCAAGTAAACTTAAGGGACTCAATTGAAAGACCTGAGAATAATGTATAAAGGCAAAATTGTCATTTTGCCCAAACTAGGGACCCAATGGTAATTTGGGAAATTTAACCCAAGGTAGTGAGTAAATGAGATATTTAGGCACTTCAATAACTCATAAGTGAAAAGAGGAGTTTAGGCCTGATAGGTTAACCTTAAAGAAGGTAAGATCAAGTGTCGAGTTACCGACTAATGAGTCAGGTAACTTGGACTCAAAATGGGTAGACAATAGAATAGTAAAGAGAGTACGGTCGGATAAACTATTAATGGTCCATAGAAAGACTAGCCATAGAACGCAAGGAGCAATCTCGTAGAATCAAGAACGGGATTCCGGACACCTCGGGGGACTAGCAAGTTCCATGGAAAAGAGGTGAGTGGGATTTTTACGGCTAGTCCTATTGGACCGACCGGGGATTAAATAATGTGTTTGTGTGGTTGTGTGATTCTAAGTAGCAAGATGACCTTAGAACTAGTATAAACATTGAAAATGAATAATATCATGCCGACTAAATCAAATATAAGTTTTATAAAGAATAAATAAGAACTGATCATAAGACCAGAGTATGTGATGTGAAAAATCGGTTTCGAGAAATCGGGGGAAAATGTGTTATTTTAAGCCTTGTGTGAATTGGAGAGATGGTTGTTGAAGGGTTGGGCTCCCGATATGCATGGTGTGTTTTTTTTTTGAATGACCATGCTTTAGGATAGGCCATAAAACCTGACTCTAAGGCTAAATGGCCAAATTGTATGATACGGTGAGACGGACTGTCACGCCCCAACCCAGTTTGGTTAGATCCCTGTGATCAACCCGCCACTCTCCCGATTTACTAAAGGGTTTCCCTTTATATTATAAATCATAAAGAGTAAGGTGTTCTTTAGACCAACACCTTTTTCCAGGAATATCATAAATCAAAACTGCATCGTAATTTAAATTAATCGTACCTGCTTTGCAGGCATTTAATTGTGCAAGTCTTTTAAAGTTCGACTTTCCGGGACTTCCTGAAAGGGGTACAAGGGAGGGGGTGAGTACAACTACTCAATGAATGGGATGCAAATCTTTTGACTTTTAAGAAAAATATTTATATGGAGTGTGCCAAACTCCTTTCTTTTCAAAATCCCTTCCTTTAAAAATTCAGGTTTTTCCCTTATTTCTTAGTTACGGGTGTGTCATCACCCAACACACATCCTTCATCATGAAGGTTACATACATTCACAAGTCAGTATCACTACTGAAGCCGCTAGTGGCTTCAGAGCGACTTTTCCTGACACCCGAATAGAAGTACGACCACTTCTATCTTGGGAATGAGTGGATGTACGCAACATCTGATCCACAATCCCAAAATCATTTTTTCGTGTCCGTATGAGGATAGAGACCTCATCCTGTCCCCACCTCGATCTCATGCACTTGCTACTACTCTAGATTTCGCACAGACACCTGGAACGACGATCTGCCCTTATACTCACCGGGTCATCTAGGGCCCTTAGGACACATCACTACCCCTCATGGGCGTGTTGATGATCTCGTACTCATGGTGCATGCACAAGCAAAGTTTTCTTAAGTTTGCCATATAATATGTGGTGCCATCTGTTCCAACGGTCCCGACCTTCAAGTCAACATGTTGTTTGTCTTGGCTGATTTGGAAACCTATCATGTCGCACTGCTACTAGTTGATTGAGTATGTCAGACCTGCCTTGGTACCATGACCAAACAATTCACTTATTAAGTTTTAATGGCGTGCGCACACACACACACACACACATATATATATATATATATCATGTTCTTTTACGAGCTCCTGCTCGTGTCCATTGGCCTATGGCCCACTATTCGAGTTTTTCAAAATTGGCATTTTAGCCCTCAAGTTCCAAAACCGAGGCCCCCGGCCTATAAGAGCTATTCAAGCTCCTGTCAAGAAGGTCTCCCAAATAGTTTAAGCATTGACACACAGTTAGGGGAGAACACTTCCGACAAAATAGGTTTTTACTGTCCATTATACCAACCGGTATAAGGACATCTCCATTCATAATCGATGAACGGGTTTTCAACTTCCTTCGAGGAAGTCTCATCATACCAACTGGGTATGATCTACTTACAACCCGTAAGTAGTTTTTTCGCAGAACTTTCACATCACTTTCTCTAAATAGTGATAATTAAAAAAAATACCACTAAACAGTGGGTTTTTGTACCGAGATACTTATCATCCCCAACCGGGTATTATACATAATCCCTTTCACAACTGGTAAGGGGTTTTAAATTTTTAAGTTGTGCTCATCATCCCAACTGGGTATGATGTTAGTAAACCCACTCACCCGATAGTGTAGTAATTCCACTTAGTCGGGTTTCGTCCTTAGTAATCTAAAACCTTGACTGGCGTTCTCGATGTCTCGCTCTCCTACACAAAATGAACATAATTGTTCATTATTCTTTGGCCTAGTAGCCCTCATTCGATCCAAATGAATGAGAAAACCCAACTTTACATATATTTGCAATTAGGTCCCTAAAGTTATTTTTCTTTAACTTTAAGTCCCTATTACCGGGTTTTTCCTAAATTCGAGTCCCAAATCTTCTAAAATTTATCTTAGGACCTCAAATCATTTGATTTCACACAAAGGGGTTTAATTTCCCAAATTTCCAATTTGGTCCTTTAATTTTCCCAAAATTACCATTTTGCCCCAAAAATTCCAAAATTTCTCAATTGGCCATCTAATATTCTTATCATGACCAATTGACCCTCAATTTTATAAAATTACATTTTGGTCCTTCGAATTTTTGAAAATACCCAATTTTCCCCTAATTTCAACTCTTCAACACTGCCGAATTTGATTTCATCAAATTGACCGATCAAACACCTATAATTGTTGAAATTGGTGTTGGAATTGAGTTCGTACATGTTCATACGATTCTAAGGAACTTTGAATCACAGATTTTAACGTCGGAACGAGCTCAAACGGAGCTTCGTCGGAAAACAAATTGTAGAGAGAGAAAGCTTCGATTTCTCACCGGTGAGGGCGCGGTGGTCGAAGCTCTCTATCTGGGCAGGTAGCTCTCCTCCAGAGGTTCTTCCTAGGATCAAGAATGAAATCAATTGATGTCGAATTGGATTAGAATTTATTCATCGAAATTTGGTCGACTCTCTCTCTAACAACGATCTGAAATTATAAAGGGGAGCCGAATTGGCTTACCTTTCAGTCCTAATTCGGCCGTGGAAGGGCTGAGATGGTGTCGGGAAAGCTTGGTTTGGCCTGAGGAGGGCTCGAATTGGCTGATTTCAACTCGGCTGAAACAGGGCAGCTTCGGTCCGCCAGAGCTGCTTCACTGTTTGATCACATTGGCGCTTCTCCAGCGACTCTCGAGATGAACGGATGCTACCACCGTGTAGCTGACTTCTCCTCGGTTCTAATGAACTCGACCTCACCTTCTTTGGCTCGAAATTGACCCTATATCAGAGCTCTGTTTCGAGCTTCGTCGAAAAACTAAGCAACTGAGAGAGAGGGAGCTTTTCAAGTGTGGAGAGGACAAGTGGAGAGGGGCTCTTTATATAGGAAGCTTGGGGACCCATTGGTCGTCCGTTTGGCACCATTATAATAGGAATTGATGACCTGAAACATACCAAACTGAGGCATTTCTTCTTCATCGGTGTTTCTTTAGTTTCCTAGTGAGTGAACAGTGATGTCATCCTAAGAAAGAAGATGACACTGTTCTGAACCAGACCGGACCGGTCCGAATCGGGTTCTAAGCTTAAACCGATCGGTTCACCCCTTATTCGACCGAGTTTTTCAAATCTAAAAATTTCTAAATTCATCCTCTATCCAATGGTGGCCTCAAATCTCCAATTTGAATTATTTAATCCACCTAGAAAAATGAATTTAGGATTCGATTCATTAGTGGTTCAAACCGGTCCGAACCGGTTTGGTTTTCATCCCCAATTTCTTCACAAGTCTATTTCCATATCTTTTGTGACTCCTTGGGTCACTTAGAGTCCATAAGATTCCCGGTTTACCATTTCTTTATCAATTTCGGTTATAAACCGGCTTGGTCCTTAAACCGGTTTGATCCGGTTCACCCAAACCGATTTAGTTTTTCTCTCCCACTTGGTTCCAAGGTTCCTTTCCAAGATTTATAAATTTCTTTGGGGCACAAGGGAGTGGAATTTCTCTGATTTTCTCGTTCTTTATAGGTTCTGGTTCATGAACCAACTTGGTTCATAAACCGGTTCTATCAAGTTCGAACCCAATTTTCTTGAACTGCTTTGGCCTTTATTCCTCATATCATCCTAGGGTTCTTTTCACAAGTTTATAATTATTTTTGAGTCACATGGAAGTTAGAAATTTTTTGAATTCGGTTGTCCCCAATTAGTTGGTTTTGCAGACCAATTTGGTTTAAAGATCACATTGATCGATTCTTTTTCGATTTTTCTCATTACTAAAGGACAAGGTTTACATGGACCCATGTCGGGTCGAACTCGTGGGTTTGTTTTCATGGCATAGGGAAGTTAGTCAGAAAGGGCCCGAACTCTCCAGCATCTTCATGTATAGAATGTTTGAATTGCTACATTATTGTTTGTGTGTGATTTAAGGAAAGTATGGCAAGATATACGTCGAGATCCCAATAACGAGATGCGTTTAGCACTGTTACGAGAATGGCCATGGGTGCCACAGTTATGACAATGGGTCATATTGTTTTATTTTTGTGAATACCGGTATAGGAGAGTGGGGGAAATGGATGGACACCCAAGGGGTAGTGTCATTGCCCAAGGGGAAAAGGAAAGGAGACCGGGGAGTGCATTGTGTGATATCTTCCATGTTTTCTTGGGACACTCGAATGATATACGAGTATTGTCCTAGTACACTATTGTGATGAAACGATGGTAGAATTGAGTCACATGTGTAAGAGGCATTGGCTAGCGAGAGGCGATTAAGCGGACATGACCTAGGTGCTGAGACACTAGCAGTGAGATGACACGTGAGGGTGTTAGTTGCCGTTAGAGGGTTCTCAACCCTCGCACTCCAGTTCCCTATCTAATATCATCCTAGAAGGGTGGTACATTATGGGGATGTGTTATATATATATGTAGGGCCTGAGTAGCCCATTTGTGTGTGGACCTAAGTGCCCAAAGCGTGTAGGAGAGTAGCATGAGTCCACTAGGGCCCCAGGGTGCTGAGACACCAAACTACGAGACGAAACGAGTAAAGTGTTGGCTGTGGGAAGAGTGACTTGGGCCTCCCACACTCCATTTCTCGATTTGGTATTGCCCGAGTGGCAATACATTTTGGGTGTGTGGTTATTTGCTTTAAAGCCTTGAGTTGCCCCTACTTTTTATTCAAGGCTAAGTTGTCGGGTGTAGGCATGGTTTGTGAATAGTCCAAATGTGCCGCCCAAGCTTAGGCCATGATTTTGTGTGCGGGCCTAAGTCCCAATGCTTACATATAACTTGCTAGGGGTGTGAGATAGGAAGGGGAGACCGAGAATAAACTGACCATAGCTTAGACTGTGAGCTGGATGGCCCGAGACTCTAGTCTCAGATGGTAAAAGTAAACCCGTGACTCGTAGAGGCTTTACGAGTAGAGGATATAGGATTTCATGCTAGGTGGTTTATGGGAAAGAGATGGGTCCTTAGCCATGTAGTTGCATGATGTTAGTATCTCACTCACTGAGTTGTGAGCTCACCCCTCCACTAAACGTATGTGTAGATAAGCTAAGAAAGGGTCGTGAGAATGGGGAAGTTAAATTCAAGGTACACCCCAGATCGAGGTAGCCTCACTCCCATGGTACGAAAGTTCGATTCTCTTTATCATGCTATAGCTATTCACATGATTTTTTAGAAAGTGTTTTTAGGGGCTCCCATGAAGAGCTTTGGAATAAAAGTTCAAAATTTATGTTGCATTTTAATAGGTATTCCATAGTTTTAAGCCTTAGTCCTATCTGAGTTACCTTGGCAAAGGTACCCGCCATTGTAACATCGGGAGGATTGAAGGGTTGCACAGGACCACCGGCCGATGAATCGAGTCAGGGCATGACACTCGGTCATGCCGGTATTACCTTGGTGAATGTACTCACCATGGTAGTATTGAGAGAAGTGTCTGGTTGTCATTAGACCCCGACCTTGAAAATCAGGTTGGGGCATGATAACTTTAGTGCTATTAGAGCCCAAATTTTCAAAACATAGTATTTTGGAAACAAAATGATTTTAGGATGGTTGGAGAAAATGATAATAGCACTGATAAAACCTTCGTTTATAACATGACAAAATTTTAAGTAAATAAGATATGAAAAACTTCTAATATGAAATTAAATCCATGTAGATCATGAAAAATATAGAAGAATCAAAGGAAGGACCCAACCGAGAATATCTAGAGGATGGAGAAAGGAAAGTTCATAGTGAGAACTCTCATGCACCTATTGTGACCCTTGAATATGTTTGGGCATACTATGACATCATGAGAAATCTCATAATAAACTCGAGATCAGCTAAGGGATCTTTTCTTAATAAACTAGTGGAGGTTAAGGTGTCGGAGGTTGCGCCACCCCATATGGGTAGTGCTGCCCTAGAATCGAAATGTCCATGGATTTGACATTCCTAGGAATTTAAAAGCGTTGAGACAACTTGGGTGCAAGACCTTATCAGGAGAGAAGGAGTTAGTAACTAATATGGATTGGTTGAGTAGTACTAAGAAGTTGATTGATATTGTAAGGGCATCAATGGCGGAGCGAGTAATCAGGATTGAGTTCTTCCTAGGAGAGAACGCTAATAGATGGTTGGAGAATATACCAACCATGTTCCCCTCCCCGCCAAATTCACTGATGAATACTTGTATGTATATATGATGAACAATAAAAAGTAAGGGTTTCTCCAACTATGATAGAGCCAAAGATCTAAGACTGAATATGTCACACCCCGACCCAGTTTGGTCGGAACCCCGTGAACAATCCCGCCACTCCATTTTGTCTAGGAAGAGTCACCACTTCACAAGACCGCGAGGATTTAGGCATAATTTCTGACCTAGTTCATTGGAGGTAGTATCGTTGGTACGAGTGATATTGGAAAGGAGCTGGGGGAGATGTTGTAAATGCTTCCAGATTTCCCGAGACACACAAGTGATATACGGGTACCATCCCAGTATACCGCTACGATGAGAAATAGCATAATTGAGACGTATGTGTAAGGGGCATGAGTCAGTGATTGGGGGTAATTGCAGCCATGACCTTGGATGCTAAGAAATCCAGCTGAGAGACGACGCTTGTGTAGCGTCAGTTGTGGTAGAGTGCATGTGACTCCCACACTCCTATTTGCTCGGACTAGGTATCGATATGTTGTGATACACTCTAAGGCGTGATTAGGGCCATAGTGCCCATGTGTGTAAAGGGTCATAAGTAAGCTCATGTGTGCGGGCCTAAATAGCCCATGGGATGTACAGGACGTGAGTAACCCCAAGGTGTAGCCGTGAGTGGCCATGTGTGTTTACGGAACTTGAGTTAACCCCAAGGTGCAGCCGTGAGTGGCCATGTGTGTTTACGGAACTTGAGTTCCTAGTGTTTGATTTACAGCTTTGATATATATTGTGTTTCATATTAAAATTATTGGGGAGATCGAGAGTAACCAGACCATAGGATAGGCTATGGTTAGGTGCAATTAGATGAAAATCTCAAGGGGCAAGAGGAACCACATAATTCATGATCTAAATTGAAAATCCAATTAAAGTAATATAAAATTGTGCTAGGTGGTTTATTAAGTTATGAGCTCACTCCTCTCCCTTTAAATCAATACAAGTGAAAGATAAGAAAATTAGAGATGGAAATGGGATCACCTCCCCAAACAATCTACAAAGATTTAGTTACCATTTTTATCACATTGTTATTTTTTATGGGATATTTATGTAAATCATCTTGAGAGCTAAAATGGGAGGCTTTAAAGAAAAGTTCTAAATTTTTAGAACAAATTAGTGATAATATTTATAGGAAGCATTGTTTCTCAGGTTTTACTGTGATAAAAGTACTTATTATGGTGATATCGACCAAAATTGGTGAGTGATTCACGAATATCTATCCAATAAAATTGGGATACGGCATGACACACCTTATATTGAAGGGTACTACTAGAAGTTTTATTACATATGGACAAGGATACTTTGTTTTTGCTATAGACTACTAGGGAGTAAACCTTTCAAGATATACTCATATGGGCAGGGTCTCTTTCAAGAAGGGGATCTGTGCTCTCATATTGATGATATTTGGTGCGTACTGATTTGCTCCATAGCATGGCTGCTCACATCTCTTTAGCATTTCCCTTTCCCTCTCCTATTTGCTTGTACAGCTCATTTTACTTTGGAAGTTATTGAAGAATTCACACAATTTCTCTACTTATTTTGGAATCTAATGCATCTGGGTCCAATCTAATGCATCATGTCGGGTCCATGGAATGAATGTAGAATAAAGTTGGGATGTAAATGGAAATCTTTTCAAGTAAAATTTTCTCATTTCTCTATTTATAATTTAAGTTGATTTTTACTTAATAATTTTGGATACGTATGGAGTTCTCCTAATTAACTACGTAAGGTAACCTTGGCATTAATGGTCGATTATATCACACCACAATCAATATCCATATTCATGGAATTTAAGGGTAATGAATATGTTTAACTTAATTCCTTTATAATGCTAAGTTTTCCATTACTTATACTGAATTATTGCATTGTCATGTGCTTGGGCACATGAGAAGAGTTTTTCAAATCTTGGGTCGCCTAATGGATCCACCATGGACCACATTCATATCTTTGGATCAGATTTTAATAAATAAGAGTAATGATGTCTACATACGAGGGTTGTTATACAGCCTCAATAGCCTTAAAGGCCTTCAAGGCTTTTGGAGAACTAATAGACTTATCCATGACAGGTTCAAGCCCAACTCTCGAGCGAACAATAATGGACTTATGTTTTGCCACTAGTATCCTGTTTATAGGGCATTGTAGTGTAGGTTTGTTTATGGACTTTCCAAGGCTAGTCGTATTTCCTCTACGGAAAATAGAGTGAATAGGCCTAGGGTTTATTTCTTTATTTTTGAACATTTTTTGCAATGTTGAATAATTTAGTCCTCTTTAGATAATTTGTATGTCTAACCAATATATCTCTTTTGTAATATATATATATATATATTCATAATATATTTAATATAATTTAACAAGTTTAAATTGAATTATTTGAAATTAATTATCACAAATTACTTATTTATACTCCAATATTCAACCTAATATTTTGAATAGTTTCCATTATTTATATATTTTTTTCATTTAAATTTTTTATTATAATTTTTTTTCTATATTGAAAAATATTATTGTACCAGATCTCATGAGTTTTTTTATATTGAACTACATAAAAAGCTACACCTACTGCAATCCAGGCCATGGATCTGCGCACTTACACCCACTGCTTCATTAATTCTAGTTGGAGATATCCGTACCTCACTATTTCATGCACACATGCCTTCTTGTTATTGGAAGAACGCTGTCCTTTCCTTTGTTTACACTGTCAATGCCTTAATGGCCTTCCTCCTGCCATGCGTTAGCCAAACTTTCTCCATTTTAGCAATCATGTTCCATCATTTTCTTTTTACTTTTTTTTGTCCCTCATAAATTTAGTTTTAAATATATATTAGTGAAAGTATTATTTTTTAAAAATAATTTAAATATATACTATTTGAGTTATCTTTTTAATATAAAATTAATAATTATTTAATACTAAATTATCCCTTGTTACAAAATGCTTAATGTTTGATAATAATTTAAATTTAAATAAGACAAATGGTTCACCAAATGGACTACTAAAAAAATTGGGCGGAAAAGAAGTAATAAATTAGGAATCGATAAGCAAGCCCAATGGATTAAAACCAAACACCTTATCAAGCACGCGGATCTTGATTTTTCTTAATTTTGTACACTAATTAATTAATTATTATTTTTATTTAATACTTTGATCTATATATTTTATTTTTTAATAATTTAATGCTATATTTTTACTCCCGTTTAATATTTTTATCACGTTTTATATAAATAATTTGTTTATCACATTTAAATGAATAAAGTAAAATAATATTAAAATTAAAAATAAATAAATAAATAAATAAATAAAAATTAATGAGCGAGCAAAATGGGAAACAGGAGAAAAAGTGGATGCAGAAACGGGGGAAGAGGGGAGTGACAGCAAATGGAAGATAAGAGTTAAAGATCTGTTTGTTGACCAGATGAATCAAATCTGAAGAACCAAAATTGTTGCCAGGGCTTTCTGTTCCTGATCTTGGCAGGGAGACAAAGAAGATAGGAAGAGAGAGAGAGGGAGAGTGATTGAGAGGCTTAGTGATCGGGAAGCTGGATATGGATGGCGGAGCTGAGCCCGGTGATACGATGATGTCGGAGGCAGCGCCGGCCCCCCAGCAGCCGCCTCCCCAAAGCGTCGAGAATATTCCAGCGATCCTCAGCCACAGTGGCAGGTTCATTCAGTACAACATATTCGGCAATTTGTTCGAGGTCACCTCCAAGTACAAGCCGCCGATTATGCCCATCGGGAAGGGCGCTTACGGTATTGTCTGGTGAGCTCATGCTTCCCGAAAGTATCAGGCTTTTCATCTCATCCACACCATCCGATCCTTTAATTTGTAATGTTTGTGGTTATTTGTTTTTATTCCGAGGATATCTTCCCCCTGAATTAATGTCAATTTATGGGTTTTCATTTGTGATTTTTCAATAACTTTGGGATGTCTAGCTTGTTCTTGAAGTATTATCCTTGGATTTGTCTAGCTGGTTGTTTACTGGAAAAATATATGTAATTAGAGGGTGAAAGGGAAACTGTTTTTAATATCAGATTTGCCTAGAGTTCCAGATGAAATGAAACTTTAGAGGGCTTTTTTACAAGAAACTATCTTATTAATTTCGATTTACTCGGATCCGGCTTCCTGAGATGGGATCTTTTCCTAGTTGATGAGCAGGAGATAGATTGTTTTTGCGCTAATTCTGTGATTGTATCAGTTCGGCGCTGAACTCGGAGACAAATGAGCATGTGGCAATAAAGAAGATAGCAAATGCTTTTGATAACAAGATTGATGCAAAGAGGACCCTTCGTGAGATCAAGCTCCTTCGGCACATGGATCATGAAAATGTCAGTGAGCAGTATAGATATGCCCTCCTACTCAACAGTTATATAACCTGAGTTTCACAGTGTAATCATTGTTCATGCTTTAGTTATGAATAGATGTTTCACTTTTTCCTGATCTATCACATGCTGAAAATCTTTATGGTTAGTAATAATGGTTGTGGTATACTTGCTTTAATTCTAATGGCAGGTAAGTTCTTTTAGGTTTCTATGTGAGTTCCTTGTACTGTTGCTCATAAATCAACTTTGGAAGATTTCTAAGTTTAATGGGATCTGATAATTGTTTTCCTTGCTGTAACCAATCATATCATTTTCTATCAGATTTTGTCCTTTCTAACTGGCATCATAACTCTAATGCAAAATATTTTATGCCATAATAGGTTGAGATAGCCCATGATTGTTATTTATAAGTATGCATAATTAAATTGCAATTACTTTAGTAGGGTAATACTCCTAGGTTTCCATAATCTGTTAATTCAGTTAGAAGATAACTTGAAGTGTTACAATGTTTTAACTATTATAAAATTGGACTATGTGGAATGAAAATATAGAATTATTTTTTATGGCCATGTGCTCTGTAAATTACTTCCTCATGCTGTTATATTTAATCAAAATCATGTTTTATCTTTTATCAATTATTTTGATAGTAAATATACACATTTTATAGTAGTTTTTCACCGGCGAAAGACAATAATGATAGAGCACAGCAGTGTAATATTTTCTCGGACAAATCTCAGCATTGTATCAACTAGATAGTAATTTCATTTTTTTATGATATTGAAGAATTTAAATAAAAATCTCAGGGAAACTCCAGTACTCTCTCATTGATAAAATTATTGGTCCTAGAATGAAATATTATGAATATAAGGCATATTTCATTTATGGAAAATATGGGAATAGAAAAATGGAACTTTGATAAGTAAAAATTTCTGCTGGATTAGAAGTGCATGATTCTATTAGATTGTTCACTTGTTCACAGATGGGTCTAAATGCAGCCAGGTAGATGAGGTCTTACTTGAATGTGATTTACTGTTTTCAATCATGATAAATATTAAATTTATTATGGCATTTAAGTGCAAGTTCTAAACAAGTTGAATTTTCAAGTGGAAGAAGCAATAGGTCAATCAAGGCATGGTTTGTCAATATGTCAGCGAGGCATGGAAGATGCATTCTTTATTTCTTTTCACTTGAATGGTAAAACTGGGGCAAAGAAATTATAACCTCTCTGAAAATAAATATTTCTGACCTGCTGATTATTGCGGGGAAGGGAAGATGATGTTTTTTTAAAGAGAACATGGAAAAACAAAAACTTTTGAAAACAAATTATTTTAATTTTCCTGAACCCATTGACATCCCTTCAATACGATGTACTTAGATAATTCAGTATGTTTGTTGGTGGTCTTGCTTTAGGACTTATCTGAGGGTGGATTCCAACCCATGGTTTGATAGAAACCCATGAGATATATGTGTATCTATCAACTTGCAGTAAATCTTTGGTGCCTAAAACACATTATATGCTGTAACATGGGAAAATCAGGTGATGGCATTAAGTTGGAGACCGAATAAACATACCACGTGTAATACAATGCACTGAAAAGGATGTGCAAGGATAATTTGAAAAAAAAAAAAAGTATGTTGCATGCTGCATTTTAATCAAAAAATTTCTTGAAGACCTTTTTTCGATTTTGCGGACATAAACAGGATGTTTATAGCATATCAACTTATGTTGTGGTCAATAATTTTAGGCATAAATGAACTGTAAGATAAGTGGAAGATATTGATCACAGTTTTATATATTAATGCAAAATATATCTAAGGTATTACTGCTGAAACTATATGCACTTCTGCTTGTGGTGCAGGTTGTTGCAATCAGGGATATAATTCCGCCTCCTCAGAGGGAAAGCTTCAATGATGTTTACATTGCCTATGAACTTATGGACACTGATCTGCATCAAATCATCCGTTCTAATCAAACTTTGTCTGAGGAGCACTCCCAGGTATTATGAGGTGTTCAGTTGATGTGAACCAATTGTTGAAGTGCTTTGCTATGTTGTCCTAAAAATCATTTTAATGTTCTTTTAACGACTCATAATGACATTAATTATTTTTTCTTTTCGTATAATTCAAATGGGAGTTTATTTTATTTGATTTCTAGGAGGATTATTATTAGGCACACCTCTTTTGAGTATTTAGCATTTTTTTCTATTCTTATAGAGACTAAATTATGTGAATGAACCATGTATTGCGCTGATTCTCTGTAAGGTTGGTGGTGTAACCATTTGAACTTGTGATCATATTTTCAGAATACAATACATCCTACATTTTACTATTGAGAGTTTTTCATTATTAGATATTATCGAGGAGATAATAATATGGTGCATACCTTCAATTCCTAGTTGAACTGGATGGTAGGGTGGCTCCTTTTCATTTTGATGTAATATGAGGTAACTCAGAAAATTTTTGTATGACATGTTACTTCTAGGCACAATTACTATAGACTTGGCTCACAAACTAAAGTACCTGATGTCATTATCCATTTTATTTCAGTGAATAATCCTGTCTTACAGATGACTGCAGGATATCACATTAGGTTATATATGTACCTTCAGCTTATTCTACTTTTTTTTATTTGATTTTTTAATTTCCTTTTTGCAGTACTTTCTCTATCAGATCTTACGTGGGCTAAAATACATACACTCTGCAAACGTTCTGCATAGGGACTTGAAGCCTAGCAACCTTCTTCTAAATGCTAATTGTGACCTGAAAATATGTGATTTTGGACTTGCCCGTGTTACCTCTGAAAGTGATTTCATGACTGAATATGTTGTAACAAGATGGTACCGTGCACCTGAGCTATTGCTGAACTCTTCAGATTATACTGCAGCTATTGATGTGTGGTCAGTTGGCTGTATATTCATGGAATTAATGGATAGGAAACCATTATTTCCTGGAAGAGACCATGTGCAGCAGCTTCGTTTACTGATGGAGGTAATTGTAATTTTTAATCTTAATCTTATTCTGAAATATATAATCTTTAAATGTTGAAAGCTTCCAAAATACCTTTTGTAGATTTCTTCGCTATTTATAGCCTGATTCTTGCAACCTACCTATGACTGAGTTTGAGCTTTTGTTTTGTGTTTCAAGGTGAGAGATTAAAGTTCTTTTCTCACTATTACTTACAAGTCATGTCATGATCCAAATCTTCACTGCAGCACAATCAAGATTTTTTATTGTTCACATTTTCTGAGAGAGCTTAACTCTATGTTTGCATGCCTTTTATAGCATTCACTTAAAAATCTTCATTAATCAAGCTACTAGAATGTGTGCAAAATCATATAGATGTGTCATGCCCGGCCAGAACAAACTCCTTGTTATTAATAAAAAAATGTCAAAACTGCAAAAAGAAATTTGTAATGCCAAATTCAAAATCAACCACGTTCCACCTACGATGAGCCTCCTGCTGCTCTCTTAAATATACCAAAAGCTTACATCCGTGCATCTATTTTCTTCTGCAAAGTCAATGAATGTCATGTGATTAACTCCTTTTGAAACTTTGTGGATTAATGTCTCTAATCCTTCTGTGATACTTGATATGCAGCTGATAGGTACCCCATCAGAGGCTGATCTGGGATTTTTAAATGAAAATGCGAAAAGATATATTAGGCAACTTCCTATATACAGGCGGCAGTCATTTGGAGAGAAATTTCCTCATGTTCATCCTGCTGCGATAGATCTTATTGAGAAGATGTTGACATTTGATCCTAGACAGAGGATCACAGGTAAACATATGTACCTATTATTTATTCTTTAGTAGATATCTAATTGAACTAGACATGATAGGAAATTTCCCATCAAGTCTATGCACCTGGCAAGACCTTTCTACTTTTATCATTTTCCCTCTTTTGTGGGGTTTTGCGAGTTGAATTGAGGTGATATGATTGAAGCCAGGACTTACAAGTCCCTTTTAGTATCAAAGATTTCCTAATGAATGCAAAGGTCAGTAAAAGTGTAATCGCATGTTCAAAAAAAATTACTTCAACTTTGAAGGAAGAGCAGTTGTGATGTGTACATCGGTATTAGAAACTCGTTGATCCATCTCTCTACTTTTAGGCGGAGTATATGAGAGGAAGAAAAATTTTAAACTAATTTCAATGTATTTTGATTGGTTCTATCTCATCCTCTCTTATTGTTATATACTTGTACATGATTTTACAGTTGAAGATGCTCTGGCTCACCCATACCTGAACTCACTCCACGACATAAGCGATGAGCCTACCTGCATGACCCCCTTCAACTTCGACTTTGAGCAGCATGCCCTCACAGAGGAACAGATGAAGGAGCTGATCTACAGGGAAGCCCTTGCATTCAACCCAGAGTATCAATAGACATGAATGATAAATGTTTGTTTCTTTCTCATCAGTTTCTTTCTTCAGCTGGCATCTCTTAGTCAGACAGTTTTATTGATGGATGCATGAAGAGGTGATTGACTTCTGTACATATGCCTCCTCATTTGGATCTGATGGCTCTCTGCACTATTGATGGACATCTGCAGGACATAAATTTGGAGAATTGGTGATTGTTGAGAGTTAAGTAAACTAACTATTTTGATCTGAATTACATGCTTATTTTTCTGAGATTGTGAAATAATCATGGATGCCAACTTAGATTCTATCTGCTGGATGAAATGAACGTGGTTTTAGTGTGAATCTGAATCTTGACTGTTGGGCATCGCCTAGTACACCCAAAAATGTACATATTACTACTACACAACAATCTTCTCTTCTGGGGATATCTTTCTCCTTCACGAGACAAATTGATTCCATCCTCTACTAATAACTAATAGATATTTCCTATCTTTCTTGTATGTGTAAAAGCCTCCATATTTCTTGTAGATAATCGAAAATAATTCATCCCATGGCATGTGTATGCTCAAGTAAATAATTCTCATTTTAATTCACACGGCAATTTAGTTCACACGGTTGCTGTGAATTGGTTGATGGTAGGATAATAGGTTCTAGTGGCAGATTTTAAAAAGAAACACATGGTATAATAAGTGAGGCCAAAAGCAGATTAAGTTTTTTTATTTCATAATTTTTATTACCGTCCCTCGCCTATTTTAAACTACATATTCGGATTTTCAAACATTTTTAAACTTATTTTAATATCCTATACTTCCACGGTTTCTTATTTTTTTAGAATTACTCTCAATCTTTTTTAAAATTATATTACAGTTACTCAACTTTCTTCTCCTTTAAAATAACTTAATAAACTCTCAAAAAATTCTTTATAAATTACTAATCTTGTTCTCGAGTTCACTACAGTCACATTCCGGCTATAATCGGCCGGAACAATGTCATTTTGGTTGCAATTGAGTTTTTATCGAAAAAACTCATCAGATACGGCCAATCGGACATTGCTGTGCTCGGTGTTGGAAATTAAACTTTTTTGTACATCCATGTTATCTTGAATCACCCCAAATTGTGGTATGAGCAACATGAAAAATTTGATTTACAAATGATACTTAAGACATAGGTGTTACTAGAGCTCCAAAAAATTATCACAACCACAAAATTTACGTTCAATTTGAATGAATGGGCAGTGATGTTAGCTAGAATGGTTTCAGAGTAGTCTCTAAAATTGGGAAGTCGATGTAAGGTCGGGAAGACAGCTATATTTTTAGTTAAAAGAGCAATGTTAATATTTGATCATGCTGACGTCGGTAGAGGGCATGTCGGCATCGGAGAGATATGCAATTTGAAAGCTAACTTCATCGCGGTTCTAATACAACTAGAATAACTAAGTTTGGTGGACGAAAATAAAATTTATTGACTCTGGTATAAAGATCAGCCAAAAAGTGAGTATTTTCACTTATAGAGAGAATTTCAGCCACTAGTCGATAAAAGAGGTGTCGAACCTTATATGGCTAGCTCGGGTGACTAACGATCTATCATCCCATGTGCTTAGTTGGTCGGATTGGACCTCGTAAACCCCACTTTTTCATTTAATTCTCATTGGGGATAGTATACGAGAAATCACGTTTAAGTCGGGTTATTTCCGGGTTTTGGGTCGAGTATTCGAGTCTAAGTTAAGTGAGGAAGACAATCATGTGCGTGTGTGTGGGTTCAGCGTGTGCATCCTCTCGTGTAACTTGTCGCTCGATTCACACTATAGTGAATTGGTTTACTACGAACAAAGTGGTTGGTTCGGTATTGACATTTTCTTGGTTGGTTCACCTCTAATTTAGTCTATTTTTTACCCAATTTATTTTTCTAAAACTTGTTTATCCAATTTCCTATAAATTAGGCTAAAGAATGTCAATTTTCTAAATTATATAGTTGTTTCTAAAAATTGGGGTTGGGAGGGGTGTTACTGCCCAAGTCAGTTTGATCGGTTTTGACCGGTTCACCTTTATTTCGACCGATTCTCGACCCAATTTAGTTTTCTAAAATTTCTTCATCTAATTTCATATTAATTGGGCTCAAGAATCACCATTTTCCAATTTATATGATCTTTTCTAAAAATCAGGGATTTTGTGCCCCAATTCGATTCGATCTCAGATCAAACCGAGTTTCAATCGGTATTTTCTCAATCCTTTATTTCCAATCAAGGGTGGTTTTTGGATGGAATTTCATGGACATTTAATGTAAATCTCATCTCTTCGAATAAAGAATTGAAAAGGAGAACCATAAATTTTTCTGAGAAAACCAAGGATTTAGGTGAACCGGAATTGGTAAAAAAGGGTTAAAAAAAGAATTTGGAAAATTTCAAGTAGCCAATAAATCCCTAAAATCATGGAAAAGAATCATGAAGTATATTAGATGTAAAAACCAGATCTGTTCAGGGTGAACCGGGCTTGAACCGTGAAGAACGGGTTTAAATATTCATTTTTTTAGGTGGTTTAAAAATATCAAATTGGAAAATTGATGCAACCATTAGATAGGAAATGAGTTTAGAATAATTTAAAAAATTTTAATTTTTGAAAAATCGGTCGAATCGAGCCTAAACCGGCTGATTTTCGATTTCGGGTCACTTAACCCAATCAGATCAAACCGGTCAACAGACCGTTGCCAGGTTAACGTCCAGTCAGCAAGCGCGATCAATCAATGTGTGACACGTGGCAAAGCATGCCCAGTCAGTCGCTCAGTCAGCGCCTGGAAGCACTGGTCAATTAGAGGGCGACACGTGTCTTCGGTCAATGGTCAAATGAGGAAAATCCACCTCAACAACGACTGACCAATAGGTGAGCGACGTGTCCTCGGTCAACGATCAATGTTGGAAAGCCACATCAACAAGACCAACCAATGAGGAGCTAACATGTTGTAAGGATGTCACGTTAGCATCCGACCAGGATGTCGGGGAAACGACCAACCAATCAGAGGTCGACACGTGGTAGAGCCACGTTAGACGGTGTTAGCTAATCAGGGACTGACACATGGCAGCGATACTATGCGTCAGGAGGGAAATCTTACTCATTTAAAACTATCAATTAGAGGATACCACATGTCACGGTCAAAGGCTGACCAAGCACGATTAGTAGCCATGTTGGAACAAGCAGCCAATGGGAGGCTACCATATGTACAGTCAACAAGTCAAAGGCTGACTAGGTTGTTGAGTAGGAAGTCGTGTCAGCACATCTAGCCAATCACGGAGTGCCACATGGCAAGTCCGCACGTGCGAATCTTGCACGCATGACATAGTGTCGTCTTCTTGAGGATGACTAACAGAGGTGGATGAGGGAGAAAGGGAGGTCAGTCTCCAACGACCCGGGAAAAGCTCCGGTATGACCGCTGGTGGCCGAGTCTGAGGCCAAGTCCTATGCCGCCGGTAGCCCAGACAGTTGTCGAGCTCCCTATATAAAGAGCACCCCTCATCTCGACTTCCTCATCCCACAACCAAGCGAAGAAAAAGAAGTGCTTCATTTTTCGGTGAGGCGTAAACAAAAGCTCTAACATCGGGCCTTTCCTTAGCCTCTGAAGGCAAATTCGGGCTCCCTAGAATCCTGAGGTAGTCAGCTACACGACTGCACACTCTACTCAACTTGAAGGTCGTTAAAGAAGCACCGACAAGCTTACACAGTAACCTCACTCCCTCGGTGAACTGCAACCCGAATTGGTCGAGTTCAATTCAAGCCAACCATGGCCAAACCGAGCCCCCTAGACCATCCTTAGAGGAGCCTGACCTTCCCTGAGCTGTGTGGGTAAGTACTCTCCACCGCCCTTCATCAGAATTCACTGCTTAAAGTCAGTTTTGCTTGCAAAACCAATCTATGAAATTCACACTACTCCGACCACTAATTGAGACACGGTTTGATCTAGAGAGGATCCCTAGGAAGAGAGCAACTTAGAGAAAGCGAGAGCTCTGATCGCTAGATCCTTACCAGTAAGTAATCGAAACTTTATCTCTCTAGGGTGATTTTTCGATGAAGCTCCGTTCGAGCTCATTTTTAAGCCATTTTTGACGTACCAGAGATTAAAATGATGAGGAAGACTTAGGGAAGATGATTAAGATCATGATAAAAAAAATTAAATAAGTTTTGGTGGTCAATTTGTTGAGATCAAGATTTGGGGGTTAAAATGCAAGAAAATGAGAAAATTGGGAATTTTGGAAAAATTGGGGGTCGAATTGCAATTAAAGGAAATTAAGGGCTTGAGTGGAAATAACATGAAATTAGGACCAAAAAGAAAAATTGGAAAGCTTGTGGATCTAATTAAAGGTAAATTGGGAATTAGGGACCTAAAGGCAAATTATGAACTTTAGGGACCTAAATATAATTAAGGCATAAATTAAGGACCTATGTGCAAATACATGAGAGTATGAGGTTTTTTATGCCAAACCGTACGTGAATACTCGAACTATGTAGGAACTGGTTATGCGAGTACTTGTGCATAGTAGCACATTGGTGACTGGGATCCAGCTAGGATGAACACGTCACACCTAACAGGTGAGTGAGATTTCCAACATCATGCCCGTTTGGGGTGATTAGCACGTTTTAAATTTAAAACCCATATTTTCGGAAATGATCTCCCGTGACTGTGTGGATCAGCTTAAATATTTTGGGAGACGTTTTTGATATGGGTATGAATCATGCCAGGATAGAGCTAGAAAGCTCAAGTAAGCCCAAGGCCATGTTTTAAAAACTCGTACATTGAGCCTAAAGCCAATGGGAACGGGCTTCAGTCCATCGACAAATTTAAGCCTATATATGCTTAAAAGATTACCATAATTGGTTGATTGTGAAGCTTAGCCATTAAGCTGAAGTCGGGCCGTCGAACTCGTTGGGCCAGTAGTTGCGAAGCCGAAGCTGGGTTATCGGGCTCGTTGGGCTAGTAGCACCAAACATAATGATCATAATTAAAAAGATTATTGCTTGTGATTTGAAAATCGTATAGAATCAAGAAGACTCCCATTACAAGGGTAGTATTGATTTTAAGGGTTGTTGGACAGCAAGGTGACACAAGGGCAGAAACATTGTTCTGGTATGTCATGTAGCTCTGGGAGCTTTGTGCGCATTAAGATAGAGGAAGTAAGGGGTAGTGGTCTCGTCCCTCAATAGTGGACAAAAACATCGATACGTCTATGGGATGGGAGATAGTGCCCACATAGACGGACGGTAGAGGGTGTGGCCTCTCACCGAGGTGGATGGTAAAGTTGCTCCGAGCCACAAGCATAGCAGTCGGAGACTGCTTTACGAATGTGTGAACCCCTTTGTGATAAAGGGTTTGTGTGATTGTATGCTAAACCAAATCTAAGCAAGGGAAAAATATTAAAATGCTACTCTAATGAGGAGTTAAACTCACTAAACCCGTAAACAAAAAAAGGAAGTAATTATAAACCTCCGTCTCTCTTTACAAAAAGTCACTCTAACACCCGCTCATTGAGTTGTAGAACTCACCCCCTCCCCTAAACCCTTTTTTAGGGAAAAACCTCCCATCAAGAAAGCGGAAGCTATGGGAGAAGTCAGAGTTACCACGAATAGGTAAACTCTTACTTAGTTGTTTTGTAAATTTTGTTATGGAAAACATGTTAGTTCTACGCCTTTACCTTCCCCGGTCTAAGTGGTGGAAATACTAATTTAGTACGGGAAGGGTGGTAGGTTGATCACGGGGTCTCAACCAAATCGGATTGGGGTGTGACAACTTGAGTGGTATCAGAGCCTTAGTTTTCCAAACAAAGTTTTCAAAACTAAATCCTAGGAACGTGATTGATGATACCCCTCTACGTTATAGATATGGCCCCTAAAATAGGGATCAAACAAACCCATACTACAACTTCCATCACGGGACCCGTGGAAAACACTACTCCAAATGAGAGAATTAGCTTAGGAGCTCAGGAGTCTAGGGGGACTCAAACCATTAAACTTGGAGTGACTCCCGAACAGAAGAAACTTTATGAGGAATTTGTTAGGGTGTTCGGCGAACCCAATCTTCCATAGAGAGAGGGCAATTGCCATACGAGAAGTGCACACCTCAAGGAGGAGGAGGTACAATCCCTAACTTATATTGATTCAATCCCATCCCTTTTTGATATCCCTAAGTACCTAAAGACACTCCGATAATTAGGATGTCACGCCCCAACCCGGTTTGGTCAGATCCCCATGATTAACCCTCCACTCTACAGGTTTATTAAGGGTTGCCCCTTTATTTAAATCATGAGAAGTAAGGCGTCCTTTTAAACTTGCACCTTTTCTGGAATAACATAAATCAAAATTATATAAAATTTTAAACTTTATCATACCTGCCTCACAGGTGTGTTAACTTGTGGTCTTTGAGTAAGCTTTCCTCGGGATTTACCTGAAAGGGGTATAAGAGAGGGGTGAGTTCAACGACTCAATGAATGAGTGTTTAAAGTATGACTTCCAAAATAGTTTGAATTGGAGTGTGCCAAACTCCTTATTTTTCCTTTAAAACCTTTCATTCTCAAATCTCAGTTTTTCATAACTATTTCTCATCACAACGGTGTGTTCATCAACCAACACACACCCTTCGTTATGAAGGGAACACACATTCGCAGGCTAGCACGTCCATTGTACCCACTTGTGGCGTCGGAGCAACTTTACTGGCCATCTAGATAGAAGCATGTCCACTTCTACCCTGAGAATTAGTGGATGTACGTGACATTCGACCCTCAATCCCGAAACAAAAACTCCGTGTCTGTATGAGGACAGAGACCTCATCCCAATCCCACTCCGGTCTCATGCGCATGACGCTACGTCGAGCTTCCAAGACTGCTAGTACGACTAACTGCCATTATCTCCCCCATGTTGTCCAGTAGCCCTTGGACACATCACTACCCCTCTTGGGCGTCTTGAAGGTCCCATAACATCAATGCATGAACAAATAAAAAAATTTCCACATAAGCCATATAATCTCTGGTGCCACTTGTCCAACGGCTGTAACCCTCAACTCGACATTCAACTATTTGTCTCGATTGGTCCATAAACCTGTCATGTCGCACTGTCGCCAGTCCATCGAGTATGTCAGTCCATCGAGTATGTCAATTCATTCATTTAAGTTTTCATGGCTTAAAATCATGTTTGTTTACGAGCTCCTGCTCGTGCCAACTGGCCTAGGGCCTACTATACAAGATTTTCAAAATCGGGCATAATTTTCACATCACTTTCTCTAAGTGGTTATGATTAAAATACCACTAAATAGAGGGTTTTTATACCGAGGCACTTATCATTCCCAACCGGGTATGATATTTAATCTCACTCACAACGGTAAGTGATTTTTAAATTTTAAGTTGTGCTAATCATCCCAATCGAGTATGATGTTAGTAAACCCACTCACCCGTTAATGCCGTGAATTCCATTAGACCGGTTCATTGTATTCACGCAAGCTTGTCCTTGCTGGCGTTACTGGTACTTCATGTTCCTAATCGATATGAACATCTCGGTTCATTATCTTTCGACCTAATCGCCTTCATTCATTCCAAATGAACTAGAAAGTCAAACTTTCATTTATTTGCAATTAGGTCCCTAAAGTTATTTCTCTTTAACTTTAAGTCCCTAATGCCGATTTTTCCTAATATTGAGTCCCGAAACTTCTAAAATTTATCATAGGACCACAATTTATTTCATTTCACTAAAAGGGGATTAATTTCTCAAATTTCCAATTTGGTCCTCCAACTTTTCCAAAATTACCATTTTGCCCTTCCTTTACAAAACTGGTAAGTTTTGCCCCAAAAATTCTAAAATTTCTCAATTGGTCCTCCAACATTATTTTCATGCCGAATTGACCCTCAATTTCATAAAATTTTATTTTGGCCCTTCGAATTTAAAAAATCCACAAAATTTTCCCCAATTTCAACTCTTCAACACTGTTGAATTTGATTTTATCAAATTCACCGATCAAACACCTCTAATTGTTGAAATTGGAGTTGAAATTGAGTTCCTACATGTTCATACGATTCTAAGGAACTTTGAATCGCAGATTTTAACGTTGGAACGAGCTCAAACGGAACTTCACCGGAAAATAGATTGTAGAGAGAGAAAGCTTCGATTTCTCACCAGTGAGGGAACGGCAGTCCGAGCTTTCGATCTGGGCAGATAACTCTCATCTTGAGGATCATCCTAGAATCAAGAATCACATCAATTGATGCCGAATTGAGTTAAAATTTCATCATTGAAATTCTTTCAGTTCTCTCTCTAGCACCGGCCGGAAATTACAGAGTGGAGCCGAATTGGCTTACCTTTCAATCTTAATTCGGCCGTGAGAAGGCTTGTTTTGGCCTGAGGAGGGCTTGAATTGGCCGATTTCAACTCGGCCAAAACAGGGCAGTTTCGGTCTGTCAGAGCTGCTTCACTGTTTTATCACGCCAGCGTTTCGCCGACGACCCTCGGAGTGAACAGAGACTATAGACATGTAGCTGACTTCTCCCTGGTTCTAAAGAATCCGACCTCACCTTGTTTGGCTCAGAAAAGACCCCATGTCGGAGCTCTAGTTCGATCTTCGCCAGAAAATGGAGCAGCTGAGAGAGAATGGAGTTTTCAGGTGTGGAGAGGATGAATGGGGGGGGATCTTTTTATAAGGAGCTTGGAGACCCGTTGGCCGTCCGTTTGGCACCGTTATTACTGATATTGAAGACTTGAAACGCCCTGAACAGAAGCGTTTCTTCTTCACCGGCTTTCTTCAGTTTCCCGGCGAGTGAACAGAGCTGTCATCCTGAGGAAGAAGATGACATTGTTCCGAACCGAACCGACCCGAATCGGGTTCAAAGCTTAAACCGACCGGTTCACCCTCCATTCGATCGAGTTTTTCAAATCTAAAAATTTCTAAATTCATCTAAATTCATTCTCTATCCAATGGTGGCCTTAAATCTCTATTTTGAATTATTTAAGCCATATGAAAAAATGAATTTAGGATTCGGTTCAATAGTGGTTCAAACCGGTCCGAACCGGTTCGAATCCGGTTCACCTGAACTGGTTTGGTTTTCATCCCCAATTCCTTCACAAGTCCATTTCCATGTCTTTTGTAACTCCTTGGGTCACTTAGGGTCCATAAGATTCCTAGTTTACCATCTCTTTATCAATTGCGGTTCATAAACCGACTTAGTCCTTAAACCGGTTCGATCTGGTTCGGGTCCGGTTCGCCCAAACCGATCTAGTTTTTCTCTCCCACTTTGTTCTAAGGTTCCTTCCCAAGGTTTATAAATTTCTTTGGAGTACAATAGAGTTGAATTCCTTTGTTCTTCCCGATCTCTATCAATTCCGGTTCATGAACCGACTCGGTTCATAAACTGGTTCAATCCTGTTGGACCCGGTTCATCCAAATCGGTCTAATTTTCCTCTTCTAATTCATCCTAAGGTTCTTTTCC
The DNA here is from genome assembly GCA_030064435.1 of Trapa incisa. Classification (NCBI taxonomy): domain Eukaryota; kingdom Viridiplantae; phylum Streptophyta; class Magnoliopsida; order Myrtales; family Lythraceae; genus Trapa; species Trapa incisa. The sequence continues at coordinate 1,989,783 of CM057770.1, read as the reverse complement.
ATAGTATTTTAACCCTTTGGATCACGTGGGAGTTGTAAATTCCTAAATTGCCCATTCACAATTGATCGGATTCGTGAACCGATTCGGTTTTCTCACTCAGTTTGACCGGTTCCCTTCCCGGCTTTCCTTAGCTCAAAAGGGCGGGGTTTACAATACGATTCAATTGCACTTTGAATCGCACGATTTGATGTCGAAATGAGCTCAAACAAAGCTTCACTGGAAAATTGGACATAGAGAAAGAAAGCTTGAAAAGCTTACCGTCGGGGGCACGGCGGTCCGACCTTTCAATCTGGGCAGATAGCTCTTGTCCTGAGGTTACTACTAGGATCAAGAATTGCATCAATAGATGTCGAATTGAGTGAGAATTTAGTCATTGAAAATCTGTCGGTTCTCTCTCTAACACAGATCAAAATTTATAGAGGGGAGCCAAATTGGCTTACCTTTCTGCTCTAATTCAGCTGTAGGAGGGTTGTGGAGGTGTTGGTAGGGCTTGGTTTGGCCTAAGAAGGGCTGGAATTAGCCGATTTCATCTCGGCCAAAACAGGGCAGCTTCGGTCTGCTAGAGCTGATTCACTCTTTTATCACACCGACGTTTCTCCGACGACCCTCGGAGCAAATTGAGACTACACGCATATAGCTGACTTCTCCCCGAATCCAAAGAAACTGACCACACCTTCTTTGGCTAAGAAAAATGCCCACGTCAGAGCTCTAGTTCGAGCTTCACCGGAAAATGGAGCAGTAGGGAGAGAGTGGAGTTTTCATGTGTAAGGAGGATGAATGAGGAGGGAGTCTTTATATAGGAAGCTCGGGGACTTCTTACTCGTCCGATTGGCACCTTAATGGCGGTCATTCATTACCTGAAACTCCCTAGCCAAAGACTTTTCATCTTTGCCGGTGCTGCTCGATTTTTCGGCGAGTGAACAGTGCTGTCATTTGAAGGAAGAAGACGACATTGTTCCGAACCGGACCATACCGGTCCAAACCGAGTTCAAATCTTAAATCGGTCGGTTCAGGCTCGATTTCACCAAGTTTTTTAAAATTAAAAATTTCTAAATTCATTATCTATCAAATGGTGGCATCAATTCTCCATTTTGAATTTTTTAAGTCACCTAGAAAAATGAATTTAGCATCCAGTTCAATAGTGATTCAAACTGGTTCAGATCCGGTTCACCTGAACCGGTTTGGTTTTCATCTCCAATTCATCCTTAAGTCCTTTTTCATGACTTTTGTAACTGTTTAGGTCACTCAATATCCATAAATTTCCCGATTTTCCCTTTTTCTATCGATTTCGATTCATGAACCAACTTGGTTCATAAACCGGTTCAATCTGGCTCAAATCCAATTCTCCTAAATCAGTTTGGTTTTCTCTCCCAAATTGTCCTAAGGTTCTTTTACAAGGTTTTAATACCCTTTGGGTCACTCGGGAGTTGTAAATTCCCCAAATTGTTTGTTCTCTGATGATCGGATTTGTGAACCAGTTCGGTGTTTCTCACTCAGTTTGATCTGTTCTTTTCCCAATTTTACTTAACTCCAAAGAGCGGGGTTTGTATAGGGTGCCAAACCTACAAAGGGGAAAAAGATGCTAGAGTCGCTATGGATTGGCTCACCAGCAACAAGAAGATGATGGAACTGAAAAGGATTCCACAGAAAAAGATGGTAACTATGGTGGAATATTTCTTAGAAGGAAGTTCCAGGAGATGGTGGGAGAACATAAGGAACCTCACCACTACAACACCCTCATGGGAGGTGTTCGAAGAGAGATTTTCATATGTGTATCTAGACACCCCTCCCCCCTCTCCATGACGTCCTACTTGTACCAATTGTTCACACTCTTGCGCCATGCTAATAATGGTCGCCAAATCTGTGGGTCTCCTAAGCACTCCCATCCGGTCCCTTATGTCCAAGTTGAGACCATCCACAAATTTCTAACCAATGTCAACTGGTTCCGCCAAGTCTAGGGTGAAAAGATTTAACTTATTGAAGCGGGTCTCATACTTGAAGATAGAACTCAAGCCTTAGCAGAGTTGGAAGAACTACTACTTCTTCTCGTTTATTAGGTGGAGGCCAGATACTACTATGAAAATCTCTCTTCGAACGCCTCCCATGAGGGTGTTGTGGTGGTGAGGTTCCTTATGTTCTCCCACCATCTCCTGGCATTTCCTTATAAGAAACATTCTGCCATAGTTACAATCTCTTCCTGTGGAATCCTTATCAATCCCATCATCTTCTTATTGTTGGCGAGCCAATCCATATTAACTCCAGCAACTTTTTCCCCTTTGTAAGTTTTACATCCCAATTGTCGGAGTGTCTTTAGGTACCTAGGGATATAAAAAAAGGGGTGGAGTTGAATTAGTAGTATTTAGTGACTATACCTCATCCTCCTTGAGGTGTGCACTTCCTGTATGGAAATTGCCCTCTTTCTACAGAAGGTTGGGTTCCCTGAACACCTTGACAAACTTCTCATAGAGTTTCCTCTACTCGAGAGTTATTCTTGGTATAGTGGGTTGAGTCCTCCTAGACTCTTGAGATAGGATTTCTTACTAGTCCTCATTTGGGATATGAGGACTTACTGGTCCCCTAGTGGCTGCGACAACGCGGATTTGTTAGATTCTTCTGGGAGGGGTCATATCTATAGAATGAAAGTTTTCTATTGGTTAGGGTTCTATGGCTTTAGTTTTGAAAACTTTCTTTGGAAAATTATGCTCTGATACCACTTATGTCAAATAGACTGGAGAAGGTAAAAGCATAGAAGTACACATGTTTTTTATAACAAAATTAACAAAACAACTAAATAAGAGTTTACCAGTTCGCGGTACCTCTGGCTTGCTTCCCTAGCTTCCGCTTTTCTTGAGGGAGGATTTTCCTGAAAAAGGGTTTAGGGGAGGAGTGAGTTCTACAACTCAGTAAGCGGAGGTTAGGGTGACTTTTCGCAAAGACAAAAAGGTGTTTATAATTACTTTTCTTTTTGTTTATAAGTTTAGTGGGTTTAACTTCTCATTAGAACAATGTTTTAACATTCTTCCCTTGCTCAAGTTTGGTTTAGCATACAATCACACACGTCCTTTATCATAAAGGGTTCAGACATTCTCAAAGCAGTCTCCAACTACTTTGCTTGTAGCCTGTAGCAACTTTATCAACCACTCTATTAGGAGGTGACATCTTCTACCCCAGGTCCGTGTAAGCATCAATAACTCAATCCCCAAACATGAATTCCTTTTTGTCTACTAATGTGGGATGAGACCTCTCCCCCTCTGACCTCAGTCTTAATACACGTGAAGCTTCTTCAAGCTTCGAGACTTACTAGACGACAAAGCTTCCCTTATGCTAACTAGGTCGCCCAATAGCCCTTAGAATCAATACTACCCCTGTAACGGGCGTCTTCTTGATTCCATAAAATTTGCAAATCACAAGCAAGAGTCTTTTTAGTTAAGATCCTTATCTTTGGTGCTATCAGCCCAATGAGCCTGACAACCCAACTTCGGCTTCGCGACTACTAGCCCAACAAATTCAATGACTCGGCTTTGGCTTAGTAGTTGCAAACCCAATGAGTTCGACAGCCTAACTTCGGCTTAGTAGCTTTGTTTCACAATCAACCGGTTATGGTAATCTTTTAAGCATATACAAGCTTAAATTTGTCTATGGGCTTAAACTCGTTCCTATTGGCCCTAGGCCCACTTGAGTATTCTAGCTCTATCCTGGCATGATCCATGCCCATAGCGGAAATGAATCCCAAAATGTTTAAGATGGGTCACATAGTAAGGGGAGATAATTTCTGGGAAAATAGTTTTCAATTTAAAATGGAGCGTTCATTGGTCCAACCGGACATGATGCCAAAAACCCACTCACCCAGTAAAAGTGGTGTGAACGTCTTGGTGAGATTTTGATCAATAATGTCTTCTCCTACACAGGTACTTGGACAACCAGCTCCTACATGGTTCGAGTATTAAGGAAAAATATGGCATAAAAGATCTCATAGTTTCATGTGTTTGCACATAGGTCCTCGCATTATGCCTTAATTGTAATTAGTTCCCTAAAGTTCATAGTTTTATATTTAGGTCCCTAATGCTCAATTTTTCTTTAATTAGGTCCCTAAGTTTTTCAATTTTCATCTTAGGTCCTTAATTTCTTCAAAATTACCAATTGGTCCCCAAATTTCCTCAAAATCACAAATTGGCCCTCAATTTCATCCAAACTGCCAATTAGCCCTCAATTGGAAGTTAATTTCACCAAAGTTCCCTAATGTCCCTTCAATTGCAATTCAACCCCCAACTTTCCAAAAATCCCCAAATCACCAATTTTTTCCAAAAATTACACTTTTACCCCAAATTCTCATTTCATTCAATTGACCACTTAAACTTAGTTAATTGTTGTCTATCATGCTGCTAATCATTTTCTCCATCTCCCTACGAGTATTCTGACCTTTGAATGACATCGATTGGCCCACCTGTGAGCTTAAAAAGGGCTTCACCAGAAAAAAATTTTAGAGAGAGAAAACTTGGTTTCCTTACCGATATAGGGGCAGTGGTCAAAGTTATAGATAAGGGTAGCTAGTGCTCTTCCATGGGATTCTCCAAGGATAAAAAGCGAGTCAATTAGCATCCAGAGCAAGGTCAATTTGATGAGAGAAGTTTTTGTGCTCTAGTTTATGCAACCTTACTATTATGATAAAACTGGGCGGAATTTGCTTACCTTGTAGGTTCCATGGGGTTCAGGGTCGGTCGAGAAGGGCTAGGGGAGGTTTGGCCAAGCTGTAGGAGGTCGGAGGTGACCAGAATCAGACTTGGGCAATTCGGCTTCTTTACGACCACCGGAGCAACAACACTGTTTGAGCTTGCTGGCACTCCTACGGTGGTTCTCAGGCTGAATGGAGGATACAGTTGGGTGGAGAACTTTCTCCCAGTTCCAAAGACACAAAATGCAACTTCGGAGGTTGAAGAAAGGCCCGATGTGGGAGCTATGGTTTATGCCTCGCCGGAAAATGGAACATTTCTTTTTCTTCGCTCGGTTGTGGGATCATGAAGGTGTGAGGAGGGGTGCTCTTTATATATGGAGCTCAATAACTGTTTGGCTCACCAGCCGGCATAGGACTCAGCCCCACACTCAACCGCTGGTGGTCAATATTGGAGCTTTTCCCGTGTCATCGAAGATTGACCTCCCTTTCTCCCTCATCCACCTCTGCTAGTCATCCTGAGGAAGACGACACTATGTCACACGTGCGAGCTTCGCACGTGCGGACTTTCCATGTGGCACTTCGTAATTGGTTGGATTTGCTGATACGACTTCCTACTTAGCAGCCTAGTTGGCCTTTGACTCACTGACCGAATACGTGGCAGCCTTCCATTGGCTGCTCGTTCCAACGTGGCTGCTGGCCGTATTTGGTCAGTCGTTGACCGTGACACGTGACATCCTCTGATTGGCTGATTTAAATGCGTTAGATCTCCCTCGCACAGTGCCACTGCCACATGTCAGCCTCTGATTGGCTAAGGTCATCCGACGTGACTCTGCCACGTGTTGACCTCTGATTGGTCGGCCGTTTTTGTCGGATGCTGATGTGGCATCCTTTCCACGTGTCAACTCCTCATTGGTTAGCCTTGTTGACGAGGCTTCTCCTCAGTTGACTATTGATTCATGACACGTGTCACTCTGATTGGTCAGTGCTTATAGGCGTTGGCTAAGCAACTAACGGGACAAGCTTCACCACGTTTCACGCGTTGATTGGTCATGCCTACTGACTGGGCGCTGACCTAACAGCGGTCCGTTGACCGGTCCAGTCTGACCGAGTTCAATGACCTGAAATAAAAAATCGACCAGTTCAGGCCAGATTCGATGGATTTTCCAAAAATTTTAAATTTCTAAATTATTCTAAATTTATTTTCTATCCAGTGGTTACTTCAATTTTTTCAACTTGATATTTTAAAGCCACCTAAAAAATGAATCTTTGAACCGGTTTTTCATAGTTTAATCCGGTTCACCCTAAACCGGTCTGGTTTTCACATTCAATTCATTTCATGGTTCTTTTCTATGATTTTAGGGATTTATTCACTACTTAGGGTTTTCCAATTTCCTGTTTTGACACTTTTTTACCAATTTTGGTTCCCCTTTCCGGTTCCTTATTATGAGAGAATGGGGTTTACAACCTAACTGACCCCACTATTTATCATATTATTATGTCATTCATGTCGCTATGCACAATTACTATAATTTCATGGTTTTTGTCTTTGCACCAACTCATTCATTATTGACTACTTCTTAGCTTAATCAAGCACACTAAGTCTAGCCCCCTTTTCAGTTTAGAAAGTCTCTATCTTTTCTTATTTTGTTATTGCGGGTTCTTAGTCCAATTCATGTTAAATCATACTTATCATATTTTGTGTTCCATTTGTGAAGTATATCACGATATTCTACTTTCCTTAATTCAGTAAAATTTAATAAAGAACCACAATCAGTCCAATAGGGCTCGTTATCTATAAACTCACTCACATGTGTATCTGAATACGTATTTGTTTCGGTTTATTTTTTAGTATCTCTAACCGACAATTCCACTCAACTATTCACAGTAGTAAAAGTTACATAATTCATATAAATACATATTCAGGTATTGTTCAAAACGGTATATCATTATACCGTCTTATAATTTCTCAAAATTACGATTTTGCCACTCGAGTTTAGTTTTGCTCGAATCTCATATTTGTAACTCGTTTATACCACTCTTATTTGTAGGTTCTAAGTCTTCATACCCCCCCCCCCCCCCCTCCCCCCATTCATTTTCTCACAAGGGCATTAAGTTATTTATACTTTTTTATTATGGTCCTTAAACTTTTTACTAATTGCATATAGGTACCTAACTTTTTTAAAATTATATTTTGGTCTCTCTATTTTCTCATTACTCCTTTTTGGACTTAGATCTCGAATATACTTTTTATCTTAGGTCATCTAACTTTTCATAAGTTCTATTTTAGTCCTCTAACTTTTTAAAATCACAATTTGGTCTCTCAAACTTTTTTAAAAGTTTCACTTAGGTCCCTAACATATTTTAAGTTAGCATTTCATATTGATTGGACTCAATAATTATCATTTTTCTATTTATCCTAATTTGAATCAATTTTAATTAGGACTTTTCATAATGCTTGATTTCCAATAAAAAAAATGTTATTTGATAGTAATTTTGTAAACTTACTCATTGTTTAAGTTTAGGTTTTTAATCTAATTTGATTCTAAATCTCGGTTCTCAATTTTTTTTCTAGTTCATCATTGGTTTTTGCTCCAATTGGGAATAAATCTCGATTTCAGTAATTCCATGTTACGCCCATACTTTTTTAAAATTATATTTTATTTTCACTACTTTCTTTTTCCTTAAAACACCTACATAAACTTCTCAAAAATCTTTATAAGTCAGTTATTATATACCCCAGTTCCCCGCAAATACTTTTTGGCCAAACCGACCAAAATAGTATCATTTTGGTCGTTAGTCCTTTCATCCAAAAATAGACAGATAAAAAAAAATAACGGGAACTCACTAGATACAGTGAGTACGCGAGTGAGGTTGGATGTGATTCTCTTACTTATTTGTGTCATTTTGAATCACCTCAAATAGAAAATAGTGGTTTGAGTTGCATGAAATATACAAATTATAAAGAAAATTGAGAAATGTGTGACACTCAAACTTACTGAAATTTTAACAATCAAGAAACTCACTTTTAACTTGAGTGGGCAATAGGGTTGACTATAGGGACCAAGATAACTCTATGGAATTAATTTGAATAATGGTTGACAAAGAGGTTAAGGTTGGCTTAAGAAGGGGCTATTTTTTTTTTTTTCAGGTAAAGGAGTAAAGTAACTATTATAATGTGTCGGCACCCGTAGAGGGCACGTCAGTGTATAAAATATATGGGGTTTGAAATCTAACTTTACAATGGTTAAAATGCTATATGAATGAGTAAATTTGGTGGTTGAAAACGAAAAATATGACTATTGAATTTGGGTCACTAGAAAACTAAGTAAACTCACTTAAAGGAAATATGAGCTATTGAAGTTGGATCACCAAAAAATTAAGTAAACTCACTTAAAAGAGAGAATTTTAGCCATCGACCCGCTAGAGGGTTGTAGAGTTTTATATAAATATACTAATGTACATAACGGATCATATTAAACCACGTAAACTTAATTTATATTTAATTTTACTCAAGTGATAAAATATAAAAAATTATACTAGAATTGGATGATGTTCGGATTTCGGATCGAATCCGAGAGTCATAAGTGGTGAAGTAGACGAGCCCATGCATGCTGCACGTGGGAGAGTCATGCGCCCTAGGCGTCCCACGCCTCACAAGTTGTCAATCGGTTCACACCATACTGAATCGGTTTACCTCGAATAAATTGATCCTTTTAGACAATTTTGTTCGTTTATTTGCTGAATTCTCCCAATTTAACTGTTTGTTTGCCCAATATAATTTTTTTTTCAATTTTCTAAAAATTAGTCTCCATAATTTTTATTTTTTTATTAATATAACCATTTATAAAAATTGAGCCGTCATTTCGATCCCGATTTTAATTTTTAATAAAAAATTTTATCGATATTGAATTTCTGATCCAGTAATATTTTTTTAATATAATTTATAAATTTATCTATCGAATCAATTTTCAATTTATTTTTATTTTTAAAACTCGATTTAAATTTACGGTTCAATTAAACTTAAATTCTAATTTAAAAAATTTTGGTGTGAGATATAAAATGTTCAAATTCTACCTAATCTTCTTATTTAATTTTGTTCATAAAATTATATTAAAATTGTTTGTAAATCAGTATAAATCTATCATTGATAAAAGTCTCTTATTGATGAAAGAGTTTTTGTCCATAGAAAAAATTATTCAAAAAAATTTAGTCATAACACATGAGTGATTGAGCCGGTAGCGGTCAGTATAAAGAGAAAGATTGAGGAGGGTAGTTGCTACTACAACATATTGATTAATCAATAGGTTTGGTCATTGAAAAAGATGTACAAAGATTGGTGAGATGGGCAAATATTCAAAAACTGCTTGTAAAAGCCCCCTGTTTTATACTGACAAAACCGAAAATAAAAGGCAAAACTATTAAGATAAGCTTAAAGAATGCCACATAAGTACAACATCAGGCTAGGTAAGAAATATATACCTAGTAGCAAAATACATGGGTTGTTTCTTCACACCGTGGAGCAGAAAACCAATGAGAGGTCTTAAACTTTTCACCTTAAGAAGGACACAATGAAAGGTCTCTGCAGTCCTCATATTAACAACTACCAATGAGAGGGGAATTTTCTAAGCAGCACAAACAACAAAATAAAACAATATGTCGCTCCATGATGGTTGCATCCAGTCCACCAAGTAGACTGTAACTGGAACAGAGCGTATATTGTTGTTTAAGACTCCAGAAATAATCATTTACAATATATCTTCAGGAATCATCATTTCATCTCAAAAACAATCCACCAAATGTTCCCATACTACTTTAGTTCATGCATAGAACAGAGTAAGGTAAGAGCACTCACAGATTGCTGCTGCAGACCATTAGGATGCTCGATTGAATGATCCAATGGTTTCTCACTCAGCTGCTGCTTGGGTGCAAGAGCATCATGTTCCTCAGCATGTTCTCCATTGTGGCCCTTCTTCCCCCATGCTTGAACATTTTTTGACTGGCAATAGAGTTGAAACAAACATATCAAACTACCTTCAACATATGAATTTCAGATGGATAATGATCAAAGAGTAGGACTCTGAAGAAGATGTGCACAAATTGAGTTTAGTTTTTCAAATTTGTATTAACGGTGGCATTCTAATATTATCTAGGAGTATTTAGCATTGATGCGCTTTTCCTGCATGCGTGTGTCTCCAGCATATATTATTATCTCCTTGATATTGTTACAATGATGTCCTGATATTCCAATAAAGAATATGGCAAGGAACAACAAAGGGGGTGGAGGAGCCACAGAGCAGAGAAAGAGAGAGAAGCCCCCAGATATAATCCCTGTTAAGCTTAAATCTTTCATGTATATATATGTATATAGAAAACAAATGCAAATAATATGCAAGTTCCTATCTTTTGATAAGATTTCAGTAACCCAAAAAGAAGAGCAAGAACCTACTCCACATCTATGCAGTAAACAGACCCTAAGGCCACTTCTCCAGTCACCCTCACCATTTAGGTCTTTAACCTACAAGTTTGAACCCACATGACATCAAGATTTGAGAGTATTACATAATATATACAAGAAGTGCATATAGGAGCACTTACAGCCTTCTCAGCCAGTTCAACTGATTCATATTCCACAAAAGCATGCAACTACATGGACATAAATATTAAGACGTTTGTCAAATATAAGTAATTGGTAGCTGACAGGCAAATGTTCTGAATATAAATTAAATACTCAAGTGACTTCTCTTGCAAGAATTGCTGCACCAACAAATTTTCAAATGACTGAAAGTAGTAGTAGGTATTAATTTCACATCGATCAATAAACAAGCTTTTGGCAATTTATATGGGTTATCTCCAAAACAACATATTATAATGTTATGTCATTTCCAATTTAGAGAAAAATAAATTATACCTAGAAACATGTTTGTAGGAAAAATTATACAAGACAATTATAAGGAAGTTCAAATTGGCAGAGAAGAAAAACCCACACTAAGAACCTAAAAAAGTACATCTCAAATGCAATGTTGTTACTTCCAAAGGAGAAGCCAGAAGACAACAGTTACATATTCTGAGACAAGGGCACTTGATTACCTTAGAAGACCTGGATACTAAAGCTCCTCCACCGTTCATTGTTTGAGGCTTACATGTCCGTATAGCCCACTACAAAGAGCAAACTCAAGTTAAATTTCAATGGCCATTGCCAATGTATGTAATCTAGAGAACTACTCATACTCAATATTTTAAGTGAGAAAGAATATTTTACCTCCCAACAGAAGAGAAAATTTTCATCAGATTTGGGTGAGAATGGTACTCGGGTAAATTCTCAGCAACAACTACACGCGACTGGACATAAAATTCACCGATGTAAAAAAATTGAAAAATAAACATTATAAGAATACTTGAAAGAAAATGCCAATAAATGTGCAAAATTATTTCCAGAAAAATGTTTCACCATTCGCGTAACACACATAACCAAGGGCATTAAGTATGACACCTTAATGCTAACATGATGTGATAAGATAAACAATTTCAACTGTCTGTTACACTAAGATGGAATACTATATTATAAAGGAGTCTATTCCTGGAGATAACCTACTTGCAACTCCTCCATTTCAGATTCAGTCAAGAGATGTAACTGCCTGACTTTTTTCCCATCTTCACTAACTACCTGTTACAATTCGACATCTATCAGAGATATGACACTAAAATTTACATCTGAAAGACAGGGCAAACAGTTTGTGGCTCATCCAATCACAATCATAACTCACGAACTTTGATGAGTTTCTTAGGACAGAAACCAGCTTTGAATAGCTACTTATGAGGGCCTTGATCTTGTGGAAAGAGGCAACAACAGATATTGGGACTGCACAATCATAAAGCTATTGGAATACATCATGATTTCATAAAATTGAGAAATTCCAAATAATAACATGAATTTGATCCATATGCATAATCTAGACAATGGACTTGATCTTATAAGATAAACTAAGAGATTAAACTAATGTGTATCCAAGTCAAAATGCCATAAAGAGAGACAGGACCCACCATAGCCTTCAGGATCTCTGTTAATGAACCTCATTAAGTGATCAGTGGTAGCCAGGTTTATGTCACTGAAATAATATTCAACCTACAATTTGCAAAGGTAAAGAACCATGTAAAAAAGAAGAGAATCAGGATAAGTGCCAGACCAAAGCTCCAAAATTTGCTCAGAATCCTTGTCACAGAACTTATCTTGGTGACCCAATTTCTACAGGACAAGTCTAGAAACTAACTACATATTTTCTACTTTGAAAAAAATATCAGCATATTAGTTCTAATATCCAGCCATGGCGGAAAGAAGTACTAGACAATTGGAACTCGTCCAGGATAGTTGACTCATTATATCAATTGTTCTAGCAAGGCATGCTCAATAAGTACTTTCTGAATGAAAAGATACATAAACATACAGCCCACTTTCTTCTTTGTTTCATACCACAATCATATTAACACGAACTAATAAACGGATTTTCGCATTAATCTGATACATGATCTTCTGAATAATAAAAAGTATTACTCGAAGTAAAACCTGATTCAGAATCCTCTGAATAATGTCATCAGAAAGTCCATTCTTTGTCTGGGCAGTGAGATCGTGCTCGGATTGATCTTGATGTTGTTTTCTATGATAGTAATGAGGGTCCTGCCTATTATGATTCTGATAGTGCTATTATGATACTGGACAGACATGATGGTGATAGAACTGATTCTGATCAACAATAAGATGCTGAAATGGGACACGGAGCAACCCAGGAGCCGACCGAGGAGAGGTGGCCGTCCGCGGCGTCTGAGACGGGGAAAACTCCGGAGCCTGCGCGCTGAGTTGACTGGAAGACGAGCTCTGAGAGGGAGACGGTTCGGAGGAAGTAGGAGTGAGCACAAGTGCATCGTCAGATGAAGGACTGCAGTATCGATCACTGGAATCTAGGGTTCCTGAGTCCTGCGACATAGCTTTTAAGTGATCGGGTAGCTCTTAAAGTATGGAATGGAGTGCAAGATAATAGTTTGTATCGAGTATTCTTTGCTTCCACCTCAGTCATCCAATGGAGGAGTGCCGGCGATGTTCACACACGAGAAGACGACAACAGAACTGGAAAAATAGTCCGAGAGTTTTGACTCGCAGGGGATGGCAATTTATACTCCATGTCTGTCGAAGAGGGGATGGCAATATTTTCTTAATTCTAAATAAGGATAATATTTACTTATTAATACTTTTATTTTTTATAATTCAATATAATTATCATAAATTTTATTTTGTATATTTTTAAATAAATATTATACCACGTCTCTGTAGTTAAAAAATTGTGGTACACTTGATAAAATTGTGTAATAGTTTACAATATATAAATATATTTTTTCCCAAAATAGATAAATATATTTGAATTATAAAAAAATCAGAACACTATTTTTTTTGCTTATCACCACATATTTTATTTTTTATCAAATTTAATACAGCAATGTACTTTCATTGAGATTTTATGTATTATATACCAAATATGACGGTAGATTTAGCATAAAGTGACGTATTATTTAATTTTATGATATTGTATGGAAATTATTAAAAAAATGCGACCATATCACAATTTGGTATTATTTTCACGTAAATTTATTTGTATACATACAACATAAAAAAAACGACATCATAGTATATTTGATAAAATGATAAAAATTGTGCCTATTTAGAACGAGTAGAAAAGTTGGGGTAAGATTTTAAAATTATTTGTAAAGTTTGTAATATTTTATCATTAAAATAGTTTAATATTAAAAAAATAAATCAGTGCTAGAAAAACATGCCAATAGATTGATAAATAAATAATAAAATATTTAATTATTTTGATGGTATAAAATTTGTAGTTGAGCAATGCCCCCTCCCTGTCAAACGACGTCGCGACACAAAGTCTTTGGCTAATATAATCTTTGAATAAAACTTTTAAAATATAATATATTTGTACAAAATATTTAAAATGTATAAAAAATTAGCGTATTTCATAAAAAATTAATACTTAATTCTATTAAAGTTTTAAAATAATTAATATTTAAATCAAACTATTTATTAGAGAAAAATAGATAAATAATCTATTCGCACAGGCAGGAGACGAACCTTCATTGAGTTCAGCAACTCGTCACTTGCCACCGTCGCCTCCCCGCTGCCTATCTGATCGACGTCAGCGGCTGTCCAAACTTCTTCTAGCCACCCGCCATTCGAGCTGTTCAACGCAGCTGCCCAATTTCGTCACTCTCTTGTGGTTGCTTGGTGGTAGTGAGCCATTCCATAAGTTCGGGAGCGTTGCATTTAGCGTGAAAGGTTAGATTTGTTTATCTGTCCCACGGCCGTCGCGAGTCAGACTAATCAAAGAATAGTTTCTGTCATCTGCCATGATTTGGATTCAATGTGTTACTTTTTTGTTTTCTCTTCTCTCCTTTTTCTTCTTCATATCAAAATTGTTTTTGATTCTGTGAAGAAGCGGGGTTTCTAATTGGTTCGGGCTGCGCGTTAACCTGAATTTTGAGCAAGGTTGATATTGAAAAGCAAGTCTTTACTAACTCGAGCCCGTTCTTGATCCATATCGCTATAAAAATCATGTTTCTGAGGGTTGGATCTTGTGCTAGTCTCATACTGGGCCAGTTTGATATCGAAGAAATCAACCACACGAGCTCCAGCTCCAGTTGCTTTTTTTTACCCAACGCAAGCCTGCTCGTACTCTTGACTTGACAGCTGTATTCACCAAATTAATCTCCATTATTTGCTCTGCTTCTTCCGTTTTATCTGCTACTCGCCTCTACGTCCCCTTATGTGTTAGCTTAATTACTGTTTTGATTTCCTTGTGTTCTGGTATTGCTTTAGTTTTTTTTTTATTCTTCTTCTGTCAATCTTCTCGTGCAAGTGATTTTTCTCTTGTTGGCATAAGTTATTCCCTTTTTTTGTAAATTGGCACAAGTTATTCTATGATTTCCTTGTAATTTAATGTTGCTTTTGGTTTTATTTCATGTTCTGCATAGTTTATTTTACCCAGTCTAAATTCTTGTTGTTCTTCTTGGTGATTGTTCTCAAAATGCCAGCTTGAATATGGCATCGTCCATTTCTTTAGTTGATTCGTGCTTACTACACCGGAGCCATGCCTCTCCCGCTCTTGTGCATTCACAGAAGCTTCTCCTTTGTCAGCGCATTCGCGCCATTTCTCTCAGACACCAAACAGCCACTTTCTCATTCTCCTCATCCTTGCAAGGTCTAGTTCACATTGGCTTCATTCTTCTTTGCAGTTTTATCTGACTCTATATTAATGGTCAAAGGCATCAATAAATTTAGTGCATTGGTATAGCTATTTCTTTTTCAGGGTTTAGCTCTCACACTTCAATTAAGAAGGATTGCTCGTCCTTGCTTGCTGTTCAGCATTTTACAGGTTCCCTCACCCGAAGTGAAGGCCTTCGCTTTGCCGTGGTTTGTAGCATCAAAATTCATACTTGCATAAAGCATAATCTATTGAATCTGCAAACTTGTATTATCTGTTTTTAATTTTATAGGTTATAGTTCTATTCATATTCTCAGTAATGTGCTTGAGTTCTAAACATCTTCTGTGATACTTTTGTGCGCATTCCACCAAATTTGTGGTATGTGTTACATCCAGTTATCCCAATTCAGGAACTTGTCATGATTTGCTTGGATCTCAGTTGTAGAATTGATTGATCAATCTACCCTTAAGCACATCTTGACTCTACTATATTTTTTCATCTATATTTCTTTGTTGATTCATCTAACTTCAAGTGTGATAATCTTTTATTAGTCTAGAACTGCTTGACTTTCTTGATTATTTCTCTTATTAAGGTTGTTGCACGATTCAATGAGATTGTGACAAAGCTTCTGCTGGAAGGGGCCTTAGATACTTTCAAGAAATATTCAGTTAAAGAAGAAGATATTGATGTGAGTGAAACTTCATACACTCATCTATCCATCCAACTGCCTTGAACTTGTGACAGAAATATTATTGGATGGTTTGTAGGATATTATAGAAAATGCAATCATTTAGAACTTGAAAGTAGCCAGATAGTGGTAAAATTTGAAGGGCTAGATCATCTTTCATGGCCAATCCAAAGTTTCAACTGTATATTTTTAGAAAATCTGCCTCATCTACACCTTTTTGAGATAAGGGACTCCCCCCTAAATGGGTGATAAAAAGGCAGTAATTAATTACTGGTTCAAAACTTATGCTCAAGCTTTGCATTGTTGTATTTTTATTGCTGTGTATGATGTCTAATCAAGGCACAGAACAACTAGGGGTATGCAAGTAGTTTGATGAGCAATTTAGAAAAACAAAAGGGTGAGAAAATTGATAGGATAATGGTATTCATTCTATTTCAGTACTTGTTTAGAAGTGGAATGATGACCATTACTCCTTTCTTTGGTCCACCTAAATGTTTAAGATAAAACCAGTTACAGTTGCATGTAAGGACAAACCATGCTTCCTTTCATATTTTCATAATAGTATACAAACACCAGAATAAGATAAACATAAGAAACACATCACTTTTAATGTTTATTTACAAGTTTTTGTGAAAATATGTTGTCCCAATATGTACATGTGGGACAAACCATGCTTCCTTTCATATTTTCATAATAGTATACAAACACCAGAATAAGATAAACATAAGAAACACATCACTTTTAATGTTTATTTACAAGTTTTTGTGAAAATATGTTGTCCCAATATGTACATGTGGGACAACCATGCTTCCTTTCATATTTTCATAATAGTATACAAACACCAGAATAAGATAAACATAAGAAACACATCACTTTTAATGTTTATTTACAAGTTTTTGTGAAAATATGTTGTCCCAATATGTACATGTGCCCCACACCCCCCCCCCCCCCCCCCCCCCCCCCCATGTGATTGATGAAGGGTTTGGGTTTATCAATGTTAAAAGGAATAAATGTGATAGACTTTGTTGCATGGATTATTTCTTGAAGTTTTATCCAATCAGATTAGACCAAGCATCAAATTTTGAGTATCTGATAGTTAAAAACTGTTTGGATAAATTTCATAAATTAGTAAGGGAAATAAGATTTTGAACACAGTCTCTTATTTGTCTTGTTATTACTCCTTTCTTTGGTCCACCTAAATGTTTGATATAAAACCAGTTACAGTTGTCATGTAGGGACAAGCCATGCTTCCTTTCATATTTTCATGATATTATACAAACACCAGAATAAAATAAACATTGGAAACACATCACTTTTAATAATGTCTGTTTACAGCTTTTTATGAAAATATGTTGGCTCAATATGTACATGTGAATACTAAAAGTTTTGTTCAGTGCATTTTCAAAATTTCCTCTCTCCCTCTCTCTCTCTCTCATAATATCCAAGCTTCTAGTTTCCAAAAGGTTCAAATTTTATTGAAATGGGATTGTTGAATGATTTGGATTTATCAATGTTAAAATGAATAAATGTGATAATATTTGTTATATTGCTTATTTCTTGATTTTTTGTCCAATCAGATTAGACCAACCTTCAAAGTTTGAGATACTTCAGTTTTGTTTTGAGATAAAGCTACGAGCATCTGATAGTTAGAAATTTCTTAAATTGGTAAGGAAAATAAGATTTTGAACATATAGTCTCTTATTTGTCTTGTTATTACTCCTTTCTTTGGTCCACCTAAATGTTTAATATAAAACCAGTTACAGTTGTAATTTAGGGACAAACCGTGCTTCCTTTCATATATTCATGATATTATACAAACACCGGAATAAGATTAACATAGGAAACACATCACTTTTAATGTCTCTTTACTGCTTTTTTGTGAAAATATGTTGGCCCAATATGTACATGTGAATGCTAAAAGTTTTGTTGGGTGCATTTTCAAAGTGTCTTTCTCTCTCCTTCTCCCTCTACCCCTCTCTCTCTCTCTCTCTTATAATATTCAAGTTTCCAGTCTCTAAAAGGTTCAAATTTTATTGAAATGGGATTGATGAAGGGTTTGGATTTATCAATGTTAAATGGACTAAATGTGATAACCTTCGTTGTATTGTTTATTTCTTGAAGTTTTGTCCAATCAGATTAGACCAACCGTCAAAGCTTGAGACACTTGAGTTTTGTTGTAAGATAAAGCTATGAGCATCTGATAGTTAGAAATTGCTTGGACAAATTTCTTAAATTAGTAAGGGAAATAGGATTTTCAACACACAGTCTCTTATTTGTCTTGTTAATGTCACGGGTAGAACTAAAAAATCCATCAAATCTATGTCAGCCTTTCAAACCATTTTTATGGCTTAGAAAAGGTCAGCAAAGCAATTTCTAGTAACCCAAACAACTATAGATGTGGTCTAATAAGCCTTATTGAAACCTTATGCTTTGAGTATTCATTTGGATGTATATAATACTATTACTTCCATATTCTCAGGTCGTTTGGGTTCCTGGAAGTTTTGAAATTGGTGTTGTAGCTCAAAAGCTTGGGAAATCTGGAAAATATCACAGTGTCTTATGTATTGGAGCTGTGGTATGTTCTCTATAGTCAATGTTTCCTTCTATATCACTGGCTTTGTTCCTCTAGCTGACCACTTCAACTTATTTTAAGTAGATAAGGGGTGATACTTCCCACTATGATGCTGTCACCAATTCCACAGCTTCCGGAGTGCTTTCTGCTGGTTTAAGTTCAGGTAGATCAATGACCATCATATTTCATAAGGCTTCAATGCTGATGGTATTTGGAGATCCAGATTGTGCGCCTTTTCTCATATTACTTATTAACAAGGAAAATATTTGGCTCCATATTATGTCAATTTTGCAAAACATGCTTCCCATGTTCAGCTTGAAATATCTCTTTGGGGAAGTGAATCAATCTTTTGCTTGTGTTTTTAGGTGTCCCTTGCATCTTTGGTGTCTTAACATGTGATGACATGGAGCAGGTACGTGACAGACTTGTGTTTCACCCTGCTCACATGAAGATTTTTTCTTATAATATCCTATTGTTTTGTGTTATTTTTTTCAAACCATAGGCATTGAATCGAGCTGGTGGCAAAGCTGGAAATAAGGGGTCTGAAGCAGCTTTGACTGCTGTAAGTTAAAGCTGGCTTAATTTGATGCCTCTCCCCTGCGCTTTCTCCCTCACATTTTTCTTTTGTATTAACGTCTCTTTAGGTGCAAATCATTCAGTTTCTAGTCCAACCACAATATTATTTAGTTCTTATGAGGCCTGTCAATAACTTGAGCATTTTCCATCTTCCCTTTTTGGGCGCTTGCTGGCTAATTCTTCTAGAAACAGTTTCTAGTGGCTGTCATTGTTCTGTTCACCATATCATCACTTTAGGGGGACTGCCCTACCTTTATCCATCCATCTCCTGCTCTTCAAAACAAGTTCCTATCCAAATATGATATCCTTGGATTAGTAATATTGTTTTCCAATCTAATCAACTTGCCATTGCTTCATGCCTCTAAAGCATATGATTTACCTGCCATGAATTTTTATTCTAAGTAGGTATCAGTTCTCGGTAGATCAATTCAGGGTTAATTATCACTGCAGAAGGTTTGAAAAGTAGATGCTTAAGAACAGTATGGTATATCATGGCCTTATAGCTAACAAATGATTGTGCACTGCAGATTGAGATGGCATCCCTGTTCGAGCATCATCTCCAATAGAATCAAGTAGGACGGCCTTTGCTATGGTACATTGTGCGGCAGCAAACATTCCTAGTTTCACTTCCAGAACCCATGCAAGGGAATCCATGCTCTGTTTTCCTTTTTTGTGACTGCGAGGTTGGATGAGCAGGCCTGAGACCTTTTTTTCACACCTCTAAAAGGAATAATGTATTCACATGTGATCTTCTAGCATCCATGTGCTGATATTCAACCTTTAATCTCTTGATATTATTTTTCAGTAATTTCATTTTTTTTTAAATTTCAATTTACCTAATATTTTAATGTTTTATTAATTTAATTTGATATAAAATAAAAATAATTATATTTTTTATATTTTACACCATGAATTTTTAAATATATTTATGAAAAATATTCCTTTTATTCATTAAGATAAAGCAATTTTATACATTAATTCTAAATATTTATTTTTATTGTATATTCTTTTAAAATTTCATAATACATTTATTATAATTTAAGGATTAAGACAATTATATATAAATTGTTCAATGTATGTTTAAAAGTATATTTATGTGCATTTTATATTGAATTAGATTGATTGAGAGATGTATAGTTAGAAAAAATATATAAATTAAATTGTAAAAAAAATAATATTCAGTAATTAAATACTTGATTTATTAATATTGAGTCTAATAGGTTAGTTTACTCCGTCGCACCTGCAAAGTATATATATTTAAGAATTGTGATAATTTTATATTATATTAAGTTAATTTATGTATTTATAATTTTAAAATTATATATTAATTAATATATTCGTTTTAATTTATAAATAATAATAATAATACAGAAATTTGTAACTAAAAAAATATTTATTTTGGTGTTGATTTTTTTAATAAGAATTAACAAAAAGACATTAAAAGAGGGTTTTTCAAGACGCGGAGTTTCAAAGGAGTCATCGCTGCTTCCTCTACTGCCCATTCTTCTCTTTCGACAGAGAGACTTTCTGCATTCAGTTTGCACTGACAGGTGAGCTGAGCTGCGTGTTTACATGTTACATTGCTCTACTTTTACCTTCTGGGGGACGATCTACCTTATTCTCAACTTTCTCTCCCCGTCTCTTTTCTTCTTGACTATTGTCCTGATCACTGCGAATGTGATCCCGTTCCGCGTCCGACATTGTGATTGTCTGCTGTGGAAAATGACAAGTGACTTGTGATTGTGATCCGGTAGAAGGCTCTTTATTTGTCCCTTATAGTTTGATGTTTTCATCTTGTGACCTGCATATATTTGTCCTTTTGAGATAAGATGTTTCGAATCTTAAGCTCATGATTTTGATTCTAGATCTGATTTGCCACTGTGATCTGAGTATCGTGCCATTGGGTACTTTAATATGTGTTTTTTTTCTATAGCTGATCTTTATCCTCTGTCGTGGCTGATACTTTGATTATCATGTCATGATTTCCCAGAATATAGTGGGATGGCATCATCTGATAAGCCTGATTCTGTGGATAGAGGCATGGACAAAGACAAAAATGAAGGCAAGGGCGGATTCCTGGAAAAAGTGAAGGATTTCATCCACGACATTGGCGAGAAGATTGAAGAGACTATTGGGTTTGGGAAACCCACTGCTGATGTTACTGGGATCCACCTCCCCTCTATCAATCTTAAGAAGGCAGACATAGTGGTGGATGTCCTCATCAAGAATCCTAACCCTATTCCTATACCCTTGATTGACATCAATTACCTCATAGAGAGCGATGGAAGAAAGTTAGTTTCAGGTTTGATTCCTGATGCCGGGACAATTCATGCACATGGAGAAGAGACTGTCAAAATACCACTAACCCTGATTTATGATGACATAAAGAGCACTTATGATGACATCAAGCCCGGGAGTATTATTCCTTACAGGGTCAAGGTTGATCTAATTGTGGACATTCCCGTGTTTGGGAGGATAACCTTACCCCTTGAGAAGACTGGAGAGATCCCCATTCCCTACAAACCTGATATTGATGTCGAGAAGATTCATTTCAAGAGGTTCTCATTTGAGGAGACTGTTGCAGTTCTTCACCTGAAGCTGGAGAATAAGAATGACTTTGACCTGGGGCTTAATGAACTGGACTATGAGATCTGGTTGGCTGAAGTCAGCATTGGTGGAGCAGAGCTTCAGAAATCTGAGAAACTTCCGAAGAATGGAATTAGTTATATTGATATTCCCATCACTTTTAGGCCCAAGGATTTTGGATCTGCTCTATGGGATATGATTCGTGGGAGAGGGACAGGCTACACGATGAAGGGAAATATTAATGTTGACACACCCTTCGGAGCAATGAAGTTACCAATCAGCAAAGAGGGTGGAACTACCCGCCTAAAGAAGGATGATGATGAGGACAATGATGTTGATGAGGTGAGTTAGTTACCATCATATTTTTCATCCATAGGAGAAATTTAATTATTTCATCTTCAATGATCTGGGAGAGAAGTAACTTACTGAGGATATAGAAGGAACAATGACTATTACTGGGATCTGAAATTATATTGATTACAAGGAGAATATAGAACAAAAATTGATGGGAAATATGAAAGTGGAAGGGATCAAACATTGTCTTATCATCTGTAGATGTTAGTTATTGCATCGGCTTCTTAAATTTGCAAGCTCATTTGATATTGAAAAAGCTATCTTGTGGTTATACAATCTATTGAGAAGCAACAAAACAGAATCAGGCATATGCATTTGTATTATTCTATGAGTGATTCTACTTTGTCCCATTTCCATTCCTTTGGACTAGACAAGGCCATATTGTCTTCATTGTATCATGCTAGAAAGTGAAGTAGTAGTTTTTTGGAAGCATGGAAATATACTTATAATGATATTGTTTTATTTCTAAGTAAAGAGATGTATATCTTCTCTGTAATATTCTGGGCAGAAACCCCCACAAACATATAGTTTACTCTCAGTACCCTTGAGTTACTTCATGTATCCCATTTCTCAGAACCAATACTAGTGTCATTAGGTAGTGAAGGTAGGTCCTTTATTGGCAATGACTATGCACTCTCTCTCCCCAACTAATAATTTGGTGTTATCTGTCATATTATTACAGGAGTAATTTGTGGGCACTGGCAGGAGTTGCGTGTTATGTATCCAGAGAGATCTAATAATAGTAGGATGGTGTGCTGTTTTCTGAACCCTAGCATTTGATCCTGACAATTTGGTGGTGTATATCAGCCCTATGTTTATGTGAATGTGATAGCCTCTCTAGCAAAATACCCAGCTGGGTTTGCTTGGCCTTGGAGAGTGAGAATTGTGTGTATTTGTTATACAATATCGACAACTATTGGACAGCCTGTTGTGCATCTTTGGCTTGCTTTATTTATTTATTTATATATAGTAATTTTCTCAACCTATCAGGATTGTAATAGGACCTACTCAAACTCGACCTGATTAGGGATAGAGGCCAGTGGATATGGTTAAGGATGCAGGAGACCAGATCAGACCTTGTCGATTGTACTCATCTTTTTATATATATATATTTCAAAATACATTTTATTAGTAACTATCAGACAACTACAACTGTTTTATTAATTAAAATAATATTAATTTTATTATATATTTAAAATTTAATTATGCGACAAATTTTTAATTTAGATAAAAATTTTAAATATTTTTCCTAAAAAATTCGTTATATTATAAATTTTACATTTTATATAAATAATAATAATTTGATTAGTAAATTATAAATATTAATATTTATTTAATGATATGTTTAAATTCATTCCCTTAAATATAAAATATACTTTATTTATTAGAGAGTTATTAGATTCGATTGAAGACAATCGAATATGAACAGGCGTAAGGTACAAAAAAACCCATAGAACCGATAACCCGGTGACTGAATCCGGGTCTCGTGGGATCCGTGTACCCGACACAAACGGGTAAATTGCCACATCTTTTTGACTCTTGCAAAGACACATCTTCTGCGGAAGACTTGAAATGCGTGCGGTGGAAACTTGTGAATGTGAAAGTGGTTTCAAGATCATGTCATATCACAGCTACATGGTAATCACTCCTGAGCATATCAGAGATCTGCCTGATACCCTCAAATTCAGCAAATGGAAGTGCCTTTTGATGTTCTCAATGAATTACTACACAACATTCAAGTTCACCAAATATAAGTGATATGTCTAAAGTATTTCATCTATAAAATTGTCAGTGCTTTTCAAGTTATAAGCATAGATGCAGTATTACAGTTGTTGAGGATCCAACAATCTTAATTTGGCATAGCAGGTAACAAAATTATTCTGAAAACTAGGCAGGGTGTGCCTACTGAGTTGCTCTAAGAATGATTATTCAACAAATTGTTCAACCTAAAACTGAAAACTTTCTATACTCTGGAGGAAGAGATAGCTCTCCATTCACAGGTCACGCCAAGAAAGTTTAGCTCTTTGGTCCATAATGGAAATTCTTACCAAAATAGGTAATGGGAACAAACTGAATGGATGATTGAATCTATCACTTCTTCCCAACCAGTTCCATCTTCTGAAGATTCAGCAACAAATCCTCCGAGTTCAGGAAGACTTTGTTGGTTGAGTTTGAAATAGTGTGCGCAATTTCTCTCGATGCTTCAATTTTCCTTAGAGTGATGAAGGCAGGGTTGTTAGCTATAGCTTGACCAATCAGCTGTGCACTGGTTGCTTCTCCCTGCAACCCAAGGAAATAGCAAGCAAGTAGTTAGGAGGTACGCCTTGAGAGAGGCAACAAAAGGAACAACAGCAAAAGAAAGGAGAAAATATCAGCCATTAAATAATTAGAGTTTTCCGGCCGTACCTGTGCCCTGATAATGGCACTCTTCTTATCTTGCTCAGCCTTTTCCACAATGAACTTAGCCCTCTCAGCTTCCTGTGCAGCAACCTGTTTGGCTTCAATGGCAGCAGTGAACTCCTTCCCAAATGTCAGGCTAGTAATTGATACATCATCCAGAGCGATGTTAAAGTTAGCAGCTCTCTCTGTCAATATTTTCCGGATTTCCCTACTCACCGCCTGAAAGGAACAATGTCACTCCTTGCTGTACAGATATCACAATTTTATTGGGGGACATAATGAAAATTCTGTGACAGTTTACTTAAATTTCTATCCTCAATATGCATAATAACTGAAACAGAAAACGGAACTCGAACAAGAGCATGTTCTCAACTAACCTCTCTCATAGTAATCAGTTGGCTAGCATTGTACTGTGCAACCACAGCTTTCAATGTCTCATGAATGATTGATGGCAAGACCCTTTCATTGTAGTTCTCACCCAAAGTGCGGTAAATTGTTGGTAGCTGCTCTGGTACAGGACGAGTAAGAACCCTAAGTCCAATTCTAACCTGTCAAACCCATCAGAGGAAGATCTGTTTTACAGACTTGAAAAATATGGGGATATTAGTTCCATAGTTTAAATACAACAGGATAGTGTATAAGCTAAAACATCCCAAGTGATTTTCCTCTCTTCTAGAGCAATTACCATTTGAAGGTCACGACTTCCAGAAGTACTCTCTACCAAATGAGGTCGTGCACGGGCATCATAAATTACTGGCCTCTCAAACCATGGGATCATTAGGTGTGTACCTTCAGGATAAACCTGCATAATATTGAATATAGTGAAATAAAGAAAAACATCATGAATGTTGAGCAGAAATCAATCAGAATTTCCAACAAGAATTAGCCAAGGCACTAAATTGGAAGAAAAACACTGAAATATTTCCTGGAAAGCCAGATGGGGATAATAATTTATTTCCACTGATTAAAAATGAAAATGGATATTATACAAACTTTTCGCATAAACATTTGTGAGGTTACCTGAGAAAATAAACGGTTGATAGTAATACCACTTATAACCATTTATTTGGAAGAATTCTACAGTTTATTAATATATAAAACACATCTGCCAACTTCTGATGCAACTTTGGATGATGGAGAAAATCCAGGATATTGCCACGTGTAACTAGATGATACCTTATCTTTTATCCCAACAACACGGTTGAATACAATTGCTCGATGCCCTCCCTCAACATTGTAAAGACTATTTCCAGCAGCATACACACCAAGACTTACGATCCCCAACTTGATCAGAGAAGAAGCACCTCCGCCTCCTGGCACCTTTAATCTATAATTGAAATTCATCTTTCTGTGGACAGGTGAAAATTGAACATTAATATATTTTGAATTATAACGGTTCAACTATAGTTTTCTTAAATTACAAGAATGAAATAAAATCTGTAACATAATCAACCTATTTACGCCATAAATAGAACACGAAATTAAAGGTAAGCATGGTAGAAAATGTCCATAAAAAAGGAGGTATGAAATGTGGTGTCTAAAAGATCATCAATACACAGGTCTACATCTTCCACCAATAAACAGTATCAAAACCATTTGTTTATGCGAAGTGGTATATAAAAATCACAATGAAAAAGATCTAGCAAAAATTGCAAAACAAGATATGAAAATTGAATGCAAGATGCAGGACCGAAAAACTTATTCCAGAAATAATCCTTCCATAAAATAAGGACTTCTAGATCATGTGTTTCAAGGTTCTCCACTGAATTATGTATTGTTTTCTTCAACATAGCCCAAGCTAAGCATATGAGCAACAATAATCTTCACATACAAGCTGGCTGCATCTACTAGATATTCCAGCATCAACAAGCAAAAGCATCAAGATTGCAGAGCTTCAGAGTAAACCAGCATAACTATGAAATACACTACCTTAATTCATTAAATTAGAAACAATTTATGAAACTTATGCCTTTGAATCAATACGATACAACCATTCGTCAATGTAGGAACATACTGAACTTTAAAGCAATCATAATGACCAGAAACTATGTCCCACTTTCAAGTAAGAAATGATTCCTCCAAAGCTAATAATGCCAGAAATTAAAATGAAGCAACAAGTATCCCATCATAGCGCCTCGATCTTCCTATTCAGATTTTTTTCGAGACCCTCCCTAACACCAGATGATTGTTCCTTAATTTCATAAATGCGAACGGGTATCTGTTCAGATGGCAGCAAACGTCACATCTTACGCATATGCATAGAGAACCACCTGTCTTACGGTTGACAAAACGAGAGGAAAATGGCGGAGGGCCACGAATGGCGGCGTGGAAGTGACCTCGGAGTGATGGAGGGTAAGAGCGGAGATCGTGGAGGGCTAAGACCGAGTAGGGTTTTAGAATGAGGTGAGGGAGAAGGGGAGACGAGACGAGGGCTTTACGTCATAACAAACACTTTTGCCCTCATATTATATTAACAGATATTTTATTTTTTAAATTTAACGAACATTAAATAATATTTGATAAAAATTATCAAAAATAATTTATAAAAAATTATCATAAAATGAATTTCATAATATACATGGGCATGCCAGCAAATTTCCAGCAAGATCCCAGGTTCTTGGGCTAGGCCAGCAAATGTCCACGCCACAGAAGCCGAATCTCTACCCACCTGCCTGCTGATATTCCTCTCTCCCCTTCTCTCTCCTCTCCTCCATTCTTCACTGATCCATTAGCTCTCCCGCTTCCCTTATCTCTTCTCTCCCTACTTGGCCGACGCAGAGAGACCCCATTGAAGCAATGGCGACTCTCTCGCTCCCATGTAAGCATTTTCTCCCCTCTCTGCTCTCACACAACAATCCCAAGGTCCGCTCCTCTCAGGCATCCCTGCAGCTCTCCAAATCCTCGCGTTCTCAGTTTCATGGCCTCAGGTTGTCCTCCCCTCCCTCTCCTGCACTGCCCTCTTCTTCCCCTGCTAAAAGGTCCATTTTTGCCAAGGTACATTGTGCATGGGAAAGCGCTCAAATTGCAGAATTTTTATGTGAATGAAATGCATTTTTTTCCTTTTTTGGTGGGTAGTATGTGAACTTTCTAGCTCCTGTAAATGGCAGGTGAATAAAGGTCAGGTGCCCCCTTCATTCACACTGAAAGACCAGGATGGGAAGCCTGTGAGCCTTTCGAAATTCAAGGGGAAGCCGGTGGTTGTCTACTTTTACCCAGCGGATGAGACACCAGGCTGCACCAAACAGGTAAGAGGATAGTATATCATCCATTTTGTGCAAGCTATGTAATAATTCAAGGGATCTATTCAAAGAAAAGCAACTGCTACCTAACTCAAGAGATGCAATATCTCAAAAAAAAAAAAAAGAAAGGATATATAGTTGAACAGCAAGGATGAATTGAATTTACAGTACCTTGCTTGCCATCTAGGAGCAATTTTAAGGCATGTTTTTAATTCAGGATGCAGAAGTTGGTTCCACTATCACTGGTGTTGAGGATTTATGATACATTTGGCAGAGTTAATTTGTACAAACCCTTTGAGCTACCCCTCCAGTTCATAGTTTTTCATATATCTAATTCAATTGGTTGGTTCATGTTTGCAGGCATGTGCTTTCAGAGATTCTTACGAGAAGTTTAAGAAAGCCGGAGCTGAGGTAGTTGGAATAAGTGGTGACGACTCCTCTTCACACAAGGTAATATCAGTAAAAGCTTTCTTCCCCGTTCCCTGAGCATAAATACCTTGTTTTGTTACATATTATAGCTTCCACTTTGGGTTTTGTGAGAACATGTATGAAATCACTAAACATAGTGGAACTGAAGCTACATTAAGTTGTAGCCATTAGTTTATCATTTACTTGGAACAGAAAAAACTCTGGAGATTACCTGGGCATTGGGAAGTAGGAGATGAATGTGATTCCAAAATTTAAAATCCCGAGACTTCTTGGCTCAAGCATGATCCTCCCCAAAATGATTCCTTAAGGTTCTTCTCCAGAATTGATTGGAAACCATTTCCAGGCCTGAAAATGTCTACACAATCATTGTTAGAGTCTAACAAGATTATTTTTTGAACATTGAAATCAAAGCCAACTTATTTCAATAAAAATCTGGATTTGTTGTTCCAAACTTTGCAAGCTATATGCTCAAACATGAACTGAGCTCACCATTTGAGATAACTGTAAGGACTAGAGTCACCCGCATCACTAGTGACAATGTAATAAATATTACATAGATTGTAAGCAAGCAGTTATATAAAATGATAATCATTTGTAGAGGTGCCCACGGAGACTGAGACCTGCCTTCTATGTAAATATAACACAGTAAAAGTATAGATTGATTAGGAAAAATAATTTGTATGTACTGTTTTATGGTCTATAAAAGAAACTTTACATGCATTGCCATGCTATGTGCACCCATTGAGAGTCTTATTAACTTGATGATGCAGGCTTTTGCGAAGAAGTACAGGCTCCCATTTACCTTGCTGAGTGATGAGGGCAACAAGATCAGGAAAGAGTGGGGAGTCCCAGCGGATCTATTTGGGACATTGCCAGGAAGACAGACATATGTCCTTGACAAGAAAGGGATTGTTCAGCTCGTCTACAACAACCAGTTCCAGCCGGAGAAGCACATTGATGAGACCCTGAAGCTCCTGCAGAGCCTCTAAGGTTGAGAGCTTATCTTGGATAATAAAGTGTAACACACTCATGAAAGGGGCTCCCAATCTGCTTTCTTTGTTCATAGTAGGATGAAATTACAGAGTTCCATCTGTATCTAGTCTTCATTAGCTGTATAAACTCGGGTTTGGACATTTCTGACATCCTCCCATAACGAGAAATGTAGTTCTTCCATCACTGTGGCCATTTATTTCATCCATAAATTGACATGCAAGGTGTGGCTCAACTTATCTATTCTCCCTCCTGGCAGGCTTGACTAGGTTAAGGGCCAAATTCCTACTCTCGGCTCTTTGATTCTTACTTCAACTTCAAGAGCACCAATTAATCGCATCACATGTCTAGCCAATGCAGGTTATGATGCAAGTGGATTGCATTGCCTCTTTTAGAACCGTGTCATTCAAATTTTATTTTCAGGTGCCCCAGGTGGATCATCTTCTCCTGGCATGGGAGCCTGAAATTTCCATCCAACAGCCGAGTAGCAGCATAGTGCAGAGATTCTGATAACTTGAGAATAGATCCTACCAGATCATGGGTTGTTGTTGCACGGCCAGAACAAGCAATGCCCACCGGAAAATGGAATGTATGACCTTAAGCTCAATTATTGCATACAATAGAGCGTCAGGTTCCGTACACACTCATCAAAATTGATAAAAAGAAAACCATTGTAGAACATAGAAAATAGATTCCTATCAACAGTGAAGCATTTGGAATAAAAGGAAACCCGATATAATAACTATCCTTCTTCCAATTTCCTCAAATTGGGAGAGATAAGTACTCAAAATATTAAGAGAAATCAGGGTAATATGAATCCCTCCTTTTCTTCCATTTCCTTTGATGTTTATATGCTGGTATAAACTAAATCCAATATCCATTTGGTCTATCCAACATTGTGCCACGGGTCCAACCCCTTTGACTGCAGCCAATGCCTCAGCCCTCAACTTCTTTACCCTGATGGTGTATGTCTCTACAAATACTCCCCTCATGGGGTTGTAAGACATTCCAAACAATCCTTCTTCCCTAACATTGGAAGGCCATTCTCTGTAACCCCAAGCCAGTTTGCCCTCTTTGCAGGCCCATGAGATGCATCAGATAACCCTCACTCGGCTCACCAACCAGACAGACCACCAACCCAGACAAAATTTTAAGCTGGAGATATATCACCAAGTGCTATCATTGAGTGTTGTCCAGAAGAATAGAGCCTAAACCACCTAAAAAAAATAATCATGTTTCCTGCTGTTCAATCTGCCATAACACAAGCAACATGGAGAAGTGGTAAAAAAATACACAATTCAGTAAAACACATGATCCATGAGATGATTAAATTCTTCATCCAGATCTGATCAGAGTAGTTGCCAGTCATCCTCTCCCTCTGGGGGATCTACATGAAAGTGTTTGAGATGATCAACTTCATCTGGGTCATTGTAGCCTGTTGTCATTGATGCAACATTACTGTTTTTCTTACTACTGTGGGTATCTGCAACTGTGAAAAGAGGTGCCCCTCTCGATTCCTCTGCCAGATTTGATGCACGGGAACAGAAATCCTCAAAATCACCTTTGTGGCGACAGTAGAAACCAAGAGCCACTGATGAATCCAGGCACTCCACTGGAATGTGCCGAATAACACTGGAGAAAGGGATAAAGTGTCTAAGGAACCCAGCCAAAGCCCATTCCCAGGATGAGTGGTTTGTTTGCATAAAAATGAACTTAATTATAGCAGGATCAATCATAATAGCCAGTTGTTATATCTCACATTTTGGTATGCACGGTTTTTCCATTGTCAAGAATGCCTAAGATTAACCTTATCCGGTTGTCAGTGTGATTTTGATTATCCTAAACAGACTGTGTTATATGATAACCAAAAGAAAAGGGCGCAAAACCTTACCTGCAATGGTAGGAGGAAGTATCCGCCTCCAAGTTTTCGCTATCTATAGTCACTGCCTGGAAAAATCGAATAATATAAGCATTTCCATGAAGTGCTCGAGATCAAATCTCACAAACAATACAGAATGAGCACATTAAAACATCAATTATTAGCATAGTCAAATTTCATCCATTCTTATCTGACCAAAAGCAAAATCTAAAGCAGCTGACCCTACTGTTTCTAAACAGCCGCCAAGTCTGGGATTCAGACATCAAGAAATGGAAATTGCACAAACAAATTGTCCAGAAGGATGTTCCATGGGTACCAAAAAACTATCAAATATTTCCAGTCATATTTTAGATGTTATAAGAGCCTCCAATATAGTTATTATGATCATGCCTTCTGTAGTACTTTATAGCTAATAGGTTCCATTACCTGGGCAAAATACACACAACATTCATTGGTTGACTAGATTCTCTCCTTATTGGCCCGGTCATATTTTTCTGCCAACAAGAATCTGAAGCGACATTTTCATGAAACCTAATATGTAAACAAAACATTAAAGCAAGGTAGCAGTGGTTCCTATTGCTACACTACTATTTAACCAAATCCAGTATCTATACAATTGAAACTGACTGCCATTCCACATCTCCAGGTGGAATGGCAGAATCATGAAATTCAGTAACTTAAGTGCATATTAGTGGGCTAATCAAAAGACATACCTGCTGAACATCATGTGGATCAAGATAGAAAACTTCTTGATCTTGTATCCCAATCATATAAGTTGACGCGCCAGGTTTACCTCCCATCAGACCAAGGCTTTGGGGGAAGGAAAAGGTTGCCCGCAATGATGGAATATACCTGAAAAATACAAGAGATATTAATGCATTTCTCCACTAAATTTCTTGATACAACTTGGAGTAGCAATCCTAGTCCCACTTTCAGAAACCTTGATGCTGTAACATATTCTCGGAAATATTGCATTCCAAAGGACAGTTTCTTTCACATGTATGATGATGTGACTAGCAGATAACTTAGATACATTTGCCGATATATTCATAAAATAAGGAGTTTTGGCAAAAAAAACAAATATGGAGAGCTATGATTTACAAAAACTTAAGTGCTGCTACTTGCACGTGTAAGGAGCTGCTTTATCATAACTAATTTTCCATCAATTTACTCTACACACTGCTCTTTTCATGGAATGCTAGACAAGGAAATTCATGTCCTGTGAATATGTAACAGACAAGGAAATCCATGCCCCCTGAATCTAAGAAACCTAAAAAGTCGGAAGTCTCGTCAACATTCCTGACTGATATAGAAAAGGTTGAAAATTCTAAACTGCCAACTTCTGGCCAAATCCTGATTGATCTGGACCACTCTTATGTCTCTAAAGCCCTTCTCCACTTTCTTCAACAAATCTGGACCACAGAGATATTTAATGCATTCCCCCACTAAATTTCTTGATACAACTTGGTGTAAAAATTCTAGACTCACTTTCAGAAAGTTCTTGGGAGATAAAATTATCAGGCTGAGAGTGGAAATTGAAACCTCCCAAATAAAGCCTAAATTACCGAGAGATTATTTCAAGTTACTGACAAGGAACCACAAGAAAAACAAAAAATGTCATGTTAAGTAGTGTAAAACTTTCAGATAATTTGATATCCATAGATCAAAAAATGGATAAAGAAAAGTGAATTTAGTGCCTCCTCTTAATCCAAAAAAAAAAAAAACAAAAACAAAAAAGATGCCAGAAGAAATCCATAGTTTAGGACCATAAAAGTTGAAAAAAAATTGCAAGATTACAAACCTGGGATTGACATTTTCAAGCCCGAGAACAAGGGGAACCAACAAAAGGATGGGAGTCCAATCATGTTGACCTTGAGAAAACTCATAACTGCGTCTTCTCGCATCTTCAATGTACAAGACTGGAGCTCCACCATGCTCTCCATCTTCATCACCAGAAACAACGTAAATTGCCATTGGAAATAGTGGTTCATTGTAATTGTCCACCTCCTCCCTCTTAGAGCAGACAAGAATTTCCCATGAGCGGCACATTGCATATGGGCCCACCCATAACCCAGCTGCAAGTCCATATATCTTCCCTGATAGAATAAGATTGTGGATGGAGAAAGCAGATGCCTCTGAATCACCAAAGAGTTGCAATATCTCAATATACTCTCGACTTAGCAGCTGCAGAGTTTTACAAGGATGACCTTTCTGAGTTCTTTCACAGGGAACACAAAGAAGGCAAGGAAGTGACATTCAGATAAATTTTGTAAGTTTCACAATCTTGTACCTTGCCAGCTGGTTTTCTCCAAGATCTGCCCAACCGGTGGAACAATAATGCCTAAAAAAGCAAAGTTCATCATCAAACACACAAAAAAGTACAGTTATCAAACAAGAAGCAAGCTCACCACACTAGAATGCTAAACTAAATTCTAATGGCCTCATATTATTGCTAGGAAAATTAGATGTTCGGAAACAAAGGGGAGAGAAGCTATAAAAACCTGAGCTATGAGCATCTGACCGCTTCGAATCATGCAGCCCCAGTTCACATCAGTGGTATAACTCGAATCCCCAATGGCATCAAATCCTACTCAGAAGGAAGAGAGATTACAGCACCTTCAACTCAGTGTCGTTCTTACACACATATCAAACAAGAATTGAGATGGAACGTTCAGAACCAATAACAGGAACATACCTTTGCGATAGGTCATGATGATCCTTGACGAGAAATCTTGTTCGAACGATGCTAACCCGAGAGTCTCGTCGTCCGAGGAGACATTGTATCGGACACCGAGAAGCCAAATGTCGCTCGTCGTATTGGGCACACCGGTCCGAACAGAGCCGAGCACAAAACGCTCGTGAATCCTCCTCATCGGTCCACCACTCACAATTCTTTTCACAGCTGATGCCAAAGCATTATGTCTGTTTCTGGAAGATGGCTGCGAGTGTCTGTAAGGATCAAAGATCGAGAGAGCTGACGAGAACAGCGTCGACCACGAAGATGCGGAAGAGGGTGGAGGTTTCGGATTGTCAGGAGCTTCTTCACTCTCACGAAAGCTTAAACCTTTCATGTGCTA
Organism: Trapa incisa; assembly: GCA_030064435.1. Taxonomy (NCBI): domain Eukaryota; kingdom Viridiplantae; phylum Streptophyta; class Magnoliopsida; order Myrtales; family Lythraceae; genus Trapa; species Trapa incisa. The sequence continues at coordinate 1,956,061 of CM057770.1, read as the reverse complement.
GTCAATCATGGAAGTTAGTCTCCCCTTCGAGCTGAATCCACGAAGAGACAATCTTTCGGCAGGAAACCGCCCCACGGACGACTCAATCGAAGATTACGACGCCCGCCCGATCAACGAGCTAACAAATCACCACTATACAAGGATTCAAATCTTCGCAGAATGAATCAGAACTCCCACAGCAGAATCCCTCGTATCAGTTACAGTTCGGGGAGAATGATAGACAAGATGAGCCTTTCGTTGAAGAACAGGGTACGTGCGATGCGAGTGCGTTCAGGCGAAAGCCCACCGGCACATGGTGAAGGAAGCCTGACCCTTGTCAAATTGGTAAATTGCCGTGACGTGAAGCTGTTGGCTAAATATTTAATATTCACCCCTGTACTGCAAACTATTTATATTGAAGCCCCCATTTCTGTGACTTTGACACATTTTGGGTGTATCTGCAATTTACCCCAAATAAAATCTACTCTGACTTTGGGGCATGGATTTCCTACTTTACCCTCGAAGCATTCCCTTTACTGCGCCTCCCTTGCCTCCTCGTCCTGGGTTCCCCTCTTTCGGGTCGGATCACCAGATAAGATGAAAACCGAAAACCTGCCATTGAAATGCAATCAAATTACCTCACACTCTTTCCTGCAACGCCGCCATTACAGCGCATAATCTCGCTGAGAGTAAAGTACAAGCAAGCCAGCCTACTACCTACCATAAATTCTAGCTCTACACGCTTGCTTGCCTTCAGATATGACAACTCTGTCGTCTCCTTTGAGAAAATATTCCACGTGGCACTTATGTCAACATCCGCTAATATCACATTATTAAGATATACAAAATATATTTTTACAAAATTTGATACATGAAAAAAAATGTAGAAATAGTGGCATAGAAAAGATAATTATGTACCCAAAATAATATTTTATTAGAAATTTTAATATTGTCAATCTATATATTTAAGTAAAATTGCTTTCATTTTCACTTTCTTGAAATTATAGTTTAATTGATATGCATTAATTAGTAATAAATTATATTAAAATAATACTAAATTACAATTTTACTTCAAATATTTAGTTAATTTTTACGACAAAAAATTTAAATATTATTATTATTCTCAAACTTTTGATAAAATAAATGTGTAATAATTTTAATGATGCCAATATAAAAGTTTGTGATATAATCTAACAAACTATTTATTATATGCAAATTATTAAAATTATACTAAATATATCTATTTTATTAAAATTTTAATAATAAAGTATAATATTTATGTTATATAGTATGTTTTGTTGATAATATCTATTTTAAATTATTTAAATATTATATAGTCACAATAGTTATTTTATTTTATTTATTTTAAAATTTTAATTTTGAACATTCTTGTAATTTATAATTTTAAATTTGATATTAATAAATATTTACAAATGAAGTATACTTTTTTATCTTTATCAGAAAGATTTTATTGATAAAGTGACACATCCGTGGGTCCATTATTGTCTACATACATGGGCAGTTTGGAGACCATGGGCCGAAATTCCATTGCCCACTGCCTTTTGCCAATAAATCATTTTGGTACCCGAGATAACTCCATATGTATAGCCTAACTTGGTTATGATGATTGGACACTCTTTATGGCTACTTTAATTAGAGTGTTTATCTTCGAATCTTGTAAATATAACAAAATAAAATATATTTGGATAAATTTATATTTAACATCTAATATGGTTGATTTTTTTAAATTTTTTTCGTATTTTAAGATAATTAATAAAATAAAATGTCTATTTAATATTTATTGCCAAATACAAAGAAAACATATGACTTTTTATAAAATTTATGAAGTATTTAAAAAATTAGAATATTTTGGAAAAATAAGTAATACATCCTTCTTCCACACATTTACGTAAAGGTTGCCTAATATTTAATGAGTTAATATTAAATATGTTTTTTATTATTTTATTAAATATATTACAATTTTTGTTATACATATTAAATATATATATATATCTTACTATTTTTTGTACCAAAAATATCATATTTTAAATGGATTAAAAATATATTCACCCATGTACAGCATTTCTTTTAAGTTTTCTAGCAAAGGGGCGGCGCTCAATTTAGACTTTAAAATAACAAAAAAAAATAATACAGTGTAACTTTGAATTTATCATTATAATTTGTCATTATATTATTTGAATTTATTTCAAAATATTTTACATTTTTTATTATATGAATTTTCTAGTCTAAAAAGAAAAAGGAAGGGGTGGGGGAGCTAAGGTCTCTTCTTTTTGCCTTATTAATCAATGCTTTGCCATTACTTAATGGGGGTTTTCAGCTCCATTAAGCCTGGTCCAAAAGAGCACCAACCAATGAAAAGAAGCACAAGTCATCTATGTGGGGTCATCAATGGCGATGAATTCATTTCTTATCCGCTATCGGGCTCTACATATGTTGTTAGATTGCGGGGATTCAAAGGTTGGAATTCTTGCTTGGTAAAAGCACGGCATGGGGCATGTCAAGTACAGGTTAAAGCTTATATCCTCCCTCGAGGAAAGCAAAGGCTATTATTTGACTCGGCCAAAACACTCAACGGAGGTCACCAATTCAAGGTAATAACCAACTCTCTCCATTCCAGTCTGAGCTCGGTAGTCAAACAAATAGCCAAGTAAATAGAGAACGACAACCATGGAAAAGGAAGCGAGCTCATTCTCCTCGACTCGTTCGATTCAATGGCGATTTTTGTACTGGTAGCGTGTATGGATTGTTGGCGGAGCAATTAGGTTAGGTTTGCTCCATTCTGTATTTTAAAATTCAGAGTTCAGTTTCTCCGTGAAAAGCTTGATCTCGCTCAATGAATTTCAATTGCATCTTCTCTTGAACTCGATTCTTTTCTTTGTTGTTAGTCGTCACGTTCATATTTTCATGATTTTTCTCAAATTCCGGTGAACTTCCTCCAAATGCCGTCGTTTTCTCCGGTGATTCACAGGTCTACATTAAGCAGAAAAGCATAAACCCTATTGAACTTGAAATGATGCCTCCCCTGTCTAACTGGGGAAATTTGAGAGGTCGGCGGGGAAGGGGATGAATTTCTAAGACCCAATTTCCCCACGTCATGTTTTGCCGAAACATTTATTTCATTTCAGAAAATTCTAGATGGTCGGTGGGGGGCGGTGCAGCGCAGCCGCCACGCCATCCTCAAGCTTGATTATTTATTTTATCCCAAATTTCATCATTTAACTACCACTAAATGCAATCAATTACATCAAGCACTACCTAAGCCTCTTCTTCTTAGGAGCCATTAGATCTTCATTAATCTAGATTTATTCATAATTAACACACTATAATTAAAAATATAATTAATCATACCATTTTCAAATTAAAAGAATCCAAATTTAAAATTCTATCATATATATTTTTATAAAAAATGAAATTTAATTATTTAATCCCATGTTAATAAGGATTATTATCTAAAAAGTCAAAATCCAATATTTCTATTAAATGGAATACACCAATGGTTTATTAATAAAATTAATATAGAGGTGAAAATATTAAATTTAAAAAAGTGGCAAAAAAATATTGAGATATTAATGCACAAAATTTATAACCATAAAAATCCACCATTTTTGGATTCCTATAGGGTTAACCTTATTGGAGAAGAGGTATTCTATACCAGGATCAGGAAAGTCATTTTTATTAATAATAATAATTATTAAAAATAGAAAAGAAGACCTGCAGGCAGGCGGCATGATTAGCCGAAGCATAGGGTATCAAGAACTGTGGGCCCTATAGTTACCGTGAGCCTGGCCCACCATCACTGAGGCATGGGCCCATTTTATAAAATATACCCCACTTTTACATTGGTAATTTTTTTTATTATTATTTATAATAACTATAATAATTAGTGTAGCATGTTTCCACCAATTATTTCGGTCACATGCTACGTGCTATATTTAATAATAATACTCAATTTAGAGCTCGTTTTATGGTATGTTTATGTTCATGTTACTACTTTATATTTGAATGTAACTCACCCTTTATTACTGTACACCTTAATCTCTTCAGCTAATCCAATTTAAGCTTTAATGATTTGATTAATTGCTAATACTCATTCATAATATTAATGCAACATACCCAAAATTTAAACTATACTTCAAATCATGATAATTAAAATCATAATGATATTTGAACCTTATTTTTATTAATTACACTACAAAAATCTAGGATAATTGGTGTGATTAGGCGGAAGAAATTATAAAATATTTTAAAAAATCTTAATTTAATTATATTTTTCTATAGCTATAAATAATAGTGTGCTTGGGAAAAAAGCCATGGAAAAGCTTAGCCTTAGGAAAAGAAAAGAATAATTATTTTTTTTAGTACGCTGGCCGAACTCAAAAGAGAGCGCTCCCAGCGGTCTTCGGCTGTCATTCTGTTTCACTCTCACAAATCGTACATCTCTCTCTATCTCTCTTATTTCTCTCTCTACTGTTTATCATCTTTCTTTCTCTATACCAACCTCCATTTCCGCTACCTCTGTTTGCTCCATCTTCTGTGTGTACATAGAAAGCAACATAGGGAGCAAGGAAGGATCGGCTATGGCGGCGAACAAGTTCGCGACGATGCTGCACAGGAACACCAACAAGATCACACTCATCCTCATCTACGCCGTCCTTGAGTGGGTCCTCATCGTTCTCCTCCTCCTCAACTCCCTCTTTTCCTACCTCATCATCCGCTTTGCTGAATTCTTCGGCCTCGAGCGGCCTTGCCCCTGGTGCTCCCGCCTCGACCACCTCTTCGACTCCCGGGACCTCCACCTCCGCGATCTTGTCTGCCACCGCCACGCCGCGGAGATTTCCAGGCTACGATTTTGCTCCGGCCATCGGAGACTGGCGGAACTGTCCGATTTATGCGAGGAATGCTTGTCCTCTCTAGGTCCGGACGAAGATGGCGGAGACTCCGCTCTTTCAGAGAATGGTGAGCTCATGAATTCTCTAAAGTGCTCTTGCTGTGGCGTGAGTTTAGAGCGGAAGTTGATCTGCTGCTCTCGGCAAGAGGATCGTGATCTGAGCTGTATCCAGGAGCAGGGTTGCGTGGTTGATCAGAGCCTATCCGATGCTTTATTGGAAGATCTTCGTGCTGATGATCAGTGTGATGATGAATTTGGGGAATTTAAGGCAGCTGATTCCTGTGTCAGAGACGAGGCTATTACTGTAGAAGAAGAAAAAGTGGTCCTGGTGATGGAGAAAAAGGAAGGAGAGGATTTTAATGTCTTTGACGTCATCAAAGATAATTCCACTTCCAATCAGACCGTTCTCCTCCAAGATGAGACCTGGAAAGAAAAATCTGCACGGGCCTCTTCAGGCTGTCATCTCGAGTTTTTCATTGGGAGAGATGACTGTGAGTTGATTCCTGTTGAATGGACCGATACCATTGACGTCAGGGGTTACCCGAGACTCAGTCCGATCATGGAGGAAGACCATGAAAATAGTGCAGGATATGAAGATGTGATCATGAACTTTTGCCCACCTTCTGCTAGGAAACCCGATCTGTTCACTGTGAATATTAGTTCTGAAAATACCTCTGAGGGTTCACAGTCAGTGAAAGGGAATGAGATTCTTGCGAATGTCTCGGAAGAAGAAGAGGGAAGCTCAACTCAGGAAGTAGACGGAAAAACAGCTGCTGCTCAAAATGGGAATGAAAATGGAGAAAGTTTACTTCAAGAAGGAGAAACAGGAATGTCTAAAGATGATCCAGGTGCGTGCATGGTTTGACTAGAGACGAATTCTCTATTTTTTTGTTATATCTGCACGTTTCTGAAGATTGTTTGCCAATAAATGCAGCTTCTCTTCTGGTGATTGTTTGCCAATAAATGCAGCTTCTGATGATTGTTTGCCAATAAATGCAGCTTCTGATGAGGAAAGTGCCTCCCAGATTGATGAGGCGGAAGCAGAAGTTTCTATTGGGACAGAGATTCCTGATCAGGAGCACATTGATGCTAATGAGATCCATGAGGAAGATACTATCCCATGGGATCCTTGCACTGATGGGGATCGTGATATTTCTCATGCTTTTAGCTATTATAATCATGGTGAGCTTAGGGTCATTGCTTTGCTTGGTCATGAATGACGGTCATTGTTGTGGTAATCCTTAATCTTTGCTTTTTGCATAAACTGCAGATCCAGGAGTAAATGAGAGGGAAACGGTGGAATTTAGGACCAACTTTGTAGAGATGATTGAGGAAGTTCCAAATCATCAGCCTGACCTCTATGGAGAAGGTGCTGATGGTTTTCCGCCAGTCATGCTTTATTAGTATCTCTTGTTCTTTTTTATCCTTAACCTTGGCACTTTGCTTAAGTTGCAGTTGCTGGTGGTAGTGATGGGGATACCTTGGAATTCAGGACCAACTCAGTAGAAAGGAGGACTGAATCTCTGAATTATCAATCCAACCTCTTTAGAGAAGGTATTGATCTTTCCATGTTCTTTACGAGTACCCATCATTTTTCTATTTTGTTTTTGCTGAATAATATCTACCATTGTTCTGGTCATCCTTAACTATAACCTTCTGCATAAGCTGCAGATACTGGTAGCCATGGGGCCACAATGGAATTCACCACCAACTCAATAGAGACGATCCAAGAATCTCTGGATTATCGATCTGACATCTGCGAAGGTGTTGAATATTCTTCCACTTGCCATGCTTTATGATTATCTTCTCTGTTCTAATTTCTCATAACCTTAGTGTTTTGCTTAAATTGCTGGCACAGTTGGAAGTGGGGAGGACACCTTAGATTTCAGAACCAACATGTTAAAGATGACTAAAGAAGCTCCTGATCTTCAATCAGACCTCTGCAGAGAAGGTAATGAAGATTCTTTTTCCCAGTTATGCTATATGGATATCCCCCATTGTTGTGGTTATACTAAGACTTTTTTCTATAAATTGCAGATCTTCATGGAATCGAGAGGGACACATCAGAAGTTGAGACTAATTTGGTACAGACCAGTGAAGAAGTTGCAGTTTCTGGTGGTAGCCATGAGGATACCTTGGAATTTAGGACCAACTCAGTAGAAATGATGACTGAATCTCTGAATCATCAATCCAACCTCTCTGGAGAAGGTATTGGAAATATTTCCATTACTTTTGCTTTATGAACGCCCATCATTTTTCTATTTTGTTTTTGCTGAATAATATCTATCATTGTTCTGTTCATCCTTAACCATAACCTTCTGCATAAGATGCATATATTGGTAGCCATGGGATCATCATGGAATTCACCACCAACACAAAAGAGATGATCCGAGAATCTCTGGATCATCGAACTGACATCTTTGAAGGTGTTGAATATTCTTCCACTTGTCATGCTTTATGATTATCTTCTCTGTTCTAATTGCTTGTAATCTTAGTGTTTTGTTTCAATTACTGTCACAGTTGGAAGTGGGGGGGACACCTTGGATTTCAGGACCAACTTATTAGAGATGACTAAAGAAGCTCCTGATCTTCAATCTGGCCTCTGCATAGAAGGTAATGAGAATTCTTTTCCCAGTTATGCTATATGGATATCCCCCATTGTTATGGTTATACTATGACCCTTTCCATGAGTTGCAGATCTTGGTGGAATTGAGAGGGACACATCAGAAGTTGGGACTAACTTGGTACAGACCAGTGAAGAAGCTCTGGAACATCGATCTAACCTCTGTGGAGAAGATGCTGAATATTCTTCCACCAGTCATGATTGTCTGCACTCTGCAGACTTAAACGCTGTTGTTGGTGAGCTTCACCCCATTACTTTGCCTGGTTTTGTGGATATGTGAAATTCATTGGTTCATCTTGGCATTTTCCATGAACTTTAGGTGCTGATATTACTCAAAGCCAGGAGGAAAACTTGCACTTGAGGGCCGTTAGGACTGAAATGAACAGTGATTCTTCGAATCATCAATTGGATGCTGAGCTTAAGGATAATGAAGATCAGAAAATCCCTGACACACCCAACTCCATAGACAGCCTTCATCAACTCCACAGAAGATTACTTCTACTTGAGAAACATAACTCAGGATCAACTGAAGAGTCATTGGATGGGAGCGTGATGAGTGAGATTGAGGTTGATGAAGGGACACTTTCAGTTGAGAAGTTGAAGTCAGCCCTGAGAGCTGAACGCAAGGCTTTGCATGCCCTATATGCAGAATTCGAAGAGGAAAGAAGTGCATCTGCGGTTGCAGCAAGCCAAACAATGGCAATGATAAACCGGCTCCAGGAAGAGAAGGCTGCAATGCAGATGGAAGCTCTGCAGTACCAAAGGATGATGGAAGAACAGTCCGAGTACGATCAGGAGGCCTTGCAGCTCCTGAACGATCTATTGGTAAAAAGGGAGAGAGAAAAGGAGGAGCTTGAAAAAGAGCTCGAGGAGTATCGAAGGAAGGTTGAGAATAATGATGGCAAGGAGAAAAAGGCTGCATCGATGGTGGTTGCGGGAGATGGAAATGATTCTTCTGATTCATTTTACAATGAGGAGGATGATGATGAAATATCAGTCTACCTCAAAGAGGAAGTTTCTGGAGAGGATCCTATGGATGGCCATGGAAATACCCCCAATGGGGCAGTGTTTTCCTTGGAGGACTCGTCGAACTTTGACGAGGGGAGGGCATCTATTCTGAAGAAACTGAAGAATTTGGAAGAAAATATTTTGAATGTTAATGGGGAGGGAGAGGCGGAACAATGGCATTGCAAAGAAAATGGGAATGGATACGTCAAAATTTGTAATTCAAATGGGGAAGTTGATGGTTTGGATAATGGTCATTGCAGAAGGAAGGATATTAAGCATTATCACCGGCATGCAAGGTTTGCGGCCCCAGCAGCAAAAAGACTCCTCCCCCTCTTTGACGCACTGGAGGAAGAAGTGGGTGAAGATTGTTTGCAGAAAACTCTTCCGGATCATTTCAAAGTAGGGGATGAGAAGATTGCAGTTATTGAAGAAGATGTGGATCACATCTACGAGAGGCTACAAGTTCTGGAAGCTGACAGTGAATTCCTGAAGCACTGTCTTGGCTCATTAAGGAAGGGTGATAAAGGACTGGAACTACTCGGGGAGATCCTACAGCACCTTCGTGACTTGAGATGCGCCGAGCTCCAAGGACGGGATATTATAATTGGAGGCGATATCATGCAATATTAGGTACGCCGTGTAGCATTGTTTCAATTCCCAGATCGTGCATCATTTTCCAAAGTAAGCATACCATTAGTGTCTGATAACTGCAAGTATTTTGATCAGAGATATAGGGTATTTCATGATCTTGCCGAAGATTGATTGAAGGAGTTCTTCATGTCATGGAGAAGTGGGAACCATGTCTTTAGGCGGGTATGTCTGGTCAAACATTAGGCAGTATCATCGAGTAGAGAAAAAGCTGTCATTGTAGCCCTCCTTTGGTTTTCATTTTCCTTCGTCTTGTCAAATATGGTGTCCAAAGAAGCCCTATTTTTTTCCAGGGGTTGTGCCCATCATCAATACTTTTTAAGGCAAAAGGGGTGAAGGTGGGTTTAGTGTGTACATTAGGTATTTAAGCATTAGTTTGATGGAAGAGAACTGAGACAACCATTGTGGTCCAGCTTGTCAGCTCTAATAGTTTATTCGGACAATCTCCGAACCAGACCCGCACTCTAGATCAAATGCAATATATACAAGAAAACGGGGTTTGGGGTCAGGATTTCTTGTGTTTAGACTTATGGTGAGGAAAAGGGGTGGTGGGTAAGTAACCTTCCAATCTTCCCTTCCTGTTTTTTGTTGCATGGTCAGTCTCTCATGTCAATGAGGTTTTGGTGAGTCATTGTTGAGGAGATACGAGTTGTCTTACTTGTCCATTGTCATGTAAACTACAATTGTCTCTATCCTATCTGTAAGTAAATATAAAAACAAAGGTTTTGAGTCAACTGGTGTATGTATGGAGTGCCTGGAATTTACCTTACAGTCTGTCCCCTGTTCTGTTTGTTTTTGGTTGGAATTATTGCACCCGCAAAATCGAAAAAGCAGTGAAAAAACACAGAAGCATGTGTCAGAACTATGCATTATTCATGAGACAGAAGAAGACGAAGAAGGGGAGAGAAGAGAAGCAAGTATTCCTGTCAGAATGATGGTTCCTTTAAACACAACACTAACAGCTGTTGGTAGGTAGAAGAAAACAGAAAAAGACATCATTGACAGGATATATAGGCAGGCAGGTGGTTCAATTCCAGCCTAGCATTGATATAATCTCAAAAATGGAAGAAACTAAGATTTTATAATATATATAATTAATTCGATATATGTACATTTTATATTGAGTTAGATGGATGAAATGATTATATGATTAGAAAAAAAATTCTAAATAGCTTGAATATACCATCGAAAAAACTAAATTATTATATTATTAGCGAGTAAGAAGAAACCTCTATTAAGTTCAACGCGCTCTATCAGATTGGGATGATTATTAGTTCATGAGTGGACCCATCTGATATTTAAATCCTGCTTACTTGGGGTTATCCTCAGTAACATTCTAATAGGTTCCATGTGTTGCCCTGTCCAATATATGGATGCTATCAGTAAAGCTTTCCAGTCTCGCATGTAATCTAACTTCGACATAGTTTGCAGTTTATGCAAAAAATTTTAGCTGAAGGTGAGAAATAAAAAAGCCCATACAAAAGAGAGATGACCGCATTCAGTAGACGAATTTACCTCCATTCGGATGTATATTACGATTTTGCCATTGTCTGTTTCTCCTTTTTGTTTTTGTATGTTAAAAGAGCGGAGAACAACCGTTTTTTCAACTTGCTACAAGAAAAAAAGGGTCTTATTCTTATTGAGATAGTAGCCACTATCAACACAATAAACAGAAGCACAGAAAGGGCACCATTACCATAAGTAGACTGCATCAATGGCCTTCAACCTTCTTCCATGAAGAACATAACGACAGTTGGGGGGAACAGATGAAACAGGGGCAAGATCACAACTCCTCATTACTGGACTCTATCTCCTTGTGGAGTTCTTTGAACAGGCTACCGTCATAGATAGCATGGATCTTTCCCTTGGGGAGAAGACCTTTGCTGTCCTTGCACAGATAGTACAGCATCTGCCATTCAGTCCAGCTAGCAGCCCTACAAATCAAAGGTATAGGCATCGAATTTTGATCCCCTATTGCAGAAAAAAAACTTACAGAGGAGCTGAGGTATGAGCATCGGTCGACTCACCATCCTATGTAGTCACCCGGCTCTCTATTAGACTTCAGCATCACCCTCAGCTCATCCGATGTCAAAGCACTGGAATGTGTCCGGGCATGCTTGGTAAAGATCTCTTCGAACTTGGAGGGCACGAATCTGTTGAGCATTTAGATGAGCGAATCAAACTGATGGTAAGTTCGACAATTGATGCATGAAACTTGAAGAAAAGCTGCAACAATGTGGATGGGTGTGTGTGTTTACCTTCCTTCCGAATCGTAAACGCCCGAATCGCTCCCGTGCACGGCTCTATGGATGTTCGCGATCTCTACCGGGAAAAATATGGATGGAAGCTTCCCCTGCTGCAATCCAAAAATGAACAAATGCATCTGATCAGTTCCATCTGTTGCTCAAACCTTGGCCAAGTCGAAGATGTACAGGATAAATTCATCCGCTAGAAAAGGGGCTTGTGAAATATGAATCGACATCTCAACCAATCCAAAGTCTGAACTTTCCATGCTTAAGCATGATCGATCACCTACTCATTACTCAACTATAAAATCATAAATAATGGTGTTACTTCAACCAGAACATTGTTTTTGCTGCAAGAAAAGCTGAGAGGAACACCCTAAGCAGTCTATTCCAAGGATATTCATGACAGGGAAAAGGAAAGGAACATTTTCAGCTAAATCCGGCAATTGTTCAACGTATATCGGTGGATTTCGTTCGCGATCATGAAATATATTTACCTGTGAAGGTCTCCCAAGGATAAATAAGGCCGTCGTGGTTCCTGTCGAAGAAGGCGACTTGCTTCTGCAACACTGCTGAATTTCATCATAGCTCTCCGCTGATAAGATTGATCGAATACAAATTTTACCTTCTCCATTTTCTTCGATAGGAAGACAAATTGGAAAAAAAGGAAAATGCGCCGGGAGGAATGCAACAAACTGATGATTACCTAGAGGAAAAGATGAAGCCATGTTCCTGGTTTTCGTGAAGATGAGCTACGAGTAGAAGAGAGGCGACTGCTAATCAGGTCTCTATATGTAACAACAAACAATGAATGATTTTCCTACAAATTTTGGTTTCTCATTTATTCGGATTAAATAAATACTATTATAATAAATGATAATAAAAAATAATATTTATATAGTGTATAAATTCGAAATACTGGAAAGGTAAATTAATATAAGTTCGCTCGAAGGTAATAAGTAGGATAAGAGAAAAATTTACTAAACAATCGGATGAGTGAAATTTTATATTATACCCGATTGGTACGATAAGTAAATCGAAAATAAAAATTTATTAGTAAACAGTATATTAATTATTACATGATAGTAGTGGTGTGAAAATCATTAAAATTATTTTAAGGAAGTGAAAAACTCGTTTATTGATTATAGGCAGAGATCTCCTCATATTCGTTTGGTATGATTGACGAATAAAAATTTTATTTTGTCAGAAGTGATCTCACTTTACTGTGTGTAACTGCTTAAAATTTTTAGAATACCTTTTTAACGGGAATTCAAATAGCTTATATAGTTCAGATGCCTCGATTTTGGAACTTCGAGGGCTAATATGCCCGATTTTGAAAATCTCGAACAGTGGGCCCTAGGCCAGTAGCTCGTAAACAAATATGATTATTAAGCCATGAAAACTTAAGTAAACGAGTTGTTTGGCCATGGTAAAGACAGTAAATACATACTCGATGGACTAGTGGCAGTGCGATATGACAAATCTATGGATTAATCAAAACAAACAGCTGTTGGTCGAGTTGAGAGTCGGGGCTGTTGGATCAGTGGCACCACAAATTATATGGCTTATGTAAAAAATTGTTGATTATGTATGCACTGTGTTACGAGACATTTAAGATGCCCAAGAGAGCTAGTGATTCGTCCTAGAGCTCTGGATGACCTATGGAGATAAAGACAGTTAGTCATACCAGAAGTCTTGAGAAGCTCAACATAGCTTCATTGCGCATGAGACCGGGGTGGGGATGAGATGAGTTCTCTGTCCTCATACGGACACAGAGTTTTGTTACGGGATTGAGGGTCAGATGTCGCATATATCCACTTATTCTCAAGGTAGAAGTGGACGTAGTTCTATATAGGTGGCCGGTAAAGTCACCACAAGTAGGTACAGTGGACGGGCTGGCTTGCGAATGTGTGTTTTCTTTCATGATGAAGAGCGTTTGTTGGTTAATAAACACACCGTTGAGATAAGAAATGACTATAAAAAAATTGAGATTTTAAAAATAAGAAAATTTAAAAAAAATAAGGAGTTTGACACACTCCAATTCAAACTATTTTTCTGAAAATCATACCCTAAAATACTCATTCACTAAGTCGTGGAACTCACTTATATCCCTTTAAGGTAACACCGAAAAACTTACTCCAAAGACCACCAGTTAACAGACATGTAAGGCATGTATGATAAGTTTCAAATTTTATTCAGTTTTGATTTATGTTATTCTAGGAAAGGTGCAAGTTTAAAGTACGCCTTAATCTTTACGGTTTATAAAGAAGGGACAACCCTTAGTAAGCCAGAAGAGTGGCGGGTTAATCACGGGGATTCGACCAAACCAGGTCGGGGCGTAACAAGTATATTCATGATCTTCTCTCCGAGGTCGCCATGAGTACTTGTAAGCTTATTTCCACGCTAGTTACCTCTGGTCCCCGACTTTCACAATATGATGGACTTAATCTTCCCGATCCTATTGAATCTCATCAACTTGTTGGATCTTTACAATATCTCACTCTCACTTGACCTGACATCGCATATGCGGTTAATAAGGTTTGTCAATTTGTGCATCGTCCCACTACTACCTATTGGATTGCTGTTAAGCGCATTCTTTGCTATCTTCAAGGGACACTTCATCATGGTCTTACTCTTTAACGACATCCTCCTTCTGGTCTTTACTATTTTTCTGATGCTAACTGGACTGGAAATCTGGATGATCGACGCTATGTTAGTAATTTTACAATTTTTCTTGGTTACAATCTTATCTCATTAAACTCTAAGAAATAAAGAATAGTCGCTTGATCTAGCATTGAGGCCGAGTACAAAAGTCTTGCCAATAAAACTGCTGAGCTAATTTGGCTTCAGTCTCTTCTTAAAGAACTCGACATTTCTCCCACTCATTTTCGAGTCATGTGATGAGATAATCTTTTGGCCATTTATCTCAGTACCAACCCCGTCTTCCATGCTCGCACTAAATATATTGAGATTGATTTCCATTTTATTCGTAAACAAGTTCATCAAGGTTTACTCAGTGTTTGTTTTATCGATACTACTGCTCAATTAGCGGATTTGCTCACTAAATATCTCCATTCTACCTATCTCTCTCTTTTACGATACAAGCTCAATATTCGTGAACTTCACTTGAGTTTCGGGTAGTAATAACCAACATATCACTTAATATAGTGACTGTCCATATTAATTTAGATTTATCATATCACTTAATTTAGTTATTGTTCTTATTTTGTAACTCGTTATTATTTATTATTGAATTGTGTATAAATAAAATGAGATACTACATTGAATAACACTACAATTTATAATATCATATCTATAGAGTGTATTCTTTTTATTCTAACTTTTTTACTTTTCCTGTGTATCATCACCGCATTAAGGCCATCAATGTAAGTGGGTATAAAAAATTGCTAGATTTTGGGATAACCAAAATTCTACAAACTTTGACCGCCATTTAAGGTAGTAAAAGAATTGTATGGGACGAACTACATATTTGGCCATTGTCATCTTCTATTTTGTACTATCATCTTTTCCTTATACTTACTTGTTGTGGCATCAAAATCAGACAATGACTATGTGATGCACAGTCAATATATTACAAACTAATAACATCACTTCATTACTATATATATTAATATGATTTTATCACATCATTTAATGTATGAATTTATTACAACACTTAATGTACTAACTGTCTTTGTAAATGCTTATTATTTATTGCTGAATTGTATATAAATAGAATGAGATAGTACAACGAATAACATAATAAATTTTACAATATCACATCTCTAGAGTGCGCTCTTTCTCTGCTTTTTCTCTTTTAGATTTCTTCATTTCTTTATGGTATCAGAGCCAACTTAAAGATTCACAGCATTATTCCAACTTTGAAGATCCCGAACATGCTTGCAAGTCATCATCCATCACTCATTGTATTTCTGCTACCTACTATTGAACACTCTTAAACAAAAACCAATCTTCTCCGTGTGTGGTATCAATCTTCTCATCATTCTCTACAAAAATGAGTTCCTCTACCACAGTAATCTTTCCTACTTTACTCCCTACATTATTTATCAAGCTAAACAATACTAATTACTATTTTTGGAGGAACAATATCACAAATTTGCTGCAAGCATATTAGTTATCTAGATATACAAATGGTAGTATCCCTCAACCCAAACCCACTATGATGCTGAAAAAATGAGCTATTGAGCTTGAAATAATCAACCCAGAACATGAAGTATGGACTATCAGGGATAAGTTCACTTTAATAACTATAATTTCCTCTTTATCTACTGAGGTAAATTTACAGATAATCAGAGCTATTACCTCTGCAGACGCCTAGAGCTGGCTTGAAATTTTGTACAGCTCCCAAACCCACGCTTAAAAGGATACCCTTGATCAACAATGGAGGGAGTTAAAAAAGGGAGAACAACCTATGGCATCTTATTTGGCAACCATTTCCAACTTAGCTACCTCTTTTGCTCAAATTGGTTGTCCGAAACCAGATAATGAAATCAAGGACAAATTATTTGATGGTTTAGATAGGGAATGGGAAGCTCTTACCCTTGCAATGTCACATGTTCTCGAACAATGACTCTTGATTCGCTGAAGGCCCTTCTCCTTGTCGAGAATGCTCGACGAGTTAAAAAATACGGTCTTGACTCCGACTCTAGTAGTGCATTGCTCTCTAGCCTACTCGGAGGTTTTTCTAAGTCTGCTTCTCTTGCCGCTGCCTTTTCCAGTCACAGACCACAGGGACTCCTTCCAACTCTGCCCCATCCTCACTTCAATGATCTTAGAAACCCTAATCGTAGAGGAGGACACAATTGAGGAAATGATAGAGGCTGGGGAAAACCTCTTGAAAATCATGGGAATTTTTCTCTACAAGGATTTAAATTGCACGAATCTGAACTACATTTCAGCCCACATTAGACGGATGCCCGACCTTTTATACATTCTATAATTCGGCCCACTTCTTCTAAGCTCACCTCTTCCTATAGTATGATATGCCAACTATGTGGGCACATCGGCCACTCGGCCCATCACTATCCATCATTCGAATTAAAGCCCAAATCCTCTACTGCCCAGGCCCATTCTTCTTATGAACATAAACCCAGTTTACATCATCTAGACTGACATGTCGATTCAGGTGCTACTAGTCACATTACTAATGATCTGTCACACTTGTCTATTCAGGACGATTCGACACTACCTGAGCACCTCACAATCAAGACAATTAATGCTATTTTGAATTCTATTCCAATCATTTTCTTATCAAAGATCTCTTTTCTCATCAGGAGCTGCTCCGTGGGAGTCGTAGGAACGGTCTCTACTATTTGCGCACACGTCGTAATATTTCTTCTATTACTTGTATTAGTCGAATATAGTATGTTCCTCAGTGTAATCAACTTTTGGGTCACCCTTCTTTTCAAATTATGAGTCGTGTGCTTTCAAATCATTTATCAATGAGTAATATTTCTCACTTACCATTTTGTGACTCATGCTTTTATGGTAAAATTACTCAACAACCATTTTCAGTCACTCACCATAAGAGTACCCATCTTCTCAAATTATTTCACACAGATATTTGGGAATCATTCTCCATTATTTCCTCTATGGGTCATCGCTATTATATTCATTTTTTGGATGATTATAGTAATTTTTTATGGTATTTTGTTATGAAACAACGATCTAATGTTCTCTCTATTTTTCGTGCATTCCATTTACAAGTTGAAAAATTATTTGGTAAACGGATTAAATTTCTCCAATCTGACAGTGCTAAATAATTTCTTTCTAATGCTTTTCAATCTAAGTTATAATCTGAAGGCATTCTCCATCGGATCTCTTGTCCACACACACTTCAACAAAATAGGTTTGTCGAACGTAAACATCGTCACATTATTGATATGGGTCTTCAATCTGACTTACAATCCACATGCATTCTCAACCGGATCTCCTATCCACACACACCTCAACAAAATGGGTCGGCCGAATGTAAGTATCATCACATTATTGATATGAGTGTTACTCTTTTTATTCACTCTCATGTTCTCACAAAATATTGGTCATTTTCCTTTGAAATCGTTGTCTTCCTTATGAGGTACTTCACCATTTTACTCATGGTTATAAATTACTACGAGTTTTTTTGTTGTCGTTGCTTTCCTTATCTCCGTCCTTATCTTGCTCACAAACTTTAACCTTGTTCCACTCCTTGTGTGTTTCTTGGCTATCCCTCAAATTATCTCAAATATCGTTGTCTTAATCCACATGACGCATATTTCTCTGTCGCACAGTCCATTTTGATGAATCTGTTTTTCTATTTGCCTCATCGAGTTCCACATGTATGGCTTTCCCTGTTCCTGTTGTGCACCCTCCTTAGGTGCATCTCCCCACACCTGTCCTATCTCCACCTTCGAACTCAGGTATGTTGCTCCAATCTCCTGTACAAACACAAGTTGACTCACCTATTGTTTCTGTTGAAGATGATCATGTTACAC
This sequence comes from Trapa incisa, assembly GCA_030064435.1. Lineage (NCBI taxonomy): Eukaryota > Viridiplantae > Streptophyta > Magnoliopsida > Myrtales > Lythraceae > Trapa > Trapa incisa. The sequence goes on along the minus strand of CM057770.1, from coordinate 1,938,154 downwards.
CATCTTTCTCTCTTTCATTGGATCATGCTCCTGCTCCACCTCCAGTTTCGCGTATGGTGACTCACTCTCAAGATGGCAGTCTACCTCAACGACGCTTTCACTATTGATCATATAGTGTTCATTGCCTCTATGAAACCCCGTACTTATTTTCAAGCTTTCCGTCACTCCTTTTGGGTTAAGGCTATTCATACTGAGTTTGTCGCTCTTCTTCACAACCAGACTTGGGATCTTGTGCCCGCTCCACCTGGTTGGCCTATTGTGGGGTGCAAATGGGTTTACAAAATCAAACATCATTCTAACGGTTCAGTGGCTCGATATAAGGCTCATTTTTTGCTAAGGGCTATTCACAGCGCCCTGGTCTTGATCTTGATGATAATGTTTTTTTTCATGGTTATTTCAATGAGGAAGTTTATATGGATCAACCCACTGTATTTGTTGATCTTTGCTTTCCTAGCTATATTTGTCGCCTCCGCAAATCTCTTTATGGCTTCAAACAAGCTCCTCGTGCTTGGTTATTCCACATGAGTTCCTACCTTCATTAACTTGGTTTTTGTAGCTCTGCTGCTGATAAGCTCTTTATTTATCTACTGCATGAGTGAGCTTGTTATTTTTCTACTTATCTATGTTGATGATATTATTTTCACTTGTTCTTCTGCTGCACCTATTGGGAACATCCTTCATGCCCTTCGTAGAAAATGCTCTATTAAGGATCTTGGTCTACTTTATCATTTTTTAGGCAATGAAGTTGCTGCTCACTCTAATGGTTTATATCTCATCTAGTAGAAGTATATTCGCGATCTTCTCTCACGGGTTGCCATAAATACTTGTAAACTCATTTCCACACCAGTTGCCTCTGGTCCCCGACTTTCACAATATGATGGACTTACTCTTACTGATCCTACTGAATATCGTCAACTTGTAGGCTCTCTACAGTATCTCACTCTCACTCAACCTGCTATCGCATATGAAATTTTTTAGGTTTGTCAATTTATGTATCGTCCCACCACTATCCATTGGACTGTTGTTAAGTGCATTCTCCGCTATCTTCAAGGGACACTTTATCATAGTTTTACTCTTTGGTGGTATCCTCCTTCTAGTCTTCACTATTTTTCTGATGCTTACTAAACCGGGAATCTAGATAATCGATGCTCTGTTAGTGGTTTTGCAATTTTTTTGGACACAATCTTATATCATGGAGTTCTAAAAAATAACGAAGAGTTGCTCGATCTAGTATTGAGGTCGAGTACAAAAGTCTTTCCAATGCAACTGCTAAGCTAATGTGGCTACAGTCTTTTCTAAAATAACTCGACATCTCTTCCACGTATTTTTAAGTTTTGTGGTGCGATAATCTTTCAACCAATCTTACTGTCAACCCCGTATATATTAATATATATTTATTACACTATTTAATGTATTAATTTATTATAGCACTAAATAACATAGTATAATTTATAATATTATATATTTCGAGTGAGTTCAAAATATAACAATTACATATGATAAAAGGAATAATTTGGGAGGTTAGTTTTGTACCATAAAAATGACATCAAAATTATCACGTAGTGTTTAAAGTGATTGATCTAAAAATAACCAATATAAACTATAGGTTCGAATATTGCAAATAGAAGATTGTATTAGTAAACTTTCATCTTTAAACTGTGATCATGGGTGAGGCCCCTTTGCTAATAGAATGGTGATTTTTTGTGGGAAAAGGAAAGCAAATGCTTTTGCTAGTGATGCTGCTCGTGAACACTTTCATATTTCCTTCATTTCATGATATGCATAAAAAAGGAGCGGAGAACATATAGTGTTACCTCATGGTGGAGGAGGTTTGTGTGTGTCTATATATATATAAGCAGATGGCTAAAGAAAAAATCTATACACATATGGGGATGGATGGGTTATGGGGCCGTTTGATTCACAAAGCTATTTACTAGGGCAAGGGCGTTGCTGGTGACTTGCTTGACGTGGGTGCTCCTCTGGTTCACGTCCGACTTGAGGGGACAGTCGCCCACCTCCTCGAACCCGTCCGTACACGTCTCCTGGTCCGTCAGCGCCGCGCTCATCCACGTCTGAACGTTGCTCATCTGGAACCTGATCAACCAACCGGGTAGATGTTGGTCATTTCCAAGGTTTAACAATTTGGTACTCAAATTTATTGAAAATTTTAATTGAAATATGATGAGCGGCTAATATATCACCCCGCCATACTATATTGTCCGTTAATTTGCGATTTATTTAAAGGTTAGGTCCTTATTTGAGATTTCTTCAAAGTTTAGGCCCTTATTTGTTGAGGTTTTTGCCCGAATTTTCTAATTAAATTTATTTACCTGAAGGATTCCGGGCGGGATGGGTTGAGCCCTCTCATCTGCTTAAGCGAGCCCCTGATCTGCTCCACGGCGTTGTCGAAGTTGGAGACGCAGTCTTCGAGGGCGGCAGCGGCCAGCGGCTCGGGCCCGTTCTCCGCCTGTCCGGTCATGATTGACAGGTAGGCGGCCATTACGCGGGCCCTCAAGAGGCTCACCGAGATGGCAACTCGGGCCAGACGGTTCGGATCGTTCTGGACCTCTCCGGCGTATCGGGACAGAGAGCTGTAGCAAACGTCCGGGTACAGCGTGGACGCGCAGCTCGATCGGATGTACTCGGCGGTTGCATTGGTTTCCCCAGCGTCGAGGCTTCCGTCCAGCCGGACGACTTCGGCGGAGCGAAGGAGCAGAAGCAAGAGGAAGGAGAGGAGGAGGGAGGCGGAGGGAGTGAGGGATTGCATATTCGAGAGAAGATTTTAGAGCTTTTCTTAATGGGAGATATGATCATGAACTCTCCATGTTTATAAACACTGTTGGTTCCGTTAACTACACAGAGACGAATTTACCCCCACAGTCGGATTGTATATTACCATGTTGCCATAACATTTCCAAAGGTGGCATGGAACATAAGCTGTTGCAGCTTTTCTCCATCTCTGCTATAATAATGGTTGTAAATTATCTCATTGATTTTTTTAGTATATGGTTGGTGGGAGTGTGTGATCTCTAATACCCTTCACATTCTCAAGAAAGAAAAAAAGGAAAGGTCTTACCCAGTGGATAACCCTGCAGGGCAACTGTGCATGTGCGCATGCAGCCGCCCATTTTGGGGTAGTCACAGTGGCTTTTGTGGACTGCCGCCCTCCCCTCCCTTAGTGCCTACCATGTGGTACATGTATCTTAATTTATAGCATGGGATAGTGCTAGTTGACTTTGAAAGGAAGTAAGCACGGTTGAATGGAGCTACCATATATCTACTCCCTTGCAGCTTTGGTGTGATGATCAAGGCATTTTAGAGAGGATTGGAAGGGAGACCCAGAAACAAAACATCCAATGGAATGTTAAAGGAGCTGAGAACAACCGTTCTAGTTTTTTTCAACTTGCTACAAGAAAAAAAACGGTCTTATTCTTATTGAGATAGTAGCCACTATCAACACAATAAACAGAAGCACAGAAAGGGCACCATTACCATAAGTAGACTGCATCAATGGCCTTCAACCTTCTTCCATGAAGAAGGTAACCAAAACAGGGGCAAGATCACAACTCCTTATTACTGGACTCTTATCTCCTCGTGGAGTTCTCTGAACAGGCTACCGTCATAGATAGCATGGATCTTTCCCTTGGGGAGAAGACCTTTCCTGTCCTTGCACAGATAGTACAGCATCTGCCATTCAGTCCAGCTAGCAGCCCTACAAATCAAAGGCATAGGCATCGAATTTTGATCCCCTATTGCAGAAAAAACAAACTTACAGAGGAGCTGAGGTATGAGCATCAGTCGACTCACCATCCTATGTAGTCACCCGGCTCTCTATTAGACTTCAGCATCTCCCTCAGCTCGTCCGATGTCAAAGCACTGGAATGTGTCCGGGCATGCTTGGTAAAGATCTCTTCGAACTTGGAGGGCACGAATCTGTTGAGCATTTAGATGAGCGAATTAAACTTATGGTAAGTTCGACAATTGATGCATGAAACTTGAAGAAAAGCTGCAGCAATGTGGATGGGTGTGTGTGTTTACCTTCCTTCCGAATCGTAAACGCCCGAATCGCTCCCGTGCACGGCTCTATGGATGTTCGCGATCTCTACCGGGAAAAGTATGGATGGAAGCTTCCCCTGCTGCATTCCAAACATGAAGAAATGCATCTGATCAGTTCCATCTGTTGCTCAAACCTTGGCCAAGTCGAAGATGTACAGGATCAATTCATCCGCTAGAAAAAGGGGCTTGTGAAATATGAATCGACATCTCAAACCAATCCAAAACCTGAACTTTCTATTCTTAAGCATGATCGATTACCTACTCATTGTTGTTACTTCAACCAGAACATTGCTTTTGCTGCAAGAAAATCTGAGAGGAACACTCTAAGCAGCCTATTCCAAGGATATTCATGACAGGAAAAAGGAAAGGAACATTTTCAGAAGGTTGGTTTCTCCTGTCCGTTGGCTCTATGTGCTATATATGTATATAAATATATGTTCCCCTTTTGAACTAGAAAGGAGATTCATGGATTTGATCAATAATATCAAAGAGAAAACTAGAAGCGTGGAAGAATAGAGGATGGTCGAGGATGATTACAGTGCGAGTCTTGGAGCTGACGACGAAGTTGATGAGAATGGCGCTGATGAGTGACAGTTGAATCCCACACCCGATTGCTCGAAAACCTGTTCGATCATTTTCCCAACAGAAGAAGAAACCCCCCGATATATCATATACCAGATAATGGAGACGAAGGAAAACAATAACTAGATTAAAGCAGCTTCTTCGTCAAGAGTTGACAGGGTGACGGTCCCGATCCCTCGGCCAAATCCGGCAATGGTTCAACGTAAATCGGTGGATTTCGTTCGCGATAATGAAATATATTTACCTGTGAAGGTCTCCCAAGGATAAATAAGGCCGTCGTGGTTCCTGTCGAAGAATGCGACGTGCTTCTGCAACACGGTCTGTTGAATTTCACCATAGCTCTCCGCTGATAAGATTGATCGAATACAAATTTTACCTTCTCCATTTTCTTCGATAGGAAGACGAATCGGAAAAAAAAAAGAAAACGGAGCGGGGAGGAATGCAACAAACTGATGATTACCTAGAGGAAAAGATGAAGCCATGGGTATCGTGTTCCTCGGTTTTCCTGAAGATGAGCTTCGAGTGGAGGAGAGGCGACTGCTAATCAGGTCTCTATATGTACCAACAAAGAATGAATGATTTTCCGCCGTCTTCAATGGAGGAAAAAATGCTTTCTTGGACGGAGATCCCATGACAAAGAACGAAGCTTCTGCTTCTGCTGATCGAGGAACTCACTGATCACCTGTCTGTATTGCCCTGTAAGAAATTGCTCAATGCATGTATCTTGTTACACTAAAAAAACTATAAACATAAATAATAATAATTACTAATTATTATTTCTCATTTTCTTTAAAATTATATCAATATTTACAAATTTTACTTAAAATTAATTTCTCTTGTGTAAAAAATTGCTCCCGTTTTTTACTCAACCCTAAAAAATTATAAAAATATTTAAATTAATTATAAAATAATATTAATAAATATTAAAAAACTATACAAAATATTTAAATTCATATGAAAATTTACAAAATTTTTATTGATTTAACTATTCAAATTAATTATAAAATAACATAATTATTTATTATATTTATATCATAATTAATACATTCTTATTATTTTTTTAGAAAAATTACAATATAATATGTGACATTTTTCATTTAATTTTTTTTACAATATAATGCATACACATGAGTTCTTATAACCACAACCTTACATGAACTAATTCAACAAGGATCTATTTGCAACTAGGTGCAAGTAAGAAGGAGCTGATTTGAAGTACAATTTTACATTGATATGAACTTAGCCCATGTGTTGTGAAGAAGATGGGGATTCAATTTGAGATATTCCTCTAGTTGTTTTATTAAAACAATTAGAGACTAAGGGTGGAGTTCAAGAACAAGAATTAAAAGTGTGGGGGAACAAACAAAATGAAACATGTCCAAGGGACTGAAATGCAAGAATAGACAGCACTCCAAAAATGTAATAAATGATTTGAGTTTCACATAAAAACAGAAAAGAAGGGGAGAGTCAATCAGAGTAAAGTGACCTCTTTGAACAACAAGCCTGAAACCATTGACACTATTATAAAGAGCCATTTGAACTTCAATCCATTTTAACTAAACTGACCCAGAGCCATTTGAACTTACTTCAATCCATTTTAACTAAACTGACCCATAGACAGATCACTCACTGCTTGCTACATATATATGACTTAGTACATTCTAAATAAATCCTTTGATAAGCTTTGAGGCCTTCCTCTCCACTGGCCCTGTACATTCAGGATAAATTATAAGGGGCTACCATTTTCTTCTTGATTTATGTGTTATATCTGTTCATTTCCCTTGAGAATGTTGAATTTGCAGAGCGGGCAGGTCGCATTCATCTTGAGCCACTTCACAATGCATGACACATGGAAATGGTGGTTGCAGGGGAGAGTGTGGAGCTCAGCTCCATCCTCGTATGATGTTAGACATATACAACACTCCTAAAGAGAAACAAGATGAAACCAAACAAAATGGAAAAGATACACAAAATTATATTTACAAGATTAAAAAATTGAAAATGCAAACAGAATCGAACCTAACTTTTGTGCATGAGGAAAACTAGGAATTGGGATTTGAATGCATGAGAAATCTTAATTCAAGTTGAATATGTTAATGTTTTACTAAAAATTATCGGAAAATGCAAATCTAATATTCATCTATAATATTAATTCACTAGATATTTGCCTCAATATATGGAAATAACTGTAAGAGAACAAAGTACCCTATCATACAATAACAAGAAAACGGAAGCACATATTGATAGTTTGAAAGTTACTTGTAAATTTTAATTTGCTCATCATATTTCTAATTTCCTTTCGAATTTTTTCAGGGTAAATCTATTTATAGACCAGAATAAAAAAATTATATAATAGTAATACAAGAACTTACTGCATCCTCAGGTAAAAGTATCCGCTCATTTGCTAAATACCCGCTGCTTGTTTCCATAGGAACCATCTTCCCTGCCCCAAAAGTCTGTTTTTCAGCATCATTCACTATCTCAAATTTATATTTGGGAAGGATACTAAGATCTGCATCTGAGGCACCCTCCTGTATGATAAGTTAGAAATAAAAGGATCAATTAACATGCACAATAATTTCATTTAGCTTTAATTTGGATCGAAGTACCTATCCACTTAATGGTTAACTTTGGAGAAAATTCAGATTTAATTATTTTTTATATTCCTATATTTGTACATGATATGCCTCGTACATTTCTCGCCCATCACAACTTTTAGTTTTTATGAAATCACGAGAGAAACCATATGAACCAAATCTAACACATTATTCTCTCACACCTCAACTATATTTCTAAGTTCACCTCTTATTCAACAGATAAGGTCAAACATAATATGGAAATACTAATTATCAATTTTTGCATTTTCACTGACAAAATAACATAAAATTCCAACCGGAAATACAATTTGCAATCCATCAATTCATTTCTAATTAACTAAAATAAAAATGAACCGAACTAAATTTTAATTAAGAATAAAGTCGAACATGCAACTTCTTGTACCTGACCAGCCACAGCATAAAGGATAGCAATGATGCAGGGAAGGCAGCAGCAGAGAGCAATTCCAATCAAACATGCCAAAACAACACAAAAGATGGCAAAGAACACATCAAATGCCAGAAATACCACTGCCAACCTGCACAAATTTCACAATTAGAAAGCATTTGCGCTACTAAAGAAATATTCACAAAGAAACTCTGAACTACATGCAAATTTCACATAGAATCTATTTTCTTCTTTCGATCTTTTAATGAAAATACCACAAATCAGTATGGATAAACCCAGAAAAATTCAGTCTGCAATGATCTTCAAGACGAATACAATACCAGTATAAGCGGGGAGCATCGTGCAGAAGAGTATTGCCACCTGAAACTATCCAGTAAAACCCAAGTATCCACCAGATGAATGAGGCCATCGTATTCACAGATTCACAGCGTTTAGCGGCACTGTAAAAATGAATTATACTGTCAAAAGGCATGATTTTGATTTAGCCTTATTATGGATGGAAGGCAATGATTCTGATTTGTTTTATCAACTTCTTCCATGCAATAGTCATAGGACAGACAACTGAAAAAAAGTAATACCAGATCATACTGAGACAGTATAGGTGCATGGACTAGTAAACATAATAGTATGACTGAATTCAACAACAAAAATCTTTCAATCTACTCAGCCCTAATAGAAATAAATGCCACAAGGAATCATTTTCATTCCAATGCCCACAGAGAACTCAATTCTGGAAGTTTGTTCTAAACCAAGCCCAATAATAGATTCAAATATCTAAAAGTAAAAAATGAGACCGAATCCAGGAGGTCGATGCTATTACTTTGCTGGTCCAAAATTATAACTTAACAAGCCTACAATAGATTTATAATCCAGGTTTCTACCGTTACAGCTTGGAATATATTCGGCCATGTGGCTTTCAGATTAAAACATCCATTTAATGGACAGAACATATTTATTCTCTTGATTATCAGAAGGTGCAGAAATTGCTAGAACTGAATGTGGACAGTCATCTTTTAGTGATCACCCAACAATCACAGCTGCACATGAACTTGATTTACATCATGAAACAGGTAAGATCTCTTTCACAGAACAAGGCAGAATTACCTCTCTATCATGACAAATCACAATCTAGAACCTAGAGTGCAGGGTTCGTCATTACCTTAAAAGTAACTACTGATAACAAATGATCAGGGGAACCTATATGTTCTACTACATGAATTAGCCTTCAGTGACTTACGGATCTTTGAGCATCAACTTTATCCTTTGAAAACTTCCAAAATTTCACATACAAACTACCACTGAGGGGTAGTCACAGGTGTGCCATTATATTGGGTCTGGAAATAATCAAGGAGCATCTTGCCATATAGAAAACGTAAATAATGTAACTGTTTGACCTCTTAAAGTCTAAAAACACATAGAAGTATGCAGCAAGCCTTAATCTTGAATTACTCAGCCAATATAACATGAATTGAAAATTTGGAAATATCTATTTCTAATCAACAAAAAAAATTACTTTCCACATAGAAAACATGAGTAAGGAAACTCTTTAACCACTGAAGTCTAAAAAATATATGGTAGACTTCAGCAAGCCTTAATCTTGAATCACTCAGGTAATAGATCATGAATTGCGAATTTGCAATATCTTTTTCCAGTCAACTCAAAACAATTACATGCCACAAACAAAAAGCATAATCTATTCTCCTAAAGCTGGTATGTCTATGCAAGTTCACAACAAATCAAACTAGAAGTAGCTAAGCAAGAATGAAACCTCAAACCATTGATCACCAATAAATCACACAGAAACCTGCAAGATAAATGGAAACCTCGAGATCACCTTGACTGGGCCGAGATGGCCGATAGCCTATCAGACCTACCCACAGCATCCTCATCATCGCTGCTGTTGGCAAATGCATGATCTTGCTGCCGCTCCTCATCCAGGGTCCTGGCTGCCGTCCGACGACGGTACTCAAGCCACACAAGGACGACATGAACAAGGCACTGGAGAGCATACCCACAAATCCAGACCCTAATCGGGGTACTGGGCCGCTCATTGACTGTGCAGGACAGCATGACCACAGAGACTACCACAAAGGCGGCGTTCCACACCATGTCAAGGGCGACCACCGGCCAAGAGTAGCCCCAGTCCACCCGCCGCTGTTCCAGCTCTCGGGCGGCCGTCTCCCTCACGAATATCGATGGGCCGCGCTGACCCGTGGCCCGCCCGAGGAGTGCCGCCAGCGAGGCCGATTGGGTGGGAGTTCCCTGACGTGGGGCGAGAAGCGGGGCGTTGACATCGGAGGCCCCTTCCACCTCGGATCTCGCTGAGGCGGCGGTGGCGGAAGAGGAGTGCGTTGCGGATGAAGACATGGAACGATGCTAGATTGCGGGGGTTGGCGTAATTAGCTAATCCGGCTACTGCATAACTCGCGGGTTTGGATGGGGGGCTAAGGATATGGATTGATTGTGATGCGGTGATGGAAGAGGCAGGTAAAGGAGAGAGCTTTGGAGGTTCTGAACTAGCTTTGTCTTCTTTGTAGCTGCTTTTCACTATCTTCGTTATCTTTCGGTCTCATGGAAGGCAAGCAAGCGAGCAGCGGCTTCCCTTGTCTTGACGGAGATGAGGAGAGATTCCCGTCTGCGTTTCTTGTTGAACGGTAGGTACCAGATGTCCCTCTTACTAACAGACGCATAAAAGATGGTCAGACAAAGAAGAAGAAGAAGAGACACTACTGCGTATTATGGGTAAGATACTAAGGTTACTGCAATCTTATACGAGCCTAAGCTGTTCAACAATTAGGCTATAATACTACTTTTGGAATCAAATTTGATGAGAGAGTACTCAATTATATGCTTCATGATGGACTCAATATAAAAAGTACACCATCATTTTCCTTTAAAAATTGTTTCTTTATTCAGCAAACAATGAAATGGAGAAGGTTTAGTGCTCAATGAAGGAGGCTCCAAAACTATGGATGCCCAGTAAGTAATACGTGGTGCAACTTTTGATCGCAAAAGAAAGAGAAGTAGTGCAACTACCTGGATGTGGATACAACCACAAACACCATCTACCAGCAGACTGACTAATCATGTTCATCTCCATCACCTCGAGGAACGCTACTGCTCTTGCCAGAAAAAGGGAAACAGCACCTGAAAAGGGGCCATCGCCACTTGACAACACCCCACCCAAATCAATTTCCTAGTATACTTATTACATCACTTCGGTACCCAAATATAGCGGTCTTATATTGGCAGCAGCTAAAAATGAAAAATCAAGCATCCGAGTTCACATATTATCCTCCGAAGTAGTTGGAGACTGGAAAGATTTTCTTCCAAAGAAGTACCCATTCAACATTCTAAAGTATAGTATACGGCATAGTTCAAATGTTTTTTCCTCATGAAAAATAGCTTGAATAAACTCTCACAAGGCAAAGTGATAAGGAGAAAAAAAGTCATTTTGACCACCAGCTACTCAATTTGGTGGCAGATTGAAACACAACCACCGCTATATCTATAATAACCATGATGGTATGTTGTGGTTGGAGTTTGAGGTAGCTTTGTTTCCATCAACTGAATTATTAAAGTTTTATTTGATTTTGTAAACTTATTTGTAATGGATAATACAATAACGTGTGAGTTAGAACAATATTTTAAATCTCTATAATAGTCAAATATTCTTGATAAATTACATGAATACAATAAAATTGGTGGCCAATATAAGTAAATGGGTAAGGTTATAATAAATAATTAACTAATTCAGATAGTTTGAAAAATAATAAATTCAGATAATTCGAAAAATAATAAAAAAAGATACTAAATAATATTACGAGTGGTAAAATAGTTGATTAGACATATAAATATTTTAAAAGTGAATTTCTAAAATTTTATAGGAAGATTAATATGAGCCAGTAGAGTGAGAATAACAATATGATGGTGAACATTAAAAAAAATGAGAAATATCATGAATTTGGAGTTTATGTTGAAAAGTAGAGAAATTTTTTAACGCATCCGATTGAAGAGACATAATTTTGAGTATAAAAAATTTTTTAACACAAGGTAAAAATGCACGAAAAATAAAGCGAATATCAGTTTATTTTTTCATCTAAAAATTTAATATAATAATGATATATCCTATAATAGTTGATAGGAGGTGAATAAATTTAATGGAGAGTTGCAAATATGGTAAATGGAATAAAATGTTTATTGAGTAATTTTTCCCCACAAAACAAGATGTACAAAAAGAGAATTAAGACACATATTTTATTAATAATAGGAGAGATTGCATGTCCCAGCAGTTAGTGCCACAAGAATATAAGTTAGAGAATATAAGTTTTTAGCATAATCGATCGAAAGATATTAGAGGTCCTTAACAAGAAAATAATGGGGTGAAATTCAAAATAACAAGAGTTATCCTGAGTGAATTTAGATACAAAAATAAGATTAAAGGAAATGGATTGGACATAATAAACATGATTAAGAGAAAATCGACGAGTGGGTGTAACAAGAGTGGCAAAACTAGAGGATTTGATAAGCAGACTTGAGCCATCACTAATCAAAAGATGTTTGGGCATGTTTGGATCCTACTGCAAACTAAGATAGGGGAAATCAACAGTAACATGATTAGGGGCTCTAGAATCGATATACCAATTTAAATTATGACAATTGGAGTTAGCACCGTAGATAAGATAAGATTGTAGAGATTGAAAATGCTGCAACTACGGACAAGACGGAGCATAATGACCCGATTGGGGACATAGTTAGCACATGGGCACATGAGAGTGGCATGGTACATGACTTGTGGGATCGTTGGACAACTAAATGTTGAAATTTATGACTCTAAGAATAGTGTGAGGGTATAGAAGCTAATTTGTTGAGAATGATGACTACAATGAGGAAGTGTGTGACAATTTATTATGATTAGTAGGTAGAACATGATATGAAGGAACATTTTTGCAGAAGTTTGTTGTAATGAAAAAGGAGAAGAGGCACCTAAGAATCGAACAAGATGTGAATAAGAGTGCTTTGATACCATAAAAGAGTTAGAAAGAGTAAAACATGACATGAAATATTCTCAACTTTATATCTTACAACAATGGTAACATGTTGTTTAAATATAGTACAATGAACACTATATTAATAACTATTAAATGACTCTATATTATAGCTCTCCTAATGACTGTATTAATTTTTCATGTGTATTAACCAGTGGGCAATGGTTGGTAGTGGGTAGTGGTTTAGGTGGTCTATTAAAAGGAAAGTATCTAGAGATAGGTGTTAAGCTATCAACATACTTAAACATGTAAAACATTTATTTAATTTTCTAGTTTGATTAGCACACAATCAACCGCTCTTTTATCCTCAAAAGAGTTCACACGTTCGCAAAGCAGTACTCGACTGCTCCACTTGTGTACTGTAGTATCTTTACTGTCCACTCTTGTAGAAGTTCACAACTTCTACCAAAAAATCTACGTGGGCATCAATTGCCCGACCCCCAGATCCGAGTTCATATTTTGTGTCCGCAAATGTGGGACAAGATCTCTTCCCCTCCGACCTCGGTCTTAGTGCGCATAAAAGCTCGAGCTTCCCGATATACTGGATGACAAATCTTCCCTTATACTCCCTAGGTCGTTCAACAATGTTTAGAACCACCACTACTGTAAACTCCGCACATTTGAGTTAAGGAAAATCGGCAAATGAACCGGTTTACATTTGGAAATAAGCAATATAAAAATTTACAACTTTCAGTTGATCCAAAGGATTTATTAAAAATTGGAAAAAAATTTAAGACAAACTAGAAAATAAAACGAAATTGGTTCAGGTGAACTAGATTTCAAAAGAACTTTAAAGTTAAGCGTGCTTAACTGAGAGTAGTGTGAGGATGGGTGAACTCCTGGGAAGTATGTGGCAATATTAATACTAGTAATAAATCTCACCCATTTAATACACGGGTTTTACGACTATATGAATAGGTCATCCCCATTTCTTTCTCCTCACACCTAAACACTTCTCTCTCTACTGCTCCATTTCCCGGTAAAGCTCAAACCAGAGCTTCGACTTGAACAAAGGTCGGACTCTTTAGAACCGGGGAGAAGATAGCTATCTGATAGCAAACTCTAGTCAATTTGAAAATCGTTGAAGAAGCGCTGACATGATGGAATAGTGAAGCAACTCCGGCGGACCGAAGCTGCCCTATTTCGGCCAAGCTGAAATCGGCCATTTCAAGCCCTCCTCAGGCCAAACCAAGCCCTCCCAACACTTCCTCAGCCTTTCCACGGCCGAATTAGGACCGAAAGGTAAGCCAATTCGGCTCCCCTTCATAATTTTCGATCGGTGCTAGAGAGAGAGTCGACCAAATTTCAATGACAAAATTCTAATCCAATTCTGCATCAATTGATACAATACTTGATTTTAGGATGAACCTCAGGACGAGACCTATCTGCCCAGATCAAAAGCTCGGACTGTCGTGCCTTCACCGGTGAGTAATCGAAGCTTTCTCTCTCTATAGTCTATTTTCCGGCAAAGCTCCGTTTGAGCTCGTTCTGACGTTAAAATCTACGATTTAAAGTTTCTTAGAATCAAATGAACATACATGAACTCAATTTCAACTCCAATTTCAATAATTAGAAGTGTTTGATTGGTCAACTCCAATTCGGTAGTATTGAAGAGTTGAAATTGGGGGAAAATTTGGGGATTTTCGAAATTCAAAGGGGCCAAAATACAATTTTATGAAATTGAGGGTCAATTGGGCATGAAAATAATGTTGGAGGACCAATTGAGGAATTTTGGAAATTTTGGGGAAAAAACTTACCATTTTTGTGAAAGAAGGGCAAAATGGTAATTTTGGAAAAATTGGGGAACCAAATTGGAAATTTGGAAAATTAAACCACTTTTTGGTGAAATTGAATAAATTAAGGTCCCACGATAAATTTTAAAAGTTACGGGACTCAATTTGAGGAAAAACCGACATTAGGGACTTAAAGTTAAAGAGAAATAACTTTAGGGACCTAATTGCAAATAACTAAAAGTTTGAGTTTTCTCATTCATTAATGAATGAAGGCTGTTATGCCGAGTAATAATGAACAAGGTTGTTCATATCCTGTAGGAACATTAAATACCGGGAATGCTAGCAAGGACAAGCTCGCGTGAATACAAAGAACAAGTCTAGTGGAATTCACGGCATTAACGGGTGAGTGGGTTTACTAACATCATACCCGGTTGGGGATGATATGTGCCTTGATATAAAAACCCAATGTTTAGTGGTATTTTAATCATCACTACTTAGAGAAAGTGATGTGAAAGTTATGCAAAAAAAAAAACTACTTACGGGTTGTAAGTAGATCATACCCGGTTGGTATGATGAAACTTCCTCGAAGGAAGTTGAAAACCCTTTCATTGGTTATGAACGGAGATGTCCTTATACCGGTCGGTATGATGGACAGTAAAAACCTATTTTTGTCGGAAGTGCTCTCCCCTGACTGTGTGCCAATGCTTAAACAATTTGGGAGACCTTCTCGATGGGAGCTTGAATAGCTCTAATAGGTCGGGGGCCTCGATTTTGGAACTTGGGGGCTAAATGCTCGATTTTGAAAATCTCGTACAGTGGGCCCAAGGCTAGTTGGCACGAGCAGGAGCTCGTAAATGAACATGATATATGTGCCATAAAACTTAATAAGTGAATTGTTTGGCCATGGTACCAAGATAGGACTGACATGCTCAGTCAATTAGCGGCAGTGCGACATGACAGGTCGACGGACTAGTCAAGACAAACAGTTGCGGGTTGAGTTGAGAGTCGGGGCCGTTGGACTGGTGGCACCACAGATTACATGGAAATATAAGAAAACATTGTTTGTACATGCACTGTGAGTACGGGATCATCAAGACGCCCATGAGGGGTAGTGATGCGTCCTAAGGGCACTGGACGACCTGGTGGCTATAAGGGCAGTTCGTCGTTCCAGGTGTCTGTGCGAAATCTGGAGTAGCACGAAGCGCATGAGACCGGGGTGAGGACAAGATGAGGTCTCTGTCCTCATATGGACATGAAGAAGTGATTTCAAGATTGTGGGTAGGATGTCACGTACATCCACTCATTACTAGGGTAGAAGTGGTCGTACTTCTATCCGGGTGGCAGGAAAAGTTGCTCCGAAGCCACTAGCGGGTTCATTAGTGATACTGACTTGCGAATGTGTGTAACCTTCATGATGAAGGATGTGTGTTGGGTGATGATACACTGTGGTAACTAAGAAATAATGGAAAAAAATACAAATTTTTAAATGATGGGATTTTTGAAAACAAAGGAGTCTGGCACACTCCATATAAATATTTTTCTTAAAAGTCAAAAGCTTTTAAAAAATCCATTCACTGAGTAGTCGTACTCACCCCCTCCCTTATATCCCTTTCAGGAAATCGCGTAAAACCTCCCCTTAAAGATCGTCAACTAAGATGCATGTAAGATAGGTATGTAAAGTTTTAAATTTCATACAGTTTTGATTATGCTATTACAGGAAAAAGGTGCAAGTTAAAGGATGCCTTACTCTTTATGGTTTACGATAAAGGGAAACCTTTTAATAAACCGGGAGAGTGGCGGGTTGATCACGAGGATCCGACCAAACCGGGTCGGGGCGTGACAACTAGAGTGGTATCAGAGCCTGTTTCCTCGAATACATAATCAAGACTAATAGGATTTATTCTAAAATTTTTAGATGGCTCCCAGGAGAGGAACCAAGAAAACTAGGAATGGCTCTACTCAACACCTTATCTTCGTAAGAAGACAACCCTAGAAGCTTCCCAAATGCCTAAAGCATGGCAGGAATCTCAAAAGAGCAAATGAGAAAGTATCCTAGAGAATGGTGACAGGACCTATTGAGGTGAAACTCTAAGTATAAAGGAAGCCAAGCGTGAAGCCATACAATGGGGCATATAACCTTACATAGGAGGATGCTATTCAAGAATCTCGTAGCTCCCTAGTTATTTGGTGACCATTTTCTGTAATAGGGCTAAAATCCCCAACATACTGTACTATTCTATTAATGAAGTACTCCAAATTCCTAAAAACCCTGTCCCTCAAATGATGTGATCTTCAAGGAAGACTTCAAAAAAAAAAAAAACTCTCACTGTATCTAGACTTAAGGATGAAGAAGTACTAAAACTAACAATTTCCAAGAAAACGCCAGGAGGAACCACTTATGTTCAGGTAATTACAAGCATGAATGATAGGGACACTGCGTGGAGAAGTGCCCAACCCTACAAAAGACAGGAATCACGTTAACCTAGAGGGGAATAGGACACGAAGTGAAAAACTGTCCCACATCGCCAAGAGTCAGGACAATATTTTCCAAGAATAAACACTCCGCACTATAGGAAATCCGAAAGGATACCATCCCAAGAAACATGACTCCATTTGCAACCACAAATAAGAGGAAACTCTTCAAAATCTTAGCAAAGTGGTAAGAAGGAAAAAGGGGTAAAGGTAGGACCTCAATAAAACCACAAACGGAACAAAGGATAGCTGAAGAGAATTCCCCCTTTAAGAAGAAAATCCAAACCATTTAGGAGCAAAGAAAGGAGTGCATCCACAAGAGAAGACAAGACGAACATTTGATGACAAACGGGACATATTGGGATTACAGGAATAAATCACCTTGGAAAAAGCAACTATTTCAAATAGGAAGTTTGGACCAACAAGACAAGAGAAAGCAAGTCGTTACAACAAGATAGTCAGAGGGAACAAATGACACCCTAAGGAAGATCGGGAAGTAGAAGGGACTACACCCTAAAATGGTTAGTGAGATGGATGTTAAGGACAGGAGGACTCGAGAAACAGCTGCTAAGAAACTTAGACCAAACAAATGGTGGAGGCAAAGCAATTAACGAACAAATACTTGGGAAAGCCATAATGTAAGTTCCGACAAAGAAGAGAGAGGCAGAAAGGTCAAATACTCAGGAAAAGAAGGATACAAGAAATCCTTAAAAGGACCAAGGGCCAATTAACGACTAAACTCAAGCCAAGAAAGGAATAGGCAAGCCTCTCCCACAATGATCCTAAAACAAGGAAGATTTGTACGCTCCCTAAAGAAATAGACAGGTACTGGGTACGAATAAGGATGCAAATATAGCATAAAAGATGTGCATAAAAGATTTGAGGAGTAATGGTAAATAAGAGAAGACAACATCAAGGGATGTCATTTAAGGGTAGAAATCCCCTAGAGCAAATGTAAGAAAAGAATGTCAGGGGAAAGACAAAGAATCCTACCAAGGAAGGAAGCCCCGGAAAGACATGTGTATCCCAATTAAGAGGAAATAGAACCAACCCTTATTTAGGAAATGTTTTCCAAGAAAAGAAGTATTGTAATGGTCCATTATGACCTGTTTGGAGAGAATAGGAGAACCATGTAGAAAGAGGAAAACTAGTAACGGCGGACAGCCAAAGATAATGAACAAAACTGGATGGAGTGAACCTTCCCAAGCAAAGTAATCGACACATAGATCAAAAGCAATTATTGTAGAATGAAGAATCATGAAATGATTTATGAGCAAGTAAAAGAGGATTAAGGAAAAAGGAAGTCATTGAATAAGGAATGTCACTAAAGAAGAGAAAGGACATAAGAAGGGAAAAAAAATCCTCGTATGTCAATAATCATCAGGAAACCCAACGATTGGAATTGAAAGGACCCAATAAAAACGTTTGGAAAGGATGAGTAGGTAAGAGAAATCCATGCGGTTATGTGAGACATAACTTCAAAGGCATGATGGATAAGAGGATAACGGTAAAAAGGATAGTTGAGGAATGCCATCAAAAGAAAATAGGGATGAAGTTATATGACCCTTAAAAGGTAAAAAAAAAAAAAAAGCTAAGAAAGACCCTCAAGGAGATGTTCTAGAAATCTAATGGACAAATACAGGTCCTAGAAAATGCCATGCTGTAAGGGGTATGTAAGCCCAACAATCTCGAGGAGAATATGACTCAAAGTAAGGAAGAGTCGGCTAATAAGCATGACAAGGTCGAATATAAAAATTTGGACTGAAGTTATAATAGACAACAAATGGAGGAAGGGTCAAAATGAGATGAAAAAGTGAGAATAAAGAAAACTGTGGCAACCAGTACGTAACGCTCGAAAGAACATTGAGCTAAAGGTTTCAACGACCAAGGGGTTAACTAGACATGAGAATGGTTAGGTATCTTGGAATTTCCAATCTTGAGTACAGAACCTCAAAGGGAAGAATGTGCTGTAAGCAAAGAAAGATATAAATCTAAGAATATACCCTGAAGTAAGGTATGTCTCGTTATGATAAACTCCATGGAGGGAGTAAATAATATAAAGGAAAAGAAATTTCTTAAGTGAAGAATGTAAAAAGGACTAATTAAAAGATCAAGAGAAGACTTTGCATGTTAAGCAAACACCAAAGGGGCATCAAAGGAAATGATTGCTCATGCAAGGATGTTAACTAAGTTTTGGGGACAAAACTCCTAAAAGGAGGGGAGAGTTGTAAACCCCGCACATTTGAGTCAAGGAAAACTGGGAAAAGAACCGATCAAACCGAATAAGAAAAACCAAAACGGTTTACATTTGGGAATAAGCAATATGAAAATTTACAACTTTCGGTTGATCCAAAGGATTTATTCAACATTGGAAAAGAAATTTAAGACAAACTAGAAAACAAAAACTAAATTGGTTTAAGTGAACTAGATTCTATAAAAACTTCAAAGTTAAGCGTACTTACCTGAAAGTAGTGTGAGGATGGTGACCTCCTAGGAAGTGTGATTTTTTGTAACCCGAAATTTTGGTCAAAAATTTTTATGCGAACGTACGACTTATTATAAATAGCCATCAATTAATATATATTTAATTATTGAAATTAATACCAATAATTTAATACCTAAATTAAATTATTGGAATTAATACAAATAATTTATTACCGAAATTAAATTATTGTAATTAATACTGAAATTAAATTATTGGAATTAATATCAATAATTTATGGCAATATTAATACTAGTAATAAATCTCGCCTATTTAATACACGGGTTTTACGATTATATAAAGAGGTAATCCCCATTTCATTCTCCTCACACCTAAACACTTCTCTCTCTCTCTCTACTGCTCCATTTCCCAGTAAAGCTCGAACCAGAGCTTCGACTTGAAAAAAAGTCGGGCTCTTTAGAACCGGGGAGAAGACGCTATCTGATAGCAAACTATAGTCAATCCGAGAATTGTTGGAGAAGCGCCGACATGATGGAATAGTGAAGCAACTCCAGTGGACCGAAGCTGCCCTATTTCGACCAAGCTGGAATTGGCCATTTCAAGCCCTCCTCAGGCCAAACCAAGCCCTCCCAACAGTTCCTCAACCTTTCCACGGCCGAATTAGGACCGAAAGGTAAGCCAATTCGACTACCCTTTATAATTTTCGATCGGTGCTAGAGAGAGAATCGACCGAATTTCAATGACGAAATTCTAATCCAATTTCGCATCAATTGATACAATACTTGATTTTAGGATGAACCTCAGGACGAGACCTATCTTCCTAGATCGAAAGCTCGAACTGTCGTGCCTTCACCGGTGAGTAATCGAAGCTTTCTCTCTCTACAGTCTGTTTTTCGAAAAAGCTCCGTTTGAGCTCGTTCCGATGTTAAAATCTGCGATTCAAAGTTTCTATGAACATATAGGAACTCAATTTCAACTCCAATTTCAATAATTAGAAGTGTTTGATCGGTTAATTTGATGAAATCAAATTCGGGAGTGTTGAAGAGTTGAAATTGGGGGAAAATTTGGGGATTTGCGAAATTCAAAGGGGCCAAAATACAATTTTATGAAATTGAGGGTCAATTGGGCATGAAAATAATGTTGGAGGACCAATTGAGGAATTTTGGAAAAATTGGGGAACCAAATTAGAAATTTGAAAAATTTAACCCCTTTTTGGTGCAATTGAATAAATTGAGGTCCCACGATAAATTTTAAAAGTTACGGGACTCAATTTGAGGAAAAACTGACATTAGGGACTTAAAGTTAAAGAGAAATAACTTTAGGGACCTAATTGCAAATAACTAAAAGTTTAGGTTTTCTCATTCATTAATGAATGAAGGCTGTTATGCCGAGTAATAATGAACAAGGTTGTTCATATCGTGTAGGAACATTAAATACCGGGAATGCTAGCAAGGACAAGCTCGCGTGAATACAAAGAACAAGTCAGTGGACATACTAACCTACGAATGTTTGTTTAACCTTCATGATGAAGGATGTGTGTTGGGTGATGATACACCGTGATTAAATAAGGAAATGGTGATAAAACCCGAGATTTCAAATGAAAAAGTTTTGAAAGAAAGGAGTCTGGCACACTCCAAAAATCTATCTTTTTCCTAAAGTTAAAATTTTTTTGAAAACCTATTCACTGAGTAGTCGTACTCACCCACTCCCTGATATCCCTTTTAGGAAATTTCGGAAAGCCTACCCTTAAAGACCATCAACTACGACGCTTGTGAGATAGGTATGATAAATTTAAATTATTATACAGTTTTGATTTATGTTATTCTAGGAAAATGTGCAGGTTAAAGGAAGCCTTACTCTTTACGATTTATAATAAGGGGAAACCCTTTAATAAACCGGGAAAGTGGCAGGTTGATCACGGAGATCCGACCAAACCGGGTTGGGGCATGACGACTAGAGTGGTATCAGAGCCAGGTACCTCGAATACATAATCAAGACTAGAAAATATAGTAACTAATATGATTTATCCTAAAATTTTCAGATGGCTCCTAGGAGAGAAACTAAGAAAACTAGAAATGGCTCTACTCAACACCCTATCTTCGTAGAAAGACAACCCTAGAAGCTTTCCAAAAGACCAAATGTGGAAGTATCCTGGAGAATGGTGCTAGGACCTATCGATGACACAACTCTAAGTATAAAGGAAGCCAAGCATGAAGCCATATAACCTTACATAGAAGGGTGCTTATCAAGAATCTCGTAGCTCCCTAGTTATTTTATGACCATTTTCTGTAATAGGGCTAAAACACCCAACATATAGTACTACTCTATTAATGAAGTACTCCAAATTCCTAAAAAACTTGTCTCCCAAAAGGATGTAATCTTGTTAGGAAGATGGCCCAAGAGAAATAACCAAACAAAACTGCGATTCCCTAGACACCACGGATATCAAGGATAAAGGAAATAAATCAAGGAGATTATTATGCAAAGAAGGCATGACAAGAAAACCGTTATGGTAAGGAGTGTAGGAGAATTTTGGAGTAACTAAGCGAGGAACAACCTATTATAAAGTACAAAGGAAATAAGACATGAAATGAAAGACTATCTCACACCACTAGGATTTAGAACAATACTTTCCAAGAATAAACACCCCACAACTATAGGAAATCTGAAAGGATACCATCCCAAGGAACACAACTCCCGCTTGTAATTTCAACCACAAACAAGAAGAAACTTTTCGAGATCACAACAAAGTGGCAGGAAGGAAAAGGGGCTGAAGGAAGGACCTCAATAAAACCATAAACAGAACAAAAGGTAGCTAAAGAGAACTTTCCCTTAAAGAAGAAATTTTCAATAATTTAGGAGAAAAAGAGGGAGTGCATCCACAAGAGAAGATAAGCCAAGCGTTTGATGACAAATGGGATGTCTTGGGATTTCAAGTACGACTTCCTTTGGAAAAAGTAAAGAAGTCAAATTGGAGATTTGAAGCAACATAGCAGAAGTAAGCAAACCGTGACAACAAAATAGTCAAAGAAAATAAATGACAGCCTAAGGAAGATTGGAAGGTAGAAAGGAATACACCCTAAGAAGGTCAGTGAGATGGACGTTAAGGACATGAGTACTCAAGAAACAACTACCCGAAGAAACTTAGACCAAAGGAATGGTGGAGGTGAGGCAGTTGACGAACTAACACACGGAAAAACCATAATTTGAGTTCCAACAAAGAAGAGAGGGGCGGAAAGGCCAAATACTCAAGAAAAGAAGGATGAAAGAAATCCTTAAAAGGACCAAAGACAAATTAACGACTAAACTTAAGCCAAGAAGGGAATAGGCAAGCCTCTCACATAATGGTCAAGAAATCTTGAAACGAGAAAAATTTGTATGCTCCCTAAAGAAATAGGCAGGTATTGGGTACGAATGAAGATGCTGATAGAGTATGAAGGATGTGCCTGCAAGATTTGAGGAGTAAAGGTAAATAGGAGAAGACGACATCAAGGGATGTCATTTAAGGGTAGAAATCCCCTAGAGCAAATGTAAAAAAAAAATGTCTGGAGAAAGGGAAAGAATCCTACCAAGGAAGGAAGCCCCGGAAAGACATGTGTATCCCAATTAAGAGAAAATGGAACCAACCGAAATAGAAAGAGCGATAAGCTCACAAATGAAATGTTGGTTGAGATGGAAAGATCGAGTACCAAGGAAAAGTACTCGTGAGGTCCTAAAAAGTAAATTAAACCAAAGGAATTATTGATGGGCGGATGGAAATAATGTGGAGTGCAAGGAACCAACCCTTAATTGAGAAATGTTTCAAAAGAAGGAAGTATCGTGATGGCCCAGTGTGACCTGCTTGAAGAGAGTAGGAGAACCAAACAAAAAATTTCAGGAGAACCAAGTGGAAAGAAGAAATGAGTAACAACGGGACGACCAAATAGAATAAACAAACCCCTAAGAAAGGTTGAGATGTAGTAATGACTACACTCTATGAAGGACAAAGGATGGGCAGGAAGGACGAGTGATACAGCTGCCCTGATGATTGGATCAGAAAAATGGAGAGAAGAAGATAGTTGAAGAATTGGTCTTTGAGAGAACCCTGGATTTAAACCACGACAAAGAATGGAGAAGTGAAAAGACCAAAATATTGGAAAAACAAAGGAAAATCCTTAAAGAAATCAATGGCCAAAACCGAATTTATAGTTTAGTATTAAGACGGTTAAGCGAGCCTCACAAAGGACGAACAAGAGATTTTGGAACAAGTAGGATGTGAACCCTCCTTAAAAGGAAATAAGTTAAAAGGGTTAGCATCAAAAGATGTTATGACAAGTATAAATGAGTGGACAACCCATACTAAGGTAATAAAGGAAAGAATATTTGAGAAAAGTTGGGAAAGTAAGTCCTCCAAATAAGATGTGGCGAAGGAGGAATAACCACAATTGGTAGGACGGATCATAGTCTACACGTGCATATGAAGCCTAAAGAGTGGACGACTGAGCATAGTGTGGAATGCACGGAATAAAGCCAATAATCAGAAGTATCCCATGTAAGAAATAAGGGATAAAATAAAAGTTGTGATGGAGAAGGATCCAAAGCAAACAGATGCCCTAACATATATAGGGGTGCGAAGAAAGGGAGAAAAAAACCTTAAAGGAATAGTAAGAAGGTCAAGCATGTAGCTCCTAGAATGAAAGTCTCTACCTTGAGGGAAATAGTGGAGAATGAAACCGTAAAAAGAGAACTACTCGAACAAAACAATAGATAAATAGACCAAAAGGGGTCAAATGGGAATAATGAGCTACGAACAAGTAAGAGTGGATTAAGGCCAAGGAAAATCCTCGAGTAAAGGATGTCATTAGAAACGAGGATGGACCTAAGAAAAGATGAACCCCGGCTTGTCAGTAAATTATTGGAAAATCCAATCAATTAGAACCAGAAAGACTCCATATGGAAGTTGAGAAAGGACGAGTGAGTAAGGAAAAACCGACACAGTTGTGTAAGTTGAGTTAATAACAGTGGAGGTAGTCGAGGAATACTACCAGAAGAAAAGAGGGATGAAATTATACAATTCCTAAGAGGTTGAAAAATTAGGAATAACCCTGAAGGAGGTGTTTTGGAGATCTAATGAACATAGAGACAAACGTCATGTTGTAAGGGACAGAAAAACCCAATAATCACGAGGAAAACATGACTCAAAATAAGGAAGAGTCAGTTAATAAGCATGACAAAGTCAAACATAAAATTTGGACCGATTTGTAAGGAGCAATGGATGAAGGGAGAGTCGAAATGAGACGAAAAGGTGATAAGGAAATCCATGAAAATAAGTACGTAATGCTCTAAAGGAAGTCAAGCTAAGGGTTTCAACGACTAAGTGGTTAACTAGACACGAAAATGATTAATTACCTTGGAATTTCCAATCTTGAGTACAAAATCTCAAAGGAAATAATGTTGCTCTAAGCAAAGAAATAGATAAATCTAAGAATATACCCTAAAGTAAGGTATGTATAGTTATGATAAACTCCATGGAGGGGGTAAATAATATAAAGGAAAAGAAATTCCTTAAGTGAAGGATGTAAAAAGGGCTAATTGAAAGAATAAGAGAAGAGTTGCATGTTAAGCGAACACCAAAGGGATATCAAAGGAGATGATTCCTCATGCAAGTTGATAATTAAGTTTTGGGGACAAAAATCCTAAAAGGAGGGGAGAGTTGTAAACCCCGCCCTTTTTAGTTAAGGAAAACTGGGAAAAGAACCGGTCAAACCGAGTAAGAAAATCGAACCAATTCACGTACCCGATCAATTGGGAACAGACAATTTGGAAATTTACAACTCCCGGGTGATCCAAAGGGTTCATAAAACCTTGGAAAAGAACTTTAGGACAAATTGGAAGAGAAAAATCATACTGGTTTAGACGAACCGGATCCAACCGGATAAAACCAATTTATGAACTGAGTTGATTTGTGAACCGGAACCGATAGAGAACGGGTAAACCAAGAAATTTATGGATCCCTTGTGATCCAAAGAGACTTATAAGCCTTGGGAAGGAACATTAGAACAAAGTGGGAGAGAAAAACCAGATCAGTTTGGGTGAACCGGACCCGAACCGGATTGAACCGGTTTAAGAACCGAGTCAATTTGTGAATCGGAATCGATGAAAAGATGGTAAACTGAGAATTTTATGGGTTCTTAGTGACCTAAAGAGTTAGAAAAGTAATGGAAATGAACTTGTTAAGGAATTGTGGATTAAAACCAAACCGGTTCAGATCGGTTTGAACCACTATTGAAGCAGATGCTAAATTTATTTTTATAGGTGGCTTAAATAATTCAAATTCAAGATTTGAGACTACCATTGAATAGAAAATGAATTTAGAAATTTTTAGATTTGAAAAACTCGGTTAATAGTGATATAAACCTAATAAGTAAATCTTAAGTTTATGTCATTAATCACTTATTTATATTAATTTTGATATAATTTTATAAATTAATAAATAATAGAATTTGTCACTATTAATTATTTTACTTTTATTTTTATATTCAAATAAATAAATAAAAAAAATGTGTACGTAAAGATTTCAATATAATGTAAAAACTTTTAAATATATTTACTTAAAGACTCCACTATATTAATTTTAATTTAATTTTAAAAAATAATAATACATTTAAAACAATTGATTTGGTATAAAAAATATAAAAAAAATCTTAGAGTTGAAGTTTAGATCCATTAATGGTTTTTTTAAAATTTTTTTAAATTTCAAGTGTTTCTATTTATCCACTTAATCATATTAATTTAAATTCAATTTAAAAAAGTAATAATATATTCAAAATAAAAAATTATATATTTTAATAATTTTTTATTCAAAAAAATAAAAAAAAATGTACAAATTTTAAATGTGTCATTAATCAACTTGATTTGATGTCAAGTGTAATAATATATTAAAAACAATTTAAACTTGATACAGAGTAATAATAAATATGTGCTTAATTTGAACTTTTACTTTTATACAATTTTAAAAAATAATAATATATTTAAAACAAACAAATTAATTTTAGAAAAAAAATCTTTAATAGAACTATCGGATATATTAATGATTTTTTATACTAATACAATTATTTTGAATATATTATTACTATGTATAATTGTATCAAAATTAATATAGTTAAATAACATATATTCAAAATTTGTACTGAGATTTTAATTTTTGTATATGCATTTTTTATTTATTCGAATTAAAAAAAATAAAAATATATATAAGGTAAATAAATTATATTATTTATTACTAAAAAATTGTATAAAAAGGATTAATAACATAAATTTGAGTTTTTAATTTAATTGAGATCAATTTTGTTATTTATTAATATGTAAAATTATATAAAATATCTTTATTTTAAAACATACGTTCAACTTGGGCGTGTCCACACCGGGTGTAAGGTCTGAATATCGGTTTCAATAATTTTTTCATTTTATATTTTTATAAAAATTAGCATGTCAACACACAAAATATGATAAAATTTTCCATATAAATTCTTGATTAATGAAAAATTAACGAAAATTAATATTAATATCAGATAGTTCTTTTTTTTCACAAAACACCAAATAGTTTATTTATATTAAGTTGACATTGAAATAATAAATTTGAAATATCGATATCAAATGGCTGCATATGGTAAATGTCAGTGGAGCTGGCTCGGTTGCTTGGCATCGGCTGTGTTTATTGACATTCCCCATTTATGATAATAAAAGCATGGGATCGGATCATTCTCATTCTCGCAGTTCGGATCCTTCAACGGACGCGCCGGCATAGCGTCACGCCGTCTCCGATCGAGACCTGAGAGATCTCGACGCGCTGGTCGGAGGCGAGGAACCTGTTGAGTTCGATCAAAGCAGCCCTGCTCTTGATGAAGTACTCTGAGGCCTCTTGCTTCGTCCTGGACCGCAACAAGTCCCGGACCGAGCCTTCATCGACCGCCACCGTTGCGTACCAGAGGGTGTTGTCGTAAGCCACGACCCCTCCGACCCGCAGAAGCTTTAAGATGCGCTCGTGGTAGGTCAGGTAGCTGGGCTTGTCCGCGTCCACGAACACGAAGTCAAACACTCCCTCATTTTCTCCCTGTCATGTGTTAGGTCGCCAATAAGTTGCCTTGGATTTATCGTTAGTTAGCCCATTAGAAAATGAATTAGCTCACATCTCGGAGTAGCTCATCTAGACCGGAGATGGCGTCCGACTGAACGAAGTTGATCTTCCCGGCGACACCGGCCTTCTCCATGAAGGGCAGCCCGACCTCGTAGGCCTCTCGGTCTAAATCAATGGCTGTTATCTGCACGACAGAGAAGACGTTGTTCACGCCAGGTCAATTAATTCACCCACAGTCCGTCCAATCTCTATAGAGCACAGCACACAAACCAGGGATATCACGAGCAGATAAAAACACACCTGGCCATCGTCGGGCGTAGCAAGGGCGGTGGAGAGGAGAGAGTAGCCCGTAAAAACGCCAATCTCGAGCGTCCTCTTAGCGTTCATCAGTTTCACCACCATCGCCAAGAACATCCCTTCATCGACCGGGACACTGAATTCCCTTCTGCAACCCATAAAATAACGATCCATCCTCGAACCATTTTATGAGCATGTAAGAAAGCACGAAAAAGGGCACATCTTGTATTGGATTCGAGTTGCGATCGAAACTTACTTGTCGCTGTACTTATCGAAAGTGGCCTCCCTGAGTTCCTTGAGCTGCTTGTGTTCATTGGGATATACACTCGTATCGAATATATACTGTTAGATACAACATCGTAAAATTGATTGAATTACTGCATCCATACCAGTCAACTAAAAAACTCGAACAACGTAGAGATTTTAAGCATACCTGCTGGAGATTTGTGCCGAAAAGGAGAGTCTTGGATACGGTGTCTGCCATCTTCTTAATCTGTTGCCTTGGTCGCAGATGCTCCAGATATGTCTTAGAGGATTCTGATGAACCTCAAATCATAATCCTCATGCTTTATAGGAGAAAGAAACAACATTGATGCACGCCACATATATTGTTGAACGGTTTCGATTTAAATTCAAACCCAACTCTTTCCATTTACATTAAATTATGCGTCATGAACATTATTAATAAAGACATTGATGATTGTGCAAAAAAAATAAATAAATAAAGACATCGATGAACCTCAAATCATAAAATGTTATATTAAACCCTTCAAATGATATAATTTATCACAAATATGTCATAAAATAGTAAATTTTGTTGAAATTTAAGAATTTAAATATAAAATAAAATGTATAATCCTAATAATTATTCGTAATTTAAATTAAATAAAATATTTATATATAGATTATGATGGTATAACAATTTATAATTTAAATTTAAAATTTTAGTGATATTAAAATTATATAAATATAGTTAATAAAATATTAATTTGTTTAACATATTTAATCTATTATTTTAAATTAAATAAACAAATAATTATATATAAATTTTAGTAATAATTTTATTAAGGAAAAATATATTTATTTTATATTTTTAATATATAATTTAAATAAAATATTACAATTTTTAATATAATTTGTATTAATAGTCAGAATTATTGGATTATTAGTAAAAATAAATTAAAAAATTATAATATATATTTTATGTTATAATGATTATTATATTATATTTGAAGTAGAACTCATGTTAAATTCTACACAAAAATATTTTTTGTTTTATAATTATTTATTTTACTTAAAATTTAAATTATCACTTGACAAGTTAATTTAATTTTTCATATAATATTATTTTTAAAGTAATATACTACAAATGAAAATAAATAAGTAATAGGAGTTTTTGAATTTTTTTTGTTCTTGTTTGTTTGGGTCTAGATTTTATATTTGAGGTATTATTACATCATAGAAGATGAACTAGTGCAAGGAAAAACTAGAGAGTGACGTCACTACTATATAAAAATCATCAAATGAGAAAATTATTGCATAAATAAGGTTTTGAAAGATTTAGATTAAGTTTAGGCACGTGTACTAAAAACATTCAGGGTAGGAGAGGTATATTAGCACATGTACTAACACAAAGCTTAATAGGACATGATCAAATAAACATGATTAAGCTTAAGATGTTAAGATAAGATCTTATAATGTTTATATATAAAACTAATCATTTATAAATATTATAATGTTTTCAAATTTATAATTTCATAATAATTATATATTTTATAAAATGTAAATTCTCATAATTAATTAATTACAAAATTTTTGGTATAAAAAATTGTGTACAGAATTATTACGTTATTGATCAAAATAAAGTTATCATTTAGCTAAAAAATTTAAGTTGGAATATTGTTATTTAATTGCTTATTAGTGAGTATTTTTTTGTTCAACTGTTATGCACTAAAATTCATTGATAAATAATCCTCAATAATAATCTTTGGTATAAATTTAATTAAAATATTGATAATATTATAAGAGAAAAATATTATGAATTGATATTAAATTGAACTTATAAGAATATTTCTTATTTTAGTCAAAATAATATTTTACTCGACAACTCTAAATACCCATTTTTTACAAGCGTTCATTAGTTAGTTGGTGAGGGGAATTTCCAATCTCATCTTTGGACGAGGTGTAAGATAGGCGTAGTGATCGGCTGAGATGCTATATGCAAATTTCACCAGCCTTATAAGAGAGTTCATGAGTATCTAAAAACCTCATTAATTTGCCCACGATCTTGGGGGAAGTGCGTGTGGTCCCCATAAGGCCTATTGGAGGGAGAGAGGGAGCCCCAATTATTTGTAGTTTTCCCTAGTAGAATAATTAAAAGTAGTTCAATTATGTGAGCCAGCTTTCTTTCCCACTTGCAGTGGATGATAAGATATCATCCACATAAAATGGCTTTGGAAAAGCTATGCACACAAGGTGGGTACATGGCTAACACACGCCCACATATGATGATGATGATGCGTATCTTCTTGCTCCATATCACATCCCTGTGAATATCCATAACTGTGATCCTTCTTCACCTATGAATCCAAAGGTGGAATTCAATTACATTATGGTCGAAAAATGGTACATGGTTGGACGGAGTCCATAAAAAACGACAAGAACCCTAAAGCAAATGCAGCCAGCTTTTTTGGGTGTGGAAAAGTAAAGTGCTTTCGATTCAA
This sequence comes from Trapa incisa, assembly GCA_030064435.1. Classification (NCBI taxonomy): domain Eukaryota; kingdom Viridiplantae; phylum Streptophyta; class Magnoliopsida; order Myrtales; family Lythraceae; genus Trapa; species Trapa incisa. Next base: position 1,907,681 of record CM057770.1, on the reverse strand, counting down.
AGACCCCTTCCTTTCACACCCTTCTTTTAGTTGAATCCCTGGAAAACTCCCACCCTTTATTGCTAATTAATATGCAAGAAGACATGGACATTAATGATTTCTCCTACCATGTAAATAGCTGCTTAGTTTGAACTCCAATGCTTTCTTTCCTCCTTCCAAAGTATCTTGCCTATCATGAACCTTGGATTGGATAGTTACCTGATAGAATTTGTTTTATTTGAAGAGTGCCCATGAACATTTTTGTGTTGCTTATTCAACTCTTCATATATGTGTATATGCAGTGCATGGTATTCTTATTGGGGTCTCGGCCTTTAAATAAGTCTAACCATTGGACACATCCTTGCATGTGTTAGCTTTGAACTCTAACTTAGAGCTTTTGTCTCTTCCACTTATCGAATAAGAGAGGAGAAACTGTCTATATACGGAGGGTTGAGACGATGTCAGAGGTCCATGGCTACACTGATGTGGAGAAGCAGAGGGTGCTGCTCAACGACCACCAGGAGAGGCACTTCATGTCGAGCGATGTTGTCCGAGACGTCATCATCGGCGTCTCCGACGGCCTCACCGTCCCCTTCGCCCTTGCCGCTGGCTTGTCCGGTGCGGACGTGCCTTCGTCCATCATCCTGGTGGCCGGGATAGCCGAGGTTGCAGCTGGTTCGATCTCCATGGGTCTTGGCGGGTACCAACTCTTCGAGTCACTAAAAATCTCTTTTAAAGAGCTCTTTACAAACCATTCCCTTTGATCATCATTCTTCGTACACGTACACGATGGTCAGATACAGATATCAAGACTCTTATGATCAGTTGGGGTCCATGCAGGTATCTTGCAGCCAAGAGCGAAGCTGACCACTACGAAAGGGAGCTGAAACGAGAGCAGCAGGAGATCATCACCGTCCCCGACATAGGTAAAGCTACAAACATTCGTAGAAATCTCATCTATTAGTAGACACTAAAGGAGTTTGATTGAGCCAACCGGATAAAGTAACTCTTCCGCTTAGAGATAGATGTTGGATTAATTGAAGCTGAGGTGGATGGATGGTGTTCAATTGCAGAGGCAGCTGAGGTGGCGGACATACTGGCGCAGTACGGTGCAGAGCCGCACGAGTATGGTCCCGTCGTCAGTGCTCTGCAGAGGAACCCTCGGGCTTGGGTGGACTTTATGATGAAGTACAAGAGAAAGCACTTCACTTCACTTCACCCTTTTTTTCTTTCCTTCTATTTACTATCTTATACTGCAACCGTTGTGTGGCCCTCAGCGTCGGATGGTTCGTGATCGCAGGTTCGAGCTTGGCCTTGAGAAACCCGATCCGAAGAGGGCACTGTGGAGCGCGCTTACGATCGCCCTCTCGTACATTGTCGGAGGGATGGTGCCACTTGTGCCCTACATGGCCATTCCCATGGCCAGCCACGCTGTCGGCGCTTCCGTTGCCCTAACGCTGGTGGCTCTGCTGGTATTCGGGTTCGTGAAGGGCCACTACACTGGCAACCAGCCCTTCAAGAGCGCCCTCCAGACCGCCCTGATCGGTGCCGTCGCCTCCGCCGCCGCTTACTCCATCGCCAAAGTCGTTAAGCCCTGACTCCGGGATAATCATACCGATATTATATATATTTTTTGGATTTTCTCTGTTTTTGCCAGTTTCATCTCCCTTTTTTTCCAGTTGAATTTGCTATCCATCTGCATCTCACCATGCGTGCCAAATAAAAATCACAACTTTCCTAGATATCTGAACGCTCGCTCACGACATGGGCACACCTCCATCCACGCTAAGAATTTCTTAGCTCATAAGCCATAATCAATGACAATAATGAGCTTTCAAGTGATGATCCTAAGCCACGCTAAGAATCTCAATCAATATTTGAAACATTTCCACAATTTTTTTTAGTTTTGTAACCGCATAATCAATGACAATAATGAGCTCTAACCCACAATTTAATGTAAATCGAAACCGTTCAACAATTTATATAGTGTTCATCAATGTTGTTTTTTTTTCTCCTATAAAGCATGAGGATTATGATTTGAGGTTCATCATAATCCTCTAAGACATATCTGGAGCATCTGCCACCAGGGCAACAGATTAAGAAGATGGCAGACACCGTATCCAAGACTCTCCTTTTCAGCACAGATCTCCAGCAGGTATGCTTAAAATCCCTATGTTGTTCGAGTTTTTAAGTTGACTGTTATCGATGGAGTCATTCACTCAATTTTACGATGCTGTATCCAACAGTATATATTCGATACGAGTGTATATCCCAAAGAACACAAGCAGCTGAAGGAACTCAGGGAGGCCACTTTCGATAAGTACAGCGACAAGTAAGTTCCGATCGTAACTCGAATCCAATACAAGATGTGCCCTTTTTCGTGCTTTTTTACATGCTTGTAAAATGGTTCGAGGATGGATCGTTATTTTATGGGTTGCAGAAGGGAATTCAGTGTCCCGGTCGATGAAGGGATGTTCTTGGCGATGGTGGTGAAACTGATGGTCGCTAAGAGGACGCTCGAGATTGGCGTTTTTACGGGCTACTCTCTCCTCTCCACCGCCCTTGCTATGCCCGACGATGGCCAGGTGTGTTTTTATCTGCTCGTGATATCCCTGGTTTGTGTGCTGTGCTCTATAGAGATTGGACGGACTGTGGGTGAATTAATTGACCTGGCGTGAACAACGTCTTCTCTGTTGCGCAGATAACAGCTATTGATTTAGACCGAGAGGCCTACGAGGTCGGGCTGCCGTTCATGGAGAAGGCCGGTGTCGCCGGGAAGATCAACTTCGTTCAGTCGGACGCCATCTCCGGTCTAGATGAGCTACTCCGAGATGTGAGCTAATTCATTTTTTAATGGGCTAACTAACGGTAAATCCAAGGCAACTTATTGGCGAGCTAACACTGGACAGGGAGAAAATGAGGGAGCGTTTGACTTCGTGTTCGTGGACGCGGACAAGCCCAGCTACATGACCTACCACGAGCGCATCTTAAAGCTGCTGCGGGTCGGAGGGGTCGTGGCTTACGACAACACCCTCTGGTACGCCACGGTGGCGGTCGATGAAGGCTCGGTCAGGGACTTGTTGCGGTCCAGGACGAAGCAAGAGGCCCCTGAGTACTTCATCAAGAGCAGGGCTGCTTTGATCGAACTCAACAGGTTCCTCGCCTCCGACCAGCGCGTCGAGATCTCTCAGGTCTCGATCGGAGACGGCGTGACGCTGTGCCGGCGCGTCCGTTGAAGGATCGGAACTGCGAGAATGATCCGATCCCATGCTTTTATTATCATAAATGGGGACTCTCAATAAACAGAGCAGATCCCAAGCAACCAAGACAGCTCCACCGACATTTTACATATGCAGCCATTTGATATCAATATTTCAAATAAACTATTTGGTGTTTTGTGAAAAAAAAAAAAAGAACTATGTGATATTAATATTAATTTCCGTCAATTTTTCATTAATGGAGAATTTATATAAATTTCAATTTTTGTAAAAACAAATATAAAATTGATTTCAATTAAATATTTTTTTTATTCGAATAAATAAAATAAATATCCATACACACTAATTTGAACCTATAAATAATAGAATTTACTTATATTAAATTTTTTATTTTTTGGATTTTAAAATATAAAAAGATATTTTCACAAAAATTAGAGCGGGAATGCAAATCTTAATATTAACTATCTGATAATATTGATTTTTATATAGTTATACATAGTAATATAACATATTTAAAATAATGGAATTGGTATAAAAAAAACTTTTAATATATCCTAATTTTAGGTTATTAAAGATTTTTTTAGTATATTTTATTTTGAATATATTATTATGATTTAAAATTGTATAAACCTTAAGTACAAATATTTAAAATATGTCCGTGCAAGTTCAAATGATGTAAATTCCTTTTATTTTTTCCAATCCAAAAAAATATAAAAAAATTCATTAAGAAAATAATTCTTTTATTTTAAATATATTATTACTCTTGATATTTAATTGCACCAAAATTATTATGGTTAAGTTGTTGAGTAGATATACTTGATATTTAAAAAATAAAACAAAAACTATTAATGGACTGGATCTAAGAATTTTTAAAATTTTTTTAAAACAATTCAATTGTTTTAAATATATTATTACTTTTTAAGATTGAATCAAAATTAATATAGTAAAAGTTAACTATATAATAAAAGATTGGAATCTATATGTCCAAACTTTGTTATTTATTGGAATTCAAAAAATACAAATAAAACTATTAATATAAATCAATTATATTATTTATTAATTATCAAAATTAATATAACTAGTGGTTAATTAAATAAATTTAAGATTTACCTTGTAAATTTGAATTACTATGTACACATTTTTGTTTTATTTATTCGAATCCAAAAAATTAAAAAAAATATTAATGGATACCAATTTTATGGTTTATTACTTGAACAATTAATAACATAAATTTAAGTTTTGCCCCTATATGTTCAAATGGCTATGTAAACATATTTATTTTAGAAAATAAGTTTGAATTCCACATCCAAGCTTTGGGTCTCTCCTTGTCAAGGACTCGACTAGGGTTTAGATCTTGTTCAAGTTTGAATTTAGGATCCGACTCGATTTTGGGTCTTATGGCTTAGGTTTGGGTTGTAGAGCTTGTTAGTATATATACAAAGAGTATGTACGTGGACAAATTAATAAAATGGTTAGTTTTTCTGTTAAGCAGTTGTAATATACAACATATTCTATTAGCATCCTAGCAGAATCAATAGCAAATTCATGATATCACATTTACTGTTTTTCAAGATTAGTAAATGAAATGAGAAATCAGCTATAGAGAAAGCTTGTATTCTTGTTTTTAAGAAATTGATTGTGATACCTCTGTGCGATTGATCTTCGGAGGTTTATAGCAGTTGATTGCATCTTGAATACATCTCATTCTTCATCGATGCTCAATTCCTCATCACCTACTCATAGAGAAGAAGTTGTAAAGAGTGAAAACGAAATCTTCAGAATTACAACCTAGAAACAGTGAATAAGGATAATAAACTGTGCACATTTATTAAAAGAAAGCGTTGTATAGGTATAATTTCTTGACCTAAATGTCACGAGTTTGAATCCCTATCCCTGCAAAATAAACAATTGGTATAAGAGCCATTTCTGAATTTGAAGTTGTCATTCTATAATTTTTTTAAAGTATGAATCCAGAAAGGATCTGCAGCGGAAGGATTTGAGAGTCCAGACCTATCTTTTTCCAATCTATTGATCGGACTATAATAAAATGAAGGTGTTTGGTGAGCATATGAGTTTCAGTACTATTTTTGAGAAGATCTTTAGATCTCTCACTGAAAAATATGACTATATTATATCTGCTATTGAAGAATCAAGTGACAACTGTACTCTTAGTATTGAATAATTACAGAGTAGTTTGTTAGTTAATGAAAGGAAACGGTTGAAACATCGTGAAGAAGAACAAGCTTTGAAAGTTATCAGACCTGAAACTTTAAGAAATGCATAATCAAACTATTCTAGACTTGGAGAAAGGATGATAGGTCGCAATTATATGCAAGGAAGAGGAAGAAGTGGAGGCAGAGGTTCTCTTAATAGAGCTGTGATTGAATGTATAAGTGTCTCAAGTTGGAACACTTTCAATATGAATGTTAGAATGGCAAAATAATGTAAACTTTACTAAAATGGATAAGGAAAGTAAAATGATGTTGCTAATGACTTACTAAAAACTAGAAAGTCAATCTAGTGGGAGTCATTTGTGGTACTTGGATTCGGGATGTAGCAATCATATGTGTGGACATTTGAAATGGTTTACTGAATTCAAATAAGATTTTAGATAGATAATATGTAAAACCCGCCCTTTTTAGCTAAGGAAAACCTGGAAAAGAACCGGTCAAACCAAGTGAGAATTCAGAGCCGGTTCACAAACCCGATTATTTCTGAACAGGCAAGTTGGGAATTTACAACTCTTGGGTGATCCAAATGGTTAATTAAACCTTGGAAAAGAAACTTAAGAGAAATTAGAAAACAAAAACAAAAGTGGTTCAGGTGAACTAGATTCCATAAGAAATTTAAAGTTAAGCATGGTTGCCCGAGAGTAGTGTGAGGATGGGTGACCTTGTGTGAGGATGGGTGAACTCCTGCGAAGTATAAATTTTATTGTAACCCGAAATTTCGGTCAAAAATTTGTATGTACGCCTTATCATAAATAACCATAAATTAATATATATTTAATTATTGTAATTAATACCAATAATTTAATACCTAAATTAAATTATTGGAATTAATACAAATAATTTAATAGCGAAATTAAATTATTGGAATTAATACCAAAATTTAATTATTGTAATTAATACCAAAATTAAATTATTGGAATTAATACCAAAATTAAATTATTGGAATTAATACCAAAATTAAATTATTGGAATTAATACCAATAATTTATGACAATATTAATACTAGTAATAAGTCTCGCCTATTTAATACACGGGTTTTACGCCTGAACACTTCTCTCTCTCTCACTACTGCTCCATTTCTCGGTAAAGCTCGAACCAGAGCTTCGACTTGAACAAAGGTCGGGCTCTTTAGAACCGGGGAGAAGACAACTATCTGATAGCAAACTCCAGTTAATTCGAGAATCGTTGGAGAAGCGCCGGCGTGATAGAATAGTGAAGCAGCTCCGGCGGACCGAAGCTGCCCTATCTCGTCCAAGTTGAAATTAGCCATTTCAAGCCCTGCTCAAGCCAATCCAAGCCCTCCCAATACTTCCTCGGCCTTTCCATGGCCGAATTAGGACCGAAAGGTAAGCCAATTCGGCTCCCCTTTATAATTTTCGATTAGTGCTAGAGAGAGAGTCGACCGAATTTCAATGACGAAATTCTAATCCAATTCCGCATCAATTGATGCGATTCTTGATTCTAGGATTAACCTCAGGATGAGAGCTATCTGTCTAGATCGAAAGCTCGAATCGTCGTGCCTTCATCGGTGAGTAATCAAAGCTTTCTCTCTCTACAGTTCATTTTCCGGCGAAGCTCCGTTTGAGCTCGTCCCGACATTAAAACTTGCGATTCACATTTCTGAAGAATCGTATGAACATGTAGAAGCTCAATTTCAACTTCAATTTCAATAATTGGAAACGTTTGATGGGTCAATTTGATAAAATCAAATTCAGTTGTGTTAAGAAGTTGGAATTGGGGGAAAATTGGGGATTTTCGAAATTCAAAGGACCAAAATGAAATTTTATGAAATTGAGGGTCAATTGGGCATGAAAATAATGTTGGAGGACCAATTGAGGAATTTTAAAATTTTTGGGGCAAAATTTACCATTTTTGTAAAGAAAGGGCAAAATGGTAATTTTAGAAAAGTTGGGGGACCAAATTGGAAATTTGAGAAATTAAATCCCTTTTTGTGAAATGGAATAAATTGAGGTCCTATGATAAATTTTAGACGTTCCAGAACTCAATTTGAGGAAAAACCGGCATTTAGGACTTAAAGTTAAAGAGAAATAACTTTAGGGACCTAATTGCAAATAAATGAAAGTTTGAGTTTCTCATTCATTTGGAATGAATGAATGCGATTAGGTCAAAGAATAATGAACCAATATGTTCATATCGTGTAGGAACGCGAAATACCGGGAACGCCAGCAAGGACAAACTCGCGTGAATACAAAGAACCAATATAGTGGAATTCACGGCATTAACAGGTGAGTGGATTTACTAACATCATACCCGGTTGGGATGATGAGCACAACTTAAAGATAAAAACCACCTGTTGTGAGTGGAAACTTTATATCATACCCGGTAGGGGGTGATAAGTACCTCGGTATAAAAACCCACTGTTTAGTGGTATTTTAATTATCACCACTTAGAGAAAGTGATGTGAAAATTATGCGAAAAAAAAACTACTTACCGGTTGTAAGTAGATCATACCCGGTTGGTATGATGAGACTTTCTCGAAGGAAGTTGAAAACCCGTTCATCGGTTATGAACGGAGATGTCCTTATACCGGTTGGTATAATAGACAGTGAAAACCTATTTTATCGGAAGTGTTCTCCCTTGATTGTGTGCCAATGCTTAAACTATTTGGGAGACCTTCTTGACAGGAGCTCGAATAGCTCCGATAGGCTAGGGGCCTCGGTTTTGGAACTTGGGGGCTAAATGCTCGATTTTAAAAATCTCGTATAGTGGGTCCAAGGCCAGTTGGCATGAGTAAGAGCTCGTAAACGAACATGATATATGTGCCATAAAACTTAATAAGTGAATTGTTTGGCCATGGTACCAAGATAGGACCGACATGCTCAGTCAACTAGCGGCAGTGCGACATGACAGGTTGACAGACTAGTCAAGACAAATAGCTGTAGGTTGAGTTGAGAGTCGGGGTCATTGGACTAGTGGCACCACAGATTACATGGTAATATAAGAAAACATTGTTTGTGCATGCACTGTGAGTACGGGATCATCAAGACGCCCATGAGGGGTAGTGATGCGTCCTAAGGGGACTGGACGACCTGGTGGCTAAAAGGGCAGTTCGTCGTTCCAAGTGTCTGTGCAAAATTTAGAGTAGCACCAAGTGCATGAGACCAGGGTGGGGACAGGATGAGGTCTCTGTCCTCATACGGACACGAAGAAGTGATTTCAAGATTGTGGGTCGGATGTCACATACATCCACTCATTCCCAGGGTAGAAGTGGTTGTACTTCTATCCGGGTGGTAGGAAAAGTCGCTCTGAAGCCACTAGCGGGTTCAGTAGTGATACTGACTTGCGAATATGTGTAACCTTCATGATGAAGGATGTGTGTTGGGTGATAACACACCGGTAACTAAGAAATAATAGAAAAACCCAAAATTTTAAATGAATGGATTTTTTGAAAAGAAAGGAGTCTGGCACACTCCATATAAATATTTTTCTTAAAAGTTAAAAGTAGACCTTTGAAAACCCATTCACTGAGTAGTCGTACTCATCCCCTCCCTTATATCCCTTTTAGGAAATTCCGGAAAGCATATCTTGAAAGACCATCAACTAAAATGCATGTAAGACATGTATGTAAAGTTTAAAATTTCATGCAGTTTTGATTATGCTATTCCAGGAAATGGTGCAGGTTTAAAGGATGTATTACTCTTTATGGATTATAATAAGGGGAAACCCTTTAATAAACCGTGAGAGTGGCGGGTTGTTCATGGGGATCCGACCAAACCGGGTCGAGGCATGACAGAATAAATATTGGTGATAATTCCAAGATGTAAGCAAAAGGCAAATGGAAAGTGAGTTTATCAATAAATGGTTACATTCTTACTCTCTCTTAAGTTTATTTTGCACCTAATCTCAAAAATAATCTTTTTAGTGTTAGTCAATTTATTGAAAAGAATATTACTGTGATATTTGAAAAAGGATTGTGCAAGGCAATTCATTATAAAAAAGGTGAAGTGCTGAGATTAACTATGTAAGAAAATAGGATGTTCAAATTCTCAACTTGTGGATTTTTGTCACAAACTTGCAATGTGACAAGTTTAGAATATGAAACAATGTTATGGCATAAGAGATATGGGCATTTACATTTCGAAGGAATAAATACTCTTCACTTGGAAGGCATGGTGAATGGAATTCCGAAGTTGGCCACTAAAGTGTGTAATAGTTGTATGCTTGGCAAGCAACATCAAGAAAATCAACCATAGATGAGTAATTGGAGGACAACTCAACATCTTCAATTGATTCATGTAGACCTATGTGTACCTATTAGTCCAGAATCCAACAGCAAGAAAAAGTATATCTTGACATTTACAAATGATTTTAGTCGGAAAACTTGGATTTATTTTCTAATTGATAAATATGAAACTTTACATTGGTTCAAAGTGTTCAAAGCTGCTATTGAAAGTGAAACAAGAAATCTTATTGTATGTCTATGAACATATAGAGTGGGATAATTTAATTCTAAGGAGTTCAATTCATTTTGTTCTTTAAATGGTATTCACAGATAACTATAGTGGCATACACACTTCAATAGAAAGGTGTAGTAGAGAGAAATAATATAACTTTGTTTAATATGGTGAGGTGCATTCTTGTAGAAAAAGATATTCCTAAACTATTTTGGGTTGAAGCTAGCAATTAGGCAGTTTATGTACTTAATAGGAGTCCAACTCTTGTTGTGAAAAATATGACACCACAGTAGGCCTGGAGTGAAATTAAACCTTCAATAAGTCATTTTAGAATTTTTGGTTGCATTGCTTTTGCTCATATTTCAAAACCATATATACGAAAACTAGATTCTAGAAATCCTAAATGTATTTTGTTAGGAGTATGTGAAGAATCTAAAGGATACAAACTTTATTATCATATTAATGATTGTATTATTATCAGTAGAAGTGTAGTATTTTCAGAGTATGAAAAATGGGATTGAGAAGCGGGGAAGGAATCTCATTCTGATGTGCTATTATGGGAAGGTGCTGAAAATACTAAACCAACATTAACTGATGAAGATGATGACCGAGTGAATGAATTTTCAATTGAAATTGGAAATTCAAATGATGCTAGTGAAATAGGAGACTCTACAAAAGAAATTTATAATTCAATCCCTCAAATTCAAAGTAATCGACAAAGACAACCTCCAATTTGGATGCAGGACTATATTATGTATGATACTTCTGAAGACCCTATATGTTATTAAGAAGCTAATGTGGATCCTAATTGGAGAAATGCTATACGAATGAAATTGATGCTATTTAGAAAAATGACAAATGGTTTCTGACTGATTTACCTTATGGATACAAAACTATTGGACTGAAATGGATCTACAAGACTAAGTTGAATGAAGGAGTAATTGAGAAATACAATGCAAGATTAGTTGTTAAAGGTTATTGTCAAAGATATGACATCACTTATAATTAAGTTTTTGCTGTACGGTGCTCTATCAGAAGATGTCTATGTAAAACAACATGAAGGCTTTCTAATTGAAGGGAAAGAATACAAGGTGTACAAGTTAAAAAAATGCTTTGTATGTTTGAAGCAAGCTCCTTGAGCTTAGTATAGTAGAATTGAAGGTTATTTTCTCAAGAAGGGTTTTCAAAAATACTCTTATGAGCTTATTCTATTCGCGAAATACTCTAAAAATGGCTTGTTAGTTATAAGTTTATATGTTGATGACTTGATTTTTATAAGAAATGATAATACTATGCTGCTTGAATTTAAGAAATTTATGAAGGTGAATTTGAAATGACTGATCTTGGAAAGATGAAATATTTTCTGGGAGTAAAAATAATTCAAGGAACTAAAGGTGTATTCATTTTCCAAGTTAGATATGCAGCTGATATATTAAGGAGATTTGGAATGGAATATTGTAATTCAGTTGGAATACCCATTGTTCATGGAACTCGACTTTCAGAAGAAGAGAATGGAGTTGAAACAAATTCTACTCAATTTAAACAATTGGTGGGATGTTTGATGTACTTAAATACAACTAGACCAGACATGGCATTTTCAATTTTACTTATCACTATATGGAGAAACCAACTTAAGCTTATCAATTGATTGCAAAAAGAATTCTAAGATACCTGCAGGGTACTCTATCTTTTGGAATTCTTTACAAGAGATGTGAAGATGTAAGATTGGTGGGATTTACAGATAGTGATTATGCTAGTGATATCAATGATCAAAAGAGCACCTCTCATTTTGACTTTTCACTAAATTCAGGAGCTATTTCGTGGACTTCTAAGAAGCAACAAGTGGTGGCCTTATCTACTATTGAATATGAATTCATGGCTGCTACATATGTTGCTTGCCAATGTATTTGGTTAAGAATAATTCTATTTTTCCTTGAAGAAGTGTAGTTGGATCCTAGTCCTATATTTTGCAAAAATTCATCTACTACAAATTTGTCAAAGAATCATATTTTGCATGGAAGGAGTAAGCATATCAATGTGAGATTTCACTTCTTAAGGGACTTGACTAAAGATGGAAGTTTAGAGCTGATTAAATGTTCAACTAAAGATCAAGTGACTGATATTTTTACTAAAGCTATAAAACGTGAAACCTTTGAGATCTTAAGAGCTAAGCTGTGAATGATGGCCAAACAAGATATAAAATCAAGATTAAAAAATGAGTTTAAGGGAAGGTATGTTAGTATAAATCCAAAGAGTATGTACAAGGACAAATCAATAAAATGATTAGTTTTTATGTTAAGCATTTGTAATACACAAATGACTCCCACTAGATTGACTTTCTAGTTTTTAGTAAGTCATTAGCAACATCATTTTACTTTCCTTATCCATTTTAGTAAAGTTTACATTATTTTGCCATTCTAACATTCATATTGAAAGTGTTCCAACTTGAGACACTTATACATTCAATCACAGCTCTATTAAGAGAACCTCTGCCTCCACTTCTTCCTCTTCCTTGCATATAATTGCGACCTATCATCCTTTCTCCAAGTCTAGAATAGTTTGATTATGCATTTCTTAAAGTTTCAGGTTTGATAACTTTCAAAGCTTGTTCTTCTTCACGATGTTTCAACCGTTTCCTTTCATTAACTAACAAACTACTCTGTAATTATTCATTAACTTCGGAATTCCATTCACCATGCCTTCCAAGTGAAGAGTATTTATTCCTTCGAAATGTAAATGCCCATATCTCTTATGCCATAACATTGTTTCATATTCTAAACTTGTCACATTGCAAGTTTGTGACAAAAATCCACAAGTTGAGAATTTGAACATCCTATTTTCTTACATAGTTAATCTCAGCACTTCACCTTTTTTATAATGAATTGCCTTGCACAATCCTTTTTCAAATATCACAGTAATATTCTTTTCAATAAATTGACTAACACTAAAAAGATTATTTTTGAGATTAGGTGCAAAATAAACTTAAGAGAGAGTAAGAATGTAACCATTTATTGATAAACTCACTTTCCATTTGCCTTTTGCTTACATCTTGGAATTATCACCAATATTTATTCTGTCATGCCTCGACCCGGTTTGGTCGGATCCCCATGAACAACCCGCCACTCTCACGGTTTATTAAAGGGTTTCCCCTTATTATAATCCATAAAGAGTAATACATCCTTTAAACCTGCACCATTTCCTGGAATAGCATAATCAAAACTGCATGAAATTTTAAACTTTACATACATGTCTTACATGCATTTTAGTTGATGGTCTTTCAAGATATGCTTTCCGGAATTTCCTAAAAGGGATATAAGGGAGGGGATGAGTACGACTACTCAGTGAATGGGTTTTCAAAGGTCTACTTTTAACTTTTAAGAAAAATATTTATATGGAGTGTGCCAGACTCCTTTCTTTTCAAAAAATCCATTCATTTAAAATTTTGGGTTTTTCTATTATTTCTTAGTTACCGGTGTGTTATCACCCAACACACATCCTTCATCATGAAGGTTACACATATTCGCAAGTCAGTATCACTACTGAACCCGCTAGTGGCTTCAGAGCGACTTTTCCTACCACCCGGATAGAAGTACAACCACTTCTACCCTGGGAATGAGTGGATGTATGTGACATCCGACCCACAATCTTGAAATCACTTCTTCGTGTCCGTATGAGGACAGAGACCTCATCCTGTCCCCACCCTGGTCTCATGCACTTGGTGCTACTCTAAATTTTGCACAGACACTTGGAACGACGAACTGCCCTTTTAGCCACCAGGTCGTCCAGTCCCCTTAGGACGCATCACTACCCCTCATGGGCGTCTTGATGATCCCGTACTCACAGTGCATGCACAAACAATGTTTTCTTATATTACCATGTAATCTGTGGTGCCACTAGTCCAATGACCCCGACTCTCAACTCAACCTACAGCTATTTGTCTTGACTAGTCTGTCAACCTGTCATGTCGCACTGCCGCTAGTTGACTGAGCATGTCGGTCCTATCTTGGTACCATGGCCAAACAATTCACTTATTAAGTTTTATGGCACATATATCATGTTCGTTTACGAGCTCTTACTCATGCCAACTGGCCTTGGACCCACTATACGAGATTTTTAAAATCGAGCATTTAGCCCCCAAGTTCCAAAACCGAGGCCCCTAGCCTATCGGAGCTATTCGAGCTCCTGTCAAGAAGGTCTCCCAAATAGTTTAAGCATTGGCACACAATCAAGGGAGAACACTTCCGATAAAATAGGTTTTCACTGTCTATTATACCAACCGGTATAAGGACATCTCCGTTCATAACCGATGAACGGGTTTTCAACTTCCTTCGAGAAAGTCTCATCATACCAACCGGGTATGATCTACTTACAACCGGTAAGTAGTTTTTTTTTCGCATAATTTTCACATCACTTTCTCTAAGTGGTGATAATTAAAATACCACTAAACAGTGGGTTTTTATACCGAGGTACTTATCACCCCCTACCGGGTATGATATAAAGTTTCCACTCACAACAGGTGGTTTTTATCTTTAAGTTGTGCTCATCATCCCAACCGGGTATGATGTTAGTAAATCCACTCACCTGTTAATGCCGTGAATTCCACTATATTGGTTCTTTGTATTCACGCGAGTTTGTCCTTGCTGGCGTTCCCGGTATTTCGCGTTCCTACACGATATGAACATATTGGTTCATTATTCTTTGACCTAATCGCATTCATTCATTCCAAATGAATGAGAAACTCAAACTTTCATTTATTTGCAATTAGGTCCCTAAAGTTATTTCTCTTTAACTTTAAGTCCTAAATGCCGGTTTTTCCTCAAATTGAGTTCTGGAACGTCTAAAATTTATCATAGGACCTCAATTTATTCCATTTCACAAAAAGGGATTTAATTTCTCAAATTTCCAATTTGGTCCCCCAACTTTTCTAAAATTACCATTTTGCCCTTTCTTTACAAAAATGGTAAATTTTGCCCCAAAAATTTTAAAATTCCTCAATTGGTCCTCCAACATTATTTTCATGCCCAATTGACCCTCAATTTCATAAAATTTCATTTTGGTCCTTTGAATTTCGAAAATCCCCAATTTTCCCCCAATTCCAACTTCTTAACACAACTGAATTTGATTTTATCAAATTGACCCATCAAACGTTTCCAATTATTGAAATTGAAGTTGAAATTGAGCTTCTACATGTTCATACGATTCTTCAGAAATGTGAATCGCAAGTTTTAATGTCGGGACGAGCTCAAACGGAGCTTCGCCGGAAAATGAACTGTAGAGAGAGAAAGCTTTGATTACTCACCGATGAAGGCACGACGATTCGAGCTTTCGATCTAGACAGATAGCTCTCATCCTGAGGTTAATCCTAGAATCAAGAATCGCATCAATTGATGCGGAATTGGATTAGAATTTCGTCATTGAAATTCGGTCGACTCTCTCTCTAGCACTAATCGAAAATTATAAAGGGGAGCCGAATTGGCTTACCTTTCGGTCCTAATTCGGCCATGGAAAGGCCGAGGAAGTATTGGGAGGGCTTGGATTGGCTTGAGCAGGGCTTGAAATGGCTAATTTCAACTTGGACGAGATAGGGCAGCTTCGGTCCGCCGGAGCTGCTTCACTATTCTATCACGCCGGCGCTTCTCCAACGATTCTCGAATTAACTGGAGTTTGCTATCAGATAGTTGTCTTCTCCCCGGTTCTAAAGAGCCCGACCTTTGTTCAAGTCGAAGCTCTGGTTCGAGCTTTACCGAGAAATGGAGCAGTAGTGAGAGAGAGAGAAGTGTTCAGGCGTAAAACCCGTGTATTAAATAGGCGAGACTTATTACTAGTATTAATATTGTCATAAATTATTGGTATTAATTCCAATAATTTAATTTTGGTATTAATTCCAATAATTTAATTTTGGTATTAATTACAATAATTAAATTTTGGTATTAATTCCAATAATTTAATTTCGCTATTAAATTATTTGTATTAATTCCAATAATTTAATTTAGGTATTAAATTATTGGTATTAATTACAATAATTAAATATATATTAATTTATGGTTATTTATGATAAGGCGTACATACAAATTTTTGACCGAAATTTCGGGTTACAATAAAATTTATACTTCGCAGGAGTTCACCCATCCTCACACAAGGTCACCCATCCTCACACTACTCTCGGGCAACCATGCTTAACTTTAAATTTCTTATGGAATCTAGTTCACCTGAACCACTTTTGTTTTTGTTTTCTAATTTCTCTTAAGTTTCTTTTCCAAGGTTTAATTAACCATTTGGATCACCCAAGAGTTGTAAATTCCCAACTTGCCTGTTCAGAAATAATCGGGTTTGTGAACCGGCTCTGAATTCTCACTTGGTTTGACCGGTTCTTTTCCAGGTTTTCCTTAGCTAAAAAGGGCGGGTTTTACATATTATCTATCTAAAATCTTATTTGAATTCAGTAAACCATTTCAAATGTCCACACATATGATTGCTACATCCCGAATCCAAGTACCACAAATGACTCCCACTAGATTGACTTTCTAGTTTTTAGTAAGTCATTAGCAACATCATTTTACTTTCCTTATCCATTTTAGTAAAGTTTACATTATTTTGCCATTCTAACATTCATATTGAAAGTGTTCCAACTTGAGACACTTATACATTCAATCACAGCTCTATTAAGAGAACCTCTGCCTCCACTTCTTCCTCTTCCTTGCATATAATTGCGACCTATCATCCTTTCTCCAAGTCTAGAATAGTTTGATTATGCATTTCTTAAAGTTTCAGGTCTGATAACTTTCAAAGCTTGTTCTTCTTCACGATGTTTCAACCGTTTCCTTTCATTAACTAACAAACTACTCTGTAATTATTCAATACTAAGAGTACAGTTGTCACTTGATTCTTCAATAGCAGATATAATATAGTCATATTTTTCAGTGAGAGATCTAAAGATCTTCTCAAAAATAGTACTGAAACTCATATGCTCACCAAACACCTTCATTTTATTATAGTCCGATCAATAGATTGGAAAAAGATAGGTCTGGACTCTCAAATCCTTCCGCTGCAGATCCTTTCTGGATTCATACTTTAAAAAAATTATAGAATGACAACTTCAAATTCAGAAATGGCTCTTATACCAATTGTTTATTTTGCAGGGATAGGGATTCAAACTCGTGACATTTAGGTCAAGAAATTATACCTATACAACGCTTTCTTTTAATAAATGTGCACAGTTTATTATCCTTATTCACTGTTTCTAGGTTGTAATTCTGAAGATTTCGTTTTCACTCTTTACAACTTCTTCTCTATGAGTAGGTGATGAGGAATTGAGCATCGATGAAGAATGAGATGTATTCAAGATGCAATCAACTGCTATAAACCTCCGAAGATCAATCGCACAGAGGTATCACAATCAATTTCTTAAAAACAAGAATACAAGCTTTCTCTATAGCTGATTTCTCATTTCATTTACTAATCTTGAAAAACAGTAAATGTGATATCATGAATTTGCTATTGATTCTGCTAGGATGCTAATAGAATATGTTGTATATTACAACTGCTTAACAGAAAAACTAACCATTTTATTAATTTGTCCACGTACATACTCTTTGTATATATACTAACAAGCTCTACAACCCAAACCTAAGCCATAAGACCCAAAATCGAGTCGGATCCTAAATTCAAACTTGAACAAGATCTAAACCCTAGTCGAGTCCTTGACAAGGAGAGACCCAAAGCTTGGATGTGGAATTCAAACTTATTTTCTAAAATAAATATGTTTACATAGCCATTTGAACATATAGGGGCAAAACTTAAATTTATGTTATTAATTGTTCAAGTAATAAACCATAAAATTGGTATCCATTAATATTTTTTTTAATTTTTTGGATTCGAATAAATAAAACAAAAATGTGTACATAGTAATTCAAATTTACAAGGTAAATCTTAAATTTATTTAATTAACCACTAGTTATATTAATTTTGATAATTAATAAATAATATAATTGATTTATATTAATAGTTTTATTTGTATTTTTTGAATTCCAATAAATAACAAAGTTTGGACATATAGATTCCAATCTTTTATTATATAGTTAACTTTTACTATATTAATTTTGATTCAATCTTAAAAAGTAATAATATATTTAAAACAATTGAATTGTTTTAAAAAAATTTTAAAAATTCTTAGATCCAGTCCATTAATAGTTTTTGTTTTATTTTTTAAATATCAAGTATATCTACTCAACAACTTAACCATAATAATTTTGGTGCAATTAAATATCAAGAGTAATAATATATTTAAAATAAAAGAATTATTTTCTTAATGAATTTTTTTATATTTTTTTGGATTGGAAAAAATAAAAGGAATTTACATCATTTGAACTTGCACGGACATATTTTAAATATTTGTACTTAAGGTTTATACAATTTTAAATCATAATAATATATTCAAAATAAAATATACTAAAAAAATCTTTAATAACCTAAAATTAGGATATATTAAAAGTTTTTTTTATACCAATTCCATTATTTTAAATATGTTATATTACTATGTATAACTATATAAAAATCAATATTATCAGATAGTTAATATTAAGATTTGCATTCCCGCTCTAATTTTTGTGAAAATATCTTTTTATATTTTAAAATCCAAAAAATAAAAAATTTAATATAAGTAAATTCTATTATTTATAGGTTCAAATTAGTGTGTATGGATATTTATTTTATTTATTCGAATAAAAAAAATATTTAATTGAAATCAATTTTATATTTGTTTTTACAAAAATTGAAATTTATATAAATTCTCCATTAATGAAAAATTGACGGAAATTAATATTAATATCACATAGTTCTTTTTTTTTTTTTCACAAAACACCAAATAGTTTATTTGAAATATTGATATCAAATGGCTGCATATGTAAAATGTCGGTGGAGCTGTCTTGGTTGCTTGGGATCTGCTCTGTTTATTGAGAGTCCCCATTTATGATAATAAAAGCATGGGATCGGATCATTCTCGCAGTTCCGATCCTTCAACGGACGCGCCGGCACAGCGTCACGCCGTCTCCGATCGAGACCTGAGAGATCTCGACGCGCTGGTCGGAGGCGAGGAACCTGTTGAGTTCGATCAAAGCAGCCCTGCTCTTGATGAAGTACTCAGGGGCCTCTTGCTTCGTCCTGGACCGCAACAAGTCCCTGACCGAGCCTTCATCGACCGCCACCGTGGCGTACCAGAGGGTGTTGTCGTAAGCCACGACCCCTCCGACCCGCAGCAGCTTTAAGATGCGCTCGTGGTAGGTCATGTAGCTGGGCTTGTCCGCGTCCACGAACACGAAGTCAAACGCTCCCTCATTTTCTCCCTGTCCAGTGTTAGCTCGCCAATAAGTTGCCTTGGATTTACCGTTAGTTAGCCCATTAAAAAATGAATTAGCTCACATCTCGGAGTAGCTCATCTAGACCGGAGATGGCGTCCGACTGAACGAAGTTGATCTTCCCGGCGACACCGGCCTTCTCCATGAACGGCAGCCCGACCTCGTAGGCCTCTCGGTCTAAATCAATAGCTGTTATCTGCGCAACAGAGAAGACGTTGTTCACGCCAGGTCAATTAATTCACCCACAGTCCGTCCAATCTCTATAGAGCACAGCACACAAACCAGGGATATCACGAGCAGATAAAAACACACCTGGCCATCGTCGGGCATAGCAAGGGCGGTGGAGAGGAGAGAGTAGCCCGTAAAAACGCCAATCTCGAGCGTCCTCTTAGCGACCATCAGTTTCACCACCATCGCCAAGAACATCCCTTCATCGACCGGGACACTGAATTCCCTTCTGCAACCCATAAAATAACGATCCATCCTCGAACCATTTTACAAGCATGTAAAAAAGCACGAAAAAGGGCACATCTTGTATTGGATTCGAGTTACGATCGGAACTTACTTGTCGCTGTACTTATCGAAAGTGGCCTCCCTGAGTTCCTTCAGCTGCTTGTGTTCTTTGGGATATACACTCGTATCGAATATATACTGTTGGATACAGCATCGTAAAATTGAGTGAATGACTCCATCGATAACAGTCAACTTAAAAACTCGAACAACATAGGGATTTTAAGCATACCTGCTGGAGATCTGTGCTGAAAAGGAGAGTCTTGGATACGGTGTCTGCCATCTTCTTAATCTGTTGCCCTGGTGGCAGATGCTCCAGATATGTCTTAGAGGATTATGATGAACCTCAAATCATAATCCTCATGCTTTATAGGAGAAAAAAAAACAACATTGATGAACACTATATAAATTGTTGAACGGTTTCGATTTACATTAAATTGTGGGTTAGAGCTCATTATTGTCATTGATTATGCGGTTACAAAACTAAAAAAAATTGTGGAAATGTTTCAAATATTGATTGAGATTCTTAGCGTGGCTTAGGATCATCACTTGAAAGCTCATTATTGTCATTGATTATGGCTTATGAGCTAAGAAATTCTTAGCGTGGATGGAGGTGTGCCCATGTCGTGAGCGAGCGTTCAGATATCTAGGAAAGTTGTGATTTTTATTTGGCACGCATGGTGAGATGCAGATGGATAGCAAATTCAACTGGAAAAAAAGGGAGATGAAACTGGCAAAAACAGAGAAAATCCAAAAAATATATATAATATCGGTATGATTATCCCGGAGTCAGGGCTTAACGACTTTGGCGATGGAGTAAGCGGCGGCGGAGGCGACGGCACCGATCAGGGCGGTCTGGAGGGCGCTCTTGAAGGGCTGGTTGCCAGTGTAGTGGCCCTTCACGAACCCGAATACCAGCAGAGCCACCAGCGTTAGGGCAACGGAAGCGCCGACAGCGTGGCTGGCCATGGGAATGGCCATGTAGGGCACAAGTGGCACCATCCCTCCGACAATGTACGAGAGGGCGATCGTAAGCGCGCTCCACAGTGCCCTCTTCGGATCGGGTTTCTCAAGGCCAAGCTCGAACCTGCGATCACGAACCATCCGACGCTGAGGGCCACACAACGGTTGCAGTATAAGATAGTAAATAGAAGGAAAGAAAAAAAGGGTGAAGTGAAGTGAAGTGCTTTCTCTTGTACTTCATCATAAAGTCCACCCAAGCCCGAGGGTTCCTCTGCAGAGCACTGACGACGGGACCATACTCGTGCGGCTCTGCACCGTACTGCGCCAGTATGTCCGCCACCTCAGCTGCCTCTGCAATTGAACACCATCCATCCACCTCAGCTTCAATTAATCCAACATCTATCTCTAAGCGGAAGAGTTACTTTATCCGGTTGGCTCAATCAAACTCCTTTAGTGTCTACTAATAGATGAGATTTCTACGAATGTTTGTAGCTTTACCTATGTCGGGGACGGTGATGATCTCCTGCTGCTCTCGTTTCAGCTCCCTTTCGTAGTGGTCAGCTTCGCTCTTGGCTGCAAGATACCTGCATGGACCCCAACTGATCATAAGAGTCTTGATATCTGTATCTGACCATCGTGTACGTGTACGAAGAATGATGATCAAAGGGAATGGTTTGTAAAGAGCTCTTTAAAAGAGATTTTTAGTGACTCGAAGAGTTGGTACCCGCCAAGACCCATGGAGATCGAACCAGCTGCAACCTCGGCTATCCCGGCCACCAGGATGATGGACGAAGGCACGTCCGCACCGGACAAGCCAGCGGCAAGGGCGAAGGGGACGGTGAGGCCGTCGGAGACGCCGATGATGACGTCTCGGACAACATCGCTCGACATGAAGTGCCTCTCCTGGTGGTCGTTGAGCAGCACCCTCTGCTTCTCCACATCAGTGTAGCCATGGACCTCTGACATCGTCTCAACCCTCCGTATATAGACAGTTTCTCCTCTCTTATTCGATAAGTGGAAGAGACAAAAGCTCTAAGTTAGAGTTCAAAGCTAACACATGCAAGGATGTGTCCAATGGTTAGACTTATTTAAAGGCCGAGACCCCAATAAGAATACCATGCACTGCATATACACATATATGAAGAGTTGAATAAGCAACACAAAAATGTTCATGGGCACTCTTCAAATAAAACAAATTCTATCAGGTAACTATCCAATCCAAGGTTCATGATAGGCAAGATACTTTGGAAGGAGGAAAGAAAGCATTGGAGTTCAAACTAAGCAGCTATTTACATGGTAGGAGAAATCATTAATGTCCATGTCTTCTTGCATATTAATTAGCAATAAAGGGTGGGAGTTTTCCAGGGATTCAACTAAAAGAAGGGTGTGAAAGGAAGGGGTCTTTGAATCGAAAGCACTTTACTTTTCCACACCCAAAAAAGCTGGCTGCATTTGCTTTAGGGTTCTTGTCGTTTTTTATGGACTCCGTCCAACCATGTACCATTTTTCGACCATAATGTAATTGAATTCCACCTTTGGATTCATAGGTGAAGAAGGATCACAGTTATGGATATTCACAGGGATGTGATATGGAGCAAGAAGATACGCATCATCATCATCATATGTGGGCGTGTGTTAGCCATGTACCCACCTTGTGTGCATAGCTTTTCCAAAGCCATTTTATGTGGATGATATCTTATCATCCACTGCAAGTGGGAAAGAAAGCTGGCTCACATAATTGAACTACTTTTAATTATTCTACTAGGGAAAACTACAAATAATTGGGGCTCCCTCTCTCCCTCCAATAGGCCTTATGGGGACCACACGCACTTCCCCCAAGATCGTGGGCAAATTAATGAGGTTTTTAGATACTCATGAACTCTCTTATAAGGCTGGTGAAATTTGCATATAGCATCTCAGCCGATCACTACGCCTATCTTACACCTCGTCCAAAGATGAGATTGGAAATTCCCCTCACCAACTAACTAATGAACGCTTGTAAAAAATGGGTATTTAGAGTTGTCGAGTAAAATATTATTTTGACTAAAATAAGAAATATTCTTATAAGTTCAATTTAATATCAATTCATAATATTTTTCTCTTATAATATTATCAATATTTTAATTAAATTTATACCAAAGATTATTATTGAGGATTATTTATCAATGAATTTTAGTGCATAACAGTTGAACAAAAAAATACTCACTAATAAGCAATTAAATAACAATATTCCAACTTAAATTTTTTAGCTAAATGATAACTTTATTTTGATCAATAACGTAATAATTCTGTACACAATTTTTTATACCAAAAATTTTGTAATTAATTAATTATGAGAATTTACATTTTATAAAATATATAATTATTATGAAATTATAAATTTGAAAACATTATAATATTTATAAATGATTAGTTTTATATATAAACATTATAAGATCTTATCTTAACATCTTAAGCTTAATCATGTTTATTTGATCATGTCCTATTAAGCTTTGTGTTAGTACATGTGCTAATATACCTCTCCTACCCTGAATGTTTTTAGTACACGTGCCTAAACTTAATCTAAATCTTTCAAAACCTTATTTATGCAATAATTTTCTCATTTGATGATTTTTATATAGTAGTGACGTCACTCTCTAGTTTTTCCTTGCACTAGTTCATCTTCTATGATGTAATAATACCTCAAATATAAAATCTAGACCCAAACAAACAAGAACAAAAAAAATTCAAAAACTCCTATTACTTATTTATTTTCATTTGTAGTATATTACTTTAAAAATAATATTATATGAAAAATTAAATTAACTTGTCAAGTGATAATTTAAATTTTAAGTAAAATAAATAATTATAAAACAAAAAATATTTTTGTGTAGAATTTAACATGAGTTCTACTTCAAATATAATATAATAATCATTATAACATAAAATATATATTATAATTTTTTAATTTATTTTTACTAATAATCCAATAATTCTGACTATTAATACAAATTATATTAAAAATTGTAATATTTTATTTAAATTATATATTAAAAATATAAAATAAATATATTTTTCCTTAATAAAATTATTACTAAAATTTATATATAATTATTTGTTTATTTAATTTAAAATAATAGATTAAATATGTTAAACAAATTAATATTTTATTAACTATATTTATATAATTTTAATATCACTAAAATTTTAAATTTAAATTATAAATTGTTATACCATCATAATCTATATATAAATATTTTATTTAATTTAAATTACGAATAATTATTAGGATTATACATTTTATTTTATATTTAAATTCTTAAATTTCAACAAAATTTACTATTTTATGACATATTTGTGATAAATTATATCATTTGAAGGGTTTAATATAACATTTTATGATTTGAGGTTCATCGATGTCTTTATTTATTTATTTTTTTTGCACAATCATCAATGTCTTTATTAATAATGTTCATGACGCATAATTTAATGTAAATGGAAAGAGTTGGGTTTGAATTTAAATCGAAACCGTTCAACAATATATGTGGCGTGCATCAATGTTGTTTCTTTCTCCTATAAAGCATGAGGATTATGATTTGAGGTTCATCAGAATCCTCTAAGACATATCTGGAGCATCTGCGACCAAGGCAACAGATTAAGAAGATGGCAGACACCGTATCCAAGACTCTCCTTTTCGGCACAAATCTCCAGCAGGTATGCTTAAAATCTCTACGTTGTTCGAGTTTTTTAGTTGACTGGTATGGATGCAGTAATTCAATCAATTTTACGATGTTGTATCTAACAGTATATATTCGATACGAGTGTATATCCCAATGAACACAAGCAGCTCAAGGAACTCAGGGAGGCCACTTTCGATAAGTACAGCGACAAGTAAGTTTCGATCGCAACTCGAATCCAATACAAGATGTGCCCTTTTTCGTGCTTTCTTACATGCTCATAAAATGGTTCGAGGATGGATCGTTATTTTATGGGTTGCAGAAGGGAATTCAGTGTCCCGGTCGATGAAGGGATGTTCTTGGCGATGGTGGTGAAACTGATGAACGCTAAGAGGACGCTCGAGATTGGCGTTTTTACGGGCTACTCTCTCCTCTCCACCGCCCTTGCTACGCCCGACGATGGCCAGGTGTGTTTTTATCTGCTCGTGATATCCCTGGTTTGTGTGCTGTGCTCTATAGAGATTGGACGGACTGTGGGTGAATTAATTGACCTGGCGTGAACAACGTCTTCTCTGTCGTGCAGATAACAGCCATTGATTTAGACCGAGAGGCCTACGAGGTCGGGCTGCCCTTCATGGAGAAGGCCGGTGTCGCCGGGAAGATCAACTTCGTTCAGTCGGACGCCATCTCCGGTCTAGATGAGCTACTCCGAGATGTGAGCTAATTCATTTTCTAATGGGCTAACTAACGATAAATCCAAGGCAACTTATTGGCGACCTAACACATGACAGGGAGAAAATGAGGGAGTGTTTGACTTCGTGTTCGTGGACGCGGACAAGCCCAGCTACCTGACCTACCACGAGCGCATCTTAAAGCTTCTGCGGGTCGGAGGGGTCGTGGCTTACGACAACACCCTCTGGTACGCAACGGTGGCGGTCGATGAAGGCTCGGTCCGGGACTTGTTGCGGTCCAGGACGAAGCAAGAGGCCTCAGAGTACTTCATCAAGAGCAGGGCTGCTTTGATCGAACTCAACAGGTTCCTCGCCTCCGACCAGCGCGTCGAGATCTCTCAGGTCTCGATCGGAGACGGCGTGACGCTATGCCGGCGCGTCCGTTGAAGGATCCGAACTGCGAGAATGAGAATGATCCGATCCCATGCTTTTATTATCATAAATGGGGAATGTCAATAAACACAGCCGATGCCAAGCAACCGAGCCAGCTCCACTGACATTTACCATATGCAGCCATTTGATATCGATATTTCAAATTTATTATTTCAATGTCAACTTAATATAAATAAACTATTTGGTGTTTTGTGAAAAAAAAGAACTATCTGATATTAATATTAATTTTCGTTAATTTTTCATTAATCAAGAATTTATATGGAAAATTTTATCATATTTTGTGTGTTGACATGCTAATTTTTATAAAAATATAAAATGAAAAAATTATTGAAACCGATATTCAGACCTTACACCCGGTGTGGACACGCCCAAGTTGAACGTATGTTTTAAAATAAAGATATTTTATATAATTTTACATATTAATAAATAACAAAATTGATCTCAATTAAATTAAAAACTCAAATTTATGTTATTAATCCTTTTTATACAATTTTTTAGTAATAAATAATATAATTTATTTACCTTATATATATTTTTATTTTTTTTAATTCGAATAAATAAAAAATGCATATACAAAAATTAAAATCTCAGTACAAATTTTGAATATATGTTATTTAACTATATTAATTTTGATACAATTATACATAGTAATAATATATTCAAAATAATTGTATTAGTATAAAAAATCATTAATATATCCGATAGTTCTATTAAAGATTTTTTTTCTAAAATTAATTTGTTTGTTTTAAATATATTATTATTTTTTAAAATTGTATAAAAGTAAAAGTTCAAATTAAGCACATATTTATTATTACTCTATATCAAGTTTAAATTGTTTTTAATATATTATTACACTTGACATCAAATCAAGTTGATTAATGACACATTTAAAATTTGTACATTTTTTTTTTATTTTTTTGAATAAAAAATTATTAAAATATATAATTTTTTATTTTGAATATATTATTACTTTTTTAAATTGAATTTAAATTAATATGATTAAGTGGATAAATAGAAACACTTGAAATTTAAAAAAATTTTAAAAAAACCATTAATGGATCTAAACTTCAACTCTAAGATTTTTTTTATATTTTTTATACCAAATCAATTGTTTTAAATGTATTATTATTTTTTAAAATTAAATTAAAATTAATATAGTGGGGTCTTTAAGTAAATATATTTAAAAGTTTTTACATTATATTGAAATCTTTACGTACACATTTTTTTTATTTATTTATTTGAATATAAAAATAAAAGTAAAATAATTAATAGTGACAAATTCTATTATTTATTAATTTATAAAATTATATCAAAATTAATATAAATAAGTGATTAATGACATAAACTTAAGATTTACTTATTAGGTTTATATCACTATTAACCGAGTTTTTCAAATCTAAAAATTTCTAAATTCATTTTCTATTCAATGGTAGTCTCAAATCTTGAATTTGAATTATTTAAGCCACCTATAAAAATAAATTTAGCATCTGCTTCAATAGTGGTTCAAACCGGTCTGAACCGGTTTGGTTTTAATCCACAATTCCTTAACAAGTCCATTTCCATGACTTTTCTAACTATTTAGGCCACTTAGGGTCCTTAAAATTTCCGGTTTACCATCTATTTATCAATTCCAGTTCATAATTTTATACCATTGATTTGGGATGGTTGGTCCACTAGCAAACCATCCAATAGGCTAATTAATGCCATCTTAAATTTGCATATAGCATATACCAACTTTTTTAGCTGCATGACAACTTTTTTTTTGGGTCAATAACAACATGAGAACTCCTTGCACAATTTTTTTTACCAAAAGTTGCTGTCAGCAATTTTCTTAGGTGGCTTTTGCAGTTAATTAATAATTCCATGTTCATCATTGTGGGCAAAGTGGGTTCACATTGCCAATGGTGAAAACATCTTCCATCTTTCTGGTGGACTCTCATCATAGCACCTAAAGAAGAAATTAATGATAGATTCACCATGTGGGTTGTCTAGGATAATACAAATTGCCATACAAATTTCCATGTTGCAAGACTATGCCCATCCAAAAGAACGAGCTCGATTGCATGAAATGGAGCATATGGAGCGACTCACGAGCTTAGGAATGTTGGATCCTTGTGCCCGGGAGATGCACTTTTGCTCAAATGCACAATATTATTTTATGTCAAGAACTCTTACAACTTATTTTTCGTTAGAATTAAAAAAAAATTCCCTGATTTAACTGCCATTTAATTTGTCTGTATCTAAGAAAATACAAGTGTAAACAATCTAGTTCAATTAATTTTCTTGATTCTTGCGACATCGTCTACACTACTGATTTCACCTTTCGAAAGCAAAGCATTGTGGTTGAGATCTAGTTTGAATATAGTTTTACTGATTGGTTTCTCATAAATCTCCTTACTCTGATTTTGTTGGTATCACCTTCTCTTGGTAAAATTTTCATTCTTATAGTGTCTGATATGTCTATCCTCTCGCCTCTCATAATCTCCTGACTCTGATTTTGTTGGTATCACATTCCCCTTCCTTTTTTCTCTGATCGTTTAGTTCTTTTTTTATTCTTGTACTTCAATGATATCTCTTCTTAAAGGTCAGAGAGAGAGAATGATATTGAACTGGGTGAGTTCTGCAATCAAGAATATATGCATGCAGATGTCTTCCCAGCCCCTCCTTCAAAGTTCTTAGTTTTGTGCTTCTTCACCTTTGTACCAGTGCTTATTTCCTATTTGTACTAATATGATGTTACAATTGTATACTCTTACCTTTTTAAAATTTTTATCTGCTGGCACTTGATCTTATCTAAACATCTTAAGCTTAATCATGTTTATTTCATCATGCCATATTAAGCTTTGTGTTAGTACATGTGCTAATATACCTCTCCTACACTGAATGTTTTTAGTACTAAATAAAAAAGAATATCAATTCACTAACTCTGCCATACTACTCGTACCTAAACTTAATCTAATTCTTTCAAAAAATTATTTATGCAATAATTGTCATTATGTGTGCAATTTGATGATTTGTATAATAGTGACCTATTACCATGAAAGGGTGCTGTTTTTACCCACTCAAGTGCATCAATCTCCTTTGTCTTCTTCTTCTTCTTCTTCTTTTTTTTTTTATGTACTGGAAGAAGCTGCCTCCACCGCCCCCAAATTAGCGACATAAAAGAACATTAGCCGTAATCTAGAGAGAAATACAAATGGGATGACCAAAATCTGTTTGTTTGTTTGCTTTCTCTTTCTTTCTTTCTGGTCTCTATTGGGTGGCGACTGATGATCTGCAGGTATGGAGTAGTTGATGTGCTTGACTGATGCAGGCAAAGGGTATGAGCTCAACGTTCTTTGCAGGGCCAAAAAACGAAGCAAAAACTTCATCTCACATGCACGACCTTATAAAGTTGAAAATCTCACCTTCTAATTGATGCAAATGCAATGTCGTAATGGATCCCCAAAACCATCAGAGTCTGCCCGTGAAGAGGTCGGTCTACCAGTGCCTCATCAGCACCATATTAGAAATAATACGCGTATACACCAATAATATAATCGTGACGAAATTCATCCTTAAATTGTATTATTCTTCTTTGATTATTTTATTTTCCCACCTTCAAGGTTGTTGGACAAGGTTGCCATCATCACCGGAGGGGCAAGAGGCATCGGGGCCGGCACCGCGAGGTTCTTTGCCCAGCAGGGTGCACACGTGGTCGTGGCTGACATAATGGACGAGCTAGGAACCGAACTGGCGGAGTCGATCGGGGGACGGTACGTTCACTGCGATGTTGCCAGAGAGGCTGACGTAGAGGCGGCAGTGAAGTTTGCGCTGGCGTGGAAGGGCCGCCTCGACGTCATCTTCAACAATGCCGGGGTCTCCGGGCCGGATGGCAGCATCATGCGCGTCGACATGGAGCACACGAGGTTCATGGTCTCCGTGAACGTCTATGGCGTCATCCACGGGATCAAGCACGCCGCCCGGGCAATGGTACCAGAACTGTATCCTCTGACAGTTACCAAAAACAAATATGTATTGTGATTTTTTATTTGAAATTACGATCAACTTCAAAAGGTGGAAGGTGGACATGGCGGGTCGATCATATGCTGTGCGAGCTCATCCGCCCTGCTAGGCGGCCTCGCCGGCCATGCCTACACGACGTCAAAGGGGGCCATCGTGAGCCTCGTCAGGACAGCGGCCTGCGAGCTGGGCCAGCACCGGATTAGGGTCAACTGCATATCGCCGCATGGGGTTCCGTCGGAGATGCTCATGTTGTACTACCGGAAGGTGCTCGGGAGAGACGACGTGACGGACGATGAGATCTTCAGCGCCGTTGGTAAGAAGGGGAGCCTCATAAAGGGGAGGGGCGGGAGCGTAGCCGACGTGGCCAGCGCCGCCGTCTTCCTGGCCAGCGAGGAGTCCGGTTTCATCACCGGCCACAATTTGGTGATCGACGGGGGCTACACATCCGCCTCCACTGGCCTGAGTTTTATCTACCAGTGATAGACTGATCAATGGAGGAGCCAGCTTCAGTCAGATTATCCAGCTGGGAAAAATATGGAAGAAGATAATAACTGCAGCAGATGATCACTCAGTTCATATTTTCTGTTCTTTTCTCGTTCCCTCCTCTATCTCAAATCAACAGTGACATGCTACTGCTATTGTAAGATGGAACCAACATATGAATTTGTCTTTTAAAATTTATTATAATATTAAATTATAAAAAATATTATATGGTAGAAAGAAGCAAGATCCAACGGTCAAACAGCAGGCCAATTTATGCAATGAAAGTCTCAAAGTTATTTGGTACCATTTTTTAAAAAATGTGATATTTATAATTATTTTAGTATTAAAAAATCACTTAATTTGGTTATAATATTTTTAATGGTATTTTTATTTTTATTTAAATTATTGTTTAAAATAAGTATGGACTAATTTTGAATAAATTATTCTAATTTCATATTAAAATTAATTAGTATGAATAATGGTATATAATTAGATAATTAATTAATTAAAAACACGAGATCATTTTAGGGCGTTTTAGGTTGCTGCAGTACTGCTGAAGGCTTCTTCATCACCAAAATCACAGAGGACACGGTGAGCCAAGAACGATGGAGGTGGAAGGATCATCGAAGAAGATGATAGCGACGCAGGAGGAGATGGTGAAGGCGAAGGTGCCTCTGGCTTACAGGGACCAGTGCGCCCACCTCTTGATCCCGCTCAACAAGTGTCGGCAGGCCGAGTTCTACCTCCCATGGAAGTGCGAGTCTGAGCGCCACGTCTACGAGAAGTGCGAATACGAGCTCGTCATGGAGCGTATGCTTCAGATGCAGAAGATCCGGGAGCAGGAGGCGGCCGCCAAGTCCAAGCAGCCTCAGGGCATCCCCCTCATCCCCAAGACGGCCAATGCCTAGGTCTAGGCACCCTTCTTTCTTTCCGGTCAGTAGCCTCTGATTCTGTAATCGGCGATCGTTTGAGAAGTTCTTCTCTAATTGTCGATTCTAGGGTTTTTTTCTCTTTTCTTTGGACGATTTGTGGTTTTGGGTTCGGATCCTCTTCTGCAGTTTCCGATCAATTAACACATCGACTGTGGCATTTTTGCGCGTAATTAGGCATTGCTTGTAGAATTTACGGATTGCACGCACTCATTGGACCTCTTGTTCCTTCAATTTGGGATTGTTCCCTCTCGAATCTCGTTCTTATGAATTTTGACATGTTCTATAAAGCTCAAGGTTGAATTTTTATTGGTACATGTGAGCAATTCGATCTCTATTTTTTTTTGTTTCCGTTGAGTAATGCTCACTATTAATCATCCAGTTCTCTGTTAGTCATTATGGTGGATAGATCAATGCTTATAATGCCATGCTTATGTACTATCTATGTCCATAATATCTGTGCTTCTGAATTATGACTAGGACGAAATTGGGTTTCTATATGCCTTGTGGTTATTTTTATGTTTATTTCTTAGATAACCCTGACAGTGCTTTTAGGCAGCCATGCTCTGTAAGCTGGGAATTCTATGCCCAGAAATTGGGTTTTATAGATCCACCTCCTCTACAAGCCACTGCTATTAAACTAATGGAAACTATGCTCGAGGCTCAGGCAGCTTTTCTTGTGATGCCTCCATGCCTGTGCATTTCCTTCATGGTCAATCTTTCACGTCCATTAATAAGTTGTTTTTGATTTCCTGAAATGGTAATTGTTACTGACTTAAGGGTGGCTAACACTGAATATGTTAAATTGGCCTATTATCTTTTTAACTGATCGGAGGTGACACCTTTCTAATACTTGGCTTCACTTTCAAGCCTGCTATTTTTTCTAAATTGCTTCTTGACGAACTCGTCAACCTCATAACAAATCTAGGTTTTCAGCATTGATTGGAGCAAATGCTTGGTCTCACATTGCCTTGCCTCATCGGACACTAGAGACTAGTCATTTGGTTTGTAGCCTCATCTGTGGTCATTCAGTATGGCTCTTATGTTTTGTGTGTAAAATGTGCATACAGATCATTCCGGGAAGTACCAAATGATTATTCACTTACACTTGTAGCATTTCTCTGTTTACTGAAAATAATTATTGATTCTGGAGGTGAGCAATACTAGATAAGATCAACAACCCTTTGTGTTGAACAATATGCTGTAGGATGTCATTTTTCCGCTGTCCATCCTCTTTTGCCAGAAGCAAGATATGTTTTCTCCTGTTAATTGAACTATTCAAGTGTGGTCTCTATTCCATCATTTATATTTATTTAGTGATTAATTAAGTGATGCTTTTTTTACATTAGTGCTTACTTGTATGACAGGAGTGGATTCCCAAAGCTTGTGTTGGCTGCTGTTGAGAACTTGAGATTGGAAGTTCGAAAGATCCATTTTTTTGCAACTGTCCTCCTCCAGATGAATTCAAGGACTGGCTGTTCCTAATGTTAGTTCCTGTTTACAATTGGACCATCTTTCATCTCACCAATAAAAGTAAGGGTATCTCCACTATCTTAAAACTCTGTCCATCCCTTGTTTCATTGGTGTTTGACTTCATGCTTAGTTATCTTCGCATTTATCTTGTGCTAAAGTAAACCTGGCCAAATTTACATTATGCGTGAAATGGTATACATGCACACAAGAACATTATGCTTATTACATGGAATTCATTATCTAATGAAGATCTTAAATTGAATTAAATCAAAAGGGTATCCATTAAGTGGGGTTTTGCTGAATTTTATCCATCATCTAATAGCCTCCGTGCATTTTAGCGCGATTACATCATACAATAGACTTGGCAATTGACCGCTTGGAACCGGACCCGACTCGGTGGTGGGTTCAACATAGCCGGACCCGACCAGACCCGGTCATCTGGTCCAAAAGATCGAACACGAACCCGAATTCGCCCATCATCGAGTCCTTTCGGTCATCAGGTCCAAAAGATCGAACTTGAACCTGAATTCACCCATTATCGAGTCCTTTCGAAGCCTGACTCAATCATATCCGATCGGGTTTGGTTTGTTCCGATTAGTTGCGGTTTAATTCAAATCCAAAGATAGATCAGGTGAGTCATCTCGATACGAATCACGTTAGAATTTCATTTTTAGCGTATTATATATAAATTCGATTTGGATGAAATGGTTGGAATTTGGATCAGATTAGATCTCAGTTCCAATTAGGTTTATATGAATAATGTTGTATTTGTTTATCTAAATACTATGATTTTTTTAATTTATTCTTCTAAATAAGAAATTGTATATATTCCATGAATGATGAAGAAATCGGGCTTCCCATGTAACAGTAAAAATGGTTCATGCACTATTCCAAAGGCAAAACTACAGCGCAAGAGCATAAGTTTATTCATGGTTTGGCATATCATAATCTTAATATTGGAAATCTTATGTGTAATACTCGGATTTTAAAATGAGAAATGTTTATTCAAATGTGTACATCAAGACCATCTCAAAGCGTCCCTGTAAGTTAGCGACCAATTCCCAAAATATTAAATGATTTATTATATATAAAGTATAAATTTGATATATAATTGATAGTATAGAAAAGGTACGAATAATCTTTTTTATTAAATTTAAATTCCTGGTATCACATATTTTTAGATTAGACATAATCTAATTAGCTTAAAATAAACATCTAGGTATGTTCCATTTTCTCAACTCATTCGAAACAATTTAAATTTTAAATTAGGTTGAATTAATTTGATAATTCGATTTAATTTAAATAATTTTATTTGATCGAAAAATTATCAAATTGTAATTATAAATCTAATTTGATATTATTTTTTAATGTGATATAAATCGTATAATTATTGAAATAATCATCTAATTTTAATCAATTTAAATAAAATCTCGGTGCAATTTTAGTTAAAAATTTGAATTTAATTATTTAACTCGATTTGAATATATTTATTTTATACTAAAACAATTAAACTTAATCCGAATTATATTGAATTTTTTGATATCATTGTTTAATTTGATATTAGTTAAATTTTATATAAATTATATAGGGATTAATTGAGTCCAAAATCCAACTTATTCACTATTGAAAATTTAAATTTAAAATATAAATATTAATTTAAAATTAGTTAAATTAAATAAAATTATACTTGTATTCAAAAATTTTAATTTCATTCGAATTGATTGCAAAATACTTCGATTCAAATCGTACCTATATTACTTAAGTGTTAAGATTTATCTCGATTCAAAATTTTCAATTATTAAGTTCGAATCCAATTTAATCCGACCAAATCAAAGACGGAAAATCACCCACTTCTCCGAGTCGAATTGAGACTACACCTACATACACGGAGTCCCTGATCCACAATCACAAACCCACAAACCTTACAAAGCCGATCAGCACTGACATCCTCTTGTCACCCGTGCCTTATCAATGATTTACAAAGTCGGTCAACCGCCACATCGCCTTGTCACCGGTGCCTCGTCAATGCCTCCCACCCCCATAGCTCGATCAAGATCCTACCTCACGAGCATGGTCCAGGTCTAAAAACGTGGACCCGAACTCACACATTGTCGGGTCTCCATTGGACCCGATCGTGTCAGACCGCCCAAGTCAAACTGTCACCCTTATACATATGTAGTTCCAAAGCATCAAGACCGCCTCCAATAAAGTCTAAATGGCAACAGGGGAAAAGGGCTTGTGCATTATCCGACAATTTTGCAGATTCTTCAACTCCAAGCTGGTCCAACGGATTCCAATTTCTGCTATCATTAAAAGGCATCGGCCAGGCAAAATGTCAAACAATTAAGAGACCTACTAGGAATCTGGTTATGGAATCTCATTCCCACCATGGTATATGTAAAGATTCGCAATTTAATTCCAAAACCAAATTTGCACGCACAGATGCGGCAAACCTAATGCAGTTTAAATATTAAACTCAATAAGACAATCCGCATATGCAACTCTGGGAACCAAGGCTATCAAATCCATGCATAATGTTCAGGATAGCAAGAAACCAAGTGAACCTCCCTCGACAACCTCAGTGGCGATACCTCCTGTCATGATCCCGGTCTCTCCCGTAATCCCGGTCCCTGTCCCTGTCTCTGTCCCATTCTCGATCTTTGTCATGCCCATAACCTCGATCTCTTCCTCGATCACGCTCTCTGCTTCGACTCCGGCGCCTGTCATGACTGTCCCTTTCTCTGGTTCTGCCACCATCCCTGTCATCCCTTTCTCGCTCCCGGTCCCGGTCCCTTCCTCTATCTCTGCTTCTTTCCTTCCCATCTCTTTCACCCACAGCTGCAAGCAAGTACCCGTAGAGGTTATATTGCAAAATCTACAAATAATGGTTTCTGAAAGAGATAAATCATAAGAGCTGACTCGGCAGTATTTGTGTTTCTATACGAAAACAAAGTTGCACTGCTTCCTTGATGCACTTAATACAACAAACAGAATTTCTGCCCAGTGCAAGGAGCAAAATTAGTTCATACAATCCGGGAAGCTTATTTGACATAAGAGAATAAAGATAACTACAGCTGTGAAGGTATATAACCATTCAGAAATTTTACTTTGCATGAAAAATAGATTGATTAATTGAATGGTGCAATCCTTCACAGATTAGTTAATTTAACAAGGCATTTCTCCTTTTCTAGTTTAACTAAATCCTTAAGTTACAATGGGAAAGGGAAACAACACGGGAAAACAATTTGATGCAACACAAGGTATCATACCTAGTTCCTCAACCTCCCATCCTGCACGACCAGAACCAGGTATTCCTTTAGCAGCCTCAGATTGTTGGGTTTTGGCCCGAAACTTCTTCTTGAGATTTCCAAATTCATCATACATCTCTCCATCATCCTACAGTCACAATCTAAAATCAGATGGATACTCTAAATAATTACTAAATCAAATCAAATAGAGCCTTACCTCATCAGCCTCCCTCCGTCTCCGTCTGGTTTCCTCAATTTCTTCTTCATCAAGTTCCTTATAACCTCCAGCACGCCCTCCCCTGTTATTGTAAGTAAAATTAATACTCATCTGAAGTACTAGCAATCAAATATGTAAATGAAAGAACCTGAAGTAGAATTTCTATATGTAACACTTTAAAGTAGAACGGCTATATTCTGGATAGGAATCCCAAAAACTAATAATATGCAATGCTATTTTTTGTACATAAAAATTGCATTACCAACTATATTGTCCTTACTGAATCAAGATATAAAGTATATTAGAAATCGTACTTTAAAAACTAATTTTGGGTATCAAGGTGGATTTAAAGATTTATCATGTTCGTTACACATGGAAACGTCAAAAGACAAAAAGAAGAAATGAATGATTCACACACTACCTTACACCTCCCTCATTATGACCAGGTTTATTGGTGTTGCAAATGTTGCACTTTGTACGTTTTGCCCAATTTATATTGCCACACCTGAAATATGAAAATTCAAGTAGAATACAAATTCCATGAATGTATGACACCAAAAAATACTAAAAAATTAGTATCAGTTTAGTTGAAGCAATCGCAGCTTAGCAGAAAATAAAACCATATCACCAATAATATCTAAGATCAATTTCAACTATCATTTGCACCATTTCCTCAACCACCTATATATGTATATAAAGAAAATATCATACAGAAAATAATTAACAAGCCACCACATACATAACAGCAGTGGCTTGTATGAGTAACTAATAGTTACCAAGTCAACTATAATGGACAGAATAGAGAATTCATGCAAAGATACAAAATCGGTGCTCAATAACTATAATCTTACATTGGACATGGCCAATCATTTGGACCAAAAAGCCCTGCAGGTGCACCAGCAGCTGAACGACCCCCAGTCCCCGAATCAGCCCCACGGCCCCTCCCACGGCCACCACCATGTGAGCCACCACCACCACCAGCAGGCCGAGCAGTTCCACAGCGATTACAGACACCACGAAATGCAAAATTTACATTTGAACAGCTGCTAGTGGAATAATCTATTAGCAAATTTAGATAACAATGTGCAATAGGCAGAGAGACTACAGGACAAGGTAGAGATTCATATAAGCAAGAAAGGGTTGCTCACCAATATCATATCACAGACCTTGTATTAGGACATGACCAATCACCATCTTGCTTCCATGCTTTCCCTGAAGCCTCACCCCGACCTCTACCCCTCCCAACACCACCATTTACATCCATGGCATTTTCTTCCACCGCACCAAGGTTTCCAGCATCATTGCTATCTTTGCTTTTCATGTCTGCAATGAGAACTCCAATAATACTTCCATGAAACTCCTTATTATTAAACCATTCAACTGCAGCTGCAGCAGCATGTGGATCCTCGTATGTGACAGTAGCATCTCCCTTGGGTTCATTTGTCTCTTTGTCTCTGTAGATCCATATCTTAGGGCGTCCAGTGCGCTTGTCTTTCTACAAGGAATGCTGGCATATCTTTACACAGTACAACAAGGTTCATAGAAACAACAAAAGGATGGTTCTTTTTTTTTCTTGTGAACTGATCTAAATAACTGTTTCCAACAATAGTTTCTTCATAAGCATTTTTTTGCAGACACTCCCATAAAATAACATGCAAAAAACTTCAGTTCTTTGTGGCTTCAGTTTCTTTTCTTTTCTTTTTAAATTTCTCAGTATAAAGGCTCTTCTAAATACTTCTAGAGGCAACTCATGTTTATGTAGAACAATAACACAGTTGTACAGCATACCATGAATGCAGCTATTTTTATTTACAGCCCATCTTGAGTTTATTAGGCGCAAACTGCTAAATTCACGCAGCTGTGGAAAACGCTTGATACAGACAGTGAAACAGGACAAAGGGTGCACATCCCTCTGGGAGAGATAATCCTACCTTTAGCAATCCGATGGTTCCGAAATGCTCAGCGAGCATGTTCTCATCAGTTCCCTCAGGCAGGTTACAAACATAAACGGAACCATTCAAAGAAGCTCCCTTTCCGGAATAGAAGTTCGCCATTGCACTTCAGAACCCTTACAAACGAAAGAAATAAACACAAATTACCAAGAAAAAGATTTCGCTTCACGATTTCACCGAAACTAACATCTAAGAGCCTCAAAATCTCAAAATCGAAGAAGATAAATTGGGAGAACACGCTAAATCTGAAGGTTCAACGAATGGTAAGCGAATAAGCATAGGATGAACCGCAACGAATGTAGAGCAGATTGAGGGCTGGAACGTCAACCACAAATCTTCATAGTGGAGGCAGAGGCCGAATTACAGCAAGGAGAGGAGAGGCGACTGATACCTGCGACGACCGATGGTCAATTTCTAGGAAGGCTGCCACTTCTGCGTTTAGGTTTTAAGCACCGTCTTCTCCCCTCTCGGGGCTGATCGCAACTTCAAAGGCTTGGGTGCTCATCACAGTTTTTTAGTCATTAAAATTATTTACAATTAATAATTATCCCATCAAATTTTAATTTTTAATAATTTAATTGAAACATTTTATTTTTATTTAATATTTTAATTCTGCCATAACTTTCTACTATATTGTTTTTTTTTGTTAATTTTTTATTAAAAGGATATAATTGTAAATGAAATTAAAATATTTAAATTATAATATTAAATGTAATTATTAGAAAAAATAAATTCGAGTGATAAATCAGATAAGTTACCATTAATTCCAATCCGATCTCGAAGTTTGTACTATATTTCAAAATGATCCTCGTAGTTTGTATCATAGACTTGTGCAGTATGCACTAAGCACTATGAATGTGTAGACCAAATAAACCTATGGTAGATGTGCAAACAAAATAAACCTATGGTAAAATTTGACTATGTAAAAAAAGTTAAATGACCCATGGACAGTGTCAATAACACTCCTACCCTATTAAATTATCGACCTTCTTGTTAACAGGATAGGAGAGGAACTTCATGCAGATGGGAGCATGGACTCCGGCAAGGGAGAGGATGGTCGCCGGAATGGCCCACAGAGAGTCGCCGCAAATCAGCCCCGAGGCCACCGCGGGGGCAAAGTCCTTGGCCTTCTGCGAGTTCTTCCTCTCCCACACGTAGATGATCAGGCTGCCGATGCACATGTCGATCACAAAGTAGCTGCCGACGTAGAATGGGATCGCCATGCACATCGGACTGGGGATGTACATGTAGGATTCGTGGCCGAACCAGACCAGCACCTCGCGGAGGAGGTTTATGGCTATGGCCAGGAAGAAGAAGACGATGGAGAGGGTGAGGCAGTGCTTGGGCAGGGAGGAGACGCCCTCTACCCCGAAGAGGGCGATGCCGCGGTACATGAGACTGTAGGGGGCTGGATAGGACCCGTCCGGGTCCCCGACCGGGTAGGCCTTGTAGAAGAACCAGAAGACGAGTGGGCTCATGATGCAACCGAACGCGGTCCCCAAGAACTGTACCAGAGATTTGATGTCATCGGCATTAGAAAACAAGAAAAAAAAATATACATTACTAGATTATGTACCTGGCTGAAGAACATCGAACGGGGCGACGAGAGGGTCAGGTAGCCTGTCTTGAAGTCCTGCATGAGGTCTGAGGCCGTCGACACAATGTTCATAATGACCCCACAGGCGGCAAGGCCGGCGATGACCCCGCCATGAGAGGACCCAACCCACGCGCTGAAGATGATGATGGCAAATTTGCCGTAGTTTGAGGCCAGAGACCAGTCTGTGAGGCCACAGCCATAGGCGTTGCTGAAGGCCAAGATGGGAGCAATCGAGTAGGCCACGAGTATGTGGTACCACTTAAGCTGGTGGAAGATGAACCTGGGGATGATGCAGATAGAGATGCCGGCCAGGATCAGGTAACCGACGATGGCCATCCAGGTGGGGATCTGGTCCTCGAGGAAGTAGTGGGCCCTCCGCTCATCGTCGTAGATTCCGCCACTGACATGATGGCCACCATCGCCGGCCGAGCCTATGGATGCCACCTGCTCCTTGATGAAGGTCCTCTTGATGAGGCTGCTGAATGTCTTGATGAGCATTATGACCACATGAAAGAGGCCATCTCCGAGCATCATAGCGATAGCTATGAAAACCTGCACCGGAAACATAACGGAATCATAACTTTTTTCCTCCTGAAGAAATCCATCAGATTCTGCACCAGCAACATAACGGAATAATATTATATGGATATTTACCCGATAACCCATTATGCCCAAAAGGCTGTCGGCGGGGATGTCGGCACTGTACCAGTGACCCTTCTGCCGCTCGATGATTGGCCACATGATGGCCCAAGAGATGACGCCTCCGATGAGGAGTGATGCGTTCACCATGTACGGGCAGATCATTCCGATCCCGATGTACGTAGCCGAGAAATCAAAGTAAAACCTGAAACACGACCGGTCGATTTGCTACTGTCGTTGATGTATTCAGAGGTTGATGATCATCAGTACATACCTTTTCTTGAAGGCCTTCAGGCCGAAGCTCGGAAAGTTGCTGAAGCCGCAACCGTCAGACGAGGCAAAGAACCACTGGAAGAGCGCCCAAAGGAAGCTGCCGATGGAGCTCTTGCAGAGATACCTCACTTGCTGCCTGCAGATTTTCCATAAAAAAATTCCTTATGGTCGTTTTATTATTTTATATTATAATAAAATATAATATATTTTATATAATTAATTATAATAAAATAGAAAAAATAATTTTAAAATAATATTTTATTTATTAAAAAAACTTGATATTTTCAATTATGATAAAGCAATCTCAACAGAATAAGATAGCTGATAAAAAAATATCAATAACTGTGTGAGTATGGAAGAAGCTTGATTACTTTGCCAGCTTGGCCCCATTAGGAGTGTGGAAGCTGTTGATGAGAAACGCCGTGGCCGTCCCGCTAGGGTACGTCAGTTTGTACTTCAGCACCATCAACTACACACAGTCACAGATGCCCATTATTTTCTTTCTTTTTTTCCGATCATGCAGATCACTGTGTGGATTCTTATTACCTTCCTGAGAGGGACGATCAAAAACAGACCAACGAAGCTCACTGCAAACAGAAAACCAATCATCCAACCGAGGGACAGATTCTTAACATTCTCCGGCATGCTCAGTCCGTCCGACCGAGACGCTATACGCGAGCTCATCCCCAGAATGTAACTTGCAGTCCCACCTGAGTTTTTAAGATTCAAAAAAGGGAAAGATTCAGTGCAAGGTTTAGAGTGCATGCAAGCTCAATATGTAAAACGTACTGCTAAAGGCGATGCCGGAGGAGGCGACCACGCAAGTCTGGATGACGGTGTTCTCCTGGCGGGAGAATGGCTGCTTGAGGAGGCCGCAGCCCTCGAGGACGGTGGTGTAGGTCTTGACAATGGCGAAACCGATGAGGCCGGCCGCCACGTTGAGGGAGGGGATCACGCCGGTGCTGAGGTTGATCTTGCAGACGATGAAGTTGAACGCCACGCTGAGGATGAACCCAGTGACCAACGCCCGCACCGTCAGCTGCCGCCGCCAGTTCGGCACCACGGTCTCCCTGAACGCCTCCTCCATCATCAGCCTACCGTTCTGCGCTTCGGTCTCTTCCTCCACCCCAGGGATCACCGGAGACGGCTCGTCAGCCATGGGTGCAATATCTAATTCTCTAGCTACCACTTCACGAACTCTCTCAATTGTTAGTTAATAATGGGCAAATCTGGCTTATTAATAAGAGGAGAGACGGGGATCAGAAAAAAATCTATAAAAATATATATCCTTAAAAGCCAAATCGGACCCTCCACGTGTCATGTAAGATGCATATTATCTGTCGAGATTTTTTCCGCTGCTATTATATAATAAAGATTGTCAATATTTGTCCGACGTGGCATCAATTCTGTCCGTTGGATTAATCCACTGATCAGTTAAACCCGATCCCACTTTTGGTGCTCCATCTCGACCCTCGGAGGAATTTATCCCTCGAATAACAAATATTAAATATATTATGAGATATTTATTTCTTGAATATAAATTCATAGGGTTTTTCTAAGTACTGTAATCCTTATATTTAAAAAATGAAATATTATTTAAATAAATAAATTTTAATTTCGAACTCAACTTATTAATTATGAGAAAAGGAATACTATGCATAACACAAAGCTAAAATGGACGCTCGTGATTTTCGCATATAAACCCACTACCGTACGATAGTTCGCAGCGAGCAAAATCCCTAAAGCCCGCGCCACGTATAAATAAGCTGCAATAAGATTTCTAATTTCCTGTTCGGGTTTTGGGGGAGTCTGAAGGGTTTAAACCGCACATCAATTTACAGAGTAGAAAAAACAAGCTCCCTTAAACCCTAGGCATCTCTGTCCAGTCTCAGCCATCTCAATGAGAAAGTCGAACAAGAAATCAGCTAGCAAGGTACTTTTTTCGTTTATGATCGACATGTTATGTGTTATTAGGAGATGCTCTTGCTTTGTTTCCACGTTGTTCTCTTTCACTTGCTTTTGAATGGTTGGGCTGTGGTTTTTGTTTGTTTCATAGGTTGACGCTGCTCCTGCTGTAGTAGCAACTCAGAATTCTGTCAAGAAAGGTATATTCTTTTTGACGGTTGGTCTTTTATTCTTTTGTTGCGTATGTGGAATTTCTGAGTTTTCATGTTTCAGTCTTGGATGCTGATATACTAGTGGAGTTAATTATACATAGCAGAATATCTGTTGATTGTCTATTGAGATTACAAGTACTATTGTGTATAGGTAAGAGAGAAGCTGAAGAGGTGTTGGTGAAGCAGATTATTGCAAAGAAGCAGAAAAGAGATGAGGGAGTGGAACAGGCTCTTGAGGAGAAGAAAGTTAAACCTAAGATTCAGGTAAAAAAGACAAAGGAAGAAGAGAGCAGCAGTTCGGATGACTCGTCGTCTGAGGAGGAAACGCAAGTAGGTCATCGTTTGACTTCTTTTTGGTAGCTATCACAAGACTTTATTATATGCATCATCTATTGTCTGACATTAGGTCGGTGAATCAGTAAGTATCACAGTTATCCACTGTCATGGTGAATATGAATCGAACTTCTGCAAAAACTTTCTGAACTTTTCTTTTTATCCCTTAAGCGCTGAACAAAATTCTCTAATATCCTTCTATACTTGACAAAAATTATGAATGTTACTTAAAAAAGTGATGAATGCACTGTGAATTTGAATTCCACTTTTTTAACTGACTTCAAGCTATAGTTTGTATTATTCTTTTTTTTTTTGCTCTAAAATAGTTTGTACTATTCACTCATGAAAGATTGAAGCATAAACTTTTTACACTGATAGGAAACGTGAGGACTGCATGCTGTAGTTTGTACTATTGCTCATGAAAGATTGAAGCATAATCTTTTCCACTGAAAGGATAAGTAGGTGGTCTTTTGAAAAATTGATGTATTCTCTGTGAACAATATATTCCTACTTACCAGAATGTGATTTTGCAGCTGTGATAATCTTTCCTTTTCATTTCCTTTTAACCAGTAAGAAGTTATCAAATATTACTGTTATGGAGTGGTCTGTTAATTCAAATTCACTACTTTGTAGGTTAAAGAAGTAACCAAGAAGGGAGGTGTAGTTGCAAAGCTCCCTGCCAAAGACTCCAGCAGTGATGAGTCATCATCTGATGATGTGAGTATGGCCAATAATTTTTTTCAATAGTAATTGTCCTCATGTAGCTGCTTAACATATCTTTCCTATTCAGGAACCTGCTATTGAAAAGTCAGCAGTGATTGAAAAAGATGGCAACGCTAAGTCCTCATTGAAGAAGGACAAATCATCTAGCAATTCAGATGATTCAGAGTCTTCAGATGATGAATCTGATGAAGATGGGGTAGGTCAAAGACTCATAAGAAGTATAATGAAATGACTATGGTTTCATAATGTTTGTTTGTATCAATCAACTAAATTTTCAGATATATGAGGTTTTAATTAGTATCTTATGCATGAACAGAAACCTAAAGCTGCTTCTCCTACAAAGATACATGCTACTGCAGTGAATAAGCCTGCTACTTCTAGTTCGGATAGTAGTTCTGATGAGGATGAGGTGCGTTTAATAGCTCTTTATTTGTTTTGCATCAGAGATAAATGCCAATGAGCATATATACTTCTACTTGTAGATGCCTGCAGCAAACCTAGGTGTTCAGAAGCAGAAGAAAGTTGCCAATAAAAAAATTTGAAGAGGATGAGTTTGGTCAAGGATTCATAACAAACAAAAATAAATGACTGAATTCTTAATTTTCGAGTGCCAAAGGGGATATGCAGTTTTCGAGTGGTGGTAGAGGTGGCAGGGGACGTGGCCGAGGAGGGCAGAATGGAGGACGCTTTGGGGGTGGTCGGGGCTGAGGAGGGCGGAATGGAGGACGCATTGGTGGTGGTGGTGGTCATGGCCATGGCCCCCAACAAACCTAACCTGGTTGCCACTGGCACAGGTACATATCTTTGTACACGCGTACTTCATATGCATGTAATGTTGTTATACGTGACCGAGGAGATGTAAAATTCTGAGCTCTGAAATGTTGTGCTTTTGGCCATCTATCTGCAGGGAACAAGACAACCTTTGATGAGTAAATGGAACACCAGTCAATTTTGGTATTGTGATGATATTTACTGCTATTGGTTTCTATGAATTATTGTTATCAGGAAGAAAGATGCCTCATTAAACCTTTGCATGCTACTGTCTTAAAATTGGATGGATTTTTCTGACATTTTATCAGATCCCAATCTCGGTATCTATATTATTTAAAATTATGTTATGTATGGATTATACTGATTTGTACTATTTTGTCAATCTGTCAATGAGATTCATTAAAGCTTTTTCCTTTATATTTTTGTTTTTTCACGGAGTCAACTCTCTCTTTTTCCTCCCGTAACCATGTCCGTACACACCTCCAATCTAATAGGTTTGTGAATTGCTTTTTCATTACGAAATATTAATGGTACAATATCAATTTTTTTGCCAAAAACTTAGGGAAACTGATGGCTCATCACAGAATTGTTTAATCACATCAACAACCAGAAACAAATTACCAGGCATTCATCAAATTCAAGACATAATATTACCTGATAGGAGAATGGAAACCATATGATTGAGGAAAAGAGCTGTTCAATCTACATGTCTTGAGATAAAAACAGATGATAACACCAAGTTTGTAAGGA
Organism: Trapa incisa; assembly: GCA_030064435.1. Classification (NCBI taxonomy): domain Eukaryota; kingdom Viridiplantae; phylum Streptophyta; class Magnoliopsida; order Myrtales; family Lythraceae; genus Trapa; species Trapa incisa. The sequence goes on along the minus strand of CM057770.1, from coordinate 1,862,722 downwards.
CAAAAATAGCCAATCTAGTGATCGAATGCTTAAAAGAGGGAAGTGCCCTTGCCCTTCTTGTCTCCACCAATCTCAAAGTGCTTGCATCTCTGCAGTGCAAACAATCGCCATAGCATGCATATTCAAATCAGCAAGTGATCAAAAAGGCGTGAATTGAAATTTGGATGGTACTGGTACGGCAGATTAGAGATCACTAACCTTAATTGCGTGTTGGGAGACATGCTTGCAGCTTTGGCACTGGAGCCTCAGAACAATCTTCTTAGTGGTTTTAGCCTAGTGGGTTGTTAGCAGAAAGATTAGGAAACTAAATATAATAATAATAATATGACATAGACCATCAATAATACTATATGGAAACTTCAGTGCAATGCAATCTTCTTCATGATTTAAGGGTAATAATTTAGGCACAGGTAATAGTATGCTCCAGACTATCACCAGACAAACTGAAAATCCAATAACAAATCCTATAATCACTCCAGATTACTATCACCATAACTCCAATTTTGATGAACAGGGAATGTTTTGAATCATTACCTTCTTGTGGAAGACTGGTTTTGTCTGACCTCCATATCCTGACTGCTTGCGATCGTAACGACGCTTTCCCTGTGCAGCAAGACTATCCTTTCCTTTCTTGTACTGGGTGACCTTGTGCAAGGTGTGCTTTCTGCACTCCTTGTTCTTGCAGTAAGTCTTCTTCGTCTTGGGAACGTTCACCTGCGTTACCACACAAGCAAAACAACAAACTTTATCAAGAAGAAAGTCCTAATCACAAACGCACATATGGGCGCAGAATAACTTAAAATAGACAGGATGGCCCTTGAAGACTATATCATTTCTTTCTACAGATGAAAAAGGTAATCTTGCAAAAGCGAGCCGGAGACGGACTAGATCCGGATGCTTATCAGCCATGAACGAGGCCAACGTTATAAAAAGATTCTCATTATCCGTATCATAAAAATGCAATCAAATGTAAACATCTTAAACCTCAATTTACAGTCAAGGAATGCAACAGAAAGATCGATCAAGCATTCATTTGCTATACTCTCATAAATAGATCATATTACACATTGTTGACTAAATTGCCGAAATTCCAGAAAGAAAACAAGAGAGCACCCTCGACACAACGGCATATCAAACTACCGACAAGAACCCTCAGCTTCGGGAAGACATGCAGAATCGGATCTAGGAGATGGCCATGGCTCGCTTACCATAGCGAATTTGCTTCTCGCCGCAGCAGACTACTTCAGCAAACTCAGGAGCGGCTTCCGGAGGTGTGGTGCATCTAGGGTTTTTCCCGCGATTTATATCTAATCCCAGACCTGGGCCTCCATGTTCGAGCTCTAGATTCAATGGGTAGTTATGAAGGGCTTAAGCCCATATATGAAACTAAATTACTAGCGGCCCTCTAAATGTGCCCCTTAACTTTTATTTCATTGTGATATATACCCGAAGCTTATGAATTAGTTTCAAATTGGGACTGGACTGCCTTTGGTCTTAATTGGATTATTTCACAGCAAAATGTATTGATAAATGTACATTAATATAATATACTTCTAGAAATTTGACCTTAACCCCTCGTACTTTCCTGTGTGTCGCAGACTCATCACAATGATAAATACTGGCTATGGCCTACTTCTCTCACAAAAATTGGAAGCATCTGTCCCGGGTCGGGTCAGTCGGGCCCAGATATTGTTCCACCGTCCGATATGCCACACATAGAGCGCATACAGGGTATAAAATAGAGCCATGCGGACGTGCACAAAATGGCACACGCCTTCCCCCAAAGGACCATTATGATCAGTGTCACCATCATCATGGACAAGCCCACGAGTGGGTCGAGGCTGCCGTGGCCTCCTTGCTGCGGATTCTTACGTGGTGGCTCCGGGTCCCGGAAAGAAACCAACTGGGTAATCGACCCGCTTGGTGTCCGGTTGATGGGAGAACCATGTTGAGTTGAGGGACCGTTTCCGGACCACCACTTCAACTTTGACTTCGACCTCGACTCGTTGTATTTCCTCCTGGCCTCGGCCTTCTCGGACTCGACATCTGCGGCCGCGGTGGCGACCACACCTAAAGCTGCAGGCGCGTCGATGGGAACGGTTTTGACGCCGCACTTGTGGTTCCAAGCTCTCGGAAGGGGGAACCACCCGCGGGACTTCTTCTCGTCGCTGCCGGATACTCGAGATCTGATCGTCAGCTCTCCCCGGGCCTTGGGTGTTCGGAAGCAGCTCGGAAAGCAGGTGGGGTTTCTAGGTTTCATGTCTTTTGCCATGGGGAAGGAAGAGAGGGTGGCGTGAGGAGAAGAAACCATGGTCCATGGAGAGGAGGGTTTGGCTATGCCAGAGGAAAGTGGAAATGACCAGTCCCCGTCCTCGGAATTTTATATCCTCCATGAAAGAAGACGACAAGCCCGTGGAGTATGAATGAGTGGCAAACTCCATGAGACCTTCGTGCCTCTAAGGGAAGACCACGTTTTTTTATTCATCACAGCGTGATCTGATCTGATCTGAGATGGCTTTAGGGGGGGTTGAATTGTCTGAGCTTCGTGGGAAACAAAGTGTAGGGTAGCCATCTTCCATGACGCGGTTTCACCTCCTCCCACGTCTTCAACTCCTCCATAGATGACTGCAACTACTCCATTCCTTCATTCTTCATCTAATCCATTTTATGACTGGGAGGAACTGCCAATGGTTGGATATATGATCACACCCAAGAGTGCAAGAAGAAGGATGAGAAACCTATGTATCCTCTATTAGTACATGCACTAATAAACCATATATTAGGATCCAAGGTCACTACATATAGATCAAACGCATATACTAATGTTTATATACTAATTTATAAAATGGTAAGTAATACATCATTAGTTATGCTCTAATTTGTAGGTAAATGGACTTAGGAGATATGGTAAACATTAATGCCGTGGAAAGTTGATGTGACATTTCAATGCACACTTGCTTACATTCATTCATCCCAATTGTGTATCTTGTCGTCTTGGTACTTTTTTCCAACATTATCATTGACCCTACAACAATATATGAGATTGTGATATAGAACACTAGTAAGTAATGCACTAGTATTGCATTCCACCAACTCATACAACTTCCTTTACAAGTATTGGCACTAAGGCAACAACAATAAAATAATCCTATTATTATATTTTGAGAATTGATTTGTAATTATTTGGATATAAGGTGTTTAAATTGATAGACTTAGAAATGTTAAATTTTTTTAATAATTTATATTTTTTATGAATGTAATTTCAGGTGAAGTATTATAAATTAAAAAATATAAATACAAATTTATTATTTTAATTAAATTCAATAATTTATTAGTTAATTATATAATAATTAATATATATACATATTTTATAATTATAATAAAAATAATATAAATATATAGTAATAAATTATATTATATATATTTTTACCGTTATTTTTTATGAATAATATTTTATTATATATTTATATCATATAATTTTATATAAAATATTATTAATATATAAATTTATTTAAATCATATAACAATAAAAATTAATAATAAAAACAAAAAATGATGATATTAAAATAAATAAAATAATTTCTAAATACCCCAAATTGTGAATATTGGAGGGTAGTGTAAATATAGTGGTTTGTAAGGTTTTGTAGATATATCTACAAACCCCTACTTCAAATCAGTCCAAATCATCCAATACAAACAAATCTTCTAATCATAGAACTATGTATCTTTATATGAAATTAGTACTAAATGGTGATGAGATCACCAATTTATTCATCCCACTCCTTATACATCAATACTAAAGTAATATAGTCTTGATTCATATATATCAAGTTTACCTACATAGCACCACTCTAAAGTAGTTTTTGATACTATAAATTTATTCACCTCATCATCTATTCAATATTTCTTCAACTGTTTTGACAATAAATCCTTAATTTGACCATCATGAGCAATAAAACCTTATTTTTCACGTATTTAAAATGTAGTTATCATAACATTAAGTTCATCAATCTTAATGTGCAGGAGTATAATGAGTGCTTCAATTGAGTGTCTCTCACTCATACTTGATCACATTGAGAGCTCTTTGGGTATCTTCTACAAATTCCTCAATTTCCTTAGTTGCCTCTTCACATATTTATGAACACCTAATACTATGAGAAAATATTGTGAGTGAGTTAGATATAAACTCATTTAAAAGTTATTAGTTGAATCTTTCAAACTTTATATACTTACCATACTTTTCTATTTTACTTAATTTAAAATAATAATTATAAAAATTCACCCTCATATATAAAGTCATTACATTCAACATTCAATTTTTAAATTCATTCTAAATAATTATATATAGATGGGGTATAACTCATTTATCTCAGATGAGAGAACAATTATCACAAATTTAATATTTTTCTTCACCACTTGTACATATTATGAGTCAATTTTTTATACTAGATTAGGTACATGTTCCACATTTCGTACCTACTCTAATAAAATATGAAAATAATTGTGATTTGATAAAAAATTATGCTTATAACTATTTAAAAATAATAACTTATAAATATTATAATTTTCTTATAATATTTCTCTATTTTATTCAATTTAAAATTTTAATTCTCAACAAACATAACTTCCAATCAAATGTCTCCAAACAAACTTATTCTTTAATTCATCAAGATTAATATTCATGTTATTGAATATTTCATCTAATAATCCACTTTCAATGTCATTATTTGAACACACTCTAATACAAATGCACGCATTATTTTGTTTACATAATACTTATAATATGACCTTATGAATCCTATCTAGGTAAGCATTTATCAAAAGTAACATTTCTACTTATATAAAGTAGAGAGAAATTTTAAAGTAAAATTATTTTTAATACAAATATTACAATGTATCAACTCATTATTACAACAACCTACATTTTGTACAAGGAGATAATCTTGGTTGAGACAGTTGACACATGTTTTTACGTATGATCAAGCTCAAGTGCTACATGTAACATGTGGATGTTTATCCATGAGAGGGTAACTATTTAGAGGTAAATGGAATATCATAAATGTTTCAAGTGCATAATGTTTTTATTCCTAATCAATATAAAATCTCTTTGATTTAACTGATCTCATTTATCTAACCACATTAAATTGAGCAATGAAAAAATGATAGTGTTTAGATAAAAATGAAAGTGATAGTCAAGCTCATTTCTGATATCTTTTTTACCGAAAATAAAATGAGTTAGAAAGATGTTTGAGCAACAGTGACACCATTAGGAATAATGTAAAAAAAATGGTGGTGTTGCAAAGGAGCTTAGAATAGTGATTTATCTATCTTTTATCTCTTTCTTTTTTTATAGAGTAAAAACATGATATTAAAGAATAGTTCGTACAAAAAGGTTAACAACTAAATTTGCTAATTGATCCGTTGTTGTAGTAATTCACTTACTTGAGTTCTAATGATAGAGATGGTAGTATCTCACGATGATAAAAGTGTACTGAGTACAAGGGTTATATAAGGACATTGCAATATTAGAGTTTTTTTTGTATACTAATAAATTTATTTTATGAAAAATTGTATTTATTGATACAAATATATGCAAGTTTATTGTAAGCAAATTATTAAACTCTTTTCTAGATAAAAAGGAACATAATTTTATTTTAACTGGTAAAATATATAGTGAAATGAAACTAAAAATTATGAAAAATAAATTGTAGCTTTTTATTTAAACTCTTTTTTAATAAGAGTATCCTTATACTTTTAATTATAAATAATAAATTACCAATATTACTAAAACACTACTTATTGAGTTGTAAACTCATCCATATTTCTAACCCCCTTACAAAAAATCTTTAAATTCAAATGAAATGATATCTTTTAAGGAGGAATTGAAGGAAAAGTATAAATTTATTGAGATAATTTTTGTTATGGAAAATAATATTATTTCAAGCATTTGACTTGTCTAAATTATCGTGATAGGCAATGTTGTCTTGGTAAATAGAGGTGTGGCAGGTTGATCAAACTAGGTCGGGGTGTAATATTTTGTGATTTTGTGACATGAGTTTGCCTAAATCGATTCGAATTGGTTCTTTTCCGGGTCTTCCTCAATTCTTGATTTCGAACCTTGGGATGTTCTCTAAGGTTTTTTTTTACCATTTTCATTATCTTAAGGTTCTTTCTCAAATCCATTTTTCATTCTGGTTCAATACGACTTAGTTCCTGATTTAGAGTTTTATGCTCGGTCTCGATTTTTGTCTCTGGTTCGGGATTTCATTTCTGATTTCTGATTCCATTACAGGTTTAGAATTTTATTCCCAATTTTGGTTCTCATTTTTACTTCGAGATCCCATTTCTGGTTTACACTTAGTTTTTGGTCCACTTGGGCTTAACCCGTGTTCCAGAAGTTTCGGTATTACAGTTTAAATACTTTAGGATCTTAGAGTAAATATAGCCAAATAAAAAGGGAATAATATAGAGGTTTAGAAGATGTGTAAATGGGTCGTATAAACATGTTCATCGATGTACAAATTGAGCGAACCTGGCCCGAGAGGCAAGATTGTAGGATGTGCCCCATGTATCATTGACAACGACATGATGTATATAACGCACATACCCCTATCATTGAGTTTTCATGTGTGAGATATAGTGGATGATAATGTGTGTTTGTTAAGTTGTGATAAAAAAAATAAGAAAAAGGTTAAATGATAAACTATAATTTAAAATATTGAGAGACATAATTTGTGAATTGATAACCGTGAAAAATATATGTTAAAAATATTTTTAATAAAAATTAGGGTGGTAAGTTATGTTATGAGATGACATTTGTAAACTCATTAATAAGGTTGAAAGCTTACTCACTCCCCAAAATAATTAAAATAATTATAACTAAACGGTAGAGTACAAATAGGCACAAAGTTCGAGTAATTGTCAGCTATTATGCACGAATCGAAGTACGAATTTCAAATGGTGTACATGAAAATTTATATTTTTATTAATTAATTATTAAATTTTCGAGTAAAAATTATATTTAATTTGAGTTTAAATAAAATTTATAAATATTTTTATTACAAGAATTGGGATTATTAATATTATTGATACTATTTTGATTAAAGTACCAATTATTTTAATATTAAAAGTATATAACCAACTCATGAACAATCGAGTTGAAATGTGAAAGAAAGCACAAAAATCAGGCTCTTTATTGCCTTTCCATCATGTGTGCACCTTCCACTTTTGACTTGATTCTCCAAATTTTATTGCCTACCCTTTGTTGGATAAGTAAGTGCGAATAGCATTTTTTCCCGTTCTAGACTTTTGATAATTTATCAAGGATGATGATCTTGGTATCTCTTGCTCATTCACGACAGAAGGAGGTGCCTAGAACCATCACAAGAGGTGGAGGTGGATGGGCGGCAACTAGGAGATTGGAGAAGGGTATTGGAGGAAGGTGGTTGAAAGAGGGAAGGGAAAAATAATAAAGGAGGTTAGAGTATGTTTTTACTTATAGCCCAACCCATATAGTTTTTTTTTCATTCATTTAGAATGCTACTCATTTTTAGGAAGGATTCTATTCAACACATTTTAATTATACTAATTATACTAAAAAAGATAGTACACTAGATTTGAATGGGTGAAATTTTAAGTATAAAAATTCCTTATTTTATAAAATAAATATATTTAAATAAGTACATAAATAATTATAAATCACTTTATTTATTAAGAATAAATATTACAATTTTGAGTTTTATAGTTATTGTTTTAGTACAATTTTAAATTTAGTATAGTAGAAAAGTATTATCTACTATTTGTATATAATTTATAAGTAGGGTAACGTATTTAATCTTATAAGGCTATAATAATTATCTATTTTATCTAATATTTGATCATATTTTTAATAATTTATTTGTATTATTATTTATTTATTTTTATTATTATATGTTTTAAATAAATTTATATATTAATAATATTTTATATATAATTATATAATAAAAATATTATACATAAAAATAAGAATATATATAATATAATTTATTATATATATTTATATTATTATAATTTTAAAATAGATATATATTAATTATTATATAAATAATATTAATTTTTTACTATGATAATAAGTTATTTATTTTATATAATATATTTAATATAATTTAATTATATATAGTATTTAATTTAATTAAAAATATAATTTTATTTTTTAAAATTTTATTAATAATTTTACAAATTATTCTAATGCATAGAAACGATAAATTATTAAAAAAAATTAATACCTCCCAACTCTAGTAACTTTAGGTCGCCTCCATAATAGATTTTAAAGATCACCAATAAAAATAATTTAAAAATAAATGAAGATATTATACACAAAACCTATTGATTTTTCATATCCCTAAATAGGCAAATAGTTCCTTTATATAATTAAATAGTGATAACTCTATCATCCATATTTAAAAGTGCTAATTAAATATCATCCATTATACTAATTAAATTTCATCCATCTGAATTTGGCAAAATTCATAAATCATATATGGACTAATATCATCTCTTATTACATCACCCCCTTCCACACGTATGAGACTTTCCCCCAAGAAGTGTGAGCTTTAGTAAACCCCTTTCATGTAGATTGGTAAGGAAAATTTGACGCATGGCACAAAGTCACACCTCGAATAAAGAATATGAAGTTGTGGGTGTGAAGTGATTGTCATACTATATCAGCAGAATTCCTAACATGATATTACACATTAGTCATAGTATATAGTCATCCTCCATGACCCACTTTCACCTTCTCCCATTTCTTCAGTTTCCATCCATAATCATAATCCTAATCATCCAATAATCCAAAAATTCAGTTTAGTAAGCCAAATTTTAAAGTATATATAATTGGATTAGTACTTAGCTAAGTTTGTGTAATATATTCTTGTACAAGATATGATCATATAAATTTTAATAAAAATTGGATTGAGGGTTTTGTATAAATTTTAAGTAGTGAATAAATTAATTATTTGATAAAAAAATAGAGTAATTTGTATGAGTGGAGAATCAACTCCAAACCCCACCAAATTTCTCCCTTTTAAGTTATTTTTGGATTGATTAGTTTGAATGAATTTGGATGTAAAGTGTTTGTAAGGGTTTAGAGGTTAAGTGAAATAATGTATTTAGATTTACTAAAATGTTTTAATAATTTATCTTTTGGGGGAAGGGAATTGAATTATTATTAATGAAAAATATAGAAAAAATAAATTTACCTTTTTAATTATATTAAATAATTTATTAGCTATTATATATAATTAAATTATATTAAAAATATTATATACAATATTTTTTTATTTATAATATTTGTATTATATAATTTTATATAAAATATTATTAATATATAAATTTATTTAAAATATATATAAACAATAAATAAGTGTATTAAAATAATTTAAGTAATAAATTACATAATTTCTCTAAATAACTACACTTTTAAATTAATTATTTTTAATGTAAATAAAAGGGTTAGAGGAGTTTGAAGATTATTATTTGCCCTCCAAACTACTTCATTTTTTTATAAAATGAGAGATTTTTCCGCCTATATCTAAATCCCTCTATCCATAATTTACACTACTCCATACTCCCACTTTCTAAATCTATTTTCCCTATATTTAAAGTGATTGTATAATTTAATACTTAAAATTATTTCAATATATTTATTTATTTTTTTATAATATTATTCATTTATTTTCTTATATTTTATTTTTATATATTAATAATATTTTATATAAAATTATATAACATAAATATATAATACAAATATTATATATTGAAAATTAAGAGTATAAAATGTATTTAATATAATTAATTAATAAATTATTTAATATAATTAAAATAATAAATTTATCTATTAATAATCTTTTACCACACTTAACCTCTATAAAAAAAATATAAGTTATTAAAAAAATTTAACAGATTCAAATCGGTCGCTTCACTGTTATATTTATAAATCAATCTAAATTACTCAATACAAACATATAATTAGGTGTGATTATGGTCAAATATGTATCAATCCATAATTCACTCAAACTATTATATTTCTTTATTTTTTTCAAACCTAAGTTATTTTTCAGCTAATTTTCTTATATTTTTCAATAAATGAATTTTAAAAAAATCCAACATCAAGAATTAATCCAACTAATATTTATATTTTTTTATATAAAAATTAAATACTATTATATTTAAAATTGTATACATATTTAAATAATCAATTTATTTCATTCTTTATTTTTAATATAAAATTAAATATATAACTATTCTTCTTATTATATATATCTTATACAAAATATATACTTTAATATCTTATTTTTCTTATATTTTTAGTCAACCATGTAAATAAACTTTAATAAATTAATTCATATTATATATTCTCTTTTAAGATAAAAGAGTATTTGCATGCTCTTCTATTACTTTCAACTACTTTTTTTTATAGAAGATGATATAAAATATATGACTTATAATAATTGTACTTTGGATTATATATATATATATAAACTAGTTTCCTTATATTATATATTTTAAAATAATTCGCATACAAGTAAACCCGAAGATTTTTTTGTTATTTTTACTTTCCAAATTTATTATTTTTTTTCAAAAATTAGATATATACATTAATTTTAAGTTATACATTAAGTTAAAATAGTTAATTTATTAATGTTCACCTGCTTTTAATTTTAACTTCTACCCAAGTGTGATTATGCTTATTGGTTTAATTACTTGCATTAATATTTGAGATTTTATGGTAAATTACATAATTTGTAATATATTGTCCTTATAAAAAATTAATTTCTATCTCCTTGTTTTGCTCCTACCCTCATTAACTTTTATAAATAATTTTTATATTATTATTGGTATTTTCAATCATATTTAAATACATCATTGTTTTTAACCATTTCTGGCTTTGGTTCCAATAACATATTGAGAGTATTGTTGGGTAGTAGAATGATAATTGGAAAGAGGTGTGTAGTAATGAAGAGAGAGATATGATGGCAAGAATTCAAAGGACTAAAATGATGTGTGTGATATTCATTATTACCCACAAAAGGGTATTTATAGTGTATCAGATACAATTATGATGAGGTTAATCCATAATTAATACTTTGTTAGCATGACAGGTAGGTGGGTGTTAGGCCCTTGGGGGTGATGACATATTAGGCATGGCCACCTCTCCGGGCATGGTGTTAGAATCCTGCCCCTGGGATTGGCTTGGGAGGAACATGATCTTGTGGGTGTATATGTCTAGGCCTTGTGTGTATATGGCTATCATGACTACCCTCTTGTCTTGACTCTTATCCCTGAGTAGAGTAAAGGACACGTTGCAGGAATGGCGCAGCGACTTAGGTCAACCGTTGTACCCACCCCTCATCCTCCTCTATCCAAAAAAAGCAGCCAAACCACGGCGGTGGGCAATCACCTCTCATGCACGCAACCCAACCAAGCATATATTCTCCCTACACCCCCTCCACCCTTATCTCCCCTCCATGCAATTTATTCACTGATTAAATCACTTCACTTCCCATATCTCACTCCGCTCCACCGAGGTAACCATGAACCCTAATTCCACCACCACCGCCGCCAATCACACCCTCATCTCCTTGTCCTCCGAGGATGCTGGCAGCCGTCTCCACCTGCTCCAGCACGTCCATGTCCTCGAGCTCATGCTGGCGCTCTCCGTCTTCATGGCCATTAATTCCATCAGGCAGCGGAGCAAGCACGGCTTCCCCGTCTGGCCTCTACTAGGGATGCTGCCATCGATGGTGGCTGGCCTCCGGACCGACATGTACGAGTACATCTCCGAGGTGGTGTGCCGCCAGAACGGGACGTTCGTCTTCCGCGGCCCGTGGCTGAGCAACCTCAACTGCGTGGTCACCGCCGACCCTCGCAACCTCGAGCACCTCCTCAAGACGAGGTTCTCGAACTTCCCCAAGGGCCAGTACTTCCGTGACACCGTCAGGGACCTCCTAGGGGACGGCATATTCAACGCCGACGATGAGGCGTGGCGGCGGCAGAGGAAGACAGCCAGCATCGAGTTCCACTCCGCCCGGTTCCGCCGCCTCACCGAGGACTCTCTCCTCGAGCTCGTCCACCGCCGCCTCCTTCCTGTCCTGGAGGAGGCCCGGGAAGGCTCCGTTTCCATCGACCTTCAGGACGTCCTCCTCAGGCTGACGTTCGATAACGTCTGCATGATCGCGTTCGGTGTGGACCCCGGCTGCCTCAGCCCAGGTCTGCCGGAGATTCCCTTTGCCAAGGCTTTTGAGGACGCGACAGAGGCTACCGTCATGCGGTTCGTGACTCCAACGTGCCTGTGGAAGGCCATGAGATGGCTCAACGTCGCCAGCGAGCGGACCCTTAGGGAGTCGATCAAGGGTGTCGATGAGTTTTCGAGAGGAGTCATCAGGACCCGGAAGGAGGAGCTGGAGGCGACGGACTACTGCCAGAGCCCCAGATCGGACATACTGACGGTGTTCATGGGGCAGAAGGACGAGCAGGGGCGGCCGTTCTCGGAGAAGTTCTTGCAGGATATCTGCATTAACTTCATACTCGCCGGAAGGGACACCTCATCGGTGGCTCTGAGCTGGTTCTTCTGGCTCCTCGACAAGAAACCCGAGGTGGAGGAGAGGATTCTCAGTGAGATTTGTGGCATCGTGAAGGCCAGAAGGAGTATCGTCGAAGGGAAGCTCACTCTAGATGAGGTAATATTCCGGCCGGAGGAGGTCCGGAAGATGGAGTACCTACAGGCGGCGATCTCGGAGTCCCTCAGGCTGTACCCTTCAGTGCCAATTGATCACAAAGAGGTGATTAACTCAAAATCTATATATTTTGTGGATGAAATGTACAAAATTCTTATTTTACATCAAGTCTCGATTCATTAGGTACTGGAAGACGACGTGTTTCCCGACGGCACGGTGCTTAAAAAGGGCACCAAGGTGCTGTACGTGATCTACGCCATGGGGCGGATGGAGGCCATATGGGGGCCCGACTGCAAGGAGTTCAAGCCGGAGAGGTGGCTGAGGGACGGCCGGTTCATGAGTGAGTCGGCCTACAAGTTCACCGCCTTCAACGGCGGACCTAGGCTATGCCTCGGCAGGGACTTCGCCTACTACCAGATGAAGTTCGCTGCGGCATCCATCCTCTACCGGTACAGGGTGAAGGTAGCGGGCGGGCACCCCGTGGTGCCAAAGCTCGCCCTCACCATGTACATGAAGCACGGCCTCAAGGTGAACCTCATCTGCCGCACCGATGCTGAACTGGAGAAGTACTTCAAGGGGTGTAACTAAGATGGACCCTTTCTTTTTTTTTTTTAAAAACTTTTAAACATCATTAAGAATGTCTGTGGGATGACTGGTCCACCTTGTTTTCTCACAATAGTGAATTTTTGCTTCTTTTATGCTATATGGTATTTGTATGTGGAATTTTAAAAGCCATGGATATTGGATGAACTAGAGATGATGCTTAGAGTGAACCCTATGTTATTATACAATGAGTTTGCCATTAAAAAAAGAGGAGTGGGTGATTATAGTTCAACCCATGGGTATTGTCAATTTAGTGGTTGAGCAATCCATAACCTTAGTGGGGTGAAGCAAAGTACTTCAAGCAGCTATTTTAGTTGGGTAAACCCTCAAATATAGTTGGCCAAACTTACATGTCTTACCATTTTCTATATATAATAAAAGAATCACACCATACCCAAAATCAAATCAACCACAACAACACAGCATTCAATGGGTGATGGAGCATATGGAAATCACTGTTGAAGCATCAGTGATAATGGAGTCTATTTTAAGCTTCACCTAATGATAAAGCAGCAAGTTTAAAAACCCAGGTAAGATCTGTAGGTTTGGGTGATAGACTACTTGCATGAACTGGGCCCTCAACAGAGATCCCAAATGGCCATTCTTAGATGGAAAATGATGTTTTGGACCCACTTACACTGTAAATCGAATTGGATTGATTGTTATGGGAGTTAATGAAGTGTTATCCTCTAACTTCCACAAGGCTTGACCGGTTCACTTTTCATGGGGAGCCCAAAGGACATGACAGCCGCCCATGCTTGGTCCTTATTATATTTATATTTATTTTACCTTTATTATTTAATTTTGGCGCGTGACTAAACCTATGTGGACTAAGCACAACGTAATTATATTATTTAAATTTTTAAATTTTTTATGTATTTATTTTTAAAACATATATGACTATTTTATTATTATTTTTATCCAACTAAGTGGATAAATAATATTAACGGACTACATGCTCCTTTACCTCGTACCTGGTCCCACATCATGTGTGTAAGGAGATGGTGATTGGGCTACCTGATAAGGTGCATGGTGGACTGGAGCTGTTGATCCAACCCAAACCACGACACAACTGATAAAGACAGAGCAAGCGAATTAAATTTCAAACTTGTGCCGCTGCTGTCGTGTCCGAGGAAGAGATCCCGTGATCCCGTGATTCCGTTACCACGGGAGCGCATAAATCTGCCGTTCAGATTCCATCATACGGTTATAATTCGAACAACGCCCAAATTGCGCCGACTTCCCTCCACCGTTTTTTACCAGGTTTTCGCTCCTTTTTCTTTTCCGCCATCTCCTACTACTGGTTCTGTGACGATAACGGCCACAGTTAATTTTGAGTTGCCAAAATTGCCCCTCTTATTCAGGAGTTCATCGAGTATTTTAACTCAAAATAAGAATATTCAGTGGCAGGTGAAAATTCTGTCACCTCATTATTGAATTTATAAATTTATTTAATTAAATAGGTAACAATAAAAATTTAGGGTTATTATATATTTTTTTAATTTGATGAGGTATTGTATGATATCTAATTATTTGAGTTTTATTGATGAAATTATTATGAATATAATAATTTTTTTCACTCAAAAAATAAAATAAAAATTTGGCATGCTATCGAAGGCCAGGGCAATACGGTCATTAAGCATAGCGTACCAATTAATAATACTTAAACAAAAAACTGAAAGTAGTAATTTTCTAGCCAATTAAAATTTAACAAATGGAAAATGAAAGAAATTGTGTGTTTTAATTTTAATTCCTTATTTCTTGTTACCAAAAATAATTCCTTATTCCTCGTGTTTTTGGAAGAACGGGAAAGAAAAAGGAAGGCGATCACCAAAGGCGAAAGCTTCATCGTCTCTCCGCAGGAATTGGATTTCACTCTTCCAAATTCCTGTTCCATCGCCATCGGATCTTATCTTCCGTAATTTGAGGAACCGGAACTCCAGCTATCAGCAGCAGGCTGCTACATTTACAATAGCGGCGTTGCTCGGATCGTTTAACCTCTTCCACCTCTCACGATATCTGGTCTCTCCGCGCCGAGTCTCTTCCTTCCGCGGGCTCTTGTTCCTCCGGGGGATCCATACGTGACCGAACCTTTTGCAGATCGAAGCTAATTCCAAGCGCTTTAGTCATATTGATTCCCGACTGCCTTCAGCTGAGCCTAAGGTTTGTGGTGTTTGTTCCAATTTGTGTTTTTGATGGATGGGATTTGGCGGCAGATCGATTGACGTGCAGTGGTGTGATGCCTAGAGATTGTTTTTCTAATTAATTATATTGTTCAGGATATCATGTCAAGTTACCCCCAACTAGAAGAAAGAGATCCTCGTATTTACCACTTAGGAAATGAACGTGAATGATTTTTCTTTAGTTTTGGATGTTGGAAATTGAAAAGCTATTTTTATTAGTTTCAGATGAAAAAAGAGTCCTTCTTTTTGGATATGTTCCAAATTCAAGATACTCAGAAAGGAAAGATCTGTGACTAAATTATGGTCTTATACCCTGCATCTTGGAATGGGAAGTGCCAAAACTAATACTTTCATTCTTGAAAAAGTTGAAGCGCTGGGGTCATTTGTAGAGCACATTACAGTCTGGGCAGCTGGTGGCAATGGGAACCTGCATTTTGGTTTGCGAAGTTGATTGATGAGCTTTTATTTTTGGTGGAAGATGGGATAGCAGTAGGGTCTGTATCCTGATGAATGGTCCCCTCCATCACATAATGGACGAATCACAATGTTGGGCCACTTTAAAGTTTGATAAAGGCTCTTATTGTAAAGTAAGATTTCTTTTTCTGGTTCCTACCCTCGAAACTGAGCTTCTACGCAATCCACAGGTATCAGACTTCTGGAAAAATGTCGGGAACGGTAGGGATGCAGCCATCTTTTCTTTCAATCAAGTCGTTGCCTGGTGATTTTAGGTTTATGGATTCACCAGAATCCAATCGGCTTCAAATAAATGAGAAGAGCCGATTAGGTAGTTGTGATGTAACCGCACTAAGTATCCCGGAGAATGGAAAGCTCGGTGACGACATTGATGAAGATGTTAATAGTTATGGAGGTGATTTTGATCAGGTCAACGAGGATTCACCATACAGTGGCGATTTGGTTTCAGCTGAAGAAAGGCCCTCTAATGATGAAGAAGGGGTTGATCCAGTTGCCTTGTCTCTGCCTTCGAGCTCAAAGCCCCATGATGACAATACGTGGGGTGATACCAGTTCTTATGCTAGAAATAAGGTAAGTCACCGCTTGCACATGTTTTTTTGTCCTTCCCTGTCCTGTAATTTTAATTGGAAAGCGGGTATATTTTTTTTTTTGAACATTCTCATTATTCAGATTGCGTGAACCGATGATATTCTCTCTTTTTAATGTTTTCTTCCATGGAAAATTAACAAAATAGTCAAGCCATAGACAGATCTATTATATTTCTGAATGGTAAATCTATTTAAAAGGGGTATGAGAACCCTTTATCCGGTCCTGTTAATCCCAAAATAAACTAATATGAATTTCATCGGAAACAATAGCTTAATACTGAAAACTTTTGAAATGATTCTTTTAAGTGCTTAGCTTCTAAAACTAAAAACAAGAAATGGCTTGGGGGCATTGATCAATGGATACTTTTGTTTTATAGTAGAAAATGAGCTTCTGGAATATCTATTGATTTCAGAATAGTTATATACCAATTTTTCATATGCTTAATAAACTGTCTTTTGCAGAAGATCCAATCATTTTTTAAACTTCCAAATGGAGAATGGGAGTTAGTGAAGATTTTGTCATATTCTGGATCTGAGTCTCTCATATCACTGAACGAGGGGAAAGTGAGTTTCCATTGAAGCATTGAAATAATATTCTCTGAATTCTGATTTGTGGCAATCTGAAATGTGCTGTACATTCGAGTGTAGGCTTTGAAAGTAAAAAATGATTGTTTAGTGCAATCAAATCCTGTGATTCTAGATGGTGTGGATGATCTCATGCAACTAAGTTTTCTGAATGAACCAGCAGTTCTTTACAACCTCCAATATAGATACAATCAAGACATGATCTATGTAAGTTTATTATATTGTTTTCTTTGTTTCCATTTTGGAATTTCTATTTAATCTGACACTTCATATTTTACTGATACTTTCTTAAGACTAAAGCTGGACCGGTCTTGGTCGCTATCAATCCCTTTAAGAAGGTTCCTCTATATGGGGATGATTATATTGAAGGATACAGGCGAAAATCAATTGAGAGTCCACATGTTTATGCTATTACAGATACTGCAATGGGGGAAATGGTTCGAGGTAGTTTCTGTCCTCTCCTGTAGTTTTAATCTTGCAAAACTTACTGATGTTTGAAGATATTTGAGTTTTTGTTTATACCTTTACCCTAATGTTTATTTTCATTTGCAGATGAAGTTAACCAGTCTATCATCATCAGGTTAGAACATTGAAACATCATTGCTTCCATGCACTAAATGAAGATACAGTTGATTATTGTACAATTACTATAAAATGTTGAAGAAGACTTTAGATTTAAGCTTTTTTATGTAAATAAAAAATTAAGCTTCAAATATTTAACATTTTCTCGAGTTTACTGTGGTCATGCTTTCCCTGCCGATATCATTGCCCTGTTTTTAAGATGTTTTCTTTCCAATGCATTCTCATGTCATCACCACTAACTATTCATTTCTCCTTCTCCAGTGGTGAAAGTGGAGCTGGGAAAACTGAGACTGCAAAGATAGCTATGCAGTATTTGGCAGCTCTTGGTGGTGGCGGTGGAATAGAATATGAAATACTGAAGACAAATCCAGTCTTGGAAGCATTTGGAAATGCAAAAACATCCAGAAATAATAACTCTAGCCGCTTTGTAAGCTTCTTATCTTTGAATTTAGTCGTCCAAAGTGTAAGAGTATTTACTTATTGGAAACATGTAAGCAAGAGAACCTTTATTTATGCTTGTTGGAATATGTTTGCAGTCTGGGTTCTCATAAATCTCTTATCTTGAACAGGGAAAGCTGATTGAAATTCAATTTAGTGAGACGGGAAGAATTTATGGTGCTAAGATTCAAACTTGTAAGCAA
The DNA here is from genome assembly GCA_030064435.1 of Trapa incisa. Classification (NCBI taxonomy): domain Eukaryota; kingdom Viridiplantae; phylum Streptophyta; class Magnoliopsida; order Myrtales; family Lythraceae; genus Trapa; species Trapa incisa. The sequence goes on along the minus strand of CM057770.1, from coordinate 1,844,354 downwards.
TGCACTATGTAGTGGTCATTGAAAATTTTATTTATTCAACTTCATCCAATCATTTATGTTCCACTAATATTCCCTCTTGATTTGATTTTTTGGTTGCAGTTTTGCTGGAAAAGGTAGTGAACATCATCCTGCTTCATCAATCTTAGTGATTAGATCATAAATTTGTTACAAAATATTAATTCTTCTTATTTTATGAGCAGTCTAGAGTTGTCCAATGTGCAGAGGGAGAAAGGTCATATCATGTCTTTTATCAGCTCTGTGCTGGGGCTGATCATGATTTGAGAGGTATTTAGTGTCTCTTTCTGTATGGATTTTTTCCCAATCTGGAGCTTTGAAATCCCTGATCTTTTCCTCATGGTCAATACACATTCATTGCTTCTGGAAAATAGAGAAGCTAAATCTGAGGAATGCTGGCGAGTACAAATATTTGAGGCAGAGCAGCTGCTTTTCAATTTCTGGAGTTGATGATGCTGAGCAATTTGGGATTCTCACGGTAAATTGCTCCTCATTCTCATAGCAAATTCTGTTGCATGCATTTTTTCAATGTGTTATTTGTATTTGCTGATTTTTCCTCGTAGAAATGTCATCTTTATGTTCATTATTTTAGGAAGCTCTTGATGTTGTTCACATTACCAAGGAAGATCAAGAAAGTGTGTTTGCAATGCTTGCAGCAGTACTTTGGCTGGGGAATATCTTATTCACTGTTATTGATAATGAAAATCATGCAGAAGTTGTAGAAGATGAAAGTGAGAATTTCAATACAATTTCTCTATCTTGTTCCCTTGCAATCTGTATTTTGGCATACATACAATAGAGATGTGTAATGAATATAAGAGTATGGAAATCATAGGATTTTGGTTATGTAAGCAACTCTATCCTTCGAAGAGTTGGCATGCCGAAAATTGCATAAATATCAACTTCATTACAAGATAATATTTGTTGCCTAACAATTTGCACAATATAAATAGTATCATGCTGATATAAATCTTGATCTTAAATTACAAGTTTTATTTATCCTTAGCATTTTGATTAGTCAACTTTGGTTATTTTGTTGATTTTATGTGTTGGCATTGGCATTGTTCAAGAACTAATGTGATTGCATGCTTTTGAGGGCATTTAATGTTTTATGCATCAATGTTGTCAAACTGTTAGATCTGAGTACACCTCCTGGATTCCCTCTGTATTGCACCATTTCTTCAAGTTTTATTATTATTAGTATGGAACCGCCGAGGTGTCTCTTATGCTTTATCTTTTCTTGGTCAGTTGTTTTTTCATTAATTGACTTTTTCAGGGATAGATATTGTGCAGTTGCTGCTGTTTGCTTTATAATATTGCTGCACTTTATCATGTTGCAGGTCTTACAACTGTTGCTAAACTGCTTGGATGCAGTAGTGATCAACTTAATCGTGCCCTATCAACCCGTAAAATGAGAGTTGGGAATGATACTATTGTCCAAAAACTCACGATCTCACAGGTGAAGATATTTTCATTAGAAAAATTGGGATGTAGTATATCGTATTAATAATAGAAGGTGAATACTACTTCATGCATGTGGCAATAAATTTAATTTTCTCAATGCATAACCAAAGCTGCACATTTTATTAGTGCCTCTTAGCATAGCTTTCTTACATATACCCTGTGAGAACCATCTCAGTTGTTCAACTTGAAAATTTTATCTTTAGCTGTTCATTTTCTTATCCTATGCCTAATTAAAATCAGACTACTGGAATTGAAACTGCAGAATGTGCATATCCTTTTTTTTCTTTTACTTCATAAAGTCCTATATTTTAACCCATATAATATATATTTTTTATCTTATAGGCCTCTGATTCCAGGGATGCCTTGGCAAAATCTATTTATGCATGCTTGTTTGACTGGCTAGTTGAACAAATTAATAAATCTCTTTCTGCTGGCAAGCGACGCACTGGCAGATCCATCAGCATTCTTGACATATACGGGTTTGAATCATTTGATGTATGTATTACATTTCCACGTACCAAATATTCATATCTTGGCTCTTTTGGATTTTAAATACTAATAACATGTTCTTTTTTTTTTCAGAGGAATAGTTTTGAGCAGTTTTGCATAAACTATGCAAATGAAAGGTTGCAGCATCACTTTAATCGGCATATGTTCAAGTTAGAGCAAGAGGTACTGCTCTTAGCTCAAATTTCCAGCCATTTCACAGGTTTAATATTTTAGGGCTAAAATAAAATTTATTTACCAAAAAGAAATAAAACAGAAGCTTAATGAATGGTTCTGAATTTGCTTTTTTGATTTCACATCTGTGTCTTCCATGTATGTGCATGTGAAGTAACCTTTGTCCCTCATTAGTTAAACAGGTATGGGTTTAATATGCTCATTTGAATTCTTTAACCAACTATTGTGTCCCTCATTTGTTAAACAGGAATACATACAGGATGGTATTGATTGGGCAAGAGTTGACTTTGAAGATAATCAAGATTGCCTCAATCTTTTTGAGAAGGTATGAGACTTAGGGAACAATGTGTTCCTAACTAATGCCTTGAACTCTTTTATTGTTTATTCTAATTTATCAAGCATTCTTATATCTTATCCTTATATCTTGAAAAGGAGTACCACACATGGCTTATGTGTTCTTTAAATTTTCTTCAGAAACCACTGGGACTGTTATCTCTTCTAGATGAGGAGTCCACATTCCCAAATGCTAATGACGTGACATTTGCCAACAAGCTTAAAGAACATTTGCATTCTAAATCTTGTTTCCATGGAGGCCGAGGCAAAGATTTTACTGTCAACCATTATGCAGGAGAGGTATTCATAATCTTAACATGTAATTATCTCTTTTCAGTTTCATATGAATTTTCAAGTTATGATCCACTTGTTTTAGAAGCAAGATACCCATAACATGGGAGGTGTTCCGCTTACCATATTATTAAACATGGATTATGATTCGGAGTCTCATTTTCTATTTGATCCATTTGAAGTTGCAATAAGATCTATTCATTAAAAATAATTATTTCAATATACATTTCTTACGTACCCATAGGTGCTATATTGGACTTAAATCAGATTTAGGATCCATCTATATTGATTGACTGCCTCCACTGTGGTGTTGCCAGCAAATATCACTATTTTTGGTTTTGAATTTTCCAAATCATTCCCGTAGGAGATCCAGACCTATCTTTTTTATCCTTCGATAAAAAGATTCATTCTCTTCATAAAAAAACAGGAGGTAGAACCAGTAAAGATTTTCTTTTTTCCTTTTATCCTTGGAGTTGAATACCTCGTTCAAGAATTATTTTTGATACCCATAACATGTGAGGTGTCCACTTATCATATGATGAAACAGGGATTATCACATGAATAACAGCTTGAGATTGCAAAGAGTTCATGGAATAAATCATTACTTTCTTTGTTTATGCTTGTTCATGCTACTTGGATTCTTACGGTACAGGTGTCATATGATACAACCGGATTTCTGGAGAAGAATAGAGACTTGCTGCACTTGGAATCTATAGAACTTCTTTCTGAATGCTCATGCTCCCTCCCTCAGATATTCGCAAAAAGTATGCTTACTCAATCAGAAAAACCTGTGACTGGTCCTTTATTTAAAGCAGGAGGAGCAGAGTCCCAAAAGCTGAGTGTCGCCACAAAGTTCAAGGTTCCCACTCAACCACTTGTCAGAATAATTCAAGTTAGATTTATTTGGATTCTTTAAATCTGCTGGAGTAATTTTATGGTGTGCACTTATGGGAAATTCATTAGCAAAAGTCATTCAGGCAGATTGTATATTCTGTACTAATACTACCACCAAATAGTTAGACCCATAATAAGTGTAAAGTTTTGAATAAATTGATTATTTCTCTATAAACTTTCATGCTGTGGAATTGGTAAGTCTTATATTAGACTGAACTTAAGCATGTTAAGTAATTGCTTTATTTTTTTTTATCCAAGTGACTTTACATTCAAAATGACAGATTGATATCAAAATTGTTCATATTTTCCCCTCATTTTTTGCCATTCAGGGTCAGCTCTTCCAGTTAATGCAACGCTTGGAGAACACCACGCCACACTTTATACGCTGTATAAAACCCAATAGTTTACAGTCTCCTGGAGTATATGAGCAAGGTCTTGTTCTACAACAGTTGAGATGCTGTGGAGTACTTGAAGTTGTTCGAATCTCAAGATCAGGATTTCCAACTAAAATGTCTCATCAGAAGTTCGCTCGGAGGTAAGGAAACAAATATTAAATTTTCTCCAAAGTTATAATTGATGCATGACCTGAAACATTTCATATGCTGTCGTCACATATCAGGTATGGTTTCCTTCTATTAGAAAGTGTTGCTTCTCAGGACCCACTTAGTGTCTCAGTTGCAATCCTTCATCAATTCAATATCTTACCTGAGATGTATCAAGTTGGCTACACGAAGTTGTTCTTCCGAACTGGCCAGGTAATGTGATCGCACTATTCAATTATCAGAGACTCCGATGTCTATATGTGCATTATTTTCTTCTTCCAATTTAGTTGATGTTTTAGTTGGAAAGGGATCGATAGGTCACAACCCATCGTAGTTGTGCTTATTTGGTGTCAATTTTGCATCATAACATGAACTGTGAACTAACATAAGAAAATGGAATGATTTTTTAGATTGGGTTGCTTGAGAATACTAGAAACCGTACTCTCCGTGGGATTTTACGAGTTCAAAGTTGCTTTAGAAGCCATCAAGTGCGAGTTTACATCAAGGATCTAAAGAAGGGCATCATGACTATTCAATCGTGTATTGCTTCCACTCAACTGATTAAATTGGGCATGATTACAAGAATCATTTTACTTTACACGTGAATATGAGTCCCTAACTTCATGTCATCTATGCAGTTATTATTGGTGAAAAGGTGCGGAAGGAATATGCTGTCGTGGTAAGAAGACATAGGGCTGCTGCTACCATACAGAAATGGGTGAAAGGCAAAAGGGTAATAAATGAGTACAAGAAACTTTGCAGTGCATCAATTGCAATGCAATCAGGTACACTGGGGTTTTTCTTTGCTTTGATGCAATGAGATTTCCTGTAAATAACTTTTGGGATGTCCCTGACAATTTTCCTTGTTAAAACGAGTAAGTCCCTTTGATGTATCCACACATGTTATAGTTGATGGTAGATGGGATTTCTTCTTATTAAAGATGAGCCAAACGCTACTTCTCTTTTGGTAAAATTTGAGCCTTTTCCTTAATTTGAACTTTTCATTTCCTCTGTGGTCACAAAATTGTCTTTACACACGTGCATATCTTTTGCATCCCTTCTTTCGCTGATCTTCTCCATCCTCTTTTGCAGTTGTTCGTGGTTGGCTTGTTAGAAGATGTTCCAGTGACATTGGATTTATGAAATATGGGTTAAAGGTATTCATGATTCGTGGAATTTACATTTCATTTTCTCATTGGAAATACATTGAACATGTCAACTACTTGCCCACAATCAGCTAATATCACAAATTAAATAAACCTTTTAAAGCTTGCCAGCATAAATTCATTTTCTTTTTTCTTCCCTCTACCCTATTATTCGCTTGTTAGAAGATGTTCTGGTGACATTGGATTTCTGAAATATGGGTTAAAGGTATTCATGATTCGTGGAATTTACATTTCATTTTCTCATTGGAAATATATTGAACATGTCAACTACTTGCCCAGAATCAGCTAATATCACAAACTAAATAAACTTTTTAAAGCTTGCCAGCATAAATTTATTGTCTCTTTTTTTTCTCTCTAACCTATTATTGCTTGCAATCATAATCTATGACCGTCTTGAAACAAGTATGTTATGTATTCAACTAATGCTGGAAATACCTTTGGCCTCTCCCCTCAATGTTCCCTGTGCACTTATCAACAATCATTTATACGGACCACACTTGATGGATCATCTGCCTTGATTAGTAAGCCACAATGGTCTAAATTCTGATGTTGGCACTGGACAAAAACATGTTCTGGCTCGTATAATGAAACCAAATAAGTTTTTTTTCTTGGGTGTAAGAGTTGTAAATATCTGGTTAACCCCTAGTCCATGTGATATGCAGTTTATTCTGCTTCTTACTAATGCACTGTTCTCAGTATAAAACAAAAAACACTATGAGCTATCAACTTGTTCTCAGGGAATTGAGCCAGAAGATGTATTAGTGAAGGCATCATTCCTAGCAGAATTACAACGCCGTGTCCTAAAATCCGAGACTGCTCTCCGAGAGAAAGAAGAGGAGAATGACATCCTCAAGCAACGGCTCCAGCAGTACGATAGCCGCTGGCTCGAGTACGAGACGAAAATGAAATCCATGGAGGAAGTGTGGCAGAAGCAGATGAAGTCTCTCCAGTCAAGCCTCTCGATCACAAGGAAGAGCCTTGCTATTGACAACTCTGGCAGGAACTCCGACTCGTCGGTGAACGACTTTGAGACAGGGCACATGACAACGGAGAGCAACGGGGCCAGACCCGTGAGTGCTGGACTGGGTGTGACCAACAGGCTTGCAGAGGAGTTCGAGCGGAGGAGCCATGTGTTTGGAGATGACGCGAAGTTCCTGGTGGAGGTCAAGTCGGGTCATTTGGAGGCCGGCTTGAACCCTGACAGGGAGCTGAGGCGGCTGAAGCAGATGTTCGAGGCATGGAAGAAAGATTACGGGATGAGGCTGAGGGAGACGAAGATTATACTGAACAAGCTCGAGAATGAGGAGCGCGGGGCTGCCACTGATGTGGTGAAGAAAAAATGGTGGGGAAGGAGGAACAGCTCAAGGATGAATTAACCTGAGTTCTTCCATGTTTCATTTTTTGGCCTAAAGAAAGAAATGGTACAGATTAACAGCTTGTTTACTGCTAGTAAGTACCCTTCGACAACTTTCTATTTATTGATGTATATTTGAGCTGAGAGATTGTTTTCGGGCACAGAGGAATGGAATTTGCTGTGAGCTGGGATTTGTGGGACAAGAAGAGCATGCATACTCAAGTGAAGATACTGGTGATATGTATATCTTTATGGCAAAACATTACCAGGTCAATTTTTAAGACTTGGCTTGAGCTCTAAAAAAGTTGGAGTCTTGAGTTTCATTTGAGCGTCCTCTATTACCTTTTCCTGGTGCCATTTGGATGTCCGCCGTGCCTTGTGATGTTTTCCCACAAAGATATAATATGGGAATTTCACTCTTATTTCAAGTGAATTTCACTCTGAAAAGGTAGGGAGTGGTCTTAGGAATGGGGTGACGTGGCGGCAAGAAAAACTGAACATACTCTCCTCCTGCTCCTCAAAAATCCCCCTGGGGACTTCTCCGGCAGGACTCTTGGCTGGCGCTGCCAACATGTTCTCCGGTGGGTCTCGCGTCTCGCACCACCTGGGATTGGGGATCGGTCTCGGTCCAGGGTTCCGCGGCTCCAGGATAGTGCACTTCTCATCACTCGCTTTCAAGCCTCCTCCGTCCGCCGCCGCTGCCTCCCTTTATCTCCAAAGTCAGACGAGTTCCTTGTCCGAACTCCACCCCTCTGGCCTGCCTCGTGGGGACGGGATCCCCGCACTCTCCATGTGTTTCAGGTCTCTATCCTTGTCCAATTGCCTTCTTTTAAGGATTTTGCATCACAAATTGGATCTATTTGTCGCAACTTTTTAATCTTTTCCTTTCCTGTAAAGTCAACGGGAAGACACTTGCGACATTTCTTCTCAAGGGATATCATCCGTTGCAGGTTTCAATCACTTCATCTTCCTTGTTCTCCGGATGTAATTCTTGTTATTGTGTCTATGTAGTTGAGCTAAAAAGAAAAATGAGCAAAAATGAGCTTCTTTTTTCGCCTTTTCAATGTTTGTCGAGAAGGAGACAATAAGAGAATTCACTCATACATCTGTAATGTCAATTGCATTTGAACCATTGGTCGTATTGTTTCCTAAAATACGGAAATTAAAGGAGAACCCATGATGATTTTTCATATGGGATTTTGCAATGATTTCAGAACCCTACAGAAGATTGCTTGAATAGCTTTGATGTGGATAGTTCTTCTGAGTGTTGCACAATTATTTTGGGTGATTCATCAGTTCTAGTCAGTTGATTTCACATTTGTAATTCACAGTTCATTTTCTTCTTAAAGGTGGTGTTGTGGCTCTTGGAAAGTTTGATGCCCTCCACATTGGTCATAGAGAACTTGCAATTCAAGCATCCAAGGCTGGAGTTCCATTTCTTTTATCATTTGTTGGAATGGCAGAAGTACTTGGCTGGGAGCCACGGTATGAATATAATAATAATGTCATTGATTTTTCAAACTTGTTTTGTTCAAGTTATTTTCTATATTTTGATCAGCAAGTTAATCTATGCATGCATCAGAAAATTTTAAAAAAACTGTCTTGGTCAAATAGACTAATGCAGTTAATTTCTACATATATGTCTAATTGACCAAACCAGGTTTTTTATGCAACTTTCCTCTTGAAAACTATGTTACATCAATTATTTTCCTCATGGGTGCCTTTCAAGTTTGTTTTTTCTTGCATTTGTTGTGTTCAACAAATTGAGAATTTTTTTTTGTAATGGGAGTTTGCTTCATAGGATTCTTCTGCTGCTTAATTTGATAGATTGGAGAAATTACTTTTAGCTGCTTGTCTGATGGAAAAGCCAATCATTACCAATGAACATTCCTTGAGCTTCTGTTCACTGATGATTGTACCATGCTTTTCCATGTTATTATAATTCTGTGTATAGTTAGTTATTTTAGAGTTTTTATATGCATAGTATTTTAATTTCCTAGTGAGGCTGGAGAACTTTTTAGGTGAAGATTCTGATTAGTTCTTACATAGGATCCCGGTAGTAGCCAAATATGATCGCCCAAGAGTATTGTCCACATGGGCCCAATACTGTGCCAATGCTACTCCAGTTGAATATGAAATCGAATTCTCAAGCGTTCGATCTCTCAGCCCTCGACAGTTTGTGGAGAAGTTAGCTAAAGAGCTTGGGGTGAAAGGAGTTGTGGCAGGTGAGATATCAATATCTTTACCTTTTTGTGGGTCTGGCTCATCATATCTGTATCAAACTCAGCTTCTTTCATGCTATAATCTTTAGGCCATGTGTGCATTGTACCTCTTCATGGTCTGCTGCACTTGGCATTCTTCCTAATGTTGGCCTGCTTACATGGTAGGTGAAAATTATCGGTTTGGATATAAAGCCTCGGGTGATTCGTCAGAATTGGCAAGGTTGTGTGGTGAGCACGGCATGGATGCTTACATAATAAGCTCGGTGATGGACAAGAACCAAGATTTGAGGCACCTAGACTCCAATGATTTGAAAGAGAGAGGGCAAGTGTCATCCACTCGTGTTCGCCATGCTTTAGCTTTAGGGGAGATGGAATATGTTTCACAGCTTCTGGGGCGCCCTCATCGTCTAATATTAAAGAGCTCAGAGCACAGCAGGTTTATATTGAGTAGCAGAGATAGGATATCAGCTCCCAAGACATGTTTGCTAAACTTAGGTCCGAGAGATGGCACGTACGACGATTGTTTTCTAGTCACTGGCCATGGAAACTCAGTGCCCTGCAGAGTAGTTATAGACACAACACACACCCATGTGGAAATGGAGGAGGCAGGTCTCTGTAACTTCAACGGTTCCAGTAACATGGAGTTCTTGCATATAGAATTTGGAAGTTGATGAATCCAATTATGCTTGATATCAACTGCCCAGTGAGTACATTCTGATTTAAGATGTTACTGCTATGATCTGGAGATGCTCTGACTTTGAACTTGGATTTTTTTAGATGAAATGCTGAGAAAGGTATTCTTTAGTTTCTTCAACTCGAGGGGGAAATTCAAACTGTATGAAACAATATTAACAATAGTAAATAAGAAAGAAGATAGCAGATTTCTTGTGGTGCAAAGATTGCCCTTCATTTGTCTATTTTCAATATCTGTGTCTATGAACTTACTCTCTCATGCTTCTTTGCCTACATGGTAACTTGCCACTCTTATACTGTTTTTCTTATGCCATTGTCATCTATCAGACATGTTTTCTGTCATCAATTTCCTGTCTGTTCAATGCCTGAATTATCTAAACTCACCCAATTTTTCACAATGGTCTTCTTTGTTGTGGATTGTTCCGATTTCTTGTTATATATATATATAATAAAATGGTCTTCTTTGATGTGGATTGTATTGAAATTAGCCAAAGTCCCATCTTTTCAGTTTTTTCAGCAAAGTTTTTGGATTTTATTGAAATTAATTAACATAATCTTAAAATATATTATGTTGGAGGAGAAAACCCAAAAGAATTTACTCCATTTGATTTTTCCATCTAATTACCTGTCCACAAAAATTGCAGTACTTGATCCAACTGGAGCTGGGTTGGCCTACAAAGGAATAAATATCAACATACATAATTATGAATTCATGTAGAATTCCAACATGAAGGCTCTATTAACAAAAAGAACATTTAATTAGCTTAATCAATTAACTTTGATATTATCCCATATAAATGATTTTGAGAGTTTTTAGATGCTCTAATTCAGTTAAGCTAGTTAGTTGTATGCATTCCTAAAAAGGAATCAACACATTTCCAACTTTGACATTTTCCTCAGTGCTTGCATTTCAAGATTATTGTCCAGCAAAAATGACAAATGAAACATTAATTCAATGATACCCAGTTTTTTCCCTTCCCAATGCAAAAAACAATTAATTGTCTGTTTGCAAAATCAGCACTCAAGCCCACACTGCCATCAAGGACATTCCACCAGCACCCAACAAGAGAGCAGCATAGCCAAAGGCCTGCAACTTCATGTTCCCTTGCATTTTCGGCCCCATGAAGTCCAAGGCTATGAGGTCCACAAGGGCCATGTAGTTGAGGAGCCCCGCCGAGCACGCGTTCAGCAACCCCACCACGATCAGGGCCGTGGGGCTGCTCTGGCTGTATACGTGCGATAGCCCCATACCCAGGGCGATTCCTAGAGGGGTCGTGACGGAGAAGAAGAACGCCATGACCATCTTCACTTTAGCCCCAAACTCTCCCTGCAGTGCAAAGGAAATTGATGGGTCTGACCATGGTGCGCTGAATCATGGCATTCGATTTCGAGAGGTTCGTATGTGTACCTGAAGGATGCAGCCGCCGAGGCCCATCCCTTCGAAGAGCTGGTGGAAGCATAGAGCGGCCAAAAGCGACCGGATGGTGCAGACATTGTCCGTGGCCCCCAACGATAGCCCTATCACCACGGAGTGCACCAGTATCCCCATCTCCAATACCTGTAGATTCATAACATGAACTCAAATATCTCATTAGGGCATGCATAATGAATTAGTTGCAGAGCCCCTTATCATAGCAAAATGGCCACAAGAGAGTATACCTGAGCCACAACTCTAAGCCTCAAAAGTTGAGATTTGTCGTCTGTATCAGCTTCTCCAAATGACCATCCATGGGAGTGTCCATTCCCGCATCCGCTTCCGCCCGCTGCCGCCACGGCCCCATCCTTCGAGGCATTTCCGCTGCTTGCCCCGCCGGCGCTCCCGCCCATCTTATACTTCCGGTAGAAGGACATACTGAACGAATCCACCATCTGAGTGGCCACGGCAGAGAGCATTGCCACGAAGGTGGTGAAGGGGAACTTACGCCAGGGATGCACCGGCAGGCAATCGGAGTGGAGGTACTCGAACGAATCGGGGAGGACGTGCATGTATCCGGTGGCGAGGATCACGCCGGACGCAAACGTCTTCACGATCGCAAAGGCGTTGCTGTCAGGCTTCAGGGACGGCACCGAGTGGGAAAACATCGGGAGGCACACGCCAATCATGCTCGCCACAAGTATAGATACGATCGCGATGACCTTCAACTTCATCGCCTCCGGCCCGTTCCGACACCGGCCGAGGGACGGGTTGTCCTCTCCGCAATGGAGCTGCTTCTGGTTCTCCTCGTTCGCGGAGACCGCTTCTGGCCGAGCGAGGACGAGGAGCAGGAGGAGTGCCATGGCAAGGGCGGCGTTCCGGCAGTGGGCAGTGGGTTCGAGGACGGCCATTTTTAGCCTCGGGAGTGAGAATTTGGTGAGAGAGAGAATCTGAATTTGGAGAATATATTTTCAGGCATGCAATATATAGCGGGTGAGGGTGCCCTATGAAAAGCCAGGTATGCCCCTCAGCTTTTAATGATGAGTAGGGTGGTGTCCCTTCGGGTGGCATAGTAAATTCGATGATCATCTTAGGGTAGTATGGGGAGCGTGCGAGTGGAGTGAAGCCGCGCGTGGCTGCTTTGTGGCCTTGTACGGGTGGCGCATGCCCCTGTGTGGCCCACACTGTTACTGCGAGTAGTCAACCCGACATTGATGATGTGATTTGCATTCCTCGCCACGTCATAGGATAGAAGGGTATGCTATTACACGTAGGATCAACAGGAAAAACACTGAGGTCCAGCTCAGCTCATCCGTGCCTACAACTGCGGTAGGGCATATGCAGCAGGGCAACAGGAAAAAAATGGTTAAATTATAATTTTATATAAAGTATTTTAAATTAATTTGATTTTGTATAAAAATTTCCAAATTTTATAAAATATTATTAAATTTTTCATAAAATGCTCGCTCACTTACATTAAATTACAATAAAATGAATTTAACCATTTTTTATCGATTACATTCTAAGAATCCAAATTAAAATTTCCATTTAAAATACTAAAATTATAACCGAATTACCATAAAATATATAAATGTAGTTTTTAATTAAATTTCACTAATGATCTAAAAGTTTATACTATCAATACAAATTATATTACAAATAAATTATATATTTTTGAAAATTATAATATTTTATTTTAATTAAATTACGTATATTTTTAAAATAAATACAAATTAAATATATATATTTACTAAATTATATATATAATTAATATTTTTATTTAAATAAATTAAAATAATAAATTAAATATATTACACAAATATATATCTTATTATTTATATTAATATACTTTTAATAGTAAATTATATAATTTTAGTATATTAAAATATTTAATTAATTTATTTATTTGTATAATATCATAATTTATTTAACTTAAATTAAATATAATTATTACTAATAACTCAATATATATATATATTTTTTTTTAATATTTTATTAAATGTAAATTATATAATAAAATATTTATATACAATTTATGGTATTATACAATATATATAAATTAAATTTGAATTTTAATAATACTAAACTTATATAATTTCTAACAAAATAACATATACATAATTTAATATAAATAAAATATTACAAAATACAGTTTATTAGATTATTAGTTAAAGTTAATTAAAAAAATTAAGTATATTTATTATAATATTAGTTTTTTAAGTATAAGATTTTAATTTTTTATATAATCATTTTTAAGGAAAGTGAGCTGCTGCTGCTATTTGCCACAAAATTTGAATGGTGGCTTCATACATTGTTTGAATCACAGCCAGTGTGATATGTGCATATGCAGAATATACTCAAAATCCAATCCAGAAAATCCATTAAAATCCCCTCCATGCTCTAAAGATAGAACTTCCCATATAGATTTCGCAAGTCTACTTCACCATTTAATCTCTACTTCAACCACTTATAATTGGTCTCATCTTCCAACAAAGAGCACCTCTGATTTCTCCTTTGTTTCCTCTTTTGCACTCCTCCTTTCTTCTTCTCGCTTCCAATCGAGGCCAGTTTTAATTGCTTCATTGCCTAATTCTCTTCACGCATTCCCCAACCCATTCTACAATTTTCATTTACAGATGGCAGTGAAAAAGGTTGAAATTGTTAATCCCTGTCATGACAATCTGGGTATACAAGACAAATTCACATTGACAGTTACGTATAGATTTCCATCCGCCGAGTCCTTATAAAATCTCGCCAATTAATTCAATATTACAAATATAAATTATTCGTCAAAATAATATAAAAAAAAAATTCAGACTTATACTATAAATAAGCGAAAATTTTAAACTATTCAAGTAAGAGAATACAAGGTAATATATTTTACTAGTTATTAATAAAAATTTCATAAAAATTACCATTATAAAAATAGTACTTGATGTACATATTATAAATTTATATTGAGTAGCAATATTTTTAAAGAGTATACTCCTTCACCCATACTTGAATTCACCCTTACTTGAAATCACTTAAGTTTAAGATAAAATAGTTTGGAGATGGGTGAGGTCACTACTACTATATAATGATACATAGCTTACAACCAAAATCATTAAAATATGGGATTAAAGTGTTAGTTAATGAAAAGTTGGTGTATTTGATTTATCGATTTAATAAGTTATATTTATAACTAATAAAATTAATTAATAAAACCTTTTATATTAAAAGTTTATAATCTCATTCTATAATAAAAAGGTGAAATATTTGAGTAAAGAAAAAAAAACTTAAAAAAAAGAGGGAAAATAAAGCAAACGAATGAGAAAAAAAATGATTAATAAGATATTTAGTGTTAATAAAGCTATAATAAAAATTGATTTTAATCAATTCCTTTAATAAATAATACTAAGTGGTGTGGAGATTGTAAACTTAATAGTACAACGATTATAAGTTATAATTCGAAAATAAGTTTTTTTTCGAAAGTAAATTGAAAAATAAAGAAATAGAAATATCTTTAATTTAATAAATAAATTTATAAATAAAATACAAGTTAAGATAAGGATTTAGTATAAAGTGAATTAAAGTGTACTGATTAGATTTCAAATAAGAAAGTTAAACTTAAATAATGGATAAATTAGAAAATAATATTAAATGATATCATAAAATTTTTAATGAGTACAATACTCATAATAATAAAATAAAGGAAAATACTCCAAAAAAATAGTAATTAAGTTCAGTACACTCTATTAATTGAGTTTAAGATTAGGTGAACGGGTATAGTATAGGGTATAGTATAATAGAAATTTATTAAATAGGAAATAAATTTTAAATGAATAATTCAAATTTTAAAGTGGAGAGAAAATTTCCTAATTTACAAATCGAAAAAAAATGAAACAGGAATCGTTTCAGAGATAGAATGCCAATTGGGGAACTCACCCGGACCCAGAATCCTATAAGGGTTCTAGACATAGCCCTTACTCGGTGAAAGAAACAACGGAGATTGTAGAGAGAATGCATCCGTACTATAACCGAGTGTTTGAGAATCATAATCAACATCTGTCGCACATTGTGTCAACGATTTGTGGTTTCTCTACACATTGATTTTGCACTTAGGGTAAGGGAACATTTAGACTTGACAAGTTCACATTGGGGACTCGGTATACCAAGTCTATGCATGACACTTACATCAATGAGTATGTGCATCATATTTACAAAATATATTACCAATCTCCTGTGCTCCTATTCTTCCTCTCCTTCCTCCCAATTTCTCCAACTCTTTTAGTACATATGAGAAATTTGCCTTCTAGATCCAAGAGGGTGGGACCGGGACTCAAACTCTGGGGCATAGAGAAGTGCAGCAGCACCCACCCCACCAGCAGCATTAAGCAAAAGGAAGGGTAAAAAACAGGGGAATGTGCTTCCTACTAGTAACTAAGAAGTGTTGACAGAAATGAAGACACCCGATAACTGTACAACACAACATAGGGTATCGGTTGCATTTAATTCTCCACGTGTGTGTACAAAACATATGTAGTGATTATGGGTGGGAGCTTCACAAGCATTCATGACATTATAGTACCCATCTGTCTTTCTAAATGATATATGGCTAAATTCAGAAGAGATAGTATACTAACACTTTCTTTCTAGCGGGCCTTTAAATGTTTACCGTTAATGAAAGGCAAAAGCAAGGAGTGGGAATAGTAGCACTGGTGGAAGGGAGGAGAGAGGAGGAGCAAATCTAATCATCTGTCCATCAAAACCCACCACCCACCTACCCGCCCACCCCAAAGGGCAAAAAGGGACAAATCCAAATTTATCCGATCATTATTGGGGATGAAGTCCATCATGTGAGAGAGATTATAAGAGATGGACCATTATCAGCTTAACTTCAAATAAAACAAACCCAAGTATAATTTGACCAAACTCACCATATGTCTGTGAGCTTGGTGCTTATTATTGTATTGGCCGGTGATCAGTCAACCGCAGGTGGTAGTGTCATGGCTGGCGGAACCACTTTCACCATCAAGAAGTTGGATCATGCTGAAAAAAGCTTTTTTTTTCAAGGAAGTACACGTATTTATCAATAAAGAAAAGGAAAGTACACTGAGATGGGGAAGCTTTTATAGAGGGGCTATTGAATTCGGTGCTGTTTTTTTGGGTGAATTATGAATGTGATGCTGAGTGCACCGTCCAAGTCCAACCCATACTGCTAAATATCCTCCGGACATATAGCTGCCCTCCTACATCAGTAACAGCACTAGGCTGACACTCCTGCAACAGAGAGAAGAGAAGAGAAAATAAGAGGGAGAATGAAGAATTGAAGAGGGTAGCTTCTCTGTCATGTCAGCTCACATCAGTTTCCCTTTTTCTTTACTTCACATGCCCCCAAACACAACACTTTCGAGTCTTGATTCTCCTCAGTCCTCCCTCCATCCATATAAGGAGAAGCTAGCTAGCTATCTTCTTCACGCTGAAGGGCATAGCTCAAAGAAGGCAATTAACACTGCTGGAATTGCACTGTTCTTAACAGGTCGACCTCGATGGGTTTGATAGAAGGGTGCTGCTGCTGCTGCTGGTTTGAGAGCAAGAAGAAAGTCAGGAGGCTGTTCTGGTGGGTGAGAGCGGAGCTGAGGAGGCTAATGAAGACGAGGACGAAGAAGAAGAAGAGATTCTGCAGCTTTCACTATGACCCTCTCAGTTACTCCCTCAACTTTGACGACGGCAACTTTGGCTTCTTCTGCTGATCATTCCATTCACACCATGACTGTGATTGTTACGAGAGAGAAAGGCTTCCGAGAGTGATAGGGGATAAAGCGAGAGAGAATGGATTTTGGTATTCTGATGTTGGAACATCTCTGTGGTGATTTTGTAGTGACAAGCACATGTTCTTATTGCCCTTTTTAGAAGTATTTTCCTCATAGTTGGGTTGATTTCTCCAATAACTACTAAACACAACCAACTGTACAGACAACTGCTGTCGCCGATTGAAATCAAGAATGTATCATACAATTTGTAGATGAAACTTTTAAGCCATTTCCTGAGATGCCCTTTCAACAGTGGGTTTCATGTTGAAGAAGACTGACTACCTGAGTTCATATCATGTTGAAGAAGACTGACTGACTACCCACTGAAATGAGGTATATATATAATATGGCTGTTCATGAAAAGACCCAAACACATTATGAATGGACTGAATATTATTCGAATCCGTATATAGCGCTGCAAGGAGTGCTACTTGGATAGCCAGAGAGATTCTCCAAATATCAGACTGACAAGACATTCGGTTGGAAGGTGGCTCTTCGAATAGCTTGTTATTGAAGTTTGTCATCATCATCAGCAAGACGACTGTGTTTGGGTACCTTTATCAAAAGAAAATAATGGTATCCATTCGAATTTGCAAAAATGAAGAGGCGTTTCAGAAATATAGAATACATAGTGCTCAAATGTGTCGTGGAAGCCCAAGAACTATACCAAAGAGGAAGTCAAATGTCATGAATCACAACACCAGAGTGGAACCTCTGAAACAATCTGATGCAACCTGACTGACTAAAAGAGAGGAAGAGCATATATTTGCAGATGTGTTCATCACTGAGGCTGCTTCTCCAATAACCAATTGAACAGTGTGGACGAGTGGACGAGTGGACGAGTGGACGAGAGTGAGAGTACAGGAAATGACTCAATCTGATCACAAGAAATAAGGAACACCTGATCTGGGGCCTCTCATTTGATTGTTTTCTTCAGTTTCCGTAAAGAACTTTACCTCTCTCTCCTGTAAAGAAATAGATTTAATGGTGAAAAAGAACCAAATTGAAAATAGGAAGACACCATGACATCTATAATTATCAGGAGGTTTTAACCCAGCCATGAAGGGTGGTGATTTCTTGGGTATGGATCATGGCCAGACCAAGCCGTAGCCTTTTGACCACATCTCACCAGAGGGTGGGCTGTGGCTAGTTGGGGCCCAGTCCACTGGAATTCACTTTTCTTCTTCTAGTCCCCAGTTCACCCTATCAAGCTGTTATTAGGAACTGGTGTCTTATTTAGCATCTTTTTAAATGCATTTCAAATTTTTATGATGTGGTGGAGTCCAGCTACAGCTCTCTAAACATGAGAAAATATCAAAAAAATCGATGCAAATATTCATAAGCAGCCTAAGTATTTCTGCATTCAGAAGCCAGTTAATCTTGCATTTTGGCAAGCTAGTAGAGCTGTTAGATGGTCTTCTCTTCTACAAAGAGCTGGTTAAGTGCCTTTTGTTTTTCTTCCATCTTAGTGCTGTTTAACTAATTAAAAAAACGAGCAAATGAATAGGTGGAAAGTTTGTATTTACTTACCATGTTCTCATTGAAGCCCAATATTGAAGCTACATTCCCACAGCGATAACAATAATTTGGTGCCGACCACACCTGCAATGTTTTCTTCAATTATGTCTAATATATAGAATTTATGGGTAAGACGAGAGAAAGTAGATGTCCTAAGACTCACGGTTACAAGGCCCTTATCTTGAAACATGTATTTGAGACCTTCTTGTACAAGTTGATGAGCTCGACAGACCAAGTCAAGATTGTTAATATGATTAAACTGCCAAAAAGAAAATCGAAATTCAAGACTGTGATAATACTATTCAAAGCCACAAATTTGTCATTAATCTATTACCTCAGAAGTGACCCTGGACCCAAAAAGCCAACCTGCTCCACGTGGACTGACAGCCCAAGTTTCAATATCTTCCGGATCGCTCCACATAAGATCACAAAATGGGCCCTCATGTGGAATCTCACAATTCCGTTCAATTATTCTTATCTGCCAAAGTTGAGCAATAATTTAAACAAGTTAGGGGAACAAATCTAGAAAGTTATAAAATTGCACCAGAGTGCAAGGTGGATAGTAGAGCAAGGTCGTATTCATTATTGGAATTATTTTAAGATGGAAAGATGTGAAAATTCAGCACAACTTCCAATTATATACACAACACACATTCCATCTCTAAACAATCTATAATTTAAGCCGGCATAATCCAGGAGCACCAACTTCCATCTCTTGACGTCCTATAACTATGAACCAAAGGGATACACAATGTAAGAAAAAAGACATTCATCTGTTTTCATCATTTATTTCAATCAAACCTGGAAAAGAAAATTCTAATTTAAGGGGTGTACATACTATTGTGTAACCAAGGATATGGCCAGAAAGAACTAACTTGATCAATTGTCCGTATATCAGGTGAAAGACCACCATGGACACAAAGCACCTGAATAATAGACCAAAGAACGTGTTATACATTTCCAGCACTGATATTGATAACCAAGGAATACAGATATCTTTGAGGGGTGAAAGAATAATGGATAAAAGTTTAGTAGATACCGTCCCATCGATGATTGCTGAAATTGTTAAATAATCAAACACATCTGTACAGTACCGCCAAGCATTAGCATTCCCGTACTTTCTCTGGCACTCATCGTAAAACCCATAAACCTAGGAAAGACATCAGCATCAGTAAGTATGAACAACGATAGAAAGGGCAACATCCCGATTGACAAAGGCATTGACAATTCACAGCTTCTACATCAGATCCTGTGTTTGAACCATTGAATCAGCATCTGGGTTTAATGGTGGGTCTCAAGTTGCATAATACACCACCCATACACCATCAACATAAAAAAAAGGCAGACAATCCAGAAATGTGCATATACACAAAAAAGAATGGACATAGGTCAACATGATCTTCTCGCTGTCAAATCACTGCACAAAGTTTTCTTTTTAATTTCCTAGGATTCTATACATGATTATAGAGTTAATATTAATTCATTATGGATTTTATTTATTTTCAACTTAGAAATGAGAACTTGATTAAGATTCTAGATAGTTGCATCATATAAACTTCAGAATAATGTGATAGCATCTTTAGAAAAGCAAATACCTGAGTAAGTTGTCTGCTTTCATGGTTTCCACGTAGTAGTGTAATATTGGCAGGGTATCTACCACCACAACCAACAAAACAACAACACATATAGAGTAAATATTCACAAGATTTCGACTTTTTTACAAGGAAGAACTTCATAACTTTTACAAACCAACAAAAGCTAACTGAGTCTGATGACTCCCCTATTAAACTAGAGTAAAAAAATCAATGACTTAAAAGAAAAGAAATTTGTAGCACATAGTATATATAAATGCTTATCGGGATTAAGAATGCATACCTGGCCTTAAGAAGCAGTAGAATGGTAAATACTTCAAGGCTGTTGTAACCTCGATCAACAAAGTCACCCTACAAGCAGTAAACAAGATTTAATTACGACAACGAATGTCAAAATACCATCATAAGATGCTACACCCATCTAATACAGAGAAACACATACCATGAATATGTAATTTGTTTCTGGTACATGACCTCCAGTCTGGAAAAGTTTCATAAGGTCATGAAACTGGCCATGAATGTCACCACAGACTGTAACAGGACTGTTGACAGGTTGCACATTGGACTCCTCAACGAGAATATCTTTAACCTTTTAAAGGTAGAGTATCAGTGAAAATACATTTACTGTCACATTATATCAAATTTTGCTTCATTAGTGTAGTAAAATCTTACCCTGAGCTCAATAAATTGAAACTATGATCTTCAATAATAGTAACAACTCAACGTAACTTTGTAGAAACTCTACACATTAAAATTTTCCATATTGTTTAAATTTATATATTAAAAAATTGCAACTCAGTAATGACAACATGAAGGTGATTAATAAAGAAAGCATAATAACAGTAGAATGTATCAAATTACTGTAAAAGCATAACCCTACACAAATCCTTGGCCTTATAGTTGTCAACTTTGAAAAGACTCTAAGAAGAAGACATAAGCCATATATTTGGAGTACTTTCTCCATAATAAGTATAATAGTCAGTTCTATATAAGCTACATTTTACATGTAAAACAAAAAATTACAATCTTGCACTATAACTAAATCATCCCAAGCAAATGCATTATTAAAAGATGTATGTAAACCAGAAGAGGTCCCCGTGAAGATGAACCTAACTCAGTTTCAACTAATGTGCTGTGAACTATATCAAGCATAACACTCCAGTAAATACGTACTCCCAGATAGTTGCCGGGCAAACCTAATAAAACTTTGGAAAGGCACGCCCTTGTTAATACCGCGATAAACGATGATTCAAGTTAATGCATTGGCACGAACCTTCAAACTACACTCAGAGAGAAAAAAAAAACGATTCTGCCAGTGTAATGTTCTATTCAGAAGACAAGAGAAAGAAGCGATTTCTGGAAACGGATTTCTCTTCACGGACCAATCCAAACACGAAATTCAAACTAGCCTCATCCCGATTCTCACTATCCACTGACACCCACCAATTATTGTCAAGCAGCTGGAAAGAAGAAATGAGGGAAACGGCGAACGAATCAACCAGAGGTCGCTTCCACTAATCTCATAATCCCGCACCACTCTGCCCCCGCGGAGACAGATTTATTGGTCCGCACACTCAAGTTCCAACTGAGCCCTAAAGGAATCCAATCGAGCATGGGACCAGCTAACTTCAACTAGATTACGCCTGAATGAGTATGAAAAGAGAGGTTGGAGAGTACGTACGTATTCGCAGAGGAGCTGAAGCTCGCCCTCGAGGAGGTGATGTCCTTCCTTCACCTTCGATATCCATGCATCCAGATCCATCTCTACCTCACTTGCTTCCTCCCACAGGTATGTGCCCCAGAACTCTAACGAAGAGAAATGGGTTTAGATGAGACAGGAAGGAGAAGCACTCATTCGAACCGAGATTTCAAGGTTCTTCTTAGTTCCTCCGTTCTGGTTCTACAATGGCAAGAAGAATTGAACGAGGAGGGCAGAACAAAAGATCGGAGATTTTCTCTCTTTCAAGTTTCAGCCCTCCTAATTGTTTTGTTTTTTTGCAACATAGTCCATACAGTGTTCACTTTTAACAGCTTTACTCCTTCCCCCACTGCCACTCTCCAATTATACCACCATTGAAAATTTTAATTAAATATACATTAACACTATTAAAAATAATTTATTAAATATTTTTTTATCAATTTTAATATTATCACATTATTTATTATTCAAAATAATAATAAAAATATCATTACAAACTAATATGGTGAGTTTTATGTTAAATTAATAAAATGCTATTTTATTAAATTTTCATTAAAACTAGAATGCATAATTAATTTAACTATGAATTTTGGATAAATTCTCAAATTTATTATTTTCCATAAATCTATCCATATTTTAAGTTCAATTCACATATGTTGTGCTTAATATTTTTCATTAAATTTCCAATACATTTAAATAAAACCTAATCAAATTTCCATTAAAAATTTTAATAGGAGGTGATGAACTAAGTAGGAAGGTAGGGGTCTAAAAATTAATTCAGGCAACCTTGAACAATAAAGTGTACCATAAATTTGAACACTTTTTTTAAATTAATAGTAAAACTAATTATTTATCTTATTGTTCATGCAAAATAATAAAATTTAATAATTCATAAATGCTTAAAACGGCTCAATTTAATTCTAACATATATTTATTAATACTATTAAATCCTTCCATTCAAACATACTCTTACATATTTTTAGCAAAAATAAATATACTCTTACTTTTAATATTTTTTTAATATAATAATATTTTTATTAATTCATTATAAACTAGTGATATTTCTATACATGTCTTGCCATTGAACTTGCTTATTATATCTTCTAGGTTGCCAAAGTTGAAATGCCAAATCAGTCAAATTGACCAATCCGCCATTTTTTACCATTATTTTCTTTTGTACACCAACCGCCACATAGGTTGCGCTGCTTTTGACTAGACCATTGCTCATAGACCCAACATGAACTCACTCTCTGTCCAGCTTGACGTGAACCTGAAATCTGATCCTTGTACAGTTATATTGGAGGTCCAATATAACTATACAAATAAGGAAAGCTTCAATCTGACCCTCCTCGACTAACTTCTTCTACGGGACTAATGGTCCAGCCTCTAAAGGGACTGGCAGGATTTCTCATGCATGAAAATTTGGTGAAATGTAATATCTGCAAGAAAACCTCCTCAGTAATTATTGAGGGAATCAGTCAAATTGAATTCTATGACCTGTTTAATCAAGGTATGAAACAATGTCAGCACCTGTTTAACTGTTAAAGCATATGATTATGGCCCGTTAACACGAGCCAGACTAATGCTCTTCCTAGCATATGGATCTTTGTGATCATCCATAAAAAGCATGCACCTTCTATGTAGAACATAACTTTGAGCAAAAGGAGACTTTAAATTGATGCCAGAGTGCGGTTCTCCAGTGGCTTGATTTTTTTGACCTTCAACCACATAAAGAAGATATATATATATTTATTTATTTATATAGGAAGGAAACTGTTACTTGTGAGAGGGTTTTCATCTGCTCTTCTTGTCATCTGCTCTGATCAGTTGAACAGGAGCTGCAGGTATTCTGAACCACCACTCTCTCAACCGCCTGAGTGTCCGCTCACTGCTCTCTCTCCTTAACGGCATCTCCCTTGTAAACGCTTCGAGAAAGATGAAGAAAAATATGTACTTCGGGGGAACAAATGTGAAAACTGTAGCTATGAGGACCAGAAGCAGAGCAGCCCTCTCTGTAGCCTGGCATGTAGAATAGATAAGATAATCCAGTTGTCAAGACAACAGAAAGCCATCACCTTCCTAGAAAAATTGTAAGTATTGTGACTGTACTGAATTTACACACCAGAATTTTGCTCATTTCCATATTCTGCATTTTGCATTTTGTTTTTCTAGTCACCTAGGCAGGTGTTCCCTCAAAGTTTTACATCTTTTTACAATTGAGAGCCATAAACTGGTTGAGTTCAATTTCCTATGTTAAGTTGAAGCCTTACAGAAATCTCTCTGAAAACTTTAAACCTAAAAGACCAATTTTTATCAGGTGGTTTTGGGGTCAATTCTTTTCTTTCCATCAACATCAGTAACCATTCCGTCCTATTTATAGACAGTACTTGCTTTAATAAACTCGGGATCAAAGCATTCATGTAATTCTCATTGATGCCATGGGCATAATACTTGTGAATCTGACAAAAGTTTAATATTTAGAGGATACCTGAGGAAGTACAGCAAACAAGATCGCTCTAATCTTCAAGAGAGTAATATTCCCTGCCTGAATTAATGATTCAACCTGGCCAATCGCATCTTGTAGCGTCAGCAGCTGCTCTACTGGATTACGATTAGGAGGAACAATTATTTTGTAGGCTTCCACTGTTCTTCCTTTATAGAAATGCCTTCTCCAGAGCATAGCAATTGCAAAGAATACGAAAATTACAGGAACTACATATCCAATCCATCCCCTGCAGAGTGCAACAGTATGTAAAGCTATTATATTAATGACCTGCAAGACATGTGCTAAGCCAGAAAAGAGAAAAAATACAGTGCAAGATAGAAAAAAAATCCTGGTAAATCCTTCCATTGTAAAGGTTGTTTCTAGAGTCAATGTTCAGACAAAAAGATACACCATACTACTAAAATAAAGTTACTCTAATTCATTTCATGGCATTTGCAAGATGATATACTAATCCAAATGGCAAGTACTTCCAGAAAAAGCATACCAATGTATCATAAAACAAACTAACACAAGAAATACTGTTGACTTGAGAGGACTTTCCCATGATGCCACGACTTGGAGCCAGTGAGCTAACTGCAGAACTGGGAACATTAACTCCTGAAAGGAAAATATATTGGTTTAAGAAATGAAACAAGTACTTGAGCATGTTTGAAAACACAACAAGTCCCTAAATGTCAGTTCAAAAACTTCAAAAATCATAAATCAATTGACTGATATAAATAACTATCAACCCGACCTTCATCACTGCCATGTTTGTGTCGATCCCTTCCACTTTTACTTGGTCTATAGAAGCCCGAGCAGCTTCAGCACTTCCAGTGTCCAATATGGACTTCTTTACGGCTTTATCGAATGGATTAATTTCACCAACACAAACATCTCCTACAGTCACTGATTCTTCATTAATATTGACCAACTTTAGCAGGGTAAATCCAAGTTTCCTTAATGAGAGGAGTGCTACTGGAGCTAGACGTTTCTTTTGTCTTGCATATGGACTGTCAGTGCCATCATTATTGGAAACACCACCGTCAATAAGCAATAGGCGAGTACACAGAGTTTCCAAGATTATGTCTCCTCCTGGAAGACTCTCAACTAAGTTAAAGGAAAGCATGGTTTTGTACTGTGATGAGAAGATGTTGAATGCCTCTCTAATTGCACGACAGCGAAAGATGCCCAAGGAAGCCCGTGCAATAATTTCAGCTTGTTGAATCTCCTTGAAGCCATATTTCCTAGCAAACTTATGTGCACGTAGAATCTCAAGACAAATATCCAACCAATAATCCCTGCGAGAATTTCCTTTAAATTCAGGAAACTCCATATAAACAGGCTCCATTCTGCAAAAAATATTTTTTATAGAGTGAGATGAGATGTCACACTAAGAAGTCAATGAATGTTGCACAGAATGGTACCTAGTCTCTGAAACTTACATGGATTCAGATTTGTACATGACAGCTTTGTCAAATATGCGAGCACCCAACGGTCCAGTTAACTCAGGCTTGATAACTTGCTTCTTATCATTTGCTAGATCATATCTGACAGCTTTATCATATATTCCAACTCCCAATGATTCAAAGTACAGAGCTTTACTTGTCAGTGTCAAGCGTCCTAGACAGAAGAAAATCTGATTAAGAAACAAATCTATGAACCATTAGACCATATATACTTGCAAGATGTACATATTCACAAAATGACTTAGCAGTTGAGTAATTAGTTCCAGACCCTGAAACCTACCAATGATATCCAGTATAATATTATTATTATTACATTAGCCATGGCCAGTACCCATGGAAGAGAGTTACCAATTCTATTGCCCAAAATGAATGCAATCCTATATGACATAGGCTGCAATTAAGAAATTTGGTAGTGATTTATATGGTCTGTTGTGTCAGTAATCATCATCTATATGCAGTCAATGGAATCTGAGAATCATCTAAATTGAAGTATAAAGATCATATATAGACTATCCCAACTAGATGCCACTAGAGAACTCACCAGGCCATGCTGCAATTCCAATATGCTGCAAAACTGGATGAGTAGGAACAGTACCATCCACATCTAGAATTATCTCTCCATCAGCAAGCTGAAGGTTTGGCAAGGAGGGGCCCAGTGCATTCTTTGAGGCCTTGATAATTCTTTCATATGGAGAAATTATTAAGTGTAAGTAAAAACCAACTCACTTATACCCAAGGAAAAAGAAACAGAGAAAACATATTTTTGTTTGCATTCACAGATATCAATTAATAAAATTTTCATTTATTTTCAGCAGTTCCATTGATAATCATAGGTTTTTAATCTAAGCATTGAAACAGGAGGTAGCTGTTGCAAATTGTGGTATAATTGCAGTAGCATAATTAAGAGAAGCATCTCTTCATCCTCATTTGTATTAGACCAACATTAACTTTCATTTCTGTTATCCCCCTCTTCCATTTTCTCCTACAAATGCACTAGGCTTGTTCAGATTGTTCAATTTAAGCAATTGTTTTCTTATGTTTAGGGATGACAAAGATAATTAATTCAATTCATGATAGGGCAATCTTAAGTTTGAGATAAATAGGATACTGGCCACTTGGATGATACTAATCTGTAAAAAATGAAAAATTCCTCTCATGGAGACAGGAAGATAAGATCATTCAATAAACAAAAAGAGGAAAATAACTGATGGACATTTTTTTGTGAATATCCATACTGCATTAGATACTTGGAGAATAAAATCCAAAGAGTGGCATAAACAAGGATAATTTCGTGGTTGATTAAGTAAAGAGTCAGAGGTGGCTTTCAACATCAATAAACACAAAGAATATAATTATGACAGTAAGCAGGGAAAACTCTCACCTATCAAGGTTCCTGAGGTACTTGTCATACATTAGAAAGTGCAGCCGTTGGTTTGAAGAGATGGTGAGTGCATCAAAAAGGTTGTAGACAGTGATAGCATCTGCTATAGCAGGACATGCAGGTGCAATACGAGCAAAAGCAT
Source organism: Trapa incisa (assembly GCA_030064435.1). Classification (NCBI taxonomy): domain Eukaryota; kingdom Viridiplantae; phylum Streptophyta; class Magnoliopsida; order Myrtales; family Lythraceae; genus Trapa; species Trapa incisa. Next base: position 1,817,204 of record CM057770.1, on the reverse strand, counting down.
TTTTCCCCACAGTTTTTTTGTCATCTACCTAAAGGTTAATGAAGTAGATATAAGTGCTAAATTCTACCCCTATGACCACATCTAGGCGTTATATTGTATGATATACTGTTGAATTTAAAGTAAGAAGGTGAGATAATCCATTAGAAAGAGAACCTGAACAGCCATACTAGTTGTACTTGAATAAAAGAGTGAGTCACTGTCCCCAACCACTGCTTCCTGGAAAGAACTATCTTCCTGCAGGCAAGTCAAGTTCTTTTCAAGAGAATAGAAGATAATACAGATTAGCTGCAAAAGGGAAATTGGATAACTTCTATGGGATAATAACTTTATTGTGGAGTTGCATATATTTTATACTTCTGCAGACGACTAAATGAGAACTAGTTGCATACTTTAGTCAGATTCTCAGTTTCACTACTAGGGCCTTCCCATGCAAGCATCATATCAAAAGTCAACTGCCGGAACTCCTTGTCACTTAAGTAATCAGGATTCTTCGTCAACATATGTAGGGTCTCCAATGAGCAGAACTCCAAGAAATTTCTGGCATATGTCAGAGGTATTCTAACACTTTCAGGTAGTTCAGAATCAAATCGCCGCTTCAGTTCTTCAGTAGAATTCTTGAGGTGCCTATTTCACAGTGCAAGAGGTAACTTATTTGAAAGAGACATTGAACAATTAAAGGATATCTTGGGAAAGTGGGGTTTCGTAGATTATTTGTTGTGAAATAACTGTCAATGGGAGCCTTTTCCATCAAAAAGCATTTATCCAACCCTCTGCTTTCCATATAACAGGCAATTAGGCAATAGACTACACCTCAAGAACAACAGTATGCTATACTATGCCTATGGTTCTTATAACAGTATTATGCCCCTATAAAAGTGAATTAGGAAAAAAGAGAGAATATTTATCACAACTAAAAAATTATATGTGAACAAGTTCACATGAGTTGGTCCCAGCAAGCAACTACCTAACAGACTATAGAAGCATAAGTTACTCTTTTTTGGGGGCCAGAATGGATATAGATGAGGAACATCATCTCGTTGAAGCTTAGCATTTGAGAGAATTATGTCTCATTAATGCAGTTAATACAAACATGTTGGATTGTTGGCTTGTGGTCATAAACAAGGAATTCACAAACTATGACTTAGCATTTTAAACAATTCTTAAATCATACACTGGAAGGTTCAAGGAATTCTTTGGTAAGCATACACAGTCATATAGGTCAGAAAGCATCAATTAAGTTGCAGTAAATATATATTTATTAATCAAATGAATAGTTGTCATAGTTCAGCATATGCACATGATTTTTGCAACTTGGATGCACCAAAATTTGGCTTAATTTGGAAGCATCTTTCTGGAAAAAAAAAAAAAAGAACTGTTTTCCATGTTATAAGATAGTGGAGTGGTTCCATATCTAACGAGTGGTTTCTTCATGGAAACTATCAACATAAGACCAAAAGGGGCAACAAAGGCTTGAAAGTCCATTCAAAGTTGGAGTTTCCATAGTAACGGGAAAAAGTTAGAGTAGACATAATAGCCATACTGCTAGGATAAAATCAGCTTTTTGTTCCATAAGCAGCTGCATGTACGTACACGAATAAGCAACTGTTCCCCATAAGTCTGAATACGTCCTAGCACTATCAACAAGTATTGACTTTTCCCCAAACTAAATTTGATATAACCTGTGATCAGGGAGATTGGAAATATGGATAAAGCACAAGCAACAAGCTTTAGTAACAAGTGGTGAGAGTGACGATGAATGCCCATAGATATTCCGCAAAAATCCTAGTAAAAAAAGTATCCATTCTTTTACTCAAATTCAGAACCACCTCGTATGCAGTAATATATGGCAACGCTAAAAACAAATGCAGTATAGACAATGTTCGCTGATTCATAAAGAAACAAGAAAAAAGGAAGAGGAATGTTAGCTGGAAGAAGTTACTTGGAGCAGCGACGGACCACCGAATTGGCGAGCCGCGAGAGGAAGGGGAGCGGCTTAGGGGAATCGGATTCTTCTCCGATGTACGGTTTCCTCCGCTGAAAAAGTGATATCAGTGAGTTCTGCTGGCTCCTCATGAAATTCTCGAAGAGATTTCCCATCTTGTTGCCGCCCCCGTCGACACCGTCGCTGTCCTTGCTGTTGTCATTGCTGCTACTGTTGCTATTAGCTTCCTCCATATTCGCGGTCACCTTGATCGCCTCTTCCGTCTCACCAGCTAAAGTTTCAATGGTGGATCTCTCTGATTCGTTTCCTCCCTCCACCCCTTCAAGGAAGAGATTCTCCCTTGTGCCTCCGCGGTTCGTCTTCTCCGCGCCAAATGAAGAGAGAATTCTTTTCTTCATTTCGAGGCAATATAGTCGATGCTCTTGCTAGTACGGATCATCAGCAGAAAGTTTTCTTCTTGGATTAATAATCAATGTAATTTTAAGCACAAATTTTATTTTTTTTCTTTTAAATATAGTATAATATTTTCATTTATCTTAAATAAACATAATATTTAATATTTTATCAAATGTATTATAACATTTCTTACTATTATAAAAATATATATATAATTTTATTTATTTTATCAAACTTACCGCAATATTATTTTTCAAATAAAAATTGCACACTTGATATATTTTTAACAATAATTTAATGATATTGATATAATATTTATTTTATATTATTTCAGGTAGATTTTAGATAATTTATATTTATCCAATATTATTGTTTGCATTGCATGTATATAATTTTAACGAAAAATAATTATATGTTAAATATAATAAAGTGATGATATTGTACAAAAAATATTATACTTAATATTAGGAGGTGAAAAAAAAGGAGAAGAGTTGGATTTTGGATTTTAGATTTTAGATTTTAGATTTTATATTTAATTTTTATAATGATAATTTTGTATATAAATAAAAATAATAATAAATTACGAATACAGAAAACTCTTTAAAAGTAAGATTTTAATTTAAGTTAGTAACGCATGAGCATTATTTGGATTGGCCATTCACGTGCTCCTCCCCATACTCCCGTCCCCCACTTAGCCTTGTATAATAGGTAAATGTGTAATTACCTGGACTTCCCGCCGCACTTAATTTATTTTTTTTAATTTCCTTCCTTCACATATTTTTGATAATTTATTTATTTTAGATTTTTTTAATTTCAAATAAATTTCTCTTGATAAAAAATAATTCAACATTGGATCATTAATACTATTAATTCTAAGTAAATTTATTTTAAAAAACAATTACACTTAAGAAAAAAAAATTAAATTTATCCCATGTAAACCCAGGTACTATGGGGACAAGTGAATCTGTGGTGGGATGAGCCAATTCTCTCTACCAGGGCCTCCTTGTTGAATATTGGAGTCCTTTAGTGGTACACCCTGACCCAACAAAGAAAATGGGCCAACCACTTAAAAGAACATTATACCAATGAAGGGGCACAAACAACTTGTTTGTGTATTGAGTACTGGGATTAATACGTTGAAATGTATTTATATTCATATAAGAGTTGTGATAAGTTTTTTTTATGTTGTTTATATTTTTATTTAAAAGTTATTACTTATAATTAATATAATATTTATAATTTTATAAATATATAATTTTTTTTATTTTATCTAATATTTTATCATACTCTCAAGCATGTAACTTATACACTTATTATGTATAATTTTAAACTTACACTAAACATTTGAATACAAGTCGAGTATTATTTTTCTTGTTGAGTGGGATAATGAGTTTAATTTAATTATTTTTTTTTTATACTCGTACCGATCAAAAGACGAATTTCTGATCTCGAGTTAATTACAATTACAAATCCATTATTTTTTATACCATTTTAAAAAGTATTGTGATATATTTTGGTAACTAATATGGTAGCTTTTTTCTCTTAAATTATGCTAACTCATATTTTCTAATTTCTTTTAATCTTTATTAATACCTATACAAACTCACATTTTATAATCTATTAGTAATGTTTATTGGAATTTATGTCTATTAAGTTATGGTGTTTTATGGCTTTAATTTATTTTATTATCTATTATTCAACAAAACGTAAGTTTGAATATAAATAAGATAATTAAATAATTAATGTATAATGAATTATTGAATATGTATGTTAGGAAAAAAAATTCATGAAAGGTATAATTACTCAAATGTGAAAAATACTTTAAAAATTATTTTTATGTAGGTTTAAAAAAATTAAACTGAATTTTGATAAAATTATCTAGATATTAAATATTAGAAAAATTTTAAATAAAAAATATATCTACTAAAATAACAAACCCATTATTAATATAAAAATAATAAACCTATTGCTTGAATATTTAACTTAATTTAGGATAAATTGAATAAATATCTTAAAAAATAAAAGGATTTATACTTTCTAAAGAAAAAAAAATTAAAATGTATTAAGATTTTAAAAGAAAAATATTAAAATAAATTAAAATTTTCTCATAAATTATAATTTTTTAAGATATCATAAAAAATAACGGAAAAATCAAGATTACAAACAAAAATTATAAAATGAAATAGATTTTAAATTAAAAATTAGTATAAATAAGGTAAATTAATGGATTCGGGGTAGGTAACGGTACCAAGCCCCTAGGATTATATTTTAAAATTTTTTACAACGGTTAAACAATAAATAATAAAAAAAATGGTAGATAGACATTATATATAAATATTGTTATAATACTTAATTTTACTATTAGTACAATCTTATTAGTTATATAGATTTAATGAACATTTTAAATAAATAAATAAATATAATATATTAAAATTATATAAATATAATATAATAATATTTAAATATAATAAAAAAATAAAACAATATTTGAATATACTAATTTTTGTTAGTAATATATCTCGGTTACTAATATTTTATAATTTTTTAATAATATTCGAACTCATATATTATATTTTAATTAGAATTGTTATATTATTTAAAAGTTATAACTTAAAATTATTTATATTTTATCTAATTTTATATTATATTCTCAATAAAATCTATTTACTAGCCTCCTACAAAATCCACCCATACTGCTTGTAAGTAAATCCTAAATACATATTTTATGCATTGAATAGTCATTTGCAAATTATATTAAGACATTCATCCACATGTCTCTTCCTTGAGATGAAAACTCGGGATTTAAATGTGTTCGACAATGACCCAGCAAATATCGGACGTGGGTTTGGTAGATATATTTGTCATATCAAAAAATTAAAGATGGCATATATTCCCATGCTTAGAAGGTACCACACAAGACACGCCTGTCATGATAATGAGTAAAGGCATCAATCACTATTGGCTACAGTAGGTATTTATTTTTATAAGTAAATTAAATTATATAAAATGTATATGTTAATATAATAAGGTAATATATATATATATATATGTGTGTGTGTGGTTGATGTGACACACCACCCAATCCCATGGTTTTTCTTTTCGCCCGAAACTGTGTAAATTGGCATTCGCCCATTAATTGTTTACTTTCCCATTATTTACAAAAAAAAAGAAAATTGTGTCCATCCTCTTCTCTCTCTATTTATACGAATAAAACACACACATCACACTCACACCCAAAAGGTACCCACCATAGCTACCACTGCTGCAACAATGGCTGCTCTTCCATCAAGCAGTCGCCTCCACCCATCTCCTGCTTTCCACAGGCTCCTTCTTCTCGCGGCTTGGCTGTCGGCATTGTTGACAGGAGGCGGCAGCTCAGCTGCCGGACTTGGTCGTGGTTCGGGTGAAGGAAATATTTCATCTTCTTCCTACAGGAGGTCGCTGCTGAACAACGGCCTCGGCCATACTCCTCAGATGGGGTAAGTAATAAGCCTCGACCCACTTGTGTTGATTCTGGTTTAGTTCCATTCAATCTTCTTTTCCTTTAAGGAAGATAGTGCTTAGTTTTCGATCAAATGTACATACATATAAATCATATCTTTTAGGTGGGTTTTTTGAAGATGTGTAGCATAGGATGAGATCTACAATGCAATTCTTGTACTCGAAGTTGGTCCCATAAACAGGTTGTCTTCGCTGTGTAATTGTCGACTGGAACAAGAAACCCATGATGCATGTGCACTTTTTCCCTCTCATGCGTGTCCATTTTCCATGGCTTTTTTCTCCTCCTTTTTCACCCCCTATCAAAATGTCAGTCGTGTCAGTCCCTCTTTCTCTCTCCTTATCATATCCGTAGGTTGTCTCATTCTACTTTTTATTCCAATATCATTTGAGTAATTAATGAGTAATTTGTTTTATTTTATTTTTTATTTTAATGTAATTTTTATTCTTATATATTTTAGATAAATTTATGTATTAATAATAAATTATATGATTTGACTATATAATATGGTTTAGCGTATATAATATATTTTTTTGTTATTATTATACAATATATATTATATAATTAACATTAATTTATTTATTTTATTATAATATTTTTTATTTGATATAATTATATGATAATATATGTGATATACATTATGGAATTAATTTTTATACAATACGAGTATATAATTGTAAATTTTGTTTATATGATAAAAATATAATATATAAATATGGGTGTCATACATACATGATATTATTTATCATATATATTTATTATTGATATTATAGAATATATATTATTTATTTTACATCTTTTTTATATTACACTAATATAAATTTTAATAATATAATATAATATAATTTTATTACATACATTTATATATGATTATTTAATAAATTATTAAATTTAATTAGAAAATAATACAATAATATTTTAAAATATTTATTTACCCCTCTTCTCCCTTCTCTCGGTGGGAGTGGCTCCCTACCCCAGGGGCCCACCGCCTACGGCCACCCATGAGGTGGACAATCCCTCAGGTAGGGTTTTATAGGCTCTGCTAGACTGCTATCCCTATGGAAGGGATTCCTTTGGCCTTTTTCTATTTTTTAATTTTTTTTACTATTTCATTATGTATTTATTAAAAGTATTAGTAGAAAATTAATTAATTGTGTCAAAATATTGCACTCGCAATATTTTATGATATCATTTTTATAATTAAAAATTACCAAAATTAGTACATAGTTTAATTATTGGCCATTTTTTTTCTCTTATTTAGTAGAGATTAAGGTGACAAAGGTTGTTCTTGTTCCTTGTGCAACAATCAGGTGGAACAGCTGGAATCGCTTCCAGTGCAACATTAGCGAGACACTCATCAAGCAAACGGGTACTTTGATTTCATGATTAAACCGACAAATCTGTATTTAATATCACATTTTTCTCTTAAGATGAATTATAAATGACATATTACTTCGATTATTTTGATGTTTTCCAGCCGACGCCATGGTGTCAAGTGGCCTTGCTGCGTTGGGCTACAAGTATATCAACTTAGGTACTTCTTGCTAACCACCCATCTTTTCTGTGTATTCTCAAGTGGCAGATATGCTTAATGAACGTCTGTAATAACAGATGATTGCTGGGCTGAGCTCAACAGGGATTCACAGGTAATATGGAAGGGATAATTTTGGCCTAAAAAAAAGAAGCTTTTTGTAAATCTTCAACTCAAGAACATGGAAAGCTTTTGTTGCTTTCTTCTTCTTCTTCTACCTTTGGCAGGGAAATATGGTTCCAAGAGCTTCCACATTCCCTTCTGGGATCAAGGCTCTAGCAGATTACGTGCACAGAAAAGGGCTTAAGCTGGGCGTTTACTCTGATGCTGGGTGAGAAGAGAAACCATTTGTTGTCTGGTTCACAAATTAATACAGATTATTCTCTGAAATGGAAATGATTTATCCTTCTGCGTTAGAACACGGACTTGCAGCCAGACAATGCCTGGATCCCTCGGACACGAAGAACAAGACGCCAAAACCTTCGCCTCTTGGGTGTGCTTCTCTGATCACCATTTCTCATCTCTCAAACTGCTCTTACCTGAACCGTCATTTTTTCTCGGTCCAGGGGGTGGATTACTTGAAGTACGACAACTGCGAGAACACGGGCACCAGCCCAAAGACAAGGTTCAGTGACATCTTCATCTTAGTGTTGACAAATACATTTTCTGAACCTTTTGGTGCTGTCTGAACAGGTATCCTGTCATGAGCAAAGCCTTACTGAATTCGGGTCGAGCCATATTCTTCTCTCTGTGTGAATGGTAGGTTCACTTACTGAATTCGGGTCGAGCCACCTGAGTTCGTTCCATCTCAGGCTATCTTGCATGATGCTTTAATATATAGGGGACAAGAGGATCCAGCAATATGGGCTCCCAGTATAGGTAACAGCTGGAGAACCACAGGAGACATCCAAGATAACTGGAACAGGCAAGACTTCCATTGTACATTATATATGTTTACTTTCAGGTGAAAGCTGATTCCATAATCTCTTTGGAACAGCGTGACTTCGAACGCAGATCAAAACGACCGATGGGCATCCTATGCCCGGCCCGGTTCTTGGAACGGTAGAGTTTCGATCCCATTTCCTTTTCTACTTTCTGTAATTTACCAAGTTACTTCTGCTCATCAATGCCATCTGCAGATCCTGACATGCTTGAAGTTGGAAATGGAGGCATGACGACAGAAGAATACCGGTCCCATTTTAGCATCTGGGCACTGGTAAAGGTGCGGAATAGAACCCCCAAAGGACAGAAGAACTCTATATTTAGCATCGAGTTCTTGCAGTCTAATAGCTGCTGTCGGTCTACTTAAAATCAAACCTTGCAGGCTCCGCTGCTGATAGGCTGCGACGTGAGGTCCATAGACAAAGTTACTTTCGGGTTGCTTGCAAACAAAGAGGTCATCTCAGTCAATCAAGGTAGGTAGGTAGGTGACAAGACAGAGCCCTGTGTTTTTCAGCAAACATGGCGATGGTCTTTTACTGTAAAATGTTACAATATTTGAACAGACAGACTTGGAGTTCAAGGGAAGAAAGTGAAGAAATATGGAGACCTTGAGGTGTGGGCTGGCCCTCTTACAGCAAAAAGGGTTGCTGTTGTGCTGTGGAACAGAGGGTCCTCGCAGGCAAAGATCACGGCCTATTGGATCGACATTGGCCTCAAGTCATCGACAGTGGTCGATGCCCGTGACCTGTGGGCGGTAGTATTCATCTAAAACTTAAGCACATTCATCGTCAGATTGCAGTTTTTGAATGTAATCTGATTCTTTCTTTGTTCACAGCACCGGACTCTATTATCAGTGAATAGGCAGATCTCGGCTATGGTGGATTCACATGCCTGCAAGATGTACATTCTCACGCCAAGAAGATAGGTACCCTGCTGCAAGATCTATCAACTATCTTCGAGCTGAGCCCATTGTAATCTGTAGTCCCCTGGCTTCAAAACAGGGCACCAAGCCTGACTCAGTACTATAGAAATCTACTTTTCAATGGGACAAAAATCTAAAATAATGTTTTCATGGCTGAGTAAGAACCTCTTTGTGTAGATAAGGCATTTAGCCAACAAACGCTATCCTATTTCACAAACAAACAGGACTAAATATTTGGTTTTTAGCAAATAGTGAGTACTAAACTGCAGGTTTAAAAAATCCAACGGCCCAATAAGGAAGCAAAGTGCAATTCCTGATTCTGTGCCCTGCATCAATTTTATCCAAGGATGAACATAGAATTGTCAGGAAGCTTCCGCCTTTACAATTCCACTCCTGTGAGGACCAATAGTGTAAATTCCATTCCAACCACCAGGAAATCTAATCTGAAGAATCATTTTTGGCTTCTTATCCTAAAAAAATACCAACAATTCATTTGCTTGAATACACACTTCACTCAGTATCTAAAAAACTGAAAACGAGACGAGGAATACAGCACGAGTTAGTTAGTTGGGTATCTGCACACCTCTTCCTCCGCCGAAGCACCTCGAGCCCCAATAAGTCCGAGCAGGACGGAGGAGATGCCCGTTGCTTGGAAGTTAAGCAGTCTATATCAGGGCTGCAGTAGTTAATAGATCCACCGCAAATTGCTCCTAGAGAGGATAAAGGAACAGCGGTGGAGAAAATACTATACACAAACTCGCCAAGAAATAATTTGTTTTGAACTGGAAGGTCTTCAGCCACTCATGAAATTGCCTGAAAAGCCAGACTGAGTTCATGGGCAGATTTTGCTACTGGACCACCTCTTCTGCAAGGAAAAAAGAAAGTTGAAATATTTTGGCATACTTTTACTAAGGGGACTTCTTCCAGGTACATTGGGAAATTTAAGGGAGAGAAGCTTGAGATGGACCTGGTTAGAGAATGCAAGCAGCTTTTGATCTTTTCAAGTTCTGTGTGGCAGACAGAATAGCGTTCCAACCTAATGGTAGATAGCCATTTTCTCATATCATAACTCAATACATATTTGAAATAAGTCAGAATATAGATGGGAGCAAGTACCTTTGTTCAGCTTCAATATCCACACCAACAGGGGTCTGTGCTGATACTGCCGAGTAAATCATGGAACCAAACACTCTGACAAGCTTGAGAAGAATCTCCATTGAGATGCACAGATGGCTGGAAGTCAGGAATATTTATAATCAGACTTCAGTGTTCATTTGACAAATCCAACAGAACAGCATCAAAGATTTGCAAATCATCAATCTTTTTTCTCTAAATGCATGATATCAGACAAATTACAGAAACCAGTTCATCTCCTACCTAGAGTACACGAGTATATAAGGTTATATCAAATAAAGATCATAAATAATTGCATCATTTTTCAATAACAGGGGCTTAAGAAGATGTGCTTCTTAATAAAAGCATTAAATTTGTCCTTTTTCTTTCGAAAGGAAAAATCAACAGGTTATTTGGAGGGAGAAATAAAAGAATAATACCGATCCACATCACTCTCAAGAAGTCCAGTGAGGAGTGGTAGAAGAGATGTAAAAACATCCAAAGATACCACATCAATTTTCTCAGACAATATGCCGACCACATCTGCAAGTACCTGAAGATTTTCCATCCAACAAAATTACAAGTATGAGAAGTGAAGTTAATGAGGGGGTCTAACATAATTGGCATTTTCTCATCCCAAAGGAAGGGAGCTACACAATAGACCATTAACTACTCACATAATGGTCAGACATTTTCTCCATTATATTAACGGATCCTTTGATATCTCTTCTATCCCAATGTCCACGGATTACCTGACAGTAATTTCCTGACTCGGCATCAGTAATTATAGTTTCACTGGGGGTACAAAGGGTCATTCCAAATAACTAATAGTAAATGTGAACAGCTGAACAAAATAAATCGAAGTTACAACTTCAAAGATTAGATAACCACATTAAGGTATTGCGGTTAAAAAAACTTTGAAAACCTTATGGTGCATGGCTTATTATATCTCATCTGAGACAAAATAGCATTTCACTCTAAGAATATGAACATTCAGGAGGTATACCTGTAGCTTGGCTAGGCGTGCATACATGGAGCTCACAAACTGATCATGGTTTTCCATTACATCTACAACAGCATCCTCATCATTGGCAGGTGTTTCTTTCTCAACTGATGGTGGTCTACCTCTCTGTTTCAGCAACATCAAATCAAATTTTTGAATATGAATTTAAATTAACTGAAATGATGGAAAAAGCAGAGCCTAAGAATGGTTTGAAGGTACAATGATTCTTCTGATCATCATTGAACGAGATAAAGAATATGGGATATAATTCATCTTCTTTTTGAAGAATGGGTATTCCAAAGAAATGAAAATATCGCAGCTTCAAGTTCTATGAGCATTTTACTGCTTATGTGAGGAAATATTGGAGTTATCAAATCTAGCATAAATATGGAATACTTGGAGAATAAAGAAGTACTAATTTTAACAGGAGAAGCATTCAAGCAGACTGCTGAATAACAATTCAATTACCATGCTGAAAGGAAGCGTATGAATAGGTAGCCCAGCCCGAGCAGAAACATTTGAAGCAGGACCATCAGGAGTAGCTCTTTCTCGTCTATCCCAATTAGTGACAAGAGAACGCAATCTCCCTAAATACCAACATAATAGAATTAGATGATACGGCAATGAAAAAATCCTATCATAACCACACAGAAAAACTAGGAACCGCTATGTATAGATGTACCTCCTCTTTGACCCTCTGTGGAGATTGGCTCCCTTGCTACTTTTGGGCCCCGAGACTCAACTGTCAGGTATTGGAAAATAGATCCATTCCATACTTAATGTTGAATAAGATGAGATGTAATGGGAAAAAAACTATCTATTCAACTACTATTAGAAAACCCACAATTTGGAATCTTTGTTTTTAAAAAACAACTAAATTTAAAGGAAAGGGTGGTCAAACAAACTTGTTAGAAAAAAGGATTGTCCAATTTCTCAAGACTGAAATATCAATTTTTTTCAGTTTCAATCAAAATATTATCATATCAACTTTTTAATTGTTCTGAAAAGTATCTAGTTATTTGACTTCCTTGTCATGAAATGTAAAGAAGGGGGGAACTTTTTTCTATATCACATATTTACATGCTTCCTTATATATTTATAACTGTAAAAAACTCTCATGATGGAAAAATTAGAAACAACAATAGCACAAGGATAAGACAGGCAAATCATTGAAGTACATACAGGTCTCATTTGGAAAACCACCAGGAGGTTCAATCATGGTACTATTGCTAGTCTTGATTATTATAGGAGGCCAATTATCATCAGAGCTCCTTTCAGATATCCCTTGATATCGTTGTGCTTTAAAGGAAGCAAAAGATTTCCTATTTGAGAAAGTGACTTGTCCATTGGAGTTGGAGCCCTCAGACTGAGAGGAGACAGTAGGCTGCTCAGAGTCATCTCTTCCGTTAGAAAACTTCCGGAACTCCATAGTCTTTGACTGAAGAGAAAAGGGCATGGTTCTTGAAGCAAGACTACCTTCTTTTCTCATTTCAGTAGTAATCTCAGGAATAGGATCTGTTCTGGGAACAATGACCGGCACAATATCTGCTTTGTTATTGGTTGGAAAATTAATCAGTGACTGTGACTTTGAGGAGCTTCTCTTAGGAGCTGCTGCTACAGTGGAAGCTGTACTCAAATTCGCTTGAGAGGTCCTTTGACTGGCATTTGTATTGACTCTTTGAGGTGTTCCAGGTACACTTCCGGTGGCTTTTGGCAAAATACAAAGGAAAAATAAGAGGAAAATGGAATTAAACAGAAGAGGTAAACAAATAGTCAGTAGGTAGACAAGGCACGTACATCCAAAACTTCTTGGCTCCTTTACAGGATCTGAATTCTGTGAGATTGATAATCTTGCAACTGATTTTGTTTCCTTCGCCAAAGAATCTGGATTCTGTGAAACTGAAAGCCTTGTCGGAGAACGTTTTGAAGAGTTATCAGAAACAGAGAGCCTTCCTGAGCTTGGCTTCACAGTGTTCTCATTTAATACTGAGAGACTCGCAGAAGACGCACTTTTAGATTCTGATTGTACATTGGGACGTTTACTACCAACAGCATAAGGCTCTATTCTCTGCAGAATTGTAAAAGTTCAAAGGATTTGTATCAAATAGAATATAAATATATTTACAAGATTAGGCTAACACTTTTCCTTCAGCATTATCATAAGCCACAACAGCTGCTGACCTCACTTTTGCCATCAGCATTGCATTTCTCAAAAACATCAATGCCCATTTATCCTAGGTGGCTCGGTAAATGAGTGTCATCTGGATGACGTGTATTCAATGTTGATGGAAAAATTGTTGGGTCATTATAATGCAGAGAGAAGAAGTGTTAATCCACTCTATTTACAACAGTAATAATAAGCAATGAATCACATTGATTGTTTATAGCTTTTTATGGTTTGGCAAACCAATGTAGGTAATCCAATTATGATCGTCTGTTGTAGAAAAGAAAAATATAAAAGAAAATGCTTATTCTAGAACACATGCCACCAAGTTCATCTTTGTTACACTAGAATAAAAATGGAAAAAATGAGTTAAATAGAGCAAAATTGGAATGCCATTAAGATAAATAAGTTTCATTGTTTTACAGATGTGAAGGAATGTAATGACTAATTTTGTAAAAATGGTGGAATAAGAATTTCTGAATTTTACTTAATTTGAAGAAATTATCTTTCAAATTAACTTTAAGAAAAATGTATTTCTCCCAATATAATGCAAAATCTTTATAATCAAATAGAAATATAAAGGGAAAATGTGAAATGCTCATGTGATTCCGTTAATTTCTCTCTTACTTACCAAATGTAACCTTCCCTGTCTTGTAAAGAGGAAAGAAACCCATTTTTCTCTAGTATTTTTTCTTGATTTTTAAAACAACAGAATACCAGAAAAATGCTCTATAAAATCTGACAGCCCTAACACTATCAGCCTCAAAGAGAGGCCCAAATTTCCAGAGATGCGTGGAGTTTATGGGCTTCAGTAGGTTGGCTCTAGATAGAGTCCTTCGAAGAGAGATCAACTACCATAAATTAAAACCAAAAAACAAATAGATGAAAAGAATTGGTAAGATACCGATATGTCTACGACCCAGACTCCGACACAACTTTGGTTGAATGAGCAGCCAAGGAGTTTTCCCTCATGTACATTAAGATCAGAAAGTTTGGACCATCCCACATCCACAGCATCATGGCATTTTACAGGTTCCCAGGAGAAAACCTACAAACAAGAGAAGTCCATCTGAGATGCTAAAATAGTAAGAGAAAATGGTGCAATCAAGTATGAGTCCATTTGCTTGGAAACTGACAACTTTCCATGACACCCACCTTAAGATTTTCATGCAATCCGCAAAGAAGGGTTCTTCCATCAGGGTTGAAAGTCAAACATCGAACTCCACTTGTCTGCCCCAGAAAAGGTAAAGTCAGAATCATGCCATTGAAAAAAAAGAATGTGATACTGGCTAGGCACATTGACCAAAATTTAAAACCCCTTATTCTTACCTCAGGTCCAGCAGAACCAATCAACTCAAAAGTCTCAAGGTCCCAAAATTTCACTGTTCGATCAGATGAACCTGCACAGGATCAGACAACTGACTGAAACCATTTCAAAAATAAGTTTTAGTAGGACAAGAAAATATATTTTTCATTTACAATTATATGAACTGATTTATTCATGAAAAAACAGCAACAGTAGCTTTCCTCCCTTCAAAATCCCTTATCACAAGAATAAATTGCTTTCCAATATACCAACAATTAATTTGATTTATGTGCATATTCAATATTTTCGTCACATTATTACAAAGATAGCCCATAATTTTCAATATTATTAACAAGATGTGATGATACATACCATAAGTGTGAAAGTGCATGCATATAACCAAGTTTGTACCTATTGATAACACTACCATCCTATGCCAAGCGATAATTCATGAAATTCATTATTGACCTGTTGCAAGCAAAAACTCGTGGGGATGAAAATCAATGCACTGAATCTGCCCCTCGTGACTCTTAAAATCATGCAATAGCTTCCCCGCGGTCAGGTCCCATAGCTGTGTTTGATTATATGCAAGTTATTACAAAACAAAAAGATGCCAGCATCCTGTTTGTAATTTATTCCAACAAGAAAACAGAAATGCAGGTAAAACATTCTCCAAATACAATAATCTTCTAAAAGCAGATTTGATTGTGGATTCTGAGTCTATGTGGTTCTGTGAAACTCAATGAAATTACTAGCCTTCCATCTTTTATGGTTCTTAAAGATGAGATGAAAAGAGATAAAATTAGCCACATTATAAATTACAACATTCAAATTATAGGATTCTTACAGACTGGATCCCACCTACCTAGTAAAGAATGTAAAACTGGAAAACTAAACAAATATTACAGAAACCGACATAATCACATGCACTCAATTCTATTAGAAGAAATACTACAAAGGCATTGGTTATATACTCATTTCTGCATAGACCCCCTATTATGGTAGAAAATTCAGGAAACCCTAACCTTCACGCTGTTGTCCTCTCCACCAGATACCACCCACCGGCCATCCGGGGTGAACCTGATTGCATTAACCCCCCGAGTGTGACCTTTGTATGTATGAATACAACCCTTTTTCCTGATGTCCCATATTTTCAGATTAGTGTCCAAAGAGCCCGATGCAAAGAATTCCCCAAAGGGGTGGAAGTCCACAGATGTACAGTTAGATCTGTGACCAGTTAGAGTTCGAACAACTGCAAGGAACAATAAGGCCAAAGAAACGAGAATAATCAGGGCAAAGCTCCACTCTAGAATCTGTAAAGTACGATTTGAAACTTCAAAATCATACTCTTTGCCTCCTCTAAATCCCATAACTTGATTGTACCACTTGCAGCTCCTGCAGCTACCAATACTTCTGAGGAATCAAAACTGACTGAATCGATACCGCTGCTGTGTCCAGACAAGCTCTGGAGATGAAAGCACAATATCCAATGAATTCAGCAGGTACTCATAAAAAACAGATTTCATTTGATAAAACTGATCATTATTTCCACGTTCCCAATAGGCTAAACATCCAAATCACACCTAGTATTAATGAGGCTGTAGCAAGAGCACAAAGGTACCATAGTCAAACATTATCACAAACACCAACCAAACTATCTAAATAGGAAACAAACAGTTGCTAAAGCGATGGAATAAGATGGAGCTGACCAGTATTGCGTTGGGTTTCCCAATGGCCCAAAGATTAACTTTGTGATCTTCACCTCCTGTGACAAGAACTCGTGAGGACTTCCTCCCAATCTTGAGGCAATTCACAGATGCAGAATGCGCTACAAATTCCTCTATTGCATGTCTAGTCAAGGAGATTTTGGGAACCATCCATGAAAAGATAAACTAACTTCCAATAACACCTCTTAAATTAAGACATGAATATCTGTAATGAAATAAAAATTCAATGAATAGTCGGAACAAAGAACCGTATTCCGCATGAAGGATACGTAGCTTGTAAGCCCGTTTGGTAGTCATGGCACAAACGCAGACGAAGCCCTAGAAGAAGAAAGAGCTCCGCAGACATTCAAGAGACGCGGGCAGGTGGTTCAGATGAGCCCTCAAGATTCTAGCAGAAAATACCAGATCTTGAAAGCCCTCCGCAGGATTCCTCCCTCAATCACGTCCTCATTTCTAATGCAGGCCCAACTGGAAGCAAGAGAAGGGGAGCATCAGATCAAGCCTCGAAGACCCTCTAGCCACATAAATTGCATGAATCGAAATGGGGATGAGGTGGCGGACAACAGGGTGGATACCCAAATGATTTTGGCTCTTCCAGAAGCTACCCAGAAGCGAAAGGAACGGCTTTTGTCTTCTTTTCTTCGAGGCTGTGTCTGCTCTTCCCCCCTCTGTTCTTGACTCGCACTCCACAATAAAAGAGAGGGTACAGGGGAAGCATTCAAAAAACTGAAAGTTCAATTAGTTTCGCACCCCCAAATACCAAACCCACATTTAAGCAAAATGAAAGACAAGCAAGAAACAAATCAAAATAAGCACACTCTCTCTCCCCGACTGATAGCAGAAACAACCAATGGGGGCTCGGATTTCAGGGGGCAACCCAGGGAAGAAAGGGGAGAGGAGGGGGGAAGAGGAGGCAGAGACGAAGAGGGAGAAGGATTGTACCGTCTTCTTAAAATATTTTTGTTCCAGATAGATATCAGAGAGTAGGCATACTGACTTTTTTTAAATTATAATATCTTTAAATTATTAATTTTTATATTTAAATATTTAATTTTTAAATACTAAATTAAGAAATTAATCTCTTAAATTAATATTAATAATATTATAGTGGCTAAAACAACTACAAACTAATGGGATGGAATTAATCCAAAATTATTAATTTAATGTGAATGAGTGCTGGTATATTTTTTTAATTAGTATAAATTAATTGTTCCATATAATGAATGAATTTATTGTAGACAAGAGAATATGTACTGTAGAAAATAATTTTGAAAAAAATATACAAATTTTAAATTATCGAATAAAAAAGTAATTTAACTTATATTAATAAAAATAATACCTTCTCATCAAAATAAATCACTAGAAATAATATGAATTAATATAAATAATACCTTCCCCTCCTTTTTCATTCAAAATAAAGTGTTAAAAATAAATTAAAAAGAGAAAAAAAAAGATGAACATGCCATTTAAGAATCAGAATAAACCCCCTAATTAACCCTCTTTACCTTTTTTTTTTCTCATTTAATTAATTTTGCAAATTAGCATAATTCTAGCTTTCCCTTCAAAATTCTCACACTTTTTTTTAGAATCGGAATATTCTCTTTTTTTCCCTAACAAATCAGAATTTTCCTTTATACCTAACATTTCCTAACTAATTCAAATTCTATCAATAATATTATGTTAATGAAATATATATTATTTATAATAAATGTTCATGTGATAAATATATATTTATTTGAATTCAGTTTGAAAAAAAGGCTATTTTTTTAATTTTCATTAAAATGATTGTGCAATTGTAGGTCAAATTTGAGATTTCAACGTTACATTTATAAATTATAAGATAGTCAGAAGAAAGCTACAAGAATGTGTGGGAGCCACAAAGCAATCAATCATGGTGCGTGCACTACAACTCGGAACACCTGTACTGTACATTACCAGCCAGGAAGGTGGCAGGCAGTTGGCAGCTGGTGATGGAAGAAGGCCGTAACGTTTGGTGCCTCTCCCTCCCCCTCCCTCAAAATCATCCTTTGATTCGGTCTTCGGTCTTCGATTAGGTATGACCTTTCTGCAAGGATTTAGTGAAATTCCTCAATGGCTATCCAATCCTCATTCACTCACTTGCCCTAATTCAGTTTGGTATGCGTGAACTCAGGTTCATAATTAGGTAACGTGTCAATCTCTCAATATTTGCATGACTTGTGTGATACGCCTTTGCCACTGGATTCGAAGCTCGAAAATGAAAGCGTAGGGCAATTAGGATCTCCATGACAACAATACATACACACTGGCATTCTATGTTTCTGCCTTGTCCGTCTTGGAGACACCGCCGATACCGCATCCATCCCCTCTCCTCTTCAAGCTCCAAGCTGTACGGGCCCGTATTGGTGTTGGGTGTGTTGTTGAGATGTCAATTTCAAGCATGGGACACATTTTCTGCTTCCTCTGTTCTTTCTTGTAGGTGAGAGGGACCTTTCCTTCTTCAACAGGCTTCCCATCACCCCACATACCTACATGTCTCACTGTGTGCTTTGCTTGCAGATCTTAGTGTGGGCACAGAATCAAATGGTGGTGAATGGTTCTTCTCATCATCCAAAGGCCATATTGTTGAAACTTCCTCCTGTGTTTCACTATTGACACTCTATTATGGCGCGGTCTAGCCAGTAGCCACTGCCGACAGTCCTTTTACATGATGCATTGCCAACAATGAAAAGATAAACTTGCATATGGGGAGGGCGTGCACTAGCAGCCAAATGAGGCTATAAGTAATTATTGAATAATGACACATGTAGGATCATCAGCCATAATGTAAAGTTTGAAATTGATCCCCAGATCTTTGGCCCCAAAAAATCCAGAGATCATATGCCCATCATGATTGCTGGGAATCAGCAAGCAACCCTAGCCATTGTCCAAGAGTCTGTAATTTTGGAACTCCATGTAAAAAGATACCAACTTGCATTTAAGTACATGCCACAAATTGATTCTGGCTAGTTAGCATTTCTCAATCATTTTTATCTTCGTTTTCTGATTCTTCTTTTTCCCCTTTTCGAGGATTAAATTTTAATCAGCAATCCCTCTTTTTTGACTTCAGGATTTACAGGGTTATTGGCAGCTAGAAATTCAATGGATCAACGAAGTCTTTCACTACTAATGCAATGAAGGAAAGCATAATTCACATATGCAGATATGAAGAAGGCCTTTATTTAGGCTTCCGGCAAGTGATAACAGTGAACTTGATCACGCTCTTCTTGTATCCTTCAATCATCAGTGGCATCACAAGTGCTCCCTTTATGGTCTTGAATCCTGCTCAAAGTAATATGAACACAGTACCATATGGACGAAAACCGGAAGGCTAGTACTGTGCGAGGAAAACTCACCACTTCTCAGAAGAGATGTGAGGCCCTTCCATGTAAAGGCAGATTGCAGGACCGCCGGCCAAAATGGGGCCACATATCGAGTCCAGTCGGCTGTCCTAATATCCTGCAGATGTCATGGATGGACTGTCAATTGCAGCATGGCTCGATCCAACTAATATGGATGCCCATACGATCACTCATTTACAGAAATATGGGATCCTCCTGCAAGACTTGTTTAAAGTGAAGTTGCGAAAGATTACCTCAACAGAAAAGAACTGCAGTAATTTGACATAATCAGCAGCGGAACACCAAGAGGGGAGGAAGTAAGCCTGGCATATCTTGTCCAGGAGCTCTTTCTCCCATGGCTGCAAGGTATCCTCGGCTTCTGCTAGTTCTCTGTGGCACCATGTGACTATGATAATTGTACTTCCCGCCGCTGCAACTCTCACCAACTCATTAACAAACTGCCATTTCACGAGGAAAATATATCAAAATGAAGTGGAAAAAGCCATAGCAGAAAGATGAAATGAAGAGACAATGCAAAGGAACTGTTTATGGCAGTGTGTCAACAGGATGCAACCTTCATTTTGTTGGGCACGTGCTCTCCGCTCTCCATGGACCAAACTAAGTCAAATTGGCCATCGGGAAAAGGTTGCTCTAAAGCATCTGCAACTTGAAAAGATACCTGCAGAAGCCACTCACTGGTACAGTATCCACTTGATAGGCAATGGCAAACGGGTGGACATTCAAGTTTGTACCTTGTCAGATAAACCTTGAGAAAGTGCAAGAGCATTGGCCCTCTCGGCCTGTACGGGACTTAACGTGATCCCCTGGCATTCAGCTCCATATTTTCGAGCAAGGTATCTCGAGCTGCCCCCTATCCCGCACCCAACATCAACTATCCTCCTTGGAATCTTAGCAGTTGAAGTGTTCTCCTCTTCTTCAGTTCATTTGTGGGAATAAATTAATTTTGAAGGCAGATCAGTCAAAGCAAAGAAGTTTGCCATTATATTTAAAGTCAGATCAGGCCTGAGCATAACCTGAAGGGACTGATGCGAAGCTGAGGGCCTCCTCAATCATGCGGATCTGAGCAAGGCGGTGATCGGAGAGGGAGACAGAAGAGCCGTCATCATAGAAGCCATGGTGCATATGGTCTCCCCATATGTTCTCCCATATGCCCGATGACTCATCGTAGAACTCAGCTATCCCTTTCTTGAGCACTAAACGGCTCCTACCGATGCCAACGTCATTATCAGCATCTGTGGTTATACTGTTAGAGGAGGTGACCCATGGCCGAATGATCATCTTCCTCCTGATAAAAGGACAACCAATCTCTCTGGGGCTGTACCACCATGGTAGCCTCCTTTCTTGCATGAAAAAGAAAGGATGTTGGTTTATGAGAAGCGAACGCAACGCCATTAGTTTGGGGGTCTGAATCTGCAGAAAGAACAGTACAACCTATGTCACTGTTAAGGCATCAAATGATACTGAGGAATCTTTAGGCACATGCCTCAGTCAGCACTCCAGCAAATCTATAAATGGGAAAGCAGATTCTCAATTAACAATCCTCTATTTGCAGATTGCTCAACATGTTTCTTTCTTCTTTCACAATACAAGCCACAAGGCCCCCAAAAAGGCAAAGTCCACCTGGTCTCACAGTACCCTGAACAATAGCAAACCCCCCATCAAAAGTTCTAATGATGATTAGCATCAAAAGGTCTGAAAGAACAGATGGTAATCTTTCTTCAGCACTACTCGGCCATGATTACCATACCTATCTCCAATCTGATTATGTTGTCGGTGATGATGAAGCTCTGCTGTTTTGTAGGGGTTATACTGCTACAGATAGAGTTGAATATCTAGCTCGGGCTCAGCTGAGAGTTGATGGAGGATTTGATGGAAGGGAGGGGGCAGGGGGTTATACTGCTACATGACAAGTGTCTTTTATTTTTGCATATTTTCCATCAATATGGAATATTAATTTCATTGTAATTTAAATATTATATGGTCTATAATTAAAAAAATCGTTCTTTAAAATATATTTATAAATAAAAAATTATATTTTTATTATAAATAAATAAATATTTTAAAGCAGTGACAATTATTCATAAAAATACCAAATTACGTTTAACTTTTCAGGTAATAATAACAGGTAAATATTTGAGTCAATATCTATTTTTCTCTTTTATTTAATTTTTTTAATTTGGACATGATCATATGGCTAGATTGATAATTATTAATATGAATTGATTTAGACGGAAAATGCGACCCTTTTACTTATATATCCATATTATGAGATGCTTATATTTTTAGGGGATAATTTTTCGTTTTTGAATTTAAATTAATTTTTTTATTAAATTCTCAAATTTTAATTAGTTATAATTAATTTATGGATATCATATCTTAATGAAAAATGGAGTATTTTTGGAGCTCTGATCTTACAAAAAAATGAAAAGTAATATCATTTATTATTTGATACAGATAAATCATCTATAAATTCGAATTCAATTTCTATTAATAGAGAAAATTTATAATGATATCAGATGTTTATAAAAAGTAAAATTTTGGTATTAAATATTTTAAATTTTGTTATTTTTTTGCAAATATTAATATTAAATTATATTATTACTAGTATAAAAATTAACCTCTTAATATTCAAAATTTTTAAAAATATTATTTTTGTGCCAGTTATTTAAAAGTTTTAGAATGACATTAAAATCAAAATAAACAATATCAATAATATTAAGTAATATTACATTAAATATAAATACAACAATATTTTAAAAATATATTATAATATTTTAATATAATTCATTACTCAACAATAATCAACTGCTTGTCTTCTAGCATTAGAACTGGAATTGCATTTGGGGTGTGTATCCCAGTTCATCGAGGTGGGCAGCCACTACTCTGTTCATGCTCGGCGGTCCACACCTTAGCACCTGCAAGACATCGTCGAGGGGAGTAAACATTTCGGACCAACCACAGTCGGATGCGAGCTTGCTTTCTTGGTTTGTTTCTGCAGGAAATTTTAGACGCCCAAAAAAGAAAGAGCAGAGAGCGGGAGATAACCTTGATATTGGTAGCTGGAGATGGGCAATGGCTCTGGATCATTGCCTTGGTTATGTGGCCGGTACCCCCACTCCACCCCTCAGGAGGCTGCCATGTAGGAAAGCATTTCTTGAGGAGGCAGCAGATTGGATGAAATCTCAAGTCTAGGAACTTGGTATGACTGGATGTTAAGGACATGTAGGAGCAGCACCTTACTCAGGACATAATAGACTTTGAAGCTGTCGGTGAACTTCCGTGCCAAGTCATCCATCTCTTCCTGCACAAGTTTGGAATTATACGGTGCATGGAAAGCCTTTCATAAGCCAGCAACTGAAGTTACAGCTAAGGTTCAATCAGATCGCCCACAGATGATTGCCTTGGATTATAATTGTTCTTCATGCCTAGGATGCCATTGTAGATCTATGTGAGCTGAAGGGGGAACATTTTACCTTCAAGAGAATGTCTTCGAATGTAGTATTTGCATAAACAAGGTAGATGCTTGTCCTGTCTTTCGGGTTCTCTAATATGGCTCGAATAAGCTGGCGGAAAAGGAAAAAAGACAGATTGAACCAGAGAAGAGAAACCAGACAGACATACTTTCAGGTTCTCTGATTTCTCTTCTGGTATACCTGAAACATTGGGGTTATCCCCGAGCCTCCAGCAATCATACCGAGTGCACGGACTTGGCCCGGTGAGTACTTGAACGGTCCCTTCAAAAGCAGAGCATTTTGTGCCAAAAATTCAGACAATTATCCAAATGAACATAAGGAAAGCAGGCGGATATCAATCAGAATCTGTGGAGGAGGGGCACAACAGCGATCACATACCACTGGCCCACGAACAGGAAGGTCATCACCTAAGCGCATTTGTCTGAAATGGTGGGACATTCTTCCATTTGGGTACATCTGCTCGCACAGAACAACGTTGATGGAAAAACCAGATACCGAAAAAAAGGATCAAGGCTTACTGAAGTACCTTTACAACCAACTCGAAATGGCCCGAGTCAGAATCGAGAGTGATAGGAGTATAGGATCTAGTGATCTCCACGCCTTGTGCATCCCTTCCCCTGCTAAGTTTAAGGCTCGAATCACTTACAGATCAAACTTCACCATGGCTTTAGCTCTTTCTCGTCAGTCTAATGGTTGAGGTAAATGCAAAACTGGACCTGCAGACTACATGTTGCCCCGCTGGAAGTCCTAGTCGTGAAGTGGGAGTCGGAAGAGCAAAGCGGAATCTTGTTGTATTGCTGCTGATCTGGGTTTTCTTGATGAGCTTGAACGCCTTAAATTTCTTGGGATCCAAACATCCTTAACAAGTTGAGAAATGCAACATTTTATCGGCATACTGACCAGAAGAATCTAATACAAATAGCCATGCGACCTCGAGTTGAGCTTCATTCATCCAACAATAGAAACTTGAGTAGCAGTGGTAATTGTAATTCAACAACAGCAGCTAGGGCACAGTTAATTGAAGAATCAACTTTCCACCCTGAAAATTCGAACCTTTGGGTTTTCTTCGGCGATGATAAAGGCAGCCAGCTGAGGAGCAGATGGCAAGCACAGCCACGGCGACTCCCAAGACAGGGCCGCCGGTGAAGGCGGCCTGCCATGACGGTAAATCCGTCAGCTCTATCCACGCCAGATTAAACCCCGAATTCATTTTCAGTGTAGAGCAATTCGGAGAGAAAAGTTGAGTTACGCACTCCCCGTGCTGTTTGCTTGCAGTTGTCGACTGCCTCACTCAATTCCGCCATTGGCAAAAGCTTCAAGAAAGGCATCTGCTATACAAGTTGTCTATATCCTTTTATGGTAAGTTGCTAGATACATCCGTATCCCCATGGAAATGTGCATAGTCAAAAAGGGAGCTCCATTTTCATGGCAATGCATAGCTACTAGCCTTGATCCTTCTCAGCAATGAAATTCCAGTCGATCTTGCTTTCAACTCATTTGGATTTGACCTCCACTGGTACTTTCTCTATCAAGAGTATGTATGATTTACTGTTGCGAGGTTCCTATAGAAGTGTGAAGAAATTTGGAGTTCAGCATGCAAATGGAAGTGTTATCATAGGGTTAGATCATTCTTGTGGTTGATCCAGCATGATCCAATGGAGTTCTGGTGCAGTGTGATCTCTCCAACGACCCATATTGCTCAGACTATCACTTGTGGTGAAATCATCCCTCCCTATTATGAAAGATTGCCCAAGAGTTTAAGGACATTTAGACGTTACTCATCTCACCCAAGGGGACCACCTACTGCAACAAATTCACATGAACAAGAGTGAATACTCTCTGAAAAATTGAACAAATTTGTTACGTCCCTTTTGCCTTATATATTACATACAAATCTATCAATGGAAAGGACAACTGGATATTCATCATGCTTGGGTCTTCCTTACATGTCTTATAGTTGTTCACATGGTATGAGAGTAGTGTAGTTCTGCAAGGTCTTGAAATATCCAACACGAGGCCTTCTTCTTCTTGAGGTCTCTCCTTCATCTTCTCCAAGCTCTTGAAAAATCCAGAATGAGGCCATCTTCTTCAAGAATCTCTAAGCTCGACCACTACTTCATCTACTTCTACAAGTAAACTACAATGAACTCTTAATTTTCTGTTACAATCATGAGGGCACTTCCATTATCCTTACCTACTCCTACAATCAAGATGGATAACTCAAACTATTACCCGTCCAAAAAATAAGATGAGCCATCTTTTCCATTGCAATTTACAAACAACAACCAGACATGAAATGACGTAACAAAACTATGGATGGATAGATAGCAAAACAAGTACGACATTGACGTGATTGTACAGTGTCAGACCTCCCACGGTCGAAAATAGAACATCTATTATCTGTTATCTATTTGAAGCGCATTTTTTTGGCAGACTCAATAACACTTGAGAGCTTTGTACTCCCCGTGCTCGCATTATCAATTTTCCATTTGGTTAAGTATAGAGATATAATTAATTTGTTTAAATTTCAGTTTTCAAGAGAATTGAGATAATTAATTAAAACGATAATTGCTGCAAGTTACCAATTGACACCAAATAAAATTTATTCTCAAATTAGTACTCTAATTTTTACTTATGCAATAATAACGTTTAAACAATCTCAAAAAAATTTTAAAGTAAGGTAGCAATTCCCGTATCGATCGAACTTAATTGTGAACTAAAAAGTTTGATATGCTAATTTTCTAGTACAATTGAAAAGTTAAGTACAATTAAAAAGTTTGATAAAATTGGGGTTTAAATTGACCTATTTTGTAACAAATATGAGACTAATTATAATAAAAGAAAATTTAAATATTAAAGTGTAAATAAAAGTATTTATGCGAATAAAACATAATTTTTGGACGGTTTAAGTAGATAAATTAAATTTAAAAAATATACTAACTTAAATCGAAAAAAAGAAAAGAACAAATGAATTATGTAAGTCGTAAAAAAATGATAAAATGATAATTTTAT
This sequence comes from Trapa incisa, assembly GCA_030064435.1. NCBI lineage: Eukaryota > Viridiplantae > Streptophyta > Magnoliopsida > Myrtales > Lythraceae > Trapa > Trapa incisa. The sequence goes on along the minus strand of CM057770.1, from coordinate 1,790,794 downwards.
CCAATTTATGGATTATTTTGTAAATTTTGATAAATAAGATTTCAAAATATTTTAAGGCATATTAAGTAAAAGAATAGTAAACAAGTAAATTTGGGTATACAAATGAAATATTTGTGAGAGTGTAAGGTTTAAAAAATGAATTTTAAAATATAAGGGTAAAATGATAATTTTGTAACAGATAAATAATAAATTATAAATTTAGAAAACTAAGCTAATATGTGTTAAATAAGAAAATTTTAAAGGAGTGGTAAGTGTAAAGTTGAAACTTGATGGCTTTTCAGTAATATATTAGTTAAGAGTATTAAGAGTGAGAACTGATTTTATTATTTTTCTAAAATTTTAAATAGTAATCGGACCATTAGAGCGAAAATATCCACCTGAAATAGATTGATTATTCTGAAAAACTAAGGTAAGTTTGAGTAATGGCGGCAAGTAATGTTGATTTTAGAACTCGTATAAAAAGTGTAAAATAACTAAATACATGTCTACTAAAACAAATATTACTTCAAAATTTAAAAATAAGGGTAACATCGTAAGATCGATGTATTGTTTTGGTGAAGTCTATTGGGGTCAAATATTAGGATTGTGTGCCCACTTGTTGATTTTAGGAGACGGTCGAGTGAGAGACCGAACTCTCGATAATGATATGGTGTGTGTATTGATTTGGAGATGGTTATAATAAAAACGATACTTGTAAGATAATGAATTGGGGTGGAGAGTGCATGTGATTATAATTGTGTGTTTTGTGATGCTTTGAGATACTGGTATAGGAGGAGAGCGTGGAATGACACCTTATAAAATAGTGTTGTCGCTTAAGTGAAATTGAAAAGGAGTTTTGGGATATGATTTGTGATACATTCTAGATTTTTCGAGACACTCGATTGATGTATGGGTATTGTCCTAATATAACTTTAGGATAAGAAATGACTGAATTGAGGGATGCAAAGCCATCTAATTGAGAGACGACGATAGTGGGGATTCTATTGTAGCCGAGTGTATGTGGCTCCCACATTGTCAGTTAGCCGAGTGAATAACGGCGAGTGTGATTGTTACCATGATTTGATATAATTTGTTTAATTGTGGGAACGATTTGGAGAATAATAAATACCCCATCATATGATAGTTTACTATTGGGGGTGGCCCGATATATTAGTCTCAAGTGGATTAGGTGGTTTAAAGTAGAATATTTGATTAGTAAGTCATGTTGTGATCTATTCTATATTAAGTGACACCTTAATTGTGATAAATTTTAGATTTAGTGACCTTAATTAGGATATAATTTGTGATATATTATAGAATAAGGCTAGAGAATATATAAGTCACTTACTTAACATTTTTATATTGCACAAGAAAGTTTAATTATTATTTTTATCAACTTACTATTTTTTCCAAAATATTTATATAAAATACTTTGAGCTCGAACGTAAAAATTTATAGAAAAATTTTAAATTTTCGCTATAAAAATAAAGAGAAATTTTATAGGAAACATTAATTACTACAATACTATTTTTAGGAAATTAAAGTATTTAAAAAATATATAGATGTATAGAAAGCCATATTATACTTAAGTTATATCTTACAAGTGATTTAGTACTTGATTTTAATATAATTTATTAAATTTATTTTTTCGATTTCAAATGAATATTTTTAAAAATTATTTTAATAAATTTTATTATTAATCTTAAGTTACATTGAACTTAATACGATAATATGTATATTGATGTAAAATCAAAAAAAATATGACAAATTATATACAAGTACAATCAATTAATCGAGATTAAGTGACAACTCGATAATATAATTCAAGAGTTACTAATTAGTGTTCCTTTAAGATAAGAATTAACTAATTTGATATTGAATAACGAAAATTTTAGAATTAAAGATTTAGTTATAAAAAATTTTTTAGGGTCTTTTTTGTATGGTAAGAGATGTGTGGAGAGCAATTTTTTTAAATTTAAGAGTGAAATTAAATAGGATAAAAATAAAATAAATTAATTAATATTAAGTGGTGATGTACTTGAGTGTTTCCAAGGTCAGAAACGTCAAATTTAATAAAAAAATTTGATTAATTTAATTGATTTTCTCGTGCGAAAGAGAATTGCAATTGCTGACCATGGTTGAATGGGGGAGAAAGAGGCGATCGGTCATGTGGGTAAGGATAACGAATTCGATTCGTTGAACTTATTTTAATATATATAATTTTAATTTAATTATAAAGTTTCCCATTTACCTTATGGGCAGTTAAGAAATATTCAAATTCATATGCGTCAACTATTTAAAATATTATGGTTTATTTACTAAGTAAATTTATTTTAAATTTGATTCGTTTTTACATTCTAATTTGAATTTTCATTCCTATATTAACTTTAATTTTCAATTTGATTGGATTAAATTTTATTTTTAGAAATTTTGTTAGTACAAATAATTTTTTTATCATTTATCATACAAATAATTATTTATTTAATGTACAAACTAAATAATTTGAAATTAATTATTAATTTGTAGGTAAATGTATAATACCAAGCTAAAGCATTCAAATTTAGAAAGCTGGCCATCATCATATGGAAGCCATTAATATTATTTGATGAATTGTACAAATTAGTTATGTCCCATTTTTATTCTTAAGCCACCATCTTCCCTAACCATGGGCGCTTGATGGGAGGCTTTATGCAAAATGTAGGCTTTGCCAAATCCATTGAAGCAGGATGAAAATTCGATGTGCAATTTGAAATTCTTCAAAAGTTTTATTATATTGGGCAAAAATTTGAGAGGCAAGGCAGACTTGCATTATGGATGTCAAGGAATAATTCCAATGAAAACAATGCATGTGGGGGAATGTGCTGTGTATATGGGGATGGCAGCAGCCAGCCACTAGCTCATTAGAATTCAAGTCAAAACCCTACACCATCTCATTTTCACGTTCCATAATCATGCACAGCCGCCCCCCATCTCTTATCAGAATGGAGCCATAGATGACTTCATAGAACCTTCTTGTACTTGCCGAGACAAGTTGAAGTGGACGTCAAATTACCAATTTAATTACTACTAATGTCAAAGGCAAATATTATAACACTAAATAACACATGATGAGTAGTGATAATTTAGAGCTTATCATTAAACTTGAATAGATTTATTGATAAATGTTGAAGGTGATGACTTTTTACAAGGCTTTTATTGGTTCTTCAATGAGTCTTGTTGAAGCATGAGGTGGATGAGGGTGCCATGCTTAAATTATACTCGTTACTGTTTGAAATATTCCAACTACATCTAACACATTCCCTCACATGGTGATGGCGGTTTCCTACAAGGGTTTTCTTTATGGGTTGGTTCTTTTAATGGGTGGAATCTTCTTGAAGTTAAGTTGGGGTGATATTTCAAGGGTTGTGCTCTCCTTTTAATAGCTTTATTTGTAGGGTGGTAACGAGAGTATTAAAAAGTTAAAAAATATATTATTTACCGATAATTAGTAGGTTCTCTTATTAATTTATATATTTTTACTATAAAATGAGTCGAATTTACAGTATTAGGTTAATTACTGAGTAGAGTACATTTATTTTATACAAATAAGTATTCGTGTCTATTTATAATTAAAAATTATTAATTATAATTAGTGTATAATTTACAAACTAATAAAATTAATTTTATAATTTGATCAAATATTGGATAATATTATCAATAGAAAGTAATTATGTATAATAGGGTACAGAGGACAGGGGGTCATGAGTATATTCATTTAGTATAGTGAGAGTTATCTGGCTGCATCCTTACAAATGTTGTTTTTATACTTACTTACAAGAGAGACAAGACAAGAAATAACTGAAAATGGAAGTGGTACTTCCCATATATGATGAATTTGCCCAAAAACAGTAATTTTACCATACCTTAAGAAGACAAGAGTGTCGGGTCTCTCTCCCAGTGAAATTTTTGACGATTGGATCTTTCGGAGCAACTGAGTAGAGCTAACTTGACACTGTCGTCCCGCGTCTTCTGCGACCAGATCGCCATGGCAAATGGGGGCGAAGTGGGAAGACCCAAAGGAAGTCGCAGTGAAGCCTCGCCATCTCCACCTCTTTCTTGTCCCCTCCTCTTCGTTCGGTCAAATAAAGCCACCACTGCTGTACCCTGCAACTTAATTAATTGGGTTTGAAATTGAATTGATTAATCGGATCAGGATTCAATTCTCTCCTCTCCCATGTCTGCCTGCAGTCTTACGTTCTAGAAGGGCGACCTGAATTGCTGAAACCTCTCCCCATTTCTCTCTAGATGGGTGGACTTTTCCATGCGACCAATAGAGTTGTTGGATTTCTGCAAAGAATTTGGATTTCTTCTTCTGTCTTGTGGTCGCCATCCATCAAGACGCTTCTTCTTCTTCTTCTTCTTGCGTTCTCCGCCTTCTTTCTCTCTCTAAGGAAATGACCTCGCCTTCCAAAGCTGACTTATTGTGGGACATGCATTCTGAGTCAGGGAAATGAAATTCATAGCAGGAGTACCATTAGACATTCTCTCTCCCTCCCTCTCTCTATCTGTAGCTTCCATCTCCTTAAACAATTGATCTGCCTTCTCCTGTTGTAGCTGCCATTTTTCAGGGTTTCCTGGCTTTGTAAAGCTTCAATATTTGGCTTGGAGGTCACTAGTTTAACCTGAAGAGCCCTCAGATTCTCAGATCTCTGGGGTCTAGCTCATCTCGTGCTTCAGTCAATGCCATGGACTCGAATGCTTCAATCGAGAGCGAGTCCTACAGAAGCTTCTCCTCTCGTAGAAGCATCTCGTCCCACCACTCCAAGCTCTCAGCCTCGAACTCCATTGGCGAAGCCACCTGTGCAGAGATGGGTTCCAAGAAGGTCCGCCACGGGTCTCGGGGTGGCGCTGATTCCGAGGGCTTCAATTTATCCCAGAAGGAAATCAGCGATGAGGACGCGAGGTTTGTCTACATAAACGATCCCGCGAGGACGAACGAAAGGTTCGAGTATGCTCGGAACTCGATTCGGACTGCCAAATACTCTGTCATCACCTTCTTGCCTAGGAACTTATTCGAACAGTTTCATAGAGTTGCGTACATTTATTTCTTAGTGATTGCTATTCTTAACCAGCTCCCGCAGCTAGCAGTCTTTGGCCGGGGAGCTTCTATAATGCCCTTAGCATTTGTCTTGCTGGTCACGGCTGTTAAGGATGCCTATGAGGATTACAGGCGGCATCGCTCTGATAGAATTGAGAACAATAGGCTGGCTTTGGTTTTGGTGGATGGAGAGTTTCGGGATAAGAAGTGGAAAGACATTGAGGTTGGGGAGATCATTAGGGTTCGTGCAAATGAGACTCTCCCTTGTGATATGGTCCTCCTCTCCACCAGTGACCCCACTGGGGTTGCCTACATCCAGACCATCAATTTGGATGGAGAGTCCAACCTGAAGACCCGGTATGCCAAGCAGGAGACCCTTTCAAAGATTCTTGAGAACATGAGCAGTGGGTTGATCAAGTGTGAGAAGCCGAACAGGAACATATATGGGTTTCATGCAAATATGGAGGTTGATGGGAAGAGGCTGTCTCTTGGGGCTTCCAATATCATCCTTCGAGGTTGTGAGCTTAAGAACACTGCTTGGGCAGTTGGGGTTGCAGTGTATGCAGGGCAGGAAACTAAGGTCATGCTTAATAGCTCTGGGGCTCCTTCAAAAAGGAGCAAGCTTGAGAAGAGGATGAATGTGGAGATCATCTTGCTGTCATTTTTTCTTATTACTCTGTGTTCGATTGTCTCCGTCTTAGCTGCCATTTGGTTGAGACGGCATAGGGATAAACTGGACAATATCCCTTATTACCGGAGGAAGGACTATTCTGAGACTGATGTGGAGAATTATAATTATTATGGGTGGGGATGGGAGATATTCTTCACATTCCTGATGTCAGTAATTGTTTTCCAGATCATGATCCCGATCTCACTTTACATATCAATGGAACTCGTCCGTGTGGGTCAGGCTTTCTTCATGATCCGAGATGGAGGGATGTATGATGAAGCCTCTAACTCAAGGTTCCAGTGCCGGGCACTGAACATAAATGAAGATCTCGGGCAGATCAAGTATGTGTTCTCTGATAAAACTGGTACACTCACTGAGAACAAAATGGAGTTCCGCAGTGCTAGTATTTGGGGTGTGGATTATAGTGGAGGCAACCCAGATTTGCAAAGTGAGCAAGTTGCACATGAAGTTGAAGGTAATGCAGCTTTTGCACTGTATAGCCTTTCAAATAATCTTTTTAGTTGGTGTTGTGCTTGTAACACATTTAACTTCCTCTTGGATAGTGCACATAACTAGCACTAGAATTAGGTCGGTAATTTAGTGTTCTGGAACCTTTTAGTTGTTAATTCACCCCCTTTTCCTTCTGACTACTTTTTGTTGGAATTGAAACCTTAATCTGAAACTTGCATACAAGGAATTCTGGGAACTCCTCTGGTGAATTCCAGATATAGAAAGAATGTCTTCCTAGTGTTAGTCAGAAATGTTTTGGGATGCTTCTCAGGTTTATCTTTTTTTGCGACTGAATTCTAATTTCTTTGTACCAGTGGATGGGAAGATATTGCGGCCAAAGATGGTAGTTAGAGCTGACCCCGAGCTTCTTAGACTTGCAAGAGGTGGAAGGGAATCAGAGCAAGGAAAACATGTTTACGATTTCTTCCTTGCATTAGCTTCTTGCAACACTATTGTGCCCTTTGTTGTGGATACTGAAGATCCTTCTGTGAAACTTGTTGACTACCAAGGTGAGTCCCCTGATGAGCAAGCTCTGGTTTATGCTGCAGCAGCATATGGTTTTATGTTGATCGAGAGAACATCTGGCCATATAGTCGTTGATGTTCAGGGAGAAAAACAGAGGTAAATTGGAAATTCACTTTCTTCTAATCTATGGTTGTTTTTTTTCTTATTCCAGTAAATTTATATCTTATGAAGGATTTTTTAATTGCTTGAAGACCCATTCTAAATATTACTTCTTGTCTGATGCACCCGATATGGGTAGTGCAGGTTCAACGTTTTGGGATTGCATGAGTTTGAAAGTGATCGTAAGAGGATGTCCGTCATTCTTGGCTTCCCTGACAAATCGGTGAAGGTCTTCGTGAAGGGTGCAGATACAACCATGTTTTCTGTCATAGACAGAACCTCGAATAACAATGTGTTGCAGGCAACAGAAGGCCACCTCCTCTCGTATTCCTCAATGGGACTGAGGACTCTTGTTGTGGGGATGCGAGAGTTGAGCAACTCAGAGTTTGACAAGTGGTACATTGCCTTTGAGGCTGCAAGCACTGCTTTGATGGGCCGAGCTGCTCTGCTTCGTAAAGTTGCTAGCAGTATAGAGAGCAATCTATGTGTAATAGGTGCCTCTGCAATTGAAGATAAGCTACAGCTAGGAGTGCCTGAAGCTATAGAGTCTCTTAGGATGGCAGATATTAAGGTTTGGGTGTTGACTGGAGACAAGCAAGAAACTGCCATTTCCATTGGCTACTCCTCGAGGCTCCTCACTAGCAGGATGAACCAAATAATCATCAACAGAAACTCCAAGGAGTTGTGCAGGAAGAGCTTGGAAGATGCAATTATCACGGCCAAGAAACTTTCTGGGCCCAATGTAAGTTCAAATATGGAAGGAAGCTCCGGAGCAGTCACAATTCCAGTGGGTTTGATCATTGACGGTACAAGTCTTGTGTATATTCTTGACAGCGAACTTGAAGAGCTGGTAATTTTTTTTTCATATACAAATATATTGTAATTCATTGTTGCTTGCATTATTTTCTTCTCTCCTTCTGATGTTGCTATGATGCTTGCAGCTCTTCCAACTTGCCAGTCACTGTTCTGTTGTTCTATGCTGTCGCGTGGCTCCATTGCAAAAGGCTGGAATTGTAGCACTTGTAAAGAAGAGGACTTCTGACATGACCCTTGCAATTGGAGATGGTAAATTACTATTGAAATCCTGTGAAATAAGTTGCTATATAAAGACCATGTCTGAAAGAAGAGAAAAGAGTGACCTATTTGGGTACTGAAAAAACCTAAATCCTTGCATGATATATCTTCTAAGCTGCAACTGGGGCTTAATTTAGATTTTTCTACTGGAAAATTGCAGGTGCTAATGATGTTTCGATGATCCAATGTGCTGATGTGGGGATTGGCATTTCCGGGCAAGAAGGACGACAAGCTGTCATGGCTTCCGATTTTGCAATGGGACAGTTCAGGTTTTTGGTCCCCCTTCTACTTGTACATGGCCATTGGAACTACCAGCGGATGGGTTATATGATACTCTACAACTTCTACAGGAATGCAGTCTTTGTTCTCATCCTCTTCTGGTAAGCATTTCCAATAACCACCAAATCTTCCATGAATTTCTTCAGTGTACAAATACAATATACAATTATGCATCCACATGATTCATGGGCAATGCTCAAATAGTACTTGTAGGGGGAATGCAGTTTCTGTTGTAATGTCTGAAATCAAGCCTGAAACATGGCCCAAAGATGTCAGACTTTGCAATTTGCTTATCCATTGTAACATTCTGCACATTTGCAGGTATGTTCTCTACACTTGTTTCACCCTCACTACGGCTATCAATGAGTGGAGCAGCGTGCTGTATTCTGTAATTTACACTTCGGTCCCCACCATAGTAGTTGGCATTCTCGACAAGGACCTCAGCAAGAGGACCCTCTCGAAGCACCCTCAGCTCTACGGAGCAGGTCACAGGCAAGAGGTTTACAATTCAAAGCACTTCTGGCTCACAATGGTGGACACCATATGGCAGAGCGCTGCTGCATTCTTCATCCCTCTTTTAGCATACCGAAAGAGCACCGTGGATGGGCCAAGCATAGGGGACCTGTGGACCCTCGCGGCTGTGATTCTAGTAAACTTGCACCTCGCAATGGACATTGTGAGTTGGACTTGGGTCACCCATGCTGCCATCTGGGGCTCAATCGTTGCCACAGTCATCTGCGTGATTGTGATTGATGCTATTCCGATATTGCCTGGCTACTGGTATGTTAAGCTTCCCTCTGCCTGTCATGCTTATGTAAGAATATCAGAACAATGATGGTCTGATGAATGATTTTTTTTCCTTTGGTCTTTCAATTCAACAGGGCCATCTTCCACGCCGCTGGAACATGGGTATTCTGGTTATGCTTGCTGGCGATCATAGTAGCTGCTCTCGTCCCGCGCCTTGTTGTAAAGTTTTTTCACCAGTACTATTGCCCATCCGACATCCAAATAGCCCGAGAGGCCGAGAAGTACGGGCGACTGAGGGATCATGGAACTGTAGAAATAGAGATGAATCCAATCCTGGAGCCTCCTCGGAGATAACAGGGGAGTTCAAATTTTTTTTGTTCTTTAATTTTTTTCCCTTTTGGGTCTTTTCTTCATATATAAGATAGAGTGATTCGTTATGAACCTCGATAAAGGCATATATGTCTGTGGCCAATTTTCCTGTGTCCAGCTATCCAAAGGGGGATAGAGTCTGTAAAACTTTAGGGTTCTTTGTCTTTGCTGTAATCACACAAGCTCACTTGAGTGTATATTATACACATTTTTTATGACAGAAAAATATTTGGGATGACATGATAAGCCAAACTTCTCACCAGCATTGTGTTTATGGGTATTTGTTGATCTTTCCGGCTGACTTCAAGCTGGAAATTTTGATGCTTGATTGGTTTACTAGATTCACTTGAAGACAATGCATGATAAACAGTGGAAAAAGATCACTTGAGGAGACTCAAGACTCTCATTGAATGAACTCTCCTGGCAATTTGATGCTAATAATCTGAGTTGAGAAGCAAGTTACAATCTTGATACAAGTTCAGCCGTGGCAATTTGGGCTATGTTGAGGTATTTTTAAAATCCCTAAATCCAAGCATATACCTAAATGAGCAGCGCCTTGCTTTCTTTTGTCTTCCGCCTCGGCTTCGCTCAAAACCCTAGACGGTGACTGACAACCGGAACTTTGTTTCGGGCTCTATTCACTACATTTCTCTCGCTTTCCTCCTCTGGCGAGGCAGAAAGAAGAAGTTTCTACAAGAAATCTGTGAGGTTCGTAGGGATCTTTCACAATGTCGATGTCGAAGACCTCGAAAATGCTACACTACATCAACTACCGGATGCGAGTGACCATCCAAGACGGCCGTCAACTGGTCGGAAAGTTTATGGCCTTTGACCGGCACATGAACCTCGCCCTCGGAGACTGCGAAGAGTTCCGCAAGCTCCCTCCCGCCAAGGGCGCCAAGAAGAACGAGGATCGCGAGGAGCGCCGGACCCTAGGGTTTGTCCTCCTCCGGGGCGAGGAGGTTATCTCCATGACTGTCGAGGGCCCTCCTCCGCCCGACGAGTCCCGCTCCAAGGCCGCCTCTGCCGCCGCGATGGCTGGTCCTGGGCTTGGTCGCGCCGCTGGTCGTGGTGTCCCCACTGCTCCGCTTGTTCAGGCTCAGCCCGGCCTTTCTGGTCCCGTCCGCGGCGTTGGTGGCCCAGCTCCAGGAATGATGCAGCCTCAGCTGTCCCGGCCACCTGTGCCCCAGCTCTCGGCTCCGCCAATTAATTACCCTGCAGCTCCGGTGATTAGGCCTCCGTCACAGATGCCTCCCCCGCCGTTCCCTGGACAGGTTCCACCGCCGATGGCTCGTGGCCCTCCTGGCCATGTTCCTCCTCCTGGGCAGTTTCCACCACGGCACGGGCCTCCTCAGTTCCCAGTTCCTCAGCAGTTTGGTCAGAGGCCACATATGATGCCTCCGCATCAGGCTGCAATGATGAGAGGGCCGCCTGGTCCTCCAAGGCCTGGGATGCCTGCACCACCACCTCCACATCCAGGGATGCCGCCGCCCCCTGGTGGCTCTATTCCAGTCTTTGGCCCTCCGAGGCCAGGGATGCCGCCCCCACCAAATGCTCCTCCTCAGCATCCTCCGCCTCAGTAATTTGGTATGAGTTGCAGTTGCTCTTGCTCTTTATAATAATCTTTTTATATGATGACAATCAGTTTTACTTCCCTGTTTAGAAGCTTCTTGGGTTGCCTGTATGATCAATCGTTAGGAAATGAATGAATTGCCTGTAGTAAGATCACAGTATACCGAATTTTCATAGCTGATAAAATGTAGTATTAATTTGAACTAGTTCATAGCAGAGGTTATGTTCATATTGATAGGGACATGAGCTCGGTATCTCTAACTAGGTTGGTTATACAGTTGAGTCGATTTTTGGCTTGCAAAGACATTTTATTTGACCATCCTCACTATGAATAGCTAAAATGGTCTGACTAAATGTTCTATTATTGATATCTTTATTTTTGGGATATAGTCAAATGTAGCATGAACATTCCATGAGCTTACAATGAAGAGCTGCATGATTATACCTCCCCTGGCCCTGTAACCCCAGCATATCATCTAGTTTAGTTTCAGAATGCTGATATTCTTATATCATAGAGATCATAATTGATTTCGGAATGTTTCTTCTGATTCAAAGCATTGAATCATAATTGCTGACTAACAGTTGTTTTTTCTGTTCTTTTTCATTAACAATCGCTTCACCATGAGCTGTTCAGGACTACTAACTTTAAACTGCTGAAATTAAATATACTTTATGTATTAAGGCTTGAGAAACCCTTATAGAAGAGGCAAATGGAGTTTAGATCGTTACTTCTTAATCTGCTGAGAATTGGTTGCCATCATCAAACTCAACAAAGTGTGTTTGTTCTTCACTTGACACTAGTTCTACCCCAAGTACATGGCAAAGCATTGGTTTAACCCATTATAGTAAAATGAGTTTCTTCTTTGATGTTCTTGAGTTGATGGGACAATTTTGTCTTGATTAAATGCAACTGTGGGTTTGTGATACTTCATCATGTGGCAGGCTTTGTATCTTAGCATGGATGGAGGTGTTACTTGAAGGGGAGATGTTTTGCTGACTGTCAACACCCTTTGCAAGTTTATTGCGGTTCGTACTAGCATCGGATATTCAGTCTCTCAACATAGGTTTCATGAGTTGATGATTTTGGTTGTAGTAGTAGCAATGGTATGGAACCTCTGGTCGGCTCTGCCTCTTGTGTGAATTTCAGGGATTGCATCCATGGTTTGTACATAGGTTTGGGCATGCTGTGAGGATGAGCTTATGACTTTTGAACTGAAGGCGGAACAAAATTAGAATATTATCTCAGGAAAATGCTTTCTCATTTAGTCTTTAAAAAAATTATATTTGATTATATTATGCTTTCAGCAATTGGAGTGATGAAGTAGCAATGACATAATGGCTTATTTATATGAAGATATGTCTACTAATTTTAGATTAGTAATAATATTAGGAAAAATATATATTATAATTGACATTTCATTCATTTATTCATAATTTGAAATATCTACTAAAGTATATATATCTTATAAATATTAATACAATATTTCCAATTTGGAATATTTATCTAAAACAATATATATTTTAATTTCTATAATAACTATCAATCTAATTAGTTAGTTAATGACTATCCCAAAACAATATATAGACGAATGAGATTAATCGAATATTAGCCGGTCCGGTTTTGTCCTGGTTCCTATCATTAAACCGGGTCAGCTAACATTAATAATCGGATGGGAAAAAAAATTAAGTAATGGGACTAAAATCGAATAGAAATAAAGATATGGAGCAAATAATGAGAATATAAATCCGTATGTATTTGAGAAGAGGGAAATTAGATGAAGCGCAAGGCCAACGAGGGATTTTTGCTTTTGCAGGATCCCTGTCTCTGTTTTCCGTCTCCTCCACTACGACGGCTCCTCCTCCATCTCAGAGCTGAAGTAGTGACCCGCTGTCGAGCGCCATGAATGCTCCGATAATCGGTGAGATCCCGCTCTTCTGTTCCAGTTACTTCGAGCTTCTCGTTCGAATTTCCGTCGATTACTGATGATGTCAATCCCGTGTGTGATTTTTTGGGTGAAGATCCTTTGCAGGGAGACTTCCCGGAGGTGATAGAGGAGTATCTGGAGCATGGTATCATGAAGTGCATCGCCTTTAATCGCCGGGGAACACTTCTCGCTGGTAACTCACTCTCTCCCTCGCTTTTTCTCTGCTGCTGCGACGCGCTTCTTCTTGAACTGTATATTGGCGTCATTTTTTATTTTACTCTTAATATGGCGTTTATAACGGTCGAAATCTGGCTACTTTTTATACTAAATTTGATCTCAGTTGCAAATTTACATTTTTTTCTTTGAATTTAATGTTTACAGTTCAGTTGTGAGGAGGGGATAGGTGGGCGATGAGGGGAGATAGTCGAGAGACATACGAAGGGAGAGTGTTTTGAGCTAACTATGTTACAACTAGTTTTCGTCCAACTAGTTCCCTTCCTACGCTATGACATGAATATTTAGATTAATATAAATAAAATGGGAGAGAAGACGACTCTTTGACGAGTTACATCTACATTCAGAGTAATAAGACATGGTTAGTGATGAACTGTGGATAGATTGAAGTTAGCAGGTGAACATCAGAGGAAATAAGCAGTCCCGCTTTGGACTAGTTCAGCTTGAACTGGCACATGAAATTTCTTATCTTGCCAGCATTTTAGCGCAAACCATTGCAGGCTGTCATTCTTAATGTTTAGGATCATATACTATAATTTCATTATGGTACTGTTTTCTTTGCTAAAGCAGTTTATCAAGACTATTAAGTTTAGTGGAGCACTTATAATTAACATCTTCAATTGTACTTTTCAAATTTTCTGAGCCATCTTTCTTATTCTTTTCTGTATTGAGTAAAAGGGCTCTCCCTCATTTTAATTCAGGCAATAGCAATTATCTAGGCAACATTGAACTGTATCCCGTGAGCAAGACCTTGGAGTCTCTTGCCACTCTTCTGAGTTGGCAGCTGTCATATTTAATCTCTCATTATATCTGGCATTACATCTGTTGCCAATTCTGTATCTAACAATATTTTGCAGGGTCAAAGCTTGTAGCTTTTTTTGATGGACCTTGTACATTTTTTTTCCATCTGATATATGTTTCATATTTCCATTCTAGCTGGGTGTGCTGATGGAACTTGCATAATCTGGGACTTTGAGACCCGGGGGATTGCAAAGGAGCTTCGAGATAAAAATTGCAATGCGGCTATCACGAGTGTTTGCTGGTCAAAGTATGGTCACCGAGTTCTTGTTTCCACTTCTGATAGATCACTGATTATTTGGGATGTTCTGAGTGGAGAAAAGGTTGCCCACACTTCAGTGGGACATACAGTTTTACAGGCTCGACTGCATCCTGGTTCTTCTACACCATCTCTCTGCCTGGCCTGCCCTTTCTCTTCGGCTCCTATGATTGTAGATGTAGTGGAAGGGATTACAAAGGTTCTCCCTGTTCTGGTTTCTGAACTGAACAATGGGGTTGCTCCAAATTCACGCAGTAAATTACCTGAAGGATCAACCACTTATTCTCAAAGTACTGCATGCTTCAATAAGTTTGGAGATCTGGTTTATACAGGAAACTCAAAAGGAGAAATTCTTATAATAGATCACAGGAAGGTCCAAGTTCGGGCTGTTGTTCCCGTTTCTTCTGGTTCTATCATCCGGAATATTGTCTTTAGTAGAGATGGACAGTATTTGCTGACAAACACTAGCGATCGGATGCTTAGAATTTATGAGAATCTTTTGTCCATGAAAGATGCGCATAAGGTACTTGATGAGTTGCATCAAACCCTTGAGGAACAGGATGAAGTAGAGAAGTTGAAGACAGCTGGAACAAAATGTTTATCACTTGTGCAGGAGTTTCAAGATTCCATCAACAGGATACAGTGGAAAGCACCTTGTTTTAGTGGTGATGGTGAGTGGGTTATTAGTGGCTCTGCAAGCAGAGGAGAGCACAAGATCTACATATGGGATAGAGCTGGTCATCTTGTAAAGATTCTTGAAGGCCCAAAGGAAGCTTTGATAGATTTAACATGGCATCCTGTACATCCACTCATTGTGTCTGTCTCTGTGACTGGATTGGTCTACATATGGGCCAAAGATTACACGGAGAACTGGAGTGCATTTGCCCCAGATTTCAAGGAACTCGAGGAAAATGAGGAGTATGTGGAAAGAGAAGACGAATTTGATTTGATGCCGGAAACTGAAAAGGTAAGAGACTGAACATAATTTTTATCTAGTTTTGAAATCTGGACCATTTTTCTATTCTTGGCTTTTGCCCAAACAATGAGGTTAATAGTAGTGGGCCATTCTTAAAGATGTAGCATTTGATGAAATCATTTTCCATCCTTTACTTTGAACTTGGAAAGATATATTCAGTGTCTTACATTGATTAAAGTGAATAATGAAAACAGTATATTATGGTTTTATACCTTGTTCTGAAACATTTTATTTCCAGGTGAAGGAGTCTGATGTTAATGAAGATGACCCAGTTGACATTCTGACTGTGGAGGATGATTCAGCTTTCAGTGATTCTGACATGTCCCAAAATGAGTTATGTTTTCTACCTGCAATCCCCTGTCCCGAGGCTCCAGAACGGCAAGAAAAATGTGTCGAGAGTTGTTCAAAGGTACCGGATAGCAATCAGTCCGAATCTCCTCTTTCCGTGGAAGCTGGGCAGAATGGACATGCTGCAAACAATGCATCAAGTCCACCTGAAGGTATACCAGATACACATCTTAGAGATCTTTGGGTTTCATTTCTAATACTGGGCTGTTATTAACATGATCAATGAAAATTTCTTATTTTAGGATTTTTTCTATATGAATATTTCTTTTTTCTTCCGATAATGAGCATCTAGTTGCTTCTTTGTTTCCCCCTACTTGCTAATCAGTTTAGGTAATATAAGCATGCATCAAAGATATTTCCTTTATTCTAACATTTTATGCTAGCCATGATGATGAATTGTTTTAACTGCTTAATTATCTCTGTGAAGTAGTCTAATGGTTTTGAAAAAATGAATATTGATCTGAGCATGAAAACTTGTCTTTCATATTCTGCAAAGGCCTGTGAGAAGGGGAATTAAATATGCATCTTTTACGAAAGAATTCTGCAAAGGTCTGAAAACTTGTCTGTCATATTCTCCCTGCATACTTTATTTTAACTAGCTTGCAATCTTTCTGCAGCCATGGAGAACTCCACTGCTGGGGAAACTGAAGGAACTCGGCTGAAGAGGAAACGGAAACCATCTGAGAAAGGGTTGGAGTTGCAGGCTGAGAAAACCAAGAAACCCTCAAAACCTACTAAACAATCGGGTAGATTGTCCAGAAGTAGTAAATCTGCTGCTGACCCTGAATCTAGCAATGGCATTAATGGAGACTATGCATCTGATGATTGAGTTGTCTTCATTCATTCTTTTCTTTTTCCTTGCCCTTTTTCCATAATTGTGTTAGCAACTTGGTGTGGATTACTCTAAGTGAATGGTGATGTTTAGGTTTTATTGACGTATTACATCCAACTAACTCTACATGTGACGAATTTTGAATTGGAAGCCCCCTGTATCTGTAACTAATCAGAGGAACGATTTCTTCAGGAAGAGGATCTAAAGTATTTAGTGTTTAAATATTTGTGGGTTTTCCAATCTGAGTCTCAGCTTTTCCAGGTGGATTATGGATCTCAATGTTGATGTATGATTATCATTTGATTAATTTTTTAAAATCTTTGCACATTTTGCCTTTCCTTTAAATCATTTTGAGTTTGGAAGAATGGAACAGCAGCTATTCGAGTTGGTCTCTCCAGTTTATTTCATCTAGCAACCCTACTTTCTTCAGGTAACTCACTAAAGCATACATTGTACGACTCTTATCGTTATGTCCGACCTTAGAACATTGAGTTTATTTCATGTTATCTGTTGCATCTTCAAGGATGTTGATGTGCAGGTTCAATTTCGCCAGTCCATGATTCAAACGGCTAATTGTTTCTTGATTGTGATCCACTGGAAGAGCTCAGCTTGTAGCCAACATATGCCCCGACCGCCACGATAATGAGGACTGCCACCCCTGCATTCACAAGCAGCTTCCTCTCCTCTTCAATTCCCACCATTGCCCTTTTTGCAGCTGCAGCAAATTCCACCGTCTCCTTGCCAATCCTCTCAAATATCTGAGACGCCATCTCCTTGCCCCTTGGTTGATGATCCTTCTCCTTCAGAGCATTCTGATCAACTGGCTTCTGATCTTGTCCGGATTTTCCTTGTTCATGTGTTGACTTTTGAGCATCTGGAACTGCAGCCGTCTTAGAGATCTCCTTCTGAATCTTCTGAGGATTTGGCCTGCTTGTGTCTTCGAGGGGGCGGAAAGGCTGTATAACTCTGTCATCTTCTTGTTTTTGCCCATCAGCTTTTGAAGGAGTCTTTCCTACAAAATATAGAAGTATGCCTTTCATTTATCTGTAAACCACATAACTTTTGCAAACATTCTAAACATTTTTTTTCGTTCTACCGTGAACTTTTGCAAAAACTTCTAAGTATCCTTGATATTGTTGATCGATCTAGCTCACCCTCTTGAATCCTTGGCTTGGGAAGGTCAGGATGTGGAGCCTTTTGAGTCTTCTCATCCATCTTTTTTTCGGGCTCTTTCAGCCTCACAGAAGCAGCCACAGTAGCATCAGGGGCAGCTGTACTTTCTGGTGAAGAGCCAGTTTTCTCCTGAGGCTTCTTGTGAGGTGGCTTAGTTTGATCATTTGCTGGAGCAGCAACACTAGAGCGGTTTGATAGATCTTCCTGCTGCCGCTGCTTCTGTTCCTTGGGCACTGTATCCTTGGGTTGTGCAACCACCTGGGTGATGATCTTCTTCGGCATTGTTATAGTCAGGACCTCACGTAGGTCAAACTTGGCTTTCATCTCATTGAGTCTGCAGTTTTCGGGGATGGGGAACTCCTTGCTGAACCGGCTCCCAGTGCCTTCCCTGACGAGGCGTTCCCCACGGACAGTCATTCTTGGTGGTTTCTCACTGTAAGTAATCCTGATTTTGTCCCTTGTAAATCCTAATAATACGGATGGCAAGATGCACGTACTAGTTAGATATGGGGTTGGAGGCTCCAATTCTACCAAAATGCAGGTTGTATACCTGGGAGGTTGACAGTTAGGATGTTGGCTGCTGCATCTTCGACCCACTCTGACTTGGGTTGAAAGTCTTCATACACAACCTGTGAGCTGATGGACGTTGTTTTCTGATTTGCAGCCATGGAAGCTCTGAGATCTTGGGTTATTTCCTGCCTACTTGCTTGCTTTCTTCTTGGTATTTTATATAGGCGTAGTCTTCAATTAAATTCCTTGGAGTGCATCTCAATGATGACGGAATTCCTTTGTTGAGAGTGTTGGTTTTCTGATAGTTTAATTCCTTTGCCCCTATTTGTTTGTTTGGTATAACTTCTCCTGCAAAGAAAAGAGGAAGTTCTTTGTGTGGCCTCTACTCTTTTCAAAGGTATAGTAATGCAAAGTAAATTGGGCCAAGTTTTTTTTTTAAATTTGTACCAATTTTATTAACATCATGACCACAACCCATTGAGTTCATGGCCTGAGAAACCATTTCTCTCTCGAGTCCAGGGCCCTTAGAGGAATTTGGTAGGGAGGGAATTTCTCTCTTGAGCCCAGGGCCACAGAGGAATTTGGGGGAGGGAATGTGATGAATTTTTACTACAAAAAAAAAGTGATAAATTTGAGAGGTATTAAATCTATCCGAATTGTACGGAAAATTAATTAAAATTTAAAATACTTAATAAGTAAATTAAATTAATTTAACTATTTTATTAAGTAGTTTATTATTTATATAATTAAATTCAATTATATTAATAGGAATTATATTATATAATTAATTAAAATATTAATATAAAATAAAAAATATATAACCTCGTGCCATCAGTTTAGTTGTAATTTAATACTAGTAGAATCAATCAGAATATAGCTAGGTTATCATACCAAAATCTTTGGCATTTAAGGTATTAAATTAAAATTTTTTATAAATATTTTTTTCGTAAAATCTCGTTTAAACTTAATTTCAAGTCAAATTGAATGATTTAAAAATTGAAATGCTAGTATTGAGATAGATAAAATGATTATCAACAGGAAATTGATAAAGTTTATCATGTTAATTTGATAATTTAATAATTTGAGATCAAAATGTAATTTTTGAAAAAAATGAGCAAAATTAAGATTTTTAAAATTTTGAGAATTTTTGTAGAATTATGGACCAAATTGTAAATGAAGAGAATTTAGGAATTTAATTGTAAATAAAAATAAAACTTAAAATTTATTTGTAATTAAAATAAATATCGGAATTTAATTGTAAATTAATAAAATTTTGAGATTTTATTTATAAATTATATAAATTTAAGGATTAAATTATAAATGAAGAAAATATATGGATATAATGACAAATAAAATAAACTTAGTAACTAATAGGTAAATAAAATTATAGTGATATAAAAAACCTTTTAAGTAAATACACATTACCGTTTAAAAACTTTAAAAATACATACAAAACTAATAAGTTAGAAAACAAAAATTATGTTAGTGAGATGCCATATAATACTTAATTGGGCCGATAAATACAATTATTTTAATACATGAAAGTTAAAACTCTATTTTAAAAAAATATTCTCTATTTACTCTATAAAACCACTTATAACCAATTTTGGAAGATATTTTTTATAAAATGATAAAATATTAATCCTATATACCCATTTACAAATTGTGATGTTTTATTCGGTACAAGATCACGATTTTAAAAGATAAGTGGGCTTAAAACCATATGTTTTGAAAACTTATACAATGGACTCAATGCTAAATGAGCTTAGTCTTGTAATTAATTTCTAATTTACAAGCCTAATAACATATTATAAATTTGATGATTTATGATTAATTTGTCAAACTAGAATCGGGTTGGAGCAAGTTAGGATGGTGGTAAAAAAGGAAAGTTTTTAAACAAAAAACTATTGTTTGTTTTTTATATTGATACGAGACCATTATATGTCTAATATGAGGTAGTGATAGTTGTAAGAGCTATTTGTCAGTAAAAATAAAACAAGTGAAGTTATCGCTCGTCTGGTATGACTCGGGGCTTTAGCAGTTCTATGCGCAATAGACCTATTGAAGGTGTAAGGTCTCGTCACTCTAATAGCGGACAAATTTATCAGAAAATATCTGCTGGTTGGGCAATGATGATTACACAGATTAATGGTCGAATTTGTATTTTCGTACCAATTTGGTAGTGGTTGTAGCCTATTATTAAGGTGGACGGTAAATGTGCTTTGAAACATAAGTAGAACAGCTAAGACATCTGCTCTCCGAATGTTTAATACCTACCATAATGGTGAAGGGTATTTGTGTTGTGTGAACCCAATATTGTTTAAACTATTTTTTAAATTGTGTAATTAAAAGTATTTTTATGTTTGCTCACTGATTTATTGTACTCACCCACTTTTCCTAAACTCATTCAGGAACTTTGGAAATTCTAATAGAAGAAAATTTCAACCAACACCTCAACCAAGTTACAAAGTAAATCTCATAATTTTATATAAGTTAATTTTGTTAATTTTATTTTGGAAAAACTAATTGGATTATATTTTGAGTTTTTCTCCTCTCTTGTCTATCATGATACTTAATATCATTTTAGTATAGAGAGTGGTGATGAATTATTAAGAGGTATCGACCAACCAAACCGAATCGGAGCTTGACATTTTGTATCGACCAACCAAACCGAATCGGAGCTTGACATTTTGATTAACTCAAACTTGAGTTTGAAAGTATGCTCTCTGAATAATTAAGCAAATGATTTTTAGATGAGAATTCCAATGAACAAAGAGAGAGTGAATGATCCTTGGGAACTCACTTGTGAGGGATGGGGTGATTTAAAGTTAGATTGCCATGGTGTATGAGTAGATGAAGCTTGTCTGATTCAAGCCTTTATCCCTTACTTTTTCAGCAAACGTTCATTAGGGTAGATGACATTGTGCGCACGCATGACAAGTCGCCACATGGCACATAACTACTAGTTATTGTTGTTAATGTGTGCAATACACTAGATTAAAATATTCTAACTGTGTTTAATCTGCTACATGTTATATTGTGATTGGTTGTGTCTAGTTGACTGTTCTTCACATATGTTGATTGTGTAATTACTGTCATGTGCCGATTTATGATTGGCAGACGTTGTCCCACGTATCCAACGATCGTCCACCCATGTCCTTTGACACCTGGTGCACTCTGATTGGTCACTTTCATCTGGTGTGTTCTAACTTCGACACTATCGTCTGACACGTAACACACTTTTATTGGTTAGGTTCGCTAACTTATCTCTGTGCGCACTGATTGGCCATCTGTCCATGTGACGTGTTAAGATTGGTGGTTGGTCGACCAACACTATTGAAACTAGTTTTCGGTGAATTTTTAACTGATTCAACTCTAATTTAGTCTATTTTTAGCTTAATACATTTTTCTAAAAATTACTTAACTCATTTTTTTGTAATAGGACAAAATTTTTATCCCACTAAGATTATCTTGAAAAATTATTAATTTTTAAAAGTTGATTTAACTTCTTTTCAATTTCATCTTAATTTTTCTTTTCATCCTTCCGCATTTTGTACTTCTAGCTTCCCACCCAATTCCTTAAATCCAAGATATATTTTTTAGGCTTCTCGATTCTTTGATTCAGATTTAAATCCACAAATTTACTACAACAAAATTTTTTATTAAATCCGATCTCATCATTGGCCTCATGGGGTTCACGATTTCCAAAATTCGGGTATTGCATTTTAAATTTCCAGTTTGAATAGATTCCCTGTTTGATTTGTTCCCAATCCTAATCTCACTCGAGTTTTCAACCTTAACTTATCAATATTAGCTCTGGGCAGATCATCCATTCCATCAGCTGTACATACGATGACAATGGAGATGCTGTTGAAGGATCCAAACACGGCGGAGGCGGTCCAGTGAAAAAGGTAAGTTGGCTGTTTTAATTCAATTTCAAATTGATAAACGAATGTATATACATTTGGTAAAATGTTACTTAAGGTTTTACTGGTTGGTTGCAGGATTTTAAGTTGGACCACCCCAATGAATATGTGAGGTCAATACCAGGACATATTGGACATTCGGGGAATTACATGCATAAGATCTCTGACGTTCAAAACGAATAAAAAGAGAACGTTTGGACCGTTTGGCAGTGAGAGAGGAACACCCTTCTTCATCGAATCTAATACGTGCAAAATAGTTGGACTTTTCGGGAGCAACTCTATCTATCTCCACTCCATTGGAGCTCACATGGAGGTCTTGCCGGACAACCAGCAGATGGACTAATACTCATTAAGTTGTGTTCAGTAGTTTATGCTTTGATATTTTGTGTGTTTCTGGGGATTCACTTTTAAAACATATCCTTTTCATCTAAAAATTAAGCTTATAAATTTGGATGTTATTGTGAAATTTGTTGTGTTTCTAAAATTAATTCTAAACATGGTGTATAATTCGATAATTGTACTTTATATATTTTTAAATATCATATAATAAATTATTAAATGATAGAATTTGCAAAAATAAATCCAAATGGATTTGATCCGTACCATATTTATGTTTTCCTTTATTACAAGTTCTCACATTAGATTTATTTGAACCGTTTTTGGAAGAAATATTTGGTACAAAATCATATATCACAAATATTATCTAAATATTTTAATTTTACTTACAAAAAATATTTTATACTTTATAAATTATTTTAGGTAAATTAACAAACATGCATTTATGATTACTTCTACCGTAAATGATATATAACATTTCACACTAATCAATAAGTTTTGAGAATAACATATATTTGGTAGTGACAAATGAAGTAAGCCATATAATTTTTTGGCTAGTGTTAAGATATGAGAAGCTGGATGTAAACATAAGTTTTTTTTTATAAATATATGTGATATATAAAGAAGTTAAACACGTCTATCTTTTTTTTTTTTGCTCAAAAACACATATCTATGTGGTACACTATACTATACTGTCACATACCACACAATTGTATGTGGATACGCAAATACAACCTCCCTCGTTTGGACTTGTAGTGGGGCCTGAAAAGTAACTAGCAACCTCATGTGAACTTGCAGTGGAACCGGAAAAGTAACTAGTAATCGGAAATTTAAACCGATTTTTTCATGAACTTAAATACTCACTACTAATTATTTAATATGATAATTTATCTAATCGATAACTTAATATTTTATACAACTATTAAATATATCGAAATAAACAATCATTTTATTTGATAGTGTAAAAATAGAAAATTAATTATTCGATTAATTTGATGATATTTTAACCAAAATTTACATAACCAATGTACAAAATCTCACGGTTAACTTAGGCAGTAATAACCCTTATTAATTACCAGTAGTTTAATCCACTTGGACAATGTTGGGCGAATTGAACATCCTATTTCATCTATTATCTTTTAAATTTTATTATTTTATTAAATAAAAAAGTAATTATGTTAAATTTTAATTTTATAATATATGTTAATTAAGTAAAATTATTAAAAAATATTTTCTTATTACTCATAATAAAAGCATTCATCACTTTTAACTAATCCATAGAGACTCTACTATAATCTCACACTATATATATATATAACATTTATTTTTTCAATTATTTTAATAAATATTCATAATTTTTTATTATAAAAAATCAATCCATATCTCTAATATTATTTGAGAATATATTGTATACTGGTAAAATTTTATACATACACTAACATTTGAACAAAAAAAATCAAAATTTATAGAATTTATTAAATATAGAATATATAAATGGATTCCTTCAATTCATAATTTTGAGATTTTCATTAAATAAATTAGTTTTCATTTAAAAATAAAAATAATTCAAATTTACTTTTTAAAAAACTCATTCTATAGCCATTAACCTTGGACAAAAAAAATATAAAACTCAATAATTATATTGGATATCAATTTTGTGATATATATTTATTAAGTAAAATTACTTAAAAATATTTTATTATTACTAGTAATAAAAGCATTCATCACTTTTAACTTTCAAGTAGTATATACTGATAATTCGGGATAAACTATAATTCGATCTCACACTATATTTATTTTTATTGCGGAGTACCACATGTTGTCAACTTATTGTTTATTCTTTAAAACATTTTAGTCATCTGCTAACTCAACATATATTTCACATAACACTCTCTAATTGGTCAATTTCACTAATAGTGGTTTTGGTCAGTCTTATAAACCCTACCCTTTGGAGTTAAAGTAAAATCGAAAAAAAAATCGGTCAAATCGAGTGAGAAAATTGAACCGGTTCACAAACTCAATCATTAGATAACATGCAATTTGGAAAATTAAAACTAATAAGTGACCTAAATTGGTCATAAAAACCTTGGAAGAAGGCCTTAGGACCATCTGGGAGAGAGAACCATACTAGTTCAAGTGAACGAGATTTGAACCGGTTATTTTCAAAGAGAAAATCAAGTTGATTTATAAACCAGAACTGATGGAGAAAGGGCAAACTGGGAAATTTATGGATCCCGAGTGACTAAAGAGTCACAAAAGTCATGAAAAAAAGGGCTTTAGGATGAATTGAAGGGAAAATCAAACTAGTTCAGGTGAACTGGTTCTAAACCGAATTGAACCGGTTTGGACTGGTTTGAACCACTATTGAACCGAATGCTAAATTCGTTTTTCTAGGTGGCTTTAAAAATTTAAATTGGAGAATTGAGGCTACCATTTGATAGAGAATGAATTTAGATAAATTTACAAAATTTTAATTTGAAAAACTCGGTCAAATCGAGCTTGAATTGGTCGGTTTAAGCGTTGAATCCGATTTGTACCTGGTTTGGTTCGATTAGGAACAATGTCATCTTCTTTATTCAAATGACAGCACAATTAACTCATCGGAAAATTGAACCAGCATCAGCAAAGAGAAAACGTTTCCATTAAGTAAATTTTAGGCCATCAATGATTGTTATTAAGGTGCCAAACGGACGACCGACGAATCCCCAAGCTCTCTATATAAAGAGCCCATATCCATTCATCATCCACACACCTGAAAATAGCACTCTCTTTCAGCTACACAATTTTTCGATGAAGCTCGAACCAGATCTCTGATATAGGGTCTTTTCTGAGCCAAAGAAGGCATAGTCGGGTTCCTTAGGCTCAGGGAGAAGTCAGCTACACGGTGGTGTTCTCCAATTGCTTCTAGAGTCGCCGGAGAAACGTCGGCGGACTGAAGCTGCCCTATTTCTTTCAAGCTGAAATTAGCCAATTTGAGCCCTACTCAGGCCAAACCAAGCTCTCCGACACATCCTCGATCCTCCTACGGCCGAATTAGTGCTGAAAGGTAAGCTAATTTGGCTCTTCTTTATGAATTCCGATTGGTGCTAGTGAGAGAACCAACATATTTTCACTTACTAAATTCTCCCTCAATTTGACATGAATTGAGGTGATTCTTGATTCTAGGAAGTACTTCAGGACAAAAGCTATCTGCCCAGATCGAAAGCTCGGACCACCACACCTGCGACGGTAAGCTTTCGAAGCTTTCTCTCTCTATGTTTAGTTTTCCTACTAATCTCTGTTTAAGATCGTTCCAACGTCAAATCATGCGATTCAAAGTGCATTTGAACCATATGAATGTGTATGAACTCCAATCTAACTTCAATTTTAACAATTAAACTCATTTGATTGATTAATTTTATGAAATCAAATTCGGCTGAGTTGAAAGGTTGAAATTGGGGAAATTTTGGGGATTTCAAAAATTCGAGGGACGAAAGTACAATTTCATAAAATTGAGGGCTAATTGGGCATGATAAAGATTTTAGAGGATCAATTGGACAATTTTTTTAATTTTTTGGGTGAAACTTACTATTTTTGTAAAGTAGGGGCAAAATGATAATTTTGGAAAAAGTGGGGACCAAATTAAGAATTTGGGAAAATTGAACCCCTTTATGTAATTTTGAATAAATTGAGGTTTAAAGGTATAATTTTGAAGTTTCGGGACTCAATTTGGGGGAAAATCGGCATATGGTACCTAAAGTAAAGGAAAAAGAACTTTAGGGACCAAATTGTAAATATTTAAAAATTGGGTATTTTATTAATTTATAATGAATGAAGGCTATCAAGTCAAAGGATAATAAACATTTTAAATGAATGATATGTTTGGATATGATACCAAAATAGGACCGACATATTTAATGGACTAGCGGCAGTGCGACATGACAGGTCGACGAACCAGTGCGACATGACAGGTTGCTCGTTGATTGGTTGTACAAGTTAACATAGCGTCAACGTGGCTGACCTGTTCTAATTGTTGATCGTTTCAATTGAACTAGTTTTCGGTGACCCAAGACTTAAACCGACTAATTCTCTAAAATTTAAAATTTTCTAAATTAATCAAAATTTATTTACTAATTGGTGACTACCTCAATTTACCAAATTACATTTTTTTTAGTCATCCTAAAAATAAATATTTGAATTAGTTTTTATCGATTCATTATTGTTTAATTTGATTCACTTCGATTTTGTTCAATTATTAATTCAATTGATTAATTTCTTGCTTATTGAGATTTTTTGGTTAATTTTTATCTCACTTTTGAAAATTTTCTTTTCTCATTTTTTTATTTATTTAAAATAATTAGGGTTTACATCTTTTTATTGGGTAAACATTGATCAAGAGATGGGCTTTCTATAAGCTTTTATTGGCAATGTCCATTCCCTAGCACCATCCAATAGCTCTGACACTATTCATTTCTATTAATATTTGCCCTTATCGTGTATTATTAGGATTGATTAAGGGTTTTTATCGTGGAATGTCATATGTTGTCCACTGATTGAC
Organism: Trapa incisa; assembly: GCA_030064435.1. Taxonomy (NCBI): domain Eukaryota; kingdom Viridiplantae; phylum Streptophyta; class Magnoliopsida; order Myrtales; family Lythraceae; genus Trapa; species Trapa incisa. Next base: position 1,764,039 of record CM057770.1, on the reverse strand, counting down.
TATTCTCTCATATATAATAGTTATCTATTAACTCATCATATCTTTCACATGGCACCCTCTAATTGGTCTGTTTCACTAATAGGGATTTTCGTCAGTCTAACTACTGACTTCCTTTGTGTGTCACTTTCTAATTGACAATTGTTTCCGAACGCCGACCTAGCGACTAATGGTACACGCTCGTCACGTGTCGCTCGTTAATTGGTTGCACAAGTTAACACGACGCCAACGTGGCATCTGGTATGTTGACCTGTTCTTATTGTTTACCATTTCAATTGAACCGATTTTTGGTAACATGAGACTTAAACCGACCGATTCTCTAAAAATTAAAATTTTTTAAATTAATCAAAATTAATTTACTAATTGGTAGCGAACTCAATTTACCAAATTACTCTTTTCGAGTCACCCAAAAAAATAAAATTTTGAATTGGTTTTTCTCGATTCAGTACTATTTAATCCGATTCACTTCGATTTTATTCGTTTATTAACTCAATTGATTGATTTTTTTACTTATTGGGGTTTTGGGTAATTTTTTTTTATCTCACTAGTTACTTTAGACAACTATAGTTCAATCGGGAACTCGATTTTATTTTTGAAATTTTTTTATTCTTATTTTTTTTATTATTTATTTAAAATAAGTAGGTTTACATCTTTGCTCGTTAAACATTTATCAAGAGATGAGTTTTCTATAAGTTTTTTTCGGTAATGCCTATTCCTGAGCACCATCCTATAGCTCTAATTTCCAGAGCTGAGTCCGTCCTAATGACGAGTAGATAACTCGATTACTCTTAAGGTAAGCTTATAAAGTAAATAGGTTTGTTGCTCATGACTTTTGTTATATGTAATTTAATAAAAAGTTGAGGTTTTTCAAGTGATTTCGAGTTTTAATTCAAAAAAATAGAAAAATATATTAAAAATTTTATGTAATTATCGATTAGGTTCGCTTAAAATCCATAATAATTAATACAAATATGGGTACCATTATAGTTATAGAAATAAGTATAACAAAGATTTATAATATTAAAATATATCACATAACATCAAATTTTAAAATATTTTATAAATAATATAAATTTCAACAAATTAAATAAAATTTTTAATGAATAATAATACTGATAAAATTTAAAATATTTATATTAATATGTTAAATTAGTAATAATATCTCGAATTCTAGCACCGACCTAAAAAATATACGGAAGGGAGTTAAATTATTATTTAATAAGTATATTTACCGAATTTAACCTATTAATGGACCGACACTCATATTCTATTCAAAATAATTATAAATAAAAGTAATTTTTATTTAAAAATATATATATATAAGTATTATACGTTTTAAGTAAAAGTTTTATTGTAAATTATTCATTATTCTTAATAACTTTTTATTTATGCAAGCAAATTTGGGTAAATCAAATTAACATTTTAAGCATGACACTATCATATTTATAAATATCATGTTGCATCAACCAATCTCACTCAATTATATACGCAACACATGCATGACACAATCATGTCTATGTCAGAGTTCTTAGACAAAATTAAGGGCACATAAGTATATGTGCCCAAGTTATCATTTATACCCATGGAGATAGTGAGGCAGTGCACTTAATCATTCGTACGCTTTGAATTACTAGTCATCGATCCAATAAAGTGTATAGGTATACATTGGTATTTCCCACTCTCTACCCACAACGAGTATACTCGGACCTTTTATAGATATCACACACTCCCCTTTATCACTTCGTCCCCAGTCAAGTACACTCATAATACTGCTCTCAAGTGTACTATCCATGTACATTATTTCATACATATATCTTGCATATCAAATATAATTAATTATATTCATAACAACAATTAATATTCATCATGCATATAATAATGCTCATAAATAGTAATTATGTAAGTTAAGATATACTATCATAATTCTCACCATATCACATTAGTAATTTCATTTCTTATATTCACGTAATCACAATTTCTCCCTTTCTAATTCATATTTATAATTTTAATTTAATTCTTATTTAATTTTCTCCCTAAAATAGTGAGCATATTCGCAATTCACATTTCAATAAATATTATCTATATTCTCTTTATCTCCATTTTATTTTATTTTTATTTTTCATATTTTTCAACTGATTAAAAATAACATTCTTTTCACTTAAAAACTTATAAAAAAAATACGAATAGTCTAGTCGGATAAGTTTATATCTAATAATTGGGATACATTTATTTCAGATTTTTTTTCAATTATCTCATAAAGTGAAATTATTACTATAATTTTATTATTTATTATTCTATATAAATTATATTATAATAATAACTTGGATATTATATTTGCATTAATTTCAAAATTTTAAAATTTTTATTATTTATCTATAACCATCTTCGCTCGTATTGGTTACTATAATCTTGTTATACGACCCCTTTCATATTTTTTATAGTTACTAACCATTAGTTACTTTTTTTTCTCCATTTATTCTATTATTTCTAAACTTTTATACTTTTACAAATTAAAATTTAAATTTTTTTCAAAATTATTATTTATCCTCGTAATCTTCATAATTTATAAAAAATATCCTTATTTCTTTTAACTACTCCCATTTAGGGTTTTAACTTTCAAATATTATCCATTTAATCTCAATTATGTCCATTAGTCCCATTTGGGTACCCAATTCTTAAATATTATATTTAGCCCCAAACTTTTTTCTAATTATTATTTTATCCCTAAAACTTATCTTATTTGTATTTTAGTCACTAAATTTCTTAAACTTATTATTTTTACTCAAAACTTATTTAATCTAAACATCCATCTTATGGTGCAAAATGACAATTTTGCATCTTTTTAGGTAAAATTTTCCATTTTATCCCTCATTTTTCATAAAAATGACCATTTTGCCCACAAATTCTCGAAAATCATTTTCAACCCCTTCATTTACCTCGAAATCACTTTCTAGCATCTGATACTTCCGTGAGTGATCATTTCATAAATTTTCTCTGAGTGATTTATTGGCTACTTGCAATGTTCCAAATTCCTATTTTAATCCTTGTTTACCCATCTCAGATCACTTATATCCTCGGTTTTCTTTCTCCCAATTTTCTTAGCCTGAGATAGCGGGGTTTACACTAATAATTAATTTGTCTCCAACAACGGTATCATGTTGTTATGCCATAAGAAATATTTGGTCTTGTCTCAATTTGATTTTTAGATTCGAATATTGTTTAGAATATTAATAATTGGTAAATTAATATTTGGTATAGAAACTAATGAGATAATTGCTTAAATAAATAGAAAACCCAAAATAGTAGAATTGTATTATGGAGATTTCAGATTATAAATGTCTAAGAAAAATAATATCATATTAAATGTACTTTGAGGTATTATGAGATCAGATTAATGTTAGTAAAAATTTTGATTAAACCTTCTAGATTTAATATTAGTGTTAAGTTAGTGTTTTAGTAAAATAGGATTAGAATGCCTTAGAGTGATATTACTCTAATATTATAAATAATATAAAAAATATACTAAAATTTATATAGATTAATCATTGTATTTATATTGATTAAATGTTCAAATTTTATAATAAAAGTAAAATTACAAATATTATATATATTTATTTTAATATATACATATATTTTAGTACTGGCATATTTTTTTTATATTTACATATGTTTTAATTAATTTTTTTAAATTCGAGTAAATTCAATATTTTTATGGAAATAGTATAACCAGTGAATATTTTAGTATAATTTTTATATATTTTAGTGTAATAAGTAGATATATTATTAAAATAAAAGGTTAAATTTTAAAAGTGAATCCCATATCCACAGAAAATATCAAAGCATAAACTACTGAGCACAACTTAATGATAGTATTAATCCATCTGCTGCTGGTTGTCCGGCAAGACCTCCATGTGAGCTCCGATGGAGTGGAGATAGATAGAGCTGCTCCCGAAAAGTCCAACTATTTTGCACGTATTAGATTCGACGAAGAAGGGTGTTCCTGTCTCACTGCCAAACGGTCCAAACGTTCTTTTTTTATTCGTTTTGAACGTCAGTGACCTTATGCACATGTTATTCGCCAACTGTCCAATATGTCCTGATATTGAGCTCACATATTCATTGGGGTAGTCCAACTTAAAATCCTGCAACAAACCAGTAAAACCTTAAGTAACCTTTCACCAAATGTATATACATTCGTTTATCAATTTGAAATTGAATTAAAACAGCCAACTTACTTTTGCCACTGGACCGCCTCCGCCATGTTTGGATCCTTCAGCAGCATCTCCATTGTCATCGTATGTACAGCTGATGGAATCGATGATCTGCCCATAGCTAATATTAATTTGTCTTATACCACTGTGTTTTCCATCGTCCCATTGATCCCTGCTGTCATCTCCAAAGGGTCCGATCATCTTCAGCGGAAGCCTGTGATAGATCGGTACAAAATGCGCTCCAATTGCATTCACTGAATTGCCACCTCTTCCATAGAATCCATTTATCATGCCTATGTTCCACGGAGTCCTGAAATATGTGTGAGCGAGATTGTTCTCTCCGCCGAAGGGTCCATATGTCCTAATGTTACTTATGAAAGTGAGATTTATGACGAGGGTGGCTCCATTAACTTGCCCATAGTATCCAGACATCATGCTAATGTATTCATCCGGACGGTTCAACTTAATCTGCAAAATTTTGAACATTAAAATTTTTGCAAACTTGCAGCATTAGTGTAAAATTTTTTGGATAAAACACAACTCCACTTGCGACAAAAATATTTGCACCCACTTGATCTTTTTCAAAATTTGAAATTTGAGATTGATGATGTAATGCTGTCAAGTAAAACAAAAAGGCAATAAAGATACTCAAGTCCACCAACCACAGTTTCATTTGATCCATCGCTCCCACCATGTTTGATCCCTTCCCGAATGAGTCCGTCTTTCTCATAAACACACTTGATGGATCTAATGAAGCCATCCCAGGTAATAACTATTTCCCTTATATTGCCACAACTTCTTCCATCATCCCAACAATTACCTCTTTCGCCTCCAAACGGACCTGCATCCTTTAAGGGATGGATATGGGAAACTGGTGCAAGATGTGCCTTGATGGACTCCAGATGGGAGTCCTCCACAGTCCCGAAGAACCCCACAATCTTCCCTCCCAGCCACTGATATGGAAAATGCATGCCAACTTTAGGTCCAAAGGGGCCGTACTCTTTGCCCCAATTACTTCGAAACGTGAGCGAGCAAACTCGTAATTTACCCGATACTATGCCCATATACCCTGATATCGATGTCAAATACTCAAAGGGATAGTCCAACTTAACCTGGAAAGAGTAAACAGCGATAAGACTATATCTATTTCCATTAATAAAATTTAAAATAATGAACGGGTTCTTAAACTCACGACCCTTCATTATTTAACTAAACCCTTCAACACTTGAGCTAGAAACTGGGCCTCGGAAGGGAAGGAACACGAGTGCAGCAATATAGGAAAATATCATCATATCATATACTTAGTATGGATATGGATGGAACTGAACTTACAGTGTAGTTTTGACCTCCCGCAGTAGCGTTTCCATGTATGAAGGGGCCCAATGGATGCCCATAATTATCGTATAGAACACTGATGGACTCGACCATGGAAGCAGAAACTACCACGTCTATTTGCCTGATATCCATATGCTTCTTATCATCCCATGGCTCACCTTCACCATCAATAACAACTGAGGTAGTGAACGGATGCGGATGCGGAAGCGGAATGGATCCAAAATATGCTCCGATAGAATCAACAAATGAAGTGTCACAGTTCCCAAAAAGTCCCACAATCCTTCCATCATCAACAGTCGGAAAAGCGAAAAATGTTCCCGTTTCATCACCAAATGGTCCGTATAGTCGTTTGTTACTTTGGAACCTAAGTGATCGGATCACCCTGAAGCCAAAATTTTCTGCGATGTACCCTGATATTGAAATCAAGAACTCCTCGGGATAATCCAGCACAAACTGCAAGAAAATTCCTATATCAAATTAATATAACTACTTTCAATATGATGATATTATGGTGTGCTTAATACTTTGTATGCCGGTGAATATATAATAACCGCGGTCATTAGTAAATATACAGACAATGATTTACTGATTAAGTTTTCAATATAATTTTAAAAACATGTCCACTATAAAAAAATGAACAATAAATTATGTGCTTGTGAAAAAGGAAGGACATGGACTAACCGTGTAACGGGTGCCGTTTCTTTCGTATATTCCGCCATGATAACCTGAACGAACCAAGGACCCATCATGGTCATACTCTACAATAATTGTCTGAATCACCCTTTGAATAACGATATTGATTTTCCTTACGAAGGTACGTGCATTGTCATCGAAGGGGTTACCAGAACCTCCATACGGACCAACCCGTTTGAATGGGTAGAGTGGGGAAACCGATGCTAGATATACTCCAAATGAATCCAGGTGAGGGCTTTTTACCAACTTCTCCAGAATTTGGTGCCACTCCTCCATTTTCCCGGAGAGAAATGAAGCAAACGTTTCGATTGCCAATGGGATCCCTCCCACATAATGAGCAAGATTCCTCGACAGTTCCTCGTATCCTGCCCTGGGATTGCCTTGAGCGAAAGCATGGTGACAAAATAGTTGAAGCGAGTCCCGTGCATTCAAGCCTGAGACCATGTACTTCTTCTCGTCAGTAATTCCAAGGTCATCCAACAATTGCCTATTTCTCGTAGTTATCAGTATTCTACTTCCGGCTCCAAGGAAGTCATGCTCACCCGTGACAGAATACGCTTGTTCCTTCTTATCCAAGCCATCCAGGACAAGAAGAATCTTCTTATCATACAATCCGTTCCTGATCATGCTAATATTGCCGTTTCTCCTGTCTGACAAGAGCATGACCTGCCTTTTCTTTAAAACATCTTGCAGAAGTTGCTTTTGCAATTTAACGAGCTTTTGCTCGTCATCTGCATGTTGGATGCCTTCAAGAAAGCTGACACCTTGGAACTTGCGATAGAGACGGTTGCATATAGCTTTTGCAACAACAGTCTTCCCTATACCTTCCATACCGTATATACCTACCCATCTCACACGGACATTATCACTTTCAGTGTCTAACAGAGAAATGAGGCTTTCTACGTCCTGATCTATTCCCACGATGTTGTTGGTATAGTAGGGAGAACGAAAGTAGAACACTCTGTTGGAGAGGTCTTGTACAAATAACGCAACGAATTCTGCTTCATCCCTGAAGAGAACAAATCGGCACAAATTTTGAGTTTACTCACATATTTTCCTTTTCAATTTAGTTATGGGATGTTATTATCTATGATAGATCTTTACGGTAATTTCTTAGAAATTACCTTGTAAATTAAAGGTAATTGAATAGTATAACGTACAAAATTTACCAGGTAATTTCCTAGAATTTATTTTTAATTAAATAATTAGATCTAGAATAATTTAAAAAGTTAAAATTCGTAATATATATATATATATATATCAATTTTTTTATCTTATTAAATATGAAATATTTTATTTTCAAGAAATGGAAAATGGAGAGAGTCTCGTTGACTCACCTTGCGTCATTATCCAAGTGCCAAGATGATATGTTTCCGGCCTCTTTAAGCTTAGCACTCCACCACTCCCTCTCATATGTGTCCTTGGCCTGACACCTATTGAATCCTTCTCCGAACTTCCCCGTCTGCCTCCGGACCTCCGATGGCTCGACGTCATAGAAGATAGGTATGACCTCGTGACCATGCTCCTTGTATAACTTGTTGCACTCGAGAATTTCGACAACTTCCTTGATGCACCAATTTGAGTCAGCATAGTTGGTGGAGAAGATGATGATGGCGATCCTCGAATCGCGAATGGCCTGTATGAGCATGGGATCAACCACCTGCCCTCTCTCTTGCCGCTCAATGTCCCGGTAGCAGCGGATGTCCGCCTGCTCAAGGGCATGGAAGAGGTGGGAGGCGAACCCTCTTCTCATGTCCTCTCCCCTGTAGCTAACAAAAACGTCATGCTTCCAGTCCGGCCGAGTATCAAGAGGCGACTGGGAGGAAGAACCCATGGTGTGATGGTGGTAGTGCAGAAGCTGGCGGAAGTGGAAGGAGCATACAATGGTCGATAGACGTAGACGATGTTGTTGCTTGGCATATAGGATAAGGAGGAGATGAAAATACGATGAATATATAATATAATTCACCTGTGCATACCATGATCCATGTTCTACATCTTAAAGTTGACTCCTAAAAATTATTGGACAACTCGTAATCTATCCAACTCATTTACATATGCAATAAATTTGTAATAGTTTTTTTTTTGTTAAATTATAGTTTTGATTAAATATTTCAATTTAATATCAAATATTTTATAAAATTAAAATTGAGTTGAAATTTTTTATACAAAATTGTATTTTAGTCCAATACTTGAAAATATAAATATTATTTTTTTATAATAAAAAAAATTATTTTTAACAGACAAAATACTCACAAAAATCTCAAAATGTTTCTATTTTATTGCAAATAAAAATTATATACGTAAATTTTCCTATTTTTTATAATAAAAATATTTCATTATATTTTGAATGGACAAGATACTCACCGTTTTTAATTTGATTGTTGGTCTATACTTCATATTTTAAAATTTCTAATTTTCTCTTTTATATTTGTCACTTAAGAATCCATGGATGAATTTACTACATATTTTAGCTTATCTTTTAAAGAAAATAATTTCATTTTTAGTGAAAATAATTTATTGAACAAATATCCCTTTGTAATTTTCTAATAGAAAAAATACTAAATATTTTTTTATTTTATAATTAAGAAATATAGAGGCATAAATTATAATAAAATTTGTTTTTATAGTAAAAATATTTTATTAAAATTTTAATACGTAAAATGCTCACAAAAAACATAAATATTTTTTTCTATCATAATAAATGAATTAGAGAAATAAATTTATTATACAAATTTCATTTCATAAAAAGCATTTTCTTATAATTTTTTAACTATAAAAATACTCGCAATATTTTCTTTTCAATTTGATTGTTGACTTTCCTTTCCTATCTTAATTTTTTTAATTTTTATTCTTTTTATAAAAAGGTCATCCACTCTCCAGATGGAGTTTTTTAAAAGAAAAAAAATAAATTATTTTTATATTTTAATGAAAACTATTTTGTTGAATGTAAATTTCAAATTTATGGACGGAAAGAATCCATAATTATATCTTCCATATTTTCTCAATTCTATAAATTTTGAGTTTTTTTTTTCATTTTGGCAAGTTGACAGGGCCGATTGCTTTTTAATCGGCCACAAGTACAATAGCAATAATGAGGATCCCGTAAGTTCTAAGCTATAGATATACAATTTTGACGTGCAATTCAAGGAATATGGCAGTGCGTACCGTGCCATCTCCACCAAAACCAAAACAAGCCATGCTTTTTTGTAATGTATATAATATTAGAGATGAAAATTGGACTTGCAGATGAGGCAGGTTCTCCCTTGCACTTGCAGATCCATCCATCCATCCTCGTGGGCATCCCGCTCCAACCCAATTCACCCCTCAAGCCTCCCTCAGTTTTTAAATCCAACTTATTACTGCCTTTTAACAAATTATTAAATTTAAAAACTTGTACAAAATAATAAATTACTCGACTTCATTGCTTTTAATAACCCAAATTTAATATAATTGTATCAAATCACCAAATTCTACGGTAGAAGACGTGTAAAATTGTATTAAATTTAAAAACTTGTAGAAATGATAAGTCATTTGACTTCATTACTTTTAATAACCCAAATCTAATATAGTTTTACCAAATCATCAAACTCTACTATGAAAGACTTGTAGAATTGTATTAAATTTAAAAACTTGTACAAATGGATAAGTCATTTGACTTCATTGCTTTTAATAACCAAAATCTAATATAGTTGTACCAAATCACCAAACTCTAATATGGAAAACGCGTAGAATTGTATTAAATTTAAAAACTTGTACAAATAAATAAGTCATTTGACTTCATTGCTTTTAATAACCCAAATCTAATATAGTTGTACCAAATCACTAAACTCTACTATGGAAGACGCGTATAATTGTATTAAATTTAAAAACTTGTACAAATGGATAAGTCATTTGACTTCATTGCTTTTAATAACCCAAATCTAATATAGTTGTACCAAATCACCAAACTCTACTATGAAAAACACGTATAATTGTATTAAATTTAAAAACTTGTACAAATGAATAAGTCATTTGACTTCATTGCTTTTAATAATCCAAACCTGACATAGTTGTACCAAATCACCAAATTCTACTATGGAAGACACGTAGAATTGTGACAAAAATACTTGCACCCACTTAGTCTTTTTCAAAATTTAACACACAATTAAAAATTTGAAATTGATGATATAATTCTGCCAAAAAAAAAGAAGAAAATGTATTCAAGTACACTATACAATCCAATCACTTCCGCCAAGTTGATCCCATCTTCAACTAGTCCATCTTTTTCATGAACACATTTGATGGATTTAATGAAGCGATCCCACGTAATAACTACTTCCCATACTTAATTTCAAGATGTGTCTTGATGGACCCCATAGGAGTACTCGCCACAATCTTCTTACCCCTCACTCATTTGAAAAATAGTTATATTACAATTTTATATTTTAATAACAATTTTAATTTTTCATAGTTATATTAAAATAAATTTAACAATTTTGCTTATCATCTATTAAATTATACTTTTATTTAAATATAAAATAAAATAACAAATCTAAAATAAAAATATGTATATGGAAAGTCAAACCTATCTATTTACTTAAAATACTAATATTATAACCCAATATTTAACAAATATTATTGAACTTTTTAATTCATTTTAAAATATATCAATACAAATTATATTAAAAAATTAAAAATTAAAAATTGTGAAATTTTTAATATTCTATTTAACTTAAAATATAATCCCAAACTTTGGGTGGTGTTCCTTAGCAATAACTCAATTTCGAGTATGATACTTGACATTCTATCTCGAATACGAACTAATATCCATTTTAGGTGCTATAGTCCTAACTTTCTTCTAGTGACCCTAGGTTTGAGTTGATCGAGGTGCACTCTAGCGATTCAGAAAACACCATCCTTGCCAACACTAGCAATTATGTGTCGGGCTCGTAGGAGTTAGATATTAAAAGAAGAAAATAGTAAGTGGATAATTTCTGGCGTGTATTCATTATTCACTTGTATAATAATTTATATATAGCTTTTACATACAAAATGAGAAAATAATATGCAATAAATAGAGGTAATTACTGCTAATAATAAATTTATACATATATGCTGATTTGACTTTTATTATGCAATCACTGCTGATAACAAATCCCTGCGGATATGCTGAGTTGACTTGAAGGTGTTGTTATCCTTGAGGTGGTGTGGTGCTTGCAGCTGTAAATATGCTAAGTTGGCTTTTACTCTCCCGCAAGCTCAAGGGGAGATCTCGGAGATTGAGCTTGGATCGTAAAACGCAGAAGCGAGAAGTAGACAGACCTTTGGTAAGAATGTCGACCAATTGTGAATCGGTACTAATAAAATGATCACGAAGATGCCCATTGCTAACCTATTCACGAACAAAGTGATAATCAATTTCAATATGTTTGATGCAGGCGTGAAAAACAGGGTTGTCTGTGAGATAAATGGCTGAGAGATTGTCACACCACAATATAGGAGGGCCAGAGAGAGGTTGATGAAGTTCGTGAAGTAGGGAGCTGTAAACCCCGCACATTTGAGTTAAGGAAAACCGGGAAAAGAACCGGTCAAACCGAATAAGAAAAACCAAACCGGTTTACATTTGGAAATAAGCAATATGAAAATTTACAATTTTCGGTTGATCCAAAGAATTTATTTAAACATTGGAAAAGAAATTTAAGACAAAATAGAAAATAAAAACCAAATTGGTTTAGGTGAACTAGATTAAATAAGAACTTCAAAGTTAAGCGTGCTTACCTTAGAGTAGTGTGAGGATGGGTGATCTAGATAAAAAATTTTTATACGAAGCTTATCATAAATAGCCATCAATTAATATATATATTGAAATTATTGGAATTAATACCGAAATTAAATTATTGGAATTAATACCAATAATTTATGGCAATATTAATACTAGTAATAAATCTCGCCTATTTAATACACGGGTTTTACGACTATATAAAGAGGTCATCCCCATTTCATTCTCCTCACACCTGAACACTTCTCTCTCTCTCTCTACTGCTCCATTTCCTAGTAAAGCTAGAACCAGAGTTTCGACTTGAACAAAAGTTGGGCTCTTTAGAACCGGGGAGAAGACGCTATCTGATAGCAAACTCCAGTCAATCCGAGAACCGTTGGAGAAGCGCCGACATGATGGAATAGTGAAGCAACTCCGGTGGACCGAAGCTGCCCTATTTAGGCCAAGCTGGAATCGGCCATTTCAAGCCCTCCTCAGGCTAAACTAAGCCCTCCCAACATTTCCTCAGCCTTTCCACGACCGAATTAGGACCGAAAGGTAAGCCAATTCGGCTCCCCTTTATAATTTTCGATCGGTGCTAGAGAGAGAATCGACCGAATTTCAATTACGAAATTCTAATCCAATTCCGCATCAATTGATACAATACTTGATTTTAGGATGAACCTCAGGATGAAACCTATCTGCCTAGATCGAAAGCTCGGACTGTCGTGCCTTCACCGGAACGTTAAATACCAGGAACGCCAGCAAGGACAAGCTCGCGTGAATACAAAGAACCAGTCTAGTGGAAATCACGGCATTAACGGGTGAGTGGGTTATTTACATCATACCAAGTTGGGATGATGAGCACAATTTAAAGTTAAAAACCACTTACCGGTTGTGAATGGGTTTATTCACATCATACCCGGTTGGGATGATGAGCACAGTTTAAAGTTAAAAACCACTTACCGGTTGTGAGTGGGTTATTCACATCATACCCAGTTGGGATGATGAGCACAGTTTAAAGTTAAAAACCACTTACCGATTGTGAGTGGGATTACTAACATCATACCCGGTTGGGATGATAAGTGCCTCGATATAAAAACCCACTGGTTAGTGGTATTTTAATCATCACTATTTAGAAAAAGTGATGTGAAACGTATGCGAAAAAAAAACTACTTACCGGTTGTAAGTAGATCATACCCGGTTGGTATGATGAGACTTCCTCGAAGGAAGTTGAAAACCCGTTCATCGGTTATGAACGGAGATGTCCTTATACCGGTTGGTATAATGGACAGTGAAAACCTATTTTGTCGGAAGTGTTCTCCCCTGACTGTGTGCCAATGCTTAAACTATTTGGGAGACCTTTTCGACGGGAGCTCGAATAGCTCTAATAGGCTAGGGGCCTCGATTTTGGAACTTGGGGGCCAAATGCCCGATTTTGAAAATCTCGTACAGTGGGCCCAAGGCCAGTTGGCACGAGCAGGAGCTTGTAAATGAACATAATATATGTGCCATAAAACTTAATAAGTGAATTGTTTGGCCGTGGTACCAAGATAGGACCGACATGCTCAGTCAACTAGCGGCAGTGCGACATGACAGGTCGATGGACTAGTCAAGACAAACAGCTGTGGGTTGAGTTGAGAGTCGGGGCCGTTGGACTAATGGCACCACAGATTACATGGCAATATAAGAAAACATTGTTTGTGCATGCACTATGAGTACGGGATCATCAAGATGCCCATGAGGGATAGTGATGCGTCCTAAGGGCACTGGACGACCTGGTGGCTATAGGGGCAGTTCGTCGTTCCAGGTGTTTGTGCGAAATTTAGAGTAGCACGAAACACATGAGACCGGGGTGGGGACAGGATGAGGTCTCTGTCCTCATATGGACACGAAGAAGTGATTTCGGGATTGTGGGTCAGATGTCACGTACATCGACTTATTCCCAGGGTAGAAGTGGTCGTACTTCTATCCGGGTGGCAGGAAAAGTCGTTCCGAAGCCACTAGCGGGTTCAGTAGTGATACTGACTTGCGAATGTGTGTAACCTTCATGATGAAGGATGTGTGTTGGGTGATGACACACCGTGGTAACTAAGAAATAATGGAGAAATCTGAATTTTTTAAATGAAGGGATTTTTGAAAACAAAGGAGTCTGGCACACTCCCTATAAATATTTTTCTTAAAAGTTAAAAGTTTTTAAAAACCCATTCACTGAGTAGTCGTACTCACCCCCTCCCTTATATCCCTTTCAGGAAATCCCGGAAAGCCTCCCCTTAAAGACCGTCAACTAAGATGCCTGTAAGACAGGTATGTAAAGTTTTAAATTTCATGCAGTTTTGATTATGCTATTCCAGGAAAAAGGTGCAGGTTAAAGGACGCCTTACTGTTTACGGTTTACAATAAGGGGAAACCCTTTAATAAACCGGGAGAGTGGCGGGTTGATCACGGGGATCCGACCAAACTGGGTCGGATCACGGGTTTACAGCCTTCATTCATTTCCAATGAATGAGAAAACCCAAACTTTTAGTTATTTGCAATTAGGTCCCTAAAGTTATTTCTCGTTAACTTTAAGTCCCTAATGTCGGTTTTTCCTCAAATTGAGTCCCATAACTTTTAAAACTTATCCTGGGACCTCAATTTGTTCAATTTCACCAAAAAGGGGTTTAATTTCCCAAATTTCCAATTTGGTCCCCTAGTTTTACCAAAATTACCATTTTGCCCTTCTTTTACAAAAATGGTAAGTTTTGCCCCAAAAATTTCAAAATTCCTCAATTGGTCCTCCAACATTATTTTCATGCCCAATTGACCCTCAATTTTATAAAACTGCATTTTGGCCCTTTGAATTTCGAAAATCCCCAATTTTTCCCCCAATTTCAACTCTTCAACACTACCAAATTTGATTTCATCAAATTGACCGATCAAACACTTCTAATTATTGAAATTGGAGTTGAAATTGAGTTCATGCATGTTCATACAATTGAGTTCATGCATATTCATACGATTCTAAGAAACTTTGAATCGCAGATTTTAACGTCGGAACGAGCTCAAAATGAGCTTTGCCGGAAAACAAACTGTAGAGAGAGAAAGCTTCGATTACTCACCGGTGAAGGCACGGTGGTCCGAGCTTTCGATCTAGGCAGATAGGTCTCATCCTGAGGTTAATCCTAGAATCAAGAATTGCATCAATTGATGCAGAATTGGATTAGAATTTTGTCATTGAAATTCGGTCGACTCTCTCTCTAGCACCGATAAAAAATTATAAAGGGCAGCTTCGGTCCGCCGGAGTTGCTTCACAATTCCATCATGTCGACGCTTCTCCAACGATTCTCGGATTGACTGGAGTTTGCTATCAGATAGCTGTCTTCTCCCCGGTTCTAAAGAGCCCGACCTCTCCTTTCGAGGTTAAGAAAAATGTTCAAGTCGAAGCTCTAGTTTAAGTTTCACCGGGAAATGGAGTAGTAGAGAGAGAGAGAGAGAAGTGTTCAGGTGTGAGGAGAATGAAATGGGGATGACCTCTTTATATAGTCGTAAAACCCGTGTATTAAATGTGCGAGATTTATTACTAGTATTAATATTGCCATAAATTGTTGGTATTAATTCCAATAATTTAATTTCGGTATTAATTACAATAATTAAATTTTGATATTAAATTATCGGTATTAATTCCAATAATTAAATTTAGGTATTAAATTGTCGGTATTAATTCCAATAATTAAATATATATTAATTGATGGCTATTTATGATAAGCCGTACTTTCGCATAAAAAATTTTGACCGAAATTTTGGGTTACATAAAAATCATACTTCCTCACACTACTCTCAAGTAAGCACGCTTAACTTTGAAGTTCTTATGAAATCTAGTTCACCTAAACCAATTTGGTTTTTGTTTTCTAATTTGTCTTAAATTTCTTTTCTAATGTTTAATAAATCTTTTGGATCAACCGAAAGTTGTAAATTTTCATATTGCTTATTCCCAAATGTAAACCGGTTTGGTTTTCTTATTCGGTTTGACCGGTTCTTTTCCCGGTTTTCCTTAACTCAATTGTGCGGGGTTTACAATTTATATGGAGTGTGCCAGACTCCTTTGTTTTCAAAAATCCCATCATTTAAAATTTTGGATTTTTCCATTATTTCTTAGTTACCACAGTGTGTCATCACCCAACACACATCCTTCATCATGAAGGTTACACACATTCGCAAGTCAGTATCACTACTGAACCGGCTAGTGGCTTTGGAGCGACTTTTCCTGCCACCCGGATAGAAGTACGACCACTTCTACCCTGGGAATGAGTGGATGTATGTGGCATCCTACCCACAATCCCGAAATCACTTCTTCATGTCCGTATGAGGACAGAGACCTCATCCTTTCCCCACCTCGGTCTCATGCGCTTCGTGCTACTCCATATTTCGCACAGACACTTGGAACGAAGAACTGCCCTTATAGCCACCCGGTCGTCCAGTGCCCTTAGGACGCGTCACTATCCCTCATGGGCGTCTTGATGATCCCATACTCACAGTGCATGCACAAACAATGTTTTCTTATATTGCCATGTAATCTGTGGTGCCATTAGTCCAACGGCCCCGACTCTCAACTCAACCCGCAGCTGTTTGTCTTGACTAGTTCGTCGACCTGTCATGTCGCACTGCCGCTAGTTGACTGAGCATGTCGGTCCTATCTTGGTACCATGGCCAAACAATTCACTTATTAACTCTTATAGCACATATATCATGTTCATTTACTAGCTCCTGCTCATGCCAACTGGCCTTGGGCCTACTGTACGAGATTTTCAAAATCGGGCATTTAGCCCCCAAGTTCCAAAACCGAGGCCCCCGGTCTATTAGAGTTATTCGAGCTCCCGTCGAGAAGGTCTCCCAAATTGTTTAAGCATTGGCACACAGTCAGGGGAGAACACTTCTGACAAAATAGGTTTTCACTGTCCATTATGCCCACCGGTATAAGAACATCTCCGTTCATAATCGATGAACAGATTTTCAACTTCCTTCGAGGAAGACTCATCATACCAACCGGGTATGATCTACTTACAACTGGTAAGTAGTTTTTCCGCAAAATTTTCACATCACTTCCTCTAAGTGGTGATGATTAAAATACCACTAAATAGTGGATTTTTATACCGAGGCACTTATCATCCCCAACCGAGTATGATATATAATCCCACTCACAACTGGTAAGTGGTTTTTAAATTTTAAGTTGTGCTCATCATCCCAACTGGGTATGATGTTAGTAAACCCACTCACCCGTTAATGCTGTGAATTCCACTAGACCGGTTCTTTGTATTCACGCGAGCTTGTCCTTGTTGGCGTTCCCGGTATTTCGCGTTCCTACACGATATGAACAACCTTGTTCATTATTACTCGGCATAACAACCTTCATTCATTTCCAATGAATAAGAAAACCCAAACTTTTAGTTATTTGCAATTAGGTCCCTAAAGTTATTTCTCTTTAACTTTAAGTCCCTAATGTCGGTTTTTCCTGAAATTGAGTCCCGTAACTTTTAAAATTTATCCCGGGACCTCAATTTATTCAATTTCACCAAAAAGGGGTTTAATTTCCCAAATTTCCAATTTGGTCCCCTAGTTTTACCAAAATTACCATTTTGCCCTTCTTTTACAAAAATGGTAAGTTTTGCCCCAAAAATTTCAAAATTCCTCAATTGGTCCTCCAACATTATTTTCATGCCCAATTGACCCTCAATTTCATAAAACTGCATTTTGGCCCTTTGAATTTCGAAAATCCCCAAATTTTCCCCCAATTTCAACTCTTCAACACTATCTAATTTGATTTTATCAAATTGACCGATCAAACACTTCTAATTATTGAAATTGGAGTTGAAATTTAGTTCCTGCATATTCATATGATTCTAAGAAACTTTGAATCGCAGATTTTAACGCCGGAACGAGCTCAAACGGAGCTTCGCCGGAAAATAAACTATAGAGAGAGAAAGCTTCGATTACTCACCGGTGAAGGCAGGGCGGTCCGAGCTTTCGATCTAGGAAGATAGGTCTCGTCCTGAGGTTTATCCTATAATCAAGAATTGCATCAATTGATGCAGAATTGGATTAGAATTTCGTCATTGAAATTCGGTCGACTCTCTCTCTAGCACCGATCAAAAATTGTAAAGGGAAGCCAAATTGGCTTACCTTTCGGTCCTAATTCGGCTGTGGAAAGGTTGAGGAAGTGTTGGAAGGGTTTGGTTTGGCTTGAGGAGGGCTTGAAATTGCCGATTTCAGCTTGGCCGAAATAGGGCAGCTTCGGTCTGCTGGAGTTGCTTCACTATTCCATCATTTCGGTGCTTCTCTAACGATTCTCGGATTGACTGGAGTTTTCTATCAGATAGCTGTCTTCTCCCCGGTTCTAAAGAGCCCGACCTCTCCTTTCGAGGTTAAGAAAAATGTTGAAGTCGAAGCTCTAGTTTAAGCTTCACGAGAAATGGAGTAGTAGAGAGAGAGAGAGAGAAGTGTTCAGGTGTGAGGAGAATGAAATGGAGATGACCTCTTTATATAGGAGGCGTAAAACCCGTGTATTAAATGGGCGAGATTTATTACTGGTATTAATATTGCCATAACTTTGAAGTTCTTATGGAATCTAATTCACCTGAACTAATTTGGTTTTTGTTTTCTAGTTTGTCTTAACTTTCTTTTCCAAGGTTTAATGAACTATTTGGATCACCCGAAAGTTGTAAATTTTCATATTGCTTATTCCCAAATGTAAACCGACTTGGTTTTCTTATTCGGTTTGACCGGTTCTTTTCCCGGTTTTCCTTAACTCAAATGTGCGGTGTTTACAAAAATTCTTTGGCCCCATTAGATTGTAAGTATTTGATTTTGGAATTAAGTTAATTTTCAACTTGTAAACGAAATGCTCGAAAAACAGAGATAATGTCAAAATAGTACTTCAGAACGTAAAACTAAGAAAACTTACTATAATCATAAGGAAAGTGTACATAGTAAGTATGACCCATGTGAGAGAGAATGGGAGCGAGTCCCCATATATCAGTATGAATTAGCTTAAGTGTAGCGAGACTCTTATGATGGGTGAGAGGAAATGGTTGCTGAATAATTTTACTACAAGAACAAGATTCACATAATGGCAACGAAGATATATTTTTCATAGAGAGATGTTTAGAAAGCACATTACTAACAATGGGAAAAGCAGGATGTCCCAAATGTTGATGCCAAATAGAAACAGACGCAACATGACTGACATAAGTAGTAGGAAAAACGAGAGAAGATGTACGACTTGTGCAAATATAGTAGAGTTCTGCCCTTACGACTCCCGCGTAGCAACTCGTGATGAGAGAATAGATCTTCGATAAAAAAAATATGTAGAATAAAATTCAAAATAATATGGGTTATCTCAAGTAAATTGAGAGATAGAGAGAAGATTTCAGGAAATCTGGGGAACATAATAAATACGATTGAGAAGAAATTTATGAGGTTGAGAGTGAAAATAAGTAGAACTAGATGATAAAATTGGTAAACCTATTTCGTCGCCGATCATTAGATGATCAGGAAGGGTAGGATCATCCTAAATAGACATGTGAGACAAGGTGTTAGTGATATGTGTGGTAGCACCGGAATCAATATACCAATCGAGTTGATAGGGGGTAGGCTCCGAATTGTAAGAGGGATGAGCCTTAGGTGTGACGGGCTTGAGCTCGTATAATGGACAATGGTTGGCCATGTGGTCCATTAATCCACACAGTTATCATGTAGGCCCGAAAGGTCGTAAGTCAAGCCTTTTAGATGGATTGCCTTTTTCTTTCTCGGGGAGGCCTTGTGCGCCCCAAGTTCCAGAAGAGCGAATGGAACCTACTGGACGACACCCAAATGTTGGACTGTACGGAAGTTTTTGGGCTAAAAATCTCCTATTAGGGGTTCTATCATTCCATCGAGTAGAACCTCCATATGGTGCAATAAGTTGATGAGAGCTTGGAAAGAACCTCTATTGCGATTGTCGACCTACAAAATGAAAAGGAGGCATCGGAGGCGTTGAGAGGAGACTGCGGGAACTTCGGGTAGCTACAACAGCTACGGGAGACTGAGATATATTGGTAGCTCCTGTGATTCTAGATAGGGGTGCATACCCTGAATTGATTCTATACTTCTGAACACGACGGATGTCTTGGGCGAGTAGTAATGCCTTTAAAGAGTCTAGAGTCATCTTACGCCAAGCCTTGAACCTAGGTACAATTGCATTTTTAGTTTTGTATAATGTTATTACAGGAAACATGACGGGTAATGCGCCTGACTCTTCACGACCTAGGGGAGGAACCACTCCTCGAGGTCCAAGAGAGTGGTGGGTTGATCATGAGGTTTCGATCAAATCGGGTCGGGGTGTGAAAACTCATGTAAACCCCATCTCTTAAAGATGAGAAAACTAGGGAAAGAACCGGTCAAGTTAAGAGAGAAAATCGAACCAGTTCATGAACCTTAACTGATAAAGAAAGGGCAAAATGGGCAAATTGACAAACCCCAAATGACTCAAATAATCATAAAAATAATGGAAAAGGACCTTGGTATGAATTAGAAGAGAAAACGAGACCAGTTCAGGTGAACCAGACCTTAACCAGATTGAACCATTCTTGAACCGGTTGCTAAATTCATTTTTCTAGGTGGGTTAAAATATTCAAATTGGGGAATTGAAGCATCCATTAGATAGAGAATGAATTTAGAAATTTTGAGAAAATGGCCTAATCGGGTTTGAACCGATCGATTTAAGCATTGAACCTGGTCGGACCGGTCCGGTTCGAAACAATGTCATCTTCTTCCTTTAGATGACAGCACTGCTCATTCAATGCAGAAAATGGACAGCGCAGATGAAGGGAAAACGTGTAAACCCTGCTCTTAGGAGTTAAGGAAAACCGGGAAAGAACCGGTCAAAACGAGTGAGAAAACCGAACCGGTTCACAAAATCGATTATTGAGTAACAAGCTAATTGGAGAATTTACAACTCCCATGTGACCCAAAAAGATTCATAAACCTTGGGAAAGAACTTTAGAACAAATTGAGAGAGAAAAACTAGATTGGTTCGGGTGAACCGAATCTGAATCAGATTAAACCGATTTATAAACTAAGCCGGTTTATGAACCGGAACTGATAGAGAGAGGGCAAAATGGAAAATATATGGACCCCAAGTGACCTAAAGAGTCACATAAGTCATGAAAAAGCACTTTATGATGAATGGGGGATGAAAATCAAACCGGTTCAAGTGAACCGGATTCGAACCGATTTGGACCGGTTTGAACCACTATTGAATTGGATGCTAAATTCATTTTTCTAGGTGGCTTAAAAAATTGAAATTTGAGATTGAAGGCCACCATTGGATAGAAAATGAATTTAGATGAATTTAAAAATTTTTAGAATTAAAAAATTTAGTTGAATTGGGGGTGAACCGGCCAGTTTAAGCTTTGAACCCAATTTGGATCAGTCTGGTCCGGTTCGGAATAGTTTTGTCTTCTTCTTTTAGATGACAACATTGTTCACTCACCAGAAAATCGAAGCAGCACCGACGAAGAGTAAATGTTTTTGTTCAGTACATTTCAGGCCATCAATGACTGCCATAAAGGTGCCAAACAGACGGCCGACAAGTCCCCGAGCTCCCTATATAAAGAGGCCCTCTCCATTCATACTCTCCACACCTGAAAACCTCACTCTCTCTCAGCTGCTTAGTTTTCCAGCGAAGCTCGAACTAGAGCTCCGATATAGGGTCATTTTTTAGCAAAAGAAGGCATGGCCGGGTTGTTTAGAACCGAGCAGAAGTCAGCTATACGGTGGTAACATCCATTCGCTCCGAGGGTCGTCGGAGAATTGTAGGCGTGATCGAACAGTGAAGCAGCTTTGGCGGAACGAAGCTACCCTGTTTTGGCTGAGCTAAAATCAACTAATTCAAGCCCTCCTTAGGCCAAATCAAGCTCTCCCAACACCTCCCTAGCTCTCCTACGGCCGAATTTTAGAACTGAAAGATAAGCCAATTTGGCTCACCTATATAATTTTCGACCGGTGCTAGAGAGAGAACTGATAATTTTTCGATTATAGAATTATCACAAAATTTGGCATCAATTGATGCAATTCTTGATTCTAGGAGAAACCTCAAGGGGAGAGATATCTGCCCAAATTGAAAGCTCGGATCGTCGCGCCCCCGATGGTGAGCAATTTAAGCTTTCTCTCTCTACGTTTAATCTTCGTTTGAGCTTGTTTCAACGTTAAAACTTACGATTCAAAGTGTAATTTAATTGTATAAAGATGTAGAAATCCAAATTTAACTTCAATTTCAACAATTATGAGTGTTTGATCAGTCAATTTGATGAAATCAAATTCAACTGTGTTAGGGACTTGAAATTGGGGAAAATTGGGGATTTTCAAAAATTCGAGGAACCAAAATGCAATTTTATAAAATTGAGGGTCAATTGGGCATGATAAGAGTGTTAGGGGACCAATTGAGCAAATTTAGAATTTTTGGGGTAAAACTTACCATTTTTGTAAAGGAAGGGCAAAATGGTAATTTTGAAAAAAATTGGGGGCCAAATTGGGAATTTTAAAAGTTGAGGTTCCAAGGAGAATTTTAAAAGTTTTATAACTCAATTTCGGGAAAAACCGTCAATTGGAGCCTAAAGTAAAGGAAAAATAACTTTAGTAACCAAATTGTAAATATTTGAAAAGTTAAATATTTAGTCATTAATAATGAATGAAGGTGATCAAGCCAAATGATAATGAACAATAATGTTCATTTCATGTAGGAACACGAGACATCGGGAACGCCAGCTAAGATTAAGCTCGCAAGGGGATGAAAAATGACTAAGAAGAATTTCACTGCACGATCGGGTAAGTAAAATTTTTATATCATACTCGTTTGGGATGATAAGTACCTCGAAAATGAAAACCCATTGCTAAGTGGTATTTTAAACTTCACACCTGAAATGAGTGATGTGAAAATGACGCAAAAAAAACTACTTATCGGTGGTAAGTTGATTATACCCGGTTGGTATAATGAAACTTTCTCGAGAGAAGTGGAAAACCCATTTATCAGTTATGAGTGAAGATGTCCTTATAATCTGTTGGTATGATGGAAAGTTAAAAATATATTTTTGTTGGAAGTGCTCTCCACTGACTCTGTGCCACTGTTTAAACAATTTGGGAGAACTTTTTTACTAGAGCTCGAATAGCTCTGTTAGGCCGGAGGCCTCAGTTTTGGAACTTGGGGGCTAATACACCCGATTTTAAAAATCTCGAACAGTGGACCCTAGGCTAGTTGGTAGAGAAGGAGCTCGTAAACAAATATGATTTATATGCCACGAAAACTTAAATAAATGAATTGTTCGGTCATGGTACCAAGACATGACCGATATACTCAATCAACTAGCGGTAGTGCGACATGACATATCTCTGGACTAATGAAGATAAACAACTACAGTTGAGTTGAGGGTCGGGACGTGACAATCCAAGTAAGAAAACATCGAAGATCTCGTGGCCAAGTATAAATTAAAAAATTGGATTATTAAATTAATTGCAAAACATAATATTTATTTAAATTGGATCAACACTTCCAATTTTATAAAGTATGAATAAAAAATCCATGAAAAAAGATACAAAAGTTTATTTCTAATCGTAACTAAATCTTCAATTTTTGGTTTATATAGAAAAGATTGAAATAAAATAGTTATTAAAGGACGTCTTTAGTTTACTAGGGACATCAACATATTTTTTGAACTCGGTGGAAATAAAATACTTTTCAAGGAGAAACCTCCACCCTCCACATAAGTTAAGACAAGACCGTACACAAATAAAATGGAATATTTGAAGACCTAGTGCAAGAGATGGAGAATGAGCATGATGAGATAATAGAATAAATTCAAAAGGAAATGAGGATTTAAAACCCTTACCAACAATAGTAAAGAGAAATAAGGGACATTTGAAAATCATGACCCTCTTTGGATAGACGCCATGAAATTTGAACTCTCTGCACTTCTTCACAATCATACGTGGGATTTAGTTCCTGCCCCTCATGATCATCCTGTTATTAGCTGCAAATGGGTTTATAAAATTAAGGAAAATCCTAATGATACCATTGCTCGACATAAGGCTCGATCGTTGCCAAAAGTTTCTCCCAACAATCGGGTCTAGAATATGATGCCACCTTCAGCTCATTGCGGTTTCTTCCAATTGGCCTATCCGTCAATTAGACGTAAATAATGCTTTCCTGCATGGTCATCTTACTAAGGAAGTCTACATGTATCAACCACTCGGGTTCTCTAACTCTGTTTATCCTCATCATGTGTGTCGACTTCGGCGGTCACTCTATGGACTTAAACAGGCTCCCCGTGCCTGGTTCCTCTACCTCATCTCCTTTCTTCAAACTCTAGGTTTTTGTGGCTCCATTGTTGATAGCTCTCTCTTCATTTATCACACGGCTCGTTTTGTTATATTTCTGTTTGTCTATGTTGATGATCTTCTCATCATGGGCTCACTCACTACTCCTATCGAGTCCATTATTTGTACTCTTCAGGCTGAATTTTCTATCAAGGATTTAGGTCCGCTGCATTGCTTCTCGGCATTGAAGTCAAGCAATCCTCTCAAGGTATTCACCTTACCCAAACCAAATATATTCATGATCTTCTTTCTAAAGTTGCCATTACTACTTGTCAGCCCGTCTCAACTCCCATTAACTCTGGCCACCGTTTGTCCGCTCTTACGGGCACTTTACTCTCTGATCTAACCCAATATCGTCAGATTGTGGGTTCTCTTCAATATCTCACTCTTACACGGCCTGATATCACTTATGCTGTTCACCAAGCATGTTAGTTTATGCACCAACCCACGGATGCTCATTGGACTACCGTCAAGCGTATCATTCGCTATCTCCAAGGTACTACCCACATTGGCTTAACTTTTTGGCGTCACTCACCTCATGATCCGCATTGTTTTTCTGATGTCGATTGGGCCGACAACCCTGATGATGGTTGCTCTTTAAGTGGATTTGCCATTTTTCTAGGTTGTAATCTGATCTCATGGAGCTCTTGTAAGCAACGCACTGTTGCTCGCTCAAGCACTGAAGCTAAATATAAAAGTATTGGTAATGCTGCTAAAGAGATTATCGGGCTGCGCTCCCTACTTCACGAACTTCATCAACCTCTCTCTGGCCCTCCTATATTGTGGTGTGACAATCTCTCAGCCATTTATCTCACAAACAACCCTATTTTTCACGCCCGCACCAAACATATTGAAATTGATTATCACTTTGTTCGTGAACAAGTTAGTAATGGGCATCTTCGTGTTAATTTTATTAATACCGATTCGCAATTGGTCGACATTCTTACCAAAGGTCTGTCTACTTCTCGCTTCTGCGTTTTACGATCCAAGCTCAATCTCCGAGATCTCCCCTTGAGCTTGCGGGAGAGTAAAAGCCAACTTAGCATATTTACAGCTGCAAGCACCACACCACCTCAAGGATAACAAAACCTACAAGTCAACTCAGCATATCTGCAGGGATTTGTTATCAGCAGTTATTGCATAATAAAAGTCAAATCAGCATATATGTATAAATTTATTATTAGTAGTAATTACCTCTATTTATTACATATTTTTTTCTCATTTTGTATGTAAAAGTTGTATATAAATTATTATACAAGTGAATAATGAATACACGCCAGAAATTATCCACTTACTCTTCTCTTCTTTTAATATCTAACTCCTACGAGCCCGACACATAATTGCTAGTGTTGGCAAGGATGGTGTTTTCTGAATCACTAGAGTGCACCTCGATCAACTCAAACCTAGGGTCACTAGAAGAAAGTTAGGACTATAGCACCTAAAATGGATATTAGTTCGTATTCGAGATAGAATGTCAAGTATCATACTCGAAATTGAGTTATTGCTAAGGAACACCACCTAAAGTTTGGGATTATATTTTAAGTTAAATAGAATATTAAAAATTTCACAATTTTTAATTTTTAATTTTTTAATATAATTTGTATTGATATATTTTAAAATGAATTAAAAAGTTCAATAATATTTGTTAAATATTGGGTTATAATACTAGTATTTTAAGTAAATAGATAGGTTTGCCTTTCCATATACATATTTTTATTTTAGATTTGTTATTTTATTTTATATTTAAATAAAAGTATAATTTAATAGATGATAAGCAAAATTGTTAAATTTATTTTAATATAACTATGAAAAATTAAAATTGTTATTAAAATATAAAATTGTAATATAACTATTTTTCAAATGAGTGAGGGGTAAGAAGATTGTGGCGAGTACTCCGATGGGTCCATCAAGACACATCTTGAAATTAAGTATGGGAAGTAGTTATTACGTGGGATCGCTTCATTAAATCCATCAAATGTGTTCATGAAAAAGATGGACTAGTTGAAGATGGGATCAACTTGGCCGAAGTGATTGGATTGTATAGTGTACTTGAATACATTTTCTTCTTTTTTTTTGGCAGAATTATATCATCAATTTCAAAATTTTAATTGTGTGTTAAATTTTGAAAAATACTAAGTGGGTGCAAGTATTTTTGTCACAATTCTACGTGTCTTCCATAGTAGAATTTGGTGATTTGGTACAACTATGTCAGGTTTGGATTATTCAAAGCAATGAAGTCAAATGACTTATTCATTTGTACAAATTTTTAAATTTAATACAATTATACGTGTCTTTCATAGTAGAGTTTGGTGATTTGGTACAACTATATTAGATTTGGGTTATTAAAAGCAATGAAGTTAAATGACTTATCCATTTGTACAAGTTTTTAAATTTAATACAATTATACGCGTCTTCCATAGTAGAGTTTAGTGATTTGGTACAATTATATTAGATTTGGGTTATTAAAAGCAATGAAGTCAAATGACTTATTTATTTGTACAAGTTTTTAAATTTAATACAATTCTACGCGTTTTCCATAGTAGAGTTTGGTGATTTGGTACAACTATATTAGATTTTGGTTATTAAAAGCAATGAAGTCAAATGACTTATCCATTTGTACAAGTTTTTAAATTTAATACAATTCTACAAGTCTTTCATAGTAGAGTTTGATGATTTGGTAAAACTATATTAGATTTGGGTTATTAAAAGTAATGAAGTCAAATGACTTATCATTTCTACAAGTTTTTAAATTTAATACAATTTTACACGTCTTCTACAGTAGAATTTGGTGATTTGATACAATTATATTAAATTTGGGTTATTAAAAGCAATGAAGTCGAGTAATTTATTATTTTGTACAAGTTTTTAAATTTAATAATTTGTTAAAAGGCAGTAATAAGTTGGATTTAAAAACTGAGGGAGGCTTGAGGGGTGAATTGGGTTGGAGCGGGATGCCCACGAGGATGGATGGATGGATCTGCAAGTGCAAGGGAGAACCTGCCTCATCTGCAAGTCCAATTTTCATCTCTGGCTTGTTTTGGTTTTGGTGGAGATGGCACGGTATGCACTGCCATATTCCTTGAATTGCACGTCAAAATTGTATATCTATAGCTTAGAACTTACGGGATCCTCATTATTGCTATTGTACTTGTGGCCGATTAAAAAGCAATCCACCCTGTCAACTTGCCAAAATAAAAAAAAAACTCAAAATTTATAGAATTGAGAAAATATAGAATATATAATTATGGATTCTTTCCATCCATAAATTTGAAATTTACCTTTAACAAAATAGTTTTCATTAAAATATAAAAATAATTTATTTTTTTTCTTTTAAAAAACTCCATCTATTGGTTTAGAGAGTGGATGACCTTTTTATAAAAAGAATAAAAATTAAAAAAATTAAGACAGGAAAGGAAAGTCAACAATCAAATTGAAAAGAAAATATTGCGAGTATTTTTATAGTTAAAAAATTATAAGAAAATGCTTTTTATGAAATGAAATTTGTATAATAAATTTATTTCTCTAATTCATTTATTATGATAGAAAAAAATATTTATGTTTTTTGTGAGCATTTTACGTATTAAAATTTTAATAAAATATTTTTACTATAAAAACAAATTTTATTATAATTTATGCCTCTATATTTCTTAATTATAAAATAAAAAAATATTTAGTATTTTTTCTATTAGAAAATTACAAAGGGATATTTGTTCAATAAATTATTTTCACTAAAAATGAAATTATTTTCTTTAAAAGATAAGCTAAAATATGTAGTAAATTCATCCATGGATTCTTAAGTAACAAATATAAAAGAGAAAATTAGAAATTTTAAAATATGAAGTATAGACCAACAATCAAATTAAAAACGGTGAGTATCTTGTCCATTCAAAATATAATGAAATATTTTTATTATAAAAAATAGGAAAAATTACGTATATAATTTTTATTTGCAATAAAATAGAAACATTTTGAGATTTTTGTGAGTATTTTGTTTGTTAAAAATAATATTTTTTTTATTATAAAAAAATAATATTTATATTTTCAAGTATTGGACTAAAATACAATTTTGTATAAAAAATTTCAACTCAATTTTAATTTTATAAAATATTTGATATTAAATTGAAATATTTAATCAAAACTATAATTTAACAAAAAAAAACTATTACAAATTTATTGCATATGTAAATGAGTTGGATAGATTACGAGTTGTCCAATAATTTTTAGGAGTCAACTTTAAGATGTAGAACATGGATCATGGTATGCACAGGTGAATTATATTATATATTCATCGTATTTTCATCTCCTCCTTATCCTATATGCCAAGCAACAACATCGTCTACGTCTATCGACCATTGTATGCTCCTTCCACTTCCGCCAGCTTCTGCACTACCACCATCACACCATGGGTTCTTCCTCCCAGTCGCCTCTTGATACTCGGCCGGACTGGAAGCATGACGTTTTTGTTAGCTTCAGGGGAGAGGACACGAGAAAAGGGTTCGCCTCCCACCTCTTCCACGCCCTTGAGCAGGCGAACATCCGCTGCTACCGGGACATCGAGCGGCAAGAGAGAGGGCAGGTGGTCGGCCCCATGCTCATAAAGGCCATTCGCGATTCGAGGATCGCCATCATCATCTTCTCCACCAACTATGCTGACTCAAATTGGTGCATCAAGGAAGTTGTCGAGATTCTCGAGTGCAACAAGTTGTACAAGGGGCATGGTCACGAGGTCATACCTATCTTCTATGACGTCGCGCCATCGGAAGTCCAGATGCAGACGGGGAAGTTCGGAGAAGGATTCAATAGGTGTCAGGCCAAGGACACATATGAGAGGGAGTGGTGGAGTGCTAAGCTTAAAGAGGCCGGAAACATATCATCTTGGCACTTGGATAATGACGCAAGGTGAGTCAACGAGACTCTCTCCATTTTCCATTTCTTGAAAATAAAATATTTCATATTTAATAAGATAAAAAAATTGATATATATATATATATTACGAATTTTAACTTTTTAAATTATTCTAGATCTAATTATTTAATTAAAAATAAATTCTAGGAAATTACCTGGTAAATTTTGTACATTATACTGTTCAATTACCCTTAATTTATGAAGTAATTTCTAAGAAATTACCATAAAGATCAATCATAGACGAGAAATTGTTCACTTGCACACAAGATAATAACATCCAATAACTAAATTGAAAAGGAAAATATGTGAGTAACTCAAAATTTGTGCCGATTTGGTCTCTTCAGGGATGAAGCAGAGCTCATTGAGTTAATTGTACAAGACCTCTCTAACAGAGTGTTCTACTTTCGTTCTCCCTACTATACCAACAACACCGTGGGAATAGATCAGGACGTTGATCGCTTGATTTCTCTGTTAAACATTGAAAGTGATGATGTCCGTGTCATCGGTATGTATGGTATGGAAGGTATAGGGAAGACTGTTGTTGCAAAAGCTATATGCAACAGTCTCTATCGCAAGTTCCAAGGCGTCAGCTTTCTTGAAGGTATCCAACATGCGGATGACGATGAGCAAAAGCTCGTTAAATTGCAAAAGCAACTTCTGCAAGATGTTTTAAAGATAAGGAATGTCATGTTCTTGTCAGACAGGAGAAACGGAAATATTAGCATGATCGGGAAACGATTGTATGATAAGAAGATGCTTCTTGTCCTGGATGGCTTGGATAAGAAGGAACAATTATATTCTGTCACGGGTGAGCATGACTTCCTAGGAGCCGGAAGTAGAATATTGATAACCACGAGAAATAGGCAATTGTTGGATGACCTTGGAATTACTGACGAGCAGAAGTACATGGTCTCAGGTTTGAATGCCCAGGACTCGCTTCAACTATTTTGTCACCATGCCTTTGCTGAAGGCAATCCCAGGGCAGGATACGAGGAACTGTCGAGGAATCTTGCTCATTATGTGGGAGGGATCCCATTGGCAATCGAAACGTTTGCTTCATTTCTCTCGGGGAAAATGAAGGAGGAGTGGCACCAAATTCTGGAGAAGTTGGTAAAAAGCCCTCACCTGGATTCAGTTGGAATATATCTTACATCAGTTTCCCCACTCTACCCATTCAAACGGGTTGGTCCGTATGGAGGTTCTGGTAGCCCCTTCGATGACAATGCACGTAGCTTCGTAAGGAAAATTAATGTCGTTGTTAAAGACGTGATTCAGACAATTATTGTAGAGTATGACCATGATGGGTCGTTGGTTCGTTCTGGTTATCATGGCGGAATATACGTAAGAGACGGCACACGTTACATGGTTAGTCCATATCCATCCTTTTTGACAAGCACATAATTTATTAAATTTTTGGTAAATCATTTTTTGTGTGTGTTAAAATCTTCAAATAATTTATTAATTGCAAGAAAAAACAATAAACTAAACACGGACAGTCCAAAAGTTAAACATTATCTTAATATGCCAAGGTGAAACACTTTAAAATTGTCGTTATAGTATCACCGTTATGGACGTAGTCATATTAATTTTCATTATTGGAATTGTCTTGCAGTTTGTGCTAGATTATCCAGAGGAGTTCTTGATTTCAGTGTCAGGGTACATTGAAGAAAGATATAGCTTCGGAGTTATCCGATCACTGAGGTTCCAAAGTAACAGACGACTATACGGACCATTTGGTGATGAAAAGGGAACATTTTTCGCTTTCCCGGCCGTTGATCATGGAAGGATATTGGGATTTTTTGGGAACTGTGACAATTCGTTTGTTAATTCTATTGGAGCATATTTTGGACCCATTCCACATCCGCAATCGCATATGTTGACTGCTTTGGGACCTCTTGATGGTGAAGGTGAGACATGGGATGATAAGAAGCATATGGATATCAGGCAAATAGACGTGGTAGTTTCTGCTTCCATGGTCGAGTCCATCAGTGTTCTATACGATAATTATGGGCATCCATTGGGCCCCTTCATACATGGAAACGCTACTGCGGGAGGTCAAAACTACACTGTAAGTTCAGCTCCATCCATATCCATACTAAGTATATGCTGATATTTTCTACCTAAGAGTTCAAGGGTTAAGTTAAATAATGATGGGTCGTGAGATATAGCCTTATCGTTGTTCACTGTTTACAGGTTAAGTTGGACTATCCCTTTGAGTATTTGACATCGATATCAGGGTATGTGGACATAGTATCGGGTAAATTACGAGTTCGCTCGCTCACGTTTCGAAGTAATTGTGACAAAGAGTACGGTCCCTTTGGACCTAAAGTTGGTATGCATTTTCCAAATCATTGGCTGGGAGGGAAGATTGTGGGGTTCTTCGGGACTGTGCAGGACTCCCATCTGGAGTCCATCAAGGCACATCTTGAACCAGTTTCTCATATCCATCCTTCAAAGGATGCAGGTCTCTTTGGAGGCGAAAGAGGTCGTTGTTGGGATGATGGAAGAAGTTGTGGCAATATAAGAGAAATAGTTATTACCTGGGATCGCTTCATTAGATCAATCAAGTGTGTTTATGAGAAAGACAGAATCATTCAGGAAGGGATCAAACATGGTGGGAGAGATGGATCAAATGAATCTATGGTTGGTGGACTTGAGTATATTTACTGTCTTTTTGTTTTACTTGACAGAATTACATCATCAATTTCAAATTTCTAATTATGTGTCAAATTTTGAAAAAGATTAAGTGGGTGCAAATATTTTTGTCACAAGTGGAGTTGTGTTTTATCCAAATTTTTTTACACTAATGCTGCAAGTTTGCGAAAATTTTAAGGTTCAAAATTTTGCAGATCAAGTTGGACCATCCGGATGAATACATTAGCATGATGTCTGGATACTATGGGCAAGTTAATGGAGCCACCCTTGTCATAAATCTCACTTTCATAAGTAACATTAGGACATATGGACCCTTCGGCGGAGGGAACAATCTCACTCATACATATTTCAGGACTCCGTGGAACATAGGCATGATAAATGGATTCTATGGAAGAGGTGGCAATTCAGTGAATGCAATTGGAGCGCATTTTGTACCGATCTATCACAGGCTTCCGCTGACGAAGATCGGACCCTTTGGAGATGACAGCAGGGATCAATGGAATGATGAAAAACACATGGGTATAAGACAAATTAATCTTAGGTCTGGACAGATCATTGATTCCATCAGCTGCATATACGATGACAATGGAGATGCTGTTGTAGGATCTAATCATGGCGGCAATGGTGGATATGCTCACGTAAGTTGGCTGCTTTAATTCAATTTCAAATTGATAAACAAATGCATGTATATTTGGAGAAAGGTTACTTAAGGTTTTACTGGTTGGTTGCAGGATTTTAAGTTGGACTACCCCAATGAATATGTGAGGTCAATATCAGGACATATTGGACATTTGGGGAATTACATGTGCATAAGGTCACTGACGTTCAAAACGAATAAAAAGAGAACGTTTGGACCGTTTGGCAGTGAGAAAGGAACACCCTTCTTCATCGAATCTAATACGTGCAAAATAGTTGGACTTTTCGGGAGCAGCTCTATCTATCTCCACTCCATCGGAGCTCACATGGAGGTCTTGCCGGACAACCAGCAGCAGATGGATTAATACTATCATTAAGTTGTGCTCAGTAATTTATGCTTTGATATTTTCTGTGGATATGGGATTCACTTTTAAAATTTAACCTTTTATTTTAATAATATATCTACTTATTACACTAAAATATATAAAAATTATACTAAAATATTCACTGTTTATACTATTTCCATTAAATTTACTCGAATTTAAAAAAATTAATTAAAACATATGTAAATATAAAAAAAATATGCCAGTACTAAAATATATGTATATATTAAAATAAATATATATAATATTTGTAATTTTACTTTTATTATAAAATTTGAACATTTAATCAATATAAATACAATGGTTAATCCATATAAATTTTAGTATATTTTTTCTATTATTTATAATATTAGAGTAATATCACTCTAAGACATTCTAATCCTATTTTACTAAAACACTAACTTAACACTAATATCAAATCTAGAAGGTTTAATCAAAATTTTTACTAACATTAATCTCATCTCATAATACCTCAATTACATTTAATATGATATTATTTTTCTTAAACATTTATAATATAAAGTCTCCATAATACAATTCTACTATTTTGGGTTTTCTATTTATTTAAGCAATTATCTCATTAGTTTCTATACCAAATATTAATTTACCAATTATTAATCTTCTAAACAATATCCGAATCTAAAAATCAAATTGGCACAAGATCAAATATTTCTTATGGCATAACAACATGATACCGTTGTTGGAGACAAATAAATTATTAGTGTAAACCCCGCTCTCTCGGGCCAAGGAAATCGGGAGAAAGAAAACCAAGAATCTAAGTGATCTGAGATGAGTAAACACGGATTAAAACAGGAATTTGAAACATTGCAAGTAGCCAATAAATTACTTAGGGAAAATTTATGAAATGATTACTAACGGAAGTATCGGAGGCTAGAAAGTGATTTTGAGGTAAATGGAGGGGTTGAAAATGATTTTCGAGAATTTGTGGGTAAAATGATCATTTTTATAAAAATTAGGGATAAAATGGAAAATTTTACCTAAAAAGATGTAAAATTGTCATTTTGCACCATAAGGTGGATGTTTAAATTGAATAAGTTTTGAGTAAAAATAATAAGTTTAAGAAATTTAGTGACTAAAATACAAATAAGATAAGTTTTACGGATAAAATGGTAATTAAAAAAAAGTTTGGGGCTAAATATAATATTTAAGAATTGGGTACCCAAATGGGACTAATGTACATAATTGAGATTAAATGGATAATATTTGAAAGTTAGAACCCTAAATAGGAGTAGTTAAAAGAAATAAGGATATTTTTTATAAATTATGAAGGTTACGAGGACAAATAATAATTTTGGAAAAAATTTAAGTTTTAATTTGTAAAAGTATAAAAGTTTGGGAATAGTAGAGTAAATGGAGAAAAAAATAACTAATAATTAGTAATTATAAAAAATATGAAAAGATTCGTATAACAAGATTATAATAACCAATACGAGCGGAGATGGTTATAGATAAATAATAAAAAATTTAAAATTTTGAAATTAATGCAAATATAATACCCAAGTTATTATTATAATATAATTTGTATAGAATAATAAATAATAAAATTACAGTAATAATTTTACTTTATGAGATAATTGAAAAAAATCTGAAATAAACTTATTCCGTGAGTTTTTTGACAACTTATCCGACTATACTATTCGTATTTTTTTTATAAATTTTTTTAAGTGAAAAGAATGTTATTTTTAAATGAGTTAAAAAATATGAAAAATAAAAATAAAATAAAATGGAGATAGAGAATATAGATAATATTTATTGAAATGTGAATTGCGAATATGCTCACTATTTTAGGGAGAAAATTAAATAAGAATTAAATTAAAATTATATGAAAATTATAAATATATGAATTAGAAATGGAAAAATTGTGATTACGGAAATATAAGATATGAAATTATTAATGTGATATGGTGAGAATTATGATAGTATATCTTAACCTACATAATTACTATTTATGAGCATTATTATATGCATCATGAATATTAATTGTTGTTATGAATATGATTAATTATATTTGATATGCAAGATATATGTATGAAATAATGTACATGGATAGTACACTTAAAGAGCAGTATTATGAGTGTACTTGACTGGGGACGAAGTGATAAAGGGGAGTGTGTGATATCTATAAAAGGTCCGAGTATACTCGTTGTGGGTAGAGAGTGGGAAATACCAATGTATACCTATACACTTTATTGCATCGCTCACTAGTAATTCAAAGCGTATGAATGATTAAGTGCACTGTCTCACTATCTCCATAAGTAAATGGGTATAAATGATAACTTGGGTACATATACTTATCGCCCTTAATTTTGTCTAAGAACTCTGACATAGACATGATTGTGTCATGCATGTGTTGTGTATATAATTGAGTGAGATTGGTTGATGCAACATGATATTTATAAATATGATAGTGTCATGCTTAAAATGTTGATTTGATTTACCCAAATTTGCTTGCATAAATAAAAAGTTATTAAGAATAATGAATAATTTACATTAGAACTTTTACTTAAAACGTATAAAACTTTTATATATATATATATATTTATATTTAAATAAAAATTACTTTTATTTATAATTATTTTGAATAGAATATCAGTGTGGATCCATTAATAGCTTAAATTCGGTAAATGTACTTATTAAGTAATAATTTAACTCCCTTCCGTATATTTTTTAGGTCTGTGCTAGAATTCGAGATATTATTACTAATCTAACATATTAATATAAATATTTTAAATTTTATCAGTATTATTATTTATTAAGAATTTCATTTAAATTGTTGAAATGTATATTATTTGTAAAATATTTTAAAATTTGATGTTATGTGATATATTTTAATATTATAAATCTTTGTTACACTTATTTCTATAACTATAATGGTACCCATAATTATATTAATTATTATGGGTTTTAAGCGAACCTAATCGATAATTACATAGAACTTTTAATATATTTTTCTATTTTTTTGAATTAAGACTCGAAATCGCTTGAAAAACCTCAACTTTTTACTAAATTACATGTCACAAAAGTCATCAACAAATCTACTTACTTTACAAGCTTACCTTAACAGTAATCGAGTTATCTACTCGTCATTAGGACGGACTCAGCTCTGGAAATTAGAGCTACAGGATGGTGCTCAGAATAAGCATTACCGAAAAAAACTTATAGAAAACTCATCTCTTGATAAATGTTTAACCGTAAAAGATGTAAACCTACTTATTTTAAATAAATAACAAAAAAATAAGAATAAAAAAATTTCAAAAATAAAATCGAGTTCCCGATTAAATTATGATTGTCTAAAGTAACTAGTGAGATAAAAAAAATTACCCAAAACCCCCAATAAGTAAAAAAAATCAAACAATTGAGTTAATAACTGAATAAAATCGAAGTGAATCGGATTAAATAGTACTAAATCGAGAAAAACCAATTCAAAATTTTATTTTTTTGGGTGACTTGAAAAGGGTAATTTGGTAAATTGAGTTCGCCACCAATTAGTAAATTAATTTTGATTAATTTAAAAATTTTTAATTTTTAGAGAATCGGTCGGTTTAAGTCTCGTGTCACCAAAAATCGGTTCAATTGAAATGGTAAACAATAAGAACAGGTCAACATACCAGATGCCACGTTGGCGTCGTGTTAACTTGTGCAACCAATTAACGAGCGACACGTGACGAGCGTGTACCATTAGTCGCTAGGTTAGCGTTCGGAAACAATTGTCAATTAGAAAGTGACACACAAAGGAAGTTAGTAGTTAGACTGACGAAAATCCCTATTAGTGAAACAGATCAATTAGAGGGTGCCATGTGAAAGATATGATGAGTTAACAGATGACTATTATATCTGAGAGAATAGCCAATCAGTGGACAACATGTGACATTCCACGATAAAAACCCTTAATCAATCCTAATAGTACACATGATAAGGGCAAATATTAATAGAAATGAATAGTGTCAAAGCTATTGGATGGTGCTAGGGAATGGACATTGCCTATAAAAGCTTATAGAAAGCCCATCTCTTGATCAATGTTTACCCAATAAAAAGATGTAAACCCTAATTATTTTAAATAAATAAAAAAAATGAGAAAAGAAAATTTTCAAAAGTGAGATAAAAATTAACCAAAAAACCTCAATAAGCAAGAAAATTAATCAATTGAATTAATAACTGAACAAAATCGAAGTGAATCAAATTAAACAATAATGAATCGATAAAAACCAATTCAAATATTTATTTTTAGGGTGACTCGAAAAAAATGTAATTTGGCAAATTGAGGTAGTCACCAATTAGTAAATAAATTTTGATTAATTTAGAAAATTTTAATTTTTAGAGAATTAGTCGGTTTAAGTCTTGGGTCACCGAAAACTGGTTCAATTGAAACGATCAACAATTAGAACAGGTCAGCCACGTTGACGCTATGTTAACTTGTACAACCAATCAACGAGCGACCAGTCATGTCACACTGCCCCTAATCCATTAAGTATGTCGGTCCTATCTTGGTACCATAGCCAAACATATCATTCATTTAAAATGTTTATTATCCTTTGACTTGATAGCCTTAATTCATTATAAATTAATAAAATACCCAATTTTTAAATATTTACAATTTGGTCCCTAAAGTTCTTTTTCCTTTACTTTAGGTACCATATGCCGATTTTCTCCCAAATTGAGTCTCGAAACTTCAAAATTATACTTTTAAACCTCAATTTATTCAAAATTACATAAAGGGGTTCAATTTTCCCAAATTCTTAATTTGGTCCCCACTTTTTCCAAAATTACCATTTGCCCCTACTTTACAAAAATAGTAAGTTTCACCCAAAAAATTAAAAAAATTGCCCAATTGGTCCTCTAACATCTTTATCATGCCCAATTAGCCCTCAATTTTATGAAATTACACTTTCGTCCCTCGAATTTTTGAAATCCCCAAAATTTCCCCAATTTCAACCTTTCAACTCAGCCGAATTTGATTTCATAAAATTAATCAATCAAATGAGTTTAATTGTTAAAATTGAAGTTAGATTG
This sequence comes from Trapa incisa, assembly GCA_030064435.1. Lineage (NCBI taxonomy): Eukaryota > Viridiplantae > Streptophyta > Magnoliopsida > Myrtales > Lythraceae > Trapa > Trapa incisa. The sequence goes on along the minus strand of CM057770.1, from coordinate 1,726,066 downwards.
GAGTTCATACACATTCATATGGTTCAAATGCACTTTGAATCGCATGATTTGACGTTGGAACGATCTTAAACAGAGATTAGTAGGAAAACTAAACATAGAGAGAGAAAGCTTCGAAAGCTTACCGTCGCAGGTGTGGTGGTCCGAGCTTTCGATCTGGGCAGATAGCTTTTGTCCTGAAGTACTTCCTAGAATCAAGAATCACCTCAATTCATGTCAAATTTAGGGAGAATTTAGTAAGTGAAAATATGTTGGTTCTCTCACTAGCACCAATCGAAATTAATAAAGAAGAGCCAAATTAGCTTACCTTTCAGCACTAATTCGGCCGTAGGAGGACTGAGGATGTGTCGGAGAGCTTAGTTTGGCCTGAGTAGGGCTCAAATTGGCTAATTTCAGCTCGAAAGAAATAGGGCAGCTTCAGTCCGCCGACGTTTCTCCGGCGACTCTAGAAGCAATTGGAGAACACCACCGTGTAGCTGACTTCTCTTGAGCCTAAGGAACCCGACTATGCCTTCTTTGGCTCAGAAAAGACCCTATATCGGAGATCTAGTTTGAGCTTCATCGAAAAATTGTGTAGCTGAAAGAGAGTGCTATTTTCAGGTGTGAAGAGAATGAATGGATATGGGCTCTTTATATAGAGAGCTTGGGGATTCGTCGGTTGTCCGTTTGGCACCTTAATAACAGTCATTGATGGCCTAAAATGTACTTAATGGAAACGTTTTCTCTTCGCTGATGCTGGTTCAATTTTCCGATGAGTTAATTGTGCTGTCATTTGAATAAAGAAGACGACATTGTTCCTAATCGAACCAAACCAGGTACAAATCGGATTCAATGCTTAAACCGGCCGGTTCAAGCCCGATTCGACCGAGTTTTTCAAATTAAAATCTTGTAAATTCATCTAAATTCATTCTCTATCAAATGGTAGCCTCAATTCTCCAATTTAAAATTTTAAAGCCACCTAGAAAAACGAATTTAGCATCCGGTTCAATAGTGGTTCAAACCGGTTCAATTCGATTTAGATCCAGTTCACCTGAACTAGTTTGATTTTCACCTTCAATTCATCCTAAATCCCTTTTTTTCATGACTTTTGTGACTCTTTAGTCACTCGGGATCCATAAATTTCCCAGTTTGCCCTTTCTCCATCAGTTCTGGTTTATAAATCAACTCGATTTTCTCTTTGAAAATAACCGGTTCAAATCTCGTTCACTTGAACTGGTATGGTTCTCTCTCCCAGATGGTCCTAAGGCCTTCTTCCAAGGTTTTTATGACAACTTTAGGTCACTTATTAGTTTTAATTTCCCAAATTGCATGTTATCTAATGATCGGGTTTGTGAACCGGTTCAATTTTCTCACTCGGTTTGACCGATTTTTTTTCCGGTTTTACTTTAACTCCAAAGGGTAGGGTTTATAAGACTGACCAAAACCACTATTAGTGAAATTGACCAATTAGAGAGTGCTATGTGAAAGATATACTGAGTTAGCAGATGACTAAAATGTTTTAAACAATAAATAATAAGTTGACAACACGTGGTACTCCGCGATAAAAATAAATATAGTGTGAGATCGAATTATAGTTTATCCCGAATTATCAGTATCGAATTGTAAATTCTCCAATTAGCTTGTTACTCAATAATCGATTTTGTGAACTGGTTCGGTTTTCTCACTCGTTTTGACCGGTTCTTTCCCGATTTTCCTTAACTCCTAAGAGCAGGATTTACACGTTTTCCCTTCATCCGCGCTGTCCATTTTCTGCATTGAATGAGCAGTGCTGTCATCTAAAGGAAGAAGATGACATTGTTTCGAACCGGACCGGTCCGACCAGGTTCAATGCTTAAATTGATCGGTTCAAACCCGATTAGGCCGTTTTCTCAAAATTTCTAAATTCATTCTCTATCTAATGGATGCTTCAATTCCCCAATTTGAATATTTTAACCCACCTAGAAAAATGAATTTAGCAACCGGTTCAAGAATGGTTCAATCTGGTTAAGGTCTGGTTCACCTGAACTGGTCTCGTTTTCTCTTCTAATTCATACCAAGGTCCTTTTCCATTATTTTTATGATTATTTGAGTCATTTGGGGTTTGTCAATTTGCCCATTTTGCCCTTTCTTTATCATTTAAGGTTCATGAACTGGTTCGATTTTCTCTCTTAACTTGACCGGTTCTTTCCCTAGTTTTCTCATCTTTAAGAGATGGGGTTTACATGAGTTTTCACACCCCGACCCGATTTGATCGAAACCTCATGATCAACCCACCACTCTCTTAGACCTCGAGGAGTGGTTCCTCCCCTAGGTCGTGAAGAGTCAGGCGCATTACCCGTCATGTTTCCTGTAATAACATTATACAAAACTAAAAATGCAATTGTACCTAGGTTCAAGGCTTGGCGTAAGATGACTCTAGACTCCTTAAAGGCATTACTACTCGCCCAAGACATCCGTCGTGTTCAGAAGTATAGAATCAATTCAGGGTATGCACCCCTATCTAGAATCACAGGAGCTACCAATATATCTCAGTCTCCCGTAGCTGTTGTAGCTACCCGAAGTTCCCGCAGTCTCCTCTCAACGCCTCCGATGCCTCCTTTTTCAGAGGTTCTTTCCAAGCTCTCATCAACTTATTGCACCATATGGAGCTTCTACTCGATGGAATGATAGAACCCCTAATAGGAGATTTTTAGCCCAAAAACTTCCGTACAGTCCAACATTTGGGTGTCGTCCAGTAGGTTCCATTCGCTCTTCTGGAACTTGGGGCGCACAAGGCCTCCCCGAGAAAGAAAAAGGCAATCCATCTAAAAGGCTCGACTTACGACCTTTCGGGCCTACATGATAACTGTGTGGATTAATGGGCCACATGGCCAACCATTGTCCATTATACGAGCTCAAGCCCGTCACACCTAAGGCTCATCCCTCTTACAATTCGGAGCCTACCCCCTATCAACTCGATTAGTATATTGATTCCGGTGCTACCACACATATCACTAACACCTTGTCTCACATGTCTATTTAGGATGATCCTACCCTTCCTGATCATCTAATGATCAGCGACGGAATAGGTTTACCAATTTTATCATCTAGTTCTACTTATTTTCACTCTCAACCTCATAAATTTCTTCTCAATCGTATTTATTATGTTCCCCAGATTTCCTGAAATCTTCTCTCTATCTCTCAATTTACTTGAGATAACCCATATTATTTTGAATTTTATTCTACATATTTTTTTTATCAAAGATCTATTCTCTCATCACGAGTTGCTACGCGGGAGTCGTAAGGGCAGACTCTACTATATTTGCACAAGTCGTACATCTTCTCTCGTTTTTCCTACTACTTATGTCAGTCATGTTGCGTCTGTTTCTATTTGGCATCAACGTTTGGGACATCCTGCTTTTCCCATTGTTAGTAATGTGCTTTCTAAACATCTCTCTATGAAAAATATATCTTCGTTGCCATTATGTGAATCTTGTTCTTGTAGTAAAATTATTCAGCAACCATTTCCTCTCACCCATCATAAGAGTCTCGCTACACTTAAGCTAATTCATACTGATATATGGGGACTCGCTCCCATTCTCTCTCACATGGGTCATACTTACTATGTACACTTTCCTTATGATTATAGTAAGTTTTCTTAGTTTTACGTTCTGAAGTACTATTCTGACATTATCTCTGTTTTTCGAGCATTTTGTTTACAAGTTGAAAATTAACTTAATTCCAAAATCAAATACTTACAATCTAATGGGGCCAAAGAATTTTTGTAAACACCGCACATTTGAGTTAAGGAAAACCGGGAAAAGAACCGGTCAAACCGAATAAGAAAACCAAGTCGGTTTACATTTGGGAATAAGCAATATGAAAATTTACAACTTTCGGGTGATCCAAATAGTTCATTAAACCTTGGAAAAGAAAGTTAAGACAAACTAGAAAACAAAAACCAAATTAGTTCAGGTGAATTAGATTCCATAAGAACTTCAAAGTTATGGCAATATTAATACCAGTAATAAATCTCGCCCATTTAATACACGGGTTTTACGTCTCCTATATAAAGAGGTCATCTCCATTTCATTCTCCTCACACCTGAACACTTCTCTCTCTCTCTCTACTACTCCATTTCTCGTGAAGCTTAAACTAGAGCTTCGACTTCAACATTTTTCTTAACCTCGAAAGGAGAGGTCGGGCTCTTTAGAACCGGGGAGAAGACAGCTATCTGATAGAAAACTCCAGTCAATCCGAGAATCGTTAGAGAAGCACCGAAATGATGGAATAGTGAAGCAACTCCAGCAGACCGAAGCTGCCCTATTTCGGCCAAGCTGAAATCGGCAATTTCAAGCCCTCCTCAAGCCAAACCAAACCCTTCCAACACTTCCTCAACCTTTCCACAGCCGAATTAGGACCAAAAGGTAAGCCAATTTGGCTTCCCTTTACAATTTTCGATCGGTGCTAGAGAGAGAGTCGACCGAATTTCAATGACGAAATTCTAATCCAATTCTGCATCAATTGATGCAATTCTTGATTATAGGATAAACCTCAGGACGAGACCTATCTGCCTAGATCGAAAGCTCGGACCGCCCTGCCTTCACCGGTGAGTAATCGAAGCTTTCTCTCTCTATAGTTTATTTTCCGGCGAAGCTCCGTTTGAGCTCGTTCCGGCGTTAAAATTTGCGATTCAAAGTTTCTTAGAATCATATGAATATGCAGGAACTAAATTTCAACTCCAATTTCAATAATTAGAAGTGTTTGATCGGTCAATTTGATAAAATCAAATTCGATAGTGTTGAAGAGTTGAAATTGGGGGAAAAATTGGGGATTTTCGAAATTCAAAGGGCCAAAATGCAGTTTTATGAAATTGAGGGTCAATTGGGCATGAAAATAATGTTGGAGGACCAATTGAGGAATTTTGAAATTTTTGGGGCAAAACTTACCATTTTTGTAAAAGAAGGGCAAAATGGTAATTTTGGTAAAACTAGGGGACCAAATTGGAAATTTGGGAAATTAAACCCCTTTTTGGTGAAATTGAATAAATTGAGGTCCCGGGATAAATTTTAAAAGTTACGGGACTCAATTTGAGGAAAAACTGACATTAGGGACTTAAAGTTAAAGAGAAATAACTTTAGGGACCTAATTGCAAATAACTAAAAGTTTGGGTTTTCTTATTCATTGGAAATGAATGAAGGTTGTTATGCCGAGTAATAATGAACAAGGTTGTTCATATCGTGTAGGAACGCGAAATACCGGGAACGCCAACAAGGACAAACTCGCGTGAATACAAAGAACCGGTCTAGTGGAATTCACAGCATTAACGGGTGAGTGGGTTTACTAACATCATACCCAGTTGGGATGATGAGCACAACTTAAAATTTAAAAACCACTTACCCGTTGTGAGTGGGATTATATATCATACTCGGTTGGGGATGATAAGTGCCTCGGTATAAAAATCCACTATTTAGTGGTATTTTAATCATCACCACTTAGAGGAAGTGATGTGAAAATTTTGCGGAAAAACTACTTACCGGTTGTAAGTAGATCATACCCGGTTGGTATGATGAGTCTTCCTCGAAAGAAGTTGAAAATCCGTTCATCGATTATGAACGGAGATGTTCTTATACCGGTGGGCATAATGGACAGTGAAAACCTATTTTGTCAGAAGTGTTCTCCCCTGACTGTGTGCCAATGCTTAAACAATTTGGGAGACCTTCTCGACGGGAGCTCGAATAACTCTAATAGACCGAGGGCCTCGGTTTTGGAACTTGGGGGCTAAATGCCCGATTTTGAAAATCTCGTACAGTAGGCCCAAGGCCAGTTGGCATGAGCAGGAGCTAGTAAATGAACATGATATATGTGCTATAAGAGTTAATAAGTGAATTGTTTGGCCATGGTACCAAGATAGGACCGACATGCTCAGTCAACTAGCGGCAGTGCGACATGACAGGTCGACGAACTAGTCAAGACAAACAGCTGCGGGTTGAGTTGAGAGTCGGGGCCGTTGGACTAATGGCACCACAGATTACATGGCAATATAAGAAAACATTGTTTGTGCATGCACTGTGAGTATGGGATCATCAAGACGCCCATGAGGGATAGTGACACGTCCTAAGGGCACTGGACGACCGGGTAGCTATAAGGGCAGTTCTTCGTTCCAAGTGTCTGTGCGAAATCTGGAGTAGCACGAAGCGCATGAGACCGAGGTGGGGAAAGGATGAGGTCTCTGTCCTCATACGGACATGAAGAAGTGATTTCGGGATTGTGGGTAGGATGCCACATACATCCACTCATTCCCAGGGTAGAAGTGGTCGTACTTCTATCCGGGTGGCAGGAAAAGTCGCTCCAAAGCCACTAGCCGGTTCAGTAGTGATACTGACTTGCGAATGTGTGTAACCTTCATGATGAAGGATGTGTGTTGGGTGATGACACACTGTGGTAACTAAGAAATAATGGAAAAATCCAAAATTTTAAATGATGGGATTTTTGAAAACAAAGAAGTCTGGCACACTCCATATAAATTGTAAACCCCGCACAATTGAGTTAAGGAAAACCGGGAAAAGAACCGGTCAAACCGAATAAGAAAACCAAACCGGTTTACATTTGGGAATAAGCAATATAAAAATTTATAACTTTCGGTTGATCCAAAAGATTTATTAAACATTAGAAAAGAAATTTAAGACAAATTAGAAAACAAAAACCAAATTGGTTTAGGTGAACTAGATTTCATAAGAACTTCAAAGTTAAGCGTGCTTACTTGAGAGTAGTGTGAGGAAGTATGATTTTTATGTAACCCAAAATTTCGGTCAAAATTTTTTATGCGAAAGTACAGCTTATCATAAATAGCCATCAATTAATATATATTTAATTATTGGAATTAATACCGACAATTTAATACCTAAATTTAATTATTGGAATTAATACCGATAATTTAATATCAAAATTTAATTATTGTAATTAATACCGAAATTAAATTATTGGAATTAATACCAACAATTTATGGCAATATTAATACTAGTAATAAATCTCGCACATTTAATACACGGGTTTTACGACTATATAAAGAGGTCATCCCCATTTCATTCTCCTCACACCTGAACACTTCTCTCTCTCTCTCTCTACTACTCCATTTCCCGGTGAAACTTAAACTAAAGCTTCGACTTGAACATTTTTCTTAACCTCGAAAGGAGAGGTCGGGCTCTTTAGAACCGGGGAGAAGACAGCTATCTGATAGCAAACTCCAGTCAATCCGAGAATCGTTGGAGAAGCGTCGACATGATGGAATTGTGAAGCAACTCCGGCGGACCGAAGCTGCCCTTTATAATTTTTTATCGGTGCTAGAGAGAGAGTCGACCGAATTTCAATGACAAAATTCTAATCCAATTCTGCATCAATTGATGCAATTCTTGATTCTAGGATTAACCTCAGGATGAGACCTATCTGCCTAGATCGAAAGCTCGGACCACCGTGCCTTCACCGGTGAGTAATCGAAGCTTTCTCTCTCTACAGTCTGTTTTCCGGCAAAGCTCATTTTGAGCTCGTTCCGACGTTAAAATCTGCGATTCAAAGTTTCTTAGAATCGTATGAATATGCATGAACTCAATTGTATGAACATGCATGAACTCAATTTCAACTCCAATTTCAATAATTAGAAGTGTTTGATCGGTCAATTTGATGAAATCAAATTTGGTAGTGTTGAAGAGTTGAAATTGGGGGAAAAATTGGGGATTTTCGAAATTCAAAGGGCCAAAATGCAGTTTTATGAAATTGAGGGTCAATTGGGCATGAAAATAATGTTGGAGGACCAATTGAGGAATTTTGAAATTTTTGGGGCAAAACTTACCATTTTTGTAAAAGAAGGGCAAAATGGTAATTTTGGTAAAACTAGGGGACCAAATTGGAAATTTGGGAAATTAAACCCCTTTTTGGTGAAATTGAACAAATTGAGGTCCCAGGATAAGTTTTAAAAGTTATGGGACTCAATTTGAGGAAAAACCGACATTAGGGACTTAAAGTTAACGAGAAATAACTTTAGGGACCTAATTGCAAATAACTAAAAGTTTGGGTTTTCTCATTCATTGGAAATGAATGAAGGCTGTAAACCCGTGATCCGACCCAGTTTGGTCGGATCCCCGTGATCAACCCGCCACTCTCCCGGTTTATTAAAGGGTTTCCCCTTATTGTAAACCGTAAACAGTAAGGCGTCCTTTAACCTGCACCTTTTTCCTGGAATAGCATAATCAAAACTGCATGAAATTTAAAACTTTACATACCTGTCTTACAGGCATCTTAGTTGACGGTCTTTAAGGGGAGGCTTTCCGGGATTTCCTGAAAGGGATATAAGGGAGGGGGTGAGTACGACTACTCAGTGAATGGGTTTTTAAAAACTTTTAACTTTTAAGAAAAATATTTATAGGGAGTGTGCCAGACTCCTTTGTTTTCAAAAATCCCTTCATTTAAAAAATTCAGATTTCTCCATTATTTCTTAGTTACCACGGTGTGTCATCACCCAACACACATCCTTCATCATGAAGGTTATACACATTCGCAAGTCAGTATCACTACTGAACCCGCTAGTGGCTTCGGAACGACTTTTCCTGCCACCCGGATAGAAGTACGACCACTTCTACCCTGGGAATAAGTCGATGTACGTGACATCTGACCCACAATCCCGAAATCACTTCTTCGTGTCCATATGAGGACAGAGACCTCATCCTGTCCCCACCCCGGTCTCATGTGTTTCGTGCTACTCTAAATTTCGCACAAACACCTGGAACGACGAACTGCCCCTATAGCCACCAGGTCGTCCAGTGCCCTTAGGACGCATCACTATCCCTCATGGGCATCTTGATGATCCCGTACTCATAGTGCATGCACAAACAATGTTTTCTTATATTGCCATGTAATCTGTGGTGCCATTAGTCCAACGGCCCCGACTCTCAACTCAACCCACAGCTGTTTGTCTTGACTAGTCCATCGACCTGTCATGTCGCACTGCCGCTAGTTGACTGAGCATGTCGGTCCTATCTTGGTACCACGGCCAAACAATTCACTTATTAAGTTTTATGGCACATATATTATGTTCATTTACAAGCTCCTGCTCGTGCCAACTAGCCTTGGGCCCACTGTACGAGATTTTCAAAATCGGGCATTTAGCCCCCAAGTTCCAAAATCGAGGCACCTAGCCTATTAGAGCTATTCGAGCTCCCGTCGAAAAGGTCTCCCAAATAGTTTAAGCATTGGCACACAGTCAGGGGAGAACACTTCCGACAAAATAGGTTTTCACTGTCCATTATACCAACCGGTATAAGGACATCTCCGTTCATAACCGATGAACGGGTTTTCAACTTCCTTCGAGGAAGTCTCATCATACCAACCGGGTATGATCTACTTACAACCGGTAAGTAGTTTTTTTTTCGCATACGTTTCACATCACTTTTTCTAAATAGTGATGATTAAAATACCACTAACCAGTGGGTTTTTATATCGAGGCACTTATCATCCCAACCGGGTATGATGTTAGTAATCCCACTCACAATCGGTAAGTGGTTTTTAACTTTAAACTGTGCTCATCATCCCAACTGGGTATGATGTGAATAACCCACTCACAACCGGTAAGTGGTTTTTAACTTTAAACTGTGCTCATCATCCCAACCGGGTATGATGTGAATAAACCCATTCACAACCGGTAAGTGGTTTTTAACTTTAAATTGTGCTCATCATCCCAACTTGGTATGATGTAAATAACCCACTCACCCGTTAATGCCGTGATTTCCACTAGACTGGTTCTTTGTATTCACGCGAGCTTGTCCTTGCTGGCGTTCCTGGTATTTAACGTTCCGGTGAAGGCACGACAGTCCGAGCTTTCGATCTAGGCAGATAGGTTTCATCCTGAGGTTCATCCTAAAATCAAGTATTGTATCAATTGATGCGGAATTGGATTAGAATTTCGTAATTGAAATTCGGTCGATTCTCTCTCTAGCACCGATCGAAAATTATAAAGGGGAGCCGAATTGGCTTACCTTTCGGTCCTAATTCGGTCGTGGAAAGGCTGAGGAAATGTTGGGAGGGCTTAGTTTAGCCTGAGGAGGGCTTGAAATGGCCGATTCCAGCTTGGCCTAAATAGGGCAGCTTCGGTCCACCGGAGTTGCTTCACTATTCCATCATGTCGGCGCTTCTCCAACGGTTCTCGGATTGACTGGAGTTTGCTATCAGATAGCGTCTTCTCCCCGGTTCTAAAGAGCCCAACTTTTGTTCAAGTCGAAACTCTGGTTCTAGCTTTACTAGGAAATGGAGCAGTAGAGAGAGAGAGAGAAGTGTTCAGGTGTGAGGAGAATGAAATGGGGATGACCTCTTTATATAGTCGTAAAACCCGTGTATTAAATAGGCGAGATTTATTACTAGTATTAATATTGCCATAAATTATTGGTATTAATTCCAATAATTTAATTTCGGTATTAATTCCAATAATTTCAATATATATATTAATTGATGGCTATTTATGATAAGCTTCGTATAAAAATTTTTTATCTAGATCACCCATCCTCACACTACTCTAAGGTAAGCACGCTTAACTTTGAAGTTCTTATTTAATCTAGTTCACCTAAACCAATTTGGTTTTTATTTTCTATTTTGTCTTAAATTTCTTTTCCAATGTTTAAATAAATTCTTTGGATCAACCGAAAATTGTAAATTTTCATATTGCTTATTTCCAAATGTAAACCGGTTTGGTTTTTCTTATTCGGTTTGACCGGTTCTTTTCCCGGTTTTCCTTAACTCAAATGTGCGGGGTTTACAGCTCCCTACTTCACGAACTTCATCAACCTCTCTCTGGCCCTCCTATATTGTGGTGTGACAATCTCTCAGCCATTTATCTCACAGACAACCCTGTTTTTCACGCCTGCATCAAACATATTGAAATTGATTATCACTTTGTTCGTGAATAGGTTAGCAATGGGCATCTTCGTGATCATTTTATTAGTACCGATTCACAATTGGTCGACATTCTTACCAAAGGTCTGTCTACTTCTCGCTTCTGCGTTTTACGATCCAAGCTCAATCTCCGAGATCTCCCCTTGAGCTTGCGGGAGAGTAAAAGCCAACTTAGCATATTTACAGCTGCAAGCACCACACCACCTCAAGGATAACAACACCTTCAAGTCAACTCAGCATATCCGCAGGGATTTGTTATCAGCAGTGATTGCATAATAAAAGTCAAATCAGCATATATGTATAAATTTATTATTAGCAGTAATTACCTCTATTTATTGCATATTATTTTCTCATTTTGTATGTAAAAGCTATATATAAATTATTATACAAGTGAATAATGAATACACGCCAGAAATTATCCACTTACTATTTTCTTCTTTTAATATCTAACTCCTACGAGCCCGACACATAATTGCTAGTGTTGGCAAGGATGGTGTTTTCTGAATCACTAGAGTGCACCTCGATCAACTCAAACCTAGGGTCACTAGAAGAAAGTTAGGACTATAGCACCTAAAATGGATATTAGTTCGTATTCGAGATAGAATGTCAAGTATCATACTCGAAATTGAGTTATTGCTAAGGAACACCACCCAAAGTTTGGGATTATATTTTAAGTTAAATAGAATATTAAAAATTTCACAATTTTTAATTTTTAATTTTTTAATATAATTTGTATTGATATATTTTAAAATGAATTAAAAAGTTCAATAATATTTGTTAAATATTGGGTTATAATATTAGTATTTTAAGTAAATAGATAGGTTTGACTTTCCATATACATATTTTTATTTTAGATTTGTTATTTTATTTTATATTTAAATAAAAGTATAATTTAATAGATGATAAGCAAAATTGTTAAATTTATTTTAATATAACTATGAAAAATTAAAATTGTTATTAAAATATAAAATTGTAATATAACTATTTTTCAAATGAGTGAGGGGTAAGAAGATTGTGGCGAGTACTCCTATGGGGTCCATCAAGACACATCTTGAAATTAAGTATGGGAAGTAGTTATTACGTGGGATCGCTTCATTAAATCCATCAAATGTGTTCATGAAAAAGATGGACTAGTTGAAGATGGGATCAACTTGGCGGAAGTGATTGGATTGTATAGTGTACTTGAATACATTTTCTTCTTTTTTTTTGGCAGAATTATATCATCAATTTCAAATTTTTAATTGTGTGTTAAATTTTGAAAAAGACTAAGTGGGTGCAAGTATTTTTGTCACAATTCTACGTGTCTTCCATAGTAGAATTTGGTGATTTGGTACAACTATGTCAGGTTTGGATTATTAAAAGCAATGAAGTCAAATGACTTATTCATTTGTACAAGTTTTTAAATTTAATACAATTATACGTGTTTTTCATAGTAGAGTTTGGTGATTTGGTACAACTATATTAGATTTGGGTTATTAAAAGCAATGAAGTCAAATGACTTATCCATTTGTACAAGTTTTTAAATTTAATACAATTATACGCGTCTTCCATAGTAGAGTTTAGTGATTTGGTACAACTATATTAGATTTGGGTTATTAAAAGCAATGAAGTCAAATGACTTATTTATTTGTACAAGTTTTTAAATTTAATACAATTCTACGCGTTTTCCATATTAGAGTTTGGTGATTTGGTACAACTATATTAGATTTTGGTTATTAAAAGCAATGAAGTCAAATGACTTATCCATTTGTACAAGTTTTTAAATTTAATACAATTCTACAAGTCTTTCATAGTAGAGTTTGATGATTTGGTAAAACTATATTAGATTTGGGTTATTAAAAGTAATGAAGTCAAATGACTTATCATTTCTACAAGTTTTTAAATTTAATACAATTTTACACGTCTTCTACCGTAGAATTTGGTGATTTGATACAATTATATTAAATTTGGGTTATTAAAAGCAATGAAGTCGAGTAATTTATTATTTTGTACAAGTTTTTAAATTTAATAATTTGTTAAAAGGCAGTAATAAGTTGGATTTAAAAACTGAGGGAGGCTTGAGGGGTGAATTGGGTTGGAGCGGGATGCCCACGAGGATGGATGGATGGATCTGCAAGTGCAAGGGAGAACCTGCCTCATCTGCAAGTCCAATTTTCATCTCTAATATTATATACATTACAAAAAAGCATGGCTTGTTTTGGTTTTGGTGGAGATGGCACGGTACGCACTGCCATATTCCTTGAATTGCACGTCAAAATTGTATATCTATAGCTTAGAACTTACGGGATCCTCATTATTGCTATTGTACTTGTGGCCGATTAAAAAGCAATCGGCCCTGTCAACTTGCCAAAATGAAAAAAAAAAACTCAAAATTTATAGAATTGAGAAAATATGGAAGATATAATTATGGATTCTTTCCGTCCATAAATTTGAAATTTACATTCAACAAAATAGTTTTCATTAAAATATAAAAATAATTTATTTTTTTTCTTTTAAAAAACTCCATCTGGAGAGTGGATGACCTTTTTATAAAAAGAATAAAAATTAAAAAAATTAAGATAGGAAAGGAAAGTCAACAATCAAATTGAAAAGAAAATATTGCGAGTATTTTTATAGTTAAAAAATTATAAGAAAATGCTTTTTATGAAATGAAATTTGTATAATAAATTTATTTCTCTAATTCATTTATTATGATAGAAAAAAATATTTATGTTTTTTGTGAGCATTTTACGTATTAAAATTTTAATAAAATATTTTTACTATAAAAACAAATTTTATTATAATTTATGCCTCTATATTTCTTAATTATAAAATAAAAAAATATTTAGTATTTTTTCTATTAGAAAATTACAAAGGGATATTTGTTCAATAAATTATTTTCACTAAAAATGAAATTATTTTCTTTAAAAGATAAGCTAAAATATGTAGTAAATTCATCCATGGATTCTTAAGTGACAAATATAAAAGAGAAAATTAGAAATTTTAAAATATGAAGTATAGACCAACAATCAAATTAAAAACGGTGAGTATCTTGTCCATTCAAAATATAATGAAATATTTTTATTATAAAAAATAGGAAAATTTACGTATATAATTTTTATTTGCAATAAAATAGAAACATTTTGAGATTTTTGTGAGTATTTTGTCTGTTAAAAATAATTTTTTTTATTATAAAAAAATAATATTTATATTTTCAAGTATTGGACTAAAATACAATTTTGTATAAAAAATTTCAACTCAATTTTAATTTTATAAAATATTTGATATTAAATTGAAATATTTAATCAAAACTATAATTTAACAAAAAAAAAACTATTACAAATTTATTGCATATGTAAATGAGTTGGATAGATTACGAGTTGTCCAATAATTTTTAGGAGTCAACTTTAAGATGTAGAACATGGATCATGGTATGCACAGGTGAATTATATTATATATTCATCGTATTTTCATCTCCTCCTTATCCTATATGCCAAGCAACAACATCGTCTACGTCTATCGACCATTGTATGCTCCTTCCACTTCCGCCAGCTTCTGCACTACCACCATCACACCATGGGTTCTTCCTCCCAGTCGCCTCTTGATACTCGGCCGGACTGGAAGCATGACGTTTTTGTTAGCTACAGGGGAGAGGACATGAGAAGAGGGTTCGCCTCCCACCTCTTCCATGCCCTTGAGCAGGCGGACATCCGCTGCTACCGGGACATTGAGCGGCAAGAGAGAGGGCAGGTGGTTGATCCCATGCTCATACAGGCCATTCGCGATTCGAGGATCGCCATCATCATCTTCTCCACCAACTATGCTGACTCAAATTGGTGCATCAAGGAAGTTGTCGAAATTCTCGAGTGCAACAAGTTATACAAGGAGCATGGTCACGAGGTCATACCTATCTTCTATGACGTCGAGCCATCGGAGGTCCGGAGGCAGACGGGGAAGTTCGGAGAAGGATTCAATAGGTGTCAGGCCAAGGACACATATGAGAGGGAGTGGTGGAGTGCTAAGCTTAAAGAGGCCGGAAACATATCATCTTGGCACTTGGATAATGACGCAAGGTGAGTCAACGAGACTCTCTCCATTTTCCATTTCTTGAAAATAAAATATTTCATATTTAATAAGATAAAAAAATTGATATATATATATATATATATTACGAATTTTAACTTTTTAAATTATTCTAGATCTAATTATTTAATTAAAAATAAATTCTAGGAAATTACCTGGTAAATTTTGTACGTTATACTATTCAATTACCTTTAATTTACAAGGTAATTTCTAAGAAATTACCGTAAAGATCTATCATAGATAATAACATCCCATAACTAAATTGAAAAGGAAAATATGTGAGTAAACTCAAAATTTGTGCCGATTTGTTCTCTTCAGGGATGAAGCAGAATTCGTTGCGTTATTTGTACAAGACCTCTCCAACAGAGTGTTCTACTTTCGTTCTCCCTACTATACCAACAACATCGTGGGAATAGATCAGGACGTAGAAAGCCTCATTTCTCTGTTAGACACTGAAAGTGATAATGTCCGTGTGAGATGGGTAGGTATATACGGTATGGAAGGTATAGGGAAGACTGTTGTTGCAAAAGCTATATGCAACCGTCTCTATCGCAAGTTCCAAGGTGTCAGCTTTCTTGAAGGCATCCAACATGCAGATGACGAGCAAAAGCTCGTTAAATTGCAAAAGCAACTTCTGCAAGATGTTTTAAAGAAAAGGCAGGTCATGCTCTTGTCAGACAGGAGAAACGGCAATATTAGCATGATCAGGAACGGATTGTATGATAAGAAGATTCTTCTTGTCCTGGATGGCTTGGATAAGAAGGAACAAGCGTATTCTGTCACGGGTGAGCATGACTTCCTTGGAGCCGGAAGTAGAATACTGATAACTACGAGAAATAGGCAATTGTTGGATGACCTTGGAATTACTGACGAGAAGAAGTACATGGTCTCAGGCTTGAATGCACGGGACTCGCTTCAACTATTTTGTCACCATGCTTTCGCTCAAGGCAATCCCAGGGCAGGATACGAGGAACTGTCGAGGAATCTTGCTCATTATGTGGGAGGGATCCCATTGGCAATCGAAACGTTTGCTTCATTTCTCTCCGGGAAAATGGAGGAGTGGCACCAAATTCTGGAGAAGTTGGTAAAAAGCCCTCACCTGGATTCATTTGGAGTATATCTAGCATCGGTTTCCCCACTCTACCCATTCAAACGGGTTGGTCCGTATGGAGGTTCTGGTAACCCCTTCGATGACAATGCACGTACCTTCGTAAGGAAAATCAATATCGTTATTCAAAGGGTGATTCAGACAATTATTGTAGAGTATGACCATGATGGGTCCTTGGTTCGTTCAGGTTATCATGGCGGAATATACGAAAGAAACGGCACCCGTTACACGGTTAGTCCATGTCCTTCCTTTTTCACAAGCACATAATTTATTGTTCATTTTTTTATAGTGGACATGTTTTTAAAATTATATTGAAAACTTAATCAGTAAATCATTGTCTGTATATTTACTAATGACCGCGGTTATTATATATTCACCGGCATACAAAGTATTAAGCACACCATAATATCATCATATTGAAAGTAGTTATATTAATTTGATATAGGAATTTTCTTGCAGTTTGTGCTGGATTATCCCGAGGAGTTCTTGATTTCAATATCAGGGTACATCGCAGAAAATTTTGGCTTCAGGGTGATCCGATCACTTAGGTTCCAAAGTAACAAACGACTATACGGACCATTTGGTGATGAAACGGGAACATTTTTCGCTTTTCCGACTGTTGATGATGGAAGGATTGTGGGACTTTTTGGGAACTGTGACACTTCATTTGTTGATTCTATCGGAGCATATTTTGGATCCATTCCGCTTCCGCATCCGCATCCGTTCACTACCTCAGTTGTTATTGATGGTGAAGGTGAGCCATGGGATGATAAGAAGCATATGGATATCAGGCAAATAGACGTGGTAGTTTCTGCTTCCATGGTCGAGTCCATCAGTGTTCTATACGATAATTATGGGCATCCATTGGGCCCCTTCATACATGGAAACGCTACTGCGGGAGGTCAAAACTACACTGTAAGTTCAGTTCCATCCATATCCATACTAAGTATATGATATGATGATATTTTCCTATATTGCTGCACTCGTGTTCCTTCCCTTCCGAGGCCCAGTTTCTAGCTCAAGTGTTGAAGGGTTTAGTTAAATAATGAAGGGTCGTGAGTTTAAGAACCCGTTCATTATTTTAAATTTTATTAATGGAAATAGATATAGTCTTATCGCTGTTTACTCTTTCCAGGTTAAGTTGGACTATCCCTTTGAGTATTTGACATCGATATCAGGGTATATGGGCATAGTATCGGGTAAATTACGAGTTTGCTCGCTCACGTTTCGAAGTAATTGGGGCAAAGAGTACGGCCCCTTTGGACCTAAAGTTGGCATGCATTTTCCATATCAGTGGCTGGGAGGGAAGATTGTGGGGTTCTTCGGGACTGTGGAGGACTCCCATCTGGAGTCCATCAAGGCACATCTTGCACCAGTTTCCCATATCCATCCCTTAAAGGATGCAGGTCCGTTTGGAGGCGAAAGAGGTAATTGTTGGGATGATGGAAGAAGTTGTGGCAATATAAGGGAAATAGTTATTACCTGGGATGGCTTCATTAGATCCATCAAGTGTGTTTATGAGAAAGACGGACTCATTCGGGAAGGGATCAAACATGGTGGGAGCGATGGATCAAATGAAACTGTGGTTGGTGGACTTGAGTATCTTTATTGCCTTTTTGTTTTACTTGACAGCATTACATCATCAATCTCAAATTTCAAATTTTGAAAAAGATCAAGTGGGTGCAAATATTTTTGTCGCAAGTGGAGTTGTGTTTTATCCAAAAAATTTTACACTAATGCTGCAAGTTTGCAAAAATTTTAATGTTCAAAATTTTGCAGATTAAGTTGAACCGTCCGGATGAATACATTAGCATGATGTCTGGATACTATGGGCAAGTTAATGGAGCCACCCTCGTCATAAATCTCACTTTCATAAGTAACATTAGGACATATGGACCCTTCGGCGGAGAGAACAATCTCGCTCACACATATTTCAGGACTCCGTGGAACATAGGCATGATAAATGGATTCTATGGAAGAGGTGGCAATTCAGTGAATGCAATTGGAGCGCATTTTGTACCGATCTATCACAGGCTTCCGCTGAAGATGATCGGACCCTTTGGAGATGACAGCAGGGATCAATGGGACGATGGAAAACACAGTGGTATAAGACAAATTAATATTAGCTATGGGCAGATCATCGATTCCATCAGCTGTACATACGATGACAATGGAGATGCTGCTGAAGGATCCAAACATGGCGGAGGCGGTCCAGTGGCAAAAGTAAGTTGGCTGTTTTAATTCAATTTCAAATTGATAAACGAATGTATATACATTTGGTGAAAGGTTACTTAAGGTTTTACTGGTTTGTTGCAGGATTTTAAGTTGGACTACCCCAATGAATATGTGAGCTCAATATCAGGACATATTGGACAGTTGGCGAATAACATGTGCATAAGGTCACTGACGTTCAAAACGAATAAAAAAAGAACGTTTGGACCGTTTGGCAGTGAGACAGGAACACCCTTCTTCGTCGAATCTAATACGTGCAAAATAGTTGGACTTTTCGGGAGCAGCTCTATCTATCTCCACTCCATCGGAGCTCACATGGAGGTCTTGCCGGACAACCAGCAGCAGATGGATTAATACTATCATTAAGTTGTGCTCAGTAGTTTATGCTTTGATATTTTCTGTGGATATGGGATTCACTTTTAAAATTTAACCTTTTATTTTAATAATATATCTACTTATTACACTAAAATATATAAAAATTATACTAAAATATTCACTGGTTATACTATTTCCATAAAAATATTGAATTTACTCGAATTTAAAAAAATTAATTAAAACATATGTAAATATAAAAAAAATATGCCAGTACTAAAATATATGTATATATTAAAATAAATATATATAATATTTGTAATTTTACTTTTATTATAAAATTTGAACATTTAATCAATATAAATACAATGATTAATCTATATAAATTTTAGTATATTTTTTATATTATTTATAATATTAGAGTAATATCACTCTAAGGCATTCTAATCCTATTTTACTAAAACACTAACTTAACACTAATATTAAATCTAGAAGGTTTAATCAAAATTTTTACTAACATTAATCTGATCTCATAATACCTCAAAGTACATTTAATATGATATTATTTTTCTTAGACATTTATAATCTGAAATCTCCATAATACAATTCTACTATTTTGGGTTTTCTATTTATTTAAGCAATTATCTCATTAGTTTCTATACCAAATATTAATTTACCAATTATTAATATTCTAAACAATATTCGAATCTAAAAATCAAATTGAGACAAGACCAAATATTTCTTATGGCATAACAACATGATACCGTTGTTGGAGACAAATTAATTATTAGTGTAAACCCCGCTATCTCAGGCTAAGAAAATTGGGAGAAAGAAAACCGAGGATATAAGTGATCTGAGATGGGTAAACAAGGATTAAAATAGGAATTTGGAACATTGCAAGTAGCCAATAAATCACTCAGAGAAAATTTATGAAATGATCACTCACGGAAGTATCAGATGCTAGAAAGTGATTTCGAGGTAAATGAAGGGGTTGAAAATGATTTTCGAGAATTTGTGGGCAAAATGGTCATTTTTATGAAAAATGAGGGATAAAATGGAAAATTTTACCTAAAAAGATGCAAAATTGTCATTTTGCACCATAAGATGGATGTTTAGATTAAATAAGTTTTGAGTAAAAATAATAAGTTTAAGAAATTTAGTGACTAAAATACAAATAAGATAAGTTTTAGGGATAAAATAATAATTAGAAAAAAGTTTGGGGCTAAATATAATATTTAAGAATTGGGTACCCAAATGGGACTAATGGACATAATTGAGATTAAATGGATAATATTTGAAAGTTAAAACCCTAAATGGGAGTAGTTAAAAGAAATAAGGATATTTTTTATAAATTATGAAGATTACGAGGATAAATAATAATTTTGAAAAAAATTTAAATTTTAATTTGTAAAAGTATAAAAGTTTAGAAATAATAGAATAAATGGAGAAAAAAAAGTAACTAATGGTTAGTAACTATAAAAAATATGAAAGGGGTCGTATAACAAGATTATAGTAACCAATACGAGCGAAGATGGTTATAGATAAATAATAAAAATTTTAAAATTTTGAAATTAATGCAAATATAATATCCAAGTTATTATTATAATATAATTTATATAGAATAATAAATAATAAAATTATAGTAATAATTTCACTTTATGAGATAATTGAAAAAAAATCTGAAATAAATGTATCCCAATTATTAGATATAAACTTATCCGACTAGACTATTCGTATTTTTTTTATAAGTTTTTAAGTGAAAAGAATGTTATTTTTAATCAGTTGAAAAATATGAAAAATAAAAATAAAATAAAATGGAGATAAAGAGAATATAGATAATATTTATTGAAATGTGAATTGCGAATATGCTCACTATTTTAGGGAGAAAATTAAATAAGAATTAAATTAAAATTATAAATATGAATTAGAAAGGGAGAAATTGTGATTACGTGAATATAAGAAATGAAATTACTAATGTGATATGGTGAGAATTATGATAGTATATCTTAACTTACATAATTACTATTTATGAGCATTATTATATGCATGATGAATATTAATTGTTGTTATGAATATAATTAATTATATTTGATATGCAAGATATATGTATGAAATAATGTACATGGATAGTACACTTGAGAGCAGTATTATGAGTGTACTTGACTGGGGACGAAGTGATAAAGGGGAGTGTGTGATATCTATAAAAGGTCCGAGTATACTCGTTGTGGGTAGAGAGTGGGAAATACCAATGTATACCTATACACTTTATTGGATCGATGACTAGTAATTCAAAGCGTACGAATGATTAAGTGCACTGCCTCACTATCTCCATGGGTATAAATGATAACTTGGGCACATATACTTATGTGCCCTTAATTTTGTCTAAGAACTCTGACATAGACATGATTGTGTCATGCATGTGTTGCGTATATAATTGAGTGAGATTGGTTGATGCAACATGATATTTATAAATATGATAGTGTCATGCTTAAAATGTTAATTTGATTTACCCAAATTTGCTTGCATAAATAAAAAGTTATTAAGAATAATGAATAATTTACAATAAAACTTTTACTTAAAACGTATAATACTTATATATATATATTTTTAAATAAAAATTACTTTTATTTATAATTATTTTGAATAGAATATGAGTGTCGGTCCATTAATAGGTTAAATTCGGTAAATATACTTATTAAATAATAATTTAACTCCCTTCCGTATATTTTTTAGGTCGGTGCTAGAATTCGAGATATTATTACTAATTTAACATATTAATATAAATATTTTAAATTTTATCAGTATTATTATTCATTAAAAATTTTATTTAATTTGTTGAAATTTATATTATTTATAAAATATTTTAAAATTTGATGTTATGTGATATATTTTAATATTATAAATCTTTGTTATACTTATTTCTATAACTATAATGGTACCCATATTTGTATTAATTATTATGGATTTTAAGCGAACCTAATCGATAATTACATAAAATTTTTAATA
Organism: Trapa incisa; assembly: GCA_030064435.1. Classification (NCBI taxonomy): domain Eukaryota; kingdom Viridiplantae; phylum Streptophyta; class Magnoliopsida; order Myrtales; family Lythraceae; genus Trapa; species Trapa incisa. The sequence continues at coordinate 1,704,453 of CM057770.1, read as the reverse complement.
TATTTTTCTATTTTTTTGAATTAAAACTCGAAATCACTTGAAAAACCTCAACTTTTTATTAAATTACATATAACAAAAGTCATGAGCAACAAACCTATTTACTTTATAAGCTTACCTTAAGAGTAATCGAGTTATCTACTCGTCATTAGGACGGACTCAGCTCTGGAAATTAGAGCTATAGGATGGTGCTCAGGAATAGGCATTACCGAAAAAAACTTATAGAAAACTCATCTCTTGATAAATGTTTAACGAGCAAAGATGTAAACCTACTTATTTTAAATAAATAATAAAAAAAATAAGAATAAAAAAATTTCAAAAATATTATATATATATTTAATAGTTTAATAATTTATGTATTAATCTTAAAAATATAATTCATATTTTTTTATAACACAAATAATATACTAGATCTTCTCTCACCACCATTTACCCAAGTAAGCTATAATTTTAGATTACTATACTTATAAACATTATTATTTATTTTCTTAATTTCACGCATTGACTAGGGTTCACAATATTTTGGGTCGAATTTTACTAACCCTAATCTAATCAAATTAAATTTGGGTCGAATAAGATTCATTCAAGTTTAAAAAGTGAATTTTTTTATAAATAATTAAGATTGTATTTTTCTACCATAATTATTTTTAAATTTTAAACTTGAATTTATTTCAAATTTTATACCATGTGTCAAGAACTAACCGGAATTAATTGAGTCAATCCTTCTTTATTGCTCCAATCCAACCCTAATTGCCAACAACTAAACTAACCTGAATGGACTTACTTGTGGATGAAATTCATTTGTTTCTTTTTTTTATTTAATAATATTCATTTAATTCGGATATAAACTATATACACAAATGAGATTATAAATTTCAAAATTCAAATTGGCCAACCCAATTCAAGTGAGTCTGCTACATTGGTTTGATTTGTATTTGAACTATGCACACAAATAAAGTTCGAAATTTCAAAACCCGAACTTGCCAACTCATTTTAAATGGGCAAATCCAATTCAAATAAGCTAAATCGTTCAAAATTCACGACATTAGTTTAATTCAGATCTAAATTATACATTCAAATAAGATTCTCAATTTTAAAACTCAAATTGTCCAACTCGATTCAAATGTAACAACCTTATTCTAATGGTAAATTTCGACATTAATGGGCCAACTCGACATGAATGGATTGACCTATACGAAATTGGTTAGATTAGTATATAAACTATACACACACATGGGTTCATAAATTTCAAAACCTAAACTAATCAACCCAATTTAGATGAGTCAACACAAATATAAGATGTCACGTGGCACACATTGATCGTATGGGTTGTCTTGGTCAACATTTGACCCGTTAACTTGTAACGTGACAACCTCCTATTGGTCACCAAGATTGACATGACTATTGATTGGATCTGGTCATTAGACAACCGTTGAAATCTTGCTACGGGCCAGTCTCTGATTGACTGATTTAAATATTACAATATTCATTTCTATTAATATTTGTCATTCTCATGTGTCCTATTAGGATTGGTTGAGGGTTTTATTGCGAAGTGCAACGTGTTGTCCACTGATTGGCTATTCTCTCAAACATCCTAGTTATATGCTAACTCAGTGTATCTTTCACATGATGCTATCTAATTGGTCAGTTTCACTAACAAGGGTTTTGGTTAGTCTAACTGTTGACTTTTTTTATGTGTCACTGTCTAGTTGACCATTGTTTCCATAAGATGACCAATGGGTTGACCAGGTGCGCTCATCATGCATTGCTTGTTGATTGGTAGTACAAGTTAACATGGCGCCAATGTGGCATTTGGTCCGTTGACTTGTTCTGGTTGTTGATCGTTTCAATTGAACCGATTTTCGATGACCCGAGACTTAAAGTGAACGATTCTCTAAAAATTAATATTTTCTAAATTAATCCAAATTCATTTACTAATTGGTGGCAACTACAATTTACCAAATTACTCTTTTTTAGTCACCCTTAAAAATAAATTTTTGAATTAGTTTTTTTTGATTTGGTACTATTTAATCTGATTCACTTCATCTTTGTTCGGTTATTAAATCAATTGATTGATTTTCTTGCTTATTGGAGTTTTGAGGTTAATTTTTATCTTACATTGGTTATTTTGGACAACTATAATTCAATTAGGATCTCGATTTTCCTTTTAAAATTTTTCGGTTCCCATTTTTTATTATTATTAAAAATAAGTAAAGTTTACTTCTTTTATTGAGTAAATATTGATCAAGAGATGGACTTTCTATAAGTTTTTCTCAGCAATGCCCATTCCCGAGCACCATCTAGTAGCTGTGATTTCCAGAGATGAGTTTGAACTAATGACTAGTAGATAAGTAGATTCCTCTTAAGGTAAGCTTATGAAGTGAGTAGGTTTGTTGCTCATGTCCTTTTTGACATGCAATTTAGTAAATTTTGAGATTTTTTAAGCGATTTTTATTCCTTTATAGCACTCCAAAAAATAGAGAAAAGTATGATATAAATAGTAACATCCCTACTTGAATTACCAGTTAGATTACTTTAAAATTCGTAATATTTCAAATTTACTACAAATATAGGTATCATTATATTTATAAAAACAAGTGTACCAAATATTCATAATATAAAAATATTTCATATAAGATCAATTTTCAAAATGCTTTATGAATAATACAAAATTCAACCAAACAACTAAATTGTGAGTGAATAATAATAATTATAAAATGTGAAATTTTAATGTTGATCTCTTTATATGCATAATAATAATGTAAATTCTATCAGCTACCTAAAAATATGTGTGAGTGAGTGAGCTTACCGAGCTTGAATATATTTATTAACTTTAAGCCACTTTATAACTGGATTCGATTTTCTACCTAAAATAATTATACATAAAGTAACTTTTATTCAATTATAAATATATTAGAGTTTTATACATTTAAATGCATACTCAATTTTCTGTAAAACTTAATTTATACTTCCTATGATTTATTATTTGTAAGTAACATCTTATTTATATATGCAAGTAAATTTATGTAAATCAAATAAAAGTATTATCATATTTATAATTATCATCTTTAATCAAATAATCTCACGCAATCATATACAGAACACATGCATGACACATTCAATATATATATATATATATATATATATATCACACTCCCTTTATCACGGCCTCACTTCACCCTACCATTCTTGAGATTATGCCATACATATTTCATGTCAAATATAATAAATAATATTCATAACAACAAACAATATTCATGCATATGATTATGCTCATAAATAATAGACATGCTAAGAAATATTTATCATAATTTATGTCAAATGCTCATATCACATTAACCATTTCATATCATTCCCATTGATTATTTTTCTATTTCTAATTCATATATTTATAACTTCCATATAATTTTTCTTTTATTCTCATTTAATTTTCTATATTACATGTTATGATTACATTTTAATATATACATATTTTCCATTTAGTTTCATTTTCATTTTTTTTTTCTAACTCATTAAAAATAACATTCTTTTCGGTGAAGAATGCTAGTAACTTGTAAAGTATTTGTGTAATCTCATCTCTCTGTACAAATTATATTATAATAATACTATAGGTTGGGTATTACATTTATATTATTTTTAAAATTTCTAAATTTATGGTTATTTAGACAACCCTATCCCCTTTTATTAGTTCATATAACGATGCATGCTACACTTTTCATATTTTTCATCATTACCAAGGTTTCATCACCTTTTTCTCTATTTACCTTCCCATCCCCAAACTTTTATAGTTTTAAAATTTAAAACTTATTTTTTTTAAATTATCATTTACCCCTTAATTTTCATAATTTATCAAAATACCCTTATTTTTTTAACTACTCTCATTTAGAGTTCTAACTTTCAAATATTATCCATTTAACCCCAATTATGTCCATTAGTTCCATTTGGGTACCCAATTCTTAAATATTATATTATAGTACCAAACTTTTTCTAATTAACATTTACCCCTAAATTTTACCTTATTTGCATTTGAGTCTCTAACCTTCTTAAACTTATTATTTTTACTCAAAACTTGTTAATCTAAACATAGTCATCCTATAATGCAAAATTACCATTTTACCCCTCATTTTCATAAAAATGATCATTTTACCCCAAATTTCTCGAAAACCATTTTCAACCCCTCCATTTAACTTGAAATCGTGTCCTAACCTCTGATACACTTCCTTAAGTGATCATTTCATAAATTTTCCCTTATTTGTAAACTATTCCTTGAAGCCTCTAAATCTCGTATTTTAATCCCGTAACTTTGAAAACATTTTCAATCAACTTCAAATTCCATAACTTCACCCCCAAATATTTTCATTTACTCATATTTGATCGTGGGAGGAATTGAGGGTATAAACTCGTTGCAGTTGGCCGAATTTGGTTATTTCCCAAAACTAAATGGTAAAACAAGAAATTTGACAAAAAAATAAAGAGTTGTAAAAATGGTAAATGAGAGATAGTACGAGAGAAACTAAATTAATGAAAGACCCAAGTTGGCTAGGAAAAAAATTTCTACTCCCTAACAAATAAAAGTTTTGAGGACAAAATTTTTAAAATGAGTGTAGAAGTGGTAATAATTTGATTTTTTTTCCAACAGTAGAATCAAACATTAATGGACCACAAATCCAAAATAAATTGAGTATTGGAATTTGAGTATTTAATTGGGATCATAATTCATTTCTCCTAAGAAGTTGAGATTTTCGAGAAGTTGGTTTGGGTGAGCTGTGATCGAAAAGGTACATAATTTAAATTATCCGAGTACCAAAATGTGTAAAAGTGTAATTTAAAAAAGATGAAAAAGAGGGATATCAAGATGGGTTGGATCCAATTCAATTTCTACCACCCGACCCAACTCCACCCTACAAATCACTCTCGTAAGGGAAACACTTCTAATTAACCCAAAATTTCACTAAATTTTACGAAATCAAACCTGACAATGCATTGACAACTATTTAAGTGGCTACATTTTTACCTCCCCATTAAATCGAATTTCACCTCCTAAGTCTGAAAATCTAGTAGTAGAAACTTTCATGACACTCGAGCCTTTCGAGTGACAATACTCCATCATCTAACTACTAAATTTTGGTATTTCAGTGTTAAAATATCGCTAATTAAGTTCTCTTTTAAGTTTGTAACCAAATCCCAAACATCTAATGATCAAAAAATATCATAAAAGAGTAATTTTGGTAACTCAATTAAACATTTTCCCATAATTTTTCATATATATAAATCATATAAAAGGGTAGAATCAAGTTCAGTGGTAGAAATAATAGACTTGATATTGTTCTCTTTCAATTTTTTCTAAAATTACACTTTTATCTATTCTAATTAATTAAATTCTAGATCCATTAATTTCTTATTCTACCTTGAAAAAGTCCCCCACTTACATGAATAATGATATTACACTTTTATCCATTCAAGTTAATTAAATTCTAGATCAATTAATTTTTTATTCTACCTTAAGAAAGTCCCACTTACATGAATAATGATGTAATGGCAGAAAAAGAGTTGATTTTAATCTAGCTAGGCTGATATCATCTTTTTTTTTTTAATTTTTAACTTTTTTTTAATTATCATTTTATTATTTTCCCATCATTTTAGTATTTTAAATCATGGTTTCCTTATACGAATGGGTCTAAAATGAGTTTGTTTTCTTTGTTCAATAAATTGTTTTCCATTATAAATGTTTTTTTTAAATATGAAGTGAACACCAACAATCATAATAAAAAGGGAAATTTGGTAAGTATTTTGTCTATTAATAATATAATTAAATAATTTTATTATAAAACATTATATTTATTAAAATTTACCTTTATATTTTTCTTTGTAATAAAAAATAAAAGTTTTAACATTTTTTATGAGCATTTGTTTGGTTAAAAATATTTTTTGAGAGTTAAGTTTTACAAAACTTTAGGGTAAATGCAAATCTTAAATGTAGAAGATAAATTTATATAGCAACTATGATATGCTTACAGTTTGTCATATAAACTGGAGAAAATTGGTCTATTCACGGAAGGGACCCCACCAGTCAGCACGGAGGCACTTGCTGAAACCTCTCGGGAATCGGAGTTTCGGCCCTGCAGATCGGTGTCTTCCGGCAAAGTGGATAGGTGGACAGCATAATTTTTTTATTAAATTATGCTGTGTTCATGTCCCTGTCCCTGTCCCTGTCCCTCCTAATTTTTAATCCCTGTATATTTTTGGTTTGCTAATCCTATCTCAACTGGGCGACACCATATGTCTCGGGTCATGAGTTCTTCTGGTGAAGCTGAGGGCAACATAGAGCCACCAAACCCTAATCAACTCTCCCCTCCCACCTCAAAATGGAAACTTTCCCTGATCTTCTTCTCATCATCGCTCATCCTCGTACTGGCCATCTCCCTCGGTTTGGCAGATCTCTTCAAGGCCCACCTCCTCAGAACTCCCCTTTCATCAAATCCGACTGCCTTCCACCGGATCTTCGGTCATTTCATCCCCCTTGGACCCCGATGGCACCCCGATTCCGATGGGGCAGATCCCTCATCGTACGCCTCTTCTCCATGTGTACTCTGGATGGCCCCTTTTCTCTCCGGCGGAGGATACAGCTCGGAGGCCTGGTCGTACGTCCTGTCCCTCCACAACCACCGTAGGATCAAGAAAACCTCGAGATTCCAGGTGGGTATCGAGCAGCACGGCGATCTCGAATCCCTAGAGTTCTGGGAGGGCTTGCCTGCGGATGTAAGGAGCTTAGCCATGACACTGCACAGGACTAGATGCGAGCCCAATAGGACCATAGTCGTCTGCCACAGCGAGCCAGGCGCCTGGAATCCCCCACTCTTCCAGACTCTCCCTTGCCCTCTTTATGGGTATGAGGATTACCGGTATGTCATCGGCCGCACCATGTTCGAATCCGACAGGGTGGGTCCTGAGCACGCAAGGAGGTGTAATCGGATGGATTACGTATGGGTCCCGACGGATTTCCATGTCCGGACATTTGTTTCGAGTGGAGTTGATCCGTCCAAGGTTGTCAAGGTCGTGCAGTCGGTGGATGTCGAGTTCTTCGACCCCGAAAAGTATGAGCCCGCGGATCTGTCTTCTCTCGGGGACCTGATTCTAGGCCAGAGGTTGAGTCGGAAGGAAGGGTTTGTGTTCTTGAGCGTGTTCAAGTGGGAGTTCAGGAAAGGCTGGGACTTGCTTTTGAGTGCATACTTGAAAGAATTTGATGGTTCCGACGGGGTCTCCCTGTGGTTGCTGACGAATCCATATCATTCCGATAGGGACTTCGGCAATAAGATCGTCGAGTATGTTAAAAAATCTGATATGTGGGTGCCGGTAAAAGGGTGGGCTCCGATATACGTTATCGATGCCCACATTCCCCAGTCTGATCTGCCAATGATTTATAGGGCGGCTGATGGGTTTGTGCTGCCATCCAGAGGGGAGGGCTGGGGGAGGCCGATCGTAGAGGCAATGGCCATGTCTCTGCCGGTGATTGCCACAAACTGGTCGGGGCCTACAGAGTACTTGACTGAGGAGAATGGGTACCCACTTCCCGTGGAGAGCATGGCCGAGGTGGTGGAAGGGCCCTTTAAGAGCCACCTTTGGGCGGAGCCCTCGGTGGGGAAGCTCAGGAGGCTCATGAGGCGTTTGGTCTCTGATCCTGATGAAGGACGGAACAGAGGAAAGCAAGCAAGAAGGGATATGATCAGAAGGTTTTCCCCTGAGATTGTTGCAGAGATTGTTGCACAAGAAATCGAAAAACTGTTACAATCTTAGAGATACAGACAGAGGATGTTCAGAACATTTGTAAAAATATCAATGACACGAAGGCAGATTGATATGCAGTAGATGGTTATAGAAGGATGATGCATGGAGTGAAATGAAAGACAATCTTGTCTGCAGATCCATCCTAGTGAGAATGGAAGCACTTGTGTTTTGGTTGAAAAACTCTGAAATTTGAAGCTGTTCTACTGAGGTTTCTCATTTGGTATTAGTAGAGAAAGAAGGAATTTGGCATGAAAGATAGTCTTATATTCCTAATATGGCACATAAATGCCATTGAAATAGTGGGTTAATTTAAAAGGACTATAATTGATTTTTTTTCAAAATATACTAATTAGTATATAATATTTATAATATGATATCACCATATACCATCATTAAAAAATAAAGTGAATTTTATAAATTTATAATTATTAATTAATTCCCATATCAATATTAATAAAAGTATTAGTATTATATTATTAACAACCATTAATATTAGTACAGATTAAATTATTTGTATGAAGATATTATATTTTTAAATGTTATTTAAAATATTATATTTAAAAAAGATTATATACTGTTCTTGAATGTGCAATTATGTAAAGCTACTAGATAAAATATTGCATAATTGGCACCATGCATGGCCTTCCATAGTAATGGTAAGCATCAAAATAATAATAAAAAAATGTGAAATCTTAATATAAGGTATGAGATCGGAAAAAGTTTACCAGAAAAAGGTAAGCAATGGTTTAAAATTTAATGATGGTGTGTCAGTAGAATGACAAAAACTACACACAAGAAGGCCCAGAACATAATATATTATATAAGCATCACTAAATTTTGACTGTAAGTAGAGTGAATTAGAAGAATAAAAATGTGTGAGGAGTCCCTCTTGAGCTTGGAGAACTGGGAGATCTTGCTCTTGGAGGACGAGACTGATGAAATTGTGGACGGTGAGTTCTGGTTGTCAGCTGATCTAGTGTGGGAGATGAATGGTGATGGTGATGGTGATGGCTCCAAGTTCGACAAAGAGTATACTTGTGTTGCTAATGGGATGACCGGCAGTGAGGAGGAGGAGGAGGAGGCGGTTGGAGATCACATGAACCGTACTACAAGGCAATCATTTCAAGCTACTAATATGACTAGTGGACGACCACTGAGTGGAGGTACAGGAGTGTTCATCCCCCGGCAAGACTGGAGGCAGCCATCCTCAGCCAAGCTCACGGCCAACCCCACGGTTACGTATGGCGGTAACGGGATCTTGACTAGTCCAGGAGCCCATCTATCTTCGCACAGGAGACAACCACTACTGACAGGAGAGCACTTGGTCAACCCCACCATTTTTTACGGCGGCGACGGTGTCTTCATCGACTCAGGAGTTCATCCCATACTCCAGAGGAGGACAAACCGTCAGCGCCGACCAAAAAGTAAACTAAACCCTAAAACTCATTAGAAAAGTAGACTATTTTCAACTATTGATATGATAGTTGGAATGATGTAAAAAACTATGATGGATTATGAATAAATGTTAATACAAAATTTTCTCATGTAATTAAAACATAGATAATTGCACAATAAAAATGGACTGAATAAATTGTATCGTCTCCATTCCTTCTTCTTAACTTAACATTCATGTACATATTTCGTTATTTATGATTATTTCACAACTAAATTACAGCTACAAGTGCGAATGCCCTAAGGCTAGCTTGTAGTTAGTGAATCAACAAATCAACAAACCAGGGGCGGGCTTTGGTGGCCGCGCTGGCCCACAAAGCTGACCTCGAGGAAGATAGCTTGCAGCCATAGGGTGGGACTGTGGGGTGGGCTGACGCCTCTGGCAGGGTACTAGAGGGCAGCGCACAAAAAGCTCTACCCATTTAGGGCTGGGAACTCAGACCTTGGTGGTCTTCTGTCACAGTGAAGGCCGCCGGAGGGGCCTCATACCGGTGTAAGCACTATATCCTACCATTGAGACCATGAAGTTGGGGTCACCGGCATTTATGAATGCGACTAGGGTTTGGGCCAGGGTCATGGCCGAAAAAAAGAAAACTATCGCTCTTGTAATCCACCATAGAAGTATGATGACCGGCCAAGAATGTGAATTAGGAGGGTTTTAAGGACATGAATTGCCCACACGGATTCTCAGCATATGATGAACCATATGTTGTCGAAAGCAGCGAGCAAATCAACCAAACATCATGTTGACCAAAGAGAGACTGTGCAGAACACAATTTCTTACACAATTATGAAGAGCACGTTTAAAGCACAAACAATGAGAGGCAAGCAATGACATGGTACCTGTATTGTGTACAAGGACCAGCTCCCAAAGACGACGAACCTTAGTATTTATTCTTGGTGGTTAAGATTGAAATAAAAATGTCATCCACAGCTGGATATTTGCCCATTCAGCCCTGAGTTCCTTCATGTTTCTGTGAGCAAAATGGAGTTAAATGAGTAAATCAGGATTCATACACTTACCATAGAAGAATAAAGAAAATAGAAGCTGCATGAACTGGATCAGTGAAATGGAATGTAAGACAGGATATCTAGTCCATAAGTTAAAAGACTAGGTCTATGAATCCAATTGGCATATAAATTTGAAGTAATGAGCAGCATCTCTGTATATAGTTGCACAATCTAGGTGCATATTGATGAAAGATGTGGCAAACTCGACTCTGTTGCTTAGGATACACAGAAAAGGCATGTCAAAGATAAAATCACTCCTGGGGGATACCCAAGTACGCCAAGTTGCTGGAAAAAACACAATCAGTGCCCCATAACGGATTGGATAAACCTCATTGCCCAAGATAAAACTTGCAAAGCATAAAATTAAGCTGCAGGGAAGGCTTTTTTTGGACCAGGCAGTAAAAAAATAAGTTGACATCTCATGCTCTGATCCAAACTGCCTTAATAGCAATGGAGTATTATGGACTTTGGTCCGAACCAGCTGAACTGTAGAGTGCTGAGATCACCCGCATCACTGGATACAGGATGCGGATTTCTCCAAAGAGAAAGAGGATTAAACAAGAGTAGGAAAATTTTGCATCTAGGGATCAGCCATCACAAGGAGGGCAGAAAGAAACAAATGTAAGGGGCAGTTACATGTCAATGTGAAATACATGTCTGAACCCTCAGAAAAAATGTGCAGTACTGGTGATTAGAAAGCGCACTCGGGTAAATTGCAGCATACATTATGTGCCTTAGATATTGAATTAATGAATGCAGTGCCAAATATAGAAGATCAAAGCTGTGGCATTATTAACCTTTAGATGAAACTCAAAGATCTTACCTTATCAGCATCCTTTTCTTTCTCTGTTTTTTCCTTCTCAGCCTTTTTCTTCATTTTCTCCATCTTCTCACGCTCCATTTTCTTTGGGGGATATCAACAAATTGAAATAGAATAAATTATCATTCAAAAGGGCTGGATAAACTGAATAAAGTTAAAAAATTAGCACATAAACCTCAATTCTGATATTTCATCTCCTCCATATCAAATAGGAGAAGCACAAAGGCCTAGTGATCAGAGAAGATATACATCCTTCCCCCTTGTTTAGACGACAAATTCAAAGAGATATCGGGCATCCTAGAAAACAGAATGTTTGCCCATCCAAAATATTAATGTCACATCACTATCATCTCACTCTTTTCATGATCATCTCAGCAATCAGCAGCTGGAGCAATTAGTCAATCTCCGCAGATACCGGAAAGAGGAAAGTCAACGCAACTCAAATGGAACAAAATCTAGCTGTGAGAGCTAGGCCTAGCTTCTTTTTCTTCTCCTCTTCCAGTATCCTTTTCGAGGAAACAAACGTGGACCTTGAAAACCTAGAGACGAAGCTCACCTGGATGTAGACGTTCTCGGCAGCGCGTTCCTCCTCGCTGAGGACCCGCCCCTTTCCGTCACTGAATCGCCTAGCTGCTCCACGGGTTGTCTCCATCAATCCGCTAGCTCGCCTTACCACGGATCTCATCGCCATTTTCAGTGCTGACAAAGCTCGACTATTTATCCTGCAGAATGCTTGAAGAACACGAAGCTCTACCCTAGACTGCGGCCTCCCGAGTTTGGCTTTTTATATCCCGAAAATTCGGGTAGGATCCCGAAAGAATTCGGGTTGACAGCTGACACTCCGGAAAGAGAGGCCAACAGCAACGTAGAATGCTCCCTCAATATCAGCATTGTATAATTTCATTTTTTATTTTATAAATTTATAATACTTACCATTTTTATTTAAAATTAATTCATTATCTCAATTAAATTCACGCTTAACCATTTTATAATTTTTAGTATTAGACAAAAAAATAACAATTACAAGTTATATAATTTTCTTTTATATTTATAATTGAACACGAGTTATATGTTTATAATTTTTTTATTTAATATATTATTATCTCACGTGTTATGATAATTATTTTTAATTAGGTTTATTTATTATTTTGTTCTTTTTTTATAAAATTATGAAACACTATATAATAAGATTTATTAATTGAAAAGAGTAATATATTATATACACAAAAAATGCTCTAAGAAAATTTAATAATATTTTTATTAAAACAAAAAAGATAAGGTTCCGACAGCAACGAGAAGGTCATTATTGTAGTACACGTGGAGGGTGATGGCGAGAGGGAAACATGTGAGGAGAGCTGGTCTCGTGCAATGACAGAAGTGCCCTTAACTAATGACTTGGATGATGATAATGATGTTGACCATTAGGTCAATGGATATGGAAAACAATTTTTCCACCGGCTCCTGTATATCCAATAAGTTTGACCTTATTCGATTTTTACCGAAAGTCTCCATAATTAGTATAATATATTATATTATACTAATTTTTGTAAATATTAAATAATAATATTGATAAGTTCGATAAAGAATTTTAGTATTAATCGGTCCATTTTGATAATGAATGTATGATTAAAATTTTAATATAAGTTATAATTAATGTTATTTATTTTTATCAAATATAAGAATTGTTAATTAATATAATTAAGATATAATATAATCTAATGGAGTTGTTTCATACTTTCCATATTAAATTATTCCTCCATTGATTGTTTTCTATATGGATACTTTTAAAATCTTATTTTAAGAAAATATCTTTGAATGGAACTGTTATATCTAGTGGTAGTTCATATAAATCATTTTGAAGATTATATACCTTCCCTTGTTTTCCTTCTTTTACAAACCCTTCAAGTTTATTCACATTAATATTTTCAGTAAGTTCATCCAAAATCGCATTATTCACATCATTTGATGGATAATTCAGCCTCTTCCTAGTGCTAAAGTCAATATAGTTGGGATAGTTTCTGATAGTAGCAAAAACTTTACCCAAATAATCTATGACATATTATTATAAATAGCTTTTACTAAGTAAATCTATCACCACCCAAGTATGATTATTCTCTATGGTTTTAATTTCTTTTTCATGGTCCTTTTCCACTTTGGTTTATGTCACTCTTATTCAAAAGTAATTGGATTTTCTCTTGCTGCATACATTACATAATCTCATGGCCACTAGAAAGTTGCAGTATGTCTCCTTCATTTGATCTTAATATTTCTCAAACTAAGTTCAAAAACACATCACTACTTCACCACTTTTATTCAACTAAAGTTTTAAAAAACTTAGAGAATTTCAAAACTTTAAATTTTTTGAAAAAAATATATCCAAGTTTTGCTACTTATGTTATCATTTGTTTTGAGGTTAGCACTTTAAGCCCTTATAGTGAAGATGGTCAAATCTATGTCACAACTGAGCTTCCATAGCCACAAAAGTTTTAAAACAATCAACATCAAACATAATTTAAGCAGAAAACATCAACATATGATTTTCAGACATTGTGATCTGAATTAACTCTTCTTGCCCAGCTCCAAACAATCTGCATAGGCTTCCTTCAAAAATAACTTTGATACCTTTTTTTTTTGCAAATTATTCCTTCAATTATGGATCAATGCTGAAGAAAGAAGACCTGGAGATCTCCCAACTCTTGCTAGAGGAATTTTCAGACTTTATGAAATGGAAGTATTTTTCATTCACTTCACGTTTTGTTTTACAGACGATTTCAGTCCTGCTTCAGGGCAGGGGTCCCTTGGAGAGGAAAACGGTGAATACTATCAAAACATAGACCAAACCCATGAATACTATCAAAACATAGACCAACACAAGAATAGGGAGTTCTTCAAGGCTAAATTACTCACTGCAGCATGAGAAGAGACTAAAATTCCAAGTGTTCTTTGGATAAAGAGAGGAAGTAACTTCTATAATATGTTCATTTCTAGCTTTCTCTAGATACCTTCTTGAACTAAGTATACAAGAAAAAAATGGTTGTAATTACAGGGGGTGGCGGTGGGGGTGGTTGACAGAAGAGGAAACAAAACTAAGATTATATTAGTGGCCCTTGTTCCAAAAAAGCATTTACTGCTGCTTCTTTTTATGGCATATGCTTCTTACTTCACAGGAATACCTCAGACAAATCATCCATGGGGATCTCAAGGCCTGCAGAGTCAATATCCTGTAACCCATCCCCATCAAAGCTAAGCCACCCTGGCACATCTAGGTCATCAATTGATTCTATGGGCAGGCCCAGGTTTGCAAAGTCAACAGATTCCTTATTCTCTTTACCTATGTTTGTGCTAATATTGCCATTACCTGGGATGGAACCATCAGGCTCTTTCTTCACATCCAAACTACTACTTATAAAGCCATTAACTGACGAGGATAACTGGGCTGTTCGCTGCTTAGGCTTTGCCTTTGTCTTGCGCTCACCTTTTGAATTAATCTGACAGTCACTCTTAGCATTTTGGCCCTGGAGATCCCGGACTTTATCCCGATCTCTCTCACTCCTCTTGCCCTTAGCTCCACCAGAGAAAGCATTCCCAAGATTCGGTTGGATTCTGAGAGAAGAGGGCTTGCCTCCAATATCATCAAGCAATACTTCCTTTTTCTTTCCTCTGTTGGGCAACCGGCCAGTTTTTGCAATGAGTCCATTGTTTTCAAATGAACCGTGGTTAAGGTGCAGATCATGTCCATCAACTCTTCCGGCGATGGGCTCTGCAGAATAAGGAAAATCAGAGTAATAGATTATCACCATTATAATTTTAGAACCACACTTGCAGCATACTAAGCAAGACATGGGCATATTCAATTCAACTGTGTTTTTAAAATTACAAGAATGTTAAAAATAACTCCCATGATGCTCACAAGAAAAAGCGCACGAAAGAATCTAGTTGAGTAGGTTGAGTAGAAAGTCCAGTTTTCCAAGGAGATACGAGATCCGTTTTTGGCATGTAAAACAATGGCTATCATTATGGGTGAGTTACTTCCATGTGATTGACCACAGGTGAGTTCAAGAGTCAAACCTGCCACTTTACTTTCTGGTTTGGAGTTGGAAGTTGAATCTAACTTGGGATATTCCATAGACTCTTCCCAACAAGGAGGGGGAGCAGAAAGTGCTTCAATAAGTGGAGACTCACTGAAGCAACTCTTGCCCGTGGCTTCGAATTTACGAAATCTAGCCAGAGCTCTCTTTGTGAAAGCCACAGCAACATGTTTAGGAACCTTTGGAATCCCATACTTTGAAGCATAGGTTGCTCGAGTAGCCTGCAATTATCAATATTCCCCCGGGGAAAAAAAAAATCTTCCATGAAGACTTGTACTAAACAGGTTATAAGTACTAGTAGGTGTTGATGCTCAATGAAAGAACAAAAAAGATGTTCTTGAAAAATCACCAGTTGTTTTCTGTGAGCAGACTCAATATATTTTTCCATTGCAATCTGCTCAAGATTCCTGAAAGTTTCAAAAACAAACAAATGAATTTGTGAAGCAGTGACTTTGTGCATAATTTTGATGACAGTCATAAGATTCAGGCCCACAAAATAAATCATCAATAATAAAATGTCATGCAAGATAATGCAACTTTTAAATTAACCTACCTTCCATTTTTCTGTACTTCTTTCCTGACTGCTTCAAATAACTGATGTACACGGGCCTTCTTCATCTCAATCTGAAATTCAGTTAGCAGGTGAGAGCGACACAACCCCAAATGAACAAAAAGAAAGATCATTGGTGAAGGAGTACTCTTTGAACCATCTTGTATAGTATTCTCAGAATAAAACCACTCATGAAAAGGTGGAGATTAGAAGGGCCAGGATAAGAAGCATTACCTTTTGGATAAGTTTCTTATGAAGGTCAGCAATTTCCTTGTTGATCTGGTCGTCTTCTCCATCTTCCAACTTAGGCTGGAAAAAGCATTCAAAAATATGTAATTAGTCAACATGCAGCCATAAGAAGATACAATCAGGAAACTTATATATATCACACAAGATTTGGAAGCTATTGGATAAATACTTTGGTGTATAATAAGATTCTACACGGACCATCTCCACTTCTGTTAATTAATTCTTCAACAAAAACAAATTTTGTATTGCCTCATAATCTTATCAGGAAGATGCAAAGAAAGAAAGGAAAAAAAAGAAGAGTCATATTATGTAGAAAGTAGTTTAAAAATCACATTGGCATAGGAAAAGACTTACCACATTCTCTGGAAATAAATCAATGCTGTGGAGTTCCAATAATGCTCCCCTCTCAACAATTCTCACATACTGTTCATCGTAACCATAGCTGGTTTTGGTCGTCTCAAAAATTCTTTCAGTATGAAGGAGTTGACCATACGGCTGATTAGGCTCACTAAAGTTTTTGCTCATAAACCCATTGCAATGCGATCTTTCCACACTCAACTGATCAGGAATTTGTGGATCCGACAGAAAGTGGTAATCATATTCAATATCAAAACTGCTATCTTTCAAGTTTCCATTAACAGGCAGGCAGGAAATTAGGTTGTCACCAGCATGTCGGAAAGGGCTGTCTAGCCCTTCACAGTCACCTCCAATCACAGCTTCATCCTCCACAATAAATGCAGCCAATAATCTCTGGGTTATGGGAATAATTTTCATCCCTCCAGTGTTCAATCTCCCACATATGCTAATGATGTCATCATCAGCCAGACTTACGGGCCCAGTAGATTCTTTTAATGCATACTGACCTTGGCTGTTATCATCTCTTGCTCCATGAATGGGACTTTGACGTACAGCATTATCTTCATGCTCAAGGGTGTCCTAGGAAAGGAGATGTTTAAATTATATAGTATGGTCCAAATGGTGGAAAGCAAGAACATAGAAACATGTCCACGCCTTTTGATAACTTGAAAAAATCACCTTAAGATTATTGTTGTTAAATTTCTTTGACAAGTTCTCATGGAACCCCTCCAAGGATTTGATCTGATCAAGGTAGAACCAAAGATAAAATGATGCAAGATTTGAGATCAATAAAATAAAATTTCCGATGAAGGAAAGGCTTTATCCAAAAGAAAGAAGAGCAATAAAATATTTTATCCTTTTTTCCCCTTTATAATAATTACCTGTTGTTCCAAATAGGAGACGTCCTCTGAGCTGATTGAAGCAAAATGTTTTTCTAGTTTCTTCCAGAAATTTACAGTACACATATAATCTGAAATGAAGCCAATAAACAAGTTGGTCAAGGCAAAATATTCACTTCCATATTTGTTCAATAGAGCAAGATTTTATAAAAGCATACAGCTTGCACTAGAAGCACAACTAGCAGCTGATAGTAGTTCTTCACGATCATCATCTGATTCACCTGTAAGAGAATGAAAAAGTTTATGATTGCATAGAATTCAAGCATTTCACGCAATACATGACTGGTACCTACTCATCTAATTTAATTATAATTAAGAATCATTTTCATTCCAAATTCCTTGTAACAAAGGGAGAGAGAACAGCCCCTCAGGTAGATTCTACCACATGCTACATTATACAAACATGTGATCATCAATATAGTCAATAACAAGCTCCTTAATTTGCTCAAATATAGCTCATCTTAAAAATATCATTTCATTCAAACTTCAGTAATTGTATGAAAAGTGATGAAGTACCACTGAAGTCTGGTGTGCTGACAACACCTGGTGACTTCCCAGGACGATTAAAAGCCTTTCTTTCAGATAGTTTCTTCAAAGGAGGTCGTCCCGATTTGCTGAAATGAGCAGAGACCTAGTCAGAAAAATTATAGCAAACAAATAAAAATCTTATTGAACCAGAAAAAGAGTGTAAATTTTGACAACCTTCCACTCTTGTCAGAGCTGGATCTCACACTTTTGTGCAGCTTAGAACATGTAGCATTCTCTAGCTTCTCCCTCAAAGGAGAGCTACCAGCCCTTGCAAACATGGGAATCCGTTCACTTCTTCCTTCTCTTGTTACAGAATCTCCTATCTCATCTCGACTGATCATCTTACTTTTCTTCATTTGTCCAACTGAACAACCAACATTATGGGCAGGCACAACCACATCTCTTTCCTCTGCTTCAATACCACCTGTTCTCTTCTCTTTCAACCTACTGTCATTGCTTTCCCTAGCACAAGATTCTTCACTCTCAGATAATCTTGCTGGAGAAGAAACATTCTCAAGTTTGACCTTCAACTGTTGGATCCCACTGGCAAAACCTCGAGACATGGGAGTCATTTTGGGTCCCAAATCTGACAAACATCCTTCAGATGAATTTGGAATCTCATCACTGTTCAACATGGGAGAAATCACATTTGTTCTCCTAGAACGAGCCATTTTTTGTGGCCTTTGCATTCCCCACTGGGTCATGGGTGGGGATGAGGACGAGCTAGATGGAAGGGTACGTTTCCGG
Source organism: Trapa incisa (assembly GCA_030064435.1). Classification (NCBI taxonomy): domain Eukaryota; kingdom Viridiplantae; phylum Streptophyta; class Magnoliopsida; order Myrtales; family Lythraceae; genus Trapa; species Trapa incisa. The sequence continues at coordinate 1,685,970 of CM057770.1, read as the reverse complement.
TTATTGGTGACACCCAACAAGTGCACTTTGGGTACATTAGAAGGCTGCTCCCAAGATTCAAGCCCTTCAGAGGCATGTGGAAGAATAGTAGGAGAGTTTGTAGGGCCACTTCTTGGTGCCCTTGAGGCTTTTCCTTTTATCAATGGAGTAGGATTATGCATAGAAGCTTCCTCCCGTGTAGCTAACCTGGAAAAACAGATTCCAGCTATATCAAACAGAACCAAATTATCATTTTTCAAGAATTGAAATTAGTAGGATTATGCATACTTGGTATTTCCTCTAGCTAGGGCTCGGTCTTTCAAAGAAGCAGGTGAACAATCCCTTTGGACAGAGGTCTTCTCCTGTTCATTCTTGGAAAACCCACGAATTTTCAAACCTGTAGCCAGTGAACAACTTCCGGACTTGTTCATTCCACCAGCTCCATTCATAGATCCAGATCTGTATGGGACATGCCATTGAAGAGGATGTCATGCCCCAGTTTTACATCATAAGATAAAAATGTCAACTCAACAAACAGAGCAACCATGCTTAAAGTTTATATACACGAAGTGTTGATAAAATAAGATTCTCTGGGAGCTACAAGAAAAATCGGTTCTCAAGCTGAAGTTGAAGAACAATCATTTTCAAAAACAAAACATTTCCCAAAAGATAGTACAAATGACTTCAGCACCAAGAGTCCATGCTGCCTGAAGGGACGTCTTTTAGGTGGTATGTACATAACAAACATACTATCACCTTAAAACTTGGGTGTCAGAATACTGCAGATTTGGGTCAATTTTAATCTTCTGAGTAGCTTTCTTCACTTCCCGATCACTATCCACAGGCCTAGCAAAAACAGTTCCCATAGAGCGTTTCCTCTTCATCTTCTTCTCCCATCCTTCTCCTCCGGCAGGTAGCCTTCGAATCTTTTCTTCTAGGGGGTCAGAGCCTTCACTACCATCCCTATCCAAGTCACGTTCTTTCCCTGTGACAAGTGATTGCCTCGTATTCCCTTGGTTGTCACTCTGAAAGCAATTTAAGAACCACATAAACAAGTTTTCTACATATACCCATTTATCTTCCTGAACAGTAGCTACCAAACTTGGGAAAAAATACAGTAGTTTACAGTACACATTACCTAGCCGAAAACAAAAAGCAAAACACCAAAGTCATGTGATAGTAGCAAGCTAATCCTGAACAAATTTTCCAAAATGCATTTTCTGACCAATGGATGCAAAATCATATTGATTAAATGAAGAAAGAGAAACAATCTCATGCAACAATAAAATATGCAATGTTATGATATTTGCAACTGACCCGAGGTTCAGCGAGAGAAGAACGAAATTTCATATTCAAAGAAGAATTCTTGGCCCTGTCGTCGAGTCTATGGGCCAAAAGATCAGTAGAGTTACGATGCAGCTGAGAACTCATTTTTAAATTTGGCCCGCCTGACCTTTCATTCATGAGCAACTCACTCCTTTGCTGCTTCTTTGAATTTAGAGTTTCACAGTACTTGTTCAACTTGTGCAAGGATTCATCAAACTTTTTCGCTCTTGTCCTGATTGATCATAGGCAAAAACAAAGCAACACAAGCTGTTTAGCCATTCTTCTGTAACTAGGATCATATAAGCTCATGCTTTTAACTGAATGAATCAACAATTCAAGAAAGATCAAATCTTATGTATCTCAGTTATTTTGAAAAAGGGAGTAAGTCTGCATAATGAACTGAGAGCCTTAAGTAAGTTCAGAGTTTAGACACAGATAAAAATAGGCATATAACTCCAATTATAACATGAATTTCAAGTATGTGACATTTTAGAAGGTAATCAATAAGATCAACTAATTTCTATTATGTGATGACTTCTCTCTTCTGGTGAAAAGTTTAATCAATATTAGACAAACTGCACGTATGAAATCCACCTAAACCAATTTGCCAGACAAAAGCATAACAACAGCTTTTATTCTGACATATGCAATACCTGGCCTTCATGGAAGCATCAACTATATTCGACTTGAACCGCTTGAGTTCCTCTCCGACTATTAGATGGGGCAATTTTGCATGATTAGCTCCAGAGGAACCATCTTCAGCACTAGTTCCTGATGGAATTCCAAGAACCTTCCTTAGTTCACCTGACTTTGGATACTTCTGATCCACCACTAGAAAAGGTTCTGGAACCAAATACTGAGATATTGAAGGCATATCTCCAAGCAAAGGGGAACTTCCCCGAGAAAAATTAGAGGCAGAAGAATTAAACATCCTGCCCTCGCTGCTCTCTCGGAAGCTTCCTGATCTATCAAGACTAGCTCCCGAAAGATTTCCCCTCTGTACATTTGAGTGGGTCCCAACAAAAGCTAAGTCATCCACATTAGCAGGTGATGATGCAAACCTAGCATTTCCCGCCATCACTTATTCTATCTTGATCCACCTCATGTTTAAATATAATTGCTGCTGACAATAGTAGCCTATCAAAAAATCCCTGATGTTGATCAGTCAGTATTGAAGATGATTGTAGTCCACTCCACAATTTTAAAAGCCACCCCGAAAAGGGACTTTATTCATGAAAAACAGAGCAAAGCTAAAATTTTCATGAAAAAAAAATCAGATTCTTCAAACACTGATGCAGGAGAGGATAAAACATTTAGGGAAGAATCAAACCCTTAGATTACCTAACTCGTTGATTCCAGAAGATAAAAGAAACAAGAGTCACATGCGGTCTCTTAATACACTATTTGTGCTCTCAAGCACGTAACTTCCTATGAATCATGCTTGGAAACTAATTTCAATTATTCTCGATCCATAAACAGAAAAGTCTCAAGATAAAATGAGTTTTGATCCATTCATAATCTTCCTGCAACAATAGACCCAAAATCACTCTAATGGCACTTCAAGAAGCAGCAAAAATCAGCCTTTCACCAGCAGTTCACAGGTTCAAACACACAACTCACACATAAAAGAATCAAGTAAGCGAACCCGCAGAAATTCAAAAGTACCGAAAGCCAAAATCCAGAATCGGATAGGAGCAGCAGAATCCCGAGGGATAAAGCACTTCCATTGGAGTAGCAACCCCCCGCCAAATTGAACAAAAACACGCAGCTAAGAAGAGGAATTGAGCAGTTCGAGTAGGGAACAGACGAGGAGCAACTGGAGCATACCAGCATTGACCAACCACGCGGCAAGATTGATTGACAAGACAAGAGAGGGTTTCCGCTGTTGGTCGGGGGAGGGCGAGAATTCAAAATTCACCAAGCAAGCGAACAAGATTGAAGGGAGAAATCTCGGCTGGAGGCTGATTGGAACTCGGAGGGCTGCGGTCGCGGAGATTCGAAGTATAGACGAGAGAGAGGCCCCACTGAATTTTCAGGGTCTCAATGCAGAGAGAGAAAGAAATCGGGGCCGTTAATTAGGTTATCGGTTCCAAACACTGGCCGCCCCCTCAATTTAGTGAAGACGAAGGAGAAGAAGAAGAAGAAGATTGATCGGAGTGTTTCCAGGCCTTGTTCTTCCGGCGTCAGCGTCCGTTCTTTCCCACAGCTTTGACTGCAGTTCTTGGGTCAAACCCCCCAGTCAAACCATTCTCACGATTGACTTATCCCGTTGACCCTCTTCTCAAGTAAAAGAAATTGTTTCCCATAGAGACTACTCAGAGCTATGGACCTTGGGACTAATAAATAAATAACTTCAAGAACAAGATGATCACAGACTACTTTCCCTCATCTTCTTTCTGCCTCTGAATGAATGCATGCATATACTGGACATCTTCCATCATGCCTATCCAGTTAGTGGATCTCGCACCTTGCCCCCTCCCCCTCCTCGTTGTTCTTGCTGTAACAACAGGCTTTTCTTCCATTACTGACTGCCATCTAGCCCGCAAATCTCCTATCAATATCATTGCTTGAGAAAGGATTTACATTCTCACATCACACATCGTCAGAATTATCTCTTTATCCAATAGTTTGAATCGATTAACAGGAACAAATGACCAGTGCGTTTTGATTCAAGTTCAATGAAGAAATTAATAAATCATATCAAAATATGCTACATCATAATCAATATATAATAATTAATTAAATATTTTAATTGACTTTAATTAATAATCTATTATGATTTCCCTTTTCAAATTAGGTTTTATTAAATTTGTATTATTTTATTTATTTTAAATTATATATATTAAAAATAAATATATTTTTCTTTCATTAAAATTATTTTATAACTAAATATACATAATAAATATTTTTATTTAATTAATTAAAAATAATAATTTAAATATTTCACACAAATACATTTTTATTCTCTATAATAATAGGATTTTTTTAATAAATTATATCATTTTAAAATTATTAAAATTTCAAATTTATGTGATTTATTTATATAATATATATTATTTATCTTAATTATATATAATTATTATTAATAACTCAATATATATTAATATTTTATTAAGAGTAAACTATATATAATTAAAATTTTATATAATCTCACACTAATACATATTATTTTATTATAAAATTATTGGGTAATATTACTCTAAATAAAATGTTAATTATATATCAATTTTATTTATTAAATTATATATAATTTAAATTAAATAAATATTTAGATATAAATTATTAAATTGTACAAATAAATAATTTAAATTTGATATTGTATTGATGCTAAAATAAAATATTTTATTTATTATTTTAAATTGATTACATAAAATTTTAATTATATATAATTTTATTAATTAAAAATGACATATATTATATTTTTAAAAATAAAATATATATGATTTATTAGTACTAAAATCACACAATGTATTTGGAAAATTCTATAATGAGAAAATATAGATTAGTGTGATATTATATAAAATTTTAATTATATGTATTTTACACTTTAATAAATATTAAAAATATATATTCAGTTATTAATAATAATTATATGTAATTTAAGTTAAATAAAATATTTATATATAAATTATGATATTATACAAATATAAATTTAATTTTTAATTTTAATAATACTAAAATTATATAATTTAATTAAAAAAGTATATTATTATATGGAATAAGATATGTATTTATATAATATGTTTAATTTATTACTTTAAAATTAAATAAAATATTATAAATTTTACAAAAGTTAATTTATTTTTTAATATAATTTATATTAATACAGTTAGATTATAACTTAAAATTAAATAAAATTTTGTTAACGACCGTTTTATGTGCGATGGTCTGCAAAAATATTTTTGTTTTAGAATGATTTATTTTATTTATATTTATTTTTAAATTATCATATCAACACTTAGACTTATTTGCTAGTATAAATTGCAACTGAATAAATCTATTTCAGGGATTATAACTTAGAGTTAATTAAAATTTTCATAATGTTACTCTTCTAATTATAAGGGAATGTGTTGATACTCTATATAAATATTTTTATTTTAGAATTATTTATTTTATTTATAATTATTTATAAATTATCATATCAATACTTTATAGTTCAAAAAAATATGATTTGCTAGTATAGTTAGCAAATGATTAAATTGGTTAAGTTAAAATTATTACCTTTTAAATGTTTAATTTAAAAATAATATTTGATTAAAAAATTATATAAAATTATTACTCTTCTATTTTCAGTTGCATCGGCTCTATCTTCATAGATTTAATTATTAGATTTGATTTGCATCACGACAAACAGTTGAGTGCATCGCTGAGATCGGTTGTTAATAATCCAATCGGTTCACTGGTGGCGGATCCAGAGAAGACGAGCCACGATCGGCCGCGCGACGGAGCTCTCAGGGTGCTGAGGCCCCTGCTCCTCCCGATGTGCTTCCCCTGGGTGGAGGAGATGACCGTCTCCGTTCTGGTCGACCTCATCACCAAGGCACTCTTCCCCGGAGAATTAACTTGCTCCGAGGCTATCTACATTAACGGCCTCCAACAGACGGTAATCCTCTATTCCTATCTCTAATCCCTCCCTCATCCATCATCTCCAGTTCTCTGAAATAGCATCTGTTGAAATATTGGCGTCGAATAACGAAATACTACAAACACGAGCTTGTGTTGTTTATATTGGGAATGGTCTAATAGATACACATATTTCCAGAAAGAAAGAGAAGGGGGAGTGGAGGAGAGAGTGAGTCGATACTGACTCAGTTGTCGTAAGTGCGGCACTCATCGGTCTCCGGATTATCCTTGCAGAACTCCTCCAGCGGGTCCGATCCCTTCTTCCTGTCATTGGCGTGGCTCTTGGCCGCGCTCAGCTCCTCCACCTCGTCCCATGCCGCAGCGCACTCCCCGCTCGTCCCACCCCCAGCACACACTTCCTCCGCTTGTTTTATGCTCTCTACCACCTTCTCCTCTATGCTCTCAGGCACCGCTGCCACCACCGCCGGCCTCATCCTCCGGCTTCCGGCGACCTTAATCGGCCTCAGCGACAGCGTTGTCCTAAGGGCAAGAGGCCTTGACGACGCGCCTGAAGCAAGGGCGGCAGGTCTGGGGACGAGGGGGAGGTGGAGGCTGGGGATTGTGGCCATTTTTCCGTCAAGTTCCCAAGCTCGGTCTCGGCTTTTCAGTCGATCCCAATGTTGCAGATGGTTAAACGAAACTGCGATATATTTATCTGCGTATAAAGGTGTGAAAGAAACCAAAAATTTGGAGATATTTTTGGTTAAATGAGCACAGATCACATAAAATTGGACCAAAATTTACATAGGAGAAGATATTGTTTGAGGCCTTCACACTTGCTAGTAGCCACACACCAGACTCCATGTGAGACCAAAAATTTGCAGATTTTTTTGGTCAAATGAGCGCACATCACATAAAAATGATCAGAAAAAGCAGCACCCAGATACACTTTTGAAGCTTTTGCACGTCTCTTCCTATAATTCATGAAAGTTGCAATTTTCCTTTATAGTCCCAAAAAATATCTTCAAGCATGTCAAATTCAAGGGGGCGAGTGAGAAATCTCCAAACTTTGCTTGGCTCAAAACCCACCAAATAATCTGTGACTTCTTCCCTAAAATATGGCGCCCCCTTAGTTAACTTAAGACCATTTTCTGCATATAGTGTCTGACCCACAATCAATTTTAATTCTAGTATATGCTTACCCTAGTGATTTAGATGGCATATTCTCATCAACTTCGCTGTGATGGTTTCGGATTTGGGTAGTTTCATATATGACTTGGGATTTCCAAAATATTATAACTTAGAAAATGGCATATGAACTTGCACTTACTCTTACTTAATAGAATAAGATATTATAATGAGGAATTTACTTTGCAAATATAATTTATTTTATATCTAATTCCGCTATAATCAATATTTTTTTTTGCAGTAAATCAATTTATATATTAATTTAAATATAAATATTTTATTAAACTTAAATTATACATATTTTAAAAATACATATTATATCTATTTATTTAATAAATTTATAAATGAAAATTACACATAATTAAAATTTTATTTAATTAATTTGAAATAAGAAATTAAACAATTTTATACAAATATAACATACAATTTTATTAATAAAAGTTATATATAATTTAAATTATATAAAACATGATATCGTACAAATTATATATAAATTATAATACAATACAAATTATACATAAATTAAGATAGCTATATAATTTATATATAATTTGTATCTATAATTAATTTATCTAAAAAATATAAATTATATATATTTTACTTAATAAAATTATAATATATATTTGTACAATATCATAATTAAAATATAAATATTTTATTTAACTTAAAAATATATTTTTTAAAAAACATAAATTATTTATAATTTTCACTTAATAAAATTATAAATAAAAATTATTATATTATATAAAATTATATAAAATACAAATTATATATATTATTTATTTAATAAAATTATAATTAAAATTTTGTATTATATCATTATTTATATATAATTTGTACAATATTATAATTTATATGCAATTATTTTATTTAACTTAAATTGTATATACTTTTTTATTAATAACTCAAAATATACAATTTTATATTATATTTGTTTAAAATATTTAATTTATTATTTTAAAATTAATTAAGTAAAATTATAATTATATATATTTTATATTTATAATTTTATTAATATTGAACTCCAACCCCAACCCCAACCCCAACCCAAGTTGGGTCCATTGCCACCTCTCCCACCTCTAGGGAATGGGAATTGAAGTAGCTGGAGCAAGATGTGAGGCTAAGTGAGTAAGATGTGAGGCTAAGTGAGTAAGAGAGTATTTTCTACTCAATAGCTTCCATATCCAAATAACCAACTAGCCTTAATCACTTGGGCAATTTGTTGAAGAAGGGCCATGCAAAATGAAATCTAAGTTCTGTGGCCGAAAGCAATTGCTTCTGACATTGTCAACCTCCATTTTCCCTTTTCCTTTTGGTACGAATTTCTTGCTGAAGATATTCTATAAAATATTTTATTCGAGTATTCATGTTAATATAACATGTGGCAACAGCACTCTGCACTAAGTCACTTGCAAATTTTATCATTCTATCTGCTCTTCTTGATGTCTATTGTCACCGTTTAACTTTAACTGGAGTATCACCTGAAAATCAATCACTAAAGCAACACCTTCTCATTTCAACTCTACTGGGCGCAAGCCATACCAGTGACTTTGTGTATGCCTACTACGTACTCCACACAATCTCATACATCCAGAGTAATATGTTTTTTTTTTCTGGTGAGTCATTGGTCTGCTTTCCGCCTCATTCTTGGTTTTAGTTGTCCTCTGGTTTTTGTTCTGACGCAAATTATGTTTCGATTGCTGTTTTTCCACAGATTTCCGTAGGACTCCTGATACTTTGCCCTGTTCATATGCACCTCTTCTTGCCTGAGACTGTTAGACCAGTGCTGAGGCAAGATCAACAACAAGCTTGCTTGTCTAACATTCTGTGGGTTCTGCACCAACGGTTTCAGAGTACGAGAGGTTATGGCACTATGATTGTAAGCAGGCAGGTTATATTAATCTCCCTTTTCTGAATAACTGTAGGATTAATTTTCGAAAAAAAATAAATATAGAGTCACAGCTCTTTCATGTATCCGATGATGAAGTTTCCTTCTTTTTCTGCAGTCCAATGCTTCGTGGAATTTCACTTGTTTGTTTCTTCTACCTGCTGGGAATGTCTGGTCTGGTCTGGCACTACCAGTGTGCTACTTGTGAGTCCCACCTCATACCTATTATATCATATGCCAAGCTTTTTGAACTTCTACACTGGAAATCCATGGAACTGCACTTATCATTACAAACTATCTGTTGTGCAGTACTATCTGAAAAAGCAGCTTTAGGATACAACAAGAAAGAGTTTTTGGAAATTCTTATGTTCAATATTTTCTCAGGCGAGTGTCTCATTTCTTGGAGAACATTTTTTTGGTGATTTGAGCTTTAGAAGTTCGTTCGCCAGCGCCGATAAACTATTGGGAAGCTAAACTATCATTCTGCAGAATAATTATATTTTCTATATGACGGTGCTTCTTCTTATCGATCCCATAATAGGAGAGAAAGTGATATTCTTCATCGCCCTGCTGGCATCAGCTGCTTATTTATGTAGGCTCCATTTCATCCATTTGCTTATTTTGAATGGATCCTGTCATCCTGTGAAGTTGACCCATTATGAAGCTTTGCTGGTTTACTCCTCGGGTCAGTTCCTTGGTCTCTAATACCCCCAATTTGATTCATTCCATTCTGTGGAATTTCCTAATGATAGGACTATGAACCCAAATGTTCTGGAGAAGCAACTAAGCTCTTGTATGATGAAAAACATCAGCATGGCACAGATTTGATAACTCAAATAGAGTACCTGTTATTTCTTAAACATTGAGCATGTTTTCACCGAGCAGCCATTGAAGGGCTGGCTGGCCTTTGCAGGGAAATCAGCCTTGTAAAAACCAAATGGGAGAGCCGGTTTTGAGGCCTTGGCAATCTGGCCATGTCCTTCTGCTTCCTCCTGGATGGTTTCGAGCCTGGTCCGCCCGAAGCTCGGCCTCCTCTCAACACGGAGGAGGCTCGGAGGAGCTGTCTCGGCCACGTGAAAGCCGCTGGGGTTGTGAGCCTTTGACATATATGGACCCCTAATTGACTTGGCTGTGTTCTTTACCTGAAGCATGGAAGCATCCAACCTTTTTATAGAGGAAACCGAAGAGCATCAGAGAGAAATCCACTGGGGGAAAATCTGTGACCATCTTGCTCCCACATCTACCTGGTGGCTCTTTAATATCAGGTATCGAATCTGAAACGATGGTCTAGAGTTTTAATAAGCCTTTGCTAGCTCAAATAAAAGATCCATAAATTTATTTGAAGTGCCCTGCCATTATTCCAAAGATGGTGATAATGGCTTTCCATGATTTGTCAACATCCACTTTTTGATCGAATTTTAATTATTGAGCTTTAATGTCCTCCTAATCCCCAAGTTGCTCTCCCTAAATCAACATGATTTTCGCGACTGACTGCAAGAACACTTGGCTTCTGAACTGTGCATATCTGTCCTCGGAGTAAAAATACAGTGATCGGAGGTGACAAGGATGGCCCATTGACGGCCGATTCGGTATTCAAAAGAAGGGATCAAGGGCCATCAATCAGGTTAGTATCTCATCTGTGGAGCTCGAGTTGTGGGTGTGTGTGTGGTTGTAGAAAAGACAAGACGAATGGTTGCCAAGTGAAAGAGAATAGGATGCACGTAGTAGGGGAGTTAGTTGGAGAAAGAATCCACTTCTATCAGCTTGCTTTGTTCCTTCTTTTTGGCATATATATTGTTTTTTCCCCTAAATTATTTCTCTGTTTTTCATATAAACTAATCTTATAGATCTCGAGATCATTAGACATATTCAGCTGTGTCCCTCAACAACTAAGGACTAATCTTATATAAATTATATTTTTATCATTAAACATACTTTTATAAATTAAATTTAAAATTCAGAAAAATAATTTTCAATTCATACAATTTATAGAATTTTTTTATGAAAATTATAATTTATTTTGATAAAATTATCATAGTATTAAGTAAAATGATTAAATATTATTAAAATATCAATAATTTTTTTGATTGCATACAATTTATAGAATTTTTGTGAAAATTTATAATTTTGGATAAATAATTTGTATGATTTCATCGTTTTTTGTGGTTTATAATAATTTTACGAATAAATTAAATATTCGTAAATTCTAATTATATATTGGTTAGAGTATTAAAAAAAGTATTGGAGGAGATCATGGGTGCTAAAAGGGGCTTGCATGTGAAGCATTTTCTTGTAAAAATAAGTAGAGAATGAAAATGTGATTGATATGGCATACTGTGAAACCCGAGTTTAGACCCATATCCAACCCGAACTTGACCCGACCGATACCTGTGGTCCCTTGTTCATGGATTGGGTCGGGGAACAGGTGTACTTCATTAGAGATGGCGAACGATGGTGCTGACAGTGCCGCAGGAGTTCAATGTCGTGGTGGTTGAACCATCATCCGAGATCCCGTCTGACAAAACATTGATGCGACGGCTCATTGGATATTTCGGATGAGATCTGCTGTCACGCACGTGTTAAAAAAGCTGGTGCTGTTCGGGTCCAACCCGCCCCCGTCAGCCTGTCCGGAATTCGCGGCTACGGTTACATCGGCGCCAGCGGGGCGAGTTGGAAAATTAGAAATCTTAGAATAGAATAATACATGTTGTTATAAATGGACTCAATTAAAAAATTGGGTTAAATCATAAATACGACATTAAAATTTCACTAAATCTTAATTAAATGATATAATTTTTATTCAATTTAAATTAATCTGAAAATATTAGTTATTTATTTGAGTTATAACAAAGTTTTATTATTTAATTTTAGATTTAATCAAAATTTCTAATTTAAATAAAAATGATAAATATTATATTTAACAAATATTAAAATTCATACATATTTTTAAAATTTTAGACAGAACAGAAGCTTCGGGAAAGAGCGTTGACAAGGCAAACATAAATGAACGAGGAACGCGTCGTTTGTTCATACATGACGCTAGGGGTGACGTATCCGGTGGATTGGAGGGAGACAGGTCATTCCTTGCGGAAAAATCCAGTATGGTTTCTTCTATGTATGTATATAAATGGATAAAGATCTGCCAAAAAAAAAAGATCAGAATTTTGCTGGCGGTAACCGTTTCAAATCAGCCAATGTCTCAGGTACGAACGATCCTTCCCAATCTTGTTCTGCCTACGGATTGCTGTTTGCGTTCTTTCTGCTTGCTTTTCGTGTTACCGGTTTGTGGGCTGATGAATGGAGGTTGTGCTTTTTATTGGGGGCATCCGATAAGTTTGGCTCCACAGATCTCCGATTATAAGGGGCCAATTGATTTTGTGGTTTCAAATGTTATATGTGCCAGGTTGCCCTTTGCGGATGTTGGGAACTCTGTGTTACTGTTGAGTTTTCTCTCCATTTTTTTTAATGTAGAAATCTCATCTTTGATATCATTGATTAGTCAATCAGCACAATCTGCATGTGTTCCCGCTATTCTATTCCATTCAACGAAGTCATGAGAAAAGAAATTCTTCCGATGCTGTGTATATTTTTTTTATGAAATAGAACACCAGGACTGTGAGGAAGCTTTATTGAAATTGGATACTTGAAAGAGTGGGTTTTTCATCGCACAGAGCCCTCACACTTATATGTAGCAGATGCCATTATTGTGTCTTGTGACTTTTCTTATAAAGGCTTCATTGATCCCTCTGGACAATTCCCAAATTCATGATTAAATATGATGTAACTTAGGATTTTCCAGAGTTGGGCGTGGATGATCTGGCAACTAGGTAGGAATTAGGATGGGCAAGTCGCAGTCTTTTAGCTTAATTTTCACCCTTTGTCCATCTGTCTGGAAATCAGAGGGTGACTTGCAACTTAACTGGCTTATATTTACTACGTGGCATGATTTGGGGCGTTTCATTATTGCCATTCTAAGCTAAAGGAATAGACGAGCTATGCTATTGATGTGGATTGCCTAAACCAGCTATAGTCGTAGTCTGTGGTTGGACAAGTGAGATCAAATTTCTCAAAGGATAACAGTTGGGTTTGATTGTTCTCCTGTTTATCTCAGCCTGTAATTTTCTGTCTATGCAGACTGTTGTTCTGAAGGTGGGGATGTCGTGTGAAGGGTGTGTTGGAGCTGTGAAAAGGGTTCTTGGTAAAATGGAAGGTTTGTCTTTCTCTGTTATTTTTATAAGTGGTATTCAATGTATTTTTCTCAACAAAACTTATATATTTGGTCCGTATTCTCCTATCAATGGACAGTAACTTATTAGTGAATGAGAATAATCTTATTATGCTATCCGTACACAGGGGTCGAGTCCTACGATATAGACTTGAAGGAACAGAAGGTGACTGTGAAGGGAAATGTGCAACCTGAAGCCGTCCTGCAGACAGTTTCCAAGACGGGGAAGAAGACGACTTTATGGGAGGAAAGCTGAGATCATGAAGCTCTACTGAGAAGGCCTTGGCTGCTATGTTATGTTGTCAGTATTTGGCATGTAATTTGACTAAATATTTCGACCAAGTTTATGTGGTGTTCAATAGCTGATTGTAAGATTGTGACGCCCTCTCCAATTCCATCTACATATGTACAATTTCACCCAGATTATATTATTTTTCGGACTCATCAACCTGTCTTTGGCCTTTGGCTAAAAGATCAATCATCCTTTCAAGCCTAGGATGAGTCTCAAGCAATGAGTTTCTACATTATTATTAATTGAAAGTCGTCCACCACTAGTAGAGAATTTTTTAAATGCATGAAAATAGCTTTGAGAAATTACAGCGTAATCTTCTGGTGAGGTTCAGTTCAGTTGCTCAAAAGTCTCTTGTAGTCTTCCAGCAGCTTTGGAATGTCGGCCATACGGAGCTGGGAGAGTAAAATATGCTATTAAAATGTAGAAACCAATATAGAGAATACAATTATAAAAAATGTTGATTGACACGAGGACAGGTATATATAAATTGGCATCTATAGCCTGAATAGCAATACTTCTTATATTGTGCTAGGATGATCTATCTAACTACCTTATTTACCAAAATAAAATGACAGAACCAGTAGTCACCTGAGATGCACTTCTCAAATGATAGTATCGATGTGCTTCCCTAGCCTGTAGATAAGACTCCATCCTTTGTGGGTCCAATCCTTCACTTTTTCTACATGAAAGAAATGCCAATAAGAATACAAGTAAATACAAAATGTTTACACAGAAACAAGTTTTGATCACGAGGTGGATGATACTTGATGAAGGCAACGATCCTTACAATTGATGGAGAATCATGCGTTGGTAATCACGGAGTAAGGGCCCGAGCTCCTTCAGGCGTATAGCTTTTGGGTCCACATTTTTCCAATGATCACGAAGTGCCGTTTTAGAGTCCTGTTCAACAAGTAAAAATTGTTCATCAATCCCCAATGCCGACATAGAAATTTTCCAGAATATTTACATTAGAAGGGTACCTTTTCACTGTTTGATTTTCCTTCAGTCAATCTTGAGGCAAGTTCAGAGAACTCTTTATCTTCCAGGACATCTACCATTTGAGGACCTGAACGAGAGAGAGTGGCAGATATCTCCAATTTCTTTCGCAGTTCCAGGATTGCATCTTCTTCCCCTTGTTTTTCCTGCTTATGATCTATTTTCAATAAATCTCGAGCAACAAAAATCAAGTGTAATGAATAGAAAGGGAATTCACACCCCCCAACCCAAATATCCAAAGTTTGAATTGCAACTATGATATAATCGAACATACTATGGGTGGATAAACAGCACTATGTATATTGAAAATATCCAAAGGTTCACTGGAATACCTCCTGATTTGATAGATCATTATTCTTCCTCTCTGTTAAACCCTTACTGATAGGAACATTTGGAGAAGGAGATTCAGCGGGCCTTTTTGCAATTGGATCACCTAAAGGAAACAGTATGACCGAATTAAAAGTACATTTTGAACCATATCTAGAAATTAACTATAACAGCATCTAATAATCTCTTGGGAGGGAAAAAGAGCTTCCTAGTTCATTGGGAATAGTTCTACAAGAAATTAACAAGAATTAACCATTTCATTACCTTCTGCTACCAACCACCACAAATCACCAAATGTTGTTTTCCCATCAAAACCGCCAAATAAGAGATGTCGGGATCCAATTGCTGCCATAGAATGATATGCACGAGCTGGTGGGGGCTCATTGTGGATAGGCAATCTCTTCCACTGTGCAGACACTTCAAGAACAGGGGAAAAACACTACGTAGGCAATCACCAAGGAGCAGCATAAACCTTATATTTCACAGATCAATATTTATGTTGGATATCATTGCATTACCATGATTTTACAGATCAAGATTTTACATTACCATCTTACACAGGATATACATGTCCTTGAGAATTCAAGATATCATGGGAGTGCAACGAAGACAATCCAGACATCTAGAGCTTATCCAACAGGAAACCGCAAGAAGCACTTACCTCTATCGAGGATAATACAATCATTATAAAAAATATCGTAGCGGCTCAGCCAGCCACCAGTTCCATGCCCACCGAATAACAAGAGCTGCAAAGAGAATTAGCTCTTCTTAAAAAGTGATTATCAGACCCAAAGGTTTTGGATGAACATGTAGCATTGCAAATTTCAATTAAAGGAAATTAAGGGAAAAATGATAGAAAGCTAAAACTAGACCCTTTTCTAGCATTAAAGTGAAGAAAAAAAACAAGAGAGGGAAACAGTCCTTCAAAAACATCATTACTACAAAGTTCACACTCAGTCTCAATTTCATAAGCCAAGGATCCGGAGATATACGTAAAGCCCTCCAGATGTAATAGTGTGGCCACAGCGGGCTGAAGGAGCTTGGCCAGGAAGCTTTAGTTGTGTCCAACCAGGTGTTTCGTTCTCTTCCTTCCACAACAAATTCAAACAAGAAACTAAGCTGAGGGAAAAAGATCAAAACTGGAATTACATGAACTTGTAGAATTATATAAGAGAGATCTGTCAGCAAACCTCCATCAATCAGGCCTTTAAGAGCCCACAAATCACCCATGATTGGTCCACCACCTCCTGTCAAAGCAAAACAACTCATGTTGCTAAAGAAAGATATATACTCATATGCTCATCGACCAAAAATATGGGTATGTACTCAAATGGATTGGGAAAATAGGATTCTATACCATTAATCTCAGAAACCTTAGCTATATCTCCAAATGTCCTTTTCTAACCATTATTACTAAGTTCAATTAATCACTACGTTGAATTTAAAATAATAATCTTGGAATATTATGATATAATCATAACTAATTCAGATTATATCAAATATTATAACTAACTAAAATAGTATCATGAAAACCTAACATAATATTTCAACACACTCCAAAGAAATCCAGCATTTTACCCTTCATATATGAAGCTTGCCAGCTCTTATTGACTTCACTCAGGAAGTTTGATGAACTCCAGGTTAAATTAAAACACATTTATAGAAAATTAAACGTAAAAAGACCATGAGCATGATGACAATTGGATCTTGTGACAAATAGCAGTTCATACAACCCATTTCCAAGTACCACCATGATTTGAAAAAAATTGGAAGAGTATCATGCAGGATGTGGGGCGAGCAAGTATGCATCTACCAGTAACAAAAATATGCATTTTCCTGTTACCTCGGCCCCCATATACTAGTAAACGTTTCTCAACCATAGTAGCCGTATGGCCACATCTAGGAGGAGGTAATGATCCAGTCACTGACAGCTCCATCCACTCCAGAGAGACTGTTCAAAGAAACACAACTGCATTATTACAGTTTAGCTTCATAAAATGAAATCCAAGCTAAATTTGTAGATTCTATGTGTAGCACTGTGACCAAGAAAATTACTTGTATCCAAGACATATACATCTGATAGCCATTTTTTGCCATCCCATCCCCCATACCTGCACAAATGTTCAATATCCCTCATTAAGATTGCAGAATTATCTACACCAAAACATATCATAGTTAAACTCACATAACAATTTTCTGGTTTCCAATCACTGCAGCAGCAGCAAAATCCCTTGTTGAAGGCAAATCACCAAAGCTCGTCAGCTCTGTCCATTGCCATATGTCTGAAATAGGTAGAAAGTCATCTGATGTTCTATAACAGCAAATGATACTTGATAAGAAAATATATTGACAATATGCCCATATATTTAATAACTTACCAGTATCAAGAACCCAGAAATCCCCCAATCTGAAGTTCATGTCAGAATGAGAATCAGATACACGAAATAGTAGCATAAAGATATTCCATAGCAATAGTTAGAGGATAGCTAGATACCTCTCACCACCACAGCGTCCGCCAAAGATGAACATATGACAATCTATTGAAACAGCAATATGGAATGCTCGAGGACTAGGACCAATTTTCCCATCAGCCCCACTTCCGGTGCACTCGGGTTGAAACCATATTTTGTTTTCTTCAGAATGGAAAATTGTATACATTATTGCCTCTACCTTGAGAATTCACTTTTCTATCATTCAATGCCCCTCTTTAGGACAAGAAACAATGTCTGAATACAATAAAGTTAAAAAATGAAGACATATTGTTCTATCTATTTCTCTGGTCAAATTATAAGACTGCAAAGTTTTGAAATGAAGATGAATTTCTCTAGTCCTTGATTGGGAAACCACTATCTATATCATTATGTGGAAACAATGTCTACTGTACAAATCAATCTCAAGGAAACATATCTCACTTAATTCCTAAATGCCTGTATTTAATTCAAAATATCCAGATTTTATAGAGTAGGAGGAGAAGTGGATGCAGAATCTAATGCAACCCTGGCAATTAATATACAAGTCGGAACGCAGTAATTGGAAATCACGAGAGATGATGTTTATTTAAACAAGGAAAGAGTAAAACGAAAAGCAAAGAAAATAGAACCGAAGACAGTTCCAGATCTAACCCAATCCTGTAGGTGCCCAAGAAAGTACTGTTATTTACAAAACAGTAGATAGATAAATGCAGGTAACGCATTATTTATAAAAATAAAATAAACAAAAAATGAAGTCAGAGATTGCTGACAAATATGAGAAAATTCTGAACAATCATATAAGGACTAGCGACTAGGAAATAGCTTAATAATTCAAAGATTGATCCAGCTATAAAAATCATCAACGGAACAAAATTAAGGGCCAAGATGTGGAAAGCCTACCAATATCATACACGAAAATGTCATTGAGGAATCGCTTGTCGATGATACCACCGAACACGATCACCTTGGACTTTCCGATGTTGACGGAAGTATGACCGCTGCAAAACAGCATATTAGCATAGATCTACAGAACAATGATCAGCAACTGTACGGGATAGGAGAAGCAGCGCTGAGAGAGAGCGCGCGCGAGAGAGAGGAGTACCTGCGAGGAGGAGGAAGGGAGCCGCTGAAGTCGGAGGAGGAAGCTCGAATCCAGTAGTACATCCTCTTTCTATCTCTCTCTCTCTCATACAAAAGCTGCCATGTGATCGAATGCCTGATTTCTCCGAATCGGTGTCTACCAGAATGATCCGAAGGATGCCACGGCCGCCGGCGACAAAGAAGTTACCGGAGGAGCCCTGAGCTGAGGAAATTTAGGGGAAGCCCGAAAACCGAATTGCTCAACCGAACCGAAACTAATCCGAAAGGTTTTCTTGCATAGGCTTAGTTTCCTCGTGAGAATTATAAATGGCTAATCATTTGACTTGATAACTTCGGTAAATAAGTGACAGTATTTAGATATTCGGAAAGGGTTTGGATAGAATAATTAATGTCTTATTTGGTAAAAAAAACATTTAATGGTTTAGAGAATTCATGAATATCTTTTATTTAAAATAATATTAACATTCTCTTCATCTTTTTCATTATTATCTTGGATAGATATTAATATTATTACTTTATATATATATTTAAATTACAAGTTAAAATTATTTTCTATGATAAAAATTATATATAATATATAATTTCATATAATTTTATATTTTGTTATTATTATATTATATATAATTAACATTAATTTAAGTTTAATTATAATAACTTATTTTATATTATAAATTAATAAAATATATAATATGAATATCACATTTCCCCTTGTGATTAAATAATTAAGAGTTTTAATAAAAGCTTGCATTTCCGCAAAACTTATTTAGAGTTAGCTTAGGAAGCTTATTTTTAAAAAATAAGCTTATAAGTTAGTATTTTTAACAGATTTAAAAATTTGTCAAAAAATAAATTATTTTTATCACATATTATCGATCTTATTTAATATTTTTTATTTGTTATCATTTCTCTTTATTTTTTGATATTTTTATTTAATAATTTATTCTTATTTTTATATAATTACATTCATTTTAAATTATAAATTTAAATTAATTATTTAATTTTATAATTAACAAAATAATTAATATATTTATAATAAAAATATATAAAAACAAATTAAATTAGGGTAAGTTTACCTATAAATTAAATATTGATAATATAGGTTATATTAGAATATTCATAAATTTTAGTTTGTTAAATCAATTTTTATCTATTTTATAACCTAATTCTTATAATTTTTAAATACACTTATTTCTAATATTTCTTATAAGTTCATAGCCTAGTAATTAATTGAACTAAAATTTTAATTTTTATAATTTATATTTTGTATAGAGATAATATTTAGCTATCATATTTAAAGAAAAGTAAAAAATGTTAAAAACACAATTTATAGATATAATATTATAAATTATAGTGTTATTAGATTAGTATCTTATTCTATATATATACAATTCAGTTATAAATAATAAATAATTATAAAAAATAAATAAATTATGTACAACTATTATATTAATTAATATAAATTAGTACAACATTAAGTGATATTTTGATTATTACTCCTAAAGTTCAAGTATTTTAAATTTATCATGTAAAATGAGACGGGTAGAATTGAAAATTTTAGTGAGCAAATCTGCTAATTGAGTATTAGTGCCGATAAAACAAATAATAAGTAAACCTTTACAAACTTGTTTACAAATAAAATGGAAATCAATATCAATATTTTTTGTTTGAGAGTGGAAAAAAAGGTTAGTAGTGAGATAAATAACCAAAATATTATTGCAGCGCAAAACTAAACAATTAGTGCAAAAGATGTCGAGTTCTTTAAAAATAGACTAAATACATATTAGCTTAACGGTTACATTGGCAAAATTTTTGTACTCGACCTCAATGCTATATCAAGTGACTGTCCGTTATTTTTTAGAGCTATAAGAGATAATATTGCGATCAAGAAAAATTGTAAAACCACTAACAGAGCGTTGATCATCCAGATTTTCGACCTAGTTAGCGTTAGAAAAACAATAAATATGAGAAGGAGGATGTTGTCAGACAGTAAGACCATGATGAAATGTCACTTGAAGATAACGGAGAATGCGCTTCACAGCAGTTCAATAAGTGATAGTGGGATGATGTATAAATTAACAAACCTGATAAATCACATATGTGATGTTAGGTCGAGTGAGAGTGAGATATTGTAGAGAGCCGACAAGTTGACGATATTTAGTAGAATAAGGAAGAGAAGTCCATCATATTGTGAAAGTCGGAGACCAGAGGCAACTGGTGTGGCAATGAACTTACAAGTACTCATGGCGGCTTGGGAGAAAAAAATCACAAATATACTTCTAGTGGGTGAGATATAGACCATGAGAGTGAGTGGTAAATTCAATGCCCAAAAAAATGATTAAGTGGACCAAGATCCTTAATAGAGAATTCTCTACGAATGGCATGAAGGATGTTCCCAATGGAGGTAGTAGAAGCACTAGTGAGAATAATATCATCAACATAGATAAGTAGAAAAATGACAAACTTGATTGTGTGGTAGATAAACAGAGAGCTATCGGCAGTAGAGCTACAAAAACCAAGGTTATAAGTGACAAACACGAGTAGGAAAGCAAAGATCAACAAATCTAGTGGGTTGATTTTCTCATTGAGATAAACATGAAGAAAATCATTATCCACATCAAGTTGACCAATGGGCCAATTAAAAGATAAATCAAGAA
Source organism: Trapa incisa (assembly GCA_030064435.1). Classification (NCBI taxonomy): domain Eukaryota; kingdom Viridiplantae; phylum Streptophyta; class Magnoliopsida; order Myrtales; family Lythraceae; genus Trapa; species Trapa incisa. Next base: position 1,664,960 of record CM057770.1, on the reverse strand, counting down.
AAAGAATTATCCGGATAGTGACAAGTTTAATAAAAGGGTTGAAGGTATCATCATAATCGATACTAGGCCATTATTAGTAGCCCTTGGCGACAATACAAGCTTTATATCAAGCCACTAAGCCGTTAGAATGATTATTGATTTTGTAAATCCATTTACACCCCACAATAGGCCAACCAGGTGGAGCGGGCATGAGATCACAAGTCTGATTATGAAAATATGTATAGCCTTAACCCAAAAGGAGTGACGAAAATCTTGGGAATAAGTATGAGGTTTCATAAATACAATGAACACTGTAAGATCAATAGTGAAGCGTCAGGGGAGGGGGGCATACTACCATCTTGAGTGCGAATCACCATACGTGAAAGGTGGAGAAGGAAGAGGATCCAATGTAGAAGAGGAAAAGGGTGCAGCATGATCATCATCAATAGAATTAATAGGTGAGTCAACTTGTGTTTTGTACAGGAGGTTGAGGCAACATACCCGAGTTCGGAGGGGGGATAGGTCAGGCGTGGGGAGGTGCACCGCTAGAGAAGGGGAAGACATATATGTGGAACCAGAGGAAGCAAATGGAAAAACAAATTTATCAAAGTGGACTGTGTGACAGATAAATATGCGTCATGTGTGAGTATCAAGACGACAATATCTGAAATAATTGGAGGGATACCCAAGAAACACATAAGGAGTGTAACAAGGTTGAAGTTTATGAGAAAGATAAGGGCAGAGATGAGGAAAGCAACAATAAAAAAATGCGAAGTTGTGTATAATCAGAAGTAGAATGGTGAAGTACCTCATAAGGGGATCAGAAGTGAAGAGATATTGTGGGAATACGATTGATAAGGAAGACAACGGTCTCAAAGATGAACGACCAATATTTGGTGGAAACATGAGAGTGAATAAGAAGAATAAGACCTATATCAATAATGTAATGATACTTGCGTTCAATAGACCTATTTTGTTGAGGTGTGTATAAATAAGAGATCTGATGGAGAATGTATGCGGATTCTAACTCATATTGGAAAGTAGTATAGAGAAATTATTTAGCACCGTCAGATTGAAGAGATTTAATCCGTTGACCAAATAAATTTTCAACTTATAAACGGAAGGCACAAAAAATAGATAGTACATCAGATCATTGTTTCATAACAAAATACAATGAAAATATTGAGGGATGGTTCCCAAATGTCTGTGTGGATTAATTTGAGAGCATGGGTACTCTTATGGTGAGTAACTGAAAATGGTTGTTGAGTAATTTTACCACAAGAACATGAGTGGTAAGAGAGAAATAATACTCATTGATAAATGTTGGGAAAGAAAATGATACATAATTTGAAAAAAATAACCCAAACGTTGATGTAACCGAGTAACAGACTCGATGTGACTAATACAAGCAATAAAAAAATATTATGACGAGTGCGTAAATAGTAGAGACCATCCCTGCAACTCCTGCGAAACAGCTCCTGATGACAAAAGAGATTTTTTATAAGAAAATTAGTGGAATAGAATTTAAAATAGCATGTATTGTCTTGAGTGAAACGAGATATAGATAATAAGTTGAGATAAATTTTAGGAACATAATAAATAGTAGTAAGTTAGAAACGTCAGATATGTGATGTTAAATAGGCAGATCTAGAAACGATAATAGATACTATTGTTTCATCTTCAATCGTGAGGTGCTTAGTGTGTCACGTTGTAAACCCCGCACATTTGAGTTAGGGAAAACCGGGAAAAGAACCGGTCAAACCGAATAAGAAAACCAAATCGGTTTACATTTGGAAATAAGCAATATGAAAATTTACAACTTTCGGTTGATCCAAAAGATTTATTAAACATTGGAAAAGAAAATTAAGACTAACTAGAAAATAAAAATCAAATTGGTTCAGGTGAACTAGATTTAATAAGAACTTCAAAGTTAATTATTATACGAACTTATCATAAATAGACATCAATTAATATATATTTAATTATTAAAATTAATACCAATAATTTAATACCTAAATTAAATTATTGGAATTAATACCAATAATTTATGGCAATATTAATACTAGTAATAAATCTCAACCATTTAAAGCACGGGTTGAATATATAAAGAGGTCATCCTCATTTCATTCTCCTCACACCTTAACACTTATCTCTCTCTGTCTACTGCTCCATTTCCCGGTAAAGCTTGAACCAGAGCTTCGACTTGAACAAAGGTTGGGCTCTTTAGAACCGGGGAGAAGACAACTATTTGATAGCAAACTCCAGTCAATCCGAGAATTGTTGGAGAAGCGCCGACATGATGGAATAGTGAAGCAACTCCGGCGGACCGAAGCTGCCCTATTTCGGCCAAGCTGAAATCGGCAATTTCAAGCCCTACTCAAGCCAAACCAAGCCCTCCCAACACTTTCTCAACCTTTCATTAGCCGAATGTACGACTTATCATAAATAGCCATCAATTAATATATATTTAATTATTGAAATTAATACCTAAATTAAATTATTGGAATTAATACAAATAATTTAATACTGAAATTAAATTATTGGAATTAATACCAATAATTTATGGCAATATTAATACTAGTAATAAATCCCGACCATTTAATACACGAGTTTTACGACTATATAAAGAGGTCATCCCCATTTCGTCCTCCTCACACCTAAACACTTCTCTCTCTCTCTACTGCTCCATTTCCCGGTAAAGCTCGAAACAGAGCTTCGACTTGAACAAAGGTCGGGCTCTTTAGAACCGGGGAGAAGACAATTATCTGATAGCAAACTCCAGTCAATCCGAGAATCGTTGGAGAAGCGCCGATTTCATCAATTTTGACCGATCAAACACTTCTAATTATTGAAATTGGTGTTGAAATTGGTGTTGAAATTGAGTTCTTGTATGTTCATACGATTCTAAGAAACTTTGAATCGTAGATTTTAACGTTGGAATGAGCTCAAACGAAGCTTTGCCGGAAAACAGACTGTAGAGAGAGAAAGCTTTGATTACTCACCGGTGAAGGCACGACAGTCCGAGCTTTCGATCTGGGCAGATAGGTCTCATCCTAAGGTTCATCCTAAAATCAAGTATTGTATTAATTGATGCGGAATTGGATTAGAATTTCATCATTGAAATTCGATCGACTCTCTCTCTAGCACCGATCGAAAATTATAAAGGGGAGCCGAATTGGCTTACCTTTCAGTCCTAATTCGGCCATGGAAAAGCTGAGGAAGTGTCGGGAGGGGTTGGTTTGGCCTAAGGAGGGCTTGAAATGGCCGATTTCAGCTTGGCCGAAATAGGGCAGCTTTAGTCCGTCGGAGTTGCTTCACTATTCCATCATGTCGGCGCTTCTCCAACGATTCTCGGATTGACTGGAGTTTGCTATCAGATAATTGTCTTCTCCCTGGTTCTAAAGAGCCCGACCTTTGTTCAAGTCGAAGCTCTGTTTCGAGCTTTACCGGGGAAATGGAGCAGTAGAGAGAGAGAGAAGTGTTTAGGTGTGAAGAGAATGAAATGGGGATAACCTCTTTATATAGTCGTAAAACTCGTGTATTAAATGGTCGGGATTTATTACTAGTATTAATATTGCCATAAATTATTGGTATTAATTTCAATAATTTAATTTAGGTATTAATTTTAATAATTAAATATATATTAATTGATGGCTATTTATGATAAGTCGTACGTTCGTATAAAAATTTTTGAAGTTCTTATTGAATCTAGTTCACCTGAACCAATTTGGTTTTTGTTTTCTAGTTTGTCTTAATTTTCTTTTCCAATGTTTAATAAATCCTTTGGATCAACCGAATGTTGTAAATTTTCATATTGCTTATTCCCAAATGTAAACCGGTTTGGTTTTCTTATTTGGTTTGACCGGTTCTTTTCCCGGTTTTCCTTAACTCAAATGTGCAGGGTTTACAGAGGGTCAATTGGGCATGAAAATAATGTTGGAGGACCAATTGAGGAATTTTGAAATTTTTGGGGCAAAACTTACCATTTTTGTAAAGGTAGGGCAAAATGGTAATTTTGAAAAAATTGGGGGACCAAATTGGAAATTTGGGAAATTAAACCACTTCTTGGTGAAATTGAATAAATTGAGGTACCAAGATAAATTTTAAAAGTTACGGGACTCAATTTGAGGAAAAATCGACATTAGGGACTTAAAGTTAAAGAGAAATAACTTTAGGGACCTAATTTCAAATAACTAAAAGTTTGGGTTTTCTCATTCATTGGAAATGAATGAAGGCTGTTATGCCGAGTAATAATGAACAAGAATCTTCATATCGTGTAGGAACACAAAATATTGGGAACGCCAACATGGACGAGCTCACGTGAATACAAAGAATTGATCTATTGGAATGCATTGCGTTAACGGGTGAGTGGGTTTACTAACGTTATACCCGGTTGGGATGATGAGTATAACTTAAAGTTAAAAACCACTTACCGGTTGTGAGTGTGAATTTTATATCATACCCGGTTGGGGATGATAAGTACCTCGGTATGAAAACCCACTATTTATTGGTATTTTAAACATTACAACTTAAAGGAAGTGATGTGAAAATTATAAGGAAAAACTACTTACCAGTTGTAAGTAGATCATACCCGGTTAGTATGATGAGATTTTCTCGAATGAAGTTGAAAACTCGTTCATCGGTTATGAACGGAGGTGTCCTTATACCCGGGCGGTATAATGGATAGAGTGAACATACGTTTTGTCATAAGTGCTCTCCCCTGACTATGTGCCAATGCTTAAACAATTTGGGAGACCTTATCGATGAGAGCTTGAATAGCTCTGATAGGCCAAAGGGCCTCGATTTTGGAACTTGAGGGCTAAATGCCCAATTTTGAAAATCTCGTACAATGGGCCCAAGGCTAGTTGGCACGAGCAGGAGCTTATAAACGAACATGATATATGTGCCATAAAACTTAATAAGTGAATGGTTTGGCCATGGTACCAAGATAGGACCGACATGCTCAGTCAACTAGCGGCAGTGCGACATGATAGGTCGATGGACCAGTCAAGACAAACAACTGCGGGTTGAGTTGAGAGTCGGGGTCGTTGGACTAGTGGCACCACAGATTACATGGCAATATGAGAAAACATTGTTTGTGCATGCACTGTGAGTACGGGATCATCAAGACGCCCATGAGGGGTAGTGATGTTGGACGACCCAGTGAATATAAGGGCAAATCGTCATTCCAGGTGTTTGTGCGAAATTTGAAGTAGCACCAAGTGTATGAGACCTAGGTGGGGACAAGATGAGGTCTCTGTTCTCATATGGATACGAAGAAGTGATTTCGAGATTGACGGTCAGATGTCGCGAACATCCACTCATTCTCAAGATAGAAGTGGTCGTGCTTCTATTCGGGTGGCAGGAAAAGTCGCTCTGAAGCCACTAGCGGGTTCAGTAGTGATACTGACTTGCGAATGTGTGTAACCTTCATGATGAAGGATGTGTGTTGGTGATGACACACTGGTAACTATGAAATAATGGAAAAACCCAAGAGAAATTTTAAATGAAGGGATTTTTGAAAAGAAAGGAGTTTGGCACACTCCATATTAATGTTTTTCTTAAATGTTAAAAGTGGACCTTTGAAAACCCATTCACTAAGTAGTTGTACTCACCTCCTTCCTTATATCTCTTTCAGGAAATCCCGGAAAGCCTACCCTAAAAAACCATTAACTAAGATGTCTGTAGGATAGGTATGTAAAGTTTAAAATTTCATGCAGTTTTGATTATGCTATTTCGGGAAATGGTACAGGTTTAAAGGATGTCTTACTCTTTACGGTTTATAATAAGGGGAAACCCTTTAATAAACCGAGAGAGTGGCGGGTTGATCACGAGGATCCGACCAAACCGGATCGGGGCGTGACACAGGGTTTACACACAATCAACAATTTTTTACATAATGCCATATAAGCCGCTTCAGTCCGCCAGAGTTGCTTCACTATTCCATCATGTCGGTGCTTCTCCAACAATTTTCGAATTGACTGGAGTTTGCTATCAGATAGCTGTCTTCTCCCCAGTTCTAAAGAGCCCGACCTTTGTTCAAGTCGAAGCTCTAGTTCGAGCTTTACCGAGAAATGGAGCAGTAGAGAGAGAGAAGTGTTTAGGTGTGAGGAGAATGAAATGGGTATGACCTCTTTATATAGTCGTAAAACCCGTGTATTAAATGGGCGAGATTTATTACTAGTATTAATATTGCCATAAATTATTGGTATTAATTCCAATAATTTAATTTTGGTATTAATTCCAATAATTTAATTTTGGTATTAATTCTAATAATTTAATTCCAATAATGAAATGGGTATGACCTCTAAGGCAAGCACGCTTGACTTTGAAGTTCTTATGAAATCTAGTTCACCTAAACCAATTTGATTTTTTTGTTTTCTAGTTTGTCTTAAGTTCCTTTTCTAATGTTTAATAAATCCTTTGTATCAACCAAAAGTTGTAAATTTTCATATTAATTATTCTCAAATGTAAACTGGTTTGGTTTTCTTATTCGATTTTACTGGTTCTTTTCCCGGTTTTCCTTAACTCAAATGTGCGGGGTTTACATAGTGAGTGTCCAATTATCATGAATAGACAAGTGTGACAGATTATTAGTAATATGACTAGCAACACCTGAATAGATATACCAGTATAGATGATGCGGACTCGGTTGATGTTCATAAGAAGAGTAAGTTTGAGCAGTAGAGAATGTGAGCTTTAATTAAAATGATAGACAATGATGTGTCGAGTGGCTAGTGAGCCCACATAGTTGGCACATCATACTATAGGAAGAGGTGGGTTTGGGTGAGTTCTGTCAAATAGGAGAAGTAGGCCGAATTGCAGAATGCATAAGAGAATGGGCATCTGTGTGATGTTTGATGTCCAGATCTGTGCGATTTAAATCGCTCCAAAGAAAAATGCCCACGATTTTCAAGAGGCTTTTTCCAGCCTTTATCAGTTCCTCGATTGTGCCCTACTCTGCAATTAGGGTTTTTGAGATCATTTTATCGAGATATTAGGTGATTAATGAAGTAAGGGCGGGGTGGAGTCGGAATGAGGCCCCATGGCCCGTGACTGGAGAAGGCAACGACTGAAGAAGCTGCTGAGAAGAACCTTTGAGTAGGCCAGAGAGCAGCGCGTCGCTGAAGCCAAAATCAAAACCATATTTTTTAACATGTTGGGCATCCTGGGCAAGGAGAAGGGCATTAAGCGAATCAATAGTTATTATTTTGAGGACAAGTGACATTGCAAGGGTAAGGGTTCCCATTCCATATCTAAATCATCAAATAATTTATTCTTTATTTCATGATCTAGTTTCGAACTGTCGATTTGAGCAAAATAGGCAGCTAAGTTGGAAATGGTTGCCAAATAAAATACATAGGTTGGTCTCCCTTTTTCAGCTCCTTTCATTGTTTATCAAGAATATCTTTTTGAGTGCGGGTTTAAGAGCGGTACAAAATTTAAAGTCGGCTACATACGCTTACAGAGATAACAACTTTGATTACTTGTAAATTCAACTCATTAGATAAAAATGTAATTATAGTTGTTAAAATAAACTTATCCGACATAGTTTATGCTTTATATTAGGGGTTGATTATTTCAATCTAACTAGCTACTTTTTTCAATATCAGTGGTTTGATTTGAGTGATACTATAATATGGATAGTAAAATAACTTATATGCTTACAGTAATTTGATAAAAAAAAAAGATAGAAACTGAAGTATAATGAATTATTATAGTATAAAAACTTATTTTTATAAAGAATTATAAAAAAATTGATACCAATTACAAAAAAAATAATTTATATTCGAGAGTTCTCACTAAGTGGTGGAAATGTGAGTGTATGTTGCAAACCTTGTATGGTAAAAGAATATATATAATAAAAATAGTATCATTTATAGATATAAGATCATAAATTATATTATATTGTTAGTTGTAGGATAAATTTAATTAAATATTTATACTAAGTAGTATTTTAATTATTAATATTATATAAATAATTTATTTATGGTAAATTAAACTTTTTATGACCGAACTATATTTGAGACTAATCAAGTTGGATCATTAATAGTTTTGAACCTATGCGAATTCTATATACAAAAACTTATGATTTCTATGATTTACATTTCTTCATCTAATTCTTAATTTATGACAATTCAATTTATCAAAATGTAAGCAGGAGACAGCCATGACATGCGGAAAAAGAAGAATGTTCGGTAAAAGGGTGTGATGTGGAGAGTAATATGAAGCTCATTTTCATGTTCTAGAAGGAAATGGTGGCCCTCACCGATAAATGCAGTGGTTCAATTTAAAGCATCATTTTGTCCAATCGAGTTCGTCCAAGTGGGTCTCCTCGGGAAAGAGAGAGGAGGAGATTCTCTGCTCATTCCCAAGTGACCCAACTCACATAGAAGGACAACGAGCAGTGAAGGTAGTAAAAGTCTTCTCTGTCAGCCAAAAGCCAATAAATCGGCTGTGCTTATCTGCTCCCCCTCCTTTTTGATCTCTAAACCTCAAGTGGTCGCCTTCTCTATTTCTTCTCCCCATCTTCCGACAGGTCTTGCCTTGGTGGGTCTCTCGCTCGTTGGTGTGCGAGACTATTGTTTTGATTAAAGGGCTGATCTCGAGGAGTTTCAGTGTTTCGGGAGCTGGATCGAGCTGAAACCTTTGCGGTGATAGGTTTTGATCTACTTTCTGAAGATGCAGAACTGTAATCAAGATCAGCGGTAATGGGCTCACCTAGTTCTGTTCAAACATGATCGATGCTGTTTACTAATGCCTATGATCGTGAGTTCTGTAATTAGCTTGATAATGTTCATAGCTCGCGGGTATTTCTCGAGCAAAGTCTTCTTGTTGCCCTAGACTATTTTACCTCTTTAGGGCATCTTTTGCTATGGATAAAAGGCAGCTGGGTATTGCTAAAAAGTCCCCCTTTTCATCGCAGGGTATATTTAGTGATAATTGAGTTAGGGGAGCTTCAATAGTTACTCTCTGGGGTCAGTTGACTTTCTGTAATTTGATACCTAAATCTGATGGTTGATGGATTTCTTCCCAAAAATGATTGATCTGAGAACTTGTTTCTAGAATCAAGATTAGGGGTATCTGGAAGTTTTATGCGCTTGTATGTTTTTGACCTAATATTATCATTGTCTTTCCCCTTTCGGTTCTCTTTACCTAGTTATTTGCCCTGTGTTTGATAATTGCTACAGATCATGCCTCTTGACTACTTATTTCCCTGGCTCCAAACACCGAATTCTTTGATTGATATTAATAATCATGAGAATCTTATTTTACAATGCCACTCTATAGCACTTTGAGTGATTATATTCACGCTTTAGGGTTTTTAAATTACTTTATTTTCATTTACTTAGAAGATAGAAAAACAGAGCCTGTAAGCTGCTTTGAGCTAGCAATTTTCCCATCTTGTTATATTTTCTATGAGATTTCCATCATAGTATGTGTTTCAACATTGCAAATTTCCTATGTTTCTACCTGTTCTTTCAACTATTAAATTGCTACTTTAATGCTTGAGTTTCTTGTTAGCCTTTCTTCTGGTTGATATCTACATGCTTGGGGAATGGAGGTACTTGAGAAATGATGCTCATTTCATTCTTTCTTCGAATTTAACCAGAAGCTCGGGCATTGAAGATACATCAATGACAATAGAATTCCTCCGGGCAAGGTTATTGTCAGAGAGATCTGTATCAAAATCAGCGAGGCAAAGAGCTGATGAATTGGCGGAAAGAGTGAGTTGTAAAACTGCCAATTGTGCTACAACGTGAAATATAATTATAAATAAATGAAACTTCCTGTGTTTGTGCAATTTCTAAAATACCACCTGGCATGATTCACTTTTAGTTACTATCTGAAGTTTGCTTAGAGGATCTCCTCATCCATTGCTATTTTTTCCTGAAAAATCATCAATAATTTTAATTTGGATTAGTTGGTTTTGCAGAAAGAAGGGTTGATCATGAATCATATATGAAAGAAAAGGCAATCGTTAACAGTCAGGTTCAAATTTCCTTTCTATAATTCGTACTTGATGTCTTTCTTTTCTTATCTGAACTAGGTAGCAGAGCTGGAAGAACAGTTAAGGATTGTGTCTCTCCAGAGAAAGAAGGCTGAGAAAGCAGCTGTAGATGTTCTAGCAATACTGGAGACTCATGGGGTCAACGAAATTTCTGACTCATACTATTCGAGCTCTGATCAAGAACCGACTCCGTGTGTACAGAAACTGAGGGGCAGTGACCCAAAAAATTCCAAGGGCTCTGCTAATTCAGTAGGGAGGGATAGTGAACTGGAGAAATTTTCTAGCCCTGAGCTTGAACCTTCAACAACAACAGGTAGACGCATACCCTGGAAGGGCAGAAGGGATCATCCTTCACATTCTGTCGAGAAGTTCAAGGATTCTCCAATCAGAAGAAGGAGCAGTTTTGCATGTGTTGGCTTGTCTTCAAAACAGCAGTTGGGTAAATCATGCCGTCAGATAAAGCAAAGGTCATGTCTATCAATATTCTAAGTCCCCTTTTAGTCCATACCATTTTGAGTCTTGCCAGAGAATTAGGGAGTCTCTCCTGTGTGAATCTAATTTGACATGTATTGTCATGCATTGAATTGGATTAACTTTAGGTCAATTGCCTGGCTTGACTTGAGCTCAAAAAGTAAAATAAGTCAAAATATTGGTGTATCTGATAGACTGATACACTGAAAAAACAATTTGATCGATTTATGCTCATATGTATCTTAAATAAATTGAGTCGATAATCATAGCTCACGAAGAAGTCATTGGATTGCAATTTAGTCTATGGAGGCTTTTTCTAACATTTATCTCATTCTTCATATTACCAGATCAGAAGCCAGCACTGACCTTGAAGACAACTCATCTCTTAGGATTCATTCTCAGAATAATGTAGATGAGTCTGATACAAAGATGGAGATCTCGAAAGTTGACTCAGAACCTCAAAAAGGAAAGACAACCCCCGATGCTGCAGTCTCCAGACAGTTGAGAGATGAGTTTGGAGCAGATGGAGACATGAAAAGGGCGCTAGAGAATCAAGCCCAACTAATAGGCCAATACAAGGACATGGAAAAGGAACAAAGAGAGTGGGAGGAGAAGTATCGAGAGAATAACAGCAGTACAGTGGTATGCTCTTATAATTTCTACCTATTATATGTGTATTTTTATACTATAATTTTTCATTGACATGAAAAGTCAGTAAAGACGGGGTGATATGTGAATGTATCTAAGCACCAACTAATGCATACAGCTCGTTGGTACAATGGGAGAAGTGGAAATTCAGTTTGATGACTTTATTTGTCTCTACTACAATATTATTTTCTCCCCTTTTGCTGTGTCTGAAGATTCTGTCATGAAATTTCAGGAGTCCTGTGATCCTGGAAATAACTCGGATATCACGGAAGAGAGGGAGGAGATCAATTCTGAGTCTCCATCTTCTCATCAGAGAGTTACTCCACCCCAAGATCCCAAGTCAGAATTGGAGCTCCTTTCAACATGTAATGACTCCTCTGAGACCCATGTCTCTGAAACTCTGCCAGGAGAGGAAAAGGCCCATACTCAAGTTCATGAGTTTCTCACATCTTCACCTCTTCACAATCCCGTGGGGGCCATATCAACATCTCTTGCATCAGATGGTCCCAGAAAACATCAGAATCTTGAGAAGAGCTATCCTTTGGAATCTGAAATTTCTGGGAAGCAAGTTGAGTCTCATGCCCTGGTACCGCATCAAACTTCTGAACAAGTGGGTAGCATGCTTGACAGGCTTCAACAAGCTAAATTGCTGCTACGGAAGGAGATAACCCGGGTTCCACCCAATGGTATTGGATTTGCAGTTAAAGCCATTGAACCCTCTTTTCATCAATCTGGCACCTCCAGTAAAGTAGACATCCCTGGTGGATTCTCGGGACTTTTCCGTCTCCCCACAGATCTCTCATTACAAGCTTCCGACAATAACTTCCAATTTTTGGGTTCTAGTTCAGCCTTGGCTCCAAGATTAAGTTCGACAGGCTACTCCCATGAGAATGGAGCTCTGTTAACTGCGGAAGACCGATTCACCAGTGGTCTCAACACACGCACAATGCCTGCTGGCTCACCTGCAGATGATAGATTTTTTGCAAATCAGTTCTTCAATTCAGCATCAAGAGCTGTTCCTGAAATTCCGAAATTTGATCCTTTGCTACCCACTATGTTCACCTCCTATCTGCAGCACCCTTCCAATCCTGACCTGTTACAGATGAGGCTGCCTTCAAATGGAGGATATTTCCCAAGGCTGAATTCAAACACAGCATCTGCAGTCCCACCTTCAGATAATTTCATGTTCAATGGCAATACCAGCCAAAGAAAAATGATGTATAGATAGCTTTTATAGTCCATGTTTGAGCCATGGAAACAAATATATCCTTGCCTAGATTAAGACATGTTTGGATATGTATATCAAATACTAGTTCGAGTATTTTACGGTTCTAAAGAGATTAAACCTTTGTAGTATCTATCTTACCAACTTCTTCCACTGATAAGATGCAGTTGTCTTCTGTAACATAGGTATTTTTATGATAATATTTACTTTTCCAACCATTTAAATTGTCTACAAAACACTGCAATCTCAAATTAGAGTTAATAAAATTCATAATAATAACTTTGCCAATAATTTAATTTTACACCATAATATAATATTATAATAGACCAAATATTTCCATAGGATATGTGTATCATTGACTGTCCATCATCTTCCAAAGGTTGATCTCCTTTCTTCCCATGAACTTCAGTGAAAGTGATACAAAATCTACAGCCAATCAAGTTCAGCTGTCCCTTCATGAAGCATTTATCAGTGGCTCAACTTTTATGGTGCACTAGTCTAGTAGTCATTTTCATTATGTGCCAATTAATAAGATGGGGACTATCCACTTTCCATGGAAGAGGTTCCTTTTTGACACTGCACGGCAAAATAACAAATCCTCTGCAGATAAGTACTGGAAGAAAGGCACCATCTTTTTCTTCTTGCTAGCTACTCTAGCCACTTGACTTGCAATGAGATATTTCTCTATATGGCACTTACAATTCGATGCTGCAGGCTAGATCTCCATCATCTCTATCCCCACTGAAAAGTTAAGCCAAAAGCCATTATCACCCAGAAGAGTAAGAAGTGGAAAGAATCGGCTATGCGGGCCCCTGCACTCAAGAATAGATGAAAGGACACGCCAAGTATCTGAAGGAAGTGCTAAAAGCAACGGAAAGCGCTGCAAAAGGGTCTAATAGAATATGCCTCACAGACACACAATATGAATTCCATTGCATTGACTTCCCTTCAAGGGAAAAAAGGAATTGATCTGCATAAGGCTGCCAAGTGCCAACAACATCACATTTCACCTTGCCCACAAATTGAAATATAATATTATTTAGTTTGGTATAAAGGGAAAAAAAAATAAAATTGATGTGGACATGACAACTTCAAAGGCTTTAATCATATGAATTTGACCAATTAATATATATATATATACTAATTATCACCCAAAAACTAATCTCTTAAATATATACTAAGATTCAAAGGAATTCCAAAACTCAAAGGGTGGGTCCATCCAGCATGCATATAACACACCCAGATGGAGCAAGCTTGAAGGTGACATCCAATTCCACCCATTACTTGCTAGTGACAGGCCACAGATGAGGTGGATAAGACTAGCAAACACTTGGCACAAGTGGGGGAAACATTAGTGCAAAAGATTAATAGGAAAGGTGAGAGCTTTCTACTGCTTTTGTTGTTAATTTGATTAGTAAATTGCTTACTTTTTTCACCCAAGTAATATAGGAGAGGTGGAATGTGCAGTGCAGTCACTAATCATTGTATTTCCTTTGTAATTTTGCATTATCTTGATTTAAAATTAATATAAATTAATTAAAAAAATTGAATCATGGTGGATCTAGAGATTAAAGAGTTGATGTGCAGTTTGGTCCTCAAAAAGTTTAAAACTAACACTTTAGTCCCTTGATTTTGTTTTATCGTTTATAGGGAAATCGGGACTGTTTTGCCAATCAAGCAAAAGTTGAAGGGCTAATTTAGTAATATTAATAAATTAATTATATTGTCATCCTCTCAGTGGCTTCTGAAGAAAATCCGCCTTCCATTATTCAAGACGAAGAACTCAATCGTCCGATTCAGATCTCTCTCTCTCCACCCCCCCCCCCCCCCACCTTCTTTATACCGCTCTGCTGCTGCGGATGCTGTCGAGAGTGTCCTGCTACTGCTGCTGCTGTGAAAGCTCCGCAGTCCTGCCATGGCTACGATCTTCAGCTCACTGATGCTTTCACTTACTACTCACACTGGGTGTCACTGCTGACTCAGCGTTATTGCCGTTTCAATCGACGTCAGCTTGCGGCTAGGCTCAGAGATTAAGCGGAAAGAGTCCGGGGAAGAATGACTCTGAGCTGTTGAGCGCCGGATTTTCTTGGAAGGAAAGGACAGTTGAGTTGGAAGTCAGTATCCGAGGACGAAAGACGAGGAGGAGGAGAGGAGAAATGATGTCGTCGGGGATAAACCTTGTGATGACGGTGATAGGGTTCGCGATGAGCACGATGTTCATTGTGTTCATATGCACACGCCTCATCTGCGGGAGGATCCAACACAATGCGTCCCGCCGCACTTTCCATCTTGCCTCCCGATCCGATCTTAGCATTGTGAGTGCCGATAGTTCCGGTGACTCTTAGTTCCTACTCAATCTAAGCCTCAATTTGTTGCAGAACTTCTGTGATTTGGCATAAAGCTCTTTTCATCATTGATTCACACTCAAAACATGACTTTTGACATTAGTGATATTATCTGAATGATTGATTTATAGCCATGAGTAAACTCTCCGTACCACTTTCCGCAATTTCTATTAAAAATTTCTGCTTCTCACTGTCTGCCATAGTGATGTTATATTTCTCAATAAATAACCTTTCCCTTTGTGTGCATATCTCTCTCTTTTTTGTTGGATCATTTTTTTCGGGCAAAATAAAAGCTTTTCATTTCCCATTGCTGGTTTCTGGTTTTCAGTTGGCCCTTCGTTTTCATCCGAGTCAGATTCAGAGGGACATTTGAGGGTCTTGCTGTTTACCCGGCTGTTAGGCTTTTTGGTCAGCTTCCATCAAATGCTAATGTTTTGACCATCCACTCATTTCCCGTTGCTGGTTTCTGATTCAGTTGGCCCTTCCTCGTTTTCATCTGAGTCAGACCCAGATGGATATTTGAGGGTCTTGTTGTTTACCCGGCTGTTAGGCAGTTTGGTCAGCTTCCATCCAATGAATGCTACCCTTTTGGTCATCCACTCATTTCCCTCTTCATTTTCTCATACATTCAGTATTTTCATTTTCTTTGTAATATACGCCCACTTTCATGTGATTTTTCTTCCAGTACTTGGATATTTACCTCTGTGAGAATAGAATCATGGAACAGTTGGAAGGTTACTGGTTACTATTCATTTCTTGCTTATCCTTTTCCTTTTAGTCGGTGGGCTCTCTCTGTAATGATAGTGTTCTATCTCACTTTTCATACCATGTCGCTGTCTTTTCTCACTTATTTTTCATCATGGAACGGAAGAATCATGAAGGGAAGAAGTGCGCCCCTTTTTATCTTTAGGCTCAAATCTCTTATTCAAGTTGATGCCTAGACAAATTCTTTATTTTTCTTAATTTCAGATGGAAAGGGGTTTACATGGCCTGGAGCCTGTAGTAGTATCCAACTTCCCAACAAAGAAATACGGTGACATGTTTTCTACTGTTGATGATACTCAGTAAGTGCCTTTTAACCTTATTACATGCAAGGGGACAGCATTCGATGTGCGAATGTTGTTTTGGTAGATGACACCTTTGGCTTTTGTTGTGAGGATTTGGATGAATCTAGCATAAAGTTTCATCTTGTTGATTTTTTATCCATACATCTTTTGTAGATGACTTCGTGTGAATTTAAATGTCGTGCAAATTTTACCACTTGAGGTCGAAAAGGCAACCACTTAAATTGTCATGTTTTCAGTGAGGCTAATACAGGACGCCACTGCATCTAACAGAAGGAAACTTGCATTTATAGCTTCTCGTGCACCCATATTTGTTGCTCGGTTAGTTTTCTTCTTACACCATAGTGAAGTTAGAGTCCTTTATAGGCCTTTCTTATCAAAAGATTGGTTAGTTGGCTTATTAAGAGTGGCCATGGGTATTCTGCCTCTTCAGCAATTTTTGGGTGACCAAGAATTCTTGGGTTCAGCCTATAGTGCTAGGACTGAAACATTTGTGGACAAGCTGTAAAATCAAAGCAATGCCTTTTAACCTGGTAAAAGTAATTTTCCCAAAGTATACAATGATGAATGCAGTTGCTTAAAACCTTCTTCCAAAGTACAAAAAATGTAAAACCAATGTTTGTGTCCATAAATTGTATCGACTGTGATTAATTACAGACAAATCTCTTCTGGAAGGAGATGCATGATGTGATCGGTAAAATTCATGCCAATTCTAATATCCTACATATGGATATCAATATGATATTTGATTTTGGCGGTATCTGTTGGTATCAAACATCGAAGCTGTTTTCACCTCCATAAGCTTACAAAATTAGGTTTGGGAGCTGGGCCCAATTATGATGCTGATATCATTCATACCACTGAGAAGATTGTGTCTATGAATTTTCTTGTATTTGTGTGGATTGTCCTTGATTATGGTCTGTTTGCTTGCTGTTGAAAAGGAGCATACCTTTTTCTAGGCAGGTATCTTATATAAAGTTAAGTCAATGAATAGCTTCACTAAGTGAATATGTATTGCATCTGTGAATATGTACAATGGTGTCATGATAAATTAATGGTTAGCAATTAAGTGAATATGTGTTGCAGCTCTGTGTATTGATACTTAATTTCAATTAATGTTCCTTGCTACAATGGAGTGATGATTCCATGACTTTAATTGAACCTCATAGGAAAGGACAGGACAACTTCAAATAGTCCATCTGCTCCTATTATAAATATTCTTTTTCTTTTCTTCCATCCACGTGTGTTTGAAATTTCATGAAGTTTGTGGGTTGACCATTGTTGATTTCTCATGTAGATGCGTAGTCTGCCTCACCGAATACCATCATGAAGATGTGTTGCGCATTCTTCCCAACTGTGGGCACTCCTTCCATGCGAACTGCATAGATATATGGCTTCATCAACACTGCACTTGTCCCGTCTGCAGGATCTCATTGCGAGAATACTCAGAAAAGAAGCGCATAATGCAACCCTTATTCAGCTCTGCTTTCCGAAGTTATCGTGGACCCGAGCAGCTCCTTGTGCACTCCCCTAACTGTGTTTATGCCGGTCAGAGCTACCATACACGAACTGTTGGCCTGCATCATGCAGGACCTGTTCAGGAAGATAGCGGTGGATCCCGAAACACTATCACAGAATCTCAAGAGATCATTTCCACCGTAGATGATGAGCAAGATTGGCTTTCAAGAAACAAAAAGGGCAAACGTCTAGAGAACCCGTCAAATGGTCAGGTATCTCAAAACTGACCAACCTAAAGTAAAGAGCTTGCCCTTCCAGATTGCTGATCAGTTTGGTGTTGCAATTCACTGCTGGCATCCTTCTCTTTGTAAATATCAAAATAGTGGTTTTCTTTACCCAATGAAGAAGAGCTAGTTTCTGAGCTTCACAATCCTATATTAGTCCCCTATAGATCCCAGCCATCCTTCCTCCCATTGAACTCCCATTTTCGTGCCCCAACCCGCATAGAGCTAGGCACCCAAGGAAGAATACCATGCAGGAGGATAAAGCCCTGCAGTGATGCTCGTGGCCTCTCCACCAGCACCAGCCAGCCTGGGAGGCTCAAGCCGTAGGGGCCGGTGTGTAGCTTCTTTCAGCGAGGCCGACCACGCCGCCCTTGGTCACCGATGATGCGATGCCTATACAGGACCGAGAATCGAAAGCAACAGAACAGAAGGATACTCTGGGGACAATGTGCGGAAATCGGCAGCGAGGCTTTACACCGGCGTCTTCCGACACTTCCAATGTTAAATAGCTCTGGGTGGGTGAAGAGGAGAGAGGAGCCGGCTATGTCTCTGGCGGTAGGGGTATCTTACGGCTATCTTTCTCTCTCCCTCCCTAGAAAGTTGACAGAAGTTAGTGAAAGGTGAGGGACATATAGAGAAGGAGAGGTCCTTTTGTTGGTCAGAAAACTATTCCATGTAGAAGCATTGATGAGGGAAAGGAATCGAGGGTATTTCTTCCATCTCTTGGTCCGCCATAACCACGCCAGTCAAAGCGTTAACATATTGACTATGACGGACCCTATTAAACTAAATCTTTTTACGATAAAATATATCCATTTTAATTATGACACCAAACTTTAGATGAATTTTGAGAAAAAAATAGATGAATTATATAAAATAAGAATATTATTAATTATAATATTTTTTTCTCAATCTTAATTTAATTTATAATATTTGAACATTCAATTTACAAGCTAGCTTATTTATATTCGTTATTATATTTTTGCTGAGGTGGGATACTATCCACTCATTTTTTTTGCCTCTATTATATGGTACTTTAAATTAGGTATATTGCGGAATTGGAAGAATTGAACTCCCAAACTTCTAGTACTTATATATTTGCTGGAGTTAAAAAAAATCGGAGCAGATTTGAATCTCTATCATACCTAAATGGACCCGACATGTTCAGCAATCGGATTCCCATTGAAACCGACCAAGTAGGACAGGTCCGAGTGCCACCCTCTTACCTTGTACACTTCACCAACCATAGTCTATGATCTCTACTTTTCCTTGGCTCGCAGATATGCTACATACCCCTTACACCAAAGCTTACATTTTCAGCTTGAACGTTTTGATTTTGTAACGTAAATTTTGCACCAATTGTCTCTGGGGCAATGAATGGTACAAAGTGCTGTCCCCACTTTCTTTTGTACAATGTGATCTTGATGTGCGTGTATACCATGTCGATATTCACTTGTGAAACAACCCAAACATACTTAACCATAAGTTTCCCTTTTTTTAACAAGGTCATACTACCCTATCTTTAAGCACTTCTTATGAATTTGGTCGTTTTTTTAATGAAAATCAAATATAAAAGGGAATTTCCGTTTACGTTGGAATTTAGTCGCTGGATGCCGGCTGGAATTTGCCACATGTGACATTATGGAGGCTGCTAGATAGAGTGGAGACCCTTTCAAGTGGGCCCAACCCATCCAATATTCATAACATATTTTCTTTTCTTTTTATTTTTTGCTTGTTTGGTTGCAGAATTTGTGGCAGTCAGGCCCTGTATGACATGATTCAACAAAAAAAAAGCACGTGTGCAAAAAAAAAGCACAAAAATACAAATAAATAAAATTTCACGGGACAAAAAGAGATGGGGTGCTCACGGGACAATGCATGCTGGATAGACCCTATGATTTTCCGGGCAAAAGAAAAAAAACGCAAATTTCTATATCTGTCTCCATTTTCAACCATCAATCATGAAGTTGTACAATGGAGTTGGGAGTTGCAAGATAATTGGGGAAGAAAAAGAGTTAAAAAATCAATATAAGTTATATTTTTGGCTCTAATATGAATTAACATGAATAACAAACCGAATGCACTATATGGTTGTAAAGAAAAAAAAAAGGAAGCAAACATGGAAAAACTTAGATGGACGTTACAAAAGGAGAAAAATGGTCCAAGATTATGAAACTCAACAGTAGTAGTTTATGCAAAGTAAAGAGCTTATTTTGCAAATGTAAAATGTCCAATGAATTCCTCAGTTCAATGGAGAGCGATGGCCCTTCTTGCTTGAAAGGTCATAGAAAACGGTCATGAAAGCAGTGGATACGAGTTGCCCTGATCTTGCATGAGCAAAGCAAGGGCAACATGAGCTTTATCCAGCCAGACCAATAACCTCCAAAAGCCACTTATCAGGATTCAGACAAATTATTCAACTTCTTGTTTAGTGATCACACGGCCATAAACTCCTAGGGAATCATCTCATCCATTGATTATTGACCCATCTTGTTGATGATAAACATTCCAGTGTTTAATTCCAATGACATTTAAATTCAATGCAAAAGAGTCTCACCTTTCATAGTTTGGTAGAGAGATTGGTAATTGGCCCATCAATAACCGAATGTCAACAATGCAGTGAGCATGCTTATGAGAGGAACAGAAATGTTGTCATCAATCACCTTGGTTGGGAGGGACTCCATCACTGTTGCCACAAAGGCGACTAAAGCAACTCTCTGCACTGTCTCAGTCAAATCCAATTGAAAGTATCCAAGGTATGAAAAGTAGAAGAGCATCCTGTACGTTCAGATCAACTCAAGTCAGTAAGAGAAGCAATGATCAAACTCAGAAGACTTCAGAGGGATGAGGTGAGGGAGTGGTATTTTGTTCACCCAATGGAAACTAAGAAGCCAAATAAGAACATTGAACAGCTCCCTGCCCAGCTCTTATGTTGATTATATGGGAGCTTTTGTTCCCCAAACCTTCTTCCTATAATATCAGCAATGCCTGTAAAACACATTCTGAATCAGATATGCCATTATGGACCATGAGAGTGGCTAATTCGTACATAGAAAAGGTCTTTACCATCTCCACCACACATCATCGCCACCATGATTACTCCAGTAGGTGAATTCCGCCAGAAGATTACAACACACAAGATCAACATCAGAATGTAGTAAAGAGGGCCCCTTAACAATTCTCTGCAATAATAGATTCAGGAAGCTGAATAGAATGAATCCTCGAGTATGCTAGATTACAAAAGAGGGGGTGCAGATGAAAAGTAACTCTTACTTTGGATTGCCTTCCCGTGTAACAGATTTCACAAGTCCTTTATCAGTAGTCAACGAGAAGCCATTTAATACAAGCCGCAAGCAATTCAAGAGTGGAACCAAGGATGCGAAGTAGCGAGCTTCAGCTGAGTTGCTACTCTAGATTCTGGAAACTGTTAGTTGAGATATCGCTGGAAAATGTAAGAGCTGAAGCATGAGCTTTGAGTAGCCTACAACTATAGAGTACCTGAATATTGGCCATGAGGCCATGAAGATCAGCCCGGACAAGATGTGGACCAACTTTCTGCTCAAGTTCTGCTCAAATTTAAAGGGGGATATGCTAGAGTTACATGAATGAGGCTCAGAGATCTTTCAGTTAATCTCAGTAACCTATGGAAAATCAACGACAACCATCTGGGGAGGAGGCCCTCAGAGAAGCATTCTGCTTTTGGTCCAGTAAATCAGAATCACAATACTTCTGTTTGAGGATAGTCTTTGCAAGCAAGGCTCAAAATTTTCGGTCATTTATATGTAATCCTCTTCTTATTTCTTTCTCACATTGATTTTCCGCTTCAAGCAATGAACAGATCTACCAAATAGAATTATGTACTAGCATCAAATAAAAGCAAGACACCTAAAAATGAAGAAAATCTATGCATATCATCCAGCTAATCCGTCAAATACTTGACGATGTTTTAGCAATTCATCGAAAACCTCGTGTATAATTAGAGATGTGATGAATATAGCACATGCAATCGCACATGTTGACTGTACGCACGAGGAGAGGGGTGGTACGGCGCCTTATAGCGCAAGGTTTCGAAATCCGCATTTCATTAGAACTCAGAGCAGCACAAAGAGTTCCAGTCAGTTTCCAAATGGAGGCCAGAGAGGGAAAGATAAGCGAGGGCGAGAGAGTGAGTGACCTGTTGAATGATGTTATTCTCAGTGAGAGCGTCGAAGGCGCTGACCAGAGAGTAAGCGCCAGCGAGGACCGCGGCGGTGGCGCCTACATCCTGCAGCAGAGCTCCAGCGGCGGGGCCTGACGCGAGTGCGGAAGCACGAAGCGACCGTCGCCGTAACCTAGGATGTGAAGCGGATCGGGAGAGAGAGGTTAGGCAGAGGCGGAGAGCGTAGGGGGAGGACGACGGCGACGAGGACGGCGGAAAGCTGTAGAGAGGGAGAGAGAGTATCATGATTTTGTAACTCTAATCAATTTCCGTTTTTGGCTCGCCACGATTCCCCTGATCGGCCTCATCGATTCAGTTGTGGGTCCCATGCCGCTTGGAAGAAGATATTTTTTTAAAATATTATTATAATATTATGCTAGTATTTTATATTCACTTCAACGTTAAATCATATATCAACTCAAATTTGATGGTCTGTATAATATAATAACCTTATTAATTATTTAAGGGAATAAAATGTTAAATCATTTCAATCAATTTAATTCATTAAAAAAATAAACTGCATTACTTGTTTAAGAAAAAAATTAAATTAATTCCATGAGTGAAACAAGAAAGGCACATGTTTCATAAAAAAGATAAAGTAAAATTAATTATAAAGCTTTTTGTATGAACAAAAATGGTTGTGTAATGGGGTAAAAATTGATAATAAAGTTTTTTTCTGGTGTAAACTGATGAAACAAATAAATAAGGGTATGAAATATAATTTATTGTACATTAGTGAACGTCAACTCTCTCTCTCCACGTGGCGATAGCCTGTAGCCGAATCTACAGTTAACTGTTTTCTTTCTTACCATACAATTCCGTACTTTCAGAGAACTTCTCTGCACAAAGATCTGTCTGCCTCACTGTCGATTTTCAGATATTTCTCTTCTGCGTCCTTCGCCGGACGGGTGAATGGAAGCTGCGGTGGCGTTCGGGTCGTGGATCCGGCGACCGGAGAACGTCAACCTGGTCGTGCTCGGGAAGCTGAGGCGCGGGGGCTCCTCGCCGGCCGTCATCGAGATCTTCTCCTTCGATCAGAAGACTACTACTCTGTCCTCTTCCCCTCTGGTACTATTCCTTTATTCATTTCTCTAATGGATTTCTCAATGATTATTGGCGCGCATTCACTTCTGAATCGGATTTAGCAGGTTTTAATGCCTCCGCTTTTCAGAAAGGCCTTCTTTTATCATGAAAATTTACTCTTTTACTCTCTCTAATGCATCCACTTTGGATGTCTATCGGGGATGGAATTTCATAGAGCAGTTAAAAATTACAAGGACCTTTTGTGATAAGTGACATGAAGATGAAACGCAATTTTGCTTTTGAGTTTTCTATGTATAAAATTGCCTTGATTTGATGGTTCCATCGAAGTAAATGAACTCATAAGAAAATTGTCATTATTTTCCATTTCATGTTGCAGGGAATTTTGTCTATGAATGCTTTCCATCTCGTTTTATTGAGTTTCAGTTTAGAATTTGTTACAAAATTCATGTATGTTTCAGTCTTTAGGTTGGGTATCCTGTTAATATGCTCTTTTTTTAGGTAACACACGAGTTTGATGAAACTGATGGGGACCCGTCAGTGATTGCTGTGCACCCCAGTGGAGATAATTTCGTGTGCTCTACAAGCACCGGTAGCTGCAAGTGAGTATTCATTCATCACTTCATTGTATTAGTTCATTTTCATTCTATTTGTCACATCAGAAATTAGGGAACCTAAGCCAGGGTTTCAAATCGTGCAACCTTTTGCACAAAAAGGAATGTTAGACTCATATGACTTGACCTTTTTATTTTCCTATAGCTCGTCATACAAAAGATAGAGTTCTTGTTGTATAAGCATAGATATTTGATAAATTGGTCTGGCTTGTAAGCCAGTACTTGTTACAGGCTTTGCAGAGCTTGTTTCTTTTCTTTCTCAGTTTCAAGGTTGAAATTTAATAAAACTAACACCGTGTCTGCAGTTTGATTTTCAAATTCTGTTAACTTTGAATTTACCACACGACTTTGATGTTATAGTGTATAAGTATTGGGCTCACATGCCAAACTTACCATTCCTTGGTAGAACTTTTACAAAACAATATTGGTCGCTTTCAGTATGTTTAACGCAAACACGAAGTTTCCGCGCTTGAAATTTTGCAACTGATTTCATTAAGAATGAAATTGGATGATATTCATTGTCTTTTAGATTATTTGAGTTGCACAGCGAAGAAGCATATACGAACCTTCTGACAAAGGAATTACCTCCTCTTAAAGATGTTGGTATTCAAAAATGCCTTGCTTTCAGCACTGATGGGTCCAGGTTTGCTGCTGGTGGATTGGTGAGTAATAGCATCTTATACTGTGATTGACAATTTACTGAGAATAGTAATGCCGCATTGCATGTTATCATTCTAATTTCTAACTGTATCTCTTACCTCTTCTATTTATGATCCTCTGCAGGATGGTCATCTGAGAATCTTGGAGTGGCCTAGCCTTCGCATCATATTGGATGAACCAAGAGCACACAAATCATTCAGGGATATGGATTTCAGGTATTATTTCCCCTTCTGAGTATAGGGATGAATACATGAACTGATACACGGTTTTATGTTTTAACCAATAGAGGATCAACTAAAGTCATAAAATAGACTATATGATATTCTGGGTTTAGAGTTTTAGTAGAATACAGAGCTGGTGCTTGGGTCTTTTTGGTCCATTGCTTTAGTTGGGAACCTAATGGATCCCTGGGACATTCAGAAACCTTAAAGCTGTAATCTTATTTTTGTGTTTTTATATTATTTGACATGAAACTTCCAGTCATTCATTTATACGAGAATGAATGGGAAAGTTGTTCTTTATACTCAACGGTTCTGTCACAGTCTAGATTCAGAATATTTGGCTTCAACATCCACAGATGGTTCAGCAAGAATATGGAAGGCAGAGGAAGGCATTCCTTTAACAACATTAACACGCAAACCTGTATGTCTAACTGCTTTGATCTGGCAGTTGTATTTAGCTCTATATCCATTGAAATATGTCATTTAACTCACTAATATTTCCTTTGGTTCAGGATGAAAGTATTGAATTGTGTCGATTCTCTATGGATGGGACAAAACCATTTCTGTTTTGCACAGTTCAGAAAGGTGGGTTTATACATTTGCAATTCTTCATTTATTGGATGAGTAGAATTCTGAGATTGAAATTATCAGACTTTTTTATCTTATTGTAATGGTATGAGTTTTTATCTTTTGATTGGGTGATTGTTGCATATTCTGCAGGAGATAAAGCCGTTACGGTAGTTTGGGACCTAAGTACATGGAATAGAGTTGGTTACAAGAGACTTCTTAGAAAGCCTGCTGCCATTATGTCCATGAGTTTGGATGGGAAATATCTCGCCCAGTAAGTTGTCCTCTTCCATTAGACAAATCTGTTTGTTAAAACTTAAAAGATTGCCAAAATTTTTGTGCAAAATTGAAACCAGAATAACTTCTAAAAAAACTTGACTCCAGAAAATACACACGAACTGATAGCTTCTATTATTTTCTAAGGCTTCTGTTTCATCTTCTTCATTGAAACATCTAGTGGAAGCAAAGACGGCGATGTCTGTGTGGTGGAGATTAAGAAAATGGAGGTCTCTCACTGGAGCAGACGGCTCCACCTAGGTACCCCTATAACATCCCTCGAGTTCTGCCCCTGAGAGGTATGGTCCACTTTTATATAAAGATCTTGAGCATTTATATGATAGATTTCTATTCCTATACCACCTTTCTCTGCAACCCTGAAGTGTAAGCATGGAATTGAAGTGTTAAGCTATTAGTACTCATGCTATTTTTATGGTACACATCCATGAACAAGAAAACTCGATTCCCTCTGGGAACTCTAGGTTGCTTGTCATCATTCCAGATAGTCCTATGGAATCAGAAACATCCAATTACTATGAATTGACCTAATGTGACAGTATCATTTCTTCCTGAGACAGTACATTATCGAAATATTCCATGGTGATGTTGCAGGGTTGCGCTCACTTCTTCCAACCAGTGGGGGGCAATGGTGACTAAGCTGAGCGTCCCAGCCGACTGGAAAGGTGAACATCCACTTCCATTATAAGATACATCCTCAAATTTGAAACTGTATTCATGCCTGTGCCATATTCCAGGGCTGACTTTGATTCCTCTGTGTTTAGAATGGCAAGTCTACTTAGTACTGTTGGGGATGTTCCTAGCTTCATTGGTGGCTTTCTACATATTGTACGAGAACTCCGACTCGTTCTGGAACTTCCCTCTCCGGAGAGACCAACGCGGCAGGCCAAAGATGGGCACAATCTTGGGTGATCCACAGCCTTCTGATGATAATGCTATGTTGGATTCAGGGCTAACTTTAGACTTGTAAAAGCTTTTCAGCCAATCAACGCCCGATACCCTCTGCTTCTACGTAAGCTGCAGCTGCCACTAGCATGCATAACTAGGGCTAGGCTTATCATTATTTCACCCAAACTGGCTACATTTTCTAGAAGTTCATAGCTGCCACCAGCCTGGTTTTAGATGTAAACATCCCACACTTTAGAGCTTTTCTACTTGTAAATGCAAATAAGAGATGCATAATTATTTTTACAGAAAGTGACATTGAACTTTGTGGAAGGTTGACAGTAACCCCATGAAAAACTTGGACAATGGAAGAAAGAGGAAAAAGGATATCTTCTTGTGGAACAATCCTAGAATACTCTCTTCCAGAAAAAAGTGAGCAATCTAATGTATTTCCATAATATGGGCAAAAGATAGAGGTTTGACATGTTATTGGGTGAATTAAAACTATTCTCCCAGGTCGTGGTTGCCCGCCGTTATTGTACACGCCCATAAACTTAAAAACAACTATCAAATCTTATATACTAAAATTATACTTAAAAAAATTAAAATTTATATATTAATAGAATAATAATATATTAAATAAAATAAATATATATTATAATTTTATAAAAGTAAGAAATACCACTTATTCACTTATAATTTTAATTTTAAATAATTTTTTTAGAGTTTGACATGTATTAGATTTAAAGAATTTATACCGAAAACCCGATTTATCCTATCTATTTTTATTTTATCTTTATTAAAATGCTCAATTATAGCGAGGCCACGCCTCTCTCTTTTATTCTTTTTTTAGATATAGCAAGAAAGGTTTATTCCTTTTTCAGATACATTTCCGACCTCTCTAGTAATCTATACTGCTCTCGAGGAAGATGTACTGCCTTCAAAACCTTCCGAGGTGGTGATCGCTAGCCTCGCCCCTCTCGAATCTGCTGTCTTATCATTCTCGATTACGATTCTTTAAAAAAATCATATCAAATCCGTTTTGTCTTTGATGCCAACTCCAGGTCCTCGGCCCTGCCTCTGCGAAGCTCCAAATGTCATCATCAGCGGAAGCCTGTGTGCTGTCTCAGCATGAAGGTACAGTATATATGAGAGCTCAATCTGCTTAGAGATCGGATTTTTAAGTCTTTTGCCGTTACTTCTCTGTTAATTTTGACGCTACCTGAGCTGAGACAGAGAGCTGCGGAAAGTTCTGATCGGCACTGGAGTACTTCTTTGAAGGTAAACTAATGAATTTGGAAATTTTCAAATGCTTCTCAGGATGATTGTAGTGTTATTTTTTTTGAAATGTTGTTGCTTATACTCCATTTTTACTTCGTGGTGTAATTTTCCTTAGATTTGTTTCAGAAAAGGCAAGTTTATTTTGTTCTGGAAATGATGAGGTTTGACATGAAAGTTCATGATGAGTTTCTTATGCGGAAAATTTTTCCAGTAAAAGGTGTTATATGTTTCTCTTAGGTGAATCGCAATCCTGACTTTGTATCTCTGGCTCAGCGATAAAGTGAAAGAGGCGTGCAGGCCATTTAGAGGGAGATATTTATGTCACAAGTGTGCGAATTCCTCCATTTTTTAATAAAAAAAGAAAAAAAAAAGTAAAGTAATCATGCATTTGGAAGTATTCCCAGATTTTTTCCCTGTACTGGCATTGATCATTTAACTTGAGTTGTCTTATGTAGCCCGTTTTCTTTAGTGCATCCCAATTGTTGGGATAAAAAAAATTTCTTTATGTGATCCCTTTGGAAGATATGGCAATGTTCTAAATTAAACTACTATTATAGCTTCTATTGAAAGATAAATGGGATGATAGAAATCTTAGCTAAGAGAAATACAAAATATCCTCATACAAAAATAAAATGCTGGCACACGATTGTTCTGATTTAATATCCCATTGCTTACTGATCTCATTTTTTTCTATCCTTAATGGTGCTCATATTCACAGGCCATTTCTGGTTCGACTTCTAGTGCAGCAGACATGAGTGACTCTGACACAAGGGAAGAAAAATCAGAGACATATAGCAATAACATGACAGAAGCTATGGGTGCTGGTAAGTTTAATATTATGGTTGGTGAAATTTGTTGGTCGTACTGGCTTCTACCTAGATTGCTGATGATTCTTTTCTAATGCAGTTTTGACTTATAGGCATGAACTGGGAATGAACTACAACTTCATTTGTCCCGACTTGATTGTGGGATCATGCCTACAGGTAAATATATTGCAGTATAGATGCAATCTTTTCTTTTCTTTTCTTTTTTGAAAATTGATGAAATATTTTCTAGTTTCGAGTTCAATATTCTAGTTCTCTACATTGTCTGATATCTGCAGTTTTTTTTCTTTCTTTTTGGCTTCTTAATGTCAGACCCCAGATGATGTTGACAAGCTTCGCAAGATTGGAGTCAAAACAATTTTTTGCCTACAACAAGATCCAGATTTGGAGTATCTATTACATCATTAGATAAAGTCTCTGCCAATAATTGGGAACTTAAGAGAAAGGCAATTTTCAATTATTATTAAGGCATCTTCATTCCTTAATCGACACTTTCAGATATTTTGGGGTTGACATCAAAGCAATTCAAGAGTATTCCAAGTCACATGATGATATTCAACACTTGCGTGCTCAGATAAGGTCAATCACAAAAAAATGTTCCCTTTGATGAAAAATTGACTTAGGAAAGGAGATATTGTTTCTAATTCGCCGAGTTTAGCCTTTCAAAAAAGTAGATGTAAAAATTTCTTCAAGCACTTAGATGAGCTGCATCTTTTGTATCCTCTACTATTTACTCTCAATGTATCCCTCTATTTAACTATTGGAAACAACATAGTAAGCAGTTTTCATCAGACAAAGAGTGTGCTATTGAAGTTTGAATTGATTTTTCTGCATCAGGATTGTGCAATGTTTACCAGATAAATGTTACTTTTCTACTAATGATATAATTCTTTATCTGTATAGTACACTAATATGCCATATAGCAGGGATTTTGATGCATTTGATTTACGTATGCGGCTTCCAGCTGTGGTTAGCAAATTGTACAAAGCCATAAACCAAAACGGAGGTGTTACATATATACATTGTACAGCTGGACTTGGGAGAGCACCTGCTGTTGCAGTACGTCACATCTGATCATTTTTTTCATTTTATTTACCAGTTCCCCCAATTGCTTTCTTCATATATCGACTCCTGTCTCACCTTTAACATGCATTGGTATCTTGAAGTCTGCATTTTTTCAATCAGTTGATTTCATAACAATTTTGGGACTGCTAAAATCTTACACTGAAACTTCCTAAAGATCACTTTTTGTATAGAGGTTCTCTCCAAGAGCACATATGGGGATGTGGCACCCATGTACTTTTTTTTATTTCATTAAAATATCATTTTTATACTTATAGTTGTTCTTTGTTTATCGCTAAACTTATTGATACTTTCCATGGATTTCAGTTAGCATACATGTTCTGGATTCAGGGGTACACACTAAACGATGCTCACAGTTTGCTACAGGTAACTGCTTGCAATGATTTCAGTTAGCATACCTGTTTGCTACAGGTAACTGCTTGCAATGACTTGAACTGCTTGCAGTTCTTTTGATTTGATAAACTATCAGACAGATAAGCTCATTTTATATGATTGTTTTATGCACTTTACGTTTTTCCCCTAAAATGGAAAATATTTATTTTCTTCTTATGTTTGTGATTTTTTAATCAACGGCTAATTTTAGTTGCCTCTTAATTGATATTTTTTGTGGCTAGGTAGCGCCTTTAATTCTGAATATGAATATTTTATATCAATAGATTATGAAATTTATTTATGCACTTTTATATGATTGATAAACTATCAGATGGATAAGCTCATTTTATATTATTGTTTTATGCACTTCACTTTTTCCCCTAAAAATGGAAAATATTTTTTTCTTCTTATGCTTGTGATTTTTTAATTAAAGGCTAATTTTAGTTGCCTCTTAATTGATATTTTTTGTGGCTAGGTAGCGCCTTTAATTCTGAATATGAATATTTCTATATCAATAGATTATGAAATTTATAATCAACATGAAGATCTCAGTTAATAGTCACTTATTAGTTTGTCTATATATGAGCATGTCCTGACAGAATGATGCTAGAAAGCTTGATCACTTTTAGGAGTTCAGTAGGTGTAAGAAAAGTTGATCATATAATATCAATGGCAAGTTTGCTGCCTTATTTCTTTGAATAACTATGTGGCTCATGGCCTAACAATAATGTTTCCCATTGCAGACCAAGAGATCATGCTTCCCAAAACTTTATGCAATAAAAAGTGCCACAGCTGATATTGTGAGTGATTTGCCCTTTCTGATGTTTTGAAGAGTTTGATGAAATTAAAAGAGTATTACTAATACGATTTTAGATTGGAACTTTTTCTTTGTTGAGTGCCTTCTTTGGGATAGAAAATATTTTTCTTGTCAATGCAAATGACCTCAAAAAAGGAATTTGTTGTTTATTTGAAATAAGGTAGGAAAAGAAAGGCAAGAACTTATCTGGGAAATATAATTTTAATATCTACAACCATCTTGAATGATGCCAAGAATCTGGCTGGAGATGAAATAAAATGCCAAAAAGTAGAGTTTACATTTTAGTTGATGTTATACAGCAATAATTGGATACAAAATTCATCCTATTTTCTCCCTAATGAAGCTTACTGGATGTAAAAAGAAGCCAATAACTTTGACATGGGAAGATGATAACTGCTCTACAGTGGAAGTTTCTGGGCTTGATATTGGATGGGGTCAGGTATTATCTTTCTTCAAATATTATTATTAATCACTTTTCCATGTGTCTTCATTTTGGTGGTTAAAACTATTTTTGTCAAACTCAAACTACTTTCTTCATTAAGTATCATGAATCCAGGGAAATATGTTTGTGGTCAACATCTCACTAATGGTTGGCTTTGGACCCATTTACTTGCAAAATAACCGAATAATTACTTGCTTAATTTATTTTTAACTGGTGCAAAATTACTTTTTTTTTATTGATGTACTCTGTCCATGATGAATGGTTTGGTCATAATCGATTTTATGTGGGTACTTCCGCAGAGAATACCACTTAAATTTGATAAGAATGCAGCGACCTGGATTCTCAAAAGGGAATTACCTGTAAGTGCTGTACTCATTCTTATCATTGTAGCTTAATACATTTTTTGGCGTAAAATTATCTTCTCCTATCATTGAGAATTCTACAGTATTATTTACTCAGTGTGATATAATGTTTAACCTAAATATAACCACTGATAAAGTTCTGCATTTGCAGTTATTTACTTGTGTTATGTAAAAATTTTAGTTTGCTGGGAAATTACTGAAGTTCCCTGGTTTTCAGCAAATTATCCACCAGAGATCTCTCATTTCCATTTATCTAGTAATTTTTTTTTCTATTTGATTTTCTGTTTGAAAAGTAAAAGCCTCTTTTCAATGAATCTTCTGCTTGAAGACAAATTCCTCTCATTTTCTTCCATTCTGGATTCTTGGGGTGAATGCTGCTTTTGTACAAAATTGTGTGGTGGTGATAAAGGCTCAAGTATGCATGCTGTTCACAGGAAGGAGATTACCAGTATAAGTATATTGTCAACGGTGAATGGGTTTGCAACGAGAATGAGCTTGTTACATCTCCCAACAATGATGGCCATGTGAACAACTGCATTAATGTAAGTTCTATTTAGCTCATCTAAATGCCATCTTTTGTTATAGCTTACTGAAAAAGTTTGTATGGTAATCCACGACTCTAAAATATTCAAGAATGGCTTCCAGTTTTGGTCCTTCCATTTCACAGAGCCAGTGGGCTCGCACCGTACCTGAACCAAGGTCGGAAACTTGGCTTGTGGTTTGCTCGAGTTGGATGGAGAAGAAAAAAATACCCAACTCGAGGCGCTATTGTATCCCCCTCGTCCGAGACCGGAAGGGGAATACCCGGCTCGTAGACAGGTGTTGAGAATTGCACGTGACAAGTGTATCCACGTTGCATGTTGTATGTGAGGGCGGATGTTGAGAATAGATCCCAAATTGGATAAAATAGAGAAGTGGTGTGAATTTATAAGGTTGATGGGCCTTACCCCTTATTTCATTCCTATTCAATTCAAATGACACCGTCTTGCGTTCGAACTTCTGCAGGTCTCTGGTGATGATCCGAGCAGTGCTAGTGCATTGCTGAGGAAGAGGCTCACCACATCAGATGACCCAAATTTAACAAATGATGAACGCCTGGTAATCAGGCAATTTCTCGAATCATATCCGGATGAGGAATGAAAATTCAACGCACCAAGATGTATAGTGCACCAATAATCAGAGTATTGCTCATGGGCAGTTAATGGGAACATATGCACGCAAGTCTTACTATATATATGTTATATTTTAATGTACACGTACACATTATAGCATAAATTCCAATATCTTAGCATATCAAGATGGGAGAGAACCATATTAAGTTTTACTGGAATTGTGTTCTCTACGATGTGCCAACTGACATTAGATCATGCAGGTCTTGAATCTTAGAACACTTCCACACGGTGCAATTTAGAGAACATTTTCCAATACAAGATGAGACCAACTACTAATCTCAGGTACATCTAAGATACACAAGAAAACAATTCTATGAATCATGTGGCCTATAATTTCGTTTAACTTGTATTTAATGACACTACTACATGATCTTGGCACTTTTTGCATGATTGGTCTCGGATATATGAGCCGACCCTATTACACTTAATATTCTTGCCTATAATCTTCCATCTACATATTATAATAAATTTTAATTGTTGAAAAACTTCTCATGCCCAAATGACACAATTAGATCCCGAGCTGTGGAGTGAGCGTTGCATTTAAACACATAGGGATTAGGGACACCGCCAAATGAAAAATACTCCCGAAATTTGTAGCCGGGGACGCTTCAGCTCTAAATTTTATGGGGCTATCCGTTCCATCTCTTCATTGATCAGCTCACTGAGATTGCCTTTACCACACTTCGAACGCCCGCACAAAAACATACACTTGTTAACTCGATTCGGTCACAGACTCACATGCATTATGAAATGGAACCTTCCACGGGGAAGTAAGTGTCCGAATAGCTTTTCTTGCATTTGAAGATTCACCAAAGATTTAGGGATTTGAAAATAATATCGCTATTTTCAAGGGATGAGAATGATATCATACAATTTTCAAGGAGAAGGGAAAAAAGGGAAACAAAATTCAACATTCACATCAAATCTATGTAACTCGGCATTGAGATATACAGTCAGAATCTCTCTCTATCTGCCTTCCGTTCACCTCGACTTGCCATAACCTGAGTGCTCGGCTCTCAAGTTTCGATCCAGAGTTCCATTTGCAAATCCTTTTTCAGCTTCCTGAGCTTTCCTATCACTTCCTTTGGAAGGAGAAGCCGCCCTTCTTCATGGGCCGGAACTCGCCGGCGGACGTGGACGACAACCCAAGTAGCGGCACATATGGTTTGATTCGCGATCGGTTCCCGGTCAAGCGGAATCCCGGCCACTACCATGACGCCGATCACTTCCGAGACTACCAGGGCCGTTCCAGTCGAGGCCGGTCGGGTAAGAGCCGGTTCAACCGCAAGGGGCTCCTCTGCCTGTTTCCGAGACTACCAGGGCCGTTCCGAGGCAGGTCGCTGTTCTACGGGGCGATACTCTTCGCGGTATTCGTGTTCGCTCTGGCCTCTATGGTGCTGCAGAGCTCGATCACCTCGGTCTTCGGCAGGCAGGGGAGCGAGCGCGGGAGAATGTTGAAGGAGGGGCTCAAGTTTGGAAGCACGTTGAGGTTTGCAACGCCGCTCCAGCAGCTCCTGGAGGGCGGAGGGCTGGATCGAGCACGGCTGGAGAGGAGGATCGGAGTTCGACCTCCGAGGATCGCTCTTGTGAGTCTGTTTCTCAAGCGTCTGACAATTTCCTTGCTTACTTGCTTGATCTGTTGGTAGTTCTCTTAATCGTTCACTGAAGCTGAATAAGTTTGAAGGATATCTAGATTTCTAGGCGCGCGCTACTTTGAAACTCAATAGGCTGCAGTTGTTATTGTCTGTGAAAGAACTGCGCTGTTCATGCTAGTATCGCTTAGGTTTTTCATATTTCAGTATAGAGCTGCTCGAAAATGTATATTGGGGTCAAATTTTTTGATGGCGTTATCTTTTCCAGATATTTATGGCTTTTCATCGTTAGTCCACAGTTGTCGGTCGCTGACTGCAGTTGGTTTCCTTTGTCCTTTATCCTCTCAGACTGATCTCTGCCTCAATTGCTTTAGAAAAACGCAAGATGTCATTGACTGCATTGCATTCGCTGCGTTTCTTTGCGCTCTTTTATATTTGAATTTCAGTTAATGATTTTATGTATCTTTCATGACTTTCAGATATTAGGCAACATGAAAATGGATCCACAATCATTGATGCTATTTACTGTGGTGAAGAATCTACATAAACTTGGTTATACCTTTAAGGTAATTTTGTCTCACCACGACATTTTGACAGGCTATCTGTTTTTTCTTCTGCTGGTTTCCTTTATATCTAGAAGTTTTTTTGTCCTCCTGCAGATATATGCTATTGAAGCTGGTCCAACCCGCTCTACGTGGGAGACCATTGGCAGTCACATCTCGATCCTAGATCCTGAGCAATATGGCCACATTGACTGGTCAATGTATGGTATTTAAATTAGAATTTAATTATCTACAGGAGACCATCCAACTTCACCAATAGATGGATCTCTTCTTAATTGTTTCATTAAATTGTTATTTTTAATTTAAACCATTAACTATTCACAGTTATGAAGGTGTATTGACGAACTCTGTTGAGCTAAAAGAGGCTATTGCAAGGTCTGTTTACTTCCTCATATATCGCTTATTATGATTGCTATGCTTAAGTACTCTTTTGAAAATCTTTTGACATGTTGAGTCAAGTTTATTCTTGATATTTGCATGGTGATATTGGTTGGTCAAGCAAACATTCACTGCTTTTTCTGGAAAGAAAATGTGCAGAATTTTCTGTTCTACCCTATATTTTCATAACTCAAGAGTAGGTACTATATTGGAAAAATTAAACTTCTTTTGATAGATATATATATTCTTGGTAAATGTCATGTGTTTCTCTTAAGAAGCTTGGAGAAATTGTTTTCTACGAGCTTTTGCATTTTGAAATAGCCAGGTCTATTGATTTTATTCGTGCAGCCTAATGCAGGAACCTTTTTGTTCACTACCCTTTGTATGGATAATACAAGAGGATATTCTAGCAAATCGTCTTACCTTTTACAAGGAAATGGGATGGAATCATCTGATCTCCCAATGGAGAACTGCTTTCAGTAGGGCAAATATGATCCTGTTTTCTGACTTCACTATGCCGGTATGCTTTTTAATTTTTGTATTAGATTATTTTTTGCATTAACTCTTCGTATATGTAACCTTGCTTTGTACTGTATATAACTATTTTCCCTTCTCTGTCAGATGTTATATAGTGTGCTTGACACTGGAAACTTCTTTGTCATTCCTGGATCACCAGTGGATGTGTGGTCTGCAGAGAAGTACCTTGAGAACCACCTTAAGTATTCATTGAGAGACCAGTACGGAATCCATGAAGATGATCTGGTGGTTCTAGTTATTGGAAGTTCTTTCTTCTATGATGGGCTGTCATGGGATTATGCTGTTACAATGCATACTATTGGGTCTCTACTCACCAAGTATGCCAGGAGAAATGATGCAGGAAGGTCCTTTAAATTTATTTTCTTGTGTGGTAACTCAACAGATGGACATGACCAGGCTCTGCAGGTACCAAATGCTTGTTTTTGACGATTTTGTAAATGGATTCTTATATTTCAGGTTGAGTTTTTTTGTCTGCCATATATAAATTAAAAGGGGAAATCATGTTTTCTGAACTAGATTGGAATGCTTGATGGATTTCTTTCAACAATATTGAGAAGAAAAAACCCTTGTATGATAGTCAATGAATATTGTCGTATGCACTATAGCATGTTGAGATCTATGTTGCTGAGATTTTATCCAGCAATTTCATCTCAAATAGATACTATTTCAATGTTTCTTTTGCCTGCTATTTTTCTGTTATAATGTGTTCCTTATTGTATTTAAAGGCTATATTTGGTCTTTTTCCTACTGGAGAAAGCTACTTTCCTTTACTGTAAAATTCATGTTCAGACAATGCTTTCTATGTTTTGATTATTTCATTGTCAACTTTATTTGATTTTTCTGCCTATGATGCTTTTTTTTTTCTATTTCAATCAGGAGATTACTTCCCATCTAGGTCTTATTCCAGGTTCGATAAGGCATTTTGGCATGAATGCAGATGTGAATGGGGCATTGATTATGGCAGACATTGTTCTTTATGGTTCTTCTCAGGATGAACAGGGGTTTCCGCCATTGCTTGTACGAGCTATGAGCTTCGGGATTCCTCTTGCTGTACCAGATATTCCTGTTATAACAAAATACGTATGTCTATTCAATCTGTATTTTCAGATGTCTTAAACATTTTACAGATGATTGTGTCTTATATTGCTTATATACTTATTATATTTTATGAAACGTGCAGATTATTGATGGTGTTCATGGGATAATTTTTCCAAAGATTAGTCCTGATGCTTTAACAAACGCATTTTCCCTTCTTATATCTGATGGTAGGCTCTCCCATCTTGCTCTTGCTGTTGCTTCTTCTGGAAAGCTTCTTGCCAAAGACATGCTGACTTCAGAATGTGTTACTACTTATGCAAAACTTCTGGAAAACATTCTGGATTTCCCATCGGATGTCATTCTGCCTAGTTCTGTTTCTCAACTTCAGAAGTTGTCCTGGGAGTGGAATTTTATGGCTAATGAAATGGAAAATCAAGAAATGAATGATATGTCTCAGATAGATCATGAGAATATTCCATCGCAAAAATATAGTGTTGTCTATAATATGGAGGAGTTCGGTGAACATCCAAGAACCACCGCACAGAATGACACAGAGATCCTTTTGCAAAATTTTCCTAATGAAGATGATTGGGAAGTTTTGCAGGAAATAGAGAAGTCTGAAGAGTCCGAGGAAGTAGAAATGAAAGAGGTATAGTTCAAATGCACTATCTTGATTTTCTTCAACCTCATCTATTTTCTTTCTTCCAACCATTATCAAAACATTTTGGCGGTTTCAGCTTGAAGAAAGAATGGAGAAGGATCCTGGTGAATGGAATGATATATATCGTAATGCTCGGAAATCTGAGAAGCTCAACTTCGAATCAAATGAAAGGGATGAAGGAGAATTAGAGAGAACAGGACAACCAGTGTGTATATATGAGATATATGGGGGACCTGGAGCTTGGCCATTTTTACATCATGGTTCTTTATACCGGGGCTTAAGTCTTGTAAGATCTTAATTGACTCGATCATTGACCGTTTTGTTTCTAACCCGAAACTTTTGCTTTAAATATGATTTTTTATTAATTTTTGGTTATAAGTTTGTTCAGCTTTATGACTATATTTATATTATGCTTACAATGGTGTCCTGATGGGTGTCTGATTGTTTCCTTGGCCATCTAATCATGGCTTGTTTTGTGTGTCAGTCAAAGAGAGGAAGAAGGTTGAGATCGGATGATGTGGATGCAGTTAGTCGGCTTCCACTTTTAAATGATTCTTACTATCGGGATCTTCTTTGCGAGATGGGAGGAATGTTTGCGGTCGCTAACAAGATCGATAACATTCATAAGAGACCATGGATTGGATTTCAATCCTGGCGAGCTGCTGGTAGAAAGGTAATGGTTTCATAAAGGCAAAAGATCCATTTCTTCGTGAAGTTTATTGGTATTGACTGCATGTGAACTTGTAATATCCAATAAACTACTGACTTGGAAGGACTCAGTTGGGTGAGTAATTCTAATTAAATGCATCCAACTCTGTGACCTTTTATGTTTAGAAACTTGGAATCTAATCAACTTTAGCTATTCTAACTGTTGGACCATGCTTGTCACAACAGCTTTCATTAACCACAGCAGCAGAGAAGGTCCTAGAACAAATGATACAAGAGAAACCAAAAGGTGATGTGATATACTTCTGGGCACACTTAGACATGGGTGGTGGAGTCTCTGGAATGGAAGATGCCCTGACATTTTGGTCAAGGTGTGATATTCTGAATGGTGGTGGCTGCAGGTACTTCTCTTAACAGAGTATAATGTGTTACACGTTATTAGTGGTGCTGGTAGATCCATCAACTATATAACTGAATTAATGTTACCCTATTAGCCTCGTACCATTTCAGCCTAGTGATATATTTAAATGTTCATAATACATATTATTAGTGGTGCTGGGGTGCCAACTTCTTGACTTGTTTGTAGCATTTGGACTAGCCAGGACTTTAGCTCTGTTTAAGCTAATTATTGATGGATTGCACACTTTAATAAGTATACCTTTCAATTAGAATGCGAAATCCTGTTTTATTTCCTGAAACCTTGAAGGGTTGACGAGTTTAAATTTAATTTTTATCTAACAAAGGCAAGTTTCTCTGTTTTTTGTGTTTATTATTGTTTTAAGTCACAATAGTGTATGTAGATCATAACCGTATCATTTTCTTGAATGTGTAGAAATGCTTTTGAGCAAGCCTTCCGAAAGATGTATTCATTACCACCTCAAATAGAAGCTCTCCCTCCAATGCCTGAAGATGGTGGTCACTGGTCCACACTTAATAGCTGGGTCATGCCGACCCCTTCATTTCTTGAATTCATGATGTTTACCAGGTAAACTTCCTGCTGGCTTAGTTAATTGGTCCTTTCCTTCAAACACTTGATCTTCTCATACTTCAAGATGCACTTCTCTGTGAGTACCATATGGGTCCATAATGTTTACTAGATAAGCTTCCTTCTAGCATGATTTATTGATACTTCTCTTTTAGACAATTTTTTTCTCATATCACTTCAAGAGGTATTTTCATGTCTTTGAATATTGCAGGATATTTACTGATTCTCTAGATTCTTTGCACTCGAATATTAGTACAAGCAGCTTTTGTTTGTTAGGTTCCACAGAAGTTGAGGTGAGTAGTTTTGACATTTCATTTGCAGAATTCTTAGTTTAAGATTCCATTCATTGGAAAAAAAAAGGTTATTTTTTAGCTTTTCATATTAGGAAAGAACTAAATATGCAGTGGATGTTTACTCCCTGCGCAAGACTCTTCATGGCACAAATCTAGTTCCTTCTGGAGAATCCATAGACAAGGAAATTTGTGTTGTAGCACCCACTGATGTTCATTTTTCCTTGTTCAATAAACAGAAAAGGCATTGTTACTGCCGTATTCTGGAGCTTCTCGTAAATGTGTGGGCCTATCATAGCGCAAGGAATATGATATACATGGATCCACAGACGGGTTCACTGTCAGAGCAGCATCCAATCCAGTTGAGGAGAGGGTTCATGTGGGCAAAATACCTCAACTTCACCCTTCTCAAGAGTATGGATGAAGACCTAGCAGAAGCAGCGGATGATGGTGATTACCCTTCAGACTTCTGGTTATGGCCGTCGACGGGCGAAGTCCACTGGCAAGGGGTTTACGAGCGAGAAAGAGAGGAGAGATACAGGTTGAAGATGGACAAGAAGAGGAAAACCCGAGAAAAGCTCTACGAGAGGATGAAGTTTGGGTATAAACAGAAGTCACTCGGGAGATGAAGTCAGAGGAATTTGCTCATTTTTTGCATTGGAAACTTTGTCAAGGCACTGTGCTTGAAGATTCCCGAATTACATTCACAGAGGCCCCCCCTCCCTGAAGATGGAGAAAGATAAAGAGGTGTCAGGGATTAACACATTCTTAACCCTGTAGCAGAATCAGTGCCCCAATGTACTCCAAAATGGATTTCTTCATTCTTCTGGTAGTAAGCAAGGCTAAGACCCAGAAGCTGCTGCTTCCTATGAGGTGCGTCTTCTTTCTGCTTCAGAAGTTTTGGTTCAGTGGGTTGGAATCAGGTGGGGCATAAGATAGATTTATGGCCATAATCTGAGGTTCTGATTTCATATTTGATTTTTTTTTCTTAACCTATGAATAGAGATGGAGTGAGTTAGATTTAGGGGGAGTCTTCAATTCTTTTTTACCTATATGTAAATGCAATCTTTCATAAAATAAAAGGAGATTTTGATTGAGAATATACACATCCTTTGCTCTGCCCTTTTGTTTTCCCATCTACAATTAAAGCCTAAAAAGCACTGAACTCTGATATATGTTCCACTGACACAGTAAGGCTGGATGGCTTAAGATGTGGACCCACGAGATTTTTTTGTCTCATAAAGAAGAAATATAATTAAGCTCTAAAAAGTTGAAAGAAGTTACAAGTGGCACACAGATCCTCAGCTATACGCAACAGAGTCTAATGTTCATTTCTTGGGAGCATTTCTAGCACAAAATAAGTTTTCTAAAACAGCTCAGCTCAGCTCATAATAATTGTCCGTAAACCTTTTAAAGAATTTTTTTAAAATATTTTTGCCAAAAAAGTTTGAAATGAGGAATGGTGTGTGATTTACGAGGTTAAGGGTAAGGATATGGAATTTTTAGGATATGTTTTTATGAATTTTATGTGCTGAGTTACCAGTAAAACCTAATGCTTTACCGGCATAAGATATTTGTTTTAGGTGGTGGAAGGTCCGTTTGAATATTCACACTCCACGTGGAAAGATTCAATTCGCAGTGACATTGACAGGTTGGTTGATCCATGTGTCTCCAAAGGAATCCTATGTAAATATTGATTGCATATTCATGCCCCGGGCTCTGGTGAGCCCAACAGTCCTAACTGTTGGGCTTACATGCACCGCATGCTGACCGGGCAATTAATGAACGAGCGCGTGGGATGAAGCACTCCGGAGTTAGAACGGCAATTAAGCGTGATTAATTATTACTCAAATTCATTATTTAATTCTTTTTTTATTGAGAAATTAATACATATTGTACCAAAACATTGCGATTAGGATAAATTAAATTCTAACAATGAGCTAAATTATTAAATTTGGTAATAATATTTCAGCAATTTTTAAAATAATATCATAATTTTTTCGAGTTTATTACATATTATTTTCCTATATTTTTTAATTTAAAATAATAATAATAATTTAATTTTGATATTAGCGTTGAACTATGGGGGTGGCGACCATGTTGAGATAGATGTATGTATTAGTTGCAAAAGTTGGTCTCCCACCGCACCACATTGGTTGCTCCACTTCATGGATAAAACATCGTTAATTTATATATTTTATATAATATGTTTGTCCATCTTGATATTTATTAATATGATCAAATATAATTTATTAATATGATATTTATATTTAAAAAATATTAAGATTACTATATTATATATTTATTTATAAAATAATTATTTATTCAATAAATAATGTAAAGTCCTGTGTATCTCTCTCAAGCTTCCTCTTGGGTCTCTTTCTCTCTCTACCATATTGCCTTGTCCTCTACCACTCTATAAGATGAGTCTCTATAAATAAATTACTCCACATTCTCTAGTAGATGAGCTGAGGGGCGAAGATGTCACCATCAGATGCCAAGGACTCTGTCCCTTTTCTACCTAGAGTTAGGACTTCTCCTCCCTCATCGGCCACCAATTCAGTCAGTTCCGCCGATCGCGCCGTCACTGAACCACCTCCGGAAGGCGAGTGTGGATGCCGGACGCCGACCTCGACTGAGAACAGGATCCAGCCGGAGCTGGCGTGTCCTCCACCTCCACGGAAGCCAAAGCGCACGGCGACGCGGAAGAGGCCTCGGACGGACGATCTGCTCCAGGAGGTGAGCCGAGAAGATATCGAGGCGTTCTTCCGCAGCTTCGAGTCCGCGCCGCCGAAATCGTCCGGCTCCGGTGAGTTTTGCTCGGTGGCGAAGAAGACGTGTCCATGTAAATGAAATTCTCCTTTCCCCTTCTCTCTCTATAATTTCTTATAATTATTATTGTAATAATTTCGATGGGATGTGAGGATTAAATCTTGTAAGTAGATCCGTTTAGACCTTTAGCTCTACCAGATGATCCATAAGTCACAAATCACATATGATATTCATGTAAACACTACATAATGTTATCATTGAAGGAAATTCATACCTATATCATTAATTAGATCATAGGAATTCAAATTCCTTCCAGTTATGTTCTTTTTTTTCTATTTTATTTGTGAACTTTCAAATTTTTTAGTGTCATTTCACATCTACGCAGTAACTCTTGCTTTCCTGTTCAATCAAGTATATGTCAAATTAACAGAGCTACCGTTATGAAATAAAAGCCCCTTCCACAAAGCACAATCGATGATTTAGTATAATCTAATAAATTGCTGTTGCACAAACTCTTTTTTTATATATCAGTTATCTCTCAATTAAAATATTATTTTTGAGTGTAAATTAGTTATATTTATTATCCGTACATAACAGTAAACTCATATAGAGTGACCAGAATCTCTACTCATAATCTTTATATATACAAGTATAAAAAAATAATTAACTTATATTTATTTTTATAAGTTAATTATTCATATCGGAATCTCGACTCATAATCTAACTTAATAAATATTTATTTATAACAAATTAAAAAAATGAAACAATTCACATGAATACTCACAACTGTGAAAAGAAAAATCATATACTAACCAATTTAAAATTTGAACAATTCACATTAAAAGAGTGAATATGGAAAATTGAGAATTACATATTAATAATTTTATAAAATTAATATTATTATGTAAAGTTGGACTTATTCTTACCTCACTATTTTTTTTCTAATACTTATAATATTTAATGGATGTATTCTTATGCACTCCAAAATAATTACATTATTTAAAAATTTTCTATACAAATTCGAGTAACCTTATTTGATTAATTCTAGCAATATACGATGATTTGAATCAATTTCTAATGTTAGGAACACTTGGTGTATGATATAGGTGGAGGGTGGTGTCCAGAAACCTATTGCTTGGAATGAGTGAAGTGCTTGGAATCAAAATTAATGACGTTTCATGAGACAAGCCAATGAGTGAAGTGCTTGGAATCAAAATTAATGACGTGTCATGATTAGGTTTATCATTCACGCTATTGACTTTCTAAACTTGTGTGCATCTCACGTCTCCTCTTCCCATATTATCACTTTACATCAAGTGTCCAATAGGTCTGGTCAACATGGCGTGCATGTATTTTACGTGAATATTATATTGTAGCCGGGTTTACTTTACAGTTTACACTCTATCCAGCTAACGAGGTAGATAGTTACATCATTTACCTAGTGGCTGCTTGTCTGACACATCTCAGATCCCGAAAACTTCTTTAATTGGGCATGTGCCAGCTTGTGGTCAGATTCCTTAATTTTTTGGGTAATGCCCAAAAAAGATAAATATTTGCATTGTATATAGAGACTATATATAGTATA
The DNA here is from genome assembly GCA_030064435.1 of Trapa incisa. Classification (NCBI taxonomy): domain Eukaryota; kingdom Viridiplantae; phylum Streptophyta; class Magnoliopsida; order Myrtales; family Lythraceae; genus Trapa; species Trapa incisa. Next base: position 1,621,574 of record CM057770.1, on the reverse strand, counting down.
GATAACACTCATAGCTCTCCTCGTATTATCTTTTACTGCCGTTAAAAAGTGTCTTGATTGAAAAATCTAAATCAACTCCAAACACTCGAGTGCAGTGCAAGCGATAATTTACTCAAGGGGCGCTGGAGCTGATTGACGGTGATGGACTCTTTGCGGCCGGCGAAAAAATCGAGCCTTCGTGCTGGTGCTGGCCGACACGCGGAACGGAGGTTTTATGGGAGGACTCCTCGGAGACGAAGATTGACTCCATAGGGAGTAGTGGAAGGACAGCGGCCTCCGGGTGCTAGTGGATGGGTAGGAAAAGGAGCAGAGCCTTACGGAGGAGGAGGAGGAGGAGCAAGAAGGGGCCGCATAACTCCTCGCCGCCATTAATCTCCCACCTCAGGTCAGTCCTTGTGCTAGGTCCAACAGTCTCTATGAGTTGTGATATTTATATTTTTATAACACAACATTATTTCATATTTTTAATTAATATGAGATCATTATCTCTAAATATATTTTTATAACGCAACATTATTTCATATTAAATTTATTTCACATTTAATGTGAGATTATTATCTCAAAATAAATTAAATATAATTGATATAAATCAAATCAAATCAAATGATTCACTTTTTTATCATTACTGATAAAGTTGGTGGAAATGAGTTTAATGCTTTGATATGGAGGGGCTTTCCCACGTAGAATCTACTTAATTATTATAAATATTAGTTTATTTTTCATATTAATTTTAAATTATAATACGATCCCACTAAAATTATAATTTATATTATAAATTACAAAAATGTTTCATTAATGAATAAAACAATAAGAATGTATACAAAATTAGAACATTCAAAATAGTTTATATATTTATCATATAATTTAGTTGATCAAATTTGATAATTTATTATACTTAAATATTAGTTTAAGAACTTTTGTAATAATACAAATACATTTGTACTAAATTAAAATATCAGTTAAGCAATTGTTATTAGTTAATATGTAATTAATAAATAATAATACAAAATAAAAAATAAATAATCTATTACATTGGAAAAAAAATTCCACTCTTGGTACATGATTTATTATTTATTATCTAATGATAAATTTGTCACCTTTATATTTACATAATCTCAATTACTTTGATTATATTTAAATTTAATATCAAATAGTACAATAATTCTTAAAGTTGTATATAATTGGTACAAATTATTAAATTTGATAAATTTAATTAGTTGGTAATTACATAAAATATTATAAATTCTTATATTTTATTCATTAAGGATACACATTTTTTAAATTTATAGTCTAAATTATACATGGTTTGAATTTTACAAATAAACATGTGATGGATGAGGGTAATACACTATAATATACGAGGAGATAAAAAATACTTTAGAATTTTTTAGTGTTTTTTTATACTAATTAAAAAAATATAACGATATAATAATACATGATAAATATAAATATAAATATAATAAAAACATATTATATAATAGAATGAAAGATATATAATTAAATAAATGAATTAAATAAAATATGAATTGATCTTACTGATAAATTTAAAAGTTAATTATTTAATATATTCTCCCACACCTCAAACCCATGTTACAGTATATCGGTGCTATAATAGTGTATATATTTATTCTTGTAATATACACGTTAATAACTATTAGAATAAAATATATATCTATTTTTAGTAAATTTTTTAATTTTTTTAAAAAGAAATATATTTCAAAAAAATTATATAAAATTCTCAAAAATATAATAATTGATAAAATTATAATTTAAATTTTATATGTATACTTTGAGATCTATACAAGATCTCTACCGTGAGTAATACCATTGAGGTGCATCATGTACAACTCAATACACTACTTAATACAATTATTAACTAAGAGTTAATTTATATATTCAACACTACCCTTTATCCAAATATTAGTAAAACTTTTTAAAAATATTATATCATATTTATTTTTATTTCTTGAATTTTTACGTAATACTAAAATTTTTATGTAATACTAGAATTTTCTAAAATAAAACTAGAATTTATGGGATTGTGAATTAAATGATGAACTCCCAATTAAAACTTAGTGTATCAAAAGTTAAAAGAGAAAATAAATAAAAATATAATAAAATAAATTCGATAAATAGAGTTGAAATCTCTAAAACGATATTACACAAAAATAAAATATGAAAAAAATATCTAAGATAAATTTGAAATTGAATTTTCTGAAAATTGTACTGTTTTTTTAAAAGGCGTTAAAAATAAAAATAAAATTTTTTTGCTATATAAATTAAGAAATTGATAAAATTTCTACTAAATATTCTCCTAAAATTGCCAAAAAATTCTCCATACTCCTCTTTACTCTTACTACGTAACTATATGTATGGTCCTCCCAAGTGTAGAATGTGAAATATTAATACATAGGAATGAATATAAATAAAAATAATAGATTCAAGTTGATAGATAATTTAAGTAAGAACAATTATTAAGAAATATATAAATCTAAAATATATTCTATATAAAATATTATCATCCCTAAATTTATCTAAAAAATATAAAATGAAAATGACATTTAGATACTGAGTTAATTTATTAAAAATAAAAAATAAATAATAATGCCAGAGTTGGGAAACAAGATAAATAGATAATTCCACTTCAAGAAGGGGTTAGTTAGTGAGCTCTCCTCTCCCGTCAACACATCTTCCTCTACAGCCATTATTTAATGCTCAATTCTTTCCTTTCTATTCTCTCATCATTCAAAAAATAAGCTTTCTAAAACCTAATGCTTTACCAAGCATAAGCTATTTGTTTTGGGTGGTGGAAGGTGCCGTTTGAATATTCACACTCCACGTGGAAAGATTCAATTCGCAGTGACATTGACAGCTTGGTTGATGCATATGTGTCTCCAAAGGAATCCTATGTAAATATTGATTGCATATTCATGCCCCCGGCTCTGGTGAGCCCAACAGTCCTTAACTGTTGGGCTCACATGCACCGCACGCGGACCGGGCAATTAATGAACAAGCGCGTGGGATGAAGCACCCCGGAGTTAGCACGGCAATTAAGCGTGATTAATTATTACTCAAATTCATTATTTAATTCTTTTTTATTGAGAAATTAATACATATTGTACCAAAACATTGCTATTACGATAAATTAAATTTTAACAATGAGCCAAAATAAAATATTAAATTGGGGATTAATATTTCATCAATTTGTAAAATAATATTATAATTAAATATAGTAATAAATTTTTTTAACTTAACACAAATAGTATCATAATTTTTTCGAATTTATTACATATTATTTCCCTATATTTTTAATTTAAAAGAATAATAATAATAATTTCATTTTGATATTGGCTTTGAACTATGAGGGTGGGGACCATGTTGAGATGTATGCATGAGTTGCAAAAGTTGGTGTACTAACACACCACATTGTTTGCTCCACTTTATGCATAAACCATCTTTAATTTATATAATAGGTTAGCCCATCTTGATATTTATTAATATGATATTTAAATTAAAAAAATATTAAGATTACTATATTATATATTTATTTATAAAATAATTATTTATTCAATAAATAATGTAAACTCCTCCTCTCCTCTGTATCTCTCTCAAGCTTACTCGTGGGTCTCTTTCTCTCTCTACCATAATGCCTTCTCCTCTACGTTTCTATAAGATCAGTTTCCATAAATAAATTACTCCACAGGCTCGAGTAGATGAGCTGAGGGGTGAAGATGTCAACATCAGATGCCGAGGAGGACTCTCTCCCCTTTCCACCCAGAGTTAGGACTTCTCCTCCCTCATCGGCCGCCAATTCAGTCAGTTCCGCCGATCGCGCCGTCGCTGAACCTCCTCCCGAAGGCGAGTGTGGATGCCGGACGCCGACCTCGACTGAGAACAGGATCCAGCCGGAGCTGGCGTGTCCTCCACCTCCACGGAAGCCAAAGCGCACGGCGACGCGGAAGAGGCCTCGGACGGACAATCTGCTCCAGGAGGTGAGCCGAGAGGAGATCGAGGCGTTCTTCCTGAGCTTCGAGTTCGCGCCGCCAAAATCGTCGGGCTCCAGCGAGTTTCGCTCGGTGGCGAAGAAGACGTCTCCATGTAAATGAAATTATCCTTTCCGCCTCTCTCTCTCTCTCCATAATTTCTTATAATTATTATAGTAATAATTTCGATGGGATGTGAGGATTAAATCTTGTAAGTAGATCCGTTTAGACCTTTAGCTCTACCAGATGATCCATAAGTCACAAATCACATATGATATATTCATGTAAACACTACATAATGTTATCATTGAAGGAAATTCATACCTATATCATTAATTAGATTATAGGAATTCAAATTCCTTCCTATTAAGTTCTTTTTTTTTTCTATTTTATTTGTGAACTTTCAAATTTTTTAGTGTCATTTCACATCTACGGAGTAACTCTTGCTTTCCTATTCAATCAAATATATGTCAAATTAACAGAACTACTACGTTTATAAAATAAAAGCCCCTTCCACAAAGCACAATCCATGATTTGGTATAATCTAATAAATTGCTGTTGCACAAACTCTTTTTTTTTTTTTATATCAGTTATCTCTCAATTAAAATATTAGTTTTGAGTGTGAATTAGTTTTATTTAGGACTCATAGTCTTTATATATACAAGTATAAAAAAATAATTAATTTATATTCGTTTTTATTGCGTAATCGAGAAAAAAAAGAATTACACACGAATAATACATATCTATTCATAACAAATTTAAAAATGGAATAATTCACATGAATACTTACAATTAAAAAAAATAAAATTCATATACTAACCAATTTAAAATTGAACAATTCACACATTAAAATATGAATATCGACATTTGAGAATTACATATTAATAATTTTAGAAAATTAATATTATTATGTAGAGAATTATTTTTTTTCTAATACTTATATATTTAATGGATGTATTCTTATACACTCCAAAATAATTACATAATTTAAAAAATTTCGATACAAATTGGAGTAACCTTATTTGATTAATTCTAGCAATATAGGATGATTTTAATCAATTTCTAATGTCAAGAACACGTGGTGTATATAAGGAGGGATTGAACATTTTTAGGTGGACGGGTAGAAACCTATTCATAGTGGATGACAAGTCAACGAGTGGAGTGCTTGGAATCAAAATTAATGATGTGTCATGATTAAGGTTTATCATTCAGGCTATTGACTTTCTAAACTTGTGTGCATCTCACCTCTCCTCTTCCCATATCATCATTTACATCACCTATCCAATAGATCAACATGGCGTGCATTATATTGTAGCCGGGGTTTCCTTTACAGTTGACACTCTACCCAGTCCAGCTTACGAGGTAGATAGTTACCGTACAACCGTGGTCTACCATATATTATTTATTAGGCTGACTTGCCAGTCAGATCTCAAATCCCGAGAACTTTCTTTAATTGGGCATGTGCTAGCTTGTGGCAAGACTTCTTAGTTTCTTTGGGTAATTCCCCAAAAAATATAAATATTTGCATTGTTTATAGAGACTATATATATAGTACAGATAACACTCATGGCTCTCCGTTGTCTTTGCAATCCCTTCAATCAATTTATCTTCATTTACTTTAATACTACCACCATCCTCACTTTCATGTCAATCCATTCTTTCAAATCTTTCTCCACAATCCACATCTTATGCCATACCCAGCGGAAAAAAAATCACTGGTTACAACGATAGTGGCAATGACTGGTATTTGATAGCACAACCAACTAAATAGGTTGACATTGTATCTCCATATTTAACTAAATAGGTTGAAACCAGTATAACCGGTAGGTTTTCATATTATACCGAATCTAATCGAACTTATCCACCCTAAATATATTGGTGGCAAATTGATCCAACCTAGATCAATTCTGCATGGAACTCCACTCGTCCCAAAAAACTTGCCATCAAATTAGGGTTCGGATCTATTAGTTGGACAATTATTCGAATATTGGGTCTAACTTATTAGATTGATGCTCATCTATCAGATTCGACCGGATTTAATCGGATCCAATCACTACTGACCCGTGTTATTCGATTGTATAAATCCAATTCATATTGAACTTGTGATCCTACTACCGAATTCGTGTTATTATCATACATATTTTACTTGAATTCCACTTGCTCTCTCCGTATTTGATTTGGGTTAGACTAGCGTGAATTCGATTCTAGATTACCCGGGCCCCATTCATGTTATTATTGTTCCAGTACGATTTTAATGGGTTGGGAGTATTTCAATACACTTATTTTAAATATATATCAATATATATAATTTATCATAATTTATTTGATAATTTTGTAATATATAATTCCACTTATGTATAACTTTATAATTGTTTATATATTTTTTACATAGAATTTTACAAATTATATAATTAAAAATTGTTATTTTTATGAATAATTTTAATAAATAATAATATGTTTACTAATTTTATAATATTCTAATTTCATGTATGTAATTATATATATATCCATTTATATAAAAATAATTCATATAAATCAAATATTTTATTATAATTATGTATAGTTAAATAGTAATATAATACTAGTAAATATTTTATATAATTAAAATTTGTAAAATTTATGTACCGCATATTTTATCTATAATAATATCAATTTATGCATATTAAATAATTTATTATAATTAAAATATTTTAATTTTATATACAATAGTAATATGTATAGTAAAATTGATTTATTTAACATATATAATTTAGTATTATTTTGTACAATTTATCAACTTATAGAACAATATAATTTTATGTAAAATGCTTATTTTAGTGCAATAAAACAATTTATATAAATTAAATCATTTAAAATAATTATTTAGTTTATATTAGTGTAAATTATTTTTATCTATAATTAAAAATTTTAATTTAGTATAATTATTTATAGTTAAATATATATATATATGATGTACAAATATTAATTTATGTACATTAAATATTTTATATAATTAAAAATTATAAAAAATATTTATATAAATATTAATTTATGTATATTAAATACTTTAATATAATTAAAACATTTTAATATTATGTAAAACAGTAATTATATTTGTGTTAAAATTAATTTTTGTAAATTAAGCAATTTAATATAATTATATACAATATATCAAGTTAACATTCAATAAATATTTATATAAGAAGAAAATTATAATTTTATACACAAATTATTTTATATATAACACTATTAATTTATCTATTGCATATAATTTACTATAATTATTATTTTTAATTTTATGTAAAATAATTATTTTAGTGTACTAAAACCTATTTATTTAAATTAAATAATTTAGATTAATTATATATCATTCTATAATATATCCTGTACAATATATATTTTTTCTTTTTTAGATATAATAGTTATTTTATGCTTACTAAAATTAATTTATTTAAATTAAATTATTTAGTATAATTGTGTATAATATATAATCTTATAATACAATAAATATGTTTTATAAGTAGAAAAATATAATTTTATGTACAAATTATATTATGTATAGAAAAAATTGTAATAATTAAAATTTATCATTTTTATGTACAAGTAATTTAATATAATTAAAACTTTTTAATTCACTGACTAAAAAAATTGTATTTTTATTTACAAATAATTTAATCAGTAAATTTATATTTTCTTCTTCAGAAAGCCACTCCATTAGAAAATCTCTAGTAGCATTTTCTTCTTCATGAGGAGATCATTATCTGCATTACTCACAGGTACCCAACAAGGCAAATCAACAAATCCAAAGATGCATTCCAGACACAGAACAACATCTACAGGTCTCCTCCCTCTTACGCCAAACTGAACTTGATCTAAGAGTTGGAGTTGGTGGTCGAGATGTAACAAGCCACTGGATTGTACTGCATATGCAATGCCGACTCGAATTTGTGGAGTAGACATAAATTTTCCTGTCAGATTTTACCAGTTCCCAGTGGCTGTCTTGATGTATCGCCAGCCGCCCATGCCTTGTAATCTTTCACAAGCTGTCCAAGTGAAGAAAACCCTTAAGTTGCAAGAAGAAGAACATAAGCGGTGGAAATATGAAATCCATCATCACTATATAATTTGGGCTTGAGAAAAAGTGGAACTTGACATATTTCCACCTTTAAACTCGGGAAAAGAAACGAAAATCGAATCTTGTACTCGGTGTATCTGCAGTTTCGTGTTCCATATGAATTCAAAGCTTTTTGCAGAGCTTGACACTGTCAGTTTCCAATGGATGTTAAGGACATGGATATCAGATCTGGAGATGTTTGGGGTTACCTGTGCCATGAAGCGTGGAAGCATGATCCTTAGTACTTGATCAAGGACTCGAGCCCCTGTTGATTCAATGACTTGCACTGGGATTGCCCGAAATGTAAATGGGACATCGATGCTGACCTGATTCCAGAATAACCACTCAAATCACAAATTCTTAATGGGTCGAATTAGTTTACTCAAATGTTGTATTTTTTCCCTTTACACCAAAGTGTACCTCGATGGAGGTTTCAGACGTGAGGTACTGGAATGATGAGTTAGCCTGATTGCTATCACAAGATATATTGTTCACCATAGAAGCTGCATTTTCCAAAAGAATTCAGTCTCAAACCATTCCTGAAATTTTGCTTATTATGCCCAATTTATGAAAGCAATGTGTCACCATGCTTTGTTCAGGAAAAAAATCAAGCAGAATGAATGAAGATCAGAAAAATGAATTACCAGACGGAAGAAATTTCTGCTCGCAATCATAAACAGGTCATTTGAATTTGATTGCATCAAAATACAAAATCCATGTCCAGTCTAGCAATTGGTATCAACCATCTATAAATAGTAACAATGACATGGCAGACTTTTCAGCAAGCAGACAAGGAATTGGTAGGAAAAGTCATTGCCTTGGCGTAATGTTCTCCATTAATCAAATTGGAAAATGGTTAAGATTCTTCTTAGAAGACTCAATTTGAACCAAAAAAAAACAGAGAGAGAAACCATAATACCAAATTTCCATCTACAGAAGAAAGTGATGCATGGATTAGCATAAACTGAATGGTCCGGAATTCAAAAACATCAGATTGCCCAACTTTGTAGTTAATTCATCTATACCTGCAACCCAATCCATTGGAAAAAAGAGTTGATGATATGATAGATTGCCTTACCATCAAATTTATCATTCTGAGCAGCAACAATAGGTGAGCCCTCGAGCTGAAATTACCAAAATATAATCATCAGAAACCAATCATGTGAATTAATCAAGATGGGCATTTCGGGTCCTTCAATTTACTCTAAATTAGGGAGAACAACACAAGGCAATCATCTTGAATCAAGCAAGATTATGCAGTTGTCATCACTGAGTTTAAGTTTCTGCTTATCCAGAAAGTATGGCACTGGAATAAACTGAACAGGAAAGCCAGCGGATGCACAAACCTTACAAGACAGGAGCCTAATGCAACAGCCATTAGGCTGCTCTTCCACTCTGACGAGCAGTACAGGGCATACCTCAAAAGTAAAGAACTTGATCCGATAAACATAGCACCTGAAAGTGTTATCATCCACCCTCTCGATCCTCTCTGCATCCAACACCGAGTACTGGCTTGCAGGCAAGCTCATATATTCACCTGCAAAGGCCGAATCAATAAACCACTAATGTGGTACGAGGAACCCTAATCAAATCAATTTCTCTCTATGTAGATTGTTTCCCAGTAATGAAAATTGAATTCTGTAAGGTTGTTCTTTCTAGCCTTTTTTTCCTTGAATTGCCCAAAGAGGCTCGCATTTCTCGGATAATTTCTCCTGAAAAGAATCCCCCAAAAGGTAAAATCCCTCTCAACTCATGATCACGAATTGAGCTTGGATGATATTTCGCCAATTGATCGAAAAATCTAAATCAACTCGAAACCCTCGAGTGCAGTGCAAGCGAGAATTTACTCAGAGGGCGCTGGAGCTGATTCACGGCGATGGACTCTTTGCGGCGGGCGAAAAACCGGGCCTTCGTGCTGGTGCTTGCCGACACGCGGAACGGAGGTTTATGGGAGGACTCCTCGGGGGACGAAGATTGACTCGATAGGGAGTAGCGGAAGGACAGCGGCCTCCGGGTACTAGTGGATGGGTAGGAAAAGGAGCTGAGCCTTACGAAGGAGGAGGAGCAAGAAGGGGCCGCATACCTCGCCGCCGCCATCGTAAAACTGCCCAGGGAACTCCGAGCTGATTCAGTGTCAAGGGAGGGTGAGCTGCCAGCCTGCCACGGTAGCGGTTAGGCTCAGTCGGCACCACGAGTTTAGGAGTATCTTAACCGTTTAGTCTTGGAACGCTTTATTTGATAATAGTTTTATTCTTCAATTTTACCCCTCCCTCTCTCTCTACTCCGACGCCATAGCTGGCTGTTCCTCTGCCTTCTTCTACTCCCATCGCCGCCCTCCCTTTATCGCCCCCGAGTGCGCGCGCAGGTGCTGTGTTACGCATTCAGCAATGAGAGATATAGAGTCGAATGAGTCCTCCTGCGTGTCCTTTCCGGAGCTCCACCCCAAGCGCCCCTCCCCGCAGCCCAAATCTCCCACCTCAGGGTCAGTCCTTGCGCTAGACCTGATCTGCTCCGCTCTCCATCTGAAACTTGCTGCGGCGTCTACTCACTCGGCTGAATTGTCGGGTTCTGCTTGGATGCTTTATTCATCGTGCTTTCTTCATGTTGTTTCAGTGAATTATTAGAAGTGCGATATTTGTGAGGTCAAATACTTTGAATTTCTACCTAGATTTAGGAAAAACTAGCTTTCGTGCTATGTTGTGCATTTCTTGAATCATCTCTTCATCAGTTAAGATGCTTGCTTCTAATACTGGGTTTTTTCTTGACGATATTGAAAGATAAGTAACACAGAGTTTCTCAAGTAATTGCTGTTTGAATTGCTTCATCTGATTATGTTGATAGTCCCCATTTGTGTCCTGCAATTCTTTGTGGTTGCTTGAGCTGTATGGTTATGCTGGAAAGAACTAATAATAGAGGAAGAAATATACAAATGGAATTGAGGTTATTTATTCGTTAATATAAATTGTTTATAATATATAAGTAAAAATTTAAATATGAAATTGTAAAATTTGTTATATTTACCATTAATCTTTTCAATATTATCTACTTCTAGAGTGTATTAGTAGGTACAAAAGGTACAAGCAGTAAATACACTGATTTCTACCGTCTCATTAATTGAAGGGTCTCCTAGAAGCGGTAATTCTCTTATTATTACTCTTAGGCAAGTTTAAGGAATTATCAAATGGTGAGAAAGATAACTAATAAATTATCAAATCAAAGAAGAGTAGGAGAGAGCATGGAATTATATACATATTCTTGTAACTCCATTTAGTCCGATTTACCTTTGCAGTTTTCCCATCATAATTATTTTCTTTAATTTTTAGATGCTCATTAATCACTTAGAATTTTTTAATTTTTCACTTTATTTTCTTTTTATAATTTTTGGTTATTTTAATAAATGGTTTACATTAGAAAATAAGGTTTACACTTTTAGTATGTGGTAAGAGATTACCTTATAACAAAATTATAACCTCAACTATAATTGTACGAAGTTACAATCTTAATCATTTATTTATTTGAACATTATTACCTACCCGATATCCAACGATTTTAAGTAATATCACTAGATATCTTATTTTCATGTATAAATAAGTAAATATACATAAATATTTTATCTTAAAATCATCATATTTATACTATTAGTCCTATTAAACGGAACCCAATTCTAGTATAATAGTAATTTATTCAAACAATAATTTATATTTATATTACAGATGAATAATATTCTCTACAAAATAAATTCCGTCCAAATTATATTACAAGATTTTAAAATATAGTACTGTATTCACTTCTCGTTTTAATCTACCCAATTTAACAAAATTATTCATACTAAATCTATAGCATTTATATTTGATGCTTACCATAGAAATAACTCCCAAAAAAATATTTTAAGTAAAATTCATACAATAATTAGAGTATACTTTTGAAAAAGAGTTTTACTAATATCATGCTATTATTTTAAATAGGTACTTTGTATTCTTCGGTTTAATTGGACCTGATGTGAAAAATCTCACCCGCTCGGATTTATTACTTGTTCGTCCAATATGTATTTTCGATACCTCAGGCTTGCATTTGCTTAAGTATATAAGAGATCTCGTCCCTAAATCATTTAGAATATTTAAGTTTCATTAGATATGTAATTTGCACTTAAATTTTTATATTTTCCTTTATTTACATATAGATCTTTAAGTTTACTTTATTTGTAATTAAGCCACAAAAGTTATCAAACATCTCCTTTAGGTCCTTAATTATTCTTTTTTCTCTTTGGGTGCTTTAACTACCCCAAATTACACTTAGAACCTCATAAATTCGAAAAATACAATTTAGTCCTAAACTTTAAAAATTATATTTTACTCCCCAAATATTTAATCTTCAAATAAGTATGTTAAACTTACTCGATTTCATTCTAACATGTTATTAATAATCTTATCCATGTTCCCACAATCATTTCAAGCTTCATTTCATTAATTTTGGTTTAGAATTGACCCTAAATGAATTTTCGCTGTAAAAGTTTTCTAGAGAGAGTTTCGATTACTTACTAGCGAGGGCTCCGTGGTTGAAGTTATAGGTACGGAGAGTTAACTCTACTCAAAGAAATTATTATAGGTTCAAATTGTACTTCAATTGGTGGATCCAACTGTGAGAATTTAATTTAGTAAGATTCAATGAAAATTATTTTGTAAATCGAATATTCCGGCAAAAGGTAGTGGTAGGGAGTTACCACTAGGATTGAGGGAAGGCGGAGCTCAACTAAGGATGGTTATGGAAGGGTTGGTTCAGCCGTAAGAGGTCCGAAAGTGGCTCGAAAGCAAGGTTACTGTGCGGCTTCGTCGACACTTCTCTAGTAACACTCGAGCTGAACGGAGTATACAGTTGGGTAGAGAACTACTCCAGGAATTCAGATAACCCAAATTGGCATTCTAGGGTGACAAAAAAAAGTGTTGATTTTGGAGCTCTAATTCACAGGTGATCGAGAATTGAAGTTATTTGGGTTATGTAAGTTTTTGAGGTGCGAGGAGAATGAATAAAAATGAGTTATTTATATATAAAACTCAAGAACTAAAGGTACTATCCGTTCTATAATCGATCAACCACTAACTACTCGATTTAAGGCCTTTTGGAGCTATTTACTGCTTGTGGGAGTTAAAAGAAATCCTTCGGCCTTCTTTCAATTCGTTTGTTTAGAGGTTCAAGATGACATTGTACGTATATGTGCAAATTTCACATGTGTGAGTTGTTGATGCAACATATCACTAGGCATCCAAATCACATGTTGACTAACACATGGCAACCTCCCATTAGTCATTCCATCATACGTGGCAGTAGATTGAATATGGTTGTGAGACGATCGTTATTGACTTTACCATGTGGCATCCTCTGATTGGTCGATTTATTACTCGAATTTTTCACCTAACATACTGTGTCAATTCCACATGCCCTTCCAAGATTGGTTTTGGCTATCCAACTTGATTTTTCCACGTGTTAATCACTAATTGGTCAATTTTTTACGGTCATCCTAACTAGATAATGACTTGGTATACTTTGCACATGACACACTCTAATTGGTTAGTCTGATTGATAGTGATTTCCTTTAGTTGACTGCTAACTAAAAATATATGACTGTACTCATTATCGTTTTAATTAGATCACATTTGGCGACTCGAAATTGAAAATCAACCAGTTTAAAAACGGTTCGGTTGATTTTATAAAAAATTTAAATAAATTCATTTTATACCCGGTGAATAAGCATAATTTTCCTATTTAACATTTTTTAGTTATTTTAAAAAATAAATTTTTAAATCAAATTCTATTAGTTCAGTTTGATCTACGTTGAATATCAGTTTATCGTAAATTGGTCTTAATTCTCACTCAATTTTAGTTTGAACTATTTCACTTCAATTTTGAAACTTTAATTATCAATTAGATAATTTCAAATCTCATTTAATTTATTTTCACAATTTTGATTCAATTTGAATCACAATTTATTTTTAAAATTTTCTATTTTTGAAAAAATTTGCAGCGGTCTGCTAAATATGCTAGCTATGTAAAGAGTTGCAAATGATGTTGGATAGACAAGGTTCGTGAAGAATATATTCAAATGATTTGAGAGAAGCGGGAGTTGAGATTAACATCTATAATAGCATGAAGGAAATATGTGGGTAAATTTGAATGTATTTTGGTCCTCGAATGGGTACTTAATAATATATAATGGTACAAATAATACATGACTCCAGAGTGTACTAGAGTTGTGAGCAATCATTTTCTTTCTTCCCGGTTTTCTAGACTCAAGAATCATAGAGAATGAAGATTCATATTCAATTTCGTTTATTGGTAATGGGGCATACAAAAAAACAAATCATACAAAACCAAGAAAGTAAGAAAGAAGGAAGAGCGCAGTGAAGTCTCTTGTAAGAGAGAAAGTCTGGCCCTCAACAAAAGAGAGTGACATGGTATTTCTACTAAAGAAAAGGTGTAGCTTTTGGTGTGTAGTGTGGTTCCATCCTTTGAAGAGGGGAATCAAAGGTAGTTGTTAGTGAACTAAGGAGTTTCGAAGGTGCAATTATGGGTGGCATCAAACTAGACAGTCACAAACTAAGCAGGGAAGAGAAGGACGTGTGGTTCAATGTATATAAACTGCCCGTGGATCCCTTGGCATTACAACTCAGTTAGCAATTGGTATACTTTGAAACAATTACAATTACGGGGCACTCTGGCATGGCATGGCATGGTTGGATAAGTTCAGTTGCAGGCCCACTGGTGGCAGCCGCCTTTTGAGGACCCTTCAATCTGATCGCAGTAGCCTTCACATGCAGGGACGCATTTCTCATGGGTCGCACGGTCGATTTTCATGCACACCGGCATGCACTCGTCCATACACTTCCTCGCTTCTCCAGAGCCAGCAAGGGCCATCGCCACGACCATCGTTAAGATTAAGGTAACACGCATCCTCCTTTGATCTGCCATGTTTTTGTGTGTTTGTTGGTAATTCTTCAGCTGTCTAATGGATGGTATGATATGAAGAGGAGAGGGAATTTATAGGTCTTTTGGTGTCTATAGATTTGTTAGAAATCGGTTTAATATAACTGTTTGTGAGCGGTTTTCATGACCTGGAAATTCTGGTTCTTGAGTCGGTACTCTGTTATGGGTGTGTTTCCCGGACCACGCTGCCAGGTTGTCCACTTAGCACTATGTATATGATACCATTTTTTTATGCTAATCTTTTACAAAAAAAATGAAAATTTTATATAAAATATTTGATAATATTTTATATTAATTTGTACGCTAAATTATTATTTAATGATTCTATCGTGTCAAAAGAATATTTTATGCTAAATTATTATTTTTTTATAAAAGTTTGGTATAATTAATATTTTTTATATTACTTTTTATTTTAATATTAAATTATTATTTTTTTCTAAATGTTTAATACTAAATACCATTAATATAGTTTAGCCCACTACTAGTCTCGACTAAATATGAAAGTACATCTATATCCTATTGATAAGTTTGGAATAGTTAGCCAATAGAATAAATTTTATTTCATTACTTAGCCTATAATTGTATTAACTCAAATTAAATTAAAATTTTATATAATGCTATCCAATTAATTTAGAAATTATGTTTTGATGATTATCTTATTGAGTTTGTTAATTAAAAATTAAATTACAATTTTGCATAAAAAAATTAAGATACAAAGTTTATAGATAAAGTTGAAATTTTTAATTGAGATTAACTTATAATCAAATGAATTTTAATATCAACATAAACCATATTAAAAATAAATTATTTTTTTTGTAAATTTTATAATATTATATTTAAAGTAACTATAAATTAAATATATTTTTTACTTAATAAATTTATAATTAAATATTATATAATTAATATGTATTAAATATTTAAAATAAACATTCTCCTTTGCCATTAATAGCACTAAAAATACAAAAAAAATTAAAATAAAGTCCATAGACAGTTTATGGCTATAGAAAGTTTCTCAAATGGTGGGATGATAGTAGAATACTAATCATGTTTTTGGCGTGGCAAATGCACTCACCTCAAAAGTTAGTCCAAAATAAACTTTAAAATAGCAACTTTATAGCTCCTATTTAAAGACTCCCACGGCTACATTGCACGATTCGTGGTCACAAAAGGAATGGATGGGCGGGTTCTAGTAAAGACGACTCAGCCTCGAAAGAAAGCTAGCCCGATCAAGAACACCACGTAAGGTGGGGCTAAGGTGGCCCCACACAAATATGATTTTGAGGAGATGACAAGGAACACTAAAACCTTAAATATATTTATAGTAAGTACATGGTAAAACTTTGAAATAAACAAGAGCAAGCAAATGGAGGCAAAGTATTTGTTCGAATGCCTATCTATCAGCTATTGACAAATATATCGGTCATAATCTAACAAACTAAAAGTTAAAGAAAATAAGTGAACTCGTTATGGGAAGTGTCATGGAACCTGAGAAATTTACATAGGAAAGTAAAACCTCCCCAAAAGTATGAATTAGATTACTGAACAAAAGTAAAAAGAAGAGAAAAAAATAAATAAAAATAGTAAAACAATCATATTGAAAATTGAACACACGAATGTTGGTTGTGGTAGTTACCTATCAATGCAAATGATTGATTGGAACTGTCAAAGAGTGGGTTTGAACCTGATACTTCCTCACTTAAATGAACTAGTTAGGATGAGTAAATCAGATATACTCTTTCTAATATAAGGAATGGTTGCGTGGTAGAAAATCGAGACAGTAAAATTCACTACCTCGTGAGCTAATATGATGAATCTTAAAATAAAAAGTACTGAATGGAGACAATACATCAGAATCGCATGCATATATGGGTTTTATGAGTTCCGGCAAATATAAGTGCAATGGAACATCTTAGCAAAAAATATTAAGGAAACGTGGTTTGTATGTGGTGATTTTAACACAATAATAAAATAAAGTGAAAATAAAAGTTGAGGAGAAAAAGAACCAGATGCATACGAATTTTCCCAAAAATATTGTTTAAAATAGGACTGCAGACTGTAGTTTCAAAAGATAAGTATACACTTGGACAAATACAATAGAGGAATCTTTCACCGTCTTTGAGCACTTGGATATGGGTTTGTGCTCAGCCAATTGGCAATAACTACATTTCCATATATGATAATCAATTATAGTGAAGGAATTGGCTCCTACCATGTGTCTCTCTTGATAAATACTAATAAATTGAGGAGCACTTACCATCGCACGTTCAAATTCGAAAATAAGTGACTAAAATACCCAACATGCAAGGACATAGCTAAGAAATGCTAGTGAGCACATCGAAGGGGTAATTAGAAAATTTTTCAAAGAAAGCAAAAAAATACCGCAAAAGGACTCACTAGTACAGAGGAGCTAAAAAATTCAGAAAAAGAAATTCGGAGTCTGAAAGAACAACTTCACTAGTTGAATGGAGATGGGCATCCTGAAATGGAAGCTCGAAATTAGGTGCTTCATCGTCTTAACACACTATGGACAAAGGAAAAAATATATTGAAAATAAAGGGCATGTAACAAGTGATTGCAAGGGGACAAGAAAAATACCTAAAATAACTCGCATCAGAAGTGAGGACAGGACGTACCTGGTTAGATCAAGGGAAGGAAATCAAAATTAATTATTGGAACTATTTTGAGACCATTTTCTAATAGAATAGAGTGCATATTAAGAGAGTTATCACCACAGATATAAAGAGTTGACACCAACAGTTACAAAGAAAGAGATTGTCATTGTTTTATTCAAATTAGGGGCAAAGCGCGGCTGGACCCCACATGTAAAACAAAAACTTCTATCAACCCACTGGAAGTATTTAACAATATAGCTCTATCTCCATCTGCAATTTCTTTTACAAAAATATTTCAAACGTTTTAATAAATCACCTACGTATATAAATCACTTAATCTCGTGTCAATAAAATAATTTTGTTATAGGTGGATTAATTCATAATAATACTTTCAACAAAAGACTAAAATAAAAAAAATGGTGTAATCAAAATATACATGATGAAAATATGCAATAGAGTCAAGGGAGTTTTTCCGCGCACCCTCATTATGGAGTTTGTAGAGGGAAATAACTGAATTTTTTGTTGTGTACTCGCTCCAAGTTACTAGTATAGTATTATCTAAATTAATTTTAAATATAATATATAAAAAAGAACTAATACCTCTAAAATTAGTAAAAGTTGTCAAAATATTCAGATGAGATCACATGGTTGAGAATGCTAATACTTTAATTTTTACCTTTGGTTCATAACAGCTAGGAGTGCATGGACCTATAGGATTATAGTAGGGATATCAATAGGTCGGATCGAGACAGGTTTTAGTGGACCCGCATCCGATATGAGCTCGAGTCCAGCAACCTCGCGCACGAGTGGACCTGGGCCTTGGTTCTACTTGGTCAGGTCCAGATCCGACCTAAATTTGGGCCTGTTGGACCCGCTACTTGAGTCCATTTGGACACGTGTCACGTCTATTTTATTTTTTAATATATATTTTTTTATTAAATATAAAATTTTTAATATTTATTTGGTAATATAAATTTTTTAATATTTATTAATTTTAATTTACCTAATAAATTAGTAGTATAATTTTTTATTAAATTT
The DNA here is from genome assembly GCA_030064435.1 of Trapa incisa. Taxonomy (NCBI): domain Eukaryota; kingdom Viridiplantae; phylum Streptophyta; class Magnoliopsida; order Myrtales; family Lythraceae; genus Trapa; species Trapa incisa. The sequence goes on along the minus strand of CM057770.1, from coordinate 1,602,870 downwards.
AGCTTGTAAATAATGAGAAAACTATCGATCATTAGTAAAACTATGAATATGAAAAAAATAGAATATGAGTACAATCTTACGGAAGTAAGGACGAGCAGCACTAAGAATATTCCCACAAATCTCTTTATCTCCGTCATTCTCTATCTCGTTTTGAGATCACTTTTTTACTGGTAAATACTATACGTAAAAAAGATAATGATGTGGGTTGCATATGCTTCTATGGATGGTCCCATATTATCACTATTAATGTATAACAAAAAAAATAATATAATACGGTAATAATATATTTATAAATCTATTAGATTATAAGAAATAAAAAAATTAATTAGGATTTAAGAAAAAAAATAATATAATATAATGAAAAAAATATTAAATAATAGAAAAAAATGGAACAATTTTTAAATCACTTTTTTATTAGAATTTTCTAATATTTTTTCCCTTTTCATTAAAATAGTAAAAAAAATTCAAAGGTACTGTGGGCCCACCTTCAGGTCCATTTGGACCCAAGGCTCAGGTTCACTTTTCTAGACCCGAGGCTCGGGTCCAGCAGCGGGACCCAAGCCTACGGGAACCAGCCAGCGGGACCCGAGTAGACCTGAGGCTCCTCAGGGTCCACTCAGGTCCCATTGACATGCCTATATAAAACTTCAGTTCATCATTGTTGAAGGTTTCAAAGGAGTAATGAATTCACTGCCAGCCTAAGGAACTACTTACCAGCCACTCATTGTGACTTTGAGATCCTTCTTGGTTTAGTCGTTTGACAGCAATGAGCATACCAGTCCCTGACCGAGCTGGAGCTAGAGTTTCCTCATCTACCCATCCTTTTAACACTGTCAGGCCTAAAGTTCCAGGTTGTGAAGCTTTTCAGATTTGATGACTGCAATATGACTCCCTCAGATCTTGGTGTTTGAGGTGCTGAAACAGATGAGACCTTGTTGCTCCCACTACTGAAGCCATTCCCCTCTCTCCCAGAAAATTGCCCTTTTGACCCTGATATATGCCAAAGCCATGAAACTCATTAATGTTGAAGATCCTCAATTCTTCTACAGCAATTTTTACATACTTGCTGAACAAATACCATTTTGCATAAGAAATTAAATGGTTTCCTGAAGAAATTTAGGCAAAACTGATTGAATAAGAAACAGGTGAAGGGTATAGCAAGAAAGAAAACTCTACTTCAGGATCCATTTATCATGTAGATCTACAATTACAAGATCACAGAATGATGCAAACTTTGGCATGCAAAGCTATTATTGTCAATAACAAAATGAATATCAGAGTTTATCTACTTCGTTGTGATCTTATTAAATTGACATAGGATTTATGACCGACCAGAAAATTCAGAACAACCACACTCAGAAAGGAATGGAGTCCCGGGAAGGAAAGAATCACTATAAATCTTTGCTTTTGGGCAAGTTGACAGATGAAGAGCAACAACAAGACAGACGAAGATTAAATGAATTCAGGATCTTGATTAAGCAAAACTTTGCAGGGCTAAATGGATTCCCAAGCTTAAGAATCTAAAGCACAGACTAAAGTTTGCGCTGGATCAGCAAGAAACTGAACAAACCTATCTCATCCTTACCCTTGAGCTGAAGCAAGAACCCATAAAATAGGACTCTCCAAATGAATCCCCTTCACCCTATACCGACAGAACCCAAATATGTCCAGAGCGGATTCTACAAGAACACTGAACCAGAAGAGGCCAAAGGTCTGAAAGTTGTAGCGTTCAAAGAAGACCCACCGAGTTATGTAAACTGATTAGCGGGGGGGAAGACCGTGTTGAGGTGTTAAAGCTCCCATTTCTCTGTTGAAAATTCTCATCTTCCCTCTTTTTTATTAGTGGAGAGGGAGATGGCTGTTCCATTTAGACAGCAAGTGGTCCAAAATCAAATTATTTGACTGAACAAACAAGAAAATTATACTTTACAATGGAACAAACCTTCCAAAAATCGGCTCTGGCAAGTCCATGTGATGGCGTCAAACACCGCATTTACGAAGGTGGAATCCCACTTGAAGGTTAATGAATAATCTGTAATCAAGAGAAAATTTGAAGCCCCAAAAATGCACTCTTCCTACATAGTCTCCTCAACTCGCTCAGTTGGCTGGAACACAGGCTGCGGATGATCAATTCCGGTGATGAGGAGCCTTGGAGCTCCACCTGGCCGGGATGAGAGCCGCTGTATCAGGCAGGGCCACTGGAAACCATATAGGATCCCCAAGTCCATAATATGAAGCCTCTCTGCATTCTCAGCTACTTTCATGATTATCTTGTTTGAGATCTTCTTGAATGGGCATACAGTAAGATATAGATGATAGGCTTTCAAGACATCAACGGCATTGGGTGGATTATTCATTACAGCCTTATAAACTTCAGTTCCTGAACCTGCCAAGCGCGCCTCAAGCCCGTCCGGAAAGTAGTGAGCCAAGCCCGTCCGCAAAGTAGCGAGCCATCCTCTGCATTCCATCACCGGTCAAAGAAGAGTGACGCCTGATTTGGTCCAGCAGATCAGTGGCACTCCTCCGATCACCCGTTGCTACAGCCTGCGCACAAAGGGTCAAGAGGGTCCTCATGTCCACAACATCTAGTTTCCTCCCTTGCTTCTTCCCCCTAGACTTCTCCTCATTCGATCCTCTCAATTTTCCATCCCGTTGCTCTGCTTGTTACTTGATGTGTGGATTCTTCTTTCCTCTCAAGCCATTGGAGGCATAACCATTCAGACTGTTATAAGATTGCCTGTCCCTTGACATATCAAGAATGAGGTTGCTACCACTAGGCAGGAACTTACTCGCCTCCTAACCACCTTTCTTAAAACTGGGACATCAATTCACTATTGAAGAAAATCTGGGGCAAATGAAGGGTGCTCATGGGAGAGTCGGAAAATCCGAGGACAAGGAATTGACTGCAGAGTGGGATGTGGGTCAAATGCTCATGTAGTCATGTTGAATTTTTTTTACTCAACAAACTCTTATATAATATTATTTAATAGAATTCAAATCTAAAAACTTACAATATGGGATAAATGTATTCTTTTACTTTCTAATATAGTCAAAATAAGATATTGTTGAGAAAATGAAGAAAATATGACTAACAGTCCAGCTCCTTATGTTGAATTCAATCCTAGTGGGAGCTATCCAGTTTGTGAACTCTGGAATTATAGGGAAGGGAGGAAAGGTACCCTCAAAGAAGGGGTTGAAGTTCTGTTGGATCTGAGGAATGCCCAGAAGAGGATGTGAAGGTAATTGCCCTTTTCCTTCACTAGGATAATTCTTGACCTTTCCAGTGTTGTTCTTTACTGTTACCCAATTCTATAGGGATTTCTGTGTTTACCTGCATTTCCAATTACTAATCTCTCTTCACAAGCTATGAAAATCCCTGGTTGACATGCATGGCTGCTGCATTTGCAGGATGACTTCAAGGGCGGTGAAAATAGTTCAGCTGCTTACCCCAGGACCTTCTCCAATGGAGTCCCAACATGTTATCTCTGTCTATCCATGGTGGTATCTAGTCTGTCCCTGCTGGAAATCACTTTTGCAGGAATATCTTTCTTTTACCAGTACATAGATATTGCATATCAGCGTGCTAACATCTTACCATCATAACTCAAACTGCTTTGACAACTGTGCGTATATATATTGGACCTTTCTTTCTTGTATCTCTAGGAAAAGCTTTATCCCTATGATCTGTTTTGGGCTGATCTTTCTCCATAGGCATCCATTTTGGGCCAGCAAGCTGCAGCCTTTAATGGCATTGCCTCTCCCAGAAACCCAACTTTAACAGACCATCCTCTCTGTTCCATAAACAGAGCCGCCAGTGGGTGAATTTATAGTAGTGACTTCAGCAGGGGCAGACTAGATACCACCATGGATAGACAGAGATGACATGTTGGGACTCATTAGAGAAGGTCTCGGGATAAGCAACTGAACTATTTTCACTGCCCTTGGAGTCATTCTGCAAATGCAGCAGCCATGCATGTCAACCAGGGATTTTCATAGCTTGTGAATAGAGATTAGTTATTGGAAATGCAGGTAAACATAGAAATCCCTATAGAACTGCATAACAGAAAAGAACAACACTAGAAAGGCAATTACCTTCACATCCTCTTCTGGGCATTACTCAGATCCAACAGAACTTCAACCCCTTCTTTGAGGGTACCTTTCCTCCCTTCCCTATAATTCCAGAGTTCACAAACTGGGTAGCTCCCACTAGGATCCCTCCTTATACTTTGCTAAAACAATAAGCAACCTCTAATGAGCTATGTCATTGATAATTGGGTTCCTTATTAAATTGTTTTAATGGATCGTATTGATTCTTATGTTCACATACCACAAGGGTAAACAGAAAAGTGAGTTTTTTACCAGTAGAGGAAGGTAAATGTTCTAAAAAAACTATGGCTGAAGGAAACACAAAATGTGGCACGGATCTTTATATTATAAGTACCAAATATTGCAGGTTCTAGAATCAAGGAAGGCGTGAAGAAGACATACCATAATCAACTCTTTGCGAGCATCTTGAAGCTCATCGTTGATCCTATGCTCCTTAACGGTAAGTTCTTGATTCAGAGCATCCAAATCTGCTAGCTCCTCTTCCCCATCCATTTTAGTAATGATCTCCTTTTCATCTTCACCATCCATGTGCTCTAAAACCTTCAGTGATCCTTTCAGTTGTTCAATTTCCAGCTCCAGTGCTTGTTTCTCATCAAGCTCTTTCTCCAGCTGTATAATCTTCTTATGCAGATCTTCTTTTTGCCTCTGAAAGAAAATACCATCAGGATTTATGGATTGATGTTTTGTTTGTGCATTGGAGATTTTAGAGTTTTTTTCTTCCTTTTACATTAGAATTACTAAGAGGAAGTAAAAACAACCTTCTGATCCTGGGCAAGCTTTAACACATTCTCAGCTGCTCTATTCTGCTCCTGGGTAGCCAACTGTAGTGCCTTGTAATTCTCTGCATTCTGAATAATGTTGCAAAATTTTCGTTTATTTTTTTTACAATTAAAAGGACAAAAAACAATAAAATGAAGCAAGAAGATAATACTTTTGAAATGTCTTCAAGTAGCTTTTTCCTTTCAATCTCATTTCTTGCCTCACGTTTCTTCAATTCTTCTCCACGCAATTCGAGCTCCTTCTTGTGAGACTCAATCTGCAACTTTTGCTTCCCATGATCATTCAAGATTCTTTTGAAATGATCATGCATGCTTGATTGCATTTTCTTCAACTCTGGAAATGGGAAATGAAAAAATGTTCCTTCAAAAAGGTAACTAAGGCAAGCAAACTCAAAAATTAACAGACTAAGACCACTTGAAACTTCTTTTAGTCTTAAAAGTAAACTTTGGTTTACAATTCCTTGGAAAGCAACTTAACAAGACCCCAAATAGCCTTATGAGCACATGATGGTACCTTCATTATGTTTATAAAGAAGATGATCCTTCTGTGCAACAGCATCCTTGATACTTCATTTTTTTATTACAATCGTCCTCAATCTCCTGTAGGTGCTTACTCTTTTTCTGGATGACATATGTGAGGTTGGACACTAGCATGTCATGCTTACTGTCTTCTTCCTCCATCACTTCAGAGATTGTCTTCAGGTCCCCAACCTTCCTTAGGTGCTCTCCAACTATATTTTCCAGTTTATAATCATCAGCTTTAGCAACCCACGCATAATGCCCAATCTTTGGGTTTCCATGCTCAGCAATCCAATCCTTTCCCCCATATTCCTTCACCTGGTAGTCTCGCTCAAATGACAAGGCATTGTAAAGACCCTCCCACCCTTTGTTGAACTCCACCACTGCATACCCCGAGTGGCCTTTATGATTCCATAAAGGGGTGACCCTTGTAGGATTGAACCCCCTTCGAATAAGCTCGTCCCTGAGATTGGAACCGCTTTCACCAACACGTCTTCCATCCTTGACGCATCTGGTCGGGATGTTTACGACAATTCCAATCCAGGGCACCACAAACTTAACACAATGGCTAGCCTCCATGGGGGTTTCACTTTCCCCTCTAGGTACTTCAACAAACCTCTAGGTAAAATATTTCAAGGACCCTCCTTGCCCCCCACACCCTCTAGGTACTTCAACAAACTCTGGACCCCGCAGCCGGCGGAGAGCGCAGTAGTGATTGAAGTGCTCTCCAGAGGTGAAATCGTGGAAATTCTGATTTGGAAACAAGAAGCTGTAGTGTGCACCCTTACAAGTTGAGGACAGGCACTATGGATGTTGCTGACGCTGTTGACAAAGCCACCCCCGTGGGTATGCCGTGTGTTGCTCTGTCACACTTTGATGCACGGGAATCACTGAAGAAAGTGAGAGGATGGAGGAGCAAAGGCACACTAGGAACAAAGGCTCACTAACCAGCAGGTTCGAGCCATGATCCGATTTTCCAATCTCCACTGGGATATCACAGTTGCAATTATTGAAGGGGTTTTCTCTTTGTACCAGAACGGAATGAACCTCCATGAGAACTGGGTTTTTTCTTTGTACCAAAACTGGAATGAACCTCCAAAAGTATCATCTTCTTGCTGTACAGCCTTTTCCTAATATGTATTATAGAGTTTTACAAGCTATGTATGGCAATAGTTCGGGTCGGCACAGGTTTTAGCAAACTCGTTAGTTAATTCGAGTTTAGATTTATTTGATCAGGCTCAGATCCGAGACCCGCATGGATCCGGGTCTCACAGAATTTGGATCCGTTGTTCAATTCTTTCTTATAATTTTTAATATATATTTTTTTATCAAAAATAAAAAAATTTAAATTATTATAATATATAATTTTTTAATATTTATTTGATAATTTAATTTTTCAAATTTTATTAAATTTAATTTACCTAATAAATTACTAATATAATTTTTTATTAAATTTAATTTACAAATAATGAAAAAATAATCTAACAATTAAATAATTAAACTATTAATATAAAAAAATTAGAATATGAAATAAAAAAATACTAATTTTCATTTATATATATAAATAAAATGAATAATGGTATATGTTACATGTGTGGTCCATATTAACCATGTTAATATAATATTTTTATATAATTATTGATATATATAATTTAAATTTAATTTTTTAGTTAAAAAAAATTATAAATCTCTTAATTATGTTAAAAGTTTAAATGTGCATTATAATTTTTTATTAAATAATATAATTAATTAGAGATATAATTTAATATAATATAAAAATTTTTATTGTAATTCTTTCCTATATTTATAAATTTATTAGCGTTTAAGAAAATAAAAAATGATGTATAATCTAAGAAATGAAAAATAAGTAATATAGTATATCAAGAATATGTTTATAAATATATTATGTATAATAAAAGAAAAAAATTTATTAATATTTAATAACAAAAAAAATATAGTAGGACTATAATAATACTAATAAAAAAAATAGAACAATTTTTAAATCACATTTTTTATTAAAATTTTTAAATATTTTTCTCTATATTTAATTAAACAATGTGTTTTCATTAAATAAGTGAAAAAAATTCAAAGGGATTGTGCACCCACCTTCGGATTCATTTGGAACCGAGCTTAAGGTCCATTTTTCTGGACCCGAGCTCACAAGAACCAGCCAACGGGACTTGAGGCTCGGGTTTTGGGTCCTATTTACATGCCTAGTGACATGAGATGATGATTTCTTCTGCATTTTTGGACGAAATGCTAGCTTTAAAATAAGTTTCGAGGAGAAAATCTCGATGCGAGATTTTTTTTTGCTCAATAAAATAATATTTCATTAATTTATCAAATCAGATATAATATCCTTGTAATAAGATGAAAATGAGATAATTATTTTATTATCAATAATAGATATAATTTTATTGGGTACAGTAGTATTCAAACTACTTGAACCCCGATTCTTCTTATAGAAACATGTTAATACATATGAACAGGGGTTTTTTAATCGTTTAACTATTGTCACTTAACACTCTAAAAACCTCATATAATGCAGCGATTCATCAATATAAGTGCCGATAATTCATGAAACTTTTGGTTGTTGCTTATAGAGTATAACACATAGTATATGAAAGTCAGATTCAAATATAATTTTGGGTCAACCTTATTTTTGTGAAAGTTTTAGTCCTTCCAATACAACTCGTACCTTAGCTTCCAACACGTGTGTGCAATAAAATCTGAAGCCACTAGCCCGCGAGATTCAGTTGGCCTTAAAGTATGATTGTCAAAAGCCACCGAGTTAGTTGAGCGGCATTTGCAGTCAATACGCGTAGCAGAAAAGATCACACAAAAAGTTGGGGAACAATTATCAAAGTCGCAAAAAGAATTCTTTTTACATTAGCAGATGAGGGCCATCAAAGAAGAGCTTGGGGACAATGATGATGAGGACGATTTAAGGTGATTTTTACCTTCAATTAGTAGGTGAAAATCGTCCACGACGTGGGCGGTCTCCTAGAGGCAAAGCCTTGTCTCCACGTGGTGAAGGAGGTGTGCGCCGGCCACGGTGGGTTTATACTCGTTGCCCGATCTAAGTTTGAGGTAGGTGCCCAGAAGGTAATTGACGGGGGTGAGCTATTGAAGTGGGGGAAGAGGTCGCAAATGTTCAAGGGTGGTGGGAGTTTCTTGGATGCAATACATCTGCTTCTAGATGCTTCCATAGAAGAACCTGGGAGGACCATGTCGTCGAACCTAAGAATGTAAATCGCTCACAAGAAGCTCATGTTGCCTTCGGGACTAGCTGTACCTCACGGACCAGAGGCCTGCCTCATGAAGAATTTCAAGGGAGGCGACTTCTGGTTCAGTTTTGCGCCGCTTTGGTATTAGGAACAAGTATGGGCTGAAGAAGGAGCTGGAGTCATTCACATGGCCTTTGTGGGCCATAAGCATTGATATGGTGAAGGCAAGGTTTGAACTTCAGGGGAGCACGCCATTAGAACCCAGTCAGGCGAACGCGTCGCGACTACTTGAGTGAGATATTTTACATTGGTATTGATTGTACCGATGATGCAATAGTTGTAAACCCTGCCCTTTTGAGCTAAGGAAAACTGAGAAGGGAATTGGTCAAACCAAGTGAGAAAACTGAACCGGTTCACAAACCCGATCAATTGTGAATGGGCAATTTAGGAATTTATAACTACTAGGTGATCAAAAGGGTTCAAAATACTATGGAAAAGAACCTTAGGATGAATTGGGAGAGGAAAATTAGATCGGTTTAGATGAACTGTGTCCTATAGGATTGAACCGGTTTATGAACTTAGTCGGTTCATGACCCGGAACTGATAGAGATCGGGCAAAACAAAGGAATTCAACTCCATTGTACTCCAAAGAAATTCATAAACCTTGGGAAGGAACCTTAGAACAAAGTGGGAGAGAAAAACCAGACCGAATCGGGTGAACCAGACCCAAACCGAATTGAATCGGTTTAAGGACCGAGTCGATTTATGAACCAGAATCAATAAAGAGATGGTAAACCAGGAATTTTATGGACCCTAAGTGACCCAATGAGTCACAAAAAACATGGAAATGGACTTGTGAAGGAATTGGGGATGAAAACCAAACTGGTTTAGGTGAACCGGATCCGAACCGGTTCAAACCGATTTTGAACCACTATTGAACCGAATCATAAATTCATTTTTCTAGCTGGCTTAAATAACTCAAATTGGAGATTTGAGGCCACCATTGGATAGAGAATAATTTAGCAATTTTTAGATTTGAAAAACTCAATCGAATAGGGGGTGAACCTGCCGGTTTAAACTTTGAACCCAGTTCGGACTGATCTGGAACAATATCATCTTTTTCCTCAGGATGACAGCACTGTTCACTCGCCGGGAAATTGAAGAAACACCGGCGAAGAAGAAACGCTTCTGTTCGGGGAGTTTCAGGTCATCAATGTCAGTTATAACGGTGCCAAACGAACGGCCAACGGGTCCCCTATATAAAGAGCTCCTCCCCATTCATCCTCTCCACACCTAAAAACTCCATTCTCTCTCAATTGCTCCATTTTCTGGCGAAGCTCAAACCAGAGCTCCGACATGGGGTCTTTTCTGAGCCAAACAAGGCAAGGTCAGGTTGTTTAGAAGCAAGGAGAAGTCGGCACACGTCTGTAGTCTCTGTTCACACCGAGGGTCACCGACGAGACACCAGCGTGATAAAATAGTGAAGTAGCTCCGGCGGACCGAAGCTGCCCTATTTCAGTCGAGCTGAAATTGGCCATTTCGAGCCCTCCTCAAGCTAAACCAATCATTCCCAACACTTCCTCAGCCCTCCCACGGCCAAATTAGGACCGAAAGGTAAGCCAATTCGGCTCCCCTCTGCAATTTTCGGCCGGTGCTAGAGAGAGAACCGACAAAATTTCAATAATAAATTATAACTCAATTCGGCATCAATTGATGCGATTCTTGATTCTAGGATGAAACTCAAGATGAGAGCTATCTTCCCAAATCAAAAGTTCGGACCGTCGTGCCCTCACCGGTGAGTAATCGAAGCTTTCCCTCTCTACAGTCCATTTTCCAGCGAAGCTCCATTTGAGCTCGTTTCGGCATCAAAACTTGTAATTAAAAGTGCTATTGAATCGTAAGAAGATGGAATAACTCAATTTTAACTTCAATTTCAACAATTAGAGGTATTTGATCGAAGAATTTGATGAAATCAAATTCGGCTATGCCAAGTAGTTGTGTAAAACCCGCCCTTTTGAGCTAAGGAAAACAGGGAAAAGAACCGATCAAACCAAGTGGGGATTCAGAACCGGTTCACAAACCCGATTATTTCTGAATGGGCAATTTGGGAATTTACAACTCTCGAGTGATCCAAAGAGTTCATTAAACATTGGAAAAGAAATTTAAGAAAAATTAGAAGATAAAAACCAAATTGGTTTAGGTGAATGAGATTCTATAAGAATTTTGAAGTTAAGCGTGCTTGCCTGAGAGTAGTGTGAGGATGAGTGATCTCTTGGGAAGTATGAATTTTTTTGTATCCCAAAATTTCGGTAAAATTTTTTTATGCGAACCATAAATTAATATATATTTAATTATTGTAATTAATACCAATAATTTAATACCTAAATTAAATTATTGTAATTAATATCAATAATTTATGGCAATATTAATACTAGTAATAAATCTCTCTCATTTAATTTAATTTTATACCTATATAAAAGAGGTCATCCCCATTTATTCTCCTCACACCCGAACATTTCTCTCTCTCTACTGCTACATTTCCCGGTGAAGCTTAAACCAAAGCTTTGACTTCAACATTTTTCTTAACCTCGAAAGAAGAGGTCGGACTATTTAGAACCGGGGGGAAGACAGCTATCTGATAGCAAACTCCAGTCAATCTGAGAATCGTTGTAGAAGCGCCAGCATGATGGAATAGTGAAGTAGCTCTAGCGGACCGAAGTTGCCCTATTTCGACCAAGCTGAAATTGGCCATTTCAAGCCCTACTCAAACCAAACCAAGCCCTCCCAACACTTCCTCAGCCCTACCACGGCTGAATTAGGACCGAAAGGTAAGCCAATTCGGCTCCCCTTTACAATTTTTTATCGGTGTTAGAGAGAGTTGACCGAATTTCAATGACGAAATTCTAATCCAATTCCGCATCAATTTATGCGATTCTTGATTCTAGGATGACCCTCGGGACGAGAGCTATCTGTCCAGATTGAAAGCTCAGACTGCCATGCTTTCACCGGTGAGTAATCGAAGCTCTCTCTCTCTCTATAGTTCATTTTCTGGCGAAGCTCTATTTGAGCTCGTCCCGGCATTAAAACTTGCCATTCACATTTCTAAAGAATCGTATGAACATGTGAAAACTCAATTTCAACTTCAATTTCAACAATTGGAAACGTTTGATGGGTCAAATTTGATAAAATCAAATTCGGTTGTGTTAAGAAGTTGAAATTGTGGGAAAATTGGGGATTTTCAAAATTCAAAGGACCAAAATGAAATTTTATGAAATTGAGGGTCAATTAGGCATGAAAATAATTTTGGAGGACCAATTGAGGAATTTTGAAATTTTTGGGGAAAATTTTACCATTTTTGTAAAGGAATGGCAAAATGGTCATTTTGGAAAAGTTGGGGGACCAAATTGGAAATTTGGGAAATTAAACCCCTTTTTGTGAAATGGAACAAATTGAGGTTCTATGATAAATTTTAGAAGTTTCGGGACTCAATTTGAGGAAAAACCGGCATTTGGGACTTAAAGTTAAAGAGAAATAACTTTAGGGACCTAATTGCAAATAAATGAAAGTTTGACTTTTTCATTCATTTGGAATGAATGAAGGCGATTAGGCCGAAGGATAATGAACCAAGATGTTCATATCGTGTAGGAACACGAAGTACTGGGAACGCCAGCAAGGACAAGCTCGCGTGAATACCAAGAACTGGTCTAGTGGAATTTACGACATTAACGGGTGAGTGGGTTTACTAACATCATACTCGGTTGGGATGATGAGCACAAATTAAAGATAAGAACCACTTACCGGTTGTGGGTGGAAATTTTATATCATACCCGGTAAGGGGTGATAAGTAACTCGGTATAAAAACCCACTATTTAGTGGTATTTTAATCATCACCACTTAGAGAAAGTGATGTGAAAATTATGCGGAAAAACTACTTACCGGTTGTAAGTAGATCATACCCTGTTGGTATGATGAGACTTCCTTGATGGCCGGTAAAGTCGCTCCGAAGCCACTAGTGGGTTGGGTGGCCAGTAAAGTCGCTCCAAAGCCACTAGTGGGTTGGGTGGCCGGTAAAGTCACTACGAAGCCACTAGTGGGTTGGGTGACCGGTAAAGGCTCCAAGTGTTTAGCCTTCATGATGAAGGATGTGTGTTGGGTGATAACACACTGAGAGTAAATAAAGAAATGGTGATAAAACCCGAGATTTGCAAATTAAAGGGATTTTTTAAAGAAATGAGTCTAGCACACTCCAATAATAAATGTTTTCTTAAAAGTTCAAACTTTTAAAAACTCATTCTCTGAGTAGTCGTACTCACCCCTCCCTTAAATCCCTTTCAGAAAATTCCGAAAAGCCTACCTTTAAAGACCATCAACTAAAACGCTTGTAAGATAGGTATGTAAAGTTTAAAATTTTATGTAGTTTTGATTATGCTATTCTAGGAAAAGGTGCATGTTAAATGATGCCTTACTCTTTACGGTCTATAATAAGGGGAAACCCTTTAATAAACCGGGAGAGTGACGAGTTGTTCACAGGGATCCGACCAAACCGGGTTGGGGTGTGACAATAGTACTCGAAATTTTCTAAAATGTTTTGAGAATATATTCCCTTTTATCATGTGAACCAAGCTAGAAATCTTATTTTGATAGAATATATTTTGTATAGGGATTATAATGTCCTAATGGGCCCAATGCCACATTTTTTTTAAAAATAATTGTGTCCAAGGCGATGTTTTAGAAATCTCATGAAAGTGGGCATAAGGTCGATGGATACGGACATGTACACGTCTGGAATGAATATGTGATGAATGATGCTAAAAGATTTTAATAGTGAGAATTTTGTGTGCTACCCATCGAGCCAAGATGAGTTGTCGAGCTTGTTGGGCCGAACCGCTACTCTGCCGAATACAGGTTAGACCAGTACGCATGGATAGAAGCCAAATCAACAGACTTTTGTGCTAGAGGGCCAAAAATAAATACTATAATTAAAAAAATATTGATTGTGCATACACTGTGATGTTCGGGCCATAAGTACACCTCGTATGAGGTAGTGATAGAGCCCAAGTACTGCTGGACGACCTATGGAGCATAAGGGTGATATCGTTGTTCAGTGGGTTGTGAAGTCGAATAGCTTCCTGTGCACGGAGACCAAGATAGTAGGAAAAATAATTTCTTGTCCCATTAAGCGGATATGAAAAAGAATTGAGAGGTTTGATGTGTTGAACTATTGATATATACTCAAACTATGCAGTATCACTTTATTAGGATGAACGATAAAGGTAATATGGTACACTAGTGACAAAGTTGATTACTATACTCTAAATGTATAATAATAATAATTTCTATAATAGGAGTATGGTTGTTATAGTTTTCTAAATCTGCACGACTTGTTAACTTAGCATTATGTATATGATATCAATTTTTTATACTAATATTTTACAAAAAAAAATGATAAATTTATATATTATATTTGATAATAATTTATATTAATTTGTATTATAAGTAAAAGTTAATTTTCACACATACGGATCATCCCGGAGATTCAGGCAAGCACAGATCGAGACTAGAGCCTCGGTGGACAAGAGTTCTGCGAACGAATCTCCTGAGAGGTGGCAAACTCCAAGGACCATATCAATGGCGAAGAACAGGTGCTAAATTGTGCTGTTGTGAAACTCCAAGGACCATTTCAATGATAACTTAAAACTTACACATTATTGCATTTTAGGGGCCTTAGTTTATGTTGAGTGAAATGATACCCTACACTAGCTTCTTTTTATTGATATCATATTAAATAAATTAAATAAAATTTATAGTTTTTTTAAATTATTAAGTGCATAATTTGTGTATATTAAATAAACAGCTGCATGATATGATCTATTATTCATGAAGCTAAGATTGGATGTCCCACGGATTGAGTAGTAGAGAAGCATGCCAGCAACGCAAAGTAGCAAAAAATAATGTAGAGTTCAAAAAATCCAGATGAAATTTATCAAGAATGTGATGTTACTTGATAAATTAAAAAAATATTATATATTTATAAGATGGTAAATTTCATTATATTTATAATTAATAAAACTTTTAATTAGATATATTTTTTATTATAATCCAAAATTATTATAATAATTATTTGAAAACAAAGTAATAATACATCAAAATTATAACTCATTACAATATACTCTTACAATTTATTAATGTTGGAGGTGGCAATACTTTTTCTTTTATGTCATTTTCGTATGAACTAGGAGGTGGCTCCAGGGGACTAGAAGTAGAAGATCATTGAAGAGTGAATTACTTTGCCTTTAAATGTTAAGGTTTGAATTCAATTTGATATATATAAATATTAAGATTCAAATTCAACTTAATATATATTTTACTATGTAGTCTCTATACATAGATGGATACACTTCAAATATAATAGATTATCAGATTACCAACCATATATTTTCAGTGTGGTAAATTCATTTACCTCATGAGATATTGTCGAAAATAACCTTAGAAATAGCAACTTTACGGATTGTAGTTAAAGGTTCACACATCTAGAATACGCATTTGGACCCTTAATGATCACAGAAGGTACCGATGGGCAAGTTCTAGTAAGGAGTACTTAGTCTTCAAAAGGACTACATACACAAAAAAGAGAAGTTCAATAAACAAAACTAGAATGCAAAAATGAGTTACATGCATAATCATTTGTGGCCCTGTCAAGAACACCACATAAGTAGGCCCCAGAAAAAATACCACATAGATCAGATGACATGGAAACTAGTGAGACCCCTAAATTCTTAGATATAATGTGGTAACTATATAATGGAACTTCGGACTAAAGAAGAGTAAGAAAGTGGAGGCAAAACACTTGTCTCAATGCCTACCAACCAGCTAGCAAACCAGTTTGGTCAGAAAACAACATGCTAAAAGTCAAAGAAAAGAAAAGAAGTGAACTTGTCATAGGGGGAAGAATCACTGAACCCCATATCGAGAAAATTATTGAG
The DNA here is from genome assembly GCA_030064435.1 of Trapa incisa. Taxonomy (NCBI): domain Eukaryota; kingdom Viridiplantae; phylum Streptophyta; class Magnoliopsida; order Myrtales; family Lythraceae; genus Trapa; species Trapa incisa. The sequence goes on along the minus strand of CM057770.1, from coordinate 1,587,255 downwards.
GAAAGTAAAACCCCGGGATAGTGGTTGTAGTTGGTCAGAAAACCCCATATCAAAAGACCATACAAAAGACAAAGGGAAAAGAAAAAAAATAGAGAAAAGTGGCAAGATAATCATATTGGGGATCGAACACACGGATCGTGATTGTAGTGGCTAGCTCAAATTAGTCACAATGGATCAATGAGAATGATTGAATGGAACTGTCAAAAAGTAGGTTTTGACTTAATAGTTCGGCACTTAAAGGATTTCACTAGGATGAGAAAATCAAATATACTCTTACTAATGAAAACAAAAAATAGGTTAAAAAAGTGGACAAGATTTGGAAACAAATTGGATTTTTCTATTGAGAATATGTGGAACCACATGGACTAGGAGAATGAATAATTGTATAGTAGAAAACTAAGACAGTAGAAGTCACTACCTTGAGAGCTAATATAATTAATATCACAATAAGAAGCAATAAAAGAATACAATACATTAGAATCACATGCATATATGGGTTTTGTGAGTTGTAGAAAAAGCAAGTGCAATGAGACATCTTAAAAGAAGCAGCAAAATATGAAGAAAGGTGGAGGGAAAAAAAAGTCTAGATGCATACGAAATTTCCAAAAAATGTTATTCAAAATAGGAATCCAAAGACCGCGGTTTCAAAGAACAAGCATAAATTTAGACAAATAAAAGAGAGAAACCTTTCCCCGTCTATGAGAGCTTGGATGGGGGGTTGTGCTCAACCAATTAGCAGCATTTCCAAATATAATAATAATTCATGGTGAATGGATTGGCTTAGATGATGTGGCTCTCTTGATATATACTAAGAAACTGAGGAGCACTTACCATCACATGTTTAGGTTTAAAGGTAAGTCGTAAAAATACCCAATATGTAATGACATAACTAATGAATGCTTTGGAGTACATAGAAGGGGTTATTAGAAAATTTTTCAAAGAAAGCAAAAAAACACTACAAAGGGTCTCACCGAGTGGAGCAAAATGGAGATAAGAAATTCAGACTATAAAAGAACAACTTCACCAGTTGAATGGAGATGGGTATCCTGAAATGGAAGCCCGGAATTAGGCGCTACACCGCCTTAACAAACTATGGATAGATGAAGAGATACATTAGAGATAAAGGACATGTAACAAGTGGTGGCAAGAATAGGACAAGAATATTACCTTCTACCACTAGAGTGTTATCCAACACCAGGTAAAAAATAGAATAACTCGCATTAAAAAAGAGGACAAAACATAATTAGATTAAGAAAAGTAAATCAAAACTAGTTTTTGGAGCTATTTTAGGATACTTTTTCGAACAGAACTAGGTGCATATACACATGAGATCTTAAGGGGGCTAAGAGAGTTATCACCATAGATATGAACAAAGAGCTAACAGTAATAGTTACCTAGAAAGAGATTGTCGTTGTTGCATTCGAATTAGGGGTAAAGCGGGTAGCTGGACCCGACCGGTACAACAAAAACTTCTATAAGACACATTGGGAGTTGATGGGACCTGACATGATGGATGTTATCCTATAGATCTTTGATACATGACATCTACTAAAGGAAATGAAGAGTCGTACTCCCTAAGGTTTAGATACCTTAAGGTATTTCATAATATTGCCCTATCTTCCTCTACAATTTCTCTTATAAAATTGTTTCAAACATCTTGGTAAATCGCCTAAAATCATATATAAATTACTTAATCTCGTGTCAATAAAGTGATTTTGTTATGGGTCGAATAATTCACGATAATATAGGGATAGCTCATTAATGTTTCTATTACTTTCAGCAAAAGATTAAGATCAAGAAAATATGGTATGCAATCAAAATAGACATGATGAAGACATACAATAGAGTTGAGTGGGAGTTCCTCAGCATCCTCCATACAAGGATGGAATTTGCAGAGGTTTTCATTAACATGTTATTAATAAATGGGAACAAGACCGAGTAGATCTATCCAAGTCAAAGAATTAAACAAGGAGATCCATTCTCATCGTACATTTTTATATTCCTAATATATGTATTATCTAAATTAATCATGAATGTACTATATAAAAAAGAACTACTACCTCTAAAAATGAGTAAAAGTTGCCAAAATATTTTAAATTTATTTTTTATTAATAATACAATTTTCTTTGTATAAGTTATGTCACATAATGTGGTTAAATTAAAATCTTTATTAAAATATCATGGCAACCAATTAGCTATGAGAAATTTATTATTTTCTTTAGTGTAAATGTAAGGTTTTTAGTGCAAAAGTTGCAAAATAAGAAATTGTTATTTTCTTGATCGAGTGAAACATAAATATTCTCAAAGGTTAAAATAGATAAATATCTTGGACTTCCATTGTAAGGTTGGAAATAAGGACCAAGTTACAAGGTTAGAAATTGAGCTATCTGTGGTCACGGAACAAAAGTGCTAATTAAACATGTATTTCATACAATTCTTAACAATATTATGAGTTGTTTTATGTTAACACGAGGTTGGTATATCGAAGTCAACTCTATAATTTCAAGATTTTTGTAGAGCTGTACTAGAGAGAATAGGAAAACCAACTCAATTAAATGAACACGTTTGCCGGAATTGAAAAAAAATAGACAAATGAGATTCAAAAACCCACACTAGTTTCAGTGGAAGCTACTCAAAGAACATCAAGTATTACTTAGTCGAGTACTCAAAGGATGATCTTACAAAAAAGGGAATCTCAAGAAGTAAAAGTGGGATGTAAAGCCTCTTGGTTATGAAATAGTATCTAATTGGATAATGAACTCTTTAAAAATGAGCTAACGTGACAAGTATATAATGGATGAAATATACTATTATAGGATACTTGGATATTCACTTTACAAGTACACAAGCTAAAATTCATTGCGAGCTTTGTTATAGATTATAATAAGATTAAATAAGCATCACATGTTAGTCTAAGGTTAGTATATGCCTAGATTCGCAACACTAAGTAATTTTCCAAATCAGACAAATATGTACACTACCATCGCATGAAATAGACATAAATATGACAAATACCATAATAATCAAAAAGTGAGTAAAACATTAGTTTACTATCAAAATACATTTGGCACATTTTAAAAAAAGTAACAGACCACCCTTTAAATATTATATTATTTATTAACAGATTTGCTTTGCTTTCCAAATGAGTGATAGACACATTTTAAAAGAAGTAACAGACCACCATTTAAATATTATATTATTTATTAACAGATTTTGTAATAAATAGATAGATGCAATCGAGGAAGAATTACCCTTAAACGGGCCAAATCAAAGGGAAATGATCAAAAGAGTGGTACATCTGGTGATCAAAATTAATTACGATCGCTCATTCCAGTCAAACTACAACTTATAGGGGATATGGATTATTGCGAGAGATGAGTACCATTTATGTTGGGAGATGGACAGCAAATATTCAATACCGAGGAGACGGGAGCGACAATAGTGGTTATTGTGTTTGACGCAAATTAGTAAATGAGCCGAAAATATAAATTATTGTAATGAAAATATACTTATATGTGGTATATGTGATATTTACTGGGTAGTGACCCAATAAACTAGATATTATACTCAGATATACATGAATTCAATAAGAATAGTGGAATAGTTTTAACTTAATGAATACAAATTCGTGTACTTATAAGATAGTTTGGGAGTTTTGGGTAGCACAATGCTCAAATAATTTTTCTACCATAATATTTGTTCATTTATCTAATTTATTTTTGGAAGAATTTAAGTACAATAATAACTATATAGTCCAAAATAAGATAATGCTTTAAAGATAATAAATAATTAATATATATTATTTGAGAGAAAAAACAGCAATCGGCATACTTTGAAACAATTACAATTACGGGGCACTCGGCACTCGGGCATGGTTGGATAAGTTCAGTTGCAGGCCCACTGGTGGCAGCCACCTTTTGAGGACCCTTCAATCTGATTGCAGTAGCCTTCACATGCATGGACGCATTTCTCATGGGTCGCACGGTCGATTTTCATGCACACCGGCATGCACTCGTCCATACACTTCCTCGCTTCTCCAGAGCCAGCAAGGGCCATCGCCACGACCATGGTTAAGATTAAGGCAACACGCATCCTCCTTTGATCTGCCATGTTTTTGTGTGTTTGTTGGTAATTCTTCAGCTGTCTAATGGATGGTATGGTATGGTATGAAGAGGAGAGGGAATTTATAGGTCTTTTGGTTTCTATAGATTTGTTAGAAATCGGTTTAATGTAACTGTTCGTGAACTGTTTTCATGATCTGGAAATTCTGGTTCTTGAGCCGGTACTCTGTTATGGATGTGTTTCGTGGGCCACGTTGCCAGGTTGTTAGCATTATGTATATAATACCTAATCTTTTACAAAAAAAATGAAAATTTTATAAAAAATATTTGATAATATTTTATATTAATTTGTATTATAAGTAAAAGTTGATTCTCACACCAATGATTATAGTGTCAAGATTTTTTATACCAAAAGAATATTTTATGTTAAATTATTATTATTTTTATAAAAGTTTGGTATAATTAATATTTTTTATATGACTTTTTATTTTAATATTAAATTATTATTTTTTCTAAATGTTTAATACTAAATACTTTAAATATAGTTTAGCCCACTACTTATGTCTATTAAATATGAAAATACATATATATCCTATTGATAAGTTTGGAATAGTTAGCCAATAGAATAAATTTCATTTCGTTGCTTATCCTATAATTGTATTAACTCAAATTAAATTAAAATTTTATATAATGCTATATAAGTAATTTAGAAATTATGTTTTGATGATTATCTTATCGAATTTGTTACTTAAAAGTTAAATTACATTTTTGTATAAAATTTTAAGATAATAAGTTTATAGATAAAGTTGAAAATTTTAATCGAGATTAATTTATAATCAAACTAATTCTAATATCAACATAAATCATATTAAAAAATAAATTATTTTTGTAAATTTTGTAATATTATATTTAAAATAGCTATAAATTAAATATATTTTTACTTAATAAAATTATAATCAAATATTATATATAATTAATATTTCATGTAATTAATTTAAAATAACAAATTAAATATTTTATACAAATACATATTCCATTCTTTATAATAATAGAATTTTGGTATTACATTATATAATTTTAATATAAGTCAAATTTAAGTTGCATATTTTTACAATATTATAATGTATATATAAATATTGCATTTAATTTAAATTATATAGAATTATTACTAATAACTTAATATATATTTAATATTTTATTAATATGACTATAAACATAATTTTAATTATATATAAATTTATTTTAATAAACTATTTAAAAGTATATAAATTATATTTATTTTGAATTTATAATAAAAATTGTACCTGAGTTAAATAAATACTTATATATAAATTATAGTATTGTCCACCTACCCAACTTAAATTTAAAATTTTATTTATCCTAAAATTATATACTTAACTCTAAAACTTCTATAATTATAGAGAATCAAGTTTATATTTATGTAAAATATTTTATTTATTGTTTCAAATAAATTATATATAAAATTTACTTATAATTTATGTTTTAAAAGTAATTATATAAAATTTAATAATATTAAAATTATATATTTTACTTTCAAAATATTATAATTAGAGAAAATGTATTGGTTTGATATTATACAAAATTTTAATTATATATAATTTGTCCTGAAATAATATATTATTATATATTAATTTATTAGTAATAATTATACGTAGTTTAAATTAAATTAAATATTTATATATAAATTATGATATTATATAAATATATGATTTAAATTTAACATTTTAATAATATTAAAATTACATATTTTTTACCAATATTTATTAATATAAAAAATAATATATGTATTTATATGGGATATTTAATTTATTATTTTAATTTAATTATAAATTTTTTAATTATATATACCTTTTAGTTATAATTTTATTAAATAAATATTATGTTTAATTTGTATTTATTTTAATCATATACATAATTTATATTACAAAAAATAATAAAATTTATAAAATATAATTTATTTTTACATTAGAAATAATTAGATTATAAGTTAAATTAAATTTTTTAATTTAATTTAATATGCTTAAACGTTTTGATAAATTTGAACATTTAAAAAATTTATTACAAAAATAATATTAAATTAAAAATTTTATGTAAACCTATAATTTAGTTGAGCCCGCTAACTCCCTCATTTATTGCAAGAAAATAGGAAGGGACTAAATTGGGAACATCATCAAACATGGAGGAACAGAAAGATCGTTACTATAGCATCGTTTCAAGTTTACTTGTTAAAATGGGTGAAGTCCTTTGTTATTACCAAACGACACCTTAAGTTTTTCAGGGCTAGCAATTTCGGACATTTGGGCTTTGTTCTTCAGTTTAGAATGTACTTTCTCGCGGTCAACGATTCAATATCAATAGGCGCGACCTTTCCTTTTTCGGGGAAACCAGACAGAGAAACAGAGAAACAAAGATCTGAACAGTGGCAGCCCATCCTCAGATACTCCGGCGATCTTTCACTGCCCGATCCGGCTGTGCCGGCACTAGATCTGCATTCTCACCTCGAGGTCTCCGTCTGATGTAAAGCGCCCGCTGTGATTTTGCGGGAATTTTTGTTCTTCTCAGTCTCCAGGTAAGTCTACTCTGCGCATTCTCGAGCTGGACCAGATGCATCCTTTTGAATTTCGGATTCTGTCGCAACTTCCACTGGGAAGAAATGAATACTCGGCATAGGTTATTGATTCATCGAAGTGGATACTCAAGTAATTAACAGTGTTTCTGGCTTTATTATGTTCTGTTTGCCAACCAAATAATAAATCTTCTGACGTTTTGTACTGGAGGTGTCACTGATCAATCCACTCGTTGATGTGACTACGTGTTAGAAATGTCTGCATTCTTGAAATCAACTGAAGTTTGTGTCAGCAAATCATTTTAGCTTTTTTTTTTCTTTTGCGTTTAAACGATGAATAGCTTCCAGAATGCTATTCCGTAGAGCTCGTTTTTTTTCTTTTTCCTTTGAAAATGTTGGGGGAAGGCCCGAGCCCCTAGATTTTGGCAGTTTTATATATTTTTTTATATACAGACTCAGTTGCTCTTGTTTTTATTAAAGTTTTTATTTTCAGATCTCCCATTTCTCATCGGATGAATGGAAATCCTAATTTTTTCGTTTGTTTTGTCATTGAAGAAACTATAATGGGAACAGAAGAGATCAGGAAGGATATGGATATAAGCAGTTGGTGTGCAGAATTGGCATATGACCAATGGACACCACTTCCAGTGAATGGCAAGCCCCCGTCCGCCCGATATAAGGTACTGATAATTTTCTCATTAGGTTATATCTTTGTCAAAACTGTCAACAACAAGTTGTGCCTCATCAATTTTCACTCTACGTTCTCTCTTTGGTACTAATTTGAGTAAGTTTCATTTAATACTAACTTGTTCCATTTTACTCACAGCCATATAAAAATCGTTCCAGCATGAGAAGTATATTTGATGAATACATTTATTTTGTTTCCTCATCCTAACCCTTTACTTTTTCCTTTTACTTAGCATGCTGCAGCTGTGATTGATGATAAATTTTATATAGTTGGTGGGAGCCGAAATGGCCGTTATCTGTCTGATGTCCAGGTAATTAATGAATCGTCTATTCCTTCTTTTAACATTTTGTGCCGTCTATTCTTAATTATGTATACCTTCATACATGATGTACTGAGCTACCTACTTTTGCAGGTTTTCGACTTCAAAAGTCTCTCTTGGTCGAGTATGATGTTGATCTTTGAACCAAATGCTGGTGATGGCTCAAAAGAAAATCTTATATCAACTTCAGGTCATGTTCTGGTAAGAGTTATTATACATGGTTTATATTTTTATCCTTGATATTTTCAGCTATTTTTTATATGATTCATATATCTCATTTTTTTTAAAATGTTAGATTACGTGGGAAAACAAACTTCTTATCATTGGTGGGCATTCTAAGAGTTCTTCGGATAGTATTCAAGGTAAGTTCTGGAGGTATCAGAACTCAATCATATACTTTGTTCACAACATGCATATACTGAGATGCATGCGATCTTCTTTCAGTGGGGTACATCAATTTAGACACACATACATGTGGTTTTTTGGAGACTTCAGGAGACATTCCAGTAAGTAATGAATTGTCTTTCACTTTGCGATGTATCTTGTGCAATCTTAATGAGTACAAAATAATCTATTAGGACCAATAATAGAATGTTGTGTGAAGAACAAGTAAATCCACTGACCTGCCTATGATGATTATCTGTTTTAGAGGAATTTGAAATGCTATGCTTGACTTGGTAAAATGCAGGTAGCTCGTGGTGGACACTCTGCTACGCTTACTGGATCAAGATTGATAGTATTTGGTGGAGAAGACAAGAAAAAGAGGTTGCTAAATGATATTCACATTCTTGATTTAGAGGGGTTGACATGGGAAACTGTCGAAACTATGTAAGTGTCTATGTAACTTATGGCTCCATACAGAACCTATTTACTGTCCCTCATTTCTCTGTGCGCTGATAGGCAGGTGCCTCCAGCTCCTAGATTCGATCACACGTCTGCTGTTCATGGGGATCGTTATCTTTTAATTTTTGGAGGATGCTCTCACTCAGTCTTTTACAATGATCTTCATGTTCTTGATCTGCAGACTGTAAGTATCTTCTCTTTGAAAAACTGATGGGCCAGTTTTGGATTTTGGATTGTTAAAATGATCTCTTGAAGACACTAATATCTAGGCTCTTTGCTTTGAAAATGCATTTTCACTTATTTTTACAGAATTTGTCTCTTATAGTTGCACTGAGAAGAGAAGCAATGGTCATGTAATTAACATAAACAACCATATTAATTTATTTGATAGATAGAACTACTGAAGCAAAGCACATGTCATTGTGGGATGTACCATTTTCTGTCGGTAAAGATGTGGTTGCTTGTAATGCTATATTGTTTGTTCAGATTTATTCTGAGCATCCAGGATTTCATAAGACCAGCTCTGTATAATGATAATTAAGTGTTAGATAACCTATCTGAAGTGAAAAAAATCCAGGAACTTCTATCCTTTATATGAATATATGTGGGTATATTATGAGCTCCTAGGCGTATCAGTTCAAAAAAATGAACTCATAGGCATAATTTGACTGCAGTCTTCTGCTATTGATGTTAGCATCTTAAGAGCTTTATTTTACCTGACCTGTAAAATGTGAATATTCACTAGAGAATATAATAGTAAGGATATGGAGTTGACTATAATTTGCAGAAGGAATGGTCCCAACCAGAGAGTCGAGGTGATCAGATAACTCCCCGTGCTGGACATGCAGGTGTTGCTGTTGGTGAAAACTGGTATATAGTTGGTGGTGGTGATAACAAGAGTGGTATGTAGGACTTTTCTCATACATCTATTCTCCTACTTTACACTTTCTGGGCATTTCATAAGGGGTGTGCTTCATTTTACAGGTTGCTCTGAAACTCTGATGTTCAATATGTCAAAATTACTCTGGTCGACAACGAGCATTGTGAGGGAGAGGGAACCACTTGCTAGTGAGGTTATTATTTTCTCTTCATTGTTTGTTTCTCTGTCTTCCTCTCTGTTTCAATATTGAATCATCATTTCACTACTTGGATACTTTCAGACTTTACAGTATTTTAGTGCAATAGTTTACTGGTTCCATGAAATTCTAGTCTTTAATATTTTTTGCAAGTTTGTTGGTGGAGTAAGTATTCTGCTTTTTTATTACAATGAAAATGTGAAGGCATATAGTTGCCTGTTTAAAGTTGTAACACTTGCATTCTTCGTATAGTTATACTCATCTATAGGAATGCATTTTGTTTTTGGAAATTCATTTATAGGAATGATTTGATAATAAAAAATGCCTGTATTGTCCAACTCTGAAACAGGGGCTTGCTCTTTCCACCATTCTCATTGCTGGGGAGACATATTTGGTTGCCTTTGGTGGCTACAATGGGAAATATCAAAATGAGGTAAACTTTCTCATGAAGTTCCAGATACAAGAATTAGTTCTTACACCGTTTAAGTTGGCAAAGGGGAAAGATCTAATGGACTGTCAAGCAATAACAAATTTATGTACTTGTGTAGATACTTAAAACTGCTCTTCCTGCTCTCTCTGTTCTCATCATACATGAAGATGATGGAATTCCCCATAATGTTAATGAGGGTAGTTGAACTGAATTTAATGCTCAAACCATGTTTGACAAATTGTACATGATGCCGTGGGTCTCCGGTCATAGGTTCATAATGAGGATAGTTGAACTTTGTGTTGTAGTTAGACCCCATGATTCATAGGTTGCAGTATTATTTTAGTGTAGGCTCCAAATGATTTGCTCTTTGATACTTTTGAGGCTAGAATGTATTTTTAAGACCTAGAAAAATTAATCATTGGAGCAATTATGTCTGATCTGATCATTTGGCCACTGTTATGCTTTTGGTTTTAAGATTTTTGTCTCCAGACCCAAGCCGAGAGAATCAGCACCTCCCAAGATATTCCAATCACCAGCAGCTGCTGCTGCAGCAGCATCAGTCATCGCTGCTTATGCCCTAACCAAACCTGAAAAGACCGAGTTCATTGAATCTGACCATTCTACAAAATTAGTTGGGAACAATGTTTCTCAGCAAGATACTGAAGCTGAACTCTCTGCTATCAAGGAGGAGAAAAATGCCTTAGAACTTTCGCTTGCAGAGGTCAGGGAAGAGAACTCTAAACAAAGGGAAAGGATCAGTGAAGCCAACAACACCCTATCCGAATTATCAAAGGTATGCCTTTGCTAATTCGCATTTCTCCTTTCCAGGTGCAGGTGGTTACATTTCTGCTGCTTGTTTCAGGAACTTCTATCAGTCCAAGGACAATTGGTAGCTGAAAGATCGAGATGCTTCAAACTAGAGGTTCCGCTTCCATCCTTCCCATATTGCAATTTGTAGGGTTCTTTGGATGATACATTGGAACTATCTTGTTGCACATTATGCAGGCGCAAATAGCAGAACTACAGAAGATTCTGGAATCATCTAGCTCAATTGAGGACGAGGTCATTTCACTCAGAAGTCAGAAGACAGCACTGGAAGGGGATATGGAACTTGCTTCATCTACAAGACAAGGCTCTGGTGGATTCCTCGGCTGGTTATCTGGTAATCCCCGCACCTAATAACATCAGAGAAGCTTCATCAAGTGCTTGAGATATCCATATTGAAATCCGCAACATGAAAAGCAACCATGTCACAAATGAAGACCAGTACCACCTACCTACCTATCATAGCCAGTGGCTTCTCTGAGGAAGCAACGCCATTTTCTGTTCAGGCGGATGATAAAATGGGCAAATCTTAGCGTATTTGGCATTATTACCTGGCATCCTATGTAATAGCAACAGATACAGAGTAGAAGGCAGAGAGCTAGCCTTGAATCCGGGTAAGAATCAAAGGAATTCTTGAAGATCTGCTTTCGGTTTGGTCATTTTCTTGCTTCTTTTTGCTCTGTCACTCTTGGCTAGATCTTCATACTGATGACTCTGTAAAACCTATCTCACTTTTGGTTAATGTTGTTTTGAGTAGCAATGGAGATTGTAGTTGGTTATTAGATTTGCTTGTGACGATCCATGAAAATGGCCGTTCCCGAGCCCAAACCACCACACCATTGAAGATGTGAAGAATTCATAGAGATGTCAAATATGCAACAAAAGTTTTCAGAGGTACATTACTGCATGGTCAATGAATAGTATTGCCTACTTGAATCTCAGGTTCCTTTGTTGCAGCAGCTGCTTCTTCACTGTCACAGCACTCTCATTTGCATGTGCTATAATTTAGTCAATGTAGAATTATCAGTGCAAGAATCCTGAAGATTCACGGGGAAGAGATAACAGAAGAATGAGACAGAGACAAATAGAAAATAAAAGGAAAAAAGATATTTGATAGCAAATACTGCTTCCAATATTGACTTGTGTTGTGCCCATCTAATGTCACCAAAAGCCAGACAACACAGAGATAAATGATTAAATGCAGGAGTAGGTTTAAAGCCTGCCACCTTATTAAGACTCAAGCATAGAATATCTGAGTCATAATGAGCTAGTTGAACAGATTAAGAGCAGGCTGCTGGCAAATACAATGAAAAATGCAAAAGCATTCAAATGTATTGTCTTTTGCCTCCAGTTGGAGCCTGTTCATTCTTAATGAAGGTCCTTTCTCAAGGGAATTAGAATGGAAAATGGAGTGTGAAATTGTGCACTTGAAGCTCTATTTCTGGTGCTAGTATGTAGAAGATGGTACCTGCGTATGGATGTTATGAAGCATGCAAGTTACTAGCAAAGCCTTTTGAAGGAGATCTCCTCTCTGCAAGCTGAAAAGGGGCAAGTTCTTCTATCCCTCCTACAAAATACAAAATCAGACCAGAGGATGGAAATCCAAATTCCAGTGAGAGTAAAACTTAGTAGATTTATACTTGACCAAGCACAGCCAGACATCATTTCTGCAGCCACAGAACCTATCCAAAAGAATGACAGCAGTCAAATTAGATTGTCAAGGTTGCCTGTGGCTTGAACAGGAGAACAACTCTGAGCTAAAGTGTTTCATTAACTTAAACTGATGGACAATGCCCCACCAATAGCCAAGCTACACTGTCCCGATATTACATAGCCACAACTGGACAGAGGGTTGGAAGACCAGTGAAGAGGCATTTTTCTTGATTGATAATGGACAATGGCCCCATCAATGACCATGGTACACAGCTATCCTAAACATTCTAAGAAGCAGCAATAAGACATCTAAAATAGGACAAGACAGACAAAAGTCAGAGAAGAGAAGAAAACTCAGCCATCCTGAATTTTCTTCTTCAACTCATCATTCTCCTTGGTCAGGTATTCAAGTCGGGACTGGAGAATGTTCACCATGGTCCGGACACTAAACATCTCAAGCCTCAAAGTCTCCCTGTCCATCGAGACCTTGTACACTTCTTCCTGCAGATTACTTATGAGACCCCTGTATTCTTGAGGAATGGAAGAATCAAGAAGAGAAGCATCAAATGCGGATGGAGAAGCAGAATCACTCTCCTTCAGTTGCAGAGATTCCTTTAAGGAATATTCCACAAGTGCAGATAGGCGACTCAACTGGTCTGTTTCCTGTGTTGCTGCTGTGGTTGTAGAAGAGGAGCAGGGACCCTGAGGTGCCTTGGCTGAGTTCTTCCAACAGTCAGAAACTTTTGAGTTCAAGTCTATGCCCTTTCTTCTCTTGTACCTAAGTATTGTAGGAGGAGAATTATCTTCATTATCAGGTCCAGGAGAAGCATTAAACCTCTCACTCTTGCATACATCCAAGAGATAGCGTGTCTTTGTTGGGAGGTCAGTGCAGTGAAGAGCAGCCGTCTTAGAACACACCAACTCCTGCGTAATAAGAAATGATGGATTAAAGGCATCTTGCAAGCCCCATAATCCTATCAAATTGAAGTCTAACCTTTTCAGGTTCACTAGCATCAGTTGCTGCAACCTCATCTCTGACCACGTCCCCAGGAAGAACTGAACCTTCATCATCCCATTCCTCCTCCACAAATGGGGCATGCCGGTGTCCGATCGGTGGGCCCATGTTAGACTTGTGAAAGACTCTGCATAGCACATATGGGTCCTACTCAAAGAATTTAAAAAAAACACTTCAATCAGACTTTTTCATTGTATATTCCCTACAGTTATTCAGCAGTTCAACAGACAAGAAGACTTGCAATTGAGGTACATTGCAAGATCAAGCTTCACAGCCCTTACTATCCTATTAGTCCCAACAATCCTTACTGACTGTATCTCAACTTTCCATAGCCTTTGATACACAAAAAGCCTAGCAATCTCTTAGAATATCCACAGCCAACCCACATGTCAAACTCACCTTCCCAGCACCACATTTGTTAAGCTCTGCTTCCACAAGTCTATACTCATGCATCACCCAGTTGGTTCTCTTGCCATCAGGAGCTCTCCCATAGTGGAATACAAGAGTCTTCTTCAAGCCCACAGCATGGGTGTCGTGGTTGACAATCCGATCATTGCCGGTGGCTTTCCAGTACCCTTCCTCTGTAGCCCTGTTCATTCTTGCTCCATTGGCATATTTGCGGTCTAATGCGCTGAAGAAGTACCACTCCTGATCCCGCGTTTTCATTTGGGTTTTAGCTGAAACCAAATAAAAGGTAACTATCACTGAGAGAGCATCGTGTTTCAGAGATGCGCCTGCACCGCCACATTACACAGTTTTGAGCACAAAACAGCTCATAAGCCCGCTAATATGCAGGAAACGGCAGCCAGCATATCAAATCTCCCGAAAATCATCGACCAACTGAAAGCAAGCACGAGAACAGTGGAGAGAAAAACCCAGACAGAGAAATCCCAAAGCAGCTAACGACACCCGGATGGGTGAAATTCCAAATAACCTATGCAAAATTAAAACGCTCGCATAAGCTTTCTCTCCTTTTCCTTTCCGAAATGCGAATGAAGAACGAAACCCTCGACCCAAGTTATCGAGAGGTCGACCTGAAAAGAGGCCAACAAAGGGGGAAATGAAATATAATCAATAAAACTCAGTGGAACGGAGGAGGACCAGGGGATATCCAACCAGGCAGCTCCCAAGGTTCGATCTTGTAGATGTCCACGCTCGTAATGACATCGAAGCGGAAGGATTTTCCACAAATTTTGCGTTTCAGGTAATAGATCACCAGCTCCTCGTCGGTCGGGTGAAACCTGAATCCCGGTGCCAAAGCCGTGACCGACCGGGGAGGAGCAGCAGCGGGCCCCGCACTTCCACCGGAGTTCGCCATGACAACGGCGGCGGAACATGCTGCCGTAGCAACCGTAGGCAAGGCCATCGGACCACCTGTGACAGCAGCGGCGGCCGAAGGCGAGGCTGAGGCTTTGCGAACCATCTTCGCAGTGCCTTGGGAGGAGGTAAGACGAAGAAGATAAGGGTTGGGAACTGGGGACTGTGGCTCAAGAAAGAGTAGGGCAAACGGAAAACAGAGAAGGTGTAGTTTCTTTGATTGCAAGCTATTTTATTTATTTATTCTTTTTTTTCAGGATATTAATTAGTATGATCTTTTAATTCCACCGCAAGAGTTCACAATTAATTATATTAATTTCGTATTTAGATTTGTACATTATTTAAAATTCTCTGACTCCTCACTCCCTAATTTCAGTAGACTAACATTGGGGAAGATGAAGAGTCGGGGCGGTCGGGTACGGATATACTTCATACTTTATCGGGTCGGGTTAGATTAGTTGCTATCCTCATACATGCACTATGTTACCGTCAACAAATAAAAAAAATTGTTCAGCAAAAAAAAAACAAGTAAAAAAATTAAAACAAAATTTTGAATAAAATCAAAAGACAGTTGGAGGCTTATTGGACGCTGACGCTTGTCGATTGCCAGAGCCTCGTTAGTGTCTTTCGCAATTCTTCCAGCCTGCCTGCTTTTGCTGCACTCCATAATCACTACCATCCAACTCCCCATAGGGTGTCTCCTTCTCTGGTCTTGCGAAATTTCCTGTAAAAGCTCCTGTTTTGTTCTCATTTTTTTGTTTATTTCCAAAGACCAAAGTGGATTTTTTCCCTTTCCCGAGTTTGTTTCTGTTGTTGGGCGAGTAACGGATAAGAACCCAAGAAAAGGGCTACTGAGTTTCAAGCATAAAAACTGCACCTTTCTTACCACCAGACCAGCCCATGTAGGAGATGGATTCGTTAAAGAGAGGAGAGAAGAGCAGTGGTAGTATTTACATGAATGACAGTAGTGGCAGCAGCAGATATGATTACGCGTTCAAGATTCTATTGATTGGAGACGCTGGTGTTGGGAAGAGCAGCCTTCTTCTCAGCTTCATCTCCGATTCCGTTCTTCACCATGACGTCTCTCCCACCATTGGTGAGTGAAGTGATGCTGCTATGCTTTTAAAAATGGTGTATGTTCTGTGCAGCAATATACTAATGAAGTTTTTTGGTTCCTTTGATGAATATGCTGCTCAGGAGTGGACTTTAAGATCAAGACTATGACAGCAGGAGGCAAGAAATTGAAACTCACGATCTGGGATACAGGTTTCCCAAAACACATTCTGATGAGATTTTTATAGCTTCATAAGATATGATCAGCTCCAAAAGTGGAGTTTGACTTTCTTCTGAGAAGTTCATGTGATTTGCAGCTGGGCAGGAAAGATTTGGAATAGTAACAAGCTCTTACTACAGGGGGGCTCATGGAATCATACTGGGTGAGACATATTTATCTGCATTTAGCTGAGATTGAAAGCTTCAAAACATCATCCCATATGCTCTTTGAGTGGTTTTGATACTTTGATGGGGGCAGTTTATGATGTGACAAGAAGGGAGACGTTCACAAACTTGTCAAACATATGGGCTAAGGAGGTAGAGCTGCATTCCACAGATCAAGATTGTGTTAAGCTTCTAGTGGGGAATAAAGTTGATCGGGTCAGTTTTATGCAGCCTTTTTTCCTGTTACCCTATGAACACATCATACATGAAAAGTACATGGTGATCTCGTAAGGATATACTAATTCTAGGGTCCTAATCCTCACTGCATGGATTGCTTACAGGAGAGTGAGAGGGCTGTAACAAGAGAAGAAGGAATGGACCTAGCAGCTAAGTACAAATGTTCATTTCTCGAGTGCAGTGCTAGAACTATGGAAAATGTGCACCAGTGTTTTAAGGAGTTGATATGTAAGGTAGATCCTCAATGAGGAAACCAGTCTTTCAGCTACTTCTCTTTTTTCGACATTCTTGATGACTTCCAAGCTCCATTGTGCTACTGAATGCTGCTGTAAATGTGTCTGCAGATGGTGGAGCTTCCCAATTTATTGGAGAAAGGGTCGGTGGCAACAAAGATGCAGATTTTGAAACAGAAAGAAGCGCAGCATGAAAATTCCAGAGGAGATTGCTGCTCCTAAGTTGATGTTTTGGCAGAAAAAAGTATACCAATGAAACTAAGGTTGCTAAAAATATAACGTGACCAAAATCATATGGGTTTGAGATGATGGGCCTGTATTCTAGTTGGGTTTAAGGTATTGTTAGTAATGTATTTTCGTTCTTGAATACGGTGGCCATAGCCATAGATATCTTTCTTGTAAAGGATAGGATTTGCAGAGATGAGATGATCAGGGAGGTAAAAATGCTGTCAGATCTCCACCGTGTATGTAATCAAACCACAAGTGGCAGCAAGGTTTTGTACATATCAATGTCAAAAGAGAAGAGTTGTTGCGCTGTTGA
Organism: Trapa incisa; assembly: GCA_030064435.1. NCBI lineage: Eukaryota > Viridiplantae > Streptophyta > Magnoliopsida > Myrtales > Lythraceae > Trapa > Trapa incisa. Next base: position 1,569,993 of record CM057770.1, on the reverse strand, counting down.
AAATAAATCAACCTTCCTCCATTGAGAAGAATGATTATGGCTAGAGCTCGTATCTATTTAAAATTAATATTTTTATAATTATATAATTTGAGATTATATTCTCCTACCATCACTTTCAATAATATGCATCATAACATGAAATAGATACACTTGTTATGTACAAAATTATTCTTATAAACAAATTCTTGGTATATTTTTTTAATATTCCGCAGAATATAAGCCAGAGTTTTTAATTTCGCATTGGATTAGGTTTGAGTCTTTCATATTATTTAAGAAAATTAATTCAAGTTAAGTATTTTTTTTCAATTTTCGAATATACAAGTTTTAAGTTGAATGCGAGTTTACAGTATCAGATTAGATTAGGTGAGGTGCAAACGCACTCATTTTTATACTATTTGAAGAGGTGTGCACTAATTTATAATTAAAAAGTGATAATGCTGCCATGACAAGATATCTTCCATGTTCATTTCTAATATGACAAGTAATGTTGGGTACATAATGGGCTCATTTTCCTTCTTGCGCTCATTTTGCATCTACGTGACAATAGATTAAGATTGTGATTAAAAGGTTGATGAGAGACCCATGAGTTGGGTTTCCATGGAAGGAAGCTTCCAATACAAGATGGTCCACATTAGAAAATAGCCAAGAAAAAATAAAGCACTTTAATGGGTAGTGAGTATGAAGTGCTTTTTCTTTTATTAGAAAGCCAGCGGAGGAGAGAAATGCATGCATGGAAGCAATGGCAAGGGAGGGTAGCAGCAGAGCAGGCACCAGGGAGCATACTGCGGATCTCAGCACATGCATTTTGCTTGTTGAGAGAGGAAACACAACGATGAGTGGATGGAAGGGAAGGGTATTCCTTTAACACCTCCTCACTCCTAATCCAATTAACTCGAGCTTCTGATTCTCATTTCATTCTTAATTATAAGGTCATTATAGGATAGGAAGAGGAAGAAGTGGAGAATGTAAGCTAGGCTGGAGTCGTCACCACCACCTCATCACAGCAAAAAGTCAGCCATGGCTGGCTGATGTTTCATTGTTTCGTTTACAAGGAAACTCTGTCTCTGTCTCTTTCTCTCTCATTTTACATATTCCCTCTACCGAAAAAAAGAGAAGAGCAAGCCTAAAAATCGTCTGGTACAGAAATAATCTCTCCGGCAAGAGATTATGGTCGCGCAAGTATGCATCATATCATAATTCATATTATCTTCAAAGTTAATGATTCGAATGTGGGAAGAGAGGAGATTGGGTAGAGATCACATACATACCCCCCAAGAGACTAATTTTTCTGTTCAGGTTAATCTGAAAGAAAAAGAATTTTAATTACATCTGAAATGCACAAATGGCCGGTGATCATCGGCCTGATCGGCGAATATAAAGCAATGAATTGAAAGAATGATCTGATCTCTGTTGGTAGTCAACATCTATCAGTTTTGAGTTGTGAAAGAAAGAAAAATGGTGGAAGCTCTGAAGTCTGAACGAACCACTCTGTTTTTTTTTTTTAACTTAATTTCCTCCTTCAGTAATGGCAATCAACAAGAGCAGGAGACGCGGAGAACACCAGCGAAGATTTATTATTACCCGACTGGCTCTTCTGCTCGACCTCCTCCTGCTGCTGCTGCTGTTGTTGCTGCTGTAATGGTGATTTGTCCAAAAGAGACGAGAACCGTATGAGATCGTGGCTTTCTTGATGATCGGCTCGGTCTTGATGGCCGGCTACATGGTGGTGATCCTGGGCGGATGCAGGGAGGTTGAGATCCAAATCCAAGGATAAGTTATTGGCCATCGATTGGCCATGATGCAAGGCCAATGAGGTCGGCGATGGCCCCTCTGAGCCCTTAAAGGTCCGCAGCGGGGTAAGCGACAGGGCTGTTATGGGGCCGGAACCGCCGACCGGAGCGGTCCTGTGTCGCCTCATGTGGCCGCCGAGGGCCTGGCCTGACATGAATTCGGCCCCGCAGATGGAGCACTCGTGGACCTTGCTGCCACCATTATTCAAATTCTTCAGATTATTATGATTGCTGTGATTAAAGATGCTCGGCGGTGGCTTGATGTTGTGGTTGCTGCCCAACTGGAGGGAGAGGGAGGAGTACCGCCGGAACTGGCCCTCCTCATCGTCGGAAGAGGATGGCAGGATTGTAAATATCTGCTTCTTCTCGAGGGAGGATCGGGACGGCGAAGATAACGGATCGATGAAGCTGCCGCCGCTGTTGTGGTGGTGGCTGTTGGGGGTGTTCTTGGGCTTTTTGTGGCTGGCCCTGTGACCGCCGAGGGCCTGGAACGAGGGGAACGTCCGGTCGCAAGTTTTGCATTGGTAAACATAGTAGCCAGCCTGGCTCCCCGTGGCCGCCTCGAGGTACCTCCTGCTCGTGAACTTGGGGGCGGCAGCGGCCTCGTTGTAGCGGCAATGGTTATGATCCTCGAAAGCAGTGGCTGGTGGCGGGATGGAAGGTGGCTTATCGACCGGCTTCCTGCACTCGTTGTTGCCCTGGGCCAGGAGGATCAGACAGTTGGCCATGTCCTCTTCCTCCTCGGTGGTGCTGGAGAAGAGCTCCGCCGATGACGTGGCGGTCGTCGGAGACGAGGCCTCAAAAGGGGTGGGAGACTGGAGCCTCAACCGCTTTGTGCGCTTACCCTTCACGATTGGCCCCGCGCGCTCTTCCATAGATAGAAAAATATATATAAGAAGGCACTGCCGGAGACCAAAGAAGAGGTGGCCGGAGAGAGAATCCGATTGGAAGAAGAGAGGAGGAGAGGAGGAGAGGAGGAGTGAAGATTGAGAGAGATAACAGGGGAAGCCTCTTATATATATATATATATATATATATGCATGTATGGTGTGTGTGGCTACAACATCCAATGGAACAGTAAGTGTTAATTATAGTCCGACCACCAATCAGTCTCGTCTTTTTTTTGGGTATATTGAGGGGGAATAAGCTATGGGCTTAGCTGTAGAGAAAAGAACAAAAAAGATGTGGAAAATAATTTACTGAAAATAGGCAAAATTAGGGCGTCCACTGAATGATTAGAGAGTGGTTAATTAAGAGGATTGCTGAACTAGGCTGAGGCAGTCCGGCTGCCCGCTTCACTCTCTCATTCTCCCACTTTCCCACAGCACTTCATTTGTTTTTTTTCTCCCAGATAAGTCGTCTAAAAATCTTTTCAAAAATAAACTCCTATAATACTATTTAGTATTTCCAACTTATTAAATTTTATACATATTTATTAAATTTACTACAAGAAATTTAAAATACTATCATTACTATTTATAAAAATAAGCTTATAAAGCCTTTTACATTATTTATTATAACAAATATTTATAATAATAATAATATAAAATTCATGCTATATTTATTAGGGTGACAAGGGATCTAAATAATATCCTACCTGAAATTGAGTTCAATTATGATTCGCATCAAAGTTACCTCCCTTCCTTGTATTCATCTAGATTTGATTCATATTATTTAATTAACCAGTTCAACATCCTAATTTAATTTCTTTTTTAATTACTAATTCCACATATCAATTCAAATATTATTTATCTATTTAGTATTGAATTCGAGTTTAAATGTATGAATATAATTGAGATTTTTCTTTTATAACTCTAATTCGATTTCTATTTCCGATTTCATATTTAAAACTTTTGTTAATATTAATTTAAACTATTTTATACAAATGAGATATAAATTAGATTCGAATATGATTTCAAATCAAAATTAAACAAACTAAAACATACAAATTTGAGTACTAGTTTGATTATACTCCAACTCATTAATTCAAGTTCGAGTTGTTAGTATTAAGAATTCCGACCTAACCAAATAATTATATATATATATATATATATACCCATATCTCTACACCATTAGTTTGTGTAAATGTTTAATTTGAACAAGCACAACCAGAGCTTGCTAGCAAGAGAGACCAAATGTATGCTCAACTATTTTCTCTGTATAACCACACGGAACACACATACTCAAGTTGAAAGATTAGAGTGCAAGGCTCCCCTCCACTATACCATACGGTATCTTCCTGCTGGGTATCTCACTCTCTCTCTCTCTCGTAATCAATCACATTTAATATTTAATATTTATTTTTTAAAAAAATTCAAAGGGCTCTTTCTTAAGTTTTGTCAACCATCAATTATAATGATGATTAGTAGAGTTTAAAATCGATCTAATTAAGCACTTGACTTTTATTAACAATGTAACTAGTTGACATTGGACAATATAGGACCAGTTCAAGGAACCCTTCTCTTTTGTCCACTTCAACTTCATAGGTTGCTTCTACCCCCTCAAACCATCCACCAACTAATTGTAACCTTATAAAATATTTGAATATATGTTTGTATACTTACCTACATACACACCTATTATATCAAATTATGCTTTTTGGTGTATGGTATGATGATGATCTATTACGTCCCTAATGGTTGCAACTTACACTTGTTGTCATCCTACCTTGCTTGAAGCAATGGACTGCTAGCTGCTACAAGTGTCCTGTTCATCCTACAAGGAAGGTATCTCCATTAATACTTCATGAAAAAACCTTGTACATTGCGCATGCATACAGCTTTCTAGACCGTGTGGTGGATTCGGTAATATAGTTATGCTGCAGTAAACTCAAGGCATGCGAAATCATGGGTACGTCTATGATGAAGCATATTCTTTTTAATATTATGTGAAGTAATCTATATGCTTGGCTTGTTCAAAGTCTGCAAGTCATCATCATCCATTGGAAGAGGAGAGTAGTAGCTTGGCAGCCACTCAAATGCAAGGCATATTTGTTGCAGCTAAAGCAAACCCTACCCAAGAAAAGACCCCACTCGAATTGAATTAAGATTTTTTCGATTTCTAAAGGGGAAGTCTATGGACGATGTGTGGTTGAACCAGCATCACCCATAAGACCCACTTAGCTTCCATAGATGGAAACCCACTTTCTGCACAAGCAGTGTAAAGAAACGTAGATCTACCGACCATGGGTGGCTGCATTGTTATCTAAAAGAGGTCTAAAGCACATTTGCAATGGTGTCACCATCTCTCAAATCAACAATAAGCTCTTCAATACTATTGGTCAATTTTTTCATTATCAAAAAACATAGACATGGGACATGGAATTAAATGTGATCAATTTTGGGAGTGGAACTTGCTTGGGAAAATGGAGCTGAATGCCAGCCAAAGTATGGAGTAAATGCTCCTCCCACATGTGGTTAAGCTTTAATTTTCTTCATCAAATGATTGGGATTGTGGGTCTACAAATTGCTTTCTCATAGTGTTGACTTGTAGTTGTATGCTGGAAAAGCAAACTCATCATGGAAGCCAAATCAATGGATCGGTTGACTTTTCTTTTTTTAATTGCGGGCTTAAGCAAGCGATTAAGTCCGGATTACTCGAGGTGTGGGAAGGAGATCATGTTGCAGTTTGTATTCCTGCTGTTAATCTCAGATTTAGGAGCAGTGAGGTAATAAGGTGATATGGATCATCATTAATTGGGTGTCCACCGATGGGGACTGATTAAGGGATCCTCTAAAATCAATGGAGAATATCATTTTCTGGATGATGATGATGATGAAGGTGAAATTGGGCATGAGCTAGTGAAGTGAGAATTCCGCCATTGGCTGTATTAATCAGTGTGATGGCAATCATTCATGAAATATAATTGCTTTTCGGCATCAAATTGGACCCTTAAATTGAAAGGTTTAAAACATTTTTTTCCGAGTTTCCATGAACCAGCAGCCAGATGCACAAGAGAATCTGTTACAAGAGGAAGTCCAAAAGGTATAATCACTCATCAGCATATTCGGTTAGTTAGTGGAAAGACTGCAAATTTTAGCTTTATACACACCAGATCCAGCTTGGTCAGACAGACTAGGAACACCTTTATAATCATCTTCAATACTCATGACTATTACACCACACCTGTATTGGTAGCTTATTTAAAAGATTTGAAGACACTTGACAATTCTTCAATTACGTTTAGACCATATGTACTACGATAACATTTTCTGAAATGTGAACATTTTTCTTTGGTAGGGCTCCCATATGAAATTCATCTTGTGAGGGGAAATGTCATCTAAGTGTCATAACTAATTAATTTTAACCTCTTATTAAAAACACACTCTTCTATGATATGTGTACATGTATTCATTTTCCGTTTATTAAAATTAATTATACTTTATTTAATTTTCAAGTATGAAAATCATATCTCCCTAATACCCTCACCCCAAACTAATAGTTATTTTCATAGTGCACAAATCTAAAATATTGGATATTTAAAAAAATAAATTTGGTAGGTTATTAGTTTGAATCACTTGTACTTTATTGATAAATAATTTAATAAATTATATAATAGAGTTGCATATTTATAAAATAAAAATAATATAAATATAAAAATAAATAATACAAAAATATATCATTTAATCTTAACTCATAAGATTATATTCTATATTATAACTATATAAAATAATATTTTAATACTTATCCTAAATATTAACACTAAAATATTTATATTATAAAATTATAAATGCAAACTATTACATACCAACTCAATTTAAAAAAATGAGAAGTTATTTTATGTTACAATTGCACAGGAAATATCAACCAAAATTCGTTTTTTATTTCACCTATATAACACAAACTAATTAAAATACATTTCTTATTCCGTAGAAGTATGATTTTTTTTACCCCAACTAAAATTTGTTTTCTATTCCATCAATATATAAGTTTTTTTTCATATCAATAAAAAATCGTTGTCTATTTAGTTGATATATCATTTTTTTTACACTTTTAAAATCTTGAACTTTATTACAAATAAACTTGTAATATTTTATACAGTTAATAAAATTAGCTTTAATATTATATAAAAAATTTAAAATAGAAGAGAAAAATATGTTGAAAGATAACCTTGGTAGTCAATATATTTAAAATAGTAAATATAATTTTATTGATAATTAACTTAATAAATTATATAATAGAGTTTTATAAGCTAATAATAATATAAATATACAAACAAATAATACGAAAATATATAATATAATTTTAACTAATAAGATTATATTTTATATTATAACTATTTAAAATAATATTTTAATAATCTAACATAATATTTCAACCCTCTTGAATTCACATAAAATATTGAAAAATTATAAATACAGACTATTAAATGCTAACTCTAACTCAAGTTCAATCAATCACAGGCATCAACGATAGAACTAAAAACTATTTTTTATTCTAACGAAATAGTGTACACAAATTAAAAATTATAGCAATTTTTTTACACAAAACAAAAGTCATTTTCTATTAAAAAGGCATAATATTTTTTTTACATCAATAAAAAATCGTTTTCTATTCCGCTTGCATAACTGTTTTTTTCACAATTTCAAAAACTTCAACTTCACTTGAATTATAACATTTAGGTAGTAAATTTGTGGTATATTACACAGTTAATCAACTACTATATGACTTGGTAGGTAATATGCCTCAACAATTGGAACACGATTTTATTGACAAGTCACTTAATTAATTACATAATATATTTACTTATTTATAGCGTAAGAATAATATAAATATAAAAATAAATAATATAATAATATAATAATATATGATATAATCTTAGCTAATAAAATTATATTTTATATTATAATTATCTAAAATAATATTCTAACAATTTAACGTAATATTTTAACACATAAAATTGACTTCATCTAATTATTTCCATGGAATTGGTGTTCTTGAGGGACCAATGCTAATGAAAAATACATTAACAATTTACAACAGAAAAATTTGAAACTTCCACTTAAAACCTAAAGTTTGAACCTAAAATGGTTTATATAAACATTTCGAGAAAAATAGTAGTGTGATAAATACATAAGTAGAGAATAGTGCTAACTTAAATTATGATTATTTGTGGAATATTCTCCTACTTTCAACTTAACATTTCGAGAAAAATAGCATTGGGATAAATAAGTAAGTAGAGAATAGTGCTAACTTAAATTATGATTATTTGTGGAATATTCTCATACTTTCATCTTATTTTCTTTAATTTTCACATGCAATGGTTTTAGGGGAGGGAGCTCAAAAAATAGTGAATGGAGCACTAGCCTTAGATTATTATATAGCTTATAACTCATACCTATTTCTTTAGTTGAGTTCTTTATTTAAATCATGAATCTCCTGGTTTTCCTGGTTTATCTAGCTACTCAGACTCTAAACTTCGCATACCCTACTGTTGGGTAAATCTTAGTCTCCCTAGTTATTTACACATGAAACACAATAATATCAAATACGGTAAATCACGTATCAGAAACTTCGGTCCCGTACACACACTGGCCAGCTCATGACCTGCACCTCGAGGCTATTCACGGCCCGTGCAACACATGTGGTGCTATCTAGGCTCGCACACATGAACTTACTTACGACCCTATACATGCCTCAGAGTGTACTATAATTTAACGATATCGAGTCCGAGCAAAACTAGAGTGTGGGAGCCACATGTAACTTTACCACAACTTATGTTTTCTCTCAAGTGTGTGTCTCAGCATTTGGGGTTATGGCTGGAACAACTCTCACTCGCCTGTACATGTCCCTCACACATATGACTCAATTCCGTTATCTCTCATTATAGGTGTGCTTGAAACTCGGGCTGCCGTACTTGAAACTCGGGCTGCCGTACAAGCTCATAAGGCTTCCATTGGCCACCTCCTATACATGTATTTCAACATGAAATTTAAATCATACAAATGGGCCACTCTCGGCCCACAATCAATATGATATATATGGACTACTTTAGGTCCCTAATTCATATCAAATGGAGTATGGTATTATTTTAACTATTTCTAAAACATAGCATATAACATGTTATTATTGGGAGTCCAGTCTATGATTCGATCCATCTTCCCAATCCAACAAATTGAGCTATTCCAACATATCTCAATCAAATGACACACACTGGCCTTATGACTATTCCTTTCTTTTAGCCTTTAAATAATTATTTGTTTAAGTGGGTATGCAATTAGCCCTTTCACACTTCTTATATAATCTATAAAAATTAGATTTCTTTTCATTTCAAGTACTAACTCAAGCACTCAATTAAGTGCATAACATTTTGCTCGATTGTTCCAATAGTACTCGTCGTCAATATACCCACTCAACTCAAGTCTCAGAACTTGTTCTTTCCGAAGGTTACAGAGAATCCGCTCTTAATCCTACTCGAGTAGTCTCTTACTCTTTCTACAATGTTCCAAATGAGGCATTTATAATTCATTTATTTCGCTCCACTTTGTTTTATGGTTCATATACATAGATATGGTAGTGTCTTTTAGATCTACTCAACCATACACCATTTTGATTTAATAGTTACCTATATTGTGTTTTTTATCAACCATCATTATCATTATAACTTTATATCATGCTTGGACATACTACTCTATACTCACACTTATTGAGTTTCACATCGATTAATGAGCTACTATATATTCACATGTTAACATTATAAAATTATTGATTAATATTCAATTCGAGTATACCAACTATATATAGTTACCTTCTAATTTTGGATTCGCTTTTTTTTTTTTTACTTATTTTTTGGTGCTTATATCACTCTCACATTTTATTTAAGTCTCGTGTAAGCAAAATTCTTATTTCTAATCATTCTAATTTTGATAATATCTTTATTAGGTCCCAAATTTTTTGTTAATTATAATTGTACTTTATTATACTACCACTTTTGCACAATAATTCCCCATTTAATTTTTATTATAATATTTTTAAATTTATCCATACAACACTTCTTATCATATTTTTATTTCTATAGAATTAATTCACTATTTGAATGGGTCTATTGAAGTCCGTTTAGTCCATGATAAAAAAATTGGTCGAAAAATTGTGGAGTTAACACAATTTGATAGAATCACGAGTTGAATATAACTGACGTCTTAAACAGCTAAGAGAATTCTCCCATTACTCTAAGCTTGGCTCTATCCTAATGGGTCATTATAATTATCTAAAATTTCGACTAAAATGAAAGACAGGCGACTACGGATTAGCTGAGATCCTACTCGACCACAAAAATTGAAGAAGAAACACATTCTCTTGTTGATTTGATCAAAAGGGAAAATTATTCAAAATAAGAGGACTCTGTTTTTGTTCACAAAGAACTCCCTAGTTTTGGTCTTACTATTTTATTATTTTATCATTTGAACAAGTACCCATGAAAAAAATATATTATTGTAAGAGACCATACTTTTGTAGCTTGTAATTAATGGTATCTATCTCAACCGTTATAACCTTTTCATTATTAACCACTCCAAGCAAGCACTTCCCATGGCCACACTTCTCTATCTATAGAAATTTTATTATTTTTTAAAAATCTCCTTTTATAAAGAGCATAATTTTCTTTGTATTTTGAGTCATTACACATATTTGTATCCATTTAATATGTATTGATCAAATGTTTTTTTTACTCACGAAGAGTTTGAAGTTTTATAAATTAGGGTTTTAATCAATTCATACTTCTTAACAATAAAATTCATACAAAGGAAACAAAAGCAAAATCAAATATTAAAAAAAAGACAAATTAAAGAAAGAGAAGATTCAAGAGGTATGAAACAATCAAAACTTTAGTATACTCTACTAATTTGCTTTTGAAGATCATGGTACTTTGAATGTAAATTAGTACACGTGTTGTTGATATTTTGGATAAAAGTAATATGTTTTTAAAATGTATGTGATCACTAGCAAAATTGTCAAAATTTTGAGAGATTGACAAACTAATAACTGAATCTAAATCACTTGTAAAGAACAAAATTATGCTATGGTACCATGACTTATGAGTTGATAATGCATTAATACTCTACTAGATGAAAATTGAAAAGCACATTCCTTTTCTAACTTTTACTGCACAATTAGACATACATTCCAATTTTCATTTCATTTCTTTCATTTTATTTACCTTCAAACATTAATAGAATAATCATTCATTTACATAATATTTCAATATTGCATGTACAATTAATTTAAAATTAATTTTCATTCTATAAACTTTATAAAATATAATTTTAAATTTTTATTATTTGTTAGATAAATTTAATATTGTCATAATGTTACCGTAAAATATTTTAAAATATAATTCTTAGTTATATAATTAAATTTTATAAAAATGTTACAAATAATTAAAAATAGTAAAAAAATATTTATTAAATCTATAATTTTAGTTACAATATAATTAATATTTCATTCTCAAACTGGTACCTTATATAATTTCCAAACAAGAAAACCAATGTCCCCATATGTATATATATAAAACAAATAGGTCAGCGGACTCATATAGTTATTTTCGTATAATTTGCTTCAATCAATTTTTTTTCATAGAATTGGTGTGCCATTATTTATTCATCCGTAGAAATGTAATTTGGGCTTCACCCACATACAACAAGAATTCTCTTATCAAAGTAAATCAAAGTTTGACCCATTCATCCCATTACTCAGAAATAATACATTCAAATACATAAATGAGTGGAAATAATATCATCAAGAAAATATTCATGGAAGACCTTTCCAACTTTTCATTATCCTCTCAAGGCCCTCTTTCACATGCCCCCAAGTCGAGGGATTCTCACTACTCTTCTCGTAACCATAGTTATCGTAATAAATTTGGCAAGATCGAGCACATTTCTCGGGATTGGCATCTGCAATTTCCTGCAAGCAAAAATTATTGCACTCTTCAATCCACCGATCGGTACTTATAGCAGTGGCCATGCCATTTAGGGTTGCAAGGATAATCAAGGCAAATATGAGAATTGCATATATCCTTGCCTTGCATTCCATTGATTTTATTTTCTTGGTGTTCTCTCAAATCTTTACTTTTTATCCAATGAGAATTTTGTTGAGAACCTATGGCTGAGTAAAATAAGCTCGTACGTACATAATCTGTTTTGTTTATATACCCTTATTTAGTACAATCTAATTTGTTAAATTCCCAATTTAACACATATTAACTAAATAACTACTTACCTTAAATAAAAAATAATTGTAGTTATTTATAGATCAAATGATAATCTAGTGATATTTTCTTCTATTATTACGACAGATTTTACATCTGACCTTATAATTTATGATAAAGTAAAATTATAAGAATTTTTATTTATAAACGTGTACATACACTATAATATCATCTAAATATTATGTAATATAAGTAATTAAATATTTGAAATGATATAAACTAACTTTATATCTTTTATTACTTAGTATGATATGTCATTAAATAGACACTATGGTATGGTATGGTATTATTAATTAATAAGAGGTTGAACTCAAATGTATTAAAAAATTATAACTTATTAGTTAAACTTTTTTCAACCTTATAAACTCATAATATTTTTCTATTTTATTAAATTTGAGATAATATTCTCAATAAACACTCTCATTTGTAACGTATATATCCTTATCAACTGTAATTTTAAATTGACCATCAACATTTGTATACGAGACATATATTATTATTTCGATCTCGAACAAGGGAGAATAATAGACTCAAGTTGAGTATTTTTCCTCCATATTCGGGAAAACCACGAGTCGAGTTTCCAGTCTTGGGTCGGGAACGGGTGGGAGCCCACTAGCTCTAATACAATGTGAAATGGTGTTGTGAGTCGATAAGGGGTCAAACTCATATCTACTTAAAAGTCATGACTTGTGAGGACATCTACGCTAATAATGGATGAACGGGTTTTCTACTTCATTATAAAAAGTTCATCATACCAACCAAGTATAATATACTTACAACTAGTAAGTAGTTTTTCAGTGAAATTTCCACATCACTACATTCAGGTGTGATGTTTAAAATTTCACTTAGTAGTGAGTTTTCATTTCTGAGGTGGTTATCATCCCAACTGGGTATTATATAAAAAAAAATCTCACTCACTAGTGAATGTCGTGAATCCTTCTTAACTGGTTTTTTGTCCCTTCGCGAGCTTGCCTTAGCTGACGTTCTCGGTACTTCGCATTCCTACACGATATGAACATCCTTGTTCATTATCCTTTAGCTTGACGGCCTTTAATTATCACGAATGAATAAAATATCCAACTTTTCAATTAATTGCAATTAGATCTCTAAAGTTCTTTTTCTTTAACTTTAGGTCCCTATTACCAATTTTTCCCTAAATTGAGCCCCAAAACTTCAAAAATTTACTTTGGGACCTCAATGTATTCAAAATTACAAAAAGGGGTTCAAGTTTTTCAAATTCCCAATTTGGTTCCCAACTTTTCCAAAATTACCGTTTTGCCCATACTTTACAAAAGTGGTAAATTTCACCCCAAAACTTCCAAAAATTGACCAATTGGTCCTCCAACATCTTTACCATGCCCAATTGACCCTCAATTTTAAGAAATTACACTTTAGTCCCTCGAATTTTTGAAATCACTAATTTCAACCTTTCAACTTGGCTAAATATGATTTCATCAAATTGACCAATCAAACAAGGTTAATTGTTGAAATTGAAGTTAGATTTAAGTTTCTACACCACTATACAATTCAATTGCATTTTGAATTGCATGAATTGATGCCGAAACGAGCTCAAACGGAGCTTCGCCGAAAACTAAATGTAGAGATAAAAAGCTTCGAAAGCTTATCGTCGGGGGCGCGATGGTCCGAGCTTTCAATCGGGGCAGGTAGCTCTTATCTTGAGGTTTCTCCTAGAATCAAGAATCACCTCAATCTATGTCGAATTGAGGGAGAATTTGATCAGTAAAGATCTGTCGGTTCTCTCTCTAGCACCGATCAAAATTTACAGTGGTGAGCCAAATTGGCTTACCTTTCCACTCTAATTCAATCGTAGGAGGGCTAAGGAAGTGTTAGGAGAGCTTGGTTTGGCATGAGGAGGGCTCGACTTGGTTGATTTCAGCTCGATAGAAATAGGGCAGCTTCGGTCCGCTGGAGCTGCTTCACTGTTCTATCACCTCGGAGCTTCTCTAACAACCCTCGGAGTAATTGGAGACTACCATCGCGTAGCTGACTTCTTCTCGAGTCTAAGGAACTCGACCACACCTTCTTTGGCTCAGAAAAGACCCTATGTCAGAGCCCTGGTTCGAGATTCATCAGAAAAATGAGTAGTTGAGAGAGAATGAGGTTTTCATGTGTGTGGAGGATGACTGGAGAGGGGCTCTTTATATAGGGAGCTCGGGGACTCTCCGGTTGTCCATTTGGCACCTTAATGATAGTCATTGATGGTCTGAAACGTACTGAATGAAAATGTTTCTTCTTTTCCGGTGCTGTTCAATTTTTCGGCAAGTTAACAATGTTGTCATCTGAATGAAGAAGACAACACTGTTTCGAACTGGACCGAACTAGGTTCAAGGCTTTAACTAGTTGGTTCAGGCTCGATTCGACCGAGTTTTTTAAAATTAAAATTTTTTAAATTCATCTAAATTCATTCTCTATCTAATGGTGGTCTAAATTCTCAAATTTAAATTTTCTAAGCTACCTAGAAAAATGAATTTAGTATCCAGTTCAATAGTGATTTAAACCAGTCCAAATCTGTACAATTCGATTTAGATTTGGTTCACCTGAATCAGTTTGGTTTTCTCTCCCAAATTGTTCTAAGATCCCTTTCTAAGGTTTTTATGACTCTTTTGGTCACTTGGGAGTTGTAAATTCCTTAATTTTCCCATTTTCTAGTAATTAGGGTTTGTGAACTGGTTCAGTTTTCTCACTCAATTTGACCGATTCTTTCCCCGGGGTTTTCCTTAACACCAAAGGGCGGGGTTTATAATCGGTGTGGTTGTCATCCCATTTATGCTCAATTCCTTTCGTGGTGAGCCAAGTTAGAGGAGTTGTTATCTTAAAGAAATCTTGCACAAACCGTCTGTAGTATCCTGGCAGACCTAAGAAGCTTCGTATATCTGAAGGATTCTTGGGTGCCTTCTAGACAGATATGGCTTCCACCTTTGCTGGGTCTATGTCTATCATGCCCCGACCTAGTTTGATCGGATCCCCATGAGCAAACCGCCACTCTCTCAATTTATTAAGGGTTTTCCCATTTTTTAACCTGAGAGGAGTAAGACGTCCTTTAAACATGTACCTTTCCTTGAATAACATTAATCAAAATTGTATAAAATTTTAAACTTTACATACTTGTCTTGCAGGTGTGACTAGCAGGAGGTCTTTGGGTAGGTTTCCCTTAGTTACTTGAAAAGGGATATAAGGGAGGGGGTGAGTTCAACAACTCAGTGAATGGGTGTTTAAAGTTTGACTTTTAGAAAAATAGTTTGAATTGTAGTGTGCCAAACTCATTATTTTCTTTTAAAATAATTCAACCTCAAAATCTCGGTTTTCATAGCCATTTCTCAATCATTAATCAAAACTAGTGTGTTTATCTACCAACACATGCCCTTCATCATAAAAGGGAACGCATATTTGCAGGGCAGCACTTCCACTGCACCCACTTGTGGAGTTGGAGCGACTTTACCGGCCACCTAGATAGAAACACATCCACTTCTACCCTGAGAATGAGTGGATGCATGCAACATTCAACTCTCAATCCCATAAAGAAAACTTTGTGTATGTATGAGGACAGAGATCTCATCCAATCCCTCCCCGGTCTCATGCGCATGAAGCTATGTCGAGCTTCTTTGATTGTTGGCACGACAATCTGCCCTTATCTCCACCATGTCGTTCAGTAGCCCCTAGGACGCATCACTAGCCCTCTTGGACGTCTTGAAGGTCCCGTACCTCAGTGCATAGACAAAACAACAGTTTTCCACATAAGCCATTTAATATGTGGTGCCATTGGTCCAACGGCCCCGACCCTCAACTCGACCAACTCGACATGTAGTTGTTTGTCTCGACTGATCCGTCGACCGAATTAGGACCGAAAGGTAAGCCAATTCGACTCTCCTTTATAATTTTCGATCGGTGCTAGAGAGAGAGTCGACCGAATTTCAATGACAAAATTCTAATCCAATTCCGCATCAATTGATACAATACTTGATTTTAGGATGAACCTCAGGATGAGACCTATCTGCCCAGATCGAAAGCTCAGACTGTCGTGCCTTCACCGGTGAGTAATCGAAGCATTCTCTCTCTATAGTCTATTTTCTGGCAAAGCTCCATTTGAGCTCGTTCCCACGTTAAAATCTGCAATTCAAAGTTTTTTAGAATCGTATAAACATACAGGAACTCAATTTCAACTCCAATTTCAATAATTAGAAGTGTTTGATCGGTCAATTTGATGAAATCAAATTCGGTAGTGTTGAAGAGTTGAAATTGGGGGAAATTTTGAGGATTTTCGAAATTCAAAGGGGCCAAAATACAATTTTATGAAATTGAGGGTCAATTGGGCATGAAAATAATGTTGGAGGACCAATTGAGGAATTTTGGAAATTTTGGGGAAAAACTTACCATTTTTGTGAAAGAAGGGCAAAATGATAATTTTGGAAAAATTGGGGAACCAAATTGGAAATTTGGGAAATTAAACCGCTTTTTGGTGAAATTGAATAAATTGAGGTCCCACAATTAATTTTAAAAGTTACGGGACTCAATTTAAGGAAAAACCGACATTAGGGACTTAAAGTTAAAGAGAAATAACTTTATGGACCTAATTGCAAATAACTAAAAGTTTGGGTTTTCTCATTCATTAATGAATGAAGGCTGTTATGCCGAGTAATAATGAACAAGGTTGTTCATATCGTGTAGGAACGTTAAATACCGAGAACGCCAACAAGGACAAGCTCGCATGAATACAAAGAACCAGTCTAGTGGAATTCACGGCATTAACGGGTGAGTGGGTTTACTAACATCATACCCGGTTGGGATGATGAGCACAACTTAAAGTTAAAAACCACTTACCGGTTGTGAGTGGGTTTACTAACATCATACCCGGTTGGGGATGATAAGTGCCTCGATATAAAAACCCACTATTTAGTGGTATTTTAATCATCACTACTTAGAGAAAGTGATGTGAAAATTATGCGAAAAAAACTACTTACCGGTTGTAAGTAGATCATACCCGGTTGGTATGATGAGACTTCCTCAAAGGAAGTTGAAAACCCGTTCATCGGTTATGAATGGAGATGTCCTTATACCGGTTAGTATAATGGATAGTGAAAACCTATTTTGTCGGAAGTGTTCTCCCCTGACTGTGTGCCAATGCTTAAACTATTTGGGAGACCTTCTCGACGGGAGCTTGAATAGCTCTAATAGGATAGGGGCCTCGGTTTTGGAACTTGGGGGCTAAATGCCCGATTTTGAAAATCTCGTACAATGGGCCCAAGGCGAGTTGGCACGAGCAGGAGCTCGTAAACGAACATGATATATGTGCCATAAAACTTAATAAGTGAATTGTTTGGCCATGGTACCAAGATAAGACCGACATGCTTAGTCAACTAGGAACAGTGCGACATGACAGGTCGACGGACTAGTCAAGACAAACAGTTGCGGGTTAAGTTGAGAGTCGGGGCCATTGAACTAATGGCACCACAGATTACATGGCAATATAAGAAAACATTGTTTGTGCATGCACTGTGAGTATGAGATCATCAAGACGCCCATGAGGGGTAGTGATGCGTCCTAAGGGCACTAGACGACCTGGTGGCTATAAGGGCAGTTCGTCGTTCCAGGTGTCTGTGCAAAATCTGGAGTAGCACGAAGCGCATGAGATCGGGGTGGGGACAGGATGAGGTCTCTGTCCTCATATGGACATGAAGAAGTGATTTCGGGATTGTGGGTAGGATGTCACGTACATCCACTCATTCTCAGGGTAGAAGTGATCGTACTTCTATCCGGGTAGCAGGAAAAGTCGCTCCGAAGCCACTAGCGGGTTCAGTAGTGATAGTGACTTGCAAATGTGTGTAACCTTCATGATGAAGGATGTGTGTTGGGTGATGACACACCGTGGTAACTAAGAAATAATGGGAAAATCCAAAATTTTAAATGATATGATTTTTGAAAACAAAGGAGTCTGACACACTCCATATAAATGTTTTTCTTAAAAGTCAAAAGCTTTTAAAAACCCATTCACTGAGTAGTAGTACTCACCCCCTCCCTTATATCCCTTTTAGGAAATCCTGGAAAGCCTCCCCTTAAAGACCGTCAACTAAGATGCCTGTAAGACATGTATGTAAAGTTTTAAATTTCATACAGTTTTGATTATGCTATTCCAGGAAAAAGGTGCAAGTTAAAGGACGCCTTACTCTTTACGGTTTACAATAAGGGGAAACCCTTTAATAAACCGGGAGAGTGGCGGGTTGATCACAGGGATCCGACCAAACCGGGTCGGGGCGTGACAGCTGTCCCACCATCTTTTGCGTTGGACTCCAGGAAAAATTTAGCCAATGTCACCATCTCCTCTGGGGGTATCCTGATGATGCCCATAAATATTTTGAGGCTCACCAACCAGTCCATGGTGGCCCTGACCTCCTTTTACCTATAGAAGGGCTTACGCCCCAATTGTTGGAGTGTCTTCAAGTATCTAAGGATGTCAAGGAGGGGTGGAATAGGTATGGAAGGAGGTTGGGATTGTACTTCCTCCTGGTGGGTCTGGGACTTGGAGTCCAGGTGGGGTTTGTTAGTAAGGTGAGGCTCTCCAAACACCTTGGTGAATTCCTCATACAGTTGTTGGTGTTCGAAGTTGATGCTTTGCGGGGCTGAGGTAGCTTATGGGAATTATGTCTCGGGAACAGGGTTTCCGACGGAATTAGCAGTTGTTGCCCTTGTTTTCTTGACTCCTCATTTGGGTGCTATAACTGGTTAAAAGTTTTCTTCAATTAGTATTGAGGTTATAAAATTTTGATAATGTATCTGGGAAAACACAAGCTCTGATACCACTAAAGTTGTCATGCCTTTACCCAATTTGGTCGGGGTTTGATGAACAACCCGCCACTCTCTCGAGCCTCAAGGAGGGGCTCCTCGGGGATCAAGAGAGTCATGCATATTACCTATCATGCTTTCCTTAGATAACATCTAACAAAACTGAAAATTTTTAAATTTGTGTACCTAGTTTTGGGTCTATGGAGGAAAAATTGGTACAATTGCGTTCCTTCCTAAAAATGTTTAGAGGGAGAGGGTGAGTTCAACAACTTGGTGAGTGGGAGAAAACTCTTTCACGAAGACTTAATTTAGCAATTTCAATTATTTGATAATTTGGCAATTTTTTCTTGGGTTTCTCAAATCAACAACCGTCTTCTTATCATATGAGGGATCACACATTCGTAGAACGGTCCTCGACCATTCCACTTGTGGACTAAAGCGCCTTTACTATTCACCCTAATAGAGGGATACTGCCATTACCCGAAATTTGTGCGGACATCAATAGTCCAACATCAAACCCCCAAATATCTCCACCATGTCCGCTCAATGGGATGAGACCTCATTCCCCTTACCGCCTCAGTCTCCATGCGTAAGAAGCCCCTCAGCTTCGCGATCTACTGAATGACAACACCGCCCTTATGCTCCTTAGGTCGTCTAGTAGTCCTTGGGCTCTATCACTACCTCATGCTAGGTGTCCTGATGGCCTAAACATCATGGTGCATGCATAATCAACAAGTTTTTTTTTTAATTATAGCCATTATCTTTGACCCTTTCGTACAATGGTCTGTCAACTTGTCTTCAGCCCACCACGCGTACTAGCCCAACAGGTTTGATGACCTAGCTTTGGCAGAGCAGCGGTTCGGCCCAACAAGCTTGACAACTCATGTAAACCCCACCCTTTTGAGTTAAGGAAAACCGGGAAAAGAACCGGTCAAACCGAATAAGAAAACCAAGCAGGTTTACATTTGGGAATAAACAATATGAAAATTTACAATTTTCGGTTGATCCAAAGGATTTATTAAACATTGGAAAAGAAATTTAAGACAAATTAGAAAATAAAAAGCAAATTGGTTCAGTTGAACTAGAAGTATGATTTTTTTGTAACCCGAAATTTTAGTAAAATTTTTTTATCATAAATAGCCATCAATTAATATATATTTAATTATTGAAATTAATACCAATAATTTAATACCTAAATTAAATTATTGGAATTAATACAAATAATTTAATACCGAAATTAAATTATTGGAATTAATACCAATAATTTATGGCAATATTAATACTAGTAATAAATCTCGCTCATCCCCATTTCATTCTCCTCACACCTGAACACTTCTCTCTCTACTGCTCCATTTCCCGGTAAAGCTCGAACCAAAGCTTTGACTTGAACAAAGGTCGGACTCTTTAAAACTAGGGAGAAGACAACTATCTGATAACAAACTCCAGTCAATCCGAGAATCGTTGGAGAAGCGCCGACATGATGGAATAGTGAAGCAACTTCGACGGACCGAAGCTGCCCTATTTCGGCCAAGATGAAATCGGCCATTTCAAGCCCTCCTCAGGCCAAACCAAGCCCTCCCAACACTTCCTCAGCCTTTCCATGGCCGAATTAGGACCGAAAGGTAAGCCAATTCGGCACCCCCTTTATAATTTTTGATCGGTGCTAGAGAGAGAGTCGACCGAATTTCAATGACAAAATTCTAATCCAATTCCGCATCAATTGATACAATACTTGATTTTAGGATGAACCTCAGGATGAGACCTATCTGCCCAGATCAAAAGCTCGGACTGTCGTGCATTCACCGGTGAGTAATCGAAGCTTTCTCCCTCTACAGTTTGTTTTCCGACAAAGCTCCGTTTGAGCTCGTTCCGACGTTAAAATCTGCAATTCAAAGTTTTTTAGAATCATATGAACATACAGTAACTCAATTTCAACTCCAATTTCAATAATTAGAAGTGTTTGATTAGTTAATTTGATGAAATCAAATTCGGTAGTGTTGAAGAGTTGAAATTGGGGAAAAATTTGAGGATTTTCGAAATTCAAAGGGGCCAAAATACAATTTTATGAAATTGAGGGTCAATTGGGCATGAAAATAATGTTGGAGGACCAATTGAGGAATTTTGGAAATTTTGGGGAAAAACTTACCATTTTTGTGAAAGAAGGGCAAAATGGTAATTTTGGAAAAATTGGGGAACCAAATTGGAAATTTGGGAAATTAAACCCCTTTTTGGTGAAATTGAATAAATTGAGGTCCCACAATTAATTTTAAAAGTTACAGGACTCAATTTGATGAAAAAATGATATTAGGGACTTAAAGTTAAAGAGAAATAACGTTAGGGACCAAATTACAAATAACTAAAAGTTTGGGTTTTCTCATTCATTAATGAATGAAGGCTGTTATGCCGAGTAATAATGAACAAGTTTGTTCATATCGTGTAGGAACATTAAATACCGAGAACGCCAGCAAGGACAAGCTCGCGTGAATACAAAGAACCAGTCTAGTGGAATTCACAGTATTTACGGGTGAGTGGGTTATTCACATCATACCCAGTTGGGATGATGAGCACAGTTTAAAGTTAAAAACCACTTATCGGTTGTGAGTGGGTTTACTAACATCATACCCAATTGGGGATGATAAGTGCCTCGATATAAAAATTCACTGTTTAATGGTATTTTAATCATCACTACTTAGAGAAAGTATGTGAAAGTTATGCTAAAAAAACTACTTACGGGTTGTAAGTAGATCATACCCGGTTGGTATGATGAGACTTCCTCGAAGGAAGTTGAAAACCCGTTCATCCGTTATGAATGGAGATGTCCTTACCGGTCGGTATGATGGACAGTAAAAACCTATTTTTGTCGAAAGTGCTCTCCCCTGACTGTGTGCCAATGCTTAAACAATTTGGGAGACCTTCTCGACGGGAGCTCGAATAGCTCTAATAGGCCGGGGGCCTCGATTTTGGAACTTGGGGGCTAAATGCCCAATTTTGAAAATCTCGTACAGTGGGCCCAAGGCGAGTTGGCACGAGCAGGAGCTCGTAAATGAACATGATATATGTGCCATAAAACTTAATAAGTGAATTGTTTGGCCATGGTACCAAGATAGGACCGACATGTTCAGTCAACTAGCGACAGTGCGACATGATAGGTCGACGGACTAGTCAAGACAAACAGCTGTGGGTTGAGTTGAGAGTCGGGGCCGTTGGACTAGTGGCACCACAGATTACACGGCAATATAAGAAAACATTGTTTGTGCATGCACTGTGAGTATGGGATCATCACGACGCCCATGAGGGGTAGTGATGCGTCCTAAGGGCACTAGACGACCTGGTGGCTATAAGGGCAGTTCGTCGTTCCAGGTGTCTGTGCAAAATCTAGAGTAGCACGAACCGCATGAGACCGGGGTGGGGACAGGATGAGGTCTCTGTCCTCATACAGACATGAAGAAGTGATTTCGGGATTGTGGGTAGGATGTCACGTACATCCACTCATTCCCAGGGTAGAAGTGGTCGTACTTCTATCCGGGTGGCAGGAAAAGTCGCTCCGAAGCCACTAGCGGGTTCAGTAGTGATACTGACTTGCGAATGTGTGTAACCTTCATGATGAAGGATGTGTGTTGGGTGATGACACACCGTGGTAACTAAGAACTAATGTAAAAATCCAAATTTTCAAATGATGGGATTTTTGAAAACAAAGGAGTCTGGCACACTCCATATAAATATTTTTCTTAAAAGTCAAAAGCTTTTAAAAACCCATTCACTGAGTAGTCGTACTCACCCCCTCCCTTATATCCCTTTCAGGAAATCCCGGAAAGCCTCCCCGTAAAGACCGTCAACTAAGATGCCTGTAAAACAGGTATGTAAAGTTTTTTTCATATAGTTTTGATTATGCTATTCTAGGAAAAAGGTGCAAGTTAAAGGACGCCTTACTTTTTACGGTTTACAATAAGGGGAAACCCTTTAATAAACCGGGAGAGTGGCGGGTTGATCACGGGGATCCGACCAAATCAGGTCGGGGCGTGACAACAGGTCAAAGCGAGTGAGAAAACCGAACCGGTTCACAAACCCGATGACCAAATAACAGGTAAACTGGGAAATTTTAACTCCCGAGTGACCCAAAGGGGTCATAAAAACCTTGGAAAAAGGATCTCGGGACAATTTGAGAGATAAAAACCAGACCGATTTAAGTGAACCGAATCCGAGTCGGATTGAACTGGTTTATGAACCAAGTCATGAAAATTTATGGATTTCAAGTGACCTAAAGTGTCACAAAAGTCATGAAAATTTATGGTCATCATTTCATAGAGAATGAATTTAGAAATTTTTAATTTTGAGAAACTCGGTCGAATCTGGCTTGAACCGACCGGTTTAAGCTTTGAGCTCGGTTCGGACCGGTCCGGTCTAGTTCGGAACAGTGTCATCTTCTTCTTTCAAATGGCAGCATTGTTCATTCACCGGAAAATCGAACTAGCGCCGGCTTCTTTCAATTCTTTTAGATTTATGCTCTACTTCGAGTAAAAAAATGATTTTGATTTGCACATATAAGATAAATGCTACTAATACTTACTATGCCTTTTCCTACAATTTACTTCTTTTTAGAATTATTATAATTCTAATATATATATATATATATATATTATATTTAGACTTTGTTACAAGATATTTAGACCAATATATAATAGGTCCACTAAATCCAGGTGCCAAACGGATGGCCGACGAGTCCCTAAACTCCCTATATAAAAAGCCCCTCTCCATTCATCCTCTCCACACCTGAAAACCTCACTCTTTCTCACGTACTCAATTTTCTGGTGAAGCTCAAACCAGTGCTCCAATATAGGATATTTTTTAAGCCAAAGAAGGCGTGGTCAAGTTCCTAAAACTCGGGGAGAAGTCAGCTATATAGTGGTAGTCTCCAATTGCTCCGAGGGTTGCTGGAGAAGTGTCGGCGTGATAGAACAGTGAAGCAACTCCAACAGACCGAAGCTGCCCTGTTTATGTTAAGCTGAAATTGGCCAATTCAAGCCCTACTTAGGCCAAACCATCCCAACACCTCATCAGCCCTCCTACGGTCGAATTAGTGTGGAAAGGTAAGCCAATTTGGCTCCTCTCTGTAAATTTCAATCGATGCTAGAGAGAGAGTCGATAAATTTTCACTGACTAAATTCTCACTCAATTTAGAATCAATTGATGCAATTTTTTATCCTAGGAGAAACCTTAGGACAAGAGCTATCTACCAGATTGAAAGCTCGGACAGTCGTGCCCCCAACGATAAGCTTTCAAAGCATTTTCTCTCTAAGTCCAGTTTTCTAGCGAAGCTCCATTAGAGCTCATTCCGGCATCAAATCGAACGATTCAAAGTGCAATTGAATCATATGAAGGTGTAGGAACTCCAATATAACTTCAATTTCAACAATTAAACTCATTTTTATTCATTTATAGTGAATGAAGGCTATAAAGCCAAATGATAATTAAGAAGGGTTTTCATACCGTGTCGGAACAGGAGTTATCGGGAACGCTAGCAAGGATATGCTAGAGTGGAGATGTCCTCATATTCGGTTAGTGTGATATACGGCTAAAAGTTTATTTTTTTCGAAAGTGCTCTCCCCTGACTATATGTCACTGCACAAAATTTTTTGGAGACCTTATTGACAGGAGCTCGAATAGCTCAGATAGGCGGAAGGCCTCGGTTTTGGAAGGCCTCGGTTTTGGAACTTGGAGGCTAATATGCCCGATTTTGAAAATCCCGTACAATGGGCCCAATGCCAGTTGGCACGAAGAAGAGCTCGTAAACAAACATGAGTTTAAGCCATAAAAACTTTAAATGAATAATTTGTTTGGTCATGTTACCAAGACATGATCTTTAATACACCCAAGGGAGTAGTGGTGTGTACTAGGACTACTGGATGATATGGTGGAAATATATTCAATTAGTCATGCCATCCCATTACTCACAACATTAGAGTTTGAATATAATATATTCAAATACATATATCATTGGAAATATTACTCACAGCATCACAGTTTGGATATAATACATTCAAATACATAAACGAATGAAAACAATATCATCAAGAAAATATTCATGGAAAACTTTTCCAACCTTTCATTATCCTCACAAGTCCCTCTTTCACATGCCGCCAAGTCGAGCCCTCAGTACTCGTATGGTAAGCAGAGTTATTGTAATAAATTTGGCAAGATCGAGCACATTTCTCGGGATTGGCATCTGCAATTTCCTTCAAGCAAAACTTATTGCACTCTTCAATCCAGGGATCTGTATTTGTAGCTTTGGCCGTGCCATCTAAGGTTGCAAGGATAATCAAGGCAAAGAAGAGAATTGCATATATCCTTGCCTTGCATTCCATTGATTTTACTTTCTTGGTGTTCTCACAAATCTTTGCTTCTTATCGAATGAGGATTTTCTTATATAAAAGAGATATTAGATATGAGAAAGGTAATTGAGAACCTATGGCTAAGAGTAAAAGAAGCTAGTCCATAACCTATTTGTTGGCTAAGAGTGAAAGAAGCTTGTACATAATAATCTGTTTGTTTAGCATAATTTAGTTTGTTAAATTTCCAATTTAACACATATTAACTAAAAAACTACTTACCTTAAATATAAAATAATTGTAGTTATTTATAGATCAAATGAAACATAGTGTTATTTTATACTGGATGTGACATATTTCACATCTCAACTTATGATTATAATTAGTAAGAAGTTTATCTAAGTTTACATGCAAGTATTTTATTAATAATATAATTTAAATAAATTTATTTAAAAAATATTTATATCTAAATTAAGTTATTCAGCATTTAAGATTTATGATAAATCAAAATTATAAGATTTTTTTATTTATAAACTTTTACCTACAATATAATATCACCTAAATATTATGTAATTTAAGTTACTAAGTAGTTGAAATGATATAAACTAACATATGGTAATAAATATTATATCTCTTATTACTTTGGATAGCACTTAATTATATAGGGACATCATTATTAGTCGATAAGTGATTAAACTCATATTTACTTAAAAGTAATAACTTTTAATTAGTTAAATATTTTTCAAACTTATAAACTAATAACAATTTTCTATTTTATTTAATTTTAATATATATTTTCAACACTTATACTCATGTGCAACGTGTATACACTTGTCACATATAATTTTAAATTTGCCCTCAACATTTTTATACAAAACGGGTATTATTATTCAAATATCGAATAAGAGTGAACAGTAATCTCAAGTTTTATATTTTCCTCTATACTCGGTAAGACCACATTTTGGTATTAGGTCGGGTACAGGTGTGAGTTCACTAGCTCTGATAACATGTGAAATGATATTTTGAGTAAATAAATGATGGAGCTCATATCTATTTAAAAGTCATTAATGGTAAGTAGTTAAACATTTTTCAATCTTACTAACTCACAACACTTCTCTATATTTAATATAAGAATAGTAAATGAATGGGTAATAATTACAATAGAGAAAATGAAGAGATATTAATTACAATATCATAAATATATATTATTTAAATTTTTACCTATACATTGTATATAATTATCATGAATGAATGAGATAAATTGTGATCATATATTTTTCTCTCTATTGCTTCTTTCATGGTATAAAGGTTAGGTGAAATTCATACTTCATGTTGAAAACTCATTTTTCAAAAATATAATCCGCTCATTCGGTGAATCCGCTTAAACAATTTAGGTTTATATTTCTAAAGATAGCAGCATGTATCATGATATCAGGATAACCTATGAGCAGTGTATGGATACACCTCAAGGGTTATGGTATAGTACGATCATCGATGCGGATATAAACAAGGCTCATGATCAAAAAAAGTGGGCTAGATCTAGTATGGTGCATGTGGGCTTGAGGCTGTGTTTTTGAAAATCTCACACCAGTGAACTCAATGCCAGTGGACACGGGCCTCGCCCCTTAAATAAGCTTTATTTAAAAGCCTACAAGAATTTAACAAAATTTGGTAATTTTTGTGAAGCTACTTTGTCAAAGCCAGGTTGTTGTCTGATAGTTCGGTAGCACAAAAATAAAAGCTTTAAATCAAAACTTTTGTTTGTGATTGCAATAGTACGGGACCAAAAATATGATCAGTTTGGGTAGTATTGGTACTAAGGGATACTAGATAGCAAGGGTGATATAAGGGTAGAGATCAATGTTCTAGTATGTCTCAAAGCTCAGGGAACTTCATATGCATTAAGATCGATGGGGTGGAAGGACGAGATCTCACTCCTAAAGTATATGAGGATCGAAGTATCTATAGGTCTATGGGATGGCTTATATGGCTCACACAGACTTGCGGTGGAGGCTACAGACACTCACTCGAATGGATAGTAAAAGCACTCTAGAACACTAGTGGAACAGACCAAGGTAGAACCACGTCAGCCGGGCTAGCCAATTAAGAGCTGATGCATGGCAAAGTGCCACGTTAGTAACCAACTCGAATGTCAGAGAAACGGACGACCAATCAGGGGTCGACACATGGTAGAGTCATGTCAAATGTCATCATCCAATTAGAGGCTAACATGTGGCAGTTGAACTATACGTCAGGAGGAAAATTTGACATATTTAAATCATACAATTAGAGTACGCTACGTGTCATGGTCAAACGGTTAATTAAATATGGTCAGCGGTCCGCTAGAATGAGCGACCAATGGGATGTCGCCACTTGGCTAGTCAATGGCTGACTCTGACGCTGAGTGGGAAGCCGCGTCAGTGAAGCCAGTCAATCATGGTGCGCCAAGTGGGAGTTTGCATGTGCGAAGCTCGCACACGCGTGCACAATGTCATCTTCCTCATTGGAATATTGGCAGATAGGGATGAAGAACTGGTGACTCGGTCTCCAACGACCGAAAATAGCTCTGGTATGACCGTGAATGGGTGAGTCAAGGGTCGAGTCGTGGGCATCAGTTGTCAAGCTCCATATATAAATAGCTCCTTCATATTCGTCTTCCTCATCTCGCAAATGATTGAAAAAGAGAAATTGTCCCATTTTCCGATAAAACGCAAACCAGAGCTTCGACGTGAGCATTTTCTCCAGCCTCCAATGCCACATTTGGGCTTCATGGAACTAAAGGGAAGTCCTCCACCTAGTTGTAACCTCAATTTAGCTCAAGGACCAACATAGGAGTGTTAGAGAGCTTGAATAGTATCGCTGCTCCAGCGGATGCGAAGAAGCCGATTTCCCCAAGATAAATTGAAGTAGCCCCCTACCTTCTACTGCTAGGCCGACCCTCCCACAGCCGTCCTCGACCGACCCTCAACCCCTAGAACCTATAAGGTAAGTCAATTCCACCCAATTCTACTGAAATAATAAGGTTTCAAAAATCAAAGCACGAAAACTTCTCTAATCAAATTCTCATTGTTATGGCTCCTAATTGACTTGCATTTTGATCCTTCGAAAATCCACTAGATGAGCACTAGCTGCCCACTCACTCGTAAGAAAACCAAGCTCTCTATTTCAAAAAAGTTTTCCCGGTGAAACTCTGTTTGAGCTCAAATATGGGTCAAATGAGGTGGTCGAAACATCAGGATGATCATAGGAAGATGGGGTAAATAATTAGCAGTATTATAGGGAGCAATTAACCAAGTTTAAGCAGTCAATTTGATGAAATGAGAATCTGGGGGGTCAAAGTAAAATTTTTGGAAAAATTGGGCGAATTTGAGATTTTTGGAAAATTTGGGGTCGGATTGTGATTAAGGGAAAATTGAAAATTTGAATGGAAATAAGAGAACATAAGAGACCTAAGAGTGATATTGGAAAACTTAAGGACCTAATTGAGAATAAAGTGTCCATTAGGGACCTAAATGTAAAGTTATAAACTTTAGGGACTTAATTATAATTAAGGCATAAATTAAGTACATATGTGCAATATATGAGAATGTGAGGTTCTTTATGCCAATTTTATCATGTGAATACTCAAACCATATAGTACTAGTTGTCTGAGGACTTGTGCAGAGGAGTACATAGTCGATCGAGATCCAGTCGGGGCGAGCACGTTACGACTACCGGGTGAGTGAGATTTCAAACATTGGGACCGATTGGACCAATCAAACTCTTGAAAGACCATTCTTAATTTTAAAAACCCATTTTCCAGGAATACAATCCTCCAACTGTGTGAATCCACTTAAACGATTTGGGGTTATATGTTTTAGTATAGCATGAATCATGATATTAGGATAACACATGAGCAGTGTATGGATACACCTCAAGGGTTATGGTCTAGTACGACCGTCATGTGGATATGGGCGAGACCCATTATCGACAATGGTGGGCTAGATCTAGTATGGTGCAAGTGGGCCAAATGCCATGTTTTCATAAAAATGAAGTAGCTTCAAGGCCGTGTTTTGAAAATCTCACACTAGTGAGCCCAAGGCTAGTGGACACGAGTATCGCCCCATAAATAAGCTTGATTTAAGAGCATATAAGAAATTCAAAATCTAGTAATGCTTGTGAAGATATTGTGCCAAAGCCAGGTTGTGGCCTGATGGGTCGGTAGTATAAATATAAAGGCTTTAAATTAAAACTTTTATTTATTATTGCAATCGTATGGAACCAAACAGACGCCCAGTTCGGGATAGTATTGGTACTAAGGGCTAATGTACAGTAAGGGTGATATAAGGGAAGTGATCATTGTTCAAGTATGTCTCGAAGCTTAGGAAGTTTCATGCGCATTGAGATTGAAGGGATGGAAGAACGAGATCTCACCCCTAAAGTACCTAGGGGATGGAAGTATCGATAAGTCTGTGGGATGGACTATGGGGCACACGTAAACTTGTGGTGGAGTTTGTGGCCTCTCACCCGGGTATATAATAAAGGTGCTCCCTGCCACAAGTGGAAAAGACTAAGGTCGTTTAGCCTCTAAATGTCTGTTCTCCGACCATTTGTCTCCTTTATGGATAAAAGGTGTGTGTTTATTTGAGGTATGAAACAAATATTGGTAGGTTAACTAATTAAATTTCTCCAACTAGAAAGGTAACTACCATAAGCTTAAAAAGATAATACAAGAAACAACTGAAGGTAAGACAAGTGATGGCTTACTTATCAAGTGATTTTTCCACGAACAAGGGAAAAATGTTATTTAAATACTAAACTTTAAAGTTATATTGTCCTACCACCTTTATCACTAAATTGTAGAACTCCCTCTCACTCACTTATCTCATTTCAGGAAAGCTGGTACACCAATGAGAGGGAAGTCGGAAAAGCATGCTAGAAGTTTACCTGAATAGGTAAATTTATTTAATTGTTTTGTTTAATTTGTTAGTGAAAACGTTGGTATTTGTACGCATTTAACATTTCTAGTCTAGCTTTATCGTAATAAGATTCTAGTATAGGAAGTGGTGGTAAGTTATTTAGGGTATTCGACTAAGGTGTGACAAATGTGTACCAAAAATAAATGATATAGTACTCTTAGGAACAAGATTTTCTCTTTATATGGAAAAGTAGAGGTGTTTTCGGTGTAATTTTATATCAAAATTAATTACTTTTAATTATTTATAATAATAGTATAATTATTTCTTTTATTCATTTTTAATTTTATTAGAATGTCTAAATTATCAATTAAGATCAAAATATTTTTTTTGTAATAATTCAATACAAAAAATTATTTTACTCATTTTTTACATGACAATCTAATTTAAATAAATACATAAATATTATACAGATATTATTTATACATTATTGGGTGACTCAACCATACTTTTTTGAAACAAACACATTTAAATCCATAAATTATAAAAATGAGAAGATCTAAATAGTAATTATGGGAAAACTAGCCGACCATTAATTATTCTTTCCAATCCCTCTTTCACACCACTCAAACCGGATCCTTCATGCTCGAACCACCTAAAATGATGTTATTCCTAAAATGATGTTATTGTGATAAATCTTACAAGCTCGGGCACATTTGGCAGCATTAGCATGTGCGATTTTCTTCAAGCAGAAGTCATTACACTGTTTACCCATGAAGTGGTTTCTTCAACTTTTCCCATGGTAGCTAGGATGGCTCCCTTATATGCCATTAATTTTGTTTCCTTCGAGCTCTTCTTTATAGATGCTTTTATAGTGAGGCTCCAATGCAATTAGGGTTTTCTTCTATAGAATGAAGGGTGGTAGCTGGTTATGTCTCCTTAAGGCTGTTGAGAGCCTGCGCATAAGAGTAAAAAAAGGTTTACACACAATTTTCTTTGTACATATTTAATGGGAAGCTACTTACCTTAATAAGTAATCAATTGTAGTTGTTTGAAGGGCAAATAATACATGGATGTTATTTTGTACTATGAGTTGTAATTCCATTGTTGCATCAAGACCCATGATTCCATAACCTCCATCCATTTCTTTACTAATTGTTCATAAAAGAAACCCATTCATGAATCATGACAATTATTCATACAAGGCTCGATTGGCATGCATACACATGAAAAAAAAAAAAGAAGAAGAAAACCTAGAAAGGATACCATTGGGGGGAATGTTGTATCCACCACCAACCGTGGATGGGCACATCCAGTAGCTGGTAAGAAGAATAAGGGTGCCTCAGATTTCATTTCACCAGCTGCCATCAATTATCTTCTTGAGGTCCCCTCCTTGAAGGTCCCAACCACTGGGTTGCCGCATTCTCCAAGGCCGTAGAAGTTGATATGGTTGATACACTGATGCAAACAAGAATCACTCTCAAGCACGGCAACATTGCTCTCTTATCAAGTAAAAAAAATGTTACAAGATCATAGTACAAGTAAATCTATGTCAACCTTGAGTCAAAATAACCTTCCAATTTTTCACCCATTCAAATAACATATTCAATTACATCTAATAAATAAAAAATATTTAATTGAAATTTTTTAATGAAAAAAGAGGAATGAAATGAACAAAATACCAAATGGGGTGATTTATGTTTACATTATATATATTTTAGGAAAAATTAATGTTGCTGCCCAGGATCGAACTGGGGACCTTTAGTGTGTAAGACTAACGTGATAACCACTACACCACAGCAACTGATGTCTATCAAAAGTTAAAGAGAATCTTGATATTGATAACAGGACAGTCGGTTGGCTCACCCATTAGATGAAACTGGGAAGAGCTCCTGCGTTTCTGGCTTTGATTTCTGTGCATAGCTCCCTATAAGCTTGATTCCTCATGTGCATTTCCAAGGCATTTGGTAGTTAGATTAGATGAGAGCCATACTTGATGATCAAACTATGCATATGTGACATGGGTCATACACCAATCTGTAGATAGGTTCCTTCTTCTCCTTGCCTTCCTGAAATGTTTCTTCTGCACTGCTAATAATTGGAATGACAATGGTTGATGGTGCCAACATACAGAATCAAACCAATTGCAAGAAACAAAAATGTTGAGTTTGTGGGGCGCCATCCCATCGCCCCGCCCCCAAAAATCATCCCAATGTAGTCGCCGTCCCCGTCTCCATCAGACCTGCCACTGCTGTAGGTAGACGTCATCCCCGAGGATCCCTGTGAGGATGTTATATCATCTCCTACATTGCTTTCCCTGAGGTGAAAATCAAAGTTTAGGCTAACAGGTCCATCTAATATCTCCATCAAGATCAAAACTAGCTGCTACTTTCAGGTAAAGGGTCAATGGTGAATGAATGGCCCCACCCCTAGCCAGCTAGACATAATATGGACACAGCTTGGGTTACCTGGACTCCCCAAAGACACCGGCATTGAGAGTGAGCTGAGTGACCAGACCGGCTGACTTAGGCTCGACACTGGAGGCTTTGGAGTACTGTGCACTGAGCCCCGCACCCGACCGAACAAAGAACGCACCGTTGACCATCACATCACCGTCCGATCTCCAGTTCCAGTCGGCCCAGTCCCCTTCCTGGGTGTCCACACGCTTTGTGACCTGATGGTGTCAAGTCAGAGTCAACAAAATTTCATGGGCTAAAGCTTATTTGAATTGATGACAAACATCTAATTCTTGCAGTACCTCTTTGGCGTTGGGGTCACCCGGGGCGATGTAGCGGTTACCTTGGCTGTTTATGGTCGGGCTGGCGCTGCCACCGATCGCGTACATCTCCCAGTAGGTGAAGTCGTTGTTGACGACGTGGATGTACCCGAGCCTGCACCTGGGCATCCTCTGCACGAGCCCCGGGCCGAATACATTGAACGCAATCGTCACCTGTAATCAAGGCGAGAGAACTGAGAGAAGAGAACTATCCCCCGTTCAGAGTGTGCATTTGGTATCATCAAGGATGCGGTGCAAAACCGATTCCGATCACGGACCTGCATCCCAGAGTCAGGGAGGAACTTGTCGTCGTGTCCGAGCAGCATGACCTCGTCGTGGTGGGAGAAGTAGCTGTTGGAAACGGTGATGCCCGTGGACCCCATGATGGCATCGACAAGCCCGTCGGCGCAGTAGGAAAGCGAGCAGTGGTCGATCCAGATCTTGGATGCCCCAAATATGGAGATGGCGTCACCGTCGGACTTCCCTCGCCACCCCACGTGGGTGGGGCTGGACCGGATCATGGTATTCCCCGACGGACGGCAGTGGTGGACGTGGACATTGTGGATGATCACGTCCGACACGTACTGCAGCGTGATGCAGCCGTTTCCGGTGATGTGGACGTTGACGCCGCGGCCGTCGATGGTCTTGTAGCTGTTCACCATGAGCTCGTGCTTGAGCCGTATCATCATGTTGGAGGCGAAGGTGATCCAGAGGGGCTCCGTCTGAATCACTCCGTAGCGGAGGGTCCCGGGCTTGGGGTTCACCGTATCCGAATCGGAGGAGTCGGTGACGAGGTAGTACCGGCCTCCCTTGCCGCCGCTGGCGCCGGCTCCGAACCCGATGCCACATTCGGCCAGGCGCTGGCGGTTAGACTGCCAGTTGGGTTCGCACCGCCAGCAGTCGTCGATGGGGTTGCCGGAGCGGCAGGAGGACTGGTCGTGCTCGTCGATAGTGAAGAGCTGTCTCCTCGAGAGGGAAAGATTCACTCTCCTGCCATAGTTCCTAAAAGGGTTAGTCTAAATCGTTTGTGTGAAGAATGATTTGGCACAAATGGAGCCTCCAAAGGAGCAAAATCCAGATGGAAGGGACTGCTTAGGTAAAAGGACGAGAAACAGAGCAACTCTGCAACCATGAACTAAGACAACGAATGAGCGAAACCCACAATGGGTTTTCGGTGTGAACTCAGAAATTAGCAGGGAATCTAGAGTGGAGCAGCCGGGTAGGGTGTGATTTTCGGTGTTCTATCGGTCAGGAAATGGAGACCCGGAAATGGAATCAAGCAATGTGTACGATTCACTGAAGAAGACGGGAAAAACGAAGGGACTTCGGGGCTTACCTCTGAAGATCTTGAGCTACGGCTTCAGGGTCGGGGTACTGATGGGAGAGGGTGAGGTTCAGAGGAACAGGAGAAGAAGCAGCAGCAGCAGCAGCAATGGAGAGGAGGAAGCATAGGCTAAAGCTTGTGGCAGTTGAAGACATCCTTGAAGGCTCGGAGCAGAGAGCAGAGAGCAGAGAGCAGAGAGAGAATAAAAATGGCGGAGCGGAGGGGGAAGTAGAAGGAAGGAAAGAAAGAAAGAAAAGGTATAACTTTTTGTTTGCCTTGGCCTGTCCGCCCGCTTCTGCAAAAGTTCTTTCGGGCTATGAGAACATTGGAGAAAGCAACCGAGAATCTCAGGAAACGTGACACTGATTATAGAATAAGCCCATGACCTGAACATTACAGCAATTTTGTCTTACTTTCTAGGTGGGGAGGGGGGATTTGGGAACTAGGGTTCCATCGAGAAGAGGAGGAGAGCATTGGAAGCCGTGAAGAGGAGAGAAGAGAATCATCTCTGAAAGTCCAGACTCTCTTTCTTGACTGCTGGCTGAAGGAAATGAAAGAGGGATGGATGAGTAATGGGCCAACACAACACTGGCTTATCCACAACGTGTGTAGCCAAACTCTGTTTTGCTTGGAGAGATATTCCATTGATGGACAAAGCTGGAAGAGGGGTTTCATTTCATTCATCTAGGAAGATGGGTGGATGATGAGGCCTTTCATTTCCTTGCTGAAGATTCATCCAGGAAGACGAAGACTCACACAAGTTGAGGAGAAGGTATTTTATCAATTTCCTTCTTATTTTTTCCATGCAAAATATTCAATTAAATACTTTATTAATTAATTTAATATAATGTTTGAATGAAAAACCCACTGCCCATAGTTTCTACTTCCTATATTCACCCGGCTGTCATTCAATGTGCTTGCTATGTTCAGTGTTTAGAGCCTACACGGCATGCCCTTCTTCTTCCTTCCTGGACATAATTTACTTGAAGGTTAGATCAGTATTTTTGCGCTTGACTAGGTGGTACCAACCAACCAGCTTATATCCTTGCTAATTCATATCCACGTCAGCATTATAGAGACAGGGTGAACTGTCGGCCATCCGCATAAACGAGAAAAACAGGAGACCGGGGAATGCGGCTTGACGTCCAAATGACACATTTGGACACCATTAATCCCATTCTTAGCGCTTAATTAATTACCCTCAGCCTCAGCCTCAGCCCTACCTACATATTTACCGGAATGAATGTACCAACCAACTTTCTCCTGCTTCTCCCTTTCCTTTCATTTCCTTTCCTTTCCTTCATCCTCCTCCTCCTCTGCCGGCTTCTCATCCTCCTGTTGCTTTGCTTCTTCATTTGGTGATTATTATAGCCCGTAAAGGTACGAACTTTCTTCTCCTTCTCCTCATTTCTCTCTGTTTATTCTGTTTCTTGATTTACGGGACTCTCTTTCGGCGGCCCTTCCGTGTGGAATCAATCGTACGTTGGCTTTCCTCGTGGGTTGAGTCTGTCTGTGTGATATGTTCTGGGCTTCCAATGGTTCTTTGGGTCCGGTGGCTTCACCATTGTTCTGTTTTTTTGTTGCCTAATCTTTCCCGTACGCCCTGAAACTGATAGATGGATGAGTCGCTTTCATTTGTTTAAGCCAGTGTTAGTGGAGATAGAGATTAATGTGGGCAATCCTGAGGAAGAAAAGGTGAATCTTGGGGGAGCTTCACTTTTAGATACACATGACTACGAAAGCTTCCCAAGTTTCTTGGTCAATCGAGGATGTTATTTAGATTAGGTATAGACTGTGGTTAGCAAGAGATACTTTGAGTTTTATTAATTTCTTGAAATGGTTGTTCATCTCCCTCCATTGTAGCATTAGAGCAAGCAGCAGTTCCTTCCTTATCTGGACATTTCCTGAGTTTTAGCTGCTTTTGCCAACCAGAATATCTAATCTGTGCAGATTAACATATATGGTGATGAAGTCCCTTCAGATTCCAACTGGCCTTATCTGTTGAAAAAGGGAGAACTGATCCTGCATATGCATATGCATACTGGTATCTTAACTTAGAATCTTGGGTTGCTGCTAAAGGTTATGGTTGTTCATTTCAAAAAATCATCATGGATGTCACCATTGGGTGTTCCCATCTCCGCGAAAAGAAACCAGCTCTTGAGAGTCCATCAGTTGATGAAGGGAAAAACTGCCAGGAGAAGAAAGACTTGAGCGCCACTGCATTTGTAAACCAAGGTAATATTCCTTTCTTGACTGATTATGCCTCAGAGGGCTGGAAACTGAAATGGAGGGACACTCTCTCTGCAACAAGTTAATAATCAATGGCTGAATATGGAAGCTGGAGTTTCTCAATCACTTACTTCCTTTGTGTCTTAGCTTTGAGGGGTCATTGTTCCCTTTATAACTACTTCACCAAGCTTCGCTTCCTTTTCCTCTGTTGTCATGTGTCTAGTATTATTCTAAATGCTATCTAATACACCCAATTACATCTTGTAGCTGCCATTACTTGGCATGAGAATAGAAGAAAATGGATTGGAGATCAGCCCCGTCAATCAGAAAAATCATCGATGAAGGATCCTATTATAAGGTAAAACCGTTTGAAAGTTTTCCAGTTTTTATTCCCATGTAAGATTGAAGTTGCTGTTTGTTGCATCATCTCAAATTGGTTAGGTTAGTGTATTCATTCAATTGATATTTATCTCAAATTTGTGTGAGATTTCCTCATAAAAGTTTCATGTTTCCAACATACTATCATCTTCAGTAATAAATATCACAGACTAGCATGGAACTCAAATTCAATTTGTGTGTTTGTGCACCAGCTGGTCAATGACTTATGATGAGCTGCTGTCTACTGATGAACCCTTCTCGGGTCCAATTCCTCTCCAGGTAAGACTAATGGCAACAGAGAGATCAATTTAAAGGTATAGACACCAGTAAGAATTTTTCAATGTTTTTGGTATCGCTCATGACACTGTTTTTTGGATTTTGTTCACAGGAGATGGTTGACTTTTTGGTTGACATTTGGCATGATGAAGGCCTCTTTGATTAGAATTCATATCCAGTTACTTGTTAAAACCCGTAGATTAACCTATTCAAATCCTCCAAGAGGTTTCCCTGAGTACACTATTAGGCAATGCTTGGGAGAAACCTGGAGAGCTAGCTGTAGATGCAAACTTTGTACTGGTAAACCATGGGTGCATGCTTCTGAGCCTTGAAGTTACTACTGGCTTTAGCAATTAGCAAGACTTGGGGCCTGTTGCTCCAGTCAAATTGAACTTTTCCTGAGACTGGTCCAGTGTCCCACTTCAGCAGAGCAAACTGCAAACCTGCACCTTCTTCTTTTACTATGAATGCTCTCCCAGCTTCATTCTGCCTGTAACAAGACTCAATTTCTTCTTTTTAAGGTTAATCATGGGCAACCATGAAATGCTGGTGAGTTTGTTGAATCCTTGTTTGGTCTTTCAAAGATGTCTTTAGAAATTAAACACATTAAAGGAAAATTGCCTTTTGTGTTTTTGCAGCAGGGAATGATCAGGGCAGGAGTAAGCATTTTATAAACAATGCCTGCAGAATTGTGCAGAACCCCATGGAATTTTTCTGTGCTTAAGAGTAATTACACAGGAGATCGATTCAAGCTTTCACAAGAGAATAGACAGTAGCATATTATTCTCCTACAAAAGTACATAAAAGGGGATCGTACCTTACAGAACACCTCTGAAGCATTTGCTATCAAAGCCATCAGCTAACTTTTTTTCTTTCTCAGAAATCAACAGATGATTATGAGGTTTTATCAACAGAAAGCTCAGAAAACCGGCTTATACCTTCAGACGAGTGAGAAAGCTTGTTCATTTCATGTTCCCCAAGCAGAGCCTTAACTAAAATGCGGTTTCCTTGTCCTTTTTTTTGTGGGGCGAGGAACCCTAATTCTGATTCAAAGATTCAAACTTCAATCCTCTTCATCACTCTCATCGCTGAAGTAACTAGCCTTCTTCATCTTCCGCTTCCCCTTATCCCTCTCTTCTTCTTCCACCCTCAGCATCCTCTCATCCGCCTCTGGGTCGACCACTGACGCCCACTTATCTTGATCAAAGTCAAATCCATAATCATCCCCCTTTTCACCCCTATTACCGCCGTTTCCGCCATCTCCGCCGTATCGTCTGCCCTTCTTCGGCAGCGGCCGCTCTCGAGGACCTAGCACATTCCTAGGGCACTCGTAGGAAAGGTGTCCTCCCTCGCCGCACTCGTAGCACCTGCTCTTGTCCTTGTATATCCTCTTCCTGATGAACTCCGGCGCCCTCCCGTTGTCGATTGCGATGGACGCCGCAACGGTCCGCCCATTCAGAACCTTCCCGTGCATGTCACCCGCCGCTCTCTGCGCGTCGGCCTGAGCCACGAACTGCACGAACGCCACCCCACGGCTCTGACGCGTGTGGCGATCCTTGAGGACGGTGACGCGGGCGACCTTCCCGAAGGTGGAGAAGAGCGTGTGGAGGTCGGAGTTGGTAAGAGAGAAATCGAGATTAGATACATAGAGAGTCGATCTGGACGGTGCCAATCCCCCGGATCCGGATTTCTGACCTCGGCCTTTGACTGCACCTGAAGCCGGCGGCGCGCCTGAGGAGTAACGGTAGTACAGAGTTTCGTCTTCTTCCGTGTCACTGCCGTCGTCTTTCCTCCTCTTCACCATCCTGCTGCTCCGACGGAGAGAGAGAGATCTAGGAAGAGAAGTTCTCCGACGATCAATTTAAAAAGATTAAAATTAAAAAATATATATTTATATATACTTGATTAATTGGGTCGGGCCCACTTAATAGTGGGCTTTGAGAGTTACTTTAAGGCCCATGTATCCATTAGCGCGGATCCAAGTTCTAAGATCAGCTCCTTTTTTTTTCGGCCATCACTGACCTCAGCTCTTCACTTTCCACCTTTCAAAGGCTCATTGAATCCTGCTTCGTCTGTCTTTTATCCGTCTCTTCCGATCGAAGTTTCCTTCTGTCTCTATATCGAGCTATCCCGATTCTTGGCTCTCTCTCTTCCTCTGCCATTCCTGGTGACGGACGACCTGTGTCGTCTTCAGCTGCAACTTCTTCCGCCTGATGCAAGCGCTCCGTTGTTTTCTAGCCGAGGTGAAAAAGGTGAGTTTCTATCCGGTCATGTCCGCCTTTGGGATCTTGTGATTTAGTAATTGCTGTTTTTAGTTATCGCTTGAATTCAACACTTCATGGCTTGCCCTGTTTTTTTTTATTACTGTTATAGCTGGGTATGGGTGTTATTATCTGTAAATTTCAGTTTGATCTGGTTGAGAGGAGTTCTCTTTCGATGGAGTGAAAAGGGATAGATGTACCTGTTTAGGGCAGGATTCCCCCATTTGCTCTGTTCTGCTATTTTATATAAATTCCACATTGAATAGCTTACATACCATCCTTGGAGTTGAAGAGTAAGCTGAGCTTCATATGTAGTGTCCAATGTTTGAGATTCATCCCTAGGTTGAAGTATTGCAAAAGGGAAACCATTAGAGTAGGATGGAAGTGTACTGCAAAAGAAAAAAAGTAGAAAAAAAATAATTGAGTGTGTAAGCAATTGTCATTCCTGTCATGCTTCTTTCTGAGAAATTTCTACTTGGCAAGTGTTTTGATTCATTTGCGGTTTCTTATGTATTGGAACCAGTGATGAACTCTTGTTTACCTCCAACAAGATGCAAGATGGATTTTCAACTGTTGATGGCTTCATTGAGGTAAGTGAGAACTTAGGGGAGATGATAAAGTATGTAGCCAATGAGCCCTCAGTTGGGCTCT
Organism: Trapa incisa; assembly: GCA_030064435.1. NCBI lineage: Eukaryota > Viridiplantae > Streptophyta > Magnoliopsida > Myrtales > Lythraceae > Trapa > Trapa incisa. The sequence continues at coordinate 1,530,085 of CM057770.1, read as the reverse complement.
TCTACATCCAACAGCATACCCAGAATGCAGTCCCAAATGTGATCAATCTCAAGAACAGTGTGAGGCTGAAATCTTATGAGACTGCCCTACACACAGAGGACTCTGAAGATTCCATTGTGATGGTGAGATCAATGAAGGATTGTGGGCTTCCCATCGCTGATGAAATGATCTCAGACATCAAGAAATCACTAAGCATCATATCGGTGAAGCAGCCCAAGAAGGGTCTGATAAGCAGTCCGATCTCAAGCTTCAATATGGAGAGGAGCAACTCACTTGGATCCAATAGATGGAAATGGGGTAGCCCAATTCACTATCCAGAAGATGGTGAGGGGAAAGTGGGGTATTTTTCCAGCGTATTTAAGTCGGCCAAACATAAGGATGGCAACTTAAAGTGTAGCCAGCTCGATCTGAAGGACCCGGTGCAGTTGTTGAAGGATGAAATGTTGTCAATCTCAGGCTCTACCTTGCTGGGAGGTGAATCTGATGAGCTTCCTCTATCAAGTCAGGTCACAGATCAACTGCATGAAGCTGAGGGAGGAGAAATAGTTGCAGAACCTGGGGAGGGTATTTCTCTGCTGCCCGTCTCAGAAGAGTACCAGAGCTTCAGAGCTAAGAGGGAAGCTAAGTTAGAGGAGTGGTTGAAAGGAAATGGAAAGCATTATACTTGCAATGGAGCAACTGCCTAATATTTTGCAATTTGTCCATCATCAATTATATAACTGATTGGTTGGTTGTACATGTTTCTTCATGATTGTGGCTTGGCGAGGGTGCTGTGAGAGAGTGGCAAGGCTTTGTTGCCGGCTGAATGCTCAAGCAGAAAGTTTCTTGTTTGGCTTCAGTTAAGCTTATGCTTGTCATGTCACTTCCTCACTGTAACACTAGTTATTGTATCATATTAATAAATTGCAAAAGGGTTGTTTTCAATATTAACACACTGACTAGAAAGATTAATCGAGCAGAGAGAAGAGAGCAGAAAGTTGATCATTGTTGATATTGTCAAACAATTGATCATGTAGGTATCAAAACTGTTCTATACACACATATAAGTCAATCAGACACTCAAGTATGCCAGAAGTATGATATATCAATGAATTCCTTTGCAGTATGCCAGAAGTATGATATATCAATGAATTCCTTTGCAGTATGCCAGAAGTATGATATATCAATGAATTCCTTTGCAGTTGAGTGGGACTTACAGAGGAGCTCCGTGAGCAATGTACACTGAGACTTACTTTTTTTCAAAGCTAGTGATTAGGGTAACAGAGCCCTACCTGCACTCCATCTTTACATCACCGCACTGCATTTATCTGAACTCCATTGATGGATTGATGGTTCGTCAATTGGCTTGGTGTAGATGTTTCAGAAAGACCCTTTCTTGAGCTGTGTAACATGTGTTGATCAATAATGGGAATGGTCCTCCATTGCTTAATTAATTCGCATGTAACATGGAAGCCATCCTCCTGGATGAAGCCAATGCTTCGGTGGTTAAGCCACGGTCAACATTATGCCAAGTTCCTGCATTACCAATATTTACAATTCATTTCATTTATACAGCTCTCAAGAGATGACTAGCAAATTACATATTCAGAATCAGGAAAAGGTTAAAGCAAGCCACAAATCTTAAAAGGAGCAATCAGCAAGATGAGAACATGCATCACCCTAACCATCTGAAGGATAAACTCTTTCTATTTGATGGATACTTCGTCTGAATTTGACCTACAGATACAGAAACACATGTACAATATTTAAGAAACTTCAACTATAAAATCATCACCCATGAAAGACAACACACTTACAAGCAAAAAGAATGAATCAGTCACAAATAACTTCAAAAAAATATTAACTTTACCCTCAACAATAGTATTCTGCCCCAGAGAGCAGAGGAATGGGTGGGTTCATATTTCTAAATTCTTCTGTCACTTTACCATCAACATTGACATTTAGTTTCGGTAAATGTGCTAGATCACAACTCTTACGCATCATATTCTCTTTTATGAGTAACCAAAATGAAGGGGGGACGATGAAATTGAATGAGGTATGCCAACCAAATCAGAATTTTCAGGGCACAAACTACCTTATAACTCTCTGCTTCAGAGCATTGGGTCTATATCATCCCATTCCAATTCAAGAGTGTTATTGTTAACACAAGCACCAGAAAATTGACAAAGTAAATTGCTCATAAAATAGAAAATATTTTGACCAAGTTCCCAGTATTTACCTGTTTTAACAGCCAAAGATGTTGGAGCAGGTTTCCCCTTGCCCATCTCAGTCTTTATGGAAGCAATAGTCAAACCAGCAGTAGGACCCCTTTTCACAGAGAAACTTTAACCTAATCTCACTAGCCTCTTGCTTAGACAACAAACTGTACATGTAATAAAGCTGATGATGATGATGATTAAAGTGTGACTGCAACTGTTGAAAAAGCAATTTACTTGAATGCTGATCAGGATTGGAATCATCTGTACTCCTTTTGTTTGATTCGTTAAAAGCCATCCTCAAAATTGTAGAAGACTTTGGATTAGGGTTCTTCTGGCAAAAGATAACAGTGAAGCTTCCAAATTCCAAATCAGGCTCTCTAAATAAATCTTTGAGAAGAGAAGCATAACAATGGACATTCTTCGATGGGCTCCTTCCAATCCTTATCCTTGATCTTCGAGCATGAGCATATTGAGCCATATTTGCAGCTTCTCTTAGCCCAGTCAGAAATGACCCATGCATATTAGCAGGATATCTTCTGGTGGTGGCCTCTCCAACAAAGAAAAGTCTATCATCACCAACACTCTCGGCTAGAATATCATAGTCATCTCCAGATGCACGAACTGCAACATTAGAGTAAGAACCTAAGCTAGAATGGGCACTATCCACCTGGTGCAGAGAGTTTGGACTGGCTCGGTACTTTGTGGCTCATATATACCTACATAAAATCAGGTGAATGAGAACTATAAAGCAAGCAAAATCCAGTCAGAAAGAAAAATAAAAACCCCTGTCGGTAAATCATTGATTGGTTTTTAAGAAAATGGTCGCTAGAATATGCAATGCATGAGATATGAAGTGGGAAACCGATCAATTCATCATTGAAGGCATGATCATTCTCATCGGATAAATTTTGTTTTACCTTTAAGGATTTGAATAACTTGGGTCACTGCTTCAGCTGGGGGCATTCTCTGAAATTTTACAGCAGATTCCCCAGCTACCAGTGCTAACAAGAGAGGTCCACCAGCAACAGTTGCATAGCTGTAAAAGAGGAAGAACTCCCCCTACTGCTTGAATCATAAATTAAGTGTTCAAAGGTGTCAAGATCAGCTCCCCAGAAAATATATGGGAATAGCATTGCCACCTCATTTAACAAGCCAAATACTAATCTCTTTATTCCCTCAAGCTTTCTCTGAGAACTCAGGGACAAGCTTTATAGAATCATTTCTCAGAAGGCCATGAGGAACAGTACAAAGAGCCATATCACCCTCAAAAATCTGATTCCCTGCAACAACCTGCACATCACTGCCGCCATAACTGATAGTGTTGACAGTTTTCTCGCATGAAATTGGTACATTCTCGGATAAGGCCTGAACAAGTTTCCCATTTCCTCCATGCAGAAAACAGTGATCCCCTCATATATCATAGGGGTCATCTTGGTCCCAAAAAGCAAGAGAAATTTTTGATAGCAAACCGGCATTTGCATATTCTAGATTGGCAAGATGCCAATTGAACAAATTCATCTCCTCTGAGTGAACTGCATCGCCTTTAACTTAGTCTCCCCCATCAACTTAGTCTACTGGCCTGATCCAAAAGTTGAATAAAAGTATCTCAACCTTCATATCCATATCAAGGTCAACTGGCTTCCCATAAACATTATATAGTGGCCATTTATCTCTCACCTTGTGAAGGAAATACACATGCTGCCAAGCAACACTTCCTAGAGGGTTTCCAAGCGTTACTGTGAAGACACTCACAGCCAAATCTGTAGCTCCAGACAACTGATTTCCACCCTCCATCTTCTTTGTATAAATCCGTCCACCTGCCCTCTTCCTACCCTCCAGAACAGTCACTTTGAACCCAAACCTCATCAACTACTTAGATGCAGCTAATCCAGCAAGGCCAGCACCAATTATAATAACACTAGGTGGCTTGACTCGGATAAAAATCTTTCTTTAATTGCACCTGAAACACCAAAATTAATATATCCACGTGATAATAAGTAATTGAATGCAGAGTCCAGAAGGCCATTGCAGTGCTTCGGAATCACGTGGATGAATATCTCCTTCGAGACCCACCCAGTCACATTTTCACGCCATTTGGCGATGATATGGGTCCTAATCAGAATATAATTAACCTGGTTCTATCCCAACAATCACAGGCAACACACAAAAGTCGATTTCCTCATCAGTGAACGAGTCTGCAGGAAACCCAGCAGACAACGCTATCAGGGCCTCAGTGGTGGCCTCTTAGTTGATGACGATGATATCATAAGAGACATCGGGCACCAACTTCACCGCAGCACCTCATAATCCCGCACTGACTTTCGCCAGATTTGCTGCAGTGTAAACAAAAACAGAAGTACAAGCGGAAGAAGAGGGCAGACGAGGGTTACCGTTTGGCAAGGGAGGCAGCAGGAAAGATGGAGCACATTGCGCTGAGACCGGCCCCGGCGCCGTTTCTTAGGGATGATGAAGGCGTGGAACAGATTGTAGGCCAAGCTAGGGTTATGTCCGGAGTCTAAAGCTGGCATTGCTAGGTTTTCAAGGGGTGCTGGAGCTGAAGGAGGTGTAGGAGGGGCTCGAAGGGGTAGAATTCCAGCGGCATGAATTCAGCGAACAAATCAGTTTGGGAAGCCCATTCCGAGGAATTTGAAAGAGGCGGTTGGTGTCCCAGTTGTTCCTTCAGGCGGAGGCTTTGATAGTGAAATAAATAGTGCATTTAAAACAGTTTTCTACTTGCAGCTAACCATTTTATTAAATTTAATGAATTTGGATTATTTTATTAAAAAAAATTTTTTTGTATATTCTAAATAAGTATTATTTTTTTATGAAATATAATATAATGTCACTTATTTTGGTTTAAATTACCTGATAATATATAAAATGAAATTGTCATCCATCCACCAAGATTCATCGAGTTTTATAGTCAATTATTTAATGGTATTGTCACATATTTTATATTTTAACAGTGTGCTTATATGGGACCCATTAAGGAGGATTGCATTCCCTTCAAAGAGACGGGCTTGGGTATAGGGAAGATCCCCAAAAAGCAGCAGTTTGCCTGCTGGCAGGAGGCTTTAACTTATTACCATCCAAAGAATGAGACATTTAGGGGTTCTATGAATTATGAGTAGAATTGGATATAGAGAAACGTCTGATTTCAAACACCCCACAAGAAGAATAACTTCACCTCATTATTGCCAGCTTAAGACCCATGTGAGGTTGTCCTGCACCTCAACTTTATCTGAGAAAGAGTTGAATGTGAGTCTGAAATGTGACCAACAGCAATACGTGACTGAACCAGATGGTAAGGTTATGTGCTTCATCAAGATGTTTTTCTACTGGTCAAATGTACCTAGATAAATGAGTGCAGAAGAACTCAAAGACCACTTTATAAGAAAACAATTTATATCAATCAGGGAAGTGTATAGTGCAAAGAAACAAAAAGAGATGGCACACATACTTGTCAATTGTGTTTTCCATCATGGAACTGAGCATTTCTTGCTGACTTGAAAGTTTCCAAGAACTTCCTGGCCTTTTCCAACTCTTCTTTCTTCTTTGATTTGTCCCATTTGTGCTCTGAAGCTAGAATGTCAATCACTTGGGGCAACGCCCTGCCTGCAGCATCAGTGTCCAGAAAGGCAAGCCTCGATCTCCTCGCAATGAAATCAACAGCTGACTCGCAATATTCATATCTAGCACAGTATGCAACTTCAGCCTCCAGGAACGGGTATCCATGGGCAAGTCGCTTTCCCAGTCCTTCATCCTGGCAAGTAAATGAAAAAAAGGCGAAACATAAATTTGTCTGAATAGAGTAGAATTGCACAACTCTTTTCTAGTTAATTTAGCTGAGTGAAATACCTGTGGTATCTCACAAATATCATCTTGGTCATGAAGAACCAGGAAATATGTAGGACTAAGGATTCTACTTACCACCAAGGCTCACTCATTCATATTGGGGAAAAAATATAAGAGCAGCATGGGAGAACTGAGATGTTTAAGAATTATCTACCATTTTTAAGTGCAACTTAATGCATTATTATGAGAACAAATGAAAGGTAGAGCTACGTAAAATTTTTACCAGTTTTTTTCAGAATCATGGAATTTAATTTGAGACCACATTTAGCCATATTAAGGCAAGAGGAGAACGTTGAAATGAAACTTCATAAAAGGGTGAAAGATGAACCTGAGCAATAGCAGCAACTTTTTCAGCACGGGTTCCATATGCATGTGATAAATGTTTTGCAGCAGCAGTGTCCATTATCCCAGGAACAACCTTATCACCTCGCGTCCGCTTCATACGTACATATTGCTGGGCTAGGATGGTAAAGTGTGCCGGTTCCCATCCATCTCCACCCACGACTCTTATCTTGTCAGTAAGGCATCCATTACTTGGATTTAGCTTTCCTGATTTAATAGCAGCATCAACAGCATCCTCTGCCATGCTGAAAATCACTTCATCAAATTCAATTACCACACCTATTAGCTAACAAGAAACAAATGTAACCAGCTTCATTCCCTAAGATTATGTGATCCCCAATACAAACAAAAGGATCCACATCCCATATCTGAACCACTTTAAGATATTATGCATAAATAATCTTTCAATAGACATGATACCTTCGATATGTAGTCCATTTTCCTCCAGTTACAGTGACTAAACCAGGAAACTCTTCACATACAACATGATCTCTCGATATGCTCTCGGTGCTCTTTGCTGAAGGATCCACTGCCAATGGGCGAATACCACTCCAAGCAGAGAGAACATCTGTGCGCCTCACCTGCATTGAGCAACCATATTATTAATGTCTATATCATATATAAATTGAGAAGCATCATTAGCTGGAAAAAATACAATAACTAAACCAACTTAATGAAACACAAACCTTGACGTTTAGGTAATCACATATAGCATCAAGAATAAATTGAATCTCGTCTTCGTTAGGTTCAGGTAGCATTGTGATAAATGTGTTAGAATCTGTAGTACCAGCAACAGTTCTCCCCAACCACGGCAACATGAAAACAACTCGCCCATCCTTAGTTTTAGGAACAATCAGCCCCATCCCTTCAGGAGAGTAATAGTCAGGAAGAACAATATGTACACCACTGCTCGGACAGATCATTGGCAGAACATTCTCATCGACCATCTTCCTCACAGAATCGCAAAATGGACCAGCAGCATTTACTACAACTTTCGCATAAGTGTTAAACTCTTTACCTAACATAGATGTAGTTAGCTTATTAAAATCTAAGAAGACAACAAAATAACAAGATCCATTTCTGCTAAATATATAGTCAAATAAAAAAATGATCTAAAGAGGAAGAAAAGACACTGCTTCTATCTTTTCATAGAGTTTTAGAATCTCGAAAGTCAAAGCTACCCATTATACATGCTAGAGTTAAGTCGTACAGCTTCTCATCTCATGCATCTTATCTAATAAGGTATATCCACTATGTATACACCATAAAAAACCTACTATGATTAAATGAAAAAACGTGGCTCAAAAGCTAAAAAATTGACTCAACTTGTCACATGCTCAAAGTAATTGATCATTATATGAAAGCTTCCAATGGCAGGTCAACATCTAATTGCGTTATTATATCTCCTTTCTGAATATTACCAATATGATAGCATCATGAACAGAACCTACTACGATTAAATGAAAAAAGCATGGCTCAAAAGCAAAAAAAAATGACTCAACTTGTCACATGCTCCAAGTAATCGACCATTATATGAAAGCTTCCAATGGCAGGTCAACATCTAACTGTGTTATTATATCCCCCTTTCTGAATATTACCAATACAATAGCATCATGAACAAAACAGGATCATCTCATTTCAGGTACCTGATATATTGTCCCGGATGCGAGCACCAATTATCCTACCACTGGCTTCATCTTTGAGGAGGGATATCACCTCTGCATGATTAAGTACTGCTGCACCTGCTAGTGCAGCAGTACAAGCTAACCCAACATTAAGCCGGGAGTCATTCATTTGTCCATCATAATACACAACAGTGCCCTTTAGCACCCAATCCTTGCCTTTCTGAGCAAGGGTTGGAAAGAGCTCTAGGGACTCTTGTGAAGAATAATATCTAGACAAGTGTAGAAGTTGCCGTCCGGCAACTAAATCATACATTTTCAAGCCAGCCCAGTAGTATATCACCTCAAACCAGTTATAGCACGGAGTCATGCAAGGTAAAGCATGGCACATATGTGGGGCGTTCTCTATGACCTGTTTTCGCTCCTTGAGTGCATGGAACACAAGCTTAAGTTGTCTATAGTCAAGATTAAAGACAGCCTTCTCCAAATAGCGTACCCCTAAAGAATCAAGCACAAATCAGTGGATAATAGGATAGAAATAGAAAAAAGACAAAAACAATCAAATTCATAAATAAAAAATAGAGAAAACTATAATTTTACATAGTAGAAAATCAAATAAGCATTAGACCTAATAAACATATCCATCTATGGATACGGGCCCTACAGAAGGCAGACAAAAGCAACCTTAAAATCTTATTGGAGAAAAGAAAGTGCAGGCTATAGTGATTGGAAGAAGCAAAAAGAATCAAAGACTATCTTTTTTACTAGCCTCACCATAGATATATAGTCATAACACAGCCAAAAAATGAAAGAAGATAAGACTGTTGAGCAAAACTATACAGATAGATACAGAGTGTAACCAGTCTCTCCTGGAGCGGAGCAACTAAGGCCTACACATATGATACTGCAAAGCAAGACCATATCCAACCACATGCATGCACTGAGGAGTAACTTGTGAAAATAGATCAATTACTGATCAGAAAGTTCAATCTCGGAATCTCCTCTAATCCTTCAGAGGAAGAAAGATGGCTTCACAAAATGATACATCCACACGCAGAAACCTTTCAGAGAGCATTTATACCAAATTCAGTGCTGCAATTAAACCCAATACAGCCACATCATAAGATAAAGCAACGGCTAGTCTCCAAAAGAAGAATCCCTGGCAGAAGCTCATAATTCAGCAGCATCTGAGTATAACTACTTGAAATTCAGCACAATCAGGCGCAGTTCTTCATACAGCATGGCGGAAGATTCATATATTTTTACCTCCATGAATCAGTTTTGTCGACCTCGACGATGTGCCAGATGCGAAGTCCTCCCTCTCCACAAGGCCGACACGGAACCCGCGGGTGACGGAGTCGAGAGCCACGCCACAGCCTGTGGCGCCACCGCCAATCACTAGAATGTCCAACGGTTCGGAAGAGCTTGCTCCGGAAAGAGCCGCTCTCTGGACAGCTCGCGGCGGGACAGCAGCAGTAGGATCGCTGATCCTCCGCCGGATGGACTCGAGGGCCGGGCCGCCACCGCGGTCGTTGCTTGAGGTGGATGGAGTGAGGGAGGCGTACGCAGTGGCAGAAGCAGTAGCGGCGGCGATGGCCGCTAAGCGGCGGAGACGGATGCCCGTAGCCATTCTCTGGGCCCGGATCGATATGGAAGAGGTGGCAGTGGGAAGAATTCAGTTATGAGAGGGCTGTGTTGGGAATAGAAATTTTAGCAGAATCGTTTTTCCTAAAATTACTTGAACAGCCCTACTTTTGACAGTTCTCTTCTGCCTCATCATTACTTCAACTAATAAGTTATCATCATTAGCCAAAAAATTATAAATTATTTTTTTTATATCCATAGTGTACGAAATTTATAGTATTCAGGTAATCTATCGATTTTGAATTTTATATTTTTAGTTAGTTTTTTAGGGTTAAAATTTTCGATAATTGGTATATTTGAATTTATTAATTTTTATATTAATTAAGTAATATATTAAATATTAATAGAAAGATCATTAATTATACACAACTTATTATTTCGAATTCCACATTTTTTTTCTTACAGCCTTCCTAGGAGGGTATCCGAGTCATTTCACACCATTAATTAAAGCCAAATCAAAATCAAAAGTCAAAGACCCATATCCCACGGCCACGTCAGATCGCACGTTCCAGAAGTGAAGGAAAAATAAGATAAGTGGATACGACGTCGTTTTTCATATCCTTATACAATAGTATCGGCTCATGGAAGAGGCCAGGTCGAACTGCTGAAACAGCTCGAGCAGAGTCGCGACCATTGGCTGAGCTAGCCCAATGGCAGCCTTCCCCTCTGGGTGGCTCACAAGTATGGACAGAATTGCCGGGGCCTCATCCACCATCCCACCCCCGGTATCCCTCAAGAGCCCCATTAGCGGACCCATGATCCCGGCCTTGATGATTCGGACCTTGTTGCCCTGGTAGACGGAGAGGTTGAATATTGTTGTGGCCGCGTCCTTTTTCCCCCCTTGGAGACCCATCACGGAGTAAGCTTACCAGGGCTGGTATTGCCCCGGCAGCACCAATGGCCACCTTGTCCTCGTCTATCACCGATAGGCTAAAGAGCTCTGAATAGGAATGTCCTTCTTCGAACAGAGCTCTGAATCCCCCATCAGCGACATCGGCATTTAACAGCGATGGGACAAGAGAATGACCGAACCAATGGAGGCAGCCAGTCGGGGATAGCCCGTCTTGTGAGAAAGAGGAAGAACCAGGAAAAATGGAGTCTTCGCGAGAGAAGAAGAGGGGGTGAGTTAGAAATTATTAAAGATCAATGATTTCTTCTAGATGCTCGCATGAATCTTGATGATCCGTCCGTCTCCTGTGGGTTTGTTTGGCTTATTCCTGGCGATGATTGCAGAGCCGCCATCGTCTTCTGTGCGAATAAGAAATTGCACAGTGAAAGATGATGGCGTCATTATCGACCCAGCAGTTGACTTATTAAACAAAAACTAGCCAACCTTTTTCTTTGAAATCCAGGGCCAAGGTTGTATTCTGTAGACTGAGTCATGCCTGGAAACATAATCTAAGAACAAAGCATTATCTTTTTCCTCATCCCTGTGTGTATTTCAAACTTACACACACATATACATATATGCGTACATTTTATGCAGACATGCAAAACGTATTTTCTCCTGCATTATTACACGAGGAAGCTCCTAATTAAGATCGAAAAATCCACACGGTCGGCTATCATGGCCTTTAATCAGTACGGTTACGCCCCGGACTGCACAGCGAGGAGCTGAGGGGCAGGTGGTTTACGTACCGGCTGGGCGCTGAATTGTGGGGCAGCCCTTTGGGGAGGCAGCTCTCCACGCTCGGGTTCCCGTTAAGGCCACTGGCAGCACTGGATGGCTCTAGAGTCGTGCGTTCCCTGGAAAACTCCGGCACCTTCACTGGCCTTGCAGCAGCCACCGCAATGGCAGCATTCATGGTGGTCGCCGGAGGAGATACGAGGAAGAAGAGGAGGAAGAGAGAGGCCAGAACGGCCGAGGTGCAGGGCATCGTCGGAGGAAATGGTGATGAGACTTGGAGGTATGGATGGATTGAAAGTATATGGTGGAGGGGGAACGGTGCAAAAGCCATGGCCTTAAATAGGATCATGTGCATGGGTGGACGTTGTAGGGAGGAAGAAGTTATGGGGGCTGTGGCACTGTTCTGTGCATGTCCACTATAAAAGTGAAGATATTGTATAGATTCATGATAAATTTTAAGATTCGTCACATGGAGCACTTTCATTGGGCCACGTGGGACACATATAAATCCTTTTTGGGCGGTGCCGTCGAAGCTTGTCTATTCAAGAATCAACATGGAACACTTGGATTGGGCCACTTGGGAGGGAGTAGCTGGCCAATTCGCCCAGCCTTGCTACTTTGCTTTTAATTGCTTGTGACAACTCACCTCCACCTGTTTTGTTCTTATTGGATGTTTCTGTTCCATATACAAAATATTTTATAAAATAATTATTTTTTACAGTTTTAAGTAATAACTTGATTTGATTATGTATGATTTAGGTAGATTAAATCGGTTAACTTAAAAAAACGGGTCAGTCTGATCCGTTTTAAAAATATAAATAAGTCGAATATACTCAAATTATAGTTATGTAACTAAAGAAAACGCAAATTAGATTAAAAATATAGAATTCGAATCAACCCCAATTGAATTATAAAGGGAAATTTAAATTCGGTATTAAAAAATTTAAATTAGATTACGAATAAGATAATATAAATCGAAAAAATTGAACCGGCTCAACCCGAATTAACTATTTAACTCAAATAGGAGAATACTGACAAGTTGGTTTGAGTTTCATGCCATCCGACCTAACCCGAACTCGAATTCGTGCCTTGAGTTCGACTGCCATCCCGACCATTGAATAGAGAAATGCTTCTTGTAATGTACCGAGGCCCGTTGGGTCGGGTGGCAAATTATTGGGCTGGAATGACCGCTTAGACCCATTGTGAAAAATGACCACTTAGGCCTATTTGAGGGGCACCGGGAGATGACCACATAGGTCGGGTTTGAGGGCAGCTAGGTGGAGAATGACCGTTTAAGCTGGTTAGTAAGATTATTTAGACAGTTATTGTGTAAGGCCACTTAGACTTGCTAGTAAAGTGGCTTAGACATTTGTCAGACTCATGCGATCAATTAAGATTGAAGTAGGGCAAAATGGAATTTGCCAGCATGGATGAATTGCATGTGTAGAGATAGTTTTTCTCTGAACAAGTGAAAAGCTTGAAAACTTGTGTCTGAAATGGGCTCCCTTTTGGGTGCTTGTCTCGGAGAGTGCCGAGTATTTTAAGGTTTGAACCTGAACAGCTTCTTGTTGGGTGATGAAGATGCTGATGAGTACTGTAGAAGTCATCCAGCCATTGTCAGGTAAGTGCTGACAATGATAAGAGCAATTGGTGCTTCTGAAATCATTTAGGCCGTTTGGAACCCTTATATGTTTATTCTTATTAGAAAGTATTTTGTATGAATAAGTAATTGTTAATATATTTACTAAAAATTTATAAATTATAAATATTATAATTTTTTTAATATTATAAATTTACTTCCCTATTTTTATCTAATTTTTTATTATATTCTCAATAATTTTACTAATATGTAAAATGTATATACTTGTTAAATTAAATTTTAAATCTCACCTAATAATTGTTTACAAAATATTTATTATTTTTTCAATATCATTCGAGTAAAAATAATTTTATTGAGTTTAATATGATTTACCATATTTTATTTGGATAATGTTGTAACCATTTCTATTAAAAAAATTTAAAATCAACTAAATTATCAATTTTGATGGAGGATCATCTACAAAGATGGGCAGATAGCTGTCTTTATCACTTTATTAACATAAGGACCTTCTTCATCTTTTGGATCAGTTCTCATGGTCTGTTGACCTGATCAATCTTAATTTTATTGACTTTGTAGAATGCTATGGAGACGTGCCGGTCATCCCCATCTCCATTGCTTTCACCCAGGCAGTCTCAACTGGGGGCCTTAATTAATGAAGGGGGAGTTGGGAGGGAAACCGTGGCTGGTGTCTCCTTCCTTTCGCTTTCTCTTCTTCCACCGAGAGAATCAATCATTCCTAAGTCAACCGTTGTTATTGTATGTAGAGCGAGTTGTTGCATGTAGAGCAAGTTGAACCCTTCCATCTCCATTGCTTTCCCACTTGCTCTTAACCCCTCTCTCTCTCTGTCTTTCTTCCTCAAGATGCAGGTACATCCATGGAGAAGAAGACCAAGTCCAAGTCACGGTCGGATGGCTTGGCAAAGCTCGATTACCTCAACAAAGCAAAAACTGACTCCGTATATTATTTTTTTATCCAAACATAGCTGTCAGTAGTTCCGCCAATAGAGTAGACTTAACTCATGCAATATCAGGTTGGACCCGAACCAGTTGAAAAAGCTCGAGAAGATCCGGACTAGAGCAGTGCACCACTGAGTCTCAAGCGGATCCAACCCGATGTGGGTGGGATGCAGAGCATGATGTCTTGGTCATGCCTTACATGTAGGCCCCACTCCCTCTTTCCTCTTCTTCTAGTTCCCCTTCCCTCCCTCGCTCCCTCCCACCCTCCTCTCATTTCCTCGTTCCATACCAAAATGGAACTTCTCAAGCAGTGCTCTAATAAATAAGAAGCGCTCGAAACCAGCTCAGGAGCTCAGACATCTTCCTCTCTGGCTCCGACCTGCTCTCCGGTTCCTCCTGAGGGTTCGTTTTTTTTTTCTGCCAATCCGATCAGTTCCGCCTCTTCTGCAAAATTCTTGAACTTGCCCATTCTGTGCTTATTCAAACATAATGAGCTTTGAAACGCTCAAAGTCTTCAAATTTAGTTCAATCTTCGTGCTTTCCATTGTTGTTCTGGGTTGTCTTCCATGGGGGCAGTGCCAGGATAACCAAGCGAACAATTCCTCACACACCCAGTTATTCTACAGCATCGTCTTGAATCATACCAGCCATCTTAGCCAGGAAATCACTAACCGGTCCAGCTTCTGCATTAAGGATCCGTGAGTGACACTGACTCTTTTCGACATTGTTCTGATTTTCTCTCTTATCCTTTCACTATTTATATGATAAGGAATTGCTTGGGTGGGGGTGGGGTGGTTTCTGTGATAAACACTGAATTAATTAATGTAGGTTTTCCCTTGGCATATTGCCGTGTTAGAGCTGATCAGTTTTATTTTCTTTTATTCTACATTCTCTAGCAAGAGTGATCTCTATCCTCTCTTCCAATGTATTTTTCTCTTGTTCAATGTAGATGTTTCTTTCATAGGCAATATATCACCCTAGTATGTTTCCTGAAACTAACTTAAAATGGAGACCATTTTTCCAGGTCCGATGACTGGAACAGAGCTTTCAATTTTTCATCCGATGTCGCCTTCTTGTCTGCTTGCATTAACAAACATGGTATGATGTGAAATTTTGTTTACTTCCATGAGAACTATATAGAAATGGATGCCCCTTGTATAGACAGACAGGCACCAATGCTGCTGGCTACAGGGTGATAACATGTTGTGGTTTACTTGTACTGAACTGAATGATCTGAGGACTAGTTTCTACTGAAGCAATTCATGTATTCCCATATGTTGAGGTTCTCTTTTATAGGATCTGCAGAAGATTTTACTGGGAGAATATGCACCATGGCGGAGCTGAAGTTCTACTTCAACTATCTCTTTGAGGCCCCCCTCAGTAGTAACTACCTGAAGCCTAACAGGAACTGCAACTTGACCACATGGAACCCAGGCTGTGAACCAGGATGGGCCTGCAGTGTTGGAACCCAGCAAGTAGATCTTAGTAGGGCAGACATGCCTGAAAGAACTGGTAACTGTAGCACTTGCTGTGAGGGTTTCTTTTGTCCCTATGGTCTTGCTTGCATGATCCGTAAGTATTCCGAAACTTCAAACTATGTTCAGATATCTTTTTTTTTTGCTCAACAAAGTAATATTTCATTAATTTATCAAAACTGATACAATATCCGTACAATAATAAGATGAAAATGAAATAATTCTCTAATTCTCAATAATATATCTAACATTATCGGGTACAGCGGTATTCAAACCGTTCGAGCCCCGATTCTTACTGTAGAAACATGCTAATGCATCTGCACAGAAGCTGCTTAATTGTTTAACTAGTGTTGATTAATTGTTTAATTAGTGTCCCTTGACACTTTGAAAACCTCATGTAATGTAACAATTCATCAATATAATGGTGGACAATCCGTGGAAATTCTAAGTATAGTACATAGTATGCTGGAGTCAGATTCAAGTATAATTTTGGGCCAGCCTTGTTCTTGTGCAAATTTTAATCCTTCCAATACGGCTTCTGCCTTGACTTCTAACTCGTGTGTGCAATAAAACAGGGAGCCACTGGCCCGCAGTAGAGAGTCGTGTTCATTTCTGACTATGATTCCTGTTCAGATATCATTTACATTGATGTTTTTCTCTTCTATGGGTCTGTTATAGATGTTTTATTTCTTCTGGCTGTTTGATAGATAGGAGAACAAATATGGCATATGCATTGTACCCCAACTGAAATCATAGGTACTTGTCTGATTGATTTCTTTTGGCTAACATCTTGCAGCCTGTCCATTAGGTTCTTATTGCCCTCTCGCAACACTTAATGCTACAAATGGCATTTGTGAACCGTAAGTTTGTTTTGATCTAGATATTTATTACTGCATGCTGGATTCCTGAGGTTTGTGCACTTTATCAATACATGGGGCAACTGCTGACTTGCAATTGTCATGTTCCATATATGATTTTATCGAGCAGATACACCTACCAACTACCTCCAGGACAGCCAAATCACACATGTGGGGGTGCGAATATGTGGGCCGATGTTGCTCGGAGCAAGGAAATGTTCTGTTCCGCGGGATCACACTGTCCATCAACAATAAAGAAAGAGACTTGTGGTAGTGGGTATATAATCTAATCCTTATTCACTCCATAAATTTCTCCAACTGCATTGTCTTTATTGTGATTTTCTAATGTTGGTAGTTTGTTGGGACTGACACTCTGATGTACTTTCAACCATTCAGGAGTTACTGCAGAATGGGATCTACAATTCCAAAGCGTAAGTTTATAGTTAAAGACCTATTTCTATGAAATTTTTCTTGGTCTATGATATTGGCATTATTTTTGACCCTGCATTGTTACAGCTTGCTACAAGTTGGTCTCTTGTGATGCAAACAGTTCAAGTCAGAACATCAAAACATATGGGATATTGCTAATTGTATGTATTCCTCTTCTGATGCACAAACTTTCAGAATTTTTCAGAAAAACGAAACCTTTTGCTCAGTGGGGTTGGTTGGATTAACATCACCGCATTTGCTATCCATTTGTTCTCATCAGAAAATACTTTTGATTTTTTAGTATGCAGCTTAACATGATATATGTTAGCAATCCTACTTCATGTTATTCATGTACTTGCTCCCTACTCGAGCTATTCTGCCTTGCACTTGTCAAACCTGGAAATTTCATGATTTGGCCGTTAGTTGGGCCCCTAATTTCAATTGATTATGCAGGTTGCTTTGACTACAATGCTGTTCATCATCTACAACTGTTATGACCAATTCATCTCCATTCGAGCAAGGAGGCTCGCAAAGTCCCGTGAGGCAGCAGCAAGAAGTGCTAGAGAGACTGCAAGAGCTCGTCAGAGATGGAAAGCTGCAAAAGATGCTGCTAAAAGACGTGCACTTGAATTATCGGGTACATTTTCTCGGAGAAGGAACCCAGCGGATTCAGAGCAACTCAATATGTTAAATGAGGAAAGTCAGAGTGTTAACGGTTCTTCCTTGTCGCCTATTCATGAGTCTGGTTCTCTTCCACAAGGTCTGTCAAGTGAGAAAAAGAAGAAGAAGAAGCAACCTGCCACCAAAGGGATGCACACCCAAACCCAAATATTTAATTATGCATATGCCCAACTTGAGAAGGAGAAAGAGAGGGCACTGGAGAATGATGACAGTAACGTTACCTTTTCTGGAGTAATCTCGATGGCTACAAATCCTGAGATAAAGAAAAGGCCCCTCATGGAGGTCTCTTTTATGGACTTGACCCTGACACTGAAGGGCAAAAACAAGCACCTATTAAGATGTGTCACAGGAACACTAAAACCCGGTCGAATTACAGCAGTCATGGGCCCGTCAGGGGCAGGAAAGACATCCTTTTTGTCTGCCCTGGCAGGAAAAGCTGTTGGATGCTCAACTACTGGTTTGATTCTAATTAATGGGAAGAAGGAATCTATCCACTCATACAAGAAAATTGTCGGTTTTGTGCCACAGGATGATATTGTACATGGGAACTTGACAGTGGAAGAAAACCTCTGGTTTAGTGCGAAGTGCAGGTACGGCAAATTTACATCGATGCAACACCAAATGCCTTTCCATATAACTTTTTCCTTGCTTCTTGAACATTGTATGTGCACCATTGAAATTTTCTAATAAAATCTAAGTTCACAATGGCACAAGTGTTATAGATACGGTTCATTACAGAGGTAGAAGGATCAAAAAGGAAAGAAACAATCATAATAAAATGATATGTTATCAGAAATTGTTATTTGATGAGCAATCATAGTAGATTATTTTAAAGGCTTAGAACCATTAGAAGCTGTATTAATGTCATATAGCATGCATGTTACCATAGTTCAGGTTCATTTCTTTCTCTGTCTCATCTCTCTTTTTCGCTCTCAAATTGGTATGGTGAAACTGAAGGCTGGCTGCAAGTATGCCAAAAGCGGAAAAAGTGGTGGTGGTAGAGAGAGTTATTGAATCCTTGGGGTTGCGATCTGTCCGTGATTCATTGGTTGGGACAGTAGAGAAGCGTGGAATCTCAGGTGGCCAGAGGAAGAGAGTAAACGTTGGGCTTGAAATGGTGATGGAACCATCGCTTTTGATCCTAGACGAGCCAACATCAGGTCTGGACAGCGCTTCCTCTCTGCAACTTATGAAAGCTCTTCGGCATGAATCACTTGAAGGGGTGAACATCAGCATGGTGGTTCACCAACCCAGGCAAGTTTGTAACTATATACAGTTATTACAAGAAGCAATAAGGATTTAAATAGTAAAATGCTAATGGATAATATCTCTCAAGTCTAGCTGAATACATGCTTCTTTATTTTCATCATCTTTCAAGTAATGAAAAATGTGACACTGAAAGCCTTTTAATGGCCTTTCCTTATACATATCTCTCTATTATTTTCCATTGGACTTCTTGACAAAGCCCACTTTAGAGTATCTAAGGCGTTCTTCTCATATACATCCTAAATCAATCACCAAAATGATGCTAAGTACAATCTATAAGCTTCTCACTTATGTATAAATTTGTTTTTCAGCTACACATTGTTCCAAATGTTCAATGACCTGATCCTTCTGGCAAAAGGTGGATTTATTGTCTACCATGGTCCAGTGAAAAAGGTGGAAGAATACTTCTCTGGACTTGGGATAAATGTCCCCGAGCGAGTCAACCCACCCGATCACTTCATTGACATATTAGAGGGCATTGTAATCCCGAGCACAAGTACAGGGATCACACCTAAGGAGCTTCCAATCAGATGGATGATGTACAATGGATACCCAGTTCCACCTGATATGAGGGAAGCTGCAGGGGCTATACTATCAAATGGGAGGGTAGATGTGGCAGTTGGAATCAATTCCATAAACATAGGGACTACAGAACAGTCATTTGCAGGAGAGTTGTGGCAGGATATGAGGAATAATGTGGAGAGGCATAGGGATAAACTACGGCTCAATTTGTTGAAGTCCAAGGACCTGGCTAGTCGGAGGACACCAGGTGTATTTGTACAGTACAAATACTTCTTAGGAAGGTAAGAATCAGCTTGACAAATGCATTACTGGTTAATGGTTATTGCTCCAAGAAGCTTGCTAGTCTCTGAGGATTGCACACCTGAAAATTCAATGTTAGGCATAAGAATCATGCACTTCATCCCAAAAGAAAATCGGAAAATTACTATATCATGCTTCTATGCCCATGCTTGAACAGGATTTTAACAACTACTAGTAAAGATAGACTGAACAAATATCGGGATATCCTGGATTGGGAAACAACCTTTGGCAAGTTTTAACAACTACTAGTAAAGATACACCCTTTGGCAAGTTTTTCAGCAGACAGTTTTTTAAGAAGTGAAACTTGTTAATTTGACTGTGTGCATTGAAATTCCAGGATTGGGAAACAGAGGCTACGAGATGCAAAGGTACAGTCAGTTGATTTCCTAATACTGTTACTGGCCGGTGCCTGCTTAGGAACGCTTTCTAAAGCCAGTGATGAATCCTTTGGAGCAGCAGGCTATACTTACACTATAATTGCTGTCTGTGAGTAGTAACACCTCTACTCCTCGATGAAATTTCTCTTTGTTTGTTGATTACTCATGAATACCCACCAAAGAGTGCCATTTATGCAAGTGCTAGCATAGTTTTCAGATAAGACAGCGTAGAAAACTAGAAATATATGACTTCAAACTCGGGTTGTTTGGTCCAACAAAATACTTTTGTTCATTCTAGCATATAGGAGATGCATTCTTCTTATTCTGTTCCCCAATGTAATATTTAATATTTAATCTGATTTTCTTCTTTTTTTTTTTCCCCATTTTTGCAGCTCTTCTTTGCAAGATTGCAGCTTTAAGATCGTTCTCACTTGACAAGTTACAGCACTGGAGGGAGAGTGCGTCTGGGATGAGCACCCTTGCATACTTCCTGGCCAAAGACACAATTGACCACTTCAACACAGCAATTAAACCTGTGGTGTACCTGTCAATGTTCTATTTCTTTACTTCCCCAAGATCTTCTTTCCTGGAAAATTATATTGTTTTGCTCTGCCTTGTGTACTGTGTGACGGGAATCGGGTACTCCTTGGCCATCTTCTTCGAAGCCGGTGCAGCCCAGCTGGTGAGTACATGATATACACAACAGCAAAAAAGTTTTTGCTTCTAACAACTGATTGGCCAGGCAAAACCCATCTGTCCATACTTTAAAAATGTTCTTGGTTTCTCTTCTCATGATCTTTTTGTTTTACTGCAGTGGTCTGTTCTTCTTCCAGTGATAATGACTCTTGTTGCAACCAGACGCAATACAGGCATCATGAAGATCATATCTGACTTGTGCTACCCAAAGTGGGCTCTGGAAGCATTTGTCATTGCAAATGCCAAAGAGTATGATTCACTCTTTTATATTATGTTTCAGCACTGTCACCTTGCTTTTTATCTGGCCTTACTCGTTCCAATCTTCAGTGGATTTGAAAATATAAAATCATGAAAAACAAGCTATCTGTGACATTTCACATACCTTGACAAGCCTTTTCTGGAGGAGTTAGATATCAAACTTAGAGCAGTAGTGTTTTAACTTCACCCCAGAAGGAGTATATTCAAACTTAGGCTGATATTTCTTTGAAGTTGGAAATGAGTGCTGTCTTAGTCCATTTCCTTGGAAGGCAAGTTTACTGACAAGCTTTCTCAACTGCAGGTACGATGGAGTTTGGCTCATAACTCGGTGTGGAGCCCTCTTGAAGAGTGGCTATGACATTCGAAACTTTGATACTTGTATAGTTGTACTCATCTTCACCGGGGTGATGGGTCGCATGCTAGCTTACTTCGGCATGCTCATCTACCAGAAGAAATGATGCTGAATTCAAATCAAAATCTGCCGAGAGCAGTCTAAGACTTGCATTGGCTGTAGGCTAAATTTGGGTGACAAATTTAGCCTACAGCCAATGCTGTGCCTGCCTTTGTTGTAGACAAGTTGGTTTTGGCTGGCTCTCACACCCATTCACCATTTCCAACGGAAAAAGTCTTCAAAAATTGTGCAGAGAACTCATGTATTAATTATTATTATTATTAGGTTCTCAATTCTTTTTCCCAGTGCTCTCAAAACTGACCATTTAAGTGATAGAATTTCATCTCTGTACCATATGCATCTCAGAGTCAGTCCTCTCCATTCTTGAGTTAGACTGTATTGCTGTATATGGAAATTGCTTGATTTAATAAGATTCGTTTCCCAAATATCTTCAGATGCTATGAGATAAGTAGACAAGGACTTATTCAAGTTGCTAAAAACGTACTTTTTGGAGGGTCTTGGTGCGGTGTGGGCCGGAAAACGGGTGTGATTGGCAGCCCTTTGAGTCAATTAGGGATTTCCACATTAGCAGGGAGAATTAATCACACCACCCTTATAAAGATTGTCACTGGATGCAGTAACAATATTACAAAATGGTGAATTCTTGGTGAGCATTTTAAGATTTAGATAGAGGTCTAAACATTTTTAAATATGGTGGTGGTGATAGTTGGCCTTACTTGACTTGGTTAGGCCTCATGATATAGAATAAAATCATATGTCGATATTACCGTTACTTGATCCGACTTCTCTCACGACTAGATGAGCTAATTTACCCGGTTTCCGTTTAGCCAAATTCGCTTTACATTCCCTTGTGATTAATTCTTGTATGAGTAATGTCTATTAATGAACTAACTCACATATGAGGGGCCCTAGGATGTAGGCTATAAGCTGGCCGTATCTGTCTGCCCCCATCTATTATCTACCGCAACCAAGAAGGATATAGCCCAAATTAGCATATATGACCTCAATCTTGACAATGTTACCTTATTTTATAGTGAGGATTTGATACGAGAGGCCACATCTGCTTAGCGATAAATTTCGTTCTCTTAAAATAAAAAATGATAAATTAAAAAATTATATTTTAAAATTAACTGTAATTAGTAAAAAAGAAAATTAAAATTAAAAATTGGTAAATTATAAGTGTTTAATAAAAATCTAAAAATAGTAAAAATGGATGATGAACCGAATTGAAGGTGAGAACCGGATTAGTTAGGATAAACCAGACATTAGCCAAGTTGAATCATTTCAAAATTTTATTTTTTTAGTTGAATTAAAAATATCAATTTAAAAAATTAAAATTATCAATATGTAGAAAATATATTTAAAAAATTTTTAATTTTGAGAAAATTGATCGAATCGGGCCTTAACCGGTCGATTTTCCATTTTGGGTCACCAAAACCGGTCCAACCAAATAGGTCAATAATCCAACCGGTCAACAGAGCGTCTACCAGATCAGCGCCCAATCAACGTGTGACATATGATGAAGTGTGCCTAGTTAGCTACTCAGTCAGTGTTTCGAAGCATTGACCAATCAAAGTGTGATACGTGTACTCGGACAATGGTCAAACTAAAAAAATTCACATAGTCGAATACTAACCAATGAGAGAGTGAAACATGTTGTAAACCCCGCCCTTTTGAGTTAAGGAAAACCGTAAAAAGAATCGTCAAACTGAGTAAGAAACAATAAACCAGTTCACAAACCTAATCATTTGATAATGGACAATTTAGAAATTTACAACTACTGGGTGATTCAAAAGTTTCATAAAACCTTGGAAAAAATCTTAGGACAAATTGGAAAAGAAAAACCAGACCGGTTCAGATGAAACAGATCCAACTGGATTGAACCGAAACCGATAGAGAAAGGGAAAATCGGGAAATTTATGGATCTCGAGTGACCCAAAGAGTCCCAAAAGTCATGGAAATGGACTTGAAAATAAATTGGAGATTAAAACCAAATTGGAGATTAAAACCAAATTGGTTCAAGTGAACCAGACCCAAACCGGATTGAACTAATTTGGACCGGTTTGAACCACTATTAAATCGAATGCTAAATTCATTTTTTCTAGGTGGTTTAAAAAATTCAAATTTGAGATTTGAGTCCACTATTGGATAAAAAATGAATTTAGATAAATTTAGAAATTTTTAGATTTGAAAATTTTGGTCGAATTGGGGTGAACCGACCGATTTAAGCTTTGAACTCGGTTCAAACCGATCCGGTCCGGTTTGGAACAGTGTCGTGTTCTTCCTTCAAATGACAACACTGTTCACTCACTGGAAAATCGCGCAGCGTCGCCGAAGCTGAAAAGTCTCCGGCCATGGAGTTTTAGGCAATGAATGACCGCTATTAAAGCGTCAATCGAATGACCAAGAAGTCCCCGAGCTTCCTACATAAAGAGCCCCTCCCCATTCATCATCTTCGCACTTGAAAACTCCATTCTCTCTCAACTACTCCCATTTTCGGTGAAACTTGAACCAGAGCTTTGACTTTGGCACTTTTCTGAGCCAAACAAGGCGAGGTCAGGTTCTTTAGAACTGAGGCGAAGTCAGCTACACGCTTATAGTCTCAATTTGCTACGAAGGTCGACGGAGAAGCGTCGACGTGATGGAACAGGGAATTAGCTCAGGTAGATCGAAGCTGCCCTGTTTCGGCCGAGCTAAAATAGGCCAATTCGAGCCCTTCTCAAGCTAAACCAAGCCTTCCCAACACCTCCACAACCCTTCTACAGCTAAATTAGAGTTGAAAGGTAAGCCAATTCAGCTCCACTCTACAATTTTCGACCGGTGCTATGGAGAGAACCGGTAGAACTTTGATGATAAAATTCTCACTCAATTCAATATTAATTGGTGCAATTCTTAATTTTAGAATAAACCTCAGAACAAGAGCTACCTGCCCATATCGAAAGCTCGAACCATCGTGCCCCCGGCGTTAAGCTTTTGAAGCTTGCTCTCTTTAAGTTATGTTTTCCGGCGGAGCTCTATTTGAGCTCATTCCAGCACAAAATCGTGCGATTGAAAGTGCAATTGAATCGTATGAAGGTGTAGGAACTCCAATCTAACTTCAATTTCAACAATTAAACTCATTTGATTGGTCAATTTGATAAAATCAAATTCGATAGAGTTAGAATGTTGAAATTGGGGGAAATTTTGAAATTTTGAAAATTAGAGGGACTAAAGTGTAATTTCATAAAATTTAAAACCAATTGGGCATGATAAAGATGTTGGAGGAACAATTGGGCAATTTTTAGGGCAAAACTTACCATTTTTGTAATGTAGGGGCAAAATGGTAATTTTAGAAAAGTTGGGGGACCAAGTTGGAAAATTGGGAAATTGAACTCATTTTTGTGAAATTGAATAAATTGAGGTTAAAAGGTGAATTTTAAAAGTTTCAGGACTCAATTTGAGGAAAAATCAGCATTAGTGATTTAAAGTTAAAGAAAAATAACTTTAGTTAACTAATTGCAAATAAATAAAAAGTTGAGTTTTCTCATTAATTTGGAATGAATGAAGGCTATTAGGAAAAGAGATAATGAACAAGTATGGTCATATCGTGTAGGAACACGAAGTACTGGGAACAACAGCAATTACAAGCTCGCGTGAATATAAAGAACCAGTTGAGAGGAATTTACTACATTAATGGGTGAGTGGAATTTATATATCATACCCGATTGGTATGATAAGTACATCGAAAATGAAAACCTACGACTTAGTGGTATTTTAAACATCACAACTTAGAGTAGTGATGTGAAAATGATATAGAAAAACTATTTACTGATTGTAAGTAGATCATACTCGGTTGGTATGATGAAACTTACTCATAGGAAGTGAAAAACTCGTTTATTGGTTATGAGCCTAGATATCCTCATACTCGATTGGTATGATGGATAATTGAAAATATAATTTTTTTTAGAAGTACTTTCCCATTACTATGTACCACTGCTTAAACGATTTATAAGACCTTCTCGACGGGAGCTCGAATAGCTCTGATAGGCTGGAGGCCTCAGTTTTAGAACTTGGGGGCTAATATGCCCGGTTTTGAAAATCTCGAATAGTGGGTCATAAGTCAGTTGGCATGAGCAGGAGCTTGTAAACAAACATGAGTTATATGCCATAAACTTTTAAATAAATGAATTGTTTGGCCATGGTACCAAGTCAGGACCGACATATTCAATCAACTAGTGGCAGCGCGACATGACAAGTCTACGGACTAGTCAAGACAAACAGCTGCAAGTTGAGTTAAAGGTCGGTGCTGTTGGACCAGTGGTACCGTAGATTATATGGCATGATGTGAAAATACTAATTGTGCATGCACTGTGTTTACGGGACCTTCAAGACTCCCAATAGGGGTAGTGATGTGTCTTAGGGTCCTAGACGACCTGGTGGGGTATAAGGGCAGTTCATCGGACCAGGTGACCTTGCGAAGCTCGGAGTAGCTTCAAGTGCACGAAACCGAGGTAGGAACGGGATGAGGTCTCTGTCCTCATACAGACACGGAGAATTGTTACGGGATTGAGGGTTGGATATCGCGAACATCCACTCATTTTAAGGGTAGAAGTTGACGTACTTCTATCTAGGTGGCCGATAAAGTCGCTTCAACACCACAAATGAGTTCAATGGACGTACTGGCCTATGATTGTATGATTGACCTTCATGATAAAGGATGTGTGTTGGGTGATGACACACTGTGATTAATAAGAAATGGTGATAAAACATAAAAATTGAAATGAAAGGATTTTTGAAAGGAAATAAGGAGTATGACACACTCCAAACAAATCTTTTTCCTAAAAGTCAAAATTTGGAAAACCTACCCAAGACCTCTTGTTAGTTACACCTGTATGATAAGTCGACTAGTTTAAAATTTTATGCAAGTTTTGATTTATGTTATTACAGGAAAGGTATAGATTTAAAGGACACCTTACTCATACCGGGTTAAAGAAGGGGAAACCCTTAATAAACTGGGGGAGTGGCAGGTTCCTCACAGGGATCTGACTAAATCGGGTCGTGGCGTGGCACATGTGCTCAGTAAACGGTTAATTGGGGATAAGACTCATCACCACGATGGATCAAGGAGAAGCTGACATGTGGCAAATGTGTCACGGCAGCAACCGACTAGGATGTTAAAGAACAGACGACCAATTAGATGTTAACGTGTGGCAAATTCACGTTAGATGGCCACAACTAATCAAAGGATGACACGTGGCAATGACACAATGTGTGAGGTGGGAAAACTGATGAATTTAAGTTAGTCCCACGAGTCATGGTCAACGGAGGGCTAGATTCGGTCAACGAACATGTCAATTTAGGGGACTAATAAGAGGTTGCCACGTGTATGGTCAAAGGGTGATTCGAACACTAAGTGAAAGGCCGCGCCAGTAATGCCAGCCAATCACAGTGTGACAGGTGACATGTCACACCCCGACCCAAAATTTTTTTTTTGGTCAGACCTGTAGACAACTGCCGCATCCTTCCGACTTTATAATAATGGGTGCCTCATCATTATAAAACCGACAGGGTGCAAGGCTCAAAACAAAATATCCCAAAATATTTTTCAAACTAATAAATTGACTTTTAAAAAATTCAACTTCCAAAAATCATATACTGGGACTATATACTAAATGTAAGACATATGGTTTGGGTTTGGCTTTCCAACACATGTTTTTCTTCATTAGCTTTACTTGAAATGGGTGATTGGAGGGAATGAGTTCGACAACTCAGTGAGAGGGCTTCGCTAACATCGTGACTTCTCGTCCACGATTCAGCTCATACTCTAAATGGGGTTTCAGAAAGGTTTAGGTAAAATAGGAATTATCATGGGTAAGCTTGTGTAGATATTAAACAATTGACTTGTATTTGACAAGTTTTAATTTCGTTTCTTTTACCAGGCAAAAATTATCCTTTCATCTTACGTTTCAGTTTAGCACAAACAATCAACCGCCCTCCTATCATAGGAGGGATCACACATTCGTAGTAAGGTCCTCGACCGTGACACTTGTAGTCCGGAGCGCCTTTACCATCCACCCTTATAGAGGGATGCTGCCTCTACCCGGAGTTTGTGCGTACACCAATAGTCCGACCCCAAACTCAAGTTTCTCCACCATGTCCGCTCAATGGGACGAGACCTCATTCCCCCTACTGCCTCGGTCTCCGTGCGTAGGAAGCTCCTCAACTTCATGACCTACTGAACGACGAAACTGCCCTTATGCTCCCGGATCGTCCAGTAGTCCTTGGGCTCCATCATTACCTCATTCCAGGTGTCTTGATGGCTCGAACATCGCGGTGCATGCACAATCAACAAGCTTTTTAAGTTATAGCTATTATGTTTGGCCCTCTCGCACAACAGTCTGTCAGCTTGGCTTTGGCCCCACCACGTGTATTGGCCCAATAGGTTCAATGACCTAGTTGTGGCAGAGCAGCGGTCCGACCCAGCAAGCTCGACAACTCAACTTGGCTCGATGGGTATCACACAAGTTCCCATTATTCGGATATTTTAGCATCATTCATCACATGTTCATTCTGGACGAGTACACGCCCGTGTCTATCGGCCTTGGGCCCACTTTCACGAGATTTCCAAAACATGGCCTTGGGCCCACTTCCTTTTTTTTTTTTTTAAACCGTGGCATTAGGGGAATATATTCTCAAAACATTTTACTAAATGAAAGACAAAGACTTTTGAGTACTATTGTATCATCGGTCCAATCAGTACCAGTGTCAGAAATCTCACTCACCTTTTATCTGAGGACGTGTTCATCCCGGAGGGGTTCCTAATTGCACGTGTTTCCTCTTGTACCATCGTATGTCAACGTTCTCCCTCCTGCTCCCACCGAATCTTTGGTAAAATCTAGGATTCGTTGGATAGAATTCCTTTGGATTTTCGATCTTAGGGACTTTTCGGTAATTTATCTTCAAATCTTACTTTGCAGCCAAACATATCCTTCATCCCTCATTTCCAATTTGCCCGAACGTGCCCTTAATTGCAGTCTCACAATCCCAATGATATCTCTCATGGGCATTTCGTCAAACAGGCGACATGTTTCAAGCTCCCCATATCTCACGCCACTTATCATTATATTCCAAGGAACAATATCACTCTCCTCATTCATGGAAAATAACTTCTTAGCAGCAGAAATGCTTGTGCTTGGAATAAGTGGCAATGAGAGAATCGAATACAAATATATCAGCAAAGAACCCAAACTTTTCCACACGGTGTGAATCATCTCAACCAAGGGCAGTCAAGATTGTCTGGAGCACCCCTTCCAAAGAGAAAGGGTACAGCAGGAACACCATTTATTCACATCCTTGAGAAGGTTTCAAGTGCCTTCGAGGCCTAAGAGCAAATCGACATATTGTACCCAATCAAATTGTGCAAAGACCTTAATGGCTAGCCCATCTGATGACACAAAGACCATCCCAAGTATACGAAGGGCTCCATAGCTTTGATGGTGTGGGTGAACGATACTACCACTTTCCCAAGACTTATGTTTGTCAAGAGGTTCCACATTGTGTGTGCTACGGCAAGGGGTAAAATTGCTGCAAGCTGAGCACGGGTGATCTTTGGTCTTTGATGGAGTTTGAAGGTCCCCATGAGCAGGATGATCATAGGCCCGTAGGCAAACTGGAATGTTGTGACTATTGGAAATGGATATACCTTCAGGGCCTATTTATTATAGATGTTGAAGTAAATGTTAAGAAGCTACCATACACCAAACATGACTCCAAGTTGCAGTGTCCTGGTTGTCCAGTGCGAATTCCATAAGCCATCATCATCAGGGCGCTTCCCAGTTCTGAAGTAGCAGCTTTCACCTTCAGGCCATCCTCCCTCTTCTTTGAACTCAAAACAAGAAATCGAGAAGAGACAGCCCATGCATCTATTCTTGGAGCCGTGCAAGGGCATGGAGGTGGCACAAGTGATAATCTAGCTGGGCGGGTGATTAAGGACTGGTTCTGGACCTTGAGAAATGAAGTTGAAGGTGAGAGAGCAAGAGCAGCGCTTGAGATCTTTGTTATAAACTCTTGGCCTCTAGAGGAAGAGGAAGAAGAGAGGCAGAGGTTCTAATATTCTCTTCTTAAACCCATAGACCAACCCCTTGGGCTCATTCAACTGATCGCTGGCTGCAAAAAGAATATTTTTATTCTCCATCATTGTCCTCAGCCTTGGAGTCTTCTTGCCCAACAGGCATAGCAGGGCAATAGTGGCAGCAACCTCTTCCTTCTCCTCCAATAGCCTATGGTAGTTTATATTATCCTCTACCTTCTTAAATATGCTGGTCATTATTAGCAGGACTGCTGTATGTATACCCCTAACATGTCCAGTTGTCCCGCAACAACCGCTTACACACAACATCTATAGGGCGCTCTCCATTCCAGCCCCTTTTGACATCTTTTGCACAGATGGGCTGACCCATACCGTGCATGCAACCCATGCACCAAAAGAGAAGTCAACGATGTCTGAGTTCTCAATGTAAACAGCGGTGAGGGCTGGGGTACTAACGTGGCCGGTGAATAGCTATGTGATGGCGCAGTACTGGTAGACGAAGGTGCAGAAATCCCAGGGCTCGATGTTCGAACTGATGTCTTCGATTCTGGGAGTGAAGAAGGCAGCAGTGAAGGAGCCATGAGGCTCTTGTTGGTGGAGAATGACTCGACTCTGGTGATATGATCTAAGGAATGTGGTTCCAAGGCAGGCCAGCTATAGGCACTGCAGACCTCAACCTCGATATAAAGGGTTGAGTGGACCATCTTGGCAATTCCTTCCTCGTGCATCCACGAGAGCATGGCAGATAGGCGGATGGAGCTAACTCTATGTAGGGCAATGTCAAGGGCCATGCAAACCTCGACGTACTTACGAGCAAGCTTCTCAGGGGTGACGTCCACTCCCTTACAAGCGACCACCACAATGCTTATCGCTAGGTTAACTATATGAATGCATTCAAAGACGTCAATGGAGCTGTCCTGATCAGCCATCGTGATCCCGAGGACGTAGACCGCATTGACAAGCTTGTAGATGATGCAATTACCCTCAACACCGACGATGAGCTAACAATTGGGGGTGGCAAGGGGATTGTCTTTGATGAGGTCGGGATGGGGTCCTGAGGATGGGGATTGTTAAGGGAAAGGAGGGCGAAGGCTCTTCTCGACTAGGTGGAAGGACTAACTAGGGGAGCTCCAATTGGTTCTCTACTTCATAGGGTGCAACTCAAAGGAATCATAACTGCTATCCTCCATCTTTCCTTTCTCCGCTATGGCCTAAGAACCGCCCTACAGTGGGCAGCAATTTAATGGCCGCTTTTCATGCTGGTGAGAAAGCCCCAACGACTTCCTCCCTAAAAGATGAGAAAAATCCTAACATTTTCTCCATGAGTTACACTTGAAAGTCAAGGTGGACGATGGACCATGGAGAAAAAGGGGAAGACTTTCAAATTTTTTTTTTTTGTTTATGATGAGAAATAGAGTAGGCAAGTAGAAATGGAGGGAAATTCAGTTTTTCTTGAGGAAAATGCAATTTTCTTGAAGTGAGAGAGATAGAAGGACAATGAAAGAGTTTAAAATAAAAACGAGGGAAATGGAAAGCTTGGAGATTGACTTTACAAATACTTCCCACCTTTTTATGAGTTTTATCCTCAAAACTCGTATAGATCTTTATTTTTTATTTTTCAACTATATATCTCTTTCTATACTTTATAATTATATCTCTTCTTCCAATCATATCACTCGATTATCCATATTTCACCATTCGGGCACTCATTCTTATTATAATTTGTTGCATTGAATATTCACTGATTGTAATCTCTTTTGTCGAAATATACCATCTAGGTACGTCGGTCAAATGTACCACTCTTTCTATAGAACTCACTTAAAACATCTTTTCTTATACTTCAAACTCCTTATTATAGGCCCTCATATCATTTGTACATTTACTTTTTTTTTTGTACAATAAGATGGTGATTGACTGTTACCATAATACTAATCATTTCTTGTGTAATAACTTCTTCGATCCTCAAAGTTGTTTCTACTTTTTGGATTCTTGTTTACTCATATGTGAGATGATATTTTTTATTTGTACCATTCATCTATCATGTTTAGCTTCTTCTACTAATCTGAGTCCTTTATTGATCTAAGTACTATTTATGTGCTCTATAAGTACTAGTGTCATACGTAGTTGTTATTGGCCAAATCTTCCATCTTTTGACTTCTTTGGGTACCATTTTACTCCACTTTCTATGGGCCAATTCTTTTTACTCTCATCTTACTCTTAATTTCGGGTAAATTTTCACTAAATCTTGTCACCAAATAGACTTGTTTTTAAATTACCATTTGAGGTTAAAACTCAAGATAGACATCTGGATTTTTTCTATATTACTCTAAACTTTTCTTTTTTATCATGCCACCATTATTTTTTCTCCACTCCTTAACATATTCTCATGCTAGAAATAAGGTTTGCATAAAAGTTTTACTCATACTTCACAATTTACTCTATTAATATTATTATATAGTTTATTTAGGATCATATTTATACTTTATCACTTTTCATCATTTTTCTTTAATTTTCATCCTTTTACGTCTTTTTTTTTCACTAATTCCCGTATCTTGAGGTGGTGTGAGGAGAAAAAGCCACTGTTTGATTTGTTTAGTAAGATATAATGTTTGTGTGATAAAAATTATGGAAATTAAACTATAATATAGTAAAAGGTTCTAATAGGAAAAAACCAAGTTTTGATTCCTGAAATATATTGAATTTTTAATCGAATCTTATAAAAGAGTGTCTAACCCCATATAGACTCGTGCTTATGCAGGCAGGTACGAGTTAGATCTGGGTATGAATTGATCGGGTGGAGTACAAATACAAAGAGGATTGTGGACAGCTAAGAAGATCAAGAACGTCCAAAACTCTTGGCCCAGTGTTTGCATTGGAAGATCACCAAAAAGCCAGACTGGACCGGTTGGTCTGATGGTCGAGCCTGATTTTCCCATAGTACACCAACCCGCGGCGAACCCAACATTGGTCTCAACCCTCCACCCCGATTCCCACAAGAAAAAGCTCGAGGCCAGGAGCGAGCGAGAGTGGTGTGGCGAGGACAACGATACCGAGATCACTCTGACCCTGAATAACACAGTAGCTATAGATGGAGTTTTGGTGTAGCAGTGGCATATAATATACTATCTAATGTCTCTGTCAATGAAACTGCTTCCCCGAAGTTTGAGGCATTGAATAATTGACAGCAAAATTTAACCTAAACTCTTCCACTGTGTAAACCCTAACCCTAACCCTAGTAGCCAAATTAATATTTCCGCGCGATAAGGGCCTCGGACTCAACGACATTTGACTACGTTTAATTGCTAATGTTCACAAGTATCCTCGTGTTCGTGGCCTTGATTTCAGATCACCTCTGTACATCCCGAGCTCGTCATTTTCTCCCATATAACCCTTTTTTTCCCTTAAATAATACTGATTTAAATAGCTATAATTTTATATTACGAATATTTTATTTTAAATAAAAAAATAAAATAAATTTAGTAATGGTTTTGGACATCAGCCACATATGCCCATAGACATGATATAAACATATGTGGGACAGACAGGCAATAATAAAAAAATATGTGCATTAAGTGTTTGATGTTTCAATACGTTAGACATCAACAACTTGGTAGATTATTTTTTTAACAAAAATAGATATGAGTGTACTTTTTCAATCATTTATTTATATATATATATTAGATTAATTTATTATTATTTATAAAAAATAAATGTTATATTAATATTCGTAAAATAATATTTTAATTATTCCAAAATGTATATATGTATATATGTATGTATATTGGTGTCCTTCTGGTCACAGCATGGTCTGGTCTGTAGGGAAGCTGCAGGACATGATGATTGTGTGTCTTTAGACCGTGGTCTGGTCTGCAGACTGCAGCAGAGCTTGCTTCCCTCTTCATCTGTCATCTGCCTCTCCCTTGAATAGAATAGGGGCTTACGCTCATCCTTGTCTCCTCACGGCAGCCATGATCTCTTTCTCTGTATTTCACTCTCTCCCCCTCTCTGGAAAATAAAGGAGACTGCACATTTTCTCCAAGTTTTTTCTCCGCCAACAGCTCTTGCTTCCCCGGAGAGCTTGAAGGGTGTCAACGGCGACGTCTGGATTTTCCGGCAATTTCACTTTCTGGGCTTCGTTTGGCTCCTCGACTGAGAAGGTAAGTGGTAAACCAGCGAAACAGCTTTTCTTGTTTCTTGGTCTTATGGAGGGAGTCTGTATGCCTTTCTAATAGCTCTGAATGGAGCTTGCTGCAAATTGTTGAAGGTGAAAGTCCGAAGGTCTTGACTTTCTTGATTTTTTTTTTGTGGATGGCTTTGTGTCTATAGATCGGTTGAGATAAAGGAAGGACATTTACTGCTTCCGTAGCCAGCTAAATTGAGAGCAAAGGCCATTTCCAAAAAAAGGCCCCAAATGAAGATGATGGACAAAGCAGAAAAGTGTCTGGATCCTCAGCTATGGCACGCCTGTGCGGGTGGCTTGGTTCAAATCCCACCTCTCAACTCGAAGGTATTCTACTTCCCTCAGGGCCACGCTGAGCACTCAAACGGGCCAGTGTGCTTCATGGCTTCCCCGAATATCATCCCTTCCTTCATCCTCTGCAAACTCACTGCCGTCAACTACATGGCTGATCGCTACACCGACGAGGTTTTCGCGAGGATCACGCTTGTGCCCCTGAAAGCCGATGATTTTGATCCGGACGATGACTGGCCGAAGATGGCTCATCAGAACCACGAGAAGGCAGCTAAGTCGTCTTTTGCCAAGACACTAACACAGTCGGACGCCAACAATGGCGGTGGATTCTCAGTCCCCAGATACTGCGCGGAGACTATTTTCCCAGGGTTGGATTATTCTTCCAAACCTCCGGTTCAGACTATAGTAGCCAAGGATGTTCATGGAGAGAGCTGGAAATTCCGGCACATATACCGAGGGACTCCGAGACGGCACCTCCTGACCACAGGATGGAGCAATTTCGTTAACCAGAAGAAGCTCATGGCAGGGGACTCGATCGTGTTCATGAGAGCTGAGAATGGTGAGTTGTGCATCGGGATCAGAAGGGCTAAGCTAGGAGGGTTTGGTGGAGGACCAGAGTTTGGAGTAGGGCAGGGCTTGAAGGGATTCGATGACGCTGATGGAGCTAGGAAAGTGGTGCCGGAATCAGTGGCTCAGGCGGCTGCTCTGGCTGCCATTGGGCGGCAGTTTGAGGTTGTTTACTACCCGCGAGCAAGCGCACCTGAATTCGTCGTGAGTGCCTACTCCCTGAGCCATTCGATGAAGGTCCAGTGGAGCTCGGGGATGAGGTTCAAGATGCCGTTCGAGACCGAGGACTCCTCTCGGATCAGCTGGTTCATGGGAACGATTTCGTTGGTCCAAGTTGCAGATCCGATTCGCTGGCCCGATTCTCCTTGGCGGCTCCTCCAGGTACTTCATCATACTCTGAACAGAACATTGGAAAACAATGCATATCAGGCATGACTTTCATTGATATATATGTTTTTGGACTGGGTATAGGTTGCATGGGACGAGCCTGATCTGCTCCAGAATGTGAGGCGGGTCAGCCCGTGGCTCGTTGAGTTGGTGCCGGAGATTCCCACGATCCACCCTCCCCTGTTCTCACCTCTTAGAAAGAAGCCACGAGCCTCAGCCACCACAGATTTCTCCCCAGTTGAGCAAGTTCAACATCATTCCAGTTTCCCAAGCAACTCCTTCCTGATGGGGCAGTGCAGAAACATAACTCCTGCAGGGTTACAGGGAGCCAGGCATGCTCATTATGGTCTATCTCCATGGGATTCAAATATAAGTAAAGCCCACCATTCATTGTCTGTGTTGGGGGATGGATCACAACACCAGCTGCACAATCACAGGTTTGGCCAGCCACCCTGTCGATCTAATGATGAAACCGATAGCAACACCAGCAGTGACAATGTATCCTGCTCGCTCACTATGGCAACTCCAAGGAATAGTTTCCATGAAAACATCCAGAAGAGGTCTTGCCCTGGTAGCTCTCCTCACATCCTGCTATTTGGCCAGGTCATCCTAACTGAGCACCGTCAGACCACTGTGATCTCATCTTTGGACCCAGAGAGCTCTTCTTCTGATGGAGATAATTCCCCGTTGAGGATTAATAGTAAGAATGGCCTGCAGACCGTGATGGGGCTGGGGGTTAAGAATGGGCATGGCAATGTGTTCATGGACCCAGAAAATGCCCTGATGCAGACATGTTTTGATCAAGTAATTTGACAGTTCTGGTATGAATGATGCTATCTGTCATGTTATTGTTGTACTTCCTTCTTTTCTTCTTCTGAAGCAAAAGCAGAGGTTGTTTCATGCTTTCTGTGAACTGAAACATTTCATCCTCAATGTATCTCCATTTTCTTGCTCGATCTTACCCGTCAGACCAACTAATTTCCATATCTCGAAGCAGTACAGAGCAAAACGATCTGCAAGAATCTCGAAGCAGTACAGAGCAAAAGCAGAGATTGTTTCATGCTTTCTGTGAACTGAAACATTTCATCCTCAATGTATCTCCATTTTCTTGCTCGATCTTACCCGTCAGACCAACTAATTTCCATATCTCGAAGCAGTACAGAGCAAAACGATCTGCAAGAATCTCGAATCTGTGTCTGCATGTAGAAGATGTTCTTCTTGGGTTAAACATAAAAGTTAACACTTTTGCAAGTCAAACTCCCTCCAGTAAAAGGTGAATTTGACCAAGAAATCAGAGGAAGACAAAGCCAGTCCTCCACGCTGCAGCACAATTAACATATATGTTTTACCAACCAGAAGAGCAAGGCTGCAGCACAATTCACATATATGTTTTACCAACCAGAAGAGCAAGCTTCCAAGCCTCCTACCATCCCAATGTTCCACTCGTGCGCAGGCCGCATTTGTTGGGAAGAGACATTTAAGAATTTCTTGGGATGAGCATCATTGAGCTGTTAAACAGCTGATTTAAAGGGATCTGTCAAATTAAATCAATTAATACGGATCACATCAAATCACATGCAGTAGTGCCGAGGGGCGCAAGTCCAACCTAGCCTCACCTCACCTCACCTCAGCATTCGGGTCGGTGACAGATCTCTCCTCCAAAGGTTTTGCGCCGTCTCTGTGGCCGGGACCTCGTGGGGCTGTCTCCACCGTTTGACCTTTCTAATAAATGATATTAATAAGGTGATCCACCATTTATTTTATATACTACATTTATTGGCTCTTTAAGGCGCGGTAGCGTGCTATTGTACTCCAGTGGAGGGTGCATGGCTCTAAAAGTAGGATGCCTGATTATCTTCCTTGATCTAGTGAAACATTACTACATACCTTGGATCTCACCAATCCCCTTAACCAGGGTAGCTTCCTGCTTATTGTTTACTTGTGCCCTCATGGCTTGGGGGCTGACTTGGGAAAGCTATGCTCACCATATCTTTAAGTCATGTTTTCCCACGCTGCCTACATATTAAATATAAAATAAATTAGTATTATAAAAGCTATAACTAGAATGTAAAAAAAGATAACCATAATTTAACATTTACTTAGAATTAATTCTGGTTAAGGATGCATGCAAAACTATTCCTTGCTAATCTTCCTTCATGCCCAGAATCAAGAAATGCTGAGGGATGCAATTTTGAGTTCATTGGGTAGAAGCAACATCTTTGTATAATTTTTTCCATAGAGGTGAACGCTTCTGATTATTTCCAAAATTAAATGTTTTAGATTGATTGCAAGAGTACTTCAGCACTTCCCAGCATGGCAGCATTCAGCTAAAACTTTGTGTTTCTCAAGATGCTAGAAGAAAATTATGACAGAAAAAAGAAGAGCAAAAGCAAGGGGAGGCAAACATTTTAGAGAAGGTTAATTTCCAAAAGTAACAAAAAATATTGAGTGGGCTTGACACATACTTCTCAATGTTTGCAGCTTGACATCACCTAGGAAATTAAGTGATGGTTTTTCATGGCCATGGTTCCTCCATACAGCTGCTTGTTTACAACATCCTCCTGCATTAAAGCTAACATTTATTCTATTGATTCAAGTAAAATGGCAGGAAAGAAGATAGGATATCAAATAAGTGGGATCACTCGTACAACTGCCTGAACATAAAGACATTGTTACTGAAGGAGAGCAGATAATTGCAAAGAGAGAACTTTAGTGCAGTAAATAAAATCAGATCAGATAGCCTGGTTTACCATGGAACTGGCCATGCCATGTGTCCAGCAGTTTCAGTTTTCCGGTACCAAGTGTTACACTTTTTTGAAGTTAGTTGGTCTTTTGTTGGAGAAAAAAATTAGACACCCAAGTTGACTGGAACAATTTTCAGAGGTAAACTAATGGAGCGCTCCAGATTTCCAAGTACCAGATATCACATAACTTTCTAAACACCATGACAAACCAAGCCTGATAATTAAAACCAATCACATTCACACAAATTTCGAGAAACTGACAAGCTACAAAATACAGAACATCCTTGTTTTCCTGGAGTTGTATATATCAATAGCAATGTTATAATATACATACCGCAGGCAATGCTGATACATCTTATCTATGTACTAGAAGGAAAAGGTGCTTGGTTGTCCGAGACAAACCTTGACAGGGTTTTTTGCAGCTTATTGGAATCTTCAGGTGGACAATGGATTGCATATAAAATCCATCTAAAGAAGCAAACTGGTGAACCGAAAACCAACTTGGTTTCCTGCAGACCTCTTACGATCTAGAAATCAAGTGTGAGATCTCTTAGAAACGAGAGTGTGTATGATGTGGATTTCCCCAACAGAGAGCACCAAAAAGGCAGCTTTGTGAGGACTTTTTCTATCTTGGGCGTTATCCGATCAAGGTCGGTCCTCAGCTTCAGAAGGGGATGTAGACTCCTCTCCTCTTCTGCCCTTTGAGCCTTGACAGTTGATCGATTGGTCTGTATAAGGGTCAGGTCGAACTTTTTAGGCGAATTCTTGCTACCTGCAAACTGGATTACATGCCATCCATCGACACTGCTCTTTGCATCAAATGATATTAGTTCTTTGGAAGCACCTGCAGTCAGAAATATGTTACATATAAACTGATTAGTAGGTTGACGACCCAAAAAGTGTGGCAACTCCATCATTCTTCCAAAGTTGAAAACTACAGTCATCAAGGTTTGTCCAGTTATCTGGTATATTGCCCTGTCTTTGATAGTCCGATGTTTCATAACAGTGATTTGATAGTCCACCCAAGAAAGAAAAAAAGAGCACCTTAAGCCCGATGTTTCATAACAGTGATTTTGAGGCTAGGCCTGCCCAGTCAGTAATTGACAAAAAAAGACCTTGCATCAATGTAACATGATGATATAAATAAACATGGAAAAGAAAAAGCTTAGCCCATATACCTTCCAATTTAAACTCCTCTATTTCTTCAGTATTAATAGCAAGAACCCATCTTATTGAGCTCTGTGTCAATTGAGACTCTAGTGATTCTTTCAAGCCCAATATCATTATCTTCAACGACATATAGAAGGGGTATATCCGATTCACTCCATCCAGCTTCAGTCTCATCGCAAGTCAAGCACCCATATTGAACTGAGAAAGTAACAGTCAATGACCTTATCTCTTCCACACACAAACCCTTCTTCCATATAATCAATCTCCTTCGTCAATTTTCCAGGAGTTGAGGAGAAGAGAGATATATAAGAGGTGGGACCTTGCCCTGAGTTGATAGTCGTCGCATCTACTACACGGACAACCTGAGGATAGTCATATGTTCTATGAGCTTGCATGTCAAACATTGAGTGATTGAATGGCCACATTTTATGAACTTACATTCACAGCTCTTGCAGTGTCATCTGAGAACGGTGGAGCCAATCCCAAGAACACTGCAGCAACTGAGAGGCTAAACACAAGAAGAGTTGCAAAGACAAAGATTCTCTTTGCACCTACAGAATAATGCATTAAATTATATCTGTTACAAAGATACCAACTGCAGCAATCATTCAATCAAAACTGGAGAAAAAAGGAAAACATCTATAGCTAACCTGAAAGGTGAACATATGAGAGGAGATACACTAGTGTAAGAGAGTACTAGAGCGATGAATGTGGAGATAATTACATTTCCCAGCCACTCGGGAATGGTCCCAGGGCTCCTGCATATTGATATACATCAAGAAAAACTGTTAATTCCAACTTCAGAAACAAATCAAGAAACTATTGAAATTTCTCTAAGAATGTTCAGAGGATAGATATTAACACTACTCATTACCTATCAGTCAAACTACCATTCGTAGAATTGTCCCAACTAACCGAATAAATGTTCCTGCAAAAATCAAGACTGGCAGAGAGGCCGACGAGCAGAGTTGCAAGTTTAAGAGGCCTTGAGAGACGTGTTGGGGTTAATGTTGCTTCAAGCAAGCCATCTGTTTATCGAAAATATATCAGTCCATAAGAAAATAAGGTCCTAAACAGAACTACAGTTCTCATTTACATGCAAATGCTGGTGGAACGAGCCAGACGAGGGCCAAGTATGAAGACCCGGGTCCAAAATAGTACCCAATTGCAAGAAGGATTAACCATTGAACCAAGCCTCCTTTGTAAAGCCATCTTTCTGCATCTAACTTGGCCAAATGAGATCGAGTAGAAGGTGATAGATGCTTTCTATCAGAGTGCGTCTTCAACAAATAATTCTTTAAGAATCAGAAAGCCCAAATGCTGGTCAGTCAGTGCCCGTAGAATGAAGGCAGATAAGGAAGAGAAACATATTGAGAATATCCACATAAGGATAATGCTCACACAGGACAAGCCTAATGAAACTGCTGCAGAGGACCTTGCCCATGAACAATGAGATAGCCCATATCGTAAGTGACTGTATTATCACCGAATTGTATAGTATGTTCCCAAATCGTTGATTGTACAGGACCATATACATGCCCTAGGATAATAAACATACATGAATAATTAGTTGATTGTAACTGTGCCCAAGAAATCAAGGAAAGGAAACAGAAAGGAAGTCATGTACCAAAATGTCAAAATATATTGCAGAGGAAGGCTTTGACTTCTGTTCCTCTTTCACCTTGTGGCCTTGAGGAAGATCTTGGGATGGATCAATATGAAGTAAAAATGCGAGCATGTTTCCCCAAGATGTTGAAGAGAGCCCGCTTTTAGTAGATCTAATTTGTCATTCTGCAAGGGAAGATTAATCTTTCACCATCAAGTTTCTTGTTCCAAGAAGAGAAAATGTTTTACTCACTTTAAGGATGTACATCATTATAAAAAAGCAATGAAACTTCACCATGAAGGAAACAAAAGAAAGAATTTAAATACCTTAGTGTGATAAACTGCACCATTGTCAGTTTACGCAAAATCAAGCACTGAGAGGTTGGCAATCTCTTTATAGACTTGGAAATCTGTTGCCCATTTAATAGCTCCAAAAGCAAAAAGATCCTGTATCAGTATAAAAACTGGTGATCTGAAGAAGAAGAAGATATGAATAAAAAGCATGAATTTGACACAATGGAATGCATGGAAAGATACATACTTGAGCAATCACGTGGCCTGATGGGTATTTGGCAACTAAAGCATAGTTCTCAATAGCCCACGGATCTGGACCAGACTATTATAAAAAGAATCGAGATGAGTGAGTATATTTCGGGGAGAGCAAAATAAATCATTTGGGTCCCAAAAGGAATGAGGTGGACCTGAAATATCCCCGATTTGCCTCCAATACCCATGGCCTCCAAGTCAATTGCCACACAAACAGTTTTGCTCCATGGATGCTGACAATAATGAATTCTTTCTTAACAATTGAACCTCCAGTACATGATTATTCAATAGATTGTACAGTGAAAAGGCAAAGAACTAGGGCAACACACTGTAGCTACAAAAACTGTAGATACTGAATATGAGATGATGAAACAACACAAAAACTCATAACTAGAAATTGCTTGTAAACCTGAGTAATAAAGTTGTGAGCTCCGTTGAGACCTTCTTCCTCACCAGTGAAGAACAAAAATATAACTGCATTTTTAAAACCATGTGCCCACTAAGAAACACCCCGAGCAAGTTCAAGCATAACAGCAACACAGGAGCTGCAATCACCAGCTCCTTCACTGAAACAGAGATACAAGAAATTGTTATAATGGGGAAGAAACGTAAGAATATAACTCAATTTCACAATCTGCAACAAGGTAAAGTACCCAAAAGAAACACACGTTGAGAAAACTGTGTCGATGTAAGATGAGACCAGAATAGCACAATCTCCCAGCTTCATCCGCATATTTAGGCAAGATTCTAACGATAACGTGATTTAAGTCCGAATAAATGAGTGTGTTCCTCTGGAACATGCCAGTGAATAGATGATTCGAACCCGATTTTGCATGAAAAAGGTCCACTTCAACATTAACCTCCCAGTGTGCTAATCTTCTCTGCTGTTGCGAAAACATACTACAGCCGACAGTAAGTTCTTTTTCTTTGTAAGTTAGCTGACAGATGTTCAACAGAGACCAAAAAATTAAAATGAAGAATTCACATTTTAAGAGGAGTACCACATGAACAGACTGGCAAAAAATAGATTGCCAAGAGTTTTGTTGAACCTTTTTGGCTATGAAAGAACATGATCTAACTGCAAATTTTCTAGATTAATTTCATCATGCAAATCAAATTTCATTATGAGATTCAAAGTATATGATTTCGGTCAAATGGTTTACTGCCAGTAAAAGATGAATCATCAGCATAAATAAGTTCAATCTGTTCCTCTACTTGGCAGATAGATTATATGTTTTATGTGATCAAGTAGTCTAAGTCTGAAAACAATAATCAGATGAAGAAAAAGCATATCACTTTGCCCCACAAGTTACGAGGCTTTCCGTCTCTACCAGATATCCCCATAACTCAATGCATTTACCACACCAATCTGCTCTTAAGAATTGTCACATTACACACCACATCTCAATATGAAGAACTTCCAAAAGTGCACAGTCCAGATACCCAGGGTAACCGTATAAAGCACAGCATAGCTGCTTATGTACTCATAAAATTAACACAATATCATGTAGGTCGAACCACATTAACCAGAAAATTTATCTGAAATTACTAACTACAGCAACACAGAATCCAAATCATACACCAAGCTGCTCCACCTTGAAAGAGTTATAGGATACTCAACTTCAAATACCTATCTGTACTGCACAAATTCAAACTCCTAAAATTCACCCAATTCAGACAAAAATACCACCGTGAATAGCTAATTAGATGAACAGGTATGGATGCAAAGTAAATACAATTCAAGTCCAATGCCAGGTACAATAATACTGCTGTTAGAAAACGACCGGGAACAAGGAAGAGAGAGATGAAGAGGGAGGGAGGGAGATGCTCACCGTGCTTGCGGGGAACCCAAGAGCGGATCGATATTTCGACAGAGGAGGTCCGGAGATCGGAGGGGAGGCAACCGAAGCCGGAGAAGACGACGGATCGGGAGTCCGAGGGACTTTACAGTCAAGAAGACAGCCATTGGAATAGGAATTTCCTCATCTTTCCCCTCTGCAACGGCATCCCAGAGAAGCTGACTATAAGCTTCATCTTCATTCTTACGCTGTGAAGCACTAACCCTGCTCAGTCACTTGCATTCCACAGTGTTCTACATCAGCTCAATCTTCAGCTCACCCCAGGCGGCATTTCTACTCTCAGTTGTGTTTCTTCACTAGACATCTTCTCAGTATCTACAAAATGAGTATCTCAACTCAGTCCTTCCATGTTACACTTGCCCAATTCCCTCCCCACCTTTACCTATTAAACTTATCGATTCAAACTACTATCTGTGGCGAAATAATATGAGACACCTACTTGATGCATCTCGGTTGCTTGGCTATGCGGATGGAAGTATTGCTCCTCCTCCTACTGTCATCTCTGTGGTTAATGATGATGCTGAGCATGAACTCCCGAACCCTACATATGATAACTTTTGCTTAATGACAGTGCTAGCATCTCTTTCTACAGATGTAAATCTTCAAGTTGTAGGAGTACAAACCTCTGTTGACGCTTGGGAAAGCTGCATGAGCTCGTCTATCGTCCTGAAAATAGTCAAAATCATAAGAATTGATCAATTTTTTTGTTACAGATTGGTTCGGTACATTGTGAACCCATCGACGGTATGTCGGGCGCAAGACACTGCATGAGCTCGTTTATCGTCTTATTTGTACGACTGACAACCGAGATTTAATCCGATAACCTTGTCTTAAACTTGATTTAGAAATAAAAATCACACAATTTACAATATTATAAATCTCATGAAAATTAAATAAAAGTAAAATGTATGGGTTCAATTATAATAAGAGGATGGGTTGATGAACCATTCTCCCTCTAAATTTTCTATATAAAACTTGAAATAGTTAATATTAGCTGGCTATTTAAATTCTTTTTAAAAATTAATTTATTTAATTTTTTGATAACATAAAATTTAAGAGAATGTAACTTTTAATTTTGTCCACCAAAATTATGGATTCGGGTGGTATTAAAATTATGGAAGTTAATTTTTAAATTTCATTTCTTTATACTCAATTGGTAAAAAATATATTAATAATTTTACATACCGACTCTAACTATTCAATAGCAAAAAATAACTTAAATTAATTTTAAATACTTCTAATAGTTCACTACAGTAATTCCACCCATTGTTCAAGCAAAATATAAGTTTCGTGGTCATTAAAATTTCTTTTAACACCACTTTTCTAAATATTCTCTATAAATCGTATTTTTAGGCAACTTAAACCACCATTTAGAGTAATTCAAGATATTATAAATGTGCAAGTGAGTTAGATTTCCAACTTCACAAATGTTAATAACTGACTCAACGTATCCGATTGGTTTCGTCATTTTTATAAAATGTGTTTATTTTGGGATCATAATAAGGGATATATTACGAATTTTTGTAAAGATTATTGAGGTATTTTAAGGAAAAAGAAAGCTTAGGAATTAAAATATAATTTTTTTAAAGTACGAGGTCAAATTGTAATTTTAGAAAAATGGGGACATGAATGAGAATCAGGAGAAATATAGGGACCTGAAAAAAAAGTCGAAGAAAACTTATGGGCCTGAAATAGTAGCTTGAAAAATGTTAATGACTTAAATGAAGTTTTAGAAAAGTTTATGAGCAAATGATAGATAATATAAAGTTTGGGCCAACAAAGAAATTTTTTAAGAATCTAAAAACCCAAATGAGATTAGAGAAAAGTTGGGGACTTGAAATGAAGATCGGGAAGAGTTTAGGGTTTAAAAAAGGATAAGTGGAAAAAATATGGGTAATATTGTAATTTTAGGAAGTTTGAGTACTAAACTATAAACTTTTAAAAATTAAGGATTTAGTAAAATATTTAGATATAAGTTCTTTAAAATATAGAGGGAAAAATAGTGTAGAAAAGTATTGAAATTTTGAATAATATAAAAATGATTATATAAATAATTTTTTCGACATATAAATCGGAGTTCGATAAGTAAAAATGTAATTTTTAAAAAATTACGAGAAAATAATAAAATTATTATAGAAAATCAAATTCGTCCCATTAATATAATTTAATTTATGTAGTATGAACTATCATTTAATTATATGAGGATTTCATTATTCAAGATAATTAGAAAATATATAGTACAAACAAATATATTTGAATATTTATTAATAGAATAATTAAATTTTTATTTTTATTTCTCTTTACATATTTTCAGTTCACTGTTAATTATATTTTATTTAAAATTTTTT
The DNA here is from genome assembly GCA_030064435.1 of Trapa incisa. NCBI lineage: Eukaryota > Viridiplantae > Streptophyta > Magnoliopsida > Myrtales > Lythraceae > Trapa > Trapa incisa. The sequence goes on along the minus strand of CM057770.1, from coordinate 1,485,202 downwards.
CACTCTCCATTTCAGATTTTTTATTATTAAAAAAAGAGATTTACACTTATACAAATATTTTATACAAATATTTTAGTCTGTACATCCTAATCCATAATGATAAATGGTTGCTAAAAAAGAATTGAGTTTTATTTTGTGAATTTATGGTCACTCCATTAACTACTTTCTAAAAATGAAAACCTCTATAAATACTATAAATTACTACTAAATTGTAACCATAATGCATTAATGCTAAACAAATTCTAGTTATTTAGTTGTACCTTATCCTTTTCTCGTAGTAAACATGTAAAAAAAATATTTATGTTAACATATTATCTTGGTAGACAACTCTTCTAATTTGTAGTTTTATATTATATTTTAGTATATTTTTATATTTTAATAAAATTATGTGTATATTATGAGTTTTATCCCTTTCGAAATTATGATAGTAGAAAAGGAGTTGTGAATTATCTGTAAATCTAGTAAGATAAATCATGTTAGGGTATGAAATACTATAACTTTATAAAAAATTTAATTTTTTATTGGATTTTGTGAATTTTTTAATATGACTCTTAAATACAATTGACTCTACTTTGGTGAAAAGACTTATTTTAGTAATGTCAAAGGATGTGGCAGCCTAGTCAGAAAATTGGATTGGAGCATTACATTCATAAACTTTGTAAAAATTCTTTATATGACCATTATAAAAAAAGCATTGTTCGAAAAGTGTCATTTTAACATTATTTGGCCCTTCGTTATAAAAAAAATATTGTTCGAAAAAACGAGAACTAATAAAGATAACAAGTTGGTCAGGGTGGGGTTGGAAAGCTCACTCACTTGTGTATTTATAGTCACTTTCCATTTAATTTTCCTAAATTTGCAGAATATCAGAAATCGCACAAAAATTGTGTCATACATGTGTGAACCCGAACCAGTTTTCAGTAAATAAATTAGTCGTTTGAGCCATTTTTTATTATTTCTTAATCAATTAACCTTAAATTCAACATGTTCTTGGCCCTATTTATTTTTCTAAAAAAAATTGTTCATATTTTTTAAATTGGCCCTGTTTTTTAAATTGGTTGGTTTACTCCAATTCGATGGATTATTGATCCAATTAATTTTTCTAAAAATTATTTGTCTAATTTTATATTAATTGAACTTAACAATTATTATTTTTGTAAACGATTAAAAATGAGAGGGTTTTATGCACTAAGTTAATTTGATGTCGATTCGAACCGGTTTTCAATTGGATTTTTTTCGATCTTGATTTCTAATCAAGTAAGATTTTTTAGGATAATTTATGACTTTTATCCATCATCTAAAATTATAGTGAGAACCAATTTCTGATCTGGCTTGATTTTCAATCCCGATTTGAGTTTTCATGCTCAGTTCAACATGAGTTTCTAGTCCAATTAAGTTAGTCTAAGATAACATTGGAAATATGATTCAATCGGGGTTATAATAACACTTGAATCACTCGATTTGATGATCAGAAACAAAAGTTATGTTCTCTAAATATTGGCCCAACTTGAATCATTCGATATTGACTCGCCGAAAAACGACGTATTCTGGATTATGAAGAGAATTCTAGCATGTTACCATGAGAGTGGTGGCCACACTTATCTGGGCAGCTTTCCGACCTCAAGTACCACCGATTCATGGTTGGCCCTAGTCAAATTAAGGGTCATATTGCCCTCATGTATTTATTTTCCTAGGGCTTGAGTTGTTTTTTTACGACAGAAACTTGAGGATCCTTGGTCTACCTCTGTCGACTAGTTCATCCGAATTGGTATTATTCAATATTATTTTTTCATAAATTTTTCATCTGATTCAATTAGTATTAGATTTCGCTTGATCGACTTACTATCAATTTGACATATTCTTAACTCAATTTAATTTTTTAAAAATATTTCAGCTCATAAATTTAGACCGAACAATCCCTTATTTTCATAGCTCGTTTAAAACTTTTTAAAATTTTTTTATACAATTAGGTTCAATATGATTATAATCGTTTATGATGAATTAATTCATTCCAATTTTATTTAATAGATTTCATCTTTAACTCTGATCAATTTTTTTTACCATCTCCATTACTTAGTTCAGTTTTTTCCTAAATATTAAATTATTTTTTATTTACTAAATTTGACCACATTAAGCATTAATCTATTGTTATAATCAATTCACAATACATATAATAAATAATTTAATGTATAATGAAAAGGAAAATTATATACAAACTCAATTAGCATAACATATATAACTCAAATTATCATTTTATTAAAGAAAAATTAGTTGCAAATATGATCAAAGTGATACACTTAACAAGTAATAATCAACTAACCAATATTTTAACAAAAATTTTATATTGGAGGAAAATTCCACAACTACATGTCAAAATGAGAATATGTAATATATACTAACCAATATTGGACAACCCATTTGACTAGGTGATTATTTCTATTAGATATAATTGCATAAAAATATATATAGTTTGAGGATTTTCTAATCCTAATCATAATCTTAACAAGTAAAAAAAGTGTTAAAAAAATTATTAATAATAAAATTAATTTTTTTTGTAGTAGTGATAATACATTACAACTTAAATAATATTGTTAAAAAACAAGTGAGATAAAAAAAAATAGACCATTCATAGTTTGTCTTCATAAGATACTCGACAATAAAATGTTATATCTTCATTTCCAATATATAGTATAGGACATTAGCCAAAATGGTATCATTATATCAAACACTTTTTTTATAATCCCAATCTTATATCAAATTCAAAGATGGGAGGCGTTCAAGTTTAAATGTTATATGTTCTATATTATTAGGTGTTGGGGGAGATTAAAGATTTTTAGAGCCATACTTGTACTTTAATTTATGTACTTTTATTTTTTATTTACTCAATGGTGGTGGTCAACTTCAAATATGAAGAAATATACAAAATGGAAAGGAATTATGAGAATTATTAATTTTTGTAGATAGACAACTCTTAGTAATTAAATTGATATATAACCAACAAATTTAATACACAAATTTTATAGAGCTGAAATGTTAAAAATAAAATATAATAAGAATTAAATTTTATTAATTTATATAAAAATTAATATATTATTATAATTTAAATATAATAAAATTTATTTTCTATTTAATATATTAATTCACTTGTATATATAAAAAAACTCGTTACAACTGATTAACTTAAACTTATATGGTGTTATTATATTCAATTCCAATTTAAATATAATTGTGATAGACCAGTAGTATTTATTTTACAAATGGGATCTAATTTATAAGTTTGAGTTTAAATTAACAATTTTAAGTTATTGCTAATTTTATATAAAATTGATTCCTATTAAATTAAATTAATAAATACCATCAAATTTTATTTGAATTTAATCAAACATCAACTCCAATACAAACAAGCAATTAATGTAATTGATATCCATTAAAATTGTTCAAAAAATTATAATATAAAATTAATCCAATAATTAGTATGCACTTCCTAACAACAAGTTCTTGATAGTATTGAATAGGAGGTTTTAAAAAGATTTTTGTAAACATTTTATACCTAATAATTGAATGTATGACGACTATGAGGGCGCACTTCTTCCAATCTAAGCTTTTGAAAAATATATAAAAAATAAATTTTATAGAATTTGTATTCTATAGGTATTCAATATTTTTTTTGAAAACCTCTACTTATAAAGAAAATATGATAACAAGATTCTCATAAATAAATTTTATTGTTGAATCAATATTAATTTAGAACTGGCATATGAATTTATTATATAATTATTTATATATATTTCTATTAAATATTTAAATAATATTATATTTTATTTATTACGAAAATAATATTTAATATATATATATAATATCTAATGAAATAATTTATATTATATGTGATTATTTATTTATCCAAAATAAATATTAATATTATTTTTAACTAATATAATTATTAAATTATAAAATTGTATACATAATAGTTTTTTTAATTTTATTATATTTGACATATTATCAAAATCAATTAATTACACTTTTAATAACTATTTATTATATAAATATAATTATTCTTATATCATATATATTGAAAGTAACTTTTACATCACAATCTCTTATAAAATCATATTTTTTTATTTTACTTAATATAATATAATTTTCTTAAAACCAACTCTCAATACATATTATTATTAATAATGTTCTAATAGAGAATTAAATTTTTTTAACTCTGAACAATTATAAATTGAGTATCTTTATTGCATAATTTATTTTACTTTATTGCATAATTTATTTTACTTTATTGTACAAATTGAATAAGTGCACATATTATTAAATTTGAATATGTGTTTATACTTGCACAGAAAAACATAGCAGCCCATTATGTCAGGAGAGACACAGGGGTGACTGAGAATCCAGACAGTAATGATTCATTGATTGATAAATGTAATAATAATAATAAATAAATAAAATAGGGTTATTAATAATTTAACACCATGTTTTTATTAGTGATTAAAAGTTCCTTTTTTTTTTTTTGCAAATTCTTTCATTTTAATCAAATTTCCAATCCACATTTTGAACGCTTATCTTCCATCCTAACCTATTTGATGTGCATTATATTTATGGATTTAAGAGCTAAATTATACTATTATACTAAATATTAGAGATAAATAATATTTTTAGAACAAATATTTAAAAACTTATATTTTAATGTCAAATTTTTATAAATGAGATTTTTGTGTTAATTTTAACTTTTTTTGCACTTAATATTAATTTAAACTTCAATAAATGATAATATTGATTTAACTCCAAATGGTTGAGCAATATTATATCATCACAACCATTGTACAATAATTAATTTAGTTTAAAAAATATGATTTATATAATTTAATATATAAATGTCTATCAAACTATATATTAATTTATATATAAATATTTTATTTAAATTAAAAATACTTATATAATTTTTTTAAATATATATTATATAAGTTTCACTTAATAAAATTATAAATAATAAAAAAAATTCAATAAAAATTATACAATTTTTTTTCATTAAGTGAAAATGATATATAATTTATATTATATGATATATATTTTATTTAAATAAAAATGCGTACTATTTTATTAGTAAATTAATATATATAATTTTTTATTATAATTATCTAAAATATGTAATTTATTATTTCAAATTTATACACGTTAATTATATAATTTTAAGTTATTAATAAAATTATATATGTTTTATGAAGTGGAAATTATATATAATTTATATTATAAATTATGATAGTTTATAAATTATATATAAATTTTTAGTCTATCATCATTTATATTATATTTAGGTAAATTATTTAATTTAATATTTTGAATTGATTAAATAAGATTTTAATTATATGCATTTTTCATTTATAATTTTATAATGCACATCCATAGTATTTTTAGCATGTCCATCTTTTCCAATCTAATATTTTCTAGCAAATTGTATATGTAATAATTTTCGAATAACCATAAAGATGACTCTCCCGGAATTTTATTTTGATTTTTCATTTTTATCCATATATTTTAGATTTTAGTTTTTGTTCCATTGCATATATTTTTTTTCCTCTTAGCACTCGGTAGAAGTGTCTTATGTTTTTTCACAACCCTTTACTATGATAACATATGATTTGCTATTTATTCACTTTTAAAATAATTACAACTTTAAATATGATTTAATTTGATCTTTTTTTATTTAATCTGTTAATAAATACTAGATTACAATACTGGGACACAGTAACACTATACTAGTAAAATAATTAACACCATAATTATTAAAAAAAGATTCAAATATGGGATCCCATTTGAACCAGCCTTAGGGTTGGGTGTGGATCAGTAAAAATCAGACCCAACTCGAAATTTTGACATGTCTATCTACGCGTACACTTTAGTAGGTAAATAATGAAATCTCACACAACATGTTGGTGATTTATAGCATAATATTGATTTAGTAGATGGAGATTCGACTAAAAAGCAAATGATCTCTCATACTGTTAAACGCTGAAGGGAATGAGAGGAATTGCAAAAGATGATAAAGAAGAAGATTTGCAGTCTTGATTGGTATGAAGCATTAGTATTAGAAATCATCCTGATCAATCTTCCACCAGTCCACCAGACACAAACATTTACATGGAAGAAAGTACACACATCTTACTTTCACATCTTCCAATTTTGAAAATCCAGGTTGCCCTTCAACAATTGAATCCATAGTACCAACCAGCACACAGAAATGCAGTCTTGTAATGTTCACTCCAAGGATTTTCCCATGAACACTATTTCTTATGGAATACCAATCCGTGGTAGTTCCTAATCATTTTATGCAAGCATATATATAGAGAGAGAGTGCAAGATTGAAGGTATTGGAAGAACATACGTGGCTATATGCTTGGCTCCTCATACGCCATCCACGGAGGCCATCGACTCTCGAAGGGCTCTGCAAATGGCATACAGGGAGCCAGGCAGATACATACTATGCTCCAGCAGTACACACATGGACATGCATATAATCATCTAGATATTTCTAGCTTAAAAGGGAACAAGTCTTTGGGTGGATGATTGAGAGACAAAAGTTCATTTCCCTAACAATGTCTAGCAAGTGTCAAATCGAACAGATGAAGAACTCATTAGAGCTTGTAAACGAAGAGAAAATAGAGATGAACATCAACCCAAAATAACTAGGGTTTCTGGGTGGCCAAAAGAGATCTTGAACATATAAAAAGGGCCACTTTGCTGCATGTTTCAGAACCATTTATCAAGAAATGGATTTCAACCAAAACAGGAAAGACACAAAAATAAAAAAATCCTTTTCAAGTTGCACAGTGGAGAAGAAGAGGGGTGCAAAGGCAATCAGCATCCTCATCCTCATCCTCATCCTCTCACTGGTATGATGATATTGGGAATCGTTCATTTGATGATGATGAAGAAGAAGAAGAATAAGAAGAATAAGATGTAGGGGAAGATGGGAAAGGGATTGAGAACTGTTGCATCTCCCTCAGACTTGCCTCTAAATATAGAGACCATGTGAAGGAGAGCTGGAATGGGTTAACCTGAGCTGCAAAGCTTTAAGCTTATGTTGTTCGAGATGTCATTTTCTCCTATGGGTCGTAAAAGCAAAAAAAAGGTTTTGCTTTTCTTCTCTGTGACCCTGATTTGTCTCAAAGTGCTTGGATACACTCAGATTCCCTCATTCTACTATCCCACATTTAATTTCTATTCATGAGAGGGTTGGAGAAGAAAGAAGCACATGCAGAGTTTCATTGAACTGTCAAACCTAAGGTAGATGACAATACCATGGGCAGAATCAAATTTCTCATCTTCCTTTGTTTTATTTAGTTTTGTACATCACTTTCTGGTTTCTCTTCTTTTATCATGGAAATGGAGAAAATTTTCCATATCTCACTTCACTAATACTAATACTAATAGTTGCCAAGGATGATAGGTAGGTTTCAACTCCATGGCTCAATATACATATGTAAAGTACAAACCATGCACTTAGCTAAACCTATACTTAAATCATTGTTAGTCTATCGCTCTAAGCAATTATAGGTGTCATTCTCTATATATGTTGATTAATTATATCAAATATTTACAAAATTAATAATGTGGTATCAAACATCTAAAAAATGTAATTAGGTATTAATTTTTTTTATAAAATAGATCAATTTAATGTTTAAATAACTTCATCTAAATTTTATTTGCCACCTAAATTACCACCTCATTTATAAAATAGTTGATGAAGTGAAATTTGGTTTGATTTGTGCATAAATGAAAAAAATATATTTATAGTGAACCGAACAAATTCAACTTATAAATGACTAAATTTTATAAAATGGATTTACCAATGAGAATATTTGCATGAATCTATATATATATATATAAGAGTGAAGTCATTGTCTATCTGTTGTGTGTATCAATGATAATGTCATCCACTCTTTTTTGATCATGGAATCATGAGTGGTCACTCCTCTTCTCTATACATAGCCAAACATGGATCACATGTGCTTTTCTACAGAGATGTCTATATCATTGATTCAAAAATTTACAAAGGAACTCAACTTGTTTCTATGCAAAACTATAAAAATCTATGTCTAATAAATGAGAACCCTAGAGTAGAAGTTAATTGGGAGAAACTTAAAGAACCTTTTTTTGCATTATAGATATTCAAGAACTTCAATGGGTCTTTATAGCAAATTTAAGTTGCATGGAAAATTTCAGGTTGCCATTAAAGTTACCTAAGACAACAAATAGCATTTAATCTTATAATAATATGAGTTTGCATTTGATATAATAGATTTAGTATATAATTTAGGGAGAATGAATATGATGTAATTGTAATGTCTTTTTTTAATAATTTATGAGTCATATACATATTCAATGTTACTCTCTCCTCATTCTATGTACTAAAATCTATCTAATACATGTTATAGTATTAGTAAAAAAAGTAATAAATCAATTAAGATGATCCAAGTTACCCAAATGGCAATAGTTGATTATTTAAGTACTAAAAATTTGTACCATACAAATAGATTATTTAACTTGAAATTTATGAACATGTTAAATAATTGTTGTTTATGCGCCATCATATCATAATGATTATATACAAGGAATATAATTTTCAAATATATAACTAACCAATTTTCTAATTTAGTATTGTGGGATATACAAAAGTTCAATATGATAATGAATATGTATGTTTATTTTGATAAATATATTTAAATTATTTATATAATAAATATATGAAAATTAATAAAAATAAATAAAGTTGAATCCTAATTATAAATTAGAAAAAAATGGTTTAAATTTTAAATATATTTTAAAGTTTATGTTTGATTGGTATATTAATGTTATGAGATAAAACAAGTTAATTACAAATAAATATTATACTAAAAAAATGATATGAAGTCTAATGATACATTACTTTACTAATAATAAAAATGTTGTGAATTTATTCCCATAATGAATATATAGTGCTTTTTAATACTTTTAGAATTAGACTCGCCTTATATTATAATTCATACAATAAATTTGGTGCACACAAAAAAAATATTTTTAAATTTATAAAATAGTTATGAAAATTATATATATTATAATTGTGTATATAAAGTTAAAATAATAATAATAATAATTTTACATTAATATTATATGTAGGTAAGGTTTAGTATTTCATCATCAATGTAAAAATTAATATAATATCTTATGGACATACATTTTTTAATATAATATTTTAAATAATTGTTTCATTACACCCGACCAATTATAGATACTACATGTTCAAGTATGTGATTATATTCAACTATTAATCATTATAGTTATATTGTGAAATTAAAAAAATTATATATATAAATTAATTTTAAAAGTGAAATTAAAGATTGAAAATCGTGTATTAATAATGTTAAAAAAGAATTATGGATACTAAAAATTAATAATTTTTCTTATTATTTAACCATCCTATTCCCACATGCATCCTTTATTAAGTTTTATTTTGTACAAGTTCTTCCCAATCAAGTATCACATGAATAAATATTTTTTCGAAAAGAGATCGGACTAGTAAAATTAATAGGAGCAGTGAGTTACTCGGTTAATGGAGAAATTGCTTTCTGGTCCCAGTGAGCATAATACAGAACCATGTATTATTTTGGTGGAGAAATTGCTTTCTGGTCCCAGTGGGCATAATACAGAACCATGTATTATTTTGGTGGTGTCGGAGTACCGTTTCCTGATCCTAGTGGTATGAGTACAAAGCCCATGTATCATTGGTGTTGTCGGTGTTGCAAAACTTAACACGGGAGCTCAGTCCCAATCTGTAACCTACACTGACTTTGCAGAATATGGTCCCGTAGGACAGGCTCGACATTAGGCCCACTCTGCTGTTGGACCTTGCCGTTGGACAGTATAGTCCGCCCCCGGAAGAGACGAGGATTCGTTCTGCCCCACAATTATCAGCTCTCTGCAATTCCACCATCTTTTGGATATGGTCGGACCTGACTGTGACCTTCCCCCTAATAATGTCTCCTTTGTGCATGAATATGAAATTTGAAAAATTTTAACTTCAATTGGGGTAGAGCCCCAACCAACCCAACCATGCCTGGCTTCATGTTTCATAGCTACATAATTCATGGTGAAAAACATGATGGAGCCCATGATCTACTAATACAGAGACAAGAATACGAATATGGAGTCCAACAAGTTCTTATCTGGCCATTCATGTTTGCCAAGGTACTACTACAATTGTTATGTGAATGGATTCTCAGTTTGATAGGTGTTGTCTGATCCCCTTCCTCTGATGTACATCTGCTTCATCATCTGTTTGGAGGACCGATGGTAGAGGAGCTGTGATTTTAATGACCTGTGTAAAGGAAACATCATATGTGATTATAGAGCATAGGCTCGTGTGGGCTCCAGTGTTGGGCAATCCTGAAAATGTTTTTCCCAGTAAGATTTCCTAGCACTGGCAAACCATATTGAACAAACACATCAAATGGATAGAAGGTGCATTTCCATTGGATGTGTGTTTTTCTCTATTTTATTCTACAACAGATGGTTTGCATACTATTTCACAATATGCACTATAACTTTATAAGAGTTCCATTTAGTTTAGTAATGACTTGAAATGGTCAACTGATCAATTTGTAACTTTACCTCTTCCCAGATAGGATGATGGACAACCAGCATATGTGCATGCAAGAAATAACCGCAGTCTCCTGGAACTGGGTTTTCAGGCCTTTGATACCCACTGCACAAAATGCACAAATTTCAGCTTCAACAATGCAAATGGAAGAAAAGACAACAGTTGCAAGCAAGTTTGGAGTTGCTATTAGGATCCACCAGAAGGTGAAACCATAAGTAGGATGATTTCCAAAGGACTTGAGCTATGTGATGAAGTTATATGAGAAAAAGGAACCAATAAGTAAAAAAACATAAAATTTCTAGAGAAACATTACGTACCCATCATGGGCAACATTTTCATCCACAAATTCAAGATCAAAGCATCTTGGTTGCCCACCATTTACATAGAGAGGATCACCTATTAAAAGAAAAAACGGAAAAAGGTGATACTCCTAGCACACAATGGTAAGGTACTCAAAAATACAATTTCAACTAGGTCGATCTTCTTAGAGAGAAGAAAAAGAACCATTCAATTTTCACTAACATATGTTCCGCAGCAATTTATTGATAATATAACTGAACACTATTTTCATAAATGAAGGTTGAATGAAGTTCTACCCAATAAAGGGTGCCCAATGAATGAAAGATGGATGCGGATTTGATGTGGCCGCCCAGATTGGATCTCAACCTGCAAAGAAGGCACACCAGATCATCAAAACTTTGAAATAAAAACATATAAAATGTGACATCAAAATGATTTTAGCTGGTTGTGAATCATAGGAATTAGCATTATTGATCTTTTCTCAGGATCCAGACGACTCTTTTCATGTATATTCAAGCTATACAAAGTTCCCAACAAGCGCTGGAAGTTGATATATGGCCATTTATAGAAATTGAAAATTATCAGGTTTGGTTTGAAAGGAGAATATGGGCTGTCATTATCAATTCATCAAAAAGTTTTACACGAAAGACAATGTGAAAATATTCTCTTTCTTTGTTATTTAAAATGACCATATTCAGTTTGCCTTTGCAAAAATTACAGTTCACAAAGAAACACAGGACAAAGCTTAAAGACCGTATTTCTGAGGGGAATATAGCATGTGTGGTAAATGGGATATACTGTCGTATCCTCGAACTCCTCTTTCTACAAATATATTCATAGAAGCCGCCTTCTACATTTGTATTAGGAAAATGAAAGATTGGTACTGCTCTAGAAGCCACTTCATGGATAGAGGTCCAACAATAAATACAAGTAGCAAAAAATTAGCAGGCAGCATTGGCCAGAAATACCTGAACCAAAGATCGATTTCCTTGTATATCTCTAGAAACTACATAAACTTTGCTCAGGGCTGGTTTGCCTGGTTAAGAAATGAGAAATACAAACAAAATGAAAAAGTAACTGGTAAGAGAAATTCTAGTAAATGACTCTGTAGTGTACAAATTCAATTACTATGACCAAATATTGAGAACAAGTATATAATTGACAGATAGGTACCTGAGGGAGAGGCAACATACAGCCCTTTAGCAACACCAGGATATTTTACTATTCCAATTGGCTGGTTAATAATAACCTGTACCAGAGGAATAATACTTGAGATGAAAGATTCTCAGTTATGCAAGAGAAGAAAGTAACAAAGTGATATATAGAGAACTGATATTACTGAGTTTGGATTGAATGAATTCAGAGAGTTGGACAATCAGCAGCTATGAAATATATACTATCAAATGATATCCAGTAAATTTAAAAAATCTCATCTTTACCTTTGGACTAAACTGGAGATGAAGCTAATGTAGAAAATGTAAACCCTAATAACCGAGAAGGAAAGACATGAATGAAACCAAGAGGGAAGCTGCATGTACCTCATCCTGATCAAGAATGCCAACAACCAATGCACGATACACTTTCGATATTTTCCTTGTTGTTTTGACCTCTTCCTTCAGGCATCTGCACAATAAAAGATGAAATTTCTAGTTCAAATCACATGATGGAGAAATGAGATATAAATTTTGAACCATTTTGGTAAATAAACTAAAAATAGCCAGAACTTTTACGAAACATGTTATTTTTTTTAGTAATGTTGTATAAATTGTTAACTTTTTGCTAACAGTATTAGCTTTCCCTGGCATGGCTGCTAACTTGATTGTCTCATAAAAACTTTTCACATCACACCATAAAATTAGTGATCTATGTGGTACTTTAAGATAGTCTCCCCTAGTACCCAGATAAGTATATACAATTTTCCAATATCAAAAGAGCTTTCTGACCTGTTCTCTCCAATAAGGGAAGTTCCATCTGCAAAATACATTGAAAGACGAGTTTTTGCAAGCTTTGTCTTGGCACAGAGCAATATTCCTGGAAAATTTTAGAATTTTTCAGTGGAACAGCATGTATACTCTACTGAAAACAAGTTTAGAACGAAATGATATACACAAACTGAAAAAAATAAAGCTTGAACTTTTCAATTTCTTCAGCATATCAAAGATGGTACATAATAACAGCTAAAAAATGACTAACAAATGTCCCAAATAACTAATGCAACAAAGGAAGTATCACTCTTGAAATGATGACAGACTTTCACTGCAAAAACAAATAGCTCAATAAAGTGGAATTTAATGAAAATAGTCCAAGGATGTTCCCCAAAAATGGTCTCACTCATGAACTCTTCCACTTAAACTAGAAACACCATGGACCTTATTCTGAAATCTATCAAACTCAATCAGACTTCTTACTCTTAAACAAACCTTGTTGTGAAAGATCGATTGTTGACATCTAAAATAGAAAATGAGCAGAATATATGACCCAAGAAAAATGCTTGCATCAGAATTAAACAGAATAACCTGATGTTCCCCTTCCTAGACGATGAACAGGAACTGGGTGTTTTCCCTGACTTGCCACAGCAGAAATGTTTTTGCTTACTCGCCATTGTAGTTGTGATAATGCTGTTCTTTGCTGAAAAAGTCCTCCAGGTAATACTTGCAACCCTGAAGGTTTATTTAATGCAATCTGAGCACACAATAGGAACAACACTGTAAGTAATTCTCTTTGTTGAAGAGGTTCTCCACAAAATTTGTATTTCCAGTTATCCTATATGAAGCATATCATATGTTCTAATATAATGATGCAAAAGAGCATTCCCATAGAAAGTCTAAACCACTGTTCAAATATCAATCAGGATAGCAGCCTGCTATGAATAGGTATCTTACAAGATTTTTTGCATATGCCAATGAAATAGAGACAATACAGAGAAAAAAAGGAGGCTTATAGATATTTTACCATATGATCATCCTCATAGAGAACTTCGAGCAAGTAAGGTGCATCCGGCTCTTTCCAAGGAAGCCTATGATATATTAGTCTTGACAACCCACTAACAAAGGAAATCAATTAAAAATCACTGATTAAATAATCAATGTGAGTCATTAATCTCGCTGATAAAGCACTACCATTGAAGGATCAGAAAAGGAGAACCTGAGGCTTTTATTTGGATCTGTAGTAACTGTGCCATCAACTGTTATCTGCAAGCAAGTCGCAAACACTGATCACTATCCAAATTTAAAAAAATGTTGAAAAAACTCAAGTCTACTCAACATTGAAAGCTACATACCTGTCCATTTTGAATTCTCTGCAACCAACTGCATTTTATGACAATGGAAACAAGTAATGCATATTAACCCATGAAAATGAAAATTTAACAAGAGAACAGAATCACATCAAAGTAGAATTAACTTACCCCTGCAGGGGTGCTGAATTCTTGTACTTTCTGGAATAAAACTCAATAAGCGTCAAATCTGCGCCAAAGCGAACGGTTTACGTAAGTATTCTCCATTGACAACCAATGAAGATTGGGATTTCTTACGATCAACAACCACCAAGTGATCATATAAATCAGGTAGTAATATAACACGGAAGTTTATTATTGAATTATTCGTGCCATTCCAAAAAATATAGCAGACAAAAAGTGATGTTGAGGGTAAAAACCAACCGCAATCGGAAAGTGACAAGTCATCTGTGTAGAGCAAGCCGTCGTTAAGGTCTGGCCATGGAATCCCGAAGGTCTCTGGAGCGCGAGCTTCCATTGCCTAGAAGCCCGAAGCAGAAGTGAGAAGCGCTCCTTCAAGTCTCAGAACAAGAGAGATGACGGCCCAAGCCCAGCCCAACCCGGCCCGTGATGTGTTTGTAAATTAATACTTATAATTAGGTACTTGTCTATAAATACAACCTTTTCAGAGTCAAATTCAGCTTCTAGACAGGGACCAATAAATAAATATACTTTATTCACAATAATTATTTCTAGAAACCCGGTAATTTTCCAACCCAACCAGCAAGCAGCTCCTCCGACTCTCCGCTTCATCTTTCTTCCTCATCTAGAAGCAGTTTACCCACGGAAGAAGCTTCCCTCTCCCTCTCTCTGATCATTCCCCCTCTACAGATCTCTGCATATATATTAACAGCTCAATGCCTTAATGGAAACCAACTGCATCAGCTATCCGCCACCTTCTTCTTCACCCTCACATATCTCTACCTCAGCTTGACTCCTTCGATTTGCTTACTCTTGACTGATCAATGGAAGATGAAACCAGCATCCTCCTCGGCTTTCAGGACCTGGAAGACGACGCGATCTCGCTCTGCAGCATCTCATCGCCTCCATTGATCTCGGAGACTTGTAATGGATCCTCTTTTCCTTCTTTGCTGAAGGATGACGGTTTCGAGTTCTCGAATATCAATCGCAGCTCAGGTTCCGTTCCTCACGTCGACAGAATCCTGTTCTGCGGAAAGATCATTCCGTTCGAGAATCCTAGGTATCTCCTGCAGCGAAATTTCTCTTTCAAGAGGCTCCGCGGCTCGGACGGATTTGAATCGGGAGAAGCTCATAAGCTCGCGAGATCGGAATCGCTTCGCTTTCCGTCCGCCAAGGTGGCGTCGGCGGCGCCGGAAGTAGGGAGCTGCCGGTACAGCGTCGGTTCCGGGAGAAAGTTCAAGGCGCTGTTCGGAGTGAGCAAGTTCCCAGCCAGGATGGACATGGACGACATAAGGAAGAGGCAGAGCCGGCTAGCACCGGCGCCGCTGTTTCCCGCCGGTTCCGACATTGCCCTAGCCACCGGCGAAGGGTCGGGGCATAGCCACTGGGGCTTGGTGAGACCGCTAAGGTGCAGATCCCTCCTCGTCAGCGCGCTGGCTAGAGCCTCTCTCGGCTGCATCCGACACGTCTGAAATTCTCCCGCCGTGACATGAGCTTGACCAATGACCATAAGGACTGAGCTTGACCATTGACCATACGGACATGAGCATCCCGTGATTCCCGCCCACTTCTTCGTGTTCTTCCCATGCGTGATTCATTATTACTCTGCTATCTTTCCTTTCTGTACATACACTTCCACAGACATGTCCAAGTGGAAAATTGAAATACCGCTAATGAATTTTTTTACTTAAAGAATGGAACCTATGAGAAAAATTATCATTTAAATATATAGTCAACAAGTCTCTTAATCATTTGACAGATATCATTTTTCTAGTTTATATTATGCATAATATTATATTATTACCTCATTTAGGAAATATAATATACATTA
Source organism: Trapa incisa (assembly GCA_030064435.1). Lineage (NCBI taxonomy): Eukaryota > Viridiplantae > Streptophyta > Magnoliopsida > Myrtales > Lythraceae > Trapa > Trapa incisa. Next base: position 1,469,017 of record CM057770.1, on the reverse strand, counting down.
AAAATTAATATATCATTTAAAAGAATTATACAACCACATATTAATTTAGAAATAAAATTGACTATTAAGCAATATTTTGTAAAAACAATTTGTACCATTAAACAATAAATTAAATTAATATATATTATTTTACAATATTTCAAATAGGTCTCTCCAGTGGGCTCTCCCGGTGTCAATATGAGCTTCAAAGTGAGAAAAAACTACACAGGTCATATAGGAAATGGGCATAGCACCTCGGGAAGACCTGCCCTTGCCATTCCACATTTGCTGTCTAGACATGGGACATATTGATGTGTCAGGTCCCAAATATCGCAGGCTAAGCTTGGAAGGGCTCAAATCACATCACAAGGGAGTCCTGACTCCTGACTGAGGGAGGAGCCATTAGAGCCAACCACTCCTTCCTACTTATTCCTCCCGCCTGCCACTCAGTCCCACTCACACCTACGTCAGCTCCTATCCATTCATGATCATTATCCACAACAAATATATATATTTTTCATTTTTTATCCAATAAAATTAATTATTTATTACCAAAAATAAGAATATTATATAATAAATATATAATCCTCACTCACCTCCTCGTCATCTTCTGCGTCGTCTTCCCCTTCTCCGGTGTGCTGTCACCGCATTTCTTCTCCCACCACAGTTGAGTGTTTGCAAGTTCTTCGCCCTCCGTTTTTACTCTATTTACAGTCCCTGCCAGCCCGCAGCTCCATTATCCACTTTTTTCGCCTTGGCTTCCGTTCTACCGTCTCGCCATATCGATTTCTCCAGCTCCTATTTCTCCCGGGATCGAATGTGCTTACTCTGTGATCCTCTCGCTCTGTACTGCTAGGGTTCCTTCGGTTCATTGTGCCATCCATGTGGAATCCGGATTCCTGTCGTTGACACTGAGAAGGAGCTCAAGATTCGAGCGTCAGTGGTCGGATTGAGGGAATTTATTAGGTTCTCTGTTCCGTGCATGAATTCGTGAATATATGCATAGGGAAGACGTTGACATTGGGGTCTTGAGTGATGGAGTCGGAAAATTACCCAATCAAATCCTTCCTTAATTCGTTTCAGGCGGTTAAGGACGCTATACTGCCCCTTGAATCTGGCATAAAGAAAGCAGCTATGGACATGGAGTGTCGGTGGTCCGGTTCCAAGAAGAAAGCCATCAGCGTCGATCCGACCGCCCCGCCAAGTAGCGGCAATAAGAGGAATAAGTCCAAGATGGGTGTCTCCAATAGGAAAAATGGCCATTGTACAGCTAGGGAAAATCAAAAGAATGGACGGGCTACCAATGTTCATGCAAACACTTTCCTGGGGATGCTTATGCTGAATATCGGGACTGCTGATGAAGCCGCTGAACCATTGGTAGTGGGGAAGAAGGAAACTGAAGTGAGGGATTCCGATGGAGATAGCAAGTCTTGTGGTAATTGTTTGCATTTTGCAGTTCATTGGTCTTTGCTGGCCAATAGCCTATTCCATGCATTTCCAGCTCTCTCTGGTTCTGGTAAGAATCAGATTCACGGGCAAAATCATGAAGCTAAAGATGGCATCTATGTGAAGTCTAAGGTCGAGCCAAGGCAGAGAGAATCAACATATGAAGCTGCTAAAGCAGCTTTGGATAATAGCATATTCATAAATCTCGAACCTCTTGAGGGCTTTATACATTTCGTCTTGGATCAGATTGGGCAAAATCTTCATAAGCTTGATCAGGAAGTATGGGACAAGAAAGAGAAAGAGTGCCCGAGTTATTCTTCCAACCCAGATGAACATGTTGATCATCTGAAGGCACTTACCAGTATTTTGGAATGTCGAAGGGCTGATGTGAATGATTTATTGGGAAACCATGGGTTTGCACGAGTTGGTGGGGTTCCTCCAAGTATGGTTGATATTTCTTCACCAGTCAAGGAAGCCAGGGAGGATGCCGCCGAGGCCGACAATAGTGAAGATGCAGTAGCTAATAATTCAACACATAAATTTGCAAGTGGGATATTTCGTATTCCTCTGTCAAATGTAGAGCGCTTGAAGTCTACATTGTCTACTGTATCATTGACGGAACTAATTGAACTTGTGCCACAGTTGGGGCGACCTTCCAGAGACTACCCAGACAAGAAGAAACTCTTCTCTGTCCAGGACTTTTTCAAGTATACTGAATCTGAAGGTATCTTAGCCAAATTGATTTCTCTACTTTTGAACAGTCTGCGATTATGTTTTTAAGCAATGGGTGCTTATTCCGTGAATTAATACTGTGATGCTAGTTAAAAGTTTCTTAAATGAGATATTTTTAAGGTAGATAATATCATGTTGATGATTTTTTTTTCCGATGTTGTATTAATTAATTCCTTGCATTGTGATTCGTGGCATGTGGGGTGCAACATTAGGTAAAGATTAGGTGATTGCTGATATAATGGCTGACTTGGACATCTTTTCTTGGCTGGACAGAGTTTAGGTCTAACTTGTTGATGGCCAAGCATGCAATCATCTATTAAAGTGATGTTCCTGTTTTTCTTGTTGTGGTTTAGTTATTTGGTTCAGTTAGATAGCTAAGTTGTTATACTTTGGCTCATTGTGCTTGCAATTCCAGATATTCTTGCATCAACCATGTCTATTATGTCGAGCTATAAGTACTTTGGAAATGACTGGAAAGGCAAACTCTTGACTGAGGATGAATTACAGTCCCGAAGGAAAACAAAAATATTTGCAATAGTCTTCTAGCTATTGTCAATAGAAATTATCCTACACTTCTTTCCACCTCAAACTATGGAAAGAATGTCTGCAACATACAAAAATAGAGATGGTAGAGGCAATAACTAGTCTGCATTATTCTCCCCTAATCATGATAGGATAATAATTCTGTAAATCAATTATCTTTGAGACTAAGACAATTGCCATTATTAAGGTCGGAGGTTCTTCGAGGAGTTGGATAGAGATGGTGATGGCCAGGTGAATTTGGAAGATCTTGAAATTGTGGTGAGGAAGAGAAAATTGCCAAAGAAATATGCTCGAGAATTCATGCAGCGTGCTAGAAGTCACTTATTTTCAAAGTCATTTGGCTGGAAGCAGTTCTTGTCTTTGATGGAGCAGCGAGAACCAACCATTCTTCGAGCTTATACTTCTCTGTGTTTGAGCAAATCTGGAACACTACAGAAGAGTGAAATTTTGACATCTTTGAAAAATGCTGGCCTACCAGCAAATGAAGATAATGCTGTGGCTATGATGCGATTCCTTGATGCAGACAAAGAAGGATCTATTTCATATGGACATTTCCGAAACTTTATGCTCCTACTTCCTTCTGATCGGCTACAAGATGATCCGAGGTTAGCTGCATAACGATAATTGGAATATTGATGTTAAAGTTTAGCTGGAAACAGTAATAACATGTATATTACTTCCAAGTCTGGCTGCTACAAGTGTAACTGTAATCAGTCCCTTGATTGGAGTATTGGACTGCTACAAATATTGGATGAATCATATGCTCGTCCCACATATCACTTTCTCTGCACTTTCTGACTATAGCAGTTTCTGGTATAACATGCAGGAATGTCTGGTTTGAGGCATCTACTGTGGTTGCTGTTGCCCCACCTGTGGAAATTCCTGCAGGAAGTGTTCTGAGATCTGCATTGGCAGGTGGGCTTTCCTGTGCCCTCTCTACTTCCATGATGCATCCAATTGATACGATAAAGGTACTTTTTTCTTTGTTACATCATTCTTACTGCTATATCGGAACTACTTTACTTCCTAGCCATGCTGTAATACCCCTTTGGTTGTTAATGGAACCATTTCAGGTGCTGAAGGTGCTTAATTTATTTTAGCATACGAAATGCTTCAAGTATTTGAAAGGATGAATAGTTGTAATTTATGCAGCTTTCCTGTATTGTAGAAAAGGGTACTTTTGCTTTCATTAAAATATACTTGGAAAAAGCATTATCATGCATATCCAGCTATTATCTTTTACAGTGGTAATGCCAAGCATACTGTCGTACTTCTGAATTGACAGACTCGGGTGCAAGCATCAACTCTATCGTTCCCAGAAATCATTGCGAAACTTCCAGAAGTTGGAGTACGTGGAGTGTACAGGGGTTCAATACCAGCTATTATTGGACAATTTTCAAGGTCATTACTGTTCATTTGGTTCACTTAAGTTTTGATTTATCTGGTTTCTCCTTAAACATATGGCCCATGTTCCAATTTCCCTCCTGCAGCCATGGTCTGAGAACAGGAATTTGCGAAGTGAGCAAGCTCGTGTTGATCAATGTGGCCCCCACACTTCCAGACATCCAAGTATGCCCATTGCTCTTATCATGTGGTTAGGAAGAGGCAAAATTTTCGACTGCACTATTTTTACTGGCAGGATTGATATATTTGGATTTCTGATAAATTTCCTATGTTGAAATGTGTGCCATGTATTCCATGTGTAGGAAGGAACTTGATGCATCCTAAAAAACTACAATTTTCTTGATTTTTCGATGTTGCAGGTTCAATCTGTGGCATCATTTTGCAGCGCAGTTCTTGGTACAGCTGTGAGGATCCCTTGTGAGGTCTTAAAACAGAGGTTGCAGGCTGGTCTCTTCGACAATGTCGGGGAGGCTATTATTGGGACTTGGCAGCAAGATGGCCTGAAGGGATTCTTCCGTGGCACCGGTGCTACCCTGTGTCGAGAGGTTCCATTCTATGTAGCTGGCACAGGGCTTTATGAGGAATCCAAAAAGGTAAGAAATTCCATGCACACCCTTTGGTCTGATGCCAACATTTCCCTGAATTTTGTTTATAATCCTGCTGATAGGAAAGAGTTTACCTGCATCTCTGTCAAAATGAGTGAATATTGATTCAATTTCTACAATGGTTTTTTGAGTTAAGTTCTAGTTATGTAGTTATAATTTATAGAAGGTTTGGCCTGCTTGTGGTCCTTTCTGTTACTATTTGCGCCATGAACTGTCAAATGGGCATGCATTTCTTTTGGATTATCACTTACAAAGCCAATTCTTTTGGATTACATCACCACCTAGATTCCTCCTGCCCTCTTGATATCAAAACTTCATATGCCTTGTGCAGCTTGCACAGCATGTTCTGGGGCGTGAACTTGAGGCTTGGGAAACAATAGTTGTCGGAGCTCTTTCCGGAGGTCTAGCAGCTGTGACAACTACTCCGTTTGATGTCATGAAGACGAGGATGATGACAGCCCCACAGGGCCGATCCATCACAATGTCCATGGTGGCCTTCTCCATACTGCGGAGGGAGGGGCCTCTGGGTCTGTTCAAAGGTGCAGTGCCACGGTTCTTCTGGATCGCCCCTCTGGGAGCCATGAACTTTGCAGGGTATGAACTGGCCAGGAAGGCCTTGAACAAAAGTGAGGCAGCTGCCTCCTAGAAAGTAGGTGGATTGAGATCCGGGATCCAAGTGAGATTCTTTGGCCCCCTACACCGGACAATGATGCCTCAGCTCCGGATTCCACAGTTTCCCACCAGGTTAATAACTGATCGATTGGATTTTTTCATTTGTGGACACCACCCACATTCTGCCCCTGCAATTTTGGCCTATTTTCCAAATACATGGCTCGGCTTTGTTTGTTTCTGTATCATTCCCTCCTGTCTCCAATTTGTAAGTGCATTTTCTTATCAACCATTTTGGTACTTTTTTGGTTACTTTGTCATCGCCATTAGAGATAGTAGCAGACTAGCAGTCTGGCTTGGAACAGCAGTAGGATTACCGAGCTCTGAAGTCAGCCATTAAGCCTGATATTGGGCCAAGTTATCATAGAGCCTCATGGTTGAATACCCATTACTTTCTTTGTGTAACACAGGAATGGAAACATTTGATATTCTATTTCTGTGTAATTTATCAATATTGCATTTTACTTTCTTTTTATGAATTAAATGAATTCTTAATTCTCAATTATGAATTTTACACTCGGCCATAGAGCAAATATTTTTTAGAGTGCTAAAATTTATTTTGATAAAATTATTATAGTACTTACTGCCACAAATATTTTAAAATATAAATTCATGTTATAAAATAAAATGTTTATTAAATTATTTGTTATGATACGGTAAGGCCCTCAATAAAAGTGATCAAATATTATTATATAAAGTATTATAAAGGAGAAGATTGTCTCCTTGTGTTATTTTATTTATTAATTTATTTTAATAAAAAAAACAAATTGTGATTTTCTTATTACACTTTGAAATGCCTATGTTTAGAAAAACATTAAATATTATAATACTGTTGGTCTTACGGCTTTCTCTCTCTCATTTAAGACACTACATCCACATTCCTCTCTTTCTTCCTCAAATTGTTATAAGGAACCAGCCAGGCCTAGGCAGAAGATGGAGGACAGAAATTCGAACAATTGAAGAGAGAAGAAAGGTTGGTCGATTTGAAAAACCAGCTTACATGGGTTTGGAGGTTTCTTGGGTAAATTTGAATGGGAAATCGGGCGCTGTTTGGACGGTACAATTAAATATTATATATAGCTAAATTATATTAATAATATTAAAAAATCGCTTTAAAGACCAATCTCAAATATTTACATCAAATTATATCAATAATATCAAACTTTTATTAAAAAAAAAGTAACAGATTGATATATTTATCTTGTTTTCTATGTTAAAATTTTGATAAAATATACTCGTTTTAAAAGTACTTTTAACACTAAAAAAAATTATTTATAAGGGCTTTGTCGTCAAAATAATTTTTATTTAGTAAGAAACTATTATTTTTACAAATATTTTATACTAATTTATTTTTTAAAAAATTAGAATAAATTAAATTTCAAGTGCTGAGAACATACACTAATTTCAAAGTCTTTTTTTTGTTTTGGAGTGTGCTTACTAGTATTTATGTGGATGTTAGGCCAAATTTTCCATTGTTGCTTGCCGGCAAAGGACGGCAATATTATGATTTGAAGATGGGTTTTTTTACTCATATGGTAGACAGACAAAGTGTAGATGGCTTCCAATTTGAAGAAAAAGCACACATGGCCCCAAGCTATATATATATATATATATAACTTGATTATTTGGTTGACCCAGCATTCCTCAAAGAATACACCATACCCATTTAGACATGCACCCACTTGAAACTTTTCACATTTCAAAATCAAGCTTATCCATTGGAACATGGCTTGGTCAAAGCTTATTCAGCCATGCAAAAGAGAAATTTGAAGCCCTGATATTCTTTGTATGTCATCCCACTATGTATATTAGGGCTAGTGAATGATTGATTAGCAAATCAATACTCAAAACATTGATGAAGGGGTAAATATTAGACTAACTAATAGTAATAGATTGTTTGATTTTCTAATTTCGAGCATTGCTCAAGGCTGCCCTCTTCCAAGAAACCGCTTGCATCCACCAAGTGATGATGCTGCTGTAGTAGCTGTTGCTGTTGCAAAGCGGCATTGATATGGCTGCCCACTGTGGGATCACCGGCTTCTTGGACCTCATTGGCCATTTCCATGCAGACCAGAGTTAGCAAGTTGGAGTTTAGGCACTGCATGTTGGCAGCCTCGGCCTTGGTCTTCGCCAGCTCAGCCTGCAACTCATCTATCTGTTTCTGCAGCTGGCAGATCGTGCCGGCGCATCCGTACACCGGATCCCTCAGCCTTGCATTTGCCTCGTACACCATGCTGCTCACTGCATCTGCCCTTTGCATCTCCGGCACTTCCTATATACATAGAGAGAGAGAGAGGGAGAGCGCCAAAAAGGAGTTATTGTTGTGTTGAAACCATAGTATGAATTTATATACTTAGCTATTGATACCTGCAAGAACTTGATGATATTTGCAGCACCGAAGACGCGGTGGGCGATGACGAACTTGTAAGGGTCGGTGGGTGGAAAGTAAGGGGCGAGAACGCAATTTTCCACGCACCTCCGGCGGAGGATCTTGCAGGCTGCGCAGGGGCTGACCACGGACAGCACGGCGCCATTCTTATCTCTGGCGATCTGGCAGGTGGGTAGAGGCGGCAGAGGAGGAACTCCGGTCGCCTGGAGTTGAGGAGAAGGAGGGTACGGCGGCGGCAATGCCATCTCTCCTCCTATATATATATATATACATACAGAGAGGAGAGAGAGAGAGGAGTTTAATGAACTCGTACAAGTGAGAATCTAAGAACTCAGAGACCGTGTGAATATATATAGTCATCAATAATACATTAATTATTTTTTAATACAAGATGCCTCTTATTTAATATTAAAAAATAAAACAATATATAATATTATATTAATATCATTTAAGAAAATATGTAATATGTTATTCGCTTTTATATATTATTAAGTAAATTTTAATAAAAATTACTATAAAATCTCTGAAATATTGCTAATATATTTTTTTTAAATTAAAAAGCAATCATTTTTTGCATCTCCAATATTCTATATGCTTAATAAATATGAGTCTAATATTATTAATCTTATTAGTGAATTATTATTTAAAAGTCTTAAAACTAATTTCAGTGCCATTTTTTCCAATAAAAATATATACATTTATATATATATATATTATATTTTTAAATTAATAATAATATTTCAAGCAGCCTATGTGTTGACTGGGGGACAAACTACAGGGGCCATCTCCGAGTCTCCAAGAATGCAATAGGAATGCAAGAATTTTCTGGAACTGGTTTAATAATAGATGATTGATACCTTATAATAATCCCCATGAACTACTCTAGATGATGATGCCTGTCTTGACATTCTATCACAAGGATCGCTAAGTCCATATAGTTGCTGTCATTGCCGGTAGGAGGCTCCCACTTTTTTTCTTCAAAGGATTAGAAAACCAGTCCATCTCCTTGTCTGCTATTTGAATTTCCGTATCAAGTTATACAACCCCAAGATCAGCAACGGCGTCTGCCTACAAACTTCCTTGCAAAAGGACGAGGATTAACACGGAGGACCATTTCTGAATTGGAATCGATTTCAAACTCAAGTTTTTCATGCCAAAGACTATTAGTGATCAGAGTGTTATTATATTTAGATTTCAATCATATTATGGTATCTTTAGTTAATCACATCAACAGTAGAAGGGAACCTGTTCAATTGTTCCCACACGCTCAGCAGCTTCCAACCCTCCTCACTGCATTTGGTCTTCCCTGCAACAGGAGAGCTGTGGCAAGTGAAATAGAACCTGACAGTAGTTAATGCAAAAGAGTACTAAGAAGTGCACTTGAAAAGGAAATTAGGTGGAAGTAACTTGAAGCCCAAATACAAGAATAGGCACCAAAGTCCTCTGCTTGAAACTGACGTGGGGAGCAAAAAAGTCAAAATGAGAAGAAGGCTACTTTTCTGTTACAAATGAGGAAATTTTAGATAACATATGAAATTTTATGGAAACCCAGTTTTCTAAATGTATCGAGTTCAAAATGGCTCCATCACAATCCTCCAGGCAGAAACACATGCATCCTCTTTTGGGTTAGAAAGGTAACATCGATTTTGATAAAGAATGGTTGGACAATCAGCTCAGGAAAAAAACTGTATATTTCTTGTTCATGCAATAATCTAAAGTCCTGACAGGGTTCAGAGTAAAAACTAATAGTAATTGTATAAGAAAAAAGAGCAAGAGGCACAAGCATCATAAGAAATGCAGCTACCATAGGGAAGTCTGTTTATGAATGCAAGCTTTTATTCTTCCTTAGATGTCAACAGTATTTACAAAAATGGTGCTTATCATGGTAAACATCCTCAGATCTCCAGGTGCATACGAACAAATTTTGTACCCCAAATAGAAAAAATCCTTTAATCCCTCGAATGCATTTATATAAAATTCAAACAAAAGGATCACAGTCCATCAATTTATAAAACAGTAATTGTATATCTGAGTATAAATCTCAGACAATGTAACGAGGAAATGTTTAGCACCCACTGACAAGTATCAAATTTCAGCTACTTCCTAAAATTTAAGCAAGCAACTACTAAGATTCCAAGAGAAATTGAATACCTTCTGATTCACATATTACTTTCAGGAGTATCGGCAAGGTCAAGAAATAGTCCTGCAAAGAAAACAATGAAGGTGAATTTCCATCTGCATCTTGTCTATACATCTCAGATGAGATGTATAGACAAGATGCATACGAACAAATTATGTATCACAATAGACAAAATCCTTCAAGCCACCAAATGCATGTATATAAATTTCAAACAAAAAGATCATGGTCCTGCAATTGATAAAACAGTAATTGTAGAGAGAGTATAAATCTCAGACAATGTAATGAGGAAATGATGAGCTTCCACTGACAAGTATCAAATTTCAGCCACTTCCTATATTTTAAGCAGGCAACAATTAAGATTCCAAGAGAAATTCAATACCTCTTGATTCACATATTACTTTCAGGAGTATCCGTGAGATCAAGAAATAGTCCTGCAAATAAAACAATGAAGGTGAATTTCCATCTGCATCTTGTCTATACATCTCTGATATGAGATTTGTAGGATGCAAACATATGGAATAGCATGTGCATTTCAGAAAATAACGAAAAGAGGAAAAATATGGTTAATATATGCATTACGCTTGCTTCCCTGACATTAAGAGATAAAACCAAGTTGAAGTTCATGCAGAATATCAAGAACCAGTTAACTATAGTTCAACTGGGTAATTATTTATCATAGAGATTTCAAGTCATGACAATACATTCCTAGAGTGCAAACGTTAGTCATATTGATTGTTCTCATTTATTGTTAATATGGATCTAAATTCCTTCACAAACTGGGATTTGTTGGAACGCCCTAAGAATTTCCAACAAGTATGCAATTATTTAATTTCAACAATCCATACACATTTGAGTTATGATCATATTCCCTGATAAAAAGGGAAGTGATAAATCGAAAGCCAGAGCCTTGTAGGATTTCTGAAGGAAAAACAGTCATCATTTTGTACTATAGTTGATGACTGAAAAATGCCAAAAAAATTTCAAGATAATTTTGAAAATAAAAGGGAAACAAGGAAGACGTCTGATAGAGCAACATGATAACAAACTCAAAAGCTCAACGAACCATATCCATAAATGAAAAAAGGAATGCAATACCTGAATTCTTAAGAATGTTTTCATCAGCAACAAAAACTGACAAAGGCACATGCGGCTACATGCTTGGCCAAAAAAATCCTTAGTGAGCACCATAAGTGGAGAATACCCTATTTTTCAACCCTTGACGTGCTTTTTCTTCTCCTAAGAAGCCCACTCATCAGATTCATATAGGTAAGCTTACTAACACCAACACCCTTCTGGTTTAACTCTTCAAAGATCTGCATGGCATCTTTGAATTTTCTCTGAGAACAGAGCTCATTTATCTGTTCAGAGTACGCAATGTTTGTATCGGGTATGGATTCATCAGCTTCTCTACTTTGTATCTGCTCCTTTTGTAAAGTCAGATCTGGAATTTCTCCAAATTGAGAAATTCTTGATATAAGCTCTTTCACTTCATCTCTCCTACTAGGATCAGCTAGAGCATTCATGCCACCGAATATAGCATTATATGTGTAATAGTCAGGTTGCACTTTCTGCTCACTCATCTCTTTGACAAGATCAAATGCCTCATCGAGCCTTCCTTCACTGCACAAACTCGATATCAAAGTGTTGTAGGTAACAACATCAAGAGCTTTTCCTTTGGATTTCCATGTGTTGAAGAGTTTCAAAGCCTTCTCCATCATTCCTTCCTTGCATAGACCATTAAGGAGAATGTTGCATGTGAAAATATCAGGCTTAAATGAGTGGTCAACCATCTCATTGTGAAATTGAAAAGCCTTTTCAACTTGCCCTTCCAAGCAGTAGCCATGTATAATTGTGTTAAAAGTGGTTTCATCAGGGAACAACTTACTATCTAGAAGCTCTTTCAACTTTTCCACTGCTTCATCAGTCCTCCGAGACTGGCAAAGCCCTCCAATCACAGAATTGTATGTGATTATACTAGGAATAATACCCTTCCCCTTCATTTCATCCCATAGCTCAATAGCTCTATTTGCTTTCTCATCCTTGAAGTAACTAGTGATCAGAGTGCCATAACTAACCTCATCAAGCAAATAACCCCTCTTTCTGGCACTAGTAAGCAAGTCATAAGCCTCATTGGACTTTCTCTCACTGCACAGTGTGTGGATGATAGTATTAAGTGTAAAAATATCCATCTTCAATCCTTTCTTCTGCATTTCATTCATCATCCTGAATGCTTCCCCTAGGTTTCCTCCTTTGCAGTACCCATTTATGAGAGTATTGTATGTAACAGAATCAGGGAAGAAACCATCACCCACCATTACCATGAGAGTTTCAGTGGCCTTGTCCATCCTCTTCTCTTTGCAAAACCATTTTATCAGAATGTTATGAGTAACAGAGTTTAACTTTGGCCCTCTCTCCTTCATTTCTTCGACCAATTCAAATGCCTCTGAGCTAGACTTCCACTTGAAACACCCATCAATAAGGGTGTTATAGGTAATCACATCGGGTGATAATTTCAAGTTCTCCATCTCACTCTTAAGTCTGAATGCCCCATCGATCATACCATGCCAACAGTGGCCGCTAATCAACATGTTATAGGTCCAGATATCAGGCATTATTCCATTTTGAGACATCAAGTCAATCAGCTTTGCTGCCTCCTTCAACCAACCCAATTTGCAGTAACCATATATTGAGATGTTGTAGGTGCTTCGATTCGGAATAACCCCTCTATCCCTCATCTTAAGTAGCAGGTCCCTAGCCTTCTCCAACAATCCTTTCTTAAAAAACCCGTCTAAAATAGTGTTATACGTGATGTGATCAGGGGAGCACCCAAAATCATCAACCATCCTATTAATCAACTCAAAGGCATCCTGGAACTTGCTCTCCAAGCAATACCCATTGATCATAATGTTAAAGGTGGCAACACTAGGCACCAACCCGAGCTTCAGGGCATCATTGAAAACCTCTCTAGCGAGCCAAATGGAGTGAGAGGAGCGATACCTTATCAACCCAGTGAGCAAATTATTGCAAGTGAGGAGGTTGGGGCGGAGGCAGTGGCGCCTCATCTTGTGGAAGATTTGGGCGGCCAAGTGGGGGTGGCAGCATTGAACGTAAGCTCCAATAGCGGTATCAAGAAGGGCCTTGGAGGATCTCGGGGCGGAGCCACCGGGGCAGTGAAGGATGAGGCGGTGGAGCTCGTGCTGGCTATCTGAAGGGATATAGGAGACAATGAGGGACTTGGCGGTGGAGAACTTGTTGAGGGCAAAGAGGTTCGAGAGAATGGACAGAAGAAGATAAGGTGGAGAGTGGGAGAAGGAAGGGGAGGTCGAGTGGGCCCATCGAAGGAAAGAGATGATGGTGGCGGGGGCAACCGTCGAGGTGATGGATTGGAGGATGGGGAGGACGACGGTAGGGGTGAGCTGTGGCAGGTGATGGTTCAGCGACTGGAAATTGGGCTTGGAAGAAGTGAGGGTGGCGGTGATTAGGGCGGCGATGGCCGTGCTCGCCGGCGCTGCACTGGCCATATGTGCCGGTGAAGATACTTCAGCGATAGGGTTTTCAACTGAGCAAAAACAGAGCCCGGGTTTGGAAGGTGACAAGGGGAATCGGGGGGGGGGGACAGCCGAGCAAGAAAGGGGGAGCGGTTCGATCAGAATAATTTGAAGCAGACCGGTTCGACGCGCTCTTTCCTAACGACGCTGGTTTGTTAAGATTTCACTTCACTAGTCAATCCCACACTGATAGGGAAGAGAATCAGAGGGGGCTAGCTGGGTTATAAAACAATGGCCCCGGCTACTGAATAAATCATACCTTTCTCGGCCTTTTGGCTAAGATCAAGTGTAGTATCTGTTCTTATCAGTTTAATATCTGATACGTGGGCCATCGGTCCACATGATATTAAATTAATCTTTTTAAGGGGAGGGTCTGTCACAGTAGCTTGCTACTGAGATCCTCGAGCGTCGTCTAGGCGTTGCACTACAGCCTGGGCCTGGCGCACCCTATTAATTCTTGAGTATGAATTTTGTTTTCTTTATTTTAATAAATTGGTTATTATAGCGTATCATGTTGACGAGTTTATACCGAATTGGGCCGTTTAATTACTGTGACTCATAAATTTCGTCATTAATTTTTGACAAAATTGTGATTAATTTCAAATGTAACATTTAAAATTTATTATATATTGATGAGAAAATCCATAGTTATTTTATATAAAAATGTAATGTACTCACAATTGGGCTGGTTTAATCACTGGATCTGTTTGACTTATAAATTTCGTCATTAATTTTTGACGAAATTGTGATTAATTGCATCAATATTATTAAAAAGCACTATGAAATAAAATAAATTAAGTACAAATGTAACATTTAAAATTTATTTTATATTGATGAGAAAATCCATAGTTATTTTATATAAAAATGTAAACATGCACATTCTCATAAAAATGTAATGTACTCACAATTTAATCTTAATAAATTGGTTATGATAGTGTTTAATGTTGACGAGTTTATACCAAATTGGGCCGTTTAATTACTGGATCTGTTTGACTCATAAATTTCGTCATTAATTTTTAACAAAATTGTGATTAATTGCACCAATATTATTCAAAAGCACTATGAAATAAAATAAATTAAGTACAAATGTAAAATTTTAAATTTATTTTATATTGATGAGAAAATCCATAGTTATTTTATATAAAAATATAAACATTCATATTATCATAAAAATGTAATGTACTCACAATTTTAGTTAGACATGTATATCAACACAAAAAAAGATCATGGCAAAAAAAACCTAAAAATTAAGATTTCACTTCAGTAGTCAATCCCACACTGATAGGGGGAAGAGAAGCAGCGGGAGCTAGCTAGATTATAAAATGATGGCCCCGGCCAACAAACAATTCAAACCTTTCTCGCCCTTTCCGCTCAGATCAAGTGTAGTGTGTGTTCCTATCAGTTTAATTTTTCGTCGTTGGCCATTTCTCCACATAATATTAAATTAATTTTTTAAGGGGGGGACCCTTTCAGTGGCTTGATACTAGGCCTCTTGGGCGTTCCACTATAGTTCTGTCTTAGCACACCCTAGCAATTCGAAGTTTTAATTTTCTGTTATTTTGTGTCTCAACTATTTCAAATGAAATGTTTACAATTTATTAAAATGTGTGAAAATTTTACATGTCATTAATTTTTTATTGATTCTTATTTAATATTTCAAGACTGTATAAGTTGTTTTAAAGTATTTTAACACCCACATAATGCCTTTTTATGTGATGGATTGATGTTTGTCGAGAATTTTTTTCTTTTTAAATAGTAATATTATTGTAATTCCCATTTCTAAAAGGTCTTTGAATCATATGATGGATGGAGATCTTTTTCATAATTATTGTGCCGTCATATTTTGAATTTTTGTGATGAATGTGGTATGAATTGTATGGAATAAATTGTTTATAGATAATCTGCATTCAAACTTTTATACAAAGAATACTCTAATTTAAAGAAGCTATAAAGCACATGATATTGAACTCATTAATTTATACCGTTAATATGCTATCTATCTACTATAATGCCCAATCAACGTCAATTTCTCCGAGTTTGCCCTATAATAACCGACGAGGATAAAATTTTTAAAATGGAAGGTATATTTATGGGGTTTTAAAATGTTTTCAAACATGCTAACAAATTATTATGTATAGTGGAAATTCTCATCTTACTCTTTCAACTAATTGTGAGCTATGTAACTCCTCTGCAGGCATTAAAGAAGACTACCATGCAAAATGCTATTTAACAAGTGATGTTCCCATGGAGGCTAGAGGGATTAGGTTGTCACAAGATTATTTGCAATCATGGTTTGATAGTGACAGTGATTCTATTGCTAGAACAATGTCAGAATACCTCTCAATAATACCTTTGCAGATGGATTCGCCTTTTACCAAATGTCAAATTTTAGTACTCTACAACGGCGGGAAGTGAACGTAACACATGCCCAACTTTACGAGCATCACTGCATCGCTCTCCCTGGTCTGAAAGAATACTAGAAGAACGAGCGAGACCATTGGCAGAGAAAACCGTAACCAAGTGTTTATGAATTCCATTCTACTTTTTTGTTTGATCTCACCCACTTGCGTTCCTAGGTGGGATAAGATTCTAGTGGTACACTTAGATATGGATGGGTTATATATTCTAGTAAAAATAAATGTGAAAATTTATTTATTACATTATTGCCTTGTTTTTTTTTTTACCTTTTTATTCTAGTTAACATTAATTTGAGATTTATTATAATTGATTAGGAATGGGAGATATTTTTAAATTATTTATTTAAATTTGTGACAACTTAACACGGATTGTATATTTTTTTTGCACAATAACATGCGAGTGCATAGGTCCATTTCAACACTGAAATTTAAATATAATTGAATTGTAAATTGATGCTAAACCAAAAATTAAACCCTCAATATAAATTAAAAATTAAAATAAATTAAAAATAAGTTTGAATAAAATTTTTAGATAAATAACATCTATTTATTAGAAATCAAGTATAGATAAAATTTTGATTAAGAATCGGTTGGAATCGAGATTGAACAACTCGTATTGAAAATTTACAATTTTTATAATAATTGTATAAATTAGAAAATGAAAAATTTTGAGTTCAATGTAATTGGATAAATTGTTTATAAAATAATAAATTAATTTAATAACCAATCAAATTAAAAGGTAAATCAACCACAAAATAATTAAAATTAGTCGAATTGGCTGATATATTCACTCGAAACTGGTTTAAAACAATACCGAAACAATCAATATACTAGAACACTTACACACTCGGGCGCACCACTTAGCCAAGTATTGTATTTGTTGCATGAGTTGTCCCCTTCGCTTGACTTACCACCCAAAATTGAAAAATCACACTTGATTCGCCTTTTTGTAATTTCAAAATTCACCTGATGAATACCTAAAATTTTTTTTTGGAACTTAGGAATTTTTGAAACTAAATAAAGTTTAAGTATATAAGAAGAACTGGTATAGTACTAAAAATAGAAGTGTTTTATGGTATAAGGATAAAATAATAATTTTATCTTTAATAACTAAAATGTAAACTTATAATAAGTTAATAATTTAAGTGAAGAAATTAGAGATTTTTTAGTATTTTGATAAATATGACCAAATAAGGATATAAACTTAGATTTGTGAGAATATATTATAAAATGTGATTACTCCAAAAATAAGTTTTCAATGTTTAAATGAGTAAACGTATAAAGGGTAAAATTATAATTTTTAGAAAATTGTTGAATGATATTAGAGTACCGAATTAAAATTAAAATTGGCCCCATATTATATAAGTTGGTTCATGTATACTAACCCAATACAATATTATACATGTATTGTGTATCTTGAGACAATTAAAAATATGTCGGGATTAACCACTCTCGATTATATATATAAGTGCAATTATTGATGACGAGTACGATTGTAATGACCACTCCACTTTATGGTTTTATATAAATTGATTGAATGTGTGCATAATTTTGAAAAATTTTATGAATTCAAAAAAATTATACGAAATTATACTTTATAGTAAATAAATTATATATGTTATAAGATATTAGAAAAATGAGATTTTAAAATTATAATAGTAAATTTTAAAAAAATGGTTAAAACTCGAGTTGATGAATATATGAATTATGGATATTACTTATTATTTGAGAGGACCATATTACAAAAGTTAAATTAGATTACAAACGGATCCTCCAATAACTAGTATTTTTCTCTCATTATGATTGTTATTGTGACAACTCTGGTAGAGAGTTTTGTGATTGAACAATTTCATACGTAACTTCAATGAACTCGAATGGTCAATTAATCACTTTCTGGATATAGTAGATAAATATGGTATGAATAGTATATTGTTGCATGCTTGGTTAAGTGCAATGAGTATGAGATTTGTGTTAAATCTTGAAAGACAGGTTAAAACACAAGTGGGATACATATATATAAAATAGTTAATAAAACTCTTTATGACCACCCAACTCATATGCTAAGAAATTCCTAAGCACTTAAAGAAGAGTATGAAATAATATTATTATGATACTATAAATTTCAGAAAAATTATGTTAAATTATATATTTATTTTCAAATATGTTATAAATATTAAATAAGGGTTTTTTTTCATGTGTGATTTTTTTAATTTAATGAGATTTAAAAAAACTGATTTAACATGAATAATGAAATCTGTCGCTGAAAAGTAGTTGTGAAAAGGGTAGTTATTAGCCCTTATACCATAAAAAGTTTAATTAGAGGATCAATAAACTCTGCTGAACTTAGCTTTTATTTCATTTACTTGATTATACATTCAGATTCATATTATTAATCTTTCCTTGTTTTCGGAAAAAAGAACGGTATTCAGAAATCCATTCCATTTGTTTATCAGCAACCCAACACAAAATGATTCATTACTATGTATAATGCTTCATTACTGGATTTGGATTTGTGAACCTGCTTTTCATCTGTCTTCTTCTCCATCTCCTTTTCATCCTTCCATGCACTCCTACATTGAAGATGACAGAAGCATTTCCTGGTGTACCATTTGAAGTATTACCTGGCATTCGTCTCCTCCACGCCACCTGAAGAATTGCATCTCGGGACGCTTGAAGGCCCATTCAAATTCAATTGAAGAATCACTCTTTCAACAATCCCTAATATTCTGTTAATCTCCTAAGTAGTTGCACTAGTAGAACAAATCATACACCTCTCTTCTTATTCATCATGTCATTTTATTTTCCTTACCTATTGGGAGTTTATAGTTGGACTTTCTCTCTCTCAATTAAGAGCCTTAATACTTTCATCACATATTATTAATTAAATTCAAAATACACTTGACACATTTATCAAAAAATTATTAATATATATATATATTTTTTACATATTAGTCTTTTTTTAGAGGCTTTACATTTGTTGTGTTGCGGATGTAATTCACCAATCTAATAGACACATGATAATGCCTGCCACTTCATGAGTTCACTTAATAGTTTATCCTTTGTGATTTTTGTGGAATTCAACAAGAAATCACTTTTCCTTCGATACTTTAAACTTCTTCATTTTTTGCTAATTCGGGCATTATCATTAAGCAACTCCAATTGATTCCATATTATTTTCAACTTTGGATTAAAATTCAATTTTAAGATCCTAACTCTCTTGATATTGTTAGAGAATAATAAATTATATTAAATACAAAAATATCAGATAAAAAATAGTAATTATAATCGAGAAAATGAATATACAACCATTACAATATATCTTAACTGAAAATAGTAAATTATGATACTATATTTTTTATTTCTATTAGTTCTTTCAAATAGAACAAGCAAGCATAAATATAAGTTTTTCAAACTATTGGAGCAATTTTATTAAACTATTTATGAAATTTGATTACCGAAGAAAATATGGTGTGGGAACATAATGATCAATCTTATAAAAAAAATGTTGAATACACATATTCAAGATGTTGAAGTTAAAGATATATATTTGTTTCAAGTCATTTATTGAAACGTGATAAAAATTATTATTAACCTAGAAAGTTTAATGATATATGAAATTTAAAAAAAAAAAAGTATCAAAGCTCTACTAAAGTGAGTCATGTTTTTCTAAGTCTTGAGATGAAAGAAAGTGTCCTAATGATGTTAGAAATACTAGTATGGTTTTAAAGAATATTAATTTTATCTAAACATGTGAGAGAGAGGAGCTTCCTTTAATGGCTAATGAAACATAAGCAAATTCAAAAATAAAAGAAGTATAGTTCGTAGACTGGTTGTAGTAACTATATGTGCGATAATAAATGTTGGTTCACTTAGTTAAATGGGGATTTCAAGTGTTTAAGTTGGGAAATGACACTTCAATGCAAGTGATGAGAAAATACATTGTAAAACTGAAGATAAACAATGTTATCCAAGCTATTACAACTATGTATTTTGTACATGATCTTTAAAATAATTTGATTAGCATGATACAACTATAAGAAAATAATATGATTGTATTATTTTAATATGAAATTGGTGGGATTGGTCATCCTAATAAAATGTATAATTTTGAAGTCTTGAATGATATATAATATAATGTTTATAATTATATGTGACAGCTCAGATAAAATACATTTAAATTGTATGCAATCAAAGTAAATGATGATACTAAACTATAACATAAAAGATTGGTATGATAACAGGATGGTGAATGAACTATCTAAGATATTTTTACAAAGATTAGTACGATAACAGGATGTAAGGACTTTTTATTGGCAAGTAATTAAAAAGAAAAATTTTAAAGAAAAGTATGTGAAGAGTATCTAAGAAATTGGAACCAAATTTGGACCTATTTCTTATAAGCAAAGTCAAAAGGTTTTTCAACCTTCAAGATTTTTTAAGCTTGGCTCGAAATGGAAAGGGGAGAACATGTTCTTTGCGTTAGAGCAATTAGCTACAATCTATACACCCCAACATAATGGGGGTAGTTAGGAGAAGAAATGGTATCATACTAATTATGGTACGATGGATGCTTAATGATAAGAAAATTTTCAAATAATTTTGAACAAAAGCGGCTAATTGGGTTGCACATGTATTAAATCGAAGTCCCACAACATTTGTTGAAGAAGCTACTCCACAAGAAGTATCGAGTGGATTGAAACCTTCGTTGGAAAATTTTTGCATGTTTAGGTGTTTGGTTCATGCATACATATCATATTTGTCACATCTCGATCCCGTTTGATTAGAACTTCATGATTAACCTACCACTCTCTTGTATCTCGAGTAGGGTTCCTCCCCTAAGTCGTGAAGAATTAGACGTATTTCCTGTCATATTTCCTGGAATAACATTATACAAAATTAAATGTGCAATTTGTACCTGAATTTGAGGCTTGGCATAAAAAACTATAGGACGATCTTTTCCTTTCTGAAAAATGTTGAGTAAAGGGGAATGAGTTTCACTAGAGTGGGAAAAATTTTATGGATGTACTTATTTATGTGTTCGGTTGGCATATAATCACACACCCTTACTATCATAGAAAGGGATTACACGTGTGTAGAACAGTCCCTAACTATTCCACTTATGAACCGAACCCTATTCATACTCCATGTCTGCTTTGTGGGACGAGACCTCTTTCCCCGTCCTGCCTCGGTCTCCATGCACATGAAGCTCCCAGAGCTTCTTGACGCAATTTGCCCTTATGCTCCCTAGATCATTCAGCAGCCCTTTGAACCACCACTAACCTATACCCGACGTCATGATGGCTCCACATCTCATGCATGTAAAATCATCAGTTTTCATTTATTATGGCCATTATCTTGGGTGTTACGGAAACAATTGGAGACATAGTTGGCAGGTGGGCACATGAGAGTCACGGGGTTGTATGCTTACGCCGGGTGTAGATACACCAATTGAGTGGAGGATTGGAGATGGGCTGATGGGCCGAAAATTAGTCAGTCCAAAACACCGTCCATTAATAAATCCATGCGGGCGGTAAGTTCGGCTCGAAAGAAAAGTTTGTTGGGCTGTAGGTGAAACCCTAGGGCAAGGAGGAACCCTTGATGATACCTGTTCGGAAGAGGAGAGGATAGCATTTGGCGGAACGACGCTTAGGAGTCATGATAGAGGCAGCATTCCACGGGTAAGAGCTTTGTACAAACATTTGGCTTCTTGTTGCAGAAAATAGGATTTGAGAGTTTCGATTAAACAATAAGACACCTCGAAGTCAATTCCATACACAAATAACTCTCAATCTTCCCCAAGTCTATCAAGAATATATTTTTGAACTTAATATATTACAATAATTATAAAATAATATTTAAATAGAATATAATTCACAATATATTAATAACTATTAAATAACTATATATTATATCTCCTAGTTTGATAAAAAATAGTAATTTATTTAATCTCTTAAAGTCGCCATAATAATAGCTTCACAAAATGGGGGAATGCAGGCTGAAGAGAGAGTACATAAATTTTAGTTAAGAAGGGTAAAAGCAATCACAGTTTGGAATTTTATCACCTACCTCCCATCGTAATTTGTAAATGCTACATCATTAACACATAGCTACTCATTTCTTCACAATGAATATACAGTACTATTATAGTGAAAGATGTCTATTATTTGACATACAAATTGAATATACAGTACTATTATAGTGAAAGATGTCTATTATTTGACATACAAATTTAATAGGTTGGGCACTTGTAAACCGTGAGTGAAGTATCTTTATCGGGTAGGTTGCCAGTAGTCATCAATTGGAACTGCCAACTTGCACCAAGGAAAATGCATTGAAGGAGCTATCACATGGGCAAACACAAGATAAAACTAGCCCTCTTTTCCCATGTTATGATGTCTTCTCATATTCCAATATTATAAATAAAGTAGATGCATGTTAAAAATGTTTATTATCTACCCATTAAATAGATCAATACACCTTGAATCTAAACTAGTAGCCAAAACCCTAATCATTTTAAAGTTGCATTATACTTTATATAGAAAAACCCTTAAGCTCCATCATTTGCAGCACCACCTTTAATGACTCCCTTGTCACTTCGATTTCAAAAAGAAATCAACTTTAAAAGGGTCTTTCAATTAAAAAAACAAAGAAAATGAAGGAAAGAGGAATGCATTGGTCTTGACTCTTAATGCTATCTATGATCATGTATTGCTATACGATAACCTTTCCCAAGTGGTGCTATTTTGAGGGATATGAACTTGTGGTACCTTCTTTTGCCCGATTAAGCAACTGCAGTCAAACCAGTCATCACTTACTTGAACTCCCATGAGTCCATAATTAAATAATGGCTATTATTGAAAGCATAATATAGGGTTGGATTTTGGAGCACATGGCCATTAATATGAACTGAATGTGGGAATCTTTAAAAGGTTGTTTCCATGAAACTTGCTTATATTTACAAAAAAAAATTAAGTTGTTCATGCAATGCCAATGAATGAGGCTTTAGTAAAATGGTATATGGATTTATCTAAATATAGTATTACACATAAATTAGCTGATACACTAAGGTTTGCACCAAAAAAAATATTTAGCCAATAATTACAAGAAAATGTTCCACTAGAGGATTTGATGGACCCATATTATGTTTAGCCCAAAACATACCCCCAAGTATCATATTCCTAAAGGGCATAGGTAGTCAATAATAGAGTAGGGTGTGGAAGCCTAAAATAGAGCATGGCATGAAACTCAACTCAATTACAATATTATATAAATTGGGCATATATGTTTTAACCATTTATCTTTTTTTTATGAGGCAAGTGATAATCTATTTCATAACATTTTGGGAACATGGAGTATTCAAGACACAAATGGCATTTGGTACTTTTTAGTTCCCAATATCTCAAGAATAGAGGTAAATGCCTTTATGTTATTCCAATGAAATGAAGCAAATGTGTGTGAAAATGGGGTGGATTGTGAGTGGCCAAACAAAGGACTCTACCACCTTCTATGCCCATCCTCACTTTTCTATGCAACATCAAATACAAATCAATCAAGTTTGTGGGGCCTAGTCATTGAAACTTGCTTGATACATGTGCACGGTTTGATTGCCTTCCTCATTTCATTATATGCCAAAACAAATCTTCAAAATATACATTTTTTAAGTATATTATTTTGCGAAGCCTAAATGACTCTCCACGCTTAATACCCACCTAGGATGGCATATAGTGGGCCTGTAGGGTAAAGCAATTAACTGATTGGACGTTGAATTGGAGAACAGGTGGCCTTCCAGCTAGCAAGACACGATGGCTGACTGGTCTGGTCTGATCTAGTAGGGTATAGTTGTAAATAAGATGAAGGTGGTGACCAATATGGGTAGAAAAATAGGGGAGAAGGTACTATGAAAGGAGAGGAAGAGACCACGTTAACCATGGACCCCAAAACCTCGTACCCCTACCGACATGTTCACACACCCTCCAATCATATTGATTTTTTTTACATATCTTCAAATAATATAGTATTCCTCGATCCACACAACATTAGCATAATGATTATTAAACTTAAAAAAATATTTCATATTGTCCCTCACATCATCCACTTGCCTGCCCCCATCAACTAAAAAGATTCTATTATAATTTTATAAATTAAAATTTATAATTATAATAGTCTTAATTCCCTTTAAAATAAGAGAGAATATTTGCCTTGTACAGTACTCCTTATCTACTTTAAATTATTATAAATTTGATAAATAATAGGATGTTTTTTTATGAGTAATAGTGCATAATACGATTCTAATTTTAATGTTATATAGCATAATACATACAAAAAAATAGATGGTATAGTTTCCAAGCCTTTTGAATTCCTTTATTGTTTTATGGTTCCTTTTCTCCCCACTTATTGCTACTGATCATGGGTCGCTCTTATTCACTCCATTGGGGCAACATTGAAAAGCAACCATTGATGTGACACCCAATAAACCTCTCAAGCTGCCATGGCAGAAAAAGGAGATGATTGCTTTGTTTTGCCATTGATTTTTTTATGGGATTTCGAGTGCATCAATTAATGGATGACATGCTAAGTCTTAGATCCACAGTTAAATCTGCTATGTGCAAACTTGGCCGGTTGACAATGTTGGTTCAATGTACTAGAGGAAACCCTAGACTTTGATGTGTGTTGATGGATGAAGCCTGCCAAGAAAAACCCCAAAATAAAACCATTAATGCTCCCATCATCTTCTACCTCAAGCCATGTTGGAGGAGTGTTGGTAGGTCAAATACCTCACCACCTCCTCTTGATCTTGAAGAGAAGCATACCCTCCAAATCTTAAAACTAGGGTAACTTATACCCGTTTAAGAACTCTCATATTTTCTACAAATTTTTGGTTTTTTCCTAATCCCATTTATCTTGTATTTAATAATCTTTCAGCCCTAATTAAATCTAATTTAAGTCAATTAATTAAACTATTAAATGAATAAAATTTTTCAATAATTATGAGTATTATCAAGAAAACTCCATTATGGGCATTTAGTGAAGGTGATAAATATTGTAATTGTAATTAGTAAGTTGGGTAATTCGAATGCATGTATGTATTCAACTCTTTCAAGTTGTATAAATATTTTTATTAATTACTATATTTAAAATATATTATTAATTAAAATTAAACTAAAATATTACAAATTGAAATAAATAAAACTTTTAATATAATTGAACCGTTGCACGTGGTATTTTATTTGATATTTTAGAAAAATAAAAAACAAAGTTGAGTGACTCAAGCAATGACGTTTTCTGGCACAGCTACAGTCGCATCTTTGTCGCCTGCACTGAATCCTAGGGTGCGAGTTAAGGAATTGCGTGCAATACACGCTCCAGAAAGAGCGTCAGATCTGATCCCCCATCATTTCTCCTCCAATGAATGAATTCATCGTTGACGTGGCAATCAACTATTGGGTTAGATCGACGGCGGGAGGCCCGGTAATAGTTCGCCAGCCACGTAACTATAATATCAATTTAAAAGTGAGTTGACAATTAGTCCTTTGATATTTTATTTATTCGTACTAATTTTATTTTTCATTAATTTAGCCCATCAATTTCACCCTCTTAATATTTGAGTCTCTTAATTTCATTTTTTAATATTTTAGCTCATATAATTATCTGGTGAATTATCTACTTGACCAATTTTTGTGGATATACCATAATGCGAAATAAAGTATAATTGGAGAATTAAATTATTAAACTAATAAAAATTATTAATTAATTGGAAATTTGATAACTAAATTATTAATCAATCGTTAATTAAGCATACACTAATAGATATAGGAGTATAATTACAAAAAAAATAAGAGGAACCCTAAAATTTGGGTATTTTTTAGTCATTATCTCCAAAATAAATAAGAACTTGTCAAATCAATTTTTATCACAATTTTTATGTCCTTAGCTTATGAATTAAATTGATTTAACAAGGGCAAAGAAAAAATGAGACCATGGCCCATGAACATTAGTGTCCTAAGATACAATTATGTTGGTAGGTGTTTACTTTATCATTGGAGTATTGACTTGTGGACCCACTGTGGTAGCCATGAATTCGACATCAATGAAGCCATGACCTGGGCAAGAAAGATGGGAAGAAGTTGCACCCACTTGATAGCCATAGCCATAACAAGGGTGACCCATAAAATAATTCAGCCTAAAAATAGGGTCTAGTGTATGATTAGACTAGACCATGCCAACAACCTACAATATATGGGACGATATACGATAGTTATAGTAATATATTTTTATTGTGATGGGTCATTGGGTAAATACATATGATGCTAAGATCCTCAAAAATTCCTATAATTAGGTTGGACATATAAAATCTGATTTTCCGAAAATAGAAAAAAATGGGAATAAAATGTTAATAGAAAGGAAACTGATTGGGCGGTGCCCATAGGAAATGGAGGGGACTGTTTGGCCTGAAAAGAAAGGGGAATCCAGACAAAAGTGACGTTGGGAGTGGGAAAAAGTTACCTTAATAGGAAACGTTAAACCCGAAAGTGGACGAGAACATTCTCTGTACTCTATGGCAAAGACATGCCTGTCCTTTTCCTGAGTGCCCAAATGAGCAAATGAGGAAATTGGACGGCTGTCATTGCTTCATGGTTTTTATTCCCCCTTTTGGGTATTCCGAACCCTAGCTAGTTGGGTGACTGTTGATCTGATTCGCTGAAAATTCTACGGTGAGCCTTTAAGTAGACCGACTCAATGGATGATGAAAAGCTACGGACTTGACTGGACCTTTGTGAGGGTGGGTAGTGGCTTAGGTTCTCTTGGTTCCAAGTTCAACTCTTATCAAGAGAAATGATGGCCCATGGGATACTTCTTGCCTCCATTAAGGTTTTATCTCCCTTTCTCCAACCTCTCTCTTGTCCATTCACTATGGTGGTTGGGTTGGCTTTCTAGGATTCTCAATGTCCAATGCCTTCAAATCAATTAAAAATTTTCTATAGGGATGATCATAAGCAAAATAATTTGACTATAATTGATTATTTAAGGCTGAGAATAATTCATCAACATGATGGTTTAGTATGTACCTAAAAGAGAATATGAGGGAACAACACCCACAAACTTGATGGAACAATAATATGATCTATCAAGTATGTTCTTGGGTAGTTGGGTGTTCTCATCAATACCAATCAGTTGGTTTTGGAGCCACCAAGAATGGCAGCTTCTCCATTTTTTTGGATAAAAAAAGCTCAAATGGACCATGGCAATTAAGAGCTCTCATTTTGTCAAACATGCAATAATGCCTCCTCACCCATTGAAGTTCTTTCATTTAAAGATCCCATAGGCAAAGCCCTTCAACTTGATCATGTATGAAAATTGTGAAGACATCTACTATGCCCAACTCATAAGCTCATTGTCAAATAAAAGTATTGCATTTATTAAATGCCAAATATCTCCAAGCAAGTACAATTGTCAAAGATTTGGTCTATTCTAAACATGCAAGATGGGATGATACACTTTTTATCTGTTTTACTATTGGAATTTGGGTGGAATCATGAAGGGAAACTTACCCAAATGGGTGGTCCAACACCTAACCTATCGCATTACTTATTATTTTTTATTAGTTTTACTTCCCTTTTGAGATGATCTATAGGCTAAAAGGCTACAAAATACTAAGCAAAAAAAGCTATGCTATCCGATAAGAGCGCCTCTCATCTTCATCTTTGTCTTTGCCCCTTTGGAAAAAACCCTAATGGTGTCTGCAACTCCACAAAATAATCATTTCTTATCACATTTCTGATTGCCCTTCATTTGCTTAACATGGTGAGTGACACTATAATTTATCGTATGGATTTATAGAGAAATTATTGAGTGCTTGTCAATTTTGACTTGTAGCCTTATACTCTTAGCGTGGTAAATTGTTAGCATGTTCTAACTAATGCTCTATGCGCACTAACTGTTACTTGCACTCATAGTTTTTGTAAGTGGGGCGATTCAAGCAGATTGAAGACCTAACAGTTGATTTGGTCGGGTCTCCGGTGGGGAGTGGGGACGGGTCCTGAATCCGCCATGAATGTTTCCCACGCAGGTCAGCATCCGGTGGTCCTGGCGGGTAGAGAGGGCAAGTGGCCGCCGCCCATTCATGGCCCTGGCAGCGTTGTTGGGTGGGACGACGACGACGTTCATTGACGAGGTTCCCATGTCACACCTCCGTTCGAACCGCTCTGGCACATACGGATGACAGTATTGACCCGACCAACCCGAACACGTGCTGCTTACGCTCCGTTCGAACCATTTTGTGGGTCGGGTCAAGACATAAACATGCAAGTTGCATATTAACGAATTATAATAGTGTAAATTTGAAATATTATTTCTAAACATATTTTTATCATAAAATATGTTTATTTTATGATTTTTACATTATACCTTTTTAATTATTTCCAATTAATTTTTCCCATGTGTCATTATTACTCATCTTAATGACACTATTTTTTGTCATATATTAATATTTTTTTTGCGTGATATAAAAGTCTAGAAAGTTAATTCAGTTAATTGCTTTATTTTCTCTCAAATATAGTCACATATTTATTATTTATAGATTAATTAAAGTTTATCCATCTTAAAAATATCATTAATCAAATAAATATATTATTTATGAAATATATTTATTTAAAACTTATAAATTATAATTACATTATAAACGAATAATTTTTCTCTATTTTATATAATTTATAACCATATTCTTAACATTTTATATATTTTAAAATGTAATTTTAAAATTATATTTAAAAAGATGGTATACAATTCGCTTATTATTTTTACTGTGTGAATAAGAATAATTATATCAAATTGTCTATTTTTAACTTGTATTCCGATAGATAAAATGAAAACACCCAGCTAGCCGTCTGGTCGTAGGGGACCTTTAATACTCAGGTAGATGTCTTAAATGCCAAGCTCTGCTAACCTTATATAAGTTATTATTAATCGATAAATAATAAAATTTATCTTTATTTAAAAGTTATTAATGGTAATTAATATAATATTTTTAAATTTATAAATTTAAAATAATTTTTTATTTTGTACACGATATATTAACAGAAATTATCACAAATAATTAATAAAATATACAATATTTTCATAATAACTCATTTATGTATAAATTTTGATATTTCTAAAGGGTTTGGAGAGTGTAATAATTTTATTTATTTGTTTAAAAGTGAATAAATTGACATTTAATATATACATATATATTTAAAAGATGTGAAGGTAAATGACATCTTCAACGAGTTATAATTTGGCACGTGTCTTAATATTTTGTTTTAAAATAATTTTAAAAAAATGGACGGTGGCTAATTTTCGTTAATTTTTATTTTAAAATAAAAATCTTTACATAAAACTTGTCAAATTGTGACCCATAAAAATGTCGTGTGTATATCATGCAGACAAATCCATTAACCATACTGTATTATTTTAACGTTGTGTAGAAGGAAGCATCAAAGCATCATATTTATTAAATGTTAGAGCTCAGTTTGTACACTTTCAAAGAATGCACTAAAAATAATTACACTTCCCAAATATTGCTTTTCCAATGTAATTTTTCCTTTTTTTTTAAATACAGTTTAGACATTTTTTTTTGCATTTTAAGTCGGTACAGTATTTTTATTTTATTAAATATAGTACAATATAATTTTTTATTAGTTAATGTAAAATGAATGCGGTAATTAATTTTCTAAATATTAAAGATTATGCTTATATAGTTTTTTTTATCAGTTGAATAAATATATTGATTTAATTTTTTATGACTAAAAGATAATAAGTAAAAGAATTTATATCTTAATATAATAAAAAATAATAAGAGTTTAATACATAGCACACGGAGAAGAAATTAAATAAGTCCTCTCCTCTCTTCCATCTTCCCTACCTCAGGCTCACCTTTCCCCGTCACTTACCCCTTCGCCTTCTTCCTCTGATCATCCTCTCGTCTCCTTCTCTTCTCTCTCTTTCTCCATCTCTGTGGTAGGCAACCATTTGCTGCTTCAGCGATCCCTCTCTTCTGTGGCTCTTCTGTCAATTGACCGGCTTAATATGCAAGTCAGACTTTCGTAAGTTTCGGGGATCGAAGTTTCCTTCTGTGGCTATTGAAGGTCTCTTCGTCTTCTACTGAGTTAGGTCTTAATCAGTTGTAGAGCTAGCGTATTCCGAGATGTTGGATCTCAATGTGGAGATTATCTCGAAAGAATCGTCGTCGGCGGGTGATGATAAGGTGATTGTGGCAGCCGAGGAGGAGAGCGGGATCGTCGCGGTGGAGGAGGCGATGTCGGTGGACAAAGGGGGAGGAAAAGGCGAGGAGGAAGAAGAGCAGCATTCAGTTGAGACCTCCGACTCCTCATCGGTGGTCAACGATAAGGAATCCCTGGCCGTCGGTCCCGAGGACGTGAACTCCTCCAGCGCCGCTCTGGCTGCCTTCGTCTTCGACGTCTTGAAGAAGGACGACAACGATGGCGACGGAACCCCGGCGACGGAGCTCGCCACTCGGCAGCTCTTCCCCGTGCCCGACGGAAACGAGGCGGCAGAGCTTGGGCTCGGGCCGATGGCTTCTGCTAGCACCGACCCTAGGAATCAGTGGCTGAAGCTTTCGTTCGCCGGAGGCGGTCTCCGAGATTCCGGCGGTCCGGCGATGACGGGGGAGCTGATCCGTCTCCAGCTGCAGAAGCCACAACAGGTCAGGAAGAGCCGCCGCGGCCCGCGGTCACGGAGCTCGCAGTATCGCGGCGTCACCTTCTACCGGAGGACTGGCCGGTGGGAATCCCACATCTGGTGCGTGCGTACGGATTCCTGTCCACAGCTTATTAATCGATTTAATTCTTTTTGCTTTTTTTCCGTAAATTATGAAAAACTGAATAAAAATATATATATATTTTCTGTAATTTTCCTCAACAGTCCATCACTCTCACTCTCCCTTTTATCAAATCGCAGGGATTGTGGGAAGCAAGTCTACTTAGGAGGGTTTGACACTGCATATGCCGCTGCAAGGTACTGGCCATTAACACGGCTTCATCCATCCATAAAACGAGCAATTAACATGTAAATCTTAGGGTTCATTTATGTCCTAATTATTTTGCAGAGCCTATGATCGGGCAGCGATAAAGTTCCGAGGAGCTGAAGCAGACATAAACTTCAACATAAACGACTACGAGGAAGACATGAAACAGGTAGAACCGACGACGATGTGTCACCTTTGATTTAGTGATGCATCTTCATTTCGGGATGATATGGACTTCGATGTCGATGTTGCAGATGGGGAATTTGACCAAGGAGGAGTTCGTGCATGTATTACGCCGGCAGGGGACCGGGTTCTCGAGATCCAACCCGAAGTCCCGAGCCATGGTGATGCAGAGGTCCGCTGGCCCTTGGGGTGCACGAATCGGCCAATTCATCGGGTATTAATGCCATCAACAACTTGATGCTGATGCCGACTGATTAATGTTTTCTGTGGATACTGATTTGTCTGTCTTTCTTTTATGGCTTCGTATAGGGCCCAAGAAGTTATGGTTGATCAGTTCAACGGTCAAGAAGTCATGTCTGACCTCGATCAACAGAGTGGCCACAAGTGCTTGAAGGCTGCTCCAGAAGCCAATAGCGAAGGTATCCCATGGTCTCTTTTCTGGTTTTTCTAGACTCGGTGATGGCTTGCTGTTTCTGTGAAATCTGGAGATGAACATAGCATTGCCCTTGTAGGGATTTGTGGCCAACATCTCGACCTCAATCTCGGGATGGCTCCAGTTTCTTCTTCCAGCAGTTTCAAGAAGATCAGTGCTGCCGGAAACCACCACGCCAGCTACATCGATTGGCAGGGCCCCAGCCGGGATTTACCGATGGTATGTGGATTGAATCGGCCCCCCATCCTTTTTCCCATACCCAATATAGCAAAATTAGTGATCCCCCTTGTTAAAATGCCATATTTATGCAGATTGGCTGCTCTGGTGTTCCTGCATCGAGCAAGCCTCTGCTACATTGGCCCGGTACCGCTGTATACCCTTTTGTCCTACCAAACTCCGAGGTAAGAGATTGATCAGACCGACAAAGATTCCGATGTTTTTCTTAATCGTCAAGTGAATTGGATGTGGATAGTTTGACTGACATATCCATCAAAACTTGATTGGTAGGGGAAGGTAGTAGTGGAGAAGAAGAGGAGGACGGAAGCTCCATCAAGTTCAAATATTGGGTGGCAAATGGGAATTAGAGGAAACTACGGGGTCACACCCACAAGCCCATCAATGCCGCTAGTATTCTCCATGAATGCAAATGCAGCAGCATCATCAGGATTCTCTTTTTCGTCTTCCTCCTCGTCCTCAAACTCTCCATCAACTCGGCACCTTCACCATTTCTTCTCTGCAGCCAATCGTTCCCAGCAGTTCCCCGCGAAGCCCAACTCCTACTCCATCGATGCGTCCAACCCTTCCTCCTCTTCCCCCTTCTTGAAATTCAGGAACTGAATCCATCATATATACATACTATATATGTTGCTTTTTTGCTAAATTGCATGCTGATCTCGATGATACCTCTAAGTGTAATGGGCAACTAGTTGGTCCGATCAACAACTTGCAGAGACAACTTATTATAGTGAGTGTGGCTCTCTGGGTAGTGGTTTTAACCTCTTTAATTAATTAGTTATTAATAAATTTCAGTTTTTTAGAATTTAAACTTTAGTTTTATTGAATCTTCTACTCAAATTTGAGAAATGGATAATGCAAGTGATAGAGAGGTGAGCTTGTTTGACTAGGAGAGGGAGATGCCTAATTTGAGTGAATATGTTGATATTGCTTATTATTGCTGAAATTGTTAAATAAAAGTTTTGTTTATGGTAAAAAAATTGGAAGGATATAACTCAATGAATCATTGGTCAACCGATCCATGATGTCCCAAAATATGATGAGTGTTGTCCAGGCCCACCTGTGCATAAAAATGACGCATAGTGAGGGATGGCATTTTTACCTGTGGACCCTTGAAGGTACCCCTGGTCCATGTCCATGATGAGCGGACCGACGGTCAGAAAACAATAAAAGGTGCATGGGGTTCGGGTGGCCGGGTTTGGGCCATACAGAGTTGTACTAGGCTCTATGGTCAATGTATGACCGATACCCCCACTGAATCCATTCCCCACTCTCGACTATATCCATGAAAACAAATAAAATTCTTTTAAAATAAAATCAACCATCCACAGTACATAGATTCACCCCGTCAAAAAATTGGTAAATTTAGGAATACCGTGTCGGGATTTAGCATAATATAAGAAATTAAATCTGACAGAATTTAAAACATCCCAAAATTACAATGGTGGCATGTCAAGTTGGGACAGCCATTAATATGTGTCCACCCATTTTGTAGTCCGAGGTGAATTGTGATAGACATAACCAGAGTTTATTTTAGAAGGCCAGTTTTTAAACTACTTTAATTTTGGACAACTTAATAAAATTGAAATTTTGTAAAATCTATTCAATATTTAGAACTTTATCCAAATTTTTATTTAAGATTGTTTGTGTTTTTGACATTTTTTTTTTATCTTTTTCAAGTTTCTGTTCATTTTCTTTTTTTTAATTAATATTTTCTTATTCTCTTTTGTGTGATTGTATTTATTTAATTTATTTTCCCAATTAAATTATATTAATGTTAAATTATAAATATATAATTATTATTTCAAATTGATAAAATAATCAATATATTTATAGATAAAAAGCTTAAAATAGATTAAACTATCATATTTCTTATAATAATTTTATTAAATAATGATAATTTATGTTATACCGATCATTTTTAAAAATAATATTCTAAATTTTAACTTAAAATTAATTTCAGTTTCAATTAATATACTTAAATTACAATGATAGTATCAAATATTAGTAAAAAAAAATAATTTAATATTTATTTTATAAAAAAATTATTTTTGTATTAAATATTTGAACTAAATTACATTGATAATATTAAATATTTATTCACACATTTTTAGTATTAAAATAGATTTAAAAAAATTAGAAAAATGAATTGTATTTTACAATAATGTACATATATATATATATATAAGTATATGTATATCTATTAGACATGCTATCCATAATCTCTCAAGCACATATATGTATGTGTATGTATATATATATATGTTCAATTGTATATTTTGTGTGTGTTGTTCATGTCCCAAAATAAACAAACGGCTAATCAGGATGAGCTCCCGAGCGGTCAGGGTGAGACAGTATTCCGACCGATGGGTGCCCCGCCCATAGAGTCGGAGGTGACGAGGGAGACGAACCCATCAAGGGTGAGTTTGCTGCAGGGGGCGATCTGTGCGTCTTCTTCAAGTATTTCCGGCCCCACAAGTGTTTCCCATTAATGACGAACTTCACCTTGCTCTTCCCATTGAGCACCACGTCGATGGTTTGATCCGGCCGAACCACGAGCCTCGCATATAGCGGCTGCTCGCTAGGGCTACTCACTCCCTGCATATAGATGGCCTCGAAGCAGTTCCCCAACTTCCTGTCAGACAAAAATAAACCAGAGAATATTAGACTACAAGAGAATTACAGTCCAATTGTCAAACGTTTAGACACCACTACACGCTTGAATACTAAAAATTTGAAATCGCCGACCTTATGAAGAAATGGCGGACTTGATCCTCTGAAATTGGGTACCCTTTGGAGAAGGTAAGAAATATAGTCCTATCATCCGGCGGGATCACAGCCGGAAGCGGGCCCTCCACTACCTCCCCATCAGGTCCGATTCCGCCATAAATATTGCCGTGGAAGCTGCTGTCGGGGTCAGCCTGGTCGATCAAGGACGGTTTATGATCCTCGGTCTTGAACCGGTGTGAAGGACTTGTGAAGTGAGATGACGAGGCGCCTCCGTTGATGGGGAACTGGTAGCAGAAGTAAGAGAAGGGAGTGGCAAGCGTAGAGGAATGGAAACCCCAGGGTTAGGGTTAGGGTTAGGGTCAGTGGAGTGAATGGTGTTATTGGGACCGGGATAATTTACTGAATGGCCGGCGCTACAGTTGTGTGGATTATTAGAAGCTTGAAGCCGCTCAGCTTCCTGCATTATATCCCCCAGATTCTTGAGGCAGACGTGGTTGAAGATATTCATCACGACTGTGGTAATCGCAGCACGATTCTCGTGGAAAAACCGGAGGGATATGTCCGGATGGCGCATGATGGTTTGGGTTAGAAAAGTCTGCTTCTGCAGGTGGTGGTAATTCTCGTGCTCTAGGTAATGGAGGTACATGGCCGCCTCGTCCCCCAAAACACTGATGATGGGATCGGATAATTCGACAATCAGGCTGATGAGGCTTCCCCTGGGGCTGATCCGACCGAGCCAGACCCACATGGCCATGAGCTGCATGGACCTAGTCGGGTCCCATCGGAGATTCATCACGAGGCGGGTGTAGAGCCGACGGTCCACGCCATAGAAGACATTGATATCCTCTTGTGTAATCGCTGGAGGGACCCAAGAGGAAAAGAAAGATGGAAAGGGAGACAGGATGGGAAAATCCGTGGAGGAGGATGAAGTGGAAGAGACTGTACAGGCGGCGGTTTCGACCATGTCTTCTCCTACCTCTCCTCTGGGATTGGACGATGACTCGGAGAGATGAGTCAGTTGAGTGCTGCTGTGTGTGTTGTTGGAGAAGGTGACTTTTGGAGAGTGTTGTTGGGGGGAGGCCTCTTCATTATGGTGTCCAAACCCAAAATGGGCAAAATCTGCGATTTGCTTTCCTATTAAGTGTTTTTTTTTGGGGGGTTTTCAGATTTCATGTGTATTGTAAAAACACTTGGATTGAGCATTTTTAATCTTTTTTATACTCATTTTTGGGTATAATTCATCAATTAAAATTCCCCATTTTTGTTGTTTTGCTGATCAGTGTCAAACCAACCGTTGCCATAACTATTTTTTTGTTGTTTTGCTAATTCACTTGCCAAAGTATATAACTATTTCCATAAATGTCTCTATCCCTCTCTTTGTTGAGTGGCCCCTAATTTTGAAGTGTCAGATGGGTATGCCTTTATTCTGTCAGGTGGTCGAGAGAGACAGATTTAGACGGGTTTTAGGTTCTTTTTGAGAAATACAATAAAACATATATGGATTTAGATGAAGATTTCTTTAATCCAACAATATATTTCCTACTAGTGTATAAACTATATACATTAAAAAATGATTTTTAAGGAAGAATCCACCTTTGTTGATTTTTGTATATCCGAAACTTATCATATTACTCCAATACTTGAAACAATATGCAATCAAGATTCCATTATTATTCTCTGAATATTATTTCTCAAGAATTTAAACCCTTAACCTAACTAGTAAAATACTTAATCTTGCAACTGTTTTACATTTTGTATGCTCAATGTTCTAAATATGGATTAATGTGCACTAATCATATATAATGCCCTTTGTAAAGTAGGGTGATTGGTTGACCGTCCGTCCAACCCATTCAAATAGGAGAGTCACTCGTGGGCAAGACTGGAGAGATAGGAAAGAAATATGGTGAGGTCTTCTTCTTCTTCCCTTATCCCTTCTAGATAGGATCTCCGAAGTCAACATGGGCCCATCACATAAATCAGATTCCTTTTTATGTTTTATGCGGGGGCGTAAGACCGACTTCTTCTTCTTCTTCTTGGCCTTTTATGTTTGTTGGGGAGGGAGTAAGACGAAAGGTTAAGGGGAGGCAAGTGGGCGAAGAATTCTCAGATGGCTTTCTTCCTTTTCTTTAAATATAGCTGCTGTGCTATGACAATGCATCAAATTTTGAGCGTGTAATTGAGGGTCACCTGTGATCCGTGCCCAGATTCTCTCTCTCTCTCTCTCTCTCTCTCTCTCTCTCTGCATCTTCCTTCTTCACGACAAGAAGGTCCATCGGAAGCAATGGCCAAGACGAGGCTTCCGCCGAAGAGAGGCCATGTCAAAGCCGCCATCTTAAAGCTGCTGTTGCAGAAGCTTGTCACGGTCTGTTCCTCCTCCAAGGCGGCCAGATCCGTCGCTCCGTTCACCGCCAAATGACCAATCGTACCCAGACCGCGTCCACAAACAGTTCCCTTGGGCCTGCACTCAACGCCTTTCATTTCTAACCAGTAGCTTTTGTAATTCTGTCATGTTACAGTCAGAAGAGAGGATTCGTCTGAAGCAAAAGTGTCTTTCTTATAGTCATTGTTAGTCGGCAGAAGGTAGTGTTAAGCACAGAGGAATCCTCATAAGACAGTCTCCACAATAAGCAGATGAAGAGCAAAATCTGAATCGAAATTGCATCTTTATCAGCAGGGCATGTAATGCAGAGAGGAGCAGTTGTCGTCCTTGGAAGGTAAGTTGGTGAATCCTTCCAATCACTTTTGTATTAGTCAATGTCTCATCTTAATTCTTCCAATCACCTCAGGCACAATATATATTTCTCTTAAATAGGAAGAATCGTTATTAATGATAATTGGGTCATCTTTTTAATAATATATAAATATAATATATTTTTATTTTATTCAAATTATTATCTTGATTGTATTGAATGTACCAAGCAAAAAGAAAAATTTCAAAACTCGTGTGAACTTATTATGTAAAATTTTAGAACGGATTGTATCCGATCCGAATATGGGCGAATTCGAGTTTTGGGACTCATTGAATATGGGTTTCAATGAAGGACCTGAGTTTAATCCTAAAGAACAAGTATGGAAGCTTGTCCGGGCCCACTTCTGATTCTGTATTAGAAGCTGATTATGTGGTTTGGACCTAAGGACTACACGGACCATGCTTCTCTTTAATAGTTGAGAAAAGCATATTTTACAAAAAGACCTACAAAAAGACCTGCAGAATGGCAGTGAGTATATTCTATATGGCAAACGTCATCAGCAATCAAGGAGAAATGCCAAGTTAAAAAAGTCCCAACAAGTGGTCATTGTCCACATTTGAACGCACGACATTTTTTTCCTTTTCTGGCCAATTGATAATCCCAACTTGCACCAATTCTTTTCATGCTAGGAAAATCGAAGAGAAAGGCAGTATGATGGGTACCTGATCTGATCGGGTCATAGATCTCCAGCCAACTTCGTATCTGGCATGGTTACATTATTCCATTACAGAGAATTAAGAACCAATCGCCAATGGAAACTTGTAAAATTCCCTGGAACCAAGAGAGTCGTCAAAAAGGTCCCTATAACTCACCACCCAACAAGTCACAGCTCAAGAACCAAAACTCGGTTTGCCATCCACAAACCCTTCTCTCATCAAGCCTAAATATCAAACTCCCGAATTTGAATTGAAGTTCTTGATAGACTGGCTTCAAGCTCGTTTAATTCATCCATGTCCAACTCATCATCATCGTCATCATCATCAGGAATGTTAGGATCACCTGCAGCAGCACCACCCCTCGAAGAGCTTGCTTCACCTTGCCCTGAATCCTCTTTAGCCTGGCATAGATATGACGAGAATAAGGAGTCCTTATTAAGGACTGAGTGGATCAGACCAGTTACCTACCCTAACCGAGGAGTTTTTCATCCTCAGAACTTTTGGGCAACAGACAATCTAAAATGGAAACCCTTTTTAACCAATAGTTAAAGTGGATACCCAGAAGGTGGGGCTTACACTTTTGGGCTCGGACTCAGGTTCTTCCTCCCTTTGGTATTTATCATATGCTTCAGCATCATCAACAAACAAGCTGGCATCTGATAGAAAGAGCTCACGGCCACTGGGAAATAGAACTTTGTCAATATGATATCCTGACGACAAGTCTAATATGATAAACCTCACAAAGTAGAAGCTTTTCTTAGAAGTTCACGTAATAATTTTTTCAGAAAACTACTCATCATGGAACATATTTCAATTTTTTTGCAGATTGATGGTTTTAATTATCATCTCTAATCAATTCAGGAATTATCTCTCAACCATTTACTCTCTAAGTTCTAGATTTTGTGTTCTCCCAGTTACTTGTGTAAACTTTTAAGCCCTCAGGTTATAAAAATTTCCACTCATGGGATTACAGATTACAGGAGAATGTTACCTCATTCGGTCATTCTTTGCTCTTTCCGCTCGCTGAGCAGCTAAACCAGCTTCTCGTTCTTCCATCTTTTTCTTTTTCCATTCCATGAATAGCTCGGGAGTCATTGGAGTTGACTTAGTTAACTTTGTGCGCTGAAACATTAAAAACAAAGTATGCAACAAGATAAAACAGGATGAGGACACCTTTTCCACTCATGTACAAAAAAATGACATATCGTCACCAAGAAAGACATCATAAGGCAAGCTTATTGACATAATATGTACTCATTATAGTGATGACCTGGTTTTCAATCTCATCCTCAATAGGAATCTTATCGGCTTCTTCTTCAATGAGCGCCTTCATCTGAGATTTTAGAATGTATCCTGGTGGTAAAGCATGCCTATAATGACAGTCTTTGCCACCATTAGGGCAGACCCAGAACCAACCATACTGTTTCCTTTCAACAGCATCCAAGAAGTACTTGCAGACCTGGCCATGCAAAACTAGAAGATTATCAGATGAAAGGAATATATTGCAGATAATTGGAAGTTTATGAATTAGGGGAATTAAATATCTTCTTTAAGAATATTTTTCTACTAGCCTTTACACATCAAAACTGAATTATTTTGGACGTCCGAAAATAATATTGTGTCCCCTACTGGACTCATATGTGGAATTGGAAATCCCATCACAGCAATATGAAAGAAAAAAAAAACAGCGCCATCTCAAAACAGAAGAATGAATGATCAGCAAGAAACAAAGGATGTAGCTCTTTAGATTTTCTTTTGGATGCTCTGTCAACTAATCTGGCAATGGACTAGAATTTTGTTCATCCTTATGATAGGATAGGTATATGACTTGAGTAAATAAAACGTGCCAAACCATGACAAAAGGAAAGAGCACATACAATCTCAGTTGGCTTATTCTGATTATACTCTTTATTCTTCGTCTCCACAACCTTTTCAAGAGTTTCTTGATCCCAATCTTCCATTGTTTCTGAAACAAGAACCATCAAATAAAAGAAACAAATATCATAAGTAATTCCTAAAGGCAATAGAATATAATGGCCATGTGAAAGCATATACACTAATACACATCAGATCACCTTGGTCACGCTTGTCACTATAAATGTCAATTTTTTCACCCTTCCTTTGCACATTCAAGTCGTGAGAGAACTTGCATTTGAAACCCTTAGCACATTGCCCCACCTTGAAAAATTCACATAATATAGACTTAGGATCAACACCTATTCAGAAAAGATGAGCACATCAGTCACAAATTGAAAGAGTTGGTTACAATTATTCATAGACTTGATTACAACCTAAAAGGAGTCAAAGTTACAGATCACATACCAACAGGAACCTTAGGCTGGGTGACAGCGATCTTGAAAAGGTCATTTAGCTCCTTCTCCCTAGCCTTCTCTTCCTCTTTCTTTTTCTGTACATCAAATCACCGTGTTATAAAATCACCAAAAAACTGTCATTCTAATGAACTACAGTACAACTATCTAATATCCAAATATTGGCTAGAGCCAGAATTTTGAAATATGGAATGTTAGAGCACTTATACCTTGTACTCCAACAAAATACTATCCATGTAAATCTTATTCTCCATATTTTTTTGTTGATGATCAGAATCCACAGCTCCTAAATTCAATGCCCAAAAATTCTTTTGCTCCCACAGCTATCGTAATATAAAATTATGCTCCCATGTGCTTCACAGTCCAAAATGCAAGAAATATTCTTCACAAAATATATTCAGCATATACTTTAATGCGAAAAAAACACATCTTTATTCCACCACCTTTATTTTTTGAAACATCCACCAGTCACAAGGTGGTAATTTCGATCAGCATAAACAGAAGCTAATGTAGACAGGAAAGATAATGTGGAGATATCGCGGGACAGAACAGCCAGCGAAGGACACACCTTAGCGGCCATTTTAGACGGGTCGAGCTTCGGCTGGACCGCCTGCTGGAGGGACTGAACATATTTCTGAACGTTCTTGCTCTTGTTTTTGTTCTTCAGTCCGAAGGTCTTGTCCTCCACGATCTTCTGCTTCTTCGCCAAATCCGCCTTCGACTGCTGCTTCGGAGGCATCTTTAATTACCGTTTTCAAGCTCGAGGAATGGGAGGCAAGGCAGGATCCGAAGGATTTGATTGAACGATGAAGAAAAGATGATCTCCAATTGCCGCGGATTTGCACCGATTAGGGTTTCCCTGTTCGCCGGCGCTGAGCAGAGAGGAGATTTAGGACAAGGTGGCGAAGGTGAATGGTTGACGTTTTGTTGAAATGCCCAACATGCCCTCTCTCTGATTATTGCCACGCGATCTTCCTTATATCATATCTAGTCCTCTAACTTCTTCCACCTATTCACTCTAGCCCTCCTTATCTTTGATCTGTGCCTTTTCCCTCCGTATTTGTGAAGTTATCATTCAGCTTGAGCAGTTGATCATTACTCAGCATGAACCAACTGGAAAACTAGGTTTGCATCAGCATGTGGATTGCAGAGAAATGAAGGACTACTGACGGGAAATTTGCCCTGTAATTTGAGTCATGCTTTTATGCA
Source organism: Trapa incisa (assembly GCA_030064435.1). Taxonomy (NCBI): domain Eukaryota; kingdom Viridiplantae; phylum Streptophyta; class Magnoliopsida; order Myrtales; family Lythraceae; genus Trapa; species Trapa incisa. The sequence continues at coordinate 1,427,598 of CM057770.1, read as the reverse complement.
GACGAAACCTTCAACAGAGGAGTTTGATCTACCGGGAGGAATCCGAGAGTTTTGGCCTAAAGCTACTCGAGGCTCTGAACATGGAAGATGGTGATGACACGAGGTCAGCAGCAGCCTGATATTGATCTCATGCAGCGTAGCGTGGTATAATATTCGTATATAAAAAGAGAATTTGCAGATGAATCCATTCTTTATGTCCGATATTGTCAACATTTTTTATGCCCATCAGATACTGTCCTCCATTGATGGCTTACTGTCAACATCTTGACTAATTATGGCTAACATGCAGGGTTGCATGGACTAAGCTATTTTGGTCACAAGCATTAGCTGATGGAAGTTCCCAAAAGAGACTCAGCTTGAAAATTGCCATAAATCAGAAATCCCACCTCATGAACAAGCTATAGATTGGTTCTCCAAAGGCTAAAAGCCGCAAAAAACAAACAAGAAGAAGAGGGTAGAAAACAAGCAAAGTTTCCAAGGGACGGATTAGAAAGAAACCTCTTGAGGCTACGTTGAGTTGAAGATGGAGGAGATGCCGGCTCCTTTGATCGAAACTGACGGGTCCCTGGAGGGGCTCCCGATCCTCGAATGAGAGAGGCTCCGGGTTATCCTGTGGGGGTCGAGGAAGAGAACTATCACAGTTATGTCATCGTGAAAGTGTCTCCTGACCCCCCTCTCTATCTTCTTCAGGTCAGAGTATCGCATCTCCCTCTTCTTTGCTGCTTCACAGAGCGCCGCCTTCACGAGCTTCTTAGCAATGCCCTGAAAGAACACGAATGTAAAACGATCAGATCCTGCCATAAGAAACTATCTGGAAAGAAAACTAAAGGGTACAGCAAAATAAAGAACTAGAAATCAAATTTGCCAACCAAGCAATCAATGATAGCTCCATTGATACAACGACCTGATCGGGATTTCAAAAGGTTACCCTTGTACAATAAAAATGGGACTGCATGGTCCACTAATCCATTTAGAGATCACATTCCCGCTGCAGTTTTTGTGTCTTACTAGTTCAATTTGACAAACCACTACATCAAATTGACCATTTTCAATTTATTAGTTAACTTAAAGACCTGGTTAGACCAGTGAAACCATTAATCCATTATTTTCCAAGTTTCTAAGAAGTATTACTCAAAAATATTTTTGGTAAATTCAAAGTATCCAACAAGGAACTGTGATATTTAGTTAATGTGACAAGAATTTTCAAGTCAACTTAATTTATTTTAGGTCTACATTTTTCTACAATCCGGACTGACCAGGGCTCACTTCCCATTAGGACCACGTAACATCCAGAGTTCCATAGGAGAAAAGTGCAGGGGAAAATGTCCTAGACTGGCAGTAATAAGATAAAAAGCATGTTAAATAAAGAGAGACATACATTATGTGGAGAGTTGTTAACAATATCAACGGCCTCTTGATTGGTGAGGTGTTCCCACAACCCGTCCGATGCAAATATAAGAAACTGATCCTCTGGATGAATCCTCTGCACATGTACTGAGGGTTCAGCTTTGAGGATCGGGCTATCAAAGGGCTCTGGCAGCCTAAATTTTGGCAAGAGAGGTTCTTTATTGAACTCTGCCCTCTTCAAGTAGGCATCACCAATGGATCTAGAAATCTGCAAAACAGCAGGAAAGGATAACATCATACAGATAACAGATAAAATCACAAACTCTCGGATTTATTTTAATTTCTTTAGATGGGTCATAAGTAATCGTATCACATGGCTAAGATCCATCCAATAAAAAAGGGAGCTGAAACCAAAAACAAGGTACAAGGTATTTTATTGCACTTCAAAAAGGCATGCTTCCAATGAAAACATACCACTTCCGTGAAGTATTGTAGAGAAAAGAATGGGGTTCATATTTTTTACTTCTAAACAAGGGGAAAAAAGGCAGTTTCAGGACCAAGAAGCTTGTTGGAGTAAATTATAGAGTAGAAACTTCACCTGTATCAAACCCTTCACACGCCAAACCTTGTGCTTCAGCAGCACGATCTGTGGATCATCGGGATGCAACATTCGCAACTCCTCTCTGACAGACTCGATGCTCGCGTTATGCTCTGAAGATAACTGGATCGCCTTTATCCCCCTGGATGTGCACTCAAGCCTACCCAGGACAGCCCGGGAATCTCCTGCATTTGCAATGTATAACTGTCCACTGCATACCACACCTACCAAGCAGCATGAACCTACTGAGGCAATCTGAGGTTTAGTGAGCCATTGAGTCTCCACTAGGGAGAGAAATTCTTCTTCTGTAGCCAAAAAGGCTTTCTTGATTATATCTGCTGACATTCCTTGGTTCTCTGTTGCATATCCTGACAGAGAAAAGAGGCTGGTTTTACCCTTGAATTCCTTGTTAAATAGCCCATGTTTTAAAGTAAATAAATAAAGTTACTTCTGGTAATGGATCAATGTGAAAGCGCCAATGCATATATTCATTGGCAGTGTAGGTGTAATTAGAATTTTTAGTACGAACAATGCTCAGCTCTTCAACAAAATAGCAGTGCCCTTTGATATTTTGTCAAGCAAACTATGCTAGTAGCTCCAGTAGTAAAAACACTTTCCAAGCAAAAAAGTAGGGAAAAGACGTACTCTTTACATTGTCAAACAGCCGTTCATTGACAAATCGTGCAGTTTCGGGGCCTCCATGACCATCATAAACACCAACAAAGGTACCTTGTGGGCCCCAGTCGCTTGAGCTCAATGGCCCCGATTCAAGCTGGCTATGATCTTCTAAGAGATTGTTTGCCTGAATCACTGCCATTGAGAATTCTCCACCGATGTGTGACCCCAAGTCCTTGTACCACAGAAGCCCGTCCTGCCTCCCACACGCATCTCCACCTATTCTCGAGCTATCACCCTCGACCAACGGCTTCCAACAGGGTGACACAATTTTTAACAATGAAGTGGATACCATAACTTCACATGTTCTCACCCAAATAAACCAGCAATCAATGTATTGATATTCCGATAAAAGTCCCGTCCAAGCTTCTGTTCTTTCTCCTCAAGGAAAACTCCACAAGTTCCAGGAATCAAACACACATTTATAAGCAAAGACACCATTAATCTGCAAAAGATGCAAAATTTCATGAACTGAGAACAAACAAAATTACGAAAACAGTCATATAAGTCATGCTTCCATCTTCCAGAAACTTGTAAACCACAGCAGTTCTTTGACTTCCACCTCTATTGAGCCTAATTGATCTAGGATCTGGGAGAATAAATGATGAATGATAAAATTTGTGCCAAGCTTTAATCTATCAGCTGAATCAATGTATATCCAATCTGATGACAGGGTATAGAAATTCTAAAACAGAAGCTGAGATAAAAATCAAATGCCACTTTAATACAACATCACATTTCAAAAAGAAAATGACAATCCACAAAGAAAATGTCGATCTTACATAACGTTCGAAGCAACAAAAACAACTGGGAAACTAGGAGAAGAGAAAGATATTGCGCCCTCGCAAAATGACGACACGATGGGACGAAGGCAGCAGAAGGGAATCAAGAAACATATTATCACGTACTAATTGACCAGAGACGGAATATTTGGAGATTCCCTCGCCACGAACCTCAGATCAATGAATTAAGCAGACACCTTCCCCTCAAGATCGTCAGAGTCAAATCCCAAGATCAGGAGAACCCATCAATTGGTATGGGAGATTAACGAGAGAACACGATCGATGGGAACGAGGACGGAGAATATTCGGACCCTTTTGGTCCCGGCGGAACAGGCAGAGATTACACAACAACAACTATAACAGGGATACAGAAAGAAACGATTTCGAAGTCCATCACAGAGAGGAGAGTTGATTTTCTCTTCTTCTTGGGAAAAAAATATGCCTTTTTCTTCCCTCCCTCCCTCTCTCTCTCTCGCCCGCCGGGCTTGGTGGGGGTTTGAAGACGGGGTTGGGAAGCCCTCTGATTGTCTTTTTCTCCTTTTTTTTTTTCCCTAATTCAATAGGTTTTTTTGGGTTGGGATTTTTTTCTTGACTTTGACATTCAATGAGCAGAGCCACCATTTTAGGCAACTATTGCTCTTCTTCTTTCACATGTCCTTTGTTAGGGCAGTCTACAAAAACCTAAAAGAAGAAGGACAACATAGAAACACAATTGTTTTGAAAGTTATTGCAAAATGGAAAGAGTTGATGGTACAAACTGGGAGCATAATTGTAAAGGAGATCAATTATGAGGACCGATAGTGTAATAAATAGAGCCCGTAGCCCTCAGTTTTGTAGGGTTGCTCTGCTCCGGTCTTTCTGGAGAAGAAAACGATGTCGCTTTGGTTCTGGCAGACTCCGCATAATACACTTCCTGTTGGACCAAAACCAGTGGTAACGCGCCAACACCATCAGCCGTACCGTTCTTTGCGATTGCCAGCCCGCGCCATCGCGTCAGCAGTTGATTCAACCATGGCGGCCGCTAGCTCGGTTCGGGTCGCCGCCGCTCAGATGACCTCTACCAATAACTTGGCCTCCAATTTCGCGATCTGCTCCCGCCTCGTCAAGGTGAGCCGTTATAATTTCTTCTCTCGGTTGAATTCAATTCCTTAATTTTCGTTATGTGTTCCAGCTTCATCAGCTCGAGATTGCTTGTAAATTCCATTTTAGATCGTTTCAGATGATTAGGTGCAAGGTCTTTGCTTCGAATGAAAATGTCATCCCTTCGAATTTCCACCTAATATGACTGACTACTAGTTTCTTTGTTCATTCGAATAAAGATCTGATTGGATTTGATATGGTTTTCCGCGAAATTTATTTCGAAATTTCTTAATCTTATGTTTCGTTCCTCTCGGACGGTATTTATGAATTTTCAATTGTTCTAGACGAGTAGGTGCGTTCGCTCTTAATGTTTTATGGAGGTCCTTGGTGAAATTGCACGGAAAAGCTTATTCCCTATGTCATTTTCAGACAACTTGGGGTTTTAGAAATGTTCAAAAATCTCAATGGCAAAGAACAATGATACTGATTGGGTTCTTATTGTGCAAAAAGGAAGCAGCTTCTGCTGGGGCAAAATTGCTTTGCTTTCCCGAGAGCTTCTCATATATTGGTGTAGAGAATGGGGACAGTCTCAAAATTTCAGAACCCTTGGATGGACCAATCATGCAAGGATATCAATCTTTGGCGAGGTTTAAATGATATTGATATTTTAAATTTTATATTAGTATTTTGGATACACACTCCTGCTTGAATTCGTGTTGTAATAAATTGTGGCATTTTCAATGGCATTACTTGGTGCAGAGAATCCAATATTTGGTTGTCACTTGGAGGCTTCCAAGAGAAAGGGAAAGATGATGAACATCTTTGTAATACACATGTTATAATTGACAATGAGGGAAATATCAGAAGCAGTTATCGGAAGATACACTTGTAAGATCATTACACTGGAACTCAGAATGCCTGCATAATATCTCTGTTGCTGTTATTGAATTTGTAATGTTTATTTCAAAGAAGAGTGTTGTCAACAGATGAATCTACTGTCAATTTGAACTAAAATTCTTTTGCCCTTTTTTCTTTTTGGTATTGCAAGGTTTGATGTTGATGTCCCTGGGGGGATGGTTTACAAGGAAAGCAGCTTCACTGAAGCAGGTACCGAGTCTGTCTAACCATTGAAGACTTCCATCCCACATGAAAATACCAAAGAGGGCATAGGCTGCCTGTGATGATAAATGTTAGATTTAGTAATATAATACCTATTTAGATGGAAACTATTGAAGAGGGCATAGGCTGCCCGTGATGCACTATGTTAGATTTAGTAATATAACACCTACATCTTTTCCTTCCAGGAAAAGATGTAGTAGCAGTTGACAGCCCAGTAGGTCGTCTTGGGTTGTCTGTATGCTATGACCTTAGATTTCCAGAGATTTATCAGCTGCTAAGGTTCCAGCATGAATCTCAGGTATTAAATATAAATGGAATTTGTGAAACCTTATACATGTAATATTTTGTTGCACTTATTCATTGTTGTCTTTCCATTACATTGGCAGGTTCTGCTTGTGCCTTCTGCCTTCACAAAAGTGACTGGCCAAGCTCACTGGGAAACCCTTCTAAGAGCTCGTGCGATTGAAACTCAATGTTATGTATGAATTAATAACTCCACTCTACATCTCAAGGACCCATTCAACCAAGCTTTTTTTTTGTTGAAGTTTTAATTGTTCTTCATAACTGATTTGCTTTCTAACACTCTTTGATCTTTCAACCTGGGAATTACTAGGTCATTGCTGCTGCACAAGCTGGAAAGCATAATGATAAGAGAGAGAGCTATGGTGACACTTTAATCATAGATCCTTGGGGTACTATAGTGGGTAGACTTACAGGTAATGATGCCATAATCTTCTTTTGATGGGTTGTTATTATATTGCCTTTATATCAATGTGTCTTTATCAGTAGCTTCTTTATTTTCTTTTTTTTATGAACTTGCAATTGTTCTTTTTGTTAGTAGAAACATGTTACAATTTGTTTTGAGCTTCATTTGCACACTGTTGCTGCATTCCCCCAGTATCTAATTTGTGGTATTTTTTATTTGCTACTTTCAGATCGCCTCGCAACAGGCATTGCTGTAGCTGATATGGATCTTAACGTTTTGGAGTCAGTGAGGACAAAGATGCCACTTGCCAAGGTAATTGTTCTGTGCCCCATAAACAACCTCAACATCTTTGTCACCATACTTTGAAGGGATTATATTATTACATATTGGGCCAGTAGTTATCACATGAAAATATGATGCCTGCACTCTCTTCCAATCTGGTAGTTGTTTATATTACCTGTCATGGCATTTCTCTCCAAGTGAGAGAAAATGTCACCATATCCTATACTAGCTAATTCAGATAATATAATGTTCCTTTCATATGATGGCTGGTGTTGTAGGAGAGGTCTTCTTTTCTTACTTCCCTAACTCTGTTATTGCATTGAAGTTGTGTATTCTATCCTAGAAGACAGTTCCTTCTCACTTTATCATAATAGCCTAGCGCTCTTTTATGATTTCATTCGCCTGCAAATCAGCTGCTGAAGAATATATGTCTTCATTTGATGAGTCTGCTACCTCTCTTAAGCTGAACTGTTATCTTTCTTCGTTCCAGCAACGGAAACCCCTAAATTTCCAGAGTCCTCCAACTTTATGAGTGAAGAGACGGCTAATAGCCCGCAAATATTGCAATGTATCATGAACAACAATGCATCTTAAGGGGGCTCTGGTTCCTGCTGGATCCTCTCTTCTGCCGTGTGCTTTAGTTGAATTTAGATTTATTTTAGATATTTAAGATTATAAATCATTATTACTATATAAACATTTTGTATTTTTTACTACCACTATTATTATTTTTATATAATATTTTGTTTAACAATGCAGTTAAATTGACTGAACCCGGTCCCAGTTATTGAATCAATGGATTGAGGGGTTCATGTTCTGCTCTGGCTGGCCTGGTTTTAATATCCATGCTCCTATATCAAGTTCCTCGCACTGTCAATGGTGGTTTTTGACCAGTCAATCCATTCACGCATACCGGATGGATGGAGAAGGTATCTCCGGATTTCAATTCCATAAAAATTCAACGATTACACAAAATAAAATCACTTTTTGTGGGGACAAGTTTCACAAATTATTTCTAAATTAGTTTCTTTTTTTTCTTTTATTAGATTTTATTTCAACGTAATTTTAAATGACTTTTTTGCCCTCCGTCCCATACTAAGAGTAGTAGTATGTCTTGGGTAGGTAACGGTAGTTGGTAGAACTAACGGAAAGATCCGCCTCCACGTTTTAGCGACCTCTACCTTCCTAATCAGCTCCCGCCTCCTGGTGCAGTGCACGTGATTCACATTGCATGATGCGTTACCTAATCCACCGTACTGCCCCTTTTCATTTAAATCGTCTGCCAGAATACCTCCAGTGGCCATCGATCACTCCACCGCTGCCTCCAGAACGTCTCATCCTACTAGAAAAGCGCCTGCGAAAATGCCTGCCGCGACGGAGATGCAAGTGGAGTTGTTCACGTTCCCGGCGTCGGTCAAACCCCCTGGCTCCCCCCACACGCTGTTCCTCGGCGGCGCAGGTCTCTCTCTCTCTCTCTGCGACTGAAATAGGACTGATTTGAATTCCTTTGAATGTTACTTGCGGCGGATCTAGGTGTGCGGGGGCTGGAGATTGAGGGGAAGTTCATCAAGTTCACGGCGATCGGCGTCTACCTCGAGGAGGCCGCCCTGCCGTGCCTCGCCGGAAAGTGGAAGGACAAGGCCGCGGAGGAGCTGAAGGATTCCACCGAGTTCTTCAGGGACATCGTCACCGGTATTCGATTAATCATTTATTAATTATAATAATCATAATCAGTCGTCTTCCTCCAGGGGAAAAAGTTTCACGAAAATTGTTGAACTCCCCTTGAACTTTAACTAGTCTTGTGGAGGAACCACTGTATAGGGAACCTAATCATTCTCTGGACTAGTTGAGATGATTGAGTACTCATGATCATTTGCATTGCTTTTTTTTTTAAATTATTTATTTAATCTTGCAGGACCGTACGAGAAATTCACGCAGGTAACTATGATACTCCCACTGACGGGTGCTCAGTACTCTGAGAAGGTGACAGAGAACTGTGTGGCTTTCTGGAAATCAGTGGGCACTTACACTGAAGCCCAAGCCAAGGCTGTCGAGCAGTTCATCCAAGTTTTCAAGGAGGAGACCTTCCCACCCGGTGCCTCGATCCTCTTCACTCATTCACCTGCTGGATCTTTAACGGTATCTGATTACTTTTTGCCTTAGTTTTTTTTACCAAAGAATGACTTTGGTCACGCATAGTAGAGAGGATATATCATGTGCTTGTGTAAATGGTTTTGAATTTGCTGTTAAGTGGAAACTATATCAGCTGGTTTCTACTGCTGTTGCCTGCCTCTCCTCTTCACAGGGATTACCTCCAATATCACTCTTTGGATTTGGACTCCACATCTCTGCAATAATATGCACTCCTCCCTGATTTTCCTGGTTGAATATGTTATCTGAGTCTTTGAGTTGGTCCCCAATATTTTTGCAAAAAGTAACAGTTTGGTATCAAACCATTTAAAAAAGACTCTTGTGGTACTCGTTTAGTGTAGAAAAATCTATCAGATTACACAGTTTGACACATGGATTTTCACTAAATGATCTACTTCTAACACTTAATGTGTCTATTTTATCAAATGATTGACTTCAAAAGAATATTTTATACAAAGTTATTTCTTTTTGCAAATATTTGATATAATTGATCTTCGAGGTAAGAGAGTGTATGGTTTGTGCAAATGGATTTCAGATTGCTTTCTCCAAGGAGGGGATCCCAGAAGATGGGAAGGTGGTGATAGAGAACAAGCAGCTATCGGAGGCAATCCTGGAATCAATCATCGGGAAGCACGGGGTTTCCCCCCATGCCAAGGAAAGCTTGGCCACAAGAATCTCAGAGCTTCTTAAAGGTGACATGGAGAGGAAGGGTGATGCATAATGATGGACATGAAAATCCCAAGCCTCCTTTTGTAGGATGCATAAGGATGTTAGCTAGATGAGAAGGTGACCTGATGCTTGCAGGAGTTGCAGCAATGTCTTGTAATGCTGTTGCTTACTATAACTATTTAGTTAGTTCACAGCCCTAGGATGTCTGCCAAATGTGACTGTCGGAGTGATGTCTAGATGGCATGACAGAGGTCTTTTCTTTCAAGTGACTGTCGGAGTGATAGATCATGCTGGTCATGGAGTAATTTTGGTTTGTGTGTTTTCATAAGAGCTAAAAACTGCTTGAGGTTGATTGCTTCCCATTGAAAGGAAATATTAGGAGTTATCAGATCTGATATGGGAAAAAATGAGTGAGTGTAATAAGTTAAGTACTAAACATGCCACCTTATAAGTCAAAGAAAGAGAAAAGAAAATTGAGCCGTTTTGTTTAGCTATTTTGAAGGTGTGAGAGGTTCCGTAATTATTTATATTTAAAAGTTATATAATTGGTAAGTAATTTAATATTTGTAATTTAAAAGTTATTTAATATCATTCTAACATTTAATAATTATATATAGAACGATAATCTTGATTTAAGTATTTTTTCTCTATAATTAGACATAACACGAGTTAAATTAGGATCGAGCACATATCTACTTAAAATTTATTACTTTTAAGTATTAATATTTATAATTTTATAAATCAACAATAATTCTCTATTTAAAATAATAAATTAGGATTTTTATTATTTGGTACGATAAATCTTATTTTTTTAAAACGTTTAAACTTTAGCAATAAAATATGAGGCTAGAGCTTGTTCAATGAAAAGCTAATTGAAACCTCATTTCAGAATATGTGCTTAGTAAATGCAAGGAAGTGCTTTCTACATTCGAGATCAGAACTAACCCCACCAATCCATGCTCTTATTAACTGAAAAGCTAAACACCATTGTATTCATCTGGTAGAGCTCTATTAGTAGATGGTAGAGCTCTTAATGGGAGCTGTCTATTGATGGTCTGGTGGAAGAGCTGTGCACTGCATGTTTAGCAATTGAATAAAAAAGACTGCTGGCCTGTTGGATCTTCTTCCATTGCTGCACTAGTCAAATGGATAACTTATATCCATTATGTCTGGTAATATGGTAAGTGCCTTCCACCATGGGTTCACTTGGCTTGCTTTGAATGGTGGTTATCCTGTCTTTCTTTCCGAGGGGTAATGCTATTGCAATAGGCAAACCCATTAAAGAGCATGCTCTATAATACATTGACTGGAATTGACTGGAAGTGCATACTGCATCAATCAGTCAAGTTGTGATAAACGTTACAGAAGAGTAGATGAAATGATGTTTCTAAGGTCTGAGGAGGGAGGATGCCATGGGAAGCATAGGATTCTCATTGAAGAACTGACATCACAATTTGGTTTGTGGGGTATCCGTTATTGAATGAGCACTGAAGAGTGACAAGTCACATGGATGGACATTTCACTGTATATCAACTTTATTCAGGCAGCCAGCAGCCACTGGTTGATAGGGGACCTTAATATGCTACCTCTGCTGCTCTCCTTTCATTTCCATAATGTCCGTCGGGTGGTCGGTCCACTTTGTCTCACATGTCGAGTATAATGGGGGAGGAAACGCATCTTGCTGTGGTCACATTGCCATACATGTAATATATAGCTTATATCATTGTGATTTTCTTGCACTATTGGTTTTTGTATATGTATAGGCACCATAAATTATTAGGTATTTAAATTATATTATTTAATGTCGGGTAATAAATTAATTTATTTATTTTCTCCTATTTTATTTACTTTTTCTTTAAGAGCAAATATTTTATATTCTTGTGGATTAAGTATTTATTTTTTTAATAACAAATATTTTATATTATTTATTAGCAAGTATTTTATATTAAGGAGATATTTATATACTTATTTTTGCATGTATTTATTTTTTTTTATAAATAGTTATAATCACTTGAGCTATGTTTAAATTGAGAGATTAGTAGGGGAAGTTAAGTGATTGATTTATAGTTGTTAAATTTTTTTAATAATTAATAGTTTGTATGAAGATAAAGTGATTGTAAGTATTATTAATTAAAAAATTATCAATTTAATTAAATTATATTAAAAATATTTTGTATAATAATTTTTTTAATAATATTTGTATTATATAATTTTATATAAAATATTATTAATATATAAATATTAAATAGTATCCTCCAATACTTAGAGGCCTTTCCCTCTCCTTACTATATACCCTCAAAGAGCTTTCATAAATTTCAATGTGCAACCAATAAATTAGTAGTAGCTGAAGAATTTCCTTTTAGATGACAGCACAACAGAATCATCAAGTTTGACAATTATACCCTGTAATTTTTTTTCCTGTCAAACTATATTACCAGATTGCCTCAGATAAAGCTCTCTATGGAACTTTGCAGCTGATGCAGGAAAGTTGGATATAGCACTTTGATGACTTAATGCACAGCATGCTATATAGATTATAAGTTCCCACACACGAACCCAAAAAAATCCAAAACTCCAACAAGATAATAAAAAAAAACCAGTCACTTTTAGATCTTCAAGAGGCGAGAGAAGGGCACCGCGGCTGGTGGAGGCTCGTCAGGGGTATCACTTTTTCACATCTTACGGTAGGATCAGGTTGGAAAACGACAATAGATAATGCTCCTAGCAACACCACATTCCGACCATCATCAAGGAATAAGTTGGGAATCTAAATGCCGTCTCATTTCACAAATAATGGCAATACAAATTCAAAATCCCAATAAGGTGAAATTCAAAACCAAAAGGAGAGACAAGGCAGTGATCACAGCTAGCAAAGACATAATTTAGATGATTCCAATCTTGTTGGCAACATCCAGGGCATCAAAGTCCGGTGTCAGCCTCACATACGCCTTCTTTGTCCCATCGGGCCTGCGTCATTACACAAAAAAGGACAATATCATGTGTTTGACAAAATAGTAATTCTAGTGAGAGCTAGATTGGCAAGGTCTTCCACTTGCTTTTTACCAGAAGAGTGTGAAGATATAGATATATTGTTTAAAATAATGTATGGTTCAAGAATATCACCTGATCAAAGTGTTGACTTTCTTGGCTTGAATGTCGTACATCTTTTTCACTGCATCCTTGATCTTCTTCTTGTCAGCACGGATGTCAACAATGAAGACAAGGGTGTTGTTGTCCTCGATCTTCTTCATTGCAGACTCGGTGGTAAGTGGGTACTTGAGGATTTGATAGTGGTCCAACTTGTTCCTTGGAGGGGCACTGATGCGTGGGTACTTGGGGTTCCTATCCTTCTTAAGGGTCTTTGGGCGATGAAATGTGACAGATGTCCTGATCTTCTTGGCCTTCTTCTTAAATGCTGTTGCCCCCGACTTGACTGCCTTGGAAGCCTTCAAGGCTTGCGCCTTTGGGTCGGCCTTTTTGGAAGCATCAGCTGTGAATTAAATTAACAAAGACAGGAGAATATCAACAACTTAACTATGAGAGTGACATCAGCAGGGGCACTTATACTGAAAGTATTGAAATTTGGTAAAATCTTACTTATGTTCCTTATAACAAAGAAATCATGCAACAAGTTAATTTCTTTCACCAAAGTATACCAAGACAAACTGATAATATAGGCTACACAATATAAGTTTGCATCAAGGAAATGACAACAGAGCAGATTCCCTATTCATTGTATTGAGTAGTGATGGAACCACGACTATTATGCTATCCTATTAAGATATAAGCGAAGCATCCGACAGTAATATCATGAGAAAACCAATAAAATTTAATAGCCGAGTTAGGAATTAATGAGATTAAATGGAATAAAAAATCTCAAGTTGAGATTCTACATTCATGTAGATATTCTCATGAGCTAGGCATTATCAACTGCGTTCCCCCAGATCTCACGTCCTCGCTCTATATAACACCGAGCAGTGAACAATCAATTTATTATGCTACACGATAGAGTAATTTGTGCTTCCCACAGCATTTCTACGCCGAAATATCTAACAGAAGAAAGTAGAATCATAGAATTTTACAAGAAGATCTACCTTTAGGCGCCATTGGTGAACGAGACGAAACCAACTACAGACAGCCTGCACAAAATCGAGCTCGAAATCAGCACAGAGGTATAACGAAGAGAATACAATCAAATCAATGACGCGTATGGGAACCACGGAACTACTACAGACAAGATAAGTGGTTAGAGAACGGAGAAGAAGCGATATATGAGACGAACCCTGACGACGCCACAGCAGACAGTCTTACAGCGGCCGCGAGCTCTAGGGTTTTAAGTGGAGAACGATGAATACATGGACATTCTGCACTGAGATGAAGTTACAATTTTGCCCTTCTTTGATAATTGGGCTGATGGGCCAAGGAAAACAGGAAGGCCCATCATTATCCACAACATAGGAAATCTCAGCAATTTATGGGTTGAAGGGCCAAGGAAAACAGGAAGGCCCATCATTATCCACATCATGGGAAATCTCAGCAATTTTAACTAGTGAAATGGGTTGAAGGCACAGTACATTCATTATACTGAAGCAGAGTACATTCAAAACCACGGACATGGTCACCAGTAAGCAGAGCTTGTCCATTTGTTCAACATAAGAACCGAAATGCTTAATGCACAATTTGAGATTCTTCCAGTCAGACTGATTTTCATGGAAACCAATACAAGGAGAGTCACTGGTCATAGCAAGAGCCCGGTCCCAACGGCTGAGTACGAGCATAGAAGTTTGTCACTGGTGCAGCCTGAACTCCCCTCCGGTTCAAGAGGCATCGGAAGTACTGCAACCGAGGTAAAGCAGTGGTGTTCAAACTACCAGTAGAGGTGGCATCCTTCCTGCTCCACAGCCGTTCTGCAAGGACATCAGAAAGTGTTCTGTCACAAAATCATTTAGCCATTGCTCAATTTAGGCACAAAGGAACCTTTCATAAAGGCCTCAATTAAAAGACATCCCATTTACAAAAATTGAACTGTGCAAATGTTTGCACTTTATTTGGGATTTTAGCCAACATTTTTTTCCTTCTTAGAATCTCTCTATGTATTAGTCTAGTTTCTCATGAAGTATGTAGTAATGTCATTTACATCCATTTTTCTTTTCCAAAAAAATTAATACTTAAAAGGATAAACTTTCCCAAGTTTCCCAGATGGAGAAAAGGCTGATTAACCAAAATGAAAGGCTTACCCGCAGCTGCAGCAGCTCGAGGCCAAATGGTCTGCTGGACGTTTGATGTGTCAATTGTTTCCCCCCACATGCAAACCTCACCACCAAGCACAAGCTCTTGCTCTGAAGGGTCGCTTATGCCTTCCAAGGGTTCGGCAGTGTAGACTTGATCCCAGGTGACATCTAAATGGTCAAGATACCATACACCTTGATTGCTGAAAATGCATCTGAAACCTCTGGCAACAGCCTTAGGACAAACTCCCGGTCCCAACCTAAGGAATTACCAAAAGATTTAGTTGAGCCTTTTGATCTGGTGTTGCCGTGAAACCAATGAGAAAAAGGTCCTACCAGTTGTGGACAACAGTCCTTCGGTTGAGACTTTCTGGAAATGTATTGAATGTTTCCTCCCTGTAAAAAGCTTACACCGTCATACTGCATTACTTCACATATTGTAAATCAATAATACTGCATTTTATACATCACATATTGTAAATGACAGTAAGCAAATCATCAAAACATTGATGAACACATGTAAATCTCGGCGTATTTCCTGTTCAAAAAAGTCTCATTCCATGAATCTAAGAAAGGGTTCAAGTCAGATATACCAATTAACAGGAGTCCAATCTTTTGAAATGGCAATATTTTGGGCTTTGAGCACAAAATACTTGTATGCCTGCTTAGCTGTCATGTTATGCTGCTGAAGCCTGCATTTCAGATTAATCATCTAAGTTAAAATCAGGTGGGTTTAATGACAAACTCAATTGAGAAAGAGACAATGTTATGCCAGGGAAGTACTAGATAGATGGTAAAGGCATATTGGCATATTGGACTTGACAAGGCCAATTTAAAATTATACAATTTCAGAGGAGTACAAACCCTCGCGCATTGACATTAATAAACAGGAGGAGTAACAATTATTTTTGCTTAAGAAGATTAATGGATAGCACATACCAATGCTTCACGTGTGGTGTAGACGTCCAACAATCTGCCAAAAACCAGTTTTAGTTCTTTGTAATAGTAAACAAGGAAAATATTAATGTGGTAGATAAAGAGAGACATCGAAGAAGGGGTTCATTTTGTTCATTGTGAAAAAGAGGGTCTTTGAACTGTTAACATAAATAAATACCACACCTTTTGAGCAAGATAACTTTCTAGAAAAGGTTATGCCAAAAAAGTCTGGAAATTTCTCTGTCGTGAGTGAAATCTATTTGCTCAGCAGAACTACTTCCATTTGTCATAACCATCAATAATAACTTGGAGCCAATGTAAATGAAATATCCACTCAGGCCAAAAAAAATTCACTGACTTGTATTAACTTCATCACCTCCCAAGTGGAAAAGCTCAAAGGGGAAGATTTTCCTCATATCTGAAACAGAAAATAATTCTGTAAATACTATAAAAAAATGTTGAGACATGGCAGGTGTGTCATTACCATGAGCAAGACATTAGTGCAAAATACTTGATCATCATTCAATATGAGACATGGCAATCATTCAATACGAGACACAGCACTATTTTCTATGCATTTATAACTTTAAGATGCCATAGAATTAGGTTCAAGTTCTCATCAGAAACAATAACCAATCCAACTTTTATATTTATAATTTTTTTAAATGAATTTACATTTATTTTATAAAGTTTGGAAAGAATTATTTTTACACACTCCTGGGTAGGTTGTGGTAGCTGCTCAGTATCAACATCAGTAGAGCATGCAATGAAGAAAATTAACATGAATGAAAATTGAATGTTTCAGGAAAATTGCAAATAAATAAAGCTCACTTTACAGCAGATCTGTGAAACTTAACCTGATAAAATGCCAGAAATTAATTCAAAGGTGAAGTTTTTGGTTATATCGAGCGGCTCTCGACAAGAAGAAGAAGGCCAAAGATCGGGGTACCCTTTTCCCCTGCAAATACAACATCCACGATTTAGAGTATCAATATGCTAAAAGTTAATTCAGTTAAATCTTAATCTAAATAGATATATTGCAATGAATAGAACAATTTATCATCTTACACCTGTGCGCACACAAATGACTTTTAACCAGTACCATATCATGAACAGAACATAATTTACTTTAGAGACATAATTTGGATAAATATTATGCAAGACAAGAAGATAGAATGTAGAGCATCCAATCGGGATACATGAACAATATCAGAGCTCAAAAATGATAATATATTTCAACACATGTCAAAACTAGATTCTAGAGAGGAAAGTCTCATTGACTTTACCACGATTCTGCATGACCAGGTACATCAACTTCTGCCATAACATTGATTCCTGACAGAAATTACACAAGGTAATCAGGATAAGCTAATCACAGAAAAATCATGCAGCAAATGAGTGAATTCTCAAGGAATCTCTTAATTCTAAATTTAATCGGGAAGGTTTAATGGGAGCACCCACCTCTAGATTTGGCAAAGCTTCATTGAGGCACATGAAGGCATGATAAAACAATAATTTTTTGTCAGAATATTACTTCATTAAGGAAAATAAATTCAGGAGAAAAAAAAGTATTTGCATATGCACATAACTTGAGCAAGTGAGGAAAGTCTACTATTTACCATTTGCTTAAATTATAACTAGTTCAATATGTATAGAATTGCATCACTATAAAAGTAACATGTTCAATCCAGTTTTTTTGTTTATAAACAAGTAAGTCAAATTTAAGTTTCATCATGGATAGTAAAGATGGGTGATGCTATCTATATACATTAAGACAATAGACATGACAATCTGAAGAATAAGGATGAACTACTTTTTATGAAGGATCCTTGATAGGGTCACAAGTGATATCAGTGAAAAAATAGCCAATTTGAAACATGAGACCAAAAACAAATGATGTTTGCCCTTTTAATTGTAAGAATTCATTTCTCCCAGGGAATTGTATTCATTTAAAGAATTTCCCCAAAACTAATTGGAACATGGAGGCGATGGGATAAAATGCAAATTAAACAGAAATTTCTATTTTACAAGTTTAAAATGCACAGAAAGCTTGAACAGTATACGTTTTTCATAAGTCAGATAATGTTATGGGCATGTTGCCAGAAGAAGTGTGTATATAGTGGACAACAGAAATCATACTTGACAATTTCATAGGCATCCTCAACTGTATAGCGCTCCCACTTTGAGTATGCACCATGCCATAACTTAGAATATGAAGGCACCTCAAGAGGAAATGCTTGTTCGTCTATGATATGCCAATGGAGTACATTCTACTAGACGCAATTCCCAATATCAAAAGTTCATGCATCATTTAGAAAAGGGAATGAGAGTATAAATCACATGAGTGCTTCTCATATTCAGATAAATACGTGCAAGAAGCAGATGAGGACATAAAAAGAAAGTCTTACAAGTTTAGCAAAGGACATTGACTCCAAGATATGCTTAATAACATCGACAGGAAAATAATGCCTTGATGTATCTGCAAAACAACATCAACAAGACATTAATCACATAATACATCAGGAGAATAGATGAAAGACCACTGAATAACAACACAGAGAACATCTGGATCTATGATGAGAAAATGAATATACCAAGTAGCAGGCCACGGTACTTGAACCTTGGTCGATCATGAATAATCCATGGTGTGTTGTGAATCAGTACAGTTTTTGAGCCATAATCAAAGGTACATAACTGGCTGAATGTCTGGAACATTGCACAAAGAAGACCATTATACTAGATGTGGAACCAACAGTTGAACACTTCCTCTGTATATGATCCTTTCAGTTATGCCATTAAGGATATATACTGATGTTAGAGGAATCCATAAATTATACCACTATGTCGAAGATAATACATCCTGAGCAACCTAAATCTGGCACTCAAGGATAATGATTGCAGGCACGTAAGCAATTCCGATTCCAGCAATCTCCTAAAATGGTAACTTGGTTGCGGATTTATTGAGCTCCCTATCTACCAAAGAATCATAAGCAACATCTAATTCCAAGTACTTCATTTTGTTCAGGAATCTCTTTTAATGTACATGTAAAATTGATACGTACCTCCAAGCCCCGCAATGCACCAAACACAGTAGTTGCCTGAATCAGTAAGCAGACAAAGTTACTAAAAGTAACATAACAGTTATACAACCATTTCCACTTCTTTAAGGTTGGGCGTTAACTGGACATTCCATGAGCATAACCAACCATTCACCAAAAGAAGATAGAAAAATGTAGTCCACTTAAAGGAGAGTCTGGAATTTCCTTTCTGCTAAATATAATTCAAAATTCATGATATGCTCTGAAAGTGAAGATAGAATTGCATAGGGGATGAAAAAGTTAACAATCGTATCAAGAAATGGAGACATTCTTCTGATTTGAAACTGCACATGAATCAGAGTACATGGATCATGAGGACGCCAAATCAAACCCTTAACTATTGCTTCATAGAAGATGGAAACTCCAAATCACCTCAATTGTCGCCTCGCCGATTATGGACTGGTTATGGCTCCTCCCCACCACCAAACTGTAGCTCTCAGCAATGCCCAGTTGAAGCTGCAAATCAGCCAGCACCGAAACTCCTCAGTACAGATCACCAAGCAGAACCCCCGAACCCAAGCACCACACATAGCCACCGCGGCGAATTTCCGATGATTCATTCGTATGGGGACAATGTGGGTTGCTATAAAGGAAGGGGGGGAGAAGGAAAAAAAAACGGAATCGAACTCACATCCTCGCTGGCGGAGTGAACTATGACATTCAGCTTGACGACGTCGTATACAGCCCTCTTCTTCCTGAACGCACTGAAGATGGAGAAGACATCTGAGTTCTTGAA
Source organism: Trapa incisa (assembly GCA_030064435.1). Taxonomy (NCBI): domain Eukaryota; kingdom Viridiplantae; phylum Streptophyta; class Magnoliopsida; order Myrtales; family Lythraceae; genus Trapa; species Trapa incisa. Next base: position 1,408,191 of record CM057770.1, on the reverse strand, counting down.
TATGATAGCCTTGTAGCGATCGAAGCCTTCCTTGACAATCCCGGAGCTCCCACCTTTCCCGGATACGGAGAGGGAGAGGGCGGGGTCGACTGAGAGGGTGCCCTCGCCTGAGGTGAACTCCCAGGGGAGAGGCAACAGGTAGGTGGGGGAATCGGCGGAGACGGGAAAGGGAGAGCGGAAGAGGAAGAGTAGGAGATAGAGGAGCAACAGTGGGACAGGATTCGACGTGTGGGAGAGAAGCGAGGAGCAGTGGTGTACGCTGCGTGTGGCCATTGAAGGAGGACGACGGACCTCTGACCTCTGACCTCGACACGAGACACAACACGATCTTAGTATGTTGTTCGTTAGCCACCGGAAATATCTTATCATGCACTAACAATGTCTTTCTTGCATGTATTTCGGTCGGGGGTCGTATAGTTGGATCTCCTCCACTCCACCCGCCCTTGCGGAGCCTAAGCTGCTACATGGGATGACGAAGCCATTATTATCAAATTCATGGAGGTACTTGGCAAGAACTAATACCCCTCCTCCCTCCTAATGTGAGTCTGGGCATGTTGGCAAGAATGGGATGCCGAAGCCATTATTATCAAATTCATGGAGCTTCAGAGGATATTCTCTTGATTGACGAGAACCAATGGGCAAGCTGCCTAGCATGTCTAGAGATATGTTGGTAGTGATGACCAGGACGCACCCGACATTGTGATGACAGACTGCCACGAGCCCCACAATAGAGACGGGCAGCTCTCATGTGGGGGACTTCTGACCCTCCCAGGATCCCAGCCCTAACAAGTTTGGGTTCATATCGGGTATAAGGGACACTGGTCCAAATTCATTATAAAGATCTTATTGAAAATTGGGTCAGATATGGTAGTTTGAGATTTGACCCAGGTGGGTACGGTGTACCAACATTTGGATAGCACCCGGATGGATTAAGTGTATTTGTACTCGAATTAACGAAATTAGGTAAAATAGGAATGAAATCGGCTCGGTACCCATGAATCGTAATACAAGCGAGATTATTTTTATCAAATTATACTTATAATATCAACGTAACCGAGCGAAAAAATTATAATATCAAATATTCAAACGGGAGTAAAATATTATAATTTCGAATCAAATGTAAATAAATTAATAAAATGTATTATTTGTGTAATGTTAAAATAGTTTAAACTATCTATATTAAAAAATAATAACGGTTTATTAATTTAATATTTTATTTAATATATTATAATATTATCAACAAATGCTCTAAAATATAAATTATATACATTTTATTATTACAATTTTAAATTTACACTCAATAACATAATTATTTTTAAATTATGTTATTTACACTAGCTAAATTTTTAATGTAAATACACTTTCTCTAATATAATTTAAAAATATATTATAAATCGATAATAAATTAAAATATATTTATTTAAAAATTATTACTCATAAATAATATAATATTTATAATTTTATAAAATTAAAATATTTATATATTTTATTAAATATATAATAATATTCACACCACCCATACTAGAATAATTTGATTATAAACTAGTATTATTGTATTAGATATATATAATCTTATATTGAGTTATATTGCAATTAAACTACTACAATTTTTTTAATACCATTTTAAATATTTAATAAAATATTGTACAAATTGTTAGTTAAATTTGAGTTTGAGATATTTATGTATTATATAGATATCTATCATAAGTCTCATTTGGCATATGTTTAATGAACATTTAAGCATGCAGCATAACATAAACGTACAAATTGGACATTCCCTTGTGTTGATTATATTGGAGTCGAGCATCACGCCTATAACAACCAGAAATCATGGCATGTTCATAAGGTTTTCAAACATATTCATTTAAAATATGAGTTATAAATGAATATTTTCAACTCAAATGCTAATTTTTAACACCAAGGTCAATTTAATTTTTAACCGGAGAAAATTAGTAATGGGTTAGGGGAGGTTATTTTTTTAATTAGTAATATGTTAAAATATTTAATAAATGGATATTAGATTTAATTATAAAAAAATAATATCATGTTTGGACACCTAATTGGACATGTTAGCTTTGATAGAGGAGTTAATACCATTGACTTTCCACCAAAAGAAGAAGCTTTTGACTTAAAATGCCATCGACTACTCCCTCCTTCCTTTATCTCCTCTTCCCTAAGCCTGGCTTTTAACCTAACCCCACTAGTTGATCTTGCAGTTGATCTCCTTTCTGCTAGCCATTTGGATTTGAGGCTCTACTTTCATCCATAGCAAGGGAATTTGTCATATGGTATCTTGAAGTTAGCTAGCTAGCCATCTGGGGTTACTTTCAAGAGATCATTTTGATAGGACCCATGAAGAGAAGCTATCGGAGACTCGTCCCACGGCCACGGCCGGGTCTTTGAGTGCAAGACCTGCGGCCGTCGGTTCGGATTGAATCGGTTCGGGTCGGATGCACCTATCCGGTCAAGTGATTGGGATCCGTTTTTAGTTGACGATCAAGTGATTTCTCTTTGGTCAAACTTTGTTTGGGGTTTGTGAAATACACATTATTCAGCAAAAAAAAAAAGAGGGTGTGAAATTCAAAGCATGAAAAGAGAGGGATTAGAAAGCAAAAAAACCGATTACATAGGGCACACATCCCAATCACAAGCAGCCCAAGTGGGTGTGGCACGTGCTTCAATTATTACCATCACGCCTAATTATTAACCTCCAGCGGCGGATGCCAAGGGTATATAAGGAATAGGAAGTTATTGATTCCCTTAATATACCCGGTCTGCTCAAACCGCCTCGTGGCCCGGCTTGGCCTTGCTGGTGACGTCAACCGCCGCGTACGATGCGACCTCTATGCTCCCCGGCATGGACACCGGAATGGCCTGGAGGTCGGCCTCGGCCGACGCAACCTTGTGGCTGCTGCCGCCGCCGTCCGATGGAGATTCAATCTCGTCCTTGCTCTTGCCCCACAGGACCATGTACAGCCCCGACACGATGACCAGAGCGCCGATAATCCTGCCGGAGTAAAAAAAGAAGAAAGCGGTTGATTAAACGATGAGAGCCGGACTTACCCGATCGGAATAAAAAAAGTGGTATGAAATATGAAGTTAGGGATGAACCTTCCGACGGTGAGGATTTCGTGTAAGATGATGGAGCCGAGGATGGCGACGATGACCATGGTGAGAGGGTTGAAGGCGGTGATGAAGACGGGACCTCTCGTCTTCATCACCACTCCTTGGAGGTAGTATTGCACCCCGGAGCATATTATCCCCTGCACCATTGATGCCATGGTCAAGTTCATCGTCATTGTTTAATGGAGGTTTTGACAGGACAATGGATCAGAACCGTTGATGAGAGAGACGTATCCATGCAGAGAGAGAGAGAGAGAGAGAGGAAGCTTACGCTGTAGACAATAGATAGGAGAATGGCGTCGAAGTGAAGTGACCAGGAAGACCTGCGGAACCCTCCTTCGAACGCCACGGCGAAGACGGCGCCTTCTAGGCAGCCCATTAGGCATATGAGCGCTGTCAGTGAGAGCTCCACGGGGTACACTTTCAAGGTCATCGCCTGAGCATCACGACTAATAATTAGTGGATGCACTGAGTTCCGGCCAGAGGAGTCCGGAAGATGGACGGAAAAGCACGGTAAGGTTGGAGTCCAGATGAGTTAATTACTTGGAGGATGACGAAAGAGGCCCAGCAGAAGCAGCCGGACATGATCATGATGGCACCCTTGACGGGGTCCTGCTTAGCCGAAGAAGCGGCGGATGCCGACGATGAAGCGCCGCTTTGGTGGGCCCACGGCAGATTGATAACCGCTCCTTTCACCAGAGTCATCAGCATCGCCCCGCCGACGGTCACGATCGTCCCACCAATCTTGGCCTGGCTGTGGATCTTCCTCACGTTCACCTTCTCAAGCCTACAGTGAAAAAAGTACACAAGTAATTATACGATGAACAGTGAAGCGTCATGCCACAGACGCCCCCGTAGTCGATCGATTACTCACCGGAAAATCCATGCCAGGATGAAGGCGAATGCCGGGAGGACATTGCACATTGCTGAGGTGAAGGTGGCACTAGTGTACTTCATCCCCGTGAAATAAAGGTTCTGGTCGATCACCGGCCTGCAAAAACCAGTCAAACATGATCGATCATCGTCGTAATCCATGAACCAGAGCTTACTATATTATGCACACGTACTCTAGTAATCCCAGTATCACGATCTTGATGAAGATGGAGACGGTCATCTTTGGCCTCCTCTTCCTGCCCACCACACACCATACCAAAACCACATTATTAGCACATAACCACCTCAATGATAGTGAAGACGATCCATGTTAACCAGTCCGGCGGGGTTGGCTAGGCTAGACCCATCAGAGCTTATTACCTCTCGAAAGCTAGGGCAAATGGGGTAATGACAAGGGTGGCGACAAGGTGACGATAGACCACAAAGATATGCTGGTCCATTCCCTTGTCCAGTGCGAACTTGGTGATGACGCTCATTCCTGCGAACCCGAACTGTATGAACACCACCGCGAGAAAGGGTTTTGCCTTCGTTAACCTGTCACCGAGCTTCTTGGTCTCCATGTGTGGATAGACACTGTGAGCTTCTCGTGTCTCTGGCTAGACGAACCAGTGAATGGCTTGAGTGATGTGTGAGATGGACTGAATGTGTAGCGATAAGAACTGCACTCGGGTGTATATATATAGATATAAATAGACACATGCAAAGGTACATATCCACTCGACCATGCTGAGGTTTTTCATGGGACAAAAAGCCCAATCCCGACAAATTTGTTGTTAATTGTTGTAGTCTAGGGGCTCCACGAACAAAACCATTTCTTGTAGGGTGTCCCACTCTCGCTAATTATAATTTTTAAGAGCAAATTCTTTAGTTTATATAATGTAAACTCAATAATCATTATTTATAACTACTTAAAATTTATTAATTTTATTCCGCACTGAATAACACTTAACAATTGAGTATAATTCTTTGGATATTTAGGGGAATAATCATGTCGAATTTAATATTATTTTAAATTACGGTTACTCATTTCAGGTGTACTACATAAATACTCGTTTGCTCTAATATTATTTTAAAAATTAATGTGAATGATAAATGGTTAAATTAATATCTACTTAAAAGTGATTATTTGTAATATATTGAACATTTTCAAGTTTACAAACATTAACACTTGTTTATTTAATTCAATTTAGGATAATTATTAGCACTCTGAGTGTAATGGTATCACTCTCCATCTCTATTTTTCAAATTTTGTTTGAAAATGTGTGGATATGCATTAGAAGTTACCCATTTTTAATAGAGAAAGTACCTTTTTTCATGCAAAAAAAACTTGTTTAGTGAATCCACATTCTAATAGATAATATAAATATTGTTGGATTTCATGGAACATTATAATTAAGAACATTCAACTGAATTTTAAAAACTAGTCAACATAACAAGCATATTGGACTTATACATGACTGGAAGCCTAATATTTATGTCAGTGAGTCTCTACCAATTTATGTATAGTGAGTGGTGGTGATGTTTAAAAGGCAGAAAGAGAATACGAAAAGAAAAGAGGCATTTGGTTGATGTAATCAGTAAAGTAAATCACAATGGAGGCTGTGTTGGTGCCTACTAATTATTATCGTAGTCTAATCAAAAGTAGCGCAGCACCAACTTGCAGAATAGAAACTGTGGGTCAATCCAATCCGTATATGTGGATGTTGGTCAAAGGCTCATCACATTGCTTCATATGTTTGTTGGTACTGATCAAGTAAATCTGAGTGTTAATGAGGTGGAAGCCTTCAATGGCCATAGATTAGATGATATGGGTCCCTCTTCTTGTTTGCTGAGCATTCAGTAGTGCCAATATGGGAATGTTCTACCAGTGTAGATAATATAGGTCGCTAGCTGGAAAGGGTTATGTTACACTAATCAGCCTCTAAATTTGCAGGCCTAGTTGGGGTTTGTCAGCAAGCACCATGGTCAATGCAAAAAGGGGTGTTCAAGGATGGACTCATGGGGACTCTACCAATTGATGATAAACTATTGAGTTGTCTTATAATGATTGAAGACAATGGCCATGAGATGGAAATGCCAAATAGGATCCGTGTGTTTAAATGACCATTGGATTTGTCATCTAATTTCAATTTTCAAATGACCCAGCTATACTCCATTGCTTTTTTTCTTTATACCAAAAGGAAAGTAGACCCAAAGAAAAAGACAGTCCAAAATGAGTGATCGAGTCTTTGCCCAAGAAAAAAAGTGAGTGGACTCTATTGGCCAAAAGAAAGAGCATTAGTAGCAATTAGTAAACATATTGGTGTGTGCGAAAGAGATTAAATGTGAGATCATTGTCTCAAATATAATCATCAACTACGTCCACACAGTTGCAGTATGTGTATAATTGGAGGAAATGCAAAGTCGACATGGTGGGCACTATGCGTATAAATGCAGTATTAATCCAACATGCCTCTATATTAGAATACAGTCCACATCACTCCCCAAAATGGTTTCCTTCTCATACTTCCAGTGTGTGTGTATGTCATCATACATAAGCGTCTCATATTTTATGCTTTCTTAGCCATAATAACTTGTCCAAGATAAAGAAGAAAGGCCAATAAGAGGGTTTCTCTAAGTGGGTACAATTGTGAATCTATTGCCTACATATCAAATAGAAGGTGGATTGAGGGGACACACACGAGCCCACTATTAAAAGCAAGATGGGAAGATGGTGTAAGCATCATCAAAGGTAAAGAGGTGATAGTCCTAATAATCTCTCGTATTTATATAATAAAGAATATAATATAATGAGGCCTTCTAAATTTTGTGGGTTGTGATTGGATTTGTGCAAATGTTGATAGGTTTTGTCTTGTTTGTATTTGATGGAAAGCTAAAAAGGCGAGTTGGGAAAGGCAAAGGACCAAATAGAAATTGATGTTCAAGTTGGCATCATAAATTCATTCATTTGCTTTATTAGAGGACATGTGTCATGTCACACAAATCAACCATTCTAATTGATTTATTTAATTTTATGGTTTAAATTAATAAAAAATATGCATAAATGCAGTTGAGTTGAGACTTGCTTCACCATGGTGGTGTTAAGTGTGATAGGAGCTGTACAACTAAGAATACAATTAGAAATACGGTTGTCAATCTGACCGAACCCGAACTTTGACTAATTTTATTTTATGGAAAATTTTAATTATTTTTTATATAGTTAATCAACTTAAAATCTACCTCATCGATCTAATTGACCAATAACTGAACGGATAGCCCAAAACCCTAACCTATCGACCAAACCGATCTATTTGTCGATATAATTGTCCAATAACCGAGCCGATTGACTCCAACCCTACTTGATACTCCCTTAACAGTTTGGGTCAGATAGAAATTGGAGCATAGATTGAGGGTAGGGAGGAGTGTATGTATTGAATTAAATAAGTAAGCCATATTATATATGGCTTGTGTACTTTCACATTAGCATTGGAAATCAGAAATGAGATGCCATAATTAACACTAAATGAGGTGATGTGATCAACAAAAAATTGGCACATAAAAATAATGACATCAAACTGGTAGTTTCTCAATTGGTTATCACATAATGGCTTTGATGCCCTCAAAGTGTGGATGGAAAGTAGTCTCCAAAAAAAAGCAATTAAAATTGAACCAAAGAGGCTCTACTATAATAAGCCAAAATGAAGAATCTTGCATACATCATAGGCAACTAAATCATCAAAGGTAAAAGACAATGGCAGGCTGTCATCCGAAGACCCAGTGCCTAGTAAAAGAAACCAAGTACCTTCCCACCAACGTTCTTTCTCCGAGCCTCTTCATGGTCCATGATGCCAGCTGAGGTTGTCAGCACAATGTATCCAAACTGCCAATTTACTTCAAGAGATCAGCATGGGTTGATCATTGAAAGAAAAGCAGCCAAAATCAAATCAAACACACGGCCCATGGGTACACAGAAGGTAATATCTTAGTTTTCAAATAGATTCTATGAAATGTACGAGTAGAGGGGAAATCATATTGGAGCTCACCTGTCTTGAAGGAAGCAACCTTGCAGTCCACCCCTCAATCTCCTTAACACCAACATCAAATCGGGGACTGATGACCCCGCACTTGTTCAGCCTACCATTCAGTTCGACAACAATTTTGCCAGCCCTGTGGTCATCTACATACTCAAACTCGCCAATGTAACCTGTCAAACATTTCAGCAGAGAAACAAAGGCAACTCAATGCTGCAACTAGAAATGGGTAAGAAGTAAGATTTCAGGAAATTTTCATCACAGCGTACCATGCTTCTGCATCACCAGAAGAAACTTGATTATCACCTTGGATGAAGGCCTGATCATGACCTGCCGCTTCCCTCTCTTCTCAGCATTGTACATGCTCTTAAGAGCATCATTCAGCACACTAACCCTCACCATGATGTTCAGCTGCGACCTCTAACTGCTGATGACAGCAACAGGAAACGGGAAAACCATATAGAAAAATTAAAACCCGTAACACTGAACAGCTCAGAAGAAATGAGAATATCACCCATTCAAAAGGGGATCCAATTGAAGGCAATTAAATATCCAGTCAGTACTCAATAACATGAAAGTTCTCTGTTTTTTTGTCAAGGATCATATGGTTCTGGAACAAACAAACTTCTTAGAGAGGTTTCTACACTAGTCTTGCACGCCTTTTTCTACTAAAGTCACAGGCCTAATTCCACACTAACTAGCACAAGGGCCACATGCTTAACTGTGAAACGTCAGCTGAATCTCATTCCGATTACACCACCTCACAACATACAATACAAAAATCAATCAATGAATTGCACATGCCTAAACCATAGAAAAGTCATAACCGCGGACAGATCCAAGAACATTCCAGATGTAGAAGATAACAGCAATAAAAAACGATATAGAAGGAACACAGTGATAGAAGACCATCTGTTATGTTGACGGAGATCTGCGGGAACCATTAATATGAAATACTTGAACACGCCAAAATTCATTTTGTCATAGGAGTCAAACAGTGAATTTCAATCCTCCGCCTGTATCAGAACCTCGAAAAATACTGATGATATTGGTGAAACTCAAGATCCGTACCAGAGGATGGCCAGAGGATGGCCAGAGGAGGCGCCGGCGACAGTGCAGAAGAAGCAGCCGTCGAGGTCTAGGGTTTTTGGAGAAGAATAATGGAGTGCGTGCGTATAAATGGTCCAAATCCGAGCAGTGCTGAAATGACAACAAAGCCCTCGACGATGCCTTAGAAGGCTACTCGTGGTCGAGGCCTTAGCGGGGTAACTCATGGGCCAAAAGCCCAATAAGTTTATTATGAGCCCATTTATCGGATGAGGCCCAGATCTCAGGGATACAGAGGATGATGGAATAATCGCAAAAAAGCCATGGACACTTTGGTACAAGATGTTCCCATGGTTTAAGTTGTAGGACACGGGTCGGGCTCAAGATTAAGGTTAGGCAAGAACGAGAGGTGCCGTTCATTTGGTAAAATTCATTGATAAATCTCATTTTTATTCTTATAAAACATAATATTTATATAATTCACTCGATATAAAATCATTAATATAAATTTATGAATAAGTAAAAAAACTTTAAACAAATTACTTATTAGTTGAATATGATTTTTTAGGTGCAAATTGAATAATCAAGGTCGGACAAACATAAGCACACCTGAGAAAAGATTGTTTACATATAAAAAGATAAATTCATATTTACTTAAAAATAAAAATAAGTAAGTGGTTATACCCTTATTTTTATAAAACTAAGCAATAAAAATTATGGAATATCATACTCTCCAAACTTGGTTCTGTCTCACTCAAAGCAGAGAGAGTAACATTAACCAAGTACTCTTAATATATGTGTGTATTGCTTCACTGTGGCTTCCAGAAGCCTCTAGAGCCTGCCCAAACTGTTCAAAGATGAGGACATCGAGAGGTGAAAGCCCTTAAAAAACACTAAGCAACCGAACGTGACTTATCATAAGGTAATATGTAATGTTTCCCCATCTGATCCATAGAAATTTATAGGTGACAGGTAAGAAAAGCCAGAAGATAGGAGACAGTAACAGCATTGCGGCAGTTAGTTTCTTCATGTGGCAAGGTAAAATTACAGGGATATTTACAGGAAATGTTTATTAAATTAAAAGGGCATTCTGTGGAAAAGGATTTATTAGATAACCATACGAATACTTTATTTGAGAATTTTGGTACAATGAATGCAGATTGACACTACATCAGCACTACAAGAGTCTATTTCAGATGCTAAGCAGCTCATACAACAGCAACGGATCATTTCAAGTACAGGTATTTCAGTTTTCAGATGTAAAAATGAAATTGGTTTAATGAAGATCAACCCTGAGTAGCTCTTTCTTTTTCTAATAAATGATAGGAAATTTGAAAGCAAACCGACCTTGGAAGCAGAGGGCTATGCTGGGTTGATGTGTCATACATTGAAGAAGTGAACAAGGAAACCAAAGCTGATGATCACTAGAAAAGTCATGGGAAAGCATAAGAGAAAAGATGTTTCAACACAGTGACATATGGATCAGAAGATATCAAGAGTACAGACATTTTAAGTATATATCTGGTTCGAGATCAACAGGAATGCAAGTACTACTATCTCTCCTTCATCCGAACTTTGGTTTGCTTGTATGGGCTGTCAAGCTCAAAGATGGCCTATCATCATCAATAGATTCAACAGGTAAAGTTAGCACCACAAACAATCATCAAGATACTCTGCCGCATAAAAATGAAAAAATTCTTCCTAGTAATGGAGTGAAAGTCTTTGCAGAAATCATTTAGGAATGGATTTTCAGGCAAGATTCTGGGGAGCTCCAAGCAAGCAATGTCTGAGATTTTCATTCAAATCATATCAGATTCAATCTATCTAAAACACAAGGCCATATATTCGAGATGTCCCAACAGCAGTACAAAGGGACTCAACAGGTAAAATTCGAACCACTTTCAGTCTCAAGGTATAACATTATTCACCAGCAAAAAGTTCCCAAAGAATACCACAAAATAAATCTCTATGTTTGGAAGTCATTTAGAAGGGAGATAATCTTCTCAGGCAGTAAAAGCCTCAGAATCAAGACAAGCTAATATATCTTATAAATGCAGAGCTGGATAGCCCAGAGAGAGTATAGGACCCTGATAGAGAAGGGTAAACTAGTTAGAATAAGTGATAAAGAAATGTACATTTTAATTGGAACGGCTCTTTATCACATCTAGTCCCATCTCGGAAGGATCGGTTGCTTGTAACTCCACCTGAATCCCATCCAACTCCCTCTTGAACCTATCCTTAGAGCTAGCATAGATCATCTTGCTTCTCACCTTTGCGGTGTCAGGAGACCTTTCCACAATAAAAGTAGCTGTAAAACGTAAACTTGAGCATGAAATCTTAAGGCATGTATAGGTAGACACACTAGAGAAGCACAGCTTACCAAGCAATGAAAATAATCCTGCTCTTCTGGCAATTCTCTACTGTCACGAAATCAAAGTCGTACACAGCATATCGGCACTCATCAGTGGGTAGGCTTGCTGAGAACTCCTCATAACTTTCGGCGGGCACCCCGAGCTTCTCAACCACAACCTGCTTCTGCTTCTCCTCTATTTTGTAGATGATGAAGCGGTAAGTCCTTTTTGCCTTTAGCTCCAGGAACTTGAGCTTGCAATCATCATGCACTGCCATTCCTGAAGCTGCATTTGCCTTTACATTTTAAAAGGACTATGAGATAAATATTCTAGCTTAGAATAATGATATGAATAGAAACATCCCCTCACCAGCTGCATCAGCGGTGAAACAATTTGAATGGATTATATTTCTGTTTATTCCAGGTTTTATGTTAGATGAAGCATGACATTCAGTCGTCTTTTCCTCCGAGCACAAGACAATAGCTTAAGAAAAGATTTTTCCATTTTGGAGTGCATTTCTCAATGGTTAGGAACAATGATGAATTTCTTTGTGGCACACAGCATTTAGAAGAGTTTTACCACTGGAGGTTAACTCCAAGCTCTAGCTAAGGCAAGTCCTATATGGAAAGTTCAATTTATGTAATTGCACAGAAACCACAATAACATAACCAGTAAAAAATATCAAGACTGCAATCCAGCTGCTTCATACTTATCATTCTAGCCAGCGTATGAAACTGAAAGCGAGTTCAGCAATGGAAAAGCTTATAAATGTAGCAACACCGTTTCTTTCAGAAGCCACGCACTACATAAAACAACTCTTACATCGCAATTTATCCCAAAAGAACTCTCATTTCACGTGCTTATAATCAACACAGCTCAGTTCAGAATAATTTCAAGACGAACAAATACCTGACGGATTATCAAGTATCGAATCAGAAACCGTATCCACCGTAGATATCACAAGATTCCACCAGAGACGGTCACAGAACATCATTGAGCCGATATAGTCACACGCTACTCAATACAGATAGACAACAAAGCGGCAGAAGCAAAAGAAAAAGAATAAAAAAACGAAACGAGAAGCAGCTGTGGTGGCAAAGGTGACAGACGAAGAACAGTGAGAAAGCCGAGACGACCAGCCAGTGCAGCGCTTACCATTTCTCTCCGAGGAAAATACAAGCAAAAAGGAAGACGATAAAGGCCGAGAGAATCTAGGGCTGCTCCAATGAGTGGAGTCTTCTATAAAGAAGCACCTGATGACTGGACTTTCCACTGTTTCTTATCCTGATGGTTAGTTTTAATTCGCCTACCAGAAAAAAAAACAATTATAAATAATTTTCAATTTTCCGTTAAAAGTAAAAATTTAAATATAAAATAAATATTCATCTTACTGTAAAATTGGAAAAAAAAATAACTGAAGAAATATCAACTGCATGTAACTAACTATGAAACCTTTTTTTTTCTGAAAATAAATAAGTTTGTGGATGCAATAATGAAAGGCTAAAAGAATAAGACTAATTAACAAAAAATACATATATTTTAGTAACTCTAATTTTCAAGCCCAGGATTCGATTATGCTCATCTTTACGGGTTTAAAAAAGGAGATCATACTTTTTCTGTCATATCAATTACATCCTATTATCAAAATTTCTATTATTTCTACAGTTGACAAGGTCAATGCTTGGAAAATTTTGGAACTAATATAGAAATTTTTTCATCTTTTTAAATAAAAATAAATTTAAATAAAACAAAAAAGAACCTATTATTGCACAATTTTCTTTTTTTTTAAAGAAAAGGCAGATTAAAAATAAATTTAAATAAAACAAAAAAGAACCTATCAATTCCTCCACGGTAGTTGGTTCGACGCAAACGACGGAAACGTTAACCAGAAGACTATAGACAAGTACAAGAACACACAAAGGCCATAGCCAGATAAAGTAATCCAAAAAGTACATAATTCACTACTACTAAATAATTTCTACTTCATCGCTGCCATCCTCCTCCGTAAATAAAAGAATCTGTTCAGAAAATCTGTGACAATTGGATTGACTTTCTATCATGTACAGTGCTTGCTACCTGCCTTATTCATCCAAAGCAGTATCGATCTTTGTAAATGGACTTGGTTGAGGTTTTGCTTGACCTCAATGTCCACTTAGTACTACAGAACAGTGTAAAGAGTGAATGCAACCTCAAATTTGAACAAGGTCGATGCCCTTCTCTTTGGCTGCTTCCAAGACGGGCTTTCCAAGTCCTGAAGAATTTGCAGAGTGGTAATATGACTTCCATAGGTTAACGGAGAAAGGATATACTGACAGAGCCTTCTTATGGAACCCCTCTGAGATTGCAGCAAAGCCGGGTATATTTCCCAGAAGACCAGCAGCTTCAACCCAGATGTACTCTGGAGCTACAGGGACCGCATGTGAGAGAGTGCTAACTAATACTGATCCTGCCCAAAAAGAAAAACTAGCAGAAGCAGAATCAGTAGCATCCTGACAGTCACTGTCCTCAATGACCATTCTTTTGCACAGAGAAATGGCCAGCTTATAATTAGACGGAGAAATATCCATGATTGCCTCAACAAGGTCTACTAAATCCTTCACCTTCCAGAACTTCTGAGGAAGAAGGCATGGGCCAAATAATGAATCAAGAACAGAATTCACAAGCAAGGAATTGGTTGAAACGGGGCACAGGAAATTCTTTATCAGTTGCTGCAGTTTAGGCTTGTCAACATCCTCTATGAACTTTCTAGACAATGGTTCAATGACAGGAGAAGCCCTAGAATCATTCAGATAGCCATTTATGAGGTTGACAACCCTACTGACATGAATGGAATCCTTCAAAAGACACTCATCTGTTAGCATAAAAGCAGCATGCTCCCTCACACAGCAGGCATAGTTCTCACGACTTGCACCTTTCAGGGCTTGAGTGATTGCTTTTTGAGCCTCTTCATGCTGCCTCTGCATCAAATTGTACAGAGAAAGGTTCAGAAGCCCGTACACTAAATCCATATTAGATGTAGCAGATGCTGAAAAGCCCAGACTGGATACTGATGTTGGTGCACAGGAGTCATTGCACAAATTAGTCATCTCAGTATGATACACATCAAAATCTGGATACTTGAGCTTCCAAACAGACAAGAACCAGCGCTCCATCAGTTCCTTAGCCAGATCAGTTTTCCCACTGTCAAGAGCATATTCAGCATATCGGTACCATATACACTGTAACCCATCTGCACCATTTGGCCACTTTATAATGGCGTTCTCAAAACCATGAAAACTCAAACCCTCACCATCATAGTTCTCTACACGTGCTGACATAAGAGCAAGATCCAAACAGGTCGGGTACATCCTGGCATATCTATCAAGCAGTTCCCGGTTCCTTGGTAGGCCATCAAGGGCCACTTTGCACCTAATGTGGCTCACAGCAAAATCCTGAGCAAATTTTACATGCTTATTTGGTTCATTCCTAATGCATAACTGGAAATCGTCCACTGCAAACTCCAGTAGCTCTGTCACTTTGCCCCTCTCCACATCGGTTAGAAGAGCAGGAGGCCATTCAATTGCGAGGACATCTTTTTCAGATTCAAACTGATGTACTACAGCATCAGGAAGTTTCCTGTAAATGACTAAGTACACACAACAAATCCAGAAGATACATTTGTCAGATACCATTAAGCATGATGTGAGGATATAACAAAGCAAAGAATTAAACTGCTCATTAGAGTTTCGAGCATGTGGAAGAAGGTTGTAGATCATTTGAGTGGCCTTGTCTGAGTGACCAGACATGCAATAACAGTCGATCATCTGCAAGAATACATCCAAGACCCATGAACTAGAGCAGCCCGTCTCCACAACAGGAACAGAGCAGTGGTTGCAAAGTACTGATAGGGCTTCCTCATATGCAGCAAATCGTTTATTGAGTATAGGTCGACTATTGATGTACATGAGCCAGATTTCATAAGATCCTTGATTGTGTTTCACCTGAAAAAGATAAATGACCAAACTGGATCTATATGGAAGCTTTAATTTTAGCCTTCTAATCAACTATGGGTTGAGAGAGTTGAGGATTATATATGCACACACACACACACACACACATATATGGCAGCTGAAGGACTCTTTCAAATTTAAAAGACTTAGATCAACTGACAAAACAAAACGATGGCAAGACATGCCTTTTTTCCCTTCTGCCTTTGGTTTCAACCTCTTTCTAGATATCTACAAGCACAAACCCATGCATAGTATTTTTAGAACAATCCACAGGAATTCATATTGGCGAAAACACTGTTCACTATGCTAGTTTTTCAAAATGCAACAGCCTAGATGCAACCCTCTCTTTCCACAAAGCAGAAACATAACAATGTATAAAAAAACCACTATCACCAGTGCTACAATCCACCAGAAAATACATCTAGGAAGCCATGGCATGAAGCGCAAATAACATAATAATAATTTCACTCATAAAAGAATGGGGTTCAAAAATATTATGTCATCCTGCAATATGACAATTTTTTATTGATGGAAAAAGACAGAAAAATAATAAAATGCACTAAATAACTTGATGATTTAAAGCTTTACGTACCGCAATAGTATACATGTCATCCTTCCCAACAGGCTTGGTCTTGCTATAGTAAATAACTAGATATGCTATCCAGAGGACTACAGAAGTTGGGGTGGCTTCAAGAGCGCGTGAGAGCACAGAAAGAGCCTGTGAAGTTTAGTTTGCAAAAAGACAGAAAGAAGAATATAAGCTGATATATTGCCTTCATCCCGTGTGAAATTCATGGACTTAAATAATATACTGAGCAGCACAGCTCTACCTTTCTCTTTGCCACAAAATTTTCAGCCTCTTGGTTAAATGTTAGGAGTGCAGATTCCAGAAGTTGATCAGTGCAAATGGAAGTTTGTTTAAGGTCATTCTATGCACATCATACATGAAAGAAGAGGGGAAAAAGAATGAGATGCACACTAAACAAATTAACATTACCACCAGCAATGTGCAATAAAACTGCATAGAGTTTTTAGCATACATGGGGAACTGCTAAGCAAGAAAGAAGTTGTAGCAATCAATGAACAAATTCATCACAGAAAGAGAGGAATTTGTGAAAACATTCTTTTAATTCTAATGTAGAAACTAGCTAAGTATCTAGAGATCACATTGCATAACCAATTGAACCATTCACATAGAATTCTGCATTTTGCAAAATAGAAAACATTCTAACAGAAAATTATTCTTGAATGAGTAAAAAATGGTGAAACGAGAATAACAGGAAATTCTTATAAATCCATCATGGTATGTTATACTAGATTTATGCAAAAAAAAAGTTACACAAGAGATGTGATTTTAAGTACTGCATACTAATCACCAAATAGTTGAGTGGGTGTTCATCATGTAGCACAAGGAATAGGGAGACCTGAATAGCATTTATTGTTAGAAAAAATAACAAGGGGAAGGTGTATTGGACAAACCACTCTGCCACTCCTATTCCGGAAGCATAATCCTCGACTGCCCCGACACCCAAAAACCTCCATGCGGCCATCATTATTTTGTAGGATAGAGTCATCTGCATTGAGTACTTTCTTGAAGGAACCAGATATGGCTAATGAGATAGTAAAACACTTCTGCCATGATTGACCAACTCTCTGTGCAACAACTGAATCGTGTGAGTGTACATCAGCTTTCAGAATATCTAAACCAATGAGATAAATTGGAGCTTGAGACTTAAAATGATCTGCTTTGCCACTATAGATGCGTCTGTTCGATGTTAAAGCTACCTGACAATCTGTCCCCAAAAAAATAGAGGAATTAGAATGAACAAAATAAAAAGGAAACATAAAGAAACATATGCAAAATGCATCATACCAGCCCTGTCAGAATCACCATATACATCCTGAGACATTTTCTCAATACAATGGTCCTTAACATGTTGCCATGGACATTCATCATTGTTGCATTTTCCTCTCAGGTCAAACATGCAAATTGGCCAAAACGGGTCAACAACTACATCACTGGAGTAAGAGCTAGATTCTCTTTTACAGAGATCCAAAGCAATCTTATCTGAAGAACTTGATATCAAAGTCATCAACCCGATACAACCAGAGTCAAAAGAAACAGACAAATTGGTATTTGCATCAGCTTCAACATTTTGGCGTTGAAAGTCAGTTCTTGGGGCAGTCACAATCTTCAAATGATGAAACGCACTCCTCAAACTAAAAGTAGATAGAGATATCACTAAGGTGTCATCTTGACCTTCTTTGAATGTAGATCTTTTCTCTTCAAAATCATGAGAATCACTTTGATCCAGATAATTTTTTTTCACATCCAGGATAGGAGTATCATCCACAACTACCCCCTGCTTATTATTGCCTATATTATAAAATTGTAAGAAATATGATCAGGAAAAAAAAATCAAAGCATAGTACTTCCAACTTTGTTTATTTATTTCCACCTACAAGGTAGAATTTTGTGGAGTAACTGCATATGAAACATGCTATTAGAACTTTATAGTACGATCTCAGAGTTCATTATAAATTTACACAACAAAATATGATTGGGCAAGCATTTGTCTGGTATTTTGTTTGGAGATGAAAAAGTAGAAGTAAAACAAATTTCAGGCAAGAAACTAACCATCAAAATCTGTTTTCTGGATGTTTTCCATTACAGATAATTGCCCACTTCCATTACTCCTATCAGTTTTTCCACTTCCATCGTCTATTTGATATACCTCTTCGACCTTACGACTCGTAATAGAATTAGATCCCTTAGAATTCCGTATTCTCACTCCCAACCTTGCAAATAGTTCAGACCTTAAAGTTGCTTCAAGAAGCATGGCATCATCCGGATTGTCATCAGACATTTTCCTGTCCGGCTCATGGGGAATATTCATGTACCTTTCCACAGATTTACCACTATCTCTGTAAGAACCATGTTTGGGTTGTGCACTGTCTGGCAGGTTATCATCATCCACATCTACTGATGTAGTTTGCTCATTTGAAGAACTTTCTCCAGGAAGTAGTTTATTGTTCCTACGTTGCAACGTCTCCGATATACTACCATCAGGCTCACTGCATTCTTCAGAACCCAAATTTTGTCCTTTGATATGCTGGTAAGGATCCAATTCAGGGGCATTAACACATTGCATGTTTGATGCATAAGCTGGCTGATTGAACTGTTCATCCTCACCCTGCATTTGTTGGCTAGGTGAAGGTATCAAATCCGTGTTTTCAGCTGTGACATTTGAAAGTTTGATCTGATTTCCAAAATAATCATGGCCACTAGAGCAACCAAGCAAACTAGAATCATCCATGATACAAGTCTGTAAATGGGATGAATATAATTCTCTTTGCCGATATAGGATAGCACACCTAGCATTTGCCTTAAGTAATCCTCTTTGAGCTTTGCGATAAGCTTTAAGAGCATTTCTCTCTTCAATTTCACACTTTCTCCTATGCTCTTGAGCATCTTCTAGCTCCTTGTCCAGTGCTTCTTCTATTTCAATCAATTTTTGTATTTCTCTATTACTCTGTCTTGAGGTATTTGCATCAACCAGACTGCTCCAGAGGCTTCCTGTGAGCGGTGCCCCCTACAATGTCATCAGAGAGTAACCAGATTTTACAATGAAAATTCTTCAACAGTTTATGTGACTCCATTGCAAGAATTTAAGAAAGTATAGCCGCTTGTGAAAGTATCATTGTGGAAGTCATAAAACAATCACTATGAACTTACTACATTATTAGTAAAAGCATTAGGAGCCATAACATCTGGCAGAGTATTATGGTTCATAACCAGTGCAGGGTCTGACATCATGCATGCAAGGTCCTGCCCACAATCACCTCCATTCATAGTACCTAATGAAAAAGATAGAGGTTATTAAAACAAAACATGCTGCAAGAATAGATGGTGTATTGTCAAAAGTATTACCACCCTCCTTGTTTCCATGTAAATCTTGTGATGCCATCATCATACCTTCACCATCTTGTTTTTTCCATCTAATACTATTTGATTCTATTACACCGGAAGAAGTTGCTTTCTTAACATTGTCAACCTTGTTCTTCTTGCTGCTCCCCAATGTTAGTAACTTGGGTGGAGACAAAGATCTTGCAACATGTCTCCCTTTTTCTAGATTCTGCCCGGTATAACAGGATAGTGCCAGCTTCAGCCTTTTGCTGGGAGGCTCCCTTGGTCCTAACTGTGCAGCATCAACAATACCTGGAACAAGTCTCTGAATGGAATCTTGGACGGAGTTCAGAGCTTCAGAGTCCGAGGAAGCACCTGCAGCAGAAGGCTTATTCAACTGAGCCGACCTAAGCTTCAGCTCACTTTCCCGAAGAGCAATCTGATGCCGTAAATCCTGAAGTTCAAGTTGTTTTGAGCCAAGATCATATCCAACATCTTGAACTTCGATTCTTTTTTTGTTTATATTATCTCTACTATTGGTTACATGCCCACCTAACAAGACAGCCTCACCTATTTTATTACCCCTACGGTTTTTTATCAATGATGGAACAAACTTATGGATTAAAGATGCTTTTTTAGACATGTTAAGATTTATATTTTTGGGAACCTTGCAACACTTCTTCGGTCCCACTGTTGTCAAAGTAGATGGCTTCCAGTTTCCCTGTTTTATCTCTATTTTGCCTTTGCTTTTTGACTGCTTGTTATCGTCAGAGCCACTGCTACTCTCATCATCTGAAAAGCTTATAACAAGGTTTCTATTATCCTGTTGGCTAGTGATTCTAGATCTGACATTCTTAGGTGGAAGTTGATTTATTAGATCACTTTTTCCATGCTGCATAGGTGCTCGAATGTGCTTGCTGACCGAGTTCACTTGATGATTTCCCTTAATAGTTGTTACTGTGGCAAGCAAAATTCGTGATTAGGAGGATAATATATATAAGAAATGAAAACATAAAAAACATGGAAAACAGCAGCAGAAAGAACAACATTTTTGAGAAATATGCACATGTATAAAGTGAAAGAATTTGCCAAGAAGCAAAAATTCATTTTACCCATAAACCAATCACATTTCCTTTTTACTATGTTACATAGATGATGATTCAAGCCCACAAATCCTCCACATAGATTTTATTTCAAAACACCTAATGCTATGAAATGCATTCACACAAATGATAAAGAACCCCTACTATGCTGATAACAATGTTTTACCATTATGATGGGCTTCTCCAAGACACGAAGGAGCAAGGTCACTTGTTGCAGAAGAGGAAGGCACAGCTGTAGTAGTTGATGGCAAGGCAGAGTGGTTACAAGATTCCTGACAAGTAAGAACTTGACTGTGAGTAAATAGCCATAAAAAGGGCAAGTTACTCTGGGGATTCCTAGAAGGTAATAACATTTTGGTTGTCATTCAGAATTTAATGAATTAGAACATGACATAGTGATAATGTATGTTGCTTAAATGTTAGTAAACAACTTGAGAAACTATGCTAGAGCATAGCATTATCTAAAATATCAGATAAGGTTAGAAATAAATCAATGCATTTGGGATTCATCCAACAGAATAACATCCAATGATCAGGTTATACAATCAAAATGCCAGTTTTTTGGGATGCACCGAGTAGCTAGGCAATTCATTTGCAGCTTTCCGTGTCAATGCATTTCCCCTCATCATACATCAGATGATATGCATGTACAGGCATAGACTGAGAAAGGAACATCAATGAGCGCCACAAGCAACCAATCTATGCAACAGCGACAAACAAGTATAAAGAACATAAATTCCATCAATACACCATTGCAACATGGACATAAAAGAACCCGTCAGAAAGAGAAACTCAATGTACGACTCCCAGATGAACTAGAACAGTGGCCCATTTGACAAAGAGTGTGGAATTCCTAATTTTCAAAACAAGCCAGTAGGCGCATTTAGCACCATTTACCGATAGAGAAAGCTATCTGATTTTACTAGAGATGATTCGAATTAAAAATTTTCCAAAAAAATGCATAGACAGTCGCTCAGGTGACATCACAACCCACAGCCAAGCTCCCTCACCAGGCATGGTATCGAGAGATTCTATCCTACATATAAAACTGATAAAACCATCAGAAATAGCAACGATTCGAAGCGAAACGAATGAACGATGATAAATTAAACCCGGAAGTGGATGATGAAGTAGGGGGAGGTGCGGGGCGTTTGAATGAAAAAGGATGAGTGCAAAATACCGGGGCTCCGTCCGATGAGGATAGCTCGCCTTCTTCTCTCGCTACGGGTGGTCGAGAGGCGGGCTCCGTCCTAGGGTTTCGAGGCGGATTCGAATTGTGAAGATGTGAGACCAACTCTGGTGTGGAGCTGAGCTCATGAGTCCGCTCCATTTCCTTCCACTTAGTTTCCGCTTAGGCGGGCGGCGGTAAATGATGGCACCTTTTAAGAGACGCCGGCGAGGCCAAG
Organism: Trapa incisa; assembly: GCA_030064435.1. Lineage (NCBI taxonomy): Eukaryota > Viridiplantae > Streptophyta > Magnoliopsida > Myrtales > Lythraceae > Trapa > Trapa incisa. The sequence continues at coordinate 1,386,361 of CM057770.1, read as the reverse complement.
GCCTCCTCTGATCCTAATTACATAATTGCCCTTTGAGGTTGACTGAGGTGGTTGGCTGAGAAGAAGCATTGGAGGAATTTGGATATAAAAAAAATTACCACAAAGTGATTAAAAAACATCAACGTTTACGAGCCCAATGTCCTTTATGGGTCCATAGTGTATGGGTCTTATACTTAAGGCCCAATATTCTTACAAGCCGATAATCTCAAATCCAAATAAAGCCGAAAATCGTGTCTCATTTTCTTTCGTTTTCAGACTAGAGATTCTACTGCCCCGTCTTCCCCCCACAACTGGCGGCGAAGTCCGATACCGTCCGATTAAAAGGATCAGCCGTCCGATCACGGGACCTCACCTCAAGCCAGAAAGCGACGCCTCTCGGTGACCGTGAGATCTGGTTCCCGTCCCTCCTCGGTCCCATCCCTGCTCTCCATTCCGGCAACTCTAAAAGGTGTTCCCTCTCTCTTCATATCTAAAATCGGCGGTTTTGTCTTAGGATCTTGTCAATTTTCTTTGTCCTTTCAACGTTTGGGGCGGGAGTTGTGTTGGTAATCTGCACTTTCTGTCTTATGATGGTGTTGATCTTAGATTAGGGCACCGGTGATTTTTGTCCTGTCTCGGTCAGTTTAGTTAGCCGTTACTTAATACGCGCATAGACGATCGCATAGCGGAGTGGATATCGCGTTAGACTCCGGATCTAAAGGTCGTGGGTTCGAATCCCACTGCGATCGTGCCGTTATTTTCTTTTTGCTGTCTGCCATTTCTCTTCATCGGCTTTAGTTTTTGGTTTCTTTTGGGAGCATTTGTTGGGTAGGTGGTGTAATGCTTGGAAGTTGAACATTTTCTCGTGGAGAGCAAATGGAAGATGTCATTTTGTTTGCCAAAAATATGGATCTTCTTTGATGATACAGTTCGTACCTGGGAGATTATGTTGTGCAAAATGTATCTCCATTTACAGGCTTTTTCCTTTGCCTGCTAACCAAATTGTTTGGGCTGCCATTTTCAGTGGGTTGCAAAATAAACTTTGAGCTTGCATTTGGGATACTTCCATGCTTGAATTTGTCTCAAAATTAACCTCCCCGATGGAGATTCTGCTAAGAGATCTTAGTAGTTAGATTCAACAGAAGTTAATTTCTCCTTGACCTTTGTCTTTAACTACTGAAATTTCTGTATTGTTTAAGGTTGGTGATGATAACACATCACCTACCGGGCAAAAGAGAAAATAACGTAGATTAGACTCTTGACAGTGACTTCTGTTATCATTTATTTTCTTCAATGGCACTCCCTTAGACTGGAGTGCCAATTTTAATATCAACTTAGAACCCTTAAGAGTTAATTCCAGTTTGGTTCCAGAGCTGTGAATGAATTTGTGACCTGTATTCTCTCAGTGAAATCAATGAATTTGTGACCTGTATTCTCTCAGTGAAATCAAGCTTCATGATTTTTATGGAAGGTGCATTGTGCGAGGATAATGAGGCAGCTTACTCAAACTCTACCAATCTTAATCCTTGTAAATTAGATCTTCATAATACTAATGCCTAGATGATGAGATAGTGGCTTAGTTTCATATTTTCCCACTGCATTTTTTCATATTTATGTGAAAACAAGGCTGCATTAGTTTAGTTGCTCTTATGTCCTTGGATGTGTTAAAATAAGCCAGTTTAGATCGAAATGCTGGCTTTTCCAACTCTTGTGAAATAGATTGACTTCATTGTTGCTTCTAAATCACCTTCAAATGCACCATGAATTTATATCTTGGGGTTTCATGTCTAACTTGTCAATGGTTAACATGTTTCTGCAGATGATCAATGATGAACAGCTCGGTCTTATTTCCAATTTTCTTGGCATGTTCATATTCGTGCTTGTGATTGCTTACCACTATGTGACCGCCGAACCCAAGTACGAAGGAAACTGAAACATGAGGTGGTGATTCTGTTTCTTCAGTTATGTGACATGCTATCCCTTAGGATGAGTTAAGCTAATCTTGTTAGGAAAGTTATCTGAACTTATGCTGGTAACTCTATCTTCATCAAAGGAGAAATTTTAGGCTCCCTTGAAGCATTGGTTTTGTAGAAGAAAGTTGAGAATGATTTACTACATTATGCTATGAAAATTCTGTCTGATAATTGATCTCACTTTTTTGCTCAAGATCTGCACATTGAGTGTATAGTTTGTGTTGGATAAGATATGCACATGGTGCAATTCCAGCACTTCCCTGCATATTTCTATCCAACACAACCTACACTCAATATCCCAAACGTTTTCATGACCAAATAATCTTATCAAGAATCATTTAATGAAAGGAGAGTGTTAGAGATGATACTGACTACCTCCCTCTTAGTTAATCTATGTTGGACATGCTCTAGTTCCCATACTCCTGATTCCCCATTTTTTTAGTTCTTCCCATGGTCAAATGGGCCCGCATTTTACTTGTTACTGTTCTTATTTGTTCTACTCCTCCCCAAACAAAATTATCAACCAAAGTTCAAATGCCTCCATTACCCATCTAGCAAACTAAAGCCCTCTCCTTCTTATCCTCTCCTATGTGCCCTTAATCATCTTCATCCTCTCTTTGGGTTGAAGCAAGGTCCAATGGTCATAGACATTAAAGATCAGAATAGAGTGAGATCTACTCCATGACATTTACCTGTGCGTCTTTGTCTCTATGTGCAATTAATTCTTTTATAAAAAAAAGGAAAATTGGAACATTAATTAAAGTTTGAAGAACTGATTCCCATTACTGATATTAAAAAAATGATGACTACCAAGAGAAAGGGAGTAAATGCTTCCTATGTTTAACACTAAAGCACTCTTTGGGTTCTTTCTGTCAGCTCCCTCCCATGTAAAGATTACGCAACCCTATGGCAAGCAATGGCAGAGATCCTTCAACCTCACATTCCCATATTACCCTCTCATATGGCACACTCCAACCTTGGGCTCCAACGACAACAGTGATACGAAGGTTTTGGAGGTGTCTCTCTGGAACTGGAAAGGGTATTTTGGGGCGTGGAGAAAAATATAATTGGATGCATGGATGGGATACCTCCCTTTCTGTCTCGTCTCTCGTCTTCCATTTGAGATCCCATGTGAGGCTGAGCAGGCCTCGGAGACCGAGAATCTCCAACTGTAATAAACAATCCATGAGTGGGAGGTGCAAAGAGAAGGATTGAAGATACTGCATCGACTCTTCTGTGCCTAGTTTTCTTCTGCTCTCTAGCAGTCGCGGCCGTTGAGCTCAGCTCATCTGATGAACTAGAGCAAGCAGCAATCACTCAGTCAGTAAGTTCTATGTTGTTTGTGAATTTGCCGGAGAGAGTGCTTGCTTTAGTGCGTGTCCTTTAATGGGTCTGACGGGAAAGTGGGAAAGAAGGGCCATGGCAATCATTTCTCATGATCGGAGCGCATTTGGATTGTTTCAGTAAGTGGGTTCTTGAGCTTTTCTCTGTTCAGCACATAAAGTTGGCATCTTTGCACCTTCTGCTAACATTTTCTCCTGAGTTCCAGTCCCAAGTAAGCATTTTCAATAATCGCTGACTATGATGTGATTTTCTGGGCAAGAGAGGATGAAATATTTGAGCAGCGTGGGGTTGGGTCTGAGTGTAGTATTCGGTTGTCTTCTGGTAGCATTAGTCGGAGAGCTTTACTACCTGCTATGGTGGAAGAAGAGGTTCGCAAATGGATCAGTTGAGGATGGGTATTGTACAGCTGGCAATGGCCCTACTACGGAGCTATTGCACATCTTCTGCTTGAAGAAGCAATCCCCTACAGTCTCCCAGGCCGCCCTTATCCCACGAGAAGCTTACCCTCCACTATCGTCCTCTGCTATGCACGATTCGGAAAATCAGCAACAGATTGAGTCTAGTGGCAGCGGCGATTTCTTGGTCAAACCACTCGAGCAAGACAGCATGGAGTCTGAGCTCATGAGGCTGCACAAGCTTGCAGGACCTCCCAGGTTCCTCTTCACAATCGTGGAGGAAACCTGGGAGGATCTGCTGGATTCGGAGGATGGGAAATCGAAGAATAACTCGCGGGGGAGGAGCCTGAGCGATCTACTTGCAGCAATCGAGACTCCTTATCTCACCCCGATCGCCTCTCCATCTCTGTTCACGCCTCCGCCGACTATGATGGAGACGAAATTCAATCCGCATGGGTTCAACCCCTTGTTCGAGCTGTCGAGCGATGCGGAGTTCAACCGGATCAGGGCTTCACCTCCCCCAAAGTTCAAGTTCTTGCAGGATGCAGAGGAGAAGCTGAAGAGGAAGACGGTGGTGATGGGAGAGGCTCAGAGAAGTGGCAGTTCTTGTGGTCAAGAACATGTAGTTAGAGTTCACTGCTCCGATCCTGTAAAGGATGTGGAAAATGGATCGTTCATCTCCATTGTCGTGGATAATCACAGATGAGGAAGAGAACATGATCAGAAGCAGATCCACAACCCCCATTTGGTAGCCTCTTTAGGTACTTCCTATCCCTCAGCATCCACCATATTCTGTGGGTTTTGCCTGCATTTCATCTGCTTCTACATTTTGTGGGAAGGGAGGGTCATGAAAGGAATCTTAGTTCTTGATACCAGAAAGCAGAAGTACAGCCATTTGGGTGCTTTGAGTTCTTTACACACTCTGCAGAAACCACTCCTAACTGATCCCCTTCTCTGTTACCCGTCTTTCTTTGTATTAATTTCAATGATTGACCCCTATATTTCCTGTTGTTTTCCTAAACCTTTCAACGTCATCTTGATCACAGCTACCTAGCTGTCAAGATTGAATTCCAACAGTGTGTGCTTATTTTTGTACAGAACATTCAAGGAGGAGGAGGGTAAACCGATAGTGGGGAGTGACAGGAATCTGGCCAAAGATGGTGGAAAGTGGGCTGTTATGGATGGATGTGACCTGTGATTGTGGGACTTGACTATATTGTTTTATTTAAACCCACATATCATCCCTATGTGATCTGATCTGTCTCTGTTTTCTTAATAATTTATTCTCTTGTTCCTTCTTCCTTTTACCTTGTAATAATCAATCATTCCTGAGATTCGAGCCTGTGATTTTTCCCATTTGATATCATAGTCAAAAGGGAGCTAGCTAGCTGCATGTGATTCCCTGTCAGTAAATTGATGCTGGAAGAAATTGTTCCCAACCCATCTTCCCTGCAACAAGCCTTCTTCTCCTTCCTCATGAGGGTGAACTGTGATTGTGATGCCCTTCCATTGGCTTCTTCCACAGACAACAAAATGATTCACCTGCAAGTTGGAAGTTGGGCAGCCCCTAATCTGCCCGTGACCTGACCATGTGTGTCCATATTATCTTCACTATTTTTGTTGCCTACTTTGAATTTATAAAATCAAAATCCTCTACCCCAATAATTTTTAGCTCCTTTTGGAATGATTGTTTAAAGGCCTTTTTGGGATAATAGTTTAGGCCTACTCAGGCCCATTGGGTCAATATATATACTAATCACACTATTTAGGCCCATTGGGCCATTTTGGAATAATTGTCGGGTACGGGTACTATCGGTCAATTTTTTTTCGTGAAAATAGGGGTGAGAATCAAAGGTAGGTTGGATCTTGACACTTTCATCCCTCCCACTTAGGACCGTTTCAGCAATTGGGTTGCTTCACAATGATATGATCGCCGAGCCAGATGGGCAATGGTCCTTCTTCTTCCTGCCTGGCCTGCCAGACCCCCACAAAACACCGAAGCAATGTCGATCTGCATGTCAGGAGAGAAAAAGCTTCCATCTCCATGCCGAGGAGATAAAGTAATTGTCCATTTGGAAAACCCTAGACAGAAGGCTTAACTTTTATTAGTACTTTATTTTTTCTCACACGAGCCTGTGAATCTACTCCCTTCTTCTCCTTCATCTTTTCCATCTCCATCCCTCTCTCTCTTTATAGCTTTCCCCTCTCTGCAACTCTCTCACTTTCACCTCTCCGGGTGTCATTCTCCAACCAAAAGAAGCTCCATTAATTCACACTTTTGCTAAAGAGGAAAAAAGAGGGAGAGAAGGGGATATCGTGCTGAAGGGTCAGCTCTAGGAAATTTAAATCCAGATGGTTTCTTCATCCATCGTCCCGGGGTACCTGGATCCGCCCATCATTTGGCAGCAAGAGGTAATCTTCACAGCCTCTCAATCCATTTCCTGCGATTATCTTATTCCTGGTTTGATTTCATTTGGGTTCCTGTATTTGTGCTGATCACATTGTTTTTAGTAGCATATTCAGCATCATCTAGGAGATGGAAATGGGCGGGGGGGAATCAGCCTCCTGCAGCTACCACCGCAGCAGTCCTCGCCGCCGGTTCCAACGCCAGCCAGCGGACAGTCTCCGCCTTGCATGGCCGAGAAGGGAGGGACGATCGATGCTCCACATCCAGAAACGGCCCTCAAGTGCCCTCGCTGCGAGTCTATCAACACCAAGTTCTGCTACTATAATAACTACAGCCTCTTGCAGCCCCGCTACTTCTGCAAGACGTGCCGCCGGTACTGGACCAGGGGCGGCTCCCTGAGGAACGTGCCGGTCGGTGGAGGATACAGGAAGAGTCGGAGAAGCAAGGCCCGTGCAGGAGGAGGCTCCAAGGCCCGTGCCAATGCTTCCGGCGTTTCCACTGCTGCATCAGAAGGAACCCTACAACTGCCATCACCGGCTCAGTTACCTAATTTCTTGCAACCATTCCAGTTGCAGAGCTTGAGCAATTACGCCTGCATCTCGGAGTTTCAAGTAGGGACGCCCAACGGCGGTGGGATGCCATTTGATGACCAATGGGGAGTGCAGCAATTCCCCTTCTGGGATAACCTGGGGATGACACAAGTAGGAGCCAGTGGACTATTGCAGCAGTTTTCACAAAACGACCAGGAAGCCATGAGCAGCTATCAAGGGCTGAATCTCGCGTCAAGAAACTACCTAGGGTTTTCGGAGGCTGACAGCCATCAACTACCATTGAACGGAAACAATGGCAATGCAAGTACAGATTGAGGTCGACGCTTTAGGGTTTCTGATCAGTGCTTATCTACTTGGAGTTTGTATGTGTCCTGTTCATGTGTGGTTTTCTGATGGATTAACGGCAGCAACAAGATCCATATTATTCGTTATGAAGATCTATATATAGCTCATTCAAATGTCAGTGTCAACGGCAGTTTCTTGCTGCAAGTATGCATTGATCATGGTGAGAGACTTTGACAAATGCTTCACCGGGCGATAAGCTCAAAATAAACGAACGTGAGGAAAATAAAATGGCTGTGGGCGCAAGGCTCTTAACCTTGTGGTCGTGGGTTCGAACCCCACGGTGGGAGAAATTTTTTTTTTTTTAAGACTATTTGGATTGGGCGTATGTATATCCCCTGCAACGAGCCAATGACAATGAATCGGATATTTCCCTAGAAAGTTCCTCAGGAGTGTCACTTCACTTTGCTACCATTTTTTGCTCAAACCACATCCTCCATTGAAGCAAGCGGCCATCTCCACCAATTTCGACCGGCGGCTTCCTCCTCTGTAAGGAGATCAAAGTTTACAGTACGGCTCTATAACCATCATCACCCCCTGAAGTTTCTTCAGCTGGCCTTGGCAAGATCTACCAGGAAGCGGTCTGAGCCAATTCGGGCGAAAATTTTGTAGAAAAGGTGCAATCGTGGTTGTATCCGCATGTTTTTGGCCTCTTCTGAGTTTTGTGCTTATTTGGCGAGCCAAGTTGCAATAGGAGGATATTAACGAAAAAAATGGTTGAAGAACTAGAAATGTAGGAAGAGTGTAATTTGTGGCTGCAAATTTTCTCTTGATTACCGATTATTCATTAACCTTCAGGTTGGATTCCACCTTCGTAAATGCGGTGTTTGACGCCATCACATGGACTTGCCAGAACCGATTTTGGAAAGGTTTGCTCCATTATAAAGTATAAATTGTTTGTTTGTTCAGTCAAATAATTTGATTTTGGACCACTTGCCGTCTAAATGGAACAGCCATCTCCCCCTCCACTAATAAAAAAGAGGGAAGATGAGAATTTTCAACTGAGAAATCGGAGCTTTCACACCTCGACACGGTCTTTCCCCCGCTAATCAGTTTACATAACTCGGTGGGTCTTCTTTGAATGCTACAACTTTTAGACCTTTCGCCTCTTCCCTTCCAACTTGAGCTTCTGGTTCAGTGTTCTTGTAGAAGCCGCTCTGGACCTATTTGGGTTCTGTCGGTATCGGGTGAAGGGGATTCATTTGGAGAGTCCTGTTTTATGGGTTCTTGCTTCAGCTCAAGGGTCAAGGATGAGATAGGTTTGTTCAGTTTCTTGCTGATCCAGCGCAAGCTTTAGCCTGTGCATTAGATTCTGAAGCTTTTGAATCCATTTAGCCCTGCAAAGTTTTGCTTAATGGAGATCCTGAATTCATTTAATCTTTGTCTGTCTTGTTGTTGCTCTTCATCTGTCAACTTGCCCAAAAGCAATGATTTATAGTGATTCTTTCCTTCCTGGGACTCCATTCCTTTCTGAGTGTGCCTGTTCTGAATTTTCTGGTCGGTCATAAATCCTATGTCAATTTAATGAAACCACAACGAAGTAGATAAACTCTGATCTTCATTTTGTTATAGACAATAATAGGCTTTGCATGCCAAAGTTTGCATCATTCTGTGATCTTGTAATTGTAGATGGTTCTATATGATAAATGGATCCTCAAGTAGTGTTTTCTTTCTTGCTATACCCTTCAATTGTTCCTTATTCAATCAGTTTTGCCTAAATTTCTTCAGGAAACCATTTAATTTCTTATGCAAAATGGTATTTGTTCAGCAAGTATGTAAAAATTGCTGTAGAAGAATTGAGGATCTTCAACATTAACGAGTTTCATGGCTTTGGCATATATTAGGGTCAAAAGGGAAATTTTCTGGGAGAGAGGGGAATGGCTTCAGTGGTGGGAGCAACAAGGTCTCATCTGTATCAGCACCTCAAACTCCAAGATCTGAGGGAGACATATTGCAGTCATCAAATCTGAAAAGCTTCACTTTCAGTGATCTAAGAACTGCAACCCGGAACTTTAGGCCTGACAGTGTTATAGGTGAAGGGGGTTTTGGTTCGGTCTTCAAAGGATGGGTAGATGAGGAAACTCTAGCTCCAGCTCGGTCAGGGACTGGTATGCTCATTGCTGTCAAACGACTGAACCAAGAAGGATCTCAAGGTCACAATGAATGGCTGGTAAGTAATTCCTTAGTCTGGCAGCGAATTCATTACTCCTTTGAAACCTTCAAGTACTCTGACAGTTGGTGTTGGTCATTACAAGCAACATAGGAAATCTTCTGAGTTTATTTTCATTGCTCTGCTTGAATAGAAGGATGGCAAAACAATGATGAACTGAAGTTTTATACCATATTTGTGGTGTGTTTTGCAACTGCAGGCTGAAATAAATTTCTTGGGGCAGCTAGACCATCCAAACCTAGTGAAGCTAATAGGATACTGCCTAGAGGATGAGCACAGGCTTTTAGTTTACGAGTTTATGCCTAAGCGCAGTTTGGAAAACCACCTCTTCAGGAGTGAGTAGTTTTCATAGTATTGCATTTTGTATTACCTAGCTACACTGTTAGAATGTCCTTTATCAAAAGCTTGTTGTTTAGAGGCTCCCTTGCTGCATATGACTGACAGGGAGCACCTACTATCAAACTCTCTCATGGAAACTCCGCATAAAGATCGCACTGGGTGCTGCAAAGGGGTTGGAGTACCTCCACAGCGATGAAGTGAGAGTGATATATCGTGATTTCAAAACGTCAAACATCCTTCTGGATTCTGTAAGTGGATCACATTCATCTAAAAGTTTGAAATCTTCAGCCTTTCTTTGCCACTAATTTTCACTGTGTGTGGAATAAACAACAGAACTATGATGCAAAACTTTCAGACTTCGGACTGGCCAGGGATGGCCCCTCGGGCGATAAAAGCCACGTCTCCACAAGGATCATGGGTACACTTGGTTATGCTGCTCCTGAGTACATGGCCACAGGTACCACTCAACTCAAAAATCTCTTCAACTTGTGATTCTCCATTAACCGGCATAGCCCAAATTCTTATCTCTAACTCGTGCTCTCTTGCTGGCGAAGGACACTTGACCAAGAAGAGCGACATCTACAGCTTTGGGGTCGTCCTCCTTGAGATGATATGTGGCAGGAGGGCGTTGGACAAGAACAGGCCCTCAGGAGAGCATAACCTGGTGGAGTGGGCTCGTTCACACCTCACAAGCAAGCGCAAGATCCTCCAGTTTTTCGACTCCCGACTCCAAGGCCAGTACACTGGTCGTGGGGCATTGCGTGCCGTGAAGCTTGCATTCCGGTGTCTTTCCGTGGAGCCCAAGTTGCGGCCAGACATAAACGAGGTGGTCAAGTCACTGGAACAACTGCAGGAGCTGGAAGATGCGGCGGCAAGTGAGGACTCATCCCCGCAAGAGATCGTTCGGAAACCGAATAACGAGTTGCCATAGTGTCTGGTGCCAAGACAGATTGAAGGGGTTTTTTCTCTTTGTATCAAAACGGGAATGAAGCTCCATGAGAACCATATCTTTTGAATTGATGTATATGGAGTCTCAGATTGCTGTACAGCCCTTTTCCTAATATGCATTATAGAGCTCAAACAGGTTTTGCAACTGTGATATCTCAGAGGAGACTGGAAAATCGGATCAAGGACCCGAACCCGAGGACGGACCCGAGAAGACCCGACAAATCTCAGATCCGCTCGGGTCGGGTAGGGACTCGGGTCCCATTGACATGTCTACGTCGAACCTGCTCGTTAGTGGGCCCTTGTTCCCAGTGGGCCTTTGCTCCTCCATCCTCTCACTTTCCTCCGTGATTCCCGTGCGTCACAGTGTGACAGAGCAACACACGGCATACCCACGGGGCGGCTTCGTCAACATCATCAGCAACATCTGTCGTGCCTGTCGTCAACTTGTAAGTGTGCACACTACAGCTTCTTATTTCCAAATCAGTATTTCGACGATTTCACCTCTGGAGAGCACTTCAATCACTCCTCGCTCTCCGTCGGCTGCCGGGGTCCAGAGTAGACATTTTGAAGTAATCTGGCGCACTTGACCGGGTTATTGGTTGAACTCATCTTGTTTGCTGTGATTGCACGAGTTTGTCGTTTTTCTGGATGCGGAGTTGGTGAGTCTTGAGAGTTTGTTTTCGGCTTTCCTTGCGTATGTAGGAATTACTCGTGTCAATTTCTGATGATTGTTTCAGGTGAATATGAGACATTCCTACCCATTCCCATGTTTGTGAAATTTATTTTTTATTCTCATGCTTTTTCAGTAAAAGGTGAATCGGAGTTTTCAATTTTGTACCATTTCTTAAATGTGATTCAAGATGATCTTTTTCAATTGTTGGGATTTTAGACTAGGTTCTTCATATCTTCTAGCCTACTTGATATGATGGCTTGGGGTGAAGTGATGAACCATTGTTGAAATTTGTCTTGGTTACAGATATTGCCTCTCTGATCCTCATGGATAGCTTGATCAAGGTTAGCTCAAACGATGATATCGGGCAGTCTGAAATGGATCACTTTGAAGATGAGAATAGACCCCAGGAGGTCAAGCTCTTAGATGAGAAGCTTACATGCCCCTACTCCTCAAAGAGAAAGAGAGACTACTTTTATAATGAGCTCCTCCAACATGCTGAGGAGGTGAATCACCTGGCTTTGATAAAGTACCTGGAGGGTGTGGGGAGCAAGGAGGGTCCTTCCAAAGAGGTGTCAGAAAGTGAAACCCCCATGGAAGCTAGCCATTGTGTTAAGTTTGTGGTGCCATGGATTGGAATTGTCGTAAATATCCCGACGAGATGCGGCGAGGATGGAAGACGTGTTGGTGAAAGCGGTTCCAATCTCAGGGACGAGCTTATTCGAAGGGGGTTCAATCCTACAAGGGTCACCCCCTTATGGAATCATAAAGGTCACTCGGGGTATGCAGTGGTGGAGTTCAACAAAGGGTGGGAGGGTCTTTACAATGCTTTGTCATTTGAGCGAGACTACGAGGCGAAGGAATATGGGAGAAAGGATTGGATTGCTGAGCATGGAAACCCAAAGATTGGGCATTATGCGTGGGTTGCTAAAGCTGATGATTATAAATTGGAAAATATAGTTGGAGAGCACCTAAGGAAGGTTGGGGACCTGAAGACAATCTCTGAAGTGATGGAGGAGGAAGACAGGAAGCATGACATGCTAGTGTCCAACCTCACATATGTCATCCAGGAAAAGAGTAAGCACCTACAGGAGATTGAGGACGATTGTAATAAAAAAATGAAGTATCTCAAGGATGCTGTTGCACAGAAGGATCAACTTCTTTACGAACATAATGAAGGTACCATCATGTGCTCATAAGGCTATTTGGGGTCTTGTTAAGTTGCTTTCCAAGGAATTGTAAACCAAAGTTTACTTTTAAGACTAAAAGAAAATATGATGTAATTGGTGCTTCCATTAAGGCAGAGGAGGTAGAAAAATGTAACATTGAAGAATCACACTGAGATATTTCAGTGAATTATGGTAGAAAAATGTAACATTGAAGAATCCCACTAAGATATTTCAATGAATTATATGCAAAGAATACATAAAATATGTGTAAAATATTTCTTGACATATTTAAGAAACATTTTTTCATTTCCCATTTCCAGAGTTGAAGAAAATGCAATCAAGCATGCATGATCATTTCAAAAGAATCTTGAATGATCATGAGAAGCAAAAATTGCAGATCGAGTCTCACAAGAAGGAGCTCGAATTGCGTGGAGAAGAATTGAAGAAACGTGAGGCAAGAAATGAGATTGAAAGGAAAAAGCTACTTGAAGACATTTCAAAAGTATTATCTTCTTGCTTCATTTTATTGTTTTTTGTCCTTTTAATTGTAAAAACTAACTGAAAATTTTGCAACATTATTCAGAATGCAGAGAATAACAAGGCACTACAGTTGGCTACCCAGGAGCAGAATAGAGCAGATGAGAATGTGTTAAAGCTTGCCGAGGATCAGAAGGTTGTGTTCACTTCCTCTTAGTAATTCTAATGTAAAAGGAAGAAAAAAAACTCTAAAATCTCCAAAGCACAAACAAAACATCAACAGATAAATCCTGATGCTATTTTCTTTCAGAGGCAAAAAGAGGATCTGCATAAGAAGATTATACAGCTGGAGAAAGAGCTTGATGAGAAACAAGCACTGGAGCTGGAAATTGAACAACTGAGAGGATCACTAAAGGTTTTGGAGCACATGGAAGGTGAAGATGAAAAGGAGATCATTACTAAAATGGATGGCCTATTGAAAGACCTGAGAGATAGGGAAGAGGAGCTAGCAGATTTGGATGCTCTGAAACAAGAACTTATCGTTAAGGAGCGTAGGATCAACGATGAGCTTCAAGATGCTCGCAAAGAGTTGATTATGGTATGTCTTCTTCGCGCCATCCTCAATTCTAGAACCTGCAAAGTTTGGTACTTCTAATATAAAGATCCGTGCCACATTTTGTGTTTCCTCCAGCATTTGATGATAGACCTACTTTGCAGGCATTTACAGAATTGCCAATTCGCTCTCACATTAGGGTGAAGAGGTTGGGAGAGCTTGATTTTAAGCCATTCTTTGAGGCAATGAAGCTCAAATATAACGAGGATGAAGCAGACACCAAGGCTTCGGAGATCTGTACACTGTGGGATTTATACTTGAGAGATCCAAACTGGCATCCCTTTATAACCACTGAAGTTGATGGAAAGGTTGAGGTATGCCCTTCTAGCTGTTATTGTTAGCCATAGTTTTTTTGGAACATTTACCTTCCTCAAATGGTAGAAATCTCACTTTTGTGTTTACCCTTATGGCATGTGAACATAAGAATCAATACGGTCCATTAAAACAATTTAATTAGGAACCCAATTATCAATGACATAGCTCATTAGAGGTTCCTTTTTGTTTTAGCAAAGTATAAGGAGGGACGATGAAAAACTAAAAGGTCTGAGGGAGCAAATTGGAGAGGGGGCATGTACTGCAGTCATAACAGCACTGATGGAAATAAACGAATTCAATCCTAGTGGGAGCTATCCAGTTTGTGAACTCTGGAATTATAGGGAAGGGAGGAAAGCTACCCTCAGAGAAGGGGTTGAAGTTCTATTGGATCTGTGGAATTCCCAGAAGAGGATGTGAAGGTAAATTGCCCTTTTCCTTCACTGGGATAATTCTTGACCTTTCTAGTGTTGTTCTTGACTGTTACCCAGTTCTATAGGGATTTCTATGTTTACCTGCATTTCCAACAACTAATCTCTCTTCACAAGCTATAAAAATCACTGGTTGACATGCTTGGCATTTGCAGGATGACTTCAAGGGCAGTGAAAATAGTTCAGCTATCCATGGTGGTATCTAGTCTGTCCTCGCTGAAGTCACTACTGGAAATCACTTTTGCAGGAATATCTTTATTTTACCAGTACATAGATATTGCAGGAATATCTTACCATCATAACTCAAACTGGCGTATATATATTGGGCTCCATATGATCTGTTTTGGGCTGACCTTTCTCTATAGGCATCCATTTTAACTGCTATAATTAATTAGAATAAACAACAAAGATTATATTATTAAATTAATTATTAACACCAAATTAAATGGAAACTTTATATCTTTTACTATTCACTCCATTATAATTACTTATGTCTACTTATGAGCCTTCATCTTTTGTAAATACAAATATATATTTTAAATCATTTAATAATATCTTATATCAATATTTTCAATATGTTAGAAAACCTCTTTCTAATTTATCAACATTCTTTATTGATGACTATTTTTTCCTAATTTCGATATCTAGAATTGAAAAAAAATAAAATAATACACTTCAAAATTTTCATTAGTGATGTAGGTTTAATTATTAAATGAATAGCTATTTAGGTATTGAAAAATGAAATTAAAAACACCATCAATTTCCCAAATAATAGTATTTGAAATACATAATTATCTTTGAATCACGAAAAAAATGGTTATAAATTAAAATAATGTGTACATAATTACACATTTTTCTTCATTATAATATCTTTGCCCCAATTATAATTTAAAATTAAAATATTTATGGAAAAACCAAACTACAATAATATCATAAGTAATTATAATGATAATTCTCCACTTAATTTTGGAAAGCATTTCTAAACACACTTCCAATAATTGCCGATCTTTTCATTTTGTCCTTTGGCCTACCATGTCATTAATACTTATAATATGACTATCTATATTATAATAAAATAATTTAAAATTTAAAAGAAAAAAATAATGTAACCATAGATTTGGGGACATTTTAAAAAAAATTTTACTCACTAATATTATTTAAGAATTCCATTCCGAAAACTTAAAATATCGGATAAATGTATTTTTTTACTTTCTAATATAGTCAAAATATGAGATATCTACAGTGGCAATGGAGTTTTTTTAGAGAATGTGAAATGGGGTCAGTAGATAAAGAAGGACAACCTTCCATCTGTGGAACCCCATTTCTACGGTTGTCTGGCCGCTGCCCTGAATCCCCATTTTTGTTTCTTGAGCAGAAACCAAAATCAAGAAACAGGGCTTTCACTGTATGCATCTTCCTCGGAGAGAAACCCATCAGATCAAAGGATAATTCCCCCTTCAACTGGAAGGATTGATGCAGTTTAAACAAAACGAGACGTAATAGAAAGGGTGGAGATTCTTCTCCTGTTGAAGGGCTCATATCAAGTGTAAAAATTTATGGACCGTCATCGCAGGAGAATACCCTAACCATGAATCAATCCGAGGAGGAAACAGGAGGGGAATCGGAAGGCCGGCAGCCGTTGAAGGCACCAGAGACCGTAGAAACGGCGGCACAATCACTTGCCAAGACCCTCTCTCCCTCCCCGCCTTACACTGCGGTCGTCGATTAGAATTCGGCTGACCCTGCTCGAGCCTCTCTCTTTTCGATCACTGCCCATTTAAGGAGAAAAGAACCAGTATAAGTTCACCGACTGGCGGCTCTGTTTATGGAACAGAGAGAACTGTCTGTTAGGGTTAGGGTTTCTGGGAGAGGCAATGCCATTAAAGGCTGCATTTTTCCGGCCCAAAATGGATGCCTATAGAGAAAGATCAGCCCAAAACAATTCTATTAAATAATATTATATAAGAGTTTATTGAGTAAAAAAATTAACATATCCAGACCCATGGCTGGTGCTGGTAGATATGGTGTGGGTTCAGACCTCCATAACTTTTGAATACGGGTCTCCCAATTCAAACACTTTTTTTATTATTTTTTATTTTAAATTTTAAATTATTTTATTATAATATAGGTAGTTATGTTGTATTCTCTACTATAACTAGTTTGTTTTACTTTTGGGTTAAGACTAAAAGATGGTCAATTATTGGAAATGCTTTCCAAATGTATTAAATTTAAATGAAATTCAGTGTGAGAATTAATATTGAATAAGTGCTACACAGCTATCTTACAAAATTTAAATTTTCAATTAAAAGTAAATATAAAATAAAATTTTAAATTTGCAAAAAGAGATTCTAACTTTGCATTTTTTTGATGCCTAAAAGAGGAAATATTTCTAAATTGGAAAAGGCTAGAAAAGGGTGGAGAAAGGGAAAAGGTAAAAGGTATATTTTCTGATAGTAAATAGTGTATTAAAAAATTATATGGATATTATTCACACTTTCTTCTTATTAAAATTATTTTTCATAGCAATAAATGCTATTAAATTTTAATATTAGTTTATACCGATTTTTTAGGGTTTTTTTTTGTTTAAATTTACCAGTCTATTATTAAGATTTAATAATAATTTCTTGGGTATGACTTGTTGCTGTCAGCTTTTGTGATCAGTTGTCATGCTTGTCTTCTGTGCCTATGTTGGGATTATACATTGAATCGCTTCCCTTCCGTCCACTATTTCTCTACTCCAAGACCGGATTCTCTCTTCGACTACCCCCCCGCTGACTCTTCCCAGGGTGAGTTCTGTTGAAAGTTCTTGTTCTTATAACTCTTCTTGGAGGCATATGAGGTGCGTTCGATCTCAACTCATTTAAGGAGTTATTGTCATCTGTGGTATCGAATCTTTGTAGTATGCAGTAGGCTTTTTATGCTTCTTCCTTTGGTCTATTGATGATTACAACTCTTTTAGGTGGAAGAAATAGGGATTTCTGTGACTAGGTTTTTGATTGCTTGCAGGATAGAGATAGATTGTTAAGCAATTACCTTGATGGATCGAGAGGCTGATGATGTTTCTAGCTCGACTAATAAGAATGGATGCAACCTAGTTAACAGGCTTAGCCTCGGTAACATATTCATAGATGAGAATCAAATTTATGCAAGTGTTCCCTATTTGCCGCGGGAGCAGGGGCTAGCACATTCTACCTTGGCTTCACCAAGGAGGGGATTGAACTTCGCCAAGGAGTCTCTCGAGGACTATGATTTCAGTGATTCAGTCCTCAAATACATAAACCAGATGCTCATGGAAGAGGATATTGAGGAGAGGACCAATATTTTCCAGGGATCTGCTGCACTCCAGGCCACTGAGAAATCACTTTATGAAGTCATTGGGAAAATTTATCCACCTTCATCTGATCAGGGTGTATTTTCTACCGCTGAATTAAACCATGGGAGTCCAGATGATACCAGTGCAAGTTGCATCACTGCTAGTGCCTCGCTGGATCAGGCCTGTGATTCGAATGTGCCTGAGCATTTGACTGCAACATCCCAATCTGCAGTTAACTCCTTGTCCTCCTGTGGATTTTCCGACTCTCCCATGAGCACCCTTCATTTGCCTCAGATTTTCTTCAATAGTGAATTGATGTCCCAGTTTAAGAAGGGTGGTCAGGAGGCAAGTAAGTTCCTGCCTAGTGGTAGCAACCTCATTCTTGATATGTCAAGCGACAGGCAATCTTATAACAGTCTGAATGGTCATGCCTCCTCCAATGGCTTGAGAGGAAAGAAGAATCCACATCCTGATGCTGCTGATCTGAATGAATCAAGAAGTAACAAGCAGTCTGCAATATCTAGGGAATCAATAGTTAGTTCAGACATGTTTGATATGGTGTTGCTGGGCTCTGGGGAAGGGGATGCGGCTCTCCGGAAATCTCTCCAGAGTGCTCAGCAACGGGATGGAAAATCGAGAGGACCAAATGAAGGGAAGTCTAGGGGGAAGAAGCAAGGGAGGAAACGAGATGTTGTGGACATGAGGACCCTCTTGACCCTTTGTGCGCAGGCTGTAGCAACGGGTGACCGGAGGAGTGCCACTGATCTGCTGGACCAAATCAGGCGTCACTCTTCTTTGACTGGTGATGGAATGCAGAGGATGGCTCACTACTTTGCGGATGGGCTTGAGGCGCGCTTGGCAGGTTCAGGAACTGAAGTTTATAAGGCTGTAATGAATAATCCACCCAATGCAGCTGATGTATTGAAAGCCTATCATCTATATCTTACTGTATGCCCATTCAAGAAGATCTCAAACTTCTTCTCAAACAAGACAATCATGAAAGTAGCTGAGAATGCAGAGAGGCTCCATATTGTGGACTTTGGGATCCTATATGGTTTTCAGTGGCCCTGCCTGATACAGCGGCTCTCATCCCGGCCAAGTGGAGCTCCGAGGCTCCGTATCACCGGAATTGATCATCCGCAGCCTGGGTTCCGGCCAACTGAGCGAGTTGAGGAGACAGGTCGTCGGCTGGAGAACTATGCCAAGACTTTTGGTGTTCCTTTTGAGTACAAAGCAATAGCCCAGCATTGGGAAACAATTCAACTTGAGGATCTAAACATTGACCCGGATGAGGTTCTTGTTGTGAACTGTATGTACTATTTGAGGAATCTTCTTGATGAGACAGTAATGGTAGACAATCCAAGAGATATAGTCCTTAATTTGATCAGGAGGATGAACCCTGCTGTCTTTGTACTAGGGGAGGTGAATGGGGCCCATAGTGCCCCTTTCTTCGTGACAAGATTTCGTGAGGCTCTATTCTACTTTTCTGCATGCTTTGACTCACTGGAGGCCAATGTGCCAAGGGAGATCCCTGAGAGGATGTTGATGGAGAGGGAGATTTTCGGACGGCGGGCGACGAATGTGATTGCATGTGAGGGAGTAGAGAGGATTGAAAGGCCCGAGACTTACAAGCAGTGCCAGGTGAGGTTCCATAGAGCTGGGTTTACTCAGCTTCCATTGGATGAGGAAATCTTGAAGATGTCCAAGGACAGAGTCAAGTCTTACTATCATAAGGACTTCCTGATAGATGAAGACGGGCAGTGGCTTCTACAGGGGTGGAAGGGCCGCATCCTTTATGCTCTCTCAACTTGGAGACCTGCTAGTTGAGTTGGACAGTTCAGAGACATCTAGAGGATGAACCATGGCCAACTTCATATCCCTATTTCATTTTTGGATGCCGGCCACTGAAGGAAAGATAACTGTGTGGGGATGATCACTTCCAAGTCCTGCCTATGTCTGCTCTCAATGTGCTAATACACCGTTTAAGGATGCTCCCTTGGCAGGTTCAGCATTTGAATAATCCGTATAGATCTTACAGGTATTACTTTCTATGACTATTGTGATTTTGTTTTTTTTTTTCAGTAAAGTGAAATAACCTTGCTATGTTACTCCTGAGTCTTGCGGGTACAATGAGGACTGCAGGAGGAGAAAGATCCGAACCAATCTTAGAAGCAATACTGTGTAATCCTGATCAGGGTAGCTGTTTTCCTGATTGTTCAGTATGATGTAGAGCAATTTCGAGTTACATTCTCTATCCTCAGCATTGTCTAAGCTCTTTTATTATTGACTTTGTGTACAAATGTTATGATTATTCTGCACGGGGCAATTGATTTTTGAAGTCATATATTTCATTTGCCTGATAATTTCCATTATTTATTGCTGCAATTACTGGTAGTAGTTACATGTTTGACTTGATCTCTTTGGCTGCCTACAGAACCAAGGTATGCAGGGAATCAGACTATTCAAAACAAGAAATGGGCTCGGTTCAATTCATCTTAATCAATGAGAGCAAGTTTGGGATAGGTAACTTTATTTTATTAGCATAGACTTAGAAAGGAGTATTGGTATTCAGCTTTGAATGGTCATAATATTATTCTTCTGATCATTACATGTAAAGCACATTGAATATATTTTTTGATCAGTGCACATAAATATAATCCATTTGGTTTGTCACCTGTATTCAACATGTGATGCTAGCCTCTTGAGTCTCCCTCTAATGCATTCATGGTGGAGAAAATGATCATGGCTATGTTAGGAACTGCCAAATTTCCATGTACCATTTCTGCAGATCTTGAGTTAAGCAATACAGCAATATGTTTGTTGTTGTTAGTCCAGGGGGACATTTTAATGTAAGAGGATCATTTTGATTGTCTTGTTTTCCCCTGACCCAGATCATAAAATTTATTATATGATTAAATTATATAGTTTTTATTATAATAAAAAATTAAATAATATTTATATATAAATATATCATATATTTTTATATAAAATATTATTAATATATAGATTTATTTAAATTATATAAGAATGAAATTAAATAAATATATAAAAAGATATTAAAATAATTTAAATAATAATTTTATTTTTATGATTAGATTAAGAGATCTAATTATAATTTTTATCTAATTTCTCATTTATAACTTCCTATTTGTCCCGAATTAAGCGAGTATTGGAAGGAATGATGTAGCGACAGCCCAATTACCCACACGGCCCGCTAAGACAAATCCAGCATAGGCCCAATAATATATACGGCCCATCAAGATAAACAGCAGCAAGGTGGCCGAATACCGCGGCAGCTGAACCTCCCGCCGACGACGAAGGGTTTTAGCAGGTCGGCGGAGGGGTTTCAGGAAAGATGAGCGGCGCCGGAGCACCTGACTTCTTCTACCGGGAGGCCATCCGACTCGGCTATGTTGCCCGCTCCGCCTTCAAGGTTCCTTCTTTCGAAGCCGATTTCATCAATTTACTACCCTTTTCTCGTGAATTGATTATCCGTCTCTAATTTGTTCCATTTGTCTAAGCAGTTGCTTCAGATGCAGAACAAGTACAAATTGATAACGCAAGGCTCCGCCATTCTGGACTTGGGCTGTGCACCCGGTGCTTGGCTCCAGGTTCTGTCATTTTCCGCCTCGTTTTCTTCTTCCCCTTCCAGTGGGATTGGGCAATTCATAGTATCTTTTCGTCGTTGTAGGTGGCATGCCAGAGCTTGGGCGCCCTTAAAAATGGCGGGTCCGTAGTTGGGATTGACCTCAAGGTATATATTTTTCTCCCACGCGGCCCTGTCTTGTGGTGTTTGTTCCACTCCAATAGCTCGACTGAGGGAGGCTCAGAGTAATTCAGTTTTGAGTTGGGAATTTTTATGTACATGATAATCTTTAAGCTGGTAATTTGCAGAGCAGAAGGTGAAGGTTCCATCTACTCACTGCGATTCAAGAGTTCAAACCGTTTGTGCTGATGTCTTGAATCTCCCCAAACAACGGATAAAAGCACTCTCTCCTCAGGTTGTGCGATCACTCTGCATATGTTTTTCTTGATTCCTCTGTCTCTGCAGGGCTGTGTTTAACTTTTGGTTTTTTGATACTCACTATTTATGATGCATAAAATTTTGGCTGCATGGGAAGAAGATTCATACATTGCTGCAAACTGTGTCCAATCCATTATGTGTGCATAACAAAGGTCTTGTATTACTCTGGGTCAGTCACGGGGCATATATATAATCACAATGATATGGACGAGGTAGTTTTCATTTTGGCCCACAGATAAGGTAGTCTATTATAACATATTATAACCAAGTTTTTGTTGGTTATGGTGGATAGTGAAGAAAGCTGGTACTACTTTCTTTCTTGTTCTAAGGAAATTGATATCTGAAAATAGTATTTTAATGGCCAAGAAGAACATACTAGCTTGGTCTGTGGCAATCTTCCTCTGTCTAAACTTCTTATGAAACTTTTTGAGTGCCGACGGAATGTACTTCCTATATGATGTTGGTTCTCACCTGGGTTTTTTAATGGCAGTAAGTTCAACACTAAACCTCCGGATCAAGAATTTTGATTATGATTTTCCTTATTTTGCAGGAAAAGGGTTTTAAAGTTGTATTATCCGATATGTGTCCTTTAGTTTCTGGAATCGCCAGTAAGGATGCAGCTTTATCCACTGAGTTAGGCATGCGGGCACTTGGAGTAGCTGTTGGTAAGGCTGCAATGGATCACATAGTTGATAGTTCTTCCTCTTGTGATTGTTCAGATAATATTGATGATGGTGTGCTGCAAATGGGTGGTAGTATCATCATAAAGATTCTTGAGAGTGAGGATGTACAAGGTGGGTATGAGTTCTCTCTTTTAGCATGAAAGCAGGACACTCTGTATTGTAGTTCTAGTCTGATTTCTCATATCGGGATGATTTTTTTCCTGCAGAATTCAATCGGATCTGCAAGCCACTGTTCAGGAAGACTTCATGGTTGAGACCAAAAGCAACAAGACCTTCTTCTAGAGAGATATATCTGATATGTCAAGGTCTGCAAAAGACTTGAAGTCTGACCTTGTACTCCTCTCACTCAACTGGTCTTAGCATCAGTTGTATGATGCATTTTACAAATACTGACATCTAATTCTCATCATTTTTTTTGCTATAAAATATCAGCACTTTCACTATTATAAATTGTGTTAAATTAAGTTTTGTATACCACTATCTGATATGTTTGTATTAAATATTTCAAATATTATTTTAGAAATAATTTTAATTTTTTTAATTAGTGGTGTTAATTTATTATAGATGTGTTAGGGAAGGTGTCATGTCATAATCTTTGTTGACCATTGAAAAATTAAAACAATATTTCTATTTAAATTATTAACGTTATAATCATTGTACCATAATAAATGTACTTAAACATTTTAATTAACATTTACTCATAATTTATCCAACTACTAATACAAATTATATTGAAAATAAATTAAGTTTTATTAAATTTATAATATTTTATTTAATTTAAATTAAATACACTTTTACTTAATAAAATTACAAGTAAACATTATATATAACTAATATTTTATTTAATTAATTTGAAATAATAAACTAAATAGGTTACACAAATAAATATTTTATTAATGAACTATATACTTTTATTATTACTAAAATACAAAATTTAAATTACGTATTTATAAAATATCATAATTTATATATAAATATTTTATTTAACTTAAATAATTATTATTAATAATTCAATATATAGTAATTTTTAATATTTTCCTAAGTGTAATTTATATATAATTAAAACTTTGTATAATATTTCGTCAATATATTTTATTTGATTATAGAATTTTAGAAATAAATCATTTTAGCATCACTAAATTCTATATATTTTTTATTTTAAAAATAATATATATTATTTTTAATTAATAAACTTATAAATAAAAATATATATAATTAAACTTTTATATAATCAATTTTAAATAATAAATAAAATATTTTAAACAAATACATATTCAAAATATTGAAATTTTGTATTTTAGAATTTATATTTAATAAAATATTTTAAAATAATATATATTGAGTTATTAGTAATAATTATATATAATTTAAGTTAAAAATATATTTATACATAATGATATCGTGCAAATACAAAATTTAAATTTGAAATTTTTGTGAAAATAAAATTATATAATATATTACCAAAATTCTATTATTATACATAATATCATATTTAATTTATTATTTAAAATCAACTAAATAAAATATTAATTATATATTATTTTTACTTATAATTTTATTCAGTAAAATATATTTATTTTAAATATATACATAATTTTTGTTAAATAAAATATGACAAATTTCATAAAAAAATTATTTTAAATTAAAATTTTAACAAGATTAATTATTGCATAGTAACTATTATATGATATTTTAGATTGCACGATTTTAAATGTATAATAGGTAAATGATCATTTATAAAAAAAATTTATATTCAAATATAATATTTAAATAATTTAATAAAAAATGTATTTAAAAGATTTTTATTTAAAACTATAATTTAGCCATATCAAATGTACCTCCACATACAAGACATATTCCTAAGTGAGATGTCCAATAATTTAAGTTATGTTGTTGGTAAGTAATCAAACAACATTTTTATTGTGCAAAAAAAAAATTAAACAGTATTTTTTTATTTTATTAAATTAATGATTATAGTAGTTTATTAATATAAAATATTTAAAAAATTACAGTAATATAAATTATTAATTGATTTTATGTCATTAAATAATATATTGTCTTCGGCAAAATTCGGGTGGATATGGGTAAAAAAATCTGGCTGCACGGAAGAAGCAGCTGAGCTGACGTAGGGCGGTGGAGATGAGATATTGCTCGGCCAGCCGTCCACTTTTATATCGGATTGGACTTTTGGCGGGGGGAAGAGCGAGTTAATGTCGTCCTGAACCTGAAGAAGAGAGAAGAGAGAAAAAGAAAAACGTCAATGGCTGGCCATGGCAGTCCCTCAAAAGGGTTATAGCTTGCAGAGGTGGCCATGGCAGAAAGTCCGTAGCACAGCGACCAAAAATGGGAATTCGATGATCTGCACAAGAAACCTTAAAAACCACGCAACCACATGGATGCCCCCGCCCCATCATCGTACATCATGCGGGGAGGAGGACTATGGTTTATGAGTCATCTCCTCTCCTCTCCTCTCTGCTCCTCGCCCTGGTATTCTGGGGGGCTTGTCTCTGACTCTCAGGTCAGGGGGCTTGTCATTGTCAATCCCACTCCAGTTTGAGTTTACCTTCCTCCTCCAGTGTGGAAGCAACCCAATTATTTACCATTTCTGCATTCTTTATACATGTTAGCATCAAGCATAAGAGATGTCAAAATTCATTATGATTTGATTATTTATGTCAAGAATCTCAATTTATCAATGAGACTCAAGGTGTTATTTAGCTCCATGACTTGACTTGTGGGTTATATGTTGAGCTTGTCTACTTGATTTTGAGCTTGTTGTTCTTTGATGCTGTCAAACAAGAATGGAAACCTACATGGGTCCAGCTCCAACCAGCTTAATGTAGATAAGCACAAAAACCTTTCTCCCCCATCAATCAATCAATCAGCCCTAGAAGGCTACCAATATTGATCCTTAATTCCTCTCTTTTTCTAACTCTCTTTATTGGGTTTTACAGCTAATTTTCTTTTGCTCTATTTTATCATTATCATATTACCTAGGGCTTCAACCAGCTCTATAATAAGGCTCCCATGTTCTCATTCTTTAGTACACCATCCAATGTCCCCTCCTTCCTTCCTTCCTTCCCCTCTCTCTCTTTTTCTCTGTTGGGTTTTCTCGATCTCCATTAAAACACTCCAAGCTCTTAAGCTTCTCTTCCTCTTCTTCTCTCTAGCATCTTCTACCGGGGAAAACAATAGTGCTGTGGCTAAATCAGTCTTCTCCGTTAAAGAGTCTACATGTCTGCATCTCTCTTTTGCTTTTCGTAGATCAAGGCAAAGGGCCTCTGTCAACTTGTTTCTGTAACCTTTTTTCCAGTTTTTTCTGCCCTTTCTTTCTCTCGCTTTACTTTTCTTTTCTTCACATGGGTATTGAGTTGTTCTAGGGTTAGGGTTAGGGCTTATGCGGTTCTCCTATTCATACTTTCCACCGACGGGGACTGAAGGGATGCATGCTGATCAAACATGCTGGTCAAACCACTGTTATCTTGTCGATCATGCATGAATACCAGTCATTGTTTGCAGGTGCATCATCATCAAGATTCATACACATTCGAGACACGGGAGGGTGATTAACTGATCAGTCGGTCAATTGCCAACCATCTTGACGTTGAGTGAGAATCTTGATGATGCTGCAGCGGCAATCCGTGGCTAATCGATCAAAGAGCTCCATTTTTTACGACGCCTTAGTAGGAATCGGACAGAAATACGATGAGCGTGTAGGTATACTCCGGACAATCAAAACCTAAAATACGATGATGTTTTAAACCCATTTACTGTGTGTTTGTGTGTTCATTATTGCAGACCATCGGTATGGTCTGCAGTCGTATCATTATTTTTTTCCTTTTTGCAGATGAACAGTAGCGGCATCCGTACATCCACTCCATGGTGGGAGATTAGGTTACTATACTTTCAGATGTCTTGTACTTTTTGCAGATATACATCATGTTGTCGTGTGGATTTCTTGACAGAAGGCTTAGAACCTCTGATGAAGATTAACATGATCTTGTTATCTCATGTTTAATGGCTGTTCATCAGAATCTCGCCAACCAGAATCCCCACTGCTTTCTTCTCTTGATCTAATGAGAGAGAGAGATGTTCATCTGTTCTTTCATCATAGTTCGATTCTCGATCACTTGATTTGATGAGAAAAAAGGAAAACCGCATGAAGGGATCTTTCTTTTGTCAAGTTGGGTGTATGTATTTCTTTGCATTTATTATAGCTCTTCGAGCATCTCATTTGGCTGATCTTTTGTGTGCTTTGCTTTGTTACCATTGGATGCCACCTACAAGTTTTAGGGTTTTCATTTCTGTAGGAACTGCAAATAAAGATTTCTTTGGCTGGTTAACCAATAATCTTGCAAATCTTTGCATCCTTTCTGCGGATTTGGAAGAAACACATCACTCAGTTTCATTTTTAAGTATGTCAAAATGCCCAACTGGACTCAAAAAGCTTGAGTGAATGGCCCCTTCTCCATGAAACCTCATCAAGTTGTGGTGGTCCACTCTCCCCTATAGATTACTCTGCAACTGGGATTTTGAGGAGGATCTGCTGCAATCCGTGTTGTATAAATAGGTTAACCTTTTAGATGCCGAAGGCTATATTGAATATCGTAATTCTCTGAGATTGAGTTAAAAACAAGTTTTCTGCCACCATATCCACTAGGCGGAGGAAATTAATCACTTTTTTTTTATCTTGCTTTTCGAATTCTTCGCTGCATTTATGTGCCTTGATTGCTTGTTTTTTCATGCAGACTGAGAAATCAATGCCCCGCTGCTGATGGGCCTTTCTGCACATTCTATTGGATCTGTATGCTATGCAAGATTGATCCATTACTGCACACTGCTTGACGATCTTGGCCATTTTGGTTGGATGGTGCAGGAAGAAAGCCAAGCCTATCATCGTGCATGCATCGAATCACTAGACCTTTTTTTATCTTTAGCAAAGTAGTGATCCTTTAATTTCTGAAAACAAAGAAGTGATCCTTTTATTCCATTGATGAATAACACCACCCACCCGTTTCTGTAGCTATGTTATGATTTTTTTGCTGCAGCAAATGATCTAATCTTTTTGCATCAATGAATTGCTGATGCAGCAAATGTTCTCCCTGTTTGCTGTAGCTATGACTTCCTTGATGCAGCAAAACTTCACCTTGCTGCTTCATTTGAGATTAGACAAAATCCAATCCAGCAGCATAATGGAACAAAACTTTAGCCTCTGGAAACCCTTCTCTTCCAGGTACTGGAACAAAACTTAATGCAGCAAAACTTCACCTTGCTGCTTCATTTTAGCAGTAACATACTTGCAACAACTTTAGCCTCTGGAAACTGCTTCATTTCAGCAGCATCAACCTCAACAGCATGACTTCAATGCACAAAGTTGAGGGAAATAAAGGTAAGTTAAGGAATCATAATGGAATCATTAGAGGAAGATTAGAAATTGGGGTCAACTTATTGGGAATGAGTTGTGCCTGCAGTTTGTAAAACAAGCCATTAATATTCATTGTATCTAATTCAATTCAAATCAATAAATATCTTTTAATGAAATATACCAATTTAATCACCCAAATCCAATCCAGAGTCTTTCAGGAGATCAAAGAAAGAGGGGTTCCAAATTTGCAATCTTGTGAGAAAGAATCATTTTACCACACTAAAATTTATGAACCCATATGGATCCTACATGATCTAAAGACTGATAGTTTTGTATTTTATGGCAGGTGGAAGCACGTGAAAACAAATTGGCATCATCTTCCATATATAGATGAGCACCAGAGTCACCCCTACTCTTCTCTCCCTCGGACAAACATATAATCCCCCCACCCACCCTTCCTCTCTCTTCCTCTCCTCTCCTTCTTCAATGACAAACCCTTCTCTTCAAGCAGCACCACCTCCTCCTCATCCTCCTCATCATCATCCTACCTTCAATGAATCGACCGTCCAGGTACTGTCGAAGAGGAAGGACTTGCGGCTGCAGAAGAGGTGCTCCTTCACCAAGAGGTGTGTCAGGCTGGCAAAGGAGCAGAGAGCCAGATTCTACATCATGAGGCGATGCGTCATCATGCTCATATGCTGGCGCGATTCTTGATCCTCTCCATTAAAACGAAACTCGTTAATATTTCCAGTAAGAGGCAATTGTATATATCGATATGATATGTACGTAGGACATCATCTTTAGACTTGCTCTTGTTCTCGACCTTCGTCTGTAGATTTTGCTGGGTTGTGATGGGATCCCTCCAAATTGAACTGAACCTGTTTTGGAGCACAACAACAACAGCTCCTGAAGCTGCTGCTGCTGCTGCCATGGTAGGTAAACCTCGTACTCTCATAGCAACTAGAATCTGGGTCAGTCCAATTCAGCCGAAGAAACTCCAAGGCCCAGAAACTAGAATCTGGGTCCCAAGGTCCTGGCAGGTCTGTCTAATTATCACTTAAGATCAAAATTCAATATTTAACCAGTCATTCTCAGCACTCCATGACATCTCGTCAAACCTTCTTCTGAGATGGAAGATAGTGCGGTGAGTGCTAATCTCTTCCACTTGGGAACTGAGTAGGTACAACCAACCACGCGGCAAGGAACCGTTTTCTCCATACCCAGAAATCCAACCCTTCATACTTCATACTTCAAAAAAAAATTTCAAAAAAGGACATGGCAAAACCCTAATGCGCTCAAACTTAAACTCAAACTCAAACTTCATAGTTTCTGCAGTCAAGATTCTTTTCTGACAGAACACGTCTTCTTCCCAGAAAAAAAATCATTTTTACAAGTATACAATATTTGAAGATATGACAATTGGGGTTTCTTAAGAGGGTTTTTTTCCTTCTCTAATGACAATTTAAATTAATTAGGGTTTAACAATAGTTTTAAGCATAAAAGTGATTTGACACAGTGTATTGGATTTGTTAGATAATGGGCTGGCTTTCTCCAGATTGCCTTCTTTTTTTGCCACTCCACGCCTATCTACATGAAAAATGGGGGAAAAGGGGAACTACTGAATCATGAGGATTCATTCACCTAGGCGTGCCTTTATGAAAACCCAAATCTTCATTTGGAAAACAGAAATCCAAAAAGGGAAAACCTGGAAAATTGATTAAGAAAAACAGAATCTCATGGCATGAGTAAAGTGTCCTTCCTTTTCCTCCATAGGCGTCCACAGTGAATGATCAGGCGTACTGGCAAACAGAAAACCAGAGAAGATCCTTTGAGGCAACTCTGCAACTGTAATTTGGTCATTCATTTCACTGATGCCCATTAATCAGCAATGCATGGTTTCATTTTCCCAATTCGTGATGAAGGCAATTTGGCATGGCAGACTGGTTCGGTCATCATACTCCCTATATTAATATACTGAATTTTGGCAATGGTGGCGTGGTACCTTCAACCCCCAGATGGGGTCGACCTCCCATTATTTTCAGTGGACCCGAACTTTAAACCCACTTCCATGCCTCGATCCTCGTGCCGCTGCGTTTGTAGGCCGCCCACATATTGTAGATACCGCTCTGCTGCTGCTGATCACTTTTCCTTGATTCAAGTTCGAGAAAATCCTCGATTCCCACACAGGCTAACGCCCCGCCACACGTCAATTTGAACCATGTAGCCTCCAGAAGAGTGGGGACCCGTGATGACGGGGCTGTGGGCTGGCTGGAGCTGGACCCGTCATGGGTCGATTTCATGGGAAAGCCCCTAGCCATTGATTTTGGCGCTATATTTGACGGTCCCACGCATGCAAGGATAGGTATGAGGTGGTTTTGGTTGGGTTGGGGCCAAATTATAAGGGGGCGTACCAGGCTGTCTTGTCCCCTCACCTCTCGGGGTGGTTTTGGTCAGGTTGATGGGCGTACATGGTCCATGGGTGGGGGCCATACACACATGTATTAGAGGGTAGATAGAGAAGCAAGAAATGACAGAACAAATCAAAGGACCTTACCAAGTATCAAGAGCACCATTCTCTGGCGTTCTGGAACATCTTGAGCCATGGGCTGGGGCGCCACTCTTCTGAATGTCCTGGTCCCACTGCTTAGGATACCAGGGGAACTGCCACATCATAAAGCACCGCTCAGGGTGGGGCATCAGGGGAACTGCAATTCCTAAGGGTGATCCATTCAGATTGAATGGGTAGGCCTCCGTGGGGCTCCCACATATCTCCGAGAGCAGTGGTTTGTTCATTCAAATGACACATTCCATCAACCTTCACATTGATCATGGGATCAGAAGTCACCTGGCCTATCGTTTCAGCAGAAACACCGCCCGAATGAAGTTTGTCCAACACAGCATTTAAGTTCTGCTTGCTAACTTCCATAACAAGGCCGAGCTCATCTGCAAAGAGTGTTTGGAAGAGGGAATTGTTGCCATTGGAGCTCAAATCCACATCGATGCCACAATTTCCAGCAAAAGCCATCTCAAGCAGGCAAACCAGAAGGCCTCCATCACTGATGTCATGTCCAGCAGATATCATATTCTTTCCTATGAGTTCCTGAATAGCTTCAAATACTCTCTTAAGATAAGGAACATCCTCAACATCGGGACAATAATTACCATTCTGATCAAACACTTGTGCAAGAGCAGAACCACCTAATCGTCGCTTTCCCTTTCCTAGATCAGCGTGAAGCAGGATTCCATTGCCATCACTGAGTTTCAGATCAGGTGTAACAGTCTTTGTGATATCATCACTAGTCACATAGACTGATCACAAGATTCCCAGGGGCTTTGACCACCTCACCCCAGCATCAATGGCAATACCCAGCTCAATCATTGCTTCCGATAAGGCAATTGCAGCATCATACATGGCTGCACCCTCACCATCAAGCTTGGCAGCATACATCCAATTCCCACTAGCTTTAACATCAGATAGGGAAGTGACCTTTGCCCAAACAAGGTTTGTCAAGGCTTCTCCGACAGCCAACCTCGCCATTGCCTTAGGGTCTAAGAGACCCTTAACGGGCTGCACACCAATGGCGCATGCTCCCCCTGTGAGACCTGTATAAGTCTGAACAATTACTGCCACATCAGCAAGAGTAATCTGTAGGGGGCCCACAGTTTGTGCTGAGCCACAAGGCCTGTGACACACTGATCTACTTTCGTTGTCAGGAACTGCTTGGAGCACACAGAGGGAAGCCTCAGGACCCTTTTCAAAGCATCAACCACTGTGATCCCAGGAGAAATATCCAGCGCAGCTCGTGCATCAACCACACGTTGGAACTCAAAGCTCTTTTGTAGCATATCCCCAAGGACTTTCTCGATCTCTAGATCCACTGCAGGAGGAGGTGGAGACAATCTACTCTCCCTGTTCTTGTGAATAGTAGCACTGTTGACCAACACCACTCGCCCATCTCCACTAATGGTTCCAATTACGGCCATTGAAAGCCTCTCTCTTCCACAGATTGACTCCAAAAGCTGGCAGTTCTCCCGCTTGATTAAGATAGCATCCTGCTCTTGATATTCTGCACCCCATATCTCCAAGACCGACATTGTGTGGTCCCCAACCACAATAGCCCTGATATCAATTTCAGCACCCTTAGGATAAATGATTTCCTTAACAACATTGCAATTGCCACCTGCTCCTTGATCATGAATGCTGATTATTGGATTATTTTCCCCCTTCTCAATGCAAGCACAGACCACACGGTATAGTTTTTGGGCCATCTCTGCATCCCCTCGCTGAACAGCATTGAAGTCAAGATTGGCATCATTCTGCCCACTGACCATGCTTGACGCAGCCCCACCTCCCATGCCGATACGATATGCAGGTCCACCAATCTTTACCACCAGCATCCCAATCTCAGGCTCTCCTCTGCCCAATTCCCGCACTGAACATGATAGGCTTGAGCCATTCCTGCCTCTCTCCACTAGGAAGTCTCATGCCAAATGTATGGGTATATCCTTGGATCAAGGGTTTGCCAAATTTGTTTCCATAGTTGGAAGCACCATTACTAGCATCAATGAGGATCTGAAGCGGTGAAGTGAGGTTTGGAGGATATATAAATGATGGGTCCTCCCATGGAGCATATGTCCCCTGCATGTTCAAGTTCGCAACACAGTATCCAGCAGTGGCTGCAATCACAAATGAACCCCTGCCTGTCGCGTGAGTATCTCTTATTCGACCTCCTGCACCTGTTTCTGCTCCAGGGTATGGTGCAACAGCACATGGGAAATTATGAGTCTCGGCAGTGAATAAGATGTCAAGATCCTTATATACCTCGATCAAAGGGCATGATAGACCAGGCTGAACCGGGCGAAGCTCTTTCATAAGAAAACCTCTGATAGCACTGGAGTTGTCCTTGAAACTGATCACAGAATTGTTTGGATTTGCCTGTAAAGTGCTCTTCACAATCTTCATGAGAGTCCTGTCCATGGGCTTTCCATCTATGATCATCTTCCCAGTGAAGAACCAGTGTCTACTGTGCTCGCTATTAGACTGTGCTATATTAAACAGCTCCACAGTTGGATCGTTTAATATCCTCCATAAAGAGTCTTGTATAGTACTGCAAGTCTTGCTCATCAAAGGCTAAGCCCATCTTTTCATTAATCTCCTCCAGTGCTTTCCGGCCCTTCTCCATCAAAGGAACGTACTGGACTTCCTCCGGGACCACACTGGTCTCAAAGGAAGTCAATCTATGGGAGTAGACACACTCGGACATACGATCATGAACCATCTGAGAAAACTCATTGATCTGATGATCCATCAAAGGACTCTTGAGGTACAGCAAGTACCTCCTTGACCTTTCCACCCGGGTCACTGCACTCAGCCCACAAACCTGGCAGATGGAGACTGCATTAGCAGACCAAGCAGTTGTGAATGATAACCTAGGCCCCACCTCAATAATCACTGAGTTCAGGCCCTCCTGCTGCTTCTTCTCAAGGAAGCTATCTGGCCCAAAATTCTCGGGTTCATATGTTTCTTGGAGGAGCCACCTGAGCACACCAAGCATCTCAGCAGATAGGCCTGACTCAATCCTGATATTGAAACATTGCTCAGTTCTTAACCTGACAATCTGATCTGAGATTCTTGTCTGAATAGACCTGAGAAGTTCAGCTGTGGCATTATCTTGAATTAATGGTATACGGTAGAAATGTAAGACTAGATCGGCAGTCTTCCCATTTGACCTTGAATTGTCATCAACCAAACTCATGGGGATAACAGCTCCAGGGTTCGCTTGGGCACAGCATCTCAGAGAAATCCGTCTCCTACTGCCAGTCATTGGCTTTTGATTCTGAACTGAGCCCCATAGACGTTGGGTTCTTTTGGGTAAATTCTTTTGCAGAAACAGGGTTTTCCGACTAGTGCCCTGCATCACACATCCAAAATCCACACAGATACATCAAAATACTACTGAAATTCACATCTTCGAATAAAATGGTGGCCAGAGTAGAATATTATAGCGAAGGATAACCCTGTGATAATTAGAAGAAAGATCGTGGCAATATCAGTTGTACACCCTCCTTTCAAAAGATTGAAGATTAGCATCAGAAATTAAATTTCTACCTTCTAGATCTTAAAATCAGTAGCCATATGCATTTCAAATTGTATATGCTACTCTTGCCACTCCTTTATAGGATATAATCAGCGTATCAAATATAGCCCAAAGGAGCAGCTTTAGAAAATTTTGAGTACCTTCAAGAAATCAGCCACTGTCACTTCACAAGCAGCAGCCATTCTCAAAAACCTGTACTGTCAAGATTTTCATTAACCTAACTGGAAGAAAAATGAAAATAGTGCACCAAAGAGAAACAATTTAAGAGGAAGAGTTATGTTTATTTGGATGCTCGATGATTCTGATAACGCTGCTAAAATAAGAGAAACCCAAAAATTCCCAAGTGATGAACAAGTGAGAAAGGACTTGAAAATCAAACGGGGCAGAGGTATAGAACAGAGTCCGGACTTTCTGGGTGAAGGGGAAACTACGAGGAAACCAAGATATTTTCCAGTGGACGATCGCGGGCCTAGCAGTGGAGAAACGTCGTGCAGCAGAACCAGACACTCCAAAGGGTTGATAAGGGTGCGGTCCGGTGAAGACAGTAAACCTGCAGCGAACTGCACAATTTCGAACGTTTTTTTTTCCCTGAGAAAAACACAAACATTTTTCTCAAAAATAAAAACAGAAAAAAGTGCGACAAAAAATACATCAAACACAAATATATCCAGATAATATCCATAGTTCGAGATGCTTCGCTTAATCTCGCCCATGGATGAGAAAAACTACCCCCACCGACCGTCTCTAGTAAATTATCATCCAACGATCACGTGATAGCAGAACACAGTCAAGATAAAAGAAAACGAGGAGAAGAATTGGAGCTTTAGAAACCCACCTTCAAGGACAGGCCGGGAAATGAGAAAGCTGAGGGCGGCGCGAGACCGACGGGCGTTTATGAGGCGATCCGGCGACGACGTTAGTGCCAATCGACGACGTCTGGCAAGGGTGAGCACCAGCGGGGACTGGACTAGTGTAGAACTGAAGAAGAGATGGAGAAGAAGAAGAAGAAGAAGAAGGGATGAGGAGGAGACCGGTGGACTTGCAGAGTTCAAAGTGGACGTTCAGTGCTCTAATTTGCAGAAAACCGGTCTGTCCGAATCTTGGTTCACGAACCGGTTCGCGTTATTCGCCCTCCCAAAATTAACAAGCAATTGAGGGTTTAGGGTTTTTCCAAAATGGAGATTCTGATTTAGCCCTTGTACTTTGCATTTTATACAATTTAGTCCTTTCTAATTGCATGAGAGTATTTTTGAAGTAACCTTCCCCATTAGGGAGGATGTGCAGCTAAAACATTATCCGATTTTGATGAAATTCTTTTCCATCCATTTCTTGTCGAGAGCTTGCTTGCTCGTCACTTGCTGAGTCGGCAATGGCGCTTCTTAACGCCTCACTCTGTGCTATCAGATTCCCGACAAAACCTTATTCGCCTTCTCTCTTAAACTCGGCGCCCCTTCAAGTCTCCGTCTCCCACCATCTTCCTCTCCTGGTAAGTCATCAGATTTTGAAGCTCGTTCCATGTCCCTCCTGTGATTGGAATCGGTGGGTGATTGTTCAATTTTAAATCTGTTTCTTCTTGCTGTGGCAGAACGCCAAGGAGCCGCCTTTGAGGCTTGGAGAATCGATTGCAGGAACGGGGCTGCTCGCTCTTTTGTCTGCCTCTCTTTTCTTCTCTGATCCTGCCCTGGCTTTTAAGGCAAGGCACTGTTCTTTCTACTGTTCTTTGGAGAAGGGGCTTTGATTAGAATTTTTTTCTTTTGAACACTGATTTTGTTTAGAAGCTTGGACATAAATTGTAGCAACTGAGCAAATGGATCTACCCACCTAAAGAGTTACCATAATTCTTGCTAATTAGAGCATTTCGAGCGATCATCATTTTGACATAGGGCAATAATAAAAGTTTATTCGTTTTTTTCCTTGATCATTGAAGCCTGAGAACTTTCAGCATCCAATAAGAGCAGGAATCTGATTTTTTAGGGATCGGAGGTGGATCATAATGGGAAGGAAAATTGAATATTTGTAGTAGTTTTTATCCCTCTTGACTAATGCAAGGAACTTGATAGTGGTTTAGCAGCAAACTCCAGTGCATGTCTTTCCTAGCACTGTGTTAGAATTTTGTTGATTGCACGCCGGGATTAAGCAAATTGGCAATGTGAGGCTGCAGGGTGGAGGCCCCTATGGTGCTGAAGTGACCCGGGGTCAGGACCTTACTGGGAAGGATTTTAGTGGAAAGACTTTGATCAAACAAGACTTCAAGACAGTACGAGTTTGATTAGATATCTATCTAGCATTCTTCATGCTGCCTTTTTATCCTTATTTTCTGGAATTCCCCAAGTGCCAATCTGATTTTCTGTTTTAGTCCATCTTGCGGCAAGCAAATTTCAAAGGGGCCAAGCTGCTGGGTGCAAGCTTCTTTGATGCTGATCTAACAGGTTCTATTATTTTTTCTAGTCCATTGAGGCATATGGTACTGAGGGAACATGCTTCTGAAGAAATTTTGAATTGCTACGATGCTTATTTTTCCAGTTTGAATCCGTAAGGCTTGTTGGAGACGTGTTTCATATAGGAAATGGTCTCGGTTAACTCTCATATACATATATTGCTTCACATAGAGTTGCTTCTCATTCTGAGATACTGCATCCACTTTTACGTAAATGTTGGTTGTGTTCAGGGGCTGATCTTTCAGATGCAGATCTCAGAGGTGTTGACTTTTCCTTGGCTAATGTGACAAAGGTGATCTTCTTATCCCATTGGCACAATCCAGCTCATAAGATACTGGGCTTCCTGTCTTGTTTGCTCACTTCTTGATGTATTAAGCCCCCCTTCACAACTTGAGAAAATCCCTTTAGTACGGTCTGTTTGATTAGCATTGATGTCAAATTTAATTCCTCAAATGGTCTCGAACAGTATGCCAGTGTGTATGTCTGTGTATGTGCGCTTGCAGTTGGACAAGTAGGCAGCCTAGCATGGTTGAGAATAATTTACACAATCTAGAGGTCACCCCATACATATTAACATTGGGGGAATTATTTCTGTTGCAAGTTCAGCTTGTCTTAAGGTAAGTCGTGATTACAAAGTTGTCTTGTGCAGGCAAACCTGAGCAATGCTAACCTAGAAGGAGCTCTTGCAACTGGCAACACATCTTTCAAAGGATCGAACATCACTGGTGCCGGTAAGTTGATGCATCAACTTGCAGGAAGATTTTCCTCCAATGATCATTATGTATTTTCCTTTTTTCCTGCTAGTTCACTTAGTGGAATACCACGGAGTCATTTGACTAGTTCTGTGCCTTCTTCTTTCTCTCAGATTTCACTGATGTGCCTCTGAGGGAAGATCAGCGGGACTACCTCTGCAAATTGGCCGATGGGTAATGCTTCTCATGCTTCTTCTCTGGCATATGCTTCTTTTGCCAGACTGTAATATTTCCTTGTCCTGAATTCTTATGTCAGGGTGAACACAGTAACCGGTAATGCCACACGGGACACACTGCTATGCAACTAGGTGTAGAGAGTTCTTGGATGGATGGCTACACTGTCATTCTGAATCACCACCCTTGGAGATTGCATGCCCTTTGTATGATATCATTCTCTGGGTTGCAAAGAACATCTGATCAACTGTTGTAAAAAAACTAGGGGAGCTGTTTCCTTTCAGGATTGAGTGATAATGGCTGAAGATCAGACCATAACCAAACTTTGTAAGCTGCATGAAAGAGTTGGAACTCTGAGAATATGATTATCAGGCTTTTAGCAATTGACATGTTGATCCACAACAATCTTCATTCTTAGCAACTGTTGTTGGCATGGGCACATGAGGCCCAAATTTCACACATTAGCTTCCTTCCCATCCCGAATGCTCTGTTCCTCTCATCCCCTTCCTTCTTCCTTCATCGTTCACGGCCTCAGATCCCTCCATTCCTATCAAGCAATCTCTCCCTTTCACAGATGCCCAAAATATCACACTGACCAATCATACAAATTATAAATTACAATTCCATGGCGGCGAGAAGCAGAGGAGCGTACCAACAAGCAATCAAAGATATTGTTCAATCTTCAGTACAACGCATCGGAACCAATAGGTCAACCTCAGCCACCCCCACCCTATATTCCCTATCCACTGAAGTTGGATTATTTTATATAATAATAATAATATATCTCACTTCCAACACAAATCTTTAAATATATATATATAATATATAATCAATTGTCTTCGTCTTCGTCTTCGTCTCCGTCTCCCAAGAACACTTTCAGCGGGCGGCCATTGCCGGAATCTGAACCGTCCGGCCAAGGAACGCGGCCTTTTTCGGCGAATAATTTTGGATCATATCTAATTGAATTTTTTAATTTATAATTTTATTTAAATATTAAAGTTATGGAATTTTTTTCTATTTTTCATTCCTTTAATTTTTTACCTCCTTCCAATTTGATGGGATTAAGGGATATGAAAATTTTATTTTGAATAATAATTATAATTTGATATTTTAATCTAATTATACAATAATATTAATATTACAATAGTTATAATAATTTATTTTTTTAATAACTTAGTATTCAATTTAAATTCTAACTGTTACTTTATTACCTAATATATATTTAATCAAACAATAAAAAATAAGCATTTTTTTGTATACGAAGGAAACTCTTCTACCAATTAGAGTTGTTTGACTCCTTCAAATCAATCCTCTTAGCCGGAGACCTCTGACTACTAACTTCTAATCCTTGATGTTCAGTCAACACCATCATCATTATTATTAATATTTTCTAACCTGTGAGAGAGAGAGAGGAAGAGGTGGCCTTCAATGAATGATGGGCATGGGTTGTTTCCAGGAACCAAGGCCCTCCAATGAATATGAATAAATGAATGAAAGCTTTGATCCAGGGGATTGGAATACAGCGGCTGGAGCAGAGTAGCAAGCAAGACGCCAGAGGAGATGGATACAACTGCGGCGCCGGTATTCAAAGGATCCATCTCTCTCATTTTCTCTCTCTCTATTACTTTATTTTTATATGGATGGGGCAGAGGCACAGCACAGCATGTGCCGATTTTGGGCGTCCCCCACAAGATTGTAGCTTCTGGTGGGGGCAACCCGTCGATTCTTGCTGGAAAATGGCTCCAACAACTATTAATTTTCCAGAATGAAGGACTTATTTTTGCATTTTGGGGCCTAACCCATAACTTCTTACATATTACCGCCGGAGGCCGAGGCCGAGGGGGCCTCCCCCTTTCGGCAGTTCGCTGCTTTAGCTCTACCGCAGTAGAGGACGCGTGTCACCCGATTGGAAGGCCCAATATATTCCGTCAATTGAGTGAAGGAGACATCTGGTCCCCCATGTGTCTGTCCCTCGCCACCGGCCCTTTCACCCCCACCCCCAACAACATGTAATATTATAATATATCAGGGGAATTATAGTGAATAAAAAATTGATTTTCTTGAAAAAAATTATGAATTATTCTAAAAATGTTTTACTAAATTTAATATTTTTTTATAATTTATTAATTACAAATTATTTTTTTCACGTGTTTCATTTTCTGACTAGAAGGAATCCTTCCTCGAATATCGTGTTCTATGATCGTGCCACGTGGTGACATCCCCCAGCTTCAATAGCTTAAAATTATCATGGAAAAGGGAAGGGAGAAAAGATGGTGTGTGTGGAAATTAAGATGTGCGTCGGCCTCGTGCCCCCCTATTATTGGTCCACCTACAACTGTCCGAAAAGATTAAACACGTGGTATCTCATCGACGGTGGGAGTGGAGGTGGACGGCTGAGATCAGCTGGAAGCAGCGTTCGGTAGTTCGACGTCACACCGACTAGACGTGTCGGATATGCTGCCCCGGATGTTACGGGCAGACTGCCCGTTACCCGGAGTGTGGGCCCAGTGGGAAGGGCAGGTTCTTTTCCCTCTCCCTCTCTGCCCGCTGCTTCTCGTCTCCCTCGTTTTTCTCTCTTTTGGTTTTCCCCCTTGTACAAAAAAAGGTTCATTTGATGCTCCTGTGGTGATGGGTCCTCTGTTTCTACACTGACAAATTGCTCTCTCTCTCTCCCTGATTTCTGTTGCCTTAGTGATTATCCATTTGAGGGTTTCAATTCAGTTTATCAATATTGCTGTTAAGAAACAGCAAGTGGAGGTTGCAGCTGAAGCTTTTTACTTTTTGTGAGGGAGATCGTCAGCTGTTGGGGCTGTTGGCGAGAGCGAGGCACCGACTGTGGAGCTCGGTTCGATCCGGAGGATGTTGGAGCCCATTCCGTTCAAGCTGGTCGCCGATGCTGCGGCGACGGTAGCTGTGGCGCCTCCGCCGACGAAGACCTGCCGGAAGAGGAGGAAGATCGACGTTCTTCGCCTCGCCCGTGACGGATCGATCTCGAAGGAGCACAATAGCACTTTTGAAGCACTAGAAGGTATTGCCCTCTCTGTGAAGGAGAGCAATGAATCATCAGTTAAAGCTGCGGAAGATATCAGCATCTCTGTGAAGGAGAGCAATGAATCATCAGTTAAAGTTGCGGAAGATATCAGCATCTCTGTGAAGGAGAGCGATATTTCGAACTCGGATCAGCAGCAGAATCAGAGCGAGGGCAGAGAGGAGCAGGCTGACCAAGCTCCTTCTCGAGAGCATCCCAAGTTTGGATTGACTTCCGTTTGTGGAAGAAGAAGGGATATGGAAGATGCTGTCACAATTCAGCCATGGTTCTGCTCAGAAGGCGCCGAGAATCAGAGCGGGATGCACCTCTTCGGCGTCTTTGATGGCCATGGCTGTTCTCATGTATATACTAGTGCATCAGATCTTGCTATATGGAGTGGGGAATGCAGATGGCGATTGCTAATTTCAGTTTTGTTTTGCTTGGTTCTCTTCAGGTTGCTGTGAGATGCAAGCACAGGATGCACGAGATCGTGAATGAGGAGATCGGACGGTTGACGGAGGAACGGATTCAGTGGAAGAAGACAATGGAGAGGAGCTTCACAAGGATGGACCATGAAGTCCACGAGTATCGCGGCGGCGACGGTGCCGTAGCCTCCAGCTGCCGCTGCGAGCTCCGGACTCCACCGTGCGAAGCCGTCGGGTCCACCGCCGTCGTCGCCGTTGTCACTCCGGACAAGATCGTCGTCTCCAACTGTGGCGACTCCCGCGCCGTCCTCTGCCGTGAAGGCGTCGCCATCCCCCTCTCTTCCGATCACAAGGTCAGTTCCCTTTTTCCACCCTTGGCTTGGCCACACATCAAAGAAAGATTTCACCGGCAAAAGAGAGATATAGATCTCCGCGCGTGGTGTTTGAGTACGCGATGGCGCGTGGGATTCCGTGCCACTCCCCCTGGGTCTGTTGTGGCGTTTCCGCTAGTCTGGGAGACGCGCATGGGGTCTTCTGCTAGTGCGCATGCTCCGCACGCGCCGCCCTAGGATTGTGACGCTCCTCATCTTTCTATAAGCATCCACTGACTGGCACTTGGCTTTTTTTTTTTTTTCATTTAATTCTATGACAAACAGCCGGACCGGCCGGACGAGCTTAACCGGATTCAGGACGCCGGCGGGAGGGTTATATATTGGGACGGGCCTCGTGTCCTCGGGGTTCTGGCCATGTCGAGGGCAATCGGCGACAACTACCTGAAGCCTTACGTGATTCCCGACCCAGAGGTGACGGTGACGGAGCGGACGGAACAGGACATGTGCTTGATCCTGGCCAGCGACGGCCTCTGGGACGTGGTATCGAACGAGACCGCCTGCACCGTGGCCAGAAAGTGCTTGAGATCGCAGAAGCCGCCTTCTCCGCCGGGGTCAGCAGACCTCTCCGTGGGAGAAGCGTCGGACAAGGCCTGCTCCGACGCCTCCACCCTGCTGACCAAGCTGGCCCTCGCCCGCCACAGCACGGACAACATCAGCGTTGTCGTCGTCGATCTGAGGAGATAGAAGGCCGAGCAACAACCCAACAACGGTATTAGCATCATTAAGCCTTAGCCTTAGGTGTTCCACCATCACCACAGTACCGATTAATCTTTTTTTCCTTGAGGTGTTTTTGATTGATTGATATGATAATAAGTAGCTGATCAAAGAATGAGGGATGCTACAAAGTTGTTGCAGATTAGTTTTCCCGAATCTGGTCAGGCCATGATGATCTAGCTTAAAGATCACTTCCGGGGTGAAGGAATTGTCAGAGCTCCACTTGGGCTTTGGGATGACTATTTGGGTCAAAGTTTTGACTAAATATATAATAAATCTAAAAAATTAATTAATCACCCTGTTGAGTTTGAACTTTAGGATGTTAGTATTACTTTATTTAATCACATTGTTAACAGATTCGCACACTGCACGTATAGCTAGGCTATGTTAGGTTAGGTTATGCAAAGAATAAATGCACATCCTAGGAGCTAGGAAGGAACAAAGGTTGGGTTGTCCCCAACAACAGCCCATGATATGGTGCGGGACAGCACGATCCTTCCATGTCCATCACCCCTTTGTATCGCACTACCACTAGCTTGGATATATACATATACAAGAGATGTGCCACAGAGACCCAGGTCAGGTCTGGTCAGGGGTGCTTTGGTCTGGTCCCCAAACCCATTAACCTCAAGACCCCAATGCCCATTCATTGGCTATCCAATCCCGGTTGGTGGTGGACCGGTGAAATTGGAATTCTTAACAGCTGATGTACAAAGAAGCAGTAACAGTTGGAAAGCACCATCTATCTTACTTTCCACTCAGGATAAGCATTTGGCACCATTATCAACACGCCAAAGAGAAGCCCTGTTCTCCATGGCAATCTTAGGCACCGTCCATCTTACCCACCCGACATTACACGAGGAAAGATCTAATGGGGGTCCCATCTATTGCATTGGGTAGCCAATTCAACTCCAACCATCTAAGGAAAATTCCTTGTTGAGTTCCAGTAAGTCCATTGACAGAATTTCTTCCTTCCATTTGCTCTGTCAAATCAGAGCAAGGAGAACAATGGCATCCGCTCAGGAAGCAAGGCCAAGGCCAAGGCCCCATCTGTATTATGAACACAATGTAACTAACCCAAGTAGATACCCTCCAAAGCCAGTTCTCATGTCCCAAGTCCAACACATTTCTATGTTCCATTTTTTTCCAGCCATCAAAAGTTCCCCTCTGCATATCACATTGTCAATTTGAATGGTCTGCAGCCTATCAGGTGGATTCTGCAAAGGTGTGCTTGGGCCGAGGGAAGGTGTTCATTTGACAAGCGTGGACCGCCTTGTAGCCAGTCTACCATCTTTCTCCGTCTTACCGACTTCTTCTCTGCCATAAAGTCCTAACCCTTCAACCTTTTAGACAGAGTCCCTTAAACCCTAACATTTGCCTTCTTTCTTCATCCATTCCACTCCACCACCAGAGGAAATGTCGTTGACTTCCTTTCTCCGCAAATCCGTCTCTTCTTTGGCCCCGCTGGCTCTCCGCACTCTTCGGGCCCCCAGAAACTATCACTCCGCCATATTCACTGCACTCAACCACTCGAGGTTCCAGGCGGCGGGGCCTTCTCTGATCCCATTCCCTCGTGCTCACCGCTTCTCCACCAAGTCCGATGAGTCGCTTCTACGGGTCATCGAGTCGGAGATCCAGTGCGCGGAGGAGTCCGATGACCACGACCGTGTAGGTTCCTAATTTTGGCCTTGTGTTGCGTGCTGCTCGAGTGCATTATTCCAGTTAATGATCCTAAGGCTCAATAGATTTTTGGAGGCATCACGATGAGATTCTCAACTGGTTCATCTGCTATGTCATTGTATACGCATACTGCCGTACTAAATTTTGCGAGTTTACATGAAGAATGCCATTATCATTTCTTGCATGTTATCAGAGGAAACTCGGCTAGCGGGTAGGGCAGAGCATGTAAGAAGAATTTCTGACATATATTGCCAGAAGAATATAGATATGTGT
This sequence comes from Trapa incisa, assembly GCA_030064435.1. NCBI lineage: Eukaryota > Viridiplantae > Streptophyta > Magnoliopsida > Myrtales > Lythraceae > Trapa > Trapa incisa. The sequence continues at coordinate 1,342,882 of CM057770.1, read as the reverse complement.
ATTTTATATTGAGATAGATTGATGGAGGGACTACGCTAATAGAGAAATTGAAGAACTGAGTTGTTGGGTTCTTATCCATTGAAGAATTCGTCTTCTCTTCAATTAAAAAGGATTACAGAGTATAAAGAAAATGGTTTTGATTTGTTCTTCCCAAAATCTTGATTCAAGAGGATGGCCCAAGAAAGTCCTTGGTAGAGGAAGCCAGAGCATATACTCTGCCTTTGGTCTGCATTCTATGGAACGTTGAAGCCAAACCATGTTGTATATTTCCTGCCATATTCTCAGGGTGTTATTGTTATTCTTATAGGTGGAGGAGACTCGGAATGACTTTACTTTTGAGATAGAAGATAAGCCTGGTTTTCAAACTATTACCCTTAAGAGGGAGTATGAGGGTGAGGTGATAACTGTGGAAGTCAGCATGCCTGACCTTGTCACTGGTGAAGAGGATAACGATGATGATGATGACAGTTAGAAGGTAAATTAATCTAGCATTCCCATGGTCGTAAGCATTGCAAAGGGTGATGGTCCCTGTCTAGAGTTGGGCTGCACTGCTTACCCAGATGAGTTTGCCATAGACAGCTTGTTAGTTAAGAGTCCTGAATGCTCGGAGGAGGATCAAATAACCTACGAAGGGCCTGATTTCCAGTAAGCACTTTATTATATTCTGACTTGGGAGGTATCAGTTTTCCAATCTTATTGATCATGATACAGTCTGGAAATTTTGTTATTTTTTTTCTTGGTATAGGGACTTGGATGAGAATTTGCACAAGGCCTTCAACAAGTACTTGGAGATTAGAGGTATCGAGCCCAGCACGACTAACTTCCTGCACGAGTACATGATCAACAAAGACAGTAGAGAGTATTTGATATAGTTGAAGAACCTGAAGAAGTTTGTTGCGGCATAGACTCCCTCCGGAGGAAAAGGAGATTGATTGCAGCTTGTGTCGGTGGCTCTGCTCTGCTTGAATGATTAGCCTTTTTTCTTCAGTATAATTGTGGCATTCAGACCCTTGAGGAGGCTGTTTATATCAGCAGCAAACTAGAAAGGAACGGCTAAACATCATCATGAAGGTATGTATTTTTCAGATGTTTCTTTCATATTTTACAACACAAACTCCCATGGAATCTCAAGTTATAGAGAACCAGGGCCCATGGGTCACCATCCTACAATTAACCCAGAAAATTACAGTAATATTGAAGAATACATGATTGATTCAACCACAAGCTGCATGCCCACTAAACACCCAAAACATAATCACTCAAAATACATGTATATACGATCGCAGTACTTCAGCAAATGATGCCAAGCGTAGCCGCCAACGTTGTCCTACAGGCAATTATGGCTATGAGTGAGCAAACCCTCTTCATCGTCAGCCCATTGCCACTGGTTGGAGGAGTTGAATATCCTCCAGGTTGCTGCAGCTGCTGAAGTTGTTGCCCCACCGGATAAGAATTTGCTACAGAAGGGTAGTAATTGTAGCAATTGTTGTTACTATAGGTAAGTGATTGCAGGTATATAGGGGTTGATGTGTAGCCATTGCTATTTGAAGCATTGAAGGGGTTGGTGAGACCCGCAGGCACCACATAGAGACATCCGTTTTGGTAGTACATCACCGTCGGCTGCTGCTGTGGCGGTGGTGGTGGCTGAGTGCACCAGCCCACCGCCGCCTCCCTCGATGCAGGAAGACCGAAAGCCGGCGGAGGGCTCTGGCCGAGCGCGCACTCCAGGTGGGCATCGACCCCACAGGCGCTGCAGCTGTACCGCCAGCGGTCGTGGCATGCGACACCACAGGCCAGGCAACAGCCGGTCGAGGAGGACTGCTGGAGCACGAGGAGATGATTAGGGTGGAGCGCGTGGTTGACGCTAGCGGGGAGCTCGGTGCAGAGGGGGTGGATGTTGAAGCTGCAGCCGTTTCTGTACCCTGTGCAGCAGGTGTAGTAGAGGCCGGCGACTTCGTCACCGCAGAGGGTGCAGGACCGGGGGGAGGCGCTGTCAAAGACGAGGGTGAGGGTGTGGTCAGGGTGGAAGCCGCAGGAGAGGGAGGAGGGGCAGGTGGCGCACCGCTCGTGGAGGTCGAAGGTGCAGTCGGAGCAGCGGTACCTCCGGCCGTGGCCGGGACCGCTGCAACCGTCGCACTCGAAGTCTTTGTCGATGTCGACCAAGTAGAGAGGGTGCTTAGGGTGGGTGAAGTGGGACTCGATAACTACGGCGCCGCTGTTCGTCCCCATCTACGTCGGCCACAATCTCCCGCACCACTCCTATTGTAAATGGGAATTCTTGTGAAGGATGAGAGGAGAATGGAATGGATAATCGATCCGTTATGATAGTTAAAGGAACAGATCTGAAGTATGCGTTGACTAGAAGGGCAGGGGACTCATTCAAAGTCGTCTTTTTTGTTTTTTTTTTTAATAAGACAATATCTTACTGGCAAGGCGACCCCGACCCCGTCGTCCCCACCTTCCTCACATGGGACAACCAATTTAATTTGGACACTCAATATTATTTTTTAATAATTAAGTAATTCAATTTATATTTTTTAATAATTTAGTCTCTCCGTACTTTATATTCCTTTGGTACATATTTTGAGTGATTATACATATATATTGAATAGCAAAAAAAACTTTATATGCTTTATAAAACTTTAAAAGAATATACTATAAAATAATAATAAATATTAGCATTAACGTTATATTATATTTTATATTTGGGTTGTAATAGACCAAAGTGATTCTATATATAAAATTTTAAGTTGATAGAATATTAGTATCAGCACCTTTATAAAATATAATTTTTTCTGTGAAATTAAAATAGCTAAATTACCGTTTTGACCTAAATTTAACTATATATGCTACAAATTGAGCAAAACAAACTATATATGCCACACATCATCTTTTTTGTTAACCCAAATATATCAACCAATAGATGACAATAAATTAACTTTACATATTTAGTTCACTCTAAAATGATAAAATATCAAAATCATCAAATTTGATATAATCAATAAAATAGTACAAAATATTTTATCACTAATTAAAATTGTGTAATTATTTTAAAATATTAAAATTAATATTTTACATAAATATACATCTTCAATTATCTCTAATATCATAAAAATATTAAATTTAAGTTAGATATTTATATGATATCTTAATTTATATATAAATAAATTATTAAACATTTTGGTGGTACTAAAATTTATACAATTTACTCCAAATTTGTATAACTAGAAAAGAGTAGATGTACTTTGGTAAAAATTTTACTTTATTTTTTAAAAATATATTTATTTTTGGTTATTAATATAAAATATACATAATTTTAGTTTGACATTATACAAAAATCATATAATTTATTTTTTAAAATTCTATAATTATGGAAAATAAGAGATATGTTTGTTCAAAATATTTAATTTATTGTTTCAAAATAATTACAATTTTTTATTTTATATATTTTTTACTTATATTTATTTAATTTAAAAGATTTAAGTGTGATTGAGTTAAAAAGAATAAAAAAATTATAATTTTATATAAAATCTTTCACCTCAATATAACTAAAAATGGAAATGGAACTAGTTTTTAATCAAAATACTAATATTATAATCGTTATACTATAATAAATATAATTGAGAATTTTAATTAACTTTCACAAATAATAAAAATGTTCGCTATCAACTCAAATTATGTTAAAATAATTTTTTTTCTAAAATTTGTAATAATTTGTTTAAATTAAATTATTTATATATTAAAATAAATATATAATTTTACTTAATAAACTTATAAAAGTAAAATTATATATAATTAATTTAAAACAACAAATTAAATATATTACACAGATACATTTCTCATTTTTTATAATAATAAAATTTTGGTAATAAATTATATAATTTTATTATAAATAAAATTTCAATTTTAAATTATATTTTAGTATAATATCATAATATATATTTTTTATTATATAATTATGTTTAATAAAATATTAAATATATATATTCAATTACTAGTGATAATTATATGTAATTTTAGTTATATAAATATGTATATATATTTTTGCACAATATAAATATATATTCTAAAATTATATAATTTATTCTAATTATTATACTACTATAAATAATAAAAATAATTATTATAAGTGAAATGTAATTAAAATTTTTAAATATATTCATTTATTATATTAGTTATTATAATATTGATATTTTAAATAGAATACCAAATAAGTTAAAATTGTTGTTAAAATAATAATTACTTTTAACCCTAAAGGATAACATTTAAAATGTTTAATGCAAAATTTGTAATGAATTTAAATGTTTTATGCAAAATTATAAAAATTCAATTATTAAGATTTTTGTGTTGTGAGTGAATTTTTGAGAATGTAATAATCAAATAAATAAATTGATGAGAATTAGGAATATAAGAATATATCTTTTGATATTTGTCCATGGCTTATTAATAGGAGTGACAATTAATTCTACGTAAATGTACTAAAATTTATTTTAGTAATAAATATATTCTAAATTATAATCAAATTATTGATAGTATTATAGTGTAATAATTAAAATAGGGTTAATTTTATTATTTATTTAAAATAAAATATATATTAACATTAATAACTATTTTGGCATAAAAAATTAAAACTATATTTCAATTAAATTTCTATTATATATAACATAATTTATCTTAATTAATTTGGTAAAACTCTCTTATTTTCTTATTTAGGTAACTCTGTTATTTTTATATTTAGGTTTACTGTTTAAATTTAATTAATATTAAAATAAAATTTAATTAATTCTAATTTAAGAAAATGACGGGTGGGTATCGAGTTTCAATTTTCTGGACAATATCTAAATCCTGTCGGGTGGGATCATGGCCTCACACGGGCTCACACCTATGACGGGGGCTCATAATTATGGCTATGGAAGGATCTCTCACATGCTTGGAGTAAGATGAATAACGGCAAGGGATGGATCATTGGAGATAGCAGTCGGGTTGGGAAGACACTCCATGGAGGAAGCTGGACGAGGGATACCACTCGATTATAATCTACAGTCACATTGATGACTTGGATGACCACTCTACCGGCGACAGTGACCGCGAACGAGCCAAATCACCTTCTCTGCCGGCGACATCGTAGAGGTAGGTAGGAATAGTCGAACGTTGACAGCTGCTTGTCGAAGAACTCGAACACCCTCCAGACCAGACCATATTCCGATGGAGTGAGTTGCTCGGTAATATCATCCATCGAGAGACTATTATTACGGATAGCATTGTCGAGCATGCACAAAGACTCCTACCCAGTAAGAATCTGATAAGTGATAATAGTTACACGCATAGGTAGCTTCCATCTCCAAGCTATGCCCAAAAGGCAAAAAAAAAAATGTATATATTAACGAAAAAAACAAAACTTTCCATTCATACATGAGTCCGCAAGTATCAGTTAGAGCAGCAAGATCTCTGGTCAGGGTTACCCGAGAAGTTCCCGACGTTGATGGCCGTCCCATGTGGGACACCGACGCTCGAGGCGGCCTCCTCGGCCGCGAGTGCCTTCTTGCTGATGATGTGGTAGATGTCGACGAGGATGGTCTGGAACGCCTTCTCCACGTTGAAGGCCTCGAGGGCTGAGGTCTCGAGGAAGGACAGCCCTTCTTTCTCGGCGAGAGCATGGGCGGAATCGCCGGAGACGGCCCTGAGGTGGTTGAGGTCCGACTTGTTCCCGGCCAGCATGATGGCGATGTTTGAGTCGGCGTGGTCCCTCAGCTCGCGCAACCATCTCTGGACATTGTCGAAGGTCTGCCGCTTGGTTATGTCGTAGACTAGGAGGGCCCCCACTGCGCCTCTGTAGTATGCGCTGGTTATGGCTCGGTACCGCTCTTGCCCCGCCGTGTCCCATATCTGCGCCTTCACCGTCTTCCCCTCTATCTGCATCAGAAAACAATCATGCGTGACTCGTGAGCTTGCTTTCTGGAATATTATCGGACTAAGAAGCCATGAAGATATAAGGTATGTGGAAGCTGAAGAGAGACCTGGAGAGTCCTTGTGGCGAACTCAACGCCGATGGTGGACTTAGACTCCAGACAAAACTCATTGCGGGTGAACCGTGAGAGGATGTTTGATTTACCCACACCAGAGTCACCTATCAGCACGATCTTGAAGAGATAGTCGTACTCTTGATCCACTCTATACGCCATGGCTAGCTGGGCTTCCCCCTTTGTAGATCTGTATCAGACCAAGTCGCAGCAGCAAGAAGGAAAGAAGTCATAAAACAATGCCCTTTCAATGGAATTCTTTGTGATCGTGAATTCAAGGGGAGGAAGGAAGGCTCACCATGTGAGTAAAGAATCAGATCAATTCCCGAAGAGAAGGAAAGAAAGGTGATCTTCTGCCATTCAGGAGCAAAAATAGGCAGAAAACTTGCAGCTTAGCAAAATTAGCATTTAAGTTATGGCCACCCACCTGTAATCCATGGAGCAAAATTCTACTTTTTGCCAGAAATAAAACCAGAGCAAGATTCTCGACATCATTGTCCAATTATGAGTGCTAGCAAATTTATTATATATATATATAATTAAAATTCATAACTTTTAACATACTTTTATTATTACTAAAATGTCTTCCCATTTTATTGTATTTTTCAAGTAATGGCTCCATGGCCTCATAGTCCAAGATAAAGCAAGCCACCGACACAAGTTCACTACACTTATTGAACGCGTAAAGCCCGACAAGGGGCCATGATCCGGCAGCTCCAGGTCTTCATGGCAGAGTATAATCTGCAGAAGAAAGTTCATCAGATAATAACGTTAAGATGGATCAAGAAAAAAGATATATGAAGCACTGAAATTTTCCAGTCAGGACAGACCTCCACACTTGTAGCCCACAGGACGGTCGGCGTTGTTGCAACGCTTGGGGATGGTGATGGCGATCTCCGGCTTAACTCCGGAGCTCCTAGCGGTGTTAGAGAGCATCACAGCGCAGAGACAGCTAGGGCTCTGGCCTATCCTCTTCACCTGGATGCAGCAGCTGCTGGAGACGGGTGCGTTAGCATCCTGTGCAGCGGGCATGCAAGGAGCCAGCTTGAAGGCCTCTATGTCCGGAGAGACCCTCCCGCACTCGTTGGTCCCGTTGACTCCACCGGAAGTTACGAAGATGCTGAGGGCTAAGATGAGCAGCAGGGCAGTGGAGTTCCAGCCCTTTACTGGGGTTTCCATGTCTCAGAAGATTGTAGTGGTTTGCAAGTCTGTGGAGATCGGAGCTGGAAGTAGGATTTTATAATGGATCAAAGAGACAAGAAAAGTGGGAACACATAAAAGGGCACAATTATCAGTAGCAATGGTGGAGGCAGCACTTGGAGAGAAGTATGCTTTGTATAATTGCAGCTTACCTACCTTTTCTCCATGAATGCAGCATGCTTGAGATGATGATGGTGTGGGTTTATTGTGCCAATGAAGAAAGTGCCCACTAAACATTTGTAATGCCACTTGGCCATATTTGTGGGCACTTCATATCATAGCACATGAAAGACAAAAGGAACGATCATGGAGGCTGGGAGTGCCTGCAACCTCCTTCTTTATACATTGTTTGACACTACACTTGTCTACTTGTGAATTTTGTAGAATATGTTTATTGAATTGCAGAGTCACCTACCCCTTAAACATGACATGTTCCTTCATGTCATCATCTGGAATTTACTTGATTCTTCATCTCAGCTGAAGGGGAAGGAGGACAAGGTATATAAACTCAAGCAGACCTTGTATGAGCTAAAACAAGCTCTAAGAGGTTGGTATAGACACACTGAGAGTTATTTCCTCAAGAATGGATTCCAAAAGTGTCCTTATAAACATAAATTATTTGTGAAAAGCTGCAAGGATGGATTGAAGGCTATATAGTGAGTATTTATGTTGACCATTTAATCTTTACTGGAGATACTGAACAATTGATGTTTGGAGTTTAAGAAGTCAATGGAAGAGAAGTTTGAAATGATAAACTCAGTAAATATGAACTATTTCCTAGGAGTGGTAGTAATTCAACATTCGGAAGGTATATTTCTCTGTCAATCCAAGTATGCTGATGAAATTCTAAGCAAGTTTGGAATGGATAAATGCAATCCAGTGAGAATACCAATTGTTCCCGAACATAAGCTTACAAAGGAGGGAAATGGAATTGAGTTAGATTCCAATGGATAGAAGCAATTAATAAGAAGTTCTGATGTATTTGAATGCCACAAGACAGGACTTGGCATTCACGATTTCCTTAGTAAGTCAGTTTATGGAAAGGCTTACCTAAAGTTATCAATGGATAGCTAAAAGAATTTTAAGGTACTTGAAGGTGCTTTGACCATGAGAATTCTTTATCGGAGGCAAAATGGGGTGAGTTTGGTAGGTTTCTCCTTATTCAGGAGATGTAATTTTATCAATTGATAGCTACCACTGAAACTGAATTTCTGCCAGTGTATCTGGCTCAGGAGAGTGCTAGCTTTCTTGGGAGAAGAACAATTGGATACTAGTCCAATGTTCTGTGATAATTCATCTGCAATAAAACACTCAAGACCCCCGATTCTACATGGACGAAGCAAGCACATCTACAAGATCTAAGTAAAGATGGAAGTCTATTACTGCTGGAGTGTTGGACTCAAGAGCAGCTTTGAGTTGGGAATGTTGAGCAAAGAAGTTTTCAGTATGCAAGTAGAAATAAAACTTGAGTTTGACTGATCATGCTATCAAGAAAGTTATTTGAAGAATACCTGCATGTGTGATGCTCTTTGCATTAGAACTGGTGTGTGGTTGATTTTCTTGGCAGCATCCATCTTTCTCGTGAGTTCCTCTGTTACATTAGCTTCAATCACTTTAACATTCAGCTTCATCATCCTCCCATCGCCCTACAAACATCTAGCCATTGACGAGCATAGCATTCAATCGGAGAATGAAAGTTCCGAAAACCTAATCTCACGAGAGAGGATTTTGAGGATTTTTTCCTACAGGGACTGAGCTGGGAGATTGCACAGTGCAACTTGAATGAGAGAGCACTCTATACTCGTGAACAATTAAGTGCCACTTGTTGCTAAGATCAAATCCTCCCTCCAACACATAAGGTATTGGAAGATCTCTCAGTGCTGCCGGAGCTGTTCACCATTGACTCGATGCTCGAATCAGTGAGCAGCTCGGTTGCCGACTCAACCTTGTCAACTATAGTCCTCTTCACTGGGCTTCCCATCTCGAACTTCCTCGTACAAGAGAACACGTAAAGCCCCGAGAACAAAATCAAGAAGTGAACCAGAGAGTGCTGAAGGCAGCTGCTCTAAACTAGAACAGGTGGGAATTCGGGGAAGGGTCGAGATTGAAGCTCATGATAGGTTGCCGGATGGATTTCTCGAGCAGGGCACCGGTTGTTTGCTGTAAAAGGATTGGCGTAAAGGGGAACTTCTCGGTAGATATTCAACCCTCTGCAGCTACTGCAAGAGCTTGGAGTGCTCTCCCTTTCTCACTCACAGTGGAAATTTGTTTTTAAAAACTTAAATGGGGTTGAATTTGTGTAATATGAATATTCAAGGAGTACACTGCAATTTCCCCAAGTGTGCAGTCAACCGAAGTCTCTCGAAGCATCACGGTCATTCAGTATTCCCTCTCAACTTTCTATAAACGGGAACTCACTGCAAGTTCTTTCTCGATCAGAGAACTGCAAATCGGAGCTTACTATCGGCGTGGAGATGTCACTGATTCCGCACTTCTTCGGACGCCGGTCCGACGTCTTCGATCAGTTCTCCATCGATCCGTTCGAGGGCTTCCGGGCCATGTCTGGACCGCTGACAGGATTCCCCTCGGAATCATCGGCATTCGTCAGCGCGCTGGTGGACTGGAAGGAGACGCCGACGGCGCACGTGTTCAAGGCGGACGTGCCTGGGCTGAAGAAGGAAGAGATGAAGGTGGAGATCGAGGACGACAGGGTTCTGCAGATCAGCGGCGAGCGGAGCGCCGAGAAGGAGGAGAGGACGGACACGTGGCACAGGGTCGAGCGGAGCAGTGGGAGGTTCGTGAGGAGGTTCAGGCTGCCAGAGAACGCCAAGGTCGAGCAGGTGAAGGCGGCGATGGAGAACGGCGTCCTGACCGTGACGGTCCCCAAGGCGGAGGCCATGAAGCCGGACGTGAGGTCCGTTCAGATCACCGGCTGATCGGAATCCGATTGCTTTCCCTGTCCGAGTTCCCTGTTCTGAAAGCAAATTTGCTGGTTACGCTTGTGAGTGTTCCGTGTGTTTTTCTCGACTTCTGTTTTCTCTGTCTCTACTCTATGGATACCTCTAGGAATCAATGGTTCCAGCTTTTCCTGGTTTCTAATTCCGTTCACTTACGGTTCCGATAACAAGCCATCTAGTAGAAAAGCCAGATTCTGGAAGGATGCAATAAATGGGGTTATATAGTATATGATATAATTTATCAGGCAGCATTTTCAAGCCATTGCAAGAGAGAGGATTGGGAAGATACATAATCTTATTTCTAGGAGGGTACGTCCAAGTGAAAGAGCCATGAGATGATAAATGCGAATATCACACAGCCAAGCACGAAGTTGAGGAACCGGTGACCTTGCCAGAATCTCGGTGGCCCTGCTGGCAGGTTCACCAGCGGCCCAGTAACAGTCTCAGCTGCCTCGATGGACTCGACTTCACATTCACAGCTGATGGAGACATGGTGTGCTGTCGACCCGCAGATTTCGCATATCCTGAGAATGTACAAGAAATCAGCCTTCCACTTAAACTAAATGGAGAGGTAAATTTGCAGAAGCAACTGGAAATCAGAACCTAACTTGAAAGAAGGTGACAGGAAGAGAAACATAATGTTCAAGCTTCACCCGTTATAAGCCGGAAACGTGAAACAAGATTTTGAGCTTGAGAGACTAGAGGAATCGTGCATAGTCATGTGAACTCGTATCAAGTTCGCATTTTTTTGTATGGAAAATGTGCAATTCCTAGAGGGAACAACTTTCTGTAGTGCTAACAAGATACGGCTGTGTAAATACATGGATAAACAGAAGCCGCTGCAAGATATTTGGATTTTCTGTACGGGCACTTACCTGGTTCCTCGAATCTTGAACCAGGCCTCGGCGCAATGGCGGTGGACAGTGGCCAGATCATCCTTGCAGGAGCAGCCCAGCTCGATCATGGCATTGTCGGCTCCGCGTTCTTCATCCGGATCAGCTTCACCAGAGCCCAGGTGACAAATCCTGCAATCCCTCTCGTATTTGCCTGAACACGGGTGTCTCTCATGGCTCCCCGATTCAAGATCCAGCGGGGCAGCAGCAGCAGCAGCTACCCCAGAACATTCCGGAGAAGAGAAAGAGGACCTCTGTTCCTTGTCTGAGGAAGAAGCTGTACGTTGACTCAGGGCAGTAATTGACATTTGGAAGTGCACCCAGGTGGGGATTCTTCATCCAACAATGGGTCTCTGTCCTTGGAGACAAAGAAGCATACAGAGATCTATGCCTCCCTCCCTCCCTCCACCACTAGGCGCCTTCTGAGCAATAAGGTAATGTGGTAGGTAATCTCTCTCTCTCTCCCTCTCTCTACACCGGTTAACAACTAGAGAAGAGAAAATCACGGGAGCAGAAAGGAAGGCGGAAGCTGCCTATCTATCTGATCTGTGCAGCACATGCTGTTCCCGTGGTTCTTCAATCAAGCTAGTTGATTCAAACACTGTTGAAAACTTGAGATCTCATTCTACCAAGCCCTTAAAATGGTTGTCCACCACCTTCTAAGTGGGAAAATTTCCTTTTCTACCAAAAGTGATCATAGAAAAGGAGAAAACTTGAGCAACCTCCATTTGGCTCATCATTTATGCTGCTTTCGCTTCCAGGTCCTATATCTGTTTTTTAGTATAACTATTTGAGGCACGGAAAAAAAGTGGTGATGAAGTTATACAGGTTCTGAAATATTGAACAACAAAATTCCTCAACTTGAACATCGAAATCTTGAAAATTTTCAGTAAAGCAATTTGCCTTTTTTTTCCTTCATTACTCAGTAGAAGTAAGTTCTTGCATACTGCAGAAGGACATTGTCACAATATCTTCAGAAAGAGCTCTATCAACTTAATCCCACATCTCTATTCCTTGGGGAATAACGTTTTATGCTTTCAAAGGTTGTTCACTTCACATGGTTCCCAACACTAATTACCTGAGGCATTTATTATAGGATATTAGTCTCTCTCTTGGAAAACGTTATCCCAGTTAGCTCTACTTGGAGTCACTCATTGTCCCAACACTAATTACCTATGGCGGAAAAAAATGACATGATCGGGACTCTTTCTTGTGTCACAGTTCAATCCCAGTTGGCCAATACAAAAAAAAAACTCTTTAAAACACTAAAAAATAATAGAAAATTGAGGTTGGTTTAACCCAATGATCTTCACCCATCCTTATTTATATAATAATTTACTCAATTTGTCTCGTATTAATCTAAATCCAGAGTATTGGTTTGAATCTCCATATTATTATTTTTATTCAGTTATCTCATCCTTATTTATATCTCATCCCTACCTCCCGGCGGTTGTAGGTTGATAGTTGCGTTCTTCCTTTCTGATTTTTATTGCTTATTAGCACGATAGATGCACACTGATACCACCGCTTATTATGAAATATTTATAAATATTGATACACTAAAATTAAATTATATCCATCATGTACTTTTTTTGTCAGGATACCCATACTCTACATTACTTGGACCATTATTGGTAATCCCCTCAATCATTTGATGTTTGATTGCATTCTCATGTGTCATAAGAAGTGATGCTGCAGTGACCATGCAAAGTCATGTAAACTCTGTGAGTTGGTAGCCTTTTTTCCCATCTGGGGTGTCATGCAACTCTCTAAGTTGTGGGTATTGGGTGAGGATTTTCTATCTATTCCAATTGGGGGAGGGAGGAAGAGAAGAGCCAGCGAGTCTGTGGAAGGAAGGGGAAGCAGCAAATCAGAATCAATCATTCTATTGATTTTCTAGATTCTCTGGGGATAGCGCAGATACCGCAAAGACAGGAGCTTCCTTATATAAGGGCGGGACTAAGCTGGATATTAGGTCGAGTATATCCCCCCAGACGCGGGAACCAGTATCGGCGGAGCCCCTCCTCGGATTAGGAGGAGAAATCTCTGCAATGGAGGGCGGTGAGTCGGGCTCTGGCAAGATCCACGACGAAGGGCAGTTGGGTATCGAAGTTCCAGAGACCGCTCATCAGATTAGCAGCGGTATTTCTACCCTTTTCTATCAAAACTTAACGCTCTCTGTTCTTCACTTCTCCGTAATTGTAGGTAGGGTAGAAATTTGGATTTGCAGACATGCAGAATGATCGGAATTTACCTACCGTGTTTCTCCTTCGCCGGCCTCCGATTATTTGATGGCGTATTGTAGTATTTTCTCTGTGATGCAAATATCGCTTTCTGGAAGAAGATTGTCCTTTCATTTCCCCCAATCAATGTATGATGTTGTCTTTTTGTAATTTTGTCCATTTCCTCTTCCCTTTTCACCTCTCGTTTCCTGCGGTTTATCTGTTCCTTCTCTGTTTTGTTACCATTTCATCCGTAGCCTAAATTGGTAAACCATTTCCTTCTTGGGGTTTCTTGGAAGATTGAGATGTTGACGCAGTGATTTGTGATTCTATGAACTGCGAAATTTGAATACTTTTGATGACAGAAGTAGAACCGGAGTATTTTCTTCATCTACTTGTCTTTTGAATAGGCTTCAACAACTAGAATTGTAGGATTTCAACAATGTCCATATGATTTATCAAAATTCCTATTTCGAATGTTGCTGCAGACTCATGGCAGCAGGTGAGTTTTGTCCTCACGACAGGAGTAAATAGTGTGTTTGTTCTTGGATACTCCGGGACGGTCATGGTCCCTCTTGGATGGGCTCCAGGAGTCATGGGGCTGATCCTTGCAGCAGCAATATCACTTTATGCGAATGCGCTTATAGCAAAGCTTCATGTGCTTGGTGGAAAGAGGCACATTAGATACAGAGATCTTGCAGGACACATATACGGTAGGTGACAAACAATGCTCATTGAGTTGTATTTTATCAGAGCATTGCCTCTGCTAAATGTCTTTCCTTTTTGGTTTGTTTTAGGTAGGAAAGCTTATTCATTGACATGGGGGTTGCAGTATGTTAATCTTTTCATGATCAACACTGGCTTCATTATTTTGGCTGGTTCTTCTCTGAAGGTACTCAGTTTGCCCTTTTGATCTTCTATATATCAGAGTCCTACCAGTGTCTCCTTTTGGAAAAAAGAAGGTTCATTTGAAGTTTCTCCATTGATATCTGCTAAATCTTTCTTCTTTCCGGTAGGCAATTTATGTTCTTTTCCGGGATGATCACACCATGAAGCTCCCGTATTTCATAGCAATAGCTGGATTCGTCTGTGCAATGTTTGCAATCGGAATACCTCATCTGTCAGCCCTAAGGATTTGGCTTGGATTCTCAACATTCTTCAGTCTAGTCTATATTATTATAGCATTTGCACTGGCCTTAAAAGATGGTAAATTTTAAGCATTGTTTCACGGTTTACAGTTTTCTATTTGATTCACTTAAACAGATACAAGTTTGAGAAGTGGTGCTGATGATAAGCGCCACTCTTGTTCTGCATCTGCAGGGATTAATTCTTCTCCAAGGGATTATACCATCCCTGGAACAGGTACAAGCAAGATCTTCACAACAATTGGCGCTGCTGCTAATCTGGTATTTGCATACAACACTGGCATGCTCCCCGAGATACAGGTAACCCTCTAAAATGATGAACAAGCTACCACTCATCTCAGGTTGAAATTTCAAGCTTGGGCTACACCACCTTCAAATCTGGGAGGCTGATAACTTACACAGCAGTCCCTGCAATTCTTGACTATGGTTTTATTATTGGGTGACAGGCTACTATAAGGCAACCTGTTGTGGAAAATATGCTGAAAGCTCTCTACTTCCAATTCACCATCGGCCTTCTCCCAATGTATGCAGTTACTTTTGTAGGTTATTGGGCATATGGGTCTTCAACCTCAACTTATCTCCTCAACAGCGTCAACGGACCTCTTTGGCTCAAGACAGTTGCAAACAGCGCAGCCTTCCTGCAAACTGTCATCTCCTTGCACGTAAGTCTCCTTTTCACCACTCGAATCCCCTGCAAGAGAACTGGGTCGAACATGCCTTCAATCTTGTATAACTCTTGGATGGTCGTTCTTTCTGTCTCCGCAGATATTCGCCAGCCCGATGTACGAGTACATGGACACACGATACGGTGTCAAAGGCAGCGCTTTGAAGCCGAAGAACCTCTTTTTCCGGATCCTCCTCAGAGGCGGTTACCTCACCATTAACACCTTCGTGTCCGCCCTCCTCCCATTCCTCGGCGACTTTGAGAGCCTCACGGGGGCGATCAGCACATTCCCACTCACCTTCATACTTGCCAACCACATGTACCTGAGGGCCAAGAACAACATGCTCACCCCCCTTCAGAAGTCTTGGCACTGGCTCAACGTTTCCTTCTTCGGATGCATGTCCTTTGCTGCTGCCGTGGCTGCCATCCGGCTCATCGTTGTGGACTCCAAGATGTACAATATTTTTGCCGATGTCTGAAGATTATTTTGTCTGCTAGAACCATTCTGCATAAGTAGAAAAAAAAAAGGGTTATCGTTCCTTTTTCTAGGCAACAAGATACACATTAGTTCCCCTTTTTCTTGAAGATAAACTGAAAGTTAGATTATTACATGAGCATAGTAAGTCTTTTGTAATGGCATTTCAGAGTAAGCTCTAGTCTACCATGGTGGATATGGAGGAGAGCACGGTGGACCTGAGGCGTGCAACTTATCAGAGGCTTCTTGAGAATGCTACCAGCTTTCATTTTGCGCAATGATGTCGCCTCCCTCCATTTTAGCTTTAATGGAGGAAAAAAAAACTCTCAAAAAGTAAAATTTATTACTATTTAAAAAAATATGAGCAATCAAATTTGATTTTTTTTTTATAGCCTGCGAGTCACCTGTCATTTATATGGGCTGAGCTGAGTCGATTCCTTATGGGACGATTTAACGCTTCTTCTCCTCTGTATTCACTTATTTTTGCTCCTCGCACTCGAAGGATCCCCTTGGTTCGAGTAGTCGTCGTCCTTGACTTCTCCGCAGTACTCGGTGCCTCTCCATCTCTGTTTCTACCGGATTGTCACTCTGATATTCTTTATTGTCAAATTAAAGTATCGCGGCAGCTACCATGGCATCTGCTTGTTTTTAGATTTGAACCTTAACATACTCTGCTGTTTGTTTACACGTGTTCATTCTACCAATTTTCCTTTTCTTTTTAATTTTGTTGCTAGGTTTCTGAATTTCAGCGGTTAGGTTAGAATTTTGGTCAGTCTATCACATTCTTCAGTTGTTGTTCTACGATCCGGGGTGAGTTTTGCTCCTTTGCTGCTTCAACGAAGCTTATAGCTGTTAATGTTGTTGCTCATTGATTTTAGCGGTGAAATTCTGAGAGGTCGGTGACATTTGGTGGAGAGCTCTGCTTCAAAGGCGTCAACAAATGGCTAAATATCGGGATCGGACAGAGGATTTTAAGGATGTGGTTCGTCACACTGCCGTGAATTTGGGTTACAATGAGGTTTGGTTGTTCTTCCTGTTTGATTTGTTCTCAATTCTTTTTTTCCTTTTCCGGGAGATGGAAAGCCTTTTGTCTGAGGTACTTGTCGCAAGGATTTGCTTGTGGAGCATTGCGAGTAGTTCTGTAATTGAATGATCGAGTGATACTATACGGAAGTAAATAATATTGCAAATGGTAATATTTGGGTTTCTGAATTAGAGATACACCAGATGTATCTTGGAGCTTATTTCATCAGCTCATTGCTGCTGTCCCAATGCTGTTCTGAAAGCTGCCTTCAGCATTGAGCTCCCTCTAGACATTCCATTCATTTTATCATTGATTGGTCAGTTTCAGAAACTTCTGCAAGAGTCACTAGTGCTGATATCATCATTACGAGGATCTAGACAAATTGCCAGCTCCAATGCTGCTTTGTACATCCTATAGTATATCCACTTGAACATTTGCTTGCCCTTACTGTTGATGATGTTTTTTTGGGATCTGAATTTACTGGTGATGTTATTGGATAGGAAGACTAGCTCCTATTTATTCTAAGATAGATGGGAGAACAATGGTTCTCACTTCTTATTTCTTATGTATTACAATATCTAATGCCTATAATGGAATGCACTAGCTTCCCTTTCTTATTTGTGTTTTGTAATTGTGATTTACAGTCAAAACTGGCTGCTATCATGGCATCTTTTATAATTCACAAACCAAGGGAAAGATCAGCTTTCACTAAAGCTGCTCTAACGACGGTATCTTCCAGTCCTTCAGTATAGTTACCTTGTACTGGATTAGTAACATTGGGTCCTGCTTGATTGAGAGAAAACAGTTTTGGTTCCCTGGTTACTAACTTGAAAAAAGTAGTTTATTTGAGTACTGGGCTTTTATATATGATATTATATTTTCTTTTGCCTTGATAGCTCGAAAGCATTGGAGCTTTGGAGCAGTTC
This sequence comes from Trapa incisa, assembly GCA_030064435.1. Classification (NCBI taxonomy): domain Eukaryota; kingdom Viridiplantae; phylum Streptophyta; class Magnoliopsida; order Myrtales; family Lythraceae; genus Trapa; species Trapa incisa. The sequence goes on along the minus strand of CM057770.1, from coordinate 1,325,356 downwards.
ATGAGAAAGCATAGGAAGGATTATGTGGACCCACTCCGGACTACTGAACAAGAGAGAGATAATATTGAACATGAAGTAAGCCTTGTGTGTGTTTAATATCCTTTCATGGCAGTCCTCAGTAGATGATCAGACTTCTGCATGTGCTATATGTGATATATTTAATTATGTCTGCTTGTAATGCGGTAGAATATGGTTTGAATTTGATTTTGCCCATGTTAATGTGAATCAATTTCATGCAGGTGACAGCTTTTATTAAATCTTGCAAAGAACAAATAGATATCCTCCAAAGGAGCATATCTGAAGAGGAAACAAACTCGAAGGGATGGCTTGGCGTTAAGGTTGACGTTTCAAATGCTGATACTATAGCACACAAACAGGGAGTGGTAAGATTGCCCCATCCTTGGATATTGTCTCAGTATCCTTAGTAAGCGGCACATCGATTAATATAGTTTTAGTGATTAAGAAAATATATTTTCCCACTAAATTTGTGGATTATTCAATTATCTTCTGCAACCATGAACTGTAGGTTCTCATTTTAAGTGAAAAGCTCCACTCGGTCACTGCACAGTTCGATCAGCTTAGAGCTATACGCTTCCAGGATGCTATGAGTAAGGTGGTTCCAAGACGAAAACTGAATAGGGAGACAACTTCGACTCCTGTCAACAAAAATTCAATAACTCATAACATTGAGCTCAAGGAGCCAGAGGAACTTAAAGAAGAGCACCTCAGATTGCAGCAGCAACACTTGGATGATGAGACGCGTGCCCTTCAGGTACAATTGTGGCATATATCTTTTACCTGATCATCTTTAATTTCTAAAAGGTAGTTCTTGTTCGTTGAATTGTTGTTTCATTGCATGTAAACTTGGTTTTGCAGATAGAGTTGACTAGCCTGCTTGATGCAGTCCAAGAAACAGAGACAAAGATGGTGGAGATGTCTGCATTGAATCACCTCATGTCTACTCATGTTTTGCAGCAAGCCCAACAGATAGAGCATCTTTATGAGCAGGTCAGAAATTGTTCTTCCTATGCAGTTCTCTAATTTTTATGTTTTTATTTTCAAGCATGCTGCCATCAAAGAATCCTTGCATTTGCATTTTAGTTGTCATTTCTCAAACTTTGTTCCGTTTTTCCTTTCCTAGTTATGAAATAGATGTTTTCACTCTTAGTTCATGGTCAAAAGATGGTTAGGTGTAGCATCTTGATGTCTTTAATGTGATTTATTCATTGTGGCCATTGTTGATATCAGCAGTGCAACATTATTCCAACTATCATTTATTGGACTTTTGTAAAAAAAATCTCTGTTATAAGACTTTCTCTATATGTTGCTCTCTTACAGGCAGTGGAAGCTACGAATAATGTGGATTTGGGAAACAAAGAACTTTCAAAAGCAATAGAGAGAAATAGCAGTAGCAGGACTTTCCTTTTGCTCTTTCTCTTTGTGATGACATTTTCAATACTCTTTCTCGATTGGTATAGTTGAGGAGTTGATATGATTGTTCACGAAATATTTCATTTTCTTCCTGTATCTTTTGGCCATATATTATCTCAGGAGTATAATGGAAATGTGAAATGGTTTTTATTGCCTTTGATGATCACCAATGTAAACTTTCATCGACAGTTTTTCTTTGTGTCCTTTTACAACCTCAGTTGTAATGTTATTTAGTCTTTCAGAATTTAACCATGCAGCCTGGCAATTAAATAGCTATTTGTTGAATTAAACAACTTTTATTTTCAGAGTCGAATGATGGACTTCAGATCAAAAGTTCAAACAATTGGGGGAGATACTCATCTGCAGTATAAATTTAAGTGTTGGGTTTGGGGATGCAAATTATTATTGAGGTTATCAGCAAGTATGGAAGAATTATTTATATAAAAAAAAGTTAGTATTGAAGAAAGAAGCACAAATCTTTCACGTGAAGAGCAAAGTCCCCAGTTTTTATAAACCTGCTGCACTCTGGCTAGGGTTTTTTTTTACCTTTGAATGAAGGTTCAGAAACTCTTGACAGTGGAGGAAGCAGTAGCCCAAGCTGTGACTGTGGTGAAGGGATGACAGAAGGGAGGAGTCAGGTATGTTTATGCTCCCCTCCCAGAATATTTTTCTTTTTCAAGGTTTCTTTGCTATATCTTTCTTCCAAGAGTTCTCGAGTCTCTTTTCACCCTGTTGCCTCTATGATCTCTTTTTAAGCTATACAGGAGGAGCTATTATAGATTAGTATTTTACTCATCCCACTGTTCACCTGATGATGCACTAGTCTTGTATAGATTCAAAAGTGGACTTCAAAAAGATTTTGCAGTTTTTGTCAGGGGTACATCTTTAACAAAAGTTTATAAACAGGTTGGAGGAATGTGATGTTACGGGACTTATTGAGATGTTGATCTTTGTTTGTGGTAACAGTGATATAGTCTGTGCTTAAATTCCAAACAAATTTATCTTCAAAGTCCATCATTCCATAGTTGATTAGTTTGAGGAGCCATTTGCTTGGATTGTTCTCATCATTTCAACAGTTTATTCTTAATTTGGAGTTGTCTCTACTTTGTGGGGCAGCAGAGTTAGAGTTTTCATGTATCTCAGCAACACACAAGGTATGCTGAAACCTCACAACTGATTCCTTCTCTTTGACCAGTTTGTTCCAGAGGTTATAACATATATGAAATCCATAGTACATATTTTATTCGTGTTACAATTATTCATGAGCATGCAGCAGTAACCTTTAAAACACTTGTCTGTTTGTTTCAGATAATATTTCATACTTTCCCAGAGGATGATATACTTAATGTATACATTTGCCAGAACTATCATTACTTGCCCTTGCTTGTAATCCATCACTTGCCTATGGTGGTCATTGGCTGCGATTTTGGATGCCATTTTAGTATGCATTATATTTTGCAATCAAATAAAGACAATTAATTTCTTCTTATCCAATAACTACCATTGAGTCTTCTCTTTAGATGTGAAGGTAGCTTCTGGTTATAAGTTTATATAATCAATGCAGGCTACACATTGCATATTTATCCAGTGTTACTCATTAGCCATAAGCTGATCATGTAGTATTCTTGTCAAACAGCATCGCTATTTAATTCATCGTGTCCATGATTTCTTCCTCTCTTCTTGCAGTTCCATGGGCATCTCAGTGCCAGGTTGTCCCATGTTTTTGCCAGGGAGGACCCACATTTCTGTTCTATTATGAAAGTAGTGAATATCAGTTTCACTTTTGATTCTCTTAGAATATACTGGCGAAGGTATCTTTTAGTAAGCAATCTCATATTCACGTTTTAGCGCCTCAGTACTTCTATTACCGCAAACTTGTCTTCCTTATTTGACATTTTTTGGGTGGGGGGACCGCCCAGCTCCTCCTTTTTTCCCTGCAGCAGTTGCCATTGACCTTAGAAGAATCCTCCTACTGGGTATGGCGTTTGATCAGCCGCCCAACTTAGCTGGTGGAGTTTTTTTAAATCTTAGTACAGCCTTGAGATGCCTTCTGAGCCATCCTTCCATCCATCATGAAATCTTAATCTTGCATTTTCTTCAGATCTGGTGCAACAAGGTCAACCATCCTACTGCCCAAATTTATTGATGTCAAAGAAGGAAAGGGGACTTTAATGAATGTTGAAGAGATTGATGCACTACTGACTTGTGGCCGTTTCCTTCCACCATACACAAAGGAAATTTGGCCTTGAATTTATAGTTAAGTCATCCTATTTGCATTTCCCACATTTTCAGGACATGAAAAATTACCCTTTATTTAACTAATTAATGGCATTTTACTTCTATATCTTTATAATTATGAAATTCCCATTGCATATTCTTAAAATCTATATTGGTATATTATATTTCACATTAAAAAAATATTTTTTAATGAATAATATTTACTTAAAACGTAATATGCTAAGACATTATATACTAAAATATAAATATCATTAAAGTTCTTAATGTAACTGAATTGCCTTATGAGTTACTAATAGTCATCATCGTCTTCTTCTCTTCAGGCAGACTCTCCTTCATCTCATTCCCATGGTAGACTCCTCACAGATCCCTCGGATTTGACCTTCGGTGCCCGCTGAGAGCTCTCCTGAATCGAGTGCTGCCGGCGGCCTCCCGTTGATCTGCCACACAATGAAGGCTCCCGGCAGGCTGTTCACGGTCGGGCTCATCGCCTGCTGGTACTCCTCCAACATCGGCGTCCTGCTGCTCAACAAGTACCTGCTCAGCAATTATGGCTTCAAGTACCCCATCTTCCTCACCATGTGCCATATGACGGCCTGCTCCCTCCTCAGCTACGTCGTCATAGCCTGGTTGAAGATGGTTCCTATGCAGACCATAAGATCACGCCTCCAGTTCCTGAAGATCGCTGCGCTCAGCCTCGTCTTCTGCATCTCCGTGGTTTTCGGCAACGTTTCGCTTCGGTTCCTCCCTGTGTCCTTCAACCAGGCCGTGGGGGCGACGACGCCATTCTTCACTGCCGTGTTCGCCTATTTGATGACCTTCAAGCGGGAGGCTTGGTTGACTTACATCACCTTAATTCCGGTCGTTACCGGGGTTATAATCGCCAGTGGGGTATGCTTCTGCGTATTTCTTTTCCATGCTCATAGACTATCTAAATTATGGCTCGCGGAATTGATTAGTTAGCTTTTTTGTCTGATTGACTTGGGAACAATGCTGCATTTTAAGGTTTGTGGGTCCTTTGGATGTTGTAGCTGAGTAGGCACTTAACATGTGAACTTTTAGGGTAATTGGAGTCAATGTATGTGAAAGTTGACACCTCTCCGCTCCACGCTGCAGTCTTTGAGGTTGTTTATGAAAGATACGAGTTCACATATGAAAACTCCAAGTGAACAAACTGATAGGACGATATACCCCCTCAGACATTAGGTAAACTAGAAAGTGGAAACCCTTGCGACTCTTGTCACTGTATATAATAGATAATTTCATCTACGATAGTAGGATAAATTCCATGCTGTTATGAATTTCATTATTTTTCCCAATATGATTGGATTTTGTGCTATTGGAATACGTGAAGGACTATAGGACATTCTATCACACTCTTTATCTTTTGAAATATGTTTGATTCTCTGTTTCAATTTTACACTATTGGCAGTAAGTTTTGAGAAAGTACTTTTCTGTTAATCACCATTTGTCATTTCATTTTTTGTGAACAGGGTGAACCAAGTTTCCATCTTTTTGGCTTCATCATATGTGTTGCAGCTACAGCTGCCAGGGCACTCAAATCTGTTCTTCAGGGGATCTTACTTTCTTCTGAAGGGTAAGGTCTAAATTCTATACTATACTCCGAGGGACATCATGCCACACACTTTAGATAGTCCAAAAGGATTTATTATCCTTGAAAATGAGGGACAGAAAACTTAATTGCTTATGCGGTCAAATATGAAATTCGGGATGTTTGACAGGCCTCTTCTTTCCCTTTTTAATACAGGGAAAAGCTGAATTCCATGAATCTACTTCTTTATATGGCTCCAATTGCTGTTGTTTTCCTCCTTCCTGCGACACTTATTATGGAGGAAAATGTGGTTGGCATCACACTTGCTCTTGCAAGAGAAGATTTTAAGATCATTTGGTATCTCCTTTTCAATTCAGCATTGGCATATCTTGTGAACTTGACTAATTTTTTGGTTACGAAACATACAAGCGCACTCACTCTCCAGGTACACACCCCTTCCAGTTCACATTCCTTTTCTGTTGCAAATAGACACTCGTGATAGGTGATAGCAAGTGTCTGATACCTGATGTCAAAACATTTCTACTAAAAATCTGTAAGCGTGAAAAGAAGTAATTCTATCAAACTGGATATTTGCATGATTCAGAATTCTTGCTGAAAATGAACTGTTATGGAGTGGAAAGAATTTTGGTGATCTCTGTCAAGATAATAGGGAATGCAATTAACGTTTCCAAAGATGATTCACTAATATGGTTTTCTATTGTAGCTCCTGAAAATTTTCTCATGTCAATAGTTAGCCCTCCCAAACATTGGAGTGAATGATGAGAAAATTTTTCCTTGTGCTTTTTTGGCTCCATCAGGTTCTGGGAAATGCAAAGGGTGCAGTTGCAGTAGTGGTCTCAATCCTCATTTTCAGGAACCCAGTATCTGTCACCGGTATGCTTGGTTATGCTTTAACTGTCTTTGGAGTTGTCCTTTACAGCGAAGCAAAGAAAAGGAGCAAGTGATTAGGTCACTTCTTTTACTCTTAGATGATGTGTCAGAGTAAATCTGTTTTGGTTAGTTTCTCCAATGTACACCTAGTAGCAGGACTTGAACAGCATATTGGGAAGAGTCCTTTATGACATTTGAAGATTTTTACCCCCTTGAAGGAAGCATGCAGATGGTTAACACTGTATCAGAAAACTGAACTCAGAGACTTCAGTTGAAAGGATAGGCAGAAGGCCAAATAAGTGACTTATATTATCTTTCCATTTCCCCCTACATTCTCTGTACATTCTTTTGTGGAAAAAGAGTTGTAGGTATGGTTATTAACATTTCATATACTAATAAATTAAATGAAGTTTTATATTTCTTCCACTTCCTTTCCTGTTGCTTCTTACTATATATATTGCCCGAATTGACTGCATTTGTTTTGAATCCAGGAGCAGCACAGTTTCATCTTGATCTATAGATTGCACAGGTTTTTTTAGCAAAGTATAAATAAGCATAGTAGCACAGGTGATTCCACAGTAAGCATGAAATATGGGAGTCCAGAAAGGATTACTTTCTACCAAGCTTTCATCAGAAATGTCTCTCTTTTGACTCAGGAACCATTTGAATTCTTAATTCAATCACCCAGAAAGAGGCTTTACTGAGAATATCTTGTAAATGACTCAGCAGGACATGCCCCACAATTTTCTTTATAAAAATTTCAGAATATTCTTTTAAATGATTGCATTTCTCACTTAATTCTCCTGTATCAGGGCTATTATGGCCAGCATCCCATAAAGGGACTGATCCATCTTCACACTCCCTGGGTACTTTCTGTTTATTCAAAAGATCTTCACCTTGACTTCAGTTTATAGAGCCTCCATCCTATTCCCTGAGCTTTATGGCTGCATCCACATTGTTGGCCAACTCAGCAGCTGCCCCTGTATAAGAATGAGGGGTTAACTTCAGAAGCCTCTGTTTAGCTTCATCGTGTATAACTAGTCTGTCTATGAACTCCCTCATGCTTTCTTCAGAAACAGCTCTTCCTCTGGTCAGCTCCTTAAGTTTTTCATATGGCTCAGGAACACCGTGTCTCCGCATGACCTAATTTCCAAAATTAAAAGAGAGTAGCATTACGCAGTCACTCTATCATTTCATGGAATTTATCGGATGGATAAGAGCCCTCAAGTTAAAAACCAAGGCATTCCCATGTACCGTTTGTATCGGTTCGGCAAGAACCTCCCATGTCTGATCCAAATCCTCATTCAACCGCACTTCATTGACCTATATAAAAGGGGAAAACATGTATAAACGTTTTGAAAACCTTCGAAATCTAAACGGGGATAATAACATGGCGCAAGAAAGAGCTACCTGAAGCTTTGATATTCCCTGCAATGCACTCTTGTAAGCAAGAAGAGAGTGTCCCAGTCCTTCACCCATGTTCCTCAGAACAGTTGAATCAGTCAAGTCACGCTGAAATTCACAGAATAAGATTTTAATGGCTAAAAACCGATAAATTTCCACTACCATATCAAGCTTCTCATACACTAAAAGAACCATTTGCAATAGCAGCAAACCACTGACAGCAAGAGAAATTAAAGCCTCACCTGCCACCTGGAAATGGGCAATTTCTTGCCCAGAAAAGACAATCCAGCATTGGCTTTACCAAGATTACCCTCACTGTTCTCAAAGTCAATGGGATTTACTTTGTGGGGCATAGTTGATGACCCAATTTCACCTGCTTTTGTTATCTGTCAATAACATTGGAAATTAAAAAAAAAAAAAACAATTCTTTCAGTATTTAGTGGTTCAACATGTGGATTTGAAACTAAATATATCACATACATCACCTGCTTAAAGTATCCCAATGAAATGTAACCCCAGATGTCCCGGTTGAAATCAATCAATATTGTATTAAACCTGGTGATTGAATCAAACAGTTCTGCCATGTAATCGTGAGGTTCTATCTGCACAGGAATAAATAAGCAAATTATTTGGGAAAAAGTATACCTTTGGCTTCAAAATACAAAATATTATTATATATAAATACAATAATTTAGAAATTAACCAAAAACTTCATTTTTTTTCAGCCCAGAGGCATCCATGTGGACAGACTTTATGTAGTTGAGATATATTCAAAAATCGTTACTATAATGAAAGATGCATACAAAATAATCTCACAAACCTGAGTCACATAAGCATTAAAGTTCAATCCAAGAGATTTTACAAATTCTTCAGCAACAACTGGCCAGCTGATATTGGGATAAGCAGAAATGTGAGCATTGTAATTTCCAACTGCACCAGCAAACTTCCCCATGATTTCTACCTGAGATACTTTCCTCCTTTCTCTGCTCAACCTGACAGCAAAAACGGCCATTTCCTTTCCTAAAGTTGTCGGTGAAGCAGGCTACAAGCAAAGTAGAGCACATTCTAAAATTTTATGCACTGAAAAAAAGCAACCTTATTGCTTCCTGTTTAGTGTCAAATATTTGCAATCACTGTAGATACTAAACACAGGAGAATAATAGTAATACATGTGCAATAAGAATCCCACCTGACCATGTGTCCGAGAAAGCATCGGGATTTGAGCATTATTCTTAGCCATTAAAGCTATGGCACTGACCACTTCATCCATAGTAGGAAGAATAACTTCATCCATGGACTCTTTCAGCATCAAAGCATGAGCAAGGTTATTAATGTCCTCAGAGGTGCAAGCAAAATGGAAAAACTCAAGCACCTGATAGAAAGATATTACATAAGCCATTTAAATATATGTGACTAAGAACCTGATCACAATGAATATGTTAAGTCATCAATGAATGCAAAAGAGAAAGCAACAATAGATCCTGTGACTAGAAAGTAGACATGATTTTACCTTAGAAATCTCTGGCTGTGATTGGCACTTCTTCTTCAAGAAGTACTCCACTGCTTTAACATCATGATTAGTGACCCTCTCAATATTTTTTATTTCTTCGGCATCACCCAACTCAAAACCATCAATTACTCTTTGTAGAAAAGAACGTGATTCAGCGCTAAAACTTGGAACTTCAACAACTTCGGGAATTTCTGAAAGCTTCAGCAGCCACTTAATCTGACAATATAGAAGAAATAAGCAAAAGAAAATTTTGGGAAATTATCTATGAAGATCAAGGAGAAATCACAGGTGGAAATTGACAGGAAAATGATACTGCAGACAAGAACATAGCTTGGCTTCAGTTTGAAGTCATATATAATGATTCTAAATAATGCATAATTGGCCACAGTACTCATATCAACAGAGGCATGCTGTGATCTTGGTAGGTACAAGGACCATCAATACTTGAGCAGTGATGAATCATGACAATTCGGGCAGATTGGTAAACAATTATTGCTTCAAAAATAACCAGAAGCAACCAAGGTACTACAGAAACTACTAGAAAATCTCTAATCCTTGACAAATTGTGCCGAACACGTTGAAACCATAAGAAAACCACTTCAACACCATGCTCTCCCTAAGAGAGTGTAGCAGTATCTAAAATATTGAAAGGAGTATGGAGTTAGACTCGATATATTTCAAAGTTAGACGTAGACTTGCAGTAAAGAATATACACAGAATTTAAGGACATTTTCTTGCAAAAATTCTCAATACTTGGAATCAAGCAAATACTGTTGCTATCAATTGCTACTGCGTATTTCAGAGCAAACCTAATAATCTGCCTTGAACTAAAAAATCGTATGGACACCAATAACTGCAGGTCAACTAACTGGAATGACATAAAAGTCAAGGTAAGTGCTTCCGAATGTAGAATACTGGAGTACCTCAACAAGGACCCGGTAGTATATCAACCCATATTCGCTCATATAATGAGCAAGTTCCTTCACCTTGCCCCAATATCGACCGTCAAGCGGGGAAAGAGCTGTCAAACTCGAAAGCTCAAAACTTTGGGACCACTGAGAAGGCATTTCTCTCACCTGATATAGAGATAAGCGCGAAAATTAAATATTTATTGATTCTGAAAGAAGAAACACAGACGTAGTGCTACAATCTACCAAATAAAAGAATTTATTAGAATAAGTGTATTGCTTCAAGTAATCTCATTAAGAATATTAATCAAGGCACAAAAGGCTCGAGTTCCACTTTGAGATGAGCTGAGATGGTTATCAAGGAAAGTTAAGGGGAAAATAATTTCGTCAAAAGTATTAAACTGAAAATTAGCACGGTTACGGCCTACTTAAACCACACCATAAAAACACGAATTGAAAGTAATTTGCATATACCAAGAAATGCAGTTCTTAGAAATCAAATAGGTATATGAACCTACCCTGTCAGCGGATGTATGGCGGTCCTTCAAAACAGCCCGAAGAGAGCAAACTCTTCGAGGGAAAGACTTGTAAGTAGCCGGCCACTTGAGAGGCACCGTAGCTATCTGATTCTGCCTTCCCGGGAGAGTGTCGCAGCCAATCGAGGGGGCGTTTCTGCCCGGAAGCTTGGAAGGAGCGGCAACGAGCTCCATTAGTGGAAGACAAGAAAGCTATCTAAGAAGAAGAAGAGTGAAACCCTGAGCACCGAAAGGGGGGAGTGGAGCTCTGCGAGCGAGACGTTCAAACTGCCTGTTTACAGGTCCAGCAATAATCGTAATCATCAACCAGTCTGTTGGGCCGTATTGGGCACAATTAGTTATAAACAATGTCATTCATTTGGCCCATTGATGGTCACATTTGGCCCACTATGAAATATCACGGGCCCATATATTAACCACATCCGGCAAGTCAGCAGAGGCTGGCTGCCTACACATAGGTTTATCGCCCACGTAAGATATAAGAGCTGCCCTTTTTGTCTTTTGGTTCCTAGGAATTCTTACACGACAAACTATTCAGGTATCTGAGGGAAAAAAAAAAAAAAAACTTATCACGGTTGTCTCACAGAACAAGAGGTTGCCCGATTGGGTGCATGTGGTGGAGCGGTGGATGGACTGAACTTATCGGGTTAAGAAGGCCTGGCCTCCCGGGCTACGTTTGGCAAACCCTCAGGGTTCATGTTGATCCTGGATCAAGGAGAGGCTCATGCCCATGGACCCTGTGTGCCATAAGCCTAGTATACAAGATAGAGGCAAGCGAAGCGATGTAGAATTAGATGTAGAATTAGACGGGCCTACTAGACTGGGTTAGTATAAAAATGAACAGATAACAGATATTGGTGTATTGAAGAGTAGACTCGGTCTACTAGACTGAGCATCAGGCTCTTTGTGAACGTGTTTTTATAAGATATGAATCAGCAGTATATGGCAGCCATAAAACACGAATAGGCGAGTTAAAAAAATAAGCACATTCTATTAAATATTGCTAGATCATGACTCCATCTATTTATGTAAATATTTTCTTAAATCTATACAAATCACATCTTATAACTATAATTTATAATTTACAATAATATTATATTATGTATATTTTATATATTATTTTTAATATGTTTATATTATCATAATATGATTGAGAAAAACACTCAAATATAATTTATAAAACGTGGTTACATTGCTTTAATTATAATTTAAAGAAACTAATATCTCACATAATTGAATGAGGATTTTATTTTAAAAATATTTTAAGTTCACTACACTAATAATTATTTTTTAATTCATTAAGTTAATTTTAACTTTTTTATAATTTTGTTCGACCCAATTCAATATTCTACCTCTAAATTTCCAAAAATTCGACACCCTAATCCTTAAACTGTTTTAACGCACTTTTTTTATTTTAAAAATATTTTTTATATTGTATAAATAGAGTTAAATATCAACATAATTTCCTTAATTATCACGTTAAACAACACCTCTTTCTCATTTCCAATGTCTACTTATTTTATTAAGCATAGTTCCTGCCATTTCAATAAAGTTGGACCCAACCTTTTGGCCTCAACAAAAATGGTCTATCCCGAATTTCTTACTAACTCAAATAATCTCCAATACCTCAATCAACAACTTAATTATATAACCAACATCTACTCGAGTTCAACATTTTATATCCAACATTCACTCAATTCTGCTAATAAATATGAATGCCTTTGAATAATGCTAAACTAGGTTTTCATAGTGACTTGTCAAGACATCTACTGATGTGTCTTTTCCTTGGGGCATACATATATGGCCTAAAAGAAAAAGGGACAAAAAGGGGTGTCAATCAAAGTTTTCCAGAGATTAAGGGTCGGTCTACTGTTATTCACGGTCCATGAGAATTTAAAAGAGACTAGGAACAAATGCTTATTTCTTTTTCACAGTTCACTGAAATAGCTAATTTCGATATAATATTTACTGTCTTCTACGTCCGACGGTCTCAAGAACATATAAAAAACCACTGCGCGAGCTGCACAACCGATCTATGCTCCAAAGATTTGTCAAAAGCTGTGCAAGCCATTTGTAACTATACACATGCGACTATAAACAGACCTGCATCACGTTGCCCCTTTAGCCTGACCGTCAGGATTTGCCGTACTTGCATCTCTGTTCACATTATCATCTCCAGAACAAGGGGTCTCCCACCAATGATCATTATCAGGCAATGAGATGTGAGTAACAGTGGCAGAGGTACTGAAGATGATAGCATCATCGTTGTTACCCCCACAGTACATGCCCCTGCTCCCAGCAACAAAGGCACTGCTTGGCTTCTCATCTGCTACCATGGAAGGCAAAGGCAAGACACCCATAAGCGGTGGATTGGTCGGCCCTGATCCACTTAGCAGAAGCCGGAGAGTCTCTCTTGCACCTTCTTCTAGCACTGAATCTCTATCAGGGACCAAAGGGTTTACAAGCATCGAATGCAAAGGAGGGATGGGAGTTGAGACCCCAGGGCCTGCACTTACCAGGTAACCCTGCCCAGTAGAGCAGATATCAATGACAGGTATGTGAACAATTGGGTCGCATATCAAGGGCGTGAAAGTTGGAATCTGCTGAGAAGCAGACCTGGGTAAAGAGACTGGCAGATCAGGAAGGAAAGCTGGAAAATCAAATGGCGGCAGATCAGCCAAGCCAACAGACTCTGTTGGAGGCAGAAGAGGAGAGTCACTGGAAGGACCCAATAGATCGGATATTGATAACTCCTGAGAGGTGAATGCGCCAGGAGGGCACCAACAGTAATAAGATGAGACAATGGGCTGAGGTGAGAAAGGAACCTGAGATTCTGAGCTTACACTGGACAGAAACGCCAGTTTCCCAATAGATTCTGGGAACCCTGGTGAGAAAGGGTTAATATTGGATCCTTCCAAATTAACAGACCCGCCTGATTTCAAATCACAGGGACCTTGGCAAAATATTGTAGCAGTCGATGAGTGGCCAACTACGGTGAAAGAATTTTCCGATTGTTTCTTCACCTCTTCCACATAAATGCTACTGCTAGACCATAAGAAACATCTGGGAGATGCTTCTTCAGAGGAGCTCATTTTTGGATCAAGCCTGATGGGCACTTCAGAGTGGCCTAATTGTGACTCTGAAGATAAGGATGCCAATGGAGATGATGATTGTGCAATCTTACCAGGTGTCTTCCACTCAGCAGATATCAATGGGGAGCTTGAGGGAATGACTTGAGTTTTACATGTAGCTGTTCCCACATGATATACTCGAAGATAAGTGGAAAAAGACTCAAGGCGTGACTCATCAATTCCAGTTAAGTCTGCAATAGAGGGCCTTCTGTTGACTAAATCTCTCATCTGTAGCCAGGAAGCGTGGAATTTGATGTTAAATTTGCATCTGACATCTAATCTTACACTTCATCATGCATAGTTATAGCCCTCTTTTAGAGTGGACAGGAATTTACTTCTCAGTAACGGTTGTCACAAAATTGAAGCCGCTAGTATTATACCAAATTGAATATTCTTGAGTTAATAACCCCTACATAGATTTTGGGGGCAGATGCATTGAAGAGAAACCCACGTACCTTTCCAAGTAGTTCATCTCCCAAGAGCTTTGATTTCTCTGAGCACCAGAAGAAGAAAGTCCTTCCATCCGAAAGCTTTATAATGAATGAGCGACTAGAAGTATCCTGGGATATTTCCTCAATAGTGACAGAAAGGCATCTGTTGCTGTTGCTTAAAGTAACTATCAAATCCATTTGACCATCATCACCAACAAATGACAGCCGTAAGTCAGATGTTGGCAATAGAGTGAGGTTTAAATTCCCCCTGCATAAGTGAAATGATGAGTATGTCAGAACCTACATCAACATATTATAACTAAAGCTGAACATGATCATCTTTGTCCGGATACATACAGATGAAATGGAGATAAGTCAAGATCACTATTCATGCAATGTTTAATCAAGTTAAAAATAATTTGAACTCTGAACGCAGCTCCAAGAAACATGCAATCGCTTTTTTACATATGCATCTGACCAAAAAGATTGCCTTATATCCTGACAAGAAAGTCGTATTCTAGAAACTGTAGTATCTGACATAAAAATATTTTAGCAATCCAGATCTCAACACAGTTGACATCAATTATTCACTCGTAAGTTAATTTATATTTATATTCTAAAAATATGCACCAGCCCAAGCTTATCCCACGGAAGATCAATGCTTCATCGCTACTCTTTTACAAGCTTAGAGAAGGTACAAGATTACCTAAAAATTATCAGATGGACTGTCAGAAAAAGCTTCCGTTCTTTTGGAAGAAACATAGATGCTATGCATATTATAATCAGAGTAAATAATAAAATATTATCTGAAGATATTTGAGTTACATAGCAGATAATAAACAAGGTTTATGATAAGAGCAAAATTATGATAAAAAGTGAAACTGCATCAGAGACTAGTTTTAAGATCAAAACATATAAAATAAAAACTATCATTTTTATAAATTTAAGTTAATCCTATATAACCAGACGGCAACAATTCACACCATAATATAGGAGCATGAAACTACCTTTACTTTCCTTTTATTCAGAGATCATAATAAGATACGCCCACTTCACCTACAAGTCAAAAGATATATTTATTTGCAAGCATGAACATCATTACCAGCATTAAGTTTAAACAATGAATCCTAGGAAGATATACAAATCATGGTCTATATGCCAGCCTTCCAGAGAAAGAAAAATGTTAACTTAGTAAGTGAATATACAACATTAGTAAGTGAATATGTTGATAACCATAAAATCCACTCAGCAAAATACAAGGTACAGACAAATGAAATGCCTTCCTGATTAAACCCAATATTAAATAGACAAAATATACAATTTATGATAAAAGAATAGCTTATCTGATAATTTAAAATTAGATTCATCAATGACTGTAAAATTTACTAAGAAATTTCCAGTCAACTTGCACACTTAAGTAAAATGAAAACAAATTAAATGAACTCACAGATTGAATGAAATCTCCAATTTTACTGCATGTAAATCAAGCTGGCACAAATATGCAACTAAGGTATGTTCAAATAAAATTACTGGCACATCAAAATGCACAATATATCATCAATGTCAGAATATCAAAGAACAATAAGAACATTGAAAAGATGCACCTCCAAAGAATACTGCAAAAATGAATTCCTATATTACAATTGCACACACACACACGGCAAAAGAAACAGAAAACTCTACACTCAAATAGGGACAAAAATTATATGTAGACTAAAAAATTCAAGAAAGGACTTAGTCTTCCTCAGCATCTTCACTATTCATATAAAAAATGTTGACTACTACAACTCAAATAAAAAGATGAGAAACAATAATATTACTTTCTATACAGCTTACATTTTAGAATTTTTAATTTTTTCAAGGTAAGACTTACATATAGCCCATGAAATTCTCACATCACAAGTTCAAGCAGAGGATGATAAAAAAAAAAAAAAAGGCAAACTAAAGGATGTGATGACTATCATTCCAAATATCTAGTATTAAGATGTTTGAATCTAGCACCCTGGAACTGGAATCTTTCCATGGCAGGCTGAAATTTCATATTATCTATGCAAACATCTCTGTTGTGCCAAATAAACCCATTGGAAGAGTATATATTACTAGCTTGGAGAGAGTAGAGTCGGGAATATAAAATCAAAGCAATCAACAATTAAAAAAAAATAATCAACCTCTATTTTGATGTGATGAACTTAAAATGAACAAGATAAATTGGAAAGAACAGTCGATCCATGTGTACACAAGTAAATGGATAAAATCAGGAAAACAACTACCTAGTAGTAGCCGGACAAAGGAGAGTTCCCTGCTTATTGATCCTTCCAACACGAATAGAAACAAGCGGCATACAGAAGCATCTGGCCAACCTCCCCACTTCGGCCGGATCAAAATGCTGGTTATTATCAAAAGAGGAACAAAAGGAAAATCATTAATCAAGCTGAAATTAGATTGTCAAACAAAGCTCCAGATGAATCGGCAGTCTGCCAAACTAGAATGTGTAGTATCATCATTCAAAAGTGACGTGTGCTTTTTTTCTCCAGAAACTAAAGCATACAATTAGTCCGGCGCATACCTGACTTAAATGGGCAAGGAGACGATCCTCGGCCACGCTGCTCGATGAATTAAGCTTCAACAGAGGCTTCAACCTCTCATCAGCACGACAGGCACCGATGAACTGAAAGTCCAGTGCCTGCATCAGGAGATCTTCATTGCCTTCCTCCGCAAGAGCCTCCGTCAAGTGCTCCGTGGGCAGGTTCTCCTGCCGTGGGGAGCCTAAGACCGCATCAAATCCATCCAACGATGATACTTCTTCAGATTCTCCTGCGAAGGACTCATCTACGCGATCATCAACGTCTTCCCGTTCACAACCGTTGGCCATAACAACAACGAGCTCGGCTAACACGGTTCAGATTTCGCTGGAAGCGATAGGATCCTTCGATTCGGAGACCGAGGAACCACAGAAAGGCTACGGATCTCAAATCAGAAGGCGATGGTTCCGAAGGAGAGAATATGCTCAGCGTCCAAGATTTAGAGAATGAGAGGAGGAAGGTACGGCAGCGGGGAGGAACGTGGCTTTCCGGACTCCAGAGAGGCTTTAGAATGTGCAATTTATAGAAGCGTTTCAAGTCCGCAACGTGGTCGATTAGATGCCTCGTCAGCAACCAGATTTATTTTTCCCGGCAGTTCGAGGCCCCCCTCCCTCGTCCCTCTCCCTAAACTGCAACTGTAATGAGGACGATGTGGGCCCCAGGGATGAATTGGAAAGCACGGACGAAAAAAAATATGAGTCTCTGGATAAGCCCCACACCCCCCCAATAATTAAATCGCGACGGGAAATGAACAAGACGACATCTAAGATCATAAAATCAATGCGGTCCCCACTTAACCAAATTGGGCTTCAGCAGCAGACCTACGTTGACCTTTCCGGAAACTATAGTTTGTACACTGAATTTTAGATACTTACCATTTCGAACCCTAAAGTTTGCTAGTTTTACATACTATAAATAATTTTATATTTTAATTAATAATAAATCAATTCTTTTAAAAATAATTTTTATTTATTATACATTCAACATCTTTATACGAATTTGAATAAAAAATTAACAACTATAAATTATATTTTTCTTATACAGTCGATAATATATATAACGAGTCAAATTTAAAAATCGCTTATGTTGAAATTATTTATCACATGAATAGTAAAATTATATTAATCTTATAAATCTAAACATTTTTTTTATTTTAGTAAATATAAGATATTATTATAGGGGATTATTTCTATAATAATAATAATACCAACTCTATGGATCCAAATGAAACCCACCATTTATTAAAGAGAATATGGATTATTCAACCTAAAAAAAGACTCCTTTTGATAACGAGGATGAGTTGAATGAGGCAGTAATCTCATTCACTTGCTCTTCTTTGGCTCTTTGTTGAAGTCGTTTACTAGGCTCTCACTAGAACACCATCCTTGGTGAACCCGCAGAAGAAGGGGCAGTGCTACTCAAGGGTGTAAAGGAAGAGTGTATGTTATATTTGTGTTCCTTGAGCGGAGAATAGGAATAGGATAATAATGAGAAGGGAGGCAGACCATCTTGTAACACTTCAAGCTCTACTTGTTTGTTTGCAGCAATTGATTTGGGGTCCGCGCTTGCTATTGTAAGTGTGCACAGGTTGGAGGATCTGGGGAATTTGGAGGTCACAGCCAAGCCCGTGCTATGAAAGGATCCCTGCAACAACAACTTGATAGAGTGAAAAAACTGAGATGGAGGACAGAAAGCCACTTCAGGTATATCAAGAGCAATCATGCCCTTTTCAGGTAGAGTGAAAAAAGAAACTTCGAAGTATAATGCAATAATTGGATATAGGCTTTCATTCTTAAGTTGAATGAAATTCCATTCCCTCTACTTTAGAGGAACAATGCATAATTAAATAAAAAAATGAAATTGAAGGATAAAATGCCAAATCTATTCTAGTCTATTCTTTTTTTTCCCAAAGGGGGCATGACCAAAGAAAAAAATGGAAGAGTTCACTGTGACAAGTTCCAACTAAAAGCAAATTTCAAAGGAAACTAAATAAAAATATACACCATCCAACTAAATGGATCTGCTCCAATCTTTTACCTGAACTTTCAGTGAGCCAGTCCAAGAACTCGTCACTCCCTACTTGATTAAGAATATTGTTATTGCCTGGCACCCAACATGGGTAAGCGTTAGGCAGATAATCAGTTCATCACCCATCATCACAATCAGCATATAAAACTTTCACTAATTTAAACCATTTCACCAGACTCATATGATGAATTCATATATCTCTTAATCGCGATGGAGAGCAATAAATTCCTGGGGGAGGATAGGTGAGCGTGTCACATTCTTCTCCTCCGTGTACAAGAGCAGCTGCAGTATCACATTGGACACTGCAGACTTGCAAGAGCAAAAGATATTTACTTGTCACTATCAAAACCAGCAAATCAACATGCTGGAAAGTCCTTTGCTCAATCAAAAAAATAAGAGAAACTCGTGAAAACAAAATATTTATACTATACAGGACTAAATGGTTTTTTTTTTCATTTTGGCCTCACAGGACTATATAGTTAACCTATGCTTCCTGTCACCCACTCCCACCTCAGGCATGGAGCCTGAAGAGGAAATAGCAGGTAGCTAGCTGCCCTCTGATTTTCGGATGCATAATAGAGAACTGCTTCACCGAAAAACAACCACATTATAGGCATATTTCATCTCGGCTCACAAAGACAGCAAAGCATTGGCTGTACCTAATATTAAACTAATATTTCTTCCAGAAAAAGTACAATGGACCAAACCACCTAAATATGGCAGTAGGTCCAGGTAATTTCCATCAGGGATCATCGTAGCCAGCACATTAGTTTGGACGATTGGATGGATAGGTGGATTCTGTCCACGGACCATCGTCCTCCTACCAAACGCGCAATCTCAGTACACAGGATATTGTGTGTGATCTCCTCTCCTCACCTACTAATTTAGTGTGCCATCAATTATATTCTTAAAATAAAGGGCCATCAATTAAGCTTCCAGATATCCAGTGCCAGCTGCTAAGACGGACGCGGCCTTGTTTGACAATCCAGTGCCAGCTGCGAAGACAGCTGAAAAAGGAGAGGTTGGAAAATATATATGTTAATTCGATTTGCAAGAATGGTAATGCAAAATTAAAGCATCAATGTTGGCAATAATTTTCTTAATTGAGAACTTAATATAGAAATAGTAATAAAGAATCACTAGTGGTGGTAGTAGAGGCTAATGCTTCCGTCAAACTGTTACGTCACTCAAACTCCGTCAACTTTCATCATAAGAGTTGACCGACTCAATCATCGGTCAATCGACCGCCGGACGTGCTCCGGCCGCCGCAGCTCCACCACTGCTCGCCAAGAAAGGTCTTCGCGGCGTCCAGGCTCGGGAAGTGGCTTGGCTCCAGGAATATCTGGTTCAGCGATTCGCCGCTCGACTCCAAGCTCCCCATGGCCGCGGCGACCACCTGCTTGTTCGCGTAGAAGAACCCTTTCATCGCCGATTCCACCGACTGCATCGACTGCAGGAGGTGCACCTTCTCCGGCTCTCTCTTCTCCCTGTACAGCCTCATCGCTGCCTCCTGAAGCCCAGGTCCGCCGCTCGGGTCCACCTCCACGCCTAGGATGTGCGGTACTCGATGCTTCAGATCCCTACACAACTTCGTCATCTCCACCAGCCCCCTCGATCTGAAGCAGAAGGCCGCCGCCTCGCTCTTCACGCTGAGCTGGCTCTTCATCAACCGGAGCAGGTCGTCTGGGTCCACCAGCAGATGCAGATCCTCGATCTCTTCTAAAAGCTTCCAGATCCTCCGGACGAGGTAACAACCGCTCGCCGCCGCCGAGAAACTCCTGCCCTCGATGCACTCGCCGGTGCGTTTTAGGAGCTCTACCGCTGCGTGGATCCACGACTCTAGAATCTGACGGACAGAATACATCGTCAAGTTCTCGTGATTCTCAATCTTATTGTATGGACTCTTTGGCCTCTTCAACGTGTGGAGCTCACTAGGCTTGCAGATGAGGTCGTAGTTAAGGCTCGGTTTCGCGGTGAGGTTCGGCTCGCCGAGGCCAAGAGTGTACGGACACCGCCTCATTTGGCACTCCACGGTGTACAGAATATTCTGCGCTACGCACTCCGATTTCCGCCACGTGGCGAGGCGGGGAAGAAAGCTCTCCTCGCTTGTATGGCTAACAACCGTGGTCCCGTCGTTGGATTCTCCGGGAAGCCTCCACACCTCGAGAGATGAGCTTGAGGTGCGCGCCAGGGGTCCGTCCCGCGACCGGAGGTCCTCCACCGGAGCCGAGGCGGTCCTCCAATCGCCGTCATTATCGTTGTCCTCGATCAGGGCGGCAATCAGCTCGATCTGAGACGACGCGAGTGATTCGAGCCTCCGGCTCCACTCTCGACGGTTAGCGTACGGCCGAGGGTCGGAGAGCACGGTAGAGACAAACCGGAACGTGATCTCGAGCGCCTGGAGAGCCGGTCTAAGGATCGGCTCCGTCTTCCACTCCGGGAACTCCCTGGCAGTCCAGAACCGCCTCAGCTCCGGGAGGCGGAGGTACTGCTCGTAGGCTGAGCAAGCAGAATCCGACGCCGTTTCGACGTCGGCGGCACCTCCTCGGAAGGGAGGAGTCTCGACCAGGAGGCGCAGATTCTGCGGGAGCTTCGGGGAGGAGACTAGCTTCGATTTACAGTCGAAATCCACCATGTTCGTCGCTTTTCTCTGAGGTTTTAGTTTACTACATGTATAATGAGAGATATGGAGGTGAGATGCTTATATACAGTGGGAAGGAGGGAGAGGTGAGACAGGTGACCGGTCGCCATTGAGAAATTTCCACGCGGTGGGGAGACTGAGCCAGCGACGGTGAAGCCTTATCCACTCAGGCAAAAAAACAAGATATCAGTAAATGTCACATAAAAAATTACAGATCACATTTCATCTAAATTTACCATTTTTAGTAGCAATTGAATGTTTTATGATATGAGAAATACGACTTTTTTCATATAAATTTAAGTGAAAAAATAAACTTGGTATTGGAAATCAATCCACTTGGGTTGGGAGTGCCACTAGGCCATGATCCCACTGAACATGGCAGATGCCCAACCTCCAGCATCCTTGTAGAAATCATAAGGATTTGGTCTGCTCTGGTCAAGGAGACCCGTCTCGTCCACACGGTCCCATCAACGTGACCCCAGGAAAATAAGAAAAAAATAAATGCTATTAAGAAGTTTATTTGACGCCATCATTTTTATCCCATTTATATTCTTAATATATACGATATTTTAAATATTTGTGAAAGGGTCTAAACAGACAGCTCGGTGATCCATGTGGAACTGGAGGACGACCTGTTTGTTCTGAACGCGGACACGTGCCTGGGACAGTCACGTGGTCCCACCCACCGTTTCAGAGGTGGCGCGGCTCTTCGTCCCTGTAGTAAACCAGCAGGCAGCAGCATCAGGGTTCTTCTATCATGGCATGTGACCACGCGTCAAAGATCTACTGGGTGGGCGCTTACTTGGCTTCCACGGGCAGCCCGCCCTCTCCTCAATCCGCATCATGATAAGCGACGGGCATGGGCCACCGACATTGATAAACAGGTGCTAACGTGGCATCCATTTAATAATAAAAGGTAAAGAATATTATTTTGGCAAAGTTTAATGGGTTGGTTGAGATAGGACTTTTTTTTATTTCATCCTTCAAATTAATTAAGGGAGTCAAAACCCAAATTGTGGGCTAAAGGAAGCATGTTTCTAGGGTGATGAAGTAGGCATAGTGCATTTCAATTCCACCAACAAGAATAATATAACAATTAAAATATTGAGGGTAGAAGAATATGGGAGGGTGTGACTTTTGGGTAGGTATTCCTTAGTCATCTTAATGATGCTAGGCTAGCATGGATACCAACGTAAAGGGATGAATCAACAGATTTCAGATAATGAAAGTTGTCATCCTGCATGCTAAGCTGACTAACATAGGGCTGATCAAAGATGACGTCTAAATCAGGGGGCTGTAATTAGAATCTACCCGAAGAGGCAGAACAAATTCAACAGGCAAGACGAGAATCTTCAGTTGGATGCAAATAAACAGAATCTGTGATAGCAAATCCTCCGCCTGACATGGCATTATCAAAATCTGATACAGAAACTAGTCAAATAAGCTGAAACCCATGTCGTCATCAGACTCTTCGGCTGGCTCATCCTTCTTCTCTTCCTCCTTGGCGGCAGCGGCAGGGAGTGCACTAGCATCAGCTGGAGCAGATGCAGCAACAGCTACAGCAAACTTGCTCGGGTCCTGTACAAATGAAAGATCAAAGCCATCAGGTATTGGACATACAAATGCCAGAAAAAACCAACAGATTAGCAAATAGATACAAACCTTGAGGTACTCCTTGACTTTGTCAGCATGAGGGTAGGAGTACTCGGTCTCCAAGGCAACAGCCATGACATTCTTGTATGCATTGATGAACACGTGGGGAGCAGCAGCAAGTGTGGGGTATGAAATAGCGAGGGCTAGAGATGTGACCATGGACACACCAGCAGCGAACTTTTCCATCCGGTCATCCTCAGTCAGATCGAGCACCTCCAGGCTGAATACAGAACCGTCATCATACACAGACTCGACAATGAGACCATATGAGAAAGGCCTGATTCCAAGTTTTGCCAGCCTCAGAAGCCCCACCTTATCACCCTTCTTGATGAGTTCCACAGGGGCGATAATTTCTACTGTTCCCTTGTTAATCTTGGTGGGGATGTTGAGAACCTGAAATTGAGTATGGGGTGAGAAAATGTATATACACATACATCTTGATGCTGCATTAGAATTTGTTCCTTCTCAAATTGAATCGAGTAGGTTGTTTAACCTGAAAGAAATAAGTCTGAGAAAGGTCGAGCCCAGTGTTGCCAGGAGGGACGATCACATCAATAGGAGCAACCAGCCCAACACGAGCAGAGCTCCAACCTGAACAAGATAATAGTTTAAAATAAACACTGAAACTGAAGGTGGACACAACTCAAATAATGAAAAATACAAACTTTTAGGAGACGCACCTTGTACTTTGCAACCTCTCCACTGACTTCCTTTAGATCACCCTCGGTAAAGATCAAACCCACATTACCCTGTTACAAGAAGGGAAATAAGCAAAACCTATTTGCAAATGGAAATTGCAGCTTCAAGAAGTACAGTTCTAACTGCAAGAGAAACTAAAGAAATGTGGTAAATGTAGGATAAGGGGAAACAATTCATAATCTAATACAAACCAACACCATTCAGATAACTTCATTAACCACTGATAGCCTACTTGTTCATCCCCCAGAAGTGTACAATTGCTAAAATCCCTAGGTTTTTTTACAAATGAATCATAAAACCAGGCAAGCTTACAGGTAGCAGAGTCATGCTCCTGCTCAATTGAACAGATTGGCAATATATTTCCATGTGTAGCAGAGTCATGCTTCATCATTTTCAATTTAATACTCAAATGTGGATCGATAATTCATCCATCCAAACTAGATAGTTAATTAGTAGGATACATTACCCACCAGCAACAAGATTTTCCACATACAATCAACAAGTTCTAACTCAGAAACTCGGAATCTGGCAGGAGAGACCTAATCAAGCATATGCATATCAAGGGATTCAACATTGACCATAGACAACTCACAAAAAGAGAGTGGACAAATGACCACCGTCCAGTTTGTACATAATAATCTCATAATGGACAGACTAATAATACAACTCCCAATTCAAATCAGTACAGACAAACCAGGCTATTTCCTACATTAGCCTATCATTCTCATCCTCCTAGGATGTAAAGTGCTAGCTTCCATCTATTTCCACTGTCACAATCGCCGGCCTCGCATAATTGCAGGTGAGAGCCCATCCCTCTCGCTGCCCATATCCTCTTCCATCTCACGCCCATCACTGCAAACACCATTGTTGTTCACGCTCACTTCTGAACTGGCATTGCTACTTGTGGCCAGAGGAGAGTCCGAGACGCTGATGGTTCGCCTGCTTCTTGGGGGCCCTGACCCAGATCTCACACTGTACATGGAGGAAGCTGGGATACTTGTCATCAGTGGCCGCAGGTTCACGGGAATCGTCCGCCTTATATCCTGTGCTCCATAGCGAGATTACATCAATACCAGAATTATTCAGTCAATTCAAATTCTAATTAGAGGAGAATCAAATGAATTCTTACCATGTGCCTTATTGCCATATCCAGAGATTTCTTAGAGAGTGACCGGCCAAACCCTGAACTATCAGGGGATGAAGAAGATTTTCCAGACAAGTGGCCGTGAGGAGAATTCTTCTCATCTTGCTTAGGAGGGAGCAGTTTTCTCATGTTTATCATCCTTTCCACCATTTTCGTCCCAACTAAGACCGGGCTAACATTGTCGGTGATTTTGGTATGGTTACGGCCTATTGCTGGAACAGAGCTTCCACTTGCATGAAGAGCTCCATTTGCAAGTCGTCCTCTTGAAGGCGAGCATGATTGCCGCCTCGGTCGGGCAGGCAGACCTGGATCTATGGAGGAGGATCGGGAACTGGGTGCTCCAGGTCTACCCCGGGTTGCTGAAAGAGGCCTTTCAGTTAAAGATGTCCTTAGATTAGGTGGAGCTTCAAAGGAGAAACCTGGCATCTCTGTAGGTTTCCATGGTCGGGACTTCACACTTGGGGAGGGCCCACGTGGTGGTACAGCATTTCTGGAAACTAAAGTAGCAGAGGGTTTTGCCACTGACAAGGATGGTTTATTAGGAGGGGCAGATATGCTTGGTGCGGTTGATGGAGCGGACGGTCGGCGTGTTGGGGTTGCAGATCTTGAAGCAGGTTTTGGAGGGGGAATGGTGGCCCGAGAAGTTGGGGTAGAAGATCTTGTGGGCCTTGATGGAGTCGATGACCTCGAAGAAACAGTTGGCTTAGCTGATGAAACAGAAGGTTTAGCCGCTGAAACGGAAGGTTTAGTCAACAACACAGTGGGCTTGGCAGTAGATAGTGAAGGCCTAATTGGAGGATTAGATCTGCTTGAAGTTACGGTTGGTCTCGATGTAGGCGTTGAGGATCTCGTGGGTTTCAATGAAGTAGTTAATGTGGGCCGACCAGTTGGAGTTGAAGGCCTTGATCCACCTGAAGATGATGGCCTTCGAGCACCTGCAATGGAAGAGTTCAATCCTTGGGAAGAAGTTGGTTGTCTTGACATTGGGCTTCTGGCGGTGACGGTTTCTGCCTGAGAATTTGCCAGCTGAAACAAGATAGGGAAAATAAAAGATGAAGATGACTCGGTTAATATCTTCTAAATATTGAGAATTTTCCAAACTCAGGGGCATTCTTCTGAATTATGAAGCAAAACAGAGGAGCAAGATCAAATGCCAAAACATGAACAAACAAACTCAAATATAAGAAAAGAATACAAATCAGGCAGACTACAAACTAAAATTCGATTATCAGAAATACGAAAATAAACAGAAGAAAAATCAAAAGCCAAAAAATGAACAATCAATCTCAATCATAAGAAAAGAGTACAAATGGGGCAGAATACAAACTAAATTTCAATTATCAGAATTATGGCGTTCACGCTGCCCTAAAGTGATAATAGAACTAAATTTCAATGATCAAAATTATTGTGTTCACGATTCCCTAAAGTGATAATGGAACTATTATTCCAGAATAAGGTAATAGTTGCACGGGATGATGCAGCAATCATCTCAATCATTACCTTAAACAGAGAAGAAAAATGAAAGAAAAAACAAAACTTGAACAAACCATCTCAAACATGAGAAAATTATACAATACAGACATAATGCATGCTATATCTCAATAACTAGTAGAACCATGTTGTTCATGGTACTCCAATGTAATAGAAAATATTATTTTCGAACGAGATAATGGTTGAATAGAGAGATTCTAGAAACAGCATAAATATTTCCCTAAAAATGATATTGCTTGAAGGGAAAATCCAGATTTTTCAATGGAGAAAATATTCCCCAAAACAGGCATATAACAGAAGACTAATATCTCACTCAGTCATGATCAGAACTAGAACTGATGACTATATATCTCCCTTACTCTAGATTTAAGAGCCATAGGCTGAGCTTTTGGAGTACCAAGCTGACTCATTTGCGTCTTTTGCGATTCCATTTCCAAAGAAGGAAAAAGGGGTGTACCAGGTGGTGTGAGAAGCCTATACCATAAACAAACTTCAACTTCAAATAAAACCAACATGGTAGGAACAAAAATATTCATTGCAATGAAAGAATCATGTATATATAAAGCTG
The DNA here is from genome assembly GCA_030064435.1 of Trapa incisa. Lineage (NCBI taxonomy): Eukaryota > Viridiplantae > Streptophyta > Magnoliopsida > Myrtales > Lythraceae > Trapa > Trapa incisa. The sequence continues at coordinate 1,298,521 of CM057770.1, read as the reverse complement.
GGGAAAAATGAAGCAGCTCAGTAGAGCATAAATCCCATATTAAACTACCATATCATCAAATTATCAATATAAACTTATTTAGTTATTTATCAGTAAAGATCTAATGCCTATTTATTCAATCAGGGAATGTCAAAAGCCAGATGTCCTGCTAACATAAGAAAATGATAAGATAGACACATCATATGTAGAAAGAAACGGTCCAACCATCCAACCACCAATCTTGCAAGGGATAATGAGTGGAGGTTGGAGTTTTCCCCAAGAAGAACCTACTGTAACATTTTCAATATGCCCCAATATTACTAGATGTCCAAAAAGCATCAACATTTACAATATTATATTATAAGAAGTTACTCAGAAAGATCCAAAGTATGACACTGCCATATAATGCAAGCCTTATGAGAAAAACAATAATCCTCTAAAAAAATACAAGTCATTTTATTCAATATTCCTTTCACGTTTCTTTTAAAAACAATAAACTGCCGTTAATCCATTAAATCATCTTCTTACATATTTCACACTGGCAACCAAAAACACTCAGAGCACAGATTCCCTGCCAGCAGCAATACAATATATCATATGTTTAATAATGACCATGCTCTTTGTATCAGGAGCACCCAATCAACTTAGAGGGAAGCTAGACAGCAATTAGTCAGTATAATATCCTTCACGTATAGTGTGCTGTATTAATAGCTATAGAAGCACCAAATTGCAGGTTAATTATTGCTCTGGGCTCAAATCAATGTGTACAAACATTTACAAAATCTAAAGAGGGATTAATACATAGGTTTCTCAGTGGAGAGGCACATCATCAGTTCCTTGGAGATTCGGATGAAGAAAATGATAACATAGCCCGTTTCACTGATTAAATTTGAAAGAAATAGTCCACAAACTCAAAGCAATGAGTTGAAGATAAATAAAGAAAGCGTAATAAAACCATAGAAACAAAAAATTTGCACATTCTTCTGGCATACCAATCATAGTCATTCTTATCACTGTCGGCATTTAAAAAGTCATCCGCAGCAAGTTTCCGTGGAGGCAAGGAAGGCAGAAGGTTGAAGATAGGAGAAGTACCGGGCTTTGATCCTGCAATCACAAACAGCAGTAGCATTCAAGAGAGAGAAGCTGCCATTATTTCAACGTGAATTTAAAGAATATGATAGTAGAATTCTCCATATCAAAGACATAGTAACTGCTAAGATTAGTACCTAAGTGAGCATCAAATTCCTCTGCGTTGTTGAGGAGGAGATCACCGCTATCCTTCTCGCGCTTGTTCATCTCGAGGAAGAGCTGGAGCTCCTCTTCCTTGTCCTTCGTCAACTGCCGGAGCCTCTGCCCCAGCATTTGCGATTCCTGTGCCCTAAAGCTACCGTTCATCCGCCCCAAAATCCAAACCCTGACCAGATACGGTCAACAATATATATATGTGTATATATATATATCAAGGAAACCTGACTGAAACCTAAATTGGCTTTCTAAGCTTAGCTTCGCCTCTTTGCGCTAATGCTTCGAACCAACCGCTACGGATAACTTATACACCGACAAAGCGAAGGGAAGTCTTGACGTAGGAGGAACTCCAGATCTGAAATCGAGCATAAATGCAGCTCAGGAAAGGATCCCAGACCCGCCAAATACAACTCCGGGCCTCGCATTGCCTTGTCCAGAACAGCGAATTAGCGGCGCTCCGGAGGTTTTACACCTCGGAGATGGAACCCGGAAGGACGAGGAGGATGAAGGAATACCGGAGCAGGGTGGAGGTCGGTCGGGCGGGAGGTAGGAGCTCCTATCGTCTGCACTCGATTGTACAACATTCGGATTAACTAAACTACTCACCGTTAGATAATATATGGACAGAAGAAATATAGAAGATCCATGGTGTAGATTTGTCCAACGAATGAAAATGATAGCATGCGATGCTTTTTCCTCTTGTCCTTTTCCCCTCACCTAAAGCTTACGTGGCCTGTGAGCGGCAGAATCCCGAAACTGCCCCTCCCGCACACGATTTTCCAAAATTTTGGAATTTTCTAACTGATATGGGCCTTGAGTAGGCCAATCACAATGAGCCCAGATAGAAGGCCCATCACAGGACTACAAAGCTTTATCTCAAGAGAGAAATTAATTATAAGCTAATTTTTTTTTCAATAATTTCTTTAGGGTTCTAATTACAAGCCATAGCAATGGGACCTCAATTGATGAAATGAATAAATTCACATTGATGGTGTCGGTGGGGATACCCTATTGACTAGGACAAGTCCATGAACCACAATGACATGTGAAGTGACTCATCATCATCATGTGTATCCTTTTTTTTTAATACTATTTGGGAATAAATGCACGATGAGTTGATTGTGAATCATGCTATTTCCTAACCTCACACCAACCAATTCATTGTTAGATGGCTTCTGAGTGCTGAACAGAAATTCTTGGGATATATTTAAGATCATGAATGAGCCATAAAGTGGGCCAATTTATCTGATCTCTTCATGGTTTGTGCAAATTCAGACTGTACAACAGGTTAAAGAAGATATGGAACACACAAATGGACATAGAATGGTGGTTGTGATGATTACCTGAGGTTTCCGAAAATGGTAGCTGATGGCACCTTCCAAATTAATGTTATATCTTCTACCATAGTTGAGAGCTCTTGTCAGATCTTCCACCACAACTTCAGATATCTCCTTTGGGCCTACCTAAAGAGGCATAAGAGAAACTTTTTTTATTTTGTTCGTTGATTAAGTTAGAGAACTTTTGCCATCTCAATAGTATCCTGTGAGAACCCATTTGCTTAAAAGGGAGGAACCACGAAAAAAATTAGGCGAGTATTACGTACAGATGATAACGACTGATCTGATGACCGGAATGAGAGGGATGTCATCCGGAGAGTAACGGAAGTCGTAGCTGGCGAAGTGGGCCGAGAGACTCTTGAGAGAACCGGAGGCGAGGGGGAGGGAGGCGGAGAGCAGGGTGGAGGGGAGGAGAGTGTCGGCGATGACGAGGAGGATGGGGGCGGAGAAGAGGAGGGAAACTAGTATGGTGATGAGGACGAAGACGGTCTTCACGACCCTGAGTAGCTTCCTTGATCTCTCCTCCTTCGAGAAGAAGCCCATGTCGCCCGGAAAGCTGTGGAGAAGTGGAGTGAAGATGGAAATAAAGATTTCAAGCAGAGAATACATACAGAGAGAGAGAGAGAGAGAGAGAGAGAGACTGAGAAGGCCGGACACTACATTGTCTGGTATATGGAAGATATCTCTGGTTGATGCAAGGAATGTTGAAGGCCAATGGTAGCATACCTGTGAAGACAACATTGAAGATCATGCATGTTCATTTTTTCAGTGGGAGAAATTCTGGTTTCCTTGACCCTGATCCTGATGTTGCTTTTCAGGTGGAAGTGCACACATGGGGGATTCCAAAATGTAGAAGACAAAGACATTGGAGGACAACTGGAGACCCCAACTGCCCCCAGCTTGCTCTGTTTCCAGAGGAAGTTCATGAATACATGTCTGATAAATGAAAAGACAAACGGCAGCATAACTTTGAGCAAAAAACATGGCAGCAGAATTAAGGCAATTAACAGAATATGATGAGAATGAGATGATGAACACGTTTTTCCTCAGAATAAATATAGATAAAGTAATGCATTGGCAATAAAGATACATGGGCAACAAGAGTATGAAAAAGGCCACTATATGAATCAATTCTATATTAATACATACTTGGTCAGGGATGCAGCATCCAATGTCAGAGAATAGTGCCCTCAGGTGCAATAAATAAAGCAAGGGGCCCCATTTTCTGTTGTTATCTGGCTTTCAGCAGAATGAATGGCATTATGGATGGCTCCATTATTGCATAGGATGCCTAATTCTACAATGTTGGAGAAGATGAAGGAATGCCATGCTTATGGAACCATTCAGGCATGTGGAATCTCTCGTAGAGTGCATATCTCACATCTCTTTGCTGAGAGAGGTGCTTGAGTAGTGGAAGTAAGACAGTAAGTAGCTGTTTTGTCAAATCAAAAGACCATCAGACATTCATCAAGAAACACACGGTTCTTCCTTTCCTAAATATACACAAAGTATCAGTTGAATAAAAATTGCTAGTTTTAACCTTTACAGGAAGATGATTATATTACCTGGTCATCGTGTGGCTGCCCGGGTGAAAAAGGAATGCATGGAATCCCATTCAGTGGCTGCAGCAAGAAACTAAATGGGTTGTTATCAACTATCACAATTCGGCATAGATCCTTGGATATGCAGGAAAGATCCTTCACATGGTCCCGGTAGTGCCTGTACATGCATAAATCATATGCGGGTGATTAATTGGCATGTTAATGAATAGACAATTTTCTCTTGACAAGGATTTATCATTCCGGAAAACTGTCCTGTAAAAAGTCCCCCATCCCATTGTCCCAGCAAATTTTTTATCCAAAAAGATAAGAGATGAATTTAAGATGGATTTATCACATGAAGTATGCCGGAGGTTTCCAGATTGATAATCTAGCTGATATAGTTGAATTTTCATTTTAGGCTAGCAGATCTAGACTATTCTTAGTCCAGAAGCACAAGGAGATGCTGTGAATGATATATGCCAACCCTCATTATTCTGAATGTAAATTTATACTTCCCACCATTTCACTAAGTGATAAAGTATGAGAACCAAAATAATTTGTTAAAAATGTAAATAATACAACAGTTGGAAAATGCAATAGATGAAAACCTGAGGCCTGCAATTCCTACATTAGCTACTGTCAATAATATCAGCTCTTGACCTACTAACATAGTTAAAGATTTTTTCTGAATACTGATCGACCAGAATTAACAGACAGAGGTCATATCATTTATGAAGCAGTTTTTATTATCATTCAGTTCCCTTTATATGGAAATAATGATCACAGGTGGTTGAGCTTACGTGCTGATGGTTGAAGGTCGATAAAGACGACGGCTAAATAGGTTTTCTACATCTATTTGATTGACAAGGGGTCTTGCATACCCTGAGACAGAGAAGAGAAAACTCATTAAGATATTGAGCTGAGGATAGAAGGAATATTAATATTATGCAGGAGGGTTAAAAGGGAAGAGAAAAAGCAAGAAACTAACCTTCCAGGCCGGCAGTAAATAACACGAGGTCTGCAAATTCACTGAGCTGTTTCAGGAATTCCCGCAATCCAGGGCGCTCAAACACTGTCACGTAATTGATTTTAGGTTTCCCTTCACATTCCTTTCAAGCATAACACAAACTCATGTTACAAAAACTTATTCTGCCATAACCAACTGCATCACTTTAATGTGAGAAATGCCTTAAATGTAAAGCACCTTATCAGAAGATACACATTCCAACTCAAACCACTGCAGCCCAGCTTCTATTGCCTGGTTGCGAAGAGCAACTGACAGGCTTGATGTTTCATATGCACATACAAGAGTATCATCCAAGTCAAGCACTACCTACAATTCATCATTCATCAGTTAAAAATCCACACCTCATAGCATTTATAGTTGAGGTATATAATCTAAATAGTAACATATGATTATTCTACTTCCTTCCTGAAAGTGACTATAGTTTCCATTCCCTTCCCAATAATATCCAATTACATTGCTTTCCCTAGTCTAAAATGCATTTTTCTCATTGACAGATTCATAAAGGTCAAGCTTGAACAAGGGGACCGAGCTTTCTGCAGGAAACCAATTTAAAATTTTACTTGGACAACATGTTTTTCCATAAAGGTCACAAGACGTGATAAATTCACCACTTTCCTGGTTCTATTCACGAAACACTGCAATTAAGGGAACCCAGAAGTTTAGCTCTGCCAAATTTAGCAATTGATTGTCTACGACGAAGAGATTGAGCATCTGTCATTGAAGAATTAATAATAATTCAAAGTCTTCAGGGAATTATAATAAACTACACAACGAGAGCTGCAAGCCTATGCATTCAGACAACTAATTACCTCCCAAAGATTAACCTGGTGCAGGATCACTTCTTTGAAAGGCTCTATGGGCTATAGAATTCGTATAGTAGCAAAATTTTGATTAAAGTTAATTTAAATGTATTATACAATCAAATCAAAGCAGAAGTTTTGTATGTTGATAGCTACAAAAAGTTAAACCTTTGCCAATAGATGGGAAACAAATTACAGGACAGAACTGCGAATGTCACTGTATATGATATCTCCTAATAGATAACGTCTAGAGATCGAGAGATACAACAATAGGCAACAGTGAAAGCCAAGCAATCTGATTTGACTATTCCGCCATGTCAAGCCTAAAAACAAATTGGAAGAATGCTTCTGAAAATTACCGTCAGCCTTTCGACGCGGCCAGCGAAGTCGTCGGTGACCTCGGCGGCTGGGGAGATGTTGACGGAGGTGGTGGCCGGGGGATCGAGTTCGGCGAGCTCAACGACGGGGAGAGGCTTAAAGGATGGTGACGAGCCGGAGAGGAGAGGGTAGTGACCCAAGCCGCGGAGGATCTGGAAGAAGAAGGCGAGCCAGTTCCAGAGCGCCCTCCACACCTGGAGCGTCCATCGCGGGGAGTACACCTCGGCCTGAGTCAACTCGGCCATTTGAAGGATGATCTCGGCGAGTAAACTGTTTAAACGTACTGCTGATATCTGTTCAGTATCCAGCCCGAGCTTCCTAGGCTAAGTCCGTCAATGGACTGGAGAAAATAGAGGCATCGTGATAGAAATGACAATAACGATGAGAAGAGAAGGGAGGGAGGAAGAAGATGAAGAGAGAAGGGGCAATCTTGGTCGTCTCCCAGATGTGGCGGACGTTTATGGTTGGATGAAGAAGTCTAGAGATAGAAAGTGAAGTGACAATGACAGAGAGAGTGAGAAGACGTGGCGGCAAAGCTGGAGTAACAGTTTATTATTAATAAAATAATAATTATGGATATAAATAATAAGTCGTTGTAGTATAGTGGTGAGTATACCCGCCTGTCACGCGGGTGACCCGGGTTCGATCCCCGGCAACGGCGTTTTTAATTTTGTTTATTTAATCCTATTTGTTTTAAAATATATTAATTTTGTTTATTTAATCCTATTTGTTTTAAAATATATTAATTTTGTTTATTTAATCCTATTTGTTTTAAAATATATTTTTTTAATTTTTTATTGTTTTAATAAATGAGTACTATAAAATTAAATAATTAATAATATATATTCACGACTAAGTTTTTGAATAATTTATAAATTTGTGTACAAATTACTTAGTTAAATGCAATTTGTTTGACTAGGTAATTATTTTACTAATAATTTAATTAATAAATATTTTATTGATACTTGATAATTTGATTTACGAAAAATATTTCACTTAAAACATTTATATAAATAAAATATTTTTAATTTGAGTTATTAATAAAAATTTATAGTTAGATCAAATAAAAAAATTTACATTATCTCTTATAAAAAATAAGTTAAAAGAAATTTTGATTTGTAGTAAGGTCGCAGCATTCTGCTTGTCACACGTGTAATCTGGGTCAATATCTGGCGATGGCGATCTTTTCATCAATAGTATTTTGCCACGTGTTCACTTGTTGGATTGACAAAAATGCTCCGACACCATCTAATCGGAGGGCCTACACTTTTTTTCTTCTTTAATATACTTGTTTGATACTCCATAATATTTATTAAATAAATATTTAATATTAATTTAATTTTATTAAAATTTGTGTATTAATAGGTTTGTAAGTAACAAAAATCTATATTGAAAATTTTCAAGCTTTATTTGAATTGAGATACACGTTATAATATTTTATTAAAACTAAAAAATATTAGATTTTTTTAAAATAATATACTTATCCTTGAAATATTAGAATTTTATTGTAATATTATTTAAAATAAATTCCAATATATTATTTTAATATATTTCAAAATATTGCAATGTCTCTATTCAAACAAGATCTAATACATGAATGTTGCTTTCACGTTTGGATATTACGTTGTTCAAGGCACCTGTACAATTGTAGGTATATTAGTACAATTGTTTCCTGACAAAAACTTTCCAAAAAAGGAAGGTTTACGTTTACTGACATATATATTTTTATCAATATAGTCACATAATGGGAAGTTTTAATTGGATTAAAAAGTGACAGCGTAAAAAAATATCAGGGAATTGATTTTGTAATAATAAATAAGTACGAGTACTGAAAAGTATATATACTACAATTTATGGATCTGTTAGAACGTGGTAAGGAATTTGGGGAGTAAATAGAAATTATAGGAAGCTATATATTTCCTCCGATTCTTGAGGGTGAAGAAGGGACTGCTTTGGACCTTTGGCTCATGCGACGGTCCACCATCTTAAGCTCAGCTAGAGAATAAGGCCGATGGGGAGGAAGACAGACGGGAGAGTGGATTTCGGCGGGCCTCCGGTGATGGTGGTCTCATCGAGACCTCGTACGGTCGAAGAGATCTATGCGGACTTTGCAAATCGGCACTCCGCTCTGGTCCGCGCGCTCACCTACGGTAGTCTCTAATCTCTTGCCTGCATACCATGGGAGCAAAATTCCAAGAATTGATCTTGTATGGGCATGGACGGCTAGAATATGTACTTTTATCACTAAGATTTCTTGATTAGGTGATATCAACTACCAATCTCCCCATAATGAGAGTAGCATCCACAATATCATATAAGATTTCGTAAAGGCTTGTTTTACGCTTCTTTTTCACAGTCTTCATTTTATTGGTTTGATCCCTGATATTTTTCTTCGGATTTCTGTGTCAGATATCGATGAGGTTTACTCGCTCTGCGATCCAGGTCAGTTTGATGTAATTGGACTATGCCATGGAAGGATAACATGAGAAATTAGTCGAAAATTCTAGATATGTTTAGTTATTTCTTTCAATTTGTATTGGTGGAAAAGGAGTAGGTAGAAAGCTTATCAGAGTATTTATCATTGGCCTTGTTATGTCACTGCATAATAAAATCAACTACTCTGAAAAGCTCTGTCTTGGTTCTGTACAATCTGATGCATATAGAGCCTAACTAATATATCCTACACGATTTTGAGAATGCATTAGGAAAAAGGAGGGGACTTTGAAATTTGTCAACTTTGATTTGTACTAGTCATATCCTCCATTTTGAAGAGTTAACCTGGATCACTACTTTTCCCTAATATATGTTGGTTACTTTGAGAGTATGGTTATTTAGTGACTTAAATTTGCAATTTTCTGACAAATAGTGATTTTGTTTTAGTTCCAATGATGGGTTTATAGTGAATATATGATCTTGTTATCATTTTTTCCAATCTCACTGCATACTTTTACCTCAGAGAAGGACAGTTTGTGTTTGCATGCACAACCAAATGGGTTGTGGGAAGTGGTTCTGCCAGAAGAAGAAGTTCCTCCTGAGATTCCGGAGCCTCTTCAAGGAATCAATTTTTATAGAGATGCAATGCTGCAGAAAGAATGGATTTCCTTGCTGGCTATGCACAGTGATAGTTGGTTGCTCGCTGTGGCCTTCTACTTTGGTGCTGAACTTAATGCCATTGAGAGGTACGGTTTTTCATCCTGCATTGTTTCTTGAACATTTTGATTGGTTACCTTTAATAGTTTATCTTGATGGAACTTTTTGTATTAACAATGGAAGGAAACCACATGTATGTCAATGTTTCACTTCATCGCCTATTTATTAAGTTTCCAGACCCTTGACCTTTGTCCAACACATAAAATCTTGATTTGTCTCTCATTTTCTGGAAGTGAATGCTCTTTTCCACAATAACATTGATTCTGGAGAAATTCAGGCTTTATTATTGTGGGGATTGATGGTTGGTGTTGAGTGGTACCCGTAGCAGAAATTGAAATAAAACACATTACTTTACTCTAGCCTTGGGTAATTTCCTAGTCCTCAAGGTTGAAGCATATCCTGAAAATTGTTATTCTGAAGTATGATAACCTCTATTTCAAGCTCACATTTGTTTTTGACGTATCAATTCTATTTGAAAATGTAAATTATGTTTTAAATATGATGTGATGCTCATTGATATTATTATGTTCTTTATCCATTAACTTTGTTCCATTACTATCATGACTAGCTTCAGTAATCTTGTGTTGGACTGTTTGCACTAAGTTCTTGTTTAGAAATTCTCATGTTCTTTGCCTTTGTTTCATGGATATTCTTCTAGTAGCACTTACTGAAAGATGAATGTCACATCATCTCCTACCGAGTTAAGTTGAGTTTAGACAGTTGTTGATACTGATTTTGTCCTCCCTAAAACATTTCTACTAGCATCTCAAGGAAGGTTCATCTCCTTTCTTTAAATCACTTGTCATAAAAACAAAGAGGGGTGATGTACTGAACATCTGCCCTAAAGCGATCTTCTTATCTCCGCTTATCCAATGATGTGAATATGTCTGTGTGCTGGACGTTGGTTCATGTGGTAGTACTCTAATCACCTTTTGCATGCTCTGTTGGGGATCTAACCTTGCTTCTCTTTGTAATCAATGCTTAATTTCATCAGTATGCTACTTACTATCTTTATAGGGAACGCCTGTTCAACCTTATAAATGAGTTACCCACTCTATTCGAATCAGTAAATGAAGAAAAGTCCAACAAAGGAAATGGCCATAGTCAGAACAAATCAAGAAACCGCAGGAAGGTGAGCAGCGATTTCTTTAATTATCCATCCCTTTGAAAGTTGTCATTTTTTCATAAGTATTGATATTACACTTCCAGAGGCCATCTGAGAGACAGGAGAGAATCTTGCCCGAGCCGTACAACAACAGCCACAGAGAGGAACAAGAAGAAGAGGAGGATGAGACATTGTGTGGACGGTGTGGACAGAAGGGTGGAGAAGACGAGTTTTGGATCGGATGTGATGTCTGTGAGAGATGGTTCCATGGGAAATGTGTCAAGGTAACACCAGCCAAGGCCGAGACTATCGAGAAGTACATGTGCCCATCTTGTAGCTCGAAGCGGAGAAGACAGTGACTTGTAGATGGGATCTCTCTTAGTGACAGGTTAGTGACACATAGAAATCTCTTTTGTATGGGTCCTGGTTTTTTAGCTTTGGTTACACTGAGTTGATGATATAGACAGACCTCAAACTTGTGCCTTCTCCCTGCTGTAGAGCATATGAATAATCAATTGAATATATGAATGATAGCTTCCCTAAAAAAATATATGAACATATGAGTACCTATTTCCACCTACATAACTAATTGTTATTCTGAAAATGATTAACACCACTAATCTATGTACTTTAATCAATGGCTGATTATCATATGGGTGTTCCACACCTTACAAAGGAGCCCAACCCACTCTTCAATCTGCCCAAATTGTCTTGATCTACCATCAAGCAACTGGGGTCGCATGCAATCGAGCTGTATAATCCTGATCTAGCCATAGCTAGTGGTTATGAGAGGCAAACCCATTTTCTTAGGGTATGAGGCATCGCCGTACCCTTTATCGGACATCAGCGACCCCACCTGAGACTTCCCACGCGGCCCCATGGTTCGTATGTAGAGCCGATACTCGTCGAACGTCGTGGGCGAGTACAAGGGCGGGCGGTCTGAAGTCACGACCTTTGAGCTGTCGATGATGAAGGCGTTAGGGACCGGCTTGACGGTGATCCAACAGCCATCCTTCAGGACCTTATGGCGAGGGTCAAGTCCTGAGGGCATTCTCCGGTCCCCATGTGCATTCTGCAGATTTTTTTTTATGTCAAAATTACATAAGTTGATAGCAAGATAATATTTCATAAATACGAAGTTGTGTTACATCTATTTTGAATCATATAAAATAAATTTTATAATAATATTCTCCAATTATTTAATTAAATATAAAATTTGTGTTTACCTAGATATCCTAAATTTGATAAAAATAAGATTAAATATTGTACTAAATTTGATAAAATGAATTAAAGCTATATCTAATTATATTATATATTATATATTAAATATTGTGTATATTAAAAAATAACTAATATTTGTACGTAAATAAGTTATTAACTCTATATATATTTTAGTAAATGTTATTATATTCTTTATTTTTAAAATTATCCTTTTACTTTATTCTTTTTTCAAAATATCATGTATTCTAAATTTCAATTACTTATATTTTTCTAAAATATTTATATATTTTACATTTCAAATAATAATATTTTCTTCATATTTATTGGTAAATAAAATACCATAATTATTTATTGCGTCTCAATTAAATGTGGAGTTTATTGGTGTATGTATTAAATTGAACCCTCATCCATGCAATTAATTTTGGTGGAATGTCACCTCTCTATTTTTTTAGGTATAGTGGGGATATCATAAAAATTGTAGGTCTCCTACACATTCTATTTGAAAATATTGTCCATTTAATCATTTAAATTTTGATTACCCATTAATTAAAATATAAAATACAAATATTTTTAAAAAATGAAAAAGAAAATATCTCGGTTCTCTTTATTATTATATATAATATAAAATATGAAAATAATAATATGACTATATGACTAACTTAGATGTATACCAACTTCATCCATATATATATATATATTTCTCTCATTTTTCTTTAGCTACACTTTTATTTTTCCTCATATTTTTGTTTATACATTTAGCATGGGATAATATACATAAAAAAACGTTTTATACCTATTAAAAAAAGATAAAATTGGTGGTATAGCTCATTAATGCAATAACTAGGGATAATAAAGCAAGGGAAGATTAAACTAATAGGAAAAAATATTGAAAATAATATATTTATTACTTTTTAATTATTTAATTATATATTACACAATATTTATTAATAATATTTTTTTCACTTATAATTTAATATATATATATTAATTATTTATGATAGTTTTATTATCAATAATAAAAAATAACTCCTAATAAACCAAAACAAATGTAGGAATATGTGTCATGAGTTCTCTTGTGCCTCCCGCCGAGTTTCAGTGATTTCTTGATGGATTTTGTGGCGGGGCATCTCGAGTTTTCATTTTCTTGGGTTGAATTTTTTTTATTTTTGCTCAAACATTCACAGTGGGGGGATTTTTTTTCTTGCTTTGGGTTGATTCCTTTTTACTAACCTATGCTGGTGTGCCCTTGTTGTTTTTCAGTCTGCTGTTGCGAGTTTACTTATTAAAGTTCTTTCCATGTGTGCAGGAGTTTGCTAACTGGATTGTTTTGCGGGGTTTCATTCTGTCCTTCAATTTCTGCCATGGATGGTGAATTCCATAAGAAGAAAGGCGGAGCACCTAGATGCTCCCTCTTGCTTGAACTAGTGGCCAATGATAATCTTTTGGGATTCAAGGCCGAGGTTGAGGAGAGGGGCTGTGATGTGGATAATGCAGGGTTGTGGTACTGCCTAGGGATTGGGTCAAGGAAGATGGGATTCGAGGAGAGGACTCCTCTGATGATTGCTTCCATGTTTGGGAGTGTTAGGGTTTTGAAGTACATTTTGGGGACAGAAAGGGTTGATGTGAATCGAGCTTGTGGGTCTGATAAAGTGACTGCCCTTCACTGTGCAGTGGCTGATGGCTCAAGCTGTTTGCTCGAGGTTGTGAAGCTGTTGATCACAGCATCTGCTGATGTTGATTGCATAGATAGAAATGGAAAAAGACCATTCGATATAATTGTACCTTCCTTCAAGTTGAACTGCTATGCTTCTTCTCAGAGGAAGGCAGTGGAATCCCTGATGAGAGGCAACAAGTGTTTCGATAAGGAAGTGGAGAATTCGAGCTTTGAATCCGATGCAGAAGAGAAAGTGGCCTCCTCCAAGAAGGAGTACCCAGTCGATATCTCCCTTCCTGACATAAACAACGCAATGTTCATGCCGGATGAGTTTAGGATGTACACATTCAAGGTGCAGCCCTGCTCGAGGGCTTATTCTCATGATTGGACTGAGTGCCCATTCGTCCACCCTGGGGAGAATGCAAGGAGAAGGGACCCGAAGAAGTATCCCTATACTTGTGTCCCGTGTCCCGAGTTCCGAAAGGGAGGATCATGCCCAAAGGGAGACTCGTGTGAGTATGCCCATGGAGTTTTTGAGTCTTGGCTCCACCCTGCTCAGTACCGAACTCGCCTGTGCAAGGATGAGACAGGTTGCACCAGGAAAGTTTGCTTCTTTGCCCACAAGCCGGAGGAGATGAGGCCTGTCTATGCATCCACAGGTTCAGCCTTGTCTTCCCCAAGCTCCTACCCTGCTCCTATATCACTTGGATCAGCGGCTGCAATGACAAACATATCCATACCTCCTCTGTCAGCTCCATCTCAATCCCTGAAGAGCGTGAATTTATGGCAGAATAAGGTGAAAATGACCCCGCTGGCCCTGCATCTTTCTGGAAGCCGATTGAAGGCCACACTCAGTGCTAGAGACTTGGACCTCGAGATGGAATTGAGGGAAGAGATATCTCGTCTCTCATCCTCACCATCAACTTTTGCTCGGGCAGGAGATATGAAGCCGGCTAACCTTGATGAGATCTTCAGGTCCATTGATTCTCCTATGCAGTCTCAGTTGCAAGGGATATCCTTGAAACCTTCTACCCCTACCCGGTTGCAGTCTCCTACTGGGCTTCAAATCCGCCACTCGGTCTACCCAAGTAACAATATTCCTTCATCACCTGCGAGGAATTCCTCTCCACCCGGATTCGACTCCTCCAGTGTCATTGCAAATGCAGTCATGCATTCTCGGTCTGTTGCCATGACCAAGCGGAGCCAGAGTTTCATGGACCGAGGGGCAATGACTCAGAATTCTTCATGTCCTGCCCCTATCAGGCCATCTAACCTCTCAGACTGGGTCTCAACGGAGGGCAAGTTGGACTGGGGGGTTCATGGAGATGAGCTGAACAAACTCATGAAGTCCGCATCCTTTGGGTTTAGAAGCAGCGGCAGCACTGCTGCTGCACCAGTGGCGGCCACTGGACTCAATGAGCCTGATGTTTCCTGGGTTAACACACTGGTGAAGGATGTCCCTCCTGCTGAGGTTGGAGCTTTCAGAACTCATGACCAAGGATACATGAACCATGGTAAAGGTGCTCGGGACATGTTCTCCCCTTGGGTGGAACACCTGTACATAGAACCCAAGCAGATGGTAGCGTAGACTATTCAAAGCCCAACTGCTAGGAAATTGCGGAGAGATTCTATATTCTTTATTCTTGTCAATTGTTTGGTAATCTTATATGTTAGAAAGCAGCAGCTAGAACTGGAGATCAGAAATAGAGGGAAAAAAATGAGAGATTGTTTGTTGTAGCACTGTTCCATTCATTCATTTATTCCAATCTGATTATGTGCAATCTCAACTAAGAAATGGTAATTTGCAGGAGAACTCCTTGCATGATAAACAGCATGTTTTTTTTTTTTTGCACAATAATAAACAGCCTATTAACAAATGAATTTTTTTGCCCTTCTTTCCACTCAAGATGATGATTGGAATACAAGTGTGGCTTTGGATCAGTCATCATTCACCAATCTTGATATCTCCATTATCAACTTCAAGATATGATTTTTATTACATGGTGTGGAATTTTGGGCGTGCCCAACAACTATTGTCTCTTAGAAAACAGAGAACCTACACTGGACTTATTCATGGAAGTCAGCACTAAATAATTGAAGGACGTGAAGAATTCGAGTCCCTCCAAATGGCCATTGGTGATCATTACTCATGTCCCCAACGACCAGGACCAGATCTTGAACAAGCATTACTAATTTTAATCATGTGCAGTCAGTTCATCATTAAACAAATGCACTGACTTGGACTGACAAATGAAAAAAAAAATAGAGAATGTGGGGTCTCCCCTTTTTCAAGTAACAATCCTCTGTTTTCTCTTAAGTCATAAACCGCCGTCTTGAGCTAGTATTCATTTTCCTTGTCCTCTAATTGCAACAGGGCATTTGTTTTGCACGCCAACATTGACTATTTAGTCGAGGGCCGCAGCGGATTGACATTAAAGTTGATGCACAATGCTACTCTAAAACAACTCTGCAAATTATCACTGCATCCCCTTGAATTTCAATTAGAAGATTAACTGCAAAACTCATAATTCAATATTACAAAAACTCAGTTGCTAAACCACTGCACATCCCACTGCTTAATAAGTCTGCTTGGTCATTTTTTGTCATATACAAAACTTGGGATCATACAGTACTTTGTCTGCCATTCCATGACAATTAAGACCTTTCGGCATTTTACTGGTCAGCAGGTGTATAGCAGCTTGTCCATTTCCTTGATCGCACTGATGTGAGTCCATGGCAATAATAATCTCAGTAATGCAACTGAAGATGATCTCATCTTCAGCGCAGGCTGGATTTTCTCAGTGATTCTCCGTATGATTAATGGAGGGGGAACGTTATGCCAGTGTAGGTACATGGAAAGGATTACTGACCTCCTCTCTGTGTTAGGCCACCTTCCTGATCTAAGATATGTAGCAAGATCATCCTGCAGGCTTGTTGAATGGAGAAAAAGATCCTCTATGCGTTTTCGGAGGCATCCGACAAAGACAGATTGAATGATGCCACCTTTCAGAGCTGTCAAGCTTCCACTCATGAGAGCCTCATTGTATGCCAAGGCAAGCTGCAGATTTCATGAAGAGATTGGTCAAGATTAAGTAGGGGGTCAGTTCCTCCAGGCCTTGCCCATTCAAGTGGTATGAAATCTGAGAAATACCTTCAAACTTGAGACTGAAAATGTATCACAAGAAACTGGTCCATCCCCAGTAATTAGATCAGCTATGGACCCGATAGCTGTGTAAAAAGATAAATACACCTGCAGAGCATTCCCAAATAGAACTTGAGAGATGAAAATTAACGCAAGATTCAACCTTAAAAAACAAAATTAACTCGGAGAATGAAAAACTAAAGCCATAACAAGTTAGCACAGCTGTGAACAAATCTTTCCGAATTCCCTCGATTGATGTCAGATCACTGTTTAAGAGAACCTTTGATTACCAATTTGAACTAAAACTTTCATTTCCCCAGACAAGTACTTTAATACCTGCAAAAGAGCTGGTCTATCCTTGCTCACACACTCGAACAAGACTTGCAGGCAAAATTCCTGGAAATCAATATCAGATCTGCAGAACACAGTGAAAGAAACTTTTTTACAGGTCAATAATTAAATATAAATTAAAACGATGTAGAAAAAGAAAACATCACCTAAAGGTTTACTCCCATTGATATGTGCAACTCACAAAAAAAAGCACCTTACCTGCTATTCCATGAGGGATCGCAACACAGTTGAGCAAAGGCGATTAAACTCGGATCTGATGAAAATGTGCTGACCAGCTGATCAATAGAAAGATTTCCATCATGTGTGTGAAAAACCTGCAATATTGGAGACAATTAGAAACAGATAGTAAACAGATTTAGGAAAACAAGATTAGTGTAAATATTAAGAAACCTTGTGCATTGCCCGTGACAGAAGGGACTGACAGCCTATGGGATCATCAATGTATGAACAAGCTCCAACCTTCCGCTTAATATAAAGCACGCCTGAATTGAAAGGATCATGTCTGGACCCAGGGCACCACCATGGATTTTCTGAAAAATTTTAAAATCGACCATGTCAGACATGTTGGACAGGAAAGAAATTAAGCATAAGAAAATCTAAAAGGTGAAGATAGAATTCAATTCCAAATTCAACTAACCTTCAGGGATAAGGTTTATAACTTGAGACCAATATCGGGGACCACAAACTCGAACAGATTTCAACTACAATAGAAAAACTTCAGTTCAGAATTTGCAAGAGTGATTCATGTTTCTAAGAAAAAATTATAGACAAACAAGTAGTAGAGAGTTGACTAGCTTGATCGTTCATGCAACTTACAATAGCTCGTTCTGGCAGAATGCATGGGGTGACTTCACAAAAGCTTGTCTCGGAGTAATGATCGGTTTGATTTACTGTAACTTCAAGAGGACCAAAAACTGGCAGACCAGTGTCAACATCAACGGTTTGAATCCACCGAGCTTCTGCAGAAAGAACATATAAATGCCTGAATGCCTGCAACAGGAAGGCAATGGTGCCCTATTAAATTAAGGTCAAAAGATAACTGCACACAACTGCCAAGAGAGCAAACCTGAAATTCAATTTACATATAATGCAGAACTTTTATTCCTTGCCAAAATGGTCAAATTAAAAAAAAATTAAGAATTAGATTATAATATTAAACTATTTGTGTCAAATGATTTGGAATTGGATAGGATTGTTTATAGGAATAAATGTAACACAAGTTAATTTATTAATCATTCGTTGGTACCTGAAGGTGGCATCGGTTATCATTTGGACCAGTGGGCAGACGAGGATACAAGGTGATCAGTAGAGCAGCAATGGAACTATTACTAGTAGAGAATGTGCGCATTCCACCACCAAGAAACAAAAAACCAATAGCTAAGCTTATCTGGGGAAAAAGAAGAAAAAACAGCAAACTTATTATATCATTGCAAAGAATCACATGGCAATTGAAGAATTTTCTGAGCATGTTTACAGCTAGGTCAAAAGGATCAGAAAAATAAAGAGCACTGATTATGCAACAAGATGGGGTATTATGTCATTCAGATTCAACAACCTAACATCAACCCAAGAAAGTATCCTGTCAAAGGTCAAGCAGTAAGCAGTAAGCAGTAAGCAGTAAGCAGTTAGGTATGGCATGCTCTTGGAAAAACATAAAGATGATGGATAAAGTTACCCAGGAAAAGATTTCGGTGAAATGATCTGAACTTTCGGGCTTGTTCAGGTAAGAAAAGAGTACTCATGTGCACAACTGATATAGTAACAGTTCCTAGGATAATCATAATTTTAGTGGTCTCATTCAGTTCTAATAAAATCTATAAATCCACTTACAGCCATTTGTGTTCCATAGTTAGGAGGACCATCTGCAGAATGCCTCCCCCGCAAGAATCTCAGAAAGCGCAGAGTTCGAAGATGTCCTGAACCAGCCATAACCTGTCAGTTTTCCACAGGCATGAGATTCTTGATATAATATGCTAGAAAAGAAAAGGAATAATGATTTGAGATATAATTTACCATGGACAGTGAGAGAACAATAAGGTGAAGGCAAATTTCTAATGTACCGCGATCGATATATCGTGATATCCCTTTTGGGAAGGAACTTCCACTTGTGGAGCAGACTGTCTTGATCTGCTGAAACTATGATAGTTATTTAAAATATTAATAAACATATGCATGAATTAGCAGTATCTCAATCTTAGACCTCATTTAAGAAGTAGACAGCGTATTCATAAAGTAGCTCCTCTGCTTGTCCATCCATTGTACCAGCAAACCTCAATCCTGCACATAGTCAAGCAGCAGAGTGTTTACAAAGTAGAAGCACATCTTTGTTGCATAAACTGTGTTGCACTTGATTATGTCTGGTTTTCTTTGCAGACAACAAGGCATCCAACAGAATATTTCTCACCAATAGAAATACAAGCTCCTGTAACTATGTTGACATAAGCTTGGACAAATGCATCTAAATCCATCTCCTCCAGATCATCATTGTCATCTCCGAGGGATTTAACACCATTGTTCACTATTGGTGGAATTTGTGACTGAACCCACTCTTTAGAAGGGTAAACCCTGCACATACAATTTAAACCAAAAGAACATTTATAATGAGGCTTTGCCTATGTAAAGTATAATGAAGGGTGCCCTCGTGCCTGTGAGTGCAATATCGAAAGAGCAATACCTGCTCCACATAATCATATTCCTGGCAATTACTCGCAGCATTATGAAATCAGGCCTCACATATTGTAGATCATAAGATGTACAGGGAATTGAGAGCATCAATAATATTGTCTCTGATTCACTCTGCAATTGAAGAACATAGAGGGTTTCATACAAAAACATAGAAATGCATAGAGAAATTGTCATGTTATGAAAAAATAGATGACAAAGAACCTTTAAAAACATTAAAGCTAGAGCAATTATAGCCCCAGGTGCCGTGACATCAACATTGACAGCTGCAGCATCCATCATCTAAGATAGGGAAATTCAGTTTAGCTGACATCTCAAGTATCAAGAAATAAAGAGACAAAAGTGGCATTGTTGTAACAAAAATAAGCCTAGTTCCAATGGCTTAAAGAGGAGATAACACCTGACCAACTCCACGATTGTGCTCGTCATTTGATAGTGCAGACGAAAAAGATTTTTCCTGGCATTTGATGAAAAATTGATTAATGGAGAAAAGATGTATCAACTTTAAATACAACTCCAAGACCAAAATCATATGCCTATAGGGAATTCAAATTCTGATTATAAGTATGAGGCGAAGACACAGCAGATACACTATCATTTAAAAACTTCTAAAAGTTTATACATTGCGAGCTTCTTTGCCGCCGATGTAGTAAAACAAGCGATCAAGCAAACTGTCCAGAAATCCAAGCATTTCCTTCCCCCGTCCTTCAATCCAAAGAGAAAACTATCAGCATAGAACCAAACTTCTTAATCAAACATATGTATATATACATCAGAGAATATATCATCAAGTACCCAGTGCAACAAGACCCAATGAAAATCCAGCAGAAACAGCATAACCCTCTCTCTCCAGCACATTATCACCGGCACTTCTACGGCCAATTTCACCCTGTACAAACAAGAAATATAATGAACAATGCAGGACATATGATAATAATTGTAAATGTAAAAAAGCAATCTGCTGATATTTCGATTACTGTGCATTTACCAATTATAGAACCACATAATCAAGTGGGTAATGTAACAATGAATACAGTATGTAAATGAACTCTAATAGTGTGATTAGGTGTCAAAAGAATTAGATCCTGGTCCAGCACCATGGGAAAAAATTACAACTGAGAAAAAAGGCAAGGATGACAAACTAAAAGAATCTTAGTAATAACTAAGATAACTTTATTGTATCACCTCAGAAAAGCTTAAATTAGGTCAACCCGGCATACGATCATTTATCACAGCAAATTAAAGCAAATCTGAATTTTCAGAAACTTAGAATTTGGCCAGCATAAATGCATAATTAAGATACAGTAGATAGGCATCCTTCCCATTGCGGTCTATCAGAAACGCACCAAGAGAATTTGCATAGTTTGTGGATGTGCTGATCCTTCATAAAGTAGTCCCACTGACATGAGAGCTGCTGACTGATAGAATCAACCAAGAAATCAGACACAGCTCAGTATCACATAATGTGGAAATGCGGAATCCCTCCAGAAAAATGAAGCAAGAAAAGAAAAGAAGGCCAGGGATAATAAATCCCTATTTATTTATCTAAAGAACAAATCCAAATGCATCATATTCAAGCATTTGTATGTAAATATGACAAAGGTACATGATTAAGAGCAAAATAATATACTCAAGATACAAAGTGCAAGAACCAATGGAGAAACATGCAGCAGTAGTTACCTGCAGAAGAGTTGGTAACTCCAGATCGGGATACGATGAGGGGTGCCTAGCAGGTATATGAACAAAAAGTGCCTGCCACAAAAGTGTTAAAAAATGCCAACTCACACATAAGTGCAGATATAGTAGTCTTTAGTAGCCTTGATCATGAAAGGGGCACAATCTACATGAGAATTCCCATAGCAATATGAACAACTGAAATAGAAATTTAACCCATCAGCAATGAAACTGTTTAATGTAGTAGGCTACCAGTTTGGTCAACCCCACCCCCGCAGCAATGAAACTGTTTAATACTGTTAATATTTGTTGGCATGGTGATGCTGAAATCATTAAAAGTGCTGACATGGCACTAAAAAATAATTAAAACATGTGCAATTTACCCTGAAAGTACATGCCCTCACCTTTGATATTGCAGGTTGCATGGATCCTCTATAAGAAGCAGCTAGGCCAAGCATCAAACCCACAGTGGTGCTCTCATGCTCCTGCAAGTACAAAATACAACATAGAAGCAAAATTTTGGGTGCCACAAAAATATAATACAACAGTCACTTGGATGGCACTGCACTCCATAATGTAATATTTAAGTTCTTATGTATAATACAGCCCATAAACATCATTCTACAGTTAAAATTCTCAAATTAATCTCTAAGAGAATACTCAAGTGGTTAGAAAAAAGAAACCTGTGAAAAATATTGGTATATGTCGGTGATACTTAGCACACGGAGATATCCATGCAATCCCAATGCAAATAGTAGTCCTGCGTGTACAGCATTTGGTTCTTCAGGTTTGTTATAAATAATCCATGTCCTTGACATTTTCCCCTGTAATATATATATTTGAATGTTAAGCATTTTCCTATATTATTCTTGCATCATACAGTAGTTGCTACAACAATGATTTATGTGATAGAAGCACAAAAGTCATTCCACATGCAAATTAAGAGGTAGGCCTGCATGGGTTTGTTTTTTTTTTTTTGTATAATTTCATTATGACCATAAAAATAAGTACTTAACATAGTTATTACAGGATGTAGATACTTTATGTCATGATAAATGCTCACACAAAAATATGTAAAGGAATATCACAACATATACAGGTAATGGCATACATTCAGGTGAGAAAGACAAACTTGTGGACCAAGAAGAAAAAGGATCAAAGACAATAAACTGATGCCAACTCTAGTTCTTTAAAAATATGTGATAATATACTGACATACCCATATACCATGTATACACATACACCTAGAAGGTACAGTATCAAGATGAGGGAGAAAGTTTTGAGAGTGAATATTAATGTGCTGGATATTAGATGAGGTTCTCTCCTTTTAAAGATACATATAATAATATAGGAACTCTTTTGAACTAATCTACTATTTGGGCATAGGGTACTACCAAAGGAAGTTGTAGCCAAGGTCTGGACCCAAGTTTTCAAAATGATTTTCAGAACATTCAAAGAACAGGCTTCAGTCCGGCACTCCCAGATCGGCTCACTGGGGATGGTTAAAATATTTACAGACAGTGTGATGACAAGATAAATCTGCATTGGCAGGAGAAGCGAATATAGAAGGAACACCTATTTGGCTTGGAACCAAAAGATCTATGCTCCATCAGTTATATATTTAGCTCTAAATGTTGTAGCCTCCTGGAGATGGAGGTCAGTTGGAGTTTTTTCTGATGGTAAATATATTATATCTGCCATATCCACTTTTTATATTGTTCTGTTAACTGAAAATATGCCTTGGGATAGTCAAACCTTGTCAGCAGATAAAGTTGATCTTGCTACTATTATTGAGGTATGCAATTTTACTTGGATCACTAGATCTCAAAACTCCCTAGCTCATGGTCTTTGTATGCTTGCTATTAGAATAGGCTCGGCCGATGTACAAATTTTTTGAGGGGGATGTTGTACTCCCATTGCTGTTAAATATTGAATAAATGGATTTAGAAATAGATTTGAATTATATAGTTTCAACTTATGAGGATAAAAGAGTGAAGTATACAAACATTATTCAACTTATAGGAAACTGAATACAAAGGTCACTCAATATTTTTCTTTTAGGAAAATAGGTAATTTTATTATTACTCGCCATCATGGTGAATGAGGAGATATTCAGGCCATTTCAATATTGAGTTTAAGGTTTACATATTTGGATCATGGGGCAAGTTTTAATGTCACTAAAATTGGCTTCAATACATATACACATTCTGAGACACAGAACAAATTGGCACCAATGAATAAAGTATACCTGAAGAGGGGCCAACCTCAACCCAGCAGCTACAGCATTATGGAATTCAGGCCAAGACTTGAGCTCTTGCATGTTCCTCACATTGGGATCTAAATTAACCTATAATCTCATGTTAAGTCAAGAATGCAACATAAGATTATTGAAAAAGGACAAGAAAATATGCATAGGAGAAATCAGAATCGTTGAGAATGACAACAATGTGACTATATAATTTATTGAAGAATTTTCCACATAGAAAGAGGAAAAACACAGACGTTACCCATTAAAGAACCTAGGGAAACATTCAATTTTATAAAGAATTCTTGGAGAGTCCAGTGTATAAACTTATAATTGAAGAATGTTTACTGAAAATTGAGTACAATACTGCCAGTGCAAGCATTGCACCTATGTTAATGGCGGTAAAATCATAAAGAAAGAAACAATTACAGGGACCTATAACATGACATACAGTTGCATTTTGTTGGGCTAGCAATCGACCTGCCAAGACAAGCTTTGGCACAGTGAAGTCCTGCAAGATAAGAGCAAGAGGTATAAGAAATCTTTATGTGCTTTTCACATAGAGAGGAAATAAAGGACTCGGAAAGAAGAATAGATTTTTCTGAAAGACATGGAACCTCTGTTAAGAGAGTGAATATTGTTGCAAGAGTAAATGCACCACGGCCAATAGGAAGTGCAGTGGTCCTCTGTGCCAGTTGCCAGAGCTGAGCCTATAAAAAGGAGGGGAGAGAAGAAACAATATCAGACAAATTACTCTCTAGAGCTTGATGCAAATAATATACAAAAAGACTGTCCAACCCAACTGAAACAACATCACAATAAAGCAAGATAGAGCACCTGCTGAAGATCCTGATCAGAAGCACTAGGGTTGGCAGATGTTTGAATAGAAACAGGTCTCGCAGAGCACAACAGACGCCTTACCTGAAATGTAGCCATTCACATCAATCCCATGTACTAAAAAAACTATATCAGTTAGAAAGATGACCAAGGTTGTACCTCATTTAAGCGCAAATCTCGACCATATCGCAACTGAGTCGTTGAATTAAATATATGTTCCATGCCATCTGTGATAGACCCGTCAAAGGAGTCTGCATCCTCAAACTTTGTACTATCGGGCCCAATCGGATCAGAAACTGTTGACGGAATTGTAACAGGGTGCAAATGAAGCATGTAAGGGGTAGACATAGAGATCAGATTCACATTGTTCTGTGTTTCAAGTTCATTATTGTGTGCCAAACATGAAAAAGCCAGATCTTCTCGACTCAGAAGATAATACGCAGCAGCAGGCCAGTCAATTGGTGGAGATTCCCGGCATTTGTCCAATGCCTGTCAAGATCAAACAGAAATAATGATAATGTAACAGATAAGTTGTAAATAATGGAGGATACATGGTAGAACCCTGACATAGTTTTTGGATTAAACGCCCTTCACTTTAAATCCTTGCTTGAATGGTGTGATCAAACAAACGTACAGCCTTGAAAATAATTTACAAGGCAGCAATGTACCTTGTCCTGTCATGTGTAAAATTTAATCAGGAATTTATGTATTACTTCTGGTGCTTTTAAGGCACGGGACAGTGGCCACGACTTTTGTAACCAGCACATGCCTGAAAAAATAATATTGTTCCATGACCAAATATTGTACGGCTCAATTTACGCAGCCCAAAAGGATAAGGGGATGTGCCAGGCCATGTACATTTGGTATGCACATCCCAGTAGCCCAATAGAATGCAGAACAATTGAAATCTAATGATCAGCACGGTAATGAAGCTGAAACAACCATATCCCACTTCCTGAGTTAACCATCCCAACCAGGCAAAATTTTAGTGCTGACATAGATGGTCCAGCTGTGCCCAAATTTCTTCGCGTATGGTGTCATCATGATTTCAAACCAAACAAGGACCAAGGATTCCAAACACCAACTTTATTCAAAGATTAGCAACTGTAAAGCATGGTTATCCTTGATACTAAGGACCAAAACAACAAGACATATAAAAGACCCGGCACATAGATCCCTGATAACTCTCACATATCTCTCTTGGAGTTCTGACCAATGAGATATTTTACTTTAGGAATTCGTATCTGCTGCCGAAGTTAAATTAGAATTCCTTATTCAAATAATTGCTCTAGAAAATGAGGAATCCCGTGTAAAAGAGAAAAAAAAAGATGAATTCTACTCACTATTAAGATAAAAAAATCCAAAATAGATCACTAGATATATATTTTCAAACTCGTGTGCTGCATATGGCAAAAAAAAAAGATAAACTCACATGCCGCAGAGGAAGAGATATCCCAGAAGGCAGTGAGTCCAATTGTTGCAGCCCAAAATTTTCTCCAACCATTGCCAATACCATATGTTCTGCAGTGGTGGAATATGAGCCTAAAGCAACATTACAGAAAACTCCAGAGGAGAGTTTTCTTCCAACTTGTTCAGCACCTGATAATAAACTGTAAAATGAAACTATCTTTCTGCCCAGACTCACAACAGTACTTCCATCACTGCAAATAAGAGATGGTAAATCACTGATGTCTGCAGAATTGCAACCACCTTGCATAGAGAACTCAATCCATCTGAACAAACTGGGAGGAGTTTTCGAGGATAAGGAGTCTGGATAATTTCCAAACTTCTTGATTAATGCAGGAAAATCACGAACATAATGATCTATGTAGCTTCCTTCACCTAGAAATTTTGCAATACAACATAAAAGACCAGACAAAAGCTCCGCATCCCTGTAAGAAACAATAAAAACCATGAATTCTGTTAGTGGTGTTACTACCCAGATCAATGCTGTCAATAATGTCTCCCCTAGAAGTTCGTTAGCCACATAAAAGGCATTAACAATAGGACTCAAGCGGTTGTGTGAAGCAATCAATTCGGATTTGCAACTTAATATTAAATATTAGCACTGCGTCATGGTAAACATTCAATAAAGATCAAATGGAGTTCCACAAAAAATTGATGTCCATTTGTCGATTGAAGATCCTTCCAGGCCATCTCCTAATTTCCAGTGTTTAAACAGTCCATGACACTGCACTTGTTCTGCCCTTATTCAAAACAATTTCTAAGCATAAAATAACACATAATAACGAAAGGACCAAAGTGCACAAAAAAACTTTATAAACAAAAATTTTTATTGAAGTCAGAATTAAGTAGGTAAATTTACCGTTTCCGAAGATTATTCAGTTTGAGGCATTCATACACTGCATGCAGAGATTCTAAACTCTCTGTCAGTATCTCAGAATAAAACGAGGAGTCTCCACTGACCTTAACTCCCACCCTTGATTGCAAATTATCCGATTCCTGATTCTCCAAAGAATATATAGAAGAAATATTGGCGAAAGAATTTGTTTTGGAATAATTTTTATGGAATTGGCTGTTCATAAGAAAATCCCATGATGATGAAGTCTCTGAAACTGAATGTTCAGTTAAGCTGCCTATAGACCTTCTACACAGTTGCATCAGAACTCTACAGAAAGAGCTCCACTCTGAATCAACAGTATAGTCACACTTTGAGTCAACATTGCCCCAAAGAAGTGTGAGAAAGTGAATATAGGAACTGGAACTGAGGCCCTCAGCCATTGCTGTTATGCAATCATTGACCAAAGAGGAAGAAGGCCTTTGATCGAAAGAACATCGAAATATCTAGCACAGAAACAATAAATAAGGATAATTATTTCATTATACGATGAACTATAAAGTGCTAGATGTATCAGTTAGTTCACCTTTCCATTGTTGACAATCACATTGATGCGGCCTTCAATTGAATCTGCTAACCCAATAATCTTAACATCAGATGCAAATGACATGTTTTCTGGGAACTTTGGATTATGCAGAAGTTGTGATTCACCCAAAGAAGAAGGCAGCAAATACCTGCACAGGCATTGCTTCCCTGACTGCAAATTTTCAGAATAATTTTTCAACTCAGGAAGAGGCCACATTAAAATTGGAAGAAAAGAAAGAAAAATGAGGCTTTCAATTAATAAAGCTACCAGAAAAGAACTTTGAAATCCTGCCTAGTGTCTCTATTCCCTGTTACTGTTTTAATGTCTGGTGATTGGTTAAATGAAAAATCAGCTTGGCAGATTCTGCCCAATTGAAACTAAGCTCCTCCCTCTACTTTTACCAACAATTTCTAATCGAAATTGCAAGTTACATCCATCAAAACAAGAGTTCATTTTATAAAGCTAGGTTCACATAGAGGAGATTAATGAGGCATCTGCAACTTATCCAGAAGAGAGAATATAACTATTCATGTTGCTTACATAGAGAAGGAGGAAGTTCTCAGGAGCCAAGACAATGATATCTCTATGAGGCAAAAGTCCCGCTTTGGCCCTGCAGATGAAGAAAAGAAAGTTGCATTATTTTCAGCTAAAGGGATTAGACTTATTTACAAGGTATGGTGAAATCATTGTGTTATTGAAAATATGAGCCACAAACAATGAGGCAAATTCTTCTATGAAGATATACCAATATAAGTAGCACCTTTCTCATTTAGTTGGAATCATTCAACCATCAAAAGAGTACAGGAACTTATGCTAAGACACCTCCATGTCATGCATGGTTCTGAAAAGCTCGTCCTTCACAAAGCTCTTCACTGGAAGAGAATTATATACGTAGAACAGAAAGAGAAAAGCAAGTGCATCAGTAAGTTCACCCTGGGCGTGTTACTGTCACAGGTACGGCTGAAACAGCAAGGATCCCGCTCATGTCATGTTTGGTATCAACGAGAATTTCATTGGTAAGCCTCACCAATAACAACTTTTTCTGTCCTTGGAGTAGGAAACAAACTAATGGAGCTTCATCATCATCTGTTGCCAGAAAAACCTGATGGTATCAAAGTACAACAGTCAGAATAAATGGAGGAATCAATTAATTTCAATGCAGCCATTCTTTTTTCCATAGGCCAAAATTTTAAATCCCCTTAAAATTGCATCTCAATTAGGATATTTCTAGCTCTCTTTCACCCCTTTCTATTGCTTTTAGTTAAAAAACTGGACTTGAAATCTAGACTGATGTAGATGATCCTACTTCAGGTGAATACCATCAGATTACTTGAAGCCAAGGATATAGCATAAATGTTCATACTGAGACTGAGGCATGACATTTATTATCTGCAATAAAGGAGATGTCCTACTCACTAGAACAGGCAAAAACAACGCTAATTAATATCCACATATTTTCCTACTCTAACATTTCTTGGAGAATGATGGATGAGTGAATGGAGCACGCACCTTTGAAGCAGCTGCCGGGCCAAGTTTTCCCTGCCAAATCCGACGGAACAACAATTTCTTGGGCAGTAGACCAGCCGGCATTGAATCCAGGGGAGAAGTTTTCTCATCAAAGTTTGAAGTGAGGATTTTAGCAACCCATAAGGAATGCTGCATCTTTCCTTTAGAGAAATTGCAATTGATGAGTAAGAAGTTGTTAGTGCTTAGCCTTGCAGACTACAAAC
Organism: Trapa incisa; assembly: GCA_030064435.1. Classification (NCBI taxonomy): domain Eukaryota; kingdom Viridiplantae; phylum Streptophyta; class Magnoliopsida; order Myrtales; family Lythraceae; genus Trapa; species Trapa incisa. The sequence continues at coordinate 1,269,538 of CM057770.1, read as the reverse complement.
AAATAATGCATATGTAAATATTTGGATGACCCTTACTTTTATTATATGATGCCATAAGATGAATTTGATCACTAGTCCATATAGTTCTTTCATCAAAGTCCTTCATTATGTTGACTTTTCCCCTCTCTTCAATATAAATCAACTTTGGCAATGCAATGTAAAGATTTATTAAGAATATTTACAAATCACAGATGAATGTAGTAGCAAATTTGAAAGAAACCGACCTTTAATGACTCATACCTCTGGATCTTCCATTGGATCCTTCAGAATCATATGAGATGACAGAAGGGATGCATCTCCCTTGGTTGTATTATCAAACCCACCCATAAAATTATTACACTGAGAACTTTGTCCTATTTCTCTTCTAGAGCGGGATATGTCAGTAGCACCAAACATAAGATTTGAAGATATGTTAGGAACACTTGATGGGAAATCTCCTTCAGCAGCTTGCTGTAGAAGCAAACCATGTGGCAGAGGCCAAATAGATGTGATACTACAAGGGAGTGGGATCTCCACAACTTCACCTGTAAAAACTCACGAAAATAATTAGTTAAATTGAATATATGTTTTGAAACAAAGAAATATGTTCAAGTGCATATCCTTCCAGACTCCAAATCTCTCTCGCTTAAGAAAATGAAACAGATTGTTAACTGAAGAAACCTGCAAAATACAATCTTTTTCTTCATACCTGAAGTATTATAGATTGCCAAGGAATCAATATGCAAGATACAGAGAAGAGCCTTTGAAGTTTCACTGAAGCAAGCCCAGCATGCCTTGAATCCAAATAAAAAAGGATAAGCATTTAGCTGATCTCTAATTTCTTTATGCACAAAAGGGTTGTATTGATTCTATAACATAGAACAAATCACTGGAGACAAAATCCATAGCAAAGATCATCAAAAGCAACTAGAATCTATAGCATTGCATAATGATAAGCGCTTTATTTAAGTGTCACCAAAAGCAAAAAAAATACAGCATGATAAGGGATTATTTCACTAAAGGACAGCCGACTATGGCATATTCCGCAACAAGATGAGACAGCTGACATTACATTCAATTTTACAATATAGGTGACATGGACTAGGGAGGATAAAAGAAGCCAATAAGCAGAAAATAACAGCTAATTAAATTACACATGCATATATTGATTTAAATCTTCATCCTACAAACATAACATACCATGATTATATGAGACGATGAGGTGAATCTTTTATATACACGCGCCCCGATTGTCCATATAATCCTAGTAGAGACAAAAGAAAAGATAAGCTTTTGAAAACAAATAAAATCAATTAGAAAGAACAAGCGCTTGTCTGCATGAAATAAGAACCCTTGATCGTCTTTAAGAACTTTAAAGATGTTATGATCTTGCAGCACAAAAATAGACATTGATTCACCAAAAAAGATTAAGCTGCTCATTTATCTGTGTGGATGCTCCAGCTCTTGAGCACATCATTGAACAATATCATACTTCCCAGTAAACATTATCCTGTGAGCTAATCATTCAGTTCCAGCATAACAACCTGCAAAAAACTAAAAGCCTAACAGGGAGAACAAATCGACCCGAGGACAGATGCGATGAAATCGAATTGCCCAGTGGCCATACTCTTAGTTGTTCAAAAAGATTCGAAATTTCCACGAAGGAACCTTTTTTCCTCACTCTTACATTTGCCATAAGAAAACGGGCGATGAGGATAATAAAAAGAAAAAAAAAAAAAAACAACGCCGAGGAATGCAAGAGAGTTCACCTGTTCCCCCTGATGAAAAGCTCGTGCTCACAGTGACCGCTCGTGGAGGCGTCGATATCGGAATCGGGATCCTCTCGGACTTTCCGAGGGTCAAAGAGGAAGTAATCGTACTTGTCCGCAACGTCCTCGAGGGGCTTCCCGTCGAGAGCTTCGGCCATCAAGCCGAATGGCCTGAACTCGCCGAGCACTGTCAGCTGCCGGACACCCGGCGCCATTGTCGTAGCTCAGTCCCGGCGCAGGGCACGGTACAGTTAACAGATATAAGCGAGCAGTGCAGAACAAGTGGAGCTGTGAGACCGACCTAGCTCTCTCGAGTCTGAAGCGGACTAGCCGTCTGTTCTGCAACTCTGTCCCGCCTCTTTATTTTTGTTTCTTTTTTTCCCTGTTTTTTATAATATATAAAATTTTAAAAATTGGAACTCGAATTTTTCAATTTAAATAATATTTTTTTCGAAAAATTAACTATAATTACGTGTAATTAACCATTAGTTTAATAAATAGTAATTTACAGGTGCTGGACAGATTTATAATCTCTAAAACCCTAATTGGGAGGGTTTTAGCTTATGTTTGGCTGAACGCTGGTCCGAGCTACTCCGCTCTGGAATAGGATAAAACCTCACCTGGGCAACATCAACCATAGTATCATCCCATACAGAGTTAGATTCTCTTCTAACTCTGTATCCCAAAACAGAACTCAATAACCCCACAAGAACACACTCTACCATGCACATCATGCCTTACCACCAGCATGTGAATCCTGGGTTCACCAAGATCGGATTATACCGGTTGTCCTGTAGGAGTTCCTTCCTCACCCATGAGAAGATAGCTTCGTTTCATGGGCAACCCCTTCAATTCATGGACAGGACACAGAGCACATTCTCTGTGATGGAGGTTTCCTCCAAATCACGGGCAGAGGCGGGGCCCAGCAATCACCAAAGATGTGTGCATTACGGGCTATCTTTCCTTTTTGGTATTACTTTCAAAAGTGTAGGAAACATATTTGCAGACTCTTGCCAGAGAAACAAGTATCAGGGCTCAACTACTGTACATAGCCAATGTTAGCTTCATATCCCGAGTGGCCTGGGCTAAATGCAACCATCCGCTACTACCAAGCACCCAACCATAAGCAAATTGTCAACACAATGATAAACAAAGATCCATTACTACCAAGCACCTAACCATAAGCAAGTTCCCAGCACCAGGATAAACCAAAACCATAACAGTCCAAAGACCAACCTAAGCAGGGATGGATGGGAACTATGAATACTCACATCTAAGGCTAAGATTATATCTATCTGGTCCATGCTAATGTGATACCCAAGGAGAGGTCGAAGAATGAAGATGAGGTATTCGAAATCCAATCGATAGCATATACAACTTCTCTGCAGGCAAGATAATACTCTATAGGGTAAAAGATCGTACATTCAAAACTTAGTAAAGCAGATCGCCTAGTGTACATGCGTTTCAAATTCGCGAAATTAATACCACAAAAAGAAGAATCCTAGATCATCATGATTAGAAAGATCAATATAAATCATGATGATCGTAAAATTCCTTTTTCGAGATAAAAAGGATATTCATCAATATTAACCAAGCAGATCGCATAGATACTCCGAAAGAAATTCATTGATGAGATCAAATATGACAGAGTTCTAGACTCGGAAACAGTGCTCCGACTATTACATCAAAGGCAAAATCTACCGGCTTCTAAAACAGAAAGCGATCCAAAAGAAAATCATCGCGGCAATGGAAAGCGAATTCGGCCCTCTCACCAGCATCAGAGCCAGGAGGAGAATACCGACTACTTGGATCTCTGCCTCATCTTTCTGCGCTTCCTCTTCAACCTCCTCATCCTCTTCTTCTTCCACTGCACCAATTCCCACAAACAACAGTATAGAACAATTAAGAACTTTCAAGATGCAAAGATAAAGACGGACGCTCGAAAGGACGGAGGAGATCCCCCACATCTGAACTCCAGCTTACCTTAGCTCTCATGGCAGCTTTTCGCTTCTTTGCCGCAAAACCCTAGCAGACAATGATTATCCCTTTCAAAGAAATGGCAGGAGACTGTATTTATTGCGGAAACCCTCACATAATGGGCCAAAATCTATCGGCCCAATTAGCTGTTGATTGATGGGTTCTCGGCCCAATGATTAACCTAGGAGTACCTATGTTAATCCATGACTCACAATCTTTATTTTTAATTACATCCTTTAATAGAAAGTCTAAATATCAGTTGATTTATTGTATGCAGTGCTTTTGTATGTGTTTTTGTGCTTTAAAGGGTATGTGTGAGATTCTCACATTTATATTCAAAAACCATGATTTATTTTATTTCCTCTTCATGGACCAAAAATGGTGAAAGGAAAAGAAAATGGCAATAATTGGAAAGACTTTTTGAAGATGTTGATTGGTGGACATATGGGTAGAGGGAGTAGTAGTACATTGGATCCAAATCGCATCAAGGTAAAGGCAAAAGAGGGGGAAATAGCGTGTGGGCTTGTTGAATTATCATCATGCATGCCGTGTGGTGGATGCGTGTAGGAGTAGTAGTAGTTGTAGTCCTTGTTGCAATGCATAGTGATCTTTGAGATGACAAGGGGGTGTGGGTTTCTGGGTGGATCTGTATGGGACAACCATCAATAGGTACCTGTTTCGTGCTACAACTACCCATCCATCTTGCTCCCCACAACAATTCCCTAAGGTGGCATGCCACCCAAAATGAGTGTTCTCAAATGGTCTGTCATGGATCTATAGCATTACCAAAAGAGTAAATGCACGAAGTGGGGTTGATCTATAGCAAGTGGTGTAGTAAGGGCATGGCTCATGTTATAATGGGTTTGGTTTAACTTTCCCAGTGGGTGTCTTGTTCATCTCCAAAAAGTATCAGAAAAACTAGGCCAATTGCTTTTTAGGGTTTTTTTAGAGGTCTTGAATGCTTCCATGCTGCAAATGGTGTAATTTTTTCAGAATGTTTAGTGTAAAGATACAATAAGCATATGACATGATTCATCAAATATAGGGCATGCCTATATTTCTTCTTGTCAATGTCTAATAGTTATATTTCCATGGACTTACAGTCACAATTCACAGTTCAAGGTGGTAAGAAAGTAAATCATAACACGAAGGGGCTGTGGCCAAAATAATCGCTCAGGCCGCCTCCAAATTCCTGGCTCCAGCCCGATGAGGATACCTGGTCGAAGCTCTGGATGGTCGCCGGTCCCCCGCCGCAGGGGTAGTACCCGTCGTCGACCTCCTCGAATGCTCCGCGGTCGACATTGTTCATCATCAGGTGGCCGCCGTCGCACTCCAGCATACTGACGCCGCCTCTGCCGCCACCAGAGCCCTCCGCCGCTGCTGCTGCTGCTGTGGCGGCGGCACGGGCGAGGCGGGCGCGGGCGACGGCGAGGTCGTGCTGGAGCTCGGCCATCTTCCGCTGGAGGATGGCGATGGCACCGATGCAGCCGTAGACGGGGTCGCGGAGCCTGGCCTCGGCCTCGTAGGCGAGAGAGTTGACGGTGTCCTCTCGCTGCACCTCGGGGACCTCGCCGAGGATCTTGCTGACGTTGCTGGCGCCGAAAACCTTGTGGACCTTGGCGAACTTCTTGGGCTCGTCGGAGCGGAAGTAAGGCGCGAAGATGCATCCGGGGCCACACCGCCTCTTCAGCAGCTTGCACGCCGCACAGGACGACCCAGACCGCGCCTCGTGGCTCCTCTGTGGCATTATAACCACTAACCCGGACCCCAGCACCCTAATTCACCTCCACCTGCAAGCCAAAAGGGCTCTCCACTCGAGCTTATAGCCCCTGAAAAATGAAAGGGTTGAATATAAGCAGCAACTTCGTCTCTCTCAAGCAAAGTGAGAGAAACTCGTATACCTCCTAGCTAGGGTTTTATACGTCCATGACTTACTGAATTATGGTCACCATTTCACCTGAATTAGTGGGTAGGGGCACTCATATATTGTGGTGCCCTATTGAGCACTCAAGTTGGCAACATCCATTTGTGCTGCTCTTATGAGTCATACGCTCTTCTCCACAGTTCTTCCATCCATCCCTTTCTCAGTGGCCATGTCCTGTCCAAGTCCAAGCCATCCCCCACATCATAAATTTTCTAGAAGACAACATTAGTGCTTAATTTCATGTGGTCTTCTTTTCACTTCCTTGACTTTGATATTGATTGAGTAAATTAATTTTAAATTTAAATAAATAAATAAATAATGTATATATTGAGAATAAATGTTATATATTTACAATTTAGTAAAGTTTTCAATATTTAACAATTATAACTTTTAATTATAAATTATTTCGATTATTTATTGATATACAATATTTTATTATATTGAGCTCGTATCTATATGTAAATTGATACTAAAAATTCGGCTTATTTTCTAATGGAAGGAAAAATAGATATTGTTAATAGCAGTTTTAAAAAAAAAATTACAAGTAAAAAGTTTATCCACCTATAGGTATTGTAAATTTTATTAATTTTTAATATTATAAATATTGAAATCTAATATTTCAAACAAGAGTATATATATATAGTATTAAAAAAAATTTAATTTAAAATTTAAAAGGATGAAATAGTTTGTTGCTAGTAGAAGGGAGCCGAGATGGGGCCAAATAATTGAGAGCAGGGTCACCTCACATGTAGGTGTAGTACTCTTCTGCAAAACTTTTGATGGGACATGATAGTTCATCCTCACCATTTTTATTTTCCTTGAGTTAGAGAGTTTGCATATTCATTATTTTAAAGGGAAAAGAGTGATGCAAGCTCATACCAAAGATGGTAGAAATAATAAAATGAGGGGGAAATTACACAATGAGGATAGAGCAGGTGGTCTTGTTAAGAGGTGGGGTGGATTTTATCCATCGGAGGGTTGCATAAGATGACATTTGATGGTGGTGTTGTTCATGGTGGAGCCCTACATGGCCAAATTAAAAAAAAAAAGGAAAGGTTGGCAGTATAGTGCCTTTGAATCATATATATAGATTCTATTCTATTCAGTCTTTTTTGCTCAAATAAAATATGAAGAAGATGGAGATGAATAATAGATAATGGAGAGTGAAATGAGTTTCAATGGTGAAGTTAGGAGTCGTATAGAGGGCCATGAGCAAAAGGGTTTTCCACATACCCCGTTAGTTGGATGTGTCACACATGGGTCTATTGCAGGATGTAGCTTATAGTGGATCCACTCCTAAAAAAGTGTGCTAAATCATCACAGTCACCTCAATGAATGATTGAAGAAAATAGAAATAGAAATGGGGAAGGGGGAATGGTCATGTCAGCATAATGGGTGATGAGATGGGTAGAAAATGGGACTCAAATGATATCTCACACTAGCACAAAGCTCCCACTCACTCTGCAATTTGACCCTTTTCCACGTCCTTCTCTCCCTTCCCTATCTTCCATGGTTGCAAGATTGATGGGTGTTCTCTGCTAATATGAGTATAGCATGTCCTAGAGGTAGATCACTTACGGTACTATACTATAATGGTATTAGAACAATGTCACCACCTCCGGGAGGGCCACGACCGAGGAGGTTTGAGCTCGGATGGGTATTGGTGGGTAGAGCTGGTGCATGTGTTAGAGTCAGTATGCCACTCCAGTAACCATCCTTACCGGGGTTTCCCGGTCAAAGTGCCCATCTTCTTTTAATGCCAAAACCAGCATTCATGTCTATTTACCTTTCTCACATTTGTCCAGCTTATGCTTATACCATTGCCCTTGAGTACGCATCCACAATGTGGGCAGCATAATGTTTGGTGTCATCTTGAAATGACTTGTTGGCTTCTGATCCACCAGGCAAGCTGAAAAATCAAGCCCAAATGAAAGCCAGCACAACTTGCAGCATGGGATTTTACCAACAAGTGTTGGGTTGTACCTGGCTTTCTTTCACATAGAGGTGGGTCCATGCCTTTTAGGGTTTCATAGCAGGAAGATGACACTGGTCTCTAAACTATGGCAAGCCCAACACCAGAAGAATCAACCAATCATAGCCACTATTTCCCAGCACATGGACTTGGTTACTCCAAAAGTTGCTACAAAAAATGAGGGCCGGACAAATGGATTACACAAGAAATCCCATAATACTTCAACCTTCTAATTGTTTTCTATTGCCAAAATTGTTCTCCAGTTCTTCAATATATATATATATATATATATAACATTAATATCCTCCCATAGAAGTTATAAATTGAGAATTTTCTCAAGTACTATTTATTAACTCCAAATGTTTTTATTTGATTAGCAATGTTAAGTGCTCTTGGGAAATACTCAACTAATTTTTTATCTTCTTTTATAATTAAGATCTTGAATTCCATTTTTAGAACTTGTACTAGATGGATGTCCTTACATGTATCTTTGATTAAGATAATGTCAATAATATGGTTCCATATATGAATAAGAATGGTGTCCTTTCTCCTCGATATACAACTCTTTCATCTTCCCTTTGTCACATCTTGATTTTCCATGATTCCATCTTCTATCAAATGATATAAATCTTTTATTTTACTTGCAAGTAATTTTCTATACGGAAAGTGGCTATTGCTCAAAAAATCCTTCAAACTTTATTATTGTAAATCATGCACTTGTTGGAAGGATAGAGCCCAGCATGCCATCTCCCGCACCCAGGTTCACCCGCCTAAACCAGAGTTCAGACTGAGGGGCAGCTCTGGACCATATGCTCTTGTCGGAATGGGGGAACGAGTTCAGGCTAAGGGGCAGCTCTGGACCATATGCTCTTGTCGGAATGGGGGAACAATGACGCTCTGCTCATGGGGGACCAAGAGGAAGGGGAGAGGTGGCGATCAGAGTGGGGTGGAGGAGATCTCAAGAACCAGCAAAGGAAAAGAGGCAGATGATGATAATGGGAGGAAGGTGGCAGAGAGGAAAAGATGAATGGATACTTCCTCTCTATGAGGAAGGCTTGGGATGCCATTTGTATGGCTAGTCTGAGCTTTTCCCATGTCAAAAAAGAGAAAATGTATCCATATATTTGGAGACAAAGGCAAGAAAATATATCAATATATTTGTAGGTCAAAAACAGTCTCATTAAATACTAACTTTCAATAAATACACATGAATAAATTTAAAGCACACAAGAGGTTAGTAGAACATGGCCATAAAGAATCTAAATTCATGTGGGTGCAAATGAAAGTGAAATTTCAGAGAAAAAAACCGGTAGCACTACTGTTTGTACTTCACTCAATCTAGTGGTGTGGTATAAACAGCAGAGAAGACTCGTTTCAATTATAGAAAGCATGAAAAAAATAAGGAGAATTTGGTGGATATGATCCTACCAGTTTGCAATGCTACTCTTTTCACTCTGTGATTCCAGGACCAGAATTCTCCAAATCCACTTCGCCCATACCTGTGTCTTCCTCTTCTTCACTGTCTTCATCACCACTGACCTCCTCATTGTCCTGTCGGAGCTTCGCCATGTGTTCAGCGAGAAGCTTGTCATCCCGTTCACTCACCTGTATCAATTTAAAATCATAGAAACACAAAGAAATCAAACTTCATGGGCATGAAGAATAGCACTATTAATCTCAAAAGCAACCTTTTGGAATAGAATCAAGAAATAACTACTACACAGAGGGACTCACCGCTCTTGGAGCTTCCTTTACCACGAGCTTTCCCTTTTGTTCTTCTATAGCTTCACTGCATGCAGTAATTGCTTGGTTCAAAACTGCTAATCCTTGCTCCTGTCCAGATGAAAAGAGAGGAAACAGTTAATGGTGAAAAATAATGTTGAGAGAACAAATTCAATTACTTAATGAAAAGTTTAGGAACAGCATCAGTTAATCCTCACAGTCCAAAACAATTTCAAAACCAATCTATAAGTACAACAAAACAATTTCAAAAACCAATCTAAAAGTACAACAAAGCAAACCAACATATATGTTCCTGATGAAGACTACACAGTAGTAGAATGTAGTATAAAAAAAGTAAATTAACATGGGAACAAAACAACCTTGTCAAGAGTTTGAGTTGTAAGAACATATAGTGGAGGTGCAATCAATTTAATTTTAACAGGACAGTCATCATTTCCAGCAGCCTCAGCTTTCCTCATAGCATCCTGTTAAAATGAAGCAAGCCATAAATGCTTAAAGAAAAATATCTTTGGAATGCATCTGTTCAAAAAGCAAATGCTCAATTATATTTCTTCTTAGGACCTTGATGTGAAGAACACCATCAAGCTGAAAACATTTCATTTCAATGTCAGCCCTAATCTTCAGCGGTTGCGGAGTCATTCTTCGTTTTATATTTTTCACTAATGCGTCTTTCACTTCTTCTGACACAGCCGGTACCACTTTTGTTACCTAATAAACAAAGTATAAGCAATCATTATACATAGAGTTCCAGTAACAATATACGGTATAGGTAGACCAACCTCGTGTCCATCTGGGCCAATTTCTTGAACTTCACAAGTGAGAGTGCTCAAAATTGTATCAGGATCAGTTACAATGATTTTAAATGCCTGCATAGAGCAACGCATTTTGAATCAATCTTCTTTATATATGTCAGACTGTATCCACACTCTATGTACAAATCACAATTCTTACCTCGAATGCATGACCATACTTCCGATATAAGGGCCAACCAATATTGACATACAATTCCTGAAATAATATCCCAATGATAATTAGGCAACAGTAAGCATTAAAGTCCAACTAGGGTATATACAATAATAGAAAATTTTAACACAGAACTCAATCTGGAAAATTTACAAGTGCAGATTATTAGTCAAACAAAGAATTGATTGGCTATTAGTTTTTGGCATGCAAATGGGGCCTGCTGAAAAATAGGAATACTATGTCGGATAAAAGGGTCCTTGAATTTTACAAGACAATATATCTCTATAAAATATGGGACTGATCTCCCCTTTTAATGCTCATATACTCATTATTCAATACATTCTGATAACTATGTACCCCCTGATCTTTCTCCAGGATCAAGAGCTGCTACATCCTTTGACTACAAAAGCATACATAGAAGGCAAAATTATCTCACATTTAAGCATATTAAATTTTACCATACCCAAGCCTTGAATCAAATTCACCATAAAAATATTATCAAATAATAACAAACAAATGGCAATGACTGTTATAGAGATGCTTCAAGAAAGACATGAATTGAAGGTAAATGTTCATTAAGCATCCTTTTTTTAGCAGAAATTAGTATTATGCATTATCCATTCCCATCAATCACTCTCTATTGCAATTTCTCACAGAAACCTATGGAAGCAAGTATCAACTCAATATTACATAGCAACCAATGCTAAAATGAATACCAAAACCCTTCAGGCATCGAATAGGGGATCGAGCAAACCTCTAGATCGATTCCGAGTGTCTCAGCCACATGACGCATGATGGAGTGGACGAGTTTGCTCTTGTTGTACCTCTCCTCACATGCCTGAATATCCTCCTCGGAGACCCTGCGCTTGCTGAGATCGATGTACCCCTTCTCCTTGTCAACCCTAAGGACCATCACCGGCTCGATTCGACCGACTTTAATGAGACTGCTAACGGACCGGATCCGGCGGCGGGAGAGCTCGGAAAAGAGGATCATGCCCTCGATGTTATTGTACTCGAGCAGGGAGACGTAGGCACCCATATCGGCGATATTCTTCACCTGTATCATCACCGCCATGTCCACTTCGGGGTACCGTGCCTCGTACATGCGGCACTCGAGGTTGGGGGAGTGAGTCGCCATGGTCGCAGAGATTTGTCTTCTCTGCAGGGAAGGGGGAAGGGGCGGTGTGTGTTTCCAATTGCACAGGTAGGGTTTTTCAGCACATAGAGGTTTTCCTTTCTGGGGAGAATGTTCTATTTGCCTGCCAACTTTTGATAAATGTAATTCAATCCCTGAACTTATCCTAAAATAAGATCTTGCCCCTGCATCTCTTCCAACTCTGCTTGCACTGGTTTATCTTTCGACACCTGCAACTCCATCAACCACACAAGACATTGATGACCCTGTATCAATGAAAAGAGAAAATTGAGTTCTCCAAGACAGATCACCAGCATAGGTACCAACCATCGTCTCTTTTGGCATACAAGCAGGAAACTAATTGGTAAGGAAACTAGCAAATCCACGTCTAACTATATGCAAAGACTTCACTTGCAAATCGAAGACCACCAAACCAATTAACCGCCATCATCCACTGTTCTTCTGATGAACTAGAATTTGGATCAAATCAACCTGGAAACCGACGAATTCAAATTGGGCTTGCAAGTCCAATCATACTGCAGCCCATTCTGCTATATCGAAGGCGTAACCCAATGAATTATCACATGATCGGTCCATACTATTAGTCATCCATTTTTAGACATAGGTCCTTCATCGTACTGTCTCCTTCATCCTACTTTGACATTTCATGGGTCCGAGGGCCATAAGGCTTCGCCAAGAGACAATCTATTGAACCATCATCTCAAATTGACAAAAAAAAAATCTTCTATTTACTTCTATTTTGTTAATTTTATTTTATAAATAAATAATAATTCTCTATTTCATTAAATTTTTTATCATATTATTAACCGTGGTTAGAAAAGGTAAATAGACTTCTCACTTCTAATTTTAAATCCGTTATCTTATTAAATAAATGTATGAGCACACTTTATATAAAAAAACATGTTATAATATATTATTTATAGATAAATGATTGTACTTATACATATAATTAGTATAATATTTACAATTTTATAATTATACAACTTTTATATTTTATTCAATTTGATATCGTATTCTTAAATTTATTTAAAAAAAGCATTAATAAGCTTTTATCACCCTAAAAATTGTGATTAAATTAATATTAAACACAGTAAATGGAGCCATCCATTACATTGCACTTAATAGCATCTATTCTTCTCGAAACCTCATTCAAGTGGAAAAAGCAATGTACATTGTTGTTCGTGCGAGACAACAATGTTCTTTTCTTCTCCCCTTCTAAAAAAATTCTAGCTTTCCATGCATCATAAGCACTGCCCTAATTATTATATGATAAAATATAAAGTATTGTTGTTAGACCTAAGAAAAAGCATATAGTATTGCTCCATATCTGGTTGATATGACCTTAAACATATTCATTTATTTATATGTACACATATATCATCTTCAACAAAAGATTCCCCATCAATTATTTGTGGTTAGAAGAATAATGATGTCTATTCTATTCTCTTCACATGCCTCTAGAGACCCATTTAGATGAATGTTGTAGGAGATACAAATGTTGTGCCATTGGAGAGTAGAGTGACACAGAGTGAGTGGAAGAGACAAAATTCTAACAGCACCATTACCGAAGCCAAGGAAAAGCTTCCATGGTTAAATTAATGGGCAAGCACATGCTTAAACCAAGGTAGGATGCTTCACATTTAATGCAAATCGGAGGGAAGGTCTCCTGTGTTTTTTTTTCATGGTCCCTTGTAACAAGGTGGAAGGAGGTGAAAGATGTCTGTTTCATCTTGGTAAACTACTTTGCAGATTAAACAATTGCAACCGACCAGACCATCGATGTAATAAATACTCGCCAAGACCGAACACAAGCATCTTCTAAACAGTGTCAGATGCATATCACTTTTTTATTTGTCAACATAATGTTTCAAATCAAGTTCGTATTTTCCGGGGGGAAGGAGCTTAGGGTTATGAAACAACATGGTGACAAAGCTCATTAATGACGGAGCAGAGCTCTACTCCCTCTTCTTCTTGTCAGGAAAAGGGAACCCTTGAAAAGGGAACCCCTTCTTTCATTTTAAAGCCCTAGATCAGAGATATTTGCCTTTGGTATTGCTCCTACATGCATTGCCCTTGCCCTAGCTCACATATTGGTGGTGGGTTGAGTTTGAACACTGAATTCAAGATTATATGGGTGGAGTTGGGTGTTGGGTTTGTACAAGTCCTTCAAATTTCGGTGCTTGTAGAAGGAATCAATCTTGTTGGTCCTTGAAATTCTAGATAAATTAACACTGCAAATTATCTTCTTTTTTTTTTTTGGTGAGATGGGAGAGACCAACATTACAGCGAAAGAAGGGCTGTCTTATTTTGGAAGACTAGAAAATTGGCTTGGAATCATGTGACGTGCAGCATTAAATGTAAGGTGTTGTGCTAATTAGGGCTTAGGGTTCTTCAACTCCATGTCAGGAAGCCATTAATGTCTTCCTGATTATTTTGGTTTTTTTATCATATAGCACGAGACAAATCCTACTAAAAAATGGAACCCCTAGCCTGTGGAAACGTGTGGATGTCTGTCAAACCCACCTTGAAGTTGATCTTCTTTTCCATGGAAACCCTAGTCTGTGTGTATTGACCCTCTTCAACTTTAAGTGACGAGAGTGTGCTTTTTGACAGAGAGAGAGGGAAGGGAGAGTGAAAGTGAGTGTATAGTCAACAGACTAATCATTTCCATGACCGGAAAGTAGTATCAGGCATGGTGGCGCACACGTTAGACACAAATCCGATCATCATGGGGTTGTGGGTGTGGAGCAATAATTTGATATAAGATGAAGAAAGTTTTTTATGGGCAACGTGGAGTCCACACACTGACTACTGAAGCTACTTAAGACGACAAACATGGTGGCCTCAATGGGCTATCAAAATCGAATTAAACCCTATGTATCGTTTCAAATCAACTCAGACCCAGATTTGAGAGCATTGTTTTTCATAATATCTTTTGTTTATACCGCAAAAAAAACAAAGCAGAATGAAAGCACAGAACTGATGCAAACATGAGTAGAAGCCATTTATAAATACTAGCACACCCTTCTCCTTTAACCCACCCCTCATCCTTCATTTCCTCACTCACTTTCTAGCCCTCCTCCCCATTTAGGGCACATTCTGCCCCCACATCTTGTCCTGCAGAGAACTAGAATAAAGACACAGCAGCAAGAGCGAACCGATCGATAATGGGAGGGAACTCGCCCTGTGCTTCCTGCAAGCTCCTGAGGCGCCGGTGTGCCAAGGACTGCATCTTCGCACCTTACTTCCCTTCCGACGATCCCCACCGCTTTGCCATCGTCCACAAGGTCTTTGGCGCTAGCAACGTCAGCAAAATGTTGCAGGTCAGAGGCTCTTCCCCTCAACATGTATTTGAACCCTAGCTTACATGTAAATTAGGCTTGGTTGGCATGCCTTTGCAATGAAGAATGCAGTTTATGGAGCAGGTGAAAATTGTTGTTCATCTCTACACGAATTTTCATCTTTTTTATTTTTTCTGACAATTGTCTTTGCAGGAGCTTCCGATTCACCAGAGGGCCGATGCCGTGAACAGCCTGGTCTACGAGGCCAACGCGAGGGTGAGGGACCCGGTTTACGGATGCGTAGGGGCGATATCCTACCTGCAGAACCAGGTGGCTCAACTGCAGATGCAGCTGGCGGTGGCACAGGCCGAGATCCTGTGCATCCAGGTGCAGCAGGAGCCGATGATCCTACCGTCACAGCCGCCGCAGCCGGCGGCCACGGCTACCGGGATAATGGACGAAAAGTCGGGGTTTGGTGGGCTCCTGCACAACAACGTCCTGCCAGCTCAGTACCTCAACTTCGCATCATCGAGCAATGTAACCACCACCCATGTGGACTCTCTTAAGAGGGAGTCCTTTCTTGGCCATGATATGGTCTCTTAATCTAATCGCCATGTTCTACAATTTTCTGTCACATAAGGAGAGGCTAATGCGCCTATGGATCATGGGAAGGAATTAACCTCCAACTTCTTACAACTTTGAAGCCAGAATGTCACTACTGCACAGTCCCACTATGAGATACCATACCATTGTCTACTTGCATCTCCATATCTCCATTAGAATGAGAGAGTATTGCCACTACTCGATATTTCCATGAGATACTGTTGTGGTACCATAAGTCTTAGTATCATATGTACTTCAAATTAATTGTTTCAGAATGTAATGGGCACCCGGCAAAAATTAATTTGGGTTGTTGATTTGATCTATTTATAAGAAATAGAGTGATATTAACCATAATCAGAAACGAACACGATTATTAGTTAAATGATTAATTAACTTATTTTAAAATGAATTAGAATGTTTATATCAAAATAATTTAATTTTAAGCCGTTTGAATACCATTTTACCTAATAAATTTAGATCTATTACATATAATAACAGAATTATTTTATTTTTATATTTTTTGTTTTATTAATATTATATCATATTTAATATATTAATGAAATAGTAATTTATCAAGTAAAAAAAAACTCAATTTTATAAATTCACACTCGTAGTTAGTTAAAATTAATTAGTAGTATATAGTAAATTGCTTCAATAATTAACCAACCCATAATAGCAATTGTGCACGGAATAACTAGAGTAAATATCCCATACATGAATCCCTAAAACCCTTTCTTAAATCATATGTATTTTTTCACCTTATTTTAAACTTAATTTAACTCGTAAAAACTTAATTTAAAAAATAAAATTATAAACTATTATTTAGTATGAAAGTTCATTGAATCATACTAAAGTAAAATGGATAATTATATTATTGTTACATAAATTGATTTAAAATATTCTAAATTGATATAAATATTTTTTTTGTTTCTCTTTAGTACAAAAGCTCATTAAAGTAAATTAAATTAATACAAATAATAATTGACTTGTACACCATTTATGCCCATACTTAATTTTGATTTGATTAATTATGGGATTACTATATCAATCATTCTAATTTTTCTAAATCGTTATACACATTATATTTTATTCTTTATTGATTCAAAAATAATGGTTTTATCTGGTTAAAATTTATGACTTGTACATGAAATTTAATGATCTTTTTTGTGTTGGCAAAAAATAAAAAATAAATAGTTATACCAATTTGAAATAATCGAAATATTTTATGTAATCACCAAATAAACTAAATGCTTCAATTCCATCACATATTATCTAACACTTAAGTCTGTCGGCTAAGTACTTATGTCTAATTGATGGAACTAAACTAAACTAACCATCTCCTAATTGGCATTGGAAGCATGTTGGATCTATGAACTTGCTTTAATTTAATAGAATATTGTCCAAAAAGTACATATTAGTTGATTATTTTTACACATCAATCCATCGGCTTAGGTTGTGGTGTTGGGTGTAGGACAAAATATTAATATTATTTAAGCAAATTCAGGTCAACCTTAGCACGTTGGCATCAATTATGTCTGACAAATCTATTATTTATTAATGTCCATATTAGTGTTTATTGGGAAAAAAATGTAAAAGGGCTTGGAATGAATGGAAAATGTTGACAAACAAAGACCTTCCTTAGGTAATTCGTGACACCCACAAAGCTAATATGACAATGCAACCTTTCTTGACCATATCTAAGTAGACCCAGTAAGTTATAACCAGAGCTTAGTTGCCATGCCATTTCCTCCCAAGTCTCCATTGATGGGTGCCCATAATTGGCTTATGAAAGTGGTGGAGACCACTACTTGATACAAAGGCTTTTCCCAAGATTTGGCCACTTGGGAAATCTTTAGGGTAATTAAACTGATTTCTGGCCATCACATATAGGTTAGTGTGTCCCCAACACCACCAAATTTCTTGTTTGCAGTGTGCCTTTGTTTAGTGGGCAAGAGCCATTTCTCAAGAACCAACATCAACTAGTAAGTATGAGAGGGTTCCAAGTTGCATGTAGTCATTCAGTCAGTCCTAAATACGTATTGTACACCCAAAAGAAAACAAAAGTGTTTCTCAAAAGTCAAATATGGGACATCCCCATTTGTTTTGTATCATTGGTCGTTCCACTTTTGTGTTTTTAGGTGTACTTCCACTTCATCATTGTCAAACCAACACATTCACTGTCACTTTTGACAGTAGAAAACCAATATCACAACAAATCTTCGTAGATTTATGGAGTACCCAGTAATGCGTACATTGTAGTGACTAAGGTGGTTCGAATCATGCAGATCTTCCAAGCAAAGAGAATAAAAAAGGGAATCATCATATCTCATTTTCACTGTGCAACCAGGATGGGGCCATGGGCCATGCCAAAGGAAGAAAGCTTTACATACCTTGTAGGGCTACTGGGATTGCTGATCTTCACCTACCGTCCGTTTTGTCAATCCACGTCCAGTCTCGGCTGCTTCCACCGTGGAAAGTGCAAGTTGGGTATCTTATCATGAAGGGAATGACAGGAATATATGTGGGTTTAGAGGTGAAAAAGGGGAGGGAGGGAAGATGAGTGAAGAATGATGATGGTTAGGAGGCCATGATTGGACCTCTTTTGGTTTATATGGGATTCATTCACTAGCCTGCCATTCCTTCCTCTCCTGCTTCCTCCCATTAAACATTGCCCCATTTTGCCAATGGACAAACCTGAGATCACATCCAATTGAGGAAAATGGACCACTTTCCAGAATCTCATCAATTTGGGTTTGGCACAAAAGTGATTTACAATTTAATTTAAACAGCCTATATGGATTACTAGAGACCAACATGGTTTAAGAGGCTAATAATTCACAAATTCCATTCAAAATGATGAGAATTTTTTAATGTTTGATCTCATTTAAATGAAAGCATATTAAGTTAAGCCATAATCAATGCTTGTGTGTGGGCATGATCTCCCTTTCTTTCCTTTTTCTTTTTACAATTTCTGGAATTTGGATTCGATCTTGGGAAGCGATTGATGTGAAATGGTCCACTCCCACAATAACAAAAGTCAGCTTATCGAGGGTCAAATTTGTCGTTCCTACGTTGATTACAAACTAGTACAAAAAAATTTTAAATTTGTGTCACTTTTTTTTTCTAAAATATTATATTTTAGTTTAATTCATAAACAATGAGTAATAATATTTATTTATAGATATATAGTGTATTATTTGATATTTAAATTAAAATTAATAATAAATATAATATTAAATATATTGAGCAAAAATATATATAATATTAAATATTAAAAAAAAACAAATAAAAAGAAAAATGGAAGGAGGTTTTATTTGCTCAATAAATGGAAGGAGGTTGGAGCCTCCTCTAATGAAGCCTTTAATGGGTCTGGTTGGAGGGCCTCCTTCCGACATCTTCCTTAGGCAGTGGTCGGCCTCTAGTTAGTTAAAGTCTCCATTTTTCTTGATTTTTATATTTTTAATAATTATTATTATTGAATATCATATTTAGCTTTTAATATTAATTACATTATGTCATTAGTGGGGATAATGTATAACTACTTATAACCTATAAATACCTAATAAAATAACAATTTATCAATAAATAATATTTTATAATATAATATTGAGCAAAAAAAAAGGTCTTCTCCGGTTCTTAATAGATTCTATAGTTGGCCGGGGGTTACCGGCCTGGACCAGGGAGATTTGAATGGATTTAGAAGATAGGTAAATCCCTTATTTGGCAAAAAAAAATTAGGAGAAATTTAAAAAATAAAAGATGATGCTTTCTACTTTTATTAGGTTAAATTAGGTTAAAATTATTTAATAATACAAATAAAAATTAAACTTTTAATAATATTTTTCACATACAAGCCTATTTCATGCTCCAAAAGGATTCAAATTTCAGTATACCATTGAATATATTGCTGTGTATATGTAATATTGCTTTGGGATAAACAAGCTTCTCTCTGAAGCTTTAGATTTAAAGGGTCAAAGAAGGATGCAGAATACAGGGAAACTTCCCAGTTAAGATGAGTTATCAGTAGAAAAGAAGTACTAACCTCATTTTTTAGTTAGCCTATTTCTGGGCTCTCTGTTGCTCTCAATATCTCGATGACAGAGATAACCACTAATTGAGTTTTGGATCTTAGAGCAAATCCTCCATCCCCGTTAACAACTAGTCTTCATCGACTGTAAGCCGATATACTCCCTGGCCAATTCATCTTCAATGGTCCGAGCAGCACGCCTGTCATTAGAGCTTTCTGCTGCATATCATTCTTAGTCTTTGCTTCTCTCGAGAATTTCCCTGAACGAGCTAAAAAACCATAAGCCAACAAACAGAGACTAACTACAGAAAATTGGTGGTTTATATTCTCTTATCCGAAGCAAATGTGGATGATTTTACCACAGGAACAAATACCAGTAATACAAGATGAGATGGAGGTAGGGAAAGGTGGAGAAAGAATTTATGAAGCGAGCAAATTATTGAAAACTGTGAAAACATTACGAGCTACATGGGCAGCAATATAAAGGAAAAACAAGTTTGGGACATGTTCCTACTAGAACTTTACATCCCCCAAGTTAATGTCTTCAACCAGAGAAAAACCATCGGTTGAAAAATAGTGGAACTTCACCTCAGGCATACCAGTATGCTGCAACAGACCATGGCCAATTGCCAACCTCCTAATCTCAAGTTCCTTCCACCTGCCAAATATAATCTCGTTTCAATAGCCAGGGTTTAATATCTTGAACAATATAGTGAAATTATTTTATTTGAGAAAAAAATAGAAAACTAACTATATAATAAGTTGCCCATAATTACCTGAAGATAAAAGAACAATGATGCTCTTTATATGCCCTAGTAAATGAGACATGCCCTGATTCCTCTCTCCATAACATCTCAGTTCTTTCTGGTAGCAGACTGTGTCTGACCATTACACCAAAAATATTAAAATATACACACATGTTTTCTTGTAAGGGGTGAAAATAATTTCTAAATAATAAAAAAATAATGGCAAGCAGGAAGGTTGATAAACATTAGCTCCCAAGAACAAGCAATGACTTGCATCTATCTGATAGTTGGTATCATTTTCTTTGTTGAGAAGAATAAACAAGTTGTTATAAAACTGAATTCGAGTAAGGGAAAACGAATATATTGATAGAGAGGCATTGGGGATGAGAAATTGAAACCCCTTTTATTTTCTCCAAACCCTAACTTAATATATATACATGTCTATTTATTAACTACCTTAAATAGAATATATGATATAATCTTAATATCCAAGATTATATCATAATTCCCTTAAATAACTTATACTATTTCAACACTCCCCCTCAAGATGGGCGATAAATATTTATCATTCCCATCTTGTTACAAATATTAATCCACTCTTTAGATCCTAATCCTTTAGTTAAACAATCTGCTAATTGTTCGCCAGTCTTCATGTAGTGTAGCTCCACGATCTTGCTCTCAAGTTTCTCTTTGATGAAGAATCGATCAATTTCAATATGTTTGGTTCTATCATGTTGAACTGGATTGTTAGCAATGCTGATCGCTGATTTATTATCACACCATAACTTAATGGGTTCTTTCCTGAATAAACATAACTCCATCAATAAGTTCTTTATCCATATTATCTCACATATGCCTTGAGTCATAGCTCTGTATTCTGCCTCTGCCGTTGATCTTGCGACCACCTCCTGTTTCTTACTTCTCCAAGATACAAGATTACCTCCAACAAACACGCAATAACCTGATGTCGATCTTCTATCATCTACACAACTAGCCCAATCAGAGTCACAAAATCCTTCAACTTTAGTATGACCTTGAGACTTGAACCAAAGGCCTTTTCCCGGGCTACTCTTTAGATATCTTAATATTCGCATAACTGCCTCCCAATGTTCTGTCCTAGGATCATGCATATATCTACTTACAATACTAACAGCATATGTTATATCCGGTCGTGTGTGACACAAGTAGATAAGTCGTCCCACAATTCTTTGGTATTGTTCTTTATCCACTGGGTCCCCTGACTGAGCACATAGCTTATGATTTGGTTCAATTGGAGTAGCAGCAGTTCGACAACCCAACATCCTTGTTTCAGTAAGTAGATCCAATAGATATTTTCTCTGAGAAAGCACTATGCCTGTCCTAGACCTAACTATCTCAATACCAAGAAAATACTTAAGTGCACCCAAATCTTTCACTTCAAATTCTTTGCTCAATCTTTGCTTTAGTCGTATTATCTCATCGCTATCATCTCCAGTTATAATAATATCATCTACATATACTGCAAGGATAGCAACTTGACTATTTGAGTGTCGATAGAAAACTGTGTGATCTCCATTGCATTGTTGATATCCCATTCTAACTATTGCATGTCGAAATCGGTCAAACCAAGCTCTTGGTGATTGCTTAAGTCCATACAAAGACTTCTTAAGTTTACATACCCTCCCAGTGGTCTTCATTGTATCAAATCCAGGTGGAATTTCCATATATACCTCTTCTTGTAAGTCTCCATGCAAAAATGCATTCTTTACATCTAATTGATGTAATTTCCATCCATAGTTGGCAGCACATGATATAAGTATTCTGACGGTACTCATTTTAGCAACTGGTGCAAATGTCTCATCATAATCTATTCCATACGTCTGGCTGTAGCCTTTTGCTACCAATCTTGCTTTATACCTTTCAACCTTTCCTTCAGCATTTTGCTTAATAGTGAATACCCATTTGCATCCAACAACCTTTTTTCCGCTTGGAAGTAATGCCAGTTCCCATGTCTTATTTTTCTCTAATGCACGCATCTCCTCATGCATCGCTGCAAGCCACTTTGGATCATTTTTAGCCTCTTGCCAATTTCTTGGTATGTGCACTAACTGTAATGATACAATAAAGGTCTTGTATGTAGATGGGATAGATTCATATGAGACATAATTAGATATATCATATTCATAACCATATCTAATTGGAGGTTTTCCTGCATTAGCTCTAGATTCTTTACGAATAGCAATGGGCAGAGATTCATTACCATCTGGTGATGACGAGGAATCGTCAGGAGATTGATGGGTATCTAGGACATTTGGTGATGATGAGGAATCGTCAGAAGATTGATGGGTATTTGGGACATCCGGTGATGATAAGGAATCGTCAGAAGATTGATGGATATCTGGGACATATGTGGGCAATGAGTGTGGTATAAGTATCTGTTCTTGTTGCTCTCCATCATCTTCTTTATCTTCCTCCCCCTGAGCACAACTCTTGTTCCTTCTACTATAAACCTTCAATTCTGGTTCATTGGTC
This sequence comes from Trapa incisa, assembly GCA_030064435.1. Lineage (NCBI taxonomy): Eukaryota > Viridiplantae > Streptophyta > Magnoliopsida > Myrtales > Lythraceae > Trapa > Trapa incisa. The sequence continues at coordinate 1,246,887 of CM057770.1, read as the reverse complement.
CCTCCCTCATTGCTACTCAATCTCTTAGGACATGGGATTATACCTACAATGACATCATCTTCTTTATTATCACTAATTCTCTCTTCATTTCCATGTTGTGCTTCAGTCAAATCATCTAGCACTGTGGATGACGTTGTTGATTCACCATAAAAGGGTTCATTCTCACGAAATGTTACATCCATACTCACAAAAAGTCTTCTCTCGCTTGGACACCAGCACTTGTAACCTTTCTGAGTGCTAGAATAGCCCACATAAATACACTTCAATGCACGTGGATCAAGTTTAGTTACTGTGGGACGATGATCTCTCACAAAACATACGCAACCAAATACACGAGGACGGATTGCATATATATTACGTCCCATCAAAAGTTCACAAGGAGATTGAAAGTTTAATATCTGAGAAGGCATCCGGTTAATTAAATATGTTGCCGTCAATACTGCTTCACTCCATAGATATTTTGGAACATTCATTGTAAATAGAAGTGTGCGAGCTACCTCTAACAAGTGTCGATTCTTCCGTTCTGCCACTCCATTCTGTTCTGGTGTATCTGGACATGTGGTCTGATGCAGAATCCCCTTTGTAGATAAATACGATGAGAATTCTCTATTAACATATTCAGTACCATTATCTGTACGGAGAGTACTCACTTTGGCATTATATTGTGTTTGCACCAAAGCTAAAAAATCTTTAAAGCAAACCAGTGTCTCAGATTTATTTTTCATCAAATATACCCATGTCATCCTTGAGTAACAATCAATAAATGTAATAAACCATCTAAATCCGCCAATCGAAGTAATTGGACATGGTCCCCAAACATCAGAATGTATCAACGAAAATGGTGAAATACTTCTTAAACCAGTAGGAGAATAACGTGTTCTTGTATGTTTTCCAAACTCACAAGCATCACATACAAGCTTGCTACGTTCTACATTATTCATCAAGTCAGGCCTTACCCTCTTAAGATTCTCAAACGATAGATGACCAAGACGACGATGCTCCAATATGACTTCATTCATTACTCGTTCAGACAAAGTAGTGGTTAAAGCCGTGCTAGACTCATCTCTCATAAGATACCACAATCCATCAAGCCTCCGTCCAGTCCCAATTATTCTCTTGGTATTCCTTTCCTGAATGACACATGAATCTCGATCAAAGATTACTTGACAGTTCAATTGATCACTAATTGCACTAACTGATAATAGATTAACTGGAAATGATGGGACATGTAGAACTGATGATAATGTAATTGATGAAGTGCATTTAATCGAGCCGAATCCCATAACCGGTTGAAATGTGCCATCAGCAGTTTGAACTCTATTATGGGAAAAAGGTGGAGAACCAGTATATGTAATAAACTCTACTGATGTTCCTGTCACATGTCTAGATGCGCCTGAATCAATAATCCATTCTGTGAAAGATGGTTTAGAAGAAAATGCATGTGCAATAATACCTGAGTCAGCATTAGCATAACACATGTCGTTGTTTGAAATGTCAGCACCTTTAGCACGATAGGTTTGTCCCCCAAATCGTCCATAACCTCGACCTTGACCTCGGGCTCCACGTCCTTTGATGCTATGACATGTTCCACCCCATGCAGGAATACGTGTCGAGGAACAATTCCAGCTAATATGTCCATTCTTCCCACAATTATAGCATTGTCGATTGTCAATAATCGGTTTTGCTAGAGTAGAGCGAACTGGTATTGCTGATATCTTAGAAGTGTTCATAACCTTTTGTCTTGACTCCTCATGAATTAGTGCAGCAATAACATCTTCCATCGGAGGAATTGGAGACTGATGACATATCATTGCTCTCTTGTTTTCATATTCTAGATTTAGTCCCCTCAGGAGGTGAATCACACGTCGTCGCTCCATCCATGCTCTAATAGAAGCTGTATCTGAAGGATCAGATGTAATCAATGGATCATAATAATCAAGTTCGGACCATAACCTTTTCAGCTCAGTACTGTATTCTATTATGCTTCGCTCCCCCTGCTTTAGTGCATCCAATTTATCTTCAATCTCAATCACAGTCATCATATTCCCAATACCAGAGAATTGAGTAGCCAAAATCTTCCATATATCAGATGCTTTATTAATACCTTCTACCAACCCCGCGATAGAAGGAGAAAGTGATCCTATTATCCATGCAACCACCAGAGAATTAGTCGCCCTCCACACCTTCCATGATGTGCTGGTAGTATCAGTGGGTTCTTCATACGAGTCGTCAATGTAATCTTCCAAATATTTTGACTCTAGTATGAGTCTCATCTTTCTCGACCAACTCAAATAGTTTTTCGTTCCTTCAAGTCTCTGCTCTATTGGGAGTAATTCCAACTTCAAATCTCGATTGAGAGTATTGTTATGTTGAGACAATACATCTTCTCTTCCTACAAGCAATTTGGCCATACCTTCTAAAATTTCCTTCAACTCCCTTACTGTTAATGCTGCATCCGTTTTCTCCATCTTCTACGACAATTCAGTTATGCCGTGTCTTGAGCCTTCAAATAAAAAAACCTTAAAAATAGAAGAAAACCTTAGCTCTGATACCATGTTATAAAACTGAATTCGAGTAAGGGAAAACGAATATATTGATAGAGAGGCATTGGGGATGAGAAATTGAAACCCCTTTTATTTTCTCCAAACCCTAACTTAATATATATACATGTCTATTTATTAACTACCTTAAATAGAATATATGATATAATCTTAATATCCAAGATTATATCATAATTCCCTTAAATAACTTATACTATTTCAACACAAGTACACGAATCCCATAAGCAAGTTTAACTTGGAAGGCTGACATAGAGGTTGACCCAATGCAATAGCAAGCATATTTTCCAAGATTAGTAATAGTTTTATCCTACACACCTGAGGAACAACATCAGGAGCATCATTGGAGCAATTCCTCTCTCGAAGAGGATCCCTTCTTATGGGCAAGAACTCAGCATATGCTTCCTCCTACATAGGAGATAAGAACAGATAAACTTTATTCATCATGGATATGTTTTTAATGCAAAAATAATGATGGAAAATATGTGCCAGCAAAGAACCATAGGACACAGAAAAACAATGCATTTCCTTGTCTGCCCATTCTCACCTGCTCAAAATTGATAAGAATGATCTCTGTCACCTTCAATCATAATGATGCAACTTTATGTTTATTAAAAAAAAGTTGAGCCACAGCTAGAAAGTGAAAAGAATGTGCCTACAAAGCAATTACACATCGGAAACTTAAGGATTTAGTATAATTTTATGATGGAAAAGGTACCATCTCTCCACTCTAAAATAGGCTAGGAAAATCTAGCATCATTAGACAATGTGGTAAATAATGATAGAGACCGATGAATACATGATCCTCTATTTTGAACAAACAATGGAATATCTGAACTATGCAATCAACACCCGGTATGTCCAGACCACGTGCTGCAACATCAGTACATAGGAGAACACCCCTTGACAGAGATGCAAATGAGGATAAGGCTTTCTCTCTTACACTCTGCAGTGCAAAAACATGGAATAAGACAAATGAGTTGATTGCTAGTTACAGACATCTTAGTCTGTAGGCACCTGTTTAATTTTTCCACCCAGAGGAACCAGAGAAAAATTCTTCAACTGCACCCCAGTAATCAACATAGGCACATGTCATAAAGTAGCTGCAGAAGCGGAGGACATACTATTCAATTTTGTTGAACTAGTTCTCTATGGTGTCTCCAAAGTAGCCAAAGGTATAAGATGAAACTTTTACTCGCACAATAAGCTTGTTAAGACTTTTTTATAAGAATATCATAGAGTTGTGAGTTGTAACAGCTTCTTATCAGGTTCACACTCCAAATACTGGGAAGGTGAAAACACATCAACCAGTCAAAAAACAAAATCACGGGGAATATTTAGCTAGCAGAGAATTATATATTTGGTTTCAGTCTAAAATAATTAATATTACAAGCAAAGGAAAATGATACTTTTTTTTTTATTCTAGTTCTCACCACTGGCCTCAGTTTGAAGACTGGAAAGAGTCTTAGAAGAACCAGATTCCTGTGATGAATTAACAGGGGCCTTCATTTCTGCCCGCAGTTCAACCCTCAGGATTCATTAGACCTGCTTTAGCTAGCTCCTCAACATCCTCAGTTTGAGTAGCTCTAAAATGACCAGTTCTCCAAAGATTTGGTAACTGAGAGACAGTAGAAATTATCTGCTTCAGGAACCCCATATCCAAGAGCCTACCAGCCTCATCTAAAATTGGTATCTGTTCCAACAAACAAATAATACAGTAAGGGAAAAATATGATCAATTTTGCTCTTGAATATTCCAAGGGGTCATTACTCCCAGTAGGTCGGACTAGGCTCTAAATTCAGATCAGTCCACAAGATATTTTTCCTGGTCCATGGAAAAACTTCAGACGCAAACTCTTATAGAAAGAGAAGTTTCATGGAAATGGAAATAATACCTCGAAATTCCGAAATTCCGGTGGAGGCTCGTGACGGAGTGGTAGTTGGCGATCCGGTGGTCTCCTCCAACGATGCTGAAGTTGATGACGTGGCGCTCCTCGTCGAGAATCTCGAGCCGCTCGCGGCTCACCGCGGCGGGGGTGCCGGACCTCCCTCACGGTCCCCACGCGGCAGCTCCTGATGAAGTGCTTGTAGCCCTGTGAGTTATCGAAGCGGCGGAGCACCGACCAGACCACCCCCACGGGTGCGGCGATGGCCCGCATCGCTGCCGAGCAGCACTGGTTAGGCTTCATCGCGTGGATATGGTACTGCTCAACTGGGTTCCCGGTTAAGTACCCTGACATCCACATTGCCACCCCTACCACTAGCAGCCCTTGTTGTATGCACACTATATTCCATTCTTTCGGAGGTACGAGATTGTGGATGTCTGGTTTTCTCCCTTGCATTTAAATGTGTGACTTGTGCATAGCAATGGCCCCCTAAATCGATGTAGACATGGATAAAGATGTTTAGTGTAGTTGTATTGTTCTTCTGTTCTGTCCCCAGTTAGGTCCATCTGCCATTGATCAAGCGTATGGCCTTCTCCATAATGTTCAAAATTTTTCCGTTTAGGATCATCCGAATCCTGGAGGTGGTCTTACAGAATCAATCGCTCGAGTCTAAATTTTCAGTTTTTTCGTGTCGGGTGGTTTCCTTTGATATGAATCGAAGTTGTTTCATGGTATTGAAAGGAATCAATTTATATTACAGAATCAAATGCAGATGGGAAAACAAATCTGCTGTGTAATATGGAATTCAAAGAGCTGTGTGTCTCTTATGAACTCAATCCGGTGCTCACAATTTCCACTTTCATGTCTGCGGGGCAGCTGTGATCATTAAATGAAAAAGAGAGAAGAAAAATATGAAGATGGGCACGACTGATCATGAATTCCGGGAAATCAATACCTGCATTAAAATCGGCCTCCGAAGAGACGGTTGGGGATCAGCCTCGCTGATTCTGATTCTAACACGGAGGCAAATCTGCCGGAGCGGGCTCGATGGACTGCAGCTCTCCCACTCCATCTTCCACAAGAAAGACCATTGCCAGTCCCCATGTCAGGTGAACATCCAAGTGACAGTGCATAATCCAGGCCCCTGCATTTTTTTTTGTTTCCCAAGTTGGAATGAATGGAGGGATGAAAAGTTGTACCGTGAATTATAAAATTATGCATACCGGGGTTATCGGCGACGAATCTAATGACTGCCCAACCATTGACGGGGACTCCGATGGTGTTCCTCATTGGCGGATCGACGAGGTTGAACTTGGCGGAGTCTCTCTTCGGGTCGAAATTCCCGAAGCCGGTGGCCAGGACGTAGAAGTCGTAGCCATGGATGTGGATCGGGTGGTTCTCGGGGGTCACGATGTTGGTTCCCTGCAGGACCAACTGCACCCTCGAGCCGTACTTCATCTTGTATGCTTCGGTCCCCGGGATGGGCTGCCACAGCAGGCGGCTCACGTTGCCGGTGTAGTCAAACTTCACCGGCGGGGTGGCTAGGAAGTTGGTGGTGTAGACTCCGGGGATGCCTTGCTTATAGGCCTATTGTTAGAAAAGTGGGTGTGAGAGCTTTCTCTTGGCTATATAAGTGAGATTTTTTAATTTATAATACCTGTAGGATGGAAAAAGTGGAGGGGAGGACGAAGGACACGTTGCTGGTGCTGGCGGTGAAGCGGGTCCCGTTGGGGCCCTGGCACCGCCGAGGGCCGAAGTTCGGGGGGCAGTTGAACAGCCCCAGGCCCACAGTGAAGAACAGGTCCTCGTCGATCTCGGTCGGGATGGATCCGACCTTCCGGGGGCTCCGGAAGGCATCGGAGAAGGCCGTGACGGTGGCTGTGTCGTTGAAGGCTGGCAGGAACGGCATTGCCGGACGGACCGACACTCCCTTGGCCGGGCAGGGGGCGGACTTGTACTCGAGGATGGCGGTGGTGGTGGTGTTGTCGAAGGGGACACCCTGGGCGCTCTGGTAGGCTCGTGCCGCCATGTAGTACCGTGCCGGGGGCTTGTCTCCGGTGATGAGGATATCCGTGGTCTGGCCCGGGCCCACCATAATCACCGACGTGGTGAATGGCTTCACGTAGGAAGCGTCGGCCCCCACCACCGTGAGCTGGTGATTGGCCACGGCGAAGAACAGCTCCTGGTTGAGTGCGGCGTTGATGACCCGGAGGAGGTTTGTCTCACCGGCGTCGATCGGAACGATTACCGTCTCTGCAGAACGAGACAAGATCTGGAGTCAAAAATAGTTTGGGATTATGTTGTCTGTCTGTTACCCAGCACATACCGGTCTGCCTGTACCTTTGCTAGAACAATTATAGAGATCTCCAGGTTGCCCGTTGATCGTATAAGCATCGGAGATGTTGGGGCCAGCACCGGTCCTCCTTGCCTCGTTCAACACGTCGACCGGGTTCGCATCCCACCACTCTCCTGCAAATCACAGCATGCAGCAATTACGTAAACTTTACACTAAAATCATGCATCCTTCCAAGTTCTTGCTTCCTGTTTTTTTTTTATTTTTTTGGTTCATGGGTGTTGGAAGGCATGATCGACTAAAATCATTGGACATGATTAGGTACCGAGCAGGATGGGGGTTTCACGCTTGGGCTTTGGGAAAGGGTAGGCTGATCCTTCTTTCGGGTGAATGATGATGGCGCCGTACACAGTTGCCCTGAGCCATGAGCTGTGAGCGTGCCACCATAGGGTTCCTTCCTGGTCTTCCACGGTGAACCGCTGCGTGTAGCTCCCTCCAGGCCTTATGGGACACTGGGTCACGTACTCCGGACCGTCTGCCCATCCGGTCCGCATCTGCCTGATCCCATGCCTGCACAAAAAAAGAAGAGAAAGCCATACGCATGAAAAAGATGATACCAAGGAACCCATCAATGGCGTTAGGTACGTAGATCATGGGTGGATGCATGCAATTAACTTTTCATGTGATGCGCTCACCAGTGAATAGTGACGTTGTAGCGAGCCCGATTGACGACGTTGACAACGATGGAGTCGCCGTTGTTGACTTCGATGGTCGGGCCGGGAAACTGGCCGTTGACGGTGATGGTATTGTGGGTCTTGCACAGCCTCTTCACCGGAGCTGCTTGCACCTATCTCAGTAGAGAGAGAGAGAAACACAAGCTGAAACTGATATGAATAAATATGTAAGTGGAGAAGAAGATCAAAGCATACCACGAAGTCGTAGAAGTGAGTCTTAGCATTCACGGAAGAAAACGAGCTTGACAGGAGGAGAAGGAGGAGGGTGGGGAGCACAAGGACTGTCATCTTCTTCATAAGCAGCTGCTGCTGCTGCAGGCAAGAAAGGTGAGAGAAAACAAAGGTTAATGGTCTGTGTGAGTGTATGGGAAGACGCATCCTTTATAGGACAAAAAGATCGGAGAGGGAGAGAGATTGAATGTGCTTGTGTGGTTTAAGGGTTGGCAGATTAGGTTTTGATTAATGGCTAATGAGATGGGCTGGCTTATAAGTTCAAGCCTAGAGAGCAGCAGTTGTTGCACCCACTGCCATGCTGCTTGTAACATGAACATGAAGGTGGTGGATGTAGCTAGTTAGATAGTCCAACTCCTCCGTGGCATGAGATGTGCAATATATGTTGATGGTAAGATGGTGACACATATCAGTACAAGTACAGTAGAGAAAGGATATTTTAATATGGCATAATAAAATGTTTGTCTGCAAATTGTGTCGGGATAGAAAGTGTGCACGACAAGACACTGCATTGTGTAGTTTAAGGTTGGTTTGAACATGGAACATATTCTTTTATTTTTCATATAATTATTGCATTATTGATATTATAAAAAATATGATTTGTAATTGGAGTCTAGATTTACTCAACAAACTCGACAAGGAACTTGACCTTTTAAGGGTCACCCCAAACAAATAAAATTTAAAAAATTATTATTTTAGTCTCAAAAATAAATTAAATATATAATGTGATATTTAATTATATTTTAAATAGTATATACTACTAAATTTTATTTAGAAACGGTATAATTTTGAATTTTATCTAGCAAAAAATTCATTTCTTGAAATTTGAGTTTTTTACTAAAAATAAATAAGAAACTCCATATTTATGACATAATTTAATGAATTGGTTAGATGACATGATATGTTGATAAAATATGAAATTTCAATGAAATTTTGGCAAATGTTTTAATTAATAAAAATATAATAAATAAATCATAAAATGAAATAATTAACAATTATATTAAAAATGAAATAATGTATGAGATGCATCTTGTAGAGAGGTGAATGCATTCAAATAATTTTAATGTTTTTTTTTTCTAAAATGATGACTATTTTTAATTCAATAACAATTAGAAAATGGGTATATGTTATCTCATTTATAGACTCAAAATTAATTATTTTTAAATTTAATCAAAATTTAACATTATTTTCCCATTATAAAATTATAAGTGTATAATATTAAATATATGAGACCATTCTATTTTAGTAATAATTTAAATGATTTTATAATACTGGCAATAAAGTTAGAAAATACATTATACTAAATATACGAGCATTTTACCAATAAAATTGTAATTTAATAAAACTAAAGTTATATAATAGGGAATATTGTGGAACATAATCATATGATAAGGTAACATTCTTAATCTTATATACACATTTTTTTAATAAATTGCAATGGCTAATTCCCTACACTCTTAATCTTATAATTATTATAAATTGGTACCAAATAATAATGAACCTAACTTAATTATTTTCTTATGTATTAATACTACCAAATTTTAAAAATTTAATTATACATATCTAATTAAAAGTTAGATATTATAAATAGCGTAATTTATGAAAGATTATTTTAGTGCAAATTTTTTTTAAAAAAACTTAATATATTAAAATTTAATAATTATGAAGTAAAATGTTAAATTTGAGTATTTATTATGGATGATCGTCCCTAATCCAAAATAAATCAATTATCCATGTTTTCTTGCACACAAACAATCATACATGTTAGAAGTCGCAATTCTGGGTGAATAAACAGGACTTTTGGTCGGCCCATTTTTATGAGATTAATTTACTCGACCAAATAAGAAAGTTACTTACCCTTTAAATACAAACCCAATAATACACGTTAAAAAATCGGGTTGTGTTTGCCCAAATAAAAAAATTAAGTTAGTTTAAAGTAAATTATATGTTTAATGTGATATTTAAAAAAAATAAATTTATATATTAATACAATTTATTTATCGATATGAATATATTATCGGACAAAAAATAAGTCAGTTTGTGGTATTGGATTAAGTGCTCACCAATTCTCATAAGGTGGAAAACATTGTAATCAATATTATAATAATGAATTAAATTAAGAAATATCATTTAATTATTATAATTTAATATCTCAAACTTATATCATAATATATATATATATATATATTATCTTGACTTAAATTAGGTATAAATTTTAAAAATAAATATTATATATAAATATCAATTAATAAAAAATATATAATAAACATTTGTAATTAATTTAAAATAATTAAAATATATTATATATTTAAATTTCTTTTATAATTTTATTAATTAAAATGATATATTATACATATATTTTTAAAATATATACATCATTTAAGTTAAAATAAAATAATAGTATAAAAATTAACATATAGGTTCATACCTGAGATTATTTGTTCATTCATTAAAATGTTTGAATCTTAAATAATACATTTATTTCAAAAGTTTGATATAAAAGTATCATTTATTTCAAAATTTTACTAAGAAGCATAATTTAACCAATAAATAATGCATAAAAGAAAATAATTAACCGTAAGATAAAAATAAAATAATGCGCAAAATAGGTAAAGCGTGGATGGACTTAAGAGTTTTGTATTTTTTCTAAAATAATGAGCATTTTTAATTTAATGGCAAGTATCAAATCATATATAAATCAAAATTTAATTTATATACTCATAATCATATATCCTTAAATATATTTAAAATTTAATATTTTGTATATTATAAAATTAAAAAGTGCATGATATTAAATGCAAGTGCCCGATATTAAATAAAAATTTAATATTAAATATATGAGTGTATTTAATTTTATTAATAAATTAAACACTTTATATTACTAATAATATTAAAAAATAGATAATATTAATAATTAAATAGATGATAAAAACATTAAATTTGTTCGACAACCCGATATGTTAATAAACAAAAAAAACTCCAATAAATTTATGAGTTTACTCCATGTATTGAATAGACAAGACATTCAAGAGGGAGGGAGGTGGAAATGGGAAAATCATAATGGCAGGTGAATGGGTGGGTGTTTCTCAGTTGACAAACAAACCCGAGTTCATAATGATGGCAAAAACTATGATGATGCAGCCATCATTTTGACCATGAAAGTTGAAGATTGAAGATGCATGGAAGCATTGGAACAAGAAGAAACAACACGTGATCGTCCTCGGCATGGAGCACAGAGCAAGCAAACCAGTGACCAGAAGTGGGGTGAGTTGCAGTTGCTAGTGTGGATTCTTACATATTCAGTCCTTTACCTTCTTTACCCGCATGTGATCTACTGAAAGAGATCAATCATAAGAGTTTCAGCTAGCATGTGATCCATTTGTCACCAAATTAGAAGAGAGACTTGTCACTGTCATAAATTGTGGAAATCATGAGCCATCTGGTCGCTCTCAGAGATGCAGCCCACTGAACCACCTTTCTGGAGGTCAAAGAAGGTTGAAACAAGCACTCAAGTAGTGATACCAGGAAAGTTAGAATGTAGGCCAACAGAAGATGAGTTCAAGGATTCTGCTGGACATTGCCTTCCTTCAATTGATCGTATAAAACTAAGAGAGTAACTATCTGCAACCCAATGAATACAGCTCCATGGAGGAGGAGAGAAGATCTGAAGGATGCCCATGATTGTATCCATGTCTGAAAATCCACAGGGGAGAGTTGTTGATCAAAAAGGTACACAAGGCTTGAACAATGTATGAATCCCCTAGAAATGGAAAGTAAGCTGCATACCGAAAAAAAAAACTATTGATGGGAAGAATTATACTTGTCTGAATCAACACAAAAAGTACAGTGCCAGCAAAAAGTTCTTCAAAGCATCGGCATGCACCAAAACCACATAGAATATAAGCATAATAGCAGACATTGCTTCCTCAAGGTAAGCAAACTTGTATCACTATCTACACTACACATCAGACGTCTAAGACAAGCCAAGAAGAGAGTCTAACATATCGTAGTACATTCCCCAATGATGGCAACATGAATATGTCTACCTTCAGTTATGCAAAACAATCCAAAAGCAGTTCTACTAATGATACAGATTTGGCAGATAAACACTGGCATATATATACGCAATCTTCAAATGAAGTAAAGTTACAGATTCAACAACAGTTCAAGATTGAATTCAGAGAACACCCACTGGGACCCTAACAACCAAAGAGAACGCTCCTTTCTTGCTAAGGTGAGATGCGAAGATCAGATTAGTTTACTCTGACCAGGTGCAACACCAAAAGAATCGATCTTACATGTTTAGCGCGTAAATTCGATCTAAACCCTTGATGCAACAGCAGGAGCGGCTGCAGCGGCAGCAGAGGAGGCGGCATTGCCGAGGAAGGAGAGGAATCCTGCGTTGGCGGGCTCTTGATCGTCCAGAAATAGATCCTCAGGAACCCTAAACGCACCGTGCGTGCACACCAGCGCCAGCCCGATCATCACAGAAGAGATCAGCAGAGATCCGACGGTCGTCAAGAAAACCACCACGACGGTCATGACAACCAACAACCCAAGGATCTCACGGTCAGAGAACGTCCGGCCGAAGACTACCAGCGGCTGATCAGAAGGCCGGAAGAGGTAGAGGAAGAGCCAGGCACCGAGCAGCGACAGGAGGACGAGGAGGGAGAATGGATGCGTGACGAGCGATAGGACGAGGACGACCGCGAGGAAGGCGATGTAATTGACCTTGAAGTAGGAGAAGTTGCGGCGGATCCTAGAGACGGCATCAGTGAGGTTTTCAGGGCGAGCCATGGAGGTGCGGTCGACGAGCTCATACAAAGGCCGGCGCTGCGAGAGGCCATGGCGGATGGAGGTGGAAAGGCGTGATAGAAATACGCGGAAGGCGGGGGTGGCGATGGGGGGCTGGGACTGAGATCCGCCGCCGGGAGACTGGTTAGCGATCGGGAGAGTAGCGGGAGAGGCCATTGATGGAGGGGCGAGAGGTGGCAGCGGCGATAGCCCAGCCCAGCGACGGAGATCTCGGGAAGAGACGGCGGTGGATCGGAGGCTAAAGGGAGTGGAGTGTGGAAGAAGCTTGAGATGCGATTTGGAGTCCTGCCCTGGAGATGGACCCAATAACGAGAGGCCAAGATTCGACGCCGTTTCTTAACAGCGTGAACCGAAACGGTCTCCTTTTTTTTTTCAATTTTTGTACACCGCCATAATGTCATATGTCGATAAACTCATTCAATTCTAATTAATCATAAATGGGCTTATATGTGGGCCTTCAACGGGCCTTTTCAGGCTAATTAAACTATTGATCGATCGGCCCATTTGGCCACTTTGAATTTCCTTCTGGTTGCAGACTAGACAACAAGCACTTGGTATTACTAACGGTTTACCCCTTATTACTATCGGCCCATTAGGGCCCATGTAGGAACTTATAGGCTTTTCCACGTGTATCACGTGACCATAAAGAAAGGGGGACAAGAGATTGGGACGATGACGTGTATTTATTTGGAAAGAGGTTGACGCATCCCTCAACAGCTCTCTCCAGTTTTAGTTTAGTTTATTCCTAAGAAAGTAATAATGATTTATATTAAAAAATATATATATTTAAAGTATTATTATTATTATTATTATTTTGTCTTTATATGTGCCACGTGGGGAGATAGGATAGGGAGGACGAGGACAAAAGCTAGTTGCAGGTGTAGGTAATTTCTATGAACTCGCTCACAGGTTCCAACAGTTCCCCATAAATTCAGACTTTGGGGCCCACTTCCCTTTTTCCGCCCTTTTTCCTTGCGAAGCCATCTTACGGTATTGCCCCTCAATCATTTCAGTGTGCCTCTCTGAGGCCGGTGGTGGCATTTCCGAAATTATAGAGTGCAGTAGGTCCTTTTTGATCTCCCGATTCTCTATATAGGGGAAGCGTAAATATCTTACTTTCTCATTCTAAGATCAGGATAACGTTCATCTTCATCATCAGCCAGTGGCAATGGGTGTAATTACAGGGACTCCAGCTCCGGCGTTAGCGTCGAACCTGAACCCGAACGCTCCGCCGTTCGTGCCGGCTGCGTACCGTGCGGTGGAGGACTTCTCCGATCAGTGGTGGGCGCTCGTACAGACGACGCCTTGGTTCCGGGACTACTGGCTGGCGGAGCGGTTCTCCGATCCCCAGGAAGACGACTTCCAGGACACGCTTTTCCTCCCCGAAGATATCGATGGGATCTTCGACGAGTTCGACTCCATTAGCGGTAAGATCTAGATACCTATTTCAGTTTCTGTGACACATTGCCTCGCTGGCTTGGATTCCTCGAACTTAGTTGTGTCTATTTCTGCAGAGGTGGATGGGAAGAAGGGGGAATGCACGGATTTGGTTCCGATCGGGGGTTTCAAGTGGAGAAAGGCGAGAGCTGAGAAACCTAGATTTGCAGATAAGGTCCCGAAGATTGTGAACGTGAAGGTGACCCCTAGGACGATTCAGCAGCCCCGGTAGATTGACTCTGTGGTATTGTTGAAGCCAGTCTCCTCCGAGCTGAATGGGATTTCTCGGTGTCCAAGTGTTTTCTTTCTTGTACAGAGACAACTTCTGACTCTTCTTCGTGTCTGTTTCCTTGTTTATGAGACGAGTGGAAAAAGGAACAAAAATTGGAAATTTGTAGTGTCTGTTTATTTGTGAGGAGGGGAGGCCATAAATCGAAACCCCAACAAAGTTGAAAATTTCTGAATGTACTTGCTACCTTACCTTTTCATTCTCAGAGCATCTATGGCCAAGTGGTGGGTTAGGCTAGGCTTCTTCATGATCTACTGTCGTGAGAACAATGGCGGAAATCCGTTCAATTTTCAATACGTTCCAATTTTTCCGATCTTGCGAGGGAATCTTGTTAAGAGGAAGCTGGTGATCATAAATCTACGAAAGAGAAGGAGAGAATTGCAACCTTGCTGTCCGACAAAATCCAGGAAATGTATATAAATCATCAGTGAGATCAAATACAGGGTAAATCTGGTTTATTGCAACAAGGTAAAACCCGGAATGTGATAGTAGTAGCACCGAGTGACCAACAACCAACCCTATAGACACATCCAAACAAAGCCGAACCCCAGTGATCATATCAGAGCAGTTGCAGCGAACCATAAATAGAGGTAGAGCTCAGTTGTGATAGGAAGAAAAGAAATCAATGACCTTTTCAAGTGAGATCATCTTCCTCCAGTTCCTTGGCCTTCAGCTTCTCCTTCACCCTCAGAAGAAGGGTTGTCTTCCATGAATCCTGTGCATTTGGAGCCCAAGTATCAGAAACAAAGAACACTGAAGGAAATGGCACTATAGTTTTATTTTCAGGGCAGCTTTGAAACGTTGGTTTTTGAAGAACTGTGAAGAAAAGAGAAATTTGATTATGCGAATCAGAAAGAAAACAAGCATAAAGGATTACAGAGATTTGGGAGATTATGCAAGCAGGATTCACAGTTGTTCTAGGTTCAGAATGACTTTACCAGGGGTGTCATGCTATCAAATTCCTTCACGGCATCGGTAAACTTTTCGACATCTTCCTCGTCCATAGCCGAGGCAACATCCTGACAGTGCAAGGTTAGATTTTCCATATGGAGGGGGCATGTTTATAGGAAATTTTTGTGTATCATATATTAGGGATTTCTACTCATTGAGAACAAGGTCAAAGGGATAATGCTAGCCAAATACACAAAAAGTATCATAAAACAATATGAAGATATTATTTGATCAAATGATTATGTCCAAACAGCCTCAATCATCAGGCAAGGTTGAACTCAAATTTAGGGTAAACAATTACTCAGCCGATAATAAAGTTAAAAGTTAAAAAAAAATAAAGTACCTTCAACAATCTGTATTCACGAGTTCCAGCAAACGTCGGGTCAAGATCCTGCAAGAGAATAAACAGGGACTGGTGTCAATTTCTAATATAAAGAATACAATATGAGCTGGCTAAAGTGGTTCAGAAAGAGACCTGATATCGGTCCAATGCATTGGTAATTGCAACCACATCACCCTTGCACAGTTGGCAAATTCCAGCATTCAGTAAATGCCCTTTGGCTCCATATTTCAGCAAGTTATTATTAAGAGAATGCTTCGCTATGGCCTCGTATATCTCAATAGCCTTCTGATACCTGGATATGAGCAAACAAGTGCGCTTCCATCACCAAATCATCAGCAAAAATCCTTCTAATAATTAAGTTAAGCTGTGCGTCTCTTTCCTTATCCAATGTCATCCATCTACGTGAAGCCAACTAATCCACACAAACATAACTGAGAGCACACATGAAAAATGCAATTCCAACCAAAGGAACAAAACATAATGCTATTTGTAGCAAACAGGTGTACAAATAAAAAAAATGCTTGCTATATATATATAGATAGATAGATAGAGAGAGAGAGAGAGAGAGAGAGCCTTACTGCTCTAGCTGTGCTGCAAACTGAGCAACCTTCTGCTTGCACTGATTAGCAGAAGTGGTTACTTCTTCACTTTCAAAGAGCTCAGCTGCTCTCTCAAAGTTGTCAATGGCCCCTTCTATGTTCTGATCAGATTCGTTCAATTCAGCAATTTCCTGAGATAAAGAATCAAATTCAGCTTATATGTCATTTTATACAAATGGAGAATATTAAGTTAACAGAAGGATCCACGTGAAATTGCCTTATAATATCTAGCAGCCATATTCAGTCTTCCAATCTCCATAAAGAGGTTGACTGCTCTCTCCAAGCAAGATATGGCATCTGCATATATGAAACATATTTTCTAATAAAAAAGGTCAAATCTTCCTAAAAAGTTGGAAACACATCAATTAGTGTTTGGAACATTATTGTCCTCAAATGGTTGTAAACTTCCCAAAGAATCAACCCAACATGCAATAGTCAACCAGCACCAAAGCAAGCCCCGTATAAATTTAAGGGATAATAGCTCAAAAAATACCCATCCTTAGGGTCATTCCCAATTTAAGACTGAATGCTTTACATTAGTTGAAAAATACCTAAAATTTAACTTTTTACGAATTTTATCTCAACATCACAATTGTTGCTATTGTAGCATAAAAGAGTTATTTTATGTGTTTTTAAAAAAAAACAGAATTAAAAGGAAAAAGGGGGAAATTTGGTAAAAACCTAACATTTAGATACCTTTTAGCCAACAATAATAGTACATACAAAAATTGGAAATTACAATAAAATTCCAGCTTTTCAACAATCATCCCTGAATTTAATAACTTTGTAGTTCTAAATACCATAGGATTGATTATTGTCACCTATGAATTTTCAAGATAATGCATTCTTCTTTTATTTTCTTTCTTATGAATTAGCCAAGTAAATTCCTGTGTTATGAGAAGCTGAAGGTACATTAAGGAACCTAACAGGATATGCACAATATACATCTTATATAAATGAAGACAATATGAGGGAAGTAAGCAAAATGAAGACAATTTGGTAAAAACCTAACATTTAGATACCTTTTAGCCAACAATAATAGTACATACAAAAATTGGAAATTACAATAAAATTCCAGCTTTTCAACAATCATCCCTGAATTTAATAACTTTGTAGTTCTAAATACCATAGGATTGATTATTGTCACCTATGAATTTTCAAGATAATGCATTCTTCTTTTATTTTCTTTCTTATGAATTAGCCAAGTAAATTCCTGTGTTATGAGAAGCTGAAGGTACATTAAGGAACCTAACAGGATATGCACAATATACATCTTATATAAATGAAGACAATATGAGGGAAGTAAGCAAAATGAAGACAATTTGGTAAAAACCTAACATTTAGATACCTTTTAGCCAACAATAATAGTACATACAAAAATTGGAAATTACAATAAAATTCCAGCTTTTCAACAATCATCCCTGAATTTAATAACTTTGTAGTTCTAAATACCATAGGATTGATTATTGTCACCTATGAATTTTCAAGATAATGCATTCTTCTTTTATTTTCTTTCTTATGAATTAGCCAAGTAAATTCCTGTGTTATGAGAAGCTGAAGGTACATTAAGGAACCTAACAGGATATGCACAATATACATCTTATATAAATGAAGACAATATGAGGGAAGTAAGCAAAATGAAGACAATTTGGTAAAAACCTAACATTTAGATACCTTTTAGCCAACAATAATAGTACATACAAAAATTGGAAATTACAATAAAATTCCAGCTTTTCAACAATCATCCCTGAATTTAATAACTTTGTAGTTCTAAATACCATAGGATTGATTATTGTCACCTATGAATTTTCAAGATAATGCATTCTTCTTTTATTTTCTTTCTTATGAATTAGCCAAGTAAATTCCTGTGTTATGAGAAGCTGAAGGTACATTAAGGAACCTAACAGGATATGCACAATATACATCTTATATAAATGAAGACAATATGAGGGAAGTAAGCAAAATAAAACAATTTATCTAAAACCAATGACACTAGGCATGTGTAAATTTTATGATAATCTTCTGTGGACAATGACTTTGATAATATCAGCAAAAATAGGCCGGGTACCTTTAGGAGATGTCTTCTTGTAGCAATTGGCAGCATCAACATTTGATGAAGCAGCTTCATGTTTGCTTTCGCTCTATGGACAAGACAAACAATGTGTATTTTTTACAAGGTATTACACCAGTATGCTTATACTACCAAACCATTAAACAAGTAGAACTTGCCTTCAAATGACAACCAGCCAACTTGATATATGTTGATCCAGCTCTATCCCCTGACATGCAAATATAATTCAAATATTACCAGTCCATAAACAAATAGGTTGTAATCTAGACCTTAGATCTAAGGATTCAACAAAACAATGTGAAGCATACGCAGCCAAAAGCAATAAATCAAATCTAAATGTTATTGAAGATCAGCATAGAAAAGATTATTTCTTTGGGAATGCTGAAACTGGTAATTTTCTGGCATATGTCCCAAGAGATATTAACTCCTGGAGATATACAACGGATATTCCAACAAGGCAATGTTGTATTAAGCTACCCGAGATTGGTTTGCAAGAATCAGTGAAACAATCTGCATTATTTCGAAACTTCTTCAATAGCTTATATCAATGCCATCATTTTTTTTTGAACTGACACTTTTCACAAAACACCACAAAAAACATTAAAATCCGAAATCATCGACCAAACAAGAGCTCATAAAACCGCGTTCTTTTATCTCTGAATACAAATTATGCCAAAACAATCAAGTTTAAAAAAGGAGACAGCTTTTAGGTTCATTTTGATAGTTAAGACGCATACGTGAATTGATTAAAATCAGATGCGACTCCAGGACAAACTATCACAACCATTTAAAAGAGAATCAAAATCCGATCATGTATTTAAGTATCGTAATTGACAGGCTGACGGCACCCTCAGATCGCATTTCCCATATGAAGACATGCGGCAAAAGTAGAACTCACTGATGGAAATATGAATAAAGAGATCAAATGAAAGAAGGAGATGAAGTACAGGCTTTGGCGAGCTTAAAGCAATTGGCAGCCTTGTCGAACAGATCGGCGGCATCCTCGTACTTGGACCCTAGAAAGCTCCAGCTGTTGAGTTTCTTCTCGGCTTTCATCTCGAACTCCTCCCCCCTGGCGAGCTGATCCCCCATTTTCGATCCTCAGGCCTCGATTCTATCGTTCTGGGAGCACTCAATCAGAAACTATCACCGACGAGACGATCCCGGACGGACGATCGGAGACGGTGTGGCGATGGTCAGAGAAATAAACGGGTCAGGTCCTGGATGGCAACAGAATTCCATTTTCTCTTGGTTTTCTTCAATTCTTTTGAAAAATATTTTTTATTATTATATTTTATTTTTTAAGAATTCTTCCCACGAGGCATGATGGGCCGAGAAGTAGCTATAAATGAAGAAAGCCCATTACTGATGGCCCATTAACGTATACATATTAAGGCCCATGTATTATTAGTATATAATATATATTATGATAAATGGCTCTTATACTCACGTCACTTGCGTGTTTGTCGTGTCGACAGAGTTCTAAGGAATCCAACGGGAGAGACGTGAGATCTTAGATGTGTGACGTGGCCCGTCGTCTTATGTTAATGGGTGATTAAAGACATAATATGATGTAATTAGTAACCTTAAGTCACAATCAACGCCCACCGGTTATCTATGTGACAGCAACCGACATGCGATCTAGAAGAGCAATTCAATCAACATAAGAAAACCAAGATCGGGTCTTTACGGTTCAAGATGGACCGGTCCATAGCCATGAACCATGCCATACCCCCCTTGGTTCAACTCTGCGTCTACGTGCATTTCTCGTATCCGGTTCATGTAGGCCCACTGTGTGTCCCGCCCACATCAGCCTTGGCCACATAATTGTGTCAGTCCACCCTGTCCAAACTCCATTACCTGTTTTACAAAGAAAAATGTCCACTCCCTATCACCACACACCAAATGGATTTACTTTATTACCCCCAGATCACACCCTACCAGTACAATCTTAGCTCCCGATTTCCAGGTAGATTTTATATGGGTAAGATAAGAAGCCGCTCCATTGGAAAGCATCGTCCTGAGTATGGCATTTTGATAATTCCGGTGGATTCATTGGTCTAAAAACGACATTTCACATTTCAATTATGTGTTTATATATATATATATATGTGTGTGTTTATATATACATGAACACATACATCAGCATTTATTAATAATCATGCACAACCCGACAAACCCACAAACACATAGAAGGATCCACTAAGGAGAGGAGGACATCCATTTCCACCCCAGAACAGAGCTCCCTTATGTCGCCGGCGGCTCAGATGCACGCTCCGCTCCTCCCTTCCTCCTCCACTGAAGACGACAGCAGGCGCACGTCGGTCTCGGGAGCGGTGTTCAACGTGTCCACGTCCATAATCGGCGGGGGGATCATGTCGATACCGGCGACCCTCAAGGTGCTCGGAGTTGCTCCGGCTTTCATGCTGATCGTGGCCATCGCCTGTCTCGCCAACGTGTCGGTGGAGTTTCTCCTGAGGTTCACCAACGCTGGCCAGTCGGTGACCTACGCCGGCGTTATGAGGGAGTCCTTCGGGCACGTGGGCTCCGTCGCCGTTCAGGTCTCCGTCTTGGTCACCAACTTCGGCTGCCTCATCGTCTACCTCATCATCATGGGTAATAAGCTAATGGTTAATACAGTTTAATCTCAACTTTAGGCCATCAAGACAAGTAATAAATCTATATATTCGACTTGGTTAGGTGATGTTTTATCGGGGAATAAGCCCGGCGATGGATCGATCCACATAGGAGTTCTGCAAGAATGGTTCGGTTCCTACTGGTGGAACTCGCGGGAGTTCGCGTTGCTCTTCACCGTCATCTTCGTCTTGCTTCCGCTAGTCCTCTTCCGCCGCGTCGGTCGGAGAATTTCGCTGTCTTCGATCCTTTGTCATATGCTGGTTTTCTTCTTCCTGTGAAAGAATAACATTAAATGCTCAATTTTCTCAGAGTCCCTGAAGTTCAGCTCCGCCGTGTCGGTGCTTCTGGCCGTGGTGTTCGTCGGAATCAGCTCGGTACTGGCCTTAGTGGCCCTATTCGAAGGAAGGATGCAGAGCCCAAGATGGCTGCCGGATCTGAATAACAAAGCTGCCTTTTTCGACCTCTTCACGGCGGTGCCGGTCATCGTAACAGCCTTCACATTCCATTTCAATGGTAAGACGATTAAGCCATAAATCTGAAGCACAATTGTTCTTAGAAAATGTCTGCAACTTGGTTTCTTGGCTGATGATGACGATGTTACTGAACTTTCTTCATAGTACATCCCATCAGCTTCGAGCTCGGGAAGCCATCCTACATGATATCGGCCGTGTGGATATCGTTACTGCTCTGTGCAACCATCTACTTCGCTACCGGAATCTTCGGCTATCTCCTCTTCGGTGACTCGATCATGTCGGACATCCTCGTCAACTTCGACCGGGCCTCTGGATCCGGCGGCGAATTCCTAGGCCCCATCCTCAACGACGCCGTCCGGCTCAGCTACGCCATGCACCTCATGCTCGTCTTCCCGCTACTCAACTTCTCCCTCCGATCAAACATAGACGAGTTCCTTTTCTCCGACAAGAGGCACGCTCCCCTCGCGGCCGACTCGAGGCGGTTCGTCGCCCTCACGATCGCCCTGCTTGTGATAAGTTACGTGGCGGCCATAGCCTTCCCGAACATATGGTACCTCTTTCAGTTTATCGGATCAACCTCTGCCGTTTGCCTCGCGTTCATCTTCCCCGGTGCCATGGTGCTGAGGTCCTCGTCGTCCCCTTAACTCTTACCAGTTAATCTCCTCCTCCATCTTCTTCTCTCTTTTTTTCACTAACTTCTAACGATTATTTTACGATTGATTGCAGGGATGTGCATGGAATCTCGACATCCAGGGACAGGATTGTTGCGGTTGCCATGGTGGGATTGGCTGTAATAACAAGTGTGATCGCCATCTCAAAGAATGTGTACAGTATGTGGCAGCACAGTAGTTCATAGAATTTCATCACTGCTTGCTTCTGAATTCTTCCTGCCTTCTTTTCTGGGTTTGAGAATATACAGTACATGGAGATTCTGCACAATGTTGCGGCAGCCATGTTGATGAACGAGGTCGCTAATAGAACAGGCCATAAATCCCCCGTGTAATTACGTCTTTCCAATCTTTCAAGTGGTACCGTCCTTCTAATCAATCGGCTCACAGTTTATGGGGTGGGCTCTCGCCATTACAGCAGAAAAAAGAAAAAACCAGCAGCACCGTAGCCTGTGGTTTATGGCTCTGTCCTTCCTTCCTTCCTCGGTTCCAATCATTTGCACCGTTCAGGAAACCAACACACAGAAAAAAAGAGCAACGTTACAAAACCAGGGGGCTTTGGACAGATTCCTGCGCCCACCACCAACTCCCTCACCCCCTCTCACCCCCTCCCTCTTCGCTATAAATACCACTTCTTTCACGTCCCGAACCAGTTTGTTCGGTGTACGTGATTAATCCTCCACCATTTCTTGAAACCAACACACAGAAAAAAAAAAAAGAGTAACATTACAAAACAGCGGGCTTTGGACAGATTCCTGCGCCCACCACCAACTCCCTCACCCCCTCCCTCTTGGCTATAAATACCACTTATTTCACATCCTAACTCAGTTTATTTGGAGTACGTGATTAATAGGCCACCATTTCTTACGTCTTTAAAATACATTTACTCGAATAAAGTAAAAAAGGTGAATAAATGTACAGATTCGAACCCTTATTAAAATGGGATAAAATACATAAATTAATTGCTTAATCTTATCTATAACTTATCGAGTTAATTTCTTTTAAAGTGGTTGAGAGTTAATTTTATACAAAAGGGTTGAGGGTAGGGTGAGCTTGTGTGACGAATTTTATTATAATGGTTTATTTTAATTTATTTTATATTTAATTTATTTTTGTTTCACACATTTATAATAATTTTCCATCACATTTTCGTATATCAGTTTTTAACCGTTACACTTTTGTAACAAAATATTTTTACCGTCCATCATAATAGATTGATACTTCCTCTAACAAAAGTTTGTTTAAATATCATTATTTCGACTTTCTCGAATTCTTCCGCCATATCCGCTCAACGGTACAAGATCTCATTCCACTAGTACCTCGGTCTCCATGCGTATAAAGCACTCGACTTTACGAACTACTTAACAACCATACTATCCTTATGCTATCTGGGTCGTCCAGCAGTACTTGGATCCCATCACTACCTCATTCATGTCAGGTGTCCTGATGGTCCAAACCTAACGGTAGATACACAATCAATAAACTTTTTAAGTTATAACCATTATCTTTTAACTC
Source organism: Trapa incisa (assembly GCA_030064435.1). Taxonomy (NCBI): domain Eukaryota; kingdom Viridiplantae; phylum Streptophyta; class Magnoliopsida; order Myrtales; family Lythraceae; genus Trapa; species Trapa incisa. The sequence continues at coordinate 1,223,388 of CM057770.1, read as the reverse complement.
TCTTGCATAACAGTTTGTCAGCTGAGCTTCAACCCTACCACACGTACTGTTCCAACAGGTTCAACGACCCAATTTCGGCAGAGCAGTGGTTCGGTCCAACAAGCTCGACAACTCAGCTCGTCTCGATAGGTATCACACAATTTCCAATTATTCAAGTATTTTAACCTCATGTATTATATATCTGTTTTCTACATGTCCATGCCCGTATCCACCAGCCTTGAGCCCACTGGCATCTCGAGCATAAGCCCGGAATTAGCTACCAAATATTTTAATCAGAGTCACCCAATCAGGGGAGACTAATTCCGAGAAAATAATTTTTCAAATTTTAAACTGTCATTACAACCGGAATGGACATTATAGCAGTTTCCACTCACTTGGTGATTTTGGCGGGGTCGAACCGACGAAATCTAGCCTTCCAGTTCCTCTTTCGTAAGTAATTGCTCGAATAATCAGTTCCTAAATGTAATGGATGTACTTGTTAGGGCATTGAACTAAAAAATTTTACTTCTTGGCATATTTGTTTACAAGTCTTAATATTTGTCCTTAATTGCACTTTAGTACCTGAGGGTTGTGTGTTCATCTTTTCCTCCTCAATTACTGTTTTTTTTTCTTTCTTAATCCAACCCCGAATTTTCTAATTATCCATTCGGCTCCTTAATTTTATCAACACTGCTCCTGTTTTCCTTAAATTTTCTAAAATCGTCATTGAGCCCCAAATTTTTTCAAAAATTACAATTTGACCCCCCAACTTTTCAAAATTTACAAATTAGTCCTCCATTTGATCCAATTTGTCCAACGGATTCTAAATTGGAAGGGAATTACATAAAAAGACCCTTAATTTTGTCAAATCGCCACTTGGTCTCCAATTTTCAAAAAATCCTCAATTTGCCCAAACTTTTCAAAAATTGCATTTTGGTCCCCCAACTTTGTAAGATTTCTATTTTGCCCTAAATTTGTCCATTTTGCCCAATTGACCCTCAATTAGGGTGAATTTCATGAAAATACCCTCAATTTTACGAAATTGTCATTCAGCCCTCCAATTTTTAAAAATTACACAAAAGTCCCCTAAAATCCCCACATTGGCGTCCACCTTCTTCCCCAATTTGAGCACACTTTGGATATTACCTCGTCTAATTGGTGGCCTGTAAGTACTTGTTTTCTTCAAATCTTGCTTCTAATCACCTACTACAGCTCCCCTCAATAATATTGCACTTCGAATTTCATAATTTGGCTAAGTTTTGTGCCTTGTCGGAGCTCCGTCAGAAAAGTTACAGTAGAGAGAGAAATCTTGTATTTGTTACCGACGGAGAGGCGATGGCCAGAGCTTGGGATAGGAGCAACTAGACCTAGTAAAGGGGAATCTAATAGAATTGAATTCTGCTGCAATTTATTGTTGCACTACAGTAATTTGAAAAAAGAAGTTTCGTTGGTGAAATTCTGAAATTCCAAAATTCCAATGAGGGGAGGCGAAATTGAGCTTACCAGGGCTGTAAGAGTGATGGGGAGGAACTTAGGCGATCAGTGGTGGACAAGGTGGGCAGTGGAAAGATCGGTTGGGGCGAGGTGGTGTTAGGCAGTAGCTTGCTACTTCAAGATTTAAAACAGTTTTACTTTGCGATCTTCCTCACACCTCCCTGAGCATTCCCTGCTTGTTTTGAGTAGGTCTGAAGTTAGAGGATTATTTCTCGGTTCCAATGCCACCCTTCGAAACTCGTTTGGTGTAGGTTTTATCTGTAGTCGGAGCTTTGATTTAAAACTTGTCGAAAAACTCATTATTTTTTTTTTCGTTCGATTGTGGGATGTTGAGAACGAATAAATAAGTACTATTTATATAGGGAGGTCAGTAATTACTCGTGCTACTCGCTAGTATAAAAGTCAGATTATGACGCAGATTTCAATAATCTAATCGGAGCAGATTTTAAATCACCGGAAACTCGAACTTTTCTGACAACTTTCACTCTTTCTATTCTCTACCATTTCTTTTTTCTTCTTTTTTTTTTTTCCATTTTCTCTTTCGTCCAATTGGAAAAGTTTTACGCCCCCTCACAAGCCCAGCGTCCATTATTGGTGGAAGAGCACACCCACCAAAAAAAGCTATCTACCCAAGCCAAGCCAAGAGAAAGAGGGAAATAGAGGGAGAGATGGAGTCAATTCAGTGTTGGATCTCCGAGCACAAGCTCACCAGCATCGGTTAGTTCCCGACCCACCGACGGCATAATCAAACTACTGTTTGTAGCGTATTGTCTTGAGTAGTTGTAATGGTTTTGCCTCTAGGAGCTGTAATCGGCCATAGGAGCATCGCTGGCATATTCACGTGCCAGTCCCCGCTTAAGCCCAGCCTCCGCCTCATCCACGCCAGGTGATCAATGAACGCCTGACCGCTTTCCTCTAACGATTCATTCGTGTCTATTCCTGACCTCTTTTTTTTTCCATTTGGTTATATGTAGAATGCACGCTCAGGCGCTGACACTAGCGGTGCTGTCGAGTGCGGCGGCCTACCACTACTACGAGCAGCGGACCGCCCGAGGAGAGCCTAACAACAATCAAGGGATGAAAAAACTTGATTAATTAAATATGTTAATGACGATCATTAGATCCACGACTGCTACTGCGCAAGTCATACTCATACGTATTCTGCATGTCTGCTGTGGTATACGCATTGAATCCATCATTTCCGGTCGACATGCCATACTAACCCACCTTCTTATCAAGGACAATTGAACAGCACAAGTTGATAAGAATATGATCTTAGATATAAGGGTGGCCCATTCTTGGAACCATAATCCCTATTTTGGTGGTGGGATGCTGTCAAGTTCACAAGGGGCTTAAAATTTGTAATGGGCAGATAGATGCTATCAAGTTCCATTGCAAATTGCTCACAGTACTGTTCCTTATGTGAACAAGCTGGTGGAACTTGGGCCATATGAGGCATCTTAGAAAGGAAATGGATAACACCTTCAGTCTTCCCCCAACAAAACATGTCTACTAGGTTGTGCTCTTGATGAAGCAACCTTCATTTTTTTTTTCATATAACATATGTTTTACACTTGCAGATCCGTTTTGGTCAACCGGGTATCATACAAGAGAAAATTTCCAAAACCATGGAAGTAGAATTTGATTATTGAACTGATATGTGGGCAGCATCAATTGGTCTTAATGGTGAGCATGATGAAGCATAAAGTAAGATAAAATTATCATTAGTTGAAAGTCACGATCCAATGTTTATCCATTGCACTTCCACTTCCACTGGACATGAGAAAAATGAGGATGAACTTATCTCTTATCTAATGATACTAAGTGGATATTACTCTTCCTCAACTCAGTTGTAATTGATTATTTCCCACCCAATGTTTACTCATCTTATCCATACGCCAAATAAGAGATACTTAAAACTCTATGATGTCCAAGTTGGGAAATGAACCCTTAACTGTGTATAGAACTTACAAAAGCCACTATGAGTGATGAGGGCAGGGCGCAAGCTGGGAATATGATGAGGCTAGCCAAAAGCAACAGACCTTTATTCTTTTGCCTTTTCCTCCTTTGGTCCCCTAATTTTGTCCTGTTTCTCAGCCAGGCCAGGACCGCTGCTGCGCATGAGGAAAAAGATGAGCAAACGTAAAAGTAATGAAGGGTGGCCATGGACCATGGTGGGGGGTGGGGGCAACCAGCCAGCTAGTGCGGCCGGTGTAAAGTTCTTAGTTGAATTCGACTACACCGGCTATGCACTGAACTATAATAGTCCTTGTACTAACTATATCTCCAGGTTCCTCCTTCAACCACCTTTTTGGCTTGTCAATTAAATTGTAATATTTTAAATTATTCATCAATTATAATTTATATTAAATATATAATAATTATTTAAAATTATTTCATATCAAACTATCATTTTTTTCAAATATTTGATATATAATAAACCAAATTACATTATTTATATTAATAGTGGGATGAAATGAAATTTAAGTACTAAATATTAAAGATTTACTTTTTATATCAATTATTTGATGAAATAAACGTAAAATTTAATTTAGTGTGAATGTGACTTAATGCTTACATAGGAAGAAAGTAGGAAAATGGAGCAAATATATGAAATGCATATAGCCATCACAATCTGTCTGGCAACTTGCAGTTTCAGTTGATACTGGACGGCAAAAAAAAAGTTGTCTTTCCCACTTTCTCTGTTCAACTTGCTCATCATTTTTTTCATACAATGACTTGCCCTACATGGATATGATATGGAAGCAAATACATTATGTGTGTATGAGTATGAGACACGAAATCGAATCTACAATCTAGCCTGCAAATCTTACGCAGGAAGATTAGTCGATTCACGCCACCACCAACCCTAAACCACATAAGGGGCGGGGCGAGAGACGAGACGATCAACTTGCCCATCATATCATATGTATAAGATTCCCACTTCTTCTTCTTACGGCATCCCTCGCCCAGACCCATGCTCATGATCGATGATGCTCATGTCTTGACTAGACCCTCTATCAGGTGCATGCAACTTAAGAGAACAGTTTCTGCAACTTATCTGTGTTGAATGACTGTGAGCCACAAGTTCGTGCCTGCTATAGTGCACGGATCACGTGCATGGCACCTGAAAGAGCATGCTGCTCCCATCTCCCATTTTATTCTTAATTAACGAATAAATATTTATTTATTTTATTATGAAATAAAAAAATTAAACTAATATTATGAGTTAATATTTATTTATAATTATAGTAAAAAAAAGAATTTTTGAGCTGGAGAAAATGTGTTTAACCATATTGAGCCAAACAAGAGGGTATTGAACCAATGCTTGTCTCTCTAATAATTTTATTCCAATTATTTCATATATGTCTTAAATAAATGGTTGGAAAATAAAATTGGAGGACTAAAAAATAATTAATATGAAATTTGAGGATTAAACTGGCAGGCTACCAAAAAATGGCTTTGAGAATATTGTATGTGTGTATATATATGTGTATATATATGTGTGTGTGCAGCTATATATATACAAACAGAGTCAGCTCATTTGGTGCATGAGAGCCATTTGCCCTACCTTTGATTCTCTTTCTCTTCCTCCCATTAAGAAGAAAGAGTCCCCCACCCACTCATCAGTGATCAGTCACCTTTCTCCATCTCCCCTATCTCTTACCTCTTTCTTCTCTTTATTGCTACAGCTGAATATCATCCATAGACGAAGTAAGAGAAGCGGAAGAGAGATCATTGTCTGATATAAAGTATAGCACGGGATTTAATATATCTTCCTTCCTCTCAAGTCCATGGAAGCAAAGGGCTACACCAGAGATGGCACCGTCGACCTCCGCGGCAGACCTGTCCTGGCCTTCAAGACCGGCAAGTGGAAAGCCTGCTCCTTTCTCGTCGGTGAGTATCCCGATAATCGGCTCAGATCGCCATGAACGGCCCTTGATTCGTATAAGCTCGTCATCATCGTCCATGTAACAGGCTATGAAGCATTTGAGAGGATGGCCTTCTATGGGATAGCGTCGAACCTGGTGAACTACCTGACCACGCAGCTCCACGAGGACACCGTGTCGTCGGTTCGGAACGTGAATAACTGGTCGGGTGCCGTCTGGATCACGCCGATCCTCGGCGCCTACGTGGCCGACGCTTATCTGGGTCGGTTCTGGACCTTCACCATCTCATCCCTAATTTATGTCACGGTAAGTTCTTTTCTATACCTTTTTTAGCACATGAGAATCTTAGAAAACAAGAGTTACTGAATTGATTCGAGTTTAACTTGGCATCAACCTTTTCCTTTTTCACTTGAAACTTGGGGCAGGGGATGATTCTTCTGACAATGGCTTCTGCCCTGAAGATTCTGAGACCAACTTGTGAGAATGGAGCATGCAGCAAAGCCACAGGGTTGCAGATTGCTTTCTTCTACTCGGCCCTCTACATAATAGCCATTGGCGCCGGCGGGACCAAGCCCAACATATCCACCTTCGGCGCCGACCAATTCGATGACTTCAACCCTCAGGAGAAAAGGCTCAAGGTAACGTGTATCGACTATTTCCTTCTACACTACATTCATGATTTATTTCCAGTTTAATATACACGTTTCCATCTGGTTGGGTTGTGGGGGTGAATTGCATGAAGGTGTCGTTCTTCAACTGGTGGGTGTTCAGCTCCTTCTTGGGTGGCCTGTTTGCGACTCTTGGGCTCGTCTATATCCAAGAGAACTTGGGCTGGGGGCTGGGCTATGGCGTCCCCACCGTCGGCCTCATCCTCTCGCTGCTCGTCTTCTACATCGGCACTCCCGTGTACCGCCACAAGGTGACCACCACGATCCCCACCAGCGACCTCATCCGCGTCCCCCTTTCAGCCTTCAGGAACCGTAATCTTCCGGTCTCTGGTGACCCCTCGGAGCTCCATGAGCTCGACCGGCAGTATTACGTGGCGGCCGGGAGGCGCCAGCTCCACCACACGCCCGTCTTCAAGTAAGTTCCCAAAAGTTTCTCTATACTCTGGTCAATATACAATGGGATCTGATTGATTGTGATTGTAGATTTAGTGGCAATTTCTCTGTTTTCCTTGCAGTTTCTTGGACAAGGCTGCGACAAAAGAAAGCTCGAACCCATCGATTAAAGGACGGTGCACGGTGACACAGGTTGAAGCAGTCAAGCTCATCCTCGGGTTGTTCATGATATGGCTCGTGGTCCTGATCCCAAGCACTATCTGGGCCCAGATCAACACCCTCTTTGTCAAGCAGGGCACCACCCTGGACCGGCACCTCGGCTCCGGATTCCATATCCCAGCCGCCTCCCTGAGCAGCTTCGTGATCCTATCGATGCTCGTCTCGGTACCCATATACGACCGGTACTTCGTGCCCTTCATGAGGGCCAGGACAGGGAACCCGAGGGGGATCACCCTACTCCAAAGAATCGGCATTGGGTTCCTCATCCAGGTCGTGGCGATCGCCATCGCCTATGCAGTGGAGGTCAAGAGGATGCATGTCATAAGGGTCCGCGGATCTTCACACCCCAAGGACATTGTCCCGATGAGCATACTGTGGCTACTTCCACAGTACGTGCTCCTCGGGATAGCAGACGTGTTCAATGCGATCGGGATGCTGGAGTTCTTCTACGACCAGGCCCCGGAGGAGATGCAGAGCCTGGGGACAACTTTCTTTACAAGTGGGATCGGCGTTGGGAACTTCCTCAACAGCTTTCTGATCACCGTGGTGGATGAGATCACCGGGAAATACGGAGGGAGGAGCTGGATAAGGAACAATCTAAATGAGTCCCATTTGGACTACTACTATGGGTTCCTCTTGCTCATCTCTACACTAAACATGGGGGCATTCTTGTGGGCATCAAGCAGGTACATCTACAAGAGGGAAGTTGCAGAGGTGGAGACGGAAGTGAAGCAAGGATCTGTTATCCCAGTTGAAACCAAAGCCTTGGAGCTACTTCCATCAGGTCTACAGGTATAGAAAGACCAGAGAAAATCAAATAATAACAAGGTATTCAATCGACTTGTTGCCAGATGAACCCCCACCTTCACGGGGGTGGGGGACGACTGTTTGGACAGTTCAACCTACTGTAATTCTGTAGCATAATCATGAATTTGAGCAATTTCAGTTCATGAAAACCCGAGTCTCGTAAGTTCCTCGATGAATCTATCTTGGAAAGTAGGGTGCGATATCCTATCAGATGCTACTCGTCGGGTTCCTCCTCGGCTTGTAATTCCTCCAACGGTTTTGTTGCTTCAATAAAGAAGCTGAACTCCTCTGCAAGATAACGAGGTTGATTGAGGAAGATGAATTGGTTCAGCCTGAAAGAGGCAATTGCTCAAATAGTGGTTTGAGGTACTCAAATCAAAATTCATTTAATTTTGACGCCCGACCATGTTTGCAATCTGTGTATAGTCTACGTTTTAGGTAACCTGTAGCCCACCCTCTGGTCACCTGGGCCGATCCTTCCCCTAGGACCACCGGCAATGGCGACAACAACGTTGCACCGCTCGACCTCCAGTCTCCGGCCTACTTCGACAATAGCTACTACAAGAACCACGTACAGAGGCGCGCCCTGCTTCACTCGGATCAGCAGCTCTTCAACGGCGGCTCCACGGACTCACTTGTGTGGACCTGCAACAACAGCGCATCCGACTTCAGTTCCGACATTGTGACGGACATGGTCAGGGTGGTTGAGTATGGTTGGGTATAGCCCCAGTACCGGATCTCAAACTCGATGATCTACTCGATGTACCGGGTGGACCGGACCCTTAATGGTTCAGGTCCCTTCAGATTTTTTTTAGATTTAAATAAAAAAAAATTAATATGTGTAGTAGTACTTAATGGGTAAACTATTCGGGTCCATTAAGAATTTATTATTATTATTTTTTATTTTTTAAATATATTATTTTAATTATTTTAAATATATTATTATTTTATAAAATTATATTGTGTTATTTTTATATTGGGGGATTTGGAAGGAAGTGGTTTGTATAGATTTTGATTTAATGAGAATAAACTTATAACCGCTTTATTTACATTATAAAATAATTAGATATTCCTATTGATTGTGTTATTTATCATTTATTTTTATATATTTTAAATAAATTTATATATTAATAATATTTTATATAAAATTATATAATACAAATATTATAAATAAAAAATTATTGTAAAAAATATTTTTAATATTATTTAATTATATATAATAGTTAATAAATTACTTAATTTAATTAAAATAATAAATTTATATTTCTAATTTTTTCATTAATAATATTTTCACTCCCTTCCACTCTATTCAAACAATTAATTATTAAAAAAATTTAATGCCTTAAAATCCATTACTTCAACTCCAAATCCCTACTAACCACTACATAAAACATGGCCTTAACTTTATTAATCAAGTTCTAATTGCTACACAAATAAACTTCAGCTCTAAGGATTTTTTTAGATTAATTCATTTGTGTTTTAATATATTATTATTTTATAAAATTATATTAAATTAATTAAAATGGGATTAAGTAATAAGAACTTGTGCAGATTTGAATAGCGCATCGTTATTTTACTTTGTGGATACTGATTTGGCGGATGACCATTTGTGTGTATAAAAAAGAAACGCATATGTCAGAACATGTGTGACTACTCTAGCCTTTCAGCTGAATAATTGAAATAGAAAGTAGACAAAAGGATGAACACATGTATTTATATGTATGTAAATGGGTGGATCATATGCAACATTTGAAGCGACCCGTACGACCAAAAACCTGATCACCCTCCAAGTTCAAAGTGCAATTTTCACGAGCTGCAACTGGCACATATTCTTCTGTTCTAGACAGATAGCCCATGCTCATATCATATTGCCAAAGTCTAAAAATTGATTGCCTTGGAACACATAACACAGTACATGATTCTTAAGAGCAAAAAGGGTGTATTGATGAGTAACTTTTTCTCGCTTGGCATAAAGGAAATGATGACAACGAAGATGACGGTACCCAGCCCAGCAGTCTCCCCTCAATGATTCCCACATAACTAGTTGATGTCCACACGCTACGGTAACACCAACAGTCCAAGGAATCAAAAGGGTTGTCGCCATCAGTGTCACAAGCATTGACAACCCAACAAGAAATATAGACAAGTATTTTGCATATACAGCATGCATACGCATACCTGGATTATGGATAAAGGAAGAAAAATGCAGGATGGCAAAAACATGGCATCCCCCAAAAAGAGTCTATGTAGCATGGATACACAGAGTATATAAGAGGTAACAAAATAAGCATCTGGGTCTAATATCGCTGAAATCTCTCTGGGTCAGCGGAGAAGAGAAACTAATCAAGATCAAACTGGACTAAGTCTCTCAAGTTCAACCAAAATACGGGATGTTTTCGCTAGAGATGGAGCCGAAGTCGGTGGCAGGAGGAAGAGGCGGCTGCCGTTGCGACCCTGGCGGCAGAGCAGCCACTGCGACGATATTGACACCGTGCAACGAAGAAAGCGAGATTGCATCAGAAGAGGAGTATGGAAAGGTGGTCGCATCTGATGCGTAATTGTACTTCAGAATTTCAGCCCTCACTGCATTGAGTTCAGCCTGCAGAGATTGAACTTGCTGCTGCAAAGCCGAGATCGCACGGACACTGCCGTAGACTGGATCTTGCAGCCTCAGATTGGCCTCGTAAATGAGACTGTTGGCTGCATCGGCCCTCTGGATCTCAGGTACCTCCTAAGTTTAAAAAATCGCATGTTATTCCATCAATCAAACCCTAGATTACATCAACAATGGTGGGCGGCAAATTCAACATCTCGGGAAAACATGAAAAGGAAAAGGAAAAGGAAAAGGTGGACGCCCGTTGAATTTGGATCATTGACAATCGGAACCTCTTCATATCTCTCCAAAGTAAGAGATTAATGAAGCAAGGGCAATTATGGATCTTATGGGGATTAGGGCTTTATTTATTTTATTACCATTAGCATCTTGGAGACATTACTGGCACCGAAAACCTTGTGAACGGAGGCAAACTTCTGAGGCTCATGTGGGGAGAAGTATGGAAAGAAGGGGCACTCCTGAGCGCACCTTCTCCTCAGGAGCTTACAGGCCGCGCATGGTGTAATGGTGTTCATTAGGGTTCCATAAGGAGCCAGCACGTGTCTTGACGTTCCCACTGGATGAGAAGAAGAAGAAGAAGCAGCAGCATTAGCTTCTCTCTTGATCTTCTTCCCTACTTCTTCCAATCTCTCCCTACATGTCAACACACCACAAAGCCCATCCATCAGGCTCAAACAGCTGCTCTTGGATGGTCTTATCCAGCTTGAACCCAGTTAGTTTAGTTCTTCAGAATATGGCCATGAAGTAGAAAATGATAAAGTTTTTTTTTCAAATTAATTCATAGGCTAATTAGAAAGTCTTTCCAGGTCTTTCAGCAAGCAGAAAAAGCAGCATGCCATGGATGAGCTAATTGATATAAAGTATTTGGAGGCAGGAAAGCCAGAATAATCAGAAGTTGTAGATATCTCACCTTTCCATGGACATTCAGGCATGCTCTCTCTGGATTTTGCCAAGGGAAGTTTACACTGTCAGAGAGAGAGAGAGAAAGAAAAGAGAGAAAGGGAGAGAGGAATAATAATAAAAATGGGAGGGAGGAAAGAGTGCTTAAAAGGCAAGCCAAGATAGGGGAAAAGGGAGGGGGGCAAAAGGGGGCTGCCAGCCATGTTTCTCCATTAAGTAATGCTTGAAGATTCTGCTTCACTTTTCTCCGTCTCGCCATTGATGACACATGACCTGAGGAGTGTTGCCTTCTCATGCATATATGTATATATGTATTCACTGTATTCGATTTTTGTTTTCAATGGACTTGCAGACAGACATGGATGATGGGAATAGGTCCGATCAGTCGTGCACAGCAGCACGGACTAAGTATTGATTTCATCGTTACATGTTTAATGGCACACCCGGTCGTGCCCGAGTCTGTGATGAGCCGCACACCTCGGGGACCGAGACAGAGCACCCCCTACGCGATCGAGCTCCCTACTCTTGAGAGTCCAACACCCGCAAGCTGAGCCCCCGACTGTAGAGAGGCCCAAGCACGGAGCACCCCGACCCGAGCATTACAAGCTGTCAAGCACCCCTAGGCGAGCAGACCCGAGTCTGAGCACCCGTCACGTCTTAGACCCCCGAACCTGAGCCAGCCCCGAGGCTCCACAAGTCAAGCTCACGTCCACTGCCCGAGTGTGAGCCTCGCACTAGCCTGACTCCGAGCCTCCGCCTGAGATAATCTTCGTCTCGACCATCCTTACCGAACTCGATTACCCTATTAGTAATTTTACTAGTAACAAATCACATTCTTAATTTTATTAATTTTTAATTTATATTTATATATTTAATTATTTATATTATTGATTTGTACAATAACATAAAAAATACACGGATTAGACAACACTAATTAATGTACAATTACTATTAACCGTAGTATATGCTTTAATGGGTGTTTTAGGTATTTGAGAAGTTAGTATTAAAACTGGTAACCAAATTATTCAACACTTTAGAGTTATTTTACCGTTTGGAAGCATTAAATAAAAGTTATAATCCATAGATTAAAAGCAAAATAAAAGTACTATGTAAACTTATATGTTAGATATAGTAAATAAAATCTAAGTTATTTGAGAAAAAATTTGGGAAAATATTCAATAATAGCAACAACCGTTATTTGTCAATAATTTATTAAGTTTATTAATGGGAAGTTTGTCATTAGATTAATTTGTATGGATTCTTATCATGGATACTCTTTAAAAATGGTAGATTATTATGGATTTAGAAGGTTTGTGAAAAAATTACAAATATAATTTAAGATTATGTATAGAAATAATTATATTAAATTACAATACTTCGTATTAAGATAACGATTTAAAAAAAATAATATATTTATATTTATTTTCTTTACTATTTATGATTTATAAAATTTATTATGCTTATTTTGTTGTTCGTTTTTATGTAAATTATAGTATTATATAAGTTTTAACTTAAAAACTGTATTTGTATTCATTGTTTGGAAATATATTGTATATGTACTGGGATGCACACATTCTAATAGAGAAATTTAGATAAACTTTTAGTAAATTCGTATAATATATTAATAAGCTTATTTTTATTATAAAATTTATTTAAATTTAACTTATAACATATTACTATTTAATATTAAAGTATAAATATATTTTTTCTCGTTTAAATTTACGTGATACACTATATATATTTTTCGAGTGAATTAGATTAATTAATTATAAATTAGAATATTAAAAAATTTGTTGTTTTAACCATACCACTAATTTATTTTCTAGTATAATACCTTATATTGCAAATTTAGAAATATCTATTATTTGTGTAATTAAAGCTGTTATTGGTAGGTGAATTTATTGTCGTATAATATATATTAAAATTATAATTTTTTAAATAATAAAAAATTGATAAATATTAGTGAAAAATCAATTTATATTATAAATTATTATGAATAACTATACAATGTGTATACTTTTACATATTATTTTAATTAATAAACAAAATAAGTGGATGAAAAAGAAATATGTATAATTGTAAATAAATTTAATTGATTATTTGCTGAATATGGGAATAGGAAAAAAAAAACACTTTTAAAACTATTCAACATGGGGTTGGAATAAGTAGTGGAAATAATTTAAATATGAAAAAAAATTATATATTTTTATTAATTTTGAATCATATAAAAAAAACTAAAAATATATTTGGATTACCATGTAATCGAAAATTTAGTGTGAATCAAAATACTACAATTGTGGAAAATTAATTATGTTTTATTTTTAATATTATTAATAATAATTAAAGATTTATTTACTATTTCGAAATTAACATTTGGTATTAGGATTGTTATTACACCTTCTAGTAGAATTGCTTATGATACAATTAGATCACTAATTTGTGCATAGATATTGGTACAAATATATTTATTTAGTATTATGTACATTTATATATATCCATATTTTTTATTATAATTCATTTAAATTGTTAAAATTTGTAAATAAGGTTAATATTGATTAGTTAAAAATATGATATTGATAATAATATTTTTGTCCAATTAATTAGCGATAATGATGATAAAGTTAAAATATGGTGCACATATTTGTCAAATATATTTTGTATTATCGTATATAAATTTTGTTTATTTTTATACAATTTAATTGAATTTTATAATAATTTTAAATTATAAATTATTTGTTAAATTATTTTTATGTAAAATTGATAATGTATAAAATGTAGAATTTATGTTAAAATTTTTTTAAAAAATATAATTTCTACAAAAAGGGTCGAATTATACTAATTGGATCAGGTTGGTTCTATTGAGCTGAGTTTAATATTTTTTTCTCCATAATTAAATAAAATTTGAGTGAAATTTATCATTTTAATTTGATTACAAATATAGGTTTACTAACTCTTTTTAATATGTGAGATATTATTATAAACTAAAAAAGATATTATTTAATATTTACTTAAATGTAATTATTTATAATTAGTATAAATTTTTAAAATTTATATATAAAAAATAACTATCTATTTTATCAAATAATTTAATATTATATTTTTATCGGTTTCCCCAGTTATATACCCTAATCTTTCTACACACTTTCTATTTATAATTTTAAAATTACACTAAAAGATGTAAAAGATAAATGTTATTTTTCTCATATTTAAGAAATAAATAAAAATAGGTTCAAATTTGATATTTTTTAAAATAATTAGATAGATATGAAAATATTATTAATATTTATCTTATTATCAACATTAATAGAGGAAATATGACAAAAAAAAAAGGGAGACTGCGAAAAATTCTAAGCACTTATTTAATTGACATTTAAACTCATTATCAGCATCGCTCGAATGTCAGGTCCGCATGGGATCGAATACAGGCAGGCAAAAACCCGACCGGACCCCCTTCTGTTGACAAGCTTAGAAAGGGATCCACCAACCTATTCAAACAATATGAAGCTGTTTACTTGGCTACCGGTGTTGATCATACTAGAAAAAATCCAATTCAATTGAAAAAAAATTATTATTTGACGAAATAGATCATTTTTAAGTTATTATTTTTAATGAGAATGTTTACTCTTTCTTCTTTTTATTATCTTCTTTCTTTTTATCATCTTCTCCATGGTAAGTATGTTAACATTGACCTTTAAGCAAGTTTTTTAGTGCCCACTATCTAAAGTCCAAAAATTAACAAGAAGCGAGCAATTATGAGAGGTGGAAGATGTTGGGGGTGTGCATAGTTTTTTTTCGGTCACAGGGGTACACACAGTTTAAATAAGGAACAGTAAGAGATTTGCTTAGATTGCAATCCAACTCTTCTTGTTTGACCCTTCTTTTATGCCTTAAAGATCGCCAATATGTTATCTTCTGTCTCTATTGCTTTCATCTGTCTTTTATTGCCCTCCTCCTACCAAAGCCCCAAGAAGAGCCCAATGCTCTCAACTGTATAGTGGGCAGTGCAGTGAACAGCTAAACTGTATCCCCAAATCTCCTTTTAGGGCAACATATAATAAAAGCACAATTTGCTGTGTCAGCATGCTAAGTCAGCTTTCACCCATTTGTGATATTGATATTGGACTGGGCTTTCCTGCAGGTTTTGATCAGAGCCGTTAGACCCATCAAAGCTGCAGATGTCTTATTGTTGCAGCTAGCTGTTGATGTACATTTAGTATACAGTATGGGAAATGTGAGAGATTTCAAAATATGAGCTCAGAGGAAGAAGTTTTGGTTTTATTAGTATATCTCTCCCGCCAGAGCGGTCTACTAAAAAGTTTGTTTAGATGGCTGCACTTTTCTCTGTTGGTGGCTTGTCTCTTTTCAGTGTGAAGGCTTTCCTGTTCATGTTCATGAGTCATCATTTCACGTTTTAGTCCAAATGGATTCACTGCACTGTGTCGGTAAGAAGTGAGCTTATCATTTTACATCCCATTGAGCCCTTATCCTCAAGAAGAAACATTGATATACTTGCCTTGATTATGCAGTGCAAATGTTGAAAGGGTCTTGGTTTCACTTGACTCATGGCAGTGTCCAGTACAAGTGTATGTACCTGTATCTAGAATTCTTACTGACATGTGCATTGAAAATTAGATGAGACTGGATTACCCAAATTAAAAGCTTGAAAAATCAGATGATCTGACTCGAACTGGATGACATGTTTGCTGTTTGACTTAAGATAAAGACATTTCCTCGAATAATCTCAAATTTTAATGCGACTTGAAGTTCAAGGTGTGAAATTGGCTATGTTCATACTATGGAGGTGAAAAGTGAAAACTTTTTATATTCTTTTCACCTCTTTGGGCGCTATGCAGCAATTAATTGAATTCCCACCAGCGGATGCGAAAAGGAAAATCGACAAAGGCAGATTTGGAGAAGTTTTCAGGGGGAAAGTACCAATTTTTGCTATAAACGAAGATTGAAAGGCTGTAAAAATAAGTAAAGGCGAAAAGACCTCCGAAGAGGGCCTTCAATGGCGAACCCGTCAAGAGGCCCATCATGTCCCACATCATTTACCCCTTGAATTCCTACAAGATGTTTATCTCGTGGAGGAATAGAAGGTACTTACTCTATTCAGTAGATATGATGATAGTTATATAAAATCTGCCGGGAGGTGGAACAGGATGTGGCCTGGATTGACGAGTCCATTTTCAGTTTTAATTAGCAACTAGAGATTCCCATTCCAGCGTATCAAGCAAGACCAGAGGCCAGAGCACAAGTCACTTGATTCCGATTGGATTCTCATCGATGAATTTTCACGTTAAAGACAACGAGGTCTCACCATAGCTCAGCGACATGAGGCGTCCCATAGTCGGCAGCCTGTATGCCATCCATATAGTTATGTCAATGCTGACATGCCAAGCAAAAAAGATGGCTACAAACTTGCGTCACCTTTACCTGCTGAACTCCTGGATTGTCTGGCTGTGACCAAATCATTTTCCACCACCTAATATCACAAATGTTATTACTCTTTAACATAGAAACTAGAGATTACCGGTATAGTGATCTATGAACGGCCAGCAGAGCTCCAATTGAATAGTTAAGAAGCGTACCTTCTGCATCTCTGGATCAATAGAATGTGGCAATGCTCTAACAGAAGCTAAATACCATCTCCATGCCTCCAGTGCTTCTTTAGGGACCGCTTGGTTGCAGACAGCAGAGGAGGGTAGGAAAGGTACCACGAGATCAGCGGGTAAAATATTTGACTTTCCCTCAGAAAGTATAAGCAGCTGTATGTCAGCAGCCACCTCCATCTTATAATACTTGAAATCATACATAACCTGGAAAAGAAATGGTTCAAGTGAGGCTTCAGTGTTGTTTCCAAACACCAATTTAAGAACCTTTTGTGACTCAATTAACTCCTTCAAAACCCTCGCATTATCAACGCCAACAGAATTGAGAGTTCCCGCATCCAGTAGAGTCTCATCAATACAAAAGTGTGAGCCATCTGGCACTTGTAGAACTCCTGTAATTAATCTGGAAGCAACAATACCATCAACGGTAATGGTTACAATGGTTATTGGAGTTAAATAGAATCGCTCAACATGACAGTGCAGCATATCCATTTCTTATGTTAATAATCATACCTGTTAGTCACATAGTCTTTTCTTGGGGAAAGTGAAGCTGCGTTGAGATTCTCCACTGTCAGAGACATAGTTTGTGTGAATGGTACTAGGCTCCTAATAGCATCAGTTAGCTGGCTAACAAAAATAGAAGCACTTTCTTTGCTGAAGCCAGTAAGATTTAGTGAAAGTTTCCCTACAGCAAAGCAATCAACTCGACCATGCACCTGTCAATTATTAATTAACTCTTGAGTACATCATAAGAAACTATAAGGGGAAAGGAGAAAAAGGGTAGCTACCTTTGATAGGAGATGCAACAGCATGAAATGAGCAGCTAATCCGTCATTTCCAAGAATATCTGAAAGATAGCCTAGCAAACCTTCGCGCACAATTTTCACCGCATGTGATGTCAGCTGTATATTGAGACAAATAAGATACTCAAAAGAAAATTCCAGTGAAAGCAACACAAAATATAGAAGTAAAACAAAATTCTCGTATCCTGAAGGGAGGAAATAATAACTATGGCATATTTCAGGAAATTACCTCCATTTGAGATGGGCTGCGTAGAAAATCCTGACTTGAAAGTTCTGTGCACTAGACAGTGCAGACGAGGCACCTGAATAAAAGGAACTATTGTTAATGACCTTCCACAATAATATTTTCTCAACAAATGGATGAGGCAAAATGAGCATCATGAAACCAATTGGGGTTCGGTGGTTAAAGGATTAGGATAAACTTTATTAAAAAAATTCAAATGGAAGGAAGAACTTTTTTAGGACGGATACAAACAATTAGAGAGACGGCAGAAAACCATTACCTTGATTGTGGGAAACCGAGCTGAGACATCTTCACTAAAGTCATCAGCCAGTTCATCCATCTCAGACACATCTCCTTGATGGTCATAATCAAAAGTGAATACACCAGCAAACTCAAAAACATCATTCAATTTTACTTCAGAGTTGGAAGAATCATATATCTGCAGAAAGGAACTTCGATGTGTGACTTTCAGGGCATTTTGAGATGAAAACTTTCTATGTTCAAATTTGAAGAAAATTCAATCTGATCAACCAGTTACCTTAACAAGACAAGATAGACTCTGGTCTAGTGCATTGGGTTCCTTGAAATGGCTAAAACAGCTCTCAGTCACAGGCCCCTCGGACTGTGAGCACTTAGAAGTCTGCCCTGACTCCCTCTATCAACATTAGGTAAAATATTTTAAAAAGAAATCACATGGTAAAATAAACTGCAGCCCATAGCATGTGTAAAATTTTAAGTTTGCAATATATTATTATAGATATATATCATGGGAATTGATCGCCGACAGATGCAAAAGGCAGGACAATATTACAAGGAAACTGATCCTATTTAGATCTGAAAATTATAATGCATTCATTGAAATAAGTTGCTTTTATATATTTCATTATAAAAAAAATTATCAAGGAACCATTTATTGAAGTGCAGAAGAAGCTTGCACAGTATTTAAGAAGCATCATTACTTGAATTGCAAAACAAAATATATGCTGATCTTAAAACTCTCAACATACACAAACAGCATGAACCATCCAAACAAAAATATGGATTAAAAAGACTGATAGCCAACTCTTGTTACTGATGATAAAAGTAACAAACAAACCAGGAAAGACAATCCCCAACATCATGGTAAAGTTACATTTTACAAGTATAGATTCTAGAGAACATTTACCATCTTCTTGGCACCAGGTGAACCTCTAACACCATTTTCTGGGATCTGTCAAATAACAATGCATTAGATTGACTACTGCTGTCAACTATCTCAATTTAAAATACAAAGACTTTGGCACGCTGAGCTTAAAACAAGCAATGTTACTTACGCAGTCATGGACTAGGTAAATAGTCCGTGAGAAGACCTCGTACTACGCTACTTGCACTGCATAAAATGCACAACATGAACAGATGAGTAAGCTGAGCCACAGGCTGAGTTTACCTGCATATCCATTTCATCATCAGCTTCATCATCCACTCTCCTTCGCTTCTCTCTCTCTTGGAATGCCAGATCCATGAGGCGTGTATCAACAGCATCACAAAGTTCACCAGCCCAGCCATTCTGCCCAGGAACCTAGGAAAGAGGAGAAGACACAAAAATTAAAAGGTCCCATATAACTGAAAAACCAGACCACAAAATTATCACCTGGTGCAAAATACTCAGGTAAGAAACACAATAAATACAATAACCCGAAACTATAAAAGGAGATACTGCAATCATGATATGGACTGCCCAGGTAACGAATTCTTTCCCATGGCTACTGATTAAAGAAACTTACCGGAACACAGTAGAACAACTGCCGTTCCCAAATCCGCATATCAGCTGACATACCCTCTGGTTGATATTGGAAGGCATTGGTGTACTTGTTCGTTCTCCATACGTCACCATCCTTCGCATATAATCATATGATATGTCAATACCTCCTACGATGTCCAATGGATATGATAAACCAGGAATATAATATGCACCTTATAAGCACCGGCGTAGAATTCATTTCCCAGCATGTCCTGTATCATTCCCCGGAGCCGCACAAGTGTATTTGGCTGAAGATAGTGGATCGTTTTTTCATCAAGGATAGGAACCTATATTTCATTGAAATTATGCAAAAGGTATCGTGCCAATGAGTCAGCAAAACATTAAAATTAGTAGTGTGCAATAATAATTGGCAAATATAATGAGAATTTGATCCTAGCAGATGATCAAATTCATATACTTCCTACGAGATAAATAATAGGCGATTATTCATATTAAAATTGCATGAGAGCGTACGACTTCTGATCAGGGCATTGAGAAAGTAAGGTCATCTATTGTGTATACCGGAGAGAAATTAATCATTGAATCGAGATGATAATCTAACGTACCTGAGAGAGCCCTCCCTGATCAAACAGGAAGCCACGGAAGAGGTCGACGGCGCCCCAATCCTTGCCGTCCAAAGAAGTAGGATCGGAGCAAGACGCAACCGCCTTGTCGAAAGATAGTCGCACGACTCCGAGCGGGTTTTCCAAGCAATCGTACGGCGGCCCTACCATCTCAAATGCTTCAATACTTTCGCCTCCCTCTCAATCGGTGTTTGGTCTGCTCTTCGAGTATGGCTGAGCGACTGGTTGAGAAAAGGTCAATGCAAGCGATTTCCCTCCAAAAGCGAGTGCAGGTTCCCGCCATCTGCAGTCTGCACTGTTGCTCTAGTGAATGGGCTCATAGGCCCTTCTATTGTGCCTTTTTAATACGGGCTTGCAGGGAGCCCAAGTAATCTACCTTTTTTTACTAGCGTGTTAATTATTATTAATATTATATAAATTTAATATGAACTAGTACGAGAGAATATTATAAATTAATAATAAATTATATATATTTATTAAAAAATGAATAACTCAATCATAAGTTTGTTATTTGATTATTTTACTCTAATTATTATGTATAATACATAATATTAATCGTGAGAATATAGCCTTAAATGCTCATTTTTATTTAAATTTTATTAATTATAAATAGTACAATATTTTTAAAATTTTAAATTTATTTTATTCAATATATTATTATATTTCTTATATACTTATTCAAATTCAAAATTAATACACTTCACAATTACAATTTTAAATTTACACACAACAACTGATTAAATATTATTTTTACAGTTTCGAATAAAATAAAATAATATTATAAAATTTAATATTGTTAGTATTAGCCAAATTTTAACTTTCGGTTAAGTTAGAAATGTATTTTTTTTATGGTTGCACATATTTATTTAAAATTATAATAATATTTATAAATTTATAAATAAATTATATTTATTTATTTTATTCAATTTAAATTATATTCTTAAAATTAATAAATAAATATTATATAACTTGAAAATTAAAGCATGCAATTTCTGAAATTATAACTTATAACTTATAATATCTTTCAAATAATAATAATAATAAAATCTTAAAAAATTAAAAATTTTCAATTAACAACCTTTAATTATATAATTATATATGATATTGATCCCTTATTAATCAATAATATTTTCTTAATTATGGTATAGAATGTTGTATAAATTTCTTGAGTGCTAATTTAAATGTGACAAATGAATTACATTGTTGTTTGGGGTTCAGAATAATATTATAAAATATTTATTTATAAATTATATATTTTAAATAGATAATATAAAATAATTATTTATATTTATTTAATGAATTATTAGTTTTGCACTTGGGGACTTGATTTCATATAAATTAGGTGAGAGGGTGCACTTATTTTTAAGAAGAAAGAAAAACGTGTGGAAGTTGATCCATGTATTTATTCAAGAAGACAAGTCTATTTAAAACAAGCACCATCAACTTCATCATTCTCCCTCTCCTATGCAGAAAAGTCTTCACATATCTCCTCCACCCATTCATCCTCCAATGGCCATCCAGCTCAAGCTCAGCATCACACTCTTCCTCCTCCTCATCGCCTCGTCTGAACCGTCCCGACTGCCTATAGACAGGCTTGCGCTCGTGATAACCCTCAACCTCGCCCTCCAAGACGAGGCCGGCAAACCCCACCAGTCGAAACCGCCTGTCTTTAGGAAGGGGCTCGTGCCGCCTTTAGGTCCCAGCAGAGGGACCAACAACATAAAGCTCGTGCCGGAACAACTAGTGCCCAGCAGAAGAGGCAACCACGTTAAGTCGTAGAAGCCACGGGGGAGATTCAAGCATCAAGCATGTTGGCAAATCAAACATTTCAGACGACTAAGCAATTCTTATAGGCTCATTTAGATCCATCGTCCAGCATGGTCGTTATAGCACGTAGGCTCGACCAGTGCACCTGTAAATAGATCGTCATGCATGTGCCAATTTTGAGAGAGGTGAGTGTTTATTAGGTGTGAGTTCATAAGCTTGAACATGGCAAAGGTAATTTACATTCTTGTATGCTTTTTTCCTGTTGTTCTTTTATGTCTCAATCGACAATAATGGTGGCTGCTGCATTAAAAAATCCTCAAGTTCCATCGGTGTTCAATTTTGCACAACCTGGTATGCATGGTGTTAGTACAGACTAGAGGCAGGATGTGCATTACTTTTAAGCAATAAATTGGAATTATACCTGTCTGGTGCTACGCCATCTGTTTCACACCCCCAGAAGCGTCTGCTTCACTATATTGATTGCGGCATGGTGTAATTGTCACCCACCCACTATTAGTAGTAAAGTACCAAAAATAGACCCACCAACTACTAGTTGTAAAATGCCAAAAATGGAAATCTAAGACTGTCGTCCTAATAACACTGCCGATTGCCCTGCATTTACAAATCGTGCAAAGTATAATTCCGAGGTTAGGAATGACCCATCACATCACCCAGATAGTGACTTGCCCAAACTGCATTCATTCGCCCATTAGCGCCTCTTTAGTTTCTGGTTTGAGATCCTCCATGACGGTACAGCAATTCAAGCTCTCGATTCGGGGTAGGTGGGCATGCATGAATAATGCATAACATGGAAAGATGCAATTCCAATGCTTACATTGAGTTACACTTCATATTGACAGATAATACAACACTGATGATAACCGTAATATCATGTCTTCCGGCACATAGCATGAAGAGGCCTGTCACAGGTGCTTGGAGAATGGCCAGACATACCAGATATGGATCAAAGCCACACTTTCATATGCAGAAGTAGGTGAGGCCAATGTCCAACTTGACATCCACAACATGCCTGGTCATCAAATTCATGAATATGACAGAAGAATTCACGGAAATTAAAAAAAAAAAGGGAAAGGGAGACGGATTCCAAGGAAAACAATGCAATGCACTTCTTAGGAAGTTGACATCCAAAAGCCAAGGAATCAAGCATGGCTCTATCGAAACGGAACAGAACGAGACAAAGGACCATGAGGCAGCATCGAATCAACTGGAAAGGATACTCACCATGGTGACTTGGTCAGCACTTTCTCAGATGGACGACGACGGAGGCAACGTCGACCGACGGCTACGTGTTACCGTGTATCTCCCCCAGAGCAGCTGAGGACACGTTAGGGTTTTCCGGATTAATATATAGGTCGGTGGTCTCATCGCAGCGTTGTATTACCATTTCGTCCTCAAATTTCCACGGATTGCCGCTCCTGCCCCATCCACCCACCCTCAAAATTGCCCTTTTTGTTCGACCGGATCGAACCGGTCCGTCCACGAAAACCCGAATTAGTGGTAAATGGTAAGAATTTTCCTGTACTCGGGGAGTCGGTGTTCAGTGTGACGGCGTGGAAGTCATTTGTTCTGATTTAGCTGAGAACAAGAAAGGCATGCTCATGCAGAGCTAAATCAGAGTGAAACACAGAATTCAGATCTCAGCAGCGTGAAGATTGGTTCTGGAAGGGATGTAATACTTAGGATAGAACAATACAGTCTACCCCCTGTTAAAACGACATTAACAGCTGCCCAACAAATGAATCTAATAAAAAAGCAAGATAAGACCCACAAATTCTGACACCCAAACTGACCAAGAAGAAAGCTAGATGGGACTGACAACCAAAAACTCCGCCCAAGATCCCCACAAAGAATTGAATCCAAACAGGTCAACACGTTTTGTTAGTCTATGAACAACTTCATGCAAGAACGAGCTGTCAGGATTTAAGTCACAATGTGCTGCTACTCTCACTGGCTGAGATGGATGGGCCCTCAGACTTCACGAAGGGAGGAGCCCTGTTGCTGATATCAAGCCCCTGCATGCGGCTGAGGCTGAGATGGTCCTGCTGCATCATCTCAGAGAAGGCTCCCTGCGAGTTGCCAGAAACCATGAGATGAGGCTGCTGTGATGCCCTGCTGTTTGCAATGTTGTTGTGTTGGGGCATGTGGAACTGTTGCATTTGCAAGTGCTGTGGTGGCTGAGGGAAGAAAGCAGGTTTTGCAAATGGAATGTGGTGCATCCCAAGGTTGTAAGAGTCAGAGGGTGTAATTGCTTCCCCAGTGGCTACCTTCAGCCTCTCCACTTCTTTCTTCAATGCTTCATTTAGAGCTGGTCATATAATTATATGCCAAAACAAATCTGTTAGCAGTTTATGAACTTCCAAGTAGAAAATGTGAACTCTCATATGGCTACAAGCAAGTTACTATGGGTGGAAAGTAAATTGACAAAAGACGGGCAATGAGAATAGTACAAAGTAACTTCTACATTGAAATCCAAGATAAGGGATCGAGAATTCGCTCATGTGCCATTATTTTCAAGGTGCAGTGCCTAGATGTAAAATAGTTATGCATAAATATTCTGATCAGCATCTAACCACGGTGCAGATGGCATACCATCACGTAGCTGTGCTTGTTGTTCCATAGCCTGCAGCCGAAGATTAAGCTCTGTGTTTTCTGCTGTCAGACCAGTGGTGTCTCTCTATAATGCAAGACAGAATAAGTAAGAACGCAAACCCAGAGCAATGGTTCCATAGCCATATTCTTGCAAGTGCTCCGGCATGTAGTGCAACAAAACATGGCTACTAGAGTATGCATCAGACAGTAATACACATTACTCTATCATATGACCAAAGCAGATAGTAGGGGCAATTTGAGGGGAGCTGGAGTTCACATGATCTGAAGAATTCAACTAATTGATTGCGAGAGAAACTAAAATTTTGCATTCAAAGCTCTTTAGTTGCCCCAGTTCATGCAACTATTCAATTACCAGGAAAAAGAGGATACAAGAACCACATTAGACATGAATTTATTTCACATAGCAGTTTTTCAGCTAAGAATATAAAACTAAAGGAAACAAAAACCTGAAACAGTGTGAGCTGTGCAGAGAGAGTTGTTGCTTCCGTTTGAAGAGTCTGGACTTTTCTCTCAAGCTCTGAGATATATCGAGCTTTTCTCTCTTTAGAGCGAGCAGCAGATTGGCGGTTTGCAAGAATCCTTTGGGAAATGTAGAACCATATCAGAGAATGGAGGAAATAATAGAAAGAACAGCCTCTTGTTCGTTTCAGTTAGATTGTTTAAACTTATCAGGATCAAGGGTAAGAACTATATAAATACCCATACCCACACAGAACAAGAAGCAAATAAGAACAGGTATGCCCACTAGTCAAAAACCCCCAATTGCAGGATGATTAGCATGCCCTCCCAAAAGAACCAAAACAAACAGTCATCAATGCCGGTTGGCCATGATATTAAATTGCTTCCAGTGTGATGTCAATTCTACAAGCCAGAGGCTCCTCCACCCATTCCCAGACTCCCAGTTTTTGTCAACATAATTGCGGAAATGACTCAGTTTAGCATCAGTTTCAGGCACTCTCTTTCATATAGCATGCTGTCGATATCTCAAAGTCAATCAGCTCACAGATGATCAATGCTTGATTTCCAGACGAATCCCAAAACTTTTGACAAGTCTTCCCAACTCAAAAGCTCATTTTGCAGAACCCAGAAGAAATCAAACGAGCTAGGAGAAATGATAAAGCAAGAAGCGGGAAAAAAATCGATAAGCGACAGAGAGAAACAGTGGGGGATCATTAAAGGACCTCTTGGCTCTTTTTGGGTCAACCGTCCAGAGCTCGGCAAGCTTATCAGGAGCCATGGCCTTCTTCGCCTCTATACTCTCCAGAATGGAAGAACCATCTACCGAGTTGCTGTACCTATGCCTGGACGCCCGGAATCCGCCCTTCTCCGGCGTCTCCGCCGCCTGGGAACCGGAGGCGCCAGCAGCATTGTCGGGCTTCAGGTCGGGAGGTGGCAGGGCGAGCCCGTCCTCGAGCTTGCAGCCGAACTTCTCCATGTCCATGTAGGTGCTGAGGAAATCGTCCTCAGATCCGGGGCCGAGGTCATCGAAGCTGCCGGAGGGTCCGTTGTCGAAGGGGTCCGGGCCCAGATCCAGGTCCTCCGGGATCCGGAAGTTGACCTCTGAGTGGGCCCTCCTGTGATGCGACCCCTTCAGTGCCGGCATGACCGGTAATTGCGCCGAGCTCGGCTTCGACGGATCTTGCATCGCCATGCCTGCCTCTCTCTCTCTCTCTCCCTCTCGTGTTTGCAGAGATGAGAAAGATCAGAGATTTTTGGGGAACGTGAAATGGCTCGAAAAAGGAAGACAGACAAATGGAGTCGGATGATTTTCTAATGCCATTCTCTCGCTTTTTCTTACCCCTCTCTCTCTCTCTCTGTTTTCTTTTAAAACTTCGATAATAATTTGTAATTAGAAAAAAAAGAGACATTTAATGTCAATTTTGGTCATGTGATCTGAGGAGTGGTCCAGTGGGCTCTGGAGGGCCGACGACACCACGTGACCATGTGGCCAACCTCTCCCCAGTCTTCACAGACCTCGCTGTGCCTCATTAAATTCTAACACATCTTTTGCCAAAAAAGATTTTTACCTGTTTTCTTATCAAGAAAAAATATTTTTTTAGACATCCAAATAATCTTCTTCAACCCTCAAAAAATTGGGATCTGCAACTTCAACTTGTAGTAGAAGATATTGGACGGCCGCCACCCCATCTTGTAGGCTCCTCGATCTCATTCTTCCTCTATTTCTTGTTCTGTTTTACTGTAAAAGCTGCCATCTTTATGCAGTGACACCCTTCTCTTTTTGTCCCTTGGATATGATGTTTTGACGCGTTTATAACTGTTGAGATGGCCCAGAGGCAGAAAAAAAATGCTAATTTTATCAGGGGCTGATGCCCTTACTCTGTTTAGGGTGATTAGCTGCCAATGAACCAACTATAGAAGAACACTCTCCAATAAGCAATGCTCAAAGCCTCTGCTCGAGATCTCTAGTAAGCTACATCTGCAAGCTTCATGTGAAGGGCTAAGCTGCCCGGAGATGTGGATTCATCTTCATCGCCATGCCGCTGCGGACTAGCCAGAATTCCCACCGCCATTTATGGGGCGGCAGAGGCTGACATCCGGGCCACCGACAGCACGATGGACAGTTTGTCAAAGGCCACATGGTCCGGATCCGGGCCCAGGAGGTCAAACCCGACGGATTCGGCCTTTTTTTGCCCCATTGGTCGAGCAAAAAAACTTATCCCCTTACGGAGTTCATAGGGTCGCCCGCTGCTAGTCGGTTCGATTAAGATCCATTGCATTCTGCGATTTTGTTCATCTTCTCTAATGAAATGTAGCAATTTGTGTGGCATTTGCTTCCTGATCTCGATTAAGATCCACTGCATTCTGCCTCATTTTTGTCCTGGGAGCGGATTTGATCCCTTGCTGTATTTGTGTTGAATTCTGGTATTTACCTATTCAACCTCCATGGCTTCTGTTGCTTTTTGTTATTACTAGTATTTGCATAGAAAATGTTCGTATTTTTTCCTTGTACTTCGAATTTGTTCTACTCCTCTTTATTGTTTAGAGATTCCAGAGAAACTCTGTACTATGCAATGTGTAGTCCAAGCTTGTTATTGCTTTCTTATGCTTTTGTTAAAATGTTTTCTGTAATTTTGTCGATCTTATTCTTAGCTTTTTCCATTGCCTGTCCAGGCAACATTTTTCTTCCGACAACTGTTTTTGAGGTTTGAGTTACATGTCTAATTTGTTTTCTGTTGCAAACCTGACAAAAATTTTATGTTCACAGTAGCTAGGTGCCAGCCAGATGATGATTCTGCTGTTCCCCAGCCTGCCGAAGATGGAATTGTTAGTGAAAATACCCAGGATTTCGCTAGTAAGAGATTTGGACCAGCTCCTGGCATTGAAACCATTTCCATTTTCCCAAAGAACGGAGCATAATGTTAGAAATATGTCATCTAATTGTATGTTGGTATACAGCACCCTCTGTTTCCATATACAATAGCAGCTCCGGTTGATGCTTTCTATAATATATCTTGCAGAGGCTCGTACTGGAGAAGAGACTGAATTGGTGGTAGGAATAAAAAATAATGGTATTTGATTGATTCTCTGCTCAATTGTTACTATTCATCTTTCATTGAGATGTGCCAAGGCACTCTTATTTCTCTTTGATTCCATTTGCATATGAGTCAAGCTTGAATATAATTGGTATAAGGGGCAGCATTGATCTTCTGAATGACCATCATCTGTTGGTTCAGAACCTAACTGGTCAGGTGATTTGTCATTATTGAGTAGTAGAAATGTCTTTCTCTGTTTTTTTTCCTGGTCACAAAACATGTTGCCATTTGATCATGGTCTACCCCATATGTTCACCTAAAAGAAAATTCCATATCTCTACTATCAGTTAATATTCTTTAATTGCTTCTAAAACCTGCTATATATCTATGCATTATGAATATTGATCCTTTCTCCTTTTTTCTACTTTGTTTCTTATTAACTCTTTGAAGTTGTTAGCTAATATCAGGAAAATCCTACAAAAACACATTTTTATCGTAAGGCTGAATTTTCTGGCAGGAAACATAGATAATCATGGCATGTTTAAATCCCTCGTGAATTCCCAGAATTTGTTTTTGAGTACCACTGTGACTTATTTGAGTAGTGTTTTTTAATCGAATTCTCTAGGAATGTACACTTGAATGGGACAGGGTTTACATGTTAAAAACATATACTAATAAGTACAAAATTCCAAACATGAAATGTTTGTGTAATGGATATGTTATATTCTTTTTATTGGAAACCCTAAAAGTATTTGAAATCATTTTACATTCTTGGTATTACTATAATGATTCATTGATTAATAAGTAATCATTTTATGGAATTTTAGGGCTTTAACAATGCCTCAGTTCCGACATCTGCTCAGGCTTCTTCCCCCCACATCTTTACTTGTCAGCAAGTACCAAGATGTGCTGTTCTCAATGGGGTACCCTTTTAATTTTAGAGCACGGTTCACATCTTTGCTGCAATTGATGAAATGAAACCTTTGGCATTGAATGCATCTAAAACTTCTTTTGTGCAGCCTGGGAATTTTGATCTGGTGGGAACGGTCTTCTATGAGATAGATCAGCAATCATACAAACTGTCTTCTGCAATGGTACTATTGAAGTTGTTGAGTCTGGTGGATTTTTCAGTGTAGAGTCATTCTTCCTTGTCATCTTCAGAGTTTCCCTACTTGTGCTCGGTCTATGGGTTCAGGGGCGTGTACAGAGCCTATCCAAGGTATTTTTAGACAGATCTTTCCATGTTATAGGCAATAATAACATGCTCTCTGTCACTTTGGCGCGAGCTTCATTACTTCCAATATTGAAGTCCGGTGGCCTTTGCCTTAACAGTATTTTTAGAGTTTCTTTTGTCAGTGAACCTATCCACACACTTGTTTATGTACAGAAAACCAAGAGGACTCCATCATTGGAACTGGAAGTCGGGACCAACCCAAGGCAAGAGATGGAACATTGGATGAGTGCTCTCATCTCTTCCGCTTGTTTCCTGTTTCTCAGTCATCTTCATGTAACTAATTACCTTCTAATATCTCATTATCTCCTTATGATGATGATGATGATCAAAGTGTTATTTTTCATATTAGACACATAAGAAACCTTGGACAATACATGTACTGTTGACTCAATCTTGAACATCAGCTTTCCTTTGGCCAGGACTTGATTCAGGAATTGTCTCCCAGTTTCATCGAATGTTCCATAAGATGCCACAAGTCACGATCTCTCGAATAGTTTTCTATCACCACTAGTTGATTGTTTAGGTGCGCTTACCTCCGTAATTCATTTCATATTACACGCTCCACACTTTGGAAGTTTTGCTTATTATGCGTGGTTTAGTGGTTCAATGATGGGACCAAAATAACGATAATCTTGAAATACACATTTTACGTTAACGAAATATCTTAATGCTTTTGAAGCAACAAATACCATCAAGTTGAAGTTAATTTTGAAACATCTAAGTACAATAATTTTTTTGGCCCCATCACTTAATGCTTTTGAAGCAACAATTAATTGATTCTCTAATTGAATCGCAAAAAATACAAAGAAAAAACAAGAATATTAGATTACATGTAATAATACAAATAATATTTTATATGATTATTAAGAATATATATAATATAAATATTCTAATACCATAAGAGTTTGAGAAATATGATCAAAATATAATGTTTAGTAATGATACTTTAATACCATAATAGAAATAGTAATAATAATAGAATGTAGAAACAGTAACAAATAAAATATTTGAGTATTTATAATTTATAATTATGATAGTTAATTACATATTTAAGATAACTAATTAATGATATCGTTCTAACCATTATTTCATATTTGATCGGCCCTATTAAAGAATAGGTGGATTAAGTTGTGTACCCATTATCTAATAATATAATATTTGTGCTAAGAGTAAAAAGAGAGCTCATAGTCAAAATGCCCCT
Organism: Trapa incisa; assembly: GCA_030064435.1. NCBI lineage: Eukaryota > Viridiplantae > Streptophyta > Magnoliopsida > Myrtales > Lythraceae > Trapa > Trapa incisa. The sequence goes on along the minus strand of CM057770.1, from coordinate 1,193,095 downwards.
CCTCCCTAATGGACCTGGGACCAGTGCAAAATAAGCTCGTCCGGAGCTAAGACCGACGTTCTTGAGCACACCGACACCAAGGTTGGACTCTTCCATTTTGTCATCATTTGAATCTTCATGTTTGACGTTGAGTTTTGAGACGTGTGCTTGGTTTTGGATTGGACTTTATGTGCTTTTCTTAAGAACTTTAATACCGCCTGGTAAAGAACTCCACCTCTGTTTCACGTGAACAAAAAGAATCGTCAAAACTGATGATGATATACCTAGCTAGCACTGTTAAAAATGTGAAGCATTTAAGAAAGTCATTCTCCAGATTGAACTTACACTTATTTTTACCATACAAAGAGATGCAATTTTACATGAACTCGGTCAGGAGGAGGAGTTATAATACCAGATGGTCTGATTTTTTTGACACTTTTTTTACAAAATCTTGATTGTCAAGATTGAAATACAAACTCTTTTCTCGTATGAACCCTGAGGGAACATCTATCATCAATTATACAATTTCTTGGAGCAATATTTCTGGTTGATAGCCATGGAATCCCAAGTTGTTTCTGGTTGATATTCATAGTGTTGTCCAGTGAATATTTGCCCCTTTGAACCGCCGTCAGTCCTACGCTTTCGGGTCAAGGTCAGACGACCGCTTCTCGGTCGTCTGTCACTTCTGTTTAGTCTTCTCAACAACAAAAGTGCAGAGAAAGTAGAGAGTAAGAACGAGGAAACCATTATCGCGACCTGCGTATTTTAAAGTTTTCCAGGAGTTGGCCTCAATACCATTTCAAATTCCATAGACTCTTCCTGACAAAATTCAATAAATGAAACCACTTTCCAGTAGTTGCTTCGAATCTTGGCTAACACGATCCAGCTCGAATCATGTCGATCCTTTATCCTGGGTTGAACAAGTCTAAATACTCGTGTCCAAACGAATGTACACACACACACCATATCTTGTGTCCGGCCATGCTCGACTGCAAGTTGAAAAGTCATCGTTCAAGTCAGCCCCGATAAGCAATCCTGAAATGCTGGTCAGCGTGAATCAATGAAATCTAAATGAATTGAACATGGCATTCCGGTCAAGGTTCTTGTTGCTTGCAAAGATACAAAACCATGGAAGTTCGACCAGTATTGGAAGATCTTTCCAGACGGTTATTATTCTGTAGACCAAATCTCCATTGCTTGGACTGGAAATCTACATCCGATGACTTTCCGTATAATTTCACCGCCTTGGGAAGAAGAAACCCATAATAAATAAGCGATCGAACACCCACCCTTTGCTTCCCACCGCAGTACATTGCTCAGCCAGATAAGAACATTTGCCACAAGTTGCAGACATATCCTCCGAGGCTCCAAGGCTACATAAAGCATAAGGGTGGAAGCGGGCAATGGACGAAGCTCCCAAGTCTTTGATTCTTAAAGGGTGGAAGCTGGCTTTCTCCTCGGATTCCATGCGAGGTTCAGGTGCCTCGTCTCAAGGAGATCTCACAAGGTGCGGATACTGTAGAGATGTAAATATGGAGATTTAATTTTTTTTTTGTTAACTTCAAGCTAGATTTATGGCTTTATTCAGATGTAAATATGGAGATTTTTTTTATGGATACCATAGCAGAGGGATTGAATTTTGGGAAAACCTATAACACAAAGTAGCGTATCGTCCTCGAGGAGCTTGTTTTCCAGGTAACTTACACGAAGAATAGAAAGAAAATGCAATGAACTTTCCACTATACTTTCTTGGAAGCAGATGAAGAATTTCTGGGATGGTGACTAATGCGGAACCCATTAATAACTATGTAAGTTGGCCGATTATCTGCAAGTGTGAAAGTGATCTTGCTGCTCTCTTGTCGTCTACAGCTCACCAGTAGACCTAAAACACCTTTGGAATATCGCATTTGAACAAAGGAATATGACAAAAACTGATGCCCTAGGCCGCTTGTCGAACAATGGAACCCTTGAGCCACTTGTCATCAGAATGAAAATCAATCATTTATTGTCTCACGAATGTCTATCTTGCATGAATGTATGCAGCAGTAGGTTGGAAGTGGCAGAGAGAAGGGTGATAAGAGTGGCAGTTCCTGAGATTGGGAACCCTGAGCTCCCACCTGATGATGGCCACACTTGGAGAAAATATGGTCAGAAGAGGATCCTCAACTCCATTTTTCCCAGGTAGTAAAACATTATTCGATAATAAATTGATGGGAATTAGTTGAACAGCTGCACTTTTTGATCTATGTATTTGCTCATAATTGTCAAAAATTGACCTAATCTTTGTCAACATTCAGGGGTTACTACAGGTGCACTCACCAGAAATCGTACCAGTGTCCTGCGAAGAAGACGGTGCAGCGGCTGGACGTCGACCCCTCGATTTTGGAGGTGACCTACATCAACCACCACATTTGCCACTTATCCTCCACGGCCCCATCCTTGGCCCCTCCGCCGCCGCCCCACCTGTTGCCTTCCGGTGGCGTGGTTGTTAACCATCTGTTGACTTCGGCAGCCTCCAACTCCGGCAAAATGTGGCTGCCACTCTCCACGGAGACAGGAGAAGGAGACGCTGAGTATGGAGTGGTCCATATGGCTGATACAATGTTCAACAGCGGTGGCGCTGCGGGCACTAGCAATAGCTTCATGGACTTACTCATCTTCCAAGCCAATGCCAAGGATGATAGTAGCGTGATCCGCCATGGGATAAATCTCTAACTTGACCATCCATGCAGTTGACTTGGAATAAAGATTACAGAGGCATCAGCGCCCATAGCTATGCAATAATGTTTCCTTTCCTTCTTTCTCTTTTCAAGTAACTATGCTTGTTTTATTCATTTTTGTTTGTACTTCCATCTGTTATAGATTATTACAGGGAGACACAGTCAAATGTTCTCATAATCGGCTTCTCTCTTTCTCAAGCGCATGGAAGACCGACAAAAAAAAAAAACTAAACGATGACAACGTTCCTTCATAGTAGAGCGTTTCCAACTTGATCAAGCGCAAAATCACCAGCGTCCAAGTGCAAGAAACTGGCCATGAAATCATCCGGGTCGACCGGGGAACTGAAATCGTAATCACAAGCCACCGTCGGTTCTGGTTCTAGCTCCAGTTCGGCATCGAGTTTTGAGCTGACAGGCAAGAGGATCTTGTCTGTCACATCGCTCTGGGCATTACCAAGCTTGAAGTACCCTAATTTCTCCACGATCGCGGTGATCTTCTGGGGCTTCGCGCTGTCGTGGGGCTCCCAAGGATCAGCATCCGTGATCATCTGCGGAGACAAATTGCTGGTTCTCTTGCACGTATGCTCTCCTATATATGTTATGCGATACAGACGATGGCATTCTTCCATTCTCTGGACTTGTTTTGTTGCTTTGCAGCCTTGATCGAGTTTGTGCGTGCACCGGTAGTAGCACCTGAGGACCCAACATTCAACCGAGAGTGATGAGGTCAATAACTTGCCATGCCGATTGAATCAGTTTGAGAGAAGTCCGATGAAATTTTCAACAGTTACAGACCTTGGAAACTTTGTATTGATGATCTCCTTCTGGCCGTACTTTCTCCAAGCATAGCTGTCTTCTACGGTGCTGGAAACTTCTGTCCATGTCCGTGATTCCTTTCTGGGCCATTAAATCCACCGGAAAATATTTTAAGTCAACCAACCGTATACGACAATTCTATTTCCATAAGTAAACATCTTTCCCATGGTCTACCTTCTCTTGTAGCAGCCTCTCCCATTCTTCGATCCCGCAGACTTAAGTTTCTTCTTGTTGGCACCCGAGTCCTCGTACCCTCCATCTTCGGATCCTGAGACGTCGCTCGACTCGACTGCGCCCAGCATGTAAATGCTGTCGGAGAAGGATTTCAGGATCTTTTCAACAATGTCCCGAGCCATGGTGACTGACCCGTGACTCCTTGGCTGAGCTGGCTCGCGGCGGAAGATGGTTTGGAGCCGGACCGCCAAATCCCTTCCGTGGGCAAGCTGGTCCATCACTCTCCTCTGGCTGTTGAAATCAATACTGGCCTGTGGCAGTTTCTCCTGCCATATCAGAGATTCCATGCCTTGGATTATCCTGTATGATGACTGGTGAGCTGGTTTAAGAGATTTTGGTGCTTCAATGGAAGTATGGTAATGGGAATTTTCCTGAAAGCCAAGAGGAAAGAGGGAAGCAGAAGAATGGAAGATAAAAGGAAGATGGTGGATGGCTTGGAAATTTATGGAGAAAGCCAAAGAAAAAAACAAGAAGAAGCTCCACGTCATTGAGATAAAAGTTCTATGATGTCACCAATTGAATCGGTAACATGTTCATAATTTACAAGGTTTAAAGTAGGAGTCGGATGTTTCACACACTGTAGGTAAATTACTTAAATATTATGATATTATATACAATAAAGTATTAAATTTCAAAGTAAAATTAAATTAAAGAAACTTTATTTTTAGAGAGTGCTTTTGAGTTATGGGTTGTAATCTTGCTATATTAATATTTATTTATAAATTATTAAACAAGTCTAAATAATAAAAATATATTATTTTATACAATTTTAAAAATAAATTAATAACATCTCTAAATAATATTTGTCATTGTCCTTGGATTTCAATATCCTACTCATAGCCTTTGTGGCATTTTAACAAGGTAGACCCCACCTCTGTATTTCCTCATCATCATGATTTTTTAATTGAAATTATTATTATTATATAATATACATTTTAAGAAATTAAGAATAAATTAGTACATGGTCCATGACTTTAACGAGAAAAGATGATGACAAGTCTAGATTATATTATTTGGAAGGGCCCATGCTTGATTGGTGGAACATGGAAAATGGGAGTTTGACTTTTATATTTTGGAAAGACAGCTTCAAAGTTGGAGGGCCGGGGAGGAGACTGAGATGGAGATGTGATTGACCGACACAATAATCTCATAATTTATTCATCACATCAACTGTCAATTCCATTGACTTGGGGCCAGTCAAGTCATTGCATGAGTACATATTATTTCAAGAGCTGTGCTGCTGTTCATTGTAACCACAGTAAATGTGAATCATGGAACTTCTTGAGGACTGACTAAGAAAGTGATGCCATCCAATCCTTGGTCAACACTGGCCTCATTCATCTTTTTCCCAATTATGACTGACTTAGTCACTTGCAATTTAAAAACCAATTCCTAGTATGCGATGCATTTAATTGTGTTTCAATACTGTTGAGCTTTGCTAGCTTGCTTGGTCCACAGGTGTCAATGATTGATGCCATGATAGAAGTCTGAGCTCCATAGATCTCTTACTAGTTAGATTCCATGTAAAAGCCTTTCAAACTCATCATCTCTCTGTTATGATATTTTTAGGTGGTAGTACACTTTCCAAAATAACTATTTTCCTCTCAATCATCCAAATTTTAACGTGCTTTTTTTCTCATTAATTCTCCATTTATAGGGTTATTCATCCATATATGAGAAGTGTCAAACCATTAATGTAAGAGAAGTAGACAATTTTTTGCAGTAAGTGTATATTTGGATATATTTAAAAATTTGGTGTTACAGGTGGAAATAAAGTGATAAATTTAGATTTGTTAAATTTTTTTAATAATTTATAGTTTGTATTGAGATTAAGTGAGATAAATTATTAATAATAAAAAAATATTTTTTATTAAATAAATAATTTATTATGTACTATTTATATAATTAATTTATATTAAATATATTTTATACATTAATTTTTTTATTTATATTAATAATTTTATATAAAATATTAATAATGTATAAATTTATTTAGAGTATATAATAATAATAATACATTAAAATAATAAATATTAATATAAAATAATTTAATTAATAAATGACACATTTAATTTAAATACCAAAAAATGAGGTATTATCTTTTAGTGTAAATGGAGTGGTTTGGAAATAATTCTTCAAAAACTCTCCTAATCACTTCATTTTTTATTAACAAATTAGAGATTATTTTATCACTCAAAACCAATTCTTTTCAAATTTTTTCAAACACGGTGTAAATGATTTTAAAGACACAATGGTAACATGGCAAGTGATAGAAATTATCGACTAATTTACCCATAATTTCTTATACTTACTAATTTTGATCTCTAAAGATAATTTTGTATGTACATGGAGACATTTCTAATCCATATAGCTAGATAGACTTCACAAGCTTAGCCTTATAGTCCAATTTAAGTCCCAAAGCTAAAACTAGTTCCATGTAATTATTACATTATTTTTAATTTCTTTAAGTAATATATTATTCTATTAGCCTAAAAAGGGTCACTTTCTTTTGAATATTAGCCTATGTAGAACAATTATGATTATATAAAATTATAAGTGTTTTACACTTAAAAAAATATAATTTTTAAGTGGATATAAAGCTAATTAATTATTAGATTAAAATAATTTTCATATATTATCAAAGTTAGTGAACTCACATTTATTTCTAATTTATGATGGAAACCCTTATACTAAAAACAAGTATAAAAGAAAATTATCTAATTATATCTATTGTTCACTAGTGTAGAATAAAAATATCTAACACATTTGATGGAAAAAATATCTAATATTATTATTGATTACAAATTTAATTTCAAGTGAAAATTATATAAATATTAAAATTATTATAAATATTTAGAGAATTAATCTTATAGATATTATAGATATATAACAAATTATGAAATTTAATGTACCATAACCATAACCATTTGTTGCGTTTTAAAAATGCTTTTACTACAAGCTTTTCCTTATTTGTCCCTTATGGTAGAGCATGGTCCATGTCTTCAATCGAAAAAATGGCTAGTGTCGAGTCCAATGCAGCTGACCAGGAATTCCATGTCTACCAGAGAATCCAAATCCTAGTCATAAGTCACCACCGCCTCCAGCTCCAGCTTTGACCCTACGACCGGCGAGAGGCTCTTGTCTGTCACATCGCTCCGGCCTTCCTCCGGCTTGAAGTACCCTTTCTCCACGGTCGAGGTGAATCGGACAAGGCCATTGCTATTGAACATCTTGGACTTTAGGCTGTCCGAGAGCTCTGCAGGATTAGCATCCATGATCATCTGCGGAGACAAATTTCTAGCTCTGTATGTTCTCCTTGATATTTTATCCGATACATCTCTTTATGGTCTCCCAGTTTCTGGACTTGTTTCCTTGTTTTGCAGCTTTGGTCGAGTTTGTGTTTGCACCTTTAGTAGCATATGAGCTGGACCCATGGCGGCTGACCCGTGACTCCTTGGCCCGTTGCAGAGGAGGGTTAAGAGCTGGACCGCCAAGTCCCTTTTGTCTCCAAGCTGATCCATTACTCTCATGTGGTGGCATTTTCTCTTGCCAGATCAGAGATTCCATGGATTGAATGATTCTCCGTGTGATGATTGGTTATTAAATGGAAGTGTAGAATTGGAAATTTCCTGAAAAGAACATGAAAAGGGAAGCACGAGGGTGGAAGATGCTAGCAAGAGGGCAAGGTTCTCCAATAAAAAAAAATTTGATCTTTCTTATTGTTAACTATTTCTATCTATTTAGAAGATAATATTCATCAATATTTCATTGAATGGTGCACCTCCATCATATGTAGCGGGCACCCAAATGCATTTATATAGCAGTACTTGCCAAAGGTAAAAAGGGTCATTTGTCTTGGACCTGTAGCAAAGATGGGGTCAAAATTGGTGTGAGCGACGACTGAGATGAGGACAAATCCCGAAACAGTGATGGGTGCTGAAAAATGTACGTTGACAAATTAAGTTTCAGACACCCAACACAACTGCCAGCCACGGTTGGGAATCTACGTGGAATTCAGTCAATGGTCACCTCGAAATATACCCATCAATTCGCCCTAAAGTCCATTCCCAATTAGGGTGACCTTTGTCACTTGCAATTTAAAAACCAGTTCTTGAACAGGTTGACAGCTTCTCTCGCTTTTTTTTTTCTGGCTATCACTGACCTGGAAACGGGCAACATTTCCCACAAACTTAACTTGGGTTCCTTCCTTGTCTTGAACTTTCGTTCATAATCCAGTAGTACATCACAGCAGAATTGTTATGTCTTACACTGACCTTTTCTTCCATCACTGCAAGAAAACAAAATCAAACCTTTAATAATAAATGAGATTTTAGGTTCCACACTTGAATTTAAATTTGAACAAGGCAATGGTATGACATCATAATTGATTTGGGTTCAAGTCGGGCGCAGTTCGGGTCCCGATCCAACTGTCATCCCTGACTTATTATGTAGACATATCAAGTATTGGTGCAGGCAGTGCTTGAGTGTCCTCCCGACCCATTGAATCCGGGCAGATAGGCAGAGGTCCAAGCAAGGCCTGGCCGCTTTCCACCATATGGACCCATCGCTTGTACGGGGTTCAATAGGCAAAATAAGATTAATATCAAAGGCTCTGTGAACTTTAAAGTCGGTCTTTTCTTTTCACCACTTTTCCCTCTCAGACAGTAATCAGAAATTGCCTAAATTGGTGGAAGACATAGTCCAGACATCTATAAAACACAGGGCCTGGAAGAGCAATAAGATTAGCTCAAGGTATTCAGTCTGACGTCGGGGTTGGGGATATCATCTCATCATGTTCTGTGCAATTTCAAGTTTTATGTCGTTTATGGGCTCCCAAGAGGATGTAGTTATAAAGGTCTTGTCCACCTAGTCTAATCTTGTCCATTCTAATGCTTAATAAACACCTTGAAAGTTAATGAATCTATCTTATGGGCTAAGGTTCCCTGGGGAGTTTGCTTTCCTCATGAAGCAACTTCTCTACTTTGACTGGTATACCCGTTTGCTGGCGCCTCGTATGAATATGCTTCGGGACCAGAGAATAACTATTGTCTCCAACGGAAGAAGCAACATTAGGGATGGTCTGGACGTAGATATGTTGCTTAACGGGAGAAATAATGCAACAAAAGTACATCAGCTTCATTTAGCTACAATATATTGAATGCTGCACAATGAGCATCACAAACAGCAACATGATTAATGTAGAGATACCATTTATTACATGCATGCACTATTCAAATGCATCAAACTCGGAAGAATGTGAACATATCTAGATACATGCCAGGAACCAAAAAGATTGCTAATGGCAAGCTCCTCAAAAACGTGTAGATAGATGCTATGGCACAGGAAGCAAGCATTTCTTTTCATTCAACTTAGTAACTGGGAAACTGAAGGATAACCCATGAGCTGGTGAAGTGCAGATGAACCCTTTCCACGTGAAGCCTCCTCAATTCCAAACTCGGAATTTCCTGGAGAACCGTAAGGATCCCTCCGGTAATCATCTGCCTTGTCTTGTGTTGGAAGAGAGGCAAGAAATAAACTAGGATCACTGCCATGCAAACCTTCCAAGTTATCATGTTTATCCAGTTGGGGTTGATACCGTGATATATGGGTCTTGTCTTGGAGGGAGAATCTTAAAACCACAGAGCAAGCTCCACATTTCAGCCAATGGCAGCGTTTCCTTGAGGAAGGGAGAAAGTCTTCTGGAATATGAAGAATTTCTGAGCAATTGTAACAGGTTATCAATGGGCATGCACCAGCCATCGGCCGACAATGCCTCTTTGGATAATGGGCCCTCTCTCTTGGATTCTTCAAAACAGGGTAACCATGCATTTGATCATCGAGTTTGCTTTCCCGATCCCAAGCAACAGTTGATGGGCTTGAGGAATACATACTTGCAGTCCCATGTGGATAAGGAGAAGAAGGAAGATCAAACTGGAGGTTGGATTGCTGATAGCTATAGAAGTTTGAGCTCGAAGACCTCTCCTCATTGATACTGTACATTTTCTTGAGTTGGTTCTGTAGTTCCATCACCATCCTCAAGAGCTCCTCTTTGTTCTGTGGAAGGATATTTTCAGATCTCTCACATAGGTAAGAGGTAGAGCTGTAAAAGGAGTCCCTCATCTTTCGATTTGAGGTTCCTTCACCATCTATAGAGTTAAATTCATGGCCCCATCCATGAGGTGGAAACTCATCAATTTCTGGTTTGGTCCCAAATCTAGACAGATGGCCTCTTGCCATGCCAAACCCCTCACTCAAGTCCTCCACATCTGAAACCGTTGAAATTGACTTGGAGTTGGAATTAACTGTCCTATAACATGGAAACAACCCCCGACATATAATCTGTTTCTGCAGGATGGATCTCTCCTTGATGATGCTTTCTCTTGAAAAAGTAGTAGCTTCCTCATAAATGTTTCTTGAAGCATTCACAAGCATGGCTGTAGATTGATGGTCGATCTCATCATGTGAAACTTCACCTGTTACTTTTCTGAAAACTGGGGTAGGCTCGCCGTATTCTGCAGGTGCAAATTTTTCTGATGTATTCAATTTTCTGTGAGCACAAGAATCTATTGTGGTAGTTCGATCACTATCCACTGGAATACTTGGATAATCTGTTTCCGAACTCTTAGATCCATCATGTTTTGAATCTCCTTCTGACTGAACTGCTACAAATTGTGGATTCTCATGACAACCGTTTGCATCAATGTTAAGTGCTGCAGTCAGTAACAGTTCCAGATTTCCATCACAAGTAAGATCATTTGAAGGATAAACTCCGGCGGAGTCTTCAGTACTGATTATTGGATTTGTGTCTGGTTTCATGAAGGAATAAAAAGCTTCGACTGAATGATAAATTTTATCAGGCTCTTCATCTCCTTCTGATGTCTTCAATTTTCTATCAGCACAAGAATCAGTTGTGGTAATTGAATCACTATCCACCAGAAAACTTGCACAATATATTTCCAAACTCTTCACAGATCCATCATGCTTTGGTTCTTCTGACTGAGCTACTTCAGATTCTGGTTTCCCATCACTGGCATTTGTATCAGAACACAGTGCCACAGTCGATGACAGTTCCTGGTTTTCATGAGAAGCCAGATCAGCCAAAGAACAAACTTCAGAAGATTTTTCAGTACTAATTGTTGGATCTTCTTCTGACAGCACTACTTCAGATTCTGGGTTCCAATCACTGGCATTTGCCTCAGAACACAGTGCCACAGTCGACCACAGTCCCTGGACTTCAAGAGAAGCGAGAGCAGATGAAGAACAAACTTCAGAGGATTTTTCCGTGCTGATCATTGGATCTTCTTCTGACTGTACTACTTTAGATTCTGGGTCCTGATCACTGGCATTTGCATCAGAATACACTGCCCCAGACGACGACAGGTCATGGCTTTCATGAGAAACAAGATCAGCTGAAGAACAAACTTCAGTGGATTTTTCAGTATGGACCCTTGCATCTGTAATTGGTTCCTGGAAGGAAGAGGAAGGTTTGGTTGAAAAAGTAATTCTATCAGGCTCTTCATTTCCTTCTGTAGTGGATTCAACAGAGACTGTCTGTGTACTGCTGGACAAGTCTTTATGTTCTTCCTTAGGCAGACTTGGAGCGTGCTTCATTAGAGAGGGACCGGCCACTTCACGGCTTAAATCACTTGAGTATCTATCATCAGGAAACGTGTGATATTGTTGTTTGTTCTTATGAGCATCGCCAGGGCCAAGTTTTCCTGTTTTCAAATACATCATCATTGTCAATGTATTATAATTGTCTTAGATAATTGGATGAAGAAGGTCTTGAATAACTATGTAGAGAGGTCAGGAGTAGTTACCTTGAAGGATTGTTCCACATCCACCGCAGCTGTATATAGGAACACCGGCAGGCTCAGGAAGGAGCTTACTGCATTTTGGGCACTTGACAAGGCGAACTTTGGTAGCCATTTCATTTGTCATTTTCTCTGAAAATGCAGGTGAACTTACCAAATTAGGACTCAAACTTTCAATGCTATACTAATATTGTTTTGCCAGAATCTCTCTCATCTGAATTGGAAAAAAAGGTGTTACCTGAAATGAAAATGTAAAGCTTCAAAGGCAAGGCATCATTAAATATGGCATAAATCAATCAGGTTATGAAAATTACAGCTCCACCTTCAATAGTATATGTACAAAATCACTAAGAAAATATTCAAAATAATGTTCCAAACGCAATTCAATCTAAACAGAAGATTTCGAAAATTGAACTGATTAGAAAGCAAAACCTCGAGTAGGTAAAATGAAGAAATAGGATAATGAAAAACAATGATTCTTTGAAGAACTACACGCAATGATGGAAGCTCAAAATTCACTAATACGCAAAAATTAAACAGGTGATCGAACATGAAGCATTCACGACAACAACCAGAGAAATAAGCTCAAACAGTTATATAGTACAGGCAGACAAAGCCAACGGGAAGCAGAAGCAGGATTCAAGATAACTCGACATCTGATCCCACCCTGAATGACACCATAGCAAACAGTTAAGCAAGAAGATGCTGCTTCAGCTCTACTCTCTTGAATAAGAACTACAGCACGAGTCTGTAACTTTAACCCCGAGGCAAAGAATACTCGATAGAGAAATAACAAGAGCATCTAAATTTCACAAAGCTGCAGAGAAGTTTCCCTTTAAAGCTTTTACTTTCTTCTAAGCTTTTACTTCACATAAACAAGTAAGCAAAGAGGGAGAAGACCCACCAACCTAAGCAGGACAGGGAGACTGGTTACGACGAGGAAACTTCCCTTCTATTTCTGTGAGCATCTTGCGTCTCCCCCTCCTGCTTTTGAATCCTCTGTTTCTCTTCAAAGCTCAAAAATTGAAACCAGGGGAAGGAGTATAAAGGCCAAATCCGAGCGAAAACAGAAGGAAAAACTCAATCTTGAGCCCTCCATCTAGGCGCTAATATCTCTTTCGTTTTCGAGGGAGCTTCAGTGGGGGCCACATGGCGCCCACTCTTTCCCTCCACATGTCATTCGACAAACAGGGGGAGCATAAAGTGAGTTAGCACTGCCTTAGGATGGCGTGGCGGGTGATGGTTGACTTTGAGGAAGCCGATGATACTTCCAACGAGGAAGATGAACATCAAAGCTTTGTTTAAATTAACAGCCAACTGTGTTTATATTTTTAAATGCCCCCAACATGGTCAACGGCATCTATGAGAGATCCTTGACACACAGAAATAGACAACTGAAAAATCATTTGTGGGAAAGATAATTGATAGTATTTATTGAACTTCTGAATTTTGTCATAATCCACAGAAAAAACAGAATGCAGCAATCTTTAGGTTCTCTCTTTTTTTATTGGGAACTAGCAACCTTCAGATTGAAACAACATGGGTTGATTACGAAAGGGATGAGTTGGCTTGGATTTAATTAAATCATTCTCACAGGCTGACCCATAAGTGAGGCAACTACTGCACTGTGATCTCACATGGGAATCTCCTGATCCAAGATTGTATGATCTGTCAAATGGAACCACAGGTTGGGTCTCAACGAGATGATGAGACAGTTTGATGATGCAACGTACGCAACAAAACTTAGAAACCACAATACCAGCACAAAATTTCAAACATGGGAGTACATGACAGTTTATGGGTCCAGTATGAGCAGGGATAGTACCTCATTAAGCTATTCCTGAGACCGCACATCAATGTCGCAATGGGTGGGACTTATGAACCAAGAATAGCGTGCCTCTAGTTATGCCTGAGAAAAACTTCACGAAGCTCGTTGTACCCAGTCCTGTAATGCTCCAGTGAAAAGCAGAGTTGCCTTATGGCCTCCCTCTTCTTCTCAGCCCCATCTATTATCAGAGCTTTCTGCATTTCCACCTCGTTTTCCAGTTCCTGGACCCTCGAACTTGACTTATCTTCATATTCCTGTGAACTTGCAGTCCCAGCAGCAAGTTCCTTGATATGAATGTCTCGGCATCTCAGCTCTGCCAATAAGGACTGAATACGGGCATTTAGCCCATCTTTCTCAGCCACTACCATGTCATGCCTCAGTTTCATCCCGTCAAGTTCCTTATTGAGGCTGTGTATACGTGCCTCCCTCTCCTCAATTCCCACCTGTGAATTATTGATGTGACATTGCATGTCTCGCACTAAAGCATGGTGAAGTTCGTTCATTTCATCTTCACGTTGTCTTGAATTGATTTCCATCTGTTTGAACCTTGAGTCCCATTGCATTATCAACTGTTCTTTCTCCATATAATGCTTTCTTTCTGCCTCGGAGAGCACATATTGCAACTTGATTATCTCATTTTGTCCATCAAAACCATCTTTATGGTGCACTGAGATCCTTTCCAGAAGCACCGCTACCTTCTGTCTCTCTAAATCAAGAGCAGAAGATATAGTAGCTTCATCTTCAGTTGACCCACCAAGCTTTTCGTGTGCTTGTTTTAGCGCTTCTGTCAACATTTCAGCCTTGCAATGAGAATCTGAAAGACGAGTTTCTAGCTCAAGCACCTGGCTTTCAAGGTGGAGAATTTTAGCCTTTGTCTCTTCAAGACATGCGTTTTTCATTTCCATATCAGTCTTCGTTGCTTCAAGTTCAACTTGAAGATCGTTTAAAGCACTCTCACTTCTACTGAGTGCACCCTTCAACATGGTGATCTCTACTTCTGACTGCTGGTACTTTTGATTTAGAGCCTTGAGGACCTCATACTGCACCACTCCACCAATCAACTCCTCATAACTTCCATATTCACTTTTATTTGCATCATCATCAGGATCCACTTCTTCAGATAAGCTCAGGGAAATTGGTTCAGTAGGAGGTTTACTCTTCTTCAGTTGCTGTCCCAGACCATTAATTTGCTTGACTGTGCCTAGATAACTGTTCACCCCAGAAATAAAACTTTCTGATTCTGAATCTGACAACAATCTACTGCTCTCCTTCATAGAAGTTTCTAAGTTCCCATCACCACAACTGAGTGATCGATCTGCATCAACATGGTCACGATCAAGATTGCAAACATGGAGCCTCATCCCAGGAGCCACATATGGAGAGCCCTTGCTGGAATTTGGTTGAAGAGGCCCCTGAATCTCCATTTGGAGCTCCGGGCATTGATTTACTTGAAATTCTCCCGTAATCTGACCGCACCGCTCAGCTAGTGATACATACATGCTGTTGAACTCGTGAACAAGAGTGCGCAGCTGAGGGCTTTTCATGTCAAAGTCACCCATTTCATAAGTTGAAGGGTTGCCATCTTCTTCGATCAATTTCATAATTTGCTTCAAAGTCGTCTGCATCCCTACAGTCAGAAAACTCATTCATTACTGTTAGAACATCAGGAATCATCATTCATGTGGGAAGCAGTGGAGGATCTAAGAGGTATTTTCTGCAACAAGAGGGAAACGAGATTACTTAAAAGAGCGAAATTCATCAAGGCACGAGTGAGTCTATAGGTGATCAAGGCAGGAAGATCTAGAAAGTGTAAGTTTACCTTGAAGATTATCAGCAAGCCATTCACACATCTTTGCAACAGACTCGGAGTTCGGCTTCATCCACTCCTGTCTCTCCATTTAGACCTATGGAAAGAGTTTTTAGTATCAAGAAAATGGTAGCAAGAGATCCACAACCACATACACATGAGAGCTTGCATCTGAATTGCAATTAGTGGCACTCATTCTGAACTCTGGATTCAGTATTCTACTCTTGTCACACCCACAACTTCATCCCTAAATGATCAAACATGCAGTTTATTATCTGAAAGAAGAAAACCCTTGTTTACCTCCCTGTGTCCAAGTTGATCGATTAAATTCTCAACCTTGGCATCCAAAATTTGGTGTAACAAGCATGATTCTCCGCCAACAGTCGATAAAACAACATAAAATGATGCAACCCCTTATACTGATGTTACAACAAATCAGGATCACTTCCAAGTCCCACGGCAACATTAACCACAGGGTAATCCATCTCTATGAGACAACAAGAAAAGAAACAAGTAGGAGCTAGAATTAAGCCATGATGAGACATGGAAACGGATTAACTGGAAATGCAGAATAAGGCGGGCAGAGACCTGAAGCTGCGGTTGTGCAGTGAGTCCGTGAGAAGAGAAATCGACCACGGTTCGGTGTGTGTGAAAATATGAAGGGAAGAAATGGTGACAGAGGGCAAAGACAACGAGGAAAGTAAGGATAATCAGGAGTATTGATGCCCGATGAATCATTCGGGTGATTCCCAAAATGCCCTCGCTTCCAGATCGTTCCCCCCAAACTCAATTTCAAACCCTCTCCTGGCCCAGCAGCAGCTCATGACCAGTAGTCAATTCAAGAATAAATGAACAACCTAAGCATTCATTGATGATTGAAGAAGAAGAAAGTCCTAAGGTTGCGAAAAAGGCCCACTGCTTGCAACAGTTAGATACGGGGCATGGTCCATGGAGGAGATGGTCGAAGGAATAGCCATTGTCCTGAATGATGTATGCCATTTACCAACAAAGTAGGCCCGACAGTCTTGTTAAATCAATTTGCGCTAACAATTTACACTAAATGGTAGCAACCTTTGGGCTAGCAAGGAGGCCCAGCTCAATAATCAAGATAGTCTGGTGATCGTGCATACAAAGCTAAGCAATTTAACTCTGACCTCTGCCGGTGGGGTTAAAAATTGCAAAAATTAAACAAAAGGCAAGAAGTTGTGCATGTTCCTGGTCAACGTGTCATAAGGCTCCAGATTGAAAATTGGAAATAGCATAACAGAAGCTATCAAGTTCAACACGATATGATTGCATAAAGGCACTCGCAACTAAGTGGAGGCAGTCCCCAAGAATGCTCTTCCAGGTTTACGGTTTGCAAGAGATCCATGACATCCGAGAAGCTGCGGAACCAAAATCCAGATAACAAAAATAAATAAATGATCGAAGGCAAAGAGCAAGATAGATTAAAGAATGAGATGGGTAACCTTGGCATTGACACCATCAGGTTGAATTCTGTCTTCTGACTTCCACTTAATATAGTCAGCACGGTTGAACTTGGTAAATCCCCTGGAAATGTCAATTCAATTAAGAATAGGATCAATTATGAGCGAGATCCAGTTTTCAGGGAAGGCTTACCACCACAAACAGTCCATTATTAAGACTAAGGAGATTAAATAATATATCTTCCCTTTAAAATGTTAATTCATAGGGCAATAAATATTAGGAAAATAATAATATAATAGAGCTCTTACCACTTCCGGCTGACAATGATCTTTTGACGACCAGGGAACTTGAACTTAGCACGGCGAAGGGCCTCCTGGGCATGGTGGCTATTACTGTCCTTGCAGCGGACAGAAAGCAGGACCTGGCCAATGCTGACCCTAGCACAAGTTCCCTGTGGCTTTCCAAAGGCACCCCTCATACCGGTCTGGAGCCTATCAGCCCCAGCACATGAAAGCATCTTGTTGATCCTAAGAACATGGAAAGGATGGACCCTCACCCTCAAATGGAAAGCATCCTTCCCAGCAAACTTGGCCATGTACTTGTTGCAAGCAATCCTAGCTGCCTCAAGAGCCTCACTTGAGACATTCTCCTTCTCCCAACTCACAAGGTGAACACAGAAGGGGAACTCATCAACACCTTTCTTCTTCATCCCAACATCATAAATCCTGATCTTAGGGTCAGGCACACCACGGCAAAACCGTGACTTAGGGTATGGCTTGTTCTTGATTTGACGGTAGCATCTTGCTGGTCCTGTAGATAAAGCAGATTATATCCGAGCATAATCAATAGTTGCATCAATTAAAATTTTCAAGGCAGAATCATTACATTACTTGAGAAAATTATAAACAGAAAGGAAGTGCACGAATAAACAGGAAAAAAATACAATAACTACCAAAAATCCAGTGGCAAATTGTTAAACAGATAATCTCACAGATGTTAAGTCAAATTGCATATCTTCTACAATAAATAATCCGACCAAACGTAACTCTACTAAGACATAACGCGGTACATAACGGAAAACCCTAATAATGAAATCTATTTCAGCGCAAATGCCTCAAATATAGCATAATATTATCAAAAGTCAGCAACCTTGATCCTTCTAAATGGGGCGATTTCTACCATATCAATACTATAAGATTAAAAGCCAATATTACACAAGATCATTCCAAATCTAGAGCTGAGCGGAATATCAAAATCAGTTGACCTGATATCTCGCAGTTGCCGAATCGCGCAACACATCAAAATGTTGAGAAATAGTGGGTGAACTTATTAAGATTTCCAGATACACGGTTTATCCTTAGGGGTCAGAGAGCGAGAGAGAGAGTGAGAGAGAGAGACTTACTTCTCCCCATGGCTGACGCCGCTCTGTGCTGCTCGTCCTCGGAAGCCGCTGCGCCTGCAATGCCCTCAAAACCCTAACATGCGGTCCTTTAATACCTGATTCCGAAACACGGTAAATAAAATTGGGCCCAACGATGGGCTATTTGACCCATTGAGCCTGAAAACTACATATATGGTCTTTCGTGGTATTAAAACTCGCTAGTCATCATTTCTTCCCTTCTTTTTTGAAAGTTTCCTAACCATGATGGCTGCAGCCGCTGCACCGTGTGTGTGGTGATTGTCCAACGGCTGCATTACCCTGGGGGTGTCCAAAAGAGCCCTTGAGTATTGGATGGATCAGAGTTCTGCATCAATTTTCTTCATGACCTTTGGAAGCTTGTTTTACCCTTTGCAATGGGGTATACTGGGAAGCTAATGAGTGAACTGCATAATTCTTTGCTTGATGAGCCCAGCCAATCCCAAGAATTTCCATTGTAGTGGATAAAGTTGATTCATGGGAGAGTAGGTGAAAGTAGTGAAGCATTGAATTAATTCAGGCAAGAAAATTGAATCCCCAAAGTTGCAATACATCTCACTGTTGATCTATTTCATCAAGGCAAAGACCCTAATGACAATTTTGCAGAGATTATTTGAACTCGTCCATCAATGACAGACTACCTGATAAAAAATCACAAGGCAGATGAATGCTCATATGTTGAGACATATGGTGCTTGAAATAAGATCTTCAAACTCTAGTCACACTGACATGACGCTGGCATTTCAGGTTTTCAGTACCTATGTGCCAATTTTTCTTTCTCCTGGTAGTTCTGCACATACCTGCATCAGGACCCATCCTCAAGATTAATACTGAGAAAAAAAGTGATTGCTATAGAGTGCAGGTTCACCAATCAACCACACAGAGTTGAAATGATTTCTATGAAATGCAAACCTGGGGATCAAGAAACAGCAACTCCTCATGAACAGAAGAAAATGCTGACAGAGTTAACATGTCTGGGGTCAAATGCAAGGTTGCATTATTTGCCATCAAAAGATTAATAATTACTTTGACCCCAAGGCACTGAAGAATTCGGAAACTTGCGATTTGCAAAGCAAACTGCTTCAATTCATATTCAACAACTGGGAAAATTTAAAAAAAAAAGCCAGATCTCATATTGAAAAGCTTGAACTTCAATGGGGCACCAAGCAACATCAGTCTATAGGAAACATGAAATTTTTAACATTTTGAAAAAACTACCGACATTCTACCAAAAATCAAATGTGAAAGCAGGCTTGAATCTTTTGAACCACCAATTCAACACCAGAAAATATATTTTCTTCACAACCTAATGCCTCTTCAAATGCTAGTTCAGACTGCACAGTCTCAGAACCACCAAATAATTTGAACAAGATGGAGCTAAACTTTCCATCTCCTGACCTATGTGCCTTCTCCGGTAACCCGCCTCTCAACAAATGCAAATTAGCATATCGGTAAGCAAATCTTTAGCTAACATTGTGAATCTAACCATAAGACCAATTTGAAATCATATGAGGAATCCTACAAAAATCCTATTGTTTGATCAACCATGTAACCATTCCACAAAATGAAAATTGGTCACGGCGATTCAAACCCGTAAGGGAGAACTAGTAAAGAACATCCTGAAACCAATCGCGCCGAATTTGTCAAAATTTACCACGGAGACGGGGAAATGAATCCGTCAGCAGCTGAAGCTCTGATAAACTCGGAGAAAGAGACATAAACTCGAGTATTTGCAAGAAATTGAGCAGAAGGATTACGTGTAGGTGCCAACGAGAGGACCGAGGAGGAGAGTGGCGCTGATCCAGTTATCGGAGATTTTGTGGTGGATCTTAGAGGGCAGGTCCTTCCACAGCCCGCTCATGATCTTCTGCTGGAACGGTGATAGCGCGTAGACCACGGCCTTCATCCTCACCGGCTGCTTCCCCATTTTCGTCTGCAGAAATCGCAAGAGCGAATACGAGATGAGAATTTCACCCTAAAGCAGAGACGACGACGACCTCCGTTATAGTGCCCTTCTTCTAGAAGCTTTGCAACGACGTCGTCTCCTATTGCCCAGGACCTTATTGGGCCTAATGGTTGGTTAACCCTAATGGCAAAATTATAGGAAGGACCGAAAAAGTTTCAAGGCTAGTTTGCTGTGTCTTGACTCTTGTGCCTTGGCACTCTTGATTTGCCCAGACACTAGTAGCCATGGCTGAAGCTGTAATGCCGCTGTCACGTTCATCATGATCTGAAGTTACCATTAGCTATTGAAATCCCGAAAGCCACAGTGACAGTCCATCCTGGATTGCTTTCACCGAAAGATTTCTACTTGGGGGTCTTCATGCCTTGGGTATGCTTCTATGGGTTTGATTCACCGACAACAATGTCCTTTTAAATATCTCTATACTCACCAAAAAATCCGTGTAAGGATTGTCTTCCCTTTTTAAATGAAACAGCTTTGAGATGGACAGCAACAGGTGGCCTTCTTGATAAAAACCATGAAATGAATAATCAATGCTTAAAGAAGTAGCAATAACGCGTTAGCTGTCATTAGTTTCTTCTGTTTGGAGAAGCAGGACTTAGAATCTGCAAACTCTTAAATGCAAGGACTTGGAATTGCCCTGTGGCTAGGATTCTGTCTTGCTCATGGAAGTGAGGGACAGCCATTTTCTGTCTGAAGTCTGCTGCTCATCGAGCTGGTTGTCTGTTTCTCGGAGCTCCCGCGGATCATTTGCTCTTGCCCAAGTGAGCAATCCAGCGATTTTTCGATTTAGTCTGTGAAAGGAAGCCCCTTTTTGCCGATTCATATTTTTCTTTCTTACCGGGGATTAGGTTTTTCTTTAATTTTGTTTCTGGGGGGACTGATGGAAGCGTCCGTTGAAGACTCTGATGATCTTCTTACCGCATCTTCTCATTTTCCTTCCTCTCCTGCCTCTTCCTTCTCTGGAAGAAGATTTGGGGTTCAGTTCCCCGACTTCTTTCGGTCTCCACTGTCGGCGATACTCGAATATTCTGGCATTGTCCTGCCGGCGCAGCCCCAGAACACGGCACTGCCTCCCATTCTCAATGCAGTCCCAGTTCATGCCCAGCTGCCCAACTGCCCGCCGGCCCATGATGATTCCGCTCGTGTAGATGGGGAAGTCTCTATCCGAATAATCGATGCTTCTGAAGGTTGCTAACCTCTCTTGCGGTGTTTGGTGATTTGCTTCATGTGCCTTATCAAATCTTTTGTACTTTCAATGACTTGGAAATGACCTATTTTCTGGTTCAGTAGGTTGATAGTTAGTTCAAGTGACAGAAATTTTGGTTTGCCGTTTCATTTGTGTGTCAACTTGTCATCTAGATCATTGAGCATTAGGTATTTTATATGGATGGATAATCTTCTTTCTGTTCATTTTTATTTCACCCATGCACATGTATGGATATATATCTCACATTGCAGGATGTGATTGGAGGTTCACTAAGCAGCATTAGGATTGGGAGAAACTTCATGTGTAGTATCACTAAAGTGTTTTGTCCAAATTCTTCCGGGGGTGTTATTTCCGTGATTAAATGTGTAGTTTTTATCTGTATTTTAAGGTAATGTTAGCAATGGAAATGGAGAGACAAGTTATGCCTGTGATGGTTTAGCTGACATTACTTCCACTGCTAGTGAAAGAGAACACCTCATGGTAGGGACTTCATCTTCTGCTTCTGCTTCTTTGCAAGAGAGTGTAAATTCCTTAGAAGAGGACGTTGGCATTGCTAACGGAAGTGAAAGGGACTCAGTTAACCAGAGACATGAGTTGCAGCAAGTGGGAAGGTGGATCGAGCAGATTCTACCATTTTCATTGCTCTTGCTAGTCGTGTTTATTCGTCAACACTTGCAAGGTGTTCTTCTGTTCATGTTATGACGTTCTTCACTCATTTTTTCATTTTTTAAGCTCTGTTTAATTTGGAGTTCATGTCTATTAATATCAATGTGTAGTGCTTGAACATTTTATAAACACAGGACCCGTGTTTAACATGCCCAGTAGGTGATGACAAAATCTATTTTACCTTTTCTTTTCCGGACAATTCATTCTTCTGGATGAAAAGTTGAAGGAGTTCTGTAATTTAATAATATGCAGGTTTCTTTATTACAATATGGATTGCAGCAGTTATGTTCAAGTCCAATGATATAGTCCGAAAGCAGACTTCTTTAAAGGTTCCCCTTCTAATTGTACTTCCTTCTTGACTTTTAACAGAGTGGAAATTTCAATTTTGATTTTATAAAGTGACAGTGATCAATCTATTGGTTTATGCAGGGAGAGAGAAAGAACCCTGTGCTGATCTTCATTTCTTTAACATTCTCACTCTATGTGGTCATTATTTACTGGTGGTACAGGAATGATAACGTTCTATATCCATTGCTAATGCTTCCTCCAAGGGAAGCGCCTCCCTTTTGGCATGCTATATTTATCATCATGCTGAATGGTATGTCTCTATGATAATCTGATTCATTATTGAGCAAACAGATTGCTTAATCCATTAAGCATGCCATTGACCCAGTTGGTGAACAGTGCAAAACCAATGCAATTTTGAAGATAAATAACCAGTGATGGTATATAATTGTAATTTGAGAGTAGATCAGTACTATGGTGTGCTAATCATTCATGAAAAGTTATACCTCTGGTTGCTGTATGTTGAGATGCCATTTAAAATGGTTTAAGATATCTTTTGTTCTTATACAAACTTTTTACTGCCCTACGATTTTAGATATAATGGTAAGGCAGGCAGTAATGGCTTTCAAGTGTTTGCTGCTGATGTATTACAAGAATGGAAAGGGCCATAATTTCCGTAGGCAGGTATTGCAGCTTTCTCTCGGTTTTGAGCATTGATTCCGAGTATTTTTAGATATCAAACGGAGTATATTATTTGGTTTGGGTTCAACTTCTATGAAGGGTCAAATGCTAACTCTGGTGGAATATGCACTGCTTCTATATCGAGCATTGTTGCCAACCCCTGTTTGGTACCGATTCTTCCTGAACAAAGACTATGGGAGCTTATTCTCGTCATTGACCACCGGATTGTATTTGACGTTCAAATTCACTTCTATCATTGACAAAGTACGGTTCTCTCTTTTCTTTACTCAGTACACTGCTTATGCCAACATTGGAATCCTGAAGTAGTGGGCGGGAGTATTTGTTTGATGTATTGTACAGGTTCGATCTTTCCTTGCTGCAATAAGGGCACTGTCACACAAAGAGGTGCATTATGGGTCTCATGCTACGAAAGAGCAGGTGAATATTGTGTAGTTGTAAATACATTCTTGTACATTACCCCGCTCTGCACTGAAATTTGACCTGATTGCACTGATAAAAGATATGAAAGCATGTATTTTTTCTCTATTAGCATTGCTCGTCAAGAACTCTCCGCTGCTAATTGTGATCTTTCTGAGTTAAATCGAAGCTTTCAACTGGCCTGTATTTTCAGCTGTGCCTGAAGGCTATTGACTACTAATGTTAAATGGCAGGTTAATGCATCTGGAGACCTTTGTGCTATATGTCAAGAGAAGATGCACGTACCCATACTTCTGCAGTGCAAACACATCTTCTGCGAAGATTGTGTCTCCGAGTGGTGTGTTGGATTGATTGCCTCTTTGCTAATCACTTTATCACCTTTTCCAATGAATATAAGGATGCATGGCTTTACCCCCCCACCCTTTCAGGTTTGAGAGAGAGAGGACTTGCCCACTATGCAGAGCTCTTGTCAAGCCAGCAGATCTACGGTCTTTCGGGGACGGATCAACTAGTTTGGTCTTCCAGCTGTTCTAAATCTTCACCCTGCTTATCTTATTCTCTGTACATGATGTGTCTCCTTGCTTTCACCTGTGATACACCTGCAGATCACTATTCATGGGCAAGGCTGGTTTGGGTGATCATTTATTCATGCAACTAAACTGTATAGATCTTTAAACCAGTTGTAGAATGGCAAAAATTATGCCGTGAAACCTGTTTTGTTGCAATGTTTTTGCTAATATTAAGTAGATAGCTCTCTCAAACAAACACATATGTTCAATGATGCTGTTGTATTGCAAGTGAGTCAGTGAAGCTCAGTCAAGTTTATGTTGTTGGGATATGAGACGTTTCTGGATGTCAGCATCTCATACTGGGCTCTATCTCCTTCTCAGCATTTCAATCTCTCTCCCCCTGCCAAAATACAGTGTTAGATCCGCAGAGGGTCACTCTCCTGATCTTTGAATTGCTTGCTTAGCTAACAAACCACTTTCCAGAAACCCCAACGACGAGTGAGTTCTTTACCTTCAAAGGTCGGCCTCAATTAATTTTTGCAGCGAACGATCATACGTCTCCACAGCTTTCTACCACAATTAGAGAACCTTGAGTTTTGGATTTATGGTTAGCTAGTTGATCTACTGATCATGACTTGGTTGTGTAGACGACGCCTGACCGAAGATTTGCTGGACCTCGAACACGAGCTCCTCCAAACTCACCCTGCATTCGAGCCCTATCTGCAAAACAACCCGAGTGAGAAGAAGCGATGAATAGAGCTCCATTAATGTTTCGTTCAGCTGTAAAAAAGATGGAAACTGAATAATTACATTACCTTGATGATGAACGAGTATAAGACGGCGTCCAGTTCCAAGCTGCTGATGTTGAGATGGAGGATGTCGAACGACAGCTTCTCCAGAACGGCGACGATCTTCGCTATCTGCCCCGGTGGCATCCTCCGGGAGATCACTTTGAGTATCACGTCGGATCCAGATAGCCTTGCTTCAACGTCAGCAGACCTAGACATGCAGTGCGCTCCTCCTGGGAGCTCCATATTGGAAGGAGTGATATCGAATGAGCTGAAGGTGCCATGATTAATGGGTTGTGGAGTGGTACTACTGGCCATGAGCTGCTGAAGGGGGCGAGGGTGAGGGCTAGGGCTAGGGCTGAGGCTCTTCCGCCTCTTCTTGGCCTCGAGGGACTGGAGAACTTGATGAAGCTCCTGGATGAACTCGATGACTCCCCCTATTATCGATGCCTGATCTCCCTGCACAAGTTTATGACAGCATTATTATGGTTCATGTGACCTTGCTACTGAACTGAGACCGAGCAAGCAAACCAAGTGTGATCTATGGCTCGTCTAATACAGTAAACATATATATGTGTATATATAGCTAGAATCTGCAGTACCCTTTTGATGTAGAAGCCAGGAGTCAAAGATCGTAGGACCTTGAGATGCTCATTCATCTGCCTTCTCCTGTTCCTCTCCACGGTCATGTGAGCCATCTATCTCTCTTTCTCTCTCTGTACCACCGCACTGCAACTGAGTGATTTCTATACGTAAGTTATACTGCACATACATTGATATATATATATATAGTGGACGAGTTGGGCTTGTTAAGGATATTTGGGGCATTTATGTTCCTGGGCTTAAACTAAAGGAAAGGAGAGGAGAGGCTGCAGAGCATGAAAGTCTTACCTTTCATTTATGTCATATGCTGCACTCTCGTGAGAAAGGTTATTCCTTTCTCTCTCTCTCCATGATCTTTCAGTAGAGTTTCTTGGGAGAAAAACATCAACCAATTTCTGACCCATATCCCAGGGGAAAGTCAAACCGCGTAGCGAGAGGCTCATGTCACTATAAATATCTCACGTGTAATATATTGGGTCCAATTTACGTGTGGCTGGTGCCGTATCTAACTCGTCATCTCTTTCCCATACACACTCTGCTTCCACTACATTACCAGCTCCCCCTTCCATTTCTTCCTACATTTCATGGCTACCTTGCTTCACCTGCTACACAGACACAACTATCAGCACACCTTTTTGCGTAATTCCACATATATATAAGCATATGTCCATCGACCTTACCCGACGTGACATTAAATTTAATTCCCCTGGTGAAGAGATAGTGCCCAGTATACAATTTTACCATGCTACAAATATGAGCTACTATATAACGACAAAGCTTGAAGAGGCGTCTGGATTTTAGCAAACTTGGAAATCTGGTGCACAAATCTAATATGGATATATAGAAACGGCTAGGAAAGCTATAGGGCTATTGTAGTCTATTTATTTGATCAATTGGCTAGACTATACACGTATAGACAGACCATGGGAAATGGATAATAAGTTCTTAGCCGAACAATTTCCTTCTGAATGTATACTTATTCACCGAGGAAGAACCAATTTGCTGGATCCTATGGATTCAACAAGAATTGATGCTGATTAGGAGAATCTCCTTATTTGCCAGCACCAGTTACTTCTCATCTTGATCTCTCATATGAAGCGCATTGGCATGTCTTCTGTAATTCTGCAATCTGCTTATCCATACGACAAGATGGTTTCTGTAATTCTGCAAAATGGGTATAAGGTTGATTATATATCAACTGTAAATCACAGCAACGTAGCTTACAAATTGCTGGATATTGCTTTACCAACTTAAGAGTCATTGGGCACTTCGAAAGGATTTCTCAAACTCCTGAAGTTGAGATAGAAATCCTGAATTAGGAGATGCTTGTGGCCTCTTGCTCTTCACGTGTTCCAGAGCTTGAGATAGGCTCATCCCGCGCTTCTTCATCAGATAAGCAACCACGATACAAACACTGCTTGACCGAATTTTAGTTAACATATATCATTTCTAACAGCACAAGCTTTTCTAACTTCAAGATTCAATAAAAGGCGAAGAAACTGAATTAATCGTAAATTCCCAAGTGAAGGGAGAAATTACAAAATGGTGAGCAAATGAGTAAAGACAGCTCATCAGTCATCATATTGCAGAATTGCACTTGGAACTGACCAAGGATCAGCATGAAACCAAAATTGCACTTGGATAAATAAGAAGGATCTAAATGATGCTTTCCCCAGCTTTCAGATGCTTCAGAGAGTTTAGACTTTTTATCCAGTCAATGAACTTAGAATCCATGAGAAATTGAAAATTCTAACAAAGAAGAGGAACCTAAAAGATTAATGATATGTGATATAAACATCCAAGGCCATAATAAGCTGAAATTTGATTCCTTCGACATGATATGCAGGTACTAAAAGAATTACCTCCGGGATCTCCCCATAAAGCAATGTACCAACACTCCACCTCCCTGACTCTTGGCCCCATCGATAAATTCAAGACACTCATCAAAATGATGTCTTATGCACTCGTCTTCTCTGTCCTTGACTACATAAGATACAGAAAGGAGATGGGAAACATTAGCTGAGATTTGTGTTAAGATCTGAAGGGGAAATGCTCGTAATATAAATAGATGTACTGCAGGGGTCACTATCATAGAAATTTACATGGAATAATGGCATGTCCAGAACAGCTTCTAGTCAGAGTGACCTATGTTATGTTCATGCTCTTTGGATAGTTGCAACTTTCTCTTCATACATGTAACTATGCACCCTCATATTGAGTCATTAACAAAATTTCCTTGTTGAAAAAAAGGCCCACAACATCCGTGCATTTATGAGCTATTATTTTCATCATGTAAAACAAGAACAACCTGGATGACAGGATGATACTTCGCCTTATCCAGAAAACAAGGAATTATCATTGAGACTGGTGATCATCTGAACAAAGATTACAACTTCACAAATGTACTACCTTCAATAACTTTATAAACAAAGTCATCAGGGTAGGCAGGCCGAATTGATTTTGCCACAACCAGCACATGTGTGATGTTGAGACATTTGAGTGCTTCCTTATTCGTTGCAGACCCCAAAGACCCTAAGAAAAGGCCCTGTAAAGCAACCGAAAAGCTATTAAATCAATACTTCTAAAACAAAATGTAGGATAATGGTCATGGGTAATTCATGGAATGGTTAATTTTTATACCTCTTCGATTTTGCACGGGACCTTGTCCTCTTTAACGCATTTGGTAAGACTCCTGAGCTTCAGAATGGCTGCTAACTGCCTTTGCATGCCGTCAATAACATGAGCCATCGCGGATAAGCAATGACAAACTCAGTCGCGGTTTTATCCCCACGGAGCCATATCTCCTATTAGTCAAATCTGCTCCTCGATTATTCGTTCTAGCAAGATAAACTCGTGATCAAAATGCCGATCGGGTATGCTTAAGACAACTCACCAATGCAATCAACGCAAATTAGAGTAATTTTACCACATTGCTCTAATCATGTTTGGATTGACAACATCGTCATCGATCAACTAACACCATAATCAGTAGCGCCTGAATAATCTAGACACTTGCGGAAGGATCTACGATAGAAAAAGAAAATTTTACCTCTTTCACATCTGCCGGGGGACCGCGGAACGATTGTAGGAATAGAGGAAGCTGCAGATCAGAGGGAGACGAGAATATTGAGGAATGATGGAGTTAACACTCACCGGGTCGGTTTAGATCGAGATGGAAGGAGATTCGGATCCGATCGGGTTTTGTTATGTAATCCAAAACCGATTAACTGGGCCCTCATAAGGCCCATTAAATTGCCCGTTTGATTTTGTTCCTCGAGATAAATCAGTCTTCCACATTTTCTGGGACTGTACATGGTAACCCAATAGATCAGCTGATAGCTCAAGTCCACCATCTGCTAAGATTCTATCCATGGCGTCAGCGGTCATGAAGCGAGCGAGCTCCACCCTACTCGGAGGCCTGAGACAGTCGTCAGCGGCGGCGAGGACCTACGCGTCGCTTTCGGTGGGGACGGACATAGTCTCGGCTGGCCCGAACATTTCTCTACAAAAGGCGCGATCCTGGGACGAGGGCGTGTCTTCGAAGTTCTCCACCACGCCTCTCAAGGACATCTTCAAGGTGCGGATTCCTCTCGATCTTACTGATTCGTCCCTCTAGCTGAATTGAGGTGGATTGCTTGGCACTGGATGTCAGTTAGGTCTCGGTTAGCTAGGTTTGGGTCTGAGTTGTTGTTGTTCACTTGTTCGATGTCTTGTAGATGCCGACTGGAGCGATTTTGATTGTTGAATTGATTTTTTCCATTTCCTCGTCATCTGAATCTGATCGTGCTAGAAAGTGCTCTGCAGTTGGCTTGAATTCTTGAGCTGATTCCAACCAGTGGAATGTTTGCATTCCCAGTTTTATGGTTCTTATAGGAATTGTGTTCATTGCTATTTCATTTATGTCGACTTACGTTTTGCTGTGGCATTGCAGGGAAAGAAAATTGTCATCTTTGGTCTTCCGGTAGGTTATCCTTTTTCCTTTCATCTCCGGCGTTGCTTCAGACATTTGTGACATTGATAAAAAGTATATTTCCTCATTAGCTGGAGTCATTGCTATTCCTTGCTATCATTTATTTGTTTCTTGAGGTTCCAACTTGCCTCCTTCCAGGGAGCATATACAGGAGTATGTTCTCAGCAGCATGTTCCCAGTTACAAGAATAATATCGATAAGTTTAAGACAAAAGGCATCGACTCAGTGATTTGTGTTGCTGTTAATGACCCATATGTTCTCAATGGCTGGGCAGAAAAACTACAGGCAAAAGATGCTGTAAGTTCATATCTCTTAGCCAAGATTTTCTTTCTCCTATGTCTCCATGGGCAGTCCTTTTTTCTCCCCTGGTAACTTATCTTACAAAATGCTCATGCTTTAAACTTGCATTCATTGAATCCCATGAAACTAGTGAATTTATTCTTGTCAAGATCCTGTTCCAAGAATTGCACCATCACTGGTTAGGCCTTGAGGTTCCAAGGAGAATGCATAACATCCAGGGATTATTGTTTATACCTCTACATTTTGCAAAGATAATGTAAGATAGATGTGGCCTACCAACTTGATAGATTGAATTCTACGGGGATTTTGATGGAAGCTTCCACAAGAGTCTGGAGTTGACCAAAGATCTTTCGGGAGCCTTGCTTGGTCATCGTTCAGAAAGGTATATGTTATTGCTGCCTTGTATTAAGATGCCATGTACTGAGCTTTAACCAGCATTATACTGTGTTGAGCAAAAGCTAAGAAAACCTTTTACTTCAGATGGTCAGCATATGTGGAAGATGGGCTTGTCAAAGTTCTAAATGTGGAGGAAGCCCCGTCTGATTTCAAGGTTTCAGGTGGGGAGGTTATCTTGGGACAGATCTAACTTGCTGCTGCTACCAACTCTGTTTTTTTCTTAGATGAGTGAACCATTGTGACAATAAAA
Source organism: Trapa incisa (assembly GCA_030064435.1). NCBI lineage: Eukaryota > Viridiplantae > Streptophyta > Magnoliopsida > Myrtales > Lythraceae > Trapa > Trapa incisa. Next base: position 1,162,993 of record CM057770.1, on the reverse strand, counting down.
CAAGTGCGGTGACAAAGAGACTCTGTTGGGTTGTACACTGATTCCCCTTTTGGCATAACTCAGTGTGGATTGGTTCACTTCTATCTTAAGTTCCCTTCTTTCAGAAGTAAGACCTCATAGTGGGCATCATCAGGAAGGCAGCTGGCCATTGAATGTCATCATCACATTCTGCAATTGCACATTCTCCTATCTATGAACCTTGGGTGATGGATCTTTCAGCCTCTCTCTACATATAAAAGGTAATTGCTACATTATTTTCTCTATACATCCACTGCCAGGTCGAAACTGATTATGGAAACAATGAACCTATACCACTTAATATTAGCCACAAACTAGTATGGTGCAATGGGAAAAAAACATACTTCAGGATATGAGCTCTCATGATTTGTAGGGCCTTCCTGTGTAGCTTTTCCATTGACAGGTGATTTCTCATATGCATCATCACCACCACCCTTGCTCTGCTCCTTGATTGAATTACAGACTAGGATCTTCTCCTCCAGGCTTCTGATGCCCTTCGAGATGGATTCTTTATACCTATGGATGCCACTAACCATGTTACTTTTCAGCACAGTCGGATATTTGAGGAATAAAACATGAAAGCCAGTTATGACCAAACAACCTTGCAGAAGCATAAGAGAATTTTGATCTCAAGGACTCTGGAAAGGAGCTGTTTTCAGAAGTGAATGGTCCCTGCATAGCTCGAGGTCTCTGTGCAAAAAAGCAGGGGATACTGGGGATGGAGGGTGCAATTACATTAAGGGAATCGGCATCTCAGAATTCACAAAATCATGGTTGAACATGAATGCTGTGTCTATGTTCTTCTGCGGCTTCATATGAACGCCTCAATCGGAGGAAGTTTACCCGAGATTTAAAAGCTGGGTAATCTGATGGACCTGGACCTGTGGATCCTCACCCCCTTGATCTAGCATCATCACGATTACTACTCATGATAGCAGCTATACGCTGCATTGCAGACTCACCAAACTCCAAGTCCAATGGGACATCCTGAAAACAACATCCTAACATGTCAAGAAACAAAGCGGAGATCATCTGACGCAGCCACTAAACAGCATTCATTCAGGAGAGCACCAATGACAGAGAAGACCATAAAGAGATGGGGTTAAACACTGACAAATCCGATATTCCTATCCTCTCCTGAACAAGTAAGATTTCCGGATGATGACATCAATGAAACCATCAACCTTGCCCATCTCTCCCTCTCAAGGATGCACTCAAGATGATACTCATGCTTGCAGGTAGTAATGTGAGAGAGGGTCAAAGGATTGGCATGATTAGTAAACTCTAAAGTGTTTGATGACCAACTATATAAATATATAAATACTTTGTGTTTATAAATTTTAAATATTTATACCATAATTTCTTAAGTTAATAGAACTAAACGATTTGTGGTTTGCACCATTTCTCCCTTTTTATAGAGATAGTGGACTCACTCACTCCTGCCTTACCAATGACTTTTGGGAATATTTTAATGTTTGAGTATTAAAGAAAAAATAACAAATGGGATATTTGAATAGTAATCAAACCAAACGATTCATTCTTCTATGCACTTCCATGTTCTGTTCATATTGAATGAAATTCTGTCTTTTTTTTTTTTCTGCCCGAAGTTCTGTTTTTTATCGAGAAATCATTGTTTGATTTAGACCATTGTTTGATGTTTGGTCCATCTTCATGTAGACCTAACTCCAGCAAATTCTCTTGCTGAAAAACCGTGAAGCCAATAATTTCAAACCAACTAATCCCGCCATTACTATTTACCTCCCACAGAAGGCGCTAACAATCACAGAGGTCCTGAAACAAGGAGCAGGGCAGGGAGAGCAGATGGAGAATTACACTGGAATCATCCCTTTCATCCACTCTGTGATTCAGAAAATGAACAAAAGGAAAGGATTTCAAAGGCTCCAAGATGATGAAAAACTACCGTATGTCACCAGCCGCAGAGTCACTCCTGCCATGGAAGTTGAGGTTGTGTATCTATGCAGTTAGTTGTATGATTGCGCTTCCCTTTTCATCTGAATCAATCCTCTGGAACTATTTCTCTTCTCTCAGAAAAGAAAAGCTGTTCAAAGAGGAGGTACTTCTACAATTCTTCAAATGTATGCTTAATGTAGGGACTTTTCATGCTGAAAGAACTCAGCTTCCTGCTAACATAAAATAATGAGAAGAAAATTCAGGAAATCTCACAGTGATCCATGAGAACCGTGAAACATGAGGATACACCAGAAGGCTGAAAAAAAGCACCACCAATATTGAGCTATGGCACTAGTATTTTGATGTACATTGCAGAAAGATGGCCACTCTACAGGAATTCCTCGGCTGAATTCAGATTGTCTAGTATTTCCGACTTAACTTCTTCAGGAAGCGGTGCAGATGGACCTGCCTTCGAGTAGAAACGGGCGAGAGATCTTATGGCTCTTTCTAGCATAACATATGATTCCTGCAGCAGAAGCCACAAACAATCATCATTAGGAACATAATCCAAATAAACCATTTTTTTTTTTGTTTTTCAGCACACCAATGGAATGATCAATGACTTATACCTCCTTAGCAACGCCCAATTGTCCCTGCCAGTTGCCCAGATAATCCCGGATAGATTCCTTGGCAGCATCTGCAGTCCTCCTAAACTTAGCAATGTCCTTGGGGTCTTCCTTCAGAGACTCGCGCAGCGTCTTGACAACCTCTCTTGCTGACTTTAAGTAGGCCTTAGGCAATACTTTTCCCAATTTTGTCTTCTCATTAGGATCAAACAGAGATGTAATAGCTCCAATCACTCCCTTATCATCCTCTTCTTCTACACTGCTCTTTTCAGCAGCTAGAACATTCAATGGGGGAGAGATGCAGGTCAAGCTTATTAGGGAGAAAACCGATCCACCTACAAATAAAAAATCCCGGCGAGAAGTTGATGAATCCCAGGTGCCTAACTTTATCTGATACTTTGCTTGCAGTTTACCTGACAAACAGAGGAGCCCAGTCAAGGAGAACACACACAACAAATACCATCAGCTGGAGAAAGAAGAAAGTTCGATCTAGCTTAACCATCAACCTGACAAATAAAACATGAAAACTAGAATTGAATCAATGATTTATTTTTTTAATCTTTAATCAGATCAAGATTCTAAGTGTGATATTTGTATAACTAGTGGAAGTACATAGATGAATTTACTTTAGAACAAAAACAATTGGAACTCCATTTGAAGAAGCATATTGATTTCAATTTGGAGAAACAGTGAACGCAAAATTGAACATTGTGTGGGTGTGATTCAAGCCACAAACAAGCTGAATCAACAAGCATAAATGCAAGGCACTGAAACATTACAATTTACGAGCATGAAATATCGTCAATTTGGCAAATAAGCAAGAAAATAGTGCGAGTAACAAGGAGTAGGCGTCCACAGTCTAGTGTACTCAAGGGACTTACATTCAGTCTCAAGTTTGTAGCTTTTCTCAGCAGTTCCAGCAACTGGGGAAGGGACAATCTTAGCTGCTGCAAGGACAACAGCCATCCTTCTTCCCCTTTCTTCCCACAAATCTCAAGATTCAAATTTCAGATCCATAAAGCATCATACTTCAGAGTGGAAAGCCCCACTTTCAGTTTTCCTACAAATTCCACAAGGACAGTAGGTGAAGACTAAAGAGAGAACTTCATACAAATGGAGCGCAAGAATCCCGGGGAGACTACAAAAGAGAAAGAGTTGGAAAACTGATAAATTATAACTAGAATCGACCAATTCAGCACAATCTATCCAAACTACGAATGTCAAAGTACAGCATACAAAATTCCTACGAAAAAATGCTACGAGGCCTATCACAGCCAACAGAGCTGCAATTTAAGGGGAGAAATGGCAAATTGTGTCGATGATCTGCCACCTTTTTATAGGTTTCCATTTCAACGCTCGTCTTGCATCCAATCCGTTCAGAACGAAAGCTGATCGACAATGGAGTTTCTGATTTTATCCAAAGAACTCGTGGAAGAGAGAAGGAAAGACGACGAAGGACAAAGTAGTCATTTTGTACTATTTCAGAAGCCCCCTTTACTTTCTTGTATTTGCGAGAAGGACCTTCGATTAAAGGGATCCACTCGCAACAGAAAATTGCATTATTTTATTTCCCATACAAGCTCCTCCGCTTTCCACTGGGATACCGCCGCTTCCTCCGTGGCTTCCTCCGGCTGACGCTCCCTCTGCCGCCACAGGAAATAAGTGGCAATGGCTGTTCTTTGATGCTAATCTCATTTATTTCCTTCGATTCCAAGTTTCTAGTGAAAGCCCCCAACAATTCAAAAGTGCAGGATTTAGATTCCATTTGAGAGTCATGTACACTAGAACAGTGAGATCTCTCGGAACGAACAATGTACGTTTCAAGAAGGATAATCATAAACTGAACTGTAGTAGACACTGCCCATATGTTTAGCTGACACAATGTCCATGTGCAGGAGGGACTGCAAGTGGCTCCTATCTCTTCACTAACATCAGGACGGAATTGCATTACCATTATCGTCGAGCGCAAGGACTAGAACAAGGTGGACTAGCTTAAGGATCCATGGGAAACACTTCAGAGTTCATCAAGGTTCGATTTTTCCCTGCCTCTCTTCCATCACCATCTCCTGGTACCCGCATTTGCTGCTGCAGAATGCCATCTTCCCACTGAAAGAATCCAAAATACCCAAATGTTACTTGACAGATAGATCTACCGCCATAAATTTATCGAAAAGAATGTGCTTTTTTCGATGAATTATATCAGGTGGCAGGGTTGAATGATATTTGGGTGTGAAGGAAATCTACCTATACATGTACATGTCACTCTGAGGTGCAAGATTTTTTCTTGCAGAACCGGCAGGAGGTAAGGAAACTCTTGGGTGATTTAGGAGGAGAACTGAACTGATCATGGCCAGAGCAGCTCTTGACGATGTAGTCTCCAAATATGTGGACGGTCTTCGGGTTAGGACCATACAAGGCGACACAAGTGTAGTCCTGGGAGAGCTCCATCTCAGCGATCTCGGACAGTAGCTGGGAATTTCGAGTTTTGATGCCGAAATCGGTCGGAGATCTCGAAGAGTCGATGGAAGAGGAAAGTGTATGAGGGGCAGAGAAGGGACTTAGATTCTAAGCTGAGAGCCAGAGAGAACCATCTTAGATGGGTTTGAGCCATCAAGAGGTGGCTCAACATCCTCGAGGACCTCGACTAGTCCGAGGCTGCCTACGACCAGCATTTTGTTGTCGGGCTCTAGGGTGATTGGCATACACAAATTACTTATATCCTAATTCATAGTGATTAATTAATTTGGGATGAGATTTAGGCAGGCGTTCATATTAAGTTTCATATGCAAATATGAACTTGGGATTGGGAGATACAGCTGAATCATTCCCTGGGATTGACTTGATGCGATGAAACAAAGTGCTCTAATCTCTTCTGACTTCAGTGTCGAAGAAAGAAAGACTGCCTCCAAGAAGGCTTGAAGTAGAATGAGCCACAGATTACCAACAATCCTGTGATAAACCCCGGTGCAATACCCATGTAAATCCAATGAGCATAGAGCTCATCTCCGCCATCTGAATCATCATCGCCGTGTTGTTTACTGGTATCAGGCTTCTCACCGTCAACAGAGCAGCTCCTTGAAAGCGGAGGGCCACAGAGTCCATTATTCCCACTATATGAATCTTCCTCGAACGTACTTAGTTGGGAACCGGTGGGAATGCGACCCGAAAGATGATTTAAGGACAGGTTCAGATAGCTCAGGTAGGTTAGCTGGGACAAGCTCTGCGGGATAGAGCCTGAAAGTTGGTTGACCGACAAATCAAGGGACTCCAGATTGTTCATATTAGAAATCTCAGAAGGGATCTGCCCGACCAAGCTGTTCTTAGACAAGTTGAGATTCTGAAGGCTGAAGAGCCGTGTCAACCCCATTGCAATAGATCCACCTAACCTGTTGTTTGAAAGATCGATTGAAAACAGATACTGGAGTTGGGTGGTGTAGAACCGGGTTGAGCTCTTCGTGTTCACCTCAACTCCGAACCCATAGAACCCAAATCCCCCCAAAATGGCAGATTTTGGATCGGCCAAGATGGTAAGGTTGTCGAGGCAGGTTGGAATGATTCCTGAGAGTCTGTTCCCTGCTAGGCTTAGGACCCGAATGTGACCGAGCTGACAGATCTCATCGGGAATTTCTCCGTTTAAGATATTGGAATCAAGGTTCAGCACACTTAAACGAGACATTGCACCAATCCAGGAGGGAATCTGACCTGATAATCTATTCTGGCTCAGGTCGAGAACCTTCAAGGAAGACATATTGCTGAAGCACTTGGGAAGAACACCCTGCAAGTTATTGTCGCGTAACCCCAAAAAGGTGAGGGGCAAAGAGCACAGAGATTCTGGAATCTGGCCACTGAGCTTGTTGTTCCCGAAGTCAATTCCGTCTAGAGCTGGCAAGCTTCTCCAGCAGTCGGGAATTGGTCCAGATAGGTTGTTGTGCGAAAGGTCGATGGCGAACAAGCCCATAATCTTGCACGTTGAAGCTGGAATGCCGCCTTCCAAGTGGTTCCTCATGATAGATACATCGCGTAACTTTGGCATGGCATTGCCGAAGCCCTCATGAATCTGTCCATTCAGCTCATTGTTCGACAAATTTAGACCTTCAAGATCTGGAGAACTGCTATAAAACCAGTCAGGAATGACGTCTGATATACCGCCGTTGGAGATATCTATCAACAACATTTTCCTCTGCGATCGAAGCCAAGCAGGAAACTGAGGCCCGATATGACAGTATGCCGTGGCGAGATATTTAAGTTGGAAAGGGGGAATCCATGAGGGGCTAATGTTGAAGACCAACTTATTGGATGAAAGCTCCATGAAAGTCAAGCTCGTGAGATTAGCAAAGTGCTGTTCGGACACCAAACCGGTCAAGCTAGTGTTGGTGAAGTCCAGACCCACGAGATTCGACAACTGCCCCAATCCTGCCGGAATACTTCCGGTCAATTTGTTATGCATGAGGTTCAGGTACTTCAATGAGGACAGCTGAAAAAGAGACTCCGGAATTGGACCCCTAATGGAGTTGCTGGCGAGGTCGATGTACTCCAGGCTCTCGAAGTTCCCGATTTCATCACCCAGATGGCCACTGAAGTTGTTCCAGCCGAGATCGAGAAATCGCAGCTTAGCTTGGAAGCAGCCGGACGGGTTGGCCAGCAGGGAAGAAATGTCTCCGGTGAAGTGGTTGAAGGACAACCTCAAAGCGTAGAGCTCGCAGAGATTGCTGATATTCTGCGGCAGCTCACCTCGCATGGGATTGTTAAACAAGTGCAGGAAGCCAAGATGTTTATTGTTGTTGACGATCTCCGTGGGAAAGGAGAGATCTCCTTGAAAACTAGAAGAGAGATCGAGATATCTGAGGGAGGTTAAGTTGAGCAGCCAATTGGGAACCGCAGATCCTAAAGCGTTATTACTCAAGTCAAGATGCTCGAGAGAGGTGAAGTTGACCTGCAAAGAGCTGTCATTGAGGAAACAGCCCGCTAGCCCCACGTACCGAAGAGAGGAAAGACTTGATATAGACTGCCAACCTCGGCCGCTCGTGACATCGATCCCGGACAGGTCAAGGTGTTCCATGGAAGAAAAGTTGGACAGCCAATCGAGGTTGTCTACACTCACACCCTTGGAGCTGTAGCCATATCCAAGAATAGTGTTGAGATCAAGATACTGCAGATTAGAGAGGTTGCCAAGCTGAGGAGGGACCTTGCCGGAAAATCCAGCGTTGGAGAGATTCAGATATTCCAAGCTCGAGAGGGAGCCCAGGAATGCCGGGATTTCGCCGTAAGAGAAGTTGTTCCAGCTCAGATCGAGGTATCTCAGTTGCCGGAGCTCGGCCAGAGATGGACTTAGCCGGCCCGTCAAGGTGCAGTTGCCGTAATCCAGCACGGGGTCGATCATCAACTCGTAATGGATCTCCGACTTTACGCACGGGCTCCGGAGGTCGAGTCTCTCGACATTGCCGGTCACCTTGCTGCAGGTTACTCCCTGCCACGAGCAGCAGTCGTCTCCCGACCATGAAGACAGGCGGTCGGAGACGTCAATGAGACCTCGCCGGAGCTGTAGGAGCGCCTCCCTCTCGGCCTCTGTAGCACCGCGGGCTGGACAGCTGAGTGTACCGGCCCAAAGAAGAACGAGAGCAAGTAGATGCATTGAGATGGGCGAGTGTTAGACCTTAGCTGACAGACTACTGATTAGAGTCCTGTGATAAAATATTTATAGCCGCCAGCACCATTTTACAAAAATATTCCATAAATTTACAAATAAATATATATGCTGAAACCGGTCGTGAGGTTGGCTTCAACCTCGACGACCACGTCTGCAGTACGCTCCCTAGCCATTCCTTTGGGTCGGGCGCAGGTCTGCCATAATCCGCCAAACCCGAAATTTTAACAAGTCTAACGTGTGAGTGGATATGAAAGAAAGTGTGGAAGACTAGCCTATGACATACTATCTTTCACTTCAATGTTGAAGAGATATCAAGTTGTGTTTTCTTAAAAACTTGAAAATGGGAACTTGAGTAAAGATACTTCTTAAAAAAATGATAATCCTGACACACTTTAAATAAAGCTATTTCTTGAAAACTCACTACTAACACCCACTTATTGAGTTGTACAACTCACCCCTCCCTTTCCGCCCCTTTTCAAGTAAACGAGAGAAGACCCTTTTTAAAAGCCCTACTAATTTGGAAATAAGACATATATGTCTATTTTGTATAATAATATTACAGTAAAGACATGTAAGAATGACGCATTACTTTTCGCAGTTTAGAAAAGGGGGAAAGTCCTTGATAGAACACGAAAGTGGCGGGTTGATCACGGGGATTCGACCAAATCGGTCGGGGCGTGACAGAGTTAAATAGAGTCTATTATTCAATGGCATCATCGTTTGGGTCACCCTTCTTTTTAAATTATAAACCGTGTGATTTCCCATCATTTATTAATTAGTAATATTTACCCCTTACCATTTTTTGACTTATGCTCCCATGGTAAAATTACTCAACAACCATTTCAAGTCACTTACGATAAGAGTACCCATCATCTCAAATTAATTCACACATATATTTGGGGATCATCCCCTATTATTTCATTTACATGCCATCACTATTATGTTTATTTTTTGGATAATTATAGCAAGCTTTCATTTTATTTTGTTATAAAACAACGATATGATATTTTCTCTGTTTTTCGTGCATTTCGTTTACAAGTTAAAAATTTACTTGGCCAACAGATTAAATCTTTCCAATATGATAATGCTAAATTTTTTTTTCTATTATTTTCCAATCTAAGTTACAATCCATAGACATTTTCCACCATACCTCCTGTCCACATAAATACCTCAACAAAATGGGTCTGCCAAATGTAAGCATTGTCACATTATTGATATGGGTCTTACTCTTCTTATTCACTTTCATGTTCCCACCAAATATTGGTCTTTCGCCTTTTATACCGCTATTTTCCTTATGAATTGCCTTCTCACACGATCTCTTCACTTCTGATCCCCCTATGAGGTACTTCACCATTCTACTCCTGATTATAAGTTAATTTGAGTTTTTGGTTGTCGTTTCTTTCCTTATCTCCGCCCTTATCTTTCTCACAAACTTCAACCTCGTTCCACTTTTTGTGTGTTTCTTGGATACCCCTCTAATTATCTTGGATATTGTTGTCTTAATACTTATAAATGATGCATATTTCTCTATCACACAGTTTATTTTGATTAATCTATTTTTCTATTTGCCTCCTCGAGTTTCACATGTATGCCTTCCCCTCCTCCTACAGTGTACCCTCCTGTGGTGCAAGTCCCCACGCCTGTCCCGTCTCCACCTTTGTACTCAAATATATTGCCCCAATCTTCTATATAAACACAAGTTGACTCACCTGTTGTTTCTGTTGAAAATGATCATGTTGCACTATCTTTCTCTCCTACATTGGATCATGCTCCTGCTCCACCTCCAATTTCGCGTATAGTGACTCACTCTCAAGATAGCAGTCTACCCCCATGGTGCTTCACTATTATTCCTACCATGTTTATTGCCTATATGGAACCTCGTACTTATTCTCAAGCTTCTCGTCACTCCTTTTGGGTTAATGTTATACATACTGAGTTCACCGCTCCTTTTCACAACGAGACTTGGGATCTTATGCCCGCTCCACCTGGTCAACCCATTGTGGGATGCAAATTGATTTACAAAATCAACATAATTCTGACGGTTTAGTTGCTCAATATAATACTTGTTTCGTCACTAAGGGCTACTCACAATGCCCTAGTCTTGATTATGATGATATCTTCACTCCCGCTATTAAATCTATCACTATCCAAGTAATTCTTTCCCTTTATGTATCTTTCAACTAGCCCATTCATTAGCTTGATGTAGATAATATTTTTCTTTACGGTTATCTCAATGAGAATGTCTATATGGATCACCCCCTTAATTTGTTGATCCTTGCTTTCTAGCCATGTCTATCGCCTCCACAAATCTCTCTATGGCCTCAAACAAGCTCCTCGTGCTTGGTTCTTCCGCCTGAATTCTCACCTTCATCACCTTGATTTTTGTAGCTCTGTTGCTGATAGCTCTCTATTTATCTACCATACGAATGAGTTTGTTATTTTTCTACTTATCTATGTTGATAATATTATTTTTACTGGTTCTTCTGCTACACCCATTGGGAACATCCTTCATACCCTTCGTAGAGAATTCTCTATTAAGGATCTTGGTTCACTTAATCATTTTTTGGGCATTGAAGTTACTGCTCACTCTTGTGATTTATATCTTACCTAGCAGAAGTATATTCATGATCTTCTCTCCCGGGTCACAATGAGTACCTATAAGCCCATTTTCACGTCAGTTGCCTCTAGTCCCCGACTTTCACCATATGATGGACTTCCTCTTCCCAATCCTATTTAATATTATCAACTTGTGGGCTCTCTAAAGTATCTCACTCTCACTCTACCTGACATCGCATATGCAGTTCATTAGGTTTGTCAATTTATCAATAGTCACCACTACCCATTGTACTATTGTTAAGCTTATTCTCTATTATCTTCAAGGTACACTTCATCATGGTGTCACTCTTTGGCGACATCCTCCTTTTGGTTTTCACTGTTTTTCTAACGCTTACTGGGTCGGAAATCCGGATGATCGATGCTCTGTTAGTGATTTTACAATTTTTCTTGGTCACAATCTTATCCTATGTAACTCTAATAAACAATGAATAGTCGCTCGATCTAACACTGAGGCCGAGTACAAAAGTCTTGCCAATACAACCGTTGAGCTAATCTGGCTCTAGTCTCTTCTTAAAGAACTCGGTATCTCTTCCACTCATTCCCCGGTCTTGTGGTGCGATAATCTTTTGACTATTTATCTCACCGCCAACCTCGTCTTCCATTCTCGCAACAAAGTTTACCCAGTGTTCGTTTTATTAGTACTGTTCAATTAACGGATTTGCTAACTAAAAGTCTCCCTTCTACCCATCTTTCCTTTACTAGGCAAGCTTAGCATCCGTTAACTCACCTTGAACTTGCGGGGAGTAAAAACTAAAATATCAATTAATGACTATCTATATTAATATGGATTTATCACACTAATATTGTAACTACTTATTATTTATAACTAAATTATATATAAATAAAATGATATAATATATAGAATAATACAATATAATTTATAATCTAATATATATACAGGGTGTAATATTCCTTTTCTAGATTTCTTTATTTATTTTACAAGTGAACCTATATTTGGATCGGGTTCACGTTTACCAAAATTCACCTGACCCAAAATTTTAACAAGTTTAATCTTGTTAGTGGATGTGAAAGGAAATGTGGAAGTGTAGCTTCAAGTTTATGACTATATTTGCCTTCTCATAATAATTTCTCACAAATTTTCCTATTGATAAATGTTAAATGATATCAAATTGTGTTTTCTCACTTAAAAACCACCCTCTAATGGTTTGAATACAAGGTTGAAAGTATTATATACCTTAAAATGGTTATTTAACATTTAAAATTATTGGTCAAGTAAGGAAGCTATTGCTTTAAAGTATAAATTAGTTTATTATTAAAAATATTATCTTATATTAAATAAAATAAAAATAGAAAATTATAATAAATTTATAAAAATTAAAACGTTTAAATGCTTATCATTAATAAATTTTAAATAGATATAATTATTAAAAAACCCTAAAACATTTATTAGTATAAAATAAATTTTGATATGATATTTACTATATTTAAAAAGTACACATATAATTCTATCCCAATATAGATAAAAAATACTCAACTCGAAATATAATAATGGAGGTTAAAAATATGATATTAGATAAAATAGAAAAATATTAAAAATTTTAAAATTTTAAAATTTTTTACCGTTTAAAAAATTTATAACTTATAAATAGTAAAATGCATAAAATATTATAAATTTTAAATTTTAAATAGTTTAATTTTTCTAATATTATAAATCTAAAATATTTATTTATTTTATCTAATTTAAAGTTATATTTTTAATATACTCAAAATCCATCATTTTTTATTCGTTTCACAATTATCATTAATGATGTAAAAATCTTAAAATTCGAGTGGCTTGAAACTCAGACAAACTTTGGTATAGTTAACCCCTTAAATTTTTTATTTTTTTTGGCCTTACCTTCCTATTCCCCGTCTTCCTTCTCATTATCCCTAATATTTGAAATACAAAACTATGATGATGTTCACGGGAGGGCATATGAATTATAACTAAAAGCTAGACTCCACGTTGGTAAAGTGAGTTTTCACACGAGTAGCCACCATGCACCATTTTACAAAAATATTCCATAAATATTGTGTGCTATTCAACTTGCACTATTTCCCAACTATTTTATGCCAATTTATGATTTTAAGTAGTGTGAAGTGTAAAGCCTTCTAGAATTGGATGACGAGTCACTTGAAAGTGGGTGGCTATGATGAGTATAGATGGTGGGAAAGGAAAGAAAGTTGTACAGTGAGATGGTCAAAGTGAGGGGATGGAGTGTGTATGTGATGGAGAAAAAAAGAAGTCATATTGGATAGTCCAATTATAAATACTATAATGATGGAAAAAAGACAAAAAAAACAGAGAAAATATAAGCGATGGAGGACTTGTGGATCATCGTAGTTGATTCATAGAAGGGCCTCATCCGTCAGAGAGGCCCGATAGAAGGGCTCGGCTCAAAAATAATATACCCATGCAAACATAAGAGTATGAATATATGTAAACTAATTCCACAAACTAGACAGGCACAACGAGAAATCGAGGAAAGAAGACTGCCATTTCCAGCGTCAAGACCACTCCACTACACATGGCACGTCGTTGCGGCCCTACTCCATCCGTGTAGACTTTGATTTTCCGTCGAGCTCATGAAATTTATGAGCGGAGCGTTGTGTATCTTCCCCCATTTCGGGAACATTTGTTAAGTTTGGTTGTTAGGGCTTAGATCCTGATGCGTAAAAATTGAGTTTGGGGGGCCTGCATGCATGCGCCTTGAGCTGAACTGGGTTGAGGTGCTAGGTTTTCTTTGAACAAAAAGAAAGGATTCGGTTTTCTTTGAATTTTATTGACGTTATGTGTCATTTCTGTTAATTAGAGGTGAAGTTGTCATCTAATTTTGAAATCCTAGCAAGAACATTTGGTGGTTTCCCTTATGGTGGCATCTTTATAGGGTTGTTTCTTTTAATGCCCAGTTCTAGATGGTTTCTTGGAAATGTGAGTGCCGGATGTAATATGCTAGTCTAATTTAGTTTTGTTTTGCAGTTTTTGACCATGAAAAGGCCAAGGGCGTGTGATGGCAAGGTGGATTTTATACCGTCTGAGAAATCCCCACCTTCTGATGTTGAGGTGGAAAATTTCTTCACCAGCAAGTATGCTCCTCTCATCAGCACAGTCAAGATGCCTCTCAAGGAATTATCTTCTGAAGGTACTCCAATGAGTTCTGCCAAGGTCACAGTTATTATTTACTTGCAGATAGGATTGGAGGGATATATAGAATCGTTTCCAATGCTTGGAGAAGTATTCTGCTTTGATTGATAGCTGGCTTTTGTGATGAAGCGTATGCATGAACATGAAAATGACAAAATATGTTGGACTATCTTTACTACCTAGTTGGGCGACCACCATTATACAATCTATTTTAGGGCGTTTCTATGGAAGTTATCTTTGTATGGAGAGGCACACGAATTTCTTAGCATATTGTGATTGATACTATCAGTTAACATATAGAAATGTCTTAATTGAGGCTAAAACAGAAGGCTATTTAGTGATATAACTGATTCTGTTCAATCAACATGTAGGTTCTGCTATAATTCACAGTGTAGGTCTTACTATCTACATAATGCTCTCCATTACAGGGAATTTGAAGTGCTAATCTTTTGATGGTGTTTTGAGATGCAGAAAGACTCCTCCAAAAGGCAGAAATGTATCAGCTATATATGAAGGAGATCCCAGTACCATCTGAACGTTGTTCTGCGATTCCTTGTTATTCATGGACTGAGCTTGGGAAATCCCTGAAGATACTATACCGACAGCCTCTGCATTACCTCACCAACATCCAACTCAAGCAATGGGACCAGGCCAAGATGGGAACTGAGGATGAAGACCAACCACTGGATGGGATTATTCATCCAATCATAGCTGAAGCAACCATTTGGCTCAATGAAGAAGTCCACCGACGTAGCACATCTCATCAGTATCTCGCCCGACTTTGGCAGGACGATCCACTGCACCAAGCGTATATCGATTCGGTTGTACCCGAAATTTATTCTGAAGATCCTTAGTATTGGTTCAGGTTTGCCTGCTTAAGGTGAGAAGACATGCTAGCTCCTTTCTGACTCTTCTTGAATTTTCAATACTCAGTTAAGAGTTGTGAAACCTTTAATTATCCAGACCGCAATTACTGATCTTATGCTGCTGTGCTAACTTAGTAACCCCATGAACGTGAGCAGATTTGCTGGTTCATTGTTGACATGAATTGACAACTCTCCTACTTGACTAGGCTCAAGATGAAAAACGTATCTTTTACTTAAAGGCTTGTGCATTTGTGATATTAGACCAACTTTCTTTAGAACTGTTTGGTGAAATCATCAAAATTAACTGCGTTCATTAAATTAAGATGGTTAGATGATTTATTATTGTTGCTTTGAATTTTGGAAGGCAATGATAATCACCATCCTTGGACATATCACATGGAAGAGTTCAAATTTGGCAGAATTCTCACAGACCTTGTCGAGATACTGTTAAGAAGCGGATGAAAATAACCAGACCGGAATCAGGGAGTTGTCTCATGAAAAACGAGCAAAGCAGAAGCATCCTGGATTGCTCTGGTCATCTGGGATCATCCCTCTTCCCTTGTTGATATCGATTGCCTCCAGTATCCGGACCACCTCTTCCATTTCCGGTCGCTTCTCCGGATTTGCATCCCAGCATTTACGCATTATGTTCGCCAGAGAACTGGGGCAGCATCGGGGAATATCAGGTCGAAGATTCTGCATATGATAGCAAAAGAAGCACTCATCAGAAAGACAGACGCATTCTTGACATGCAAAACAAACGTTAGCAAGATCAATTTATCATTTCACAGGGGCAAACTTATAACCTGGCAAACAACCGCCGATGATACATCAGCAAAAGTTAGGTTAGGATATGGCATGTCGCAGCAATAGATTTCCCACAAGCATATTCCGAAGCTGTACACATCGCAACTTCGGTTGTATGGTTTCCCAGTAAGAACCTACAAGGAAGGTCAAGGCCATCTTAGATTCAGAGTAAACAACCAATTCCACCATTTATACCTGCAAGAGCAAAGGAATTATGAGGGCTACCTCCGGAGCCATGTAGCCCAAAGTACCAGTCTCCCCTGTCATGTCCCTCGGATTTTGAGCTTCAACACGGGCAACCCCAAAATCAGCTATCTTCAGCCTCCTGTGAGAGCTTAATAGCATATTCTCTGATTTCACGTCACGGTGCACGATCTTCTTGGAATGAAGGTAGCTCAAACTACACGCATGCAGGTGCACGTGGAGTAAGATATCTTGAACTTTTGAAACAGTAAGTGGATGAAACACAAAAGGAAGGCATCATTCATATACCCTCTAGAGAGATCAAGAGCCAGCTCGATCACCGTCTTGTATGGGAGCTTCTTCCGGCTATTCCTTATCAGGTACCTTTTCAGACTTCCAAGTGGAAGATACTCCGCGACTACGCAACATGCTGTGGCAGGAATGGAGTGTTCAGCATCACTTGAAGAGGGAATATCGAGATTTGAGGTGCCCATTGAAGCTCCAATAAACTAAGCAAGCAAAAACTTCAACCATATTAGAACTACCATATCTTAAAGGATCTAGTAGAAACTGTGCATCAGTACTAAGTTAGCTGAAGGATGGTTCGGTACTTTTGTTACGTTAGGGTGGTCGAGATTGTTCCAAACAGCAACCTCTTGCCGAAAAGATGCCCGCAAGGCTGCAGTTTCAGCTGTTGTGATCATTCCATCCTCACCCCAGTCCAGCAACTTCACTGTACGTGATAATGGCAAAAAGAGATCATCACCCAGAGAGGAATCACACCACCAAAAGGCCAATACGGTGAAGCACTCCATGGCAAGAATTCCAGGCAATCATGACAAATAGAAGAGGAATCATATGTACCCTTGTAAACGACTCCATAAGTGCCGTGAGCTATGGCAGTCCCAATGACCAACTTTGACACGTCAATCTCCCATTCTTCTTTGGTCCTTTGCTTGTCGATGTTCTTCGACCAAGCCCGACTCATGTGCCTCTCCAGCTGTATGTCCAAGCTCTTCATGTCAAACTTATCCGCCCTGACATACATGTTCTTACCACTTTTGGTCCCTACACCCTCCATCCTCTTTGAACCAGAACCTCCCGCCACATCTTCCTTCAATTTCCCAGCTCTCACATTCCCAATCTCCACACGTTTCCCAATGTCCATGTTAAAGGAATCAGGAATCCGCAGGAAAGAAAATAGCCTTGAACAGCTTCAGAACCTAACATTACAAGGCAGGTCAGGAACGAACAGCTAAAAATAATATCCTGGACTCATTATAACACGGACAATTCCATAAAGTTGAGAAGCGGATGGAAGAGTTGACTTGGGAGGAAATAATCTGGTCCAAGATCATGCTAGATAACTATCTCTTTCCATATAGCTTTTCTTGAATTTTGAGATTGCAAACACAGCAAAGCATTTTGATGAACGGAATTAATTTTCCAAAACAATGTGGAGCGAATAAGAGACAATGTGTATCTAAGAAGTTGATCTACTTAGAGAGTAAAAGCTAGAACCCAGCTCTTAAAGAATCTTCAATAAGCAGGAAAAGATAGTAGGACTTGCCTGGCAGGTTCTAAGAATCTCCAGTAAGCACGAAAAAGATGGTAGAACTTGTCTTGCATGATGAAGCAGGAAGGATCTCTTATAAAAGGGCTTGAAATGATGATGGCAATTGAATTATTACTATATTATAGACAGAGCGTTAGATATTATTTCCAAAATCTTATATTATTATTTATTTCAATTTTTATATCATTAGTAGTTTATAAATATACGTATTTTACGTAATATTTTTATTAATTTATTAATATAATTATATAAACGGTCTAAATATATTTCCCATCATATTGATCTCTTAACATAAACCACATTTATATTTTTTTATATTTTAAATTTAACATATTATAAAATAATGTCTCCTTAATAATTTGGATATTACAATTTAAATAAAGTTTAAGATTTAATCGGTTATAATTTTTATACCATTTAATAGTTATATTAATGGTTAATGTTGAGATATTATATACAATTTTATTAGGATGTAAGATAATATTTTATATAATCCTAATTAGATATATTATATAATATATTTTTTTTATGTACAAGGTTGCAATTAATCTATATGGGAAAAAAATTGTCCCTACCAGTGAGACGGCGGCGACAGCTTGGACCTGAGCCTCAAGTCCAGCTTTCTGGACCCGAGCCCTCATTTTCAGCAGGGCTCAACTCCAATCAACAGACCCGAACCCGAGAAGAGACCCGAGCTAACATGACTAATCTCGGATCCGCTCGGGTCGGGTAGGGGCTCGGATCTCGGGTCCCTTTGACAAGCCTATATTAACAGGTTGGATTGAGGACCATTGACCCAGAGTGGTCTGTAACGAGGTCTTGTGGTAAGGACCCCGGGTCAGGTCCAGGTGAGCATGGACCCAACGGGTCCTTGGATACCCACGGGCCCATATTCAATCGCCAGATCTGACATTTTGAAACTTCCTTTGTGTATACAACAAAAAAATTATTAAACAGAGAATAAAGCGTCTAGTTATAGTCTATTTTTCTGTAACACAACATATATTCTCAATGTTTGTAACTAAAAGTTCTTACCAATACAAGAAAAATAACAAGGGATATCATAAAAAACTGACAGAAAGAACCATTGCCCCTGATCCCTTTTTCAGGCTCCAATGACCTCAGTAACTTCTTCGGCCATGGTCTCATCAGCAGGCCTATCCACCTTCACACCAACGTCTTCTGAGTAATCACCGTGAACCTAGTCAGAATAAAGAAAAATCAGATAAACTGCATTAGAATATGCACTCCACAGACAGAATAAACAATAAAAGAAACACAAGCATCCACAAGAATATTAACAGCTGTGAGTAGACATGCCTCCATGAGTTTCCCCAGATCAAACTTGGGAGCTTTCAGGATTTTAACTTTTCTGATGAACACATTCTGTAGCGGATAGATGCCAGAGGTCGCCTTTTCAATCTCCTTCCCAATCATCTCCGGGATGAACTTTCTGACCAACTCCTTCAGATCACATGAGGTAGCCTGGTTTACCATGATCTCTCTCATCTTACGACGAATCTGGAATAGAGTGTGTGAATAAGAATTCAAGAGCAACACCAATATAAATGAGCTGGTGTACTAGCTACCAAATTTAGGAGAACAAATCTGTCAACAACTCAGGTTAGACGTCTTGAGAAATTTTGAGTAATCTAATAAATTTAAAATAACAATAACTGATAAATGGTGAATCACCTGTTTGATCTGACTGGACTGGGCGTAGCAAGTTCTCTTGACCTGGTTTGGACGCCTCTTAGTGAAGCCAATGCAGAACATCCTCAGGGTGTAATTGTCAGTTGTCTTGACATCCACATGCGCTTCAATCAGAGTGTGCCATTTCTTCACCAAGGATCTCAACTTGTCGGTGGTAAAGTCCATACCCTGATTGTTAGCAGGGAGAGAAAACCATTGGTCAAAATGTAACTCACGGCTCCTAGGAACAAGAACTATGATAAACTAAAAAATTCGTCATACCCAGAAATTTGTCAACACATTTCTTCCCTGAACATCTTCAGCTCTGAGCCTCATTTTCCGGTAGGCATGGTCCTCGTCACCCTGAAGATCAGCCAATGATACCTCAAACACACGATGTTTGAGTCCCTCAGAAGCAATCTGCATGAGATAAAAAGTTAAAATTGATCTGTTCATGGAGAGATATGTAAGAAACTCAACCTATTAATCAAGTGTCAATAAAAGAGATATCCGAGGACAAATTCAAAAAAATATACCCAAAATAAGTGGCATGTAGTAATTCCATAGTCAAGGTGAACCTTTCAAAGTGAGTAAAATGAGATATACAAAGTAAAACTTCCCCTATCCAACTTGGAAGATCCATTCATTTAGCTCAGTATATCTCAAAAATTTCAATTGAACTACATTACAGCGGAGCATTCCATTCTGCCAAAGGAATCAAACCAATGGGAAGTTGATTTTGCCACAGAGATAGACTATCCATCTATGAATAGACACAGCTTATCACAGGCTGTTCTTTAAATACACCTGCTTTACAGTGAGGAAGGATGTGATAGGCAAATCTTCTTCATATTATTCTCAAACTATCTAAACTCTAAGGTCCACGGCAGATTGCAGCAATCTAAGCCGCCATGGCACCAGCAGCGAATCTAAATTGTAAAGCCAAAGGCATTCCGATGAGCACATTCCAGGCACTTAGATCCGGCAAATGTATCTCAATAGCAGGGAAGAGTACATAAGTCGGATATAATTCATAGAAAAACCAAGAGCAGCGCATTCAGTAAAATAGTTACCTTGGTACCCTGAGTGCGAGTCACAAGGGTTTTACCCACATTCTTCACAGAGAAGACGGAAGGGGCCTTGATATCGTACCAATCCTTCTTAGCAAAGGGATCAGTTCTGTAAATCCATGAAAAAGAAGACAATAAACAATGGGTTAAACAGCAATGCCAAATAGTCCGCAAATAATGAACGACCGATGATTCAGATCCATCTCCGTTGAGATTTGAAAGAGAAACTCACGCCTTCTTCTTGCCTCCCTTCTTTCCCTTGGAGATCCTCTTGTTCTTACTGCACCATTACAATAGGAGAACCAATGAAAACTCCAGTCGACAGAAAACTTTCCACGGACTGCAAGAACCAAGAACAGAGATGAGAGATATATACCCGACAGCCATGGCTGGATGAAGCTGAGCTGCTTCCACTCAGAGCAGAGAGTCGGTTCTCAAATGAGGCGGGACGGCTATGAGTTGAGCAAACCCGCGGAAGAAACCCTAGCGTAAAAGAGCAGTGCTCAACTTCGGTTAAGTTATGATTATGGATCAAACCAAGGGTACCATCGTCCGATCGGATTATGGTCCCGCCCGAAAAAACTTATTGGGCTTTCTAAGGCCCATTGGATTCTAGGCAGAGCCTTCATTGCAGCAACAGTATTGAGCCTAAGGAAATGCATAAGGGCAGCAAAGAGCAGAAAGCACTCCACCACCGCCATCATCACCATCACTATCATCCTCCTCCTCACAATATTTAACCTAAACAGTGCTGCAAAGCAAAGCTCTAGCTGTCCCTTCTAATCAATAACAATAGTCTCCTCAATCTCACCATTACTTATTCAAGTGGGATGGATAAAGAAGTCAAATCTTTGTTAAGATCATATCAAGTCCCAAAGCGGCCTCGCTGCCACCTGGGGGTGCCATCATCTTTTTTTTTTATGGGTATGACTAATATGCAACAGTACTTGTTTTTTTTTTTGAGAAAAGTGTCAGTGGATTATATGGGGCACTCTTCCTGTATGCTTAATTAGCAAGGGGAATATGAGACACTCATCATTGAAGAAGCATCTAAATGTGAGGTAATCATTTTGCTTTTGACGCAAGCCTCTATAAGCTAAGCAGACAAAGTAGTCCGGACCATTCTCCTGCAACTATAAAGATAGCTTCACTAGTAAAATAAGCTAGATTTTGGCAGTGCTTGCTGCTTACTCTACATCCTTTGATCATGCCATGCCCACCAAGGACGCGTGCTAGGCGTCAGACTTGAGAGTCCAAGTTCGCTTTCAACTAGAAGATGAGTGTTAGAGAAAAGAGGGAAAAGGCAAAACAAAGCCTGCAAAAGACCAGAGAGAGAGAGTCAGAGAAGATGATGAAGATGAAATCAGAAAGAGGAAGATGATGACGTGAGTCAGACACGCTCCCACGCGGGCTTTTGCCAGAGAACGAACTGCACACGTACAAAAACTATTACAAAACAAAAATTGACATAGCCCCCCATCTAAACTTCTCAACAGCGGCAAGGAGCAAAAGGAAAGAAACAATAGTACCAGGAAAAAAAAAAAGGGTGAGAGAGCTTGTGTCAGTGTCGAAAGGTCCACCTCTGCTCTGTATGTTTGCCTCTGCCATGGCGGCCAAAAGAACACAATCACTCTCCTCACCTTGCTAATCGCATTGATCCTCTCTCCCTTCCCCTTACCTTTTCATTTCACCTTATAAATCGAATATTCACCTTAGTTTGGCGGTGCCCCATACGGCTGAATAGTTGACCTAATGGCCCACCTCAGATAAGATAAAATTATAACTGTGGCAAGCTGGATTCAGAAAACCAGTGTGCCAGAAGGGGGTGGGGGTGCAAACGAGGTTAGAACGGACATCCAGATGACGTGCAGCTTGACTGTATTTTTGGGGGGATGGGAGTGGGACCCTTGTTGTGCCCTCGATCCATTAAAGGAGGAAGTATTGTGCAAAAAAAAAATTAGAGGATGCAGTTCAAATGGTTAAAGGATGACATATTCATAGGTGTTTGTACATAGTGTCTTATAGAAGGTGACCGACCCATATATGGATTATACTATTGACTCTAATTATTTGGCAAGTGGGAGTGGGGAGGAGACAGTTTTTGAACTCTGGAGGTAGCATCATTGATATGTTTATTGATCAAGACTAAAAACAAAGATCCAACAAAACCAGCCCATATCCTCCAACAATTTTATCCAGACGAGTTAATGAACGATAGTCATTACCCTTCTGACATGCTCTGTATTTGGTTCTCTGTTCATCTACTGGATCGACTATAAAATGATGATCTATCTGAGCTTTAACTGTAGCAGCCTACCATATCAGGGGAGGGGAAGGAGGGCCAGCTTGACATTGAATACCAGAAGAAGAGACTTTGACATTTTACTATTCTATATTTCATTAGCAAGCTCTTCTTCTTTATTGGTGTAACCATTCAACTACTTATGGAGTGTAGATATAAACAAATAAGTAACATTATTTTGATCACATGATGATTATTATAACTGAGGGAAGATACAAATATCAAGGAAAGCTTTGATTTTTAAAAGGGTTGTTGAACAAATGTCCAATCCAGGGCTAAATTTTTTTTCAAGCATAAATGTTGTACAAATAGGAGTGGGAATTGGGAATGCAATGCAATTTCTGGGATAATAATTATTTAAGAAAACGAGAAAAAGAAAGATGCCACCATTGATGGGATGAAGCCTATATATTAACGTTAGTCGAAGAAGAAGAAGAAGAAGAAGAAGAGTCTTTCCATGTTTTGGTTCTTCTTTGTCAATGGTCTACTCCACCAGATGGGAATGAAATAAGAAGGTTTAGATAGCTCCGGTGATCCTGTGTTCTACATGGAGAAAGCGGTTTCTGAGCCTTGGCGACCTGACCAGGTTCTGTTCAGGCCACCGGAGACCCCGCTTGAGCCCATGGAGTTCCTTTCCCGGTCGTGGAGCGTGTCGGCTCTCGAAATCTCCAAGGCCCTGGCGCCTCCTCAAATGCTGCTATCCAAGCCCTCCAGCGGCGACTCTGCCGCCGCCGCAGTCATCCCGGAGGACCTCGCCGGAGAGCTCCAAGAAGGGGCAGGCTGCTTCGGCAAGCCGTTCTCCTTTTCAACCTCGGAGACCTCCCTGATGATCATGGAGCGTATCTTTTCGCAGTCGGTAAGTATCTCTGGACTTACCGACTCTCAGAATCTCAGATTACCTATATTATGCGCGGAACTATTTTATCTTCATCGGAGATGAAATGGTTTTTCCGGTTGTCCTGATTTCCGATATCACAGTTTTTGGCCTTGAAGCAGAGTGTAGACAAGAAAAAAAGTTCCAAAAACCCATAATATTCTCTTTAAATTCATGCACTGAAGCATGGCTAAAGCAGTTCTATAGCTGATTAATCTCACGGTTTCTTTAATCTCTCCATGAATTCTCTGCCCGGAAAAGCTCAAGCCCACTCCTCATCGACAATCATTACCATGTCCACTTCACCAAGCGCATGAAGCGCACACCTGCCATAATTGTGAATCTGCAATCATGAAAACCATTTTCCTTGACACTAATGCAGCCTTATGCTGGCTGAAATTGCGCTTGCAGCAGGAAGTTTCCCCACGCACTTCCGGCAGGCTCTCCCACAGCAGTGGCCCGCTCAATGGCTCCTTAACGGACAGCCCACCTGTCTCCCCCTCCGATGACGCCAAGGTCGGTAAAGTTCTATAAAAAATGTGAAATATGTCCTTAATGAATGGTCTTTCCGAGTTGGTAATTAAGTTGACTTGTTCAAGAACATATGATATTATTATCATTTTTTTTTCTGGTGGGTTCATCCCGGAATCTCCTTGTGGGTTCGCCGGAGACCTGACAAATACGGCGAGCGCAGGACATGGGGTTGGTGAGATGGGTACAATATGTCGGATAGCTACAGCTTCCATATTTTTTTTGTTACAAAGCACTTACACTGAGTCACTGACCGGACTGATCATAGACACTGATATATAGAGATTAGAGAGAAAAGGAAAGAGAGAGATGAGGAGGCTACCTTATCAGCTTTTGTTGTAACCGACGACGAGCCTCTGGCTCTGCCCCATTAATGATCTCAGCCTCTGGGGAGAGTACTCAGAGTGGAGAAGCCTGATGATGCCTTTCTTTCTCGAAAGCAGAGTAATTTAATGCCATTAGATTACACGGTTTTGGAAATATATATTGAGTGTAGCCCGTGTCTGTCTGCCTCCATTGCTTCTTCTGTCTATTGTTATGCTCTCTGATGAGTATGCACGGATCTAATCCTAGTAATCATCAGAATGTAACATGTTGGAAGGTTGCAGAGATTTGTCCCTTTTCAGCTTTGTATGTTTCTTTCTGTCTGCCTGAAATGCTTCTGATGATCCGCGTCTATTCTTCCCTGTAGCAATGCCGTTCAAACATCATCAATGTTCGACCCTCCATCCTTGCCCCCGTAGGGGCGACCGCCTTGGCTACTGTGGGCGGTGTGGGTGGAAAGACGGTCGGGCGTTGGCTCAAGGACCGGAGGGAGAAGAAGAAGGAGGAGGCTAGGACCCAGAATGCTCAGCTCCATGCAGCCATATCTGTTGCTAGCGTGGCTTCTGCGGTGGCTGCTATAGCAGCGGCAACTGCTGCATCTTCAGGTGCAGGCAAGGATGAGCATAGGGCCAAGACTGACATGGCAGTGGCTTCTGCTGCCACCCTAGTGGCGGCACAGTGTGTCGAGGCAGCCGAGGCCTTGGGGGCCGAGCGGGAGCACCTTGCCTCTATTGTCAGCTCTTCCGTGAATGTCCGATCTGCTGGTGATATCATGACCTTAACTGCCGCTGCAGCAACTGGTAAGCACTAAAAATCCGAAATCCCGGAAGTGAATGTCTGATAGTTTCACGGGAATCACCAAGAAATCATGTCATTAACATGCTATTTACAATGCATTGCTGCATTATAATCTGGTTGCTGCCATTTTCCAGCGCTACGTGGGGCAGCCACATTAAAGGCGAGGACATTGAAGGAGGTTTGGAATATAGCAACAGTCATTCCCCTTGAGAAAGGGGCTAGTGTGAGTGGTAGTAGTATCAACAGTTGCTCTAACAGCAGTAATAGCGGCGAGCTCATGCCTGAAGATAATTTCCTGGGAATCTGCGGCCGTGAATTGCTTACTAAGGGTGGTGCTCTTCTCAAGCGCACCCGAAAAGGTGAAGATGCAGATCCCTTTCAGTTTATCATCCTGTCAAATCCTCCTATATAAGCAAATATGGCACAAGCCTTGCCCGATCTTATGAAGTTCACTGCTGACTCGTTGCAGGTGATCTTCACTGGAAGGTTGTATCTGTTTACATCAATAAGATGAATCAGGTATGAACCACGGATTTTCTGAGACAAAACTGCAGTCTCTGATCCATATTCCTATTCCAATGACCTCAGTTATAAAAGGGGTTCTCAGGTTTCAAATGCATCCTCTACGCTTGAAGTTCTCTGCTTCATGTCTGTTTCCTGAATTCCCCCTACCTTTTCTTCTGATAGGTAATGCTGAAGATGAAGAGCAAGCATGTTGCTGGGACCATCACAAAGAAAAAAAAGAGTGAGCCTTCGATTCCTTTTTGTCTTTTCTCTCTAATGATAATCTTGAACACACGGATGGTGTGGGCTTTCTATAGTACTTGTCCTCTCCCCTTTACTTAGGTTTTCCATTAGGGAAAAGAATAGAGAATTCTTCCTTTTTTTTCCTTGTTCTGGTTTGTGAACTTTGGGTCTGACTATAACTAGCAGATGTGGTCTTGGAGGTATTGAAGGACATGCCAGCTTGGCCGGGTCGGCACCTTCTGGAGGGTGGCGAGAGCCGGAGATACTTCGGACTGAAGACAGTGAACCGGGGGGTGGTGGAGTTCGAGTGTACAAGCCAGAAGGAGTATGATATATGGACTCTAGGGGTGTCCCGGCTCCTCTCTGTCTCAGCTGAGAGAAGCATTAACCATAGAATATGAAGCTGGTGGAGGGGCGTCAACCTGTATAGATGCCATCACTATGTTAGTACAAGTAGTATTGGTCAAGATCCTTTTCCTCCATTTTTATTGAGAAATGACCACATTACTGCATATTGCTGTATGGGAGTTTGGACATCTTCAGGTAAAATTATCATAAGAAAGAAAGAAAATATGATGATCTGACTAACCCACAAGGAATTTGGGTCTTTTATGACTTATGAGCATTAAAAAGTCGGATCACCAGTAAAAATATGGCTAAAGTTTGGATTTTTAAGCTATTTACCAGTTTATATAAGCTTTAGGGAGCACCACCAGAGGAGATCAGCTCCGCCGCTGCAGTCGCAGACTGGCTGCACAGAGGCCTCTCGGGCGTACTTCCTCCGCGGGTCAACACTAACCTGACCATCTTCGACCACAGCAGGGTGGCGAGGCACTGGCCGTGAAAAGGGTCTCCGCTGCCGCGGCCGCAGACACGGCCGCCTCTTTTTCGGCCCTGATGGGCATCGATAGATGCAGAAGCCGGATACGTGAGCTGGACAGGTGAAGACCACTGAAGATCACGGTGGGCTGAAATAAGTTGGGCAAGTAAAGCCCGTGTACAAATTTTGACCGGTCCATTTCATTGTTATGAGTTGTTCTGTTCTGGTGGTGTCGTGTTGATTGTTTTTTTTTTTTGCCTAAGAATTTTTATTGGGGGTCGTGTGGGTTGAAGAGGGTAACTGTGGAAGATATTTTTGAAGGCATAAAACATGGAAAAAGGCATAGATATGGAAGTGAGCGAGGAAAGGGAAAAGACCTTTTAATGCTGATAGGTTTTCAGGTGAACCACAAATTAAATAGAGCAGCAAAAAAAAATTAAAATAATTTTACATTGGATGCTGTCGTGTCTCTCTGAAGGGTTCAGAAAATTGGTCGGGGAGCGGAAGAAAACAGAAAACAAAACAAAAATTATTAAAAAAAAAGGGAAGCCATCTTCTTCCCCTCGCCGACTCCATCCTAGGGTATATTGAACAGTCTGAATTCGCCAATGATTTGCAGAAATCCATTTTCGGAGAATTTCTTGATGAATCTGTCTCTGGGCAAACGTGGAGATGAGAGAACTCTGATTCAATCAGATGGTCTCTGCAGGATGAGAACTTAGAATCAAAATGAAGGGTCTGCATCTAACTATCAGTGCTTCCACAACACAAAAGAAAGATGGTGAAAAACGAGAAAGAGAGAGAGAGAGAGAGAGTAGAGTCGTGTTGGTAGAAGACAGAAGGACGCTTAGGAATCTGATTAACTTCACAAAGAGCCCTCCAACTGCAATTTATGGCTTATCCCATCTTGACTTCTCTGCATTAACTGTAGTTCTTCATAGAGGCTCGATCCCTCCCCTATAAATGCAGAGAGATCCCTAGGAGGAACAAGGTCCCCCCTTCTCCCACCTAACCTCCATTAAAATGAGGAAGAAATCAGTGAGATTCTTCCTAGGACTCATCAAAGTAGCTTCCCAACACAATATCCAGGTCCACCCACCATTGACTCGTCAAGCAGAAGAAACTTACATTCCCAACATAGAAACAAAACTAGGGTTTGAGGTTGGAGAGGATTGGTGCCATATGGATTATCAGTTGGGTTCATGGCATGAACATTCTGTCACGGCACTTACACCGCCAGGCTTCTGGATAGTACTCGAGCGGCAAGCTGAGGCCTGGTTGGACGGGAACTTGCACCGGACTGCAAGGGTAGCACCTCCCGCATTTTGACCGGCAAGTGGGCGGCGATGATCCCAGTCCTCTCAGGATTCGGTATCGTCCGAGTCGATCTTCCCCGGAAACTTTTCCTCTGACCACTCCTGTCATGCCATGAACAAGCTGTTGTTGCCCTGCATCTCTACCTGCAGGATAGGCGTCTGCAATTTATATTCTTCAGCTACATATATATATATATATATATAGCAGGAGATTTAGAGAGACTGTCAATCGGGGAGAAAACTGAAAAAGTTCCTCCCTTTTCTCGGGAAATTTGAAGAGAACTGAAAAGCCGCTTCCTTTTTTCTCTGCAGATATACTTGTAATATTAAAGCACTTACTGGACCGGGAACGGGAGATGGCAGACGAAGAAAGCAACAGAACGATGACGGCAGCCAGTATGGGGTATGAGCTGTGACAGTAGCGCAGTGAGCCCATGGCGGCTAGGGAGGGGGAGCTCCAGGGGGCGGCTGGTGCTGCACTACCGAGGTGCAATAACTAGCGACGGGCCGCACGGCGCTGCTGCGGTGGAGGTGACAGAGAGAAGGACCATCTTAAATACGTTCAGTCATCTCACCACTCAGTCGACAGCTCGGTCGCCTGCCCAGAAGAAGATTGATGAATTGAATATGAGAGAGAGAGGACAGAGTACAGAGAGAGACTGATTGCTATAACTACAGAGAGAGAGAGAGAGAGAGAGAGGGGATGTTGCCGTGTTGGTCGTGGTTGTGTATGTGACCGTGTGACTTGCCCGTAAGGCTTAAGTCAAACGGATCAGAGATATGCAGAGAGAGAGAACAATGTCTGTGTAGGCTGGGTTGTCTGATAGTGTGGTCATTCACATTCATGGGTCCTTTCCATTACAGGGTAGGGCAGGGCTTTACGTAGTAAACACTCAAAACAGTGTGTGAGATGATAGATAGTACACAAAAGTCTATGTTTGTTTAGTCAAATTATCATTTTGGTAAAAACATAATTTTTTATGGCACAAATTTGGTCAAAAAAGGATTTTGATCACAATTTTGGTAAAAAAAAAAAGAATTTTAATCACCATTCTTGTAAAAAAAGGAATTTTGACCACTTTAGAGGTTTTAGCTATTGTACTTGTCTGGAATATAATGTGACGTTTTTTTTTACATTTGTGTAAATCAAATAGAGACAAATATATAAGCTAAGAGACAAAAATTTGGAATTAAATTGATAATCAACTAAAAATAATATAGAAAAGAAAAGCTGCTTATATCTTGTAGATATCCCCCTCTACCCTACCTCCCTTTCCCCTAGGTCCGATCTAACCCTAGCATGTCGGGGATAAGGTGAATGCAAGTGGTGTTGTGTCGATAGTAGATGGGTCTTCGGGAATTGGACGACCAGTCTCACTTATAGTTGAGATTAAAGGTGACAACTTTCTGTCCCACCATAAGTCTGATGAGTGTGATACAGGCTAAAGTTCAATGTGGGTTGTGGGTTTCTTCAATTATGGCATATTTTTTCATATGACAGGAAACTAACTGTCCCAAGTTTGCCAGGGCTGGAACTGAGTTTGGCTGGTCTGCGTGGCAATCATACATGTGTTGGGCGCTTATGGAAGGACCCGATCCTGAAGATCTCCCTCCCCCGCCCGCTTGCTATAAAGAGCGCGGCCAACGTTCCTACCCTAGTGGAGGAACGGTTCTTTCTTCAGTTTCAGATCCTCAGTGGAGTCCGTCAGCTAAGGAGATTAAGGTGTTGATCCATTTCTTCAACCCCTTGTTGGGTCGTATCCGTTGTAGCCTAATTCTTTTATTGTTCAGATATTGAGCAGGCTTGGTTCATGTAGTGGATGGTGTGGAGGATCCGAGGCTCCCCCATGGCAGTCTCAAGGAGTTCCTGTCTCTAGACCATTTGGGGTACTGTACTGGCATTTGAACCCCAATGACTACAAGAAACGATGAAGAGCTTTCCTGCTTTATCCTGTTTCCACATCACTCTCTCTATTCTCTGGCTCAAAGTACAGTCAAATGTGTTTTCAATGTTCTACCATCAATCAGGGGTTGATATTATAACTCCTGGGCCAGATTTGTGCCCCGAGAAGGTCAAGAACAATGTCTCCTGTTCTCACAAATGGGCCTCTCTCTGAACATTCAAGTTATGGAGAATGGCGGAGCCTTACAAACAGTGTTCAGTCACTTATTAACAATAGGACCCTTACAAATCACTGCGAAGAGGCGAAGAATATAGTTATGGAGATCACAATGTAAATTTGAGTGGTACATGTTTGGATTGATTAAGGTAAATGAAGTGCTGGAAGGAGTATAGGAGCATTGGCAGGACAAGAAAACTTGCTGCCAAGAATGTTCAGTATCACAGAGTGCGGGCATGGAGAATATGGATCATCTGGTATAAGTAAAACTCCAGATTCTACAAAACCGGCAATTCTTTACAACGGCCCATTTCCGATCAAGGCCACAACATAGATTAAACACTGACGATCATCCTAATTCTAGTCCTAAAGCCCTGTCCGAATTCTTCTGATACCTCATTATCTAACTTAGCAGGGCCTTCTACTGTAGAATCATCAACAAGCTGATGGAATTTCTCAGAGAGCCATGTACATATCAACAGGATTTGCAATGAAAGGCAAAAGAGACCAGGCAAGAAAGAGATACCAGGTTTCTAACAGTAGAACATCACTCTCTTCACATTCTCCTTCAGGGCAGGAAGCGGCTTCACTCCGGAGTCTGTCCTTGGCCCCTTGGTCTTATCCCCGCTGCAGGTACCCAATGAGCCGTTTTCTTGATGCGGCTCAGGTTCTGTGTAGAAACGTGCTCGAAATGCAGCCAAGTGCGCATAATAAGCTGGAGGCACTGCATGAAATAGGAAGATGTGTCCCGGAGATTTGTGAAATAAAGAATTTGTGTTCCTCTGCCTTCAAACTTGGCTTAAGAACTTACCAACAGAGACAGAGCGTGTGCACCTCGCATAAGTGTAGCAAAGGTTGTTAGTAAGGGACTGAATACCGTCCGGTGTGAAGCTGTTCTCGTCCCACAGGACATGATAGTGAGCCGGCCTGCTTGTCCCCTGAAATGTCAACAGAACTGTCAATCATCAGATAGATATGCAAAGAGCGTGAAGCAGATAAATAAATGAATGGCATGGAGAGGAACTTTGCCTGAATCCCAGCATGACTGCAGAGGTAGAAATCGAATTCAGTTGGATGACATATCTTGGTATCGACCACCGTTCCTGAAAGTCCAAATTTGAAATCAAAACTTCACAATCAGCACAACAACAACTACAACATCCACGTCAATCAATGAACACTGCAGTGCCTCCCAGGACATACCGGGCATGATATTCCCACTTTTATCAATGCTGCTTCGGTCTCTGTGGTTGTTAGCAAACAGCCGAGTGTGGTGCCGTTTCTGTACCACGATGAATGTTACAGGCGGTTGATAATTAGGCTCCAGAGAGGCACAGGCCTGAGGACATACAGAAGAAGATTTAGTTTTTCCAATAACAGCATCAACTCATACACTGATAAAAGAGCACATTATGAAAAGTAAGCACAAGCACCTTCCGGATTGCATCTAGCTCATACAAGAGAACTTGATAAAATTGCCCTTCGCTAACACCATCCCTGGTTATAGTCAGCTGAGGATGTCAGTATGGACCCATAAAAATTCAAACTTATCGGCAGGAAAAGGAATTACCGGTAGAAGATGATTCGAAGTGGCTTCTGTCCCGTTGCCTTTCTAAAGGAAATCAAGAGATCCCTGCACTAAATAGAGGATGACTTGAGCAAGTTGGAAGAAAATGATACATCAATAGAATTAAAAAGAGAAAAGCAAGACCCGGATTACAGTACAAGTAAGCAGGTTGAACCTGATCATGCCTCCGCTGATGGTTCCACGAACTGGATCCTGCCATGTCTTATATAAATCTTGTATGAGTTCCTGTCGGTGAGCTTGTGCACATACTAAACCCGCATACTTTGTAACCTCAGGCCAATCCTGGGATGCAACTACCTATGGATTCAAATCAGATATGGGATATTATTGCTTTTCTCATGCAGAGATGACTTTGGTACAAGAAAAACGAGAAAGTGTAGGCATGTACAGCGGCAATAGAAGGGCTTGAATCTTCCCCATTCTCTGGGTGGGTCACATCTGCCCCAAATATTATGGTGGGTATGTCACTGACCAGGGGAATCCTGCAGCTGATTGCATCCAGAAGAACTGTATTTCTACCACCCATCTTCACACATGAGAAAAAAGAATATTACACACTCCTATCCATAGGCATGAAGAAATAAAGGCAAACACAGTTTAAGGAATTATTTGAACCTTCACATTGATTTTCAGGGACACATTCGCCAGGTACTGCTTGCTTATTTTGAAGACATGCTTTGTGAGGCAGCACTGGGATATCAAGCCAAGATCAGTCTCGCATATTCGCTTTAGGTCACCTGCCAACAAAGATTCATCATGTCTAATTAGTATTGTCCGGTGTGAAACTCAGCATAATCAACCTACAACGTACCATAGAGGGATCCATTGTTGTCGGGCAAAATAGCGAGTAAAAGTTCAAGTTCTTTTCCTCTGGTTTTATTCATGGCTGCATGATACACATGCTTCAGAGCTTTCTCAACTTGCTCAGGCCTTGCACGGTAGATTGGTATGACAGGCTCGGGAACAAATTCCTTCAAACACAACGTGACAATAGAAGTTAAGAGCAAGTATTTGGCTGTTGGCTTAGCTTTTTATGAGAAAACAGAACAATACCATCCCAGAAACTTGACACATTTGAGCCAACTCAGTACAGAATCCCCTTGCAATACTATCCTGTACGCTTGGAGAAAAATTGATGCATGCCCATCGGTTCACAGTCATTCCATTTATCATTTTCTGCATACAAGACAGTTCCATGAACATAAACAACAAGTCATGCCATTCAAGACATGGTTGTACAAGGATAGAAATGGCAATAGATACTGAACATACCTTATTCATCATGTTCCATTGACCAACTTGCGGTAAACAATCCTTCTCTTTCCCAGTTTCATGATATTTAAGCTGCATGCATATTGGCATTAAAAAGGAAGAGAACCTTGGGTACAAAAATATGGCCTTCATCAAGGAAACTGTTGCATTGAAGAAATCTCTATTTATATTACCCAAGGTGCAGGAAGAATACGAGCTTCCACAGATGCCAACTTCTCACTAATCTGTATACCGAATTCCCGAGCATAAGGATCTTGATTGTAAGAGTTATGCTGCACAGTCTGCTTACATGAACAAAAAAAGTAAATTAATGATGAAAATGAGTGAATGATCCAATCTCCTATTATATGAGAAACGACCGTTTGAATTTTACTGACCCTCAAGATGTCATTTTCACGATCCCGTGGTCTTTGACATGTGACTCTTAAAAGTGCAGTAATTTGCTTATCATTCAACTTCTTTGTATATCTTTGCCCCTCCACAATTTTGCAGGCCTAATTTTTGGGAAAGAAGGACAATTTATAATAGCAATTAGTAGTGACAATCAACAAATTCACCATATATTAATGTGCAATATGAATTAAAATCTCTGGGACAGCTCACTACCTCCATTGGTAAATAATTTGCCTTTTTCTGGTTTCCAACTTGAAGGCATGGAAGATGTGTACTTTGAATGGTGAAGCCATACATTTCTTGGAAGTACTCTACAACTGACTTCATGTTTGACTCATCATCTACAGGAAATCTGGCCAGATCATTCATTTAGGGACAAGAGAAAATCAGTAAAAAAGAAGTCCGCATTATTTTCAAAAGAAAAACTGTAGGAGAGACTTACACAAGTTCCCTTGTGGGTTGAGTCGTTAGCCCCGAAACACGATACTTTCTCCTCACATTTCCCCTATGTGTAACTTCCACTTTCACTCCACGAAGAGCTCTTTTGATCTGGTACAAAATATTTGGTCAAAAAGTGATCTAAACTCAAGTTATAATCCTATTTACAATGTCAAAAGCCAAGAAAGGTACCTTTACACGGTCAGAATCAGACAACTGTCTTGTTAATACATCTTTGCCCAGAAGCTGGGCCACAAACTCTATCACAGGGAGTGGTTCAATAAATGCTGCTGAAGCCATATCTAGACCAGAGGAATGGGGAAAATATTATGCATGTCTCACAAAAAAAATATTGAAATCCAATGAGACCAAAAGATTGATAATTTATTCTTCTTCACCAATATTAAGGGATAGGCCCATCTGGGTTGGCCTAATGCTTTGGTAAAAGCCGCACCATGATTCCAGTCCCTCACCTAGCCGCTGGGGAGCTCTGATGTCGGGGGAGAAGAAGGATCTCCCAATGGGGCAATATCTAGAGAGATGCATGTTCCATGTAATTGAACAAATAACTGTAGAATAATCAGCATTACTAAATTGAGTATGTTTTATTATGTTTACCTTTTTGTCGAAAGCTCCCTTAGTACTATGTCAAGTATTTGGAGAGCTTCATGAGGAGCATCAGCCCGCTTACCAGATAAGAATTCACCCAGATGGTGCATATTTGCTCTAGCAACCAACCTGAGCAGCACCTTGTATTCTCTTTCCCTTCTGAAAATTCATAAACAGACAAAAACATCCATCATTTTCTCATTGGGGGAATTTATTCAAAATGAAAGTAATGGCAGGTCAATTCATTTGAAAATAACCAAAAGCATTGAACATGTATACACTATACCTGCACCATTGGACTTCAAGGTGAATACAGAAAAAAGGACATCCAAGTGACTGCCAAAAGAATGGCTATTGGGAAGAATATCCAACAAGTTTATTGCCATTTATGGTTATCCTTGATTTAAACGTCACTCACCATTCGACCCAAAAAAAAATTGTCTACATGGTATGCTGAGTATTTTGCCATAACGTTAAAATAATCAAATGGGTAGGAAAAAATTAGCTTACTTGGGACAATTGTTGCCAACATCATCGTCCAAGAGCTTGACTGTGAACTCCTTTGCAGCAAAGGGAAGCTCACCGGCAGTGTAGAGGCTCTTGCGGCCATCGTAGGCAGGGAGTCGCATTCCGAGCTCAGATTCTCGGTACAGCCTCACAAGCTCTGCTATGATTGCTCTGTTCACGGCTCTTGATGCCACCTCTGGTGTAATAGTGACCTATGCATGCAACAGATAATAACAGTTGCTCAGAAGGGTGAAAATAGAGCATAAAAAAAAGAACAAACAAAAGGAACAAAGCTGAAGAGCTCATAAATGCCGAAAAAGAGACAATAAAAGAAACACTATCCCGGCACAGGAAACCAAGTTCAATTTCACCTTATCAATATAACAGCACAAATCAACAAAGCAACTTGGTAAAGTGACATAAATTCTCAGCCCTGTTCTTCCCCCCAAATGCAAATGCCACAAAAGTACTGAAATTTTCAGCCCTGTTCTTCTATTCAAGAAATCCGTACACACACAAACGAGAAACTAAGAAACACATATATGCAAAAGCCTAACTGCTAAAAACTGTGATTCATACATATTGTAGCACACCGGAGAAAGAGCGTAGTTTAACTTACATCGTACTGATTCAGATCTTTCTGCGGCAACTCTGCAAAGAAATGGTTTGCCTTGACCATGCATCGAGTCCCTACTTGGCCATACCCGGGTCTCTGAGCAAAATTACACGACCTGCTAGAGCTCTGGAACTTCACCAA
Organism: Trapa incisa; assembly: GCA_030064435.1. Lineage (NCBI taxonomy): Eukaryota > Viridiplantae > Streptophyta > Magnoliopsida > Myrtales > Lythraceae > Trapa > Trapa incisa. Next base: position 1,127,440 of record CM057770.1, on the reverse strand, counting down.
ACTCCCGCCATTTTGAGTACAAACACTTGGGATTTCTGGCACAATGTCTCCGGTTGATCGGTCCTCCGAAATCACCGGCTTATTAGAAGCGGTACATGGACGAGAGCTGGGCCTCGTGCAGGCATCTCCTTGGTCCGATTTCCTTCCGCCTCTGCCCGGCCTTCTGCTCCAGTTTTTGTTGGCGTTAGGCGAGGTCTGATTATGGGACTTAGGGTTAAGTGCTGGGTCTTGCTGCCTCGGTGGATTCTTGTTATTCTGAGGGGGTTTAGGGGACTTCTGGGGATGGTTCGTGGAATTCTGCAGGTGGGCCTTCAAGACGTTATGGCGCTGTTCCGAGCATTCCTCCTTCATTGGCCTCACTGATGCTGTGGTTTATTTGTTCACTAGGCTGAAACTCACCTGTCAAATCGATGATGGTAGCAAAATAGACTTAGCATATGAGAGTCCAACGGAGGGTTACACTGCATGAAATGGTGAGTAAATATAAACAATGGAAAAATCAAAACAGATAACGGAGTAAAAGAAGAAAATAATTCATCATCTAATGGAAGAAATCAAATCAAAGTTGGTTCTCCCGAGTGAAGCAAGTTATCATGGGAGGGAAAGTGTTCATGGAGCTGATGAGCTTTGCAAGCCATGAATGGATGAAAAGACAAAACAAACTAAGATCAACCCAAAAAATCAATTAATCTTCTATCATCTCCTCCAAATTGTTCTATCGAATCTACCTGCAAAGTCAAGAATCTCAGAGCCTATAATAATCATAAAAGATAAATGGAACAGTTTTTTTATTCATTTCAATGGAACAAGAGGGAATAGTAAATACCCAGAAGACAAAACGGGGCTCCAACAGTGTCCCCCACCAAAAACTGAAAATCCGAAATGGTAGAGGAGGTGAGCAGAAAGAACCAAGCAGATAAAAACATGGACATATCCAAAATTACATTAAAAATATTTTGAAATATATAAAAATGGGGAAGAGTGTTTAGAGTGTGTGTGTGAGAGAGAGAGAGAAAGAGAAGAGGAATACACAAAAAAGAACAAAAGAGAAAAATGGGAGCTAGCACATGGGAGAACTAGAAGAGAGAGCGCAGACGCCACACATACAAAGGGAAGGAATAAGCCTTGAAAGGGGCAGTGAAATCGCTATCTCAGGGATACGCAGAATTAATGCAAATGCTACCCAACAAAGGAAAACATAAACTCGGATAGAAAAGAAGAACATCACATTAACCCACGAAATTGCAATTACAGCTACTCACCAACCAACCAAGAGCAACAGCTCCAAGCAAGCAAGCAAAAAAATGCAGAAGAAAGAGAGCTGAAGGGGGAGAGGGGAGGGAAGGAGGGGAGGATGCCGAAAAAGAAAGGTGGAGATACAAAGAAGAGAGGGATGGAGGAGATTCTTCGATATAGTAGTTATGATGCCTGGGAGGACGGAGGAAGGTGATGGTAATGATGATGATGGGGATGATGGTGAATCTTATACACGCATGCAAAAGTTCTCTCCTTTTGCTTTCTTTTGCGTTAGCTTTGGTCACTCTGATCTCTGCTTCTCCTTGTTTCTTTTTCAATTTTCAAATAATTTTGTTTTTAACCTTTTCTTACACTTACACACACTGAGTGGCGGTATGGTGGTTTGAGTCATGAGTGTCATTGTGTTGTGTGTTTGCCCATTCCTTTCACCTGAGAAAAAAGGCTTTTTTTAATTTATGGGCTTCCTTTATTTTGCTTTACCCTCTCTCTCTCTCTTCTGTGTCTGTGACTGCCCTGTATCGCCGGCCGAGACCCAGCCCTTTCACCTCCTTCCCCGCCTCTCTTCCCTTCCCTTCGGGGCTAGACACGAACGCGCCGCCTCGGGGACATAAGCTTACAATGCCCATACCATAGAGAGAGAGAAGTCCATTTAATCTCATCTGGTTAAGAAGGGGTCTGTCTTACAACTCCGTAGTGGGCTGCACTGCACCATGGCGAACACCCACTGTGAAAAAACACCCTAAAATATGGGTAAATAGAAAATGGACGACATGGATGTATGAAGAGAGGAAAGCAGAAGATATGCGCCATGATTGAAGATCGCTTGCGTGCAGTGGCCTGGTCTACGGTCAAAAAAGAGGTGAGGTGGGGAGTTCAACGGGCCAGAGGAGGGCATCGCGGATTCCGTGGTCATGGAAGTAGCAGAGCGCATCCCCACGTTTGGAATTATTACGACAAAAAGGGAAGAGAGCGTAGGGACCGACCGACCGACGTCCACCGGTTGTAGTGATTGTCTATGATTACACTCTCAGGCTCCGACGTGTAACGTGGACCCACGTTTGAAAAAGGAACGGTGCTGATCGGGGGTTGGCCTGCGCGCGATGGCATCCAACGTCTGGTCGTCGTTCACGTGCCCCGTTAATGTAAGGTAAGGTAGTGTCTCATCACTTCATTATAATTTCAATAGCATTTTTTATGGATCACCAAAAAAAAACACATTTTTAATTGGCAATAGTTTAAAATATTTTTTATTTTAAACAATTGAAAAATAACCATTTTAATTTGATTATTTTTATTGTTAGTGTGTAAATTTTGTAATTTTAAATTTGATAAGCATATATAAGATACTCTAGAAGTGAGGGTCAACAAAGATCACATGTGTGCAATCAATCCAAAGAGCAATTACATTTCAACTTAGGTTCAAGGTTGGGATAAAGCAACCCACCTTTTTCTCTCTAGAGATTTGGCATCTCATTTACAAATTTGGTGCACATTTCATGCATGGAAAATGATGGGTTTAAGGCAAAAAACAAAAAGGGGTTACCTTTTCTTTTCTTATGGGTGTGTGTCATCTTCAAAAAAATGAATGCATGAAGTGGATGATAGTGGGGGATGGGCATGCTTTGTTCTCTTCTTTCCAGCTTTCCATGCTCATCCTTTTTAATAGATAAAAGTTTAGTTTTTTTTTGGGCATCTTTGAACCCGCCATGGGAGGCTTCATTAACCATACCATACGACAACTAATTCAAAGTTTAACCATAATTATGCAGTGAGTGTGCAGCCTAATGAGCAGATCATGACTAAATTTAGATGTACATGGACTTTCACACGAACAATTTGATACCCTTAATTTAATTTATGATCATATATGATAAGGTACATGTCCCGATACTAACTATGCAGAGGGGTCCAATAATCTACTCAATTTCCTATTAAATCAATCAAATCAAGAGAGTGCATGCTACTGTTAATTTGTCCAAAGTGAGTGAGTACGAGTGAATAACACATTTTCCCTTGTAAACCGAGATGCCACTTTTATACAACTTTACCTTCTTCCTACTTTGTACAAATATACCAAATTAAGGTTTATGTTCTCTCCCTACTATCAATAAATGCTAATATTTTTTTAATCTCTTGCTACCATGTCAATAATTTCATAATTTATTTTACTTTATTTATGCCATATAAATTTTTTTAATTCATATTGTGAAGGGCATAATGATTCTTGGGAAGGCTAAACTATAGGGAAATGTGAAGTGCACTTTTTAAATTTAAGATGCTCACCATTCTTGAAATCAGAATTTTTTTTTAAAAGATAAATAATAAATGATAAAATTAAAAAAAAAAGGTAAAATATTTTAGAATTTAATTTTGAAGTGCACCTTTTAAATTTAAGTTTCAATAAAATAAACGAGTTAAAATTTATTTTTTTATTTAGAGTGGTCCAAAGTAGTATTATTGTCATTATTATGGTAAGAAATAAAATATAGTGGTATATAGCTAGCAAGCAAGCATTTATGGTTTATTTAAATAATTATAAGAATAAATTAAACTACACCCGTGTGTGCAGCTTAGTACTAGTAGTCCCATCTCCTTCTATTATTCCATTTGATCGACCCTATTTGCCATGGCCTTCTCCTTCAACACAGTGATTTAATATTGGGATTGCAGAAAAAGAGAGGTCGGAGTGGGAGAAAGAATATTATTGGGAAATGAGTTGCTCTTGGGTCAGTTCTTTGGTAAACCACTCCTTTTTTTTTTTGTACTTTTCAACCATATTTTAGTCATGCACGTATCCTTGTTGTTGTTCATGATCGTGCCATGTGTGCATAGGGCTTCAATTCAAGGATTAATGAAGCTGGTTCAGTTGAGGCAAGTCATTCATGCATGTGCATGTGCTAGCTAGTCACCGCAACCCAACCGGGTCTAAATCATGGAGGGATGGCTGGCTGGCTGGCTAGCCCACAGTTATTTAGCGAGTTAGGTTCTTACATGCAGCAGCAGAAACGTGCATGCTCTCTCTTTTGAAAAAATGGGGTCTATGTCTCATTTTGCTTCCAAAAGATTTTATGTTATGTCTACAGCATGCAACAACCCTAATCATAGCATAGTACAACAACAAAATAGAAAAAAGCATTTTCTTTTTTAAGAAAAAGTCAGTAGACCAAGAAAGCAAGAGGTGCATAATCAATGAAATCCAGAAAGAGAAATTGGCTGCAGTATAAGTGGTTGGTGTCCATGGATCTATGGGTATGTATATAATCAATGCCAATCCTGATTAATCTATGGGTAGGGGCTTCAATGGTACCCTATAAGTGTGCTCTTAGGGTTTGTCAAATGTAACACTCATAGCCCATAAATAGAAAAGGCAATCAATGGCGGGTGGTGCAAAACGCCCCTCCTCCTCCCTACCTAGAGTCACATTGCAAATTATTGCTGCCCTGTTTTCCGGAAAAGTGTGAAAGTGGTGTAGGCATCTCCATCATCCCAACTCGAATATTATCATAGGATATTGATTGCTGGTCATTGTCACCATTGCCTAAGGCCTAACCCTACACTGCACAGGAGAATCATAAACACGTTTGCACCTGCGTAGGTTGTAACTCTTCAACAACTAGCTCGGCGAATGGACCTGGTACATATCCTACACGGGTGCTTGCTTATTATAATGTTATTTCCGGACGACAGGGGCGAGTGGAGGAATGAATAGATGATGGGAAGATTAGTGATGAAAAGAGAAGATAAGTGTGGCTGTGGCTGTGGCTGTGGCCATACTATAAAAAAAAGCAGTCCAGACTCGAATCCACGAGCCCACCCACACGACAGAGAAAGCTTCCACTATCACTAAAACACAGCAGTGGCCTGGAAAAGTGGATCAAAAGAGGGGTACACAGTGCTTTCACATCTTTAATCACCCATCATCATCTATTCATTCACTCCCCCACTTGCTTTTTTTTTTTTCTGTCAAATGGCCCAAAGGGCATTCCCTTTAAAAAAAATGATCTTTCTTCTTGACGTCCAGTAATATTTTTGAGTTTCTGCTATTATTGCCATGGATAAATCCAATTGAGACCCAAAATGAAGAAGAAAAAGAGAGTGGTGGAGAAAGGAACAGTTCTCCAGAATTCAATTATGGAGGGTTGGAGAATTTTGACACATCATTTTCGTTAAAAGTGCGATTTTTTTTCCACTTTATACGCTCATTGGAGATACCAAAAGCCAAAGTGACTGTCCTGTTTGGACCATTCCATGACTCGCCTACCCATCTCAGCCGCAAGGAACAATATGGAAAAGCAAAAAAATAAAATAAAAGCTTTCATCAGCTGATTCAGCTCTATCCATTGACCCACGACCAGCACAAGAGAACGGCCGGCAAGTCTGGATCGACACATGAGGCACTGTCTTCAACATCATCGGGTTACGTATTTACCCAACAGTGCCATGCATCTTCAGGCGGGCTTATACTGTGCAGTGGCTGACTACAGTTTTGTGAACTATGGAATGGGTTCTGGAAAAAAGGAGAGACTGAGAGCAAAGTGTGTGTAAAGGCAGACATTCATTATCCTTTTTTCTTTTCATCAGATTCATTACCCTTTTTCCAACTTTGACTGAGGCCGGCTGGCTGGCTGGTCTAAGTGACCGGACTCTCTCCCTTTCTCTTTTACCTGCAATCCACGTGCAAAAGAGAAAAAAAATGGTCTGCTCGACTCCAATTTCTCAGGCAACACAACACTAAGAGGCCCATTTGGAGGAGACAGGTTCTGTAACGAATGGGCTTATCGAACAAATCAGCCATATTGGGTGGGTGTATGCCCAAAATGTGACCTCTCCTCTCTCAAGGGTGGCAATTGGCAACCGGTGGGTACCATCGGTTTTTGAAACCCGCGGGCTTGACGAGGCCCTCTCCCACTTAGCAGTCCCTGGTCCTGGTCGGAGTACCGACCCAGTTGAACGGACCCGCCATGACGGGTTGCCATCCATCCATCCATATATATGAGTTTATTATAAGAAAACTTGTGTACGTGGGTGTCTCCAGAAGATTCACTATCATTTTATAACGTGGGTGTCAAGAACTACAAAAGATAAAAAAAAGACCAAATTGTAATACTAATAATTCGATATTAAAAATTATTAGATCGAGAAGGGTGACATGCTCTAAAAAATCTTATGGAGGTGGGTTTAGTTTTAGTCAACAAGTTAATTCTTCTATATATAGAGTAAGAAATTGAAGGCAGGAAAGAGCAAGATGCATTCCTTGCACTAACTTCTAAGTTAAGTTTTAAAAGAAGAAGAAGAAGATGATGGTGGTGAGAGACTTCATCCTGCAGATGAGCTCGGCCGTGGGGGGCCTCGCCATGGTCATCATGCTCTTCCGCGACCACATCCCCCATCACTTCCGGGAGCTCTTCGAGAAGTATTCTAGCAAGTTCGTCCGCATGGTCTACCCCTACGTCGAGATCACCTTCCCGGAGTACTCCGGTGAGTGGTACAAGAAGAATGAGCTCTACGCCCACATCAAGAGCTACCTCACCGGAAAGGCCACAACCAGGGCCAGGAAGCTCAAGGCTGACTCCCTCTGGGGCGCCAAGTCCATCCTCTTAGCCATGGACGACAACGAGGAGGTCACCGACGAGTTCCAGGGCGCTAAGCTCTGGTGGTCCTCCAACAAGATTGTCCCACGGGGCATGTCGCTGTCCTTCTACCCTGCCTCGGATGAGCGTCGGTTCTACCGCCTCACCTTCCATAAGCGCCACCGGGACTTGATCACCGGAGACTACGTCCGGCATGTCATCGACGAGGGGAAGGCGATCGCCGTGAGGAACCGGCAGAGGAAGCTCTACACCAACAACCCCAGCGAAAACTGGTACTTGGGAGATTATTATGCTGTTCTTGTAACTAGCTAGGGTAGTAATGTTTCAAGGGTTTTGATCGTTTTGCAGGCATGGCTATAAGAAAGCAAAGTGGAGCCATGTTATTTTCGAGCACCCAGCTACGTTCGATACCTTGGCGATGGAGCGGAAGAAGAAGAAGGAGATCATGAGCGACCTGGAGAAATTCGCGCAGGGGAAGGAGTATTACAAGAAGATCGGGAAGGCGTGGAAGAGAGGGTACCTTCTCTATGGCCCACCAGGGACCGGCAAGTCCACGATGATCGCTGCCATAGCCAACTTAATGGACTATGACGTCTACGACTTGGAGCTGACGACGGTGAAGGACAACTCGGAGCTGAGGAAGCTGCTGATCGACACGTCGAGCAAGTCCATAATCGTGATAGAGGACATCGACTGCTCGCTGGATCTCACCGGACAGAGGAAGGAGGCGAAGAAGGAGAAGGAGGATGATGATGATAATGAGAAGGAAAAAGATCCGGTGAAAAAGGTGAAAAAGGAAGGGATTGATAAGAAGGGTAGCAAGGTGACACTTTCGGGTCTTCTGAACTTCATCGACGGGATCTGGTCGGCCTGTGGGCAGGAGAGGATTATCATCTTCACGACCAACTTCGTCGACAAGCTTGATCCGGCACTTATCAGAAGAGGGCGGATGGACAAGCACATCGAGATGTCATACTGCAGCTTCGAAGCGTTCAAGGTGCTGGCAAACAACTATCTGGATCTCGAGTCCCACCATCTGTTTGACGAGATAGAGGCAATGCTGAAGGAGACGAATATGGCTCCGGCCGATGTGGCGGAGAACTTGATGCCTAAGTCGAGGGAAGAGACCCCGGAGACGTGCCTGAGGAGCCTCATCGAAGCTATTGAGGAAGCCAAGGAGGAAGCGAAGAAGAAGAAGGCCGAGGAGGAGGAAGAGGCAAAGAAGAAGAAAGCTAAGGAGGAGGAAGAAGGGAAGGCCAAGGAAGAAGAGGCCAAAGTTGCTGCAAAAACAACCGCCAAGGAGTCCAAGGAAAACGCAGTGGTTGCAAACGGGGAGATGGGAGGCGGGGCAGTGAAAGACAATGGTGTCACAAGCTAAACAGAAATTTCAGTCCATCTAGACGACAATGCCTAGGTCTAGCCTGACAAAATTCTGGGTATTGTCTATGTGTATAGAAGAGATTCAAATACACATCAACACAATTCAACAAAGCTTACACAGTGTGGAGGCTAGAGAGATGAATACTAGAGATCAAGATACATGAAGGATTTCATATAATATAAAGTGTGATTCTTGTATATATCAGACAGGCATGATAGAGAATAGATAGATATATAGTCAGATATCTGTTGCATTAAGTGCAATCTTGCAGAGCACCATATCAAACCAGCAATAGATTTTTTCCATGAAAGAAGAATCTCAGGACGCTCAACAGCAAGATCAAATCCAAGAGATTTTGCATTTTCAAGGCAGGAAAAGATTCAGAGGGCTGCTGAAAAAACTCGGAGTCTTCCATTATTACCATGCGAAAAAAGATTCACACAAACAGGGCAAACATATTATGGTTCACAATTAAGCAATTCAAAATGAACAGCCAAGCCAATTATAGTACAAGGTCTCAGAGTTGGATGCAGAGCCTGTATTATTGATGGGGTTCATGAGCGGTAATGGATTATCTTCTTCTCGAGCTCCTCCTTCTTGGCTCCGATCACCCTGTCCACTTCCTTTCCCCCCTTCACCAGCACGAAAGTTGGCATCGCCTGCACCTTGAACTCCTGCGCAACATCCTGCAGAAAAAAACAATGGCCCAAAATGACTTTTGACACCAAGTTTTCAATCTGTGCGGATTACAAGTTAAAACAATAACACCGTCGTGTCTAGGTTTTTGTTGATTCAACATATACGCCTTGATGGCGGGTTTTATTCAGGAAACAGACGGAAAAAGGAAATCAACGCAAGATTGCGGACAGTCAAAAGGGAAAGGAATTGGGAGAGAACGGCAGCCGAGGACGTACGGATAATTCATCGACGTCGATCTTGGCGAAGGAGACGTCGGTGTATTTCTCGGCCATGGCGTGGATGTGGGGTTCGATGAACTTGCAGGGGCCGCACCATGACGCGGCGAAATCGACCACCATCTTTCGTTAATCAGCAAACCCAATAGCAAAAATATTAGAATTTGATCAGCAGAAACAAGCGAATCCTACGACAGTTTCAGAAGTTCGAACGTAATGGGGGCTTTTTCCCGTCCGTACCAATTTGGGGGTTTCCTTGAGGGAATTGAGGTGCAGCTGCCACCTAGCCGAGGAGTGAAACGCCTGGACGTGGCTGGTGTCCGAAGAGCCCTCATCGCCGGCGTAGGCAGGTCCGGCCCCTAGGAAAGATGACAGCAAGCCTCCCATTGAATTTCGCCTCCGTCTTCAAGTATGACCTCGCGGAATCCGCTGAAAAATGAGCTGCAGGAGTAGTATGTATAATGTATTAATAAATATTGTATTTGTTATGTGATATCTATGCTTGTTCCATGAAGGGGATGTAGCTCAGATGGTAGAGCGCTCGCTTAGCATGCGAGAGGTACGGGGATCGATACCCCGCATCTCCATCTCCTCATAGTTCATTATTTTGTTCCACCTCATTACTTCAAAGGCAAGGTCATGCCTCTTCACCAACAGAAGGGGATGCAGCCGGGGCTTGGCTTGGTGGTTTCATACGAAATGCATGTGTAGGCTTAACTTCACTTTTGGCGCAATGTGGGCATGAAAAGCTTGTTTCCTTTTGGCACTTTAGATTTTGACTGATGTGTGAAATTGTGACACTTCAAAGATGATAGATAAAATTGTATATGCACAATCAGATGTGAAATCAAACGATGCCAAACGATCTCCCTGTAAGTGGATCCCTATGGTTTCCTCATAACAGATTAGAGAAATTTGTGAATCCGTGCACTTCTGGAAAACAGTAAGGCATAACTTCATTAGAAATTAAATTGGTTCATAACACACAACCAGGCTTTCTCTGTACATCAGTTTTCTCTCTCTATAGAACGAGAAGGAGTAGGAAATCAAAAGCCATGTCCTAAGCTAGAAAAGGGAAAAAGAGAAGAGCCTTACGTTGAATTTCCACTAATCACTCACATCTACTGGAAACGGAAAGTGCCACGTTTTCCGGCATGATCTTCAACGGAAAATTGGAATTACCTCGATCTACGATTCGTCTTCTCAGCGAACGGACTTCTCCGTGGAGACCTTGCTGCCGAGAGGGGAGCACGGCAAGATCTGTCTTGACAGGATCACGATACGATGATGAACGCGGGGAGCGCCGCCAATTGTCGCGCCGTTCACGACCGTATCATCCCCTAGGTGCAGGTCCTCCTCCATCACCTTCAGCACCTGGCTGTGCAGGCATCCTTCCGCAGTTGCCTTCCGTCGACGCCACATGGTGACTGACCTCGGTGACTCTCCTTCCTCCGTCGATGACGCTCCACTCTCCGTATCAGTTTCCGCCTCGCTCCCCCGCCTACTCCCTGCTGATGCTGTTGCTTCTGCCGCTGGCTTCCCGCGGAAAGACCTCTGATCTAGCTCGATCTTCTCTACTGCCATGGCAGCCAGCGAAACCCCGTCCTTGATGACGGTCATCACTTTAATAGATAGAGAAAGATGAATTGATGAAAACAAGTTATGCGTTGCGTGGAAGATGAGTTTGGCATTGCTAGAGCTATTTATAGGGAAAAGAAAGCAGACGGTGCCGTTTCGATAGGGTCGGACTATATGACTACCCTAGTCCGGCGGGAGAGGGAAGATCGCAGAGGTGGCTTAGTCCATCAACACGTGGTAGATTAGCGAGAGGAAGGCAAACACATCGCGCGTTGACCGGAGGCCACATGTGGTCGATATAGTGAGCGTGCTGGCCCCGCTGGACGGGTCCAAGAACACTGGTTTCCTGGGCTCTCACCACGTCACCTCTGTCCTCTCCGACAGCCGAGGTCCTGCTTGTTGTCTGCGAAACAGTTTCAACCCAGAGACGACAGCCACGGATGAGAGGGAATTGAGGAGCATCTCATCTCTGATCTCGGGACATGCTGACCGGGTTACATGGGCAGGTAGGATGAAGCTCAAAAGACAAACAGACAGGTTGTTGTACATGGATTCAAGACTTGGAGACAAGTGGACAGGACCGGATGAAATAACGGAATGCTGGAGTTTAACATTCAACCCTGCTTGGATTTAAGGGTGGCCAATGCATTATTCCGACAAGGGTGTTCGAGTCAATACTTACCAGGTTTATGGCCTTAACAAGAGTTGCCCAATGGGTTAGTTTGATCAAAAAATTGTAGAAAAAGTGGAGTCACTCATTCATGGCCTGACCTGTTCCTCTCCTCTGCACTTCACTGCATGACCTTCATAAGTTTGGCTGTGATTTAACCCACAGAAGAATCAACGTTGGGATAGAAAACAAGATTAGAGATCACAACTCGGATCAGCAAGGCTGAAAGCATAGATTGTGTTGGGAAGTGTGTTCTAAAATTCCAGCACTCCCTAGGTCTAGCGAGACAAGATTACATTGATCTGTATCATGGAAAGTAAGAGGATACATATGCATTTCCTAATTCCTCATTTCTGCAGTAAAGTGCTGAAAATGAAGAGTAACACAGCTACAAAGAAGAAGTCCCTAGGTTCCAGCACTGCAGTACCATTTGGATGCTGCTTCCCACCTGCATCCTGGCTACAGGTTGGCAGACTCTCATCTCCAGGGGTGGACTGGACTAGTGCCCATCTAACTTTTCAATTCCATAAGATAAATGATCTTCCTCCCTATGCATACTTGTAAAACCCACAATCAAATGGGTTTATTTGATAGTAGATATCTGTCATGGGGTCCTCTTCTTTTGGATCCTCTTTTTCGACAATAGCTTCAACTCACCCTCAGGTCCAAATTGAAGTTATATCCTAATGAGGGTGCCAAGAGGGATGAGTCCCGGCAACTAGTTCTCTGCAACGGCAACTACCTATATTATAAAACAAAATTCAGAAACTTCATGTTGACATACTGGAGTGTATTATTAACCCGCTGTAGTTTTTCTTTCAATATTTGCCCAAGGAAAATGAAAATGATACTTCACATAGTTTCTGCATGAGGGTAAAATATACTGAATTACCTGCTAGATTTGCTACAAAGTTACTTTTCCTGCATCTTTGCTTGATGCAGATCCACTCCTCTTACTGCATGACAGGATGCACAACAGCAATTTAGAAAAGATAGAGAGCAGGAACTTAGTCCTCTGAAGCTAACTTCAAGCATTCTAATAACACAAGATCAGGTGATCATTGGCATAATGTATAAACCAAGACTTCCCAGCATATATTATAGGAGAGGAAGTTGCTCCAGAATTATAAGTGACTACCCATTAAAATCTGCTTTTATTGCCCCACTCAACACCACCAAGGAGAATAGAACCGAGGAGATCACGCCTCGTTAAACATTAGACTTTACAAAAGGTTAACTTACTTTTCAAATAACTTGGCAATCGACCTGGGCCTGTTGTAGCCAGAACCGTCATCCTGCTCTTTAGATTTCTTCTCTTCAGGCTTCGATTTTCTCATCTGCCTTGATTCAGGTTTCCAGTTTGCCTTTACTAGAGATTGACCCAACAAGGCTGCTAAATTGACTGCCATCTCCTCTGCCTTTTTCACATAGGGAAACGTTTCCTCCTTGAAGTGGTTAGACAACCAGAGATACATGGACACAACCTGATGATATAGAACAATCCAAATATTTAGGTAGAAATTTCTAGTTGCAATATCAGATAGTGTATAAGATATCTAGTTTCTTATGATACTTGTGTACTTTAAACATGTGTTCTATTTTCAAGTAGGCATGACTCCCTGAGTTTATTCAGGTTTCATGGACAGAACATAAATCTAATACTTTCCTCAATTAGACATTTTGATAGTGTAGATTACTCCATACCTGATGTCTTGTTTCCAGGTCCAAAAGCTCTGAATCGTTCTTTGCAGATCCTTTGGGCATCCCCATAGCAATATTCACAGGCATATTTTGACTGTATGAAGAAGCAAATCGAAGAAGATGGTACATTGCCTTGGGATCCCGAACATTTACAGGTGCAAAACAGAAGTTGAATCTGTCCTCTAGGGACAAACTTTTGACCTTATCCAACATGTTAGCAACTTTTCTTATGTGATCGTGCTGACAAAGGAAGTAAGATCCATCGAGACGGCAACTATCACGGAACTGCTCAAGAAGCTGGGGGAATGTCAAATTCGGGAGTTGTCCAGCAAAAAGCTCAACCTGCTCATAGAATGGGAAGAGACCTACTTTCTTGACCTCCTCGAAGGGTTCTTTCAAGCACTCAATCAAGTAATCCAAATCATCAAGATGCAGGGTAGTTGTGAGTCCATCAGGGTATACACTTCCTCTCCTCCCTGCTCTCCCAGCTATTTGCTTAACCTGTCAAGTCCCTCATTAGATTAGCCCATGCAAACAGCAAATTAATAGTTGCTCAGAGATCGAAATCGGGTTGGGATAACTTTTAAATTATCAATGATGATTGTTTGTATATGTTCTATCAAATAGTTATCGGTGTTGAAAAATCACAAGGCCACACTAAAAGGATATTCAGGCCTTAACTAAGCAATATGATGACATCTACCAAATGTGAAGGATTGCATGTTACCTGAGATGCTGGGACAGGAACATTCTTGGATCCATTATACTTGGAAAGACCATAGAACACGACTCTCCTAATATTAAGGTTTAAGCCCATTCCGACCGCATCACTTGCAACAAGCACATCGTATTCATTATCTTGATCATTAAACAAATTTGCCTGCTGCCTTCGTGTCTCAGGCGGGAGGGCACCATAGATAACACAGCATCGATGATCTGTATGTTTCTCAATTGCGAGCTTCACCTCAAATATCTCTCTTCGAGAAAATGCAACCACACAATCGCCTGAACGGACATTCTTTAGATTCCCTAGCAAAGTCTTTGCTTCAACCACAAGAGGTTTGAACCTTTCGTAGTGACACTCATGCAGTTCATCACCCGTCTCAGAGCAGATCTTCTTCACAATTTCTAACACACTGGGATCCCCACACAGGTGGATCTCATCAGCCTTGAGACCCAATAGGGCTCGGGTCCATGCAAAGCCCCTGCACGGATCTGCCATCATCTGAATCTCATCAATGACAGCTACATCATATAAATCATCCACGGATACCATCTCAACAGTGCAAGCAATGTGGTTCGAGAAGGGCACGTGTTTCTTCTCCTGTCCAGTGAGGAGACTACAGTAAACACCTATAGCATTCACCTTATCAAAAACTTCCATAGCCAATAACCTCAGAGGACTGCAATAAATCCCCTTCTCTGCTTCCATGAACCGTTGGAGGGCGTTATAGGTTTTGCCACTATTGGTGGGGCCACAATGATAGACTATCTTCCGCTTCATGGCCCGGGCAAAGGGGAACCAGGTGTGGGGCCTTGTCAAGTCGGCCGATGCCACCATGCTCTTAAATTTCCTGATCTCATCAGGAAATTCCTTTAAACAAAACTCTACAAAGATGGGAAAGAGGAACTTAATAGCATCATCAGATGGGCCCAGTGATACCAAGTAAGCTGCAACATCTGCTATGCATTTCTTGAAAAAGAAGCTGCGGAATTTTTGAGTTGCAGTAGGAAAGAATGACCGGCCAATATAAATAGCTAGTGCCTGATCGGAAGCCCAACCGGAACGGGAGAAACATCGAAATATTTCAATTAAGGTCTCATAATCAGACCTGCTTAACTTTGCCACCTTATCAACATCACAAATCTGGCGAAACAATTCAACCGGATCAGCAGAACTTACGCAGGCATAATCCACGTTTGTGTTCTCTTCCAAATCAGTTTCCTCCTCGAGCTCAATAGATTCAACAGTACATGAACTATCATCAAGTTCCCTCAGAACCAATTCGCAGTCAGGGTCAGATACATCCTCTTTACCATTCCTGTTCTCAACTGATGAGCAAAAGTGTCTTGCATTGACAAAGTGACAACCTGAAAACTTGTCATTTCTAGTATAAAAATCAAATGGAGCCGAGCCCGCAAGGTTCGTTGAAAAAGGATAAATTTGCACATCAAGCTGGTAACTTTGGGGCGTTAGGATGCCGGTTTGCCGAACTGAGCTGAAACATCTACTCAACGAGTAACATTTAATACTAGAACAACCCTTCCTTGAACGATAAATTCTAAATAAAGAAGCCGCAGCACCTCTAGCCATGGATGAACACAAGAACCGAAATTTCTCCGACTAGTGGAAGCTCCAATCAGAACGGGGATAATAGGACCCTGAATATGAAAACTTTATGATCCATACCTGAATTTACGGGAGAAGAACCGGTGAGGAGGAGAGAAAGACAGAGGAAGAGCGGGAGGGAGAGAAAGGAGGGCAAAGGGTGGTCAACATCAGACCTTAGAACGTCAAACTTTCAGCCGCGAATACGTTGTCGATTCGCGAACCCAATGCCGGTGGAAGGTAAATGCAGCTGTCGGGGCCGAAAATTTTTCATTAACACAGAGAAGTTGCAGGCTGCAGACCGCGAGAGGGTTCCTCGGTGAAGAAGATGATGAAGAGAGGAGGAGTAGGCTCATTATCCTAATGGGCCATCATTCGGCCTATAAGGCTAAAGCCCGTATTTTAATGGCTGGCCCATTATTTCTGGGGCTGAACGGCGCGAACTGAAAATTCTTCACATCTATTTTTAGGTGAAGCCTCAGAGAGTCTTCTTCTCCACTTGCTGATACTCTGCTAATCTTCCATTTCTCCACCTCTCTTTAGATAATTACATCCACCGAGTGGAATATAGCAGATGCTTCTCTGAAAGTTGGGCATCAATGTCTGGTGTTACAGCCGGTGGAGGATTCAAGCATTTTCGGCCTTCCAAGCTGCTCAGTCAATCCCAGACTCGCAGCCCAAGTAGAACAACGGAAGGGTTCGACGGCGGTGAGGGTGCAAGAGTCATCAAGCAACCGGATTTCAGTGGACGGTCATGATCAACTCGAGCCTTTCATGGACATGGGTATGTCATGTGTGCTTTCTGAGTAGAGTATTATACGTCGAGAGAGAGGAATTGATAGCATGCTGTGGATCAATTATGGAGAACACATGGGAGAATGGGGAGGAGGCTTCCTCATGGCCAGACCCACATTGAATGATACGCGGTTTTGTGCTGCAGAGTATTTACTTCCTACGTAAATTCCCACAGCATTGACTTTTTCCTCACTATCCTTTCCAGTTCACTAGTCCACAGGCCCCCCATCTCCAATTCAACGCTCATCTTCTTCCCTCCTTGATGCCACTTCTCTACTTGGACAGACAGCCAACAAAGCTTCTCTAATTCTTTTTTAGGCAACTGGGTAACCGGTCTTTGATCATGATCAGGAGATCCACCACCATGAACATCTTGAGAACTGAATGAACAAGACTAATGTAGGATGGTCATACGGCTACCAGTTATGATCGCGTCTTTCCATTTGAAAATCACAACGGTGATTTCAGTAAATGCACTTAGCTGTCACCTTTTTTTGTCTTGCCCTACCCCTCTTACACACTTTGTCCTTCTCTCCACCTCTCCTCTTCTATGTCGCTTGCAGCTAATCAAGTTCCTCAAGTCAGCAGTACCCCCTCTTAATGGCCCTGCTCTCCTTTTCCTGGTATAAATGTGCACCCATTAGTGCGAGCTAGCTATCCGTGGCCTTGTCTTCTCTCTAAGACTCTCTCTCTCTCTCCACAGCTGTCCTTCAGTATCAGAATCTGCAGAAAAGTCCAGGAAGTTGAAGAAATCATCAGCCTCTGAAAGGTAGTAGGAAGAAGGGATAAACAAACATGGGAAGACTGCCTTGCTGTGATAAAACGAGAGTGAAGAAGGGTCCATGGACTCCCGAGGAAGACATACTTCTGGTGTCCTACATTCAGGAGCATGGCCCCAGAAACTGGAAATCCGTTCCTAATCATACCGGTAATGAGTTGACCCTTACATTGCCCCCTTATTTCGGCATAGGGTTTGTCTAAAACGTTTCATGGGCAATTTATCTATTCAGGGTTGTTGAGGTGCAGCAAGAGTTGCAGGCTCCGGTGGGCGAACTACCTCAGGCCGGGAATCAGGCGCGGGGACTTCACCGAACAAGAGGAAAAGATGATCATCCACCTCCAAGCTCTTCTCGGCAACCGGTAAGTTAATCTCCCTGCTTAGGAGTGATTAGGGTTAGATGGGAGTACTTAATTCTCTGATGGGAGGCAAACCAATTTATTACCTTCACAGGTGGGCGGCAATGGCGTCTTATCTGCCTCAGAGGACCGACAATGACATAAAGAACTACTGGAACACTTACCTAAAGAAGAAGCTCCGGAAGCTTCAAACAGCAGCCGACATTTCTTCACCAACTAATTCCACGTCGAGGGACAGATGGGAGAGGCGGCTCCAAGCAGACATCCAGACAACAAGACAAGCCTTGTCGGATGCTCTATCCAGGGGAAAATCAGACCTTTTATCTGAACTGAAACATGATATCGATGCTGTTATGAAGCCTGTCCAGGTACCCGTTTACGCCTCGAGCACTGAGAACATTGCAAGGCTGCTCAGGGAATGGACCAAGAAGTCCCCGAAACCTGATGGCCGGACCAGCAACGATGGGTCGTCGTCGGAATCTTCGTTCAACGATGGCTCCCTGAGCAGCATCACTGATGCGCTGAGCTGCTACAAGAGCGAGATCGAGGAGCTGGGAGGTCTGGAGCCGTTTCTAGGTTTAGAGCCCTGCATGGAGCCATCGATAAGCTCGGAAGTTTCTCAGTCTGTGGCATCAGGAGAAACGAGACCTTACTTGTTCCAGGAGGAGACCAAGCCGAACCTGGGTGTCCTGGATCAGCCGAACGTGACATTGTCATCGTGCAGGAAGTGGCTGTATGACGATGGTGCAGATAGCTTGTGCGGAAGATCAGACTTCCATCTTAGTGAGCACTTACTAGAATTCTTTTCTAGATAGCTGCTACTTACTATTGACCTAAGGTGATCGATTTGTGCTTGAGCATGTAGAAACTCTTGGATTTGGCTTTGTTTTGGCATTCTAAGGGGGCGAACTAACATAACTAGACGATATTTGGCTTTGAGGAGTCATTTTGGATTCCGGCAGCAGTCCCTTCTGATCAGTGACCCCATTTATGGCCGGCGGTGGCGAGACGCTCCATATAATTAATTTTATGACAATGAGTTCTCCGGCGGTCCTAACAAAATCACCGGCCATCTCATCTCATGTATGAGAACACAAATGTGGGGCGGTCTGCCTTTAATACGCATATCCACAACAAAATTCTGTGTACTTGGTCGGCAAATGTCTTGGTCAGTTGTTTGCCATCTGGCCTTCAAATAAACAGTGTCGGGTGTAAAAAACTAACGAGCCCAAGTGAATGTTGGCACTCACATAAGAGGTTGGGGTTCATTTACTGTTAAAGATGGTAACTTTAATCATCGTTTGAAAATGTGTAAAAAAAAGTTAGTGATGTTGCTTTCTTGATTCCTTCTTGGTGAAGATTTGTTGTTCTTCGCATCTTCAAGGCTAAAGAGAGAGTGTGTGTTTGAGTAAATGTGCGGATTTTGTGTATCAGAGTTAGACTTAAGTTCACGAAACTAGTTTGTTGGGCCTGAAGCAACACGCAATAACTAAACTCTTAGATCCAAAGCAACAAGAAAAATACAACTACTCTTGCTTTCTTCAAGCCCACCACATAACTCTTGACACAAATATTGTGCAAAAAAAAAAAAACTCTTGACACAAACATGGATACCTAACTACAAGTGTTTTTCCGATCATTCATTCAAATTATCAGTATAATCACTGTTGAATAACTAATTAATATGCATTTTCTCTTTTTTTATATAGAATGCCAATATTCAAAGTCAATTTTAAATATTTAAGAATTGTTTTCACTATCGATAGATAACTTTCTATAATAGTTTAGATATATATGCTCACTATAAGAATAGGAAATGCCTTGTAGTACTTAAATAAATTAGACTTCCCCCAATATGCTTATATTTAATAGCATATATCAAAACATCATTTTTTTATTTTGTAAGTTTATAACAACAATATGCATGTTCACTTAATTGAATTCAATATCTTAGTTATATATTTGGTATCTCATTTAGTATCGTATACTATTTCAACTTTAAAAAAATACTTAACAATCTCCAAATTTATAATTTCATATTTGTATTCCATATATCTTTTAAATTCTTGCAGTAGATGCTCGACTATACCAAATTATTGGAGGTTACTTCAAATCGTATAACGTATTATTCAATTTGTACATTTTATGTTTTTTCTCTTCCGGTTGAAATCCTTAAGTTGATCTTTATAAACATCTTCTAAGAGATATTCATGGAAAAAGACATTTTTGACATTAATTTGAAAAATCATCCATCCTTTTTTAGCAACTATAGCTAACAACATTTGAATAGTCCCACCTTACAATCGAAGAAAAACTTCACAATAATCAATACCACATCTCTATAGTAACCTTACATAACTAGCCTTATATTTCTTCGCTTATCCTTTTTCATTTAGTTTTGATTTGAAAATTCATTTTTGCTCGATTAACTTGACATTAGAAGGGAACCTAAACTCCATGTATCATTCCTCTATATGACTTTCATTTCTTCTTTCATAGCATTCATCTACTTAGGATCTTTCATAGCTTTATCAAGTATTAAATGTATCATGCATGAGGATTCATTCGTCTTTGTCCTTGAATTATATCATTTGAATCAGAATTTTATTTAGCAGCATTCAAGTTATCTTGAGGTTTATAATTAGTTTCTTCTATTACATCTTCTAATGATTCAAGTTGTTGATTGAATGTCGCTTCTATATTAGCTTCAAGTAAAATATTGTCATTACTATCCCAAATTTGTAGATTTATTACTTCAGTTTTTGCTTTGCTCCAATTCCACTTTTTATTCTCTGAATAGATTACATTCCTATATACAATTATCCTATCAGCTTCTAGATTATACAACTTGTAAACATTTAATTTTTTAGATATACCCAGCATGATACATTTAATACTTTGAAAGTCTAATTTATTCTTATGTGGCGCTTAAATATGAGCATAGACTACACAACCAAACACTGTTAGATGTTTCACATATGGACGAATATCACTCCAAGCATTTTTTGGAATTATATCTTTTACAACAAGCCTTGCACTTCGATTTAATACATATACAATCCAGTTTACAATTTCAGCCTAATAACGTTTAGGCATCTCCATTTCTCTCAATAAACTTCGGAACATATTCATTATTGTTCTATTATTTCTCTTATCAACTCTATTTTGTTGAGGTGAATAAGCTTTTGTAAGGTGTCTTTGAATGTCATGAAGTAAACCGGCCACCTCTATCTATTCTAAAACAACTAATTTTCAATTTTCTCTTTGCTTTCATTTTCAACCGTAGTTTTGAATATTTTGAAAATTTTCAATGCTTCTCAATTTTCCACAAGAAAGTAAATCCAAAATTTTTTACTAAAATTTTTAATAAAACTCATGAAATAACTTATTATATAGGTTGTCTCACGAGTAATAGGACCACACACATATGAATGAATCAATTGAAGTTGTCTTGTGGCCCTCTAGTTGGGTTATTTTTCTTTGTGTTATTTTTTGAATATAAAGCTAATGCACACTTTTGAAGTAATATCAATTTTTGATAAAACCGTCATCATATTTCGTGATTGTAAAGTAATCAAACTTTGATACTGCAAGTGACCATACATTTTGTGTCATAACTTGATTATTCTTTTGTACATTCAATTAAACATTTAACTAGCAAGTGCGTGCTAGCCTTGATGGTAAAAATTATATTTTTAGTCATAAACAATCTTAACACTTCTCCTTTCTCACTATAAACAAGTTTGCACATATTATTTTTAAATCTTATCTTAACATATTTTTCAAGAAGTTGTCATATATTGAGTAGGTTATTTTTGAGTTTAGTAACATACTATAGCTCCGTAATGATTGGTGTTCTCCCAAGTATCTTCAGTCAAACCTTTTCTTTGCTCTTAACTTCCATTTTTTTGATTTATCACCAAGATTCATATGTTATCTAAAATTATATTAAAAGTTCATTAACTATTTTAGGAACCTACTCATGTGATTACTACATCCTGAATCCACGAATCAGTTCTTATTTATACATGACTCCATCTCGTTTTTTGTATATCATAATAAGCATTTTATCTTCTTTTTCCATTTTAAAATATTTTACCCGGACGGTCACACCACTCAGGACATTCATGTTGATAATATCATAATTTGTGACACTTGTAACACTCGATCATTGATTTATTAATCAAGCTCATTTCTCGAATTCTTCATATACCTCTAATGGTACTTCGACCTTCACTTCTTGCTCTAAATCTGAAATATTTTGTTTCCACCGGTCTGCTTATTCTTGCTCTCATTATCTTAGTTTATGCTACTTTGCAACTTTTTGATACTTACATTTGTAGTATCACTTGTTTATTATATAGTACATAGTATATAATCATACTTTGCAATCATAGATATGAGTATCTTCTCAACTATTATATTTTGATTTACATATTCTCCTAGCATATTCATTTTATTAGCTACATATAAGGTTCTTAAAAAATAACCTCCAACTATTTCGTTGTCATTCATTTGTAAAATCTTGAATTTTCTACTAAGTGCTTGAAGTTGAGACAATTTAGTTCTTAAGGAGCATTGGTATCGAGATTTCATCAACCCCTAGATGTTTTTGGATGTCTCTCTATTCAAGATTGTCTACATTATTGTTAGATAATTGAAATAGATAATTTTTTACTTTGAGATCCTTTAGTTGCATTTATTCAATATCCTTCTCATTGGCTTCTGTATTTTCAACTTATGTAGGGAAAACCTGGGTAGTATCTAAGGATGTGTCTCTATCTTGATGAACTCTTTTAAGTGAACTCTTATTATCTTTGTTATTTAAATAGTAATTCAATTGGTGCATAATAATAAGCATTTGACTTGTGGCATCAACATAAGGAAAATTGGGAAAAAAAATCCGTCAAACCCGTTTATTGGGGAATGGATAAATTGGAGAAATTTCAACTCCCAAATGACCCAAAAATGTTCATAAACCTTGCGAGAGAGAAACCAAATCGGTTCGGGTGAACCGGACTCAAACCAGTTTAAGAACTAAGCCGGTTTATAAACCAGAACCGATAGAGAGAGGGCAAATCGGAAAATTTATTGATCATGAGTGAACCAAAGGGTCCCAAAAGTCATGGAAATGGACTTGAGAATCAATTGAAGATGAAAACCAAACTGGTTCAGGTGAACTGGATCTGAACCGGTTTGAACCACTATTGAACCGGATGCTAAATTCATTTTTTAGGTGGTTTAGAAAATTTAAATTTGAGGTTTAAGGCCACCATTAAATAGAAAATGAATTTAAATAAATTTAGAAATTTTTAGATTTGAAAAATTCGGTCGAATCGAGGGTCAACCAGCCGGTCTAAACTTTAAACCTAATTCAGACCGGTCCGTTCCAGTTTGAAATAGTGTCATCTTCTTCCTTCAGATAACGTCGTTGTTCACTCGCCGAAAAATCATGCAGCGCCAACAAAGCTGAAAAGTATCCGATCAGGGAGTTTCAGGCAATCAATAACTGCTATTAAGGCACCAATCGGACGACCAAGAAGTCACTGAGCTTCCTATATAAAGAGACTCTCCACATTCATCCTCTACACACCTAAAAATTCCATTCTCTCTCAACTGCTCCATTTTCCGGTGAAGCTCGAACCAAAGCTCTAACTTTGGCACGTTTATGAGCAAATTAAGGTGAGGTCAGGTTCTTTAGAACCGAGGAGAAGTTAGCTACACGCCTGTAGTCTTCATTTGCTTCGAGGGTCGTCGGAGAAATGCCGGCGTGATGGAACAATGAGCTCCGACGAATTGAAGCTGCCCTGTTTTGGCGGAGTTGAAATCGACCAATTCGAGCCTTTCTTAGGCCAAACCAAGCATTCCCAACACCTCCACAACCCTCCTACAATTGAATTAGAGCCGAAAGGTAAGCTAATTCGGCTTCCTTGAGCAATTTCCCATTGGTACTAGAGAGAGAGCCCGCAGAACTTCGATAATGAAATTCTAGCTCAATTTGGTATCAATTGGTACAATTTTTTATCCTAGGATGGACCTCAAGACGAGAGCTATCTGCCCACATCGAAAGCTCAGACCTCTGCGCCCCCAACGGTAAGCTTTTGAAGCTTTCTCTCTCTAAGTCCAATTTTCCGGCGGAGCTCCGTTTGAGTTCATTCCGGTACCAAATCGTTTGATTCAAAGTGCAATTTAATTATATGAAGGTGTATGAACTCTAATACAATTTCAATTTTAACAATTAGAAGTGTTTGATTGGTCAATTTGATTGAATCAAATTCGACTGTGTTAGTAAGTTGAAATTAGGGGAAAAATTGGAGAAAATTGGGTATTTTAAAAAATTCGAAGGATAAAAATGTAATTTTATAAAATTGAGGGTCAATTGGGCATGATAAGAATGTTAGAGGGCCAATTGGGAAATTTTAGAATTTTGGGGAAAATGGTAATTTTGGAAAAGTTGGGGGACCAAATTAGAAATTTGAGAAATTAAACCCGTTTTGTAAATTTGAATAAATTGAGGTACTAAGATAAATTTTAAAAGTTTCGGTACTCAATTTGTGGAGAAACCGGCATTAGGGACTTAAAGTTAAAGAAAAATAACTTTAATGACCTAATTACAATAAAGAAAAAATTAGTTTTATCATTCAATTGGGATGAATAAGGGCTATTAGGTCAAATAATAATGAATAAGAACGTTAATATCGTATAGGAACAAGAAGTACCGAGAACGCCAGCTAAAACAAGTTCGAGTAAGGATAATAAGCCGACTAAGAGTAATTTCACTACATGATGAGGTGAGTGAAATTTTTATATCTTATTCGGTTGGGATGATAAGTAACTCGGAAATGAAAATACACTGCTTATTGGTATTTTAAATATCGCAACTTAATGTGATGTGAAAATGACGCGTAAAAAACTATTTATAGGTTGTAAATACATCATATCCGATTGGTGTGATGAAACTTTATCGAAGGAAGTGAAAAACCTATTTATCGGTTATAAGTGTAGATATCTTTATACTCGTTTGGTATGATTGATAGTTAAAAATATTTTTTTGTTGGAAGTGCTCTCCCCTAATTGCGTGTCACTACTTAAATGATTTGGGAGACCTTATTGACGGAATCTCGAATAGCCCTGTTAGACGGGAGGCTTCGGTTTTGGAACTTGGAGGCTAATGTGCCCAATTTTAAAAATCTCGAACAGTTGGTCATATGTCAGTTGGTACAATAAAGAGCTCGTAATATGCCATAAAACTTTAAATAAATGAATTGTTTGGCCATGGTACCAAAATATGATTGACATATTCAGTAAGCAGTGTGACATGATAGGTATCCGGACTAGTTAAGACAAACAGTTGCATATTGAATTGAAGGTCGGGGCCGTTGGACCAGTGACATTATAGATTATATGGTATGATGTGAAAATACTGATTGTACATGTATTGTGTTTATGTGACCTTCAAAACGTTTAAAAGGGATAGTGATGTGTACTAGGACTCTGAACGATATGATGGGTATAAGGGCAAATTATCGGACCAAATAAACTTGCGAGGCTCGACGTAACTTCAAATGCACGAGACAGGGGTAGGGTTGGGATGAGGTGAGACAAGTATAATAAATTTAAAATTATTATTTAGTTTTAATTTATTTTATTATAAAAAAGGTGCATGTTAAAGGACGAATTATTTTTTACAATTTATAAAAAGGGAAGACCATTAAAATAAATCGGTAAAATGACAGGTTGATCATGGTAATCCGATCAAATCGGATTGAAACGTGACAGATTTACTTAATATGAAGTTAATTAATTGACTATTTACCTCAACTGAGCACATATTATTTAATTATGAATTTGTAAGAGTAAAAACCTCAATGATCTTGTTGTTGGTGATCCCAATCAAAGAGATCATTAAACTTCTGCATAAAACAAGATGTAATTTTCGTAACATACTGTAACACAACCTTCTAGCACAAACGGAGGGAAGTAGAAGAAAATTTCAGAAACTTGGACGATATGGCACGAAGGAAATAGTAGTAATTAATACCATAATACCTTGGAACTCAAATATAGATTTAGCACACAACTTGCAAAATTGATCCATGAAGAATTGGATGACCCGTTTGTCCCAAAATGGTGATCCATTTGGCTCATTTTTCATCGTCAAGTGGCTAGTAGTGGGAGTGGCATTATTGTTCTGGGTGCCTGAATGTTGAGGTCGTTACTAGTAGGGATATCAATAATTCGGGTCGGGACGGATTTTGGCGGATACATGCCCAATCCGAGCTCGGTTCCAGCGTATTCATACTTGAATGAATTCATACCTCGGGTTCACTTGGTCGAGCCTAGACCCAACCTAATCTTGGATCTGTTCAACCCGAAACTTGCCAGGACTCGAACTCGAGTCCATAGACGTAATGCTCGGAACTAGAAGTTTGTATCCGAATGTGCTGCTCTTCCATTTATTTTTTTCGTAAATATTTATTATTTTAAATATTTAATAAAATTAGTGTAATTTAATATTTAAAATTTTGTATTCGCTTACCATTTCTTATATTTTATGGTTATTATATTCACTAATATTATTTTTTTCTACTAATTCTATTATTATAGAGTAAAAATAAAATAAAAAATAAAAGTGTCCATCCAGCCCTAATCATTTTCGATAGGGTGAGAACTTATTTCAACTAATACTTGAAAGATCATAACAACAACCATTATGGCGCAGACAAGTAATTGTCGACTTCAGCAACCGAGTCACCTGACGCTTCTTTCTGTCACCGGAAGAGTAATAACATCATTGACTCGGGTCGGGTAGGGACTCGGGTCTCGAGTACCGGATCTCATTGACATACCTAGTTACCAGACTGTGGTCTCTTACCTAGAGTGTTCTTGTTGTTGTGCATCCGGAGTGGTGGCCGGGCTGCGCGGAGGGGGAGGCGGCTGGGGCTGTGGGACGTGATGAAGGGGGTAGGGTTGGTACCTGATGACTTGAGCTGTCTGCGGAGCGACAGGCATGGGGAGTTTATCCGGCTCCCGACGGTGGAAGTTCCGATGGCAACCGCACGCAGCGCACTTAAGGGGATCGATTATGGAGAACGCATGGGAGAATGGGGAGGAGGCTTGCCCTGTCCCTCTTACACACCTTGTCCTTGTCTCCACCTCTCCTCTTCTATGTGACTTGCGGCTAATCAAGTTCCTCAAGTCAGCAGCCCCCTCTTAATGGCCCTTCTCTCCTTTTCCTGATATAAATGTGCGCCCATTAGTGCTAGCCAGCTATGGGAAGAAATCATCAGCCTCTCAAAAGTAGTAGGAAGAAGAGATAAACAAACATGGGAAGACCGCCTTGCTGTGATAAAACTAGAGTGAAGAAGGGTCCATGGACTCCTGAGGAAGACATACTTCCGGTGTCCTACATTCAGGAGCATGGCCCCGGAAACTGGAAATCACATCCTACATTCAGGAGTTGCTACTTATTATTGACCTAAGGTGATCGATTTGCGCTTGAGCATGTAGAAACTCTTGGATTTGGCTTTGTTTTGGCATTCTAAGGGGGCGAACTAACATAACTAGACGATATTTGGCTTTGAGGAGTCATTTTGGATTCCGGCAGCAGTCCCTTCTAATCCGTGACCCCATTTATGGCCGGCGGTGGCGAGACGCTCCATATGATTAATTTTATGACAATGAGTTCCCCGGCGGTCCTAGCAAAATCACCGGCCATCTCATCTCATCTATGAGAACACAAATGTGGGGCGGTCTGCCTTTAATACGCATATCCACAACAAAATTCTGTGGACCTGGTCGGCAAATGTGAAGGTCAACATAACTAACACGGTACTCGTGCCGAGATGTCTCGGCCTCGGTCCCCCTGACATGCACCATCGTATGGTCCTTCCATTTAAACCTCAAATGGTTGCATCTTACTCGGATGCATGAGAGCTATTAAAAGCATAATCGGGTGGGAAGATTCAACCGAGAAGTAGTGTGTTCTTTTAACCTGCACTGAAGTAGAAAACATGTCAATTGAAGGAGGCGAATTTGTCATTTCAGTTCTTCATGAAGAGAGGATGGCCGATGAAGAACCAAATGGAAGAATAACAAACCGACTGGTTTGATGTGTTGCGCATGCTCGGCTTTGCTGAATATTTTTTTGGCATAACGATCTGCATATCGATTTTATAACTCTATATTATTGCTTAATGTAAGAATCGAATATGGAATACTAGACACAAACGCTTGCATAACGTCAATTAATGGCTCACATGCTTGCAACAGTACGCATTACTTCTAACTCATCAATCTTTCTTCCATTGATTACACTATTTTTCCCTAGTCACTTACTAGAGATTAGATCATCCAATAGAATGCGATTTCTATAGTCTATTGCTGCCTCGTGGTGTCTCTTGCTATTGCTACTTTTGTTTTGCTTGGAGTTCGTTGCAAGTGGAAGAAATATCAAAAGATAGATCTGATGCTGGAAAAGATAGGAGATGAAGAAAACAAGAATGTAACAACGGAGAATGCAAAAATAACTTGTTGCTTTTCTGCAAAGAGAGCTCTTCTATTTCATTTTCTAATCTTTTGTACAAAAAAAAAACAATTACAATTAATACTATAATACAAATTCTTGAGTTATTAATAGTATTTATCAATTATTCCTATGTACAAACTATATTTATTGCTGACAATATAGACTTAATTTACTAACAATCATTACCTTAAGCTCATGTGCTCACAATTAAGCTTATAAAACTCATGCTCATCATTCCAACCTTATAAAGTAGGTATTCAAATGTATACTGATTCACTGGTTTGGTACATATGTCACTGGTTTAGTACATATGACTCACTCCTTAGTTAGATCCCGTAGGAAGTGAAATCGTGCACTAACTAAGGAGTGATGTAAAACAGCACTTTTGACATCAACTTGAAAATTATCTATCCTTTTTTGGTCAACAACATTTCAATAGTCCCACATTACAACTCGAGCAAAATCTTCACAATAATTAATATTATATCTCTATTAGTAGTCTTACACAACTAAACTGAACTTATATTTATTTAGTGATTATTTTTCATTTAATTTTGACTTTAAAATTCATTTTAACCCGATTGACTTGGCATTTAAAGGCAACTCAATTAAACTCCATGTATCATTCCTCTATACGACTTTCATCTCTTTTTTCATAGCATTCATCCATTTAGAATTTTTTATATTTTCATCAAGTATAAAATGTATCGTGCAAGATAATTCATTCGTCTTTGTCCTTGAATTATATCAGTTAAATCAAAAAAAATTTCAGCAGCATTAAGTTATCTTCAAGTTCAGAATCAGTTTTTTCTATTCTATCTTCCCATAATTCAAGTTATTGATTGAATATCTCTTTTATATTAGTTTAAGATAAAACATTGTTATTACTATCCTAAAGTGTAGATTTGTTCCTTAGTTTCTTACTCCAATTCCACTTTTTATTCTGTGAATTGATTACATCCCTAATTACAATTATTCTATCAGCTTCTAGATCGTACAATCTCTAACCTTTTGATTTTTCAAATATACCCAGCATGATATATTTAATACTTTGATAGTCCAATTTTTTCTTATGTGGCTCTTAATCAGGAGCATAAACTACACAATCGAACGTTCTTAGGTGTTTGATAGAGACCAATATCACTCTAAGCCTTTTTTTGGAGTTATATCTTTTACAACAAACTTTAAACTTGGATTTGAGATATATATAGACCAATTTGCAACTTGATCCAATAACATTTAGTTATCTACATTTCTCTCAATAAATTTCGCAACATATTTATTATTATTCTATTTTTTCTCTTATCAACTCCATTTTGCTGAGATAAATATTTGTAAGCTGTATTTGAATGTCAAGAAATAAAAGAACTCATTAAATTCATTTGAAGTAAATTGGCCACCTCTATATATTCTAATACAATCAATTTTCTCTTTGTTTTCATTTTCAACAATAGTATTAAATAGTTTAAAAACTTTCAGTGCTTCTGAATTTTGCACAAGAAAGTAAATCCAAAATTTTCTATTAAAATCATCAATAAAACTCATGAAATACCTTATTGCACAAATCTAAATTAATTAACTAAAATTGTCTTGTGATAATATAGTTACTTTGAAAAAAATTATATTTTCAATTATAAACAATTTTAACACTTTTCCTTTCTTATGATGAACAAGTTTGCACATATTATTTTCAAATCTTATCTTAACACCTTTTTCAAAAACTTGTTCTTTATTGTTATACCAAGTATCTTCATGCATACCTTTTATTTATCCTTAACTTCCATTTTTTGAGTTATCATCAAGATTTACTTATTGTATAAAATCATATTAAAAGTACATTAACCATTTTAGCCACCTAGCGGTTACTTCATCCCGAATCCACCATACACGAATTAGTTCTTATTTATATATGACTTCATCTATAGTTTTTGTATGCAATAAAAAGCATTCTGTTATGTTCTTTTTCCATTTCGGAAAATTTTGGCACGCTACTAAGTACATTAATATTGATAATATTCAGATTGGTGAGACTTGTTTTTATTAATAAATATTTTATTTCCACCTTAAGTGCTTATTCTTGCTCTTGTTGTCTTAGATTTGTAGTATCATTTTCTTCTTTTATAGTACATAATATATAATCATATTTTGAAGTCATAGATCTCAATATATTCTCAACTATCATATTTTTATTTATAAATTCTCCTATTATCTTCATTTTATTAGCTAAATATGAGGTTATTTAACCTCCAACTCTTTTGTTATCATTAATTTATAAAATGTTGAATTTTCTACTTATTGCTTGAAGTTGAGACGGCCTAGCATTGATACCGAGGTATCATCCCTCCTAAATGTATTTAGATATCTCTATTCAATATTGTCTTCGTTATAATTCGGTATTTTTTTACTCTTGTATCCTTTAGTTGTATTTCTTTAATAGGTCATGTGATGCGATTTCTATGGCCTACGCCTCTTGCTATTATTGCTTTGCTTGAGTTGGTTGCATGTGAAAGAAATATTAGACGGTAGATATGATGCCGTAAAATATGGGAGATGAAGAATGCAAGAATACAACAGAAGAAAGAGAATGCAAATATAACTTGTTGCTATTTTGAAGCTGAGTTCTTCTATTTCATTTTCTAATCTTTTGTACAAATAAAAGAGTTATAATTAAGTTCCTTTATACTATACTACAAATTGGTTGGTTATAATGATAACCAATTAAGTTCTTAATTCTAATAGTATCTAGCAATTAAACAAGCTTTTTATTCCTACTCCATTTCCTCTCCATGCCAAGGATGATCACGGGCAAGCAAATTACATAATTGAGAGCATCTCTATGGTACTGGTGGACTCTCTCTTTTAGTGAACTCTTATTGTCTTTGTTATTTAAGTAGTAATGCAATTGGTGCATAATTATAAGCAATTGGCTTGTGGCTTCCATTCATAGGAGATGGGCTAGCACCAATGGTTTGCTTCATGTGGGGTTAATTAATTGACTCTTTACATCAACTTAGCACATATTATTTAATTATGAGTTTGTAAGGGTAAAAGCTGCAATGATCTTGTTGCTTGTGATCACAATCAAAGACATCATTAGACTTCCACACAAACAAGATGACATTTTCATAACAAATCGACCACAATGATAAATTCGGTTGTCCAGACATAATGTAGCACAACCTTCTAGCACACATGGATAAAAATGAACACTAAGAACATAGAGATCAACCATGAAAAGTGATGAGATGAAGGAAGGAGGGGAGTAGAAGAAAACTTCAGAAACATGGACGACACGGACACGAAGGAAATAGTAGTAACTGATACCAGAATACCTTGGAACTCCAATATAGGTTTAGCACTCAACTTGCAGAATGGATCCATTAATATGGATATGAAGGGGGTGTTCATGAAGAATTGGATGACCCGTTTGACCCTTTTGTTCCGAAATGGTGATGATGGCTATGGTTATGGTGATGAACTTCTCCATTTGGCTCATTTTTCATCATCAAGTGGCTAGCAGTGGGAGTGGCATTATTATTCTGGGTGCTCTGAATGTTGGGGTCGTTACCAGACTGTGGTCTCTTACCTAGAGTGTTCTTATTGTTGTGCATCCATACCTTCAAGACGTCTCTCTCTACGCCGATCCTGTAGCAGAATTCTCGGATGGTGCCCTCATCACGCCTAGGCAGTTTCCAGCCGAACCTTTCAGCGAAGTCGAACATGTGTGATTTCTGTGCATCAGTGAACTTTGTGCGGTAACGCTTCCTCGAGATGGAGCTGAACATGGCGGCGACGGAGGAAGGGGGAGGTCGGTAGGAGGTCTCGGGTGGTGCATGGGTGGAGAGCGAGAGAAGCATGTGCGGCGGGGCGGAGAGTTGTTGACGGTAGGGGTGGTGATTCGGCTGGTGACCACCGTAGTAGGAGGGTGGGATGAGCGGAGTAGTGGCCGATTCGGGGCTGCGTGGAGGGGGAGGCGGCGGGGGCGGTGGGGCCTGATGAAGGGGGTAGGGCTGGTACCCGATGACTTGAGCTGTGGGCGGAGCTGTCGGCGGAGCGACAGGCATGGGGAGTTCATCCGGATCCCGACGGTGGAAGTTCCGGTGGCAACCGCACGCAGCGCACTTAAGGGAGGCGCTGTCGCTGGCTTCCGAGGAGGGCATGAACTCACCGCATCCGTCCAGGGCGTAGCGACCCAAGCTGGCGGCGTGGTTCTTGAGGCACTCCTTGTAGGTGAAGACATCGGGCTGAGGCGGTGGCGGTGGCGGGAGTGGAGGCTGCGGTTGTAGGACCACGTTGGAGAAGGAGAGTGCGTTCCCAAATGGCTGCATCCGGGTCGGTATGTCGGGTTCAGATTCCCGGGACTTGGTGGTGGTGTTTGTGTCGTTCGGTGTCAAGTCCATGTCTGCAACAAAAAAACCACGGATGAGCTGACCCTCCAAAACAAAAAGAACAATAATAAAAAAGCAACTTCCAAAACAACCTTAAAGCCCCTGCAAAGTGAAGCGATAAAGTTAGGGTTTTTTGAAGGAAAAGCGCAGACAAAGACAGATAAAAGGTTGAAGATGATGAGGGAGAGGCATGAACATGAACGCCAAGAAAGAAGAATATGAGAGCAGTAAAAGGAATGTAGGAGATGAAGGGGTGAGGGAACCAGAGATAGTGAGTGTTATTTATAATGGAAAATCCTTCTCTTACGCTATTTTTTATTTATTTTTTCTCTCGTTATATTAACCATGGTTAATATAAACCATGGTTTGCTGGGTTCATGCATAAATAAATAAATACAATAAAAATTAAATTAAATTAAATGCTAGATCACCCTAGACTAAATTAATTTATAATATTAAAATTAAATTTACACGATATACTCCCGTGACACCCACAAAGTATAAGAGTAAGTTTACGCGGGTAGATAGATATGTACTATAATTCAAATTTAATAAGGATGGTGGAATAGAATTTAACATGTTTACCAAACACACCCCTCGGACACATCCGAGGATAATTTTGACCGATATAAGCAATAATGATGTTATGTCAGTCTCACCTGTCCCTCAGTCTTGTCTCAACTTCCAATGCCCTTTGGTCCCCCCAAAGGACCGAAAAGGACGTATCCGAAAAACGTAATTTCAAGATATCCAATTTAAAAATATTTCTAGAAAATATAATTTCACAAAAATCTATATAAATATATATATATATTAAATTTTCATGTATTTAAAGCATCAAATTCCCTTTTATATATAATAATTATAATATCATAACTATCCAACATATGGATTGGTTATCAAAATCATATTGATCGGTCTTATGACCGACCATCATTGTATAGGCGGGTTAGAACGAGTCTTTTCTAATAAATGATTTGACCCGTGATCCATACGTCTATTTTATATTTCATCTTTTTTAACCATTTTATTATACATTTTTTTAATTATAAGAATTTCAAATTTCTAATGTGACTGTTGTTCTCTCAATCATTTTGATGGATCATTATTTTTTTGAATATTATAATTTTTATATAATATTTTTTTATGGGCTGATATTCTTATTAGATGATGAACTAATATATTTTTTAAATTAATTATCCTATGGTCAAATGGGCATTTCTCAACTAACCTAACCATATAACTTTAACAGTGTAAATTTTCCGACAAGATTTAAATGTATTCGTGCATTAAGTTGATAACGAACACGACAAAAACACGTGTATAATTCACCTACCTCGCTTCCGGCTATTTCGGACTGTCCGAGGTAACAGATTCGTAAATGATAGGTTTGTCGGACTCCTCGTACGGACGCGCTGTAAATGTTCGATGTGATTGTTCTTTCTGTTCGGATCAATAACATCACGTGTCTATTTATTATATTTAAACACGTGTAATGTAATATAATTAATTATAATAAGATCAAATTTACTTAAATCCTAATTCTTTTATCAACTATTGCATATTTATAAAAATCATTATTATTTTCACCATATATATTATATTACTCTAAATTTCTTAATATTTAATTTTATATTTTGAATATATTTATCTCTTCCTATTAGATTTATTCCGTGCAAAGAATTAAAAAAACTTTTTAAATTAGTTGCAAGGATCACATTATAATGTGTATGTGCTAAATTTTTTTATGATACCCTTAGAAAAATTTTTTCTCAATATTTTTTAAATTTCAAATTCGATACATTTTGGTATTTCTGTTTAGATGTAAAGTTCGGGTGGGTGTGGGTCTTAAAAAACCCTCGGGAATCATTAATTAACTTAATTGATGATAGATTAGGATTAGAATTATAATTATTCATTAGTTATAATATATAAATTGGGGTAAAATAATTGGGTAACAGACAATTAAGGGAACTAAAAAGGGCGATTTCTATTACTACACGTGCTAACCATGCCAAAGACAATTGGGGGCGGGGTGTCGGATCAAATTCATCACCCCAAACAGTACGCCACGTGGCGTCATTTCCACGAGGCATCAATCCTCACCGTCCATTGTCTCTGTCGCTCTGATCAGTAGCAACGGTAAAAAAAGAAAAAGAAAGGTGGGCCCACAAACAGAGCTGTGTAGCCTAAGACTGAGATGACGACATGCGCCCAATCATGTCCTCTGCCCTCTGCTCTCACTGTTTTATGAGGGACCACTTTCCACTGGGTCCCACCCGGAAAAAGCATTTAATGTTTCACGTGTCTTCATTAAATTATGCATGAAATTAATATAAACAATATTATATGTATAAGTACTTTTATTGATAGAGTGTATGAAAAGCATTTAGAGGTGTGTTTGCTTCCTTATTTATTTTTTATATATTATTATTTCAATACAATTTTCATGCTGGATAGAGAATGGAGTAATTAATTATAAGGCTGCAAAATTTGATCTAAGAAATCCAATCGGGTCCCACAGGATGCAAATAAATGTTAAGGGGGTATCGCGAATCCAAGAGAACAGATTTGTCTGATGCCATAGTTGGGTCTCAATCGTTCTCCGATATTGGGTGATCAATTTAGGGTTTTGTTTATTGTGTTTCATCTAGTAGGGACAAGTCCCTTTCAGTAAAAATCGGTGGAATCTGTGACAAGATCCAATTCAATTCTAGATTGATGAACCCCAGATTCTCATTTCATTCATAGCCATCAATTCGAAAGCAGCAGCCGAGTGCAACCATGGCCATGCCCAGATTCGTTCTCCTAAGGCTCATTGTCAACTTCATCGCCATTCCCGTGGTCCAAGAAATGGGCTTGAATAAGCAGCCATTACAACTTGCAGGCAGTGGTTCCTCTTTGGAGTGCTCTGCCACCCTTAATGACTGACATACATGGAAGGAAACAACAAATGGATTTATTTATAATATCTAAAAACGCTTAAACTTTTCCTCTTGAGCATGCACTGGTCCTTCCCTTCGAGAGAGAGAGAGAGATGGGATATATTTTTCCGATGGACAAGACCATTCTTATGATTGGATCGGATTGGATTGTGGCAGGATTCTTGTCTGCGAGACAGAGGGCAGGAGGAGGTGCAGCAAGAAGAGAGAGAAACAGCAAGGCGTGCATGTTCTTCTGTCAAAACTGCTGCCCCAATTGCTCCTGCCTCCCTCCCACCGGGCTACGATGGCAACAAGACCGTCTGCCCTAGCCCTACCTGCAACATCTAGAAGACCAAGGAAGGCGGCCCCAAGTGCCCCTAATATCTAAAATCTTACATGCAAGAAGAAGAGGGATAAACAGATAGAAAACGGTGATTGCAACAGAAATGCCGTTGTAGAATATAACGAACGATTCTTGATAAAGCCAATCGCAATTCATCAAGATTAGTCTCAACTCCATCTCTCTCTCTCTCGACTGCGTCTTCTCCAGCATCGGATTCAATCAATCGATCTCTAGCGATCCCGCCTTAGCCGCACCAACTTCAATCTCAGGTAACTTCTTCACCAACCGTTTTTTGAACTACTCCGCGGCATTATAGCGATCTTCTTTGTTGTGAATAGTGTCTCGGGTTTAGGGTTTTGAATCCTGGAAAAGGGGATGGACGAGGCTCCGGACAGTCCAGGCGGCGAGTACGAGTCCAGTCTGTTCCTCCCTATCGCCAACGTCAGCCGCATCATGAAGAAGGTCCTCCCGTTCAACGCCAAGATTTCCAATGATGCCAAGGAGACCGTCCAGATGTGCGTCACCGATTTCATCTTCTTCATAACCACCGAGTACGTTTCTTTCTCCGGACCTCCGTTAGTTCCGATATTCGCCGAGATAGCCTCACCTCTCTTATTTGGAACTGTTTTATACCTGTAAATGGAATACACAAGGGCCGTTCTTATGTGCAAGAGGGAGAAGAGGTCGGAGATCACCGGGAATGACGTAGTGTCGAGTATAGCAACGCTAGGGTTTAACGATTACTACATTCCACTCAACATGTATCTAACCAGATACAGAGAGGTAATTGGACTGACCTCTCTATGGTAGAGGAATCAATTGCTTGCCTGCTGATCGGTTGTTGAATTGATTGACTGACACGGTCTGTGTTCTTTTTCTTGCTGGGGCTTATTTGTGGCTCAAATGGCTACCCCAGATTGAGGCGAGTGATCTTATCAACCTTTCCTCTGTGCTCATTAGATCTTTGTGCTCCATGAACTAAGCCACAAATTACACACTCTCTTCCTAACAGGAAAATCCAAAGGCGTCCATTAAAGACCGGGAGGACCATGCAATGATAGATGACAGTGGGGCTCTTCCGGAATTTTATGCCAACGCTTACGTATAATTATTACCTGCGCTTTTCCTTCCTTAACAGTTCATGCTATTGGAATCTCTACTAACGATTCTTCCAAATGAATCAATGCCCGCCCAGATTGCACCTCAAGATTGTCTTCCACATTGCATCAACTACCCTTACTAACAAGTAATTATTCTACCCCTTCATCTGTCGTGCTTGCTCCATGTTTCTTGCCCCATTATTGTTATGATCTTCAAGTCACCTGTGTTACTGCTGGAAAATCAATTGTTCGCAGGGACAGAGCCTTCATTCTTAACCATGAAGTAGAGGGAGTGCTCGCTTTTTTGCTTCAGTTGCAGAACCAGCTGGGAGATACGCCGGCGGGCGCCGTGTTCTTATCCAAAGCGACTATTACCACCTTAGGTTTTTTTGCCGTTCATCTTACTGTCCACGGGAATATTTGGCGTACCCTGTTCACTGTATCTGCTAATACAGTCATTGCTTGGTGATGATGAAGAAGGGACTATTGCTTGCCAAATAGACCTTCAGTTCATATCAGAGAGGCTCTGTTTCTCTTCCTGCTGAAAGCCAATTATTAGCCCATTTAAAGCCCATAGTGCGGCTCGTTCGGTTCAGTATCCGTTGGCTGAAAGGAGACACGATAACCAGCCCATAGTGAGCTTTGGTGAAAGCCCAATGAGAGGCCCATTGGGTTTATTTGAATTGACCCATTCATCGGTCTAAGGAAATTGCCTATTTATAGTTAACCGACAGCGATTTTAAAAAAGGGCATTATTTTTAACGTGGCCGTCGCATTCAGAGGCTGCCATCCAATTGGATTGAAATTTTGCGATTTCTCAGATCCGAGCTCCTGGATTTCAATAATGGATGAGGCCGATGACGCCCCTCACTGCAACGAAGAATCGAGCCCTCTGCTGGGAAATGGACGCCCTGAGGGCGGCGAAGAGGAGGTGAAGCAGATGGAGAAAGCTGTCGCAGCAGCTGTTGGCAATGCCAAGATTCAGCCACCTCCATATTCTGATGCCGTGAAGGGGACCCCGGCGCCGCACTCTGGGAGAATCGGCTACGCGTGGGCAGCTGACGGCCTGCCTGTGGGGGAACCCGTTGGTCGGGATCAGTGGAACTCGAGCCTCTTCGCCTGCCTCGGTCACAATGATGAGTTCTGCGGCAGCGACATCGAAGTTTGTAAGCCCTAATTCGCGCGATTTATCTGTTGGATTTCGTTGGTTCGTTACCCTATAAGCTGTGAATGCTGCAAAATAGAAATAGAAATTATAAACATTTTCATGAAGAAATGGGAATTTCTTTGAAGTTGTATTGCCCGCTAGGTTTTCATTGCCTCATTGGGATGTCAACTTTGAATTATACACAATTCTCACGGATATAACAGCATCTCTACAACAAGATATCTATTCATGTTTCTGGAATCCCAATGATCCAAAGTATGCATCTTGGACCCTGAAGCATGGCAGGATAAATATGTCTGTATCAATGGCTAGGGAGAGCATTTCATGATTACCTCGAGCGGCTGGAGTTCTTTCTCTGCTCTCTCTCTGATACCTCCATCCTGTGCTGCTTGCAGGTCTTCTTGGAACAGTGGCCCCATGTGTGCTCTATGGGAGCAATGTTGAGAGGCTCGGAACTTCTTCCGGGACATTTGCAAATCACTGCATGGCTTACTGTGGAGTTTACCTCTTTGGAAGTTCCTTCTTCGGTTGCAACCTCTTACCCTACTTCTCATATCATACCCGTACAGCAATCCGCCACAGGTTCCACCTAGAGGCAAGCAAGCCATCTGATTTCCTGTCCATGAATTCATATATGCTGTCATTGACACTGGCCATGGTTAATATCAGACAGTAGTGAGGAGATACCCTTTGAATCCCTTTGATTGATCTGGTTTCTGCCATCAGAGGACGTTGCTGCTACTTCCAAACCCATAGTCCCTTTGAATCCCTTTGATTGATCAAAATCTTGCAGGGAAACTTCGAGGCACTCCACAAATCATGTGGATGCTTTGGGAGTATCGTGGAGGATGGAGCGCAGCTCAACAAGTGTGAGACGGGATGTGATCTATTGACCCATGTCTTGTGCCACACCTGTGCCCTCTGTCAGGAGGGTCGGGAGGTCCGCCGCCGCCTCCCTCGGCCAGGATTCAGTGGTCAGCGCATCTCTGTGATGGTTCCTCCTGTGGAGCAGGCCATGGGCCGAGAAGCTTGACATAGTTCATCCACTCTCGACAAGGCACAGTGAGCTAACGTATTTCCATGTGTATGTATAGTTGGTGGTGCTGATATGAGCTCTTCCTTTGGTCTTGGTTCTGGGTCACAATTTATACATAACGTGTGGACTTCCATGCTGCTTATGCCCTGTAGACCCTGGTAAGTATATATGCATGTGCTCATGACATTGTCCTGGTAATTGGTGGGTTTGCAGTGCATGTGAAAATCATATTTCCATTTGGCATGAACCCGGGTCGGGTGCAGGTCCCCCTAATCTACCCGAGTACACTATCACCCCCAGTCCCTTACTCAAATAAACGTTGTCATGGGCACACCACAAATAAATGGATAATTAAATGACCCTCTGTGTCCATTATGGGCTTTCGATTTGGGCTGCCTAACACAGCCCAAATGGACATTTTATCATCCCTGGGCGCGGATTACATTCCATGGCAAATTTTACCATTCAGATAATGGAACAATGAGATGAGATCGTCTCCCCTGACCATCCAGTCCAGATCGAGAACTTATGGGCATGAAAGCCATCCGTGCAAAACCCGGCTCCGCTTTAGGAAGGCGCGCTGGCTCCACAGAATCAATATTCGAAGCACAAATTAACTGAAATGGCCTAGGTGAATAAGGTAATCAATCCATTCGGCAAGTTCCACCACCAATGAAACCATAATTTTTCCTCCCGCCACAACCACTGTAAGAGCGTCATATATAGGCGCCCTTTATATATATAAATGTAAACAAGGGCGGGTATACTAGCTAACCTGAGCCACACTTCTCTTTCAAGTCGTCGGCAAGGGCGGGAGCTTTGCAAATTGGGCATGAGTTCTTCATAGATAGCCACTTCTTGATGCAATTAACGTGGTAACCGTGGGAACAGTTCTTTAACGTTCCAACATCGTCCTTTTCTTTGTATGCTTCCTGGAAGATAATGAAAATGTTTCAAATAAAGCTGTTAGGCAGTTTTCCACATCTCAGTTGTATGCAAAATCTAGTGCTATATGGGAACTACTTCCTTTTCCCCTCTTTCCGGTGCAGTTTCTTTATCTCATGCAAAAATGTTGCCAATGTTTCCAGTGAAGAGAACACTGCACCATTCTTCACTCGATTAAAGTCAGTTTTCAAGATAATAATACCACCTTTCAAATGGAAAGTTCACAATTTGAATATACTTGCCACCACCAGAGATGACTTATAGGCAGACAGTCTAAAATTGGATTACACTACAAGTTTAGAATCTTCGATTCAAGCAATGTTCATAAATTTGGACAAGATAGAAGCAATGTGGAGGACCAATGCGGTCCTAAAAAGAAACTAATGGAACGCCAGTTTCATGTTTCGATGCCATTCTGGTAAACAAATGGAGTCTCAAAATTGATTGTCTACTGAAATTGGGCGATTTTGTCCTTTTAATCATACAGGAAATGAAATTTTTGTTCAATTTTACAGGTCTTACCAGGCAAATAACACAGGTTTCCTCCTTTTGCATCTGATCCAAAGGACAATAAGTTGTTTCCTTCAAACACTTGGATATTGAATCTTCTGACAAGCCAGTGTTAACAGATCCAATCCTCTCGCCTAATGCCAGCAATTCCTGTCAAGTCAAAATATTAGAAGAGATTTCCACAGTGAGTAACTGACGTGGAAAAAGCACAACAGCATATGCAATGGATCTGACCTCATAACTCATATTATCTATATCAAGTCTCAAGTCCCTGTGCTGATCAAATGTAGATCTGGTTGCATATAAAGCCGAGTGATCCACAAAGCCCTGAAATATCACAACAGCTTTTCAAGGATTTAAAATCTCTAAAGCAGAAAGGAATGACAAATTTTGGCTTTGATACTGATTACATTTTGGATCCTATAAAAAGAAGCCTAACCAAAAAGAACACTCCACACATTATTTGGAAGATTTCTCAATAGTAACCAAAATGTGCCTAAAGCTAAGGAAGACCATTGATTAAAAAATACATCAGTATTACTATGATAGACACCACCATCCTACCAAAAAAGATCAGCTCCGGTTTTCTGCAGTTGCCTTATAGTACCCTCACCAGAATACATGGCATATAATGAATCTTAAGCTAGGTTCTATATGTACTACTAATCCCACATTTGCTAACCAAACTCCTAAAGTAATTAAATGCACAATATTGGGAAAAAGGAAATCAAATATAAAATCACGTGCTTGATTACAAGCAAGCCAAGTGGCATGCATATCAACTGAAGGAGCATGAAACAACTAAAATATGCACTTTCCTCAATTTTCCATAATTCATTCTTTCTTATGAGCTAGACTGCATAGGGTATAATAATATCATCCTATCAAGACCAAAGGTCAACCTGAAATGCCTGCTTCTAATTCACACTCCTGTTTTCAAACAAAATTATTGCATACACTGAAGGAAGATAACCCATACTGCCATTAGATTAAAGATGAGGAAAGTTATGATTTGGAAGTTTAAATACTGAACTGTTTTAAAGAGGTGGAAGATTCCATCACCAACCATTTTACAAAAGATTACATACCTCATAACCCATTCGTCCATGCACACATGCCTCAACTGGAAGGGACTGATGTCTTTCATTTGTAATCCTAGATCTCCTACTTCTATCACTGTTGCGCAATCCTATTGACAATGGCCTTGGATGTCTGGAGTAAGTATCCACTACTGATCGAAGCCCCTCTTCCGAAAGGCTTGCATTTCCAAATCCTGTGTTATTTGATGGCCTAAAATCCGGGGTGGATCTATGTGAATGGTTAGCATAGGGACCCCCAAGAGATTGGTTTGAAGAGCCATGATAAAGTTGAGAAACAACTGGATTCCTGCTTGTCACGAAATCGTATCTTCTACCATCTGAAAGTGCAATAGGAGTACTTCCCCCTAAGAATTGCACTGACTCGTGGCCATATCCACAAGGTTCTGCACTTATAGAAACAAAATTCTTCAGAGAAACAGAACAAAAAGCTACATCAATGAAAAAGGTGCAAGTTTGGAACATAACCTTGAAGCAAAATTCTTCCATGAGCAGGAGTAATGTCAATGTGATTCCACTCAGTTGTCAAAGCATTAGAACTTGGACCAGGGATGTCCAGAAAGCTAGAATGCTCCATAGGTTGGACCACAGTAAAGGAACCAAGAGGAGTATCAGGCAAATGACTCTGCAAAGAGTTGGTTTCCAAGTCAATTCCTGCCCTACGTCTAACATTCCTTAGAAAACCATCACCTCTAAGAGAGAGACTGTTATATCCATGACCAGAATGATTAGCCGCAAAATGATCCCATGCCACGTGTTGAGTTTCCATAGTCAACATATCCTGCCTAACTTCTAAAGTTGCAGGGATATCAGAGGATGTCCCACTGCAGTTATATCTGCTAGAACTGCCTCTCTCAAAGACTGAACTCCCAGAACATTTCCGTTTGTGATGTGATATTCCGCTCTCTGTTGTGATATCCATAAACCCACAATCTTCATCTGCATAGGGAGTCTGGCCCTCAAATGTGGATGAAGATGCGTTAGGAAAATAATTTTCTACAACTGAACCAAAGGCTCCGGCATTTCTCGGGGGCATGAAAGGATCCTGAGGTGGAAAGGGGCCATCAGGCTGACATTGTTGCAACTGGCCAAAGTGGTCCGTTGATATGCTTCCATTTGACCTTGTGTCTAAGTTCCACTGAGAGGAAAACTGTACTCCTGGAGATGAATCTTCCATGGAATAAAAGAAACAACCATTTTCACCAGCAGTTCCACTTCCTGGAAAAAAATTGGAGTAACTAAAGCCAGTTGCATATTTATTAAACAAATCAGTAATCATAGTATTATCCAAAGATTTCTTATTACCCCTTCCCCAATGTAAAAAACATAAATATCTTGTTGCAGCTTTAAAATGATTAAAACATACAATGGGTTGTAAACATGGGATGCAGGAGAATTTTGGAGACAAAATAAGACCTTATTCCGGAGAAGTTTTAATTTTTTTCATTGGAATACGGGTCATTCGGAAGGAAATAATTCACAGAGAGAATCATATAGTTTTACACAGGAAGGTATTAATAATTTGATACCTATATGACCATGGTGCTGCTCTGTCTGCGTGTTCCAGCTTTGGTCATGGCCATTTTCAAATATAGGAGGCATGCCAAATAAATGTCTATGCCCCATTACCACATCAAGCAAAAGTTTAGAGCAAAGAAAGTATGATTTACGAGCATACCTTCCCCTGCATACGATAATAACAGCAGAATGTGAAGAGTGGAAATAGATGAAACAGATTATATATGAGAAGTCATTTGGACACAACATTGCATAAGGACAGATAAAAATATGTAAAAGGTGTCTACATGAGAACATTACATAAGCTGCACATGCTGCAGTGAGAACATGTTCATCTACCATAGTAAATTATGTATGTGCATAAAACAATACAGCATAACCAAGAGATGAAATCATCAAGCCGACAATCATTGACCAATACCCATGTGTGTATCTCATACATTATCAACTACTACACTGCATGACCGAGCAAATGACGACTAAAGTGCCCCACAAATCCATGGTACTCTCTAAATTTCCCATTTGTTGGCAAATATTAAGGAGATTTGAAACATCTTCAATTTATTCATTATATGTATGTATGGTACAAACTCATGCAGCACTTCACATTTCTAAGTTATCTCAATCAACTTCTCTTCCCTTTCAGTGTTCCAACAAAACATGATGGTGCTGAATTGGATAC
Organism: Trapa incisa; assembly: GCA_030064435.1. Lineage (NCBI taxonomy): Eukaryota > Viridiplantae > Streptophyta > Magnoliopsida > Myrtales > Lythraceae > Trapa > Trapa incisa. The sequence goes on along the minus strand of CM057770.1, from coordinate 1,083,848 downwards.
ACCAAGGTCTAAAAGGAGTCGGTAAAAGGTCATAACTCAGTTGAACTCTTCCTAAGGGAGATACGGCATTTAGATATTTCCCACCCAATGAGCCTTCAATGATCAGATACTTCTAAGGGATAAAAGAGAACTTCAACTGCAACTCTTCTGGAATAGTCATGTCAGTAGCAAGATCAACATTGAGTGCATATAAACACGGAAGCTACAGAAACTCATCTGGTCCTTGATATTCTATTGATATGAATATCTATGGCATGTAAATAGAATTTGTATAATAGAATTCCTTAATATTAAAGCTTCATCACACAGATGACTGTAAACCCATGGTGAATTCTTTTTTTCTACTCACATATTGAACGACCATACAACTATGTTAAGCAAAACCAAGATATGTTTTATCTTCAATAAGATAACAAATGCACAAATAACACATTGGATTACATATCTAGTAACTTCTATTTAACTCAAAATCAGAGGGAAATATCTTGGTTCATGCCAAGTTTGCTTAAAATAATCTTAAGAAAAACAAAGGCGTCTCAATTAAATATTTGATAAACTCAATGTGAAGAAGCATGGTATTATAAGAATTTTTCTTTGATAAAATTTACGTAGATAGGATAACCAAAGCAGCAAAAAATATTATGCATGGGTATATTTTTAGCTGACTATGATATATGCAATAATATTCAGGGATCTGATTCTAGAAGCCATTATGGAAAGTGTTAGATCAGAGTTAGAGAACTCCAAGCAATGGAATTTTGCTTTGCTGAGTCATTCAGTACCATTTCCATTTGCCTCCCAAATCCAACTCTTATCTAGTTCCCTCTGTGTCATTCTTTATTACAAGCTTACTCAATGTCCCTCTTTCTAATTTAACTCAACAACTGAACATCAATATTTCAGAATTCCAACAGAAGCAATATTCTCGAAAAAGATAAGAATGAAAAATCATCATCACCGCAGGACTCCGAGGAAACTTGTATAAAGAAAATTGCCGCCATATAAAATATCTTAGGATACAAATTTATCTTCCCTCTTCTGCAAGTCTGGATATATCCATCCTCAAGTACATCAACTAACATCTTTTTATTTTTCCACTTTTTGTGTAAAAATATAAAAGTACATCAACTTGACCTCTTCAAATTGATATGCAAATAATTCATCATACAACATACTTCTTAGAGGCCTATGATAACTATAACGGTAAGAACTATATTTGAATTGACCTGATCAATTCTGAGCCAATATTATTCAATCTGGAAATGTAACAGACCAGCCTATTCACTGGTATCCAAGGCCTCCCACCTCTTACAATAAGATAATTTCAGGAACTATGTCATCACTCAGAATGCTTGGATCCACAACTTAAATCACGCAAATAAAAAACATAGTCATTATCTACAAAGGTGTTAGAAATTTGTCTAGATTGGGGGCATAAGCCGCGAGCCTGGTCCTGCATAAACCAACAATATGAGCATCACAACAACCATACAGCATCATCTCATCCACATCACAAATACAGTCTTAATTGAAAATAATCAGGTTTTTGAAGATTTGACGGTAAACAATAAGGCAACCGATTGAAACAAATAAAGCTTCCATTTGCATAATATGAAAGCAATATTTTGACAGATATCAGGCATGACCCCAATCGTCATCACATTGCCAGATGAGAATTTGAACAATGCTTAGATCTTTCATTGTATAAATCTAATAGTTACCTGGAAAATATAGATTTTGCTTACTTCAACATGCAGACCATGCTAAGAGTATCAGTGGTTATCCATCTCAACACAGTCAACATTTCCAAGTGAGATAGTCAATTTATATCAGCCAGCTTATTAATTTATTTATTTCTTATCCAAGGATAATTAACCTACTGCATGCTAAACATGTTCAATCTGAGGATCAATCCAGAGAAATATACTATTTTTTGGCTAATATGCCTGAGTATCTGCAGTTTCCCAATGAAAGTGCATGTTCTCCATTCAGAAAATAATATAGAATTAGATAAAACTAAGTTATTTACCATCTATACAACATATAAAAGGCTAGTTCTTAACTTGTCCCAGTATGGATAAATTTCCCTGTTACTCTTTGTGAAACTAAAAAGGCTGACTGCAAATCCATGGCTACAAGTCTGCAAATTAACCTGATTAAGGACGATATCTATTCACCCCCGATTAAGGTGTAGCAAACTTACAGAAGAAAGACTCCAGTGAAAGGGGTGACTGCTTCCTCATAATGTGATACCGTGGACTCTCACATGTAGGACACCCATTGGCCCAAACCTCCATAAACTACATCTGTTTCCTAACAAGAAAAGCTTCATGTGAAGGCACAAAATTAATCATGATTTTCTTCACCTGCATAAATGAAGAGAATCTCCAATTGTACTCTTGCTAAGTTCATTCACAGTACACTGGGAGTAAATCTCTCTGAGATTCTTTACTCATCATACAAAAATAAATAAATTTCTCTGCAGAACAGCAGGTCATGCAATTAGCAGCTACTGGACTGGCCATACTAAAACCTATAACACATGACTTAGCCACGCAACAGCATTTTGAACCATGTGGGTATATAAGGAAGTGCAAGTGCTTCACTTTTAGAAGACTTCAGAAGATTTTCCGCTGGGTGAAATCAAGACAAGACACCAAGACCAGAAAAACAGGGTTATGATGGAAGAACATGGAGGGAGTTTTCATATAGCACTTGAAGTGACTCCACATGAACAACAACTCATTTGCAACCATGGATCTTCGTGTAGCAAAAATAACAACAGAATAGTGTTGAACGTATTATAGCTGATAATGATCAGTGTGTACCTGAATCGACATCAACATTCTTAACCGTAAGCTAAAGCTATGCCTGGGAATGGTACTACACGCGCTAAGAACAGAAACGTCAAGCCCGCTGGGCAGGCATATACTTACACATCAAATTGCAAGCTCACAAACGTCCAACTTATAAGCTTCATCTATTCAAAGGACTAAACAAATGATATACCGGAAGAATACAATGATCAGGATAGGTAACAGCCACATCCAGAAAGAGTGCGATGATCGAAGTCCATAATCAGACACATCAAAGCTGCAAACGCACAATTGATGCAGGAAAACAAAGGAATCGAGCTGGATCGATCAGAAATACGCAGGCACACCGTGCAGACTACGATCGGTCACAAGCAGAAACGAAGATTACCTCAGGGGCGAGCTAGAAAGGTTGATGGTCAAGGAGGAAGAACTGATGATGATGGTGAAAGATAAAGCAGTGAACGCTACATATCCGACGATTTTCCAAGGGAGTTTAATTTTTAAAAAAATCAATTAAATAACACACATTTAGTAAATTTTTCAATAAATAATATATATTAAATCTATAAGGATTAAATTTCAATTAAATAACATAATTTTAATCAAATTTAAATAAAAAAATAAAGCATACGGATAAATTAGAATCGATAAATGGACCAGTGATCATCTATGTACGGACATAAAAAATGAGATTTAAAATTTGATTAAACAATAATGTTAAACGTTATTAACTAAGAATTAAACCCTTTTAACAGTACTTTATATTTTTATAAATTCGTAATATTTATTAAATTTAATTAACGCAGAATTATTATTTTAATATATATTATAATATTAATATAAGCAGTAAAGCACTACACTTTAATATTTTATTCCATTTGGGATTTTATTTTCAAAACACTCATTCACCAGCTATCTCAATAACCGTTTATTATCCTAATATTACTTGTTTGATATCGTTTAACTAAAAATAATTACCTTGATTTTAATATTTTTCGCACTACTTAATAACTGTTTATTCGTATAACTAAAAATAATTAACTCGATTTTAATATTTTTTTTCTAAATAATCGTACAAAATACAGAGGTGAATTTTCAATATATGTGTGAGCGAACTGATTTTTACTTATTTTATGTAAGATGATGTATTATGTATAGATAATAGTTACGTAAATATTTAATTAAAAGCTATTAATTATAAATAATTTAACGTTTATAATTTTATAAATACATAATATTTATTTATTTTATCGTGACTAAATAATCCTCCGAAGATTGCAGAAAAAGTGAATTTCAGGAAGCTCCAAACAAGTACGATCGATTGAATTTCTCGACTCTAGGGCAACTTCTGAAAAGGCATAAAATAATGATTCAATAACTCAATCTGGACATAAGTCACGGTTTCATCTCGTGTACCGAGCTGCAATTTTTTCATACTACAAAAGGTTACATGGTATAGTCCCCTACAGATTCTAGTTGTTCTCGAACCACACCAAAAAACCCCGTCGCTCTTCGTGCATGCCTCCCTAGATTGATCTAATGCTTTACATGCATGCTGATTGGGGATATGTGGAGGAGGAGTTGAGATGAACCGTTGAAATCTATGGCTGAACTAGTCCAACAGGAAGATAAGAGAATGATTATTCAGAATACCATAAAAGACCAAGAACCTTGTGGTTATGGCTCCTTCCAAACACGGCCAAACCAGCCATCTCTCTCTCTCTCTCTCTCTCTCTCTCTCTCTCTCTCTCTCTCTCTCTCTCGCTTCCCCACAGTGAGAACAGTCCGAGTCCTATAATGCTTTCAGTGTCGACATAGTTTTTTCGGCTGCTTAGCTCCTATCCGTTTCAGATTTTTCCTGTATTTTGGAAGCTACACACACGCACACGCACTGCAGACTCATCTGCTTGTTTTTGGTGTGGCAGACGATAGACCAGTCCTCATAATCTCTACTCTTTCACATCTTTTTGTTCGGTTTCTAGAAGTCCTCGACCCTTTTCTCGCTTTGGTTGTTTTTCGGGTGTACGATGAATTTCACGTCCCGAGTTGCCTTCTCAATACCCAATCCTCTCCCTGGCTTCCCTCAAGACCTCACCAATCCAAACCCTAATCCTAATTCTTCTGATGTCAATCCACCGGCTGCCAAGAAGAGGAGGAATCAGCCCGGGAATCCAGGCATGCATGCTTTTGTTTCTAACATATGTTAATTAGACCCCTTTATGATGTTACATACTCGAGTATATTTAGATCATATATGGGTTTCCATATATATATATATATATATATCCATCTGACTGTTGACTTTGAATGCTTTTACGATGGATCCATGAATGGCCTTCTTGATTTCTCTATTCATTAGATCCAGATGCGGAGGTCATTTGTCTGTCGCCAAAGACGCTCATGGCGACGAACCGGTTCATCTGCGAGATATGCAACAAAGGGTTCCAGAGGGACCAGAACCTGCAGCTGCACCGCCGCGGCCATAACCTCCCGTGGAAGCTCAAGCAGAGGACCGACAAGGACGTCGCAAGGAAGAAGGTGTACATCTGCCCCGAGAAGACGTGCGTCCACCACGACCCTTCAAGGGCCCTCGGAGACCTCACCGGAATAAAGAAGCACTTCAGCCGGAAGCACGGCGAGAAGAAGTGGAAGTGCGCCAAGTGCGAGAAGAAGTACGCAGTCCAATCGGACTGGAAGGCTCACTCAAAGATCTGCCGCACGAGGGAGTACAAGTGCCATTGCGGCATCCTCTTCTCAAGGTACATAATTTCACCGAATTATATGCATCTGATGATCAGTTCATCTTATGAATGAACATTAAATGCAGACCCTTTTGTGAAATTAATTATATGGGATCTTATTTTTGTTCGTCTACGTTTGCAGGAAGGACAGTTTTATCACGCACAGAGCCTTCTGTGACGCCTTAGCCGATGGGAACAGCAAGTTTACCTCGAATCTCAGCTTCAGGAGCAAGGCTATGGCTGGAAATGAGGATGGGATCAATAACTTCTCTGGATTACCCCATCAATCTAACTCGCTCTTACATTCAAAGGCAATGGGTATATATTTCTTAATTAATTGATCATTTTTTTCCGATCTCTCTTACATTCCGGTGCAATGGGATCATTGTTAAGAAAACTCCATGGATGCTCATATGCAAACGCAGGCTTTTCTGATATGGCTATGATGGGATCAGGTGCTGGAAGTCTCTTTGGGTCATCGGCAATGGAAAACTACGGCAGCATGCTCCCGAACAGTGCAGGCCTATCCTTATCTGTGTTTCCGCCGACGGGACTGAAAGAAGGTGATGGAAACAGCATGGGTGGTGCTGGTGGTAGTAGTAGTAGTGCGCCGCTCGGGTTAATGGGCGGTGGCAGTCGAACCCTATACAATGCCGATGCCAATATCGGCAACCACCATGTCAGCAGGATTCAGCCAAATCCACCACCAGCTCCAATGTCAGCCACGGCCCTTCTGCAGAAAACTGCACAGATGGGGTCCACGCGGAGCAGCGGCAACCCTGGCTCCATGTTTGTTAGCGGTTTCGGCCTCGTGAGCTCATCATCGTCTTCTTCCTCTTCGTTGAAGAGCAGAAGCAGCAGCGACCCTGAACAGCTTCGGGTGAGCGCTGCGACAAGAAAGCATGCCCACGGCGACCATAATCAGCAGCAGCAGTTCGGAGTGTCGGCCTTGATGGATCTGAACTTGACGAGGGACTTCCTTCCTTGAAGGGTACTCAATCATATTGATAACATGCACCGGACCGGAAACCCTTCTCTTTATTGTATTAGTTCTTCTATCATTCTTGATTCCTGGAATGCTTGAATTGATTCCTGGAATGCTTGAATTGACTATAATTTTGTGTATGGCTGTGAGTTCCTTCTTGAGACGACAAACTATGCACCAGCATGTGCCATCATGACAGACAGTCCATGGAAGGGGGCATATCATACTGTGTGGCAGGTGGTGTGGGGGCTTTACGGATTCCAAACTTGAATGAAGACGCCGCCCTTTGTTGTTTGCTATATGCAACACACTGATCTTCACTAGATTGTGTCGTGCCAATGTGGTCCAACGCGTAAACTATCCACAGATGGTCAATGAGCTCAATCATGTTCAAGGGTTTCCAGATTCTTAACAATGTTTCCTGCTACCTGCCTCTGCAACTTGTTTGGAAAAACGCGTATCTCTCCTCGTACTTATATCAGTCGCACCATACCCGGTTACAGAACCTGGTGTGGCCTCAGGCCTGGTATTAAGGGATTTTGGGTGACCTGGTCCAGGTCCGAATTTTAGACCCGGATCCGACCGGGTCGACTGCCAGCCCATCCCTCAATCCTCACCCTCTCGATTGACATTGGAGTTTGATGGGAAATCATGCGTCAATAGATCTGATAGAGGGCCTGGCTGAGGCCCATTTAATAATTTATTTGGTCCAAATTCGATGACGTGGCATATGCGCATGGAAATCAATCATTGCCGAGAGATGCATGTTCAGCGGGACTTTCCGCTACTGAAAATCGCTCCGTAGTCCGTCATCCTCTTTCTCCAAGATATTACGCGCGATCTTACTCTCTGGATCGATTCGGAGTACCAGTTGGAGGCGGACAGGTTTTCTCTGCGCAGTTGGCGTGGACGCGGTAGGGATGGCTTTGCTTGGAGAGCGTGGCTTGGAGAGGGTTTGTATACGCGATGTTCTAACTCCACCTTCCTTGTGACGCTGTGCTCCCTTGTCAGCTGTTCATTCTCCACCTCCTCATGTCCGCTTTCGGTACGTCTGAGCTCCTCCCGCATCTGCTACGCGTTATTGCTTGTTGATTGGCTGCTGGAACGACTTCGCTTATTGATTGGGCTTTTGGCGATTTGCAACTGGTTTTTTTTCTATGTTTGAACGGAATGTAGGACCTAGTGATAGTAAGCAGTAGAATTTTTAATTCTGAAGGTTTAATATGATGAATCTCTCCGGCTAGTTAAACTGGTAACTGATCTTTAAAGTGGTTTGTCATTTCCAGATGAAATTTTCTTTTTTCAAGGAGTGAACGCTCCGCACATATTAGAGGCGCTTATGGTGAAAATACTTTTACTATGGAAGGCAAATTAATAAACCTGTGTTATTAACCTTATATGCAATAATGATGGATTCAAGTTGGGGTATCCACCTACTTCACTAGAGAAATTACATATGGAGGATTATCTGCCCTGTCAAAGTTGACGTTATCTAAACATGAAATTTGGCCTTCTGGCATTTGCAGAAGGAAAATCTGGTATGCGGGTGAATTGTTTGAGAGAGTGTCATAAAACATCTAAGTTAAACGTTACAACGAGTCTCTCGATGATCTTAATGCTGTCATAGATGCTGATCCAAAGCTGTTGGAAGCTTATTTCCATTTTGCATCTGGTCTTCGATTGTTATGCAGGCTCTTCTTTAGAATCCCGAGTCTGTTAGAGCCCCGTATTCTTTACATATGTGTTCCCCCATGTATATGTTATGTAACTCTTGCTTTTTAACCGTGCTATCCTGCATGTAAGTATGAATGCAAATTCTGGCTGCATCAGAGAATTGAATAACCAGCAAAGTTTACTTAGTTAGATGCTGTGAAACAATTTCTGAATATGGTGATGCATTTATGCTGATGCTGCATTGTTACCTTCCTCCTTTCCCTCCAATTTCATGATTCAAATAATAAATATGATTCAAGCACTTTTGGCTGATGTATATCTGAGGAATCCGAGAAGAGCTACAGAAAATATTTGGAACTAAAACAGGAAATGCAGTGGTTGAGAAGGAGCTCTTTTGGTTGCTCCAAGCTCAGAGTTGTCTTGTCGGGTGCTGTTTCTCCTTTTGATTTGGGAAACCTCTGGCATATATTGGTATGGTTGTGCTTTTCTTTTGCCCAGTCTGCCCAAAGGTTAGGATGCAATTCCCTTCATCCAATCAATAACTATGCCTGCTCTGCCCCCTGACAAGCTGCAACTTAAAACTCCTTAGTTCCCTAGTTTTCAGCAGTGGAATTAACATTTTGACTTGTTTTATCCAGACAAAACTGTTGTTGTCAGTGAGAGATTATTCTAGTGCCATTGCTAAGACTGGATATTATATGCTTAATGATGATGAGGGCAAATTAGATGCATAATTGCTTTGTGGCCTTGGCTATCATTATTTAGCTGATCATATAGAAATCACTCTTAGTCCTGGCTGATGTACATGATGTAAACTTCTACTGTGATTCTTTAAACGCTTCAAGACACTTTCTAATTAAACGTCTTATTTTTCTACTAATATAGAAGTGGTTAAGATATAAACTATATTGATAGCAGGCTCATGTGTGTCTGTTTCTCCAACTCTCCCATCAAGACATCCAAAGTAAGTGTTTTCAATGGTCATTCATAAGAGGAAATACAAGTATTAAGTCTTGTGATAGAAGTTCACATCCAAGAAGGTGCAGTCATGAAACTTTGAGTTCCTCTTAAATTTAAAATACCAAAATACATTAAAGCTAAGATATTGTGAGAAAAACTCAAAGAGCAAGAATAATTGGCTTGTATTAGGAAGAAAACAGTGATTATGGATTTAAGTATAAAAAGTTTATTTGTATAGAGGATGCAATATTGGGAGAGCAAGGAAAAAATTGTTCATGGGTTAGGTTGATCTCAAAGAAGATGTCTATGTTGCCACTAAGACCATATGGATTAGTCTAATTTAACTTTTGTACAAAGGAAGAACACAAACACATATTTTTTATCAATAGTAATACACTAAAAAAAATTAATATTTTAATGTTATTTTATAACAATTTAATATTCAATTGTCGTTTTCTAATTTCTCTATTAATTTTATTCATAAAATACATATAATTATACATTTTTATGTCTTATAGCACATGTTTTCAAATATATTAAAAATGTTATTTTACTTAATTATATATTAATACTAAATATTTCACAAATAAATTAAACACTAATAAAATATAATATGTTAAACCTCATTAAAACATGATTTTTTAATTTCACTTTTATGTCATTTTTTCACAATCGAAAGGATAGGACAATTCTATATTGTAAAATATATAAAATAAATAGAAGTATATATATATTATAAATTATATTTTTAGAGAAATTATAAAATAAAAATAATATTGAGAGATAGAGAGATTAATTAAATATAAGAAAAGAATTGGAGGCTACAGCAGATGCCAATTGGTGGGCGGTGGCGATCTACAAGATCTAGCCCCTACCGTTGATCCAGTGGATTGATTATTAGTAGCCATTGAAGTAAAGAAAGAGAGACCAACTAAAAAGAGCACTAGGAAGCTCCGGCGGGGCCACGGCAATAGGACTCTCTCTCTCTACTATGAACGAAATATAGTCACAGGAGAAATAGAAGCCAGAGCCTCTCTCTCAGCTTTACATGCTAGATTGCTAGCAGGCTCATGATCACAACCTCCCTGTCTTGCCAGAGTCACGGCCACCATGATCAACTCTTCCAACGGTATGATGTCTGCGTCGTCGTCCTCGTCTGCCGCCGGTGCCGGTGGAAACGCCCCATCTCCCGGGCTCAAGACCTATTTCAAGGCCCCCGAGGGCCGCTACAAGCTCCACTACGAAAAGGGCCATCCCTCCGGCCTGATGCACTACGTCCAAGGCAAGACGGCCACTCAGGTAGGTCAAACCCTCCGTTCGGGTACTGCGACCTGTCCCCAGGGTTAACATCTCCCGGGGATGCTTCCTCAGTTGATATCTGACTCTCTAAGCTGCCGAATGATGAGTCTGTCAATGGTTCAAGTCTATTAGGTGGAATTCAGATCATTGTTTGTTTAATCATTTCGATTCCATCCCAGTCTGGTTTTATTAAGTGTTCGCTGGGAAGATTTTCGTGTTTTATGCAAAATAAAAAAAAAAACACGAACATTTTCGTGTTGTTGACTTTATATCCCGGAGTTCGATTCACTGTAGTGTCTCTTGTGATTTCCTGTTCATTTTCTTTCTGGATTTTCATTCTCCAATTATTTTCAAACTCGTGGTCGTTTTGGTGCTTGATCGGCATAATAGACAGTCTGGTTCATGTATAATCAGGACGATTGACGGATTCCTTCTTCAATAGAATATCTGTGACTTTATGATTTTCTGAATTTAGAAATGGTGGATAATTCTTCCCAATATATGCTATCTTTTTAGTTGTTAGTCCACTATTCTCTTAAGTATGGATGGTGCAAGTGCTAGTGATATCTTGCTCATCCTGTATTCCAATTTCTGAGCTACATAATTATCTCATCCCAGTTTTTATTATGTGAATGGCTTGATGTTATCTTCAGGCAACTGTTGCTATTGTCAAGGACAAGCCATCTCCACCAACCCCACTATCTCAGCCCTCTTCAGGCTTCAGTGCCAGCAGCGGAGTAAAATCAGCTGCTGCAAAGTTATTGGGTGGCAGTAATGGGAGCCGTACTTTTGGCTTTGTTGGAGGGAATGGTGGGAGCAAGAATCTCAGTGGGAGTAGCAAGCTTGGACCTTTTAGTTCAAATTCAACTAATTCAAATCTAGCTTCGAATTTTGATGGTAAAGGAACCTACTTGATCTTCAATATGGGGGATGGGCTTTTTATAAGTGATCTGAATTCTCAAGATAAGGTAAAGTTTTGGTCAAATGTGTGATTTAATTATCGAGTAATTGGAAACTCCTCCAAACTCTGATTGAGATCTTTGTTATGATTGTAGGAGCCAATGAAGGCTATCTATTTTAATAATGTGTATCCTGTGTGCCATGCATTTGATCAAGATGCCAAGGACGGACATGACTTGCTCATAGGATTAAGTACTGGTGATGGTATAGTTCTATTCCCGAATGGATTCACTTGGTATTTTAAAATTATCTAAGACATAAAGATTTTATTTTCCATCTGGTGTAGTCTACTCTGTGTCACTGGGCCAGCAACTACAGGATAGTGGAAAAAAGCTGGTTGGAGCTCAACATTATAATAAGGATGGTTCAGTTAATAACAGGTGAGGAGTAATGGCGTCTTCAGTTAATACTGGCGTCCTCTCCTATTTAGGTCATTGCATCACTGCATATTACTTTTAATATTTATCAGTATTGGAGAGGTCCTGAGAATTCAAAGCTATGCCCTAAAGAGTTGCTACGACGATCTTAAATGCAATATGTTGTGAGATGGTTCTGTTCATATGACTTGTAGTTTTATTCTGTGTTTTTCTGAAGCATTGAAATGCCATGCTTGTAATTCAAATACAGTTACCATAAAAAGGAAATACAGATACCATGTTACAGGAAGTTTTAGTAATGCCAAGACTATGACCTGACGAGTTGATGTGATGTTGTTCTTTAAGCTTTTAGTTTTGATTTTAAGTACTTTTATTGTCTGCCTTTTTTTATGCGGGTCTGAATAATGCTAAGTGATGTAGCATCTCTGTGAATCACTGTGTTTCTATTTGTCAGCATAGCTTCAGATAATATAGAAGACATTTCATGCTAGGTTACATCTATCTGCAAGTGCAGTTATTTTCCTCCATGGAAGAAGGAAGAGTCTGTGCCCTCCTTTTTATTAAGGTCATAGTGTTGAATATGGTGGAATGAAGTGCCTAGGGAAGTCATTGATTATATATTTTGAGGGATTACAAAGTATTTTATATCAATGAAAGGAAGGCGACAGAGCTTGTTCAAGTTTTTTGCCTGGTGCTTGGACCATTATAAATGTTTAATAGATGAGATTTCTGGTGATCCATTTCTCATTGATAGATGTTTTAAGGTGACAGCACCTTGTCTTTAATGTTAACTGGTTGTTTGTGTCTTATTTTCAAGACTCTATCCATGAATATGCTGTTTGATCAATAATTTTATCTTCAGTCGATGTACATGCATTTCATGGGTGCCTGGAGGTGATGGTGCTTTTGTTGTTGCACATGCTGATGGAAATATGTACGTATATGAAAAGGCAAGTCTCATCATGTAAACCAACCATATGTGAATTTCTTTTCTGTTTCCAAAGTTTGTTCAGTTAAGTTTATATTTTCCTTTATAGAGTAAAGAAGGTGCAGGGGATTCTTCTTTCCCGGCTATCAAAGATCCAACACAGTTTTCTATTGCCCATGCACGACACAGTAAGGTAGAGGAGTTGATGAAAGTTCAGCATGTTGTATCTGCTGACATTTTCTCTGATGGAATTTTCTTGATCTAATAGTTAGAGTCTGCTGATTTTCTTTTTTTAGACTTCTTTTCTTCAGGTTTTTTTTTTAATTTAATGTACTCTTGATAGGCATGCTGTTTATTATACCCTATTTAATTTGTTCATTCCCTGCTATGTCTGCTACATATTCAGAGTAACCCCATCACCAGATGGCATACATGCCAAGGTTCAATAAATGGCATTGCATTCTCCTCTGATGGAACCCATTTAGCTACTGTTGGAAGAGATGGTATATATGCATCTGATCTGATTTGTCCGAGGTTGCTGATCTCTGCATATATAAACTGATACGAGCTTAAAGAAATTTCTTCATTCAGGATATCTACGAGTTTTTGATTACCCGAAGGAAGAACTAATATGTGGGGGTAAAAGCTATTACGGTGCTTTACTATGTTGTGCTTGGAGGTATGTGCCTCTTGTTTAGGCTTCTATTGATATCCAACTTTTGATTTCCATATGTGAAACATGTTATGGTTCTATCCTATACTTTCTCTAATTGATATTTCTTCTTTAAAATATATGTTAACCATGGATCAATATGTAACAGTGCTGATGGGAAATACATACTAGCTGGAGGTGAAGATGATTTAGTCCAAATATGGAGCATGGATGACAAGAAGGTTGTAGCTTGGGGTGAAGGGCACAACTCGTGGGTCAGTTACTCGGATAATGATATCATCTCCTTAATTTGCTTTCTACTTTTGATCTCCTTGATTATCTTCATCTAAATGGTGCTGGCAGGTCAGTGGAGTTGCTTTTGACTCAAGTTGGTCACCCCCTGACACTGAAAACTCAGAACAGACTGTTTATCGATTTGGTTCTGTTGGTCAGGTAATGAGAAAGAAACAAATTTTCCTCTTAAACTTCCTTGTTATGTCAGTCTTTCTAATTGAAAGACTGTATGTTGAACATTCCTTGGTACAATGCATGAAATCATCTGTGCAGCATGTTTGCTGAATGGTATTACTCTGTTCAGTAAAAAAAATGATCAATAAATTTGGAGAACAGTTTTCTCTGGTATGTAGACTGATATTTACTAGCCTGTGGGTAAATTTTTCGTAGGGCAATGGATGTTTTCGTACCTCTGATTGGTTTGTATGCCTTTCTGCTTATGAGTTTGCTGCCTAAATGAGCAGGACACTCAGTTGCTTCTTTGGGACCTTCAGATGGAGGAGATTGTTGTTCCTCAACGTCGCCCTCCTGGTGGGTCTCCGACATTCAGCTCTGGAAGCCAAACAGCCCAGTGGGACAATGCCACACCTTTGGGCACCCTCCAGTCTGCTCCAAGCATGAGAGACATTCCTAAGATCTCCCCCCTCGTCATCCACCGGGTTCACACAGAGCCCCTCTCTGGACTAATATTCACAGAAGAATCTATCCTCACAGTATGTCGGGAAGGCCACACCAAGGTCTGGATGAGACCAGGGACCCCAGCAAGCCAAGGGAGCAGCAACTCCGAGACACCTCTGAGCACCAGCTTGAAGGACAAACCCTTGCTATCATCAATCAAGTAAGGTCTCTGGTTCTTCTGGTTATAGGCAGTAATGGTCGAGAAGAGTTCTTTTATGAAGATAGTCTGAGGGGAAGCTGAGTGCAGATGGTTGATCTTCACAGTGGTAGGAATTTCTGCAAATGTTTTGTGGCTGTTTTGTCCGGCTCGGTTCAAAATAGTCATAAATTTAATCTAATTTCTGGTTGAATTAGTAGACCAGCAGGTGTTTCTTACACCTATCCGAGGATAAAATTGGCTCCGCCCGTGATGGTAAGAGAGGTAGGCAACTTATAATTTATAATGGGAAGGTGCCGTTGACAGAATTTGGCTCTGCTTTGAGTGAGTTTTCTTGTGGGTCACCGATATAGTTATGTTATACTACAATTGGGCATCCAAGCTGGGTTGAATTTGATTTGCTATGCTGACTGTGATGGGTAACAAGCAACACTTAGAAAGCATGCTAGGAAGCTATTTCATTTCATGTTGGCAAGCTTTTTTGCCTTCCAAATGTGGGCCACCAATATCCATCCATGCCATCAAAAGTTTTTTCATGTTCCTTTTGTGGCAAGTGCAGCCCACCTTCACAGTATGTTCTTGAACCAAACCAACCTACCCAAGAAAACACAGAAGGCATCAATAGAGTTGCTGAAAGATGCTTTAGATTATTTTTAACTCGTTTTATTATTTATTAATCTATAAAACAATCCATTCTCCAAACATGATGCAATCATATTAATATTTAATCATTTATGATAATAATAAGTGAATAAGTTATGGAATATTAAAATAACTTATAATCAAATTCTTATTCACACGAGTTTGTTTTTTTTTGTCCCACAATGTTTATTTTAAAAAAATAACCAAATCTATGTATGATATATATATATATGTATATATCTTACTGAGTTGTAATATTCAATTAATTTGGATTATCATAGGTTGGGTTTCATATTATTTGTTTGGATCTTTTGAACTCTCATATATAATTATATTAATTTTTATAAGTTTATAATTAAAAAAAAAAAAAACTAAGCGCAGAAGCCTAATCCAAGTGGGATCACTCTGCTATTGCCAAATTGCTTCTAAGTCAACAATGGAGGGGGTTCTGTTCTGTGGCGCAGGAGGATCAGGGCCGTCGGACTTTCGATGATCGGACGGTGGATGGAAGGGGAGGCGCGGCTTTGTAGTAGGTCAGTAAGGGCGACCGGTGCAGCAAGCAGGTCAATGGTCAAAAGGGACATCTGCGTGCAAATATGGAGGAAGGTCTGCTCGGTAGGTGAGACTTTGAACGCTAGAGGTCCATCTCTGACCATTCAGTGGTACGGGAAAGGGCGGCGTGAGGTTGGTTTGGTGGGCATGGAAGGACATGTCAACAATGAGCCGGCGGATGTGGGGACTGCTGCATTGAATCAGGAGGAGATTCTTTTAGTTTTCTTGCACTATTTTTGTTTGTTAGTCCTTTTTGGTTGCATTATTAGAGCCATCCATCTTACCTACCCAGAAAAAAGAAGAGTGGGGAAGACAGAGAGCCGAGAATTAAGGTAGGAGACCAGAGAAGTACAGCACCCATAAGCTTGAAATTCACTGGCCCACATTGTTTATTTTAACAAAATACAATAAATTCGTCTAGTATATATAGGTGTCCCGGAAATAATGAATCCCATGTAAGAAAGATTCCTTTATAGTATATTTTTATACCTCTGCCCCACGTTTCCTAATTCCTCTTGTCTTATTACCGTACTTTTAACAATCAAATACTGTCCTCTTCATTAGTGGCATTATTGATCTTTTATCATAGTATAAGGGTTGCAATGGATGGGCCAGTTCTGGGGTTTGGCTAAACCCAACCTCGCCCTGGGGCGTGGCGGTGGTCTGGCCCGTGGATGCTTGTCTGGTTCTCGTCCACAAACCATCATTCTAAAAGCATATCATTTACCCTCATGAATCAAGCTCATTCTTATGTGCACTAACAAGGAAGAGACGATTACAGTTGTAGCCCATAACAGTGATGGCTCTGATAAAATCCTTTCACTGAACCCAGAGACAGGCAGACGCACAAAGTCACTTCAATTTATTGGTTCCAAAGGCAGCTTCTAAGTACTAACTGGATTCGGTTATATTCGGGTCGGATTGGTGATGGTCCTGATGGAGAAGACGTGTAGACGAGGAAAAAGGAGCCTATAATCTCCGCACCGAGTCCAACGCCCTTTTTGCAGCCATCCGCTTGCGTGTTACCGTATTGCTGGTAGTAGGCCTTCTGGAACGCTTTCACGAGGCCGCACCCACAGACCGTGCCCAGTCCGAGCTGGCACATGGGTCCTCGCTGAGTTCTGGGTCGGTCTGGCTCTTGTAACCGATTACTGTCAGCACGGTAACATATAGGAACAAGAGGGTCGTTACAAACTCGGCGATGATAGCCCTGTAAAAGGACCACTTGGGTGAACTCCTCGGCATCCAATAACGGCGCTGGTGACGGGTCGACCTGAACTCACCGGAGCCGGCCGCGTGAAAGTCCTTGGCCATGTCTACTCATCGTCATCGGCAGTGGATAAGTGAGAAGAATAGATGGGGTGTTGGGTAAATAGTTTAAATTTTGAGGCCGTCTTTGGAAAACTTAGCGTTCTTCATCGTATCAAATTGGTCTCGAACTATGGTGGAAACAAAAAATGGTCTCAAACCTGTCGGCACTCGACCGTACATGCCCATCAATGTCATATCAAATCCTTGAACCATCTCACACGTGACTTAATAACACGATTATATGTATTATTTAATATATAAATAATTAATATTTTAAAATTTGTATAAATATTTTTTACTCTCCATAAATACAATATAATATTCGTACCCAGGACACCCGACAGAGGGGAACATGGCCGGAATTTTGAGTTGTAGAAAGGACAGGACAGAAAATCCCATGGCCATCTGTCTATGAATCCTGGTAAAACCCTTGGGCTCCTTCCTCGTGGATTGTCTCCCGGGGGAGTTGGAGGAATCTTGGGGCGGATGATCTGGGTAGGAACCGCTTCTATCACAAAATCCACCTGTTTGATTCGCCTAGCCATATTCGGACTTTTTGATGAGGATCTCTTAGCGAGCGAACAAGCTCTCCACACCGTTGTCGGCTGAGGAGAGATTAGGGAGATGTGAGAATTGAGCAGCATGGTTGAGTTTTTGGTTGAAGAGATGGTTGGTGTAGTGTATGAGGATGGCTTTATATAGGGAGGATGTCATAAGCTCAATTATAGACATTGGAGCAGGCAGCTTATTATAAATAGAAACCACCAAAAATGAGGATGATGAGGGAGAACCTCCTGACATTTGCTTGCATGTAACTTCTCTTTGGGTTTGCTTCTTCTAAGAAACTTATCCATAAACCCAGAATTATTCGGTCCTGGTGGGTTCCATGCCATGTGCATAACTGTGTATGATGATGCAGTTTGCCATGAAATGGACCCATGGCCTTCATCAGCTGTGGGATCCAGCAAATCAAGCATGTTGTAGGATAACAAGTAGTATCTAGATTCTATGCCTGAGTGCTCCTTTGTTCCAACAAAAAACCCAGAAAAGACATGCTTGTGAAGTTTAGTTTTGAATCTTGCAAAATAGACGACCAAGCAAGGGATAGATAACAACAACGGTAATCTACCAGATGTATGAAAGACACACAAGCAACCTCACCCTCTTTTACCCTTTAATAATGAAGGAAAGATGTATGAAACACACAAGGGGTTGATTTTTTATTCAATGGATAGAAAGGGTGTCAATATATATATGAGCGACTAATTAGAACGGCCGAAATGAAAACATGTTGATTCGTTATTCAATGGATAGAATGGATGAAACAGTTGGAAGATACTAGCACCATAAATGGATCTGCTTGAAGCGAGATCCGATCAAATTCAAGGCTCAGAATTCACCACCACGTAGCCGGAGGACAAGGTGGAGGGTCGACTCCTTCTGAATGTTGTAGTCAGCCAGAGTACGCCCATCCTCCAGCTGCTTCCCAGCGAAGATAAGCCTCTGCTGGTCCGGTGGGATCCCCTCCTTGTCCTGGATCTTTGCTTTAACATTGTCGATGGTGTCTGAGCTCTCCACCTCCAGGGTGATGGTCTTCCCCGTCAGAGTCTTCACAAAGATCTGCATCCCTCCCCTCAGCCTCAGCACCAGGTGGAGGGTGGACTCCTTCTGGATGTTGTAGTCCGCAAGGGTCCTCCCATCCTCAAGCTGCTTACCGGCAAAGATAAGCCTCTGCTGGTCCGGGGGAATGCCCTCCTTGTCCTGGATCTTCGCCTTGACATTGTCTATTGTGTCAGAGCTCTCCACCTCGAGTGTGATGGTCTTCCCTGTCAGGGTCTTGACGAAGATCTGCATGCCTCCACGGAGGCGGAGGACGAGGTGGAGGGTGGACTCCTTCTGGATGTTATAGTCAGCGAGGGTGCGGCCGTCCTCGAGCTGCTTTCCGGCGAAGATCAGCCTCTGCTGGTCCGGGGGAATACCTTCCTTATCCTGGATCTTGGCCTTCACGTTGTCGATGGTGTCAGAGCTTTCAACCTCGAGGGTGATGGTCTTCCCGGTGAGGGTTTTCACGAAGATCTGCATGCCACCGCGGAGGCGGAGGACCAGGTGGAGGGTGGACTCCTTCTGAATGTTGTAATCAGCGAGAGTGCGGCCGTCCTCCAGCTGTTTTCCGGCGAAGATCAGACGCTGCTGGTCCGGCGGAATGCCTTCCTTGTCCTGGATCTTAGCCTTCACGTTGTCAATGGTGTCCGAGCTCTCGACCTCTAGGGTGATGGTCTTGCCGGTGAGAGTCTTGACAAAGATCTGCATCTGTTTACGCAAAAGATCGAGTAACAATCAAACCCTAACTCTGATCCACAAATTCAATATCTGAAACCCTAGGCCAATTCCCATGGATCTAGATAACAGTTACAGATCCAAAATCAATAAATCGATCAGAGGCAAGAAAAGATCACAAAGATCACCAGAAGAAAGATCCAAACACAGATGACCACAAACAAGAAAGAAACAGGGGAGATCGTACCTTGAGAGAGAGAGGAGGGCTTCAATCGGCAAAATGTGGGGCAGAAGGTATAAACAATGAGTGAATTTAGAACACAGGAGGAGCGCCTCTATTTGTAGGGGATGAGTTGAGACCATTTCGGGTATTTTTCTTTTTCTTTTTTTTAATTATTTTTTCGGAAAATAATGAGAGTCGACGAATAATTCAACGTGGAAAGAACGGCAAGCACGCGGTCCCTGCCTACTTTAATGATGTACATATTTTTTATTAAATTAATTTATCCCAAATAAAATAATTTAATAAACAATATAAATTATTTAAATTTTTCTAAAGCTATTTTCCTTGGTATTTCCTATTTATATTTCTATTATTTAAATATTTTCTCCATAATAAATGTGTAATTACCCTGGTGGGTCCCGCGCTATGCTTTCCTTTCACGGCAACCAATCAATGAGACTCGCGAAAAGACCAGATTGCCCTCGAAGGAAAGCCCTATTCTCCTCCAGATTCCTCTCTCTTCTGTTCATCGACATTGTTCCAGTAGAGTCCGCCCTAGAGAGCTCCTGCCGGTGACCGGGGAAAGATGATCGAGGTGGTGCTGAACGACCGTTTGGGGAAGAAGGTGAGGGTCAAGTGCAACGATGATGACACGATCGGAGACCTGAAGAAGCTCGTGGCGGCTCAAACAGGTACTAGGGCTGAGAAGATCAGGATCCAGAAGTGGTACAACATCTACAAGGATCACATCACCCTCAAGGACTACGAGATCCACGACGGCATGGGTCTCGAGCTCTACTACAACTAAGCTCAGGTTTGTCTCTCGAGCTCTACTACCTTAATGTTGCAATTAGGGATATTTAGGTTCAGTCGGCGGTTGAAGGGATAGGGGCTTGATGATTGTTGGCTTAATAGTCCTTGTAGCTTTTTGCGTGTATGATGAATTTCCTACCTTTTTATTCTTTCGACAAGCTGATGAATTTCCGTCCTGATTATCTCTTAAGATCAAAGTTGATCTCCTGTCAAATTACATCATCAGGGAGGACCTTGGTACCTTAACTGCATGTGCAATTTTATGGAGTTGGTGCTTTGAAGGCCTGATATTTCTGTCCTTGCTGTTTACCCACAGGGTGAACAGAAATTTCTGGCACAGTGAGCTATTAGTAAATAGTATTCCTGTATCTCAGTTATCTTAGATCTTGTCTTATATTGGCATCCCCAGAGGTCAACTCAGTTACATGAAAAAAATCTTCCAAGCTGTAGTCTTAGAGAAAATAAGAGGCTGATAAATACACAATAACATGGGAGTTCTTGCTTCAAGTCCTATCTTGTTAAATTTTAGTGTGATGAACCAGATGAATTGCATTAGCTATGTTTCTGGAATTTCTGTTCTTTGACTTTAAAATGTTTTGCTAAAAAATGTCATCTTTCTGATGATAACATTTTTTCATAGGCTTTTTTTTCTTCACCACTCTTGATCCTAGCATAAAAATATGTGGGCTAATCCAAAGATTAATATTAAGCCTATAAAATGGCTTCAGTATGTCTTTTATAATTTGCGTTTTCATTGGGGACAAATTGTTTCCATGTTCAGGAGAAAAAGATTCAAAACATAACGAGGTTGAGATGCATTTTATGAACTTTTGTTGGGCCATTGAAATGTATGCGCATGTATAAACTCACAGTTCAGGTGTCCAGCTCAATTTCTTACTTATCTTCTTGCACACATTTGCTTATATGTGGACGTTTGATCAGCTTTTTAGATGATTTCCGCATGTTCAAATCATTCTTCTTCTTTTTCTTCTTCCTTGATTGGCACTCATTACTCTTGTTTCAGCCCATCCTCATCATCTACTTATCCTATTTGTGATGACTTGTACTTCATTCTATTTCTTGCCACGTGGGTCTCCTCCTCCAATATATTGGAGGGCTTTCCTTTGCCCATCCATGTCAATTGCGTTGGTCAATCATCTCAAATTGGAGATTTCTGTCTCATTCCATTTTTCTGCTATAAATGCAGGATCATGGGTTAATAGGGATGGCATGAGACACCCAGCAAGCTATCCTCAATCAAGCTGTTCCTGCAATGTAACCTGTATTATCAAACTCTTGTTACTTAGGTACTGCTTTATGTAATGCAAGTCCGTCCTAAGTACATGAATCTGCGTGCTTGTTATATGATCTATTGGCGACTCTTGTTATATGTCCAAGTACATGATTTTGCGTCTCCTGTATCTGACCCATGTTTGATTAGTAACATAAAATGGCAGGTTTGGTAAGCCTAGAATCATAGACTTTTAAGCTAAACCGATCTCAGATTCTCAGCTCAATGCCTTATTTTGTAGTAGTAAGAGAGACTGTTGACTGAAGCCAGTACAGGCTCACCTTCCCAAAAGGGCCGTCTGAGTTCCTCAAGTACAGTACGATAAATTGGGATCATATCGCGTTACGATATGAAAAAAAGTGAATTTATCGCACAGGAGAGTGCGAACGAAAGCCAAGCCTCGGGATGTGAGTCCTAGACATGTGACGGACTCTAAGGTCCGTTATTAACGGCAGGGCAGGGGAGGATCCCACGTGGATCACGGTCGTCGCACCGACAATCTCCATCTCCATCTCCATCTCCATCTCCATCTCCATCTCCGATCCCTAAGCTTACTCCAGGACAAAACCTACCCGATCCCTAAGTTCCCAACCTCGAAGGCAATGGAGTCAATCTTTCGACTGAACTTTCTCAACCACGACGATGAATAAGATCCAATATGAAAGCTAAATTCTACAATCTTACAGAAGAAACAAGAGAGACTTTACAAGAACATCATCATACACCTTTGATTACCCAGAAATTGGTCCAGTAGGTTCAGTGGGATACAGGAGAAGCCAAGCCAGAAAACTGAAACAAGTCCAAGTCAGCTGGGGGAACACAAACTTTGTGGTCAATTAATTTACCGGCTGTACACTTGAAAATCTTCTATTATGCTTTAAACTCCTACTTTGTTGTTGATGACCGTATCTGTCAGTATCGTCAATCTTCTCGCCGTCCTCGTAAATTCTCTGGAGAAAAATCACAGCTTGGTGAGAAAGAAAGCATGAAGCAGACGTGTATAAATATATCCAACAGTTTCATACAGTATCAGTTCTTTTACCCGAATGACTCTTCTCCAAGGTGTTTGACCGCACCGCTAGAATCCCGATACACGACGTGGTTCAAGGTCTCAGAATTCTCTACTTGGAACATGTGGGCTAGCTCCATGTACAGCTCATCGTACGAACCGAATAATGACAGGTCAAGGGTCCGGCCCACATCCTCCGATTCCATGAAGACCTTACAGTGGCCGGTCTCCAAGCTTGGCTCCGGAGTTTCCCTGCGTTTTAGATGGAGTGACTTCTGAGAATCCCCATTGCCTGAGCTTCCCAGAGAGAGTTGCTGCTCAGTGAGAATTGGCTGGCCAAAGAGGACAAGCTGACCAGCCTTTGAATCTCCAGGCTTCTTCAGAGCCTGAGCCTGGACGGAATTCTTCATGGTGAGGAAGTGGGAGGACAGGTCCATGCCATTGGGCTTGGATACGAGCCTGCTGTTGTTCGTGGTTCTATTGGGAGTGAGCGGGTGCGGTAGACTGGCCATGAAGGGACCAGCCCCTGGATGCTGGGGCCTATTGAGGTGGAGATCAGGTAGGGATAGAGCATAATGGTGAGCGTGCCTGGCTCCCTGCATGCCAGCAGGTAGGGATAGAGCAAAGGGACTACCGCCTGGACGCCCAAGGAGGAGGTCTGGGTACTGAGGGAGTCTTGGCTTCTTCCGGGGCTGTGAAAATGGAGAGAGATGGATGGCTGGCACGTTGGATACAAGTTCCACCAGCCAAGGGCTGACTCGTTTCACATTCTGGAGTAAATCGGGCTCATCCCATGATACCTGGAGTAGTCTCCATGGGGAATCAGGCCAGAGAATGGGATCCGCAGCTTGGACTGCTGAGATCGTCCCCATAAACCAACTTATCCTCGATGAGTCCTCGGTCTCAAAGGCCATCTTGAACCTCATGCCCGAGCACCACCTTATCTGCATTGCCGACCTAACCAAGCACGACTTCACGCAGAACTCCGGCGTACACGCTCGCGGGTAGTAAACAACATCGAATGCCTGTCCACTTGCAGCTAACTTAACTGCCTCCATGACCGTCTCCATAGTCACCTTCCCTTTGCCATTGGCTCCTCCATCAACACTTGTTATTAACTTGCTCTCCTCCTCTCTCAGGAATGCCGAGTAACAGCTATTCCATCCGCTGGAACTCTCGGGTCCACCCACTATCCCGATCCCTCTCTTGGATCGCCGGATCCCAACACAGAGGTCACCGTTCTCCGCCCTCATGAACACGATCGAATCGCCGGCCACTAGCTTCTTGTGGTTGACAAAGGTGCTCCAGCCAGTAGTCAATAGGTGCCGCCTCGGAGTCCCCCGGTAAATATGCCGGAACTTCCACGTCTCTCCGTGGACATCCTTTGCAAGAATCGTCTGCACAGGTGGATCTGCCGAATAGTCTAGTCTCGGAAAGATCGTCTCGGCGCAGTACCTAGGCACTGAGAAACCGCCACCATTGTTCGCATCAGACTGTGTCAAGGTCTTAGCAAAGGATGCAGGCTTGTCCTGAGCTCCACCGGCCCCTCCGATGCTGTCATCCTCCAAATCAGTCCCTTCTGACCCTACGGGGACTAACCTGATCTTCGCATAGACCTCGTCTGTTTCAGGGTCAGCCATGAACTTGATGGCTGAGACCCTGCAAGGGATGTAAGCGGGGACCCGTGGGAAGCTCTGCAGGTCGATATGCCCGCTGGCGTGCTCGGCGTGGCCCTGAGGGAAGTAAAAGACCTTCGAGTTAGCAGGCGGCATTTGGACCATCCCACCAGCACAGGCGTGCCATAGCTGAGAGTCCAGGGTCCTCTCCGCATCCTTCAGTTTCTCCTTGGAGTCCATAAAGGCAATCATCTTCTCCACCTTTCCTCACCTTTTTTCCAAAATGAAAACAGCAATTGGACGATGGAAAATTAGTCAGCTCCACAGCTCAGAAGAATCAGAAAGAGGACAAACTAACTCCTATTTCCCAAATCCCATAAAATTTCGACACTGCCGATGAGATAAAAGCCTCCGAATATCTGCAATTTTGCGGCCCGAAACTCCACATTTCCTCTCAATTCGCTGAACTATGCGGTGCTTCCAACAATAGCAGCTCATGAACTTCACTCCGGAGGAAGCATTTCTCATAAAAAATCAGACGCGCCCACTTGGGAAAGCTACACATCCTTGAATGGAGAATACAAAACACTCAATTTCCCAGCTCAATTCAAGAAACCCAAAGATCTCGAGCCGATAAGAGAGCAAGTAGCTCTCCCAAGTCCAAGAACACCATCAAACAGACACCCCCAAAAAAAACCTCTTCTGCCTTTCAGAAAAGAATCTTCTTTCCCTTCTCCTTTCCCCCCACTTTGTTCAAAGATCCAATTGAGAGCTCGATGACCGACACAATAAGAGGCGCATAAAAGGGCGTATTGCACCAAACAGAGAAAGAGAAAAAGAAGGGGAAACCAGAAGAAAAGAAAGAGTGGGTCTGTCCCCCTCCCTCCTCCTTTCTTTTTTCTTTTCCCTTAAAGATTCATTCAATGCTCTCCCCAGCATTATGAGAGTCCAAAATCAAAAGCAAACACCATCGTCCAGAAAAAAACAAAAAAACAACAAAAATGATAAGAAGCGGTTATAGTAAAAAGCGGTTTTTGAGAGTGACGACTCGACCAAACAAATATTAGTAACTGTATTATAACGAAGAAATCCCACTCCTTTTTGCCTATATTCTAACTTATTAAACACTTAATCTTACCCTCAAACTATATTAAACCCATCTGGGTTGCAACAATTTCACACCTTTTTCTTATGATCCGAATAAACTCTATGTTTCTTTCTGACCCAACAAAACATCAAAGATAATTTTAGGAAAAAAAATTTTAAAAAAATACCCACTGTATGTATACCTAGCTTTTATCACGAACACCATCCCCATATTATTCTATAATTTACTGATTCCCTTCCGATTAATCTACTCACTCCCTTCACTGACTTTTGTGTTACAGGTAGAATAAACTACTCAGCAATTAGAAGGAACTCCCATGGATGAGTTAGCTATTATGCCTCACCAGAGGTTAGAAGTTGCCATCCCTGCAAAGCTCGGCTGGTGAGAGCAAAGCGATCCAAACCATCCCATCTGCCATGCCATGTTTCTGGTATGGTACATCTTTCCCTGCTAAGTTTCATTGGTCCAATTCGGCTGCCTCCACGTGAGATGCTTCCACTCATATTCAACATTCATGAAAGTGAACAATAAAGGCTTAGTAGCATACTTTTTAACATATGGGTATAACACCATATAGTCTATTATTTATCAAATATTATACATGTATAACCAAGACATGAATCAAATTTTGGTCATAATCTTGGTTGTGGGTATGATTAAAATAATACCAAATTATTTAATAAAATTATCAAAGAAAAAGTCAAGTATTAATAATTATATATATATATATATATTTTGGTGGGCAGGCACCACAACTCTACACGCCAAACCATAGTGCTAGTCCCCACATCATTTAAGTACACACTACATAGATAGATTGCCTAATTGAACCCACATTTCATGTGGATTGCCCAAATCATGCCTCCATTTTGTTATCATACAAATATTTAAATTATTTTATATGATTTTATTATATAATAAAATGATATATATATATATTATAATTACATATTTTTTATTTTTTTATTAATATTTCATTTTATTATATACTACACATTTTTTATTAATACAACTTAATTTAATTACATATACATATATAAAAATGAATATGATATTGTTCAATAAATTATGTGATTGTGATGGTGTTGGGCTCAGCAACTTTGAGGACTCACATGTACGTGACTTACTAGATTAATTATTACAATTTTCTCAATTCAATCAAATCTTGAATTTTTTGCCATGCAAGATGCTGTGCTTGTCCCTATTTTGTCGGCAAAAAAGAGGACCTACTGTTTTTTTTCAATAAAACTACCTTTGTAGCAGCAGTTTTGGCCTGGGTTATAATTCCATTATTCAATTTGTGTCTTCTTATGCATTAAAGTTGAGCTGCCTCTTGATAAATGTGTGTTGGGCGACAAAAACTTCACCTTTGACCAGAATTCCGATGGCCGGCGGTGATGAAGAAAGAAGCGGATGAGGGAGAGAACAAATCCAATCCAGGACAGGACAGGACAGGACACCACTATTCATTAATGATGTCAGCTTAGCTAGCTTCCCAGCTGAAGGCCAGCCATGGATGAACAGTCTTTAGGCCTCTCTCACTTCACTTACTGTGATTTATGTCATGTCTGTTGCATTGCATGCAATGCAGCCCTTTTACTGCAGCTTAAAAAAGACATCACTAAACAAATGGCTTCAATGTGTATTGCAGAGAAAAGCCAAAAGAAAACTGTGTACTTAATCTTCTTCTGAAACCTACTACGGGGTCTCTGTGTCCCAATCCAACTCGCTTATGTACAAACAAAGGTACCATAAAAATCCTATTCATGATGATCCAATAAAGAGGCCATGAACAGCAATAGGTGGTAACAGTGGTGCTTTATATTTAAACTTTCCAGGCAATCTAACTGAAAGCTGGAGGTGATCTGTTGGAGATGGCCTATTGTCCAGTCCACGGTTCCCTCATGCACCATCAGTCCTACCTTAGCTTAGCTAGCCAGTGTTCATTAATGTCTCGGTATCAGGGATGGATGCAGCATTCAGTAATTTGTCCACTTTTAATTAGTCCATATCCCCAACTGCATCGTCATCATAAGTCATATGAATGCCATGCGTGCATGGCCGGAAGTTATTCCGCTACCTCCGATCGAGATCGAATCATCGGCTCTTTATTATTAGTTTGTCCGGCACGGCAGCTGGGCCGTGTCAGACCAATAGGTTATCGTGTTGGACTAATGAATGAACGCATGAACGAACGATGCCACTCCCACCCACATGCCCATGCATGCAAAATTTGCCCTAATTTATGGAATCGCAGTTAATGGATCTAATGTTCATGCCATGCACTTGCTGGTTTCTAGCACCCTCTTTTCTTCTATAATTGGCCCATGACCATGCATGCCCTGTAAGTATTTATTATAGAAGCTGGCACATATGTCTACATTTATTTAATGTCTTCTGGTGTACCAAACTATCCTGTCCTGTCCTCTCTCCCGGTCATTTTGGGTTATGGGGTTTGGCTCATCCTAATTATTTGACGCTCAAACATATCAAAGGGGTCAGATCCAGACAAGTACTCAGACCCAACACTATCATTCTACTAGTTCCTTACTTCCCAAGGCAACTTTCTTGTGCATGTAGAAAGGGTAAAGATTCCTCCATTCAATCAAAATATCAAGCAAAAAACTGCAAGATGGAGCACATCACTTATAGAGTGCACAACACAATTACAATACCAGGTGTGTGAGGTGTGTGATCATTATCCTGTTTAAGCAGAAGATCCCACTTCTGTAAGAGGCTTTTGATTATCAGAATCTATATACAGATGGTAGAGAATGTGCCGCCGAGATGAATCGACCCACATTTCAGTGAGATGAATGAATCCATAAAGATGTTGCAAAATGACATGAACCATCTTTGGAAATAAACCCCACAAAACGAGCTCATCATATTGCAGGCAGAACATTTTTAAATAAGATTAACAATATGATTGTGCCACTGAAATCCAACATTACCAGAAAGCTATTTCTCTACCTTTCTTTGTAGCTTAGCATGTAAATAAAGCTGTGTTATAACCCAAAAATCTCACCCCAATTATCATCCTTGTGAATGCACAGCCAGATAAGTGTTCCCACTCTCAGAATTGCCGTCTTGGTTTGGTCTCTGCAACAGTGACACGAATGGACCTCCCATTCAAGTCCTGCAACAAACAAGGATTAAAATGTTGACACCTGTATTAATTTGAAATTGGGCCACTAACCCTGTTGACGTATTATGAAAATCTAGAGATATGTTAGTAAGAAGTTGTCAACAAATGTACTTACAACTCCATTCAAGGACTCAATGGCACTGTCAACCTCTTCAGCCGAACTGTAAGTTACAAACCCAAAACCTCTGGATCTGCCACTTTCCCGGTCATAGACAACCTTTGCCTCCACAACCTTACCTTGCTCGCTAAATAAGGTCTCCAAAGCCAAATCATCCACACCCCATGAGAGGTTGCCCACATAAACGCGATTAGCAGAGGTTGAACTGCCCCTACCCATTCGAGGCGGCGGGCCTTCCCTCCGTGGAGGAGGTGGCCCAAAATTCACCCGCAAGGACCGCCCATCAAGTTCCTGGCAAATGTCATTACTCCTAGCTCAGATGAATGCATGAAGATATTGTACAAGAACAATGTGAAGAAAAAAGTTTTACCCCTTCATCATGCTATTGCCAAAGATGCAAATTTTGATAACTCTCGACAAAAAAAATGGTGCATCTTTCAGCATTCAGAGGTGCGAGGATACTTACATAACCATTGAATTGCTGAGCAGCAACTTCAACTTCCTCCACCGTAGACATAGTCACGAACCCAAATCCTCTGCTCCTTCCGGTCTCCTTGTCATAAATTACCTGCCCAAAGCCACAACCACTAACAGTCAATATTCATCTCATATCATAACCAGAAGTAGCACGGGACAAAAATTTCAAGCTTGATACCTCAACCATCTCAACATTTCCGGCGTTCTCGAAGAGTCCGGCGAGCTGAGCGCTGTCGACGTTGAACGGAAGATTCCCAACGAAAAGCATGAGGTCGGGGGAGAAGCTAGGCTCGCCCTCGTGGCTCGGGATCTCCTCCTCCTCCTCCTCCAGCTCAGAGGAAACAGCGACCCTAGGGATAAATCGGGAACCCCGGACCACCGTAGAGACATGGTAGTGACCATAGCTGCGGGAGGGAGATGAGGGGAAAGAGCGCAAGAATAGCTTTGGTACGGTGGGAGTTAGAGATTTAGGGTTGAGAGAGTGAAAGACCAGAGAAAGAGATGAGAGAGCAGCCATGGGAAGAGCAGAGGGAGTGAAGAGGATAAGGTTTGGAGAAAGGTTAGCAAGGAGATGATAATGGGATGGGAGTGAAGGACTTTTATACCTTCTATTTTGAATATATATATATATATATATATTGCTCACATGAACATGAACGACTGTTACAGATTCTAGCATCATTTGAGTCAGGATGCTTCACCCACGGAGGGACCTTGGGCAAAAAATGGAGCAATGAACTCCTGACCTTGCACAAGGGGTGATATCACAAGTACTTCACTTTGGCAGACAGACTTCACATTGAACACTTAGTTGACATGGATGTCAACAAACAGAGACTGTCCAACAAGCCATCTGGGGGTCACGAGGGCGTGGGCTCACTCAAAATTCCGATATCTTCGGGTCTCTTTGGCTCATAGGGCCTGCCAAGTGGAGTATAACATAGCCCTATGCTCTCTTCCCAGTCCCCTTCTTCCACATTCCTCCCTCTTTTGTTGCCATAACCACTGTGTCAATAGTGGGTGAAGATGTTAATATGTCACTGCAGCGGCAGAGCTCTCACTGTCTGCCTTCGTTCATGGGGATGTTAAGATGGTTGGGCCACAATGACGACTCCGGAGCCTTGCCTTGCTGTTTCAGCAGCCATCGCATACTCTCTCTGCATTCCCCACTCTTCTTTTTTCTGGGTAGGTAAGATGGATGGCTCTAATAATGCAAAAAAGAATCTCCTCTTCTAATTCAATGCAGCAGTCCCCACCTCCTCCGGCTCATTGTTGACATGTCCTTCCATGCCCACCAAACCAACCTCATGCCGCCCTTTCCCGTGCCACTGAATCTGAATGGTCCGAGATGGATCTCTAGCGTTCAAAGTCTCACCTACCAAGCACACCTTCCTCCATATATTGCGCGCAGATGTCCCCTTTGACCATTGACCTGCTTGCTGCACCGGTCGCCCTTACTGACCTACTACAAAGCCACGCCTCCCCTTCCATCCACCGTCCGATCATCCAACGTCCGACGGCCCGGATCCTCCCTCACCTGACACCCACGTATGCTCACCTACCAAGCATGGCAATGCTAATGCCATTCCCATTTAAACCCGCTGCCCTCCCTCTTACCTTCCTCCACGAAATCCTCAACACTTACTCTATCGCATTCCATTCCATCGGATTTTCCTCTGCATTCTCTTTCAATTTCTTTTTTCCGTATAAAAGATCATGGAAGTTATCAGCAAGCACGAGAATGGAGCCGGAGCCGGAGCCACGAACGAGCTGTGCATCAAGAGAGCTACCGCGGTCGCCCGCGGTCAGGACCCGCTCAACTGGGCGGCTGCGGCGGAGGCTATGGCCGGGAGCCACCTCGATGAGGTCAAGAGGATGGTGGATGAGTTCCGGAAGCCGGTCGTCCGGCTCGGGGGCGAGACCCTGACGATATCCCAGGTCGCGGCCATCGCCTCCGGTGAAGCCGATGGTGTTACGGTGGAGCTGGCCGAGTCAGCCAGGGCCGGCGTTAAGGCCAGCAGCGACTGGGTGATGGAGAGCATGAACAGGGGAACCGATAGCTATGGTGTAACCACTGGCTTTGGCGCCACCTCCCACAGGAGGACCAAGCAGGGAGGCGCTCTCCAGAAGGAACTCATTAGGTATGTACACTTACCGTTTTGCCCTCCTTGTTTTTTTTTCTTTATGACTATTATAAATTGCTATAAAAGTTTTTTTTTTCCTGCAGGTTCTTGAATGCTGGCATATTCGGTAACGGGGCGGAGTCCTGCCACACGCTGCCGCAGTCGGCCACCCGAGCGGCCATGCTCGTGAGGATCAACACCCTCCTCCAGGGCTACTCCGGCATAAGGTTCGAGATCCTGGAGGCCATTGCGAAGCTCCTGAACCACAACATCACCCCGTGCCTCCCTCTCCGCGGCACCATCACGGCCTCCGGAGACCTCGTCCCCCTCTCCTACATCGCAGGGCTCTTGACCGGCCGGCCGAATGCCAAGGCCGTCGGACCGGAAGGTGAGGTGCTATGCGCGGAGGAGGCCTTCAAGGCTGCCGGAATCGTGTCTGGGTTCTTCGAGTTGCAGCCCAAGGAAGGCCTGGCGCTTGTTAATGGAACGGCTGTTGGGTCGGGCCTGGCCTCCATGGTCTTGTTCGAGGCCAACATCCTAGCCGTCCTGTCCGAGGTTTTGTCGGCCATATTCGCCGAGGTTATGCAGGGGAAGCCCGAGTTCACGGATCACCTGACCCACAAGCTGAAGCACCACCCCGGCCAGATTGAGGCTGCCGCCATCATGGAGCACATCCTCGACGGCAGCTCGTACATCAAAGCCGCCAAGAAACTGCACGAGATGGACCCGCTGCAGAAGCCAAAGCAGGACCGCTACGCCCTACGAACCTCGCCCCAGTGGCTCGGCCCTCAGATCGAGGTGATCCGCTTCTCCACCAAGTCCATCGAGCGGGAGATTAACTCCGTTAATGACAACCCCCTCATCGACGTATCGAGGAACAAGGCCCTCCACGGCGGCAACTTCCAGGGCACACCGATCGGAGTCTCCATGGACAACACCAGGCTGGCTCTAGCGGCCATCGGAAAGTTGATGTTCGCGCAGTTCTCGGAGCTCGTGAATGACTTCTACAACAACGGTCTGCCGTCGAACCTCTCCGCTAGTAGAGATCCGAGCTTGGACTACGGCTTCAAGGGAGCTGAGATCGCCATGGCCTCGTACTGCTCTGAGCTGCAGTTCCTCGGGAACCCAGTGACCAACCATGTCCAGAGCGCCGAGCAGCACAATCAGGACGTCAACTCCTTAGGCCTCATCTCTTCCAGAAAGACTGCTGAGGCCATAGAGATCCTAAAGCTCATGTCGTCTACTTTCCTCGTGGCGCTTTGCCAGGCGATAGACCTCAGGCACTTGGAAGAGAACCTTAGGAGCGCCGTGAAGGGCGCGGTGGCTCAGGCGGTGAAGAAGACGCTGATGATGGGAACCAACGGCGAGCTCCACCCCTCGAGATTCTGCGAGAAGGATCTCCTCACAGTGATCGACCGAGAGTATGTTTTTGCGTACGCCGACGACCCGTGTAGCGCCACCTACCCTCTGATGCACAAGCTCAGGGAGGTCCTCGTCGAACAGGCACTTAGGAACGGCGAGAACGAGAAGAACGTGAGCTCGTCGGTGTTCCAGAAGATCAGCGCATTCGAGGCTGAGCTCAAGGAGATTCTCCCCAAGGAGATAGAAGCCGCCAGAGCCGCCGTGGAGGACGGAACGGAGACCATCCCGAACAGGATCAAGGACTGCCGGTCCTACCCGATCTACCGGTTCGTGAGGGAGGAGCTCCGAACCGAAAAGCTGACGGGAGAGAAGGTCCTATCTCCGGGCGAGGATTTGGACAAGGTCTTCACGGCAATGTGCCAGGGAAAGATCATTGACCCCATGCTGGAGTGCTTGAGCAGCTGGAACGGAGCTCCGATCCCCATATGCTGATCTCAGCTCAAAATGGATTGGTTATTACACTTCGATGGGTTTAGCTGGTTTTGCATGTGTGCGCTTGAGTTCAACTAGAGATATCTTCATTAGTGTATGTAAAGATATAATGAAATCCATCTATAACAGCTCTTGTTCAGTCATAGAGATCCACAATCATCAATTTTCATTAGTATGCCTTGGATCACCCGTGATCTCTAAGCCCAACGGTATTAAATAGAACCCATGTTCTCATCATCACCAACTTTATCATGAAGCCCTTTTTGGCTATCAACTAGCATAGTCTTTGGAAATGCAGCTCATGGTGGTGTTGAACGCTAGAGACCGCATTATATACTCTATAATAATTGGGCCATCAAGTATTCCAATTGGGGGTGTCTCTTTCAGAAATGATTTTCCACAGAGGAGCAGATCCCACAAAACCAGAAGCAATATCTTCAGACTAGACTGATGGCTCATGTGTGATATGCAGAACACACATGCATGGCCATGATGTATCATACCAGGAAGTTGATCTTTATACAAATGAATATATCTCCTTGTTGCTTCTGGGATCTTAGTTACTTCCCAGATTTTGCCTCATCCAGAGGCACACAGATAACACAAAACTAATGTGTTTCTTACGGTTACAGCCCAGGCAAGGTTTCCATTTTGTACTGCAACTAATGAGTCTTAGGCTTTTCAGCTCCACTAGTCCGTGAAAAGAAAGAAGACCTGGTCTTGGTCTTCCTTGGGTAGGGATGAAGGGCAGCCAGTTCACGGATTCGCCACAGCAGAGACTTGGGTAAGGGACGGCTTGCACTCTTCTCACTTTGCTCAGCAGCCTACATAATCACGGATCAAGGATGTAACTAAACAATGAACAAGTAAAACCAAGAATCCATACAATAAATCCTCGGATCAACAACTGCCATATGCGAATTATGAGTATTGAAGATGTTAAGCATGTGGCAGACCTCTTTCTTCTCGGATTGCCGTGCATGATGACTAGCTCTGAGAAGATTTCGCCATTTGTCCTGCAAAAGAAATCAGCATGTCATAGTATACAGATTGGAATATGAATCAAAGTGAATGTGTCACATAATTGACAAAAGGATATAGGTACCCTCAGATCTATTGGAGTTCTATAAGCAGATGAAGCAAAATACAGCCTTTTTATATCCGTCCAGTGCCCCACTCCAAATTCAGAAATACCGTCAATCAATTTTATCACTTCCTGAAGGGTCCACATTATTTGGTGCTTCCTCCTATCTATATTCTTCATCGACTTCTTCTTCTTCTTCTTCTTCACTAATTCACCTTCCGATTCAGAAGCCGGCGAATAATCTTCTGATTCAGTTTCCTAAGAAACCAAAAAGAATTCTCAAAAGGAACATAGAAACAATATAAGGAAAATGTTCAATCTGATAGAGGCAGCAACATATACACCAAAAGATAATGAGGGTAGCTACCAAAAGCTGCGCATGTTTTTTGGTATGTTTTTTACTCAATGGTGGTTTTTCAGCCACACGGTCAGCTTTTTTTGACAATTCTTCAATGTATCTTTGTGGTGGCTTCCTCTGTCTCCTTTCTCTAATGTTCACAGAATTCTTATTATTCTCTCTTGAAGGCTCAGGAACTAAACAGTCCACACCATTCTCCAACTCATGGATCTTGCCTAATTCAAATGAACTTGCACATCTGCCCAATCTCTTACACGATTCCTCTAAACATTTGATTTCTTGGGCAGCAATTATTGTTGATGTTTCACATATTCCAACAGCACAATTGCTACTTCCGCTATATCCTGGAGAATGGCTATCTGAGCTTGAATTGACAAAACGAAATCCATCATTCGGGCAGTGGTTCAAGGCAGAAACTTCTTGGGCCAGATCAATATCTGCAGATCAAGAAAACTTTTAGGCATGAGACTAGCACAACCAACCTGTAAGTTGTCAATGGAATAAGAGGATTTAGATTAACCTTGAAAATAGTCTTCGCATGAACCAGAGAGGCCATTTACACAATCGAGGTCTTCCACTTCATCAATTTCATCAAGAAACCCATCAAGAGCCTGTTCAAGCATCTGATCACATATCAATGCTAAGAAATCAAGGCAAATGGAATGCAGGACTATTAGTTACCGAGAATATGATAACCTAAGAAAAATGATATGATACACCAAGAAATTGAGGAGACAATATTCATATGAGAAATGCATCCTAGAGAAAAGAAATACATACACCAAGGTTAAGATCATCTTCTACTTGTGTAATGTGCAAAGCCATCCCACCTTGAACAGAAACAGAAACACTCAGTTTGTTAGATGATTAGAAGAGAGGTTCACAACAAGAAAACCCAAATTTATTTGCTTGGAAACTACACCAGTGGCCCTTGGAGTCTACCTAAGATTGGTCAGTTGTTCCATAGATAACATTTGAATCCTAACTATGTTACCATTCTCCTATTGACATGGAAATGCTATAATTTCTGCACATATTAGAACAACACTTATAAACAAGGTACAATTCTGGACCAAGAACACTCCTGATCATGTTGCATTTAAGAACTGTAAGTTAACTCTGCAGAGTCAAATTACTTTCTACTATAATTTTCCTAGTACGATTAAGATAAATAACAATTAAGGTTTACAATGGCAACAACAAGAATGGAGTAGAAAAGATAATAGCATCCTACCGCCATCGGCTCTCATGCCACACTTAACTTCATCCGAGCACTTGGTGTTCTCCTTGTTGAAGGATACAACACTGTCCACAGTTGGGTACTCATTTTCTGGATCGTCATGCAAATGATCAGCCCCAGTCATTGCCTCAAAATTAGGAAGAAAGGGCTCATTTGCTTTTACCTACAAGAAACACACCATGAATTTTACTGGAAGAAACAGATCGGAGTTGTGAAAATGCAGGGAGGAAGCTAGGAGATGATGTATCAAAGAACTGGTTATTCTCCACATCTATATACACCAAATATGCAGCAAAGCCCAGATGAGAAGAGTCAAGTGCTTATACTACAAGCATTTTAATGGAAGTGGAATATTCGGGGAAACCACAAGCAGGTTAATCATTTAACAGAATAGAAGCCACAAATTTTCAGTCTCAAAGAAGGCCTTGAATGTACATTGTCCTAATCAAGATAAAAACATCTACTCGGATGGTGGGGATAGTACAAATGCAGCGCATCATCACTGGAAATGGGAAATAATCTGTTGAGCATTCTGCCAGAAAAGAAAATTTAATGAAGCAACCAACAGGTTCTGCAAATTCACGAAATAAATCCTAAACTAACAGGAAACCAATGCCCAAAATCGATGCTTGAAGCCATGCAGTACGAAACTCCATGTACAATTTTACATGCGAAGGGAAACCGATCGGGCAGAGTTAAGAATTTCAGCTCGAGAGTGGTAAATTTCCACGCCGACAGGACAGAAAACATGTGGGGCGTGGAAATGAGCTTTATCAGCCAAAAACCAGGAGAGACCAAGAGCGGAGACAACCTCGTTCATGGGTGGAGCAGCCTCGATCAGCTAGATTCCTCCGATCCACCGAGCAACGAACATCAGTAACAGTGAACCATCAAAAAAACAGCGGACGGAATCAACGGGGGCGACAAAAGAAAGCTGCGGAAACAGAGATAGAGAGTAGGGAGAGAGAGAACCCAGCAGAGGAGGGGAGTAGACAGTGAGGAGCTAATAGACAGACAGACAGAGAGAGAGAGAGAAGGGAGGGAGGTTGAGAAAAAATTTGACCTTTAAGAGGAAGATATCGGAAAAAATCGGGCGGATGTCCGTAGCTGGAAATCCCACAACCGTCAAAAAGTGCCACGAGATCGATCAGAGTGCGATAATGAGTGAGAGAAAATAGAGGAAGAAGACAACATCTCGATTGCACCACCCTGTGACCATTGATAAAAGATTTAATCTTTCTCAAAATATGACGTGGTGTACGAGCACGAAGTTGGACGAACATGGACTGATGCGAAGAAGCTCGGCCATGGATGGTGAAGAAAAAAGAGCCGGGAAGCGACGGTGGACACTTGTCCAACATGCATGCGCCAGGTGCATGCCATCCCACCAGACACGGGACCACATCATTGGTTAGATACCGCCGTCCTGTGGGCCCTACTGGACCCTTCCCTCTCTACATGCACTGAACACTGAACTGATTTTGTTGGCAGATGCAGTAACCGAATTAATTACGTTGTTATTAATTACTAAATATACAAAAAAAAAATATGGGCCTTTGTAGGCCAACTAGGCCCAGCCCATAATAATCACCGCAATTTACATTAATTATTTTCCATTTTTGAACTCAGTCAACGGTCAGCAATCTCGTCCACCCTCAGAGGGTAACAACGAGAATTCCAGTTGCCTATGTACCATAGAGGCACGTGGACCGATGCCAGGTCAAATATCTTGAATGACGTGTCAACTATTCTATTATCTCACATGACCGAGCAGGCATTAGGGTTCTCGTCACTGAACATGTGAGGCGCCTGCGCTACACCGCGGTGGTCCGCTGTGGTGTAGCCATATGGTGCCGGCGGGTAGTACCCTCCTTGGCTCGGGTGGGCGCCATGGTACTGATATGGAACAGCCACGTGGTAGCTGCCGTAGCCCTCGCCGTGGGCAATGGCGCTATGCCAAGGCGCCATGTTCATGTAGTAGCCTAGGTGCTCCATTTTGCTGACCTCCACCTTTGGTGGCCCGCCGGCGGCCACGTCCTTCTTAACCTCCCCAGCCTTTGCCTTGTCGCCGCCACCGTCAGGTTTCTTATCAGCAGCCGCGGACTCCTTGTCTTTCTTGTCACCGCCTGTGGCGGCGGCGTCCTTCTTGGGCTGCACCACCTCGATGGCCCGCTTGAGCTTGGCTTGGAGGAAGGGAGCGAGCTCCTTCGCGTCCATGGTGCCTTTGATCGTCACGAGGTCCTTGGATGGATCAATGCTTATCGAGTCAACCCCTGATGACCATCGTCAATTGAGAACAAACACAGCGCATTAGCGATTTCTTTAATCAAAGCAGCCTTCTTTTTACTGCACAAAGAATTTTAAGCACTTTTGAACTAACCCTTGATCTTGCAGATGGCCTTTCTGATCTTCTTATTGCAGCCGTCGCAGTGTATGTTGATTTTCAAGACCACCGTGCTCTGATCAGAAAAAAAATAATTTTGTCAAACTGGTCAATAAGTTGAATTGGCATTGTCTGCAGATTTATGACAAGCTTGGATTACCTCCACGGGTTTCTTGTCCTCCACTTTCTTCTTCTCCTCCGGCTTCTTCTCGGCCGCTGCTCCGCCGTCCTTCTTGGGCGGCTGAGGCGAGACGAGCTCCACCTTCTTGTGGATCTTGTCCTCCAGACGCTGCCGGAGCTTGGCCGGGTCTATCTTCCCGGTCACAGTCAGCTTGTTGCCCGCGGCGTCGATGTTCACGTCATCAACCCCTGCTTTAAATTCACACACCAACCGGCACAGACTACACGATCAGCCATCTTAACGGAAACCCGTGCCTTGTGAACTTATCAAGCTCGCAAAAAAAAACGAGACTTTTGTTCTTAACACGAGCAAAAGGAGGTTCCAGCTTACCACTGAAACTGGCGACCAGTTTCTTGACCTTCTTGGCACACCTATCGCAGTGGATGTCCACCTTCAGGACGACGGCGGGCGGCGCTGACGGCGCATCGCCACCACCGGACTTCTTCTCGCCGCCGTCTTTCTTGGGCCCATCTTTCTGCTGCAATTGCATAGTAACATCTCATCAATTCACCGAACCAGCCTCCTCCATCAGAGAACAAATTATGAAATCAATACTGACCTGACCCATCTGATCTGGCGGGGGTCGGGAGAGGAGGCCGAGATTTTTCCTGATGAAATCCTCTGACGTATGAAGAATTATAGAGGAGGGAGAGACATTGGAGATGAAGGGCAGGGAATGAAGAGATATATACAGGAGCGCAGGGAGCAGGAGGAGATAGATGGGAGGCTTCCATTCCACCTCCACGGTCAAAGATAATGAACAAGCTGACAGGATAGATGATGTATGCGCTGATGAAGTCCGACCATGTGAACTGGGAAAGGCCTGTGGGACGAAGAAACCCCACACAGTATGCACGCACAAATTTGCTCTGTGATTGCACGTTAGATGTGTCTTGTCATGTTTTAAAATTGAAGTGGGTGACATTCTATCACGCCTAACATTCTTGAATAAGTGGAAGGAAAGCAGAAATGGCGGCGGGTGTTGATCTTCAATTAAGTCCTGCACATGAATGGAATTGGACTATAATATTGAAGCATTTCAAGACTTGGGTGTATGAGAAAGCGCGTGCCCTGTTGACTGTTAGATCTCTTGGAATGGCTGGGGATGTTGTAGGTGGTTCTATATGAATTGAACTGCAACTATGTGGGCATTAAATTTGGAATAAGGCAGTCCTCAAGAGGCTGCTTCTTTTGCAAGTTTTCGTGTTGATCCTGTGTCGATTTCAGGTGTATGCGCATCATTTGTTCTCTTGCATCCAAACCTTCCAGGCTTCTTCGGACCTGACCTGTGCACTACAGGTATTGATTCCATACGGGTCGTTGTCATTTTCTGGGATGAAGAAGAAGAGTCAGCTGGATGTGGAAATTATGCGCTTTAATTCATGCACCAGGAAACCTCGGGCGACACTTGACATACCACAGTGTCGATTTCAAGAAAAGGGTGTTGTTGGATCTAGCAGTGGGCTGCTATTTGGATCTCACAGTGCAGTCCACTTAGAAGGGTTTACTAGCTTGGGCTGCTCCATTGGGCAGAACACGAAAAACTCAAGATTGATTATTCAACTGCAGAATTGGATCTGCAACAAAGCGATGAATGCCCTTCTTTCCGGGGCTTTCAGGAACTTGACCCGTAAGTCATCCCTATGACATGACTGTGTCTGTGAGTGAATCTTGCAACTGTATCATCCGGGCGTAGCAGCCATCAGGATAATTTTTGAGCAAGTGCGAATGGGATCCTTGCTCAGCCACCTTCCCATCGTCAATCACTGCAATCAGGTGAGCATTCCTGATGGTCGACAGCTTATGGGTTGTCCTCCCAGTGCAGGCACGGTCCAAGGCCTCCTGATCTGACATCTTCGACTCAACATGGAGGGAACTTGTTGCTTCATCAAGGAGCCCTGGCTAGTGATCCAGGAAACTTAAAATTAATTTATGTTTGAAGAATTAACAAATAACCGACCTTAGCTCAGTTGGTAGAGCGGAGGACTGTAGTTGGATGCAGAAATCCTTAGGTCGCTGGTTCGAATCCGGCAGGTCGGACTTTTTTTTTCTTTTCTTGTCTTTCTCTTATCGAGACAAGGTTTCCTCGCTACTTCCTTTTTGACCAAAATTGAAGGTGTCAACCAGGTTCAAGGAAACAGCAAATCCTGGTAAAATATAATGTTAGATTTATGTCAGTAGTATATACTGCAAATCAAGAGTTTCTGTAGCTTGCTCATCATACTCTCTTAACTTCTGCTGTTTTGCTGCTTTTGATTGTTCATATGGCACAGCTTTTCCCGAATTAAAATAAAATCTTAAGCTTTTGATTGAAAGTCTGACAGTGACATTCATTCATACGGCACCTCACAAAAATATTATTGCAGAAGAATTAGCCAACACTAAGCACATCTGTAAGTTCAAAACCTGATCATGCTTTGTGATTAAAGATGAGGGAACCCCAGATGTTCCACGGGCTAAAGGCAAATGGAAGAGGAAATAGGTCCTAGTCTGGAATTTTACTCCATCACAACATGGAGTGTGCTGTGTTCAAGTGCAGGAGTAACAAGCAGGGTAAAGCCACAGAGAGGAAAAGGAGCTGGGAGATTGTTGCTGGTTGATCCTTAGCAGCATGGTTGCCCTGAAACTTGACCCTGGCATTCCATGTCCCGAGTTCATTGTTCCTGTTCAGTTGAGAAACCGTGTCAAAATAAAATAAGAAAATTCTCATTGAAGGAAAGATACCAAAACGAGGAATATGGGCAGAGGCATAACCACAGGTAACATTTACTGTTCCAAGGAAGGCAAGTCTATGACCAGACCCTTTTAGGCTTATTGGGGCCCCTCTAATTTTGCCTTGTGGAACATTATCATGTTCCCATCTCTGGGGCTCCATCATGAGGTTTTGAATTGGGATTCCACTCAATCACTCTTCCCACAACTCTAGTGCACATTATCATCTCTGGTGGTAATGATTGAGGGGTTAATAAGGTCAAGCGGATCACTGTGGAGGAAAAGAAAAAGATGACCGCAGGAGCCCCAGAGAATGAAGGAGAGGGAAAGCAAAGCTTTAACAACTTATTGGGTTGATGAAATCCCCCGTCAATCTAGTGAGGAGGGGTGATTGTGGGTATGCTTTTAGGATTAGCATCTTGAACTAGTATCCCCCAGGTGTTGGGGTCAATAGATTGGCTAAATCATGTCTAACCATATAATGTGCAGGAATCAAGAAATGGGTGTCAGAAGTGAACCAACCTTCCACCAACACCAAGAGCACCGGCATGCCATGTGATGAGATCGATGTAGGCAGCGGATTTGGGCTCGACGCTGTATGCCTTCTCATACTTGACCTCTAAGCCCTCTCCCGAGGCCACGAAGAAGGCGCCATTCACCATTATATCGCCTTCTGACCTCCAGTTCCATGCCCTCCAGTCATCTTCGTTGGTGTCCACCCTCTTTGTTACCTGTTCAACAAATTCAGGGTTCAGATAAGCATTCTGCACTTGTGCTTTTGATGGTTTTTCAGATCAAGATCAGTGTTTGCAGATTACATATATTTGAAATGGAAGTAAAGGAAATGAAGAAATTTAGAAAAGAAAAAGTAGGGAGAAAGAGCGCACACCATAGATAATATTGTGTTGTGTTATTGACTGTAATATAATATTACTATATTAAATAGTGTGATAAATACATATTAATATATACAATAATTAAGTAATATTTTGATTATTACTTCCCGCAAGCTCGAGAGTTCACAGATGTTGAGCTTGTCTCGTAAAAAAGAGAGACACGGGTAGAAGGGAGATCTTTGGTGAGCAAATCCGCCAATTGAGCAGTAGTTCCTATAAAACGAACGCGAAGTAAACTTTGACGCACTTGTTCACAAACAAAATGAAAATCAATCTCAATATGTTTTGTGTGAGCATGGAAGACGGGGTTGGCAGTGAGATAAATGGCTGAAAGATTATCGCACCACAAAACTGGAGAATGAGTGGAAGAGATGCTGAGTTCTTTAGGAAGAGATGCCGAGTTCTTTAAGAAGAAACTGAAGCCAGATTAGCTCAGTGGTTGCATTGGCAAGACTTTTATACTCGGCCTCAGTGCTAGATCGAGCGACTGTTCGTTGTTTCTTAAAACTCCATGAGATAAGATTGTGGCCAAGAAAAATTGCAAAACCAATAACAGAACGTCGATCATCCGGATTTCCGACCCAGTCAGCGTCAGAAAAATAGTGAAGACCAGAAGGAGGATGTCGCCAGAGAGTAAGACTATGATGAAGTGTCCCTTGAAGATAGCGGAGAATGCGCTTAACAGCAATTCAATGAGTAGTGGTGGGATGATGCATAAATTGATAAACCTGAAGAACCGCATATGCAATGTCAGGTCGAGTGAGAGTGAGATACTGTAGAGAGCCCATAAGTTGACGATATTCAATAGGATCAGGAAGAGGAAGGCCATTATATTGTGAAAGTCGGGGACCGGAGGCAACTGGCGTGGAAATGGGCTTACAAGTACTCATGGCAGCCCGGGAGAGAAGATCACGAATATACTTCTGCTGTGTGAGATATAAACCATGAGAGTGAGCAGTAACTTCAATGCCTAAAAAATGATGAAGTGGACCAAGATCCTTAATAGAGAATTCTCTATGAAGGGCATAAAAGATATTCCCAATGGGTGCAGCAGAAGAACTAGTGAGAATGATATCATCAACATAGATAAGTAGAAAAATAACAAACTCACTCGTGCGGTAGATAAATAGAGAGCTATCAGCAATAGAGCTACAAAAACCAAGTTGATGAAGATAGGAACTCAGGCGGAAGAACCAAGCACGAAAAGCTTGTTTGAGGCCAT
Source organism: Trapa incisa (assembly GCA_030064435.1). Lineage (NCBI taxonomy): Eukaryota > Viridiplantae > Streptophyta > Magnoliopsida > Myrtales > Lythraceae > Trapa > Trapa incisa. The sequence continues at coordinate 1,040,689 of CM057770.1, read as the reverse complement.
AGAGAGATTTGCGTAGGCGACAAACATGACTAGGAAAGCAAGGATAAACAAATCCAGGGGGTTGATCCATATAAACTTCCTCATTGAGATAACCATGAAAAAAGGCATTATCCACATCAAGTTGACGAATGGTCCAATTGAAAGATATAGCAAGGGAAAGAATTACCCGTATAGTAACAGGTTTAATAACGGGGCTAAAGGTATCATCATAATCAAGACCAGGACGCTGTGAGTAGCCCTTAGTGACAAGACGAGCCTTATATCGAGCCACTGAGCCGTCAGAATGATGCTTGATTTTGTAAACCCATTTGCACCCTACAATAAGCCGACCAGGTGGAGCGGGCACGAGATCCCAAGTTTGGTTGTGAAGAAGAGCAGCAAACTTAGTATGCATAGCCTTAACCCAAAAGGAGTGACAAGAAGCTTGGGAATAAGTACGGGGTTCCATAGAGGCAATGAACACAATAGGATCAATAGTGAAGCGCCGTTGAGGTAGACTGCCATCTTGAGAGCGAGTCACCATACGCGAAATTGGAGGTGGAGTAGGAGCATGATCCAATGTAGGAGAGGAAGATGGTGCAACATGATCATCTTCAACAAAAATAATAGGTGAGTCAACTTGTTTTTGTACAGGAGATTGGGGCAACATACCTGAGTCCGGAGGTGGAGACGGGACGGGTGTGGGGAGATTCACCATAGGAGGGTGCACGGTAGGAGGAGGGGAAGGCATACATGTGGAACTCGAGGAGGCAAATGGAAAAACAGATTCATCAAAATGGACTGTGCGACATAGAAATATGCGTCCTGTTTGAGTATCAAGACAACGATATTCGAGATAATTGGAGGGATATCCAAGAAACACACAAGGAGTTGAACGAGGTTAAAGTTTGTGAGCAAGATAAGGGCGGAGATAAGGAAAGCATCGACAACCAGAAACTCGAAGTAACTTATAATTAGGAGTAGAATGGTGTAGTACATCATAGGGGGATCGAAAGTAGAGAGATCTTGTGGGAAGACGATTGATAAGGAAGACAGTGGTCTCAAAGGCAAACGACCAATATTTGGTGGGAACATGAGAGTGAATAAGAAGAGTAAGACCCATATCGATAATGTGACGATGCTTACATTCGGCAGATCCATTTTGTTGAGGTGTGTGTGTACAGGAGATCTGTTGGAGAATACCTGCGGATTGTAACTCAGATTGGAAAGCACTAGAAAGAAATTCTTTAGCACCGTCAGATTGGAGAGATTTAATCCGTTGACCAAGTAAATTTTTAACTTCTAAACAGAAGGCACGAAAAATAGAGAGAACATCAGATCGTTATTTCATAACAAAATACTATGAAATTTTGCTATAATCATCCAAAAAATGAACATAATAGCGATGACCTGTAGAGGAAATAATGGGGGATGGTCCCCAAATATCTATGTGAATTAATTCGAGAGGATGAGTACTCTTATGGTGAGTGACTGGAAATGGTTGTTGAATAATTTTACCACAAGAGCATGAGTCACAAAAGGGTAAGAGAGAAATATTACTCATTGATAAATGATTTGAAAGCACATACTCATAATTTGAAAAGAAGGGTGACCCAAATGTTGATGCCACCTAGGAACAGACTCTATGCGACCAATAGAAGAAATATTACAACGAGTGCATAAATAGTAGAGACCGTTCCTACGACTCCCACGGAACAGCTTCTAATGAGAAAAGAGATCTTTGATAAGAAAATGAGTGGAACAGAATTCAAAATAGCAGGAATTGTCTTGAGTGAAACGAGATACAGATAATAAGTTGAGAGAAATTTTGGGAACATAATAAATATTAGTAAGTGAGAAACGTCGAAAATGTGAAGTTAAATAGGCAGATCCAGAAGAGATAATAGGTAAACTTGTCCCGTCTCCGATCGTGAGGTGCTCAGGGAGTGTTGAATCGTCTTGAATAGATAAGTGTGACAGATCATTAGTAATATGACTCGTAGCACCTGAATTGACATACCAGTCTAGATGATGTGGACTGAGTTTATATCCATAAGAAGAATAAGCCTGAGCAGTAGAGGATGTGGGCTTTAATTTGAATGATGGACAATAATGGGCTGAGTGGTCAATGAGCCTACATAGCTGGCATATCACACTATAGGAAGAGGTGGGCTTAGGAGAAGTGGGTCGAATTGTAGTGGTGGGTTGGGCATCCATCTGACGTGAGTTGAAATGTGGTCCAGATCCACGTGGTTTGAATCCCTGTAAAGAAAAATTCCCACGATTTTCAAGAGTTTTTCCCCAGCCTCTATCAGTTCCTCCATTGTGTCCTCCTTTACGATTATGGTTTCTGAGATCACTGAAGCGAGGACGGGGTGGAGTTGGAAGAATAGATAAGTGTGACAAATCATTAGTAATATGACTCGTAGCACCTGAATTGACATACCAGTCTAGATGATGTGGACTGAGTTTATATCCATAAGAAGAATAAGCCTGAGCAGTAGAGGATGTGGGCTTTAATTTGAATGATGGACAATAATGGGCTGAGTGGTCAATGAGCCCACATAGCTGGCATATCACACTATAGGAAGAGGTGGGCTTAGGAGAAGTGGGTCGAATTGTAGTGGTGGGTTGGGCATCCATCTGACGTGAGTTGAAATGTGGTCCAGATCCACGTGGTTTGAATCCCTGTAAAGAAAAATTCCCACGATTTTCAAGAGTTTTTCCCCAGCCTCTATCAGTTCCTCCATTGTGTCCTCCTTTACGATTATGGTTTCTGAGATCACTGAAGCGAGGACGAGGTGGAGTTGGAAGGAGTCCTCGTGGTCTGCGACTAGAAAAGGCAACAACATGAGATGCAGACTTAGAAAAATCTCCGAGTAGGCTAGAGAGCCGTGCACTACTGGAGCCGGAGTCAGTACCATATTTTTGAACTTGTCGTGCATCTTGAGCAAGGAGAAGGGCCTTTAGCGAATCAAGAGTCCTTGCTTCGAGAACTGGTGACATTGCAAGGGTAAGAGCTTCCCATTCCCTATCTAAACCATCAAATAATTTGTTCTTGATTTCATGATCTGGTTTCGGACGACCGATTTGAGCAAAAGAGGTAGCTAAGTTGGAAATGGTTGCCAAATAAGATGCCATAGGCTGTTCTCCCTTCTTCAACTCCCTCTACTGTTGATCAAGGATATCCTTTTGAGCGCGGGTTTGGGAACTATACAAAATTTCAAGCCGGCTCTAAGCGTCTGCAGAGGTAACAACTCCGATTATCTGTAAATTCACCTCAGTAGATAAAGAGGCAATTATAGTTGTTAAAGTGAATTTATCCCGGTTAGTCCATGCTTCATATTCCGGGTTGATTATTTCAAGCTCAGTAGCTCCTTCTTTCAGCATTACAATGGATTTGGGTTAAGGGATACTACCATCTGCATATCCAAATAACTGATATGCTTGCAGCAAATTTGTGATATTGTTTCTCCAAAGATAATAATTAGTATTGTCTAACTTGATAGGCAATGTAGGGAGTGAAGTAGGAAGGATTACTGTGGTAGAGAAACTCATATTTGTAGAGAAGGATGAGAATATTGATACCACATACGAAGAAGATTGGTTTTGAATAGAAGGTGGTTCTCAAGAGTTGTCAATAGTAGGCAATTCTTAAAAGCTGGAACAATGCTGCGAAGTTTTAGGTTGGTTTTGATACCATAAAGGAAATGAAGAAATTTAGGAAAGAAAAAGACAGAGAAAGAGCGCAAACAATAGATAAGATTGTGTTGTATTATTGAATTTACTATAATATCCTATTTATATACAACTCAATAATAAATAATAATCCGTAAATATATTACTATATTAAGTGTTGTAATAAATCAATATATTAAATGGTGTGATAAATGCATATTAATATATACAATTAATATTTTTAAACAGTCCAAGGGAATCTACCTAAGAAAATTGCTCGATAAGTTCTTTAATCTTGGCCCACATTTCCACTTTTTATGTGCTTTTGATTCAACCTACTTAAAAGACTAATCTTTCAATTTGTCTTCACTATTCAGGTGTACTATTCAAACTCTATCAAGTTTGGGTCAACAGTCCTGATTTATGGATATCTGGAATAAGAATTTCCTCAAAGGACATGCTGGATAATGGAAGAAGACTTGGATGTTACCTACCTCCTTGGCATTATGGTTGGATGGGGCGATGTAGCGATTACCCTGGCTGTTGATGGTGGGTTTGCCACTGCCTCCAATGGCATACATCTCCCACTGGGTGAAGTCGTTGTTGACCACATGGATGTAGCCCAGACGGCATCGGGGCATCCTCTGGACGAGCTTTTCCCCAAAGTGGTTAAAGGCGATGGTGACCTGCATACCCGAGTCGGGGAGGTAGGAGTCAGAGTGGCCCAGCAGCATGACCTCATTGTGGTGGGAGAAGTAGTTGTTGGATATGGTGATCCCCGTGGATCCCATCACTGCATCGATCAGGCCGTCCTTGCAGTTGGAGAGCGAGCAGTGATCGATCCATATGTCACGAGCCCCAAAGATGGAGATTCCATCACCATCTGACTTCGTCCGCCAGCCCCAGTGAGTCGGGCTCGAGCGCACATTGGCCTCACCTGCAATGTTTGAGCATAGCAGATAATGGATCAGCTGGGTTGTGAAAAGGACCTCCATATCCAAAATTTTGAGATAATAGCTTTCTTCACGGCATGGTTTCTTCTAGCAAAAGCAATGCCTAACCCCTTCAAATCTTCTTGTGAAAGAAGGCCCTTTTGGGCACTGTCAGAATGGAATGAAGGAAAGGAGATCCTCCTGGTGACCCTATTTGGAGATTTCTCTACCCTTTAACACAGAAAAGATTATGCCCTGAAACTATTTGTTTGGTTTTCTTGCCACTGGAAGTTACACGATCGAATTTTACCTGACTGGTAACAATCATGGATGTGAATGTTGTGAATGATCACATTGCTGATGTACTGCAGTGTGATGCAGCCACCCCCAACAATGTGGACATTTGCCCCGCGGCCGTCTATGGTCTTGTAGCTGTTGAAGATGAGCTCCTGGGATAGCCTTATCAGCATGTTCGCCGGGAAGACGATCCACAGCGGCTCCTCCTGTATGACTGCATACCGCAGAGTCCCCGGCTTGGGGTTGACAGCATCATCGTCCGAGGAATCAGTGACAATGTACATCCTCCCGTTCTTTCCACCAACTGCATACTGCCCAAAGCCAATGACACAGTCGGCAAGCCTCTGGCGGTTGTTGGCCCAATCAGGATCGCATTTCCAGCAGTCGTCAATGGGGTTTCCGGTTTGGCATGTGGCTGCCTCGTCATTCTGGGTGAGTTCAAGCATCTGTCTCCTCCTAGCTAGAGCAGCATTTACCTTTCTGCATAGGGTAAGAAGTTGATGATTCAGACAAGATCATTCAATGCCCTGAGAGCAAGGCCAACATGGCAACAAGCTTAAGAATTCCAGCAGGACCGGTGACAATAATCAGACCAAGAACACTTTACAGAATGCTGTGAAATCTCTCAGCATTCACTCATATTTGGCAATATGCAGCAAAGATTCATCTTTTTTGTCTCCAGGAAATGAAGGAGATGAAGAGAGAGTCGCCATAGCTGAGTGCGCATAACTTCAACAGCACACCCTTTATCACATCCTTTGTGCCATCAAATGTAAGTGGAAAATGAGAGCTTCAAGAACCAGCATTGTGAAGGTTCTTGTTTTATTTTTCTGAAGAACTAACAACATTATTGGGAAAGCAAAGACAGACCAGAACGATGCAGTAGCAGCAAGTTCACATTTTCAGAAATGAAATGCAATAGATGAATAAGGGTACCTGTTAACTTCTTGGACGACAGCTTCAGGATCTGGGTGCTGGCCAGGGAGGGTGTGGTTGGCCATGGCCGCCACAGCCCCACCTAGGGAAGAAGACAAGCAGCCCAAGACGAACACCAGCACAATGCAGCTCCTCCGGGCGCCCCACATTGTCTTCCTCGGCCGCAACTAAGAGACAAACTAATGTCTGATGAGGAAAGGAGAAATAAACCGAAGCCTTTCAGTCCTCCCCGGTTTTTAAACTTCAGGGCCCTTGTGAGTCCTGAGAGTGGTTAGCGCTAATTCCGAGGATGATTATAAGCGGGATTTGAGGGTTCCTGACTGTGGTGGGGAGTGAGCTGCAGCCTGTAGGTGGTGGAATGGAGTGGAAGACGATGACTTCCTCTTCTCCAGTTGCTCTTTTTTGTCCTTCACAGTGCTCCTGCGCTCTCCCGGTAAGTCTTCCTTTAAAGTCATCCTGAAGAAATACTGGTGATAATTAAATCAAAAGACCTCCATCAGAGGTTCAGCTAATGGCGGGTAAGAAAGAGGGAGAGAGATTGTGCACGCCATGGCAGAGAGAGACAGAGAGAGAGAGAGAGGATCTGACTGTTCTCGAGGTATTTGTCTTCCACCTTACTTTACTCATTCATTTTCTACAAAAGGGGGATGGGCAGTCTCTATAAACTCGTTCCCTTGTCTCATGTTGGCACTAAGCAAGTGCACCAGTACAGGCCGATCTTGCCGCTTCGGGCTTACATACAGTGCAGATGCAAGACCAAGCAGCCCGTTCTTGTCATAGCAGCACATGGAAGTTGGGTGGTTTCATGCCATAGCAACTGAGTGTGAAATCAAACATAAATAAACAACTACTGAGCTGCCTTATGCTGCAGGAAGACAGGCGCGATAGCTTTGACTTTCTGGGGACCTGAAGCAGAGACAGACCAGTCGACTGACCGTGGAGGCTTTTGTCAGGTTGGTTGTCCGGTGTCTTACTACACCCAGATAGTGAGTAGTCCATGAAACAGTAAATGCTTTATTAGGTTTTACAAGAAAAATAAGCACTGCTGGGTACCGCTTTCACACTTATACCTTTCCTCGGAAGCATGCAAAGTAAACACCATCACCAACCTTACTTTGATGGGTGTCTTTATAGACACCATACTCTATTATAATATGAGCATACACTAAAAAAGTGTTCTTGGAAATTTGGACCAGACAAGGCAAGTGGAGCTTGACATTTATCCATTTTTTGGGGCCCAATGAAGACCCTTTGCCCTTTTTCACGCCTCCCCTCTTACATTATTTCGTTTCTTTTCATCACTTTGGATTCTGATAATGCCAAAAAAAAACTACTCTTTTTTTAAAAAAGGCGATGTCAAGTGTGAAGCCCAAAGCATCGCATCTTCATCTCTAGGCCATGTAAGTTGCCATCTTTCCACCTTAACCCTGCTGTTCTTTCTCAACCATGGTACATCCTTTACCCTTGATCATTTTAAAAGGAGGAATTTTGGGTAACCCTGCAGCTTGATGTTCTCTCTTGTTGAGAAATTAAATGATAGTGTAATGGGTATTTGCAGAGTAATTTTATTGATGACCGGATAAAACACTCGGAAATGGGGCTGATATTGACTCTTGAAAGTTCTCAAGAGTGGGCTCACCGGGTTTTTGGAGTTGATTTCACTTTTAGGTTGCCTTTGATTAATATATTTTGTATAATATTAATAAGTTATAATTATATATATTATATATATTTTTAATTTAATTTACTAATTATGGATTATAATTTTTAATATTTAATATAGTATTAGAGTTAGAATTTTGTAGTATTTTCAAGTTTTGGTGGATTTAAAGGATAAAGGAGCTTGAGATGGCTATGGATACAAATTAGCTGAATTGTTAAAAAAGACAAAAAGATATTTCTAAAATTTGTTGTTATCGGGAGTTGCGACCAAGAGAACTAGAAGTTAAAAGTGATTCAAGAGAGATAGAAAATATTAGTTATTGATTCTGGTGATTCAAGACATGTGAAAGGGTTAATAGAATAACTTAATAAATATGATAAATATTCTCGAAAGAAAGAGCTTTGTTAGATGTAATGATTTGATCACATTAGCATCTATTTTGCATGTTCACTCTTTTTCAGTTAATCTATTGTCAATTAGTAGTATTATTAATCAATTAAATTGTTAAGTAATTTTTTATGGGAACACTTATATCTTTTAAGAAAAAAATACTGAAAAGATACTTGAAAGTGGCAGCAAGCGTGGATGATTGTGATATCTAAATAGAAGAGCTGTGGATAAAAGTTTGAGTGTTGCAATGAATAGTAAAGAAGAAAATGAAGCAATGTTAGAATAATGTCGGTTGGGACATCCATCTTTTAAGAGTATTAAAAGGTTGAGACTAGAGGAGCTGACTAGTAAAGTAGGACGTAATAAACTTGTTTATTATGCTTGTAAGTTTAGAAAACACACAAAAATAAGTTATAATTCTACTGGATTAAGAAGTATAGAGTCATTTTCATTGATTTACTCAGACGTTTGGGGGCAATATCCGATTACCTCTATTAGTAGATTCAGATGTAACATTTATTGATTGTCACTCTCGGTTAACATGGTTATATTTGATAAAGTATAAATGAGAAGCACTATTATGTTTTAAGAATTTTCTGGCTCTTGTTCAATATCAATTTAATGCCAAAGTTTGTACTCTTAGAACAGACAATGGCACTAAGTATGTGAATCGGGAATTTTCGTTTTATCTATCTAGTAAGAGAATTATTCATCAGACTACATATACAGATACCCCCAACAAAATGGTGTTGCAAAGAGGAAAAATCATCATTTATTGGAAGTTGCTCATTCTCTTCTCTTCACGATGAATGTATCAAAGTATTTATAAAGTGAAACTGTACTAACAACAACTTATTTAATTTATCGGATGCCCTCGCAAGTGTTGAACTGTATATCACCTTTTGAAGTATTGATGGGAAAAAACACATACATAGTCCCTACTCGTGTGTTTGGATGTATATGTTGTCACACCCCGACCCGGTTTGGTCGGATCCCCGTGATCAACCCGCCACTCTCCCGGTTTATTAAAGGGTTTCCCCTTATCGTAAACCATAAAGAGTAAGGTGTCCTTTAACTTGCACCTTTTTCCTGGAATAGCATAATCAAAACTGTATGAAATTTAAAACTTTACATACCTGTCTTACATGCATCTTAGTTAACGGTCTTTAAGGGGAGGCTTTCCGGGATTTCCTGAAAGGGATACAAGGGAGGGGGTGAGTACAACTACTCAGTGAATGGGTTTTTAAAAACTTTTGACTTTTAAGAAAAACATTTATATGGAGTGTGCCAAACTCCTTTGTTTTCAAAAATCCCATCATTTAAAAATTTATGTTTTTTTTCCATTATTTCTTAGTTACCACGGTGTGTCATCACCCAACACACATCCTTCATCATGAAGGTTACACACATTCGCAAGTCAGTATCACTACTGAACCCGCTAGTGGCTTCGGAGCGACTTTTCCCGCCACCCGGATAGAAGTACGACCACTTCTACCCTGGGAATGAGTGGATGTACGTGACATCCTACCCACAATCCCGAAATCACTTCTTCATTTCCGTATGAGGACAGAGACCTCATCCTGTCCCCACCCCGGTCTCATGCGCTTTGTGTTACTCCAGATTTCGCACAGACACCTGGAATGACGAACTGCCCTTATAGCCACCAGGTCGTCCAGTGCCCTTAGGACGCATCACTACCCCTCATAGGCGTCTTGATGATCTCGTACTCACAGTGCATGCACAAATAATGTTTTCTTATATTGCCATGTAATCTGTGGTGCCACTAGTCCAACGGCCCCGACTCTCAACTCAACCCGCAGTTGTTTGTCTTGACTAGTCCGTCGACCTGTCATGTCGCACTGTTGCTAGTTGACTGAGCATGTCGGTCCTATCTTGGTACCATGGCCAAACAATTCACTTATTAAGTTTTATGGCACATATATCATGTTCATTTACGAGCTCCTGCTCGTGCCAACTGGCCTTGGGCCCACTGTACGAGATTTTCAAAATCGGGCATTTAGCCCCCAAGTTCCAAAATCGAGGCCCCCGGCCTATTAGAGCTATTCGAGCTCCCATCGAGAAGGTCTCCCAAATTGTTTAAGCATTGGCACACAGTCAGGGGAGAGCACTTCCGACAAAAATAGGTTTTTACTGTCCATCATACCGACCGGTATAAGAACATCTCCGTTCATAACTGATGAACGGGTTTTCAACTTCCTTCGATGAAGTCTCATCATATCAACCGGGTATGATCTACTTACAACCCGTAAGTAGTTTTTTTCGCATAACTTTCACATCACTTTCTCTAAGTAGCGATGATTAAAATACCTCTAAACAGTGGGTTTTTATATCGAGGCACTTATCATCCATCCCCAACCGGGTATGATGTTAGTAAACCCCTTCTTTCACAAAAATGGTAAGTTTTTCCCCAAATTTTCCAAAATTCCTCAATTGGTCCTCCAACATTATTGTCATGCCCAATTGACCCTCAATTTCATAAAATTGTATGTTGGCCCCTTTGAATTTCGAAAATCCCCAAATTTTCCCCCAATTTCAACTCTTCAACACTCCCGAATTTGATTTCATCAAATTAACTGATCAAACACTTCTAATTATTGAAATTGGAGTTGAAATTGAGTTCATGTATGTTCATACGATTCTAAAAAACTTTGAATTGCAGATTTTAATGTTGGAACGAGCTCAAACGGAGCTTTTCCGGAAAACAGACTGTAGAGAGAGAAAGCTTCGATTATTCACCGGTGAAGGCACGACAGTCCGAGCTTTCGATCTGGGCAGATAGGTCTCGTCCTGAGGTTTATCCTAAAATCAAGTATTGTATCAATTGATGCAGAATTGGATTAGAATTTCGTCATTGAAATTCGGTCGATTCTCTCTCTAGCACCGATCGAAAATTATAAATGGGAGCCGAATTGGCTTACCTTTCGGTCCTAATTCGGCTGTGGAAAGGCTGAGGAAGTGTTGGGAGGGCTTGGTTTGGCCTAAGGAGGGCTTGAAATGGCCGATTCCAACTTGGCCGAAATAGGGCAGCTTCGGTCCGCCGGAGTTGCTTCACTATTCCATCATGTCGGCACTTCTACAACGATTCTCAGATTGACTGTAGTTTGCTATCAGATAGCTGTCTTCTCCTCGGTTCTAAAGAGCCCGACTTTTGTTCAAGTCGAAGCTCTGGTTCGAGATTTACCGGGAAATGGAGCAGTAGAGAGAGAGAGAAGTGTTCAGGTGTGAGGAGAATGAAATGGGGATGACCTCTTTATATAGTTGTAAAACTCGTGTATTAAATGGACGAGATTTATTACTAGTATTAATATTACCATAAATTATTGGTATTAATTCCAATAATTTAATTTAGGTATTAAATTATTGGTATTAATTTCAATAATTAAATATATATTAATTGATGGCTAGTTCTTATGAAATCTAGTTCACCTGAACCAATTTGGTTTTTGTTTTCTAATTTGTCTTAAGTTTCTTTTCTAATGTTTAATAAATACTTTGGATCAACTGAAAATTGTAAATTTTCATATTGCTTATTCCCAAATGTAAACCGGTTTTATTTTCTTATTCGGTTTGACCGGTTCTTTTCCCGATTTTCCTTAACTCAAATGTGTGGGGTTTACATATGCTTTGTGAGAGATTATCGTTCTTCGGTAAGTAAGCTCGATCCTCGTGCATTGAAATGTATTTATGTGGATTATTTCAGTACTTAAAAGGGATATAAGTGTTGGAGTACAAGTGAGAAAAGACTCTTTGTAACTATTAATGTAACTTTTCATGAGAATGAATCATTCTATAAGTAATCAACACAATCTACAACCATATTATAAAACTTGTCAATTCCTGATATACGGCAAACAAATGAAGAAATTGTCAATAATTGAAGTGCTGAAAATATTATTGTAGGAGTGAACTTGTGTCCTATAATTTGGAGTAACAAAGATGAAAAAACTGATGAGCCTTAATTAAAGGTATATAGCAGGAGAAATAAGGACATTGCTAAGGGGGAGAAAGATGAGTTAGGTGATGGTGAGACAATCTCAAGTATTAATCAACCCTATAACAGTTTATCAACGTCACAAGAAGGTAATGACTCTATATAACCTTCATCAACGTCACCAGAAGGTAATGACTCTATACAACATTCTAATGGTTCATTCACGTCATCGGATGGTAATGATTCCTTACTTATTGCCATTAGTAGAGAACGTAAAGCTAATATAGAGAAACCTCTAATTAGATATGATTTTGAGAATGATATATCTAATTATGTTTCATATGTCTCTGTTCCACTTGCATATAAGTCATTTATTGCATCACTACAATTAGTACATATACCAAATAATTGGCAAGAAGCAAAATGAGATCCGAAGTGGCTTGGAGCAATGCATGGGGAGATAAAAGCACTATAGAAAAATAAAACGTGAGAACTTACTCAACTTGCAAGTGAAAAAAAGGTTATAGGATGTAAATGGGTATTCAATATGAAACATAATGCCAAAGGACAAGTTGTGAGATACAAAGAAAGGTTGGTGGCAAAAGGTTATAGTCAAACATATGTAATAGAATATGATGAGATTTTTGCAATACTAGCTAAGATGAGCACTATGAGAATGCTTATCTCATATGCTGCTAATTTCGAGTGGACATTACATCAAATAGATTTAAAAAATACATTTTTGCATTTAGACATACAAGAGGGAGTTTATATGGAGATTCCACTTGAATTTGGTACGATGAAGACTGTGGAGAAGGTTTGTATATTGAAAAAATCTCTGTATGGATTCAAACAGTCACCAAGAGCATGGTTTGATCGATTTCGACGTCCACTAGTTAAAATGGATTATCGACAGTGTAACGGAGACCATACAGTTTTCTATCGACACTCTAATGGTCGAGTTGCTATTTTCGCAGTATATGTGAATGATATCATCATCACTAGGGTTGATAATGTTGAGATATTGCAGTTGAAAAAATAATTAAGTAAAGAATTTGAGGTAAAAGATTTGGGTCCTCTAAAGTATTTTCTCGGTATTGAGATTGCAAGATTTAGGAAAAACATAGTACTTTCTCAAATAAAGTATATATTAGATTTATTCACTGAGACATGGATGTTAAGCTGTCGAACTGCTTTGACACCAATGGAACTGAATTATAAGTTATGTGCTCAGTCAGGTGACCTAGTGGATAAAGAACGATATCAGAGAATTGTGAGACAATTGATCTATCTATGTCATACAAGACCTAATATCACATATGCAGTTAGTATTGTAAGCAGATATATGCACAATCTCAAGACAAATCATTAGAATGCTATCATGAGGATATTGAGATATTTAAAAAGGAGTTTGGATAAGGGACTTTGGTTTAAGCCTCAGAGTCACACTAGAATGCTTTTGTGATTCAGATTGGGCTAATTATGTGGATAATAAGAGATCTACGTTATGTTATTGTGTATTTGTTGGAGATAATTTTGTATCTTGAAGGAGTAAGAAATAAGAATTAGTCGTTTGATCATCAGCAGAAGTAGAGTACAATTCAATGGCTTAAACTGTTTGTTAGATAATTTAAATAACAAACTTACTAATGGAGTGGATAACAAGCTTACTAATGGAGTTTCACATATTTAGAGAAAAACTTATAAAGTTGTGGTGCGATAAGAAGTCTAATATAAATATTGTCAATAATACAGTTCAACATGATAGGATCAAATATGTGCAAATTGATCGATTTTTTATCAAATAAAAAATTGATATAAAAATTGTGTAACTGCAATATATGAAAACTAGTGGACAATTAACAGATTTTTTAACTAAATGTTTAGATTAAAGAGAAATGATGATAGTGTATGCAAGATGATTCTTCCTACTTTTGTTGTTATCCACTAATTTTACTTCGTTTGTAAAATAACCGGGGGGTGTCCTTCCATTTTCACATGGCAAGTGGCTATTTAGATGGTAGAATAAGAATATGGGATGGTGAAAAAGCTCATATGAGATCCTTGCTTGCTTTGGGAAGTAAAGATTGTGATGTTATTCTATGGGATGTGGTCGGAGAAATTGGCCTTTACCAGTTAAGTGGTCATTGAGTAAGGCATTGAGTAAGGCAAAACAGAGGATTAGCAGGAAAAAAGGCGAACAAATCAGCAAGGCTTATTTATAAAAAAATATGGACCCGAATGAGTCCGCCGGCCCATTCAATTCGGACTCGGACCGTGTTTATAGAAATTCGGACTACTGGTTTTCAAAGCCCCATGCAATATATATATATTGCATATAATATAACCTGTCAGTTAGCTGTGAATATTTTTTTGCCTTTTGTAGATCACCATGGCAATAAGCTTCTAATGCTGCCACAGCCCATCGGTTCTCTTCCAGCAGTTTAGTTTCCTCCTCTCCGTCTTGGATTTGCTTCTGTGATCGATGCACCAGCCTTGTATCCACAGCATTAGCATTCTTGTATGATCATCTGGTTCGTTCAGACCACATTACGCGCTTCCATGGCAGTCCGCTGACTCCTTCCACCCAACGTCCTTCTCAGCTCTAGTGGCGGGTGAGAGGAGTTTCTTGACATGTCTCCGAACTGCTCGCCTTCTGCTCCCCACATTATTCGGTACCGCAATTATCGTTCAGTCAGCGCCTGTATTTGCCGCTGCTTTTTTTCCCCAAAGGCCGGCCCTTTACCAAGTGAAGTTTGATTCGCGCGTTGCCAGTTACTCCGCCCCTCCTTTTCCTCCTCCTCTAGGTTGTTCTTCTCCAGGGTTTTTGTGTGTGACTCTCCTTCTGTGATTGCAGCTGAGGATTGATCTTCTAGAATTGACGGCCATGGCGAAGAACAGAGTTGATAACATCGCCAAGTATAGGCAGCAAGCTCGGGGCCCACCGCCCAAACGCCGCGCTGATTTCTCGTTCTTCATCTGCTCCCCCTCTTCCAAAGGCTCTCCAGGTCTCTCAATTGTTGATTCGTGATATTATCCCGCTTGCTGATTGCTACCATCCTTCCCGTTGTCATCGGATCATGGATTTTTTCCTTTATTTTCGTCAATTTGCTTTTCCCATTGCCCTAATTTGGTTTTCTTGTTCTCGTTGCGTTAATTTTTTTATTCTTCTCTTTTCTATTCTTGTTGTGTTCAGATTTTAACTGTCAACGCTCTTTTTTAGCAAAGTCCCACGGCATTTTTTTGCATTCTCAGTTTGAATATATGGTTAAAGGATGACAGTAGAACCTTTCAATCTTGGTTAAACTTCTTGCACCATCGCTTTTTTAAGTAAAAAATAAATTTTTTGATCCTTTGGGTTTGATGGTAAGCCTAAATATTTCATGCCATTTGAGTTAACTGCAGTTGCCTGCAAAAGGACATCATCAGATACCAGAGATGGACTTTGCAATGTTGCCACTACTGGGTTAAACAAATTAGAAGAAGTAGAAGAAGGACCAAGAGGATGCACTATTGTCCCATGTAGCAGCCAACATGATACAAGAATTGACCTTTCTAATGGTCACCCGACAGAAAATGGTAGTGTTGATATCAAAATGCAGACTAACCCCTTCCCTGACAGGTATCTTCTTCTTATCTAAGTAATACAGTAGATTAAGATCTAAGTATTCTAGGACATGATTCCTGTAAATGGAAAACAGTGGTAGCCTCATGATAATGTTGTTAACTTTTTTCTATTACTCTACATCTGGTCTTTCTTAATATATTATTCTGGGCAGGGATGCAGCAATAACTACTCAGGAAGATGACAATCCTTTGACATTGGAGCCACAGGTTAGAAGAACCTCTGATTTATGCATGACATGATTTATAGTGATACTCAGGAACAAAAACCATGTGCCATGTTGAATCTTGCTGAAGCATGCTTTTGTGATTTCCTTTTTAGCAAGTAAGAGGATAATATTAACTGTGACAGTGCTTTGTGATTGGATTTACTATTTCTTCCCAAGGGCACACTTTAATATTATAAAGTTGATCCATGTAGTTTGTAGAAGTGTGAATAAATCAGAAGAAGATCTCTTATGGGTAATAAGCAATCATATTATAATAGTGCTTTGTCATAATGGTCGTTGTAATTGTAGATTCCTTTGATGTTCTCACCACTTGAAATTATTCATTACTCTCTGCTATTTGAAGGCACCTGGATATGTTTCTTATCTAGAGAGGGCATGCCATCTTACTTGCCTGTCCTAAGACAATTGACAGCCCCTGCAATCAGCCTTCCTATTTAGTTCTTCTCTTTATGTCCCTTATCTTAGTAGGCTACCTTTATTTTTGTTATCAGTGCCCAGACAA
Source organism: Trapa incisa (assembly GCA_030064435.1). NCBI lineage: Eukaryota > Viridiplantae > Streptophyta > Magnoliopsida > Myrtales > Lythraceae > Trapa > Trapa incisa. The sequence continues at coordinate 1,024,506 of CM057770.1, read as the reverse complement.
GATGTACATTAACTTGTTATATGGCCTTCAATATCCTTTGCAACATGTATATGAACTGATGCTCGTAGCTCCATTGAATTGCACAACTTTAAATTCTTAATGGTCTCATTCACTGGTATGTCCATTGTTGATGCAGGTCCTGAACGTTAAGGATGAAACAGACTCTCAGAGACAGTTATTTGAGAGTCCTGATAAGAAGACCTTCTTAAATCAGATGCAGAACTCCTCAGGCAAGTTCTCTCTTTTCACCCTGTATGGCCTTTGCTTCATTTTATTCAGATGCACTATTTAGGTGGCTTTTCTTTCTCTATTTCTACTGATCATTTTGGGAGATGATTGCTGTATTATTATCTGAATGCAAAGATCATCATAATTCAGACTCCTCCGTTCTTTGACAAGGTTTAGGCTCGGCTCCTATGTGACTGTAATGCTTTGCATGATGGCTTGAACTGATACACCCACTCCCTGGTATTTCTGCTTCTGGACAGGTGGATTAACGTTATCAAACTCAACAGAGCTAGAAGATGAATCCTCTGAAAGAGGGAGAGGAAAACGGAAAAGGAAGCCCAAGGTTCACTTCGATGTAAGCTAAAAGCTCATAACTATGGCTTCTCCTACTGCTACATGACATTACACTCATCATATACTTTTTCCATTTTGCAGGAGGAACAGAATCTTCCTCTTAAATCAGTGAAAAAGGTCCGGCGGTTCAAGATAATGCGGCACCTCGGACTCATGGCCCCATTGGGCTCTCCATACTAATTCATCTTCCTTCTTTGGTTCCTATGATTCCTCCCCCATTCAAATCCCCTGTCAATGCTGCTATTAAGTTCCTGGCAGCTATTACTGGTAGAAAATGTGCCTGCAAATGGCCACCTTGAGAAGAGATTTCATTTCTTTATCACAGTGGATGACATGTATATTGCTCTTTTTCTTCCCCCCTATGTTATTCAAGTGGCCAATTTCCTGCTCTCCAAGAAATTCTTATTCTTGGGCTCGCAGGATGAGATATACCTTAGAAAGCTAGCAAAATCGGTGTCCATGTAGCGCCTCGGGTTGCTCTCATCGACCAGCTCCGGCGGCGGCCTGATGGTGGAGCTGTGAGGCAAGCTGTGCAGTGTGGCGATCGACATCCGCGACTTCGTTGCATTCACCAGCACCCTGTGTAGCACGCTCTTGTACCTCCCGTTGCTGAAAATCTAGTGTGCAGATTCATTCCGGACAACATCAGTAAATGTGAAAGAAAACATGACCGGTGATATGTCCATGTGCAGGAGAGGCTGACCTCGAGGTGGTCACCGACGTTAACGATGAACGATCCGTGGATGGGCTCCACGGTTACCCAGTCTTCGCGGTGCTGTATTTGGAGGCCCCGGACCTGGTCCTGGAGGAGGAGCGTGAGGAAGCCATAGTCGGAGTGTGGCGGCATGCCGAGGGTCAGGCCAGGCTCGGGGCAGGGAGGGTAGCAGTTCACCACCATCAACTGGCTCCCTTCTTCGAACTGGTTCATGATGCTGCTGCCGTCTCGCCCCAGACCCATGCTTTCCAGGACCGCTTCAACCAGCTCCAGAAACAAGCTGTTGGTCTCTTCTGCATAGGCGGCTGCCACCACCCTTTTGAAAAATGGCCAATATCAGATTGAAGATGAAATATATGTATATGAATCCATAGATAGAACAGCAATTTGCATATACCTGAAGTCAGCTGGAGAAGAAGGCCAGTGAGGGAGGACTTGAGCCATGGGGCGGCAGGTTAGCTTGAGGAAGTCTCTCCAGCAGAAGACTCTATCTTTGCTCTGGTTGAAGCTGGTACCGTACCGCACCGGCGAAGTCATATCGGATGACATGTACTTGGCCCTCTCCTCGTAGGGCTGCTCGAAGAACCGCGTGCTCCCATCGACCATAGCACTCATTACCTCGCTCGGGATCCCGTGATTCACCAGCTGCAATTTTTACGAACCCGATGTTGAGTTGATCTTGTGAGGAGGACAAGTACTAACCATTTCTGGGACACGAGGGTTTCAGAAAACTCTACGGAACCCCACCTGGAAAAGGCCGTAGTTTTCGCAGGCTTCGGCCAAGGACTTGAGGGCAGCCGGCCGGTCCGATGGGTTCGTCAGCTCGGAAAAGTCGACCACGGGGAGGCTTATAAGCGGCGCACCGCCGGCATTAGGTTTTGTGGTATCGATGACACGGAGTGGGCGTTCCTCGAGGGGCAAGATATACCTGCCGGGGACCTTGAAGATGGGCTGCTCACAGAGGTGCCTCACGCCCGTCTGGTACAGCCTCTCATCATCTTTGTATAACATATCATTGTTTTCATCTGCAGCCATTGCCTGCTGCATCAAAACTAGTGAACAAGAACCCGTTTCAAGCCCTTGTAAGTTGAGAGAGAAAGAAGGATTGATTTTGAGGGAGGGTTAAAAAGAGATGGGTGCATTGAGATTTGAGGATTGCACGTGGCTTTTATAGTGAGGCCTTACAACAAAATTGTAGGTCAGACTTTTGCTTTTGTGGGCAGTGCAGCAAGGCATCAACTACACAAACACAACACTAAAATGGAGAGGAGGATTTTCTATGACAATATGTGTTCAACCCCTTTTGGCAATACGGCATCCACCACAACTACAAACCCTTTTAGGAGAAGGGAAATTTGCAGGGTAGCCTTTTCCAAAACAGGTATTTGATTAAAGTGACATTATTATCCCATGATCATGATGCATGCATGCAAATAAGATTCCAAGAAAGACAAATACACAAGTAGTTGGAGGACAGACACTTCCTCTTACATTGTGGAACCCGATGCTCCACATAATCGATCTATCAATTTCCAATTTGGGTGACATGGTTGCATGGGAGATGAGATGCCATTCGACACAACAACTATCTATTTCCTATGCTCAACAAAATCAATAATACTTATTTTTATTTGTAGTATAGCAAAAAAAATCTTATACTATTAGTATATAATAATGGATAACGACTTTAAAATTACATATAAGAATAAAAATTAAGAAACCCAAAAAATCTCTAAAATACAAGAGATAAGCGATATTCTTTCATACCAAATTTGGCACATCGACATCAATGAAAAACGGCGGAGAGAATACGGAATTTGATGGGGGAGGTGGACCGACTTTTTGGGTCCACGAGATGCCTTGGTCATGGCACCTTCATAAACAATTCTCATTATCATATAATATTTTTTAAGCATTAATATGATATTAGGCTTAAATGTTGGTAAAGAATCTGATTTAATCATGGTAATTAGTGCTAATTATTATTATTATGAGAGGGATAGGCGTTTCTTTCCATCAGACTGGCCAGCCGACCATTTCCCAAAATATTGGGCTGCCTTGGATTCCATTGGTCTACTACGTGTCCAAGTCAACAGTTGTCCACAGCTGCACCATACACGCGTCACTGTCCCACACCCCTGCAACGTGTCTGGACCCCGGCTTACTCTGGTGCACCCAAGTTTCAAACTAGGCAACCCATTCCGGACCCGCCTCCCAACATATTCCCCATTTTACCCTTCCCTACCACCATTTATAACGTCTCAGCCCCCGCTCCTTCACGATCATTTCGCGGATCGACACGGACTCTATGAGCGATGGGAACAGCCAGCTCGCAGTCTCACCCGGCAGCGACGGGGAGCTTCTTCACGCCGCTGCTGATCTCCATGGTCTGCGTGATCGGAACGTGCACAGCAATCATGGCCTACCACGTGATCGTCGTGAAGTGCTGCCTCGGGAGACGACGACGACGCCGGCGGCAGGTCTTCGTGGAGATGCTCGCTCGGTACAGCCTCGCCTCGGAGACCGGCATTGGCAATAGCTCGCCCCAGGGCGTTGAGGAGAAGGTCCTGAAGACGATCCCGATCTTCACCTACTCCGCCGCGAAGGGGCATCTCGACTCCGGGATGGATCGGAGCGAATGCGCCGTCTGCTTGGGGGAATTGCAGGACGGAGAGGCCGTGCGGCTTCTCCCCAACTGCCGCCACGCATTCCACGTCCCGTGCATCGACCGGTGGTTCCTAGCGCACTCGAGCTGTCCGGTGTGCCGGTCTCCGGTCACTGCGCCGGCGGTGGATGAGCCGCTGGTCAGGCCTCCAGCTCCCGGCAGAAGCGACATCGTGGATCCTGTTTTCCCGGAAAGGACGCCGGGCGTGGGGCTGCTCCGGCATTGCGCATCGTCTTCTGATGTAACGGAAGCAGCACGGTTACAACGTGAGGACGCGGTGCTGAAACGCTCGTCATCCATGATGGTGGATCTGGATCCATCGCATCTGGTGATTGACGTTGAATGTAAGCAAGAAAAGGCGGCCTCATCTTCATCGTCATCTTCATCTTCATCTTCATCTTCTTCCCATGAGGCTCGGCTGGGGAACAATTCGATGAGAGGGTTTGATCGGGTGCCGTGTGGGTTGATCCGTTCTCTGTCGCAATTAGGGATGGGCAGAACATCATACAGTAGGGATAGTAACAGAGGCCTCCCCAGCTATGGTGAGTGTATCTCTTGATTTATTCCTTCTTCCGTCTTTCTAGGAGGAACATTGGCTAGATCAGTCCTCGTCCACAAAGGCGTGTAGAATTCTTTTCCTCTCATATAACTTAAAAGACTCCGAATGATCTTCGCGCCTTCAAGCAACATGATCTCGGAGCACCAAAAAGCTTCTCCTCCACCTGTGTTCTACCTCTCTTGACCCTCTCCTGATGGAGATTCTTCTTTCACACGATCTATTTCTTTCTCCCACTTCAGCCCAAACATTTGCCGTCCGAAAGGGACAATAAGATTGTACCTGAAAACCTGCAAGAGAAATTCAGCATAACAAGCAAACATCTCAGCCAGTCAAATGGCAGAGCAAATGAAAGGAGGATGCAAGTACCTTGTCATTGATATCACGCATCTGAGCTTTCAAAGTCTCAGAGGTGTCAGCCCACCGGGAACTATTTCCGGCGCCTGTACTTGTCCATGCTTTCTTCATTGACGACCGCCACTCAGAAATCCTGCTTCGAATCTCTTTGTTAAGCTCTACCCACTCAGGAGCACACCCATTCTTTGAAAGGATTCTGTATAACGTGTCCTCTGCTGGATCTGAATGGGGATTGACACTGAGGTTGAGGGGTTTCCCTTTACCTGGTAAGTTTTCAAATTGCCCTTCCTCCATTGAGTGCCATATCCGGTGCTCAACGATATTCATGATATCAGTTTCAGATCTGTTGAAAATGAAAACCCAGAGAAAATTACTCCATGAGCCAGAAGGATTTCCTCCGGATCTCCCTCAGTTAAAAGGGATTCAACACATCTACAAGCAACAAGAACTCCATGTACGCCCTACAAAAAATCCTCTTACAGGCAGCCATTGATATATAGTTGGATTCTAACTGAACACTAAGGTCTACCATGAAGAACACATGCAATCGCAGCCACAGGAGTAGCAATAGTCATGGTTTGAGCAGGCAACACTATTTGGATAATTTTCACTTGCTTGCAACGATCAACCTTATACACATGAAATTTCAAATGAATTCCACGAAGCCCTAACTTACATTTCACTAATTGTATAGAACAGACGGCGGAGAATGTTAAAGAAAGGGCAACGCAAGTAAATGATCAGAGCCATGGAAAATTCGAGCACCTGACGGAATTACGTCGTCCACGGAGCTCGGGAGGGAGCTTCCGGTCGTTGACCGCATCCATGACGGCCGATAGACGGTCGGTAGTCTTCTTCTGCGGTTTCGACGAGGTTCCATCCGGCGATTGGGAAGTGGACGACGAAGAAGACGAGGAGGAGGAAGAGGAAGCCCACCTGCCCCCCCTGCGGTCCATCAAGCCAGCAGCCTCACTCCGCTGGGGCAGAATCTCCGTCTCCAAGAGAGCAGGGACTCTCCTCCATAGCCGAACCGCCATTGCTGATTGAGGAGAAAGAAAGGCCCCCCCGAATTGTGGACGGCGATAGCCCTTTACAGTATGGGTTGGCGAGTTAGCGTTATTGATGACGTGGCACTATTAGATGCATCAACGTGGAACGTTGAATAAACGAGGTCAAACTTTGAATACTACTCCGATGTGTCCCGCCGCGCCGGTGCTGTCGCTCCGGGAGTACACGGTACTGCTCCACCCGCCCTTCGGATCGGACATCGAGCCGGTCAGAAAAAAGCTACCGATCGGAACCGGTCCGATCCGGTCCCTACAATTCACGGGGAATTGAGGAATGAGGAGTTATTTTAAAAATATTAAAAGAATGAGGAGAAGATTGCACTTGGATACACATTCATGGGGGATTATGCAATTTGTGCCACCTATACTAGGAGCTGAAAACCGAAGTTAGGCCACTTCATCTTCCTGGCTCCTCCTCCACTGCCGCCAACAGCGACGCAGCTCTCGACCGCCCTTTTCTATCTCATCCATCAAAGAAATGGAAGCTCTGGGGTTTGCGCCTTCTAGATCACCCGTCTTCCTCCCCCGTGTCTCGCTTTCGACCGTCGTCGATAAGCTCCCGTTCGAGTTACAGATAGGAGCCGCCATCCCAAAATGGACGGGCGTCATGTCTGCGAGGCCGCACTACGCCACTGTCGCCGCTACTGGGAAGGCCGTGATAGTCTCCCCGGAGTCGACACCGCAGAAGTCCGATCCCCCTCCACCGCCACTTCGGAAGGCCTCTCCGAACGATCTTCAGTATGCGCCAGGTTACCTTGGGGCAGTACCGGACCGTACGGCTCTGGGCGGCGGCGGCGGCGATGACACCATCAATGCGATGGCTTATTTGACGAACATCCTTTCCTCGAAGGTCTATGATGTGGCGACGGAGACGCCACTACAGCTGGCCACGAAGCTTTCCCAGAGGTGGGGGACAAATGTTTGGCTCAAGAGAGAAGATTTACAGCCCGTGAGTTTTTCCTCTGAGCTGAATTTTCTTGACTAGGAAACATCGAGGGCTGATTACATTACTTACTAAATTTGAGGGCTTATTAGTCACAAATGAAAAATCTTAGTCAAGCCGAAGTAGGAGATGAGCAATGGACGTAACATTCTCTTGTGGCCGGAGGAGATGTGCTTGATATGGAGTGTCCTTCAAAAGCTCCTGGGTCATGACTTGCACTGCATTAGAGCTGATGATTCGATCTTGCTGGTGGTTTTGTATTGAGATATATTCACAGTCCAGAAATTTCTCTTATTGACAACTATATGGCTAAAATGGCACTTGGAGTTCATCCAATGATAAAGCATTTCCGACAGATTGTTCCTTTTGATGAAGAATTTACATGAACATTTCCTGGGCTAAGTTAAATCACGATTTCTTAGATGCATATGAAACAAAGTGTAGATTTTTTTTTCTGGCAGGTTTTCTCATTCAAGCTCCGTGGTGCTTACAATATGATGTCAAAACTTCCAAGAGAGCAATTGGATAGAGGGGTTATCTGTTCCTCTGCTGGGAATCATGCCCAAGGTGTTGCACTAGCTGCACAGAGACTTGAATGTAGTTCTGTGATTGTTATGCCTGTTACTACACCAGAAATCAAGGTTTGATTCTATTTATCTTTGACGAATTCATTATATGAATATTATTCTTCTAACTGGATCAAGGATTCTTGACTGGCAGTGGCGTTCTGTGGAAAGGCTAGGTGCTACTGTTGTTCTTGTGGGTGATTCTTATGATGACGCCCAGGCTTATGCTAAGAAACGGGGAGAAGAGGAAGGTCGCACATTTGTGCCGCCTTTTGATCACTCAGATATAATCATGGGACAGGGAACAGTGGGAATGGAGATAATGCGCCAATCAGAAGGTCCTTTGCATGCAATTTTTGTGCCAGTTGGAGGTGGAGGCCTCATAGCTGGTATTGCTGCCTATGTAAAAAGGGTTTCTCCACAGGTCAGTTGCATACTTTTTTTGGGCTGCAAGGGAAATCTGCTTCTGGCTTCACCTGTGGGTGACTCTTCTTTTGAATCCATTGTATCTTTTGTTTATGCACTTTCCATAGAGTAGTAATAGTCTGTTTTTCTTTTTTTTTAAATGATTTTGGTGTAATGCAAGCTATTTGAGTTAATGTCTTCTATATATTACTTTATGCAGTTTGCTTTATCTCCTTTTCATGTTATTATTCTTCTTTGTCAGGTAAAGATCATCGGGGTGGAGCCCTCTGATGCAAATGCTATGGCCCTTTCATTACATTATGGTGAGAGAGTGGTATTGGACCAGGTTGGAGGCTTTGCTGATGGTGTGGCTGTGAAGGTTGTTGGAGAAGAAACCTTCAGATTGTGCAGAGAATTAATAGATGGAATCGTTCTTGTCGGTCGTGATGCTATATGTGCATCCATCAAGGTGAATTTTCTATTCAAAATGTGGGCATATTATAGTTTATCTTCTTGTAATATCAACACCACTTCATGGTTATTATAAGATGAATTCAAGCAAAACAATATCAGTGGCACGAGAAAAAACAGAAATTTGGTACTATTTGTTGACTGGTTCCTTTGTGAAAACTAAACTGAAGTTCTCAAAGTATCTGTTGTCTCCTCTTGTCTTCTACTTGCTTATATCAAAATTCTATCTGTGCACCATTTCTGACATTTCACTGGATTATGTGCTGTGCAGGCATTGGGTTCCGTTAATCGACATGTTCCTTTTCATTTTCTTCTTGATAAATCAATTTCTGACAATTGATACATATTTTTTTACCCCAGAGGAATAGATTGCTACTATTTGGGAATTTTGACCATAATCTTTTTGCCGTGCTTCGTATAGATTTGTTAGGGTTTTTTATGGTTTTTTGCCTTGTTGCAGGACATGTTCGAGGAGAAGCGGAACATCCTTGAGCCGGCAGGCGCCCTTGCTCTTGCTGGTGCTGAAGCTTACTGCAAGTACTATGGGCTCAAAGGAGAAAATGTCGTTGCAATAACCAGTGGGGCAAACATGAACTTTGATAAATTGAGGGTTGTGACTGAGCTTGCTAATGTTGGTAGAAGACAAGAGGCTGTGCTTGCCACTCTTATGCCGGAGAAAGCTGGAAGCTTCAAGCAGTTTTGCGAACAGGTATGTTTTCTCTGGATCTCCATGATCTACATTGCATATTATATTCTATTTGAATGAGACTGTGGGGCATTTGTTTTTGGAAGGTGGGATCAATGAGCATCACTGAGTTCAAGTACAGAAATAATTCAGATAAAGAAGCTGTTGTTTTATACAGGTAATATATATCAATGTAAAACCTATACCTGAAGTTCTATCATCTGCTTTTGGAGTTCATTCCAATGATAAATGGAAAAATGCATGGCTTTATAGTACCATGAGTTCCTTTTTGAGTTGTTTTCACTCAGAGCAATTTCAATAATTTTGTCTTCTTGAATCCATTTGCAGTGTTGGTGTTCACACAGTATTGGAACTCAAACAGATGGAAGAGAGGATGAAAGCTGCAAATCTCATGACTTACAATCTCACCGAAAATGATCTTGTGAAAGATCATCTCCGTTACCTGGTATATGCCCTGCATGAACATCTTCTCTAAGATCTGGAGTATTTACTGTATTCAAGGAAGGCACCTAACTTTTTTGGGGGGAAATTAGGAAAGGCACACCATCATTTCCTATGGTCGAAAAGATATTTTGCCTTTTCCGACATGCATTGTGAAATCTATGCTTTGACCTTATTAGACACAACCGAAACATTATATTCTCATGTTTTATAATACTAACCTCAGGATTTGATTGCTATATCTCACTGAGTATTCATTTGTTCGAGTTGATTTTTAGATGGGGGGCCGGTTGAACGTGCAGAATGAGGTGCTCTGCCGATTTGTGTTCCCAGAAAGACCAGGCGCCCTCATGAAGTTCTTGGATGCCTTCAGTCCTCGATGGAACATTAGCTTGTTCCATTACCGTGGACAGGTAACTCAAGCTGACATAAAACTCTAAAAGGTATTTCCTTGGATCTCTGTGCAGCTGGTTTATGCCCTTCTCCTTTCCATTGCAAACAGGGTGAAACTGGGGCCAATGTATTGGTTGGGATTCAGATTCCAAACAGTGAAATGAACGAGTTCCATGAAAGGGCCAGGAATGTTGGATATGATTATGTCCTAGTGACTGATGATGAGGCTTTCCGTCTTCTGATGCATTACTGATGTATACCAGCAAGTCTTAACTGAAACGGATTCCTGCTGGATTTGGGTCTTAGATTAGCTTCTCAGGCAGCGGGGAGACGAAGAATCTGGTGAAGAAACCAATATCTCAAGCCCTTAAAGTGGCTGAGAGATGCAAAGTTTTATAAAGGGTTGTCCTCCAGACTTATATGGGTGTCTAAATTAATGTCCAAGAAACTATTGTGTAGCATTGAGTCAATGATGTACCACCATCAACAATATGATTCAAAGCCATCATTTTTACTTTTGTGTGCTATAGTGGGCTCATATCATGTCCTTAAAAGGATGATGAGAAACGTAGAAGGGGCATAGAGAGATTGAAGCAATGACTAATGTTTGGTTGTAGACTTATATTATGATAATGGGCTCCCTTTGAGCAGCTGAATTGTATAGCCTGCTTTGAACATATCCCACATCTCTGACCCTGAATTGTTCATCTGGGAACGGTTAGCGCAATTCAATGGGCCTGGCCCAATTCACCCGGTGGCATTTTTGTAATTTGCTCACCGTATTGATTAGAGCGACACTATATATATATTAGTCGCGATCTTATAATTTTTCTAGGGTTTGTTCGGCGAAGAGGAGCGACTACCTTGAAACATGGTTCTTAAGTACTATCTCTCACTCTCTTTACGCCATGTGATTTGAGTTATATAAGTCTTGTTTGTGATCTCTGATATGCTCATTGGCGTCCGTGAATCGTTTACGAGTATATAGATCTGCTTTTAAGTGTTGCATCTTCCCATTTTTTGATCCATTGTTCTCGCACATGCATCGGGCGCCATCTGCGTAACATGAAATCATTCGTAGCTACAGCTGCCTAATGGTTGCAGGCAATGGAAGATGCTGCGGGAAGAGAGAAACAATTGAATGATTTTCGATAGATTTTTACTTGAGTTGTCATTTGAGGGTTTTTTTTACCTGGTGGAAGATACATTAAAAAAATTTAGTCTCAAATGTGTCTTTTTAGGAAAAGATCTGATATTTTTCTGCTTATCTCACCTCTGCCATCTTCTAATTGTTTATTTATTTAATGTTTAACCTGAAAGGACTGAACTTTGCCGATTCAGTGGGGCAAAGATTTACCCCGGGAAGGGAATTAGGTTTATCCGATCAGATTCCCAGGTAACCGCTCAATCCTTGTTATTTATTTTTATTGGGCCTTCTACTTCCTGCATCTGCCTGTTGTTAATTGAATAAGTTGTTGCAAATATTATTGATCATGCCTGTTCTTAGTGTTCTTTTCTATTGCATTCCATCCTTAGCCTGTTGTTCCTTCATTGAGTTACTCTTTGTTATTCATATGGCGTATAGGTCTTTCTCTTTGCTAACTCCAAATGCAAGAGGTACTTCCATAACCGCTTGAAGCCTTCAAAGCTTACATGGACAGCTATGTACCGGAAACAGCACAAGAAGGTTTGTTGAAGGAGGATAATCTGTTCCAAATTCATCATTCATGAGTTCTTGGTGAATTCCTTATCATGGTACTGAATTCATGAAAAAAACGAAATGCAGGATATTGCCCAAGAGGCTGTTAAGAAGAGGAGACGGGCCACCAAGAAGCCTTACTCCCGATCTATTGTTGGGGCAACTCTCGAGGTCATCCAGAAGCGTAGGACTGAGAAGCCTGAAGTTCGTGATGCTGCCAGAGAAGCTGCTCTCCGGTAGATATTAGCATCTTCCCTTGGCGAGCAATATCACCTCATATTCAATCAGCAGCTTTCCAGTTTAATTCTCAATTAACTTCCAGACTTTTTTCTCAATCAGTGAAATAAAGGAGAGGATCAAGAAGACCAAGGACGAGAAGAAGGCCAAGAAAGCTGAAGTGACCTCAAAACAGCAGAAGTCACAAGGAAAGGCTAATTTGAAGAGCGCAGCACCCAAGGGTCCCAAGCTTGGAGGTGGAGGTGGGAAGCGTTGAATTTTGAAATCTGTCATCTTCTGTTTTTAAGAACTTGCTTACTGATGACAAATGAATGTCTGAATCATTTTGGAACACATTTCATCCATTTGGTTTCCTCTTGTTGTGATGATATTGTCAAATGAGGATTTATAAGCTTCTATGCTTAGACGTGCTCAGTTTCTATGAATTCTATGTAAGTTCTTTTTTCCAGTAGCCTTCATTTGATCTTCCATCATACCATCATGCATGCATCCAAGCTGCAGATTATCTGTCATGCTGTCCGTAACATGGATAACCACTGCAGGCTTCCCAGCCATATTACATTTGTAGAGAGCAGATTTTTGAGATAAAAAGATCTGCATAATCAATTAAAATGTCATTGATAAATTCCAGGAACTAGACTAGAAATTCTACACTACTTTCCAGTGATGCTGCAAGTTTAACCAATGATTTGGGCTAAAACTCCTGAAGAGCATAAAGTATTACTAAAATTCAAACAGACTTGCAAACTTCATGCTTTACCAATTAACTCAATTATATGTCTTCAACAAAAATTTAAATTCTGAACAATAGACAGATGTAAATATGAAACTGCTAGCAGCATATACCAACAATAAATCATAGATAATCAAGCATTTGATAAATAAACTGGCTGTACTTTCCCAGTGAATCTCTTAACCTTCTCTGGCCGAAGATCTCTTAACCTTCAAGAAGGATGCCAACAGTCTTCTGTAAACAAACTGCACCATGTTAGTAGATAGTGCGACATACCACTATATTTTCAATCTTTGCAAAACTTTGAGTCTGTCTGACTAAGGTCGCCCACCTTAGAAAGAAATTCACATGCCTGAATAATAGAATATGAAAGAGTTTACGAGGGAATTACATCCTAGCAATTGGAGAATGATAACTTGTAGAAGCAATAAAACATGTCGCACTAAAAATCCTCACCATGCCTTGTAAAAGATAACGAGAGGAAATCAATTTTGATTTGAGCTCCCCAACTCCTTATATCCTGAGATTAAAAATGAAGTTTTATCAAAACAATTGAGAAACCTAAGTATCGTATGAATATCAAAAACTTAATGCCTGCCAATAAGTCTGAATACAGTCCTAGACTGACATCTTTGTCTTTATCAACGAGTGTAGGCAGGTCAATGTGAACTTGAGAGGCATGCAGTGTGAACAAGGATCCAGTCAGAGTAGCAGAATTCTTGATTACACAAACTACGTTTTGCCTCTTCACTTCAAAGACCTATCAAGGTCATTTTAAAGGTTAGAAAAAAGGCAAGTCTTTACACACTGATAGTGCAGTACCATAATGATGTGAAATCAACAAAATATGCCAATATTCAACACTTGAACTGAATCCTGATTGAAATCTTTGAGTGATAGAATTTCATGAAGTTTATTTCCAGTTCAGGGAAGTCCAGCATTAATTAGGGGAGAATAAACTCGATAGGCATTAAACCATTCTTGATCACCTCAAGCCATACAGATGTAGTTTCACTTCCAGTGAACAGGTATTAACCAACAAAGATGGTGTCACCCTTCTTCACAGCCTGAAATAACAAATTGGCGGCCATCTTATTTACCAACATTACAAATAAGAGAATTTCTAATGATAATTTGGGAGTAAGGCATCCAGAAGTTCAAGTGAGAAAACGATCATATGGTTTAGTAATAACAGCTAACAGAAAAAAATGGAAAATATATCACCGTCACATGAATTACTGCTAACAGAAATGTTTTTCTTCAGCACTGAAAATGATGATGAAGTACTTACATGTGCACGAGTCGGCAATTCAACTTACAGAACAAAAATTGGCATTTCATCAACAGCAGATTTCAGGAACGTTTTGGGAATCAGATAATACCTTCAAAAGCCCCTCAAAACTGATAGGCAGTAGCTCTGTCCAGTCAAATGAGAAATCAATATCGACTTCTGATGATATTCGGCGTCCCCCACGAGGAATCGAATCTAGCAGCTGTCCAGTCAAATGAGAAATCAATGTTGTCAAAAACACACTTCTGGTTTCACAACAATCAGGAGAAACGTCAAGCCGATATTTTCGCCCAGTACGCTAAGTCACCGGACATCCCAGCCTTGAGGCAGCACGAGATGACCTTGACCGAGCGAAACCTGGGACCGAGAGTCCCCACGATCTTCGTCATTGCAGGAAACAATTAAGGCGAAAGATCTGAGAAACCGGAAGCCACGAAAACTCATACAATCAACCGTAATTGTAAATGAAGAAGACGCACGGGCTTGGATGGCTCCAGGATAGAAACCATCCTGATTGGCTCTTCTAGAAGCAGGTGGCTCGAGTGCATCTTCGCTCGTAATTTTCATGCATGATGGCAACAAAATGAAGGGGAAAAAGAAAGAAGGAAAAGGTAAAATGCAGGCTGTGGGGTTCGAACCCACGCGCACTTATGTGCAGAAGATCTTAAGTCTTCCCCCTTAACCACTCGGGCAAACCTGCCTGGTTGAAATAATCGGGGTAATAGTAAAATCTACATATCAAATAAGCACTCACTTTGCAATTACAAATTTGCAAACCGGAGCAAAAAACCCTAATAGATCGCACAGCCACAGCCCGAGTCTGACCGCCTTCGATTCAGAGGGAGAGGCTGTATATCTTCTTTCATCTGCTGCAGCTGACATCCGGTGACTGCTCAAAAATGGCGGAGCACTTGGCGTCGATTTTCGGCACCGAGAAGGACAGGGTTAACTGCCCCTTCTACTTCAAGATCGGCGCTTGCAGACACGGCGATCGCTGCTCCCGACTCCACACGAAGCCCACTATTAGCCCCACTATACTCCTCTCCAACATGTACCAGCGCCCCGACATGGTGACTCCCGGCGTCGACCCCCAGGCCCAGAACCTTGACCCTCGGAAGGTCCAGGACCACTACGAGGTCCGCCCCCTTTACCTTCACCCGCAATTTCCAGTCTCATCGTCCTCCCTTGATTGGATTAGTTCATTTTTGACGAGTTTAGCTGCTTGCAGGATTTCTACGAGGATCTGTTCGAGGAGCTGAGCAAGTACGGCGACATAGAGAACCTGAACATATGTGATAACATCGCTGACCATATGGTATATCAACTGAACTGTAAATTTCCCTCTCCGTTTCGCTTATTTGAAGTCTTATTACCGGGAGCTTGAACATCGTGAACAGGTTGGGAATGTCTACGTGCAGTTTAGAGAGGAAGAGCATGCTGCTAATGCAGTTCAAAACCTTTCCGGGAGGTTTTATGCAGGTATGGTCTCCAATGTGTCTTCTTCTCCTGCTTCTTCATACCAAGTGCTGTTGTGTTTGTTTAATAACCCTTCATGCTTGGACACTGAATATGGATATGGCCTTTAACGCCATTGTCTTGGTCTAATGCTGGTTCTGAGCTTCAACTCTGATTGTTCTTGTGAAGAGTTGGGAAATGGAAAGACTATTTGCATGACAAATTGGTATTTGCTTTTCATTGTCATGTTAGTTTTTTCTGTTACATTTCTCTTATGATGCCACACAAAATCATAATCAAATTCCAAAACACATACGTTGTTAATTTGCATAGCATGGGGTGTCAATTCTTTCTATTAAAAGAATGAGTGGAATGAGCACTTTAATGCTTTTGATTTCTTCTGGTATGACTGCCATATCTGTTGCCTAAACTGCTGCATGTCAAAGGATGCCACATTGAATGACCTGGAAATTTAAAATGAACGGATTAAATAGGGCATGGTTTCTTGATTCCTTAAACTACTCTTCATTATCCTATCCATCTCTTGAAGCTCGAGTTGAGGCAAAAATTCACCTTCAATCTTGAAGGATATGTCAGTGTGAAGGGTCATGTTGGTTTATGTTTTCCTTGCCTTGAAACAAGAGGAAATTCACCTTCAATCTTAGGAACCCTTTTTCATGTAAATATCCCATCATATGAAGTTCTAGGAAGTGAGTATTTTAGAGTGTTTCCAGTTATTGGGAAATAGGATAAAAATGCATCTACAAGCTGAAGAAGAAATCTTATATTTAGATAGAAATCAATACAGTGTTACTATACTCCTTTTTACTTTATATGATAGATTAGATAAGTTTCAAGAAAAGAAATAGCTTTGAAATATACTTTGATTGGCCAATTAGAATTGCCTCCAAGGATCTGTAGTTTTCAAAATGTCCAACATACATACATTATTGGACCTTTTGATTTAGGATACCTGTGATAATCGAATGTGAATGTTGTGGCCATATGGCAGCTTCCTTAAGAACTACATTTCTGGTAACTTAGGTTCACAGCATAGTCTAACAAAATAGGTTTGAGATAATTAAAATTTATGCCATGAAAACTGCATTGATGGAGTAGGCATTGCCCGGAGTATATTTTGCAAGGGGTTCATGCAGAACATGTCAACATGCCTATGAGAATTGAAACTTAGAAACTTTCTCATCTTAGATATTCAGACCTATTAATTCATTGGATAGTCTGATTTCAGGTAATGGAATCTGAGATCCAAATGAGAGCTGTTTTAGTCCAAGTTGGTTGTCAGGACCCTTAAGTTTTCGATGTTAGGTCACATTGCTTTAGGAATCATTATGGCATGCTGCTTTCTGGTAAGGTCACTTACTAAGAGGCAAATATCTGCATCTTCATCCATTTCCTTTATGCCTCTTTTTTTCTGTTTTTTGACACTTTTTGTCTTTGCTACTTGATTTCTATGCATTTGCTATTGCTACCAATCCATCCTTTCAATCATCTTTTCCAGTTCTATCATACAGTTGACTGTTTGATGATAAGGTAGAATGTTTGAACACTTCTTGGATGTTTCTCATGGATATGTATTTTACAAAAGTTTACTTGTGATACATCAGAGAATGGAAGTTTACTGTGAGTCTCTATCTCTTAGCTTTTAGCTTTAAGTGGTTATTGGTGATAAATCTAGCCTATAGCTGAAACTGGGATTGAATGTATCTTGAGAGTCTTTCTAGGTGAAATAGCTACCCAAACAAGGAATTACGGTTTCTTTGGCATATTGTCTCAGTGCTGGTGGTTAAAGTCCCAAGCCAAACATATGCGGTGGTGTTTATCACATACTCATTCAGGCAATACTGAAGCTCATGAATTTCTATCATAGGCAAGTCTATTACTGATGGAAAGTCATGCTTATTGGATGAAACCCACAATAGAGTATTTATGGATAATAGCAGGTCCAATTTTAGGTCTAAATAGATAACAGGTTATTTTTAGCATAATTTGTGTCATTGGAGTTCATTTTATTATGGGTTCACCATTGCAGATCTATTATATGGTCAGACCCTTTGATTTACTCGCATATACATTGTTTATCAGGGCGTCCTATCATTGTGGATTTTTCTCCTGTGACGGATTTTCGTGAAGCCACATGCAGACAGTATGAGGAAAATGTTTGCAACCGTGGAGGTTACTGCAACTTCATGCATCTAAAGAAGATTAGCAGGTGATAGTTGATTCTCAATCTCTACCATTTTCTTTGGAAAAGTTTGACTATATGTGCATAACAAATCAGAAAA
This sequence comes from Trapa incisa, assembly GCA_030064435.1. NCBI lineage: Eukaryota > Viridiplantae > Streptophyta > Magnoliopsida > Myrtales > Lythraceae > Trapa > Trapa incisa. The sequence continues at coordinate 1,006,921 of CM057770.1, read as the reverse complement.
TGATTGTCAGTAATGTAGCAAAAGGATTTTGGCAACTCTAATATCTGAATCAGTAACTTTTGGCAACATAGAATGGTGCCATCTTGCTTTTTCCTGAAAATTTGATAGAGCAAAATGGTCAGCTATTGGAGAGGGAGAACTTACCATAGTAAATTACTGAAATATAGGGAGTTAAGGAGGAAACTCTTTGGGAAAAGTAGGCGCAGGCACAGCCGAAGCCGGAGTCCTCACAGGCACCCTGATCACCGATCACACAACTCCAGAGGTTTTGGCAGAAGAGAGGACGATCGTGATCTTCGATACCATGACCGGGGCCGAAAGCCAAGGAGCAGGAGCCCTGGACAGAGAGGAAGGAACCCGAGCCCCAGGGGAAGGAGGGACAGGAGCCCGGTTCGGGAAAGTAGCGCGGAGCGAAGAGCTAAGATTGAGCAATGGAACCGAGAAAGGGAGGAGGAGCAAGTAGAAACAAATGGTAAGGGTGATAAGGACGACATCAACGAGCCATAGTTTGATCGTATTTTCTTAAACTCTCCCAAGAGATGCCCCTTTTTTTGGCGTTTTTTCAGTAATGCTGACTGTCCTAAGTTTTCAGGATAGGTGCTTATACCGACTTCTGTAGCTAGCGGTCTTGCATGCTAACTTATAGTCTGCTTCTGTCATTATCGAACAAGCTTGTAATTTTAGATTCATAATGTCTCTTGATCTCATAATTTCCTTTGTCATCTTTTCTTTCTTTTCTTTCATATAATGACTGTTTCATGAGAATGATGTAAGAAAAAGAAAGCCGTAACTATTGTATTTATTTATAGTTAGATTATATATTAAAAATGTTGAGATGGCCGAGTTGGTCTAAGGCGCCAGATTAAGGTTCTGGTCCGAAAGGGCGTGGGTTCAAATCCCACTCTCAACAATTTCATTTTCGTTTGACTTCAAATTTTTTGAAAATAAGTGAATGATAGAGGGGCAAAAATGTAAAACAGTCAACTTCTGCTGACTCGATCTTTTTCTCTTGACTCTTCCGCAAGTCTTTTAACCTAACCATGTCATGCTTCAAGAGCAAATACGAAGGTAACTTGTTGCTCGTGCTTTATGGTCATACGATCTCATAGCTCCTCAAATTGTTGGTTGTATCTCATTTCTGATTGCTTCAGTACACTCTCTTCTCTTTGTTATGCTCGAAAGTGCATAGATTTGTGCTTCTGCGAGTGGTTTTTGGCTTGATCCGGATGTGAAGCTTCCCCGATCAATTTAGTCCTACAGATGACGTGTGATCTATAGGATGAAGGGATGATTAGTTGCATATCGCCTTTTTTAATTATACATTAATTATAATACGTGAATAGTGAATAGTACTCTACCTAGAGAACGGACCTGTTGAGCACTGGTTGTTACAATACACTGTTGCTGCATTGTGCCTGTCCATTTTATCCTGCGGTCATTCTTTGTTATCATAAGATGGTTAGGCAAAAGTTGGAAGCAAGGTGTGAGTATTCTCATAAATGTTATTAATGATGCGACTTATGGGTGCCCGATTCTAATAACTGATGGCTTTAAAGAACTCACTGTAGTGATTTAGAATTTGTTAGTTTCTATATTTGTTTTTCATTGCGCTCTCACAATTTATTACATCATTGAGGCTGCAAAACTTGGATACTTGCAAATTCTTTTGTCTCGGATAAAAAATACAAATTTTGAATTATATTTGCTGAGTACATATCTATACATACAAGACTGGAAAGGGGCAAATGATCTAATACAGCACTTCATTATACAGCTGAGCTCATTGCCAACGCCGCCTACATTGGCACCCCTGGGAAGGGTATTCTTGCTGCTGATGAATCAACTGGTACCATTGGCAAGCGTCTCTCCAGCATCAATGTTGAGAATATTGAGGAGAACAGGCGCAATCTCCGTGAGCTTCTTTTCACCACTCCTGGTGCTCTTGATTGCCTAAGTGGAGTTAACCTCTTTGAGGAAACACTCTATCAAAAGTCACGCGATGGTAAGTGCTTTGATGTGGTTCTCTTTTATTTTGAGTAGTTTTTTTCATTAATACATATGGTGTGTTTAATCTCACCAACTATTCTAATGTGTACAGAATATTTCAAAATTCATTTTTTCCATTTCCCTTTTCCCATTTCGGGAAATTGCTCCTATTACACTATAAAAGGGCTTTCTTATTAGGGGGTTATGGCTTTCTTATTAGGGGGTTATGGCTGATGTGGTTCTCTTTTATTTTGAGTAGTTTTTTTCATTAATACATATGGTGTGTTTAATCTCACCAACTATTCTAATGTGTACAGAATATTTCAAAATTCATTTTTTCCATTTCCCTTTTCCCATTTCGGGAAATTGCTCCTATTACACTATAAAAGGGCTTTCTTATTAGGGGGTTATGGCTGATCAGTTTGGTATGGGTTTATCCTTGGGTGACTATCACCATTGATCATGGTATATTTTATGGCAATGATTGAACAAAATGGACCTTGATTGTTGCATTTCAGGCAAGCCTTTTGTTGATATCCTGAAGGAAGGTAAGGTTCTCCCTGGTATAAGGTGACAAGGGTACAGTTGAGCTCCCTGGGACAAATGGTGAAACAACTACTCAGGGCCTTGATGGCCTTGCTGATCGCTGCAAGAAGTACTACGCTGCGGGAGCCCGTTTTGCCAAGTGGCGTGCTGTGCTGAAGATTGGTCCCAATGAGCCGTCGCAGCTGGCCATCAACGAGAATGCCAATGGGTTGGCCCGCTATGCTGTGATCTGCCAGGAGAATGGGTTGTCCCCATTGTGGAGCCTGAGATCCTTGTTGATGGACCACACAGTATCCACAAGTGCGCCGATGTTACTGAGAGGGTCCTTGCTGCCTGCTACAAGGCCCTGAATGACCACCACGTACTTCTCGAGGGCACCCTCTTGAAGCCCAACATGGTCACCCCCGGATCTGACGCACCCAAGGTTACCCCCGAGGTGATTGCGGAGTATACTGTCCGGGCTCTCCAGCGTACAGTCCCGGCTGCCGTCCCCGCTATAGTCTTCCTCTCAGGTGGGCAGAGCGAGGAGGAGGCCACCCTCAACCTCAATGCCATGAACAAGCTCAAGGGCAAGAAGCCATGGTCCCTGTCCTCCTTTAGACGGGCACTCCAACAGAGCACTCTCAAGGCCTGGTCTGGAAAAGAGGAGAACGTACCAAAGGCCCAGAAGGCATTCATCACCCGGTGCAAGGCCAACTCGCAGGCCACCCTCGGTGCATACCAAGGCGATGCTCAGCTCGGGGAAGGCGCCTCAGAGAGCCTTCACGTGAAGGATTACAAGTACTGAGTTGATACTCTTATTTTCTGGTGTGTAGGTTTGCCCTTTGGTTTCTGTTGGGAGCATTAAGAGAAACCTTAATTGTGGGTGATGTTGGGTGTTTCCCGTATAAGTTTGTGGCCATTGTGTCAGTTTATTATGGAGTCTCTTCATTTGTAGGACCATTTTGCTCGTTTGAATTTTACTGAACCAAGTAGGTGGCTATTTACTATTCTTAAGCATCAACGGACATGGCTGACGTGATTACACATCAAAAGGGTTAATTTCATGAAGGTGAAACACAGTGAAGAATCTCTCTCTCTCTCTGCATTAGAGGACACCTACAAGCTGAGGTGGGGGGATGGAGATTTCCAATATACGGCTGGCAAAAATGTCCAGAGGCAATGGAGATGGTCGGGTCTTGGTTGGATCTCGTGGGTGGATCAAAGTATACGGAATCAAATTGAAATTATTTTTGGTATAAATAATATTGAAATATTTAATTTAAATTTGAGAATAATAAAATTTTATCAATTTATAGGTAAATTATGTTATATATTTAAAATATAATTATTATATTATAAAATTTAATTGTGCAGAAAATTTTAAAATATTATATTATAAAATTTTAAAATTTAGTTGGGAAATTTAATAAATAAGTTTAATATAGAAATTTAATAAAAAAATAATTTTGATAGAGATTTTAAAATTAAAGTTTAAATATTTTTATTTTAAATAAATAATAAAATTAACAGTAATTTAATCGATAGAATATTAAATATATTAATAATTTAATTATAAATTCGAATTATTTTATTAAAAATATATATTTTAATTATCGATTTTAATAGTAATTGAAAATTCGATTAACTAGATTATTAGGTACAAAACCAGCAAAATAAATCCAGTTTATAAGTACCCATTTTTATCAAATAATTAGTTATTTTTATTATTTGAAAATAGATGTTAATTATATAATATATATATATATATACAACATATATTTGTTAATATTTTATCATATCATTATATTAGATGAAATAAATAAATTATTGTTATAACAAGAAAATGAAAATACAAAAAATATATATATATATTTGTATAATAATAATAATAATAAAATTAATATATATTTATATGATAAATTATAGTATACGTGTATTATATATATATATATATCATATTTTTATTATACAAGTATATTGTATAATTTTATAAAAAATTATTTAATTAAAATGTAAAAATATTAAAATGAAGAAAAATGTGAAAATAAAATAATAAAATAAAAATATAAAAATATGTTGTAATAATATTAAATAAAAAAGTTACAATTATTCTCTTAAACCCTCCCTTCATGTCTAGCTGTTTGTGCAAAAAAAAAAATCTAGCTGTTGAATATTATTCCCTAGATCTAGCTGTTGAGCATTTGTCCAATACAGTTCCCTATGCTTGGTTATTAACTACTACTGCCTTTATTCATATACTCTTCTGTGTTCAAGCTTACAAATGCCCAAATAAATTCAATTACAGACCTCAGTGAGCATAGAAAGCTTTCTCCAGACTTTTGTTGGCATGGCTCCTTGTGTGCATCAGACACCATCTGATGAGCAGCCACTTCCTCTGCTTGCATTTTTCTTCTACATTCACCACAAAAGCTGGCGGCTACATTCACCACAACATCATCATCATCTACCATTTTGGGTGTCAGAAAGGTTGCTCCAGAGACAATGGCAATTCAGGCACCAGAATTAGGCTGGGTGAATTGAATACAAGGAGCCGTGCCTAAGATGGATATGAAAAACAGGCAATGTTAGTGCTCCAATAAAGCCCACTTTATGCTTTTGAGACATCATAAGCAGTTTTATTTTAATAGCCTTTCCTCCATATAAGAAGCTTACCAGCCAACATTTAATGGTTTAGGCCAAGAAATACACTAAACCCCACTTCCTCCATCTAACCTGTCATTTTATAGATATTTGAAGGTGCCCTTGTCATCACCATGCTCGGTGTTTGGCTTGAATTACTACGCCATATTCCTATCCTCCATCTCTGATGTGAGAGAGATCCTCTGCCCTCCATGTAATTGACATCTCACCTTGGATGATGCATTTGTTCATTACTCATCCCCTCAATTCTCTTGCCCCCATTGACATCAACCCAGATAAGGGAAGATCAGATTCGATTGTATAGTATTGCTTTCCTCCCCAGTAATAGCAAAACCCAGCTCATATGGACATGCCAGATCTTGCTATTGGCAAGGACAACATCGGCCGTACGAGGTCCACGCGTCCACCTCGCCAGAAGTCTAACCTGCTATCTTCTCCTCTGGTTCTCGTGGCCCTTCCTTAACCGCCACGAAGTCATCTGTCTATCTGTCCCACACCCACCAGTGCATTTGTGTAAAAAGCTTACAGGTTTCTTCACAGCCCACCTCGTAACTCCTCTTCCTCTCTCTCATAATCATTCATTTCAGCGATTGATCCTCCGTGAAGATCAGGGTCGTACAGTTGTTGGGAGTCCGGAGGTCCCATTACCAGCTACCCTGACAAAAAATTGGACAGCTCTGCTGTACCGCGAGACATCGATCGAGCTTCTTTGCGACTTCATATCACCGCTAAAGCCATAGAGGCAAGTTCCTTGTTCCTACTCGGATTGTTGAAGACAAGGAGTTATAACTGAGGAGCTATCTCGGTAATAGGAGGGGACATCGGAGGAGTCGTACTAGGGTTTTGCTGGGTGATTGAAGGGGCGTAGAGGTAGCGAGAGAAGATACCTTTTGGATGGCCGTGGAGTACCGATGCTGCGATACGAACTTCTTCGTACATATTGTGATCGTCTTCCTGCTGGTTCTGTTTGCGGGGTTGATGTCTGGACTAACCCTAGGGCTCATGTCAATGAGCCTCGTCGATCTCGAAGTCCTCGCGAAATCGGGTACTCCAACGGATCAAAAACATGCGAGTGAGTGAATCCATCTGCGGCATGTTGTTAAAAAGATACTACCTTTATCAGTTAGGAACTTAGCTGCGTGTTGCCCAATTGCCTTATCCATCTCTTTTAAATGATTTCTTCGTTAAATTATTCCTTTCAAGATGAACAGCTTCTCCCTGTAACGATTTTGCTCATTAATTGAGTCCCTTTTCATAAGGGTGATAGCCCATAGTTTTGATCGAACATTTTCTGGAGGTAGAAAATGGCGTTATGAGGATTCTTGAGTATCCTTTTAATTGATTTGCTTGAAAATGATCTTCCTACAGCAACATATCCACTTCAGATAGCTTCTTTTGCTTGTTCAAACTCAGTTTTGCATTAAACTATTCCCATGATTCATGATACTTGAAGACAGGCATGGGGGTCGTGTATACTGATTACACTTATCCTATGTGGCAGCTAAGATACTACCAATTGTCAAAAAGCAGCACTTGTTGCTCTGCACCCTGCTTATATGCAATGCTCTCGCCATGGAGGTAAGTTTCATTGAGTTATGTTTTAGGGCTTTTATCCTCAAATGATACTAACAGTCCTTGGCATTCTAATCCTTCAGGCACTTCCCATATTCCTGGACAGTTTGGTGTCTGCGTGGGGGGCTATCCTGATATCTGTGACATTGATTCTTCTGTTTGGAGAGGTGAAGGTCCATTTTACTCGACTTGTCATAATTTTTCTCTTCTGGGGATATATCTAACAGATCAGGTTGATGACCATGATTGATCAGATATTGGCAGAGATTTTTAGCAGTAATATATAGCATGTGGAGAGTCTCCCCCACTGATCTGTGCAGCTTAGTTGCATTTTGTTATGGAGAACTGATCTTTCTGACTAATTGCTCATGTATCTGATTAAATGACATTCTCTGTCACATCATTATGCATGCATATTTTGTGGATCTTGTTTGGAAAATACTGTGACTTCGGATTCGGGTTTTGGTTTGTTTGAAATTAGTAACTGATATATATATATATATGTGTGTGTGTGTGTGTGTGTGTCAACAGATCATTCCACAGTCTGTTTGCTCACGATATGGTCTGGCAATTGGTGCTTCTGTGGTTCCATTCGTCCGTGTTCTTGTTTGGATCTGTTTTCCCGTTGCCTATCCAATAAGCAAGGTTACCTATCCTTGATACTCAGTCCCAATGTATTCATATCTAAGGATAGCTGCGGTTCTTATATGTTAATTCACACTTTTCCTAATTGTCAGCTCCTGGACTTTTTGTTGGGCCATGGACATGTAGCTCTCTTTCGCAGAGCTGAGCTGAAGACACTTGTTGACTTGCATGGCAATGAGGTAGGGCTGTCATAATGCTCTTTTCCATATATATTTCAAAACAAAATTAACTGATCAATCTTTTTTGAAATCTTATGATGTATTTTTTGACAAGACACCTTGATTTCAAGATTTCCTTTATAATAGTACTGCACCTTATCCAGGATTGGAAGTGAATTTACCATTTGGGAAGCTTGCCTTCATGACAGCAGCATGCATCAATTCTTTTTGGCTAAGTTGCAAGCTTTTTCCTTGTGTTTTTAGAAATGGGATTTAATTTTTGCAGGCTGGAAAAGGTGGAGAGCTGACACATGATGAGACTACAATTATTGCTGGAGCACTTGAACTAACAGAGAAAACAGCAAGTGATGCCATGACTCCCATATCAGATACTTTTGTTGTTGACATCAATGCCAAGCTCGATAGGTATGTACATTCTATGTTGCCATATCTATTTAAGGGAAAAAAAAACTTTAGTTCACGCAAGTAGTGAAATTGCATGTGCAGGGAGTTGATGAACATGATTCTGGAGAGGGGGCATAGCAGAGTCCCGGTGTATTATGAGCAACCTACTAACATCATCGGGTTGATCCTGGTTCGTCCTCTCTCATCCTAGAATATCTCAGTTCCCTTTCCTTTATTACCATTTCACTTTTATTCTACTACTGCTGATATGCAAACTTCTTATGCTATTTATCTCATCCGTGCTTATGTTCTTTCTGGTAGTAGTCCCGAGTTTCTATGTTATATATAGTCTGCTTATCTCAGGTAAAAAATTTGCTGACTGTTCACCCGGAAGATGAGATGCCAGTGAAAAATGTCACCATTCGAAGGATCCCAAGGTCATTTTTCATTGCAGAAGTTATGTGTCTACTGAAGTTTAACAACAGAGGAGTTTCCTTTTCACCCATTTTAATGGTTTTATACTGATATAGAGTTCCTGAGACGATGCCACTGTATGACATACTGAATGAGTTTCAGAAAGGCCACAGTCACATGGCTGTTGTTGTGAGGCAGATCAATAAGATGGACGAGCAATCTGCTGGCAACAGCAATCATGAAAGTAAGTCCATAATCAGTATGGTACCTTCAACCATTACTTTTATTTAGAAATTGTCTTTACATACCTTAAACCCGACCCTTCATAGTAGCTAGTTCAAGAAACAACCTTTCTATTGATTATATCAATGTTATCGGCTCTTATTTTACTATTAATCTATCATATTATTAATTTGATGTGGGAAAAAATAGGAACTGTCAAAGATCTGAAAGTAGATGTGGATGCTGAGGGACCGGTACAAGAAAAGATTCTGAAAACAAAGAGATCTCTCCAGAAATGGAAGAGCTTATCAACTGGTGGGAATAACAACTCTAATCGTGGAAACACTCCGAGGAGCAAGAAGTGGACAAATTACATGTATGCAGATATTTTGGAGATAGATGGAAACCACCTTCCAAAAGTTCCAGAGGAAGAAGTAGCGGTTGGGATTATTACCATGGAAGATGTCATTGAAGAGCTGTTGCAGGTATGACCTACATCACCTTGCATTACTATTTTTTAGGTCAGTTCTGTCTGCTAAATCTTGAGTCTGGATATTGCTTCAGCACTAAAAAAACCATAAACAGGTAGTGAATGATCTCGTGGTCACAATCACTTTTCTCTTGGCAGGAGGAGATCTTTGATGAGACAGACCATATTTTCCAAGACTCATGACAGGAACAAAGCTTCTGTTGGATGCTGATTATAGTGGTAGTCTTTTTTTGGTACCTAAGTGGCATGCAAATGATGCAAGCTGCAAGTAAATGGATGGATTTTCAGGGTTGAAGTCGAAAAGAAGGTTATGATCCATGTAATATTTTGTTCAGTGGATAGTAAGTACTCCCTAATACTAATTAAGATGATACAAAATCTGAAGGGGGTGCTGTAGAAGCTTATGTAGCTATGGAGTCCCCCATCAAGTGTTAGTACTGATGAAGTTTATAGACTTCGGTATATGAAGAGAACTGTTGTTCACAATGCCTCTATATCTTAATTGTTTTCTCCATGGCCCCATCCCAGAATGAAGTTCCATGTCTCAGAGATGATCTTACCCACAAGGGTCAAACTCAGGATCTACCTTTACACTGAACATCCCTTCCATTTAGTGTGCTTTTAGAATGTGGAGAAATGAGGGTCGTGGACAGCAGGGAGAAAGCAACAGATGCAGAACAATCAAATGAAGAAGAAATTGCATTGATCTACTTTCAAGTTTTGCAGAAATTGATAAAGGTGTATCCATTTTGAAGTAACCAACCCGAGTCCTGTGATGGGTCTATCACTACATATAAACTTGAACAATAAAGCTTCACAAGTTTTAGTTGTACAAGGCCTAACATCCAATCTTGATCTTCCAACACGCTATAGCTGGAGAGTGCCAGTTATCAAGTATGGGATTTCACCACCTCAGATATCAGATGAACTGACATTTATTCCCTGGGTTTATCTTAGCAGTTAGCAGCCAGACAACATACATAGTGCAAGCTCAGCTGTACCAGAAATCTCATGAACCCGCACCTGCAGTAGTTCCAAGAAAAAGGATCATAAAAGCCCACATTGTTATTTGGATTTCCATTCTAGTCTACCATGGTAATGGGCAGCAGCAGGCAGCAACTTTTACAAATCTTTGTTCTTAATGATGTTCTTTATTTTCTCATTTGCTGCCACCAGCTCAGCTACTATTCCGGGTTCATTTGCAGAATGTCCAGCATCTGCAACAATCTGTCGAGGAAAAGGGGAAGGCAGATAGTGAAGCAAAACAGGAAAACATTAAAAGGCATCACTATCGGAGCAAAGTTTGTTATTCAACAGAATATGCATGTATGTGTCATAAAGAAAATATTATGCAGTTCAGAACATTCTTACCCGGAAATCTGCCTCAGGCCATGCTTTATGAAGATCCCAGGCAGACATCATAGGGCAGCACATATCATATCTTCCCTGTAACATTCTCATTCAAAATGGAACCCGAATTTGAGAAAACGGTGAGTTAATATAAGCGTGCACTCGGAAATGTGAAAGCAGAGGGTGCCGAACTTAACATGTAGCAGATGGGAATGATGAGAGTTAAAGCAAGAATATGATGTTTATTATTAATGAAATTTCCCAGATAAAAAAAGGTACTTTTGTTTCATGATTGCTTGTGGGATAACTCCTACAGCAAAGACATACCTGCACAATTACAGTGTGGATATGCCTTATATTATCGATATTATCCAGCAGGAATGAGTCATTGGGAAAGAATCCCTTGTTCACAAAGTAATGATTTTCAATCCTTGCAAATGCCTGTAAAGACCGAAAACCGTATCATATGACTGAGAGACACTCTTGGTATATTTTCCCATCAAATAATATATTCTACTTAGTTGGAAGGAGTTTCTTGGATAATGCACTATAAAAAGGAAATCAGTGCTGGCCTGACAATGAATTCAACAACAATAGTTCCTACTCAATGAACTTTCACCATAGAAGTACTAAATAAAGAGATCCATCAAAGATGTGCCAAAACCTTTCCACAGGCATCAAATCAATGATTTCATATTATGATATACCTATGATTGTTAACCACAAAAGTGATGTTCATCAAGACATCCAAAGGATGTAAGTGGCATAAGAAAACAAAAGTAGAAGAGACATACAACCATTGAGAACCTTTAAGTGAGACTGCTGATGGATTTACCAGAGAAAATTTGTTGTCCTCCCCTCTCTTAATGTTCTCTTCATTTGGAAGAAGATGTGCAGTCATCATTTCCCATGTAGTCCACAGTCTAGCAGCAGCATACTAAGGTGAAACCAAAGAGATTAGGAAAAGGACAGCCAAGATATCTTACTACATGACCATAGAAGGTACAAGGCAATATCATCGACATATAGGCTAAAATTCTCACCTGCGTCTCCAAATCATCAGAGTTCAATCTCTTACTATAGGCACTAATGAAGCATTGTCTCTCATCTTCCGGAATATGATCACGGAACATTTCCCATGCTGCAAATAAAGAGGAAACGCGTAAAGGCATTAATGAACAATTAAATTTTCCATGTCATTTACCAAAGAAAAATTTTAAAAAAATCTATGTCAAGACAGAGATAGAACAACAAAAAGTGCTGGATAAAATGTATCAGGCTATAATGTCATTTTGAATAAATAGAACAGGATAATACCATCGGGATATATTGCAGCAGCACCACCTTCATAAAACCAATCAAGTTCTTTCTTACGCAATAGAAATATGCCCCTTAGGACGATCCCAGTAACCTGAAAATACAATTGGAGATACTTTATTAATAGATAAACATTTTTTTGTTTAAAATAATAGGTAGATGGACTGTTGTGGAGAAAAATGAACATTAGTTTCCCCCTACTAAAAAATAAGAGATTTTCATTAGCCAAAAGTTGCGATGATGAAAGAACATGGACCTTTTCAGGGTGTGATTGGCTATATGCAAGGGCAAGTGTACTTCCCCACGACCCACCAAAAACCTGCAAAAACATAGAATGCCCATGGCATTAAGAGTCTGCTTCAAAATATAGAACCTACATGCTTTAAAAACATCTACCTTATTTGCTTCAAAATATAGAACCTGACCTGCCATTCTGGAATTTCCAAATGTTCCCTCAGTTTCTCAATGTCAGATACAAGGTCCCAAGTGGTGTTTTCTTCCAAGCAAGCATGGGGTGTGCTTTTTCCTGCACCACGCTGCAACAAGAAGATAGTACATAATTTTTTTTCAAAAAAGGGATCAGCGAACACAGGTCCTGGTTCAACAATTCAAGAAATTACCTGATCAAAAAGAATAATCCGGTAAAACTCAGGGTCAAAAAATCTGCGATTACTTGGAGTTGTCCCGCCCCCGGGACCCCCATGAAGAAATACAGCAGGCTGATGCCATTAGAGAAAAAAGCATCAATTTGAAACACTCAATGAGGAGGAAAAGAAGACTTAAAAAAAAGAAATTGCAAAAATAAGCCATTGAAAATTGCATTAAGCCATACTAAAAGCTCCCTTAAAACAATTATATAGATCATGTGGTGCACTACACAGAATAAATTATCCATTATCCAACATCTTCTAACATTTAACACATATAGTGCTATTTAATTCATTCCTTTTGCTCACAGTTTCTCGATTGGGTTTCACAAATTTCACCCACAGAACTAAATAATGGCTACTCACATGTCCACTTGGATTTCCTGACTGCTCCCAGTAGATTGTATGAATATTCGAAACCTTCAGGAACCCTGTGCTGTAAGGTTCTATCAGTGGATACAGATTACGGTTTACTTCTGTCACTGCCTTATTAGGTTCCATTGTTTCAGTCGCCGACATACCAGCCTTCCAGTGATAGCTTCAAACAGTTAAATCAGGTATCTCCTCCTTGAATATCAAAACGAACACCAAGAGATAATGAAAACCAGCATTCAATCAAAAGTAGGCTTGGAAGGTAAACTAACAATGAGATCACCAACAAAAATTTCAAATGTGAAACAGGGTCAGTAAGATTCCTCTTTAAGATCGCAATTGAAGATTTTTTGGAACAAGTGTAGCTTCCTAGGAACCCCAAGCCGCCATTTTTGGATGTTCACCACATACCCCAAGAAGAAAAATAAAACCTTCAACTTACAACCCAGAGTAAAAATTGAATTCTACACTGATCCAGCAAGTTTCAACACGGGTCGAAGAAAGACCTGACAAGACGGAGCTACCGATGGCAGAATCGTCAGCAGATGAGAAGAGAGAGAGAGAGAATTACGCGATTCGATGAAGATGAAGTGAATCTGCTGAAGCCCAATAAGCTCTTCTCAGGGGGGAGATCAGAGGGGTGAGAGAGAGAGGTTTTTATTTTTTATTCATTAATGGTCATAATATAAATCAAATATATATATATAATGGGGAATATGATCTTGAACTTCTACCTTGGAACCCATAGATTTCAGTATTCATAGAGAAAAGATGTTAGAATAGCAATGTTAGATGTCATGCCCCCTTAAAAAAAGATGATGGTGGATGTGCTCAATGTACAGAAGAAAGAACTGCAACTAAGAGAGAAGAACTAAATACTCATTCTATTACCAACCACTTGAGAGAATGAGATTAACAACAGATGTCTTGAAAGCACAAGTAAGTAAGGCCTGTCTTTATCCCGTGATCAGAACACCACTTGAATCAAACAACGGGGAATATGATCGAGAATCCAAGCTGCGTGCAGTTTAGTCTGTCTTCAGAACGTCGTAGAAGGATGAAGGCCGCTTCCTGGGACCCCCACATAGTTCCTGATGCAAAGACAAGATTCTTATGTGAATTGCCATGTAGGAGATGGTAAAATATTTATGGAACCATGTTCTGTTAGGTACTTCGACAGCAGAGGCAAGACGGAGAAGAGAAGCTTCATTCCATGGGCGAGCAATCAGTTGTAAACCGATTGGAAGGCCTTCTTTGTCATATCCTACCTGAACATTCAATTCAATGCAAAGGGAAAGGATGAGACTTCTGCTTATCATTCCATATCTTTTCTCAGCCAATATAAATTCTACTAGTTACATAAACTCATGAGATATTACGCCTTTCAACCAATAAAATGGGTGTAAATTGATTGCATCATGGATGAAGGAATCCATCCAGAGGACAGGAAGAAAAGTAAATAATTGGTCATCAAAACTCACAGGGACAGATATAGCAGGGAGACCCAGAAGATTAGCTGCTATGATGAATCGCATAAGATAACCTGAGTCCAATGGAAGGCAATGATGAACGACAGTCAATTTTGGTAATTAATCATAGTAAAGATGCTCACTGGCATTCATCAAATTCATGTTCAATTACCCCAAATAAGAAAAGGTGAGAAACACATGGCAGAGATGTAAAATTGAAAACAGAACAAGTGACTGGAAAATATATTGTTCAAGATGGAAACTCAAGTTACCATGCTGCATCTAACTTCTCATTCTTTAAAAACTAATAATGGCACACATTCATGTTACTAAATTGCAGTTTCCTCGGGTCCTTCTGGGTGGTAGAGTATAGCATGCCGATAGCTCTAGATATTCCAACCAATATGACCATCTCAAAAGTATATATCAGATGGTATAACTAACTAACCTGTAACTTGCATATTTGTCTCCCCAAAATCAAGAGCACTTGCATGTATTTGGGGGGCAGTCATTCTAGAACACATGGGAATTCGTCGCAAATTCGGTGAGAAAGTAGACTAGAATATATAGAGAAGCAAAAGGCAATAAAAAAAATAAGAAAATTGCAGATTTACAAAAGTCAATATTTAATTTACCCAGTTGTTGGTGTCACAATGAAATCGACCTTCTTGAAGATCTCCATGTGATGATGCATCAATCTTCGCCTGAATAATCACCAACAAGTGTATCAGATGGATAAGGTTGATATCTCGAACCAAAACTCCAAAGCAGTAAAAATTATGCATAACTAGTTATAGCACAAGAACTGAAACTTAATTACACTTTATCATGCAGGACATATACACCTACTTTCAGAAAAAAATGGTTTCTATAATTTGATTGTTTGAAGTTTTCGACAACGTCCAGCAACATGAGAGATAGTAAATAGATATTTTAGTTTCTTTATCCCACCTAAGACGCTGGGCAGCTACATAATCAGATGCACCAAACGAGCGGAAAAGAGCCATGTTGATCCGCACATCATAAGTCAATCTTACATCTTTCCTGAAGACAGGGGAAAAGAAGAACAGCCAACCAAATTAGAACATGGACTCAGAGAAAGTAGCTTTTACTTCTGATATAAACAAAGAAATGCAAAAAAAATAAAATATTTAATAGTCAGTCTGACCCATCCTCACAGTCGGGATTCAATGAAGATAATGTCTCAGAACCAATCGTAACCAAATGTGCTGTCCGCATCTCGTGCAGCTCCGGTATGACAATCTCCACCACCTTGAATCGATAAACATAGATACCCTCTAAATTGTCAAATAATATCAATTACTATAAATTAATTGTTAATACATCACAGACAAGGCAAATGGAAGCAAAGCAGTGAACACGACAATTAAAAGCAACAAATAGGGAAAGCTGCATAACTTACTTCACAGCCATGGGTCTTGATTAGCTGATTAAGAATATCTTCACACTTATCAGATATATCAGTTGAATGTACATCATTAAACCACTGCACATGATTATAGCAGATTAAATGAAAATCATCTCATTATCTATTTATAGTGTTCCAGACAGCAATACAAAAATATGAAAACACCTCAGTGTACTTTCCAAGCTTCAAGGGCCCGGTTTCATTTGTTGTCAGATTAGGCAAACAAGGCGGGGCCTGTGAAGAGTAAGCAAGGTCAGTTAATTATAGAAAAATAACACGATAGCAGTTTTAGGAACAAGAATTGGCATTACAACCATATTTTTATTTGATGTTGGAAAACATGAATCAATAATCTATTACTAAGTAAACTGATAGTGAAAAGGGGAGGTGCACCAATTAAAGCATCTGCTTCATAAAACTGTCAGCCCTTGAGAATTACAAGCATACAGTTACTTGAATGGGCATCGAATTAATTTCTTATATTGCTTGGGAAATCATGGACTTACTGGTTTCAAGCAGATTCTCTCTGCAGGAGATGAACCAAGAATGGCAGCATATCTGGCATATCAATGCAAGGCCAAAAAAAGGATCATTACCTGTCTTATAAAAGTGACTATGCAAGAATAATTCATCTTGTATGCAGTGCTAAAACATTAAATGTACAAATTTCTTTAATGTTATCTACTGTACTTGATGCAAATGCCTTGGCATAGTAATCCTTTTTAATGTTAAAGGAATCTTAATAGTTTTCAACCAAAACAGTCCATGGATGGAAGATGGTTCGGCTACAGCAGGTGAAAGCAGCAAGCTTGGGTATAATGAGTAATGCCAAAACTTATTATGCATCAAACATAGTAGAGAAGTTATCTTGGAACAGTAGAATGCCAATCAAATGTGTCAAATGCTTACATTAGCATGACATCCTCAACAGATGAGGCAATTGGTCCAATGATTTCCACAGTACCAGAATCACATAATGAACTGCAACAATACCGAAATTTGAGAAATAGTATGGCATTGTAGTAAGAAAATTTTACATGATTATATATGAAATTACTTTTTCTTAAGCCATAGAAGATACATTTATTCTAATTTGTTTTTATCGTATCAAATATCAGAAAAAGTAACTCACAAAAAATGGTTTTATAGTTCATAAATGCAATCAGTGCATATAAGTGTCCTGAATGATAGAAGTCCGTGTCAAAATGTGAACTGACCCTGTCATGTCAGTTCGTCCATAGGTTGTCTTCAAGCCCACTACACCACAAAGGGAAGATGGGATCCTAATTGAACCTGCCTTCCACAAAAAAAAATAATGTCAGAATGCCTTTATTATTTATTTAACACAAGCCTGAGTACAGAGGCTATTCATACAACCTCCACCATCTGTTCCTAAAGCAGCAGAGCACAGTCCACAAGCTACAATAGCTGCTGGTCCTGATGAAGATCCACCTGTATACCTATCCAATGCATGAGGATTTCTTGTTGTTCTGCATATGAACGAAGATTAGAAGTAAACAACCCCTTTAGATTATTGTACATATTGCAGATTTTTTACAAATAAATATGCATTGATGAAATCACAATACAAATAACGAAATTAACCTTTCCATTAAAACTTTCACGGAGAACAGAAAAAAGTATTGCTTATTCCAACCACCTCATAGTTAGTTCTCTTGATGTTTTGATTATTCTAAAAAGAGAACTGACCCATAGTTTGGATTATTTCCCGTTGTTCCCATTCCCACCTCATGCATATTTGCTTTGCCCACAAAGATAACACCGCAACTCCGTAATCTCGAGACACTAACTGCATCTGCATTGGTTGACCGGGTCTCGTCCATCCACGTAGTTGCACCTACAATGCAAGATGACTCTACGAATTTACATGCATGAAATCTTGAAAGAGGATAGCAGTAATCTGACTCATAAATGAAAACTGAAAGAAGTAAGGTATTTCATACATTTACACACATGTCGAAAGAGGGGAACATATTAAAGTTTCTCTGAGTTGGACTAAAATTAAGCCTATACTAGTGTTAGTGTGACCTTCTGTATGCTCAATTAAATAGCATTCTTCACTAATCGATGATCAATGAACTTGATAGTTTTAGATTAGCCTATGGATTGTTCAATTCACATGGATGTGGCACCGTAACGAGCATATCGAGAAATAGATGTTGAGAAATGTGATTCAGCACTCACCCTTAGCTATAAATGGATAGAGGCCTATGTCATCTTTTATAGCCACGAAAATCCCATCCAGTATTGATAATGGTGTTCCTGAATTAGAAGGGCATTATATTTTGTTAGTTTCCAATGAACATTAATATCACGGGAAGATCAATTTTCCCACAAGCAGCAAGTGGAAGGAAAGCACTACCTTCTTCAAATCTCTTTGTTGAAGCCACAGCTTGTTTCCTAACTTCTTCAGCATCAAATGTTATTAACAGAGGTTGTGGAGGCTTCTTGTGGTTGAAATCCTCAATAACTGCAATAATACGTTCTGCCACCTAGAAAAAAGTACAAAATAATCTTGTTTGTGTGTTCATATTTCTTTACAAATTACTCTTTTTTCTGTTTTCATTCTTCAGTTTATAATAAACATATCCTTTCCAGGCTTATGAGGTGACCTACCACAGATGGAGTGACGAATTTAGAGCGGTAAGCATAAGCAAAATCTCGTATCTTCCAATATCGGAACATATTTAGCTCAGAATTTGAGGATACTGCAGGATTATATCCTGGGAGACATTTTAGAGCAGTTTCCACCCGATCTTCAGGCTTCCCATCCTCGTCCAACAGAAGAGTATTAGGCTCTGGATCTTAAATGCAAAGGTTAAGAGAAGAGTTATGGATCTTTCCAAGGTAAGCTTTTCAACATTCAATGCACTTAAAACAGCTAAAGTTCCGCAAAAACATAAGATATGAACCTTGAGGAGGAAATTCAGGTTTAAACATGGGGAGCTCAGGTATAACTGTATTCCTCAGAGTCTGCCACCAATAAAAGCATCATTATTCTGCACTAATCTCAGCAGGAGTTTGCCCTTGATTCAAAAAGTAAGGTTTTCTATACAGATTGCAGACCTCAACCATTCCGTTTTGCTTCTTCAGGTGGTGTATAATTGCCTGACCAATTAGTGGGGCTTCGATGATCTTGATGAAAAACTTCAACGTGAAACCCGTCAAGTGCGGTGCTGAAAATATAACATAAATAGGGAAAAATGGTGAACTTTGGATAAACCCTGTTCTTCACACAATTTATGTAGCCATTAGCAGAGGTTATCATACAAATCTATCCCCATTTTGAACCCACAGAACGCCAGAACTCAAGTTCATCATTCAGTTGATTACATCTTCGCCAGATACTCCAATTTCAAAGTCTATACCCTCAATAAACACAGTCACTCCGTACAGATGTAGATTCAAAATGAATGTACATTTACAAGAATATGAAGCTGACCTTGGACGTCTTCATACTCATATTTGACAGCAGAGAAATCGATGTCCTTTGCTGGGGGCATAATGCGTTTCTTACCCATCTCAAAAAGTGGCCGCTAAACTTGAGAAAAAAGTCAAGATCCTTACAGGCGCAAATACAGTGTCACAGGGACATGATCAATGAGCGCTGTACGTTCATATTGGATCCTCGAGATAGGACAGTCAACTCCTTGCTGACAGTTCAGCTAAAGTCGAAGATAAATATGATCTGGACATGAACAGAAAGTGAGCCTGAAAAAACTGAGGAGCTTTCGTATCTTAGATACAGAATTTTGCCGATGGCGAAGAAACAGACCTAGACTTTCTGCTTTTCAGATGAAATGGCCAAGTGGTGCTTATATCTGCTTATCTTTATGTGCTTACGAAATCAATTAGAAAACCCACCAGGAAAATTAGCAGGCTGGGAGGGAGGGAGATAGATAGAGAGAGAGAGAGAGTAATGGTTGTCTTCTGGATGGGTTAGGTTGGGTTCAGTATAGGCAGAACCATTTGCCGAAACCACCACATTCAATTCGATTGTCTACTTCCTCTTTCAGGGTAGTTGGAGCGTGGGAGACCAATAAGGTCGAAGAAGACAGATGGAATGAGTCAAGACAGACGCAATGTTGACACTCGAAAAATCCGAGCTTTTTCCTAATGTTTCCTCCCCACACTCGTGCAATGCTGAATTGCATATAAAGACAACCGCGCCATGCTGGAACCCTATGCATTAATTGTAAAGCTCCTACATGCCCGACTGGAAACAAAATAGGTTGCCACAAAATCGACAGGTACCCTCGGCACGATCCTCACGGTGCCATTCATTCATGATGCAGCTGAACTATTGGAACAGTGACATCCCAAGTCGATGCCAATAACGTGTTTCATTACTGTGTATCTGCAAACTGAACTAACTGTTCCGCTTGCCAGCCATCTCGATCTGAACATTGGATAACCGGTGGTTCATACTTGACATATGAAATGCCCAAACTTTCTGCTGGTACCATCACCCTTTTTCTTTCCCATTCCGCAGCAGGAGAAGTTAACCCAGAAAGAAATAACCAAGCAACCGGTGGTACCTGCTCGCTAGATAAATAAGCTAACTTCCATGTCCTGTGGGAGATTCGTCATGGCCAGACAGGAGTAGAGTCTCCCAAGAGCTTCCGGAATTTAGGAAACAGCTGCAATGTTGCACTGATTCCTTGATCGAAGTGAGGTAGATATGCTGCGAGGATGATCGACCGTTCTGGCTCTCATCTGACACCCGCACTGCTCCATCTGATAAGTTTGCAACCTTGACAATTCTGTCATCGACAACCCCAGAGAACCCGTTATCTTGATTCTGTCATCCCAGACGGACGGACTGTTGCTATTAAGAAGCAGCTTTTTGCGGTGATGAGCAGTTGGCAGTACTTGGAGGAACCTCTCCGTTGAAGTAAGCCTTCTGCTTACTCAACAGGTCAAGAGATTTGGCAGTGAATCCGCGATGACTCCATGAAGCAAGCCTTCTGCCGCCGAGGTCAAGGCCGATGACCCTTGACAGGTCAAGATCTGCATAGAGCACGACTGCCGCACGATCCTGTGATTGGCTAACAGTCAACGGTGTTGATTAACCATATGTGTAGTCACAACGCAGACTAGCAAAAAAGCACTGTTTTTTTCGGTGAAAAAAGACTGCTTGTATAGAGAAGAGATAGAGACACCGATTCTCAGACAGTGCTTCATTTCTCCTCCTCATCGTCGTCTTCCTCAGTGGGTGAGTGCTGCCGAGTCACCATCGACGGTGAAGATTCTGCGGACAGGAGAAGATGTCGCAGTTATCATCGCTTCAAAGATGTAGGATTGGATAAAAGATGATTCTTTTCATCTCCCTCGAACTGATCGTTCGCTGTCTGATTCATTGATGAACTGATCCCGTGATCTGACTTCCTCGTCTGTTTCGTCTGCTCTCTGTCTGCGCAGTGAGAGCTCTGAAAGCTATGCGACCTCAGATTTTAGCGGCTCGAAGCTCGCAGCTCTCAACAGCGACGGAGCGCTCTTCCTCGCCCCACCAGCCTCCAGTTAGTTTTATCCGTCTTCTATGTTGGGTTCATCCCCCCTTTGGATTCATTTGACAGAAAGCTTGAAAATTTGTGAAAATGAATGATGTTTACTTGTTAGTCACCCTGTTAGTTGGAGAATCAGTGGAAGTCACTGTTAGTATATTGTTGAAGCTGATCAATTTCATAAAGGGAAAGGAAATGCACGAGGAAGATGCCCTTTGGATTATTCTACTAAATAAGGTGGCTGGTGAATGCATGGCTTGTTGAATGGATGAGGGTCATGGTATCCATCAATATTGGACTTTGTAATTGAATATGGAGATACATTGAATTTCAGGAGTCCGGTTAACCAGATGAGGGATGTGATTTCAAGTGTTCTTAGAGCCAATATGTGTGAAAGTGAATCTTTTATCACTTTTAATAGCAAAAACTTCAATTTAAGCTAAAAAAACTTCAATTTTAATGCATAGTAGATTTCCTTTAACAAACTGACACTTTTCTACTTGAGATTGACACTCTTGTTCTGTAAATTCTCCAACTTTGATTACAATAAAATGGATTTATGGCCGTAAATGCTTGGCTACTTTAGTGTGGTTTTACATGTCCAGTTTCTTCGTGTAATGACGGGGAAAGTCACTCCCCGAATATTCCGTTTATCTTAATTGTGAATGAGAGTATTCGTTATTGAATTTCTACCTGTTTGTATCTTATAACAAGGTCTGTTCTTGCAGAGGGTTCCCAACCTTATAGGGGGCACTTTTGTTAATTCAAAATCCTCCTCGTTCATTGATGTGCTAAATCCTATGAGCTTCATCCAGATACTTGTTGGATATAGAAAGCATGTTATGTAACTATGGAGGCACTGACATATTCACCACCAATCTATGTATAGGCTACCCAAGAAGTTGTCTCTCAGGTTCCACTAACCACTACTGAAGAGTTCAAGGCTGCAGTGGCTGCAGCAAAAGATGCATTTCCATCTTGGCGTAGCACTCCAGTGACCACCCCCCAGCGTGTTATGCTAAAGTTTCAGGAGCTTATACGAAGGGACATGGTGTGAATTTAGAGATAGCACCTTCTTTTATCTTCTAAGGATTTCGTGCTGCTTTTGATTCACTGGATTAAGTTGCAATTTTTTTCAGGATAAGCTTGCCTTGAACATTACCACAGAACAAGGAAAGACATTGAAGGATGCACAAGGAGACGTTTTCCGGGGATTAGGTTAATTTTTTCACTGTACCAATTCTATATATTTAATTACTGCTGTCCCTTTTCACCTTCATGAAGTTTCCTATTAGTTTAAAATGATTAATCTGCAGAGGTGGTAGAGCATGCATGCGGTATGGGAACCCTGCAAATGGGGGAGTATGTATCTAATGTTGCAAATGGAATTGATACATACAGCATCAGAGAGCCACTTGGTGTTTTTGCTGGAATTTGTCCCTTTAATTTTCCAGCTATGATTCCGCTTTGGGTAAGTCCACCTTTCAGTTTTGAGCAAATCCTACGCCTGCTTTATATCTGTGAAAAAGAATGGTCAGTCAAACATCACATGTGAGTTTACTGATACATATTCTATCTATTGAACTATTCTGGGGATGCCATGCAGATGTTTCCTATTGCAGTTACTTGTGGCAATACCTTTGTTCTAAAGCCGTCTGAGAAAGACCCTGGTAAGCCTTATTCCTGGATAGTATTCACATTTTTCTTGTCCATGCTCTTTCTTGCTTGCTGGTCTTTAGTTATTCTGGACCATATTGCTCTGGTATTTCTATCTAATGATCTAATGTTTTTCACTTTTTTTCTATGTAGGGGCATCTGTCATTCTTGCAGAGTTGGCCATGGAGGCAGGGCTGCCTAAGGGTGTACTGAATATTGTCCATGGAACTACAGTATGCCCATATCTTTTTCCACATTTATGCTATCGTATTTCTTCTCACTCCATTTGACTCTGAAAGGCATTTGGAGGAATTTATTCAAATTTTATTTGATATAATCATAAAGGCGCTTAAAACTTGGTTGATAAAATCTTTATCCACATCAAATAGCACTTTTGTCAGTTTTCCATAATTTATTGTTGTCTATCTTCATAACACATCACATGCACTAAGTACCCCCATCGTTGTTGTTGTTGTTGTTTTTTAAATTAAAAAAATTCCAGGATATTGTCAATGCTATTTGTGATGATGAGGACATTCGTGCTATATCATTTGTCGGTTCCAATACAGTAAGTTATTCCTTGTTTTTGTTTCTTATTAGCGTTGCTAATCACCTCCATGAACAAGGTGAGTTTTAATGGTGCTGAATCGGGAAAAAAAGTAAACTGAAGACGTATAAATTTACCTCATCCACTTTCAGTTTCATTCTTAATTTCTTTTTGAAGAGTGTCATATTCTTTCTAACTAGTAAGTTACTTAAGAATCCTTCTCACCAATCATGCCCCGACTCTTTACTTATTGGTGCACTAGATTTTATGATCTTGCAGGATAATCAATGGATATAGTAGGGACGTTTATTTTTGAGGATCTCTCATACAAGTTGGATTTTTTTACCTGTAGTCTTCAATTAGGCCTTTGTGATTTTACCCTTTTCTCCATTTCACAAAGAGTACCATAATAGTTTGCTCCCAAAAGTTGTTTGAGCAAACATTTGAGTACCTGAAAGATTTTTGCTAACAAATGATCCATCAACTTCAAGAAACTTAACATTTAACAAAGGGGGAAGAGGTACTGAAGTTAAATATTAAACATTTTGAAAGTTGAGGGGGATTATCTGCTAGAGAAAACTTCCGGGTACCCAAGTTTTGGATCGAGTAACTTTAGGGAGGCAAAGTGTTGGTGCACTCTTTCACAAATTTTCATCCCTTTCAAAATCGAGCATCCTACATTTGCTTTAGATGTGAACATCTTCTTCATTTTTATAAATTTTCTGGCAATCTTATCTCTTCAGCATGAATAACCTTTTGTGCCTAAAATATATTATCCGTCTTTACTTGTTTGAAATTTCTCATACATGGCTTCAATTCCTTTTTAAGGCTGGAATGCATATCTATGGAAGAGCTGCTGCTAATGGGAAACGTGTCCAAGTAAGTGAATATTGCAGCAGATGATGCCATCTTTCCTCTGAATTTTTCTAGATAAAGACAATCTTTCCAGCTTTGTTTCTATTTAAAATGTTCTTACCATTTTGCTCTAGTCAAATATGGGGGCAAAGAACCATGCCATCGTCTTGCCGGATGCAAACATGAATGCTACCTTAAATGCTTTGGTTGCTGCTGGATTTGGTGCTGCTGGTCAGAGATGTATGGCTCTCAGCACCGTGGTGTTTGTGGGAGACTCGAAGTTATGGTATGGCTAAAGTTTTCAGCAGGTGCACTTGAAGAAAACTGTGAAATGGCATCAATGCAACTCAAATTCTTGTAGGGAAGAGAAACTGGTTGAACGTGCAAAATCACTGAAAGTAAATTCTGGATTGGACCCGGATGCAGACCTTGGCCCGTTATTAGCAAACAGGTTAACACACCAGCAAATAGCAATTCATTGATGAGAATGAGATTCTGGGAACTTGAAATCTTGTCATTGGTCTATTCTTCCCAGAGATTCACTGAGGAGAATCTTTCATTGAATGTTTGAAATGCATTCATTTACACAGGCAAAGGAATGCATTAGCAAACTGATACAGTCAGGTGTTGATGATGGTGCTAGGCTTCTGCTTGACGGGAGAGATATAGTGGTGATGTGCTACATTTACATTCCAGCGGGATAATCCATCATCTCTGTAGTTTTCATCTGTTATAGCTATTCAAATTGACAACATTCTCTGTGTTTGCACACAGGTTCCTGGGTACGACCCCACCATTTTAACTGATGTAGGAGCTGACATGGAGTGCTACAAAGTATCTTCTTTGCATCAGACCCTCTTAACTCTTCCTTCTTCAATGTGGGAGCTGGTCCATGTAGATGGTATCATTGTGGCTTGAGCCATCTACTTTGCCATGAAAATGCAGGAGGAGATCTTCGGCCCCGTTCTACTTTGCATGCATGTAGGTCCCTCGCCCAGTTCTGCTTCTTGGTACACCTTTAGGCTGGCTCTGTTCCTCATAGATCAAAAATCAGAATGGGCTAATATGCTCATTCATTCTCCTGATATGTAGGCTGACACCTTTGAGGAAGCTATCAAACTGGTGAACCGTAACAAGTACCCACTGTCATCCTAAGTTCATGCCTGCATGTTCTGTGGTAATTATCTTGTATAGTCCTGCCAACTTTATAGAATTGGTTTCAGGTATGGCAATGGAGCATCCATATTTACATCCTCTGGTGTAGCTGCAAGGAAATTTCAGACTGAAATTGAAGCTGGACAGGTAGTTTCCTGGCACACATTCCCCTCAATTTGGCAATCTCTGATCACCATTGTGTCCTGTTACTGTTTCTCCAACCTATGCTGATGTCAATGTAGGTCGGCATCAACGTGCCAATCCCTGTTCCTCTACCCTTCTTCTCGTTCACTGGTTCTAAGGCTTCATTCGCTGGTGACCTCAATTTCTATGGCAATGGCAGATTGCTTGCTTTTGTGTAAACGAATGTCAGAAGCTATGATTAGCCCTGTAGTACAGATAACATTAGAGTTTTCCACGTCCTGTCTTCTGCCTATGCTTGTTGAGTCTTCATTCATATGTTTTTAACTGCCATCTTTTCAACAGGAAAAAGCCGGAGTTAACTTCTATACCCAAATCAAAACAATCACTCAACAATTGAAGGACTTGCCTGGTGGGACAGGAGTTTCTCTGGCTATGCCCACCTCTCAGAAGTCGTAATCTGCATTGAGCTCAAACCACGAACTATGAACTAAGACTAGGCCAACTTCCTTTGTCTAATGCTTGTGTTTCATTGATTGGGCTGTAAATCTTTAAAAATAAGTTATAACTTTGTATCAAGCCCATCATCGGTCATTAGTCCATTATCAAATTTGCTCCCACCAACCTCTCAAATTGGACACTAATCAAGAGAGCATTTCAAGTTGTCAGCCTTGGTAACTACTAACTAGAGAAGCTCAAGAAAAAAGACACAAAATGTCTACTTTCACGATATCTGGCCTTAGCATGGTTGACGAACGCTTCAATGTCATGCAAATTCTTTGGGAGTTCAAGTCATCACTTTGATATCATGTAAACCCCCTCACCAACCACAAGATAAAGAAGACAAGTGGTTCAACTAAAAGCAAGATCAAGACATGGTCTAAAATGAATTCTGACCCCAAGTACCGTTATGAATTTCAGAGGGGTTCACAATGGTTCAATCCGAAATTACTAGTGGAAATGGAAAGTAATTAATAGAGGCACAGTCACCACAATGGCAGCATCCATGTGATAATTGGATTGCAAGAATAATGTTTCTAGACTGAGAATAAAACGACCACCTGTTAAATATCAGTCTTAGGCACCAATACCAGAGCCTGTGTTCCTTCTACACTCGTTCAACATATCTAGGTAGAACTGGCACCTGCTGATGTGGCTCCCAAAGTTATTCAAGCACTGCAAGGAAAATAAAAACAGCAAGATTTATGGAACAAGCCTGATAAGAAAAATTATTAAGACACAAATCCTAGAATAAATTGAGGAAATATAAATTACACCTTCCTAGCAATGAGGAAGGAGAAGGCTACATAAGATATACCATACTTATTATTCATTCACCCTTACAAGTCAGTATTTTACCACTCGATATTTTCTAGTGTAGTCTAAGCACATACAGCATGTATTGAGTAGGCACTGGGCAAGTAATTCTTACATCTTGGAAGGCCTTAGAGTGAATGCTGCAAGCATCACCACCACCTAAGCTGTTTGTGGTGGCTTCAGGGGCAGAGGCTGCACCAGTGACCACTGTTTCATGTTGAATTGTGCGAGGCCCCATGACAGCATCTACGGCTTGATGGGCCAAGGCACTTCCACTCCCAAAAGCCATTCCTAATTGAAGAGTCAAAGGAGGAATTCAGGGTTTCAGGAGTGAATGAAAGTTTAGACACATAACAAAGGAATAAATAACAAAAAAAAATTAAATCAACATGCTGGATAATTCTGGTATCCATTCCAATTCCATTCAAATCATTTTTCTTTCACCTGTATAAATATATCCAAGACAGAGATACCAGTGCATACCCTGTGCTATGGTTGAACCGATGCCTCCAAGGATGGATCCACCACCACTAGGCTGAGCAGGAGCTGGGGGAGGAGCATGATGCACTGCAATCAAGTCAAAAGGAAGTTGCACGAGGTCAAATATAAATAAAATCACACAATCACTGCAATCAAAAGCAGATATGAAGGGAAAGGGAAACCATTATTATCAAATAGAAGGTTAGGTAACTAGAGAGGTAATAATATACAAAAAAAAAGGGAGAGAAGAACAAATTGTCAAGCAGCATGCAAATACCTGGTTGTGGAGGAGGGCTACGAGCAGCCGAGGGGCGAGGTGCTGCACGAGGGGCAGATCGTCCTGCTCAATAGTTTACATGGTGATGAGAAGAAAAAGTGTTTCGACTGCTAATAAAGCAAAATGGGAGAAAAAGCAATAGAAATCACTATGAGAAGGAACAGAAACGCAAATAAGGCAGATTCATGCTTCCTCCTATCTTAAGCATCTATATCAAGACAGCATCAACACTAGCTATCTAGCCCACCGCCCACACTCATCGAATATTCACTTTTCCACACCACAAGCTGGATATTGCCTTTGACGTCCTTCTCTCAAGCAAGTCAACACCCAGACGATGGGACTACGATTACAGTCAAGATGCAGATGCATGTAATGTTCACCTATAGCCATCCTACAGAAAAGAACATAAATACCGCTAATCCACCAGGAAAGACGAATCGCAGAATAGAGGCTCAGAATTCAACCATTACTTTATTCCACGCAGTTATCAAATCAGTCAGACCATAACGAAAACATCCTAGCAGAAGCAAAGCAGAATCGAAGCTAAACAAAGAACGTCCCTATCTAGCTGAAGGTAGTGTACTGGAGGAGAAACAGACCTCCGGAGCTCCGGCGCGGCATGATGTAAAGACGAAAGACGAAGAGGGACGGCGGACAGAGCGTGGATGACTCTAGTGATTGCTGAGCTGATTGTGGAGGGATTTAGACAGTGCGGAAACTGCGGAAGCTTCTGGATTTCCAGTTTTACATTCAAAAGGTGCATTATATACGGGAGCATTGTAATGTCTTGGTATATAAACGCAAAATATTTTTTTATTCAATATTTGATCTTATTTTTAATAAAATTTATGTTTACGTTTTATTTCATATTTTCAGTTATTAGATAATATTGTGGTATAATAAAATATTACACTCATATTTATTTAAAATTAATAATTTTAATGAAAAAATTCCACTGTAATTCTCTATAATATATAAGTATCAATATTTTACTTTTATTATATATAATTTTAAATCCAATTTCAACACATGGCTATATAAGTATCGTAGGATATAGGAGTAAGTCAAGGGCGACAGCTTTCTATTGGACGCCATAAAAGAGGAGGGGAGAAGATAATTTGCGGGGAAACAGAGAGGCAAGGCACCCCCCACAACAATGGACGTGGAAGAAGAGGTTGAGCGGCTCAAGGAGGAGATCAAAAGGCTGGGTGCAGCCCAGCCTGATGGTTCTTACAAGGTACGACTTCACCTAGGCATATGGAAAGATTCGATCTTGTCTATCATTTCGTGGTATTCTCATGCATTGATCGTGTGTTCTACATTTTGGTTCTTTCTCGATCATTTTGTGCTCCTCGGTTCAGATCCGTAGTTTCTGACGACCTGGTCGCCTCTTGAGCATAGCGAGATGCTTAATTTTGTCATCGATTGGCTGATATGAAACTGTTCTGGTTCGAGGAACATGTATGATGCATCGGCTCAGCCTTTCTGAAAGTGCTGGAGAAAAATGGATCCCCATGGTTATAAAGGGTTAAAGAAGATGATGATTTATTAAGTTTTGTTATAATTGTAATGGTTTGCGAAGGTTCTTCAATCACATCAGGAATTCGGGAAGTTTGGAGAGGTGACTATCATCTCCTACAACAAATAATTCATTCTTTATTGCTGAACTTTTGGTTCCAATGTTTGTGCTTATCCATGTCTGCTAACCCAGCTAGCAAGATGTCTGATCTCTTTTGTTCTCAACGATGCTGCCATGAAATATCTTTTTGCATGTTTCAGTGCTCAAGTTGCTGTCAGATATGGATAAATTGTTAATCAGTCGGAGTTGTCTTTGTTATGCATTGCTAACCAACTGTATCTCTATGAGACAAAATCTTCCTTCCTATGACTGCCACTATCCTCGTGAAGGCTCACGGCTACTATGACATGAAAATGTTTTTGGCTGAACTGGTGTCGATTATTTGTTTCAAGGTGACATTTGGCGTGCTATTCAACGATGACAGATGTGCTAACATATTCGAGGCACTAGTGGGGACACTTAGAGCGGCCAAGAGACGCAAGATTTTGTCCTACGATGGTGAGCTGCTTCTGCAAGGTGTCCATGATAATGTCGAGATCACACTCAAGCCTTCTCCGCCAGCTGCTACAGCCTAGCCCTGTGAAGGGTTGAAAAACAAAAGTTTATGGACCTTTGCTTCTTCTTCTTCTACATCCTATAAGGATGATCTATGTGTAATAAACTTACATGTTCAGTGAGTTTAAGGTTGTTTTTCTATGATCCATGATTTCCTATTATTATGTGAAGCCTATAATACATTATTTGATATCAGTTCTGGTGAACTTAAGTCTACTTGCATTTGACCAATTATTTTTTTCTGTCTCCATTCACTCTCTTTTAGTTTCTGGTTTGCATGAGGATGAAAAATACACTTACTGGTTTTCTCTCTTCAAGGCCTTTTATTGCTGGTAATACATTCTTCTACATTTTCTATTAACTTCTTTTGGGCTTTCCTCAGACTCCAAATCACGAAGTCTGGATGCAGAAAATAAAAAAGATACTGAAAATGAAGGGATGATGAACAATTTTGTTTTACTCACCAAAGTATCTCCTTTTATCTTGTCAGATGAACCTGTGAAAGTAGCTAAAGATGCCAAGAATATTCATGAAGTAATGCTTTCAAAGCTAACCAGAAGAGGGAAAGAGAATGCAGGTGCAGGGAAAAGAAGGCATAGACTTCAACTGAGGTGGTTGAAGGTTAGAAACGTTGCATACAATACTCAAGG
Organism: Trapa incisa; assembly: GCA_030064435.1. Classification (NCBI taxonomy): domain Eukaryota; kingdom Viridiplantae; phylum Streptophyta; class Magnoliopsida; order Myrtales; family Lythraceae; genus Trapa; species Trapa incisa. Next base: position 976,516 of record CM057770.1, on the reverse strand, counting down.
AAAGCATTAAACATGAAAAGGATGTGGGCTACAAACTAAAAGAACATGTCTTCAGCCAAAAACTCCTCATAAAAGAGGAACATTCACAAAGGACAGTATATATTAACTTCTACCAGTTGATAAGATACCTACTCAAACACTCTCCCAAGTTGATATTCTTCCACAATCCGGGAAGAGGAGGGCCAAAATGGCATCTGAATATCATGTCATGCTGTTCCCATGGCTTGCTTCTGGCCACATGCTCCCATTTCTAAAGCTAGCCAAGAAACTAGCAGAAAAGGGTCTCTGAGTTACATTTGTTTCCACTCCAAGAAACATTCAAAGGTTGCTGCCTATTTCCCCAAACTCTTTGGGAAACATAAATCTTGTCAAGCTCCCATTGCCCATAGTTGAAGGCTTGCCTGAAGATTGTGAGGCGACAACGGACTTGCAGCCTGATAAGATAGAGTTCCTAAAGAAGGCATGTGATGGGTTGAGAGAGCCTTTGGAGCAACTCTTGCTGGAGGACTTGCCCAACTTGATCCTCTTTGACTTCATTCAATGCTGGGTACCTCAAGTGGCAGCCAAGTTAGGCATCAGATCTGCCTTCTTCAGTGCATATACTGCATCTACATTGGCTTTCATCAGACCACCTTCCAAGCTCAGGCCAACAGGTCAGAGAAAGAAACCTGAGGATCTTGCTGTGCCTCCCAAGTGGTTTCCCTTGACCTCCCTTGTCTCTCAAGGCCCTCATCAGGCAGCAAAAATGTATAAGAACCTCAAGTTTCCTGATGCTTCAGGAATGTCAAGTGGTCAGAGGTGGGAAAAGACAATAATGGGGTCTGACTTCGTGGCTGTAAGGAGCTGCCCAGAGTTCGAGCCAGAATATCTCGCCCTTCTGAAGGAAATCTACAAAAAGCCTGTTTTGCCTGTAGGCCTACTAACCCCAAGTTTTGAAAAGAATACAGATGCAGTTAACTCAACCTGGTGCACTGATTCCAGATGGTTGGACAGGCAAACAAGAAAGTCAGTGCTCTTCGTTGGATTTGGAACTGAGTACAAGATGCCCATTGGCCAGATCCATGAGCTAGCTCGTGGGCTTGAGCTCTCAGGGTCGCCGTTCCTATGGATTATAAGGAAGCCTAAAGGCACCAATAGCTCACAGCTGCTTCCGAGGGTTTCTAGACCGAACAGCGGGCAGGGGATTGGTCTCATTTGGCTGGGCTCCACAGGTGAAGATACTTTCTCACCCAGCTATTGGAGGGTGCCTCTACCACTCTGGGTGGAGCTCAATCATTGAGTCTCTAGGATTTGGTCTTCCTCAGATCCTCATGCCCATGGTGGATGATCAAGGACTTAACTCGAAGCTTGAAGGGGATTGGATTTGAAGTCCCTAGAAATGGAGCTCAATCATTGAGTCTCTAGGATTTGGTCTTCCTCAGATCCTCATGCCCATGGTGGATGATCAAGGACTTAACTCGAAGCTTGAAGGGGATTGGATTTGAAGTCCCTAGAAATGAAGACGGATCATTTACAAGAGAAGATGTTGCCAAGTCCATAAGATTCATGCTGGTGGAGGAGGCAGGAGAAACCTTAAGAAAAAAGGCAGAGAATATGAGAACAATCTCCACGAAAGCTACATAAACAAGTTTATTGAGTACCTGAGGGAAAACAAAAACGGGCATCACATCTAAATATGCATTAAATTTGGTGAGCATATGGACAATTGATGGTCTACCATTGAGAAGCAAGATACAACATTTCCAAGAACTAGAAGGTTTTCTTATGCATTCAGCAAGGAGAACAAATGTAGCAGGTTACTTGTCTTAGTTCATGTAGTTTTTTTCAAGCTTACATTATTTAATAAAAATGAAACAACTAGTTCCTGTTCAGTTTGATCATTCTTATCCTCCAAATAATAACCTTAAGAAGACATCTTTAATGATGCAATAACTAGTAAAGACTACACAGTGGAAGGAGAAAGAAGCATCACCTGAGCCTTCAGTTTTCTGTCACAGTGTATGGCTTGCAGCTTCTCCTGAAATTTTCTGCAGATAATTCTCAACGCTTTTTTAGCTCCAGTCCTAATTTCAGCAGCATAAAGTTAATCTCAAGAAACACCAAAGAAACTCAGGAATGAACTTGGCAGTATTGACAATCCCTTGAGTTCATCACTGCAACATTTGCCAAATTTCTGCAGAAAAAGACAATGGATAGGAAATAAAATGACCGAGTTCCAGACGCCTCAATGCCATTAACATTACTGGAAAAAAAGGAATGGGACAATTAGCTAAAATTAAGAGTTCATATTCAACTGAATTTGATGGAATTAAGAGTTCATATTCAACTGAATTTGATGGAATTAGACAACAAAAGCCAGGTGGCCCTTTTGTTCTCTTAATTATTTTATATTTCAACATCAATGCTCCTGGAGGATCTTACAGGATAATACAGTGTACATTAGTGGAAAAGTAAACTGCAATCCTCCTAAACTTCATATCCAGGATTTACTTTTTGCTGAACATCTCCATAACTCTCCAGCTCTTCTATATCTTCAGGACTTCCCAAAAACAGAGGAAGCCTCTGATGCAGTTTAACAGGCTGCAAAGAAAGAATCCTATTTTTACCATCGGAGCCTTTTCCGCCCGCTTGCTCTGCAAGAAAACTCAATGGGTTTGCCTCATAAACAAGACGGAGATGATCCCTTGGGTTCATTGCTACTCCTCCATATAGTAAAGTTCTGTGAAAATCAGCTACTAGAGAACATATGTAACGGGCAGAATACTTTTTTGGGTATTTTCCCTTTCCTTGACGTATGGTATCAATGTACTGCCTTAAGCCCTCTGGCCAGTCGAAGTATCTTGCATCATTTACAGAGTATATTTGTCCTGAAAGAGAAGGAACCCGTCAAAATTATCAAACACGATATCAAATCCATTAAGAAACAAAGGCTTATCAGGCAAGTATGCGATCCCAGCCCATCCGAATCAAAGGAATAAATTTACAGAATTCTACTATCCTCTTGGAAAGTAGATAAATAATGGGGGTCATGAATGGAATCTCAAAAGCCTAAAGCAGTTTACTTATCAGCATTCTCCTCCAAGAAGAGAAAAACTGCAACCAGAGAGCTTTTCCAAATTTCTTGGCACAATTCAAAAGGTTCACCTTATTTTAGAAATCTTCACTCCAATCAAGCAAAAGCTCAAAGACCACCAACTGCAACTCATTAGAAGCAAGGAAAAAACCTTGCAAACCCCAGAATACCAAACCCAACTTTACCTCTTAAAGGAATCCTCAAATTCGGATGAGTGAGAATAAAGTCTCCTGTAGTATGGTCCAATGTAAAGGCGTGTGTTCCAGAGCCAAAAGTAGCACAGAGAACAGTGGCCGAAGAGTAGAGAACATAGGCAGCAGCAACAAGCCGGGATCCACTCTGAAGTGAATTCAGTTGGGCCTTCTCATCTGTTGGCAAATGGTCAAGTTCCACCAGTCGATTATAAATCCCGAAGATGGTTCCAGTAGGTATAGAGGCATCAATGTTACGGGATCCATCAAGAGGATCTGTCACCACAACAAATGGTCCATCATTGGAGATCCATATTGGAGTGTCATCTTCTTCTGATGCCATGACAGCTACTTTCCCCGAATTGCAGAGAGAAGACAGAATAATTTCATTCTGCAGATAATTCATGGGAATAGTCATATTAAAGTAAACCATAGCCATATTTCTTATTTGAATCACAGCTTGATAAATTCAAAATTCTCCATCCTCTATAAGAGCTGTGCACACCAGCATCATTGCATCCATCACACAATAAACACAAGTCAAAAGGAAGCAAAGTCAGTATCCATCTATTTCTCTTGTGTGAGTGTATTCTTGCATCTAAACAACTTCAAAACTTCTAAGTCAGAATAAAGCATGCTGGACACTATTCTAGGACAAGATTTAGACATTCAGACCTTCTGATACCAAAAGAGACAAGCAACAGAGATGTCATTGCTGAGAAACGAAGCTGGATATGAGGATTTAATAAACAACGTTCACTGAAGGAAATTCCACAAGAGCAGCAAAACCCACCGAGACAATGTCGAGGGGCTTTGGATCGTCCCTTCCAGTGCCAGCATCGACCCCGCCCACTACGTCGCTCCGTCTCCCGAGGCTCGAATTGAATGGAGAGGCCACAAGAGCAGCGATTCTCTTGCAAGCATACTGAATATGGTCGAAAAGGATCAACAGGTCGTCACCCACATCAATTCCTCCTTTACCCGCATACTCTGTCAGCGTGCGGAACCCACTGCCCCCGTCGTCGCTGTTACTCGCGTGAGACCTGATGGAGATGGAAAGGCCGCTGAAAGACGCCATTTTTCTGATGGGCCTGCGAGCTCTGTCTCGGTGTAAATGGAAGGAAACGGATGTTCTCTGCTTTGAGAGAAGGTGGGTTCTTTGTCGGATGAATGGAGTTGCGTACCCGGCTGCTGTAATGGAGGATTGCATATTAATTATAGTCGCATAAATCATCCCAAGTGAATGATGAACATTACCCGGAGAAAAAAGAATACGGGAACGGCACAGTACGGGCAAGCAGATAAGTCGACGATGACACTCGCCGGAAAATAAGTGGATATGGAAGGCAGCCGAGGAAGGGAGAAAGAAGAGAGAGCTCAGGCCGCAAAGCCCGCGGCGAAATGGGCGGGCAGATCACGAAATTGGGCTTGGCTAGAGAAGAGCCGTATGCCCCCAAAAAAGTTGGAAATTTTATATAGGTAACAAGGGCTCGGAAAGCTGAGAATGAGAAGGAATTGCTCGGGTGAAGAAAGAATACATTCAGAAAACTGGCTGTGTTGTGGTAAAAGCAACAGCCTTTAACAATGGAAAAGGAAGGTATATATTAGCAAGTCTATACTTTTATTGGTGGATGAACAAGAACTATATCATGTGCTGGCCAAGACGAGAGAGAGGCGGCCGAAGCATCTTATTGCTCTGTTGCAGCACTTGCAGCACTCAGGTCCACGGACAGATCAAGAACCTGAATCATCAAGAAGAAGAAGAAAAAACCAGGAAGGAAGTCAGCAGAATATCCCATGAACCTGATTGAATCCATGAAAGAGGTGGGTCTCGCCTTTCCGGTGATTTTACTGTATATTTCAAGCACATCCATCACTGTGGACTCGAAGTGCGTGGTTGCATCATAGCTCTGCAGGAAAAAGAAAAAGAGAATTGCCCGTTTAGCAGCCGTATGACAGTCAGATTCAGTCAAGAAAGATAATGGCAGGGCAGCTTGCTGCTTACAGTGGATATAAAGCAGTTGTCTTCTTCATGGTTGTTGGTGGGGACATAGCGGTCATATGTGTCAAAGAATATCTCATCCACAGGACCCAGCAGGTCTATCCCGGGCTTCAGTTCCTCCTCGGGCTTGTCTGTCTCCGCCTCCGTCGTCACCAAGGCAATGTACTTCCCTTTTGGAGCCACATTGTGAGCATAGGAGCAGCAAAAGAGGTACCTGTCATAGCATGGGAAGCTTGCATCTTAGGTTTGGAGCTAGCTTACCCATCTGCTTAGAACTGTACTAATGTCAACTGAGATCTACATGTCTGATTGTCGACCCAATTGCTTCTGCGGCAAGATGACCTGAGCTGAATGTGAATCGTTGGTTTCTGGGATCGGGTGGCTCATAAAGCAAACAGCACGAGCCACTTTGCCAACCTTCTTGACCTTTTTGTTTCAATGAAAGTGCAGCAGAAAATTTAACCAGATGGGAGTGGTGCTCTTTCAAGGTCGGTCAGCCTTTGGATCTGAGATAGCAGCAAAAGCTTTACCTTGTCGGGCAAATACGAGGGATCGCAGACAACTTTCTTGCACTTGGCAGTTTCTCCTTCGGAGCTTACACCGATGGCTTTTCCACCATCATCGAACTCCACCTTGTTATTCAATCGACAAAGTTCAGGATCAGATTCCGTCTCTTGAAACTGATCACTTCCACTTCGTTGGACACATGAAAGAAGAAACCCTAACCTTGCAGTCTGGCTTGTTGAGCATGTAAGTTCCGCCGTATACAGCGCTTAAACGAGCGAATGCCTGCAAAACATGACTGGTGTCAGGGGAAGAGATCTTGCTCTTTGCATCGATGTGGAAAGAAGCTCGGATGAAAATGGACAAACCTGAGGTAATTCTCCCAGTCCATACATTGGATAGATGTAGGGAGAACCTCCACTGAAACGTGCTAGGGATTCTGAATAGAGCTTCACATCAAATGGAGGGAGAAATCAAGATAAGGAGAGAAGCGGTAAGGGAGATTCTGAGAAAAAAGGTTTCTACCTTGATCTTCTTCACGAAGTCCATTGCAGGCTCGTCCAAGTACTTGTCATCGATGTGAAGTGCCAAAGCATGCCCAATAAAATCAATGGTGTCATCTTCCAGGCCATATTTCCTATAGTAACAGTGAAAGTTTTCACAATACACCATAGTCTGTGTCAGAAATCTGTGTTGTGCTTCAGAATGAAGGCAAGATAGACGAGAGAACGCACGAGATAAGCTCTCTTGCAGTGACTTTGTGCAAGTCCAGACCCTCGTGAGATTTCGGGTCATCCTTCTCAAAGTCCTGCACGTAAATGAAGAACTTTCTGGCACGGCGCTTCTCGAACAGCCCCATTAATGGAGACTTGAGAGCTTCCACATCCGTTGCTGGGACCTTGTAAACCTGCAACAAAAGGACTTGTGTTGTCAGCCTGTCATCTTCTGTGATCATGCTGTGAAGATGCTAGTGTAATTCCTGCTTGCCTTTCCCTTGTTGTAGACGAAACTGCCATCAACCACCTTGAAGTTAAGATACTTGGTGACATCGGTGTGAATTAGAACCCGGACCAGGGCTCCGTTGGCCATCATGAACTACAAAAACCCATCAGAGAAGTGAAGAGAAATAGATTGCAGAAATAAATTAGAAGTCTATCATCAAGAACAGCAACAGGCAAACTTCAGAAGAAGAATATACTGTAGGTAGATACAACAAGTAGGATGGCCCTACCTTGGGTACCATATCAACGTTGAACTCCCTGCTTGCACCCAGGCTCTCTGGGGGCTTATCATCTCCCTTGAAATGCTTCCAGAGCTACAGGCAGAAGAAGGAACACATTCTATTTTCATCTAGACAGAGGAAGAAAGAGATGGACAGGTGGAGTTTCACCTGGTTAAGATTGAGAGAGGTTGAGTCACCACCATAGTAGTCATTCTTGTCCATATGTAACACCTGTTTGATGAAATCAAAATTCAGTCTATTCACTAGCTATCCTTTAACCGAAGTCATTGTGAACTGCCAAAATTTGGCCCAGCATTTCCATAAGGTCCTCAAAGGTAGTTCTTCAAATGACCCCGAACATCAGAATCAGTCCCTGAAAGAACTGGAAGCTTATTGATCCACTGGGGATGAACTTCTTGTTCTAATCCAAGTTTCTGCTCTGAACATCTGGAATTAGCCAAAGAATGCCATTTTCTTGGCATGGCCTATTAATTAGTTGATCTGCTCTTTATGTCAGGCTCCTGATCTACCCAAACTTATACAATTTGCACTTACATAATTCCTTCTCTTCATATTTGATTGGCAAGAGAAAATTGTTCATGATGACAAGTAATGATGTTAGTGGATGCAATGAAACATGTAGACAGACCTTGAGACCATCAACAGAGAGCAGCCCACTGAGGATGCATTCCTTAAGACCTGTCCCAAGCACTATCACATCGTACTCTTCATCCATTTCTCTAGATCAAGCCTCTCTGGATTATTGCCAGGAAGAAAATCAATCAGATGATGATGAGAATGATGATTGGAGAAGGAGGAAGAGAGTAAATTAAAGGGAATACTATGGAGAAGGGTGTAAGGGAAGTTCTGGCTTATAGAGAAGTTTTTGATCCCAAAGTGGCAATTGGAGCTTGAGGTGATCCTCTGTTCTCTCTTCCTTGGACACATGGAACCATTCCTAAAGGAAAAAAGGCAGTGTGTATGAATTAAGGATGGATCATTGTTTTTGAATGGAAGACAATTATATGTCAAAATAAAAAACAATAATATTCATTATTTTCACCTCAGTCTCATTTTCCATAAACCTTTTAATTTTCCCAATAATATCAATTTACCATTTGATTGTGTTTTTGTGTGTTGAGTGAAATCCAGTGAAGGAAATGGAAGAAGATAACCATTGGAGAAGATAACCATTGGTGGTTCCCTCTTTAGGAAGATGATAGCTTATTTAGGTGCTTAAGACTTATGACTCCCATGAGACAATCAAGTAAAGGCAAGCCCAAGCAGCAGTTAATTTTTACTTATGATTATCAGATTCTTTGCAATGACACATTTTGGCGGTTTCATGTCTGTGGGTCCAGTCAAACATAAACCACTACAGCATAACTAGAACACAAATTGGTAGAGGACCCAAGAAACCAATCAGTGCCAAAAGGACTGGTTCTTGATGGCTGCACTTCCCTTGATGCTCCTTGCCATGTAGTCCAGAGTCCATTTCTCAAATGTGCAGTCTATGAAGTTGTAGTAGCTGCCGTGAAGGGAGAGCGTTCCCCTCATCACACTCTCCTCTATCCATGGGTAAGTCAGCAGATTTGAGAGGGAGCGATTCACAGATTCCTGCAGTTTGAAGGGTAGAATTTCAAGAAAGGGTTCAATAATCAATGCTTCATAAAACAGTTGTAAACTTCTGTATTTTAATGGGCAAACATTGATTTGAAAACTTATGTAACGATAGAAAAAAGGGCACCTTTTCACAGTGCCTGCATTGCTGATCAAAGCTAAGGCCTGAAGCAGCAGCCTTTGTGCTTATACTTGCATTCCTCCCAACTCTCACCCAGCTTTTGATGAAGCTACTGAAGAAGAAGAAGATGTTGAATATATTAGGGAAGGAGAGGGAAAAATGGTGTCTTTTTAGCAGGTCCCTAGGGATTAATAAGAAATCATCTGTTAAGTAGACCTTGAATCATCTGAAACATCCTGCATGCTCATAAGGGCCTGAATTCCACCACAACAGCTATGGCCAATTACAAGTATATTTTCAACCTGTAAAGGCATATATCTCGGGTCAAATAAACAAACAATTCCACAAGGCAGCCCCAGGACTTCACCTTGAAAAGACAGACACTAAATGAAAACTTAACATGAATGAATAGATCTAATTATTTGCCGAAATAAAGATCTTTTAATGACCGGAATAACCATGTTTACCGAGGAGGGTGCCTCCTTTTGTTGATAAGATTTTACTCTACAGAACTACTCCAGTACCCTTTACAAAAACTGCAGGCATAATAGAAATTGAACAAGAAGGTTAGAAGCAAAACTCACTTGGAGAGTATTGACAGCAAATTCCAGTGCAGCATTTGTTTCCGAAGGCCCGTGCTATAAACCAAAACAAAAGGAAGGAAACTGAAAGTTGTACCAACACGATCTACAAACATCTCAAAATTACCGATATCTTCCAGCAATTTCAAATCACTAAATGCAGTATTTTTCCCGGGCAGAACAACTTTATAGTGCAGATGCGAATGAAACACATTAACGGTTAACCTGGATACCTCAAATGGTGGGACCAGGTTTGCAACGTTGCGGATCATGAACGCTTCTCCAGGTTGAAATCCTAGGATAACAGAGGGACAAACCCGAGAGTCCGCACAAGCGATCACCATGAACTGTTTTAAGAAGAACAAACAGCGGTATAATGTGATTTCAGTTTAGTTGATGTAAGAAGGGAATAACCAGACTAATCAATATCATCACCTTAGGTGATTGACTTTTAGCAAGATCTTTGTAGTGCTCCATATTTTCCCTGATTCACAGTAGCTCTTCGTGAGAAAAGCTTATTCATCATCAAAATGAAGGAAAATAAGCCTTCTCATATGAAAATATTTCCAACTGAAGAAATCTGCATCATTTGACCAGTTTTCACATTTTCCTAAGAGCAAGGGACAAGAACATTTCTGAAAAAAAAAACCAAAGACAAAGGTGTTGCAGCATTTAGAGGTCAGTCAGAATTTATGCCACTTACAAGTATGTGTTCCTTTTAAATGACAGAAAGCGGTTCTTTAGTTCATCAAACAGCTCCTTTTCATCTTGCTTGTCCCTGGCAGTCTTGAATTTCTCCCGCCTAATTCTCCGAATCAGTCCAGGAGGCTCCACAGAAGCCTTCAGGCCTAGACTGGGATTGATCCTGCAAATGACCCACAAAAGCATGTGTTGTGGCCAAAAAAACAGCAGCATCAGTACCCCATTGCTCAAACAGGATCAGCAAGTTGGGCTAAATAATAAAACACAAAAGGGGACAAGCTTATCTCTTAGGATCAACCCTGAATGTTGCATGGTAGGGTAGTAGTACAAAACCTTAAACCTACAAGTCCTATAATAAGTCACCAAATAGTAGCCATTAGAAGACTAGCCTGTAATAAATCTGATTTTGGCTCCAATGGAACAAGGTCCAGATAACAACTCAAGAAGATGAAATTTGCAAAGTCAGAGCTACTTCTTGTTTTCATCAAGTCAATTTTTTTATTATGGCCATCCACCATTCTGGTGTTAGATCTATAATGCTCCGAATTTCCCCCACAGATTGTACAACAAAAATGATCCGAATCAAAGATCACTGCATGTTGCTGTATCATGTGACCTAATGTAGTCGAAAAAAAGGCCAAATGATCCCAAACAGCCGAAATTCGGCGATGGTATTTGCAGAAAAGTGCTGCTAAAATTACCTGAAAGAAGCCCGGAAATTCAAACGGGTCTGCTCAAAATCCTCAAGTCTCAGCTTCAATCCGAAGATCTGCCACAAACAAGAGAAACCCCAGATAAGATAAACAGGGAAGAGAGAACATAGCTGAACGGTGAGACCAGAGAGAGAGAAAGGGAGGGGGGTATACAGCCGAAGTCTTCAAGGAGACATTTTTGTAGGAAGCGGGGGGCGGCTGGGTGAGGTTCGCCATTGGAGATTGGAGATCACAAAGAAGAGCTACAGATACCCAGAGTCGGAAGAAGCAAGGATGAGAAATTCTGGGGTGGAGGCTGAAGAGAGAAGGAAATTCGATGAAGCAGTGGGCATGGAGGGCGTAGATCTAGCTGTAAAAAAAATTGAGAGAAAAAGTGGTGCGGCGATGAGAACGAGGGAGGTGTGTGGTACACTTTTCAGCTTAGCCCTCCCAGGAAGATGGAAAAAACAAAGCTTTTTCTCATCCTCATGGATCCACGAAACTCTCTCTTTCTCTCTGTGCTGTGTGAGTGGGTAAGAGACCCATAGAAAGTGGGAGATTCCATCTCCTTGAATATTTTAATGGAGGGTCTGCATCAGAGTTCACTACAGACAACCCAGCCAGCAATACCGGGGTTGCACCAATTCCGATTTTCTACTCCGTTGGCCTGCAAGTGCACTGCCCTGAAGATGAACCAACCACGTTGTTCTTCTGCAGAGCCTCATAGGTCTTCCTAGCCTTCACTTGGGCAAGGGTGGTTCGAGCCCAGATGGCGAAGTGGGTCTCGTTGTACCCGATCAATCCGCTCTTGTATATGTTCATGCACCTACGGTCTTCGTCGGGGTAGGGGCAGTGGTCCCCATCAGGGTCCCTCCACGCACCCATGTGCCTCATCCCGGACCAGCTGGCGATCCAATGGTAGACGTACTGTCCGACCCCGGCTAGCCGGAGCCACCCCTTGGGGAAGAACTCCATCACGCTGCTGTTTCGGTCCATCAGGAACATGTTGGTCAGTTGTGCCCCGTGGGGCGATACTAGGATGTCCGTCAAGCTCATCAGCTTCACCTGCTCGCAGAAGGTAAGGTTGTTGGAATGAGCCACCATCAGCCGACAGCCTTCAACCTTAGCGCACTCCCTCTGGAAGATCCCGACCACTGCGGTCTCGTTCCTGAAGGACCGCGGCCCGGTCCTCATGAACACCGTCAGCCCGATATCCATGCCTCCTGGTCCCGACCCCGCATCCCGAGCTGGGCCTAGCCCGCAGTATGCCCGGGCCTTGCACCTCATCAGGTCATAGGCCTCCATCCTCCTCTGACTCGACATGCCACCCTCGTTGTGCCTCATCACCACCGCCTTCTCGAAGCAGACCGGGGCGGATTCGGCGTCCTCCACCCCGTCGAAGACTTCTATGCTGGGCGGCCGATCAAAGGTCGCCTGAGTCACGTTCGTCAGCCACGGCCCCATCTTGGCCCGGATCTCACCCCAGTGGTAGAGCACCCACCGGTCCGGGCCCGGCTGGCAGCCGTTCATCTGATGCCACGCCACGAAGGGCAGGACCGCCGAGAGACCGTGCCATATGTTGCCGTAGTCGTAGTGATTGTACGAGACGAAGGTCAGCCCCGGCATGTAGGTGGCGTTGTTAGGCAGAGCGTCGGGCCATGCCAGACCGTACGAGTTCCACGAGCCATCGTGGTTGTCCCTTCCCTTGAGGCACAACACCCTCCCAAGGGAAGAACCTGATGGGAACTGCTGGTACTGCACCTGATGGAAAATCAGAGGGCATTCATATGAAAAAATAGTATTAATTCGGGATGGCATATATATATATATATATATGTCAGTTATAGCGACCTCGCCATCTTCGTGTGCGTCGTACATGGAGCTCATGAACCAGGTGTGGCCGTCGAGGGGCTTGTCGGCGTAACGGAGGTCCTTAAGCGGGAGGAAAGTGACTGACTGACGGAGCCTCTCGGTTAAGTCCTCGAGCTGGACCTTGTCCTCGATGACGCGATCGCCTTCTTCGTCGCCATGATCATCGGGCTTTCCGAGGCAGGCAGCGGTGGAGTTGACGAGCTTCTGCCACCGGATGGAGAGGGACTCCACGGCCGCCGTCGAGGGGAGAGAAGACGGTGGAATTCTAAGGTTCTGGATGTTGAAGACGATGAAGAGGATGACGCATGCGGAGAGGAGGCAGACGGACATCCTTGGGGAGTAGTGGTTGCAGGTGGTGCTGGTCGTTGTTGGGGGGTCAGCCTTGGCAGTAGCGGCGGCAGAGGAGTGGGAAGGCCGGACGACGGATCGGGCAATGGGCCGGCCGAGGTCGGGAGGGGTCTTGGCCATGGTAGAGAGAAGAGTGAATTGGAAGATATGAGGGAAACGCGTTGAAAGCCGGAGGAAGAATGGCTTGCTTTGTAGTTTCGCATTTCAGAAGAAGAAGAAGAAGAAAAACATTGAAGGCTTTTGAGGTAGGCGCCCATCCCGATGTTGTTATAATCAACTTTGATTGATTTTCTCTTGTTTCTGGACAAGGGTAGAGTGTGAACTGGATTAAGGCAAAAGAAGTGCAAGTGTTTTGTTTGATAGTTGACTATGCATTAATGGAAATGCAACTATAGAAGTGGGGTTTGACCTAAAGTTGGGCTGGTTGCTGGTGTCATCGCAAACAAATTTGACCAGAAAAGATAGGAAGATTAGGCACACTAGAACTCCTGCCAAGTGGGTATGGAGATTTAAGAATGAAAATAAAAAAGAAAAATTAAAACTTGAGTGATTTGGAGGTCACTTGTGAAAGCTTCCCCTAGATCCATGGCGCAATCCAAGAAGCTGAGATCTCAAGCTTCCTCTACTATATACTTGCAGCAGATGGATCAGCACAATAGCTTCTGACTTACTCATTTTCCCTCTTGGATCTCAAACTTTAAATTTTAAATATTGTATGAAAAAATTGGTGGATATAATTTTTAAATTACTGATATAAATATTTATATTATAATATTTTCATTTTAAATATATAACAAAATAACAATATCTTAGTATATTATCAATTTTATTACAAAAATATATTTTAGATAATAAATTCTAACGGGTGAATTACTACTCATAAATATATAGGGAATAAAAATAATTTTTAATTTATTATTTTAATAAATAATCATATTAGATAACAAAATTTTCATATTTGAATAACATATAGTAAAAAAATCAATAAATTAAAAAAAAAATTGTTCAACTCCATTATTTTAAATTGTTTGAGTTGTATTGAGTTTTCCTACCATTACCATTACTCAACATTTTTAATTAATTTTTATAAATAATAAATATACAAAAATTATTTAAGAAAATAAAGCCTATACTTTATATGTTTCAAATATTTTAAATTAATATAAATATTTTATTATTTCGTAAAAAATGCTAAATTATACTCTATTGGTACAATTTTATATTTTAATATAAATAATTGAATAAGTAGTATACAAATTATTATAAATATTATTTTTTTCAGGTTATAAACTATAATATTAACTCATTAAAATTATAATTTATACTATAAATTAAAAAAATATGTACCCTTAATAAAAAAAGAGTTTATAAAAATAAGCAATTTATAATATTTTTAAGTAATTATAAAATAATTAAATTTGTTAAATATGATAATTTGTACAAATTATATATAAATTTTAAAATTATTATAATAGCAAATTAAACCTTAAATTCTTCTTATTAAGTAAGAATACTATTAGTAAATTTAGCTGAATGCTAATACTAAATAAAAAAGTTAAGAATGTGTTCACTTTCTCACTTCAATCACATCATATATTTGATTATTGGATAATATCAAGAATTTCATTTTTTTTATAGTTTGATTATAGTGTCATTCTTTTTATAATTGTTATAGATATACTGTTGGAGAAAATTTTTCGTTATAATATAATATTTATTTTTTAATTCTGTATTATCGTCCAATAATAAATTTATCATTTACAAATTTACCTAATAACATTTGCCTATACTATATTTTAATTTATTAAAAATACATTTTTATTATTACAAAAGTTATTGAATTAATATTTCATTGCTATAAATTATTAAATCTAATAAATTTAACTGTATAACAAATAAATAAAATATTTTATATACATTCTTATTTTTAATTTATTATATAAACTATAATTTTAGTGCGATAACATTATATAAATAGTATATGTTATGGAAGTTTTCTTATATGATTTTAGAGTGAGTTGATTCATAAATGTAATTGAAAATTCTATTAAAAATATAATTTTAGATGTACTTCACTTGTACATGTAATTGAAAAGATTAATGCAAAACAAAATTATTGATTCTTATAAATTTGTTGATAATGGATTTAAATATATGTTAATATAATGATATCATATTTAAAAAAATGAGAAATATATTTAAAGTGAATATGAGATTAATATATAGTACCAATGAAATATTTTATCACAATTTTAGTTCATATCATTAAATCACAACATAACATCCATTAGATACCACTAGAGTCTCCTAGTCAAACTTATCTCATGCATATCAAGATAAAAAACTAATATGTTTAAAATCTTCTAACATATCATGTCATCTAATTACACTATATATATCCATAGATCATTATCATATCAACTATAAGTATATATGTCAATATATCAATACCATATCAACAACAATTAGAAACTGCTCCCGTAGATATCAATGGCAATCCCTTCCATTGCCTCATCTTCCGATCCCCTCTTATCTCCTTAAATGCCTCAAACTTTTCCTTCTCGGCAGTGGAGGACAGTAACCTCCTCCCAATATTACTAATCCTTTACTTCCTTTCTTCCCATCCATATCCTTCATATGCAACTCCACATTGCACAATTTCCCCAAGGGTCACCTGCAAAAATAACTGTCACACCAAACTGTACAAAATATGTGGCCAATCCCATCAGTGGCTCTCCATCCACTACAGTGACATATTTCACATAGATATTACCCGTACTATGCTGTTGTCGGACCGATACAGGGTTTCATACCCGAGAAGTTGGCAGCCTGATTTTTAATCGGATCAATAAGGATCCAACTCATCATCAATTAGTCCACAAGTTGCTTCAAACAATAGTCAACTCCTCCCTTAGGTGGTTTCCCAAAATTCTTCCATAATGAACTGATATTCATATTTTTTTCAAGCATCATGATACAAAAGGGAGTATCTCGGAACCACCCAGATTTGTCTCTAATATGTTGACCTCTAAGAAAATAATATTATCCTTATAGGATACATCAACAGCTGATATGAGCTCGATTGGCAAAGAAGTGTGGTGCTCTTCAAGTATCTTCATCTAATAACAGCGAGGGTAGCAGTTGTAGAATAACCATCGATAGCCAGATGAAAAAGTAGATACAATACCACCTACAATTGGATCCCGTGCGGATGGCCACATAGATGTTCACATGTCCTCCCATAAGGCATGTTGATAAGATAGATTATTGAAATGGGTGGAGGAGACACATGAAAGGACTGCCAAGATGGGACCATCAAGACGGGTAATAATATGGTCCCGTATAATATCCGGATGAACGGTCAACATGGAGGATGCCGCCACCTCATAATCTTCGTCCATCTTATAATCATCATCAATACTGAGATCCAAAAAACAAGTTTCAGTACTTTTACGAGTAATTCTAAAGCTCAAGCTTTTTTAAGCTATCATACCTAACCAATGCTACAACAAAAGGCACATCACCCAAGAAGAATTGCAAAAGACAATTCTCGATAAGCATAATTAACACATACCTCATGTTGAAACTCTAATAGAATCTCTAAATCCTGAAAAAAAGTGCAACACAGAAAAATTCAGTGAATTCATGTTATAAGTTATGGTTTCATATTAATAAGAAATGTACATTCATAAACATTCAAAATCAAGAAGTTTCATCCATAGTGATTAGAAACTTATGTTAAAATAACTAATACTTATTGGCCATAATGCACCCCCATCACATACCGGAAAAGTGAACCCTATCTCAAGCCAAAGATATGAACAATGATCACAGTTAGGAGTTACGGGTGGCAATTGACCACCGGGTCGGGTACGGGTACACCTTTTGGACCCGGACCCAGCCACCGGATACATTTTATGACGAGAAATTAACTCAGTTCTCTTGCCAAAACCGTATTATTGTCACTACAAGGTTGTGAGTTCAAATCCTTTTGGTATTTGGATCCTTTCCGGGTAAAAAAAAAGTCTAGTCAGTTCAACCAGTGAAATTGCCAGCCCTAATCACAGTGAGTTGTTTTCTGCCACAATCCCAAATCAAAACCAAAGGACATCAAAGGAAAGCACAACCAACAGCATCCAGGCAAGCACACAAAGCATATAGACCAGAATGACATTAAAAGCCAAGTCCGAATACCTGCGAGCACACCACCTGCAAGGACATCACAACCTCCATCAGCTGCAGGAATATGTTAGCAGGAGAGATAAGCCAATTATAATTAGTGAATTATACTCCATACTGGTGCCAACCTCAAAAATTGGTTGTCTTATTGGAAAAGGTGGTTCTATAATTAGTGAAATGCGAAGGCTCACTAAAGCTAATATCCGTATACTCTCTAAGGAAAACCTTCCCAAGATTGCTTCTGATGAGGATGAGATGGTGCAGATCTCCGGAGATCTTGAAACTGCAAAGGATGCTCTTGTCCAAGTTACTACACGTTTGAGGGCAAATGCATTTGATAGAGAAGGTGCCATGGCAGCATTCATGCCAGTCATGTCATACATTCCAGTGCCTGCAGATGCTTCCGACTCTCTTCCTTATGATAGCAGAGGAAGAATAAATAAGCTCTGCGTGATCAAAACCCTAAAGAGGCAAAAAAAAGGCGACCAGAACGTGAGACTCATCAATTGGGACTGATCTCCTCTTGTTAATTTCATTCTCTTCATTCAGGCTCTTCGTACATATAAATGCATTCAGATATGTCTGGTCAGAGGAATAGCCATGGCAAGCGAACTCATTCTAATTCTGACCATGGCAATGAAGGCAGGAAGAGGAGGAATGCTGGGGATGATAGAGAACAGTTTGTTATAAGTTCTGACGAGACTGTTTATCGTTATTTATGTCGTGGAAGAAAGATTGGTAGTATCATTGGCAAAGCAGGGGAGATTGTCAATGGCTTTTAGACATAAACTGGCATACAATCAATATTTACAAAAACGAAATGAGAGATCTTACCTCTGTTCCAAGCCACCTGTAGAAATCTGTCACGAGAAAGGTGAAGTAGCGAGGACCGTCAAATAAAGAAGGGGAGCGGACTGGGCCCACACAAGTGAAGGTGGTCAGCTTTGGAAGTGGGCAGGCATATGCGGCCAACTTCTGAAGTAGGCGAATATGGGCTTGTATGGAGAATTATTGGGCGTAGCCCCTTGGTGTTTTTAATGTATGGACTTGTCCTTACCGATAGAGAAGTTGTCAGTGTGGGACATTTGGTCGTACAATAAGTTAGCCCCTTGGCCTTCGGCGTTTTTAATGTATAGACTTGTCCTTGCCAATAGAGAGGACAGGGTTGAGAAAATTAAGTCGACCTCCTTAAAGTTAAAATCAATGATTTTGGTAGTAGTATGGAGAAGTATTGTTGCTCCAAAGTAATCAGTGTTCCCGTAATTGTGGAGAACTCTCTAGACTTAGTAAAATTTGAATTATTAAGTCAATAAAACTCGAATTACTTAATTTAAGTTTTCTCCGTAATTATAAATTACGTTTTTTTTGCTATAGTACATACAAATCTGATAAAAAGTAGATGAAATGACCAAAAAGGGTGAAGTGCGAGATTACTTAATTAAAGCAATCAATTTTGCAATTTTAAAAAAGTTTAATTTATTTATGCAAACAATTTTATAATTTTATTGAATAATTTACCTTGAATTTTAATCTTATCTAATTTATTTTTATAAAAATCTTTTATCAATTTCTTAATATATAGCAAAAATTTTCCATTTTTATTTTTAAGGCCCTCTCAAAAATTAGTACAATTTTTAAAAAATTTAATTTTAATTTTATCTTAGATATTTTTTCATACTTTATTTTTGTTTATTGTGTTCTTAGAAATTTCAACTCGATTTATTAAATTTATTATATTTTATTTTATTTTTATTTACTTTTAACCTTTGATACAGTAAACTTTAACTCCAAGTTCACCCTTAATTCACAATCACATAAATGTAGATTTATTTTAGAAAATTTTAGTATTACATAAAAATTCAAGAAATAAAAATAAATATAATATAATGTTATAAAAGAGTTTTACTAATATTTTGTTAATGGGTAGATGTTGAATATATAAACAAATTCTTAGTTAATAATTTTGAGTAAGGATAAATAGCAATGTATTGAGTTGTACGTGATCTTCCTCTTATACTATAACCAGGTGTGGGAGAATATATTAAATATTTAACTTTTAATTTTACAATTTTGGTTATTAAGTTTATTAGTAAGATCAATTCATATTTTATTTAATCCATTTATTTAATATTATATGTTTCATTTATTATATAATATGTTTTTATTATGTCTATATTTATCATTTATTATTATATTATTATTTTTTTAATTAGTATAAAATGTTAAAAAACCCTAAATTTTTCTAAAATATTTTAGATATAGGGTATGTTATAATGTATTACCCTCCTCCATCACATTTTTATTAGTAAAATTCAACTAAGTAAACTGAAACTCAAATTTTGGGTTAAGTGATTTTGCCATATTAAATTTTATAAAAATAATATTTAAAATCAGTCAAAAAAACAATATAAGATATGCAAATAATTGTAATTTAGAATTTATTATAAGATCAATTAATAAAATAACATGTTAATTTTCATATATTTGGATAGTATATAGTAATAAAAAAATTAATTTAAAAAGTTAAAAATACAGCTAAATCAATTATTTTAAGGAGATTGAGTGACATATTTTAGGAGGACGTTTCAAATATTTTAATTTAATATAAATATTTAGTTATTTCTTATTAGTGCAAAAATTTATTCAAATATATAGTAATAGTATATAAACTCTCTAAAATATACTATATTGGTACAAATTTAAATTTTATTATGATTAATCACATAAGTAGTAGGTAAATTATTTTGAATATTCTAATTTATTATAAGTATTATTTTATATCCCTTATTAGTTATAAACTATAATATTATTTCACTAAAATTATAATTTATACTATAAATTTAAAAGGTATGTATCCTTAATGAATAAAAATAACTATTTATAATATTTAGGGAATTTATAATATTTTAAGTAATTATGAACTAATTAAATTTATCAAATTTGATAAGTTGTAAAAATTATATACAACTTTAAGAATTCTTGTACTATTTGATATTAAATTTAAATATAATCAAAGTAATTGAAATTATGTAAATATAAAAGTGACAAATTTAACTTTAGATAATAAATAACAGGAGTGGAATTTTTTTCCAATATAATAGATTATTTATTTATTTTTTGTATTATTATTCAATAATTACATATTAACTAATAACAATTGCTTAACTTATATTTTAATTTAGTACAAATGTATTTGTATTATTACAAAAATTCTTAAATTTGATCAATTTAATTATATGAGAAATATATAAAATATTTTGAATGTTCTAATTTTGTATACATTCTTATTTTTTTTATTCATTATTGAAACATTTTTGTAATTTATAGTATAAATTATAATTTTAATGGGATCATATTATAATTTGAAATTAATATGAAAAATAAACTAATATTTATAATAATTAAATAGATTCTACATGGGTAAGCCCTCCATATTAAAGCATTATACTCATTTCCACCAACTTATATGGTGATAAAGTGATTCATTTCATTTGATTTGATTTATATCAATTATATTTAATTTATTTTGAGATAATAATCTTACCTTAAATATAAATTAAATTTAAAATAAGATAATGATTACATGTGAATTAAAAATATAAAATAATGTTGTATTGTAAAAATATATTTTAAGATAATGATCCTATATTAATTAAAAATATAAAAGTGATTCATATTATAAATAATTTAATTAAAGCTTTCACATTTGGATATAGATGTAACTAAAAGGTGTGACCATTAGGATCCATTGGGTACCACAAGACCTTCTCTCCCTCTCTTATTAATATTTTTAGGGTTCATTCCTTATGCGGTAGGGCTGGTAATTTGATTTGGTTCCATCGGTATTCAATCGAATTCATATAAGGGTACTGAGATGAATTAGTGGATAGTAGGAATGTTAATAACTCGGCTCGGGACGAATTTTAGCGTATTTGCCTCGAACTCAATCCGATTTTGAATTTTTTATACTCGAAACTTGTTTATACCGGATTCAAATATATCTTATTTTTTTAATATATATATTTTTTATCAAATATAAAAAAAATTTAAAATTATTGTAATATATAAATTTTATAATATTTTTTAGTGATTAAAATTTTTAAATATTTATTATTTTTAATTTACCTAATAATTTACTATGTAATTTTTAATTAATTTTAACTTATAAATAATAAGAAATAATTAATAAAAAATATAATTATTAATATAAAAAAAATTGGGATATAAAAAAGAATTAATTAACAAATTAGAAAAATGAAGTAATACCAATAATATTTTCACTATTTATCTCCATCACTCTTTTATTTTCGTATCACTTTTTTAATTGTAAATTATTATATTAATTTATATATACAAAAATAATAATTGTGTAAGTGGTATAAGTATCTCTTATTAAAATTGTTGATTTATATGATATTTTTTTGCTGTATAATTATTAATATATAAAATTTTATTTATATAATTAAAATTTAAAATTTTAAGTTAAAAATAAATTATAAATCTTTTAAATATATTAAAATTTTAAATATAAATTATAATTTTGTATTAAATAATATAGTTTGATATTAATTTAATATAATATAAATTTTATAGTATAATTTTTAAAAATATTTATAAATTTTTTTGTATAAGAAATAAAAAATAATATATTAGGTGATGAGAATGGAAAATTAATTAATATATTATGTTGAGAATATATTTATAAATATATTAGTGTATAAAAAAGGAAAAAAATAATTAAGATTTAAGAAAAGAAAAAAATAATATAATATAATATAACGAGAAAATATTATGGGATAGAAAAAAATAAAGTAAAATTTAAATTATTTTTTATTATAAAATTTTAATATTTTTTATTATATTTAATAAAAAATGTGATTACATTAAAAAAGAAAAAAAATTAAAACGACTGTGGGCTAATATTCGGGTCCACTTTTCTCGACCCGAGGCTTGGTTCCAGCCAGCTGAGCCCAAGCCCACAGGAATCAAACTAGCACCCGAAGTGCGGGTATGGGGTCGGGTAGGGACGAAAGCTCGGGTTCCTATTATAGGGGTTTAGGAATGAGTACGGATAGGACTAATTTGTTATTTTTTATTTTATAATAATTTAAAATTTATTTTAATATTAATAAAATTTGAATACATCAAATAAATACGATAATATAAATTATTTTATCAATTAAAATAAGTTAAATTATAATGTATATTTAAAATATAAAACTTATAACAAAATTAAAATTCTAATTTTAAATATAAATTTTAAGGTGAATAAATTTACGGTCTAAAAAATTATTTATTTTTAAATAAATAATAAAATTATTAATAATTTAATTAGTAAAATATTAATTTAAATATTACGCATAAAGGATCAAAATCATCATACAAAAAAGGCCGAGCAGGAAATAGGGCCATCAAGTTCTTAAGCAGAACATAAGAAGGTTGTGTGGTATGTAGGTAGTAGATTAGAATGATCTCAAAATTCGATAACTGCAAGCTTATTACCTATCCTAAATCTGACAGATATTTTTGTCTCCAAAGGAGTAGTATTAGGAGATTTCTAGTTTATGAGGGATTATGTACTTTATAGCAAAGCAATGAATAGCTTCGATCCCATCTTGCTAACTTTTATGCCAATTGATTTTTGGAACTTAGGTCCACATTGAATTCAGATTCAAGCAAGAAGCCACACTCTATGACCCCAATTATTGGCAAGGCAGGGTTGGGTACAACCATTGATTCTATCAAGTAATCCAAAAAGGCAAGGTTGCAAGGGATCTATCTGGTGATGTTAAAGAAGAATCCTTTCATTCACCAAAATTTCATGTGTCATATTATATACATGAAGGCATGAAGAAGAGGTCCAACAGGAGTGGCCACAGACGCCTGCAAGTGAAGAATAAATGCATGGACACATTGAATACTGAAACTTCATGAGATGATACTGGTTATGTCGGGGAAGCCATCCATTGAACTAAGCTTCTCCAGTATCAGACCTTCTTGTTTGGCATCTATGGCATTTGCTGTCAAGGAGATGATTGGAAACAAATTCCTCTTAAATCAAAGTCAGAAAATGGGAAAAGAAATGGTCAATTCCACATTCGTTATTCTGACCCCCTGCAAGCAGGGATCCAAAAACAAGATTTTATTAGACAGATGAACCAACTACCTCATGAATATATCTTCTCTAAAGACAACCAAGACCTGTAGTTAGTATGCTTGTCTTGCCATTCCACATGCAAGTTTAGCCAACTTTTGCTGGTAAGATCTGATAACTCTGTTCCGGTTAAAATGCCCAGTCATCCACCTCTTTTCAATGAATGTGCACAAGCCAGTCTGTCTATTTGCCTATGGAAACTATGATGCATGTCTATGTGCAGAGCATGATGGATGTGAAGAAAAAGCCATGAGGAATAGCAAAAAAGGATACATTCTTCATCTGGATCCTCACTGAAATTGGAGTGAAGGGCATTGCCTGCTGAGTCGACTATGGCAGAGGTAGTCATGGAGGATTCAATGCACAAAATGGCAGTAATAGCATCCAACTGAGTCACCTCATTCCTGAACATCAATCTCGCATGTGCTACCAAAGAACAAGTAGGGGATTGAGTTTCTCTGTTGATGACAATGAAAAAAAAGAAATACAAGTTTTGGAAGGATGTAACTCATTAAATTGAATGTACCTTGGGCTAGGCGTATCAAGCTTTCCAACATGCGCACAGTTGTCCTTGCTGCAGGATTGAGAATTACAAAGAACAAAGGGAAAATGAGCATATGATGCACTGAAACCGAGAGACAACATGAGTTCACAAAAGAATCAGAACGAACCTGCATTTTGAGAAGCAGATCTTCGCTGAAGTTGATAATAGCTAGATATAACTCTTTCTGCTTCCTTTGTGAGAACAGGTTTGAAATGCCCCTTTACAAAGTTAATATACCTACAAGACAACATTCTGGTTGGGAAACTACTCTCTCCGTGCCTCCCCAATTACAAATATATCCATGAAGTTTTACCTTTGTAACATGTCCAGTGGCCACACACAAGACAGATCTTCACCACTCCTGCCTTTGTCTTGTTCTACCTGTTGAAGTATATCTCCCTCAAACAAGGATTATTTCAAAAAGAACCAAGCAATTCAGGATGTTACCTCAGCAAGAATGTGAGAAGAAACAACAGCATCCCATTCAGGATTCTTTGTATCGAGAAGTACTAGGACTATATCAAATCTGCTTAATAGTGGCCCAGAGAGTGTTGTGTTGACAGACAGGGCTAGACAAGAGTCAAGAAAGATACCAGCGGGAAATGCAATACATGAAGAAATATAGATTATAGAGTTACTTCAAACAATACCTTCTTGTGATTAAGATCTAAGAACTTAATAATATGATATCAACATATAACAGCTAATGGTTAGCACTCTTATATGCCTTTTTTAAAAGACAACTGCAGATATAGTAGAAGGGCTCTGCTTGCAGAGACAATGGAAACTAAGAATTTAACTTCCATGTTTTTCAGAGTGAGGGATACGTTGCTCAGGATCATACTGTCCTTTAGGATTTGTCGCACCAAAGACTATTGTTCTTGTACTAAGAGTTGTAACAAGGCCCGCCTGAAAAAAGGACATGAAACTAAAGGCCATCATCATTTACATTTAAAAAATGTCATACTAGGTAATGATGATGGAGATTAAAAAATTCCATGGATGTTCAAAATTATATTGGTAGTGAAAGAAGGGAAAATGTATTTAAAATGAACTTCAGTACAAAGATGGCTTTGTTGATCAGTGGTTGATGGCATTGGGCTCCTGTATGTACTACACTAGCAACTTAAAGTGTGGTTGACCCAAATGAATTACAAAGACAAGACTATATCAACATAATCACCTTTGCAATACTTATGGTCTGTTGCTCCATAGCCTCATGTATTGTGGCCCTGTCATGTTCCCTCATACTGTCATTTGAGTCATTTACCATGTCAAATGACACAGGCAGGCTCATTACAAATCCAGCAGCAAATTGAAACCCCAAGTAGTTACATGTTATTTAACACTCTTGACACTTTTGATGATCTACTCTTTATGCAGTAAGTTTAGACTAATAATAGCAATTCAAAATTAATTGTAGCTTTGACAAGATAATAGCAAGATCCAAGAAGTGGTGCAACAGAAATATCAATTGGGTCAAGGATGCATTATGAAGTGACAATTTGCTGTGCTGTTCGAACAAAGAAGCTGTAGTGATTGTCTATAGACCTGTCAAACTCATCAATGCAGCACAAACCTCCATCTGCTAAAACTAGAGCCCCAGCTTCTAGCATCCATTCACCTGTTAGATTCCACAAATTGGTTCAATCTGAATCAGCAGATATACTTTGACATATGCTTTTGGGATATTTATCGAGAGACCAAATAATACTTTCCCTAAAACTGGTGGATGTCCCATAAACAAGAAGGTGCATATATTGAAGGGCCTATTGAGATTGAAACTGCTCTTCCTACCTCCATCCTTCACAGCAGTGACAGTCAACCCAGCACTAGTGCTTCCCAATCCAGTAGTTATGACCGATCTATTGCTTAGTTTTGCCGCAAATTTCAAGAACTGTGACTTTCCTGTTCCTGTTAAGGTTAAAGTATTAAACCAGAGTTTGCTGGACAAAATTATCAGTTCTCTTTCATAAAATACAAATAACAAACATGTATTCACATGAAGAGTTCAAGGTGTGTTTCCAGAAAAGAAGCAACCAAGGCGGAAACTACAAACATGCAAGTTATAATCTACAGATGGCAAAAGAAAATACAATTTAAGAGAATCTTCATATGCAAGAGAAAAAATCACCTGGATCACCTACAAGAAGCAAATGAGATTCACCACGAACCTTAGTCCCAGATGCAGCAACATGTTGCACTCCTCCAATAAGTGTTAAGGCAACTGGGTGGTATAAGTACATGGAGTAAGCTTTAGGAGGACTCAGTTTAAATGAAACATATAAATTTTCTTATGAATGATGGCACACAAAATGTACATATGTTGTACCATTCATTTAGAACCAAATTTACCTGCAAGCTTCACAGTGAAGAGTCCAAAAACTTGAGGGCATATACCACGAAGAATAGCATTTCTCCCTGTGTTAATAAGGGAATTTCTAACCTTACAAATGATATGCTACAATGACGAACTTAATTGCAGCAAAAACAATTGAGCACAAATCATCATTTGCCATTACCTTTCAGTGGGGTCACCTGGAAGCAAGACCAAAATTTCCTGAATTTCATGATTAAATCACCAGGAATGTCAATATCTGACTTCAGCTCATTCATCCTCCTACAAAGGGAAGACATGAATCACTCATTCAAGGAAAGATTTTAGCACAACCAAAGTATCACTTATGAAGGAATCTATAAATTAAAAAGATATCTGAAACCTTATATGATTAGCAATAAGCACAGGGTCAAGGTCGCATCGTACATCCTTTAGATCAGGAGACCACCGAGCCGTTACAATCCCAGTAACAATCACATCATCTGTAGAACATTAAGTACCAGAAAGAAATATAAATTTGACAAACAACATCAAAATTTTAAAGGAATTTGGAATGATTCAGTAATTTCAACTAAATATAGCATCCAACCATCTACATCTAAGAGATTTATTTTTGGTAATTACATTATAAAAAACATAGATGGACAATCTACATCATCAGAAATGACCTAATATGTCTTTTCATGTATAAAACTAGTGGAAAACAATCTACAGATATCAAGATAAAAAAATGTATATTACATTCTTTAAAAGATATTAAGTTCACGTGCGATAAGTTCAGGTTAAAAAATAGGATTTCTAGGCATGATTTTGATAAATAAGCAAATGCTTCATGATATTAAAATAATTACCTCCAGCTTTGACAATATCAACAAGATCATCTCTTAGAATAACAGGAATGGAACGAGGAATTGCTCCAACACCTAATAGTTGTGTACTTTCTTGGATTTTTATTTCCTGGTAGTCATGGCATGATATGCTGTTTTCTATAAATTGAAAGTTTGTGCCTTCACAAAAATTTGACCCCTGTTGATGGACAAAAAATCACACATTATCAACCATGTCCAAGGAAAAGCTAATATTGCTACTTTGCAGGATTATAACTCCAACTGTGAATAACTAGTCTAGGAACATGCTAAATCAAACAGGCTAAATTCTTTGTATATGTAGAACCTGGGAAGGACAAGTTGATGGTAGAACTATGGAGTTCCTTGTTTCCAGCTCAGGGTACACTGGGAATCTGCATGACGGAGCAACAGCTTAATTTACTGAAATGTGACTTCAAAGTAAAAAAAAACATCAGATGCCAATATTTTATATAGAAGTTTGAAAAAATTTATTTGTGAAAGCAGTTCTTGGGAGTGAAAAGGTGGATTAGAAGAGAGACACTGTTAGAAATATTTCATTGCTTCACTCACTTGATAGCCACATAAATCAAATACTTTCCATTTTCAACTATGTCAATAGACATCTCTCTAAACTCTACCAGTTAATAAAATAAATATGAAATTGATTTCCTATAGCTTTAATATTGCTTATAAATAATACAGACAACTTTCCAAGAAAGGTAACATCTACAGGGTTAATACATTTTATGCTGTTACAGCCCAAAACAAAAACCCGTGACACCAGAAATTATTCAAAACCGCTTGCATAGGATGACAGTCCACAACATACATGATTCTTTATCTTTTAAGAATCGTGAACATTCTAAGATGAAGATCAAATATATTCAAACTGACCTTCATCTCATATAACAAGCAGATAGTGTCTTTAGAACAGTTTCTGAATAAAGGGCATATAAAGATGAAGGCATGGGAATGGATTAATGCAGTGGAAAATATAATTCCATTTATGTTGAGAGAGAAATATGACCTGTAGTTACATCTTCGACATCTATACCACCTCTTCCCTTCATACATCTTCACTGCTCCAGACCGAATTACAGTTCCTTTTAGGGTGAGAAGAATGCCTCGATGCTTCACTCTCAGTTGGCCAATACTAGGAAATGTTTCTAAGAACACCAAAAAAAAGGCACAAATTTGCTTAAATTCTCCAAGAAAAGAAATAAAAGATGCCTATTTGCATATTATTTATCACATGATATGGCAGAAGAAATGCGAACCAGGACACTCTAGTGGCGAGCCCCTAATATCAATGCGGACATTGATGAAACTCTTCTCAACACCCAATTCGTTTCCCTTCATATTTCCAAGCACAACTTTCTGCATATACCAACAACCAAATTGGGAAATATTTACATGCCCTAGTAATGGATGCGTTCAGACAAGTGATATTGGGAGATATTTGAACGAATTAAGTAAAAAAATGCACTTTTCAATTGCTCGTAGACAAAAAAAGAAGAAGAATTTCCCCAAAATAAGCCACGGGAGTAAGTTGACCATAAAAGTCAGGATTCTCCACAAACATCCAGCAGTAGAGTGAACTCTAAATAAGAGATTAATCATATGAGCATACCCTGCCAACCTAAGTAAATGAAAACAAGAAAAGGAGCTAAGAAATCAGTCATACATGGGCGCAAATGGCAGCATCATTAAAGATGGGCAAATATTGAGTGGGCTGGGAGAAGACGAGGTGGGCAAGAGGAGGATCATAGTCCATAAGCTCGGCGAAGCTATCAGAGGTAGCAGAAACAGTATAAGAAACTCATGAAAATAATGGAGCAGAAAACAGGGAACGGCATAGCACTAGTGCTCACTCGATGCAGAGAGGGTAATGGATGTTTGGGTCTGGAGAGGTAGAGATGGAGAGCAGCCGATCGGAGTAATACCGGAGAAGGAACACCGCCAAGGCCTCCATCCGACGAGTGGAATCCGCGAACATGTCTGTTTCCTCGAAGCCCATAGCTGAGAGCTCGAGCTGGCGCCTGGCAGCGATGCAAAGAGAGAGGATGAAAAAGGGAAGCTCGGTTTTAGCGGGAAATGGGTTATGGGGGTGTTTGGCTTGTGATTCATTCCTTATGGCACTGTGAGAGTGATTATGGTACAAATTCCTATAGATGATCAGTATTTCCAGGCATCGCACCAAACAAGGTCTTATCAAAAGGATGGGCCGCATATTTGAGCTTATTACATGGGCTTACTAGGCCTAACATTCACTGGTTGAGGCCCGGAAGAGGTAAGTCGGTTAGCCCGCAATTTCATCCTAAATAAGTAAAATATTAACTATCGCTCCGAATCGGTTTTCAAGTCTGTTGTTTTCTCTCTATCATCCCCCCTGCGTCTAGGGTTTGTCATCCACTGTAAGTTACGCTATCAGCTATTTGATGTCTTGATGTTCCTATGAAATTCTCAGGTGAAGCTAATTTTGCATTTTCTGCTGATTTGTAGGGTGTTCTTCCTGGCCATAGGTTCAGTCGATCATGGCTTCGCTGGATCCGGAGATAGCGAAGGCACAGGAGGAGAGGAAGAAGTTGGAACAACAGCTCGCTTCCCTGAACTCTGTTGTGTACGATACCGACCTCTATGGCGGCGCTGATCGGGATGCTTATGTGAGCTCGATCCCTGTTAATGAGGATGAAGATGCCATGGACCAAATGGATTCGGAGGTCGCGAGGAAGCTGGCTTCCTATACCGCGCCGAAGTCGCTCCTGAAGGAGGTGCCTCGTACTGGCGAGGAGGATGATGGCGAGATGGGATTTAAGAAGCCACAGAGGATTATCGATCGGGAAGATGATTACAGACGGAGGAGGTTGAACAGGGTTATCTCTCCAGATAGACATGATGCTTTTGCTGCCGGGGATAAGACCCCGGATGTTTCCGTCCGGAGTTATGCTGATGTTATGAGGGAGGAGGCTTTGAAGAGGGAGAAGGAGGAGACTTTGAGGGCAATTGCAAAGAAGAAGAAGGAGGAGGAAGAGGCTGGCAAGGGAGCGGAGAAGGAGAAGGAAGTGGTGGCGGCAGCACCCAAGAGGAGAAACAGGTGGGACCAGTCACAGGATGATGGGGGAGCTGCTGCTAAGAAGGCAAAAGCTGGATCAGACTGGGATTTGCCTGACTCGACCCCTGGGATTGGTCGGTGGGATGCAACTCCAACACCAGGTAGGGTGGGTGATGCCACCCCTTCGATTGGGCGGAGAAACCGTTGGGATGAGACTCCAACACCAGGTCGAATTGCTGACTCTGATGCAACACCAGGGACGGTCACTCCAGGGGCCACCCCTGCAGGAATGACTTGGGATGCCACCCCAAAGCTGGCTGGTATGGCCACACCAACCCCTAAGAGGCAGCGATCAAGATGGGATGAGACACCTGCGAGCATGACTAGTGCTACTCCTTTGTCAGGGGCGTCAACACCTGCAGCAGCCCTCACTCCTGGGGTTACACCTCTAGGAGCTGTTGATCTTGCTACCCCCACGCCTGGGGCAATTAATTTAAGGGGAGCTATGACTCCGGAGCAGTATAACTTGATGAGGTGGGAAAGAGACATAGAGGAGAGGAACAGGCCGCTGACAGATGAGGAGCTGGATGCTATGTTCCCTCAGGACGGGTACAAGATTTTAGAGCCGCCCGCATCTTATGTTCCTATTAGGACTCCTGCAAGGAAGTTGCTTGCAACACCAACTCCCATGGGAACTCCAGGATATAAGATTCCTGAAGAGAACCGTGGACAACAGTTTGATGTCCCAAAAGAAGGACCGGCCGGGCTGCCATTCATGAAGCCTGAGGACTACCAGTACTTTGGCTCATTGTTGAATGAAGATGAGGAAGAGGGGTTGTCTCCTGAAGAGCAGAAAGAGAGGAAGATCATGAAGCTGCTCCTCAAGGTGAAAAATGGGACTCCTCCACAGAGGAAGACTGCTCTACGTCAGCTTACCGATAAGGCCAGGGAATTTGGTGCAGGCCCGCTATTCAACCGTATCCTCCCATTGCTTATGCAGCCCACACTAGAAGACCAGGAGCGGCACCTTCTGGTGAAGGTAATTGATAGGGTTCTTTACAAATTGGATGAACTGGTTCGGCCCTATGTTCATAAGATTCTTGTTGTGATTGAACCTTTGTTGATTGATGAAGACTACTATGCCCGTGTTGAAGGTAGAGAAATTATCTCCAATCTGAGTAAAGCTGCAGGTTTGGCCACTATGATTGCTGCCATGCGCCCTGACATTGATAATATTGATGAGTATGTGAGAAACACAACTGCCAGGGCTTTCAGTGTTGTGGCCTCTGCCTTGGGAATCCCGGCCTTGTTACCTTTCTTGAAAGCTGTCTGTCAGAGTAAGAAGTCTTGGCAGGCTCGTCACACTGGGATCAAGATAGTGCAGCAGATTGCTATTCTTATTGGTTGTGCTGTTCTTCCACACTTGAGGTCTCTTGTAGAAATCATAGAACATGGGCTAAATGATGAGAACCAGAAAGTGCGAACTATTACTGCTCTGTCATTGGCTGCTCTTGCCGAGGCTTCTGCTCCTTATGGTATTGAGAGTTTTGATTCTGTACTGAAGCCTCTATGGAAGGGTATCAGGTCGCACAGGGGAAAGGTCTTGGCTGCATTCTTAAAGGCAATCGGATTCATTATTCCTCTGATGGATGCTCTGTATGCTAGCTACTACACGAAGGAAGTGATGGTGATCCTTATCCGTGAGTTCCAGTCACCCGATGAGGAAATGAAGAAGATTGTGCTGAAGGTGGTGAAGCAGTGTGTGAGTACAGAGGGTGTTGAGGCTGAGTACATTCGCACTGATATTCTCCCCGAGTTCTTCAGGAACTTCTGGGTTAGGAGAATGGCTCTTGACAGGCGAAACTACAAGCAGCTGGTTGAAACAACTGTAGAGATAGCCAATAAAGTTGGTGTAGCTGATATCGTCGGACGTGTTGTTGAGGATCTAAAGGATGAGAGTGAGCCCTATAGAAGAATGGTTATGGAAACAATAGAGAAAGTGGTTGCGAACCTGGGTGCATCTGACATTGATTCTCGACTAGAAGAACTCCTTATCGACGGTATCCTTTATGCCTTCCAAGAGCAAACCAGTGATGATGCTAATGTGATGCTGAATGGTTTTGGAGCTGTTGTGAATGCCCTTGGGCAGAGAGTCAAGCCTTTCCTTCCTCAGATCTGTGGTACTATCAAGTGGCGCTTAAATAACAAGAGTGCAAAAGTTAGACAACAGGCAGCAGACCTTATTTCCAGGATTGCTGTTGTTATGAAGCAGTGCCATGAGGAACAGCTCATGGGTCATCTTGGTGTTGTCCTGTACGAGTACTTGGGAGAAGAATACCCGGAAGTCCTGGGTTCTATTCTTGGTGCATTGAAGGCTATAGTCAATGTTATTGGCATGACAAAGATGACTCCCCCAATAAAGGACTTGCTTCCTAGGCTAACACCAATCCTGAAGAATAGGCATGAGAAGGTCCAGGAGAACTGCATTGACCTCGTGGGTCGAATTGCTGATCGTGGTGCTGAGTTTGTTCCTGCTAGGGAATGGATGAGGATATGCTTTGAGTTGCTGGACATGCTCAAGGCCCATAAGAAGGGAATTCGGAGAGCCACTGTGAACACATTTGGTTACATTGCAAAAGCCATCGGGCCCCAAGATGTGCTTGCAACCCTCTTGAACAATCTCAAGGTCCAGGAGCGTCAGAATCGTGTCTGCACAACTGTGGCCATTGCAATTGTTGCAGAAACATGCTCCCCTTTCACGGTCCTCCCAGCACTTATGAACGAGTATCGTGTGCCAGAGCTTAATGTGCAGAATGGTGTTCTCAAGTCTCTCTCCTTCCTCTTCGAGTATATTGGGGAAATGGGGAAGGACTACATCTACGCAGTGACTCCACTGCTTGAGGATGCTCTCATGGACAGGGACTTGGTCCACAGGCAGACTGCAGCCTCTGCAGTGAAACACATGGCTCTGGGAGTTGCAGGACTGGGATGCGAGGATGCCCTGGTCCACCTCTTGAATTATGTGTGGCCCAACATCTTCGAGACTTCACCCCACGTGATAAATGCGGTGATGGAGGCGATAGAGGGGATGAGGGTAGCCCTGGGGGCTGCAGTCGTGCTCAACTACTGCCTCCAGGGGCTGTTCCACCCTGCTCGCAAGGTCCGGGAAGTTTACTGGAAGATCTACAACTCGCTCTACATTGGGTCACAGGATGCACTAGTGGCGTCCTACCCTATGCTGGAAGACGATCAGACCAACGTGTACAGCCGACCTGAGCTGATGATGTTCATCTGAGACTTTGGTCAAGCTTAGCCTGTGATTTTAGAACGTCCGGCATACTGTCTTCAGTCAGCACATCTTTTCAGAACCATTGTATGTGGATGGCAGTATTATGTTCAAGATTGATGTATTTGCTACTGAACTATCCCACTTTTCTGCTCACACTGTTGAATGTTACTACTGAGTTATGGTTGAAAAAAGTGATGTGTTGACCTATTTAGTCTAGGTTTCTAATGAACTTACAGTGTGAAGAGTAGGCCTATTGGAGTCATCAATGAACTTTTCTTCTGCATACAGGGCCGCAAGACTTGAAGTAGGCTGTGCAGCACCAGTGCTAGACTAGACTCAGGTACAATTCAAACCACTTTAATGTACCATTTATACACATAAATGTCATCATTTTCCATGATTGTGAGAAGAAAATTTTGGAATATGTTTGATTATTGGATATTACTATTACAAAATGTATTTTAAATGTAATTAATAAGTCAAGTTTTGTGTACCTTGTGCTGTGCATATACTCCTTGCCCCCAAGGTCAAAGAAGCCCGCCTGCAAGTCTACCTGCAGCTCGCTCTGCTATACATGGGGTCGCCGGATGCACTGGAGGCGCCCAACCCTATGCAGGAAGATGATCGAAGAAGCGTGTGCAGCCGGCCTGTCGAGGAAAACGTTCTGCCCCCATGTGTTCCCCGTGCATGGAGAGTCTTGCATGCAAAACGTTCTTTTTAGTTTTGGCAAGTAATTGGTATTGAATATGGTCGTTGGTGGTTCACCACATGCCTCTTGACCCAACTGGCCCTCAGTATTTGAAGCGCTAGTTGTGGGCCGTGTCTCACGGGCCACAAGGGAACCCTAGAGCATGGGGCAGTCAACGTGCAGTTGTACAATGGAAACTTGACGAGCGAGATATTTTATAGTTGGAGCCCATGTGCTCATCTAATACATAGAGTAGCTTATATAAAGCTTTTACATATTCCCATACACACATTCAATAGACTCACCTCTCCCTCTCTCTCTTTCTTTCTCTCTTGCATGGCTTCTCTTCTCACTCTCATGAACCAGGCTTCCACCAGATTCAGGCTGAACAGCAGGGAGCCTAGCTTGCGGCTGGAAATCGAGAGCCCACGGGAACCAGACATCGCCCATAGCGTAACCAGATCTGTGGAGGACGATTTTCTCGATGGGAATGATACCAAGAGTGCAGGGATGTGCATCACCTGGGAGGACCTCTCCGTGACAGTCTCCAATGGAAGAAAGGGGTCAAAGGCCATACTTCGAGGGCTAACTGGCTATGCCCGCCCCGGCGAGCTGCTTGCCATAATGGGCCCTTCTGGTTGCGGCAAATCCACCCTTCTCGATGCTCTGGCAGGTACGAGATTACTGCTAAATTCTAATGAATGGCTTAAATCTGTAGCTAGGGTTTTGTTTCATACGGCTCGTTTCGAAGACTTGAAGAATTGTGGATCTTGCAGGAAGGTTGGGCTCGAACGCGAGAACGGCGGGGAATATTCTGATAAATGGGCAGAAACAGGCTTTGGCGTATGGGACTTCGGTAAATTAATTAGCCAACAGTGTTATTTTGAGATAGATTATTATATGTTAAACAACTGATGGGTTGTCGGCGGTGATTATTTTGATTAACATTTTAGGCCTACGTAACCCAAGACGACACGCTGATAGCGACCCTTACGGTCAGGGAGGCGGTCCACTACTCGGCCAAGCTCCAGCTGTCGTCGGCCATGTCGGCAGAAGAAAAAAGGGAGAGGGCCGACGCGACCATTCGCGAGATGGGCCTCCAGGATGCGGCGGACACCAGGATCGGCGGCACGTTGGGGGCCGGCAGCAAGGGACTGAGCGGCGGCCAGAAGCGGCGCGTCAGCATCTGCATGGAGATGCTCACTCACCCTAAGCTCCTCTTCCTCGACGAGCCCACCAGCGGACTCGACAGCGCCGCTTCCTACTACGTCATGAACCGGATCGCGCGGCTGAGCAAGAGGGTCGAGAGCGAGATCGGCGGCGGAGTCGGGAGGACGGTGGTGGTGTGCATCCACCAGCCTAGCAGTGAGGTTTTCCAGCTCTTTGACACCCTTTGCCTGCTATGTTCCGGTAGAACCGTCTTCTTTGGCCCTACCAGGGAGGCTAATCAGGTAAGGTCAATCATCACATATCTTCACCTTATTTCACTTCAACATTCGTGGACTTACCCGAATCGGGTCTGCAGTTCTTCGCCCTAAACGGGTTCCCGTGCCCGACGCTGCAGAACCCATCAGATCACTTCCTGAAGACCATCAACAAGGATTTTGACATGGTAATAAGCTGATTTCATCACTCCATACATCCTCAGTTGCTTTTCCACATCAATCATATCACCATATCCTCAGGATATCGAGCAAGGGTTGGGATCGCGAGTATCTGCAGAGGAAGCCATCGACACCCTAACGAAGTCATACCAGACATCGATATACTGCCGACAAGTTCGACGGAGAGTATCACAGTTACACGAACAGGCATGTTCTTACAAATCGCCTTCCAAAGCTCGATCCTATCTCGCCATATATATAGACGATTTTCCCTGATTTACAGGAGACAGATACTCGCCACGGAATGCTGCGGACAGAGAGAAGCCACGCGGGCTTCTTCGCTCAGTGCTCGATCCTCACGAGAAGATCGTCGTTGAATATGTACCGAGACGTCGGCTACTACTGGATGCGGCTGGCCATTTACATCGCCTTGACTATGGGTATCGGGTTCTTGTACCATGATATCGGATCGACGTATGGCTCGATTCAGGCAAGAGGAACCCTCCTCATGTACATGTCTACCTTCCTCACTTTCATGTCGATCGGCGGATTCCCGTCTTTTGTCGAGGACATGAAGGTACGTTCGCGTGGATTAAACTCCTAATTCATGTACTTGTAGTACAGGCATCCTAACGATCCGACGCCGGAAATTATTGCCAGGTTTTTGGCAGGGAGAGATTGAACGGACACTATGGAGCAACTGCGTTCGCCGTGAGCAATACTCTATCGTCGGCGCCGTATCTGCTGATGATCTCGCTCATCCCCGGCGTGGTGTCGTACTACCTTCCGGGACTGCACTCGGGAATCGACCACTTCGTGTACTACATGCTGATGCTGTTTGTGTGCATGATGCTGGTGGAGAGCCTGATGATGATCGTGGCCAGCATCATCCCCAACTACTTGGTGGGCATCATCATAGGTAGTGGGATCCAGGGGCTGATGATGCTCGCCGGCGGGTTCTTCCGGCTTCCCGGCGATCTCCCTAAGCCTCTCTGGAAGTACCCTTTATACTACATCGCCTTCCACAGGTCCGAGAAATTATCCGCCATACTACGAAGCAGCGTTATATTAAAGATTTTCTTGGCAAATGTTAATCCTTTGAGTGATTAAAGTAAAAACCCTACAAAGTGAGCTGAAGACTTTCGGCCGCAGGTACGCCTTCCAAGGCTTGTTCAAGAACGAGTTCCAAGGGCTCGAGTTCCCAAGCCAGTCCGGCGGTGGCGGAAATTCGTCGAAGATAAGCGGCGAGGAGATTCTGAGGGACATATGGGAGGTGGAGCTGGGCCACTCGAAGTGGGTCGATATCGGGATTCTGCTGGCGATGGTGGTGGCCTACAGGCTCATCTTCTTGGGCATCATCAAGACCAATGAGGCGGTGAGGCAGCCTAGCGTGGCCATCCTCATGGCGGCGGTGAGCCGGAGAAAGCAAGCTGTTCAGATCATGGAGAGTCCGACGGAAACGGCTGCCCGTCGTCCTGAGGCATCCAATCCAATGGAGGAAAAGACCGTTGCCCTGCCGGCCACGTAATCAATAGTGGCCGGCATTGTTCACCTTGCCCCCACCGAATCTATATAAATTCTCCATATTTTTTTTATGAGTTTCACAAACCTAGAGACTTAAAACCCATGTGCATCACTTTTCGACAAGACCACACCCACTAGAGATAGTAACCACGAGCATAATAAATATGTCTACCATTAAATTAGTACGACAATTTATATGAAATATTAAATTATATTTGACACTAATTTTATAGTGTATAGTAACAATTAATCAATTACTATTCTGATAAATTATTATGTTTGTAATGATAGTCCGAATTCAATGGTTGAATTCAAGCCCCACCATCGGATCTAACCTTGGTATGATACCAGTCCTTTCGATCTCGGTTCTATGCTCTGTATTTGGATATATAAGAACTAGGGACATGCTAAAACCGTGTCCCATTGAATTTTCTGCCACCCTTACTCCAAACGGTACTTGCCCGGACCCCACCTCATACAGGGGTCCACATAAAACGATTTGGACTTATCCCCTACAGAACATGCCATGGCAGGAAGGGCAAGTCGGACGGGTATGGGACATCCCTAAAACCAACTAGGGTTAATTGTTAATATTGGCCGTACATATTTCACCCATATGTAGCCATGCCTTGGCATTGATGTCTATCCATTAAGGCTCTTAATGGCTTGTGGACGATTTATGAGCATCTACTTCACCTCTTGGGTTAACTGTGTGCTCTGTCCACTCACTCACCTGCTCTTTAGAGCAGCCATAAAGAATCATTACTCCATTTATAGGTTAAATGAATAAAGAACACCAGAAATTTATCACATCCTAGTGGGCATTTACTGCATGTATATATATATATATATATATTCTGAGTAATTAGTTCAATGAAGAAGAAGATCGCAACTATGCAGAATAGATAATGGATGACTAATTCTATGGAAGTTCTTGATAAAAAGATAGTAAAGTTGGGGGGTCCATATTAAAACATATATTTCTTTTGGGTTGGAAAGTAAATTAAGATAAGTAAACCCATCAATATAATGTCATATGCTTCTAAGGCGGCGGTCCAGGTTTTTCCTCTCCGTGAGATTCGCTCTGTATTCGATTTCAGAGGAGATGGACGCCGGAGACGTGGATATGGTGGCGCCGGAGACAATAGAGACGGTGAGTCCCTTCCCCGTATCCTTCTCTCTCCCTCTATCTCGATCTCGGCGCCGGCGCTCAGCTTGCGAGATCTGTTCGGTTCGGGCAGCCGCGATTGGATTAATGGATGTGATTGAGATGCGTGTTCATGATTTCGACATTGCAGGAGCTCGAGCTGGAGGACATGAAGAAGCGCCTCAAGGAGATGGAGGATGAGGCGGCTGCACTCCGGGAGATGCAGGCCAAAGTCGAGAGGGAGATGAGCTCCGGACAAGGTCTTTCATCTGTTGTCCTCCATATTGGCTAATGCGTTCCTCCTATTGTTCCAATTTATGTGCGTAAACTCAACACCTGTAATTGAAGAATTAAATAAAACTCCACTCCTCTAATTGTTACATTGATGAGCGTGTCTACGGAGGAGGAGCATGGAGACAGTCGAATACATATTGAATCCTTCAAATCACCGGTTTCCATACGATTTGCCCCATGCTGGCTAAATTCTGATTATGATCCGGAAATCATAATTTGTCATAGGAAGTCTAGTTGAATCAACTGGTACATGTGCAGCTGGTGATATGATATCAAT
Organism: Trapa incisa; assembly: GCA_030064435.1. Lineage (NCBI taxonomy): Eukaryota > Viridiplantae > Streptophyta > Magnoliopsida > Myrtales > Lythraceae > Trapa > Trapa incisa. The sequence goes on along the minus strand of CM057770.1, from coordinate 937,650 downwards.
GCTTTATAATCTAGAGGTGGTAGCTGGTTACCTGTGATGGCATTTGCTATGCCATATTTTCCTTCTGTCAGTTGACCTGTTATTCCCAGAATGTGGGCTATTGGCGTGGGGTTTTTTCTTCCTCCCAGCCAGAACTGGCGTGAGTTAGCATCAACTGTTTTATAGTAGTCATAATCTATGTAATAAAGATGCAGAGTGGAACACATGCTTTTCAGAGTCTTTATCAAGCTTAAACCATTGTAGGATACCCTTTGAATTGATCAGTGTATTCTTTAATGCTTTGTCTCATTTTCTTTCTCACTATGTAGATGCTGATGCCGCTACATCTCAAGCAAATAAAGAAGAAGTAGACTCTCGATCTGTCTTTGTTGGTAATGTGAGTACCTTCTTCACATCAGATCATTATTCTTCCAATATCACCAGGCAAAATAATGTTTGAGTACAGCCTGTGGATATTCATGTGTAGCTGTAAACATGGTTAAGTGCAGGATTTATTTAAGGTAATTCTAGAAACTTTTGTGGTTTGACAACTTTTAAATTTGCAAACTGATGTAAAAGAAACTATGTCGTCTATCGAATTTTACTTCACCGGTAAGTTGTCGGGTCTAGTTAGAGGCATCTTGATAGTAGGAACTCAGAAAAAAAACCTCACTTAAACTTGTAGCTTGTATTCAAATTCTGCGGACTCACCACTTATAAAAGGAAAATGGCTTTTGTGTCATGTGTTTCTTCTTTCACATGCCATGAACTGACTACTCAATCAATGATGCATGTAGTTGGGTGGAGATGGTCGGAAATGTGATTAAGGCACCGAGGAATTCTGGGAATTTGCCATATATTTACTTGGACTTGCACATGTCATTAGTGAAACTTCAGGAGTGGAATTTCAAACAGTTAAAATAATCAATACATGAACTATTAGAACTGATGTGGCTTACAAATTATTTTTCTGCAGGTAGATTACTCTTGTACTCCCGAGGAAGTGCAGCAGCATTTCCAATCATGTGGCACTGTAAACAGAATCACAATCAGAACAGACAAATTTGGCCAGCCAAAGGGCTATGCCTATGTTGAGTTCCTTGAGCCAGAGGCAGTGCAAGAGGCTCTTCTTCTCAATGAATCTGAGCTTCATGGCCGACAATTGAAGGTGAATCACTGTCCCGGCCCTTTTGTCTTCCTTTTTAATCCTTCCCTCAAGCATGCCCATATATATCGATAGTTTGTTTAATTCATTATATTTGCAGGTTACAGCCAAGCGAACCAATGTACCTGGGATGAAGCAGTTCCGACCTCGCAGACCTAACACTTCCATGTTCAGAGGCCCATATATGCCCCCCTACTACTCTCCTTATGGATATGGGTATTCACGGCCTCTAGATATCACATGTTTTGTATTTGACTTTTTTTTCCTGTAGTCTTCCACATTCCTTCACCCGTATATTTCCTCTCTACTCTGATATAAGTCTCACCATTTCCCTTTACTCTCCTCCCCAGGAAATTCCCAAGATTTAGAATGCCCATGCGACACAATCCCTATTATTGATCATGTTGGGCTTTTTAGATGTGTTCGCCTCACTGGAATGCCCTTCTCTCCTATCTATTTCTTCTAGTGCCTGATGAAGGAAACGATGATCCACTGTAAAGATTCCATGATGCAAGTACTAGGCTGGGATGATTGTTGAGTATTTTAGCTTTGTGATGATACCGTTATCTCCTAATCGCATGCGTGCACTCTTTAAAGCTATGATTCCATAAACTCAGTGAGACATTTCTACCCAAGTTAGGAGGATTTTTTGCCTTGAAAACTCGAGAGAGCAATGCTTCAGCTAAGTTTGTTTCCTTGGAGGCCATTAAAAGCATATCACCATAAGAGAATGTTGCATCATGACTGAGCCCACTTATACTATCTGAGTGTCACTTATCTAGGTGCATCAGGTGACAGGTAAGTTGCTCAAGTAGCGAAATGGTAGTTCAGGTAACTCTTCTTCCTTATTGATTCCGTCTGCTTTTTCTGTCTCAACTCCCGCATTTTTATTCTTCTGTTCATCGCATTCTTGGTCCGTCTAACTTGGTCTGCATTTTATGGTGCTATTGTGTATATATTAGCCTAGATTTGTAACTATGCGTGTTCCTTGACTTCTGCCATTGTAGTTCTTGGGAAGTTACTCTTGCATTTTTCATGAATGTGCTCCTTGTTCAGTCTCTTTATTGTTCAAAGTTGGTTCCCAAACCTGAGGTGCTGGGAAAACTAAGAAACTTGAGATCCATACACCATTCCTGCGTGCTCTTGCTTTATTAATACTTGAAACATTTACTAGATAATTTTCATCAAGAAGATGCTTCAATTTCAGGATCAAATCTATTAATACCTGTGAGACATGACAGATTTCCCCTTCACACTCTCTGTATTTTTACCATTGAATACAATTCTATTGAGTCTGTGAATGATCAATTCTTATAGGATTTACTCCTTGTACAGTGAAGATCCCTCTTCTGTTTCCCACACATCACATCTTTTAGTTACATCTAGGTACAATTGCCATATGAGAAAATTTTAATAAGTTGTGATATTTATATTTTTATAACACAACATTATTTCATATTTTTAATTGATATGGGATCATTATCTCAAAATATATTTTCCCAACACTATTATTTCATATTTTTATTGACGTGGGATCATTATTATCTCAAAATAAATTAAATATAATTGATATTAATCAAATCACACCAGATGATTAGCTTTATTACTATAGAAGTTGGTGGAAACGAGTATAATGCTTTAATATGAAGGCCTAATCATGTAGAATATACTTAATTATTATAAATATTAGTTTATTTTTCATAGTAATTTTAAATTATAATATGATCCCACTAAAATTATAATTTATATTACAAATTACAAAAATGTTTTATTAATGAATAAAAAATAAGAACGTATACAAAATTAGGACATTCAAAATATTTTATGTATTCATTATATAATTAAATTGATCGAATTTGATAATTTATTGTACTGAAGTATTAATTTAAGAACTTTTGTAATAATACAAATACATTTCCCACGGCTTATGGGAAATTCCCAATGCCCATGGGTCACAATCCCTATTATTGATCATGTTGGGCTTTTTAGATGTATTGGCCTCACTGGAATGCCCTCAATCCCTATTATTCATCATGTTGGGCTTTTTAGATGTGTTGGCCTCACTGGAATGCCCTTCTCTGCGATCTATTTCTTCTAGTGCCTGATGAAGGAATGGTGATCCACTGCAAAGATTCCATGATGCAAGTACTATGCTGGGATGATTGATGAGTATTTTAGCTTTGTGATGATACCGTTATCTCCTAATTACGAGGATTTTCTGCCTTGAAAACTCGAGAGAGCAACGCTTCAGCTAGGTTTGTTTCCTTGGAGGCCATTAAAAGCATATCGCCATAAGAGAACGTTGCATCATGACTGACTGAGCATACCACTTATGCTATCGGAGTGTCACTTATCTAGGTGCATCAGGTGACAGGTAAGTTGCTCAGGTAGCTCATTATTACATTGCATAAGGAGCACTCCCGTGGAGTGCATGACCAGCCAATCTCCTCTCCTTGGATGCAACTCTTGTGTCTTGCAGCATAAGGCCTCTTGGGCTGGCCGTGTTTATGATCAGAAAAGCCAGCCCCACTGACCTGCCACAGCACATAGAAGAGCAGTAAAACATGAAATGGCCCGTGCACCCTCAGCTCTGATGATCCATGAAATGGTTAGTGGTAGGATAGCAATATTCAGTCAATATGAAGGGAATCTTAAACACGGCCAGCGATTACAGAAGATTCTTTAATTCAAGAATCCTTCTTACCCATAAACGGGAAATTTACCATAATCCCAAAGACAATACCTCATTGCAAGTCAAAACTAGAAGAGGGGAACCAAAGAATCTCTGTTCATGCTAAGCCGGTCAGCTTCCTTATCTACTGTGCTTTGTAAAGAACAAGCAGGAGAAGGTGGACTACTGCTGACAATATCAACAGATCGGCATTCCTAGAACCTACATAACATTCCAGATCTTTATACCCTCAACAGGTAAAAGCATTGAGCTGAGCTGTCCTCCAAAATCGCTGATTATGCTAAGCTAAATATACAGTATGTTTGGAAATGATATAACCTTGTGCTGCCCATTGGTTATGTTAACAGCCCGCACCAGTCTGACATCCTGTTTTGCTTTTTATTTTAATCAGTGTCTTCTCATGAGAGACTCGTTATGCAATCTCAGCAGACCTTCCAGACTATCTGGTTTCCATTCTCCCTTGTCCAGGGAAAAGACCCTCTGATTGATAGTGTCAATTATCACACTCACTTTCCCAAATGCATATATCGGCAACCCGTTGTGCATCCTTCCGGGCTTGGGTTTAATTAGCAACCCATGCTGTTGAGCCCAGGACTCAATGGCTTCCTTAAGTGTTATCTCAGGTCGGTCTGCCACAGCGGCCCGTGCTTGCGCTGCTGCTCTCTGCTGAGACTCAAATTGCCTCTGTTCGAGGACTCGCTGATAGCTAATATTCTCTCTCAGACCAGGCTGCACAAGCTCCAGTCCTTCTGCAGCCTTGTCCATCATATCAAGGGCATGCTTTAGCTGTTTTCTTATACTCTCATTTGAGAGTAGCACCTCAGGAAGAAGATCTTTCCAACCCTGGAACCACTTCATCACCTCACTGAAGTCAGGATTTGTGCAAAGCCACTGGTACAGCACTTGAAGCCACTTAGTGAAGAAAAACCTCTCCATCAAGTCAACCATTAGATGTGATGGTATAGCAGAGGCCCAACGTATGACCCAGTCAAACTGAGTGAGATCCTGCGCTGCAGGGTTTATGTGAAACTCTTGCAAAACACACTGCAACTTGGGGACTATAAACTGACGCATGAGATTTTCCCAACTAGCAGGATCAAACACACTCTTCCAAGGGGTGAGTAGCGTCAAAGGAGAGTCATCTTGTGGGTGCCATGCATGAAGAACACTACTCAACTTGAGCCAGATCATTTCATGTAATCCCTCCATCTTATTCCCCAGCAAAAGTAGCCAAGGATGAGTCCACCTGTGGATGGGCACACGTTCTGTGCGTGGATCCCAAGACTCGACTGCACTTGACAGCTTAGGCATCACAACAGTATTCAGTATAGATTGGAGCACTGAAGATGGAAGTAACTTCTCCCATGTTTCCAAGAATCGGAGCATGGGCTCAGGATCCCGGGGTGCCCAAGTGTTTATTCCGGATATTCGCACAGCAGGTAGAATAACTTCTGCCATCAGCTGGGTGTAAGGGGTTCCCATATCCCATATATCCACACACTCCTGGCCTTTCAACAATGTCTTCCACAAATATACAACCTCCAACCCATGAAAAGCATTTTTGAGAGGGTCCCACCCCTGAAACATTCGGATAAATAATGGCAGAGAGTGTGAGCAAGCAATGCAGGATAGGTTCAAAAGCGCATACTCCTCAGGGAACCTCCTCTGCAAGTCCCCAAAACAGTTAGAAAGTGAATCTAGTGTCAGGGTCCCTTGTGTCTTCTCTTCTTCAAGTCGGCCCAAAAGAGCAACTATCTGATCCATGGCATCAAGCTGCTTCTTCTGACGCTCCACCTCATTCTGCAACTTCTCCTTCTCTTTCTGTAAGCTTAGAGCAGTCTCTTTTTCATTCCTGAGGTCTCTATCAATCTTCTGAATATCTAGCTCTGTCAAGTCCACAATTAGCCTCACATTATGCTGAAGCTCTGGCATTGGAATATCATTCTCCCGAGCTTTCTCTTCAGCATTCAGACTTTCTAAGTTTGCCAAGACCCTAACCTGGGGCCCACGCATGTCTAGAACCTTCTGAACAACCTCCCTGCTCTGTTCTTGCTTCTGGGATAGTAACTCCTCTGCTGTGAGGTAACTCTCTTTCTTCTTCTTTCTATGTGCTTTCTTCGACCAAATCCTCTCTGAAGAACTGATGACAGGTGGCAAAGCTTTCTTCTCCAGCTCTTGGACACCAACACCTAACTTGGGGGTGGTCTCTTTGTAGTCATTGAATCCCATGCCCATATTCTTGGGTCGCAACTTGGCTTCAATGGGTGCAACAATCCCCTGCTCGTTCTTTCCAAGCCCACCTCCCTTATAACCCATTTTCTCAAGTAACTTCATTCCAATTCCCTTGGTGTGCTTCTCAAAACTCCCAACATCGCCAGCAGCAATTTTGTCAGTCTTCCCCTGACCCTGGAGCTGAGCTCTCCTCTCCATCTTAGATTTCTCTTTCCTTTTCTCAGCTCCCTCAATAATCTTCCTCCCGAAAGCACTGGGCAAGAAATCATCTTCCCCATCATTCTCATCAAACTCATCATCCTTCTTCTTAAACCCTAGACCCGAACTAATACCATTAGCCCCGGGCCTCTCTTCATCCATAAAGTCACCCTCATCATTTTCTCGCTTCGAGCTATCATCAATTTCTTGATTAGGCATAACAGTCCCGGTGGAAATAAACCTGACTGGCTTTGTAAAATCTGCTTCCCTAGATTCTCGGTTCCTCCTCTTCCTAGAGGATGACTCGTCATAATCAGAGTCGGAATCAGCAAAAACACCATAGAGAACGTCCTCCTTTGTTTGTGCTCGTTTCTCCCTCTTCTTCCGGTAATAGAATTCGCCGTTTATCCATTGCCCGTCCTCGTAATCATTATCCATTCCAAACCTTTCCATCTCCTGATCTGCGTCCATCTTAATAAGCACCTACAGAACCAGCCCTAACAAACCGGAGAACCAGCACGAGAGATTGTGCTGCAGAACGAACAGGAGATGTATCAATACGTGACTTGGATACAGCTAACCAAATCGAACGAGACTACTGATCCGCCTCCCTAGAGAAAGCCTAATTGAAGAAATGAATAAATCACCAGCGCAGCTACGCAGGCAATCGAAAAGAAACTCAACTTTTTTTCTTGTACAAGGAAAATAAAGATGGGCTAGAATTGCGTTCGCACCTTTCAGTAGGCGAGAACCCGGATCGCGACGGCGCAGCGAGGACGAGGAAGGGAGGGTAAGAAGGAGCAGATAACGGCTTTGAACTGAAGGACAAGAAGGCTTCAGCGCCGGGCGACGATGGCGAGAAGAAGGGATAGGCGATCTGTGGAAATTTTGTGTTGGTAGAAGATTGAATGGGCCTGAAAGGCTGTCTTTCAGAATCTGCAATTAGAGTTAAGAGACTTGGGAGAAGTGAAGAAGAACGATTAGGTTTTCTGGCAAAAAATTATAAGATAAGACATTTTAATTTAAAATTGAGTCGAACCGTCAAACCATTAACCATAATTTTTAAACCGGAACAAATCAATTGGTTCAATTGAGAACCGGTTATATGTCCAAAAACAAAGCAATTCAAGGCCAGTGAAAATGAATGGCCTGGATGAATTCTATGTCAGGAGTCTGGCGATAGGTTCAACTATCACTAGGAGCAGCGGGCCGGGGGGCTTACCTCATGCCAAGGAGGCTTGAATCTGATTGAATATTCTGAATCCGGTAGCTTCATGATTGAACTGCGCAACACACTAGACACAAGAAGATGTGCCTCGATGATGCCTTTCTCCAATGGATGAATTTGATATCAAATCCAAGCGTTCCATCTCGATGACTGTAATTAAGCATGAATTCCACTTGTCTCTAGTATGAATACTCCCATTAGCCTCCGGTAAACTCATCCTCCGAGTTGAGCAAAAAAAAACTCGTTCTCGGAGCTCATGCCACATGACCAATTTAATTACTCATGCACTTCATACCGAGTATCTTGTTAACGATGAGTCCCTTCCCCGTCTCTTTCGCTCTCCCTCTCTCGGGATCTTGGCGCAGGCGCTCAACTTGGGCGATTCGCTGGCTCGTTGATTGCTTGATTGTTTTGTTACGCCTGGGGATCGGATATGCTCGGTTTGGGAAGCGGCGATAGGATTAACGGATGAGTGATTGAGCTGTGTGCTCATGATTTCGGCATTGCAGGAGCTCGAGCTGGAGGACATTAAGAAGCGCCTCGAGGAGATCCGGAGATGGAGGATGAGGCGGCTGGCTGCCATCCGGCATACGAAGGCCAGGGTGATCTCCGGACATGGTCTTTAATCACTAATGAAATAAGTTTGACTCTCCTAACTAATATATGGTCCTATGGCCCATGGGCCCAGTATGCTCGCCTAACGTTTCGGTCCAGTAAGAAATTAAAATTTATTTTTAAATGGAAAATAAGTAAAGGGGCGGGGCCCGCAGGGGCGGCGGCTTAGTAGAATACGCTCAAGTCCGGGGAAACTGGAGCGATATCATCCGCACCCGACGCGTGTATGCTCATGAGGCCAACACGTCATCATGGGAGATATGCTCAATTCGAAGCAATCGTGTAATGCTACAGGGAATCATTTCCTAGGTAAGAGGGAGGAAGCACAATCCGGGGAAGTTGGAGCAGGAGAAAATATCCTCTACTTCACAATCTACCGTCTTACATGTATCATTCTTAGCCGCTGAATCAAGACTGTTAAATGTCCCTTTCTTCCATCCCACGCAACAGAAAGACATAAAAGCCCTTCCCTCCTCCCGCTGCCACCTCTTGCAACTGGACGCCATTATTGTGTACGATTGTTGTGTACGATTAGTTTCGGAGCTTTCCTTCGCTCACTACAAGTACAAGCATTGGCAAAGAGCGCACCAGCGATTTTGCTTCAGCTGCGACGTATCTCCAACTCGATCGACTATGATGAATCGGACTGCTGCTGCGAGGTCCTTGGTTAGAGGCCTGATGAGCAATTCCAGCTGCAATCGCAGCCACACTTGGTGCTACTGTTCTTCCTTAGCGAGGCCGTTGGCGATTGAGCTGCGGAGGCATTGCGGAGGTTCGGGCTTCGGAGTGGTTCATTGGACGAGGATGATGAGCGGCGTAACGGCTCAGAAGGAGAATGAGGTTAGGAAGGTTGAGAGAGCCTTGGAGGATGCAGATGAGAAAGTGAAGAAGAGCGGTCATGAAGTGGCGGTGTCCAGTTATTGGGGAGTCGCGAGGTCGGAGATCACTAGAGAGGATGGAACCAAATGGCCTTGGAACTGCTTCATGGTGATTCCTTAATTTCCCTTCCCCTTGCCTGATTTATTGTCATTTACTCCACTTTTGGTAATTTTGTTCGTTTTCGGTTAAACTTCAATCGTTCCGCTGAGATAGGAGAGCTCAGATTCCACCTTAGTTTAGCTCAAAGGCATCAATTCGAACCCTTGACTGAGTAATTTCTACCGAATCTGATTAGCTCTGTAGACCTTGCTGACTTTGTGAATCGGTTTCCCATAAGCCGTGGGAAACATATCGAGCAGATCTATCCATAGACTTGAAGAAGCATCACGTGCCTAAGACAATTGTTGACAAAGTTGCATATCGGACAGTGAAGCTTCTAAGAATCCCAACCGACATCTTCTTCCAGGTGCGTTATCCCTCCTTCTGGGTGTATATTCATCACAAACGAAAGCCCCTTGAGATTTTGATGATTATTCATCATTAGTTGGTCACACTAATTATGTAGATGCTTGTTCAATTTGACAGAAACAATTGCTTTAGGAAAAAAACGTTCCTTTTGTAATTTCAATTACTGTTGATTGCATAAAAGGAATCAAAAGACTTCTATATCTTTATCTCTGTGCAACGAGTGTGCTCAAGAACTTACATAATGTGCTACAAGCAGATTGAAAAAGGTAAAATATAAAAGAACAAACATCAAGAAGAGCTGCACGCTGTGATGGCTGATATTCCGATTAAGGATATGGTAGTAGATTCAGATTTTTAGATGCATACATTTCTCTTCTGAAGAGAGGGAGAAGTTTTATTATGATATTAACAATCTCAAAATGCTTGGCTGAAGTGGGAACTGTAAGTTGTGGCTATCAATTGCTTTTATCTTGAGCCATCGTTGCAGAGACGATATGGGTGTCGTGCCATGATGCTAGAGACTGTTGCAGCAGTTCCAGGGATGGTGGGAGGCATGCTTCTTCACCTAAGATCCCTCCGGAAGTTCGAACATAGCGGAGGATGGATCAAAGCCCTTCTGGAGGAAGCTGAAAATGAGAGGATGCATCTCATGACGATGGTTGAGTTAGTGAAGCCCAAATGGTATGAGAGGCTGTTGGTTCTGGCAGTTCAGGGAGTCTTCTTCAACGCCTACTTTGTGATGTACATACTGTCCCCTAAACTCGCCCATAGAGTCGTTGGGTACTTGGAGGAGGAGGCCATACACTCTTACACAGAGTACCTGAAGGACATCAACAGTGGCGCTATCGAGAATGTTACAGCCCCAGCCATAGCAATCGATTATTGGAGATTATCCAAGGATGCAACCCTGAAAGATGTGATAACAGTCATCCGTGCGGACGAAGCCCACCATCGCGACGTCAACCATTTTGCCTCGGTAAGCATCTCCTCATTCTCCATGCCTTGGTACATCAGTCACACTAGCAGGCACATGGCTTTCCTTCCCTTAGATCTGAACCTCCGTATGCAACTTCTGATGAAAATATGGGCCGCTGTTTTTGGGTGCCAGGACATTCATTTTCAGGGGAGGGAGCTGAAGGAGTCTCCGGCTCCCCTGGGCTACCATTGAACCATTCCTTTGAGAACTTGAGATGGAGCAGCACATTTTCAATGAATAGTACTAGTAGAATATTATATATGGTCGTCTTGTCGAGGACATACACACACTCCATCATGATCAGCACTACAGTGTTGGTCATGGCTGGATGTAGCCAAATAATATTCCAAGTGCTGGTTTCTTATGATGGTTGTAATTGGGCCAATAGGGGCCGTTTATAATGTTTAAAGACCAACCAACGGTGGCTGAACGGCTAGCCCGACAGAACCGGCGGCCATTGAAGCTCCCATCAGTGTCTCATCTCTCTCCCTCCCCAACGGTGGCTGGAGTTTCAGCTGTTGCTATCAAGAATGTAACCATTAATGACAACTTTTTTCTCCAGCATTTTCCTGAGAGGCCGATTATGCCCGGTGCTCCCACCCAATTCTACAGATGTTTCAGGTAATCTAAATTACTAATGCAGATTCACATGTACAGATACAGTAATCTCTATGAGACTCCTTGCACTGTTCCTCACAAAGTTGTTTCATCAGAAGAGCCATATTTATGTCTTCTTGAGGTAAACCTTTGGGATCCATAAAATTGACAAAGAACAAAGACAGGAAAATCAGTTGCCTCCAAAGCCCTCTTTTTATTACTAGAGTCTATCCCCACTGAATGTTTCAGAATAAAAGCGAAAATAAATACCCTAATTATGCCTAACACATTCCAATACAATGTTTTATAGGCAAAGGCGAAAATTTCCAACCAAGACATGGTGCAAGACAAACCTGTCAGTGTATCTGATGAAGATCCTGCTGTGCTGATATACTGGGTGGAGGTTAGAAATACGGGCACAATTCCGGATGATCATCTTGGACCCGACAACTCATCGGGCCGGAGATGTGAGGTGGAGTCCATGATCCATTCTGGATCGGGGTGATGCGGGAAGTGGCTGTGGTGGTTGAAGTCACGGAACATCTCCTCCTTCTGCCACTGCTCCCATCTCTCGGCTAAGCCGTCGCCTTCAAGCATCCTCACGACTTCGGACATCTTGGGCCTCTCCGTTGGGTTGCTCTGTGTGCACAGTAGGGCCACCTGGATCAGTTTCTCAACCTCACCATCAGTGCAATTCTCTTTGAGGTCCAAGTCAACCAGCTTCTCGAGTTTCTTGTCTTTTAGAATTCCTTTCACCTGAATATTAGAAGGAAAAAAAATTCTTACATGAGAAAGTATCCAATGTGAATGCTCCCACTATATATTAAGCTTAATTTCTTTATGAACACACTTGAATTCCTGTAATAAGAGGAGAAAACATGTTTGCTTCTTTAAGGATTTGAAAAAAAATGCACTGGGATTGCAGTAGTATATTCAACCGAGCAAAAGTTTTTCAGGATTTGAACTTTCTAGAGCACCAGGGAGAATTGAAGCTTCCTTATTTTGTATAAACCCAATCTATTATGTGAATTCCAAGTGAAAGGCTATCAACATGTCAATGAGAGCTCTCTTAAAGAACCATCAAGAGAATCAAAGAGTGATAGCTTTTTTCCTATGCAAGATGATTATCCTATGCAAGATGATTAACCTATGCCCAACAAAACTAGACCCCCAGCAAAACCATAAATGATCCATGATGAAAGTGTCAAGAAAACAAACTTGCAAGATCTTACATAAATAAAAGATGAAAGTGGCAAGAATGTACCCAGTCAAGTAGCATGACATCATCATCATTTGCAAGACGGGCAAGATCAAATGCTCTCTGTCCTGTTATGAACTCGAGAAGCATCACCCCATATCCAAAAACATCAGTCTTCTCAGAAGACTTCCCAGTTGAAAGGTACTCCGGGGCTATATGACCGATTGTTCCACGAACAGCAGTGGTGACATGAGTATCCTTATAGTCCATGAGTTTGGCCAACCCGAAATCTCCAACCACCGCCTCAAACTCCTCATCCAACAATATGTTTGCGGCCTTCACATCTCGATGAATAATCTTCGGGTCACAGTGATCATGTAAATAAGCAAGTCCCCTTGCAGCTCCTAATGCAATTCGTTTCCGATTGATCAAACTAAGTGGGGATTCTGAACCCGATCGGTCTAGAAAATCATTAAAAAATGACGATAATAAGTGATATGATGAAGGATTATAGACAAACATAAATTACATGGCAACAGTAAGAACTCTCATGTTTAATAAGTAAACAGTTGCTTTTGGAATCTAATAATACCAATGGATAATGTCAAGATCCAATGACAATGACCGGACAATGAATGGAATAGAACCATCCTACAGAGTCTAAATTAAATTATTTAATGATACCATTACTTTTATGGCGAACTCGGACATGTACAAGGAAGCAACAACAAATTGAAATATGGATTCAACACAAAAAAAATCAAATCAATGGAGTTGTTACAAAAATCAAATCAAATCAATGGAATTACCAAATGAACAAGAAAAGAATGCAACAACAGAAGTACAGGAAATACAAAGCAGTGTTACCTCTTAAACAGGAAGCTACACTGCCATTAGCCATGAAAGGATATACCAATAATCGTTCAGTAGGCGTCATGCAAAAGCCACGTAATCGAAGTAGATTACGATGAACAGCCATGCTGATCAGTTCAACTTCTGTTTGGAACTGGAGTTCTCCTCCTTGAGTACGTTCCTCTTTCAATCTTTTGACAGCCACCAGTGACCCATCGGTCAATCTTCCCTTGTAGACCTTACCAAATCCACCTCTACCCAGAAGGTTCCTGTTGCTGAAGTTATCCGTTGCGACTTGAAGTTCACGCAGTGAAAATCTCTTAATCTGCCCTAAATGAACTTCAGGATCCTCCTCCGCTGCAAGAAATCGTAAGCAAATCAAATTACATACAACGATCAAACAAAAAATAAAAAATCAACTGTTTATTTCTATAATTTCCAGAAATTTTGATAGATAGATGGGAACAGTTATATTAATTATTTTTTTCTAATTATATATCTCGCTCTTATCAAGTGATAACAAATTATGGAATACAAATAATGCATATTTCAAATTCTGTCTTATTCCCTTCCAAATTATATTCAGCTGAAGAATTTTTATTATGCCTAATACACTTCTGAAGAAGGCCTTCCTCAAGCCAATTATTGCGAGGGAAACAGACCTGGTATATCAAAGAAATGGTCCTGAGGCTTCTTCTTTCTGCACAAAGCAAGAGCAATTGCAGGGATGGCGAACAGCAGAGCAGCACCAGCTGCAACTCCCCCAGCAATAGCTCCGGTAGAACTACTTCCTGCTCAAAAATAACATGTAACAGATATAATCATGCCATGTTTAACAGCCACGTAAAGGAATTAGATGCATATGGGTCGAGTACATACTATAAATCAAGCCAAGTACAGTGGCAAACCTGAAGAAGAATCTGGGGGAGCTGGAGAAACATGAGGTGGAGGTTTAAATGGCAGGGCATTAAGGTTATTACCAGCAAAACTAGAGTGAAATGCAGTAGTTAGAGGATAACTCCTAGCTGGCATAAAGAATAAATATTCACCTGTATTATACATACCTGATAGGTGTAAATAGAGTGAAGGATCCATTGACTGGGACATTACCGGTCAGTTTATTGTTTGAAAGATCGCTGTATTTTCAAAAAAGAAGAGGGATGAGTCAAGCTTACTAGGAGACTTCAGATGGAGAAAATAGATGCCTATGGTTGAAAATATGCAGATGACTCACAGGACTTGCAACGTATTCACAGTTGTTAACAACATTGGAATAGTCCCGGTAAGGCTATTGTTGTTGAGACGCCTGTTTCACATGGAACAGTAAGTCACTTGTAGGAAAAAAAATGGGGACAAATATCATTTCCGATCATGAACTTTAGTCAAATTTCCTGGTCTATAAACAATTTCCTCTTCACAAAACTACATACAAACTTCACTTTTCGACCCACTTATATCATATTAACATTTTTCTTTAAAAATTATCATTAAATAAATGTAAAATACATTTATAATCGTTATTCAATGAAAGTACTGAACAATAGGTAAAAGGAACTCTACCAGTCTTCCACCCTTGATGCTCAAGTTTGTGAAACAAGACCAAACCTTCTACACGTATTTTCATTCAGTGACAATAACAATGGCAATAATGGCTTTTTACATTCATTTAACAGAAAAAATTGAGGAAAGATTAATATGACAAATGTAAATGAAAAGTGAAGTGTACATAAAGTTTTACAGGGGGGAAACTGTGATAGATATAGGAATTTGACTAAAATTCATGGCTAAAGTTGTCATTTACCAAAAAGTGGAGATCTTTCATGCAAAGGTTTCTGAGTGGAATTGAATGAATAATAATGATTGCACAAAACAAGGAGAGGAAAGTTGTTCCATACAAGAAACGGAGCTTGGAGAGTTTTCCCAATGTGGTAGGAATAGGGCCACTCAAATTGTTCATGTAAAGATCCAAGCTCACCAAGTTGGTCAAATTCCCGAGCTCATCTGGGATGGTCCCAGTTATGTTATTGCCATAAAGTTCCCTGTTAAAGATAGGGAATATATTTTTATTCAACAAATGCAGGTCAAAATATTAAATTTCATCTCATATGCAAAGGTGATAGACCACTTTGAATGCATGCAGAGAATTATTAGACTTACAAATACTGCAGATTTGATAGCTGACCTAGCTGAGACACCAACTGACCAGATAGACTGGCATTTCCAAGATCACTAACAGAAATTCAAAGCACAAGAAGTATTACAACTATTGTCTCACCTGGCGTTATCCATAGACATGAGTTCGTGCATGAACACCCCAATACAAAATGTACAAGCAGCAGACCTTATTGCAGAAAAGCAGCTAATGCACTTACACACGAGTCACTTTATTATCACTATCGCAAGTTACATGGAACCAAGTGCAGGGATTGACAAGAGTAGGATCCCAACTTTGCAAAACATTATTTGGATCACCTAAATTGTTCTTCAATGCATTCAGGGCATCACCTGTAAAAATGAATATGATCTATTAGTTGCATGATGCAGTAATACAGTATGTCCCCATATTTTTTAGGCAACTAAGTTTCACCGTAACTAGTAGTTTGCATCGAAGTAAACTAAGTATCTCAATAGCCATATAATCAAGGAAAATGAACAAAGAGATATTTGACTTGGCATGACTGAACTAATCATCCCATGACAGGACTAGTTGAGAAATTAACCATTTCTAGGCAACTAAGTTTCACCATAACTAATAGTTTGCATCAAAGTGAACTAAGTATCTCAATAGCCATATAATCAATGAAAATAAACAAATAAATATTTGACTTGGCATGACTGAACTAATCATCCCATGATAGCAATAGTTGAGAAATTAACCATTTCAAGAACTACAGCACATTTTTTTGAGATGGCAATAGCTTATAACAATGATAAACAAATAAATTGGCAAATGCGAGATACCAAATTAATTTCCAGAATAATATCCCACCTGCCTAAAAAAATGGCCAAAAAGAGGAAAAATAGAGAGACCGAAAAGGCCCACCTTCTACATTTCCAGCGACCCTATGTAGCATGCGAGATACAAAAATTAACCTGAGCAAAGCACAGATCATTCTCCCAACCATATTCATCAAATCACCGACCTTCACAGTCACATACGAATGAACATTAGCATCACATTCACATTCTCGAATAGAGGAACCAAATGGCCCTCAATACCGACAGAAACTGAGGACCCGTCGAAAATTTTGAACCATCTTACCTTCAAAATGAATAGATAACTATACGAGCGCATAATGGCCCGGATGGACAATCCAGGTAAAGGAGAAGATGTCGAGTCCCGATTCCAACCGAGATCGAAGAAACTAGAGCCTGGCCTTTTCCTTGAACTCCAATCGGCGAATCTGAGCTCAAAAAGAGAAACGAAACAAAAGTATAGAGCCGTGTCAGATCACCCGAGCCTGATTATGATGAACCCGATTACGAGGAGCTCAATCTTCGAGGACTGTAGCGATATACACATACCCGTCATGCTGTGGTTGAAGAATTGAAGAAGGTTAGTCAAAGAAAGGAACTTTGGTCAATCCAAAACACACTAGTTGAATTTAGTTCCATTTCTCTTTTTTTAATAACAATATATAGTAATATTTATCATATAATTAGAAAATAAAAGTTTTAAAATCAGTACATGAACTCAACTTATCTGGGTCGGTCCCGTTGGTGAGCATTTACGGGTCACCACCGGATACCGAGTGAATTTTAACGAATTGTATATTTTAGAAAATTAATAATAATAATTAATGGAAAAAAAGAGTGAGGAATATTCTTTTTTAGTTAGCATTGAGTGATAAAAAATGCTCAATATCCCCAAACATCACTCACTATTGCAGTAAAGTCGTTAACTATGCAACTATCAGCAATGGCTTTTGGAGGCATGCCACCACATTCAATGACTTTCAATTTCCACCTACCTCTTCCCTCTCTCTCTTTTTTTTCACATTTTTCATTTCAGATTTCAACGTTCAACTTTCCAAGATCCTCTATCGTGTTCGTTCCACCTTGGATGACATAGCAGCGATTCAAGTGTGTTGACAAGCCGTGGCATCCTTTGATCTCGACGTAGAGTTCGCAGCAGCCAATCCAACTCGGCCGAGAGAATGCTAGCTGGTTTATAACAATTAGGGTTCGTGCTATGGTCTAGTCTGCATATGTGCTGAGTCGGCATGATTGGTGAGGATGCCTTGAAAATAATGTCGTTCAATGTATCCATGGAGGATGAATTTCATGAAGATCTGTTGCCAGATCCGAGCTTCACAGTCGAAGGTGATGATATAACGCAGTTGACAGTCAAGGTCCCAGGATGCGGAAGGTTGATCGCTTGCCGCCTTCTATTTGAAGAAATCGTGGTATGCACTATGAATAGGAATTCTGCAGCTTCTCATCAAAGTCATCTAATTTGACATGGACAAAGCTATGCCGAGATCTTTAGACGGTTGCTTGCCGGCGGCAGCGGTTCCGGTGCTACCAATTCATGAAAGGTGGGAAGAAGTTTTGTGTGTATGCTTAATTATTAAAATTTAATTTGAATTACTATTTTTAACACACCAAAATTTATGTATTCGATCGGGAACTCGGGACTATCTCAGACGGTTCAATCTAATCTTCAAGTGTCTTGCTCGCGGCGATAACACTAGAGTAGCCTCGATTAGGCCGAAGAATCGGGTTTTCCATGCGTGAGGTTGGAAAACCGGGAACTAACTACCGAGGCAAGTCAGGAGTGGTAATGGCAGTTGATGAACCGGACAATGCGGGAGGAAATCGGCTCGGAGCACAGTTTGCTTCTAGTTCTACTTCACAGCGGACCAGTGTCAAATCCCGGTTCAATACCCGGTTTTGTTCCTGAACGGGTCGGACAAGGGGATCGTGAACACCACCATCACGTTCTTCGCTACGAATATGGCTTGGTCCTATTGCCCGCCCTGGAAGGCTATGGTCTGGTGTCTCGCTTTCCTCCTCGCCACGATACTCTCCTCTTGCTTAATGTACAGAGGCTCCGTATGACGCCATCAAATGTCAGCGCAGGTTCGTCCGGAAGAAATTCACAGTGTAAGCTATTCTTATTTTGCCGATTCACAGTGTGATATTCTGATCAAAATCGAACTTATCAGCTACCGATCTCTTGAAAGAAGTGTATAATTTTCACTCAGAAACTCATAGCAACTTGTGTTGTAATTCTGTGATTACTTCTAGTCTACTCTAATCTTTGTTGTATGCTTCGATCTCTTTGGCAGGAAGGCTAGGGTTTTGGGACAGCTCCTGGCTCCTGTCACATGGTGAAATAAGATCATTTCGAGATATGATGGTAGGCGATTATGAGGTTTAAACCTCCCAAGTAACTTTGATCAGAGATATGGTTCGAGATTCGAGGCTAGCTCTGTCTGATATCAGCTATTTCAATTATGCAATGAATTGTTCATACTCGTAACAAGGATTGAGCTATCAGTTTACTCACATGATGCCAATGTGTGTAATACCAGTCCAAAATTTCCCATAGATATTTCCAGTAGGACGATTTCTTTGATACAGCCATGTGAAAATGGAGTGTTTCAGATTTTTTTATTCGAAAATAGTTACAGAATTTTCTACATGAAAGAAACTACTGTTTTAATACTGTCTTGAATAGACTCCCGTGTTGTAGGGATTGCTCATCCCTACCTGCCCTTGTCTCCCATTCGCTGCATATTGCTGCCACATTAATTGCTCATCAATCAACAGCTTCTGCTTTTTCTCCATTTCAGATATTTGCACATAAGATGGTGGCGCCACTGCAAGGGAGGCGCAAAATGGATCTCCACCTGGAGCCGTACTGCTTCCGTTTGGTGCCGGAAGAGCCAACATGACAGGCCTTCCTGCTGACCCTAGTGCAAAGCTGCTGGCGCTTCCACTGCCTTCATGATTCACACCTGCTTGTGCAATAGCTCCATGCTGGTACATGCCATCCAGTAATGACATATCAAAGCCACCACCCAGGGCCACGCATTGATTCGGTAAGCCGTTGGCTGCCTGTACTAATGCTGTCTCCCAATCTGCTGAACCACTCGGAAATGCTTCCCATGCAGGAGGACTTGGTGCTGAACTTGCAGGGTATCCGCTGCCATCAAATAGAGCTAAGGCCAACTTGTCTGCATGCTCTTCACTTGTAACACAATCATCACCTAATGAAAGTAAATAATTTTCATTAGATACCAAAACTGTTTGATGCTTCATTTCTCTCTCTTGCTATGAATTCCATAGAAAACATAAATGAAGATTCAAATTTTTTTAAAAATGCCTAGATCCTGACTTCATTAAACAAGTAAAAGAATATTCTATGATTTTCGTGATACCTATTTTATTTTCAAAATATTTCTTTTCTGGCAATGAAAATGCATAGGCCAAAGGTTTCTTGTATATGCTCCTGACCCACTAAATATTTTCTTTTTCCTACCCAAGTTTAGTAGATCCGCATCCTGTTGTATAGTCTCCTTGTTGTCTTCTTTCTGTGCTTCTTCTTCTTCTTTGTCAGGCTTTTCCTCTGTATTTTCACTAGAGATGGCATCCTCACTCTGGACCAGCGCTTTAGTAGCATCTGCTTCTTCTTCTTCTTTTGCTTCCACTGGCAGGTTTTTTTGTTGAACTGAAGTGCTTTCATCATCCTCTGCTGTTTCTTTTCCCTTTTTTCGTTCTTCATTTCCCTCTGCAAGTGCTGTTTTATCCCGAATCAACTCATACATGGCATCAAGTCTCTTTTGTGTGACCTTTTCAACTTCTGGATAATCAGAGGGTCGGGCCAGGCCGACGCCCTTGGACCAAGCATAGAATGAATCTAGCTCTTCAAATTGCTTTGAAATCCTAGAAAACATCTCATAGACCCTCACATTTTCAGGGATATCCAATTCTATGAATAGATCAACGAAGATAGCCATTAATTCAACTATCTCATAGTAGATCTGAAAACTCTCTTTCACCACCAAATACAGTGCCACCAAGACAACCCTGTTATTCTTAGCTCCACCTGATCCACACAGCAAAGGAAAAAAGGTATAAAGAACATATATTATTTGATATTGTTTCTAATATGTACCTGCTTGCTATTTTCCCAACAATGTGCTAGGGTTGTGAAATTATGGTCCATAATCGTTTCATGGTATTTGTCAACATGATCAATGCAGGTGATGGATTTTAAGAGTTTTATCAGCAAGTTTCTGACTTGTTTAAAGCGGAAGTACAGTTAAACTTGTTAACTTACCACATGCCTGCACTCTTTAACGGAATTAACTAACCTGTTGGCCTGCATGCAAGAAACCGGTCGAGGATCTGTTGCAGGTGCTGCATCTTAGAGAACATATGATCCGTCTTCATCTCTCGGACAGGCGTGGATTTGTTGGAGGGCTGGGCGGCATCTCCTGCACCTTCACTGTCTCTTCCGAAGGAACTTCTCTTCCCCCGCCTCCCCTGCATCTTATACTCCAGCCTCTCATCCAGGTACATGGCAAATGTGCGGACGAATGCCGAATAGTCCCAAGCATCCGACCTCGAGATGTCCCGAAAATCACCCATGTTGAGGAGGCGAGTCCCTCGCCTGGTCGAAAAGAAGATCTCTTCCTCGTATGCGGGGTCCCCATCGGCCAGTAGCCGGTGGATCAGCATGAGGGTCTTCAGCGCCACTGTCCAGTTCTTCGTCTTGCTGAGGCGCCTTGAGAGGGTGTTGACGCAGGCGCTTATGTGGGTCCGTGAGTAGCAGGTGAGGCTAAGAATCTCTCGGATGTACCGCTCGTCCGCCGGAAATTCCTCGTGGCGGGTCGCCTTGACAATGGCAACGTCGAGGTCCGAGATGGAGCTGTTGTTGGCGACCTTTGCTAGGCTGATGCTGGTGCGGTCCTTCACTGCCCCAATGGCTTTACGGAGTTTGCTTGGAGCCATGCTAATGTTTGCTTGCAGCAGGTAAAAACTAATAATCTATGCAGGAATTTACTTATCGGAAGAGGTCAGCGGCGGTGTTTGACGGAAAAAGGAATGGGAAATCAACCGGCCATTAACAAGGTCAGTAAACTCCCTCCTTTACCTCCGTGCGTCTATGCCGTTTTCCTTTGTCTTTCTTTCTTTCTTTCTTTATTTTCCCTATTTTTGGTTTCCTTACTTCTCGCCATGGCAGCGATGTCCTTACATGCATTTAACCGTTGAACGGTCGTCAGCTTAGCCTAAGAATGCGGGGATTTGATGGCATTCGTTTCATGTGAATAAACGAGAGGTAAGATATTGATGAGCTTCATCGTCCATTTTGCCCATGCCAGATTGCTCTCCTTCTATTTTACTCCCATTAACATGCTAGATGTCCTGATTTCTCTCGTTGTTTAGCTATCAAAATTAAGTCACCATGCTTAAACACAACGAAAACCCTCGGACACCTCTTTGAAACAGTATGAAGTGATAGCCGAAGACTCCACAAGTGACATGCACTCCGATTGGCACTTCGTGCGGCCGAGGAAGCCGCGCCGGTGGCTGTGTTGGACAATCGGGGAGTCACGACCAGGGAGGGCACTCGCAGGTTCCGGAGATGGAGGTGTATATGAAGGATCCGTGGTAGGAAGCACTACCTACGATCAGGAAAATCGAGTAAACATAGGGTAGAGATTCATCATCCTATTTAAGTATCTCTACGGAGGCATTGGCTTCCCATTGCTATCATTAACCTTTCCTCCCCGTACCATTGGCGGGCTTCAAGAAGGGAGGACGGGGGTTCTGCTATTTTCTTGGAGGGTCTGAGAAGAGATGAGTGGCTGTGCCAGTGCCCCGGTCTTGTTCAAGAAGGGCGGCAGCTTGCCGCCTGAGCCGGCCAACGAGGAGGATGCTGCCCCAGCTACGGCCGAGGAGGCGAAGGCCGTAGTGGAGAGCAAGGACACGTCTCTTGAGAGCCTGCTCATCAACCAGGTACATTCCCCTTCAATCTAAACCTCGAAAGAAAAATGTCCAGGCAACGGCCATAGTGGAAAGCTTAACTGGTTCGGGTTATCCGGTTGGATTCGATTCAATCTATACCAGCTGAACCCGTATAGCACATTGGACCGAGAATAAGAGATTAACTTTATAATTTGAGGGGTGGAATTACTTAAATTTTATATATTAACTTTACAATTTTTTTTTAAATTCGACGTGACGGTTAACTTTATTTCGTACTCATGAGTTGGATTTATGGTTAGGATTGAGTACATACTATATAAAATTATAATATTTATCTATTGTATAAATTATATATTATTTTTATTTTATAATCAAATAAAACAATATAGGTTAGACAATGTGAGGGCCAATACCACTTAAACATATAACACAAGATTATATTAACCTTATTTTAATTTAAAAATAAAAACTTCTAAGGGATGAAACCTTAGGTTATTGCATGGGACAACCAGATTATGATGTTGAGTCGCGATAATGTCTAGTGTGCCCCCTGACTCATATCTGTGGTGGGTTGAGGTAGAAAAGAATTATATATAATTAGCAAATTGCGGAACCTTTTTTTTTCCCTGATTTTCAAGATCCAGCCCAACTCCAGCTTGATTTTCTCAAGGGGAGTGCTGACACCCTCCTCCACCAGTCTCGTCAGAGCATAAGAAGCCCTTGTATCACTAATCTCTCTTCCTTCACGCCCAAAAAAGTGTGCGAAGGAGAGCCCAAGATCGTGGAAATCCAAGTGTTCCACCTTTCATACACTTGCTTGTAGCTGAGGGACTGCTTACTTGGACTTATCACGGATACCTGCCTGCCCGCAAAGGCATGGCGGATAAGATGGTCAGTCTTCAGGCATGCAGTAGGAATTGGCTGTATCAGCAATTCAACCAACAAGTGCAGAAATTGCAAACTTTAGGATTGCCGTTCTATTTTAATCAAGAAAGCGATATCCAGAAGATGTTTGAGCAAAATCTTTCAAGCTGATATAAGCCATTTGGGATTGGCAGATGCCCTGGCCTGTTATTCTTTCATCACCCTGAGGAGCTTCTTCATTTCAAGCTTTAGCCCACCTCTACCACTGTTCCTGGCCCAGGTATGGGAATATGAACCAAGTGTTCGCAATTAGAAAAACAGCATTACAAAACCATTAGCCAAAGAGAGTGTCTCCTTTCCAATACTTCCTCTAGAAAAAAAAAGGAAGAGATAAAAGAAGAAAAACAGAGACATGGAACAACACACAGGGGGTATCCCTACTATGAGTTCTATAGTGGAAATTCATATTACCTGTCAAGCATATGATCTTTTCCAGCTTAGTAACCATCTCTCTCTGTTGTCGCACATCAGAACATATCTTGATCATAACTTCCCAGTGATATAGCACGAGGATGCTGATACGAACATGCAATCGTGAGACCCACCTGTCTGCACATCTTTTGTCACGCTTCACTAGTCAGTCACTTCAAGTGACAAATCCAACAATTTGCACAAGCACAGTCTATGAATGAAGCAAGGGTTACATGTCAACACAGTCCAAGCAAAGGGTCAGATCACAAGCTGCCACCGCCGTTGCTACTTTTCCAGAACGAAAACCGAGAGAATTGTGAGAGAAGAGACTCGCCTAACCGTGTTGGGGCCGACCTATTTTGTGTTGATGCCTCTTTTAAAGAAGGTCGGACCTCAGGATCCCGCCAGAACTTGATTATGTGGAGACTCTCTTCCTCTGTCGATCTCTGTACTACTATCCTAGAAGCATAGCCTTTCTCCCTCATACTACGACATATCTGTGAGGGATTATTTGCTGCAAGAGTGACAAGGTACAGCCAGCCCCTTTCTGATAAAACGGTGTCAGCGACAGGCAGTATCCGATCGATAACTACACGTCCATCCTCACCTCCTGCCCATGCCGACGTGATCCCTGCCTGTCCCACTTCATCCTCTGGGGTTGGGACATAAGGTGGGTTCACAACCATAACATCAACCAGTCCTTCCAGCCGTTTCTCGAGCCCGGACATGATGTCAGTGTTTATCAGCTCTGCATCAACACCGTGTGCTTGTAATGTCTCTCGAGTGACCCTCATCGCATGAGGATTCATGTCGGTGGCGAGATAGTATATACTGGGGATTTCCTCCTTGAGCATCAGTGCTAGGGAAGTAATAACATAGCCACTGCCACATCCTACTTCAAGGCATATAGATGGCTTATGTTCCAAGAGATTTGTCCCATCCGCAAGCAGGGCATCCACTAGGGCAAATGAATCATCACATGGTTCATAAACTTCAGGATGTGAGCTCACAAGGCGGATCTGGGCAGTCTTATAGGGCATATTGTCTGGAAACCTAGTTCATGCAGGGGGGGACTTAGGTTCAATATATAATCAGCTCAAAGTTAATAAAGCAAGAGATATGAATACTCTAGTAGAAGTTTAGGAATCAAAAAGAATGTTCCAGCATTGTCATCAAAAGAATATTCACTTGAGCATATTATTCATTTCTAATCAGCAGAGAAGAGAGCTGGGCAACATAAAATAGCTATTGGACATCACCAGTTACAAAAAATGCAAAAGAAGTATCTGCATGATCTAGAGTAGAGACCCATGCTTTCTGAACAAAACCTGGCATAGCTGAAAGTATTTGAGCACATAATTAGGTTCATAGTGGAATGAATGAGCATAAATAAGTAGTTGAATCAGAATATCTGGCTTAAATCATAGATTCGTTAGGTTATTAAAGATCGGCAGCATTGGGATAATATCTAGATGGCACTGTTCCTGTGACACCACATGATTTCCTATTATGCTCAATCTACCTAGCTAAGAATTTTCTCAAACACTTTGCGTGCCTGCCCATTAATACAATCCTTTTTCAACATCTAGCATCTGCATTCTTCTGGCAGCATATTTTCTTCCTGAATGAAAGGGACATAAAATTACCATCAGCTACTATAACAGAGTTACCTTCTATTCTGTACAGTCAAAGATTTTGACGTAATCAGCACAGCAGGCTGCAATTCCACCACCAAAACAATCTCGAAGCTCCTCAACTTTCCTGCATCAACGTAGGTCTTACTATTGCATCAGATGATTCATTTCGCTCAGCGGTAATTTCTCCACTCAATGACCTGAAAGATTGAAGAATCTGCTTAGAGTAGTCGGAGGAGGAATAAGAACGAGAAGAAAATGGAAACGATTTTCCACAATTATGATTAGAGCTGTCAGAGCTGCCTACAATACATAACTACGAACCTTTTAAGGGACCAACGGAAGAACCAAGGAGTCTCTGCTTAGATCCGATGGAGGCAGAGAGATTGACGAACGAGGAAGACGAGAGGAGCTGTAAAGACGAATACAATGGAGGCGATTTGCGTTTTAGCCCCTAAAAGTTTTGCATACGGACCACTTTGAGCCTCCGGAAGTGGAGGATATAACCCTCGTTAGTCGTTGCTAATGCACTTTGGCCGAAAAGAAAAACAAATAATCTTTGAGTGTGTTTTTGGATATTTATTAAACTTCAGGGGCTGAAATGAAACATTTAAATTATTTATTTTATTTTATCTTTTTTTTTCGATCAAATGCGGAGATAATAGGAATTAAATATAATGGACGGATGGAGTCCGTCGGAGGTGGTCTTCGCTGGCTATGGTGGAAAGGCTCAGGGCCGAGTAGGTCGTGGATGAGCAGCCAAGGAAGAAGTGTGTGAGATCACAGAGCTCGTCTGAAGTCTTGCATGATCAGGATGGGATCGGCTGCTAGTTCCATCCCTCCGCATCATCCATTTCTCGGCTTCGGAGCACGTGAAGTTAGCGCCGGCGGCATATCGGATGTCCACGTCATTACAGCCGTCTCTTCTGTCCGCCTCTGCCTCCATCTACGCTCTCTCCTTGTCTCTTCTTTCGAGGTGCGGTGCCTCTCTTTCACTTCCATTGCTATCAAATTTTGAGGTTCAGCTGCAAATGCTCATTTGTTTTTCTTTTTTGCCATACACCGCCGAAGAAATGGTGTTTAATTGATGCTATGGTGAGGCAATTATTGGCTTGAAGCAGTCCTTGCTGGGAATTTAAGCTTCTATTTTGCGAGTATTGTGTCTCCTATATCGTTTTATTCCGATCATACATTGCCGTTTCTGGAAGCAAGTTGTTTTCTTGCGGCTCGTTGCTTCTACTTAGGCAAAGCTAGACGTCAGATGAGCATTTATTTAATTTTTTTATTCTATTGCTTCCAAGAACTTCCTCTACTTCTTGATTTTTGGATACAGTGATCTACATTTTCAAGATCAAATTTTCAATTCGTATATCCCCTCATCCAGGCTATTCACTGATATATCTTTCTGTTGCATGCATGTTTCTGTATCTTCTGCTGATGGTGCTGTAAAAAAGAAATTCAACCATCTCAATCATGTGCCTAGCATCAAGGATGTCTGGTGTGAAAAGGCCTTGAACCTTGACGGGATGGACTTTCTTCAATCTTCAAGAGATGCAATCTTTTGGTCGTGTTCATCATTCTTCAATTTCTCCGGCGGTGGAGAAGGCAAAAATAAGGATAGCTCCTACTCCAAATCATCTACAAGAAACTCATCTAGTCGAAGACAGTGGACTAACACGATTCTCATCCTTAATGTCTTGTGCGTACCACTGCTATCTACTCAAACATTAGAAGGTGGATGATGATTTGTGAAAGAAAAGACTTGCAGTTTCCATTCCTATATATATATATATATCCTATATACCATGCATTTATATGAACCACAGGAAAATTTTGAGTTTCTTCCACTACTATTCTGCAGCAATAACTAGTGCTTGTATCACCCGTATTGAAATTTTAGATGGTCAATTCCTTTTTCCCCATTGCCAATGTTTCTGATGCAATGTGCAGAGTATATATTGGGCAACTTGCAACTCAAGGAAAGCTGATGTTTCTGGGAGCTAAGGTTAGAGTTACATAATGCTAAAGGAAACTCTTCTTCATACAAATTTCATCTCCTGGACATTTAGCTAGCAGGATATTTAGATTGTGCTCTTTGTGCAGATTAATAGTCTTATTGATAAAGGGCAAATCTGGAGGCTGGTCACATCTTCTTTCCTCCATGCAAATGCTGTTCACCTCTTGGTCTGGCCTGGCTGTAGCTTCTGGAGTTTTTATATCATCTTTAACCTTCTTTTCATCTGATAATTCATATTCCTTATCAGATCAACTGTTACTCTTTGAACTCGGTCGGTCCTAGTGTTGAGACTATCAGTGGCCCGAGAAGATTTTTAGCAATTTACTTCACCTCTGCAGTTGCAAGTACTGCTCGACCGCATCCTGTCCATCTGCATGATTTATGCCAAGTGCTGCTCTTGTAATGTTTTTTTTTTGTTAATAGGTTCCACGATGAGTTATTGGCTGAGCAAATCGCCTGCCGTCGGTGCATCAGGAGCAATACTTGGACTGGTGAGTTCCTTTGAAGCACCCTCTTGCTCTAGTGCATGACTGGTTCTACTCATGTAAGACAGTTTCAAAGTTCAAATATTTTTCAGTCAAGTGCTATTAAAATGCTCCAAAGTTCATCCATTTCGGTATAGTAACGCCAAGCTTTGGTGACGTTGTATAGGTTGGTTCTGTTGCTGTGTTTGCTATGAGACACAGAGGCTTGATTGGCGGTGCTGAAGAAGATCTAAAGCGCATAGCAAATGTTATTATCTTGAATATGGCAAGTCATCTAATAATTCTCTCCTCTTAGCTTCTTGTGAACAATAAGTTATTTTATTTCCCTCGGGTCATATACCAGATAGTATAGCTGATATAATGCCAGATTTGATGGTAATCAATTGGTGTGAATCAAATTTCCTCTGTAGGTCATTGGTCTTTCATCAAGGGGTATAGATAACTGGGGACATGTAAGTATCACCTGCAATACCCATTCCCTTCTAGCTTTCCCCTGTAGCTTGTTTGACAGAAACCCAGATATTTTCAAGCAGAAACTGGTCTCTCTCAGTGAAAACATGCCATTTATTTTATCTCATTCACAATTTTGGCCTCTTATTTGTCGCATTGCTACATTTTTCCCATCTCTTTGATCAGTGATGGTCCAGTGGGGCTTGTTCTGAAGACTTGGAATACTACACACTCAGTATCTTTGGATATACTTGTATTTCTCATTTTTCCCTTATTGCTTGACATAGTTGGGAGGCTTGCTTGGGGGAGCCGTGGCATCATGGCTTATAGGTCCTGCTTGGAAATATGACACCATGTCCAAGGACGGCCGAAGGGTCTTCACAGACAGAGCCCCCATTTTTTTCTTCATCAGGGGGAAGAACAGAGAACCAAGAAGATGAAGCTTTGTGGCCCTTTATCTTCTATTGCCACCCATTTCCATTCTCTATATAAACTGTCAAGAGTTATTGCCTTGGCAAGAAAATCTGTTATGATCCCTTTTTGGCCCATATACGATCATTGGCTATAGCCAGTTTCCTCAAGCAACAATTCATGCTATCCTGAAGAAGCCTTAGCCTCTGAATACTATATGTGACCGACTGTAGTTATTTTTCTGAATATTTGATGAGTATACCTTGCCCATTGGACAGTCAATATCAGACCAAGTCAGGCATGAATCCAAAACCAAACTTTTTCCTTCTAAGAACTAATATTAAATTTGAAGTAAAAATCTAGAGGTTCAAAAGGTATAGGAGGGGGAATGAGAGTTTGTACAGTTGGGATTACCTTGAATCCATGACCAAAAGATCCTGCATTAAATAACAAGGCATTTGATGCCTTATTATTGGGAAAGCTTGGCTTTATTTCTTCCTATGCTTAATAGATGATGAAGGTTGTAGCTATTCCAGACCAGTATAAATTTAGATAATCTTCTTCTTTCGAAAGAATCGCTTCAAGTGCCACAGCTGCAGACATGAGGCTACAATGCAGACACCCAGGGACATGATACTGAACCAGGCAACTCTTGCATTTGTTCTTTCACTCACCGTCCTCATCTCGGCTTCTCTGTAGTATATCCCCCGCGCATAACAAAAAGATGACGATTATGGTACGAGTATAGTCAGTCAATGGAGTTCAGAAAAAAAAGTCTGGAGTTGACACAAGGAAAAACCATGATCATTACCTGCTCCGGAGATAGAGTAGGTTTCCATGGATGGCATCCACTGCACCCTCAAGCTTCCGGAGTTCGAGTTCCACACCCTTCCATGGGCAATATTTTGATAATCACAAAATCAAAGAGAGCCATAAATGAAGAAATTTACATAGATACTGAGATAGCCTTGCAAAATTTCAACTAGTCTTTTTCCACCCTGGGCAATCAATCCTGTAAGTTGCGGTTTCTGGACATCATCACTGCTGCATATGCTTTCATCATAAATTGTTGTGGCGTTCTTCTACTAGTTTCACTTTTAGTTTGAAAACAATCCCATTTCTTAACATGGTTTGCAGATCTAAATTTTCATCGTGTGACCCATTTTCTGGGTCAGATTCTGCATCTTAATTATGCCACGAGACATTAGACAATCCACAGGCCCCAAAAAGGATAAATAAGCATATTTAAATTAGAAAATGGGGGAAATCCCATTTGCTTTACCATGCCATCATAGCGAATTTTTACAAAATATTAATAATAAGCTCTTCAATTGTTGATCTCATTTAGGTCAAATTAATAGTATAGCATAAAGGGACTAGATGCCTAACCTCTATATTCTCTTTCCTTGCAACTGACTCCCAATCTCTGGCTGTAATCCCAATCTTCCACTCAAGGTTAACGATAGTTCCAACTCCTGGATTTTGGTTGTCAATCCAAAGACATGCCACATAGGTGCCGGCTTCAGCACTGGTAAATGAAAAATGGCCATGTGTCACGTTATCCATCTGATGAAGGTTGTTTCCAAATGGTGACGTGACCTACAAAAGTAGCCACCAGTTAGATCATTGATAGGACGAGGAACAAAATGATGAAGTTTCCAATAGTTCTGTAGATTTGCACGCTGTGTTCTTCAGAAACTACAATATGTGCACATACACTTTTTGATACAAATTAAGAAATAAATATTCTTTAACAGAAAATCCTTTATTTTTTAGATTGCCAAGTTAATGCCTAACAGTAGCTTTATCTACACCCTGCGAGGACCAGATCTGATAATGGTAACCGAGATCATGGAACTGCTCTTCCTATGCCAAAATAACAAGGACTTTGCTTTGCTTCTGAAAGGAGCAAAACAGCAATTTCATAGCACAGAAGAACTCTGCAAAGAAAGTTTGTTTCTGGGATGTTTTGGTGCATGGAAAAAGTTCCCGCTTGTAGAATTTTATCCTGTATTGAATATGAATTGGTGAAGTGCATATTTAATTTATCAATACAAGTTCATACTAAGATTTAAAATAAAAAAAACTGGTTTTTTCTCATCTGACAGGACATAAGATGCTCACTGCAAACTTTAAAAAGCACAGAAAGAAGTATCGCTTGCTTTTGATGAACTGATTGTTTTTTTCTTGCCAAGAGATACACCAAATTATGTCACAAGCCCACTTAGCATTCCTCAAATCTAGTTTTTACAAAAATAAAATGAAGAACTTCATTTGTCTCTCAGAAATGATTAAAATGCGGACGCAACTCTCTATAATTATACCACACAAACGAAGAAAATCACCCATAGGCACCTTTCTCCCTCTTCAGATAGTAAGAGATAATGTTTCGCTTGTTTCTAAGTCAATTATTTTCTATTTCCAACAATAATATGTAAATTCTAACATTTTGAACTGACAAACGAGATGGAAAATTACACCATAGCTAGATAACAGTAGAGTCTCGATCCTGAATGATCGCCACACTCAAAAGTTATACAAACACGATTCATCTCCACGCCGTTGCAGATCGCAGGAGTCCAAAATTTATCACCATTAGAACGACTAGATCGCCGGACGTCCTCAAACATCAACACATATACCATCAGTTAAATGAGGACGGCACAGAGATTTCACGCACAAAAATCCAAGTATCCGAAGGCAAACGCTCTAGTTCAGCTCACCTTTATCGAAATGGTGGGACCGTTGTATGGATCCTCTGAAACGATCATGTAATCAGCCACTACGATCTTGTTGTGATGGATTTCTTCCGACACGCACTTCGTCCCCGAGGCCGGTAGGTTCATCCATATCCCCTCCACCTCCTCTGCCATGAAATCAGACGTCAGAAGCACCGCGATCAGCTGAAGCGCCGTTCCCAAGCTTGCCGGAGCTCTCTTCGCCATCTCAAAAGCCTCCGCGCTCCCGCTCTCGTCGATCTCTATAACTATAATATAACGCACCTTTTTTTATTTTCAGAGTATCCGAGAAAAAGTCTCCAATCTTCTTTTTTCCAAAAAAAGAAAATAAGATTATTCTCAATTCTTTTTAACCTGTGGCCAAAAATAATATAATAACTAGTTAATTTAATTTTAAATAACTAATAAAATATTATATATTAAATAAATAAATATCATTAATTATAAAGTAAAAAAATAATAAAAATATGCCAATATAATTACATTTTATATCACAATTTAAAAAATAAATTTTGAACCGCATTGGATATGTAATGCTCGGACCTTCTGAGAATACTTGCACGTAAAATACTTAATCCTGCTATAATTGTCACTTCAATTCTTAAACCCGATTTAAACAATTTTATTCGAGCCGCACCTCAATAATAAATTCGAGTTGAGTTGAGTATTTTTTTTTCAAGTATGGTCCTCGGCACGGGCATAACATAGTTCATTCTTATATAAGCTGATTCAATGCTTCACCGGCCATTGATCCTGTCAATCACACTAATGAGCCCTTGAGTCCCAAGATGTCCGTCTCCATTGGCCACCATTGCCGAAAACAACTGCTTGCCCAGAGCAGCCCCGGGAAGGACAGCAGTAGCCTCATCTTCTTCTCCCCCTTCAACAACATCAATGCCCATACCCATATCCTTCACCATGTACTCCGCAAATCCGCCGGGCCTAAAGTCCTTCATGATCATCCTCTCCCCGAACAGCTCAATCACCTTCGACCCTGCAGCCCCTCCACGGATTGTTTGCATCCACTGCCGAGCATCAAGACCAGAAAGTTCGGCAAACACCAGCCCTTCACTCAGCCCGAGCAAGTTAGCACCCACCACTATCTGATTCCCGATCTTGCTGCTCTGTCCACAACCTGGTCCTCCCATGTAAGTGACTCTACCCATTAGCTCAAACAGAGGAGAGAGCCACTCAACAACTCCTTGATCCCCACCAGCAAGTATTGCAAGTTTTCCATCTCTAGCACCAACATCACCACCTGAATATGGAGTGTTTAAGATCAGATACTTCTAGAATAGCAGCACCTAGTTGAATCTATAAGAATTCTGTGCAATTTAAACTATACCGCCGATCATGGAGTATGTATGGATTCACACATTATTTCTAATATATTTCACTTTGCTTGGACAAAAGCATATACTCATGACAAGGGATTCAGATAATGATAAAGGGCATTAAATTTGCAGTAAGCATGAAGTAAAATGTCAGGAGTTGACCTGAAACCGGCGAATCCACCGCCCAACAATCTTTCTTACGAGCAGCGGCGAAGATCTCACGGGCGAGGCCCGGGTGGCTGCTGGTCGTGTCAACCATAACGCCGCCGGGGTTCAGACCGGAGAGAATCCCGCCCTCCTTTTCCAAGACGACCGATCGGACGTCCGACGGGTGGCCCACCATGGTGAAGACAACGTCGCTCCGCCGAGCGACCGCGCGGGGTGAGTCGACGAGGTGGGCCCCACGGGAAGTGAGAGGGGTGGCCTTGGAAGGGTTGCGAGCGTAGACGGTGAGGGAGTAGCCGGCGGAGAGTAGGCGTTCAGCCATGGCAGCACCCATCACGCCGATGCCGATCCATCCGATTCGGGTCTGAGTGGGCGATATGGGCTTCGGGTACGGCGTCTCCATAGTCGCGTCGAGCTCAGCTGCTGAGCCGTTGAACCATTCTATGTATGTTTGCAGATCAGTCTGATCAAAATCGTAAAGGATCCTAAAGTGTGGTGCCCTTCTGGCTATTATTCTTTTCTTCAAGGACCTCATAGTAAATAGAAAAATTCACCCCGTCTCTCCCCTGGAAGCATAGCAGCAGAGGGCCGATGCGGCGAGGCAATTGATAAAAGCTCACACGGATCGCTGTCTCTCCGGCGATGCTGGCACAGCTGCCTATAATCATGGCGGTGGGAGCATCCAACTACATAGCTATCACGGTCCCCACTCTCTGGCCTGGCCATCTCGATTCTATTCTTTAATTTCTTAATTCCAGCTCTCTGCACGGAGCGTGCAAGCCGAGGCGATGGCGTCGGGTTCAGGCCAATAATAAATTCTAGCCTGAAGTATGATTTCCGCGGGCTCTCGTGTTTGTGGATTCCAGCAATCATTTCTTCCACCATTTCGATGATCCCCCTTCCTCGATGGGTTGCTTGATCCTGGTGTGCTTTGCTCTTCCTTTTAATTTTTGCACCTTCATTCCTCGTGAAAGTTGAAGCACTTTACTAGGGTTTAGCTTTACTTCACGGTAGACAAACTTAGGCGGCATCAAAGAAACACTGGCGGAAATATGAAATGCAGCGTAATTTTAACTGGATTCGGCTAAGATTGCCTGCAATTTCTCTGCATTGACCGGCTAAAATTCAATCTGGACAATTTAGAAAGAAGAGCTGATGTTTGAAACTTTTGGACAGGATTTAACTGGACTATAAGCATGGCTTCTTCTTTTCAGGTTTCTATCTATACAAATTCATTGAATACACTTTGCTGCATTGTGAAATATATTCTCGTCAGCTTCAGTAGAGTGTTGATTTTGAACTGTAACTCTGATCTGAGTAAAAGTGACGATGTTAATGGTGGGGGCAAAGTGGAGATACTATCATCATGCCATTTGACATTTGATAGGAGCCACCATGCTTTTGCAGGAATCTTTGTATATATAAGTAGCTGCAATATATGCTAAGAGAGCTGTGCTCAGGGCTCATGACAAGGAAATTGAGATCTCATTATAGATCAGAAGAAATGGGCAGCAATCTCAAGAACGCCATTATAGACCTCCTTGCTCCACTGACCGCCATGGTGGGAGGGCCGGAAGTTTTCCTGCTTCTGTGTGGGCATGGTGCTTCCACCACCCACTCCTATTGGCTAATCTTCTCTTCCTCTTCAATGTCAATATTCTCTTTTGGGTTCTAGGTCATCTCCAGAACAACCACTGGGTTAGTTCCTTCTCTCTGTAGCACTAAGAAGTCAAGTTCATTGTGGGCAAGTTCTGCTATATGTGCAGGCTCATTGTTATCTGCTGGTTATATATATACACCATGACTTTGCCCCATCTTGTCTAATCCTGTTGCTCAATTGGAATGCAGATGCTAGACAGTAATTCCAGTTATATATATACACCATGACTCACCCTATGGCTCCGTACAATTAACGGAGATCCACGATAGTGATACTGCTTACATGGGTTTGGGCAAGATTGGAAATTCACCAGCATGCAAGCACAGTATGGCAATAACTGGTTGTTGGTCTCCTTTGCTTTTCTTAAGCCCTTACACTATCAATTCATACAAGACTTCTGAGTGCTTTCTCCTTTGCATTTAAATCTGAAATTGATCTGCACCAGAAATCTTTTGAATGAGTAATATATATGTGAGTACTTTCTCCTTTGGACTTTTGTTGGCTCATTGGTCAACAGTTTATGTTACTGTGTGTGTGGAACAGAGGATGCTGAGAAAGAGTTACAGAGCTGAAGCTTATAGGCTGTATCACAAGACCACCTCTGTGTGGATTCCTTGGTTCAAGGCCTCAGGCGAACTGGAAAAAGAGAACCACTTGATGGGTACCGTTTTTCTGATCTATATATGCAGCTCCCGAGCTTCAACTTTTTTGGCACATGTTTCAAGTGTTGGAACTGATCTACTTTCATTGTATCCTTCATATCAATGTAGAACTTCTGCATCTGAACTTGTAATTTGGCAATTGTAAATATTTATTACTGTTCACATCTGCCTTCTTTCCAAAACATCAATAATACAAATGCTGTCGTCTGTCACTAGCCTGCTCCCAAATATATAGATGATGTAGCTGGCCTGGAGATGATGTGCGTCACAATTATCAATTGGCAAAAATATCAGGAAAACCAGTCATCACCAAACTTGTCAGCTGAAAGAGATCCATTCAATACATCTCCCCAAGATGGATGCTTCACTCTTATCAAATTTGTCTGGAAGAACCTCCAAAGCATATCAATAGGAACTTCAGCCTCTGGCCACTGTCACGCAGATGAGCACATGTTTTTTAGGTTTTGCTTCTGCCACCTTGCAGATAACACCAGAAAAACATATCATAGCCCTTTACCATAAAGTCACAGAGAGCAAACTCTTCCTTCCATCACGCTCAATGAATTCATAAACAATCTCTGCTGAAGCTTCACTGAATATTATATGAACCAATCACACTGTACAGGAGCAACTTCCTTCCCAATTATCAGAACTTCACAAATTTGGGATTTTAAACATTCATACATCCAAACCTGGCATGGCAAACTGGCTAGCAAAAACTTCCACACAAGTACGGAGCTCCAAAATCTCTTTATTATCAGTCTGCAAGCCTTTCAAGAATGACTTCTGCAACTTCCCGTGCTTCCTCTGTATCGCACTAGCAATTTTCGGCAATTGTCTCAAAATCACTCTCAAAGCAACCTCTGGTTGTCATAGCAGGAGTACCTAAAAATGGATGATGGTTATTCTTAAGAGATAAATTTCCAAGACATGTGCGCCAAATATATTTTGTCTGAACAGGGAACTATAATTAGGCTGACTTACCAATCCTAACGCCCCCTGGGGTTATAGCGCCATTATCACCAGAGAAGGCAATTTTATTGAGAGTAATGTGACACATCTCGCAGACCTTCTCATAACAATTACCTGCAGAAACGTGAACATACATGTCCCACTGATGAATACAATAGTAGGATCAACAAAGATCAAGTACAAATTGACTCGAAAGCTCCATGCAGTAAAATTGAATAGATATCACTGAAATCTTAGTAAGTCTAAGGTTTAATAACAGTAAAAACTCATCACTCATCAGTTTGTTGCACATATTAGCAATATCCAAACCCAATAACTTAATCCATATGGAATCTGTTTAGAAAATGCAGTTTGGAGCAAAAGCATACCATCAGATATCCTGTATTATCACCCGCCCATTTCAGATAATCATTTCAAGGTACAGAAGGAATCAGTCTTCCTGAGAGTAACATTAATAGAATCCTTACCTGATATATCCAAAGGCCTCAAATCCCAAAGCAATAAATGGTTGTCCGTGCCTCCAGTTACTAGCCTATATTTTCTTCTAAGCATTGCACATGCTAATGCCTGAGTATTTTTCTTCACTTGTTGCATGTCTGCCTTGTATTCTGGAGTAGCCACTTGTTTCAAGGCTATGGCAAGTGCAGCAATATGATTATTGTGCGGGCCACCTTGAAGTGATGGGAAAACAGAAAAATGTATCTTTTCCTCCAAGTCATATTGATCACTTTCAGTTCCTTGAGACAGCAACATCCCTCTTTTCCTTGGTTTAGAACCCTTCCTATAAAAAATTATTCCG
Source organism: Trapa incisa (assembly GCA_030064435.1). Lineage (NCBI taxonomy): Eukaryota > Viridiplantae > Streptophyta > Magnoliopsida > Myrtales > Lythraceae > Trapa > Trapa incisa. The sequence goes on along the minus strand of CM057770.1, from coordinate 900,969 downwards.
CCCGGCTGCAGCAGCCGCCCTTTTGTACGAATGCGAACTGGATGAAGATGACGTTGATTCAGTTTCTCTTTTCCGCTTAATTCAGTGCCCGAGAATCCGGAACTCTTCAAAACCTGAATCTTCTCCGTCGCCTTCTCCATTATCGGTCTCCGTCAATTGCAGAGGAGTCGCCGCCTGGACCGGTCGGGTCGGCTCGTGCAGCAACAACGCCGAGCCATCCGATCCTTCCTGGCTGCGGTGAGAAGGCGATGACAATGCAGGCGTTAATCCGAGAGAGAGATTCGACGGCGAGTGCATCAGGTCAATTTTTTTACGAGGGAAGAACGCTGAACTAACCACCCGAATAATACAGTCGCGGATGAAGACAGAGATAACAGCACAAACCGAGGGAAGAGAGCTCGAAGGAACGACAATGGCGATATCGGAGGAGGCTCATCGACGGCGACGGGGAATACCAGAGGCGCGAATTATATCAACGAGTAGTGACTGGGCGGACGCTTCTCGGGTAATGCACCTGGATTTGTTATCGGATGGGCTCACGGGAACCGTAGGTCAGCTGCGTGGGCTTTGAATGTCCCACAGGGCCCCGCCCGTCGTAATTGGGCCCTTCAATAAAGCCCATAAACCCATATAATGGGCCGTAAATGCTCTTGATGGGCCCAACTGCTACAAAATACGACGTCCAGCCACTTGCTCGTCTATGGTATCCCAATCTCCTCCAGATGATAAAGGGTAGCCTGACCGACCATATCACGCCACGTGGCACTTCGGACACTCGTTATCTTCCTCCGCCTCCCTATCGTTTTTCTTATTCGTTTGCCAGAGCAGAGAGAGACTAGAAAGAACGAAACTAACTGAGAGATCAGAGCAGAGAGCAATGGCGACGCTGTCCGGCGCAGTCATGAGCATCCCATTCGTGAGGAGGAGCCCCTCCGCGGCCTCGCTCAAGTCCGGGCCGAGCTTCGGGCAGGCACTGTTCGGGCTGAGGATGCCGGCGAGAGGGGGCCGCGTGACCGCCATGGCCATCCACAAGGTGACCTTGATAACCCCGGAGGGGAAGGTGGAGCTGGACGTCCCCGATGACGTCTACATCCTCGACCACGCGGAGGAGATCGGGGTGGACCTGCCATACTCTTGCAGGGCCGGGTCGTGCTCCTCCTGCGCCGGGAAGGTCGTCTCCGGCAGCGTTGACCAGTCGGACGGTAGCTTCCTCGACGACGACCAGATAGATGAGGGGTGGGTCCTGACCTGCGTAGCTTACCCGAAGAGCAACGTCACCATCGAGACCCACAAGGAGGAGGAACTGACCGGTTAATTCCATCGCCGGAAGTTAACTCCGTGATCTTTATTCGCACCATGCTCTTTTTCCTCGATTAATCTCTAAATATGAACGATGTTTTTGTTTTGTATTTTTTTTTCTGTTGAATGTTCAAATAAACTGCTTCAAAGGATGATTGGCCGACTGGCCGATGAGAATCCATTGGCAGAATGATAAATGTTGGACAGTTTGGATGGTAAGAACAAATGTCGACCAAAGAGCTCCCACAGGGTCTTGTTCCTCCCTTACCGCAGGCTCTTTAGTTGCTGCAAGTGCTCAATCTGATTTCATAATCATTATCTCTGCAATATTGAGAAATAATAAATAATAGGTAAGTAAATAGTATTTTAATCCAATATTTATGATAATAAATATCATATAAATTGGAATTTTATTTTAAAAGAAATGGGAAAATAATAAATGATATATTTGTTGCTCTCTCTATCTCCCAATCGTCCATAGAAGACCAGAAGGAGACGAGATCAATGAGGGATATTGTGGCCTGACTAGTTGCCGCTCTAGAGGCACACGCAGATGGACCAAGGGATCTGGTTGATGCCGGAGTTTCGGAAGTCGCCGGACGATGAGAAATCCAAGCGGAGAGCTGATGGTCCGACGCCGGAGTGGAAGAACAAGAAGAAGACCGGGTTCGGGTGGATAGAGTGGCTCCGCGGATGGTGGTACGTGGTTCACGAGTTCCTGTTCCAGAGAATCATGGCGAGCCACCTCCAGAACCCGTTGCCTTTGCCGCCTGTTAACGAGCTCACGTGCATCGTTACCCAGCTGCATTGGCCTCCAAATCGCCCGGTACTCTCATCTGCCGCCTTCCCAGCCCTAGCTTTGACCACTCATCTTCGTCCTGTTTACTTTGAGGAATGCGTGATAATTCGGACATATTGTCCATTAAGCTCGTGGTTACGATAGATTCGCCGGCCTCTGGCTATGTTGATAATAACAATGTGAATTATTATCCAGACAGTTGGCACAAGCAGGAGCTCATGTTGTCATGGCCGTGAGGAAGCCAAAGCAGCTCATGATCTGATCCAAAAATGGCAGAATGAGTGGTCCGGCATGGGTCTCTCTCTTGACATCGAGGTAATGAAGATGATCTAACTTCTCATATTTCTGTTATTCTTTCTGGACTAAATACCTGCTGACCTCCTTCAATGTTTTGAAACACTAGCAGCTTTCACTTCGTATGTTCTATTTTCATGTGCTTTATACTTATCAAATTTGAGCAATCATACGAATTTGTTATCGTGAGATAAACTATTCTGCTGATTGATATCTCAAATGCAGTGTTAATTTTTTACTGTTACATCTCCAGGTGATGGAGCTTGATCTTCTTTCTTTGGATTCTGTGGCTAGATTTTCTTAGGCTTGGAATGTACAAATGAAGCCTTTACATGTCTTAATTAATAATGCTGGAATATTTTCTATTGAATGTTGGTACCCTGTAGTACTAAACGAGTTTGTATAAGTACCTAAATGTTTTGAGCTACCCTTTCTACTATATTCTGTATGTCTTCAATATACATATATATGTATAGATTTTTTTAACGCTTTCTAGTTAAGAAAAGGTAGGTATGTCTCTCTGCATAGTTGGAATAAGTTATCTGTTTTATATCACTCCAGGAGTCTGAATCATGGACTCGTATAGCTGATCTTCAGTAATCTTCAAGAATTCTTGACTATTTAATGAAGATAAGAACGTATATTAAGTTTCTGATAAGTGAATGAGGAACATCATTGATTTGTTTTGTGTTTTTTCAATATGTTATATTAAAATTCCAAGGATATAATAGCACTTTGTCTGTCATATTCAAAATTTCCTCAATAGCTATGCCATCCTTCTTGATCCACCTTGCACTTCTTATACATTTATCTTTCGAATAGAATATCATTCTGATTATTATTCCTATCTGGGTTTCTTTTCTTCGTATTATTCCAGTGCTTATTTGGCAGTCTTCTGTCACAAATTGTGCAACCTTTCCTCTTAAAAGACCTAATTGACACCGTTATTGGCCTACATTTTCTTCTTTTCTTGGTGCAGTGCCACAAAAATTTTCAAAAGATGGTTATGAAGAGCACATGCAAGTGAATCATCTAGCGCCAGCCCTCCTGTCAGTATTGCTTTTGCCATCTCTAATTCGAGGCTCTCCCAGCAGAATTGTTAATGTGAATTCTGTGGTTAGCACTATAGAAAACTATGCACCAGTTCTATTTACTTTTTGTTTTTCTATGTAGGTTGTTGGTTCTTTCAGGTTCATCAAGGACCATTGGAGTTGGCTCCAAATACTAAAAGTTTTTTTATATTTCAGTGCAAACGTTTTCTTCAATGGTTTAGTTATTCTGTCTTAGGCGTTTTGTCAAGTAGAGTTAATTTACGGAAATATGAAAATCAGCTTGCTGCTTTAAATTTGTATAGCTCCAAATGGCACTTTTATCCATGGTATTTTGAAGTTCCTGTTCTGAAGACTTGATTGAATAAATAAATGATAGGATCTTGGTATTTGAAATGTTCTGTAGATGCACTATGTTGGCTTCGTCGATGAAGAAGATATGAATGTTGTTTCTGGGAGAAGAAAATATTCAAGTCTAGTGGGTTATGCTGGAAGCAAGTTGGCACAAGTCAGTCAGTTACTATGCCTAGACTGAATAAACTTTTACTCAGAGAGTACTCTTGCCTTTTCTGCCTCTTATTCGTTTTATGGAAGCATTGCTCGAATGTCTGCTCTACAAAATGGTCTTCCACAAATTGTCTATTACCACAGTTACTACCATAGATTTTGAGAAGTAAACCTTGGGGTGGCACAGAAAATGCCTATATGAATGCATCCTCTCATTTTCTTCAGGTCATGTTCAGCAGTATCCTGCATAAGAGGTTGCCTGCTGAAGCTGGAATTAGCGTGTTATGTGTCTCTCCTGGAGTGGTCTCCACCAATGTTGTAAGTCAACAAAATCCTGCCATTATTATACATGTATTGACATCTGGATTGACATAATAGATCCAGTGAAGAAGGTTTCATTTCTCACTTTTAAATACATTTGCTTATTAGTTTAGTCTTAGACTCTCAGAAGCTTGCTGTCCACTGTCTTCCATTCTTATGTGTCTTTTATCAACCTGATGCAGACATGTGATCTTCCCAGATTTCTTCAGGCTGGTTATCATTTACTACCCTGCTTTATATTTAGCCCCGAAGAAGGTGATTCATCTTAGAATACTGGGATGTTGAAATCAGAGAAGAGTGCATAAAGTGCGAATGTTTTCTATTTTGATGTGTAGGGTCCAGGAGCTCACTCTTTGCAGCAACAGATCCTCAGGTTCCAGAATACTGTGAAATGCTGAAATCGAATGAGTGGCCTGTGTGTGCTTTCATTTCTCAAGACTGCCGCCCGACAAATCCTTCCGAAGAAGCACACAATCTCGAGACTGCTTACAAGGTATGGGGAAGGACTTTGGAAATGGTCGGGCTCTCGTATGATTGTGTAGAGAGGCTCCTGGATGGCCAGGAAGTCATCTGCCGATTCGGAGCCCAGTAGCTGCAGTGGCCCCTTTTCATGCCGTCAGGCAGGTGTCAGCCGAGATCTGATTCACATGGAGGATTTGATATGGGATTGTGGTCAAGTCAAGCCAAAGTCACTGCAGCTGAAGATTACTGTGGAATTAATGGCTATCCTTATGACATTAACGAAGTAGAACTCGTGCAGAGCAAAAAGAGCTGGCTTTAGGCCTTTGACAGAGATGGTCTGAACCTTAGCTGGTGTTTGTTGTGTCATCATTTTCAGCTGCCAAAGCCATAAAAGTCTAGGCATGGCAAACATCATTTAGCTGGATATTCTGGTCCTCTATGTTTTCTCTGCAGCTTGAATACCATCAATGACCTGGCTCTGAACATTCATCTTGTGGCTGAACTCTGGTCTACAAAGACTACAGTCTCATTTTGACACCCACGTGCCTTAAGGTTAGCAGTGACCCCGTACACCGGGTTCATCTAAGCTGGTAATCGGGTCGTTCTTTGTTGGACCCTCTTAGAATTATTATTTTATTATTTATTTAAAATATAAATAAAGAATTAAAAAATCTGATTTTTATAATATATTATTTATAATTTCAACATATAATAAAATGGAATTGTGAATACATAGCTAATTTAGTTTATATAAATGATGTTATATTAGTAAACGTGTAATTATTTTTCTTAATATTACTTTTATTTTTCAAGTAGAAAATCGAGCAATTACTGTAAGATTAAAAGGGGGAAGTGCCCAATTTAGAAAGTGTATTACCGCAGCGAGAAACACTGATTGGATAATGATGGAATTGGCGGGTACGAGGCCATCAGTCCAACCTACCCCAACAGACAGGGGCATGGACGAAAAATATGCGTTTTCTACGGGGACCGTATTGTAAAATACAAAGGAGCCTTCAAAAATGCAAAACTACATTCTCTTTGTGTGCTTTTTTTTCACTTTTCTATCGAGGCCCCGCCCCGGAAAGAAAGAACGGAACTACGAGGAGGGAGAGAGCGGAGAAGGGAGGAAGAGAGAGCAGAGAATCATCTTGCAGGCGGACCGATAGTGAGAGGCAAATCCTTGATTTAGTTGCTATCTGCATTGCGTTTAGGAAATCGCCCATTGGTGAAGGTAGCGTCGGGCATACCATTTCCAATCCCTCTGCAGATCTGTTCTCCTGCATTGCTCTGATTAATCACTCAATTTCGTTGTCAAACTGCCACATTGTCGGCGGCGTTGTTTTCCAAATGGGAAATTTCGCCTGCGATGGATCTTGATTTCCATTTACGATGATGGGCGCTTGCTTATCAGCTTCCTTCTGATATGTTTTTTTTGCACAAATTCTTTCTGATGTGTTTATTGTCCATATTTTGCATCTCTTTGTGGCCTATAGCTTATAGAAATTTAAAAAAGAACTCCTGTCAAATTTTTTTAACCTTATTCTAGGAGAGCACGATAATGAATGCAAATTTACCTCTGCCAAAATAAACTAATTTGCAGTCAGTGATTTTTTTCGGAGAATTTTCTCTCTGATTTTATGCCGTCAACGATTCTCTCACGGAGCTTGTATGGATTATATTAATAGTACCACAATACAATTAATTTTAGCCGAATAAATGTCTATAATTTTTGGTTTCATAGGAGGAGAGATTGAGGTACAAAGCATACGGTAGATTAGGATACCCAAAAGGAGTGCTATCTTTTTTCAATTCTAGTTAGTGGTGCTCTACTTTAATGGTTGGCTTCATGTTTTGCGGATGGTGCTTCTAGGATGTAATTCATTTCATGCCCGCCTTTACCCGTGAGAATCACTGCTTACTAGCTTAATCTCTCCTTCATTGTCTAATATAATTACTGGCAGGATCTTATTCTCATGTCTATGGCAAACTCCAAGGGATCATCCAACATCAGAAATTTCATTCACCCTGGAAGGCATGCTTTGCTGCCTCCCAAGAGTCCGTTTCTGAGTGTCTCCTCAGCTTATGTTGATTATTTTGTTTCCGCACCCTTAAACGGTTCCAAGGTTGTCCAGAAGCCAAGGGATGTACAAGCCCACCACCAAAGAACTTCTTCAGAGAGTTTTCTGATGGATGAGCAGCCTTCCTGGCTGGATGATTTACTTAATGAACCAGAGACTCCTGTGAGAGGAGGAGGCCACAGGCGTTCCTCTAGTGATTCATTTACCTATTTAGATGTAGGTAATTTCACTAGGCATGATTATGTAGCTCAAGAAGAGCATGGCCCAAGGAACCTGAGTTTGATACCTTCTTGGGGATCTCAAGAATTTGATCGCTACAAAGAGGGATTGTGTGCTCCATTCTACGGAGAATCTCACTCCACTAAGCAGAAGAATAGAGTTGTGGATTCCTCTTCAAATGCTGTTGCCCGGATTACTGGTTTGCCTTCTTCTAGGAATGGTATTTCTAGTCAAAGTTCAGGAATATCTCTTGCATCTCAAGAGGCTGTGCACGCTGCAAAGCAGAAGCAAGAGCAAGGTGAATTAAATAGTGTTGATTCAAGGTATTCTTCTGACAACAGAGAGACTGCACATGCAAAACAATCTGCATCAGATACGGATACAAAGCGTGCGAAGCAGTATGTAGCTAGTTGCTTGTTTAAAGCTGTTTATCCTGGATCATAACACTCAAGGCATGGGCATTGTAGTAACTGTAGGAGATCAAATTGCTAAATGGATTCACCTGTCTGGTATGTGCAGGCAATTTGCTCAGCGTTCACGGGTCAGGAAACTACAGTATATTGCTGAGTTAGAAAGAAACGTCCATGCTTTGCAGGTTAGGATTGCTATTATTGGCTACTCTATAGAATCTCGACTATTCAGTTCTTATTTGAGTTCCAACATCTTGGATCACTCTGATATTTTCCTCATTATTAATCCTACAGGTAGAAGGCTCCGGAGTAATAGCAGAGCTGGAATTTCGCAACCAACAAAACCTGATATTGAACATGGAGAATAAAGCTCTAAAGCAACGACTGGAAAATCTAGTACAGGAGCAAATGATAAAATGCTGTATGTTACCTCTCATTTTTTAATTATTTCCATTTTAAACCTATCTCAGAAAATCAAAACTTATTCAGTACTTGAAATCAAATGAATTTTTTTTTGCCTGGATCCGGTGGAATTTTCACCAATGAAACTTGTACTGGTTAAATTAACATTCCCACAGCAGGAATGGTGGTAACCCAACATTTGTTAAAATTCACATGGCTTGTTAGAAGGATTCCGAACTTTTTCCATTTGCTTCCACTAGTGTTTCACCCCACCTTTGAGAAATCCAAAAAACTTTTGCTTTTTTTTTTCAGTTGAGCATGAGGTTCTGGAGAGGGAGTTAGGACGGTTACGAGCTTTATACAAACAGCAACAACAACAAAAGCAACCTTCTTCACGCCATCGAAGAAGCACCAGCAAAGATCTAGATACTCAGTTTGCTAAAATCTCTCTAAATCACAATGATCAAAGTTCAAGCCCAGATGAATCCAGCGGTCCACTCGCTTATAGTCTCTAATATGGTATGTCACCCCTCTTTCCTCCAACTGATTCTCTTTAAGGATTTGCAAGTTGAAGCTTAAGGATTTGCAGGACTGACAATGCTATGATTCAACAATGCTTGACACCCAACTGGCCCAAAGGGAAGGGGGCGTGCCGAGATTTCACCACAAGTTTATTCACGGATGAGTTGTAGCTAATCAAAGCTTCCATCAACTAAGTTTCCTTTCTCTTTTCTCCCATTTTCCTCACTACTGAATCACTAACTCGTGCACCTGGTAGAGGGCCGATGCTAGAAGATTGTAGTTGTTCCAGCATGCGCCATGCCTGAGGTGATTCCTAGATAACCATGCCTAGAATCTATTGGTGTCCTCTCTTTAATGTACTCACTCATAGGACATGAACTACCTCCAGCCTAAGTTAGAATATGAAGCTAGTGTTATTATGTTATTGGGATAGTTTCATGTCCTGTAGGCTTTGGACTTTGTCAACTTGTGGGGTTTGCTTTTTGGTAAAAGATTAGTGCACTGTGGCAAGTGTATTTTCAATATCCAAGAATAATGCCTTGTTTCATTAACCAATGTGGGATTCAAAGTGCTTCTTTGAACTTTTTTATACTGTGTTCCTCCTCTAGTGTTACGCCAGACAATACCTCCCTCAACGATAGCTTCCTCCTGGGCAAACAGCCTCCGACGCGATCAGGTCCACAGCCCCGACACTTCTTGGCGAGCTTCCACCTCTGCCTCGACAACACCACCATGCTCCACAGTGGGCTCGTCCACGATGTAGCCGGCACCCTCCGGATGACCCTCGCCGGAGCCCCTCCTCTTTCCAGTTCTACGACGAGCTCCCGCGCGGTCGGCCGGCACGATTCCTCCGGTGACGAGCAATGCATTGCAAGGCGCAGTAGCTGCCGGAAGTGGTCCTCTGAGGCCGCCGGAAGCGGGACTCTTGGGTCGCGGATGTCGGTGGCCCTCCGCTTGTCCGTGAGAGAACTGGCCCAGTCGAGGATGGAGGCTGGCTCCTTCGACACGTCGATGGGCTTCCTCCCGCTAAGGATCTCGAGGACCAGCACCCCGAAGCTGAATATGTCGTTCTTGGTGCTGAGTTTGCTAGCGCAGGTGTAGGATGGGTCGATGTAACTATTAAATCAAGCCATCGCCGGAGGAATTAATTAGATTTGTGCGTGCAAAATGAAACCATGCATATGTGTATTTACCCGATGGTGCCAGCGGGGTTAGGAGTGCCGTCGGCGGTGGCTGCGAGGCCGAAATCGCTGAGCTTTGCGTTCCAGTCTTTATCGAAGAGGACGTTTGCGGACTTCACGTCGCGGTGGATGACCGGCGGCGCCTCCGAGCGCTGGTGCAGGAACTCCAGCGCCCTGGCCACGTGTAGGGCGGCGGAGAACCGGGTGGGCCAGCTCGGGGGCTCTGGGGACTCGTGGAGTGATCCGTGGAGCGATCCGTTGCCCATGAACTCCATCACCAGGAGCGGCGGCGGGTGATGGCGAAGATCGTCAACGGAGGGTCGCCCCGCCGCCGAGCCGAGGAGGCGGACTACGTGGGGGTGCGGAGGCAGCGACGAGAGCGTGGCGATCTCGTCGGAGAGCTTCTGGTAACTTTCTCCGTGGGAGGTGAGGGTGACCCTCTTGACGGCGACCGTCCGGCGGCAGCCGCCGGAGCCTGCGAGGGAAGCTCTGTAGACGCTTCCATGGCTGCCTCTTCCGATAAGGTTGAGGGAAGAAAAGCCATCTGTTGCTCTGACCAGCTCGCCGTAGTCAAATATCTCCATCACCTCCTCCTATCTCTCTCAGTCTCAGCTGTTTCTTAGTTGTTGAATTATATATGGCTTGCTTGCTGGCTTTTCAACCCACCATTTTTTAAAGTACTACGATATGACTGTGGATTGAAGAGATGAAGGTGACGACCATAATCTCAGAAAAAGGGAAAGGTGAAAGTAGGGGAACAGAGAATCTGAGAGAGCAGAAGAAAAGCAAAGGCTACACAGATTCCTTCCTTCAATGCCTTTTCCCTTTTTCTATGCCCCCTTCTTAATTTATTTATATATTCTGCTTAAAATTAGGCATATTTATAACTGATAGGCATGCAGATTTAAGGGAGAAAAAGAGGGCCGCTAATCCCTCCATTTTAAAGGACGGAATATTATATTTTTTAATATATAATATATTATTAATAAATTTAAAGTAAATAAATATTTAGTTAAATGTTATTATTTCTTATGGGGCTTATTATCTTATTTATTAAATAATAAATATATTAAATTATTTATTATTTAAAATAAACTAATAATTTTAATATATAGTTAGAATAGCGTGTGAAAGGGGTGCCGTGATTGCCCGTCGTTTGTACTAAATTGATAAAGATATAAAATGTTCAGTCCTTAAATGTTAATTTCTGATAAATTCAGGGAGTAATATGTTAATATTCCCGCGGAATTCAACAGCGCGGCACGGCACGAGGTTTGGCTTCATCCACACACTCCATCTCACATCGGAAGCGAGTCCGGCGATGGAGGGATCAGTGACGGACTCGCCGTACCGCCTTCTTCTCCGAGCTGCGTCTCTGATTCCCGTGTCTCACTTCTTCGTTGCGGCGCTATTTTCCTCCGTCATCTTCCTCTATAGCTTCCTCGAGGCCCATTTCCTCCACGACCTCCTCAATGGGTTCAGAGGCGACCCCGTGTCCATCAACTGCGATTCCAGCTCTCGACTCTTCCATTCCGTCGTTTCCAAGTGCCGGACCCTGCACGGAAGGTGAATCACAGTTCATGAGTCGACCGCTGAAGTTTATCCACTGTCATAGCGTCTGATTCTCGAGGGTTCATCTCTATTGATGATATTTCCTGTGGATTTTCATGGTCGGCTGCATCAAAATTATAGCTGTGGTGTTATAATTTTTCTTTGATCTGACGTTTTAATTTTGATAATTTAGTTTGAGTTTATCAACTTTCTTGTTGGGCCTCGTTGGATTATAGAAGGATCGGTGATTCGAGTTACTCTGTGGCATCTTATCACATCAATGATTTAGTATCGTTTTCGACTTGGTTCTTGCCCTTTTTTCTTCTCATTCTCGTTCCTTTCTATTTTCTCTATATGGCTAATATAGTTCAAAATAGTCCTACATTTTCGACCGTCAAGTTATTGAGATTGCTCAATTTGCAGCTTTGTGGTAAAGGCACCGTCATGCTTAGTTCGTTTGCAATTTCTGATTATGCTTACTTGCAAGTTTTGATTCGATGGTCTTGTATTTTTCCTTGTGTGAAGTACAGATACTTGGCCACTCCTTGGCTTTGTAGCCCTCATCTGCAGACAGCTTTCCTCAGCTTTATGGGAAGGTCTCCTGATTTCATTTATAGAAGGTCAGTGAGTCAGAAGCAAAGTATTCCATGATTTTATATAATTTTATCCGTGTACAAAAAGCACTTTAATCATCAAAATGAGGCCACCAAATATGACCTAGTAATGGTTCTTGAATGTTGGAATGACTTTAATAGCACACTTTAGCCACTATTTGCAAGAACTTTGAGAAGTAGTGAAATGTAGTTTGAGACTCCTGTGCTATGCCCGCTTGTAGTGGTCAACTGGCATTCAATGCTCTATATTTTTCTGCCTTCTCCCATTTAAAAATAATATCTATCTATTAACAAGGGAATTTGATGAAGTTTGAACACAGTACTTCCACATTGACATGTGTATTTGATTTGTACGTAAATCTCTTAATATATATTGATTTAGTTGGGACTAATAAATTCTTGTTGCCAGACGGCTTTTCCATACATCTGATAGAGGAACTATTGCTCTGGATTGGCTTTTGAGCAGTGATGGTAACATTTCTATTCCACTTTCTGGCATATGAAGCATTTTACACATGATTTCTTTTCTCTATTTTATATTGCCTTCATAAATCAAATTAACAAATCAATCTAGAGTAAGGATCCTTTTTGCAGGGAAGGAAAGAGACTCATTCTCTTCCTCATCCTTTGTTTTTTCCTCCCTTTCTCTATTCCGTTTTTTAAGTTTCTTATTGCTTTCATTGAAATTAATTTTAGGCATGTTTTCAATTTCATTTTAAAAGATAGTAAATCATATAAAACCATATATCATACTTCTGATTTTAATTTGCAGTTATGGAAGATTCTGCATCTATGGTTCAAGACAATCAAATTCATGATGAAACCCCCATTTTGATTGTTATTCCTGGCTTAACTAGTGATTCTGAATCTTCTGTAAGTTTCCATATTCTATTGTTTTCCTTCTAGTTAAATTTTCCATTTTCTCTCTATTAATAAGCTGTAACTCAATTCTGACCCCCAAAAATGGTGCAACATCAGTGATGTAATCAATCAGGGTCTCTCCTCTATTCCCTCAATGCATGATCTAAAAATATTTATCCCTTATTGCACTTGAAGAAGTAGCTGGCAGCATCCTGAAAGTGAACGGGGCTTGCTTCTAACTGTGGAACGGAACTTGAGAAAAAACAAATATTGTCGGTTGCATGATATGTATGCAAAGCTAATTATGTTTTCCATCATGCAATTCTCAGCAATAAAATAATGCAAATGAATAAAAAATTTTAAACTGACTTTGAATGAGATCAGAACTTATTATACTTAATGTACTAATCGATCAATAACTATAAGAATATCCCTTGGTCTTTCTTCTGTGATGATTTTTTCTCTATCTGTACCTTTTCTCTTTATAGTATATAAAACATTTAGTTTACACAATGGCAAGGAGCGGATGGAATGTTGTTGTTAGCAATCACCGAGGACTGGGCGGCATAACAATTACTGTAAGTTTTTTTTATCTCTTTTGTACTGTGGAATATGTAAAATTGCTCAGTAATATATATTCTCAAGATAATATACATTCTCCATTGCCATTATACACCAAAACTTCTGTTTCCATCTGCTGCTTGTAGTTTTCACCTCATAATTGAAAACAAAATATAACTAGGTAGCATAAAATAAAGTTCATTTTACAAGATATATTATTGCAGATTCTTTCGAACTTGTGATTCGAGAGGGGAGAGAGACCAATAAAAAGACATTAGAAGTTGATAAAATGTATCTGGCAGCAATCTAGTCCTTCTCTGTTTTCTGAGGTGTTCTGATGCTGCATTGATTGCTGCAACCGATATTGTGGGTGTTTCTCATTTTTTTATAATTTCTTTGTCCTTATGGCAAGTATCTGTGGCTTTGAAAACTACACATTTGACAGATCATAGGCGATCATTTTAGTCTTAACTATGCTTGTATATACTCTGTGTGGCTTAGTAAGTTTTGTGGCTTTTACCTGTAGTACTTAATCATTGTAGATGAATAGTCAACAATAGAAGCCAAACCTTCTCTACCCTGTCTATTAATGAGTTTCTCCACAGCCATCTTTCTCTAAACATACTGTTGCAGGCCACCTGGTTTGGCCAAACTAGTAGCTAGAAAAGAAGACCGTTTTGTAAATAAATTCACTTGAACCAAGTTTGATGCATCTGCTGTTCCATATTGTCTCTTCTTACTGTTATATCAATGCTCATTGAAGGAAATGCCAACCTCCTTCTTTCTTCCCGACATACAATTTTTTTGTTCAGCCTGTCAAGAACAAACAGAAGCTTATTAGTTGAATCCTTCTGTTAAATCAGTCTGATTGTTTCTATAATGCTGGATGGACTAAAGACATCGAGGAAGTTGTTAACCATCTTCACCAGCATCATCTTGAAGCTTCTTTATTTGTGGTTGGAACTAGCATTGGAGCAAATGTTCTGGTACTTCAATTTATAATGCAGTTTCTTAATCTATTAAAAACGTTAGTTTTGCCCTCAGAATAATTTATTTTTTTCTTTATCATGCATTAGTATCCATAAACATGAAAATTTTCCATACTTTTTTGGTATGTTCTAGTTCACGTTTCTTTTATTTTGTGTCATAAGATTTACTACTTCATTGGTTATCCTCCTTTGTACATTTTGTTCTACATCATATCTTTCTCTAAAAAGTGATGTGGACCTTTTGCTTACTCTTTGTATACTAGAGGGTGCAAGCAATCATTGTATAATCACCTAAGCAGTAGTTTCTAAACCAGTTCTAGGACTATTTCTGTCCCTGGCACCTAACATGAGTAGGGTCTGTCAGGTGAAATATCTTGGAGAGCAAGGTGAAAATGTTCCAATTATGGGTGCTGCAGCCATATGTTCACCTTGGGATCTTTTGGTTAGTGGTTGTTTTGGTTAATGTATCATATGTTAATCCATTAAACTTACTTTAGAGAGAAATATCTTATGGTTTTGGCCAGCAAATTCTGACTGATATACTCACTTGATCAGTGGGGTAATATATGTTTTTTGGACATTCTGGTTTGTGAATGTGCCATCAATTTAGTTATTTATTTTCTATAACATAGTCCAGCTGACTTTTTCATAACTCAAATGATGTCATAGGTGAATCATCTACATTTTCAAAGTATAATATCTTTGGATGAATTATTGTAACTTGAAAGCCATTCTTCAGAAACTGGATGTGGTAATCACAGAAGTCTTCCCAGGAACATCCTTCATACTACATCCTTAAATATACCATGGAGTTACTTTTATAATTTTCTTATTTTCTCCAGCATTCAACCTATGCGAATTTGTTTACAAGGAAATGTCTGCCACAACTTCTATTATTCTTACTTAACTGGAATACTTGAATAATGGTGTATTTGTAACTCCTTGGGAGTGAGTTCATCTTTGTATATGTATCTTTTTTTGTGAATATTTATGCCAATGCTTCAGAGATTAATTAGGGAGTTAAACTTGACAAAATTCCCCTCTGGGCATTTGCAGATATGTGACAGGTTTATAAACCGCAGACCTGTGCAAAAGATGTATGACAAAGTGCTAACAATTGGTCTACAAGGATACGCAAAACTGTATGTTCGTCTTAATTTGTTTTGGGTTGACAATTTTGTTGCTGTCTAACGCTGAAGAAACCGTTTAAACTAACTGCTCCCATTTCCATCGATTTGTTTATTTTTGCAGGCACCAGACTATTATGTCCCGGCTTGCAAACTGGGATGGCATTGTAAAGGTAATTACACATGTTTGGATGTTTATGTTATGTCAAAAGACACTTTCTGTTATACTCTAGGCATATCAGTGATCAGGTGCTTGTAGATTTCACATATCAATGACAATCTATTAATCAATTCTGAATTGTTTCTGTAATTCGTTTTTCATATTTGACAGTCACGTTCAGTAAGGGAATTTGATAATCATGCCACACGCATTCTTGGGAAATATGAGGTAAAATTTTTCTATCAATACATTTTCTTGTGTCAGTGATTTCCTAGTAACATTTTCTTGTCAGACAGTGGATACATTCTATAGGCGATGTAGCAGTTCTATTTTTGTGGGCAAAGTATCAGTGCCTCTTCTTTGCATAAGCGCTTTGGATGACCCTGTATGTACCAGTGAAGCCATACCATGGGATGAATGCCGGTGAGAATTTCTCTCATTTGAATAAAAGCATTGTCCTCGAAGTTATTGTTGATGCTTTACATACTGCCTAAATAACAGAAGGTTTCAAGGTCGAATCAGTTAAAAGAAGATTATGAAATCTATCCACAGATGATAGATTGCTGGGTTCTTAGACTGATGGTTTTCTTGATAGGGCAAACAAAAATATAGTCCTTGCTACAACACCGCATGGAGGACACCTAGGTTTCTACGAGGGGATAACTGCTAGAAGATTATGGTAGTCACAATTTATTTATTCAATTTTAGCAATTTTATTTCCTATTTTTTGGTCTATGAAATGATCAGCATCTGAATAACTCTCTGGTCAAATGTCAAGCCCTCACATTGGAGTACTGGAAATATTAATTAGAAAACTTTCATGCAAATTGCATAAAGTGCAGTTTTTTTTTATTGGGTTATCAACTAGCATGGGTGTCATCAAAGGCATATCATGTGCATTCATTATATTGCTGCTGCAGAGGGCCTGAAAAATTATATGGTGCCAATGCTCTCATCTCACAGATCATGCTTTTGTTGGCAGGTGGGTAAGGGCTGTCAGGGAATTCCTTGGCATTCTCCAGTCATCTCAAAGCATGCGAAGAAGGGCTGTGGTAAATATCAAAATTTGCGTATTTTGAATCTTTTTTTTATTTATGTTGAAATGTTTTTGTGCCACTATGTTGACATTGGTTTTGAATTTTCGACTAATGCAGGCACAAGCACCATTGCCCTCTGCACTTGAATCCTCCGTCGACCAGGGACCCTACATTAATGTTGATGAAGATGGAATGGTGGCCGCTGTTGGGGACGAGCAAGCAAATTGTACAGTAGAGGATACAACCAAGGACACCATCCTTACTCAGCCTTCAGTGAGGTACACCGAGGAAGGACCAGCCCCCATCAAAGCATGGCTAAGTCGGTTTTCGAGGCCAAGTAACATATCCATTGCGCTACTTGCCTACATCGCAATGGTAACGACATGGCCCCTCATCGGCCCGGCTCTTCTGTTGGCCATCAAGAGAAAGTTCAAGAAGGGCATGCCATCAATGGCCTTGAAACGATCCTAGCTCCTTCACTGACTGTTGTTGCATTCATTCTATAAAGATCCACAACACAGAATTCTCAAATTCAGATGGGGAACCTCCCCCATCATTGCAATAATATAATTATTTGATGCATATTTGCAGTATCAAACTATTTCCTGTGTCATTGCATATCTAAGGCTTACCAGCTGCAGCCTGCAGGTATCTTCTGCCAAAGTAAAGGGGTGAGATAAAAGTAACAACTAAAATCAAATGGAGATTCACTCTTCTGTCAGATGAATGTTGCAAACTTTAAACAGCAGCAATTTGTTGTGGGGGCCTGGATGAGGGTCAGAGAAGTGCACCCTTCAACCGGATTACTTTATTGCAATTTACAGAAAGAAACCACCAAATCAAGACATGCTTGAGCAGCTGATATGGCTGAACATGAAAAGAATTCCAACTTTGCCAAGATGAAGGAAATAGACGAATGGTGCAAACTTTAAAATGGTGGTACGTTCATGTTTTACATACATTGATACAGATAATTACAATGAAGAGGGCAGCTTCTATGGGTGAACTTTGGTAACGCCCAGAAGTTCACAACCTCAGAATGTACTATTTAACCAGCAGTTTCTGTGCTGGATGAATACACTGCTGCAGCTGCTGTTATAGAATGTTATGGCAGAAATTAGACAAAAAGTGAACCAAATGTGCTGGATGAAGAGTTTCTCGCTGGCAAGAAAAAAGAAAGAGCAATGGAGAACCTGTGCAACTTCAATATACTTGCACTGGAATTTTACTCCAGGAGCTGCTGTGGCTCCTCCTATTGAAGAAGACAGAGAAGAGGAACGTGCTCTCCATGGAAGAGTTGCTGCTGGGGGTTTGGGACAAGGTTTGGCAAAGCACTGGTTCACCATCATATGATGTTTTACACGTCAAACAAGCTGAGGACCCAGACAGTCGTTCTAGGTGGGGCTTACACGAAGGATATTTTGGTGGCGAAGCATCCACTGGAGGGCATGAGGCACCAGTACATCCATCTCATGAAAAAGTGGCCTAAACAAGCACTAATGGATTCCTCCAATTCCCATGTGAAGAAGAATAGATTGAGGTTTGCAGGAAGGAGAAGTGGAAGAGGAGAGTGATCACAGGAGCCACAGAAGAGGAAAGGCTTATACTGAACAGAAACAAGATCATTGGGTCAAGGCAGAGCTCTAAAATGGAAAGCTGTGGTCAACCCAAAGGACTGTGATATCTCGATTCCAGCGCTCGAATGTGGGCCTTCTGGTGCAGAATCTGGAGAAGATGAATATTGGGTTTGTGACTGCTGTGGTGAAGGATGGTGATGGCGCACCACAGTGGGCCAGCTCTTCTTCCATGATCCTGACAGTGACGGATACATGATCAAGTTCTGCAACTGCCAGAAGATCCCCATTCATGCTATGTCAAGCTTCCCAGCAGTATCAAGTTTGCTCCCCCATCTTCCTCTAATCGGCCTAGTAAGTAAATGTCCGGCCTAGACCAAACCGGATATCCATCCGGTTTGATTAAATCGAACCGCTTTAACAAGAAGGTGGTCCGGCCGTAAAATAGCTTTGAATCCGGCGGCGGAAACGGCACAGTTTGAAAAGCTCTTGCCGTCTGTTTTTTCTGAGACGCTGCCGGAGGCCCCATCGCTGCCGCGCTTCATACTCTCGGCGGGACCTTGATAACGATCCAGTAAGCAGTCTTCTCTTGCTCTTTTTTTTTTTTAGTTTTTCAGCTCTCTTTTTCATTTTTTTTGAAATCTCGACGTTTCTTCATGCATCTAGGGTTTTAAAGTTTTTTTTAGTTTTTTACTCTCGTTAGTGGTTCGCATTCTTCCGTTGAGAACTCCTTACCAGGGATATTGAATTCAAGGAATATGTTCCCCGTCTCTTTGCTTCTCGTGGTGTTCTTCTATGTTGAAATTAATGTCTGATTAGATAGGGCTCTTTTCTTGTCTTTGGGCGTATGGCAATATTTTGTAATTTCTCTTGGTTCTTGCCTTTTCACTTCAAGAATTCGATGGATCTTGTTAAGAAATATTGGTTTTATTTTCTTAGAATTTCTATCGAATTCCTTTAATATAAATACAAGAGACGATTACCAGGTCCTGAAAAAAAAAGGAATAAAAGAATTAGCAGTTGTAGTGGTGGAGCTCTAACCCTCAGGCTCTTACTGATGCTTGGACATGATTCAGCTGTATTTTCTGAAAGGATTCTTCGATTAATAGGTCTCCCTGAGTTGCCTTTCTGAAAAGATTCCATTTTGTTCGCCAATTGTAATTATGAAATACGCTCTGCCCTTAAATGAATGGATATATGACGGCTTCTGGCATTTAAGATGGGTTTGAACCTGCAAAGATGTAACTCATGTGGCCTTACCTGATTATTTATTTTTCTCAATGAGATTGCAGGCTATAACTTGTCACACTATTTCATAACGGAGGCTACAAGATTAGAAGATTTAGTTGATTTATTTGGAGAAAATGAATAGAAAGTGCAGTCAGAAGAAAGGCAAGTCAAAGGGTGCCAAAAAAGCTCGTGTTGGTGAGGCATCTAAACCTGCTGCGACCCAAAACACCGAAAATTATTTTTCTGACGATGAGGTTGTCCAGAATGAGCCCAAATCAGGAATGGAAGTTAATACACCATCTTCATCTGGGACTGACCAATCCCACAATGTGGCGAACATCAATCCTGATGATACGGTTGAGAAAACCAGTTCAAAGCCTATGGCCCGTGTTAAAGTCAAGTTGAAGACTTCCAAGGTTATAGACGTGGATATGATGGAAGATAGTACTGATTCATTACCAGAAGTAAAAGCAGATTCGTTGGAGAATCCTTCAAAGAAAGCTGCAAGTATTAAGATCAAAACACCAAAGACTTTATCTTCTGTAATAAACCAGACTGGTAATGCTGCTGGAGGGGAAGTGGAAAGTGATCAACAGAAAGAACAGAAGGACCCTGTTCGAAACACTCAATTCAATAAGCAGGAGTTAGATTCTGCGCTGTTGGTAAGGAGCCATTCAAGAATTTCATTGGAGTTTCTGATGTGCCTTTCTCCTTTGTGGCTCTTTCAATGCATGATAGTTGCGTGTTATTTACTTTTCCTACTCGCAGGTCATCAGGAAGGTGATGAAGATGGATGCAGCTGAACCCTTCAATGTTCCAGTGGACCCAATTGCATTAGGAATACCGGTAAGTATTGTTAAATTTATGAATAAAATATTTATTCCTAGCTCATTTGATATCTCGTCTATTTATTTGTGACTCCCTTTAATTTCTCCCTTTCATTCTGATGGGGTCTTCTTTGTGATAACTTAGGATTACTTTGATGTGATTGATACTCCAATGGATTTTGGAACAATATGCACTGATCTTGAAAAGGGTGTTAAGTATAAGAATTCCGAGGATGTC
Source organism: Trapa incisa (assembly GCA_030064435.1). Classification (NCBI taxonomy): domain Eukaryota; kingdom Viridiplantae; phylum Streptophyta; class Magnoliopsida; order Myrtales; family Lythraceae; genus Trapa; species Trapa incisa. The sequence goes on along the minus strand of CM057770.1, from coordinate 880,654 downwards.
TTTAAGGATGTTCAGTACATCTGGGGAAACTGTTACAAGTATAATAATAAGGGAGATTACATTTTAGATCTAATGAGGCGGGTGAAGAAGAATTTTATGAAGTATTGGACAGCTGCTGGCCTATCCACTGGTATGGTTATTGTTCTTGCTTTTCCACTACCTTGTCTGAAAACTTTGTTTCACTCTACATTTCATATTTAGCATAGCCAGATGTTTTCCTATACTTTTTTACCTTTTGCAGGCAGTGATAGTAATCAAGAAGATGCTTCTAGTAAAAGTGGCTCCAAACCCAAAGGAAAAAAGAGACACGGGTAAATCCATTTTCTTTATAAGTTTTGTTTCATGAAAGCAGCAAAAATCTCTAGCCATTTTCTCTAGTTCATGGCAGGTCAACTGGCTGGAACTCTGTTTTATTTCAAAAGTAGAGATAGTTGCGATTGAGCTATTTTATAAGCCTACTTACGTTATGTTAATTTAATCTGCAGATTCAGACGCCATAAAAGTGATTGTTTGTGTGCAATATGTATGATGATGCGGAAAAGAAAGGAGCGTGAGGAAAAGGAGAGGATTGCAAGGGGTCTGATTGCCGAGGAACTGAAGCAAGAGGTATACTAAAAGCTTTATCTATGATCTTTGATTGTACTTGAAATGGATGATGCCTTCAAAGAATTGGCATATTTTTTTGGGTGCTCGTAGTGCTGACATGTGAATGAGAATTCAAATTTTGTTTCTCGTGGATGACTAACTCATCTGCCTTTTCTTCACAGGTTCCATCAAATTTAGGGAGTCCATATGGTGAGGTATCATCGTCAAATTCTGATGATTCCCAGGATAATGATGGGGATGATGACATGGAAGAAAAAAGGGAGGAGTTGATATCGGGACATCCTCAGCAGCAGCAGCAGCAGAAACAAAGCCCTTGGAATGGGAAAGATGATGATGAGGATAATAAGGGTGAGGATGATGAGATGGATACTGGTCGGAATGATGAAATTCCAAGTCAAACTCCTGATGAATCCGAGCGTATGGATGACTTAGGAGCAGAAGGATCTACTGGACAGAAAATGAAAAGGGCAGAGTTCAGCGGAGTCCAAGAAAGTGGCCAGAAAGAATTTGCACTGGAACAGCTCGAGGAAAAAGCATTAGCTCAGCAAGGAAACATGAAGGTATTGTGGCTGATGGTTCTCTATCTAGTATAAGTAGTTTTCAATGATTGTGCCTCCAGGCTCTACATGATATTGATATGCAATTCATTAGGCTAGCTGTAGTTTGATACACAGTTAGAGAAGATATGATCAAATAATAACATTTGTCAATTGTTTCAGGAGGCAAGGGAGAGGGACCAACGTGCCCAGATGTACCAGAGCCAGAATCCTGCACTTCTTAGTCTATGCCGAACCCTCTTCCCCGAGAACCCGAATTCCGTGTGGAATGGGCCTGGTTCATTGGTGCCACAGCGACGCCCTGCTCAGCCAGGTTCCATCTTTACAGCTATTGAATCCTTTATGAAGTAGTTGCCTGACTTCCATTGCAGCAGATTTTGTACCTTTATGTGAGCAGAGCATCATTGACTTGCAATCTTCAATGCATTTAATGTATAAGTTCTATTCCATAACTTATATGGGTCTTACCTGAGCCGAGTTGAATTCCTCATTAGCAATATTCAGAGATCATTTGGACGACCTACCTCATTGTAGGCCGTTGGACACCGTTATCTTGGACGCAGAGCATGGAGACGAAGAAGAGGTGCCCGGCCTCTGAATATTGGACACTAGGCACAGGAACCAGCTTTCTCATTAAAGGTAAAAGCTGGCCCTAGCGAGAAAGCAAGAGCCCTGAAATAATCAATTACTATTTGAGAGAAGATAATAAAAATAAATTAAATTATTATATATTTTATGTTAATTTTGTACCTAAATAAAATTTAAATTTTCAGCTCATAAAATTAATTTTAGCCTCAGTCTCAGCTCATATAAACCTTATTTTACTTAATGAAATCATAATCTTATAACAGTAGAAAGTTGTTATGGTCTAATTAATTAATAAATAATATAATAATACTGATAATTCTTAATTAGAGAAAATATTGTTTTAATTTGTACACTTTAAATAAAATGATGCAATTTTGTAAAAAATAATAATATAATAATGATATCATGGGCGCTGGCGCCTATTGAAGCTGTCTTATTGTGGGCTGCCATCTATTTGGGCCCTCTTGGCAGACATGCGCCGCCGGAAGAAACCCTAATGCTTAGGAGTACGCCTGGAGCGACATCTGACGGTCTACGTTGCGCCAGGGAAATCAATCTCTACCGTTGAATGTCTCGAGAGGTCCGCTATAAACGATCTCCGGCGTGACCCCTAGGCTTTTGTCAAGCTAGAGGTTGCCGCTTTCAGTTTCGCGCAAGAGGTACCATCGTTCACTTGGATGCGTGGTTCTTAGCTATGTAAGGAATCCTCTTGTGATTTTGTGAGTTTTGAACTGTTGGCTTGGTTTCCGATGTGGAATATTAACGTTTGTCTTGCGTTCTACGATCGAAACAATTCTGTATCCAGGTGTAGTTTCAGGTAATTTTCTGTTAGTTCTATCTCTGGATGCTGATCATGTTGGATCCTTTGATTTCATGGAAATTTTTTACGAAGCCTCAATCTCTTGATCTTCTCCATGCTGTATGTCTTAGTCTGTGGCCTTCAGCACGTTTGCTGAAGTTGTCGGATCCATGATTTCAACAAGTCCTTGGTCGTTCCCATGCTACCAGCAATGAATGAAATGACCTCCATGAAATAGTTTTGTGAGTAATCAAGGCTCGAGTCTCGGAGGGGCTCTTTGCCAAGAACCCGATATCGGGTGATTGGAAAGAACACATCGGGGCCCCGAGAATTGACATTTGTTAATGTCATGGGCTTTTGGTTGGGGGCATTTAATTCATTTGCTGGGGCATGCGGCCATTTGATCGCTTGTTATTGTGGATCATTTAAAGAGATTCGTTGCAGTAAGGTGTTTATTTATTCTTTGGAAGTGTTTGCCATTCATTTAATCTTCCATTGTTCTACATGTGAAAATTTCCTCTATAGTATTGTTGAAATATGATCTTCTCTTATTTGCAGTAAGGTTAGCACCTTTTCAAATGATTGATGATGTTACGAACATTTGTTTTATTGGTTCGTGGAGTATATTCTTGAATTATTTGTTAAATTAGTTGAGGTTTTGCAGAGTATATTATTAAAGCAGTTAGAATGTCTCATCGTAAGTTTGAACATCCAAGGCATGGTTCCCTGGGATTTCTCCCAAGGAAGAGAGCCTCTCGCCACAGAGGGAAAGGTACTTTATGAATTAATTTCATGCTCCACCGAGTGTTGTTTTTCAGTATGTGACAAATTTTCTTTGGAAAAGTATGATGTAATGTTGTGATTTATATTTTATCTACAAATGGGTTATAAGGATTGTTAAATTAGATTTTATATATAGCTCTTCAGTCCTCAAAATTCGAATGTATTCATGGTTTCTTATTTCATCCCTCTAACATGATTGGAAGTAATGGAGAATTCTGCTCAATTTCTGTTTCTTTATTTAAAGTGATATGTTAATTTAGTCTGATAGAAGCATACCATCTCAATTGAAGTTGGCTTAGAATTTGTCATTATGATTATATTATATTCCAGTGAAGGCATTCCCAAAGGATGATCCACCAAAACCTTGCAAATTGACTGCTTTTCTTGGATACAAGGCTGGGATGACTCACATTGTCAGAGAAGTAGAAAAACCTGGATCAAGTAAGTTACTTTTTTATGGTTTTATTATTTAATCTTTAATTGTTGATGACACGTTTTTTAGAGTATTGTGCTTACACTTTATTAGCTAATTCTAATGGACTTTAATTTATTCAGAACTACACAAGAAGGAAACCTGTGAGGCTGTGACCATCATTGAAGCTCCACCCATGGTGGTTGTTGGTGTTGTGGGTTACATCAAGACACCTAAGGGGCTTCGCAGTCTGCACACTGTGTGGGCACAGCATCTTAGCGAGGAAGTGAGAAGGAGGTTTTACAAGAATTGGTGCAAGTCGGAGAAGAAATCTTTTACCAAATATTCTAAAAAGTTTGAGTCTGAAGAGGGGAAGAAGGACATCCAATCCCAGTTGGAGAAGTTGAAGAAGTACTGCACTGTGATTCGAGTATTGGCTCATACTCAGGTACTTTACACACGATACTTTACACTAGATATCAAGACTGCCTCCAATGTTTTATTTTGTTGATATATGGATGTGCCATTCTATCTTCTTCTAAACACTCTGTGTGCATTCTGAGTTTGTAGATTAGAAAGATGAAAGGGCTGAAGCAAAAGAAAGCACATCTAATGGAGATTCAAGTTAATGGTGGGACTATTGCTCAAAAGGTGGACTTTGCTTATGGTTTCTTTGAGAAGCAGATTCCAATTGATGCAGTCTTCCAGAAGGATGAGATGATAGACATCATTGGAGTGACCAAGGGTAAGGGCTATGAAGGAGTGGTGACCAGGTGGGGTGTGACACGTCTGCCTCGGAAGACCCATCGCGGGCTGCGGAAAGTTGCCTGTATTGGTGCTTGGCATCCTGCTAGGGTTTCATTCACGGTTGCTAGGGCAGGACAGAATGGTTATCATCACCGTACTGAGGTGAACAAGAAGATCTACAAGATTGGGAAGACTGGGGAGGAGACTCATTCTGCCATGACCGAGTTCGACAGGTTTGCACTGCTGAATTGCAGTTGACTTCTTGTTGAATGAAAAATCTACTGTGGGAAATCTGATATTGGGTACTTTTGGTATGCCTACTCTTATTATGCAGGACTGAGAAGGATATTACCCCAGTGGGGGGCTTCCCACACTATGGAGTGGTGAAGCAGGACTACCTCCTGATAAAGGGATGCTGTGTAGGGCCAAAGAAGCGAGTGGTAACCTTGAGACAGTCGCTGCTGAAGCAGACCTCTAGGTTGGCTTTGGAGGAGATCAAGCTCAAGTTCATTGATACATCCTCCAAGTTCGGTCATGGCAGGTTCCAGACATCCCAGGAGAAGGCTAAGTTCTATGGAAGGCTCAAGGCTTGATCCTGGATAACTGATGTGTGAGAAGAGTATGGACCTATTTTAGATTGAATTGTCATGATACTTTTGAGACCCAGTTTTTGGGTGACAGTTTTGCTTGGGTATTACTACTAGGTAGGGTGACAGTTTTGCTTGATCATTATTTCTAAAGACGCTACCTTGCACCTACTAGACTCAACTCATTGCTTGCAGACCTTCCAAGGATCACTGGAATGCTTGGAAGAGATAGGGTGACATTGGGGTCCTGAACAGCTGGGATAATTGTTGACCCACCAAAAAGAATAACCTCAACCATGGATAGAAATCTCCTCCAAATAAAGAGAACGGGGAATTTGATTTGTAGAAAAGATAAGTAAATGCAGCAAAGCAAATCCTCTCATTGCTCTCCTCTCAGTAGGACTCTACTCTATTACGCCCACAAACCAGAATGTCATTCAATGTCATGGAACCTTAACAAGGGGGATTTATATGTAAATAAAGGTAAAGAGAGGGCGGACTTGCTCGTACTGAAGGGAGAACTTTAGTGGCTTAAATATAAAATGATGAATTCTGGTAGGTTAGGGCAAAAGTAAAAGCTCGTCAAACATTTCAGGCAATGAATGAATACGAGAGCCGTGCCCTTCCAGTTTTACGCATGGCGCTCACCGTCGGAAGCCTCGCCTGCAAGATACCCGTCGCGGCGAAGCCCGGCCGCTCCACTCCGCCGTCCATGCGACCTACGCTCAATCATTCCTTTCTTCGACGACTGTATTCCTCCATATCTCTAACCTGAGTAGCGAGGCTCTCCGGAAATTCTATCTCCCGAGGTCAGGCGGAGGCAGAAGTGAGATCGCCGTGCTTCTCTTCGCTCGCCTCATCACCGTTCTCCGGTGCCCGTTCGTCGGTCATCGCTCGCCGCTCGCCTTCGACGGAGAGGTGTTTTGAAGTGGGATGAAGTGGAAGAAGACGATCGGTTCGTTTGCCATTTTCCTTTGTTGTTTTTAATTTTTATTTGGCCGGTTTTGTGGATTCACTATGAACCGAGAAACGGTCGGTCAATGGTTGAATCCGGTCTTAAATGGACCGGAACCATGATCGGTTATTGACTGAGCCGATCGACCGATCGGTCCGGTTTAGAAGTTCGCTTTTCATACACTGTTCTTCCACTTCCAGTAGTAAGGGCAGAGACAGCTGTGTCTCTGTCTGTGGGAGAGAGAGGTTGCTGCGTCTTGGAAAATCTCTCTCTCTGCCCCCAATTTCAGCCCGGTGAGCGTTTCTCTCTTGCTCCTAACATCTTCCTCCATCTAGATTTCTCGCTATGTGGAGTTTTGATCTGGGTAGATGGGGTTCTTTATTTATGAGCCACTGTTGATGTTTGGTGATTCCTTCGCTGGATTTTGTTGATTTCTTGTTCATGAATATGACTCTGTGCAGCTGAGAGATTTGATTGTTGGAAGGGGTGATGGGAGATAGAATCTCAGTTGGGAGCTACTTCCAGTACCCTCCGTCCGGGCCTCTTGCCTCTCCCCACCGGTCATCATCTCTCCCTTCTGATAGAGAAAGGTCCGATTCTTAGAATCCGTTATTATGTATTCAGATGGAGTTTCTTCTCTGTGTAAAATGGAATGTTGAAATTCTTTTCTCTCAATCCCAGATGCCATCGGTTGATGGACATTCAATTATGATCCTTGGCTCTTGTCAGTGTATCCTCGTTTCCTTAAGGTTGTCATTGATCAAGGATCTTGCTTTTTGTTGCAATTACACTGATCTTTCTATGCTGCCCACTTGATCTCCACAGTCATGTTTGGGTTGATATAATGGAAATGCAATGGAATAAGATCTCCCTACAGAAGCTATTTCAATTCTACACATTTCGGTTCCTTTAGACCACATGTTGCACGACATTATGAGAAATTTTATTATTGCATAACAAGATGTAATTGGAAGTTTGCATGAAAAAAATGGTTCCTTCTGTTGGCTAATTTTATTTAGTTGATGCAGATATTTGGCTGAATTACTGGCGGAGAGGCAAAAATTGGGCCCCTTTATGCAGCTTCTTCCCCATTGCAGCATGCTAATAAATCAAGGTTTCTTGTGCGAAAGATATGATTACTGATGAAATAATTAACTGCACGTTTCTTTCATGGCTGAAACTTTTTTTCATCTAGAACTTCATGCTGTTTGCACTTTTCATATCCATACCGGCATCCTTCAATCTAAACTACATCATTTTGTGCCTTGAAACTGTTTCTGAATACAAATACTTTTCAAAGATGAATATTAATATCATAGATGTTATAAGTTGCTCTCATTTCATTTTGTGACCTCAGAAATCAGACGGATAACGGGCCATAGTGCTTCCTTTGGAGAGCATGAAATACTTGAGCATGTGAGTCCACATAGGGCATTCAATCCACATTCAAATGGAAGGGCATTAGACCGTGACAGGTGGTCAATGGTGTGCATGGAGGTAGTACACAATTTTTCTTCTGTTTTTTTTACTAATATAAGAATGTTACAGTGGTTGATCCTTCCCTTCAGGAAAATGGGCACACACAAAAAATATCTCAATTTCATTCCACTTCAGTGGGTTGGCCTGGGGCAATGGGTGTGCCAACTACTCCAGTCATAAAAAAAACCGTCAAACTCGATGTTCCTGTTGATAAATATCCAAATGTAAGTTGTGATCTTCCTTATTAGCCACTGTAAAATATTTATCTCCACCATATCATTGTCCTCTTTATCATGAAATGTTTAGAATTATTGTCCTAACTATGAGGTTTGCCAGTACAACTTTGTTGGAAGGATTCTGGGGCCGCGTGGTAACTCCCTTAAAAGAGTTGAGGCCATGACAGAATGCAGGGTTTATATAAGAGGCAAGGGATCCGTAAAAGATTCCGTGAAGGTATTACCAAAATATGCTTCCTTCTTCTACTTCTTAAACCTGTGTAAAGTCACTTTCCTCAAAATCAAACTTTTTGTCCTGGCTAGACAAACATGTGAGGATTGCCTTTAAATTCTCTCTTCTAGAAGCCCAACATTTATTTATTAACTAGAGTTTGGTTATTTCGTTTAGTCAGTAAATAACTTTCGGTAACTACATCTACATCTGAATCTGGAGAACATGAAATGTCTCTCTCGATGGTATTTATAGTCTCCAATGCTAATTGTTGATGTGTGTAGGAAGAGAAACTGAAAGACAAGCCTGGGTATGAACATCTAAATGAACCTCTGCACATACTACTGGAAGCTGAGTTTCCGGAGGATATAATAAATGCCCGATTAGAGCATGCTGTAGGGATACTTGAAGATCTCTTGAAGCCAGTGGTAAGTGGAACTGCAAAGTGGCAATGTTTCCTTAAACTGTGGCCTGCATTTTTCTTTGTTTAGAGGTCATACTAAAATATCTTAATTGTTCTTTGATTGTCGACAAAAGACAAAAAATTCAATTATTTAAACAACAAATGATGTATTTCATCAACCCATTCTTTCTTTTGGGCATAAAGGGATGGACAATGGAAAAAGTATCCCAACTCCACCTGGGGTTGCATTTTTCCACTTGATGATTCATCTGTTATAGTCCTGCTGCTAATCCTCTTCATCCTGGCTAATGTAGGATGAGTCTTTTGATCACTACAAGAAGCAACAGTTGAGGGAGTTAGCCATGCTGAATGGCACTCTGAGGGAAGAAAGCCCGAGTATGAGCCCTAGCATGAGTCCGAGCATGTCTCCTTTTAACAGCACGGGGATGAAACGTGCTAAAACGGGAAGGTAGTAGTTGAAGCAATTGATTTGCTGACTACTACTGATGGATGTCACTGCCTTGGAAGATGAGATGATCCGATCCCGAAAAGTTCAGAAGACCGAGACAGGAGAAGATATTCGAGGTGGACTCAAGTATAAGGATCAGTTTCCCATCCGAGATCACTAAATCGTGTTGATATGCTTTCCTGTCTGTCAACAATTTGCAATTGCATTTCTGTTTAAATATCTGATTAGTTACTCATGGGACTAGAAGTTATTGGAATTCTTTAGATGACAGTTCAAGTTCTAGCTTTGTTATGCATCTTTCTTGAGTTCAATCTGTAAGACATGGTAGTTCAATAAATGTGAGAATCAGGTGTGTTTTTGCCAAAGCAAGTGAACCTAGCTCTAGCAGCATCTTCATGTGATGTTTTCAGTGCAACTATGGCTGCACAGGTCTAACCATCTCTCTATTTTGTGGCATGGCCCATGGAGGATATATGTTTCTAATGCAAATAGTGTTGCTTCCAGACACACACACAAGACCTTCATGAATGAAAATCGATTCCATTTGGGATAAGTATCTGGTTTACAAAATGGGGTTATAGCAAGTGCTTCCTACAAAATTTTGGGAGCTCATAATCACACTCATGAAAAGAAAGAATTCATTGTATTTCTATCTTTCGTGAAAATGGATACACAGTGGTACAATTTGAGACAGCACAAAAGAATCTACCCAATAGAGATCCAACGCAGCCTGCAGCATGAAACAATTTTTAAATGTCATTTCAATTTCCTACGCACACTACGTTCAAAGATGAACTACCCAATGATATCTGATGAACTATTAACTTAAACATCTGATCATGATCTAAAAAAAATTAAGGCATTTCCAGCCCATATTCAAGTAATGCCATAGACAAATTGTACTAACCTGGAGAGATATGATGACAAAGGTCAAATTCAAGAAGCAATATCAGATAATAGTCTATGAAACAGAAAGACATCAGGGTTGCAGACCTTTAAACATAAGATAGGATTTGAAGAAAATTGAACTGCTTGTTTTTCTTTTAATTGCATCAATGATACAGATGGTAAAGCCTTTCCAACTAAAGTAGGTTTTCACTTGTTGCATCTCATGAACCTTTCAAAATGCATGCAGACACTTGAACATATCAGAATTTCGATACTTCATCAAATAAAATTGTACGGAAAATCTCACCTGACCTACATTTACTTGCAAATCAGTTCCTTAGGCCCAGCTCAACTTCAAGCTCATCATCCTCTTCAAACAATTTAATAAGGCATACATATTGCTCTTCTCTTTTCTTTCTTTGCCACAACTTATATAAGAAATACACAACCACAGTGATTGCAACAACAATAAGCAACACTCCTACTACCACAGATCCACTACTACTTTGTGCACTATGGTTCTTACTCTTTGTGCCATTTTTAGGACTTGATGAGACATCACCTAAGGAGTCACAGCAGAAAAGGAATAATTGTGTCATAAGAGGAGAGAAAAGGCATATATGTTCAATAGAATGAAGAGGATAAATCTCACAGAAGCATCAAGATTCAGAGTGAGCAAATTTTCACGAGAATCAATTATAATACTCAATGTTGAATCTAAATAAATATTTGTTTGCAAAGGGATTGGCAACAATGATGCATCAAAGCAATTCATAACCCAGCAAGGTAAATGATACAGAAATAAACGAATCCCAGGTCAAGTTAACTAGCTTATAAGAACTAAAATTGAGGTCAATTCAATGATGGCATACTGAAACAGCTCAATTATAAGCCTGAAACCACTTTGATGGAAACCTTTATTATATCTATCAAGTCATCAATTTTCAAAAGCTAGGATTTCACTCAGATCTTAACTCATTCCACTGGATCATCAATAGCTAGTACACCGAGACAGAGACTCTGGCTTCAGCCGGAGTCAAGCCACTCAGCTTCAAATAGTTGAAAGCATGCAATCAATGAGCATCCACACATGCCTAGATCTGGAGACATAAGTTGAGAACTTTCGGGAATCGATTTCACGTAGATCAACAAGCTCAAAAGCGGATGTATACCTGCGATTCCTCGGAAGGAAACCGTAGCCACTAAGAAAAGGAAAAGATGAAGACAAGGCTGCTCTCTCTCAGCATCGTCTCTCTCTCTCTTTCTCTCTCTATCTCGCACTACTTTCAACCACGCGGACGATTCTAGAAAATGTGTGGGACAAGCATGAGACCCCTCACAACTTCCTCCCCATGAGGATGGCTTTCAAGGGGACTTTCATAGCTGCTGGTGGGTACCATAAGAATGAAGGCAGTGGCTCGAGAGTATGCCGACTTGGGCTAAATTAATAATTATGAATACCTTCAGTGTCCATTTTGCAATATCTACAAAATTTGAGGACCACATGATTATGTTGCAATGATTTTCTTTCTTTTTCTTCCTGGCAGTCAATCGGTTGTCAAATAGAGACTTCGCTTTCACTCGGCTTCTGCTCACAGTCGGTGGAGCTTCGAGCTAATCGAGCTGCGGCCTGCGGGGGAGATCCATTGACTGAGGAGGAGGCGGAGATCCTTGTTCAAGGTGGAGTTGATTGGCGATTCCGGCGTCGGAAAATCGAACCTCCTCTCCCGATTCATCGGCGTCGAGTTTGCCACCCGCACCCTCCAAGTACTTATGCTTCTACTGTCATTTCTCCATCTCTCTCTCTCCCGCACATTTCTGATGGAGGAATTTCTCGTTTAATGCAACTGGATTCGGAACGAGTGGTGAAAATTGGAAGGAACGGCTCTCGTCAAATTGATTACTCCATGGCATAGATTACTTCGAGCGGACTAAATTACGGAGTATAATCGTGGCGTAGAACTCGACGTCTTGTGAGGATTACCTGTGGTTTCATTTAACAAAAGCTGAAGGCTTAGGGCTCGGGTCCGCGAATCCTGCGATGCTAGGACTGGTCCATGATGGAGTTAACCATGTAATAGGTCTGTGAAATGTCCACCAAAATATGCAGTATCGTTCAGCTTAGGAGATGGATTTTATTATACATAAAAGTATTAATATACCTAAAATTGAAAAAAACTTATTATTTTGTAAATAAAAAATAACTTATAAATAAAATTATAAAATTTTAATTATAGAAAATATATATTGTATTACATTAATTTATGTAATGTGAATCGTATTAAAAGTTTAAATGAATATTTTTGGCAAAAAATTGTTGGTGGGGAGTTTGATTAGGTACGGCAGATTCATGCAATATGCGGCTGAATGAGTCGGGATTCGCTATTTTATTATTTTCTAATAATAAAATAGTGAAAAAAGAAAATCAATCCAATTGGGATAAATTAATTTTATTTTCACTTTTTTTATTGTAAAATAAATTATATTTTTACTGTTTCGGCTAAACTCTATTTAATTAGAAATTACGATTAGATAGAAAACCGATTTTTTCAAAAAAAATTGATTTTATTAGTCGGAAAATAGATAACTAATCTGATTATATTTTTATTCCCGCTCCCAAACTTATTTTATAATACTAATCGATTTAAAATTTCATTCCATATTCTGGATTTAATTCCCGCAGTGATCAGTCGGTGACCCCGTCGTTGAATAATTTGATAGAGAATTCTGTTAAATTGAATATAAATGAAAATCGAATATTTTCCCATATCAGATACTGACCTAAGACGGCGCCAAGAAACGCCACGTCATCGAGACAGGGAGGCCCTGAAACATCCGAAGCTGGAGGCTCGGATAACATAGCTGGTTACAGGCTGTCACCAACAATTTCCCACTCACCATCTCTTTCTCCCCCCTCTCTCTCTCTAACTCCGTTCTATTCGCCCTTCTCTCTCTGGTGTATCTTCTCCGTCTGCATTGAAGCTAGGGTTTTCCGTCCTATCGGCGATCGGGGATTCTTCAGGGCCTCCCTCGGATTCGGAATCTTCTGCATTGTAAGCTTCCAATTTTCCTTCTCCGTGCTCTGATTTCTGTTGAATTTAGATGTTGCTCTTCTTGTTCTCTGGTGATGAATCGCTTTCACGTGCGATCGTGACCTCCGAACAACAACAGTTGATCCCGCAGTTAGCTTTTGGCTACGGTCATGAGTACGTGCCCGATGAATCGACTCCCTATATTCGGAGCGCTCGATTTTTCCCCTTTACAGCTGTTGTCTATATCGATTGGCGCAGTGAACAGGAACTGCGAGGCGAACGAAATCGTCTTGTTGAACTTAGAGGCGAATGAAATCGCCTCGTTGAACTTATAGGCATCAGAGTTTGTATTTGCCTAGTCGTATCTGGTTGTGTATAGGTTGCTTCAAAAAGTATATTAGATGTAGTTATACCGTAGCAATGCCGCTATTGGAGTTGATTTGTGGCATAGGGAAGGGATGATATTTTTCTAGGCATGACCCTCGCAAGTGAATATACTTATGTGAAACAGCATGGAATTATTTTTTATCACGATATTTAACTTGCTGAACACAAGAACCGACTCCAAAAGTGAAGAAAAAATATTTTTATTACAGAATAATGCATATATTGTCTTATTGGGATCGATTGAAGAACGATCTGATCTGGATCTTTGAAGACGGGGGACTTTCAGGAAAAATATTCTCATTGATTTACTTCAAAGTTTTACTTCCCCATCTCTTCATTCATTCACACCTAACCTATTCAATTTCTTGATATGTGATGTATGATATAATCATATCATTCCATTTGGATGCTCTGATGCCATTGATACAGGAATTCTTCAATCTGATAATTTAAAATCTCCAGAAGGGTCCACCTGATAGTCATTATCACTTAGTAAAAAATATTCATATGTTTTGTATTCTAACATTATTTTGTACCTATTCATATGATTGTTTTATGCCACTTTTGAATTCCATTTTGTGTCCAAAATTTAGCACTTCGTCCTGTGTACTTACCGTGGTACTCAACTCGTGCTACAGGTGCATTGGCTCATCAGAAGATTTCAGCTGAAGGGAAGATCTCTGGTACGGTATTTGTGGGAAGCGATTCTGTCTATCCCATTGAAATAAGTTGCAGCAGCCATTGGACTCTGTCATGATAGTCAGGAGTGTTAAGAGTTGACTTCTGGCATGACTAGACTGCCCCATAGCAGCTTTCTACGAAGAACGCAACTAAGTTCTCCTTTGTAGACAAGGAAGACTAGTTGCTTACTGAAGATTTTTCTGGATCATGCTGGCAGAGAACTCTTGTGGAATCTGTGTTTCGGGTGATGCCCCTGACAGGAATCGCTACCGATGCAATCGGCGTGGTTACGATCTGCCTAGTTGCTCTCCAAATACTTCATGGACTGTTGTGCATCATATATTCATTCTACTTCAGAGCTCGCATCCGTCATCAGGGCTACATCCAGCTTAAATACTTTAATGGTCCGTGGATAATCAGAATCTTATTTATTTTATTTGCCATTTGGTGGGGTCTTGGTGAGATTACAAGATTAAACTTCTTGAGGGGTGACGGAAGGGCATACGGTTCACTTAGTCTTAGATGGCAGGAAATTGTATGCAAAGGCTACATTATCTCAAACTTAGGGTTTGCAGAACCTTGCATGTTCCTCACAGTGGTGTTCTTGCTGCATGCACCCTTGGAGAATATGGAGGCAGGCATTTTAAGCAGAAGGTGGAACTGGAAGACTCTAGGCTACATAATGCTCTGTTGCATCCCTATGTTTGTTCTTCAGCTCATTCTCACTCTAGTTGAACCCCTATTAGACAGGTATAGGGGTGCTGGAAAATTGCCTCATTATTTCACGACTGTTGCCTGGAGGTCAGATGGCATGGCTCTCTGCACTTACCCTTTATTGAACACCATTCTACTCGGGCTCTTTGATCTTATCCTGACTGCCTATTTGTTCTGGTTGGGAAGACACATCCTGAGATTAGTCCTCAATAAAGTTTTACGGAGGAGGGTGACAGCATTAATATTCTCAGCTTCAGGCTTGCTTGCTGTGAGGGTTATCTTTCTAGGGCTCTCTGTTTTGTCAAAGCCGAGGCATCTTCTCTTTGAGACCCTTGTGTTCTTGGCTTTTCTTACTGTTCTATCTTGCACTGGCCTGTGTATCTGTGTGCTCGTCTACTTCCCTGTGGCAGATTCTTTAGCTGTGGGGAACCTTTATAACTTGGAACCCCAAAGAAGAGCCAGTGCAGAACATAACGAGACCTCGTCCCTGGTTTCCAATATTGGAGAGAGCAGTGTGATGAGTCCGGGGAGAACATCTGATGCTTCATGGAAGCACGGATCAATATCTTTCCGAGCCTATGAGGACGGCTCTTCTCCAGGGACCCTTGTGGAGCTCAGCCACTTCTCCCCGAGTCTAGATGTAGCACCATCACCTGCGGGCTGGCCTCTGCGCACAGCAGCAGCCCATATCCAGGGACAACCCTGATTCCCGAGACTAGAATCAGTTTTGTGGGTGAAGAAAGACATCACTGTAGAGTTTGGCAGAAATAATGAGCCTAATCCTCTGCTGTTATATTGCTTACCTTTTGATTTTTGAGGTTTTTGCCATGTGAAAATTATCTCTGTACCATTTCTAAACTTGTTTTTTTTTCTAGTAGGAATCTGGCTGTTTTCATTTTTATGTTTCTTTTCATTTATACACAGTATATACCCTCCTATCCCATTTCCTCATGTATATACTTGATGATGATGCATAGCCACCAGCCTTGCTAATTTAAGAACTGTTGTGTTGACACTATTTTATTATAAATGCTCCGTATATTGGTAATGTATGGTTAAGAAGTGCAGAGTTGTAACCTGTAAGAAATGTCATGGCCATCATCCTAACCCACCGATCCATAGACTCCATTCTCAGGACTTCTACAGTCCGACGGCGACAACTTTATTCGAAAAGTAGTCCAGAAAAGTCGCTAAACGCCGCCGCGAGACCGACACGTAAGCACGGGTAAAGGCACGGATCCGAAGCAAGGACAAAGCCTGCTCTGGACCTAGAGGCTCGGATAGATATAGCTGGACACAGCCTGTCAGCTACATTTTCCCACTCATACTCTCTCTCTCTTCTCGCTGTGTCAGCGTTGTCGTCTGCTTTCGATTTAGGGTTTCGCCAATCCCGCTTCAGTCTCCCGCCCCCGCGGAATCTTTGGCTCTTCCGCATTTTAATCTCTTTGCCTTTTTTCTTGTTTTTTTCTGTCTGTAGTATGGTGCCACCATAACTGATCCAACTTCCAGTAGAAGCTTTCGACAAATCAGTTAAAAATGTATGACTAATCCTTACGAGCTCAACAATACCAGTATCAGTTTGCCGGTGGCAGTGTCCGGCTATATCTATCCCTGAACTGGTTACATCAGCTGCATCTGTGAACTGGTGTTTGTTATTTTACAGTAACTACTTGATCTTGTCAATGTTTTCTATAGAAACTTTGTCGATCTGTATTTGGTCAGGAAGCACATCAAGTTGTGTGTGTTTTAGACTAGCAATCCGTGTCTACTTACTATTGCTGCTCCTATATTTTTCCTATTGGTTCATGGTGTTTATTGTGATTAATGTAACGGTGTTTCACTGGAAAATAATAGGTACTTGTGCTGGTCAAGGTGCTTTTTGAAATTGCTGGGAGTTGTGGAGCCATCTGGATCACAGCTTTAGAGGATTGTGATGTGATATCCAGTCTTTTGAGAAGGGCCTAAATTTACGCCTGACTTTTGAGCTTGAGACAACCTGGCTTTCTAAACATGAGATTTGGCTAACTAGGCATCACTGTCACGGATCCAGCTTTCCTTGGAAACTGTTGTCGAGCTGCTCTCTCCAATAGGACAAGGGAGAATATTTTTCGGGTATTGCCCTTGACAAGAATTGCGGCCGGGTTCGGTGTGATCACCATCTGCCTAGTTGCACTGTTGATACTCTTTGGCCTGCTCTGCATCCTTTACCCGGTTTACTTGCACTCTCATATTCACCTAAGAGGATAGACCCAGCTAAACTCTTTTAGTGGCCCTTGGATTATACGGATTACATTCATCCTGTTTGCAACTTGGTGGGATTTGGGTGAAATTATTAGGTTGAGCTTAGAGAGGATGGACATGGGAATTTTGTGCGGGAAGTGGAATGCCAATTGCAGGTTATATAATACTCTACTGCTTCCCTATGTTTGTTCTTTAGCTTGTTATTATTCTAGCGGGGCTTAGATTAAGCAAAGTTCAGAGTTCTGAGAGCTGCAAAGAAGTTGGACAATATTGCTCTCTGCGCCTACCCATTGCTGAGCCCCATCCTCCTTGGGTTTTTTGCATCTGTACTGCCTACTTGTTTCTGTTGGGAAAGACAGATCTGAGCCAGAGTATTCTCTTTGAGGGTCTATCTTTCTCTGGAGAGACCTTTGGCTCTGCCCTAGTCATGGACTGCACTGCAGCAGTACATAGTGAATCACCATCTTTCCGAGCTTCGGATGGGGGCTCCGTCTCAAAGTGGACATTTGTTGAGCTCAGTCCGTTCACTCCCAACTGAGATCAAGCGTCTCAACAGCAGCCCATGCATTAACCATGCTAGACTTGCGAAACTGTGGATTTTTTTTCAGAGGACAATCAATCCTTATGAGTAGAACACTGAATTGTTGTTCAAATTTCTCTCCCATATCTAAATATGCTGCAAATAATGGACTACCTGCCTTTTATAGCACTAGAGTGTTTTTTGCATCAATAAATCATATTCCATTCACATAATACATGCATGGCTGGTAACCAAGCAATGTGGAAGAATAAAAGGGAATATTTTTTAATAAATAATATTTTTATATAACGGTGGTCAACTGTCGTACCAGATTTCATGCGATGCCGACTGTCATTTTCTATCGTTTGTTTTTCCTACATTAAATTTATTTTGGTCATGCGCAGGGATATGGTTCAAAAACGTTGGCGGAATTGCTTCGACGTCTGCTGACAAGATTAATTTATTTTCGGCCCTTCATCTTTCAATAATTTGTAAAATCCACCCCAGTTCTTGATCTTCCTTTTAGTCACGCCCCTGCTTCCCCGCCTAGCTTTCAACAAAGCCGTCGCTTCTAAGAAACAACGGAACTTTGCTCAACGGAAGTACCAAGTAGCCTCCTGAATTGTTAAAGTATTGGAAATTTGGAATGAAATCTCACAAGGGATGGCATGTCAATGGTCAAAATTGTCCCGCTGGCCTGATTCATGGTTACAAATTCAAAATTGAGATTGTATAAAGGGAGTTCAATGGGTTTGAGGAGACGTGCAAGGACCAAAAAGTAAAGCGAAAAAGAATCGCAGGTAACGCTCTCTGTCAACGCCTTCATCCCTCCGGCGTTGATCTGCTCTCACAAACTTCGACTGCTCGGCTCGATCAAGCCTCTCAATCGATCGATCGATCGGAGAATCTCTCGCTGCTCCCCGCCTTCTCATTTCCTCCGGCTGTTTCTGCTGCTTCCGTTTCTCCTGTCTCCGCTTCTACCGCGGTAAGAGAATCCGCATTTTGCTTCTTCTCTGCGTCCTCTGCTTGAACCGGCCTCTCGTGCTTCGGGGATTATGTGCACCTCTTCCACGTCTGCGTTGGTTCAGCGTGCTCCCCTCTGTCGGTTTCTTCGAGAATCTCGTTCCCATGCAGGACGTGTCGCGGGTTCTACCTTTGAACGTACTTGGAAAGTGATCTACTACGCTCTGCTGGTTTTATAGTTCTGTGATATTATTTTGGATGATTTAAGCTTGTTTTTTGTAATGAAATCATGTATATTGGACCTCTTAGGTGTTTCTCTGCTACCATACTGTTGCAGATAATGCCGTAGTTCGTTCTTGTATTTTAATCATTGGCTCGCAGGGAGATCCTGCAGTGGCAAAAACGCGTTATGTTTATGCAATCATAGATAAATCTTCGAAGCTGAATATCTTTGAGATTCGCTAATTTGCTTTTAAAGAGAATTTTAAAATATGCGGATTAAAAACTTAAATCTGGGTGTTCATTTCTGTTTTGTTTCAGAAAAATGTGTGAGGGCATAATATCTGAGAATGGTGATGATCAAGGGGAAAGAGTATTGGATCATTGTGATGATGACAAGGTAATCTTGATGTTAACCTTTCTTTCTACTGTAATTGTCATCTGCACAGCACATCTCTCATAAATTGTTATACATTTCTAGATTAAGGTTGACCCTGGGAAGCCGGCAGCATTGACTTGGCAGAGAAAGATTGACAGTGAAAGCAAAACCCCTATGGAGTTCACTCTGAGTTTTCAAGAGAAAATGCATATGGTATGCACTGGCCTTTGATAATTTTTTTAGTTGAATCAAACATATTCAGAAAAAAGAGGTCAATGCATATTTACTATATTAGCATCTTATTTGCACATTTACTATTTTAATTGAGACCATAGCACTCAAATATCTGTTAAGTATGGTTACTTGGATTTAGTAGGCTCCTATAGGTATCCGCTTGTGGCGTTATATTCGAGCAGAAGCTGGTAAAGGCAAGGTAATTTCTTATTGATTGAATTCTTGAGAGAAAACACAGATGGAAGGCTCTTTTGAGATTCTATTCATTATAGTTTTAACATTCTCGCATTAGTGTTTTCTATATGCAGGGGCCTGTTATCAATCCATTTGTCAAGCGTCCTGTGACTTCCTCTCATGCAGTTCCTCTTGGTGGGATTGGGTGGGTTTCATCTTTCACCTGGTTGTCATGTAGAACACACTTCATAAAATATATCTAAGCATGAAAATCTTGAAATGGTAATAATCAAAGATTCTCGAAGGCTCTGCCTGTAGATGTAAATATGTATGATTTCCAGTTGCTTTTGAATAAAAAAATAATCTTTGTACTTGATCTGATGTTTAAGCAAATTGAATGGAGACAATCTAAGCCTAAATTATTTAAATGAACATGTGAAAACCAAGAGCTGGCGTATTAAAAGCCATAAGCTGTCTATTTCAATCTTAGAATTCCTGTTGTATTTATGTTCTTCTAATGAGCAGTGCTCAATCATTGATTGAGATGCTTATGGCTTCCAATACTCACCAAAAGCAATATTTTCAGCTCTGGTAGCATCGGACGAAGTTATCGAGGTGAATTTCAACGCTGGCAGATCTTCCCAAGGATATGCGAAGATGGACCAGTTTTAGCTAATCAATTTTCTGTGAGTTTTGTTTGTTGATTTAGCACAAATACAGTGTCTAATTCAAGCAGCAATTCATAATCAAAAAGTATGTGCATTATTTATCACTTCTGCTAGCATGAAATTTAATCTGAAGTATATACAATTATATTTCCAAAGGCAAAACAAGAAGAGAGAGAGAGAGAGAGGATTATGGATGTTGTTAACAAAAGTACCATGCTTAATCCAGGAATGTGCATTTCATCAATGAGTATTAAATATTGGTATCAGTGGAACATAAATGTTTCTTGTCTATTGAATATTAGATACGTCCATCTTCCATTTTATCTGTTTTTTTAGGCTGCAACTCTCTATTTCTAAGAGATATCACACTGATGGTAGATTCATGCAGGTTTTTGTTTCACGGCCCAACGGTGAGAAATATTCCACTGTCCTCTGTCCAGGGTCTCCAGAAGCACTAAGGTAAGCAGTTTTCCGTGGAAAATACCCTCCCTGATTCTAGAAGGAATAATACATTTTTTTTGTGAGCTTATGAATAAAAGGAAAAGATATATTGATAATATATAATTTAGAAATGCTACAGTAATTGAATTAAATGATCTCTTCATAAACAGAGAAGCTGCGGATTCAGGAATCAGATCATGGGACTGGAATTTGAGTGGGAAAAAATCAACATATCATGCTTTATTTCCAAGGGCTTGGACTGTCTATGAGGGTAATCTTTATTTGAGTACCCTAATTTTGACTCTGTCAGAGGCCAAAATATGTCATTGGCTGAAAACTAATTGACTTTCATCTTTCCATGCAGGAGAACCAGACCCAGAACTCAGGATAGTTTGCCGGCAGATTTCACCGTTTATACCTCATAATTACAGGGAAAGCAGCTTCCCAGTCTCAGTTTTCACTTTCACGGTATTATCTCTTATAAATTCGTTATTTGTCTCCTAGATGATGGAATTACTCTAGATATTGACTAGTCTACTGCCATTTTTATACAGCTGTATAATTCAGGGAAGACTGCTGCTGATGTTAGCTTACTCTTCACATGGACAGTAAGTTATTGACCAGAAAATGCCATCAATAAGCCGAACTCATAGAAAGTAGTAATTTCCATTTCAGGAAATTACCTTGTTACACTAGCTTGACTTTGAAAAATATTGTGGTAGAAGGTGAAATTGATAAACTCATTTTTTCTTTTGATTCATTTTAGAATTCTGTTGGAGGAACATCTGAATTTTCTGGTCACCACTTCAACTCTAAGATTCAGTAAGGAAGATATCTTTCTGAGTTAGGTTTTGTATTGTAGATTTGTATAATTATGACAACAAGTCTTTGAGATTGACTTATAATTTAATCATTATCAGGATGAATGATGGGGTTCGTGCTGTAATGCTGCATCACAAGCAAGTCCTTCTTGAGATACTTAATTTCTTATTTTACTGGCTTGTTATCTGTAAACTTTCTTTCAGAGTACTCTATATACTAAATGTTTGATACAATTCAGGACTGCTAATGGCCACCCTCCAGTAACTTATGCAGTTGCTGCTCAGGAGACTGACTCTGTGCATGTATCAGTGTGCCCAAGGTTTGTAATATCTGGGAATTCCCAGGGTGTCACAGCCAAAGATATGTGGAATGAAATAAAGGAGGTAGCTAGTTTAAAGCCTAACAAAGAGAAACTATTTGTTGTTTACATAGTTTTGCATGAGATCTTGTTTCACCGTATCCTTATGCTCTTGGTTTTTATTGTTTTTAGCATGGGTCATTCGACAAACTCAATGATGCAAATATCTCAGTTCCTTCCGAACCAGGATCATCCATTGGTGCAGCCATTGCAGCTTCAGTCAATGTCCCACCTGATACAGTGCGTACAATAAGTTTCTCCTTGGCATGGGATTGCCCTGAAGTGAACTTTATGTCTGGAAAAACATACCACAGGTTAATGACCAAAGAGCTGCCTAATGTTACAAAAGACTAGCAAATTGCTTTTTTTTCCTGATTAAGGCTTTACATACAGGCGTTATACTAAGTTCTATGGTGCTCACGGGAATGCAGCTGCAAATATTGCACAGGATGCCTTACTCGGTTAGTTGTTAATTTTAGTATGCTGATGAAAGTTAGTTTCTGCTAAAAAAGGAAGAAAATTATATAATTTCTCAATAAGCAATGTGATTTTGAACTTCTTTCTGATAACAATCCATTCCATCTCCATTGTAACTGACCTTCTGAAAGCCTGTTCTGTATATATTTATCATTTTAACTAATTCCTTTTGACATCAAAGAGACTTCTTTCTCTGCATTTTTCTGGAACAGACCACCAGCGCTGGGAATCCCAGATAGAAGCGTGGCAGAGACCTATTCTTGAAGACAAGAGACTTCCTGAATGGTGCGTATATATGTTTTAATTTTTTACCTCTGTTGGAATATATTGGCTTATTCACTTGAATTAAAATCTTAATATTCAAATTCTCTTCAGGTATCCTATTACTCTGTTCAATGAGCTTTATTTCCTTAATTCAGGGGGCACCGTTTGGACAGGTAACAACTGCATGCTTGGAAAATGATAACCCTTTGAATCTTTTCGTATTCACAGCTCTTGTGATGTTGTGATTTCACTCGATAGTCCTGCATTGCAGATGGATCTCCTCCTTTATGTAGTCTCGTTAGCATCGGGGAAAGAAAGTTCTCTCTTGAGAGGATGAAATCAGCAGTCGCAGACTCTTCAGATATCATCCACGAACATGGGGTCGCCATTGACATTCTCGACAGAATGGCCTCAGTACTCGAGGAGTTACATATACCAACTGCTTCTAATTCTGCTCTGGGCACGAATCTCCTTCAGGAAGGACAAGAAAATATCGGCCAATTTCTTTATCTGGAAGGAATTGAATATCACATGTGGAACACATATGATGTTCATTTCTACTCATCTTTTGCCCTCGTCATGCTCTTCCCAAAACTCCAACTCAGTGTCCAACGGGATTTCTCTGCGGCAGTGATGATGCATGATCCAACAAAGATGCAGCTCTTAAGTAACGGGCAATGGGTCCCGAGGAAAGTGCTTGGGGCTGTTCCTCACGACATTGGAATCACAGACCCGTGGTTCGAAGTCAATGCATATAACTTGTACAACACGGATAGGTGGAAGGACTTGAACCCAAAATTTGTCCTTCAGGTCTACAGGGATGTCGTGGTCACAGGTGATGAGAAGTTTGCAAAAGTTGTATGGCCTTCTGTTTATGTTGCGATGGCTTACATGGATCAGTTCGATAAAGACGGGGATGGGATGATTGAGAACGAGGGCTTTCCTGATCAAACATATGATACCTGGTCAGTGAATGGCATCAGTGCATACAGTGGCGGTCTGTGGACTGCGGCCCTTCAGGCAGCGTCGGCATTGGCACGTACAGTGGGGGATAATGGATCTGCAGACTATTTCTGGTTCAAGTTTCAGAAGGCAAAAGCCGCTTACCATAAACTGTGGAATGGCTCTTACTTTAACTATGACAACAGCTGCGGTAAAACAAGTTCTTCCATACAAGCTGATCAATTGGCTGGCCACTGGTAACGATTTTATCCATACGATACAGAAAAGTACTATAATCTGGAGTGGAGTGTTTTAATATGTCAAACTTCTATGTGTGGATGATTGTAGGTATGCTCGAGCCTGTGGACTTCACCCAATTGTCGATGAAAACAAAGCGAGATGTGCACTAGAGACGGTTTACAACTACAATGTCCTAAAGATGAAGGATGGAAAAAGAGGGGCTGTTAATGGAATGATGCCCGACGGGAGAGTTGACATGTCCACGATGCAGTCGAGAGAAATTTGGTCAGGAGTCACATATGCAATTGCTGCAACAATGATCCATGAAAATATGGTCGACGTGGGCTTCCACACTGCCAGTGGAATTCATGAAGCTGCTTGGTCCGAAGGAGGACTCGGGTACGTACATCGTAATTCGGTCTCTTATAGTTTTTCGAGTGTTTTACACAGTCATAGATAAAGATCTCAACCTATTATTTTCCAGTGGAATTCACACTGCCAGTGGAATTCATCAGTTGCAAAAGGTTTATTTACCCAATTCTTTGACAGGATGTTCCATCTCACACTGTCTGCACTGCTCATCAGGTACTCTTTCCAGACTCCTGAGGGTTGGAACAACAACGACGAATACCGATCATTAGGTTACATGCGTCCACTGGCAATATGGGCGATGCAGTGGGCGCTCTCGAGACCGACCACCCTCGAGCAGGAGATCGTGCCTGAAGTGAGCCAGGAGAATCTGCTCAGGCACCACGCCGCATTCTCGAAAGTGGCTCGCCTCCTGAAGCTACCCGAAGAGGATGCTGCCAAGAGCCTCTTGCAATCTATGTTTGATTACACTTGCAAGAGGATGTGGGGCGAATGAAGCTGCCCCTGCAATACTCAAAAGAGTGTACCATATTTGTAGATTACTGTCCGCCATGATTTTCTGTAATTTATAAATTTTTTGCCTCGTATTTAAACAGAAAAAATGTTTTTTTTTGTATAACATAATGATACAATTGTCACTATATACGACATTGTTCTCCTGAATCTAGAGTTTTGAGGCATGTTGCTCCGCATATATATCGCATTTGATTTTTCATTAGTACACTAGACTAGTTAGCGGGTACCAGATCGAGAGCATAGAGTAGTCATGATGGGATTTTGCTTGCGTTGTTTCACTCTTCTAGTTTCGTCTCTCCCGCTGTAGGTCGAGTCTGGGTTTGCTTTATTGGTTTACACATCTCATTTCACTGTCTGGCCTTCAAATTGATACTGACTACCCCGTATTGGTTTACATATAAGCATGCGCAGGACTTTGCTGGAGCAGCTTCAAATAGATCCATGGAAGGAAGCCCCCCTGGAGAAGGTAAAAGAGCAGTGGCACTGGGCTTTTGCAATGAACCCAGAAGCAGTAATCCTTGCTGTCCTGGATGGTGGTAGGATGTCTACGAGGAGCACCATTTCCGTTCAAGTACAACCTTTAGTAGCAACAGTTTACTCCCACAACCCTCTAACCATCTTGGTAATTCGTTCAAGTGGAGAAGGTAAAGCTTGAGGGGTAAAGAGGAAATACTAAAGAGTCAAGAATGGACCTAACCTAAGATTTGTCTGCTACCAAATTGTGATAGAAGACGAGACAAGGGCTTGAATGCTTAATTAAGCAATAAAATAATAGCTCAAGTGGTGTGCAGTGTCCTTGTAGGAAGACACATTGAGGCAGGCGGCAATGACAGCTTGCTGGGATATGGGGGCACCTGTTTTATGTTCCCTCTGTCTCTCACATGTGACCTGATTGCCCTTTTGTGTGTGAAATGTGGTAAAAAATTCAAACTTTTTTTCCCCAAAGGTAAAATGAGACAGAAAGTGTGTGCAGGGAAACAAAAGGTGGGAAGACAGACAGAGAGAGGCAAGCACAGCACAGGGTGGTGTCGGCTTCAACCAAACAAGCATCTCCAAGGCAGCAGCCCTTTTCTCTATTTCCTTTTCTCCCTTTGATCCAACCGATCTTCTCTGTCTCCATTCTCGACTCTCCATCTTCATTTCCCCTCTTTCTTTCTCCAAATCAGCTCTGATTATAAGGCTCCTTCCATCTCGGTCCAAATCCGAAGCTGCCCTGCAGTAGTCTCGGGTCAGTGAGACGTGACTCAAGCCACCCACCGTCGCCGTTATCGTCTGCCGGGAATACAATTACCCCTCACCAGGTGATCTTTCAATTGAATGTAGGTTTTCTTTTTTTTTTTTTTACTCTTCCTTTTGTAGGTCTGCGGGTTTTAGCTAGGCTGAGGAGAGGTAGAGGTGAAATAAACCAGCTTATGTGAGCGGAGGGCTGATTCACTCTCCTGCTCAGCTGTTTAGATCCCATGAAACTGTCTCTTGAGTTCACTTCATCTTCTTTTCCCTCTGCTCTTCCAGATCCGTTTTACTGGAAGTTCAACTGTGTTCTGCTGCTGTTTTGAGTTTTGCTCTTCTTTTTCGTGAAAAATTATGCAACTTTCAGTGATTACAGTAACGATGACCCATACCCGGATGATATTATGGCATCACTGCATGCTGATCTTGGATGTGGCAAATTTGTGATAATGTTAGCCAGTAACGTATAGGCAGAAATTCTAGCTGGCCATTGTGAACTCGAATGTCTGTATGATAATTTCTCCACGTTATTGACCCTCCCCCTGATCTCAATGCTATTGAAAGTATACAAAGAAGGAAACTTTTCCAAATCTCTTGAATCTCTCTCACTGTGTACATGGGCAGATGCTGCGGAGCCTTTATGTAACGTCATTTACCTTTTTCCCGTTTTGGTGATACAAACTTTGTCAATCTTTCTCTTAGTATAGCCTTCCTGATTACACAGCTTGGCCTGGAAATTTGCCTAATTCGTGCATGAGATCGAGCATCCTGATCGTATTAGTGAAGGGTGTTCACTTTTTTTAAGCTGCTACTGTTTCTCTCCTCTAACTGGCGTGAAAGGACCATAGCAGCTTTTTCATATGCATTTAAGGCGCAGAGCTTCCTGCAGATTCTAATGGCATCAACAGCTAATGGCTCATAGTATATTCAATTCATATGTTAGTATTAGCTGGCCAGCTAGTAATTGCATTACTATTTATGCCCCGGTACACTTAATTAATTTATTACAGTGCAGTTTATTGTCAGATTTTCTTATATCAAAGCACTTTATGCCTGTTCAGAGTTGATAGAGATTGAATACCTTATCAGATCTGCTCCTGGTTTTTAATGGCGTATGCAGCTTCTAGTCATTCCACATCCGGAGCCCAGGGTAATGACTCTCTTCCCCATAAGCTCTGTGATTAGGACTTTCTATGTTTGATCTTGAGCTTATGTGACTTAATGTACATGTTTATACGAGTATAAACGGGTTCTACCTATCCTGGTCTTTTTGTAATATAGTTTTTAGTTCACAGTAGCCACTTTTGAATATATTCCTATCCATTAAGCTGAAAAGGTTGTACTTATGCTTGCATTTTTAATCTATCTCACGCTTTTGTGGTGCACTTGAGTGGAACGACATTAATTTTGTATTTCTTTCCTTCTTGAAAGTAAAAGGCAAAAGGAGAGACACTACCAGAGTAAAGTGCATGAGATATGGTGACTGCATCCTTATGTATGTATATCTGCCCAACATGACTTTGCCTTTTACTGTAGGAACCCCAAGTGATGCTTTATATAGGGAACTATGGCATGCTTGTGCTGGCCCTCTTGCCAACCTTCCCCTCGAAGGAGAGCGTGTTTATTACTTTCCACAAGGACATATGGAGCAGGTCAATTCAACATATAGTTGTGAATTTTTTACTCTATAGATGAATTTTCCTTTTGTTCTCCTTACATTTTCATGATACGATGTGTACTCATGTATCATTAACTTATTATTTATATGATAGCTTGAAGCATCAATGCACCAAGGCATAGAGCAACAAATGCCTTTATTCAATCTGCCATCTAAAATCCTGTGTGAAGTGGTTAATGTCCATCTTCGGGTGAGTCCATTGTGATGGCTGTTTGATTATTACATCTATGCCTTTTGTCTTTTCTTTTTTTATAATACATATGAAGTTAGTGCATCATTTTGATCATCGATAACTTTGTCTAAATGTGTTTTGCACTCTAGGCGGAACCGGATACAGATGAAGTTTACGCACAGATAACTCTGCTTCCTCAATCTGATGTGAGTAATTTCCTCTGTCTCAAATCATTAGGATGGGTTGACCCTGTCAATGCATGCTGAGAAGAGTCGCTCTTCAGAAAGCACAGTAACTTGTGTAGTCATGGATGAAATGTTTTGAATGAACTGTTAGCAATTTTCATGTTGCAGCAATCTGAAGTTACTAGCCCTGACCCACCAGTCCCAGAGCCCCCCAAGTGCAAAGTTCATTCCTTCTGCAAAACACTTACTGCTTCTGATACAAGCACACATGGTGGATTCTCTGTGCTTCGTAGACACGCTGATGATTGTTTACCTCCACTGGTAATATAGACTACCCTTGTTGCAGAGTGAGATTTCCGTAGAGCTGTATAATGACTTATGCTTTGTCTATAATGGCTTCTGAAATTCCCCACATAACATCACCTTTTTCTTTACAGGATATGTCCCAACAGCCTCCATGGCAAGAACTGGTCGCAACAGATCTTCATGGAAATGAATGGCATTTTCGTCACATCTTTCGAGGTTTGTTTTGAGTTCCTGATTGTATGAGGAGTTTCTTTTCCTTGGATATTTCATTAGCCTCCTCACTTTTTCTTTGAAGAATCCAAATTTTGGCCTTGGTTTCAGCTATTATGACTTATTCATACAGTCCAAGTTCATTTTTTTGTCACTGAGATTACAATTTTCACCTTCTTGGTTGCAGGTCAACCTAGGCGCCATTTACTCACTACTGGCTGGAGTGTCTTTGTGAGTTCCAAAAAATTAATAGCCGGTGATGCTTTTATATTCTTGAGGTAAGTTATTGTACTGTTAGCCCACACTAACTAATGCTTGAATTTACTCTGTAATTTGACTATTATTCCTTCATATTTCAGAGGTGAAAATGGAGAACTGCGTGTAGGGGTGAGGAGGCTCATGAGGGAACAGCATAATATTCCATCATCTGTTATTTCTAGCCACAGTATGCATCTCGGGGTTCTTGCCACTGCCTCCCATGCCATCTCAACAGGAACACTCTTTTCAGTTTTCTATAAGCCTAGGTAATAAGTTTGTCTCACCTTAATATTTGTTTCTCCTTTGAGTGCTTTTCTCTATTTAAGCATATAAAGCACCAAACTTTTTTGAAATGCATATAAATTACAGACTATTTAGTCATATCTTCGGCTTCTTGCATGGTTGAAGTCTGTTTGTGTGGCTTTTCATTTAACTACATTCTTATTCTTCCAAAAACAAAAAAAAAATGCTCTTTGATGGTAGATTTCATATTTTTTGCCCCAGGATGATCCTTATAGCTTTTAGCACAGAACTAAGACCTTTTGCTTCCTTATTGATGGAGTTCTACTTATATACAGATATATCTATATTAGATTGGTGGAAAATATGCATTTATATGGTTGTTGCTATCTATTTTCTGAAACCGACATTGCTGTGTCAGAACAAGTAGGTCAGAATTCATTGTGAGTGTTAACAAGTATCTCGAAGCTCGTAACCACAAGCTATCTGTCGGGATGAGGTTTAAAATGATATTCGAGGGAGAGGAAATTCCAGAAAAAAGGTAAATGACTAGGTCAATAGTTATTGGCTCACTGCAGCAAAAATTTTGGATTTATTTCTTATATGAACTTTTTTTGGGTTTCAGGTTTAGTGGAACAATTGTTGGTGTCGGAAATGATAATCCATCTGGATGGACAGACTCTGATTGGAGGTCTCTAAAGGTCTGGATGAACTCCAATCTTATTTGTTCATATAATTTATGATCGTTCTTTGGGGGAGGGGGCATCCTGGTAGCTTGGTTTAAGATTCAACTTAATTTGTTAAGCTGTAATAAGATTCTTTTTTTCAAGGTTCAATGGGATGAACCTTCATTGATCCCACGCCCAGATAGAGTTTCAGCATGGGAAGTTGAACCCATTGTGGGTGCCACCCCTTCGAACTCCCAACCTGCGCAGAGGAGCAAGAGAGCACGCCCACCTGTTCTTCCTTCACGGCCAGATGTGCATGTTCTAGGTGTAACACCCATCTTTATGTATAGCATGAAATTCCACATTTGCTAATTGGTGATCCCCCATTCATTACTTTATGATTTCCATGTATCAGGTCCTCAGAAGTCTATAGTTGAATCAGCCTTCTCCAATGGTGATTTACTGCTTGGAAAGGAACTCTACTCTTATAATGTTTCTTCAGCTACAAAGGCTAGCACACTGTCTTTTGCTGATAATAGTTCAGTAACTGCTGGAGCTAGTGGATCGCTACATTGGCACAAACATACCGAGACAATTAGCGAGTCTTTTGCACCCCTCTGTTGTAATAGAGAACTGGGTGGTAAAAGACAGAATATTGGTAGTATTGGCTGCAGGCTATTTGGAATTCAGTTGCTCAACAGTGGCAATGCAGATGATGATTTGCCTTCAACTGTTACTCCTGCAACTGCTGGTGATGATAGACCCATTCTATCTGCAGATGCTGATAGCCAGAGCTCAGAACCATCAAATATTAATTATTCTAACATCCCCTCTGTGAGTAGTGATCCTGAGAAATCATGCCTTCAATATTCTCAGGAGTCACATGGCAGGCACATCCGGAGCTGTACCAAGGTGGCCATTGATTCCATTTGCATTGAATAATCAGCATGCAGAGCAATAAGTACACAAAATTAATATATTGTGACCGGTCTATAAATGCCGTGTACACTTTTTGGCCCTACATTAATGTGATTCTGTACAAGCACCCATGGAGATGCTAGCATTGAAAATATTAGATATTGGGACTATTGTGACTGGATGTGGGCGCCTTGATGGCACTTGTGACAGCTGTCAGATTTTATCAGCTTTCTGTTCAGCTGCAAGCAGTATTCACCTTACCTGTTGTATATTTTTCTCCAGGTTCACATGCAAGGTATTGCTGTTGGGAGGGCTGTTGATTTAACTCGATTTCACCGCTATGAGGAACTCCTCAGAAAGTTGGAGCAGATGTTTGATATTGAAGGTGAGCTATGTGGATCTGAGAGAAAATGGCAAGTTGTCTACACTGATGATGAAGATGACATGATGATGGTTGGAGATGATCCATGGAAGTAAGTTGTCTCTCCCTTAGTATTGGTATTTGGTTAAATTTATTATTTGATTTATGAATTAGGTTAAAATCTCAAATGAGCAATTCTCAATTTCATTAATGGCTCTACTCAAGGACTTTCCATTTACAAAAATTGAGTCCTTAATTAAATGTTTGTCTGTGAATTAAGCCAAATAAAAGTTTGAATCTAAATTGAGCCAATCCTGCAAAGGCCAAAGGGTCAACTATCAGGTTTTAAATTGCTTGGAATGCATTTGGAATTTGGATAACATCCTTTTTTGATCAGGTGTGGCTTCTACTATTCATCAAGCCCGCCAATTAGTTAATGGCCATACAGTAGATATACCAAGTTATTGCTGCAAACCACGAGTTATTATTATGTCGGATGATGATAAAAAAATCTAAAGCTAGGTTTGCACCTTGTTGAAATTTTAGCCTGGAAATTACTTTGGCAACAAAATAACATGCAAACTATTGATGAGATCATAAAATTGTTTTTCATACTTTCCCCCAAAAGCTAGAAAATAGAGAAACAAATTCACCATAACTATGTGGAGATTTTGGATCTTTCAATGTCCCATTTGTAGAGGCATCCTGGAGTACTTTCAATCATAACCTTAGATGGTTTTCTCTTGTTACTGGAATATATGCACACCAGTGGTAACGCTTCAGAGTAATGTTTGTTTCTTGCAGTGAATTCTGCAACATTGTGAGGAAAATCTACATTTACACGACCGAGGAAGTGAAGAAATTGTCTCCTAAGGTTAAACTCCCCATAGGTAAAGTTAAAGTGAGCAAGTCTGATTGGGAAACTGGAGGTAACACTGATGACCATTCATCATCCATCGTGGGGTCAGGCTGCTGAGTTCCCATGCCTGCATAGAATTTTCTGGATATCTTCATTAGAAAATATCATTCAAGTGTAGGAAGAAAGTTTGTGGATGAAATCTATTCCTAGATGCCTTCCCTGAAGGTTTAACTAAGTGCCTATCTTGGACCTTCATAATTTCTTGCCATAAGGTAGAATGGGTGCAATATGAAACCCGGTAAGGGGGGCAGGGCAACTTGACCACCAAGTGTAAGGGGAATAGTTTCGTTGTGTGGGTTTTAGTGATTCTGGCTTTTCTGCTAGTCTAGGAAGTGGTTGTGCACGAGAACATTGAGGGGAGGCCAAAGAAGTTTGCACTAGCTTTAGCCTATAATTCAGGCGGAGAGAAGATGGTGATGGGTGTCTTCTATGAATTGAGCACTAGTAGTATGTGTGATCCGTCAGTTTGCATAATTTAGCAGCATTTTTCTTACTTCCGAGTACAGAGCTTGTTTGACCTTTTGAACTTTTTTTTTTGCACAATGAGTAACATTCATTAAGAAACTATCAAGTAACAAATGAAGAATCAGATAATCTGAATTTATCATGCTGTTAAGACATTGTTAGGTAAAATAGACTGTATACTACTTGAGATTCATGATTCATGTATTTGAGCCCTGATTATTTCCAATTGCCCAATTTATTTACTAATGTCACTTGACATTCCTGCAAATATAATTAATATAGAACGTATCTCAAGAATATGGGACGGATATGCCATGGCACAGATCCGATCAGGCATTAATCAGGTTTCCAGCGATTTAATACTGATAAATTTAGATATATTTTTGATAATTAGATAATTATTTTATTTTTATATTTTTATTATATGGATGTTATATTTAATTTAATAAAATAATATTTTATTAGGTAAAAAAAATCCCAACAAGTGTATAACCGAAGGGGAGCTGGGGGCGAGCAAAGAGCCTTCTGTTCTCGGCGTTAGAAACTGGCGCCTTCCTCCCCTTTCAAATTATTATTCCCTCTAAATCATTGACGCCAGAAGACGAGAGGAGCTTCCACGGTGCAAGACGAAGCTGAGAGAGGCGTTAGGGTTTCGCTCGCACAGGAATCGGAGGGAGAAGACGATTACGTCACCGGAAATGATTCTGCGCACTCCTCCTCCGAAGAGGCCCAGAACCGAGCCCAAGGCTCTGGAGGAGAGCTCTCCGGTCGGTTCGGACCGTCAGCTCTTCATCTATGAGGACTCGCCTGTCGTCCATGTCCAGCCGCCGTCCGACCACTTGCTCTGCACCTACCAATGCCGCCAGATGGTACTATTCGCAGTCTACTCGATTTTCTTTGTCGTATACGAGATATGCTAAGCTAGTTAGGTCTGTGATGAAGAGCGATTCCATTGCGCGTAGTGTGCTCGCGCTTCAGCAGATGATGGGATTCGAGGTATACCGTGTGGATTTTATTGTGTTTTCTTGATGGTATGGAATGCAATCAGGCGTGGTAGTTGCGGATGAAATGCTGAGTTGTCTCCATTTTTAGGTTATTGAGTTCGATTTTCAGAGAGGAACCCCCCGTGCTCGAAATTTCTCTTCATGTTGTATTTTAGAGTTTTGAACAGACGCTTAATTATGAGCCTTTGTGTTGTCTGGAGCGTAGAATTTTCATGGTTTAGCAATTTTCACGAATCATGCACTGCCCTATGGACGCTGAGCAGTAGTTTTGAGTTTCCTCCACTCTTTTGTCTGCATAATTGTTTGCATACTTCTTCTCTCTGCTACACAGGTTAAATCGGAGTTCTTCGATGCCCTTAGCAGTGCGGAAAAACAAGCTCGCGATTATCAGTCTAAATGGGAGACGCTAAATGATAGCTTCTGCAAAGTGGGTAAGTTACCAAAGTAAAGTGTTTCTAGTCTATTCTCAAGTTCTCAACCAGACGTTTATTTTTCTCCAGCTCATTTTCTGTTTGCATACTTAAATTTTATATTACATCTACCTCCAAGAAATTGCTTGCAGAAACCACAAATGCCATAATGGTGTTTCCCTTTTGTGTTTTTTATGCTGCTTGGATTAAAAACTGTAATGAACTTCAAATAAAAAAAACCTGGGTGGAAATTAGATGTATGTGATTGTGTAATTTGACATGTCTGTTTGCTGCCCTACCATTTTTGAAATCTTACAGATTCTGAGAGGAAGAAATTCAGGGAACAGTTATTATTTGCTGAACAAGAACTGGCTGCAGCAAAAGGACGTGAGCAGGCACTGCAAGATCAGCTCTTGAAAGAAGTAAATGATTCTAGTGAACGCTTCAAAAAGCAGATCCAGTCATATAAAGAAATTGAGGTTCAATTTCTATTTCTTCTGCAATCTGCTGGTTTATTGCAGCATGTATATCTGCAATTCTTGTAGAGATTTCTCCTAATATTTTATCTTTTTATCTTACTTTCTTTAATTGACTTAGTGTCACCATTTATGTATATGTTATACGGCATTTTGGTTCACAAAAGGTCAGTTTCTTCCGAGAGCCAAAGTGCTATCTTTATCGTCAATAAATTTTCAATTAAAGCCATCCTGAGAGGAACCTCTTTTCCTGGAAATGAAATGTGATAACCCTATCTTTTCTTCTTTGTATTGTGATTTTTCATCCTCTTCTATAATATTATGTGTAACAGTATTTTTTTTTTTGTTGCATAGATCAAACTTAAAGATGAAGTCAATCTCCGGAAGAAAGCCGAGTCTTCTGCAGCTTCATATAAGGAGAAAGAAAGTAATTTAGAAGGGCAACTAAGTCATTTATCTGAGAGTATGAAAAGGGAAAAGCTTTCTTTCCAAGCAGAGCTTGCACAACTGAAAAGGGAATCGAAGTATTCTCTTTCTAGAAAAAATGCAGAGGTTAGAATGTGTCTTTTGTACTTTGGTTTATCTTTTTAATGTTTAGTTGCTAAATTTCTATTCATATAGTTTGAGAAAATGGAGAATAGGGCTATCACTGCTGAGAAAGAACTAGTTCTACTCAAGGAAAACATGGAGGACCTTAGGAAACATCTCAATGAGGTAACATACTTCTTCCCCTTGATATCTGCCATACTGGATGGTGCTTCTAAATTTTCTTCTTGTGTGGTTCTTTTAGATTTTGCTTTTACTCTTCTTGCTGATTTCTCTTGGTGTTTCTTTTAAGAGTTTGTTTTTTCTTATGTTGATGGTGTCCGAATCCCATAGCATTCGCGTAATCCACTAGATAATGTATTACACAACCGAGGGTATACTGTTAAACCTCTGATGCTGACTCAGGGGATTGAACCCAAGACCTAGTAGACAGTTGCAAGTTGTCAGCATCTTACAGCAGATTGTCATCATCGGATGGGTTATTGTAGATCATTGTAGTTTTTATATATTATTTTCTTCTCTGCTAATTCACTTCCAATCTCCAGTGCTTGCACCAAAAGGGGGAGGCAGAGAAAAAGTTGGCTACTTTCACCTTTCAGGAACCTAATTCAAGTGACGCTAGCTTGTTGGTGAAGCATTTACAGGAAGAGTTGAGAAATTATGTGAGTTGTATTATTTCCAATATTGTTCTTATATATTATTTCTCTATATTGAACTTTATTTGTAAATTTGAAATTGGTAAATGGAAACAATAAAATCAGGGGCAACTCAAGTAACATTAGGATTTCACTCCAAAAACTAAACAAATTATGGAAGATACAAAGAGATACATGTTACCAATGCCAAGTAGAATTGTTTATCTATTTTGTAATGTTTATTTCATTGTTTCAATATTCCACGTCCCCACAACATTTTAGGAACATTAATTGTGGATGTATTTTTAAGATAATGTAAGAACTAGATGCTATACGCTTCACTGGCAACCAAAATTACTCACTTTGGGACCATAAATCATCCTAATCTCCTTAGGAAAAAATTATATATTGTTAATATACATGCTAAGTGTTATTATTCAGTTCCGACTTATCATTGATGATGTAAGACTTATTAACCCAAATGCTTGTCTAGAGTTAAGTTATTTTTTTCTATGAATTTTGTATGCTATATACCCTCATCAATGACTTCCCTTGACTAGGAGGTAGAAGTCCAAGAAGCAAGGAAACTTAAATCATCATATGATCAGACAGAGTTATTGAGGGAAAAGTTGTTGGAAGAAAGAAACAGAAGGGATAGGGCAGAATCAGAGATATCTAAATTGCATGAACTGCAGTTTAGCATGAAAGCTCTAGAGGATGAGCTGTCATCTTGGAAGATGTTGATGCAAACCATCCCAGATGTGTTATCTCCTGATGATGTTCCTGCTAAGTTTGCTTCTTTACAGAAGTATGTTGAATTTCTTTGTTCAACTCTGATGTGAAAGATGTCTAATTTCAATCACCTTATCCTTAACCCAAAAACATGATAAAATTAGGCTTTCTATATTTCAATTATATTTTTTCCAGCGCTGTTAGTGTTCCTGATCAATGTAACAGAATAGTCTTTGAAACTTGAAAGAAAGATTAACTAGATCTTGACATTGATCATGAGATTTTCTTGCCATACAGGGCCTTATATCTAATTGAGTTCATTCATGAAGCATCCAAAAAATTGTGATCCTTTTCTTCAAGATTATAGTTTTCTATTCTTTTTTCGTCTCGGTGATCATCCCTGGAATATATTTTGATCCTCGTTATTCTTTATCTTGAATATTTTAATATGTTATGCAGAGAGGTGTTAGATAGCATGAAAAAGCTGGGCGAGTCAAATGCACGCTTGAAACAAATGGAGGTGGCTCTTGATGGTGCACAACTCAGTAAACAGAGTGCTGAAGCTGATGCTGCATTGGTCAGGGATAAGTCAAAAGGAATTGAAGAGGAGGTCAAACAGCTTCAGTTGATGGTAAGTTACAATAATGGTTTCATTTTTCTCATAATATATGATTTTACTGTTTGTATAGTTAGAAAAGTATTTGAGGAATGCAACCCATGCATAATTCCTAGACAGAAAATATAAAGTGTGATAATTGAACTAGCGAACAACTAAACTAGCTTGCAGACTTTGTGAGAAAGAGCTTGTATGCAACTATTTTTGTTTGTGGTATGTACAGCTGAACCTGTGTCTGAATAGTTAATCCAGATATTTTGTAACATGTGTTCTCTTTATCTCAGATTTCTATGATCACTGATGAACGAGACAGGTTAAAGCAACTCCTTGAGGATTCAAACTGCATGAAGAGTGATGTTGCAGGAAGTGGGATATCTGATGGGAAGCTTTTGCAGGTTGCAGATCAAATCCTGTTCTCCTCGTAGGGCTGTTCTTTTAAATGTTATTTCTTCTCTTATGACATATCCATGCACAGGAGCTTCAATTATCTCTTGCAAACAAGGAATGCTATATCAAAGAATTGGAGAGCACTGTACAAATGAAACAGGAAATGAATAATCGTCAGCGAGAAGAGATTAAGTTACTGGGTGAGAAGCTAAATGATGAAGCTAGAAAAATAAAATCACTGGAGAGAGAAAGTGATCGTCTTAGATCAGAGATCTCGCTTTTGGAGTCAAAGGTAGGAGCCTATCTGTTAATATAAATCATTGCTAAAGAAAAAAGGTTTTTGCGTAACAAATACATCATGTCTTTGCTTGTTCATTCTATCATTTTCTTTAGAACTGAAACTTAGTTATATAATATTTTATTGATCTGATGGATGGCGAACAGCCTGCAAACCTGAGTGTATCAACTTGGTGAATGGAAGAAATACTGGATGACTCAAACCCAATAGTAGTACTAATGATGAAGCATGATCTCTTGTTTAGTGTAATAGAAATCATAAAATAAGATATAATATGGATTATGAAACCATGAAACTATGTTTTCTTTTTCCAAGCATTTAAATGAGTTTTGATTCCTAGTGAATCTGGGAAGATATTCTCTTTCGCTTTCTTAATTCCCTCTTATTTTTAACACTCTGCTTGCCTTTCTCTGACAGCTGGGACACGGTGATTTTTCTACAGAAAGTACTAAGGTTTTAAGGATGGTAAATACCCTTGCAGTTGATAGTGAGGCAAAGCAGACCATCGAGGCTCTGCGATCTGAATTGCAGAAAACCAAAGATAAGCTTAAGGCTGTTGAAGAATTGAATAATCAATCAGGTATGGTTTTTTTCACGTTAAGAATGAAATACAGGGCTGGTATAGCAAAAATTGGCACACTGCTTGTTGCCAAAATCCTGTAATAATTTTTGTTATAAATAAATTAAACAATGATTCTTGATTTGACCTATAGAAGTGGTGGATTTCGGAATTTACCTAGATGAGGTTTCTTTCTGATTCTTATTTATGTTCATAAAGCTCAGGTGACACTGTGAAGTCAGTTGATTCTCATATATCTGAAACGCTAAAGCAGCTGAAGGAACAAATTGCAACACTTGAAAAACGTGAAGAAAGGTTTGTTCACTGTGGCTAGTATCATTTGCTTATTTCTCTGGTAGATTTGACACCGGAAGAATATTATTCTGTATAGATACAAGACCGTCTTTGCAGATAGAATTTCTGTGTTCCGGAGAGCATGCTGTGAGCTTTTTGGGTACAAGGTATAAATGCCAGTAATGATTGTTTTCTTTCCTACCTATTGTAAAGCTAGGACATGATTCATTTATCAGCACTAATATTTTAACCGAAGCATGAAGTCTGTACCTTGGTTTATCTCAAAGACGTGCCGTACCAACATGATAAATAGTTAGATAATTGAAATCTAGTTGGAATTCATTGCAATCTAGTGCTCACAATATTTTATGTTTGCCAAATGTTTCCTTGAATACATTTTCTATTCAGTGCATATGATACAACAAAACTAGACATCATCTTGCCGTAGAGTTGGCAGGTGTTAACTTGTAATTGACGTGAATTATGATATCCCTTGTTTCTTTAATTTTCCATTGCAACAGAAGAATTGTTATAAAATCGTATTTCATTGCCTTACAAGTTCTAAACTGTGTAAATAGATCGTGATGGATGAGCACCAGCGTCCAAATGGAATTCCAGTGACGCGCTTTACGCTCCAGTCTATTTATGCCCAAAGCGATGAGGAGAAGCTCGAGTTTGAATATGAATCAGGGAACGTGTCAATTGTTGTAAGCTGAACTGTCTATCCCAGTGTGTTATACTGCTTGATGTTACGATCTATTCGATCACTAAATTATAATGTCCATGATGATCACCGCATTATTTTCTGCTTTTCTACAGGTAAATGGTTATTGCTCTCAGCCTGACATATCCCAACAGGTACACCTGCTACTCTCTAGTAATATATTGTTGTCCCGAATGTTTTATTATATTTTGGCCATTTTGACCAAGTTTGTGGATGACAATGCAGGTCGGGATCTTCATTCACAAGCTGAATTCCATCCCAGCTTTCACGGCGAACTTGACCGTAGAGTCGTTCAACAGGCGAACCTTGTCGTGACTCGTTGGACTTTGATGAGTCTCCGAGACTTTGCATGCAGCGGGGGATTTAAGGTTCGTTCATTTTTAATGCCTTGTGTATCACGACACAGTACGTATTAGCATTACGTACGTATCCCATGATGTTTGTAGTACGATCGGTGAAATGCCTTGTTGAAATATTATAACTAATTTGTAACTGAAACGGTGAGGAATTACATGGGTGCCTTAATGTTCGCATTGTAACCTTAAGCTAAACCTTCTCCCCATAATGAGCTGGGCAACCTGTGCGCTACTAGAGCAGTTGGTGACCTTCATAGAAAGGACTTGGGTGTTGGGTGTAGTCCGACCGTGAGCATCAATCTATTCATAGAATAGGCCTAATTAGTTTACTGTATGGCCCAAGTGAACCCAGACCCAATACAAGGGATCTGCGAGAACCAAATTCTAAGATCTTCGCGTCCGTGCGATTTACCTGTACACAACCCAAATTCGGATTTGTAAAACTCGAATGGCACGGATCCGAACACAACTTGAAACTGCACAAATGGGATCCATGCATCAAATCAATAAATCTAAAGCTATGCCATGTGCATTCACCATACTCAGTGACAGCTCCCTATTGAATGAGGACAACTACCTTGTTAGACTTCACTTCCCAGCAAATAATAGTGATTGGAAGCTGGCATAACAGAGTGCATGACTACGCCTGTCTAAAGGTTTGCAGCTGATTAGATATTTTTAGCCAATAAACAACTAGAATCCCCAAAATGAAGCAACACTACCACAATATTCTTACCCATCATCAGATTCATCAATGATGAGTAATATGGCTTTCTCAAATTCACAGTATGCTTCCCATATCTTACTGCCTTCAGCAACATGCAGACTAGCAGCAGTAACAGTAACAGAGTTTGTGCCTTCGAGATGCCAGCAGGTGAACATTCATGAATTGAAGGATCATGTTCTTGAACAAAATGTATATATAGTCACACCAAAGCAGAACAGACTGCAATAAAAAAATAGTATATAAAAATTACAAATTATTAATCCATACTTGGCCGATTGAGTCACCAGTCAAAGAAGGAAAACATTTAAGGTATTTCCACTGCCCCAACCATGGATCAGCACTAACTTTCGATTCAAAGATATTTTCTTGAGTGGAAAACTCTAACCTATAAGCAAATGCAAGAGATGAATAAAAAATGCAAATGCACAATAATGTCCAAAGTCCTCGTTGTTTCTTGCAAATAACACAGAAAATACCCACAGCCATCACATATGTAACATGTTTCTTAACATAAAGCTGTCACAAAAAAATAAGTGTCTACCGTCAATCCTCTTTGATAATTAAAAGAACCTTACAAAAGGATGTTCAATCAAATATTATAATTTTATAATCTACATTGAATTAAAATTCTGGTATGCATTTACCCCAATAAGTGCATAATTGATATTTCTCTGACTATTTGTTAAATGAACTTCATGGAAAGCCAATGGAATTGAATAAGAAAGGACATCCAAGCTGCGTGACATTTATGAACCAACCATGCACTCAGAGATCCCTCTCTAATAGAGTTTCTTGATCAAAGGAAATGCATCAGGTCTGCAAGGAGAAAATAAGCAAAATATATCTCAGTAACATACGATTATCTACTTGGCAACGTACCAGACTGAGAGACAGATGGAATGCACCCAGAATTGAGAAAAGCTTCATCTTAGGCCCATTCTTGCCACATAGCAGGGGTTAAAGGGAAGGGCCACTCATTGCTTCTCCAGCTGTTCTGATTTTCTGGATGTCACCCATTCTGTGCAGAAGCTTAATGTACTGCAACATAGACCATCAAAAAGGCATTGTGGATTGAGCGTATGCATAAAATAAAAAAAAAAATAACAGTGCAGATTCAACATAGATAACAGCATTTCTTCTAACAAGGCTTCTTTTCTACAACAGTTTTGAATAGAATACTTGTGTTTACTTGGTTTAGAATTTGCCTGCTATCTCCATATAATTTCTGTAGCAGTTCAGTTGTTTTATCAGATAGGCTTCTGAATTGAGGATTGAACATTCTTCCTTATTCCTGGCAGTTTTATGCTGAATTTGATCTATGAAAAACGTACAACAATACATCAGCATATCAACAGAGGCCCCTAGCATCAAAACAAATTTCAATAGTTGGAGATCAGTTTACTTTTAGCACTTAACTTGACACGCCTGCCACGAAACGAGCAACATCTAAGCTAAATGAAACTAGAAAGCTGAGCAGAAGTATCTCATATAGTGTTCAACAAACGCGTACTCAATCGAAGTACGTATGAGATATAGAATCCAACAATCTGAAACATAAAACTCCAAATTCGCCGTTTACTTTTAGCACTTAACTTGATACGACCGCCACCAAACGAGCAACATCTAAGCTAAATGAAACTAGAAAGCTGAGCATAAGTATCTCATATAGTGTTCAACAAACGCGTACTCAATCGAAGTACGTATGAGATACAGAATCCAACAATCTGAAACATAAAACTCCAAATTCGCCGTAGACAATTGCTCTGTCGACACGGCATCGCTCGCATCCGCGCCCGAGGTACGCCGCTTGTCAGAAGCACAAAAATATACCTGTACATGTGCGTCATAGTTGGAGGGAATGCTGTACTGCTCAGACTCTAGGGTTTGAACATGGAGCTTGTCATCAGCTTCAGAATCAGAATCCGACTCAGAGTCCTCGCCTGAGAGAAGAATCCGCATGAGCTTCGACTTCCATGGACTCCGATATAGGAAAGAGGACCGATGTCTCTCCTTCCTTGTTACCTCTCTCCGCCATTGCGCTTCTGTTGGGACAATGCGCCATTTCCCAGTAATAAATCCAGAAATGCAAAATGTTCATTTACACCCTATACTTTATGTTGACGCTACATTGCACCCCATACTTTCATGATAAGCTAAACTGAACCTCGAACTTCAAGTTTTGTGTCATTTAACCCCATGAATGACCCTTTCAAGTTGAGTGAGTGCTGACACAAAAGCTTTGATCTTCTATATTATTAGTCACCTTTGAAAGTAGAGAGTTTGGCCGACTATCTGATATGAGCTTTTACCTTCAACACTCAACTCATCCACATCTTTTATGAACAGCAGGCAGAATTTGAAACCATTAGATACAGAAATTACATAAGAATGCATAATCCACTGAGCTACTCCACCCTCGATCTGTTCTTTGTCCTTCCTGATTTTGACCCAGTGCACTTGCCAAACAATGAAAACTGCCCTTTCCCCCGAGATTGAATTGCTGTTGCTGCCCTCTTAGACTGTTCAATCAAACAAAAGCAAAACCAATAGAGGGATTGGTCAGTGCTGTACATTGAAGCTCCCTTAGGGAAAACAAAGGTACAAAAACAGAACCCACATTTGTCCTTCTCAGCCTACTGCTGCTGCTCCAACAGAACAGCTTGCCACAGCCCTCATTTCCAGATGGAGAGTCATATACCCTGGAGAAATGTGAAATGTGAGCAAGTACAATTCTGCAAAAAATTCACTTGAAATGCAAAAATACACAGATGGTAGTAACTTCTTTTAAGCTCTAATGAATAAGAAAAACATAGATGGTTGCTTGTTTTCTTATCTTAAGGTTCCATGTGAAGATGAAAGGAAATAACATGAAAATGGTTGAGAAGAAGAAGAGGCTGATTTGTGAGAATGACTTACAGGCTTTCCATATTGAAGGTTCCAGAAAAGGCATTATCATGTAACAGACTAGGAGAGACTGGGAAATGAGTAGTAGCCATATTATCCTTCTGCAGGGTCTTCTCCTCCGCAATCTTTAAAACTTTGAGATCGTGATTCAATTCGTCTTCCCAGTTTTTTGAAGATAATGCTGCTGAAGTAACTGATTCTATCTGATGCTGGTCGTAGCTGCCTTCTTGAGGTAAAACTTGGTTTTTTTCAGGTCTTGATCGATTCAAACATCCAGCTTCAGCAGCCTGCAACCAAGCAGTTTCTAGTCTCTGCTCTCTGATAATTGATTCAATTCTCTGCATTGGAATCTCCTCCCTCTTGTGATTCGTCTCATCCTCTTCAGACATCACCTCGGAAATTCCTTGAGTCAACAGGTGGGTTCTGCCAAGCAATCTAATATTCCTTCCATCTTCAAGTTTCCCTTCTTTGGACTTACCTTCAACATCATTAAAACTTGCACTGGAAAACTTCAGTGACTCCTGATGAACATTTCTACTTTCTATCCTAGTGGGCAGAGCAGTATCGGATTTACTGAATTCCGGCAAATCGAGCAAATTGCCATTGCCAACTATACTCTTACAACTTGGAAGAAGAATAATCCTGATTTCAACATTTCGTCTCAGGACAAGTTCAATTGAATCTCTAATGCTGCTTGAAAACCTTTCAGCCCTGGACTTTATGTCCTTGTCCCCAAATGCAATATATGCAACCAAAATACCTGGATGAAATGGAAATGGAAAGCATTCAAGCAGATGAGAAAGTACCAGAATCTGTATAACAGTAAAGGGTATGACACTTTGGTCAATGAGAACAATAGTCAACTAGATGTCCTCATAGCTCCACATAACAGAATCTGACCAGTTCTATTATATGCAACAAACCTATTTCAAACCCATAATCATTAAATTGCACCCGACAGGACAAAAAATGCCTAAATGCAATAAATTGTGTAGCTCGAGCATGAGATGTATGCTTACTAATATGAATAAGAAAGCTGGAAAATTCAACTTGACCTACCTTCAGCTTGAGCAATAGAGACAAGCTTCCCATGGGTATGTAGTAGCTGCTTCAATGTTTTGGAATGGCATCTTTCTATACAGTGTTCCCATATATTGTTCAATTTTGTGAAGTTTGCAGATTTGAATAAATTGTTTCTGCTCATAACATCAACGGATGTATCTGAGTTACACTCATTCATGAACTCTTTGTGTGATACCATTTTAGATAGAGAATTATCTATCTGTGATATCACATTTCCTTGGTGGCCAAGATCTCCATTAAATTTTTGAAGTAAGGAAGCAGGAGAAGCTGATTTTATAGGACTGGCCGACTTCCTTCTATAGAGATACTCTACTAAATCCCCAGAGTGGTCTTCCTCAGTTGTCCTTGAGCTTTGCATCCGACTGCTGCTGGATTGAGAAAATTTGGTCGATGAAACTGAACCAAGCTGCAACAATGTTGCAGTAAACCATGTTGAGCGGTCACTTGTAACTCTCAGCTGCTTCTCAGCCTCAGAGAGAATCTTCAGGGCAT
This sequence comes from Trapa incisa, assembly GCA_030064435.1. Taxonomy (NCBI): domain Eukaryota; kingdom Viridiplantae; phylum Streptophyta; class Magnoliopsida; order Myrtales; family Lythraceae; genus Trapa; species Trapa incisa. The sequence goes on along the minus strand of CM057770.1, from coordinate 836,440 downwards.
GCTTCAATCTCTTAGGCTCTGCTTCGTGCACTGCAACAGAGCTCAAGGTCACCAAGAGCACCAAAATGAGATTATCTTGCTAGGTGCATTCCATTAGAACACCAAAGAAGATATTACTGATAAATTAAGCAAATGAGTCAAAGCAAAAAAAGACTACAGCAGATCATGAAATTATCTACATGATGAATTTGCACAAAGGGACATAAAATCAAATTCTTAGTAGTAGACTAATCTTGGTCACATATGAGCTTAACTCCATCAAGCTATCATCAACACAGAATAGATAACCTGACCCTTTCATCTCGGGCCATGCATTGATCTATATTTTAAAGATTTTGTGAGAGAATTAGATGTACTCACAGGTTCGGCAACCGATAATTGGATCAATATAGTTGGACCCTCTCATTCTGTAAGTTCCAGATATAAGGTCCATTATGAGACTGGCCAGTTCAGACATCAGCATCAATGGATCAACCCCAGAATCCAACAACTCCCGAGATCTTTTCACTGTTTCTGCAGTGTCCGAGGACATGGCTAGCTCTAGCAGATCCAGTAGTTTCTCATCTGAAACAACTCCAACCTGTAGAAGAAAATGATCATTTTTCTACATGTTAGATTAAGATAAGCATCTGTTTCTGATCAAACTATTAGAGCCAAATCCCCAAAATATGCCAATGGATTACACAGGAAAAGAAAATAATAATAAGGAAGAGTCGGGTTCTAGTGAGTGTTTCTCACAGGTACTCACAAGTTCATTAACAAGGGAAGTGGTGATTCTTTTGCCCAGTAAGCTCAGTTGATCCAACATAGTTTCTGCATCTCTAAGTGAACCATCCGCATTTAAAGCAATCAAATCCAAAGCATCTGATTCAACATCCAGATTCTCATCAGCAGAAATTTTCCTTAACCTGCTTACTATGTCACTGTCCTTAATTTTATTGAAGAAGTATTTTTGGCACCGAGATTGTACAGTCCGTGGCACGTTGTCTAAATCAGCCGTGATGAAAATAAATACAACTCGCCGAGGAGGGTCCTCAACAAACTTGAGAAATGCTAGCCATGTCTTGGAGGATAAGAGATGGCATTCATCAATTATGAAAACCTTGTACTTGGATGGGGCTGTCGGTGTGGGTGGTTTAAATGACAGTTTATCAATGAGGGTTCTGACCTTGTCAATGCCCTTTCTATCAGTACCCTCCACTTCCAACAAGTCCCCACTCTTCCCTGAGTTAAATTTTGTACATTCCTTGCAGTACCCACAAGGCTTATTCTCATCAGTAGCCAGACAATGAAGAGCTGCTGTGAATATCCTAGCTGTAGATGTCTTTCCAGTACCCCGAGGACCTTGGAAAAGATATACCGGGGCAATTCTTCCCATAGAAACAGCATTAACAAGAGATTGAACAACAATAGTCTGCCCAATCAATTCGTCAAAGAACATTGGTCTGTACTTGTGACTCAAACTTCTATTGTTTTCAGGCATGCTGTCCGGTTCTGCATCCCCATTGAGAGGCAGAATATCTGAGGTATCTTGGATCTGACAATTTGACCACCTCCTACCATCCAACCTACTCAAGGCCTCCAATTCCAGCTCCCCAAAATTTGTGGAGAGATCATCATCACTATCTCTGGTTCCAGTGGAGGAAAAGGCTTTGCCATCACCATCGTTAGAGAGCAATGGCAGAACACCTTGATGACTTTTGGAGGCAATTCTGGTTTGCTTCAATGACCTTCTTTCTTTCCTTCTCAGCAACATGCGTGACACAGAAGGAGAGCAACAGGTTCCACACATAGCTCTATGTTTTGGGGTTCTTTTGGACCAGTAGCAAGGAAAGCCACATCCCTGCCCACCTTGAAGATCCAATGCGTCGTTGATCTCATTATCTCCTTCATTCAGGGAAGCTGCAGTCTCATCCCAGGACCCATTCGTGCTGAGGCAGCGATGGTTCCTGTACCTACTGTAAGAGCTGATGGACAATGCCGGGGTGCTGTAGGTATATGAAGAGTCGTCTCTGCCTGAGTTCTTCAAAAACTTGGAGGAAGAGCGATACCAATTGTGGTGCTTGTATTTCAGTAGCAAAGGAGATGATCCAGAAACCCCCCTCATTTCCTCCGAAATAGAGAATTCTTCTGTATCATCATCGGATTGCTCGACTGAGCTAAGGGTGAAAGATGGATGACGATCGCTGCTGGGCAGAGCACTTGCATTCTTCGAGCTCCTCACCTTACCCAAGAATCTGTCTTCACCACCTTTGGATTTGTGAGCAATATAATTAGTGAAAGCATCCACATGCGGGTTCGTCTTCTTGCTCCGCTTCCTGATCCCTAACTTCCTCCTCATAGAAGGTGTACTGAGGACGGCCAGATTCGCATCTCTGCGCCGGGAGAAGGAAGAAGCGGAGCTGTTGTTGTTGTTGCGGTGTGCATCGCTGAGGCTATCAGGGAGACTGCTTCCCGGGACTGAAGAGGATGAAGGAGATTTATCGCCGGGACCAGCCTCCGCTTCTGCAACAGTGTTGTTAGACTTGGAAGACCTCTGGACCTTCCAATTATACAAGAAGACAGTCCTGTCCTTGTGCTTAGCCCCTCCTCCTCCTCCTCCTCCTCCACTCCCAGCCTCGATCGGCTCAGAGCCATCGGCGTCACCGCTCCCTTTACTACTCACCCTCCTACCTCTGTCGCCGGCGCCGGAGATCCTCCGGGCAGAAGCAGGCAGAGGAAGAGGAGGAGCGAGGGATCTAGAAGAGCTGAGGGGAGACTTCCACGAAGAACTCGTGCCCGGATCCCTCAAAACCTTAGCTGCCTTGCGGATTTGACTGAGCTCCTTCTTCAAATGAAGCCTGCTGGGATCGTACACTCTCATCTCCAACGACATCCTCACCCCCCTCTCCTTCAATCTCGCATCGCAGGCACAACCGAAAGGACGCTGAGAGAATACGAAACGAGAGATGCTGGGTACAGAAACCAGTGATAACTGGCAATGGAGACGAATTAGATCTGAGTCCCGCAGAAGCTCTTACAGCTACAGTGAGTGAGGAAGTGGGCGAGCGCGAGTGAGGGAAGGCGAAAGAGATGGCAATCTTCCTTCTCTTCCCCAGAAAAAAAAAATGCTATTTTTAATGGGGGAGAGACTGAGGGAGTGAGGAGAGAGACGCAGACAGTGACCAGTCTTGTCTAATCCCAGTCTAGGGTTATTGTTGGCGGCCGAAATAGAAAGTCGAATTAAATTGGAAATAATTCAAATTACAATTGTGCCTATTTAATATGGTACAATTAATTTACTTTACCGACTGTTCCATATATGGGAAATGGGGCAGATTTATGGTCAAAATCCCCATATGAATATAATAGTCCAAATTATATTTACTTTATAAATTTAAATATTAATGTTAATTATCACGTGAATATTTATATATATTTATTATATAAATTTTAAATTCATTAAATTAAATATTTTTATTTTATTTTCTTGTCAATACTTCCTTCATAGTCAATGGCTTATGAGGACTTGCTGCCAAAGAGGAAACTGGTGATGAGATAGATTGAACATACAACAGACATGCACTACATATTATCTCTCTCTCCCCTCTCTCTCTCTCTCTCGATGTGTGTATGTGTCTTCAACCTTTTATATGCATGCGCATGCAATTATTTGCATAGTTATGTGAAGTGGATAAGACCATGGATTTGGTTGGTCAAATCGAATTAACAGAACTGCAAGTGAGTGGACTAAAGGGAAAGGGAGTTGATACAATGTCAAGAAGTATCCCTTTGGAAGAACTCGAGCTTGGTGCTATGGAGGGGTTGGAGCACACTACAGCATAGCATAGGATCCCAGGTAGGTTCTTCTCCAAGGGATATTATCATCCCTTGACTGCAAAATTCACCTGATTCAAGATCAAAAGATTGAGTTGTGTTTCTAGCTTTAACATGCCACTTTGAAGGATACCAAATAAATTGAAGGGCTGTGTTGTTTTTGGGTAGAGACCCAGACATGGTAAGTGCTACTTCATCACCAACTTTCTCTAGTAGAACTGAGTTTAGCCTATTTCTATACAGAGGGTTGAAGCGTTGAATTTAAAAGGAAGGATGGGAATATCAAGATATAAATGCACTATCAATGAAAAAGTGGCATGTTAAAGGTAGATAACAATTTTAGATTTTCAAACTATTTTTATAGTTACAAGATAGTATTAAGTAATAATGGGTACGGATATTGTTCAAATAGCACTCAACAAATTTATGTATTATTTTTTAGTTACATGATAAAAGTAAATAATTAACTCAATTTATATATTTTTTTCTTAATAATAAAAAAGTATTAGACGATTTTCCATAAATCCAATTACTCTAATAAAATTAGAAAATTTATTTTATACCAATAATGGGTTGTATATATATATATATTTAAAAATGATCAATTATTAATATTTACAATCATATAAAACTAGTATACTTATTTATTTTTATCAAATTAAAATTGAAATGAATATTATATTACTACAATATAGGAAGACAATTGTTAAATATTTTAACTAAATATTTAACTTAAAAAAAGATAATATTGGTAAAAAGTAGATATTTACCATTTATACAAAATAAATTACATATATATTTATAAATAATGTAAATATATATTTTATATTTTTATTATATAATTTAATGTTATTTATTTTTCGTTTACAATAATCAATATAAGTAGCCAGAGATGTCACTCTTATGGACAATTATGGCCCACGGACTTGATCTGATACTGAGACTGATGGCCATGCAGAGTTCTTCATTCACTGGACTGGACAGGGTCTTGTTGGAAACCATAAAAATAACGATGCTGCCTTGTTCAAGAACTCGGTCAAAATTCAGCCTTTTTCCAAGCCATGCCCAAATTTGGAAGAAGATTTCGTTGGCTTAGGGATGATTTCACCCCCACAATTTTAGCAACTAAAAGTGGAGGATAATGCTATTGTTCCTCTGTCTTTCCCTTCAATACCATTATAATTAGTCCTTCCCGTCTCCCCTTTGTCTTGCCCCACCTATCTGGAAAGCAGACACGGGCCAATCCAAGGTGGGGGCTCAATGGCTAACCTTTCTGACCCTATGGCGTTAGGCTGTTTCCTCCTCCTAGCTATCTCCTCTTTTCCCACTTCCTCCCTTGCACTCTCCGATGATGAGGTAGCTCTCATTGCCGGCCGCCAGCTCCAGGCGCTTAAGGAGAACAGAAGCGGGCTCCCTGATGATGTGGAGTACGAGGTGGACATCAAGGTGACCTTTGCCAACGTGCGGCTGAGGAAGGCCTACATCGCCTTCCAGGCATGGAAGAAGGCCATCCACTCCGATCCCTTCAACACCACCAAGAACTGGGTAGGACCCAATGTCTGTGCCTACAACGGTGTCTTTTGCGCCCAGGCATTGGACGACCCGAATCTCAGAGTCGTGGCCGGTGTGGACCTCAACCACGCTGACATAGCCGGCTACTTGCCCTCCGAGCTAGGGCTCTTGGCTGACACGGCACTCTTCCACCTCAACTCCAACAGGTTCTGCGGGATCATCCCCCCAAGCCTCTCCAAGCTCCGCCTCATGCACGAGTTTGATGTCAGCAACAACCGGTTCGTGGGCCCTTTTCCTTCCTCCGTCGTCCTCTCTTGGCCGGCGGTCAAGTACATCGATCTCCGGTACAACGACTTCGAGGGGAGCCTTCCGCCGGAGGTCTTTGAAAAGGACCTCGACGCGCTGTTCCTGAACAATAACCGGTTCACGTCGGCTATACCCGAGACGCTCGGCAGCTCGACCGTGTCGGTGGTGACGTTCGGGAACAACAACTTCAACGGCTGCATCCCTCATACCTTAGGGAAGATGGCCAATTTGAATGAGATCGCGTTCTTGAACAACCACATGGGTGGCTGTTTCCCGGAGGAGCTCGGTTACATCAGCAACCTCACGGTCTTCGACGCTAGCCATAACGCTTTCGCCGGTTCAGTGCCGGAGAGTTTGGGTGAGCTGAAGAAGGTCGAGCTGCTGAATGTTGCATCGAACCGGCTGACGGGGTCGGTGGAGGGGGCAATATGCAAGCTGCCTAGCCTGTTGAAGCTATCCTTCTCTGATAACTATTTTGAAGGTGAGGACCGTGCTTGCTTACCGTCTCTGAGGGGGACTGGAGCGCCGGCGCTTGTGGTGGAGGACTCTGGCAACTGCATGACGGACAGGCCGAACCAGAGGCCACCGGAGACGTGCTCGGTTGTTAAGAGCGCGCCGGTTGATTGCAGCAAGATGTGCGGAGGAGGCGGCCACTCTGTGCCCTCGACTCCGGTCAGCAAACCGAGGCCGGTGGCTCCGATTTCGAGTCCTCCAGAGGCCTCGCCTGCTCCGGAAAGCCATGCGGAGTCGCCAGCATTATGGCCGGAGCCGGAGGAGGAGTCTTCTCCAGCGCCTTCTCCCAGTCAAGTGCACCCGCCCGCATCACCGCCGGAAGAGAAGGAGCTCCCCCCTACTCCAGCACCGACATTGCCACCGCCACCTCCAGTATATTCTCCACCACCGCCTGTATACTCTCCTCCGCCACCACCCACGCCTGTCTACTCTCCTCCACCACCGACGCCTGTCTACTCTCCTCCGCCACCGACGCCTGTCTACTCTCCTCCGCCACCACCGACGCCTGTCTACTCTCCTCCGCCACCACCGACGCCTGTCTACTCTCCTCCGCCTCCACCGACGCCTGTCTACTCTCCTCCGCCACCGCCGACGCCTGTCTACTCTCCTCCGCCACCGCCGACGCCTGTCTACTCTCTTCCGCCACCGCCGACGCCTGTCTACTCTCCTCCGCCACCGCCGACGCCTGTCTACTCTCCTCCGCCACCGCCGACGCCTGTCTACTCTCCTCCGCCACCGCCGACGCCTGTCTACTCTCCTCCGCCACCGCCGACGCCTGTCTACTCTCCTCCGCCACCGCCGACGCCTGTCTACTCTCCTCCGCCACCCACTCCTGTCTACTCTCCTCCACCACCCACGCCTGTCTACTCCCCTCCACCACCACCGCCCTACTCCCCTCCACCGCCGGCGCCAGTTGCTTCACCCCCTCCTCATGTTGTCTATTCTGCTCCACCACCAAAACCCAAAATTGTGTCCTTGCCGACCACTTTCGGGAGCCAGTACACGTCACCGCCGCCTCCAATGTTCCATGGCTATTAAAGTTTCATAAATACATCACATATTAGCTACTAACAATTTTCTTGTGTAGCTTCAGAATGAAATGGATGCATTTTTCTCCAGCGTTGAGAGACTTCCGTATCAATTTGGCCACTATTCCTTATACATTCTTTTACAATACAATTACAAGCTCTATAAATAAAATAAGTTAATAACTGGAGGGCCATTTCATAATTAATAGAAGTTCAACTGGCAGTTAATTAATTGTTCAACATTTGGAGGATCTTTCTGCAGTATTATACGAGATCAGTCGTCTCGGGTCAAAACGTCGCCGTCTAGAGGACAATTCAGTTCCTTGGAGCTGATTCACAACTCCCTCCAAAATCCAAATCACTACCACTTCGACTTCCCCTGAGATCGGATCTTGTTGTAGGAGTGGAAGCTCGTTGATGCAAAATCATTAACGTCCGGCAGCATTGCGAGGGGAAATGGAAGACATCAAGCAGCCGCTGAAGAAGGATTCTGAAGCCGGAGCTAAGGCTGAGCCCAAAGTGGAAACCCAGCCTGCCACGAGCGGAGGGGGATGGGACGGCTGGGGATTCTCTCCGTTGTCTATTCTCTCTGATCTCCAGAAGGCTGCTGAGGAGATCTCTCGAAATGTACTCTCGATTTTCCTCGTCTTGTTTTATGCAGCAGCCGCATATCGTCGTCAAGCTTTCTCTTAATTAGTACATGCTGTTTCTGTTAGGCTTGATTGGGTAGGATTTATGTCAATGGAAGTTGATCGGAAAATGTATTTTTAGTACTCTGATATGCTACTGTGATGGATCTGGCATTCAGCATGCGGCTGCACTCATAGTTCGCTTCTGATTTAAAATTGTGGTGTAGCGCAAATTTTCTCTTGAAATCAATAAAAATATTGCAGCCAATGAACAGTGATCCAACTTAGAACTATATAAATTGCTTCTCCTAGATGTTTTAACTGCCTTATGAACCTTTCTGAATGTGTGCATTTGATTTTTGAGAGTGCTACTGTTCTCTCACTGAAAGGTGTTGTTTTCAGAGTTGAAAATTTTAGAAAGTTACCTTTTACTAGAATTTTTTGGCGTACGTTCCAACTACTTGTCTTGCCTCTTAGTGCATCCAGTGTGTTGGCTGATATTCATTTCTTTAAATATTCTCGTGTTAATCCTCTGATTTGGTATTATTGTACGATGAGTTGCATGTGGCTTCAAGCATTCCTATTCCACGAGCATTGTGGTATATAGTATAGCGAGCCTGGAAATTCTGCTGATCTTCTGTTTTTGTACGTAGGCTGCTGAAGTTGCCAAAATTGCAGCTAAGAGTATTTCTGATATTCCTGATGTGGATGAAAATTCAGAACCTTCTAAAGAAGAGGAAGGCCCAGAGAAATCAGATAGTGATGATGAGAAAAATAATCTTCGGAAATCTGCTTTGGATAGGGGTGGTAGGCCCCTCTCCGGAAATCAGATAGTTTCTCAGGCTCCCTCTCTGGAATGGAACCCTAATTCTCCGTCACCCGTCACCACCATGGTAGGCCCCTATCCTACCATCGAAAGTTGATAGGGCAGAAATCAGATATTGAAGATACATTCCTTGGGCAGGTAAACTTATTCTCAATCAGGGTCATTGCTGTTGTGGGCCTCTGTTTAACGTGATTGTGATTCCTTGATCATATGTATGTTATCAATTGCAATTTAGCTACCTGTTTCTGTTATACATTATTAAAGTTTCTAAATAACCAAGATGATACCCTGTGATTCAGTGGTAGCTTATACATTGTTGTGGTTGTGATTGTTACACTTTTCCAGAATTCTCACCCATAGATTATGTCTCTAGTATTTTGAGATCTATTTCACAAACTTTCTGCTTGATGTTTTATTTCACCTACATTTTCTGACTATTGATGTGATCATCCTACTTCTCTTTTGTGTTTTCCAAAATCTTTCATAACTATTCACTATTCAGTGTGCTATATTTCTTATTTTAGATTTTCTCATATTTTTCTGGAATTTATACAGTAGAATTTTCCCCTTTGTAAATTCAAGTTAAACTTTTTAGAATATATTCAACTATTTATCATTAATTTGGCAGTAAATACGTGTCCAGGGTTTGAAGGTTCTTGACAGTTCTGTAGAGAGTTTTGCTTCAGGAGCTTGGCAAGCTCTAGGAAGTGCTTGGAAGGGTGGAACTGATTTTGTCCACAAGTATGTATCTTGTTATACTTTCATACATTTTTTGTGTTTATTGGAGACATGAAGTTAACTGCCTCAGGAGGTTTCACTAAGTTGTTGCTGTGATTTGATTTGTTGTCTGGATATCACTTTTTAATTTTTTTCATCCTTTTCTCAGGCTTGAGGATTCAGCTGTCAATATTGCTAGTAGATTACTCACAGCAGCCGGTTCTGTTGCCCCTTCCTTACTCGAGGTTTGTTTAATTTACACTATTTTATTCTCTATCCCTTTTGCAACATTATGTCATTAAAAACTAAAATTTTGAGATTTCTAACTGCAGACTGGAAAAGCTTTTACAGCCAAGGGGCTTCAAGTGCTTGAATTTGTGGGGAAGGAAACCATGGATTTGATAATTACTGAGACTGGCATTGATGACGAGAAGAATTCCAAGAGAAACAGTAACCAAACTTAGGATGACCAATTATTTGAGAAAGTATCATTTGATTGTTGCTTTTACATATATGGACGGCCTGAACAGCTGGAGGTTGTTCAAAATGTTACTCATAATTGGATTATCTAAAGTTGTGATTATATGATTTACTAATAACATGTGCTATTTGATGGATTTCCATAGGAATTGGAGGCACTGTCTAGCCATTATGCTTTACTATTCAACCGAAGGAAAGCAAAGCTATCATCAGAACAGAAGTCTTTGTATGATGGGAAGCTTAAAGAGGTTCAGAAAATCTTTGATATGAGCAGTGAAATAGATTTGAGTAGCCAAGAATCCAATAAAGGGAAGAAAATCGATAATGCAGCTGATGAGGAAATGAAAAATCTACATGATTCCAGTGTCAAGCAAGCTGCTGATATGGCTGCTGGGTAATTATGCTCTGCTTTTTTGTTGCTTCTGAATATCCAGTAGGTTGCCTTACTATTCCATGATAAAGAATTCTCCCAGGTATGTTTCTACTTTCTCTAGTCTGAAAGACTGCTGGCTATGCTATCTTTTCCCTGGGATGAAATGAAAAAATCTAAAGAACCACATATTATTTATTTATCACAACATTTTCCCTTTTCATTATATTTTTCACAAACTGGGGTAGAACTATCACCATATAATGGAGAGCCTTCACATTTGTTACCGGGTAATCCCTGGATTCTTCCCTCTCATGCCACCCTGAAATGATTACTGCAGAAATAATTCTATTATTACAGCTATGTGTAATTTTGTGCAAATATAGTGTTGAGTTCAAAGAGGCGCTAACATGGTAAGTGATGCCATGTACTATAATGTTTTATGAGATATGATAAATTAATTTGAAGATTCGCAAATGGCATTACCGGACAGGCTGTCAGCGAGATCATTCAGAAAACTGCTGGCAGACTTGAAACCCTTCACTCTGAAGGAGTTCGTGTACGGTGCAAGTGTCATTTTCCTTGGATATATATGAACAGCATTTTACTACTACTAAAATTTCTTTCCATGGGATTCTGTTGTGATAACTTCTTCGGCTTGACATCTTTTGCAGAGACTCTCGGAAATGTGCTGCTTTGCAGTGACACAGTTACTGGCGCTCGGTAAAGCCACCATATCCAGCATTAACAAAGCAAAAAAAAGATGGCGGGGATGACATGGTGGGGAGACCTTGAAGATTACTTGGCCTGAAGATTCAGTTGAGAAGGCCAAGTTGATCAGAACCCGGGCTCATTTAATGTCGGATAACGTGGAGGCAATTTCCTACAGCTTCATTACTGGTCAGTCTACTACTTCTCCGTACTTTCAATTAAATGATTTCATGCTAACTTCTTAATGGGAATTGATGTTTGTGATACAGGGACATCGGATGTTGTTGAAGCATCCTTAGCGGCAATAAAGGGTTCTGCTGCAGATTCCCCTGAAGCCAACCGTAGGGCTTCAATCCAGGAAAAATTCAAGATGGGCTGCAGTACTTATTTCATCATCAACGCCTTCTGCTTGAGGGGATAACTGGCCCTTTCCCTGGACATCCATCCCTAACAGTCATCCATATTGGACTCATTCATCCCTGTATATAAAGTATGGTCTTTCATTCATTCCTGCCTCTGGAGATGGGGAAGAAGGCGTACCATCCACCCCTACTTATCACACTCTTTGATCATGATATGATGCATTTGATGGAGACATGCTATGCTCTGCCAAGGTTTCTGGTCGCACAAGTGACGTGTAAGGGCAATTATATCACCAACCGTTTTTTTAATCAGAAGAGTCCAAATACAACGCAACAATGGAGGCATAAATGACCCAAAATTCCGTCCAGATTCAGTGCACCTTAAAATTGGACAGTCTACATATGTCCAATTTCGCCTAGCGGCCAAGCCTATACCCAAACCAACCATGGGAGAGGTCGATCCAGCTTTCATCCAGGACATCCAGCACCGCCCCAAGGCGGCCAGCTCCCCTGTCCAGGCCGATGGTATCCCGCTGATTGATCTCTCGGCAGTTGTTGAGACGGCGGGGTCCTCGTCCCTCGGTGGCGGCCTCGACGGCCTCGTGGCCGACGTAGGGAGGGCGAGCAAGGAGTGGGGATTCTTCCAGGTGATCAACCACGGGGTGCCGCCTGAGAAGCTGAGGAGAGTGGAGGAGGCAGCGAGGGAGTTCTTCCGGCAGCCCCTCGAGGAGAAGAGGAAGGTGAGGAGGGACGAGGCCAGCCCGCTGGGCTACTACGAGAGCGAGCACACCAAAAACGTGAGGGACTGGAAGGAAGTCTTCGACTTCCTCGTCCAGGACCCGACACTGATGCCCGCGTCATACCTACCCGACGACAACGAGGCGACCGAGTGGAGTAACAAGTGGCCTGATTACCCTCCTGAGCTGAGGTAAGCACTACGTTACTTGCGTCCCCATGGACCCCTCCACTCGGTTGGTGCCTATGAGCTTTATACTTTGACAACTTCAATGCATGTTGTGGTGGCGGTCGTACGTACGTCATACAGGGAAGCCTGCGAAGACTATAAGGAAGAGGTAGAGAAGCTGGCGTTCAAGCTGCTGGAGCTGATAGCGCTAAGCCTGGGCCTCCCGAGTGACAGGTTCCATGGCTTCTTCAAGGACCAGCAGACCACCTTTGTCCGTCTCAACTACTACCCACCTTGCCCAGCCCCCCACCTGGCTCTCGGAGTCGGCCGTCACAAGGACGCCGGAGCACTGACCGTCCTCGCCCAGGACAATGTTGGCGGGCTCGAGGTGAAGAGGAAGTCGGACGGTGAGTGGATCCGCGTCAAACCGACCCCAAACGCCTACATCATCAACGTCGGCGACATAATTCAGGTGATATATAATATGTCAAGGATCTGAATTCCTAGCCATATAACTGATATGTATCAAGTCTAATCTGTGCACTGCAGGTGTGGAGCAATGACGAGTATGAGAGTGTGGAGCACAGGGTGATAGTGAACTCGGAGAAGGAGAGGTTCTCTGTGCCCTTTTTCTTCAACCCGGCCCACCACGTGATGGTGGCGCCGCTGCAGGAGCTGGTGAGTGAGCAGAGTCCGGCCATGTACAGCCCCTACAGCTGGGGCAAGTTTCTGATTACCAGGAAGCGCAGCAACTTCATGAAGCTGGACGTTGAGAACATCCAGGTCCACCATTTCAGGCTGCCACCATCACAGGCGGATTCATGATCAGGATGATATATATACAGGTAAGCATAAATAGCTAATGCTTGCTTACTTGCTTGCTGTTACAAACATGCATATGTATGATAGCAGGGTATGGGATCATGTACGTTTTCTCCCTTTGAATAAGTAGTTCCAGCAAATCCTTGGCTTACATCAAAACCTGCAGCCCTAACAAGCAACCAGTAGATTGAGTCTGCAACAAAGGAACAGAAACCAACTTCATCATCATCTTTATGCCCCTCAATTGCATGTTTTAACAAACTTGATCAGCATTTCACTTAAACACAAGCATAAATAAATCAAGCCATATTTAGCAAAAGTGCAGATCTGCATTTGTAAAGAAAAGAATTGGGAGGGGTGAGATGATTTTTCAATGATTTTGAATTTGATGGCAGATTATGCCAAAATATCCAGAGATGGACTGGAACAAGATTAATGATCCAACTTGTGAAAAATAGCTTCATAGTGGTTGAACAGTTAATTGAAAGATGAACCAACCAGTACAAGCCTGGAGCAGTTTTCATGAATCTGCTTACCATCTTCAACAATGAATTCCATAGAGTTCTTGCAACACATGTGCGCCTGGAAACCAAATTGGCATCCAAAGTCTAATTTAGCTGGCTCCAAATACAGGAAAAGATGAAGTAACGGAAGGATCTACAACCCTAATCTTAATACATCCCAATAAATAGCCATTTAAAGTAACTGTAAAAAATGCACTACTAATTATCAATAGATTAGCTGACTTGCTGTAATTCCTTCTTCCGTTAATCTATTTCTTTCAAGACTGTGTCAATCAATTCATCTTAACTGCAACCAAATGCCGACGGGTAAAGCGGATTTAAGAAGATCTAACAATTCCTAGTATCGTAACTTCCCATTGGCATGGGATGAAGAGCTAGGCGGTGTACCTGAGGCTGAAACACGGCGGAATCTAGCAAGAGAGGCGATCGGCGGAAGCTAGCAATAGAGGCGATCACCGTTGCCGACACCGCCATCGTGAAGGTGGGTTTACCTTCAGAATCCAATAGCAGGGTGAGGAGAGGGAGAACTCCGAATTTTATTTCAGATGAAATTTAAAGAAAATTGTACTTTGGCCCAGAAGTTTAAATTACCTTCAGTTTGGCCATGGCATTCCGGATAGTGATCAATTAAGTCCCTTATCAAAACAATTTGTTTACACTCTTGTCATCAATTAAAGAGGTAATCTAGCTTTACAGTAGAAGAAGATCAAATATGTGAGCTTGAAGTAATACTCAAAGTTGAGCAAAAAAAATTGAAGAAATACCCAACAAGGAATGTTGTGAGAGGAGAAAATCTTCCGTGCTATCCAATTTTTATGGAATAATTATATCATAACAACGTATATTTGATTAATTGAACATCCATAGGTAGCACTAGCACCCCATATTCCATTCCACCCATGACCCATCATAGTTCTTCTTCTTCTTCTTTTATAGGAATGTGGGTTGGAGTATATTGTACATCATAGAAAGAAAAGGGTTCGGTGAGGTCAATTGTAATTTGCATGGAAGGGGATCACAAGATTCATTTTCACATGGTAAGACAAAAAAAATGCTCCGAGGGTTTTCCGAGAAACTGAACATTTTCAATATGATCCCAAATCCTTTATTTTGTTTCACTTCAATCCCTCATGCCTGCCTCATCCCCTCCAACAGTGTTCATCAATACATAATGGGGATGAAATACAAGCATAACTTTGTCAACATAATGCAGAAGAAGACACTTTACAGGGGGGGCACGGAGATCGTACCAACACTAAACCCACAAGGGGGAAGTGGCAGAGCCACTGGGGATGAGTTTCATATATCCAAATGGTACATGGGGATATCTGATCATATCTCAATACAACATAGGACCTATGCAAGTTACACACAGATGTGACCATACAGACCAAGTTGAAAACACAAGACTCACAGGAGGACAAACCAAACACATTATGCAACTCCACGACATTCAGACCACTTCAAAACCACAGAGCAGCCGAATGCTCCGATCCCCAGTTCTTGAAATCTAAGATTTGAGACTAGATTCACAAGAAAAGCTATGGCTTCTTTGTCTTGGATGTCACATGGCATAGATTATTTCACCGCTGCTGTCGATATCCAGGTCGGGATCGCTATCAAGATCTTCCTCCATGTCATCATCTAGGTCGAGGCTTCCGGTCAGGTAATGGTTTAGGCTGTTGGCACCGACAGCAGGAATGGTGGCCTCGGAGATTATCCGCATGATGTCCTCCGTGCTTTGCATTGGCTGATCAGGTTCTTGGAACTGACTCATGATCATGTTCTCCTCCATTAGATCTGCAGGCAGGTTCTTCCGAAACCATTCATGATTCCTTATCTCTGACATGTTTATCCTCTGAGGCAGGAAGAACATGACAGAAAACTCGGGTTAGGTAGGTATCATGACATTTATTGTTGAGAAAAATAGTTTTCTAATCATACTAGTGCCTGCTCTCACATATTCCCCAATATAGAGAAACAACACAAGAGAAGTCTGTTACATAGGAAACTTGTTACACCATTACATCATTAAATATCTTTATTTTTCATGGATAAAAGCAGGTTCTTTATAACTGCACCAAGCATCGAGGAGCAACTAGAGACCAAAAGGGCTTATAATTATTTGGACCAGAAGATAGCACAACAAGAAGGTGAAATATTACATTATAAACAGGCAGAGAAACAAGAACCGGCCACGGGGTCAACTAACCTGTGCAGGGTCAGCTACAAAGATCCTTGAGATAAGATGGTGACACTCAGGAGAAATGTGAACATTTTCAGGAATAGCATATTGGACATTCAATATTCTCTGTATGAAAAAAAGGGAGAAGTCAGATAGCTGACCAGGAAATATGATATACAACTCTGAATGATGTAACATAAAATACTTGTATTGTACGCCGAAAATTTTTGGGATCATCTGGGTCTTCAAATGGATAAGCACCAACTAACATGACATATAAAGTCACCCCACAAGACCAAACATCTGCAATCTGATTGTTCCAAAACGAAAGTAATTTAATGTTATTCACATGAAAAAAAGTGAAACAAAAGTAATTGAAGACATGCTTTCAAACGGACACAGAATTTATATTAAATATTAATCATGAAAGTGCCACAGAAGATTATGTAGTATGAGGAAGCTGCATTACCTTGCCATCATATTCCTTCTTGAGTAAGACTTCTGGAGCAATATATGCAGGGGTTCCCACAGTTGACTTTGGTTGTGAATGCAGCAAGGATGACTAGAGAGCATGCAGTGTGCAGTCAATACATATGAAACCATAGCATTACAAAATCAAACTTAAAGAATAAAACATAGAGAAAGGTTCAGACCTTTGAGTATCCAAAATCACAGATTTTCAGGCGAGGGGTGGGGCTTCCATCCAACAATGTGTTTTCAAGTTTTAAATCTCGGTGGCATATTTGCTGCATCATAAAGAAATAGGATGGAACTGTTAGATGTTTTCTAAGAGTGATCCTTCTCTAAGTAGATAAATATTAGGAATATAGTGTCTTCTCAGCCAATAAAAAAGTACATATTGAAGAGAGGAAATAGTCGGAAGTACCATTGCATGACAGTAGCTAACACCGGATATAAGCTGTTGGAAGAAGAAGCGTGCCTGCACTACCAAGTAAGAATATATCATAAATGGATGTTATTTACATTAGATAACTAATTATAACATCCAAATCGAACAAGAACCTCATCTTCATTGAACCGCCCTGCCCTGCAAATGCGCTCAAACAACTCTCCACCGGCAGCATATTCCATCACTATAGCTAGATGAGTTGGAGTTAGTATGACCTAAGGAGATAAAGGTGTCCACATAAGAGATGTGATGCCATAAAATATAATAAAGATAAGAAAATGCGTGAATGGAAGGAATACTGGTGTTGAACACAGACCTCTCTAAATCGAATTATATTCGGATGTCTTAGTGATCTATGATTAATAATCTCCCTCTGTACATTTTCGTCTATCTGCCAAAAGGAAAAGGGGAAAGATTTAGAACAAGGAAAACCTTAAATTCTCATATGTTGAATTGTTTGAAAGAACAACCTTCACTCCCATAAACAGTGACAATAATGAAACACTGTTGGCACACTATTGGGGCAGTAAAGTTGTTCAGGCAAAACTGAATTTCCAACTCTCCTTTGAGAGGATATGTTATTGGTCCCTGGGAATATTTGTCTCCAATCGGGTATCAATTTGCCCACCCTTAGGCTTCAGGATGAACATTTCTCATAAAGCACAATATAACACCCCGTGACCAGTAATAGAAGGTTGTTGTAAGAGGTTGTCATTCAATTCAAACTCCATCTAAATATAGGACAAACGACCGTATCTAACAGTAAAGCTTTCAACTTTCCAATTCAAGAGCAAGTAAATCAGAAACCTTGTCGCCCCGCTCGATGTATTTCACAGCTACAAGCTCATTGGTCTGGCGGTCCCGCATCAGCCTCGCCACCCCGAAGTTTCCGGATCCGATGTCCCTCACGAGCTCGTACCGATCGCTGTCGTGCATAATCGGCATGTCCATCCCGGGCCCCACGGTGATCGCGGACCGATCCATCCGATTGCCCCCGACAGACTCCGCCGGAGACTCACAAAAGAAAAACCGCGGCAAAACCCTAGCTCCGACGACGAAGTTCAGCTTCCCCGGGACTTCCCCTCCTGCATTCCAGTAGCTGTTGGAGCTGGAACCAGGGCGAGGGGAGCTGATCCAATCGAGCTCCGACGAGGGGCGGTGGCTGATGTGGCTGGAAGATGGGGATTGGCAGTGAGAGAGAGGGAGGAAGAGAGAAGCTGGCGGTGGGTGGGTGGATGGGTGGGAGGGAGAGCAAGGGGAACTGCCAATTTGGGGGTTTCAGCCTGTGATTAGCGCTTCACTTTTCAGCCTCTCTCTCTCATCATTTTCTCATTTTTTTTAATTATATATTATTTATCCATAACAATTTTCCAAATTTTGTAAAATTAATAATATTATTATAATTTAAATACAAAATTGACCATAAAATTAAAATATTTATGGAATAAAATATTGAATAACTTAGAAATAAATATATAAAAAGAAATTACGTGTGAATGAAGAGAAGCCAGCGGAGCCCATTGGCGGAGACAGAGACAAAGGGTGGGTGGGGCCCATTGGCTGTTTGTGTGGATAAGATTGTTTAATAAATTTATCATTAAATTAAACATTAATTACACATTAATTAATGTTTAATTTATCTTACTGTTCTAAATCCTCGAAAGCACCCACGACCCCTATTCTATTCTGGAGCCTTCTTCACGCTAACATTCATCATTCTCAAGTGTCTTCTTCTACCTATGCCACGTGAAGGTGACAGACTGCTCCACAAGTCCATTCCAAATAGCATGTCGGCGAGTTCACTTTCACCTCTTCGCATCAGCTCATTGTCTATGTTAATTCATTCTAACTCATGCAAGGAAGAAGAAAAACGGAGAAAGTTCAAAACTTTTTGACAATGGGTGGCAGTGAGAAGTAAAGGGAAAAGAAAGCACACGAGACTAATGAGAGGACTAGCATGAGAAGAAGAAACATCAAGACTCCTGGTGGCCCCCACTTGATGATCTCTGGTCCCGAGGCGGCTGCTGCGGCGGTGGCGGTGGCGGGGGAGGCGGTGGCATATGGGGAGGAGCGTCGACCTGGCCGTCGATGCAGGAGGAGAACTTCCGCTCCATCCAGCCCTCGAAATCGTACTGGCCCCGACCCATGAACGTCCTGCCGGAACACAACCGCCCGATCACGCCGGCGACAACCCCGAGGATGGTGATGACAACGAGAACGGCGATGAAGGGGCCCACCGACCCGTATCCCGAGTGGACCGTGTAGTCGTGCTGGGTCGTCTCGTTGATTGTAGGCGTAGTAGACATGTACAGTATATAAGATCTCCGCCTCTCTCCCTTTCCTAGAGAGAAGGAGAAACTTGAAGAACTAGAGAGAGAGAGTCACAGATATTTTTCTGGAGAAGGAGGAAAGTTTTGTTCAAGAGAGAAGAAGGGAGAGAATGGGATTGCAGATCTATGATGCACATCTGCTATGTTTAGTACGTATAGCAACTGTGGCAGCACAGATGCCAAGCTTCCATTAGCCGTTGCATGTGTGTTCATTCATGTACCTTCACTAGGCAGCCTGGCTGAGAGCTGCTTCCATATATGGGTTTAAACTTTACTCTCTGATAATGAAAGGTCAAAAGGGTAGATGGGATAATGGTGCTGCTGGCAAATAGGGGGAAAAGAGTAAATGAGATAAAAAAAAAAAAAAAAGAGATCATCTTCTTGATCTCAAACAAAGAATCAAAAGAATAAATGAAAAGCTTGAAGCTTTGCATTGTGGGCAAAGCTCCATGTCTATGCAGTTGGATCTGCATCTCAGTATGAAAGTGACAGGAATTCACAATTATAAACTAGATCTGGTATTTTCCAGTGATTTCTGTGGATGTAATGGAAATGAGCTGTAGAAGTGCTTCACTGTTGAAGGCTTACGCACATATCATCTCTATGTGGATCCAACTATCTCCATGGCAATATATTAATGCTGCAATTTTGCTGGGTGTGGCCATTACAGCACCACCACAACACTTACTTCCAATGGTTTTCAAGTTTATAATTCTAATGTAGATTGAAAAATCGCAACTAACAGTGGGGCTGATGACATTTCCATCTGTGGGACAGATAATGCATCGTTCTTACTGATAACCAATAGCCCAATATTCATTATGCTTTCTTTCTGATCTAAACAAACAGAAGAAAAGCAGGAAAAAAGTCAATGAGACAGCTCAAATAGGTAAACCCACCAACCAAGTGGAAGAACAGAGAAAATTGACTGGGAAGACAGATTTTCAGAGGAATCCAATCACTGTTCAGCCTTTGGAACAATCGTCGGAGGCGAGGGGAGGGGATGGAGAGACCAAAGTGCTACTTGGATATTAGCATAGGAAGGGAGCTGGAGGGGAGGATAGTGGTGGAGCTCTTCTCTGATATCGTCCCAAGGACTGCCGACAACTTCAGGGCTCTCTGCACCGGCGAGAAGGGCATTGGCCCCAACACCGGCGTCCCTCTCCACTACAAGGTGACTTTCTTTTCATCCTCCTTTGGGTATGCCTAAAGTTGTCAACTTTACAGGTAAAAAGATTGTGGGAAAGTGGAAGATCATGGAATCTTGGTTTCCTGCTGTAGCTTTCGTTTCTCCTCAGCTTCAGTGCCCTCTTGGGATTGCAAGTAGATTCCTAACTGTAATTTCTGTGATTATGGTAGACTGAAGTATATCGTGCCATTTCAGGGGGTCCGCTTCCATCGAATCATCAAGAACTTCATTGTCCAAGGCGGCGACATATCAGCCGGCGATGGCACCGGAGGAGAGTCGATCTATGGGATGAAGTTTGAGGACGAGAACTTCGACGTGAAGCACGAGAGGAAGGGGATGCTATCGATGGCCAACTCGGGGCCAAACACGAACGGATCCCAGTTCTTCATCACCACTACGCGGACTTCTCACCTCGACGGGAAGCACGTCGTGTTTGGAAAGGTCATTAAAGGGATAGGAGTTGTCCGATCGATCGAGCACGTTGCTGCAGGTGCAGGCGACCTTCCAACGCTCGATATCGTGATTGCCGACTGTGGTGAGTTCCCTCCTGAAGGTGCAGATTATGGGATCTCCAACTTTTTCAAGGACGGGGACGTGCATCCGGACTGGCCTGCTGACCTCGACCAGAGTCCTAGTCATCTCGTATGGTGGATGGATGCAGTAGACAGCATCAAGAAGTTTGGGAATGAGTGTTTTAAGGTGATTTGGAGAAGAACTTCATTCCTTCAGTGCCATGAACGTTAGTGTAAATCATGGTGTTTCTTGCAGAAGCAAGGCTTCAAAATGGCCCTTAGAAAGTATCGGAAGGCTCTGCGCTATCTCGATATCTGCTGGGAGAAAGACGGGATCGATGAAGGTGGAGTGGACAACTTTGCTTTTGATCAACAACCTCCATGAAAGTACTGGATAGAACTTCTCATTTTCTACATTGTGTACTGCATGCTGCAGAAAAGAGTTGGGCATTGAGAAAGACAAAATCGCAGATCTTCACGAATTGCGCGGTAACAATCGATCCACCTGTGGTTGTGGGTGGCACAGGATACTGCCTTGAGCTTGTTTCTTCACCATGAAATGCTGTGCTGTTGTGTTGATGCAGGCCTGTAAGCTAAAGCTTGATGATCCAAGAGGAGCACTTTGGGATACTGAGTTTGCCATGAGAGATGGTGAAACTGCAAAGGCATTGTTCCGGCGGGGTCAGGTGAGTACTGTCTACTGGGTTTCCTTGGTGATGGTGGAACATGAAAACAACTGCAACTCCGTAGCCTTAAAACTTGTCTTCTGCACCTGGCAGGCACATATGGCACTCCATGAGATAGATGCTGCAGCTGAGAGCTTCTCCAAGGCGTTATTGTTGGAGCCTAACGATGGTACTGATAAACATAGCTTGGTTTTGTTCAAGCTGGTGACTTTAGAGCAAGATCTGACCTATGGGACTGATTTCTGAGATTTGACGAGCAGCTACATGCTCCTCTTATGTTGCAGGTGGGATAAGGAAAGAGCTCAATGCAGCCAAGAAGAAGGTGACAAAGCTTCTTTTTGCGTCGTGTATGAAAAGGGATTACTGACACTCTGTTCTTGCAGATTTCAGAGAGAAAAGAACGCGAGAAACAAGCATTCCGCAAGATGTTCCAATAACACTAAAACTTCATCTGCTCAATGTTCTTCACCAGCTCCACGCTGTCTTCCCACCTGCTCTTCTTCAGGTGTCCTCTGTTTGCTGGCGATCAGCTGTCAACCCAACCGAGCTTGCGGGTCGACCCTGCGGCCACTTTTATTAAAACTAAGCATCCTCGTACTCCCTCCACGCTCCGTTGTTCCACGGGCTCTCCTTCCCTTCTTTCCTTCTCTGTTCCCAGGATTTAAGCTCATTAATGGCGTTAATGTGAAACCCACTTGAGGCCTTCCCTCTTTTTCTAGATGTAGAGGTTCTTGT
This sequence comes from Trapa incisa, assembly GCA_030064435.1. Taxonomy (NCBI): domain Eukaryota; kingdom Viridiplantae; phylum Streptophyta; class Magnoliopsida; order Myrtales; family Lythraceae; genus Trapa; species Trapa incisa. Next base: position 814,373 of record CM057770.1, on the reverse strand, counting down.
TGGGTGATTACAATTCTTGGGAAGATATTTTTCCAAGGAATTTGCACTTTTGAGCTCAGGGAACTATGGCGACGGCTTTCTCTGCTATGGCTCTGAATCAGCATGGAATTCGAGCATCTTTCTCTGTAGCAAACCCTCAAACACTTAGTCTGCAACTCTTACCGCACCTCTTACGCTAATTTCTCGATCAATATTGCCCATAAAATTAAAGCTTGAAAATGTTTTTTTATAAATAAAATGAAATAGAATTTAATTCATTGTAATATTTATATTTTTATAAGATTATAATATTTTATCTTTTTAATCAATGTGGTATTATTATTTTAAAATAATTGATATATAATTAATATAAACAAATTATTTAATGGAATTGCTCAATTATTATAAATGTAATTTTTTTTTGCTATTTAGTTCTAAATTATAAAGTGATGCCATTAAAATTATGATTTATAATATATATTTTTAAAAATTTGTACCATTAACAAATTCTGCTGATCAGAAGCTACTAGAGGGTTGAGGAGTGAGAATCTCTCTCAGAGGTAGATAGCTGCTGGAAGTTCCACCATCGCTGGATCTCTCCGGTTCTCTGCTACCTCCCGATCTACCCTCGGGAAGTCTCCTGCCTCTACCGATCTTATCTTGACAGGTGATTTCCGCGGCTTTTAACTCCGAATTCCGACGTTTTCAGCGTTTCTGTATGTCGTCGTGCTTGGATCTCGCCTCTTCCTTATCATGCCTCTTGATTCGAGTAACCACTGGTTGGGACATGTCCTGTTTATCCTGATGCGGTAATCGGTTCATTTTTTCCTTGGTGCTGGTGACTCGCATGGTGTAGCATTTTACATTAGCTCTCTGGCTTGTTCTGTTGCTAATATTTAGTATTGGTTAGTGACTTTTATACCATTGGTTGGGATTATTTCATAGATGTTATCCTTTGTGCAGTTGCTTCCCTATTGAACAAATGCTGATATTCCTTTTTATCTCGTGTACTCCCATCAGATTTCCATATCACCTTTACACAACTCTGCATATCTGGTCCTTTGGAGTCCATATTGGCCTACTGCATAAGTAGGCTGCCTTGGAACGGATACCTGCCCACTTCGGAAGATGATCGCCTTCACTGGTGCAGGCCAAGCACATTCCCCTTCTTTCTTTGATCATCCTCTTGGAACAGAGGTAGGCTCTCTCTCAGTTTGTTGTTTCTTATTAGTTTCTGCCACATTATCAGCATTGCCAGAGGAATTATAACCAAAAGGAGGGGAGTTTGTGGAGAATTCTTGAAGCTTATTTGATTGGCATTTAACTTCCGTTGGGGTTTCTTGCTTTTTAGCAAAAGAAGCTGCTCGTCAATCATCCTTTCATTGGATTTGTTGGGTTTGAATTTTTGTAATTGTTGATTGTATCTCATATCTCATGAAATCTTGAATATTGTTGATATGGTTCAGATAGTCACTGAGAATGGGTCATCCAAAGCAACCCTCTAATATGATAGCAAGCAATTCATTTGAACTTCTCTGTGCATTCTGTTTAGTGTAACAAAGGCTAGAAGCAAATGTAATTCTTTGATTCTAGTTCATGTCAATCAAGTCTATGGTTTGTATGCTTGCGCGGATGATGTTGTTTTGTGATTCAATTACTTAAGCAATTTTACCGGAGATATTATAAAGATTTAAGCTTGTGATAGGAATGAGAGATGCAGCTCTTGGTGCTTTCCTTTGATGTTGTGTTTTTAGACCGTCTTCCTTTTTTGTGTAATAAAATAACCAGTCATATAGCTGAGCTGAATCCTGTATATATAAGTTCATAGAAGAGTGTATGCTATTCGTTGTTGATGTAATTTAATTGTCCAACTTCCTTTGGTTTGGGATTATGGAGATAACAACTTACTATGATCATTAATGTCCATTTCTTTAGCCTCAGATAGCATTGTTCTCTTTTGCAGTATCTAATCTGTGTGCATTTTTATGGTGGCCTCATCATGTGCTATATGTATTAGTTATTTTAACATAAGCTTCTTATTACTATGGATGAAACTTCTTGATTTTGAAGGTTTATGAATGTGCTTATCTCTTATTAATATGAACTGATAACTCGTTACATGAGTTAACTGGATTTTCCTGCGAAGCTAATTTTATAATTGTTCTGAACTTTTTTCTCAGGATTTAGGGGTTCTATTAGAGTTTCAAGATGAGGTATATGATGATTTTGCCTGGCTCTTTCAATTCTTGTTGGATGATATGCCTTTTTTAATATCTTATTGAAATTTTCGAATATCTTTCTCTTGACTTATTAAGTAAAATATTATTTGGTTAAAGATGGAAAGACCTTATAGAGAGTTTTTATATGCTATTGATTTATACCATTCAGTTTAGTTCTCATGGTTAGGATGAAATTGTTTCTTAGTGTATGAGGCTTTTTTTATGGGATTGGTTAGGGATCTTAGGTAACTTTAGGATTACTCTTAAAAGTACATGAAACTTGATTATTATACTAATTTTGGTGCACAGTGGCAATGTTGATGATTATAAGATGGCAACCTCTTCTATCTTGACGGTTCATCCAGACATTCTTATGACATTCGAGACCACATAATGACATGTCTTGATGGTCCCACCTTAGAGTGCCTTTACCTAGCTCAACATCCTCCCTAACTAGGATGCATTGCCGAAGATATGTGCGTCTCCATGTGGCCATCATCCACTTGTCCACCGTGTCCTATCTATATTTTCTTCTGGTCACCAATTATTTTTCTCCGACTTGTACCTTTATTTGTATGAGTTCATCAGCACACATCTTTAGCTGTCCAACTTCTCTGTCATAGCTTATCTTCTCAAATGTCAACATCTTGTAGAGGAAATTTTGCATTGGAAGAGTGATATTTATGATAATTAATGCATCCATGTGAAGAAAATGAATGGGAAGATATTGATGGAATGTAGCAGATGAATGAGAATGAATACCTTTTTTATCAAATGGATAGATTTAATTAATCTAGTTAGTAATGATAATTGACATCATTTTACTTGAATTTAAAAATATTTCATTATTAATCTCTTACCTATTCAAGTGCATTTATCATCTTTGGTAAATATTATATTATTATATTAGCTTATTTGTAACTTTTATATACTTATTATCATCCTAACCCACGTGCATAAAAATCAATTATAGACATTATCCATAAATTAGTGGATTCTAAATAAGTTGTAATATTTATATTTTTATAAAATTATAATATTTGAGAAATTATATTATATAAATGAAAGGTACGGTAAATTGAAATATATTATGACTTTTTAAAATGTTATTAATGAATTAAAAAATAAGAATGTATACAAGATTAGAGTATTTTGAAGTGTTCATCATATAATTAAATTTGATTATTTGTAGTAATGAACAAGATGGAAGACAATGTGGGATAATTGGAATGATATCAGGTTCCTGATTTTGAAGCTTCTGGGGATTGGATTGTGGGATAAAGAAAGAGCTCAATGCAACCAAGAATAAGGTGCCGAAGCTTCTTTTCACGTTCTGTGTATGAAAAAGGGTTTCCTGACACTCTGTTCTTGCAGATTTTAGAGAGAATAAGAAGCCGAGAAACAAGAATTCCAAAGGTGAAGAAGCAAAAGTATGTATGTATGTATGTATGTATGTATGTATGTATGTATGTATGTATATTCGTCCGCCATCAAAGTATCCTTCAGCGACGAACAGACACAAATGCTTCTATAAGTAGGGCCATATGCCAGAGTGCCTCTTTTCTTCCAGCCTCCCTTCTTGAAGCGGGAACACGGAGGTATGACTGGTTTGTACATGTTCATGGTCTGAGTAAGATCATTTCTTATTGATGCTTTATTGGGGGCAAGAAATTCTGGACCACTCCATCAACTCAAAGCAATGGCATGTGCAGAAATGTCCGAAACCAAAATGGCAAAAACTCAAAAAGGTAGCAAGACGTGTGAGTGAATAGTCTACACAAAAGTGGAGTGAAGTGAGCACCGGCCACCACAGGGGGAGGATTTCTCGCTGTCTTTTTTAGGAATAAAATAAAAATGGAAATTTACGAAAATGGAAGCAGGGCATGTGGAGGCGATGCTGCTCAATGGAGAAGATGCAGGAAGGAAGGGGGAGGAGGAAGGAGGGAGGAGAGAAGCAACAAAAAGCAAAGTGGGCGGGCAACGGTCCGATCTTGTGGGGAGAATGGTGAGACGAAGATCCTCCCGAGCGTCTAAATGCTCTAGCTGATCTCCTTCTCACTGCAGCCTCTGAGCTCTTATTCTCCTTCTTCCTCCGGAACATGGACGACGACCACTTTTCTTTCTCCAAGGTAACTTTATGACTCTCCATACTTTAAAGCCATTATAGAGACGGAACCAGCTCGGGAGAGGTCTGGAGCTCGAGCATGTGATACAGAGTTTCATGATACCACTGCTACTTTATAGATTATTTGGCACTCTGCCTGATCTGAAGTCTTGGAAAATGGTGGATGATACCTTCTCCTGATGCTCCGGGTAGAGATGGCATAGGGCGCCAGCTTATTGAAATTTTTTGGTTTCAGCAATTTGCCTATTGAAACTTTCTTGTCCCCTCTTTGATTTAGCTTAGTAATGCCTGACACCAAAGGGAGAGCTCTGCTCCGCTTCATCTTCTTGTATCTATTTGATGATTAGTGTATTGTTTTTACCAGCATCTTCTAAGTAACGGCTTGGTGGTGCAGATACAGGATTCTTTTAGCATAAAATCAGTCAAGAAATCACCATTGGTGCTCAGGATGATTGTTTTGGTGTTTGCCATGGTATGTGGAGTCTATATTTGCTCCACTTGGCTCAAGAAAATCGGCACCCAAACTGCAGCTGGCTTCTTGAGTGTGAAATCAGTTGATAGACCATGTCCCGAACCTGCGGTAGAACCATGGGAAATTCCTTATCTGCACTACCCGAAGCCAAAAACTTTTAGCAGGTAAGGTATTGTATTGTATATTACACTTTGGAGGTTCAGCTCTTCCATTATCATACTGAATGGTTTTCTATTATTTGATGTTTTAGGGCTGAATGTGCTTGCAATCCTGTCCGGTACTTTGCCATCCTGACGATGCAAAGGTCTGGTAGTGGATGGTTTGAGACACTGCTAAATAATCATACCAACATTAGCTCAAACGGGGAAATCTTCTCTGTTAAGAACAGGAGGAGTAATGTCTCTACAATCTTCCAGACCTTGGATCAAATTTATAACCTGGACTGGCTCAGCAGTGCATCCAAGAATGAGTGCATAGCTGCTGTTGGATTGAAGTGGATGCTCAATCAAGTAAGTGCACCTCAGCTGTTCTAATGATCTTTTGTCATTTCTCAATTTATAGCCTGGACTGGCTCAGCAGTGCATCCACCTAGTTTCATGAGTCTGTTCACTTGTGGGTTATTACTCTACTGGCTGACACAAATCTGTGCCTTCCAATGGATGAATTACACAGCAGTAGCCAAGGTTGTATTTGTATAAATATGATCACGGGTTACAATATTCACCAAATCCATTTTGTGGTGCCATTGCTAATGCTTTAAACGTTAATCTATTATGATCTATTGATAATTAAAGAAACAAGTATTCCTGGTGGCTTGGCTTATGCATGCTATAAGTCCGAGTTGCTTTTTGTTTTCCTCTTCTTTTTATTTGTACAAAGCAAAATAGAAACATAAAACTAATATTTACAACACCTATATAGATCACTGTTTTTTTTATCAACTCTAAATATATTATCTATTCTCTTGTTCTTAAGTGTCTTCCCATCAACTAACCTATATAGATTGTCGTCAAGTTTCTTTCTTTTTTTCAAACTGGATACTTTGATGAACATTGTCTTCTATTATCTTCATCAATTTAAACACAATTCTACTTGTTGATTGTTGCGCAGACTAATTGTGGTGAGTTTGAGGTTGCTGCGAAGGTTATAGTCTTGATTCTTGTCACATGGACTTGATCTGTTTGATGAGATAAAGGATCCATAGGCTTGCCTGATTGTCTGTACTTTTCACTCCTGAAATTGTTAATCTATCTTGATTGTGGCTAAGCATTAAAGATAATTGCTTTGTTTTTGTAGTCAAAATCACCCTCCCTCATTACTGCAGCTATTTTCCTAGGATTTCAACTTGATTTTGTGTTAGAAGACCATGGATGAGTGCCAATTGTTTTGCCTGATTTAGTTATCATTTCATTTTTCTTTGGTTACTGCAGGGGCTGATGCAGCACCATGAACAGATAGGGAATTACTTCAAGATGCACAGTATCTCAGCAATATTTCTGTTCAGAAGAAATCTTTTGCGGAGATTGATATCAGTTCTTGCCAATTCCTATGATCGAGATAATAAGCTACTGAATGGAACTCACAAGTCTCATGTGCATTCATCCCGTGAGGTGGATTTCCTCTCTCTCTCCCTCTCCATTCTTCTGACCAGATTTTATCTAATATATTTTGGAATATACTACTCCTAACCAATGTTCACCAACTTATTGATGGTTCCAGGCAGAGATCCTTGCGAGCTACAAGCCTTCAATAAACACCACTTTGCTGATTAAAGATCTGAAGCAAGTACAAAACACAACCACTATAGCTCTGGAGTCCTTCAAGAACACTAGGCATATTGTGCTCTACTATGAGGACATAGTGAAAAATCGGACGGTAAAGCCACATGCCCTGAACCATCCATTGAGTCTCCTCTCCTCTCAGAGTCTCAGTTCATCAGGTTCCTTGCTAAGATTATCATATTGCTTTTACACTCAGAAATTGGTAGATCTGCTGGAGTTTCTCAAGGTCCCCTATCAGGAGCTAAAGAGCTGTCAGGTGAAGATACATAAAGGTTCCTTGTCTAGCCAGATCAATAATTGGGATGATGTCCAGAAAACATTGAATGGAACGGAATACCACGGTTTTCTCCATGACTATCCGAAGTGAAGCTCTGGGTATTCTGTACATAGCCCTCTGGTTTTAAATTATTCCAACCCCCAAGATTTTTTTTCCATTATTTTCAACCATCTAGTTCTAAAAGCAGGCTACCAGGTTGCCATCCCTCACAAATTTTAGCAATGGCAACCACTATTTTAGCCTGCACTTTAATCAGTTGTCAGATTTTTACCTCTCCTACATTCAATTAATTCTTTTTAGCTTCTGAATGACAGTTGAGTCAATAGCAAACTGTCAGCATATTACCTGTGATCTTCTGCAAATATATGGTGATTACATTGATTCTGTCTCTGATGGCTCTAGGAAAATAGAGTTCTCTTGCAGTTGCTTTGTCTAGGAAAACACTGATTGCTTTATCCATATTTTTCAGCTCAAATTTTATCTGTTTGGTTGTGGAATAATATTGCGGCATCTGAGTTTGCAGTGCTAATGGATGAATTATCAGCTGCATTTTTTGGACCATACCTTCATTTGATCATTCAAGATTTGTAGTTTTGGGTTGCTTAATATTCTGCTCCTTGAAAATTTTCACTAGACACTTATTAACACACCTGCAGCAGCTCCTTGAACTCATAAGGCAGAAGACAAGGAGAAAGGGGGTAATAAAGACTTAAGAATGGCATTGGGGTGTGATAGCACCAGTCCATAAGACAAAGCAGATGATCTGCAGACCCACGCAAAATCAGCTTACTTTGAAAGAGAATTGACAGAAAATTGGACATTTTATTACTCATAAGTCAGCACAGCATCCTGCATATGAACATTGAAGCTCAAGAGCACAACTGAATGGCATAATCCCATGTGGATAATCAAATGAAACCTGAGAAGCAATCCTCTACCCAACAAACTACACTTTTCCAGCTACATGAATGGGCTTTCTCAAACAAGCCCAATTGTTTTATCTTTGTCAATAAATGTTCCAAGCACAAGTCCCAATCTGTCGTTTTTAGAACACCCAGGACTGTGATCTTTGAGTTAAGCAACCAAAAAGTGTTCAGCAGAGAGCAAAATTGGACAGACTTTCTAATGCAATGCAGTAAAGAATAAGATCAGATGGAACTTGCTGTTACTTTCTTTCGAACTATCCTCTTCCTTCTTGCCTTTGGGGTGCCATTTCCCTGCTTGATGCCCAGCAGCCCCAGCCCAGAAACAATGGGATTCTTAGATATAAACCATTTAGAAGTATGATCAGCACTGATATCAGATTCAGGTCTATTATAGGCCTTTAGGAGGTCATCGGAATGGACAAGCGGGTCTGCCTCAATTCCAAGCCAAGCTCTTCTTAGTTTCCCTCCCATATTCACGTTCATAACCCTGCAATAATTTTGCAAGTCAAATTTAAAACTACAGAGCATGGCTTGAACACGGAAATATACCATGCGATTCTTGAACAGATAATAGAGAACTACAAACATAGATCAAATCCATTTGATGTCATGCAAGTCCAAATCAGTTTTTCCCTTATCATGAAATAACATGGACTCGGTATTCAATAAGAAACAGACCTCATAGCTGTGCCAATGAAGAGCGCCACTCCAATGACATCAAAGTGGTTTGTCATGAGACGATCAGATCCACATAACAGCTGATAGTTCAAGTTCGCATATATCCCAAGAAAAGCACCATAGCCAAGTGCATTTGTACTTGTGCTTGGGATAGTCACAGATAATCTATCAGAGAATTAATAACAGATTGAATACTTCTGTAGGCTTTCCACATAGGAATATGGCAATCGAATATGTTCAGAATTTCACAAACCTGCCATCCTTTTTACTGGCCAAGAAATTAGAGAGAGAGCCCTGCACTGCACCAGCAGATAATCCAACCATGCAAAGTTCCGCAGCCTTGTAAAATAAGGACTGAATTCTCTTTTGGATATCAAACTCTCTCATCGGGTAGCTCTTTTCAAATACATTGTTTGGCAGTTTCTGCAAAGTATTTTGCAAATCGAACCGGAAAGTATCACCATATGAACGACAAGGAGCAAGTGACCAAACAACTACAGCATTGCAAGCAGAAGCAGTGAGCACATTGATAAGTGCAAGATCCCACTCTTTCTTTATTCTGTACAGAAGAAAAATATTGAATATCCATGTCATTTATTTTAACTCAACCTCTTAAAGGAGAATCAGGTAATCTCAGAGCAACATGTACAACACACCTATCCTTGCGATTCTTCAGCTCCCATGACACGGCAATACCGATTGTTGCAGCTTGCTCTAGAAGAAGCCGATACATGAAAGCGGGATCTGCTATCATCCTGCAGGGCCAAAGACATGAAGAACTTGCAATCAACCGCCTTCCATCAAATGGTCATCAGGCATGCACAAGATAAGATAGGGTGCTAATTTTAATACAGCATTTACCTGCCAATAAATGCCCTAGACATTGCTTCAGGAAGAGATCTTGATATGAACCTGGCAGTTGTTGGTCTCGCATTGATTGCTAAAAACTTTACCATTTGAGCAGAACTCACCAGGCCCTGTAAGACAGAAAAATATCTCCTGTGAAATGAGAAATGGAATAGGCCAGAATAAAGATAAAGGAGGAATATCCAACCATTTCACAGGCTTGTCGAAACCCGGCAGGCAAGTCCATCATAGTCTTTTGCCACTCATTGAGAATGGCATCAATAAACTTCCGGTCGAAAAGCTGGTAATTTCCCAAAGATGAACAGATACTGAAACCACTAGCACCAAACATACAAACAATGGCTTTGTAATTTAGCAATAATCATCCATTTTATACCTCTTCGAGGAACATCCTCCTCCTAAATAGTCCACCCTCGTCTCCTTCATCACCATCATCAAAGTCATCAAAGTAATCATCGTCATCACCATCATCATCGCCTCCATCACCTCCACCATGGTTGATCTTCTTTCCAATGTCGCCACCACCTCCCCCAGTGGCCAGCTGCACACGAGGAAATCAGTTCCCTACTCCAACTAGAATCATGAATTACTTGGAAGCAACGGAATTTAAATCCACAAATCAGTTGATTACGTTCCTCAAGTTTTCATCTGCAATCAACTACTCAAAGAGTAACCCCTAGCAATGCATAGAAAATCATAGTATCACCAGGAAGTTTCAATTGTTCAATCGCCCTAGAGGAAAGGTAAAGATATTGAGCACCAGTGATACCACTTCAAAATTCAGTTCTATCAATCGCCATTAGATGCTAAGCGGTCTCAATTACTAACCTCAGGGCTAAACTTTGCTTGCTTCTGGGACAAATCAAGCTTCGACTTCTCCAACGTGACCGAACCAAGCGCGCCGTACTGCCCTTTCATGAGAGGTCCGGCCTCTCCGGAATTGGACGAATTGCAGGGAGCTTGAAAGCACCTCTCCAACGCCGTCCTCACGCTGGCCCATACCCCTCCGGCGCCGTCATCCACGAGCGGTGCAGGAGCAGAGGGAGAAGAGGAGCATCTCACGGCCGCCGCATGGCATCTGCGTTGAAACTTCACCGGGACTGGGATCTGCGGTCTGAGGGACAGCCACGGCGCCGACGGGGAAATAGGGATATTGGCCTGGGTGTTTATCGGCATGATTTGAGCCGTCTGGAAGACCGCGTGGGCCATTTCTTGGATAGATTACGGGATAAGGTCGCCGCTTGAAGAATTCAGATGGTTCTCATGGTGAGGAGTGTAGAGACAGACGGAGAGGAGGGTTTTAGAGGCAGATAGAGGGGGCGGAGGAGGATAGCCGGCGGCCGCAGGTTACCCAATCCTATCGCAGAATCAGATCCGTGCGAGAGAGAGAGAGAGAGAGAGAGAGAGGGCCGACTGTTTTACTTGGATCAAATAATCAGGGGCGAATATGAAAACTCATATATTCTTTATGAAATCCTCCTACTTTAATATAATTTCTTATTAATCCCTATACTTTTACAATTATATGCCGATGCAAGCAACCTAACAACCCTTGCTTGTAAGGCAAGAAAGTCTTCTTCCCCATCTCCTCCGAGGCTGCCCTGCTCTTCGTGTAGTGAATCTCGTGGGCCGACGGGCACCGCCTGGATCTCCTCCTCGAGCTCGAGACCGAGGGCCCAGCGCTGTCGGTCGACCCTAAGCTGCAGCTTCTAAACTAGGTTACCATACCAAGGAAGAAACAGCTGATTTGATTGCAACCATACTAAGCTATATAATGTCCTAATACTCAAAACTCATATTGATCTTTACAAACCATTATAAGAGGAAGAATCAGAGGGCATACAATATCAGTGCATGATGATATTTGAATTCATCTCTTGGTTATTTGACAGAAGATAGGTGTGCAATAGTACCTTAATGCATGCTACCAAGGCAACCTAAAAATTACAAAGAAGGAAACGGACTCACCTTGTGATTACCACTCTCCTCTGCTGTCATATGGACAATGACATGGACTTGACTGGTGCCATAGATACCCTCACTCAAAGTTGGATCCTCTATTCCAACCATCATCTCTCCCACCTCTCTTCCACAGTTGTATCTTTTTCTCCCGCTTCATATCCATATATTGTGTAAGCCTCACAATCGCTATTGGAGTCTGATACAATCGCCTCGGGCCGTCCATCAATGCTTTTACTATCATTAGACCCTCACACGCCTTCAATCTCTTCCCATCCATGTCCTTTGCTAACACGCTCAACTTAAATTGCCTGTCCATACCAAGCTCAAAATTAAATGTCACAGTAAATTTTATGACCTCGTTCGCTGAATCCCTCAGTGGCTCTCCGACCACCACTGTAGTGTATTTCACTGTGACATTACTTCTTACCCGATATGAGTAGACCTTGACAGGATTCCGACACGAAAGGTTGATCGCTCGCTTCATCGCTGGATCAATCACAATCCAACTCATGGTCAAACTCTCTTTCAGATGATTAAACCAATCCTTCTCGTCATCTGATATTTCCTCCAAATACCTGGTTATGGAGGTGATTGCATTCTCTTCTTCGCTAAGCAAATTGATCCAGAAAAAACCATCACGAAACCACTTGGATTTTGTATCAGTGATATAAACCTTCGAGAAGATGGCAACATTCTTGTAAAATATATCAATAGCTGATATGAGCATGGTGGCTAGATAATGATCTTCATTCTCATGATAATGCCACTGCTCAGGTGGACTAATGTGGTGCTGAGGAGAGTAAGAATCGGAGATGAATGAACGGTACCTAAACCTTCGAGAAGATGGCAAAATTCTTGTAAAATATATCAATAGCTGACATGAGCACGGTGCTTAGTAGGCATGTCAATAGCTTGGGTCGGGGCGGGTTTTGGCAGACCCGCACCCAACCCGAGCTTGGGTCTAGCGAATCCGCGCCCGAATGGACCCGAGACTCGGGTCCACATAGCCGGGTCCAGACCCAACCCACCTAGACCCAAGACCCGCATGGACCTGAGGCTCGTGTCAATAGACCCGAGTCTCAGGTCGAGAAGTTGGACCCGAACCCACTGCTCGGTCATCGCCACTGAAAAGAGCATAATTCTGAATGAAATGTGGATCGTCCAAGCTCAATTAGATATCTTTATGACAAGGCCATTAATAATAAATGACTAACCTTTGCCTTCTCCATTTTCTTTATGCTACCAACAGCATCATTCTTCAAAACCATTCCTTGAACCACTGTACTGTTATGCAGTCCTCCACCCAAGAGTTTAGCAACGCAAACATTATACACATTGAAACTTGCAGGATTATTTGGGCAAACTTGGATGCATGCCTTAATAAAGTAAAGTAGGGAGGATCAGTAATCTGATTAAACACAATGAAATTACACAGATGCAGGATAAAGAGGTTTCTTTTACATCAGCAACAAGTGAACACAAGATATCTTCTTGATCAAACTGCTTTTCATTTTATAATAATATAAATATTGAGGCATATTGTATTCAATATTAGTACTATAAATTAATATATATATATATATATATATCTTAAAGAAATTAATTTTAGCACGAAATATATATTATATTTACTAAAAATGAATTAATTATATATACTAATTAAAATTATGAAACGATGAGATTATATAATAATATAACTATAACATTATATTCATATCCTACTCAATATGGGATTAAAAATTTGAAGTGTTGTTTGAAGTAGATCTAAAAGTGCAGGTGAGCTATCAAAGGGAGCTTCAATCATTGGATATTCAATCCACATTGAAGCAATTGATTTTGGCTTGATGGATCATCTTCTACCATCAAATCATCATATGACCCTTCCCCCAATCAGGAGTGTCTCCCAACTGCTTCAGAAGGCAAATGATACCCCCATTTTTTCAACTTCAAGTATCCACGTCTATTAGCTCAATGCAGAACCACAAAAGTACCCTGACCTATCTATCTCCAAGCATAAGAGGACATCTAGCAGTGGAAAACCTCAGCAGTACAATCTCAGACACCGACGGAGATGAGACTTGACATTAATAAGCTGAACACCGCCGGATATGAGACTTGACATTTTGTTTACATTAATAAGCTGAACACCAACGGAGATGAGACTTGACATTTTGTTTACATTAATCAGCTGAACATGCTATTAGGCAGTTGCAGGGAATGAGAAATGAAAATGAGAACTAAAGTTTTAGGGTTTACCTGAACTCTTTAATCAAGAGTATCCTCCTACAATCTTCTGTTGTTCTTCCGAGTCTTGTCAGATAAATCATCCAACAATCTGTCAAAATTTGGAATGAAAGCTTTCATATAGAGGTGGAAATCGAGATAGCAGCATAGAGGAAGAAAGCGTACCTGCAGCGACGAAAGTGCGAAGCCTCAAGGATAGGGAAGAAATGAGCCGATTTATAGGGTTGCTAGTAAAAGTAGTACAGAGTCGCAAGTTCAAAGCTCATCTAAAGCCAGCCAGCAGCAGCAATTGGAGCCAGACTGAGTCCTATCCGATCGGTTCCCTCAAGGAGAGGGAAGAATTCAGATGGTTCTCATGGTGAGGAGGAGTGTAGAGAGACGGAGAGGATGGTTTTAGAGGCAGAGAGAGAAAGGGAAAGGGCCGACTGTTTTACTTGGATCAAATAATGAGGGGCGGGTATGAAAACTTGTGAATTCATTATGAAGTCCTCCTACTTTCTTATAATTTCATATGAATCCCTGTATGCGATGCCCTTGGCGACCTGCTCGTTCATGCCGGGTTGAACCCAAGCAACCAGGGTGGCAAAACTCTGGGTCTTGCCGGTTTTTGCGGACCCGCACCCGAATGTTTGTTCGTGCAGAGAACGATTGCTCCGGCTGTGCTGCGAGAGGAACGACGTACGGGTTGCTGGCACTGACGGGATTCGCATGCCTCTACTCGTGCTTTTACCGGTCTAAGCTGAGGGGGCAATACGACCTTGTGGAGGCTCCATGCGCCGACTGCCTCGTCCACTTCTTCTGCGAGGCATGTGCCCTCTGCCGGTGAGCTCAACCGCCGTGGCTACGATATGGGGATCGGTAAGAAGCTTTGCACAATCTCACCTTTCTCTCCATGGTCTGCAAATCTTGACCGACTCCATCTGATTTACCAGTCTAGCCTAACCGATCATGGGGTTTAACTAATATCAGGTTGGGAGGCTAACATGGACAGGCAGAAGAGGAGGGTCGCCATCATGGCTCCTCCGATGACAGCACACACCATGAACACATTCAGTATGGAATGACGGTAATAGCCCTCCTCTTTTTTTGAGACTACGTGGGCCCACCCGACATTGACGTGGATATTTTCCATGTCAGCTCCTTACTCAGAAGCTTACGTCATCACATCTGGAACCTCTAATTTCAGCGCGTGGGAGAAACATAATGCCCCGGTCAAAGCCCGTGTTTGACCGGTGTTTACTCCCCCCGCACATCCGCCACGTGTGCGCTCTCACCCTCCGTATATATAAGCCTGTTGACACGCAGACTCTCCCTTAGAAACTCAGAAAGACACATCACCGTTACCGCCGCCAAAATGCAACAATCGCACGGTTCGATGTTTGCCACCGGCTGCCAACCGCCAAATTGCAATAATCGCATAGCCCGGTGTTCGTCGCCGCCGGTCTGGTTCGCCCGCGACCATTTCGACGAGCTCTCAGTCATCTTCGCCTGCAATAACGCGGCCGCCGCCCCCCTGCAAGAGCACCACTTACCCCCGCTCGAGGGTGTTCCGGAAGTCGTCGTTGCGGGGACTTCGGAGACGTGCCCGGCATGCAGGATCGAGGGCTGCCTCGGGTGCGAGTTCTTCCCGCTGCCGGTGGGCACGGAGGAGGGCGGCTCGAAGAAGAGGAAGAGGAGGCCGAGGAAGAACCACTACAGGGGAGTGAGGCAGAGGCCGTGGGGGAAGTGGGCGGCGGAGATACGGGATCCCAAGAGGGCCGTAAGGGTCTGGCTCGGGACGTTCAAGACCGCCGAGGAGGCCGCGCGCGCGTACGACAGGGCGGCGGTCGAGTTCTGTGGACCCCGCGCCAAGCTCAACTTCCCGAACGCCGACTACTACTCGCAGGAGCCGAGGTTTGGCGAGGAGGCGGCGAGCTCCGTAGAAGAAAACTACGGAGCGGAGTGGAATGGCTGCGTGCCGGACGGAGGGCTTGGGAAGGAGATGAGTAACTTCTGGCAGATTCTCGGGGATGTGCATGAGGAAGATGGCGATCAGGAGCTGAAGAAGTTGATGACGTCGCTCTGGAAAAAACAATCATAAATTAATATATATTAATAATAAATCGATTTATTATTAATATATATTATATTTATAGAATATTTTAATAAAATATAGTTCAATCGAACAAAATCATGACAACCGGTGATTTTTGGAGAGGTTTCTAGAACTTCGGGGAAATCTGGAATTACTTATAATATAAGAGAGCAAATTGAAATTACCCCAAAACGGAAACCGGAAATCAATTCATTAATTTCCGGTTTTACTCTCATCGGGCCGGATTGCCGCCTCTTGCTACTGTTCCATGTAAAATCACAGATCTTTCATTGATTCATCGTGAGGAGCTTCCTTTGCTCGCTGGGGTCCTCTCTCCGTGTAACCCTTCCCCTTTCAATTAATCAATCTTCCCCCGTCGCTGATTTCCTGCTTCGGGGGTTCAACGTCACGTCCCTTATTCCGATCCGAGGGCACGACGTAAATTGAAATTCCGATACGCTTCTTGTTCCAGGTACGCTGCTGGTTTCGGTAGCTTGTTGCATCTTGAGTTTGATTGCTGGTTTTGTTTTTCCTTTCAGAATGGTTTAATCCATTCTTTAGCTCTCGTGCTCGGGCGGGGTTCGGCATGTCGTAAGTTGAAAGCCTTATCTCTGATGTCTTTACGTGCAATTGGCTCTATCTAGGTCTGAAGGGGTAGATTTCCGGCTATGGATGAGCCCTAGGAAGACATAATCTTGATTTTCTCATGGCTACTTCATGAATTTATCTAGGTCTAGTGGTTGTGGCTTTGTGATGGACAATCAATTGCTTTTATTTGGCTGTGTAGGAGGGATCTGACTCGCTTAGGAAAGCTCTGATGGCAAATTCCGGTCTATCAGCGTCAGTAGCTGTCCCCAGATATCCAGAGCGGAGGGAGACTAACACGGATGATTCCATCTTTGACCCAGTACCGCCTCTGATAAACCAGCAGAGCCTGACCTCTTTGGACGGTCCTGTTGCTATCCTCTGGGACATTGAGAACTGTCCTGTTCCAAGTGATGTCCGCCCGGAAGATGTAGCGGGCAACATCAGAATGGCCTTGCGGGTCCACCCCATGATAAATGGAGCTGTTATATCCTTTTCTGCTTTTGGTGACTTCAATGCCTTCCCTAGGCGCCTAAGGGAAGGTTGTCAAAAAACTGGTGTGAAGCTTGTTGATGTTCCCAATGGGAGAAAGGATGCAGCAGATAAGGCCATTTTAGTGGACATGTTTCTCTTTGCCCTGGACAACCCTCCGCCCTCAACAATAATGTTAATTTCCGGGGATGTTGACTTTGCCCCTGCTCTTCACATCCTTGGCCAACGCGGTTACACAATAGTTCTTGTTATTCCCTCTGGGATTGGAGTGTCTTCAGCTCTTTGTAATTCCGGTAAGTTTGTCTGGGATTGGCCTATTGTGGCCCGTGGAGAAGGCTTCCTCCCTCCTGGTAGGGCAACTGTGGCTCATCGCTGTGGTGGGGTTGCTGATGTCTCAGGTTATCTTGCTGATTGCTATATAAATGATGTGCAGAGTGGGCAGAATGAGGAGTCAATAGTGTACCGAGGAATGTATTGCAACTCAAATGGTGGAGCTATCTCGATGCCCTGTTTCCCTGCTGCGTCAAGATCACACAGTTTCCCATATGGATTAATGGATACGAATGAGGAATATGGCTCCTCCTCCAATCAAAATGATCCCACCTCATGGGTCCAGCCCGGGGATCTAAATGGTCTCAAGGGGCAATTTGTGAAGCTCCTGGAGCTCTCGGGTGGGTGCCTGCCACTGATCCGAATCCCATCTGAGTACCAGAAATTCTTTGGGCGACCCCTCTATGTGTCTGAGTACGGGGCACCAAAGCTTGTTCATCTCTTCTGGAAAATGAGTGATGTCATTTCCGTAGATGGGAAAGGCCATAAGAAGTTTGTCTACCTTCGGAACTGGAAGGCAAGCCCAGCCCATGGTCAACCACAGCCAGCACCACGGAGGAAGGACAAAAGAGGTGAAGGGCAAGGGCCTCTGGGAGAGAATGGAGATCTGGTAACAGGCTCTTGTGTGTCATCAGATGAATTGTCAGAAGAGGATCGCGTGCTGATGGAGGAAAAAAGGGATAAGAGTGAAAGTCAGTGCCTCCAGGATTTCAGGTATGAGCTGCAGGAGATTCTCGTGAGCTATTCCTGCCGGATCTTCTTGGGTTGCTTTGAGACTGTCTATGAACAACGGTACAAGAGGCCATTGGATTACGGGAAGCTGAGAGTAGAGGGGCTGGAGGAACTATTTGAGAAGGTGGGAGATGTTGTGAGATTGCACGAGGATCCTGTGACCAAGAGAAAGTTTATTTCTGCTATCTGTTGGTAGGAAGAAGATCTCGGACCCCCTTCCCCATCACGCTCTCATGCAATTCTCGGTGCTTTTGGGTGTTGACGCTGCTGCTGGATTTGCAGGACCACAAGATCCTGTATGCTATATAGTTCATAGTCCAAAACGTAATTCTCTATATGAGTTATGCCAAGGTCTGGCTGGTGATACTGCCCATAAAGATCTTGTATGTTCTCTCTAGTCCTTATTCAGCAAGCCGCCTTGTTCACATCTGCAGGTGATAGGGAGGAGATGTGGAGCACTGAATTTTTTTTGACCAGTAAGTGCATCCTACGCATGGATTTGGGGTTGCTTTTTTTTTGTTCTCTCATGTAACAGACGAGTGTAAAACCAAGGCTGAAGCCTGTCATCTTCTATTTCCAATGTAATCTACAAAGCAACTGCTGAATGTTGATTTTGGTTGTCTGATCAGATCAACAGGAAGGAATCTTTGTGAGTTTATGGATTTTCTGATACTATTTCAAATGGATTGTAACAAGAGAGGCATTTGTTGGTTGGCATAGTCCACATGGTCAATTTCATGTACAATCTGTCACTCCAGCTGCAGCTCTTTGTCGGACCGTGCCCATAACAGGCAACAGTTTGCTGCTCTGCCGCTGAAATTCTCTGATCTCCGAGCTCCTCTTCCTCCACCTATCCCTAATCCAACAATTCACCCCTCCACGAAATCGCCGACTCCCTCTTGCCCGTGAGGAGGAAATGGAAGAGAGGGCCCGCGCCCATTGGGAAGCCTGATTCATACTCGACCCCCTTCTAGCCGGGCTACCGACGGCCCGAAAACATTGGACCTGCACTAATTATAGCCCATTTATCGAATGAAACCATTCACCGAAGATTTCCAACCCACAAAGACATATGATCAGTTGAGAGAAGCAGGCAAGAAATCCCTTCAAGAGATCAAAAGAATCCTCAGTCAATCCAGATGAACTCCCTGAAAACAATCTGGAAAAACAGACACTCCATGAACTACTAGATGATGCCTTCATACCAGATAAACCAACCCATAGATAATATCAAGTATATCACTACTACTATTCCGAATCCTTTCCATCACATTACTCTCAGATTGTCAAATTTGGTGACCAATGCTTGACTAAAACTCAGACAAATGACGGGCCTTCATCACTCCAAGGACAGGGAACCAAGCTGATCGGCAGCAGCACCAGCCTGATGCTGTGCTACATTCATCAAGACCTCCATGGCCTCAGCCACCTTAGCCTTGAGGGCTTCAGGAGACTCAAGCAAGTGCAGGACCTCAGTCTGATCCATCTCGAGCAGCATACCTGTGACTTTGGCGGCTGCTTCGGGCTGAAGTTGCTCAACTAGAGGGTACAGATTCTCTCCCAGCATCTGCAGGAGTTCAGAAGGGAGTAAGGATCGTTATTGTGGACACTATTATTTCAATGCAAACATGGGAAAACATACTGTCCGCTGCTGATCTGGAGTAGCATTAGCCAAGGCACTAGCCAGAGCACCAATAGGAACAGGCTGAGAACGAGATGATTCATGCATTGACATGACACCCATATCATAAGGCATGGACATCATCCCACCAGCCATTGGGAGATCGGGCATTCCACGCCCCATAGGATAGCGGTAAACCCGACCCCTTGGAACCATCTGAAAATCAAGTGGGAAAGAAGAGATGAACAAAATAGAAACAACTACCAAATGATAAAATAAGAATCCAAGTCCAATGGTGAATAACAAATAGGAGAAAAACAAATAAATTCTTGTAATAACCTGCTGTGGCATCATTTGAAGAGGTTGCTGGTTCTGCTGAACAACCCCACCACGTCTTCCACCTGGGCGTTGACCTTGGTGCCCCTGCTGAACCATGGGCACCATGAAGTTTGTCATGGGAGCTGCACCAGGCCTCATACCAGGAACAAGTTGCTGTTGATATCCAAACCCAGGCTGGAAAAGAATTCACCTTGGTTATACAATGAATATGGTGACTAACTAATTCAATGTACCATAAGAGGTCAATCTGTCCAGTCAGCAACTCAGAGTGAACACAGCCTAGGCTTCCCCTTTACATGATTGCTTAGTGCCACTAATTTTCTGGATTAGTACGAATCATTTTCTTGATCCCCAATACATGGCACTACATGTAGAAGGGAAGTTACTAAATGTAGTTGTTCACCAACTCAATGTTCCATTACAGACTGAGCAAAAAAATGTTCCATTACAGGTCCTAGTCAGAACATTCAGCATCAAATCAATGTTACTGCAGAGAATTTTAGAAGAAATCACAAAAGTTACCTGAGGTGGAAGAACAGCAGGACCTTGACCATAGATCAGCTGGTGTCCAAGTCCTGGAGCTCCAGGGGGATACATTGGAAAGCGAGGACCCATAGAAGGTGCCATAGCAACTGGCCGCATCTGAGAAAACTGGGCCTATACAAAGAAAGCTGGGACTGTTGGCAAAACAAGAAAGCTTAAAAAAGTTGTGCTGGGAAGTTCTCCCAATGGCTGGTGGGAAAATGTAATGGCAAATATACTAAATTTAAAGCTGTAAATTCTGAATTGAGAAACTGTGTACCTGTAATCTAGCTCTTCTATCTTCCTTCCTTTGTGCATGAGCCACATATATTGGCTTGCTTACAACCATCTTACCCAGCATCTCAGTGAGCTATGGAGAAAAAAAGCAACATCACTTATAATAAAGATATGACAGGATGATTTTCATACTTTGATGCCAATAATTTTCTTGATCTTGTGAAATTTAAATTCACTGTTGGCTTACAGCTTTGGATGCCTCCTCAGGAGTCGCAAAAGCAACAAAACCAGATCCTCTGCTTACCCCATTAGGATCTCGCATCACCTATGTGGGAAAGCAATTTGAAACATCAGAATCCTCAATGAAAAATATTTATCCCTAAAAAGAAAAGAAAAGATGATTGATGCATATGCAATAAGAAAATGCATTTTATCCTATTTTCCCAGTGAAATAATTTTAGAATGCAAAAAGATAAAAAAAAATAGAATGACTATGTACTTGAAAAGTACAAATCTTGAGAAAAATGTATGACCTTGCATGATGTGATAGTACCAAAAGGTGAAAAGAGCTCCTTAAGTTTCTCATCATCAATGCTCTCATCTAAATTCTTGATATACAAGTTAGCTCCTTGGGATTTCTCAGCAGCCTCCTGGTCAAATTTATGTTTCAATTCAATCTCCCTTTCAGATTTCTTCTGAGCCTTTCCAACATACCACTCTTTCTCCTCAAACTTCTTTCCATTAAGAGCAATAACAGCCCTAGCAGCATCATCTGCATCATCAAAGTTAACAAATCCAAAACACTTTGATTTTCCATCCATGTCTCTCATCACAACTGCACTAGTAATTGGGCCAAACTCCCCAAAAATCTTTTTCAGGTCATCGTCTGTTGTCAAATCAGAAAGATTCTTCACATAGACATTGTTGAATCTTGTGTTTTGTGAGGCAGATTCTCTTTCCTGCTTACGAAGGAAAGGTCCCACAAAAACTTGCTTGTCATTCACCAGCATTCCATTCAGCTTATCAATGGCCTTCTTTGCTGATTCATCATTATCAAACTGTACAAAGCCATAACCTTTAGAGTGGCCAGAGGGATCTGTGGCAACTTTGCAAGAGAGGATGGTCCCAAAACTATTAAATGTGTCGTACAATGCTTTGTTGTCAATAGACTTGTCAAGATTCTGCCAAAATCGAAACCAAGAACTTAAATATCCATAACCGTAAGCAAGCAATGACAAGAAGAATCCAGTCCACGTTCACAATAATAGCGAGTGGAACAGGCCTACCTTTATAAATATGTTTCCAGAACCACTCTTACGGACACTCGGATCACGATGAGAATACATAACCCTAATCGGTTTTTCATTGAGAGGGGTGAAGTTCAGTACTTCCATTGCCCTAGCAGCTGTAACCAACCGTCAGTGGGTCCGTGCAACATCAACAATGTAGAGAAAAAATGGGCAAAAATAGAAAGATTTGCACAGTAAGGAATATTCAAAAACAAAGAATTCATATCGTCAAGTTTCCTTCCTCTAGCCAGAAATAAATTTTGGAACCAGAGATTCCATGTTGATTCCAGCAAAGAGATCAGATTATCGGCGTCAATATGTGAGACATTTCTCCTACAACAATTATCAGGAAGAAGAAAAAGAGCGCAGACAGGTGCATAAACCTACTAAAAGAACAGAAAATTCGATCCTGATGAGGGAACAATAAATAGTGCTATGAAAAATCTGCACATATTTCGAAGCACCGGGCCATGCAAAATTCTACAGCAGATAACAGAATTAAAAACGCTGAAATTTGAGGGTTCAACGCACAGATTATATCACTTCCTAAAGGAAAACTTCAGCTTACCATCGGCGGGGTTGCTGTAGTTAACATAACCATAACCGAGCGAACGGCGACTGGTCAAATCCCTACAGACACGAACAGAGACCACCTGAGCGACCTGATTGAACAGATCGTAGAGCTGCGAGTCAGTGACGTTAAAGTCGAGGTCCCCAACGTAGAGCGAAGTGGTTACGAACTGATTGGCCCCGCCGTTGGCACCCTGAGCAGGAGATTGAACTGGAACTTGGAGCTGGGCCATTTTTCAGACAGCAAAACCCTAGCAGCAAATCGGAACTCTTTTTTTCTGTGCTTTTGAGATTTTTTTAGGTTTTCCGGCAAAGATTCTCTTCCCTCTCCTCTGATAGCGAAGTCTTAAACGAAGGTAGAAGATCTAAGGAAGCAAAAGAGTAGCCAGAAATTGACCGATCTGAAGAAACGAAACAGACTTTTTCGTGTTTTTGGTGTGGGATATGTAGAGGAGAGGGAAGTGGAAGAGATGGGAAGAAGCAGAAGGGATAGGGCGGCTCCGGCGGTGGTAAATGGCTTCCGCGGTGGCGCGAGGGCTTTGCTAGAACAGAGATGGCGGCGGTTACGGCGCCAAAAGGGAATGACGTCTTCTTCCTGGAACGAATATATAGTGGTGAAGAAAACTTAGGGTTCACTTTTGCATATTATCGTTACGGTCCCTCTACTCCATATTCATACCTTTCCAGTCATCCAAAGTTTCTAAAATTTCAGTTTCTTTTGCAATATGTAAGCATTCGCTGTCAAAGTTCAGGGATCGAAATGCATACATAATTTTTCATATCTTGCGGTGGCCCTGAAGCCAACTATTACTGCGAAGGAATCCGCCATAAATGGCCGCCACCAAGGTCTGGACTCTGGTGGCGCAGTTCCTCCGGTCTGCATGTGATCTGTGAGCTTACCTTTGGAGTGCGCAGCCACTTAACACAGATTCGCCTACGACAATGTGAAAATCGGAGGAAGTTTTTTTTTCTCTGCAGAAAGCCTGTTGAACTATAATATAGGTACTGGAATATGAATGATGATACCCTGTTTTCCGTGAATGATGGAAATATCTAATTTTTCTTATGAGAATTGTGTGGAGCACAAGATCCTCGTTGATTTTCTGCCACCTTTTTCTCCAATTGGGAAGAAAGTTATCGTCGTTTTTCCGTGGAAGCAATGGACACCACACGTTCTGGCCACCACCACTATCACCACCGGAATTTAATTTAGGAAAGCTTTACATCACAATCACGTTGATTGGTTTGGGAGTAGGTCGATAATCGGCAAGATCCTCGAGTTTTCACCGCCATTTAGCGTCCCCGTCACATACTTCATTCGACTCAGAAATCCCCTTCCGGCTTCCTCGTTCAATTTCGCTTCTTCGCCTATAAGAAGAACGAAGAAGGCTCGTGTCATTTTTGTTTCTCTGAACATAGAGGAGAGATAGGCCAAGCACAAGAACTGACGGATGGGTTCCTTTTCCTTCACGAATTCTCTCATCTCAATGCAGCTTTCTGGGGTTTGCTCGTTCTCTTCTAATAATCTTCATCACCGTCAGCATCAGTTACTGCTTCCGTTCTCTCAGCCTTCAAGCCAGAGGAGGCTGTCTAGGGATCCTGCATCTGCTGATCTTGCTGCCCCCAGGCAGCGCCGTTGCGGCGGTCTACCCGCTCTCTATGCCGCCGGTGCTGACGTCACCAATTCCGTGCCAGTGAGTCCTTCCTCTATCTTGGTTAACAGTAGCAAGTCCTTTCTTTGATCAAAGCTCAGGTCTCTCTGGGTTGATCTGATTAGTTGTTCTGTTACATGATGACTTCTCAGGCCCTTTTATCTTCTCTGTTTGTGGGTTATTTAATTGATTCATTTGCTTTTTCTTTATGCTACCTGAAACTGTGCCTCTGAGTGGTCATTCTTTGAATGGATTCCCTGAATGATGCCATTCATGATCGCATTTGATGGGTTCTACTTTGACAAGATCATATAAATAGAGATGATCCGTGTATAGTTCAATCATCAGGAATAGAAGTATTGGATTTTGAAGATATCCACACAGTAGTTACTGGATTCTTGAATTCAACAGTTCTGTGAAGGATCAAAGTCAACAGATCATGTGTCCATGATGACTTGTTATTATAGTATTAGTAAAGGTCAGCTTATATCATTAGGGGATTTTGTAGGGATGACAATTTTTCTTTGAGTATCATTATTTGGTGGGCTGATCAAAACGAATGTTGTCATCCTCATGGTTTAATTATGCTTCTTATGATTCATACCTGCTAGTCCATGTGATGCTCAATAGCAGAATTAACAGTTTTTCTTCTGTCTTGACTTCAGCAGCGCAATGGAACCTATACAGTAGGTGATTTCATGACCAAAAAGGAAGCTTTATATGTTGTGAAAGCTACCACAAGTGTTGATGAAGGTACTTCCATCACTTGCATATGTGTATGCATGACAGTCTTATGATCAGTTGTGTGTTTCCTAATGAATTTTCTTGGTACAGCTCTGGAGGTCCTGGTGGAGAAGAGAATAACGGGCTTCCCTGTGATCGATGATGATTGGAATCTGGTAATTCCATGCTTAATTCTTTCCTGACATGAACCCCTTATATCTGACATGAACCCCTTACGCTGTTATCATGAATATTGCATATCTTTCACTTCTCATAATCTGCAACTTATCCACTTCCATATTGGACCTAAATCATGTACTTATTAGAACACAAGGCTTCGAGTTATTCCCTTCTAAGTCTTTTTGCTGCGCTTGCTATCTTTTCTGCAAGGTTGGTGTTGTTTCGGACTACGATCTGTTGGCTCTCGACTCCATATCGGGTAATTATGATGGATTTGGATTCACATTAATTCACATAAAAGCACTTGCGACTCCATATTTACCATGAGTATCCACACCGTCATACTTCTGTTCCTTTGTCGGTGCAGGCTCCGGTCATAGTGATGTAAACATCTTCCCGGATGTTGATAGCTCGTGGAAGGTATGTGAATTTTTTTTCCTGATCTTGTTCATCCATTGGAATTTAGCTGACAGCATCACTCCCTTAGCATATATAATGATAATTTGACTATTATAGGCAGGATGGTGAATTTTGTTTTCAGCCAAATTCAACTTGTAATGATCTAATTGACTTGAGGTCATTCAGCATTACTTCAAAAAACTCCGAACTAATCTATCAAATCATCTCAACTAAATGGACCCCGACCCTGAGTCAAGGCCTTTCTCGTGCTATTGAAGTGAAGAACAGATGCATCATTCCCGCATATGTTTGCTCTCCTTTCATTGGCATTACAAATTCTTTGTGGCTGCTTTATGCAGGCATTTAATAGGATACAGAGGCTAGTAAGTAAGACGCACGGCAAAGTGGTTGGAGACCTGATGACACCCGCACCTCTTGTTGTCCGAGAGACCACAAACATCGAAGATGCTGCACGGTACAAACATATTAAAACTCCTCCGAGGATCATGTTTTTCTTCTCCATGTTTGCTGTCATAGCTTTTCTCTGCTGGATGTTTGAATCCCAGCTCAAGCTTAACTTTTAGTTTCACTTCAAATCACTTCTCTTGCAATCAGGCTGTTGCTGGAAACCAAATACCGCCGACTGCCTGTAGTGGACAGCAAAGGGAAGCTGGTAGGATTGCCATCTCTTTGGTTATCTCCTATTATATCTGAGTTGGAAATTTGGAATGATGATATTATTCTACCACAGGTTGGAATCATCACAAGGGGAAACGTTGTCAGCGCTGCACTGCAGATAAAAAGAGTGATGGAAAGAGGGCACTCTTCATGATTGCCGATTCATCTGAGGCGAGATTTGAGGCCGTTATTCACCACTAGGGTTCATTTATAGGATTCTTCTTCAAAGTGACATTGGTAGATATGCGCATTGCATATACTAGAACTGAGGTCAGGTGGAAATACCCTGTGCTAGAATTTTTTGCTGCATGTTCAAATTCCTGCAGAAAACCCATTGTGATCAGATTAATCTAAAAGACTCTGAATGCTATTTGATCCATTGTTCTTGAGTCATTCATAGTTAAATTGATGTAGATGGTGAAAGTCTGTCCCTGTAAATCTGCATACCCTCCAAATCCAAATCCAGCTGCATATCCTCCGCCTTATGTTCCTGCACCCAATGTCATAATAGGCAAAATTGTAATTAAAATAAAAATTTGGGTTAAAATAAAAATTCGATGAAATATATTAATTTATTAGTATTTAATTATAAAATTATTAAATTATATTGGAAGCAACTCACGAGTTCTCGCTGTTCATTTCTCCGTGCTTTGCTTCAAGGACAATTATGCAGGCCCTATTGCTGCCGGCGGCGACCTCCGCCGTACTACCATCGCCGGTGGCGAGTGGTCTCCTGCAGTCGCATAAGCTCATCCGGCTGCAACCGCTGCCATTTAAGCAAACCATTTCACCCACTCCTCTTTCTAACTTGAAGCCCTACCAGACTAGTATATTCTCTTCTCGGTTTCTTTCGTCCTCCTATCATGGTTTCAACGCCAGGGAATCGATGTTAGCTGTCGCGTCGTCTGCCTCGCCTGTTGCTTCCGCAAATGACGAGTCGGACAAGGCTAAGCTTGCGCAGGTGAATTTTTCCGATCCCGCGGTCTTATTTGACTAGCTAACCCTGGAAATCTCGTAAATTGTAGGGGTATCGGGTTCAATTTCTGATTTCCAGATGCATGGGGCCTTCTTGTTACATAACGTCTTCTACTTTTAGTCCTAGTAGTGATCGCAGTCCAAAAGGTTCAAGAGTTTTGGGTAATTTCGTTAAGGAAGCTATTTAGGAATACAGAAGGGTTGCATTGGTGGTTTTGATTCATTCTTATAATGGTTAGCATTACTCCATTTGCAACGTTTTGTCTTCTCCTATTTGGTCCTTCCGATTGTGAAGCCCTGGAGTCAGAGAGGAACTGGTTCAAAATCAAATTAAAGTGAATTTCGAAGGATAATAAAGGGAGGATAACTGAAGTCTAGATATATGGATACAAGAGAGTATTCCTATCCAATTAGAAAAAGGAAATCTTTTGACACCTCCAACATCAGTCCTGCTTGTTCTTTGACCTTGCTTAAGAATTACCACCAAGGGGTTTTGATGCATGTTGTATTTAATCTTAGAGAAGCTTGGTATACACACCCATTTGCAGATCTATTTATAGTCAAGTGCGTATGCATTAATGAGGATGTATCATTTGTTTGATATAATGTACAGGTAATGAAAAGATTAGAGAGCACTTCAAGGTACTTCAAGAGGTTGGGAAATTTGGGGTTCTGGGGGCAGCTCGTGTGCACTATTGTGGCGGCGGTCATCCTCTCCTTTTCTGTAGTAATCACTGGGAAGATTACATCACCAGCCACTTTCTATGCGACTGCTGGTGGAATTGCTGCTGCTTTCATTTCAATCTTCTGGTCATTTGGTTATATTCGTCTTTCTGAGAGACTCCGCAAAAATGCTGCTGATCCTGCAAAGGTAAAGTAATCAGCGATGTTGTAAACTTAAGTTAGGCTTATGGGCTTCTCCTTTATCTCTTTGTTGCTTTCATTCACTTGGCAAATTGACCTGCTTGCTGGTATAGACTGGTGTTCTAAAGAAAATCCAGATATAAGTGTGTGCATTGCACGGTTTAGTAACAAGATTATTTCTGGGCTAGTTTCCATCACTTTATCATTCTTCCTTCTGGAAGTTATCCTGCAGCTAATGCATTAAAAGTCTGCACATATCATTCTTCCTTGTCATAGATGAATTTCACTATTCTGTCATGTCAAATGAACAGTGTATTATCTTGGGGGTTGATATGATAATTCATATTGTCGCCATTGTAGGCTCCTCCTCGTGCTGATGTGGTGAAGAGCTTGAAAAATGGGATAGTATTGAATCTTCTTGGAATGGGTGCTGCTATCCTTGGTATGCAAGCCACAGTAGGGCTGTTGGTTGCAAAAGCTCTCACCTCCTCATCTAACCCTTTCTATCAAGGAATTTCTCCTGGTTACAGCCCTGTTCTTGCCTTGGATGTGTTCCTTGTGCAGGTATCTGCTGCAGTTTCCCCATTCTTTTCCTTATATTCTATAAGATTATGTACTCATATTGTGATTGATTTCAATATCTTTTAACCTAGTTTATATTGTTAAGTGGATCTTGAGCTGTCGGGATGCTAGGTATCTAGTTTAAATTTGTAACAATGTAGACCGCTAGCATCACTTAATTTTCAGATTTCCTTTCATAAAAACTCTAGAAATCCCACCTGAAGACAGCAGGTTTCCTATCATGCCGAATCTCTTCTCTTCTAGATGGATTTGCTATTAACTGAGTATTCATCTTTATTTGCTCAGGCATCAGCAAACACTATACTTTCTCATTTCTTGGGCCTTGTTTTCTCGTTGGAGCTTCTACGATCAGTCACAGTACCTCCATCAGAAGCCATTCCAATACTGCGAGCTGTGTAAGGTGCACCTTTTGTGTAGTATTTCATGTTCCTGCTGTCAGCTGAGGATTTTGTAGCCAAAAATATGTAAGCGGATGGAGAACCATTTGAGTTTCTAGTCAATGCATTTCAAATGAAACAGGAAGCCATAGCTCTTGCTTGCCTGAAAAAAGGAATGGTCAATGATTCAAAGGCATCTTTTGAAATAATTCCAGAGCTGGGTTTTAATGAAAAAAGGCTTTGACTGATCAATTTCTCTGTATTTATAAAACTTTTGAAAGTAGTTGGCCAATGAAAAATTTGAGATTTGTTCTTGAAGATCATGGTTGAATGGTTATACAGAAGATGTTCATGTCCATGGTTGAAAATGTTAATTACCTTGAATCATATGAACTATGATAGATCATGTGAAGAGAAACCAAACCTCATGTATCACCTGCATAGCCAAATGTGAGGAGATTGAAGAGATTACCCAAATCCTCTCCACATATTTTCCTTTTAAGGAAGAAATCAGCAAGAGGGTGTCAAATTGTCAACTGATAAGTTCCTTCTAAACTAAATACTTACACAACACAAAATTCAAGTGGGGGAGGATGATCTGATGTTCCACTCATCTATAAGTAAAAGGGCACTTAAGTTGCAGCCACATTGCCATCATCCGATTCAGCTCCATCACCATCGTCGGAAGATTCTTTTTCTTCTTCTCCTCCACCTTTCGGGTTTTGGCATTCTTTAGAGCTGGTAGTCTTGCTGTTCTTCTCCTTCTTCCTCTGCTTCTTCTTCTGGCGCTTCAGCCGTTTCTTTGCAGTCCGATCCTCTGCTGCTTTCATCCTCTCTTCCCTTCGCTGGATAAACTCGGCCATCTCTTTCCTTTTCTGGTAGTCGATGTCCATCCTTGTGAGCCTGTCTTGTTCTCTTCTTCTCATCTGCCGATACTGTTTCAAGCAAGGGAAGAACACACTACTAGTGACAAAGAAAAAGGAAGCAAGAACCACTACCATGAGAGATCATAGACCATGGGGCATGAAATTATCTTTGCAAACATGGGGATGCACATAAGCAAAAGAAATCAGCCCAACCCCACCACCCATAGAAGCAGAAGCAAGTTTTTCTCCACATAGATAAGTCTGCACTCCTGAAACACCTCTAATTAGTGATACAGAAAGCATAATCACTAGTTTGATTTAAAGATCCATTTTCACCCAATCCAACACAGGCCAGCGTTTTCCTACTGATTGCTCCTTCCAAACTGCCTTAACAACAGGAGAGGCATATTTCAAGTCTCCCATCCCTCTGCCATGAAAATGACCTTTGAATACTCTCATTTGCCTTGCCTGAGATAATTCTTCTATCAAGTTAATCCTAGTATGAACGTACCCCATTAGCATCTTCTGGACGGGAACAATGCAAACTACATCACCATGAGTCACTAACATCATCTGTATAAGCTCCAATCTTCTAGGCATCATAGCAGTAAAAACAGTGATCATGCTTAACTACCCAATAAATGGTGATGTAAAATCAACTCATATCAGCTCTTCGAACACCTCTCAGGTACATACATCCAATACGCTAAATTAATATGAATATTGCCAGGCAACCACAAAAGAAGTCTCTTTTCTTTTCAGATTCTCGACTGAAAAATCTTCTGCAGCTTTTTCAAGCACTATGCTTCCGCAAGAAACCCATTGTCTCCACCAACGAATATAGCACCCCCATCAGAAGTTTCTCCCAAAGATCCTCTTCTATTAATCTATAAAGAAACGGCCTGAGGAGCAACCCGACAAACGCATTCACAATTAAAAGCAAAGATGATTACTACTGCACAATTTGATCGATAGACGATAAATTCCAGTCGAAATGAAGAATCAAGAGCGCGTGAAGCTTGCAATTTATCCTGAATATCAAAATTACCTGGTGAAAGTCGCCTGAACCGGAACCGGCGGAGCTGCCGGAGGTGTTATTCACGCGCACAGGAACATTTTCAATGATACGGCGGAGCTTAATCTCCAAGTCCTCCTCCTCTTCCGGCAACGTAGGAGCAGTGTACTGGACGATTGCATTGGATCCACCCCCACCGGCTGCAGGAGGACGTGGCGGCAGCGCTGGCCTGGCCGTTGCCTCCACGAGCTGCAAGTTTCCATCCTTAGAATTGCCCGTCGACATTATAGACAATACCTTGTTCCTGAATTGACTGAGGAGAAAGCCTTGATTTAGTTCAGCTATGCGATGGCGAATCAGAAATTAGGGTTTGCTGGAATCTCAGGAGGAGTTACGTACGGAATGTCTGAAACTCTGGGATTGTTTTAGGTAATCTATGCATGTAACAAAAATGCAGGGGGCCAATTATAATTAACTAAAATATGATCTGAGATGGGCCAATAGGCCCGACCAATTTCCGGGCCCATCTCGTAGAGAGAGAGAGGAGGAGGAGGAGGAGAGAGAGAGAGACTGGAAATCCGTTCAGATCTTCAACTGAGAAGGTCACCTGTATCGGAGGGAGAGTTCTGAGGAAGAGGAGACGACGAGATGCTGCCAACGGCCTCCAGAGGACGTACTTCGTCCTCACCCTCTCGTGCTAACCCGATGTTTCTCCAGTACCTCCGGCGGATCGTCAAGGTCCTCCCTCTCTCTCGCCTTCTGAGTTCTATCTCGGTCTGATGTCTCTATTTCCATTTGATCTGAGACCCGAGGATCTGTAGTTTTCTCATCAAGCTTGAAGATTCCGATTCTGATGCCCAATTTAGTCATTGTATTCGTCATTTCGCAGTTTTCAGACTTCGATGAGCTCGATTCTGTGTGGCAGACATGTCTGTGATGCTATTTTCTTACGTATATTGATTATGAGCTCATGTTTATTTTATTTTCTATGCGATATGTGAGATGGTTGATCTCTCAGTCAGCTCTCTGATCGTTATAATGAAATGTCGTGGGTTAAGATTTACTGAGATCTTAAAGCTGCTTCTAACAGCGTTAGTAGCACAGTTTTGACGGCTGAAAACTCTGTTTAGGAGTATCAGCAGAGTTCATGGCACGGATTCCTCACGATGTCCTGAAAGATGTTATTTTTTTGGCGAGTGGGTGATGCATCAAATGACAAGCTTTTGCTATGTTCTTTTATATTCTTTCCATATTAGATTTTCTTATTCATTGTGCAGTGGCAACAAATGGATATCGAATATTCATTTTGGCAGATGTTTCACCTTTGCTCTTCGCCAAAAGTTGTGTAAGCATATGTCTCATATTCTCATAATGGTGCTGAAGTGATTTTGGTTTTCTACCCTTCAGTTATGCCTATTTACATCAACCTTCTTGGATCAGAAAAAATTTATAGTTTATGTGATTGAAAGTTGTTTGGATTATTTTTTTGTCTCAACTAATATGTTTACTTTGGAATTATGCATGTTGGATTGGGAAATTGATGCAGCTACCAGCATACTAAGTATCATAAACGTAAGTGCAGTTCCCGATACTTTTCAGTTGGTTTCTTTAGCTTTATTTAGTGGTACCTAGGACTATCTTCAGTTGTAGTGTTGATTGTTCTGCAATTAATTTGATTTTATGATTATGTTAGTAATGTACTCTTCTTCCCTTATTACAAGAAGTTTTTGATTTCTTTTGCTTCATTGTGATAGTTAAAGTAGCACATTTGTGAATTATAAAAGAGAAAAATTATTAGATAGCATATGTGTGTACTGTTTGCAAAAGTCCACTTACTCGGAATTGAATCAGTTTTTTCAGTGAGTGCATCTTTTGGGTTTATTTGATGATTGAAAATTTTACTAGTTGGGCATGTGCAATAGATTTCTAATGATTTCCCTGGCCTCTTTCTCTAAATTCAGAAACTAAGAACCAGTGGGCCCGTGATGATCCTGCATTTGTGGTGATCTGCATCCTTCTTTTGGCAGTGGCAACACTAGCTTATTGTGCTGCGTAAGTTTCTTATTGTACAGTGATATCCTTTTCTTTCTTTGTAAGCATGGGGGGATTCTCTCCTTATGTTTTCCCTCTATTTTGGTTACAAAACACTATCAGTGTATGAACATTGATATTAGTGTCTTTTCTTTCTTTCAGTTATGACCATAGTACTGCTCATGCTGTTTATGTGACCTTCTCAGTATTATTTTTCCATTTTCTATCAGCCGCAATACTACTGGCCACCATATGTTGGTGAGTGTTCTCCCCTCTACTGGTACCTTTATGTCCCACTTAGCACCTGTTTCTGTTTCACATAAAATGCTTTTCAACATGAAAAATAGGGATACGTGGTCCAAATAAGCTCTTTAGTTCCACTTATATATTGGAGCAACGCTTTAGTTTATATTATATATTGGCTTTGATAATTAAATTGTACTTGCTATTGCTCACTTTTCTGTTTTCTTTTTTATCATATCATATGGACATCTTATTCTGGTATTTTAAAATGTCTTGGCAGGTTTCTGACAAATAGTTACCTCCGGGAATTGGTTCCAAGTAGTTATGCTGTTGAGCAGCGGGTTGAATGGCAAGTGTTGGTCTTTCCTTCTTTTATACTCACATAGTTCCTTTGTTCTTCCAGGATAAGGATTGTTAATATGAAGTTCCCTTCACAAATCTGTTTATGATAATTTTATATCCTTCTGCAGGCTATATGCGTTTGACGTGCATTGCAACTCTTTCTTCCCAATATTTGTGTTGCTTTATGGTAATTTATTAATTACATGCACAATGAACTCCTAAACTTAAAGCAAACTTGCATGTGCTTTGGTGCTGATGATACTTGTTTGTTGGCAGTGATCCATTATTTTGTGTCCCCTCTTCTCATAGCCCATGGCTTTATACCTGTACTGCTGTCAAATTTGCTCTTCTTGGTGGCTGCATCTTACTACCACTACCTCAACTTTTTAGGTTATGATGGTAATATTTGGCTTTAAAATGTCCATCCTTCAATCACTCCGCCAGATTATGCTGAGAACCTTCCCCGCATTGTGCAGTTCTTCCATTTCTGGAGAGGGCAACATTCTTTCTTTACCCAATCGGCATTGTCATTGCACTATCTCCTATTCGTAAGTTGTTCTTGAGCTGCCCAGATCAATATGAATTTATCCTTTTGTGCTGCAAGCTGAAATTATTTCATTTCAAACTTTTATGCAGTAATCTTGAGCGGTTTCAACCCCTCTAGATATTTCATGAACATGTACTTCAGTCACCGCCTGTAATTTGCTGTGGCTAACAGGCGGACGTCCCCATATTTTTGCCTCACTGCTGCTCCCCACTAGAAGAAGCCATCCTTCAAGCATGTGAAATATGCTCGGAGTCCTTATTGGCATATTGAAGGAGAAAATTTTGGACATTTAAATGTTTAAGCACCCACATGTAGTTTGTCTTGGTAGGCTTTCTGCTCTTCTTCATTAGACCGAAGTTTGAGATATGGATTCTTCCGGGTGGCTAAAAAGAGATGTGTCATCGGGTAGTTGAACAATAGTTTCTCTTCAAGCTATGGAGAACTATAGTGGGAAGATATATAGTGAGCCTATAATTGATATGTCCCCTTTCCCTTGTAAGTCTCCTGGGACATGTAGATGTGAGCATCCCTATAATTCTTCCTTAACAAACTGTTCACTTTTCTGAAATGATCTCAGAGGCAAGCTTTTGGCAAAAGGTGAAAGAAATCGTTGTTCCGAAAAGAACACATCCTCCGGCCGGGGTTCCTGATCTGAAAAGAAAAACACAGACGGCATGGCATCAGCGGAGAGGACACCAGAAGGGTCAGTTGCAGTCCAGCCAATTGTTGTCCTCTCAACCTCAAGGCTTCCATTGTTTCAAGGTCTCTATATGCCTCCAAAGGGGTCGCAGGAGCACAAAGGGGATGCCAAGGTAAATTTCCAGCTGGTCCCATGAGCAGTTGTGCTTCGAGTAATACTCCATAACTGATCTACTGCCCCGTTTCAACACAAATTCCATGATTACCTTATCAAACATGAGCATCATCATGAGCCATAGTTAGTTGCAGGTTTTCTTGTAGAGGGTGTTGAAAAGCCAGGAGGCCACCACCGAAGTGCTTTGGCTCACTTGACCAGTTGCTAAGGAAGTACGAACACTTACTTTGGTATGGCAACTCCCATTAAGTCTTTGAAACACAGCCACAGCTACTTCACCCAATCATGAGGCCATGTACACTGTTCATTGGGATTGTTTTAATCACCATGAGCACTATTTTATCTCGACTCCTGCAAGCTATGAAGGGGTAAAAGGTTAAGCCTGGACTTTGTCATTGGAATCCTCAAATGGGGTTACTCATGACGATGAGAGCATGATGTGTTCTCTGCCATTTCTTGCCTCGCTGGTTGAGTTTAGCCTTGCCAATCTTACCAAAAACAAATCAACAAGTGACATCCACAATCCCAAATAAACAAAAGGGCAGCTGTCATTCCACTCAACGAAGATGCCACCCATTGACCTTCTGTTGCATTTATCTGCGGTCAAGTTTCTGGTCCCAATAACTGAAAGTCCCCATATCCTGACCGAACCTTCAAAATGCCCATGGCTGGGCACGAGTGTAAACCCAATAACCCTTTTGCCCAAAAAGCACACCTAACGGTCATCCATGTAAAGAGCAGTGCTCTCGAGTCCCATTGAAAGTGAGCCATTGTCGTGCACATATATATACAGCCCCGGAGACTTCTCTTCAGATCACCACTCACAAGAAACCTAAGCACACGCTAAATCAGTCCGTAATCCTCGGTCCCCTCCTGATTCATATCGAGTTGGGAAGAAGCTCAAGTGAGGCAATCATGATGGGTTCTGAGGGGCCGCTGGTCCATGTCTTCCTTGTCTCCTTCCCAGGGCAGGGCCACGTGAACCCGCTCCTGAGGCTCGGCAAGAGGATCGCCTCCAAGGGCCTCCTTGTCACTTTTACCACCCCCGAGAGCATCGGCAAGGCCATGAGGCAGGCCAGCAACGCCAGCGGCGAGCCCACCCCCATCGGCGATGGCTTCATCAGGTCAGCCCAACATATACCATGACCTCTCGTGAAATTAGGGGTTCTAGACTTCTAGTATTAAATTAATGATCGTGGATTGATTCAGGTTCGAGTTCTTCGAGGATGGCTGGGACGAGGATGAGCCAAGGAGGCAGGACTTGGACCAGTACCTTCCCCAGCTCGAGAAGGTCGGCAAGGTCCTGATCCCGGAGATGATCAAGAAGAACGCCGAGCAGGGCCGCCCGGTGTCGTGCCTCATCAACAACCCCTTCATCCCGTGGGTCTCTGATGTGGCCGAGTCCCTCGGCCTCCCCTCGGCCATGCTGTGGGTCCAGTCCTGCGCCTGCTTCGCGGCCTACTACCACTACTACCACGGCCTGGTCCCTTTCCCGTCCGAGTCGGCCCTGGAGATCGACATCCAGCTGCCGTGCATGCCGCTGCTGAAGCACGACGAGGTGCCGAGCTTCCTGTACCCAACAACTCCCTACCCTTTCCTCAGGAGAGCCATCATGGGTCAGTACAAGAACCTGGAGAAGCCCTTCTGCATACTCATGGACACTTTCCAGGAGCTCGAGCACGAGATCATCGAGTACATGTCGAAGATATGCCCCATCAAGACGGTCGGACCGCTGTTCAAGAACCCTAAGGCCCCCGACACGGCGGTCAAGGGGGATTTCATGAAAGCCGACGACTGCATCGGGTGGCTGGACTCGAAACCAGCAGCCTCGGTGGTTTACGTCTCGTTCGGCAGCGTGGTCTACCTGAAGCAGGACCAGTGGGACGAGATCGCCTATGGGCTTCTGAACTCCGGCGTCAACTTCCTGTGGGTGATGAAGCCGCCGCACAAGGACTCCGGCTACACCCTCCTGACCCTGCCGGAGGGCTTCCTCGAGGCAGCGGGGGACCGGGGAAAGGTGGTGCAGTGGAGCCCACAGGAGCAAGTCCTGGCCCACCCCGCCACTGCCGCATTCGTGACGCACTGCGGCTGGAACTCCTCCATGGAGGCCATCACGTCGGGGATGCCGGTGGTAGCCTTCCCGCAATGGGGCGACCAGGTCACCGACGCGAAGTACCTCGTCGACGTTTTCCAGGTTGGGGTGAGGATGTGCCGGGGCGAGGCCGAGGACAAGCTCATCACCCGCGACGTAGTGGAGCGGTGCCTCCGCGAGGCCACCCAGGGCCCCGAGGCGGCCGAGATGAAGCAGAATGCCCTGAAATGGAAGGCGTCGGCCGAGGCGGCCTTCACCGAGGGGGGCTCCTCCGACCGTAACATCCAGGCCTTCGTGGATGAGGTCAAGAGGAGGAGCTTGGAGATCACGGCGACCAAGCCACCGACGGTGAAGGAAACCGCAGCCGAAAACGGAGTGGCGGAAGAGTCACTGCCGGGGGAGTTGGTGGTGTGAACAGGATCTACTCGGTCGGATTCCTATGCTTTTTTTCCCGCACAAGTATTGGCAGACAATGGAATAATAATTTGTTAAAATAATTATATTAGTGCGCGTTAAACCCGAATTCAACAACCTATAAGAACTTGTAGTCCAACGGACAAGGGGAAAAGTCGCTTCGATTTATTATTTTTTTTGGCGGGTTTTCAATTTCGTGATGTGTATGTGTTATATTATGTGAAAATTTAACGTGTATTGATAAAATTTTAATTATTTATACTTAAAAATAATTAATTTTAATTAATAATTTATTTTATATAACTTAATATAATATTCTCAATCCCGGTGATCACTGACATCAAATTAGATACGTCAAGCATCTAATTTTTAAACTCGCAATTAATAATTTTATACGTATACACTTATCTACCAGACTAGTGGGAATAATATTATCGAATTTAGTATTTTTCTTTAATACTTAATTATATGCAGTCGATTTTTCATTTTAGTCGAGTTAATATTTTTTCTTAATACTTGTTTATCTAGAGTCGGTTTTCATTCTCGGGTCGTATAAGAGTACTGTGGTATTTTTTCTTAATACTTAGATCACAATTTGGGTCTACATCTCGGATCGGGTAGGGTGCGAGCCCGATTCTGATACGAAGTGCCAAGCACATGAGATCTGCTTCAACTGATGAACAAGCAAATGCTGCTGGTGTGAGAATTGGGGAGACCATGAATTCCCAGATGCAGATGCAGGACCAATAGCTGACAGCAAGCCCTCAGTGTTCTTTCTCATGTAATTTCCTTACACTGCTCAAAAATTTGACTGTGGAGTATTGTATGTAAGATCTCTACATCTTTGAAAAGAATGAAATTTTAAGACTATGATCTTCAGATTGATTGTTTCCTCACACACTCTAACTTCATGTTGAATGTGTAGATGCTTCCTGGATATATACTCGCTGTGACTATGCTTCCTCTGTAGTGTAAGGTCCTGATATTTGTAGATCTCTGATGGTTAGACCAGAGACCCAGCTCGTGAAGGTCGCCTTTTGTCCAGCAAATGCTGATGGTCAGCCCACCCCGGACCCTCAACCCTTTGGCGCATCCGTTCACCCATTTGTCCCTGGGCAGAGCAGGAAGCAGGTGGATATCCTGCATCGTGCTCTGGACGATCATCTCTGCCACCGCTCCTGGAAAACTGATCATGAAAGACATGAAAAAGAAGCTCAGTTTGACAGGAAAAAAAAAATCTTCAAAAACTACTGTCCAGACCGTATGATTTACCCGAGGTTCGCATCGATCTGGAAGGGAGGATGAGCCATGAAGAGGTTGCTGTATAGACCTCCGGCG
The DNA here is from genome assembly GCA_030064435.1 of Trapa incisa. Lineage (NCBI taxonomy): Eukaryota > Viridiplantae > Streptophyta > Magnoliopsida > Myrtales > Lythraceae > Trapa > Trapa incisa. The sequence goes on along the minus strand of CM057770.1, from coordinate 775,920 downwards.
TAGTCACCTTCATTATCAGGATTAACCAAGTTGAACAACTGCTGGACCATCCTATATGCGTTATCGCTGCTTTGGAGCCGTGCCCATAGAGCCATCTTCCATACAGTCGACCACCCGGGTCCATCCTCCCCTGTAAAAGGTCTCACCCTCCAAGTCAAAACCCTCCAGGATACTGAGAACAGAACGATGTCAAGTTAGACCCACCGACCGACCCGCCCACCCACCTCTTTTGTGCAGGGTGCAGTTTGCAGCTGTAGAGAGATTGGGTGTCTGCTCGACAGTGATCGTGTGCCCCGGAAAGAGGCCGAACAGATGCGACAGATGCCGATGGTGGGTCTCCGGGTACACAAAATCTTCTGCCTGCCAAAAGACGATAACAGGTTGGAATTTGGATGAAGAAGAAGCACATGGAAAGGAAGCTCTGCAAGGACCCCATCACACACACCCATTCCATGAGGGATCCATCTTTGGAAACCCTGTAAGGTGGAAGCCTTGGCTGAGCTGCAACGACCCTTTTAATGATTGCGTCCTCTTTCTTCCCCAAGATCTGCACACCAATACAAATTTCCAAGCTCATAATGAGTTCATTTCATTCTACGTATTCTGATAAATTGCAGGACAGAATGACGATGTCCACCTCTGCTGCAGAAACTATGGCGGAGAAGACCTCTTTTATGATGGCCATGTCCATGGTGGTAGAGTAGCTAACACTGGCTGACTTTCCATCCGGGGCTGTAAAGGTGTTTTCTGGAGATGTAGAAGGGTTAGTCTCCAGGTATCCATCACGGCCTTGGATCAACCAGTCCAACAGAAATGATGTGCATCCTTCCATTAATGGGTAGGCCTTAAATTCCAGAAAGTCCTGATTTTTTTAGGTGAGAGCATTAGTGAAGCCCTAACCAGTTACATTCACTGCAACCCCATGAAGAATAGTGAAGCTTACAGTGTCCATAGTGTAAGTGTAATGCTCCCATAGATGGGTACAGAGCCATGCGCCACCCATCGGCCAAATAGCCCAGACCGCATCGCCTTGGTCGGGTGATGTTTTCGCCCAAATATCCGATACCTGGTGAGCAACCCACCCATCTGCTCCGTAGTTCACCTGCACATCAGATGGCATCCTGGTTTGGAGTTCATCTGTCAGGATAAGGTTGTCTAGAGCACTGTACTTACCTTTGCAGTTTTCTGTCCATTGACTGAGAGTGAAGAGATGTAATCGAAGAGGGGCTCCTGGCACTCCCGAAGGTTGCAGGAAAGCGATGCCCAGTAGTTCATCTGCAGATTGATGTTCAAGTGAGGAGCGCCGCTGTTGTGCAGAATACACAAGATTGTCGGCAAAGATCACTTTTTTGAAGAAGGTATTTGAATGCAGAAAGGAAGAAAGAAAGCTGCGGCACCTACTCCCATGGTGGATAGATGTCCTTGTTCCAGATACCCTGCAGATTCGCCACCTGAGTCCCTGGCCTTGACGAAGTGATGAGCAGATACCTTCCATACTGGAAGAGAAGCTCGACCAGTGAAGGGTCCTCATCGTCTCGGAAAGACCCCACCCTCTCCGCAGTGGTCACATTACCAGCACCTCCGCTGGATGATGCCCCGTCGGAGAGCTGAATCGAAGCGCGACGGAAAAGAGCCTGATAATCATCCAAGTGACGGGCTAACAGTTCTGCGTATGATGATGACCTCCTCACCAACCCAATATTATGGATGGCCGCCGCGGTCGGATCTTTCCCCGACTCCGAAGGCTCGGTGAAAGGATTGCTGAACGAGGAAGAAGCGTCGAGGACTAGGACCGCCCAGTTGGAGTTCTTAACCGACAGTTTCTTGCCATCCAAGGTATTTACTACAGCATCCTTGCCGCCGACCTGCACGTCCAGGACGGCAGCAAACCGAATCCCCTCCGAGCTCTGAGCAGTCCTGCTGCCGGGGCACCTTCCTCGCAGCACGAGGTGGTTGGTGGTGCTATTCACGATCGCATACGAGTCGATGTAGAGTTTGCTGTTGAGTGAAGCAGTAAACGAGATGGAGCCGTCCCTGCTTGAAGAGTACTTCATGACGATGACCTGATCTGGATGAGACACGAAATACTCCCTAGTGAACCGGACATTGTTGACGGAGTATTTCACAGTTGCAGTGGCTGTATCGAGGTCGAGCTCTCTGGTGTACGATCCACCGTCGTAAGAGAGATGAGAGCCGTTGAATTCTATGCTTACGTCCCCGAGAAGCTGATAAGCCTTCAGCAGAACAGAAAGGGAAAAGGCCAAAATCATCAGTTAGGAGAAAACGGGAGTAGAAGTGTAGCTCGGAGAAGAGCAACTCATACGTTGGAGCTTAAGCCGGAAAGATGCGTGGCCTCTTGGGTTGCCTCGGCGAACTGGCCATCCTCCACGAGCTTCCGAACGGCTGACAGAGCTCGCCGGGCATCTGGGTTGGTGTAGTTTCCTGGTGTTCCAGTCCAAAGAGTATCCTCTGAAAGAAAGACCAGTTAGGTCGATTGATTACTCGTACGACATGTTTGTTTGTTCATCCTAAAAAATCCCAACTTGTCAAGAAAGCGCAGAGTTTTTCCGTTGGGAAGTTGCCCGGAAACTGGCAATTCTGGAAAATCATGTGAAGGAGCTTAATAGTTGCAGAAGCTGGAGACAGCTCTGCATGAAAAAAAAGGTTTTTTTCTTAATGGGGACAATGACGACAGATTTACAGTAACAGCATGTATGGCCCAGAAAACAAGACGGAGATCTCTCAGAAATGATTAAAAAGTAATAATCAGGCCACCGAAAAAGACAATCTTTCTGAAAGAGGGAACCGTAGTTCTCAATGGTTAGTTCAGGGAAGCATCTCAACGAAGGAGAGCCAGGTAGAGCTCAAGAGTTTTTTTTTTTTTTTTACCGTTGAGCTGGAGAGTCTCGATGGCCACGCCGCCCCACACCATCGCCCCGAGTCGGCCATTGCCGATCGGGAGAGCGTCGGTCCAGTGCTTGGCTGGCTCCCGGAACCTCACCTTCAGCGGCGGCCGCTTGGATTCCTGCGCCTCGAGCTCCGCTGCAGCGGCTGTCGGGTCCCAGTAGTTGGCCTCGGCGGCGAGGCCAGTCCGCCCTCCCCCCGCAGGTGCCGCCGGAGGCACTCCGTCGGAAATCCGAAGCTGGGTCTGGAGCGAGAGGGCCGGAGTAGGGAGGCCCCGGCGGCGAGGCAATCCGGATAAGTAGAGGGAGCCGGTGAAAGAAGCAGAGAGAAATAGAATAAGAGTAATGGACACAAATGGCGGTGACAGAGCTGTCATCTTGGGATATTTTCAGAAGCTTGACATACGTACACCCCATATCTCTCTCCGCATCATCATCTTTTTATAGCAGAAGCAAACGCGTTGCAGTGCAGAAAACCAAACCAAGCTTCCTCTCTCCCACCCACCTTTTATTTTTCGATTTTTTGTCCTCTGCAAACAATTCTCTAATTTAATACCTTAATAAGGACATCTTCTTCCTTCCTTTCATGTAGCCTGAAAATTAAAGTCTTAAAAGAGAGAAGAAAACTGCCAAATAATTGCCCATAACAAAGACAAACACTCACTATTCACCCATTTCATCATTTGACTTGCAAGTTTAAAACATCTAACGAATTCCACTGATGCTTTTGGGCAGGTGGGGGCAACTTCATATGCTCATACTTTTTATTGGGCATTGCATAAATGCATATGTGATGTGATGTGATGTGATGCACTTTAGAAGCTTACTGAAGCTGCCAGTTGGGGGAGACAGAGACAAGGGATGAATTTCTCTTCTCTAATCATGCTTGTGGGACATACATATCTCTAAGGTTTCATTCATGGTGGTTGGCTTGTCCAGTCCAGGAAGGAATGGAACTGGAAGAATCATCAATGCCGGCCCTCTGCATGTAGTCGCTTTCTTCACCCGCCACCGACTCGACTCTGACTCTCTCCCCCTACCCTACTACGCATGTGCCCTTATTTATTCCGCCCCCGTTATGTCGAAGCTCGGAAGGGTCCTACACGGTGGACAGCACAGCACAGCTCTTGCCGGAGCAACCCGTTGTCTGTCTGTACAGGACAATTGCTGGGTTGGATCCAACCAGGGTGAGCCTACCATGATGCTACTACATAATAGATTGCATCAACGCCTCCCACCATGACCTATGACCGACCGGTGATGGGTCTGAGAGTGTGACCCCGAAATTTGAATCGACAATTGGCTGGCTCGTGGCTCGTGGCTCGTGGAGGGAGGGCTGGCATATCAGTTAACAACCTTGCAATTATTGATCACTACCCTAAGATATTCAATAATGGCAGCAAGAAAACTACCATACCAATAGCACAATCCCAACAACACAAGTTTCTGGCTCTTCTGGGTGATAATTGGGAGCCTCCGGCCAACTATGCTGGGATCATCATAGGATGCAGCATCAGAAGGATATCCTTTCTGAAACATTTCAATTAGCCAATTCAATGCATTAAGAACCAATTTATATAGATTGCACATACAAAAAGTGCAATCATCGAATGGTGGGCTGCTTCTATCATCCATTTTCAAGATCCCATCAGGTCCATATGCTTACACAGTCAAAAGGGTGGGATGAAAACTAATGGCATATATCAGAAAAGGTCTGTAATTTGTATGTTTACTTACCCTCATCCTCTAGTTTTCAACTCCATAAGCCAAAAAATGTAATTTTTACACCGCTTATGATTTTCCCTTCTCTATATTTCCATAAACATCAAAGCCAAAGAAATTCTATGTATCCCTAAGAAACCAAAAGAGCTCAGAAGGCAAAAAAGGGTATACTCAGATAAATGAGTTTAAGCATTGACTGTGTTCTTCAGCATGGAGATGTCTGTTGGTGCATTGACACACCCGACTTTCGAAGGCTTCAGACGATTTCCAGAAGCAACTCTATGGTGATCGAGGTAGACGACGATCACTGTGATATCATCGTGAAAATGGCGCCTTACCCCTCTGCTGAGCGTTGTTATGTCATAGTATGGGATTTCCCTTTTCCTGGCTGCTTCCTCGAGGGCCGCCCTCACCAGCCTTTTTGCTATTCCCTGCAATAGATTTCATAGAATCTCAGTCTTTGGATGTGACTCATGAACAATGCCAGAATCATTTCAAGTGAAACTCACAGCTCTTGGGCTTTTGAAGACAATCTCTGTGGCATCTTCATCAGTTAGCTGTTCCCAGAGGCCATCTGATGCAAATATAATGAACATGTCTTCATCCTTGAGTTTCCTCTTGAGAATGGATGGCTCTGCTGTCATCACCGGCCTCTTCAATGGGATTGGGCTCACAAATTGTTGAAACACCAGATCTCTGTTGATCTCCGGCTTTTTCAGATAGACATCTCCGATTGATCTTGACACCTTATCATGAAACAAAAGAAAGAATCTTCAGCAGGCAGTGGAAGCAAGCAAGAATGGCCTACTTGTGGGTCAAGATCACTGCACCTGTATAATGCCCTTGATCCTCCAAACTCCACGGCAGTACACCACAATACGAGAATCATCAGGATGAAGAGCCTTGACTTCCTTTCTGACCTCCTCGTCGCTGACATTATGATCAGTTGACAATCTCTCTGCAGCCACGGAGCCATTTCTTCCACCCGAAACTCTTCGACCCAGCACTGCTCTTGAGTCCCCTAGATTAGCCACATAGAGAGCATCATCTGTAATTGCACCAACCAGGCAACAAGAACCCACTGAAGCCATCTGAGGCCGTGCAGGAAACGACCTCCTTACTAGATGTAAGAAGTCTTCCTCAGTTGCATCAAAAGCTTTCCTTATCACATCAGAGGACAATCCACCCTGCTCTCTCTCAAATTCTATGATAATATTACAAGAAAAAAAAATACAGAGAATTAGTTTCAGTTCTTGCAAGTCATATTGCAGAAAACGCTAATTTTGACAGATCCTAATAATAATATGCTAAAGAAATGTGGAATTCAGCTCACTGTTGATGTAAGGGAAGAGGTTCTTGTTGACGAATCTTGAAGCTTCAGGTCCGCCGTGACCGTCATAGACCCCAACGAAGGTACCGGAAGGCGAAGTCAAGACCTGGCCCTGATCTTCAAGACACGAGTTTGCTTGAACCACAGCCATGGAGTAGTCCCCCATAGCATGGGGCTTCAAATCCACGTGCCAGAGCAGGCCATCTCCACCTCCACCGAGCCTCCCAAAGCACCTCTCCAATGGCCTGAAACATGACCGGAGGGTCATCGTCGTCGTCGTCGTCGTCATATAACCACCGATCAACAAAGAAAACCACCCTGAAAAAATGAAGCACCCCTGGTATTATTTATGGGTGTCTTGAGATGCTCCTACAATGTATCGAGACGGCAAGGAGAAAGGGTTAAAAGGCAAAAGAAGGCGGTGACATTGGCGTAGGCCGGAAGAGACGCGTTGAGGAAAAAGGAGACGAAGAAAAGCAGCAACAATGGTGGAAAATTTTCAGAATTTCACATTTATTACTCCTTTCTTTTAAGGATCAGTAGTGAAAACCTTAATGACAGCTCACCTAAACGAGTTAGGTCACCTAATCGGCACGCGAAGGTAGATAGTCAATACTGAACCCTCGCTATATATGATATAAGGGGGGAGAAACAATGCAGTAAGGTCGAATCAGTCTCTTCCGATCGATCATGAAGAAGACGAAGAAAGAGGAAGAGGAAAAGGGGAGGGGGGGAGGGGAGGGGAGACGAAGAGAGAGGTTCTGTTCTGAACAATTTGTATATCAGACCTTGGACATGTATATCAGACCCCTTTACTTCCTTATTGGGCAACCCTTGATGGATTCCATGGATGGCTATACTCGGACCCTCTGTCCATTTCTGGTTCAATCTAGTCTCCAAGCTCTTCCCAAAACCAGATATTGGTTAAATTGTGAAGATGGTCACGGAGGCAGGTAGGTCATTAATGGACCCTCCCCATTATGACGGTCGTTTTCTTCCCAGTGAATGTGCATTTAAAAGCTAATTCATTTGATTCACGTGTTGTATGGGTCCTCAAATTTACTTCTAATTAAAATTGTTTTTAATACTCTATTTTAATTAATACGTTATTAATTTTCTCAATATCATCTAATTTTTAAAAGCTGCTATGTATTAAAGTTGTATAAGCTTCAAAACTATAAATTATAAATGTTCAAAACACTATAAATGTGGTCAATTTTATGAATATGGTCATTTCTCTGAATATGGTCAATTCAAGATCACTGGCATGCTTTCAAAAGAATATATTTGTTACATAAATGCTGATGAGGATATCATTGCACGCCTGAAGCCGGACTTGGTCGCCACATTACTTCATTCCTCTCCATCTACAAGAACAGGAGTCTCCCTTTCTCTCTTTATCTTGTCTGGCACCAACAAGAGCTCTCAGCGGATGGCTGAATTTTGAGACACTAAAGTAGTTTCTCTCAGAATATGACCGTCCATTAGGTATCTCTCATGGGTATTTTGCAACCATTGATGAGCAATTCATTCTCATATCTAGCTTAGATAATACAAATGCAACAAAACTTCTTACAAGTAGATAGTAGATAATGATGTAGTTTATGGGTCATTGGGATTATTTCCTTTTTGTACAAGATGAAATAGAGGATTGAGTAGAAGAAGAAAGACTGAGTGAATAAAACTCCAATCAAGAGTGTCAAGCTACAATGGGAACATGAAGCATGTAAAAGTTCTTAACAGTATATTACATCTATGCACCGGAATCACGTTAGGGAAGTTCCTTCCTAAATGTTTAGAATCTATGCCGGAGGATTAGGGTATACCTTTGGCTTAGGTTTGACTTCTATTTCATTGATGCTCCGGATAAAGATTGCATCAGGTTCATGCCTGCAGAAGAAACCGGTCAGTAAAAACCATATGCCAGCATAGTGAAGGTTACTGCTGCTTGCATGACCTGATCTAGAATACTACATCACTAAACAAGAGGATGATATGAATAGACAATACACATAAAGGAATGAACCTATGCAGAAATAAAGCTAGCTCGAGTTATTGAATGAGAAATGGCCAATGCTAAGTGTGCAAGAGAGAGAAGAGGATGTACGGTTTATCCCCTTCTTCATAAGTATAACTGGATGCCACAGCCAAGAGGCGACCATCTCTGCTGAATGAGAGTGCAGCAATGCTTGTTGGGTATTTTGAATACTGTTCAATACAATTAGTGAGGACCATACTAGTGAAATATAGCTTTAATCATTTACTATTTGCAGATGATAACTTACCTGATAAAGCCTCTTCTTATTGTTCCCATCCCAAACATTGACAAAACCATCACAACCACCAGTAGCAAAGGTGCCATAGCTGCAGGTTTGCAACGAGTTAATCTCCCAAACCAGAGATACATTGTCAATTGATGGATGATACATTCAAGAAACAGGAAAGTGTTTTTCCAGTTCAATTCATGGATATATTCCAAGGGGAAAAAATCAGTGTGTATACTTACATTGGGTGGAAAGCAATTGCATTAACAGGGTACACAATGTCCCTTCCCTCCTCCGATTTTCGATGACATTTGAATGCATATCTGAAAAAAACATTGAATTGATTAATGATCAATAGTTCAAAACTACATGAAATGATAAAATGTCACAAATCCATCACACAGCATAGCCATAAGATCAAGCTATTTTTGAGTAGGAAATGATTACAAAATATTAGAGACATTGAGAATTATAGGAAAATATTTTCGTAAACATGATCGGTGATTATCTAATTGCAACATACTTTGAAAACTCTAAGATACTGTAAGTAACTGATTCTACATGGGTGATAGAAGTTTACTTTTTAGCTTGACTAGCTTCCGAGAGATCAAAGAACTCCATGGCAACCCTTCCTTCAACAGAACTAAGGGCATATCCTGCAATTATAACAGAACTAGAAAATAGCATAATTGCACTAGAATGATGACTCCAGCCATACTTTAGGGATATTATTTTTTCCTCTTATTCAGGATCTAGAATATTCAAGTTCTTGATCCCAGCATCATTTGGAGCAACCCATAAAAATCTTACACAATATAACTGATCAATGAAGCTCAGTTAAAAAGAAAGTATCATGGAAGATATACCAGTCCCATTTGGATAACAGCGTATACATCTGGTCTGGTATTTCAGAGAAGACTCCCTCCGCTGCTCTGGCTGAGACATATTTCGAAGATCATAGATATTTACATGTCTTCCCGCAGTTGCTACCACCAGCCGATTTCCAACAAGAGACAGTGAGTATACACGTTCAGGTTGTGCATATGTCCCAACAAGAGTGTGCTCCTGACCACTAGCACCTCTAGGATCCCAACATTTTATTGTTCTATCCCAGCTACCAGTGATAACTTGCCCTGTATAACAAATAGAGGCAGAAATTTGAGGGCGAGAAGTTGGTGCATGACAATAATTAGGTTTAAATTATTTTATAGCTCTACCTCTTTAGAAAGTAAAGCTGCTGCTCATAACAACAGACTCAAGTACAACATACAGTATTATCTAATTGGTGAAATATTAAAAGAATGTTATTAACATCTCATGGCTTGAAATAATATAAGAACTAACAGGCCTATTCAACTATTAAATTCCTTACTGCTATACATAATATGATTTGATTGGTGTCACCAAAAGTCGCCCAATCATCTCTCACACAAATGCGAGGAGCATCTAGTAAGAACAAGACCAACCTGCAGAATAAGAGTACTCAACACATCGAACAGGTGCATCATGCCTTCCCAGAATATCCTCTTTACCATGGTTGAACACAAGCCTGAAACATCAACAGCTTAGCCACTAATGACAATACTAACCATGAATAAAAAGTACAGTAAATGAATAAACAAACAGTATTAGGGAAAAATGCCTATCGGGCAATCTATTACTTTCCAAATCTTAATATCTAAATAGTTTTTTGTTGGTCGCTTTAATAGCTACATATTTGAAAAATCCAAAATAAGGTCCAGGGATACATGCAAGACTACAGACAAGATAGTTGAAAGCATCCAACACGAAGAGCGTTTGACTTCCAATAGAAGTGAAAAGAACTGACTTCACCGAGTGGGTTTCTACACAGTTATGATTGACAAATCAAAATTACACGTTTTAAAGCTTGATCGCACCCTAATTATTCATCACGAAGTAGGAGACATTAGGTACAAACCGGCGCACAGTATTATCAGCACTGGCACTGAAACCAGAAGAGTCATCGTGGAAGCAGCAGTCAAGCACCGGCCCGCCGTGCATGAACTCTCCTCGGAGAACATTAGCACTCGCATCGTACAATCTCACCGTCTGTGCACTCAAATTACGAGTTTCAAGATCATATCAGCAGAAAAGAATGAAATGCGTCTGACCTAGAGTTCTGAGCAGGAAGGAGCAAAGAGAGAAAGTACCTTGTCCCACGAGGAAACGAGGAGATGGTCGCTGTGGTTGGAGAATCGGAGGTTGGATATGCCGTCGACCGGTGGGTTAGAGAGCTCTCGGGACAGCGCCGGCGTCGGCACGGAGGTCATTTGGTAGGATTGAACGGCGAGAGGAGACTCAGGGATTAGGGTTTAAGGATCGCCGCGGAGAGTGTAGAAGAGAGGTGACATCATTCGATTTTGAAAATGGTGAACGGGTCAGCCTGATGAGAAGCGATCTATTTTTGAATTTGAAAGTCCCTAAAGAATGGAGGGCCAATAAGCAATTTCTCAATAGCTGTGCGTAATTGAAAAATAAGAAGAATGAAAGCAAAGGATGATTTAGATAAATTGTATTATGTATATACTAAATATTACTGAATCATCCCCATAGTTTACGCATGACTTTGCTTTTGGCCTACCAAGCCCAGTTTAGTCCCCATACTGTTCAAGCATCATGTCATTTTTACCATTGAAACTCCATCCATAGGAATGTGTTTCCCTGTTTGCAAGCAAGTGATGCTGTTTTGAGCAAGAAGAAATCCATGCGGCATGCCCACTGCAGGTGGAATCTTCATGAAAGTAATGTGACAATCAGCAGTATCATGCATATGAAAGCAAATAACCAATTATGATAACATGGGAAGCCACAGGTCAGGCCAGTACAAGGATCATGATTTACATTAGCCAATTCTAACTCACCAGTTGTGAGTCGCAGTCGTTCAAACTGGATAAATACAACCAATCAAACTGTCACTCGAACACCCAAAGCCTTTGAATTGGACTGAATAGATAGATCATATATTTGCAAGGAAAAAAATATCAAGGGGCGAGGACCAGCACGTCTCAGGGAAGAGTCCAGGAATGATCAGGGGAGAAAATCTGAAGAAGGAACCGAGTTCGGCTACCTGAGCTTGAAGTACAATATCAATGCTATGGCAATGATAAGGACGGCAATGATGGAGCCGATGATCCACTTGTTTCGGTTCATTCTCCTCGACATGGAGGTCATGATTCTCTTGCTCCTTCCTATGTTATCATCCACACCATGAAGCTGCAGGAAAAATACAATTATATAAAAATGGTTTGTGACAAGTGATTAGCACAGGAAAAGAATGCTCTGTATTTGTTGATAACATCCCATCAGTCTCTCAAGAGCAAAGTATAGGATTCACTAACCGTGTTATGGGCATGAAGAAGAGACTGCCTTTGCTGGTGTAAATCCTGAAGGATTGAGACCCCGAGTTCTTCTGTTTCCAGCATTGTCTTTCTACTATCCTTAATCCGATCACCAGTATGATTTAATCTTTCAGTGGACATCATTAGCCTTGCTCTTTGATCATTTGATGCCTATATCAACAATAACAATAGCTCGTGTTAGTGGGAGCATACGTCTAGGCAGAAAGGAGAACAGAAATAAAAATCACCGCATGGCAGAGGCAAGCAATCTTTTAATTTAGTCATTCTACCGCCAGAAGATCTATATCAGACTAAATCAACCAAAAATAGTGACATATTTTCAATATTTCAGAAGTTAGAGATATGCAGACTTACAGTGAGATTATCAGCCATCCCTGATTCCAACAAATCATCTCTAGCAGACAAATAGTTCCCACCAGATGAAAGCCGTTTGACTTCAGTTTTGACATTGTTAAGGTTTGATTTGTACTCCCTGAGCTTAGCAAGTAGCACCGCCCTCACATTTGGCTGTAAACTTCTTGCCTCAAGGTCCATTTTCCGAATCTAAAATAAGAAATTCTCCAGGAATCATAACTTCATGAAATCCTGGATTTTTGAATTGATAGAGATATTGAGATCAAAGAAAAGCTTCTTCGTAGGAGGCAAATAATGAAGTTACCAGTGATTCCGCTTCATCAATTCCAGTTTTCACAATCGAAATCATTTGCTTCTTCTGCTCTGTTGATTAGAAAAATAAGTCAGCTCCTTTTCAAGTGGCACATAACCAACCAAAATTTAAATTCACAAAATATTCATACATATAGTTACCTGGCAAAGCACTAGCATATTTATAATTTCATGACTATCAACAAATCTATACTAACCTAGTTAACATTTTAAGTTGTCCAACCATCAAACAATCAAGATTATCCGGTCCTTCCCAAAAGAATAACAAGTCATCATAGGGTACATTCCCACCAAACATTAGACCAAACAATGGTGAGACAAATTGATTAGGTTCATCACAATTTAGGGCTGAGGAAATAATAACAACAAATTTGCACTAGACACCACTTTGTGTATGCATCAACATATGAAATCGAACAAATACCATTGGGATAAAAATCCCATAAGAGAACCTGCGCTTGCACAGAATTCAACCTGTATATTGCAATAAATTGAAACAAAAAAAAACCTATCAACCGGTCTAAAACGCTCGTAGTCATCACGTGGCAAGCACGAAACAGTAACACGATCAACAGATCACCTCCATCGAGAGCAGCAGAAGCGGTGCACTTCCTCGAAAGGTTGGACGACAGCTCGCAATACTGGCGCTCGTATCTCTCGAACACCTCACTCATCTTCCCTCCCTGCACACGATAATCAACCATCGAATATTCGTCTCATCAAAACCGACACCGCAATCACTTATTTCACTTCCGATTAGCAGAGAGACCGTCGGGCAAATCAATCCGCACAAAATAAGACAACAACATATCCAATTACAAAGCGTCTTACCCTTATCAATGCCCTCCAAATCCCCTGGGGCGGTTACACGGTGGCTTCAAGGCCGTTGCAGATCGGAGAGAATGAAAAGCGAAGAGAGGAGAGAGAGAGAAAGGGGGGATGGAGAAAAAGAAGGCCATCTAGTGGAGGAGAGAGATAAAGAAAATGGATTGGGCCTTGATTAACGGTAAACGATTAGCCCGTATATATGAAAAGTGATAGGCCCGTATATATGAAAGGCCCATCCAACCAATATGCCTATAATTTTATCTTTTTTAATATATATTATAATATTAATAGTCACTTATTTCAACGTTTATCAAAATTATAATATTATTTTAACTGCTTAAATTATTTGATATAATTTTTGTAATATTACAATAAATATTGTGTAGACACCTTGGAATGATTTTTCATCATCAAGTGCAATTATAGCGATGACCAACTCCTACAAATTTCTATGGAAGTTAATGATGATTTCCATTCATATGGATCCTTACCTCAACTAAAAATGGTCGGTTTCCGTCCTGGGTTAGTTATACTTAGTTGGCTTGTAAGCACTGTTTTAACTTGTTGGGTTCTGAAAGCTTTCCGAGCAGTTTAATCAAGAGAGGCCCCGTTCATGTTTTCCCACACAACAGCAGTTTTCTCTATGTGCATCAGAAGAATCCTATATATCTGATTCTTGACCTTCATGTAAGGGTTGAACTCTGCACCTTCTCGTTCACAAGTGATCTTTGAGCATACTGCTTCCTTCTTGGCCATCTTATCAATCCAATCACTCACTCTCTTGATCTGAAGCATTGTTGCCACAATCTGGTCATTTGTCTGGTGAGAAAACCGGTGCCTGAGGCCATCTAGATGCTGCTCCAAGAAGCCTAGAAACATGACCCTGCTCTCATTCTGCAAGGAGCTAGCCAGATCACTGGTTGCACAGATGGAGCTGCCCCTTGACCAGTCGAGCTTCCCCTCCGAGCTTCCCGACCTAACCTTTGGCTTGTAATTGCTCAGATTCCGGGAACTGCACGTGCTCTTGGTGGAATTGTCGTAATCACTTGTCTGTCTATTGGATGCAGGTGGGGTGAGATCAGATGCTAGAGCAGCTTTTATCCACAGCATTGCATTTTTCTTCCTCTCAGATGCTAATCTCCCTACATCCGTGTTTGGTTCTTGATCAGTTTCAGAAGATTTTGAATGAGAGGTGCTTGCAAGGGAATTCAAAACCAGCCGGCTTTGAGAGAGGTCATCTTGGAGGTTGAAGAATTGATCCACTAATGCCTTGGTTTCTTGATCTTCTGAGCTTCCTGCTTGAAGCTCCGAGTACACGCTGACAAACCAAGTAACCAAAGAAGTTAGCTTTGATGATCATTGTAGTGAAACTAAGATGTAGAGGTCAATAGCATAGCCATATCATCCACCCTAATCCTCCAAGTTGAACTGAGCTTACTCACCTCAGACATCTGAGCAATCTCTCTGCAGCTGAAGCTTCCTGTAGAGCCTCCACAGAAGCGAGCAATGCTGCATCTCTTTGCTTCAGAACTTCCTGCAAATTACTAGACTCAGTGCCTAGTTTATAGTTTGGACATGATAATTGCAGCTTCATTGGATATGGCAAAAGAAATACCTTGCCCAGCATGAGTAAACTTGAAGGCAAAGATGCCCACAGTATGGTGTCCTCTGTTCTTGGCCTGCTGTTCAGGGAACTCAAAATTGCAGCATATTCCCCAGAAACTTCACTACTGGTCTTCCTTTGTGTTGCAGAGGTATTACTTTTCTTCGGACTCTTTGTCGCCTTTGCCATCAGCAGACTCTTCCCCTTCTTCATCGTCTTCGAAATCGGTGTATCAAATAGGCTATCATGCTTCAGATGCTTCAGATGTCCAGATGAACCCTGGCCCCCCATGATTAAACAGGTTATTGAAACAAAGAACCGACTCAGAGAAAGCCCTCTGGAGGTAGGTCAATCCAGGAGAATTGAACTTACACTTGCGCTAGGGTTGCAACGGATTGGCTTTGATCTGCGCCGGATTGCCGAGGCTTCCACGATATCATCTGGTCTGGCATTATCTGCACCATTCCAGATCCTTCTCTTTGAGATTCTAGACCCGGTAGAGCATGTTGATACGGTGCTCTCTGTATCGCTGTCCCTGTCAATCCTCCTCGAGTAGTCCGGCGATGGATCCCTGGTTGCAGAAAGCTTCTGAGCCATGTTCCTGGAACCACATGTAGAAAGGACCTTCTCCCTCGGCTTTTCATCCGTCTCCTTTATCACCGTTTCCGGGTCAGAAACACCGCTGATCTCGACGAGATCATCCATGGAGACTAGATCCTTCTTTGAACCAGTGCACGAGTTCCGGCCAGGAAAGGGCCTAACGCCGATCAGCAATGGGACGGGATAGGAGGATTCCAATCTATCAGCGTACACGAATTGCCCAAGATGCAACTTGTTGCAGAGGACGGAGTCATCCTGGTCATGGGGCAGGGAGATGTACATGGCATGGGAAGCATCGGAGACCTTGAGGTAGAATCCCTGGTTAGGCCAGAGATCACCTCCGGACAGCACCGGGACTATGCTTCTGATCTGCAAGAGAGAAGGCTTCCGATCATCCGAGGCTGTATCTTCCACGTTCATATCCTCTAGAAGCTTCACGAGGACTCCAGAATTTAAACAAGCCATGATTCTCCTGGAATATCAGATCAAAGAACGTCCAAACTACCTGCAGAATATCGTTCCAGTTTCATTCAAAGAAGAAGAAGAAGAAATGATTCTTCAGAAAAAATGGAGCATTTTGAGGCAGAGAACATTTCGAGGCAGCTGTTTTCTCCCTGTCAACAAGTTAGTTTTCTTCCTTCTCTCTGAAAACTCTCCTAGTCTGAAATATTTTGGCACATTATTGTTGAGCTTTTCCCCTATTATTGGATGTTCTTGCTTGGAGTACAGTCGAAGAACGGAACAGAGAAGCTTAAAAGTCATAAAATTGATTGCCAATGGCGATCCAGCAACGCAAATTATTGAATCTACTCTTGAGAAGAACTCCATTTCAGTTTGTCAGATCAATGGGTGATGGGAGGACTGACCGGAGGGAGGATAGCCCCACCCTCCACCTCCCGGAGTCAAAATCTGAAGAACTTCCCCTGCTTCAACCTTAACCGTGTTCTTACCTCCGAGGTAGACTCTTCGGCCTCCCTTCGCGATCAGAAAATTCGCTCCACGGGCACCGTGGCTCCCTCCGTTCAGCCCTCTAGGCGCATGGACCCGCCTTTCTGAAAGAATACTCACCACCACCGGCCGCTTGAACTCGATCTCTCGGACCAGCCCATCTCCTCCCCTGTGAATCCCAGCTCCCCCACTGTTCTCCCTGATTCCAAACCTGTGAAGTATCACTGGGTACCTTTGCTCGAAGATCTCCGGGTCGGTCATCCGGGTGTTGGTCATGTGGCATTGAACCCCACTGGTCCCATCCCAGGAGGGCCCTGCTCCACACCCCCCTCCGATCGTCTCGTAGTAGCCGAAAGTTTCATCCCCGAAGGTCAGATTATTCATGCAGCCTTGAGAGCATGCGCATGCCCGGAAGGCTGTGAAAACGACGTCCGTGACTCGCTGCGAGGTCAGAACATTCCCACCCACGACCGCAGATTTATCCCCCGGCGAGAGGAATGAGCCCTCGGGGATGATAATTCTCACCGGAGCCAAACATCCCTGGTTGAGTGGAATCTCAACATCAACCAGACACCGGAGACAGTATATAACAGCAGCAGCGGTGACCGCCTCCGGTGCGTTCCAGTTCCCATACACCTCCGGGCTGGTTCCCTCGAAGTCAAACACCGCCTCACCCTTGACAGGATCTATGGTCAGTGCCAGTTTTATCCTCGACCCATCATCCATGTAATCCTCCTCTTCAACCGTGACCAATTTTTTCTCCGGTGTGACTCTGCTCGCCGCCACCGACCTGAGCATCTCTCTCACAGCTTGCTCTGCATTGCTCTGCACATGCTTCATGTATGCTTGGACCGTCGCCAACCCGTACTGCCCGATCAGCTCTTTGATCAACGATATACCTCTTTGGTTCGCTGCAACCTGTGCGTGAAGGTCGGATAAATTATCCTGTATTCTTCGTGTTCCAGGAATCTCATCTCCTGCAGACTCGTCAGAGCAGGGGAACTTAAGCAGCTTCACAATTCCGTCTTCCTGGAACACCCCTTTTTCAACGAGCTTGAAAGACTTGATGGCTGCCCCTTCCTCCCATATGAACTTCGAGAATGGCGGCATGCTTCCCGGCGTAATCCCCCCAATGTCCGCATGGTGACCCCGGCTGGCCACAAAAAACACGATCTTACCGTAGTCGAAAACGGGAGTGATGACAGTTATATCAGGAAGGTGGCTTCCTCCACTGCAGGGGTGATTCGTCACGAGAACATCTCCTTCCACCAGATTCTCTCCCCAGTAATTCAGCTGCCACTTCACCGAGCTCGACATGGCCCCGAGATGGACAGGGACATGGGGTGCATTCGCCACGAGCCCGCCATGGTGATCGAAGAGTGCACACGAGAAGTCTAATCTTTCCTTTATGTTAGTGGATATGGAAGTTCGTTGCAGAGTCCGACCCATTTGCTCTGCAATCCCCATAAAGCGATGGTTGAAGATGGACAGCTGCACCACATCTGCAACTTCACCATCGTTCACAGCTCTGGAAGCGGTTCTGGCAGCATCAATCCCGATCTCAATCCTAATGTTTCCGTAGTCTGTTATGACCGCCCTGCACAGCGGCTCCACCACGACGGTGCTGTTCCCGTTCATGATGATGGCAGGACCAAGCACGGTATGGCCAGGACCCATCTTCTCCAGCTTCAAAAGAGGCGCCTCCTGCCACCCGTTCCCGAAGAACATCCTGTAAAAGCCTTCAACTTTGGGGGCAGCACTCAATGGAGGCTCCTGCACACGCGGCTTCAGAATACTTGTGACCCCTACCCCGCGAACTCTAACATCACAGATCAGCAAGCTCCTGTTTTGCAGCTTGAAGCCGTATTCCCGCTCGAAGATCCTCACGAACTCCTCGGCATAGTCGAAGCTGGGACCTTCTTGCCTCCTCACCATAATTGCAGTATCAGTTCCTTGGTATCTCAGATTCAGGTACGTCTCTGTTGCAATATTTTCTTCTCTGAATCCTTGCTGCTGCAACTTCTTCTTCACCTGCTCGGACAAGATGGCTTCTCTGCGAGAGGCCTCGAGAACTGAGGTCTCACTGTAGGTGGCTGCATAAGGTTCTTGTGCCTCTTCTATGACGTCTGCTAGTCCCATTCCATACGCGCTTAAAATGCCACAGAACCGGTGGATCAGCACTTCTGACATTCCCAATGACCGAGCAATGGCACAAGCATGTTGTGGACCTGCGCCTCCGAAGCAAGCCAGAACATGGTTCCTTGTCTCGTAGCCCTTCATCTCTGTTAGCTGCCTTATTGGCCTGCACATAGCTTCGTTCGCCACATTCACAAAACCCAGAGCTATCTCCTCCACCGACATGTCCTTCGCCTCAGGGTCAGAGTTTCTCCGGTAAGCATTGATTTCCCTTGAGACCCTCTCAAACTCTCTCCTAGTGGCTTCAACATCCAATGGCTCATCTTCCTCGGGGCCGAAGATGGACGGAAAGTGGTCAGGGATTACATACCCTAGGACCAGGTTTGCGTCGGTGACTGCCAGCTGCCCGCCCTTGCGATAGCACACGGGCCCAGGGTGCGCCCCGACCGACTCCGGCCCCACCCAGAAGGCACCGGAATGGAACTTCAGCCTTGACCCACCGCCAGCAGCCACGGTGTTGATGTCCAGCTGAGGGGCTTGGATTATCGCTCCGGCAATCTGGGTCTCGAGGACCTGCTCGTATGACCCGTCGTACCGGCTCACGTCCGTAGAAGTCCCGCCCATGTCAAAGCCAATAAGAGCCTTCCCAGTCTCAAGCTGGAAGAGGGTCTGCGAGTAACCAACAACTCCTCCGGCCGGACCCGACAATATGGCCTTGTGGCCGGAGAATCGGCTCTCCGGAGCAAGCCCGCCGTCTGACTGCATGAACAAAACGTTCACATTCCCTAGCCCTTCATCAAACCGGGACATAAATCCAGAGAGGTACTCCTTGATGACAGGAGTTAAGTACGCATCCACGGTGGCGGTTAAACCCCGAGGAACAGCACGAACCATTGGGGTCAGGGCCGACGACAGTGATACATGGCGAAAGCCCATTGCCCGAGCCATCTTCTCCACAGTGATCTCGTGCTCTGGATAAGTATAGGAATGCATCAAAACTACTGCCAAGCAGCTTATGCCCTTGTCAAGCAGATGACCCAGTGCCCCAGACAAAGATTTCTCATCAATTGGCTTTGTAATCCTGACAAGCTCGCCGGAGACCCCACTTACAGCCGGCAAAGAGGACGCCGAGATTTCATCGGATGAAACAAGCTCCACCCTCTCATCAACCTCGACAACCTCTTCATATAAATTAGAGGGCTTCGTCACTGTGAGATCAAATATATTAGGGCGTGCCTGGTTGCCTATCTGCAGCAGATCCCCGAAGCCCTTAGTCACACACAGAGCAATCCTCTCACCCTTCCTCTCCAGGAGAGCATTTGTAGCAACAGTTGTTCCCATCCTTATCCATTCAATTTTATCAGTAGGAACCTTTGAGGTTCGTGGGATCTTCTCTCCGGTGTATTCCTCAAGGATCCTCCTTATGCCCTCTACAGGGGCATCCTCATAATTTGCAGGATCCACAGATAAGAGCTTCAGAACGCGCCCATCGGACTTCCCCGGGATTTCGGCATAGACATCAGTAAAAGTCCCGCCTCTGTCAATGCAGAACCTGAGCTTTTCCACATTATCACTCCCCATGCCGGAATCGACAGGCCTGAAATCGAATGAAGATATCTATATCAGTATCAACTGCATCAGTAGTACAAGCAGGCGCAGGCGCAGTCGCTGTTCAAACAAAATCCAGAGACTTCTCATTTTTCCAGTAAAGTGAACCAAACTTCACCAGTCAGCATGATCATCAACGAATAGGGTCATCGGATATTGATAGAGCTAAGCAATTATCACCGAGATGGGGCTGAAATCAGTAAACCCACGGTAAATTCATCCAAGCCGGACAGTTCAGCCAGAAAGAACAGAAATTTTTTAGAGATGTAGAGGGAGAGAAACGCTAGCTGTTCTGCGATGCAATCAAAATACTGAAAGAAAAAAAAAACAGAGCTTCGCACGATTGATGATGAGAAATCGGCAAGAAAG
Organism: Trapa incisa; assembly: GCA_030064435.1. Classification (NCBI taxonomy): domain Eukaryota; kingdom Viridiplantae; phylum Streptophyta; class Magnoliopsida; order Myrtales; family Lythraceae; genus Trapa; species Trapa incisa. The sequence continues at coordinate 755,563 of CM057770.1, read as the reverse complement.
CTTACAACTTGAGATCGAGAAGATGAAGAAGCAGGAAGATATGATGATGGGGCGACTATACTCGCGGTGGAAAGCGGCTTTGTTTCTCCTGTTTCTCTCTATCCTTCAAGATCTCATCTTTAGTATGGATCGATCAAGGCTGAATCTATTCAACCCTCTAGAAACCTAATCAAGAGATGCCATTGAACCACTCTAACCCAGATATTATTCTACTTGACCAGTGGTATTTACGCTGATAACCTTCCAAGTTTATAATCCGTGGCAGAAAAATCAGTAATTTTTGTGGGCATAATTTATTATGTTATGCTTCCTTTTCTTTTTTGGGCATCCAATATTCTATTTTTATAGGCTTGGAGTTTGTTTTTTTTTTCCCTGGATTACATCCAAGTGGGTTCACGGCCATTGATGAGCCTTGTCAGACAAAGGGTCTCTGAGCCTCTGAGCCTCTGAGCCTCTGAGCTGACTTGTCGGGTAGCATGACAAATCATGTGAGCAGGGGTCAGCCTTGAGGTGTTGATGTCTGCATGCATCCATGTCCTGTTGAGTACTGGTAAGCCATTTAATAGTGTCTTTCTCTTCTGCAAACATTCATCATGCCTAAAAAAAATAAGCATCCACCTTAAGCGCTTGGAAATCCCAGTCAAGATGCCTAATTTATTTGTGAGTCTATGCGCATGCTTCAATCAACTTCAAGAAGATGCAAAAAGAAAGGGGGATTGAGAATGCATTAAGCCTTAACCATGGAGGTTTGTTCCAGAGTCCAGAAAAAGGTAGGGACTTCTGCAACCCTTTTCTATGTGGTGCTTCAGTGCCTTCAGCTTTTTCTAGTTGGGGGTGGGAGTGGGTGGTGTTCAACAAATCCTCCAACTTCCCAGGTATATGAACTGAACAAGACAATTACTGTCATCTTCTTTTTGAGCTACCCTTTTATCAGAAGCTCCTAAATCTGCTCTAAATGTCTGTTTTTTTTCAGCCACTATGAGTCTGCCATTAACACTCTCAAAGCTTACCTTTTTATTGTGTTTACCGTGTTGTTAATTTAAGTGGGATTTGCCATGACAGCTGCTAGATTGTTATTTTAACCATGGTTTAGACTGTTCTTCCTAAAATCAATTTGCATATAATGCACATGTGCTTACAGAAAACTTAATCTCAACTGCTCAGTTCAACTGATGGATGGGGCATTTCAAGGATTGAAGTCAAGACATCTGGCACTCAAAGTGAAATCACACCACTAGACCCAATGCCCAATTTTTAATCTCTTATGCAGGATCTGGATCAGTAGCTTATGGCTGCATTCTTTCTAGCCATTCCCATTACAGTATATATTTAGATGATCCTATGCAAGTGTTTTCCAATTGTGTATACTTTGCCTGCAGTTGGTGCACTGGTATTACTAGCAGTATCTGGGAAGCTGCTCTTCACTTCCTTTCTTTCTTTTTCTTTCTTTTCCTTCTTGCCATGCAATCATCTTTCTGGCTGTTGACAATCAAAGTTATGTTTTCCTCTTGGAGTTAATTTCAAGTTCATCTATTCTGATTCCAGCAAGGTGAATAATAGAAATGCTGTTTTAACAAGTGGTAACCTAAGCATTGAACTCACATACCTAGGCCAAACAACAAGCAGTCATCTTCAACAGCATCCATTTGCTGTCAATGTTTGGAGGTCTCTCTTCCGGTGGATAATTTTCTTCCCAAGAAGGTATGTGACTCAGTTCATAGTATCTCATCTCTATATCATCGTACTCAAGAAAATCAGGTTCCATGTCTTTTTTATTTTGCCTAGTTCTTGTTTTTATTCAATCACATTGTTTCTGCAATTCAATATTTCAATCTGTTGACTTAGGAAAGCTGAAACTATCTTGTTTAAAAAAAACAAATGAAAAGTATGCCCAAATGGAATAATAGCTAAAAAGGCATTGGGGCATTCCGAGAATCGAACTCGGGACCTCTCGCACCCAAAGCGAGAATCATACCACTAGACCAAATGCCCTATTGGTTAAAGATGTTGTTTTATATCTTAATAGATGTGTATAGTGTTAGACCATGCCAGATTTTTTAAACTGATTGGTGCATCTTATGTTTAGGCCACCTCTCATTGTCATTGGAAGTAAATGAAGTCTCGGATGCTGCTATCTATGCTTTTCAACTCTTTTTACAAAAAGTCTTGTTCCAAGCTGCTGAGATATTATGATCATTAAATGAAGATTAGTCCAAAAATGGGTTGCTGGTTCCATGTTCTCTTCTTATGAGCTGCCTTCTTGGGATTTCTGGTGAGAGAGAAATCTGTTTTATTTAGAACTGTGTTGACTGTTTGTTGAGAGTTGTTTCTCTAATCAGTGACTGTTTGTTGAAAGTGAGTTCAACAATTGCCAGTCACCTCTATTCAGACTCTTGATTAACACTTCTATTTTTGGAGCTAAATATATGTATGTATGTTTTTGGGTATGAAGAAAAGGATAATGCAATTGGAATCTGATGCTGTTACTTCTACTTCCAGAATGATATTGTCTACTGAATTGAAGTAGTAGAGGGGAATATCTAGCCAACAGAAAAGGGTAGTAGATGGAGAAAAGTAAACCTTGAATGGAAAAATAGAAAAAATGTTGCATTCCAAGAATCAAACTAGGGACCTTGCAAAGGGAGAATCATGCCACTAGACCAAATGCCCAATTTCAGAAGTTGTTGGTTTCCTATCAGCATTCTGTTCTTTGAGAATTGAACTCCAGACCACCTCTGGCATCCTAATCAAGAGAATCATTTGGCTTTGCATCACTCAGGTTGGAGTATGAGATGAACACAGAACTGAAATGCCATCAACATCTGCCAATATTCTTTTTTTTCAGTTTGTTTCATTGCTTTCTGATCAATAACCAGTCTTTTAATTGATGCCGGTGAGAAACATACAAGTACACCAACAGCAGAAATGAGTCACCTTGGCATATTTGGTATAATCTATTGCAAGCCTGATCTGAAGGTAGACAAACATATACCTATGGATTCCTCTGTTGGCAGTCTTCAGGAAAATACTTGAAACTTACAAGAAATATAAAATCATGAGCCTGAAAGGATAAGGCAGGACTGGAATCTTGGAGCTGGAGGGTCTGCGTTGTCGAGACATTTGTCCCCTGTACAGTCCATTTAACCAAATAAGATAAAAAAAATGGGGGCATTCCGAGAATTGAACTCGGGACCTCTCGCACCCTAAGCGAGAATCATACCACTAGACCAAATGCCCTGTCAGTTAGGTTTTAGAATTATATATATCATACCATGATTTAAATTGGATTTATTAGAAGTCATCGAACTCATATTCAATTAAAAAATTTAACTATAATTAGTTGATAGTGGTTATATAAAATAAAAAATATTGTGTATTTATAAATTTCTTAAAGTTAATTAATTAAAATTTATAATTTTTAAATAAATATAAATTTAACTATTTTTTAATAAATTAACAATATTTATTTTATTTAATATATAATTATTCATATTCAATTGTATTGTGTAAAATATATATATATATATATATATATATATATATATTCAATTGTTACCTACTGAAATCATCAATTAAATTTTTTTATTTTATAGAAAGTGTCACTTAATTATACTAATATACTAGTTTTGTTAGAATTTATTTAAAATTTTAAATTTTACATTACACTCTAATCGAATTTATCAAAATTGAATTATAATTTTACATAAAAATCGAGTATTAATATTATAATCAAATGGGCAACTCATGGAACAAATAAATAATACTGAAATGAGCTACCTAGAACCAAACGAAGTAATACAACCAGAATGGACAAGATTGAGAACAGGTAAAATGTCCGTTTTTTTTGTGAATGTATTCAATATTAATTTTTAATTAAATTAATTATAACTATTATACATATTTTATTTGTAATATCAGTAAATTATTTATTGAATTGGGTTGTTTGGAACATTCCAAAAAATATTCGATTTGGCTTATATTTAATGTAAATAAAATGATATAAGTTAGCCGATAAATAAATATATGGATAATAACTCACAATCAATAAATGTTAAAAATAAAATTTGAGTGGCAAAATTATTAATAATAACGTTTTTACATATTTTGGTGAGTAATTATTAATTTCTCAAAAATGCCCTAATACTATAAGGCATAGACGAGGACAAGATTGTCCATTCATGGTTTCCCTTCACTCCTATCCTCAATTCACTTGGCCGCCAATTGAAATGGAAACCTCCCCTCCGCCCCGCCGCCTCCATATCGATGAGGCCATTTCTCTGATCGGATTGCTTTGGATCAAATCATTCCCGTCAGGTGAAGCCCTAATCTTTCTTGATATGTACTTCCGTCTGTCTAGTACACATCGGTTAGCTCTTTGCAATGAACTCGACCAAACAATGAGCAGTCATCTCCAATAGCATCCATTTTCTGTCGATGTTTGGAGTTCTCTCTTCCATTTGATAATTTTCATCACAAGAAGGCATGTGCCTCAATTAATAATATCTGATTTCTAACCATAGTACTCAAGAAAATAAGGTTCCAAACAAGGATGGAACTGTTTTAACCAGATCTTATATAGTTGTGTGTATATAAGCATTTTTTTATAGAGTTGACTTTGCTTTTATTTGTAATATTTATTCCATGTCTTTTTATCTTGCATAGTTCTTGTTTATATTCAATCGCATTGTTTCTGGTAGAGTAAAAAAATCACATCGTTTCTGCAATTTAATATTTCAATTTGTTGAGTTGGGAAAACTGAAACTATCTTGTTTAAAAAACATCTGAAAGGTATGCCCAAATGAATAAAACGGAATAATAGCAAAAAAGATTTGAAAAGCATTCCAAGAATCAAAATGAAGCTGCTTGCAGGGGAGGGATGTGGGACATTCCAAGAATTGAACTTGGGAACTCTCGCACCCAAAAAAATCCCAGAATCATACCACTAGATCAAATGTCTTATGTTTATGCCACTAGAAGCAAATAAAGTCTCATCTGCTGCTATGCTTACTCAACTTTTTTAAAAAAAAAGTCTTGTTCCTAGGTGCTGAGATATTTTAGAAATTTGTTAGAAGATGCTCATAATCATTGAATGAAGATTAGTTCAAAAATGGATTGTTGGTTCCATGTTCTCTTATGAGTTGTCTTCTTGGAATTTCTGGTGAGAGAAATCTTTTTTTTTTTTAATTTAGTCAACTACATTACAACTTGTTGACCTTTTGTTGAGAGCATTTTTCTATAATCAGTGACTGTTTGTTAAAAGTTCAACAATTGCTGGGCACCTACCTCTATTGAGACTCTTGATTAATGGTTTCTTTTCGGAGCTAAATGAATGTATGTAATTTTTTGAGCATGAAGAAATAGAATTGGAGCATGATGCTCCTTCTTCTAAAATGATATTGTCTAGTCAATTCATGTAGTAGAGAGGAATATCTAGCAAAAAGAAAAGGGTAAGGGGCATTCCGAGAATCGAACTCGGGACCTCTCGCTCCCAAAGCGAGAATCATACCACTAGACCAAATGCCCACTATGTTGTAAATTCTAAAATAATATCCATCAATCTTGAGTTCAATTGTTTCTTTGGTCATTATACAAACAACCATCTAGAGGAACACATGAATTAGCATAGCATGGGATTCTAATTGAAATTTTCATATTACATCAAACATTATATTCTGTCTGTTGAGAATATGATCCTACATTAGCTAAAATAGAGAAGTATTGTAGGTTTATAAAGTTGGAAAAGTTCCACTACTTACAAGTCATGACATTTAAATAGATATATGCTCGACCCTTTATCCGTCCGCAACACATTCTCACATAGTATTAGAGCCCCTAAGCTCGCACACTTATCCGACCTGAGATAGGAAATCCAATTTGTGGTCTGCCTGATTTTGGAGAAAAAATACCCAACCTGAGGCCATTGCTTACTCTATTATGCAAACAACCATACAAAGGATCACCTGAATCAGCATAGCATGGATTCTAATTGAAATTAAAAGTCACAATAAGAGAAGTTATTTATGTGCTAAGTGTAACAAATGTCTTTTGGTATATGATGTAGGTTCTTAAGAGTCAACCCAGTGTATCTCTTTCATCATTGACTTCAATGGAGTTTTTAATGAGAGAGGAGGAGGTGTGTTATTATATACAAATGAAATACACTCATGTTATTAGATACAAATGAAACCTTATATTCTATCCAAAGTCACAATAAGAGAATTTATTTATGTGCTAAGTGTAACTCATGTCTTTTGGTATATGATGCAGGTTCTGAAGAGTCAACCCAGTGTGTCTCCTTCATCATTGACTTCATTGGAGTCTTCATTGAGAGAGGAGGTGTGTTATTTGATACAATTGAAACACACTCATATTTTTAACAGAAAACTTCATTATTGGGATTGCTGCTAGATTGTTATTTTTACCGTGGTTTAGATTGTTCTTTCTGAGATCAATTTGCATACAAAGCACATATTCTTACATAAAAAAGTAGATGCATGAAGGCAAACTGAATTTGCAACGGCTTAGTTTTTTTTAAATATGTAGCTTCATGTATGTAATTTTTTAGTGTGAAGAATGTGATAGTGGAATTGGAGCCTTTTGCTGCTGCTTCTACTTCTAGAATGATACTGTACTGAATTCAGGTAGTGGAGGGGAATATATTGCCAAAAGAAACGGGTAGTAGATGCAAAAAAGTAAACATTCATGGGGGCATTCCGAGAATCGAACTCGGGACCTCTCGCACCCAAAGCGAGAATCATACCACTAGACCAAATGCCCAATTTGTTAATCTACTTGGTACCGGGCAATGTCATATACTATCCAATGTTGATCAGCATTCTGTTTAGGCTAACAAAAATAATAATTGGGTGAAGAGATTGGCTGAATCATTTGGCTTTGCATTACTCAGGTTGGTGTATGAGATAAACACTGAACTGAAGTGCCATCAACATCTGTCAATCTTCTTTCTTCTCATTTGTAACCTTTTTCAGTTTGTTTCATTGCTTTCTGACCAATAATCAGTTTTTAAATTGATGCAGGTGAGAATCATACCAGTACACGAACAGCAGAAATGAGTCACTTTGGGACATTTAGTGTTAATTTATTGCACACCTGATCAGAATGTAAACAAACATATTCCTATGTTCCTCCAGGCAGCCTTTAGGAAAATACTTGAAACTTGCAAGAAATGCAAAAACATAAGCCTGCCTTTGCTAAAGTGCATTACCTTATAATTCTTTTGCTTGTAGAGGAAAATACATTAAATAGAATACAAAAAAGATAAGGCAAGACTGGAATATTGTAGGTGGAGGGCCTCTCTTGACACATTTGTGTCTGCTTTGTCCCCTCATTGTCTTAAAATAAAAAGTGGTTCATTCCGAGAAATGAACTTGTGACCTCTTGCACCCACCCTAAGTGAGAATCATACCACTAGACCATTTTAATTAGATTACTAATTAATTTTGATCAATCGTGGGTACTTGCATTGGACCAATCAACCGTCCAGAGGTACACCTGAATTAGCATAGCATGGGATTCTAATTGAAAATTTGAGATTACATCAAACTTTATATTCTATCAAAAGTCACAATAAGGGAAGCTATTTATGTGTTAAGTGTAACTGATATCTTTTGGTATATGATGCAGGTTCTGAAGTCTAGAGAATCCAGTCTCCTTCATCAATGACTTCAATGGAGTCTTCCATGAGAGTGGAGGAGGTGTGTTATTAGATACAAATTAAACACATTCATGTTTTTAACTGAAAAAGCTTCATTGGGACAGCTGCTAGATTGTTTTTTTAACCATGGTTTAGATTGTTATTTCTGAGATCAATTGACATATAACACACATATTCTTACATAAAAAGTAGAAACATGAAGGCAAACTGAATCTGCAACTGATTTGGTTTTTTTATTAAATATGTAGCTGCTCCATTGAACCACAATAAAATGAGTTTGTTTGCCATTTGATGAAAAGATTAAAAGGAAGGGAGAATCATACAGGGGCATTTCGAGAATCACACTGCTTTTCACTTCCATTCTTTCTTTTCCTTCTTGCCATGCAATCATCTTTCTGCCTATTGACAATCAACTCATGTTTTTCTCGTGCAGTTAATTTCAAGTTCATCTATTCTTATTCCTGCATACTGAATAATAGAAATACTGTTTTAACAAGTGATCCTGGAGAACCTTCAGTGGTAACCTAACCATTGAACTCACATATCTTGGCCAAACAGCAAGCTGTCTTGTCCAACTAAGCAGTTGCAGATTCAGTTTGCCTTCATGCATCTACTTTTTATGTAAGAATATGTGCGTTATATGCAAATTGATCTCAGAAATAACAATCTAAACTATGGTTAAAATAACAATCAAGCATCTGTCCCAATGAAGTTTTTTCAGTTAAAAATATGAATTTGTTTCATTTGCTGTCAATATTTGGAGTTCTATCTTCTAGTTAATATTTTTCTTCCCAAGAAGGTATGTGCTCCAGTTCATTATATCTGGTTTCTACATCATAGTACACAAGAAAATCAGGTTCTAAGCATGCATGAGACTGTTATTATGAGATCTTATATATGTGTGTTAGCATTTTTTTTTATAGAGTTAGCTTTGTTGTTATATGTATTATTTATCCCCTGCCTTTTTATCTTGCTTTGTTCTTATTTTTTATTCAGTCACATTGTTTCTACAATTTAATATTTCAATTTGTTGACTTGGGAAAACAGAATCTATCTTATTTAAAAAACATTTGAAAAGTGTGCCCAAATTATCAAAATGGAATTATTCAAAAAAAGATTTGGGGGCATTCTCCTTTGAGTTGTCTTCTTGGAATTTCCGGTGAGAGAGAAATCTATTTTATTTAGTCAACTCCATGCAGATATGTACATTACAACTGTGTTGACTGTTTGTTGAGAGTTCTGGGTTGATGTTGACAGACGTGTAGTTTTGGGTTAGTGTTGACAGACATTCTAATAATGGAAATGAAGCTGCTTACACTTGCAGTTTTGGGTTAATGTTTTCTATTTGAGCACATGCAGTAGAGGAGTAAAATGTAAAACATAAACAGAGGAGGGATATGTGGAAAATGCCCACTTTCTAAATTAACAAGCGTTGTCTTATTTTTGTGCCACTGGAAGTAAATAAAGTCTTAGCTGTTGTTATGCTTAGTCAACTTTTTTACAAAAAGTCTTGTTTCTTGGTGCTGTGATATTTTAGAAATGTTTTAGAAGATGCTCTTGATCATTGAATGAAGATTAGTTCAAAATGGATTGCTGGTTCCATGTTCTCCTTTGAGTTATCTTCTTGGAATTTCTGGTGAGAGAGAAATCTATTTTATTTAGTCAACTCCATGCAGACATGTACATTACAACTGTGTGTTGACTGTTTGTTGAGAGTTTTTTCTCTAATCAGTGACTGTTTTTGTTTAAAGTTCAACAATTACTGGCACCTCTATTGAGACTCTTGATTAACGCTTTATTTTTGGGGATAAATGTATGCATGTATGTAATTCTTGAGTGTGAAGAATGTGATAGTGGAATTGGAGCTTTATGCTGCTGCTTCTACTTCCAGAATGATACTGTCTACTGAATTCAGGTAGTAGAGGGGAATATATGGCCAAAAGAAAAGGGTAGTAGATGCAAAAAATGAACATTCATGGGGCATTCCGAGAATCGAACTCGGGACCTCTCGCACCCAAAGCGAGAATCATACCACTAGACCAAATGCCCATTTTCTTTATCTTGCTACCGGTCAATAAATAGATGAAGAGATTGGTTAAATCATTTGGTCCATTACTCAGGTTGGTGTATGAGATAAACACTGAACTGAAGTGCCATCAACATCTGTCAATCTTCTTTCTTCTCATTTGTAACCTTTTTCAGTTTGTTTCATTGCTTTCTGACCAATAATCAGTTTTTAAATTGATGCAGGTGAGAATCATACCAGTACATCATACCATCTAGTGTAATCCATTGCGTGCATGATGTGAAGGTAAAAAACGGATTCCTCATGGTAGCCTTTAGGAAAATACTTGAAACTTGCATGAATTACAAAAGCATAAGCATGAAAGGATAAGGCAGGACTGGAATATTGTAGCCGGAGGGTCTTAGTTGACAAATTAAAATAAAAAAAAAGGTTGGGGCATTCCGAGAATTGAACTCGGGACCTCTCGCACCCTAAGCGAGGACCATTTTATACGACATATTAGAAAACACCTCTCTACAGATTTTTTTTATCATACCTGGCAAAAATAAAAGGCAGTTTGAATCCAACCCCTCTATTGGTTCGACCCTTCTGCCCGTTGCCACCCCTATATTAGGCGATAGGGTAGGAGGAAGAATAACGGTAAATGTCTATGGGGTAGAGTAGAAATGTGGGCTATAATTTAAGGGCCTAAGGCTGAATCAATCAATAGAGTGCATGGACTAAAACAAAAGAAATAAAACATGGGGGACCTGAATGCATGTTATTCTCGGAGAGCCGTGGCCAGCGGCCACCTCCTCCGTTTTCTTCAGGCGGAATAGTGACACGGAAGGGGAAAGAGAGATGACGGAGTAATTGCAGAGCGTATTGAGAGGGTGCAATAACATTTAATGGGGAGAGGGAGACCAAGAAGAACATTGTGTAATTGCTATCGCTCTGCATTAATGGTGAGCAAATTATTTTTGTTATATAAAATAAAAAAATAGACAATAAAGGAAGTGATGGAATAAAATAATTGGCCAGCTTATAATATGACTAGCAATAGAAACCTGAAGTGAAATATTTAGATTAATTAATAGTAATAAATATGATATTTGCATTAATAGAACTATTACAATATCAATAATATAATAATTAGTCATTTAATATTCATTTTATAATGTAATATTCCAATAATCCATTTATCTCTCAATTTATTTCAATATAAAATACATATAATTATATTAAATTCCACTATATAAGAACATTATATTTATATATGTATTGATATAGGTTATATATATATAGTTGATAGAGGATGACATGACATGTAAATAATAGTTATGGGAATTAACTTTGTATAAACTCAATATTTATATTTTATATGATATTTATTCAATCATAGTTTAATAATATAAGGAGAATAATGGTCAAACTCTTTACAATAAAAAAGACTGGTATAACTAGATTCGTTACATTTTTTTTTCAAACACAATGTGCTTTTTAACTTAAAAAAAAAAAAAGACAAATGGATAGGTCGAGACTCGGGTAGGGGTAGGAGTGGCAATGGGTCGGATGAGGTTGGAATCGGATTATCCGATCCATCCATCCGATTTCTGATGTGACCAAATAAAATGAAAAAAGGGGCATTCCGAGAATTGAACTCGGGACCTCTCGCACCCTAAGCGAGAATCATACCACTAGACCAAATGCCCATTTATTCTCCTATGGTAATATTGATTAATCACACAGTAATTCTAATTTATTCAATTCTTTGGTTACTCGATCAGGCAATGTAGAACTATCTGGAACGACCTATAAATATCCGGGAGTCCTTTCCACGCTACAGTTCCCTGGAAGACTGGGAATATCGATTTTCATATTAAGAAATGGCGGAGAAGAGATTCAAGTATGTGATCGTCGGCGGTGGTGTCGCTGCTGTAAGTTCTCTGATTACTGTGCTCAGTTTTAGCTCCTTCGTGCTATTACTCACTGCTCTCTGTCATCCGAGGCGTTTGTTTGCGAGATCTTTGGAGATATTGATGGTGCTGTGAGATCTGAAATTGGTGATTCTACTGTTTTTTCTCTGACGAATTTCAGAATTCGGACGAGACATTCTCTTTGCATAAACTGAAATTTCTGTTTCAACTTGTTCCTAAAGAAGCAGAGCTCTCCCATCATTTTTAGGTTCAAGCGGCCATTAAGGTCGAGGCATCTCCGATCAGATGCTTTACTTCATCTGGAAGGGCTGCAAGACTCAAGGACAACTTGAGTTGGAAAATGTGGCATATGGTTTTCTACATTCCCCTATTTTGCCAACACAGACAGAGAGGATGATGAAGTTGCAAAAATAGAACAACAAGATAGGAGAGCATCACGGTCACGGATGAGTGGATGATTTTTTTTTTAATATATTTTTATTTAATTAATTAAAATTTAAAATAAAAATATATTTGACTCGATCAATTTAAAATAATATATGTGCTTGTACGTATATATACCTAGGATAATATCTACCTTAGATAGTTGTAATTGGGGCAATATAGCATGTAACTCTTGCTTTACTGACTCCCTTAGCTATCATATCTTCACTTATTACACAATTTTTCCTTCCACTCTAATGTGGATGTACAATCCTAAGTTTATAGTCTAAATGTCTAATGATGGATCTCATTGAGACAACCATAAGTTAGTTAATTTCATTTATATTGATTATGTTTATATTTTTATAAGATTATAATATTTAATAATTTGAGTAAATATGGGATTATATATTTCACATTTTTAATTAATGTAGTATAATTATCTTTAAATAAATTATATATAATTAGTATATTCAAAACAAATATTGGATAAAATTACTCGATTTATTATATTTATAATTTTGTTTAGATGGATTACTTGTTATACCGGCTTATCTTCTCATTTTGTATTGGAAATGAACAGATCCTTCTATTACAATACATCGGTAAAATAAAGGCACATGCAATAATCCTGTGCTTTTAACTTTTTTTCAAAAACAAATGGGTAAGTCACAATTGACAGTATGTGTACCTTTTTGCCTTCCTTCCTTTCCCTCGTCTTCTTTCCTTTACTCAGGGGTGGCAATAGATGCCATGGGGTCTAGGTTTAACAGTTGGGATCGGGTCTCCCGTCTATTCTCCGATTTGGGAACGAAACCCCGCTATTCCTCCGTTCTCTGTGCTATAGATCCCGAATTGATGCATAAAGTACTTGTAGTTGATGATTGTTGGTTCAGGGTTTTGTGCCGGAGGGATTATTGGGGTTCTTGGTCGATTTCTGTTGTCCAGAATGAGAGGAAGAGGCGGAGGTTGGCCGTTAGCTACTCTAAGTCGAGTGAGGAAGATGTGCCCTTGGCCCCACTGTCCTGCAGAGGAGCTGCTGCTGAGACCATTCGTGCTTGTAATGGTTTTACTGTTCCAGGGAGCATGATGCTGAAGACAGAGATGTAACTAGTTTGAATGGTGATGGAGAGGAGAAGAAGACAACGAAAGATTGGATGTGTTTGACTTTGACGAGTATGAAGGGACTGATTGGGAGATGATGTTTAAGACGTGATGGTGGTGGAATGGGCAAATGATCCCCAGTTTCAACATACTTAGCTAGCAGAGGCGTAGAATTAAGCGTCAGGCTAGTTCTAGTAGGCATGAGAATGTTGCAAGTAGAAAAAAATGCATACTTTGATAGGCCTAATAACTTAGGCAGTAAGAAAAAGCGGGGTGTGGAAAGGATGCCTCCCGCTCCATCTGCCAAGAGAGAGAAACCTATTAATAGTGTCAGCCAAAGGGACATGATTTGGCAATAAAGGACATGCATCAACGGCCTCCACAAGGTGACCTTCATCCTTTACAACATACCAGTATGGGTCAGGGCGCCGACATTCTGAGGATCCAACATATAGCCTCAATTGAGAGGGAGGCAATGAGTGAAGTGAGCCAAAACTGGTTCTTAGCTTCCCAAACATAAAATTCGGGATTGGGCACAAGTTGATCAACTCTCTGTTAGATGAGTGGGCGGAGCTGGCAGAGTTTCGAGAGAGTATTCCAGAAGTCCATAGGACTTGAATAGAGGCATAATGTTGTTACACCAAATATAATAGTTGGAAGTACCGAGTTTTAGATATAGAGATATGGAATTGCAACCTTTGTTTTTGCAGAAAATAAAATTGCAGAAGCGAGAAGTACAAAGCTGAAAAAAAAGGATTGACTAATGAAGTTTTCCAGAGAATTGTTGTATACAATAAAAGGAAAATGGATGTATTGCTATATTTTGAGTGGCATAGAAATAGTCTTTGTACTCGCTATATATATATGTATATGCTGGATTATATGAAAGGTTACATTACCTCCAAAGTCACAATAAGAGAAACTATTGGTATATTATGCAGGCTTTGAAGAGTGGAGGAACCAGTGAGTCTCCTTCATCAATGGCTTCAATGGAGTCTTCAATGAGGGAGGAGGATGTGTTTTATTAGATACTAATGAAACACATTCATGTTTTAACCTTCTTGTCGTGCAATCATCTTTCTGCTTATTGACAATCAAGTCATGTTTTCCTGTTGGAGTTGATTTCAACTTCATCTATTCTGATTCCAGTAGGCTGAATAATAGAAATACTGTTTTAACAAGTGGTCCTGGAGAACCTCCCGTGGCAACCTAAGCAATGAACTCATATATCGAGACCAAACAACGAGCAGTCATGTCAAATAGCATCCATTTTCTGTCAATGTTTGGAGTTCTCTCTTCCAGTTAGCAATTTTCTTCCCTAGCAGGTATGCGCCTCAGTTCATAATATCTGATTTCTATATCATAGTACTCAAGAAAATAAGGTTCCAAACATGGTTGGAATTTTTTTCACGAGATCTTATATATGTGCGTGGGTGTATAAGCATTTATTTGTAATATTTATTCCATGTCTTTTTATCTTGCCTAGTTCTTGTTTTTATTCAATCACATTGTTTCTGCAATTTAATATTTCAATTTGTTGACTTAGTAAAACTGAAACTATCTTTTTTAAAAACATTTGAAAATTATGCTCAAATGAACAAAATGGAATAATGGGGCATTCTGTGAATTGAACCCTGGAACTCTCGCACCCAAAACCCCAAAAGGAGAATCATACCACTAGACCAAATGCCCACTTTGTAAATTGATAAGTGCTGTCTTATATTTATGCCACTGAAAATAAATAAAGTCTCAGTTGCTCCTATACTTAGTGAACTTTTTTACAAAAGGTCTTGTTCCCTGCTGCTGAGATATTTTTGAAATGTCTTAGAAGATGCTTTTCATCATTGAATGAAGATTAGTTCAAAAATGGATTGCTGGTTCCATATTCTCTAATGAGTTGCCGTCTTCTTCTGATGAGAGAGAATTTCTAATCAGTGACTGTTTGTTAAAAGTTAGTTCAACAATTACTGGGCACCTCTATTGTGACACTTGATTAACGCTTTCTTTTTGGAGCTAAATGTATGCATTTATGTAATTTTTGAGTGTGAAGAATGTGATAGTGGAATTGGAGCATTATGCTGCTGCTTCTACTTCCAGAATGATACTGTCTACTGAATTCAGGTAGTAGAGGGGAATATATTGCCAAAAGAAAAGGGGTAGTAGATGCAAAAAAGTGAACATTCATGGGGCATTCCGAGAATCGAACTCGGGACCTCTCGCACCCAAAGCGAGAATCATACCACTAGACCAAATGCCCAATTTGTTAATCTAATTGGTACCGGTCATTCTCATAGATTATCTAACTAGTGACATGGTGGCTCTCAGAAGTTGGTTTCTATCAGCTTTCTGTTTAGGCTAACAAAAAGAATAAATGGGTGAAGAGATTGGCTGAATCATTTGGCTTTGCATTAATCTGGTTGGAGTATGAGATAAACACAGAACTGAAGTTCCATCAACATCTGTCAATCTTCTTTCTTCTCATTCATAACCTTTTTTCAGTTTGTTTCATTGCTTTCTGATCAATAATCAGTTTTTAAATTGATGCAGGTGAGAATCATACCAGTACACCAACAGCAGAAATGAGTCACCTTGGGACATTTAGTGTAATCTATTGAATGCCTGATCTGAAGGTAAACAAACATATTCCTATGTTCCTCCAGGCAGCCTTTAGGAAAATACTTGAAACTTGCAAGAAATGCAAAAACATAAGCCTGCCTTTGCAAAGTGCATTGCCTTATAATTCTTTTTCTTGTAGAGGAAAATACATTAAATAGACTACAAAAAGATAAGGCAGGACTGGAATATTGTAGGTGGAGGGTCTGTCTTGCCACATTTGTGTCTGCTTGGTCCCCTCATTATCTTGCATGTACAGTTTTTGACAAAATTAAATAAAAAGTGGGGCATTCCGAGAATCATACCACTAGAGCAATTTAATTAGATTAGTAATTGATTTTGATCAATCCTGGGTACATGCATTGGGTCAATCAACAGATCCTCTGCATGGCTATGGCTTTTGAGTTCAGTTGTTCAATTTTGATTACATCAAACGTTATATTCTATCAAAAGTCACAATAAGAGAAGCTATTTATGTGTTTAAGTGTAACTGATGTCTTTTGGTATATGATGCAGGTTCTGAAGAGGCTTGAGAACCCAGTGAGTCTCCTTCATCAATGACTTCAATGGAGTCTTCAATGAGAGAGGATGAGGTGTGTTATTAGATACAAATGAAACACATTCATGTTTTTAACTGAAAAACTTCATTGGGACAGCTGCTGGATTGTTATTTTAACCATGGTTTAGATTGTTATTTCCGAGATCAATTTGCATATAATGCACTTACATAAAAAGTAGATGCATGAAGGCAAACTGAATCTGCAACTGCTTAGTTTTTTTATTAAATATGTATCTGCTTAGTTGAACTGCAGTAAAATGAGTTTATTTGCCATTTGATGAAAGATTAAAAGGAAGGAGAATCATACGTGGGTATTTCGAGAATCACAGTTCTTTTCACCTCCTTTCTTTCTTTTCCTTCTTGACATGCAATCATCTTTCTGCCTATATCAAATCAAGCCATGTTTTCCTCTTGGAGTTAATTTCAAGTTCATCTATTCTGATTCCATCATGCTTAATAATAGAAATACTGTTTTAACAAGTTATCCTGGAGAACCTTTAGTGGACCTAAGCATTGAACTCACATATCTAGGCCAAACAACAAGCAGTCATCTTCAACAACATCCATTTGCTGTCAATGTTTGGAATTCTCTCTTCCAGTTGATAATTTTCTTCCCAAGAAGGTATGTGACTCAGTTCATAGTATCTCATCTCTACATCATAGTACTCAAGAAACTCAGGTTCCATGTCTTCTTATTTTGCCTAGTTCTTGTTTTTTATTCATCACATTGTTTCTGCAATTTAATAATTCATTCTGTTGACTTAGGAAAGCTGAAACTATCTTGTTTAAAAAGCACTTGAAAAGTATGCGCAAATGGAATAATAGCAAAAAAGATATTGGGGCATTCCGAGAATTGAACTCGGGACCTCTTGCACCCAAAGCGAAAATCATGCCACTAGACCAAATGCCCTAATAATTAATTATGTTGTTTCATGCCTAAATGGATGTGGATATGTTGCTAGTATAAAACATGCAAGTGGAGCATGAAACTGCTTCCACTTGTAGTTTTGAGTTGGTTTTGTCTTTTTGAGCACATGCAGTAGAGGAGTAAAACGTATAGAGCTTCTTGCACCCATAGTGAGAATCATACCATTAGACCAAATGCTAGATTTTTTAAACTGATTAATGCATCTTATGTTTAGGCCACCTCTCATTGTCATTAGAAGTAAATGAAGTCTTTGCTGCTGCTATGTTTAGTCAACTTTTTTACACAAACAGTCTTGTTCCCAGCTGCTGAGATAGTTTTGAAATGTTTTAGAAGATGTTCTTGATCATCGAATAAAAATACGTTCAAAAATGGATTGCTGATTCCACGTTCTCTTTTGTCATGGAATTTCTGGTGAGAGAGAAATCTGTTTTATTTAGTCAACTCCATGCAGGCAGAGGTATATTGCAACTGTGTTGACTGTTTGTTGAGAGTTTTTTTCTCTAATCAGTGACTTGTTTGTTAAAAGTTAGTTCCACAATTACTAAAAGTTAGTAGAGTAAACCTTTAGGGGGCATTCTGAGAATCAAACTCTGGACTTCTCACACCCAAAGCGAGAATCATATCATTTGGCTTTGCATTACTCAGGTTGGTGTATGAGATAAACACTGATGAAGTCCATCAACATCTGTCAATCTTCGTTGCTTTCTGATCAATACCAGGTACACCAACAGCAGAAATGAGTCACCTTGGGACATTTGGTGTAATCTATTGCAAGCCTGATGGGGAGGGTCTGCTTTACACATTTGTCCCCTGTACAATCTTTTGTCCCAAATGAAAATAAAAAGTGGGGCATTCCGAGAATTGAACTCGGGACCTCTCGCACCCTAAGCGAGAATCATACCACTAGACCAAATGCCCATTTTATTCTAAATCTTAACATATATTTATCAATATTTTGTATATACAATGGCTATTACTTTTGAATTCAATTGCATCTTTGGTCATTATGCAAACGAAGATCTAGGGACCACCTGAATTAGCATAGCATGGGATTCTAGTTGAAATTTGAATCTCAATCCTATGAGGAAAGATCTTCATAATTCAGTGAAAGCATACCAAATGGAATCATTATATACTCATTCAGTAATGTAATTAAATATAAATCTTTCATATTGACAGAAATAGCATGCACATTAATAAATATAATATTAAATATAAGAATAATAAAATGACAAAATAATCGTTACAATTTAATTTTATACTTACACCATCTCGACACACATCTATCTCAATCTCAATGTTTATTATCAAAATTGAAGTTCTATATAGCATAGACAGTGAGGGAAGCAATGACCAGATTTTTAGTGAAGCTGATCTGCCTTCACACTCCCATTGAAGAAATACTGTAATGTTGGCAGGCCAAGAATTCTGCACTTCCCCTTCATCACCTAAATTGAAAAAAAAAAAGGAGAGAAATCATCACCAGTTAGTAAATTATGGAAGAGCTGCAAGCAAAGCAATGAACATTCTCCTTGACAACAACCCTAAAAACACAAATCTGGCTGGTATAAAGATAATGAACAAGTATATTATCTTACTGACATCCAATAATGTAATGCATAGGTATTGAAAGAGATTATGTATATTATAGCGTTATCAAGCAATGGCTGCTTCTGCTTCAGTCACATACTGTGGGTCAGTCTCTCCTTGCTTGGCTCCCATGGGGTTTAGAGGCGTTTAGAGTTTCTCCTCCTTCCATGTCCCAAGCTTCATCTGCAGGGTTTCTGTGGTGATGGTGTAGCTGTGATATAAGAGGGTTAATGAGGAAGAAGGACGGTAGATGGCTATGGGGTAGAGTAGAAACATAGGGAACAATTGTGAGCTGCCTATTAAAATTTTAAAGGTCAAAGTCCGAATCAACCAACATAGTTTAGGACTAAAACAGAATAAACAAAACATTGGGGACCGCAATGTTATATTATCGGTAACGCCTCGATATCGACCAGGCAATGGAGAGCTTGTCTGGATCGACCTATAAATATCTGGGAGTCCCGTACATTCCACATTTCGCTGGAAGACTCGCAATATCGATTTTCATATTAAGAAATGGCGGAGAAGAGATTCAAGTATGTGATCGTTGGCGGTGGTGTCGCTGCTGTAAGTTCTCTGATTACTGTGCTCAGTTTTACCTCGTTGGTGCTATTAGTCACTGCTCTCGGTCATCTTAGGCGTATATTTGCGAGATCTTTGGAGATATTGATAGTGCTGTGAGATCTGAAATTGGTAATTTCGTTCTGCTGGAGGCATCTTGTGAATTTTTTCAACAATCTCAATTCTAGGTTGTCTTGGTCCCGGGCTTTTATGTAAGCAGTTTGAACCTTTGGACTTCATCCACCATGTGTCATCCTTTACATATAGAAATATTCTTGACACGAGATTGAAAAGTCTATCAACATATTTCTTTCTTCATCTAAGCGCTTGTCTGCATCTTTATGCAGGGTTATGCAGCCAGGGAGTTTGCAAAGCAAGGTGTCAAGCCTGGCGAACTTGCCATCATTTCCAAGGAAGCGGTGAGTGCGTACCATAACATGGTGGCCTTACAGTTACTATTTCTTTGTTGGAATGTTTTTGGTATTTATTTAATCTTTGCCTTATTTTACTTCAGGTAGCTCCTTATGAGCGTCCTGCACTCAGCAAGGCGTATTTGTTTCCTGATGGTGAGTGATATGTCCATCTAATATTATTATATGGCACTGATTTGCAGAATATTTATTGCATCTCATACTGTGTATGGGTTTCTTTATATGCAGGGTTTGCAAGACTGCCAGGATTCCATGTCTGTGTTGGAAGCGGAGGAGAGAGACTTCTTCCTGATTGGTACAAAGAGAGTGGTAATTACAATGTCCTGTCATATTTAAGATGCAACTTTTTCATGCATAATTATGTTATTTTTTAGATGAATTATGGTGCAGCAGTAATATATTCAACATCTTGTTTCAGGCATAGAGATAATTCTCAGCACAGAAATAGTTAAAGCAGATCTTGCAGCCAAGACACTCATCAGTGCAGTTGGAGAATCCTTCAAGTATGAAATATTGATTATTGCAACTGGTTCAACTGTAAGTACACTCACCACTTGAGACA
Source organism: Trapa incisa (assembly GCA_030064435.1). NCBI lineage: Eukaryota > Viridiplantae > Streptophyta > Magnoliopsida > Myrtales > Lythraceae > Trapa > Trapa incisa. The sequence continues at coordinate 735,175 of CM057770.1, read as the reverse complement.
TTTTCTACGTTATGTAGGGTGGATATGTTATCAACAATCTTTCATACAGGTATTTAGGCTGGCAGATTTTGGTGTACATGGAGCTGATGCTGGAAACATTTTCTACTTGAGAGAGATTGATGATGCTGACAAGCTCATTGAAGCTATAAAAGCCAAGAAGGATGGTAAATGTGTAGTTGTCGGGGGAGGCTATATAGGACTTGAGCTTAGTGCAGTGATGAAGATCAACAATTTTGATGTTACCATGGTGTTTCCTGAACCTTGGTGCAGTATGTAAAATCAGAGCAAAGCCTTATCTGTGACTTTATACCTTCTTGTGCTGCATTTTGCTCGGATTCCTTGCAGTAATTAAGGTTTCCTATTCCAGTGCCTAGGCTTTTTACTGCAGATATAGCTTCCTTTTATGAGGGATACTACTCCAATAAGGGAATCAAGATAATTAAGGGGACAGTTGCTGTTGGATTTACTGCTGATGCTAGTGGGGAGGCAAGTCCGAGGACACTCAACTTTTCTTCTTTGTGCTCCTTTAGATAATGAGTTTAGATAATGAGATGATTAATTAGTGTGTTAGTAGTCCAGGTCAAGGAAGTCAAACTGAAGGATGGCCGGACCTTGGAGGCAGACATTGTTGTTGTTGGAGTTGGTGGTAGGCCACTGACAACACTGTTCAAGGGACAGGTTGAAGAGGACAAAGGTGGAATTAAGGTTAGCCTATACTTACCAACATATTATGTACCTATTTTCTCTACAAGGCATGATCCTCTAACCAGAATACACTGAAATTGTAAGAGATCACCAGCCCTGCTGGAAATTTTCCACAAATGGTTAACACGAGTGGAAGTTTGATTGCAGACTGATGGGTTCTTTAAGACAAGTGTTCCTGATGTGTACGCAGTGGGTGATGTTGCTACCTTCCCATTAAAGATGTACAATGAAATCAGGAGAGTCGAACATGTTGACCATGCCCGTAAATCAGCTGAGCAAGCAGTCAAGGTGCGATTGCATCCAACGGAGCCTTCTAGCTGATATATATATATATATATATATAAGGCTTTAACAAACTAACTTATAGTGCTTATGTTTCCACTTTTTACAGGCCATCAAGGCAAGAGAGGAGGGGAGATTGATCGATGAATATGATTACCTTCCCTACTTCTACTCTCGCTCTTTTGATCTCTCGTGGCAGTTCTATGGTGACAATGTTGGAGAGACCATCATTTTTGGAGACAGAGATCCGGCAGTACCAAAGGCCAAGTTTGGGTCTTACTGGATCAAGGATGGGAAGGTGGTGGGAGCATTCCTCGAGAATGGAAGCCCAGAAGAGAACAAGGCCATTGCCAAGGTTGCGAGGGTCCAGCCTCCCGTTACCAGCCTGGAACAGTTGAAAGCTGATGGCCTCGCCTTTGCCATTAAGATCTGAAACTGAGGGTCAGGTTGCAGGAATAATCAATTATGTCTATATTAACTCAAAAGTACATAATCAGTAGAGTGCGGTTTGATCTTGCCGAAATGAATTGAACTCAACTAGTACTTTTTTTTTTGTTTCTACAAAACTGAACTCAATTAATTGCCTGCGCTTGGAATATTCATGGTGCTCAGACAATGATGCTATATCCACATAAATTTTAATTCTATACCTTTCACATACATATAAATGTTAAAATAATGATTGCATACTATTTAATAAATAATTATTTCTTATTTTAATACTTTATTTAGAACATAAATTTTCACTAAATATCATCACACAATTAGTTAGTGGATATCAACGGCTCCCGTCAAAGGCCTCTCATCTCCGGATTCCGATTCCGGACCGTTATGTTGTCTATGAAAGGATCCAACACAACCGATGCGGAGGCAACCGGAGCGCGCCACGTGGCGGTGAGAGACCGACCCACCCCTCCTTTTCTGCTGGTTCCCCCTCAAGGGAGACTAGCTCGTGCGCTCCGTACGTCCTCCCACGTGTGAAGTCGGCCACGTGGCAATCTCTGAAACGTGGGCAAATAGGCTATCCGTGGTTAGTAATTTATTTATTTGCCATATCTTAAAAAATAAAATAAATAATATGATGAGAATAATGTCGGAAAGGATTGTAATTGCCAACGCCGTTACCAAGCAGAGAGAAAATGGAAGTCGTGAATTTATCATATTTAAGAAATATGAGAATTAGTCTGTTGATACGTGGCGCTCGGTTAACGAAGTAGACTAAATCAGAGCCATCACACAACACAGCACACTGTCTCTATCTCCGTTTTTTTTTTTTATCTCTCTCTCGCCCCCCTCGACCCAACCTTGAAGGACTGCTGATTTTACAGAGACCACTCTCTGTCTTTCTACGTGTGTCGGCACATTTCCAGATACGGACTAGGCAAAACTTGACGTTATATTGAGCTTGTCGGAGCAGGTGAAGATGCAAGGGATAGTGCAACCTGACCGGATGGTGAAGATTGAGATGGAGGCCGCGGAGGCGCTGGCGGATTTGGCCCAGCTCGCTTCCGTAGGGAGCGGCTCAGGGGCTTCCAGGGCGGGGAAGCGGATCAAGACGGAGTCTTCGCCGAGTGACTCCGAGTTGAACCCGGTGGACTCGGTCCCCTCGTGTCCAGATCTCGCTCAGGTTAGATTTGTTATCGTTTATGTCCTCCATTCTGCGTGTACCATACGATTTCGTGCTCCATGCTCCCATTTGATGAATTTGAATGCGGCTCATCTCTGAATTTGGACTGAGATGCGGCTGATTAGGACTTTGATGATACTTGCGTCAACTGAGGACTCTCACTGAGCGATCGGTTCATAGTGACTTAATGTGTTTGATCGGTTCCGGTAATCATCTTTCCAATAGTAGACTTCCTCCCAGATGGAGAGTTGAGCTTTGATTACATTGTACATGGTGGAATTGGATTGCAGGATGTCAAGGCATTCACTGAAGTTCGATCGTGGAATGATGTGTGTTGTACAAGCACAAACTGTTGATGTGAATCTCGTTAGCTTGTAGCTAAAGCTTAATATCCATGGACAGTTCTAAATATGGAGTTTAATGGAAGACACAAGTGAAAACTGATTCAAGTAACATTGTATTGTGTGATAGGATAGGATAACAAGCTTAGAAATATGGATTTTCTTTGTTCATTGTCCATCTTTTCATGTATTTAGCTTGATGTTCGGATGCAAATACTTGATTTTTCCAAGGAAGAAAATGATCGTCCACCATGGGTCTCTAATCTGTGCTCTATCGTCCACAGCATGAAATTCCACACACAATGAATAGCCATGCCAAGTCAGAGCAGTCCTCACAGCCTTTAGATCAAAGTCACATATGCATCAGAAACCACCTCTCTTTGGGCGGTGGCAGGCCAAGACAGCTATTATCAGAGGTAGCAACTTGGGTAAATTCTTGTAGATTGTTCCTTTCTCATCATCTCCATCTGAAAGATTTTATGCTCAGGCTGAAAAGGAAGCAAAACGACTTCGCAGGGTTTTGGCAAACAGGGAGTCAGCCAGGCGGACAATTCGCCGGCGACAGGTAAAATACATTGTGACCTTTTGGCCCTGTCATGCATTCCATTGACAGGGCTACTTTGAATTGAGCCTTCGCTGCAACTGTGGAAAACCTAAGTGAAAGACCTATTCCACTTATAAATGAAGTGATGAGACCTTTTGGCTCATTGTACGTGTTACTTGGAATTATCACAGCCTTTATAAATGGACACTAGGATCTGGAGTTACAGGATTATTTTGTACACTGATGCAGGCTTTGTGTGAGGAGTTAACCAGAAAAGCTACTGAACTAAGTGAGGAGAATGAGAAATTGAAAAGGGTATGTACTGCCTGCCCACTCGATCTTATTAGTGGTTTATGATTTCATCCCAGGAGCTCTTCTTATGAATATGCACTCTCTTCCTCATATTTTGTGGAGCTTTGATAGATTTCAGTAGCATTTCATTTAAAAGCTATGTTCATTCAACTTCTCAAGGGAAAGGAGGAAGCTTTGAGAGAATTCCAGTTTCTTGAGACAAGAAATAAGCATCTAAAAGCAGAGGTAACATCTGTCAAGTTCTGCCATGGTGTTTCCTCTTCCTCTAGATGGAGAAGGCAGTGGAATAAGGTTAATGCTCGTAGATATGAATTTCCCATTTGTGCAGATGGTCAGAGCTTCCAGCTACAATGTAATGGGGACAACCAAGGCAAAGGCAAAGCACGGGCAGACGGAACTGCCTACTCCACTTGTGAATTTCCCGGTGCTCCTGCCTAACACACTGTTTGCTCCTTGTGTTTGGCCTCCAGTATTTCAAGGAGCATCTTGTAAGCCGGATATACCTCATGAACACAACCTGCCAAGCTTCTCCAGCCCAAGAAATCCTGTGTATATTCTTCCCTACACAATGTTTTTCACTCTTCCTAATCAGGGGCACCATTCTGAATACAAAAAATCTGAAGAAGGTGAGAATCCTGTGGACAACAGCCATGATGGTTCTGCTGCCTCCTCAAGGGGAGAATCTGTATTGCCTGCCTCGGTCAAACCAGATAAAGCTCTGTCTACAACGAGAGCTGGGATTCTAAATGATCTAAATGAGATTCCAGTCGAGTCACCTGTGGATCTAGACGAACAGGACACGGGGCTTAACTGTAGTGATCCTGAACAGGCAAATACAGCAGGATTGGAGGTTCCTTCACCAGGCGACCCTGATGCTTTGACGGAATCTGTCAGTTCCTCGGGAGATAAAAAGACGGCAGGAGCCTTTGCAGCAGCCGAGGCAAGGAGGAGAAGGAAGGAGCTAACAAGGTTGAAGGCACTGCACGGACGGCAGTGCCAGACACACTGCTAAAGAGATGTATATGTTGGGGAGATAAGAGGTGGCAAGCTAGGGATGCTGAAGGGCATTGCTGCTGTTATCAGTGCAATGCTTGGGGGATCTTGAAGCTCAAGTTGTTCCTGAATGTACCCTTCTAGCTCAAGAGTCAAGAGATCATGAACACAGGGAACTCACCTACAACGGTGATGATGCCTGTTGAAGAAGGGAAAGGGATTAGCCATCGCATGGAACTCCTTCAAGGTTTAGATATGCTCCAGATGAGCCATGATGATTCTGGGTAACTCTGGCTATGTATTAATATCAGAGGCTTAGATCTTAGGTTGGAGCACACAGCTCTCAACTTATGATGCTTACCTAATGGCTGCCATATTTGTAGAAAAACTGAAACGGTGAAACATCTGCATTTGGACTATCCTTGGACCCATCTGCCACTGCAACTCTTTGCTGCCCAATAGCTAGTTTTGAAAGAGTGGGATGAAACAAGTTGTCACATTCACTGATTACATGTTTGCTTGCATGAAAATATATAGGCTATAACTGTGCTGTTACCAGCTGCTGATGTTTCAGGTTAAAGGTGAAAGTGGAATAGATCTATTACAGGGGCAGAGCAGATGCTTTTGGACTAGATAATAACATCACCCCACAGGGCTTAATCTTCCTGCCATAATCATCACGAAACATATGCCTGGATGAATGACTAAGCATGAGTTCATAGGATTTCTCAAACTTAATGGGCGTGGATATTGCCAAAGAAAGTTGAACCTCTGCAGCAATTGTAACTGAAGCTGCTCTCATGGTCTGACTCTAGAGTCCTCAGCACCAGCAGCCCCGTTTTCATCATGGAGTAGTTGATAGTTGGTGTCTGTCATGTTCTCAATGGATGTTACATCTTGGGGGTCCTTCTCCCTGAAGGGAAAGAAGAGCTTAATCAGACAAATGGCCCTTCCTCTTCACTTTGGCCAATTTTGAGTGGCATGGAAGGATGGCAAGTTAATGAACTATGCACGGAAGCTAAATGGTGAACATATGGGATAACATCTGCTTATGGCTTCACATTTGCTTTTTAGGCTGAAACAATAATCAAGGGAGTCATGAGAGAAAAAGGTATGGGGTGTACATGACCGAGTATAAGATCAGCCCGATCACCACCATCAAGAAGGATAGATAGTATATCCAGTCTACCTGCAGAAAGGATACAGTCAAGCATCATGCACAATGGAATTTGTCTGAAAAGGCTCGGAACAAAGAACTTGGAAAGGGAAAAGGATACCTCTTGCCGGTAGATAAAGATGCGGACAACAACTGCCCACATATCAGATGTGAGCAGGGAGAGATTGAATAATGCAGCCCCACTCATCTGGTGGACAGTACAAGAAGCACCCTGAGGAATCTAAAGACTTGAAGATTAAGAGCTGCAAAGCATTCTGTCTTGCATTGCATGGAAACTTACCTTTAGAACAAATGGCGCCAGGGAATAAAACACAAACAATGAACCGGCATAGCCAGCAAATGCTAATATCTGTCAAAAATAAAGGGAAAAACATCAGAGTATGTGAATTAGAAGCAATGGCCTGTAGATCAGGATGCTCGAATGAGTTTGCAGTTGCAGAATTCAGAGGGGGTTGCTTACTCTGTCTTTTGTCAATTGGAGAGACTCGAGAGTTGTCCGCTCTGCAATGGCTCTAATGGCATGTCAAGTCATGGAAACCAAACTGATTGTCCAAGTTTTGTCATAATCCTGCAATGATCTTTTGTAGTGCTGACTGCAAAATTTGAAGTGTCATTATCTAAGGATACATCTGGACTGCACTCACTAGAAGTCCAAACAAAGGCAGCATGGTGAGAACTTCCACAAGATCCTTCTTCTTCACACAGAACTCCTGAAACCCAAATAAACCCAGCAAGACCCACATAGATCAAAGTGATGGAAGCTAAGCAATCCATATTTAAAGGCTCAGCTGCAACACAACAGTATGGAGCAAAAGGTGAAACCAACCTCACCAACATTGCTCATGGCAAAGAAAACTGTTCCCCCAATGACAAGCACATCTCCCAGAAGAGGTTTGGAGCCACCTAAAAATTGGATTAACCAAGCATCTGAGATTTTAGCTCCATATCTGAGGCAGAAAGGTCAGACTCACCTCCTCCAGAGACACCAGCATCTGAGAGCATAACCAAGCCCAGGCCAAGAACAGATATGGCTGCCCCAATCAACTGCCATACTGAATATCGGGTTCCAAGGAAAAACCACGTCAATATTATCGCCCAGACTATCGTCCAGCAGTCGAGCAAAGTGACACTGGTGATCGAAGAGTACTGGTAGGCCTCGTTAACTGCACGAATTTAACAGCTTAATCAGTTTGCATACAAGACTTAATCCTAGATTTTAGTCAGATTCACATGGGTAGTGCTTCTGGAAAGTCACATGAATACAACTGCAGCTTCTACATCAGGAGAATGGGAGGGCTCACCAAGATAATTTCCCTGCACATCAATGAAGCCCAGGAGGAGATACCAGTACCAGGGAAGCTGAAAGGACAGAGCATGTAAGAGCCCAAGTAGTCATTCCCCTCAATCAAGCAATGGGGAATTCAAACAGAGGTACCCACTTTAAGACTTAGATACCTGGTTTAAGACTCAAAGGAAGAACAGAGAGGAGGATGGTACCAAGAGTTTACGGCGTCTGTAGACCAGTATGCTGCCGTAGAAAAGAGTCAGGAGCGCGTATGGGAAGAACATCTGAGTGAGAGGCACATCGACGCCTGCAAAGATTGGTAATAGTTGTAGCAGAGCGTTAAAAGTGTGTCGCTTTGGTGCACGGGTCCAGACATATAATGAGAAGGTCATCAGCAGCAGAGCTTTTATGGAGGAACGGGTAAGGGAGCTACCGAGGTCGGCGAGCAGGGAGGAGGTGAAGCTGCCAACGGCCATGGAGAAGGAGACGATCTGGCCGAGAAAGAGCACGTAAAGCGTCCTCCTCCATGTCAGGTGAGTCCTCCACCAGGCGAAGTCTACCTGCAGAGACATCTGAGGTATAAGAACAGAAGCGGCAAACAACAGAAGAAAAGGAAGAGGGTGAAGAAATGAGAGTGATAGTAAAGTATATTCTCAGGAGACAGAGAAAAGTGGGGGTTGGAAGATGAACTCGTTGCTAGCTACCATTCTCTGGGGCCGAGCGGGAGATGGAGAGGGGAAGAAGCTTCCTGCACCGGATGCATGTAAACCCAATGAGGATTCGCCCTACCAGTAGCTCGGGCTTACGCGCACGGGCACATATAACTATTGTGCGTTATCTTTGACCTTTGACAGTTGGGTTGCGTGAGTGACGAATTGACATGGCGCTTTGCTTCATGCAGCAATCGAGGCTTCTTGGATCTGTGTTTATGCATCGTACTTTCCTTCTGCACTGCAGGAAGAAGGGGAGCGTGGTGAGAAGTTCTAGGAGATCCTTCTTCTGCGCCTTCTTCCACAAGAAGCTCCTGCAAATCAAACTGAGTCAAGCAAGACCCATGCGTAAACACACAGATCCATGGGATATGACATTGCTCATGGCCAACATTATCACCCTCACCCGCGCTATTATCCAGGAGTAGAGCAAGGTGACACTGGTAAGGTGACATATCAGACTACCAACCCATGTAAAAGGTTTCCTTACTATGATAGCAGTTCTAGGATAGAACTTCCCAGCAAAAGGAAGTCAGAAATTGCGTCTAACTTTCTATGACGGAAAAGATAGACATACAGAGAAAGAGAGGGCTCACCAAGATAATTGCCTTCAACATCAATGAAACCCAGGAGGAGGAGAGATACCAGCACCATGGAGCCTGAAAGAAAAGACAGATTGTAAGAACCCTAAAGTAAGAAATTTGAAGGCATCCTTTATACAAAATGGCCGATTAACCTATTTGATCATGTTTTCGTTAAAACGTGGCTTTATGGACCAATATGCTGCCGCAGAAAAGAACCAAAAGAGCATAGGGGAAGAGAAGAACATTCGAGTGAGAAGCGGATTGACGCCTGCCTGCAAAAATTAGTATCGGTCAGCGGCGGATCAGATCATTAAAAGCTATGCAAGGCATTCAGCGAGAAGGTCAGTTGGAAAATTTTTAATGGAGGATGGAGATAAGGGAGCTACCCAGGTCGGCTAGCGAGGAGGAACTGACAACGGCCACGATCTACCTGCAGAGACATATTACAGCAGAAGCAGCAACAGAAGAAGGATTTGGAAGAGGAGGATGATGATGAGATGAAGAAAGCAGGAGACTCCAGAAAATGGGGATTGAAAGAGGTGGTAGATGCAGAACTCGAGCTACGGTTCCATCTACAGCTTCCATTCTTGTAGGAGGGAAATAATAGTTGTGTAGCTTTAAATGCTTGATTTAAAGCTACATTATCAAGGAGAACGCCAGGGCGAGGTGGAAGGCCCGGACACTCCACCGCTAGAACCAGGCTCTCCTCTCCGAGCTCAAGAAGCGGCCGCAGCAGCAACCTTCGTCGTCCAACCAGCACCTGCAGGGACCTTCCACAGCCGCCGTCCATGACGACATCAACCGGGCTCTCCTCTCCGCTGCAGAGAACAACTAAATCTACTTATCATACTAGACTGCTATATCACTAGTTATTGTGTAGTTCGCCATTGTAATGCTTACAAGCAAGGGAGTTGACTAGTAGTCCTATGTGTTTCCTCGGCAACCTTATCATCATCAACAGTCTGTCATGTTGGCTATCTAGCTATACCATGGTGGAACTCATCTCTCTCTCTCTCTCTCTCACACACACACTAAGTTACTGGGAAATAATTTCCATTTCACTGTGTATTCATGTAGAAGAAAGATCATAGGAAAGGAAGAAACAGCACATCATCTGGAAAACACAATCACAATCCAATACTTGAAGATCCGAAGATAATCTTTTTGGGGTAAAATTATGATACTTTGAAGATTAGAAATACGAGCAGATCCTGTTAGGAGGAGAGGATGTAGTAGTCATCTTCTTCACAGAACATTCACCAGAAGAAATCTCATAGAGTAGACATGTCAAAGGAATCCTCCATAAGTGTCCATCTCTCCTGTCCTACCCTGGCCACCAGCTGCTTCTGAGATCTTCACTGACTAGGCTTCTCCTCTTATCATCATTCATATATAGGAGGAGGGGAGGGTAAGATCCACCTTGATTCTGTATCTAGCAGCAATCATTGGAAGTGTGCTAAACTGGAAACATGAAGTTTGCAGTTTGCTCACCTCAGAAGGACAATGCAGTTTGCAACCCTATAAAAAAGGGTCGAAATTTAGAAGATCTCATGGCTAAGGTTGCATTTTTTTTTTTTACATTTCCAAGGGCTAAGGTTGCCGCAGTGCAATGGAAGTCAAGCCGGCCGTCTCATCAAACCCTGACAGTCAATGTTAAATGATGAGTTATTATTGGATCTTTGAACATCACAAATTAAGATAGGTAAAACGCTTCTATAGCAATTGAAATGAGCATTGGGTGGCTCTCAAGTATATACACCACAACCATTAGAATTATAGGGATGACAGCCCACACTTCATCATCAATGGGGGTGGAAATCATTGCAAACAATAATGTCAGAATCGAGTATATGGAACTGCAGATGTGTAAGTTTCAGGCTACTCTTTGAGCATAATGTTGAATTGGCAACATACCCAGTTGTATATTTGGCACTTCTTTGACCATCACTTACCAAGCATCTCCGGGGCAGGTATATTGAGTGGTCACGAGACAACATGTTGATGAAGAAAAAATTTTGCAGCTGATGGTTTTGACCCAAAGCGTTTATGTGACTGGTTGAAGCTGCCAAATCTTTATTGTCCCCATCATCACCAGCAGAGGCAAGTAAACAAGCTTCCTGAAAAAATGGCCACCAACAGTCAATAAAAAAACAGCTAGCAGATATGTGAAGCTCGTCTCTTTATACTATAGTTCAATAAACAATGAAAATGGAAACAGCATTAATGAGAACTAAGAGGCATGCCTAAACCAGCCAATAATCTTTTAACCAGCAGATATTACAGAAGTGCATTACTAAAATGTCTATGATATGCAGCTCGTGATATCCTTCACATATGATCTTAGCATTATATACAAGTAGAAACATACCTATGCGTCCATACCTATACAAGTAGAAACATGACATGGCAAGGAAAAAGAACAAAAAAACATAGAGATGTAATACCATCCCTCACCATCTAACTAACATTATATACAACAATTCATAAATAAGTGAACTTCATCAGAGATTTGGAATCATAAACAAAAGAAACACTTACGGAACCATTTTAATCCTCCACAAAAAGTCGAACGGCATCATCTCCAGACCCAGTAACAATGATTCCTTCCCTGCCCATATATAAAATTGTAACTGAAGAGTATAAACATATGACCAAATACCTTAAACTCACCACTCCAAATGAGAGTAATAGAACTTCAAAAGATATTCACAGCATGTGGGTCGTGGAAGCAAATAAAAACCCATGCTCCTAATGCATGTGTAGTTTTTTAAGAAAGACTAAATGCCAATTATGGTGGTAAAGTATACATTTAGAGTGAAAGGCAGCAATATCAAAACCTTGACGATCCCAAGAGTAACATAGATTCTTCTAACTTGAACATGAGGGAGAGGAATAAGAGGAGATTTCTACTACCATCAGATATCACTACCTTGACCAGCCTTCTTCGGATCAGTTCCCCATATCTTTATGGTGAGATCATCGCTGCAAGAAGAATTCGAGTCCCAATAGTTCTGCTATGTTTAGACCTTATCCCCATGCAGATGTTTCAGCATACCTGCACGTTACCATCCTGTTTCCACCAGCATTGAAAGAGAGAGCCCAACCAGTTGAAGAATGGCCGCTGATGTCAAGTCATCACCACAGGTGTAAGAAGCAAATAAAATCAATATAAAAAATAATGCTGATGAGAAAAATCACCAAGCTTGCAATCCCAGGAGGAAGAAGAGGAATTCCGCTCCCAAATACGAACAGTATTGTCTCCGCTGCAAGAAGCAAGCATCGTCGGGATCTCGGCGATTCCGGTAGCCGGATTCCAGGCCACGTTCCAAACCCTATCAGTGTGGCCTCTGAACCTCTGTAGTTCTGTAAGTTCTCACTCAAGCTCCATCACAGCAATCGAACTTGAAGCCAATCTCTGAGGGTCTTTACAGTGGATATTTCAGCAAGCCGGTGATCGGTTCCGGAGAGCAGCCAGACTGTTAATTTCACGCGCCGCCGCCGATAAGGCAGAGACTCCCACTTTTGCGGGGGACGGAGTTCGCGGAGTGTAAATGTGTCGAAGCAAAGCGTCTCATGTGGACAGTGGTCCGGTCCGGTCCGATCAGTGAATTGGTTCAATCCGGTTCATCTATGATCAAACTCGCAATAAACACCTTGCAGGAATCTATCGAAGTCGTCATCTTCCTCTTCAACCCTAGCGAAGATATCTACGAATTCCGGGAGGTTCGGCGGTTCTGAATCCATCGCCATGGAGACAGCAGCTCGCAAAAGCGGCGGCGGATTCTCGGAAAGCTTCTACCGGTTGATTATGCGCCGGAACTCTATTTATGTTACCTTCATCATCGCTGGTGCCTTTTTCGGGGAGCGGGTAAGAGCCGGTTATCCTCTTGACATCTCTATCATTTACAATCAGATCGAATCAGGTTTTTAGATTCTTGCGGATCGATTGTGTTGACTACCGATTATTACCGTCCGCTCGATTTGGAGTTGTTTGTGTTGTTTCCTGCGGTATGCATCTGTCAGATTTCTGGTTTAGATCGCGTTGGTTTTTTTCGAGGTTGGCGAAATGAGTTGGGTTGATCTTGTTATTAGCTTCAGTAAGGGATCCATTTCCTGCTGTCGCATCATATTTTCTGGGAATATTTTTTATTGGATTGTGAGGAGTTAGGGAATTGCATTTACAGATGGATCAATCGATCTTTCGTTTCTTGTGAACTTTGGCATAGCAATTTGGTTCTATGTTGACACATTCCCTTTGATGCAGGCTGTAGACTATGGAGTTAAGAAACTCTGGGAGCGCAATAATGTTGGGGTAACGTTCATTGTGCTATTTATCTTCTTTTTTTTTTTTTGCTATATCCGCCTCCAATGGTGATGCTTTCTATGATAGACTAACAATCCATATCTGATATTGGAAGTTAGCAATATCAGTACAGTTTATCCAACAGGATGATCAATAATAAGTGGCCATAGCAAATGTGCTTTTACATATTCTCTATTCCAAGCATCCATTTCAACTTTTAGTAGTTTTAAGATAGTACCCCCAAGCAGTTCTGCTTATTCTGAAATCAGGATGTGCCTTTCAGCAATTTCATCATGGAGATTTTCTGTCAGAAACAAAACTACCAAACCAAGTCTAGTTGACTAATGAGAATAACTGGCCGACCTAATATGGACTTTCCAGTACTTAAGTGGAATGGTCTTTCTCTGAAATTGGTTATAATATATTTCAGAACCTTATGGTATTGCTTTGCAGTCACTTACATGCATCTTTTATTGTCTTTCTGGCTGTGAAGTTTCTAATATAGGCTTTTAACTCAAGTTTTGTGGCTTAGGCATAGAAAACAGATTTAGTCAAGAAAATGGCCCCAGTTGCCACTGCTAGATTCATTTACATTGTGTGAAATTATAGTCTTCCCTTGAAATTCATCTACTTTTTCCAATCCATGCAATGCAAGCCTGTTTTTGTTTGTGTTTTGTACTACATAACCTGCTTAAGTTTCTGATAACATCTAACTTATTTTTATTTGTGCAGAAGCGGTATGAAGACATCTCAGTTCTGGGGCAGAGGCCTTCAGAAGAGTGAATGTCTATAGGCCTTATTGACGGCCATGGCCCGATATGCTACTGAAGCTTGCAATGTAGCTTTCATTCTTAAAATAAGTTTTGCAGATGACATGATTACCTAAAAAAATAGCCCGGTTATTGGGATCAGCAGACATGGTCTTGAATTCTTACTCTGGAGGACTAATCGTGTTTGCTTATGATCTTTATTTTGTGTTTCTCCACATTTTGGCTGTTCACGTGTTATTCTCCTGGAATTGCTTTGCCAAAGCAATTTTCTTAGCTCTCCCTTGAGCAGAATAATAATAATGCCAGTTAAGTTGAGACGTGAAAACAAGCGCTCAAAAGAAATCATAAGCACAAGTGCAGAATAATAATGCCATCAAGCATGATCAAAAGATGAAACCTTATGCACAAAAAGTGCAGAAATCACAAAAGAATGGTTATTTATTCAGAGCTTAGGTAGAGCCACAATACCAAGAATGCCTAGCCATGGCAAGTTAAAAATGATACAGCTCACTGGTTATACAGTAATGCTGAGTCAATGGACCGGTGAAATGCTTCATTGTCACAGCTCTACTGCTTCACCATAAAAGAACTCTTGCAGCTGCAGCCGCCCACAGCACTTGGATTTGCAGTTACCTTAAGAGATCAAGGCATAGTACCATCAGTTTTCTTGGTAAGAACAACAAAGGGAACACGTTAAGACAACACCATTATACTAAGAACAAGATCTGCAAATATTGGTTTGATAAACAAAGCAAACAAATACTTTTAACCAACATAGAGGGCAGCCTTTTGCATATGGCATCTGATTAATCATCATAAAAAGTACTAAGGCTCGGATTAAATCTCAGCATTGCTTAATTTGTCCCTTAATACTTTATGAGTAACCCCAGCATTGCTTTTCAGAAGAAGGCTAATAGGTATGCATTCTTTTGCATCAAGACAACATATGCACCAATAGAGAGATGCTGAGACTGGGAAGAGAAACATTTTGAATAGAGAAGAGTCTACTGAGGTGAGGAAAAGCAATATTTCACTTGAATTGGCCATTACAAAATACCCAACCCCACATCCAAGAAAAAAAAACCTCCAGGCAGAAAAGGATGGAATTCAAAGTTGACAAATAGCTTAGCTGAAAGAAGACCGAGTATTTTTTTAATGAATATGCAGAAATTGGAAGGATATTCAAAGTGATTCATTCTATTTCATATTTATGGAATCAGAATATGTACCCGTTTTCTTCTTGATCAAACTATATGACAAGTATGCACTCAAATCTTTGTGGAATAATACTTGGCATTATAATTAAATTGACATCACTAATATAAGGGGAAGTTTATCCCAGTTTTGGGTTAAAAAATGATGGCAAAAGCATAGAAAACATCAGCAGATTGTGTAGAAGACTAGCAGGTGTTATCATGAACACAAATTAAATGAATTTTGAATGCAGATAACAAGGAGGAATTACCTGAAAAGCTGATCGGATTAGCTCCTCAACATAATCAACAGTTGCACCTTTGACAAAATCATATGATATGTCATCTATAATCAACTTAACTCCATCCTTCTCAAATACTCTGCAGGATTTTTGCAAGAATAAACTTACAAGGCACAGTGTGGGGGGCATGGATTCAAAAAGGTTCTCATACATAGATAACAAATCATGGGTTTGCTCTCAAGTTCATGAAACTACCTGTCATCTTTGTTGATTGAATCGTCTAGATCGAAGACGTATTGAAACCCTGAGCATCCACCGTTTTCCACACTCAATCGCAGCATTTTCTTCCTCATAGTTTCTTCATTAGCCTGGAGTTCTTTCATTCTCTGCAAAGCAACTATTCAATCAACGGAAGCTAAAGCATAATCGCATGAGCAAGATAACAGCAGCTTTCCAAGCACGCAAGGGCAACAAAATTAATGTAGCCTTGCACTTCAACAATTACAGTGGCGAATCCGAGGCGTTTCGTCAGCACTTTTGGTCTATAAATGCATCGAAATTTATCACAAAATCCCTAACTCCAAAATTATTGGAACAAGCAACAGATTCACAAGTAAAACAGACGTTGGGGCATTCATCCACCGGAATGTACGAAGAATACGGCACCTGGATGCAATTTTCAGTCATGTGAACGGCATCTGGATGAGGGGACGAAGGAGCGGGAGTGTCACGGAAGGCCGAAGAAGACGAAGATGACGAGCACAGAACTCTGTGGTTCTCCCGGATTCGAGATGCGAAGAATGGAGTTACGATCTTGATCAACGACCTCGATGACATGTTCAACGCCCAGAGAATCGCCGGTTCTCAGAACACCATACCGATGAGCATCGATAAGCCGATGAGGAGGAGGAGAAGGATCCTTTTGAGAATTTCTAGGAGGAAGCCATGAAAATGGTCTCTTGTCTCGCCCAGTTCCTGCAAAGGTTGCAGCGTGGAATAGTATTCCTTCAGCGTGGGAGGCGACTAACCGACGGACGACCTGAGACCACGCTTCGGATCAGATCCTCCGACGACCGTCCGTCTCTCTCTCCGGGGGAGGAGGAGGCTATCTGTCTGTTTTTTTAGGTTTTCATTTTAACCCAATACGAACTTACCTATTACAATTGAATCTCCAATGTCCCATATTAATTACATATGAGTCTATCCCTCTAGTTTCACTTATTTATAGATTGATCCTCCCATCTCGATCTCGTAGCCGTACCATTAACCTATCTCTGCATCTTCTCCCTCTACTGCAGCCGCTCACTCTGTCATCATCGCCTGAAGCAAAAGAGGTGACGTTCGTTTCTCCCTCTTTAATCAGGTAAAAGATCGTCCGTCCATTGGAAAATTTGGATTTTTGTTCGGGACTCTGATGATCTTGTAATGTTTTTAATCATCCACGGTTTTAGAGCGATCTCTGGGCGGGCAAGAGGGGACCCTTGTCAGGAGAGGGATGGCCGGCGGCAGCTCAACGGATGAACCTCGGAGCTTTCACGTTCGGAGACTACAGATGACGGACAAGAGCAAAGGCTTCATAGAGCTCCTGTGGCAGCTGAGCGTCTGCGATTCAGTGTCCGATGAGGAATTCAGGGACCGATTTCAGGAGCTCAGCACTATGGGTGATGACCACGTGATCTGTGTGATAGAGGATGAGAGGAGTGGGAAGATAGTCGCCACCGGCAGCGTCTTCATCGAGAAGAAGTTCCTGAGGAACTGCGGCAGAGTCGGGCATATCGAGGATGTCGTGGTTGACAGAGATGCTCGAGGACTGCAGTTGGGGAAGAAGGTGGTGGCTTTTCTAAGGGAGCATTCTCGTTCCATGGGCTGCTACAAGGTGATCCTTGACTGCAGCGTGGAAAACAGAGCTTTCTATGAGAAATGTGGCTTTAAGCACAAGGATGTTCAGATGGTTCAGTACTTCACCTGAGATCCAAATTCAAACTTCCCTTGATGCCTTCAAACAGTACTTGGGCATTCATCGAGTAAAGCTTTAACCTTTTTAGCCAAGAGAATGGATCTGAGGTTTGGAGTTTTTTACATTTGGTTAGCCGAGGAAGCCACGATTTACAATATGGGTCAGGACCTGTAAAAGAATGAAGGGGGGCTTGAAATGGGTGGATTCAGGTATCAATCAATGAATGCTAATTGTCATTTGTGCAATGAAGAGTGAATCAGAATTCATCCATAACAAAGTAACAGATGGCAATTAACATATACAGAAAACTAGTTCATTGAAAGGAATTAATCCATATCCATACAGCATGTACTTGCTATTGGGAGACAGCCTTGACTAGTTACTAACCTGTGGCCAAGGGAGGGGCTTTAGTGTCTGGCTTAGGCATATTTCAGTGTCTGTACTGGTTACTCCTTAGGAATGGAGAGCAAAGTGACCTTTCTTCTGGACTGGTGGCTCTCCCATCCCTCATGCAGCATACGCTCCTGGCTTCATGAGCAGGCAATAACAGAGAACTTATCATTATATCCCACTCAATCTGACCTCTCAATCTCCCGGAACTTCCTCTCCCATTCACGGGCCTCGTAGTCTTGGTCGAACAAGTCAGTTTTGGTGCTGTAGATGATTCGGTCTTGTCCAATCACAGTTCTCTGGGCCATGTCCCGAGCACTCAAAAGCTGAACAGGGAATACAGTCTCCATATAAACCAAAATTATTCAAGGGGTGTAGGTGCCGTAGAGTTAAACATGGATTCACAATTTACCTTGCGCCTAAGTGAAATATCTGGCCGTTCGAGTGCTTGAGCAGACTGAAGTCTCACAATGTTTCTTCTTTCGATCTCAGCATTCTTTTTCTGTGTTAGAAGCCATCGGATTAATGGGATTGCGAAGAAGGAACCAGCATACACCTGCACAATTGGAATTAAGGAAAAATGCACATTGTCATGATTTAAACCCTTATCCTATAGTCTGAAACTTCCAATAACTTCACTATGTATACTTTCATTCCTAGCATGCTTCCTACAATTTCTCCATGGCTTTCTTTTGGAATGTAAGAACAATGCAGATATCAATGTAATTCTAGACAATCTAATTATGTTGTAAATACAGCTTCCTCAATAAAAGTAATGACTCATCACCAACTTTTACTTTGAAAAGTTAAATCATACCTGTAGTAGTGGAAATATATCAGCAACAAACCTTATAAATCCTCTTGGCATAACAGAGTAATCCCTGGAAAAATTATATAATATTATAAGTCAGAAGAAAGTGAGAACTGGGAAGTATAAGGGAATATGCAATTACTTCAGCATTGCCCCAAGAATGATAACCCCGAAGAGATTCAGCCCACCCAGCCCAATAACCATAGCCCTCTCAGATGTGCCAGTTTTACTGCAATGTGAAATGTAAACCATATTACAAGAAATAAATGCAAATTGATAATATGATAAAAATTAAAGTCCATGTCAAATATGCCACCTGAATTGCCATTTCTTTTCTTTAAAGAATTTCTCTATACTGCCCACGAAATCAGCCCATCTTCTACCCACATATTCTTTTCTTCCACTTCTCTGGGAAGATGCTGTACGCTGTAGTGATGGAAATCGATACAAAATGTTCCCCTACATTCACAAGAATCACAGCTTGGAAACAGATCAGGGTGATATTTAACCTACATTCAAAGTGAAGTCCCAACACTATGGAATTCATGGCTTACAAAATTATAAAACCAAATCCATTAAAAATCCTCGAAATGTCCAAATCTTGTATTTTTTGTAAGTTGTGTCCAAAGCTTTCTACCACATACCTCTTCATCTATCTCTGGCTGGCCATCAAATCGCAGAAGCACAGGTAGGATGTATGATTCGTCACTCTGAGACCAAAAAACGGAGGAAGCCCGATCAGAAAACAGAAAAAGAAAACATAAATCATGCACACAGTGTCATCATGGCCTTAATATTTACATATCAAACAAGTGTCATACACAAAAGCATCTGCGAATCTCACAAACAAATTTCAAAGTGCAGTCGCTTTACAAGCAAAAATGGGCCTAATCTTTTCAGATATGTGTCTGATGTTACAAAGATGTAGCCTAATGATTATGATGAAAGACTGCCAATCAAAGCTGCCCTACGGAGGTGATAGTTGCATGACTGCATTTGTGAGATTAATCATCCATTGACCACTGAGATTTATAATATATAAAACCATAGAGATCAAGAGATGTATGGATCAAAAACTAAGCTAACCATCATACCATATCTTGCTTTCTTTGGATATCAAGATATGGGGCAAGTTCTTCAGCTGCAACAACACCACTATTTGATGATATGTATTGACCAATCTGAAAGATGATGATTAACAAAGAAATGATACTTGTCAATCATTAGCATGTCAAGGATGAAGATTGCTGAAAGAAATGATCAAAGTGTACATGAGAAGTGTTCAAATATTACCAACTTCCACCTTTCTTCTTCAATCCCTTGATTTGGATCCCCATCTCCAAATACAAATGAGAAGACCTACAGCAAAATGGAACCAGACTTTGTAATAGTTTTCCTTCTACCACGGAAATAATCGCAATTAAATGCAAATTCATTCACAACTATACCGATTCAATGAAGTTTGTACTGCCACCCTCTGCTTGTACTCGACGTCTCTTATAGTAATAAGGATCCCAGTACCTTACAATGAAAAATGAAATAGAAATATAATGCACATATGCTCGAAGAAGTGAAAGTTCAAATATAACATGTTCATTATAAATTTGCCCAATCAGTACAAAAGTTAGAGAATTAAGTCAGAAATTCCTTCTGAATCAGAGGAGCGCATCCCGTAGGCATGGAATACAACTTATCAATTCCACAAATATAAAATTTCTGAAATGCAAAGCTGATTTATTAAGTTAATGAATAAAAGGTGTATTTCCCCTGAGTGCTCAAGAAGTTATTAATGTGTAAGAGGTAAAAGTATGTACAGTCCGGATGGTACTAATATCTCAGCTGGAAGTATTCCCTTTTAATGATAAATTTTCACCTGGAAAGCTTTTAAATCCAACAACTTACATTAAGTTGAGGCAACCAATAGATATGACACATGTCAATAGATATTTCTAAGCATTTCTCAGTATCCGAGCAAACTGCTTTGACACCTCATATAAATAAATCTTAAGAAAAGAGGGGGAGGAGGGTGTTGGCTGTGACATTACAGATACTCATTGAACAACTATAAATTAAAAGCACATATAGAAATATGAATGCTACTCTGTTTTGAAAGAACAAGTTTCATCTCATTTCTTTCAAATAGAACACTCTCATCAATGATGACTTATAAAACCCTCAAAAGTGAGAACACCACCATTGAAAAGCTAATAGTCAGACAAAAATTACATACCAAAATAGATCAGTGGGACTGAAATATAATGGAAGTCCAGAATAATATGATCTGCCTCCACGTCTTCCTCGGTTATCTTCCTCACTGGAATTAGAAAATCCACAAGTCAAAAGGAGAACACAAATTACCATTTAACAGTACAATATATTCTGAGTTTGATAAAGCAAGAAATGGATGTACCTTCTGCTAGAAATGATGGCAATAATTGTAGTATATACAAGGACTATCGAAGCAATTAAGGCCGTGCCAAAGGAAACCCTAACTACATACTCTGCTGCCCCCTGTTATGCCAACATCACGAAATGAAGAAACATCAATAAAACTCTAAGACATGACAGTATGACTACCTTAAGGGCTTTAATCATCCGTACCTTTGCCTTTTCAAACCAAGGTTCAAACTTTATCCTAAAAGACTTTGCGGCGAGTTTTGCACGGTAATCCTTGGGGAACACGTATAGTACATCGCCTTCATCTGAAACCTGTTGAAGCCATCTTGAAAACACAATCCTACCCACGAATCAAGAACTTCAAACAGCCCCATTTACAGGCTTTACAATGATAGGATATATATGCAAGCAAATGTTTCCCCACGCCATTTTAATTAAAAACAATATTGAACGACAGGGAGAACAGATAGACACCTCCAAGAAGCCACCGGTGTCAGCAGCCAGCGCCTGAAGCGCCCTCTGAGCTTCATTCAGCTTAAGACCAACCCTGCTTGCCACATCGCCATAGGTCACTCTCCCGCCGCAAGTATCCACAGCTTCCATGGCTCTCTTCCTCACATCGGTCGGCAACTTATCGGTCTCCACCGCGCCACCGGGCCTAATCATGTCGATACTGGCCCTAGGAACCGGTAACAGAAAATTCGCCCGTCCATGCAGTAGCTTTCGAGAAATTCCCAAGAAGTGGAAGTGACTTTCGGGCCTTCCTACCCGATGGAAGTGACTGGGGGACCTGAGAGAGATTGAACTCGAAAAGAAGCGGGAATTGCAAGGGAAAATGAAGCAGGTTGATAAAGAGGCCATTGATTTCATATGTGAGATGATGGATCAGTTGCCGGTGGAAGGCCCTCCCATGGTCCCTCGCAGACAAATCGCTGTGCAGAGTTGAAGCTCCGTCCAGCTGAGAAATGGCGAGTGGCTGAAAAACAACAAGGAAAATTCGAGATTTTTTTGTTAAATTACAGTGCAAGACCATCAAAGTTTTTTCTTTTTTTTTTTGTTTGTCAACTCCAAATTCAGAGCAGGTCAGCAAATTTTCGGGATATTCATTTTAGATGGGCCTAACAGCCCACAACCGGTTGTCCAGAGAGGAGAGCGAGGATGACGAAGTTATCTTATCGTCAGACGAGCTTACAGAGAGCATACAGTTGAAGACAGGCACGGGCAAGGCCGGAGGATGGAGGGGATGACGACGCTGGTCGAACTCATCAATCCGCTTTGTTGTTGCTGCAACTCGACACCGTCGAGGCTGGCCGCCCGTCAGCTTCCCACGGCCTCATTCCACTCCCGCGAATTTCTGTTCCGCCGTCGCGACCTCAGAGTGCCGGATATAGCGCCGGCGAAGAATGTACCGCGTTTAGCTACGACGCCTTCACTGGGTTCTCGCGTCATGGCGGCCTCCCCGGCCGGAGTTCCTGTCCCGCCGCTCGATTTGACGGAGGAAAACATCAAGGAGGTGTTAGTTGACGCAAGAATCGAGGAAAGTACAGTAAAGGTTAAGTTTTTATTCAAAGATAAGAAATTGAAAAGGAGAACTGATGATTGTCCTCTTCTGTCATTGCAGCTTGCTCAGCTGTTTGACAGTTCCGTGGGAATTACAGGTGAGCTCACAGTAAACTCCGGATCCATTGATATATTATCTTCCATATCTAATTGAGATTGCCATGAAGAGAAGGTCACATGTTGCAGGGGTAGCTGAGCTCGCGGAAATGGATGGGCCCTTCGTGAAGATCAAACTCAGGGGCCGGTTCTGGCACGAACGATCCGTTGTCTTGGCAAGAGTCGGTAATTACTTGAAGCAGAGGATTCCTGTACGTCATTTTCACGCTTCTGAAACATAGTCACATTGTTTTCTCCTCTTGAGTCTTGATGTATAGGGTCTCGATGTCGCTTTCTTCAGGAAATTTTGGAGGTGGATGTGGAAGATGAGAAGATGCTAGATGATAGCCCTGAAAATTTCTAAGGTAATGGAACTTAATAAGAAGGAAGCTACAACATTTGAATGCTGCTCTTGAGTCCATGATATTTTTCTCAATGGCAGTGGCTTGAGAAGATCAGACTTCTGATATTCCAGGCACAAAATCCATCATTTTCAATTACTTGTAGCACAGGTTGCATTGGAAGATTGATGCTGCCCGGAGTTCGTTTGGGAGCTACTTTTCTGGTCCTTGTAGAGCACAACTATCCTAATCAGACTGCATAACTTTCCAGGATGCTCTGTGCCAACAACCTCATCTTATCAGCTTGCACTGTCTTTTCCACTTCACAAAGATCCTCAAGCAAGCAATTGAATGCCACCGTATCAGGAACAATTGCTTCGTCCAGCATCTTCTCCGTCAAACAGATGGCTTCCTCCCTCATGCCTTCAACCTCGGAGAGTTCCCTCTCTCCCATAGTTCATTATCAGTTTCAAGAGCTCTAGCTGCACCTCCAGAGCTACATAACTTATCCACAATATGGAAGTAATCGAGCAACAGCTCAGTCGACTGATCTACATACGCTCGAGAATTGGCACCCCCAATTCAATCATCTCATAAGCCATGGCTATACCTTCCTTGAACTTCCTCATCCTAAAGAACCCCCTAATCAGAGTATTGAAAGTAACCACATTAGGAACACATCCCCTGTCTTTTCATCTTCCCTAAACGTTTCTAGAGCCGAATCGAATTGAGAGTCCCTGCAGTACCCACTGATCAAGATGTTAAATGTGACAACATCAGGCTTAACACGATCACGATTCATCCGGTCGTATGAAGACAGACTAGCCCGTGGATGAGGCAATTGTAAGAGTCAATGCTCAGCCTCCCGTCAATGGACTTGCTCATAGCCACGAAGTTTTCCTCCGCATCCTTCAACCTCTCGGCTCTGCAGAAGGATCCAATCGCGAATCTGAAGATAGGCTCAACCCTCGGGCAAGAGGAGATACCGTTAGAGCAAGGGCAGGGGCTCGAGGACATGAACTGAAGGAGAGAGGCTTCGAGGCGATTAGGAAGGTGGAGTGTTCGTGGCGGAAGGAATCGAGCTTGGAGGCCCAGTTCAAGATGTGGAAGTCGTAGAGAGTGAAGTGAGGGTTGTGGTGGAGCTTCGACTTGAGGAAGCGAAGGAGGACGGCGAGGGCGGGCGGAGAGGAAGGCAGTGGGAGAGGGTTAGGATCGGGAACGGAGGGAGAGAGGGGAGATCGGTGAGATGGAAGAGCGGAGGTTGAGTCTCCGCCGCCGGAGATGGCTGGAGGAGCCGAAGACTCTTCGCTCGGACCGGGCATTGGCCGTGGAGGGATCACAGATGTAACGGAATTTTGCGTCATGGGTAAGTGGGCCTACGCACAGTTTACTTTGGGCATGGGCTTCCTTAATTTGTCCATTTTAATATGGGTTGAGGCCCATTAACACAGTAATATGGTAATTTTATTTTAATAGTAATTATTACTCTTTAATCATAGGTAAGAAGTGTGATTAGTTATTACACAGAATCCTCACCTGCAGAAACCCTTCCCTCTCCCATCATCTCCCCATCCGCAGAGCTAGCAGTTGCAGGTGATCCCGATGGTACAGCACCAGTATCTCCTGCATCCCGATCGGAATCTGGAGAATCTGCAAACCTCACCTTCTTCTTCTTCTTCCCCTTCCTCCGGACGATCTCCGGTGGTGACGGAAGAGGCACGAGATAGTAAGAACGGCTTCGCTTCAAGGACATCTCCGGCGAGAGGTATCGCGAGGCAGCTGATATCACCGGTGGAGGAGTCTCCAGCATGCCGTGGCCGGAGAAGTCAGCAAGGACTTCGTGGACCTTCACCAGATTCCGGTACTCGAGTACTTTTCCGTCCGGTTTAACTATCTGTATGGTTTTCGGATGAAGAACTAAGCAGTTGCCCATAGCCCTTGGCCGCTTCGCTGCTCGGAGGTTCTGAAGGTGGTAATCTGTCTATATATATATATATATATATATAGAGAGAGAGAGAGAGGATGTGTGGGGGTGTAAGCGAACCAGTGCAGCACCACTCTGATTGCTTTGATGGATCTATGCCTTCAAAGACCATGGCGTGTTATACAAAACCAACCAACAAAGGATTAAAGCTTCTTCTAGCAGCCACTTTACATGAGTGGAATGCCACCAAAGTTGCATTCCATAGGCCATTGCCATTGCCATTGCCACACAGTTGAAAAAAAGATGAGATCATGTATGACCCTCCTTCCACTTTTGGTCACCACTTTAACAGATATATCTTTCCGTGTCTGCAACCCCAAACCGCCCCTTTGACTATTCTTGATTGGAGCATGATGCTGGACTGTATCAGCAGTATACATACACTTGTAGTAGTTCTAGATAGTCATTGAAATCATCCTTGGAAGAACAGAGCAACTGAGTTTATCTTGAATGCTCTTGGAAATCAAGTTAGAGGGAGTACAACAGTTGAGAATCAATCCAAGTGCAGAGTGGATGGATAGAAGTTAGGTCAGTGCTCTTCCCTTTGCCTACTTTTAACTTAATCAATACTTTGGTGGTAGAATCCACTCTGTCGTCAACACGCGTATAGCTCTTAATCCTTAATTTGTGCATTGGTCATATATCTGACACGTCAGAGTCCTCGGGCTATTTTGGACCGTCAATCTACTTGGGCATGGGGATCCACAACACCATTCGATCATAATTGGTGGATACCCAAGTAATATTTAATATTATCCGAATTAACCTTAAAACTATTGGATTAAACAAGTCACCAAGTAACATAGGGTCCAATTCAACTCATGTGGACACGACCTTTCTAATTTTTAAAATTTTAACCGGAGAAAAATAGTAATGGGTTTTGGGAGGTTATTTTTTTAATTAGTAATGTGTTAAAATATTTAATAAATAGATATTAGATTTAATTATAAAAAAAATAATATCACGTTTGGACACCTAATTGGACATGTTAGCTTTGACATAGGGGTTAATACCTTTGACTTTCCACCAAAAGAAGAAACTTTTTGACTTAATGCCTTTGCCTACTACATTAATGCCATGGCCTCCTTCCTTCATCTCCTCTTATTGTGCTTGCTCCCTAAGCCCGGCTTTTAAACCTAACCCCACTAGCTGATCTTGCAATTGATCTCCTTTCTGCTAGCCATTTGGATTTGAGGCTCTACTTTCATCCATAGCAAGGGAATTTATTATATGGTATCTTGAAGCTTGCTAGCTATCTAGTGTTACTTTCAAGAGATCATTTTGATAGGACCCATGAAGTGATTGGGATCGGATGTTTTAGTATTTGGGCACTGTTGAGAATATCGGGTCGGATTGGATCGTGTCGTGTCGATGCGGATCGGATGCAACTACCCGGACAAGTAATTGGGATCCGTTTTTAGTTGATGATCAAGTGATTTCCCTTTGGTCAAACTTTGTTTGGGGTTGACTTTCATTTTTTATTAAATAAAAAAAGAGGGGATGAAATCCAAAGCATGAAAAGAGAAGAGAGGGATTAGTAAGCAAAAAAGCGATAACATAATCACAAGCAGTCCACTTGGGCCGGGGCACGTGCTTCAATTATTACAATAACGCCTACTTATTAACCTCCAGCGCGATGCTCAAACCGCCCGGTGGCCCGGCTTGGCCTTGCTGGTGACGCCTAATTATTAACCTTCCGACGGTGAGGATCTCGTGTAAGATGATGGAGGCGAGGATGGCGACGATGACCGTACTCCTTGGAGGTAGTATTGCACCCCGGAACATATTATCCCCTGCACCACCATTGATGCCATGCCATGGTCAGAACTGTTGATGAGAGACACGTATCCATGCAGAGAGAGAGAGAGAGAGAGAAGACCTGCGGAACCCTCCTTCGAACGCCACGGCGAAGACGGCGCCTTCTAGGCAGCCCATTAGGCATATGAGCGCCGTCAGTGAGAGCTCGACGGGGTACACTTTCAAGGTCATCGCCTGAGCATCACGGCCAACGCGAGGACTAATAATTAGTGGATGCACGGACGGCCAGAGGAGTCCGGAAGATGGACGGAAAAGCACGGTAGGTTAATGAGTTAATTACTTGGAGGACGACGAAAGAGGCCCAGCAGAAGCAGCCGGACATGATCATGATGGCACCCTTGACGGGGTCCTGCTTAGCCGAAGAAGCGGCGGATGCCGACGTTGAAGCGCCGCTTTGGTGGGCCCACGGCAGATTGATAACCGCTCCTTTCACCAGAGTCATCAGCATCGCCCCACCCACGGTCACGATCGTCCCGCCAATCTTGGCCTGGCTGTGGATCTTCCTCACGTTCACCTTCTCAAGCCTACAGTGAAAACAAAAATACACAAGTAATTGTATGATGAACAGTGAAGAGTCATGCCACGACCCCCGATTACTCACCGGAAAATCCATGCCAGGATGAAGGCAGGACATTGCACATTGCTGAGGTGAAAGTGGCATTAGTGTACTTCATCCCGCTGAAATAAAGGTTCTGGTCGATCACAGGCCTGCAAAAACCAGTCAAACACGATCTGATCGATCATGGTCGTAATCCATGAACCGGAGCTTACTATACTATATTATTTATGCATACGTGCTCTAGTAATCCCAGTATCACGATCTTGATGAAGATGGAGACGGTCGGTCATCTTTGGCCTCCGCTTCCTGCCCACCACACACCATACCAAAACCACATTATTAGCACATAACCCCACTTCAATGATAGGGAAGATGATCCATGTTTTAACCAGTCCGGCAGGGTTGGCTAGGCTAGACCCATCAGAGCCTTATTACCTCTGGAATGCTAGGGCAAATGGGGTAATGACAAGGGTGGCCACAAGACAAGGTGACGATAGACCACAAAGATAGCACACTTACATAGCCACCGACAAAACCATTTCTTGTAAGGTGTCCCACTCTCACTAATTTTCATTTTTAAGAGCAAAATCTTTACTTTATATAATGTAAACTTGCATCATCATAATTTATTATTACCTTATAACTATTTAAAATTTATTAATTTTATTATCCTAAAATAAGATTAGGCCAATTTAGTATTTTTTTTACAGGTAAATGTGCATACTCACTTCCTTTAATACCCGGTTAAATTAATATCTAATTAAAAGTGATTATTTATAATTTATTAAAAATTTTCAACTTTTTAACCATTCTCTATTTAATTTAATTTGGCACTCATTACCCAATTATTGGTCCTAGTAGTGTAATGGTATCACTCTAAAATCTAAATCTATAATTTTCAAATTTTGTTTGATCAATGGGGGATACACTCACGTAACATAAATATTGTTGGATTTCATGGAACATTGTAATTAAGAAATCAACATTCTAATATGGTCGGATTTCAATAGCTCGAATTAACCCTAAGTGTGATCAATATACACAAATCAAATTTAAATGTCCACCTCCCATTTTCATCTAAAACGGAAGATAGCTGGCAAGTGCCATGGATTCAATTTCGAGCAGCAAAATCCCAACAGCGTGTATGCAAAATAAAGCGTGCCCGTATACATTGTCCTTTTCCCTCAGATGATGCTGCGCTTTCTTCATTCGAAGGAGTCCGGTGGAGGAGGTAACTTGCTTGTCTATAGGTAGATTGATTTGATTATACAGAGTCTAAATTGACTATCTGTGCTTGACTGGTACTGCAAGCAGCATATCTTCATCAACCCAGAGACTCCATGAAGTGTATCTCTGTGAGTTGCCGTCCCTTTGACAGTTTGTTCGCCTTCTGTCTCCCATTACATCTGTGTTGCTGTCAGACATGAGCCCACGGGCGGCCCCAAGTTGATCTTAAAGCATCAGCATTAACTCATTCCTACTTTCTCCGCTGCTAAAAATATCTCCAACACTAAGTAAAGAAAAACCCACCCAAAAATCTCTCTTGCTTAAAAGGATGATGCATTTTCTTTCCTGCTTAGCCTTTGATGGTGGTGATGATGGCTGCGCGCATTCCTTTATTAATGGCCTCGGCCAAAGCAAAACCCTCCTTTTCCACCACCGGAAAACCATCAACGGTGGCAGACTTTGCTTCTTGATGGATCACAGCTGTGTGCGTTTGCATGAATATATGGTCATTTTCTGAGTGGTCCAACCGAACCAACTCCCAAGGTACTCGAGTTTTGCACATTCATACCCAGATCATCTTCCCCGATATAGTGCAGCCCAGCCCTGCTGAATCCACTTCTTGGCTGGACCGAAGAAGCAACAGCTTGAGTGTGATCTCCATCACCAGCTAGCCTTGGAGAAAAAGAAAAGTACAGAATTCAAGGCAACCGCAGGAATATTGCACCTTTTAGTGCAAACAAAACATCGCTCGGCCGATGACGCATTCTGTGAGAGGGAGATACCGGGATGAACTGTGCTCGTGACCACTCTTCCTTGTTATACGTGATAAATATTTTAAATAATAAAATATATTATATTAATTAGTATTTAAAGAAGATTATGGAGGTAAGGGTGAATCATACAAATCAATGACTTATGTATCATCCAAATGAAGAACTCAATATTAGTTAGGGGTGGCACTGAACCCGATCTCATCTGGTTAATTGGACCCGTAACCTGTGGTTGGCTGCGTACGATTGACTGGACTCGAATCTCGTGATGGTCAGATTGGTTCCGAAATCAACTTGGGTTAGATCTCTTATGATACATGCACACAGTTTTTTTTGTCTAGTTTGCAATTAAAACTACCATAATATACTGGAGATTTATTACTCCGAATCCAAGTGAGATTCGAAATTAAATTAGTTAATCGATCGAATCTGTAAAAAAAATATATATTCTGAATGAAAATTTTGCTTTGAGGTGTAGTTTTTTTTGCTTATTAAATTAATATTTTATTAATCTATCAAAAATAATATAAAATTTATATAATAAAAATATAAAAATAAAATAATTTTCTTATTATTAATAATATAGCTAAAATTATTTTGTAAAATAATATTTAAACTCGATACTCTAAAAATCATATAATTAAGATAATACAATTCATTAAATTTATCGTTTCTCGTTATAAAATATGGCATATATGGCATATAGTGTGATTTAAATATAATTTTAGATTAAAATTATTATTTTACAAGTTTTACTCATTTTAATACGAATTGTATCTAACCTTATAATTCGTGTTTAAAATAAACTCGGAAGTTGTTAACCCGTATTAAAGTGTACTATTTATTATTAACGATAATTTTAGTTATTTCATTTCTTTTAAATGTATCGAATAAATCATTAATATTTATTGTGATTACATGAAAATACGTTTAGAAGTATTATATGATTTATTTATTAATTTAAAGATAAATTTTGGTAAATGGAGAAATCAAAATGAAATTTTAGTGAATTTAAGAGAAATTTGTAAATAATAAATTATTTGTATTCTATTGGAACTAAAAAGGAATATTATAGAAAATTTTGAAAAGTATATGATATTAAATGGAAAATTTTGGAAATATAAGTAAATAAGTAAAATTATAAATATTAGAAAATTAAACCCCTAAATATAATTTTTCTAAACTTACTAAACCAAATAAGGCTTAGAAAAATTTAGAAATTAAATATAAAATTTTTTGAAAAAAATAGGAAGACAAGTGAGGTTTTAAAAATATAAGTACAAAATATAATTTTGAAAAAGTGGGATTAAGTGACAAAATTTTATGAAATTTTAGAAATTAAAAAAAATGAGGATAGTGTAGACAATGAGAGTTTGTCTATCCGCATATCAATCCAATTGCCTATTAAGTGCTAAAACATAATTTTGTAAAATTAAATATATATACCACTTTACATGGTCAAACTTTTAAAGTAGATTAACTAGAACATTTTCTTTTATTTGAGAGTACAATCCTAATTTTGTAAAATGGCCCTTCACTAATTTTTTTTTCTTTTTTACGTCATATAAATTTAAAATATATTTTAAAATGAGGAGATTTAAATATAACATAAAATTGTTTCAGTAATTAAAATAAAATTAACTTTATTATAAATTTAAAATATAAAATTTATATTATAAAAATTATTTAAACAAAAAAGACTTTTGATGTAACTAGCTTTTTAAAATTTTTACCTAAAAAACTCTTTAATTATATAATTTATATTATAAATAAATAATAAAATTAATAATAGTTTCGTTAATAGAAAATACTAATAATATTAGTTTATTGTCATGGACCCAAAAATAGTTCATGTCATGTTTTTCGAACCCGGATTCAATCAGCACAAACCCGAATTTTATCCGATACGTGTGGTAGAGTCCGGATCCACGTTACTTAGAGTAGTTTGTACATAAAATTTTAAAAAATAATTATATTAAATTATTAGTACATAAGATTGATAAATTTTTATTATAGTAAATATTTTGTTGTACGTGTAGACATGGAATTATTAATTTTCTAATTATAAAAAAATGTTTAATGTATTATAAATTAATATATTATACATAATTATACTAAATAATTTAATTTTCATTAATTAATTTTATTAAAAATAAAATGGTTGTTAATATAAATCAAATTAAAAAAATTATTATAGTATATTATTTTCTATATATAGATATTAATGTAAATGAAATAACTTGAAAATAAAATTAAAAATATTTAATTATAAAAATGTATAATGTACATGATATATTATAGTATAATACATTATTATTCTAAATTATCATCGTTCATAAACGACTCCCACGATCCAGCGTCCAAAATCAAGGTGATCAAAGTACAATGCTGGGAATCCAAGAGGGAGAGTGATCAATGAGACCGCGGGACTTCGAAGTTGATGAATCGGAGTTGAAGGACCGAATCTGACATTTATAATTGGAAGAGACGTTGTTAGCGTAGAGCATGGTCTGGACAGGGCAAAAGAAGATGAAGAACAAGAACATGAGCGACGACGAAACTTCAAATAGAACAAACCATAATTGCTAAGAGATGGCCTCTCTCTCTCTCCCCCACTCCCTCCTTCCTGATTACAAACTCTTGTTGTACAATCTTGTTATGGTAAGAATTCACAAGGGGAGGAGACGGGCAAATTCAAAATGACAATTTAACCCCTCTAGAGAATTCTACTAAGGGCAAAAATGGAAATGAAAGGAAATCAAATTTCATATTCCTCAAATGTTAATAAACTTTTGGCGTTCATATATCAGAAAGGTCTCATTCCGACGGCAGCCCGCACGTCTGTCCACATTCCTCCGGTGAATCTCAGCCCCTCTCCGGCAGCATTTCTTCACCAGAAGGGGTGCATAGAACAGCCAAACCAAAAGAATATTCAATAACAAGCCTCACATGCACATGAGCACATCAAAACCATTACTTGATCAAGTTCATCCATCTAGATGGATGGTCACATCATTAGTCTCCCGTATTGGCTATTACAGAACATAAGGCCCTCAAAATTCCACTCCTGACGGCTCAAGACACTCAAGGCAAACATCACAATACTAGACAATTATTCCAGAGCAATTATCTCCATCTTATCCAGAATTGCAACAAAAGGGAAAGGCACTTCTACAACAGATATCTAAGACTCACATGGTGATAACCGGCAAAGGTCTTTGGCATCTTATATGGCTGCAAAGTATTCCTTGCTGAGCTTAGGGTCAGGCTTCATGGACTTCTCACCTGGCTTCCAACCTGCTGGGCAGACTTCATCTGGATTCTCCTGCACATATTGCAAGGCCTGTGCAAAGAAGGAAGTTCTTAGAATATAAATGCCAGTATAGACTTAAAAAGAAGACCTTTTATCTCGGCTTTTCTTTGAAGTTAGAAAAGAGATACGCATGGCTGGGAATGTCATTTTCATTCAATTTCTAATAAATAGTATTTAAAAAAATAAAAAAGCTAGTAGGTAATAACCCGAGGCCAATTTGCAGTTCCAGTTTGAATCCTTCAATTCACAGTACAACAAATTCGTGTGAAATTCAGAAAGGCTTGGGATTTTCCGCTTCTGAGAATTTACCTGGAGAGTTCTCAATGTCTCATCAACACTTCGACCTATAGCAAGATTGTTGATGGTGGAGTGCTGGATCACTCCTTCTTTGTCAATGATAAAGAGCCCCCTCAACGCAATCCCCTGTATATCAAAAGAAAATCACTAGCATAAATTTATCAAATGGTATTCTTAAACACCTGCCACATCTTATTAGACCTTATATTTGATTTTATAATTCTAAAAGTTTAGTCGGTAAATCAGCTTTCCATTAGAACAGATTGACTAACCCAAGAGCTGGGAAGACCGCATAATTAATCTGAGGAAAGGTGGATAAGAGTACAAAAGAGCACATTTGAGTATCCCCAATGGAATTGCCCTCAATAGAATAAAAAGGATTGGTGACTTTGCTACTCAAAAGGCTAACCATTAAGACTTGAAAAAGGTATTGCACATTGATTACATAGCCTAAAAAGGACATTGTTGCACTGAAGTAAATGACTTAAGGATGCAAGCTTGATGCTTTTGCATGGTAGAATTATAAATCTTTTAGTAGATTAGGCAAGCAATAAATATTGTGAAACCTACACCAAAATTGAGCAGAGAAGCTGACACATGTAATCTGACAAAAAGCAATGAAACTAAAGATAATGTATGATTACCTGATCTGGTATAAGCACACCGTAAGATTTTGAAATACTTTTAGTGATATCAGAAATAAGCGGGTACTTCAGGTCACCGAGTCCTCCAGACTTTCTATCAGTTTGAACCCAAGCAAGATGCGAGAACTTCAAAATAGACAATGCCAGAGAAAATAAAGAGAAGTTCCAACCAGTCATCTGTTCCAGCGAAGTTTCCAATTAAAAATGTTGGAAAAGGAAAGAAGACATACCACACTGTCTACTGAGACACCCAATATTTCTGTGTTTAACTTCTCAAACTCAGCATATCGGTCACTGAAAGCCGTGATCTCTACACACAAGAAGATAGAAAAAGGTGAATAAGGATGCATTACCACGTATTGTTGAGCATATCATCATTTGCAATATGAAGCAAACCTGTCGGACAAACAAAAGTGAAGTCCAATGGGTAGAAGAAGAGAATCACATATTTCTTCCCAATATAGTCAGAGAGTTTCACCTGAAAGAAAATCAATGGATACGAAAGTACTCAGTATGGAGCAAAATGCAGTTACGTTCCCAAGCAATTAACCAAATGCTCCGGGTAAAGAAACCGATGAAGCAAACACTAATTGAAAGAAGATATCAAGGTCACATGAATTTCAAGTCAAGTTCTCATGATAATACATTAAGATGCAAGTGCATGCACACAAAGCCAAATGAGTCATAGCAACTGGACAGCTAATTAATCCATAAGCAGACGATCTTACGTTGATGAACTCCTGATCAAAAACAGCCTCTGCCTCAAAATCTGGCGAAGTATTCCCAACAAGAGGAGCCTCACTCTGTGCAAGCATCTTACACTCATTACTCAGTATAATCAAAATCACAGATAAGGTAGGTACTTGTAAAAATTAAAAAAAAGGTAAACAATAGAATTATATTGAAAAGAAAAATCAACGTGTAAGACACATAGGTGTTTAGGGAGAACAATGGGCAAGTTCTTGGGCAGAAACTTGAAAAGGACCTTAATTTACTATTGCAAGGGTAATGCATAGCAGAAAACAATTTCCCTTCAAGACAACAATTTGAAACACATAAGGAATGCTATGATTAGCTGTCACAGCATTTCTTAGAAATTTAGTGGCAAATAGACCCCTCTAAACTGATGAAATCGTCAAGATCAGCCATGAAAATTTTCAGGACCAAAGAACTTGGGACGGCCCGTGCATAGAACTTCATGCAACAATATCTTTTGTTTTCTCCATTATTAATGCAGACTATCTAAACCATGGGAGCCCGAATCTTGAAAGCTAAAATGTCTAACGCAAGGAACATGGGTGATCTTGGATAAAATACATCTGCAAAATCGAATCTTAGTGACAAACGAATGCCCATAAATCGAAGAGAGAAATCAACAAAAAAAAAATTTAAATTGGGGCCTACGGCATGCATTGCATCGTCGATTACTTCAGTAAAGCACAATGCAGTAACCAAACGTTAGAAAAAGCACATACGGATGCTCTGGAAACCAAGTTTCGGCGAGATCGAGCACTCCGGGATGGAGCATCCGAGCAGGGGAGCCGAGAGGATTTAAAGAACTGCTTGCTGAGCCCGCCGGGAATTGTGACGGTCCTGGGCAGCGCGGCGATAATAGGGGAAGAGGGTCTCCTGGCTGAGAAGGAGCTCGGCTTGGAGGAGATAAGGGTGGTGGAAGCAGCAGCCAAGCAGGCCATTCTCAAGCTCCGTTTCACTGCAGATAGAGAGAGGCTGGGGAGAGCAGCTGGGTTCAGCAGCAGGGGGGTAGCAGCTGTCGTTTCACCAACCTAATGTGGAGAGGAGAACTGGTAGGTGGAGAAGATATGCTGATAATTGGGCAGTACAGTGGTTACATATTGGGCTGTACGATTTCAAGCCCAATATGTTCTTCTTGCTAGAGTCCTGCAGAATTGAAGATAGAGTTCCTGACATATAATTCGATATGGATTGTACAGAGAGAGAAAACATGAAAGAGTCTTATGAGAGGAAAAATGGAGGGGAGCAAAACTTTGCATACCTGGGCTTACCAGCTGATGATGGACTTGCAAGGTTGCAGATTGTCCCAAGTCAGAACAGCTTCTTTTCCAGTAGTACATGGCCAAATGGCAGGCCCTGGCCCTTCACTCAGGCAGCTTCTGCCTTTTCCCGGTCTGTCGCATGATTTTGTAAGGAAAGGCTGTAGTGGAGGGCCTCATATATGTAGCCGATCAATCCACCGGCAAGAAGAGGCAAACCATTTTTTTTTGTTACTGGCAAACTGCTCTTTCTCTTCAGGAAGGAAGAGCACGCATCCCTCAATTGTCTGTCCATCTTACAAAACGGTTACCTTTCTCTTCAGGTACAATAGAGAGAGATGAAGACCTCTATGCGAGTGACAACCACCCAGTGAAGCAATCAACCACTGAAGCTGCAAAAGCTTGGAGATTGGTTGTCTTTGGGGAAAGGCCACGCTGTTGGACATGAAAAGCTTGCAACTTCCCCTATCAGGTTGGAGTGAGGGATTGAAATGCAGAGAAAGGACGAATACACAGAGCAGCTCCCACAGACATGGAGGATTGTCGGTCTGTCCTCCATACCGGATCAATTCCTATGTATAAAGCATAGAGTGACATAAAAGAGGTAAATAAAGAGTGGCATCTTCTTGGCAAGGAAGCTTCATCTAAATCTCTCTGCATCTGGTAAATCTCTTCGTGGTTGGTTGTCATTGATGTGACTGGAACACGATCTCTACTCAATCTCATCTTCTTCAGCTCAGTCAATATGCCCTCTTGCATTTTTTGTGATATTTAAGGGTAGCATCCTGCTCCAAATCCAGTGAGTGCCTGCTTAGTTTTCCTTCTGGATTGCTCAATGTAACATAGATGTGTAATGGGGAGGCAGTAGACTTAGTAATCAACACTGGATGATGAGATCACATCATCAATCTACCGTTTTTAGTACACAGTGACGCAACAGAAGAATGAAGGGAGGAAATTACCATGGGAAGCAAAAGAGAGAGTGAGAGAGAGGAGAAAAAGCACCTTCAGAGGACAAGGTTCAAGGACCTTTCTCTGTGTTCTCAGCTTCAAGGGAACAGACGCAGAGATTCAAGCTATATATTCCACATAATACTGCATGCCACAATTCGGAGCCTGATAATATGAATCAAGAGGCCCTTTCAAAGCTAGAAGTAAGAGCCTTCAGGGGGCTGGACGAGTTTCCTATTGTATGGTGAAGCCATCTCCTTCTTCAGCTGGGTCAGTATATTCTCCATTGTGTACTCTCTCTGCCAATTTGCGAGCAGCCCAAATTTCTTGGACTCCACCTTGAGAGAGAAAGAGAGCACCATAATGTCATCACAACTCCTACCAACAAGATAATCTCATACAACATAAAGTAGGCAAGGTGCACAAGTAGCCAGAATTTGAAAAACAACTGATCATGAAACAACATACATGAGAACCTTTTTAAAAAGAAAGATAGCATAGAGGCAGATAGCCCTCAACTATATTAAGTTAGGCAAGCACAAGTAAATAAGACAAAGAGGAAAGGCATTCTTTACCACTCCAGTTTCATGATTAACACAGGTCATGTTGATGCGTGAGTGAAACCGGACACTGGGAGGTTTTTCTGGGTAATCTTTGTCGCAGAATAACTTCAACTGATATATACGGCCCTTGTGTACAGACTGATAAAGAAATCAAATTGCTGCAATAATAAGCAAGCAGAACCACTACAGAGTGAAAGTGCAGTACAATCTTTTGCTATATTACTGAACCAACTGAATGTAGTAGGTATTATCATTTGGGAAAAAAATCAAAACACTTCCACAGTTCACTCATTAGTCAGCAATTATTTAAGAATAACATACACATTGGATTTCAGAACCATCTTTTTTTTTTCCAGAAAAGTAACATAAATATCACACTGCAAATAGAATGGGATGATGACAGAACTAAATAATGTGTTTTAAGTTTGTTTTCCCAAACATTTAATTATTACAATCGGCACTATCATTTATATCATCATCTAATCTAAATTTAGAAAATTCAACAACAGACAATTTAATGAGCAGAAAAAAGAAACAGTTACCAAAAAGAAGTTAGACAAAATACTAACTCACACTATGAGGACCAATTATAGTGCCTGTCCAAGAACGCATGTAAATATCATCTCCATCATCCATCCCATAGCTGACAGTGCCATCACCAATGCCCTTCTCACCACGTTCAAGTTCCTCTAACAATCTGAAATTTCGAGGAACTGCAAATATATTCATTATATATTTTAGCATGCCAGATTATGAAGGCTCAATGTTCATTTCAAACTAGATGCTATTCTCAGCATGTACATGTGACCCAGTAGTTTTCCTCCTCTCAGTTGAGTCACTCAACTAGGCATATCATCTATATACCAGATATTTCATTGTAGCATGTACAGGGATGGGGTAATTTTTTTCTTCTGCAATGTATCAGAAAAATTCCTCAGAGAACACGATCAATACAGATGTGATAGCATATATACAGAAGCCCAACTTGCCAGAGTAGACAATGCCAAGTTTAGGAAATTTCACTCCCATCTAGTTAACTGCCCAACTAAAGCCCTAAAATTATCCCACATAACACATTTTGATTTACCACAGACCAAGAACCTTAGTCTTTGGAGAGAACACTAGTCTTTGCTGTGAACAAGAACCTTAAAATTTTATGCACAAGCAGTGCATACACCTGCTTTTCCTATAAATATCTAGGGCACATTTCATGGATCATGCACATTTAGACAAATTTTCTAAAAATATTAATGACACAGCAAAAACATGGCATACATATTGAAAGACTGGGATGCTGGGAGGTAGACCGCTCACAAAGTACAACAAAGTGAACGAACATGTAAGTGCAACCGGAAGTGTGAGTGACTAGTAGGTAGAACCGTCAACCACCTGAATACAGGAAAAAGAATCGTGTACTACCTAGATTCTGAAAAAAAAAGTCTGAAGGCGGCGTTGACCATTAAATCTTCACAGAAATTTAGACGAGATATAGAGAATACGAACACATATTTGAAAAGGTACGGCAACGGTTTCTTCAGGAATTGATGATACACAAAAGAAATAAAGATTTCAGCATCGGGGCGCTCAATAAGCCAATCGAAACATGCCAGCTACAGGGATTGGGCCAGAATCGAGAAAATAGCAGCGGAGATGAACAAGGCGAGAGACAATAACTGAGGATTGCTGAGAAGCTGGAGACTCACCAACGACACCCGATCCTCCTGAGCCCAGCGTCATCGAGGTTTGGGAAAAAGCTTCACTGTGGAAGATTCCCGGGCAGATCTGGAGTCTGTCCAGTCCAGCGAGCCGGAGGCGCTGTAGAGTCACACGGGCGGAAAGCATATTTAGTATTTTAAATAATATTATAATATTTATTATATGTTATATATTTATTTTTTAAATGAATATAATATTTACAAGATAATATATTATTAATTTTTTTAAAAATATTATATTATATTTTAATTACATTAAAAATATTATAATATTATTAGAAAATAAGCAGTGCTCATTCAACCTTACAAGGAAATATATGATGGCCATGACATGCAGGATAAAGAGCCACTCCACAACTGAACAACATACATAGGTAGCCTAGGTGGATGGAAGCTGTCAAAACAAAAACTTGCAGCTAAAAGAGTCAGTTTTCACATTCATATAATTACGCGCACACCAACAAAGGCAGTCAGTGGCTTTCCTCCAGCAATGGCTGCCTCTGAACAAAAGGCTTGGACTTTGGGAGATCTTGTGTGACTGCCTCCAACATGAAAATTGGATGGCCATGGAAGAGTAAAGCAGAATTCATGGGTGATTCAGGATGGAGAGCGAGAGCCATCCATCCTCTCCCTCACCGCTTAGCTTTTCTACTAGTGTTTTCAGCAGCTAGCCTAGACTTTCCAGTGCTTCCTGGGACTAAAGGAGGCCTCTCATGGCTGGGGTCATGAGAGGATCTCATCTTCCCCCATTGCTTTATGGGACTCGGGAAAGCCCTATGAGAAACTGTATTGCGACCTGACAACATGAATTCCCTCAGATCCTTCATCGACTTGTAGCTGTTCATTTCATCTAGATGGCCTTGTTGGCCGTTTCCCTCCCAGTCTAACTCCTCATGCCGATAGTGCCTTGGATTCTGAATGCCCCACTCCACTCCATCAGATATGCTCCTCTGCAAAGAGCTGTTCCTCTTCGACCTTTCAGAGGCCGACTTCCTGCCTCTTATTTCGACATCAAGAGGATCCTTTCTAGAATAGGCCAACTCGGTACTGCCCCTTTTGATGTGATCAATGTCTAATTCTATCGAATGAAGTTCGCTATCCACAGACTCCTCTCTGCGTTCAAC
Organism: Trapa incisa; assembly: GCA_030064435.1. Classification (NCBI taxonomy): domain Eukaryota; kingdom Viridiplantae; phylum Streptophyta; class Magnoliopsida; order Myrtales; family Lythraceae; genus Trapa; species Trapa incisa. The sequence goes on along the minus strand of CM057770.1, from coordinate 695,578 downwards.
TCCATTCACCACTTCCCCTTCCCCGCTTCCTTCTTCTCCATTGTGAGTGCCATGATGGACTCCGGTGAAGTAATCAGTAGCCTCTTCATCATCTCGGTAACTCAACAGACCACTCCCTTTCCCTTTCCCTCTACCTTTCCCTTTCTTGGTTCCTAGGAAAGCTTCCAGCTGTTTCCTTATACTATCTATTGCAGCATTTTTCTCCTCCACCTGATATTGAGGCGACTGCTTGACCTGACACCTCTCTTCCTCCAACACCTCAGCTAACTTCATCATCTCCCTTTCCTTTTCCCTATCTCTTTCCTTCTGAACATCTTCATGGACTTTGCCCAAGTTGGACTCCCTTTTAAAATCTTCTGCAATCTCATTACCTTCAGCCACATCATCAGCCAGCTCATGACACACATGTTCCATTATCTCCCTTGCCCTCTTCTCACTCTCCAGGTCTTTCATTGCCTTGACAAGACAGGTCTTTGCATCAGCTAACTCTCTCCCAAGCCTCTTGTTCAAGCTCTCGAACCTTCTCCTCAATTTCCTCTCAACCTCAAGTTCTCCAACAACAGACTCTATAGCATCCTCGACCATTTTCCTCTCCTTGCTCTTCCAAGCAGCCTTCTCCTCAGCAAAACGTTTCATCAAGTAGTTGATCTCATTCTCATCAGATCGATGATCTTGGATAAGCTGATTAACAAGCAAACGGGCCCGCTCCAGCTCAGCATGCAAGGCAGAGATCAAAGACATGTTTGAGGAAGGTCGATCTTCATGACCCCATATGCGATTTATGATCTTCAACAGCTCCTTCGATGTAGTTAGAGCATTGCTTACATCCTTCAGGCGAGGCTTGACTATTGCAGTGGATCCACAAGGAGTCTGAGCCCGGGATCGACTTTCAATCTGAATTCGTTGGCATATGGAGTTAAGCAAGAGACATGACATAAATGGGCATAAAAATTGTTGCTAATAAAGTTGAAAAAATGATCCAAGAAAAGGCAAAATATCAGCTGCCTTCTTGAGAACCCAACCTCCCAAGAGTAAACTCAGTTCTCAGTATATGGGACCAAATATATCTACTTTTGGCTTACCTCCATTAAACTCGTATTGCTGATGGAACCTGAGACTCTTCCAATAGGATCCATTGACCTGATCTTATTGGAAAGAGACAGTGTCCTCCGATGACATGCAGTACCGGAACGATCTGTCCTCTGGAGAAAAAACATGCTCATAAAGGTTGAGGATATAAGATTTAGTCGGCAGTTTGCAGAATACTGATTTTGCAAGTACTCAATTTACATGGGCAGCAGATCTCGAACTGGAACCTTAGCAAGCAACACAGTCCAGTCTGATAATATCTCTAAACCATGAAAAATCAACCCAACATCATATAGTCCAAATCATCAGAGAAATATTGAAATCATATCCTCTCCAGGACTGCAGCGTGCAATACCAATACCAATACCAATTCATCATTATGGATGCATTAACGCCAATTAAACTCACCTCAGAGACAGGACTATGGGATGGATCAGACAAGTGAGGAGGCAGAGGGCCTGAGTGGATTGATCTGGGGATCTTCTCCCTCCCTCTTACCTCCTTGTTCAATCTCCTCTCTACAATTCCTTCCTTCATCCCTGGAGACGGGATCTCATTCATCTCCCACAGGGTCGCAGCCAGCTTCCTGGCAGACACCGGAGCTTGGAGCCTCGATTTCCCGCTTTGGGACCCGGCGCACTTCGGGGAATCCACAGCCCCTCCAGCAACCGATGGGGATCGTGAGCTGATCATCCTCCAGGTAGGCACAGGAGTGCTCGATCCGCCCCTCTTCCCAACTAAAACAGCCTTCTTGAGTCTGTAGTTTTGGATTATGGACGATGAGGATGACGCGGAAGATGAACACCCCCGCTTCCTGACCTTCCCGTTGATCAAATCCTCCATTTCCCCGAATTGCCTCGGCATTGTTAACGACCCAGGCTGGATCTCCCAAAATATGACTGCCAACAAACTGCTAAGATCCAGACAAACATTAAATGTAGGTAGAAGACAAGGACGGACCAGTTGAGAACTTTACTTTCTTCAAGAACTGGGAAAAAGTGTGAATCTAATCATACGATCGGGACAAGCAGGGGCCCTTCTCCTGCCACCCGTTTTCCTCGGAAAACTAGACAGCTTCAGCTTTGGAATCTTACCTCTTTAGTTCATCTCTGGCTGATTCAGCTCACCAGGGGGCCAGGGCACTCCTTTCCACCCAGCTGATAAAAGATGTACGACACTCAGAATCTCGAAAGGCAAATGATGAAGACAGAGAAGCCAAGGTGACGCAGAAGCTCTGTGCTGAAACTGAAAACCCTAGAGAGCAGAAAGACAGAATGAGAGGAGCTTTTGATGGGCATGCGGACCATGCGAAGATATTGATCGGTACAGACAGACAGACTGGTTGTGCCTCTATACAGTACATTGGTCGAGTAAAGGCGAAAAGGGAAGACAGACAGGAGGGTAGGCGTAATCACACACGGCCTGCTCCTTATTTAATCCGACACGTGGTGGCACGTTACAGGCTGATATGTTGGTTTTGACTTTATGTGCGTCTGACTCATCGTACTTTGCCAACTGTGCTATGGGTGGAAATGCATGTGATAATCTTCTTCCTCATCTTACACACTCCCACAAAGCGTTTGGCCGCCAGCTTGGATTTAAAACCTGGTCCAACTAAACTTGATTGATAAATTATGGTCTGAGCTTTCTGATTAAATAAAATCAGCTTGAAGCTCAGCAATACATACCCATCTGCTTACTGCTAGTGCTTGGGTGAAAATTAGGATTAATGGGCTTTCTTGGCATGGGCTGCAATAAACTCTCTGAAACTGCTTAAGGTCAAGCGAGCTAAAGGTGCAATGATTATCAAACGCAAAGTTGAAGCCATGATTGGGTAGTACTGGTGGATCCTCTTTCTGCAAGGAAAAAGATGATTGCTTTCTTGGGACTGAATCAAATAAGTTCCCTTTGCAATAAGAGCTGCATGATGATCTTGAGTATCCAAGGAAAACAACACCATCTTTTGAGGGCTGCTAGATCTTGTTTCTTTCTCCTCTAAATATTCATCTATGAATGCTATGACCTCCTGGATGCATGTATATACATGTCAGTGAAATTACCAGACAATCAGTTCATCTCAGTGCAACAAGGCTCGAAAAGAGAAGGAAATAATGTCATTAGACATGCCATTTTGGTGAGCAAGGAAGATGTAAAATGGCAGTAAAAGATCTTCAAGGACATGCTTGTTCCAAGAAGACATGAGTAGTCCAGTGTTTTCAACAAATATACCATGTATTTTACTGTTTTCTCTTGGGAATCTTCATAGCCTTGCTCTATCATCTGTTGATACTTTGATACTGTACCTGCAACAGAAGAAATATCATTATGTCCAATGAGAGATGGCATAATCTCATATGCGACCAACACTGCATTTTCATCAATATATGAATGAAATTGATATGGGCATTTCATAGATCCATGGCACCCAAACACTTTGGTCATGTTTAAGTATCAGGAGTAACCAACCAGTTTTGTAGAGCCAGGACCTCAAAGATGTCTAGCATGGCAATAATATAAGATACATAATTCAATGTTAAACAGATTCTACAGAAATTTGAACAAATCTACAAATATTTCAAGACCTCTGCTATCTATGTATTGTCTCCATCAAGCAATCATGCAATGAACATCAAACCGAAGGTTCCTAGCATCATACTGGCCACCCAAAAGAGCACACAATATCATTGGTCAGGTCTTCATTTCTGGGCCGACTGGAGGTTTAAACTGAAGGCCCCATTTTGGATTCTATGGCGTGCAACATGAGTGATTTCTAGGCATGCAGGTATTTGCAGTATGTGATGATAACGCATCCTCAAGGGCATATATCAAGTATGACTTGTTATTGGTTCAGGGGGTCCTCTTGCTATTGGCATTCCACCACTATATCCAGCTCTTGGCTTTGCATAGTCCACAAAAATCACGCGGCCGTTCAAAGTCTACAAAACCGAAAAGAAACCTATTATATATGAAGAAACAACACAAGAAAGCTGTGGGGAAATACAGGAAGTTCTGTACCTTCCCATTCATCTCAGTCACAGCATTATAGGCTTCATCTTCAGATGCGAATGACACAAACCCAAATCCTTTTGATCTGTCCGAGACTCTATCCATAATTATTTTGGCTGAGAGAACAAGCCTGCCAAGCTCAGTCAACGGAAAAGTATTCTAGCTAGTCCGTAATGAATAACTACAGAGTTAAAGAAGAAGGTAAACACACCTTCAACAACTTGACCATAATGAGAGAAGACCTCAGCTAGTCCATTCTCTGTTGTGTAAAATGACAATCCTGAACAGTTCAAACCACGTCAACTTGTAGTAAAATGGATAAAAAAAAACGAACAATACATACAGAAATCTGTATACAGTATGCACTGCATTTCACATTATTGAACAGCAGATGTGGTCATTGCAACAAAATTAAACAGAAACATTTGGATTTTCAGCTGATATAACAGAAGAATAAGAAGAAGAACATCAAACAAAACATCTATTACATTATAATGGAACATCAAGGTACTACTCGAGGTATGATCGGCAGGAATTCTTTAGCAGTCAGATCAAACCATTACCTGGATGCGACACTTAGTCAACCAATCTCATCTAGAAATTACGTTAAACATCTCATGCGCAGCTTCTCAAAATTAACAAAAGCAAAAAAAAATCGTGCAAGTGAGAACGATATCTCTTCAGGAGAAGAAAAGCTGTCTCCGTATAGGTGTGAGAACACAACCTCAAGGACGATACCTCCGACGAAGAGCTTAGAAACGATCCCACGGCAGGGTATGAGTAGAGCGGGAGGTGCAATCGAGCGTCTCAACTGAATCGAACTTGACCCGCAGAGTCTCCCGAGAGCCGCCATGAGAGCGAGGATACGAAGATAACAGAGACTCCCCCAGTGGCCAGTAACTCCAGCTGAACTGTTACCGCATTAAGATAAGAAACCCATCCCGGCCTGATAATGGAATAGGCCTAAGCCCACGTTAGTTTTAGGCCCATCTAGATGCAAAAGCCTTTATAAATAAAAACAAATGGTAACTAGCAGACACTGAAGAAATCCATCTATACGGCAAGGTTGCAACCATGGATCATACATAGTCAGTCATTCAACATGAGAATGAAGTTTCATTCATAAGATCTGCTTAACCGCTCTGTAAATGGCACTTCATTCCATTAATGCATCATGTTTTTGCTACAACAAGCTCAATCATAGGGAAGATAAATTGAACTGGTGACAGACATTTCAGGGGGTTGCACCACTAGGAAGAGACAATCAGTACAAACTTGATGTATCTAAATCTAATCTTGATGTTGAGTGCTTGCATTTTGCAATCCCAAGTAAAGAAAGGAGGTCATGTCTTCAAGGGCATGTCAATGGCAATTTACAACCCAAAGTTATCCCTAATTGTAGTTATCATGCAGAAAAATGCAACGCACAGGATGTAATGGTAACACTAAGCTGCCAGCCACTTTCAATCTGCTCTTTTCACACTAAGACAGAACAGAATGCGCCTCCCTTCAAAATTCTCCAAGTATTGCCAAATCCTTCTAACACTATAGCTTTGGCCTCTGGATACTTGCACTAATATACAGGAAGGGAAACTTCCTTTGAAGTTTCCAAAAAACCAATAGTCAAAATCTGAAGGCTCAGCTCACTTTGTTGAGGTTATTGCTTTGATTCAAGTACCCATTATCCTGAGAGCTGGACAAGGTTAGAAGGGGTGGTGGATTAGAAGTTGCAAACCCATTGGCTTTGGTAGAAGCAGGATACCCATCTGTCAGCGCACTGATTGATGGTTCTTCAGAGGCCTTCTTCTGTCCGAGCACTTCAAGCCTCTTAGAGGCCGGCATGTCTCCTTTGCAATACCTTCGCCACATATTCCTGTAGGTTAACTCCAAACCAGCAGTGAAATTTAGCCCGTCGCACAGGGGAGATTTGAGCATAAGATCCCGAAGATCCATCCTCAAATTAGAAAGTGCTGTGATATCTGATGCCAAATTTATAGCCAAATCAATATACTCATCCTCATCCTTGGCTACTAAACGTCCCAATCCTGCAGCAATTAACAAGCATGATATTTTGAAATTCATTGCAACAGTTGCAATCATGATATCCACAACTTTTATATTTATGCAGAGAGAGAATTTTCAAATTACTCATACGATTCAAGTTTGCATCGAAAGAAGTGATGCATAAAACATGTACAGATGAAGATCATAAATTGATATAAGGCACAGAGAGAGAGTTCTCACCAACTGTAGTTAACAGACTCACACCAACATTGTGAGCATGGACAGAACCAGCCATAGTAATGCATGGAACACCCATGTAGAGAGATTCACAAGTAGTTGTTGTTCCAGCATAAGGGAATGTATCCAAGCTACAAACAAGAAATACCCAATCATTCTCAGTGAGAAATACTTGACTATAATAGAGAATACAAACCTGTGTTTTAAGCATAAGAATGAGAACGAAAGGATTATCATCTTACCTAATGTCCATAACATTATAGGCTTGCATATGATCATGGTTGTGAAGGATTAATGGAAGGAGATCGACACGCAATGAATCAAGCCCCAACTGCTCCAACATTGCAAGAAAACTCTGTTTTATGTTCTCACAGCAAAATGGTTTACATTTGACCACCAGACGAGAGTTTGGAACTGCTACGAGGATTCTAGCCCAAACTTGCAAGACTCTAGGAGTTATCTGATGGATGAAGAAAACAATACATAAGTTTCAAATTTCCACTGAAAGTCACATAAGCTCATCATTTCTCATTGCAAGAAACACCAAGTTATAACTGACATGAGCAAAACAGAGCTCATGGTGAAAAGGGGCAACTTTTAAAATATGAAGAACCATGTCCAATCCAATCCCAGAAATACCTTGGCTAAGTTGTTAAAGCTACCAAAGGTGACAAAGCCATTTGAAAGAGCAGGAGTTGGACCAACTGGCCCAGCTTCAGGAGAAGGTGTGTAACAGAGAAAGCAATTTTGAAGTCGGACCAACTCTTCAACATGTCTGCAAGCAAAATACTGGTCAATTTAAAACAGTGTATGTCATTTTGTGCACAGACATGCATGTGTGCACTCCCACTTTCTGATAGTGAAGCAAGAAAATTATAAAAGCTGACAAAAGAATCACAACACTTGATACCCAAATAGCCTATGATTAAGATCAATGTCAGAAGGCAGAAGGAAGCACAATGGAATATTGAGAACATCAAGCATCTACCAGCTTATATCTTAAACCATGTGATTATTCAAGGATGCATATTCTCATTAATCCATAATGACAAAATCTCAGTCAATTACCTTTATTTTGTAAAGCAAATAACTTCTACAGAATGGAACATGGTATACAAGGACCAACAATCACTTTTCTATAGTCTTTGAATTGCCTAATAGTCACAATAGGCAACCTGACTTATATTCCTGAACTTTTTTGTTAGCTTATTCTAGCAAATGGATATAATATACATGGCCTTCCCTACATAATGTACTGGAGAGAGAGAGAAAGAGAGACTTCTGCTTTTTTTCAGGAGGGTCCGCAAGTGAATCTGTGATTCTGTAGTCAATGGTGGGCAAACCAGTGGTATTTGGATAGCCAATCCACGTAACCTGAAAGCAACAGAGACACTATTAACCGATAATAAGAAACTCACACATGATTATGAATTTCTGCATACTGAGCAAGTAATCATGCAGCAACAAGCACTGAATTAAGGGAGATTAACAACAGGAAGAGAAACAAAAAACAGATAGGAAAGTTAGCATACCTGGATAGGAGCTGGTCGATATGCCATGGTTCCGAGCTTATTGTTAGCAGTATGGCCAGTGAGTTCTACCAAGATATCAACCTTATCTTCTCTTATCATGCTTGCAACCTTCCCTTCATCAATTCCATATATTTCTTTCCATAAACCGCCATTTTTCAAGACATTCTCCCGGAATCTGATTGTTTTTGCATCAGCCTATAAAGTTGAAAGATAAAAAAAAATGAATCTTGGAATCATATACTTATCAGACTTATTACAACAGAACAAACTGAATGGAATAAGACCAGTTCAGTCACATAAGAACTTCCAGCAAATATATGTACCTAAAATTTTCTACATATATACATCGTCTACTGGCAACCTATATTATTTGAGAGTGGACTCAAACAAGCCTTTAGAGGAAGAGAATGCACGATTGAATGCGGCCATTAAGGCCAAGGAACTGAGCACTGGCAATATGACTCAAATGCTAGCAAGTAGCACTTTTAGAGAGATGACTACAATTTTAGGACTTCTATAACGGGAAGACTTAGATCAGCTGGGATCACACCTACTGGTGCCTAATACCATACAATCATGAACACTCAGGTCTTGTATTTCCATTAAAAAAGTTCTATAAATTATTTAAACAACATGATTAGGTACAGAGGAAAATCAAACATGGTAAATATGCAAACCAGATAAGAAAGACCTTGAGAGTTTGACAAAATTAAGTTGGGATAATCCATACCTTCACCACAGCTGAATAAACCACCACTTTGTAATTTTGGAAGTCATGATATGTGAGGGGAGCTTCGATAAAATAAGAAACAGAATGTGTGAAGTAATCTGGAGATATATATCCAATGATGAGTGGCCGATCTGGATCTTTGCTGTTCTCCCACCAAGTATACTGTGGATACAGCCGCAAAAACTGCGTACCCCAATCCCTGCATATGTGCATGTATAAGATTAGGAAAGGTACTAGTAAAATGAGGGAATTCAATCAAATCATAGCCCACTTAAAGTAAATTAAACCAATAACTATTCAAAAGAAAAACGGAGTGTACACACAATTAACAATTTACTTAAATATTGAATAGCAAGCTCAAAAATTGGAGAAAGAAATGATAGATGACATCATAGGAATGAACATCCTCCTACAAGTCAACCAAAACACAAGAAAAGAAACCGCACACAAAAGTTTCACATATTAATGAAACTAGACATGCACAAAACATATATTAAGAAATGATAGATAACATCACAGGAATGAACATCCTCCTACCAGTCGACCAAAACACAAGAAAAGAAACTGCACACAAAAATTTCACATATTAATGAAACTAGACATGCACAAAACATATATTTCCATATATGTGGAGTTTGGAATATTAACAGAATCACAATTTTAACATTTTCTATTGAATCAATAAGAAATACAACTTTCACCACAGAATGATGGTATCTACTCAACCAGAACGTAAGATATTAAAAATGAACATATGAAACACTCAATAGAATAATATAGTTAAATAGGTCGAATCAAGAGCAATTAAATCCAACCTGTGAGCCTCATAAAGTTTATCATCATGTCCTTCATTTATATAGTTCATTGCCAGCAACCGGTTCTGCCAAAAAGATGTACATGAAAAAATGGGTCAAGCAATATATAAAAACAAATAAATTGCCAGTCTAGTTCAGATAACTTCTGTATATTGGCTGCACTAAGTGGTTCTAGCAGCAAATGTGCAGAAGAAACTTATGCAGTGGAGGACTTGATCTTAATGAACTGAAATTCACTTGAATACAGAAGGTTGCAAGATGAAGTAGAAATATTACAGTGAAGGATTATCAACTGTGAATGCACAACAAGACAAGACCTAAGAAGGGTTCCTCGGAGAGAGTGGTTGCCACTTCGCCTATATGTACTCTATGCAATGCAGCAATCAGATGGAAGTATAATATACAAAGGGAGTTAACACAGAGACCAGGGATGCATGATTTGAAAAATAATAATAAATAATGCATATTTAATACTTCGTGAGAAGGAAATATGACATCATTGGAAGCATTACCTGCCCAGCATTACGAGAATCAGGATCTATTTTGAGGCATTGCTCATATTCTGCAATTGCCATTGATATATTACCAGCATCCCGATAAAGCACCCCTAGACAAAGAATATTAAAAATAGCCTTTTTCAGATTGTTAAATAAAGACAAAATACTGCAAAAATAACCTCAAAACTTTATGGGAAAAATACAAAATTGATGTAGGAACTCTATATCAAAAGTGAATAGGCTAAATAATACAAACACTTTTGATTGTTGCAAGATGCACAGTGTGTATATGTGAGAGAGAGATACCTAAATTGTTATATGCCTCTGCATATGAAGGATTTGCTGCAATTGCTTTCTGAATCATGCTAGCAGCTGCATCCATTTTACCCTAAAAAAGAAAATGTCGCTTCACCCTACTAGAATTGTGGTAGCATAAATATGCAGCAACACTATTTTTAGCTATATATAAACATCAAGTACCATGGAAGACAAACCTGAACAGTAAAAACAACACCAAGATTGTTTAATGATTGAGAGAAGTTAGGATTGATTGACAGAGCCAACTGTGGAACAAGAGATACCATTGAGATCTGGATGAAACAAGCTGTAATATTAAAAAATTTTATCCATGAATAAATTCCTACCTGATAACATTCGACAGCCTTATCAAGATTATCTCGGTCCTTATATATTACTCCCAAATTGTTGCAAGCCTCTGCACATCGTGGATTGAAATGGATGGCTAGCTCATAAAACACAATAGCCTGCAGAAGTAAAACAAAAACATGGATTTTCCAATTCATTAACTAGAAAACAGGGTTCCACTAACTCATTAAACCCCAATTCAATATAGTTGCTAAAGAACTCATGAGAAGTATGTCTAAAGTATGTAAATGCAATAGTTCATGCCCAGGAACTGTATGAGTTCTTGCATAAAAGAGGAGAAAAAGTGTATATGCAAAAATAATTGTAAATTAGGTGTCCTCTAAATATGACTCACCATGTCGAACTTAAGCATTTCACCATATGCAACCCCAAGATTATACATGGCATCAGCATAGTGCCAATTATAGTACAAAGCCTTCTTGTAATAGACAATACCTTGGTTAATATCTCCCTCCAACTTCACCTGCAAAATACATGACAATTCACCCATGTAAGCTGAAAACACAAGAGAGCACAAAAACTTACCTAGTCTTTTTTATCATATTTTTATCAATCACAAACTGGGTCAAACAAGTGTCTCACTGTCTCTAAATCATAATCTTCAAAATTTCCTATAGGTTTCAATACGTGTAAAGTTTTATTTTTTTATTGATTATATGACAAGAAGCGAATACTTCATGCTCAAAATGGAAAACATGAGAGTATTTTTTCAATAGCAGAGTACTCTAAACATCATACTATCAACTTCTTCACGACGATATCTTCACCAGCTTCTGAAGTAAGTTTTAAAATTTAGTTTGACTTATCACATTGCCGCAACAAAAATCCAGTTTAGAGATACTACCTTTGTTCCTAGATCTGTCAAGGCGATTGCCATATTATTCTTCGCAATCTCAAAATTAGGAGAAATAGCCAGACACCTGAAGCAAAGACACCAAGAATGTGAATGGTGTCAGCAAGTATGCAACAAATGACGTTTGCAATAATTACATGCAGGTAAAACTAGATGTCACTGAGAGACCTCTCATAGCAGACAATAGCAGTTTCAAGCTCAGCGCGGTTTTTAAAAATGACACCCATGTTGCAGTATGCTTCCGCATACATTGGCCTTTCCAGAGCAGCTTTCTCATAGAATTGGAGGGCCGTGTCATATTGCATCATCTCAGAATATACAACACCAAGATTGTAATAGGCTGGCTGAGGACATGGAATTGAAGCACTCAAATAAATAACTATTTATGTGACAGTAAGGAAGAAGGATAAGAACATGAAAAATAAACTTACAGCATAATGTGGATCAACTTTAAGTGCTTCATAGTACTTCTGTATTCCTTCTTGTGTGCTGCCACCAAGTTTTAAGCTAGTCCCTATATCTGTCAGTACAATGGCGAGGCACTCTGCTGCTCGTTTATATGAAGGATCAGATTTCAAAGCCTTTTGGTAAGCCTGTGAGAAATATAGTTATGGAAACATGATCAGAAAAGAATATTCAAACTTGTCAAGGTTGAGCGAGAAAGTCAAATAAAAGCAGTAGAAACTATTACAAAAAATATGAGATATCACAATCATATACCTACAATAGAACATGCACAGGGGCATTGAATACAGTTACTAATTTATTCACCAAAAAAAGTCTCAAACCACATTTCTTGTTAACTAATTACCATGACTGCAGTGCACAGGTAAGACCCTATTAAAAGCAAAGATGGCAATCTGGATTTCAAACATCAAGCCAGATCTCTTTCTTAAGAAAAGGTATCTAGCAAGCGAGAAACAAAAATTAAAGACATTGAATTAAGGAGCATCACTTCTACATAGAGCCGCCTACTAATCACCGTGACAGGAGAAGATAATTAGGCCAAGCTATATTTGAGCTACACCCTATGAAGTGTACCAAATTCTGAACAAGTGAGAAACAGATAAATGAAAACACTTAATTCAAAAGTAGCACTTCAACATAGAGCTGCCTAATCGTAGCACTTCAACATAGAGACGCCTACTAATCACCATGACAGGAGATGATAATGAGGCCTAAGTATATTTTAGCTACACCCTATGAATGCAATGAATAATTGAAAAGTGTACAAATTTCTGAACAAGTGATAAACAGATAATTGGAACACACTTAACTCAAAAGTAGCACTTCAACATAGAGACGCCTACTAATCATCATGACAGGAGATGATGACAAGGCCCATGTATATTTGAGCTACACCCTATGAATGCTACAAAGATTGAAAATAGTACTAAACTCCAAACAAATGAATTGATGAACTCCATTGACAAATCAAGAGCAGGGTTGAAATTTATACTCACTGCTTCCCAGACAGAAAGCCTAGTTCAACCACTTGCATCATAAAATAGATATAGCAGGACAAGCATAAAGGGTTCCAAAGGCAGTTAAATACTTATATCAGTGTCAGACACAGGGACATGATTTGGCAATAAAGGACATACATCAGCAGCCTCCACGAGGCGACCTTCATCCTTGTACAGCATACCAGTATGGGTCAGGGCACAGACATTCTCAGGATCCAACCTGATAGCCTCAGAAAAACTCTCAAAAGCATGTCTTCCCATATTTTGCATCTGTAAGCATATGCCCTTGCCAATATGGGCTTCAACATTTGAACTATCCTTCTTGAGGACACTTTCATAGAGTGTCAGAGCATCACTAAATTTGTTCCTACTACGAAGAATACTGGCATAAGAAAGGGAATCTTTGCTTCCATTTATCTTGCATGGTCGAGGAGGTGAAGCCAGTGCAACCTCATTAGAAGTAGAAGGAGCTGAAGCTTTTAAGAAACCATTTTCGCCAACTGGATTCCTTCCAGCCCCATTGGATGCTTCCTTCTCAGTCCACTCCATCTGGAAAAGAAGGGTAAGTCTGTTTTCCTGAGACGAACCAAATGAAGTTTAGTCCATGGGCATCCTTCTAAGTTGGCTAATAATCAGAAATTTTAATAGTTAAACGGGTCCTAGCACCACTCGAATGACCATAAATTATTCAAAAGCCGTTGTCAATGAGCAAAATCCACCACTAATTGGATTCATAACAATGATCTAGCAAATGCATAATTGACACTTTACAGAAAGTTAAGATTGTAGAAGAACACCAGTAGCGTCCCAGCTTGAAAAGATAAATGCACCAAATACAAAAGGCAGTGATCTACGAAAACCCTAGTAGGTAAAAGTCCTTCCATTTTATTGTCCGGAAATATACAGTCACAGAATGATCGACAATGAGGGAGGAGCAAACGCATGCGAAGGCTCCAAACATGCAGAAGCGCCAAAATAGTGCCATTGACAAATGGGGTTTTAGGGATTGGGAGCTCACATTCAGAGAAGAGCTAGCTCGAGAGGACGCCGAAAAACCTGGACGCCAAGGACCGGCGCATGATCTACGGCTGCAGCGCCAAGATACTCAATAGTGTCAGCGCGAAGAGAAAAGAAAGATGAATGGAAGGATTTGGGAGGGTTTAGGGGTCTCTCTCTCCGACAGAGTAGAGTGGCCTCTTCTGAGCCCCTACAGCATCTGCTAGTGGAGAGAGAGTGCATCAAATTTCCACTCTTACGCCCAATTTTATAGCTTCAGTGCCTGCCCACAAAGAGGCAGGCCGCCGCTAGAGCTTCCGCTGATGACTTTCAATGGAGAGAGAGGGAGAGGAGAGAGAGAAGGTGAAGAATATTAATTTGCATTAATTAATTTATATAAATATATAATTAAAAAACTATATATTATCAATTAAGGAAATAAGATGAAAATAGAAAAAAAAAAGTAGAGGATGCATCGTCGTCGATTCTGTTCCTTAACTGCCAAGGGCGTGATCCTTTTCAGTGATGATGATGATGATGATGACGGCACCTTGAAGCTGCCTCCCAACACCGATCTCTCGAGATTTGAGACCTTGCTATTCCAGGTGAGCTTTTTCATCTCCGAACACCACATGCATATACTGTTTTCAATCCCCCGCATGACCTCCACAGCATTGAATTTTAAACCTTATGATCCAATGGTACAGTGATCTTTGCAATCAAACACTGCAATCCATGATGTAAAGCTTTGATTTCTAATGGAGAAGTATGGAACGTTTTGTTCGTGTGGAGCAAATAGGATTATATGTTTCCTGTAAAAGATGAAGTTGTTGAAATTGGTGCAATGGACTTACCTTTCTGCCATTGAAGGCGAGTGCATTCCTTCTGTCCATGATGATCTCCTAATGTGTTAGAGGATCTTGGCCTCATTTGCGTTAAGCTAATAAGCTCTGCACTATGCGTCCCTTTGGATACCATGTAGCGAGCATTTAGAGGCGTATGCAGTGTTATACGACCAGCAGTGGAACAGCTTCCATATCTCAGCGTCTCATGGGATTAACGAAGTTGTAAGTTTGTTGGTTCATCTCTTGCAACTCAACTGGATTAGTGATTACATTTTTCTTGCTTGTAACCATTCAACAGGTTGATCATCAGGTGGAGCAACATTAGGCTCTATCAAAATTGAAGATGGGAAGACCGAGGCCTTAGGTACATAGATTGCCAGGCTTCTTTGCCCAACGTGACAACCCTACGTCCCGCGATATGAGGAATGGACCATTGAAGGATCAGCCTCCACCCGGTGAACCTCGAATCATGCGTAGCCTTCTAGGAGCCCCTGCAGAAGTCGGCGACAATTACCAGATTATAATGATGCTGGTTCTTAATTCAACTTGTGAGAAACCGTATTATCATTTCTTTTTCATTTCCGTCACTAGATTCAGATTCCACATACAGTTCTAGACCCAGTGAGAGCGATGATGTGCCTTATACGATGCTTATAAAGGAATCCCTAACGAGAATGAAATCACAATGAAGAATCCACCTGTTCTAGACTAAAGTGATGGGCTGGGCTGGGCCGGACTATATCAATAACTCTTATTTTATTATTATTCTTTTTTTTGAGTTATGGGCTAATAATTTATTTTATTTATCGTATTTTATTATTTAAAATATTTATCACGTATAACAAGGAAGAGTGGTCACGAGCACAGTTCATCCCGGTATCTCCCTCTCACAGAATGCGTCATCGGCCGAGCGATGTTTTGTTTGCACTAAAAGGTGCAATATTCCTGCGGTTGCCTTGAATTCTGTACTTTTCTTTTTCTCCAAGGCTAGCTGGTGATGGAGATCACACTCAAGCTGTTGCTTCTTCGGTCCAGCCAAGAAGTGGATTCAGCAGGGCTGGGCTGCACTATATCGGGGAAGATGATCTGGGTATGAATGTGCAAAACTCGAGTACCTTGGGAGTTGGTTCGGTTGGACCACTCAGAAAATGACCATATATTCATGCAAACGCACACAGCTGTGATCCATCAAGAAGCAAAGTCTGCCACCGTTGATGGTTTTCCGGTGGTGGAAAAGGAGGGTTTTGCTTTGGCCGAGGCCATTAATAAAGGAATGCGCGCAGCCATCATCACCACCATCAAAGGCTAAGCAGGAAAGAAAATGCATCATCCTTTTAAGCAAGAGAGATTTTTGGGTGGGTTTTTCTTTACTTAGTGTTGGAGATATTTTTAGCAGCGGAGAAAGTAGGAATGAGTTAATGCTGATGCTTTAAGATCAACTTGGGGCCGCCCGTGGGCTCATGTCTGACAGCAACACAGATGTAATGGGAGACAGAAGGCGAACAAACTGTCAAAGGGACGGCAACTCACAGAGATACACTTCATGGAGTCTCTGGGTTGATGAAGATATGCTGCTTGCAGTACCAGTCAAGCACAGATAGTCAATTTAGACTCTGTATAATCAAATCAATCTACCTATAGACAAGCAAGTTACCTCCTCCACCGGACTCCTTCGAATGAAGAAAGCGCAGCATCATCTGAGGGAAAAGGACAATGTATACGGGCACGCTTTATTTTGCATACACGCTGTTGGGATTTTGCTGCTCGAAATTGAATCCATGGCACTTGCCAGCTATCTTCCGTTTTAGATGAAAATGGGAGGTGGACATTTAAATTTGATTTGTGTATATTGATCACACTTAGGGTTAATTCGAGCTATTGAAATCCGACCATATTAGAATGTTGATTTCTTAATTACAATGTTCCATGAAATCCAACAATATTTATGTTACGTGAGTGTATCCCCCATTGATCAAACAAAATTTGAAAATTATAGATTTAGATTTTAGAGTGATACCATTACACTACTAGGACCAATAATTGGGTAATGAGTGCCAAATTAAATTAAATAGAGAATGGTTAAAAAGTTGAAAATTTTTAATAAATTATAAATAATCACTTTTAATTAGATATTAATTTAACCGGGTATTAAAGGAAGTGAGTATGCACATTTACCTGTAAAAAAAATACTAAATTGGCCTAATCTTATTTTAGGATAATAAAATTAATAAATTTTAAATAGTTATAAGGTAATAATAAATTATGATGATGCAAGTTTACATTATATAAAGTAAAGATTTTGCTCTTAAAAATGAAAATTAGTGAGAGTGGGACACCTTACAAGAAATGGTTTTGTCGGTGGCTATGTAAGTGTGCTATCTTTGTGGTCTATCGTCACCTTGTCTTGTGGCCACCCTTGTCATTACCCCATTTGCCCTAGCATTCCAGAGGTAATAAGGCTCTGATGGGTCTAGCCTAGCCAACCCTGCCGGACTGGTTAAAACATGGATCATCTTCCCTATCATTGAAGTGGGGTTATGTGCTAATAATGTGGTTTTGGTATGGTGTGTGGTGGGCAGGAAGCGGAGGCCAAAGATGACCGACCGTCTCCATCTTCATCAAGATCGTGATACTGGGATTACTAGAGCACGTATGCATAAATAATATAGTATAGTAAGCTCCGGTTCATGGATTACGACCATGATCGATCAGATCGTGTTTGACTGGTTTTTGCAGGCCTGTGATCGACCAGAACCTTTATTTCAGCGGGATGAAGTACACTAATGCCACTTTCACCTCAGCAATGTGCAATGTCCTGCCTTCATCCTGGCATGGATTTTCCGGTGAGTAATCGGGGGTCGTGGCATGACTCTTCACTGTTCATCATACAATTACTTGTGTATTTTTGTTTTCACTGTAGGCTTGAGAAGGTGAACGTGAGGAAGATCCACAGCCAGGCCAAGATTGGCGGGACGATCGTGACCGTGGGTGGGGCGATGCTGATGACTCTGGTGAAAGGAGCGGTTATCAATCTGCCGTGGGCCCACCAAAGCGGCGCTTCAACGTCGGCATCCGCCGCTTCTTCGGCTAAGCAGGACCCCGTCAAGGGTGCCATCATGATCATGTCCGGCTGCTTCTGCTGGGCCTCTTTCGTCGTCCTCCAAGTAATTAACTCATTAACCTACCGTGCTTTTCCGTCCATCTTCCGGACTCCTCTGGCCGTCCGTGCATCCACTAATTATTAGTCCTCGCGTTGGCCGTGATGCTCAGGCGATGACCTTGAAAGTGTACCCCGTCGAGCTCTCACTGACGGCGCTCATATGCCTAATGGGCTGCCTAGAAGGCGCCGTCTTCGCCGTGGCGTTCGAAGGAGGGTTCCGCAGGTCTTCTCTCTCTCTCTCTCTCTCTGCATGGATACGTGTCTCTCATCAACAGTTCTGACCATGGCATGGCATCAATGGTGGTGCAGGGGATAATATGTTCCGGGGTGCAATACTACCTCCAAGGAGTACGGTCATCGTCGCCATCCTCGCCTCCATCATCTTACACGAGATCCTCACCGTCGGAAGGTTAATAATTAGGCGTCACCAGCAAGGCCAAGCCGGGCCACCGGGCGGTTTGAGCATCGCGCTGGAGGTTAATAAGTAGGCGTTATTGTAATAATTGAAGCACGTGCCCCGGCCCAAGTGGACTGCTTGTGATTATGTTATCGCTTTTTTGCTTACTAATCCCTCTCTTCTCTTTTCATGCTTTGGATTTCATCCCCTCTTTTTTGCTTACAAATTTTCATGGGCTTGCCATAAAAATATTGGTTTTGTCAAATGGGATCCACATTTCCAATCTGTGTTCCCAGTGTAAGAGTTTTAAGGCTGCCGTCTACGTTGTATTAACAATTGGAAAGGTCGGCCGTGTTCACATGTGTTGAATTGGACCTTTTGGGTGATCCAATGCCTTATGTTACGTGCTGACTTGTTTAAACCAAGAGTTTTAAAGTTAATTCGAATGTGATCGAATTCGGAGCGGCAAAAATCTCCGATCCAACTCGACCTGATTTCCACTGTATTCATAGATTGAGTACATATACGGGTTCATAACTGTTCCGACGGCGGGGTTTGTAAGGATACGTTAATAGTATAGAATTCTGAATACGGCGGATCACCCTTTACATATAATTTAGTTATCATATTCGATTTTACTCATCCAAACTCGAACCGCCCAGCAGATTTAACTAATGCAATTGGTACCCTACAATCAGATTTGTCCGATCTGTTCTTACTGACCCGTACACATACTTTTTTTGCGCAATAAAAAAAATTGGTTCTGATATTTTGTACCACATACTCAATCTATAGATTTGGTAGAACCGGGTCGATTATATCTTAGAACCTTGACAGCTAAGAAACCAAGATACCCGTGGCTGTGAGGGAAGGGTTCAGCTTGCCAATTTGCATAAGACTGTGACCATGGGAAAGGACACTTACTACAACAATCAAATAGGAATTACTTTAAAGAATGACACGTGTCTTCATTATAGACCTAAGAGAAAGAATGCCTCCACAAGACCTTACAGACCCAAGTTAAGAGAAGTTGAAAAGATTCTTCTCATCTCATTTGAAGTCAAATATAGCGAGATGAGTGATCAACTATCAGTTCTACCAAACTAAGCGTAAGCTACACGCTCGTAAAGAATAATTACTTCAAAGTGTATGGGTTGAAGCATCAAGCAAGCATTCACCTAGATGAACAATAGCATCAGTGGAGTAATGGAAGGACATAAAACTTAAAGAAAAAGAGAATCGATAGAGTCCAGCAGTGACTTTTTGCATGAATTTTCATTTCAAAATCTAGAAGGCAAATTCCTAACTATCTACCTCCTCAATCCATCGAGAGGAAGAACTAGAGGATCGAAATGATGGCAGACTGTACAGATTCCTGGAAGACGCGTAGTATGAGAACAGATGAACAGGCAATCGCAAGTGGAGAAGAACCATCGCGGAAGTGGAGAAGAACCATCGTGGAAGTGGAGAAGAAGAACCACGGACAGATTCCGCCTTTGAACTGATCTCGGCTGAGTATGTCACTCTATCGCCGGCGAGAAATTCGGCGATGCCTAGAACCTGTCGCATTGAGTGAATCCACTTTGTCCGACGATCCTCCCCACCGTACGAACCATCCACGGAATGGGAGAATATGACACCATGACACCAGGCGCATGCACGACAAACTCTTCGATAGAAAGATCAATGAGAGAATCGCGATGCTTATGACACCAGGCGCAGGCGCGAGAAACTCTTCGATGGCAAGATCGATGAGAGAATCGCGATGCTCTGGACCTCTGAGGAGAGAGAAGGGGAAGCGAAAAGGGAAGAGCGAGAAATTATAAACCGACTTTGAACTAATTCTGTTTTGGAGGGAGAGAATAATTGGTTAGCATTAATTTCAGATTTCAAAGGCCATCTGTCCATCCGGAAATAAATAATATTTAATTTAATTACTCGCATTATTTAATTACGTGAAAAAAATCATTCTCCTAACTAAATGCTACAGCTACAGCTATACATGGAGAGAATTTTCAACTGAAATTGCAATTCCACCCCTAAAGAATATATATTTATCCGGAGGCACCCTGTTCCAGTTAATCAGTTTTAACCCTCCTCCATTGGTATCCATGGGATGCACCACACAAGCACAGATCATCGCAGTAAATCATTGAAATTTTGGAAGCCAAAAGTAAGCTCCTGAATTAGAAGAAAGCACTTCAAATTTCAATTCAAAAACCCTAGAGGCGAATCCAATTAATGAAGCAGTTCGGCAACATTTTGATAATGTCGATCTCGTGGAGGGAAAGAGAGGAGAAAGCTAATGTCTGACCTGTGCTAGTTGGAAGTGATCGGCATTCGCTTCAGCGTCCTCAGTAGGCATATGTAGGCCTCTCCTACACTATTTTCAGCAGGCCTTGGGAAACATCCGGGAGGATCTCTGTCTCCGCCGCCTGACTTTCCAACAAATTATCCCTATCCTCTCCATCGATTAAGTTCTCACCATCATCCGCTTCCAACTCAACCGCTGCTTCAGAACCTGGCCGCCGTCTCCGTCAACTCTATCATCGCACCGCCACCTTGCTACACCACAGTTCGTCAATCACCGGCTCCAACGATCCATACCTAGATTGAGAGTCCAAATTAGGTTTATCGGAGTATAATGCGGAGCCAAGCGGGAAATCAAATCCAAGAGAGGTATCATTGAAACTACGGATTTCTATAGTTAATAAATCGGAATTGAAGGAGAGAAGAACCAAAAAAGACATTCAACATCGCCGGAGTTATTTTTGTCATCCTTACCTGCAACTTAGTTTATCATTTAACTAAGAAAGGGTGGGAATGCGAGGGGAGGGTCTAGAGTCCCTGATTGGACCGGGCTTGTGGGTCAAAAGGCGGATCCGAATCCCCGGTTTCGTGTATAGGGACGTCGGGACCCATACCAAACCAGCATCGGTTTAAAAGTTCGGTTCCGAGGCGGGTCGAAGCGGGACATTCCCGTGTGGGTCGTGGCACGGGAATTACTTGAATGAATGGATTGTAGTATTGGATAAGTTACAGGGTCAGCACTGATTTTGATAATATGTTAGAATTTATTGTATAATTTAGCTAATTTATAGTTAAAAGTAATAAATTATAAATAGTAAAATTTCAATTTTCCAAAACATTTCTCGAATTTATATAATGTACTCGTAAGTAATCAAATGACCATAAATTAAAAAAAAAAAAAGCAACTGTGTACATACGTGTATGTATATAATATCATGGGTAACAAAGTAACAATGAAATAAAATGACAAAACATGTGGACGATGCTAATGGCGATCACCAGTCCAAGTCGCACTTGGTGGTAGAGAAAACGCCGACAGAAGTTGAAGCAGCGGTGCTCAAGGGCAGCTTGAGGTCGCACTTGATATGGGGCTTAAGCCGGAAGGTCTTGAGTTTTCCGAGCTTGAACCGGATCCTGAGGTACAGCTTGACGTCGATATCGTACACGCCGGCGGCCTTGTTATTGTTGAAGTCGGTGAGGTCGCTGCCCTGGAGGACGATGACCTGCTGCCCATGGAAGACGGGGCTGAGGACGGTGGTGTTCTTGTGGCCCTGGTAGAATTTTGGGAAGGTCTGGGAATCGAACCTCTCGCCGTCGTAGTAGGCCCTTGCCTCGATGCGGTCGTAGTAGACGCCGATCCTCTTGTTAGGGTTTCGGAGGGTGAGGTTGAGGCGGAGGTTGTAGTTGAGCTGCTGGGACCCGCTGGAGCCGGTGGTGAGGTTGAACTCCGTCAGCTGGGCGTCGGTGACGTGGTACTTGAGGGGATTAATGGGGCGGAAGATGAGCCAGACGATGAGGGCGGCGAGGCCGAGTATGACCACCACGGCAACGATCAGCTGGAGGAAGAACTTCAGGAGGCGGCACCCGCAGCCCCTCCCGCGGCTCGGGCGGTAGTAGGAGTTCTGGGGCGGGACGGACGGACCGTAGTAGGCGCCGTTCAGGTGAGGCTGCTTCTCCGACATGGCTTCTGGCCTATAGAACAAGAAGCAGATGAACAGACGAAGGTGATATGAGATGAAGATAAAGGGACTGTGCTTGCACGTTTATATATACAGAGACGACCAACAAGTAAAAGGAGGGAGCGCGTTGTGGTTAACGACGCGGTTGATGGTGGCGTGCGCCGTGAATTTTTATGGTATATCGCGTAGATTAACGAGGACTGATGGATGGCTACTGTGAAAGATGAAGCTGCCTGGAAGATTCAAAAGATGCCAATTGCCCAAGTCAAGGCAGTTTTGGCTTTGTCAAATGGGATCCACATTTCCAATCTGTATTCGCCGTGGAAGAGTTTTAAGGTTGCTGTCTATGTTGAATTAACAATTGGAAAGGTCGGTCGTGTCCACATGTGTTGAATTGGACCTTTTGGGTGAGATCCAATGCCTTATGTTACGTGCTGACTTGTTTAATCAAATAGTTTTAAGGTTAATTCGGATAATAAAAATGTTACTTGGGTATCCACCAATTATGATCGAATGGTGTCGGGGATCCCCATGCACAAGTAGATCGACGGTCCAAAATAGCCCAAGGACTCTGACGTGTCAGAGATTTGACCAATGCACAAAACTGCTTCCTTATTGTACAGAAGTTGGGGAATGTTTTTGTAGATACATGCATGTGAAAATTAAAGATAAGAGCTACAGGGCTGTGACTTGACGGAGAGGTCCACTAATTCATCGTGTCATAGGCTGACGCGGCACCTCTGGAGCATCTGGTACTTGACGGCGTTACCGCCTACAACGATGCCGTTATCCCGGCTGCCGTAGCCGATGGAGGCGGGACAGGTGACGTGGATGTGGTAGCGACCGGACGTGAAGGTCCCGACTTTCCATCTCACCCGTCCATCTATCTTTATCATCAGCAGCAGTACACCTGCTCCCTGTTGCTGCTGCTTCCCATCCATCGCCAACCCCCACAAACCCAAAGTTTTTGACAAGCAGAAGATGACATTTCTTTCTCAGTCATTCACTTATTAAGAACCGACAAGCAAAATTAATCGATAGTCACGATACTTGATTTTAAGGCACGGATTAAGGAGAGTAGTTAGCTTAGCTACCTGGTTCAAGGCGAAGGAGTTGTAAGGGGCGATGGGGATGAAGCTGCCGGAGAGGACGGGGGACCAGATGTCGACCTCCTTGTGTCCTTGATAGGACGGTGGCATCTGGTACCGGAGAGTGATCTGCTGGTTGTTGTAGGAGGCGAAGACGGCTACGCGGTCGTAGTAGACGCCGATCCGGCTATTACGGTTGCGGGAGGCGATGGTGACGCTGATAGTGGTGGTCAGGAAGTTGGGGACGGAGGCGTTGAGGGTGTAGATGGTGACGTCCTGTAGTATGAACTGGGGCTTGCGGGGCCTCAGGATGGCCCATACCAGCAGGATGGTGAGGAGGATGATGAAGAGGAGGACCAGCAGACACCCGAAGAGGCGGCGCACCGCCCTCTGGCGCTGCCCGGAGACGTAGACCTCACAGTCCTTGGAAGTCATGGATGACGTGAGCGGTGGAGGATGGAAGAGGAAAGTGACTGGAGAGATGGAGAGAGGGGTTTTTTTTATGAAGAAGAATGATGTGATAGTGGGTGTGTGGTGGAGAGGCACTCAGTGACTATGAATGAGCTAAGCATGGCCATGGCCTAAAACTGACCGAACGAACTGATTCCGTACCTATAAATTATCAGCTGAGTCAGACGTATGTCATCAATATTCTCTTATGAAAAACTGTTGCTTGTTGCCAGTCGTATGACTAAGATGGTGGAGATGAAGGCGGCCATTAGGGTCGCCACCGTTCTGCTACTTGTTGCCAGTCTGAAGTGTCAGGCAGGACCCTGATGGGCTCCCTGGCGGGGTGGCGGCAGAGGAGGAGATGGACAAGGATAGGCACAAGGATACCTCAGATCCCACTGAAGCAATAAATGTATCTGTCAGGTTAACTTCAAACATGTGAAACACACAGAACTTGAGTAGGTGGCAGTGCTCCACAACGCGAGGAAGGGACACGCCGGTGCCTCCACAGTCCCTCAGAGATGCTCCAAGCCTTGCCCGACTGCGACTGGTTCTGGGAGTGCTCTGGGGAACCCCTATTTCGGGTTTCAAGATAGCGCTTCACCTACAAACCCAGAGATGGCAGCTATATATGGTCATGCTATATTGTCACTGGAGAAACGAACACAAGGGCATCAAATACAACAAAGGTCTCTCCCCGTTACCTGAGGCCTAAGATCATGATGCTGCAGAATGTCCTCTCCCATAATTTATCACAGATTGTAAATTCAGTAGATTCAATACAATTTTACCTTTAATTTCAAGCTTTCCACATGGTATCAAACCTTCTGATTAACTTCCTCTAAATCCACTCTCCTTCAACTTGAGGTATCTGCATTCTGCCCTCTAACATCCTGATAGATGTGCAAAAAAAAAATTAGTGCTCAAGCTCGCGCCTCTCGCAAAGTTCCTCATCAAGTCCAAGGACCCACTTAGATTGTATTACAATGTTTTGAGTAAGAATTAGAATAATGGACACGACTATTTCTCACAAATAAAATACAAACATAGCTATTGCAGAGACATACACCATATAGAAATGAAAAATCAGACATATATATGTATCTACATAAGGGACTGGAAAGTTACCTTGTAGCATCAAGTAAATGGGTGGCAATGTGTTTTATTCTTTTGGAGGGTGTGACTCAGATGGATCTTATAACACATAAAAGCTAGGATAGCTTCTTCTTCACAGTAAAATTTTCCTGTAAAGCATGCTCTCATCAAAACTATATCTTTAGCAACAAGTGAGGGAACTCTTCTTATTGCTTCTCTTTGAAAGATAACATCACCAAATCACCAAACTGAACAGTTGCTGGTCTCCTTATTGCTCCCTTCATTATACTGATTGCCTGTTTTTTCTTTATCAGCACGAGGGATGACCTCGAATGCTGCTTTTATGGGTCCTGCGTGCATCAATGAAGAGATAAGACTGCATTTCAGGAAAAAAAAAGGAGGTAAGAAGTTCTTAATTTGAAAATAATCTGAAGGATATCTGACAGATAATAAGAGATCCACCATCAAGTTAGGGAAATGAGCTAACATATTGCAAGGTTCTCTAACCTTTACTTACGTCAAGGAAACACAGATTAGAGATTGGCAAGGAATAAAGGACGAAACATGTTAGAAGAGCTGATAGGCACCTTACGCAGCTTGCTGCTTCTGAGATATCTCCATCATCTGCACAAACTCCAGAACCTGCAAAACTAATAAATCACATTTTTTATCCAAAGACCAGTGATTCATCTTCAGTCTAGTAGAAATATTGGCAAAATACAAGGCATAGTGATTCCTACGGACCTTGTTCCTTCTCGGGCGAGAACCGACATTTGATTCCAAAACAATGCTTCAGCCATGTTAAATGAGAAACCAATCCCTAACGAGAGTGAAATCACAATGAAGAATCCACCTGCTCCAGACTAAGAAATTCTGAGTCTCGATTCACATCTGATTTCTGCATAAAAGAGAAGAATATAGCAATACGAGGAGTCTGTAATAGATGCAACTCCACAGCAAGGAATAACAACAAAAACCTGTGGATATGATAATCTTCTGCAGGAGCGAGTGAATCACCGATTGGAATTGCTGGAGGATTTGATGCATATATACATTATCTTGCTTGCCTTACATTATTAGCCGAAATTTGATTCGCTGAAGGAAGGGGAAACTCCGCAAGTAGATTTATAAGTGCTGGTGAGACAGTTTCAACCCAAACTACCCCCTTCCGCACGGATCCGAGTTCACTCCTATGAGGACTCCATTACAAGTACGATTCCATTACAGGCACCTGTAAAACCCCCTAAAAAAAGTCCTACAATTAATATAAAAAGATGAATATATCGACAATTAGAAAAATAGTAAGAATATAAATCTAATTTATATAAAATAAAAAAATATTATAAATTTATAATATTAAAAATATTTCACTAAATATAATTTATAATTTTTTAAATAAAAACGTGTACAAAATTTTATCAGTATTACTAAATATTATCAAGTGCCCGACCCCAATAGCACAATTATGATAAATATATTAATGTGCACAGGGGCGGATTTGGAGAATTCAAATTGAATCAAATATATAGTAAATTTATAAAATTTAAAATAATTCACTAATAATATATAATTAATTTTAAGTAAATATTAGATAGATCGATATACAATTTACAGGATTATATCTGACCTAATTATCTGTTCCGAGTTCGGGTCGGCCTCGATGACCCGTTGTTAGAAGGGCCATTTGACATAATTTGCCTTAAACATTCAAGGGAAGGCATAAACAAGGAAGAGTGGTCAAGAGGAAGGACTCAGTGCAATTGGGGATTCAATCACCGGAAGCAACCCACTAATGCGCCTTCTCGTGAGATCCTCCGCAGAAATTTTCACCATGCCTCTCATACCACCCAATATCAGCAGCATACCTATTAGCACATTAGGTGGCCGCAACAGAGAAAGCCCTCAAATATATGTTTGTTTTGGTGACAAAACTTAAAGACGTGGCTAGAAGAGTCCCAAGTGGCCCACCCATTATAAATGCCACCTGCAAAGGATACTCGAACCGGCAAAGGATCCCACCAGAAAGGAAGCAGTCAAGGCAGGATATAACAACGCCATGACCCTCTTCTGAAGGGAGTGCAGATAGAGCAGGGGACCTGAGTGTGGGGCATTCCCGAGCTTACCGGGAGAAGATCAATCAATGTTCCTATCCCAACCTCCTGTCCAGGCCTAGTGATGTGAATGACTTTGCATCGCCAACATAGATGTCTGACATAATGCCAATGTAAAACTATTAAGAACATTTGATAATGGATTCAGAAAAAGGGGTCCAAATTTGAATGACTAAATGGTATACTGAGTAGAGATCTGCACCTATCAAAGTAGCATCAAAATTAGTACACAAATGAGATGTTTTGCAGTATACTGAGAAAATTTGTCCAATTACACACCAGGAAGTATCAAATTAACACGCGTGAAAATATTAATTAGGATCTGTCAACATGACAAATTGATAAAAAAAATGAAAAAACAACATTCCTATAAAATATAATGAAGATGAAAGCGCATTCAGCAGACATTTCCTAGGTAAGACGCTCAACCTACTCCTAAATCAAGGCATAATGTTGATCACTCCAATGATCAATAACTTCAGTTCATTTGAGACATTGTTAAAGGGCTAAACAAAATGCTGTGTTCATAAACTTCAATGATTATCACGTGGTTTTGACCTCCATCAGAGTTGAAAGACGAAAATCAAATCTGCCTTCTATCCCTTTTAAAGCCCACGGGCATCCTATTGAAATCGGTAAACTGGCAGAGGGATTTGGCCGAGTTTTAACCGTAGTGGTTTATACAATGTAGCAGTGTAGTCTGTACTGATGAGTTTATGTTTATTTTTTTATCAATTGGAACAGCCCGTGAGCTCATTTCTGACAACAGCACAGATGTAATGGAAGACAGAAGGTAAACTGGCAATGAAACAGCAACTCAAAAAGATGCATATATTATGGGAATGCATACATTGGAATTCTTTATAAGCAGTGAGCTCATTTTTTAGAGCAGCACAGATTTAATGACAGACAGAAAGCAATCTGGCAAAGAAACAGCAACTCACAGAGATGCATATATAATGGGAATGCAGATATTGTAATTCTTGATAACAAGATATTACGGAATCTCTTATTTGATTCATATATGCTTCTTATAGTACTCATTGCAGAATCAGTTTGGATTCTGAAAGAATGTGCGCTTCAAGAGAGACGGAGACATCAACATCCAAGAAGAAAATATCACGCTAGGCACATATTTCATAAGCAAGGCAGTCAACCTCCTCCCAGTTGATGGCATAATCTGGATCAATCCAACTATGAATATCTATTCATTTAAGGCATTATAAAGTGGCCACACAGAATTCTTATCCAATTATCTCATATTTTAAATTTAACATAATATAGTATTAGAGTAAGTAAGATAACACTACTTAACTAAATTTCAACTCATAATTTATCTGAATATTAAAGAAAAATAGATAACTTGTGTTCGTGTTTTTGAACGACAATTAGTGATCGATGTCCACTTGTTAGTATTGCCTAGCATTTGGCATGAATCAAAAATATTGTTGCGTTAACAGATACTGTAATTCTATATGATTCATGAATAAGAGGAAGGAATCTACGTCAGAGTCAGAAACGGAACGAGCATGTCATTCGGCAGAAAGGCACTTGGATTGGAAAGGAAAAGAGGAGAGAACCGTGGTGAGCGTAGATGTAAGCAGTCCTCCAAGATTAGATGTGATCGCCGGGCTTCAAGCTCTCCCTAACGATCCTGAGAACATCCAAGTCGACATTCATCACCGATCAATGAATTTCCGGTCAATTTCCTACAGTTTGTGTGGAGCCAAACATAATGCAGTCCGGAAAAAAGAAAAAAAATGTAGGATAGACAGAATGAGAAAATGAGGACGGAGAAGGGAGAGTACCTGTTGGAGAAAACCCCCATATTCTGTGATGGAATGCGGTGCGATGCGACTGAGGAGATGGCGGAGTAGGAGGCCGGTGAAGAAGATGCCGGGAGATGGAAGAATGGGAAAGGCGTCCGTCCGCGTCCCATGTATGTTCATGTTAAATGACGTATATGCCCCTCTCCGGACACGCAGCGAAGAAAGACGAAAAGGCTGTGCTGGGCTGGGCTATCTCAACAACTCTTCTTTTATTATTATTCTTTTTTTGAGTTATGGGCTAATAATTTACTATATTTATCGTATTATACTAATTAATATAATATATTTTACTATTTAAAATATTTATCACATATAACAAGGAAGAGTGGTCACGAGCACAATTCATCCCGATATCTCCCTCTCACAGAATGCGTCATCGGCCGAACGGTCGGCCGGACGATGTTTTCTTTGCACTAAAAGGTGCAATATTCCTGCAGTTGCCTTGAACTCTGTACTTTTCTTTTTCTCCAAGGCTAGCTGATGATGGAGATCACACTCAAGCTGTTGCTTGTTTGGTCCAGCCAAGAAGTGGATTCAGCAGGGCTGGGCTGCACTATATCGGGGAAGATGATCTGGGTATGACTGTGCAAAACTCGAATCCATGGGAGTTGGTTCGGTTGGACCACTCAGAAAATGACCATGTATTCATGCAAACACACATCGCTGTGATCCATCAAGAAGCAAAGTCTGCCACCGTTGATGGTTTTCCGGTCGTGGAAAAAGAGGGCTTTGCTTTGGCCGAGGCCATTAGTAAAGAGGAATGCGATGTGCATGGAGTTTTATCCTTTACTTTAGTCCGTTATTTTGTCATATTATGTACAGCCATCATCACCACCACCATCCAAGGCTAAGCAGGAAAGAAATTGCATCATCGTTTTAAGAATAGTATAGGGTACGTACGTGCACTACTGATGTGCTAAAGATGGTACTGCAAATTGGTGGTAGTGGGCTCACACCATTCGAGGCGCAGCAGCTAATATGCTAATGCCTTTTTCTTGTGATAAGCTTTTGCGCGTACCAGACGCACCACCAATCCCTATATACATTCATGAACCTAACCTACATCCATCTCCATTAACCACAAGTCCACCAAAATATAGCTAGATTATAGAATTCTTCTGTCACTTTCATGCCTTTTTTTTATCTTCTCTAGTGGATGCCTACATATACCCAATTAATTACACAGAATGGAAAATTTTCATTAAATTGAACTGTAAATTCATCATTTGACAGACCCAAGTGTGAATTAGATGCACCTGAATCGAATTGCAAGAGAGATTTTTGGGTGGGTTTTTCTTTACTTAGTGTTGGAGATATTTTTAGCAGCGGAGAAAGTAGGAATGAGTTAATGCTGATGCTTTAAGATCAACTTGGGGCCGCCCGTGGGCTCATGTCTGACAGCAACACAGATGTAATGGGAGACAGAAGGCGAACAAACTGTCAAAGGGACGGCAACTCACAGAGATACACATACGCACATATATATATATATAATTGGAATTCTTTATACGAATAGATTATGGAGTCTCTGGGTTGATGAAGATATGCTGCTTGCAGTACCAGTCAAGCAGAGAGACTCAATTTAGACTCTGAAGGAATATGCCCTTTCAACATGACCCCTTTGGGATTGCAGCATCTTACTCGGATGCCTTTCCCAAGGTCTCTAAAAGGGACAGCCTTTTGGGATGGTCGGCTAACCCAGCAGCCGTGTCCCCATTTAACTATATTTCTTCAAGTTCCTGACTGCTTTTACTGGTTAGCCTCACAGAACTAACCGTCCATGGTGTGGTGTGTAAAAAGGAATATTCTTATAAAATCTAATGGCTTCAGTCTTCAGCTAGGATAGCTTATTGAATGAAATATCTTGTGAGCAAGATGGATGCGCCATTATCAGATACTGTTGATATCTTCAGTACTATTACTACTACTGCATCTTTTCCATATGTGGGAATAAAGGACAGATGGTACTGACGAGCGGTGGAGGAGCAAAGATCACAAGCACCCCTTCTCCATTGTAATCATTCACATCCTCCTCTTCTTATTATATAACCAGATTAACCTACCTATAGACTAGCAAGTTGCCACCTCAACCCAACTCCTTCGAATGAAGAAAGTGCAGCATCATGGGCACGCTTTATTTTGCATATATGCTGCTGGGATTTTGCTGTTCTTGGCGGAATCTTTGTAGTGGAGAGGAAATTGAATCCATGGCACTTGCCAGCTAGCTGACATTTAAATTTGGTTTGTTTATATTGATCACACTTATGGTTGATTCGAGCTATTGACTTGTAGGCCTCCGTACATCACTTTTTGTAGCTAGATAGAGTGTGTGATTGCTCGATGTTGCAGAAATCATGTCTTCCACCCAGCACCACGAGTAGCCTCTTTCTGAGACGATAAGCAAATTCAAGCACTGACCCATGTACGGTAGTTGGCAACAGTGATCGCCATACATGGATCTTGTGATCTTTGAGGGACACCTAGATAGACATATTGTCCTTATACAACAACGCATCAGTAAGCTTGACGCTTGAATATTTTGCCCTTGATCATGTAAAAGTGCAACATAAGTCAACTGGACCAGAACTACATGAAGGGAGGATTCATCAAATTATTGTTTTCGTCCTCCCCATGAAAATGGGGACTTATAGTCGGCCGTATTGCATACAACATGAAGGACTTACACTGCACGGCTCGTTAATTTACTACTTCATGGGTGGGTCCGTGTCGGGCCTCGATGCCCGAGAATTGGCTTCGGTGGTCTTGGTACAGCATTCGGCTCGGTCGGCCAGTGCTGGCACGTCAACCACCACGGAGACGGTCTCACCTCCGCCCTCGACCACCGGCTTCACGGCTCCTCGGTGGAGCATCTGCTGCTGCTGCTGCTGCTTCTCGGGGGCCTTGAAGTGCGCCATCTTTGCCAGCTCGATGACCTCCTCACATACCTCTTCCACACGGTCGACTATGCCTATCAGCACCGAAGCCACCGTAGCGGCCGGCACGATCTCCAGGAGGTCCACGCTGTCGTCGAGTTGCGCCGCTCCTAGGGCAGCCTTCAGCTCCTCCACGGCGGATTTCGCGTTCTCGACGTACAGAGACGCACAAGATGGCTCCGCCATTTGTTTGATGGCCGAGGCGCACGTCCTCAGAGCCTTGCTTGCCTCTGAACTGACTTTCATGGACGGAGCTTCAATTATCCTCTTGAATGCACAAGGCATCTGCAAATTGCATATACATTATTTCGATCACCATCTGTCACAACATGCCAAATTTTCAGACACTATTTAAATCCGCCCGATGTACCTGCGCATCCGAGCAGACATAGCCATGGATGGTCGCAATCTGGTAAGCACATTGGCGAGCCAGGGCACCAATTTTCAGATACTGCTTCCACGGGTGGCGGTACCTGAATCGGCCATGTGCCGGCTCCCATCTAGCCCAATTCGCCTGCAGGTCGATTTCACCATTGCACGTGATCAATAAGTACTCTAATCAGGTTGCCTTGCCCATTGATCGGAAAAAAATAAGGTTACTTTGCCTAACAGTACGATAATAATTCAGACAAGTGGGAAATTAAACAAGGTGAACACTAGGAGTGCACTAGTGGTGGATGATGCTGCATTGCACTATCACTTTGCACCATGGAAGACAAAAAAGTTGGGCTCGAATTGATGATAGAAAGTGATAATGAATTTAATTACGTACCCATGATTCCTCAATGTTCTTGGAAGTCAAGACAGTCTTATACCGTTGAAGACATGTCTTGTCTGTCTTTGACTTTTCGTTGATTTCATCAAAACATTGGAAGTACTCTCCTCCAAATGCTGAAAAAGTAAGCACCAATATGCATAAGTACACAGATAAGGTCGATGTGAAAAAAATTATATACCCATGTGGCTAAGTTTACCTTCTAAGAAATCGGCCAGCTTGTCGATGTTTCCGGCGATGAGACTGTGGAGATCCTCGCCGGCCCACACGGGGCACACGAAGATGGCCACGAACACGCAGGTGGCTCCGCCGATAAGGATGGTGGTCAGTCGCTGGTGGGCTAGCTGAATAAGTTCGTGAACCCTGTACCCTGATATGGCCACCATGCTGTACGTCAAGATGAATATCAGCACGCCGTAGTCGTACCTGGCCTTTATCCTCGGGAAGAATCTCGTGAATGTAGCGGTGGCGCCTGCAAGAGATGGTTAATTCATATTATCCACAGTCATCGGAAAATGGGTTGCCCGTGTAATGGGTTTATCGAACCTAGCAAGAAGACGAGGCTGGCGAGGACGATGGCCTCTCCTTGCTTTCCGAAAAGGCAAGCTAAGTATTGGGACCCGATGCCTAGGGCTCCGGCTAGGAGAGTCGCACACCCTCTATTTATTCCCTTGCTTAGAGTTGCTCCTGCCATACAATTTTATTAATGCCATAGACCAACTTTCTGGGAGGGAATTAATTATATATAGGGAAGAACAGGTGAGGTGCGGTGCGGTGCTCACCGACGGTGAATTCGAAGACGACGACGACGGTCACCACCGCCCAGATACCCGAGATGCCATATCCGTCGTAGAAGGGACGGACATAGTACACGAGGGAGACCAGCGTGAGGGCCAGCCCGACCTTGAGCGAGTGAATCACCCGTCTCGGGTCGTCTTGCCCTAGCTTCCTCACCCTAGTGGCGAACTCGACGGCCTTGTCCTTGGCCACGACGGGGACCCCCTTGACTCGGCCCCAGATACGGGCCAACGCTCCACCGGCTCTCGCACCACCCTGGGCCGGTCCGGAGCTCGACTCAATGTCCATGGCTGAGGTAGCTAGCTTAAAAGATGGGGAAGGAAATAAGCTGGTTGGAGGGAAAACGGGTTCGTGGACTTGCATTTATAGAAGTTTGAAAAGGGTATGGCGCTACCATTGGCTGATATCACAAATGTTAATAATAAATTATATAGGCGAGGAGGACAAGAGTTGGTGTTTTACTTGGGAGAGTCAGAGGACAGAGATTTGCTTTTGAAGGAGAGCATAGAATGTGCGGTGTGAATGGCTTTGGTGACTAGGCCCTTACTTCTCTCAAAACCTTTTGCCCATTGCAGAAAACAAATTAAGGGTTCATTCATTCAGGGGGCATATATGGCGGACAATGGAGAAGAAATGCTTAGGAGCAGCAGCCTGGTGTTGGTTTGATCAGCGGCCACAAGCTACTTGCACCTTTTGGAAGTGAAGGACAGGAGGGATAAGGATGGATACAGGCCAGCTGGTTGCAGAAAGTCTAAGGGCAATAATATCAGTTATAGCAGGGCTGAAAAGAGAGCACAGTCATGGCTGGCAACTGTATCCCACGGATGGAAGTGATAAGAGCCCTAATAAGGAGTGAGCCAGGAAGTTGCACTCATCTTCGCCCAAGTGGAGTTACCCAGAAATGAAATGAATCCTTTTTGGTTTCATGGGTTTGGACGTATTACAATTGGCTACTTAGTGCCTCTGCCCATCATCACCTCCTTTTAATCCATTCAACTTTTTTTTTCTGGTCATGTGGGCTAGGTTAGTGGAAGGATGACAACCTCCTTGTGTGATAGACAGTATATATAATGTCAATGTACAATATTCCAACAAAAATATATGGTTATTCAAAAAACAGAACACCCGCCAAAACCTATTTAACCGACTTATGCAGATATATTATTATAAAGATTGATACGTACTTGCTCATGGTTAGAAGCCCCGTGCAGGCTCGTGAGCCCGCATACTAACCACATGGGTCTGGTCAGCCCTTTTGCCCATTTGCCCATTTGATATGCTAAGTAAATATATTAATCTATATATAATAGTTTGTAATATGGTGAATAGAATAATGCTATTATTGTGAAATAATAATTTATGCAAATAATTTGTAAGGACCATCACAATACTAAAATATGTATTTAATTTCAAAGAATAAATAGTATTTAGTGATATGAGATGATGTGGCACCAAAAGGGAATAGACCAGCCACCGTGTCACCAATGGGCAATGCTGGCATGGATGGAGACGGGAGAACAAAAGGATTAAGAGGTGAGTCATCATAGTGACTCTCTATTGACATGGCCGACAGGACAAAACTAGCACAAAATTTTCAGTTGTTTGTAGATTATAATATAAAAAAATAAACATAATTATAGAGAAATGACATAAAATAATAATTTCCACATAAATTATGGTCAAGTAGGCATTCACTTATGTTAGTAGGTACGCCCCTCGCATTCCCATTCCACTTGCGGACAGTGACACGGAGAGAATGGCAATTTAAGTAGGTTGCTAATGTAAACCAAGATATTGTTAATTTTAATTTTAAATTCGAATTAAACAACCATATATATGTTATATATTATTTTTTTTTTCGGATTTCGTACCATTGTAAATAATGGTAATTTATAATTATATTTAAATAAAATTTATTATTTATAAGTAGTATAATTTTTTAAATATTATAAATTTAAAATAATTTTCTTTTTTTTTTATCTAATATTATACGATAATATCAATTTCAAAAAATAAAATTATTAGTTATTAATTCTATTCACATCATTTTTATTTTGACTAAGTGCATATTCCAAATTGGCACCTTACCCTTCCTTTATATATACGCACACACTCTCTTCTATAAAAACTACCATATACTCCACTTTTCCATGGAGGACATAGTTTTTGAAGAGAGGGGAAACAAAATAAACCCTAATTTTCCTTTAACAGATGGTGATGACTCCACTAGCTAGCCAGCAGGCCAGCCATGAGGGCATTAGCTCCAATTTGACGAGAATTGTCATATAATTTACCTCCACCCGACAATCAATCACTATTCTCGAGGTTTGGATGTGATGAGGACAACCTTAGAGACCAAGAATTTAAGATACTCCATTTAACCTAACTTGATCTTTTCCTTTAATTAAAAAAAAAGATAATGTGTGTTTAATTACCATATCATCACGACAAGCAACAAATAAATAAATAAATATATATACAATTTAATATGATGGGCAAATACCTGGGAAGGCAGCCTTAATATTTGCAAACTAAATGTCTCAAGCATTGCTCGTGCTTCTGCCTTCATTGGCCCATATATATATAATTGCGCATTATGGATCAAAGATAAGGTGGTGATCCCACCGAGCTGCCTCAACCATATAACATCTGATGGAACTAGGTCAACATCGTGCACGACATGTCCTTTATCACACACACACATATATATATATATATTATGTATATATGATAACTAGTGGGACATCAACAAACAAACAAACGTGTAATTTGTTTGTCGGATAGAAAGAGGCCACCTCTCTTACTAAATGTTAGGCCATTTGAATAGCCGATAACCCATCCATAGTACGTGTTGAGTCGGATCATTTGCCAACCCGTTCGGGTAAGCTTAGAAGCCGGGTTTTGGATCATTCCTACTTTACCTAGTTCTGATTTCCAAACCTGTAAAAAAATAAAATAAAAATGTAAAAATCGTAAAGTTAAAAGCAATCTAAATTTGAACTCACAACCTTTTATTTGAGTAGAAGAGTTGATACCACTAGAAAAAAATTTTATTTATTTTAAAATTGAATGACATAAATCAATTATTGACATAGATCATTATTTCTTTCCATCAATTTCTTCCCACCAAACCGGATCTTATAGCGTGGAATACTCATCTAACCCAATTCTTGTCAGTGTCACCGGCCCTGAATGTATCGTGGGCCTATTGAGATTTTGGGCCTCAGTGGACCGCCTTTCAAATTAATTAGTGCGGGGGTCACACTTTACCATTGAAAAGTTTTCTTCCCTTTGGGCCGACATTAGTCTGGCCGACTGACCGGAGAAGTAAATGCCACCGGTCACCACCCACCTTCTGCTTCCTTCCTCCCTCCTACCCAACTTCTTTCTCCAATCCTCTTACCTTCCCAATTAAATACAGAGACCCATTGCCTAAATTCCCATTGACATATCTTGTAGAGCCGCCGTCCAACCCAGTTCTTTGACTTTGAGCCAAGTTTTGAATTATTGCCTTCAAATCAATTCTCGGCATACTGCTCCATCAGGTATGGAGGAGCAAGCTGCGGATGACAATGTCCCTCCGTTCTTCATATGCCCCATCTCTCTCGAGATCATGAGGGATCCAGTGACCATCTCCACCGGCATCACATACGACCGCGACAGCATCGAGAGCTGGCTGTCCGACTCCACCAGTGACGGCAAGTGCCCGGTCACGAAGCTGCCCATCTCCGGCTTCCATGGCCTCACCCCGAACCGTACCCTCCAAAGGCTCATCCAGTCATGGTATGCCCTAAATGACCCCCGATCTATCGTTCCGATGATCATCAACCCTAGGGCCCAGATAGGAGAGATACTCAACGGGGATAGGTCGCCTCGGTCGAGGTTGAAGTGCCTCAGTAGGCTCAGATCGATTACGTCAGCATTGACCAGCACGAACACGCGGCTCCTGGAAGAAGCCGGCGCGGTCCACTTTCTTGCCGATATAATAATATCGGCATCGGAGGAGATAGACTCGTCCGAAGCCCTAAGCTTCCTCCTCGGCCTCCAACTATCGGAAGCCAGACTTAAGGCCCTCATTGGACTGAAAAACGGGGAGTTTATCGACTCTCTTATCCGTGTCATCCAATGCGGGTCCTGCGAGTCTAGGGTTAGAGCAGTGATGCTACTACAATCCATGTTCGAGATCGCCGACCCGATGCAGATGATGTTTTTGGGCCGAGAGTTGTTCGCCGGAGTAGCACGGCTCTTGCACGATCATCGGGCATCATCTCTTCATGCTTCGAAAACCTCACTGAGCCTTCTCATCCGTGTCATCCCACACGGCCGGAACAGGATCAAGGCCGTCGAAGCCGGCCTTGTCCATACACTCATCGAGCTCCTCCTCGACTCTTCCTCGGACATTGGCCAGTGGCGGCTGGATGAGATGAGACTCGTGCTGCTCGAGATGATGTGCCAGTGTGCCGATGGCCGAGCCGAGCTCCTGAACCACGGGGCCGGCCTGGCGATCCTGTCGAAGAAGGTGCTAAGGGTTTCGCACGTGGGAAGCCAGAGGGCTGTGAAGATACTGCGGTCGGTGTCGAAGTATTCTGCCACCCCAGCGGTCCTACAAGAGATGCTGCAGGTGGGAGTTGTGGCTAAGATGTGTTTGGTCCTTCAGGTTGACTGTGGGAAGAAGACTAAGGAGAAGGCAAAAGAGATTCTCAGGAGGCACGCCGGGGCTTGGAGGGGCTCTCCGTGCATACCTCCAGATTTGCTTGCTTCTTATACATCATCAACTGTAAAATCCCATGCACCAGTCTTATGATAGAGTGTATATATATATATATATATGGGAGCCATTTATCTTTTATATAATAATATTTATGTATTTTAATATTCTCTGAATACTGCCCCAATTCTAAATGAAAACTGATGTAGATAACTCTTGGATGTCCAGTGGTGGAGGGAGGAGCTTGTTGATCCATGGGGGGACCAAGTAGACAGCAATGGCCCTCATCAGTCATCTAGAGTTCTCATCAGCAGCTCCAAATACCAAATAAAGCTCAATGATATACAAAAGGGAAGACAGCTTGTTTGAGAACTGAGTAACTCCCCCAGTAAAGATAGACACAATTTTAACACCCCATTGTGTATACACCAAGCACACCACCCAAATACAGAAAAAATCTACACAATCCACCTGATATACTCAGAATATATTGTTGTACTGACTGGTTAGCGAATCCTTAAGGTTCTGATAGAGGCCGACAAGAGAGTACTGGCGGAGCTTTTCCACTTCGTACCATGAGTTCAGGGCCGAGAGATGATTATCTGTCCCGGAGAAGGCCAGTTGTATGGCGATGCTGCAGTCTACTTTCCCGTTGTGGTTTTTGCAGTCTGAGGTCTTTATTGCACAGTCCTGATTGTTAAGACAGACGTAATTCGTACCACCGGAACATTTAGAGCAGCCATCCCTCTTCCAGTAAAGATTCTGCAATCTCCCCTTCTTATATTCAAGAACCTGCACCACCAAGAAAATTTTACAATGTACACATGTGAAGCCACCAGGTGAAGAAAAGGATGCTCATAGAACAACAGGAGAAATTTGCCCTTACCAGAGTAAAGCTGGTTACAGTGTAAGTGCCATTGGCAACAAAAGCAGGGGGAGAC
Organism: Trapa incisa; assembly: GCA_030064435.1. Lineage (NCBI taxonomy): Eukaryota > Viridiplantae > Streptophyta > Magnoliopsida > Myrtales > Lythraceae > Trapa > Trapa incisa. Next base: position 656,568 of record CM057770.1, on the reverse strand, counting down.
CTAGCAGCATACTTCCTACCAGCAAATGCAACCATATATCCACCATAATTATCCTGAGAAGATGATACACGATGTTTAACAGGTTATGCAAAGCAGGGGGAGTCATAGCAGTATACTTCCAACAGGCAAATGCAACCATATATCCACCATAATCATCCTGAGAAGATGATGCATGAAGTTTAACAGGTTATGCAAAGCAGGAGGAGACCTAGCAGCATACTTCCAACCAGCAAGTGCAACCATATATCAACCATAATTATACTGAGAAGATCATACATGAAGTTTAACAGGCTATCAAAATCATAGGGCTAGTTAGATTGAGATATCTGCTACACAATTCCCCTTTGTATGAGCAACTTATTTCAGGATATTGGCTTAAGGATCAATAACACCTCACTATAATCTGATCTAGGAGATCCAACACTAAGAATATCTACTGGATAAAAGATTCCATTCACTCTCCTCTGGCAATCTACTTCTTAAAATACGCTATGGATAAATTCATGCAGGAAGTCAGGTCATTCAGTGACTTAGTTTCTGAAATCCCTGTATCAAAATGCTGTTCTGCACCAACAATGTCAAAGATGAACAATTCTCATACTCCTCATATCTAATCCTCCTAGACATTACTACTGGACATAGATGTCAAGAACATCCAAGCACTTAATTCAGAACAAAAAGATTTACAGCTAAAATGAAAATTGTTTGAGATTAGTCTAAGGGATAGTAAGAAACGGGTTCTCAAAATTAAGCAAACCTGGCTAAATCAAATGCATTTTTAAAGAATCCGATCAACTGGAGATCAGATACCGTGGATTCCAGAATATATTTTGAAAGATTGGCACCATTGAATCTATGAAAAATCAATACGGAAATACAAGCGCATTAGCCTGAGAACAAAGCTTAGTTTGCTGCTAACTGGAACAACCAGCTAGTTAGTTACAATCACACAAGTTGTAATAAGAGCTCCTTAGCTCCTCCTAATAACAGTGTTGCACAGAAGAAAATCCTGCAAATCGAACATCTCGCACTAAAACAGAAAAAAAAGCTAGAAACTCATAAATGAAAAGAAATTGAGATCTAGATAGACCGTATCGTCGATTGGAGAGTCAACGCACCGGAGCGAATGAGGAGGTGTTGACGGTGAGGAGTGAGATCTCATCAACTTTGGGCCTGAACACAGAGATCTGCGAACTGCCGGTAGAGAGAGAGAGCCTGCGGTCGCAGGGAGAAAGCTGCTGGGTACGGTTGTAGAAGAAAGAGTCCTTCGAAGCGAACGCAATGGCGAAGGTGAAGCCGTCTGATCTCTTAACCGTCGTGTCGGAGCAGGGCGAGTAAACGCCGTTCGTGTCACCCGATCGCACGGACGAGAGCCACGACGCCATGGACATCAGCACGAACAGCGACATCGCCGCAGAGGGATGAGGCGACGCCATCGTTGCTAGAGAACGGAAAGTTTTGCGTCGACGGCCGGTGAAATTCTCTTTTCCGTGGAAGTAAACGGAGCTCTCCTACTACAAGCCTTCTGTCCACGCTCTTTCGCTGGGGGAGGCTGGAGGAATCGCGAGGGATGAGGGAGGTTAGTTGGGCTGATTCTTTTAATGGGCCCTTATTGGGCTGATATATAACCACAATGAAGCCCATCAGCCGACGGGATCGACAGAAGCGCGTTGACCTGGTATCGGCCGGCCGTACGTCGATGGCCTCGGGTATGGATTGGTTGTGGCCGACGGGACCCTCCTCCTCATCACCACCCTCACTCTCACTCCTACTTGCACCCGCTGCCTGTATCCCCGCGTACCTGACGGCCACCGTCCGACCCGCCGACATCCACCGCCGCTCCACGAGCGGTCCGTGGTGGTCGACGTGGGCCTTGACGAGGACACCATGGGGAGCTACCTGAAGCTACTCTATGAGGAAAGGACGGAGACAAAGGCACGGAAGGGCCCACGCGGCGGCGGAGGCTCCTCTGACACCTCCTGCTACTAACGAGATAGGAAGGGGAGGAATTGTTAAAACGACAGCGTTCTGTCAATTATAGTGCGTGAGCTGGCTTGTCGTCTCAAGTCGGCAATCGACCGGTCAATTCCTATCGCTCTGTGGTCAGCAAAAGCAAGCTCTTTTATTTTTACCCCCTCAATCTCCATTATCGGTCGCGTTGAAGCTCGTAATAACACCTGAATTTTCGCGAGGATCTCCGTGGATTCTCGATAATTTGCCCAGCACACGCAGCAGAGGCGGAGAGATCAAGGGGAGAGACGATGCAGATGAATAAACTTCTGTTGGCGCTTTGCCTGATCGCGCCTCTGTGTCTTGCAAAGGACGTCAACTACTGCGGTTAGCCTCTGCCTATTTCTCGTATGTTTTCAAATCATTTCTTTTGATTTTGGATACATTCGGACCGCTTTGGCTGGGAATGATTGGTCATGGCCATTGAATATGCTGTGTTTTCAACTTGGATTTTGAAGATTATTTCGTTCGCATGCATCAGCTGACCTTCCCTCCGATTTCTTCTAAAATTGATTATATTTGTTGGTGTTCTGGTCCACCTGATCCTGTTGTTGGCGCAGAAATGAATTTCTGGACTGATCTTCTCATGGATTTGCTTGTTATGATGAATCTTAGATAAGAATACTGAATATGGTGTAAAGGTCAGTGGAGTTGAGATATCTCCTTATCCGGTGGCGAGAGGAAAAGCGGCTACCTTCAGCATTTCTGCATCTACAGGTGAGCTTTTTTGAAGTTTAATCTATGTCTCTGGAATCACGCGAGGTAATCCTAATTTTTGTTTCTGTGCATAGAGATTAAGCAATAGCTCTCTGCATCTATGCATATCTACGTAGACAAAGAAAGAAAAATGGAATTCGGATGCTTCTGCTAGTGTAATAGAGGGGGAATAGCATATGTTCCCAATCAGCTAATGTATACTTTGAAGGTTTCATTGTCATGTTTACAAATTCTCTCTACTTTTTTGGGAGTCTCGGGGCGTTGCTGTGATCCAATATTTGATCAGTCATCACTGTTAAGTTGTTCAATTTTGATACAGTTGGACTTCATACCTTTCTTGATGGAAATCCTCCGTGTTTCATCAGATGAGATTCAGGAAGTGCCAACTATTTCGATGCTTGTACTTTCCTACAGAAATGCTCATTGATGCTAAACTGGGTTTTTCCCTAATTCTAGATCATAAGAATTACCTTTTAGATTCCAGTATGCTCATTGATGTTTCCCCCATGTAACTTGAGCAGTTGAAGCAATCTCGGGTGGGAAACTGGTAATCGATGTCTCCTACTTTGGATGGCACATCCACAGCGAGACACATGACCTTTGCGCCGAGACATCTTGCCCTGTCACCACGGGGGACTTTTTTGTTGCTCACTCTCAGGTCTTACCTGGATATACTCCTCCGGTAAGTCTTCTTTTATTGCCATGATACATTTCAATATTTACCTGCAAGGAACTTGGTTTTGGGCAGTATTATCTTATTCAGGAACCAGCCATCTGATAAGGATTTGCATTGCTTGCCCATCTTGTATGTTACAATGCAGGGCTCATACTCTCTCAAGATGAGGATGTATGATGGAAACAAGAAAGAGCTGACATGCATCGGCTTTGATTTCGATATTGGACTCGCATCATCCTTGGCTGATAGTTAAATAAGTGATCAGATGTCCAAGGGAAGCATCTATATCTTAAGCCCGGTGTTTGAAACAAATTGTTGTCATGACTCTGCTGATCCACTGCACCCACTATACTATGGCCTTGTAATTAGATGACCATACTATTTTCTGGTCGACCCTCAACCTTCAATGGTCCCAATGAGTGTTCAAAAAGAGAAGAAAAGGCTCCAAGGATCCGAGCAGGCTCACATTGAAGACGGTAAAACCAATTTCCCACTGTTGGAAAAAGCGTTCTCCTTGTAAGCCGTCAGGCCGCAGATCGTCTCAAACTTCTCCTCCCAAACAACGCCGCCGTCCCCACCCAAACCCTCCTCCTACCTGGTGAAGTTCTTCAGCCGGGCCCGCCTCAGGGAGCTCATAAGGGCCAGCTTGGGTCCTCTCCACCTGATCCCCACCGTAAATTTCCGATAATCCCCTGCAGCTCCCGGCGACGGGTCGCAGCTCCGCAGACTCCTAACCACCAGCCTCACTTCGTACTTCCTCGTTGGCTGAGGCGGCCAAGGGCGCCACCGCATCATCTTCACCACCATTGCCGGAAAAGATTGAAGCCGCAAAACCAGATTCCTCCACAAAACTCCCCCCAGAAAAAAAAAAGAAACCGTTGATGTGGACAAAGGTGCAGAGGAATTAAAGTAGTCTTCAAGAACTGCTGTTTTTCAACTTGAAAAAACAATAATTTTGTCAGGAAGTTGCCATGCAATGGAAGACAAGGCATGACAGGAAAAAGGGTATGAAGAGAGAGAACAAAACAATTGGCCATGCCAGCACTGGCCACGTTACTTGCATATTAAGTATCAATGAATACTTCTATGCCGGCACTGGCAAACTACTTATGTTGTGGAGATTGTTATGCTTCGGTCGAGCATATCCAAGCCTTAGAGGAATCAATTCGATATTTCTTGGGATACCTATTGTATTGAGGTTTATGGTTTCTAATAAACAATAATATAATGCATGGAAAATTTGTCGGCTACGGTCTGCATGCTTGCTACGTGTCCATCAGTTCATCTCGCCACCGCTATACGTTAAATTGCAGCTGCATATAAGCGGACGGCAAGCGGATGATTTTGGTTCGGAGGAGCTGTAATCTGCCACAACGATTAAACGATACAAATATGGATCTTACGACGCCGCCCGCCGCGGCTGACGTGCCAGGTGGGGAAGGGGCGGAGGAGAGCACTGTGGCGGGGATGGCGAAGCAGCAGCCGGTGTCGGAGATGAGGAAGATGGAGATGATGGTGGCGGTGGACGATAGCGAGGGGAGCTTCTACGCACTGGGTTGGGCGCTGGACCACCTCTTCCGCGGCCGCACACTCGAGGAGAACGACAGGCTCGGGCGGGTCACCGCCGTCCACGTCCAGGAGCCCTTCCAGCACTACCTCTTCCCCGCCGGTCCGGGGGGTACAGGTCAGGTCCCCGTCTGATTATTAATTAACTTAATAGGTACACACATGTGGATGTGTAGATTTACAAGTAGAGTCTGCGCAGCTTTCTACGCATCATCTGCGGTGATAGAGTCAGTGAAGAAAGCCCAGGAGGAGAATTCGGCGATCATCCTATCTCGAGCACTGCAAATGTGCAGAGAAAAAATGGTACTTTACTCTTTCCTAACGTTACTTACGTGCATGAGATGGGTCCAATGGGTGTCGGGTCGGCTGTTTGTCGATAGGTGAAGGCCCAGACGTTGATAATGACGGGTGATCCGAAGGATATGATATGCCGGGCCACGGAAGAGATGCACGTAGACTTGCTCGTCATTGGCAGCCGAGGCCTTGGCAAGATCAAGAGGTACGCAATCAGATAATCGGCGTTGAGCCATATGTACGTCTTTTGGGCCCTCCTTGCACTGTTGTTTCGGGTCTTGCAGGGCGTTTCTGGGGAGTGTCAGCGACTACTGCGCCCACCATTCTAAGTGCCCCGTTCTTATAGTAAAGCCACCCAAGGAAGTGGACAAGCAGGCGTAGCGGCGGGGCGAGCTTGCCTTATTATAAAACACTAAATAGAAGTGTATGTTGTTACAATAAATAAGAAGTGGGCTGTCGAATGTCCACAGCAGAATCGATATCCTGTGGGTTTGGAGTAGATGTTGAGGAATGGTTATAAATATATATACATACACGTCTGTAAATGGGAATGCATCTGGAAATTTGATGATGGCAATGTGGTCTCACTTTGACAGAAATAAGGAATCAAATCCAAACAGTAGTACACTCGTCACTTACAAGACATGGGCTCCACGGAAAGCCGTTCAAAGGTTTCTCTGCAATCCATGGCGAGCCTGTGTCTTTGGCTATAGACATAGACTAGACATGCTCTCTTCTAAACAACCTAACCCACTGGTCAAAAGTAAGGGGGAAAGAGGTAAGCTGACCCAGAAAATAAGTTAGGGGAGTAATCATATTTACAGCAGCATTTCAGGGTGGCGATAATGGCCAAAATAGATGAGGCTCCTAGCAGTCAATTCTTTGGGAAATTGCTCTGTGGTAGGATTCAACCCTGGGGGTAGAAGAAGATACCGTGAGGCAAGATGAAGGGGGAGTTTGATCCTTAAAAGGAGTGCGCAAGTATCTTACCTGTTGACTCATAAGAATTTCCACTGCTACATTAAGATCTCCATCAGCTGCTGCTAGTGCCACTTCTACCTGTGTCTGCAACATGACAACAGAGGTGTGATTTTTTTAATCAAGGTCCGGATCTTAAGTGCACTGTTCTACAAGCAGTGGTCTCACACATTGAGCTGGTTAAAATGATAAATAGGGGTCTTATATAACGAGATAAAAGGGAGTCGAGTTTCAATATTCAGATGACATCTTAGGTGGATAAAACAGAAACCTACCCTCTCGAAGCCCATGGAAACGAGCTTCAGGATGTCTTCTTCAAAAATAGCTCGTCCCTGGAGAATTCAAACCAGCATAATATAGTACTTCGTCTCTCTACAGAAAAGGGCATGTCAGTAAGTTCCAAAGTTAGCAAATGGAAAAACCTGTGCATGGGCGGGATTTCTTGCTGTTACTGCTGCATTGTCAGCCGGTGGTATCCTAAAATGGAAGGATTGTTGTTGAAGGAACACAAATTTGAAGTTCAAGTTATTGAAACATCTCCAAGAACTGAGTACAGAATTTTCACGATTTCTGTTAAAATATAGTTCAGAATACCTAGTATCAGGCGAATAATGTCCAGTGGTGATGCCAGAGAATTGGTCAGTTGTATTCTCAGCTAAGAGACGTACTTCTAAGTTTGAATCAGCGGCAGAGGCCAAACCTTGATTTCCACCACCACCTAAGGTCCTTCCTGTACCAGGAAACCTGCTATCCACTGTTGACTGGACATTTGATGATGGAAGTAATAGAATGACAAAGGTTAGTTGATTACACAGGGAGATAAAGAGAGAAAAATGAACAAGATCTCACACATAAATAGATAATGCATAGCAGTGCAAGTTAAACAGAAAAATCAAAGTTTAGCCAATGTTTTTTTCTCTGCCTAAGTGTGGCATAACTGCCCAGCATTATGAGGATATAGAATCAGCATAACACAAGAATGCTCATATTAAAGAAGACCTTTCTTTTAGTTAAAGCTGAAAGAACTGATTTAGAAATCATGCGAAAATTTAGGAATTGCGAAAAATTGATAGCAGAGGACACTTATATGATAGCTAGATTAATCTATATCGACAGTAAATATTTCATCAGCAGTAGTTGAGAAATCAAAATGAAGAAGAAATATTGACTAGGTTCATTCCATATAGTTTGATGAGATTATGAAACAAAAGTAAAGAGTGTTACTTAGATGATAGGAGGTAAATAATTGTAAGAGCAGGATGTAGAGAAACTTAGAAAAGCATAAGCAGTTTCAGTAGCTACATTGGTAACTAAAAAAAAGAAGAATTTCATATGCAACAGATTCAAGATCAACTGAAATAAATCTTGAGAAAAGGCTATTTCATGATAGAAAAAATTCCAAAAAATGTAAATACCTGAACAGATGATTGTCTTTGAGGCATCCATGAAGACAAATTTCTCCATATATTTCCAGGGAGCAATGCACTGCTAACCACAAGACTTCATTAAGTCTTACATTGAATGAAGCCTACAATTTCTGAGGTAAAAGTTACCTGGGTGCTGTATTTTGGCCTGTAGAGGTAGGGATATATCCCACAGTGCTTCCTCCAGTACAAACAATGAATTTTGGTCGCCTTATGCAAGTTGACTGGATATTTTTTTGCATGCTTATTAAGAACCGTACATAGGGAAATTGCAACTAATAAAAACAAAGCATGCTAAATTGCAATTATATATTATCTTCATCAGACATCTATATCCCTAATAAAGAAACCGTCCGGTTACATAAATGAACAGGAATTCCTAGTATTCTCTTGAAGTCTAGCTTTAGTAACAATCGTGTCTAGTGAATTTGATTTCTTAAAGGCCAACAAGCATCAGGCAGTAAAATCTGTGTCAGTGATCTAAGAAAACCAACTAATATATCCAAGTATATACTACTTACAAGCAAGGGGGATGCCTCAATAGCAGCATAGAAAGATGTTCCTGGTATAAGTTTGTTGAATAAGCCGTAACTATCTGTGAAATACTGAGAGGATTAGCACTAGTCATCAAATAGTAGCAAAACTTAATATTAGGAGATGAACACCAGAGTACCAACATGCAAAACCAGACAAAATTCCACAAAGATGTCCAAGTAACGAGACATTTGACATGAGAATCTGGAAGATGACCAGCAAGATCCAAGGATACCTGAAATATGATTTTTTTGGTAAGATAATATGATTTTGAAGACTAGATAGTACATGTCTGCTAAATCAAAATACCATAAACTACAAGAAAGTTGGAAGCATTTTATCAGACTCACCATTGAGCAGGCACATTGAAGAGCCCAAATATGCTGCAAAATAAGGGGAAACATTTACAGGTTAGTATTCGAGGCATACCCACTGTAAACGTTACTAAAAAAATGGAGGATACATAAGCAAAATAGAACCAAATTTGCTATATGTGAGCAACCATTCCCCATTTCAGATGGATTTCAGGCAGTGTAAAAGACAATTCAATGTACGTAGCAGTATTTGTAATTTAGAAAAATAATAAAATAAATATAAAAGTAAAAATGACAAGGGGACAATTCATGTCATATCTTTGTTTATGAACAGACCTTCTAGATTGAGTTCCACTCAAGCTTGTTTCTATAACAATCAAAGAGAATAAGATTCCAGAGAATCCAATTGCACATTCATTCATCAGATACTCAAAGGGGTGGAAAGGATTGTGTGCAATCAAAATGGCAATGGCAAGATGAAGAACAGCATTGCTCATCGCCAATAGAATCATTATGTACAATAAGCGGATAGAACCCATGAGTCTCTCCAGCTCTGACCCCAAAGGAACCAGAGCCAACATGTTGAACATAACGTGGAGCAGAGAACCATGAAATATGACGGATGTAAAAATTCTGTAAACTGCAACAAAAACAGTGCACGTCAATTAATGAAACATATGTCACAATAAAATATCATCTTCACAGTTTCTGAATATTTCAATCAAACTCGTACAGAGATATGCTTTTATTGTTAAATTAGGTCCTAAAATCACTATGACAGGTGAATACTAAATATTTTGAATGAATGGGTGATCAAAAACCCAAATATAATGGCATGACCTGAAGTTTAAGCAGGCTCAGTTTGCCCCAGCTTGCTCGCATTAAACTTAAGTGTGCCCCATCATTATGCCACTATGATTTAGGGCATGGGAACTGGTTTGTATGGTATCTAGACAACCTCTTTAACTTTTATTGTTAGAAATCATAATTCTTAACTCTGTTTACAGGAACATTTAATAGCTTCATTGAGCTGAGAGTGAACTTGTAACAAAAAGGCTGTAAGAATAGTGAAGGGGCAAGAACAGATGTATGGATGATCATGGAAGATTTTCAGCTCCACTAAATACAATGGTTTATGAATAAGAATCATTACTGAAGAAGAGAGTACCCTGAAACTTATGGATGATGGCTGTAGGCAAGAAGCATATATGTTCAAAGGAGTCATATCCAGTCAATAGACAGATGAGGTAAATGATCGTGCAAAGAGTTGCAATAGAAGAAGTGAGAAATGGAATCCCTTCCCACCACTGGCTCAACCTAGTAGGCACTGCAGCCTGTGAATTGCATAACATAAATAAGAAAACACCCAGTTAGAAACCTCTTCCTGTATTCTCTGAGCAACAAAGATCAAAATTAACAGATTATCCCATCAGGCATAATGGCTATTATAACCCAAAGTACTCAAAGTAACTATATTTTAAATGATGAATGACAGGTCACCACACAAATATAAATCCATTTTAACTTGCCGAGTTACCAAACCCAACCATGGAGGCAACTCAAGTAGGCTCAAATCACGCTCAACTGATTACAAAGGCTGTTCGTTTCAGTTTTTGTCCATAAGCAATATACTTCAATGTCTGTGAGATAGTAGAGTTGGGAGTGCACATGCATTCCCTATAGGACAATACAAGCCCCTAATTGACCAAGGTTATATCAATATTTCTGCGATCTACATTGAAATTCATCAACAAGAAGAAAAAGGCTGTTCTTTCCATTTAATGACAAAAATCAGAGTGCAAAGCAACCCCAGGTATCAAATTCAGATCGTGCTAGCTGTAATTAAGTAAAATTGTGCGTAGCCATAATAGCAACACCAGATAGCTCAAACCGATTCCTATTGGGTTCTCCTCACAAATTACTATACTCCGAAGTTCGCACAGACAGCACCTCTATGAAAATACGTTTCCATAGACATCAGAACAAACCTCAACAGCACCTGAGCTCTGAGCTAACATGTAATATCGACTATACTCAAAAGCAGGAACATTACAACATCCCCGACGCCTCAACGTGCAGATCACAGCACAAGAATACCTTCCTCCAGTTGCGAGAAACCAAACAAAACTATAATATTGGAGTTGTAGGCTTGGAAATTACAAAAATCTCGGGAAGGTCTAGGGTAGAAAGAGCAGATCGAGAGCTCTCTAACCTCGGTAACAATGTTGTTCCGCATTTCCGCTATGCTGTATGACTTCGTTTGAAAAGAAAGCCCCCCACCCCCACCTTTATCTCTCGTACTCCCCTAGGAATGTTCTGCAATCTCAAGGTGCCGGAAGGTCCAGTGGGTGGGACCTTCCGGAATTACATCTCAAACATGGGCCTTCTCTATTTGCCCCAATGGGCTCCATAAGCGGCATCCTTCTCGGGCCCATGGCCCATCTTATACAAGTACAAATCATTCCAAGAGAAGTAGAAAGACAATGATCAATCACGAAGAAATTACATATTCGAAAGCACTCCTTGAGAATCTGTAAGGAAAAGGCCACACTATACAAGTATGGTGGTTTTTCCAGACTTCTTGAACTTGCAGTAAAGCTCTCGTTAAGAGTCCTTCATGTGGTAGTATAGGATACCTTAGGGATCCCCATAAGGTCGAGTAGCTACATTCCAGCGCTGAGTGGCTCTGTGGTGCCAAGCAACAATCCAGTTACCTGCAGAAGCTGTTCTCTTACATGAATCAGTCATCCTTGGATGTGGACAGGGGCATTAGATTCTTGCAGTTTGCTGGCCTTGCTTGGTATGTTGTACCTGCAGAAGCTGTTCTGTGTGGTCTTATCTAAGCATGATGTACAAATGCAAGTATTTTCATGGACTACATGTGCACAATCAAGGAACTTCCAATAGCAACTTCTTCTGCTGGCCCTCGGAATAAAAGTGCAAGCATTTAGTACTTGGGAAGAACAGACCTAAAAGTAGAATACGAGGATACTCAAGAATGAGAAAAATGAAGCAGCAGCTATGAGGACTACCATGGTAATTTGGCAGAACGATCACTAGATGCATAAGAGGGAAAATATCCAAGTTTGTCCTGTTACAATAATCTAGTTGCAGGAAGGGGAAAATGTGTAAGCAAAAATAGGAGATATATCACTATCCACATGCCATTACTAGCTTAAATTAATACACTTAAGCAGGAAGGAAAAGGTCCTCCAGGGCAGCTATCATACATGATTTCCAGATTGGCAACCACAGACACAAGCCGGAAATGAAAGTCAGGATTGGGTGGGGGCAAGCATCTTGCCCTGGCCTGGCATAAGGAAGAGTTGAACGATCCAAAAATATGTTTACCAGCAAGGCAGCCTCTTCAGAGGAAGTAATCAGGTGTTCTTCGTGTAACATCTGGCTCGCCCCTCCGAGGAGCAGGCTCGAACTGAAATGACACAAATCCTCTAGTGTCAATCAAATGGCAAAGAGCAAAAAATGAGGGAAGTTGCATGTGTATATTTTGTATAAGAAAAGTATGATTCCTGAAGAGCTAACTTATGGCCCACAAACTAAGTTAAACTAGGGGGCCAAATGTAGAATATCTTGTCAGATTCTGGTCTAAACCTTTAACCATCAAGACAAGTAGCAGCGGAATGGTTAGTAGAAGTAAATGCCACGACACAGCAACTAGATTAAAGTCTCAATCATTAAGAAATGATGCATGTGAGATTTCATATAACATTATAGGATGGGATATGGGCCAGATTAATTTTGACACAGTTGAGCAGAGTGGTGAATGGTTAGTCTCACAGTGAGATGCAAACTGTGATGTAATATTAAGGTACCATTGAACAAGATGAAGGGAAATGAAGAGAAGCTTTCAGTAGAAAATCCTGATGGAAGTGTATAGGGAAGACCTGAATGAACGTTTGTCCCTTGAAGTCATCAACTTCAAGAATAGAAGCCATGTTGCCACAGCGGTAACAATAGTTGGGTGCACTGAAGATGGTCACCACTTTTTGTTCCTGACCCACAAAGTAAACAGAGATGAGAGTTGAGCACCTAAACTTGGATGTTTGAAATTTTAACCTTTTCCAAGAATAGAAACACACAGAAGAGAAAAAGTAATTACATGAGCCCAGTTGAAACCATCCATAACCAGCTGATGAGCCCTAGCAATCAATTGTAAGTTGTTTGTGTGATTAAATTGCTCAGATATATCCTGCAGAAAATGGTGGCAGAAGTCAGGGCAAGGAATAATGAGAGATTAATGAAGCATCAGAATCGATAAACTGCAACAGGAATATTAGGAAAGAAGTTTAAACACCTGGCCAAAAGTGTAGCCAGCTCCTCGAGGTGAAATGCCCCAACCACAGCGGTCATCTGGATCAGACCACAGAAGGTCACACATGGGCCCCTCGTGGGGTACCTCTTGAACACGATCAAAATTTCTTATGCTATCAAGTGTTTCAATTGAAGGAGACAATCCACCATGCAGACAAAAGATTTCTGATTCAACCTGCCAAAGAAAAGCAGTGCAAAGTACAAGCAAATTAGGAACCTTAAATTACAGGGCTAATACAAAAAAAGCCCATACTTTGGCAGTGTTTCGTTTGTAGCATGAACTTTATTTTTTAGTCAAAGGTGGTTAGTTAATGCTTGTTTGTCATTTAATAGAGCTGATGTGGCAAATCCTTTTTGCAATTTTTAGAAAAAAAATAAAAAAGAAAATTGAGCAACTAGAGGGTTTGACAGGAGCCATTCCTATTGGGCAATTGGAAGAGGATCCTATGATTGTCCAAATTTTTTCTTAATTATTTTTTCTTTTTAAATTACAAAAAAGTCCACATTACATATATTCATACTACATAAACATTAACAGTGAGCTGTGTAAAATAAAGGAAAATCAAATAATGGACTGCAGCTGCACCAGCAGGTAAAATGTGAGCTCTTTTCGTTAAAAAAAATAAAGTTCAGGTGAGAAACATAAATGCAGCCAAAATATGGGCCCGTTTTGTAATTGACCCTAAATTATATCATATGTACCAATCAGCAAATATTGGTTCTTCACATAAAGAGGAAACTAGCATTTTGTCCTTGGTTCCTCTTCCAATGATCAACTTATTAAGGACAAGAGGCAATGATCAAATTGGCACTAGATGGCTATCTAGATTTGGATCTTGGGGGTAGTGACCATAGCTACAGCCATTACAAACCCTCAATGAGGTCACCAGACACCAACACCTCATCCTAGTAATGATACCCTTGGAAAAACTCATCACTGCTGATAATCAGCCAAAATTTATACATATAAATAAAATGGAAGATTTTTAAATGGGATTTACTGATAATGACCTTCCCGGTGCCTCGACAGGCCCTTGTGACCTCATCAAGGATGTGGAGACCCTAAGCGGTTTGTGTAACCAGACAACCCCACAAGCTGTATTAAGAACCCACATGGTGACTATGACACGCAAAGGATAAGGGAAATGGATAAATTGAATACTGGGAATCTAAATCTGAGTCTACTCTTGTACAAATGAATGCTTCAGTTGGTATGTCAGAAAGAGCAAATATATTTCCCACAGTAACAATGTTATCAATGATTATCCCCTATCATACTGGCCATTTTTCCCTAAAAACTGCAACTCAATCAACATTGGATTTTAAGTAAGCTATAACAAATAGACATGTTGATATCTTGTCTGTTTCTCCATATAATCTCATGATCAAACCTTTGTATCATGCTCAGCAAGAGGCTAACATAAACAAGTGCTCACCAAGGCAGTTAAAGGGAAATAGTCAAAAAGGTCTGTGAATATTTTCCAGACATTAGCATTTCCATACCTGAAAAGAATTAGAAGGAAAAAATGTTATTTCACTATATATTAAGCTAAGGTTGAGTAAACAGATTAATGAAGGTAATATTACTCCTCAATCAACTTTTCAGGAAAGCATGCACAATGATAACATGGGATATCAATAGAATATGAAAACCTACAAAATTTCAAGAGTATGATTGATAGATAGCAATGCAGTTAGAGACAAAATGTCATCTGGTTAAAATCAAGAGTAGTACCCCACAGAGACTATCACATGACAGCAAACAATATTGAGGTGGGGTGAGAAAAGAATATCTAGCATGAAGTAGGGTCTTTGTACAGAAAACTCACTTCCTCAGGCATTCATCATAGAATCCATAAACTTGGGTGATCTGTCAGAGAAAAAAATAAACATAATAATGAGCTCAATATGCAAGAAAAACTTACACCAGATTCAAATTTGCATTGTTCCTCAAAATGCTAATGAAGATATTAACACCAACAGAAATTGAGAGGATGTAAAAGGACCAACATACAATATGACCTTAATGGTAGGCATTTAAATTCCAGTTTTCTAGCCACTGAATAAAAATATAAGCATAAAAGGAATGAGAACATAAACACAGACCTGCCGACTTTCATGATTTCCTCTTAGAATAGTAATCCGTTGATGATAACGCACTTTCAAAGCCACTAACAGCTGAAATAATACAACCAGCATCTCAGATTACTACATGCAAATCTAACTATATTGACATAGAAAAAATATATACTTACTGTGACAGTTTCAACAGAATAATAACCACGATCCACATAATCACCCATAAATAAGTAATTGGTATCTGGACACTGCCAATCGAAAAAAAAAACCATAAGACTGAAATCTGAATGGTATACACACACCAGGTAAAAGAACAGCTAATATTTCTTAGGACAAAAAAATATTTCTTACGGCAGAAAAAGAACATCTAATGTTTCATCTAGTATAAAATATTTCTCCAAACTATTACCTGTCCTCCAATTTTGAAAAGTTCAATGAGATCATGAAATTGTCCATGAATGTCTCCACAAATTGTTACGGGGCTTTTCACAGGCTACCAAATTCACCAAAAAGGAAGGAGTTAGATAATTAATTTACCCATCAATTCAAGGCAGCGGATAGGGGAACTAAAGTTCATGTTAACCAAATAAAATCTGCAAGTAAAAGTAGAAATACTAAAGAAGATACCGGAGACACATATACAAGTCAATAGTAACAAAAAATGTCAAATGGAGGAGAGCTAGACAAGAGGCCACCTGAACATTGCTCTCTTCCATTAAAATCTCCTTAGCTTTCTCACTTAAGGCTCTAACCTGCATAGAAGAAACACAGTAGGCTCATCAAAAACTCAGTAACAGGAAGAATATAAGCTATGCATAATTCAGATTATTTAAGTGAGACCCAAACTGTTTCAAAGATATATTCATTTGAAAGAGGGGTGAAGGAAATAGGGTAATATGAAATGTTATAATTTATAAAATATAAAAACAGAGAGAATAATTTCAGCATCAAACTCAATCATCCTTCATATGATATGGGATATCTATCACAGATGCACCACCAGCTCATGTCCACCCGGTAGACTGAAGATAATTCTAGGAATGATGCAGGAGTTCTGAAAAGTTGAGCATACTGAGTGAACTTAAACAGGAATTCGTTGCTAAAAGTTGTTTCATTAAAAGTTTCTCAACAACCACAGTCCATATTTCAATGCAAGTCGCGAGGAATATAGATTTCATAAACAAAACGATTTTCCCTCTCAAAATCTTTCATATCTCTATTCCGCTCGATGGCTTAATGCCATTGCAAATGGTACTTGGACCAATCTACAAACACGGGTCATTGCTACGCCAATGAATATAAATGTTCATTGCGAGAAATTCCTTGGTTATTGTGTTTTACACCATAAACAAGATGTTTTATCGATTCACGGATGATAGACCTAAAGAGCAATTTCGGAGCTTCAATAATATGATAAGATAAAACGAGGAAATGAATATTTTCCGGGTAAAAATCAGTACCTGAGGCTCCGAGAGAGGCTTGCATTGCATCAACTGAGAGATCTGCTCATCCAGATCGGTGCTCCCCTCCTGCGACATCGAATTCGCTCCCATCCCGATTCTTCTAAACTTACAATTTTATCAGTGAAAGACTCGAATCCAGATAAGCAATAGCCGAAACACTAGATTGAAGAAGATCCTTCTTCCCTCCCCTCGCTCTCTCTCCCTCCCTCCCTCTCTGTATCTCGCAGGCTCTCTGATATCTTTCGTTCTGCTAGGAGAACAAAGAGGAAACGACGGAGCGCGTGAACACTGCGACTGCATCTGGCGCGTAAATCATTTGTGTGGTGTTTAAGAAGCAAATAAGGACTCTTCAACCTTAGCCCTCCAAAATTGTGTTTATTTTCTTTAGATTCCTTAAGTTTATATCTAATATAATTGTCAATAAATCTCACCCAATTCTAATTCTATTGGGTTTGAATTTTTGTACTTTTACTATGCTTCCTGCAAACAGCTAAATGAAACATATTTGAATATAATCGGTGTTTGTGAATTTTTTAATTTTTATTATTGTTGGAGTTGGACTTAATGAAAAATGATTCACAAAGTATAATATTTATTATATATTAGGTTGGACTAAAATCATTCTAAAATGGGAGATAATAAATGAACTATTATTAATGGTATTAGATAGTATTTTGTGCCATAATTAATTTATCTAATATTTATTTTAAAATTATAATTCTAAATAGTATAATTATACGTATATTTTTTTTAAATTTACCATAATTTAAATACAATTACTATAATTTTAGATAATAAAGAGTAACCACTACAAATTACTTATTTTTTTCAATATTTTCTTTATATCATCACTGTAAATTTTTATTACTAGTATAATAACACTACCACTATTATATTAGAAAGTATTATTAATTGATAAAATGTTAAAATTATATTTAATTAAAAATAATTATATGTTATAATATTATATTAAACATATTATTAATAAATAAAAATATTAAAATATATTTAATTAAAAGTAATTAATTATAAATAGTATAATATATTTTATGATAGATGTATATAATATTTATTTATTTTAGTATTATATTAATTATACTAAATATAATATAATAATGTAACCTGCTATATATAAAATTGGATGAAATCTGTTATTTTTTATTGGTGGCAATTGAACGGGTCCTGGTTTAAGTGGAACCGACCTTTTGATACTTGCCACGGGACCTTGTACTGGAATTAATTATATACCACCAAATTTAATAATTAAAATATATTATATTAAACAACAACTTATAACTAAATTATTAATATAATTAAATATTATAGTTAAAATATTGTTAATTTTATTATTTATTTTAAATAAAAAATACTTTAACACAAAAAAATTTTAAAATTATATAAATTCGTTAAAATACAATTTTATAATATAATATTTATATTTTTAATATATAATATAATTTAGCTTAATTTATAAATTTACCTTATTATTAAATTATTTAAATATAATTGATATTAAAATAATTTTTATTTAATTATTGTATACAAAAATAAAAAATTGATATAATTTATTTTATATTACTCGTTCTCACTATATTCAACCAATATAATGGAGATCCGATAATCGAATCTAATTAATACGTTCATAATTTTATAAATTATTCTTAATATTTATTCGTATTTTTTTAATATTTGTGCACATTTAAATAAAATCGAATATAATTAGATTCGTATCCATTAAATAAGTGCATATAATTATTAATTTGTCGTTAGGATTTTTCGTATAAACTAATTATTATATTTTGATAACCCTAATATATTATAGCCTATTTCAGTAATTTATAGTTTTTAACACTTTAATTGATCATTGATAGTAGTTAAGCTAATTGGAAAATAATGCACAATATAAAATTAGGTAATATGATAAATTTGAGTAAAAAAAAGTTTAAAAGTTATATGATAAATGAACCATCATTAAAATTATTAGATAATAAGTTTAGATTCTCATTATATTTATCTATTTTATGGTACATATAATTTAAATATAGTTAATATGTACAATTTTTTAAATTCAATATAAAAACTGATTATAAATTAGGAACCAGTGGAGTCTCTTGGAAATCTAACACCACTAAGCAGTTGGGACTTCATCTGCACAACTTTCAAAGAAACAAGGCAAGCTACTAATGTTTTTCAAAATAAGTCATCAGAATTTTTTCTGATTTTAGTTAACCAGCGGTAGTATAATCCTATGTCAATTCATCAACCAATGCTTTGGAGGTGAGACATCCCCCGTGAGCGTTGGAGAGAGCGGGATTGTGTGTGAAGAAGCTCATTCAATGGCGACACCCAGACTCCATTCCTCCGCCGCCGCCGTCGTTTCTTCCTCCCGTTGATTGAAACCGACAGCCATACAATGTTGGGCTTCATTGGGCCCATTACGTCCGGGCTTTCTCTGTATAGTTTAGGCCGCGTCGGCCCATCATCATCTAACTTCCACAACCTTCTGTTTTTCCTTTTTTTATTTTATTTTCCCACTAGTTTTTTTAATTTTAAAATAATAATAATTAGTTTAAAATTCAATAATTTATTGACTGGCAGCACAGCACATGTTGTCCTTGCAGCTTATTGATTGCCATCCAACCAGATGATAATTAACCGACTTCACACTTCATGAACTGTATTGGACTGACCGCACGTGGATAATGGCGGGGGAAGGGGACACAACACGACAACCACGTCCTGATAGCATTGAATCCTTCAAATGGAAATGATGTCTGCACTGAAATTCATGAACAAAAGATGACAGACAGACAGAAAGACAAACCTATATCTGAGAACCCTTCCCCTCCTCCGCGCTTCAGCCCAACCAGGCTCGACCCTCTCTCTCATCTGATCTGCTGATGCAATGATAACCATTTTTAGTAACTAAACCCACAATTTTTAGCTCCTAAATACTCAAACATAGCTCCTAATATATGTTTATTAGAGTTGCCTTGGCCTTTTTTGAAGCCTTCATAAATGTATAATAATGGTGTCGTGTTGTCTGTGTGCTCCCCCACTCCCACCCCACCCTCAGAAAATGTCTCTTCTGCTATATATATATATTCCCAACAGTCCCTTCTACTGTAGTTCATCTGCAACCAACATGGATTATGTATGATCTAAAAGACTATTTGTTGATTTTCCATCAAAATGTGATGCCATTTATTAGAGCATGGGCTGGTCGATTAGGTGAACTGAGATATTTATGGGTCTATCTTAAATGAAAGGGTGCCCATTGGGATCAGCTAGGGGATCTGATAGATAGCTGCAGAGATATATCATTAGGCCTGTCCGTGTCTGTGCAGCTCCCTGCATAATGCAAACAGATGGCATTTATGTGACGTAGCTATGGTGAATTCATTATTATTTACGCTCCAATAATGCCGTTTTAACTTATTATTGTCCTTCCCATCCATCTCCAATTGGGAAAGTGATCGTTTTCTCTCATGTGGGTGCCATGTTTTGTCGACCCCCTTCATTTTAAACTTAGTTGGGACCTGATCTAGTGCGTACGGGATCGAGGGAGTCAACTTGCAAGTTGACAGGGAAGTGTGGACCCCACACCTGTGGATCTCTGCCAGTGTCTTATATATATATAAACCGTAACACAGCTATAACACCATCACAGTCCACAGACAAGCTCTCTCAAAACATATCTGCTTCATGGTGTAAGACCACACGGCGAGGGCCTGCAACCGCGGAGTGTTGAAAATGGAGGAAAGCGAGGCAGAGATGGTCACGATCACGCGGGGCTAATAGGGAGATATATATACATGGCATACATGGAGATGTTCAGGCAGGCAGTATCTTGTTGTGTTTATGAGTATTTTCACTCTAGCTGCTTTTCATAGCTCATGCTTTTGTCCATCCGTGTCTTGTTTCACCGGAATTTCCTCTTATAAGATGAAGTTTTGGTCATTTGATCTCAGAGCCACTGATTTCAAGTTCACCCCAGTGCTCCACAAGTGGAATATGCCATAACCCTTCATTAACTCAACACCTCCATGCAATGTGTATAAGCATAATAATACTATATTTGACTAGGAAGGTCAAAAACTGGAAAGAGCGGTTCGATCCGGCTCACTATCATAGCTTGCTGACGTCATATAGGTCAGGAGGCCCATGGACCCGTATTAAGACGCAAAAAAGGAGATTAGAGATATAAAATGGAGAAGGAAATGCGTAAATAAAAAAAATATGCAATTATTCTTCTGAAATTCAATCGAGCGAAAATGGAACGGCAGGAGGGAGGGAGAGTTGAAGCAGACAAGGCGGAGGAGCTCACATGGAGCCGGGAGACGGTCCCCAAGGCGCTGAAGATCGTGAGCGCGAGGCTATATCAGAGGGACCTCATCTCTCTCTTGCTGGTCAGCCCATGGTTGAACCAGACGCTCGTGTCCTATCCTCCTCTCTGGCTGGTACTCAATGACTGATTCGTCCTGCAATCTTCACTTCCACCAAAGTCCTCTTTTATTCTGCCTCTTTAATCGTTTATTTACGGAAATAATTGAGCTCATCGTGCAGTTCGTTGCTCGGTTGAAATTTCATTCAGGTCCTTGATCTGAGGGAGGTGAGTAATGCTGGAAATCGGCTCGTGAATGCGCTTTCACTGGTTAGTCTCCTGGTCGAGCGATCTCGAATAGTTGTTTTACCGAAACCGTGTTTGATAACGGAAGTCATGAATGTTCAATGATAAAGAAATTCTCCACATGCGTAGTGCTAGATTGTTGGAATTTAACCTTCTCTAATGGAACTCTCTTAATTTCTGCAGCCGAGATACCGTTATGTCAAGCAGATAAACCTCGAGTTTGCTCAAGGTGTTGAGGATGAGCACTTTGAATTACTTAAGAAGAAGGTAATATATAAATCCCCTCAAATATACATTAAAATTCTTGCAGTAGGTTTTTCCATGCCACATAACTTGATTCGAAGTGAAATGTTCTTAAAAGCTGTATCACTCGTAGTAGATTTAAGATTACGACCTGGCATTGCTGAGGTGACTTTTTAACACCAATGTTGAAATACAATTATTGAAGGAAGTGCTATCGGTAGTGTACACCTGATGTAGAAATCCACTTTTCTTTCTAGTTTTTTTGAACATTTACTTCTTCTTTATCCTTTTCTATGTGCAGTGTCCAGAATCTCTTAGAGATTTGGAAATATTAAATCTGAATGGTTGTCAGAAGATCTCAGATAAGGGAATTGGGGCTGTAACCAGCATTTGTGCCAATCTTAAGGTTTTCTCAGTATATTGGAATGTGAGGTATGTTGGATTCATTTGCTCTTGATACGATCTCGTTTTTGAATTTAAGATCTCGAGCCATCACTGGCTAGTAGTGAATTTGGAAGAATGGTTGGAGCTGCAGGGTCTCAGATGTAGGTATAAAGCATCTTGTGGGGAACTGCAGATTTATACTTGATTTGAACTTAAGTGGCTGTAAGGTGTGCATTTCAATAGTTTTTACTTAACACAGTATATTTCTATTATATATGCTATATTTTTCTTCCCTGCCATTTATATGTTTTCTTCAAGTTAATGGCCCATTGAAATCTTATTGCGCGAAAATTGCAGAATATATCAGACAGCAGTTTGGAAGTAATTGCAAAGAATTATAAAGCATTAGAATCGCTGAATATTACTCGGTACGTTTAGACTTTTTCTGACTTGCTTATTGTGCTTTCTGAGGAAATAAGGAACAGATGAAGCTAATGTTAGATTTCTTCAAGCCACATGGATGGGAGGTGCATTGTTCTCCATAATGTTATTTTATTAAATGGACCATCCTAAACAATGCTAGCAGGAAAATATATGAAAAAGGAGATGCACTGTTGAGCTATGCTTTACTTTAGTTAATAGTGTCACTGGGTCAGTTATTTGTGATGTTTTATGTTTTTTGTATACATATCATATTGATTTGATGTATATTCTAGGCATTATGCAGAACATATTATTTTCCTTATTGTCAAAAAAGTATGGCTAAAGCAATACATATGCTATCTTTTGACAAATAATGCATATGTTCTTGCTAGCTGAAAGATGCATCTGTGTGATAATTATGCTTATCAGGTGTGTCAAGCTTACAGATAAAGGTGTGCAACACATATTGCTCAGCTGCTCTCTTCTCCAGTATCTAAATCTTTATGCCCTGTCCCAGTAAGATTTATTGATTACCTGAATCCATTCTAAAGCTTTCCATTACTGCAATTGTGAGATGATGTGGTTTTAAGTAAATTTGCTTCTGGTCAGCTTCACGGATAAATTATACAAGAAAATCTCACATTTGACCAATCTGAAATTCTTAGACCTTTGCGGTGCCCAGGTAAAAGGTCATTCTGTCAAGCTAATTAGTCTCTTATGTTCTAAAAATCATGCTGATTTGAAGTTTGATTATTCAGAATCTATCTGATGATGGACTGACATGTATATCTAAGTGCAAAAATCTGAAATCTCTCAATTTGACATGGTAAGTGGTGCTGAGCCCCATATAAGGTCATTTCTTTGACTTAATATACTTCCTTGAGGTAGAAGAGTGAACTATATGAGATTTATGTAAATCACGTGTTCCTTCACAGGTGTGTAGGGGTAACTGACAGGGGAGTCATAGCAATTGCTGAGGGCTGCACTTCTCTTGAGTTTCTCAGGTAAATCCTGTGACCGTTTTGAAAAAAGGAACTTCCAACATATTGCCAAGGTAGGGTAGTCCCCAGAACTGTTCATCATTAAAATGTTAATTCTGACATAAGTTGCTGATATGCATATAGCACAGTGATGTGCATTAGGATCCCCTTCCAAGAGTGTTGCAAAACCTTAGTTCATGAGTGATGTTGACTTATCTGGGAGCTTAATAATAGATAATCTCGAAAAATGAACTGTGCTGACATTCCCACCTTAATGCAGTTTGTTCGGGATAGTTGGAGTGACAGACAAGTGCCTGGAAGCACTCTCAAGGACATGCTCAAAGACGCTCGCCACTCTTGATGTGAATGGATGTATTGGCATCAAGGTGAAATACTCATAATATTTATTTTTTTTTAGCTCTAATAATCCACTTAACTGAAATCTAACTGCAGAGTCGGAGCCATGAAGAATTGCTCGTACTATTCCCACATCTCACGTGTTTCAAGGTCCATAGCTAATACTGTACCGTCCTAGCTGGTTCAAGGAGTGGGATCTTTAGATAAAACCTCGGGCTACAAACTCTGGGCATCACTTCGGTACTGTTTGGAAGGTTGCCTGAAAGGACTCCTGCTTCACGAGACGAACAAGTGGATCCTCTTTCTCCCGTCATCCTTGCACAAGCGAGGTCTACTGAAGGAAGCCTTCGGGCTCAACAAAGCTCGTGTCGTGTCTGAGTTGCAGGAGTCAGGGTATTGTTGACTCTTTGGTGCCCGTCAAAGTGCTGCTGAGACTGTTTCTATTCAGGAGCTGTGTTTTGCTGCAAGACCATCCACTTTCCCTTCAAAGCAGTTGTTACATTGGAGGAGCAAGATTGCAATATATTATTTTCTTATAATTTTAGTAAAATCTTAAATAAAATGTATTTTTATTAGGATAGGGTTTTAATGTTTTTAATATACTTAAAATATAATCTTAATCTTAGAAACGGCTTAAATGGGACTATGACTTTTATTATGTAGCACCATTCTATGGACTCGTGCAACTGTGAATAATTTCATTTAAAATATTAAGTAACTCTTATGGTATTATTTATATTAAAAAATGGGCCATCTAAATCTCGGGCAGGCAAAAGGCCAGGCCCGTAAGCTAAAAACCGCGCTAGCCAGACACGGCACGTGGGGATTGAATTCGTGATGTGCCGTGATGTATAGTATAGGGTTTATCTCCTCTTTGGTGGCCCTATTATTTCTTCTTCTTCTTCCTGCTGCTCTGCAGAGCACTGGAGTGGACGAAGTCAGAGGAGAAGATGGGAACGAGAGAAGTGTACGAGCAGAAGCTGAGGAGGGGGAATCTCTACCATGACCCCACCATTAAGCCCGGCCTCGGTACCCCTCGCTGCCCCCGCTGCTTCTCCTTCGTAGATCCTTCCCCTGTAAGAAAATCCTTTTCGTTCTCCTTCGCTTTATGGTGCCTGGGATCTTCCTGCGAATTAATTGTGTTTGTTTTCCGATCTGCGATTCAGGACGGTAAAGAGTGGACCATCACTTCAGTCCTCCACGATGCCACATCCGTGGTAATCCTCTTGTCCCTCTCCATTCGATTACATCAGTCGGCTCGAAACGTCTCACGACCTTTTGATCCTGAAAGCCATTTACTTTCGTAATGAATATCTGTAGCCCCTGTTTCCTAGTTTATGATGGAGCTTGAGATTGTGCCTAACCAGTTTGTATGCTCTTTCCTGCATTCAATCGAACATTATATATGCGCAGAATAAAATTCTCTGGTTGCTTGTATGATATCATTTACGCCGTGTGAAATCTGCCTGATTTTTCTTGATTTCAATTCTAATGTCCATGGATACTCTGATCAATAGGCAGGGTCGGGAATCGGTGCAGTGCTCAGTGCAGTGTATGGCATCAACACAGGTACTCCTTATTTCACCATCTTCCCGTTTTGACTCTACTTCGTCAACCCCTCACTGATGTTTCCATATTTTTTTGGAAAAATCAGTAATTCCATTCCTTCAGAAGCGCCTGAGGGGACCAAAGTGGCTTCCTTTTTTGGCCGGGGTGCGTCCATTTTTCACCTCCTTTCATGCCTCTTTGTTCTAATCGTGGATGCCTTCAGTTACGTGGCTCTTGCTTTATTTTTGGAATATATGCGATTATCATCTAAGCGATCTTATCATTCTTTGGCCCATTGTAATGTATCTTGCAGCCTCCGCCCCTATTGTTATTTTCCTGTGCCAGTGCTGCTTTGGGAGGTACTTGCATCAAGCTGTTTATCAGGCATCTTATGTTCTATTCTATCCCTTCCATCCTCCAACTCAACATGTAAATTGATTCTAACTTTGCAGGTTATGCTCTTCCAAAGTTTGCACAACTCAGTGTTACATCTTACTATTCTGCCTCAAGTATATCCCATTACGGGATTTCTCTTCTAACACGACAAGTTGAAGAGGCGCACAATTCCCGGACCCAGCAGGAGAAGCTTCAATGATCATTTCCTGCATCTGTAGATTCTATTTCCATAATTGCTCCCCTCAAATACACTTCTTGGTCTCAACTCCTTAATGTTCTATGCAATTCTTCTGTTGCCGAGATCTGGCACTCCAAGCTATGACCATCAGGCGGGCATACTGGCCATCTGGCACTCCAATGTTCTATATTATTCATCTTCGTATTTGCAAGTTCTGTGCAAGACTTCAATGGAGGCGTTTTGATGTGCAGCCATAGCTATATGGTGTCGTAGATCTCTTCCTGCTGTCCATATGGGGTTAGAGATGGGCTTGTGATCCATGAAGAATAATGAACTCATTCTTGTAATCTATTGATCTTTGGGCTTAGTTAAAACTGTCATAACTAATTGGAACATTGAAAAAAAAATGACAATCTCGTGTTATTGAAGGTTGTATATTAAGAGTCGTGTAAAGTTTGGTCATCTTTTGAACAACCCCTGTACTTGTCCAGTTATTACGACATGCCCCTTCCAAAGACTTCCGACTCTTTCTCCTGGTCGACCTTATGTAGTTTTTTGCAGCCGGAAGAAGAAGCAAACGACGACTGTTAGGTAGTTAGGGGGAATCGCCGAAATCTATCTCGGAGTCTTTGAATCGAGTACTTTTCTATCCATCTTAGCTCAGATTCTGATCGACGGTCAGTCTCACAGGTACTCTCCCGGACTTCTCCAAAAAAAGTTTCTCCTCGTCCGATTTCTGCCTCCTTGAATCGACCACTCTCTGGAGCTTTATACTCTTGCTGGTCTCACAGCTCAGATTCTGATGGGCGGTTGTTGCTCGATGCATTAACAGATCTTTGGCTGTAATTATAGAATTACAGCATTTGATTGTGTTGCTTGACAAGATGGATTTTTGGTTCCTTGCTCGAGCTGATTCAGTTCCGAGTTATAAAAAAAACCCGTGAAATTGTTCTCGAAGCTGGTGTATGATCTTGTAGTAGATGAATTGATTCTATTACTGCAACATTTGCTTTTATAATGTGCTACTTATCCTTTAATTAACCTCTAAGCTGTATCTATTACCTTAGTGTCGATGCCTCTTGATGCATTTTCAGATAACATGATAGTATACATGCTAACCTCTCTCTCTCTCTTTTTTTCTGAAGGATAAAGAAATACTGGATTTTATTTATTTTCATAGTTTTTCTATGCAGATATTTAAGGTTAGTATGATGGGCAATTAGCAGTTCCTTGCTGATGTTGGGTTAAGCTTCTTTCACGTAAGGGGATATGAAGGAAAAGGAGAACATATCTTTGCTTGACCGTGTTCTAGTATATTGTGCATCCGAGGTTGGTTATTAATTGAACTATCAGCACTCTCACTCTGCAATGTATCATCATTTATAGGTTACTTGAATATTACTCCTTGAGTAGGTTTTTGTCTATTTCTATTTATTTTGGGGATAATGGAATTGAGCACATTCAATTTCTAACTTGGGAGTATATGTATAAATAAAAGAGAGTGGGAAAACAGATAGAAGCCACATTTGATGTTTATAGCTACTTTATGCCAAAGTTAATGTTTATAGCTTCTATTTTCCAGCCTGAATATTCTTAAGCACAATTTGGAACTCCCAATGTCACCACTGGAGGCAGTTTCAATATAACTAATATCTTCTTGCATTTTTTGGAAGTGTGAGATGGTAAAAAGAAAGCAAATTGTGGAATAGGGAATGCTCTGGGTTTCAAAAGGTTAAACTCTCATAGCTTGAAGGAAGATTAATAATTTAACTTTTTGTTCTATTCCTTGGCTACATGTTTATTTCAAGGGTTTGTAAGCTGTCTTCTGTCTTAATGCTAACAACTCTGCTAGTAATGAAGATGTGAATTCCCTCTTCCAATCCCTAGTATATGTAAGATATTAAATCTTACTTGCTCAGGACGCTGTTTAATATTTTTTTTCTGGGTGGTAGAGTCTGGTTCTTAGGTTATTCAATGTTAGAAAGGATGGATGCCCGATCTGCATGTAATTCTTTTTCAGGAAAAACAATATGGCAGGTGTATTGTAGCAAAGGTCCCAGAAATTGAACGAGACATGTGTTTGACAGAATTTCCTCTGCTAAAAAACTGCATGCAGAAAACGGTATTATGGCCTGGAACGGTAGATTTCTTAGAGAAATATTTCTTGAATTTTCCTGCAGAAGGCTTTGTTGCATCGTTTCCTTTCTATTTGCTCTGCAGTTTCAACGGAATTCATAGGCCAACAGAGTTTATTATGAAGGTGCACATGATGAAATGCTGCATCTTGGTGGAGCTGGAAGCAGCCGCATCTAAATAAAAGAGGTACCTATCCACATTTTGAAATATTTTAGTGACATTTTCATGATCTGACTGATAACATTTAATACACTCAGGATTTTGTAGTCTTTCCATACTTTTTGAAGGCCTGAAATTTAAAGGAAACAACCTAGATAATGTCTGCTATAGCATCAAGTTCACAGCCAGTTGTTGGCTTGAGTTCCTCTGGTGCTCTGTCTCATGCCTATATCAAGTATCCACCACTAAGATACAATATTCCTGGATCAAGAGGCTTGTTTTATGATGATGGAAATAAGATCATAGTTTCACCAACCAATAATCAGGTGCCCACATTCATTTACTTTGCTCATTTTTAATATGTATCTAACAAGAATTCCATAGGGATGGATCTGTACTGTTACTTTCTTTGCCTATTGGTTTTACCATCAATCTCCTAATCTGTTTTTTATCTCATGATTAGGTGTTTTCATGGAAAATTTCCCCCTTCACTCCTGCTATTGCCCCTACCTCTGATTCCCTAAGTGAGGGGCCTATCTTATCTATCAAGTTTTCTTTAGATAGCAAGTTAATAGCTATCCAGCGTTCAAATCATGAAATACAGTTCCAGCATCTAGAAACCGGGGAAACTTTTACCCAGAAATGCAAATCAGAATCAGAAAGTTTACTGGGATTTTTCTGGACGGACTGTCTATTATGTGACATTGTCTTTGTGAAGACCAGGTGCATACGACTCCTATTGTGCTCTATTCGTTTTTTAACTGGCTCTGATATTTGCACCCTCTTTGTGGTTCAGTTGAGAAATTTTATCTGTAGTAAAGAGCATATGCAAGAAATTAGCTTTTTTGGGCCATGTGTTAAAATGGTTCTTGAGTATTGGCTTTAATATGGTGGAAGTTAGCCTGTATTATTTCTCTTAAGTGAGGCTTATTTGCAGTGGTCTTGATCTATTTGCTTATAATTCTGAGTCAAACATGCTCCATTTGGTGGAGACAAGAAAACTGAATGTGAATTGGTATGTCTACACTCATGAAAGTCGTTTGGTTCTTCTTGCATCTGGAATGCAATGCAAGGCCTTCACTGGATTCCAGGTATGTGTGCAGCTCCTTTATTAATTTGGTTCTGCTGTAATATATTGCAACCCGATTTACTCATTTGTTTGAATACCAACAATCATTCTTGAAAATTTTGTAGGGTATAATGTAACATCCATGTGATAGCTACATAAGCATTTTTTCTTTCCTAAGTTTGATCTAGAAATTAATTGAATATATATGATATGCTTATTATAACAAGAGATGTACTTAACTACTATAGTATATGTGATATTTGATCTCTTTTGTTCGAGCATTTGATTGCATCTTAGAAAGGTTCCTATGATCGAACCTATGATCGCTTGAAAAGTTTAATCATCTTCTATAATTTCAAGCATACCCAGCAGTCCAACTTGAAGCATCAGATTGCATCCTTATCTGAATGGAACTTTCTCTATAAACATTTTATCTATAAACTACTGGAACTTATCAATTAATGTTTATGATTATTTAAAGACATTCTTCTATGCTAGACTAGAATGCATAACATTTTTCACTAGCCGTCACCTTTTTTCTAGAGGCTTAAGTGTTCTTGTGCATCTTATTGCGATCTCTGTGCGGTCAGGATGTACACATCTAGGCTCTTATCTGCTGTGGGGCCTTTAGGTTAATTGTTTTATAAATTCTGAAAGTGCCTAGTTATTTAGAAATATCAAAATACAAGAGAGAATGCATAGCATCACATCCATTCTTCTTGGCCATCACTATGAATTGTCATTACACTAATCTGGTTTTCTGGTCTACTTTCCCAGCTTTCATCTGTCGGGATCATCCAGTTGCCTAAATTTGAGATGGTGATGGCAAAATCTGAGGCCAACAGTAAACCTATCTTAGCTTCTGAAGATGTTTATATTATCACAGTGTAGGTTTATATAATTTGGTCTGTTTTATAATTTTAATTTGATTATCATGATTTATTTTTCTGTTGCTGTTTTCTTTGCTTCAATGGGCTTATATATTCAACCGACTCTAGATTCATGTGTTACACCTGCTTCATTCGATGTTTGAGATGATGCATTTCAGTTAATTTATGCTTTATTGGCTTTATTTTATTTTTGTATATCGATTAGACATGGAGCTTATCAACAGATTCCTTTATCTTATATTTATTTACTTTTTCCATTAAAAAATGACAGGTATGGTAGAATATACTGCTTGCAAGTTGATAGAGTGGCAATGCTACTTCATTCATATAGGTTTTACTGTGATGCTGTAGTACAACAGGTATGGTGGTGTTCAGCATTGATCGACGTGACTATCATGATCTACTCAACGATGCTCATGTTTTCTTTCTTGATATGATGGAATAGAACTCGATGTTATGTGTTTTTGCATGTGTCCACTATTCAATGAAGATTGAGGATTATATTTTTTGACGGTTGCTAGGGTGCTTATATTTGTTCATGTATGATCACAATATTTTGATCCCATCACAGTACTTGTATGCCTACCCTTGTAGTTTTATCCTATAATTTCATATTGGCTCATCTTGAGCATAAACTTGAATTATCTCACTGTTTTATACTATCTTCATCTAATATATGCTTGAAACCAAGCAGAGTGCATTGCATTGATGGGAAAATCACGTACTTATTGTAATGATAGTAATTTAGGTGGGACTATATTGACTTAATGGCGTTAGATGGCTGATCCACTTCACAATCACAGGGTTCTCTGCCAATTTATTCAAGCAAGATTGCTGTTAGTGTGGTTGACAATGTCTTGCTTGTTCATCAAGTGGATGCAAAAGTTGTTATTCTCTATGATATATTCTTAGACTCTCAATCACCGATCTCAGCCCCACTTCCTCTTTTGTTGAGGGGTTTACCAAGGTCCACTAGCATGGGTTCAAGGTCTAATGATAAAAATGGAGAAAACTCAGAGGTAAATTATCTAAGTGACCTTGAAGCTATAATATATGGAGATGACTGGAATTTCCTCATTCCAGACCTCATATGTGATGTCTCCAACAAAATTCTGTGGAAGCTGCATCTTGACTTGGAAGTAAGTTCTTCTGATTGATTTTGAAGAAGCACAAATTTTTGTTTTTTCATTTGTTCATGAAGAATAGGTCACTTCCTTTCCGTGCAGGCAATTGCTGCCAGTAGTTCTGATATGGCATCGGTGCTAGATTTTCTGCAACGGAGGAAACTAGAAGCCTATCAGGTATTACTTTGGTTTACATCTGTTTTCTTACATTATAAGTGTCTAACAACTGATCATAGGTATAATTTTTCATAAAATCATTGGCATTGAACCAGGCTAAGCATCTGTGTCTGGCAACAGCTCGTACTGTCATTCTTGAGCGCAGACCTTTGTCATTGGTTGCAAGGGTGATAGATGTATTGGTTTCTTCTTATGCCAATTCGTTAAAAACAGGCAACTATTTCAAAGGTTCAAGATCCGAAAAAAGGGCCGCTTCGACTGCGCCACATGAAAATATTCCTGCAGCTGGTGATATGGCATCTGCTAGCAGGGCAACTATAATTGGGAAATCTTTTGAATATGAGGGTACTGGTTTGGAAGGGGAATATTTTCAAGCATCAGCTTCTTCAGGATCAGATTTGGAGGAGAATGGCACCATGGGGTATTTGAGAACTGACACAAACATTGATACCGGTAAAGTCCCAATTGGTACTGAAACTAAAATAATTGAAGTTCACCCACCGTCACTACAAGCTGACTATGACGGGCTGAGGAACAACCTTTCAGGTACTTCCGTGTCCGGGATGCAGGAGCGACAGCTTACTTCACCAGTAATTTCACCTGATGAGATGTATAGCTTTGTGTTTTGTCCTGTTGAGGAAGAGATGGCTGGTGAACCATCTTATCTAGTCTCTATTATGATTGAGCTCCTTCGTAGGTACGCCTTCATAATTTTAGAATATGAAATGTATGCATGTTTTTTTTTTTCATATTTGTAGAGGCTTTTCCTTGAATGTGACTTATTATTATGAATCTTTGAAACTTACTGTAGCTGTATTATTTATGAATCTGCAGTTTCCACATATATGGTACTTTGTGGATTGATAGAGACAGTAAAAGTTACAGACTGGCCACTTTTAGAAAATGGCATTGTGAATGTGAAAGGATAGTGCAAATTTAGACAGCCATTGCCATGGTGGCATGAACGTCAAATGCTTGACTCAGACCTGATTAGATAGCTTGTCTGATCTAGATTGTGTTTCTTCATTGGATGATAAGGAGATTTGGAAGTATAGCTTGTCTGATTTAGATTGGGTTTCTTCATTCCATGATTAAGGAGAGATGGAAGTATAGCTTGTCTGATCTCTGCAATAGTCTTGTAGCAGTTGAATTTGGCAGTATATTTACATGCTGGACCAGTCATCAATCCGTGAAATTATAAATTTCTGTGGATCAATACCTAATATTTTGATTGTTCTCCTATAATGTTCTGTCTTCTTGTTGGGGTACAGTGCAAACTCAGAAAAGATTAAGGTGCATCCAAATATCTATGTGCTGACAGTGCAACTTTTAGCCCGTAACGAGCAATTTGTGGAGCTTGGACTTCTCATTATAAACAAGGTTTTCAAAACTTCTCTTTAAGCATGACTTGCACGGTGAATAGTCTTTTTTAACACCATTTATATTTTGATTCTTTAAAATGAAACAACTTTGTTGTAGGTTCTGGAACCTTCTAGAGAGGTTGCCTTACAACTACTGGAATCTGGAAGGCAGAATCGTCAGATCCGGAAGTTGGGTCTTGATATGTTGAGGCAGCTCAATTTGCATCATGACTATATTGTATCTTTGGTGCAAGAAGGGTATTATCTTGAAGCCTTACGTTACACAAGGAAGCATAAGGTAAATCTGTTAACTTTTTTGTGTTTCAATACCACAAAATTCATGAAATCAAATTATCGAAGATTTGCCTAATGGGTATGCCGTTACTTTTTGGAGTGACTAATGAATAAGGCATTATTTCCAAGAAACCTCACCTTTTCTGTATCTTGAAGATTTGTTGAGCTGTTCAAGATATTAAGTTCGCTTAGTGACCCTTGGCAAATCTATAGTGGTTATAATATGTTCATCAAAACCCATTCCTATGACGGTAGTTTATGGATCTGTCTCCTGTTAATCATTTCAAAGTAGTAAAGGTAGGCAGATGAAATTGTTGGGTGTTTCTTTAGTGTAAATAAATCGGGTTGGGTTTTTGAATTTTGGCAATGATCGTTCATGGTCTCTTTAGTCCATAACAAGCTTGGATGACTGCATTTCAGGTAGTCACCGTGCAGCCTTCATTGTTTCTCGAAGCGGCATTGTCTTCTAAGGATCCGCAGCACCTTGCTGCCGTCCTGAGGTTCTTCTCGGACTTCTTGCCCGGCTTCAGCCACACTTCAGATCACAAGGCGTACTACCATTTGCTTACTGAGATGACCTTGGCCCCTGTTTCATAGAAAAAGCTGTACATTAAATCTGCCTGAACTGGTTCAAGATATACAGCATGCTGTCTACTAGTAATTAGCGCAGTGTAACACCTTGATCTTCTTTCCCTTTTTCTGCGCACTATTCAAAAGGATTAATTGGACACACATACAGTACTCAATTACAGATAGGTATCTGACTGACCAAGCATAGAGGATGGATATGATGAAGAACCTCAACTATAGCTACTATTGTACAGAGAACAATTTCAGTCCATGAAAAGATCCACACACAATAGGCATAGGAGTCCATATTGTACAGTGGGAAAAATGGGTTACCCAGAAAAGAACAAATCTAATAAAATATTTATATGCATAGTAAATGCTATGCTGTATATAGATAAAGAAGCGACTTGTGAAATTCCAGTCTTTATAAAGAGATATAGAAAGGTGTGAACATCAAATGCTAGAAAGAAAGCTAGAGGCTACTTCTTTAGATTGTCTTAAGACTATGCTTCAGCAAACGATTAATTCTCCCCGTGCTAGAAAACTATATGAATTCAGAAAAGTGACAGAAAAGACCAGACAAAAGCAACAATCTTCCCCTTCATATGAAGAAGATAATAGTTAATCAATCCGTAAAAGAAAGAAGAGAAACAACTTGCCAGAGCATTTCACAGCTAATAAACTGGATACTGCCTCTAAGGGAAGAATTCATATATATAAATCACAGCAGACCTCTTAGGTTTCGCCAAAGCAAGCAGTTACAGGAACCGATCAATTAGTCTTTGGATCCGGCATTGGGAAGAGCCCTGCGGTGGCTCCTCTAGGAGGCGAAAAACCTAGGAACTTCTGTAGGTTGGTGCGTATACTAATCGAGCAGAGAAAATACAGGAACGCCATGGAGCAATCGGTCGCATCGTTCCCCTGCAGACCTCGATGACTCATCTTCATCACAATTCCAAAAGGCCTGAACGGCAACTTAGCCACGACCTTGCCTTCGAAGAGCGAGTTGGGGAGGCCGAAGACGACGAACAGGACGAGAGCTAAACGCCGCCGGACTTGAACTTGAACAGGGAGAGGTCGCGGCTAGACTCCTTGAGGCTCGTCTCGACTCGATCAATCTTCTTCGTCTTGGACTTCTTGACGGTGATCTTGCTGGGGCTAGCCTCGGTCTTCATGTACTCGAGCTTCTTGGCGGCCTTATCGATGGAGGATCGGAGTGTCTTGTATGAGGCAGTTCGGTAGATGAGGAGCCAAGAGATGGCCTCGCAGACGACCGCCGTGCATAAGGAGATGGCGACTACAGTTAGGCTGTCGGCGTACTCGAAGGCCGCGAGCAATTGGGGAGTCGCCATGGCCGAAGCGGAGATGGGAGCCCTCCGAGACTTCCAAATTTGGGATTTATTACTAAGTTCTCTGTGTACAATAAAAACAAATTGAAAAATAATTATATTAAATAAAGAATACATTCTAAATGGGCCCAATGTTACGTAAGTTCAATGCATAGGCCCATATGTGATGGGCTATAGCCCATGTGTGATAGCAAGAAAGGGGCTGGAACAGGAAGTTGTTTTATTCCCTTGCGCCTGAGGGAAGGGGGTGGACCCTAGGTGGAGCCGGAAGCAGCGAGGCTGCGGTGGCGGCGGAGGTGGTGTTGGAAGTGGAGGCGGTGGAAACGCGCTCGCAGGATGGGCACATAGTGAGGGTGGTGGCGGGGAGCTTCCTGTAGAAGGGCTGAGATGTCTTGAGGGCTCTCAGCTCCTGGAGCTCCTTCTTTAGCCTCCGGTTCTCCTCCGTGAGAGTCTCGCAGCACCGCTTCAGGTGCTCGCAGTCAATCTCCGTCTGCTTCAGCTTCGTCCTCGCCCTCCTATTCTGAAACCAAACCTCCACTTGCCTTGGCCGGAGGTTCAGTTGGTTCGCCAGCGCCAGCTTTTGTTTCTTTATGAAAGAAGAAGAAGAAGAAGAAGAAGAAGATCAAACACTAATCATTGATTGACTATCATGATATGTATCTGCTGCAGTTTTGAGGATTACAGAGACTTACAGGGTTAAGGGTGCTGTGTTCCTTGAAGCTTTCTTCGAGGAACGCCGACTGCGCTTTGGATAGCCGGAGCTTCTTCCGGCCGTTCAGTCCGCTTTCGTCATCGTCGCTGCCTCTCAAGCGGACTTGATCGGCTTCTACCTCCAGATATCTCTTACTATTACTATTATTACTCCGGCCACCTCCCAATCCGTTATTGATCCAGAAATCCATATGGAACGACGAGACCGCGCTGTTCGGGGAAGAGTGGGCGCCGCCGTCTTCCGGCTCCTCCGCCGCCGCGGAGAACCTACTCTCGTCCAGGCATCTGGCCAATTCTCGGGCGGAGTCACGCTCAGCTAGCCCTACTGAGATAAAAAAAAACAGTTATCTCAGCATTGGAAATCGCCTGAGTAGTGATTGCAAAATCCAAATACGGGTTTTATCCGGCGAATATGAGAGAGAAGTAGTTACTGTTCTCATCTAGCCACGGGAGGCGCCTGCTGCTACAAAGGACAGGCGAGAACGGGAGGAGTTCGAGCTGGAGGGGGACAACGTCGCAGTCATCTCCGCCCGGAGAGTCACCCTCGCTGGCCATGTCTAGCCCCATGCGGAACTCCAACTCCTTATTGTTCCTCAACGGAGTCGCCAGCCTGCCAAGAAACGGCACAGAAAACGGCTTCGAGGTGTCACAGAGGCTGAGAGAGAGCTCCATGGAATCTCATAATGGAGGAAGAGTTGAAGCAGTATAGAGCTTATATGGAAGAAGGTGAATGATAACTTTTACTCATTTTTTTTAAAAATTATTTTCAAAATAATTTTAATTAATTAATTTTATTTTATTATGAATTATTTTTATGATGCATGGCAGATTCCAATGAGTCTCACGTGATTGCGCATAATCATTGGTGTATACCAAACAGACTATGATATTGCTGACCTTATCATGCATTTTCAATTTCAGTCAACATTATTTATTTTTTTTTACCTTTCTAATATTAAAAAAATATATATAAAAAAAACATCGTAGTCTTTTATACCGGTCCGTATTGAACCGCTGCACTATCATTCATTGTCACAGAGATAAGAGAATGATGGGAGTGATGATGATGAGAAGGTAACGTTAGCTCAGTTGTCGGGATTTGACTGCAGCCCCGGGACCGTACCCGTCGCTAGCTGGTCCATAATAAAGGTCTTGTTGGTTTGTGCACTGTCCTGAGGAGACAGCACATACTCATGAAGAACAGTCAATACTCTATTCAAGTCTGAGACAGCAGCTTAAAAGGACGGGTCCTTTCAATCAATACAAAAAAATGGTTGGGTGCAAATGCTAGTGTAGCCTGAGACACTGAGCACCTTATATTATCATATATATGACTATGTGGGACCTCCATAACCACAGACAGTCGGCAGCGATCCACTTTTCCATGACACATCTATATATGCATCATTTGATGATTGACTGCCAAGCTTGTATAAGAAACTTCAAATACTGTTTTTGAATATGAGGTCAAGCTGGTTATCTCTCATGAGTCATATGAAGGGGAGGGACACCATGATTCATCACTTCATGTCTTCATCAATTACCTCACAATTATGAATGCTTGCAATGATGTGATGGATTGATGGAATGAAATCATGATATTATTTAATGGTTAGTCTTGAGAAAGGAAGGCCAACCAAATAATAATTGATGTAAGAAAGAGAGTGTCAATGATGATGTTGAGTGGCTTGACCTCCAACCATCATTCACCTATGGTAGACACATTGATGTAGTGTTATAATGATCCAATATTCCCACCCTATGGTTTCCATCAAGTGGGGCTGAGGCTTCAAGGGCTATCAAGGTGATGAAAAGCAAAAGAAAACCAACCTATGGCTTCCATCAACTGGGGCTGAGGCTTCAGGGCTATCAAGGTGATGAAAAGCAAAAGAAAACCAACGCTATTGCATCCATGAAAGGATAATAGACAAATGGAGTCCATGGTGTGCACACCTAGTCATGAGTTATTTGTATGTGAAAGTGAAAGGAATGTATTGAAATTAGGCATGCAAAGCCATAAATCACGATGATGGCTCATCTATGTCAGTTTGTAGGATCACAGCATCATCCTTATCAAGTTCTACAAGGATCCAACATTCTAAGAATGACAGAATCTACACAAAATAAGTTACCAAACTGCTGCCAATGAAATTCAGAATCCTATCTGGCTGGATTCTGCAGATGGCGACTCAGGTAAGGCTGAAACAACTTTCTTCATGGAGGGCTTTTGCTGCAGCAACTTACTACAATCTATGGAGTACCGTTTAGACCTTA
This sequence comes from Trapa incisa, assembly GCA_030064435.1. NCBI lineage: Eukaryota > Viridiplantae > Streptophyta > Magnoliopsida > Myrtales > Lythraceae > Trapa > Trapa incisa. Next base: position 618,928 of record CM057770.1, on the reverse strand, counting down.
AGCTTTTTCCCAAGCACCTGAAAAATGGTGGGGATTTGGGCCCTGAACCTTGAAAAATAAGTTATCTATCTCAATCATGTCATTCCACAGCAAGTCTATGGCATAATGACTGGTACGCTGCACTACATGCCTTGAACTTCTCCTCAGCAACGGCCTATAGAAGCAAATTTTAAACACAATTAAGAATATGAAATTGGGTTTCAAGTTGATCCTTGGTTTATCACATCTATGAACAAAGAATATCAACACATGCTGGGAGGGATCAATAAAATATATGAAATGGTTCCATCAGTGGTTGCACTTAAGCCCGGTCTTTCAGCCCCATTCATTAATAGGGGAATATAAGAGGTTTAGATCGAGTATGAGCACCTTTGAAGATCCCCCGTGGCGATCAGGATGCCATTTCAAAGCGCAAGTTCGGTATCTGAAATTTCAGAAATTGTGGATCATAATTAAATTGAGTATAGAAAAGGCAGATTCAACATGCTACACCAGGACCAGAGAAGTTTCTGAGAAGATAGAAGGGAAAGGCAACAAACAACAGAGAAGGTGTCAAACTTACGCATTTTTTACATCTTCAAGTTTAAGAGGGCCTGAAGCACTTAGTCCAAGGGCTAGTCTATCTGAAGTCAATGGTGAACTATGACTGTCAGATTCAGAAGAGGATTCATATTCCTCCTCACTTCCATATCTCCAATTTCCAGACCTTTGATGGCCAGTCCAGCTTCTCCAATGAGAACGGGGATTCTCGTCATCTACAAAGGACCAGGAAAAGCATCGTGTTCCACCAAACGCAGTCCTGAAAATTCTTTCAGGATCAACATCTTCCTCGCAGAATTGGAATCCTTCTGCAAATAAGAGTAGAACCATTAGATAAATGTTGAAAAAAGGTGGAAGCAAACAAGCTAAACACAGTTTATGGTGTAAATGCATCTTAAAAGTTGTTATCGTGTTATCAAGAATACACTAACCATTGATCCACTTGTGACCTTAATCTACTAAAAAGATTTTAAACTAACTTCTCTAAGAGGTTTGCCTATATTAATTGGATCTCATCTCAATATCTGCAAGAACCTGACAGGAAGCAAAAACTAACAGAATAAGAGACCAATTGGCGCTTTGCACAATTTGGCATTTCCTAAAGATGAATCAGCTAATTTAGGAACTAGAAATTTCATCACATCCTCATCCAGTTAGATAATACAGATATCCACCCATTAACCAACTTACATATACTGCATAAACAATGTACTGAGCCAATTAGGATGCTAGTTTTCTCCTTGACTAACATATCAATGTATGGAAAAAAGTAAGCAGTGAGTAGAATTCTGAGGCATCCTTACTTCCGCTCCATCGCTTATTGCTCATTTTTCCCTTCTTGTACCTTTGTGAACTACCCCTATTCCAATGATGTCCAAACCATGAGCTTCTACTTGAAAATGGGTCATCCTCATCGGCCTCCTCTTCCCACCTCTTAAGTCACTCGAAAAAACAATAAGAAATTTTATTCCATAAACCATATGCAGAAGAAAAACTGAAAACTCCAAGTCAGTAAAATAACTCCACACCAGCAAAATCCAAAGAAAGCGAAAAATGTGTGCCTCCATTAGAAAAAAATTACAAGGAAGGGCCACTTACCTTGAATACAGAGTCTGCATACGCATTGATATTCCGCAACAAGGATTGTTTTGATTGAATTTTTGGAAATTTCGTGTATAATGACTTGATCTCTGCACATAAACAATTCCAGAATAATTACTGTACTTCAATGTCAGAACAACATATTGAAAATGATAAACAAAAAGTGCGCGATTCAATGAGTAAAGCTGTAGCAAATGAAGGGGAATACAAGTAGCTATGACGATGACTTTTCATCCTCCAGGGCAAGAGGCTAATCAAACAACAGCATAATTGCTCTGAACATCTTACGAAGAATAGAACATTTATTAACAAAACATTATTTTTTACGTGCTCTGGCCACAAAAAGAAGTGCATGATCGACCAATCAAAGCAGCAACTGAAACAAAGTAAAAGATTCATCTGAGATTTGAGAAAATCAACAATTTGAACATTTTTATAAAAATCGGAAAGATATAGCACTATTGAGCTATAACATGCACTAACTCAGAGTCACACGGTCAATGAAATCTTCCCTCTTCGGTTGAATATAAAGCAAATTTATGTTAAAATAGCAATACATTCAAAGACTTTTACATAAAATCATAGAATAATATAAGATGGAGAAACTAACGGATTCCCAATGAGTGCGCCGTTTACGTTCCAGGATGGGGCTAGAGTGAAACAACGCAGCACAGAGCTGCGTACAGGGTCCCCGCGAGCTCGCCGCAGCAGATTTAATGGCGTTATTCATTTACAGAGAAGAATTAATTGCAATAACAATACAACGGAAGGAGCATTGGCGAAAGACAAAATGGGACAGACGGAGTGACGGAGAAAGAGGCGGATGGGGGAGAGTTTTCTTATTTTCCATTCGGTCCCTGTATAATAACGTTTTCCCCTTCCGCCCACGGAGTATTCCATAAATCGAGAGATAAAGCAGGGCAGGATGGGGCATAGTGGACGGCCTGGATTGAGTCAGAAAGTTTGAGGTTCAATTAAAAATAATTGAATTTTCATTTTAGGCCCCCGCTCATCTTTCACGCCTTCCTATATAAAGGTAAAAGCGCGGCTAAACATACACTCCGTCTTCGTCTCATTGATCCATTGATTGATTGCCTTCGATGAAAAACGGAGCAGTAGGCGTGACTGTGAGTGCATAGTATTATTGCTCGTTTTACTTAAGGATCGACAGAGTCTCTGTCAACCTTCTTAATTCGTGAAGGAATATGGATTCAAATTGATCTTTCTGCTTATTACCTTTTTTGAGGCTGGATTGTCTCTTCACCCGTTCGAGTATCATTGACATGCATGAATTTGAGATTAAGAATGCGATCATGATCTATTGGTTTGCTATTCCTATTTGTAGATTCCAATGTTCGAGTATCATCGGCATGCATGAGTTTGAGATTAAGAATGCGATCATGATCTATGTGTTTACGATTCTTATTTGCAGATTCAAATGTCGGATTTAGAATTCACGGACGATGAAATCAGCCGATGAAGTTGCTAGAGATCCAGAGGACGATGATGATAGAAGCATTGATATCATCTGTGGTTCTTCTTGAGTATTGGTTAGCAATGATCCTTTAGTTCATTCACTTTGATATTAAATTATTTGTTCGTCACCTGCGAATTTCATTGACACGTATTAAATGTTTCTTTGAGATTTGCAATGTGATCATGAACCATGCGTTTGCCTTTACTAATTGTACAGCCAGATGTTGGACTTGGAATTCATTTTAAGGTTAAATCAGCGGATGATCAGTTGCTAAAGATCTCAGAGGACTTACCTCATTCATCGTTCAGTTTTAATCTAGGTAACTTTCATTCTACTCAATGATCGAAAATCTCTCACCAACCTTCAGTATTTTAGTATAGAATCTCAACGATACTTCAGCTCATTTCATTCCTTGGAGGTTAAATTGTTTGCATACCGTTTGAATATCATCACATTAAATAGTTTCTATGTGATTGAGAAATAGATCCTGAGCTATCCGTATGCATTTTCTATATGGAGTCAGATGTTAAATTTGGTGTTCATTTATGTTGAAATCAGCTGATGATGAATTGTTAAAGATTGCAGGAGTAGGAGGATTGAAGCGATGATGTGATTTGTCATTCATCTTCAATCTAGGTGCACGCCCCACTCTGTTCAAGATCAGAAAGTGTCTTTATCATCCTTTAAATGTCATAACACAGATTCACAATGAACCTTCGGCTCCTTTCTTCCCTGTGAGGTTAAATTCATCAGGCTTAAAATGATCAATATGGATGTTATTTTTTCTATTGATTGGGATGTGATCATGAAGGCTGCATTTGTTTCTCTATAAGTAAGTTCAGATATTGAATTTAATTTAATTTAAATTTTCATTTCCTTTTGACAGCATGTTTTGATGTCTTAGCTGTGGACAATTTTGACAAATTTATGTACCGTGGGATGAAAATTTTCTTTTACAATGTTATGTTTGTCATTTTTGAAGTGATGGATATTTATTTCCACTTAATTTTAACGGCCTGCAACCGTGTGGAGTTTTGTGATATCTCATATTTGAGTGCAGTTTATAGTAGGTCCAGATTTTATGTTCATTGTCCTAATCGGATTGTATGATATTGATCTATAGCTGTTGCCATCTCACATCTGCGTGATAATGGTGTAATTAATACTATATAGGTGAAGTAGAGCAGTAAACTAACCTAATTTGGATATTTGTGCATTTTTATAAAATTGGGCTGAGAAATGAAGAAAATGATTTATTTCAGGAATTAGACCACCAGCAGTTGATATTCATCCTGGCTATATTTGCAGTAGATGATACTCCCAGGTCTGTTCAGTTTTGTAGCATTGTTGTACTTTCCACTCCGGCGTGATGGTTGGCATGGGGCAAAACGGTGCTTATGTAATTATGTTTGGACTGAAGCTCAATCCAAACACGATGAGCTTAGAAATGCTAGTAACTGAGGTGACATTTTGTACCTTCTAAACTGATGAGCTCTCTGTGGCCCGGAAGAGCTGACGGGAGCACCTCTAAAGGTCAACCATGCGGAGGTAATCCGTGGGGACTCTAATTAATTCTCTATGTCCAAAAAATAGTTTTATGGGTTCCCAGCTATGAACATTGAAGACTGCCAAGTGCCATTCCATACATCATGTTCCTTGATGTGCCCATGATGACAGATGCCTGTATGAAGATTTTGAAGAACATGTTGGAGAATGGCATTTACGAGCACACGAGATGCCCAGCTGGCTACAAATATGAATAGGAGCGCAAGACTAACCAATACCAGCTCAGCTGTGGAGTCTTGGCTGATGCTGCCTTGTAGTAGCCACGGGAACTGAAACCCTCCGCTGTCCCTATATGTTATTTCAACCTTTAGAGGGATAGCAGTTGTCGGATGGTAGATTCCACTGTGAGATATCCGCAGCCCCAAGCCATTTACACCAGGTAAAAGTTGATTTCCTTGTATACAGCACCATTCTCTGCTGGTTTACTTGTACCACTTCCGTTTCTTGGCAATGTAAAATGGAAAGTGAGATCAATTTTATTTCAAATATAGTAAGAGATTTGTGGTTCCTTCACGGGAATTTGAGCATTGGCCGGTTTCAAATTCCAAGTCTGCAAGTAGCTTTTAATTTGTTTAAACTGTGTAAGATGCTTTTCTGTTCAGTGCAGGTGTATATTGTGAAGGCTTAAAGTAGCCAGTCCGGTCAAGGAAAGACATCGGAACATGAAGGAGGCCGAATAAATAGACTTGGAAGGCACACCCTTGGATCCGTCCGTAACGAATTTGCTACCGCTGAAAAGGAATTGCGTCTTGCCATAGGGCTACAACAGGACATCCATTAGGCTATTTTGCATATGCATTCCCATTGATTTACCATCGCCTGTTCAAACTTCAAACTGCATTCCCTAAAGAAAAATTCATTGCAAATAATATGCGAAGCTAAAAGTGAAATCTCTTGGACTTAACTACATCTGCTCCATGGGACGACGCTACAAGCTGAATTGCACCTCGAAAGTCAGAGTATGGCATTCGAGACTACTAGTGTTTACCTGCAAAGAAAAAAATAAGGAGCGGCTAGTTAAGAAGACGGCTAGACGTACGAGAAAACACTGAAAGAACATGTAAATCACGGAGTGACTTTTTAAAATAAAAAGTTCCAGTTTGAACTAGTAGATCACTTCACTCGTGGAAAATCTTTGTAATATAATTTCTTCATAGGGCATAAAATCCAATTTTCTGGAGATGAGACACAAACATACCATAACAGCAACTCCTGTCTCGCAAAATTTAGGAATGCAAATAAGTCGCACTAACTGCCCTTCTGATCCTGTATGATTCGGCCACCATTCAGAGGAGCCAAAAAGGATCATACCAATTTAAAGACCAACCAGTACAAGGAGAAATACCTTTTATAAGCTTAGTGTCGTATTTTTCCTGATTACCAATAAAATAGACATGCGGGCAGCTCTTGATCAAGAAGGGATCTGTGTTGATGAAAGGATAACACCCTGAAAAATCATGACAAATAACGTTGTAAAACGAAATAACCTTTCAGAGTAATAACTGTTTTTACATAATAAACAACTCAATGAGTTGTTTCCAAGGCACTATACTCCATTCTGATAATGACAGACCACTCAAAGTGACATACATGAGTTCACTTACCTAGTGTATTTGGTGCTGTAGGTGCCAGATGCCTCCACCTTAGCGTCCTCTCCATAAACTCAAGCTTATCTCTTCCCTCTGAGTACTTCTCAAGGTCATCAATATTCTGGCCTGATGTTCCGAGAAATCTATTGACACAAACCTGAAATGTCAAGTATCTAATTTTCACAAGGTTACAGAGAATATGCATATCTTACTTGACACCATCAATCTCGAAGCTATGAGGATTTGGACATGATCTGAAAGTGTTATAAGTTGCTGAACTTGGGAACAAACACCTATTAAGAGGCTGAAGAATAAGCAAGATCAGCTCATCTTGACTAAAGAAGAATTAGGTTGCAATCCTTTTGAGGCAATGAAAGAAAGAAGCATATCGTGGCAATAAAAACCTTTTGAGGCAATGAAAAGTTTGCTGGGTCATTAGGCCCTGGCATGATGTCCAAAGGCAAACCTGCAGCAATCTTAAGTTGGATAGAAATCAGTCAGTTATGTTCTCAGATCGGAAGGGAATATCAACACTTGTGAAAAAAACAGTTGACAAGGACCTCTGTTAATATCATATCCAGTTCTTTAATGGGCTCTGCTATCCTGGACTGATCGGTAGAAGCCAGATTCTGTCAAAAGCCATAAAGAGATTATCCTTCCGAAGTAGACTACTTGAGCAAGGACACAGCAACAGGTTTCAATTCCCGAATGTTGCTCATACAAACTTTTTCCTGCCCAGTTTCTCTTTAAACATCCCCCATAAAATACTAAGCAGAAAACTAATTGATATACAACATTTTTTTCTTTTTCCATTTCTTGCATGAAATATTGAAATACTGGAAAGGTTTCTTATGTTATTCCCACCGCAAGGATGCTTTAGCACTAAGTCTAACTGTTACACAATGATGTTTCAGGTAAAGGAAGTACGATGAATGAGATACCTGTTTGTTGAGAAGTCCGTGAGGAATTTCAACAGAATTTCCCGCAATAACCAGGTGAACTATTTGTGCTGCCATTCCTTGTGCCTATAAGTGGATAAAACAGTATACATAATAATCAAACTGTTTTAATCAGCTGCAACAAATCTAAGGCAATAAAGAAGGGAAAGGACAGACTGGACCTGCTTATCCCCCAGATGTCCTGTTATATGATCAACCAAAAGCTGATATTGAAGAGGGTTAGAAGTACTATTACCCACATTAAGTCCTGAGATGAGAACAACATATTTGTTCTCTCCTGTTTGAAGCCAATAAATTCAAGTCACACACTATCACTGTGAGAAAAGGTAATTATCCAAGCATATGTGATATGCACCATACTTAATCGAGAACATATCAATACTAAGATCTAGCAGAAATTTTATGAAGTCGTGCTGGACAATGCTAAAGCAAAGTAATGCAACTGTACATTGAGGCAAAATCCAAATTGTGCATTTGAAACTAACTAAATATGTCTAATACAAAGGAAAATTATGAAGAGGAAGTGAATCATTCATGGGTATACCTGATTTGAGGGGCATCTCCAACTGGGAAGGCAGGCCAGCTTCTAGAACATCATCAACATGGAAGTAACCAGCATCAGCTTCACTTCCAAGCAAAGAGACAACGACACCTTTTGTGCACATGGAGATTTCCAGGTTATGGGAACAAATAAAAAGCTCATGATCAATAGATATGGATAATTTCCATTTTCTGCAATCCTATCAATCTGAAATAAATAAAAGTACACACTTTTAATGGACTGGAACTGGAAGGTGAAGAACGTTCTCTACCATAGCAGAAATATTAAATCTCTTTTATGATTGGAAGAAAGGTTACCTACTCAGCGTAGATGGATACCTGTTACATATTGTGAAGGCAAAAGAAAAGAACCTCCGAGCTTTACTCTACCACTTTCATCTTCAAGAACCAGATAATCATCTTGGTGCATAAACTTATGGGGGATTGTAATTGGGGTTGCAGATCTCTGCATATAACAGTCGCATAAAACAGACCAAAGCTGAGCAACTACTGATTTTAATCGACCAACATTGTAGATAATATATGTAGCATAACCAATTATCTCCTTACTGATGAAAAAAGTAGTTACCTCCTTAGAATACTCATCAAGAACTGATGGTTTGAGTTTCATGTGTTTGTACAGAGTACCAACAACAATGCATTCCTTGCCTCGTTCTATTCCCAGAACATTGCAAACTACAAAATAGAAATTTGCTATATGAGTATTTCACAATATTCATCCATGACAATACAGCCAGCTCTAAGAGGATAAAGCTCATGCTGACAAAACATTTTTGAGATGAGTAGCTTAACTAAAGAAATATATTCAATGCTAATCACCACCATTATGAAAAATGGAAATAGAACCAACACATCTTATTTACTCAGAAATAAAATGCCAGAAAGGAAGCAAGCTAATCATTGAAATGTTTCACTAAACACAGATTCATAATCCCTCGTGGCTATAATAAACCAAATTAAATCCTCTCCATCCTTCATCAAACTCCAATATCATGAGAAATGGTACTATAGTAAAAGCAACAATAAGTGGTGAGAATCCTGAAAATATAATAAATGTTGTACTAAAAGGTCACAAAAATCATTGGAGTGATGTCTAAAATAGTCTTCAGTACGAAAATAATCCATCAAAGAAGCAGTGAGATGAGAAACGGGATTTAAGCAAAATATATTTGTGGTAGTTGTATTGTACTACTGCAACTGATATAGGAGACGCTTAACTGCTACTTCATACAGACAACAGAGGCTAAGCTAAATAGATCGTCATCTCAACTAAGCATTGAATGCAACCTAAAGAAACGACCAAACGAGGCTTTACTGCTTCTGGATGGTAACTGAGGCATGAAGCTAAAACGATCAAGCGCAAGTGAAGGTCATAATGATTGAAATCACACTTCAGTGATGGACCGTCATATTAGGAGCAAACCGAAAAATCGATCCTAGGAAAATGAACGACACGGTAGATGAGAGAAACTAAATATCCAGAGAGGATTCTACTAGGAACATGAGGTTTCCAGCTTGTGACGAGAGGCCGCAACAGAGCTCGCAACAACTGGAGACGCGCGAAATAGATCTGGCTGTACTGTTGACCTCCATAGGTCTCCTTCTGTATCACGAAGGGCTCATCCTGCGAACAAGAAGCATCGACAGCAAAATGATAGGCAGAAAATAGTGGAATCCAACGGAAGAGCACCAGAAAAGAAAGTATACTACTAGGCTTAAAAAGCTCCAAGGAGCTGAAGAAAGACACCGATATCAACGGTGAGTTTCAAGGCCGATGTCGAAGCTCGAATACTGCTTCCAAAGCCAAGAAATGGAAAATACGGAGACGAAACAGTGGAGGAAGAGAGAGAACGAGAGACGCTGATGAATATTACGAACCAGAGAATGATAGGAAGCTTGCTTCCTCGGGATTTTGTCCGGAGAGTCGACTTCCATGGCTATCGTGGCGGGAAGACAATAAAATCGAGATAGAGACTGAGAAATGAGGAATTTGCCGCTTTTTGTATCATAGCGGGGGAATCATTATTTATACTATAAATTATGTAATAATGTATTGTTTTGAAACATTTATAATAAGTTCAAAATTAAATGGGGATGTAGCTCAAACGGTAGAGCGCTCGCTTTGCATGCGAGAGGTACGGGGTTCGATACCCCGCATCTCCATTTTTATATTTTATGGTGCAATGTTTCAAATCAGACCGTGAGAGAGTATAAATTCTAATTTAAAGTTAACATTTATTAAAATAATAACTTTTTCGTTCAATATTTTTCGGGCCGGAGAGTAACTCGAAGATCGGAGAAACAAAGGAGAGATGCAGTCGGCTCGTGTATTGTGGCCGGGCTGCAAGTATGGTGACAAGTCAGTTGTTGCTGTTTAGTTGTTGTGTTCCTACTGCTTCTGGGTTGTAATAAATTGCACATGTTGTGAAAGCTCACTGGAATAGAACTCAATTTGCTCGGGGTTTGGAGGAGGAAATTTGTACTTCTACTGAAGCCACAAATCGGGGAATTATAGAGAAGCACATACAGATGATCAATGGTTCCCGTTGTCTGATGATACAGAGCCTTGAACTGTTAAAAGGTCTACCGTTCAAGTTTAACTGAAAATGAGAAAAAAAGGGGCAGAATCCCATTAAGGATGACAGAAGAGCCACAGAACTCAAATGGAACACACTGTTTTTTGCTCAAAGAATAATACGTCTATCCGATTACTAATAACAAAAACACTCTTCACTTTACCTAGCTCGTCCTGCAAAGTCTTCTCCAAGTGAATATATATATCATTGAATGGGAAGCATCCATCGGAGATTGGCTGGCTCATGGAGTTTCCTCAAACCACAGTTTTCCGCAACTCAGCAGCTCCATGGGCAAAGTGACACCGGTCACCAAAAGTGCACGAGCCCTTGGCAAAGTTGTCGCAGAGTTTTGTCTTGAAGTTGTTCCCTGGCAGGGCACCCGGCCCACCCTTAGCAGTTCTGCCCATAGCCCCGACATTAGTGATAAGCTCCCTGACCATGGTGCTGGCTCGGTCAATCTGCTCAAACGTGCCCTCGAGCTCAATATTTTTCAGATTAGGATCTGACTCATGATCCGTGATGATGAACTTAGCTCCTGTCTGGCGGTATATCTGCTTTGAATTTACTCCCCCCTTCCCTATGATGGCTCCAGCAAGAGAAGCATCGACACTGATCTTTGCAGTGGCCACAGCCCCAAAGCTGGCAGCAGGATTCCCATAATCCCCACCAAATGTGGATACACCAGGTCGTGGTGGCATGGGCCTGCCAATCGATGGCATCCCAATTCCTCGGGGATCATCTGCAGCTGGGGTGATGGGCTTCCCTAACTCCCACTCACCGTGGGCAAAATGACACTTGTCACCATACTTGCAGCCCTCAGCAGTGTTGTACTTGTTGCACATGCGGGTCTTGACAGATGATTGAGAAGAGCCGTTGGTCTGGGCCAGTGTAGGCGGCATGCCCATATTTCGAGATGGCTGTGGAACTATGGTAGTCAGATTCATCATCTGGGCCACTGCATTGTAACCTCCTGGAACAAAGTGCAAGAAGTGACATCCCTCGCCGAAGGGGCACCCAGCAGTGCTGCAATAGAAGATTCTAATTAAAACCTATTGATACTGAGATACTTTCCCATAAAATAATGTACGTTTTCCCAAATATGGAAAATACAGTATGAACAAATGCTTATTTGCAGTGCACACAGTAGAAAGCAGGTGACAATCCTATTAATGGAAAAATCTAATATTGTACCAGGAAAAGGCCTTCTTAACACATGATTCTGATGTTCCCATTCACAACCAGTGTGCAAAGTAGAGTCAAGTACCAGAAAATAGCGTAAAGCCCACCCTAAGGCAAGAAGGCCACTTATCATGGGCACATCTCAGTATCTTTATTGTACAAGCAGTATATTACATTTCTTCTTAAGTGGGATCTACATGAAGGAGTGGCCAATAGCATAGATCTTGTACAATCTTTCAACTGATTTAGGTATATTAGTTTAGTGATAGAGCATGATGCGTAAATCTTGTGTGTGCTAATAAAAAAACAACCATGACACTTTACTTGTCTGCTCACCAACCATCAATCCTATTTTAATCAATAGAAAGAAGTACTCTATGGAACTAAGTCTGAAGATTAACATAAAATATACAAATCTCAATGAGAAGGCCATTGCATCATCATCCTACATAAGATAAGAGAATAAACATGACAGTTTACTTTTCTTCTGTATATCAAGAGGCATTTCACCATATTGATAAAATATTTACCCACGGATATGTATATTACAAGTAGAATATGGAGATATACCAACAGCCATCTGACCATGACTCTCATAGTTTCCATGATCTATATTTATAAAATGAAGAGTATAACTAATATAATGACTGATTATGAGATAATTTTTTGTTATTACTTGTTGATAAAGCACTGTCCTGATCACACAGAAGTTGTCAAACTGGTTCTTTCCAACCAATAAATAGTTGTACCTGTATAGCAGCTTCAAAGGCCAGTCTAATAGAGCATCTTTAATTATTTTTTAAGGGTTCTAAATGAAGAATTTTACAGCAGTAACAGTTAATACATCTTTTCAGGATCATAGGTAACTATCATCATTTAGACAGGATAAGATATTAACCTGAAAAACTTGGTGCATGGCTTTGATTTGCTTGCTACACCGGTTGATAATGACTCCTTTTCTGTTGACAAAATTAATTTTCCTATTAGTTAAAATGCCTGTGGATTGTTAATAAGCTCGCTCCTGAAAACAGCTTATTAGAATTATCAGGTTAGTTCAAATCATAGAAATTTTTATCACGATGGTTACCTTACTGCAGGGAAAAGGCATGATATAATGTTTATATCTAGCAGACATGAGGGTGTATATTGCCAATAGAAAATGGATATCACGGTCATTAGCACTTCTGCACATTTTTGTACCAAAATTATAAATAAAATTCATTCATCTCAAATTGGTACCATCAACCAAAGGAGGGCTTTGCATGTATCCTATAAAACTATACAAGCACTGATCTAAACTGATTCCAATAAATATATAATCAGCTAATTTCATTCATAAAGGTATAAAAATCAGCTTGACAGTTGCAAGAAGTGCTCAACAAGTCCCACGGGAGGTATTTTCATTAATAAATTCCACATTAGCAGAATACACCAAACCCAGGAAAATTCAAAGAAAGGAAGCTAAAATATGCGCATCAGTTAATCTCAGATGAAGGAGCTGCTTAAGCTCGAAAAAATTTGGCAAAAAATCGAATGCCAGCAGCAACAAACCTTGCTTCAACTTCTTCAAACCGCCATTACCACTCAAGCCACTTTCGTTCCCACTTCTCTTACGGGAATCCATTGGACTTAAACTGCAACGAAGACGGATCAACCGCTGAGAGAACAAACCAGATGACGACCTCGAGAGAGGAAAGCTCGTTGTACTAAGCTGACTATAGGGTTCGGGGGGGGAAGAAACCCTAACCAGGGGGCAGTGGGTTTAGCGGGTAAGAATGAGCGCTTACCCCTCGAAGCGGAGGGAGAAATAGAAAGAGTGGAGAGAGATACTATATGAAGAGGAAGAAAATATCACCGGCGACGCGCGAAATTAGGGTTCCGGGCGATTTGCGGCTAAATGACCTAATTCTTCAAGAAGAGCACAGAAAACATGAGGAGTTGGGCTTGACACATCTACGAAGGCCACGGCCTATGTATAATGAGAGTTTGTCCATTTTACTATATATACCACTGATGGGTATGGCGCACTGTGGGAAATATGGGTTAATAATTTATTTTTGGATGAAATTTGACTTTTTTTTATTAAATTTAAGGATAAATTTTGACTATTTCTATTTGGATAAAAATTAATAATTTAATTCAATATATTATTAATTTAATGATGAAATTTGAATATTTCTTATTTAAGAATAAAATTGTACTATTTTAAATAAGTATGAACCTTCTTCAGTTATTAAATTTTGCACAATTATACTCTTGTAAAATTAAATGCGTGATACTTTAAAATTTTATTTTCATAAATATTAAATGCATAAATTAAATGCGTGATACTCTTGATAATAAATAGTTTCAAATATAAATGATTTATTATTATTTTAATATCATATTAATAATCACATCAATATTTATTAATATTTTAACAATATTAATAATATCATAAAGAATTTAAATTAAAAAATAAAACAATGTCTAATCATTAATATAATAGTATATCATCCAATTAAATAGGTCAAATTAATATTAATATCATAATAATCCATTTAAAAATTGAAGTTATACTAACAAATACTACATAATCTAATATATGATAAACATTGTTAAAACAAATATACAGTATATAATATATATTCTCCCATTTGTTTAACTGAGTTAAACTCTAATTTAAATTATTTTAGGTGTTCATAACGAAAAATCACTTTATATGAAAAATCAATGAATAAGTCATTTTCAACCGATTTTTAAAGTTTTGTTATATTTCTATTACATTACTAACTTCCAAAATTTACATTTAATCTCATAACTTTTTAATAATTGCAATTAGGTTGTTATACTTTTTCCTAATTGAATTTAAATTTCTAATATTTTTCAAGTATATCAAAAAATTATTAAATTTGTAATAATTTTTTAGTGCATTGCCTTCTCTTCTACCAAATGTGCGGTTATAATGGCAAGCATGCATAATCCAAAAATAATTGGGCAACCCATTTTGCCACATTTAACTAAACGCATATACCACAAAAGCAAATAAGTGAAATTTATGTGAGAGTGACAAGTGATAATTAATTCACAATGTGGGATAATACAAATTATAATAAGTTAGAAAAGATAATTCAAATACTTCATTACAATGGCACTCGTAGTAAGTTGAAAATATAATTTAAATACTTAATTACAACGGCACTTGTAGTGTTAAGGGTACTAATCCACGGTCAAATTCCAACATTTTTGTTTAATTTTTATCAATAATAAACACACTAAAATAATGGGAGAAAATAAAGGATTTTAAATTGAAATTATAAATTGAGTAAAACAATGTAAGTATGGGTAAATATGAATAAATTAGTATAAATATTTTAATTTCTTGTTATTATTAAAATATGTTAAAATGTTTGATATAATATATAATCTAAATTACATTGGGTGGAATTGTATAACAAGTACCTAAATAATTTTGAATATTATAATTTTTATTTATATACTTTCACTCTAACCATAAGCAATGAAAATATAGTTAAGGATTATCACATATTTTTACTTTACTCACTAACTTTACTAGTATGACACTTATACTTTACGTTTAATCATTGGATAATATACAAAAAAATAAACTTAATAATACTTATAATTTTTTTAAATATAATGAATAAATGTTAATTTAAGTATAGTCTTCTTTATAAACTATCTTATAATCTCACTAAAACTATTATTTGTATTATAAATTAATTTCCTATATATCATTTGTATTTATATAATAATCTCACATTTATTAAAATTATGAAATGTTATTATCTTATAAATATATAAATTTAACTAGTAGAGTGCAATGGAAGCTGTAGAGTTGATTAGAAGAGACCATTTGGCAATGTAAAGTGAGTTAAGTTGGAAATTGACCAAGCCATAGTAGTTGTGAAAGAGAGTGACCAATGGTAAATTGTCAAGTGTACAGTCAACAGCTAAAAGGCGTGCTAATAAAAAAACAACTGCACCAACCATAAATAACTCTTTGAAACCTAGTCTAGTGTGATGGTTAACATAAAATATACAAAGCTTAATGAGAAGGCCATTGCATCATCATCCTACATAAGATATGAGAATAAACATAACACTTCATTGTCTTCTGTATATCAAGATGCATTTCATGATATTGATCAAATATTTACTCCCCCTTCCCTATGATGGCTCCAGCAAGAGAAGCATCCACACTGATCTTTGCAGTGGCCACGGCCCCAAAGCTGGCAGCAGGATTCCCATAATCCCCACCAAATGTGGATACACCAGGACGTGGTGGCATGCCAATTCCTGGGGGATCATCTGCAAATAGGGCGATGGGCTTCCCTAACTCCCACTCACAGTGGGCGAAATGACACTTGTTACCATACTTGCAGCACTCAGCAGTGTTGTACTTGTTGCACATGCGGGTCTTGACAGATGATTGAGAAGAGCCGTTGGTCTGGGCCAGTGTAGGCGGCATGCCCATATTTCGAGATGGCTGTGGAACTATGGTAGTCAGATTCATCACCTGGGCCACTGCATTGTAACCTCCTGGAACAAAGTGCAAGAAGTGACATCCCTCGCGGAAGGGGCACCCACGATGGAAGATTCTAATTAAAACCTAGTTTTCCCCAATACCGAAGTGCAGTATGAACAAATGCTTATTTGCAGTGCACACAGTAGAAAGCAGGTGACAATCCTATTAATGGAAAAATCTAATATTGTACAAGGAAAAGGCCTTCTTAACACATGATTCCGATGCTCCCATTCACAACCAGTGTGCAAAGTAGAGTCACGTAGCAGAAAATAGCATAAAGCTCACCCTAAGGCAAGAAGGCCACTTACTAGCATTCATGGGCGCATCTCAGTTTCTTTATTGTACAAGCAGTAGATACCTACATTTCTTATCTGTATACAATAAAATAAGCGTGGCAATTGAGCCCATCTGATTTTTATCTCGTGGGACTGACACTTAAATGTACCGGAGTACATTACATACTGTACTTATATCCGGTTATAATCAAATTAATTAATAAAATATATTTAATTAATTAATTAATAAACGTAAAAAATTATATTATAAATATACATTAAGCCAAATGTTGTAGGAAAAGGCAAGTGATGATGGACCCAAATTAAGTTTAACATCCGTCTCCGCATCCGTACCATACGGTAACAGATCTCATGTTAGATGATTCATGCCCATCTCGCACACCTATGAGGCAGCCCGTCTCCATGAGGCCACCACGCTCGGGTGTAACCCCGATGCCAATGCCACTCTCGGTCACAGCAAAATATGCCCTGGTCAAGGCCACAAGTGAAGTTGGAGGACATCTACTGGCTGGCCCCGGAACCAACCTTAGTGAAGAGAAACTTGTCATCTGCATGGACACCATCACATGTAATACACTGCACCCTCTTGGGACAGAGGGTGGAAATACTGTTACAGTAGATTCTAAACAGTGGTCTGGAGAAATTATTCCAATAAATTTATGTTATTGGTCAGCTAACCTATCAGCATTCATGAGAAACAATTAGGTAAAAGTTTCATCATGCAAAAGCCTAACATAACTAGGTGAGACAGAGAAATCTGACCTCTAGGCGAACAATATTTGTTGAGACAACAATTCCAGCTCCGGTAGGATTTCAAAAAGTTTTGAAAAGAGAAGTTGCATTTGAGAGAGAGGGCTACATGCTCCAACTTCTTACCTACCGTTCCTTACAAATTTCTTTCTTCCTTTCTTTACATTTTTTTTTATATTTATATAAATTATTTGATACATATTAAATTAGTATAAATATTTTTATTTCTTATTATTACTAAAAATATGTTAAAATATTTGATATAATATATAATCTAAATTATATGGGATGGAATTGTATAACTATTACTTAAATAATTTTGAATATTATAATTTTTATTTATATACCTTCACTCTAAATATAAACAATGAAAATATAATTAAGGATTATTACAAACTTTATTTTAGTCACTATCCTACACATGAATTCTGAGATATGAGAGATATGGCAAATCCTCCCCAACTTTACCACTATCACACTTATACTTTATATTTGATCATTCCCTAATATCAAGAATTAAACTTCATAATACTAATAATTATTTTAAATATAATGAATAATTATAAATGTTAATTTAAGTCTCTTATTGATTATACACTATCATATAATCCCATACACCTCTTTTCTTCTTAATCATGCAATTTTCATGGTCCCATATGAAACATGGAAGAAAAAGCATCTAATAAAAACTCCAGAGGCAAAGCATTCATGGATGGATCTGATGAGAAATACCAGTCGGAATTTGAGCTAAACCAGCTGTAATGGAAGACATCCACACCAATAGTTATACCCACTTAAAAATCAATTTCAGCTGGGTGCAAACTCATTTACAACGCACTCATAATCGCTCCCAATATCTATTGTTCATCTTCTTTTCCATGGAAATTAAAGCACTACTTTGTTCTGATCATCTACATGCTCCTTGCTAGCATTTCGTTGAATCTCCGGTCGGATTCTTGCTTCTCCAAGATGAACTTCTCGTGGCACTTGGCGATGAACATCTCAGCAAGCTGGTCGATCTCGTTCTTCCATGGTTGATGCGGCTGCTGCTGCTGCTCAGTGCTTATCCCATCGCCATGCACCCCCACCAGCTTCTTCTCCTCAAGCCAGCGGAGGTACCCCGACAGCTCCGGCGTCTCATCGTCGTCCCCTCCATCGACTTCCACGTACTGCCACGTCATGGCGCCGGAAGGGCTGCAGCAGTGGAACCCTTTGCTCGTAGCCGGGGCTGGAGGTACACTTCCGTCAAGGACCGAGTCGGCGACCGACCAGTAGCGGGAGGAGCACCAGTTGTAATGGAGCCGGAACGAGCCGAAGTATATCTTGTTTGTCTTTTTGTTACTTGTCAAGTAGACGAAGAGGTGGACGGGGCTGGAGGTGCTCTTCCGGAGGACCTGGACCAGGAAGGACTTCACGCCGGCGAGGGCCCGTGCGACACGCCGGATCTGCAAGTGGAAGAGGGTGCGGATCAGGGTTTTTGTACTGGAAGTGGATGAGAAAGAAGAAGAGCAGTAGGGAGACGGCATTTTCAGTACAATCGAACATACTCAGCCTTGTAGGTAACTCTTTATATATATATATATATATTCTAAAATTTCTTATATTCTAAAATTTCTTATATTCTTATAATGTAATATAATTAATTTAAAATTGATTTTTAAATATAAATATTTAATAAATGAAAAAGTGGAGGAACTCAAGAACGGCGGTCCAGCAGCCTCAATTTCCGGCCAAGAATTCCGAGCCCGAGGAAGCTCATAACTCGATGATGCCTTCAATCACTTGCTCCACTCATTAATTAGTATTTCATAAGTGCATGGCCCGAGAATAAACACGTGACTTATTGCTGCATTTTCAAGCAAGATTAAGAGTGTAACTTCAGCTGTAATTCACCTTATCAACTCGGGATCAGCTTACATAGATAGTGGACGAAGATGATGACTCTTGTCAGATAGCCCTAGTATTCCATTATAGCTTATCAAAGGGCCTATTTGGAATGATAGCAAAGCCCATTGAGCCATCCGCGACTAGGGCCCATTAGCCCATTAAGACCGTGTATACGTCGATCATGGCCTTGCCTTGTATATGCAATGTAGCCAACAGCACGTCACTCTTTTCTTCCCCGCGATGATCATTTTTTTTATCAGTGGGCACTGAACCACAGTGAATCAAAGGTTGCTTGCACTTCCTTCCTTGCGCTCCTCTCTCTCTGTGACGGTAGCATGGCCTTCGGAAACCTCCTTCCGCTCTCAGTCATTTCAACTTGACTTCTTTTGAATCTCTCTTGTCTTCTGATCTAATCATTCGCTGATTCAGTTATCGCCATTAGTTACGACAGAGTTGGCTAGGCTGCGGATGCTTTTTGTCTGCTCAATCGGATACAGCGGATCGTATTTTGATCAGGAGACGCACGTACAAGCTATTCTCTGTAAGCTCAGCTTTATCCTTTATTAATTTCTTGGTACCGATTCTCCCGCCTATCGCTCTTGATCTTCCTGGACAAAGTTTCAGGCTGTATGCTTACTGAGGACACTTATTGTGATCGATATAACAGGTCCATCTAATGATCGCTGTTGGTTGTAGAAGTTCAGAGTCTTATGATGTTTTTGCCGTGGGAAATGATATAAGATTATGTTTTGCGTCTTCTATCTTGTTTATTTACGATCTGTAATGAGCATTGTATCACTCGATTCCGAGCCATTTCGATTATTATTTAGTTATTGTTTTGTCTTCGAGCGGTACATGTAACCCGATGGGGCTCCTCACTGAGCAAAATGGTGATAGGATGGTTCACTCATTATTCGTCCGCTGCAATTGGAGAAGTAAAAAAAAGTTATGAACGCAACTGATAGCGCCTTTCTTCTATATCTTTGACCAATGTCTATTTGATCATGTTCTCAGGCCTCTCATCTTGTTTCTAAAGATTCATGGCTAGACTTATTTGTAGCAGAAAGCAGTCTCTTCCCTATTATTTTTCCTGAATTTCGATTCATGTGAATAACTTCCCGTTGATTTTGATGATTAGTATATGCTCTTCATTGTGCCATTTTTCCCAATAATGTAGTTTAAGTATTATTGCTGTCACTAATAATCGGTGTGCCTTTCTCTGTTTTTCTTCTTTTTTTTCTTTCCATTTTGTGCATCTGCAGTAATGTTTTATAGTTTGAGATCACAGGACTACTGAGCTAATGGGTAGAGTGAGAGGAAAGGGAAGGACACAGAATGTTTCTGCTCGTGAAGATCTGATAAGTGGCCAAGAAGAGAAACTTCTTACTTTAGGGAAAAGAGGAAGGCCCCAAAAGATTGTGAACGACTATTCTGATGGAGATATGGGTAACAAGGTGGAAGAAAATGCCCCTGGCTTGAAGGATGGTAAGGAAATAAAAAATGAGTTGGACAATGAAAATGGAAAGAAGAGGAACAGATGCAATCAGGCCAAAGAGGACATTGATTCTGTAAAAGATGAAAATGATGTTGGGGTTAAGTTGAGTGCCACTGATGTAGCCAAACCTGTTGGATTCAGGAAAAATGGGAGCAGAAGGAAGAACATGCCCCGGCGAGCTGCTGAAGTTGGCGTTGAATGCAAGTGAAATCATGGTTTACCTGTTGCACAAGTTCTCCAACCGCCGCGCTCAGATTCAAAAGGCTGCTAATAGCTGGCAGTATATTGCCTTTCACTATTCTTTGGCATGCATTTTGTTCAATTTACAATTTCTTTGTTCCATTTCTAACAAATGGATAATGTTAACTTGAGGTTCTGGAATGGAGAATTTCTGCAATTTTGCTTCTATAACTTCTCCTAGTAAGATGGCACTTCATACTCCTTTCATGCAATATTATCATTGTGAACTGGAAATCGGTTGATCTCCTTGAAATCATCCCTAATTTTGTTTCCAGTATTAGATTTCCACCTCACTTCCCCTAGTATATACTCCCCGGAGTTTGCCCAGGGCGATACATCTGATTTCTGTTGATAGGTCAGGGATTAGTGGAAGCTTCACTGTCCGCAATTTTTCGAGAACAGTCAGGTACGTCTCAGGGACAGTGTATACCTCTTCAAGTTAATCACTTTGGAAAGTTAGAATTTTCAATGTTATATATCTTAGATGCCAAGACTCTGTTTATCAGATCAATTTTCTGTTAATCCCGTTTGCAATCTTTGATCTTGGGTACCCTGATGCGAAAGTTCCTCTTTATATATCTTGCATTGCAGGTAGCTGCTGCCTAGGTGTTTGCTGCTTGTTTCTACACCACTTGACATGATTCAAGCACTGAGCCAAGAAAACTTGTTCCAGTAGTTTATTATATATCTCAAGGATGTTATATCTAAATTATAATTTTTTATTATATATTGGTATAATTAATATTAAATTTTTTTAATCTTATATACTTATCAATGAAGAACACAATCTTTGTGCATCTTTTTCTTTTATTTTAACGGTTTACCAGTAAACTAGTTTAGAGGAAGGATGCCTTACATACATGGCTTGTAGACCAAAAGTCTGTATAGATCACCAATGAATTGCTTCTTACACCCAGTGATTACTTTGAAGATTATTTTACACCCAGTGATTATATAAATAGAGACTAAAAAACATTGTTACATGATTAAACCCATGGTAAAATTGCAGGTGCTGACTCAGGATGGAACTTAACTGACCTGTATCTCCAGCTGGAATCCGGTTTAGCCAGTACCTCTTCTAATGATCCTCTTCATCTGTCCCCGGGCAGTTGGCTAAGAGCTCTTCCTGGGATTCATACTGCAATTAGCACCACATCCCTCTGATCAGAACTTGGATCAATAGATAATGATAAAAGATGCGGTGAAAAATGAACAGACCCGGCATCCACAGAAAAGGCAGTAGTTATGCTCCTCTCGTAGTTTCATCAACACTGATAGCAAATCCTGCAGCATTATTGAAGTTCAGTTGGCAAAGTTCTAATCTCATCAGGCAGCTTCCTATGCTAAGCAAGCTTATATGATCTGGCTCTACTCCGTGCTTCATTCATGAACAAAATGAAATCCCACCCCACCATATAGTGTATTAAGATGAACAGCAGACTACAAAAGTGCAGCATACCTCTTCTGTTATCACTTCCTCTTCTTCTCCATCCTGGTCATTGTCCTCGTCCTCTTTCTTCTCTGGCTCTAGAGCTTCCCTATTCTCCAACTGATCAAGTGCAGCCTTTGCCTTGTGATAGTTGATTACTACTCTCCGACTTCTCCATTGCAACTTCTGCCTAGACCCAAAATCAGCCATCAAAGATTCTTCTTTCCTTCTCTTCCTCTCCGCCCTGAATTCTTCTTGCTTTATCTTCTCCTTATGGGGGTCTTCCCTACCAATCCCTGCCCGTGACCGTCGAATCTGAAGGCCCACAGGTTCTGCGCATCCTGAGCCCTCCTTTCCAAGGGTTGAGCCTGGGTTGTACCCCATCCGCTGTAACAGCTTGAACCCAACATTAGACTCAGGAATTGGGGCTTCAATTTTTGCTAGAGTCTGCTCATCCTCTTCTTGCTGCTTTCGCTCTCTCTCAAGTTTACGCTTTTCTTGCCAACTGAGGAACTTGGATATCTTCTTGGAAGATTGAACTGCCACAGGTTCATTATTCGGGACCTGCTGCTGCGAGGTTGTTATTCATAGATTATTCGTGTAATCAGGATAACAAATATTACAATGTTTCTCAACATCGCGATCAACCATATAGTCTACAAAGATCACAGCCTTCTAGATTTCTTCAATTTAGAAAGTGATTTATCAAAATATTGAATAAATTCTTGAGGAGGTCACAGACCTTCAAGTGATCATGATGTTAATACCTCTTATTGGTGCAAAGGTGCGAATTGCTAAAGAAAAACATACCGCTGAGAATACATATAGCAAGTTCCAAGTACAGACAATCGCACTAAATCTCCCTACAGAAGGAAACTTGGTCCCTTGTTCAGCTCAACAACGGTGCGCTGAACAATGCCACTACACGGTTTCAAGTTTTCAGGCAACAACAGCGCCAAAAATCGAAGCACTACAAGACTTAACTTCGATACGCAGAACAGCCAGAATGTATGATAAAAACAGAAAAATGACAATGAAACTGTGAGACAGGCATGGAGTGGACAATCAATTAGGGTTAAAATACATTGTACGTGCGTACAGGCATCCTAGAAATGAGAAAATAACAAACTGACCTTTCTAGAAGAAGATTTTGGGGGCTCTAAGGCTTCCGGAGGTAAGAGAAGAGAAAGGTCCCCCATGTAGTCTGCCTCTTCCTCTCCTCCTGCGTATTCACTTCCATTTTGAGGTGATTCCGCCATTGAAGGCACAGGGCAGAGCTCGGAGACTCCGCCGCGTAACGTCTTCTGAACTCTGTTATGATTTGAACACGATTGAAGAAATGGGCCTTTAAGCCCACAAATAGGCCCATTTATATTTCCGTTATTGAGCCCATGGACCTAACACGAGCAATAGGCCGTGCACGTGCACCTCTGTACGACCTAAGAAATAGAAGTGGTCGAGTCAGCTGAAGAAGTCCAGGTCAGCACGAGAATCACGAGGTGACGTCCACGTCATCGGATATTCGAGAAACAAGATATCCACTTCCTAGTCCAAGTGGCAGCAATCCATTGCTTCCTTCAAATCCCCGGTAAACTCGGGATATCTTGCTCTAGAGAGAAGGGAGAGAGAGAGAGAAGGGAGTACTTACTGTGAAGCCATGGCGGGAGCAGCTTCCTGTTGTTCGATCCTCTCTTTCAGGAGGTAGTCTTTCTTGGCTCTTTTTCTTTCTTCAATTTTCCATGAACTGTTCCTTGTAGATCGCCATCAGATCGCTGCTGTGCTTTGCGTATGCTTTTTCTGATTTGGAGAAAAGAAATCGCACTGAGCTATACTTGGAGTGAGAGGGATTCCTACGGAAATTTACTCACCTTTCCTTTCTCTTAGCAACCTCTGGATATAAGTAGAAAAGACAAATGGAGGCTTTTGCAGAATCTTCAGGGATGATATATATCTATCTCTATATCAAATATCTGGGAATTCAAAATCTTCAATCATTTAATCTGCGGTGGTTGAACACGTCTTTTCAGCAACTCTCAGACTTGTTTGTTGGTCCTTAACACTGGTGGAGCAAATGTGTCAAGAAAATTGCACAAGAGGAGAGACCTGCAAATCAGGGCAGAGATCAACTACGTGAATGCTGAGGAAGCAAAGAATCTCGTTGCAGCCAAGGGCTATTCAATTCTCGACATTCGGGACCGGACTCAGTATGAAAGGGCACATATTAAGCAATGCTATCACGTACCTCTCTTCATTGAGAACGAAGACAATGACTTCGGTACCACCTCAGCTCTAAGCCCATATCAATATTTTGGCATTTATGCTGTAAAAGACAAGGATGCAGTTGCCTGACTTTGCTTTGTTTTCAGGTACTATCATAAAGAGGACAGTACACAATAATTTCGCTGGGTTGTTCTTCGGGTTGTCATTTACCAAGCTTAACCCCGACTTCGTGCAGTCAGTTAAGAACCAGTTCTCGACTGAGAGCAAACTGTTAGTAGTGTGTCAAGAAGGGCTAAGGTCAGTCCAGTTCTTCATCAACAGTATCTGAAGCAGAAGTTTTATCAGAAAACCCATCTGACAAGATATTGCCTTCTCTTTGAACTTGAAGATCTTCTGCTGCTGCGAATCAGCTGGAACGAGCTGGGTTTCAAAATATTGCGTGCATAACATCGGGGCTGCAATCTGTGAGCTCGGGTAAGCGCACTCTTTTAGTACATGCTCAAATATGCCTTGTTAGCTGCCAAAATGCTGGATGGGTGCATTATTTGATTCGTAATTGCAGGAACATTCGATTCAGTCGGCTCAACAGAATTGCAGAATGCGGGGAAAGCGGGCTTGGTAACAATCCAAGGCAAGGTTTCTGCAGTTCTCGGAACAGTGCTAATCTGTAAGTTCACTTGACAAATTTGTCAGAACTTTGTAGGGCGGGAAACTAACTTGATTAGGTGCATTATTTGATGCTGTTGCTCCATCTCGGGTGCCCATGTTACAGGCGCTTTTCTCTTCATCACCTTCTTCCCTGATCAAGCGGAGAAGCTATTCCAACTAGCACCATAGAGCTAAAGAGTCAGTGGCAATTTTGGCATACTGAAGATTTGTATTCTTGAGTGCCGTGTAGTCACATACATTCCCAAGTCCCAATGATTATTATCTGCTTCTTTTAACTCAATCAAATGCCAGTCAGAAGACACCAGTAAGCAATAAAAATCTCAATAGATCTTGCCTAGTTCAATCTTACAATGAGGGCCTGCACAACATGAACGGACATGCAAAGGGGGTTGCAACTTGCAAGACAAAAAATGAGACCTACAGTGTAATTATGCCCCACAAGTGAGCATAAAAGAAACTAAACCAGCACCTGTTGTGATGACAGAAATTAACCTTACATGGAACCAACTTACAAACAATTTTGCAGGGACAAAGGGTACAGGTAAAACTCCACCTATGCCTCACCACAGTAACCAGCAGTTGGTTTTGGTGTTAATCTCCCTGCAGGCAGTATAGCTGACGGATGTTTCCGGAAGCTGCAGCATTATGAAATAACATAATTAGTTTTTTTTTCACTTCAACTATAGATGTCCATTTTCATTTTCCCTGATTAATAATAACCATTTGACCAGTGCAAATACAGCAATGCATTCCTCAGGCTGGTAGAAGCATAACATCAGGAGAAAACTAGGATTCTTTACCATATAACCAGTCCTTGAAATATACATGGAGGGCATTGGAGAGTTCACGTTTCCGAGTATCTGCCAGGGATGCATTTCCCAGTGCTTGCTTTATCTCCTCCAAGTTGTTTTTCTGGGAAGGAAATAAACAATCAATTCGAATGTCAATAAAAACTGTATGCCAAACAATGAGAGAAATCAAGTTTCTTTGCTGGAATGAGATGGTCCAAGGTGCATACATTTCTTTGCTGAGATTCCAGATATGCATCTGGTAAGGGGAACGGGTTTTCTTTGGTTGAGCCAGTATGTGCTTCTCCAAACCAATTCGGAATCTAAGCAGAATGAACACGAAGGAAAAAGGGAGGCCAGAACATATATCATTGTATCATAATAAAAAAAATGCAAGCATCCAATAGATGCCCCCTCAGTAAGATAAACTTGAAGGATAAATTAAAATAAGAATACCATTCTGAATTACCGGTGTTTCCCGCTGAGAAAAACAATCAACCAAACTAAATGCCCAAAAAACTGAAATAGGTTCATTGATGAGTAAATACCAGGAAGCTTGTGAACAGATCTGGGTCCAAACTTATAGCTGACTCAGCTTGAGCATCAGAAACACCAGCAGGATGGGATAATGAGTCATGTGGATCAACCACTCCAAGTGTGATGTGTTTATCCCATCGGTTGATGTTTGACTCGATGCCAACTTCTGCCAAATGCTCCTCCAACTGGGAGTAAAATGTATTGTATGGTGCCACCTAATAAAGTGAATGGAAAATATAAAATGCACTTGTTAATTTGAAAAAGGGAGAAGCTTCATTGTGTATATGGAATGGCCCATGTTAATAGATGTTCATTGTTATAAGAAAAGCAGTTCCAACCCGTTGTAGTATGTGTCTCAATCCATTGGTCCATAAAGAAGAGAATATGCATGATATCAAAAAGGGATTGAGTGGGAAAGAACATGCTATAAACACAAATAACTCACCTGAAGCTTATGATTGTCGCCAACAATGACCGGGGGCTGATTCACCCCCAAAAACAGCATACACTCGCGACAATTGGCAATGCAAACCCGCTTTGCAGCTACTATAATGTGTACCCTCTCACAATGTTCAATTCGAACAGTCTGTAAGTAAACCATATAAGTGAATTTTTAATGAATGGGCGTCAATAATTTTCCACTCCAGATTTTGTTTACTGACTGAGGATGAATATTATCTTCGTATATATAATCATGAGTCAAAAAACATAATAAAGAACAAGGAAATGCGCATCTAACTATAGGAACTCTAAAACAAGGAGACATTTAGTACTAGAACTGATTCCTGCCAAACAAAAGATCAACAGGTGGCCAACTGAATTTTGAAGAAACCAACAAAAACAGAAAATCTTCTGCGATATTTCTTTGAACACAGATTATGGTTGTAATTTCTTAAGTCCTACCTTTCCAATAGCCCCAAGAACTATTGTGGCATCCGAGCATCCATAAACTGTAGCATATCTCAAAGGGGCTAAAATATAGATGGCAGAATCATGGCAATTCAGAACCTGTGCCATAAAAAGAATAGCATCCTGTTAAATGGAGCATTGAAGCAATCATAGTCCAATCACTCTGGAATATAGAGAAAAAGGTAAGACAGTTCTTCTACACATTTACCATCTCAAGGTATACACAGACCGACAAATTTGATAGAAATCAAAATATAATAACAATCCTTCTACACTTACTGAAGGGAGAACATATTAGAAGCATAGATGTATAACAAGTCCTTGCTACTGCTACTATCGATAAAATGAACAGAATACTACACAGGACGTACTCAAAATATACTAGCAGGCCCATGCTCTTTTTTATATCTCTTTCAGCCCCAATCTCTTTTATCCATTTTATGTTTATGTTGGGGCTAGAAGGGCATGACCCTCAACATTCCATCAAAATTCATCCTATGGTTAAGTTAAAAAGAATGCATCTTCATTTAGAGCAGTTTGAACATAAAACAACTTTCACAATCAGAAATTAATCGCTTTTTCTCTAGAATCCTGTCACATACAGAAGATACCACAAACAAATGTATTATGATGCTTACTTTCACGGAAGATCCTTTAAGTTCAGATGCTTGTTTCAACAGGGATGACTTTGAAATACCCTCAATGAAACATAAACCCATAGAGGTTGCTGCAGATTTAGCCGAAGTTATAGAGGCATCAGACATTGCAACATCATGATCGGAAGTATTTAGTGGACCATTTTCTTTAGGAGAAGCTCGCTCAGAAATATGCTCCAGAGAACATGATATATTCTCTAGAAGCCAACTATGAACTTGAGCAACTGGAACCGGAGCAGCAGGCATGTCTGGATCAGAATTTGCAAAAAAAGGAGCGGCTTGGCTTAATGGAGTTCCTTTGGATTCTTTATCCCCAAATCGAATCAACAGTCCAAGATGCTCAAAATTTTCCATGGTCAATACCTGCTAGAAGAGATCTTATCACCACAATGAATATTTTTGTAACATAAATCAGTCCTAACTGCTGCATACATTATCTATGATAATAAAGCTAAGCCTCGGGAGCCACAAAGAACTATCAAATGGAATTGGCATTACCATCAACAAAAACATGCCATAAAAAGGCAAATGAGCCTTCTAATACAAGGAAATTCAAGGAATAGGCATGCTATACCATATAACTTCAATAGACTAGAAGATAAGTTCACAGTCTACTTGAGCATTACTCAAAGCCTGATCTATTCACCTTAAAATCTAGTGCACCATTGACAAACAGCAGCTGAAGTAATATGCGGGACCGCTCTTTATTTCTTGACTAAGTGAGGTCACTCTAATAATTTAATTCAAGTGAAAAAAGTCAAAGCATATTCCTTCCACTTTTTATAAAGATGCAAGAGTGAATATTCACTATCATTAAAAGATGAAAATGAAACCCCATAAGCCACAAAGATAGAAACATATATTTACATATAAAAATGTCATAAAGACGGAAAGATACTTGTGATTCTTCACCTTCCCCCTCCGATGGCTCCGCCAAGAGGGAGACCATGTTGGTCAAGTGCTTCTGTAGATAGGATAACTGATGAGCCTCGTCATCAGCCTGTGATGGCATAAAGCGCTTGCTATTGCTTCTTACTAACTGCAGTGGTGTTCAAGCCATTCATTCCATCAGTAGACATGAAATATACAGCACTGTGTGCATGGAGAGAAGGTAATTGTGTAGTGGTATTAATGTGTTGGCTGCCATTGGAGATCAAAAGAGATGGATCTTGTGCTGCGAAACAAGTTTACTTCTACCTCGAATAAGTAGCAAGGATCCACTGTCAATATGGGCTAGCAAAGGTATGTGCTAAGTGACTCAATCAACCTACAATACTGGTTACTGGTTATTAACTGAGCCCATTGAGGTGATTTGAAGAACCCTCTATTGAGTCAGTCACCCAGGACCCCCTTGAAGAGTAGCCTACCACAGATCGGTCGTAAGGATATCAAAGTGCCAGAAATAATTGCAGTTCAATGTATAAAGTTATTCCTAGCTGCCAATAAAGCTTTTTTTCGCAGTATCCAGCTAAATCTTCCAAACCACGACATCAAGACACAACAACAGCCTGAATTGCAGCTCTATCGTGCATATACCATGAGGAATGGAGGGAAAGAAAGAAAGTACCTGCAAAGGCGATAATGCAGACAGGTAGCCATCGAATGCCGACGTAGAAGGCCAAACATCTGCAACCGCATGCGAGTCCTTGTGGGGCTTCGGGAGCAACTTCTTGTAAGATTGAATGTACAGGAATAAGACGAGATCACAAACGTTAGCTCCGACGGAATCGGTCTCATCTGCCTTGGCCCTAACCAGAGGGTCGGAATCGGAGCACAGAACGGAGGACAGGGTGTCAAGGACGAGCCTTGCGTGTTCAATCGAGATCTGGAGCGCGTCGGCGAGCGAAGCTGAGTCGACCCGATGATTGGGGGACTGGGCAGAGAGCTTCTGCTTCAGGGGCGCGAGGGTTTGGACCGGATCGGTGAAGACGAGCTTGGGGATGGGGAGGAGGCCGTATTCAAACGCTTCTCGCCTCGGGTGAAGGAGTGAGCTGGTGTTCAGGTTAGCAGGCTGGTCCGGATCCACAGAAGGCGCCGGAGGGTCGAGCGAGACAGTCATCATCTGGTGGAGGGAGAGAGACACTCACACGCATGCAAATAGATCAAAAGAAGGAAAGAAAGAAAGAGTCTAGTCGAGTGAAGAGGTGGATATCGAGTGCGGGCGTGTCTAGTAGCAGAGAGGACGTGGAAAGCAACTATTGGATGAATAGAAGGCTTTGTCCACAAGTCACAAAGATAGAAGATACCTGTGATTCTTCACCTTCCCGATCTGATGGCTCTGCCAAGAGGGAGACCATGAGCCTCTTCATGAGCCTGCATATTCATTCCATCAGGTGATTATGATATAACTTGAATGAAAGCCTACTTATACATTTATAAATGTTTATTTCCATAGAAAATAACTCTTAAAATCTAAGCAATGAAGTTAACATGTCTTGTGATGGAGCCCATGGAATTTCGTCCCACATTGATTCAATCTATGAAGATAAAGAGCATATTAATGTGTATATATGTAATGTGTATGGCCGATGCATGGGACATGAATGAATATACAATATATTATGTGCATGGAATGTAAGGCAATTGTGTAGATCAAGAGAGATGACTCTTGTGCTGTGAAACATGATTGCTTCTTCTAGCTCCCCATAAGTAGAATGAATGATAATTGTGTGCAAATCCATAAGAAAAGGGAGGTTGGTCTTTCCACCACACTTTCTAAATATATAGTTTTATAAGTGGACTATTTCTAAAATGGCAGTTCTTGTGTTACCGGAGTTGAAATTGACACATTTTATGTCACGCCTCTATTCAGTTTTGTTGGATCCCCGTGATCAACCCGCCACTCTCTCGTTTTATTAAATAGTTTCCCCTTATCGTAAACTGTAAAGAATAAGGCGCACTTTAACTTGCACCTTTTTCTTGGAATAGCTTAATCAAAACTGTATTAAATTTAAAACTTTACATACCTGTCTTACAGACATCTTAGTTGACGTTCTTTAATGGAAGGCTTTCTGAAATTTACTAAAAGGGATATAAGGGAGGGGTGAGTACGACTACTTAATAAATGGGTTTTTAAAAACTTTTGACTTTTAAGAAAAATATTTATATGGAGTGTGCCATACTCCTTTGTTTTCAAAAATCCCATTATTTAAAAATTAAAAATTTTCCATTATTTCTTAGTTAACACGGTGTGTCATCACCCAACACATATCCTTTATCATGAAATTTACACACATTCGCAATTCAGTATCATTACTGAACCCGCTAGTGGCTTTGGAGCGACTTTTCCTGCCACCCGGATAGAAGTATGATCACTTCTACCCTAAAAATGAGTGGATGTACATGACATCCTACCCACAATCCCGAAATTACTTCTTCATGTTCGTATGAGAACAGAGACCTCATCCTGTCCCCACCCCGGTCTCATGCGCTTCGTGCTACTCTAGATTTCGCACAGACACCTGGAACGACGAACTGCCCTTATAGCCACCAGGTCGTCCAGTGCCCTTAGGACGCATCACTACCCCCTTATGGGCGTTTTGATGATCCCGTACTCACAGTGCATGCACAAACAATGTTTTCTTATATTGCCATGTAATATGTGGTGTTATTAGTCCAACGGCCCCGACTCTCAACTCAACCCGCATCTGTTTGTCTTGACCAGTCCGTCGACCTGTCATGTTGCACTGCCGCTAGTTGACTGAGCATGTCGGTCCTATCTTAGTACCATGGCCAAACAATTCACTTATTAAGTTTTATGGCACATATATCATGTTCATTTACGAGCTTCTGCTCGTGCCAACTGGCCTTGGGCCCACTGTACGAGATTTTTAAAATCGGGCATTTAGCCCCCAAGTTTCAAAATCGAGGCCCCTGGCCTATCAGAGCTATTCGAGCTACCGTTGATAAGGTTTCCCAAATAGTTTAAACATTGGCACACAGTTAGGGGAGAACACTTTCGACAAAATAGGTTTTCACTGTCCATTATATCAACCGGTATAAGGACATCTCCGTTCATAACCAATGAACGGGTTTTCAACTTCCTTCGATTAAGTCTCATCATACCAACTGGGTATGATCTACTTACAACCGTTAAGTAGTTTTTTTTTTCGCATAACTTTCACATCACTTTCTCTAAGTAGTGATGATTAAAATACCACTAAATAGTGAATTTTTATATCGAGGCACTTATCATCCCCAACTGGGTATGATGTTAGTAAACCCACTCACAACCGGTAATTGGTTTTTAACTTTAAACTGTGCTCATCATCCCAGATGGGTATGATGTGAATAACCCACTCACCCGTTAATGTCGTGAATTCCACTAGACTGATTGTTTGTATTCACGCGAGCTTATCCTTGCTGGCGTTCCCGATATTTAATGTTACTAGGCTATATGAACAACCTTGTTCATTATTACTTGGCATAACAGCCTTCATTCATTAATGAATGAGAAAACTTAAACTTTTAGTTATTTGTAATTAGGTCCCTAAAGTTATTTCTCTTTAACTTTAAGTCCTTAATTTCGGTTTTTCCTCAAATTGAGTCCCGTAACTTTTAAAATTTATTGTGGGAACTCAATTTATTCAATTTCACCAAAAAGGGGTTTAATTTTCCAAATTTCCAATTTGATTCCCCAATTTTTTCAAAATTACCATTTTACCTTTCTTTTACAAAAATGGTAAGTTTTTCCCCAAAATTTCTAAAATTCCTCAATTGATCCTCCAACATTATTTTAATGCCCAATTGACCCTCAATTTCATAAAATTGTATTTTGGCCCCTTTAAATTTCGAAAATCTTCAAATTTTCTCCCAATTTCAACTTTTCAACACTACCGAATTTGATTTCATCAAATTAACCGATCAAACACTTCTAATTATTGAAATTAGAGTTGAAATTGAGTTCCTATATGTTCATACGATTCTAAAAAACTTTGAATCGCAGATTTTAACGTCGGAACGAGCTCAAACGAAGATTTGCCGGAAAACAGACTGTAGAGAGAGAAAGCTTCGATTACTCACTGGTGAAGGCACGACAGTCCGAGCTTTCGATCTGGGCAGGTCTCGTCCTTAGGTTCATCCTAAAATCAAGTATTGTATCAATTGATGCGGAATTGGATTAGAATTTCGTCATTGAAATTCGGTCGACTCTCTCTAGCACCGATAAAAAATTATAAAGGGGAGTTGAATTGGCTTACTTTTCGGTCCTAATTCGGCTGTGGAAAGGATGAGAAAGTGTTGGGAGGGCTTGGTTTGGCCTGAGAAGAGCTTGAAATGGCCGATTTCAGCTTGGCCGAAATAGGGCAGTTTCGGTCCGCCGGAGTTGATTCAGTATTCCATCATATCGGCGCTTCTCCAACGATTCTCGGATTTACTGTAGTTTGCTATCAGATATCTGTTTTCTCCCCAGTTTTAAAGAGCCCGACCTTTGTTCAAGTCGAAGCTCTGGTTCGAGTTTTATCGGGAAATGGAGTAGTAGAGAGAGAAGTGTTTAGGTGTTAGGAGAATTAAATAAGCGAAATTTATTACTAGTATTAATATTTTCATAAATTATTGGTATTAATTTCAATAATTAAATATATATTAATTGATAGCTATTTATGACCGAAATTTGGGTTATAAAAAAATCATACTAGCAAACTTAATTTTAAATTTCTTATGAAATATAGTTTAACTGAACCAATTTGAATTTTATTTTTTATTTTTTATTAAGTTTCTTTTTCAATATTTAATAAATTTTTTGTATCAATCGAAATTTATAAATTTTTATATTTTTTATTCCCAAATATAAATCGGTTTAATTTTTTTATTCGTTTTTACCGGTTTTTCTCCCAATTTTTTTCCCGATTTTCCTTAAATCAAATGTGCGAATTTAAATTTTATACATGATCAAGCCCTAGAAAAAGAAAAGGAGCAACTAAACCTCCCCTTCCATATTTTGCATAAAGGGACTGATGGAGAAGAGAGGAACAGACACGGATGGAAGATGGGCGTGCCCCATTTGCCTTTTTGCCTTCAGATGGAAAAGGCTGCTCCATAAACTCTCACAGGTTAAACATGCACATCGGATTCAACCGTGTCCAACCTAGTCCGAATCAAATCCGGTGCGTCCAAATCCAACGAGTAAATGGGAAACTTCTGTTTATTTGAATTCGGGTGACCCGAATATTTTTTTATAATTTTTTTTTAAAAATAAAATAAAGATATGATTATACCTGTATGGATGAGGAGACAAGTAGACTAGACTTTCCCTGTGGCCTGGCATTCTGATATTTCTGCAGTAAGTGGGAGTGGAGTAGCAAATATACGCTCCAAGGTACCCTGAAGTGGGCAATCAGACATTGAGCACCAAGATTTCTCAGAACAAAACAGGGGGCATTAATCCATTGTGAAATGAGGATTTAATGTTTGTCCCGGATGAGCCATTGGAATTGCCACTGATTCTAAATGTGGATTACAAGTTGGCAAGTAGTCTTCCAATTCTCTTGTTTGTGTTGCCTGCTGCTGTTGCTTTGTGATGGGAAGTCAAGATAGATGGATGATTTTTTGCTATAGCAACTGCTTAATCAGCTGCCTTCTTTTGGGGTCTTTCTAATTTCCTCTTCCAGATCATGTTGTGCACGCTGAGAGTTAACATAAAGCAAAGTCTAGAGGTTAAGAAGCTATAATTAATGCCATATTCTGATTGGAATGATTTTCAGGGATAGATATAAGCCTACAGTAATCACTAGCAGCTTGTTCATAGTGCCGAATCAACTCATGTATGGTAGCTCTCCTAGATACGGCCTGTACAAATCAAGAGCAGCTCAACGCAAATAACAAAGAACAACAGAAAATCAGCACAAGTTTAAGCAGATCCACCTCTCGGTGTCCAAATGAAACAAGTTTAAGCAGCTTGTTCATAGTGCCGAATCAACTCATGTATGGTAGCTCTTCTAGATACGGCCTGTACAAATCAAGAGCAACTCAGCGCAAATAACAAAGAACAACAGAAAATCAGCACAAGTTTAAGCAGATCCACCTCTCGGTGTCCAAATGAAACAAGTTCACTGAGCATGTGCTCCACAAGACATAGCTATATGTAACATAAGCAAACCAATCTCAAGGCAAACCTTTGCTTATTTCCCATCAAGGGCCATTGCAAGGCTGCAGTCTGCAATGCCATCAGCAATTTAGCCAAGTGCCTGGTAAGCAGCAGCTCGGTTGCAGAAACAGATTGCTGTAAAACGACATGATTCCCTACTACTTGATAGAGCAGCAGTATAATGCTCTACTGCTTCTTCATATTTCTTTGATTGAAATGCTGCATTTCCAGATTTCTGTTGTTTGCAAAAGCAGCTATTATCAAATCCAAAAGTTTTGTATAGCACTTTATATGTTCAGCCACTTTCTGTCAAAAAAAATGTATGCACAAAAATAAATTGAGGAACTCCACTACCTATCAAATAAATTGAGGAACTCCACTACCTATCAAATAAATTGAGGAACTCCGCTACCTATCTGACAGACTCCAGTATAAAAAGAGCTCCTATAATAGAGCTTCCAAAAATTAACTATGAGATGTTAATTCTATTCATGATGGCAGCTTCAACAGCTCACTTAGGATGCTATTGTTCAAGCCAACAAGAAACTATACACGGCCTTTCCATCCGTACCTTTTCCCCTTCCAAGCCCCTTTCCAGAATTTACTTCTAAAGAAAGCAGATTTTGTCCCACTAGCACATAAGAAGTGTTAAAAGATTAAGGATGAAGAAATACCAGAGCCCCTTGAAGACCTTTGGCCGCTTCAATTATGAGCCTCGGATCCAAATATACATTGACTCCTGATTCCAGAATTTTGTTGTAAGAATATATTGCCTTTTTTATTTCTCCAAGCACGAGATGGCATCTGTGAGGAAACAACAATGAAACATGAATTATGTACTATATTCTTCCACCAGATGCTGCAAAATGTAAGCATGATCCCAAAGAATAGCCGAGAACAGAAATGAGAGATAGAGAAAAGCATATAAGTTAGCTTCAAGTCCGATAGCTTCATTCCTATAGTGTTGTTAAATGATATGATGTTAACTTGACCATGACTAATATAACACAAAAATAGATTTGGACATAATGAATATTGACAAGGTAAGACTGAACTTCTCTTGATTAATAATGACACAACGGGATGCAAAGTTTAAATGGCTAGAAATAAACAGAAAGATCCTGGCATGAAACAAGCATGCTAGCAGCAACTAGCTTCTATTAAGCTATAGAAGAAAGATACCAAAACCATTATACCAGAGATTCAGAAAGTTTTGAAGAAGCTCAACTT
This sequence comes from Trapa incisa, assembly GCA_030064435.1. Lineage (NCBI taxonomy): Eukaryota > Viridiplantae > Streptophyta > Magnoliopsida > Myrtales > Lythraceae > Trapa > Trapa incisa. The sequence continues at coordinate 582,662 of CM057770.1, read as the reverse complement.
ACTTTGCTTCCCTTATTTGAACTTTGACAAAGCCGGGATCCAGCGCAGCAGCCTTAGTGCAATCATCAATTGCTTCCCTGAGCCTACCAACAGACATACGTGGAAGCTCGGTCGCTGTAACATAAACAAAAGAGGCTTGAGACAGCAAACTGGTGTTTCATGAGAAGGCACTGAATCGATTCCTTTTGTGTAAAAGCTCTCAGCTCTTGAGAAGTGCGCACTCTTTAAGCCTGATTTCCACTACAAGAGAAAGTAGGCCAAATTAATCAATAACATTATATCTGAGAACAAGATAAAATTGCAAATATAAATAACTGCACTACAGAAACATCAAAAGTAGAGCAAGTTGGTGAGTTTTCATGGGCACCTGAATCTCCACTTTTCACATTCTGCATGTATTGAAGAAGATGTCGAAGCTTCCTCATGTTTGCGTGTTTCTTGGCAATTAAGATATGATTTATCGTCATCGTCTTCATGAGCGTGTGATGCATCTTCTCTTGGAACAGATGTTTCTTCACAAGGGAAAGAGTTGGAAGAGTTCAAATCTGGATTTAAAACAAAAGGAACAGGTGTCCTTTGGGCAAAATAGTTTTTCCCAAGTAAGCGCCTCCTTCTGGGTGAATTAACTACAACCACATTTGAAGCAGAGAAAACAAAGCTTCCTAGAGTGGGATTTGCTTCAGTTTTAGAAAGGTTAGCATCACTATATTTTATAGAAGAAATATCATTTGCAACACTGCCACAGCTATCTGATCTGTCTGCAGCCATATAGGAAGATTGCAGACAATCACCAGAATGCCATCCTTCTGCCCCATTAGAGAAGGCAGTTGTGCCAGAAAACTCATGAACCTGCAGGTAATAGTTCCAAGAAAATGGATCAAACAAGTCCACATTGTTATTTGGATTTCCATTCTAGTTTACTAAAGTAATCCGCACCGGGCAGCAACTTTTACAGACCTTCATTCTTAATGATGTTCTTTATTTTCTCACTTGCTGCCACAAGCTCAGCTACTATTCCGAGTTCATTTGCAGAATGTCCTGCATCTGTAATAATCTGTCATGGAAAAGAGGAAGACAGAGAGTGAAGCAAAACAGGAACACGTTAAAAGGCATCAGAACAATTTTTTTAATTCAATAGAATAGTGATAAGAAACTCCACTCGCATAATACTTATAAAGTGTTGAGGTAATGAACCCATATTGACTAAAAGTGTGAAATGTTGTGATATTTAACCAATATAAATATCATATTAGAGTCATTTGACTTATATGGTACTTCAATGTGGGATTAAAATTCAATTCATGATTAACATGATTATAAAATAAAAATTTTTAATCCTCAACTAAGTGAATTTTAATTGTATGTGACAAAAACAGCACACACTCACAACAACTGGCAATGAAAACCCGCTTTGCAGCTTCATCAAAATTCTTCGTATTCTTAAGTTAAAAATGAATGCATCTTCATTTAGAGCAGTTTGAACTTAAAACATCTTTCAAAATCAGAAATTAACCTTTTTTTTCTGTATAATCCTGTCACATACAGATAAAATACCATGGGCACAGGTATTATGATGCTTACTTTCACGGAAGATCCTTTAAGATCAGATGCATGCTTTGCCACGATTGACTTTCAAATACCCTCGATGAAACATAAGCCCATAGAGCTTTCTGCAGATTTAGTCAGAGTTATGTAGGCATATGACATTGCAACATTCTGATCGGAAGTATTTAGTGGACCATTTTCTTGTGATACTTGTGACAGGAAGATACTTGTGATTCTTCACCTTCACCTTCCCCCTCTGATGTCTCCGCCAAGAGGGAGACCACGTTGGTCAAGTGCTTCTGTAGTGTAGATAGGATAACTGATGAGCCACTTCATGAGCCTGCAATGGCATAAAGGGCTTGCTATTGCTTCGTACCAACTGCAGCTGTGTTCAAACCATTCATTCCATCAGGTGATTATGATATTACTCAAATGAAGGCCTACTTATATATTTATAAATGTTTATTTCTATAAAAAATAACTCATGAAATCTGAGCAATAAAGTGGAGGTGATTGAGTCAAAGGAAATTCCATCTCACACCACTCATATCTTGTGATGGAGTCCATGGAATTTCGTCCCACACTGATTCAATCTGTGAAGATATGAGTATATTCATGATATATATGTAGTGTGTATGGCTGATGCATGGGACATGAATATACAGAATTTATGTGCATGGAGTGTAAGGCAATTGTGTTATGGTATTAATGTGTTGGAGAGATGGCTCTTGTGCTGATCAGGGGCTGTCTCTGCTGCACTTTAATGGAGGAAGCAACACCAAGAAGGTGATCGAGCAGAGAGCCAGGAGCCGTGAGATTGACCTAAAAAAAGGATGGAGCTTTATCTTCCCATTATTCCAAGGAAGGGGACATCTCACACTCTGTTACACCCAACCCCCATCCATCCCCAAAGCTGTTTTCCACAGTGACCGACCCCATGTCTAAAAATCTCTGAAATTCCGTTTGTTACTTACGTCTGGAAATGCCCATCAATCTTGTCACCCTCACCCCGGCCAAGAAAATGCTGCATCCTTCTTCTGAGTTCTTTCCATGAAAACTTCCAAGGACACACAGAATTAGATAGTTCTTGTCCTAACATTCTGGTCTACAGTGGTCCCACCAATCCCATACATATCTCTTGTTACTCTTAGTGGGCTCAAAAAGCGCTTTGAATCCTAATGGCGGCCAAGTTGGGGTTTCTCTGGAGGATCAGATGGCAAGCCCTGGAAGACCCGATGAGCCTGAAGACCTCTTCCGCTGCATTAGCTGCTGCTACTGCAGCCTCAGTTGCGATAGCTACTGTAACTGTGTGCTTCCTCTGCTCCTCGATCACCTCCTTTAGTGTTTGATTGGGTGCAACGATTGCAGGGGTCTGTTTTACCTTAAACCCTCCAAAGAACCATCTCCACTTCCTTGAATTCTACGAGCATAAAATGATAAAAAAAGAAAGAATATTATTCTGTTAAATCATGATGCATCCATTCTTCCATCCATCATAAACAGAGGGGATTACCACCTCTTCCAATTCCAACTTCCACTTCTTAATCCAGCCTGACCAGCAAAGAGCCCTTTGGCGCCATTGAGCATCCAGCAGGATCAGATGTACATATTCTCATCATTCCCATTCTTGAAGAACACCTTCAAATTCAAAGGGATCAGATAGACACGTGAGGATTAGATAACCCAACCCAATACAAATCAGAAGAAAGAGCTAGTTGTGGAGAGGATACACAAACTGCCCAATGGAAAGCATATTCAATCATTCAATAGGGGCACCATCAGAGTATCGGAGGAGTAGGTGCAGAGTAATTGCTGGGAGGAAGCGAATCTAGCCATCCCAGTTAAAGGAACCTTTGATCTCTCTCTCTCTCTATGTTTTTCCTTCCTAGTATTCATCATCATCATCACTGCGCTGTCTCTACTGCACTTTAATGGAGGAAGCAACATCAAGAGGGTGATCGAGCAGAGAGCTAGGAGCTGTGAGATTGACCTAAAAAAAATGGAACTTTGATGGCTCCGCCAAGAGGGAATATTCACAAAGATAGAAACTGCAGCTGTGTTCAAGCCATTCATTCCATCAGGTGATTATGATATTACTTGAATGAAAGCCTACTTATACATTTATAAATGTTTACTTCCATAGAAAATAACTCTTGAAATCTGAGCAATGAAGTTGAGGTTATTGAATCGAAGGAAATTCCATCTCACACCACTCGTTTCTTGTGATGGAGTCCTTGTGGGGCTTCGGGAGCCATTTCTTGTAAGATTGAGTGTACAGGAGCAAGAGGAGATCACGGACATTTGCTCCGTCGGAATCGATCTCATCTGCCTTGATCCTAACCAGAGGTTCGGAATCGGAGCATAGAACGGAGGAAAGGGTGTCAATGACGAGCCTTACGTGTTCAATAGAGATCTGGAGCGCGTCTGCGAGCGAGGCTAAGTCGACCCGAGGGTTTGGATCGGATCTGTGAAGACAAGCTTGGGGATGGGGAAGAGGCCGTACTCAAACGCTTCGCCTCGCGGGTGAAGAAGTGAGCTGGTGTTCAGATTAACAGGCTGGTTCGGATCCACAGAAGGCGCCGGAGTGTCGAGCGAATCAGTCGTCATCGGTTCCGGCAAGCTGGTGGAGGGAGAGAGAAACACACACATGCAGATATCTGAGACGACAGAGAGAAGGAGTAGCTAGAGACTGGAGTTATTAACCGATATGACCCCGAAACTCACCAAGTCACCCAAAAGATGGACCTTCTCAACATCAGGCAGCATCACCTCAGGAGAATCTTGACGCATTAACAGATCCTCCGCGCCCTTCACCTGCATTGTACAACCAAAAATGTACAGCAAGTACAGGAGTGAAGAGGTGGATATCGAGTCTGAGCGTGTCTAGCTGCTTTGAAGACATGGGAAGCTCCGATTGGATGTATAGAAGGCTTTATCCACCTCAGACTGACACCACAGATTCCGCGTCACCGTCTGAACGAGAAAACGGCACGGAGAATATGAATTGTAAAGTGGCACATTCACTTGCCAGGATGGCATTCATTGACCGTCTCAGGCTGATTATGTTATGGGATTGGGTGGGGAGGTGGCCATGGCTACAGCCACCAAACCCCATCTGATCTGAGTAGGAGGAAGCTAACCGTCCAACCAAATTACCTCTAATTTGGTTGTAATATGAATTGTAAAGTGGCACATTCACTTGCCAGGATGGCATTCATTGACCGTCTCAGGCTGATTATGTTATGGGATTGGGTGGGGAGGTGGCCATGGCTACAGCCACCAAACCCCATCTGATCTGAGTAGGAGGAAGCTAACCGTCCAACCAAATTACCTCTAATTTGGTTGTCCTAGAAGGGGAACAGATAAAGGAGATCAAGTTGGCAAGTAGGATCCACATGAGGATCATGCCGCTGCATGGCCGCTTCAATTTTTCTTCAAATAACAAGCACAAATGAAGGTAATTTCCAATAAGGTACGTACGTCACCATGTGGATCTTCTTATCTTCTTGCGTCTTCTATGCAAGCCTTGGGAATCCTTCCAGAAGCTCACCACCACGGGGAGCGTGAGCTTCCGCGACTCTTCCAATTCTCTTGTCTGTGTTGCCTGCGGCTGTTGCTTTGTGATGAGAAGTCATGATAATTGGATGACTTTTTGCTATAGTAACTGCTTAATCCGCTGCCTTCTTTTGGGGTCTTACTAATTTCCTCTTCAAGATCATATTGTGCGCGCTGAGAGTAAACATAATAAAGCAAAGTCTAGAGGTTAGAAGCTAGAATTAATGCTAGGTCAATCACATCAGTCCAGCGTTCCCAGTCATATGATTGTATATCTAGGTAACTACTGCCATGGATGGTGCTGTCAGTGACTTGATCATCAGAGAAATCATTTTAAGGCAATTAGCTTAAATATAGATGCGAACCTTTGAAGTGTCTGAGAGTACAGCATGCGCTTCTCCAATTAGCTTAAAGAGCCTATCAGCATCTTCCTGGACCACTTCAGAAATTTCTTTCCAGAGCTGTCCCTCATAGCCACTGTCGCTTCGAAGGAACTGACCAGCCTGTATTGAAGCAACAGTTAAGTGCAAAGTTCCCAGTGAGGCCAAAGTCATTTTTTAAAAGAAACATCTAAGGACAGTCAACCAGAGCAAAACCTTGTCAGGGTGGTGTCTCAAAGCTGCTTTTCGATAGGCCTTCTTGATATCTGCTGATGTGTCCGATTGTTTCACTCCCCTACACAATTTAAACTCATGGAAAATTTATGAGAACCTTGCTGAAGCTTTTGACATGATGCGTTAAATGGATTACCCTTGGTTGGGTCAGTAATGGATTACCCCATTGACTAGCTTCAATAGATGGAAAGCACTTACAGAATGAGATAGAAGTCCAAAGGAGTTCCCCTTTTGGATTGTTCTTCCATGGAGGACTTGTGCTTATAAGCTTTTCTCAGTTCATTTGCCTTGTCATTGAAACCACCGGATGCTATATTTGGATTGGAATGATTTTCAAGGATAGAGATAAGTCTACAGTAATCACTAGCAGCTTGTTCATAGTGCCGAATCAACTCGTGCATGGTAGCTCTTCTTGATACGGCCTGTACAAATCAAGAGAAACTCAGCGCAAATAACAAAGAACAACAGAAAATCAGCACAAGTTGAAGCAAATACATCTCTTGGTGTCCAAATGAAACAAGTTCACTGAGCATGTGCTCTACAAGACATAGCTATATGTAACAAAAGCAAACCAATCTCAAGACAAACCTTTGCATATTTCCCATCAAGGGCCATTGCAAGGCTGCAGTCTGCAATGCCATCAGCAATTTGGCCAAGTGCCTGATAAGCAGCAGCTCGGTTGCAGAAACAGATTGCTGTAAAAGGGCGTGATCCGCTACTACTTGATAGAGCAGCAGTATAATGCTCTACTGCTTCTTCATACTTCTTTGATTGAAATGCTGCATTTCCATATTTCTGTTGTTCGCAATAGAAGCTATTATCAAATCCAAATGTTGAGAGAGCAAGATTTACAGCATAAAAAAATGTATTCAATAGCGTACCTTGGATTCTAAGAGCTTCTGTATGGTAGAAGATAGCATAGTCACCGATGCCATAGACTCAGATAGAGATCTAAATAGGGGAAAATTAAACTAAACGGTCAGGGTCGTGCGTAAATACGATGTAATCCTACCAAAAATCTCACTGCTGTCAGATTGTGCTTACTTGTCATTTAAACATCCAGGCATTTCAACCTTTTGGAGTAAATCAAGTGCCTCTTCTAACCTTCCCAAGGAAAATTTGGACTTTGCAATCAAGAAGAACCTCCAAAGTCTGACTCTTAATTTCCCTTCATTTTTGGGCATATCTGATGTGACAAGTCTCTCGGCAATAACAAGAGACTGTTCACAAAGCTGAATGACCTCTTCATACTTCCGCAACTGCAAAATCCCACAAGGACCAAGGTAAATGTTAATATTAGGTTTTGCAATGCATGATAACCCATGGAAAGTCAAAAGGATCATACAGACCATATAAAGAACTTCAGCTTTCATTTGAAGCAATTTCTCGGAGAACTTGCAGATTGACATGGCCTCTGAAATAATTTCTAGGGCTCTGAATTCAGCATCAGAATTCTTTTCATCTAACAGTTGTGTATAGAGCTTTATATGTTCAGCCACTTTCTGTCAAAAAAATGTATGCACAAAAATAATGTGAGGAACTCCACCGCCTATTAAATTTACAGGAAAAGAGCATCTGGCAGACTCAATTATAATAAGAACTCATATAGTAAAGATTCCAAAAATTAACTATGAGATGTTAATTCTAGTCATGATAGCTGCTTCAACAGCTCACTTAGGACGATGTTGTTCAAGCCAACAAGAAACTATGCACTGCCTTTCCATCCGTACCTTTTCCCCTTCCAAGCCCCTTTGCTGTTTATACTTCTAATGAATGCAGATTTTGTCCCACTAGCATTTAAGAAGTGTTAAAGTATTAAAGTTGAAGAAATACCCGAGCCCCTTGCAGACCTTCGGCTGCTTCAATTATGAGTCTACGATCCAAACAAACACTGACTCCTGATTCAATAATCTTGTTGTAAGCATATATTGCCTTTTCGATTTCTCCAAGCATGAGATGGCAGCTGTGAGGAAATAACAATGAAACATGAATTATGTACTATATTCTTCCACCAGATGCTGCAAAATGTTAGCATGATCCCAAAGTTAGCATTGAGTCTGATAGTTTCATTCCTATAGTATTGTTAAATGATATGATGTGAACTTGACCATGACTAATATAACACAAAAATAGATTTGGACATAATGAATATTGATAAGGTAAGATTGAACTTCTCTTGATTAATAATGACACTAGATGTTGCAGAGTTTAAATGACTAGCAGCAACTAGCATCTATTAAGATATAGAAGAAAGATACAAAAAACATTATACCAGAGATTCAGAAAGTTTGGAAGAAGCTCAACTTACTTTGCTTCCCTTATTTGAACTTTGACAAAGCTAGGATCCAGCGCAGCAGCCTTAGTACAATCATCAATTGCTTCCCTGAGCCTACCAACAGACATACGAGTAGAAGCTCGGTCGCTGTAACATAACAAAAGAGGCTTGAGACAGAAACCTCGTGTTTCATGAGAAGGCACTGAATCGATTCCTTTTGTGTAAAACCTCTCAGCTCTTGAGAAGTGGCCACTCTTGTAAGCCTGATTTCCCCTACAAGAGAAAGTAGGTCAAATTAATCAATACAATAAATCTGAGAGAACAAGATAAAATTACATTTATAAATAACTGTACTACAGAAACTTCAAAAGTAGCACAAGGAGTTTGCATTGGCACCTGAATCGCCACTTTTCACATGCTTCTTGTATTGAAGATGTTGAAGCTTCCTCTTGTTCGCGTGTTTCTTGTCCATTAAAATATGATTTATCATCATCATCTTCATGAGCGAGTGATGTATCTTCTCTTGGAAAAGATGTTTCTTCACAAGGAAAAGAGTTGGAAGAGTTCAAATCTGGATTTGAAACAAAAGGATCAGATGTCCTTTGGGCACAATAGTTTTTCTTACGTAAGTGCCTCCTTCTGGATGAATTAACTACAACCACATTTGAAGCAGAGAAAACAAAGCTTCCTTGAGTGGGATTTGCTTCAGTTTTAGAAAGGTTAGCATCACTATATTTTATAGAAGAAATATAATTTGGAACTCTGCCACAACTATCTGATTTGTCTGCAGCCATATAGGAAGATTGCAGACAATCACCAGCATGCCCTACTGGATTCACTCCTTGACTTTCACCATCCATCACATTATTTGAAGTTGAAGCATCCCTAGCGGAACAATTTACTTCAAGGACAGCAGAATCATTTGAAGTTGAAGCATCAGCGTAACTGAGATTCACTTGAAAAAGGCCATCGGGAACTGCAGGAAATGGATTGAGAACAAAAGCCTTTTCTTGAGTTGATGCAGTGATATGAGAATGCTTCCGTAACTTTAGAAGTCTTGGACGAGGTTTCCTACATATCTTGGGCAATACTCTGGGAGCTTCCTTCGACGAAACTTCTCTATCATGAATATGTCCACTTTGTCCTCTGCTAAAGCATTGACAATTGTTAGCCTCAGAGATATAAACTTGCAACAAATAGAATACAAATGTTTAAGGTAAATTCCAGCTTGACATAGATTCAGCATCTCTGTGATGACAATAATTCCACTTACGAGAGAGTAGACTCGATTATACACATAATATGCTATGACATCAAAATAAAAAGAAGTGCTCTAAATGGTTGGAGAATTTACTAAAAATTCCATGGGTATATTCTCCTAATTTTTTAAACTAAAGAGCTTTGTTGAGATATATGATAAATTTGTGGGTTCCTGCTAAAATGAAAATGGCCCAACCCTTTATGGTGAATATGGTCACACATCACAAGCTTAGAACAAATGTAGTGAACTTATAAGATAATTGAGTGTCAGCACTTATCATATTAGGATTTTAGGTGAAAACGAATCTGACTCTTATGACACCACAACCAACTCAACAAACTTTAACCTATGCTTGAATTGAGGTGCTAGGAGGGAAGGGCAAAGGATAGAGTGGAAAGAAAAGGAGGGGAAGTAAGAGATCCAAAGAATAAGGTCACCTTAGTATTATGAAGACAAAGGGAAAAGAGGATTCATGTACGAAAAAGACTACAATAATCTAGTATTTATGTTTTATTATTAAAATAGTGATCAAAGTATATTTTTTACTAATCCTCCTTATCCATACCTAGTCCCCACTATTGAAGGTATTGAAATCAAAAGGATAAGTATCCTCTAAATCCCCCCATCCCTCCTAAATTTTTTTACTTTTTAATAAGAATTCATCTATCCCTTCAAATCTCTTCCCTCATCCCTCCAAACACCTCCATCCAAACAGTCCTAATTATCTATATGACAAAAAAAGTGATATAAAACTATACAAATGCGTAAGAGTTATACTCACACGAAGGAAAAAGAATCATTCTCCACAGCTGCTCCTTGTGAGGTACTAAAGGAAGCAAAAGTATCTTTTATGTGCCTCCTACTATGATGCTCACACCTGCCTGAAGCAGAAAAGGTAAAGCTTCCATGGTCTGAATTTCTTGAACTTGAAGAGAATAGAAACTGTGCACTATTGCCGACAAAGCTATGGCTGCAGAATTGATCACTTTCAGGTGGATGTGCCGCACTTCCAGATTGACATACAGCAGCTGCAGTACCTGCAATGGTCCCTATATTGCCTGGACCACTTGCGGATTTCCCTGTTTTATCTTCTGATCTTCCAGAAACATCTTGTTTACCAATAGAAGATTCGGTCATGAATGACATTTTGGCAGAACAATAACCGCTCATGTGCTCACTCGTCTGTTTTTCCTGTGAAGACTGATTATCTACTGCATTTTCCCGATAAGGAGAATATTCCATGGGCGAATAGCAGTTAGAGGTGCTTGGGTTTTCATTAGCATTTAGTTCCTCCAGAAAGCACTGCTTCTCCATAGATAAATCAACTGTTGGTGGTCCTACCGGCTTTCCCCTCTTCTGCAACCTTTTAATCCGAATTGCACGACTCTTTTTGGTGACATTTGATTCCATTGGCTCCGAACAAATAAATGAAGGATATGAATTGGACACAGACATAGATGGCTTAATGGCAGAGATGCCAGCAGGTTGACTAGACAAATTACCTTGGCTTCCAAATACGAATATGTTCTCATCGACCTTAGCTTCATTATCATTCTTATCAGCATCATGTTGATTCTTGCAGGGCTCAAATGAGGCGGCAGATTGATCGTTAACTGAGCTTCCTCTGGTATTGCTGTTAAACACAGAAGCGCCGCTTTCTAAACCGTTATCATGATTCACGCTTACTCCTAAATTGAAATTAAATACAGAATCACTAGTCTTCCCTTCATGTGTCCCTGCAGCAGTCACTGCTTTCGTCTTCAAATTATTACCCAAGTTCAGCTTCCGAAATTGTTCGGAGAACCCCTTAGTCTCCAAGTTGAAAAATGATGCCTGATTCGACTGACTAGAGCCGAAAACGAAATACGGATAAGCCTCCTTTCCAGAGTCATCTTCATTCCCGGAGGAATTCTGCATTTTCAACTCAGAAGTCCTCCCAGCACCATTAAATGAAAAACAAAAACTAACCTCTGGGGGCTCATGAGAACTGCTAGGCACATTTCCATTGATCCCGCAATCATCGGCTCTCAGTTTATCATAATCAATGGGAGGAGCTGGAGCCATCGAATCACAAGCAGGACTCTGCTGACCATCCGTTGCCGTCCTAGACCTCAGGTGCCTCCTCACCTTCATAACCCTGGGACGTGATGCCTGTGAAGCCGTCGAGTTCTGAGTTTTCAATGCAACTTTTTCCGGAGAGAATGAGAACACCGGCGGCGGCATTCCGAATGCGGAACGGTAACCCTCGGTTAGGGTTAAGGCGGAGGATCGGTAGAGAAACCGGAAATGGAATTCGAAGTAAGGAAACAAGCAATATGAAAGATTTGAAAAGAGTGCAAGACTTTATATAGGAGAAGTTTTTGGGGGCTTTTTTTGGAGACACCCTAACGGGCATCTGAATTTCTGCCAAACGACAATATTATATATATAATAATTTAAAATTAGCAAACCATTTATAATTATAGTATTTTCTTATAAATATTAATAAGAAAATAATACTTAATTATAATTCATTCACAGTATTTTCTTATAAATATAAATAAAAATGAATTTGAACAATAATTCGGTGATTCAATCAATGCGACGCCTATAGCCATCTCTTGAAGTTGAATCAACCCACAAACAACACACACTAGCCAAATATGCATAGACAACCCAGATGAAGGATGATCATGAATAGTTCCAAAAAAAGGAAAACCATGAAGAGTAAGGACGGGAGATTGTCCTGCCTAGACTGTCAAATCTTCTCGCAGTTTGATGTAAATGTACTGGGAGTCGGAGAAGACGATGATGCATTTGCCATCAATAGTGACCACTCAATCTTCTGAGCTGCACCATAAAGCATCGTAGGACATACTGTTGTGGTCGTTGCAAGCGTCCAAGTACCTGATGCGCTGCCTCGGTGTGCTCAGGGAACGGGACTTAGCCCTAGCAGTCTCCGTTACGGCCATGTAAGTGGGAAGAACCGGCGAGCCTCGGGGGTTTCTGTCTTCTACTGCATTAATGGAGATCTGCTCCACTTGGCTGAAGGATCTCCTTGGAAGGTAAGGAGGGGTGGTGTTCAGTGCTTCTCGCGAACCCCGGTGTGTTTCTCCGGCTATCTGGTCCAAGTCTGAGATGAGGATCGTTTTGCTGGAAGACCCAGGCTTGCTATAGCCGTCACTTGACATGGACTCTGCTGGCAGCCGCAGCTGCTCTAGCCTGCAGATCCTCCTTGCTTGGTCCTTGTTGGGTATCATCCATTCTTCTGCCGTTTGAGGGTTCCTTCTTTCCTGAAACCAGAGGCTGGAAATCAAGATTTGATAGAACAATATACGCAGCTAACATGAGAAAGGCAATGGATGATTACCTGGAAGGAGTAGGAGTACTTCTTCATACGGCCCCTCTTGTCCATGGCCTCCAGCTTTCTCAACCAATTGGCCTCAAGCTCCGGCTTTGAGTAAGAGCTGCGGTCCCAAGATCTTGGACTACTGCACTCGACCTGTCAGTTCACGGTGGCCCGAAAACCATGGTTCGAACAGGTGACGATCAGATTGAAAGAAAATGACGGGTCTCGTATTGAGACAATGAAGACGACACCAGCTCACCTACCTTAGATTCCTTCTCCGCCGTGTCGGGTTCCCTTTTGGCCCTGGCATGCTCTTTACTTCCATTCGCGGATGGCTGTCGTCTTGCCCTGGGCGAGGAATCGGTGAGTATCCGGCGTCTCACGGCTTGGCCACGGGCTATGGATTGCAGCCTCACAACTCCCTTCAGGGCTCTGAGTGCTTTCCTCGCCTGTTCAGGTAAGAACCAGAATGCCATTGGTTCGATTTACTCGCACACAGAAAACTCAAACTGATGGATTGATGATATGGGAGGCCAATCACCAGATACGCTCGAAAGGCGCTTTGAATCCTAACGGCGGCCAAGTTGGGGTCTCTCCGGAGGATGAGACGGCGAGCCCTGGTAGCCCCGGTGAGCCTGACGACCTCTGCCGCTGCATTAGCGGCTGCTACTGCAGCCTCGGCAGCAGCCGCAGTTGCAATAGCCACTGTAACTGCGTGCTTCCTCTGCTCCTCGATCACCTCCTCTAGCGTTAGATTTGCAGGGCTCTGTTTTACCTTAAACCCTCCAAAGAACCATCTCCACTTCCTTGAATTCTACGAGCATGAAATGAAAAAAAGAAAGAATATTATTCTGTTGAATCATGATGCATCCATTCTTCCATCCATCGTGAACAGAAGGGATTACCGCCTCTTCTGATTCCAACTTCGAGCCAGAGACGAAGAGACTCTTAATCCAGCCTGACCAGCAAGAGCCCTTTGGCGCCATGGAGCATCCAGTTTGAATCAACAAGCAGGATCAGGATCAGGATCAGATGTACATATTCTCATCATTCCCATTCTTGAAGAAAACCTTCAAATTCAAAGGGATCGGATACACACACACGAGGATTAGATAATCCATCCCAATACAAATCAGAAGAAAGGGCTAGTTCTGGAGAGGAGTAGGTACAGAGTAATTGCTCGGAGGAAGCTGAAGGAACCTTTGATCTTTCTCTCTCTCTGTCTCTATGTTTTTCCTTCCTTCTCAGAGCACCTAAATAGGGAAATGAAAGCTAGGGAACCTCGAGCCGAGCTGTCCTGTTCATGGAGAAAAAACAGAACATAGCAGAGAGCAGGGCTTACAGTGGGGGTGGTGGCAATGGGTGGACTGACTGACTGACTACTCAGTATTCATCATCATCATCACTGCGCTGTCTCTGCTGCGCTTTAATGGAGGAAGCAATACCAAGAGGGTGATCGAGCAGAGAGCGAGGAGCCGTGAGATTGACTTGAAAAAAAAGGATGGAGTTTTATCTTCCCATTATTCCAAGGAAGGGGACATCACACACTCTGTTCCACCCAACCCCCATCCATCCCCACCGATTTGCCTCTCCTTCCTCCAAATGTCACTTTCATAACTGTCATCTGACCGCTTCAAATGTCCAGTTTGGCCACCTGAGTTTGCCCATCTGCCCCCTCCCCCTTCCTTTATCCGTTCTCCACAGTCCACAGAGACCCCATGTCGGAAAATCTCGGAAATTCCTACGTCGAGTGGCAGTGCCCATCTATCGTGTCACCCTCACCCCCGGCCAAGAAAATGCTGCACCCTTCTTCTGAGTTCTTTCCATGAAAACTTCCAAGGACCGACAGAATTAGATGGTTCTTGTCCCAACATTCTGGTCTACAGAGGTCCCACCTATCCCATACATATCTCTTGTTACTCTTAGTGGGTCATCTAATCGCCGCCATTATTGATGAAAAGTGAGGAAATGATTGTCCCTTTCACCTTCCCCTGTTTCCTTGATTAAAAGTATGAGGAAATCATTGCTCTGCCTCGGCCCCCCACCACATGGCAAGGAAAGTTTCCCCGTTTCCGTGGTTCAAGTTTACACTTCATGGCCGGGCAATCAATCGGTATGGTTGGCGACCATCTTTCTTGGAAGGCCATGTCCCATGCCAGGCCACCTTAGGGGGACCAGTCAGGCCAGAGGCTGTGCTGAAATCATGACAGCATGTGGTGAACTCACTCGATTGATGGTTTACCAGCAACAGCTCAAATCCTGTTCCTGTATAAATTTCGCATTTTTAAACAAAAAAAATATGGAAATTTTGCTGGTAAATCTTCTGATGAAGTGACACGTGGCTCACTACTGGCACCCTCCTCTGCCCCAGTATTTTTTTCCGTCTGCGGTGAATCCGCCGGGTCATGGGTGGTTTTTGGCGGCGGCTCCTCCTCCACTCTCCCGCGGAGCTCACTACTCTACTGCCCGTCGGCCGGTCCTATCTCCTCTCAATGTACTCTCTATCTCTCTCTCTGGACCGCTTCCAAGCTCTCTCTTTTCTATGCATTCAATCGTCGATAACAGCTTTTCATCCCTTAGGGCTTAGGGCTCTTTCTTATGCTTCTCCGTTCCCTTTTACCTCTGGGTCAGTGTCAAAATCGATTTTTTTCTTCTCAGTACCGTTGTTCTCATTGCAGACCTGCGGCTTCTCAAGGACAATCACTTGGTGGCAGTTCCGTTTCTTTTCGTGCCTGTTCAGCTGTATCTAAGATGCCCTTAAGGAGTACTGCAAAACCCATTACACCTGCTACTGGGGAGAAGCTATCAAAGGAAGAAGACCAGAATTCATGTGAGAGCCTTGTCCTGGTACTGGTCCTATCTGCCTTGTCACTGTCAGTGCAGTCCCTTTATATTGTTCTCAGAAGTTTGGGCTCCTTTGAATGGTGATTTTGTTCATACTGCAGGAGAATGGTGTTGGGCACAGCCATGAGCTCTTGGGCATTAAGGATGACTTGAAGAGAATTGATAATATGACCTGCCAAGAACTCAGGACCACTTTAAGGTGAATGAAGATGTCAAAGCACATATTTATTTGTGATTTTTTGGGGCTTTTGCAGAACTGTCCAGCCATGGTTGCTGCAATGGACTTGTTTCTGGTGCAATCCTTTGATCTCTTGTAAAGATGCATCATAGAACGTTGTGTTTTACTGGTTTTGTCCACCAGGAAAGCTGGAATCCCAGCAAAAGGGCGTAAATCTGATCTTATATCTGCCTTGAAGAATTATATAGATGAAAAGACGAAAGGCAAGTCATCTGACTTCAAGTTTGCTTTGCATACATATTAAGTATTAGCGTATTTATGGCCGCAGGAGGAATCTTTTTTGAAGTGACACTTGCCTTACATTATAAGCAGATGAAGGATCTCAGGCAGCCGAAGAACAAATTTCATCTGTCAATGCCGGGTGTGTATCAGTTGCAAAAGGTGGAAATGGCTTGTTCAATGTTAACTATTCTGAAATGATATACTCCATCTCTTAAATATCAAATGTATAAGAGACTGAACCAATATGCAGGAGATAAATTCCAACTTGAAAGTGAGATCTCTACATCAGATCAGCTGCAGCTAACTAGAAAAGAAGAAACTTCTGGTATGATCAAGTACAATGACTGCTTCCCCAGCTCATAATTCTTCATCTAATTCCTCTGAAACTGGTCAAATTGTTACTAGGCAGGAAATTGGGCGGTTCTAAAAGAAAATTGTCCAGCCAAGTTCCTATTGAAGAAGTTGGCACTGTTATGGATGTTGACAAAGCCATAGATAACGATGAACCTTGGGCGATTCTTGCTCACAAGAAGCCACAGAAGCATTGGGTTCCCTATAATCCCGGGAAGATGAGACCTCCCTGCCTTTCTTCAGACACAAAATCCGTGAAACTGATGTCTTGGAACGTTAATGGTTTGAGAGCTTTGCTGAAGACGAAGGGATTTTCAGCACTTGAGCTTGCACAGAGGGAAGACTTTGATGTCTTGTGCTTGCAGGAGACCAAGTTGCAGGCTAGTGTTCTCTTCCTCCTCCTTTTCTATTTGTCGCAAAGTCAATGACGAGTGATATCTTTCATGGTGTAATGGTTGGACTTCTACTCTTTCAGGAGAAGGATATCGAGGCAATCAAGGATTGTCTAATAGAGGGTTATGGCAACAGTTTCTGGACATGCAGTGTCTCCAAACTCGGTTATTCTGGCACAGCCATCATCTCGCGCGTATACTTTGAAGCTTTTCCCTGTCATCGAAATAAGTAAAGGGGATATTAGCAATCTGTTGAAAATTTGGCACCTTTTTTTTTTGTCTCAGATAAAGCCGATATCAGTAACATATGGTTTAGGCACATGGGATCACGATAATGAAGGTCGGCTTGTCACTGCAGAGTTTGACTCATTTTACCTGTTAAGTGCATATGTCCCTAATTCAGGAGATGGCCTAAGAAGACTGGTATGAAGTTGTATTCAGTACAACATTACTTTTAAGAGCTTGTTTGAAAAACGAGTTTTTTTTTCTCCTTTTCCTATGCCAGCAATATAGAACAACAGAATGGGACCCGTCTCTGGGAAGCTATTTGAAAGTAAGTATGGTGCTTCATGGTCTAACATGGATAATCCAAAAGTGAAGTATACCTTGATTTGAAGAGAGTTCTCATTGGATTCACTGGAATTTGAGCAGGAGCTGGAGAGGTCGAAGCCCGTGATCTTGACTGGGGATCTGAACTGTGCTCACCAAGAGATAGACATTTATAATCCCGCGGTAGGTGATATGAAATGAAATATGCATCTTCGTACCAATGCCTTTTCTTTTGGGTAATCGTGGATGTTGTCTTGGCGTCAATCTTGTGGTTTGAAGTATTCATGACAGGTGCATTGATCTGCAGGGGAATAAGAGAAGTGCTGGGTTTACCATTGAAGAAAGGCAGTCTTTTGAGGCTAACTTTCTGTCTAAAGGATTTGTGGATACCTTCAGAATGCAGCATCCTAATGCTGTGGGGTATACTTACTGGGGCTACAGGCATGGAGGAAGAAAGACAAATAAGGGTATTTCACTTCCTGCATCTTTTTTATGTAGACTGCTTACCTTGATGCAGAGTTTCCATGGTCAATTATATAAGATGTGCCATTCACCAGCTTTCTTCCTCTGCTGAAATTATGCAGGGTGGAGGCTTGACTACTTTCTGGTGTCGGAATCCATAGCTGATGATGTCCATGACTCGTACATTCTTCCCCATGTTACTGGGAGTGATCACTGCCCAATCGGTCTCATCCTGAAGCTCTAGTTCTGAAGGCATACCATTCCACTGGATGACCCTTCTGAAGAATTATCCATTTTTGGTTTTGTTCTTCTCTTCTCTGATAGTGGGGTTACTGTGATCCCAACCGGGTCTTGATTTCTTTTCTTGACAATCCGTATCTGCTAACTTGACAATGATAGCATTTGATTTAGTTGGACTGTCCTAAAGATCATAATCCCTAATCATCACCTCCTGCTTAACCCTTCTAGCCTCCTCGAGCTCAAGTGCAGATGCTGCCATCAACTTAGCAGGGAGAACTGCATCATCTTCAATCTTCCTTTTCAGCGAAAACAAACCTAAAAGGGCCCCATTATTCAACCATACACAAATTTAAACTCTTTCATAATGCAGGGAATGCAGCTTCCGAAGTTTATGCACGCAGAAAGATCGGTCTAGCCACAGATAGTGACTGCCAAGTTGACGGTTGCTGATGGCGATCGCTCCAAAGGTAATTTCTTGTGCACGAAGAAACGTTTTGAGGAACCTTGAGACCGAAC
Source organism: Trapa incisa (assembly GCA_030064435.1). Classification (NCBI taxonomy): domain Eukaryota; kingdom Viridiplantae; phylum Streptophyta; class Magnoliopsida; order Myrtales; family Lythraceae; genus Trapa; species Trapa incisa. Next base: position 564,270 of record CM057770.1, on the reverse strand, counting down.
AGAGCGGCCATGAGCAGCCCCGATGGAGCGTTGGTAAAGCACTCGAAAGAACTGTCCGAGTAATGGATATAGCGGCCACGAATTTCAAGAGCTTTGTCATGATAAAAATCAACCAACTAACCCAAAACTACTTCTAGATTGATCGTAAGGCTCTGTAAGAAGTGGGAACCACGATGAGGAAGGGCAAGCAGGCTTGATTGGGGGCCCCCCATTGACGAGACTGTTGAAGATGGTTCAATGGGGTTGGTCAAATTCGACCGCCCATGATTTTGCCTCTTGATTCTGGAAGGTAAAAGCTTGCTGTTGTTGTTTGTTGATGATCATAATTTTCTTGTTGAATAATCTGCACAAAAATTGACAGGATGAATTTTGATTGACGGGTTTGTTGTGACAGATATGGCAAAAAAAATTCTACCTTTCTAGAATTTTTATGGCCAATGACCACCTTTTTCACTGTGGTGATGTAGTGTGCATAATCTGCAGAAGAAGACTGATTCGTCCATCTTTGTCTAGAGATCGGAATGAGCTTTGTACTGAATGCTCTGCAAGTTCTCCTGAACCAGGTATGAGATGGTGATTGCCTCTTACCTGTTTGATGAAATCCCCCAGACAATCCACTGTGTTTTTTTTCCTCATTAGTATGACTGTATTTGGTTAAGAAGAAGCAGATTCTGGTTCTTCTGCCATCACTGCACTATATACTGATGAGAAGAGAAGAATCAAGATCATCATGGTCAAGTTAGTTTCAGAATTTGGGAGTTGCTGCTTGGTTTGTTCTTTCTGATTTTCTTCCACAGATTCCAGGAGTTTACTCTTTTAAGGCCCCTAGCTGTTCCAACTGCATTATAAGTATCTATCATACAAATGATTTGAACTTCTTTGATATAGGTATTCAGAGCAGGGAAAAGGAATCCTGGATTATTCATCCTTGTAATTGCAACATGAACAGACAAGCCTTCACAAAATCACTACCTATAATCTCTCCAATTATTAGAAAAACAACCAATGGAATATATACAACCACGGAAACAAACAATGGATCATACAATCTCATGACAGATATGGATTACTAGTGTTGATGTAGTAGTGTGTACCCTTCTCAAAAGAGCTTCCTGCACAGACATTTTTATCTGCTCATATGCATATCTGTTTGCATGTACTGGTGCTGTTGAGTTGAGATGTGCCAAGTGACATCAAGTACTGATAGTGGGAGTGATTGTTTCAAAAGCCTCTACAAGTAAGTGGACCTTCCTTTTCCTTGCTGGAGTGAGCCTGGAGACGACTTGTTGAAGTGCGTAATCCAGCAGATACTCCTCGGCGCTCTTCCTTTCATCCATGTCTTGATGCTTCAAGTTAACCTTCTCAGGTTCTACATCATGGTCAGGAGGCAGATGCCTCCTGCCCAGTGGGTTGAAGTTACTCACCTTTGTCTCTAGTGCCTTGACGAATCTCCTGAGGAGGATAACCTTTCTCAGATTGTTCCAGTTCCTCATAGGCCTCAGCTTTGATTTGTTTGCGTTCTGAAGAGCTTTTCTTTCTTCTTGCTGAGCAGCATCATGTGATCTGATCTGCATCTCTGAATCTAACTGCAGCTTATGCTCTTTGGTAGAATCAGTGGATGATGGAAGAGAGGTTTCTACACAGCTGGTACAACTCCCTTCCTTAGATTCCTGTTCAGGAACTTCATTTCCAGTACTGAGCCGATTGTGGGGTGAGCTGTCCTCGCATTCTCGAAGTATGCTATCTATAGCTTGCTGTACGAGCTTGACGGCTTCAATCTTCCGAAGTTTCATCTCTTCGGTATCCTCCCTCTGACTTGTAAGCATGTTTTGCATAGAATCCAATGCATCTGGGCTGTCATCATTTGCTATGCTCTTTTTCTTATCTTCTTCATTTTCTGCTGCTTCTTCATCTTCCTTTCCACTTCCATCAACGAAGGAGTCAGTTAATTCATCTCCTTGTTCTTCAGCTAGTCCTGATGCCATTTGCTTGTATATCAAGAACCACAGCCCTGTGTATTTCTTCTTTTCCAACTGCAGTTCTTCCCTAGCATCAGTGACAGAAATGGGTCTGTGTTCCTCAGCCAGAAGATCTTGTAAGTTTTTTTCTTTCTGTGCCAGAGCTTCACCAACTTCCTTTACAGCTCCCATCATTTTCACTACTGTTGTGGACCTTACAACACCCTCAAATGCATTGCCAGCTGCTGCTGGATCTTCCAGCTCATCATATACCTGAGATGTAGTAGTTAAGAATTCAACTTCTGTTGATTCCACACGATCTTCTAGCACCTGCATTCTCGTAATATTGGTGTCCACCAAGATTTTTGTGCTTCTTCCACCATTGTTTCTCTGCAGTTGTAAATTTGAACTATTGGATTCTTCCCCCTGGACTTCTGGAGCTTTGCCTTCCCCTGGAACTTCAGCTTGACCCGTGTTTCTAGCACATTTGTTTGATGGTGATTGCATTTTCTCAATGTGAAGCTTATGATAACTCACTTTTTCTTTCTCAGCTCGGTCCTCAGTCTGAAATAAGGAAGTCTTCCTGGATGCCAAAGGATTAACAGTTGATGGGGAGGATGCATCCATGCTGTCGAGAGTTTTGCCCACAAGAATTGGATTAACTCTCTCAAATGCTTCCACCAGGAGAGATACTCTTCTTTTCTGAGCTGGATCCAGATTAGATACAGCCTTCTGAAGAGCATGATCAAGCATCCACTCCTCAGCACTTCTCCTCTCTCCAACCGGCTGCCGTCTCAGATTGACCTTCTCATGCTCAGGAGATACTTCTGAGGATGGATATCGGTGTATCCTGTGCCCTAATTTTTTTGTCTTCTCCATGGCCTTGATAAACCTTCTCATGAGGAGATATTTCTTCAGATTGCTCCATCTCTGGGATGCCAGATGATTTGGCCTGCCTTCTGCATTTACCCCGCTTTGCTCCTCTGCTTTTGGTACCAAATGAGCTTCCACCATCTTTTCTTTTAGTTCCAGATCTTTCTTTCTTTCACAATCAGTGGAGAGATCCTCAACTCTTTCCTTCTTATTGAAAATAACATGGTTACTTGCAGGTTTCCTGATTGAAAGTTGATCTTGGCTTTGTTCAAGAATCTTAGTGATTGCTTCTTGCAACAATTTTACTGCATCGCTCTGTTGGAGTCCCTCCTGTTGGGAAGCTTCATCATCAACTGCTTCCACCTTCGGATCCTGATCAAAATCAGTTGACAGTTTGTCATTCATCTCTTGCTCTTCCTTGTTATCTCTTTCAACAGTTGATTCCATACCACCATTTTCATGCAAATCTGATACCATGTGTTGATAAATGAGATACCACAATCCATTGAACTTCTGTGATCCAGAAAGTGCTACTGCTGTTTCTTCAACAGATTCCTGGCTTCCATTGATCTTCTCAGATACTAAAATTGGTTCCTCTCTTGAGTCAGTAGGAGTGTCCTTTGGTTCCCCCAGAGATTCCAGGTTCTGCTCTGCCATCTCATACATTGAAGCCAATTCTTCTGTTCTAATGGCTTTCACTGGTTCATCTTTGCCAATATCTACAAATTTGGATGAATCCAAAGGCACATAATGTGATGTGGAATGGCCATGGCTGAGATAACATGTCAAGGGACCTTTTTCATATCCACTTTCTTGGACAGTCAGAGCAGCCTCTAGTACCTCCTCACAAGTATCTGCAGCAGAAGGTTCACTATCCAATTCTTCAAGTTCTGGTTCAGTTTGAACTCCAATAGAAACAGACTTACCTTTTCCACTTCTGATGCCTTTGTCTCCATGTATATATTCAACACTTTCTCCTCCAGATTCTCGTTTCATGCAGGATTCCTGACATGTAGGAGATGGTTGGAAGCTCTCTTCATCAACCACCAGAGGGTTTGTTGTCTGGCTTTGCTGCTGCTTCTCTTGAAGAGCCACTTCATCAACCTCTTCAGCTATGCCTTCTTTCTCATCAGCATTCAAATCCATATCTTCTCCTGAGTTGCACTCTTCAGTCAGTTCATGGGAGCTCTCTCGTTCTATAATTTTCACTTCTTTTCGTACACGAAAATCCAGCTTCTTGATCCTCTGCGATTTGACACATTTTCTTGCAGATTTGAGACGCTTCAGCGAAGGAGCAGCATGATGATGCCCATGGAGAGAGCAGTAGTTATAAGGGCAGACTTTCATGGATGAAATACTCCCGGACCCATCTCCTCCTTCTTGGCTCTCCACCTGGGCAGGGAACTTGGCGTCCTTGATTGCAGAAGAACATGTAGCTCTGTGGATACTGGAGTCAGGCCTGATGGCAGGCCTCTTGGGTCTCAAGCTGGGGATCTTTGCCAAGAATCTCGTAGGCCTTAGCGTGGATGTTCTCCTAAAAGCTATGATGGGTCTCTTTCTGGTTGCTTTCGGATTCAAGCTACTGCTGCTGATACTAGACTGAGAGTTCAACATCCTCACATCAGAAGACTTTGTTGCTTTCAAGTAATTTGGTGAGGCACCGGTTACCTTCCATGGACTCGAGGAATGTTCATAGCTTGAGCTTGACTTTCTTCTCTGTGAGGAGCCATCGCGACTCACAAGCTTGATGGCCCGCAGGTTGTTTGATCTTTTCTTCTGCTCAGCTCCTCCAAGACCTTTTCTGATGCCAGACCTCCTGAGTTTGGAGCTAGGCAATCTTACCATCCCCTTAGCCACCTTAGCGCCACTACGTCTCCTTGTACCTCCGGGTGATTCCTGCCACGATAAGGGAAACAATTGCTGATGTGAGGTATTTGAATTGCAGATTTATCAGATCAAGGACCACGAGTCAACTCACCTGAATATCATCATCTGTCTTCTGATGAGAGCTGGTACCGTTCTCTTTATTCACCGATGGTGAAACGGTGGTTCTGATCGGAGATGGCCATTGGGAGCCTTCTGCTGCATCACCGAATAAGTTGGTAAGAAGATTCTCCGACTCCGACTCCGACTCTCCGCTTTTGATGGACTTTCCCATGGGTTGGCTTGCTCTGGGAATCGATGGATACCAACCCGTCGAGTTCCTACTTACTGAGTCCAGCAATCAACTTGAAGGCTCTGACTGAGCCGCCCCAGCGTAATAAACACGCACAGGACTCTGTTTTTCTTCCATATATCTCCCGAAGACTCCAGAGGCTGGACACAAGTGTGAGATCTCCTTTGAGGTCAGTGCTGCAATGGAATCTTGATTCTTTTGGGTTGGATGACAGAGGTAAAAAAGACTGTACAAAATGCAGAAAAGTATGATAATGGCTGTACTGATTTGTCTGCTATGACATTGAAAAGATAATTTTCACTTGCCTTGTTATTACCACTACAAGAAATCAAATATAATATGGAAATCTCATGTCATTAGTTTTGCATGTCAGACATGGCTAGATTTTTTAATGGCCCTCGCCATGGATTCTGACCAGTAACTTGGAGGATAGTGACTCTCATAGGCGCGAACTATCTGGTCGCATTTAATGATAGTTCACATTTAATGCTTCGGGATCACCACCTGGGATCTGCCGGAAGTGGATGGGTGGTTTTATGAATGGAGAGCACTGTGGACCACCGACGGCGACCTTTCCGGTTCAGACAGCGGCCGGACCTCCGAGGGCAAACCGCGTCTGTAGATGGGCTTGACCGAGCCCCTCGTGATTGGTGGAGAAACGCCACGTTGCAGTTGATGTAAGACAGCCAGGACAGGACAAGACAGGAGCATTGATTGAAACCAAGGGTTGACCCAAACAAGACTATTTCGTTAGGAGTTATTAAACCAAAATGTAATATTACATCTGCGGCAGATTTATACACTGTGCATTAATGACAATAAATAAAACAATTGATTTAATCACGACCATGACAGCAATTACATCGCCTTCCACTAGTATAAGTAATTAATTTCATCACATCTATTTAATTTGTTATTTAGTATACTAAAATTATATATATAAGTAACCTTGTTATTCAATAAACCAGTATTAAGAAATTCCCTACTAGTACAATACATATTTTCTTCCTCTTCTTCTTTTACAGTAGAGCAGGTGAAAAGAGGAATAACCTTCCAATGTGCATAATTGTTTGAAGTAACAATGCACATCTTGACAGGGGTGTGTGAGAGGTTGCTGAAGGCTGCAAATGGTGGTTCAGATGAACTCCATAGTTGATGTCATGTCATTGTCTTAGTTATGCAAGTGATTGAGCTTGAGATTCCATTATGCATTCTACCCTTCTTTTGAGATACATGGTCTGGTCAGCAAGCAAGAAGTCTACCTGGGTGTTTTGTGAATGTCATGTAGACGCAGTTAATGGTGGGGCTTGGGTGTGCTTTTATTTTCCTGGATTAAGAGAAGAAATTTCATGCTGATGATGATTTCACCTATGGACCTTCACATCATCTTCCTCCCTACCAAATTCAAAAACACCCACCCTGCAATCAGAGAGAGAAACTTTATCTTTGGCAGTTAAGTCTGAACTTTGAATTTCACAGATTGTCCCGATTGGAGGCAGGCTTTGACCCTGAAGAAGACAGTGAGAAAGCTATGCAAATTTTCATTTCAAGTGATAAGAAGCCAGAAATGTAAGCATTTACAAGCGCATCTCTTTGGCAATGTAGATGGGTGTGAATGGAATAGGCATTACTGCTACTTCGGTTGGACTTGTGGCTGGTGGAATTGCTGCAGCTTTTGGCCTGCAAAAAGTGATGCATGACTTTACTGACAGCTCAAATTATAGGTGCATTTGTATGTTATAGATGTTTGAGGTTACCTGAACCTGAAGAAAAGGAGTTTAGTCCTTGGCAGAATAAGGGATAAGCCTCCACATCAACTCAAATACTAGTTTGGTGTATGATGATGTTGGTGTTATTTCTACTATGTAATGAAGAGATGGTTCTTACGATGGTACATCTTCTATAAACAGGTGGAGATTTGGCAAATCTTGAATGTCTCTTTGGTGCCTCTGTTTTCCATTAGAAAGAGTGAACTCACAAACAATGCAAATAAAAATGAAAAAGATGTACAAATAGAATGCCACCACTCATTCCATTCACCACATTTCACTAAATACAGAATACCACATTTGTCCGCGTGTCACAAAATGCATAGAGCTCAAACCAGATTTTGATGAATGTTGGCAAGGAGAGAATAACATTGTCAGTCAGTAGAAGCTAAGGCTGATTGCAGCACATCTTCAAGGTACTTTTCAGCCGCAGCAAACTGCCTTTTCTTATCCTCAATAGCCAATGCGGCCAAAGCTTTGTCCTACAGAAGAAACATAATCCATATTATGTATTGTGCAGAGATGAGGACTAGATAATGATGCACAACTTCTCTTGGGTGAATGAAGAATTACTGGAGGCAAGTCCTGATAGCTCCTCAAGGTCTCAAGGATGGGTTTTGTTTTCTTCTCCAACTCCTTTCGATGTTCTGCCATTTCTACCAACACTCCATGACTTATCTCTGGGGTGTAACCAACCCGACCGAGTGCAGTCTGTCCAATTAATTTTGTCAATATCCGGAGGGTGGATTAAGCATGTAATTGTACCCCCTATACACGGGATAATTTCTCAGGTCTAGAGGGAAAATTATATCCGATACTCATGAATCCATCAGGATGCAGGGAGAGAAGAACATCTAAAATATCATACTTACAATTCAGCGCAGATCCAAAATAACGCCTGTACCTTGTAGTTGGCATACTGTTGTGTGTATTGGCGCTCCTTCGAGGCCATGACTGCCAAGTTGGTTTTCCAGTTCTCTATTTGAGCCTCACAGGGTGGTACATCATCTTCCAGTTGTGCAAGTGTTCTGCAAAGCTCAGGGGATCATCGGTCTACACAAAAGACAAGTTAAAAGGGTATTGCAACTTCAACTTCAAAAATGAGATGCTTCACCTTTTCAAGTAGGAGAGCCTTGATAATGCCTTCCGTGTGTAATCAAGAAGAATTTTGGAATCCTTCTGCACCTTAGCCCTCTTCTCCTCTACACTGGTCTTCCTCAAGGAAATATCCCCCATTGCTATGAGAAAGCTGCATTTCCACCTATCACAATTCAGAAACCAAAAGAAAGAGAACTGAAAAATCAGCAAAAGGATAGCTCTTACCTACTAAGTTCTGTGTCCCTAATATTTAGTAGATTTGCCACATTAGCGAGTGCCTGAGCTGACGCCACTATGTTCGATGCCAGGCTCTCCTGAGCTAAACCTGAAGCCTCCAAAATCTCCCTCATCCGAGCAGCTGTATCCATCATTTCAGTAAGTAAAAGCTAGAATAAATCAAAGAGTGTGTAGATAGATCCCCACATCGGTATGACCCATTGGAATCATTCACGACTCTGAAAAAGAGAGAAAATTCTAAGCTCTTAATAAAGACAATAAAAATAGTATTTTTTTTTACGTATAAACAAGCAGATCCGACCAAAAGAATGCAGAATCCCTACTTATCCCATGGAATAGCTGAAGATTTACGGAATGCAGGATAAACAGAGAAGAACTTGTGCATTTTATTGTCACCCAATTTCCAGTCCGGGACATCACATTACAGTACATCCATTCTATGATTTGAAGTGAATTTCAGTCTACAAAACTCAATCAACCTATAGATCATCACGATGGATGCCACGATCATTAGGAACTCCGACCTTGAGAACGGTACTCGGCGGCCTTCTGCCGGAAATCGGATGCCACGATGTTAGCAGCTTGGGTCTTGGCTTGAGAAATCGTGGCCAGATTGTAGAGGTAAGCCACGCTTCGTGAATTGTACTCGAATTCGGGAACTTCTTTCCCTACAGCTTCGAATTGGGATGTGAGCCACGCCTTCACCTCTGCGATTCTAACTGCATCAGATCCACTCTTCGAATCGATCGACGGAGTGTCTCCCAACGAGGAAGCGATTTCGCTCATCCTCCTCGAATCAAAATCTGTCCAGCCACAGGTATCCAAACCCTAGAATCAATGGGCACCGACTCACTGCCGCTCTGAACTCAAGTCTACACACTAAGGCCATAAAATGAAGATTTTGCATTTAAGTCTCATACTTTTTATTTTGTATAATTTGATCCCCATCAAAGATTTAGCGGAATAAATTCACCCATATGAATCATTTTTATTTGACTTTTATTTATATTTTTTATAATAAAATCTTATATTTTATAAAATAAAATAAAAAATGTTTATGTATTTGAAGTAATTAATTTTAATTATATATAATTTCGACAATTTATGGTAATTCGAGAGTGTATTTACACTTAATTCTAATAACACCAGAATGAAACCGTGTTCTGAATTAGTATAGAGTAAAAATATTAAAATCGAGTGTATTGTTAAACCGTAAAAATAATACCGGGATTGTAAGTGAATTGGAGAAGTGGTTCAGAAGATGCAAGAAAGTGATTCAGAAGCAAACAATCCAATCTTTTGGGTGTTCATTTCATTTCTTTCACAAGATGCGGTTTACATTACAAAGTTCATTGCTGCCCAGATAGGACTGAACAGCTACATCAACCTTGTTCAGAGATTTGATGAACTATTTCCCCTTCCATGATTACTCAAAATGGAACCTCTAGCTACAAGCATCTAGAGGCAGCAACTGGGGCAACGGATCAGCCCATTCTCATTGCAATCCAAGCACCTCCTCAGCCGATCTTCATGCTCGTCAAACACCTTCCTACTCCCATCACACCTCGAGCACGGCACAAACCTAGCTTCCCCGCATGTCTCACAGACCAACCCAGGATCTTGAGTCGGGAATCCATCCAAGAGCCTTACCAGTTCTCCAGCCTCGTCCAGCTGCTTTATCTCATCAGCCCCTCCAATGTGCTTCCCTCTGATGAAAACCTGAGGCAGAGTCAATGCCCTCCCTGCCAGTGATGCTTCCAGCTCCTTCCTGAGAGAGGAATCCATTGAAATGTCCCTCTCATCAACAGGAACTCTGAAGCTCCTTAGCATCATCCTCACAGCACAACAGTCCTCGTATGTCTTCCGGATACCTCTCAAGGAGGTAAAGTAGAGCAGTATCCGATCATCTTCTGCACCCATTGGCTTAGAGTGGAACTCATCTGCGCACGGTGAGACAAAGCTCTCATTTTGGCTCGAACCCGAGTGCCTCGAAGACAGCGCCCGCATATAGCTGTAGATCACATTAGGGTCCATCTTGGCTAGCAGTGCTTCCTCGGATAAATGCTTCCACAGGGGCTTCGTCGTCTCCGTGGATGGCTCTTCCTCCACTAATTCAAAAGAATCTTGTCGTTTCCTACAGGAGCTGGGCTTGGCAACGTTGGAGGAACCGTTGGACTTGCCAGAGGAGTCGAAGTCGGCATCGTCGAGACCGTCCATGAGCTCCCATGTATTGATGACGGAATCTGGGGACGGCGAGTCCTCGGAGTCTGCTAAAGACCGAGTCTTGCTGGTGGGCGTGTCGGAGAAAGGTCGGGGATCAGGGTCAGGGCTGCTCTTGGCGTCAATGAGGAGGAGAGAGCCGTATGTAGTGGAGGTGAGGGAGACGAGGTGGTGGGTGTCGCCTTTCCTGAGAGGCGGGTGGTGGACGAGAGGCATCGGGAGGGAGAGAGCCCTAGGCTGAGAGACGGTGGAGTCGAAGGAGGGAGACGAGGAGGACCGGTCGTCTTGGTTTCTGCAGAGAAGGGTTTCTGGCCTCGAAGCAGAGCAGCCCATGATAAGGCTCTTCTTTTGCTAGAAAGGATAGATTTTTAGCTCAGCATGAGGCTCCTTTCCTTCAAGCTAATGAATGCAGAAGATTCAATCCTAAGAAGAAGAAGAAGAAGAAGAAGAAGAAGAAGAAATCAACACTGTTGTTCAATTTTTATTTTATTTTTGAAAGAATTGATTGCAGTGCAGTTGCAGGTCTCTATATGGAGGAATCTTTAAGGTACAATTATTTTAACCTTCTTCCTTGCCTTCTACCCCATGATTTCATTAGTATTTTTCTCTTGCTTTTAACCATGAAATATACTAAATTTGAAGATCTTTCTGCTTATTCTTTGTTTCTTCTCATGAGATGATCCTGCAACATAAGAAATTTGGCAATTTGATTACACCCTTTTAGAAACATTCCAAGCTACCACCAAGTAACAAACCTGCAATCAATCCATAAATCTACATGAATGTGCCCTTTAATGCCTTTAATTTATCTTCCACTCTTGAGGACTGAATTCAATCTACCATGGCACAGGACAGGACACCTCTGGTCATTAAATAACTGTGTTGGATTCTGACATGCTGCAGGAAGCATTGAACATCTTAAAGTGGACAATGGGCACTTCCTCCTGGGATAGATAGAAGGGAGAAAAAGGTGATGCTTTTTCAACTCACCCATGCTCCTCCTCCACATGCAGCATGTCAGAATCCAAATACATGATCCCTTTATTAACATGTCAGAATCCAAATACATGATCCCTTTATTAACTAATAATGAATTCTGCTAGCACAGGTTCCACTACCTTGGCTGAAAGACCAAGATCCACAGTTAATTGATTTGCAGGAGAATGGGGCCCAACAACACAGCATGCAACAATGCCAGTCATTCAAGGTCCTACACCATAAACATGCTGTACAGTGAATGGGACAAGTTGCCAAAATCCCAGCAGAGGCTAAGGAAGAAATGAAATGAAAAGCTTTTCATTCACACACCAGAAATCATCACAAGGTTTATGATTGATGTTCGCTCGTTCTTCTCCTCTCTTTACATGAAAGAAAGAATAAACGAATTGAATTCAGTGCAGAAACACAACAATTTCTATGAGGGTTAGATTCTGTGACAGGACACACCCAACAAAAATATCCCAACTCTAAACGGATGGTGCCCAGGAGGAGGACTTCCCGGAATCTTCTTCATCCAGGAGGGGCTTCGCCGGAGAAAGAAGAGCCACGGCCTCCCTCTGCGAGCTCGAGTACTTCCGGTAAACCACCTGAAACTTGCTGTCTTTGGCCTTCGAGTGGAACCCCACTAACAGTTTAGCACATTCCCTGTTTTGCAGAAACCAGAAAAGAAAAATTGTTCAGTGACTGTCGAAATGGCCAATGGCTTACCCCCATTTGATTTTTTGTTACTTTATCTGTTCTTCAGAGTAGCCGGTGTGGAGCTTGAGCGTCCCATTCCAGAAGGGGCTGAGGTTGAGGGTGCGCCGGGCTGCATAAACCGCAGAGGCTGCCACCAAGGAGGGTGAGTAAGAGAGGGCCGTGTAGTTCATCAGCCCCAGCTCCGCCAGGAAGTGGGCCGTGTTCTCCAGTCTCCGATCAGCAACGGCCGCCTTGATGAACCTCACCAGGAAGACGTAGTGGGTCGGCACCGTCAGGTACCATTCAAGCCTTCCGAGGATGGCCTTCTCCATGGCCAGAACCTGCTCATGGGTGTAGGCTCTGTCTGATATGCACACAATATCGTTAACTTCCGGGGCCCAGATCTCTTCATACTTGGAGGCTGTAAGGAGGGCGGCCATGCCCAGGAGCTGCAGCTCCCTCCTCGGAACCGACTTCACCGAGAGGAAGCGGTCGATGATGTTGATGGTCAGGTAGAGGGTCTCCGGCATGAGGTCGAACTTGTTGTGTATCTCCACCAGCCAATCCACCAGAATCATCCTCATCTTCTCGTTGAGCTCCGGCTGCAACGGCATGTAGTCCGTCGGCCTATTTTCATTCTGCACTCACACAAGTTTTTGAGGATCGACCAGTGCTTATTCATGGTGAATATAGAGAGAGAATTGTTCTGCAAACAAACCTCAGCTTCCTTGTAAAACCGATAAAGGTCCTCCACATATTCCACCGCCGCTAACTCGTTGCCGGCATCGGCCGCATCGATGTCCAGAGCTTGCTCCTTCGGCTTGGTGGAGATCCCACACGCCGCCTGCAATCACAGTCCAACACACACAGAAGAAGAGAGTTAGAGGATTGAAAGGGGCAATGCAGAAATGCAGAGGGAAATTCCATATAGGGGGAAATGATTACCTTGCTGCGTGCAGTGAGGACTGAAGTGAGTGCTCTGTTCTTCTTCTTCTTCCTCCTCAGAGACGACCCTTCATCCTTCACCCTCTTTTCCACAGCTTCTTCTTCTTCTTGGCTGGGATTGTCGTCGGCCTCATGCCAGATCTCTTCATCTGAGTCCGTGCTTATCTCGATTACTTCCTTCGGCTTTGGTTTAGCAGGGGGAAGAGGCTTCTTCTGGGCGGCCTTGGCAGGCTCTACCCTCTTAACGGGCTTATCTCCTCCATTCGCTTTCACGCAAGCTTGTTTCTGTACAGATCAAACCGGACAGAGAACATCGTCACAACACTGTAATCGCATTCATCTTCCCGACCCATAAAGAGTGTAAACGAAAAGAAAAGATCGAACCTTGTTGTTCTCAGCGGCTGCTGCAGCTTGTGCATTTGCAAGGAGCTGTGCGCAGAAACTCCTGAAGAAGGCAAGCAGCAAACCACACCAGTCTATCAACCGAGGAAACCATGATATAAATTCAGAGATGCATTGGTCGTAAAACCATACCTTGTAATGGGTCGAGAGATCTGAGATGGCGGCTTCCCGTCAATCCCTCCTCGGACAGTGACAAGATTTCCAATATCCCCCAGGGCCTTACGGTTCTTCGCATCGGCCCCATCATTCTTCTTCTCCTGCCTAACTCCTCCTATCACTCCGTCGCCTGTAACGAAACCGTGATAAAGGAGAACAAGAACATCAATTCTACTGTTTACACAGCAATATCAAGACTTGAATCGCAGATCTGAAAATCCACAGAGATCAAAATTAATACCTCTCGCTTGAGGTGGAACAGCGGGTCTCGTTGCCATTTCGATAACTCTCCTTCTTCTTCTGCAGGGCCTCTCTCTATCGATCAGAAACAGAGTCGCCCCTCCGCCTCGCTCTCTCACGGTCCTTTCTTCCTCACGCAACAGTAAGATTCATGTAGGATGAAGAAGGGAGATTGGGAGTTCTTCCCCCCCTTTATGAAGCTGAGGAGCCGCTCCATCCGTCCCAACGGTCTTCTTCTCTTCAATTTCTACCCGTTCAATTTATCACAATCTAACGGTCAGAAGGTGTGTCTGGGATTATAGCCGTTGAAAATCAGGCACCCGAAGTTACCCCTCCATAAAATAATAAATCCCGGTGCTATCCATATCTTCGTTTTTTTTCTTTTTAAATCTTTATTTCTATTTTTACACATTTTTTTCACTTAAAATATTTAATTTTTTATTAAAAAACTAAAGACAATACTTTTAGCAAATCACCAATATACCATTTTCAATTGATTTTTAATCAATATATATATATATGTGTTAAAAAATGATAGTTCCAAAAGTGTTCAAGGCACGTGCACCAGTCCAATAAAATATTTAATAAATAATATTTTATAATAAGATACAAAATATAGGTTGCATTTATTGTTGGATTCAAGTGAATTCATGGGATGAATATAAATCGGGCAGACGGGTCGGGTCAAGTGTCTCGGACGGTCGTGTGTGACCATAAAAACGTGCAGTTGTGCAATAAATTATGGGGAAGAGACCTAATAGTTAGCAAAAAGGAGCCAAATGCAGGGCAAGGATTTTCAGTACACCCCACCTACACCTACTGCCCATTGATAGCATGGCCATGGAAAATGAAGTTTTCCAATTAAAAAATGGTAAAGTGAAAGAGTGTATACAGTCACATATTTATATGCAGAGCAAATAACAGCAATGGGAGGGAGGAAGGAAACACATCCAACCAGCTCTTACTCTTCCAACTTTCATGGAGGAAAAAAAGGCAGTCTCTTTCTTTGACCCTTTTAGTTTTCCTGACCTCCACTTCACCCACTCTCGTGATAACAATTTTTTAGAACCAAAGTTTTCAAGGGTGAGGTCTGTTTTTAGAGAACGAGAAGCAAGCTCTGTCAGAGAGTCAAAATGAGCACATGACCACCAAGCACCAAGCACATTCCCACCCGAATGGGCACTGCCTCCTGACATGTTCTCCGGCAACTCCTGGAGGCAGACCGGACAAGAATTATGCTGGACCAGCCACGGGATAATACAGTCAGAGTGGTACAAGCGGTTACAGGGCATCTGTCTCGCTTCTAAACCAATCTCAAACTTCTCCATGCAGACAGCACAATGTGAATCGGAACGGAGGTGCCTCTGCGAAATCTTGACAATGGGCATTGCATCGATGGAGGATCTTGTAGCAGGGGGTGGGCTACGCCTTTCATTTGTGGATAGCTGATCAAACAGTTCTTCCAGTCCCAGCCCGATGAAGTAATCACCGCCATTACCCCTTTGCACGGCAAATCCAGGAACTCCATTGAAGAGAGCTTCAAAACTACCATTTCTAGATAATCTGAAAGGGACCTGACCTCCAAATATCAACAGTGGACCAAATGCAGGATTGTGTTCAGGAAAACGACTTCTTTCACCAGTTTGCGGTCCCACCAAAGCTGAGAATGCTTCCATTATTCTGTAAGGATGGGTCCTGTCATCAAATTGATTAGATCCTACGAGATTGAATGGGCCCTGAGCCATGTCACCAAGTTCCTGAACAAACCCTCCATTACATTGGGGGCAAACAGTGTCCCGTCCACGCAATCTTACTGCTCGACTACACCGGTGACACCAGTGAGTGCTCCCACTTGACATCCTCTTCTCTTCTAGCCCCTTTTTTTTTCTGTGTTAAGGAAGATACTATTTCATCATCATGACATAGAATAGTAAACTATGCATACATGAGTCTCAATCAATTTTTAGAACACATGCAGGTAAAACATTTAATAGTAAGCATGGCTTTGCCATATCAAAACAAAAAAGAACAAAGAATGAATACCTTTATCAACATATCATAAATGCAAACTGGAATAGACACTTTAATAATAAAAACTGATCTATTGTAAATATTCTGAGGTATGAAGCATTCACAAGAATATCAACCTCAAACATTTGAGAAACCTGATTATGCAGACAATTACATTTGAGCCATACAGCACAAAATTTAATCTCAGAAATTACAAACTAAACATATGATCAGGTCGATAAATACATATGAAATATAGTATTCTCCCGAAAAAAAAGGGAGGAAGGTTCATATTATTTGACATAACATCCCCTTCCAGCAAAAGAAACAAATTACAATCTATCAGAGCAAGGGATGACACTTTAATGGTAAAGTAAGTGGACTATCTATCAGCATAGCAATTGGACACTAGTCATCAGTTCATAAAATATTTTTGCTATAACTAAGCAAATCATGCCATTTCCTTCTGAATTTATTTTAATCCAACACTTGCCTTCAAAGACCCATAGTGGGGGGATAATGTACAATGGTCCTGAAGACACTGATCAGTTCGCAAGTACAACCTCCACATAGTTCGACATGAAAATCCTTGATCATAAACAAATTGGTGACACAATCAATGCTGACTACAGAATAGTATAAACATCACCGTGCATGCTTAGATCTAGCAATGCCATCTTAACAGCTCTTCCACAGCTCCCACAATATCATTCAATCAAAAGAATGTCTTCGCAATTCAATCAGTAGGTATGAGGAATCATGCAATTATGCAGTCCATCAGTATGATGCTGATTCCTCGAAGGAAACACAGAATATAGCAAATGACTGATGGACACTGAAACCTGATCATCCATAGAACGCATCCGTGGCAAGAGAGAATATGTAATTCACAAGCTGGCAACGAATACGAGCCGAAAATTTAAGAAGTGCAGATAATACGGAAACAATAACAAGCTCGACGATCATCGATCCAAACAGAATTCGATTCCAGCAGAAACAAAGGTGAGAAATCAAGAAATGCGAGGCCGAGTAACTTAGCTTGTAGAACTACCTCTGGAACCGAGCGGGACCCCCCGATCGGAGCAACGGAGGAAGGAAAGGGATGCGAGAGGAACCCTAAGCAGATGATTCTGAGGAACAGTGAATTCAAGAAGGAACAGAGATGCGATGGGATGGGCTGGTATTCTGAATGTGATATGCACGTGCTCCGGGTGCATGGTTTTTTCAATTTCCGGCAGCATTATTCCCTGAAGGTGATGGTTAATGGGCTGAAATTTCTGCATTTAATAAATCAATCAATTTTTATTTTTACTTTCCCATGAATCACCAATATCGTAATAAATTAATTTAAATATTTTAATAGATAAAATAATTATAAATAATAATTATTATATTAATTTTAATGTGTTTTATTTAATTAAACACCAAATTTAATATCTAAAATTCATTATAATAAAGAAAAAAAATCCATGCAATCAATAATGAGTAAAATTATCAAAATTGATTATTTATAAAATACAAAAGTTCATGTATATAAAATATATTGTGGGATCTAATGGCGGCACTTACTTTTCATGATGATCATGACAATGGACTTTTTCAACTTCAAATTCCCCAAAAATGGTTGTCAGCATAGCATAATTATCCATTAATATGTGGGCAAATCAGTGTTTTCCCACATCACACTAAGGCCCATGGATCACCCAAGTAATAGTATCTCCATGGCTACCAATGATCCTCCATCTTTTTCTTTTGGGGTCAATACAATGGTTCCCCTTAAATAGGCTTCTTCATGCCAATATGTGTTGGATGTTGAACCACTTCAATGAGTCTAGCTAAACATCATTCAGAAAGAAGAAAGGCACTAACATGAACCATTATGCGCGCTTCAAGATTGAACCAGTGTCTGCCCTTCAAGATTTACCATGATCCTCTGTGGCATTTGATCATCTATTGTATAAGATTACCTGTTAAGACTCTGGTTTGGTCTTTAGCACACTCAAGTATAGGAAGCACCCAGTCCCCATCTCTTGCAACCCCTCCATATCCTCTGCAGGCAATTTGCTTCTCATGGGCTTCCCTTTGAAGCTGACAGCATTTTTGTATTTCCACATCCCATCCAAGTGAGCTCCAACATCCTCCTCTGAATAACACATGTAGAAGATTCATGTGTGCTTAAAGAGCAGCTTGTGTTGAAATCTGCAGTTAAACCAGCAAGAATTGATTTCACAATCTCTAAGTTAACCCAATTCATGTGGGCTTAAAGAGTAGCTCGTGCCTGAAATCTCTCTACTACTGGCCAAACCCAATTCTCCTCTGATCAATCTCAAGGCATGAATATGGAGCTGATCATTTACAGATAT
This sequence comes from Trapa incisa, assembly GCA_030064435.1. Lineage (NCBI taxonomy): Eukaryota > Viridiplantae > Streptophyta > Magnoliopsida > Myrtales > Lythraceae > Trapa > Trapa incisa. The sequence continues at coordinate 546,146 of CM057770.1, read as the reverse complement.
CCTCAACAACTTCTTCATTTTCCTTACTGAATCCAACTCTAGCATTCTCACAGCATGTTCTTATTTTTCTTCTTCTTAAAGTATTGTTTTTCCCTATCCAGCGACATAGATTTCTCTGTATGGATTGGTTGACCACCTTGAAAATGTGGGGATACTTATGAATGAAAGCACTGATATCCACATTTATTCCAACAATACTCCTCCAGCGAGAAATCAGCTACCCTGAAGTGAAGGGACCCCTCTTACGGGTGGAGATGATATGCTCGAGACTGAAGATGGACTTGCGTTTGATGAGGTTGGACATCAGCCTATCCAACTTGGAGTCCAGAGTCCTGCCTTGCAAACGAGTTTGGGCATTGACGGCTGGTTGCACGAACTGAACGGACTGAGCAATTTCGTGGACGGGATCCACGAGAGTTGTTTCGTGCAATAATGTCAGCGAGCGTCTGCAGTAATCTCCTGGATCTGAAATCTGAAAGGAAAGATGGAGAACGAACACCTCAAACATATAGCTTAGCAAGCAAATGAAACGACCACACGCAACATGTCAATGAGCACATTAATGTAGCACTGGTGATTTCACTTGGACGTTTTGTCAAACACATGTCGAGCATATGGAAGAAACAACAACAATCAACACATGTCGAGCATATGGAAGAAACAACAACAATCAACACATGTCGAGCATATGGAAGAAACAACAACAATCAACACATGTCGAGCATATGGAAGAAACAACAACAATCAACACATGTCGAGCATATGGAAGAAACAACAACAATCAACACAAGTCGTCACAGATGATGGACTGAACAGTCGGAATGGGTATTGCACTCGGCAATAAATCATCAAAGTACGCATATTCAATCGAAGAAGAAGCTATACCAGAGTCGCAGCATCAGATCAGATCAGACGATAGACAGCTACGGGGCCTACGGCTGTGAATTTCTTCTGGAGGGCATAGTTTTTAAACCGGATGTGGCGGTTCGGATGGATCCGGCCCGGTTTAAATGAGAAGCCAATGGGGCGCGTTCTAGCGGCAGTAGCATAGCAGCCAGCAGCCAGCAGCCAGCAGCTGGCCTGGTCAAAGACTCAAATATTCACCGCCGAGCCACTGTCTGAGTGAACGATCGGATTTCTCAGAGAGGGTGAGCGCCAAAGCTTGAGCTAGAGTTGCCGGAGCCATGCCTTTATTTCCCAATCCAGGCTCCGTCACCGTCTGTGAGATCAATCGAGAATTGAGTGAGTATAGTCTCTACCTCTCTTGACTTCCTCCAGTCTCCCTGTTTGCTCGTGCTCTAGGGTTCATGATGGCGCAGATTTCTTCTTCCTACTTCCAATGCTTTTGATTTTGTGCAGTTATTGCCGATAATCTCTCCGATGACCAGTCCAAGGAAACCTATGGAAAGATACTCGTGAGTGTCCAAGTTTCTGCGGCCATTTCTTGTTCCTTTTCATTGCTGCAGCTGTGACTTGGTAAGTTTCCCATGCAGGGAATGGTATTCAGTTCGGTTCCGTTTCAGTCTGAGCAGTTGGCTGCTTCGAGTCTCCCGGAGCAGGATGACGAGCAACAGCAGGAGACCGGAGCCGATGCAGATGTTCTTCAGACGAAAGGACTGGTGGCAACACTGCAGGGGATTGCAAGAAAGTATATGAAGCGCCTCTTGAATCCAACAGACGTGAGTTCATGTTTCAGTCTTTCTTGAATGTATATTGATGTATTATTAGAGAACATGGAAATGAATGAGAGTTTGCGATCTAGCCAAGAGGAAATCTTTAGTGCACTGTCAGCATAGACTACCTGTACCAGAGATGGAAAATGAAAGAATGATTGGCATATTTCTCAATTCCTGATGTTACAGGTTAAATTGCTCTCAGAAATTGATCTTCATGGAGTAAGCTGGCACCGACACAAGCATCTTATAGCATTTATATCCGGACCAAACCAAGTGTTAGTTCGTGATTTTGAGGACTCAGGTGAGTATGATTATTAATTGTTGATTCAACTTTTGACTGGTTGTTCTGGCCCAGAAGAAAAATTATGTTGTATGAATACCACTGTCCTACACCACTGCTATTTGATTTCGACAGAAAACAAGGATCCATCCCTTTTGGTTCATGAGTCACAGAGGGACATTAAGGTTCTGGATTGGAGGCCAAATGGTGGGAAGATGCTCTCTGTAGCTTGCAAGTGAGTATGCCTCACACATTTTATATTTCAAGCTGATTGTTGTCAGATTATCGTCCTCTGGTGGAACCACTATTATCATATTAAATATAATGTATGACTCATCTTTTCTTCAGGGGTGGGATATGCATCTGGGCTGCTTCTTATCCTGGCAATGCCGCATCTGTGAGATCCGGTGCCCCATCCTTTTTGGGTAGTATGACTAGGGGCTCTGGGCTTAGGTGGACACTGGTGGACTTTTTTCGAAGTCAAAATGATGAACAGATCAGTGCGCTTTCATGGAGTCCCGATGGAAGATATCCTAAAGCTAGATATTATATGCATTTATTGTGTGGTTTTCCAACATCAAAGAAGAAATTTTATTTACTGGACTGGAGAAACTTCAGGATATTCTCTTTGAACTCATTAGTGTTTGAGGGTGAATTGCTTCAGATAAATGAAGTGCTTCCTCATCACGTGGTGCTACTATAGATGACTTAATACCTACCTTGGAGCACTACCTTTTGGTGAAAGATGGAAAGGACAATTTGTTACTTTTGTTACCCAGGGGCTTGAGTTCAGTAGGTTCGTCATCAGTTTTTTCTATGTTGAGTATCAGTCATTGTGTCACCCCCTAAATGATTTCTGTGGCCTTGAAGGTTTCAAAGGATTCAGATGAACTTATTTCAATCTATTCAACATGTTCAATTTTTAGTAAAAAATCCATGATCATGTTGCTAGGATTGTAAAAATCATATACCTGTTGCCGTAGGACAGGTTGCTGATTATTTTGCAGGAGTTTATGATCCTTAACTTTTGTTCACATACCTGGCATCGGCTTCATATGAAAGCTCAGCATTCATCATATGGGATGTCGCTGAAGGTAATAAAGTGCTGATTGCATTTTCTTGGTTCACCCATTTGATTTAGCTCATTGACAGCCTGTTTGGTAAGCAGTTATATGTGCCAATATTTCATCAACTGTGTTCTATGTATATCCTTTGGTTATTTTTTAAGACTTGCATCAGTTATTTTACCAGATTTTCTTACATTCTTTGGTTGATTAGATCTGTATGTAAATTCTCCTATTTCCAGGTATAGGAACACCAATCCGTCGAGGTTTAGGTGGAATATCAATGCTCAAATGGTCACCCACTGGAGATTATTTTTTTGCTGCAAAATTGTATGTCCCTTAGGATAGAAAGCTTGGTCCATTTTTTCGCGGCATTTAATTTGGTAAAATAAAATCTGAGTTCATTATTGTATACCTTATAGTGATGGTACATTTTACCTTTGGGAGACAAACACATGGACTTCTGAACCGTGGTCTTCAACCAGTGGGTTTGTGACAGTAAGTAAAGGGCAACTTAGACTAGTCTAACTGTATTGATGTCTGGCCTCCGTTTAGATTTGTTATTAATTTCTCTCATGAATATTTTATTTGGGACCATTATGTGATGTAGCAATCCAGATACAACTAGAAGTTGCTCAAAATTTTTCCATGTCCTAGTGATAAAAGTTTATACATATGGAAATCACTTGTATCTTGCCCTTCTTATATGTCATAGAAGCTGAATATGAGCATGAGGAATTAAATCTAAATATTTAACAATTAAATAAGTTTGTCTTTATGCTGCTTTTGTTAATATGCAAAATCATTGTTTTTAATGTCATAACGTCTCCTCAATGGTGTCATATAAACATATGGATTCAGCATGGCTAGTGTTATCTGCATATTTGTGCATCTTTTCTATGGAATTTGGACCATTTAATAAAACATTCAACTTGCTATAGTGTCTTGACCCTTACCTGAACATTCGTTTAAACAGGGAGCTGTCTGGGATCCTGATGGGCGCACAATACTAATTTCTTTTTCCAAGGCTGCAACATTGGCTTCCATTCACTTCTCATCAAAGCCTCCTTCAATGGGTATGTGGATTCTTCTTGAGTTTTATTTGCTAGTGAAGAACTAAACTTGTGACCTTGAGGTTCTCATTGGTGTTGCATCTCTTGAGGTTTGAGGAACTGAGGTCATATTTTGCTGCAGTATAGTCAATTCATTCCAACTGACATGTGTATGATTGGAATGAAATCAGCTATCTTTTATGATTAATGTCCATTCTACCTATGCCCCCTTTATTATCTCACACTAGCTCTAGCGTACCTTGGTTGCAGGTTTTTATTCTGTTTGGTAGTATAGTCTGTAAGTGCATTATATTTTCCTAGGATCATGGGCCACTCAGTTTTCATTTGAAAGTGCTCTTACCTTTTCATAATATACATTAAGCAGGATAGGAATTATTATGTCTCTTCATAAAAATGTAGAATCATCTCAATATTCCTATTTAACATAAGGTCATGTTGCTCTGTAGATCCATTTTTAAAACCACTGACTTTCTTCCTTTTATATTGCCGTGAAGACGCTCTCTTGCTACCAGTTGAATTACCAGAGATTTCCTCAACTGGCTGGTATGTCTAGTTTACTCAGTGGGCTAGTTTTATTTTTTCTTAAAATTCTGCAATAACATGTGTTTCTATCACAAATTCCCAGACTGGCAAAATATATTATGTGTAGGTTCTCTGACAACAACATTCGGTTCTTGTGTATGTCCTAGTTGATTAATCTTGTAAGTGCCTCCGCATTATTTGATATATGCAGTGAGTGCATTGAGAAGATAGCTTGGAGTGCTACTGGAGAACGGTTGGCTGTGTCATATAAAAGTGGCGATGATGCTTACAAGGGCCTAATTGCCATATATGATGTTCGTAGAAGTCCAGTAGTATCTGCGTCACTAGTGTAAGTGAAGTGTAAATAAACTAAATAGATGCTCATTTTACATGGTTAGCAAGAACCACAAGAGATGATGTTCCTTGACCCAGATTAATGCCGACTCTGATGTGCTGATTTTCTGTGACAGTGGCTTTATCAGGGGACCTGGGGATTGTCCTACGCCTATTGCATTTTCATTTCATGACAAGTTGAGACAAGGACCACTGCTCTCTGTGGTAAGATCCCATAAATTGGCCACTTATCCTGTATTTCAATTGTTTTGAGGGAAAGCTTGTGTCAATCTTAAGCTTAGGAAGGACCATTTTGGATCTAGGATGAAATTGGGTACTGGCTAATCAGCTATACAGCCCTCCTGACTCTTCTGCTTTCTACTTATGTGCAGTGTTGGAGCAGTGGCTTTTGCTGCACTTACCCTCTCTTGTTCCATTCACATCTACTTTCCTAGTCAAGGTATTCCTCACCTCGACATAAGTTAGTACTCCATCCCTTTTCTGCTGTTTGAGTTTGCATGAAACAATGAAATGCTGCAAGCTATTGTAACAAAGTAGCAGCTGAATTTATTTGGCGAGAAAGGGGGATTTATTTTGAAAATTAAGAAGAGGGAAATTTATTTTACCTTCAATTGCATTAGTGGAAGAAACAGAGAACTGTATTTATTTTAAATTTGGCATTGATCAGCTGAGGGGCTTCCATCATCATCATCAAAACTACCTCGGCATTTTTGTGCAATGTCCTAATGAAGGGTCGGGTTTCGTGCGTTTGCTGTTATTTGAGGATTATGCTTCATCCAGCTCTTTCCCCAAAGATGGGCAAGTTGTTTTTTTTTTTTTTGATGCAGTTCATCCTTGACCTTAAATCTGCTCTAAAATCTCTTAGTGTTGCTGGTTCAATCTGCTCTAAAATCTCTCGGCCTGTTCGTTATAAATGAAATTTCTCTTGGAGAACGTCACTACCATCACTATTTGCATAAGATTGGCCTCTCCATCATTTCAGACTTCTCATGCGCTTGTTTTACTCCTGATCTACCAATGTGGGCGTTTTATTTGCGTTTGCTCAGATCAATAACCCACTTGGACTCCAGTGTAGAAGAGACACTTCATGTGTCACACTGATGAGATGGTTGTTGTTGGGTATGTTGCTCCTGTGCGCCTTGATGATGGATGAATCTTAATCACCCATGAGGTACCTATCAGTATCTTCTTGTTGCAAATATTGCCAAAATGCCTTTCTCCAACTGAAGTCGTCCAATGAAGGTCACAAAACCATACCACAACACCCCCCTTAAAAGACTCATACTTCAATGACAGACAACTCACAAGAACTGCCCAAAAAAATGAAAAACTAAACATCATGTCCTTATACATTTGTTTCCTTGTAAGAGCAAGTCTGTGGGTGGGGGCATGGTTCACTTAGCCATCATAACCTTGACAAACTCATCATAGTTTATCTGGCCATCTCCATCAACGTCCGCCTCACGGATCATCTCGTCAACCTCCTCGTCCGTCAGCTTCTCCCCCAGGTTTGTCATCACATGGCGTAGCTCTGCAGCAGAGATGAACCCATTCTGGTCCTTGTCGAAGACTCTGAAGGCCTCCTTGAGCTCCTCCTCGGAGTCGGTGTCCTTCATCTTCCTTGCCATCAGGTTTAGGAACTCGGGAAAGTCAATGGTTCCATTGCCATCCGCATCCACCTCGTTTATCATGTCTTGAAGCTCTGCCTCCGTGGGGTTTTGCCCCAATGACCTCATCACAGTCCCAAGCTCCTTAGTGGTGATGCATCCTGCAGTATCCATCCCCCACGCAAAAGATGATTTGAATATCAGGAAAAAGAAGGTGACTTATTGTTAGGTCACCAAGTTGTTTCAAGCCGATCTGTACATTTACGATCTCTCTTGTATTAATTTATCATAACAAAAGTCTAATTTGTTTCTTTTGAGTCCAGAGTAAGGAAACAAAAACAGATCTCTTGAGAAAGCCACAGATTCCATGGGCGCAAGTACAAGACAAGAACAGAGAAGGGAGATGTGCTTACCATCGCCGTCCTTGTCGAACAAGCTGAAGGCTTCCTTGAACTCGGAGATCTGGTCATCGGTGAGCTGATCCGCCATTTCCCAGCAAATACCTCTCTCGATTAAGCTTAGTTCCCGCCTTTCAGCGACACTCCGATCCTGATAAACGATCTATCTCCGGAGGGAGCGAAGTGGGAGATGGATGATTTTCAATTTGTTTCGACGCAGCGGGCGTCGATTTATGCGAAGTCCGTAGAATCGTTCAGCGCTAATGGTTAACTTTACGAATTCACGGTTCTACCCTTGAAACTTTGATTTTGTTTTGGGATAAGCCCTTGAAAGACTTTCGGTTGTGGCCGGTGACAAAAATGGAATTTTTCTAAAAAGGGAAGATATGGAATAGTGGAGGGCATTACCGGTAATCTGCTTCTCAATTACATTACAGCCTACCCTACATGAAACCACGTGTCTCGTTTTTGTTGGATGACTCCTAGGGCGGGGCCCATGTTGACTGCCACGTCACCCCACCACGCTCCTTCACCAGAATTTTCAACCAACAAAAATATAAATTATAATTAATATATCATTTATTTAATTATGAATATTTAAAATATTATACACTCATAATAATTTTATATTTTAGTTAATTCGTAATTTTATTCTTAACAAAATCAATCCATCTTATATGCCAATGTTCCTTGGAGGAAGTAGTCAGACCAAAGCTAGAATGGGAAGAAAGTAAAGTGGGTGAAAAAGATAAAGAAAGATCAACAGGGACCTAACATTAAGAAAATAAACTAACGGGTGGTCATCAAAAGCTGAGCCTCCTCCTACATCGGGATATGATCCCTGGATTCGGGGAATTGCAGACAAGTGCCAGTTCTTTAACGGTCTCCTGAATTAAGTCCCTGCAGATATGATCCTGCAGGTCCACGCCGATCCTCCCAACTTCCGTCCTCTCTCCCCGCTCAACCTCCCTGCAGACCTTCTCCACGCTTTCCTTCATCCCCTTGATCATCACCATCTTCATTCGAGAATCCTGGCATGCCTTGTCAATAACATCCGTGTGATGGCGGAGATTGCGGTGGTCTTCAAGCGATAACGCCGGTGACACCGACGATTTCCTTGCTTCCGACGGCGGGGGAGATTCCGTGATGCTGATCTTGATCCTCTCGGCGAGGCTTGTGGCCGCTGGTGCGTAGCAGGTGGTGGTGGTCTGATATTGCAGTTTTTCTGCCCCATCAGCTGCTGATTGAAGGAGAGAACACAGTGTTAAAATTTTCATACGATATTCAATAGCAGGCGTAGCAAGTTAATTCCATGTGCTCATCACCGCTTAAAGTGGCTATGGAAATGCGACCTCGAGCTATAGTGGGGGGTGGGGGTGGCCACATTATGTGCAGCTTTTTTGGCATTCTACTGTTGATGAATTATGACGAGTGTTCCTTTTTGTCCTTGTTGAACTATCTTTTTGACACCCCTTTACCAGCCAGCAACAGTGGAACAAAAGAACCCAACAGCTAGCTACATGAGAAGCAATGAAAGGCAGCAAATGCAAAGTTGGGGTCATCTTGAAGCCATTGGCCAAGATGCATGTGAGGAGGGAGAGACATACCCTTTGGCTGTCGATTCATGGATCGGGGCAAGGAAGGGGAACGAGCCAACCCATCTAGCACGGACACTGGACTCGGCTGCCCTTGGTCAGCAGTCCCGTCGTTAGCCTTCCCGTTAGAGCAACGGATGGTATCGATGATCTTCTTCAGCGCTTTGAGGTCCTGGTCGCACCGCTCCAGTGCGACGACCAGCTTCCGCCTCTTCTCCGCCGCGGAATCAGATGGGATGGCCAGCGGTTCGCCGCTGAGGCCCATCAGACGAGCTACAAGGGACGGGGGCGGGGCGGTGATGGCCGGCCGGAGGCTTTCCTTGTGAGGGTTTAAAGAGTTGGAACGCCGGATCTCCGGCGGGATAGTCGGGCTTCTGACGATCGGCGCCGCTTCCCAGGAGAGCCTCCGTGGCTGTTGTTCATCTGGGTTCCCCATAACAAAGCTGCCTCGTCCATGGCGTTGCACTTGCACCGTCGACTTTTCTGGGGATTTCACCGACGATCTTTTCTTTGGCGGAGGCGAAGTGACTACGATGTTCTTTTCCGGCTTCTTCCCTGGGGAAAGAAATATGATAATGCACTGTCATCCCCCATGAATGATATATCCAAACGGCAGGGATACTATGCTTGAATACTGACCGAAAGTGATGAGGAATCTGTGGCGGTTCTGATACTTGCAGACAAGGTGAACGATGCCGGACATGCAGCCGATGCTCTTGGCCTCGAGGTGACTGGTTCCAGAGGCTGGTCGGATGCTCTCTCGGTAGGAAGACGAAGAGAGCTGTGTCGACGTGGTACTGTTCTGCCTCTTCATCCAGTCTTCTTCTGACGAGATAACGGTTATGAGATGAAAGGGGAATCCCAGGAAGGAAGGAAGGAACTGTGGAGGGAGACAGAGAGATAGAGAGAGAGACTCGAAGGTTATGAAAGCATTAAGAACCCCATCGTAAAAGTGAAAAAGTAAAGGTGAATGGAATAATGGAGAAAGGAGAAAAGTGAGAGAGGAAGGTGGAACTGGCGATGATGAGAACTGCAGGGAAACATCATTCCCAGACGAGGAAGGCTTAGTCCTGATTTCTGCAGCTTTTTTGAAGGCGGTGATGCTCCTCTTGTCAGCCTCATTTTACAAAGAGGAAGAGGAAGAGGAAGAGGGTCGATAGACAATATTTAAAAAAAAATTAATTAAATATATTTTTAAAAAATAAAGTTTATATTGGATCCGACCCGTTCTGTACAATATGGGTCCCGACCCGAAACAATTCAAATCTAATTATTTTAAACAATTCAAATTTGTATATATATAAAATAAATTATTAAAAAGTAATATCCTTTGAAATGAAATAATCTTATGGCCTCCGCTGCTGCTTTAGATGAGCCTTGAACCTGCGACTCTGGGCTACTTACACTTGCAGCCGTATAAAAGGCTCGTTTCTTCCCTCCCCTGCCTTCACATGTGGAGGCTTCACACTTTCGCTGCAGGTACGCTTTCTTTCTCTCTGCTGCTATCTCGATTTCCATCTCTCTATGAAAGCTTTCATCCAAATTTTGACGGATTGTTGGATGATTTATCTGAAAAGATGAAGAACGGCAGAAGATTGTAGGAGGATACTCCTGAGGAAAGAGTTTAGGTAAACCCTAAGACTTCAACTCTCGTTTCCGTTTCTCATGCCTTGCAACTGCCTAATAGCATGTTGAGCTTATTAATGTAAAGAAAATGTCAAGTCTCATCTCCGTCCGCGTCTGAGGGCCGATCGTGATGGCTGTGAGGTATGAGTTCTTTAATTCTTTCTTATTCGGTCACCTAAATCGTCCACTTCGTTTCGACATCCAGCAGAGGGATGAGAAACCCTAGCCCACTCTCCACGCTCCCCCTCGCACAGGTTAGCTTCCTCTCTATCTCGCAAGAGTAGCTAAGCGATCTGCTACACGATTAGCTTTCCTACTTGCATGCGTCAATGAATATGACTGGAGATTTTTGGATAAAAAAATGGCAGACTCTGTAAAGTAAGAAGAAAGAAAGAAAGAAAGAAAGATTCGTACGCATGACTTAACTGCTAAGAAGACATGTTGTCGCCATCTTTATCTTTAGACTTTCGAAGGTGCATCCATTGCCTTGCAGTCGCCGATCCGCGGAGGCGGAGGTGGAGGAAGGCCGTATCTACGCGCTCACCTCTATTTTAGGTCTTGAAAGAGGAAAGACAGAGACCGGCACTCTAGTTTCGTCAGGTCGTCCTTCCATTTTCGATTCAAATTCAAATAACCAAGAGATGAATTCAAATATCATCATGCACTGATATTGTATGCCCTCTGATTCTTCCTCTTATAATGGTTTGTAAAGATCAATATGAGTTTTGAGGATTAGGACATTATATAGCTTAGTATGGTTGCAATCAAATCAGCTGTTTCTTCCTTGGTATGGTAACCTAGTTTAGAAGAACCTTTTGATGCATTTTATAATATACTTCAGCATATCTAGCTTAGTATTGGGACATTATATAGCTTATAATGTTATATTTATATTATTATAAAATCTCATCGTTTCATAATTTTAATTAGTATCTATATGATGTGTATTATGTAGTGGGCGGGTGGAGGGAATGTAAACTGTACAAATTATAATTAATTCATTTTTAGTGAATATAATATATATTTCCTGCTAATATTAATTTCCTTAAGATATATATATTATTTTATACTTACATGCAGTAATATTGAATACATGCGTCAATATTTATATTATTATAAGATGACAATATTTTATGGTTTTAATCCACGTGGGATTTATATATTAGTAAATTCGCCTTCATGACCTCATTCCTTTGATGAATGAGAATGAAAGATCTTAACAAGCTTCTGGATTTTAATATATCATTCCAGTCCCAAATGTTAGACAGAACTGAGGCTTTCATGAAATGTTGGTAAACCAGGATTTGAATCAAGAAGTTGGAAATTTATTATGATTGCACATTACTGCTGGTAATTTTTTCTAGCAATGAACCGAATGCCTCTAGCATCCTCTTTCCATCAAGATCCTATGGCATTCTGACAAAGAACATAATACATCCTTGAGGTGCAGAACCACATGGCAAGAAGTTTCCCAGTAAAAGCCTTCCTAGTGCAGCTGCCCATGAAAAAACAGAGCTTTCCTGAACAGGTAAGTAGGCTTGGAGGAACATCCTAGAAGCAGATTCGTTGTTCTATGAATTTGGTTGTCTGGAAGTAGCTAGACTAGCAAAATACAAACATTGGCGTTACTTCTAGTTGTTCTTTGAATATGGATGTCAAAAACTGGATTAGGCCCGTATGGTCGAACCGCGTCCAATCCAATGGCTCCCTTTCAAATTCGAATTTTAATTTTGGGCTGGGTTGTGTTCAATGGCAACTGCTTTCATCCGAGTAAAAACTTGCTCCTTGTTCTGGACATCCATATTTTGGGAACCTTTCTCAGACCAATTCACCTAAAAGCTCAATGGTCTGGACAATGGTCTGGACATTGGCCTGGAATTGGCCTTCCACAGCAGATTAGCAATTCATGCAAACTTGATTGCTATCTAAATACTGCAACTAAGGATGTGCAACTTTGAACCTTATTGCCCAAATATTATCTAAATACTGCAACGAGCAGAGTGGAGGATTGGAATTGTTGATTTTGGGATGAGTTGGTGCAAAGGTCTGAGTAGATTGTATTTATCCTCAAGTTTGTTGTTATGCATATCTTTGACACTGTTAGTGCAGTCTGAAGAGGTGCCCAAAACTCGGCCACTGTCTGCCACCAAACGGGTGCCCATGTGCTATAGTTTCTTTGTTGGGCAATAAATTCAAAGAAGCATGGGCCAGAAGATGGAACTGTCATGGAGATTTTATTGATAAAGCATGAAGATCAAACAGAAAAGACGGCAGGCAAGATTTATGCTTCAGGAAAATGGACCTTATGGCATTGGAGACCAACACCACTGCCTTCAAGGTGTGCTGTCTCATTAGTTGGCCAAGAAGCCAAATGAGAGCTTGCAACTGGTTACTTTTTCAACACTTGGGACAAGTGAGCCCTACTTCTCACATGCATCGAGCAAGAGATTGGAGGTGGAAAGGGAAGGAAGGAAGAAAGAGGGAGAGACGGGTCATTCATGCATGGCAGGGCCCCGCCATGAGTTCTCATTCACACCCTCCGCTTTGTCAGCCAGCTCAAACCTTGGGGCTTCTTTCAAACTCAGGTGAGCTCACTGAGTAATCTTTGGCCTTTTCTCGTCCCAGAACCTTAGCTTGCTTCTCATCCACATGAATGTTATTTTCTGTAGATGTTCGGGGTCCTGCCTCATCCAGCGGGTCTCTCTGCTTCTGGTGAGTTATCGGGTAAGTGGCCTGAGCAGAAATGCTCTCAATCTCAAACAGGTCGGAGCTTGCATCGCTCTCTAGCTCATCACCCTCATCTGCAACCATACCCGTTTGGTACTTGAGACCGATGGAAAACCTCAGCACTTGATGGTTCTCTTGAGGTTTCCTGGAATTTATAAATTCATCTGATGGCTGATTGAAAACTTTTAGTGGTTCATGATGGGTGGGATTCTGGAGGGGATCAGGGCTTGCATGAGAGGATTGAGAAGCTTTCTGTGGCATTCTAACAGAAGGTGGAGGCAAGGGCGATGGTGTAGATGGAGGAAGCATAGGAAATGTGAACCCAATGCTTGAACTGATACTGCTGTCAGTAAGTGGCTTTTGTGGAACTGGGACCGAGACCAATAAATGCCTTCGGCCGATCTCTGAAGGAAAACGATCCTCTGGAGTCGTTATCAGCTCCCCAACTCTGTCCATATACCTTTCTTGAGAATCAGGGATTACATTAACCTTCACTCCCCTGACTTCCGCGGGCATATTCGGCTTTATAGCCTGTCTCAGTGGGGAGGCTCCGTGATTGTCAGCTGGCCTTCCCTTGACTTGGACCGACTTCTTCCCGGAGCATGGACATTTGGGTCGAAAAAGCAGCCATCTAGGAATCACCCTGTACCCTCTTTTACCATCTCTCTGAGTACCCGAGTTTGCCCGCCGAGCATTGTTGGGCAAGAGTCCACTCTGACTGTTCCAGCTTGCTTCTGATGAAGTCAGGGATCGCGTCCTATACCCTGGACCGTACCCGCCCACTGATGAAGCCGAGGAAAATCTCTGGAGGCTGGAGGAATCTGCAGAATTAAGATGGTTGGTCTCCTTGAGGGGGGAGACCCTCTTGCTGCTGCCAAGAGCCTGATCGTGTTGACTGCCTTCATTGAAGTACTTATGGGCTTCGAAGACACTGAGCTCGGAATCATCAGCTGTGGACCCAGGATGTTCTTCCGAGGTCCTCTTGTCAGGTTCGATCGGTTTCAAGTAGGAAGAGAAGGAAACATCATTTGCCATCAGGTGAGCTTCGACCTGAGGTTCTACAGAAGGAGCAGAGGAAGCCTGATGAGGCTGCAATTGGTCAGTAGAAACGGTGAGTGTACTGGCTGATTTCATGATTGGGAAATTGATGGCAGAAAGAAAGAATGGTGCTCAGAGAAATGTACTTGAAAGGTTGAGTGGATGGATGATTATCTGACTCTCTGCAAAGGAAGAATGTGGTCTGCTCCTTGGAATGTTATGTATAGTGTCTGAGACAGAAGAGTCCAAGAAACATCAGTGGTCTCTGACACGGTTGGTCGAATTAGGCGCTAGCCCTCTCCTCGAGCATAGCCTTGGATTCCATTCTTTACGGATAGTCTTATTATCTGAGAAGACAACTAAAGCTTGGTAATGTCCAAAAGACACATCAATGGTTGGTCGACCGCTTTGTCTTCTACCCTTGGGGAGGAGGAGGAGCAGGGTCCCTTTCCTTTGAGCCAGCCAAACGCAATTAGTAAACCATGCCAACAGACATATTCACTATGTTGTTGGGCAGCCCTGACAGGTTCTTCCAGGTATCATGTACAAAACGCTGTAGGAAGGATCATTGTATCTTCACGAGGGATCCCTACCGTGGAAAAAAGCCGATTTTGATGCCATTGTCGGTGGGAACAAACTATGACAATACACGGCTGAGCTCAATCTGGGTCTGATCTGAACAGTATACTGGCTTGGCATTTTTTGGGTTAGCACAATCACCGGACTGGACTGTAGTATGAGCACCACAAATTGGGCACTTCCGACTAGAGATGTTCTCGGCTTTTAGATCCAGAAGGATGTGAGAATCAGTTTCCAAAGGTAAATCGGGTGGATTGGACTTGCCATTGATGCTGTGAAGATGATTTGCCGGTGTTGTTCTTGATTCCCAATGGTAATCTGTCGTCGCATCTTAATTTCAGAGATATAGTTGTCACGAGCATTATCGGTCCAATCAGAAAGTAATAAAAAGAGGTATCCAGGTCCCAAGCCTACCGAGAATATTTATTAGACCGACCCGACCCGACACGACCCGAGTAATAACCCGATTCGGGTCATATTTCAGGCTAGTGAGGTTAGCACAAGTGTGAAGAGTTTGTGGATTCATACGTAGAGATAATATTTTCATATTTATTTATTTATTTGATTGGGATGGGAGAGATGATTTAATTGGGAGATGAATCACGGATTTTTTTTAGTACCACAAGTGTGTATGTTTTCATTCATCGATCCCTCGTTTAATCTGACGGTCTACATGTTACACAACATAAAAGGCCCAGTACGTCTTCCCCCTGGACTTCTTTTCTCTTTCTTTCTTTTCTTTTCTGCTTAGGCAGCAGCGGGTCTTCTCTCTCCAATTTCCAGTTTTAGTTTCTTATCCTCTGCTCCCAATCGTTGCCTATCCCGAGCTTTTGTCTTCCACTCTTGGTGACCTCTTATCTGCTGCCAAGTTCAAGCGGGAAGAGGTGAGTTTATTTTAGGGTTTTGTAATTGTATTCTATTCTTTCTTCATATAATAATTTATTTTGGAAAATGAGAGGGAGGTAGAGAAAGAGACGAGGAGGATGCGTGTGGAATAGCAGTGAGAAAATAGCAGAGAATAAAAGGAGAGGAGACTCAATGTTGACAAAATTCATTCAGGTCACCGTTCGTTGCTCCCATGCTTAGAACTACTGCATTAGATCTTTCTCCTTTTCATTGCCACCATTCACAGTGTCTTTCACTTTTTTCCAATTCCGAATTTTATAGTCTTCTCTAGATACTCGCACTCATCAAAATCCATTCTCTATTTCAGATATCTCCAGCCTCACCGGATTTCCATCCGGCCACCGCTCATTCATATCTGATTCTTACTCTCCAAAACACCACAGTAGTCCACCTGAGCAGTGGCGTCATCACCAGGATGAGGATCATTCTCTAGCCACCAAGATTGTATCGGCTATTGATATATATTATAAGAAGATTGTCATCTTCTCGAAGGTTCACATCACTGATACAGAATCAAAGTGGTTCCAAGATGATTTCTTCTCGATCAATATACTTTGCCAAGAAGAGACCACAATCACCTCCATATTGAGGTATTTAAAGGAAATATCAGATGAAAAGAATGATTGATTTAAACATCTGGAGGAGAACTTGACTATGAGTTGGATTGTGATTGATCCAGTGATGAGGCGAGCAGTCAATCTTTCCTGTCGGAATATTGTCAAGGTTTACTCAGATTGGCTAAGCAATTATGTCACAGTGAAATGCACTACAGTGGTAGCTGGGGAGCCACTGAGGGACTCAACGACCGAGGTCGTACAATTTACTGTGACATTCACTTTTAATGTGGACGGACGGAAGCAGTATTATTTGAGCATGTTAGCAAAGGACATGGATGGGAAGAGATTGGATGCCACTGAAGGTCTAGTGATTGTAAAAGCGTTGATGGATGGCGAGAGGCGATTGTATTCGACTCCAATAGCGAGTATGAGGCTCACACAATATAGGGATATGAAGCGGGAGAAAAAGATACAACGGTGGAAGAGAGGTCGAGAGGTCGGAGAGATCTAAAGATATCAATGATGATTTGAATAGAGGGCCCTACGAGTAAGGATGACACTGTATAGACCATCATTATTATTATTATGTGAATTTGAAAGCTAAATGCTTTGAAAGATTTTCTACTGCTTGTTTTATCTTTCTAGCTGATGCTCTCTCTAGACTAATTACGGATGCATGCTTTAAATAAGAGCTGCCCGTAAATATCTCACCTTTTCTTTGGGGACGAATGTGTCTGGACAAAGAGTCAATTATGGAAAATTTGCTTTGTATTTCAGTGCCAATAAAATCTGCTTTGTATTGCAGTTTTAATGTAGGGGTTGCAGTGCAGGAGGCGATTTGGGACAGCATGAACATGTCCATGGGCAGGAGGAATGGCAAGTACCTTGATGTACAGAAGAAAAAAAAGCACCACTGCAGTACTTAAAGGAGATGAAAAGGGCTAAACTTCAGGGATGGAAATTTACTTACCTCTCAAAAGCAGGGAGAGAAATTCTAATTAGCTTTATCCCTAATCATATCATGCTTGTTTTCTATTGCCGCAGGGTTGGTGCCAAGAGGTCAATTCCATAATAACAGGATTTCGGTGGAGCAGTACCTGAGAGCAGCGAAAGATAAATTGGGTAAAGTGGAGCTGCTTGACTGACCTGTGCTGTAAGAGAATGGGGTATGGGATTCAAAGACCCTCATTACTTTAACAAGCTCATGCATATGAGAACTGCATGATGACTCCTCCAAGAACCCCATGCAGTATGGAGACGTGTGCTCAAAGGAATATATTTCAGGGATAGAAACTTCTCACAAGCTAGTGTAGGAAGAAATGCTTCATGGATGTGGAAGAGCATCCACCTAGGAATGGAACTCATCAACGAGAGATTAAACAGGCCATTTGTATTATTTGTTCCTTATGATTGGGCTTACGTGATTGCAGGCCCACAAGACAATTCCCATGGGTCTATGAGTGGTGAGTGGAGTGTGCATCAAACAAGCCGATCCATTACCATCAGCTTGAGCAGACAACAATACGGGATGACCAAAAAAGAGGGCCTCTGTAGGATACATCAATCGGCAGCCCTTCCTCTTTGTTTGCATCAAGCACCCAAACACATATCTAAGCTCCTTGAAGGTTGGATGAGATCCTCACCAAACTTCAAGGGCAGTTGCACAAGCACCTATAAAACATATCTAAGCTCCTTGAAGGGTGTGGATGAGATCCTCACCAAACTCAAAGAGCAGTTGCCTCACCGCCATCACTAACAATAGCATCAACAATGATGAGGAACCCTCCAATGGAACAGGAAGGTTGCTGGGGAGCAGAGATCCAGTAATCAGCAGCAGCAAGTGGAGGGTGGCTTTTGGATGAGAGTACCATTGGGTAAGAAGGAACTACCTTCAATCTTCTGATGAAACCTAACACCATATTTAATTGATTAAATAATTAGAGAAATAAGCTGTTTGATCTCGGTTAAGATTTTCTATCCATCAAATCCATCGGTGCACCAGTTGATCCTATTCAAGAATCTTGTGCTGCTCACAGCTTTTGCCCATCGTGTGTTTATTCAGAAGAAAAATGGCATCTCACATTGTTGGATACCCTCTCATGAGCCTCAAGAGGGAGTTCAAGTTTGCTTTGGAGTCATTCTGGGATGGGAAGAGCAGTGCAGAGGATCTGCAGAAGGTGGCAGCTGACCTTAGGTCGTCCATCTGGAAGCAGATGGCTGATGCTGGCATCAAGTACATTCCCAGCAACACTTTATCATACTATGACCAGGTGCTCGACACCCCTGCCATGCTTGGGGCTGTTCCTCCTAGATACAGCTGGAGCGGCAGTGAGATTGGATTTGACATTTACTTCTCGATGGCCAGAGGAAACGCATATGCTCCTGCCATGGAAATGACCAAGTTGTTTGACACCAACTAGTAAGTGATAGCCTATTCCCAGAGAGAGCCCTTCGTACTTACTGATTTGATCCCTTGTATGCAATGATGATACTCATTGACTATGTAATAATGCAGCCATTATATAGTGCCTGAGTTGGGTCCTGATGTCAACTTCTCTTATGCTTCCCACAAGGCCGTCAATGAATACAAGGAGGCCAAGGCGGTATGTCTATTTGTTAGCCGCAGTACTCCCATTAACAAAGTTTTCTTTAGCAGCTCAGGTGGAAGAGCATCCACCTAGGAATGGAACTCATCAACGAGAGATTAACTAGGCAAATAGGGGATGGAGGCAGAGTCCCAATGTGGGACACCAGATGGATCTCTGGATTGAGTGGCATAGTCTCACCTTAGGGTATGCCCCTGATCGACCACCAATGGGGTTAGTGGAAGTTGGAGGTACTTCAAGATAAGATCAGCTAATGACAGCTAATGATTAGGATAGACTAGTGTGGAGTTGGGATAAGTGCAGGAAAATAACAGTTAATATGCATTCACTACCATTCAAGTTAGCTCTTCCACTTCCACCCACAGACAGGTATGAACTTCACTATGGCACTCTCTGTGTCAGCCAAAGGCAAATCATTTTATCTGCAACGTTTGTATTGATGCAATAGCAACACATGAAAATATGTATAAGAGGAAGGTGCGGATTAATGCATTGTGCTGATTCTGTAATAGATAGAAACCATTGAACATATGTCATTACGGTATGCTTGGACACTGTGTGGTTTGCTGCTTGTAATTTACATATTGATGTTATGTATGCAAACTATATAAACAGGTGGATATAATGTTTTTACAGATAAAATGCTGCCCAAGCGGGACCAGAATACTGTGGGGGGAAACTTACAATTACATGCTGGCATATTTGGAAAGAAGGTAACTGTGCCAATTAAGAGCAGGTAACACACGACCCCTTATGTGTTAAGTAACTTATTAATGATTTGTGTTATTACATACCATTAAAATTTACTTAGTGAAGAATAAATGATTTTAGTATGATATAACTGACTCTAATATTGTATTTATATTGTTTAAAGATCATAATAATTCATATTTTAGTCAATTTGGGGTCATTTTTTTACCAAAATATTTGGGATTATTAACTCAACATTTTATCACAGTTTTAGTCAATTTGGGATCATTATGCACATAATATATTAGTAAATCAATTATGGGCATGGAAGCCTATCCTGAAGTCAAGATCACTCACCTTATCCTTGAATCTTTATGCAGCACTGTAGCTACAAATGAATATAGATGTAATAAACCCAATTGATGTCTCAACGAGTCATCCAAAATCTTGCACTTATATTCAAGTCCATGAAACTTATTAGTACCCCTAATTTTTGGGAATTGCAACTGTTGCTATAAATCAAGCGAGAACTAGTTAAAGTTAAAAGTGAATCCAGGTGTTGGGGAATCATGAACAAAATGTCTTGAAATGTTTGATACAGTTCTTGGAGGTTAGACTCAATAGTTTGCTCTTAGACAACTTCCAGATTATGAGAAAGAAATTAGGACACTTTCTTCATTCTTCACACCTTACACAACTTTCATTGTTAGAAGCACCATCTTTCATCGTGCATGATCATATACTCTTTAGGAGTCAAGATGTGGAAGGTGCATTTCATTCAACAAACTAAGAAAGATCATAACCTTGTGCAGTTAGTTAAATTTAATCTCATTCCCTGTGTCAAATGAAGGGAGAAACCTAAATGAATGTTAAACTGCAAAAGCAAAAGATAAAATAGATTGTACATATCCACACGCCCAACACCAATTGAGCTAATAATTTTTTAAAACTATTTTATATATTTTGATATCTCTTATCCGCCCAATTTAAGCTATATAATAGGGAATACAGCTGGAAAAGACCTAGTCCAACAAATCGGACCACTGGTCCAAATTAAAAGATCGAGATCTGACCATCGGGTCTACAATCCTTCGATCCGGGCCCCTTGGCCTCCAAGGCCGAGTGCCACCCTTACAGCCCAATAACAGCATGCGGTGTCTCATAACCTAAACGTAAATACCAATATCTTTAGTAATTTATATTTTTAATATTAAGACATATCATAAATTTTAATTTCTTTTCAAGAAAAAGATAAAAGCTGACAAGACATACATACATACATACATCTACATCCAATATTTACTGTATTTAAATTCCACTTTGGGCCAACAAATATAGGATTATAATGTTGGACCTCCATCAAACATTAATTAAGGCCCATGCTCTATTATATAGATTAGCCCATGCATGAAACAAGGTTTTCTTTATGTTACAAATGGATGACAAGGCTCATATATTCTGTTTGCCACAAGCATTATTCATATCGTATTAGGATCATTTGGTTTATGGTTCTAGACAAGGCCCATTTATTCAGAATGATGCACTGGGCCTACTAGGTGTGGATAGGTCCATAATTGCGGGCCCCAAATATCCCTTAATGGGCCAAGCTTACCGAACTTGCACATGTTATCCGCAAGGTTATCCGCCACCGGTTACTGCTCGTTCCGTCGTCCGTTCGTCGCCCCATGGCCACTGTCCCTGGAACATTGGCCGTCGGAGCGCCTCCATCATCACTGCGCCTTGCTCACTTTCCGGATGAAACATATAGAATGGCTCGCCTTACATTCAGGTACAGCGGCATTAGAACACGCCGTATTTTCCCTCTCGGGATCTCACGCACTCTGCCACCACGGTCTGAAAATTTCGTGCCTTTCCCTGCCTCTGGAGGCATTCAGATCACTGAGGCCGGGGAGATTCAACAATCTCAGCTTGGGGTACCGCGTAACTACCTAAACATTTGATTTTGCACCCTCAATTAAAGTTACTGCTGATTCTCGAATTGCCGAGGTGCATACACTGTGAATGAATGTTATAGAAGTTTTTAATTTTTTTAGATGCAGTAAGGATGATTCTAGGCGGAGAATAATATAGAGGCTCAGTAGAATCAGTGCTTAAGCTAACCATCTATGACTATCGAAATTCAGTGCGAATTCTGAGATCTGGGAATTACACTTGGAAGATAAATTTGGCCACTATTTAATCACAACTAAAGGATTTGAGATGGTGTAAAATTCCGGTAGGGTTGACTGTTGAATAAATGTGCCTTTTCTTCTTTAAACCGGCATCACAGGAATCTTCAGATGATGCGGCCATAGCAGAAGATGATGCTAGTGATGGTGAAATATCTAGGAGCAAAGAAACACTTGATTCAGCCATATCAGAGTTACTCCGATCTTACAATGATGCTTTGGCGAGTAATGATGAATCAAAGGTTGCTGAAGTCGAAGCCTTCCTGAAATCCATCCAGGAAGAGAGAGCTTCTCTAAAAACTAAGGTGGCGAATTTATCTGCTGATCTGTCAATGCAGAAGGATCGGATTCTCAGGATCAGCGCAAAGTTTAATAATTTCCGGCAGAGGGCGGAGAGGGAGCGCCTTAACCTGGTGTCAAATGCTCGAGGGGAGGTTTTGGAGAATCTCTTGCCTGTCCTGAACAATTTTGAGAAGGCTAAAGCACAGATGAAGTTCGAGACTGAGGGAGAAGAGAAGATTAATAAGAGTTATGAGAGTATATACAAGCAGTTTATAGAAGTTCTGAGCTCGCTCGGTCCTCAACCTGTGGAGAGAGTTGGCAAACCATATGATCCATTGGTGAGTTACCTCGTGCGAATATGCACAATCCATTGTAGTTCTTTCCCTTTTAATACTGTTAGGGCAATAGTGGCATAAGGTTGATAGTTTTCTGCTGCAAGTGATTTTGTCTTTTGTTTTTGCTGTTTAACCTTCATTTGACATAGGGAATGTGTTTAAATTTTACCAACTACACAAGGATATGCTCTTCCTAAACAGTAAATGATCATGTATCACGATGCTTCTAACAATGAAAGTTGTGTAAGGTATGAAGAATGAAGAAAATGTCGTACTTTCTCATAATTTGGAAATGGTCATTATACATTAGGCGCACTATGAGCAAGCTATTCAGTCTGTTCCTTTGTGCAGGTGGGCAACAACTCTGGCTCAAAGTTCAGATTTGCACTCCAAGAATTGTATCAAACACTTCAAGAGAAATGTTCGGGTTTCTGGAAGACCTGGATTCGCTTCTAACTAAAACTAGTTCTCGATTGATTTGGAAATGGATGACATATATATATATAAACCGTTGGTTAATTTCTCGGTTTCTCGCCATTGAGTGCGAGAGAAATGCTGCAGCCCCAGGTGTCTCTGTGCATACGAAGGTAAGGCTTCTTTCCTGTTCCCAAAAGGAGGTTCTGTTAAGTTTGAAATTTGAGTTGATTTTGTGGTTTAGGAGTCTCCTTGATGATTTGTTGAGCCAATTGAATGATTTAGATGTCTGAGAGAAGAGGAACCTGTGTAACTACCTGTTCAATTTGAGCATGGGTGAACTAACTACAATGTAGATGTATGAGAGAAGAGGATGCCCAGGTAGATGATGATACAGGTACTTGGTCAGTCCATGACATCATTCGAGATTTCTAGAAATGAGGGGCATGATAGAGTAGGTGTCCTCTTGAATTGTCTCACATTTGTCGACTATCTCCAACGTGTTGTCCAACCATCTCAAGTCGTGTGTATCCCTTTTATTGGTTTGGATCTATCTTTGGTTGTTGTCTGATCATTTTAACATGCAGGGTTACTTAGCTACAATATTTCTGCATTTTATCTGCTTACCACATTAAGTAATCTAGAGTTTTTGTTTTTGTGTTTGTTGGTATGTCTTTCTCCATGCAACCCATATAGCTATTCTAACAATTTGTTTTGGTTTTGTTTTCAGCAGGAAAGCAAGCAATCACCCAGGGTATGTTAATCTGCACTTTCTCTATACATCAATTTTAGGGTTTTTGAATCAGTAGAACAACCGAAAACTCTCTTTCTTTTATTGAAATCTAGGCTTATTGATGAATCCGTTCTCCACCAAACTCGACCCATCCGTGACATCACTTTTCCTATGTTAATTTCATGCCATGTATGATGTGAGTCGTGGGCATAGGAAATGAACACGATACAAATTATATGAAAATATTGTAGTTTCTTTCAAAAATATTATTAATATCTAGTTCATACCATACATTTCATATTGAAATCATTTGTTTGATCTACCTGCTCAATTTAATTTATAGAATAAACTGTAATTTATATTATGAGAAGGTTGCAACATTTCGCATTTTTAGTCAAGATAGATCATTATCTCTACACAAATAACATAATATATATCATTCGAACCTATTGTTTTTAATTTATTGTATAGATTGTAATTTATATTTATATTATCACAAAAATTGCAACATTTCACATTTTTAGTCCACTTGAATTATTACCTCAACAGAAATAACATAATACATACCATTCGAACCATATTGAATACACGAGAAAAATTAGTTGCTTGGTGCAACTTTACTTTATTCATCTATCTTACGTGTTTTAATTTATAGTATAAATTGTAAATTTAGTGAGAATATATTATATTTTGACTGATATGGACATAAATTATCAGCCGGGCTGTTGAATCTCCCCCTCCATCATGTGATAGGCAGCTGAAAGCACAGAATTTTCAGATGTGGTGGCGGACTGCCGAGAGGCATTCTATATTTTCCATCGGGAATGTGGGTATGGCGAAGTGATGAGGGAGGCGCTCTAGCGGCCAATGTTCTAAGGACCAATGTTCTAAGGACAGTGTAGACAGCAGTAACATGACCAAATTCCACAATACAAATTATAAGGCAACAAGAATCCTTACAATCATAGTATACTACATGCTCTGCCCTCCACATTAATTACCAGCACCACCACTCAGGTGAGAGAAAACAGAACATATTAGCAGACATCATGGAGATCTAAACATAGCTATTACTAAAATAAGTGCTACGTTAGATCTACTGTATAAAGGCAGACAAAAGCATATCAAAAGCTGAAAACAGATAATGACACCATTATGCATCATCTGATAAATGAGAAGCCTTCTACAATTCAAACACACTCCATGACATAGAATAGCAGAAAAAATGGTACGGAATCAGATAGACAATCTTTCTGAAGTACCAAGAAATAAAAAAGATGCACTAGCTAGAAGAAGAAAGGGCCTCCCTATATAATCAGAAAGCTTAGATCTACATATACTCGGTCAATGAGATTTAACATATTCAAGAACGACGTGGCGAGCCTCGGTCTCTTCCCCAAAATCCTGCAGAAAAGATAGACTAAATTCAGGGATTTATTACCACAATGCAAATTCCTATATTTTTTATTTTGTTTGCAATATAGCCAGAATTTACTGAAACCACAGAAGACAAACCATTTGTGTAAAATTATCACTAAATTTTCAACACAAATCACCAACCTTGATTACAACAGAGGAACAACCAACCACCTTTCTTGCTTTTCCCTCGGAGTCAATCTTACATAGCTGCAACAGGAGGATGCACTTAGAACAAAGGACAGACAACAGACATTATGGAAGGAAATTTCCTAGGGAAGAACACAAATTAGACTATTCAGCTTACACCAGCCCATTCGCCCAAAGTCTGAGCACTTGGAACATTGATCAGACTGATATTGTGCTCGTTGCACAGGGATTTAACCAGCTTGATGTAATCGGGCTGATTGCAATCCTCTGCAAGCACACAAAAGAGAGCAGCATGCTTCTCAATGGCCTTAGCACCCTCATGGAGGCCCCGAATGAGTCCACCATGGGCCAATGACTTCCTAAGCACAATCTGCAGTGCTGTCATGAGGTCCATGGGCTCCCCTGCAGTTGGGGCAACCTCAGCTGCTGGGATACTCTCCTCCCTGCAACAATAGAAACAATAGTTATAGGAAACATACAATCTAAATCACATGATGGCTACGCCAATTCGGTAATGGATAAAATAGTGATATTAAAGCATCTCCAGACCTACCAAATAACAGATGGCTGGAGAATAATAAAGGTTACAGAGAAAGAACAGATTAACGTACCCTGACATTTTAAAGGTGAATGCTTTCCTGCTGAAAAAATATAAACAAAACAAATTATTAGGATAACTACATGGATTGAATGGAGAAAGACAAACGACCACACAAAAAGTGAAGAATTTTTAGTCCAACACACACAAAAAATATAACGCTAGATTACTTAATGTGGCGTGCAGATAAAATGCAGCAATGCGTGTTAAAATGATCAGCAACAACCTAAGATATCCAAGCCAATAAAAAGGACAAAGGTGAGACGATTGAAGAAGGCGCCTACTGTATCATTTCTAGAAATCTCGAATGCGGTCATCGACTGACCAAGTACCCGTATCATCTACCCTGGCATCGCTCTACACGACGTCAAGAAATCGTCAAATTGATTTGGAAAATTATCATCGTAGTTCACCTATTCTCTAATAGAACAAGTACATAAGTTCCTCTTCCTTCAGACATCTAAATAATTCAATTGAATCAACAAATCATCAAGGAGACTCCTAAACCTCAAGATCAACTCAAATTTCAACCTTAATAGAAGCTCCTCGGGTATAGGAAAGACGCACAGAGACCGACGGCTGCAGCGGTTCGCTCGCGCACTCGATGGCGAGAAACTGAGAAATTAACCAACAGTTTATATATATATATATATATATATGCCATTTGTAACGTAGAGAAAACCCTACTTCGTACATGGGCCGGTCTAAAAGAAAATATAATGGGCCTGCATTAATGTTTGATGGAGGCCCAAATGTGTAGGCATATATTTGTTGAATAATAATAATAAAATACATTATAAAAAGCGCATATAGTCTCGGTCAAACATCCAATGATAGACTGATTCTCAATAAGATAAATAAAAATTACTTTTTGGTTTGGATATGATTGAACCCTTGAATCCGTTATGTGTTTGGTGAAAGTCGCCCTAATGAAAAATATCAAACCAAATTTTTAGGCTTTTTATCAACCTAAATTTTTAGGTAGTAAAATAGGATTCATTTTTATTGGTATATTTTGTTGAATGTAATGTTATGTCATAACTGAACATAACTAACCACCAGAGTGGTTATAGGTGACCAAATTTTTAGACGATAATTATATTTTTTTTATTATGGATGTGAGTAGCCTAAAACAAGGCGGGAAGGTTCGTGTGGTAAAAGAAAGTATTTTTAGTGGGAAAATGAGTATTAGTAAGAAAATGATTTAGAGTTTTTTTTACATTGACATCAATTTGATATGTATTATTCAAAAAAAAGTAATTTTTTTTTTTACATTTGACATTGACAGTAAATTATGTTAATTTAGCAATTACAACAGTAAATAAAAGAAAGGAGTGCAAAGTAATAAATAGAAAATTAACTTCATTATTATAAATTAGGTAATCCGAAAGTTGAGGTATTGAAAAAATTTAAACAAGCTAAGTAAAAAAAATCTCAAATATCCTCCATGAGTACACCCACCTCCATAGGCGCTTTGGCACGTAAACCCTCTGTCCTCCCAACAGATGGCAATGAAAAGGAAGAGCAAATGCGCGGCCACCATTGATGGCAGAATCCGTGTCCCCTCGCCTCTGAAATCTTGAGACGTCGGCCTGGCCGACACCTATGTTTGGACAGACGGACGATTATTATGGTGATGATGATGTTGCTAAGCTAGACCATCTGCTTCTGCCTGCCTATAAATAAGGACCCCTCCCCGCGTCTTCTTCAACTCAATTCATATCCACACAGCTAATTTATTACCGGAGCTTTTCTTAGCGACGATGTCCGGAATCATCCACAAGATCGAGGAGACCCTCCACATCGGCGGTCACAAGGAGGAGGGCCACAAGTCCGATGCTCACCACGGTGAGCACAAGCCGGAGCACCACGGCGAGGGCCACAAGGAAGGCCTCATGGACAAGGTGAAGGACAAGATCCACCACGGCGACGGCGAGGGCGACAAGAAGAAGAAGGATAAGAAGAAGAAGAAGAAGGATAAGGAGCACGGCCACGACCACGACCACGACCACGGCCACAGCAGCAGCGACAGCGACAGCGATTGATCTACCCTCGCTTTCATTTTGCAGGTTTGAGGTCGGTTACAGATAAGCCGTTGTTCTCTTATGGTGTGTTGGTTACTTGCTCTGTGTAATTTAGCTTTTCTCCATTGTCGTGTTCTGTCGGGACTGTGGTATGATGCAGTCGATCGACATATGATATTATAATAAGATCTCGATGCTTAGACGCACTCAAACAGACATCCTTGTCTCCATCGGCTCAACTCCAGAGCTTAAACTGCACACTAGAAAACGCCATTTTTCTCCTCTCTCTGCGTCCTTCAATAAAAAAAACAGAGCGGATGAAGAAGATGAGTAGTTATTAATCGGGTGTATTGCTCTGTAATCAATACACAGGATCTGCTTAACCAGCTACCACAACCGCACCTCACCGACGACCACTTCTTCTTCCTTGCGCCGTTGCCTTCTTCTCTGTCAATCTATCTATTGCCGGAGGAACTGTAACTGTGAGGAATAAACAGTCTCTTAGACCTGTAACCCTTCCTCCGGATCCATCTCCGCGAAGGTAAGCTCCTCTCGTGGACCAAAATGTAACATTTTGATAGTTTTTGAGTTTATTTGTAATTCGTTAGCTTTAAAGGACATAACTTTAAAATTGTAACGAAATAGAAGTGGTCGGGTATTATATATAATACAGGCGTGTGGAGGACTAGATGTGAATAATATTAAAAGTTACCTTTTCGTTCTCCGGCTCATTTCCCCAAAATCTCGCGTGGAATCGCTAAAAGCTCTCAACCGCAAAATTCGACTCCTCCAGTGATTTTTTCTTTTGCTAAAAATCACTATGATCCATCACAGGTATGCCATCCGCTCTGTAATTATTGAGTAGGTGTTTCGATTCAGCTGGTGAGTTTCCGATGGCTGTTGAGCTTGAAAGAGGCTCTTTGGATAGCAGATCTTGCGATTCTGATGTCCATCTGATATGATACCTTTCTTATTTCAGTTGGATCTAGATAGTGATCGCCGATTTGCATACTTTATCCTGCTTCATTTTTAGATCTGCAATCAAGTGATTTCAATTCGTTCATATGTCACTGTCTAAATGCAATGTCCGGCCCTCAACTTGAGAACAAGCATGCAGTTTCTGTGGATCAGTATCTCCTATTAGCTATCATGCTTTGGTTTACGTTATAACTATGTACGAGGGTCTAGATGTCAAATTACTTGGATCATCTGATGCACTAATGATTCGTTTCATTCACCGGCTTCTTCCATGACAATAATACATGGGGTTGTAGTTTGTCAGGATAGTCCGGTGCTACTTGCCATGATGGTCGGCAGATCTTATACACTCTGATTCAAGTGAACTGACATTTTGCTCATCGTGTATTTATCCAGAGAAAAACGGTGTCTCACATTGTTGGATACCCTCACATGGGCCCCAAGAGGGAGCTCAAATTTGTTATTGAGCCATTCTTGGATGGGAAGAGCAGCTCACCTTAGATCATCCAAATGGAAGTAGATGCTGATGCTGGCGTCAGGTACATTTCCAGCAGCACTTTAACATACTACGACTAGGCACCACTGCCATGCTCGGGGCTGTTCCTCCTATATACAGCTGGAGCGGAAGTGGGATTGGATTTGACATTTACTTCTCAATGGCCAGAGAAATCATCTAGGCCCCTGCCATGGAAATGACCCAGTTATTTGAAACCAAATAGTAAGTGATATCTTTACCCAAAGAGAGCTCTTCATCTTACTTAATGTTTTGATCCCTTGTATGTAATGACGATACTCATTGATTATGCAATCATGCAGCATTATATAGTGGCTGAGTTAGGTCCTGATGTCAACTTCTCTTATGCTTCCCACAAGGCCATCAATGAATACAAGGAGGCCAAGGCGGTATGTCTATTTGTTAGCAGAATGGTTCCCATTAACAAAGTTTTCTTTAGCAGCTCATTATCTTGTCTGCCTTTTGTCTTTAAATATGTTTTACTTGAATAGTAAATAAAACTTTGTAAGTATATACTGAAGTCTGCTTGACTGTAGCTACTAGTGATCTGAAGCCAATTATTTTAGAATGGTTCCTGTGGAAATCCTTGATTAGAAAGTTGAAAGAGTCATCATGAATTGCGTGAAAAATTAGATTTATGTATGATTTATTTGACTTAATGGCCTTGGATGGAGGCATTTTATTGTATATGCATTTGAGAATCACATATGTGTCTCTCTATGCCCATATATATTCTGCTGCACATGTTGACTCTACTTTGTGCAGTTTGGAATTGACACTGTTCCAGTCCTAGTCGGCCCATATTCTTACTTGTTGCTGTCTAAGCCAGCAAAGGGAGTCAAGGAGACCTTATCTCTTCTCTCTCTCCTTGGCAAAATTCTTCCAGTCCACAATTAATAATTTGAATTTCTTTTGTTTGTTTATACTTTTCTGCAAAGACCATTTGAGTCCTAATTGTACTAATGGATCCATGACCACTTCAGGGAAGTTGTTTCTGAACTCAAGGCAGCTGGTGCTTTGCAGATTCAGGTTGATGAACCCAGTCTTGTGGTGGATCTTCATTCTGAAAAGTTGTGAGCATTCTCCGATGGCTACTCAGAATTGGAGTCTACCTTCTCTGAGCTGAATGTGATTATTGAGACATACTTCGCTGATGTTCCTGCAGAGACATATCAAGTTCTTATCACTTTGAAGGGTGTCAGTGGATTTGGATTTGATTTAGTTCATGGACCTAAGAACCTTGATTCAATCAAGGGTGGATTCCCCACTGGAAAATTCTTGTTTGCTGGAGTTGTTGATGGAAGGAACATCTGGGCCAACTATCTTGCATTATCCCTTACCACTTTGGAGGCTCTTGAGGCCATTTGTAGGCAAAGGTATTGTTTTTTGTGTGCTGTTTTGATCTGCGCATTGATCAATCACTATCCACCTCATGGTCAAGTTCTCCTCCAGTTGCTTAAATCAACCATTCTTGTCGTTGATATTTCTTCCAAATATCTTGATATGGAGAAGATTGTGGTGTCTTCTTGACTAAGCATATTGATCCAGAAGAAACCATCTTGGAACCACTTGGATTTTGTATCATTGATGTCAACCTTTGAGAGAAGATGATAACATTCTTGTAAAATATATCAATAGCCGATACAAGCTTGGTGGCTAGATAATGATCCTCATGCTCGTGATGATGCCAGTGGTCAGGTGGACTACTGAGGTGCTAAGGAGAGTAAGAATCAGAGATGAATGAGCAGTGTTGAGGGCCACGTTGTGGCACAAATGTTCCTCCACAATATATTGAAACCTACTTTGCCAATGTTCCTACATAGACATATCAAGTTCTTACCTCTTTGAAGGGTGGCGGTGGATTTGGATTTTACTTGGTTCATGGTTCTATGAACCTTTATTTGATCAATGGTGCATTCCCCACTGTCAAATACTTGTTTGCTGGTGTTGTTGATGGATTGAAGATCTGGGCCAGCGATCATGCCTCATCCCTTGCCATCTTGGAGGCTCTTGAGGCCATTGTAGGCAAAGGTACTGTTTTTTTTGTACAGTTTTTAATATGTGCATTCACAGATGGGAGTTTTTTTGCATGTACGGGCTGAAGCTATTATATGATCTTAGTGTATGCAGACAAACTTGTCGTCTCAACCCATGCTCTCTACTGCACAATGCTCTGGATCTGATTAGTAAACAGAAATTGGACACGGAAATCAAGTCATGCATTGGATTCGTTGAACAGAAGGTTGTTGAAGTTATGCTTTGGCCAAGGCACTTTCTGGACAAAAGGATGAGGTACTATTTCTAATGATCATGTTGTTGTGTAGACTGCATTGGCCTCAACCTAAATGGTTACATTCAGTAAATCTTCGCAGCTAGTGCTGCTGTTCAGGATTCAAGGAAATCCTCCCAAAGGGTAGGCTGTTCAAAAGGCCTTAAAGTTCTTCTCTCAATTTTAATTTGAAATTATTTTGCTGACCTTAAAGTATCAGAAACTTGATTTGATATGTCATATTTATATTGTTTAGGTGTACTTTAGGATTTTTCTCAATTTTAATTTGAAATTATTTTGCTGACCTAAATGGAAACTTGATGATTATACTAAGTTATGAACGCAGGGCAATGACTATGCGGCACCCACCAAAATCTTGATGTTTCATCCCAACCTTTTCCATTGGCAAAGTAGGGCAACGACCCTATCTTGCAGCCTTCTCTTGCTCCTCCATTGGCAAAGTAGGTTTCAATATATTGTGAAGGAAGATTTGTGCCACAATGCGGCCCTCGACAGTACATGTTTGTTTGTGACATCATATTTGGATTTTCATCCGGTCACCGATTCTTACTCTCCTTTGCACCACAGTAGTCCACCTGATCAGTGGCATTATCATGAGTATGAAGATCATTATCTAGCCACCAAGCTCGTATCGACTATTGATATATTTTACAAGAATATTGTTATATTCTCAAAGGTTCACATTACTGATACAAAATACAAGTGGTTTTGAGATAGTTTCTTCTAGGTCAATATGCTTAGTAAAGAAGAGACCACAATCACCTCCATATTAAGATATTTGGCTGAAAGATCAAACTACAAAAATGATTGTTTTAAGCAAATGGAGGAGAACTTGACCATGAGCTAGATCATGATTGATGCAGTGATGAAGCTGTTGCCAACCTTTCCTGTTGAAATATTGTCAAGGTATACTCATATTGGTGAAGAAGAGATGTCACATTGAAATACTATACTGTGGTGATAGTGGAGCCACGAGAGATTCAGTGAACGAGATCATACAAGGAAATGGATGGAAGGAGATTGAAGGCAAGTGAGGGTTTAGTGATAGTAAAAGCCTTGATGAACGGTCCAAGGCAATTGTATCTGACATAGACAGGGAGTATGAGGTTCACACAATATAGGGATAAATATAAAGTTGGAGAAAAAGATACAATGGTTCAAGTATTCTCTGAACCCTCATAATTGGAATCTACCCTCTCTGACCTAAATGTGATTATTTAGACCTTTGTCGAGGTTCCTGCCAAGACATCAGGTTCTTATGTCTTTGAAGGGTGTTATTGAATTTAGATTTGACTTGGTTCGTGTACATTAGAAACTTGATTTGATCAAGGGTGGATTCCCCACTGGTAAATACTTGTTTGCTGGTGTGTTGATGGAACATTGCTGTACCATAGAAACTTGATTTGTCATCTCAACCTCTTGCTTTCTACTGCACATTGCTGTTGATCTGGTCAATGAGTCCAATCAAGTCAATGAACAGAAGGTTGTTGAAGTTAATGCTTTGGCCAAGGCACAGTCGGGACAAAAGGATAAGGTATTCTTTCTAATGATCATACCAATCCTCTAATTTATAAGGATAAAAAATGTTCTTTAAACCTGAAATTGTTGGCAATTGCATTATCTTTGCCAATTCCTTATTGGAATTAGTTTATGGTAGTAATAGTTGTCAAGTCAATGTACCTTTCTAAACTATGAAGTTCAGAAATCCTGTTGTTGTTTAGACAGAGTTGGTATATATGGAGCTGCCTTTTGTGAGATGGTTTTTATGGTTCATGCAAGTTACTCAACATAAATAGTTACTTTCAGGAATCCTTGGCACTAATGTCAGTGCTAGGCTTTATGTTCAGCAGAAGAAACTCAACCTGCCCATCCTTACCACCACTTTTGATCTTGATATGTCGTATTTATTGTTAACTCATTGGATTACACTTCCTCTGCAGGATCTCTGAAGAAGATTATGTTGATGCCTTCAAGGAGGAGTTCAACAAGGTTGTCAAGCTTCAGGAGGAGCTTGACTATGATGTATTGGTCCACCCAGAGTGGGAGGTGAGTGTTCATTTGATGTGAGCACTGTTGGAACTGATGAAACATAAGCAGGACCAAATCTTTGTTGAACTTTCTACAATCTCCTATTTCATTTAATGCCTGTATTCCGGTCCCTTTCAATCGCAGAGAAACGACATGGTTGAGTAATTTGGAGAACAATTGTCAGGATTTGGCTTCACTGCTAATGGGCGGGTGCAGTCTTATGGATCTGGAAGTGTGAAACCCCCGATCATCAATGGTGATGACAGCTGCTCCAAGTAAATGGCTGTCTTCTGGTCGACCAATGCCCAGAGCATGACTGCCCGTCCAATGAAGGGAATGCTCACTGGTCCTGTTACCATTCTTAACTGGTCCTTTGTGGGAAATGACCAGCCCAGGTACGAATGCAAAAAATCTTAACAGAAAAAGCAAAGAAATACCCCATGTCATTGACATTAGTGTCTGTACTTGTTCTTTTTGTATCAATATTAAGTATCATGTAGGATACGCATTACAACTTGAAACCCTCTCTCTTAGAAATCATCCATGATTCTTAAATACGAATTTGAGCTTGAGCTATGATCCAGTCCTGCCACCGAATTAATAATCTGAAGAAATACTAGAAGCTTACACGATGTTATATGATGGTACCATGTTTTGTGCTGGGTCGATCAGTTTATCTGCTTTTATTATGCTTTCTTCCTTTTCATCTCTGGTTGATTGTACCCTTTTTTCTTGTCTAGAAATGGATTGTCCTTTCGACCGTCAGTTTAATTTATCTAGATTCGGTGATCTCTGGGCGTGAATTGGAGCTGGAAAACTCTGTAAGATCTGTTAAAAGTGTCCATCCGTGAGCTAACTTTCAAAACGCTATGGAGCACCATACTTGCTGTAGAATGAACTGTGAAGTATTCATTTTTGCAGCCTCGCACACACAAACACACGTAGATAAAGACAGGATAGCCAATTGCCAGTCTTGGCCGGTGCGACTCAGCAAAAAGCCACCGTTGTTCTTTTAAGGAAAAGATTGCCAACCTCTTCCTCAATGGGTTGGCAGATAGTTCTGTAATAGGTTAAATATTGGAGGGAAGGCAGGAGTGGGAGTAGGATGTGCCATAAAGAGTAAAAAGGCGAAAGCTTACGTGGCCAGAGAATCTACAGTGGGAGTATGAACAGATAGATGAGCCATAACATAATTTATACTAAGCACCCGCCAAAAGCAAAGCAGCGTAGAAGATGAAGTCTCACAGGCATGGGCGGGTCTGAAAGTCTAAAGCTCCTTCCACTCCACGCTAAGAACCCTTTGAATTCCTGATTCGTTCTACAAGCTCCAATTGGATTTTCATCAAACTTTGTGAATTTTCTTTCTGCAATCTTATTCGGAAAGGAATGTGAAATCATCTTAAAGCGACACACTACTGTAGTGTCACGTAAGAAAACCCAAACATGGCAACAGCAGCTTTTTGCCCTTTTTCCCTATGTTTCCCTCTTTTTAATGAACAAAGCTAAGGCAAACCCACTTCAGTACTCTTTCTTCTTCTTCAATTCTTTCCTCCTTCCTTGATTGATGATCGACCATGGCCACGGTTCAGAAGCTGGTGGTGGAAGTGGTGGAGGCAGTCGACCTCCTCCCTAAGGACGGCCACGGCACATCGAGCCCTTACGTTGTGTTCCATTACAAGGGCCAGAGGCGGCGGACACAGACAGCCATTAGGGACCTCAACCCCAAGTGGGGCGAGATGATGAAGTTCAACGTGGGGAAGCCATCGGAGATCTTCAGCGACGTGCTCGAGGTCAGCATCTACCACGACAAGAACGTCGGCCCCACGAGGCGGAACAACTTCCTCGGGAGGATCTCCATCGGATCGTCCCAGTTTGTGAAGAAGGGGGAGGAGGCCCTCATATACTATCCCCTCCAGAAGAAGGATTTCTTGTCTTGGGTCCGTGGTGAGATCGGCCTGAAAATCTATTACGCCGATGAAGAAGTGCCTCAGCCTCAGCCTCAGCCTCAGCCGCAGCCCGCACCACCGCAGGAAAACGCTCCGCCGCCTTCAGGGGAAGCTCTGCCTCCTGATGCCACGCCGACTTCCGAAGCTGCAGCGGTACCACCACCACCACAGGAGAATGTACCCCTGCCTGAAGGGGAATCGCCTCCCTTGGAAGCTCCGTCTCCACAAACTGAAAACTCACTGCCTAATGGAGAAGCCACGGCAGAACCAGCGGAAGCAGATGCCACTTCCGACGGGATTCCACAGCCGCATCCACCGGAGGTCATGGCAGCGGCAGCATCATCGGCGTCCATTCCCGTAGTCAAGTTTGCAGGGATCAGCGCTCCGCCTCCTCTACCGAGGCCATTGCCGCTGAACAGAACATACACGACAGACTCTCCAGACAGCACCACCATCCTGGAGAGGTCATCCTTCGACCTTGTCGACAAGATGCACTACCTCTTTGTCAAAGTAGTCAAGGCCCGCCACCTTCCGACCAACGGCAGCCCCGTCGTGAAGATCGTAGTCTCGTCCCACCACCTCAAGTCAAGACCTTCGAGGAAGTCCTCCGTATCCTCCTTCGAGTGGGATCAGACCTTCGCCTTCGGTGGTGACGCCCCCGAGTCGTCCTCCATCCTAGAAGTCTCCGTCTGGGACCCTCCCGGAGATCTGGTGGGCCCATCGCCGGACGTGGCCGGCTACAAGTTCTTCGGAGGGATCTGCTTCCACGTGATGGAGATCCCGCTGCGGGATCCTCCCGACAGCCCGCTGGCTCCTCAGTGGTACCGGCTTGAAGGCGGAGGGGCCCACCACGGAGACCTAATGCTCGCAACGTGGATTGGGACGCAGGCCGATGAAGCATTTCCGGAGGCTTGGAAAAGCGACACCGCCGGAAACGTAAACGCCAGTGCGAAGGTCTACCAGTCTCCGAAGCTGTGGTACTTGCGGGCCACCGTGATCGAAGCTCAGGACATCATGCCATCCTCTGGCTTAAAGGAACAGTCATTCCAAGTGAAAGTCCAGCTGGGATTTCAGCTGCAGAAGACCAAGGTCTCTGTCACCCGTGACGGAACTCTGGCGTGGAACGAGGACCTGCTCTTCGTGGCGGCTGAGCCATTCGATGATAGCCTCCTCACGTTCGCGGTAGAGAGCCGGCAGTCCCGAGGGCCGGCGACCCTCGGGATGGCCAGCGTCCCCCTTGTGGCGATCGAGCGGCGGGTGGAGGACCGCAAGGTGGCTTCTAGATGGATCACCCTGGAGAGCCCTCTGGGCGATAAGAAGCGAGTCTACAAAGGCAGGGTCCACCTGAGGCTGTGCTTCGACGGAGGCTACCACGTAATGGACGAGCCGGCCCATGTGTGCAGCGATTTCCGACCCACGGCAAGGCAGCTCTGGAAACCGCCGGTCGGTTCGGTGGAGCTCGGGATCATCGGCTGCAGGAACCTTCTGCCCATGAAGATGGCCAATGGCAGGGGCACCACGGACGCCTTCTGTGTAGCCAAGTACGGACCCAAGTGGGTGCGGACCCGGACCGTGTGCGATACCTTGGAGCCCAAGTGGAACGAGCAGTATACTTGGAGGGTTTACGACCCCTGCACCGTCTTGACCATTGGAGTCTTCGACAACAGTGGGGAGGCCGAAGACAGCCCTCCCAAGGATACCGGCGGCCGACCCGACTTCCGTATGGGGAAGGTTCGGGTTCGCATCTCTACGCTTCAGACCAATAGAGTCTACCGGAATATTTACCCGCTGCTGATGCTGTCGGCCGGTGGTATGAAGAAGATGGGAGAAGTCGAGATCGCCATAAGGTTCGTCCAGTCGTCTCCTACCCTGGACTTCCTCCACGTCTACTCTCAGCCACTCCTGCCGTCAATGCACCACGTCAAGCCGCTCGGGCCGGTCCAGGGGATGCTAAGGAGAGCGGCCGCTAAGACCGTTGCGGCACACCTGTCAAGGTCCGAGCCGCCCATCCGTGCGGAGGTGGTGCTGTACATGCTTGACGTGGACTCGGAGGGGTTCAGCATGAGGAAGGTCCGGGCCAACTGGTTGCGGATCATCAATGTGATAGTTGGGATGACGGACATCGTCTGGTGGGTGGACGACATTCGCCGGTGGAAGAAGCCAACTGCCACGATCCTCGTCCAAGTGATGCTCATGGTCCTGGTGTGGTTCCCGGACATCATCATCCCGACCCTCGCATTCTACGTGTTTGCGATCGGAGCCTGGAAGTACCGGTTCCGGTCCCGGGACCCTCTGTCCCACTTCTGCCCGAGGATCTCTCTGGCGGAATCGGCCGACGGGGAGGAGCTCGATGAGGAGTTCGATGGCATTCCCAGTGCTAGGCCGCCAGATGTGGTGCAGGCCAGGTATGATAAGATGAGGTCACTGGGGGTCCGGCTGCAGACGGTTCTTGGGGACATGGCAGCTCAGGGGGAGAGGGTGCAGGCGCTGGTGACATGGCGCGACCCACGGGCCACGGGGATCTTCATTTGGCTGTGCTTCGTGGTGGCGTTGATACTGTACATCATGCCGATGAAGGTGGTGGCTGTGGCGTCGGGGTTCTACTATTTCCGGCACCCAATATTCAGGGACAGGATGCCTTCCTCTGCTTTGAACTTCTTCCGAAGGCTCCCATCGCTCGCTGATCGCATGATGTAGGAGCAAGGAACCGCAGCTCCATAGCCGGTGATGGCTCGCTCCTCTCCCTATATAAGATTCATATCATTTGAGACTTGATCAGTAGCTTGCTTAAGCCATTTCACCGATCAGCAATAAATCAAGCATTCTGCATTTTGATCTTAATTCTATACAAAAGTTGCATCTTATACACAATACAACGAATCTAATCTTATTTCCGTAAGTTGAGAGGTTTCTTGAAGTAGGATCCATAGTCACTTTCGGCAGACATATGCATAATCGATCAATCTCAGAGCACTGGATCTAAGTACAGTATTCAATCGGAATGGGAGTTGGAGGTGTCGGAGGAGGGAACGAGGCAGAAGCAAGCACTGACGGAGACGGCGAGGCGCCGAAGGTTCTGGAAAGGGAGGCAGAAAAGGAGGCGAAGTACCTCGTTGTTGCTGAAGCGATCAGGATTATAAGCTATGTACTAGCAGAGATTCGCCGACAGGCGCACCACATCCACCACCACACCGCAGCGCAGAACCATCCCCTTCACCCTGTCAAGGCGGAGGAGGTAGGGTTCAGATCTATCGCCTTCGCCCCCTTTGATTGCCTCTCTTGTTGTTAACAGAGAAAATAGAAAAGACCATTAGTCTATCCGAATTTGAAGTGCACGATTGCTAAGGCTGCAAAATCTAGTGTTCTTTGGCTATGATCTTCATCTGCCCCTATAGCCACCGCCACTTCCGCCGCCTCTAGGAGGACCTCTGCCCCCCCTCGGACCACACCTTCACTCACTAGGCCGCCTCCGAGCAATTGGCATAATGGGTTCCACTTTTTTTTTTCGCACAATAAATGTTATTATGAATTGGGCCGGGCATTTATATGGTAAAAACAAGCCCAATGGGCCTGAGATTCATGCGAACCATGCCATTTGCCAAACCCCTAGTTGGAGACTGTGAAGTGCCATCTTCCCCACTGTCTCTGAGAATGTGGTGCTTCTGAGGTTCTTCTAGGGTTTTCCACTGCCAGATCTTCAAGCTTGGACGTAGATAGATAGATTGATAGATCAGCAGTACTTTTGTGGTTCTGCACTGAGGTAGAAGACGAGGGTGAAGGACACGTGAAGTTGAAGAAATGGGGTTTTCAATGCAGCCGTACGGGATCCAATCGATGCTCAAGGAGGGCCATAAGCACCTCTCAGGCCTCGAAGAGGCTGTCATCAAGAACATCGATGCCTGCAAGCAGCTCTCCGCTATCACTCGCACTTCTCTGGGTCCCAATGGTACTCGACGCTTCCCTTTAAATGACATTCCTTTGTTGCATTTCTTTTTTTTTTTTGTAGATTTGGTCTTCCTTCCATTTATCCGGTTATATTATTAATGTTCTGACTATGCTTTGTTTCATTAGTCGAACAATCTGTCAAGCAGGTTCCAATTGTCTGCTTTCTGTTGCTCTTAATAAAAGGATTATAACGATTCATTTTTGTCCATTTCTAATTTTAACTAGCTTAGATTTGTGTTCAGTATACTGTTTAACAGAGAATTGATACTGCAATTGATGGATGCTATTCCAAGTCCTTCCTTGAATGTTATGGGCTTCAACTAGAAAACGTAGAACTTTGCTCTTAGCTGTTTTTTATGGGTGTTGCATTTCTGACTAGGTATGAATAAGATGGTTATAAATCACATTGACAAGCTCTTTGTCACCAATGATGCTGCCACCATTGTGAATGAACTTGAGGTCCAGCATCCTGCAGCCAAGATTTTGGTTTTGGCTGGCAAGGCTCAGCAGGAGGAGATTGGTGACGGTGCTAATCTGACAATATCTTTCGCCGGGGAGCTTCTTCAAAATGCAGAGGAGCTCATCAGGATGGGATTGCACCCAAGCGAGATTATCAGTGGCTATACCAAAGGAATAAACAAGGTTTGTTACTTTGTAGTCAAAGGGGCTTTAGATGGTCTGACTGGCTTTTAAAGTTTGGGTATATCATCGCTGAATTCATTGTATTTATTTCTAAATGTCCAGACGATTGAGCTTCTAGGTGAATTGGTCGAGAAAGGTTCCGAAAATATGGATGTTCGGAACAAGGAGCAAGTTGTTACCCGGATGAAAGCAGCTGTTGCCAGCAAGCAGTTTGGTCAAGAAGATATATTGTGTTCACTTGTTGCTGATGTAAATAAATTTCTTTATCCTTGAATCTGTGTTCTTTCATTGCGTTTAATCAGATTACTGATCTTTCTTACTTTACTTTATTAAGGCATGCATCCAAGTTTGCCCAAAGAATCCTGCAAATTTCAATGTGGATAATGTTCGTGTTGCTAAGCTCTTGGGTGGAGGCCTGCATAATAGTACTGTGGTTCAAGGAATGGTTTTGAAGAATGATGCTGTTGGTAGCATAAAGAGAATGGAGAAGGCAAAGGTTAGTCATTTATTATTGCCTGTCTTGTCATAAGGATATCTAGTTGAGCTTGGACTATCCACATTTCATCCAACATTATGCTCTTTTCAGTGGTGATTTCCTGTTATTTGCTTTTATGGTGAATGAATCTTGTTCAGATGTTTAGAACTGGCATAAATGCAGATTGTTTATGAATATTTTTTTAGGCTTTTACGTATTAATCTTTGCATACTATGTGTAGTTTACCTATACAGTTTACTGTTCATTTTACCTCTACCATGGAGGATCTTGTAAGAGATTGACACAATAAATGTATTTGAATATAGTTCATTTTATAAATATTTTTTACTTAGCTTTGTTGGTGTATATCCAGAGTTGTCCCTGACATAATCTTCCATCTCTTTTTCTAGGTTGCTGTGTTTGCTGGAGGTGTCGATACTTCTGCCACGGAGACTAAAGGAACTGTTCTCATACATAGTGCTGAACAGGTATGATGAAATTCATTCTTCATTAGTTTCCATATTCATTCTCCAGTAATTTTCATGATAAATTGTGTATTGATTGGGGTTAATGTAAAGCCACTTTTCAATTATTTATTACTATATGTTTGGTTGGAGTGACCTGCTGGTGGTCATGTAATCATGTAGCTTGAAAATTATGCTAAGACTGAAGAAGCTAAAGTGGAGGAGCTTATAAAAGGAGTTGCTGAGTCTGGTGCCAAGGTTATTGTTAGTGGAGCTGCCGTTGGAGAGATGGCATTGCATTTCTGTGAGCGTTACAAGTAAGCTAATGTATTTAGTCTGGTTTTTTATTACTTATGTTTCATTGATGCATGGTATGTGATAATCTATTTCATGTTCTTGGCTTTTCTCCACTGACTATATGGTTGACAGTTGTTTTCTTGTTTACCAATGCTGCTCCTCGACAGGCTTATGGTGTTGAAAATCAGCTCTAAATTTGAACTACGCCGATTTTGCCGCACTACCGGTTCTGTTGCAATGGTAAACTTGTCGTTATAAGAGACTGAAGTTGGATGTTTTGTTAAATTGGTACCTGGGTTTGTTATCACACGGTCTTCACTGAAATTGAAACTTTGAACTGAGCTGCAGTTGAAGCTGACACATCCTAGCCCAGATAATTTGGGATATGTGGACTCGGTTTCTGTTGAGGAAATTGGTGGTATCAGGGTAAGATGAGTATTGCTCTCTATCTGTAGTAATATCTCTGGTATTTAGTTGTTACAATTTATATTATTTTTTAAATGGATTCTGTTCTTATTTTCTTATATAGGTGACTGTAGTGAAAAATGAAGAAGGTGGCAATTCTGTTTCTACTGTGGTTTTAAGGGGAAGCACTGATAGTATATTGGATGATCTTGAAAGAGCAATTGATGATGGGGTGAATAACTATAAGGTAATACCAGTGAACCATCAACAGCATATTTCAGGATTGTCTTCTTGCTGCTAATTTCTTATTTGCATGCCCCAGAAGAGAAATGTGTATTGGATCAGTCAGCATATGCTAATTTCAGTTCCCTGTATCGTGACTTTTACAATAATTTTATTGATTGAAATTGATTGCAGGCTATGTGCAAAGACAGTCGCATGGTCCCTGGAGGAGCAGCCACTGAGATTGAGTTGGCTAGAAGAGTGAAGGAATTTGGATTCAAGGAAACTGGGTATTGCATCCCTTCCTTGCCAGTGGAATTTGTTTAAGCCCTCACCGAGATCATGCTTCTTCACAGCTTTGATCTTCCAACGGGAGATTGATTATCTGTATGTGATTTGGTGAATAGTTGCTGGAAGTTGAAGTTTTTCTGATTTGCAGGTTGGATCAGTATGCTATTGCAAAATTTGCTGAGTCCTTTGAGATGGTGCCAAAAACTCTAGCTGAGAATGCTGGGCTAAATGCTATGGAAATCATATCATCTCTGTATGCTGAGCATGCAAATGGAAATTCTAAAGTGGGCATTGATTTGGAGGAAGGCATATGCAACGATGTTTCAACTACAAACATATGGGACCTTTACATTACCAAGTTTGTGACATCTCCCTCATTAAAATTTTTGTTTGTATGCTTGTGTATATCAGGCCATTTTACAGTTTTATTGATCTCTTTTGAAGTGATTGATTGATTATTTCTGGGCATGCCTGCATTCTCTTATATATTTGGTTTTTACTGATGGGGTTTTGGTTTGTTTTCACTCAGGTTTTTTGCTCTCAAATATGCTGCTGATGCTGCATGCACTGTTCTGAGGGTTGACCAGGCAAGTTACTGACTATAGTGTGCAATTTTTTTTTCTGTAAACAAAGTGGATGTTAACCTCTCCATATACTGCTTCTACTCTGCAGATTATAATGGCCAAACCAGCTGGGGGGCCGAGAAGAGAACAACCTGCTGGAATGGATGAAGATTAGTCAGACACAATGCACTGTCAAGAATCCCAATTCAATGACATCCCACCTTGTGCTGTTCCTGAATGATACCCATCTTGAAAACCTTCCTTTAATGAGATGGGTGTTGACTGTTTTGGTCATTCTTTATTTTGATCTAGTGCAAGAAAGAACTCAAATTTTTGCTAGTATCCCTGGAAGAAATGGCTGAAGAATCTGTTCATCTGTATATGTAACAGCTAAACTGTTTGATTGTGTTCAAGTATGGTTTTTCTATGAGATTATTTCAATTTTGCAATGGCTTTGATCTTTTGAACATGGCTCACCCTGACTCTGTCAATGGATTCTACCTCAATTCTGCCATTTAGATTCATTTGCAAGCATTGGAAGAAGTTGCTCTTACCCAGAGATGTCTGAGGAGGCCTCTAAATCACTCCTAACGGTAATTGTAATCCCTCAGAAGAGTTGAAGAAAGAAGCCGACAAAAGCACGGAGATGGAAAGATTATAGGGGGATTGATTGATCGATCTGAAGGACAGGCTAAGAAGGGAGTGGACTTCATTCCTCCATTCCCATGGCGTCTTCCCTTCTCTCCTTCACCCTCGCCAAGCCCACCGCTTCCTTCATCAGAGCCTCCTCCGCTCCCGCCACTGCAAGCCCCACATCCACCTCCACCCACGAGTCCCTCAACGAGAGATTCGCCCGCAAGGGCATCCACTTCTCCGACCACAACGGAGTCCCCGTCGTCGACCTCACCGTCCGGAACGGCAGCTCCGTCAGGGTCCGCGTGCCCGACGCCCATGTCACCTCGTACAGGCCCAAGGTGTCCTGGGATGAGGACGGCTTCGAGGAGGTCCTCTACACCATCCCCGCCTCCCCCGTCCCTGACGACCCTCCCAAGTTCAAGGGCGGCGTCGGCCTGGTGATCAATGACTCCAAAGGGTCGCTCGTGTCTAGCTCTGAGTGGGCTGTGAAGGATGTGGACTCCGACGCCATTGACGCTTTGCAGGTATTCTTTCTACCAATGCTCAGTGGATCTCTCTTCCCCTGCAATTAATCTTTACTGCCTTCTTCGAATCTGCAGGTTGAGCTCAGCAGCACCAGTGGATCCCTCGACATAACCTACGTTATCTCGCTGTACCCACTGAGCATGGCGACGGCGGTGATCGTGAAGAACATCGGCCGCAAGCCTGTGACTCTGACCAGCGCCATACTGAGCCACCTGAGGTCAAAGAAGCGAGGAGGCACAGCCATCCAAGGACTCCGAGGGTGCTCCTACTGCTCCCACCCACCCCTGCCCTCCCCCTTCGAGCTCCTGTCCCCTTCGGAGGCCATGAAAACCGAGTCATCGGGATGGTTTTCTTCCGACTCTGAGCCCAAGCCGGGGATATGGAATGTTCAGGATGTGCCCATCACAATTCTCAAGGATAAGGTCAGCAGAGTCTATGCCGCCCCTCCCAAGGAAAGGCTCAAGGCCTTCTACAACACCCCGCCTTCCAAGTATGAAGCCCTTGATCAGGTCAGGTCGATGATGTCTCCCCTGCATTACTCACCAAACGGTGAACCACTCAGCTTACCAATACCATCTACAATGCTTGGTGTTCCAGGGTCGTGAGCTTTTCTTCCGGATAGTGCGAATCGGCTTTGAGGACATATTCGTGTCCAGCCCCGGGTCTCTCTCGGAGAAGTTCGGGAAGGAATACTTCATCTGCACCGGGCCTGCAGCCGTGCTGGTCCCTGTGGTGGTTCCGCCCGGTGAGCATTGGAGGGGTGCACAGGTCATTGAGCACGATAA
Source organism: Trapa incisa (assembly GCA_030064435.1). Lineage (NCBI taxonomy): Eukaryota > Viridiplantae > Streptophyta > Magnoliopsida > Myrtales > Lythraceae > Trapa > Trapa incisa. The sequence goes on along the minus strand of CM057770.1, from coordinate 501,701 downwards.
TTTGTAACTTGGAATGACTGCCTGGTTATCTGCTTTCCTTTTCCTTTCCTCTGTGTTCATCAGGCTTTAGGATCCTGTTCATCTTTCCAGCCCTAATAGCACAATTCATGGAGTCATTTTATGGTCACATTTGACAGCATCATCTCTTCAAGAGTGTAACTCTTGTGAAAGTAAAGGTTTCAGCTACCCATGAAATAGGTGTCTCCAGCAATGAAGCAAAAAATGTGCATTACATCACTTGGACCATTGATTCTGCCATGAGAAAAATGCTGCAGTTGTCTCTTGCTTATTTAATCTCAAATAGAATCCTTTGTACATCTAGCATGCTAATCATCCCCTGGAGGACGGTTGGCCAGCAAGTGTAACCATATCAGGCAAATATGATGGCTTTTCTACTGTGGTGAGGATAAGAGGCCCAAGAAAATGAGAAAGACCTCTGTGTGCCCATAGAATACTACTGGAACTCTGGCAGCAGCTTGCAGGTCGGACAATACCACTTCCCCATGAACCTGGTCTCCGGTGTCAAGCCCACACAAGAGTAGTGGAACCATTCACCTCCTCGGCACTGCCACACCAAATCAAAGCATTTGGTTTATCATGAATATTGACATTTCAAAGAAATTCTATATAAAGCAAGTGGTGATAATTGATTCAACCATTTCAAACAGTAAACGGCGATTCTAGCTATATTAGCAAAAGAGGAAAAAACTTGATCAGAGGAGAGAAACTCACACTTTCATTGTCACATGCAATCATATCACCAAAGGAGACCTAAACAAAGGACATACAGTAAATGATGATAGTGTAACTTAAGAACCATATGAGTTCTAGATAGAGGGCCTGAGTCAAGACCTGGTGACAGACACAATAAGTAGGCTCATTCGGGTCAATGGGCTGATCAATGTCCAAGGGAACTGTGAATTCTCTCTTATGGCTTCCCGGAGGAGGCATAAGTTCAAAACCCTTGTCACGGTCTTGATATGAGTCCCATTCTCTGTAATCAAACCTCCTGGATGATTGAATACCATAATAGGATTTACGTTTCTCACTTTTAGGAACCAGAGGCAATGGGGGTAGGATTGCTGGTTCATCTGGAGCTATTTTTCCTTCTAATCATATTGTAAAATGAGATAATAAAACAATAGAGAATTAGTAGATAGAACAAAAGAATACACAAGGTGACACTCTTCATTTAAACTAAACATCTTCACTGCAGTAAAATGCTTCAATTTTAAGCCAGTTTTGATAATAATTTGAGACACCAGTGCACCCTATTAAGGACCATCATCAAGGCATCATATGGTTTTCAGGTAAAGGCAGATGCTGGTAACCGATATCACTTTTCTTAATAAACACAGTATCTAACAAATGAAAGAGTTCCTCCTATTGCAAGGAATCAAATTCAGAATTTTTATTGCAAAGACATAAGAATAAGATATGCCTATAAACATTGATAATCCAATCAACTTCCATAAGGATCATCAAATCAATTGGGAATGCCAAGAACTAATAAAAGCAGCACCATCCTAAATGCCATGAACAGTCGAGGAAGACAGTTAGCAGGCTGCAAATAAGAATCTTTCATGAGGCTATCCAAAAATACATGATGGAGTTTAGGGTGCATGCATCAATACCTTGTTTTAGATCTTCCGCGAAGTGGTTCAGATCTTCATCTAGTCTCTTAACATGCCCATCTATCTGCATTGTGAATGAACGTAAAGGAGACACACAATGTGATTCAGCTTTCGCTTCAAGTTAATGGAACAGTAACTTGACTACGAAATGAAATAAGAAGCTCACGAGTTCAAATGCCTGCTGAGCGAGAAGAACCTTCTCCGTGCAGAGGCTCAAAGCACTGTCCTGATTAGCCTCTATATCTTTCCTAATCTTCTCGGCCGCAGCATCTTCTTCTTCGTAACTGGCATTCCCCTTCTTCCATCCCCGTGAAGAGATACCCAAGCAGTACCTAGTCTGCTGCCTTGTCTGATTTATCATAGCTTCATCCCGACAATTCAAACCACAACAAGTCAGAATTTCCGCACGGTGACTTTCTCAATCATGAATTTCAAAAATCGCATAGTTTGATCCATCGATCGCATACATTGGGATCTTTCGTCCAGTTCCCGGACGGTGTTGAGCAGCCTCTGGAGCTCAGCAGGCAAAGTACTCGAATCTGTAATCAAAAGATCAATCGCCGACTCAGAGCCGAGCACGAAATCATATCGATGAATGCCAATTCATGAAATTCAAACAAAGATCAGCTCACACTCCAAGTAGTCATCGACGTAGACTCCCGTTCTAGCAATCGCCATCTGCTCCGTCGTCGATCTCACGTCTTAGGTTTCCTCCAACCACCAGAGAGCCTCGGTTGTCAAACGGGAGGGCAAGCAAGCAAATAGACGTCGTCGTATTTCTACGATTCTAGCTAACTAATCCCACACTGCTCGCCGCAATTAAATTTAGTTACTATATATAAAAAGAAATTATGCCGCTCCCCTCACGATGAAGTGAATGGGTCTTCAACCTGCCTTTAGCAGGCCGGGCTCTGGAGAGCCCCAGTGCCAGCGGCCGGCTATGGAGGCTCCCCCATCGACTATAACAATAGGCTGAGACGAGTGCGGACCGAAGTGGGCCGCTTAGCCCAAGCTCTGATGCCTAGTACTCATGAATGATATATATATATATATATATACACAAAACTCCTGAGAGGAGAGGAATTCACAGAAAATGAAATCGAGAAGAAGAGTTGTCATGGCACTCAAGTTACAGACAGCAGCATCGCTACGGCCACCACAAACTGCAGGAATGCGAGTAAGCTTTTGGCACCCAAGGCCACCGACGAGCCTGCGGCGATCTGAATGGTGAAGTTGCAGCTACCCTGAGAGATATTATGATTCGTGACGGTGGCAAGGCCTTGGAACCCGCAGCTCACCGGATCCTGGTTCTTCGTCTGAAAGTACATGTTGAATGCATACGAAGCATTCCCACTCGGGTCCAAGTCATTGCAGGACGAGCCATAGCCAAGAGCGGTGCAGTCAGCGTAAGTGCAGGCGTACTTTATGCTGTCGGCGAGCTTGGTCACGTCCTTGGCATTCGGGTCGAGCGTGCACCACTTCTGTGAAAGGTACTCGACGTTTTGAGCTGGGACGAGGAGCTTGTTCTGCTGGTTTCCCGATAGATCAATTGCAAACTTCGGCTGACCGTCGTACCGGAATAGCCCCCAGTGCCGCTCGAAGTTCCCCGGGGCGACGCTCTTTGTGTCCTCGTCAAGGAGGCCGAACAAGTAGGCTTCCATGTAGCCAGGGCGAAGCGGGGTCCCAACATTGGAAGCAAGCCGGGGAAGAAGGCCGTCGTAGAATCTGTAGGCGTTGCCGACGTTCCCGTTTATGTTTCCGTCTGTGGGCCAACCCACCTCGCCTATGACTACCGTCAAGTTCCCATAGCCAACAGCCTTCAAGGCGGATATAAGAGTGTCGAAGTTGGCATCGAAGACGTTCGTGTACTTGACCCCGTTGTCCACGATCGGTGCTGCGCCGCCGTCGAAGAAGGCGTAGTTAAGAGGGAAGTCGTCGTTGCCGTAGAGGCTTAGGAAAGGGTATATGTTGACGGTGAAGGGGGCGTTGTTCTTGGCAAGGAACTCCACCACTTGGGTCATCAGTCCACCGATGTCCTTTCTGAATCTCCCGGCGGAGGGGACAGGATTGTCCGGAGGTGAGTAGTAGACATCGGCGTTCAAAGGGATGGTGGCCTTCACGGAGTCCCCCAGACCGGCCTCGTTGAGGGAGTTTTGGATGTTCTGCAGCGCCGGAAATGTCACTCTGTCGAAGGTGTTGTTGTAGGATGTGAGGAATGGCTCATTCCCAACTGCAACGTACCTGCAAATGGCGAAGAAAGCAGGAGTCAAAACTCAGAAGCTCGGAAAATCTCGTACCAGTAGTAGAGTAGACTTACTTGACGTTAACGCCACCCTTGAAATTGTAATCGGTGACGTTCTTCTTCACCCAGTGCTTGGCCCTCTGGTAGCTGTTCATAGCAGCGAGCTCGTTGTTGGGGATGGCCACCATGACCTCGATCCCGGTCCCAGCTAGGGCACGCATGGTGGAACTCTCCGCATCGAAGAGCTTCACCTTCTGAATCCCATTGTCCTTGAGCATCTGGACAACCGTCTTTGGGGGCAATTTGTGGGACGCCATTGTTCCCCAATTCACACCTAGCCCTTCAACAGATGTGCAGATACTAAGGGCAAGAAGGAGAGCCCATTTTGCAGGATCGCCCATTTGATTTCCCGGAAAGTTTCAAGCTTTTATCCGGAAAAAACTGGCGAGTGGCTGGAAAAGGAGGGAAGAGAGCTTTTTATACGGGGCAATGCGGAATGGGAAAAACGGTTCTTCTTCTTCTTCTTCTTCTTCTTCTTCTTTCTTCTGAAAGTGCGTTGGCTGAACATGCGAGATTTCAGGGATGCATACCTGCACTAGTGCGGAGAATCTTAGATCGTGGACTTTGAATGGATGGAAAGAAAGTCACAAGAAGCTTAAGCTGTGAAGGCAACCTTTGATTGAGATTGACACTCTGCAAAACCTAACCTAATATTACAGGTCAAGTCTTATATGCATGGAGGAAGGTAACAGAAGAACCCTAGGATGAGGATGAGGATGAGGATGAGGATGAATGATTCTATGCATTACAAAATTACAAATCCAATCAACCAATTCTTGTACTATAACACTATAATACAAATAACCCGCGAGATGGAGATATGATGATTCAAGGCTCCCACAGAAAATCAGGTATATCGGATGAACTGATGAGGCCAATAAATGACCCGTTGAATATATCATCATCAAGCAGGCCATCGGTTGGAGCTTCTTGCTTAAAAGCTGCTGCAGATGACTTGGGGTTGGGGTTCATGTCTGCACTGAGCCGGTGTTGTTGGGACAGGTGAGGCTCTACCTTGCACTGCAGTCGGCCCGGTCTCGTGGACGTACCAAGTGGGTTCGAGTAAGGAGGATTGATCGGAGGCCCGCCGACGGGAAAGAAGGTCGGATTCTGCCCTTGGCTATATGGGACGGAGAAGATTTGCTGATCACCAATGAATCCCTTGACCTTGTTGGTCTCGGCAGCATCTGTGAAGCTTGAGCTGGGTCCGGATGAGTATGCCGGATCGACGAGCTGGGGAAGAGAGCAGCCCCATAGATCATCCTCCACCGACGAGTTAACCCTCGAACTCGACGGTTTCTTCAGCCCAGTGCTTTTGTGGAATATCCTGCATACAACCCACTCGTCCTGCAAAACCAACAAGACCATTTCAGGCTTTCTTGCTCATCCAACCAAACTCAAGGTTTGACTTTTATGGACAGCTCACATGCATCATGATCCTAGCCACCTTATAGAGTCAATCGAATCCGAATACCTTTGCGATCATGGAGGTGTTGGAGTAAGGGAACTGCCCCTCCAGCCGGTACTCGTGCATGACCCAGTTGGTCTTCTCGCCCTTGGGAGCCCTCCCGCCATAGAAGACGAGGGTTTTCTTCATCCCTACCAGGCAGCTCTTGCCACGGCGTATCTCCTTGTCCTTTCCGGTGGCCTTCCAGTAACCTGAGTCGGTGGCCCTATTGGTCCTCATGCCGGTGGGGTACTTCCTGTCTTTCTGACTGAAGAAGTACCACTCCTTCCCTCCCATCTTGGCCCTCACTGCATGAAAATCAACCGAACGTGAAAAACAAAACGAAAGGAAAGGAGAATTTGAAGCTTGTTAGGTGAAGGATGACTCACTGGGCAAGTCCCAAGGTTCACACTTGTTCAAGTCGACCTCTCCAATGGCGGTTGCAGTGAACCCGCTGTTCAGGATCTTCTTGGTGAGGTAGTGAGTGATGATCTCTTCGTCTGTGGGATGGAACCGAAAGCCCGGAGGCAGATGGATGATATCCGAACCTCCTCTAATCATTGACCGAGGTTCTCCCATGGATAAACAGACCACCTCAATACGATCGAGCAGATTATGAACCCAGAGAGAGAGAGAGCTTATGGAAGCATGGGCGACGAAGAGGAGAGAGAGCAAAGAACAGTTAAGAAAGCAGGCAAAAAAGGGAAGACCAGGCTTAAATAACGGAGCTTCCGCTTCATCTTCCGCCTCCTCTTCCTCGTCTCTTCTCCAGCGCCGAAGAGCCGTAGGCTTTGAGGAACTTGTCGACGAAGACTTTCATAAAAAACGAGCAAAAAAAACCATTTTTTTCAGTTGTTTTAGAATATTATATAGCTCTTGGTGGCTTCAGAGCTATCTAATCTGTAACTAATTGAAAATGATGGATGGTATTGATGGTGGGCAATAGACAAATGGAAAAACGGCGAACCAGAAACCCTTCCCCTGCTTTCACATTGAAACAGTTGTTTTCTGGCCAACTGAGTTCCGGCATGATCTCTATCAACATCATTAGAAGCATAATCACGGTGACGTGGAACCTTTGACCAGTATCAGTATCGCCTCTCCATGGCGGATTAATGCTATTTAGAGGGGTCAATCAATCAATCAATCAAGCCAGCCAGCCAGCCAGCCGGAGATGTCACCTACCAGCAAGGAATCGCCTACGCGTAAACGGCCACCACGGCATCAAATCTGAATAAAGAAAAAAGGGAAAGATGACTTTCCGGGGCCGGCCCCATAAAACGAGCCACCATTACCGGCGGTCCTATGTTTCCTACCTTAAAAAAATAACACACGTAACATTATATATAAAGGTACGGTAGTTGCTAATGGGTTGAACTTGAGCATCGTATCACCATGGCTACCTTGACAGTGGACACACATGTTTCCGTATTTTGTCGGACCAGATCAAAAATCCATATCACGTGCGGACATTCCCATATTCACAATTACCAATTAAAACGAAGGTAGCAAAGTCATATAAGAAGTCAATGAGATCTCACTTAATAATGTCATGTCCTGGTTGGCAGCTGACCTAAGAAGCGGCCATGATCCCCGGAAACCCGAACAGCGATGCTGCTGCCGCTGCTGCTGCAGTGGCCAATTGTCGAGAATGGCTGTAAAGCATTTTCCTTATTTTCTTCGTGCCACTGTCCTGTCCTGATTTGACACCTTCACATGGACCCTAAGAAGTGGGCTTCTACACGTATAGTGCTAATTACCCAATTTTTTTATTCGGTGTTTCAAGATAAGGTGCATAAAATACCGTGGATCCACTACTAGGAGCAGATTTGAAATTTATGGGCGTGTGACAAGTTGCCATGCCACGTCAGAAAGGGACGACCAACTTCCAGTTGCTCATATTGTCAAATCATACACATATCTATCCACCGGTATCTATCAATATCCACGTCATCAACATGACAATAATTTTTTTATTGGAAAAAATAAAAAAATAAATAAAGTTTTTACTTTATTAGTATAAATTATTTTTTAAATAGTTTAAATTCTTAAATTTATTAATAAATGTAAATAAAATATTATGAATAATGAATCACTTTAAATTTTATTTACCAATCATGTTTTTAATATATTATCAATTTTAAATTTAATAATATTAATTACATGCGTATAAATTTTAATTTAATTAAAATATTGGGCTCGCCCTTAAAGGGCCACTGACTTATCGGGTAGAACTGGGCCGGGCCGACGAGAGCGGGCGGGTTAGAGAGTAGGAGCATACTACTAGTAGTGGTTTGTAAATTTACAATGGGCCACAGAGGTTTTATTTGGTGTTGAGTTGGGCCGACATAAGGCGAGAAGGCCCATTACACGTGGGTCTGGGCTATAAAAGGGACGTGTAGCCTTCTCCACTCATTAAGGAGTGTGGTCAAGGTCAAGGGCTCTGCTGCGCCTGCACCTGCACTGGTGAGGTCTCAGGGTGGCCATTGAAGTGAAGTGGACCTTCCTTTTTGGCACCCAAAGAAAGATGAACCAGCAATAGCTAGCAGAGAGTTAAAGGGAAGGGCTCTCTCAGTACGCTTTTATCCATTGCACACATGTTTGGAGGAACAAGAAGGGGCCTACATAACATGCACCACCACCTCCCTTTGAAGCCCTTTTTTTTTTCTTACCCATTTTCCTGTCCCTTTTCGCCCATCCACTTCTCTCCCTCTCCCTCTCCCTCTCTAAAATAATTCCATTTTAAATGCTCGTATGCAAAAAATGTCCACAATAATGAATGATCTGTGTGTATCGATATGGATAATCGGAGTACAAGTAGAAAGAACCGGCTGAGGGCCTGTCAGTCACAGAGGACTGGAGGAGGGGTGGAGAGAGAGAGAGAAAGAGACTCCACAAAATCTACGCTTTCAGCTTTTCCCAGCTCAAGAATCCATCCAAAAGGAAAGCTTTCACCAGATGTCGTTCTCAAGCTAACACTCATTCTACCCCCTCCCAGCTGAGCTAGTTGCCACTTTGAGCTCAGCTCCTGCAATCTCGACCTCGAGATCTCGTTGCATGAGTGTTTTCTGGCAGGGGTTTTAGTTCTGCTAGGTACTTGAAGTTCTTGGGTCTGTGCTTTTTGGTCTCCTTTTCGGGATCGAGTGCCGTGGTTTTAGAAGATCTGAGGCTCGATGAAGCTCAGGGGGCTCGGTTGCTGCATTAGTAGCGGTTTTGGATGACTTTTGTCATGGGTGGATGGATGGATGGGGTCTGATAGCATCTCATGCATTATGGGTTTCAATTAAGTGTCATGTGTGTTCAGATAGGCAAGGGAAGAGGACTTGCTACTCTTTATTCTCTTTCGGGATAGTTAAGGTGGCTATTTCTTTAAGTCGTGAAGGTATCAAAAGGTTCAATTTTGCAGAATGAGGCTCTCTTCGCCTGGGCTGAACCATCAGTCTCAAGAAGGTAAAGCTCTCTGTTTCTCAGTAACCATACTACCATTTTGCTGGCAGCCCTTCTGCATGTGCACTTTATACCCAAGTTGTACCTTTGGCTATCAGGGTTGTCAAATTATGTGCCTCTGAGATTACACCCAGTACTTGATCGCTGTATGCCAGAAGCTTACCTACTTTTTATGCTGGGTCATCCTTCTGAACTTGTGGATATAGAGATACTCTGCTAATTTTATCATGATGCATATGATTTTGTTTTTAACTCTTTATGTTATTGGGCTTACCTGGATTGCTTCTTCAGGAGAGAAGAAATGCTTGAATTCGGAGCTGTGGCATGCATGTGCAGGCCCTCTGGTCTCTCTGCCTTCTGTTGGATCCCGAGTTGTGTACTTTCCACAAGGACATAGTGAGCAGGTTGATAGAGAATTTTCTCACAATGTCTTGATAGAAAATTTCTTTATTGGAAGCAGATTGTATGTGTCCTATTCTCTGGTTTATGCAGAGGTTTCTTCAAACTTTCATACTTGGCATTTTAATTGAGAATTCTGCACAATTTACTAAGAAAAGCATCGCATATTGCATGTATCACAATGAATTCAAACATTAATGACATGGAGAGGTCTTCTCATTCTATTATTTCAGAATCTTTCATGTTCAGATTGTTGCTGATGTAGCATTGCACTATATATTTTTTTTATCAGGTGGCTGCCTCAACCAACAAGGAAGTGGACTCTCACATTCCTAATTATCCCAACTTACCCCCGCAGCTTATCTGCCAGCTTCATAACGTTACAATGCATGTGTGTAATAAGATTTCACAGTTTCAAGATATCCTTCTTTCCGTGATATTCTTGATGAAACTTGTGCACAATTTCTTGCAAATAAACAGGCGGATTTGGAGACGGATGAAGTTTATGCACAGATGACCTTGCAGCCGATGAGCCCGGTATGTTCTACTCGATCTTTTCCTTTGCCTTTCACGGGGATTCGTTAATAGCCATCTTTTTCATTGAAGGTTTTTATTCCCCCCCTTGTTTCTTTAGCAAGAGCAAAAGGAAGTATATCTACTGCCATCAGAATTAGGTACCGCAAATAAACAGCCAACCAACTATTTCTGCAAGACTTTGACTGCAAGTGATACTAGTACACATGGAGGCTTCTCTGTTCCTCGGCGGGCGGCTGAAAAAGTTTTCCCTCCTCTTGTATGCCTCTAATATCTTTTAATTAGCTCGTTTAATTCTTGTAATCTTGGATTTCTTTATAAAAATCAATGCTATGCTGATCCATTCATTTTCTGTGATTCAGGATTATACACAGCAGCCTCCTGCACAAGAGTTGATTGCAAGGGATCTTCATGATAATGAATGGAAGTTCAGGCATATCTTTCGAGGTACAATACCCCGTTTCCTAAAATTATTGTGCTTCTGGCTTCTCCTTCTTTTCACCGTATCAATATTGCCATGAGTTAAAAAAACTCCTTGTTTTGCATGTGTCACTGTATTTTAAGCTACTTTTTTTTATGCTGTTTTGGTAGAGTTCCGATATTTTATGCATGTTGGCTCAATGCCATTTTCCTTTGGGCATAAGCATCTTAGGTGGAAAACAACCAAAATCGAGAGGTTCATTTTGGCTGAAAGAGAGAAATGTTCCATGGAGGCTGATATCCTTGGGACAACAAAAGGATTTTTTTTAGGCCGACTCAAGAATTGCTGATAAGAAATTTGAGTGCCAGGTTCCTATGTTTAGTTCTATTCGATGAATATTTGTATATAAATATGCAGGTCAGCCCAAAAGGCATCTTCTGACAACAGGCTGGAGCGTGTTTGTTAGTGCAAAGAGACTTACGGCGGGTGATTCTGTCCTTTTTATATGGTATAACTGATCATTCTTCTCTCCTCGATTGACTTTTTCTGCGAAATTATTCATGTATAGTTTGATGAAATGCAAACATTAAGGGACGGAGACACCCGAAGAAATTGAAGCACTGATTGCATTTCATTCCTTTTGTATGAGACATGGTCAAAGTATGTGACCTTATGCTTAAAAACTTGTTATCAGGAATGAGAAGAACCAGTTGCTTTTGGGAATTCGGAGAGCATGCCGTCCCCAGACTGCCATGCCTTCATCAGTTTTATCGAGTGACAGTATGCATATTGGTCTTCTTGCAGCAGCAGCTCATGCAGCTGGTACCAACAGTTGCTTTACCATCTTTTACAACCCAAGGTGCAGACCAAGCAACCAGTAGTAAAACTTCATTTGGAATAACTTTTTGTCAGTTGTAGTTATTTACTCACGATTCTCCATTGCAGGGCTAGCCCATCGGAATTTGTGATTCCTCTAGGAAAGTATGTGAAGTCTGTCTACCATACGCGGGTATCTGGGGGTATGCGATTTAGGATGCTCTTTGAGACCGAGGAGTCAAGTGTCCGACGGTATCTATCACTTATATTCTTGATTTCCTCAATAACCTCAATTGTTATGGTTTCTTATTTAAACGTAATTGACTCTATAAACTAGCTATGGTTAAGACAAATGCAAAGGAGCCATGCCATCAAAATTGTTTTGATTAAAATACTCATTCTCTAAGATTGAGGAATCTCTATAAAAACATAGATACTAATACACCTTTACTCTTTAAAATTTTGGTCCAGATACATGGGAACAATAATGGGTATCAGCGACTTAGATCCTGTTCGCTGGCCTAACTCACACTGGCGTTCTGTGAAGGTTTGTGGCTATAGTCTCATGCTCAAAGCTCTTCTGAACTTACTTGGGTTAACTTTAAGAATTCCCTCTGTTTTAGAAATTTCACCATTAATAAGGACTGTGCAATATACTATATAGGTTGGTTGGGATGAGTCCACGGCTGGTGAAAAGCAGCCAAGGGTGTCTTTGTGGGAAATTGAACCTATGACAACATTCCCAATGTACCCTTCTCCCTTCCCACTCCGACTGAAACGTCCTTGGCCCACTGGCCTTCTGCCCAATTTCCCTGGTATGCAGTTGAGATGAAGCTTGTTGCTGTGCTTTCAATCATAACCCTCCTTATGCAGATTGTCTTTTTTACTTTGATCTGCCTTCTGCCTTGTCTTATTTATTGGTCCGTGATTTAGCTCTCAAACGTGGAGATCTGACCTTTGCTTCTCCATTTATTTGGCTACAAGGGGGTACGGGAGATCAAGGAATCCAGTCCATAAACTTTGGTGGGACACCATGGATGCAGCCAAGGCTTGATGCTTCCGTGGCTGGTATACATCCTGACTTATACCAAGCGATGGCCACTGCTGCACTTAACGAGATGAGGGGGGTGGATCCCATGAAAATTGGCCCTCAGTCCCTTCTCCCGATCCAGCAACCTCAGAGTGTGCCTATGGGCATCTCTTCTCCCTTCACCCAGAGGCAAACTTCACAGCCTTCCCAATCACAGAGTGCACATTTCCTGAGCTTCCAAGAAAATGAGGGTGTACAGCGGTCTCAACTTCTCCAACAACAAGTGCGGCCGAATCCTTCTATTGACAATCAGCAGCAGCAGCAGCAGCAAGAATCTCGTCAAGTTAACCAAATTTCTGTTCACCAGCAAGTCCCTAGCATGATGTCTCTCCCTCAATACAAATCAACTGCTGCAGCCCAATTGACATCCCTGCAGCTGGACTATTCCAATGGGATTGGAAACCAAGTGGGAGGTCCTGATGCTTCTTCAGCTATGCAGAAAATGTTGGGCTCACTGTCTCAGAATGGGACATCGACAATACCAAACTTGACTGGACCCAGTCATCCAATTTCTTCATCCCCTTTGTTGCAGAATCAAATCTCTGTTCAGCCCACACTTCCTTCTGAGGCCATGCATTGCTCGCTTCCTCAGTTGGATCATTTGGGAGTTACACGCCCGAATGCCTCTGAATTTACAAGTCTGCTGCCTCCATTCCCTGGAAGAGATTATTCTGCATTCCAGGGCGCTAATGATCCACACAGCAATGTTCTGTTTGGGGTTAATATAGATCCTTCATCCCTTATGCTGCAAAATGGACTGGTCTCCATGAGGAATGTAAGCAACGAGAGGGAATCTTCGTCTGTTCCATTTGCTGCCTCCAATTTTAACAATGCTGTGGGCACAGACTTTCCTATGAATTCAGATATGATCGCATCAAGTTGTGTGGATGAAACAGGGTTCTTGCAGTCTTCTGAAAATGTTGACCAAGCAAACCCTCCAGGAACCTTTGTGAAGGTCAGTATAACACTTCAATAATCCCTCTGTTTTCCGTAATTCTCTATTTACATTTTCTATCTCACACGCCTGACCAATTTGAACTTCCATTGCAATGCTCAACAGGTTCACAAGTCAGGTTCCTTTGGCAGGTCATTGGATATTTCCAAGTTCAACAGCTACGACGAGCTAAGGAGTGAGCTTGCTCACATGTTTGGACTGGAAGGCCTATTGGAGGAACCTCAGAGATCAGGCTGGCAGCTTGTATTTGTTGACCGGGAGAATGATGTCCTTCTCCTTGGTGATGACCCATGGCAGTAAGTCCACTGACTGAAAAAGCAATGCCATAACATGTAGTTCAATTGATGATCACTGTTATCCAAAGCACGGGGGATCTCTTGAGACCTTAACTGGAAGAACTTTATTCATATTTTCAGGGAGTTTGTTAATGATGTCTGGTACATCAAGATCCTGTCTCCCACTGAAGTCCAACAGATGGGCAAGGCAGGCATCCCTCCAGTCACTTCATCCCCGAGCCAGAGGCACCTGAAGATCCAGAAGACAGGTGATGACTATGGAAGTCAGCAGGATCTGAGGAACTCAGGCAGTGGGAATGGGATTGCTTCCATTGGGTCTCTCAACTACTGAAGAACAGAAGCCAACTTCTCCCCAGATACTGAAAGACTGTAAGAGAAGATAGGCTTCAAAGGGTGAGTCTTGAAACTAGTTAAAGTAGAGTAACTGCAGACTGTGGCCCTTATATTTACTTGAAGAGATGCCAACTTCCTAGCTGTTAAAATGTGGTGCTTGTACACCTCCTGCTTGATGCTGACAAGATCATACTGTGGCCCTTATATTTACTTGGACAATTGAAGACAAACTATATCCTTTCTTAGAAGGGAATGTAGGAAATAATTTTCTGTGGCCCTGTTAGATCAGAAGATGAAGATATCCCTTCATTAGCGCATACCAATTCCTAGGAAAATTTTAAAATTTGGTCATCTTAGACACTAAGGCTGAAAGAGCCCTCAGTCATACTTCCAACAACAGCAACAACTCGAGTGAAAAAGCTAGGTGTCATTCAGAGTATTGATATAGGCGTACAAGTGATTTACATGCAAACCAAAGGTGGAAGGGATCCATCCTCATGCAAGGCTGAAAGAGCTTGCAGCGCTTTCAACGAACCTTCTTGCTCCCTTGAACCATCTCTTGTCTCCGGCTTGAGCCTTGCAGATATATAGCTTGCCATTATCAACGCTAGCTATGATCAGTTGGTGTTTGCCACCTTCATCTCCATCAGTTGTTCTTGTCAGGACAGACAGGTAATAGTAATCCTTGCCGCCAGATTTAGAAGCCGAGCTTTCCAGAATATTTGCAGCTGCCACAGCCCCGGAGTCGAATCCACCCTGGCAGCAGTAACATATTCATGTTCAACATGGAATTAATGAGAATTATTAAACCTTCAGAAATTAGCATATCTACACTACAATCACAACAAACTTCGTGGTCAACAAGTAACTACTCAACACGAGTGTGTTTATTGGAAACAAGAGCACCTTCAATGAACTCCAATAGAGGGGGTGACAATTTCAAGGCGGTAACTATATGGATATAGGATTTACAGCTATTCCAGCTATGCTATATATAAAGTAACCAATCACAGTAGCACATTACCTCAGAATCCGTGTTTCCAAAGTATGCTTGCTTCCCAAGCAAGTAGTCCACCTGTGAACAGCAAAATCAGTTCTTTTTTTTTGTTCATGATCCTTTAGGAATCCTATTAATGAATGCAAAGAGATGAGCGAAACCTTGGAGAGGAATTCCTCAGGGGAGCCATAATCAGCAATGGACTTCTTGTCAGTTGGGGTCACCATGACAGCGACATTGCTGGTGGAGTCAAAGTTGTCCTCGTACCTGAGCACCTGACCCGGGTACTCAACCTCTTTGCTTGGGTTCCATTTTGATGGGATGTTCAGCTTGAACCCATCTCCGTTGTAAGGTAAGAAGTCGGTGTTGGTCTTTGGCTTCCCAAACACGTTGGCTGCCACATATATCAATATCACCATTATCCTCTTGATGCCAACTTACTTTGAAGCTGCAACCACACTGGGAAGCATTCAAACTCAAAAATTCAATCCTATCATACTGTTCTGCATTACTAGATGGACTCCAAAAATTGAAGTATGGCCATTATGGCCACGCCAGTAATGTCATTTAGAATACAGAACCTCACAGTGATCCTCCTACTCACCAAGAAGCAAATCTTTCAAAGAATATAAATCACATTCAGCATATCCAAGTTTCAGAAATCCAACCAGAAGAGACTCAGTCCGACAGCAAATTCCACTTCACATCCATTCAAAGATCCAATCTGCGGATCACCTGTTAAATTGGCAGATGTATGCCAATTGACTAAGATCACGGGTCTATATTTTTTTTACGCAGTTTCCCTGTTTTGTGTGTCTTTCTTTTTCGGGCCAAGAGTGGCTGAGTGGGCAGTCACTAGCTAGACAGTATAAGGACGCACCAGCTTCACCGTATGCAGCGTCAGCAGGGGAAACCTTGGAACCGACAGCAGTAGCGCCGATGAGGACAGTCAGAGCCAAGCGACGGGAGACAACGGCAACATCCTCCTCTCCCAAGGTCTGCTTCTGGGCCTTGCAGACTATCTGGGTGCACCTAAGGTTCACTAAGCAACGCTGGGAAGCAGTCCTAGCAGGCGTCAGAGAGAGATGGTGCAAGAAGCAGGAAGTGGAAGCCATTTTCTTCTCTCTTTCACGGCCTCTTGTGATCCTAAGAGATTCTCAGCGAGTCCTACGCAAGGAGTTCTTTTATCAGATAATCTCCGAGGAGTTGTCCCATTGTGGATATTAGGATGATCCAGAGAGATTTCGATTCTCGGTTGAGGGATAAGGCTGTCGAAGCAGTGATTGGTGACACGTGGCATGTGTAGGCTTGTGTTGTCGGGTCTACGCCACGGGCCCTGTAGTTAAGGCAAGTACTTACTGCCAGCCATTGATGGAGAACTCAAACCACCCCTGGTTCTTTTGGCTCCCTTTTCCTGCTTATGAACCCCTTGGACTTCTTCGAGCCTTTGCTTACTGCTGGAAACCAGAGATATAGTGGTATTTCTCCGTTTCTTACATTCTTCTCGTCTAAATTGATACTCATTCAAGAATATGAAGTGAAACTTCTAAGCACGCCTGGTGCCAAGATTCACCTGATACACTGGACATGCAGCCACATGTTGCACTGATCAAGATGACCACCAGCATTTTCGAGCCTAGTAAAACAGCGGCAACCAACGGACAATGGGATGATAGGGCCTGTACATTTTAGAAGAAAATATATAGTCTTCATTAGAAAAGTAGTAAACAATCATACTTGCGAAAAACTCAATCACCTAAATATTGTTGCGCAAAAAAAAAAAAAATTACCTAAATATAACTGCAGAAGCAACAAAGAGAACGTAATGTAAGTTGAGAAAAAAATTGAAAACCAGTGTAGTAAACCTCATAAAATGGCACCAGATAAGCACCACTCTGAGCACACTGATTCCTCTGCAAGATATCTGCTCAGAAGGGCAACTGCAGAGAGACCATTGTTTGTCAAAAATATATAATAGAAAATATAATAAAGAAGTTACACAAAAAGGGCGATCGGCCATAGCCTCCACTGGTGTGAAATGAGCGAATTTATCAAATTGACGCATTCTTGATTGAGAAAAATGCTCCACCCCCTGGTCCTGTAATTATTTGAAATCAATTGTCTTTGTTGTGATGCTTCAACTTCAAAAATCTAGTTGACTCTCCATACGGTGGTGGGTGGATATGCTTTCACAAATCCCACATATATATCAATACAGCATGGATCATTAATTATATATTCACTGAATGTGAAAAATACAACACAAGAAGTAGAAATATTCTATGTTAATTGGACCATCAATCAGCCTTTTATTTTCCACAATAGAGTGGAAATAATTGATAAGCATATGCCATGCTTACATCATATAAATCCATGTCATATCAACATTTAGCTCTATCCAATATCTTTGCACTAAAAAAACATTAATTAATTAATTAAAAACAAATAGAAAAAGTAATGTCAAATGCAGATATTCATTTAATCTCAAAGATGCCTGGTTAGGATCCTTATAATACTCTACCAATGAAATCGAAAAACACAGCAGAATCACGTAAGATAATCAGAAAAACCCATAATAATTTTATTCTGAAAAACGAAAAAAATAACTGACTTAATATTCAGTTGAAACTGAACTATACGGAAGAGTATGCATATACAGGGCACCGCCGAATCAACGACAGAGCTAATCAGAGAGCCAGCAACAGCAGCAAGTTCGTTTAATAACTCCAAGCCTAACGTACATGAAATCATATCCATTGTTCGGATGAAATCAGCCGCTGATAGCAATACATCAATAATAAACATGAGGAGAGGGATAGATTCAGAACGCTCCAGTGATTTCTGAGAGAGCAAATGGAAATGAGCAGAAACCGCAGTCCTCTTCTGGCAGAAAAAAACAGAAGAGATGAGAAGGACAAAATTCCTACCTAATCGTGCGAAAGAACTACGATGCTATACATCCGTCAATTTCACTCAAATGATCAAATAAATTCTTCCGATGGTCAAGTAGACGAATAAACTAAACAGATTAAAGTTCCGTCCTAACCCAATCACATCACATTTCATCAGAAAGCGAACTGAAATATATATAACCATGAGGCGAGAGCTCCCATGGTAATCCTAGATGAAATAAGCCCTAGAAACCAGAGATAGCTCGGCTTCAAGGAGCGGCGTGGTACCCTAGGACCTCGAGACAGAGAGTGGCGGCAGTTTATCTCATAACATTCCACATCACTTACCTTGATACGACGGAGAGGCCGATGATATATTGATAATGGCGACGCAGAGGAACATCGCACGAGAGCAAGAGATGGAAAACAGATTCTCTTTTTGATTGGCAGTTACTGGAAGTAGAAAAAAGCGGGAAGCCAGAGAGTCGATAAGAATCTAGAAGGACCACTAAAGCGTATATATATAGAGAGATATGTATATATGGGCCCGTGTTAGTTATGGGCGGGGCTGAAATGGGCCGATCGATCGATCGGATTATTCCTAATATGTATAATTCTGTGACAATTTTCCACAAAGTGACATTACTACTGGCACTATAGATTGAGATTACGGCTAAGGACTGACTTTGACTAACAAGAGGAAGAGACCAAGTCCCTTAGAGGGTGAAGAAGAACAAAAAGCTAGAAAAAGGTCTAAGCTGAAAATTTCCCAAAAATATAAAATTTAATTATTTATATAATTCAATTTTGATATGGTCAAACTTTGACTGTAGTGGGCGGACAATTCTGTGTTGTTGATCCATGAACGTGGAACGAGGGCTAAACGGTGGCTGGGTGGTGAAAGAAATTGCCATGAACATGTGTATGTATATCGGTATGTGCGTGTATTGTTGTCGTTCCATGAAAAACGCGTTAGACGGCTGCTGACCTTTGAATATTCATTTGATTTCCAAACTACACATTGTGGTGTACACCAATTGTCTTCTTCATTCCTTCATCATCTTCCACCTCCGTCTCCTTCCCCATTCTTCCCCATCCCTCTACAGTCTAGTCTACCGGGCCTTCTTATATCCGTTGAATATGCCTTTCCACTTCAATTGCAGTAATTAGCTGTTCATTTTGTATCTCTCTCCCTTAATCCTTCTCCTCTCTTCCCTTCCCAAGGCTCCTGGGCCCCTTGTTTTCTCCGAAATTTTTGGTGGGTTTTATCGATCTTGATCTGGGTCTTGGGTTTCTTGAATCATATATTCTTGTTGTTGTTGTCTTTGATAAGATCTTCGGAATCGAGCTCCCTGCTGGAGGAGCACCTACGGTTTGAGCAATCAAGAAGCAGTCAGTCAACGCCATGGATTCGAAGGTTTCTCTTTCGATCACTCTGGTCCTGGTCCTCTGCTGTGCATTCGGAGAAGCGGCGGCAACGGCTTCGGTGCACAAGCACCGTAATCTCCTTAATCAAAATGGCTCCTCTCTTGCGGCGATCGAGCTACCCGACCACATGACCTTCAATGCCGTTTCTTCTACGGCCGCCACGGGCTGTGGCCTCTCCTCCAGGAATCCTTCCGAAAGGATGGATTCCGATGATGCTCAATCCTACAACAACCTCAAGGATGAGGATGACGAAGAAGAAAACGAGCGGGATGCTTTGTCTTCTTCGTGGGTGAGATCCCAGAGAGGCAGAGTTAAGCTGCACCTGAAGCGCCGACCGACGAGCTCCAAAGCGGCCGGTGGCTCCCAGAGGGAATCGGTGGCCGAATTCACCGGCTGGGACATCAGAAGGATCCAGACGCTTCACAGGAGGGTGACCGAGAGAAAGAACATGAACACAATCTCAAGGCTGAAGGCGGCTCAGGAGAGAAAAGAAAAACCCTACTGGAGATCCGAAAGTCAACGGGTCGGCGCGCCTGCCCCGGGCCCCGTTCCGGAATTCCACCGAAACGACCTCTCCGGCCAGCTGATGGCGACCGTAGGTTCGGGGGTGTCGCTCAACTCCGGCGAGTACTTCATGGACGTCTTCATCGGAACCCCACCGAAGCACTTCCTCCTCATCCTCGACACCGGCAGCGACCTCAACTGGATCCAGTGCGTCCCCTGCCACGACTGCTTCGAGCAGAACGGGCCTCACTACGACCCGAAGGGCTCCACCTCTTACAAGAGCATCGGCTGCGGCGACAGCCGCTGCGGGATGGTGTCCTCGCCGGATCCACCCCACCCTTGCAAGGACGACCGCCAGTCGTGCCCGTACTTCTACTGGTACGGCGACAGCTCCAACACCACCGGCGATTTCGCCGAGGAGACCTTCACGGTGAACCTCACCGCCCCCGACGGGAAGCCCCGGTACCGGCGGGTAGAGAATGTGATGTTCGGCTGCGGCCACTGGAACCGCGGGCTCTTCCACGGTGCCGCCGGACTTCTGGGGCTTGGCCGTGGCCAGCTGTCTTTCTCCTCCCAGCTCCAGTCCCTGTACGGCCACTCCTTCTCGTACTGCCTCGTCGACCGAAACAGCGACGCCTCCGTCAGTAGCAAGCTGATCTTCGGGGAGGACAAGGAACTCCTGAGCCACCCCAACTTGAACTTCACGTCGTTTTTGGCCGGAAAAGCGAACCCCGCCGACACGTTTTACTACCTCCAGATAAAGTCGATCCTGGTCGGCGGCGAAGCCCTCGACATCCCAAAGGACACGTGGGAGCTATCGGAGGACGGATCCGGCGGTACCATCATCGACTCCGGAACAACCCTAAGCTACTTCGCGGAGCCTGCAAATACGACCATCAAGGAGGCATTCGTGAGGAAGGTGGGTGACAAGTACCCGCTTGTTAGGGACATCCAATTCCTCTATCCCTGCTACAACGTGTCCGGGGCCTTGAAGCGGGAGCTGCCGGAGTTCGGCATCGAGTTCGGTGACGGTGCCGTGTGGAATTTTCCGTTGGAGAACTACTTCATTGACTTGTCTGAAGATGTCATCTGTCTGGCCCTGATGGGGACTCCTAAGTCGGCTCTCTCCATCATCGGGAACTATCAGCAGCAGAACTTCCACATACTGTACGACACGAAGAGGTCGAGGCTCGGGTACGCACCGAGGAGATGCGCCGAGGTATGACGGCGAGGCGAGGTAAGGCAGGCGGCTGTACAAAATGATGGCTTGGCAGAGGCAAAGGACTATTTTTTTTTTCCTCTTCCTCTTTCTCTTTAATTCCACTTGACAGCAATTGTAGCATACAGTGAAACTTAGTCTTAATTTACTTTGTATCTTCTTCTTTTTTCTGGCAAGTTCAAACGCCAGACATACACACACACATGAATTTGCAGAAGAAGCATCTTCTTCGCCATTAACAAGTTCTGTCAATCTTTCTTTTCGAGTGGAGGAGGAGAACGGTCAACTTTGATTAGCTGTAATCAGTCAACACTTTGGATTGCTTTTCCACATCTAACTTGACCGTGTCAGCCCCCAAAACAGAGGAATCTTGTTACCACCGCAGGTCAATCATATTACACTTGATGGTCTATATTCTTTCTATATTAATATAGCTTAAGAGCAGGTTTGACCCACCTTCCTTCCTTCCTGTTGGGCAGAGCTTGGAACACTGTTTACACTAAAACAGAGTCCGTGAAAGGAACCGGTGGGATCGACAGGGTGCAGCCCATGGACTACTGATAGTTGGCAAAAACGAGTCGGGTATCTAGTTTCCTAATGAATACGAGTGCGAGCAAATTAACTTTTATACAGTTTGAGAGAAGGTAATTTGATAACTTATAAACTAATAAAATTTATATAAGATTATATTATCAAAATTATCCATCACATTACTCGATATTGAGGTTTGATTTGGTCTTGACAATGACAGCAAACTTCGAAGTCAAACTCTGCCGATCTTCTTGCCTTTGGTTCATGCAATCTGGGGGCAATGGAGCCCATGAAAGCGAGCGCCTCCGACCGGGCTGTCTCTTACATGGGCTCTATCTTCTTGGGCCGGATGGACCTATTTTCCACCCCGGTTTGAACCTTAGGCAGCTTACCTGGACAACTAGGGTTTTTTTTCGTTATTCAAAGTACAGTCTTCTCCATTTTAGCCGTCGGAGGGTAAACTAAAGGGAGGGGGCTTTGGCTTTGCTCTGCCGAACCAGGTTCGCATTCCGGCAATGGCACCTTTCAGGGTATGGTCTAGGCTGCGGTAGTTTTCTTTCGTGGAATTTATTACTGGTAGTTGATTGATTCGGTTCCCCTTCGAAATTGGTGCAGTTTCACCAGTACCAGGTCGTTGGGAGAGCATTGCCGACCGAAGGAGATGAACATCCCAAGATCTATAGGATGAAGCTCTGGGCTACCAATGAGGTCCGAGCGAAATCGAAGTTCTGGTACGAGATCTTGGGCTTGACATCTTCTGCGACATTTATTTTTAGCTGGAAGAGTGTGTTAGGTTCTTCGATACTCAAAGGTTGTTCCTTTATTGGCATATTTTGTGGTCCTCTGTAAGATGAGTGCCGCTCTAACACTTGTACTTCTGCGATGTATATGACCAGTGTGAAATTGTCTGCAACACTAGGCGACGTGTTCGGTCACTTTTCAAGCTGTTATTCTTTTGTTACAACCGATGGGTTCTTCTCCACATTTTCCCTATTTGTTTATGGTTTTGATGGCTGATGGCATTTGTAGGTATTTCCTGAGGAAGCTGAAGAAGGTGAAGAAGAGTAATGGACAGGTCCTTGCTATCAATGAGGTCAGATTCTCCTCTATACTTCTACTTTTTTATCTGGCTAACTCTCCCATACCTAAACTCAGGTTTATGGATCATATTACAGTAGTGTTCTTGAAAACATTATTGATAGTAACTTGTTTTTCATGCTTGCTGCTCTATATGGATTGATATATAGGAAATTGTTGTCTAATCTTGCATTTTTCTGACAAATCTTTGTGGCCTTGCAAGATGTTGTTGCCTGGATATACCCTCCCTTGTAAATTATATTGCTTACCAGCTATTCTGTTATAGTCATCTCTGTTTGTTGCCATCAAATGTACCTGATGAAATAGAGTAAAATTCCATTCCTTCCACTATGAATTTGCAGATCTTTGAGAAGAACCCAACTAAGATCGATAACTATGGTATTTGGCTCCGGTACCAGAGCCGAACTGGTTATCACAACATGTACAAGGAGTACAGAGACACTACACTCAATGGAGCTGTGGAGCAAATGTACACTGAGATGGCCTCTCGCCACAGGGTCAGGTTCCCTTGCATTCAGATCATCAAAACTGCCACGGTCCCTGCAAAGTTGTGCAAGAGGGAAAGCACCAAGCAATTCCATGACTCAAAGATCAAGTTTCCCCTCGTGTTCAGGAAGGTCAGGCCACCTTCTAGGAAGCTGAAGACCACATTCAAGGCTTCCAAGCCAAACTTGTTTATGTAACTCGTTTCCTGTGTTGCTGGTCCTATGATTGGGGAACTATTTCTTATCTACCTATTTCTGGTCTCTTAAAAGTAACTGCCTTTGGGTTGTGTTCTTGGATTACTAAATATTTTGAAGATTGTTGCATACTTTCAAATGGCAATTGAATTAGCTTTTCCATTTGGATGTGAGTTGTGAAAT
Source organism: Trapa incisa (assembly GCA_030064435.1). Lineage (NCBI taxonomy): Eukaryota > Viridiplantae > Streptophyta > Magnoliopsida > Myrtales > Lythraceae > Trapa > Trapa incisa. The sequence goes on along the minus strand of CM057770.1, from coordinate 478,496 downwards.
TCCAAATGATTGAATAGATTGATTGCACAGTTTCTGAGTGATCAGCTCTGTTGAAGAGCTCCTAGGCTGCTGTAGAATCTCCAATGCCCCATAGAAGGTAAATTTCTTATGGAGTCTCAAGTGACCAAATTGACATACCCAAAATTAACAGACCCAAGTTTATGGACCCCTTTAGATTCTTCAATGTCCATATAAGGTAAATTTCTTAGTCTTACAGTTTTATAGCTTATTTCCTCTATGATCTTGATTTGGTGCAATAAAAAAAAGGTAAAACTTTGGTTGCATCAACTGATTAGCTAATGTTGATTTGGTGCAAAAAGAGCCAAAATCTTTGGCTGCATCAACTGATTAGCTGAACCAGTAGACCCAAAAATGACCAGTCGAGAAATATTGAGCAAACCTCTGACCACGTGCAATGTCGAATGTGCCACGTGCCCTTATATCTCGCATGCTTTGCTACAACGTCTCAATTTCATCTCTCTTGGGCAGCCGCTCCATCAAAGGCAGTGACTTAATAGCTGGTTTGCGTTTTTTTGGAGAGGGAAGGGTAGTAAAAGGCCTTGTAGAGAAAAGACAGAGATGTGGAGTAGCAGTGAGGAGAAGAAGATGGTGCGAAGGTTGAAAGATATACTGCATGACCGCCCAGAACATGAGATTTGCGCCATGCTCCAAGAGTGCAACATGGACCCAGACGAGGCTGTCCAGAGACTCCTTTCTCAAGGTCATATTATGGGTTTTCCCCATATCTTTGATTCGATTTCATTTATCATGTCTGAGGTTGGTGTATAGGAGTAAAGAAGACACATTTTCTATGGATCGGTTGCCTAGTCGGGAAAAATCAGTGACCGTATTTGCCAAGTGGTTTAATCCTTGCATGAAGCGCATGAAACCTGCATCATTATTTAGAAAGCCTGTTAAAAGATGCAGTTTTTTTTTTATCTTTTTGCATTAAAAGGTTCATAGATGCTTTAGAATAAAAAGGCGAGAAATATCATTACAATTTAGAAAAAAGATAGGGATGACAATGGGAGGAAATTGAGAATTTTTCTGGTTGGGAAACAAGAATGTATTGTGTAGATTTAAATCTATCTTATATCCTTTTCCTCGTATTATGGTTGATTCGGAAGTTCTTGGTAGTGCAGATACTTTTCAAGAAGTGAAGAGCAAGCGTGAGAAAAGGAAAGAGGTAAGAGTTGGTGGTTAACTAGAGATTTTTGTGCAGGTTTAACCTTGTGAGGAATTTGTCTGTTGTTGCTGAATTTTGGCCGTGTTCATCTTTTGATAGATGAGGGAGATTCAGGATTTAAAGCCTCGAATTGGTGGCGGTGCTCGTAATGGAGGATGGAGTTGTGATCGTGATGAAGGAGAAACCATAGTACAATCCGACTCAATTGGTATATTCAGTGTGTGATACTTAATAATCTAGATGCATATTTGTCCCAAGTTTTGATGTGAATTGTAGTCTTGAAAAGCTAATTTCCGATCCATTTTAATGTACATATCATTAGCTTGCGGTACATCCATGTACAAGGGTGAGACTGTTTCTGTGATTTCATCTCAGCATCCACCATGCCCACCAGCTGCAGAAACTGCCAATCTGCAGTTGCATGACAGGTGAGTCTAGTAGTTACCTCCAATTGATGCATCCCTATACAAGTTTTACTAAGTCACTGATTTCCGCATTGTTGATGTATGCATATCATTGTGCTTTCACTCTCTTGCCTTGAGCCCATTGACTCATTGCTATTTATTTTGTATTGTTGCTTCAGAGATTATTTAGATTCTGTAACTAAAGGACATCGAGGAGGAATATGCAACAAGGAAAATTCATTTACACGGCAACCCGTAAAGTCCAAACCATCTGGTCCAATTGCCGGTACTAGAAGGCCTTCAGTTATTGACACCATCACAAGAAGCTCACTGTGCAATGGCTCCTCGGGATTTGCTGATACTGAAATGTCTCCTAATTGTGAAGGCAAGTTTCATGTACTTCCTGTAGTAATGCATTTTATGATGTACTGCCAATTGTGCCTTATAATGCATTGTAGTAATGCATTTGCTGATACTGAAATGTCTCCTAATTGTGAAGGCAAGTTTCATGTACTTCCTGTAGTAATGCATTTTATGATGTACTGCCAATTGTGCCTTATAATTTAAGTCACCAGTACCTGATGCATTTTGATTTTTCATGCAGGTGGAGGGCAGGGTTCCAGTGGATATTTGAGCACTGTAGCAACAAATGGTTCAGGGGTGACCCATCATAGCATGAGCCCACTCAAACACTTTTCTTCCAATGGTGAAAGCACAAACAAGACAAGTCCCTTGGAAGGTATCACCTGATGTAGTTATTCATTGATTATACTGGTTTTTGAGTATTAAGGGTGCTTCCTAGAAGAACTACCTTGGTCTTAAAGGATGAATGCAATCTTCCCATGTTTTAGTGAACATGACCTAGCCACCTGATGGTGCATTATGGGGACTTGTGAATTGTCTGCATTTGTAGGTTCTCATGTCTGCATTAGGGATGTGCTTGGATTGATGGATTTGCGATGATGTGGAGAAGATCTACCTTGGTCTTAGTTATTAATGACATATTTTTAGTGGAGTCACAACATCCCAAATATGAAAACATAGTCAAAGCTTGGGTTTGTTTACATCAATGAAAAAATGGTGGGCAAAATGTTGAGAAAAATGCTTAAAGTTTGGTCCTTTTTTCAGTTATTAACCCTTAACTGCCTTGATGTTAAGCCTTAACCAATCCCGTGGCATGCTCTCCCAAGTTTGATATCTTCAAACTTATAAACAATAATGGCTCAAGCTTGCTTCTTTTTGTATCATCATCTGCTTCAGATGTTCACAGATAAGTTCTTCAGGTAAAACTCTGGCTAATCAAACATCAGTGGATGCTGGAGCAGTTGTGTTGCCAAGTCATCTCCAAGCTCTTGCTGCTGATTGTTCACACTTGAGTTTTGGTACCTATAAGCCGAGATCATCTTCCACGACTACAGGGCTTCCTTTACCTAATTCTTCAAGCAACGATTCGAAAATGTCCACCACAGCCGGCAACAGGCCATCGACCAAGTCGTTCTACACTGAGTTTGGCTATTATTAGATAGTTGATATTTGTTTCTTGCATAAATATTATTTTCTCATGGCTCTATCAATTTGTTTGTACAGGGAGTGCTTCCTGACTGAGACCCATGAACCACCTTCAACTCAATTGACAAGACAGCAAATTCTTGGAGCTGCATCTGGAAGTGGGCAAATGTTGGCTGTATCTGATTTAGTTTCCCAGGGATCTCAGAACAAAACTCCCAATATAATACATGAACATGCTTATGCATCATCACACATGAAGGAAGAGGTTCATCAATATTCTACTGAAATGTTAATCAGTTATTTACTTTATCCTCGATTCTATGTCCATCCCCTCTAGCATCTGAAATGTCATGCTGGAAAGTTGGTCCATTGATTCGTATACCTTGTTTGATGTTGATTTGGAATTATTTTGATCTTCCTGGCTTTTGTTGCTGGTTTATTCACTACCTGAATTGGACTGAATTCAAGTGTTCTGCTTCTTAGCTGGGATATTTAAAAGCTATGCAAGGGAATTCACTGACCTCAACAGGGCAATCCTTCAGAACCCCATTGGCCTACTCAACATGCATGGAAGCTCCTCCTATGCCCTTGGGATACAGAACTGGTGGTACCCCTTCAAATTGTTTGAGTGTGTCCTTGCCAGAGGTTTGCATTTTCTATCATTTAGAGCTTTAACTTGTAGATCAATGCCTCATTGATTAGGTATTTAGCCAGAGGTGATACTCTATTGATGCAGCTATTCATCCTCCTCTTGTTTTTTTTCAGAGAACTTCACCTCCCAATGCCTTTCCTCCTTTTGAACCATCATCATGGACCTCTCATGGGATTCATGGACTTCCTCAACTTTTGGATCAAGCATGCTCTCAGCAAACTAAACCCCTGAAATATGTGGACCTCAACAGCTATCAGAATATTCCTCAGGATTATGGGCAAATCCCCTTTCATCATTCTCCTGGAAGCATTAGGCATAATTTGGCACAGTATGGAAGGGGTGGCCTTATGCAAAATCTGGCATTGGCTGATCTTGGTTCATCAATATTTGGAAGTCTCCACGGGTCAAATACTCTCCTTCAACCTAGCTCAACAATTGCTGCAAATCTGTCTCCGGTTGTCTACAGTGATATGCTGCAGAATCACATTAATTTTGACACACACCGTAGTATTGCTGCACCCCGAGGATTGGTGAGAATTCTTTTTTAATGTTTGTTTTCCTTTTCTGCCATTATAAATATAGCCTGCTATCTCCTGTCCTAATGATACAGTCTCTATTGCTTAATTTCTATTGCAGGGTGGTGATGTTTCCAATTCTCGAGAAATTGCGATTTACAATTTACTCGAACGAGAGCGGAAGAGGCGTGAACAAGACCAACAATACTCCTGGAATCATGCTCCTGTAGGCAATTTCAGTTCATTCCATTCTCAAGTAGAAAGCAACCCAGATAATCAGTTGCTTCAAAGTTTTGGGGCCATCACCTTAGATGAAGGCAAGGCTGCATTGTCAAAGCAACACCAGCTCTAGAAACTACCATGATACTGAGAGCTTGTAAAGCTTCTCTTTTAGGCCCTGGATGGCTGAACTGGTTAGTCTGGAATGGTTGGAAACCACTTGGCCAAATTTTGAGGCTGTGAAAGCTGAGATCTTACAGGAATCACTCCTCTTAGCTAGCACTCATGATCTTTGCACATACATTTTGCTGGGCTTCTCTCAATCAAAAAAGTAACCTTCACTTAATTATCAATATTGGGTAAGTGCTGCTGTAGGTTCATTCATATGAAATGTCTGAATCAGTTTTTCCAACACCCATCCAGTGGTTTGTGGTACTGAGGATGAGGATGGAATCTTAATCAATTTGCTGATCATTAAAGTTGATTTAGTATCAAAAAAGGCAATTCTCATGATGAGGAAGTCAGTTGGAGGTAGAGAAATAAGAAGAATATAGCCAAGAAAAAGATGACAAATTTATAGAGTCTGCTCTCACTTAATCATCTCCTAATCCACACTCACCCTTTCTAGTTGTTAAGTATTACAGCAATTCGCCTACAAAAAGCCCATCTTCCTGCACTTCCGTTTCAGCAAGATTCTCGTCTCTGAACATAGTTTGAGCTTGTTAATGGCAGGTGGTGCAGGTTTAGCTGTGCTTCCTCTCTGCTCTAAGCCTGTGGGAGACCAAGGTCCAGAGCAGGAGGTTGCCAATCTCCGGAAGCCTGAGCAGCCGAAGTTGGTGGCCCCGGTTTCCTCTGCCCCGGTGGTGGCAGAGGCTGTCCGCCGCCCCCGTGGCCGCCCTGCCGGGTCCAAGAACAAGCCGAAGCCGCCTATTATCATCACTAGGGACAGTGCCAATGCACTCCGGGCCCATGCCATGGAGGTAAGCCCGGGCCGTGATGTGAATGAGAGCCTGATCGGCTTTGCCCGGAGAAGGCAGCGAGGGCTGTGCGTACTGAGTGGCAGTGGGTTCGTGACGAATGTCACGTTGAAGCAACCGGCTTCTACAGGGGCCACGGTGACCCTCCATGGCAGGTTCGAGATCCTCTCCATGCTTGGCTCCATCCTGCCTCCACCCGCTCCGCCAGGGATAACAGGGCTGACCATCTACTTAGCCGGGGCACAGGGACAGGTGGTTGGAGGGGCCGTGATGGGCGCCTTGATTGCCTCAGGCCCTGTTGTGATCATGGTAGCTTCCTTCATGAACGCCACCTTTGACCGCCTCCCGCTGGATGAAGACGATGATGCATCAGCAATCCAAAGCCAGCATTACCAGAACAGCCGCCAACAGCACCAGCTTGACATCGCGGATCTGTATGCCATGCCACCGAACATGCTAACCAACGGGGCTCTTCCTCGGGAAATATACTCATGGGCACCAGCAGCACGGACAGGACCAAAGAATTAGCAGCATAGCACCTGACCACCACCCCAGATATCTACCATCACCTCCACTGCACTACCAGTTCCTTGAGCTTCTCCAAGAAGAAGAAGAAGAAGAAGCACATATAGAACCTTTGTAGCCTTTCCTTATTCATTGATCATCAGCCAAGAAATTGAACTCTGGCAGAAGAGAATATGAAAGCCTCAAGTCTTTCAAATATCATATAAGTACAATTTCTTATCGATAAACCAATGATAATCTGATAGAGTTTGTGCAACTGTACAAATTCAGGAAAGCAAGTTCACAATGTCAGGGGAGAAACACAGTAGCTTAGTTTCCAGGACCGAGCCCTTAAACCCATGACAGCATATTTACATCCATATAAACATAAGCAGACCCGGAAAGGAAAGGTCGACCAGACAGTCACACAGAGACTCGAGACTTCATGTTAATAAGCCCGCTGAGCACTTGCAGCATATGGCTGCAGAGAGACTTCACAGTTCCAGCTATATGCTCCAGCTTTATTCTGCTCTCCTGGTTAAATAATGATTACAGCATTCCTATTTATAAACAGAACCCTCTCCTCTACTCCCCTACTAGAATACCAAAAGATACCAAGCACCCATCACAGAAAAGTGGACAGTAACCCAGCTTCTCTTTCACCTATGTACACTTACCATCATATACAAACTGTTAGGGAACTCCTAGGCTCCAGGAAGTACTGTCAACTGTCCTGTGGCGCACCATTGAAACTATCCATCGGGCTATCCAGTGAATCCCCAATATATGAACCATCAGCTTGCCGGATACAGATGTTTAAATTGCCAGAGAACAAATAATCCTGCAGAACATCCGAAAGAACAGTTTAATGAACATCATGAGAGACGATTCTTGATAAGCTCTAAGCTTTCCTATGTCTAAGTCAGAATCAGCTATGATGACAACCTGACGGTATAGTATTACACTAAGCATGCATACCTGGTCCCCAGCCTCCTGACCCTCGGAGTGAAAGAGAATTGGGCGGCATCGCTTATCCTCATTCATCAAGCTTGAATTCTGGAAGTGTGTCACAAGGGCAGCCTTGCCTTGGATTCTCGCATATGCCAATGAGGCCACCTTCTCACTATTGAACTTTTCCCACTTTTTTCCATTGAATGTCTGTATTAAATAATATAAACCACGATGACTTGCAAATGAAAAAAAAAGGACTAATTTCCAATATAGTAACAGACGCAGCAAAGGGCAAAAACTTGCTCATAGAGAAAGCTTACCTTGTAGAAAGAGATGATGTGAGAAGGAGAGACCATATTAATGAAGGCATAGCCAACATTGCATTTGTTCTGCAGCAAATCAACCAACAGCATCAACAGTAACTGCCACTCCAATAATATGCAAACACGGATAAAACCATTTCAAACTTTCCAGAGTTGTAATTACCTTAAAATCAATAGGCAAGTATAGAAAATCGTAAGTCCCTTGATGATTTTCATCAATTGCTGCAAGCAGCATCTTTGATGTATACCTAAAAGGAATGGGAAAAGGGCGAGATTCAAAAAATAGGCCAAAGAAATCCCATACAAGATGTCATGTGACATCCATTTTAAATAAGAAATGTGCTTACTTATTGGGGATGTTCTTTATCATGAGAGTAGTTCTAGTGTCTTCACCATTCATAATCTTATCCAGGTCAAGTTGATACTGCTTCTTACTCTCTAACTGGGTCCCACCAGTCTCAACCCGCCGGTTCCGACCACGTTCACCCAATCCCTCGATGCTAATGGCACCGGGTCCAGGAAATGACCCATTACTAAGGATCAACGGATTGTGTCTAGGGCTTGGCATTATTCTGAAATTGGGAGAGCCACTCTCAGTGATGCTTCCTGGCATACTCATATTCACCATGTAACTCCCCTTATTACGATTTAAACCCCGTCCTCCTAATGCCACTGAGTTCATGAAGGAAGACTCGGGTGATTCTGAGAAGAATCCAAAGCGTCGGTCAAATGGAACTCCGGAAGGAGCTGATCCTACATGAAGGGGTTGATGGATGTTGAGGAGCTGGGCATGCCTGTTAGCAAAAGGAAAGCCCTGTCCCTGACTTTGTCCACTTGTTCCAGGTAGATGCCTAGCTGATGAAATTGGCCAGGCAGAAGATCTAGAATTTTCAGAGTATGTAGGTGGACTTCCCCACAGAAACTGGGGCCCTGTTAATGTTGCAATACCAGAGGACTTAGGATTAGATTCACCCAATGCAGATATAGGTCCAGGGCTTGCACTTAAATTTTGCTCAGGAAGAGACAGAGAATTTGAGTGTGGAGAACCCACAGCTGGACCTGCTTTGTCAAATATTTGGTTCACCTGGTTGATCCTTCCTTGACCTTTACCAATAGGTGCAATCTTCGGAGAACCCAAAATCGGAGGGAGGATCGAAGCTAAACCAGGCAAAAGGTTACTGTTTACCGGGCTATGAGGACCCGGTCCAGGGGATTTTCCAAAAGCTTGAAGAGAACCTGGCTCAACAGGACTGCCAAACTGAGCCCATGGACCTACCAAGGAAAGTAGCATAAGCTTTATATGCACAAGCAAAATTTAATTTACGACTAATGTCACTAGATTTGACTGCATCTAATTTAATTTATCAAATGGTTTCTCAATTGAAAAAGATCAACCTGGGGGTGAATTAGCTATTGGTGAGCCCACATGGTGCTGAAAACTTCGAACTTCATCTTGCTCTGGCTCCTGATTTAGTTGCTGCATCAAGCTGGTCAACAAAAGGTAAATGGCAAATGATCCAAGCTATTAAATGGAAAAAATATGCAAAAATATTTATTAGTTAAAGACAGACCTTAATGTGCATTTCTTTGTATAACCACTAGAAAAACCTCCATACTCTTATTGTGATAGCAATGAAGACAATTTTCTTTTATCAATTAAATTCAATTCAAAAATTTGAAAACTAAGAGCAGAATAACCCAGCTATGCAACCTTTTTTGGTAAAATATGCTACAAGTTAAAGGATTCGAGCTCATATCTTTGGGTACATCTGAGAAAATTGGACTGATAAAGGATTTAAGTTCTTTATCAAAAGCATCTTTTGAAGCCAAGAACAGCACACAAATAAATGACTGATAACAACTTCCCCCCAAAACCAAATGAAAAACGATGTTCAAAGCATAAAATGCACAAAAATACGAGAAGACTGAACTCACTTTCGACGTGCACCACCAGGGCGGCTAGGTTCAACCTTGATGCGTTTTCCAGCAATGTCACTCCTATTTAATGCTCTCAGGGCTGCCTCTGCAGATCTAACATCGTAAAACTCTATGAACTTGTGATGCTTCTTATGTGGTGTCTCCCTAATCTGCATTGTAATAATTCAAAAGACCAGAATTAATATTATCATTGATAGATATAATAAGCAATGTATAGGATGAATGTTTTTAAATAATCCCCACCTCTTTAACCTCTCCATATGCCCCAAATATTTGCCGAAGGTTATCATTAGAAACGGATGCATCCAAGTTAAAGACCACAAGAGTTCCTTGATTCATATCCTTCTCTGTGGGATTGTCCTAGAGATAATAGAGAAATAGATATGTTAACAGCATAATATTGCATTCATCATATAGGAAGAAGATAAACATGAACCTTGATTTATACCTTAGGAATTGAGAAATGAATGTCCAGTTTTCTTCTTCTCAAAGGTTTATTCTGTAAGGAACGCATGGCTGTTCGAGCATCTCGGATATCATAATAAGATATCATGACAAATCCCCTATGCTTGCATGCAGTATACAAAGTTCTGATATCCCCATATTGCTGCAGTGAAGGAAAAAAAACCATAGCAGACCCTTAAATGAAGCGATTCAAAAGTCAACTAGCAGAGATCCTGAAACAAGAAGCAACCTATGCACAATAAATTAACTAATGCTTAATATAATGCACAAACAATATGCAACCCACAGGCAGATCAAGGGGAGTGTGCGTGCAATATGGGTATGGATTTTATAGGACCTCGAGACTAAAATTCACAGTATATCTTTGCCAGATTACAAATCATTAAAATCCCTTTATATGATGTAACTAGCATAGATTAGTCAAACAGCTGAAGCATTTTGCTTTGTATAGCAAGTACAATGATAATTTCTACACTCGAGATTATTCTATTAAATTAGAATAACAAAGTGTTTTTGATGGTAACAAAGTGAGACAAGTTTCACTGACTCTCATCCTAGGTATGAGGTCTTGTTCTCTTTCTTATGCTCTGAAATATCTCAAGATCGGGGGCAGGGACACTAGACGAGTAAATTGGCCATTTAAACATATGATGATCCCTCTGTTTTAACACTTGAAAACACTAGAATAACCGTCTAGTGATTGAAACCATAGAAAATGGCCAAAAAGTCTTTCATTGCAATTACCTCGAAAAGTGATCTCAATTCAGAGTCTTCAACGTTGCTATTGATGTTCCGGACAAATAATGTCCTTGAAGGATGCTCACCATAAGGATGCTCACCGGCTACTGTTCCCATGCTATTTGAAAAGGCATAATTGTTAATTCCGTTGACGGCGAGACCATCAGGCAAGCCGATCTTTGGCAATCCAATACTTGAGCGCTCTTGGGCATCAGCATCCAATTCCATTCCCCCACTACCAAAAATATCATATTCTTCTAAGTCCTCTAATTGACTGGGTAGTCCAGTCAGATCCAACTCATCCATCAATCCAGCTAAAAGCTCGTCTTCATCAGGGAGCAAACCTCCAATTCCAGCCGGTTCAACATCTTCAAGAGGATCCATACCGTCATCTTCCTGATGGAGTGTGTTTGCCTTGGAGGAAATATCATCAACAGATCTAACAGACTGCTCAGACTCGGTAAAGTTCACTGCATTTTGGCATAAGGGCATTCCTTAGGTGTTGTCTTTTTTCCTACTCAGTAAAGTTCACTACAGATACTTACATTTTTCATGGGGAAGGACAGGCAATGAACTGGAAAACAGGCTAGTATCATCTGGTTCATGATATGTAGTACCACCAGGGGGAATTCCCCAGGCGCTGCTCCTTGCATTCCAAGAGATATTAACTGAAGGAGCCTTAAATAGGCCTGCATGAGAATGATTGATGAATATCAAGGGGATGATGTGCAGTAGCCCAAACATCAGTTATAACATACTAGAATAATGTTATAATTAGCATAACTTAAATGATGGCATATTTCAAAACATAACCTTAAGAAAAAGAACCACACCTTCAGAAAAGCCAGATGCCAGATCTTTTGGAATGCGGTCCATTAATTGACAGGTTACTGGAAACAATTAATGCTAAACCCCAGATATGGTTAGTGCCAAAGAGTAACCCTGAAAACAATAGCTGCAGCATCAATAGAATAAGGAGGAATGCCCTTTTACTTATTATTGACAGAGTACTTATTTGTGTCTGTATTCTAGGCTTTCAGGATTCTAACAGACCAATTATAAGAAAATCTCATTGTTGAGTAATATGAAACAGGAAGAATGAGTGAGGTTTTCTTTTACAGATTAATAAGGAGTGAGTAAGCTCTTTGAGGTCCAGAAATCTATCAGAAATTGGATCCCAAATGGAGAGTGACATGCTTTGTTTATATCCTTGTGAGCCAACTCCAAGTTAAGACGAATCCTCCAATGATCAGAGAGAGAACAATTTAGCCATTCAGTAGTTTATGAGATTCAGTGGGCACAGAACCATAGGATGGATGTTGATCATCAAAGGCTCAATGATTGATGTACCAATTACAGCGTTAACCTCTCGTGGAAGAATGCGAAACAAAATACAAGACATGCATGCAATTCAGCTGACTTATCAAGTGAACGCCGAAAAAGTTGAACGGGTTATCCAATTTCATGAAACTAAGAAAGCTTTAACCCCCCAAATGCAGGTATCTTACTTCAAATAACCGAGTAAAAGGCCACAAGAGGGAAGGAATTGTACTACCTTATTAAAAAAAACGGAAAGATCGCCAAGAACCCGAGTCGGCAGCTAAGAGGGGTCCTTCTCTGATATGAAATCAAGCAGATTGAACCCAAACCTCGTCCCTCTGATCAAATAATAATCAGAACCGGAGAGAGAGAGAGAAAGAGAAACAGGGAGGATACGCAAGAGAGAGACAGAAGGGTTTCGTAAAAGTAGAGGCAGTTCTTTCTTCTACTCCTCCACTTCCTTCACCCTCGCCGGCAAACCAGTGCGAAAGAGCAATCAAAGAGGGCCAGGGAGGAGTGACGGTGAGAATCTTGAGAGAGAAATCGACCAGAAAGGACGAGCCTTTAGAGAGAGAGAGAGCAGGAAAGCGAGCAGAAAAAATGATTGGAGAGAGCGCAAAAGAATTTCACATAATTTTCCCTTTTTTCTTTCTTTTTTCTCTTAATATTTAAATGCCAAAAAGAAAATGAAAGCCGCTTTTCCCCATTCCTAAAAATGCGGCACTACTAATGGATGAAATTTAATATTTATTGGATAATTCAAATTAATTAATTAATATATTAATTAAATTAAATTATCTAATTTTAATGAACACAGAGATGGAATAAATACTCTTTTAAAAGCTTTTTTGAGTTAGTATGATTATATATTACATTATAGTAACGTAATTGAGAGGGTGATTGTGCTACATTTAAATCCTACTTTGGGGTCCGTTGACGTCCACCTGCACGGGCCGGGTCGTCGGGGGACCGACCCGACCAGTTTGTCCGCTTCTCCTACGTGTATTCTAATCCTACCGGCAAAACCTCATTCTTTTTAATAATAATGTCTCCTGATATTTCGGCCTTCTTGTTTAAATATATATATTTAATTAATAATAAATTATACATTAATATTAAATTAATCAAGTTTTCGATTATTTATAATATTTATTAATAATTTTATATATTTATTTCAAATCATTATTTTATTTTAATTTATTAATTTCATTTTTAATAATTGAACCAATGAAAATGTAACACGTCACCTCGGGGTGCCAGACAAACTTCCAGCACGTCATTTGAGCGGTACAGACGGGTTGGGACGAGCTCAATTGTCTTTGTTGGGTCAATAATGGGTATCGGTCAAGCCCATTATCATAATGGGCCTATGTATTTATGAGCCTATCAATGTTAGATGAAACATTTGAGCTGGCTGGGAAGGGTCTGTTTGGTCAAAACCCTAGAGACGGTGGAGAGGGCAGTGGACGCTCTGCTAAGGTGGAAGAACTCCAAGGCGCAGCTCCTCGAAGAAGATAACTATTTCCCGGTGTCCAAGGTATTGAATCTGTCGAAACTCAGAACCAATTACAATTCGTTTGAGGCAAAGAGGAAGCTTTGTGGTTCATATGATTTGTTTCTGGCGGAAAAAAAGGATCCTGCCGGCGCTGCCGATGTTGCTGGGGAAGCAGTTCTTCAATAAGACGAAGATTCATGGCAGATTGAGAATGTCTGCCAGCTGGCTTTATTGTTTTTGGGCACTGGAACTTGTAGTGTGGTGAAGGTTGGTAGGGCTTCAATAGGGAATGCTTTGAGGCAATTGATGGGATTGTGCCCAGGAAGTGGCAAAACATAAGGTTACTCCATCTGAAGATGGATGATAGCTTGTCTTTTTTCCATTTATCAGGCTGTGCCTGACTTGAAGACGATGATTTCAGGGGAGAATGATGAGGGAGAAAAGGTGGATGGTGAGAAGGTGAAGCAGGATGATGCAGAAGAGCTATTGTCGAGAAGAAGGCTTCCAAACAAAGTAGGATCCATGAGGTTAGGTATATGAATACAAAATTAGATGATGAGGATATTGAACAGAGTGAGAGTAGAGTCAGTGATACTGATCTCATAGAGTTGAACAAAACTAAGAAAACAGATCAGGTCCAGGTAGAAGACGGTAAAAGGGCAAAGAAATTAGAGGGTTGAAGATGCAATCGATCCCAGTTGTTCTTGCCGGTGCTGCTTCCTCTTGTTATCCTACTCTGATTCAGCTTCTCTTCTACCACCAGCCCCGTCTAAAGCTCAAGCCCGCAATTGTTTCCCTCTCCCTTCCCACCTCCCAGAAAGATCTTGGCAGCTCGTTCAACAGCTCCAGCAGGGGACAAGAGGGTACCCCACCGCACTGGAAGTCCCAGAATCCTCCACGGCTCCCTCAGTTTCCCATCCACCGTCGCCGACATCGCCGGACCGGAAAGCCCGCAAGCTGAAACCTCACAGCAGATACCCGCGAGGCGGCGGGTACGTAAATCGAGTCGGAGTGGCATTTTCACAAACATGTGGTGGGCCGACTTGAAAGGGGCGTTTGGACAAAGATTCAACTGGGGAGGGATCGTCTGCTCGGTCGCTGTATTCACTGGCGACCGCCACATTGCCCTACCTCACATCTCAGTCCCCGAAATCCGGTTCATTGACTGGGAGGAGCTGCACAGAAGAGGATTCAAGGGCGTTGTGTTCGACAAGGGCAACACTATTATTGCACCCTACTGCCTGACCCTGTGGGGGCCCATTGCCCCTTCGATTGAACAATAGTGCAAATCGGTCTTTGGTTCCAACATCGCCGTGTTCAGTAACTCTGCTGGTAAGCTGCGCTTCTCATTCAGTCCATTCAACATTTATTCATATTTTTTCAATGCTCGAGGTTGATCCTTTCTTGGGTAATTGCAGGGCTCTTTGAGTATGATCACGACAGTTCCAGAGCCAAGGCGCTGGAGTGGGCAATCGGGATTAAAGTCATACGGCACAGTAAGTCTTTGCACATTCATCCACAATAAAAACGTATTTCCTTGGTGTTCTTTCATGAAGCTGCATGCTCTGCTTCTCTCTGGAGCCATAAAGTTGATTCCTTTGATCGAACAATTAGACTTCCGAGCAACATGTCTGGATCACAGCAACTGTTGAATGTGTTTCTTTTTCCAGTCAGTCTTTCCCTTTCTAGAACATGGTCTACTCTTTAAAAGTGTTTGTGCCACAAATTGGATAGTGATATTTCTCCCATATTTAGAATTCTTATAGTTCCAACATATCAGAAACTTTTGGCTTAATAGAGGTGTTAATGGTAATATTAGGAGTGAAGAAACCAGCAGGTTCAGCTGAAGAGATCGAGAAACACTTTGGATGTGATTCTTCGCAGCTTATTATGGTAATCTTAGGAGTGAACAAATTGCACGGGTTTGTTCATTCGGACTATTTGTGAATGCTTGCTGTTTGTTGTAGGTGGGTGATCGGCCTTTCACGGATATCGTATACAGGAATTGAAATGGATTTCTTACCATATTGACTGCATCCCTGTGTCCCACTGAGGAGCCGTTCATAGTTAGGCAGGTAGGTATTCCTAGCTAGGTCTTATTTCCATTCTCAGGCATATTCCATGAACAAACCAGAACTTGAGGTTGTTTGATGAACTTACATTTTCATGATTAAAATCGGTCCAATCTTGCACACAGTATTTCATTTTATTTGGTTACTCTCCTTGTCAATTTGGCTTTATAATGTCTTGTGTCTTTGATCTTCACTTGAGTTGAATAAAGAAAATCTTGGAGAATGATATGCTCTCCTTGGTTCCGAAATTCTGGGCAATCACTCGATTAGTTGGGTATAGTTAACTCTGTTATTTTTATCTGATTGAAATAGGAAGAAATTAAAGAGGAAAAGCTGAGTGGGTGCAGATGATTGTTGGTGAACTTGAAACAACCAAAAATGTATTGAGATTCTGTTATTTGGGCTAGGGAGGCAGTGATCTATTGCACTGTGTATGCCTACCTGTCTTTTCGTTCAATACCCTTTGATGGAAAAATGTGCAGGTTAGGAAACTAGAGAATTCTTTGGTCAGGCATTGGTGGGGGAGAGGTTTGAAGCCCGTCAGTCACAGACTACTACCAGACACCAGCCAGTGCTTGAAGGACCCTCAATCTCCATAGGCAATCAACCCCATTTATGGTCAGCTCTAATTTTTTGACTCTGTTGATGAGTGAACCGTGTTTCTTACTTGCCCCCACATATTGTGTAAGATAAAACTTCAGTTGGTTATTGAAATGGAAAGCTTTTTTATGCAAATGCATTTGACCCCAAAGAAGTGCCCATTTTCTTTCATCATGGTAATGGTTCCCCTGCAAATGGTTAAAACAACTATTACAAACTCATGGTGTCTGTCTCACCCAAATGATTCACCAACTCTCTTTACATAATCATTCACGAGAAAACAACATCCATATAAGAAAATGCGAAGTGCCCTTCACTGCCTTGCCATGCTTGATTTGCTCACCAACAACTGCATCCACCTGATGGGCACAATCTGGATTTATGATCCATGGTTATAGTCCATTGGGGAAGATGTCTGGTCCATTATAGAGTACTGATGTTGCTGATGAGGGTGCCTCTTGGGCTCCAGAAGATTCACCGGGAGGTAATCCCGACCATATGACTCTAATTGAATCAGATTTGCAGCTGCTGGTTGTTGTTGCTTTTGGGCAACAGCCATTCTCTCAGCTTCTGCTACCTGTAGAACATTGTGGACTTGACATATGACTGATGACTGATTGCATATTAATTGGCCTAGCTAGATTTGTCGAACCCACAAAGACAAACCTTGGCTCTTAAATAGATGTTCTCGTTTTGTAGCTCAAGTTCCTGCAAAGACAGCATTTCATTTCACTTTATTCATCTGCTGCATGCATGCATGGAAGAACCCACTAACAGATAGATGATCTACAAGAAGAAATGCTTACCCTCTTCTGCATGTACTCGATCTCTGCGAATATCATCTCGCACTGTTACATAAGAAAAAAAATGTTGAGCCACATAATACCATCAATGCAAGAGAATGTGGGCATGGCCCTTTTCAGGTACCTTTTTCGATCTGACTCTTCCCATGGCCTTCTCTAATCTTCCCTCCAAGTTCTTGAGCTCCTTGAACCCCAACGAGCTTATTGTTTCGCCCAAAATGTGCCTGCAATATCTCAACCCTTATCATAGATCAGCACTCACATGAATTCAATCTTCCAAGGAGGTCGATCAGCTGCTGCACCTGTTAGAATTCTGAATTTCTCTAATCTGCCTACGCAGCTTGGATGCTTCCTGCTGGTAATACTACAAGGTGAACAGCGGTTAGACTAGTCGGTGATGGGAAGCAGTGACTATGGCAACATCATCTTCTCTACCTGGGTGTTAGTTTCAGAGACAGATGCAGTCGTGGAAGGATCGCAGACTTTCTTGTACCTCTCCATGGTCCCTCTAACACTGCAGGAAAATTATCAAAAGAGTGTAACGAATTTTGAATCAAATTACACTAAAAAACCGCATCAGCCAATGGCATTACAGTGTAGAGGTAATGACGCTTTGCCAGAATTTCTACTGTTTTGGATATTAAAAGTTTATAGGACACCAGCAGTGGAACTGCTGCAACCTTGCCTGATTGCCAGATGCAAACTGAGTGATTATGAAAAAAAGTACAAAAGAGAGGCACTGCGGAGTCTTCCTATTGGATCGTACCTATTTTGTTTTCGCTCACCCCTTTCACCCTCAAAACCTGTCAACCTCAGATGGCTATGGCTATGGCTATGGAATCTCTACCCCAATCTCATCTTTTAGAATGGTTGTTGCAGCAATAGCAAAAAAAAAAGGTGACTTATATGGCATGGAAGGACTCAATGCGCAAGCAAGCAAGTTCACCAGTCACCAATCTCCATTGCCCATTATTCCTGAGATGGCCAAAAGGTAAGAGAGAAAGAAGGAAGATGGCCGATATAATTGGAAAGAGGAGATAGACGGCATGATTATGAGCATTGCAAACCCCACTTTCTTTGTCTCCACTGGTAAAGAGAGCCATGTAAGATCATATCCACTGACGTGACCAAAGATTCCTAGATTTTGTAAACTGGTGTATGTATATATATATAACTTGTATATATTATATATATGCAAGTGCTGCTGGAAGAGATTACAAGGGTTTATGAAAGACCCTGCAACTGTGGTCAGGTTTTCTGGTGGATTCCAACACTTGCCTATTTCAGTTAAGCTGAAACCCTAATCCACACTGAAAATGATATTACCCATGTGAAATAATACCCATTTTTCTTGAATTAATTTTTTCTAGCCATGTTCTCGGATTAATTTGACAAACCCTAACTATGGCTTTTGTCTTCCTCATCCTAATGGATTACAACCCTAGTTATAATTTTGTTCCCTCAATCTCCTGCTGTTAGAAGCAAGAAACTTGCTGGGCCAAAGTTCAAGGGTCTCCTAAAGTTCAATATATGAGAGAAACTAAGAAGAAAATCTGGTTTCTTAGAGTAAGAAATATGGTCAAGAACCCTTAGACATGGTCAACAAGAAAGAGTGTCACCCTGAGACCAGACCATGCCATCGGAACCCCTCTAGGAGATATGATTTAAGTCAGAGATCAGAGGTGCAGACTAACCTGTTATTGGCATACTCGTAGAGCCGGCCACGGCTGGAGAAGACAACCAGTGCCACTTCAGCATCGCAGAGGACTGACAGCTCGTATGCTTTCTTGAGCAGTCCATTCCGACGCTTGCAGAAGGTGACCTGCCTGTTCGTGGTGTTCTCGATCCGCTTGATCTCGATCTTGCCCCTTCCCAGTTTCCTCTGGGAAGAGGCAAGGCCCGGGAACTGGCCCGTGTACTCCGTGACTGAACAACAGAAAACAAAAAAAGAACCCCCCCCCCCCCAAAAAAAAAAGTGATGAAGCTTCCAACCTGGTGTGTGTGAATATCCGTGTAAGGATTACCTGATGGGATAGAGAAGGGCACAGGGGTGAGGGGAACGCAAAGAGAGCTTGCTGTGTTTTAGGTTTTGTGCAGAAGGGAAGGGAAGGGGAGAGAAGTAGTAGTAGAACAGTGGAGGGAGGGAGGGTGGGTGACGACTCATGAGGGAGTTGCATTAGTGGAAACCAGGTAATGGTTCCAAGAGATAAGATTAGATCTATAACTCATGATCTTGACCCATCAACCACACATTCATCACCACCACCAACAATCTATCTATCTATGGCCACTTACTATGCTGTAACTTTCAATCCCATTTGCATAACCAACTTTACCTTTCTCAAGAATACGATGAAACAATTGTATAAAATAAAAAAATATTTTAGGTTTGTAAGGTTGTAGATATGTAACTAATTTATGGGTTCACAATTTATGGGTTCTTACATGTATTTACACTTGTAACTGATCCTATATTGAAAACTGACTGGTATTATACCTGAGTATTTAAAAAAAATTCTCAACCCAACCGCTTATGCATACATAATTTGCCATTATTTAGGATAAATAATATACCATCTAGGGTTTATGGTATTTTTATCTTTCCTTTAAATATATGTGTTTATATATACACACACAAATACAATGGATCTAATTTTGGAATAAGATTACAAAAAAGGGATACATTACACTTTAGAAACCAGACAAATTTATTTGATACCCCCACGAATTCAACTCAATAATTAGAGAGGACCCTCAAGATATTGCATCCAGCCATAGCCATAGAAAGCGCCATGATGACATAAAGATGGTTCCTCAAGCTTACCTACAATTTATGCATAATTGGAGGAGGAAGCTCCATTAATCCCTTAATTAGATAACCCAATATTTAATCTTAGACTGTGTTTCATGGGCTTAACATTCTCTGTCATTCAATCAACTGTACAATATCGTAACCTGTTGTGTCGCGCTTGATCAAGGGGAGGCAACCAGAGAATGCCACAGATTCAGCATTATTGCCAATCGATAGCAGATGCGGCATGCATGACCTACAGGGCAGGGCTGTTAACTGGGAGGAAGACAACAATGTCTAGTGGAACATGGAATATTATATGAAGCACTTAGTACTACTGCTATAGTAAAAGAAGAGTCATGGAAAATACGCCATTGGAAGCCATGGAAAATGATAAAACACTACCAATCTTACACTTGTTGATACAATGGAAGCCATGGAAAATGCGCCATTGGAGGAGGAGATTGAGCGTATTTATTGCTGCTTGTTATTTCAAAGCAATCTTCTGTGCAGAATACAGGAGGAGGGCAGCAGCTATGCATGGAAACCTCATGGTAGCCCACACAGATTCTGCAATGTTGTAGCTCGTGTTGCTTGGACTAAGCCACCCTAGAATGATGATGACTCTCTCCCTCTCTCTCTCTCTCTCAATTGAATTGCAAAACCTAATTCCTTAAATGTCTTGCACCCCCATGTCACCATCAGCACACATGCAAGCAAAATTAACTCTTTCTGCAATAAAAGTTGAGGCATCAGAGACAATGTGGGCATGGGGAGGGCATCATTACTTGGACGGGCCAACTTATTTTGTACAAAGTTCAATGATCTATTCCCTTGCTATATATGGGTAAACATGGGATTTTAGACAGGGATATGAACCACCTCTATTCCAGTCAAATACAGTCCCTCAGATACAGATACAGATAGATGCCCACTAGAAACCAATTCCAGCCATGGATCATCATAGGGGTTAAAATTCTGTCATGAAGATTATCCACCATATGAATTAGACCATGATAAGATAAGATGATCCAACTAGTCTCTGTGATTCTCCACCTCATTTTATCATGATTTTAAAGCAGAAGGAAGAAAAAAGGTCAAATGAACTGACTGCCAGCACCAGCAAAAACCCAAGATTGATTGACAGCAGCAACAGGCAGCATGTGCTCTAATGAGCGATTCTCCTCGGAGATAAAACAAAGCTCGTGTTGCTGGTGCAGCCAGGGCACATCGCAAACGTCATTTCTGATCCAGAATCTTAATAGCATCTATCATGCATAGAAAAAAGGGAAAGCACACATGGAAAGTAAAAGGGTCCAGTCCAGTGCAAATCTTATTGGAGAATCCATCTTTCCATTCATCAGATATTTTATTTAGAATAATATACTGTACTCAAATTAAAAAAAAAAAAAAAACACTTGCTTATTTAGGTCTTAGAATCTCTTTAGGGGACATCAGGTTGTCACCCAACTTCATCCTTTCAGGGACATACAACAAATGCAGCCAATCTAATTTATGAGCAGGACAGTCAAACCCAGTCGGGAAGATCAGATCACCTGTAGGAAGGCTCCCCAGGTTCAATTATATGACCAAGAGGCCATCTCTGTTGGAATACTCATGCTTGATAGACCTTCTCTGCAAATTCCTTTTCTCCTTGCACCTAAAAGAGGCAACCCAGACCATGAATCAGAGGGTCAATACCATAGCTTATGAATTTGCCATGTTATTAGGATGGGAGTATCAGCAAGCATTTGACGCACATACATTTTAGGCTCTGTTGCGTTCCTCTTCGATGGACATGATACAGTAAATGACCCAGAAATCTGATCGTGGAAGTGAAATTATACACTAGAATTACTAATACCGACGAAGAAAGATTTTTTTGTATTTGCCAGGTTGAGGGCAGAGAACATGAGATGGTTCGGGTTTAAGAAGCAGAAAGTCTGCTGATGGCAAACAGAAGCTCGTTCCACCTGAGCAGGGCCAACTGAGGATCAAGGTTCTAGAATCTTCTCTCAGATGGTTTGACTTGTTTAGATGTTGAAGCAGGGCCCTTTTCTGGGATACCACTGGGTCTCTTAAATGGAGAGACACTGGAGTAAAAAAAAAGCAGCAGGTAAGGCAATGAGGATCCAGTTTCTGAATTGTTAGCTGCTGATGCAACAGTGGAGATCTTACCAGGGATGCCTCTGAATAGCATTCTTCTTTACAGCTGTCATATTCTTAACCTCTTGACTGTGAATTACAAGAGACCAAAAAGGTAATTATACCCAAAGTGAAAGTCCAATTGATGGTTAAGCAATGATTAATAAGGAGCAATTTAAAAAAAAATAGAAAGCATAATATTCTGGACTTCCAGGAGAACCAAGTGTTGAAATGGCAGCAAACAAGGAGAGCTGAAGGTAAAGGGGAAATTTCATACTGGGAACAACTTTAATTGATAATGATGAATGAGCACATAACTATTAGCATTGAAAGTGACCCCTAGACTTGAGAAGATAGTAAGTTTGAGAAGAATCACCACAGAAGAGAGCAAATACCTCTTAAGAAATTCGATCTTTGCCTTCTTCATCAAATTGCTTTTCACATTAGATACATTATAGCCAGGTCCATTGCCTAGGAAAATGCAGAGTTTATGATATGAGGCAAAAATTATCAGTATATTGCTAAGCCGAAACTTGAAAATAAGATAATCACTACCCCAATAGCTCCTCTTATTGTTTGGAGGCACCTTACTACAAAGCTGAACTTGCCGACTTTGTCTTCCTGAAATAAGAAAATTATGCAGATTTTACAATGTGATCAAACATGCAGCACGATACACCATATTCAATTTAAAGGATCTACAGTTCAATGAGTATTAAGAGTAATAGATTGTGTACATTATCAAACAACCAACTGAAGTGCATTATGATTATTTGAAAAAAGGCACATCATGAACCCTAGACCATTTATTTACATTTGATAAAAGGCCCACCCGTGTTGATGCAAGAAAGAATAATTATAATTGTCTAGACAACATACGAGCATCTTCTTTCTTGTATAGCTGCCGAATTCGATCAAGTGACTTGTTCTGAGCCTCCTCAACATCCTTTAACTTTGCCTGTGAATAGAAAATCTGGCATCAATGAAGTAAAATTTTCCACTCACATGATGTAATCTTTATGCTTAATTTCTCTTGTCCTAGGAGTAAAAAGTGGTATCCAATCTCATGTGACATTGCAATCAGCTCCACATTTTACAAAAAGGACAACACAATTTCATCTAAAGATAGAATCAAGACTTGCCTCATACAGTTTCATCCACTTAAATGAGACGTTATTATGCTTCATCCTCTTCATAACAATATTAGCGTTCTCAGGACCAAACTGTTTCTCATAAAATTTCTTCCATAACTTGTCAGTAACTGGACTCAGGTCTCTTCCCTACAAAAGAAAATAGCAAAGTCTGAGTTTCAGCAGTCTCAATATGAACCATAAATCACCATCGCCCTGGTAAATTACTCACCATAGTGCTGTTCTCTACGTGCATCAATTGATCAACTGTACAGTGAGGTAATATATGCTCGAGAAGATCTAAGTCGGTCTCGCCAACATCTCCGAGATATCTCACGTTATCAATAGCTGTCCTTGTGCATAAGTCGACCAAAGAAGGTATTTTCCTCTTCAGTTGCATGCCTTAAAGTTCAGTTTCCTCTCCTGCCGTATTATCTCCGAGTTATGCCCAGATCATGCCAGATCCTACAGAAGAGATCATGATTAGCAAAAGGCTAGTTATTGATATTAATCACTTGATCGATAACATAATTGATTCAATTCTACAGTCACACGAATTAAGAGAGCAGCTTAATTTGCAGGAACGCAGACCGCATCCGAAATCTTGGAATATAATATATGATCAAAAGAATCAAAATTACAGGAAAGAAGTATCGTTGTTCCGCGGAAAAAAAGGGAACCATTACTCGAGCAGACAACTCAGATCCGATGGAGAATTGAAGGAGGCCGTGAGCATAGATGATCGAATAGGAAGGTTACCAAGGAATCGGGAACTGCCGAAGGAGAAGCGCCGGCGGAGACAGGATGAGGAGATGCAGATAAGAGGCGTCGATTGAAATAGATCCAACGATGGTGCCTTCTCCCGCCACCAGCCAATCACCGTCGGGTCCACACGCTGTGAGTCGTATTCCCAAAATGCCCCTCTCCTCCTCCCCCATTGTCCAAAATATTAGCTCTTTCAAATTGCTACTCGTTTTTTTAAATGAGCAAAAAAAAGATTCATCATTTTTTATTAATTTTATATATACATATATTTTTATATCTTAATTAATAATACATTTTATATTTATATAAAAATAATATAATTATTAAAATTTTAATTCCTCAAATCATATTTTCTATTCATTTTTCACGTATCTTAAAAATTCACAATTTTTACTTATTTTTATTTAATTTAATACGATTTCAATTCATTTATCAAATTACATAAATTATATATTATTAGAATATAGAATAAATTTCGGACAATCTCACTGAAATTAGTAGGTATATAATGTATATTAATTTATATTTTTATGAAAAAAAAGTTATGGGCGTATTTAGAAAGCGCATAAATTATGAGGTGTGTTTTGAATAAATAAATATTATATTTATTTAGAATATATATATATATATACATAAATACTAAAATTGGAAAAATATTAAATTTTTGGAGGCGCCAAATAATCAAAGGTCCTAGCAAATAAGAATGAACTCCTTGCAGCTAAATCATGGACTTCTCAAGCTAGACTAAAGAAGCTGGGTGATCTACCAGTTGAGCTTATAGGGCAACTACGATGATGCAACTTCACTGGCAATAAGGGGAGGCACGAATTTGGGACCTTGCAGTGTCTGCTCAAAGATGTGTCCCACCTTCAGCAGTTTTTCCTGCCATGGAAAGATGAATGGTCACCATTTTGCATGGATTAATCTTTTGTACGGTTACTTGCAGAGTATGCAGCAACTGATGCTGGAAATATCATGGTCTGATGATTCACAACTGATGCTGAGGGAAGCTAATAATACCTCGTCGAATGCAGCACCGATCATCTGAAGACCTACAGGAAGGCCAGTAGGTCCACCCTCGACAAATCCACAAGGCAATACCAGTGCAGGTAGTCCAGCTAAATTTACATTCACCTGTTCCAATAAGAACATAGGGCAAGTGACAAGTTATCCATAGCAGAAGAGAGAAATAACTGGAGGAGAAGAAAACAAATGCTCACCGTCATGATGTCACCAGCGTACATAGCTAATGGATCATTCTTCTTCTCACCTGTAAAGATCGTGAATTGAGAATTTGGACGGATGTATCAAATGAGGACAAGCTTTTTTCTTTTGTAAAGTGCAGGATTCAAGAGACTACAACAGCAATCTACCGATTTTATAAGCAGCAGATGGGGCAGCAGGTGAAATCAAAATATCGTTCTCATCCAGTGCTGCCTTAAAGCTATTCCGAATCACCGTTCTTACCTGAAAATGGAGCATGCTCAATCATTCTGTGATTCATAATATGGTGGAGGATATATTTCATATTCAGAGGAAAAACAATAGAGGAAACAAGATCAACGTATATAGCTGAAGAAGACCTGCTGGGCCCGTTTGTAATATGCATCATAATAGCCGGCTGAAAGGGCATATGTTCCCATCAAAATTCTCATCTTGACCTGTAAATTAAAAAATGATTCATCATGGTGAGCTCGAGAATGATAATCAAGAAGACCCCTCTTTTATTATTGGAAATGATAATCAAGATCTGGGTTACCTCAGCACCAAACCCCAAAGCTCGAGAATTCCCATATAGAGAGTTTAGCCCTTCTGCAGCAACTTGGTTCCCATATCTGATCCATAAACACACACACAAATATATGCATAATACAGTACATGCAGGTGGATATGGATTCATCAATAATGCTGTTAGCTACCTGATTCCGTCATAGCGTGACAAATTTGAAGACGATTCAGAGGATGCCAGGATATAGTAGGCAGGCAGTCCAAGTGAGAATGATGGCAGTGAGACCTGCAAGTCCAAGAATAAGTTCCCGAGGAGATGATATCCTCTAACTGTGACAGTAAAGAATGGAATCATGCTCCATCACACAGAATAATACCAGGGAAATGAAGTTACCTCTTTAATGACACACCCTAATTCTTCCAGGTGTGAGGCAGCAGCATGCACGGCAAATGTTACCCCAGGATCAACACCACTGTCAAGAGTTTCACGGATAAGACCGACTCGCAATCCTTCCAGAGGTTTAGCTCCAAATGTATCAGCAGAAGTGAAGTGAATGGAAAAATCAGGTACCCCCTGAATAACAATTTCAGGTGTTCAATTCAATCAGGATGACATTCCTTCTATAAGACTAAACACACAAATTTCCATTACTAGTATTCTTTCACCACCCTAAACCCTTTCTTCACAAAGAAGCCATTAAATGAATGAGCATGGCAAGTATAGACCCTTGGGAACATTTATTTCTTTCTCATGTAAACAGAAAGGAATATTACTCTGTGACTGCTTGTAGCATCAAGTCTGTCATGACCCGAGATGGCTCCAAGAAGAATCCCAGCATCAGCAACTGATGATCCAAAGCACCCTATCACGTCAAGGGACGAGGCATAGGCCATAAGTCCGTATCGTGAGACACGTCCGTATGTGGGTTTTAAACCAACTACACCGCAAAATGAGGCAGGCTGCCTCACGCTACCACCAGTATCGCTTCCAAGAGAAACAGCGCACTGCCTG
Source organism: Trapa incisa (assembly GCA_030064435.1). Classification (NCBI taxonomy): domain Eukaryota; kingdom Viridiplantae; phylum Streptophyta; class Magnoliopsida; order Myrtales; family Lythraceae; genus Trapa; species Trapa incisa. Next base: position 452,254 of record CM057770.1, on the reverse strand, counting down.
GCCGAGACTGCTGCAGCTGAGCCCCCAGACGACCCTCCCGGAACCCGAGAGACATCCCAGGGATTCGACGTCACCTAATAAAATGAATACCTGAGGTTAGGGTTCAGCGAGTAAATCAGCGAGAGACTAACACTATCTCGAGATCCAAATTGAAAACAGAGGTTAGGGTTCGACCTTGTAAGCGGAACCTTCGGTAGTGCTTCCCATTCCAAACTCATCCAAATTGGTCTTCCCGACGACAATCCCTCCCAATTCCTTCACTCGCTTCACCGCCGTCGCATCAAAAGGCGGCCGGTAACTCTCCAGAATACGGGAGCCACCTGTAGATGGCATGTCAGCCGTGCATATATTGTCCTTGACGCCGACGAGGACACCGGCCAGAGGGCCCACATCCTCGTTGCGACTGAGCCTGTCGTCGATCTCCTGGGCCTCCCGGAGGACGGAGTCGGATATATGAAGGAAGGAGTTGAGGTGAGGCTCCGTGAGGCGGAGGCGAGAGAGGCATGACTCGGCGAGCTGGGTGGCTGTGAGCTCGCGGGAGAGCAGGGAGTGGCGGATGGAGAGTATCTGGGAAGAGGGAGAGGATGCGGGCGGCGGGGATTGGTCGATGAGGGCGGAGGTGGTGGTGGTGGCGGCGGTGCGGTGGGAGGAGGAGAGGGCCTTCAGAGGGCGGAGAGGGAGATGCAAACGGGAGAGCGAGCGCGGGGAATGGGATGTGGATAGCATCTCTCTCTCTCTCACTCACTCACTCACTCAGTCTCTTTAATTATTAATAATATAATATATATATTATAAAAATACTAAATTAGAATTAAACATATATTTGTTTTATTTATACTAATTATATTTTATTTATTTTATTTTAATATAAAATCGATTCAAAATGTGAAATATATTTGATTTGAGAAAATGAGATGAACAGACCAGCTCGACAATGCACAGTCCTCCTCCTGATGGGCCAACATTGACTGTGGATCCTAGCGACGACGGCGCCGGTTCTTTCTTCATGTCAGGTTTGATTGGGTCTCCGAATCTCGACTCAGCCTTGACTCCTACTAGCCGATTACACTGGGGCGCCGTTGATGAGGGGAGGAAGACCGGCTAGCCCTTCTGGATTTGGACCGAGCTACGGCGGCGACAATCGGAGCACGGGTCGCATTGCATCCACGGGCGTTGGGCAAACGGCTGCGGTGGATCCCAGAGGCAGAGGCTATATCGGTTATAATACCAACCACTATGGCAGCAACCGTGGCCCTGTTTCGCCATTGACGACTGTAGAGGACGATGCTGCCGGTTTCCTCGCAGGGTATTGGTACGAGGGTCACAGTGTCAACCCAGACCCATTTACCGTCCCGCAGACCGGTTCGACTCCGGTGAACCCATATCCCAATTCCGAGGGAGGAGATGATGGGAACTGGGAATCTCCATCGCGTGAACCCAAGAAACAAAAACGACAACATCAAGAGCCGGACAATATTCCCGTTGCTACCCAACTCCAGTATGAGAATTGTTCATCCGCCGACTCTCAGGCCTCAAGTAAGTTCACTAGGAAACATATTTCCTTGTTCAGATTCATTTTCTACCATTGATTTGTATGTCACTAAGTTCAAGCTGTTGATCTTGCAGAGCGTAAACCTGCAATTCCAGGCGTCGATCAGGCTGGAAACGGGGTATGGAATGAGGAGGATGAAGAATTGAGAAGCCTTCTGGTTGGATTTTATGCAAAGCATCCTCCGGCTCCATTTTTTTGGCTGTAGAAACGATGAAACCCTAGTAGACTAGGAGCTCTGCATGACACTGCACTCTGCACTTTGAATGGGATATGGGAGTGGTTTTTACAGTGCATGTATGCCAATCGTCATTCCTCCATGCTATCTATTAGGAGATATAATTACCAATGTGCCTCTGATCTGATCCATGAACTAATTACACATTTATTAGTAATTTGATGTATTTATATATATTTCAAATTTTATATTTATTTAATATATTTACAGAGATTTTATTGTTTTTTCAATATATAATTTATTTCGAAGGTTTTCTTTTTCTTTTTCTTTTATAACCGATAAATAAAGTATAAATTGAGATCAATTAAAATTATTGAGCAAAAAAATAGGAAATTTAAAAAAATAAATACGAATTAATTATTAGTTAAAGGGGTAATATCGTCAAAAGGTCAGCTCCGTCCCGTACTCTTCTCCAAGCAGGTCTCTCTCCCTCTCACTCACGCGGCACTTTTCTTCGGATGCATATCTTCCCAGCCATGGCGTCTTCTTCTTCTTCTTCTTCGGCGGAGAAACAAGAAGACTTCCTCCTCGAGCTCTTTGATATGTACTGGTTCCATCACACAGTTTTTGTTGGAAGGGCCCTGACTCCGGAGCAACCCATCGCCGCCCTCTTAGAAACAGAACGCTTCGATGAGTCACACGACCAGTTGATAAAAAAATCGGAGCTTTCGAGGGTGAAGACGCTCAACGTGAGGTCCATGAGCGACCGGTTCGTGGAGGTCGAGTTAGGCCAGACGGATTCCGAATCCGCCGCGTCTCCGAAGTCGGTCCTCGTCCACTCGAAGTTGCAGTCTGCTCTCCCCGGCAAGGAAGTAGAGAAGGTGTCCGAAGGGGAAAAGGGGCTGATTGGGAGGAGACACGCGCGGAAGATGAGTAGGAAGAAGAAAAAGTGGAACAGCAGGACCAGGAGCATGTCGGAGCTCGAGTTTGAGGAGCTGAAAGGGTTCATGGATCTGGGGTTCGTGTTCTCCGAGCAGGACAAGGACTCCGTCGATCTGGTCTCGATAATTCCGGGCTTGCAGAGGCTGGGGAAACGTCAGGGCCTTGAGGTAGAAGAAGGTGGAGGTGGTGCTGCTAAGATTGTGGGTAGCGTATCAATTCAAAGGCCATACCTGTCGGAGGCTTGGGAGATCCCGGACGGGGGAAAGAAAGTTGACCCTCTGGTGAACTGGAAAGTTACCGATTTGGGCAATGAAATGGCCGTCAAGGATCAACTCAGGTTCTGGGCTCACGCGGTTGCTTCTTCAGTCGGATAGCTAGCAGCTGATGGACGGCGGCGGCGGCGGCGGCGGCCTGCCTCTATCGTGATTCCTGGTGTTGCTTTTCTTTTGGTACCGATCATTACAGGATGGATGAGAATCTCGACCCAACTGGGAAATCTGTAAATGCCAAATAAAGAATGGGAGAGAAGATTGTCGTTTATCACATTGAGGTCCTCTGAGATCCAGCCACCTTGCAGAGACAGAGAGGGTGGATTAGTTCTCTGTGTCGTGCACTACTGCCTCTGGTAGCTTGTAGGTTGGAGGCTTATCAGCACCCTTCCTTGAGTACTCCCTCCATCTTCGAGCAGCCGCCGCAGCTCTCTTCATTCTTTCCTCAGTCTCCTCCTCTGCCAGGAACATCATTGATTGATTCAAAGCTCATTTCCCAGTGAACAAGAACCAGTTAGAGGAGATCGTACCTGATTTCATGTGTTCTTTGGATTTGCCCCAGAAGCTGCTCCAGTACGAGTTTGCTTCATCAGAACCATTTTTCTTCATCATCCTAATCTTGGCTTTCTCCTGCACATCATTTAGATCCTTAAAAGCAAAAGGCATAACACAACACAGCCCCATTTGCCATTTCCATTCTATCATTCCAAAAGCCACGAGAGTGGTTTAGAGGCCTCAAACCCAACCTCCATGGCCAAACTTGGCTAGTAAAGATGCAGAAAACCATATGGATAAAACATGATTGCTGGCTCTTACCATAACTTTTGCCTGCCTTTTCTCCCATCTTGAACTTGCCTGCATCATATTATTATGAGCAAACCAGATCAGTGAAAAAGGTTACCTTGTATAACCATTTGGACTTTCTATCTTACCATTCTGAAGACATCAACACCAGCAGAGCCCATTCCAGCAAGCATAAATGCAACCTATCAGGAAAAACCTCTCTTTAGATTTAACAGCATATACATATATGAGATAAAAATAAATAAAACTTGGCCCAACTAGAAATCTTACAGTAATCCTACAGATTTTTGCAAGCATGTATGTGCATTTAGACAGCTTACATTGACTCTCTCTACCCTTCTCATTTCATCTTCTAGCAGAGATACTTGAGCAGCAGAGGTCCAATGGATGCAATCAACTGGGCTGAACAAAAGAAAAATCTGTAAGATAACAATAAGCTCCAAAGAACACATGAAATTTGTTGTGTATAGATGCAACCAAATGGAACTCACCAGCTTTCAATTGCCTCTTCAACAAGCTGAGAGCTCCCACGTTGGCAGTAAACTCTGGCTCTTCCATAGTCTTCCTCGATTGAGAACACATCAGGGGACACGTTAGCACAATTCTTGCACCCTGCCATGTTCAAAGTTGACAGAAGTTAGCACAGTTCTTGCATTTCAAGTAATGTAGAGTGGACATGATATCAGCCTAGGCATACCTATGCAGCTGAATTCATCGACAAAGACATGATCTTTTGGGGCTGAGTCATCCAAAAATGGGTTGACTGCTGTCAATGCATACCCATGGATTTCGTCGTAGATCATTCTCTGCACCGGATCACTGAGCACCTGCACTGGAATTGGTTAGTCAAGCAAAAACAATATCAAGAGCAAATCCACCATAAAATCTCACTGGGTAAACCTAAACCTCTTTGTCTGTGAGGTTGAACAGAAAGCAATTAGATGGAAACAAATCTGACCGTGTAAACCTCGTTGATGAACATGCAAAAATTTGTCGTCTCGGGATCATTTCCACTCAGATCAGGATGGCAGGCTTTCATGCAATTATAATAGGCTTTCTTGATTTGCTCAGGGGAGGCATCAGGAAGCTGCAGAAGCCAATACATGCTTACAGGGAGAATGTAAACAAGATAACAAGTTTGAAGGTAAGCCGATCAATCCATACCAGACCCAGGACGGCATAGTAGTCATCGGCAACAGCATCAATGGAACTATGGTCCTCGGTCGCCACTTGGACTCTCGTACAAGCTCGTCTTTTAGCGCCCCCGCAACCGATCATGCCAGAGGAACTGATGCTGCCGCTGGTCCTGGAGAATCCGCGGCAGAGGCCCCTAGAGGTCAAGCTCGACGACGGCGTCTGCAGCTTGAACGCCTCCGTGCACACAGGAGACAGCATCTGAGCCATATGCGCAACCCCCGCAAGAACTGGCCGTGAAGAGTGAGCAACCTGAAGCTGTGACCAGAACAGAGGAGATAAATAAAACAGTTGCCAAGATTTCTCTGTTTTTATGGTCCCATGGAGGGATGCTGACATGGCAGAACCAGGGCCATGCGCATTCCAGGAATCTAGCAGGACCTGGCAGAAGAATCTAAGCTGAAACTGCTCTAGTGTGTGTACGTGGCACACGTGCTGGCTCGTGAGGGCACCGTTGCCTTCCGTCAAGCAACCGTCCAACGTCAACTAGTGGGAGAATTCGACAAATAATCTAATATTATTCGCTAATTGCTTTCATGCCCTAAACGTTTGGGAGAATGAATAGGTAGTCCCACAACTTTGAAAATTTTGCAAAAAGATCCCTACAAATAGCGGAATCTGAATCTGAATCTGACTGAACTGCTGTTCTCTGGTCTAATACTCTGTTTTACTGTCTATTTACTCTTGGCTTAGTGATCATCAAAGGGGTCTCTGCTAATTTCATCATGAACACCTTTTGCAGCAACTACAATGACTTGGTATTAACTTATAGCAGGCAGAGGATATCATAGGACGGGATGAACCTCAATTTCATAGGCAAAAATGGCAAGTAAAACAAAGCCAGAAATGGCGTCTCTAAATGCAAATTGAACATAGGTCAAAATCTCCAATTCAAAAACATTAAGACAATGAACAGTAAGTATTGGCAATCAACCAGTGATATTCTGGGATTTGTTAAGGATGACTCCCTCATATTTGACCTGGAACCACTTCATTGCATCCTCTTTGGTGACCCTGTGCTGAATGCCAACACGGGACTTACACCTCCTCCGGCGACCAACACGATAACCCGGGCGTTCCAAGACAACATAGAAGTCCATCCCATAGATACCAGTAGAAGGGTCATACCTGGCAGAGAATAGATTACCATAAGAAAGCCACATACAGAATTATTTAATGAGTTCATGGACAAAATTGACGAGATGAATCTATAATTTACTTCATAAGTAAAGGGAATGCTATCATTGACTTTACTTGATTCCAAGATCAATGTGCTCCTGAATGCCAAAACCAAAGCAGCCAGTGTCGCTGAAGTTCCTCCTGAGGAGCTCGTACTCCTTCACCTTCAGCCCACTCTCAAGGAGTTGCATTGCTTTCTCACCTCTGACGGTAACATAGCAAGCAATCTTTTCATTTCGCCTGATCCCAAAGGAACGGACAGTATACCTTGCTGTAGTTCAAGGATTCATCACTATTAATATAATAAAATAAGATAGATGGCATACTTACATCCATGATATAGTGAATAAGGCTACCAAAATTGTTAAATATAATCAATACCCTATTCCCACAGTTGTGCTTACGAGAATGAGAAGATCTGAATCATATAGAACAACAATTTCATACCCAGGATAGATGAATATAAATAGCAGCTCGCAAAGGAATAAAGCATATGGTACTTAATCAAATGAACAATTTCAATTGATAAATCCGAACCTTTTGAAAATACAGGAGTCTGGCCGCTAAGCTGCTCCAACACCTAATACAAGCAAAAATGGAATTACATTAAATGATACCAAACGGCATAAAAATTGAGAGCATAGAATTGCTACGAGATTATGTCAGTAACAGATAGAATCACCTTAGCAGCCCTGGTGAGTCGATCCCCACTCTCACCAACGGAGATGTTGAGGACTAGCTTCTGAACTTTGATCTCCCTCATTGGATTCGATAGTTTCTTCTCCGATGCCTACTCCATTCACATATGGACGGAATGAAAAACATGAGCTACTTCAAAATGAAAGCAGAACAGAGGTCGAAATCTAAGCAGTGAAGCAGGTTTGAAGCAAAAATGGGTGCAACATACCATCGCGCCTGAGGATTGGACGGCTACCGCCTGGAGGAGCGAGTATGAGGAAGTACAATAAAGAGCTACTCGAGGGAACTGAGAAACCCTAATAGGTTATGGACAACTGGTGGGTGTGTAAGTTCACTGACGATTTTACCCATCTTATACTCGTACACCCGGCCTGATGGGCCCATTATCTCAGGAAGTAAATGGGCCTAGCCCAATAAAATAAATATCGCTTCCGCCGCCGCCATACCTGCCCCTCTGCCGTACCCCGTTCGCTGTTGACGCCCTCCCTCCTTCCGTCGCCGCTCCTACGGCGAGTGCTGCACCTCCCTCCATCCATCAACGGACCCACCGAGATCCCAAACATGTTCTGCCCCTCCCGTTCTGAATGAGAGCTATCCGCCGCCATCGCCAGCTTTTTAACGACGTCGGACCCCTCCTTTCGATGCTACGCGTTGAGTCGTCCGAGTTGACACGTAAAAGTTGTCCTCGGACACCTTAACATCCTCGTGCAATCGGAGAAGGAGAAAGCAGAGGGAAAGCCTCGGCTACGTTGGGAGGGAAAATGGAAAAGGTTGATTTTTTGCTTTTTTAGAAATAAATTAGGATGCCGGCAGTATGACAGGTGTCGGCATCCTATTGAGTCTGATACTGATTCTTCCAGTCGGTTTTCTCCTCTGCCAGCAGGAGACCGGAAGGGTTGTACTTTCCGACTCTTTATCATCTGTTCGTCTGTGCTATGCGCCTAGTTTTGCAGTTGATCCAAATACATTTTCTAATCGTTGATGTTAGTCCTCCGTGGCTTCATTTGTTGCAGAAGTTCGAGACTTGGCTGCGTTTATGTTGATTTCCTAGAATTCATGGGGATGGAGCTTTAGAATTTACGTCAAGAATGGTCGTAAGCTTATCAACCAGGCTACTGAACATCACCATAGTGTCCTTTTGCAAGGCCCAGCAGCTGCAGAAAGCGGAAGTTGCCTTGATAGATGCCATTAGACTGGGAATCTTACCTGATGTAGTGACTTATAACCAACTCATCGATGGATACTGTCGTCTTGTCAGCTTAGAGTCCGGGTATGATGTTGTTAGAAGAATGTGCATAGCTGGGATCAAGCCTGACAGTGTCACCTTCAATTCGTTGATTGCTAGGGCCACCCACCAAAATCAATTGTCTAGGGCCCTTGATCTGTTCGAGGAAATGTTTCAGTGGGGTGTATCGCCTGATTTGTGGAGTTACAACAATTTAATGCACTGCCTTTTCAAGCTAGGGAGACCGGATGATGCCTACAGAGTGCTCAACGACATCATAGTGAATGATTTGTCACCCAGTAGGGCAACCTGTAACATTATGATTAATGGACTTTGCAAGAATGGGTACACGAACAATGCGTTGAATTATTTCAGGAACCTGCAGCGGTATGGGTTTGTGCCCGGGGTTATGACCTACAATATTCTCATCAATGGGCTCTGTAAGGCAAGGAGATTGAATGCTGCAAGTAGATTACTGAAGGAGCTTGTAGAATCAGGCCAATCCCCAAATGCTGCAACCTACACAACAATTATGAAAAGTTTCTTCAGGTTTAATAAGCTTGAAGAAGGGCTTGCAATCTTTGCCTTGATGAGGAGTAAAGGGTACACATTTGATGGTTTCGCTTACTGCACAGTTAGCGGTGCTTTGATAAAGAGAGGCAGATTAGTGGAGGCAAATGATCTTATGGCTCAAATGACGAGGGATGGCATCGAGCTTGATACACTGTCTTATAATACGAAGATCAACCTTCGATGCAGGGAAGGTAAGTTTGAGGATGCCTACCAGCTGTTGGATGAGTTGGAGAAAAGTGGCTTAGAATGTGACGTGTATACTCACAGTATCATAGTTGACGGAATGTGCAAGGCTGGTGATCTGGAGGGGGCTCAGCGCCATTTACAATATATGGGTTCTTTAGGCTTTAAATCAACGCTGGTTGCTTTAAATTGCATTGTCAATGGCTTGTGTAAGGTCGGAGATGTTGACCGTGCCATGGCATTGTTTGAATCAATGGAGACTAGAGATGATTTCACTTATGCTATTATAGTTCACAATCTTTGCAAGGCTAGGAGGTATAAAAAGGCGTCTAAGGTACTATTTTCATGGGTAAAAAGTGGCCTAAAAGTTCTGCGGTCTTGTCAACGGGCAGTTCTTGATGGCCTTCGTGATTCAGGGTATATAACAGATGCTAAGAAACTTCAATCAAAAATTTGGAAGGCTAGGATGTTGAGATATTGATTTCATGAAGTCGCACTGGGTGATGAACCTTCCAGGCAGAACTTCCTTTTCCATAACTTAAGCAATTCAATGGAGGTGATAGAGAAGCCATGGTCCCATATACAAGAGTGTCACCTTTTGTTTCAATGAAGCGTTTCATATGAACTGAAGGTTTTCATTCTTAACAACGGATATGGTGGTGTGGAGTTGGTTTGATATTGCTCCATCGGTCCCTACGATTACACAGCTACTGATGCAAGAGTTCGCATGCTAAGAATCTGTTCCAAGCATTAGCATCATGAGACTTGGGCCTTATAATGTCTTTTCAGGTAAGACAACTGACACTGGAAATTGGTTCTTGGGATTTCACTGGTAGGCATGGTTGCCATGTGAATACTGCTTTGACCTCTTTAGTCAAAATAATTTTATAGTTTATCAAGCCTGAAGCTTAACAAGGATGATATATATTTTAAACATTTGTCTAGTTATATTTATACGTGATAAGTTGATAGTGAAGTTTTACTGGTGAGCTGAGCAATCTGATATAGGTACAAGAAGTTTACAGTGAGCTGTTTTTCTTTGCCTTGTGTGTGTGGAGAAAAATTATGCGTATCTCAGTTCTTAACATTTATTGTCACCCATAGGAAACATTAAAATGGAAATTCTAGAACATATGATATAAAAGGATGTTCGCCGAAAAACTTCTCTGTGAATGATACAAAGAAATGAGAATTTCTTCGGACAAATCATCAGGGTTTCCTTTACTCTGCCAAAGATTATTAGGATACCGGGCTTCATAAAAGATATAAATTTTCCTTTCAGCTTTTATCTCCACACTTATGTATTAGTGTACATATGCATGTGTTTTGCTGCATTAGTTTTGGATGTTTCACACGGAAAGTTGATTTTCTGGGGTTAAGTTTTTTGACTTTGAACAACAAGAATTTCTCTAGTAGCATGGCTATGTTGTCAAAATCCTGCATTAATAGCAATAGTATTACATGACCAGCTTTCTGCTTCTTTGACGGCCTCTCATATCATTGTCATTTACTTGTTGGAGTTATTCTTGTTGTTTTCCTCAAACTGGGCTGTAGAATCGGAAGGATGTACTAGATGGGTTTGTAATGTTTGTTGCAAGGGAATATATTGATAGATACACGATAATTCATGGTTTTGTAGAAGAGCTACAACATCATATTGGAGTCGCACAGACTGAGAAGATTGTTTGAAAAGATATGCATGAAGCTCTTGAGGGGCCTTCTAGCTAGCAGATAGGCATTAAGACATCTGCGGGCCTCAATAGGGCTGCAGTAAGATGTGTGGTGTCACATGCTGGGTGCTAAGGTCCAAACTGGACTTCCCACAGTGAGAAGGGATCCTACAATGACATTCTAAAGTTGCTAGACAAGCTGCGTCCATCCTGTATTTTTACTCCCAGGATGGTTAAACCTTCATGGAGCTGAAGTGCTGGGGCATAAGAGTGGCCCGGGGGAACTCACATTAAACTTGCAGATGATGTACACGAGGAAGTAGCAGTGAGCTCTCCATATCCATGGCGATGAGGATGACTATCTCGAGTAGGATCCTCTCCCGCATCATCGTTCCGGAGCTCGGTCCATATCCTCCAGGTGGAAGAGCGTGGAGCCTGCTGCCAAGCACCCTATTCTCGGCGTCACGGTGGCTTTCGGCGTCGTTCTTAACCATTGTAATGTGTTGTATTCTGTTTATCTATCCTAAAACATTGATCATAAAACGATAATCCTTTTACGCTCTCCAGAGAATTTTAATAAGAAGGGATCAGCTCAATCAAGTGATCCGGTTTTTCTTCCGCTTTCTGCAGTATTACTTACTTATACAGGATCTTGTCTAGTTTCTGCGATGATAAGTAGATGAGCCACTAACATTGGATTCAATAGTTTACGGTGAGCAAGCTGATGTGTTTTATGAATAACATGCATGTATGTATATACATTATGTGTGATGATTTTGAGTTTGAGTGTTTTGTGATCCTTGGAGGGAGCATATCGAGATGATAATAAAGAAGCCTAGAGAAGAATAGCTGGGAACATGAACACGTAAGTTCGTCCGTGATCATTTTAAGATTCATCAGTTTAGAATCGTTATTAATAAAATAAGTCGTTTCAATGATTATGTTTCAGAATGTGCTTTGAGCTCCGCTAGTGTTCGGCCTAAAAAAAAATACTCTTCCAGTCTTGCTACAGATAACGGTGGTGGTCCCTTGGTGTTCCCTATTCATCCTCCAATGGCCTCTTTTCCCAGATAATTGAAATAGATTACGATTTTGATCATGCTCATTGCAACGATGTCATGATAAATACGAATCAGTCCGAGCTTAATAACTAGTTCCAGATGGCAGTTACATATTGGATTGTGTTATAACTAGCTCGAATGTTTTTCATTAACATACGGTTACTATTTCATAATTTACTGGATAGTTGTGAATCGTCGGGGCTATCATCTCCTTCAAGCCCAAGAGGTCTCCTTTTTCTCCTATTCTTCCAACCCCATCTTGGACTTGTCACAGTCCACAAAACCGCCCTCTTTATCGAAGGTTCAGGTCCCACAAACTCAAACTCCGAGTTTTATTTCATCCAACAAAGATTGCACACAAGCATTATGAGATGATGCTCCATCTCACCAAGAGGGCTGAGAAAGCCATCTTGATCGAAACTCTCCAGAGTTAAGAAATGAAAGGGGACGAGAAAACTAGTACAGGGAGTTCAGGCGTCTCAGCATGACGACAATGGCGGGTCCGGATAAAATGCAGAAGCTGTGATCTCACATGTGATGCTCGGGATCGGGTCCTGCAGGCGCCTCTCTCCTAGTCCCTGCATCCTCAAGCTGAAAGGTCGTAGTTCCGAGTTTCTCGTACCCAGCAACCATCTCACGTAGAAGAAGAAGGCGGCTATTGATTTTCTTCTGCATTATCACCTGCCCATGTCCCTGTGAGTTCGCCATCATGAAGGTAGGCATGAAAATGACCAAGAACCAGACCAAACCTCTCACATAACACAAACTGATAGCCATGTCTAATTACTACTATTTCAGCTCTACTGTGAGTGGGGCAAGATGAAGGGAGAGAGGTGGAATTCAAGTTGTGCTTTTCACCTGAAAGTTCAGGCACTCCTATTTATAGACCCATCAAGCGTCACTCTTATCTTCACACCCATCAAAAGGAAGGAGGATTTACTTGACAAGCTGTCTAGTCATCATGCATGCCTGTTGGACAATAAGGACAGTGATGGGGCAATAATTATATTAGAAATTCTTGCATAGAATAATCACTGTAAAAACCATTATCATAATGGAAAGTCTTGCTTTCTCGACATGCTTCGCTTCTTAGTGGCGACCACGAGTCGCCACGCCACGACCACAGCTTATCCAAACTGCATAGCTAGCTAGCTGATTACAGCCTGTATAACATTAATGCGATAATGGGCATTGCACTTGCCACATAATGATGATCATGAAAAACATGAAACCTAATATTTTGATGGAATTGGCTTCATCGTTTCAACAAAAAATGATTGCATATGAAAAAACAGTGCAGCCTAAGATAAGAGACAAACGTATCTTCTTCCAAATAGAGTTCCTCAATTTGCAAAGCTTATACATAGCATAGGTTTCATTGCAGAACTCACATTGACCTTTCTGGGCAAAATTGGATGATAACAAAAGCATGTTGGATCTAGAAAAAAATTCAATGATCTAACTAACCAAAGCCATAGATTGAAACTCAGATCCTCTTTTTGTTTTGAAGATGGTGAACATGGGTCAAATTTCATCCAGTGACCAATAGCACCACCATGAAGAAATGGGTGATGAACAGGAATGAGAACCATTGCATAGTAATTCCACTACAACCATTCAAATCTCCCTGTCCGGTGGATATTGGCGAAACCAAAGAGCTACCGTTATTGACCAAGGAGCTGCAAGCCAAGACAAATGCAATCAGCCAGGAATGGAATCTCATACTGCCATGCAATCATATGGCAAAGGAGATCTCAGGGTATGATTTCAAAGCATCAATTCTTGTTAAGTTGAGTATTAGTCCCTAAGCTGGCATAGAAGATAACATTCAAAAGCATAATCCATCCATGAATAAAGTATCTTCAGACAGGCAACAGTCACTAGTTTGATTTGAAACAAGTTTCTTTTTAGACAACAACCGATATTTTTTTGGGCCAAGCCAGTGAGTTCTAATCAATCCAGATTCATCTTGAAGGATTAAGGAAGGGCCATTCACATATACTTGAGCCCGGACCTAGTTAAGGGAAGAAATCCTTATCCATCAAATTCATGTTGATAACAACTACTGAAATGACTATCAAGCAAAACTCAACTTCTTCACAACTCCAAGGAACTTAATGAAGTCATAAATGTTTTCAACAGTTAGTGATAGTTACCTGGACTGGAATTTGCAGTTACCCTTGCCTGAAACAGATGAAATCAACTGTTACTTCCAAAATGTAATGTCCAGAATCGACTGTTAATGGGAGCTATTAGACACAATGCATTCCACAATAGAGTATTTTGTATGGCATATTTCTCGTTCTACTCTCAATCCTTTATACAATATGAAGCCACGAGGAATCTGATATAGAAATAGTGAGCATGACATGCCAAAAATAAACCTATATGATCAGTTTTTCTTTTGGAAAAAACCAAGAATCAATCTTTCTTTCCCTATTATTCTTGCAACTGAAGAATTATTTCACATATGGTAGATCCGAACACATGAGGTCAACTGTGATTTAAGATCTAAGATTTCACCGATCTGTCACAAAATCAGCATCCGAAAACTGATATTAATACTATGACTGCAACTAGTGGTAGCGGTGGAAACTCACTAGGGTTTAAAGAGGTGAGGGCGGCAGTGTTGCCAAAGAAGCAGCTACTGTCGGCGAGGCGGTGAGTGAGATAGTAGCTGTTGAAGGCATAGGAGGCCATAGTCAAAACGTCGGACGGAAAGTAGCAGGCACCGCCGCTCTGGATTGGACTGCAGTCGGCACCACCGGGACCGCAGGCCCAGTCGAGCGCTCCCTGCAGAGCCGCGTCCTCAGCGTTGTTCTTGGCGACGCACCATAGCTCCGTGTTCACCGAGACGTCCTGGTCCCGAGAAACCGCCTCGCCCGACCCCCCGGACAGGAGGGAGGACATTACCAGCAGCAGGGGGAGGAAGGGGCAGAAGTTTCCGGCCATGAGAGAAGGGAGATGGAAGGGTTGATGCCGATGGTGTGAAACGGAGGAGAAAGCGAGGGGTCAATGGTCAGACAGCTGAATGTGGGACCCACTGCCCGTTATTTTTCACGCTTGCCCGTATCTTGAGGTGTATGAGAAATGATGATTACTAATAATAATAATTTAATTAATTATTAATTCATTACTAATCAGTTAAAAAGAGGAAGAGGCGGAATCCCCTGCTCCGCGACATCCTCGCTGCACATGCTGGTCTGTCCCCCTTTGGTCTAAAAGCCAATCATTCACTCCTGGCAGTGGGCCCCATATCTCCATAAATTATAGTACACCTTAAGTTCTCCAAATAATTGAACTTGAGTTGTGCATGTGATCACTCATGGGTCGGAGTCGGAGATTGACTAAGAAGCAAGCAGCTGCTGCTGTTCTTCGGCCGGATCACCGGCTGTCAAGACGTCGGAGGCCGACGGCGGCGGTGAAGTCAGGTCGGCGTTGCAGTTTTCCATATCCATGAGGCTCTGCTGGTGGTAGACCTGCTTCAGTCTCTCTATCTCCCTCTTGAGAGCTTTCTGGTGTGCTGCAGAGTACCACCCAAGATCGTTAACCTTCACTCGTGTTCACCTCACCGGAAAGGAATGAAAGTACTCACCGTCCTTGAAGATCTTATCCTGGGCAAGAGCGGCGATTCTCTGCTTGAGAGCGCTGTTGTCGACGCTTAGGAGGAGGCGCTGGTGGTCGAGGAAGGCCACGCGCGGTGACAGAACGGAGACTTCCGCCTGCAGAGAGGTGACGCTGCGTTCGAGCTCAGATATGTACTGCAACTTCCTCACCCGCGATTTTTGTGCCGACTGCCTGTTTGCCAATATCCTGCGTTCCGAGTCAAATTAGAACTACGTGCATGGCGTTCTGCATGCACGAATGCCAGCCATTAAAGAAGAGTATGCAAACTGTTGACTGTTGAGTCGGAAGCTGCCGGAATACACACCCAGGTAACTTTCTCTAAAGCTAATATTCTCGTTCATGGCGGGCACATTAGAACTGAAAATCGCTTAGTGGGTAAATGAAAAATGCATTGATTAAGATTTGGAATGTATAGATACTAAAATTGCATGCGTTGAACTATTAATAGCCTACGCACCTCTTGACCCTCTTTGGATCTACGATCCTCTCGCTCGAGCCGGCCGGGTCCCCGGCGGCATTCCTGGCCTGGCCTGCCGTCTCTTCTTCGCAATGGCTGTGCGCTTCATCTGCCTCGCTCTTCATAGTCGCGGTCGTCCTCCGATCCGTTTGATGGTAGTTGGGCATCCGCGGCGAATGCGGTTTCTCCTCGTTGACGCTGTTGTGATCCGACGGCGTGGAGGGGTTCGACGGTGAGGCCCACGGCCCCGCCGCAGCCCCGCCGTTCTTGTTGTCGTTACTCGGCGGCGGCTGAGGCGAGATCTCATCGGTGAACATCGACAGGAGCTGCTCCTCGTCGAACCGGTCGAAGTCCGACCCGCTGTCTGCATTCGACGACCCAGGGCCAGCGCTGGCAACGTTGTGGCCGGCGTCCTCGGGCAGCAGCCCCGAGTCGAGGAATGCGATGGAGTCGCTGGCGGATCTCCGGTGCGCCCCACGCCTGGCCTGAGAGAAGTCGAGGAACTCATCCACCCAAGACGGATTGTTATAATTACTCCCGTCGTTGTTGCCTCCTCCCTGGGCAGCCGCGGCCGAGGGGGGATTCAAGAGGGTCACAAAAGGCGGGGCCGGGGGCTTCTGTTGGGCGGCGTGGAAGGCGAAATCCGGCGGCCAGTGGGGGGCCATGGTGGGGATCTTCGGGGGCAATTGGGCCATTGGAGAAGACAAGACAATGGAAAGGGAGGAATGTATAATTAGGAAGGATAGAAAACACACTGCAGAAAATGGGAAAATAAGAACCCAAATGAGAGAGCTGCCCCGCCAAGGCACCCTATATATAAACTATAATATTGACTGGATCATTAGGTTAGATCATATAGTCATAGTAGAAGAAGAAGAAGAAGAATGATTATCAGAACTTGGTGAATAAGATGGATCACATGGAGGGGTGGCAAAGACAGCTATCGACAGCTGTGTTGAAGGGGGGTGGGAAGATGGGAGGAAGAGGAACCGACCAACCAAATCGCCTGTCCATGTCCATCTCTTCACCACTGGGCTAGCTAGCTGCTCATAGTCTCCTATGACTCTTATCCTCTGTACACCGAGCAAGTGCTGCGTAAAAAAAGAATATAAGCTGAACTGAACCTCTATGCAACCACGTGCCTTGCCTCTGTGACGAGGGAGGTGGCTAGCTGGCAATTCCGGCCACCACTGCTCGATAGTTCGGTTATTTATAAGTAAAAATTGTGCCAACCCTTATCCATTTATAACACTTTCCCATTAAATGGGCTGGCACCAATACCTTCATTCATACTCAAAACCCCATTTGTGATTTGCAGAAGAGAAAAAATACCCAATTTCGTACAATTGTTCTCTACTCGTTCGAAATTGTAAAAATAATATATTTTTAGTAAATAGTTGTTGATGGTTAGTATTAAAAATTAACGAATTTTAATAATAAAATAACGAATTAAATAAAATAAAGAATTGTTAAGTAAATATGGGTTGGATCTCAAACGCTACACAAAGGGGAAAATAAGGGAGCAGAATAGAGAGTTGAGTGAATTGAATAGTGTTGAAGATGAAGGGCACATACCCACAATGTCATATGGCCATGTGACTGCTTGCTAATGCCTTTCTTTTCCTTGTTACCTGTAACCATACCCCACATGTAGGGGGCAGTGCCAGTGGTAGCTTCCCTAGCATAGCATGGAGGGGGATTGAATATTTCTTCCATCTTAAATTACTGCAGGGGGGGAACATGTGAGTAAACACATTAACACTAATTGAGCTAATGGAGATGAGGCTCCTCTTGTTTATTGTGGTGCCCTACAGCAAGCATCCGCCCCATTTTGCAAGTGGATATAGGCATATGATACCATTTTCCTTACAAAGAACATGACCTTATCAGAATTTTCTTCCAAGATGGGGTAGAGATGTTGCAAAGTGCAGCAGCATGGCCATGGCTAGCTGTCTGGTCTGTGAATGTCTATTCTCAACAGCCTAAGCAAACAAGCAAATGTCAGTGGATAAGCTTTTCTCTGGATTCAAATATTGCCTTAAGGCGACCCAAAGCCTCTTCCTCGGATCTTTGTGAATGGGCAACAGATGCTGCAGAGGACAAGTACTCATCATTCTTGGATGATGATCTTGTGTGTGGCTGAAAAACCAAAGAATGTGAACATCAGACAAACCTGCAATTCTTACCGCCAAGCTAGAGATGCTGATTTTCGTCAGTACTAAATCTAGTTCAATCACAAGGCAAGTGCATTTCTACATATATAATCATTGATTTCAGGTTCATTTATTTATCTTCTCTTATACAAACTTTAGATATTAAGAAAATAAGTAATTCAAATAATTCCATCATACTACCTTCTTCCCTTATTTTTATTTTGGAACTATGAATTTATTTTACTATTAGAGGTTGTCTTCCTTGTACTATTGTCCCATCTCTAGCTTTCTCACTATTTCTCTACCTTTCTCACTATTTTTCTGCCCTTATCCCCTATTTTTTTTTCACTTTTTCTTCAAATGACGGGTTATAATCAGACTATTCTTAACTAACTGTAGTACTACGACTAATGGTAACATTTATAACTATTACGGGTACAAGCCTTTTTTTATAGTAGGACGTGCTCTCATCCATTAATCATATAATTACTACTCTAATAGCTACTATTTTTAGAATCTAATTGGGTACACAAACGTTAAACATTTGAAATAAATTGCGGGTAAACTCTCATATTTACAGTGAATTCAAATTATATCCCCCTCTGCTGCCTTCCCCAGTTAATCCCAGAATAACATTAAGTCTATCTCGATACTTGTGATCCACAGTCTATGGGCTCTCATGAAGCACTCTATATCCACTTGCCCGATTCTTCTCGTACCTATCGGAGCACTCATTTTAGAGTCCCCTAACTCATTTTCCCATGTGAACTTTCTCTTTCTGCACAGGAATTAAAGGGGCATAGTTCAGACTAATTAAAACTTGGGATCTCTTCCAATTTACTAATTTTTAGCACGATACTAATACAAAAATCTACCTATCCCTACATTTTTTATACAAACAAAGTAAAACAATTTAATCCAAACAATGATAAAAACGCAGGCAAGGCTATGCAGATGGAGGGACTTATCCCGAATGTCGATTACATAACCTAACAACTACCCTATTTATTCGTAATACGGAATCCTAGCCTAAGATTTTTATTAATAAAATGAAAAATAAATCCCATTTTTTGGAATTAACGCTAATATTTCAAACCCCGCGAGGTAGAATAATTAAGGATAATTTTGAGTAACCACTGGCGAAGAAATTTCAATAAGATAAATGTAGTAGTTGAAGTTGAAGGGTTCCAATGGTAGAAATTTAAATAAGATAAATGTAATAGTTGAAGAGTTCGAATGGTACTGCAATGCAACAAGGATACACGCTCAAATACAACAGAAGAAAACATAAAATTTTACTATAGAGGCTGCCCCGTAATAGTTTTGTGCACTACTCGTTGACTTCCCTCTTGTATTTGTTGAGCATCAAGGGACGTCCTCCCAAGCACAGATGCTGATTTATGCAAATTATCAAGCACAAACTTCTACTACTGCTACACAATACAATTCTATTGTATTGATCATACGCTGCAGATTCATCTAGATAACAAAAATCAATGTTGGGATATAGGGACCGTAGATAAATAGTGACAAAACCGAGAGTTTTTCTCTAATTCAGTAGAGTGCAAAAAACTCCTTCCTAGCACTTCACATCTGTCAATAAATCATGAAAAAGAGGAAAAATATGAGACTTCAAGCCAAAAGATCTTTTTACCAAGCAAGAACTAAAATATGCGAGTGAAACTGGATGAATTAATGTACACCCAGGTCGTGAAATGGGAATACCTAAAGGATGAACTCGAGAGGGACATCTTAGAAGGATGGCTCACTGGCAAAGGCGTCAAGGCTGAGATGAGGAAGTTCCCATTCCTCCAGGTTGTTGGGATGTTCGACCATTCACCCGCCATTAAGATCGGAGTCCAATTATACGAAGGCAGTAAATTTCTTGCCTGTTTGATCGTCTTTACGATGTTCATGTTATCAGTAGTGTGTAGGACTGTGGTGATGTGATCCGAGGTGCTCACCTTTTTGTCGGTGGCCTTGAGGGGTGGGGCTATTCAGTTTTTTGGCACAGAGCGGCACCGTGGCAAGTGGTCAAGAGATCCTAAGAATTATGCTGCTGTCAAGGGTTGATTCGCCATGACTGAGCTACATGGGAGTAAGGTATGTGAATCTTCAACATAGTGAAAGAAAAATCTCATGTGTGTTGTAAGTTTGGGGATGTAAAGCAAAGATTAAATTGAGGACGATGCTTTACCTGGGAAACTTGTTGACGGGTTGTCTATGGCGTGCAACAGAAGGGCAAACCGCATTTGCAGTCAACAAATACATTTAGATGCAGGGTTGTGGTATAATATCCAAAAGAATCAGCCCTGATGATCAGGCCTTTGATCAGTTGCCTGGAATTGAGGATTCCACCCAGTCCGGCCTTTGATCAGTTGCTCTACTTCTTCCAGTTGGTGCTTAAGAAGTTCCACCTCCATCAACAGATCTTCATCTCGTTGCTTCATAGCCTACAAGAAGACCCCAGACTGTAACATTAATACCAAGAAGCGCATTTCCCATGAAAGAAAATTGCTAGATGAAAGTTTCCATCGCCTTCAGCAGGCAAAAAACACCGACAGAAGTTATACATCGATTTCTCGTCTCCGCAATTCCTCTTTTCTTGCTTCTGACCTTGAACTTCTCTGTACCTCAAAGATGAGTGCAGCTCCCGCAACCTGACAGAATATGGGAAATCTATTTAAGTAGCCCAAAAGGAATAAGAGCAAGCCATGAACTCCGATCGAAGTTCCTAGTCGGAGATGATGATGTTTTATTTGCTTCGTCTACTGGAAGATTCAAGCAAGATCACATCTGGAAAACAGTTTAACAGCAGAAGCAGATCACAAAAGTTGAGGATACCGAGAAAAGGAAGAGTTCCCCAATGAGGTCAGCGGCAGCTTGGACGGCTTTCTCCTCATTAAGTGGGCGGATCGCAACATCTGTTGCATGGCCATAAATTCGCCTTTGTACTCGTGTCGTGAATCGGTGATTTGTCTGAACGTAACAAAGAATAAGGTGATGACCAGAGTAACAGAGCAGAAGAAAACGAACCCATCAAATTTGAGAGAAAAGGGGTGGAATGAAATTACCTGGGCGAAGCTGATGATGAGCTGCCGGAACATTGGGTGCAAGGCTGCTTCTTTCTTGAGGCGATTGGCTATGGGTTTGCCGAAGGTCTTGACGGCGAGCGCCCCCAGCTTTGCCACTGGAAGTATCATCCTTTGTCAGTTCGATGTCTGGACTTCCTAGTAATCTCCGCCTCGCCTTCTGAGGTTTCCTGAATCTTCGCAGTCTTTACTCTAGTTTCTGACAGCTGAAGAGCGACCGAGCTTAGAAAATGGCGGCCCATACGTGGTCCAGCCATTTTGATTGTATAGTGCACTATGTTAATTATTTATATATATTGGAAAATTTGAGCTAACTATAGGGCCAGAGGTCAATGACCAGAGAACATTATCAACCTAAAAAAGTTGCTGGAAAAAAATGACAAAATTGCATGTCTTTGGATTACGGCTAATGACCCCTTTGAGAAGGCCCGCGTATGCAGAAGAATTGCTGTACACAATATCAGATTGTATCTAGCCAAGAGTCGAAATCATCCAGCACTTTTGACCGGGCACTATCTTTTGAGGCTGAAGAACTGGCTGGTGCGACCGAGCCATTTTGTGTAGACAACTTGGATGTTTCTTCAAGCAGGTCGTCAAGCAGAACATCCATGTTGGTAGAGCTAGGAGTAGGCATGGCCTTGGAGGGTTCCTGGCCTTTCCTTGGATCTTTTCCTTCAGGATTGATAGGCCATCTGCTGGTACCGAAGTCAAATGTATCAGTCAGCCTCGTGTCACTTAGTGAATCAAGAAGGGCATCGAGCTCCGCTTCCGCAGCTGTGGCCTTGAATGTGGAGGGTTTACTCTTCAGTTCAGCCACCTGATCAGTAGAGGATTGCTTGGTAGACTCTGAAGCAATGGTTTGATTGTGGAGGTGAGGTCGACTTGTGCCAACAGCCACTCGACTAACTCCAGAGGCGGAGGCCAGTTCCTGAGCTTTGCGGCCGATAGTTATCTCGTCCTTGTTGTCTTTGATTTTATCCACTGTGAAATGATCCTGATTGGGGCCACCCAAAAGTTCCACAGCTGATCCATTCTTGCGTGCTTTGATCAGCACAGGTTCCTTATCAATGCCTGAAGATGATGCTTCTGTCAGCTGCCAGAGAAATCCCGAGTGAAATATGATTTCATCAACATAGAAATAGATAAAGCCTCTGGAGAAGAATCACTAGCAAGTCAGGTCATACCAATTCCAGCGGCAATAGATCTGATTCAATAAAGAGTCTCCTTGCTAAGCCAACTTGTTCAAGTCGTTCAGCAAGCACATTCAGGTTCAGCGAGAGGAAAGGCGCCTGCATGACACATTTCATTAAAGCACAGAGAAGCTTCAGTTCTACATGAAGAAAGTTGGCCACCTTTTCACTTGTACATGGAGCTAGATTATCCTAGAAGAGAAGCACAGAAGTTCACACCTCGTGACCACCGGTTGCTTTGTCCTCTACTATGAAGCTGTCATCTTTAACCATGGAAAGAATGGCCTCTCCTCGAGCTGATGAGAGCAAAGGACCTGCTCCTCTTCCAACAAAATCTGTAGACAATTGCAGCACAAGACCATACATGAGCCATAGGTTCGAAAAACAAATAAACAGAATTCCGCTCACACTTTTAATCCAAAACATAAACATGATAATGAACCGGAATTTTTTGAGCCATTTCAACCTCAGGTGCATCATTGAATAATCACATACACTATACAGCATTCAGAGTTCAGCGCATATGCCAGGAAGCTCTACTAATTTCTAGTATCTACAATCAGCAGGCAATCTTTGATATAAAAAATCTTTTGCACTGAGCTCTTCTCCTTGTTAAGGCAACATGTAAATGCATTTACAGTCAGTGGAAAAAGGACTAGATTCTCATGCTAAAAATACAGAAATGCAACTGGCAGGGGCAAAGCACGCCTTTACAGAGAAGAATCAAAACCGATCTTTAGCGATGATGAAACCAGTTACCGTGCAACACGTCATCCATGGATGGGAAGTTGTCCAAGTGCGGATCAAAATACGACTGCGGCTGAGACTTGGCCTCAGCAATCAAATGCTTGTAGTCAGCACCCTTACTCTTCGGCGGTGGTACCTCAGGTGACTGACTCGGGACTTCACCGCTCGGCGCTTCCGCATCGGAGTCGTGTTCCTCCTCGTAACGACTCCAATTAGATGGAAGGTCGGGCGCGGGTCGAGGCTGCCGAGGCTGAATTGGCTTCTCCGACGAGGCTTTCGAACCCCCAGCCCCTGCACCGGCTGGCTTAGGTCTGGGATTGGGATGTGACTTCTTGCTGTGGTGGCGAGAGTGAGCTCTCTTGGATTTAGCTAGGGCTTTTGCATCCATTGCAAGCAGAATCACGGCACGGCAGCGAGAGATCAGATCTTCATCCAGGTAAGAAATCACGTGGTTTGGGTGGGAAGAGAGATAGATATGGGCTCTCAGCATGGGCCTTCATTATTGGGCCAACAATAAAAAAGCCCAATACATTACTTTTATACGATAACGTCCGTAGCTTTCCAGCATTATTTTTGTAACTTCCCACTCCGTTGAACAAAAAAAATCATACATTAGTGGCCTAATAAAAGCCCTAAAAGACTACTAAATAAAGGACGTAACCCCCGGAGCTCCCAAACATTCACGTAAACAGCATAATGATCCAACCAATTGTACTGGAATAACCACCTTAGCATGACCCTTCTTCTCCATAAAGCTCTTGACATTTGCTTACCCATGTCACAGAACCCCCTCGTGTTCTCCTACACTTTCCTGGCAATCTAGTTGGTCAATCGAGTACAAGGTTATCAGCCGAGACCGGTCTTCAAGATGGAGGCAATTCAAGAGAGCATGCAGCCCCTGTTACCGGGAACTTCTGCGCCGTCTGAGCCTGGAAAGCAGCCTAAGACTCCGGCACAAAGGGCTATGAGGAAGACCTTCAAAGGGACAGCTCACCTATCCAACCTCCTCCCGACGGGGACGGTTCTCGCATTCCAAATACTGTCTCCGGTAGTCACCGACCAGGGTAGGTGCCCCAACACGGCTAGCTGGACCATGACTCTTGGCGTGATAGTCTTGTCCGCAGCCTCGTGCTTCTTCTGTTGCTTCACCGACAGCGTCAGGGATTCGAGGGGCAAGGTTAGATATGGGGTTGCCACATTTAAGGGGCTATATATCATCGACTCCTCCATCCCGGTGGTGCTTTCGCCGGAGGAGGCGGCCAAGTACCGGCTAAGATTGATCGATTTCTTCCATGCGTTCATGACGTCGCTGGTTTTCGTGGCGGTGGCACTTTTCGACCAGAAGGTGGTGAAGTGCTTATACCCAGCACCGTCGACGGAAGCCCGGAAAATGCTGGTGGCGGTGCCTGCATGCATTGGGATCATATGTAGCTTGTTCTTTATCGCTTTCCCTTCCAGGCGCCATGGGATCGGCTTCCCCCTCTCGAAAGAGTAGCAGAGCAGCCTTCGGTCTGCTACATCACGCTTAGAGTCTAGATGTGTGATCTGTTTAATCCATTGATGTGGTGTATATCGTGCTGAAGAATATATCACAATGCCAATTATTAATTCTTTTTCTACTGTGAAATGAGATGCCCACAAGTGCCGGTGATCGGCATCAGTTGGGTGCAGTTTTGGGGCACCGGTGCAATTCAAATGCCGATGATGATACCGGCCCAAATACTGTTAATAGGCTTCAATCGGCGGCGTGGCCCATCTTAGATCGCATGGTGTCCCTTCTACCACTAAACTCGACACCGTATTTTAAGGAGATAGGGACGTAGATGGCTTGATCAGGGGGAAAACCCAAAGGTAGACTAGCTAGCCGAGCTCACTATATCACTGCCTGCGATCGTACCTAGGGCTTCATCCGTTTCCCTTCTCACTTGCTCCCTCCACAATTCATTAGGCTTGATCAGCATGGCGCCTCCACCCAACAACTCCAGCGGAAATGCTCCCCGTCAGGAGGCTCCCGTCAAGGCTCCGGCCAAGGACCCGAAGAAGAAGGATGAGAAGAAAGACGAGGATTTAGTAAGTTTATTGTGCTCTGTTCATCGTTAACGGACTGCGATTTTTGGTCTTTAAGCAAACCTAGAAGTATGCAAGTCCTTTCACGGAACATCGTGCTGTTATCTCTTGTTCCAGCTGCGGAGATAGTTCGAATAACGTGAATTCGTTGGAATATCTTCAATTTATGAAGCAATTCCTTGTAGATTTGATGGATCAGCTTGCTGTTCTTATTTCTTGTTTGATAATTGCCTCCTCCCTTTGCCTGCTCCGTGGTACCGAACATTCTATTTGAATAATGAGTAACTCAAAGCGTAAAGCTAACTTATTTGCTACATTGTGGGCGGTGTAATTGAAATATGAAATTTCAAACTCTTTTGCAGTCGGAGGAAGATTTGGCCTTGAAGCAGCAGCTGGAGTTGTACGTTGAACGGGTTCAGGATCCCAATCCTGGATTGCAGAAGGCTGCTCTTGAGAGCATGAGGTACTTCTATTTTACTTTTCTGACTACTGTATTCATTCGGTTTACATTTTAGCAACCACAATGTAGGATACTGCTTGCTGTTTTGGATAGGATAGCAGTTTGCGGACCAACTATATATAGTTCTAAGCTACACTGTATAACTTCAGGTCATGTGTGAGATATCGTATCATTAATGTAGACGCACATGAGTTCACACAATCAATAACCCTCCTATTAACCAAGAGGGACTGTTAGTTCGGGAGGTCCTCTCACTGTATACTAATCCAAGTGGCTCATTGCATGTCAGCCAAATAAAATTGCAATGGCTCGTCACTTGTTTTTGTTATGGTGGATATAAATATAGGATTTTGGTGGCATTTCTTTTTATCCTCGTATGATAGAAGTGAATAAGTTAATTTTATAGGCATGAAATTCGGTCATCTACGAGTTCAATGACTTCAGTACCAAAGCCATTGAAGTTTCTTCGACCTCACTACGGAACGCTAAAAACGTACTATGAAACCATGGCTGAATCGGATTTGAAGGTACTGTGACATATGATGTAACATTATATATTCAACATTCTTGGTACTGTTGCAGAACTAAACTAGGTAACTTTAATGCAGAAATATCTTGCTGACATACTGTCGGTTTTAGCCTTGACAATGTCTGCAGAGGGGGAGCGGGTAACATTTATTTTCTATTTACTCTATCAGTATTTTTTTCATCATGCATTCTTAAAATTTTTAATTTCTCTTCAATAATCTTTGTCATTGTTATCACTGATTCACTGTTGTCAGTGTTATGTGCCCATTGCATCCTTGTAGAATGTGATTATTGCGCCATTGATTAGTTGTTTGTATGGTTATGCTCAACCTACCCATCGGCCATACATTCTATATTAATTTATTTTCTATTGTTGACCCTGGAAATTCCTCTCAGGAGAGCTTAAAGTACAGGCTTCTAGGTTCAGAAGGTGATATTGGATCTTGGGGCCATGAGTATGTCAGGAATTTAGCTGGAGAAATTGCACAAGAGTATTCTAAGCGACAGGTGATGCCCTCTCTGCTGTAGTTGATCCTCTTGTTTTATTTGGCTGGTAACATTGCAAAGTTAGTAATATTATCCTGAACTTGTATCTCCTATGAGGGGAAAAAGGAAGCTGTTGAGCTGATGAGAAGTCTGTTTTCACAGCGCGGGACAGAACTTTTTCCAGCTTCTTTGTTTTTCATATGAGAGCTTACTATTTATTGAATCAGTTCTTATTTACAATGCTTGAGATTCTGAGCATTTGATTTGGGTTTTGACAATTTGGTTTTACTTGTCTGTCGTGATAGGGTGAAGAAACTCCAATTGATGATCTCATGGTGCTAGTGCAACAGATTGTGGCTTTCCATATGAAGGTATGCTTTGTTTAACAAATATTGAGTAAAAATTCAAAGACATTTTTAGAGTTGGATGACTTATATCTGAAATTTTAGATATGGATGTAGTCTTACTTGTAATTATTATTCATTTTCTCATTGCATATTGTTTATGTTTTTTCTTGGTGTGTTCTAAATCGTCCATGTCCTGCTGCAGCACAATGCTGAACCTGAAGCCGTTGATCTTCTAATGGAGGTCATTCCTTTATTATACTTCTTTCTCTTTTTCATTTTTATTTGATATGTTTTAAATTCCATCTTATTTTTGTCTATTTGATAATCAAAGTTTGATTATTATTATTTTATTTATATGAAATGCACCTCATTGCAGGTTGAATACCTTGATATGCTAATGGAGCATGTTGACAGTACAAACTTCAAGAGAACCTGTTTGTACCTCACTAGTGCTTCCAGGTAACGACTTCATCAATTCAAGTTTCTGCACATGGAAGCATGGTTTGGGAATAATGACAAGTAAAGCTTGATACAGCAATTTAAAATGACAACCGCATCTATTTTATGCGTTTGAATTCTGAGTTAACACAGATACCTTCCTGGACCTGACGATGTATCTGTCTTGGAGATAGCTTACATGATACATCTCAAATTTGGAGAATATGTCAATGCCCTTCAGATTGCACTTTTCCTCGATAACATGCAGGTGAGCATTCAGTCAAACAAGAAGAAACATCACCGTGATCTGTGAAAGTGGGATTTGAATGCAATGTGACGTTAACTATAGGAGTTGCAACTTTCTTATAAATAATGAGAGTTGCATATTGCAAATGTGCAGCATGTGAAGAAGATATTTACATCTTGTGATGATCTACTTCGGAAGAAGCAATTCTGCTACATTCTTGCCAGACATGTAAATTTCCAAAACTCAAAAGAGGCAGAACCGTTTTATTTTGTTAATGGATGTAATATCCTTTTTCGTTAGTTTCTAAATATTTTTCTCCTTTTAAAATTTTTTGTCAATAGGGTATCACATTTGAGCTTGATGAAGAAATTGTTTCTGATGATGGTGAGAGAGAGGCATTACAAGAGATCATCAACAATGCTAAATTAAGTGAGGGCTATCTTTCTCTTGCACGTGATATTGAGGTTATGGAACCCAAGACTCCTGAAGATATCTACAAGGTTTGAACAGTCCCTTGGTAACTAAAAATACACCTCTTGACAAGTCTAGTTGGTGGTTTCATTCGCTCTTAGATTGAATTCCAGTTTTGAATGGGAGAGTTTCATGAGCTTCCTTTGATATCTAGCAAGTGGGATATTTGTTGTTCATCTACCTGTATTGACTAATGACTTATTTTAGTAATTTTTGAATGTCTAACAGGCACACTTGCTGGATGGTCGGGGTAGTGCAAGTGCAAGTGTTGATTCTGCAAGACAAAATTTGGCTGCTACATTTGTTAACGCCTTCCTGAATGCTGGCTTTGGGCAGGTATAATATGACATCTTAATAGCTGTCATTTGAAGATTTTATAATATTAAAATTTATGGGATTTGCATTCTTTTGGGCAGGATAAACTAATGACACTACAATCAGACTCTTCTTCAGGAGGCGGATCTTCAGGAAATTGGCTTTTCAAAAATAAAGAACATGGGAAGGCCAGTGCCGCAGCAAGTCTGGTATTCATTTAATCATGGAGTTTTCTTGTATCCGAATGATTCAAAGCTTAATTTTGTTTTTGTGTCACAATGTTGGACTCCTAACAGCTCTCCTTGGCCAGGGAATGATTTTGCTTTGGGACGTTGACTCTGGACTTTCTCAAATTGATAAATACTTCCATGGAACTGATAGCCATGTCCTTGCGGGTGCCCTGCTGGGTGTTGGAATAGTCAATTGCAATATCAAGAATGAATGTGATCCTGTGAGTTACTTTGGACTGTATGTGTTTTTAAAGAGATTATGATTGTCCACAATTCTTACTCCAGTTTTTCCCCAGGCACTTGCATTGTTAGGCGATTATGTGGATAAAGAAGATGCATCTGTTCGAATTAGTGCAATAATGGGATTGGGTCTTGCATATGCTGGTACTCAAAATGAACAGGTTTTCTACCATTAACATTCTAATATCCATCTTATATAATAGTATTTATTATAGGATCTGTAAGCCTGTCTATCTAGGAACATCTGCATCACTTATGATGATGATATTATTAGCATGTTCTCATGGATTTTCACACTATTATGTTACTCTTGTGCTTTATCTCAGATATGTGCCAAATTATCTCCTATCCTTAGTGATGGAAAAGCATCCCTTGATGTAATTGCGCTCACTGCCATCTCCCTTGGATTAGTATATGTGGGGTCCTGCAATGAAGAGGTTGCTCAGTCGATTATATATGCTTTAATGGATCGTAGTGAGTCAGAACTTGGAGAACCTCTTGCTCGTCTTCTACCTCTTGGTCTTGGCCTCTTGTATCTTGGCAAGCAGGTGTCCATGATATATTCATATCTATTTCAAATATGAGCTTCCTGAGCATGGTCTATATAATAATGCTATTAAAATTTAAGGTTAATCTTTCATATATCTTACTGTTGCTGTCCTGAAACCTGTTTTTGGGAACCCGACAGGATGCTGTTGAAGCCACGGCAGAAGTTTCAAAAACATTCAATGAGAAGATTCAAAAGCATTGTGATATGACCCTGCTGTCATGTGCCTATGCTGGAACTGGAAATGTTCTTAAGGTAACTGCACTGAAGATGGGAAATAGCACTGTACCTGGATATTTCTAGAGGGCATCATTCAACTAATGAACCTTTTTTTAAATAGGTTCAAAATTTACTGGGTCATTGTGCACAACATCTTGAGAAAGGAGAAACTCATCAAGGACCTGCTGTCCTTGGAATTGCTCTGGTGGCAATGGCTGAAGAATTAGGCCTTGAGATGGCAATTCGTTCCTTGGAACATCTCCTGCAGTATGGAGAGCAAAACATCCGCCGTGCAGTTCCTTTGGCGCTTGGTCTTCTCTGCATTTCAAATCCTAAGGTAGGTGAACTATCTCAAGAAGAGTACATTTGGTTGAGTGCAAGTATGGTCAAGAAAAGTCTGACCAAGTTGTTCTTTATATAGAGACTGTATTCATAGTCCTAATAGAAAATAAACTTCATAGATATTTTTGGCCAAAGATATATCTCATAGAAAATATGTTTTTGGGTGTGGGGTGTAGGGTAAGGGTAAGGAAGGCTCTATGAACTGATAATTGCTAAAATTACTCGTTCTGTGTTGGTATGGTTTGTACTGCTTAATTTCTTGTCTCGGCAGGTTAATGTTATGGACACTTTAAGCCGGCTTAGCCATGATACGGATTCGGAAGTTGCCATGGTAAGATAATAAAGACACTTATAATCTTCTTGTTATAATGCATTTATGTGATCTATTTGATCAGATCATTTACATGCTTTTCTGGATGGATTCAACAGGCTGCAGTAATCTCTTTGGGTTTGATAGGTGCGGGTACCAACAATGCTCGGATTGCTGTGATGCTTCGGAATCTCTCCAGCTATTACTATAAGGATCCAGGCCTCCTCTTCTGCGTATAGCACTTACCAGTCTTTGTTTAATTCTGATTAGTTGTGCCAGTATTTTCTCAGGTTACTCACAATTTTATGATAATTTCTACAGGTACGAATTGCCCAGGGTCTTGTGCACATGGGAAAGGGGCTGTTGACTCTCAACCCCTACCATTCGGAGCGATTCTTGCTCTCACCGTTAGTGGAGATTCATTTAGTCTCAAATTATATTCTCTTATAATGATGATATTTATTAATATTTTTTTCTTGGCTTTATAATATACAGGACAGCACTTGCTGGAATAGTAACTACGCTCTATGCGTGCCTTGACATGAAAGCCATCATTCTGGGGAAATACCATTATGTCCTCTATTTCTTGGTTTTGGCAATGCGGGTTATCTCTTAAAAGAGCCTTTGGGAGTTTTAATTGGTTCTTTCTTTAGATTTTCTGATGGGATTTCTCCTTTTTTTTCTGTGGGACTGCAGCCCAGGATGCTGCTAACCGTTGATGAAAACTTGAGGCCCCTATCTGTGCCTGTACGGGTGGGTCAAGCTGTGGACGTTGTTGGGCAGGCTGGTCGCCCCAAGACAATCACGGGTTTCCAGACCCACTCAACTCCGGTGCTACTTGCTGTTGGTGATCGAGCCGAGTTGGCAACGGAGAAGTATATTACAACTTTCCCTTGCTCAAACACCTATCAAAACCAACTTATTATTACTTATGCTAAACAATGTACCAAAACCAAGGTATTATTCTCTCTGTTGCTCATGGCTTAAGCCACTCCATTTCTTATTGCAGGTATATTCCACTTTCTCCTATACTCGAAGGCTTTGTGATCTTAAAGGAAAACCCAGAATACACAGAGGATAACTAAGCCATTCCTTTCTAGGGGCCACGAACAACATGGCAAAGGCTATCATCATTCACCCGACTCAAATTGCATCATATTCACACACCCGGAAAGTGGCCCTTCTGTTCTGCTTTGAAGTGATTCTATAAGGGCCTCTCGGAGTTGGATAGAATACGGAGACAGGGTGAGTCAGACAGGGTGAGTCAGATTTCTGATTCGTGGATGTTATATATATAGCCGAGTTTGTCCTCCATCTGAACCACTGAATGTGTTAGGGGGTTTTGATCTACTAAATTATGTCAGTAACAAGATCTCAATGGCCAGAATTTTAGGTCTGATTTTGCATTGTAGAAGTTGATGCTTCTCTTTAATTTAACATTGGTGGAACGCCTTTATTGCCCAATATCTCTTTCATCGAACATTAGTGGCTGGTGGGTAACAATTCACGAGATGATACCTGTTACATATATTGACTTAATATTGAGTGAATAATGCAAAATCCAATATTAGGTGGACATGTTTAAATTTCCAAGTTACTGTTGTCAGACAAGAGTAGCTGCGAGCAGATCACCGGCCTAACAAATACTGCCTTTGAACTAAACTGAATATTCCCCTTTTGCCGATGTCGGTCGTGCTCTCCGGCAGCCGGATGAATATGATCATGGTCCGTTGCATTCACGTTACTCTTATTGGGCTTCTGTGATATTGGGTTATTCATACTTATTCGACTATTGGGCCGGAATATTCTGTAAACAACTACAAAGGTAATTAGCCCATTACGGGACTCTAGCTCAGTTTGGGCCCAGTTGGTATCCCGTCGGCCCACTCGCTCTCCCACGTCAGCCTCAAAGCCCAAGCCCATCGAAGGGCTTGAAACATCCTCCTCCTCCTCCTCCTCAGCGAAGCGACAACGTTGGAGCCGCTGGTTTCCTCCATCTTCTCTGTAGGTTTTCTTTCCTCCTAAGCTTTGCGACACTTGATACTCCTGCTTTGAGGAATTGTACAGTGGACGTAGCCGGAGGTTTCCTGTTATCTGGCTATATCTATCAGAGGCAATGCGAGTAAAAGTTATTTCCCGCTCCAACGATGAGTTCACTCGGGAGCGCAGCCAGGATCTCCAGGTGCTCAATAATTGATCTCAACTTAACTGCGCTTTTGTTCTTATTTCATGATGATCGAATTATTGATGGTTTTGAGTTGATTTTATCAGAGAGTGTTTCGCAATTTCGACCCAAACCTACGGCCTCTAGGGAAGGCTGTGGAGTACGTTCGGGCTTTGAATGCCGCCAAATTGGATAAGGTAATGGTTTCTTTTGTCCGCCGAGATTTATCTTTTCTGCTGTACGTTTCTATTTTGGTTTCCGCTGAGATTTAACTGCGTAGTGGAATTTGTGCAATGGTAATTTGAGAGCCGTCAAACAATTTTCTGTGCGTTCAGTTACACTAGTCCATTGTATTTCTGTTCGTTATAACTTTAATGACCATGTTTTGTTGGAATGCTTTTGGTTTTCTAGCTATTTCACTATTTACCCTTCCTTTTTAGAGTTATGGATATTAGTGTCTCAGGTTTATTATAAATTGTTCTGTTCCAGATTTTTGCCCGGCCGTTCATTGGGGCTATGGATGGCCATTTGGATGCAGTATCATGCATGGCTAAGAATCCAAATTACCTAAAAGGAATATTTTCGGGTTCAATGGATGGAGGTAATTAAATATCGTATCCTTCAAATTGATATTTGACCTCTGAGAATGGGGAGCTTTCTAGTTTAGTACCGTTTTCAATGCTGTTGTCCCTTCCAAATTTACTTTTCCTTTAATCCTGATTGATATGAATGGCTTTAGTCATTTTAGCAAGTAGCCACAGTTTCAACAGGTATATTACTAGGTTCCTGCTCAACTTTACTGCCATGAGCACCACTAAACTCAGGCAGGATACACTCTATAATTATTCAGAAAATCCAAATACACTTGTTAGATGCTTGAAGGATTTCCCTAAACCATTTGTTCTATTTAAACTAGCTGTACTAAAATCTTTTCAACAAATGAAATATAACAGTCCTCTTGTCTCCTGCATATTTCATAAACATTTACCTTTTGATTTCAATGTCTTCTATGTACTTTCAAATTGCAATGATTCTAATCATTCATTGTTGTAACTGTGTACTTGATTATTTCTAATGATAAATGTAACCATCTACTTGTTAATTTTCTGTTACAGATATTCGCCTTTGGGATATAGCTTCTAAGTAAGTACATGTAAACGTTTGGATCTGGAGAAGCATGCATTTTTATCTTGGACTGATCATTGGTCAATAATTCAATGACAGGCGAACAGTTTGCCAATTCCCTGGCCATCAAGGAGCAGTAAGAGGTTTGACTGCATCCACAGATGGGCGTATTCTTGTTTCTTGTGGAACTGATTGCACGTAAGCTTTTTATTGGATAAAATAGATAATTAAATATTTACATTACGAAGATTATGTTGTTGTGACCTAGATGATGACAAAGGTTATTATTTTTCTCCCTTAGAGTTCGTCTTTGGACCGTTCCTATACCTACACTTGAGGAGTTTTACTCTCCTGGGAAATCTAGTGAGGTAAATTTCTGCAACGTACTGTCATATTTAGGCTAGCCGTGTTCCCCCCTAAAAGATTGGTAACAATTCCAACTTCTCTTTTTCAGCCGCTGGCAATTTATACTCGACAGAATGCATTTAGGTAATATTCTCTTGGAATATTATTGGATTAACTATCATACAGAATCTTATTGTATCATAATTAGATACCTCTGGTATTGGATGATCTATGTACGCTTCAATGTGATTTTTGAATTCTCAGGGCTGTGGACCACCAATGGGATGGTGAACAGTTTGCAACAGGTGGTGCTCAAGTTGATTTATGGAATCACAACAGGTGTGCCATTAAGAAGATTTATTTTGCTGACCCGTGGATCAATATTCTCCCTTCTTTGGCAGCATGTTCTATCTCAACCTTCCATGGCTAAAAATTTATCCTTTTGGTACAGGTCTCTACCGATAAAAAGTTTTGAATGGGGGACAGATACCATTTTATCTGTTAAGTTTAATCCTGGAGAACCCAATATCTTGGCAACATCAGCTAGGTATTCCTATATCCACATGAGTCATCTTTAACAATTATGTTTATCTTTTGAAATGACCCTACTTGCGCTTGCAACAAAACAAGACACACACACTCCTCTTTTCTATTGAATGCTTTGCTGCCCATTGTTATACATTAACAGTTCTTTATCTGTTTTTCAGGAATTTCTTTCCATTTAGTGTTTTCTGAAGCTGTGATAGATTATATTGTATGTTCATTGATAATAGTATTCATTTAGTGGAGCTTTGACAGGAAAATGAGGGGACACTTTCCTTCTTGTGATTACATTTAAGAAATCACATTATTTTATTAGAGCCACTTTTTTTGTCTATCTTTTAGTGGAAGAGACAAGAAAAATGTATCCAGGCCATGCATTTCAACTTTTGTAGTTATTGAGAGCTTTTATCTGGAAGGCAGTGAATATTAGAGATGTTCACTTAGTTATTCATTAGCATGCCATCACTTTGTGTTGGGTATAGATGTGCCATATATACTTGCATTGAGACTGATAGCATAGTTCATTGCATATTACTATCTCTGTAGAGAGATGCAAACTAGTGTCTTACCACTAGGTTACCTTTGTTTATTTCATTGTGATTGGGGAGATAATTTTTTTATGTTATCAGTGAATCAGTTTCTTTTTATTTGTTTGCATCTCTCTCTTCTTGTCTCTATACTAATATATGTTTTACTTCTGATTACTTTCTTTCAGCGATCGAAGTATTACAATATATGACTTACGCTTGTCATCTCCGGTGAAGAAAGTTATTTTGATGGTAATATTAGTTCCCTGGGCTTGAATATTCTTTATGTGGAAACTTGTTTCTCATATAATTATGTATTAAGTCTGTTTCAGAAGTTCGGTAGATAGTTTCTTGTTGTGAATATGACATTTTGTTACGTTGTCTGTGTTGTTTACCAGACAAAAACTAATGCTATTGCATGGAATCCCATGGAGCCTATGAACCTTACTGCTGTAAGCTTGTCACTTCAACTTCGTGTTTTGATAGTTCTAATTTTATTTTTTCTTAATGGCTGCAAATTTGCTCAAATTATGCTTTTCCTTATGTGGTACAGTTGGCATTACTTATATTTGAACTAGCATGTTTTTAACTCAGTTGAGGCTTTTCTTATGATTATTTATATCTTGCTCACATGCTCAGGCAAATGAGGATACAAATTGCTACAGTTTTGATTACAGAAAGTTGGGTGAAGCCAAAAATGTGCACAAGGATCATGTTTCAGCTGTGTAAGATGGTTAATCCACCCTTTTTTGTTGTACATGGTGATGCCTCTTATGCCATCTTGCTCTACGATCTGAAATGTTTTTCTTGGTTTCTTTGCAGGATGGATATTGATTACTCTCCAACTGGCCGAGAATTTGTTACCGGGTCCTATGATAGAACGGTCAGTTGTGTTTTTCTACAACACTTTTGGAACAGATGAAAGCTTCATATTCTGATTCCATATTGCTTTTCACAGGTTAGGATTTTCCCATACAATGGAGGTCACAGCAGGGAAATCTATCATACAAAGAGAATGCAAAGGTTTTTTAGTTTCTAGAGCTTTGTATATATCAGTTCCATGTTCAAGCAGGGTGTTTGCCCCATATTAGTTTAGTGTATTTTTTACATTTTAATTAAAATGGTAGTTTTTAGCTATACAGATATCAATTGTGTTTGGGATACTAACTCAAATAATTCCTTTCATGATTGGGATTCTGGCTACAGGGTATTCTGTGTGAAATTCAGCTGTGATGCTGGTTACGTGATTTCTGGAAGTGATGATACCAATCTAAGGGTGTGGAAAGCTAAAGCATCTGAACAGCTGGGAGTTGTAAGTATTTTCTTTGTTTGCTAGTTAGCTTACCACCAATAGATATCTGATGCTAGAGTATGTGTTTGTACACCATGTCTAATAGGTAAGGTGATAAATTTGGGAAAAAAATCTAGATATTAGGTAGCTGTTGAATACCATGTCAAATTTATTAAGATATAAACTGAGTGACCGTGCTGTGTAGGTCCTGCCAAGGGAAAAGAGGAAGCATGAATATGATGAAAGTTTAAAGAATCGTTACAAGCATATCCCTGAGGTCAAACGTATTGTGAGGTATGTGGAATTCTCAATTTGGAGGGTGGAAAATCGTGACTGTTAAGTCAAGTCTTATAATTGTGATGGGTTGTAAACATTGCAGGCACAGGCACTTGCCCAAGTTAATATTTAAGGCTGGACGATTGAGACGCGAAATGATTGAAGCTGCAAAGAAGAAAGATGAGAGGCGCAAAGCTCACAGTGCCCCAGGGAAGGTTGTCACAAAACCTTTGCGCTTGAGAAGAACCGTCAAGGAAATAGAGTGAAATTTTACGCACATTGAGAATGCCTCTCAGTCAGTTTTGTAAGACTTTTTTAACTAGTTATAGGACTTTTTTAAGGTGCTTGTGCTGGGGTGGAGGACAGTTGAAGGGGAAGGTCTTCATCTTGGTGCCTGCCAACCCCATTGGTTCGTAAATGTCAGGTCCAGATCAATAGAGACTCCGCTCATCTTATGAGGTACGGAATCCCGGGTAGATGGGATTGACCCTTCATGGGAGTATGTGAGCTTAGAATTCCCCTAGTTCTAGGCTTGTAGTAACCATCCATCATCTTTACCTGGGCATATTTTGCTGAATAGGGTTTTTAGTGTTTGGCCCGTAAATCGAAATGCCCCGTTCCTCGAATGCTGCCCGTAAATACCTTTCAACAATATTACCAAACGACAATTAACCATGAGTTGACACGATGTCTGTTGAAGCATGCAGATCCACATCTAACTCTCCAAATATTGTGTTGTGGATGGATGAGTTAACTTCTTTACGGCAGATAATTAGAAACTATTTTAAACATATGAACAATATTTGTTTGATGAAATATATGACTGAACTTTTTACAAACTAGACAGAAATAAAAGCTAGGAGTGGCGCTTGCCATCGTCTTCCTCGTCTTCGTCAGAATCGCCGCTTTCACGGAATCGGGGATTCTTTTCCTGTAGAGTTGTAATTGTGTAAGTTCACAGGCATAAACAAAGCCATCTCTTTAACTGCATATTATATACCCCTAGAAACTTTGAGATCTAGGGTTTACCATCTATTCTGTTTTTAACATAAAAAAGAGAGCAAATCTAAGAGCATATAATCGTAATGTTAAATTACCGGTCTTGAGCCAGGATCTGAGTTTCTATTGAATTCATAATCCCTTGCTCTCTTTGAAGGTTCATGTGATCGGCGATCATCATCACGGTTACGTTTCCGCGGGTAATCTGTGTGACAAGAGGGGAAGGAACTCAATTAAGCAATCATAAGATTGTAATGTAAGATGGGTAGTCCAATTCACATGATAGTATAGATGCAACTATATCTCACATAATAGTAGAAACACTACCTCTGACATAACGGTGAGAACCACCACCAACTGGTCTTCCATCTGCCAAATCAATATAGAGATGAGTCAGAGGATTCTAGGTTCTAGATGCCAGAACATCAACTGTGCTTGTGTGAGAATATCTTTGATATTTTTTGAACAGAGGAAACGTAAACTGATGAAAATATTTAATAGCAACTCTGCTTCACCTTTTTTCCAATGGTTTCTTCCAAAAAGGAAATATTAGACTCAGTTATCATGCATATAATATTTTCAAAATATGATTCTCCCTAAGAAAACTTATAAAAATACACTCTGGCTTTCCCTGTATCCCCCAGGGCACACAACTCTTATCCCATAAATAGGACAAATTCAACATTCAAACAACTCTTGGTTATCATCCCTCCATTTTGAAAGTTCATTACTTATTTGATCAATTGTACCACATGCATTTAATGCACTTTTCTTCCCCACCAGTAAAGCATAGTTGCCAATGTGGTCATAATAAGTTTCATTTGACATTTCATTCATGTATCAAGGGGGACTATCCAAGCAACAGAACTTAGTTAGAAAACTGAACTAAAATAATTGGGTTCAACATTCAGGTCAGCCAAGGCAATTCAAATTATTGGTTGCAAGATTAAAACTACCATGATAAATCAATTGAAAAAGCATACTATACAGATAGAAAATCATTCTTGACAGCTTACAAGGGAGTGGGACAGCTGGTTGAAAAGTGCCTAGTGAACCAACACCATAATCTACAAGCTGCCGCTGAGCTTCCAACTCTTTTTGAATTAATTTCCCATATCCACCTCTTCGTAAATAATGTCAAGGAAACTTGGAGACAAGACAACTTAATTATCATTACTGAAAGTGTAGAGCAATGCATAAAAGAGGGAAACATTTATTCATATTCCACAAATAACTCTTCAAGCAAATCATCATTTGAAAAAATTGGCACTAAAAAAACAAATCAAATTTCAAAAACTACACCGCTCCAGCACATTATGGATGGCTAAACTACTATAGTTCTCTAGTTATTTGCATGAAATACAGCGACATCACAATGGCCACAACGATTTGAGAAAATCAAAAAGTAATAATAAAGAATTCAACAGTATTAAATAGAATTATTGACATAGAGCAAAGCATACCTTTGGTGCCCAATTTTACTAGGAAAGACATGAAATATGAATGTAGCTTGAG
This sequence comes from Trapa incisa, assembly GCA_030064435.1. NCBI lineage: Eukaryota > Viridiplantae > Streptophyta > Magnoliopsida > Myrtales > Lythraceae > Trapa > Trapa incisa. The sequence goes on along the minus strand of CM057770.1, from coordinate 413,430 downwards.
GGAAAAATCAGAAAACAGCAACATTGAACATTCATGCTATATAATCAGTAGACATAACCTTGGTACTAATAGTATAAAGATCAACCGTTCTGGCTTTACTGTTCACCTTGAGGACATCGGAACCATCCAACCACATAAACAAGTACATATAAATTCTGAAAGTAGCTAAGGATCATAAAAAGGATATCTGGATCATAGTCTGTGCGGTATTCATCGCGTACCTGAAAAAAACAAAAAAGGTTTAACTTAGGTTCATGCTGCTAAAGAAGGCAAAAAAGGGAATTTGCAAAACTTACCTGTCCACCACTTTTACCACGCCCCCACTGTCTTCCATCCTGGAATCCCCAGTCAAAATCTACACGGACTGGACGGTCATCCAGAATTGTCCCGCTTACATATTTTACAGCATCCTCGGTATCTTCTCTGGAATAATATCTGCAAAGCATTTCCAAAACCAAGCAGGTGTTCATTTATTTTCTTATTGTGGCCATACCCTAAACATACGACTCAATATATGACCAAAATGATGGACATGTGTAAAATAGGTGAAGTGCAAAAGAAGTTAGCTGCATATATCTAATGACAGATTATTAGAGATTTCAAAATGAGGGTGTAGACTACACTCTTCTTGATGAAAAGATACATACAAAACAAAACAAAAGCCACATGGTGTTTTGCTCTTCTTGTCCAGTCCCATGATAATCTTCTTGATCTCGCCGGCCCTAGAGAAGAGCTCATAGACTTGCTCTTCAGTTGTGTAGAAGGACATATTCCCCACATAAACAGTTGTTGAAGATAACAGTGCCTGTTCAAATTCTTCTTGAGTTCCTGAAAATCTACGGTCTCGATAAGCCGAAATCTTGCTAGTGTCCTGAGATAAAATATCATGCAGGCAAACTGTAAATGTACAATAGAGTAAACCACAATCCCATAAAAATAAGTGGAACAGTTTTAAGGCTGCCGGATCCTCATCAAACTTTTATCTGCATAATAAATCCCCATTGGCAGGTAATCTAGATAAACAGAAAATATGAGATGGTCAGTTTCTAACTAGTCTCAAATGACATGGACCTTACTGCAAGGAAGCTAAATGATTATGCAACAACCGCCCAACCATTCACGTATATTATAAAAGTTTCATCCTCAAATCTAGATGAGTGGCTTAGAAAAGCTCTCCAGCCTATGCTAGCTTAAACTTGTGACCTAACTTTCCAGGCTCAAACTATCTAACGATCTACTCAACCAATTTACTGAGAATGGATAATCATCACTTCAAAAACGATTAAGCGCAGCGCTATAATATCAACGACCTTCATATGGTAGAGGCATCATATATCAAAATCATAAGCCCAGAACGCTGGACGAACGATAAAGAAGGTCGATCAATCACCACGACGAGAATTGATTAAGAGCGGTACCGTAAAAAGCGAAGCCATAGCCTCCGTTCACTAAACCTAGAGTGTATCAGCTCCTAGTTGCAACAGTAAACCCTGCAAATTGGCGATGTCCATGATTACTTAGCATTACACTCGAAACAGCGCGGAAACTGCGAGTGAAACACGCTAGGGCACGCTCACACTCGATCATAACAACAGAAGATGATTGAAGCAACTCAGTGTGCAGAGAGATTTAGCTGAATGGATAAAAGCCCTAGTTCCATCAACCAAGTCCAAGTGAACATAGAGATAGAGAGAGAGAGAGAGAACCTGAAATGCAGTTTTGAGGCGGGGAGAGAAACCGCAGAAAGAATTGAATATATGGGTGGACGTACTTGGGTCTTTTATAACGAACCGAACCGGTTCACCCATAAGTACAACAAAATGAGTGGTCCAGGTGCATAAGTTTACGTGAGCCCTTCTCGATATGGGTACAAAATCGCACCCCACCACTGAAACTAATTAACCGTTTGCTTTTTGGGCAAAAAAAAAAATTTTAACCATGTTGGTTCCGTCACTTTGATCCAACAAAAACGCACCGTTTCAATCAGGGTTTTACATCTGCTAAACCCTACCGTCCCTCCGAGGTGATATCTCCTCTCCTCTGCCAACCTGAGACGGCGTCTTGAACTAGAAATGGCCTCCCTTGCCTCCGCGAGATCCATCTTCCGATCAGCCTCAGTCCGCAACGCGGCTTCGAAGGTCGCCTCTGAAGCCAAGGCTGCCCGCTCCCCGTTTCGCGCCCCCACTGCTGGCAGACCCGCATCTCGTCTCATTTCAAGGTGACTACTCATTATCTGCTCCCTCCGGTAAATGCATATTGTAAATACTGTATAATCGATGGTTTCATTCTGTAATTTTAAGGATTCCGGTGGAAGCGAGCTTCTGTGTGGAGTCATTAATGCCTCACCATACCGCAACCTCCTCGGCGTTGATGACTTCGATGCTCTCCATCACTCGGCGCACTCGTGGTTGGCTTCCCGAAGGTAACTTCAATTTCATTGATCCCTTCTTCCAATTAACAATTGAAATACACTTTTCTTTTTAGTTCAGATGTTTGCTTTTACACTTCGATGCTCTCCATCATTCGGGCGTTCTATGGTTGCATCCGCCTAGGGTCTGGTTCATTTCTTTCATAGTGTTGAAACGTAGATAAAAAGCGATTAGAACTCAGAAGGTGAAATTTGCTGGTTTTCTCTAGTTCTTCATATATCTGAATCTGATATTATAAGAAAAATAGTTACTTTTTACTCGTTTTGGTCATATATGGATCCTCAAGCTCTTTGCTTAATGAAAATTAGGAAATTGTGACATCTAGAATATTAATGCTCTTAATTGGTCATGAAATTCATTGATCCTTTGGAAATGAGAGTGTGATACTGTCCACTTTGATTATGCTTCCAGAAGTCAAGTGGCAGTTGTGGCCTTTAGGTGGCCTCACTGATTGGTTTTGTTTTCTTGGATTAGGTATCTAACGAACACTTGTAGACCCCTTGATGTCCTTTTGCTTGGTTTGTACTTCTGGTAAGTGAAACAGTCCAGATCTATGCTTTAGTGAATAAGAACTTCTGTAGAAAAGGTGGAAACATGTCTGTGAAAGGAGACCTTGTCATATATTGCTGATATAGGATGGGTCGAGTTCTAAGATCATATCTATTCGAATTCCCTGATAGACAGGGCTCGGGTTCTCTGACATTAGACCTTTACTTGATGCTAATGTCTGTCCACACTGCAACTGAAAACGTCAGTTTTAGTTTCATATTCTTTGTTGTTTATAGAAGATATGTACTTGTTTTCCATGTAGGTCGAGAGAAGACTAGATGAAGAGTGAGAAGCAAAGAAAGAAGAATTTCAAACATTTTGTTCTTCTTTAGCATTCAGAGAGTAGGATTTCATGTAATAGTGGAACGTCAGGATACCTTTCTGTCAAACATGGGGTGAATGCAGTACAATGAATGTAGATTCCCTGAGTTACTAACCATGTTTTCTAATGAATGTATTAAGTGATCTTTGATTGATTTTAGAGATTGAATCCTAACCAGTGAGCGCACATACTAACCATGTTTATTCAACCAGCTTGCAATGATGACGTGTGATGACCAGTCCAGTGCTTGGGTAGTGCACGAAAATAAGGACTCGGACTTGTTGAAATAGAGGTTTAAATCAGATGCTGGTGAGACGTACCTCTTGGATTCCCAGGCAACTGATAACCATCCAATCTATTGAGACTGGGGGCCAATTAGTTGGAGATTTGACTTTGAGCTTGTTTCTTTTCTGGTGCTTCATGAAATTAGTTTAGATGACCAGTGACATGTTATGGAGCATTTATATCTGATATGGATGAAAGTGCTGTCATTAGGAGAAGAAAGCTCCATTATTTTGAGTTCCATTTGCCATTTTGGTTAAACATGTTTTGGTGTTTTTTCTGCTTTATGGGTTGTGTGAAAAAATAAAGATGGAGCTTTTACAGTCATCCCATGGACAGCTCGACGGCCACATAAGTAAGCCAGGTGGCTATTATAGGTAATGAGCTCATAATCATGATATTATGAATTAGGGTTAATGGCTAAAAGGGTGGGGATTGGGTTACAATAACATGATATTACAAAAATAAAATAAATTTTGTGATAATATCACTATAATTTAGACAAAAATGATGAGTTAGAGTTGATACCTTTATTAATTATATTTAGATGGTAGAATATCTAAAAATTTATTGTACATACTTTTTAATATTATTTTTATTTTGGTGACAACAAATACAAACTCCATTACAACTACATGCAAAACTTGCGAGACATTGTTGTAAAAATAGAAATTTTGCATCCAATTATAAATTACTACAACATTTTAAATATTATTGAATATAGGACAAAGAGGATGTATTGTTATAAACATGATTTTCATACTTGTCCGTACGGGATTGGGTGTGTATATATATATATATATATGAGATAGATTTAGTGTGAATTTGGTTATACACTAATTTTATTAATTTAATTGGATAAAGGGATCTAATTGCACATACCTAGGTTATCGAACTTATGTACACTTAGTATGCAATCTATACATGCAAGACACATCACTTTGAAGTTATTAGGGAATCACCAAAAAAAACCCTAAACTCACCAAAAAAGTTTGTTGATATATACAAGGAAGCATTGCACTTAGAGCGTTTTTCCACAACCTAATTTGCCCACTCAAAATTATTAGTTTTCTTTTGACTTGTCTATTTAATTCGTGTCAAATAGGTTATTAAGTACACGTTTAGGATTGAGGAAAAAAAAGTACACGTTTAGGAACTTGTTTCATGTCTTGAGGTATAAAAATATGGATGGACATCAGCTCTGCGTCAGGCGCTAGTAGGTGGAGAGTCAGCTGCGAGTGCAATACACAGCACGCGCGTGGTGGCAGCCATGACTAAGAAGCTGCAGAGAATCATTACCTTTACTCTATTAAGCCGCCTCGCAATGACAGTGCCTTGTGGCACTGGGAGGGCAGCCAGCGCCTCCTTCTAGCTCTTAGCCCTCTCCAACATATATCAATACCCCAGCCGGATCACCATAGACTCCAAGCTTTGATCTCTCTATCCATGGCCACTTCGATAGAATGGTGGTGGCAAGCGGCCAGTTAGCGGCTGAGATACGGGACCCAGGAAGAAAGGCCCCACAGCTCAAGCTCAAACTGTTATCAAGGTTCCCAACAGGAATACTTAGCAAATCCAACAAATCATATAGCCATCATCATCAACCACTTAATATAAATCATGCCGAGGGTTTCTCAAGTCACAGGTGCTACTTGGAGAGACTGAATAGATAAACTTGCACCCAATTATCTCGCAGGTTACCTCTCTAGAAAGGTCGAATTCAATGCTCATGGTTCCATCACTCATGCGAATGCTTTGGAGATCCCTCAAGATTCTGCTCTCTGTTCATATATACAGAGTTCACATAGACTGATGCCTGTCAGGAAAAAGTAGTGTTGTTCTGCCGATACCCTAGAATCTGCACAATAAGAATTGCATTCTTCGGTTAGAAAAGACTGGGCTCTCATGGAGGTCTAGAGCTAAAAGCTAGCATTGATGCTACCTTGAATTTAGCAGCAGGATAATAACAATAGTGGTTCACACTCACCAAATACTTATCAGTGGATTGGCGGTTTGCTACTATCCCGGCTAAAGTCTCTCCCCCCTCGAGAATTTGCATATGACTGCTATCAGGATGACCATCTACCGTGACCCTGTGACCATCTTCAGCCGAAAGATTTAAGCTGCACTTGTGTTTAATAGGACTGGAATGCTCTTTCACTGCCAAGATTTCAATTTCTTCAGCTTTACCGCTCATCTGACCAGCAACATACTGTTTTCAGAGAAACCATTGAGAAGCATCAGCAATTACCAGCAGAATCCCTGGTCTTCCAGCAACTAATAATTAAAGCAGGCATGGATGATAGGCAAGTAAAATGGAAGAATGAATTTGTAAAAATCTTTTTGTGAATTAAAATATATGTCAAAAGTATATAGAAGCCACAGAACCAACTTCAAGTAGAACTTGGAGGAGAGTATACCTCACATAGGTGTCTGACAGAGAGTTTAGGGCGAGCGCAAAGGTATGGCTGTTTTAGATCTGGTGACTTTTGTCTGTCCAGCGATATGAGCATAAAATGAACATCCAGCTGTTCATGAAGTGCAAGTATCATCATTGTCAGTGAAAATCATGAGCAAAAAAATGTAGTCCTCTTACACAGGTTAATACTGCCAGCGATATTCTTATTTTTTTACTGTTCCATTATAGATTTGAAACCTAAAAGAACCTTAGATTCTTTTAATACCTCATCATTCTCTTCTAAACTTCGAAGATGCTCCACCAACTTGGACAAGCGGTTGTTCCTCAAATTCTTGCTGGAAGTATTACTGCCACCGTGACGTGTGTGGCTCCTTGTGCCTCCCCTACCCCAAGCAAGCATTTCACGGTTCCAAACTATCCCTGGGGAAACTCCTCTGCTAACTTTGCCTGCTTCCGTGTCATTTTCAACGCATTCCCCATCAGCTGATGAAGAGGGTTGTCTTGGACGAGATCCTCTCCTTCTCTTATGGCGTCTCTGTCTTACTTCTGCACCTCTCTCATCAGCAGAACCGGAGTTTTTTCTACCGTCACTCTCATTTTCATCCTCATTATCTTCAGAACCTTGATTGTTGTTACTGCCTCGGGCATTTCTCTGTCTTCTTGAAGGGGCCGATCTCGGGTTCCGCTGAGATCTTGTTGTAAATCCACAGGCCAAATCTTTACCTGCAGTGCGTCTCTTGACAAGTGCTTCTGTTTGTCTTTGAAAAGTTTCAGCAATGGATACTTGAATCTGCAAACAAGAAAAAGGACTACGAGAACATCAGAGGATCAAAATGAATTTAGACACTATCACGGAGACCATCCAATATCAGCGACATTAATTGCTCGTCCTGATCATTATCTAACAGCTAAAATCTCAAATAAAGTACAATATTTTGAGTGATGATTCAATTTTGCTACAAATATTTTATTTGTCGAAATTTACAGACCTTTTACTGATGATTCGAATCACACATAAATTGAGAAAGGGGAGAGCACACTGGACCTGCTTGTTGCGATTTTTCTCCTCTTCATGCATAGCTAGTTCCTGAAAACCAATCATCAATTGACAGTCTAAATATCTTTCTACAGAAAAGACAAAAAAATCAGACTTTATGAAGTCATACCTCTTCCTCATACTTATCAATATCTGGATATAGCGCTGCTATTAAAGCATCAAAGTTAGGATCATCTCTCAGCGACCGTCGACTGGCACAATGAGTGCGACATGCTGGACACTCATTGTTCCTGTTAAGAAGTAGCAAACCCATAGAATGAAAATCTAAATGCATTTCGACTTTTTATATCTTGTATAAGAGAATAAGTATTGTCCAGACCCAAGTCGCATAGATTTGTCGATGCATTCCCTGCAAAACCGATGCAGGCATTCCATAACAGTTCTTGTTTTCCTTATTATACCTGAAAACAGGCAAAATTTTCAAGTGCAGATTAACCATTCAATTTCATATCCATGTGACAAAGGGATTAAATGCAGGAATTCTAACAGCATGAGAAGCAGCTTTTGACACTACCCTCTTGCCTATGAGGCAAGAACTTGCTACTGTACATCAAGATAGAATACAGGACATAAAATTCCAGAAAAAGGGTAGGAGTATACCTTGACTTGAGAAGAAAAAAAGGACATGACCATGCCAAATTTATTTTTTTAGTAAATATTGTAAAATGTGTTAAACAGATAACAAAATCATTTGTGAATAGAGATTAACCTCTACAAGCATTTATCCATTGATTGAAAAATCTAAGAAATTTCATACAAAACTCACCCAAGCAAATTGGGCACTGTACATCTTTGCGAACATCAGATAATTTTACCAAAACGTATCTGCAAGGAGAAATGGATGTTCTTAGAAAGTATGTGGTTATATCTTCACTAAATCAAAAGGTATATTCAGAGTATATAAATCTATGACCAGGATTTGCAGCTATAGTACCTGGAATACTTGGCCCCCATAGTTAAAGTAACAAACATATAAATGTTTTATTTTTAACCAATCCAAATGCAGCGCCTCTTGAAATTATGAAACGCATAGTTTAAAGTCTTAAATCATGGGAGTCATTGCATCCACTACTATATATGGATAAGAGCCTCACCCTATGGTAATGTTCTAACAAGAGTCCACTAACATTTCATGTGAATTTTGAATACCAAAAAGCCTTTCTCAACATCAAACTTGTTCCTATCAGGATATATTCTCTAGATTATAACAGTGTATAGATGAGCATGTTGATGAAGGATGATATCCTTCTTCCACTTGGGAAGATAAAATGAAAAGTGTATTAAATGTAACTGCTCGTTTCTCAGCCTCATGTTTCTAACTCTGTATCGTATGGAAGGGCTGCATATTTGAGACAATAGTTCTTCAGGCAGCTTCAAAGATCAGTGTGCTTTCTAAAATAGCATTTTCAACTGGATAGGCATGAGGGACCTTTTTTTCATTTTTTTTCACGGGCAGTTGGAGATTATGAAGGGTTTGAACCATAGGGGTTCACAATTTTAAGCATAGGTTACAGGCTTGTGGAAACAGAACAAGCCCCCTTCCAAAAATCTAACATAGTATGTCGCTCATTAAAGCTCAAAGGTAGTCAATCACTCTTACCATCGCATCATCAAAATGAAGCACATAATATGATGAAAATGCAACATTAATTTCTTTTGCTCAATCAAATGCAACATTAATTTCTTTTGCTCAATCAAATGCAACATTAATGGAAGAAAGCATCATGTATGAAGAACAAAGAGTGGAAAAACTCTAGCATAATCAATTTAGTAGCATATTATTGAAGAGGAGATGTCCTCATTTTATATATATTGTGGTGGTTGCACCTTGAGATAATATTAAGCTGAAAGTTTATAGATGACTGTAAGTTCAATCAGAGAACAATCTTGACAGAATTCTCCAGATTACATGGAAGCAATTGCAGACAGAAAGACAGTTGACTCATGAATTTGAAGCCATACATTGATAGATTCAACAGAAGCAGAAGATCAAAAGTAGAAGCAGACAATGTTATATGCATACAAATAAAATTGGGCGTTCATATGCACAACATCCTATGCATAAAACTAAATCTACGTATTCACACAACCTGGATACACATGAACATGTGAGCAAGTAACAAGCATTTACAATCAACAGCGTTTTCACAAATCCAAGAAAACTTCCTATATACAACATGTTACGTGTGACGTGGCTCTAATCTCTAGTCTCGTGAGAGGCAGGGAGATCGTGTGAGATTTTCAAAGCAAGGAAGACATTCTGATTTAATCACAACGGAGGAACAAGCAGAGATGAACAACCCAAGCATGCCATCATAGAAATGTAGTAAGCTGCGGGTCCTCCGGTTGAATTACGTAAACAACTAGAAAGTGCGAGGCGTTCATTGAATAGATCGCGACATGCAAATACTTCTCATGCATTAACCAGTTAAAGGAGGCTGGAGCACTCCAACACACATTTGCAGAGAACCAATAACACCACGAAATCCAACTCGAGCAAAGCTATAGTATTGGGAATAATATCCCACATCGCTAGTTTAAAGTGAAAATAAACCAGGATTCATTCCTTTAAACTAGCTATGTCAGAAGATTCTCAACGCGAAGATCAGCACAAAAAGAGAGGGAGAGATGAGAGACTGTACTCGGATTTGTCCTCGAGGCTAGATGACGCACTCCCGTCCGAATCTGAAACAACAGAGGCGAATCGTGACTTCATGAGAAACGGAGGAAGCAGATAGATGCTACTACATTACATGCGGAGCTCGCATCCGTGATAGACGCCACAGTTCACCTTCTACTCCATCCACCGACTCGTGCTTCTCCTCCTCATCCTCGCCGTCGTTGTTGTTCTCCTCCTCGTCGAGCCTTTCTTCAACCTCGTCCGGCTCGCGCCGGGACTGCTTTGGAGCAGGCTGGTGGTCGCCGTTCCCATTATCTGAGGATTGACGCTTCTGCGTCGGCATTGCTCGGAACCTCCTGAAGACTACAGACGAAAGTGAGAGAGGTTAAGAAGGTGGAGTTGGATTGGAAGAAGAAGAAGAGGATGCATAATCTTATGATGCTGTTTGTGTATGTGTGAGGATTCCAAAGAGGAGATCACTCAAAAAGAAGGAGGGGATTGCAATGAGGTTGAGGCAATAAGACAATAAATAAATAAATATAAATATACATATATATATATATATATAGAGAGAGAGAGAGAGAGGAGGGAACTGTAAAATTTTCATTGGAAATTTTCTTCTTAATTCTAAAATAATTATCCATTAGATATAATATAATATATTACTGAAAATAATACTTAATATTTTTAAATAATTAATTAGATAAAGGGAGAAGTGAGTTTAAGGAAATTGTATCCATATATAAAGATTAAGACTTGGCATAATGATTGATCTCCAGCCATTTCTGACCCAAGAAGGGCTGTTCACTTTTTGACTCTTCTGCTTGGAGACTAGGTCAAGCCTTTGCTGCTCTAAGATGTGAGGTTTGACTTTGACCGAAGTCCGAACCCCAAACCTCAGCCACAGGGGTGGAGGGAGCCGAATGAACCAAGCGGGTGGTCCATGGCTGGGATCAACTTTATTGGGCCAAAACTATTGATGGGCCCAGCTCTATATGTGTTTGCCTTATAGAGCAGAGTTGAGCCCTCATGGGTCTGTTCCCCTCATTACCACCACTCTCCGACTCAGTTCGTGGGTCTGTTCCCCATGGTTGTGCTCTGCCCCCTTCCCTTTACTACCTGGGCATCTGCTACAATGAGTTAGACCACCTCATCATCACCATCACCATCACCATCAGGCCATCACTAGCCTCCTTTATACATAACTAGGCATGATACAGCTAATGCACTCCCACTCCACTTCTGCTTTGAAAAGAAAAATGGAAAAGCCCCCAATGTGAAATCCCTCTACATGTCAGGAACAACTTGCAAGGTTTCCATTCCTTTCTGTTGTCAGTTCAAGTACTGCAGCTCTACAGAAATCAATACAATGATCAATATACATCTCTATTTCTAACAAAATAATTTATTTACCTACGAACTCAACAACCCAGTTTGTGACTCATTAGAATCAAATCAATTAATCGCCACCGCCCCAAACCTGAGGAAAAGAGAAGAAATAAGAAAATAAGGACACACAAACATATATATAACCAGAGTGTTTTTCAAGTGTATTGGAAATTACCGCAATGAACAAGGTTGAGGAAGTTGTTTGTTTGAAGGGTAATATACAGTAGGAGCTGAACTTTAGGCTGGTGGTAATGGGCGCCGGCAAGTTGGGCATTCCATCTTTATGTCCATCCACCTTTGCAGGCAACCCGAGTGGAAGAAGTGGTCACAAGGAGTCACCTGTAACATGAGTAATAATCAGCTTGTTTCTAGGTAAAGGAGCATTGGTGACATAAATTCAATAAGATTGTTGAGAACCCACCATGCAGTCATTTGGGTGTTGACTTAGGTCAATCGAAGTCATGCAAATGACACAATCTGTTGAACGACTAGAGCTATGATCAAGTCTTCTGTAGTAGCCATATTTCTCTGGTAAAATCTGCAAGGTGAAAGGCAGGCATCGCATGTTTACACAACAGATATGAACCATCAGGTCATGGTTACGGAAAACGCCAGTAGAAACATGAACATAGAATCACCAGCTTGCGGAAAATAACAAGGAATGGGAGCATTCCCATGGAAGGAGCTACCAAAGTAAATGTGCTCACTATACCTGGTGAGGAATGAACCACCTTGACCCCATATAGTGCTGGAGGAGAAGAACTGATGCTTGAATCCCAAGAAATAGGCCCAAACAAATACACCAGTTCTTATCAGGTGCAATACACATGAAGTATTTTGGGCACCCAAACACAGAATGGAACTGCAAGGCGAGTCACTGTTATGCCTAGGATGTAATAAGGGTGAAGTGGTTTTCTTGAATCACGAACAATGTTGGTGATTATCTGAAGTATCCAGAAGGAGTACAATAAGAGTAGGATAGGTCGGATATAGTTGTGGAACTCGTAAATGAGAAGAATGCCTCCTAAAAGCATACCATCTGCAAAAAGATGGAGCAATTCCATAAATATTGAATTACATAGATAGACAGTAGGTCAATGTTTACATTTACTTACTGAAACGGCTGTACAGAACCAAGAGCTCACGCCTCATTACTTCCCAGCCTTCCCCATTGTACATAGGCCTACTTGCTTTCCAAATGGCCAGAAGATACCTCATCTCAAAGATAGAGAAAACTACAAACTTGAAGAATGACGCAGTTGCAAAAGCATTAAACAGGGATTCTGCATGTTAAGCAAGCAAAGATAAGGGTTTCAGTCATCAGATAGAATTTGTGATCAAGTAAAATAGTATGCAGTAAGTATTAACGTTTCCTTTTTAGATATTGTGTTTGAACAAAGCTAGAATCAGATACCTCTGAATGATGATAGTTACCAGACAACAAATTTCAAAAGATTTAAACAAAACAAATGGATAGTGTTAACTTACCCACAAGAACTCCCGCAGTCAGATGCAACAGGCAAAGATAAGCATCTATAATAGCTTGTTTGCCAATCATTACAACCGAAACTTTTGCAGCCCCCTGATGGAGGAAGATGCAAGCATGAAATTTCAAGAAAAAAATGAGTTTGCAGCTAAAGAATTCATCATGCATGAGTGAAATCATATAATTGAGTCAAACGTGAAACAATTGACAAGCCGGTGTTTGTTGGAGAGGTTCTTACAGATTGAGTGTGGCTGTGTTCCATTTGTCGGATTAACAAAAGAACTAGAAAGAAAGATACCTGATGCAAGAACGCTAAGGAACCCATACAAATTCGCTAGCTATTTACTTATTTAATCTCTCACAACTCTAAGAGGAGGATACAAATGTGACCATCAGGGTGTAATTTACTGCTTTGCTGTAGTAGACCTCAATGTTAATAGAAGTAGCATTTAGCAGCAAGGGTGAAAAGCAGTCCCTATCTTCATCCACTGAAGGACCCTCCATCATTCATTCTATATGATAACTACCACGTTCTCCATCTGCAAAGCACATTGTCCAAGTGGTGTAGACAATAAATGTCTAAGGTACATTATTGAAGAGAAGCCTGTTTTCAGAGTAAAGAAAATAGAGAAAGTAGTAAGAGCAGGGAGAGCATGTCAATAAAGAAGAAAAATGATATGAGATACAATGGAACAAGCAAACATGGATGTAAGAAGCTGTAAGATGCCATAGGTCATCAAAATTCAAATACCATTTCGGCTTGACGAGGCCCGTGAAATTTGACCAGAAAATTCAATATTGCAGTGCTGCTCTGCATCATAAATTTCTGCAGCTGCAGTAAAAATATCAAAATTTATTTATCCAGTCAAATAATGGCAACGGCATTAACATGAATATCAATTCATTTATACAAAAATAGAATATGAATATCAATTTTATTGAAAAAAATTATTCAACTGGAGTTGAAAATTTACAGTTTTTCCTTCTCCATATGTTATCCCGAGGTGTTTCTTGAAATACTTGGGACAAGAATACTCCAAGCTGTTCAGGGAAACACCAGCAGTTACTGTAGTACGAAATGTGTATTTATGATCCATATATGCAACTACATGATCTTCTACAATTAAGATGATATTGCCAGAGTTGCCCGTGGCATAAAAACATAATTGACACAGCATGCACTGAATCAAATTATTTAATGGATCCGTAATCAGCGTCCAAAAATTTTGCCTTGACATCTATCAAGAGTATATTCTGTGAAAAAAAGAGGACAATAATGGTCATTTTGACAATAATGCTAGAAGTTGAAGAGACTGACAGAAATTGGAGAAAAAAAGTTGATTCTCCTTGAACTTTACAAAATATGTGTGCCTAAAAAAGTGCTGGATAAGTTACCAGGTGATATGGACTAGGCAGAATATAATCATCTTCATGGAAAACTTCTGCCTCCTTCCAGCTGCAGGACAAATAAATGCAAGTGGAAGTTACAATTCAAAACTGATTAGCAATACCCACAACCACGGACTTGGAGGCAATCTGATGATAAACAGGTTGTATCCTCACAAAAACTGCAAATGGTAGACTAAAACTGTTACACCACCTGATAGAAACTATACGAAGTTGTCGAAATGGCCATATATATACACCCTCTACTCTGATCTGAGCCCCGGTAACAGTTCTCTCATTCTCATATGCATCATGGAATATAATGACCCCCTATCATGAAGCACCACCAAGAAACTAGAAAGTGTGAACTCTTAGCTTTAAGAAGACACAGGGAAGGTGCATGGAAATCATTATCAACTGAAAGGCGCAAATCCCTTCAGTTATGAACAGCAGCATAACTTCTTTAGAGTGCAAATCTTATGGAAGCTCCCGGATACCTCGTTGTCCTCACCTGAACATAGTGTATGCCTTTTACTTTTGTCGGAGAACTCACTAAGTCAATGACAGAATTGCCATATGAATTTCTGAAATCTGAGAATCTGGAAGAGTTATTTGTTGTATCTAGAAATCTCCAAGCTCCTGCAAGTCATTTTTCCCCAAATGTAGGCATGATCAGACCGAGACCACAGAGCCCGGGGAAGATACATATGTCCCTGTCAGGAACAAATTTCTCTATTGCACTGAAATTAAGACACAAGGCATGGAAGTAGCAAACCTCTATAGGTTCCTGTGATATTCCATTCAGTATTTGACCCCACTTCATTGTCATCTTTCCCTGCAAATAGCCTCTGCAAGGAAGACACAGATTTTACTTGCCAAAGGCATTTTTAAACATCATAGAAGACACCAAAAATAGAACCCTAGCAAGTTTCCCTGATTTTGATCTCTGTCTCGATTTATCGAGCTTAAGTAGACAAGTATTGATAGATAACACAGCAAGATTCACAAAAAGGTGTGATAACAGGTTAAAAAAATGCAGACCTCAGCGCCCCAGACTCGTCCAATCTCCCTCAAAGGTCTCAGTCCCGCGGCTGGCCGGAAGGACACGAGTCCGAACCATATGCCTAACAAAAGACCTAAACTTAATCTCCTTCTGACTCTGGGATGGTGTGGGAACTTCAACCCATAGTTGGACATGGCAGTGAGTTGGCTCGGATTCATCAGCATTCGACCCCCCTGTGACTGTGATCTCCAGATTTAGGGCGAATTGGAGCAAAGTCCATGAGAAGTGAGACGAAGAGATGAGGGTGGGGCAAGGAAGAGAGGATTGCCTCGATATTCCGTTGCTTCAAGAAGATTCAATTTTTGGTTTTAGCAACAACAAAGGCAAGAGCGAATACCATTGAAGGGGCATGGTGGGGTTCACCAGAAGAAGGTGGACCAGAAGCTATGGGAATCGAATAAAGAACGGAAAGATTCTCATCACGACAGTCCGGCTGACATAAACAGACTCTGGGAATTGATCGCTACTCCCCCGCTAGGGGCGGGGGCTGTCATCCCTCCCTCCTCTTTCTGGTAAGCACGACCCCTGGAAGGCTTAGCTGGCAATGCTGGTGTCTCCTTCTTGATACCAATTGGCTCATAATGCGCAGAAAACCCATTGATTCTTCGTTGGGATCATCAACGCCATGCAGAGGCACGAACAGCCGGGACCACGAGCAAGAATGTTGTTTGCACTGACGTTGAATGAGTAGTTGATCAGACAGCCCCCGTCTCATCCACGTCGACTCGGGCCGCGCAAGCTCGGGTCCAGGTGGGTCCGGATCTGTTACTGGGCCTTACAGACAAATTCCAGCAAAACCTCGGACGACGCCCACAGCCTTTGAGGTATGAGCCCTTCCCGTCTTATCGTGACCTTGTACCCTCCATTTCCAATCAGTGCTCAACGCAAAAGACTATTATCGTGGCCTTCAAACTATTGCCCGCCGGATGTTTTGGTCATTGGTTCATTTTCGCCAGACCAGACTCGACCCCGCGGCGGCCGCCGGATTTGAAGTCCATGGTCATGGGGGAATGTGATATCTTCAGAACAACTATTTCCGCAGTCAGCATGAGAGTGCCATCTGCTGACTTTTTGCAGAAAACAAGTTGGTTTGCCCGTTCAAGGCCTAATATTTCTGACCAAGACGGAAAGGCATCCATCCATCCATCCCTTTTGACAGTGACAGGCATCCAATTGGCCTCTTCTAGGGAGTGGAGGAAAGTTGCCCAAAACCTAATCATTATAAACAAGCCCAACGAGGGTTTTGGTGATAGATGATGATAGATTCAGTTCCACCAGCTTCTCCAGATACTATTTGGGGCTGAGGCAGAAGCTTTAGATCGTGAAATACGCTGTTTCTTTATTGCCCATTTTCTGTATCTTCTATAACTTCCAGATTAATGCAGCATTACAACACTTCCAGACAATCTATATATCTAATAAGAAAGAGCTCTTGCCTATGCTATGCTGCTACCAGCAAAGTTGGAGAATAGGCTGCTGCTATGAACATGAGAAATAATTTCACAAGGCGGATGAACCGACGAGGGTCATATGCAGTGGTTCATAGCTGATCTATACCGCTACCTGCATGGAAGCATGCTGATGTGCTTTCTGATCCCTGTTGATCCTCGACTTATCGAACCGGATCCGCCTGGTAAATGCTTGGAACCTCCTTTCATGGTCCCTCAGAATCTTTTCCACATTGTTTGAGGGGACTAGGAGTGGGCCCGAGAGGTACATCTTGTCCCAACCATCTTCAAGGGAATGCTGACCACTGGCTTTCCCCTCCATGGCATCATTTATGGTGGAATGATATTTATTGTCTTGCCTCCTAACAAGTGCCCTCATTGAGCTTATTGATCCGGACGCAGAATTGGAACTTTCTTGGCCAGCCTCCCCGGCTATACTAGCCACTGAATGATCCACCTCCTTGAGGACCTTGCAGATTCCATATCCAGGGGCTAACGGGCTAGAGTACGAGTCCTGGTCAGGATATTGTTCTCCATGGCCTTTTCTCGATTCCCTTAAGCCTCTTGGTTCTCTGATCGGACCGACCATGAATCCCGAGATCGTCTTCTCTTGTTGAGTGCTGAAAAAATTGCCACCTTGGCTCCTGGATATCGAATGGGACTGCCTTGTCTGAATAAGCAGAAGCACACCGAGCACCAAATAAGGATATGATGCATGGAACAATAAATGGAGGAAAGGTTATCTAGGCCTACCCGCACCTGGTCGGGATTAGAATTATATGGAGCCTTAGACCGAAAATCTCGAGGAAGTTTCTTTTCAGCATTCTTTTCTCCTGCTGTTCCCTTTCTGCAAGAGTCAATCACATGATCCAAACTATATCATCAATTGATCAGCATGAGTCACATCCAAATATGAAAATGAGAGTGGAGAAAGAAATGAAAACGATGGATCAGCATGAGCCTGCACCTCCTTGCTTCCTCCTCCCGCAATTTGGCATCGATCTCTTTACTAGGCGGATACTTGGGCAAACTTGAAGGATCACAAGCAACAGGACTTGTCCTAAAGAACTGCAAAGGAAATGGTAGAAGGTAAAAACAATCATAGAAGAACACAAACCAGATTAAAGAAGAACCCAAGAACCTCACTCAGTGAGCAGAGAATTGGCAGTACCTCGTTGCTCAATGCTAGAGAGGCCGTCCCTCTCCGCCATGGATCCACTGAAAGAAGCTCCTCCATTAGCCCGACTGCAGCAGGCGGAAGCTCCTTGAATGTGTCTTTAATACATCTTCGGTAGTGTCGGGGAGGCATGAAAACAGCCGCATGAGGCAGATGCAACTTTTTCCAGTAGTCATCAGAGGGTGAACCGCAGAGCCTGAAAATCTTATGCAATTGCTCAACCTACAACAGAATTATCAACAACTCCATCTATCAGAGTAAAGCTTCCCAAGTTGACTGCAGGATATGAACAAGATTGTTTGCCAGAAATAGGATACCTCCGTCTTCCCGGGCAAGATGGGATTTCTGGTGTAGAGTTCCCCAAGTATGCACCCGGTGCTCCATAAGTCGACTTCGTCCCCGTAGTGGGATGCCCCAAGGAGAAGCTCCGGGGGCCGGTACCACAAGGTCACCACTCGGCTTGTCTGCGGTGCGGACTGACCAGGATCGAAGAAACTTGCCAACCCAAAATCTGCAATCTTCAAGATCCCATTGTTATCGATGAGAAGGTTCGAGCCCTTTATGTCTCGATGGAGAACTCCACGGCTGTGGCAGTGGTCGAGCCCACTTAAGAGCTGTTGCATATAGCATTTGATCTGCAAAGGATCCATAGCTTAGAATCGGCATTGGCTAAAGTGCCAACAGGTTTCCACCATAGACTGACTACCTGAGATTCGGTGAACTTTACTCCAGGGCGAGCCGCGAGCCCGGTGAGGTCGTGCTCCATGTACTCGAATATGAGGTACAGGCTACAGGACATGCGAGAGGTTATTAAGCCCTCGAGCTTTATTATATTCTGGTGGTCGAGCCTGCGAAGGATCAGAATTTCCCTGCACATGAACCTGACGCTCTCAGGATCCAGATTGTCGAAACGCACCCTCTTGATGGCAACCATCTTGTTGCTGATGACATCTCTGGCCCTATACACGCTGCTGTAAGTTCCCTGGCCAATCTGCAACAAAAACACACGGAAGCACCACCATCTCTTTAGAGAAGATGAGATCATGAATGAGGTAAATTAGGAAGACAGGGGAGTGAGGCGCTCATACTTTGTCTAGCTTCTCGAATGTATCGGCCCGCCGGGGCAGCCACCCGTTGATGGCCTCACCGGCCACAGCGGACAGCCAGGACGGCCAACCTGCGGCCACTTGCTCGCCTTCTGCAGCCTTGGGGACCTGACCGATGACCAAGACGTGGTTCTTATCAGCGGCCAATGATTCAGCTCTCTCCTTCCTCTGCTTCTCAATTTCGCTGATCTTCCTCTCAATCTCACTGTCGCCATCATACACCGGCCCGGACCCAGTCGCCTCCTTCTCGTCGACCAGTATAAGGCTCACGTCCCTACTCTTAACTTTACCCCCAAATCCGCCGTTTCTTCTGGACGAACCCAATCGTGGGTTCAGATCCCTCACACCGGAGGATCGCTTGCTAGAATTGGGAGACATCCGGCCTTTCGGGCTGTCCCGGCTATCGTCAACGGCCGAGGCCTTCGAGTGCAAACAACCCATCTGTTCTGATCAGCGGCGAATAAAAAAAAACCCTACCTCACCTCGAGTGACACAAATCACTCTTCAAAGCTCCCAACTTTCCGACCATTCATGATGCCCCAGAAACAGCCCGTCTCTTATCTGTACAGCAGAGAGTCAAACCCCCAATACCCACCTTCTGGGCAACGATCGTTTGGGATGGAAATCCGGGCATGAGGAACTAACAGCTCAAAGTTGAAGCCGCCAAACACAAAATTCATCAACCACTTACCACAGAGAAGAAAAAGCTCCAAGAAGAGCCCGAGGCCATGGTGAGGATGATAAACCAGTGTTCGAATTGGATTCTTTGCTGTAAGCATACAACAGGAAGGTGAAGCCGCAGCTGAATGACACCAAAACTGGGATTGGGAAAAGAGAATTTGATAACCAGGGGAGAAGAAAGGCAGAAAGAAGAGCGGATTGCTGGAGGGGGTTGGATCGTTCAACGCGGATATGCTTTCCTCTCTGAGTTATTTATACTGTACAAAAATATCCAATAGAATAATACCTGTAAATATGATCCCCGAGTTTTGCTCTCTCCAAGTGAGTATTCAACGTGGGAAAAACGTCGAAGTGGAGAGGAGGGGAGTCTAGTTCTACTACATTCCACCCTTGAAACCATTTCATGCAGAATTTCCGCAACCAAACAAGGCTATGAAGCTTCCGTGATTCCATCCAGTTCCTCCACTCCCCATAGTCGTACCCGTACCGGTACGGACGACAAGGTCCCGGCTTCAACACGGCAACGGCAAGCAATTCGGACTTGTTCAAAATCAGTCCGAGTCCTTAGTGCGGTGGTTCTTTGTTCCATGAAGGACAAGGCATATTCAATGTCCAATAAATAGCTGCTAGATCTCTGTCATTCAATTCTCTTTGCACCACTTGTAGGATTCAAGAGTCTTGAAATAACAGATCTAGAGCACAAAAGATCAGATCTTGACTTGTTTCTACTAACCACTTTAATGAGGGAAAAGGAGAAGATGAATACCTAGGTAAAACAGCCTCATGGTACCTAATAAGAATAGTTTTCACGCAATTATAAGTATGTATACTAATAGTTGCAAAGATGCACCCGATCTTATAAAGTAGTGTGCACCGATAATTACACAGATACATTCGGTGTACGTCAATACACTTTAAAATATTACTAAACAAATATATACGAGCATGAATAATGTATACAATCTCAATATTATTATTAATTTGTTGAATAAAATAATATAATTGATTATTTTCTAGAGCTGTACACAAAATAAGTCGAATTTATGCGTAAGTTTAAGGACAAGAGAATTTAATAATAATGGTAAATTACATGAATATTTAAAAATTATTAATAGTAAGTAATTCAAAATTTAATAATTTAAAAACTAACCACTCTTTATATTTTATAAAATTTAATAATATTCTTAATAAATATAATAACAAAATAAAAATATCATAAATTTACAATGATATTTATCAAATTTTAGTTTTACCACTTATTAATCTATTTATACGGATCCATGCATCAAGAATTTGGCATTGAATATTATGGGTTATTGCTGCTGTCCTTAAAAGTCCACACAGCGCAACATCGAAGCATTGGCTGGATGAATTGATAGCAGAAGAACAAGAAGAAGGAGACCAAGACGAAGCTTCTCCTACTTTGAGGAGTGAAGTCAACGACAAAGCACGTCCTCTGGTCCCCCATCAGTAATTTTTCGACATGAAAGTCTTCAGTGGAAGCGTCTACAGAGAACCCCATGTTAAGTTCCCACCTATACATACATTATCCGCTGTAATTGGATGGTCGCGTCACCTTTGAGCAAATATTTGATGGAGATGGAGATGGAGATGTGGTAGATTATGATAATAATGTTGCATAGGCCAATGAGCCCATCATCGTCCCTGCAAGGCAATATAGCTCGAGCCCATCAGCCCAGGCCCGACATTCAAGTCAGCTTTGACTCCTTTGTCTCTAAGCTGCAACAAGTTCAGAACAATCAAAACACCAGCATTCCTTCTTTCCTTATTTGCGTTCTTCTCCATCGCAATATTCTAGCAGGCTGAACTGAAAATGGCGTCGGGCTATTCAGGCCGGGCGAATTCAGGACCGGGGGGTGTTTTAGATCTGGCGACTTATGAGGACTTCGGGAATCGGGACTCCTCTAATGGAAGCAACTCTGATCCCCTCATGGGCACCAATTCCAGAAAGGTATGGGCGACGAGTTGAGATCCTTTTTTCTCTTGTAAGTAGTTGAATATTAATCCGTGCGCAGATTTTCTGCGATAAAGCTCTCCGATTGTGGCGAATCGAAGGGTAGGGTTCCTTTGTTTTTCTAAGCGGTCAAACCTCGTCCTTTGTTGAAAGTTGGTGAGGGCCACTTCTTCTGTTCTGGATCTGATTCATTTGAACGATCTCAATTTCTAGATTGATGGATCTGCTTGTGGTGATTGAGGCGAATATTTCTTGTTCATGGCTTTCTGCCTCTATGATCTTTTTGCACCTAGGGTTCCTCCTTGTATTTATAGCAAGGCTTGTTCTAGTTGGTCTAGGGTTTCATCACTGTGCTTTCAGCATATATAATCTTTATATCCTATTAAGGCTCTTGTGGTTATTGTTTTCTGTGTACAGGATTTTCATAAAAGTAGATTTGCTACACCAGTGTATGCTGCTCCTCCTCCTTACAGTCAACCCGAAGATTCTCTGAATGAAGATGTGGTTATCATTGTTGAGAGGAGCATGAAAAAGCACGTGGACAACCTCATGCTCTTTCTTGAGGGAATTAGTTCTCGACTCTCACAATTGGAGTTATACTGCTACAATCTTGATAGATCCATAGGAGAAATGCGGTCCGAATTCAATCGGGATCATGATGATGCAGATACCAAGCTTAAGTCCCTTGATAAACATCTTCAAGAGGTTGGTTAATTCTGCCGGTCCATGTATTGATGTAGTCATGAGATCATTTGTTGTTAACTTCATGGGTTATTTGAGCATGGCAATGTTGCTTTGTTAATTGGCCACCCTGCTGTCACTGCTGTAAATTTAGTGCGTCAAGCAGGTAAAATAATTTGATATTGATGCATGTGCAGGTTCACAGGTCAGTTCAAATCCTTAGAGACAAGCAAGAGCTTGCTGAGACTCAGAAGGAATTAGCCAAGCTTCAACTCGTGCAGAAAGAAACTTCTTTGGGCAATTCACAATCCAGTGAGGAGAGAGCTTCTGCTCCGGCGCCGGAAACCAAGAAGACTGACAACCCAGCTGATGCATCAAACCAACAGTTAGCTCTTGCCCTTCCTCACCAAGTGGCTCCACCACAACCAGTTTCTCCTCCTTCACAAACCCCTGCCCAGAGTCTCCCGCAACTACAGGCTTATTATCTGTCTCGGCCCCAGATGCCAACTCCATCGGGTGCTGCTCATGTTCAATATGGGTTACCTGATCCCCAAGGGAGGTCAACACAATTGCAGGAAAATTCCCAGATGCCACCTCCATCAATGCAGCCTCAAGTTAATCAGCAGCCCACTATGCATCCTTTTCCTCAGTATCAGCAACAACAGTGGCCCCAGCAAGTTCCAAGCCAAATGAGGGCGCCACCAACACCAGTTTACTCTTCATACCTGCCAAATCAGCCTTCAAATTCACCCCTTCCTTTGCCTCCACAAGAATATGTACCCAACAGCATGCACATGCAACTGCCATACGCCGGTGGCATGCCTCCGGTACCTGGCCATGCTGAAACTGTGCCTTATGGGTATGGAGGACCCAGTAGGATTTTGCAGCAGCAGCAACCACCAGCACAGCCTGTTAAGGGAGCCTTCAGGCCACCACCATCTGGGGATGGATATGCTGCTGCTCCTCAAAATCCAATCCCACCCTGCAGTGGGTATATGGTATACGAATCTGACCGTGTAAGAACTCCCCACCAACATCCTCCTCAACAGGGTCACTTCTCCCAGGGCATGTACCCTCCACCAAATGTTCCTCCTCACCCTAATCCATCAACAAACTCATCCAACAACCTTATGGTTAGCCACCCCCAGTTTGCCCGTAGTCATCCCCATGGTGAGCTGATCGATAAGCTTATGAGAATGGGATTCAGAGGTGATCATGTGGCAAGTGTGATACAGAGAATGGAAGAGACTGGGCAGCCTGTGGATTTTAATTTTGTGCTTGACCAGTTGAAAGTGCATTCTTCTGTTGGGTCTCAGATGAGGTGGTCTGGGTAGCAAAATTTCAGGGCTCAAATCTCCAGAGAGAATCATATAATGGTTTCATGTTCACAAATGCACCAAAAATGGGCTGAATCTTCATGTACATGTGTCAACATAGCCTCATGTTTGTTGAATAATCTCAGGTCTATTTCAACAAGAAAGAGAAATCTAAGGTTTTTAACCAATTTTGTTTTAAGTACAACATACTAAAGGACATGGCTTCCTCAACCACTAAGGAGCTAAGTCAGATGTACATAGACCCACTAGTTGATCACAGTCATGGCGAAGATGGCGAGTATTATCGACCCCATTGTTGTTTATATGTATATATATATATTGCAACTATATTTTTTTATAAGATAAAAATGCCATTTTTATTTTCGCTTAAGCAAAGGCTTTGAATTTTCTAGCATTATCTGCTTCTATGCAACTGCAACGGCGGCTGCTGCATGAAAATATGAAAATGGTGAAAATGATCTCATGGGCCGATGGAAAATGGCCCCACACCACACCAGTCCTAACGTTACTCCGGTCGAACAATCCATTGTCTATGTGTGTGATGCTTCTGGGACAGGCGCTGTTTGTTTGTCTTATGTTCTTTGCTGATAAACCCTTATCTTGAAGAACAACACTGCATTAAAAAAAACGATCTGTTGCTAATGATGCCAAGATTCCTCATGGTCAAGCACCATGACAGCCATGGAATACTGTAATATAACTATCGGATTAAGTATGGAGGCTTAAACTACTATCTTGTTTGATGATGGAGTGGACGAATTACATAATGTGATCCATATCATTATATAAAAAAGTACAGAGATGCAGATCCGCCACGGCCAAAAAATGCAGCTGGTGGCGGATTGATTGCCTGTCCATGGACTATTATTACTGAGGTATAACAAAAGAAGTAGTAAAAGCATGGCAACCATCATGGAGACTCTGCAACTGTGCCCAAGAAGGCATAAAATATAACAGCCTCTGAGCAGACCATAGAAGTGAAGTGAGGCCAAAGAGGGAGAAGAAGAAGAAGAAGAAGTAGAGTATAGAAGGCCAATGCAACATAACGGGTTGGTTTTCTGAAAAATGATCCAACCAGTGAAGGAATCTCCAGGAAATGGAATCCCACCATGATTTTCTAAAAAAAGCAGAGATCTTTAGGAGTTGAAAGTTTTAACCTTGGTGTATATATATATATATATATAGTTTTAGAAGAATGGCCTCATGGGACAGGAAGATGAAGACGGGGAAGAGGCGGACGCTGAACAAGAATTATCACCGTCTTCAGCAAATTCCGGCTGGTTCAGATCGCCGAACTGGAGGCTCGACTGCGAGAGGATGTTATGGGTGGTGTCTAGGTCGTCCCAGACGGGGCTACCCGGCCCCCACCCTACCGGAATCGAGTTGAACCAGGCCTCTGTCATCCCATCCCCCCAAACTATCTCCTGCAAGAAGGAGCCTCCTCCACCGGAGTCTCCTGCCGACGCTGAAAAATCAGCGCCGGAAAATCCGGTCTCTGTGTCGTTAGTTTCACCTGCTGCAGCAGGCAGTAAGGGGAGTTCGGCCTGCGGCTCCTCTTCCGGGGATTTCACATCCGCCGGAGTTGCCGCCAAGGAGGAGCTCGGAACAGAAGACTCTGCTTCTGCCCTGTCTTTGTTGAGAAAGAGCTCGGG
This sequence comes from Trapa incisa, assembly GCA_030064435.1. Classification (NCBI taxonomy): domain Eukaryota; kingdom Viridiplantae; phylum Streptophyta; class Magnoliopsida; order Myrtales; family Lythraceae; genus Trapa; species Trapa incisa. Next base: position 388,371 of record CM057770.1, on the reverse strand, counting down.
GAAGTTTAGCCTCGCGTTCTCCCCCCTCAGCTTGAAGGCCTCGCGGTCGTAAGCCATGGCGGCATCTTCGGCTGTATCGAATGTCCCCAGCCAAAGCCGGGTCCTGTTGCGGGGCAGACGAATCTCAGCCACCCATTTTCCCCAATGCCGCTGCCTCACCCCTCGATAGAGCTTCGTGGCGCTAATCGGCTGTATTGGAGCAGCCTGCGGCAGCCTTCCGAAGCGGTTCATCATCCTCCTCCCCCTGGGGCTCAGGTTCAAGGCTTCACTCCAGTACTGCAGAAGTTGTTGCTGCTGCTGCAGATTGCCCGTAGCGTATATCCTGCTATTTATATTCGGCTGCTGTTGCAGGGTGTCGAAGGAGATCATGTGCTGCTGTTGATGCTGCAGGGCAGGTTGATTATTCGCGTGATGTGTGCCGGAGTTTATGAACTGGTGGTGTGGGTACTGAATGTGCTGCTGAGATCCATCGTGCGCGAAAGGGAACGTGAGTCTCGAAGAAGGAGGAGGAGCCAGGCCAGGCGGCTGAGAGGTGGCCTGATATCTATCAGGGCTGCGGATCTTCTTGAGGGGCCTGTCAGACGGTGAAGCTTCGCTGAACACGGGAAGCATTCGCTGTCGAGTTTCAGAGGTGATAACAGGGCATTTTCCTCTGTTTCCGTCCCAGTCCTGACCGGAGCTCATCTCCGGCACTTGATTGACAGGTGTTGGGTCAAAGAATGGAAAAGTGAAAAGGGAAATCGAACTTTCAGAATCTATATCTCTGGGAAGGTGATTGGTGTTTTCGTCTGTGTGGTCAGAACAAGAAACGTCTGGAGGCAGAGCAGGTTGCAGGAGAAGAGACTTCATGGGGCCTTTTATATATGAGGGCCTGTGAAGCATGGCACCGATATCTCACATAAATTTATTAAACAGAGAAATATCTTCTTACGGATTTCGATTGGTGGGGCTCTAGTTGAATGAATGTGCAGACGACCCACCAGAGGATTGCTCTTTCTTTCCGATTTCGTAGCTTTTACTTCAAAAAATCTGTCTTTCTAGGGCTTATGCTCTGTTTCTCCCCTGACTTTTGTCTCCCGCAACACCTCCTCCCTCCTCCCTCCTCCCTCCTCCTCCTACATGGGCATGGCCCTCCATTTCCATTTTCATCCTCCCCTTCCTATATATCTAAGCATTTGGTCCTTGCTCTCCCCCACTTCATAAGGCTACACCATCAATGGCAAATCAAGGAGCCAGTAGCTTATGATGGGTTTGATGTTGCTTATGGGTATCATAAGGCTTCGAGCAACGAGCATAATTAGGAGGATTCATGCATAATCCCGTAATTGGGGGGGTGAAAGGTGAGCGCACCTAGCGTCATGTGGGGGACAGGCGCTTTCGGTCCCAAAAGTCAAACGCCATAACGGTGGTGTCCGTAGAAGGTCGGTGGGAAAAACGGCACGTGTCGGTGCTCCCTCATTATTTCCCCTTTTTTAATTCCCAAAATATCTGCCGTCCATGTGATGACAATGATGTGCCACGTGGCGCGCGGGAATTGCCCATGGGGTATCCCACTCTGAATCGGTGATCGTCTTCAATCAGAATTAGAAGACGTGTTGATGAAGTGGGCGTGAGGATTTGATGGGTGGGATTAAAATGAGGCACCCGATTGCCCATTCTTTTGTGGACCATGATGATGATATGCTCTGTTTTCCGATCTTTTGAACGTTTTCATGGGCAGAGATTATTTGCTCTGTTTTTGGATCACGGGGTAGAGATGGAAAGCAGTGGTTCATTCCTCTGATTCATGCCATTGATGCTATCATTCCTCTGTTCTCACCCCATGTCTACATAGTTTCTCAGCACATTTTTCTCTGATTTCCATGCTTTATTGATTACTAACCAAATCTAATCTCTGATTATCCTTTCATTAGAAGATTCATACATAAAATCCAAGTAAAAATATAGGCAGTTTAGTTGTTTGTGGAAATGCTTGTTAGAGATATGTTTCTATTAGGACTATGGGATGGAATAGCCCAATCGTGGAGACAGAAACTGGGTTTTTAGCGAGCTTGATTGTTTGCTTAAAAGGCTGGATTTTTTTGCTGCAATTATGCTTTCCTTCTTCTAATACACAGAGTATCCTATCGTCACATATTCTTATGTTATAGGTCGGGCCATGCATGAAGCTGACACGTAATGACAATAACTAAAGCATGTACATTTGATTACAGTCAGTCTATGAGTCAGCTGGTGCATGTGCCCCCCATTACATGCCATTCACAGAGGGCACACATTCCACATTCACTTTATCACCCATCTCTTCTATCCTCATTTCATCCATCACACTTCTTTTACTAGTAGTGTTGTATACCGTATCCCACTGGGCTTTTCTTGTAGGGCATTAATGGTGGGGCCAAGCTGTTAAAGTTAATGGCCACCTTATGTGATGGGTCACGTGAAATTCGATATGGTCCAAATTGCTGGGTCCAAGTTACCCGACTGTTCTCATGCATGCGGCTCGTGCTCTCCGTCCCGGCTCGTCATGGTCAGCTTCGTGTACTCATCGCCGCAGGAGGCCGAGACCTGTCCCATGGCTTACAAATGCATGTGCCACAACAAGTCATACCCATGGCGTACCTTGAACTGACCTAGCTGGCTTTTAATTATGGAATGAGAATGTAGACACGGCTTTCCCCGCTTTCCTCGTCATGATGACCGCTCAGGTGGAATTTATATTCAGATTTCTTCAGAGAGCAATTCAGTTGAATTTACCCCATCATCTTCCTACTTTTTTTGAATTTACCCCATCTCTGATACATTCCTTCATTAGGTTCTTGGGTTCGGCTGGGCGGGGCTATTAGGGCGGTATCTGGTGGAGCCCAGCGAGATGTGGTGGCCGTTCAATCTTGTTCAAGTTTCACTTTTCAGGTACTCTGAAGATAAAAATCTCCCAACAAATAGTTAATTCGAAGAACAAGTTCGAGTTTTTTCTTGTCAATTTTGCAGGGACAGCACGAGAAAGAGCCCCGACCAAAGGGCGGCGTAACGAGGACCCAGTTCTTTCTCATGGTCCTTGCCACCGGCTTCGCCTACTGCGTCATCCCCGAATACTTCTTTCTCATGCTAACCTCTGTCTCTTGGGTCTGGTGGCTCGCCCCTAGCTCGGTCCTCGTCAACCAACTCGGTTCGGGCCTTTCGGAGCTCGGTATCGGCTCCTTTGGGCTCGATTGGTCCACCATCACCTCCTACCTCGGCAGCCCCCTGACCAGCCCCTGGTTCGCCACAGCCGTTGTACTCTAGTAATTACGCTCGTAGATATCGCGGGAGATATCCATTCGAGACCCGGGAAGGCTTTGTTATAAGATTAGCCTCAATAGGCCTCAAAAAGGCCGATATCCAAGGAATCCCCACTGCCATTTACGGGGTAGAGGTGGCTGATATCCTGGGCACTGACTGCTCGATTTGCCTTGATGAATTTGTGGTAAGTGACATGATTCGGATCCTACCAAGATGTGGTAATTATTTTCATGTCAAGTGTACAGACTCATGGTTAAAGTCGCACTCATCGTGTCCTAATTGTAGAGATTTATTAAATGAGTAAGTAATTTGTTCATGAACTATTTCACCTTGAGACTTTGGATTTGACAGGAATATATATAATGATGTTATGGTGGAAACTTTTTGGATTCAACAGGAATATGTATAATAATGTTATGGTAATGTTATGATTTTAAGAGTGTGTACTTAGAAGATGACATGTATAGTAGTGTCAAGAAAGAATAAAATGTTACAATTTGTAACTAATATAATGTCAATATTAAAATTTGTCAATATGATATAACCAAATTGAGATGTATTTTAGCTATAAATTGTGAATAACAATATAACATTAATCTTTACAATTATAATCTCTTATACTAAATTTTATTTAGAAGGGTTCATAGATTTTTCAATGTGGGTTTTAGAATTGTACTAGAAATAAATTATATTATGAAAGAGAAAACATAGGCTTATGATATCAGAACATGCATCACAATAAATCAGTGTAGCACATCCATGGAATGGAATGAACCCATGGCATCCTCTTTTCAGGGTGTTCAATAGGATATAGTAGCTCTAGCTCCCCCTAGTATCTGAGTGTTACTAGTGAGATTCCATCTTCAAGTATCTCTCAATTATGGTATCACAGGAAAAATCAGTGAAATAGCCCTTCCTAACGGTCAAACCTTCTTCTGCTGCGAGCTGCTCAACTTTTAGCTGAACTTCTGCAGCACCTACACTACCTGGGTCCAATAAATTGCAAGCTACTTCAATGACTCCATCACCATGAGCAAGTGCCATTGCTTGGACAGAAGGAAGTCCACCTCCTCTTCCACTCACTTGTTTTGCTATTCTTCGGACTGTGAAAAGGTCAGAGGAGTTAACAGGAATGTTGTAGTTATCCATCCATGGGGTAACTCCAATCACCACAACACCCTTTCCTTGAGCTGCTTGAGTTGGACCGTTTTCAGGTTTCAGGGGTAAAGGATTTGAATTCAGTCCTCCTGCCCACAAATTTCCGCTTTCATTGGGCTTGAAATATCCCAGGGTTCTTCGGATGGAATCAAGTGGCCTCCTTTCCTCATGTGCAGCTCCATACAGAAATGCAGGCACTGTAAGATGTGAAGACAACACAAAAGATATTTGAAGTGACAATTTCAGATACAAGAAGAGATTAAGTTGTTCTCTCTCCATATGGAAAACTATGCAATTAGAAATTTCACAAAGCCTTCATGACCTTTTACTCAGTCCAAGAACCTCATAAACTGAGCGCTATTCAATACAAAATGCAAACAGAAGATCATGGAGCAATGTACCCAATTCCTAATTACATGCAAAAGCTTCCATTATGAAGTTTCTTCAATCATTTGATTCACTATAATTCATTGATTGAATCCATTTGAAAATATCAGGGATGAGGTCCTGCCTTCCTGGTATAGTTCAGCCAAATAAATTTATGCAGTAACTTGACAAAGATATTGCAAAACACTCTGTACTGGTATTATGATGCCATTTTATCAAGTGCACAAACCTTGAAGTCCAGTGCCAATGTCCACAGCCAAAGACCTCGCAATCAATACCGCTTGCTCAATCGGAGTTTGAGCCAGAGGGTGAAAGCAGATGTGGTCCACAACTCCCAACCTAGGATGACTACCTGAGTGCAGCTCAAGATCAATAGCATCAAAAGCAGCTTTAACCATCGCAAGGACTGCTGTTTTTAGGGGGCAAGAATCGCTTGTTGGCTTCTCAGCTAATTTTGAGACAACGGTATAGCCCACCCTGTTGTAAATTGCATCTTCAAACTTGTTCACTATAGCTGCTCCCTTTGCCAATCTTACAGCTTGTTCAATGGCTTCCAGGGCAGCTCTATTTCGGCTCTCAGATATATACACCTTCCCGCAAACAAGCATTGATTTTAACATCTTCCTTCTCCCTTGCCTTCAGAAAACTGCAGACATGAATATGACTGGATAAAGGAATTGCATTCCTATGACAATCAGTGGACAAGGTTCGCCTGGGATTTTCTAGCCTTATTTTAATGGAAATGGCCAGGGTTTTCTCGGGTAAAAAAGTAAAAAGCAGGAATTATTCATTAATCATATCGAGTCAATCGGGTAAAGTGTATTTCGTTTTCCAGTATATAAGATCTCTACAATCAAGGCACCTGACACAACTCCCATGGACCCAGGCTTCTATCATTCTTTAACGCTTCTGCTTAATCTCCATTGAGAAATGCGAAAGCAATGAACACAATGAACAAAGCTTCAAAAGTTCATCCATAAGATGGTAGAGCAGAATGAGATTAGCATCAAAAGCCTGAAATTATGATCAATCTATGAAGGCCTGTTTCCAGCTATCAAGAAAAATGAATTTTCCATGGACGCCTAGAGAAGGTACCTCTAATCTACAGGCATCCATCCACATTGATCACCTTTAACAGCATAACAAATAAAGATGATCCGTTGTTCATCAATTGAAGTAGAAGCAAAGACTGATATATCTCGATATAGTCTCTCACAGATTCATGAGCACATTGGACAAAAAATCGAAATTCACAATTAATAACCCCACGAAACTTCTTCTGGTGGCGTTCAATGAAATATAGGTGTATGGAAGTTACCGGCAGCAGCAGCGGCGGCGAGGTCTCGCCGCCAGTTGATGTACGGCGACTGGAAAGACAGACTGAGAAAGAGAAGCCACTCGCCAAGCTTCAGCCTCCGCCGTTGCCAGTGTAGAAGCGAGGCCAGCTGACCGAGAGCGCTCTTATCGTAAACGACTGGAAGATGAGCAAAAGGACGCTTCAACGGAGGTCCGATATCGCATCTGACGACAAACTTACGAGACGTCGTCGTTTTACGCAATTGACGAGAAGTTTCCACGTGTCAAATGATTAAACCCTGACCCTATGGCTTAGTAGACAGGTGGCCGCCATCCGGAGGGTCAAAAGGTCAAAGAAACCAAAACGGAAACGGAGGAGGTTGCTTTTTCTTGGTCCATCCAAGATGACAGTCACTCCTCACGTCATTCATTCGCAGAGTGACTGAGATCTACAAGGCCTCCCCTTCTGCATCAATCACTCTGTGTCTCTTAACGCCTGTCGAAGAGAATCTCTGAGAAGAGGAAGAGAAGATGGGTAGATTCCCATGATGAGCAAGCCTGCATTCTTCCAGAGGATCTTCCATGATTACCCTCAGCTCTTCAGAGTCCTCGTCTTCTTCACCATCGGGTCATAAGAGTTTTCCATGCATACCCCTTCCCTTCTTCCTTTCCATTACCATGTTCAAGCTTAAACTTGTGATCGCCATTGCTGAGTTTTCATTTCTGCTGCTGCATCATGAAAAATGATATTAACACAAGTAACTACGTGTTGGTACAGTGGAGGTGCTCTGATGGCAATCTCCGATGCCAGCCCGTTTCCGATTGCCCATTCTGATTCTTCCGTCGGCGAGTGCCCGAAAAAGAAGGTGGTGTTCCTCTTTCGAAGTCGAAGTCGAAGTCGTCTCGCCTCCTAATTACTTTGCATTCACTCCTCTGCTGCCGAGCGTCACAAATGGAACCGTCGAAGCTCGCAGCATTGTAGAGCCCATCCGTAACATCGTCAACAAGGTATCCATATCTGCACTTGAACATGGTGTTGAATTTGTGATAAGGACAGAGGATCCAGTGTGTAGTTGCTTTATAACGTGCGAGCACGGTTTTGTAGTCGGAAAAAGGATCCTTTGGACCCTCCTCCCTGTTTCTCGATCCTTTGGACTACCAAGTGAAACTGTTCGCAGAATCATCAAATCTCCAACACAATCGAGCAAAGCATGAGTAGACGAGTGTTAACATTTGATTCAGTAGAGAGGGAGAGAGAGAGAGAGAATGAAATTTTGTATGAACAAGAGAAGTCATTCCCTTTTCTTTCATTTTTTTGCGATTTTCCATTTCCATCCTACAAGCAATTTACATCTAGTCAACAATGGCGTCCTTATCTCTTTTACCCGAGTGTCCATTTCCTAGTACTGCTCTTCCATCAGAGGTGATCCAGTCAGTTGGGGTCCCAACAGCTCAGGTACATGACTTTCCTGAGAGATTCCTCGGCCTGGTTCACCTTCTCAGGATCTCTGGTCAGTGAGACGGCCTCTGAGGACTGAGAAGCCAGCTTCTTGGCCAGAGACATGGACCCGGCGTGGATCTTGGAGTGCTGGTGGAGTGATTTGATTTTGATTGTGCTCCACCTGCAGAATCCCTGATCCTTGAGTGCCAACACTCGCGGCCACCAGGCATGCCCTTCTTGATAGACTCATTCTTTTTTTATGCTGAGTGTTCTATCTCTAACACCCTCTAGAGAGTACAGATTCAGAAGCCTTTTTTATGTCAATATGGAAGTGATCTTAAGAAAACTTGATGCTTATGATGAACTCGTGGAGCTTCTTGTATAAAGGAGCATCTCTAGGTAGAAGAAGAGGCCAAATTTTTGAGGAAGGATACAGGGGGCTGCTGGATGGCGGAGGCCACTGGTTTTGAACCCAAATAGGCCAAAAGCACCCACCTAGTGCCATGCACTGCTTTGGTGGGGACAGATAAGGGTTTAGGTGAACTCCCCTTCTTGTCATGAAAATGACAAGCATTATTGGTTTCCCATTTTAAAATCCGCTTCAGCCCGATGTTCTGGAGGCAAAACCAGATGTTTTTCCTGTCATGCTATCATGTGGTATGGGTCCCCTGATCTGAAAGGGAAGAGAATTTGTTTGAAGGAACATTTGATTGATCTGAACATCAAGATACTGCGAGTTTTCTCTCTTTTTTGGTGGATGCTTGCTTCATTGAGCATCAGTTTCTGGAACTGATTGGCATGGCACGAGCAAACTGAATGAACTGATACTGAGGTTGGCATTAATGGTTCAGTCTTAAAAGAGAGAGATTCATTACCATCATTGTCACTGGAAGATCAGAGAAAGAATAAGGCCTTTGGGTATAGAGACTTCGTCTTCCATGTATTAAACCACCAGATACCTAATTACAATTGACATCGGGAGACCATGTCGTGGCAGGCGCAATGAGATCAAAAAAACGCAAATTATGGGCAGCGCTTCAATTAGGGCCCCAGCAGCTCAAGTACATGACTTTCCTCAGCGACTCCTCGGACTGAGATGCCCTGTCCTCTTCCCTAACCTTGCTGGAACCCATCGATGAAGACGACGAAGGGGGGAGCATCCTGGCCTGGGAGAGGGACCCCGCCCGGCTCTTGGCGCACTGATAAGCGCATCTGATGGGGTAGTTCCAGCGGCAGATTCCCTGGTCTTTCAGGGCCTCCACAACCGCCACGCTCGCCGCCACAACGCAAGCTCTGCTCTTCGAACTCATTTCCTCTGTTTCTCCTCTCACGAATCGATCAAACTTACTTCAGGGGAATTCAATAAGATACGGTGTTGTGCTGTGCTGTGCTTTTTCTTCTACGGTGAAATGCTGGTTGAGATGAGATGAGATGAGACGAGCTTGAGAGGCGATGGAGTTATATAGAGAATGCTCCGGAAAGATTTGAGGTCCGTGTGGATGAGGGAGTGGCCCTCTTGCTCCGGAGGGAAACCGGTGGGCGTAGAGAGAGGGAACAGCAAATGGTTTTTAAGAGAATCCGGAATTCGGGATGAAAACTACTGCGTTGCTGTTACATAATAATAGCTACACCAGGAGCATGAATCCTCTGATACAGACGGAGTAGATGTTACAAGCAGCTCTCGTGGAGCCGGTGCAAGCAGAAATGACAGAGAGACAGGAGAGGCTTTCTTGTCTGCATGCCTGGCAAACAGGAGGAATAAAACCGAGGGTTATGCTTTGGTTGATGTCGATGGCCAACCCTGGAACTTTGTGGGCTTTCTTCATGGCCGAAATGGCGTGTCACGAATAAGCCCATTGTATGAGGGGCCTATGAAATATACCATATTTGGGCCTGAGGCCCAATAAATGACAAAAAATAGACCGTGCAGGTTATACAGTATAAGGCCCACCGATCAACTCCTTTCTTCAATAAATGAGGGTGCAATGCAAGTCTATGCATGGGAAGACAAACCAGACGTACGTGGCGTGAAACACGGACATGCAATCATAATGTCCGTACTGTATGTCCAGTCCACCCATGATCTGTTACCTTTTCTTGTCCCCCCACCAAACCCAATCAATCATTATCCATCCCATTTCCCTTGTCGTACACTACACACAATTCAAGGCACCTGTGAATGCAAGCAATCCACTTGGGTTCCATGAAATATTGCTTGTCCACCATGGTCTCATTGTACACGATGCTATAATTGGTCTGTGCATGATTTTTGCTTTTGGCTTCTGTTCACCGTTCTGTTCCTTATTCCATGGCAAAGCATAATGAAGACCAAGGAAGTGTAACCAGGAGATGTCATTCGAGCAGGAGATCTGACTCTGACCAGAGCTCATTTTTTAGGGCTTGGCCTACATTGGACTCCAGTTGTGCCATGGGTAAGTATGGTGGAAGCTAGCTAGCTGTGTCTGTCTGGCTATTCATAAAGTATGGTCTGATTGAGTATATATGAAGATACAGTCTGTTCCCCATCTTCACAATGAGACAGACAATCCAAAGTTGCAAGAGGGGATGCCCAAAACAGAGGCAAAAAGCTAAAGAGGAAAGAAAGAGTGAAGTTCAAGTCACTTCAGATTCGCCACTCTTTGCATGTCGTCTCACATCTCCTTCCTCCTCAACTTTAAAGCTTTCCATTGTCATTAAGCTTCACCATCTCTCTCTCTCCCCCATTCTTCACTCCCTCTATATTTTAAGCAGACAATGCCGATCCGTCCTTGAGAGTGCTGGAGGGTCTAAAGAAAGAAACATAACACGCTGCTTGCTTGTTCTCCTCCATGGACTTCGACCTCGAGAACCCCTTGACCGATTCCGGCTACAGTCTCGGTGCCGACATAGCGTCTCTCCTCCAGGCAGAAGCCGATCACATGCTGCCAGAGTCCTACGTGAAGAGCCTCAAGCTCGAGGGCTCCGATTTCGTTGTTCGACGAGATGCCATTTCTTCAATCTCGCAGGTGAAAGCAGAGATGCGTTTTCTCTTCTGCGCTCTCCACTCGATTTATCTCCCAGAATAGTTCTCATCGCCTAATTTGCATGTCCCGCCATGGTCAATTGCAGATCTGCTGCAGATTTGACCCGTCATTGCCCTACCTAGCTGTTAAGTACCTCGATTGTTTCCTTTCGAACCAAGCAATGAAGGTAGGCAAAAAATCACGGAGGTTAAACCTTGATGATTTCCTCCTATTATCACAAAAATATACTAATTTGACGAGTGCTTGATGGTTCCAGAAACCAAAGCCTTGGGTGATTCGACTCCTAGCTGTGTCCTGCGTGTCTCTTGCTGCAAAAATGCAGAAAACAGAGCTCTCTCTCCCCTGTCTTCAGGTGAGACACAATTACAGTGACAATGCTCCGGTTAGACACTAACTCCGAATCACATTGTGGCCATTTACTAAGTGGATGAATTTTCTTGCAAATTTTGGATAAATTTCACATTAAACGGTCGAATTTTCCGAGCAGGTCAGAGATGATAGATCTCCAAGATTGATTACGGTTTGTTTTACGTTGGTTCATTACAGGCAGAGTGCGATATAATGTTCGACGTTCAGACGATCGAGAGGATGGAGATATTGATACTTGGAGCTCTGAAATGGCGGATGCGGTCAATCACTCCGTTCTCCTTCCTCTCCTTCTTCATTATCCTGTTCAAGCTCGATCACCCGGCGTCGAGGCATGCCCTCAAAGCTCGGGCCTGTGAGATCATTTTCAAAGCTCAAAATGGTAACTTTCGATAGGACAAAAAAGAGAGCCAACTTCAATTGGCGGCCAGAACGCGCCAAATCAAGTAAGAACTCGAGATTGAGATTCCTAATCCTCCTAGTCCTGGTTGCAGGTGTGAAGCTGCTCGAGTTCAAGCCCTCTGACATCGCAGCTTCTGCTCTACTCTCTGCCTCCCGCGAGCTCTTCCCGTCACACTCATCGGATTTCCAATCCGCAATCTTGGGTTGCTCATTTGTAAACAAGGTAAATCTCGCTTGTTAAATGCTATTCATCGATCATTTTTTGCACTGTAAATTGCAACTCGTGAATGAATTTGCAGGAATGCGTTGCGAGCTGCTGCAGTGCCATGCAGGAGGAAATGGTGGAGGGATACTCATCCGCACTCAACGGGGTTTCAAGCTCCGACACCCCCACGAATGTGCTCGACCTACAGCTCTCCATCTCAGAGAGTGGGGTTTCCACCGGTGCCTCCACCTCTGGGGTTTCCACCGGTGCCTCCACCGCTGGACCAGATAGGCTCCTGAAGAGGAGGCGGATGGGGGGAGTTGATGAGATATAAGACGGGCCCAGATCTCCCATTTCCTGTGAGGTCGACCTACAGAGGTCGTACTCATACGCCGAGAGTACAGAGAAGCTATAATCCTAATCCTATCAGGGGTCCAGTACAAGGAAGCCCAAGAGAGGGAAAGAGAGAGTAATGTTTCCATGGATAAAATCACTGTTGCAGGGTATCAGCACAGCAGCCATGGGCCATGAATTCAATTAAAAAAAGAATATTTCAACATGGGCTTAGATAATTCTTCAAAGGCCTCCTCTTGAGAGCATCTTTTGGTAGACTAGAGATCCTTGTTGGATAATTTTCATCTCGAGGTAGGTATAATCTCGAGAATAAAGTTTATTTAGAGATATTTTATGGGTGTGATGGAAGAAGCTATCCAATGTTCCACACATGGATGCCACACTGCGAAATTCTATTATATAGTGTTTGTTTACCAAGGCACTGCATGATAGCCAAAGAATGGCCCATGGATGGTAGCCATTGTCCTAAAGCTGGCACATTGATGCTTCCCATCCCTTACTAACATAACAACACAAACACCCTACACCTAAATCTCTGATATCTCCATGGCTGCCATTTGATAAAACAAATAGATGAAAGAGACGGGAACGTAGGCCCAAATATATTCTCACGTTGCTGTCACATAAAAAAGGCAGAAGAAAAAGATAAATAAAGATAAATAAATCACTTCTCATGCTTTCCCTCCCTCCCTCCACTGTTCTACAAAAGTTATGAAGACAAGATCACCACAACCAGCTAACATGCTTGCTCAAGAGCTTTTACGTGAGGGAGAAAGCAAAAAAGCAACCATCATTTCTGCACCACAACAACCCCTTCCAATTTAATATTTCCTTAAACTCCTAGCTTTCCCCAAGAGGTTCAGTTGGTGTGGGCTTTCTAGATTTGGAACAGTGCAGTAATTTGGTGAGACCAGTCGGTTCAGACTATCATACCTATCCTTTAGTCCGCGTTTCACCGCTAACCGCAAATTTCTTCCAATGGGGTCCTCCCGCCAAAGCTTCCGCCTTTACCTGCAATTGCACAGCACTGCAAGATTAGATTGAGTTGATCTAATAAGAGGAAATTCAATAAAGTTCAAAATTCCTGCAGCAGCGTAGCATCACGCCCCATGACTTGACGTGACGGCCGGCCACGATAAATTCAGAAATATCCGGGCAAAGCTGACGAAGGGGAAACAATTCAGGCGGGCCTCATTGGCCATGGAACTCGAGGTTGAGGGGAGGGAGCCCAAGGCGATCACCATCAACCACTAAAGCAAGGCAACCAGAATATGTTCATGGAATCACTGCCATCCATGGGATGGGATGGAGTGGCACTGCCTACAAAATGATAAAATATATTCCTCCACATGCCTCTATCCTTTCACTACACATTCCAAAAACAATGCCCATGATGCAATTCATCAGTCCCTCCCATTCCTTACATGAATACGAGCTTGGATAGTTGCTTTCTCGAGAGAAGGGTAGAAAGCATTGGAAGGTTTTCAATTCTGTTTGACTAGGATTTTGATTTTGATCTTGATTGATGAATGGGAAGGACAAAGGGATACGAAACTGATGGTCCAATATGCGACAAATATCGACGCCTCTGTCTTGACTTTATACTCCATAGAGATTCATCTCCCCCGGACACAAAAGCGCCACCGCCCCAATCAATTACCAGTCTATGGCTTGGCCTTATGCCATGGTAGCGATGGTCCCATGATGAAAAAAGAGTTTCATGGAGATCAGTGCAATTGTGGTCAAAATGACAGGGTAATCATATTCACCAAGGAGATGAACGAGCAAATCCGATTAGCTTTGATGTAGAATTAAGCTGCTGCCAGCAGTTGCAGCATGAATCTGATTACAAACACTCACACTTGTTCTGCGAATAATATGGTGGTGCTGCCAAACGAGGTAAATAAGATCATATTGAGCTATAGATTCAAACCTGTTAATCGTAGTGCCTGCGAAACCTCAGGCCCGTCCTCGGTCAAGTCTTTCCGGTAGAATGGGATTCCGCCGAAGCAGATTCTCGAACCTTAGGTCCCCGGTTTCTTCGAGAAGACGAGTCTCCTAGATCTTCCTGCAAGTAGAGAACCAAGAATTGATGTCAATCTCTGTGGATAATTACAGTGAACTAAGGTTGCAGGAAGGATCTTGCTTGGGAAAAACAAAAGAGGCGGGGATTTCTGTGCTATCGACCTGCCAACGACTATCTGGTGACGATCCCTCACGCATTCGCTTCGTGGAACACGGCGTTCTCGCCGTACCACGCTTATTACTCATATATAACTGACTCACGGACTCATCGTCGCTCGAAGAACTCGCCGCCGGCGGATGCGTGAGCGATGACCACGGAACCACCTGATTGTCACCATCCTCGTCCCTTCCGCCATCGCTGCTGCTTCCTCCTCCGCCGCCGTCGCCACCGTCCTCACCGGTTCCTTCATTCTCATCTTCAGACGAATCATCATCATCAACATCATCATTATCGTTACGATCCTCGTCCCCGTCGTCCGGCATGTCATCGTTGCCCCCGCTCCCTTCCTCGGCGCCGTCGTCTGGCTGCACTCCGTTGACACAATCGTCACACACGGAGACGGTGTGCCCTAGCTTCGCGCCGGACGCCGTCCACGGGGTCAGACGCTGGCAGGCGTGGCATAGGAGGGTCCGCGAATGCCTCGCAACGAGGAAGTTGGCGCCATGAACCTTCGCATCGCAGTCCCAGCACAGAGCCGCCTGGTCGGAATCGCAGAAGGTCTTCGCCGGAACCACCTTACAGAGCACACATCCCCTCATCTCACCCTCCTTCGACTCACAACAGAACAATCGCACGGCAGATACCCTCCGATAACGATTTCCCCTCTACTCTAAATCTACGGCGTCTGAATTTTCTGGAGCGATTTTTAATAACCTAAACTAATATATTTATTATTTTTCCCCTTTCTCTCTGCACTATCACACTCCAGCCACCAGTACAGTGAGTGGCGAGGAAGAGGCAGAGGGGAAAAATGGGAGAAAAGGAATTGATGAACTTGTGGTCCAGGGAGATAAACATTACCGCTTCCTTGAAATTACTAAATTGCCTCTCCGAATAAACACCTCATATGTATGGTGAATGAAAGTGCCAGGTGTTGGATCCTCAAACGACTGAGCATCCTTCTGCGGAAAGGTTTGAATTCGTGCAATCACTTGAATAGCCCATGAATCATCCCAATAGTTACATAATTACTGCAACTAAAGCAAGGCCATTAATGGTAATTAACACGTGGGTGTTGCAAGAAATGCATAAACTGATGATAATCGAAAGTGACGTGTCATCAATTTGGTGGAGGTAGGTGAGATATTTCCATCTGATTTCGTCAATTGCCATCGATAGTGCTAATGATGCGGTGGCGATGGTGACGTATCAGCTCAGGAGCCATGGATGTGGCTTCTAAAGATTCCGGTCCGCTCACGTGGCACCACGCTATTCGCTCATCTGTGAATATGAGTCCCCCAGGGCCCACTTAGCCCTCCCTCTCTGCTAACGAATAATAATAATATATATATTCATATATTATTTATTGCTTTATACAATGAAACTCTATTGTATAATAATATAAATTATAATTTAATTATTTATAATATATATTTATTCTTATATAGCCCTCTCTGTTTCATTATGGATACAAATGTCATCAGAATGGATTATGTATTAAAGAAACGAAGGGTTTAGATATTCTATTACCTGCTGCTGCAAGAAAGATCTGAATTGGATAGCAAAATGGCCTCACGCTAGATCATTCAAACCCATGTAGGAACCAGTCCTCCTGCCACTGGCCCTATGTCAATGAAGCATGCCAGGACTAATTCCTCGGATGGAGGGCACGTGGTCGACAAAAGCCAACAGAAACAAATACTAATAGCCCGACAATCACGGTCCAGCATGAGCATCTTCAGAACTGGATCTTGCCGGACTGTGCAGCATGGTGTTCCATTATATATTCATCGAGCTAGCTGGGCTAAAGTCCATGTGCCCTGTCTGTGCACGAGTAGCTTCCTGGAGGATAAAGAATAGAGGAGAAGTTTGTGAAGAAAGCATACAATGGCTACTTGGTGATTAATAAAAGTCAACATATGCACACTTCCAAATCCTGCCTGTAATTTTCACAAAAAATAAAAATAAATTGCACATCTCTTCCATTTCATCAACCAATCTTCTCAGCACAATTGTCGGAGTTGACGATGAATCCCACATTAAATAAATAAGAAAATGGATAAATATTTTGTACTTATAATAAGATAAAAATCATAGAATTGGCTTCTAGCATGAATACCCTAAAGCCCGTAATGAGATCTATCCTTGTTTGATTAAGAAATTTGTTCAGATTCCATGGATCAAGATCCATAGCACAATTCATGGGACGACATATTATCACTGTGAAGCAAAATCTTCTAATTCATTCATTCCGTGAATAGTCGAAGTACAAGAAATTGGAGATGAAGAAGAAGAAGAACTAAATATAATGTCCGTGCTCGTGCTGGTCAATATTCATGGTCGTCGTTTTATTATCCAGATCTCTGAGGGGAGATCTCGTTTTCGATGGCCTGATCGAGCCAAGCTCGGGACTGGTCCATGAGCTCGGGGCTGAGCCGGAACATGAGGACGCAGAACTCCATCTCGGAGAGGGCGCCGTCGCCGTCGAAGTCCCCCTCGCGTAGCATGCTGGATAGCTCGTCGTCGCGGAGGTCCTGGAGACCGAGGAGGGCGCTGTTCCGACGGAGGCTCTCGAGGGTGATGACCCCCCGGTCCTTGTCCATCAGGAGCCTGAAGCCATTGCAGAGCTCCCTTATGAGCCCCTCTCCCCCGAGCTTGTCCGCCATCACCGGAAGCAGGTCCTTGAACTCGAACAGCGACTGCGGCTGTGCTGAAAATTGTCTCTTGTCGATCCCTCCTTCCATTGATTCTCGAATGTACTGCTCTTCAATGAAAAATGTCGTAGGAGATTGAATGCTTTGACTATATTGTATCGTGATATATATATATGTGCGCCTGTGTGTGCGTATATATATATGCACACATTCAATGAGAGGAAAAGTGATGGAAAGACCTAATGTAGATAGAAAAAGAAGAGCTTCGTGGAAGGAGGGGGGATGGGGTGCGGTGGAGGAACACGCAGTCCTGTCGTGGAAGCAGTCTGTCGGTGGGTTTGATTCTGTCTGTGTTTTTGTGGGAGCTTGCTTGCTCTCTCATCTCTTGTCGGATCTAGAGCATTTCCGGAGTAATATAATGATGACGAGAATCTACCTAGAAACCCTACCTTAATCTTAGCTGTCAATCTCCATGGGATCTATCACATTACTGATTGTCTCCAGGATTGGCCCTCGCACCATACATACTTAGATCAGCATTACTATGGTGGGCAACCAGTAAGCCACCCACGGATTTAGGCAAAATGCGGCGAGATGTTCCTCGTGGTGAAGCAGATAGTGCTTGGTTGTCCGGTGGGAACATGAAATCGACGCGTATGCGTGCCATCATCACAAAACTGAATGCCTTTGAAAGGGTCAATTTTGCCAAGAAAAGAATACGGCGGAGTTGGACGTCTACTCGGGTCAATCCGAACGCTGCTGACATGCTTTTTGACTTTCCGGGTTGAATTGTTAAAGAAATTTAATTGATCAAAATTTCAACATTGTCGTCACAAATAAGGTCAACTTCTCGTTATCTTATTTTCATACCTCAAATTTGGATTAGTGATGAGTAATGAATATTTGACAACCCAATAATTTAGTGAAAATCATTTGTCATCAATTGTGGTCAATCGAGATTAGATTTTACGGGTATCTTATAAAAATTAAATAAATAAAATTGAATAATAGTCCATATTGCAGGGTAATGTTTACATTAAAATGTTACTGAATAGAAGAAATAAAGTTATCTAATAAATTATATATTCATTCAAATCATCAAATGTTAATATGTCCGAGTGGTTAAGGAGACAGACTTGAAATCTGTTGAGTTCTGCTCGCGCAGGTTTGAGCCCTGCTATTGACGTGTTTTGTTAAATTTTCGTCGATTTTTGTTAGAAGGCAGAGGTTCCACGGGGCCAGGGCTCCGACGATCAGCATACCAAACCTACGTGCTTCCTGGTCGGGTACGTGTACATCGACCGGTTCATCCACAGGCACCCTGAGTCCCTCTT
The DNA here is from genome assembly GCA_030064435.1 of Trapa incisa. NCBI lineage: Eukaryota > Viridiplantae > Streptophyta > Magnoliopsida > Myrtales > Lythraceae > Trapa > Trapa incisa. Next base: position 370,287 of record CM057770.1, on the reverse strand, counting down.
GGTGTACCTCAATGTGCACCGCCTGCTCCTCACGTGCATCATGGTTGCCTCCAAGATGCTCGACTGAGTAGTAATACCGTATCCTTCTTCCCCCAATGGCTTGCCGCAATTCAATAGTAATAAGGATTGCTTGCTGATTAGTTATCCCTTTTCCTGCAATTTGAAGCTATCTGATGCGCTTAAATTGGAATAATGACAAGAACATAAGACAGTATCTTATTTTTTTATATTGCTTATGGTTTGCTATGGACAGTCATTATGGCAATGCATTCTATGCTCGCGTTGTTAAGGGCTCCGAAGGCATGAACAGATTTTTTGGTCTATGGACATTATACCCTGTATTTGTACTTACACAGATGAATTGCTTGCAGTATTGATACATGATTCACATTTGAAGTATATATGGACATCTAACTAAGATGCCTATTCGACCGTGGAGCTGGATGAATGAATGAATGGTCGGATACTTTGCAAACCGTCTAACGGGATTCGGGTCGTGATTCAATGCCCTACAGACACATTCGGGTCGGGTGCCTGACTTAAAAGTGGATCCTTGAAATAGAAAGACAACGTTACCCGCACGGCCACGGGCCCACTTCACCACTCTCTCTCTATCTCCGTTTGTGTGTGAGGTGCGATTAGGATTAGTTGACGGACGCATCGGAAGATTTCTCAGGTGCTTCGCTGCTGGATCAAAGGTTGATTTCCTGTGGTCTCCGGAATTCTTTTGGTCGATCGTCGACGGATGCTCCAGTTCCATGGCGGATTCTTCGAAGGAAGAGCTGCTTCAGCTGATCAAGCGGTTAGGCGTGTATCTGTCCGTCAAGTTCTCGAACATCTTTCCAACGTCCGTCAGTAATCTGGTGATTCTCTCTCCTTCAATCTCTTATGGTTTTCATGCAGATGCGGCTGATAGGTATATGATACGTTCTCGGTGGCTCCATCCATTTGTTGCCCTAAGTTGGGGTTTCCGATCGTTATTGATGAGTAGGGAAGCTTTGAGCTGTAGAAATCGTCGGTCGCACTCACCGGTCAAATAAGAAGAAATTACACCAGAAAATCTCAATTTGGCATATTAGTTGGGTTTTCAAACTATTTTAACCTGTAATTTGATTACCTCCTCCAGTATCCAGCAAAAAAAGGAGAAAAAAATTGCCTCCTTGAGCACGACCTTAGATATTGCTTCTGATCTTCAGCTTCATTGTCTGCCTATAACACTGTTTAAGTTTGTCCTTAGAATTCTCGTTCCATGGGTGCCATTGCTGGTTTTGCTGTTGCTGTCATCTTCACGTGGAGACTCTTAAGATCGCCCACTGGATCCCAGAGGACACAGAAGCGGCAAGCCGCTGCACCAAACAGCTCAGGTGTAAATGTTCAGACAAGTGTGGCAGCTGTTCCTTCTACTTCAGAGGATCTAAGAGCACAGAGTGTCATTGATGAGTTTTTTCAACCTGTGAAGGTAAACCGAATTGAACTTGAGTCCACGTAAAGTTCCTGTATCGGACATTGTGGCCCTTTATTTTTGGTCTAAATTGCATTTCTTACCTACAATTTCAGCCGACCCTTGGGCAGATAGTGAGGCAGAAGTTGAGTGAAGGCAGAAAGGTAATATATGAAACATTAAAGTGGTGCGTTGAGTTATTATGCAACTAATTTTTTAGATTGTCATATGGATCCTTCAATGACATCCTTTATAATCTTGATCCGGATGAATTTGTTTATAGCATCACATCCTTTTATTTCTGAAGATTTGTTCATATTAGTTATGCTACACCTTTAGAGATATGCTTTGCCACAATACAAATTGATGGTTGGTATTTTCTGTAATGAACATCATCCTCGATTAGCCTGCTAAGGTGGAATTTCATTCAGATTTGGAATTTCTTTTACTTGTGAAAATGTGAAGGTGCTAGGTTTGCCATAAATATCTGATGATGTCTTGGTTGTTCAGGTAACATGCCGCCTGCTTGGAGTAATTCTTGAGGAAAATACTCCCGAGGAACTTCAGGTTTGACACTGATTTTTTCTGTTGAATCTTGGGATGAAATTTCTCTTTCGAGGAACTGTACATTATTGACTTTATTCTTGGCAGAAACAAGCCACTGTAAGATCATCTGTACTGGAGATCCTGCTGGAGATTACCAAATTTTGCGATCTTTATCTAATGGAAAGAGTTTTGGATGATGAAAGTGAGGTATGTTGAGAATATGCTTGTGAATATCTTTCAATTTCCTCGTAGGTTTATCCGTTCGATTGACCATGTATATATTCACATGACAGACAGTTTCTTATCAAACAGCATGACAATTACCACAGTTATTTCTTTTTAAATATCTAATAGAAAATTTCATCATGATGGATTTCTGGTAATCTAATTTATTGCATTCCATCTGCAGAAAAAGGTTCTTCTGGCTCTAGAAGATGCTGGTATTTTTACATCCGGAGGTTTGGTGAAAGACAAGGTATGCGAAGTTCCTCTAAGAAATTTTATTCTTCTCATCTAATGTCAAAGCAGATTTATTACAGTGAAATTACACACCAGATCCGTTGATGATTGCAAGAAAGAGTTACTAATTGCAAATTCATCCTACAACAGACATCCTTGGTATGCTGAAGTTCTTTAATAATGTGGAATTGTACTTGCAGGTTCTCTTCTGCAGCACAGAGAATGGACGGACATCTTTTGCTCGGCAGCTAGAGCCTGATTGGCACATCGACACAAATCCTGAAGTCATATCTCAGTTGGCTGTAAGTTCTCTTCACCCGTGCCATCAAGAATACTTTAACTTTGGTAACTACCTCTAATGTCATACACAAATTAATGTGCTAATATCTGGAAGTTGATGTAATTGCAGAGATTCATCAAGTATGGACTTCTTTTATCGCCTAGCAGGCCAAAAAACACTGCTCTGAACGTCATCTCGTCACCTTCCTTGGAACAGTTTTTTGGGTGGATATGAGTGATCCAAAGACAGCGGGAAAGATAGCTTGAATTGGTGTAAATCTATTCAAGTAGCGCTTTGCATGGCTCCTATTAGCTCTTTCATAGGGCTCCAAGTTTTCCTAATGCTCAATAGCCAGGTTCCTGGACTTACCTTGTGAAGACCTCCCATTTTCCCAATTCATGGAACGATGGTAATTTGTGCCATTTTGGAGTATCGGTTGTGTTGATCTAAATGTGCTAGTATTCTTGACAAAGATTGGCACTTAGTGCTTCTCTCCATGCTTTTGCCTTCTGGGAGCTGCTTGTTGTATATACATTGGACAATCAATCTGGGATGCCTCGTCCCCCTTGTTCTCTGATCTCTCATTTTTATATCATGTTTAAGATTGACAATTAAGATCTATATGGAGGAGAAGGATGGATTACTACATTGAAGTCCTCCAGCATTTCTGTGTTGGCCAACTCAATACGTTACTGTTCGCCAATCATCTTACCTGTTCCTCCACATATGTTGAATGTTGAGGAAGCTTGGGTGGTACAATAGATTAGAGAGTAATAAAAAACCCAATAATCTATTTAAATGTATTTTTAATAAGTTTATTTTATACATTTTTTCATTTACAATACACAATTGTCATAAATATAATATTAAAAAATAATAATATGCTGAATTTGATAAATAATATGATTAAATAATGTGAACGTTCTTCAACACTTCTTTTTTTTGCTCTCTGTTCTTCAACAACTTCTCTCGGCTTATAAATATTGCCTGCCGACCCATCCCTCCGAAAATTAGGAGGCGCCAGTTTCATTTTCTTCTGGGATTCTCTCTCGACTGGGCTGTCTTCGGAGACTTGAGATGGAAATCAATTGCCCATTCGACGAGCTGTATGCCGCCGAGATCTCGGCTCTCCTCAAGCCGCCTCCTCTTCCACAAGTTCAGGCAATTCCTCTATCTCTATCTCTACCGCGCCTTTGTGTCTACTGTTCATAACTCGAACTGAAGCTAAGTAGACGAGTTTATCTCCAGTTCTACTGTTTCGTTTGGTGTCGTAAGCTAAATCGAATGGATCGTGCAGGAGTACTTTGATCAGCTTCTAGAGTCGAGGCAATGCCGAGGAATCACAGTCAAGCATGGCGGTAAAAACGGAAAAGGTATATCCCTCGAGAGATACTCTACTCTCACTGTTTCTGTTTCTCTATTTTAAGCGGTGGCGTATGTTTCTAGAAAACTCCGTGGTTCAGTGAAGATTAGTGACATATGTCAGATGCTTGTGAAAGTTTTCTATATTATGCTTGCTCTCTTTCTTTAGTTTGATAAGAAGTTTTTTACGGTAGGACTAAATATTTAACAATCTATGATTTAGTTAGACTGTAAAAAAATAGTGCATCTGAAATTTTGACTGGAAGGATCTCGAGGTGGCTTATGCTTCAAGTGAATTGTTCTACATGCTTTTCCCCTGATTTGATGAGCGCTATTCAACTTAAGATGTTTTTGAAGAGGAAACTTACGGCAGTGCAAAAACATGTTTTAGTCTAAGCCACATGGTACTTGTTTCTTTCCTGTGGATATAGAAATACGCTATCACATTGACAGCACAACCAAAGTTTATACCTATCCGCCTGAGATTGTTCATAAATTTTATCATAAGCATAATGAGAAGAGTAAAGTTATGTACAGGTTAGCATACTGTTGAATTTTCTTTAAATATTCACTTAATCTACCCTATTGCAGGTGTATATGCTAATATTGACTATAAAGAAGGAGAGCTTGTTCTAAGGGATGACATGCTCTTTGGTTCCCAACATTCATCAAACAAGGTTCTATGGCTGTTAAGTTACAGAAAGAGTACATTGTTTGTTGTTATAATGCTGATTCCTTATATTTAATACCTATTGAATGTGCAGATAGACTGTCTAGTATGTAGCTTCTGTTTCAGATTTATTGGATCGGTGGAGCTTCAAATTGGGAGAAGAATGTTTTTCCAAGATTTAGGAATCCATCCACATCATGGATGTAATGCAGAAATGTTGTCCGATCTTTCCAACACTCAGCGTGCTTCTGATTCATCAGATGATGAAGACATTCCCTACAGTGGAAGCTATGATAATATAGAAACATGTGGATCCAGCAACACAGGAGAAATAATGCCTCTATCTAAGAAAACTATTGAGTCGCTAATGGATGGTGAATTGATTTTACCTTGTTCAGAGAAGTTTCCTTTGCCTCCCGTTGTTGCATGTTCTGGGGATTGCAAAGAAGCTTACTACTGCAGGTACATCAATTTGAAAATAACATTTTTCCACTTGTTAAGCTGCTTGATACCATGACTTGATCTTCAATTTTATCACTTCTTATTTCTTACTTACATGCTAGGATAGTAAAGGAAAAAAGTGAATGACCAAAATGACAGAGAAGAATGATTAAAATGGAAATCTATCATCTGATTAGGGATGTTATTCTCAAGTTGTGATAATGGAATATTAGGCTGTATTTTTTAGGCTAGACAATAAAATATTAATGTTTATGTATCACATGAGAGATAGATTTTGGAAGAATGGATGGGTCTCTACATTATGAAATCTTTCACCTCTATTTCCACTGTCAATGGATCTTGTTCTGCTCCTTGTCAATATTTTGAACTTTGCCCAGTCAACTGCGTTGGTGTATTAATTGGACAGTATTGTTGTAGCAAACACTGTGCAGATGCTGACTGGAATTCATTTCATTCATTACTTTGCACTGGAGAGAGATCAGAAGCATCATCTAGAGAGGCCCTTCTAGGATTCATTAAACATGCCAATGGTAAAACATTCTTGTCATTCGCTTCTGGCCCTAAAATTCAAAACTCCATGACAGATATCTCTAGTAGCTCGCTCCCCTGGGCTTTCCTAATCTAATTATATTGCATTATCCCTTCCTTACAGAAACAAATGACATCTTTCTTCTTGCAGCCAAGGTATGTTTATTGCATGGCATTTTGTTGTTGCTCTGCACTTAGCTCCACCTACTTACCTGGAATATCGAAATAATTCTAACCAACTTAACTTGTTCCTATTATGTATGTTTCCAACTTATTGTTGGTGTGCCAAATAACTTATCATTAGTGTGATCATTTGATATTTCTATTTCAGGCTGTTTCTTTCACCATTTTAAGATATAGGAGGTTGACAGGAGCTCGCCTAAATCAACAAGCATCACCATACATCTCAAACAATTGTGACGTATCATTACTTTTGGAGGCATGGAAACCAATATCAGTGGGACACAAGAAAAGGTGGATTATTTTGTGCAATAGCACATGTCTTGGCATTTTTCTTTTACTATTCTGCTGCCTGCTTATTTAGGCATATTTTACTTTAAAGTAAGATGAATGTAGGTGGTGGGAGTGTGTTGCTCTGCCAGAGGACGTTGCTTCTTCTGAAGAATGTGCATTCAGGATGCAAATAAAAGATCTAGCTTTCGAGGTAAAGTGTAAGTTCCTGTTAAAAGATATACCTAAGGAAGAAATTAAATGCTTATATTTTATAGAAATTTTAATTTCATCCCTCTGATGCTCCACTTTGACTATATTCAGTCTCTGCAACTTCTAAGGGCAGCTATCTTTGCAAAAGAATGTGCACCATGTATCCTTGCAGTTCTTTATGCATTACCATTTGTACCATCTTTTCCAATTTTAGTTTTCTGCATCACTAGTACTTATTTTTTACTAGCAAGTTCCTTGACATGCTCCAGTATTTTCACTTGAAATATATGGACACATCATTGGCATGTTTGAGTTGAACAATCTGTGAGTCCTATTCTCTGAAATCTTCTTCATTTGTTGATATTCTCTTCTGCAGTGTGGTCATAGCAGTATGAACTTCACCCTGTTCTTATTATAATGTTTGAGTTGTGAGATAATGCGGTGAGAGATGAGTCAGTGTGTCAGGAAAAAAGGGGAGGGAGAGATATGTGCCAACCCGTGATGCCATTGGATTATTGAGCAATAAAATATTCCTTATTGATTTCATTTACTTACGCCCAATATGTCGTGTCCTAAGGTTCATCTGCTTTCAATTGGATTTTGCGTTCTTTATCTCAGATTGTTGAGATCAGTTTTGCTGAAGCTTTATTTAATGGTACCAACCATGGAACGCCAATTATTTGATTTCTCCGCCAATAAAATACTTTGGGAATGTGTTGAAATTTGGAAAGAATGCCACTGTTACTTCCCAAATAGTTCATTGTGTGAATAGATATTTATGGGATCTATTGATGAATTGACAGTGATCTAGTGGTAGCATCTCCGGTGGAAGATTACTTTTTATATATAGATGATCTCCCATCTTACAAAAAGGTAAAATGCGGCCGTCAATGTCTACATGTATATGAAACCTGATTAGAAGCATTAATTATTCAGCTTTGCTTCTCTGTGGGCAGGAGGAAGCTGAGAAAGTTACCAAGCCAATTCTAGATGCTCTTGGAGAGGAATACTCAGCTAATTGTGAAGGTGTGCGTAATTGTACCCTATAGTTAAACTAATGTCTTTTTGTTTGTGGATATAATTGGTATTCCAATTTGGGGCCTTTTTCATTTCTAAAGAGAAACAAAGGCATTATTCTTTCCCATCTTATCTTTTCATTCTGTAGGAGCAAAAGTTAAGGAAATGATCCTTTTCCCATTATTTTTTCAGTCCACTTTGTTAAGTGACTTGTCATAACAAAGTTAATCTTGTAAAATATTTTCCTTCTAACCTTTACATTAAGCTTGGAAGTTTGGTAGGAATGAATGAAAGTAATGGAATTGGAATGAGATTTGAAGAGTATTTTTCGTTAGCAACACTATGAAAATGGTACGGATGCCTGTGTACATCTTTATAGATTTATTTCTCAATATACTTCTGTCTATGTTAGGATCTGCCTTCTTCCCCTTGCAAAGCTGTATGAACCATTCCTGCCTTCCCAATGCCAAAGCTTTCAAAAGAGATGAGGTATGATGAGGCTCTGATTTATGACACGCCTCCATTCATTTTTTTATGTAGATATAATTTGCAAAAGAAATGCTATTTATATATTTTTTATTCGACTCAATTGTGATTTTGTTCCAGCTTTCAGGTTGAAAAACACTTGGTCTATGTAGAATCATTTTGAATTAGTAGCCTACCTTATGTGCTTGCACATGAATATGTTTTCTCTGCATTTCCTCTTGTACTGGACAGGATAGAGATGGCCGAGCAATAATAATTGCGCAGAGACCTATTTGCAGAGGCGAAGAGGTAACTTTGGGTACTCTTATGTCAATACGTGGGATAACATTTTTCCTTTAGGGGGAAATTGAATTTCTTGTGTCGTAGGTCACCATTTCATACATAGACGAGGACCTTACTTTCCAAGAGAGGCAGGCAGCGCTTGCGGATTACGGCTTCACTTGCAGATGTTCAAGGTGCCAGGAAGATGTTTAGACCTTGCGGGAGGTGAAGTGCTCACATGTCGTGTTCTGCTCGTTCAGCCCTTTAATCCTGGTTGCTATTCAGTTCTCTAGGAAGCTACATATATTCATTCAGATTTTGCAATCAATTTTATGGTGACAACTTGGTTGGCGCTGTAGAATGGGGTCAAAATTTTCCAACCATTTTATTTATTTAAAGAGATTTGGCATTCTTTATGATAAAATAATAGAAGGAACATTGAGTGCATCTCATTATCAGAGTTGAAGACATCTCAGAAATTCTGATGAGTCAACAATCAGATCCGCTTACAAATAAAAGCACTAAAAAGTAGAAGGAACATTGTGAATACAGTACTTAAAAAAGTTAAAGGTTCGGTTACTTTTCAAAAAGAAGAGTAGCTAAAACAAGCATGATCAGGAAGGATTGGCTGCATCCACCTTTTCAGCATGCTCAAGATCAACCTTGGTGTCCAGATTCGCATCATCACCCTTGTTCTGCGGGTAGAAATATTGTAAGGATAGGATAGAAAAAATAGCCAAGCCAGAGACGCCCTAATGCATATTATGCATAATGCATCCCACAGGATAGGATGGACACGTGTCCTAAAATAAAAGTCGACCAAACAGTCTAAACCTAAATGAGAAGGTTAGACAGACAAATCTAGCATCATACGGCATTTTTCTCATATTCCCTTTCAGTTGCAAGGCTAACAAATAGTGAAGTACCTACCTGTCTGTAGGATCTCTTCTGAACGGGAGACATAGTAGGAATAGCAAATGACCACCTTTTATTCTGGAAAGCTGCTGCTTCATCGTTTCCAGCAGACGTAATCTCGGCCTCCTTATCAAGGATAACATCTTCAGTTATGTCAGCTGGTGCATTTGCTGATCGTAACCCCTGCCCAGTGCCAGGTGACTTCTGCTCACAATAACATCATCCTCAGTACAGGATTCCCGTGGTCCATGTATCTTTAAAAAAACTACTATTTAGCAGAGCTACCGAAAGTGTAGCCAGTCCACCACATTAGTCCATTTGCATAATTTCATTATTCTGACCACCTAAATCAGACTCTTTGGCCCATAGGAGAAAATTTAAATTGAACGAAACCTGAAATTTTAACGGTTACAATAATGAACTCCTACAATGATGTAAAACAAAAAGATAAATAAATTCAGATACTAGAGTTCACCTTGTCACCCATAGAAACAGCAGAAGAGATGTAGTTATCCCTTTTATTCATGTGCTCTACTGCTGATAGTCCATTGTTTTTACCATTGCCTGTGTAAAACTCCTCGTCATGCTTCCGGCGAGAATATGTCCACCTTGACAACTTCAGTCTCCCTGTTTATCAGACATCAGTGAACAATAGAAAAGATTAAAAAAAGCAACATCAAAAGCCCCCTTACCTCCATGGGGATGTAATCCTTCATGTGAAGCTTGATTTAAGTCTTGCACTCTCATGCTTGGTGGATCATTATTCTGCAGCTCATCCCAAGGGCTAGCAGTATAGTTATTGTTCTCCCCATCACTGATGACATTGATGCTAGAGTCCTCTTCCCTATTACCACCTTCAACAGCATCAAGACTGAGCTGGTTCCCCAATTTCTGAAGCTGGGTTTGTGACCTATAGCCAATCATGAGGTAATCTCACCATGATGAAACAACTCAATTCCATTGGATGACACAAATGTAAAAGATGCTTTCAATACTCAATAACAAATATGACAAAACTACTCAGATAAGAGACACGAAAACTTGCCATTTTAGTTCATCTTGCAACCGTGTGTAACGGTCATGTGCCTTGATGAATTTCTTGATCCTTGAGTTAATCCTGAAGCACAAATGGTCATTTAAAAAAAAACCAAGGCAGCACATAATTAAGATGGAGAAGATTTTCCAGACTGCTTCAATGTAGGGATTTTATTAAGTATTTTGTACAAAAGTAGTAGCCTGGCGAGTATTTCATTACCTTCTGCATTCCTTTTTTTCTTTATGTAGCTGCCCTTCAAGTTCCTCAATTTTAGAAGCAAGGCTATCCACTTCTTGGACACTCTCTTCCAAGTAATCCTTCACAAATATCAATGAATAATACAAGAGTGAAATCCAATCATAGAACAACTTGTAGGAGTACATCAAGAAGATAAATGCAAGTGAGAAGTGATGAAAGCCATCTTTGTGCATGATGATGATGATACAGCATCATGATAACCATTATAGCTGTTGTACAGGAAACCAGATAAAAGAAAACTCATTAGTAACCAACATATAAATATTACATACCTCCAGCTTAGTTTTGTTGTGCTCCAGCATGTTGACATCTGAGTGTACTTCTCTCAACTGCATGCAGTTTCAAGGGCTCAACATCAATAAACTTTTTAAGACTAGGAACTCAACCCCGGTGATGGATGGTGAACATTGTCAAATGAAAATGAGACATTTGTGTATGCTTCATGGAAATTTTCACAAATTGAAAGTTATTGTATAGTTTGTCTAAAAATGAAGATGACATATTGAAGTTGGCAGAAATCAAAGTTCTATAATAAATAAGTATAAATGGAGATTATTTATGCATTGGACAGAAATTTACCGATTCCATATATATAGAAGGAAATAGGTTATACTAGGAAAAGCACAATTATTCTATAAAGCATATTAAAACCTCTTCAAGGAAGTTTTCCAGTGTTGAGGCCTTTAATTATGAATTAAAAAAACACAACTATGTAATGGAATTCATACATGACTTCTTGACTTGACAACTCACCATAATCTTAAGACATAATCTAATCCCTCAATAGCACAATTTTTTTGTAGCATCAAAAAGGATTTCAGGAATCTATCTGACTGTCGTCTGACCAGCCCAACCACTTGGAGAGAGGAGATGAGAATGATCCTCTACAGAAACCCCGAATCATAAGGACTGCTGTTAATTCACTCTGGTCACACAACCACAGTTCATCCATCCGACTTAGTTTCTATCTCCTTAGAACTCAAGGACACAGAGGTACAAGCCTACACAATAGATCCTATTCAAGATCATCACTTAATAATCTGATAAGAGGGCATGTCCAAATGCTGCAGTCCAGAGGCTCAAAAGTTTAAAAATAAAGATAAAATTGGAGTGATGAGTGGAAGTTGGTTGAAGAGCGGAGTGAAGAGTGGAAGAGGGAGAAAGGGGTGGTCAAACAAAGTGAGGAGGAATATAAAAGATACAGACCATCATATCCTTCTTTTTCTTCTAGAATTTGATCAATAGGGGATATTTCAAAATGGAGAAGTGAGTCCAGAACATGTACTTCTCCCTTAATTAATAAATATTATATTTTAGAGTAAAAGAAAGAATTATGAAATAACTGAGAATACATAACTAAATATATACTTCAAACCTGCATCTGAAGAGAATGTTTGGAGTCGGATGAAATTGGTTTCTCTCCTCTTCTATAATCTGAGCCACCGGAGAGTTTCCCAGAAACATCACTTTCACTATCTAAAGATCGCTTCCTCCTATACTCTCTGTCACAGTGGTTTTAAATATACACAATATCAGAAGAGTTGACATTGAAGGAGAAAGGCGGGAAAAATTATATGACCAACCCTTGCTGTCCAAAAGAAACATAAGATAATAAAAGGAAAAATATATCTAAAAAGTTCAATCTATGTAGAAAACATCATAACCTAACAAAGAATAAAGAGAAACAAATAAACAACTCAAGCAAAATCAATTCTGAATAAGGTTTTGGATTCTTGTAGGAAAAACTCAAACTAAACAGAGAACAAAAGCACATATCAAAGTAAGAAAGAATGGGGTTCAAATTAACATACCTGTCATCTTTGAGGGACCTGGAAGGGCTGTATTCTGCAATTAACACTAACTATATTAGAAACCTTTTAGGTGAAAGCATGGAACATCTAGTTTCAAAAAAATGTATTAAAAGCATAGTTTTGACATGTTTGCAAATTTCATCTGATTGCTCCATGAATAAAACCGCGACAAGGATAGCAATTCAGCACTTACTCTTCAGGAAACAAACAAAGTGATAAGAAGATTGTTTCTTACCACGCAGCATATGGCGATTTCTTGCATCTTTTATAGGAGGATACCTTCTCCGGGGAGAATACCTCCTGCCAAGCCTAGTCCTCAAGTCAACATCCCTATAGTCCCGTCCTGTGATGATAAAAGAAAGCTTACCAGTCTTGATATATTCTACGGTTGGTTTAACTGTAATAAAAGCAATACAATGAAGCTAAGCTTACCATCACACTGAAAACATATATAAAACACTAATAAAGAATTTCAGAACCTCCTCATGGAACCAAATGATGGCTAATGAATTCACATATGCAAAGGAAAAAAGTTTCCAAGATTCAGTTAATGTGATCAAGAAACCACCACCAGTAGTAGACATCCACTCCTTGGTCATGGGTACTAGAGATAAGAAATCCAAGTAATTATCTATGCAGACAGCCAGGTATCCTTTTATAATAGAGACAAATTTATCACTCTCTATGTTCCACGTGCAGCATCTGAAAAATATATCCACACTGATTGTGATCTGCCTTCATAATAGAAATTCCTTGGCATTCTCATGAAATAGAAATTGATCAAGAGAATATCACAAAGTCTGTATAGACATATACACTGTGGTAGATACACGGCGAGCAGGGTGCTTCATAGTCACACAATGACCTTACCGTGTAAATATCACATGAAAGAGTATTTTCATGTAGGCATATGCTGATTCCTCAAAAGTTTGCTTTTCAATAGATTTACGATGAACGAAGTCAGTGGTCAAATAATAATGTTATCAGCTTATGAATCTCCCAGTCAGAATAAGTTTTCCACCCAGCCACCAGACAACAATAACGTGAATTGCCTCTCGACAACAAATTGGAGAAAGCTCCAGATACCATAATAACTGAATCCTTCTTAAAAATATCAGAATTACAAATAAGAGCACTGCAGCAGCATCAGATAAAAAGAGAATCCATGGCTTCAAGTAGGACATAGACTCATAGTAAACACCACCTGAAGATGACTATATCATAGTTGAATGAAGTTCATTAAGAAAATGTATGATGAGGAACGAAGCATACAATAGAAAATGCAAGAAACATGGAAAACAGAAATCATGGACCTGAAATATACAATAGAAATGATATAAGAAACAATTTCAATATTAGACAAATACTGCATTTCATCTGCCATTTCTGAGCTCCCGGTTGAAGACAATTTCAGAGATAAAAACCAGAAGTACTTCATGGCATTTATACGATTGTTTCTAAAAAATATCAAAGCAAACAATAAGAGGCGCTGCAGCATGAAGCAAGTTGGAGAAAACATTATCGCCAGGAAACAAAGAGGAAATGCAAACACGATAATAGAACTATATACACATACATATACACGAATCAGCGAATTCATGCATATGCAGTAACGTAAGTTCCTCGTTGCTCGTTACGATTCCCATGCAATTCCCCTCCATAGCGAACATTTCAGTAGCGCGTCAAAGGTGCAGTGACATGCTCACGCGAAACTCAACTGTATTTCGGAGCCATCTCTATAGCCCCGCTCAGTTATAATACAATAATTTAAGCGCATACTTCGACGCACCAGAGGACGATTCAGAACTATGAAACCATCAGGCAAGTAAATCGCTGAAAACTAGTTCTGAAAACAATAGTTTAGGATTTTCAACAGTTTACCGGGGTTGAAACCACCAAACCGCCTAAGTTCCGCTTCTCCATGCGCGAAAGAGCAGCTCTGACGATTGCAATGACCTCTTTGATACAGCACGCACAGCTTCGTCTTAAATGCCCTCCTCTCCATCATCGATACTTAATACTGATAGATTAGATCATAAAATTCACCACAAACCGAGGATCGCGATGATAAGATAGGCGAGTATGTGTGAATTCGCTCAGATATTAGCGAGTTAACTTCAATAAGTCAGCTAGATGGAGCTCTCCTCGGTACAGAGAATAAATTCTCTCCAAAATAGGAGATGGAGCTCGGCTTCCCAAAAGCAACGAGGACCTTGACCAGCTACAGCAGAAGAATGACAATCGCGAGAAGACGATGAAGAATGGAATATCCGATCCGAGCATCATGTATAGCGTTTTCCCCTTTTATGAAGGGATTTCGTGGGCCTGCGATAGGCCCAATTCGATATTCTTCGGTAATTGTGATTTAGCCCCCTGTACTTCATTTATGTTTCAGTTTGAGAATCTTAGTTTCTTCTGTTAGCTGTGCGTTGATTCTACACAACCATAGAATTTGTAGATATTATGCATAATAGAATTTAGATTTCATATTTAATAAAATATTAAAATATCATAGATTTAAAATTATTACGCCAGTTATAACTCATAATGAATGAAAATGAAAAAAATAAGCAGAAGAAAATAATGGCAGTAGGACAAAATCATGGGAGTAAAAACAGATTTGCTGATGCATTTGCAGAGAGGGCGCCATGACTCTCATTTACGTGCCTCTCGGATCAGCATTCCTTTGCCAAGTTTCACACTATCCCTCTGTTTTCTTATGTTCTTTTTAGCCCTCTGAAAACAAATAAACAAATTAGGATGCCATCTGCCACTTCAAGAAATCCAAATTTTGCATTTTACCAAAACACATCGAATATTTCTTAATACGAAGAAAATTGAACAAATTTTGCCATATAAAATGCAGAAAATTGCATTTGTTCAAGAGGGGTAGGAAGTGAGGTCTCTGCAAGCAAGTTTTATGTATAAATATGGAGGCTTGAGGGGAAAGCTTGAGATATATCATAAACTTCTCATAGCAATATAGTTTCAAGAGCAAAGTTCTATCAATGGCTGCATCCTTCTCCCTGCCTTCAATGGTAAGATTTAGTTTTTTTGAATCATGCTTTCTTTCATTCCTTTCTTAGAACAAACATTCTAGTTTCTATCTGGGTCGGGCTTACATGATCAAATCATTACTGTTTTGAGCAAAAAAAAATGGCTTTTATTTATACTTTGTACACGTATGTATGTATACATATATATAGATAATGGAGGAAGAAGAGAGGTTTGAAGATGAGGTGGCGGAGGTGCAAGCATGGTGGAACTCAGAGAGGTTCAAGCTGACCCGGAGGCCGTACACGGCCCGGGACGTGGTGTCGCTGAGGGGCAACCTGAGGCAGAGCTACGGCTCGAACGAGATGGCAAGGAAGCTCTGGAGGACCCTCAAGAACCACCAGGCTAACGGCACAGCCTCCCAGACCTTCGGCGCTCTCGACCCTATCCAAGTCACCGTGATGGCAAAGCACCTTGACACCGTGTACGTCTCTGGTTGGCAGTGCTCCTCCACCCACACATCCACCAACGAGCCCGGCCCTGACCTGGCTGACTACCCTTACGACACTGTCCCCAACAAGGTCGAACACCTCTTCTTCGCCCAGCAGTACCACGACAGGTAGGTAATAATATGCATATATATATATATTTGTTATTTTAATAACCCATTTATTATAAATCAAATATGGTACTGTGGGGAACTTCCAATGAACAAACCGTTAGGAAGCAGAGGGAGGCGAGGATGAGCATGAGCCGCGAGGTGCGAGCCCGGACTCCCTACGTGGACTATCTCAAGCCCATCATCGCCGACGGTGACACCGGCTTCGGCGGGACCACTGCCACGGTGAAACTGTGCAAGCTCTTCGTGGAACGCGGGGCCGCTGGTGTCCACATCGAGGATCAGTCCTCAGTGACCAAGAAGTGTGGCCACATGGCCGGGAAGGTCTTGGTGGCGGTGAACGAGCACATCAACCGCCTCGTAGCGGCACGGCTGCAGTTCGATGTGATGGGGACCGACACGGTCCTCGTGGCCCGCACTGACGCCGTGGCGGCTAATCTCATCCAGACCAACGTTGACACCAGGGATCACCAGTTCATCCTCGGGGCCACCAACCCGAGCCTCAGGGGGAAGAACCTGGCTACCCTCCTAGCCGAAGGGATGACAGCTGGCAAGAACGGCCCTGACCTTCAGGCCGTCGAGGATAACTGGCTGGCGATGGCCCAGCTGAAGACGTTCTCCGAGTGCGTCGAGGATGCCATCAGAAGCATGAACATAAGGGAGACCGACAGAAGGCAGCGGCTTGAGGAGTGGTCGAAGCAGTCCGGCTTCGGCAAGTGCCTTTCGAACGAGCAGGCCAGGGAGGTGACTGAGAGGCTAGGTGTCACAAACCTCTTCTGGGACTGGGACCTGCCCAGGACCCGTGAGGGATTCTACCGGTTCAAGGGCTCGGTGATGGCTGCGGTGGTCCGTGGTTGGGCCTTCGCGCCCTACTGCGACCTCATTTGGATGGAGACATCGAGCCCAGACTTGGTGGAGTGCACTGCATTCGCCGAGGGGGTCAAGTCAGTCCACCCGGAGATCATGCTGGCCTATAATTTATCGCCGTCCTTCAACTGGGACGCCTCGGGGATGACCAATAGGCAGATGGAGGAGTTCATCCCCAGGATCGCCAAGCTGGGGTTCTGCTGGCAGTTCATCACCTTAGCCGGTTTCCACGCCGATGCCCTAGTGATCGATACTTTTTCTAGGGACTATGCCAAGAGGGGGATGCTGGCATATGTGGAGAGGATCCAGAGGGAAGAGAGGAGCAATGGAGTTGACACGCTTGCCCATCAGAAATGGTCCGGTGCTAATTACTATGACAGGTACCTCAGGATTGTTCAGGGAGGAATCTCTTCCACTGCTGCAATGGGCAAAGGCAAGTACAACCATTCCATCTTTTACCGTGCCTACGGATATCTGTTATTGATCACCTGAATATGTACTCTTTGGCTATTTGTAGGTGTGACTGAGGAGCAGTTCAAGGAGACCTGGACGAATCCCGGGGCGACTGAGCTGGGCCAGAGCGCCGCTGTGGTGGTGGCGAAGGCGAGGATGTAGTCTTCCGGAGGAGCTTTCGTTCTAATGATAGATGGTAGAGGGGAAAACAACATTGCCCAGTTTCTCCGTTTTGTGGAACTGGATTCTGAATAAATTAGCAGATGCAATCATTTCTGTCCCTTGTTCACTTTGTTCAAGACATGAATTTCCCCATCTTCATGGATTTTGGGGCTTTTTGGAGCTGAGAAATATAGTCTAAATTAAATCAACCCAATGACAAAGGATATGGAGGGAGAGCCACATACAAGACCCCCTTCAGCTCATGCTTCAACAGTGCAAGGAAAAAAAATTCACCATGACCATTACACTCTGGAAAGTGTAGTGATGATAATACTTCAGGCTGATGAGATTCTGGAGACTATTGGTCTTATTCCTCCAGTGTGGAGGTCTTAGATGCACATACACTTCTCCAGTTTCTGCAAACCCTGCTATCTTTGAAGGCTCGTGAATGCTTGAGAGAACTTTTAGCGATTCAATGAGTTTCCTCCCAGTCCTTCAGCTTCTTGCTCCCTTTTGGCTTTGTAATGGGTGCATTCATCCCGGCCATCTTGGTATTGTACTTTGTTCTAAGAGAATCATTGTAAGTCCACCTGTATAGCACACACACATCAACTCGTGTTCAGCACTAAGCACAAAGATTGTGATTGGAAGAACTCCAATGGCCAAAGAACTAACACACTTTCAGGACTGAAAACTCTGGCGATGAATAAATACAATAGAACTAGAGCAACAGCAAGAAGTTACACTGAGATAAATAAATTAAATTGAATAGAATAATAACTAAACAAAAACAGACCCTGCAACCATATCAAACATCTGCTTCTCATGTATTTAATATGCAAAGGTAAAGAATGCATCATATCTGCTTTTCATTTTAATCTAACAAGAGCATATATATAAAAGTAGTCTCACAAAAACCAAAACAGAAGCATTTGTCCACCAATTGATTGCATGGTATTTAACATGTAGACCACATTTTGGATTTCAGTAATAAGACAATGATTTCCGAGGACACTAATCAGTTTAATATCAATGAGCATATGAGATGAATATCACAGGTAGAAAATGCATGAAGATGGAAGGGTACGGAGTTTTGAGGACCAGGGCATGCAAAGATGAGTTAGCGAGCATAAAAATAGTATTATCTCCATTCAATCAGCATGAAAGAATACCGGGGAATTATCTACCCAAAACGAAAGAACCGTGATGACTTACGGGTTGTTCCAATCAGTGGTATCTTCATTCACAAGATGAGTCCACTTAGTCCTTCCACTGCGACCAAAGTGCTTGACTTGCATGACCTTGGGCAAGATGGTCTTGTCCATCCTGTCCTCCCCAGTAGGAGCAGAGAAATCACGAGTGTAGATGGTGTCTGCTCCAGTCGTCCCAGCATGATCATCAGCTTCTGTCTGGAAGAAAGCACCCTTGTGGTAATACTTCTGCATAAATCTCCACTTTTGCTTAGGTGGGCCAGAAGGCTTTGGATTCTTCCTCTCCCATTCCCTCCTCTCTTCCTCAGTCATATTTCTTACCCTCTCAATCTCTTCCTTCTCCTTCAACATAGCCTCTCTTTCCTCACGATCCCTCTTAATCCTTGCTATCTCTCTTACCTTCCAGCCTTCATATTCCTCGGCCTCATTAATCTCATCATCCGTGTCCACATCAGCAATGTTTGCCTCCATTTCCATATTCTTCTGGATCTCCTCATCTTTCCTTATTTCCTCAACAACTAGCTGTTTCGTCTCTATACGCCGCTCCTCCTGTCTCCTCTTCACTAGTTCCTCCAGTGCTTGTTCCTCTGCCTCTAAGCGTTCGCGCTCAGCTATAGTTTCTCTTTCTGCCTTTGGGACAAACACCGGCTTCACCATTGCAAAACCTGTACCATCTTCTTCTGAGTCTGTCTCATACTCAGACTCCTCCTCCTCCTCTTCCTCCTCCTCCTCTTCTTCTTCTTCAGGTAGCAGAGCTGCCTCTTCCTGTTCCCTCTGAAGCAACTTTTCCTTTATCTTCCTTCTCCTCTCCTCAAGAGCTTCAGCATCCTCTTCCTCCGCTTCAAAGCCCTCGAGCTTTCCACTCTCCTCTTCGATAGTGGAAACAATCTCAGCCTGTCGAATTCGGCGGTGATCAGCTCTAATTTCATCACGGTTATCAATCCTACTCTCTGCGAGACGCCGCAACCTGGGATCATCCCTTCTAGAAATGCCCGAATCTTCATGAGTCGGGAAGGCTTTCTCCAGGGAAACTGCCCGGGCCATCCTAATATCTCCATCTTCTTCCGCATCATCAGCCCACTCCGGAGCTTTACCAGGCCAGTATCTCTTAACCTTCGTCTGACCAATTTTACCTCTTAGTTTATCTCTAATGGCAATAATAGTATCACTTACTCCTGCCGTGACCGACATCTTTGTCCCTGACGAATTAAACACCGCAGGAAGGGCAAGCAAAAAAGGCTACAAGTTCCAAAACTCCGCCTATCTTCTCTGTCACCGTTTCTCAGGAGATACCAAGCAAACCCTCAACTCGACACCAATCTACACGGACCTAGAACAAGGGAATACAACGAATCAAAATGAAAGATGCACGAAAAATAAAACAGAAATTATGCAGTATTCAAAATTTTCGATGTACCAGAAGAATATGACTACAGCAAAGAGATGCAATATATGAAATGAATCGAATTTCACGAACAGAGAAAAGTGATTTGGGAAGAGCAGCCCCGCACCTAATATGTGCATGACGCGTGATAACCCTAGCTTATTCCCCGGCGGCAGAATATGGACCAAATGGCCGACGTATACGGATGAAATCTCACGAAAAAGAATCAAAATCTGAAACAAGTAGGATGAATGTGTCGAAAAGCGTACGAGAAGATCGATGAATTCGCAAGCTGATAGTTCGTCCGGAGCTCAACCGGAGGCGCCTTGGGAGTGCGAAGGAGAACAGGATGAAATTATGAAATCTGGATCCCCTAAGTCGGTTATCCGGGCCCTGAGTCGGGTCATAATGGAAATCAGGTGAATAGACCGGGCTCGCGATGAAAATGGATCCGCCCAAAGAGTGCCCAATAAGCCTGTACTGGAGGTTTGGGCCGACCAAGATGATATGTTCGATTGCATTTGCCTTCCTCTTACCTTTTCTGCAGCGAGAAAATCTGGAGGGTGATGGGTTGGCGAAAAGCCGGTTGGATGTCACTATCTATCAACAACCACGCTCAGAATTCAGAACGCTGGGGCCCTACACTCCTGTTAGAGCTTCCTCCGAGGTGGGGGACAGCCATGATTGTTTGATGAATTCATCTTAACAGATCAAGAAAAAAATATTCACGGGCTCCTTTTTTCATGTGGCCTACCAACAGGTGGATCTCTCCGGCGAATGAAAATATATGTTTGTGCGATTCTCTGGTCATCATTAATTCCCCTCTCCAACGTCACTGTGCGAGGCTCATTCGTCCATGTATGGCTGACTTCCCATCCACACAGTATCACCACAAAAGGAGGAGCGCATAGATAGATAGAGAGAGAGAGTGAGTGAGAGAGAGATTTTCTTGTTTTCATGGCTTCAGATGGGAACACCGTGGGAGCTATAGTGGAAAGCAAAGAGTGCTACCTCTCGGCCTACGCGGTCCAGGGAGTTCCCACTTCCGACCACATCAAGTTCCGTACGGTAGCATTGCCGATTTCTGCGGATTCAATCCCTGAAGGCCATGTTGCTGTCAAAGTCCTGTTGATCTCTGTTGATCCTTACCTTCGCACCAGGATGACCGGCCTCGCCGAAGGTCTAAACTTCCCCCGGTTCGAGCTCAATGAGGTAAGTGCATACATTCGCTTTCTGTTCTGCTAGAACTGCAAACATTCTCACCCAATCTGCAAATCTGTATTGTTCTTTCAATTTTGGGATCAGTTCCGCTTCTGCAGTGCGTTTAGACAAAGAAGTAAAGGCGTTGATGAACTGAAGAGTAGTAAGGGCTTAGCCATTAGCTAGATCTAGATACAACGATAGGCTAATGTAGCCATTTATCATCTACGGCCATGGGTCTGCTGCAGTGTCCTAGATTTGATGTGCTCTTCTGCTGTCTGCTGCTATAGCCCTTCTAGTACAAATAATGCAGGTGTTGAAAGAATATGGTATCGGAAGGGTAATAGCATCAAGGAATGACAAGTACAATGAGGGAGATATAGTGACGAATCCTTATCTTCCAGTTGCGGAGTACTGTGTCATCCCTCCCGATCTCCTCACGACCATCGACCCCGCCTCTTCCAGCTTTTCACTGCCCGAATACCTTAGCTGCCTAGGTAATTGCTAGCTAGCCCCGGCAGTATACTATGTATGGTTGCTCCCAGACTCTCTTCGAGTTCTAGCTAATCTTTGTGCACAACTTAATGGGAGCCATGCCTGTCTGCACGATTATTACAGGAGTTCCAGGATTTACAGCTTGGGCGGGAATCGAAGTTCTGGGAGACCTGAAGGCCGGTTCAAACGTCTTCATCTCGGCCGCAGCTGGCGGAGTTGGGATGTTTGCCGGGCAGCTTGCAAAATTGAAAGGCTGTCGTGTGATCGGGAGTACAGGATCCGATGAAAAGGTAATACGAGTTTACCTAGTTAGCTAGAATTTCTACTGCTGTTTGCACTACCAGTATCTCATTTTGGGTTTGCAGGTAAAGCTGATAAAAGAGGAACTCGGGTATGACGACGGTTTCAACTACCACAAAGAAACTGACTTTGATGTTGCTCTAACAAAGTACAATATGATCTTCAGTTCTCTGTTCGTCGGCTCTGTTTCTTATTAAGGTTATTTCATGCGTGTACTTGCGTTGCTCTTCCACAATTTTCAAATGTTGTGAAGGTACTTCCCCGATGGAATTGATCTCTACTTCGACAATGTCGGTGGCAAGATGCTCGAAGCTGTCTTGAATCACGTGAATCACCGTGCTCGAATTCTGCTCTGTGGTATGGTCTCGCAATATAACAAGGTAACCATTTTCTACAGCAAGAAAGCTAGCCCAGCTTGATCGACATGCATATATGATCTATCTATCACAAGTAACAGCTCAACAGTCTTAATCTTGAGCTATGGTGTGCGTAGGTCTGGACAGAGAGGGATGGGGTGAGGAATCTTCTGAACGCAGTGGGAAAGGAAGTGAGGCTGGAAGGGTTTATGTTGTATTCACACCTTCATCGTCTCCCAGACTTTGCCAGGGATATGGAGACTTACAAGAAACAGGGCAAGATCAAGTCCAAGCACACCTTACGCCATGGGATCGAGAGCTTTGTGGAGGGGTTTGGATCCCTTTTCTCGAGTTCTAACATGGGAAAAGTCATAGTGCAAGTTGGATCATAGGCTGGGTGGGAATCGATGTCGTGCACTCAAGAATATTAAAGACGCTTTCATGCTATGAATGTCTCTGTAATTCACTGTCTAAGATTAAGATTCCTGGTATGATGATGATGTTGTTGTGGTTTCCATATTGAGATTCCCAAATTTCATTGTCTCCTATTTCTGGTTCCAAATCGATAAGAAAAATTGTATTTGGTTGGAGTGCCGGGGTTTGAAATTTTTTATATTCCCTCTTCTCAGGTTTGTAGGGTTCAAACTAAACTAGGTGATGGATCCCACCCACTTGCATAAATGGAGAACAAAGAGGACACTAGGGGCAATATCTCAATTAATTGCCCTTCCTACTCTCGTGACTATTGGCATACATGCACTGTAAAAACCACCCCCATTCAAAGTGCAGTGTTATGCAGAGCTCCTAGTCTAATAGGGTTTCATCGTTTATACAGCCAAAAAAATGGAGCCGGAGGATGCTTTGCATAAAATCCAACCAGAAGGCTTCTCAATTCTTCATCCTCCTCATTCCATACCCCGTTTCCAGCCTGATCGACGCCTGGAATTGCAGGTTTACGCTCTGCAAGATCAACAGCTTGAACTTAGTGACATACAAATCAATGGTAGAAAATGAATCTGAACAAGGAAATATGTTTCCTAGTGAACTTACTTGAGGCCTGAGAGTCGGCGGATGAACAATTCTCATACTGGAGTTGGGTAGCAACGGGAATATTGTCCAGCTCTTGATGTTGTTGTTTTTGTTGCTTGGGTTCACGCGATCGAGATTCCCAGTTCCCATGATCTCCTCCCTCAGAATTAGGATATGGGTTCACCGGAGTCGAACCAGTCCGCGGGAGGGTAAATGGATCTGAGTTGACACGGTGACCCTCATACGAATACCCTGCGAGGAAACCGGCAGCATCGTCCTCTACAGTCGTCAATGGCGAAACAGGAGCCAGCGGGCCACCGTTGCTGCCATAGTGGTTGGTATTATAACCGATATAGCTTCTGGGATCCACCGCAGCCGCTTGCCCAATGCCCACGGATGCAATGTGACCTATGCTCCGATTGTCGCCGCCGTAGCTCGGTCCGAATCCAGAAGGGCTAACCGGTCTTCCTCCCCTCATCAACGGCGCCCCGGTGTAATAGGCTACGCCCGTTTCCATTGTTCAGGCTACTAGGAGTCCAGGCTGAGTCGAGATTCGGAGACCCAATCATACCTGACATGAACAAAGAGCCGGCGCCGTCGTCGCTAGGATCCAAAGTCAATCTTGACCCGTCAGGAGGACTGTGGATTGTCGGGCTCGTCGTTAGCAGCACCATAATAATCAAAGCCCAGCGCCACATACTTAAGTACCCGTTTGGACCAGTTTCCCAAATCTAGACTACCTACCTTATTCGCCTAAATAGCTTACCTCAATTTTTATCCCATACAACACAAACACAACATTTACACCATCTATCAAATCTGCCATAACAATTTTATTATAATTATATTATAATAAATTTATTATCACGTCATTTTATATTTACAATATATTATTTATACAATTTTAATGAAAAAAGCATATGAATATAGACATGTAACCCTTGAAATTTATGATCATTGGATATTGGAGTGATATTATAATAAATTTGAAAAAGAATTAATAACGTAGGACCTTTGAATATTAAAAGACACGACCTTAGAAATTAATGACGATTTTGGTTTGCCGTCTTTAGTTTTTGGCATTAATTAAGCCCTAGATATCATTTTTAATACTAAATACTTTTATTTTATCAAATTTAATTTTGATATAAAAATAATCATTTAAAAATTAATACTAAAAAGCGTTGTTTTTTAATATTTAATATAAATTATCATTTTACTAAATATAGTATTATTAAGGTAATTTAATAATATTTTATTACTTATAAGCAGAAATAACTAAATAAATATTAAATCACTAACCCGGAAGAAGAAAGCGAATGGATTGGAAGGTGGAGGACATCTTACTTTTTATTAGTATGAATTGCCAGAAATCGACCAGGGTCGGCATAGGCATAGTACTCGCAAGCAGAGAGTTACAGCCCGGTGCGACTTCCCGCCGTCTGTTTCAATTTTTCTTCACACCTCACTTCACAAAGGCACGCAGGGCGTCTCGTTTCTCTAACTCTCCCTTCCGCATGCACTCGCTCGATTCTCTCCGAAGCTTTCGGTCGTCGTCTGCGCTACCTTCTCGTCATCGAGTTTGGAGTTCTCTGAGGCAAGGCTGAATCCGATCGTGTCCGATCAATGGCGGTCTCTCGTGAAACCGATACTTCGAAACCCTCGCCCGAAGGTAATCTTGGCGATGTTGTTTCTGCGCCGTCTTTTGCTCGGCTCTGTCGGTGATAAATAACTACTTTATTCTTGTTGATGCCCGGACGCACGTCGCGTCGTCTCCGGTGTATTTTTTTTCTGAGCGACTCGCTAAGGATTCTTCCTCCTGGCTTAATGCTTCGGAGGCTCCAGTGAGTGGCTTCCATTCTATCTAGAGAATTGATCGGATGGCCTTCCTATCGTTCGATTTATTCCATCTCTGACCAACTTAATTGCTTCTTATTTTATTGTTCAGATGATTGAATCCCTTTGCTTCTTCGTTTTTTTGAGTAGTCTCTATTATATCGATCGATTTTCTGTTTATCTTCTTTCACACATCTTTTGTTCCTGTTAATGGACTCTTGCTTATATACCCCTTACCAAAAACAGCAGATGATGATGCGTACTCTGGCGATATCCTTTTCCATGCTGTGAAGAAGCGCTCTGTCAAGAAGGGCTCCCACAATTTCAACTCGGATGAAGATGAATATGTGCCTGATTTTGATGAAGGAATGAGCTCAAGCAGCAATGACGGTATATCCATCTTCTTGTTATAACTTTAAGCACGCGTTAATGATCTCAATAGAGGTGTAAGGACTCTTCATTTTCTCCATTGTAACTGCTATCACTCCATTTGCTATTTCTGTCTTCAATGTTATCTCTAATGAAGGTTCGGCTTCTTGAAGTGTTGTCTTCTATAAGAATTTCTTTGAATGATGATGTAGAGGTAATTTTGGTGCATAGTTGACTCCATTGGGTTTGATTTGGAAGCAACATCCCTGTGGATATCATTTATAATCATCAATATGGTAGTACTCATTTGATAAAAATATGGCAATATTCTTGGAAAGTACTATTTTTTTTTAACAAAACAAGCAATGAATTTAGATATTCGAAGGTGAACACCAAAAATAATTATTTAACTTATGCCTACACTAACATAATGCAGGTGAAGAGAAAAATCCTGGCAGGTATCCAGAAGGAACATCTGTACCAGGGATTAATATACCGGACCTTAATTATAACCTGCAAGCAGATACCTCTGGAGGAAACTTAAACGGAGCCAATGAGGATGTTCAGTTCTCTTCTGAACTGAATGTTTCAGTAGAAATGGGTGCTGATGATGGTTATATGAGGAGGAGAAGAAAGGATAGGAAGAAGAGAAAGGGCCCACCATTAATGTGGGAAATCTGGGAAGGGGAGCATGAGAATTGGATTACTGAGAATATGACAGATTACGTAAATCTAGATGATCAGAATGAAGTAATCAATGAGATTGCTGAAGCATCCTCTGATTTGATTGTTCCGCTGCTTAGGTATCAAAAGGAATTTTTAGCTTGGGCTCTGAAACAGGAAGAATCTCCAACCAAGGGAGGGATCCTTGCAGATGAGATGGGAATGGGAAAAACTGTTCAAGCAATTGCTCTGGTCCTTGCTAAACGAGCACTTTATCAAAGTAATGGTTTTGGAATGGACTTGCCCTCAACTTCAACAGGTCCATCGTCAGACTTGCCTGGAGTTAGAGCTACCCTAGTTATTTGTCCTGTAGTTGCTGTGAGTCAATGGGTTGGTGAGATTGATCGTTTCACTTCAAAGGGTAGCACACGGGTATTAGTGTATCATGGAGCCAATAGGAATGGGACCCTAGAGCAGTTAAAAAAATATGATTTTGTCATAACCACATATTCTTTGGTAGAGGCTGAGTACAGGAAATATATAATGCCGCCTAGAAAGAAATGCTTGTATTGCAGGAGGTTGTATCACAAGGAAAAGCTGTATATTCACCTTAAGTATTTCTGTGGACCTAATGCCATCAAGACCCAGAAGCAGTCCAAGCAGCAGAAGAAAAAAAACCACTGTTCAAAAAAGCAACATTTAGATTCTGCAAAAGATAACATTTCTGATTTTGAAGATGAACAAAGTGCTCAGGGGGTGTCCCCTTTACACTCTGTTATGTGGAATCGCATAATTTTGGACGAAGTAAGTCCGGAAAAATTTATTATTTTTATGCAAGAAATTCTTGTGCTTCCCTTCATTAAGAATTAAGCTTGATCAAGGCGTTGTGTGGCTAAATATAATTTTTCTATGCTTGTCACCACTGAGCATGTAATGTTAAAAATACTTGTAAGTAGTTACATGCATCTCCTAACAAATATCAAATTTCATTCCCAACTAGTCATTGATTTTAGTGCAAAACTATAGAAAATAACTTTTTAAGATTTAGATTGTTGCTTGTATACCTGCATGGCTGCCCTTTTCCTTTCTTTCCTCATTTACAAGTATAGTTTATCTCTTGATACAATGGCTCTCTCTTTTATTACTCTCACTTCTTTACAAGAACATTCTTACTCCCTTATAATGCTGGTGCAACTGTTATCTTACAGGCTCACTTTATCAAAGACAGACGCTGCAATACTGCAAAAGCAATTCTTGCTTTAGGTTCCTTGTATAAATGGGCTCTAAGTGGAACTCCACTTCAAAATCGTGTAGGAGAACTTTATTCTCTCGTAAGTATAATCAACTGGGGAAATTATGAAATTATGTCAACTTCTACTGCACATAATTTATCTTGATTTATTTTTGTGCAGATCCGGTTCCTTCAAATTGTTCCATACTCCTACTACTTCTGTAAGGACTGTGACTGCAGAACACTTGATTATCGGTATTCTCCCTCACATAGTGTTTATGGAATACTACTTAATCCTTTTCTAGGTGAGATCAATGCTTGTTATAGTAAATAAATGGGTATATAACTGCTTAGGAAAGAGAAACTTATTTTGCCAGACCTTCTTTACTCTCCCTTTTGACATTGGCCACATATGGAGGATATTGACACAATTCTTGTTGAGTGTTGTACATAGTAAGGACTGCTTCATTTTATCCTAAGTGTCATAGTGATTGATGCTCATAGTTTTCCCATCATGCTCTACTGGTTTCCCGTTTCACTAAAAGTCATTCACTCATTAAAGATTAAAACTATGAATTAGTTGGTTTAAATGCGCAATAAATAATAGTCTCCTAAATCTAGTTTTTTATAGTTATTACAATTTTATCAATTTTCATTCTGTCAATTTGAGTTTAAGTTATCAACATACTCTTCTGCTATGTTTTATTCTATTTTTTTCTAGTTTGTAATACTCAAGGAAATGCTCTTTCTTTGACGTATTCATCTGTGTAATAATTCTTCATTTTCTTTTCCAGTTCTTCTAAACTATGTCCTGACTGCCCACATAGTTATACGAGACACTTTTGTTGGTGGAATAGAGTGAGTTCTCAAACTGATTGATGTCTCTTTCATGTTGTCATTCATAATTTTGTTTGTTATTCTCTACTTGGCATACTTTCTTATTCTGATGTTTAAATATAATCGTCTATGAAGTATGTGGCCGATCCAATACAATCAACTGGAAATGCTCAGTGGGGAAGAAGGGCAATGATATTGCTGAAATACAAGATTTTGAGAAGCCTGTTGCTGAGACGCACAAAAAGGGGCAGGGCAGCTGATCTTGCTCTTCCTCCTCGAATTGTAAGTCATTTGGAGCTTTGGGTGGCTAGTTTGTGTTATAAGTATCAATCTATTGAATAATCTGTTTCTGTGAATTCTTCGAAGGTTACTTTGCGAAGGGATGCACTAGATATTAGAGAAGAAGATTACTATGTATCATTGTATAATGAGAGTCGGTCACAGTTTAATACGTAAGTCCCTCACCCTTTTTCTTCTCTCTTCTTTTTAATGCTTGTCAAGATCTCAAGCACTACATGATAATAATAATATACATTTGGATGGAATTACTTCACACTGACTGAACTTGTTTAAATATTTTTATTTGATTATTTTTTTAATTTAGAAGTTTAGGGTTTACATGGTTAGCTGCCTACTTCACACTGCAGCAGTGGCATACAGTGAAATCTGTGTACCATCTGGCATGAAATAGAATAAAATTTGCTACAAATGTTTATTTGAGAAGTTCAATTATGTGCACCCAAACAACTATATCGGATGCAGGGCTATTATTCTTGGAAAATTCTTCGCTGCAAAGTAAATTCATGAATTTACGATTCATCTGATATCTCTTAATGTCAAAATGCACTAATAGGTACATATAAAACATTTTCCCCTGCAGATATGTTCAGGCAGGTACTGTGATGAACAATTATGCCCATATATTTGATCTTCTCACACGCCTGCGGCAGGTATTGAGGTGCCTTACCTTATTATATTTCTTTTCTGTATGTTACTCTGTGTATTGTGGGAAGATGGGCATTGATAAGTCTAGTCTTCCAATCTTTGTTTGTGGTAGATTTGTTAAAGAAAAAAATAAACTCCTGGCATTTTCACATGGATCTTGAATACTGGAATGAGTAGCTATTACTGATAACTGCTTGGTCTAATAGTTGACATCTTTTTTTTCTTTCCACCAAACTTGTGCCATCATATAACATCAATATTGCTTGCAGAGCCTTTCCCTCTGCATTTTATGATGCTTGGCCTTTCTTGTGAATTTGCAGGCAGTTGATCATCCATATCTTGTAGTTTATTCAGTAGCTGCTGTCCAGAGAAATGAGAATAATGGTGGAGGCGAGAACGCTGACCATGTTTGTGGTATTTGCCATGATCCTGTAGAAGATCCTGTGGTATGTTTCGTTCAGTTATTACCATTTTGACTTCATCAGCGGTTACGAATCACCTTGTAACTTTTATTAGGCTGGAAAGCACGAAATATTTCATTGGTTTGTCTAACATTCCAACTGTTATTCATAAGCATTCATTATCTGAAATATGATTTTTTCAGAAAACGAACTTCTAAACAATTGAACATTTCTGCTGTACAAGGGCTTGTGCTGACCTTCTTCATTTAGTCAAAATGAAATGAT
Organism: Trapa incisa; assembly: GCA_030064435.1. Taxonomy (NCBI): domain Eukaryota; kingdom Viridiplantae; phylum Streptophyta; class Magnoliopsida; order Myrtales; family Lythraceae; genus Trapa; species Trapa incisa. Next base: position 340,455 of record CM057770.1, on the reverse strand, counting down.
CTTGTTATTTGGACATGTTCTGACTTTATTGTATCTGCTGCATCTTCTAATGATGTTGTGATGTTTCAGGTAACTTCTTGTATGCACTCATTCTGTAAGGCGTGCTTGATCGATTTCTCCAAGTCTGTGGGGCAAGTCTCTTGTCCAGATTGTTCTAAACCTGTCACTGTGGATTTGAGCACAAAATCAGATGCTGAACATGTGCCCAAAAAAAGAACCATTGGGGGATTCAAAGCTTCAAGTATCCTGAATAGGATACGGCTTGAGGAGTTCCAGACAAGCACAAAAATTGAAGCTTTGGTATGTAGTGCTTGCCTTTATTATTTCTTTATGTCTTCTTCACTAAACAAATATGTTGATTATGTTAGTCAATCTGAAGGATTCATCACAAATCAACATAACTATGAATTTACTTACTCCGTTTATCAGATCTGGAGGGCTAGAGGTGACTTTATCTTTAACAGTAAAAACTTCAATTCTCTGCGATCATTGATTGTTTGAATTTGTTGATAAAGAATAGGATAGTCATCTTCTCAGGATCCAATTTAAGTGGTTTGTCTCTTGGCAGAATAGCTTAGACTGCCTGACCTCATGGATTATCTTGTGATAGCTTGTATGTACATTTTGTTTATGTGAATAAAGTGTCTAACTCCTATCCAGGAAGTATATGATAATGAAATGATTATATACATAAGGAACATCATCTTCAATGTCTCTCCCACCCATTCTTCATTGGATGGTACTTCAATCTCATCTGTTTCTAATGGTAGTTGAGTTTGAAATTATTTTTAGAGGGAAGAAATTATGTTCATGATTGAAAGGGATGGTTCTGCAAAAGGAATTGTTTTCAGCCAATTCACCTCATTTTTGGATCTCATAAACTACTCTCTTCAAAAGGTAATGAAAATAATGTTGGTTTTTTCTCATAGACGGACCTTTTTAAGCAAGGGAGAAAAATTAAAGCCATTGATGAGTCTTTATGCAGTCTGGCATCAGCTGTGTTCAACTGGTTGGTGACATGACAATTTCTGCCAGAGATGCATCGGTCAAGAAATTTTCTGAAGATCCTATTTGCAAGATCTTCCTTGTGAGCCTGAAAGCTGGGGGAATTGCTCTAAATCTTACCGTTGCGTCACATGTGAGTGGGCTCTTTTGTTTTAATAAGTTGCTTTTATTTGTGTCAAGTCATTTTGAATACATAGGATGGGGATGTTTTCTCGGTTACACGAATACTAGTTCATGTTCTGATGATCCATTTTAGCCATCTATTGTTTTCTTGGAGTTTTCATATCTAAGATATTATTAAGATTCCATTACTATCCCCAATTTTCTTGTCAAAAAACGTTAATTCTATTACCTGTTCTTGATAGTGCTGACACGACCTGTCTAGGTTTTTGTGATGGATCCCTGGTGGAACCCAGCAGTGGAGCGTCAAGCTCAAGATAGAATCCATCGGATAGGACAGTACAAACCAATCAGGTACCCCTTAATGTTTCTAAGGATTAATATGAGGTGGTGAGTAGAGTACTGAGCTTGATTTGGGTTTCTCAGGATTGTGAGGTTCTTTATCGAGAACACCATCGAGGAAAGGATTCTGAAGTTGCAAGAAAAGAAGGAACTGGTTTTTGAAGGGTGAGTGAGTGTAGTTTTATGCTATGAAATTTTTTCTCTGCAGACAAGGTGAGAGACGGCTGGTGGTGTATATGCTTTGACTGGTTTCTTCTCATTTCAGAACTGTGGGAGGTTCATCGGAGGCTTTGGGAAAATTAACAGAGGCTGATCTGAGGTTCCTATTCGTCACCTAGACATTATTATTCTTGGTAGGTGATGAGTAAAAGCAAATTCCTGCTTACAATCTAAAGTTTGTAACCTTGTCAGTGCTTTGAGCTTAGATGGGATGGAAATCTGGAAAAAGTTCCTTTTGGGGGTGTAATCTTATATCATGATGTAGCATAGCATCATAGCAATGACAAACTCAGGGTGTTGTGCACTAATACATGCAAGACATGGACTCATTTTGTTGGATAAACCCTAATCTGTCCATTCAGGGAAATCTAAATACTAACCCATCGTGCCAGGCTACTAGTCTCCATAGTCCACAAGCCATTCCACGATGGAGCTGAGTTTTAATAAGCTGGTTGGAACATTCAACCATTTGTTTGGACAAAAAAAAACTACCATTTGAATATGATGTTTTGATAAGCTGGTTAGTCCAAAATGTTTGTGCAGTTGGTGAAGTAGAAGTTAACAAAATTCCATGCAGGCTACTTTGGGACAAGCCTTTCACCCTGCGGCCAAGCCCTTTTGTGAAAAGTCCTAGGCCTCTCCAAAGTTGCCAACCCTGGCAGCAAGCTATCCATAATGGGAAACCTTGTCGTGGCAAGGACGGCCGCACTGATGGAGACCGCGATATGCATGTTTTCCTTCATTATGTATTACTTGGTGATATTCGTCACGCTATACTCGAGCGTCCCGGGAAGCAAATGCTTGCCGGTGATGCCACGGCTAGTTTTCCTCCGAGCATGGTGAGTCTGTCTTGGAAATTGATGTAGGGGATTTTCAACTGCTCGTCGAAAATATTGTTCTATCTATCTATGTGTCCTGTTCATGTCCGTTATTATATGTATCGACTATGGAGTATGTACAAAACAGTATCTGATCCCGAACAAATGGTCAGTCTTATAAGAACATTCTTCCATGACATTTTTCTTCACGTGCGTCAAAAGCGCACTATACCATGTAAAAGAAGGATTGGTGTTCCTCTTGGAAATGTCATCTAACGCACGTGGTGCCGAGTGGGACGATGCCTCAGAAAATTGTATTGGAATTGTATACAAACTAGAGATGGACCGACTGAGTAGTGGACTTGTGGTGCACTTGTATTCTTGCAGTTTATGGGCCGCCTCGAAAGAACAAACTTGCCGGGGGCAAAGAACAGATTGATGGGTCTAATCCACCGTTTGGCCCCCTGTTTCATAGACAAAATTTCCCCATTAAAGATTGGTTGGACTAATCCAAAATCCGTACATGCATTCATGTCTTATCAATGAATCCTATCTTCTGTAAAACTGTAACTGTCTCTTCAATGACCAAGAAAAAAGAAGGGATGTTATTCTGACAGGAACATGCTGAACACATTTAAGGAACACAACCGCATACAGCTCGAAATGTCATCCGGTGATGAGGGTAGATGGCATCTTCCATTTTTATATTCCCCAGGCAATGATTGAGTTATCAGTACATCTTTTAAAGTTCTTCCCTCTTCTTGCCTTCCTGTCAATCACCTCCATCCATCCAAAGCTTGATTTCGAGATGGACAAGGAAACTGACGATTCCGCTGCCACGTTGCATTCATTGCCAGAATCCATTATCTAGAACTAGAAGACAGTTTTTTGGACAGTGATTTGCCTTTTTTCGGCATAACCACAGTTTGGTAAGCTAAGTCACTTCAAAAATGCAGTTAGATGGAGTTGCCCGCCCACCCATCAGTCCCCATCTACCTACCTACGGGTCCACTTTGCTGGTCATTTTTCTGGGGGTGATTGAGTCTCTTTGAGAGAGTAAAGCAGATATTCTTGCCCGGGGATGGCGTTCGAATAACCAGCAGTCATTGTTTACCGAAGGAATCAAATAATCGATTCAATTGAATTAAAAGAAAGCCATTCAGAATTCAGGTCTACAGCAATGGCGCGTGTCTATTTCCAGGGTGAAATCTATGGAGAGATACTCCGCAGCTGTCCTCGAGGTTAGGGCGGCTTTCAACCTACCTAACTTAGCCAACTTCTTGCTCTTACCGACAGAACCTGCGGACCCATGTTCGTTATCTCCTCCACCAGAATTTCCCCTGACTGTGATCCAATCCTCATCATCCCACCGCCACTCCGGCGCCTGCCCCAGCGCCGTAAGGTTCTCGATCCTTCTAACCAGCTGCGGCTCTTCGGCACCCCTTGACGCTGTGCCCCGGCTCGAGCAACCCCCAGTAAATTCGGAATCCGTCACCGTCGAGCTCCACAGTCCTATTTCGAGTATGCTGGTTGGAGAATTCGAATCCGAAACCGAGCAGTCGATTGGGGCAAATATGGAAGTTTGCTCCGTCAAAAATGGATGATTGAGTAACTGACTGGCTGTCCACCTGTCTTCTGGGTTTCTTCTCAGGCATTTCTCCAAGAAATCCTTTGCTTGTACGGATAGGTTTACCGGGATCTCCGGTAACCAGCCGGAGAATCCGATTCTGTACAGAACTGATACTGGGCTTCCGGCGGCGTCATCGGCGTCGCCCCATGCCAGCCTTCCGGTAGCCATCTCGATGACGGTGCACCCGAACGCCCAGACGTCAGCGGCCCTGCTCTGTCCTTCTTTGCGAGCCACCTCGGGCGCCATGAACGCCGGCGTCCCGCAGCAAGTCCCCGCCTCCTCGTCGGCCCGCTTCGCTAGCCCGAAGTCGGCTATCTTAGCTCCATCCTCCCCGATCAGAATATTCCGGCTCTTGACGTCGCAATGCACTAGTCCTCTAGAATGCAGGTGGTCGAGCCCGAGCATGACCTGACGGCCGTACCGCACGATCGCCGTCTCGTCGAGCTTGCCGCCGTGCCTCCGAATCTCGTCAGCGAGGGTGCCGCGGGGTAAGTACTCCAGGAAGAGATTGTACAAAAGCATGTTCCTTTCCCTCGTGATGTCACAGCCCTTGTAGCTTACTATGTGAGGGCAGCTCAGTGATGACAGGATCCTCTGCTCGTGTTGCAGGGTCTCGGACCGGTGAAATTCGGCGGACTTAACAGCCAGGATCTCGCCAGAGTTGTGGAATCTAGCGATGGACACGGCGGCAGAGGAGCCGAAGCCGATGCAGGGGCCTCTTGTCCACTCCATCCGTAGGAAAGAGATGTGGGGTGGAGCTGGAAAAGTCGTTTTACCTCTGCTCTTGGTGGTGGGCACTGTAATTAGGAGATGAAGATGCCATGGCCTTTTATACAATCCTTGAGTTGACAGAATTCCTCTTCTCTAAAGGGGGAGGGGGTGAAGTGGGTTGGTGGGGTGTCGACACGTGTCATGATCTGCGTGGGTGAGAGGGATTCCAGCAACTAGTAGTAGTAGGGCTAGGGTGGTGGTTCAGAAGGCCCCAAGAAGGTCTCACCCCAAAGAAGTCGGGCAAATAATAAGAGGGGCCATCAACAAGCCACTTCCACCTTACACCCACAAAATTCCATGCAAGAAATGTTCAGATGCGGATCATTATAAGTTAAGTAGCCGACGAGTGCCCATGTGGAAAAGAATCTACTCGAATCAAGAGAGGAATATTCTGAAATTCGGGCATGCTAGGCTAGGTGTGTGTTGTGTGTGGTTATGCTTTGATTTATCTTAATCCCTACGCTTCTCTTGCTTGGCAATGTGTCATATCCTACTGTGCGTGCCTTGGATACAGAGAGTAAAGCCAACGTTATTCCCTCTTTTTCCCTTTTCCTCGACGACCCTCTATCCGAATCATCATCATATGCATTCATAAGGATGCGTGTTATTACGCTTGGTTAGAGATGGGTAAGTGGTCATCGGGTTTCTGGTGATCGATCAATCTAAAGTGCAAGGCCATGGCTGCTGGAAATTTGGCTAGAAGATTAGTTCTTTGAAGTAAAGCTCCAACCCCCGCCCAACTTCCACCTTTGAAACCCTCTTTCACATCTCTCCCTTTTGCTCTTTCATTGATGGAGGAGCCATAGAATGCTTTTATTCCCTTGGAATTTAGCATTGCTTCGTGAGTACAAGTCAATTGAATGCGCTCTTCAATCATGGATTGCTACCCAAGACAACTCTGGATGCTTTTTAGCCATGGGCTAGTGACGGTCGGTCTCGAGTCGCTGGAGTTAGTTGGGCTAACGGACTAATGCAGCCAGCCGAGTTTAGACCGCACATTAGGGTCCGATACGTGAGTTATAAGGCAGCAAATGATTCAGGCATCTGCCGAAAGTCTCGTATAAGCGCAACGCCGTCGTTTTTATTTTCTCACCACCGTCTTCTTGCATGCTTGTGAGGGAAAGTCGGCTGCCACGTGGATTTGGGGAACTGGACTGGGTGCAAGTTGATGTTGTGCTTCTGTTGTTTCATTTTAAAAAATAAAAATAAGAAATTTATAAAAATTTAATTTTTTTTATAAATTTTCTATTTAAAAATATATGAAATATTATTACTAATTTACGAGAAAATAGATAATTTAAATAGTTGTATGACAGGCAAGATAGAGATGGGTAAAGTGTTGGTGGGGGACTGTCACCTCTAGTCTGATCACATAAATATAATGTCAACCTTTGGGCAAAAAAAATTAACCCAAATATTTGTTACCATTTTTTTAAAAATATTTAATAAATTATTTTTCTTGGTTATTCAATGTATCCGGTGATGGGTAGTGCATTTTAATGAGCTTGGTGCAAGGAAGGGCAATAAATAACTCTGCAACTCCAAGTACAACTAATCATCCATTCAAGGGCCTGTGGGGTGTGAAGAAGGTACAAACAAAGTCATATCTCTTTCCTTCTCACCCAAAAATAAGGAATTTTTGTTAATTTTTGTACGAAATTAGACAAAAAAAATAATACTCAAATTAAAAATATTCGTAATGAGAATTTTCTAATGATAAGTAATTAATCACAATTTTATTTAAAATTAATGATACATTAGTAGTGTAACATTTGAAAATAAATAAAAATAAAATTTTTATATTTTATTTAATGTATAATTATATCTTGAACAAATATCAATTATTATAAATTTAATAAGTAATTTGGTAAAATTTTGAAATTTAATTGGAGATTGTATTTTAAAAACTAAAAAGGCAAGAGAAAAAAATGTGCAGACCAGCCCACATTTTAATGACAACACAATTAATGTATGGTTTCCAACGCCGTTATGCTCACGGATCGTCCTACTGATCCTTTGTGTAATAAAGTGGATTATAGGAAATGGCCGCCGTGACAGCTTCCACCCACCGGATATGCCATCTCACGGACATTGTGATCGGCCCCGTCTGGTAAACCCCTCCGGTCGAAAACGAATAAGCGAGTCCTAGCTGTCATCGTGCATCATCACCTCCGCCCATTGCGCCTCAGCTTTCATGGGAGAAACATGCAGTGAAGGACAAAAGACACACTGTTTTTGGTCGGATGCTACCTGGCTCATGGTCTCAATGCCGTGTTAGCCATGGAGATGGAGTTGGTTGAATTTGTGGTGCTGGATGTCATAAGGAAGCTAGCTGGTGCTGCGCTCGTGTCGTGGATGGATCTGGGCGAAAATTTTGTGGCCGATTGGCACTGATAATGGGCTAAGCAACTAGATTGGCCCAGCAGATGGCCCAACAAGACCTAGAGCCGTCTTCTTCTTCTTCTTCTCTAAGACTAATTTCATCGGCTCACTTGCAGACTACCGAAACGTTCACATTTGCACTCGGTGCTTGATTTGCAATACAGATACTTTATATATGCACGTCTATTTATTCTAACAAGCAACTGACAAAGAGTGTAATCCTAGTATTCTCTAACAAAAAAAAAGAAGAGAATGTAGAAGATCAATCAACTCCCCATTAGCTAGATGCTTGAGTTGATGACTTTATCATTGCTGCTACAGCCAGGCAAACTCTTGCCAGCAGGTGCCTGGCTTGGGATACTTCCGCCAGCATCGTTGCAACCATGAACCGAGCTGCCACTCCCGACTAAGGAGGAGATGGCGGCGACAACGACGGCTGCAAAGCTCGGATCCGATGTGAGGGCAGCAGCGGCTGCAGCTGTAAGGGTGTCGCTCATCCCTTGTTGGTCCAGTGACGTAGCCGCCTGTTTGATGTCTTGTGAAGTTTGAAGCCCGGAGAACTTTGACTGGTTACTCAGCGCCTGGCCTAATATTTGGGGTAATAATGCTGCTGATGGGTTGACGGGTACCTGCACTTGGCTCGGCGTGGGCGGAGACTGGAGTGAAAGATTTGAGTTCGGGCTCTGGGTCAGGTCCAGCGTGACAGTGGGAAATGGGGCCGAGGCAGAGATGGTTGCTGCGCTCGACGACCAAGGAAATAGCGTCCTCGTGAGGAAGCTCATGTTCATGAATCCGTCCGAGCTAGACATCGACCCTGACAGCAGCATCTTAGCCGCTGACGAGGTCGTCGATGCCATTGCCATTGCTGCCGGTGGTAATGGATGATTGTGGCTGCCCTCGTACGTGGTTATGAGTACAGTTGGATCCTCCGCGCATCTCTGCACCTGCTCAACGCAGGGATACAAAGAATCAGGTTACTTACAGAGTGGAGGATGAAATGATGCTCAATATCAAACATGGCATGTACCTGTTTTCTGACGGGGCAGCCGGCAGCCATGGTGCACCGATAGTAAGCACGGGGGCACGGATTTCCTTTGGCCACCTTCTGCCCGTATTTTCTCCATTGGCACCCATCAGTAATCTGATGAAAAAATACCCATTTTCATGAATAATTTGCAGTAAGATCCATGAATACTTGGAATGCACTGTTCAGTACCATCGTTGCCTCGGATCGAGCTCGGACTGCAACCCTAGCCTTCCTCATCGTGGCCTCAGTCTGGTCAACGTTATCATTCGCGGGATCGAGCCTTTGGAGCTTGTTCGGACCCCATCCTTGTGTTGATACCCTCTGATCTGGAGGACCTAAGACCTCTCTCATACTTCTCTTACCGCACTCTTTCTTAAGATTCCCATCTAGATCCATCGAACTGCCTTTCGATGCAGAGGCTACCTCGGAGTTATTAGGGCTCCACTCCATTGATGAGATCGGGGAATGACGACGTTCGGTGGTGGGATCATCTGCAGGAGCATGACCGAGATCCACGAACTGCCTCGGTGCGACGGTCTGGCCGTTGGGGTTCTTCTCATCCGGGTCTAATGGGGCACTGTTCTTGGGCTTTAGATTTTGCATAAGCGCAAGAAGTTGCACGTGGAGAGAATTGTAATTACTGTTCACCTTGTTTAGCATATCCCTTAACCTCTGATTCTCTGCGCTAACCCTCTCAGCCTCTGCTCGAAGCACTGCTACCTGGTAAACGAAACAGAAGGAGATGAACGGAAGCTTAAAGGGGGAAGAAGGAAACCGACGGGATGACACGGTACAGAACTAGCTAATTATACCTTAGTGATCTGAGATTGTTTGTCTTCTGCATCATTAGGAGAAGTTCCGTCCTCCACCGTCGACTGATCGCTGCTTGAATTCACGGTCAGGAGATTCAGGCCAGTCTGCATGGAAAGAAACCAACAGCCACTGATCATCACCTACCTCTTAGATATATATCAACAAAAGTCTAAACCGGCTGGCTTACGTTCACTTTAAGCTCTAAGTGGGCAGATGACCAGACGTTGGACATCTTCTGATCGCGATCGGCGTCGCGGTTGGGCGATACGCCGGTTTGGTCGGGCGGTTGATGATGACTGCCCCGGTTGCCAGCCCTGCTGATGCTATCACTGATCGCGAAGAAGTCCATCACGTCGACGACTCTGGTACCGGAAGGCGGGCTGGAAGGTGAGTCATCATCGTTGACGGGGAGCTGGAGGGGGTCGCCATGGCGATGATCCATGGAGTGCTAAATCTGGGGAGGAGTTTGGGAATCAATGAGAAGCAAAACGGATCTGAATAAAAAGGAGAGTCTCCCCCATCCTCATCCTCATGCTTTGGCCATGGGAGACGGATCCAGAAATTAAGATGTAGACGACGTCTTAGAGAGAGAGATATGACACCAAATGACTCGGCAATAAATGGGGTCTGACTGTGGAAAACAACGAGCAATGGATCATCTTATTTAAAGAGAGTGCCAAGCCATAGCCCACATGCACATGCCTGTGCTTTAGCTGGCCGAATAATTATCCATAAAAGAATTCATCCCAACATTGATGAACGAACCAAGCTCTTGTCATGACCGGACAGGACTGTCTCCGATGGGACGGGATGTCCCTTTTGGACAGGTGGCAATGGGCCCTCCAAGTCCCACTCTCTCCGAAAAAATTTGATAATTGAGTTTAGGGTTATCTTCAAAAAATAGCTGGCTCCGGACCAGCGACAACCGTGGGAGGAGATTTTTCTATGTATCCAAATGAGGGGATTAGATACCGACACGTCTAAATCCACCGCCCCCCATGAGTCCGCCACCGCCTATTCTCGTGAAAGAGGAGCTGTCCAAGTCAACGGTATTGAATGATGATTGATCTTGATATTGATATATAGTGAGAGCAGCGGACTGAGGCCCACTATCCTCCAGGGCACAGATCTGGGCGTGTGATTGACCTGGTCACGCAACATCCAGATCGACCCGCCAGAGTCGTGGGAGGATTGACTCCGTGGCCTCTTGCTCGAAAGATGCTCCACCCCCACAAGTCTTCTGTATTTCAAATGGATCTACTTGCTCGAAAATTTGTGAATGGACCCACAAATTTGTACAAGCTTGAAGCCATTTTTAAGGTTGGAGTATCATCTAGAAAACCATATATTATCATAGGGTTCCTCAATGGCGGAAAATATTATAGCAGATGTGATCTTTCTTTATACCATCAGGAATCTTGATCACATGGTTTCTCCCTTCCCGAAGATTTTTTTAGTCTGCCGATATTTGAAGGTCAGAGCAGCAAGGGCGAGTCGCATTCTCTGAAGAGTCGGTCAAAGAGGTGGAAGAAGGAAGGCATGGATTCTAGGGTTTTCTTCCCTCACCCTCATAAATACAGCGAAGGACTTTTCGTGTTATATCTTTGTTGCTCGTGATGTCATGGAAGGTAGGAGTTGGAGGTTGCTTGCTGGATAATACTTTTGTATATGTAGTAGGGTATAGCCAGGGCAGGTGATCGAGAGGGAGCCACCAGTCCTTTCGGCGATGGTTAGTTGGGAGAGTTTGACTTCATATTGATATGTACAGCCCGCGGCAAATGGAGATGAATTGCTCGTTCTTCATGAGAGCTTGTCAAAGATGGAGGTTGCCCTTTTATGAATATCGAGTAAATAGCATCTTTTTCTCAATTGCCTAAAAAGTAGCAGCTCACATGGATGCAAGGGACCCCCGAAGTTGAAGTTGAAGGGATCAACTTGCTGACGGAAGTAATTAATACAGCTTGAGCTTATTGACTATCTTCATACCCAACCCGAACTGGAACTATCTGCTGTCATCTTTCCTGGTCTGAATTGTACGAGTCAGCATTCTGCAGCTACTCTATTTGGACCGGGCCATGCACGAATAGCCCAACAAAGACTTTCCGTTCTTTGTTTTACCTTTTTCATTTTCTGGGTCCATTGGGTCACCAGTAGTGAAACTTATCCGCATCAACTTTGATAAATTATGGCATTTTATATTATTATAAGAGCATAACATTTTTATTTTTAATCAACGCGGGATCATTGACTCAATAAAATCCAAATGGATACAACAATGTAAGAGTAAGAGGTGTATTGCACACAACAAAAAAAAATATTTCAGACGAGGCTTATAACCTATAAAATGCATAAAAATGTCCAAATGGAGAACTTTCCTAAACTGCTAACTTTTTCTTTGACCCGTGATTCTCTGGTATTTTTGCCTCTAACAACTTTTGGCCAATTCCGGTAGATAGAAGACAAATAAAGCCCAATCAAATTTAATCACTCAACTTCGAACAAGTAAATCAAATTGATATAACAAATAATTAACCACTAACCATTTCATCTAACTTAAATAGAAACCCTTCAATTATGCAAATGTAAAATAATTTAAATTATAGAAATATATGTGATAATCCAAAAAGTAATTATAAAGAGATAACCATGCAATTATCCAAATAAGTGCAATAAGGAGTAAGAATATATAAGGTCCCAATATGCATTCATTTCATCTAATAGGTCGTTAAACCTGTTCCGTATAGTAGTTATACAGCTAAAGTCGAGTGATCGTCGAGTGTCAAGATCGTTAGGCAGGTAGCATCAATGATTGTTAGGCAGGTTGCATCCAATCTAAAGTAGTGGTGGTTTCAAGTATAGTTGGATGACCCAAGAATTATAAAAGAAGTTGTCATCCAGTGTGTCTTGAAGTTCGGCTTCCTATGTACTGAGACTAAGGTATAAGAGGAAAAAAATCTCATCCCACTATAGCGGACATAAAAAACTTTGGGTATAAGGGTCGGACAATTGATGTCCACTCAGAATCAGAGTAGAAGTCAAAGACTTTTATTAGGGTTGGACAAATATTTGAACCCTTTTTGATAAAAGGCGTGTAATTGAATGCTAAACAAATCCCGAGCAAGGGGAAATGATCGATATGTTTTTCAAAGAGCAAGTTAAACTCACAAACCTGTGAACAATAAATATGTTATAAATTATTTTAAAAACTCACCCTAACACTCGTTTAGTGGTAGAAATTCACCCTCCCTTTGAACCTTTTTTAGGAAAGAAGACAGCTAATTAAGGGAATCCTTAGGCCAAGCCTAAAAATTCAGTTAATTTACTTTTAACTTTTTCAATTTTATATAATGTTATTACATTGAACAATGAGAGAAGGTACACCTCACTACTCGGGGTTTTGGAAATGGTAACTCTTCCTACACCAAATGAATTGGTAGGTTGCTCACGGATTCCGACCAAACCAGGTCGATGCGTGACAACTTAAGTGGTATCAAAATTATGTTCCCTCAAATTCATTATCAATTATTATATAACCTAAAATTAAACAAAAAAAAATACCCAATACCCTTAACCTTCCACTATAAGTAACTTTATTGAAAGGAGTGCTAGGTCTATGACTCTAGTATGAAAGTAACCTTAAGGAATAGATAATGATTGAATACCTACAATGGGATGTTGGGAAGCCTATAGTAGGAAAACATACACAAGAGTAAAATGAGTGATATTAAGAATGTGATATGAGAATTTCAGAAAGAAATTAAAAAATATTCTTATAAAGGATTCACAAAAAGTTTAGAAAACCTAAAAGATATATAAGAAACCTTATAAATGATACTCCATAAGGGAGCATAAATAAATAGAAAGGGATATTTAATTTCCTTACCTTAAACCTTTACATATAAAATACCATAAATATAAACCTTTACCTTAATTAACAAAGGGATGGTGTGAAAAACTTATAACAGTCTGAAATAATTGATGAGATATGACTATTTAAATCATGAGTCTAAAAGAAGATACTAAAGTAAATGTCTAATAAGTCAAAGAAAAGGGATTAAATATGACTAAGATAAAATTTTCTAAAGTAATATACTTAAGTGTACAAAAAGAAGTCCAATAATATAAAAACTTTTAAATAAAGAACGACTTATAATATCTCAATACAAAATTATGTGAAAAATAAAAAATTTTTGGAGAATGATATACGCCATGCCATGCCATGAGAAATGCATGATGATGAGCTAAAATAAATCATAAAGTAAATGGTATATTGGACAAAAAAAATGGAGATAAATCTTAACGGAAAAATGACCCTAAAATGGAAGGATATAGTCCAATAACGAAAATAAGTGAAGGAAAATTTTTAAAGATTTTAGAACATTTGATGGATTAGAAGGTGTCCACCTAACTTACTAAATGAAGTAACAACTAGTAAATAAAAATAATCATATGATCATAGAATATAAACTCTCTTATAAAGGATTTTTCATTTATAATGGTATAAATCATTTATTGCCATTTAAGGGCTATCTTTTTATATAAACACTATTGAGATTGGATCAAATTGCTTCGCATGGATTGAGCAAGACAACCTAAGTAAAAATTGTTATATGACAGAATAAATAACATTGTGGAAGAATAACACTATCTCGAAAAGTTACTATGGAAAAATAAGCAAATGACTATAAGAATTATAGTCTAATGTTACACTAGTTTTGGGGACAAAACTTCTAAAAAGGTGGGGAGGAGTAAACTGAAATTTAATTTAAGTTTAAAACTCATTTGATATAATTGGAACAATTTTAATTTAAAAAAATGATAAGGGTTGATTTGACTTAATTAAATAACTTGATGGAATCGAATTAAGTCTGTTGTAACTAAGCGTAAAAATAAATATTTATATATATAATTGATAATTATGTATATATAAATATATATTGTGAATAAGAGAACTTTTAAATATAAAGGTACATATAATTTCCAAATGTATATAGAGGAGAAAGTGAGTTGAGAATTGAGATTGTATTAATATCAAATAAATAAATATATTAATGTATTAATATATTCAATTACATGCACAATTATATCTATAGGCTAATTATAAATGTTCCTAAAGGGGTGTACCACCCATGATCTTAAAAATAGGTATACTTAACAAGCAAATAAGTAAAATCGAAATAAACAGAAATGTTGGACTTCAGTAAAATTGATAAAGTTCTTGGGAAACTTCGAACTTGATTGTCCTAGAATCTGTAGTGTGACCTTTCTTGTACCTAGCAAACACCCTTGAAAATTCATCCATGTTGAGCAATTACCCAAGTAATTAAATTAAGATATTGTATAAGCTAGGATACATGGTATAAACTCTATAGAGTTATAAAGTACTGATGTTGAATTAATAGTAAATAGAGTTTAGAAATGAAAAGGAAGAGATATATTTTTTTAAGAGTCTAATATGAAAAGGTGAGTTAACAATCTATCAATTATTGTGGTTTACATAGAAGCTAAAAATCATAAATTTCTATAAAACTTTGGTACATTATGATATTATGCATTACCAACAAAATAATTAATCAACTCCTAGTAACCAACATCAAACAACCAAACATCATAAGCAATGGAAAACAATAATAAAGTTAATTTCTTAACTATCAGTAAACTAAAAGCTAAGATATTAAACCACTTGAGGAAAATACATACTTTATCTAGGAAAAATTAGCATTTCAATTAAAAGGAATGAGTTTTAGAATGTAATAAATATAGCTAAATGGTGAAAATTCAAATAATGATGTTCACAATAATGATAGTTAAAAATTTGTAGCCCATTTAACATATTCTTGATATGCAGATAATGCATGAAAGTTGTGCAAAACTTTATACAAAGTAGAATCCACCATGTCTTGCATGTTTCATGAAGCAATTAAACCACATAGCATACCTAAATATCAATTCAGATCTATACATATGGTCTAACCAATCCAATAAGCATCTATTATTCATGAAATAAGTTAATAAAATTTAACATAAATGAGTGGAAGAATATGAGCAATTACTTGTAGAATTTCTACAAGATGGGAGAGATATCTTTTAGTATATTCATTTCCTAAAAAAAATAAAGCTGCAAGAATAATAAATATATATTCTCTGTCATAAAACACCTCCCATATCAACTTTCCAAATAAATATCTATTCTTAAAATGGATCATATTAAATCTACTATATTTATATTTTGTGCCTATGAAATTCTTAATCTCTGCATCAACCAACTTAAAGAAAAATTAGGAAGTATGGGAGCAGAGAAAGACCAATAAAATCAATTAAAGACTGGTACTTGATAATCACTCACAGATGAATATGTATCTGGATAAAATGTGAGTGGATTTTTCAACATTATACCTGTTGGAGTGATAAGTACTATTTTTAGTTTGAAAATTATTTTCCTGTTAATGTTCTCCCATTACTGCTTGAAACTTCTTAAACATTTTAGGAAATAAGACAACCATTTAATGAAATCTTTACTCCTAACCTAAAAATCTAGGTAATTTACTTTTAACACGTTTTTAGTTTTTTATAATGTTATTATAGGGAACAATGAAAAAATTTACTTCTTTTTATAGACCAAATGAAGTGGCGGGTGGTAGGTTGTTCACGGGTTTCAACCAAATCGGGTTGGAATGTGACACAATTATTATTATGTATGGACTCAATTGGGAATAAATAATTTCAAATTGATTAAATTCAAGTTGGAGCACTAAATTACAAATTTTAAAATGTAGAATATTTAATTGTAATTTTTAGAAAATTAGGGATTTTCTACAACTAATAGTCCAACTAGTTATTTTAAAATTGTTATAATTAAAAATATTAATTATATCTCTTCCATGTTATAATGTTATTGTTTTAAAATTGTTTCATACAAAATTATAATTTATTCTATTTAAAAGTTTTTGTCTCATAATTAATATAAATTTTGTAAATAAATATTTTTAATAAAAAAATAAAACTCGTATAATATAGATGCCATTTAGTATAAATTATTTATTTAATTTAATTTTAAAATAAAATTTAATTAATAATGAAAAATTAAAAAATATATAATAGGAATTAAACCTTATAAAAAATTAAAGTGTGATGTTAATTGTAGCGTTGAGAAAACAAAAAAATCAACTCCGAGTCTCTTTCCCTCCTACCTCTTCTTTTCAACTCTTTTGATTTCTTGCTAAGTCCAAGAATTTACCTCTTCTTTTCAACTCTTTTTTGCACAATTAGGATAATATAGATAAAAGCTAATTAAGTTGGGTAAATAAAATTAGAAAAGAACGATTTAAATTAGTAAAATTAAAATATGATAAGATAAATAATAAGTGTATATATATATAAATAAAAGAAGAGTATAGGAATGTAAAATAGATTTAAGATACTAAACGGAGCCACTACTTGATTTGATCAGAGGTTGCTCGAGTTCGGATTAATTGATTGGACTCGAGCACTACTAAAAATACAGGTTCGAGTCTAACGGGTATAGGCTTAGAAAGTTGATCCCAAGTCTAGTGTGCTCTAGATATTATGTAGGAAGATTAGCCACTTTTTAGTACTTATTAGAATATGGCTCCCAAAATTACTTCATTGAGCAATTGAATGTAGAGTGATTGTTGAATATTTAATGAATAGGATATTTTGTGTTATTGTTTGATCAATCAAAATGGAGGGTCTATGTTGGGCGACTTCCTAAGAGGGGACCGAAAGGCCATCTCAAGAAGTTGGTCAAAATTCAAGAAGTAGGGTCATTTTTATGAAATTACGAATAAAAGGTAAGGAAGAAAAATTGATGGCCTAGCTCAGGTAATACTTGTCGTCAAAAGGCTCCATAGACAATTTTAAATGGATACTCATAATGGTTATAAATTAACTGTTTACATGTTGGGCGTGGTGGAGGAGGCTGTTCTCGTCAATCTTGTACGTCTGCGTCGATGTGTTCATGTCCTTTCTTAGGTTTGTTCGGATTGGGTGGGGTCTCGAATCCCGAATCCCGTTGACACGCCTAGCGAGATGTCTTCAAATTTCATGCACTGCATTCGAATGGAATTTCATTTAATTTTAATTTTAGGAAAATTCACTAATTCCACGTAAATATAGTGTAGTGTTTTTATTATTACTTGGGTGCCCTTATGGTAATGGGCATCCATCCCTCTCTTGCTCACCCTTCTAACCTCTTCTCTTACACACGGGAAAGCAGCCTCTCCCTCTCCTTCTAACCGTAGGTATTATTTCAGCTCCTACCAGGAGGCATATCAAGTATAACGTACGTGTTATCTCTCCTACTCTGCTCTAGAACCTAAATCTCAATCTGGGCATATTGGATTAAGTCGAAGAACTTTTGTTCAACCACAATCAATATTGTCAAGGGAGAGGTGCTTTCCTTTAGGATTGGGTATATTTTCTTAGATATTCTGTTTGATATATCATATTTTGTCACTTGGTAGTGACAGTGCTTTGGACATCTTGCACGGAGTGCCGTGTAAAGAACTCGGTCCACATAGATTCAGCCGTCGTCATTCCCCCATTTGTTTCCTCGCATTCTTCCTTTTCTGCACCGCATACAGTCCTTTTTGCGTCACCTGGGGGGACCTCCATTTCTAAGCACTAGCTCATGGATGAGGGAGATCTTATATATGAGTCCTAAAGGTGGATGAGGAAGAGGAGGAAGCTGCGCCTATCTAATATTTGATTTGAATTTTTAGTTGATAAATTATGGCATTTTATATTATTATAAAAACATAACATTTTTATTTTTAATCAATGTGGGATCATTGACTTAATAAAATCTATAATGGATGTGTTAATGCTAATTAAATATATATTGTGATTAATTGTGACGATTTGAAGGGAGGAGAGGTGTCTTGGATACAACAAGACCAGTAGAGGAAGATTTATTCCACCGTTAAGATCTCCCCTCTCCTCTCTCTCTCTAATAACTGCATCGACCAACGACGCCGTATTGTACGTGCAGGCCTCCGTCTTAAAACCCACCCCGTGAAAGTATCTCACTGTCTTTATGTTGTTAGGGGGTCCAATTTCACCCGAAAGCAGGCCCAAATTGGACTTTCGGTTTGACCCATTATCGATCCGGGCCCAGGTAACCGGAGAGGCCTCCAGTTTAGCTTAGTTAGGCCGGATTGATAACCGCCACGCCACATTCACTTTCAAAATCTCTCTTTCGCTCTCTCTCTCTCTCTTTAACCGTTTCCACCACAGTATGGGTGCTACTGTCACTGTTCTCGGCCATGGCCTATCTCGCGCTTTCTTCTCCGTACAATCATCCCGATAGAGCTGATCTCCCAATCTACGCACTCGAACGAAGTTCACGGTTGCCTATTTGTCCTATGAATGGTTCGGAAGCGAGCGAGAGAAGTGTGCAGTTGTGATGCTTTGGTTCAAACACGACATCCGATCCCGGTATCGTGATCGCCGCTCAGTACCGGAGTCTGATCGCTCTCCACGTCTTCTGTTCGGCGACTAATTTAATTGTTTCATCGTGAGTTTGTTTTCGCTCTTGCATTTTATCCTATATCTTCTACCTATAATGAAACTGCCTCGGACAACAACTGTGTCTTGGAACAATTGCTTGAAATGCGATTCCTAGTAATTCTCCATTCTTTTAAGACGATAAGTACTTTGCTGCATCTTGATAAAGTTAAAATGCAAATGCACCACAGAAATGTCTGCAGAAAGTAACGGAGGCTATAGCACTTCCGTTCTAGTTGTATTTCGGTGTTCTATTAAACTGATTTGTCCGATTCTTTCTCATCCGCCTCCTTGTAATTATTTTATGACCTTAGTTTTCTGGTATGATGCGTATCACCAACGATATAGATATTGCTTTTGCTTCCTCAAATTGTCCCTTAATTAGAACGATGACACTTTCAGGCTTATTTAGATTATATGGTCGAGTTGCTGCTCTTTTTACCCATTTGGCGAGACTTCAAATATTCATTGACCTAGAAGAGTCTGATTTAATGATTTAGCGTTGAGAAGATCCTAAAAGAGCCTGTGAAACATGTTATTATTTGTAATAGTTGTGAACGGTGAAAGGATCTTCTGTTTTTTTCGGAGCTGGTATAGGGCCATGTACAGAAATTAATGGATATGGTAAGGAAATCTTTGATTTGGTGTGTTATCTTGGGAGCAATCCAAGAAGCGAGTACTATAGCAAAACTCATTTGTGATATCCAGCTGACCGTCCTTTTGATTGTACAGTTGCTCCCATCAATTAACTTGTTTTTTTCCTAATAATTCATGACCAGGTCTTTTAAAGACTTGAAAAACTAATAAAAGTCCCTTTAATTCGTCTCTAACATTCCCAGAATTTACTTCTATGAAGTTAGATTTGGACTGGGTTCTGTTTCCTTTGGTCTTCAATGCCGCCAGCGAGAACTATATAATAAAAGCACAGTTAACTAGTATTAGCAGTCCTTAATATGCATTTCTAATTTATCACTTAAGCCTAAATTTTCAGGTTACTTTTAACTGAAGAAATGAAGATGCAATAGTAAATCATTATCTTCTTGTTTTGTGTATTTTCATTTGAGATAATCATACATAGTGTGATTTTACCTGATGCTGATTTAGGTTTCTTTTAGAGCATGACTTATGTGCGGTTCTGGAGCATGTTTGCAATAATGCATGTAACATAATTAATATACTTGTAAAAAACGTAATATAATTAAGGCAGAACAAGATCAATGCTCCTTTTCTTGTATCTAGCTCCTTTCCATTTATTGTCTTTAAAATGGAACTGATGAAAGCAATTTTATGATCTCATGCTGTCAGCCTCTTGAGTGCCCCTATGCTTTTTTTTTATAGACATGAGGCTATGTTGCCAATATCCTTGCCAGTGTTTGGCATAAGTTGAACAATGTAGCTGAGTTCTGTCTCATTATTTGTCCATTTGTACCAACAGAATCTGGCAGCCGAGGTGGGCCTTGACTCAGCTGAACCACCTTCTGACCATTTCTTCGTTAGCTTAATTGACTAATGGACGAATGATTTGCTTTGTGGGTAACTTTCTTACAAGGTTCAAACGCATTTTGGTTTTAAGAGATTTGTTTTTCATTTCTGATGAATGAGGATGCTAAAAATGTTAGGATTAGGATTGAATGCGTTTGTGCTAATGGGGATGTGGTCGGAGACCCGAGTGGACCCGAGGTTGATCGGGTCTGCTCGGGTCCCTGCTCGAGTTCGGATCTATTAATTGGACCCCAGCAAGGCTAAAAACGCGGGCTCAGATTTAGTAGGTGCGGATCCAGAAGGGAGGACGCGAAGGACGGATTTTTTAGAATTTTTTAGGGCGGGTCCTGGACCTACCTTATATTCTTCAACTAGATTACTGAAAAGACTGGATTATTCCTGACTGGCCATTCTCATTATTACTTTATGGGTTATTGTCATTCATGACTGGACATTTTAATTATCCCCTCTTGTCCTATTTTTTTTTTACAGAGCATGCTGGTGATCATGGAACCATATCCGAGGATATACTCCGAAGTGCTGTTCTAGCTACTGAAGAAGGATTTTTGCTCTAGTTGGTCGAGCTTATGGAATAAAACCATTGATGGCAGCAACTGGATCGTGCTGTCTTGTTGGTATTGTCGGGAGGAGAACATTATATGTTGCAAATTTAGGTGATTCTCGAGCTGTAATAGGTTCTTTGTGTAAAGAAAATATGATAGCAGCAGAGCAATTGACAAGGGATCATAATGCCAGTATTGAAGAAGTCAGAAGATGTCAGGTCCTTGCATCCTGATGACAAGCACATGAAGAATGGAGCATGGCGCATCAAGGGCGTCAATCAGGTTTTCCTTCATTGCATGCTACTCTTCTTAGAAAATTTTCATATTTGAATTCTTTCTATCATTTCATGATCTGAAAGATTTTCCTAACCTTTTGGATTAGTTAAGTTAGATGCTTTCATCAACATATCTTTTGTGCATATTTTTTATTAGGTAGAAATCGTGGGTACACAAACGGCTTAATTTTTTGTGAATTGAGTTTTGCTGGCAATTTTACAGTTTGTCTTTTTTGCCTCTAGAATCTTTTCCGTATATATAAACCAAGCATTGAGAAATATTCATTGAATGTCTATTACTTAATATTTCTGATAGTGAGATTTGCTGCACACGTGCCACAACAATGTTGTTGGATTTGTTATAGCTTGTTGGCATCTGAAAGCTGATGACAGTAGCTACCCAAAATATTCCTGATTTGCTGGGGAATGGTATTAGTATTGCCAACTCTCCTCTGTGCAAAATGCCATCCCTCTGAAGCATGTGCCTATGGCTAACATGGCTAGAAATGTTGGAGTAAGGTGATCACTGCGGCAGGAGAAAGTGCTTATAGGCTTAAAAGTCGCGTGCGCTTAGCTAGATGCTTGATAAGTAATCAACTGAATAAAGAAATCAAGGATTCTCATTTTTCCTTAGCGATTGTGGATGCGACTTTTCGTTTTATAATTAAAAAAAAAAACAGGTATCAAGATCCATAGGTGTATGCACAAGTATGATCATTTGCTTGTTATTCTGCAGGGAGTAGCGAAGCGACTCCTGAAGACAGCACTCACTGAAGCAGCGAGAAAGAGTTGGATTGCTAACTCTCTGTCATTGGTAAATCGAGCCGCATTGTAAATTGTAATCCATATGGTTTTTAGTCCATTAGGTACATTGGGTGTAGCATATGCGCTGCCTACTAGGCTGGTGTAGATCAGTCCATGGGACCGGGAAATTAAGCTGAAGCCCAATGGGTTGGAAATAATAATGAAGGCCGCTTGGCCCACAAAAAAGCATTTGAGGCACATTGGGATGGTGTACAATCGAAGGTACACACGGTGCCGGGATATATATCATTTGAAGCCCATTGGGCTGCCAAAACTCATTTTCGATCCATTATAATGGTAAATAATTAAATGAGCCCAGTGGTCCAGAAAGAAATCAAGATAGGCCTATTGGGCTATAAAGTTATCGTTGACACCAATTGGGCCATAAAGGTAACAGCACTAATCTAATGATATAATTTACTAATTATCAAGCTGGACAATGACCTGGGAAGAAACAGCGGAACATATATGGAAAGCGCATTGGAAAAAGCATTTACGGCATCATCAGCTAGATCTGTCATAAAAGTAGAGCATCTATCTAATAACTGATTCACAAAAATATAGGTGCAAAGTACTGCACTGTACCAATTTTTGCTCCGATGTACCGGCGCATGCTCGTAACTTGCAACTATAAGCCTACACAAAACTCCAACATTTCCATGCGGCACAGAGTTCCATTCAGTATGTGCCGTTCTTCAAAAAGATAAGCACAACATTGAAACCGTTGGTACCATCTGTTACAAAATGGATAATAATGGAGTCATTTCAAATGCAGAAAAGTACACTGTATCAGCAATATTAACTGCTCAAAGAACCAAATAAATACAGTTCCGAGTTTGTAAAAAATTTACATTAGAAAATACAAAGAAAGTAGGAATTATGTTATGACTAAAACAATTCCTTAAATTATACAATCCATGTAAAAGGGATTATGTTATGACTAAAACAATTCCTTAAATTATACAATTAGTTGAAAATAACCTGTACACGTGGAAATTTTCAGGGTTCGTAACAAATCAAACCTGATAAAGATATCAACTAATGCCAAAACTTCGTAGTAAAATCAAAATCAGAGAATCGACAACAACAATAATTATGTTTGATAAATCCAAACTTACTGCATCTAAGAATTCATCCATTGATATCAGCCATTGATGTTACCATGAAAATAAAATTAACTAATTCTGCTGACCTGAAAACATCAGGAGAGAGATGTTGTCGGAATGCCCCAGCCATAGAATGGGAGAAAACGGACGGAAAGGAGAAGGCATCGAAAACATACAGTAGATCCCTTGAAGTTTCTTGCAAGGCAAAATACGTACGAGAAGCACAGTGCTCTTCAATCAAATCGAGTAAAGAGAACAATGATTATATATATACATATACCCGTCGATCTCATTCAAATACTCAGAAACTCCTCCCATTAGTCAAGTGAAAGAGTGAACCAAACAGATCGGAGTCCAAACGAAGCCCTCATCACACCACAACTCAGAGGACATCAAATGGATTTGATCCAACACATCACATTCAACTATTATAAGTTTCTCCGAATACTGTATTTACCTCTCGCTGGCCTCATCGACGCGACGAGATTGTGGAGTCCTGCGGCAGTCCTATAAGTGAGACCTATCACTATGAGAGATCGTTTCCAGGAGTGCCTCCAGATGGAGAGTAACGGTGTCTACTCTCAAAAGATTTTACGCTGCTCATCTCCGTAGGACAACAGGCGCCGGAGATTTGGTGTCTACTCTCAAAAGATTTTACGCCGCGCTCATCTCCGTAGGACAATAGACGCCACGCCGGAGAAGATTTTACGCTGCTCATCTCCGTAGGACAATAGATGCCACACCGGAGAGAATTTTACGCCGCTCATCTCCGTAGGACAACAGACGCCACGCCGGAGATTCGGTGACCGTGCGAACGACGCCGCGAGGCCACACAGGAGAGTTACGGTTGACGATTGGAGGTAGAAGCTGACCGTTGAACTTCTAGAAGGGCGAGAGAACTACAAATCATGAATAGAGAAGTGGAGAGAGGAAGTATATTAGGGAAATTATGACAGAGAAAGAACGGACTAAGAATTTGTTAGGGAAGTTATAACTGACTAAAATAATTAAAATAATTAAAGGCTAAAATCGGAATAAAAAAAATTAAGTCCAAATGCATCATTTTCTTGGGGAAAAAGCAACCGATCTCAGAAGACACTGTCAGGGAAGTGAAAATCCAGCACCGGCCCTAAATAGTATGGAAGTCAAACGAAGCGACTATAGATATAAATATTGTCATTAGACTCTTCACGGAAATACCCTGCAAGTGCATGAAAGCTGAGCTCCATTCCACCTGCCATTTACGGGTAAAGGGCGGTTCCTCCAGTCTGGTGAAGCATAGCATCGACCTCATCACCGTCCTCCATCTCAAGCTGAAAGGAAAAAGATTAGTCAGAACAACAGCATTTGCAGCAATTGCACAGTACAATTATGGAAAGGAAAATGATTCATGCAAACGGAGAAGGGTGGGGGGACCTCGTCTGGAGTCTGTTCAGCTCGGAGCCGGCGGCCATCGAACAAGAAGGCAATCGCGCTCATATCCACCGACTGCCGGTCGCAGTATGCATTCATAAGTTTCTTCAGCTGGGTGCTCCTCTTGATCCTGAAAAATACTTCACTCCCATCCTGAAGCAATTAGATCAGTTGGTCAAGCCTTGTGTTTCAACCCCCGCAGTGCCATAAGCAAGCAGCCCTGATATTATTTTCCCTTTCAAACATTGTTGGAAATTGCATGTATTGCCATGTGCTTGAAACCCAGTAACAAGCATTTGTGAAAATTTGCTTATACCACATAAATTAAGGCAATATTTAGCCAACAATATACATGTCATTTTCAGCATGCACACAATTATCAATCCAATAGCAACATAAATGTTTTGGAAATGCACAAAAGGGGGAAAAGCTTGAATGCAAGATATTGGATCTAAGAAGTTTGAATATTTCTTTGATCATTTCCTCTTTAAGTATCCCATGCTTCACAATAATATACTATCAGATCATTAGAAAGGGGTGAAAGTTAAGGCTGAGTTTCATCAAGATTGTGCAGAAATAATGGAACCAAGTATCAATATGGAGCGAGGACAGGAAGAATGAAAACCATACAGCCATGAAGTTAACTAGTCAAGAACACAAGCAACGGGAGCATCAAAGTAGGAGCAACTAAAGAAATAAGTTGCACGAGTTTCCCTCACTTTCAAAAATATTATATAATCTGAGAGTATTGGCATCAAAAAAGCCATCAAATAGTAACAAGCATGCCTTAAACATAACCCTATTCTCAAGATCTCAATCACAAGGAAAAGTTCCAGGGCAGACAAATTAAGAAATATCTGAGCAGTCCAGTGGGCATCTCCTTCAGTTAGAAAACATGTTCCTATTATGCCAAGGAACGGCAGAATTCCCAACATACTGACGTCAGTGTACTCTCCGATCAGACGGAAAGATGAAGAATACTGAGATGATAGATCATACCAATCGCAGCACTGAAACTGTACACGCGTATAAAAGAAAAGGGCAAACAAAATCACTGCACCTGCAGTGGGACTACGCAGAATAGAAGGAAAAAAAAATTAGAAACTTCGGAACAAAAAACACTGAACCTGTCCTTTGACTTTGAGGTTGATGTGAGCGGACTGATCGTTCGGCTTCTTCTCTTCCTCCTGCGGCTGCGACATCCTCCTCCGCTGATGATCTCTCCCCTCTGTCTCTCTCTCTGCAAAAATTTGGAAAACCAATTTGGGAATCTAGGGATTTTGTTTTTTTTATTGAAAATGTTCGTTCGAGTTTCCGTTTTCCCTTCAAGTTCCACTTCCAACAAGGCCAATGCCTTCGAGGAGGAGTACGGGTGTTCTACACGTGGAAGCTTAACATTGGATACCTTGACCTGAGAAATCAAAACACGACGTCGTTTCTACAAGTCATAGAAAACAGACAGATGACGCATTTATTTTTTTTAATTTATATTCATGCTTTGCATCTTTTTTCTTGTTTATATGACTTGTAAAGACCCAGCAAAGGAACTCTAATTTCCTTTCAGTTGAATGTTCTCATACATGCAATATGTTAGATTAAGCGGTACGTATACATGCAATATCTTGTTTCCTAACATGATAACCTTTGTTCGATAGATGATCTGCCTCGTCATCATCCACACTGGGTTTCACGCAAGGCCCAAAATCACGTCTCTGGATAAATTCCACTGACCAACAGAAACCGCGAATAACTTACCCTAGATTGGAGGTTCCGGAGCTCCACTTGAGTGGATAGGCTCTGAAGCCATGGATCAGAAACAAGTACAGGCCTTTACTAACAAACTCCGACCCACCCAAGTAAAAACCAAATGAATTGCTACCAAAATGAAGAAACTACCAATAATAGAGCAACATGTCATCCTCTACTACCGCACAAATTGATTATACTCTTTAGACACAAGCCATTTTTCACTAGCATATTCCTGTTCACGGGAAGGATGGTTACCTTCCCGATTGTTCGACCCTGGGCTGGATCAATACCGATGAAAAACAAAGCTGATGAGAATCTATGCTCTCTCTCTCTCTCTCTGCCAGAAACACGGTGAAATGAACAATGCCCTACGGATACCATCACCATGAAGAGGCCAAGGCTATACCAGAAATTGCACAGTGTGTAGGGGGAAAGGAGAAGTAAGAAGAAAGTTACCTCCTTAGTCGTCGTTATTCTTCTGGTGTCTGGCTTGAACTGTATAAAGGAAGAGAGAGAGAGAGCTGTTGCCTCATGTTTGTTCCTTTTTCTCCTGTTTTTTTCTCTGTGATTAACAATTATTTTTGTCCATAAAAAAAAGTCATTTAAGCCCAATAAATAATATTTTCCCATTACCTTGTCGGGTAGGGAGCAATGCATTGCAAGTCTCATCCTTTTTTTGCTC
The DNA here is from genome assembly GCA_030064435.1 of Trapa incisa. NCBI lineage: Eukaryota > Viridiplantae > Streptophyta > Magnoliopsida > Myrtales > Lythraceae > Trapa > Trapa incisa. Next base: position 313,729 of record CM057770.1, on the reverse strand, counting down.
AGATTTTGAGCCTCATCTGACATTGCAAGTCTGATCTCTCTGGGCATTAAGGTTTAGAGTAGACTGTGAAACTTTAAGGTGACGTGCCGTACTGCTGAAGACTTGTGAAAGCACAGGTGCAGCTGTCTAGCACTGACTCATGCATGGATGAATTATTAGCAAGGCAAGGTGGCCCCCTTGCTCAGGTACGGAACAAAATGACTTGAGATCGACCACTCAACGCTGCACTTACAGGTGAAAGAGATGCAAGTAAATTTCACTGATCAATCAACCAGCTCTCAAAATGATAACCACAGCATGAATTGAACTCACTGTCCTGGTAGAACAACATGAATAACACACCATCCATCAACACAGAAACAAAAGATAGTACGAGCAGAGCTAGCCTTGAATGCAAAAGGGCTAATAAATTGAACAAGCTGAAAAATATATGAATCTGCCCTCCGTCTGAAAGTTCTATGATTTCACTACAATGAAAGCAGCTAACAGCAAGGCACCCCATGCACCAAAGCCGGAGACCCTGCAAGAAGAGTTAGGCTTGGTAGAAGTTGGGGCTAATCCATTGTCAGACACGGAAGAAGGAGAATCAGCTGCTGGTGGGCTAGTCACAGTGACTGGAGCCGGAGCTGGAGCAGCAGCAGGTGGAATGTCAGTCCCAAAGATCGCTACAGGGAGGAGGACTTTATCTACTTGGTATACAGCCACAGGATCCGTGGAGCGGACGCTGCTGCTAACCGTAGTGTCAGACCACCCGGAACTAATGTGGACTGTCCCAGACACATCAGTGAAGTTCAAGGTATACAGCCCACCTGCTAGTGTCGCTACCGGGCTCATCTGGCTGACATTCTTGAAGTCCGCCAGGGAGTAGTAGTGGGGAAGTGCGTGGAAGAGACAGAGGGACCTGAGCTGGTCCTGTGTGAGGTTCGAGAGGGACGGCGACTTGAGGGATGAGAAGGCCGAGTCCTTGGGGACGAAGATGGTGATCCCATCAGCCGAGTTGTCGGCACGGTCCTGGAAGGTGGAGATGACCTTGGTGGACTGGAGATAGCCCAGGAATGTATGGAATGGACCGGCATATGTGAGGAGGTTGGTGAGATTCACGTGGTCAGGGCCAGGAGCCGGAGCTGGGGCCGGAGTAGGGACCGCAGCTGGGGATGGAGGAGACGTTTGAGCATTCACCGATGGAGGAGACACTAGCACGACAATAATAGCACTAATCACGACAGCTGCAGGAAACTCCATCACTGCACAGGAAAGCTTCATGACTGAGATGCAACTCCTAAAAAGGACCCATCCAATTTCAGAAATCAGAGTAATTACAGACAGCCAAAGAAAATCCTGATTTTTCAGTCAGTAAGAAGATGAACTAGAATGCAGATCTTGTTTAAACACTTGGATTGAACTAATCTAGAAGGATCACATCCAAAATCCCGACAAGCAAAGAACAGATCTAATATCCCATGCGGACGACAAATTGCGGTAGACGACAAGCAGAGACCACCAAAAGCTCCTATGAAGACAAGAAGTCAAACGTAACAGCAACATCTGAAAAATGGACTGTGTCGTCTCGTATTCCATTTCTTTTACCTTCTTCACGCACAGAACTGGATGTTCACGAGCACAATCCACAACAGAGAAGAGGGGAAGTACACAGATCTAGATCAGTTCACCGAGAAGAAACAACAAAGCGAAAAAGCCTGACCCCCGAGCTACGAATGAAGATGAAATTACAAAAGCATCAAGAAAGCAGAAATCATCGAGAACAAATAGGGCAGATTGCAATGACATGGGAAGCTGACCTTGAGAGGAGGAAAATCGAGGCCAAGACGGTGATCTACGCTCGGATTAGTAGAACAGAGCAGTAGAGTCGTCTGTGGTACTGGTAGAAGCGTCCGTTTTAATTTAATTTTAATTTATTTACCTTATTGGTGATAAAAAAAATAAAATAAAATAAAATACTTAGGTGAGTCCAGCAAAAAAAAAATTCAAAATATCAGATTTTTCCGGATGATCATGTGGATCTCGAGATGGCGTTAGGCTTGTCATGTTGGAGGGGGTGAGTGGCAACCAGCAAGGGAGGAAGGAAGCTTCTTCCATGGAAGTGTATGTAGATAGAGAGATGGTGAATTAATCACTGAAGAGTAAGTAAGCAATTTGCCATGGAACCCGCTGACACAATAAATGCCCTTTTGCTTCTTCTCATAGACAGAAGAAAGTGGAGTAGAGCCGGAAAACAAGCCCCGTTTCCAATTGGGCTGACTGGTTCACAGATGAGTCCAGAAAGCCAAGCCCCGTTCACACATCTAATGCAAAAGGAAGACGAAAAACCAGACTATCTGTAATCCGAGAGGGCTACGAGAGACTCCCAGAAAGAATTTCATTACATGCATACATAGCATATTCTTCAGTGCTGCCGCTATTGCTGAACCGAGTGTCGGCATATTCTTGTCGGGCAGGTGTTCATGTTACCTCATGTTTTCTTTCTCCATCTTTTTTGGACAGTAACTCGCTCCATCATCTTTCGTGTTCGCTTCTTCTTCGAGGAGGGTTGGATTTGGACTCCATGATAGCCGAGATTACCCCGTTGATAATTTAGAGGCATAGGAGGATTAGTTGATGGCTGACTAAGGGTGCGTTTTAGCCGGGCTCCGAAGCAGCAGTCCCGGTCGGTAGGGATTATGCGGCCGCAGATCAGATAGCTGCTGCTCTGGTGCAATTCCAGCAATGAAGAACGATGACGTGGACTTGTGCCGTAATTGCAGATTCACCTAATGAAGCAGATCGGATTCAACTTGGGAATTGCTGTGACTCCGAATCTATCTATCTCCTCTCCTCTCATCCAACACAGGCAATGAATGCACTTTGAAGTTTCGTGAACAACAGACAAGCTTGCGATCTAAGCAAAGCCAACAACTATCACAGTATCAGGCAGGCTCAGCAGATTTCTCAAAACAATATGCATTATCTACTTTACTTGTTTGTACATGGCTTAATATCGAATCCTTTTTGTGAGGATCATCATCATATAATCCATGGGTCATTCTTATGCCAACCGAATGTGGAACTGACATTACAAGAGAGAGATGAATGTCTTGTGGTGAGGGGTAGATGGTCAGGTCAGTAGCCACGGTGGTCGATCCGTTCGACCCAGTTGAAGGTGCCTATGTGGACGAAAGTCTGGAACCAATTGGGGGTGGCCTTGAAGAGAACGTCCCTGAACTTGCCCTTTTTAGGGTCGTAAGCCACTAGGGCCCTGGCCCTGTACTCGAGCAGTATCTCTCCGGTGTCCTCCAGCACGCACAGGGCCCTGACGCGGCAGCCGGTGAGGCTCCGACAGAACTTCCAGGGGAGATTGGGCTTGTGCCGCTTAAGAGACTTGGGGACGTGGGCACCGATGTGGAATTGCTTGGTCCATGAATCCCTCTCCCCATACACTCTCATCACCCAGATCTCGATCCTACCGTGGTAGCAGTACACGATGGCCGACAGTGAACCCCCGATTACCATCAGCTGGTAGTTGCACCAGTTCAGCGGTCCGGTCTCCGGGATCGGAACCTCCCCGAACCGCTCCTCTGACAGGTCGAACGAGACGAGTGGCCGGGCCGGGCGGTACCGCCTCGGTCTCGTCATCCAGTGGAGCCTCCCGTCGACCACGGCCCCGGAGGGCCGACACGCGATCTGGTACGGCGCCTTCCCAAGGCTCCTCCATCCGCCTCCGCCGACCGTGAGGACCTGCACGTCGGAGAGCTGGTAAGTGCTACGCCGGGCCCTCGGGGCTGCGCTCGTTGACTTGGTGTAGTAGACAACCTTGACGACCTTGTACTCGCCGCTCTTCGGGTCAACCCCGAAGCCAAACGCCGCCTCGTGGTTGGGGTACTGCTTCGGCTGGGGCAGCAGCAGGTGGTAGCCGGTGAACGGGTTGTAGAGGTACATGGAATCCTTGTAGAGCGAATCCGACAGACAGAGGATCCCGTTACAGGACCCGACCACCTCGAACTCCGACATGGTCTTCCAGAACGGCGGGTGGAATTCCCTGAGGGAGGAGATACCACCGCTGCCGCTGCCGCTGGAACCGGCGGTGCTCCTCGAGTGGGGGGCGGCAGCCGCTGCCGACAATTCGACGAAGTAGAGATTGTTGCGGATGGGGAAGTCGCAGTGGAAGAGCAGGAAGGGATTAGAGCTAGCCGTACGTTGGAGCTGGGCGTCCGGGAGCAAGGGGTCCCGGGCCAATTCTCGCCATGAACGGGATACAAGGCTGAAGCTAACAAGGGAGGTGACAGGGAGGCGAGAGAGTATGTCGAGGACGATCTCCCTCGGAAGCTTCTCCATGCCGGACAGGGGTCGTCGATCCAGCAGATCCTCGTCGGGATCGAAGAAGCTCCTCGACCTCTTCGCTGGTGGCTCGAGACCCAAGTCCATGGTTTCCTTTCCCTGGCAAGTGGTGAGAGGAGAGAGGAGGATTCGAGAAGAGGAAAAGAGGATGAGAGCATGAAAAAGAATAGGTGGTGTCTGGGCTATAGCTGGACATGAACACCATAAATGAAATTGGGTGAGGCCGGTGGACAAATCACTATTAAACTTGATGAACTACCTGATTTAATTATAAATATGTTAAATTAATAGAGGAGCCCAGCTGAGTATGGCATCCATTGTTACTAACAATTATTATTAAATATTATCATTAATCTATTTTCTATATTTTTATATACATGAAATATATTCAAATTCTAATTTCCATATCTATACTTCCATGTGTTCTAATGTTATTATTCCTACAAATATTTTTATTAGGATAAAAAAGAGAGAGGAGGACCAGAGTTGCAAGATCATTGATGTGATCTACTGATCAACTACCATTAGAGATGAATCTACTATTCATCACTGTAATAAAATATAATATTTTTTCTATAATAAAATATAATATTTTTCATTTAATAAGCGGACAAAATTCGAAGATATAATTAATTAGCAGTCTCTAAGTTGAATTTTTTATGGAAATAAAAGGAAAAGCATTCAACTTTAAGAGAAAAAGAGGCGGATTTGTTTATTTGCTTAGAGAGGTATAAGAGTAAAGCCGATCCAACTAACCCCCTCCCCAATATTTTAAATTCGCAATTATTTTTTTTCTTCGGGCCATAAAGTAAAGTTGCCCCCTTTTTTTTCCATGGACGAAAGAATCAATTCGTGTCCTTGGACAAAAATGAAGCCTCTTCGAAGCTTCGGCATGACATGACTATTGAGCCAGTCGGTGATTGCTCGGTGGCTTCCATGAGTTGTCGTGATCGTTCGAGATGGTTGGATCGCGGATTGATTATGATCCAGCCGGGGAGGCGAATCTTCGCGGGGTTCATAGACTCGATTAGGCACACGACTGGGTTATATTATAGGGGCGTGCGTGTCTGTCTACATGTCCCGAGTATGTCCATTGTCCCTTCCCTTGTGGCCGTATTTCAAGGGAAAAGCCATGTAGCTTAGGCAAGCAAATGTCAACAACGCAGAGTCTACTTAAATTGTTAGTGTAGGTTTACCTAATATATATGCATATATATTGTGCTCATCTCATCTACACTTTTTACTTGGAGGGACAAACATCTTTTGAGTGGCAAAGAAGTCAAACATGGGCGAAACTCCGTTTTGTCAAACATGGGGGGCTCGTGGATTAATGTGCGGTTTGTTTGATCACCCGGGTGCTTAAACCGGTTTGATCTTCGGGCCCAGGCCAGGACCTGCAAATGGATTGAACAATAGTTAAAGCTTAGCTTACAAGCATTGGCTGAATTCAAATGGCAGATGAGTTTCCAGAGGGGGCGTGTTGCGTCTTTTCAAGAGCTAACGCAACCACACAAAGTGATAGGACCACACCCGAAAGAAGAAGATAAGAGCCATGAAAATGACCCAAAGGCTTACATAACGGACTCTCTGATGAGAACAAACTCGATTCCTCCACCGCCACCTTGAAGAGAACAGGTTCAAAGCAACCACTTACCAGTAGCCAAATACTAAAACCGGCACCAGCTATTCAGCTTTGGTATTTCAATATATTGAGAAATGATATGCACAAAAGAATGTATCAGACAAGCAAAAAGATTCATGTATAGTTTAATAAGAGAGCCAGAGTACCTTTCTGTATATTAATTATTCTAGGGACCCTATGTGGGTAACCCTCAAACGTTTCCCGCTAAGTAAAAGTCAGGAATCTTGATTACAATCTGCAGAGAGGGGAAGTAAAAAAACAGGGACCTCACAAGGAATCATGGCCTTGCCATACAATTAAGAGATGAAAATCCAAGGCAAAAAGGAGGGAAAAAAAAAAAGGAAGAGTTATCATATTGTCTAAGGCTTCTCAATATCGCCCACTCACCAATGGAGGCATGATACATTTGGATCTCTTACTATATCTCACAATCTAAGGAAAACCTTATATCACTCAGGACTGAAAGACACCAGCCTAAAATTGTACCTTAAAAACTCAAATATGCGGACACAAAATCCTTCTTTCACGAACATCTATCCTATAAATTCAATTCTCTGAAACAGGGCAATCTATCCTGTTAGCTCTAAAAATAACTGAAGAAGCATTCAAAGATAGACTTCCCCCAAAATCACAGCTCATCAAGATTGACCGACTTGTTGTTCAATTACAACAGCATTTTTGGCATAGAAAACAATCTTCCTAGAACGTGATACCTGCTGGGAAGCAAAATAAAAAAAGAATCTCATCAGGTGAAAATAATGAGTAGATTTCATGGTACAGGGTAATGTGCTAACAGAAGCATCACTGATCTAAAATTCTTCACTTGCAAAAGGGAGAAGAGGAAAACAGAACTTCTGCCAAGGATGATGCTACAAGCCACTTGGGCAAGCAAATATACAAAACAGGGACTACCTAAACTATTCACCATATATCATGATGATAAAATTAATATATTATGCCTCCAACCACCATCCTGCCAATTAAATTGATCCGAAGAAAAGTCTGCATATTAGTTCATTGGCCTTGACAGATGATAGAGATTATACAAATAAGGCACTTTCCTCTAACAATATGTTCAGGGCCATGCAAATTCAATATGCCATTAAAGGTTTTTATTGAACATTCATTCATATAGGTCCAGAGAATGATGAGATTAACCAATCAGCATCTTTATATTCAAAATCACCCCAAATGGCATTGAAGATGTTGGAAAGATATGCAATCATGCAGTTCACACTATTATGCTAATATTGGTACTTCAAACTGTTCAACCAAAAATATTAGGATGTCATGAAACTCTCCCGATAGAATCATGAGTCTCTATTCAAGTACTCAAATGAAGGAGATCCAACATAAACATCAGGAAAATTATGTTCTTTGTTTATTTTCCTTTACATGAGAAAAGATATTTTCATGGCATCTGGAAACAAATAAGAAAGAAAGAATCACCCTCTCAATATAATAACAGGCAAGGAAATAGAATCATACAAATTATAGTGAAGCTAAATTATTCCCACATTCAACAGGCCATGAGAGTCCCTGGGAGTACCCATATTGGGTGCATCAATCTAATAATTAATCAAACAAGCCTTTGCACTACTAGACAAATACTTGAAAACTACACATCTAGCAAAAGAACACCAAAGAATTTGCCTGGCAGAAATTTGCATGAAAACATTAGAGATTTGGCTATTACCTCTATTTAACTCTCTTATTGGCAGTGTAATCCCCAACATAGCCAGGAGAAGATTTGGCAGAAATTTCTCGTCCTGCAGCACCAAGGCCGTATCCAAATGATCCAGATCCACCTCTCTCAATATTACTTGGAGTTCTCCACGTGGCGTCGTTGTATCCTGAGCTGCCTCCTCCATAAAGGTCAGCAAGTGCCCCATCGTAAGCTCCGTTTGATGCATCATAAGAAGAAGCAAGCATTCCACTGCTAGTCCCAGAATTTCCCCCGTAGCCAAGATTTCCCAGGCCATAAGTGTTGTTACCACCAGTTCCATATGCAAAATTCCCAGATTCATTGGAAAGACTATTACCACCACCTCCATGACCTATAATCTGGGAAGAGCCCCAGTTAATTCCAACATTGCCAAAGTTTGTCCCACCAGTGCTCATTGTCCCCCCTGATGCAGAGTAGTTGGTGGAATTACTCGAGTTAGGGGAATAGTTTAGGCCTCCATTTCCCCACAGGTTCCTAGTCACTGAGCTGAAGAAAGAGGAGTTCCCTCCATTGCCTCCATCATAACCAACAGCATTATTTAACCTATTAGGATTACCAATATAGTAAGGGTTCAGACCTCTGGCATAGTTGACATTTCCACTAAAATTTGCAGTACCCTCATAGTTTTGGCTAAGCCCTGGCTCAAAATCCATGCCAAATGGGGGGAAGCCACTGCGGCCACCAATAACTGGACTAAACCTACCATCTCTAAGAGGATACCCTCCCATACCATTTGTACTGTATCCTTGATTGTATCCGCTGAATAAGTTGGCAATGCGGCTGATCCCATAGCCATTATAACCACCAAGTGGACTCCGACTAGGGACAGGAGACAATTCTTTAGGAACTGCTCTTTTCACTTCTACCATTTTTCCATTCAACTCATGGAAAGTCTTGAGCAGGACCTTGTCCACAGATTCCTCTGAGTCATAGGTGATAAATCCAAAACCCCTTGGCCTCTGGGTGTTGTGATCATACATCACCACCACATCATTCACTGTCCCAAACTGCTCGAAGTACTTCTTGAAATCACCCTCAGTGACTGTGGAAGCTAAGCCTCCTACAAATATCTTCTTAGTGCGGCCTGGAGTAGGAGAGCTATGGATACTGGGGCTACTATTCCTACCGAGAGAATTCTGATCATCCCTGGGAACAGCCCTTTTTGCCTCAACCTGAGGACATGAAAGTGAATTCACCATGAAAGTTGAACTAGTAAATCCCCCTAATTTTTTCCATCATACCAGCTTAAAGCACGCACTATGATATATGCACACAAAAGAGAGAGAGAGAGAGAGAGAGAGGAAAAGCAACAAAAAATATCAATACTGGCTCAAATTGCCATCTAGTTGAACGCTGAACAAGAGTTTTTCCTGCAACTATTACAATGCTGACTCTATGAAGCACCTAATAAAGTGGAAATGGATTACAATTTTCGAAAGATACAACATCATCAGAGTGGATCCAGAATCAGAGAATAAGGTATGGTTAAGCAGCTTACCATTCGACCATCTATATTATGCTTATCTTTAATCACCGTTTCGGCAACAGAGGGATCAGCAAAGACAACAAAACCAAAACCACGCGCTCGGCCTGTGGTCCGATCCTTCATGATGATCGCTTCCACAACCTCTCCATACACACCAAAGTACTCTTTCAGTTTCTCCTCATTCGTTTCCCATGATATTCCACCGATAAATAGCTTACCATTATCAGATTGCATTGCCTCTGATAAGAAAAAAAACCAAACACCCTGATCAATCCTCATTACTAGAGCCTACTGCTGCAAATTAAAAATCTCGGTGGCTTAATGCGCATTGTAGATGAAGCAGATGGCCCTTTTTGCTGAAATTGCAGTTTGAAAAGGACCAACACCTTAGAACTGCACATTTCTAATCCGAAGTTCAATGAGTAACTTATCCAAGAAAAACGATCGGGCATGTAGAATCTACTCAAGCTATCTACTAGATGGATTATCTGATATCGTCAACTCAAATGGAATAAAACAAGGAATGCAAACGGATGACCAATCTAACAATGAAGAAAGTACCTTCTGTAGATAGATGAGCGCAGACACTATGTACGCCCGATTGCCGAGGAACAGATTTTCAGAATCAGTGCACAAATTATGCTAGATCCTTCACGAACATTACCCAACCAAAAGAAGCTGAAAACGCAGCAAACGTGCTCATCAGGATCCGGTGTTTATATTCCGGCGATGATCAGGACCCAACCAAAATCGAGAATCAGAGAAAAAAAACGCACCGATTGAAGATAAACCCAGGACGCCAGATCTTGCAAAAGCAGACAGATGAGAAATGAAAGGCAAAACAAAGAAAAAATGAAAAAAAAATATATATCAAGATCTGAGAGCGGTTGCGGGAGCTGAGGGCATGCTCTGCAGATGCCCTCAATACCCTTTATTCGTTATTTCAATTGTTATTAATCTGGATTGTGAAATGCGAATTCAGGTGCTGAGGAGGTAGAAGGCAAGAATCTGAGGTTTCTAGAGAGAGATTGAGGAGGAGAAGAGGGAGAGAAAGAAAAGCCTGGAAGCATTTGCCGTCGGGAACTTATATAGACTCCTTCCCACATTGAATTCTCTCCTTTATGTGTTTTTTTAATTACGTATTTTCCATTGGAAATTAAATATAATTTAATTTAATATTCAAGACAGGAGTAATTGATTAATATTTATAATGAAATAAGTATAATATTATTAGCGAGAGAAAAAAAACAAAATTACGACACATTCAAATTTAACCAATCAAAGTTTACTACGATAATTTTGGCAAGAGTTTCCATAAAAGGGTAGTGATGAAATCTATCTCAAAATACGACACCGTAAAAGGAGGCTTTCATCGGCGGCTCCATCGGGGCTGGCCAGGGAAACCCTACCGACCACTGAATGGACTGAGGCATCCCAAAGTGGACTCACTTTCTTTTGAACTTCTCCTTCCTTAAACTGGAAATATGCTAATTAAGAAGGTTAATTGATACGATTTTATACCCATTAATTGTTTATTTTCCATTGAAAGAAATTCATCTTTGGCCTGACAGCAGAACAGCCCATTGCAGCAGCTTTTGCAGTTGTAGGAGGCAGCGGCCAGCCATTCATACACCACCACGTAGCTCCACCCACATGGCCACCGCCATCACCACCTGAGGCTGATTGATCATTCTGCAGAAATTCAATGTATAAAAGGAAGACAACACTACTGATCTTTGGGGCACTACTCTGCAGAGATTGGAGCATTAAGAGTTCTCCTATCTCCCTTCCTCCCGTTTTCCAATTCTGGTGAGTACAAGAAGGAAAGTCTCCACTGTCCTGTCATGTGGCTTTCACCGATGCTTATTATAGAAAGAGCCGCACCAGAGAATTCCAGTCCTAATTGATGCCTTAGCAGCTCATAAAGATCGAAACTTTGCTCAATCCAGCAGACCAAATCTGCATGATTCTCTACCTCTTATTCCTCTTCTTTTCCTTTTTCCCCTCCTCATTGTTCTTCTCCTGCTCCAATAGTTCAGAATCAGAGGCACCATTAAAGGAAGCTCCTTTAAGCAAGCGGGTATATAGAAGGACCATAGAGGTAGAAAATCAGGAGGATTCTGTATCTCCTCTCTATCTAGTAGTTCATGGTCAAATACGCCATTAAAAGGAAGCTCCTTTAAGCAGGTATACTAGTGAAAAATTGGAAGCCAGGGACCATAATACTTCACGGAGATTAGACAGAAAAATCGGAAGCGAGGGACCATAGAAGATTCTCTACCTCTTATTCGGCTTCTTTTCCTCCTTCCTCTCCTTGTCATTATTCTCCTGATCCCGTAGTTCACTATCAGAGACTCCATTAAAGGAAGCTCCTTTAAGCAGCATAAGAGCGAAAAGACAGAGAAAAAGGGGGAAATATATTTTTTTTATTGGTTAAATAGAAGCAAGGACAAGCTCAAAATATTTTTATTAAATAATAAAGTAAAATACCATATAAATTTGAATTTTAGTTAATTAAGTTATAATAATGTGTAATATCGGGATCATTAATTGCACAGAATTTTAAACTAGAGACATAACTCAAATACCCAAAATGCCCTCGAGAAACCAAGACTTTAGTAGGGATCACATGGGCAACCAATCAACCCACTGGGATGAATTTAATCTCAGGGATGCTGTAGTGCACCTCACAACAGCATAACATTTCTCTCACCATCTCTCCTCCATTTTTCTCCAAGATATTGATACCAGTGACCACCGGAGTGATTTCAAGCTGCTACTTCTCGTCTCTTCGAAGGTTTTGAAGAAGTTGTTCGAAGGATTCTAGATGCTTGGTCTCTCCCGTTGGAATTGAAGGTTTGGGCCAGTGGGTTTCAGGTTCTGTTTGTCGATCATAATTCTTTCCTTTGTTTTCTGATTTTCAGTATGATGACAAGCTCTTGGTTGTCTTATTTGATTCGAAATGACCTTGAATTCACCATATCAGCTCATTTCTGCGGGAATTCGAGCTTAACTTTGGATTTTTTTCCATCCATTAGATTGTTCAGGATATAAAATCCAATGCTTTTTGCTCCAATTTCTCATTTTCTACACTATATGATGCTTCTATACAATTGTTTTTCAACTTTTAGGTTCTCCAACTCGAGGATAAGTGATCGGAATTGCATTCCTGGCCACCTAAACTGAGTTTTGGTACTTTCACTTGAGGAGGAACAAATTATTTCAATTTTGGCGAATTTATTCCCTATTCCATGACGTACTGGAAGTTGACTTCTTTCAAGCTAGTGATTTGGAGAATTTCTGACTTTTCAAATTTATCTTTTGGAAAAAAATAATTATACTACTGTGGTCGTATTCTTTATTGCCTGGGCTTATACAGATGAAATTAAAACAAAGCCTTGAAAAACTGCCCTTCCAAGAACTTTTGTTGCCTTTCTGGAAAAATATTATTAGCTTATATGATTTTTTCTGATAGTTTCTGCTTTATCTTGTTGATTGACCACTTCATTCCTTAGTTTATCCATACATAGCTGATTTTTTTTTTATAGAACTCTGCACTTCCATGTTGATCTGGAAGTATTATGGAGCTCCATTAGATACTGATAAGCGCATATTTAACTTACTTCAAATAAAGGGTTGATCAACTATAGTACTTATTCTTCTGTTTGACTTGATTTTTCCAGCTGGTTTTTATGGGCTAAATAGCCTAGTGGAGGTGGTCTTGATTCACTCAGAGCATTCTTCTTCTTGGGAATATATTTTTTGAGGTGGAGCAGAAGGATTAGATCTATAAGTATGGCTCCCTGCATAGTCCTCTATCCCTAGTGATTACAGCAAGTAATGATTTTAAGATGAAAGCCATGCCACTAATGAGTAGGTCAAGGACTGAGTTCGTCAGTGATAATGATCCTAGCTCGAAAAAAAAGTGGTGATGACATCTTAGTTGGAGCTGATGATGCAGCCATTGCGCGGACCTGATGCAGCTGCCAAACAAGACACTGTCCGTCATAACCATTTAACAGAGCATCAAAATGACAAGTCTGGAAATAAAACGGAACGCCGGGGAAGCTCAACCCCACCCAAAGCATGAGAGTAAATCAAATATGCAAAAGAAGGATGAGCCACTGTGCCACTGCAAATCCCGAGGAGAGGGAGATGACACCTCCGAATCAGATTGGCATGAAAGGCTAACAGAAGGGCAATCAAATAACCAGATGACTGCAAAACCAGAAGAAAGTGAAGGGGCATGTATCAACAAGGTTGGAAAGAAATCAAAGGAACAGCAGCAAGCAGGTTCTGAGCACAGCAGCTGCTGTAAAGAGCTAGAGTTAGTTAACCGAAGGCTCATTAGTAGCTCTTCCAATTATGGCTTCCACTTGGCTTCTGTGTTGTTGCCATGGAATCTTACCATGTATCTGTTCTATTTACTGTGATTGCTCTCTGCACTATGGCATACAGTAGTAGGCTCAGTTAATCACTTTTAATAACCCAGATCACTGTGGTGGTCATTCAGGTTGATCCGAAAATTTGGGCCACGCTGGCACGATTTTTCTTCACTATATAATTAATTATTTATTTGTAAGTTTCTCACATTTTCATCTTATTTTTATTTTAACTTTCGTGCTTCGGGCTGGTGCTGTTGGCGCCATCGTTACAGGCCAGGCCCGGATGGGGCCATTTTCTACTTTTTTGAAACGCTGTCGTTTCAAGGATTGCAATTGGCCTATTCCTCCTGCTCATGAGCGTCGACGTTCTACCTTCGCTAGCAGGATCTGGAGTTCCATTCCAGGCGTTCGATCAGAGAAGGGCAGGATGTACCAGTGGAGGAAATTCGATTTTTTCGAGGAGAAATTGGGTGGGAAGTGCGCAATACCGGAGGACATCCAGGGCGGGATTGGGTGCTGCTCCAGCGGCAGAGGGAAGCTGGTGATCGGTTGTGATGACGGCACCGTGGGTTTGCTGGAACGCGGCCTCAAGTTTAATTTCGGATTCCAAGCTCACTCCTCTTCTGTTCTCTTCCTCCAGCAGCTCAAGGTTAGGTCTTCCTTAATTGCTTCTGTCCGTAGTGCAGCGCCAAACATTGGATTTCCAATGCCATTTCAAGACAAGTTATCTAGTGGATGAATCGAAGTTCCAAGCACTTCCTATGGAAAGGCTATTTCCATGTATTATTCGATGAAGGAATTCGATTAAAAGAAACGTGAAGTTTGTAAATTTATAGCTCCGTAATCATTTAGATCTTACAAGTCCTTAGACAGAGATAACTCTCCTCTTCGAAAATTTAGGATGGAAATGGATGATAAGAAGAGTTTATTCTGATCTGCTTCATCAATAAGAAACAGTCACAAACTTGAAATAGATGCTTACTCTGGTGTTTTCTTATCAACCAGCAAAGAAACTTTCTTGTAACTGTTGGGAAAGATGATCAGATGTCTCCTCAACAATCTGCCCTATGCCTCAAAGTGTTTGATCTAGATAAGATGCAGGAAGAAGGGTCAAGCTCAGTCAGCCCTAATTGTATTGGAATACTACGCATCTTCACAAACCAGTTCCCAGAGGCTAAGGTATTTCCTTCTTGATGCATATACTCTATCTATTTCTTATTGGCTGGTTTTGCTTTGAGTAATGATTTCTTGAAACTTACCATAACCTTTTTATGCAGATCACATCATTTTTAGTTTTGGAGGAGGCTCCTCCTATTCTTTTAATAGCGATTGGCCTAGATAATGGCTGCATTTACTGCATTAAAGGTGATATTGCAAGAGAGCGCATCACCCGTTTTAAACTTCAGGTGGAAAGCTATTCTTCTATTACTGGTCTGGGTTTCAGGGTAGATGGTCAAGCCCTTCAACTCTTTGCAGTTACTCCAGCTTCTGTCAGTATATTTAGCTTACACAATCAACCACCTAGGCTCCAAACCTTAGACCATATTGGATGCACTGTCAACATTGTTGCAATGAGTGATCACGCGGTATGCACTTCCTGGTTCCATATTATCCAAGCAATTTTCTTGATCATTATGTGAGTTTGAGCTTGAAAAGCTAAAAGTTGAATTTCTATTCAGGAATTGATAATTGGACGACCAGAGGCTGTTTATTTCTATGAGGTAGACGGGCGTGGTCCTTGTTGGGCTTTTGATGGTGAGAAGAAATTTATTGGATGGTTTCGTGGATATCTTTTATGTGTCGTAGCTGATCAACGGAATGGAAGAAATACTTTCAATGTGTATGACCTGAAGAATCATTTGATTGCCCATAGTTCAGTGGTAAAAGAAGTTTCTCATTTGCTATGTGAATGGGGCAGTGTAATTCTTATAATGGCAGACAAAACGGTTCTATGTATTGGAGAGAAGGACATGGAAAGCAAACTGGACATGCTTTTCAAGAAAAACTTGTATACTGTTGCTATTAATCTTGTTCAGAGTCAGCAAGCTGATGCTTCTGCAACAGCTGAAGTTTTAAGGAAGTATGGTGATCATCTGTACAGTAAACAGGATTATGATGAGGCTATGGCTCAATATATCCTCACAATCGGTTATCTTGAACCCTCATATGTTATACAGAAGTTTCTGGATGCACAGAGAATCTACAATCTCACAAACTACTTGGAGAAGTTGCATGAAAAAGGTCTTGCCTCCAAAGATCACACTACACTTCTTTTGAATTGCTACACCAAATTGAAGGATGTCGAGAAGCTCAACGTGTTTATTAAAGGTGATGATAGTGTTGGTGAGCACAAGTTTGATGTAGAAACGGCTATAAGGGTCTGTCGAGCTGCCAATTATCACGAGCATGCAATGTACGTTGCAAAGAAGGCTGGAAGGCATGAATGGTATCTAAAGATATTGCTAGAGGACCTTGGCAGGTATGATGAAGCCATACAATATATATCAAGCCTGGAGCCAAGTCAAGCTGGGGTGACAGTTGAAGAGTATGGTAAAATACTGGTTGAGCATAGGGCTGTTGACACAATAGATATACTTATGAAACTTTGTACTGAAGATGGAGACTTAACCCGGAGTGGAACTTCAAATGGTAATTATTTGTCGATGCTTCCTTCTCCTGTGGATTTTCTCAACATATTTGTCCATCATCCTCAGGCTTTGATGGATTTTCTTGAAAAGTACACTTCCAAGGTGAAGGATTCTCCTGCTCAAGTGGAAATTAACAATACACTCATAGAGTTATACCTGTCCAGTGACTTGAACTTTCCATCAATATCTCAAGCTTCCACTGGTGGGGATTTTAATGTGAGGGCAATGTCAAATACGGCAGTGATATCAAAGACACAAACAAATGGGAAACCAAGTGTGGATAAAAAAGGATTAAATAAGGAATATCTAGACAGATGTGAAAAAGGGCTTCAGTTACTCAAGAGTGCTTGGCCGTCAGAGTCGGAACACCCCCTTTATGATGTAGATCTTGCAATTATTCTCTGTGAAATGAATGCTTTTATAGAAGGCTTGCTGTACCTATATGAAAAGATGAAACTTTACAAGGAGGTCATCGCATGCTACATGCAGGCCCATGATCATGAGGGTCTGATAGCATGTTGCAAACGGCTGGGAGATTCTGGTAAGGGAGGGGATCCATCCCTTTGGGCTGATCTTCTGAAGTATTTTGGTGAGCTTGGAGAAGACTGCTCTAATGAAGTCAAGGAGATTTTGACTTACATCGAGAGGGATGATATTTTGCCTCCAATCATGGTTCTTCAAGCACTGTCCAGGAACCCATCTCTTACTCTCTCAGTCATTAAAGATTACATCGCTAGAAAACTTGAGCAGGAGTCCAAGCTAATTGAAGAGGATCGCCGTGCTATTGAGATGTATCAGGTTGGTACATAGCAAAACTATTTTCATGTTTGGCTGTATTTACTTGATGGATGACTCCAACTGGTTTTGTTCCCTTGTTATAGAGCCACTGTAGAATTTCTTTTATGTATTGCAAGCTGCAAATGATGCCCTGTAGATTTTTACTGCCTTCTGATAGTCCTTTGCACACATCTAGCCAGTTCAGACAATTCAGACACCTTAGAAATAGCCTGTTCCTCAAAATAGAAGGAATATAATAAGCACTTTATACAAGATACGGATCTGCTATTGCATATTATACCGGGAAGCTCTTTTCGCCTTGCAGGAAGACACCTTGGCCATGAGGAAAGAGATTCAGGATCTCAGGAGCAATGCGAGAATTTTTCAGCTCAGTAAGTGCACCACTTGCACTTTCACCCTAGATCTTCCTGCTGTGCACTTCATGTGCATGCATTCATTCCATCAACGATGCCTTGGTGACAATGAAAAGGAGTGCCCCGAGTGTGCTCCCGAGTACAGATCAGTCATGGAAATGAAGCGAAGCTTGGAGCAGAGCTCCAAGGACCAAAATCAGTTCTTTCAGCAAGTAAAGACTTCCAAAGATGGATTTTCTGTGATTGCCGAGTATTTTGGTAAGGGGATTATTAGCAAGACCAACAATAAAAATGCAGGGACACTTCAGTCTAGCAGCACCTCCACCAGTGGGCTGTGAGATTCTTGAGGTATTGAGTTCTCAAGGTTTGGTGGTAAACCCAAGACATATGATCTTCCTCTTGACTGTGTTGTGGGCCTGTTACTTTACCATAATTGAAGTGGACAGTGAGGTTGAAGCACTTCACTTTGACAAAGGGATTTGTAAGTTAAGTTTTTGCTGGGTCAGAAGATTGAACATAGAAGTTGGGGATGCGGGTATTTCATGAGGTCTCGTGTTTAACCCGCCCTGAACCTCTGGTATATTTGGGAGAGAGGTTCTTGAAACAATTCAACTTCGAAGAGCTTTGAGGTAAGTTTTTGGTGTTTCAATTTATTATGTTTTTGCCCGAGTGAAGGTTGTTCTGTTATGTGATGAATTGCCTCTCTATGCATGTTACTCTTTTCCCACTGGGTTGCTGCCTCAGCACCAAATATTATCTTACACACTTTCCGAGCTCGAAGAAATCTACATGGCCAGCAATCTGTATCTGAAAACTGAATGGATAATCAATCATTACTTTCTAGATCTTTTGTTATAATAATATCATGCTGGCCTTATGATTGAAGGGATAACAGACTTTTGCCTCTGTTTGTACAAAAGGCCTTGGACGGGAGTTCCTGCTGCTAAGGCAAAAATGTCCTCTCCCTGAGAGTGTCTCTCGCTTTCCTGCGTCTCCTTGGAAGGTTGTCGATGGAACAGACTGGCGAGTGGACCTACTGACTGAATTATCGCCAGAAGGGTCTAAAATCGCGACTGTACGCTCTCCATTTATCTGTGTTGCCCTGCTGGAAAAAAAGGCTTGAGATGGACGAGGCCATCATCTTCGCACATAATTCAGTCAGCCCGATGGATTTTCGGGTGGCTGGAATTAGCAGTTGCGAGAAGCGGGAGAGGAAGATGATGATAATGGAGATTCATAAACCTGTTTATTTTAACGTAAGTGAGGCTTGAGCGAAGCACGTGCAGCAGCGGCCGCATTGGCAGGGGCGCCCTGCAGCTGCAGCCGCAGCCGCTCCAACTACATTCTCACTGCTCTCTTTTTCTCTCGGATTAACAATGACAGAAAATGGGTAAAAGTTGAATGCAATAAAGCCCACAGGCCAAGCAATGCGAGCCGAAAAGAAAGAGCACAACCTGAATGGACCCTACAGCAATCTATCTCAGTCATTTTCAATCAAATCGTGAGTCATAATCCAAGGTATGTTTATCTTTACTGCACTAATCATGCAGCCCTCGTGCGTTTCTTCCCAGGCTCTCTTTCTCCTTCTCTCTTACCGAGCTTGTTGAGCTGTTCTTGATATTTATTTTTCCTACTCGCTTTATGGGCCGTTAAATCTGGACATCTTCATTGCTCTCTTGGTCGATTCTCCGGCGAGGTTCCGATGCTATTCCCGGATTGTCTGAGATCTCGTTGCACTGTTCATCATCCAAGGATTTGATCACTGTGAAGAAGTACTTTTGCGCTTTATAGGGTTTTCGTTTTTGTTCATTCTTCTCCCAACTCTCAGTTGCATCATGAAAATTGCAATAATATAAGATCTTGTTATGACTAAAGATGCTTGATTTCTTCTTCTTTCCCCATAGGATTCGTTTGAGAATGAGCAAGGGACATCCGCCTGAGCCTCTTGATTTTTTCATCTGGACAGTTGAGGTACCCGAATCTCACTTTAATCTGCTTGCATCTGCCCTTTTTTATGAATCTACTTTCCAACACAATTGATTATTCTTAGATCCATTGCCTTAATCATAATGAATCAAAAGTTGAGGTTGCTTGTGATATCAGATATGGGGCATTATGGTCCGGTTGTTGTTTTTGGTGAAAGTTGGATGCAATTGGCTTTGTAGTTTGACTGCTTACACGTTCATGGCTAGGATGTTGGGCTGTGGTTGGAGGAGATTAACTTAGGCAACTACCGCCAAATATTCAAGGATAGTGGTGTCAATGGAGAGTACTTGGAAAGCATGTCGATGTTCACAACCGAGCAGATTCTTCGGTTTATTAGGGGGTGTCACATGAAATGGGGAGATTTCATCACACTCTGTAAAGAACTCCGGAGAATAAAAGGTGCCTATCATATGATATGCTTGATTTGCTTTGTTGAAATTAAAACTATGAAAGCACTAGAATCACACTAGGTTCATGCTCTGTCATCTAATCAACATAGTGTTCCATTCTTTTGTGGGCAATAATATAGGGGAGTGAGATCTTCAATTTTAGCAGAATTTTTTGAACTTCTTTCCTGAAGGTTTTACTTTGCTTACTGCAAGTTCCGTTGTCACCCATTAGATGGGCACATGTTCTTATCACTGTATAAGCATCCTTCTTGATAATATTTTGAGCTACTGCAACTGAGAGTCGTAATGTAAATCATATTTGGCTGTTCCTTTTGTGAATGAAATTCTCGGAGGAAAAAAAAACATATGAGCACCTGAATGCAGGGGTAGGACCACCTTGGCAGGACTTGAGTGGGACTATCCTCCCCCTTGATATGTAAATTGCTGACAAGCTTTTCCTAGCCAACTTGCATGCTCTCTTGAATCAGTGCTGATTTTTCCTTTTGAAACCTCATTGAAGTTCGTCTTTTGATTACTGATTCTGGTTGCAGACCATACTTCATTCAGAGTCTGCAATGTAGTATCCATATCATGGTGTTTCAGACATTTAGATAAGAATGTTTATCTCTTACACAACTACAAATTTCTAGTGGCATGTCTTAAAGGGGAACAGAAGGTACGCCGGCCTTGGTGGGCATCCTCTTGCTTCTCGGTGTTCTTCATGAAGGTGGAAAAGCGCAACAGACAGTCAAGAGTTGTTTCACTGAAACTGGAACCTTGATGTAAGATATCAATAGTGTGCATGCTGTGTTTTCTTCTGTCACCTTCTCTCGTTTTTCTTTTCGTTTCTATGGCTGAAAATGTTGATAGCAGTGAAGGACACTTGTTTTGTCAAGATCGCATTTGTGGTATGGCTTCTTTGTTCTTCCTTTAAGAACCATCTCTTGTGTGCAAGATGATTAAATACTGATTGCATAATCTTGTTGGTCTATTTTATCTTGTTTGCTTAAATTCTCAGCCAACTAGTAAAGTCTTCCTTTCTGGTTTCTTCTGGTCATCAATTAGAGAATTTCACCATCTCAAAATTTTCACTCACCTCCAAGTGAGCTGACTATCAAGAATGGTCTCTCCCCAAGATAATTAGGAGCCATATAGAATCCGGGTATGGTGGCATTAGTGGAGTTGGGCTGCTGATCATGGAAAGCATCAAACGAGAGGGCAAAACCAGTATGGACTGGTTAAGTTTCACTCGTTTGGGATCCTGCCATCCATACCCCTCATTCTATGTTCCCTGGTTTGCCTAGGATTCTAGCAATGGACTCTCTTCCCCTGACTCTGCAGCTATGGTGTTATTAGTTCACCTGCCTGTTGAACAGCTTCAAAGTCAAAGCATCTGCCTGATATCTAGAAAGTTTGGGGCTTTCGGTCCTTCATGATGTAATTCTATAGCCCATCAGGACTCTGAATGAACTTTATTGGCATCATGAAATACAGAAATTACAGAACAAGCTTATTGACCAGTGATACTTTTGGTAGAGAATTGTTTGTGGCAGATTGTGCTATTGTACATGAATATTTCTTGAGATAAACGGAGTCTCGGGATGAAGAAATCCATGCGAGGTATGAACCACTTGATGCTGCTGGAGCTTTATTCTTCACCATGCTCTGAATTCATCAACGTTCAAGTAGAGTCTCTGCAATGACTGATTTAATCTTGAGCTTAATCTGATGGTGTAGCCATGGTGAATGATATTCTTGCCTGACTCAAAGTGGACCCTAATCCTGCCTTCTTAACATTGCACTTCCATTAGCTCAGAGGAGCAGACCTTTTCTTACTGTTGTTACTTCTGGACTTCTGTCTCTTTGCTCACTGGCTGATTCTAACTCTGCCTGTCTATCATTCACAGGAGCAGAACACACCAGGGCAATAGAGTTCAAAAGAAGAGATCCATCCCCCAGCGACATGTCATGCAGGACCCAACAGATGGATAACTACATTTGCTACATTTTGCTTTCCTTTGGAGCCTTCCTTTTTGTCTTTCTTTTCCTCCCTCTTTCAGGTTCTCTTGGATGCAACTGGCAGTCATCTTCATATACTTTTGTTGCAGAGCAACTGATCCTTCATCCATAAATTAGATCACCCATCAATGGAAGCATCTCACTCTTAAGAGCCTGGAGATAAAACTGAAGACTGCATCAAATGAGTAGACATGGTTGCTATCCTACTGTCAGCAGCTCCACCATTGCTCTTTTGCAGGAGAGGTTCAAGGAGTTGGAGAGGATGAAGGAGAAGAAAATGGGTACGGTGCTTGCAGAACAGTTACTGAGACCGGACCTCCATCAATCTCGACCTCTCCAGGGGCCTTCTTTCCAACCTCATCCGGACCCAAGACAGCCTCCCCGAGACTTGTCACTCACTCTTAGCCTCAATTCTCAGAACCACTGGATTGATCCAAGAAACTGTCGGAGACCGAGCACGAAGGTTGACCCCCTCGCCTAATCGACCACATGAAAATTTTGAGATTCCTGATGTTGACACTTCTCTTCGTCTCTAGGAAAATTGTGCACTCAGTGAAGTATTACTTCATCTTCCTTGTACCAGTCCCCCAGAAACTTCAAGGAACCTTGAGATTCTCATATGTGAATCTTCTTATGCATGAAGCTTGCTATACTATACGTTTTTTTAAACTTTTTTCACAACAATCAAACCAGAAGAAAGAGACATCAGTAATGAAGTAGAGTCAGATTTGTGATCCCATTTAAGATATGAACATGGAGACATCTTCTGGTTTTGCATATTAACTTGCAGAAATTGATCCTGATGACCGGCAATCGCTTGCAGAGTGGAAAAGAAGACAGGAATATCATTTTTTTTTTGAAGTTTTTATTTGGCATCTTGACATAGAAAAGAAGAGATAGGAGAAGGCTCTGCTTGGAGCATCATCAGTGGGTTCGGGCAGTGATGTTGGATGCCCGAGGATAATCAACTGCATCACTGTACTCGATCTGAGAGCTAATCCCATGGCACCTGATATTGGGACCGCGACAGACATCAGGGGTTGTGATCCTCGCACCATTCAGCAACACCTCTGATCCCATGCTGTTGGTTATGCTGATCATCCTTCTGGGGCTGCCTGATGGGATCAGCGTCCCGTTGGGGAGATGCCTCAGCTCATCTAGAGTGAACCCGCTCAGGATGGAGTGACGGAGGATGAAATCTTGGAGGCTGTCTCTGGTCAGCGACGAGACTGCAGATAACTGCCGGTCACCGGGCATGAAAAAGGTGACTCCTTTCAATCGCTGCAGTGGCTTTGGGACCGCGTTTATGATGTTGAGGAGGATGACAAAGCCATGGTAAGACTTGTCTCTCATGTCGGCTATGGCCCTCTGGAGATCGCTCTGGCTGATAGCATCAGCATGTCGGGATTCTGCCAAGACGACCATGGGAAGAAGGATTAGCGCCCAAAGTGTCATCCTGAAGTTTAACCTACAGGTGAAAGCCAACGATGCAGAAGAACCAAATGGGTCTAGAGCATAATTTATAGGTATCTTCAAGGGTATGATATTCATGCACCCTGCATATCAGGGGGTGGTTATTAGTTGATGAGTAGTTTAAGCACAAAGAATGTGCGTGCGCATTTCACAGTGACTAGACAGAGCATGGGATGAGCAGATTAACATGTATGACTTACCCAGGAGTTTGACTGCAAAAATGGTCCTTTCTTCGAACAACTTTGCCTTGAATTGCATTTCACACAATAATATAAAGAGTCTGACAGAATAATGTGAATCTACAACTCATTTTGAACTGCCTCAGCTGCAGATATTTCAGAGTCCAACTTATTCAGCAGCTGTTCGCTAACATGTCTTGCCACAGATATCATGTCAAGAATAACACTGTGGTCAAGCCCTGCACCTCCTCTTTTGCTCAGCCCACAGATGTGACCTTTCCTGTTTATGGAAATAGATACTGCATAACTCATCTGGGATTCTTCCTCGCCTGTGGCATCAACAATATAATGTCGTCCCACCTGATTAAAAGAAAAAGGAAACACTAAGTGATAAAGCATAATAAGTGTAATAGCATTACAGAGGATAATAAAACCGGCAGTACCTTCGTTAGGGTAATTATTACGGGAACGCCAGAAGTGTCAAACTGAAGGAATTCCTCATCGCTTATGTCAACTTCCGGACGGTCTTCCCCTGATGCATCAGCCGCAACTTGGACTTGGGGAATGCCCGTGTTGCTCAGAGCAGCCTAAAAAGTGCATTATATATTATTACTTAATGAAGTGACCAACAAAAAGGAGAAAAAGATATTTGTTGTCACTTCCTTCTCTCGATGTCATGGCAGTATATTATTACTTAAATTTTCCACTTGTTTGATCTAATAAACAGAGCAAAAACACCCCAAAATAACAATATATTAGCGTTTCTGCATACCTTGATTGCTGCACCTAATGCATCTAGCAGGTTTCCATCTGAACTGATGACAAGCCCGTCGATATAGAGATCCCAACAAACCTTTCCCTCAACAACTACTAGAGATGTTGGATCAATCCCAGCACCTATGAAGCATGTTAGTGGGCTCAGAATTGAGAATGGGATGAGAAACAACAGTAAGGATTGCAAATTCAGGATAAATTCATACCTGCCCCACTTTTACCACCCAAGAGACAACGTTGCAAAGTAACTGTGAGTTCTGCTGAAACCTCCTCATCCCCTCTTCCCTATTTAGAATGAAGTAAGACATAGACTTGAATCTAGATATAAAAAAATAGGTAAAGAATTATAGAAGTATAATAAAAATAGACATAAAGGACACGCCCCTTGATAAACTCTGCCAGAGAAATTTCTGCGCATAATGACTGTAGTTTACAAATTCAGGAAATCAGTTTTATATGGTTCTGCATCGAACTGCACTATTTTTCAAGTATCACAATGTCTAAATACAGAGTAGTCTTGTACTAACCAAATTGGAGTTGGAAGGAAGAAGACCAGAAAGCAGTATATTCAAAATGAAGAACCTCGAATATTGGAGCTGCAGTTGGACTACAAGAAACGTTTATCATAACTTTTCCCTTGTCAGGCTGCATAGGATTCGGCCTTCCAATTTCAGCCTGCACTCGCGGTCAAGTGGATAGTTTAGAACACTAGCAGAAACGCTCAACAAAATCGAATATTGGAAACTTTTACTGAACTATGGTACCTTCACACTAGCGATCACATCCGTTCCACCAAATTGAACTCGAGCAGAACCGTTAGCCTACCGAGCTTGTAAAATAAAAGTTAAGCAGTCATCATGCAAACACATAATATTCTCCAAATCAAAGGTGGCAGAAAATATTGAGAGAACTCTACCTGGGGAATCACGCCTGTTTCAACATAAATGGGGCGATATGTTAGTCTTTTGCGACCATCAGTGCGGAGGTCTTGAGCGATGCCACCCTGTATAAAAAGCTTTTCCCCCAGAGATAATCCTGTCATACTGCACCATAGATAGATCAAGGTCTCTATTTACTCTATTCAGCCTTCATGGAGAATCCCTCTAAGAACAGTACGTTTTACTAAGAAAATTTAAACAACCGAAACACAGCAGATCAAAGCCTTCCCATTTTATTCACACAATTAAGATAACTCAAAGCTACGTGTCGGGAGAGATAAGTGAAACTAATCCTGGATTGTACCGAGTAGATATAAAGTAAAAGCCCAAAAAATATTTTAAAATACTGAAAAAATACAGCGAAATTTGCTTGCGCAAGATAAGCAGAAGAACCAAGTATACATTTCATCTAACAAATGTGGAGCAGTGCGAAGGCGTGAATTTTCTCTCGTGGACAGCAGGAGAAGAATAAAAAACAGAATCAGTTGGCGGAAGAAAAGAACACCGCTAATCAAATAATCTCCGATTTTAAAATTGAAAAATCCAGGCGTACGCGTTCTACACCAGAAGTTTAGGGCACAGAAAATGCTCTTGTCAGAAAGCGAAACAAGTGCGGAGAGGAAGGTTCAGGACCTGTACCTGCAAATCCAAAGGGTAAAGACGACCGCAGCTCCGTCCTCCTGCACTTCTACTTCTTCTGCAACAGAAGGATGCCGGTTTTGCGAGAAACGATAGTAAGAAAGGTAATGTAGAATTGGTCGCCGGCGGGTCAATATATTATTTAATCCTTCTACCCTGGCGGGAGGATGACAATTTTTGGGTCCGATGATTAATGGGCCGTATACAAGAGTTATGGATCCAGCCCTATTATTAATTATTAGCAATGTCGTGCCCTCAAGTTTCAAGAAAATCTCAAAATGCACGAAATACGTTTATATCTGCCCACTTTGCATCCTTGAATTTAATTTTTTTTTATTTTTCGCCCCTGAAGTTTGAGCTCGTAATTCTGCTACTGCTGCTCTGGTCATCAAACAGAGTATATGCCAAAGATGCTCAAGATAATGGATCATGAAACGGGAGAAACTCCCTGTAATTTTTGGCGCATACTTTCTATTCTTCTGTACCTATATCACCCCACCTAACATTATGCTTAGCAGCAAGATAATGAGCACCCACTGGTCCCCTGCTTCCATAAGGATACAGTTCTGGTGCAATCCTCTTCCCTTCAAGGTCTTTCAGAAGAGGTGTAAACAATGCCCAAGCAGCATCGAGCTCGTCGCTCCTTATGAACAGTCTCCGCTCTCCTTCTATCGCATCTAACAGCAGCCTCTCGTATGCATCCGGTATTTCTCTAGGATACCTTCAAATCATTCAGAAAACAAAAAAAAAAAAACTCTCGCCTTCAGTATAGAGTCAGAGAAATTGCCACGAAACAGAACAACAGTCTAATCTCATGTTTCATCATGTTTTGTCTTTGCACTCACCTTGCCCTATAAAGCAAGTTGAGGTCGCTACGATCTAATCTCATCTCCAGACCTGGGACTTTGTTGTTGATCTTGAGATATATGGCTTCATCAGGCTGGACGCGGAGAACTAGCTCATTGGTCGCCTTGTCTAAATCTGTACCGAAGTTTCTCTTGTAAAGGTTCCCGGGGACATGCCTGAACTGAACTCTAATCTCCGCCCTGAAATTTCATTACAACTTTCTCTTACTTTTTCTACAGTGAAACCATTATGATGTGGATCCCAGAAGTGGTACTACCTCTTCGTGTACAGAGCCTTCCCTGCCTTCATGAGGAATGGGACTCCGTCCCACCGGGCATTGTTGATGAAGAGTGCTGCTGCAGCAAATGTTGGAGTTATGCTGTTCTTCGGGACTGTTGGGTCGTCTGTATATCCGGGAAACGATCTACCCCCTTTGACGTGGCCCTTATACTGGCCCACAACTACGTCTTCGAGTCGTAGTGGTCTCATAGATCTCAGCACCTTCACCTAGCCATTAGCCATGACAAACATGAGCAACTAGTCCATTTTAGGCAGTGGAGGACTACACTACATAGTCGATTAACTTCTCAGTACCTTCTCGTTTCTGATGTCCTCGGCATCTAAGCTCACAGGCGTCTCCATGGCAAATAATGCCAGTATTTGCAGAAGATGGTTTTGCATTATATCCCGAATGATCCCATAGTTGTCGAAATAGCTGAAGACGGAGAGATGACATGTATCAATGATGCCTTTCTGTCTTTTGGGCGGTAAAAATATTACAAGGGAAAGAAAGAACAGAGCAGTTCAAGGTGCTGAGCTCACCCTCCACGTCCATCAGTGCCAAAATCTTCCGAAAATATCAGTTGAACGTTCCTGATGTAGTTCCTCGACCATAATGGCTCAAAGACAAGATTCGAGAACCGAAGAACCGAGAGGTTCTCGACAAGCTCCTTGCCCAGATAGTGATCAATTCTGAATAATCAACAACTGAAGTCATGATCAACTACCCTTACAGAGTATCCAGTATAAGCAGCCATAGAAAATAATGCAGAAGACGAACCTGAATATCTGATCCTCAGCTAGGTACTGCATCAAGCATCTTGTCAACTGTCCAGAAGATTCGGAGTCCCGTCCAAATGGCTTCTCGACGATGACTCTTGTCCACCCACTTGCAGATGAAGCTCCAAGGCTAGCACATCTCACCACATCCACGAATATATTCGGAGGAATTGACAGGTAAAATAGTCTATTTGCTAGTTTTCCAGCCTGAAGAGAAAAACGATTTGAAAAGCAGAAGCTTATTTAGTTCCTTGAGCATGGTGCTGAATGATGATAAAATATGACGTGATGGATTGCCTCTTTCTCTTTAAGCTTGACGTCCAACTCCCTGAAATTCTCCTCTGAATTGTACTGACCCGAATGGTAAAAGCATCTCTTCAGGAACTGTTCCATTTTGTCTTCACAATTTTCCCTGCACACACGATATATGATCACCATCTATGAATCCAGCATGGGATCTATTAGCCCATTGAAGCTTTTAAATCAACAAAGGACAGACAATGGAGCAGTGCCTTTTGTCGATTCGACAAGTGAGCGTCTGGCCGATCATGTTCCTCAGTTCCTCGTCAGTCAGCTTAGTCCGAGCATAGCCGAACACGGAGAAGTTCTACATACAGGGGATTCATATTAAAGAAGTGAGTTATAAACCCAAAGCTATCGACTGTACTTGATGAGATTGAAATAAAAGAGATGAACGGGATTGAAGATTGTTGGAGGACAAACCTCAGGGAGCCAACCTTCATAAAAAAGAGCGAAGAGAGCTGGAAAGATCTTCTTCTTGGCGAGGTCCCCCGAAGCTCCGACCACTGTAATGGTGAGGGTGGACTCCGTCCTTTTGGATTCCGGTAAGAGACTCGAGGAAGCTTCGTTCCCTGGAGTTTTGAATCCCTCCATGGGCAACGAATTTCCACCTGGTCCAAAAAAAAGTAACCGAAAAAACAATACGGTTGAAGGAAGGCCAGTCGTCTCGGCAAGCAGAATAGCATAGGAATCGAGAACAGACCGTCCTGCAGAAAAACGGCACTGAGAGGAGAGCCGTTGGAGGAGGACTTGAGCTGGAAACTCCTCCGGTGAGGTCGATAGGTCCACGTGGAGGATCTTGCATTCCTCGGGAAAGCAACAAATCGACTCAACAAATCCGCATCCTTCTTGAATAACGAGGAAGAAGAAGAAGGCGACGAACACGATCTCAGATGCCTAGCTGATGCAGCCATGAAACCGATCACCAAAGCATATTCCGCAAAACCGCTTTACAGATGAAACGCAACGGTGCGGTGTGGACGGATTAGGAATCGAATTTAAGAGCTCATCTTGCTGGTACAACTACAGTTTACGCAAAGCTTATCTTAGATCAGAGGCCATGGATTTTTCTCCTTATATATATATATATATGAGACCTGACCTCGGTCTGGCGGTAATTGGAACAGGAAAACCCTGCATAGCGATCAAGATCGACGGCGTACATTTCGTCGGGACTTTGCATAAGAACAAATTTCTGCTGCCATTGAAGCCAGCTTGGAGTATGCAAATGCCGATTCTACTAATCGTCATGGATAATCATCTACTGATATGATGATGCCTGAGCCTGCATCTGAAACTGATGATATTGATCAAATTGTTCAGCCTTTTGAGTCCTTATCCACAATCGAACCTGAGCAGCCTTCACGGTATCTTCAAGCACTAGGCAGGAGCTATGGGAATACACATCTGCGAGAAGCTGCATTTCCTCCACTTGCGGGTTCCAGCAGCAGCAACCAAGTGTCTAGACGAGATAATGAGATATCACAGATCACAATGGCAGAACGTCTCCGCCGTCAAAACAAGAAGCGGAATTTTAATGCAGCAGCACATCCTACTGCATCTTCAATTGCAGCTCTATTGCCATCAAATGTATCTGCTGTCCTAGCTCCTTTAGATATGGGCAGTGGGACTGCTTCTTCTAGTTATGCAAGTTTGGCCAAAGCTCAGGCTCTGGGCGGAGGAGGAGCAGCAGCAGTAGCACGAGTTAAATCGTCTAGCCCTTCGCTGAGATCTGATGGTAGCAGTAGAATCATCCACTCTTCACCAGCACCTAATTTTTCTGAGAGGGAATTGGTAGAATCTAGCACATCTAATTCTCCTCCAATTTCTGCTGCTATACCGAAGAGAAACCAAACTATGCCTCAAGACGAGGATGTTCAAGCAGCAAACAAGACATTGGTGGAAAAGATACAAGCTGCCCTAGACAACGGCCAAGAGAAATATGCTTCCTTCAAAGATATCTCTGCACTTACGGCCAAGGTTCCATTGACACAGAAATGTATCTCAATTATGTCCAGCACTTTGGTTTATCTCATTTGATTCTCGATTTAGCTCGGCTATGTCCTGATCCTGGGAAGCAGAAAGAGCTCCTTGAGACCTATAATGCTAGTGCAAGGGAGAATGGCCTTAAAGATGTCGATTGGGGCCAAGATAGAAATAAGGATTCTAAGAAAGGTAAAGGGGAGCAAGTTCATGGTTCAAGCAGTAGTCGAAGTACATTAGCTGAAAGCTTTTTGGGCACTGTTAGGGATTTGCAATAAAAAAACTGAATAGATGACCAGGAGGTTGGAGTCTTGACAAAGGAAGGATATCGGTGAAAGGCAAGTCAACAGCAGCAAGTGATGATGAGTGGCAAGTCTCGAGTAGAAGTCTAACACTGAAGATTGAGAAGCAAATGGAGGTTCCATCTTCGAATGGTGGACTGAATCAAAACCCTGGGTGACAGAGGTGGAGGAAGTAAGCAGAAGAAGAAAAACTCAAAGTTCTTCGGAGTGCGTCTGGTTGAAGGCTCTGCAGCTCCAATACTGGACCTCCGGAGTTCTGACTATGATCTGGACCCAGAACTGGTGAGCTTTACACTTGTTTTGTACTCATGCGTGAGATTGATAGATCGTCCTGCAGGGAATAATTGTTTATTCATGTCTGCCACCCAAGAAAAGCATTTAAAAAACGTGCTATCCCTTGAGAAGAAGCTTTGAACTCAGATAGAACGTGGTTCTCCAAAATCCGATGTGCTAGGTTCAAATTCTAAGTACGCCTCATTTGGGTTTTGGTTACTTGATTAAGTTAAGCCGAGAATAAACGATGGGCATGACTACAACGGGTGGCAGCACATTCGTTTAATTAATATTGAGAGACGAAAAAGCGTCTGCTACATTTTTTGTACTGGTACCCCTCTCTTACAAGAAGGAATATGTTCTTTTGGTGTTCCCAGGTTTTGTGGGCGGCTGGGGATCTTATTCTTAGGTGAATAGTTGCAGTCAATTTCAGGTGGTTAGGAACAGAGTTTCACATTCTCAGACCAACCGCAATACTTTTTTTTTCTATGGGATTAAACTAAACATTCGATAGTTCCATTGCTGTTGAAAGGGGATCCGTGTTCTCTTATCTCTGGGTGGTTTGCTTAGTGACGACGATTTATATACTTCTGCAGATGAAGGGCTATTTCACAACTTGCTGAAAGATAGAGTTGGAGAGAATCAGGCTTCGATCTTCTGTATAAGTGATTCGAGGCCATGGAGAAAAACAGCTCGAACAAGGAGGTCCCAGTACAGAATGGCGACCAGGAGGACCACAAGAATGGCAAAGAAGATGAGAAACTCAATTCGATCCCGTTCCTCAAGCTGTTCTTTTTCGCAGATTCGTTCGACGTGCTTTTGATGGTCCTTGGATCGCTGGGCGCTATCGGAAACGGGATGTCTCTGCCTGTCATGACGGTGCTGTTCGGCCAGATGGTCAACTCTTTCGGGTTTAATCAGAACAACAACAGGAACCTGGTGCATGAAGTATCCAAGGTAAGAAGTTACTTCTTCCCATGCAAGCTTATAGTCAAATCTGCAAGAACAATGAAGGATGAACAGCTGAGCTGAGCAGAGCTGATCTGACATTTTTTTTTATCTGAATTCAGGTTTCGCTGAGATTAGTGTACCTAGCACTGGGATCTGGTGTGGCATCTTTTCTGCGTAAGTCGAAGATGTTCTTCCTCTTTCTCGCTTTCTCTCCCGGAAACAACTATCTATAAAAGAAAACTTTGAAGTCAAGCTAAACGCCATTGCTTTGCTTTATCTCGTCCCAGAGGTGGCTTGTTGGATGGTTACAGGAGAGAGGCAGGCTGCTCGAATAAGGGGCTTGTACCTCCGAACCATACTGAGACAGGACATAGCCTTCTTTGACACGGAGACAAACACTGGAGAGATTGTCGGTCGAATGTCCGGTGACACCGTCCTCATACAAGATGCCATGGGCGAAAAGGTCGGGCATAGACATAGATTCCTCCGTGAAGAAACAGCCTGCTGTTGCTGTGTTGACTACTGACTGCTACTTGGTTTGTTCTCAGGTGGGAAAGTTCATCCAGCTGGTAGCGACGTTCATCGGGGGATTTGTCATAGCTTTCATAAAGGGGTGGCTACTGACCTTGGTGATGATATCGGTCATCCCACCGCTGGTAATCTCAGGCGGGATTTTTTCCCTTGTCATATCAAAGATGGCTTCTCGGGGGCAGTGCGCCTATGCAAAGGCAGCAAACGTCGTCGAACAAACAATCGGCTCAATCAGAACGGTATGTGTCCTACTATTACAGGCAAAACTAACTGCAAGCTCACATCTGTTTATTGATATTGCCATGGACGGTCTCAAGCTTCTCCCTACTGTAATTCTTTCAGGTAGCATCTTTCACTGCGGAGAACTATGCAGTTAAGAGTTATAACAAGTTTCTGGTGCATGCCTACAAGTCCGGTGTTCAAGAAGGAATTGCTGCTGGGGTTGGTTTGGGATTGGCCATGTTCATCATTTTCGCAAGCTATGGACTGGCCATCTGGTTCGGAGCCAAGATGATAATGGAGAAAGGTTACACGGGAGGTGAAGTGCTTAACATCATCGTAGCTGTATTAACTGGTTCAATGTGAGGATCCCTTTTTTTCTGAATCTTGCCTTAATGCATATTCACCTGATCTCGTCTTTCAACTGTTTTGATGTGGATTTCTGGATTAAGGTCACTGGGTCAGGCTTCCCCTTGCATGACAGCATTTGCAGCAGGTCGAGCTGCGGCCTTTAAGATGTTTGAGGCGATCGAGAGGAAGCCTGAGATCGATTCCTATGACCCCAAGGGCAAGACAATGGAAGACATCCGAGGAGACATTGAACTTAATAATGTTTCCTTCAGTTATCCTGCAAGACCAGAACAGCCAATATTTAGTGGGTTTTCGCTCTACATATCTCATGGGACTACAGCGGCCCTTGTTGGACAGAGCGGGAGCGGGAAGTCCACCGTGATTAGCCTCATCGAGCGGTTTTACGATCCACAGTCCGGTGAGGTGCTCATAGATGATATAAATCTGAAAGAGTTTCAGCTTAAGTGGATCAGGAGTAAGATTGGCCTAGTAAGTCAAGAACCAGTTCTGTTCACATCCACAATCAAGGAGAATATTGCATACGGGAAAGAAGACGCAACCCATGAAGAGATCCGAACTGCTGCAGAGCTAGCAAATGCTGCCAAGTTCATCGATAAGTTGCCCCAGGTGCAAAAGACTCCTATTCCAGTTTGATCCATCTGTTCTTATACTTTGCCAGATGCCTTACCATGAACGGTTTATGTTATATGTTTTTTGCAGGGACTAGATACGATGGTTGGTGAACATGGAACTCAGTTATCCGGAGGGCAGAAGCAGAGAGTTGCCATTGCGAGGGCTATTCTGAAAGATCCGAGGATTCTGCTCCTTGATGAGGCTACCAGCGCCCTAGATGCAGAGTCTGAGAGGATAGTGCAGGAAGCCCTTGACAGAATAATGGGAAACCGGACGACCGTCATCGTAGCTCATCGATTGAGCACTGTGAGGAATGCTGATATGATAGGCGTGATTCATGAGGGGAAGATAGTGGAGAAAGGTTAGGATGAACTCTATGCTTTCTTGTTCAACTTTAGATCAGGTAGTCATGAATGACCTTTCAGAAACTCATGGATATAAATTGCTATTGAGAATTTGTCAGGTACTCACGCTGAACTGCTTGAAGATCCAGATGGGGCATATTCTCAGCTAATACGCCTGCAGCAAGTGAACAACGAGCCAAATATCAGCAAATATGCCAGGATGAGCGAGTTTGGGTCCAGCAAGAGAATGTCATCCTTGCGGGTTCTAAGTCGAACATCTTCAGAGATAGGAAACAGCAGCCGCCACTCATTCTCCCTCTCCTTCGGCGTGCCTGCCGGAGTTTCCATTACGGATTCAGTCTCAGGGCAAGCAGAGACGTCTTCCGGTCAGACAACCGAAAATGCACCGGAGGTTCCCATCCGCCGGCTTGCATACCTCAACAAACCGGAGATTCCGGTGATACTCCTCGGGTGCATCTCTGCAGGCATCAGTGGAGTTATATATCCGATCTTCGGCCTTATGCTGTCTAGCGTCATCAACTCACTCTTCGAACCGCCCCATAAGCTCCGGAAAGACTCCAAGTTCTGGGCGTTGATGATAACTGTCCTTGCTTTAGTGTCGCTATTCTCCTACCCCGCACAAAACCTTTTCTTCTCAGTTGCAGGGTGTAAGTTAATCCAGAGGATCAGATCAATGTGCTTCGAGAAGGTGGTCATCATGGAGGTAGGGTGGTTCGATGAGGCAGAGCACTCGAGCGGGGTCATCGGGGCGAGACTGTCAGCCGATGCAGCGACCATCCGTTCACTTGTTGGAGATGCACTAGGCCAACTTGTTCAAAATAGTTCAGCAATGATCTCTGCTCTTCTGATAGCCTTCATAGCGAGCTGGGAGTTGTCGTTGATCATTATGGTGCTGCTTCCTCTACTCTTAGTCAATGGCTACGCTCAAGTTCGGTCCATGAAAGGATTCAGCGCTGATGCCAAGGTATCATCGCATCTCTTCATATATCATTCTTTAACATCCCAAAGCATATATTTATGATTGTTCTGCAGATGATGTACGAGGAGGCTAGCCAAGTGGCGACTGATGCTGTCGGGAGTATCAGGACGGTTGCGTCTTTCTGTGCAGAGGAGAAGATGATGCAGATCTACTCCAAGAAGTGTGAGAGTCCGATGAAAAATGGGATAAGGCAAGGCTTGATCAGTGGAACTGGGTTTGGCCTATCTTTCTTCTTGCTGTTTTCTGTCTACGGTACTTGCTTCTATGCCGGTGCTGGGTTCGTCCAACATGGCAAGGCAACATTCACCGATGTCTTCAGGGTAAAAAGCTTGGGTTTTTTTTTTCAACAAAACTGATGGGAAGAAGAGGATGTGGGAGATGTTATCAAGGCATTGCATTTGACATCGTGTCTGTTGATCTCCTGTAGGTGTTCTTTGCCTTGACGATGGCAGCCATGGGAATAACACAGTCAAGTACCATGCTGCCGGATTCCAGCAAGGCTAAGAGCTCCGCCGCATCAATATTCGCAATCTTAGACGGAAAGTCCAAGATAGACCCGAGGGACGAGTCGGGGGAGACGCTGGAGAGCGTCAAGGGAGAGATTGAACTTCGCCACATCAGCTTCAAGTATCCCTCTCGGCCTGACGTCCAAATTCTCCATAATCTGAGTTTAGCCATCCATTCCGGCAAGGTAAAAGGAAAGTAAATGATCATGAACAACATTGGGGTTGGATCCTTTTTTATGAACGTGTTTTATGTTTCAGACGGTGGCATTGGTGGGTGAAAGTGGGAGTGGGAAGTCGACGGTGGTGTCATTGCTACAGCGATTCTATGATCCAGGTTCGGGTCATATTATGTTGGATGGGGTGGAGATTCAGAAGCTGCAGCTGAAGTGGTTCAGGCAGCAGATGGGCCTCGTGAGCCAGGAGCCCGTCCTGTTCAACGAGACCGTCCGTGCAAATATTGCTTACGGGAAGGAAGGCGATGCGTCGGAAGCTGAAATATTGGCCGCATCGCAGCTCGCCAACGCCCATGGCTTCATCAGCAGCTTGCAGCAGGTCGGTCCCTTCTTCTCCCCCTAATGATCATAAGATCAGATATCGAGCGATTGCTCTGATTCTTATGTAGGGATATGATACAATGGTCGGAGAGAGGGGAGTGCAGCTATCGGGCGGACAAAAGCAACGGGTAGCTATCGCTCGAGCCATAGTGAGGGACCCGAAGATACTACTCCTAGACGAGGCGACAAGCGCACTGGATGCGGAGTCCGAGAGGGTGGTCCAGGAGGCATTGGACAGAGTCATGGTCAACCGGACCACGGTCATAGTGGCCCACCGGCTGACCACCATCAAGAACGCGGACGTGATAGCGGTCATCAAGAATGGGGTCATCGTGGAAAAGGGAAAGCACGACAACCTCGTCAACATCAAGGATGGGTTCTATGCGTCTCTCATTGCCCTCCACGCGACCGCTTCCTCGACGACGACCACCTGATGCGCCCAGGATTGGCCATTAGAAGGGATGGCTATAATCTAGCTGGGCCATGTGGAGACCCAATTGGTCAGTGAACTATTCTTTTTTTTTTCTAATGGAATAAATAATTAACAATGCATTATGCACACATTAGAGCACATTATTAATGATGATAGTGTAGGGACTGTCCAAGGAGACAAACACCATTAAATAAAAGGAGAGTTAGTAGATCTACGGACATTGGTCAGTACATTGTATCAGGCATTCCAGACCACATTATTCATACCATATTTATTCATATAATTTGTTTTTATTTTTTTTAAATATCCTTTGATTTGTTATATTGGGTAATTAAAGAAATTCAAAATTAAATTTAAGAAAATAGTTGGAGTGGTTTGGTACATGGGCTTCACCAATGAGATGAATGGAATGGCTCCACATGGGTGGGCCAATTGGTGGGGTTGGGACCCTCCCTCCCTCCCACCCTCCCTCTCACCCTTTCTGTTGAGCTCGAACCAAGAAAGAAAAAGTGGTCATTAGGCTTTACTATTGAATTGATGATGATTATTAATGTAGAGAGGACAACCTTTTGGTGCAGTACACTCACTTGTCTTGCTCTTTGGTAGCCTGCTTGCTTGCATGACCGACCGCCTTCAACTCATGCTAATGCTTCATCCTGACTAGCCAAATATCAGGTTGGAAATGGGCATTGGATACCACATATTTGGAGGAATAACCAACTACCAGACCAGACCCTCTTTAGTCCTTTCTTACCATTGTTTTTTCTCTTGTTCCATATCATATGTTATATCCCCTTCTTTTTAGGACAAATTAATTGTCCTTAATTCATTATTAAATTAAACTTAGCCTTGCAATATACTCCTTACATCCCCGACAAGGTTTACAAGTCATCATCAAAAAAAATTTTATATTACTTTATTCTAATTTAATTTAATTTTCGTAATTAGCAGAAAAACATAAGGTTGAAAATTGTCTATACCACATGAGATGCGACCAGATGCGTCAGTAAGCCACAGGCGCAGAGGCAGAGACAGAGAAGCAGAGAGGTCTCTCTCTCTCTGCTCACTCAGCTCCACTCCACACTCTGCAGACAACTGTGTAAGAAGAAGTTGCTCACTAAATTCCCGATTATCCTTCCCTGTCTCTCTCCACCTCTTTCATTTCTTCACCTTAAATCGCACACACAGCTGAAGGGCAGCCCCTGTTTTTGGAGGAAAGTTACAGAGCAAGGCCACCCGATCTGGACCGTCCCAGTGTTGCAATTCTACCATTTCTTCATCTTCTTTTTTTTTTTTTTGTGTGTGTGTTTCACAGGTTCATATGATCAGCTTCCTCTGACTTGCTTTTGGAATTCATCTGCGGCTTGAGGTGAGACAGACAGAGAGTGTGTGAAGGGGAGACAGAATTGATTAGTTGGAGGACCTACTGTCTAATCTTTGTGAAGCAAAGAGCTGTCGCTCTCAATGATTCTAACTTTGGTGGTGGTGGTGCTACCTCATCTCAATTGATAAGTCTCATAATCGCACATTGGTTGCCCCCAGCTTCTATATGTGATCGGAGCTTTTGACCCAACCCGGCGAATCATTCTCCTTTCACTTTGTGCCTCTAACCGAGGATTAAAGTGACACTCCTGCTTCTGCTGCGGAAAATACAGTGCAGCTCAAAGGGAGTATACTGCTCAGCAGATCTCAGTCATATGAGGATTCATTCCACTGTAATTCCTTCTTTGCCTCTTCGCCGATCCTTGCTTTCAGTATTTTTCACTCCTGGGTGCAGTTCCTCGCCTGATAATTTCAATCTCTGCAAATTTAAGATCTCGCTGAAGGTGGTTTTGGTGCTCCTATTCATCATCATCAGTGCTCCATGGGCAGCAAAGGCAAATCTGTCCTGCAAATCTGATAGCTATGGATTAGTCCGGCCTCACAGTGTCACAATCACCGAGTTCGGGGCAGTTGGAGATGGAGTCACTCTCAACACAAAGGCCTTCCAGAACGCTATGTTTTATCTCAATTCTTTTGCAGATAAAGGTGGTGCCAAGCTCTTCGTCCCTGCCGGCCGTTGGTTGACCGGAAGCTTCGACCTCATCAGCCATCTGACCCTGTGGCTGGATAAGGATGCGGTTATCCTCGGGTCCACGGTAATCATCTCCATTTGTTTGCTTCAAAGTAGCTCGCCAATCTTGATCTAGAGAGTGGTCTTCGTTAGAGTTTTTCAGATTACTCTTTGACTTGGTCGGACAGTTCTGGCAACAGTTAGTTCTGCCTGCTCCCTCTAGAACTCTAGTCTCCAACAGCAAGTGCTTTTTTCTCTGAGAAGGAAGGATAACCAGAGCTTTCAAAGTACTTCAAAACCCATTAGAACCACATATATAAGCTGGAGGCGTGTTATTAGGTAAGGTACACTAATGAATATTGTCTTCCACAACAGCATTCTGAAGATTGGCCAGTTATCGATCCCTTACCCTCCTATGGCCGAGGAAGAGAGCTGCCTGGTGGTAGGTACCGGAGCCTTATCTTCGGACAGAATTTGACAGATGTTGTGATCACAGGTAGGTGCTATTACTGCACTAGCTAGCTCATCCTCCTTTATATTATTTGTTCTGCTAACAAAGCTCATTTTCTCTGTGCCTTCAGGTAACAATGGAACTATTGATGGTCAAGGATTTGTTTGGTGGGAGAGGTTCAGGAAGAAGACACTGGATTATACTCGGCCCCACCTTGTTGAGTTGATGAACTCCACTGGAGTTGTGATCTCAAACCTAATTTTCTTGAACTCTCCATTCTGGACTATCCATCCTGTCTATTGCAGGTTGGTTTTTGGCCCTAACTAAAAGATAGTATTAGAAACCCTTCTTGTTGGTTGTTGTTAAACTTGCTTTCCTTCTGGATTAACAGCCAAGTCACTGTGCGGAATGTCACCATTCTTGCCCCTCTGGACTCGCCCAACACTGATGGGATTGACCCAGGTAAAATTTCCTTGCTGGGCAAACTCCATCAAGCAGTTTCTTTCTGTTGTCTGACTACTGATACTGGTGCATCCATTTCAGACTCCTGTGATGATGTGTGCATAGAAGACTGTTTCATTAGTACTGGAGATGATGTGGTTGCTATAAAAAGTGGCTGGGATGAATATGGGATCTCTTATGGCCGTCCCAGCAAGAACATCATCATTCGCAGGCTCACCGGGCAGACTCGTGCCTCAGGAATCGCAATTGGGAGTGAAATGTCAGGGGGTGTATGGGGAGTCCATGCCCAAGACCTCCGATTCTTCAACTCCACTGATGGTATCAGAATCAAAACTTCTCCTGGCCGGGGAGGTTACGTGAAGGACATCTATGTGGCAAATGTTACCTTAGTGGATGTGCTGGTGGCAATAAGATTTACGGGTCTTTATGGAGATCATCCCGATGAGTTTTATGATCCAAATGCCATGCCGCTGATTGAGAAGATAACTTTCAAAGACATAACAGGAGGGAATATTAAGACTGCAGGGCTCATGGAGGGCATTGAAGGCCATACTTTTGGCGATATCTGCCTGTACAACATTACCTTCACTGTAACCAGGGAGCCCCGGTGGAACTGTTCTTACATTCAAGGCTACTCAGAATTGGTTACTCCCAAGACTTGCAAGTCCCTCAGCAGGGAAATCTTCCCGGATCACTGCTCCGACTGTTATGGCATGTCGAGCTATTTACAAATGTCTAGGAATCAGAGCATGGAGCCTTGGTTCTTTTCTTGGTAGAGTTACTTTGATTTCGCATAGCCGGGTTTTGGGTATATGGCCATTATAGTCCCACTTATGGTGGCTAGAGAGTGCGGTTGCCATTTGAGAGAGAGAGAGATGGATGATTTGTTTGTTTCTTGTAGTCTTTTTTGAGTGTGCAGTTACAGAATAAGCCGAGTGTATGATAGAGAAATAGAATATAGAGAGCTCTGAGGAGATATTCATTTGAAAATTCCTCCTACTTGTAATGGTGTCCTTGTACTGCTTTCATAGCATTGAATCAATGGAAGATGAATGAAATGGAATGGTGAAATACAGTGTTCTCTTACTTACCTTCAACCCTTGCTTTTGTTTTGTCGATGAGAGGCAACTTCATGGGTCCTGCAAAAATCAATGAAAGTATGGATGTTTGGGTCCTGATGACGGGCCTTGATGACCCAACGTTAACCCACCCAGGTGGCTACCGACCCAGTACCCACCTAATCTAATCAGTCGAGTTAATAGTATATTTTAATCGGGCCCCGGTCCATGCATGCATGCATGCCTTGTTCTCATTGCTACCCTCATTTGTACCAAATGAACCCACCTGAGTTTTTTCGGCCTGCCTGATTCATCTCCATATTAAGGGAACATGATGATGATGATGAAGAAGATGGACTGAATCCAAAAGTTGTTTTAACTTGGTATGATATATTAGCTCGATATTTATATTTTATTTTCCAGGTATTTTCACCATAAAATAACGTATCATTATCTCATAAAACCTTACCTTTTATCTTTGTGTACACAATACAATTTAGCTCAAATTTGTGAAATTTGAGGGTCTATTCAATCATATAAGGTCCGACAATCTCCCGACAAACTTTATACCAAATGCTACTCCACATCAGATGCCCATTCTGAAAATTGTGAACCTCAGACACCAACCCTTCATAATTGTTGACAGATAGATGTAAATGGATAAATCTCCATTGGAATTACATAACTAGATTTCTTGGATTACAGTCACTTGTGCATGTTTATGAGCTCATTACTTCTAAGTTAATTCAGTGCTGTTCACAGCATATTCATCATGTCAACTCTAATCAATCCTTGCCTCACTATCTTATCCTCGTAACCTTCAGTCTCTGTACATTCGACAAGAACATCCTGTGAACAAGATTAGAACAGTGTCAGAGGATCTGGTCAGAAGAAGTGAGATGGGTGAATAGATAAGCGGGACTCGAGGAACATACTCCCAGGGAACGTCTCCGACCATCAACCAGTCACCTTCCTTGTCTTCGTATGTCAAGACATGGCGGCACCCTTCTGCCTGTGCTCCATCATCCTCCGACCCTACGTGAATGAAGGATGAGACCTCTTAGCTCTATATCAATACAGTGAACCGTGTTTTGGCGTAGAGTCAGAACAGGAAATTAACATACATATGATGGCAGTGCCGAACATGTAATTGAGAGTGTTTATGAGGGCATGATACCCATCGTTGGCTAGCAGGTCCAGCTTCCTCCCAATAGGAATGCCGTCCATGTAAACCTTCACATAGAAGGTGATGGAACCGTTGTTAGACTCCACTTCCATCATGGACGAAGACGACGACGACGACGTATCCCAGCCATTCAACGGCTGATCTGGTTGGCTGCTCTCCGCCCAATCCACCTGCCGCCGCAGTTGCCCCCTAACCACATAGGAATAATGGATTAATTGCTGTAATAGCATATCTCTATTTTCCAAGTATAATTATGCGTACCTGGAAAAGTTGCCGTGACAAGCCGGAGAGGAAAACCCAAGCGCCAGCCTCAGGTCAGCCCCTAGGTTTCTCTTCTTGTTGGATGGAGACATGACCTTGCTGCAATGGACTGGATGGACCAAGAAGAAGAAGAGCTTAGATGGCAATGCAAGAAAGAAGATGGAAAGTGCTGCAGCAGCCGCCACCTTTGATCCACTCACATACTCTTTACTATATATAGAGATGGGAGGGGAGAAGAAGGCATTGACAACCCATACAAAAAACCTTCTTTTTGAATAAAATAAAAAAAAAAGGGGGGGAAGAATCAAATGGAAAAAAGGTGAGGTAGAGGAAGCAGGATTCGTTTTTTGCTTTAATAATTACAGGATTCATTTAGGGTTTACCGAGCAGGCAAGCAAGCTGTCGCTTGAGCAAATGGGGAGAGGTTGTCGTGCAGGGAAACGACAGGGACACTGTCTCATGTGCTTGCACTCTCTCATGCTTTACTCCTACTCCGAATCTGGCCCCAACAACAACATCTAATTCACCACAATGTGAATGATCAAAGATGAACTCCAACACCAAGTCGTTGAAGATCGGTCTGGCTCTGGCTGTGAAGCCGACAAAAGTGGAATCCACCTCTCCGCGGGAGTCATCATCGTGTCTGCAACTATTGCCCTCGAGGAGCCTTTGGTGACAACTTTGAATTTTTTGTCGGTCAAAAACATGTGGGATTGATTACCCTTTTCATTTTCTCCTGCAAGAATGTTGCCATTGGCCTTGGATGGATGGAGGGAGGGAAGGAGGCAGGATCCCACTTTTGGGCTGGCTTCCTGGGACTACTTCGTCCCTTTGTTCCCTCTCTTGCCGTACTTTCCCCGTGATTGTCTCAAGAAGTCAAAAGACCCTTCACAGTAACCTCCACGGCAGATTTACTTCTCTCTTTTCCTTGGCCTAAACACAGCCTTCTTGTTTCCAGACATCCCAAACCCTACTCCACAAAACATAATTACACACTGAATCACGTTGGGAATGACTTTGGAAGTTGCTGCCTCATTCAGCATGTAGGTTTATCAGTCATTGCATACACAATCACAGACTTGGGATTACAGTGCTTGATCTAAGTATGCATGACTGACTGACTAACAGATGCCTAACATGCTTGATGCATATCCAGACAATCCAACACAATGCAAGCAATCCACATCCAGTTAATTTGTTGAAGAGGAGAGTTTATGGCCTCTGGAAAAATGCGTTTGTTGCTAGAACTGCATCGGGCAAAGCAGTGATGTGAAGAGAAGTGGAGAAAAGGCTTGCAGAAAGCATACCTTGGGCAAGGGTGTTTTCTCCAAAACTATGTGTGGATTTGAATCCCACTCACTCCCATTATTGGGTAAGAAAGAATCCGGGAAATGAATATGCCTAACAGTAAGAGACTAGCATGAATAAACTTCAATTTATTTATCGGATCTAAGAAGCTCATAGACAGCATTGGGAAAATACTACTTGTAGGCGTACTGTGACAGGAAATCTGAAACCTCTGCAGCAACCTCGTAGGCACCCTCCACACACCGGCCCAAGGCAACACCGGAGACATAGTTGCCTCCGAGGAACATGCCTTGGAACTCAATGTCTCTTAGAGCAGATTTTGCAGATTCCAGGATGTCCAAGTGACCCACCAAGAATTGTGGGATAGCTTGGGGCCAAACCCTAACCCCCAATGCAAGTGGTTCCTTCGCTCTGGGATTTACAAGCACCTT
Source organism: Trapa incisa (assembly GCA_030064435.1). Classification (NCBI taxonomy): domain Eukaryota; kingdom Viridiplantae; phylum Streptophyta; class Magnoliopsida; order Myrtales; family Lythraceae; genus Trapa; species Trapa incisa. The sequence goes on along the minus strand of CM057770.1, from coordinate 270,467 downwards.
CCTCAAGTCCCTGTCAACTGCTTCCACAAGCTCACTATGTGTCTGCAAAAGGGTGTGCATGGCATTAGAGATCAACAAACCAAAAAAATGTACATCTTAATCTGAAGCTGCTAATTGCATTTAACAAGTATAGGTGAGGCTAACTGAGAGATCAAATGGATGAAAGTGCATAGAATACTAGTATAGGGCTTTGACCTCCAATTGAGCTAGCATATCCCCATGTCAAGTTCATTCATAAATTTGTCTTTTTAAAGTAATTTCATCATGCAACTCCTTCCAATGAAGATTTTAATGCTCAAACTCCCCTAACCTTGAATTTGATTCCAGGATTGGTGGCACCGCCAATGTAGTTCAGGAGCAACACCCTTCCAGGGGGTGTACGGTTTGGGAAGAGCGATGAACTGTAGATAGTTCCTGCAGTGATCGAGGAAAATGAGCTGGTTAAGAAAGAACATTGTATGTGTTTCAACAAATGATGATAATCAAACAGTGCTTTGATACATTAAAGAAAGATACCCAGAGTTTCCAATCCTTGGCTACGAGGATGCAGCTGACCAAATCCCTTCAGCTCACTGTCTATCAAGCACTCAGCACGAATTGCTTCCTTTGGATATGATACAGTGACAGCAGCAACAGGAGGATAGTAAAATTTTGACAATGCATCTGCAGCAGCATCCTGCACCCATGGGAAAAAAAAAGAAAGTGAATAAAAAATGTATACTCCACATGGACAGTATCATCTTCCATATTTTTTTTTGGATCAGTAGCGTTCACACTGAAACGATAATCAGCGAAATCAATCTCTTTCAGCAGTTATTATGATATCCAATTGCAAGAATTTCAGCATATCATTGTAAGAAAGATCATGGGTGGCCCAGAAGTGGCAAAGAAAAATACAATGGATAACAGTGCATGGAAAAATTTTGCTTATAAATTAATGTTCAAAGTAAAATGAGCACAGAGTCAGCAGTTTACAAGTGCACCTAGTCTAAACTCCAAGAGTCACTGAATTAACTTACAGATAAAGGACGAAAAAGATTGCTTGCAGTGTAGGATGGAATGGTCATGACAACACTCTTTGTCTGCACAGAAGCCAATCCTTCTGGTGTTTCATAAGTCAACTTATACCCCTGATTATCCAATTTACTGATACTAGTGAGCTTCCAAGAAAGCTTCACATTACTGCCTAACCTGTCAAACAAGCCCACAGCAACAGCTACAACTCCATAACACTCCAAGATGTAGTATCGTGCATCGGCTAGAATACAGAACTCTAAATTACCTCTTGGATATTGCATCCGGCAACATAGTGAGCCCCTTCCTGAAAGATCCAACTGTTTGACCTTTTGGTTTGGGTAATCGCCTATAAAGACAATATAAGAACATGAGAAAAGAGGTAAAAAGAAAATAAAACAACCAGAAAAACATTCAATTATAATTTAGAAGCAATTACGGGTCTCGAGATGGCTTGGGGGCTTTATTCCTCTCTTGGATTGTTTTGACAGTGCCACCAATAATACTGCCACCAATTTGCTCCAGCTTCCATACTCTCCCAAAGGCAGCTTTCATACTCAGTTTAGAAGGATCACCGGCATATACACCTGCACAGACAATGCTCTTAAGCTTACATAACCTGGAAATCGCAACGTAGGAGAGGTTATTTCTCCGATCAACTAATTCTGAGTTTTCCAAGGTGGACAAGATTCCAAAATCCCACTCCTCTAAATAATTGAAGTACTTCAGCATTGAGACGAACAAAGGAAGGATACTCCCAATTCAGAAATGCTAATGTCCACCAAAAACCCAAGATCAACCTATCAAAGCATTAGATAAGAAAGTACAAAAGGAATAAGCATGATAGCTGAATGACCGTAACTGTCAGATTAGGAACTATCACCTGAACAAAATGGCTCAATCAAACGTTCAAAGACCTCATCACCAAGGTTGCGTCGCACAAACTCCTCAACTGATTCCTCATGACCCTGTCACTTTTGTCAAGAGCTTATTATATGAGTGGGCAAGTTTAAGTATCCATAATTTTTCATTCGTAATAATATGCTCTGAAGTGTTATAATTGATAAACTAAAAAAGTTCAAGTGGACACACTGGTGGAGGAGGTCGAATTCCAAGAGCTCCAAAACCAGCCCTGAGTTTGCCCCCAATGCTCATGAGATCAAAGAAAGGAAGATCAGTTGGATTAGCTGGCACTGGCCTCAACTTTCCTTTCCAAAAGACAAATCTAGGAGCATCAGGGTCTCCCAGAACAAGTTCATCCTTTAAACCACTGTCTACCTGCAATAAATGCCTTTACCTTCAGTTTTGACAAGGATATTACATGGGTTGTCACATACCAATGAAAAAAAGGGCACTCCAGCTTACCAGATGAAGAAAAAATTAAAATCTAGCATAGGTATGTACTTAGGCATAAGTTCTGTTTTTAAGTATGAAAACGGATAATGGAAGCTATCATCATTTAATTTCACTACCCCATGGATCTTTTCAGATTTTTACCAAGCTCCAACAAGCTATATAAGGGACTCTACATATGAAGACACCCACTGCTTAAGCCATAAGATCTTTTCTAGTGATGCATCGCCACATCTAAGATTGCGTTTAAATGTCAACCCTTTTGCAATGGAACAACATGGTCGCACGCCCTAACAAGTTCTCAGTTCAATAGTCGGCACACAATGAAGTTGACTAGCTTAATTTACATATGCACTGGTGCAACAGAAACCACTGTGCAAAAGTGAAGAACCGGACGTTGAGAAAATTGAAGGGAGCATTTTCCGTACATCAATTGCACATCCGGATGTATATAGAGAAATAACGTTTGTCTACATAGATTATTTGGCAATCGTCTATCCTCAGGGTGAGGCTGGCAGGGATGCTTACCGACATTGTGAGGATAGGATCTGATGGCTGAAAGCTATTAGGGCCCTCTTCCCAAAGATACCCGTCCCTTTCAACAGTGGTGATGTTGCCACCGACTCGGTCCCTGGCCTCGGTGACGATCACATTGGGAACAGTCTCACGGTGCTTGGTGGCAAGAGCCTGAGCAATGCAGAGCCCGCTGATTCCACCGCCAACCACAACGCAGTCCACCGTCCCGCTGCCATCGACCCTCGAAGAAGAGATCGTTGGACCCTCCGCGATCGAACACCGCACTCTGGTCTGAGCTCGATGGCGTCCGTTGGGTGGCGAAAGCTTGAAGATGTGGAAAATGGGGGTAGGGGAGACGGTGGCCATGGCGACGACAGCCAAGCTCCGGTTTGAGAAAGCGAATAATTTCTCTTCCAGTTCAAAGCTAATGTTATCTACAAGGAAAGTCATCTGGTGCATCCGCTAACACCGTCTGATGCGAACACCATCCAATCCAATTTTAACTCTCTTAACAATTTTATTAAACAAAAACAAAATATAATAAAATGATCAATTTGTTGAGTACACCCGGGTGTACAAGTAATTTAATTTGAACAACGTGGCAACCACTGGTGGAATACGTACACCTGGAGTGTGTTTCTATTAAATGCACCGGCTCGTGCGCACTGCGCGCCCTGTACATGATAGAGAGAGCCAGCTTGTTTTAAGCCTGCTTCTCGGGCAGTTCTCTCCGGTCTTCCCGCCTCATTCACTCCACGCTTCCACACAACTCCCTGCAAGCGCCTTCCCTTTTTCCGTAGGCGACGTGCCGAAGCTCTTCCGTTATGTTCCTCCCTGCACCGGTGAGCTCCACGTGACTGCAACATCGAGATCATCCGATCTCCGATCGGACGAGCACCGGTGAGTTTACATCCTGTCAGGAGCCTGAATTTGGTTCGCTTTTGAGCCTCTTCGTTCACACAAGCAGTCGGTTTCCCTCTTGACTCCTCGTACTTCAGTTTTTACTTCTCTTCTTGTTGTTAGCTGTTCTTTTCCACCGGGTGAATCAAATGTTAGCATGTCGCTTCTGACTTGTGCGTCTCGGTCTTTGGGAGAATTTCAGCCCAACGCGAACCAGAGTTTCACGAATCCATAGCATAGTGTGATTTGTTTCCCTCGATCGGTTGAGTACTGTGCTTTCGACGTGATGTTAATTTTACACACAATATGGTCATGCGGTGGTTGGGTCTACTTTCAAAGAATTTCCTCCGTCAGATGCAGGTTACGGGAATCGCTTGAACTAAAATTCTAGTTTCCTTAATTTAATTCCGATTTCCTTTTTATATTTTTAATTATTCTCATTTTATGTTAGTTCTGTCAAATTGAATGTACATTTTGTTTCTATACGAAGAATTTGTCTGCCTACATATTTCACCACGGATAAGATTTAGCTTCTAGATATGTAAGTTGAGCATTCTATTGCTATGTTAGCTAGAAGGTACTCAACTTTAGGATTCAAATGAGATGAGTAAATGCTGAGAGATTTTGGACATAATGCACTATCAAGTATTTTACACATCTTTTTTCTGCCCCCACAACTTTGGTTGGGAAGTAACAGTCTCCATTTAAGCATTTCCAAGTGTTTTGAGTCTTTGTGAGATGGGCTCTTAATGTCTAGCTCAAGATACCTGAACTTATGTAACACATATAATTCTATTCCCAGCCAATGTTCAATGAAAGTATCAGCAACAATATTTCAAAACTTAGACACAACAATGCAGTCCTGCGACAGGGCATGTCATGGACCCATGGTATACCTGCTACTTTGTTAGAAAAAATACTCTTTGACATAGAAGAGATATACAAATTATTTTATATTTACATATTTTTTGAAACGAAGCAACTAGGGGACTATATGTTAGTCTAGTGTCTCATTGTACTTGGGTTATAATTTGATCGATCCTTTTTTAACAGGATCAAATGAGCGAGATTCAAAGTTTCGGCAGTACCTGCCTCCGACATAGCCAAACAAGGAAAATTTCAATTGGAGTTTTGAGCGAACAATCAGTCAAGCAAATCCCCAGTCCCACAAAGGGACAAGGGGTTGATCTAGCAATGGCCTATGGCCAACAGAGAGATTCCATTTCCAAAGAAGGTGCCCAAGTTACAACCAAGGCTAAGCAAACTGAACCTCCTGAACAGTCAGGATCCCCCTGGATCAGTATTAAATTAAATAATGAAAAGTCAACGTCTCCAACTGATTTTCATGCCAAAGTCATAGGAGCTAAGACGAAGATGGGAAGGATGTGTGACGAACCCAATGGATTCGAGGGTAGGTCCTTGGACCATTCAATGAAGATCACTCATACCCGGAACTCATTTTTGCAGCCTGATGCAATATCTGGTGATACTATTCCTGGAAAGAAGGGAGATACACACACAACTAGTCAGATTCCGCCCACGACTGCTCATGAACAAGAGGTGGTTACATCTAAAATTGGAGATAAGGATGGAAATGCAGTAAATGGGAAAAGTGAGGCCTTGAGGATGAAGCTCTGGGAATTACTGGGTACTGTCTCTTCACCAAACAAACAGAAGCATAACTCGCAGACACTTGAGGTTGGTGCTGATTTTCTGCAGCCGGATGGGGTTTCAAAGCCAGAGTGTACTAAAGCAGTCAGGCCTAGGCAGAACTCAGATACGATTGAAACAGATTCAGAAAGTCCACAACATGCAAAAAAGAGACCAGTAACTAGATCTTTAGCCAGAAAAAGAGCATCAACTAAATTGAAGCAAGTCACAGTACAATGTGGAATGCCTGCATATTCCAGACAGAAACCGGGAGAAAGAAATATTTTCTCCTTTCAAGAGGGTTGGCATGTAGGGTCACGGGGTGCTGCCACCAGTATTCGCCCATCAACAAGCAATAGGAAAAATAACGTGAGAAAAAAACCCCAGATTGAGCCATGTAAAAGTTCGGTTCAACAAAAGATGTATGAAAGGAAGTCGCACCGACTACCTAAGAGGCCAGTTCTGCATGCTGATACCAATGGTCCACAATTGCCAAAGTATCAGCACCTGCAGGAAAATGTTTGTGATCCATCTGTAAAAAATCCTTTGATTATGCAGCACAATCAAGATGGCCAGTACTCTCAAAGAGAGAATTCAGGAATGGAAAAACACAAACTTCCAGATCACCTGAAGAGATATGTGCATAAAATTGGGCATGCAACTGATGAGAATGATATTTCACCTGCTGCTCAGAAGCCAGTTTCACATGGTTCCAATGCCAATAGAGGGGGAATACATGACCGTAATTCTAATATTAACAGAAAGAGAAATGATCTGAGGACCACTAGCATAGAGAAAGATTTATCTGAGAACCAGACAAGAACTGATTATCGAGAAGATTTTAGTAGTCCACCATTGCCAAGACATCAGAACCATAGAGAAGAAGATATTAGTCTTGCATCTCCAGAACATCAGATCCAGAAAGTAGATGTTGGTGATACATCTTTGAAAAATATAATGGATCCACAAGATGTTGCAGAAAGCCCAACATTAGGCACGAGATCACCCATTACTAGTCCTCATCTTGGTTCACAGAAAAAGGAATGTCCCAACCAGAACAGAGCAAATGGTCTTGCAGAGCCCGAAACCATGTCTAGTGGAGGAGGCATTTTCAGTTTCAGGAACTTCGCAGCAAAATTTGTTCCTAGTGGAGTAAGTGTTCCGTATGAAGCTTTTGTATCTCTTGTTCTTCTATTTCTTTACTCATTTTTTAAGTTTGTCATTCCTCTAATTCTGCATATATTTTATTGCATTCTGGGCTCATTTTGGAAAACCTAGCATGGCAGAGACGAGCTTCAGGATTCTCCTACTGTAAGTCCTGCTCCCCAAATGCAGGAGAATGACGTGGAGAATACCTCAGCTTGTCCATCCTCTGAAGACACAGGCTCAGAAAGTTCTGAAGAAGGTATCTCCATCATTGACTTTTAAATTTAACTAGATTACAGGTATAACGGAACTACAGAAGACAAAAGCACGCAGTGAACTTCAGATTCCTGGATAAATGGAATCTTTCGTGATCCACTACCAGTCCATATGAGAGAATGCTTGCACAGCTGCCCAGGACTGTTTTTGTACAATTGCATGATCAACTCGTTAGTATACCTGGGAAGTGGTTCAAGATAGTGACGATTAATAAGAATTCTTGACATCATGAGAAATTTTTTTGTTTGAAGGTCCACAAGCTGGAGCATTCTCTCCTGAAACTTGTACAACTGAGAAACTTAAGTTTATGCTCCATAGAACTAAGAGGCTTCGCAGCTTCAGGGGCATCGAGAATAGAGAAGACAATCCAACCTCAGTATCTCCAAAAGGCACAAAGTTCTCTAATAGGAACTTCTATTCTATTCTCAACCACTCTTGCATTTTTTCCCTTCATGTGATGATGGATAATACACCCTTACCAAAATATAATATATGCAGTGACTACATCAAGTACTTCAATGGGAAAACCAGATGAACAGGATTTGGATGAGGGAGCAGAGGAGGAGGAGGATGCGGAGAATGGGTTGTCAAGGTTCGTGATTATCCCGACAAGACTCAAAAAGGCAGATGTTAAATTTTTTTACTTCATTTAGTTATTTCAGTAGCAGTTTTGACTTTATGACCTGCGGTGCTATAGGGCTATTGCAATGCTAGCTTTGGCTCTGGAGAAACTAAAAAGCAAAGTGAAGCTACTAACTGGTAAAAAGTCCTTTGAGATCCTGACATCTGTGGCCGAACGTATCCACGCACAGTTGCACAGTGTGGAATCCCAGATCCAGACAGACACGTGAGAATCTCCTGTTGGATAATTTAACTAAAATATTTTATAGTGTAACCTGACATTTCTTCCTTCTCATACATCAGGTGCAAGTTGACAAGCCTCAGCAACCAAAAGAGAAAACGTCTGGAAACACAATTTCATGGTATGCTTGCTATTTAAAAGTTTTTGTGAGGCAAAATAGCTTCATTGCCTTCAAATCATGCTAGCGTCTTTATGCATCTCCTCTTCCTTCTGTTAATACAGAGCAAGAAGAGCAGCTTAAGGTGATACATGGAAACTTTAAGAAAGAAATTAGTCAAGTTATTGAGGATTGCAGGGGCGTGATCCAAGGGCTCGAAAACAACCATATTGAGCTAAAAGGAACTATAGACAAGCAAAGTACCGCTACTCTCTCTCTCTCTCTCTCTCTCTCTCTCTTGTTGGGTTTGTGTGATTTATGATTGATTTTGGTAGCATTAAATGTCTGCGTAATGCATATCCCATGAATTTATTAGATTAACTCATTTCATGCATAACGCCCAATAAATATATAAGATTATCTTCAGGAGAGTATTGGAGCAATTTACTTATTGGTGGGCACGTCCATAAATTTCTCTCTTCTGTGCATTTCCTTACCGAGTCAATCTTCTCATTTGGGGCATGGATTCAAGAATGGCACTTCTCTTGTATCTGCAAACGGAATAAACCAGTTGGCCTATAGAAGTAGCATTAAATTTAAAGAAAACTTGCCGCATTTGCCTTTTTGATTCCCTGACAGTGATGGACAAGTGCAGAGAAGCTACAACAGATTTCATGAGCATCTCTGCGTTTGCACCTCGAGCGATAGGTCTTGCTAAATTATTCTGTCTTGTTCTACCAGAAGCCTCACACCAGAAACTTCTTTCACAAGCACAAGAAGCAGTTGAGACCCAACTTAATGATGCAGAGAAAAGAGTTGCAGCAATCCAACAGGTAAGTCATGGTCTTAATATTATACTGTCGTTTTCATTTGTTTATGAATGATATGACGACTTGGTTAGAGAACTTTACCCATGTTAAAAGTCTTACAATAGCCAGCAAACTCTTCTTATCTTGGGGTAGTCAAAGCTCAAAACTTTAAAGTACATCTCAATATTCTTCAGAACTGCCTCCATGAATGCAATAAAAATCTTCTGAATTCTGGTTTGGGCAGTCCCCATAGTCAATTCGAAAAAAAAGGAAATACCCATTTAATGAAATCAAATGGACGGTTAAGCATTTCCATAATAATTAAGTGCAAAGGTGATTTAGTCTTTATGAGGTTAGGAGTAGCATTTTCATTATGTAATTGATTGCACTGTGTATTTCCGAAATAGAACCACTGCATTAGACTCTCTTCTTTATTTTCCCACTGCAGTCGGCGAAAGAGCAGATGCTGCAGCTGAAACTGGTGATAGCTGAGTGTTTGGAAGGAGGAATTTTATTTTGACAGTAAACATCAATTGCTGCTGGATGAGCAAAACCTGGGCATCGCCATGCTGAGGCGGGCCTTGCTGTGCAGATTTCTCTTCGACTTTATATTAGAATTAAGAGCTCATGTGACAAATCAGAGGCAGAGAAAATCAATTGTTTTGATTCTAGACGGACTTGGAAGAACATGCATACAGATCGCAATATGATTAGCTGTACAGAAACATACCGGTTCAGCAGACTGGGGCCCAACATATCCATGAAAACACGCCCATCCAGACGTTTGTTTTGCCGCCGAAGGAACATGCGTCCCCGGATTTACACTGGATTATGGGCCTAATTCAATGAAAGTCTAGGCCCAAGTCCATGAATGAAAGGCTGGAACTGTATCTACTAATTGATTTTGACAGGTATTGAGCAAAAAAATTTTTGATTTTGACAGGTAACGTCGGCCTACATGCTCATTGCTCACCCGACCTAGAAATGTCGGTTTGATATGAAACTAGTGTTTTAAATTAATGTTTTTAGTTGAAGAAAAAATCGGTAAGTATGAGAAAATTGGGTGGCGCTCGTGTGGATAGCGATTGCCATCGCCCTCCATCGTACTGCACTGGTGCATAATTAATACCCAGCCCAGGCAGGTTATCATCATTCATATCAGAGCATCTATCCCAAAAAAAAACATCTGTCAGAGTTCTAATTGTAAAAAATGTAGGGTATATACGGGGGATGTCTTCTTCGAAACGTCGCCGTCTTTGTTTTACATATAATGAATGGCACTTTGTTTTTCAACCGGATACGTATCTTGGCAGTATCGATCTATCCTATACATCTTCATATGCAATGTATCCTTCCCAAGCCCCACTTCGATTGCATACACACTCACATATTGTCATATATGATCCCAAAAAAACTACTCATCGACAATAATGGGTTTTGCTCGTAGCGAAGTGTTCAACCCCCAATTAGAAATACCTAATCAACTTATTAAAAGAATTTATAATATATTAAATAAAATAAAAAATATATTATTTATTCGTAAAATTAACTTACAAATTATTTAATTTAAACAAATATAAACTTAAAACCTACCAATACGATATAATCCCTTCAATATAAAATTCATTAAAGTTAGAATAATTTTTGCAAACAAATGGGAAATATTGGATAAAATAAAAGTGGGGGTTGGACTTGGGAGGCAAATGATAGTGATAATGGTAAACCCCTATGAAAAAAAATTGGTTAGAAAGAAGGAGCGGGGGGTACCACTGCCGACAGTCAAGTCATGGCTTCATGGGACGTCATGGCTCCTAACCTCAGTCATATCATACTGCCCCTTTCATTCTCTTTAGTCTATGTATACCAAACTCAAGTTGTCATGAATTAGTACACATTAATAGTAATTAGTGTGCATTTTTCTCTCATTATACACTCATTTTAGGTAAGATGTGATGGTGTGTGTGGACATTATATATGTGATAATTATTTTAGGTAAGATGTATTAAGTTGATATGATTTGATATATAATTATTATTTGAATGAATTACACCGTATAATTTCTCATATTATGCTATAGTGGTCTATTACACTTAGACCCATCAATATTAGGGTTAGGAAGATCATGATCCTATACAATTTGAGGATGTTGGTACATGACATGGGTATGGAGTGATGGCATGTGTATCCCAAATGGTGCTTAAATCTACTAAGATCAAAATGACTCTCAATCTTTTTTATATGATGGATGAGAGATTCAATAATTCCCACAACCACCATCTCCACTCATCTTTTTTTTTTCTGCTTCTTTTTTTGGCATTTACTTAGGAACCCTAATAAGGGGAAGAAGAAAGTGCCCCCACCTCTTTGGGGTGGGCTCTAAGTGGATTATTAACACTCATTCATCATCCACCCCACTACTCTTAACTTTAAGGCAAACCCTTATCTATCTAATAGAGTAAAAGGTAGCAAATTTAGGAAAATGGTTGGCCACAAAAGCCTTCTTATTCATGTAAGATGATAGATGGTTCTTCTAGCTAGCTAGGCTTGCTCCCACCTGTGTATCAGTCAGACCCAGTTTGGGTAAATCTCTGCTATTCTTTTACAAATACAATACTAACTATCTAGATAATTGGGAGGCATGCTAAGGGTCTTCACGGATGTGATATGATGCTAATCACCCAATAAAAAAAGGAAATCAAATGGAAACCACCCACAGTTCACATCCACACAACAACTTCTGTAGGGTCTCACCTAAACTCAACATCCATGCCATCAATGCTAGTCCTCCATTATGCACAATAATAATATATGGGAACTGTCATTTGTAATTCTTATAGGCCACCATCTACCAAAGTCCAACCTTAATAATTATATAGACATACATGTATGCATATGTGCATGCACAATTTGTCCTTTGAACCCTAATCAAACTTTCTCATAAAACAATGGCAAAGTCCAATCTATCTACCCATCTTCATTTTTAGGAATCTTTAGGTCATAAGCAGTTTCTATATATATATATATGTATAACAATGGCAATAATTAATTGAAGATGGTGGTGATGATGTGAACAGAAGCTTGCCCTTATAATGGGGCTAAATAGAGAGAGACAAAGTATAATGCATACTAATAATACATAATATGTAATTAAATATGACTTTAAGCCCATTAAATTAATTATTAATAAGAATTAACATATTATTTAATTCAATAAAAAACTAAAATTTTAAGATATATTCATGCAAAAATGCTCAGAACTGTCGGTCGAGATGTTGGGTGACGACTATCCTTCAATCTTCATACTGTTAACAGTATTGTTATGGCGTAAGCCTGGAAGAAGAGGCCTCCAGTTGGAGTTTGCTCTCCTAGCAGTACTGTTGTCTTTCTCCCTTGTATTAATATTCAACACACACGATCTTCTTCCCGATCCTCTCTGTCTGCAAATCTTCGTTTTTCCTTTCCAATCTCCATCAAAGCTCATATCATCCTTTCTCATTCTCTGAACGTCATTGGGAGAGAATTATCAGGGAAGTGAGGAACTTACCTTAATTGGAAAGTTCTTCGGGTTAGTTAAATGGGGCGACATTCCTCCTGTTACAAGCAGAAGCCGAGGAAGGGGCTCTGGTCTCCAGACGAGGATGAGAAGCTTTATCGCTACGTCACCAAGTACGGCCACGGCTGCTGGAGCTCCGTCCCCAAACAAGCCGGTAACTTTCTGGATATACATCATCGATATGTAGATATAGCAGTCCCTAATTTTGCCGTCATCCTGTTGGGTCGTCGGTGATCATTCCGCAGGTCTACAGAGGTGCGGGAAAAGCTGCAGGCTTCGGTGGATTAACTACCTAAGGCCCGACTTGAAGAGAGGCGCGTTCTCACAGGAGGAAGAGGACCTCATCGTCCAGCTTCATGCTGTCTTAGGAAACAGGTGAGAAAATTTGACTGGTTTCCTGGAAAATTGATTATCCATCGTCGTGATTGGGACGTTTTTCCCTTGGCAGGTGGTCTCAGATTGCGGCCCAGTTGCCCGGAAGAACGGACAATGAGATCAAGAACCTCTGGAACTCGTGCCTGAAGAAGAAGCTGAGGCAGAAGGGAATTGACCCAGTGACCCACAAACCAATCTCGGGAGCTGACAATGGAGGAGATGACAAGGGCGGCTGCGGCAAGCCGACCAAATCCCTGGAGAAGTCCCAGCGCTCAAATCCCAACTCTACGCTGACTGAGAAGAGATCATCATCGTCACCACCACAGACCTGCTATCAGATGAAGCAAGAGCATGTCGACGCGGCCATGGGAAGCATCAGCGGCAACAGCACTGCCACCATGACCGTCGTCTCTAACTCCACCGCCCTCGCCTCTGACTACTTCTCAGATCATGACAGCTTCAGTATCCCTCTGCCGTCGACAGTCCCCGGCTCCTCCACGATCTCGACGACCCCTTCTCTTTGGCTAGCCCAGATGGGAAAATCACTCGAGATTAGCTCGGAATTCTATCTCAATCCAAACACGATCCCTGCTATCCTCCCTCAGTCAGCAAGCTCTCTCTTCACCAGCTCAATTGGACTCCGGCATTCAGTGACGCATCCTGCTGAATATCTTACAATGAAAACGTTTCAGCTCGATGAGAACCAGTTCTGGGGCCTCGATAACTCTTCCACTTCGAGCAATAACGGCACCTACGTTTCATCATTCGTGGAGAACAACGGAGTCTTCTCTTGGGGACCGGTGGACTGCAGCTTGTCGGATAAGGAGGCTTCAAGTTCGGCCAGTCTTATAGTAGACCCCCATGATCAGATGGGAGGCATGAAGTGGACAACCACAGACTACATCCAAAACTCCAGCCTCCTGTCCACGGCGGAAGCAAGTTTGCAGAATCAGACTCCGCAGTCATCGTACAGTGAGATCAAATCAGACCCTTATCACTTCATCACAAGCAGTAGCAGCTCGAGTTTTGTGTGGGCCCAGCAGAACCAGCTCTGCTGATCGGGCTTCATCGTTTTCTTCATCAGTCTGTACATAGGATCTCATGATCCCCCTTCGTCTCAATAACCTTTCACCTGACTTTTCCATTGGATTTGAATAGATCTGAGCAGTGAAAAGTTCCTTTTGCGCTGTAGTTATACGTTTCTGAGTGTGTCCTATAATGTATAAATCCAGAGATTGGCTATATGAATGTTGCTGTGCTGTGTTTTCTTCAGTAAAAGAAGACGACTACTATAAAGTTCTGAATTTTTCTCCCCTTTCCACTAAAATTGGCATTAAGCTTTTGGATGGAAATGAGATGTTGATCGAGATAGAGAGAGAGAGGATTGCTGAAACTTCAAAGAAACTTTTATGGTGGTCAGTACGGAGGGATTATGACATTCAATCTTCAGATCATAATCATCTCATCCAGATCATGATGATGAAAACCACTAAGGTGATTTGGGTTTGATGAATTTCTAGAGGGGGGCTGCTTGTTGGACTGATGAACAGCTGAGTAAGAAGTACAGGGAAATCCATGACAGGCCTGTGAAAATCCATCCATGCATATGGGCTAGGTGCTTGCTGGATTTCTGCTTGAACAAACTGGAATGGGCTTCATCTGAGGACAGTTTCTGAGGTCAAATTGTCCGCCTTGAAGCATTTTGTCACTTAAGAAGCTGAAAAGTTTGACTTTGAATCAGTAGCATTTTTGCAAAGGTGGAGATGCTGTAAAGACTCATCCAGTAGCTGAACTGCCTTGGACGAGGTTCATGGGCATCGGATTCTCTGGGTTCAGATCAGAAGCCACCATGAATGGTGGATGGTGAATTCTCCATGAGTTGATTGTGCAGAATGGAATAAAACCAGTCCTTGTCGACTGACTGCATGTTGCTTCTGTGCATATGGATTTCGAACAAGGATTGATTCTTCCATCCACCCTGCACAGTCCAAACAGGGGGATGATACTCCTGGTCAGTAAATTATATAAGCATAAACTGCACAGCTTGACCCACAGTTCCAATCCCTTCCCTCCAGCTTTTCTAGTGGGATTCAAGCTCCTGGGTTCTGGAGAAGAACAGAGAGAGGCGGGCACTGTTCAGATTTATTAGGTACCGAATTCTGAATTCTGGGGTGGGAGATATGCCCTGACACTGGTTGAATAATCTGATTCTCATCCTGCCCACCCATATATTCTCTATTCCCAGATTCTAAAATCAACTTGTTCTCCAGAAACTGAAACTGGTTGATGAAAAAGTGCACCAGTACCATTACTCTTCAATCGAAAATGTGACTGGGCACAATTAGTTTCTTAGTTGACGATGAATGTGAAGTGTGAAGGTGGCAAACATGGGTGTTATTAGCCCTGCCTCTCTTCCATTTCCAGACATTATAAATAGGACATCTAAGCAATTCCTCCATCATCATCCCGAGCTCTTGCAGTCTCCTTAATAATCCAACTGCTCCCAAGGTCTTTCTCTTTTGTTTTTTTCTGGTTGAGCTACGCGTATGTCACTGCCTTCTCTGGTCTGATGGAGCTTCATTGCAGGCATACTATCGAAAATGGATGCTGTTAATATCTCCAGTGGTTCCAAGTATGAGTGCCTGCTCTTCGGTAAAGTTCATCCATTACCCGATTCTTTTTTGGTGCGTTTCAGCATTTTCGATCAAATATATAGTTTGACTATATTAATGGAAACTTCCATGTCATGATCTAACAGACATGGACGATACTCTGTACCCAATGAGCACTGGCATCAATTTAGATTGCAGGAGAAACATCCAAGGTATTATTCCACCCCCAAAGTCTTGTTCAGATGAGTATCAAAATTTTGGCATATTTTCACCAGAAACTCGATCGCAGAGTTTATGCTTCAAAATCTTGGAATAGAAGAGAGTGAAGTCCCCAGGATGTGCTTGGAACTGTACAAGGAATATGGAACTACCATGGCTGGTTTAAAGGTGATAGATAATAGGAAACCTGCTTTGGGTACTTTCATTTTCCTCCAGGATGAACTGACCGGTCTCACTTTTGTTTGATATCAGGCTCTTGGGTTTGAATTTGACAATGACCAGTTTCATGCTTGTGTCCATGGGAGATTGCCTTACCAGAAACTTAAACCGGACCCAGTTCTGAGAAACCTCCTGCTCTCCATGCCACAGCGCAAAATAGTGCGAGAAAGCATATACCGAGTTTTTTTTCCCTTTCTCTGGTAAAAAATGGCTCAAGTTTTTGCATGTGGCTCTTTCAGATCTTCACAAATGCAGACAAGGACCATGCAGCAAAAGTGCTTAGCAGGCTGGGACTGGAGGACTGCTTCGAGGGCGTGATCTGCTTCGAGACTCTTAACCCGCCTCTTGAACCTGCCGAGGAATTTCCAGTTCATGATAATGAGAAAACCTTACGTCAGGAAGACGAAGTAGAGAACAGTTGTGATAGTGGGAATGACAGCTTCAGCTCAAAGTCACGGATCCTCTGCAAACCCTCCGTGGAAGCCATTGAAGCTGCCATCAGGATAGCAAATGTTGACCCTAGCAAAACAGTAATAAATATTTCCAATCCTTTTCCCTAAGGGCAGACGCAGAGCTAAGACACTAATGTTAAGTCTTCATGTTTTCAGATTTTCTTTGATGACAGCACAAGAAATATTGCAAGTGGCAAAGCAGCCGGGCTTCATACAGTCATTGTAAGTCAAGCCCACAAGTATAAACAGTCATGTTCAGGTTAATACCCAGCTTCATTGGTTAACGAAGATGAAAATTGCAGGTGGGGAGCTCAGTGCTGGTTCCAGAAGCAGATCATGTCCTGACAAGCATCCACAACATCAAAGAGGCTCTGCCCGAGATATGGGAAGCCCAAGAAGCTGAGCACATGGAGCAAGTCATACCTGCATCCGCTGTAGAAACCGTGGTCCTTGCATAGAAAGGCCAACCCAGTATCAAAAGTGGTCATGAAATGTATGGGTTTGTATCCATAAAATGGATAAAAAGTACCATCATAGCTCTAGCAACATAACCTGAGAATGGTGAGATTTGTAATAAAGAACATAATTGACCAGAGGCATGCAATAGTGAAGCTGGAAGATCAGAAACTTAAGCTACCCGAGCTTCAAACTCATTATCAGCTAAAGTAATGTAAAAGCCACCGGAAGCTGCTTTTTTCTTTTTTTTTTTCTGTCTCGTGCCAACTGCCAAGTATCAGAGGAGAGTAAAAAGATCACAGCTTATATATATATATATATAGCTACCTCATTTTTCCGTCAATAGTATAATTATTCTACTGTAACAAACCTGAGGAAATAATCAGGTAGGCTCTCTCTCTCTCTCTCGAGTTTTTTATTCGCTCTTGCGTACAGTCTACGAACTCGACGCCTAGAAATGATACTCGCATTGCACGGCGATCGATCTCTTGAAATGTGAATTTTAGCGTTCCAGAGCTTTATTGGAATCGCGCTGCCGCGGCTAGGCAAATTACGAATGAGTTATGTAATTGATTCGTGTTCTAGTGAAATTTTCGTGTTCTAGTCCACTGATTTCTCCGATTCTTGCATCTCCTCTTTGTAATCTTTTAGATGAACATCGTACTCTGATAATAGGCATCTCTGGTCATCTACATTGTGAATCGCATATGATTTCTCAGAATTTGATCTAACCGGAATCTTTACACTTAAAAAGGTTATTCAGATGAGTTGTGCGAATTGTTTCTGTTTTCTTTGAGAAACTTGAAGGCTGAAAGATTCATTGACAGGCTAGAGTCAGATTTTGTTTGGCAATATGAACTGCAATAACATTTCGATCATCGCTAAACTATTTCTTATTTTACATCGACATTTATATCCACTTTTGTGGTTGTCACTGGTGAAAAGTGGTAGGTATAACATTCCAATGCATATAATGGCATGAATAAAGGTTTTGCTGGGAAAGAAAACTTGGTTTTGTTGGAGAATCCTAAATCGTGGCATTCTAACTAGTCTCGGGAACATGGTAGGAAATGTATCCGGATATGGAGATGCAACGGTTTTCTAATCCAGATCTGTGATGAAACTGCACTCACAAATCTTGTAATTATGGTTCAAGTAGCATGGAAGCGGCTTAGGGTATAGTTTGTTTACAGCAATAGGATGTCTTCTCATTTTTATGTATTTTCAGTTAAGATTTCATATGTTCTTCCGTTTTCTGATCTAGTGAAAAAATAATTTTCCTAGTATAGGTTTGTTGATGAGCACTGTCTCTGTTCTTTTGGTGCCTCTTTGGAGGTTATCATGATAACATATGTGAAATGTCTAAAGGGGGGAATATATTACGGGCAGTCACTCTTCTGGGATTTAGAAGTTCAGAAAAGCTGAAGTACTTTTACACTGAACTTCTGTTCTGTGCAAAACTATTGAGAGATTTCATGGGGAAGTAGTAAGCGAACCAATTCACACTGTGGGGAATTTAATTGGTGGCACATTTTTCTTCACTACACTTATTGTATCTAGATTCTTTCTCATCCATTTCGTTTAAAATTGCACTGATATAAATTATTAATGGTTTCATATTGATAGTTACTTGTGCACTCCTATGTTTTTATGCATATCAAGCTATGTCAGTACCATTAGTGCAGGCGTTTAGCCTTATGGTTAAATCTTGCTCTTGTGAACATTATTAGTGAGGTGATAGGTGAAGAAATCTTTCTTTTGGTTTTTTTAATTCTCTGAAGGTGAATGTATCATCTCCTTTTCTGTTGCTAGTTTTGCTCACTTATAATTAATTATGTTGATCTGATATCTGGATTTCTCAACACCATAAAGTTACCTTATATGTAGTATATTGTAGTCTATAGTTGATCCGTAATTGGAAAATGCCTGGAAAGACAGACCTCTAGCACTTCAAAATGGAGGCTGTGGAATTTCAGAAACGGAGTACCTATTTCCTGTAGGTCATTGTATTATTTCTTCATTCCGCATTCCTTTGCCCCACTACATTTTTGTGGTCAGTCTGCATTTTCTTTTGGTGTCATAAATAGACTTTCCAGTTGTCCTGGATAAGTGATGCCCTGATTTTGGTGGAGTAAGACATATTTGAAGTTAAAGCAATAGATATAATATCATTGCAGGTTTTGGTCTGGTGTGCAATGTTGTAGGTTCATCAAATTCATCAGTGACTTGGCTTAATGATTTTATTCTGTGAATTTGAGCATTCTCTTCACTCTTTACTCTCAAGTATGTATGGTGCAATGTTGCTTCGTGAACTGGCAGGAAACCAGCTTATTACACTAGCTGATTTTTGTTGACCAGGATTATACGCTTTTTTTTTCAGGTGCCAGAATGAATCTTACTAAATGAAAAGCCAACACAGAAAATCGGCCAATAACCCATGAAGCAGAAATGTCAGGTAACTTAGCCCAAACATCTTCAGATACGTTCGATGATTAAGTTATCTGAGTAAAGAAGCTTCTGATTTTTGGAAGAATAGTGACGCCGTTGTAGTGTCCGATATCTCAGTGGTCTGGCGCTAATTTTTTTTCAGTCCCATCTTTTTTATTTTTTCTTTTTTCTTTTCATGTGATGATGAAGAAAGAGGCGGTGCGATCTGTAAATGCAACTCCGATCTTTTGTTCTAGCAATTTCAACAAAGCCAATGTTGATCAGGCAGGACGACGCCATGTTCCTTAGATGAAGCCCAGTGCTAGTTACTAGACCCAGCTAGCTTCTCATAACGTCCAACCTACTGAGCCAGGGATCAGGCCCAATGTGCCAGAATCAAGTAAAGAATGAATTTCGGGCTAGAGGTCAGTTTATATTCATACCGGGCCTAAGTCTAAGTCATATAAGGCCCAATCTGTGTTTTTTCATGATAAGCCCACCGATCCATATACATATACGGAGGCTCATAAAGGTCCAATGATGCATCATCCACCGGGCCATAGTCCAGTATTGCATGATTAATGGGCCATGGTCCAGTCTTGTATGGCCCACTGTTCGTCATCAAGTGCCCATGTCCAGTCATGTAAGGCACGTTGGGCCAGTGTCTGGTCATGTATGTCCCACCATTGTGTCAACTGTCCATAATGTATGGCCATTGGGCCAGTACCTAATTATGCACGACCCATTGGGCCAATACATAGTCACGCATGACACATTGGGCTAATATCCAGTCATGTATGGCTCAATAGGCCACAATGCAGTAAAATACGGCCCAATATACCACATGGACCAGTCATGCGCCCAGTAAAGATGGCCCATGGGTTAGGTTAATATATGATCGGCCCATGGGCCAGATTATGTTGGATCAGCCCATGGCCCGGGTGTTGTAGGATCGGTCCATGTGATAGGTTTATGTAGAATCGGCCCATGGGCTACGTTTATGTAGGATCAGCCCATGGCCCGGGTGTTGTAGGATCGGTCCATGTGATAGGTTTATGTAGAATCGGCCCATGGGCTACTTTATGTAGGATCAGCCCTTGTGCTAGGTTTATGTAGGATCGGGCCATGTGCCAGGTTTGTGTAGGATCGGCCCATGTATCAGGTTTATGTATGGATCGGCCCATGTGTCAGGTTTATGTATGGATCGGCCCATGTGTCAGTTTTATGTATGGATCGACACATGGGTCAGGTTTATGTATGGATCTGCCCATGGGTCAGTTTTATGTATGGATCGGCCCATGTGTCAGGTTTATTTATGGATCGGATCATGGGTCAGATATATGTATGAATCGGCCCATGGGTCAGGTTTATGTATAGATCGGCCCATGGGTTAGGTTTATGTATGGATCGGCCCATGGGTTAGGTTTATGTATGGATCGGCCCATGGGCTAGGTTTATGTATGGATCGGCCCATGGGTTAGGTTTATGTATGGATCGGCCCATGGGTTAGGTTTATGTATGGATCGGCCCATAGGTTAGGTTTGTGTATAGATCTGCCCATGGGTTAGATTTGTGTATGGATCGGCCCATGTGTTAGGTTTATGTATGGATCGGCCCATGAACTATAAGGTCCAATAATGCAAGTCCAACAAAAGTTAAATCTACAGCCCATTGATAGTTCCGCCCAATAACATCATGCAAACTGGATGTTTGTACGTACAGCCCACTATGTGAGGTCCAGCGATATACGGCTCACAGGGACTGTGCCATAAGTATTGGGCCTAAACTGATTCCATAGGGTCCAATGGACCCGTTTATCAAGGGTAAATCGTATACGGGTTCATTGGGCCACCATGAGGCTCGTCCCTACCTATGGCACATCTTTTCGAATTTCGGGCATCTTTTATCCACGTGTCGTCTAATAGGAAAGGCTAGGCTAGCAAGCTAAATCGTCTTATAAAGGCAAGATCGAGGTCTTGATGGAGAAAGAAAATTTAATGCAGAATTCTGTCAAATCTACTGCTGCTGAAATATGAAACAAGTAGTCAAGAAAATTCCCCTTACAAACAAGTGGATGATCAATCTGGTTCCTATTTTCCACTATACAGGGGAAACAGTTGGGAAGATATGCCAAACCTACAGCTTACACATATCTGCATATTGATCT
Organism: Trapa incisa; assembly: GCA_030064435.1. Lineage (NCBI taxonomy): Eukaryota > Viridiplantae > Streptophyta > Magnoliopsida > Myrtales > Lythraceae > Trapa > Trapa incisa. The sequence goes on along the minus strand of CM057770.1, from coordinate 249,364 downwards.
GATGAAATCCATCAAATATCTCTACAGAAAACAATTATGATGCAAAATAAGGTGCAAAAGTACCGAGGGATTAAAGTGACATGCTACAGGTAGAAATTGAATTAATTCCAGTGAGCAATTTGCCTGGATGGGGCCGGTATCCTTCATGCGTCGGGTCGGGACCCGGGTCAGGTAAAAGTATACAATTGAATGGAAGCACGTGACCATATTGAACCTATGCCTTATAATAGAGTAAAGAGAGTATATATACATCTTCCTAAGAATTGAACAGGGAATACTTTGCTGTATATACATAGATGGAAAAAGTAACCTTATAAGCATCATCATCCTTATCGTGGTACTGTACTAACAAGGCCGCCAGTACTCTGTTAATAGCACAAGGGAATACCTTCTCAGACTGTACAAGGGCTAGCAGTGGCAGCTTGTTTATCTATCTATTCTGAGGTTATGGCATAGATGGCCGAGTTCGGGTCTCGCCTCCATCCACGACGAGAATGACGTCTCAGCTGCTGGTGTGCAGTAGAGGTAAGATCTGAAGGTAATGAGGAAAAAGTACCGCCTGCAAATTCACGGGCAAGAATGATTAGGTCAACTTGGAATTTGCCGCTTTTTTCACCTTCAAAATGGAGGTGATGAAATAGAAATGATGGGAAACGAGAATGAGAAACAGATCAGCAACAAGTGGGAAATCAAGGATCAACCTCAAAGCCTTGATGCCCATGTCAAGGAGATATGATCGACGTTCTTCATTTTCCTCATAACTATAAATCTTCTCCAGTTCTTTCCTGTAGTGCAGGATATCATCTCGCAAATGCCCAGCACCAGAACTCCTGCTTGACAAAGAATCACAGAAACCACATATTCAAGCGTCTTCACATCCACTATTTTGCTCAAAAGAAAGGGATGAACAAGATGAGAAGATTCCCTACCTATTAATGATGGTATCAACATCTGATTTGCTCTTAGGACCATAGATGAGGACCCTTGTAAGGTTAAGTATGTCACTGTAATCGCCCATCTTTAGTGCCTCCTCAAGAGAAGTCCTTAAAGGCAAATTCTCTTCAGATGTAGAATTTTGCTTCATATTTGTCAGCGACTGCTCAAGTGTAGCTTCAGATTTAGGCTCTGCCTCAAGCTTAAGGCAAGTAATTGACATTGCATATGCAACTCCCCCAAAGCCTGTGTGGGACACAAAAAGATAATACCCTGCAGAACTGAAGAAATATCCATGTGACTTTTATGGATTGGAAAATGTTTAAAGAAATAGCATGAATTATTTCATGCCAAGTTGTTTTGAATGGGTAATTACTCGTCTTTGCAGTACTGAACAGCATCAACATCTGATGCTAAAGCCTCCCTCTCTCGAGTTAATGGTATCCTTCTGTATGTGATATTGTATCCTTCATCCTTCAAAGATGCATAAACTTCAGCTGGAGTTTTCACATTGTTGGCATATATGTTCTCCCAGTAACCTATCACACTTGACTGGTTGGATGCAGGGCTGTATTCTTCTCTATGTAAAAGCATTCTGCCCGTGGACTCGTGAACTTCAGCTAAAATATCTTCTTTCAGACGAGCTTCCAGGTGTTCCACCTGTAAATTAATCAGTAATTAGAGCTCATGAATATACGACGGTCTAGAAATCAGACTCGAGCAGCCCTAGAAAGGCAAAGTGAGCCTCTATCCAGTCCAGTGCTTGGAAGGATTAAATTTACAAGTACTGCAGTTTCCAGCTAATGAAAGGATATTCTTATCTGAATGTAAGTTGAGCACGAGTCACAGATAATGATAATTTCCCATAAGAATCAAGCCCATCTTAAATTAAAACATCAAATAAATCCAAAGGCTTTGAAATTAAATACAGTTCCTCTTTTTCTTCATTTAAGTGAATATGAAATTGAGTATTGTGCAAAGTTACATACCGCAGGACCAGTGATTCCCATGTGTTTGAGAGTGTCGACTGGTTTGTTGAGCTCTCGGAGGACAAATGGCGTTCCATTGATGTAAACAACTGTCTCTTCTCTAAGATCAGTTATTACAACTTTTCGGGACTTTGCTCCAGCTTTTGGATGGGCGCCAAGATATGCCAACATCTCCTTGGCACCACTAATAGTAGGAGTAGCCATACTGAACACAGGGAAGCCATCAACCTGCAAAGAATCAGAAAAGTTTAAGAAGAAATTTTCTAGGGAGAAAAATAATACCGAGGAATATGTTGGCAAAGATTTGTTGCCTTGTAAACGTGAGGAGCCCCATGAATCTGTATGTTACTGGAAGTTCTCTGACCCGGGAAGAAATACATCTTCAGAATTGAGCCTTTTCCTAATACAGAACCATTTCGTGCATTAACAATTGCTTCCATCACAGCATCCCCATGCTGCGACTCCTCTGGCACCCTCAACTCCTCCTATATTCCGAAACCAAGGGAAAAACAAAGCAATCAGTTAGAAAGGACAATTTGAAAGAAAATATGAACTTGAGCTTTACACCAGTGAAAGGAAGAATTTCCTTACAGGAACAGTGAAAAATCGTCCGGGCCGCAACCTTATACTCCATTTCATTGCCTGAAGTTCAGGTCTCTGATGCAACCAGCTCTTAAAACTCATCTTTGACTGTCCTTGACCACATAACCCATCAAATGCTTCACTCCCAAGGTAAGCAGCAAATGCAATCAAACGAAAGTACCTCTCTAAATACTCAGCCCCACGGTTCAGTGCTAGCCGCCTAACTCTAGGCTCTACGTGTTGTTGGTTAAACACCTTCCTGTACTGCAATACAGCCTGTCGAATGTTCTGAAGAGCAGAACATCGGTCAATTATAGCATCTAAGGCCTCTCGACATTGAACCCCATTCTCAAATATGTTTGTAATTTTCCACAACAGGAGGATGTCATTTATTCCAAAAGCACGAGTTTGTTCCTCAATCTTGTTTTCCTTGACCAAACATGATTTAGGAGCATTATTGATTCCATTCTCTTCTCCACTTGATGAGCCCTCGTCCATCTCTTCCTCCTTAACTATATCGTCAACCAGGACTCTTATGGGTTTTCCATGTTCAATTCGGAGCTTTAGAAGGCATGCAATTACAGTCCCTGTGGTGGTTCTTCCCCTTCCCATCTAAAAAACCAGAGAAACGTCAATATTTTATTTTCTATAATGAAATTTGTCTAAATCACATGTTAAATTGTATAAGATCACTCATAGAGAGATAATAAATAAGTCAACGAATTTATATCTTTCAGTTTCACATTCATACTCTATTATAGTTTTCTTTCAGTTTATACCAGAAATGACATGTTTTAAGCAGGCAATAGTTCCCTGAATCATCATCTATATCCATGGAAAGAAATCATACAAGCAGAAGCTTGTAGGTCCTATGGAAATAAATTTCTTCAAACTTTTCGTATAATAATGCTTCCTATAGACATTCACTTTTGGTGGAGATGAAAAACTTTATAAAAATCCATAATATAAGAAATTCAACCAAACAGTAGCACCAGAAAAAAAAAAAGGAAGACACAAATAAGAGCTGCTATTCACTGGTTTGACTGCAGAAGTATACAATAAAATTATCTAACCTGGCAATTGAAAACAAAAGCAGTGTCCTTGGAGGCAGAGGCAACATTCACCGCTAATGTGTCATAGTCAGAACTTTTAGGAGCTTTTCCATCAGTTATAGGTATCCTTGCATATTTAATGGGGAAGCCAACAGATTCCAAGCTTCTAAATACTTCCAGGGGAGTCTGAATAGAATCAGAATTAACATGTTCCCAGGCATCAAATATTTGGCCATCCTTGGTTTCATGAATGACCATGATAGCACCACCATAGTGTTCAGCTTCACGGAGTATATCTTCTTTCAACCTAGCTTCCATCTTCTCCACTCTCTCTCGGTCAATACCCTGAGTAAAATCAACCAAACATATGCAGGGACATAAGCTGTGATTTTAAGCTGGGGTGGGGGAGGGGCAGTAATTGTTGATATCAAGTTTTCTTTTTTATTCCCTTTATTCTACATAATGGGCAGGAAAAGTTCTACTTTCCATTTTCAGAACTAGACAACCTAAATATCTGAGTACCCAAAGAGCAGCAGCATCTATCTTATATGGCAGGATTTACATTAACTGTGACAGCAATAACTTTTCATTTTGATATTTACTATTGCCCATTTGACGGGTATTACTGGTCCTATATTTAGAATAGAAAATAACGCATTTCATCAATGAAGGCTTGCGTAGCAATTATCTAGTGTTCAACTGTCTGCAGAAAAAAAAAATTGAATTGAGGCAAGGTGTGCCACATATCAATATTTCAAAGGAAAAGGATAATATACCGTATATTCTAGCATGTTTTTGAATGGTCTTTCAACCTCACGGAGAACAAAAGGCTTTCCATTTATGTAGATAACTGGCTCTTCTCTCATATTATGCCAAAATACTGGGCGCCCATATTTTCCACTACCAATCCTCTGGATAACTGATCTTATCCCATCAACTGTTGGGTTTGCAACTCCATAGACAGGAAATCCTGGAACTTCTCTGAAATTTGGAGCACCTTCCACCCTCTCAGGTAAGCTAGGATTTTGACAACCTGGGCAATGATCACTTTTAAGAACGGTTTGACTCCCAAGAACCTCCCCATTTCTTCGGGCAGCAACTACTCCCATTTCAGAAGGGCGGCCATCCACAGATTCTACTATCTTCATGAGATATGGCTTCCTAGTTGAGTACCCTAGTGCACCCATTGGGTCCCGTCGAAGCAATCTGCTGAGACAAGCAAATGAATCGACCATAATATTTTCTTTTAGTAGCAAATAATATGTTCCAGAACTCAAACATTAAGTAAATAAGAATTTGTCCATGTGCAAGTCAATTTCCATTATCAGAACTATATATGCAACCTACAAGCCTACCTTTGGTCATAAGGAAAGAGAATATAAGGGAAACTTCGGAGGAAATGATTGAGTTATCTTGGAGTCAATCGCTTCAATCTAAATTAGACTCAGTAGACTGGACTACTTTTATTTTATATTTAAAAATTTCCAATATTTTCCGTGGTTTGATGGATTAAAGAATTAGTACACATCACATGGGAAAAGGAGAAATAGAGAATCTGCCAAAAAAACACTCATTAGATATTTAATCTTACTACCTACGAATTATGCTATATAGCTCGGGCCTGGCTTTCATCCAATCAGCAAAACTGCTCTGACCTAGAGAACTAGAGTGAAGAGCTTCTCTCTCTGAGTGGATATAAACAGCAAAACATATGAGGAAGTAGTATCTCTCCAAGTACTCCACAAAGAATGAGAGTGATGCCTCCCTCTTCATCTCATCAGATTGGCGTAAAATATTGTTACGATAATTGCCAATCGCCTCTCGCAAATTCTGGAACCAATTGAAGAAAAAAACTTGTAATGTTTTACCTATAAATTTGGTGAGATAGTTATACAAATAAATATGACAGTACCTGCATGGAAGAGCACTTGTCGATGACTTTATCAACTTGTCTTTTTCCCTCAAGACCACCCTGGAAAAGCAAGATGTTTGTTCCTTCAGTTAATATAAATACTAGTGCAATCTTGGATAACACCAGGAAAAGTAGACAGTAAATACCTCCAGGACCCTAATCAGGCTTCTTATGACTGCATACTCTCCCCTTCGAATTGCTTCTTCTGAGTTTGGCAAATAGTCAGGGCTAGTGGAGGTGGGGTCAGAAACCTTCCCAATAGAATTGATTCTTGGGATACCTTTGCATAAAAGAAAATCCAGGTTTGATTTTACATATGAACCATTTGAACACAATGATCATGCATTCTTTTAGTATGCCAAAGAGCAAACAAGGACTACCAGAAGCCCCAATGCGATTGAGATAGACGAGGGTAGCAATCACCATTCCAGTTGTTGTCCGTCCACGTCCCATCTGACAGTTGAATATAATGTCGGTAGAAATATCTGCCTGAGAAACTTTGTCCACCTGAAAATGTTACAGAATACAGGTGGACTGATACGTATTAGAAATCACAGGACAGATTAATGGAGAATATACAATTGGCAATTATCAAAATAAAAATCCAAGAATTTTAAGAATGAAGAGAAACAAACATTGAAACAAGAGGTGTGTGAACATATATACTAGTGATCACAAAACAGAGTTCAAGGAGACTAGACAAGTACAACAACATTAATTGAAATAAAAATCCAAGAGTTTTCAAGAACCGACAGACAAAATAACGAAAAATCTGAGGCCTGCAAGAATTACATGTTCTTTAATAACAATCCACTTCAATTAATAACATTTTCTGACAAAAAATTCGACGATTCTTATGCTGCACATCTCATAAGCAACTCTGCATGCAACTTAAAAACAAATTCAAGTAGCAATCTTGGAACTCTGTGCACGAGAAATTTATTAAGATTTTCTAAATAAAACATAAAAATTATCACATGAATAGCAATCACTTTGTGTCAAGAAAATAGTACTTTTAGGTGCAGTGAATCAGGAGAAGAGCTTCCCACGCACAGGCTCCAAAATTTTGATTTTGGATCTCAATGTTCATCCTGGTCCTTGATTATGAACAGATGAATAAAGCAGAAACTTTCAGGATCCAGTGATTTGACTGGCAGAAGAAAACCTAGGTAGTAGTAGGATGAAAATATTTTCCCTGATTTTTCATCCATCCCCTTCCTTTATTTATTCATTTAGGACCATATAGTTTTATTACTCAATAACAGCAAGCAATCAAAAGAGAACTATTTGTATTCTGTTGCTTTAACCACTGTCCCAGCATATTTATAAATAAATAAGATCCTATTTATTCTCCATGATGCCCAGGGAAGAAGGCTGTGATTCCTTAACTAAAATTTTTCTTCCACAGTCCCTTGCTGCAATCCCATATTGAACAGTAGAGCTTTTGAAGACAAAAGAAGAAAGAAGCTGTTTGTGTTACATACTTAACAGCAAAGGATTCACATTATCTATACACAGAAATCAAAACTCAATCAATAGCAAGGTCAATATCACTGTAACAAACATGAAACCCACCAAAATATCAAAATCCTGCTCCTTAGGCGACTTTTCATCAGTTATAGGCACACGTTCATAGTCAACAAGATAACCTTCAAGCTGTAACTCTTGGTACACCTGAAAATAGAATGGAAATTTTTCAGATGGTGATTTATGATCAAATAAACGTTTATTATCTCTGTATCAAGAGTTCTCAATTTTGTTTGTAGGGGCAATACCTCCAGTGGTGTCTTCACGGAATCACAAGACACGGGTTCCCATTGATCAACCATTTGGCCACCCGGTAGTTCGTCAGTGACAAGGATCTTGTTCCCATATCTGCAAAGAAAACAGTATAGTAGATTTTCCTATTAGTAAGACTACAACTATGGACATTTGAAATTTGCTTAAAATGGACAAAATGTAGGGAAACCATGGATGAATACATCACCTTGAAGCTTCTACCATGACATCTTCTTTCAATCGTTCCTCCATTTGTTCAACTCTATCCCGGTTAATACCCTGGAAATAAAATATTCTTCATGATAAAAGAAAAAAAACCTAGACGATGCCAATTTATATATCATGTATAATCTTGAAAATAGACCAATTCTGGTTTGAAAGGTTTTCCATGTGTTTCAAATTATCTGCAAGCATATATTATGATCTTCATAATTCCATTAAGAATCATATCAAATCACACTATTTAGGAAGAACAATGGTTTTGCAATGGATCAACAGAGAAGAGATCCAGCTTGGAAACTAGGAAAAATTAAGTACCGTATATTCAAGGTTAGAGAAAGGCTTTTCCACATCACGCAAAACAAAAGGGCGGCCATTGATATACACAACCTGCCATGTTTCACATGAGAAATAGGGTGAACCTTCTAACATCCTCTGAAGCAAGTGGTGACCGAAAGCATTTGCATTTGCATTTTATCAAAGTGCAGTCACAAAATTACTGAGCATTAGCTACTTTTCTTACCGGCTCCTCTCGAAGACTAATCCAGAGAACCTTTGCCCGCATCCCATACACTTGAGCACCAATATGCTTAAGAACGTTACGGATCCCATCAAGGGTGGGAATTGCAACCCCATGGACATGCAAGGAATCAGCCTATGACAGTTTACAAAACATTAAAGGACACAATTATGAGGCCAAAAGGAGACATGCCTATGATAAGCTACCTACTGGAATAGAGAAATAAAATTAAAATTGCACAATTTGGAGGGCAGTTGACCCCATTAAAATCACCATAGCTTTGAAAAAAAAACCATAGTTCAAGGGGGAGATGGTGGGGTGCTAAATATAAGCATCCCCGAATATTAAGAGCAATTAAACAATCATTTGATAAGTAAACTACATGTTTATTTGCTTAAACATGTAACCGACTCTTTGGGTTTTTTTGTCTGCAGACTGCAGGCACAAAAAACTGGCCATCCAACTGGAAACGAGAATAGACAACAGCCAAAACTGGGCAGCACTTGCAAAAGACATCAGATTTTTCTGACAACAGATGCAACAGCGCAGTTATTAGATGATGCCATCTCCACCCACCCAGAGGAAAAGGAAAGAACCTCGGTAAAATTCCCTAGGGAGCAATTGGGCACTCTAACAGCAGACAGGTGATCCGAAAAAGTGATACCAGAAACGTCTATATTCATACTGATACCAATCACATTTTCACGTGGTAAAAATGCATAGAAGGGTGATATAGAAAATGAAAAGGGGAGAGATGGAAGCGGGGACAAAAACCTGACGATAATTAGGAGCTCCTTCAATCTGTGGGGAGAGACGCTTGTTCTGGCAGCCCGGGAAATGGTCGCTCTTGAGAATGGTCTTCTTTCCCAGCACAGAACCTCCTCTGAGTTTCATCACCAGCTCTGGCTCTTTGGGCATCGACATCTCTCATTTATTTTTCTCAAACGCCGCAGCAAGCAGCTCTATGGCTTCAAACACACCAGAAAGAAGGAATCCGGCCAGAGAACAACAACCCCCCTGCCCCTCAATCCTCTCGAGTGTTAGTATCAGTGTTCCCCCAACCCAAGAAGCCGCGAGATCAGCAAAAGCCAATAAATCGCTGACGCTTAAGGGAGATAGAAAGGGGAGAAGAGAAACAAGATGAAAAGAGGGGATAAATAAGAATATGATGGGTGGAGGGAGGGAGTGAGTGGGGCGAGGATTGATACATTTTTTTTTATTTTCTCTCCGCGTACGCCTCTTCTGAAGCGGAAACACACTTCCTCGTTAAGGGTTTTTCCTTATCGCCTTCTTTCTTTTACTGTTGCTGGCTGTTACCTCTGTCTCTGTGCCCCTTTCTGTATTCACCCATGGAGAAATGAAGTATTTGTACATGCCTTACTTATCCTGATATGCATGGAACAACCTCCCTATGCCTCGCGGCGACAGACACCCTCGGAAAATGGAAGCGCAAGGGCCGGAGTGGGAGTCGGAGTCAGAGTCGGAGTGGGATATTCTCAGCAGCAGGCTCGCTAGATACCCCAAGCAGCCGCCTGTGAATTGAATACTTCCAATTTAGAATTTATTTTGCCCGAGGAAAAATCGTAGGCCTCTCGTAATGTTCCCCACAGCTAGTTTATCTCTTTCCTCATCTCATCCTTAATAATATACCATCAGCAAGCCTTTCATCACTGTCATGGCGTGCCATGAGCACGTAATAAACGTGGCATTGTGGCTTGTCAGCCAGCCAAGTTTCCAGATTTTATCTCTATATTTTAACCCTTTTTTTATATTTTTTCTGCCACACGAGATTCCCCTACTATATAATATTACCCAATGCTTCGATTTTTATTGCTTAAAGAGACAGAGATACTGAACAGCTCAATGCTTGACCAGTTCTGGAATTAATGTCCCACCACCATAGTATAATATAATATAATATATGTTATGCCAAATTGCCACCTACCATATATATATACACACATATATCCTTAAATTGTATCACTATAAAATATTAAGACTATTAAAAAAAATCAGACGACATAATTTATAATATAATTTTTTAATTAAATGTTTGAAAATTGAATAGTATATTAATATAGGAGGTTTAAATAGTTTATAATTAATTAATTTTAAATAAATATAAATTTAATAATTTATATGTTAATAATAATAATAATAATCTATTTATCGTTAGTTTATATTAAAAGAATTTCCATGTCGAGACGAAATGGGTTTTCATGATTGAAAGCAAGAGGACGGATGGCGACATGCCACTATGTCGCATCGCCTCCCGCGTTTGTCATCTTCAATCCAAGTCATCGCCCCCTTACGCAAAGCAATGCGTTTGCCAAGGGATTCATTGGAGCAATAGCCATAGATCCATATCAAATACCAGACAACCAAAATCTATCTGGCGGCTATGCCTGGTGGAGAATGGGTATGATACCCGTAATGTAATGATTCATTGAAGGACCCTGCTGGCTCTATTATCTTACTAAAATAAAGGACACAATTTGCAATAAACTCAAATGATTCCGCCTTTAACACATAGATGTGCATCATATTCCTCCACGGTAGTGTAGTGTAGTTACACGTCTCCATCCCCTCTATGGTGGCCTTGTCATCCAGGAGAGTGAGTGGACGCCATTAAACTTATACTCTACTGGAAATAGCATATCAGTGACAAAGAAAGACGCTATCATACAATAGAAGCAGCACCCAGTCACCTATGGTGGCACTGGTGTCAGCTTTTTTACAAGAGAAAATGGAAACCTTTGATCAAGAGCAACAGGAAACCATGGATCCTAGGGCAGGCAGATTGAGATGCATTATAATTAATATCATTCCTTTTACTTTGTATTCTTGTCATGAAAGTTGAAAACCAATTTAGGGGGAGAGAGAAAGAGGATTAACATCTCAAAGGAAGATGTGCTCATACTCCCCATTGGCGAGTTGATAGAGGTTGTCATGGCTTGCAGCATCTGAGAGCAAACAGACAGAGAAATATGTGAAGATCAGATTCTAATGTTGTTTCCATTTCCTTTCCTGATGCATGGATAATATGGCAAAGTGGAATGAGGCAGCCCTACTACTAAGAGATCACTGGGCAGAGCAATTCCTGGAAACATCGTATAAACTTGGAAGCATAATGAAGAAGTTTTTCTACTTGCAATGTGAGGATCATATATAATGAGTTGCAAAGGATTGTACATTTCTCTTTCTTTTAGTTGATTTTGGTGCTCACTATGTTTTTATCCAACCAACAGTTTATTTTTTCTATCAAAGTTTAGGCATTTAGTCAACAAATTGATCAAAAAGTTGATGTGGTTGACCATGAAAACATACTATATATTGTAAAAGAAGTTGCAGACCCCTGCAGAATTAGGCCAAATCTAAAGGAAAGAAGTGCATATACTCACTCCATCAAAGTCCCCTGAGAACAAACAAGTATTTCATCCCAAGTTTACTCGATCTTCTTCTTAGGCCCCAGCTGCAAGACGAAGTAGAATACTATGTATATCAAACGGAAATTCATAGATATAGTGTAAAAGAAGTTGCAGACACCTGCAGAATGCCAACCAACCTGGGTGCTAGGACTCATAAAACTATTGCCAAAGAGTTTGGCCATTATTAATATTATATCACTCATAAAATTCATTATATTTAATTTTTGGAAGCTAAAGTGTATTGTGCACATGAAGACATGAGGTTTTATATGAGTTAGTCATACCAAATAAGGAAGGTTATTTTATGGCCAATAAGCCAAAATATGTGGAAAAACAAAATATAAATCCTTCCCATTATGTACATGTCGTATCATCATCTCTCACTCTATATATATCAAAATGTGAATGAATACACATATAAATATCATATAAACTAGATGTACTCCACAAGCAATCCCTACTTCAGCCTTTCAGGGACATGCAACAAATGCAGCCAATCTAATTCATGAGAATGACAGTCAAACTCAGTCAGGAAGATCAGATCACCCGAAGGAAGACTCTCCAGGTTCAATTACATGACCAAGAGGCCATCTCTGTCGGAATACTCATGCTTGATAGCCCTTCTCTGCAGATTCCTTTTCTCCTGACCATGAATCAGAGGGTCAATACCATAGCTTATGAATTTGCCATGTTATTAGCATGGGAGTATCAGCAAGCATTTGATGCACATACATTTAAAAAAATAGAAAGCATAATTTTCTGGACTTCCAGGACAACCAATTGTTGTATCAATGGTAGTACACAAATAGAGCTGAAGGGAAAGGGGAAATTTCATATTGGGAACAACTTTAATTGATAATGACTAATTAGCCCATTACTATTAGCATTGATGAGCCCTAGACTTGAGAAGATGGTAAGTTTGAGAAGAATCACCACAAAATAGAGCAAATACCTCTTAAGAAATTAAATCTTTGCCTTCTTCATCAAATTGCTTTTCACATTGGATACATTATCGGTATATTGCTAAGCCGAAATTTGAAAACAAGTTAATCACTACCCCAATAGATTCTCTTATTGTTTGGAGGCACCTTAATGCAAAGCTGAACTTGCCTACTTTCTCTTCCTGAAATAAGAAAATTATGCAGATTTTACAATGTGATCAAACATCCACCTGATACACCCTATTCAATTTAAAGGATCTTCAGTTCACTGAGTATTAAGAGTAATAGATTGTGTACATTAACAAACAACCAACTGAGGAGCATTATAATTATTTAAAAAAAGGCAAGTGTAGTGAGTTAATAGTAAATAGATAAATAGAAGAGAGATTGACCATTCGATCTTATATTCAAAGGAATGCATCACCGTTCTTATAATTTCTGTTCCAATAAAAGTATGATTGATGTGTGAATATTTATCAAAATAAAATATATTTTGGAACATCAATTTTGCAGACTAAGTTTAATTTCTTAATATTTTCTTTTACATAATACAATTTATTTTTCATACAATTCTAAAACCCACGTTGAAAAATCTATTAACTCTTCTAAATAAAATATAATATAAAAGATTACAATTATAGAGATTAATTTTATATTATGATTCACAACCTATAGCTAAAAGACATCTCAACTTGGTTTATACATGACACAACTATATATGTCATCTTCTAATTTATACTCCATAGTTCACACTCTTAAAACCATAACATTATCATATAGATTCCTGTCAAATCCAAAAAGTCTGCAAGGTAAAGTAGTGAATGAACAAATTGCTTACCCACCTAATAAATCTCTACAAGTAGCACATGATGAGTGAGACATTAACCATGAGTCTATACACTTGACATGAAAACAATGACCACATTTTGGTAGAACTCGAATCATCTCACCTTCCACAAATTCCTCAAGGCAGATTGAGCAGTCAGTGCCCCGAATATCAGCCACCCCGACCCCGTAAATGGCAGTGGGGATTCGTTGGATATCGGCCTTTTTTAGGCCTATTGTGGCTAATCTTATAACAAAGCCTTCCTGGGTCTCGAATGGATATCTCCCGCCATATCTACAAGCGTACTTGAGTAAAGGCCTAAATGCTAGAGTACAAAATAAGATTTAGAAAACAACCACCATCATTATCACCATTACCGTGTTGTATTTGCGTTGCTCGGTAACAGTTTGTTTTCTGGTGGGATTATCTTCAATCCTTGGAAAATTAACGGCATCTCTTTAAAGCTTTCACATAAACCTTGCAGCATAGAATAAACCAAGAGCCATAACAGGGCTTTGTGCACTGCACCAACATTGGATCTTCTAGACCAGCTTTGATCTTGGCCATTCCCACCTTCTCCATCATCTTCTTCACCTTCAATGCTAGCCTTGGTGAAAGGAGGATCCTTTTGGTTTTCGTCCGGGGGTCTAACCGTGAAATTCCTATGCAGAGTCGGTTCAGCCCTCTGCCAATCATCCGAATCAATGGCATTGTCAGAGTGATTGTCCTGAACTGCTGCAGAAAAGAAACCCTGATCTTCGTAAACCGATTCCAAGTCCATCTTCCCATCCAAGTGCTCCACCTGTAATTAATCAGTAATTAGAGCTCATGAATATACAGACAGTCTAGAAATCAGACTCGAGCAGCCGTAGTAAAAGAAAGTGAGCCTCTATCCAATTCAGTGCTTGGAGGGATTACATTTACAAGTAATGCAGTTTCCAGCTAACGAAACTATATTCCAAATGAGATATGTTTCCGCAATCATTTCAAAATGCAAGATGAATATTCCAATAGCTTCGAACTACAGTCAACTTATCATATAGAATCAACAATTTGGCTTCACCTGGCTCTGGATTTTCCCACATGCAGCTATGAAATGCTTTGGCCCTACTGCTATGTACCCAAGCTGCCTGCCAGTCATTGCAAAGGCCTGAATATATCCAAATATTTTAGAAAAGAGATAATTAAAATTGTACTGAATTTTATATTATTCTTTCACCGTCCAGGTGTAACTCAACAACTCATAAGCAGAAGCCTGGGATGCTTGATCAAAAGTCATTGTCATACAATTTGGTTGTAATTGATGGTACCTCAACTATTGGAGCAGGCTTGTCCAAGTCAGGTTCTCCACCGGCTAATTTGATAACTGGTACACAAGCTCGAGCAAGAGCTGTAGCTTCATCAGTTATAGCTGCTGTTTTTGAGGGCTTCACAGCATTTAGATCAGCATCTACATTATCCGATCCACTCATTGCTTTTACTACTGCTATCCTATTTGACAATCGCACGTTCCTTGTAATCTCCAACAATTTGAACCATTAATTGTTGGCACTAAAGAATTAGTGAAATGCAGAACCAGCATTTGGATTTTGGACAAACAAAATCACTCCAATGCACATAGCACAATGACATTTAATTTAACATGACAAAAGTTAATACTATAGATTGGAAAACGTTATGTCTGGGGCCAATATGAGCCATGTTCGATCCACAAGAGAAAGTATATTCCAAGAAATACAGCATGAGGATTAAAGAATCTTCGATTCCTTTAGGCTTCATTTTTACAACTTTATGTCCTTTTGTATGATAAAAGGCGACCTTCACACCGTTTCATACACTGCTTCATCGCAGAGCAAACCGCAAAGCAAATGCTCCGAAATTTGACGGAACACACTATCACAAACTGAAGAATGCGTTAGCTATCAGTTACCTGAAGGAGGGGTTACTTGAAGGAAAGGAGATCGATGCGGAGCTGATGCTTGGATCAGAGAGCCCAAGAGCCAGTTCACTCGGAGTGACCAGAGTAGATGTCAGAGCAATTCCATATGAAGCCGCCATGGTAGGGGTAAGGTAGGCTTAATTGGTGGGTGGGGAAGAAAAAACCAAGGAGCGTGATCACTCACTCGATATCACATACTTGCACTGTATATATTTTTATGTGGATTTAGTGAGATTGAATAGATGACTGATAAATGAAGGAAAGACGAAAGAGGAAAGACATGTTGGAGCCTCTGTCTCCAAGTGGCTTTCGAGTTGTACATCTGAGGAGGAAAGGATGGCTGGATCTCTCTATATGGGTTGAATTGTGAATTTGTATTTAACTTTATGGAGTGCAATGAAATTTGTTTTTAACTCTCTCACGAGTATGGAGTTTAGTGAATTTAATGAGAGAACTTGTCACCACTTAATCATAGTGACGGATGAATGAGGGAGGATGAAGCAAAGTTTCGCTAGAAATTAAAGTAATGTGGCCTTAAATGAAGGTGAGATTGTAAATTGTTTTGTTGATGGTCATTTCACGAATGAGGTTCGACCCAAAAAAATCCTCTCCAGACTTCTAGAACATTACTATGCAATCAACACCATCTCGTACGACATGGGTCGATAATAGACAGGGTCACGCGTCAAATCCTGAGTGGCCAGGACGTGCATCACCTCAACGTCACTCAGCCTGAGCCTGACGTGACCAACCGAGTGCCATGCCAAGGGAGTCGGACTGTTCGAGCCCTACTCCCTTGTTGGAGCCTCTGTCTGCAGGTGGCTTTCGAGTTTACATCTGAGTAAGATCTGAACCGTCCAGCTCAGCTTGTGATGCTTGCATGGACGTTCGTGATTCACCACTGGAGGAATTTGGGCAAATTATCGGGACTTCACCTTTTCTTTTTCCAACGTCAATACGACTAGAATACGTTGCTGAATAGAATTGCGCTACGGGATAATTTTAGAAAAATGTCAACTTTTTAGGGCTCATTCCTAATTTTAGTCAAAATATTTGATTAGGAAAAAATCATATTTTGATTATTATATCAATTTTGGCCCACTTTTATATTTATATTATAACAATATAAAATAATTATTATTGTTATTTTATTAATTTCAATTAATAATTCATTTCATAAAAAATATAATGAGAACTTTTTCTTATAAAAAATCAATTTTGGTTTTGTGATAATATATTTTTATTATTTTTATACAAAATCAATTTATTTTAATATATAATATGTAATGGGGCCAAATTTGATAGAATAATCAAGGTTGACGTATTTTTTAGACCATAAAAATAACTTCGGGAAAAATTAGGAATGACACTAAGGTTAAGTCCTTTTGTGGAAATTTTTTATATAGACATCCATTTGCAAATGCAAGTTAAATGGCCTAAAAGGATGGCTGGATCTCTCTATATGGTATGAATTAAAAATATTGGATGCCATGTATAGTATAGTGGGTTGAATTGTGTAATTACATTGCAATTGTTGACTCAAGCAGCTATTAGAAAGACCACCACGCATCATATATCCACAAATGATACCATCCACTTCCGTGAATTAGGGACACGTCTAGTTCTTTCTCTTGATGAAGAAGCTTTTAGTTTAAAAATTAGAGTATTAAAAAAATAAAAATATTATTATAAAATTTAAAAATAATTTTATATTAATTCTATTCACATCAATTTCTCGTGTTATATATATATATAATATTATAATTAATCTATAATTATAGTTTATAAAATTTAATTAAATATTAATTATTTTTAATATAATATTAGAGGTAGCACATTCCTACCCGATAAGAAATACAATTTCTATGAGATATAAATAATTATTTTATTATTTGTCTAATAATAAACGAAAATTATATATGTTCTCAAAATAAAAATGGTTATATTCGACATATATATGATTATTAATCCCTTATAAAAATAATAAAATTTATGGACCAATATGGTTAAAAATTAACATATATATATGATTATATATGGTTAAAAACTTTATGAACCAATATGTAATTTCATAAAAATAGGAAATCAAACATCAATAGAAGTATAGTGAGTTAAAGAAAATTTTGAAAATTTTAGGGATTTGAAATAGTAAATTAAAATAGCTTAATGACTCAAGTGTAAATTTTAGAAAAATTTAATAGTTCAAATGGTAATATTAAAAAGTTAAAGCAACAAAATTAAATATAGGAGAAGAAAAATGAGAGTACTTGGAGTAAAAGTTAGATTCTAAATGTAAGTAAAAAATAAGTAAAAAGAAAATAGAATAATTAAAATATAAATTTAAAAAGAAAGAAAATAACGTTAAATAAGTAGAAAGTATAATAAACTTAATAAAAAGTTGAAATTAATTAAATTTTTAGTGAGAAAATAACCAATAAATAATGAATAATTTTAGATATTTATAACTTAATGAATAATAGTGGTATAATCGAATTTTAAATAAATTATTTAAGCAAACTTAACCGGAAAAAATGTAATTTTAATAAATTAGGTAATCTATTCCGTATTCTCAAATTAAATATTAGTAGAACGATAAGTTTTATAAATTAAACATTAAATATAATTAGTATATTATCGTATAAATAGTAGTAAAAATTGTGATATAAAAACTAAATTTTCTCTAAATATAAAAAATGGGATAAGGTATTAGGAATTTGACTAATTAGCCAGAAATAAATTATTTGACCAAACTATATAGCCATGAAATACCTAATTGGGTGAATTTAAAAAAAAATATTTATTAATATAATATAAAATGCATATTAAAAAATATCCAAATAACGTACATTACTCGTCTTCATTGTTTGAATATAATTTGTGATGCGTATCTAATACTAGAGATAATTTTGATCATAATAAAGTGGGTAATCTCAAGAGTTGATTTTCATCATCTTGAAAATGGCACACGAATAGTGAAAGTGGGTAATCTTAAGAGTTGATTTTCATCATCTTGAAAATGGCACACAAAAGGAGATATATAATGGGCTCTATAGGAGATGGGTATAGTAGGATCAAATGACACGAAATGCCTATGATAGTGCACTTTGATGCAGATAACACTAAAATCCCAACTTTGATACGAAATGTCCATGTTTATGAATTTAATGTAACACGCAGATAACATCAGCCAGCCTCGTATCCTATACAACACCAACCAGCCTCATATCCTATACACACGCAATCAACCTCTTCCTGCACTGTTTCAGAGCATCACATAGCTTATCCATCAGGCCTAAAACAGCAAACCTGCACTGAGCCTGCCTGACCTGACCAACCGAGTGCGTGATGCCAAGGGAGTCGGACTGTTCGAGCAGGGATGATACTGATACTGGTCGTAGAATAAGCTTCGCCGGCACACAAGCGATGGCCCCACGATTTCCTGGATGAGCCTGGGAATCCATCGGTGTGAGAGCATATGGCACGGCTGCTCCATTTCCCTCGTGCCATCTGCGGTGTGACAGCTAAGAGAGTACGGAATTGGAATGAATCAACGAGATGATTAGTCGACTGGTGGCATCGGGCAAAGCTGTACAGTACACAGTGACAGGTACTATTTTTAAATCTCCAAAAGCTAGCAAGGAAAACAGCCCTTGGATGAGAAAATAAACCTCATTGCAGCAGCTTATAAAAAGATGCCTTAACTCTCCGAGGCAACTGCAATTGTTGAACCAAGCAACCTGAAAAAAAAGGACATAATGATTGACTAGATGAATGCATGAACATAGATTTTATTGCACGGACTACATATTTATGGATAATCACAACATCAAGCACCTAGAACTGAAATTTGTTTCCTGGAATAATAATGGATGGATGAGGAGATGGAGGAAAACCTGCAAGAATGACAAATGCCTGCAGTTCCATATTGGGTCTTCCTGACAAACACCTAACAGATGTAAGAAGCTCAAAAGTTGTAATGCTTGAGGGAATACACAACTACATTTTATAGCTCGGGTGGGTCAGAGGAGGTTCCACTTATCAGATGGGCAGAAGCAGAGGATAGCAGAGGAGGTTCCATTTCATGGGGGAGGCCTAATACAGGTCAAGTCCTCCAAGGGGCACCTCTGCCACCCCCACGGGCGGACCGCCACTACAAATTCTCTGCAGAGTCACAGAGCATGATATTATGTGAGATTGTGTATTCCACAAGCTTTTCCATATCCATCCTAGTGAAAAGCCCCGCATGATTCTCAGCAACCAGCATTGACATGATAAGCCCATTAGTCTTACCTACACGAACAAAACAAAGGAGATGAGAAAGTTCCACAATTTGTTACTTGGAAGAAAAGAAAATGCATTATTATCTTTCTTTTTCAGTAAACAAACATCTCCAGAACACAAGTCACATAAGACTGAAAGAAACATGATAAAAACTCCCCAGCAGGGAGACACGATTCAACCTGCAAAAACACCACACAGATCATTAACTGCTGGAAAAAAAAAACAAAGAAGAAAACAACCTAAGTAAGAAATAAATAATATAATGCTCTTCCAACTACAACATTTCAATAAAAAAATTGTTATTCTAAGGTAAGCTTGACCTGCATGACTTGGAAAACTTTGCTGCAAAAGCCAACAATCCATCAACCATTAGAGTTAGATATGACAACATATTTACAGAGGATAAATTCTCCAGAAACTACTAGGAAATAACTCTCTCCAACTACAAATAGAACATAACAGAAGCCAAATTCTTTACATTATCTGCTCCAAACATGGAAGATCATCAAATAATTAATACTACAAGGGTAGAGCCTATAATAAATAGAAGCAATGAAAGAATTCAAACTGCCATTGCAGGATCAAAGACCAGGAGTTATAGTCAAGTGAAAAAGAAAAGACAACATCGCATTAAAGAGGAGATGATATAAAGTCTTCCTACAACAGGCAGGCACATAAGGCCAAGTCACTCAGTGTCCACAACACAGTTAATATTATGCTCCATCAATAGTAAAGGATGACTTTTGTTTTTTCACTTTAAGCAACAAAGATGGTCAAGTCTCTTCTGGGTGTTATATAGATAGAAAATTGATAGATTAGTTCATGTCCATCCCATCTCTGACTTGGCTGCAGATAGGACTGACAGCAGAGAAGGATCTCTCAAACGGAGAAGGATGGCACTGGGAATCTCTCCTCCGCTTAAAAGTACAGCTTTCTGTGGGAGGAGAATTCTCTGCCTCAAGCTTCCGACGGACTCCTCGTACAGCCTGTTCCTCTGCAGGAGAAAGTGGGAAGGTCTTCCCACTCGCAAGGCAAAAACAACTGTGGTTATCGTACAGAATCCTCTGGTCACAGTTCTTGTCACAGATGTGGGTGAGCCCTGTTAGTTTGCAATAGTACATGTTCCCACAGATATGTTCGTTTTGACATTTCCAGTCACATTTGTGGGCAGGGGCGGACCCGTCTCTGCCCAGAATAGTAGACAGGTAAATAACATTTGCAGGTCCTCCCACGATGGACTTGGCACATACCTCCATTATTTTCCTCTGGACTATTAAATGAATTCCCTGCCACGAATTGCGTACGCCCCAGAAACCCCAATCGCCCCAATATATTCTGCAGATCCCAAAGTATAAGAAGGAGAAGGGTCAGAATCCTCACAGAGAGCAAAACGCGGTACCCATCAGGGCTTAGGTTAGCAGAAAGTCAGATCGGATGAACGGAACTAAAGGAACGGAGTTCTCAAAATTCAGAGGGGAAGACTTGAGGACTGAACTAGGAATAAAAGAAAGTAATCGACTCCTTTCTCCTCCCCATAACAACTTCAGCGCAAGCCAACAAGAGAGCTCTCCTGGTACTACCAGCCAAAATCCAACTTTTGCTTTCTCCAGGTGGATGGCATAGCCGTAAAAGGAAAGCAGAATGGGATCCGTTTCTCTTTTTTTTGGCTCAATGAGATCCGTCTTCAATTCTCCATTTTCCAGTTGTAACAAAAACAAAAGACTCCATCCCATGGCATATAAGACAAAAAAGAAACCAAGCGGATATGATCCGGACAACCATAAATATGCAGAAAGCATAAGATTGAAACTAGAGAGACACAAGGATAAGGAGAAGAACTCGCCTGCAGGTCAAGAAGTCAGACTGCACACCTTCCAAGAACTAAATCGGGAACCCACCTTCCACACCAAAAAACCCTAATCACTCTTTTCCCTCCCTCTCTCTCTCTAGTATAAGATGAGGACCCTTTGGAGCGAGGGCAACTGGGAGAGAGTGGGTTGGGTATTTATAGGGGGAGGTGAGGTGTTGACAAGATGGGAGGGCGAAGACGCGAAACGTGGAGGTAAACAGTCGAGGAGGAGGAGAGAGTGGAGAGTAGATAGGAGCGAAACTCGAATGAAATCTCGCGCAAATGCGGATGAAATTCGCTTGAATTTGTCTGCTACTTGACCGACTGAGAAATATTAATCGATTTTTTTTAAAAGGAAATGAAAAACGAAAAGTGGATAAATAAATGTCCGGAGGCAGCATTTCTCTGTCACGTGTCTAACGGTTCTGTCCGCCCCACCCACCATTTATAGAAAATAAAACAACTAACTTCACACCTATGCTTCCGACAAAAAACTGAACTGGACATTTTTGGGTACATGTGTCCAATCAGCATCTCGCACGTGTGTCCAATCACATGCTTGCATGCCATCCCTAGAAAGATTACTTTTTCACCTGATTTAGAATTGATACCGGCCTGCGCCAACCAGAAAGAATATTTCATGGAGAAAGATGCAGATATGATCACTCAGAGAAACTCTGCTCCAGCCAGCCTGCATGAATGTAATATGCTGATCTGACTCACATGAACTCAGAAAACAGGAAGCCAGAGATATGAGGCAATAGTCATACACTGTGTCAATTTGTCCCCCAAAAAAATCAACACTACTCTTGCTAGTCTCCTTTCCGAGGATTCTGAAGAGAAAAGCTTGGCTCCTGTCTAGTCCTGTTCTCTCCTGTGCTGGGAGGCACGTATATCTCCTCTACATCCTTGGGGGTAGATTTTTCCTCTAACCCTTCACCTCTCCTGGTCGAAGATGGTCCATTAGTACCATCACTTGGGGCATTGCTGACCAAACTTTTATACATGGTCAGGGCTTGCCCAATCATGCTCGCTGGGTTGGCAGCTGAGCTTGGAAGCAGCAGCGTTGTGCCCTATATTATCCATCATTAAATTAACAATTGATAATAAAGAATATTTGACATGCTTAATGGAAATTGAATCATAAGTTTCAATATTAATGCCTGAAAAAAGTGGCAATTGCTTTCTTACCTCCTTAGCAATATTGCTGAAGGCATGGATATATTGCTCAGCAACCCTCAGACTAGCTGCCTGCCATCAATGTATAAGGTTATCTTTTCAACAGAATAAAAAAGAAGTATAAGATTGACTTTCTTGAGAGCAAAACATGTCAAAGGACATCCAATTATCTGGACTAGGCATCAAGAAAATCATCAACTTCAAGCAATTGGAATGATTCTTAGCTGGCTTAAGGATCAATAGGTGCATTTTGTATTTCAACATCAGTTTTCACAGGCATAGGGCACACAGCCCACAACAGTTTCTCTCGAAATGTTATTTGATAAATAAGTAATCTTGCAACAGTGAATGATAATTCCCATTAAAAAATATACTTACTTCAACACCACCAGATTCCTTGAGTGCTTGGGACACCATAGCAAGTCCTTCTGCAGTTGCTTGAGCCCTGGCAATAATAGCTTCAGCTTCTCCTATGATATGGACATTGAGAAGTACGTCAAAACAATAATTAGAGAAGACACTTCAATGAGAGGATTCAAATTCCATTCTAACAGAGTTATTTGCAATATCCTCGATCATCCATGAACCATTTTCTTTACAAAAGAAAAACGTCTCCTATCATAAAACCGAGCTCCAAGTGTTTCTTGAAATTCTGTTAGGATATGCAGGCACAATACGAACAGAAACAGACCTTGTGCTCTGTTAACCTGATCCATCCTTGCAGCTTCTGATGCAAGGATCACGGCACTTTTCCTTCCATCAGCAATGTTGATGTTAGATTGTCTTTCTCCTGTGAAGCATAAAAGTGATTGCTTTTGAGTATTAATGATATCAATACACAATGTCAAAAAAATCATATCAAATTACTGATACTAACTGATTCTCTATTACCTTCAGACTCTAAAATCTGAGCCCTTTTCTTCCGTTCTGCTTCTGCTTGCATCTCCATAGCTTGCCGCACACCACGTGGAGGGGATATGTCCCCTGAAGTAAAACCAATATAATAAAACATAAGCTACGGAACAGGCCTAAGAGACAGGACAACTAGTATAATAGATTTAGTAGACTTACTTATTTCATAACGGAGGCATTTCAAGCCCCAGTCTAGTGCAGCTACATTGATGGCTTCCTGCAAGAGTACATACATCTAAGTATAAACAAGATATCCTTTTGTGGCATTGCATTTTATCTATTATAATCTATCTATCACAAGTGCTCATATAATGATCTTCAATGCAAAATGATGTGCACTAATATGTGAACAAAGGGAAAAAACTATCAAATCAGTGCGGTGATATCTTCTAGACGAAGCCTCACTGCTAATCTAAATGTTACAACTAAAAGAAAATACCAGTAGCAGAATATAAACTTTACTCTATCAAAGGAAAGGGATAAGCCAATTAATGAGCATATTGAATTGACAAAGAAGAAGAGAGTTAGGTACAGTCTGTAAACAATTCCATAACATAGCACAACACTAGATAAAGGTAACTCATAATGCTGAGCTCACGACTATCTTTTCGTTGAGCGTATCCCTCTCCTCAAAAGTCTTATCTAGTGTTATTTTCCCAAGTTCACTCCTCATGGTGGTCTGTGCTAGCTGAATGACTGCATAGATTGGATTCTCGACACCATAAGAAGCATTATAAGGGTCCACAATCTGCAGCCATCCACTTGTTATTTAGACACTTCACCAATAATTTTAAATGAAATATAAACTAATCAGAAAATGCTTCACAGAGAATGGATATCAACTGACAATTGACAACATACCTTCACATAAAGTACCCCATCTATTAAAATGCTCACATTATCTTTGGTGATAGCAGACTGGTCAGGAATAGGGATCGCCTCTTCCTTCAAGGAATGGACATACGCGATGCGATCAACAAGGGGGATCAGGAAATGTATTCCTGATGAAAGAGTTTTCACATACTTCCCAAACCGTTCAATAACAAAAGCTTTCTGCTGAGGCACTATCCTTATTCCCCAGTTAAACGGTGGTGCGATCTCATACCTAAATAGAATCCAACACAGATTCAGAAGGCTCCACAATGCCACGGGCACAAAGTTTACACGGCCTACTAGTTTCAGAGACTAATAAAATCAAGTGCAAGCAAATGTAAGTATCCATACATATGACTAGTTTACATGACATTCCGTCAAAACACACACTAATTTACATTACATGCTGTAAATACAGTGCCTCTGATTATGGAAATTGATGGACCAAGTTATTGATAATTAACCGTTGTATCCAGGACAATATCAATTACTTGTGTGAAATTTGGCAAAACAGTGCTACGCAAGGTTCAGTTGGTTAGGTCACAAAATTACGCAGAATTCCAAAGAAAGCTAAAGAACCAGCAGTTTAGTCCAATTCAACCTAATGCAAGCGCAGCATTTCCAGATGGCTTTCATATAATTACCCGGTGGCGCTGGGATCACGTCCCGCGCGGATGTATCGGACGGAGGCGAAGGACAATGGAGAAGGCCGGATGAGAACCGAAGGGAGCTGCTGCGAGCGGCTCAAGAGATGGTTCGAGGAGGTGAAAGAGGTTCTGAGGATCGATTGGGTGGAGGTGGAAATGCCTCGACAAGAATGGTCCAGGTAGCAGATGGATCTGAGAGCGTTACGCAGAGAGGTATTCCTCAGCATTTTGCTCATATTCTTCTTCCACATCAAGAAATGGCGATTACCTCAAACCGCAATTGGAAGCGAAGAGCTGTAAAGCCCTAGTAAAACCCTTTCTTCCCCACGCAAGGTCGTAAGAGGATGGATCTTTAGGCCGAATCTTAGCCCCTATTTCCATGGGCCTATATCAGATTCCATTAGAACATGCATTTTTCCCGCTACTTTCTAATCCCAAAGGAATTATTTTTAACTTCATAATCAAAATATTGAGCAAAAAAAAATTCATAATCAAAATAAAGGGAAGAACTACCAGATGAGTTTAGAACCCTAATTCCATGCGAATATGTCTTATATCTTTTCCATCATATCCCAAAAGATTGATGGATCAACTTATTCATTACATGTGGGCTCACCAGATGAGTTTAGAACCCTAATTTCAATTTTGTGACATCTTACTGGATGGAATGTGGTAAAACAAGCATTAAACAACAAATCAACATCTGAAATCAAGTTCATGAAATCTTAGAATCAAATTAGATAAAGAATCAAAAGACGAGAGTTGCTGTCTGACACTGAATAACGACCAACATCCACTTCCACATTAACCTTGTCCATTTAAACCAAAAGCACATACGAGAGCGCCAAATGGGAGCAAATCAATCCAAAAGCTTAAGATAAACATGGAGTTCCCTTATCACTCTTCCTCAAGGATGGTCCCCTTCTCACTGACATAGATACCGTCAAGGAACTTTCTGATGTCCTTGTTTTTGACATGGCATTTCTGTTTCAAGAAAAATGCAGCACCCGATGAGAATTCCCATAAGCCTAAATGCATGAAACATATCGGAAATGCAATGGTAGTGGAGTTGAGAATTCCCATACCTGGTTTATCAGAGCACAAGATCGAGAGACAAGCTCAATGTCATTACCGTCTAACACCAACTCATCCTTCACCTTCTCAGACCGGACAACAGATACTCCTTCAAGCATGTCAACCTTTCTCACCTGAAGAATAAATATTTTTGAAAAGATGATACCATCCCTATATTCCATCCAGAGTAAACCGAATAAAAGACCTAAGCATAACAGTCAAATTTCTTGAAAGAAAGACATGGATATGAATTGAGATTAACTCTACAAGCAATGAAACAAACCAGCAAGCATTGAAACCAGCAGAGGAGAAATACATGGAACAATCACCCTTTCATGCTTTGCACAATCAACCCAAAGAAGTCCCAATGTTTAATCAGATCATGATGAAAATAACTTAGCTGTGCAAAATGAATTGCTTAGCCCAAAAAATAAGCACTTCCCAAAATGCATAGCAGTAAATAATCAGACAAATATACACAAATGGATGGTTCCATCAAAATAACAAGCCGAGGCAGCATCATAACCCCAAAGCATTTTACTATATTTGGCAGAAAAAAATTCTATCCAATAGATTGATGCAATGGGGATCTATATACTACGAACAATAATGTCATAAGGATTATAATAGAATAAATACGAATCAACAGATAACTGATTATCTTATCAGATGATCGTAAATGAGTACCTTTTTCTCGCCAAGGAAATTCCGGATCTCAATTGACTTGTTGCTGTTAGTGATGCTGGCGTTGATGGGGAAATGGGCGTACACGAACCGCATCTTGTAGCGGTAACCCTTGGTGACGCCGGTGATGAGATTCTCGACATGACTAAGGGCGGTCCTGATTGCAGCGGACGTCTTGCGGGAGCCGAACCAGGCCTCGATCTTTAGCTTACGCTTTCCGGTTTCCTCGTCCTTAATGAGCTGGAAGTCGAGGTTGAGGTGCTTGAAATTGCGTGTGAGCTTACCCCGAGGGCCTTCTACCTCAATTATCTTCGCGTTGACCTTGATGATTACCCCGTCGGGGATGTCCATCGTCTCCGAGGAGAGGATAGTCTTCATCTTCTTACTCGAGCGTAGTCTCCGTGAAGAAAGGAAACGACGGCCAAAACCCTAGAGAGCTTAACGACAATGAGAAGCGGCTGGCATTTTATATGGTAGCTGAAGCAGGGCAAGAGGTAAAACAGTAACCCCTCGGAAACCCTTACTTAGACATCCCTCAAGCCCACGATCCATATGGGCCGATTAAAATTATTGGTGATAAAGAAAAGGACCTTTAATAAGGTAAGAAAGGCTCGAACTCTCGACCTCAAAATTACTCAAACTATAAAACCTACGTGCTAGAGGGAGAGCTTTAGAGGCAGAGATGGGAAGCCTACGTCATATCAAACCTACGTGAGATATGCAATTTATCCATAATTTACTATAATATTAGATTGTTTGTATAAGAAGCGGAGTATTCCAGCACTTGGGTTGAGTGTGATTTAGGTGCTAGAGGGAGAGCTTTAGAGGCAGAGATGGAACCTTCCGAGATATTAGGTGATAACACAAGGGTAAAAAACAAGCTTGATGGAGAAAATGCGAATAGTATTCCAGGAAATCAAAAAGAGACCCAAAGTACTACAACAGTTCATCAAGATTTAAGTGATGAGCCCAAGATCAAGACAAAAAAGCACGGAAACCTAATTGGTGAGTTCCATGATGGCACTGACAATATCTCCATTGGAGGCCTTAAGGGCTTTGACTGCCTTGCTACGTGAGACACTTGCCTGGGTCATGACCAGTTCGATGTCGCGAGGCTCAACGCCAGTCTCATCAACCTCTTCCTCCTCATCTTCATCTGCCGGAGCTGCAGTAGATGCAGCAGCATCTTCAGGCTTTGAGACCACAGATCCCACGTCAGGGGCTCTAAACTGCTGAGCAGCCTGGGCCTGCAGCTGGGTGCTCAGGTCTTCGATCTTGGCCTCTCCAAATATGATGTATGTTTCTGAGTGTGGGCTCTTGAAGACGTCTGGCTTTGAGATGAAGAAGAGAATCTGAGAAAAGAATAAACAAATGTATTAGAATCAGTAGATGCAGATCTGACGAGAAAGAGGTAGATGATATGAGAAGACTATTGTTTACATTCTTGGTCCTCTTTATGGTCACCCTGGTGACACCCGAGACAGGTTTCATTCCAAGCTTCAACATGGCCTTCCTGCTCTTCTTCTCGCTCCTGCTCTGCTTAGGGCTCCCATTCGCACCTGCATGAAAGCGCATGCTCAGTGCTCCATAATAAAAATAGAATATACCAAAAGGGTTTCAATCAAGAAAGGGCATTGTCGAGGCTTTCTTACAACAGAAAACTTGGACAGTCACACGAATCTCTCCTAGTATTCTAACAATCACAATCAGATGAACTTGCACAAATATCAGACTAGTACCCTAAGCATTTAAGCATGAACATACAAAGATAGGAAAGATCGCATGCGGAAGTAGCAACAAATAAGTGCAACAGCTAAAAAGACTCGACAATATTGTGTCAAACGCTGACGTAACTTTTGTAAAAGGCTGAAGCTTGGACCCTCTTAGGATTTGGGACTGTTGTAATGGATATTTTATCAGCCACTGATTGAACTTTTCTTTATAATTAAGGGCAGTTCAACATCCATTTGACATCAACAGCACCTAGTCTGATCATTAGAATAGAAAACTTGCGATACCTCTCTCTTACTTGTAATTTCCAATCGAAATTGCAGGGAATAGAAAGGGTGGCATCTTCAGCCACAAAGCAAATCCACAATAATACGGGAAATGAAGTAAGGAGGGAATAAAAATGTGAGAGAAATAAGCACCTGGAGATCCATCTTCCTTGTCATCATCTTCATCATCATCCTCATCCTCGTCTATGTCGTCGTCCTTCTCATCATCCTTCAAGTCTTCAACGACAGGCTCGTCGATCTGCATATACAATGCACGCATAAGACAACCACGAAACGGAAAAATGCGGATCTCTCGTTACGGATAATGAATCGAACCTGGAGCTTTTTCTGGAGCTCCTCGGCGGCTGAGAGCTGCCCTATCTCGGCATCCGCGGGCTGGACAACTGCTGACGGCGACATTTTCTGCTGAACGCCGATGAAACTTGCAAGAGCTAGGGTAAAGAGGGTTTTGCTTCGGTTGCACACTCTGCCGATGTTCGCGGGGATTTTATCGGGAACAGATGTGTTTCTCGCTGAATCGGGCTACTACAGAGGGTTGAAGCCCAATTATCTAGTTAATGGGCCTATCGGCCCATTAAACCGATTAATAGACCAGTTTCCATTAAACATTCATTCTAATATAAAAATCAGAATGGAGGGTGCTCCATGAGCCATGAGCCATGAGCCATGAGCCATGGTCCCTACATTATCCCTTCTAACATGAGCCATGGAGGCGCCATAGCTGCTCCATGGTCCGGAAAGATGTCTCCACATACCGTTGGCCGTAAAAAAAATCACAGAAATTTACATATATTAATCCACCAGCAAACACATAGAGCTATGTTAGCCAGCAGGTTCTAATCTAAACATTAGTAGAGCACTTGCTGCCTCGCCTGGTGCTCACCGGCCCCGACGGGATGGTCGGCCCGAATTCTATAACTGCCACGCAGTTTACATTGAGGCGGTACTGGCCCGACACCCATGTCCCGATCTTCCACCTGATCCGACCGTTCGCCTTGAGGTTGACGGCGAGACTCCTGCTGGCCTGCTGGTCACGGACAACCTCGTACCTGAAGGACGGTGCAACGGGGACGCTGGACCCTTGTAGGGATGCGGTGATCAGGCTGGCCTCCTTGTGGCCCTGGTAGAAAGGCGGGACGTGGGACCCGGCAGTGATCTGCTGGCCGTGGTAGGAGGCGTAGAAGGAGAGTTGGTCGTAGTAGACGCCGACCCTGGAGTTGGGGTTGCTGGAGAGGAGGGTGAGCTGGAGGGAGGAATTGACGAGGTCTGGAGCGGAGGAGAGGTCGAGGAGGTAGATCTCAGCCTGCCGGAGGGAGAAGATGGGCTTCGATGGGCGGAGGATCAGCCAGGCCACGAGGACGAGGGAGAGGAGGAGGCTGAAGAGGGTGGACAAGACCCAGAAGAGCTTGTTGAAGTGACGGCGGCCGCCCTGGAGCCCCGTCAAGCCTTGTTTGGCTGCGCAGTGTTTTGGTGATCTAGCGTGAATCACAGACATTATAATTACACACAGGCAAACGCAACACTTTGAGAGATCACTGACAGTCTACACATCTATCTCTACCTGCTGTTCTAGGCGCTTTATATACAAGTGATGGAGTTTTGCAAGGGCTCAGACAAAATTTGCTTACTGCACGAATATGCTAACGATAGATGGCTACAAAGAGCAAGCAGCCAAACAAACTTAGGGGCAAAGAAAGAAAAGGTATGGTGATTATCAATCATTATTCATTCCAACAGATTGATTTCTGGGTGTGTGGAAATGAAGACAAATCAGCCCACTTGAGAAATCGTGCAGATATGATCCAGCAGAAAGTTTGAAAAGATTCATCATGTGCTGTGCCACAATTTGTGGTCTTATTGGAAAAGACTACTGTTGTGCAATAATGATCTCTCAGTCAGTCTCAACTACTCTTCTTTTGCTTCTCTTCCTCCAGCTCTCCCTTTCTCCCTCCTCACCTTCTTCCATCTCTTGCTCCTGCTAATGGCCCAATACGTCTCTTGATGGCGACCGAGATAAAAAGTTGTGGGGGCTTAGCAACTTTTAATAGACATTTTTTTCTGGGGACTACACAGATGCTCAATAGGAGGGTTCAATATGGACTTGTGAATGCAAGTGGAATCCCTTTTTTTTGAGTTTCATCCCACACTTGGAGCCATATTCCCACTGATGGAGTAATACAGTTCATAATGATGGTAAGATCTTATGCATAGGGTTACTCTGATTCATTTTTTTCTATAACTTTTCACCTAACGCCACCTGTAAGATCTTAGGAGTAGTTGATCTCATACCTAAGCTGAAACTCTAGTGAGGTCATGAGTGCCCAATTCCAAGACTTTTTTTGGCCATACCTTCAGAAGAAATGAACTTTGATTGAGGCAATGGGGCAAGTGAGTCTAGGTCTGTACGTGGGCCTCCTCATGACTCAACCATCACATTACCAATCCGCTCCCTCCTTTCCCTTTCATGTCCATGACCTTCCACACATTCTTCCTCCCGTCGAGCCGGGGAAGAACCTAGGGTTCGCCTGTTTCCTGGAATTCTTTTTTCGGAGGGAGCGGATCGGCGTCGCCCATGTAGAATAGCTCCAACAGGACGTTCGTCATAATGCCATACCATTCCATCCCGGAACCCTCAGCCAGAGCGGGAGCGTGTCCCGCCGGCCGGCGCTCGATCGGATGAACAAGTTCGGAAATGAAGGGATTAGGTGACTGTGGAGAGGAGAGGAAGTGGTCAAGTCCAAGGTTGGGCGCCGTTGGGAAGCCCTTGGTGGATCGAAGACCATCCAGCCAGTTCGAGCCAGACCTCCAGGCTTGAATGGTGACAAGCATTTCTTCCTCCTGCTACGAATTTGTGGTGGGAACCATTGCAGCTCCAAATTGAAATCAAAATTGAATAGGGAATGGTGCGAACAGGAATCATGTTACCAACTGACACTCCTTGGTTTAGGTAAGGTTGGTGACTGCCATGTGTCTGGTGATCCAAACCCCTGTCTCCATTTTGCCTTCATCATGTTTATTGACAATGGTAGCACTGTAATTTTAAACATTTAGTTCATGATGTTTGAGCTTAAGAATGTTTGCCAGGATTCAAAAATGGATTTTGTGATTGGTCCTTATTGCTGTGTGCATAGGCTGCAAGGGATTCTATGAGTTTAACATGAACAATTCTTGTATTTTACCCTTTGAAGGTTATGCCTTCCAAAACTGAAATTGCTCCTGTTGACTCAACTTCAATTGAATTTATGCAATTGACTTGCAATCTAGTTTTTGAACTCTTGTTTAATCCCCGGTCTGATGATGAGCATGAAATGTGATCAAGAACTACTTACTGTACAAACATTGACAATAAGGTAAATGTGATATCTACACTGCCCAGTAATGTGATCGGATGTAGAGCCTCATGGAATTTCCTGGTTGGACATGGACACAGGTTACCCAGTTAGAGGTGAAGCTTTTCTTTGAATCATTGTGTGGAGAGGTATGGAATTATCTTTAGAATCTTTTATGGGCACTTTTCATGTAACATAGTCTTTATTTCTTA
The DNA here is from genome assembly GCA_030064435.1 of Trapa incisa. Lineage (NCBI taxonomy): Eukaryota > Viridiplantae > Streptophyta > Magnoliopsida > Myrtales > Lythraceae > Trapa > Trapa incisa. The sequence goes on along the minus strand of CM057770.1, from coordinate 217,186 downwards.
CAGGCATGATTTTGGTGTCTTTACTACTAAGATGTTCTTTTTGGCTTCAATGTTAACAGAGGAATTCCATCTTTGAGGCAGTATGGGGTTAATTGCCATATTTTCTTTTTATATTTATATACAATCTTATGTTGCACTTTCTGGTTTTATGGTCCAAGTCTGACCTTGGCAGTCCACATCTTCTTCCATTCATAAAGTTGCATCATGTACAATGTATAGGAAAATAAATCTAGCAATATGATCAAAGTCCTAGAGTAGCAGCGTTCCCTTGATGAGCTTTGAAATGTTCTCTAGACTCATGCTTTACCTGGGTACAATACTATTCATGCTCTTTTGGCCTCCAGCACCCCCATATGTGTTGCCTTTTACTATTAATGCAGTAGCCTTGCCTCAGATGCTTTAATTGCTGATTCTAGTATAGGGGAAAAACCACTACAGGGAACGGACCATATAAAAACTCTGTTATAAATTATTCACTTTCCTTGTTGAGATCAGAGTTTCTCATATGATGTTGTAGAATGTTTCAGAAAATTACTATTGATGTAGAGGCAGAATTGGTATACTGTCCCATTGGCATTGCAAACTGTTACTTTCCAGTCTTTTTATTTTGTTTTTGCCGAGAGGCTCTCCCTGTCTAGAGCTGGACTAGTCTCCCTTGTAAGTGTCTGACCTGGTTCATTTGCTCCATGAGATGCCAAACTCTGATGATCCCCGGGGAAGTCTTATCATTTTTCTACAGTTCAGGAAAAATCTTTAAACCATCCTTTGCCATGCCCTTTTTGCCCACCTCTGTTCTCATGCAAAAGGATGGAGTAGATTAGAATTTCGCACTGATTTGGTAAGCATGTGTTTTCAACTAATAAAGCCCATTCCCCACCATACCTTTTGCAGGCTGAAAGTGCAATACTTGCTCTGAGCTGCATTGGAGTCATTCTTGGAAATATTGCATTAAGTCCACTCTTTCCATAAAACAGTTTTCCCCCTTTGGGATATATCTTATATGTTAGCTCATCCAAGCAAAGTGGAAGCTATTAGGTTCACTGAGTTTTGCAAGTGAAGGTAGGTGTCCAAGACACTTGTCAGGACCGGCATGCCTCATTCTCCACTCTAAATTTTATGCTCCTTCATTTGCATGTCAGCTTTTGGACAGAGAGAGAGTGGCATCATCCATTGCTCCCTTCCATTTCTGGACCTAAAAGAAGCAACTGGGAATGATAAGAGGAAAGTGACAGGGCAACAGCAACACAAGGTGGACAAATTGCTAGAAGCAAGCATCAAGACTCGCAGGCAGCGCGACTTCTATATATTTGGCTGGAGATTAGCCCCGGATTCAAAAAGTCAACCTCAGTTGGAAGTTTCTCCGATCTAGGAAGAGTCAAACAGGCATATTATGAATATAAAATGTACAACTTGTAAGAAAAGGAACTAGGTTTAGATGGGATGACAACGACCAATGAAAACCAAACAGCTGAATTGACAGATGAGAGCTCTTCCCTTGAATAAAAAAGGGCAGTTAGATCAGAAGGTCAGTATTTGGGATCTATCTGTTGCTTGTCGATTTTCAAGATGCAGTTAGATTTGGTGGTATGGTGACGATGACGACGAAATCAGTAACCGGACTCATGCAGGACTCAGATAGATCCAATGGCGGCCGGAAATCACAAGGTTGAGTGTACGTCAATTCACCTCCGAAGAAAAACACGTGGCCTTTCCCCCGCCCGGCGGCCCTCTGTAATCTCTAGAAACAACCTACTCAGTCAGTCAGTCCACGCCTGTTTGATTACCAACCCTATTTGTTATTTTGTTTGGACGCCGTCGGTCCGAATTCCGACGTAACGCTTTCCAAATTTCGTCCCCGACAAGCATGAGGAACCACTGCGGAGCTGTCGTTTGCTGTCTCGAGCTCACCTGCGACATGACATGAGCCTGTCACCACCGGTGCCCGGATGAGATCTTTTTTCTGTCGGGTCGCGCGCAAAAGCAAAAGGGAATTCGCAGCGTTACGTTAGGCTATGCTAAAAGAACACTCTTAAATAAAATATATTTTATTTTTAATCGGGACGCGCTTTCTCTTCAATTTCCCGGTGGCCTTTCGGCCCCCCTCTCTCTCTCTCCCTCTCCATATTGAACGCCTTCATCCAGTTGTAGTTGGCGAGGTGTTCCTCTTCTCTTGTAGCTAGCTCTCTTTAATCTGTGATTTGCTTGCTCCGACTTGAATTGATTTGGATTATTCATTATTACCATTGAACACAGCCTCCTGCTTCTACGCCTCGCTTGTCATCAGTGCGTGTTCCATCGTTGTTGTTGCGAGCTGATCTTTCTGCTGCTTAATTGCTCGATTTAGGAGTAGGAGCTACTGGAGCTTAAATTTAGTAGGCTATGGGGCATCTATGTAGCAAGTGTAGCACGGTCGTCACTGCCGATGATCGGCCGAAACCGCCACCTCGGCCAGCTATGGTTCCCTCGGCACCGGCACCTGTTGCCTTGGACATGAACTCACCCGCTGAAAGCCCGTTCCCTAGCTATTTTCCGGCCGGAGTTGCTCCGTCGCCTTCGCCGGCGAGGACCCCGAGGAGGAAGTTCCGGTGGCCGCTACCTCCTCCATCTCCGGCAAGGCCGATCATGTCGGCGATCATGAGGCGGCGAGTTCCAGCTCCGCCGAAAGAGGGGCCCATACCTGAAGCGCCTGAGGAGGGCAGCGAGGAGCCGCGGCTGGACAAGGCCTTTGGGTATCCCAAGAACTTCGGGGCCAAATTTGAGCTGGGAGCGGAAGTAGGACGAGGACATTTTGGTCATACCTGTCGAGCCAAGGGTAAGAAAGGAGATCTCAAAGGTCAATCCGTGGCAGTGAAGATCTTATCAAAGGCTAAGGTGTGTGGTATGCTTTTCCTCCGAATCCGCTCTGGTTATTGAAGTGATTCTGTTGTAAACCATTTCTGTGTGAACTATTTTAGGGAAATTGGCTGTATCTGTGGTCAAATATTACCGAGTGCTAGCTCATTTTTGGATAGATAAGTCCACCATTGCCAAGAATTCATCCCCTCCTTATTCTGCTTTATTTCGTGCCCGTACTTTGAAGAGTTGAATTCTTTATATCCGTAAAAGATACTTTAGATCTATATGGGATTACATTGGAGCAAGTACTTCTTAGAATGATATGGCCAGTGCTAGAAAGTATCTTAGATGATGATTGTCACTGAGAGGAATCTAGGGCTCATTTTGTGGGGGGGGGTACTTGTTTAAAACGTGGTTTCATTTGCAATCTTTGGGTTCTCTAGGAATCATAAGTGGATCTGAGCTCGGCATGTATAGCCTGTTACTTAAGGATCTGGTTCAATCATTATCATTTGGTGTCTGCTAAATAGATCCAGTGGCTTCCTGGCAACTGAATTCAATATGGAGTAGTAGTGTGAGTAAAAGAAATCTCTAGTTGTGGAATTGTGCATAATTACTTTTGGACATGAACAATTAAGCGGTGCCTAGAAAACTAAGTTAAAAATTTATTTATAATTAACACCAATGTTTTAGTATTCATAAAATTTTGAAGTTCCATTTTTCTTTTCTTGTATAATAAATTGAAGTTTATTTAGGAGCACCTTGGGATTGTTGTTGCCTGCCTGACCTTACCTATGAGCGATGGATTTCATCACTTAATATTGTACTACCAATATTATCTTGTGTACTTCTCGTGTTTGATATCATGTGATATAACACAATGTGATTTGTGGATTGCTGAAACTACGTTTGTGGTTTTTTGCAGATGACAACACCGATAGCAATTGAAGATGTTCGAAGAGAGGTGAAAATTTTAAGGGTCTTGTCTGGGGATAATCATCTCATCAGATTTCACGGTGCATATGAAGACAACTATAACGTCTTCATCGTGATGGAGTAGGTTTATACTTTATTATACTATTGTCTTCAATGTCTTACATTTTAACAATTGATAATTTGCTAGTATTTATATTTTTCCAGATTTTCCTCTCCATCTTTTTTGCTTCTTAACCATGGGTTGGCTATCCAATCTAGAATGCAAAATCATGATAGTAAGGAAAAAATTAATTAGAAGGCATGTTTTTTTTACTGTCAGGTTATGTGAAGGTGGGGAGCTGCTTGACAGAATCTTGGCCAGGTAACCCTGGATTTTTGTCTGAATTCTTGGTCTTTGTTGTCAAAGTTCTTAATGTTCAAATCAATGATATTTGTCATGTAAAATTATTGTTGCAGAGGTGGAAGATACAGAGAAGGGGAAACGAAGACAATTGTGCTGCAAATTCTGAGTGCAGTTGCTTATTTTCATCTTCAAGGTGTTGTCCACCGAGATTTGAAGCCAGAGGTTTGTCCTTATGAATATGATCACTGAAGCCATGATATCAGTAGATGTCATGTTTAGGATGATTTACGCTTTGATTCTAATATTATGTATCTTCTTCGGTGATAGAACTTTCTTTTTACCACTAAGGATGAGGATGCTCCTATGAAGATTATTGACTTCGGCCTGTCTGATTTTATTGGGCCAGGTAGTATCTGCTTTCCACTTGACTTCTGTCTGCATGTCTTATGCTGAATGCAACTATCAACAAATATAAATATATAAAATATTAGCACATATATCCAGATTTAGTTTCATCTTCTCTTCAGTTCTCTTTTCATAGATTTTTCTTCTGTATATCCTCTGGATGTGCTATACCTATTAGACAAATGATAGACTGGTTCTTGTTATCTTGTTTTTTATATCCATACACCTCCCGTGAGCTAACAATCAGGGTGGAAAAACCTCCATCACTTCTTAGTGTCTGCAGTAATGTGGCATCTCTGTGCTTCAATCCATGTGAACTCATTTGCTAATATGTGATTGTGTTGTTGCATTCAGATAAAATAGCTTATTATAGAATTGTCTGGCTAGTTTATCATCATCATCATGAGCTATAATTGCTAATAAGTGAAAAGAGTTTGTTTATCATCATCATCATGAGCTATAATTGCTAATAAGTGAAAAGAGTTTGTTTATCATCATCATCATGAGCTATAATTGCAAATAACCATGATAAGTTCTTTAGCTGTGCACAAATGCTTAACTCGTGGCAATTTTCTGACTATAAATTGGGATGACCTTTCCCATCCTTACTACTACTTCTTGAGTCATACCAGGTCATCTTCAAGATCTGTATAAGCTGGAATTCAGTTTTTTTTTGCTCATCAAATTCGGTTTATTTGGGTGTTGAGATATAGGTCTTGACGGGTAGAGGAATAATGCAATATTCATCAGTCCTATCTAGGCTCATGCCCAATCTTCCACGCATAAGTGTGAAGGCCTAAATCAACATGTGTGTGTGCCTGCTTGTGCAGGTCAACGTCTCACTGATGTTGTTGGGAGTGCGTATTATGTTGCTCCCGAGGTCCTTCATAGATCATACAACACCGAAGCAGACATGTGGAGCATAGGAGTCATAACATACATATTGCTATGTGGAAGCAGACCGTTTTGGGCTCGAACAGAATCTGGAATTTTCCGGTCCGTGCTAAGAGCTGACCCCAACTTTGAGGATTCCCCTTGGCCTGGAATATCTGCAGAAGCCAAAGATTTCGTGAGGAGGCTTCTAAACAAGGATCATAGGAAAAGAATTACTGCTGCCCAAGCTTTAAGTAAGTTTTCTGTAGGAAGGAAATTTGCCTTACTCTTTTCTCATCATATAGGATGGTTTCATCTGTGTTAATGTGAATTTATGAGTCCTGTATTTGCAGCTCACCCATGGCTTCGAGATGAAAACCGACCCATGCCATTGGATATTCTGATATATAGGTTGGTTAAATCCTATGTACGTGCATCACCTTTCAAACGAGTTGCATTGAAGGTAACCACCTTTGTTATCTTCTAGATTCAGGAATGAATTAGCCAATCTAGTGCACAAAGTACTAAATAATTATGAGGAATGGCCAGATGTTACAGTACATTACCTGTAGGCTTGACATTAGCATTTTAGTTTGCTTTCAGCCTGGTGACTGTTTTATGTTTCACCTGTCCTCCTGTTCCAGGCTCTTGCAAAAGCATTGACAGAAGATGAGCTTGTGTACCTTAGGGGTCAATTTAATCTCTTGGAACCCACAGATGGACATGTCTCGTTCAATAACTTTAAAGAGGTCCGTGATGTTTAACCTCAATTGTTTTAATTATTAGTTATAAGCATGTGGCTTGTATTGGAGTTTAGCACCAGAGATTGCCCCCTCCCACACTTGTTTGAACCGTTTTTCTGTGAATCACTGCAGGCTCTAAGTAGAAATTCTACCGATGCCATGAAGGAGTCGAGGGTACTTGAAATTCTACAAGTGGTGAGACTTCCAGTCCCCTCTGTCATGTCAATTAATTTATAATTACATATCTAACATCTTTACTTTGATATAAAGATGGAACCGCTGACATATAGAAGTATGGACTTCAAAGAATTCTGCGCTGCTGCAATTAGTGTATACCAGCTCGAGGCCCGTGAAGATTGGGACGAGATTGCAAACAAGGCCTTCGAGCATTTTGAGCAAGAAGGAAACCGGGTGATTTCAATTGATGAACTTGCACAGGTATGCACATAAGGCCACTGATGGCGTTTCAGAGGAGATGAAATCACATGTCTGTTATTTCTTATGCACCGTCTTTCAACCAATAAACTGTGATCTTTTGTTCGTACAGGAGATGAGCCTGGACCCGAGAGCTTACTCATCATTGAATAACTGTATCAGGAAATCCGACGGTAAGCTGAGCTTTCTGGGGTATACGAAATTCTTGCATGGGATTACTATAAGGAATTCACAGTTGAGACCGCAACAGTAGTGTGGGTTACTGAATATAATACCCAGAGGAAGGATTGGTTCATAAAATTCTTTACCTGGAAAGAGCATAGCATGGCCTGGCCTGGCTTTAGACAGCCCAACTAGGCTAGGCTAGGCTACAAACCCAATCAACCTATACTTACAACAGAAATCCACCTAAATATGGACTGTCTCCCTCTTTCTCTCATGCCCCATCATCACATCACCACATTTCCTTTCAAACCTTCTTTAATCTTTCTTTCATTAGGGTGTAATTTAATGGATTGAACTACCAAATCTCCTCTTGCCAATTAGTTTTTGGGAGGAGAGGAGAACAGACCCCTTCCCACCTCTTCTCTCTTCCCATCCCTTCTCTTTTTCCCCCTGCAAATGATCATCTCATGCCCTTCCATGCCCTCGCTTCCGCTGCCGCCGCCCGGCCGATTCCTCCTCAGTTTTGCCACGGCGGTGGCCGTACCCTCTTTTCGAGGACATAAGATAGGCGCAGGTGATCACAACTCCGTCACGGGCACCAGATGTTCGTCGCAATCCCGAGGTTCCCGTTGCTGGACTCGGCCCTAGACATAGCCACCTTCTCCCTCATATTGGCACTCCTCCTCTTCTCCTTCCTCTCCTTCTTCTTCATCCTCCATCTCCGCCTCAAGTCCCAGACCGCCCCTTACCTCCACGGCTTTAGCTCCCTCTGGACCGTCAAGCTCATCCTCGTCTCCTCCATCGCTCTCTGGTCCCTCGCCGAGCTCCTCCAGGCCCCCTTCCTCCGCCGCCGCTACCTCTACCCGAGCCCCCTCTCCCTCAACCAACAAGCCGGCCTCTGCAGGCTCCACTCCATCCTCTCCCTTGGCCTCTTCCAGCCCGCCTTCCTCGTCACCCTCCTCTTCCTCGTCAACGTCTCCATCAAGCAACAGAACCCTCGTTCCGTCTGGATCGTCACCTTCGTCCTCGGCACCTGTCTTCCCCTCGTTTCCCTCCAGTCCTTCACCCACTTCTCCTCCCTCATATACCCTCATTTGCCGGATTACTTCTTCCAGAGCTCCGTCCACTTCAGAGACGGATTCGGCAACGAAACCGTCCTATGCACGAACCCACTCCTCGGGACCATCGTCTTCGGTGCCTTCACGATACTATACTGCCTCTGCTTCCTCCTTTCATGCTGGAAGGTCATCTCCCTCGTGATCAACAAGGGCCTCAGGGCTCGGATCTACGGCCTCGCCGTCGGGGTTCTAATCCCTCTGCCCGTCCAAGTCGTGCTGCTGGTCATGTCCGCATTTTCAGAGCCGGGGAAGCCGGCTTTCGGAGGCATCAAATTCGGGATCTTCGTGGCTCCGCTGTTATGCGCTGCCGTGAGCGAGAGCATCCTGGTTTTCAGGCCCATCGCAGACGCTCTCTCGGCCGTAGGGGACTGCTGTCTGTGGGATCCGCTGCCGGCAGTGAAAGAGACAGAGACAACGACCTTTGCCGGCGGCCCTTAAAACAACAAAAAGGCAAATGAGATGGAATTTTGACGGGATACTGCGGAAAGCGGAGGGGCGGCCTGCATGGAGGAGGAGGATGAGGAGGATGAGGAGGAAGACTATACTGTTGTTCAATTTGTCATATTTCTTTATTCAATTTATGCTCTTTCATTTCTTTCGCTTGCTTGCTTTGGTATAGAGCTGAACGGAATATATAGTTAAACCAGTTTCTTTCTCCTCTTCTCTTTAAGAAAAAAATAAAATATAATTTCACTTGGTGCATATATGCCACGCTGGCAGATATCGTCACGAGTACCACGTGCTCCTTACTTTTTGGAGGTCATTCGTGCGTTGCATAGACGCTATCTGCGTCCCCTTAACCGACCATTCGCTCCGCACTCCATTTCAATTCCTAAATAGATACGGTACTCTTCCATCGAGATGATGAAGGTGGAGATTCTCGACACGGAAGAGGACTTGGCGGCGGCTCTGGCCAAGTACATCGCCGATCTCTCAGCGAAGTTCATCAAGGAGAGGGGAGCCTTCACCGTCGTCATATCCGGAGGGTATCTCATCGACTGCCTTAGGTATTGAAGCTCTCGATCAGTTCTGGTGCTCCAGTTTGCTGTGTAAACGTTGCTCCCTGTTGTTGGTTGAATGTTCCAAAGCTTGTTTTTGCTTATTAGCTTACTAGAATATTTCGATTCCCCAAAGAAATTCCGCTACATTCTTCAGCCTTCTAGACTGTGAAGAATTTGATCCACGAAGAGCTCTAATCATTTGATGATACTTTGGTGATTGTAGCTTTTAACTGATAATCATTATTCAGTGGAGGATTATTCAAATTTTCATTTTAATACCGACTGATCGATTCCTATTATAGGGAATATATATTGTTGAGTGATAGTACATACAATCCATTCACGCGCTACTGTTGGCCGTGCTGCTGCTGATACAGTGGCCAAATGACCTCTCTCATTTTATGGTGGAATACAGGAAACTAGTGGAACCACCATACGTTGATTCCGTGGACTGGTCGAAGTGGCATGTATTTTGGGTGGACGAGAGAGTTGTCCCAAAAGATCACCAAGACAGTAACTATAAGCTTGCTTATGACGGATTCCTTTCAAAGGTACGCCTTCTTAGAGATCTTATGTTATGTCGAGGGGACGGTTATTAGTTACTGCATTCCGAGGATTTATTAGGCTAGTGATACCATCCATGTGCATTGCAAGCTGAGTATATATTGATTCATAGCTTAATATCTATCTTGTGGAATACCATGGGATAGCAAAGAATAGAGATGTCTGGGATAAAGAGAAGGCATATATCTTTTTATGGCGTATTAACAGGAGTAGAATAACTCGGTTAGAAATTCCAGCTTTCTTAGTTTTTAGGTGTATTGAAGCACACTGGATGAGTTTTCATGCTGGCGGGGAAATAAATCCCATCATCTGGTTTTTGAGTTGTGATGCAGAGGTAGTACCCTGTTTTGTTGACTCATGATGTCCGAAATCAGAAGCCTCTTAGAATGGATGCAACATTCAGTGAGCACTTCTTTGTTCTGCTTTGTAGTGTTTTGCTTTCATTAATCTACTATCCTGCCCAGGTGCCCATTCTCCCTGGCAATGTTTATGCCATTAATGATGCACTCCCGGCTGAGGGTGCAGCTGATGATTATGAGACCTGCATCAAGCAGCTAGTGAAGAAGAATGTGGTATCTTCATCGATCTCTACTGGGTTCCCAAAGTTCGACCTCATGCTTTTAGGCATGGGACCGGATGGGCATGTGGCCTCCTTGTTCCCAGGCCATCCACTCATCAATGAGAAGGAGAGGTGGGTCACTTACATCATGGACTCGCCAAAACCGCCTCCACATAGGATCACTTTCACATTCCCTGTGATCAACTCATCTGCATTCATAGCAATGGTGGTGGCAGGGCCTGGTGAGGTCAATGCGGTCCACACTGCTCTGGGAAGTACATCCAGTGTGGACAAATTACCAGTCCAAATGGTTCAGCCTGAAGAGGAGCTGGCTTGGTTTTTGGACAAGGAGGCTGCTTCAAAGCTGTAGGTAGTAGTAGCCTTGTCAGTTCCTCTGGTTTGGTTTCTGCTGATGAGTTTGGGGTGACCCCACAATCACACGTCTATTTAATAAGTGTGAACTTCTAAGCTTGTTTTCTTCTGTTTTGGCCACCAGAACTTTCTAGATATGTGTTTCTACATTTTCACGGAGGGCCAGGCTGGGCAACCATCACACACTTTCAAAATGCATACTTTTTGCAGCTCGTCCAAATGGACCATCTCTCTCTATTCGGAGGCACACACTCTCACATACAAGCTATTCGAAATAGCGAAGCATAAATAACAAAGGAGAGAGACACGGAATTCTATTCATTTGTACACTGCTAATGTGCGTTAGTTACATGAACGCACTTTTCAACGCTAATGCAGTCCCTGCGAAGCACAGACACTTGCTCAGATTTTGCTTTTCCCAAACACCTTCTCGGAGCCCATGTTTTGCGAGCTGACATAATTTGGTGAGTTGGCAGTGACAGTGTAACCTGTAGGTTCCAGTCAATGTCAGTACGACTGGAATTTGGAGAAAGCACAGTTCAGATCTGAGGTTGCATCCCTTTCAACATGTGGACACATCTTTTTGTTTAAGCTTTTCATGGAGGGATAAAGCAAAACTATATGGTGATGAATCGGGTATGTATGTGCATGTATGTTCTTGCTGGGTGTTTCTTTCTGTGGGATAGCTGAGGGTGATGGTGATGAAGGACGGTGAAGTTGGCAATGATCCTCCTCCTCGCTCAAGTCTCACCTGTGCAAGATTTCCTCCTTCACTGCTCTTTGTTTCCTCCATTGTCCAAGACAGACAATTAGGACGCAGACTGAATGACACTTAAAGCTGCCATTCCATGACCACGGGCAACTACAATTCTTTCATCAACTACAACTACACATCTTCCTTCCTTTTTTCCTTCGTCATGCAGGTCCACCCAACCAGCATAGTATTTTATTTAATTTATTTATATATATTGTAGTAGTCTACTATATAGTATATCATTTACATATGCTAAAGACAATTTCCATTTTTCCTTAAATGGGCACCTTAGGCATATATTTATAATTTGTGAATATGTCATTGGGTCATAAGCATGTCACTTCTATATATATATCTTGATGGGTGGCTAGCTGGGCAATATCTCATCCCATATTTTCATTCTCTAGAAGGAGAGATAAAGATAGAGAGAGATGGTATTCTTTTAATCCTCCTGTATCGTTTCTTGCTCAAATGAGAATTCCAACCGCTGCAGCATGAGGTGATTAAGCTGCAGCGGTGCTGAAATGCTCGTTTGAGCAAGCAATGTCATGGGAGGATGCTTTCTTCATTTATCATCAATGCACTGATCCGCAACCGCGAGACGATTGATCCCAGACCAAAGCAGGCAATCTCCATTGGTGGCAGCTCAGCCGATTCATATTCTCGTCAGGTGAACAATTCCTATGCTCTAATCTGCTGTTGTTACATTCTAGGGTTTCTTGTACATAATATGATCTAGAAGAAGACCAGGTCATGAGTCTCCTACTATCCCCTTAGTCCATGCTGTTAATCATAACACGCCTAATTAATTAATTAGTAGGTCTTTTGAGCTCAGTATATCGTGTGCAGATTGCAGAATTTGTGTGCTTCAGCGTGACAGCAAATACGTTATACCTTTTCCTAACACGGGACCATATACCATGGACAACGGAGGAAACAAAGAGCAGTGAAGAGACAACGCTTTGGCTGGGACGTGAAGGAATGAAGACGAAGCAAGCAGTTAGAAATTCCCATCCCCATCCATGGTGCTGGAAGTGTCATCTTCCAACTCTCAAACTGCGGATGTGTGTGGTTAACAAAAGACACCCCATGTTCTCAATCATCACGGTAACACATTTAATTTCATTGACAGAGGCAAGCGATTAAGGTTTGTCTGTTCTTTTGCTATTAAAAAATGTATGCCTAACTAGGACAGATCGGAACATGGCTGGGTGGATCTATAGATCTCTTCTGGACATTCTTGATGTCAAATACCTAAGAAGCTTGGAGCTAAGTACATGATATTTTCGTGATTAGAAGGTTAGGTACTGGGTGAAATGTGAGGTAGAAGGGTTGTGAGTATAAGCTTCTGTTCTGGTTTTCTTTTGCAGAAGTGATCCATGTGAGGTGAGGTAGGTCCTGTAAGAAGTTTCTCCTGCGTGGCCTACCTAATTTCATCCCTCCAACGGGCAACTCGGGCTCTCAAAGCAGTATATAGCCCCCTCCTAAGTTGACATCTCCATCAGAATGACTGACTGGTAGTCAGTCAGGAGGCTAAATGGTAGATCTCATAATTCACATTATTTCAGATTTGAAAAGCAAACAACTAAATGAGTTTAGATGGGCAGACACAATCTGACCCGCCAGCGTTTTCTATTTACAGCAGCTTGTTTCAAAAGCAGCACAGTAGTTAATGCACCTACATCAATAGCAGCTTGGGGACTTTGAATTTCAGATGTCAGATTGTAGCTGGTCACACTGGGAATTCGTTAGGAGACTATATGCATACATTATATGGAAATGTTGGGCAGATGCATTAAATTATTAGTAAGACTTTCTTGAGTTTTGACAAAATAGGGTCCTTGTTTTTCCTCCATACTTTTTGACCAACAGCGGAGAAAGGTCAAGCCAATCAGATGCAGCAACATGGGCTGTAACAGCATGAGAACATCTGATTGACAAGAGAAGAGGAAGAAGAAGAGCCAAACACTAAAACATTCAGCTCAGCTGTACAATGGGAATTAAAGTCAGAACTGCAGCAGCCAATAACAATGGAGAGGGAGGGTATTGATGGAGCAAGCATAGTAAAAGAACAGAAAAGGAAAATAAAAAGTCAGCAAGCCATTCAAGATCATCACCGGCCTTGGCCTTCCTCTACCTGCGTCTCCATGGGACCACCTGCCTAATGCTCTTGTAAATCCTTGCCTGCATCCAATTTAATCACACCATTAGTCTGATCATTATAGAGCCAGAGCCTGGTTAGTTATCTCATGTGTGTATCATGATAGACTACTTACCCATAAGTGTGATTTGGAATATGAAAGGTTCAAAAGACTCCCTCTCCTCTTCACCCTTGTTATCTTCACATTTGGTTGGCCGGCGCTGGCTGAACCGCCTTCTTCCAGAATGGAGAATGGATCATCGTCTTTGACACCCTTTTCCATGAGGGGAGCCCATCGATTGGATCCAAAGAACAAGACTTTATTGCTCCCGTCATCGTGAGTACGGAATGACCCTCCTCTCCGGTGCGACCACGAGCGGCCCACGTAGGGCCCATCGAGGACCGTGGTCGGTGAAGGCATGGACGTAATCTTGGCCTCTTTCAGCAGCCTCGGAGGCAGCTCCAAGCACCTGTGAACTCTCGTGTTGCAGAAACATACATGCTAGCGTAGCCCAAACAACGTAAAATGACGAGCACAGTGCAATCAGCGTGCGTTACCTGGCGGTGGAAGGCTTGGGGAATGATCTGGTGCAGAAGGGTCGAGGCCTCCCGGGAGCCTCCTCCCATTGGAATGGGACGGAGGCTGGTGTCTGGAGCGGTGGAGTCAGCATCCCCGACACCTCCGGTGGCTTCTTGGGGAGCGAGAACAGTGAAAGCTTAAGCTTGGGAGTCGCAGCCTCAGCCTCAACCTCAAACACATCCTGATCGTCCTCTTCACTGACATGATCCCACAGCAGACCCATTTTCCTCTGCCTTCCCTCCACCTCGGATGGTTCCGACAGTCTCCTCTCCTGATTATGCTCTCTCTTCTTTGAGTTGCAATGAAATATATAATAAGAATAATATAGAGGTAGAAGCGTGAGGAGAGAGATAGAGAGAGAGAGAGAGAGATAGAGAGGTAGGAGCCGGAGGCGCTTCGCATTCACAAGGAAACGCAGGCAGCTTCCAATACTTTGCTTTTGTCCGTTTGATGGCTTATAAATGCCAGCTTTATTTCTATCCTACCCACTCCCCTTACCTGCCGTCCTATAGCTTCCGATCGGTCAGTGGGTCCCTCATGTGTTTTGGAGTCGTCGGCCGCCGCCGGACCATTTGAGCCCATATCGATCAGGATGATGTTTGCTAGGGTTAAATAATGACGACGATGATCGATGATGCAGCAGCAGAGCAACTGAAAAGTCAGAGCTCATCAGTAATATCTGTGGAAGATGGTGAAGAAATTCGAGGTCATTGGCTTGGCTTCCACAGTCCATGGCAATTATGCTTTGACATCTTGGGGTTGCATCCTTGTCAAACTCAAGCACCCCAGAATTTCTTCCTTCCATTGTTGCAAATATCTCCTGCATTTGTCAAGATTTTCACAAAAGAAGAGAAGATTCCTCTGGTGCAGGTCAAACATGTATCTCTCCTGTTCAAGTTAAAGTACTGACAAGGCCAGGAACATGAACTGGAAAACCCAATTAGTGCAGTCATTAGTGTGTGAAAAGGGTGAATCCAAGAAAAAGGTACACATGCCTAGGAAGCTTGTCCGTAGACAAAATGCAGGTGATCCGAGGAAGGTTCACAACTCAAACTTATGTTAAAGTGTATCAATTACACTTCTCAAGTACTTGTAATGGAGTAGATAGCGCAGATATGATTAGGGTGAACTTTTTTTCCCTCAAATTTTGCTGGTTAATTTGAAATCTCAGTGTAGAAGATGAATAAAAGGATGTCGTTTTCTTCTTGTGCATGGCCAAGCTAATCTTCCATTTGGGTGATTGTGGAGTCTACTCTAGTTTGCCTGCCTTCTGCAACCACCTTACCCACCTTGCTTGAATTCCTTCATCCCACAAGATCTCAGACCATTGCTTGCCCTGAGAAGAGAAGGTTAATTCTCCACATGCACTAGCCCACACACACTATGTGATATTTAAGCAGCCATTGTTAAGCCAACTCCACATTTCATCAGATTCAAGCTCTGATTCCAACTCCTTGACAAGTTCTAAGTAGGGGGAACTCTTGCACTTGGTTTGCTCAAAGAACAATTCATTTTGCTGACGAATAAGATATTGAGCGGCCACTGCCAGCTTAAAAAAGTTAGAAAAGAGGAGAAATTCTAGAAGAGGAAAGAGCAAAGTGGCTGAAAGTTAGAGAGCACATACACAGTTGGCCAATACCTGCAGGTCTATAAATGTGAGCAAGATTGGAAGAATTGGCATCTGACTCAGCATAGCCGGCCATGGCATACTTTTACAGAAAAAAGTACCCCTGAAAAAAGGTAAAGAACAGGATCATGCCTGCTTTCCAGCAGATAAAAGGAATGTGGAAAATTTTGAACGGCCTTGTTTGGTCAGGTCATGTTCGAGCAGAGTTGCAGGTTGATTTATTGGAGAAATCGCAGCCCTGCACATTAGCAGCAGCGAATGAGTTAGTGAGTAGCCCACTTGCTTTCTCAAGAGAACCAAGTAGAATTGAGCTTGAAAAAGAATGTGGGCAGCAGCTGATTGTGCAGTGTCTGAGCTTATTCATTAATCAAATGGGTCTCTTTTCGTCTCTTTTCGTCGGATCTACGTAAGAGCACTTGTCGTTGCTGATCAAAACCTACGTAAGAGAACTCGGAGCTTTTAAAAGGACCCAGCTTTGAACTTTGAGAGCTCATCCTCTGCCCCCCTTCAAGTATATCTAGTGATAGAAGAACCCCTTCCTTGCACTGCAGAAGGAAGAAGGAAGCAGACAGACAGGCAGACAGACTTGGGTGGCTTGAAGAAGAGGGCAAGGATTTGCAGAACTTACAAGCATTGCACACTCTCCAATTCTTTATTTGACCATGATGCCTTTTTGCTTGTGAATATCAGCCTGGTTACACGCTTTCCCTTGTTTTGCTGCTGAAACATGGGGAACAAGCCACATTTATCACCCCTAAACGGGCTCGGTTCTGACAGCCGCATGAGGAAGATGATATCCCTCTTGAAAGTCTGCTTCTGCTCAAAGAGCTCCAAGAGAATGCCAGGTCCAGGCTATGAAGATCCAGTCCTCCTTGCTGCTGAAACTTCCTGTATGCCCATCCATTTAAATCCAGGCATTTTTTTTCCTAAACCACTATTCTTCTCAACTATTCTTGCTGGTATCTGTGATCTGTAGTTACTATGAGTGAGGTGGAGGCTTTACACCAGCTCTTCAAGAAACTTAGCAGTTCAATAGTAGACGATGGGCTTATTCACAAGGTAAGACTATCATATCAGTCGATATGGGCTTATTCATAAGACCCACGATTACACCCTCCTCTGCTGCCCTGATGACCAGGAAGAGTTCCAGCTTGCACTTTTCAGAAACAGGAACAAGAAGAACCTCTTCGCCAACAGGGTCCGTGAACTTTGGCTCCTTAATATTGAATATGCCTCCGTACCCTGGTATTTGATCTGCGTTGGATTCTTGTCCAGATATTTGATCTGTTTGATGTGAACCAAAATGGTGTCATTGAGTTTGGAGGGTTCGTCCGGTCCTTGAGTGTCTTCCACCCAAATGCACCTTCTGCAGACAAAATTGCCTGTAAGCACCTGCAGAGCGAGATCTGTTCAAAATTCCCATTATTTGACAAGCTTTTTTTCCTGCAGTTGCCTTCAGACTATACGACTTGAGGCAGACGGGATTCATAGAACGAGACGAGGTGAGCGTCCGGAGCTTCCTGTTTGAATCTGCACGACCTAGCAAGTAATTCCACCTCTGCTGTCTCAAACTCTGCAGCTGAAGGAGATGGTACTGGCACTTCTGCATGAATCGGAATTAGTACTCTCCGAGGATCTGGTAGAGGTGATCGTCGACAAGGTGCTGGGCCAGGGATTCTCCAATCGTCACCCTTACCTAACTCGTACCTGCCAGCGCTCATGAACCTAAAAATACCTGGGCATTTTTTTTTCTGCAGACATTTAGTGAAGCTGATTTGAAGTGTGATGGGAGGATAGATGGAGAAGAGTGGAGAGAGTTCGTGTCCAAGAACCCATCACTGATTAAGAACATGACTCTGCCATATTTGAAGTGAGCAGTCATCTCTAAGATATGCATTTACTTCTGAGTATGGATTGGGGGTATGATAGAATGAGCTGTGAATTTTCTTCCTTCCTTCCTTCTTATGCAGGGATATAACCTTGGCCTTCCCCAGCTTTATCCTGAGTTCTGAAGTGGAGGATTCTGAGATATGCACTTGATTATTCTTCCACTGTGTTGGTTAAAAGGCTCTTGTATACTGCTTGGCAATGAAGAGAAAGCTCCTGTATAGTATAAATAAAGAGAGTTTTGCATCATGATGATGATGATGATGATGTGCCTGTATTTGATTGCCTCGAAGCAGCCTCCTTTCCCCTTCTCCATATCATCCGTAACTCCATGCTGGATCTTTCCTCCTGTTGAATCTGCAATGAACTTGAGCCGCTGCATCAAAACTGGTTTGGTGCTTTGACATATGTTAATGGAGTATCGATTCAAGGGGCAGCGCTGCCCGCGGATTCCCTATCTCAGTGGATTAAAATATTATTATTTTAAATAAATAATAAAATTAACTATAAATAAATATTATTAATTTAATTGTAAGTTGTGATTAACGGGTCCGTCCGGATCTATCTGACCCGTATCCGACAATTGCGACCCCCTACATGCAGGCCAGCACCAGCAGGCATCATCTCCAACCTATTGAGTCCGGTAAGAGTTCTCCCCTGTCTGGAGCTTCCTCGATCTCCCGGGGTGGGGCGGACCTGCTCCATCTTGGTCTTGGGAATAGTAGGTACATCAACAGCCGCCATCATCATCATCATCATCTCTCTCTCCATTTGATTCCTTCTCTTTCGTATACAATCACTCTCAAGATATCTTTGGAAAGAGTTTTTTAGTTCGATTCTCTTTTTTCCTTCCGTCCAATCGTCAACTTCTTCTCGGAGCTGTATTTTGTTGCTCTTTGGCTCATTTCTCTGTTTCCCTCTCGGTCTGCGCAGTAATGATTTTCTCTCGTCTGCTTATTTTATGACAGATCCGTGGACGGGTTAGTCAGAACGATGATGAAAGGATATACCAATTCGGAGAACGATTTGAAATCTTCATTTAAAAGCCATTTTTTCTTTGAGTGAAGCCTAGTAAGTAAAATGCTTATATGCAGATGATAGCATTTGAAGTTTCAAAGTTTAACTTGATATTGAAAGAGTCTAATGCACATTTCACCGTATATATACCTGCTCGCATGTCTCTATTCTGTCCATTTGGCATGATTAGGAAGCTGGGATTATGATGTAATGATTAGGAAAATATAGGAAATTGGTAATTCTGTACTTGTGCCAGATTTATCTACTTCTTTCCTATAAATGTTATCGTCAACTTAGCAGATTGTGGAGCTGATTGGCAAAAGAGGAAATGACTGCCCATAGAACATAGAAAAGGATTGAATATGGAAAAATCATCTAACATTATAACTATATATATGCATTTGGAAAACTCTAATTTATGTTGGAAGACTATAAGCTATCAATGAACTGCCTGTGTACTTTGAAACGGACATGTACTTTCTAGGTTTCTGCTTATTACATGAGTAAATAGTTATCATCTCAAAAAATAAGCTTCACATATAATTGGGCTCTTTTTACCTGTTAAGAAAAATCATCAGTATTTGAAGAAGCACTTATTTGACAATCTCATGAGCCATCCGCAATTCGTGATAGATACCAAATCAGCAATTAGTGCGTTCAATGCCATAACATGAAGTTGTGCCCTTGATTTTTTTTATGTGGGGCTTCTATGTTGATTATCATTTGTTCCTTTGCAATGTGCACATACCAAACCTTGGAAGTTTGTGGCAGTGAGTTCATGTCATATTGTGAAGACTCTGTTTATTGGATTTTTGGTTTGGATTGCTCCATCTTTAATGAGATCATTGCTGATTCCTGTTAATGCATACTTAGACTTGCAGGTGAGACATCAGAAAACTGATGCAGATTTTCTGTAGTTGGAAAGTGATTCTTTCTGATATGATGGCTCTCAACTGCATCCACTGCAGTTATAGTTGGTAACCATCTCTATGTTACTATGTTGATGATTCAGAGCTGGTGAATGTAATATGTTATAGGAGATCCTTTCCCATTTTTAGGTCATGAATATATAAAAATATGCTGCACATCCTTTGCCAAGAAAAATAAGGGATTAATTTGAAGCCTCGTACCAGTAAAATTACAGCAAAAATTAATGTTTTTTTGTGCTGAGCAACTAGGGTCATTCCTTTCTTCTAGTTTCTTGACAGACTATGATCACCTTTTTGCAGGACACAATTGCAATCTCCTGAGCCAAAGAGGAACCTGAAGCAGCATCCCAGAAGTTGACTGAAACTGCTTTCTCTGGGGGAAGTGCATACAACATAACCTGCCTAGTTGTGAAGTTCCATCACCAGAATAAACAAGACCTCAGGGACACAGCATCTCGGCAAGATGACCTGAAGGCCAGAGTTGATCCCATGCCAGTCTTACTGATTAGAAGCTATTCCATCATTGATTTATTCACTTTAGTGTTGATTTGTTGGTTGGGGGAGAGGGACACATGAATCTCTTCAACTGTGTTTGAAGATAGATTAAAGTTTACTTGTGCAACCCATTTGAAATGCTGTCAAATTTGGTGAACTTTTGAAAATTTTATAGTTTTGCATTTAATGTGAACGGAAAGCTCACTGATCTTTTCTTCTTCTTCTTAAAGGATTAGGTGGATGATGGATGTCACTCTGAGCAAAACTGGGGAGGGAACAGCAAAGCATAAATGGGTCGATTATAGTAAGCAGCTAGAAGACAAAGAAAGGACAACAGTACAGTACAGTAAAGTACACCCTTTACCCCCTCCATTTGTTAGTTTATTATCTCTATCTGTTGAACAAGAATGTTAGTTGGTGTACCTCTGAATCCACAGGCTAAAATTGTCACAACACCCTCCATCCAAACACCCTAATTTCTCCAAAAAAAACAAGAGAAAGAAATACGCTTACCATTTCTTTTGTCAGCACTTGGTCACTGGGTGCTCATTCATGCGCCTCGAAAGGCTCACCAATGCCATGTAGACCTTGCATTATCTCTGGCACTGTTGATCGGATGCAGCTTTTGGACGGATTAGCTATTGGCTTTCCACGAGTGGGGTCCCGGGGTGGGGTTGCCGTCAACTACAAGTCCACCCAGGCCTACAAGTCAAAGGTTTGTTGAGGAAAAAAAATGACTGCATACAAGTGTTCAAATATCAAAAAAGTTTGCATAGGTATGTTTCCTCTGGTCCTGCACTGCACCTTTTCCTGCAATCTGCCAACATAACTCATGTATTACCAACCATAATCCTCACCCATATCAACAGATCTCTAGACTAGTGTGCATTTATTCACGTATGCCTCTGCTTATAATATATATATATATATATATATATATATATACTCACGCAGGGGCAGGTGGTATTATTACCATCTCCTTGGTTCCTCTTATCTTTTCTTCCTCTCTCGTCCATATCCTCTTGTTATGCCTGGCCTTTCCCACTTGTTTACCTGATAATCCTTCCTGGTTGAGTTCCATCTCAAGGTTTGAGTGCTACGTACCATGAAGAGGAGTCGCCGCCGGCAATCCAAGTCCAAATCTAAGGCTGTCGTTTCCGAAGGTAAGACATGGTTTTCTCCCTCTCTTCCCCCTTCCTTGTTTCTGGCATAAAACATTTAATTAGTTTTCCCATGACGCAGAGGTCAGCAGCATCGAGTGGGAAAACATAGTCATGACCGAGCAAGAAGAAGACCTTATCTACAGGATGCATAGGCTCGTAGGGGACAGGTATCCCCCCTTTATTACACTTGCAAAGATGCATGCATGTGAATCTTCTTGCCCTTAGATGAAGTTCTGGATTGATGAATGTTGTCATCATCATCATCTATCCTGAAAGTTTTTAGTGCAATCCACACCCATATCCGCTTCCCGGCCGGGCATCCTGTCGCCGTGCCTGCCTCAGAAGAAACTGAATTTATTTCATTCTGCAAAAGGCCCTTTTGTCTCTTTTCTTCCAAGTAGAACAGACAGCAGCTGGCCCATGAAACCCCCGTCAGCAGTTGGACTGGATCATCATCATGCACAGCTGCAGTGCAGTGGTCCATGCATCCCCTACTTGTGCATCCGCCATTCCATCCATCATTACTGATCTGTCAACAAATGTAGACTGCATGCGATTTATAGTAACAAGCTTGCTTGGTTCATTCAATGTTCAATCTCACGTATGGTGGTGGTTAATACGCATACAACATTTGTTTGTCAGGTGGGACCTTATAGCAGGGAGGATTCCCGGGCGAACAGCTGAACAATTAGAAAGGTTCTGGATAATGAGACATAACGAAGGTTACCCACCTGCGAGGAAGGGAAACTAAACTAGAAGAAGACTAAACATGGAGTTGTTGGCATTATCTGTCTCTCTGCTTTTCAATTTGTGGTATATAATCAATTTCACTGGCCCGGATTCAACAACTTGAGCAATGTTTGAATGTTTAATACAGTGGCATTTCCTTTCTTTTGAATATCCCATATGGGTGTCCACTTCCAGTCCACATATCTTCTTCTTCTTCTCGGGTTGGGTTGGGCTGGGCTGGGCTGGGCTGCACCCTCCATTACCAGCCACCATAGTGGTCCTCTACTATGACCAACTGACCCACAACTATATAGCCACTTGGTTTTGGTTCGATTACCATCGGTCAATTGGAACGGATGCAAGCAGATCATCTGTCACTCCGTCATGGGGTCAACGATCCTTTATGAAGTCAATTGCTAACCACACTCGAGTAGTCGAGTCGACGCATATTCGAGGCTCTGGAAGAAGGCCTCACCATGGCCCCCAACAACCCCTAGCTTACAATTGAAGGAAGAAGACGAAGGGTCATAGGTGAGGAAAAGCCCACCCGTCTTCTCCTCCTTCCTCTCTAATATTTTCCTGTATAAATCCTCCTCGCCCTCATTTCCTCGTAGATTCGTGGAACAAGCTGGGCAAACTCCATCCTCTTCCTTCTTCTCCTTCCTACCCAGAAAAAAAGTTCTCCTTTTTGTATAGATAACGATTCTACTATAGAGTAGACAGTAGAATCGTTGTATCAGTACTTTCTCTGTAAGCTAGATAGATGGAAACCATCTTGTGGGAGTGGGAGTGGGAGAGGAAGAATCGCGAAGCGGCTCCAAATGCACCTGAGCTCCCCTTCTTCTTCTTCCTTGCATGAAACCCGAGAGCTCTTGGCTACGAGGATCTTAGACTCGTACGAGAAGGTGCTGGCGATTCTCAGCGGGTGGTATCCAACGGGAGAGCCTTCTCCCGCAACAGGGGGCCCTGCAGGACCGTCATCCTTTCGCTGTAGGTCTGAATCACCGCCTTCTCGGGGTGGTGGAGGTGGAGCTGGTGGACCAATCCGACAAGGAGTCACCGAGTCTTCACCCCAACAACACAACAATCACCAGCAGCAACTAACCTCTCAAGAAGAGACCCTGGAGAACCTGGTCAGGGGGCTTAGAGTCATAACAGAGGACTTGGACTCCCAGTTACAGAATCACCCACCATTACCTCCCCCATATAATAACTTGAATCTTCCTCCTCCGAGCGGGACCACCCTTAACTTCCAAGGCAACACCGACCATATCGGCTTCCAAATTGCGGGATCCGGCCACCTTTCCGAGATTGTCTCAGCTGCTGCTTCTTCCAGAACCAGCACCATCAGGGCCAGCTCGTCCTTCGACCACAGTATCGATGGATTCAACCCCAACAATCCATTTGGAGGCCCTGGGTTCTTCAATTAGTTTTCCAAGGAGTATGACAAGCATATGGCGACTTAGTTTAGGAAGTCATCTCCTTTCCTTTGCCTTGCAAGAGTGTAATGCTAATGAATAAGATCCCCATAGTTTTGAAACTAAGGAAGTTGGATACAAAATGAATGAGCTAAGGGTTCATAGACTGTAAGACTGAAGAAACAGCATGCAAAGATCCAGTAACCACAATGACACCTGGATCTTTGCTTGTATACCTACCAAGTATTATTCCATTCGCAATGCTCATAGAATCGGCTAATGAGTAGCCCGAGGCTAATATAGTTCTATCTTCCATGGGGAGGGAATCACCAAACAGATTTGCAGACAGTTCTTGGTATTCAGGCATTCCATCGTGAAGAATGTTGGTGCCCAGTTCCTTGGATGCTTGAACCCAGCAGTCTCGTAATGAAACGGAGGAAGTTGTGCGGGCTCTTCCTCCAGAAATATCCACTTCAGTTAGAAAGACAGCCTCCAGTCTTGTGCCTGTAGAAGGGTTTGTAATGCAGTAACACAACACCTAAGCAGGTTCACATCAATCTCTTCTTGAAAATCATAGAGCATGAGCATGGATAAAAGGGACGATCGTGATAAATAATGACCTGAGAGAAATTCTTTTGCAAAACCAAAATGGTCCTTATCAGTAGCCATGGCAACAACAAGGACCAATGGAGAGGCAGGGAAGGCCATCTTTATTGTGTTGACCAGTGCTTTAGCCGAGTCTTTCGTGTGAGCTGATAAAAATGAAATATATCCATATAACACTATTAATATGTTATATTTCTCTTGAATTTCAATGTATTAAGGAAACCCGACATTAATTATATTTTGTTTTATGCTATTTTCCCTATACACAGGTGAAGCCTACCTCCATCAACCAGTATAGTTGCTCCAGAAAATCCTAGCTGTGAAGCCTCGTGATGTGTCAAAAATTGGCTTCTCCCGAGCAAATGTGTTTGCTCCAAACCAGCTCGAATAGATTCATCAGAAACTTTCCAACCTGGAGTTT
This sequence comes from Trapa incisa, assembly GCA_030064435.1. Taxonomy (NCBI): domain Eukaryota; kingdom Viridiplantae; phylum Streptophyta; class Magnoliopsida; order Myrtales; family Lythraceae; genus Trapa; species Trapa incisa. The sequence goes on along the minus strand of CM057770.1, from coordinate 193,071 downwards.
TAAGAGAGAGCCACCTCTCACTAAAAAGATATTGACAAAACAAATGTGACTTTTCAAATGAACTGGACTTTGATACTTACCTTAAAATACCAAGAGAAACACTTTCATACCTGAACTACGGAGGCATAGCACCGCGCATGCTGCAGTTGCTGCATTCTGAAGCTGGTGATGGCCAAGCATTGCTAATTTCACATCCAACAACTGGATAGACTGCAACAAAATAGTTCTGCATAAAGTTGCATGAAACTCTAGAAATGATTTCAATCTTAATAATCCACACAAAAAATGATAAACACCATACAAGGTTGGAGTCACTCTCGACCTTTAATAATATATCACAAGACTGATAAGGCCTTCCATTTATATTGGTGATGCCATTTATAGAACTTCTATTGCCAGCTCCTGATGCAAAAAATACTGGGGAACACATGGATGATGCTTTCTGACAAAGAATATGCTCGATGTGTGGATAAAAGGGGCCACCCAGCACTACCTTAAAATTTTAACAGATCAAAAAAGTCTATGTGAGATTATTCACATAACCTGACCATATAGAGACAAAACTCTAGTGAGAAATAATAAAAGAGAGAAAGAATCAATCCCAAGAATGAAGAGGATATATAAAAATCTGTGATAGTTTGTGAAGTTAGAGTAGAGTGTGTATTTTCCTCAAGGGTGAGAACGTTATAGAAATGGTACCATGAATAGGCTAAATAAGTTGCTTAGCTAGGACAACCTAACTGGACAATTATGCTTAATTATTCCCGATTTTGCTATTGCAACACTCTCCAATGATCCTCCAAGAGCTTCCAAATGTTCCTCTCCGATTGTTGTAATGACTGATGCAAGGAGACCTGAGCTGCAAATAATATTTGTGGCATCCCGTGCACCGCCTAGTCCTGCCTGTACTAATACCAGCAATTGAATACTGCAGTCATTGTGGGGTGATTAAGGAGAGTTGCCTTCCTAAGGAATAAAAAGAAAATTAACAGAGGAGTGATTGCCAGTATTTGACCTCTATTACTGCAATCTCTACACCCTCATGTGCAAATAGGGAAAAAGCTATTGCTGTAAAAACCTGCAATGTAAAAGCTCACAATTAAAGAGGCTGCAGAATCCAGAAATTTGGACCAAGAGCTCTAGTGCATACCTCAAAATGACTAAGGGACCCATCCTCCAGTTTGATCGACTCATCAAGGATCCCTTTAACACCATGAAAAAGGTTGTTCAAAGTTGAGGCCGACACTGGTTCACCCATCTTTCCCACTGATATCCGTTCTCTAATGGTTTGAATGTGTGGACTGGCTCACCATCAAGGTGGTAAAAGGAACGGCGCAAGAACCAACAAGAGATTATGCCATTGAGCTCGATTTTTTTACCGTAACCACACTTCAGTGTTGTAATCTTATCAGAAACGAGGGAAATACCTTGTGTACAGACCAACACGATAGCCTTCAGCCCTTAAGATATTAGACAAAAATGCCGCAGTAGATCCTTTCCCTTTCGTCCCAGCTATGTGAACTGCCTGCATCCAAACCATACAAATAAGGGATCTTCATAGCAAATATGCCAAAAAGGATAACGGACAAATTTGTCAACTTTATTATGCAAAAATCAACTCTGCAATGTCGATGTGGGGGTTTAATTAAGGAAAACCGGGGCCTCATAGAGAATTTCGAACCTTGAACTTAGACTGAGGATTCCCGAGCCTATCCAATAATCTGTTCATACGACCTAGATCGAATCCGTCATCAGTATCCGTTCCCGCGCCCTTGGGTACCCCCGATTTCTCGTAGTTCTTGAGGGAGTCGATGTACGCCACGAGCTCCCCCATTTCACCGTCCCGCGAGATCGTCCCCAACCCTCGCGAGAGTACTAACGCGCAACGAGGTGGGAGGAGAGACACTGCCTTCCTGAGAGGAATCGGAGATAGCGGAGCCACCAGCTTAACAAAGTGCTTCATCTTTTCTGCACTCTGGAAGTAGGAAACCGAAGGTGAGGTTACAGTCGTTCAGGATCAGAGCGGAGTCATGGGCCAAATCGGCCCGTATCCGAAAGTGGGTGAGAGCCGGTTCGTGGATCTGGTTCATTTTCATTTATCACCGAACCGGGCACTTGTGCCGCTCTTCGTGGATCGGGTCGACTCGGCGCCATCAAGCCTCCCGTGAAAAACGAGAACACGCGAGAAATGCTGCTTCGTTCCTTCTAGAGGCCATGCCCTAGGCATTTTCTTTTTGTAGGAGTCCATGAAATGAAATGGGATATGGAGATCGATGAGGTGGAAGCGGTTCTCGAGAAGATCTGGGACTTGCATGACAAGCTCAGCGATGCGATTCACTCCATCTCTCGTTCTCACTTCCTTGACACAATCAAAGCAGTTAGCAAGAAATCCGGGGATAAGCAGCCGAGCCAGCTCCACCAGCAGCAGCAGCAGGGCGGCGGCGAAGAGGAGAAGCGGTCATCGGGATACGTATTCGTGAAGGATTTCGGCGTCTACAGCGAAGCGCTTCAGGAGGCCAAGAGCCTCAATTCGATCCGTACGGCTCTCGAGAACCTCGAGGACCAGCTCGAGTTCTTCCACGTAAGTATCCTGGACTCTGGTTTCTTACTTTTCAAGGTTCTCCTGGACCAGATTGGCAATCGATTATTGCAATTTTGGTTTGCTTGAAGTAATTCACCATCCCGGTGCTTTGTTTGTTCAGAAATTGTTCAATCGACAATGCTTAAAAATCCATGCTCCATGTTCCCCCGAGTTCAATGTAATTATATGCAGATGCCCCCGAAGTAGTTAGTCGTTGTTTTGCCTTTTTTTTCCTTCGAACCGATTGGTTTAGACTCTGATAATGACTTTGCCTACTAAGATAACTAGCCAGCTCAAGCGGCTTGAAAGATATGTCATTCCTTATCGTAGTTCTCTGAACTTGATTTGCTTGCGAGTAAGTTGCTGAAAAGATTTGGTGGAATGCTATTGAGTTGTTTGGTGAGGATTGAACATCGCTGTCCTATACTGTTTTCTGCAGACTGTACAGATCCAGCAACGAGCTGAGAGAGATGCCGCCCTTGCACGACTAGAGCAGAGCAGGGTAATCCTCGCGATGAGACTAGCAGAACATAATGGAAAGAAATACAAGGTCATTGAAGAAGCTCTAGCTTTCGTGGGAGATGTTGAAGATGCAAATCGCTGCATTTTCCCTGAAAATCTTTACGGCCCTTCAAATAGCACTGATGATGATTTAGTCATCCAGAAGGGGAATACATTGATGAAATATCTGATTTCGAGCTTCAACTTTGTGAAGGGTTCCCTTGGCCTCGATCATATGGGTAGAATACTGGGAAATGCTGCTTTAGTTGCTGTGACTATGGTGGCAGTGTTGAATTTCAGTCAGGCGAAACAGAGGGAGCATGTTCACAAGCACCATGACGATCTTTACAGTCGTAATACTTCTAAGAAACACCCGAAGCTGCCAGGTCAATTGGATGTGCTGATGGCAAGAGGTTGAATTGAGTCCTGCTCAAATGTTTCTTCAATCAAAGTAAGATCGCCTTGGCCTAGTACTACCAGGGGCTGGCTGGTTACATGGAGGAGCCATGGCAAGCAAAGAGAGTTGGTGGAGTTGGCATTTTAGTTTTTAGTTTTTAATTTTAACCATGACATGAAATTTCAATGTTTATAACTGTGACATTGCATGGAGGAGTGAAGACATGAGATCTAAACTCTCCCAGTTTCTCTGGCTTTAAAGCACATATCCATCGCGTAGGTGAAGACACTGGTTCACCCTTTACCTACCATTTGTCAGAATCATATAATACAATATATACTTCACAGGTGGGAGAATTATTGACAGAAAAATGCAGAATTGCCATATCCAACTTCAACTCTTCTTAGCTTGCTTTTTTTTTTGTTGTTGATTATGCGTTGTATGTCCTAATCTGTTCTTTTCAGGTTTCATTTTGGATTTGATTTGCTCGTATCAGGCATCTCCATTCCATTCCATTCCGTTCTGGCCTACCTGCACGATCAAGGCCTCAAATCCTTCATGATCAAACTATGTGGTTTTCAAAATTCTCATCCAAATCTTCTGTAGTAACTATGCGAGCCTCCTATTCTTCAAGTTCATCTGTCCTTGTTCCTTCTCACGACCATATTGTACGCTTAATACTCGACCAGAAGACAGCTTCCTCTTCCCTCCGCACCTTCCAATGGGTTGCGAACCTGCCCGGCTTCACCCACTCTCAGTCCACCTATCGTGTTCTCATTCATAAGCTCTGCTCGTTCCGCCACTTTGAGGATGCATACCACGTGCTCAACAAAATGCGCGGCTCAATCGGGTTGGTGCCAGAAGAAGACATCTTTCTGACAATCGTCCGTGGCCTAGGGCGTGCTCGTATGATCAAAGAATCCATCAAAGTCCTCGACCTGGTGCGCAAGTTCGATCAAGAACCATCGTTGAAGGTATACAACTCTATCCTCGACGTGCTTGTGAGGGAAGACATTGATGTGGCCCGAGAGTATTATAGGAAGAAAATGATGGGCAATGGAATTAAGGGAGATGAGTACACCTTCGGGATACTGATGAAGGGTCTCTGCTTAACGAATAGGATAGGCGATGGATTTAAGCTGCTGCAAGTCATGAAGTCGAGCTCCGTGAAGCCCAATGCTGTCGTATACAACACTCTCCTCCATGCACTATGTAAGAATGGTAAGGTTGGTCGGGCAAGAACCTTGATGAACGAGATGGAAGATCTAAATGATGTGACCTTTAACATCTTGATATCGGGATACTGCAAGGAGGAGAATCTAGTTCAAGCTCTTGTGTTGTTGGAGAAGTGCTTCGGCTTGGGTTTGGTTCCCGATCTCGTGACCGTGACCAAACTGTTGGAGCTCCTTTGCAACAATGAACGAATTATGGAAGCAGTGAAGGTGTTAGAGAGAGTAGAGAGCAGAGGAGGGGCAGTAGATGTAGTAGTCTATAACACATTGATAAAGGGTTTCTGCAACTCAGGGAAGGCTAAATTAGGCAGAAGTCTTATGAAGGATATGGAGGTGAAGGGATGCCTTCCAAATGTGGATACCTATAACATATTGATTTCAGGCTTCTGTGAGTCAAACATGTTAGATGCAGCCTTACAACTGTTCAATGAGATGAAAATGGATGGTCTGAGGTGGAATTTTGATACTTTCAATGTATTGATTCATGGGCTTTGTTCGAGAGGAAGGTTGTTGGATGGGTTAAAGATCTTGGAGCTCATGGAAGAGACTAAAAAAGGTGGTGGTGCTAATGACCGTATTAGACCTTATAACAGTATATTGTACGGTCTATACAGTGAAAATTTGACACACGAGGCACTTGATTTTATGACTAGGATGGAGCAACTCTTCCCTAAGCAAGTTGATCGGAGCTTGAAGATACTTGAGTTCTGTCGCAAGGGCATCATGGATGATGCTATGAGGATCTACAAGCAAATGAATGGTGAGGGGATGTTTCCGGGCGCAATGGTCTTTGATGCACTGGTTCGAGGCTTGTGTGGTGAAGGGCGTGCGAGGGAAGCATTTGACATTATAAATGAGATGATCTCTCACCATTACTTGCCAATTGCTTTGACATTCAATTTCTTGATCGCCCTGTTCTGCAGGCAGGGGAAGGCTCTGAACGGTTTCAAGCTGCTAGAGGATTTGGTAGGGAGAGGATGCCTTCCTGACAGAGAGAGTTACACCCTTTTGGTCCAAGGATTCTGTGAGATGGGAGATCTACCTAGAGCTTGGAAGGTTCTCCTGCAGATGGCCGACAAGGGCATCTATCCAAATGATCTGGTATGGAAGTCACTGCTCTGCTGTGTGAGTAAAGAGACAGGATGGTTGGAGAATGATGCGGCATTTCGTATGTGCAGCTTATTGAAGTCCGATATCACGAGCTGATTCTTTGGTCTGTCAATTATAACTTATACCAAACCCTTTGATGCTGGCCTACTTAAGGCTTTTTAGCTCTAATATCATCCCCAAAGTCCATGATATCAGGGCATGATTGTTTCTCCAGTTAAAAGTGTCTATCTGGGCAATTTGCACAACATCTTGGAACTCTTTTAGCATATGTTTTGTGATTCCATTACATATAGGTCATGTCCGGTTGCCATTTTGATATACCTCAATTAGTATTGCAGTAGGTTTGAGTACAACTAGAAGTCTTTCCTGATCCAAAAGTAGCTAGACTCTTTCTTCCCACTGTCCATTTATCGTACTAAATAGAAGATTTTCTCCAGTACCCACTTTGCAGCTTGTGTTAAGTTGTAGCATATCTATACTTTAGCATCTTCCTCTAGATCCAGGAAGCAATTTACTTACGGTACTTAGTTGACATTCATAAAAATTACCTAATGTGTTATTAGTTAAATACATTCTATTTAGCAGAAAGATGGACATTCCTTGCTCATTATCAAACATTCCTTATTGATAAACTTTGTGTGGGGCTAATAGTTTTCATTTCACATATCAAGGAAAGCCCTTTTCACTCCATTTTACAGTAATCTAGTAGAAGTACCAGGCTTGTGGTAATTTTGCACCAGATAATTTACCAATTGTATGTTGTCTGCAATTATCCTTCCTTTTATGAAAATTGCTTGGGCATGGTCTATATGTTCAGTTAGAACTTGTTTTATCCTACCTGCAGGTAACTTTGATATGCATTTGTAAATTACATTGCAGCAAGAGATAGGTATGTAATCAGAAAGATTCTCACTTGTTTCATTTTTGGGGCTAGGATTAAAGAGGTAGCATTTGGTTGTTTAGGCATGATACCGGTGGAGAAGAATTTCTGTACAGCTGTGAGAACTTGATTACCTAGCATGCTCCATATTTCTTTGAAAAAGTTAGCAGTGAGGCTATTTGGTCCTGGTGGTTTATCTCCATTTAGAGAGAACAGAGGTGCCTTAATTTTACATGCAGAGACAGGGTCTATCATAACTTCTTGTTGGGTTAGTTTGGAAGTCCTCAAGCTAATCAGCATATCAGGTTCATGAATAATTCTGCTGTCTCTAGCTCCTAGCAGTGTCTCAAAATGAGATAGTGTCATTGTTTACATGTGGGTTATACCCTCTACCAATAAACCTATTCAATAGCTAGACTTTTATTGTTATTCTTTGCATGATAAGGCTTCATGGATTTATTAAAGTATCTGATATTTGAGTCTCCCAGATTCTGCCAAGTAAGTGATTTTGGATTTCTGCTTTAATATGGATTCTTGTTCCTCCTCTAGCATCTGGAGCTTCTCTTTTAGTATTTCTTCCTGGTCCCTCATTATCACAGTCAATTGTAGAGACATGTTCATCTGATGCATTGCTTCTAGGGCCTCTTTAATAGTGGAGGGATATCAGCTGATGATTGATGAATATACATGTATACAAACATATTTTGCCTTGGATGGTTGATGCTTGCATTTGGTCATAATGAGCTACTTCTAGCTGGCCAAGTTTAATTAAGATCAGCCTCGGATGGTTGATGCTTGCACCTATCTCCTTGCCCAAGATGAACAATAAGCTGGCGTGTAGTTACCTAAAGTCTTTTATAAAACGAAATAATAATTTATTAAAATATCAGAGTGGCGCAGCGGAAGCGTGGTGGGCCCATAACCCACAGGTCCCAGGATCGAAACCTGGCTCTGATATACATTTTTCCTAATTTTTTTGCCGTCACTGAAGCTCGATTGAACGCTTCCTTTGGTTTGGTTTCATTGTTAGTGACGCTACAGATTCCGGCAGAACACTGGTTTCTCCTTCCTCCTACTCCACCGATCTTCATCTGATTAAAGGAAAATAGGCGTCATCTGTCGCAAACCCATCTGATTACGACCAGTTGCTGATTTGGTCTAGACATATAAGATGGCGCGGTTTTCTCTCATGAAGATTCTTGCACATTTGATTCATCTATTTTTAGTGCCGCCGTTATTGTTAACAATTGTAGGAGACTTTGTTCTGTTAGCATGTGCGATCTCAATGAGGTTGACATGCTGTGATTGGTTCTTTGTATTCTACATGAATCTAAAGTGAGATATTGTATTATTCTATTTGTTTTGGGGATTCGATGATTCATAGTCTAATTTTAAGGCTATTCCCGCTTCAATTGTCGCCGCCCCTAGCTGGAGGGAGCGGATTCCAGCTTGAGTTTGATTTTTAATTTTAGAGAAGAATTCTAGCTGAAGCTGAACAGGAACTTCAGAATCCCATCCTTCTCCGGTATGTAACATAACATCTCAACAAGGTTTACTTATTTTGTGTTGCAATGTTGCATGGTCCTCAACATATCTTGTTTAACCAATTAATTAAGTTTAGGAGAATCACAGGATGAAGTACATTAATATTTGTGTTTTTTTAGCATTAATATGTTTGTTTAACTGCATCTTTTCCCCACTTTTATGTCTGGAAACCTTGTGTTCATTTCCTGCATGCTGCTCCAAGAAGGTGATCAGTATGTCTTAGGCTGATAGTGCTTTTAATTTGACTCAGTGTTGCTACTTTTGCTAACTCTTATAAAATCCAAAATTGAGATAAGCTTGAAGGCTTTGCCATAAACCTTGTCTAAGGTTGATCCATCCATGGTTGCTGCTGCCATGTATTTTGTGTTGCATCCGTCCACTAACTCTGTTATTTGTGATGCATTTAGTCTTATTGCTTGTTTAACTACATGTAATAATAATGTCTTGTGTCTTCAATTGCCTCACATTTTTAGAATCCCCATTATATATGTACGCAGAGACCAGTTCCTAGCTCCTGGTGGGAGATCCAATCCAATCATAAGCAAATACGTTGATTCAGGACTTAACCGGGAAGCTGTTCCATTTGCTGTCTCCGCTTGTGGGGACGACTCTACAAAGTAAATCTCCCCTCTTTAACTAAGTTTGAAAACATTATGGGTGGATTTTTTTTTTACATATTTGATTCGGATTAAGGATGGTTACTGTCTAATAACGGTATGGGCAGTAGAGCTATTTATTTGATGCATAAAAAGAGGACACAACACTTGACCTTTTAGCAGTTTCATTGCCTGCGGCTGCGTGATTTGCTAGTATTAGAGATGTTGGAACCTGTGTGATTCAGAGTTTTCTTGATATATCTGTGTAGGTTCAAGAATTTGTTAATGGTTGTCACAGTCTCCTAGGAGAGATGGGGTTTCCTTGTAGGTAGCAGCAATAGCATTACCCAAAGCCTTAAATCATTTATGAGAACGATATGATAGGGACAAGGCATTGCCGCACTTCGCAGTATATTCAATTGAAAGAATGATTGTGTGTACACCGAAAGTGAAGAAGGTTAAATCGGTCCTACTCTCCAATAATCAATCCATCACACTTTTGTTTGCTTCACCATAATATATGTTCTCACCATATTAGTCCAAACCATAATGACAAAGAATAGAAATTCCCTGAACAAGCTCTCCTTCATCTTCATTTGAATATATCACAGATATCCTATAGTGATTCTAAACACCTGCGCAGATGGCTCCTGCACAAGAAGCAGCCAAGAAAACACCAAAGCAAAATCAGAATGGATTACATCAATTTGCTGAAAGACAGTTTGTAGAGTATTGCATGCCAAGACCGTTAACGAGGAGCAAATTTGAAGTATATTTCATTGGGAAGGTGATGATCGTGGATCTAGTCATATGGCAAATAATAAACGTGGCATTTGAAGGTGAGCTTATTATGAGAGTTATGACAGCATCTGACTGTCAAGCAGCATGCCTTCATGCAGAGAGAGACAGACAGAGAGATTGACCTGATGACCACGAGGAGCAGCAGAACTTCGAATCATCCACATGCTTGACATCAAGCCCAATAAACCAGGAACCAGCGCTCACATCATCATGGGCATAGGTGCGAAGAATATATCTACAAGATCCATAAGCTGAGTTCAGGCATAAAAATAGATAGAAAGTTCTACATAAACATAAATTTAAAAAAAAAGAGAGAGAACAACTTGCCTGTTTATTGATATGAACTTTGCCAAAGCTTGTGATATAATATACATCTCGCTAGATGCATGGCGGAAATATCTGTAACACCAAAACTGGATCATCTGATATGCAGGGGATATAAAATGCTGGGCACAGTAATAGAAATTCTGATAAACACAAGAGAAAGTGAGATATGTTTAACAGAGCTACTCACGATTTTTTATCACCAAATTTCCACCAGTCCGGTTCATACCATTTTTGACCTCTGAGACCATCAACCAAGTTTAAATCAGAAAAAAAAAAAAAACTAAACAGTTCATCAAATTTCTTGCTTAACTGTCTGATGAGCAAGATCAATATATTTGGAAACTCACTGCTCAGAGAAAACTTCACCCGATTTCATGCACCCAATATAAATGCGAGGTTTGTCTAAATGCGCCACAAGTGCTGCTGCCAGGGCATCTGTGTCATGAAAAGAAGCACTAAAGTTTACTATCCTGCACATCCACCCTAGAAAGTGTCTGCACACCATTTATCTATCTGAGCTTTGTAATTTTTTAATAAGAAAAACTATGCATTTGAATAAGCAATCTGCACAGCCCATGTGAAAATGATGACATTAAACAGGAAAAAGTTTGCAGCATGCAAAGATTAAAATAAAATCTGCTTCAGCCATGTGATCCAGCTTTTATTGATCAAATATGTAGAAAGGAAAGAAGTCGCAAGAGCTAGAAGAGGAGAAATATGGGATTGCAATTCTCGTGAAGTAATATACATATCATGCAATAATGGATAAAAATGTCAGGAAATAATCCCATTTCATCTTTTTACTCACCAATATTCACATAGATATCATCATTGACTTTAGCATAAAATTCCGCATCCCATTTTTCGGCAGCATAAGCAAAGAACAGTTTGGCTTTCTTGGGAGTCTCTTCAGGGGCCTCTACATGGTCTTCCTGTTGCATAAAAGGAAGAGGATGAAGGATTACACAATCCATAACATTATTGTAACAAATGCAGAAGCAGGTTCACAACTTAACTCTAACTTGAGTTATTAATAATGACTATATACTCTATTTCCTACTCATGGATAAGACTTCTAATGTTCTAAATTTAATACAGATGGCACACCAACACGAGGAAGTCATTGCTCTGACTGTTTTCTGTATCAATACCCTTATCCAAGCTGTCCTCCCTATTGGAACTGCGCCACAATTATAAAGATAAATAGCTTTCAGCAGCAGTTGTGATATTACTGCTCTGGATTAAAACAAATTGGATGGGAAAACAAAGCAGATCCTTGGAGGAGAGAGAAACCTTTTCCCAATGACAAATCGTGCTACAACATCCTTGTCATCTTCCATCTTTTTAAGTGCTTCACCTGCAAAGAAAGTTGTTAGGCATAAAATCCCGGTGTCAATTCCAAAGATAAAGCCGATCTAAATGGAATATAAGTGACAGGAACTTGAAACAGGCTGACAAAAGACGAACTCAGATAATCAACACCAAAATTCCAAGTTCACCCCAAGCTTAACCACTTCCCATCTATTTATTGTCCTCCCATGGAATTGGAATTCACTTCACTGTAAGGGTCACCAGGATTAGTTAAATGTGACTCGAAGACTATTTTAGCTTAGATCATTTTGATAGCAGAGGCAGGTACATACCAGTTCCCATCCATGCCTTTCTAATTGCATCCCTGTTGTTCTTGTGGCCAAATGCTGTAAACACACCTATCACTAAAAGCGGTCTTTTCTTAGACTTATTTCCAGATGTTTCCCTTGAATGCTTTGACACAAAACCCTCCCGTTGAGCTGTGGCCAACTCCATCTCAAGAGCAGATAGTTTTTTGTGGTGTTCCCTATAAATCTAGAGATAAGCAAGAGACTTGCAAAAAGGGCCAACCTTAAAATATTGGACCAACCAAACCAACAAGTAAAAATGTAAGATGCAAAACGGCTGTTAAAGAAATGGGGAATGTAAAGGGGAACTTGAATTGAATAATTACCCCCGACAATCCTTTTACCTGCAGCCAATAATTTTTAGCGTATCATCCACAGATATAGCAGATTGCCCCTGAAAATTAGAGAGTCGTCATCCATTTAACATCTAGAACGCCGCTAAAAAAAGATGCAAGCCTGCCAGACCTAAGCGTGATCTATACACAATTACAGAATCCTAAAGCCTCAAATTCTTTTTCCGAGTAGCTTACTTGACAAACGACAAGGTAAAACTTAGAAAAAGGATTACACACAATGCATCAACAACGTGCTAGTATGAGGTGCTGGTATATCATGTTACACAGAAAGCAGCTACATGGAGGAAGCTATATGACTGCAATTCCATTTCAGAAACCTGGAACACAGCATCAGATGCTCACCTGGCCAGTGATCCTGTCGAGATCCTTCATTAAATAAACCCTACTCTGTGAATCCTGCCACAATCTGCACCCCCCGAAAAAAGCGCATTGAGTAATCGGGATAATGAAGCAACTGAAGTGAAACTTTCAATCGACCGAAACAAACAGCACTCATATCATTTACTCCTGTCAGGATATTGAGCGGACAGAGTACGTACCGGCCGGCTACATAAATTGTAGCGAAGGCAGCGAACATTGAGAGCATGAGGTTCAAAATCCAGGACCGCGTTACCATCCCGGAGAGCCGATTGCTCGATCCCTTGCTGCGCATGTCTCCACAGACCCTCGAATCCCCTCCTCAGCTTCTAATCGCCGAAAATCACAGAGCGGAATCAAGGACATGAAGATCTCCGATCACGGCATCAGGATGTCCAATTACTGGAACGATAGGAGGATTTTTACCTCCAAAAGTAACAGCGGAACAAAGAAACGCATAGACACTGATGGCGGACTTCGCCGGAGAAGGATAGGATGTAAGCCTAAGGAGAATATGACGAATTGGGACGGACTCACTGAGAACGGGATCGGCCGTCGGACGTCGGAAGTCGTTGAACGTCACTCACTCCGTTGGTTAGGTCAAATAGGTGACGGGTCGTTTCTCCTCTCGGTTAGGATCCAATTAACGGAATAGAAACGGGTCCGTCATCACCGTTACTGCCTGTCCTCCTAGATTTTAATTTTAATAGTAAATATGATTTAAATCCTTATTAATGTCTAATATGAGACCCTTTTACAGCATTTGGCCACAAGAGTGTTATGCATGCTCATGCCCTCTCTTTTTCAGGCCTTATCATCATTTTTTGTCTTTATCTTGGTGTTGTACTATTTCTTCAATTGCATGCAAGCACTACTTGCACTAAACAATTTGAGGAGGCTGCCATGATGGGTAGCTCCTATTCTTGAAGCAGTTGGGAAATTAGTCTTGCCCACCAAATTGGCAAGGCAAAATCAACAGTTCTTCTGGAGATGGACAAATCAATCCCTTCATTACAATATCTTAACATGCAGCTTGCATTAAACAACTTTCGTGTGCTACAAATTCGTGTAAACTATAAGGTAGCTGGTGGCAGATACTTGAATAGACCTTATATCTGAACTGGATTCTTTACTCCATGCATGTATGTATGTAATTAGTTCATTGGACCAACTAACTATAATATTGGGCAATATTCATGGGTGGAGTTGCAGGGTCCAAAAGATTGTTTATTTTTCTCTCCTTTCTCCACACCAGTCACTAGAATACATTATTATCTCATGGTCCAGACAGGTAGACCCCCCCATGAACACAAGCATTTCTGTCCGAGATAGCAAGAGAGGGATATCACATGTACATCCATCCATATTATATAGTATATATTGGTGGGGTGAGGGGGTCTGCCCTGTGCATTTTATTGTTTCTCTTCCACTATTCCTGCCTCCCGCTGCAATTGTTTTTCTTCAGTTCACCGAAGATCAGTCCTATGGTGGATGGGAATAATGAAATGGAAGAATCTTCGCAGCTCCTGTCTCTTGAGTGCTACTCCTACCGGTGGCTCGTGGACGATGGACCATCTTCGATCAGCCGAATGGATTCTTTCAGGGCCTCCATAGATGGTTTAGAGGAAGGCTCCTTCATAGAGATGGACCCGAGATCCCCGCCCTCAAAGAGATTCGTCAGCAGCAGGATGAAGTCCAGCTCTCTGGACTTCAAATTCGACTTGAAGCCTCCAGATTATCTGGTTCATGCAGATGAACTCTTTGCGGAGGGGTTTGTCCTTCCTCTCTTTGTGGACCCATTAGTCATGAAGGCGGACGATCAATATATTGACATGAAAATCAAACTCGATCCATCCGTACCCCCTACTACCGTCTCAGGATCCAAAGGTTGGAAGAGAAAATTGCTAGTGTGGAGACGGTTCTTTTGCAAGCACTTGGACTTCTTGGTGCCAATGTGCCGTAGTATTATATTTCCACGTGATACGAGGAGGGCTCTGGCAGCTAGGAAGTCCGTTCATCCTGCCCGTCATGTTTCTGATCCAATGACCACCAGCAGCTGTGCTTCCTCTGTGGACGATGACAGGCGCCAGCGCCACTCCTGGGTCGAATCTGAAAGCTCCATCTACGAGGCAGTTCTCCATTGCAAAAGATCCAACGGTATGCATGCAGTATGTACCATTTATTTTGCAGTTCTGTCCTCCTCCATGTATGCCAGCTTACGCTATGCGGTAATTATATATGTTATAGGAGAGTGACATGCCCAAGGCGAAATACAGAAAAAAAAAAACACGAGATGACAAAGAATAACTAGAACCATTCCTTGGTGGCAGAATGGAAAGAGAAGAAGGATGACCCAAGAAGACGTGAGGGGAAGAACAGTCATCCCTACCCATAATTCATACTCTTATGGTGAAGCTGATGCTATGCATATGTTTTGTTTTGGCTTCATCAGAATAAATAATACAATACACAGACATGTATGCCACACTTGATATTATATTACACAGCTTGTGACATGAGACGTGAAAAATCTTTAAATTTGTGCTTTTTCACGGTTTTGGTCAACAACCCACGTACTCGCAAGTCTCAACTAATGGGATGTCTTCTAGAAGTGAGTAATTGAAATGGAGATACTCGAGATATATCACTGGTACTATTATCTTCTTTCTTGAATTTGAACTTTCGTACCTTATATTCAACTTAGAATCTTTATTTCACAATAAAATAAAAATATTATTAATTTATAATACATTTCTATATTTACATATATCTAATTCAAAACTAAAAATTTGCCTATTAAGTATAGAGAAAAAAATACTCAAATCGATATTATTATTACTATTAACACCGAAAAAATAATACACAAATTATATAAATTTATCGATAACATATTTAAAAATAACATATTTTAAGTGTATTTATAATATAAATGAGTGTAATTGTTAAAAATATAATAAAATGGAGAAGTATTATTAATTTTAAAAGTTAAAAATATTACACTAATTATAATTAATTACTTTTTATTAAAATATTTAAAATACATTCTCAAGTTTATATAGTCTATACTTCATCTTATAGCTTAGTCCATGTATACACCATCATACGGATTATAATCTCCCGATGAGTGAATAAAGTGATAAAAAAACTCTGTATCATGCAAGTAAGAACTCAGATTTATAGTATGGAGACTAAGACAAGCTAGCAAGAGCAACTTTCATTCATTTTATGAGACCTTTTGTCCTTGTGTTATAGCTAACATTAGAGTTATATCATAGTTGGGGGGACCAGTAACCTCGGAAATGCTCCTTGTCCCCTCTCAACTCATCGAATCCGGTGTCTTGGTGGGCTCCCATCTCCCCATCTTATCCAGTAGTTTGTTCTCTTTCCTTTGTCATCATCCCCTCGGATCCTCATGAGATTACTGCATACCAGCTAATATTGAATTATCAGTGTATGACCCATATGGATCTATTAATAAGATATAATTGTATCTTACAGTATGGTCTTCTTCAAATTTCAATCCAATATGGGAAAGAGTGGCGTGAAAAAAAAATTAAGAGCACAATCTGGTGCATGTACTGAAACACAAGTGACCAAGAAAAAGAGGAAGAACGGCAATGGACAAGTTCTCCGGGTCAATGAACAATGCATAAAGCTCAAGAGGGAATCCAACATTTTATATAGATAGGACATGTGGAGCTAATACCCCAAAGGGGACATTAGTTCATGGGCTTCTTATATGTACATTGCCATTGGTGCCCACAAGTGTCTGCATCATTTTTAGATGGCCGGCGGTTATGTCTCTCAAACCAGACAAAAATGGGGGCAGCCCTGAGTGGTATTTTAGTGATGTAAATCCAAATATATATATATATATACACACAAAAGCCTTGAAAATCTTCAAAAAGAAGCAAAAAAAAAAAACGGAATGAAACATCACTCTATTGTAGTATATTTTGCTTTCTCATCACAAGCCTTCTCTAGTCTCATGCCTCAGCAGCTAGAGCCTAGACCTGATCATCCCTAGGATCAGGCCCGCATTCACCATGAACCCCATTGGGTCAATCGCCACTATGATCCATGAATGAACTCTGATCCCTGGGCAAGCCCCGGGAATACCATAATAGTTTTTAACAGCCCTTACCCAGCTCTTCTCCTTCCCTTCACAGTGCTTCTCTAGACTTAAGCCCATGTTTATGACTCTCGCCTCTCAACCGCCATGGAAGCTCTTAGTTTCATAAGGCTCTGGCTATCCATCTTCTCCATCTCAAGCGAGAATCGCCATGAATATCAACGTCAAAGACCCACATCATGAAGATGCTTTCCAGAGAACAAACCAAAAGAAAGTCACAATCAAATTTATTCATTCTTCAGCATCTAACAGCGTTCTTCTTACTCTACTAATACAGACACTTCTCATATAACAATTGTGCAGCCAGAATATCAGCAGCACCGGAACCCACCGACTTAAATACCGTAATCTCTTCATCACCGGCTCTACCAAGCGTCGATCCCTTCGCCAGATCCACCAAATCCCCTCCTATGCCCTCATCCTGATTGATAACTCCTCTCTGCATGGCTCCTACCAGCTCCCCGGCCTCCTCCATGGCCATCTTGTTGTCCACAAACAGTCTCCCTGCACTGGCCGCTCGCTGTATGGCATCGTCATCGCATTCCTTCATCGAAGGCTTGAATGACCCCACGAGGTCCAGGTGAGCTCCCATCTTCAGCCATCGACCCATAACGAGGGGCTCCTGTGAATTCGTCGCACAGCTCACTATATCCGCGAGGGGTACGATCTCCTCGAGTGATTGGCCGCTCTCAAAGGTCACCCCTTCAAACCGCTCATCTCCCCTCATCCTCTCAGCCAATTTCATGGCCTTGTCCACCGTGCGGTTCCAGATGATGACCCTCTTCACCCCAGGCCGTGCGGCCAAGTGGGCCTGTATCAGGTGCGGTGCCAATGCGCCCGCCCCAACCATGACCATCTGAGATGAAAATATAAATGAGATCAACTGAAGTGAAATGTTTCTCAGATCAAATCAATTTCTAAAGGGAAGACTACATGTATATCATTCAATGAACATTTCAGACAAAAAAGAAAGAACTTTATCCTCTCACTAATATGAGGAATATGGAAACTTGAATCTGAATTCCTCTGTTTTCTATAAAAGAAAGATGAAATTCCGGGAGTATTAATACTGTCAGCAAAAGGAAAACTTTTTAGGAGATGATACTGACAACTTGGCAATCGTTACGGGCGAGAATCTTGGAGGCAAGGCCGGAGATGCAGGCCGTCCTATAGAGGGTGAGGACGGTGCCATCCATGGTGGCGAGGGTCTGTCCCGTGACTGAGCAGAAAAGGACGTAGCTAGCATGGATCCCGGGGAGGTTTCGGTCGGAATTGTGGGGGAAGTATGTGACGAGCTTAACGCCGATGTAGGGCAGGGAAGGGTGGGGAGACCAGGACGGCATGAGGAGGAGGGAGGCGCCCGGTGATCCAGCGACAGGGTAGCTCTGCCGTGCCGGAGTGTTGATCGAAGGCGTGACGGCTGGGAGAGAGGAGCTGAAGTGTTCGATGAGGGCCTTGTGGGAGAGGAGGGAATGGATGGACTCCGCAGGTATGAACATCGGCGATTTGGGGGCGGCGGTGGTGATGCTGATTGGATTGGAAGCCATTTTTTTCAGTTTCAGGAATAACAGGTGACGTCGTTTGTTACGAGGCGGTGGGGGGTTAGGAAGAAAGAAAGGAAAGATGAAGACCAAAAGACCAAGACCAAGACTGAGGAGTAAACTTACAATTTAATCCTATTGTTTTATCAAATTAAAAATTCAATCCTTATAGTTTAAAAACTAACATTATGACCCCAATATTGAAGACTTCCATGTGACATCAGAGGTACAGTGTTGCTATACTCTATAGGCTTTTTGACACGTGGGGCTATCTATGAAAGGAGCCCAACAGTAACCATTAGGATGTGAACACTTCATAGATTTTTCTATATTTAAATAAAATTAATAAAGATAATATATATTTCCAGTCTCGGCTTAATTAATAAAATCCCTAATTTTGAATTTTAAAATTAAAAAGAATTTATTTATAGCAGAATTTCCTTTTACATGAAAAATGAAAAAAAAATCATTTAAATGTGAAGCACTACCTACTCCAACACGTGGGAGTTGTTCAGGCTGTTAGGGCCACTTCTTCCCTTTATTTTCTTGGAGGACTTGTAGATCTATAAAGTGCCTTTTTTCCCTCCTTTCTCCCAAGAGTTTAGACTTTTCGCCATTTTTTTGCACGAAAAGCCGATCTGCACACGTGCACCCTGACGTGGCAATCATTCATTGCTAGGTATTGGGAAATTGGAAGATAATGACCTCAGGAGAACCCAACCTAGAGAGAGAAACCTTCTTGTTGAATAACGAGATGATCATTATTGGGACATGATTATATTAATATTAGTCGTTTAAGCTTCGCCTTCTGGTTCTAGTGCTTCTTCCCTGTCTATCCACCTCCTACGCTGCATTCCCCTGTGAGCAACAGATTGAAACCTTCAAATCGTTCATGTTCGGACCTCTCCTGAGATGAGAAGTGTCAACAACAGCGTCGACACCGTCAACGCCGCCGCCACTGCGATCGTCACCGCGGAGCCCCGCCTTCAGCCCACGGCAACTCGGCAGGTACTCGACTGTTGGTGATGTACCTCTTTCAGCGTCTCCGATATATTACTGGACGTTGAGAAGGTATTATTGAGGAAAGAAAATTGAATAGATCTGTGAACTCTGATTATAGCTTGCTGTTTAGTGAGCCTCGAGTTCTGATTTCGACCTCGGAAAGAGCCAATCTGGATACTCTATTCTGTTTTTTTCCTAATTATCTTGGATTTTGCCTTACATCCGATTAACAATAACCGCGCGTGGCTGGATTTGAGTGGGTGGAGCAAGAAAACTTGGATCTCTATATTTCCTGCTCTTTAGATGGCATGAGCTTGGAAACAGTGAATCTTTCTGAGATCTCGCCTTATTTGTTAAAACTTACTGTTTAATTGAGGCGTAACATGATTTTCTGTCTTGTTTGATCACCATATTAAGTTAGTACGTTCATTTGAGCATTGTATAACCTCTATTATATCCACTATCTGCTGCATATGAGAGTATTTCACCATCAAAATCTTTCCCGGTCGTTCTTTCTACTATTGTAGCTTGTCTCAATATTACGTGCACATTTTATGCAAAAAAATATTACCTGCGTATGAACTTTTGATTACTCCATGCCAATAGACTGCTAGGATCTCTGGTATAATAGCAATAATTGTCCTTTGCTTTTAATAATTGTCTGGTGGGATCTAGATTTAGCAAATTTTCATCACTTAACTGCCTTATTTCCTATTTATATGCAGAAAAGATGGGGAAGTTGCTGGAGCCTGTACTGGTGTTTGGGCCGTCAGAAAAACAGTAAGAGGATTGGACATGCTGTTCTTGTCCCTGAGCCAGTCGTTTCAGGGACTGCAGCTCCTGCTGCAGAGAATCAAGTCCCTTCACCTGCTACTGCCATAGTACTACCATTCATTGCGCCTCCCTCCTCACCGACATCTTTTCTCCCTTCTGATCATCCATCCGCTATCCAATCCCCTGCTGGATTACGATCTCTCACTTCTCTAACCGTCAATTCATACTCTCCTGGAGGTCATGCCTCTTTATTTGCAATTGGACCTTATGCTTATGAGACACAGTTAGTATCACCGCCCGTGTTTTCCACCTTCACCACTGAACCATCCACAGCCCCTCTGACTCCTCCTCCAGAGTCAGTGCAATTAACAACCCCTTCCTCCCCTGAAGTTCCATTCGCTCAATTGCTATCGTCTTCCCTGGAATGCGCACAACGAGAAGGTGGAGTTAATCAGAAATTCGTACTTTCACATTATGAGTTCCAACCTAATCAGTTGCATCCAGGAAGCCCAAGTGGCCAACTCATATCCCCGGGTTCCATTGTATCCAACTCTGGAGCTTCTTCTCCTTTCCCTGGTAAGCGGCATATCATCAAGCACCATATCGAGGATGCTCCTAAGTTGGTTGGCTTTGAACATTTCTCCACTTGGAAATGGGGTTCAAGAGTCGGTTTAGGATCTCTTATACCAGATGGCGGGGGAACTCGTTCAAGGCTTGATTCTGGGACACTGACCCCAGATGGAATGGGAACTGGATCGAGAATGAGTTCAGGATGTTTGACACCTGATGGTTTGGGCCCTCAATCACATGATGGCTTTGGGCTTTCTGAGAACCAGAAGGATGCAATGACATTCCTCCCTTGTTTAGGTAATGGCCCTAAACATGATGTGACTGTAATAGATCACAGGATATCATTTGAACTGACAGGAGAGGATGTTACACGATGTCTGGCAAACAAATCGTCAAATTCTTTGGGGAAATTTTCGAGATGTCCACTTGATACTTTGCGGGAGGGTTGTTCTGAAAAAACCAGAATAGATGAGAATCATGATAATTACTGTGACCTTCCCGCTGAACAAACCAGGGAGAGAGCATGTGGGAATGTGTCAGGGGTGAAGGAACCTTGCTATCGTAGGCAGCGTTCCGTTACTCTTGGTTCTGCTAAGGAATTCAATTTTGACAGCAGGAGTGGTGGAGTGTTCCAAAAGCTTGGTGTTAACTCGGAGTGGTGGGCCAATGAGAAAGTTGTGAGTAAGGATATGAAGCCAGGCAACAGCTGGTCTTTTTTCTCGATGCGGAGGCAACGGGAGGTTAGCTGAGAACGTATTTATATCTTATTGGCCTTAAAATGAATGGAAGAATTGCTAGAATTCAGCAGCATTGGTCCCACTAATCAACTGACCGTGTGCAAATGTGGGGGGGTAGTATCACTTGTATATGTGGCAATCCAGTAAATGACACTCAAGGACATCATTTGGTAGCGGATGCAGGCTCAGCATTCATTCAGGTTTTTACTCGCTAATCTGTAGAATTCTTAAATCTAACCTCTAATACTTGTCGCAGAAGTCGAGTCTCTGCCATATTCATTCTGGATAGTCTCAACAATAAAAAGGATGATGCCCTTTTAGTGGAAAGTAGGTAATATTATTGCACATCATCATATGCTGTTAGATACTGTGTATGTGCATATATGTTTATCAATCTTCATGTGTTCCTGACAACTATCCATACTATTACTTTCATTTATTCATCCTTTAGCCTGCTCTAGTTTGTGATTTGTAAAATTGTTGAATACTTTGGTGCCTGCGGAGGTTAACGGATCATCACAAATGGAAACACCGCCAGGATCCTCAGAGGTTAACAGACCCCCAGCTAACTCTTTCATCATAACTGTCCATCTAACACACTTCCTTTGAAGTCCGCAGGGCTGGAAGCTCGTATTGGAAATTGTAATGCTTAGGTCAATGCTGGAGACGAGCTTGAATATCTATTGCGTAATACACATAGATATGATATGTGAATGATGGTTCACTTTATAAAGGGTTCGTTCATAGTGGTATTCTCTTTAGATTCACATATTGTTCCGTCATGCTCAGCAAAGCAAAAGCAATGCCTCCTCTTGGATGGATTTCTATCTACCGGAAAAAAACCCAAAAAGAATGCCCACCAATGTCAATTGTCCGGGAAAATAGGGGGAATCTCAATATATACGAAGGAAGCTAAGTTGAGCCCGATAGGGGTTCCATATATATGCATTTAGGCCCATTAAGGTCATGCCGAACCGACGAAAGGAGCAAGTACCGTTGACAAAAGGCACAATATCTATCTCCCAACACCAACTAACCTAAAAGCCTAAACCCTAACGACCCGCACGTGCCCATCTCCGATATGCGCACGTGTGATGGAAACCACCCCCAGCGCCTACACATCACAAATCGTTAAGCACAGAATATTGTAAGAACAGTGATTTCAGACAGGGAAAGAGCCACAGAAGACGAGCAAGCGAGAGGTGAGAGGCTCAATTTCATGTGTTGCAAATCCTAGCTCTGCCCTTCCTTCGTCATCCTCCCCGCATTTTACCTCCATTTCCGAGATTCTGCTCCAATCCTGTCCATTCTCTCGTGTATGTATCCGTTCATCTATTCGTAATCTTTGTCGCGCGAACTTGCTTAACTTTAATTGTTGCCGTTCTCGCGCACGAACATGCACTAGGTGGATTGAGGACAGTCGAATTAGCTTGATTATATCGTATTCTCCATCAATTATTGCTTTTATCGTTTCTCGAGTTGTAACTGTTGCTGATATCATGGGTTGATTAGTTTTCCCTCGCTCCTAATTGCTTTTAGTCGTCGGGAAAATTCCCAGAGGAATTGCTTGATCGAAGAATTTCTAGATGTCCCCATAATTTCATAGTGTTATTTTATCCGCTGTTAATTCTAATTTAAATATGGTAGCTCAAAAGATTCTGATGCATTATCCCCCCTTTTCAGCCTGATATACCATTGAGTGCAGACAGATTCCGCCAGGAGCACTCCAGTGGAATGATAACACTATCTTTCAACAGATTTGATGTTGTACTATTTCAGGAAGGATTGAGAAACAGTTTATATCCAACATCTGCTTCAGCTAAACTGCTGGGAATAGTTAATATTTCATATTGTCTATAATTATTCTGCTGGATTTGACTAAATTTTACGAAAGTTTCTGGAAGCATCCTGAATCAGATGTCAGAAGGCATCATTGCGGTCATTAAACCAGAGGTGTGTGTATGTATACCATCACAGTCCCAGGGTTTATTTCTCCTTTCTTTTTTTAGCCTGTCATCCATTCTTACTTTGACAAATTGTGGCTAAATTTTATATAAAGGAATAATTTTGTTGCTTGCAATTAATCACATCTCACATTATTTTTCAATTTGGTTGAAGGCTTACTCCTGTTCTTTATTTTTTTTTATGTGTTTTTGGTCAATTCTTTGATTTTTTCAAGGTGAGCTGCTGAGTTGAACCTCTTATTATTTAAGATTGGTTATGTTTTGGTTTCTATGTCTAATTCAAGAATTTTCAGTTTGGATACTGATCTTATTGCATTATTGGGGTGTCTAGATGAAATCATACATCTGGCTCCAAACTGTTGATGGGTCAATACAACAAGTCGAACAAGAGGTTGCCATGTTCTGCCCAATGATATGCCGAGAAGTAATCCAAACTGGAATGGGTTCTTCCAAAAATTATGCTATCTTACTTCCACAACGAGTTAATCCTTTCATATTGGGCTCAATACTTGACTATTGTCGGTTTCATCAAGTCCAAGGACGCTCCAATAAGGTATCTTCTCAATATTATGCAGTATGGTGAGTTATTTGTTGCTTCACTGTAAATGGACACAAACTTCTCTTTGCAATGTATGAGATTGCGGGAACTTATTGGGCAATGAATTTTACAATAGATCGGAAGTACAGTGTGGTTGAGAATTTGTATTTCAAAAACAAAAGGAAATTAGTTAGGATGTTACGGCTCTGTAATTTCTGGGATGCTTGGATAGGAAGGAATAGGTGGGTTTCTGAGGGCTAGAATTATATAATCCTAGCCTTATAGTACCATGGAAAAGGGGGATATATTTCTGTAATAGGCAGGTAGTTAGGGACCATGTTTTCTGGAGTGTCGGAGATTTAATAACATGCTCATGATCTTTCATTTAGTTCACTCCCATTTCATTTGGTGCAATTTATAAAATTATTTATTTGTCGGTCTAGTAAATAATTTGAATATATTTGCATGTTTTCAGTCATAAGATTTGGATATTATATCATTAGTAAAATGACTTGTTTTGGGAGTGCATAATTGTTTTTCCTGATATACTACTATAGGAACGCAAAACATTTGATGAGAAGTTCATCCGGATGGATACCAAAAGGCTGTGTGAATTGACATCTGCTGCTGACAGCCTTCAGTTAAAACCTTTGGTGGATTTGACCAGCCGTGCCCTTGCTCGAATTATCGAAGGAAAAACACCCGAGGAGATACGTGAGACATTTCATTTGCCTGATGATCTTACTGAAGTCGGTCACTACTGTTGACTTATTTGCACTTATTTCCTACAAAGTGTATATTTATTGTTGGTCTTGAATATAAATTCTTATCCTGCAGGAGGAGAAATTGGAGCCTTTAAGAAACATATCTGATGATCCTCGAATTCGGCTGTTGAATAGGTTATATGCAAGAAAAAGAAAAGAATTAAGAGAACGAGAAAAACTTAAGGTATATGCAGCAGATATAGACTAGAAGCTAGCTTTTTCCATTCCATCTTTGTTTTTATTTTTCTTCACCTTCATTCTGACATTCATGGTCCCAAAATATTTGTAGTGCACATAATATCAACTGTCCTTTTCACCTATACAGAATGCCGAGGTTGAGGAGGAGCGGGTGGATGAACGTTCCGTGGATGACCTCTTATCATTCATAAATAGTGAAGATGCAGGTAATTTGGACTTTGCTTTGTGGTTATCAATTGGAGATTATACCCTCTCAATTCTATTCCACTTGGTTGCATTTCATTGCAGCAATTGTGATATACAAAAATTCATTTCCCCTTGTTCTGCACACAGTGAAGCATTTGATTATGACTCAAAAAAATGTTTTTCTTGAGTATTATTTCTTACTAGATCAGGTAAATCAGACTGGCCCGACAATATTCAGACGATGTCAGCATGACCCAAATTTTATTTAAGATGTGCCGGTTTGGTTCACCACCCTTAATGACCCGAAATGCTAGGCCCAGGCTTAGACATGCATGTGCCACTGGCTGTCCATTTATATTTAAATTAAATAACAATAGAAAAGCAGATATATTTAATCAATATTGGTATAGACATGTTTATCTTTAAAATTATCATTTTCATGGTAAACCTTTTTTTATAGACATGTTTATCTTTAAAATTCTTACAGTAGTATATATTTAATTATTTTGTTATTATATATTTAAAATTATTGATAATGTTACATTAATAACTTATAAAAATAAAAATAAACCTCTAAAATTAGAAAAGTAGATATATTTAATCAATATTGGTATTAGTTGTAATATTTTTTTATGAAGAGGACAAATTACCTTTTGACCTAAAATATTTAAAGTTTATATTTAAATATTTCAATTTTTTGGGCAAATCAGGCTTCCCA
The DNA here is from genome assembly GCA_030064435.1 of Trapa incisa. NCBI lineage: Eukaryota > Viridiplantae > Streptophyta > Magnoliopsida > Myrtales > Lythraceae > Trapa > Trapa incisa. The sequence goes on along the minus strand of CM057770.1, from coordinate 167,606 downwards.
GCTTGCCACAGGCTGTGACGGCCAGGTCTGAATTTTTCTTGGATTGGCTAGTGCAACCCATCCTTCCGGACGGCCTTAAATGGTCGGACTAGGCCGGATTTTTCGTGCCATGCTCGGGCTGTGCTTTCTTATGTCGTATTTTCAAGGTCATATTACACAAAAGGCTTCTAATATGCAGGGTACAGTGCTACTGTTACTAATTCTGTGATCTCAGTAGATGCAAAAGGAGATAAAACTAGTAAGAATAAGAAGAAAAACCGGAGGAGAAAGGATCAAATAGATTCCACCTCAAATAAGGATGAGGAAAATATCCCAAAGGTTTGCTGCCATCTGCTAATCTCCTAGCATCACATTATTCAGCCTTGCTCTATTCTTGTCATCATAACATGGGGAATCACTGGCAACTCTTTCATTCTGTATCTATTTTGATGTCTAGGAATTGGATACATCTCCTTCTACCAATAACATTTTGGAGGCTAACCTAAGCAGAGCTGTAAAAGTCCAGGACTTTTCTAGTGGTACCTTCTCGCCAAAACTTGAACTTGATGATGGTTTCATGGATGATGATCTAGATCCTGCCATGAAAGAAGAACTTGACAGGTGAAGTGGTGAATAATATGTATGTTCTTATTAAGATATAATACCTTGCAGGATGGAAAACATGAGATAAGTAATTGGCCAGGATCAATGCTGATTATGTTTGATTGTGCATAACCAGAGAAGTGGAGGACTTTGCTCGAAGATTGAACTCAGGTTGGCCTGAGAGGATGCAGGAAATATTGTCTTTGGGCCCAGAAAGGAAGTCAATATCTTCAGCTATAAATGGAAATGGTTCCAGCAGAACATGTATAAGTACGATGTCTTCTTTCATTCCATTTCTCTTATCTAATTTGCAGAACTTTTATACCTTTATAGCCAATATTAACCTGAAGTTCAACTATCCTCTGCCTTGCTCGTTCATAATCATCAGGGATTGTTTTTTTTTTTTGGGCAAAAGGTCTATAATCCTCCTCTTCTACAAAATGAAAGATTTTTTGTCAGTAAAATAATTTGCATTTTAGGAAGAAGACTTGTATATGTGAAGCTACTGACTGGAAATACTACCCATGTAGTGAGAGTTAGCTTCTGACTCTAATACAGGCTATATGTGATCCTTGGCATATCATGCATTATATCATGTATGTGCAGGTCTTAATGAAAGATAAGGATTAGATTGCAGCGGTTCTCCCTCTGCAATGTGGAGCCCCCTTTGTATGGCTTTCTAATGGATGCTAAGCTAAATATGGGCTTCCTCATCATAGATCAGCACTTCGTGAGTGAGCTGTGAGCTGCATCATTGTCTGTTACTTATCATCATCAGAATTGGTTATATCTTGGTATCTTCCGAAGGAAGGAAAAGCGAGGACAAATAAAAAAAATGAAAGGGGGAATTGGAAATAGTACATCATAAGATCCTTCCCGTGTGTCTCATCCGTGTTGGTTTCACTTGTAATTGTCAAGCAATGGCTTATAACTCATTTTTGCCTTGTAATGTGTTTCTGTTGTTGTAAGCTGTTTCAGGGACAATATATATTCTTTCCTTCTTCCCTCTGCCTTGGATCACGGTTTTCCACTTTTTTCTCTGTTGATCAGCTATCCACTTTTGTTTGGCTTGTGTACGAAAATATTCAATAGCATAATTAATTGAAGTTTCAATGGATTGTCCTTGTGGAGTAATCTCAATTAAGATAAGCCTTAGGTGACGGTGACTGTTCAATGATGACATCATTTTCTATGTAGAACGATCCATAGTTTCGGCTAATCCTCTCTTGCCAATGTAATATATGGTTATTAATGAGCCTAATCTCTAGAAAACGTGTTCTCCTCTTGCTTGGGCCATGGTAGTGGTACTACATAGATGTGAATGCAGAATTGGGCACATTTTATATTCTATAGACATTATTCCCTAACCTCTCCGACCATTGAAAAAACCCCGTGACTTCTGGGCCAATTACAATTAACTAACTACTTACCTGTGCATACTTGTATAACAACAGAAGATTCCCTGTTGTTCCTCCCAAGGATCAAGCAGCAGCTAGTCTGGACATGTATATTTTCTTTACGCCCTCCTCTAGTTTCTCTGGGAAGCTGGCCTTACGGTTCCCAGAACATATGGATGTTACTGCAAATCCCTCTGCAATAGGATTCTCCTGTGCACTTCCAACAACACTTACCTTCTTAACATCTGATACTTCTTGAGGATAATTCTCAGCCTCTCCCAATCCTTCCGGCTCGGAATCTTGCAATAGACCCAACTTCACATGGTCACCTGAAATGGCTTCTTTCCATCCTGTACAATCATAGAAACAAGTTTGAGGGACATGAAATCCACGGATCTTAATATCTGATGTGCAGTATATGCTCAACTTACTCTGTGCAAGAAAATCCCTCGCAATACCAATTGAAAACAGTAAATCTTCTGATCTTTTGGCTTCTACTTCCAACAAAGAGATATCATTGCCTGTGGCAGATGATGGAAGACAGCTTTCCACTGCAAGATTCTGGCAAACATCAGTCTTTTCCTGGCTTTGTTGGGGCTCTGTATTTGAGAGAGACTGAATATTTTTATCTTTGCAGATCTCATCACTTATATTCGTAATCGATAGGATATATTCAGCCATTGGCTCATCACCATCATATCCTTCAAGCTCATGAACTTGGAGATCATTGAAGCTCTCTATTTTCACTGGTATAGAACCAATAAGAACCTCATGTTTCTTACTTGGAACATCCTGCGAGAAGCCTTCATCCAGCACTTTATAGTTCACAATCTCATTATTTTCAGGTTTTGGCTTCCAATTTTTAACTTTACTAATATTGACTGTTGGTGCACCAATGCTGTTGTTTATCTCATGACTTTGAATAACGTCTGCCCTCGATGCTCGATGATAGTTACCTCCACAAAAGCCATGATATGAACCATGTAACCTTGGAGTCATTTTCCATTTGCCATTACTCAATTTCTGATAGCCATCTTCCTCAAACAGTCGCTGCTGTGACATGCCAGCTTGTGTGTGGTTAAACCCAAGCTCCTTCTGAGCTTTAAAACCTGCTTCCTCATCTTGCTGATGTTCCCAAGTTTCAGTGGAAGAGGGAACCTGATCTGCAGTTTTATCAAAGTAGAGCGCCTCTGAAGCCAATATATCAACAGTGTCTGATGCTTCAACAGAAAACCCAGCCTTAGGTGAATCAATTTTCTCGGGCCAGTAATCCCTCTCTAGTTCAACTCTATTGTCTCTTGTTTTCTGCTTGAACCTTTTCTGCCTTCTCTTTTCCAAACGTTCTGTTTGTCTACAGAATTTATACAAAATGAAAGAACACATACTATGTTTTTCAGTGGAAAATTCCCAAAGCAGTATGTTTGAATGCAAAACAATACCATCATGTGCTGAAAAAAGAAACTTCAGGGTTGTAAAATATTCCATGTCTTTTCTAATTTCATTTTGCTAGAACAAAACAAACCAGGCTTTTATGTTGTGTGTTTCGAAATTACAGCATTTCCCTCAAGAAAATAAACAGAGAAGACCTACAAAACTTGCCTTTCCAACTTTTACTCAAAGGACAAAGTTAATATGTAGTATAAAGATAGAACATTGTCCAACTATTAGCTAAAATGCACATGTCGTCCAATTATTCGGCAGTTCTAACATCAATTTTGTTACCCATTTTCCTACATTGCTTTATACATAAAAGAGAAAAGAATTGTAATTTATTGCCAACATAAAAGAATTGTAGTTTGATAGGAACAAAAATAAGTGTAAGTTGTTTTGCACACAACGTACCTTCTGTGTTCTGCTTCTTCTTCCTCCACTAACAACTTCTGGCATCTCAAAGCTTCAACATCTTTGTTGACTATCCAAGCCTTAATCTATGGTTAATAAAATATTTTATTTTGGTAGGAACAGATTTAATGAATAACAAAGATGGATAATAAATCAAGACCAATAATGGATTCTCCAACAAGCTTCAGGAATGATTTTAGGAGCTTCTTTATGAACTAAAATTATGTTAACATACAAGGTTATTCAAGAGGATGAAAGAATGAATGAAAAGAAAGGAAAAAAAAGATATTCAACGACTAGAATACCAATAGTAGCTCCAAGAAAAAGCTTGTGCATGCAACTAAATTCTTTGCCTCCATAACTAATTTCACAGCTTCTCCATCAAAAATATACTTTTGCATTGAGAAAGCTGAACCAGATAAGAATGTCATTTCGCTGGCATCATCAAGGACTCTGAATAATTCTTCTGAAGAAAGCGGAAATGTGGAAGGTCTAGCTTGGATTATATCCTGCAAGAGGTTGATATGTCTCCTTATTGAGTATAAATTCAAATAAAGAGACAAATAGGACGGATCTATTAAATTACAGGAAACCAAAAGTGATAAATAAACGTATTACAGAGAGGAACGACTTCACTCACCAAAAGAGATGCACCTGCTCTATCAGCAGTTTGCGGCAGAGGAGAAAGTCCTGTCCTGAGGATAAGTGCTGATAAATTCTTTATTATTGTTGATCCGTGAACTCCCTACAGAGGATCATTGATGAAAACCAGAGCGATAACAGGCACATCCCAAAAATTCCAGAATAACAAAAGAAAAATCTTTCAAGTGAAAAAATAGAACAGGGTCAACACGAACCAGAAAAAACATGAACTTACACACCATTAAGATTCAAGAATAAATCAACAAGCACATGAACCTCGCTACAAATTCCATTAAGAATGCACAAGAACCATGAAGGGAGCAAATGAATAATAACCTTGGGCAATCCTCACTAATAGTGAGCATCCTCATTTCAATCCCCATTCCCTTTCCCCAAAATAATTAAAATCAAAACGCCTAAGATCACGAGACACTGAGGATCATACTACCAAAAAGGAAAAAAACAGAGGAATGTAGATTTGAAGATGCCAAAACTATTAAATATAATTGTAAATGGTCGGAGACGATAAGGTTGATTCATGGATTTCCTTATTTTTGACACATCTTGCACTCTTTGATCTCATGGGGTAAATGCATTAAAAAGGGACAAATTTAAGCGGCACTAACATATGAGTGAGCACTCTCTGCTGGTAGAGATCCTATTATATATTCCATGCAGTAACATCAAAACGAATATAAAATAATTCAATTGATCATAAATATAATTCTTGTCAACTTTACCTCAAAGGTTAAATCTTTAAATGATACAATTTCCTTTTTCTCTTCTGCACACAGCTGTAAAAGGGTAGACAAGTTAAACCTTCAATCAGGAAAGCATGATCACATTAATGATGAAAAGACATAAAAGAAAATGGAGTAAAGAGATCACCTTATTCCAGAAGGATCCCAATAGCTCTCTGCTCTTGCCAGTATCCTAATAATTAAGATCAGAAGAAAAAGAGAGAAACGTGGTGATAGAAGATTAAATAGCAATAACAGTTCTAAATAATCATAATAGTAGCCCATTGCCAGTGAGAACCATGCCGAGATAAAAGAAGACAAAAGCTGTAAACATGCTCAGAAGCACATTTATCAAAAACTGAACGATTTGCAGAATAGAGAGGATACCTTGTCTAACTTTTTTAACCGATGATGAACACGGATATGCCTTCTGCAATTAATGGAGGAAAAGAATTTTCTGCTACACTTGTCACATTTGTGCAACTGCACCTTGACAGGAGACAACAAAGGCCAACCTGGCAAATCTGCAAATGCAGTAGGCGGCAAATGGCCAGTTAAGTGACAGGACAGGATAGAACCATAGAAGACAGGGCACGTATAATTTATAAGGTTCATCAGATGCACATTTGGGTAATAGCTCTCCAAAAATGAACAAGGTACCATATCAGCCTGAAGCACTTAGAATAATGGAAACGATCAGATGCAAGTCCTGTGCCAGCGTTGGAATTAGGATGGGCATAGGTGAAATGGTATATGTTTTCATAATGGATTGGATTCAGTAGACTGCATTTGTTGAAACTCTACACAATAATCAGTATTCTGGCAGAATTAACTCCAATAAATAATATACCTGGCTGGTCCAGAGCTTGATGGAATCGGATCCATTGGATTGGCCGGTCACTGGCCTTCATCAAAGAGATAAGAGGATCGTTTACAATTGACTGCTTAAACCAAGTATCTACCACATCATTTCCCTCTAATTTCAATATGTCAGTGGAATTCGAGGTACTGGATTTCGAAACTGACATCTACCCAGAAAATTCTTCAAGCTATGAGACAATTTACAAGAAATCACGGGAGGACACGATCAAGTTTGCATAGGGAACCTCGGGAGCAGCAAGCAACAACACAAGGACAACGCATATGCTCAGAAGAATCGCCTAGAAGATACGTGGCATAATAAACCTGAAGAGCTAGGGTGGAATTCAATGCTCAGTAACAGAAAGCGTATTAATCAGACCGCAAAAAACAGTAACGCTTGAACCAGGCGAGAAATCACATCAATGAGGAGGAAATGCTTGATCCACGATGTTACCAATGAAGAACGTATAAAAGCGTCAACATTGTCAAATCCGCTTTAAAAATAACCGGTAGTGTTATAAGTTGCAGAACGCGGATGCACTAACGAACGAAATCCCCCATGGTCTCCGATCTACAGTCTTATCACATGCCAAATAGAGAGGATCCAGATGCAATTCAATTGAACAGAGGGATGAATTTTCGCGTTTCGCCAACGTCGATCAACACAAACTGCAGATGGAAATACTACATGAAAGGGGAGAAGGGAGGAAGTGACAACAATGGCGATCGGTTACCGTACCGAGGGAGAGAAGGAAGCGAGAGATCAAGATACACCGGTGATCAAGGAGATACGATTTGCGTCGCCGGCGTAGAGACTGCAATGCGTTTGGAGGGAGGGAGGGAGGAAGACACTGACTAATCTCCAAAAAGAGAAAGACCTGGTGGACGGGCCATATCTCACCTGAGCACATGAAAAATGTGTAATTATGTTTTACTTTATTATTTTTATTTTAGACATTAAAATTATTTAAATTTTAATTATAAATAAAAGAAAATGAATTTTGTCAAGGGTTTTAGTCCTCTTGTATCGGCCAATGCATATTTTATGTTTTTCCATACAAGAGGATAAGGATAATTAACACATTTTGTTTCTCTCAACAATAATAGGTGGACGGGGAAGTTGCAAGGCTTGCGAGTTATTTTAATGTGATTGCAAGAACAAGCACAGCCGGTCTAATAACAGCAATGTTGGCAACCCGGCCGAGAAGAATAGGCCCATGTTCACGGCCTAGGATATCAAGTAGAGATTCATTCATAATTCCATAAAACCTATTTCTTTTTTTGATCATTTACACAACATTAGTATGTATGTTACTATTAACTTCCAATCATACTCTATTGCACAACTTTGGCCGTAAGCCGCAGACCCCTGCAGAATTAGGCCAAATCCAAAGGAAAGAACTGCATATACTCACTCCATCAAAATCCCTTGAGAATAAACAAGTAATCCATCCCTGGTTTAATTGATCTTCTTCTTAGGCCCCAGCTGCAAGACGAAGCAGAATGCTATATATCAAACGGAAAGTCATAGATATAGTGTAGAAGAATTTGCAGAATGTCAACCAACCTCGATGCTAGGACTCATAAAATTATTGTAAAAAAAGTTTGGCCATTATTAATATTATATCACTCATAAAATTCACTATATTTAATTTTTCGAAGCTAAATTGTATTGTGTATTATATAAGTTAGTCATACTAAATAATGTAGGTTTTTGTATGGCCAATAAGCCAAAATATGTGGAAAAACAAAATATAATATAAACTAGGTGTACTCCACAAACAATCCATTCGATCCTTTCATTTCCCCTCCCGCATCAACTCCTTAATTACTCGACAGCACCATTACTACTTACTACTTGGCATTATCACATAGCCTCTTCCATGACATAAGATCATACATTGAAGGTATTGTAAGATAATATCTTAAGGGGACATCAGGTTGTCACCCTACTTCAGCCTTTCTGGGACATTTCATGAGCATGACAGTCAAACTCAGTCAGGAAGATCAGATTCAATTACATGACCAAGAGGCCATCTCTGTTGGAATTCTCATGCTTGATAAAGGTAAAGGGGAAATTTCATACTGGGAACAACTTTAATTGATAATGACTAATGAGCACATCACTATTAGCATTGAAAGTGACCCCTAAACTTGAGAAGATAGTACGTTTGAGAAGAATCACCACAAAATAGAGCAAATACCTCTTAAAAAATTCGATCTTTGCCTTCATCATCAAATTACTTTTCACATTGGATACATTATAGCCAAGTACATTGCCTAGGAAAATGCAGAGTTTATGATATGAAGCAAAATTTATAGGTATATTGCTAAGTCGAAATTTGAAAATAAGATAATCACTACCCCAATAGATTCTCTTATTGTTTGGAGGCACCTTTCTGCAAAGCTGAACTTGCCAACTTTGTCTTCCTGAAATAAGAAAACTATGCAGATTTTACAATGTGATCAAAGGATCTACAGTTCACTTAATATTAAGATTTATAGATAGATTGTGTACATTAACAAACAACCAACTGAAGAACATTATAATTATTTGAAAAAAAAAGGTAAGTGAAGTGAGTGAATAGTAAATAGATAAATTGTCGAGAGATTGAACATTCAGTCTTATATTCAAAGGATTGCATCACCATTCTTATAATGCCTGTTCCAATAAAAGTATGATTAATGTGTGAATATTTATCAAAATAAAATATATTTTGAAACATCAATTTTGCAAACTAACTTTAATTTCTTAATATTTTCTTTTTCATAATACAATTTATTTCTCATACAATTCCAAAACCCACATTGAAAAATCTACAAACTCTTCTAAAAATAATATAATATAAAAGATTACAATTATAGAGATTAATTTTATATTATGATTCACAACCTATAGCTAAAAGACATCTCAACTTGGTTTATAGATGACACAACTATATATGTCATTTTCTAATTTATACTCCATAGTTCACACTATTAAAACCATAACATTATCATATAGATTCCCGTCAAATCCAAGGTGAAGTAGTGAATGAACAAATTGCTTACCCACTTAATAAATCTCTACAAGTAGGACATGATGAGTGGGATTTTAACCATGAGTCTATACAATTGACATGAAAACAATGACCACATTTTGGTAAAACTCGAATCATCTCACCTTCCACAAATTCCTGGAGGCAGATTGAGCAGTCAGTGCCCCGGATATCAGCCACCCCGACCCTGTAAATGGCAGTGGGGATTCGTTGAACATAGGCCTTTTTGAGGCCTATAGAGGCCAACCTTGTAACAAACCCTTCCTGGGTCTCGAATGGGAATCTCCCACGGTATCTCCGAGCGTACATGAGGAGAGGCCTAATTGCTAGAGTGCAAAATAAGATGTAGAGAACAACCATCCCCATTATCATCGTTATGGTGTTGTAACTGAGTTGCCCCGGACGTGAAACTCCCGTTTGATTTTTGGTAGCATTGTGTTCAATCCTTGGCAGGGTAGGACGAGGTAAATTCATGGGCATCTCTTTGAAGCTTTGACATAAACCCTGCAGCATAGAATAGACCAAGAGCCATATAGGGCTTTGTGCACTGCACCAACAGCAGATCTTCTAGACCAGCTTTGATCTTCACCAGTCCCACCTTCTCCATCATCTTCTTCACCTTCAATGCTAGCCTTGGTGAAAGGAGGATCCTTTTGGTTTTCGTCTGAGGGCCTAACCGTGAAATTCCTGTGCAGAGTCGGTTCAGCCCTCTGCCAATCATCCGAATCAATGGCATTGTCAGAGTGATTGCCCTGAACTGCTGCAGAAGAGAAGCCCTGATCTTCGTAAACCAATTCCAAGTCCATCCTCCCATCCAAGTGTTCCACCTGTAAATTAATCAGTAATTAGAGCACATGAATGTACGTCAGTCTAGAAATCAGACTCAAGCAACCATAGTAAAGGAAAGTGGGCCTCTATCCAATTCAGTGCTTGGAAGGATTACATTTACAAGTAATGAAGTTTCCAGCTAACGAAAATATATTCTTATCTGAATGCAAGTTGAGCACAAGTCATAGATAATGATAATTTCCCTTTAGAATCAAAACCATCTTAAATTAAAACATCAAATAAATAATATATTCAATCCAAAGGCTATTTATAAAAGCTTTGAAATTACACACGTTTCCTCTTTTTCTTCGTTTAAGTGAATATGAAATTGAGTATCGTGCAAAGTTACATACCGCAGGACCAGTGATTCCCACGTGTTTGAGAGTCTCGACTGGTTTGTTGAGCTCTCTGAGGACAAATGATGTTCCATTGATGTAAACAACTGTCTCTTCTCTAATATCAGTTATTACAACTTTTCGGGACTTTGCTCCATCTTTTGGATTGGCGCCAAGATATGCCAACATCTCCTTAGCACCACTAATAGTTGGAGTAGCCATGCTGAACACAGGGAAGCCATCAACCTGCAAAGAATCAGAAAAGTTTCAGAATCTTCCAACTTCTCATATAGTTATGAGGAAATTTTCTAGGGAGAAAAATAATACTGAAGAATATGTTAGCAAAGATTTGCCTTGTAAACATGAGGAGACCCATGAATCTTTATGTTACCGCAAGTTCTCTGACCCAGGAAGAATACATCTTCAGAATTGATCCTTTTCCGAATACAGAACCATGACGTGTGGTAACAATTGCTTCCATCACAGCATTCCCATGCTGTGACTCCTCTGGCACCCTCAACTCCTCCTATATTCCGAAACCAAGGGAAAAGCAAAGCAATCAGTTAGCAAGGATAATTTAAAATAAAATATGAACTTGAGCTTTACACCAGTGAAAGGAAGAATTTCCTTACCGAAACAGTGAAAAATCGTCCGGGCCACAACCTTACACTCCATTTCATTGCCTGAAGTTCAGGTCTCTGATGCAACCAGCTCTTAAAACTCATCTTTGTCAGTCCTTGCCCACATAACCCATCAAATGCTTCACTCCCAAGATAAGCAGCAAATGCAATCAAACGAAAGTACCTGTCTAAATACTCAGCCCCACAGTTCAGTGCTAGCTGCCTAACTCTAGGCTCAACGTGTTGTTGGTTAAACACCTTCCTGTACTGCAACACAGCCTGTCGAATGTTCTGAAGAGCAGAACATCGGTCAATTATAGCATCTAAGACCTCTCGACATTGAACCCCATTCTCAAATATGTTTGTAATTTTCCACAACAAGAGGAGGCCATTTATTCCAAAGGCACGAGTTTGTTCCTCAATCTTGTTTTCCTTGACCAAACATGATTTAGGAGCATTATTGATTCCGTTCTCTTTTCCATCTGATGAGCCCTCATCCATCTCTTCTCCCTGAACTATATCGTCAACTAGGACTCTTATGGGTCTTCCATGTTCAATTTGGAGCTTTAGAAGGCATGCAATTACAGTCCCTGTGGTGGTCCTTCCCCTTCCCATCTAAAAAACCAGAGAAATGTCAATATTTTATTTTCTATAATGAAATTTGTCTGCTACTTTCCATTTTCAGAACCAGACAACCTAAATATCCGAGTACCCAAAGAGCAGCAGCATATATCTTATATGGCAGAATTTACATTAACTGTGACAGCAATAACTTTTCATTTTGATCTTTACTATTGCCCATTTGACCAGTATTACCAGTCCAGTATTCAGATACTTGTTCAACGTTTATATATTTAGAATAGAAAATAAAGTATTTCATCAATGAAGGCTTGTGTAACAATTATCTAGTGTCCAAGAAAACTGTGCAGAAAAAATTTTGAATTTGAAGCAAGTTGTTCCACCCAGCTTACACACCATGAAGATTCAAGTGAAAAAATAGAACAGGATCAACACGAACCAGAAAAACAATGAACTTACATACCATTAAGATTCATGAATAAATCAATAAGAACATGAACCTCACTACAAATTCCATTAAGAATGCACAAGAGCCATGAAGGGAGCAAATGAATAATAACCTTGGCCAATCCTCACCTTAAATAGTGAACATCCTCATTTCAATCCCCGTTACCTTTCCCCAAATAATTAAAATCAAAATGCCTAAGATCACGAGACTCTGAGGATCATACTACCAAAAAGGGAATAACAGAGGAATGTAAATTTGAAGATGCCAAGATTATTAAATATAATTATTAATCAGACCGCAAAAAAACAGTAATGCTTGAACCATACGAGAAATCACATCGATGAGGAGAAAATGCTCGATCCACGATGTTACCAATGAGGAACGTATAAAAGCGTCAACATTGTCAAATCCGCTTTAAAAATAACAGGTAGTGTTATAAGTTGCAGAACGCGGATGCACCAAGGAACGAAATCCCCCATGGTCTCCGATCTTCAGTCTTATCACATGCCAAATAGAGAGCATCCAGATACAGTTCAATTGAACAGAGGGATGAGTTTTCAAGTTTCGTCAACGTCCATCAACACAAATTGCAGATGCAAATACTACATGAAAGGGGTGAAAGGAGGAAGTGACAACAGTGGCGTCCGAGAGAAGGAAAACGAGAGATCAAGATACGCGGAAACTCTCAGGTGATCAAGGAGATACGATTTGCGTCTTGGGCAGAGAGACTGGAATGCGTTTGGAGGAAGGGAAGGAGGGGAGGAGGGAAGGAGGGAGGAAGGAAGACACTTGACTCATCTCCAAAAGGGGAAAGACCTGGTGGACTGGCCATGTTACGGAGCGCGTGAAAAATGTGTAATTATGTTTTACTTTATTATTTTTATTTTATACATCAAAATTAAATTAAAATTATTTAAATTTTAATTAGAAATACAAGAAAATGAATCTTGTCACCTTTTTCCAAATGTGTTCTTTGAATTGATAGATGGTTGATATAAATCCATGTAATTCATCCATGTATATAAGATGGTTGATATAAATCGGTGGATGTATGTGGGTGTAGCCTACAATATATATTAATGTGACAACTTGACTTTTAAAGAAATTGATGATGCAAAAGACAGTGACAATGAATGCATGGCATGCAGTTTTATATAGATTGTGGGTTGATTGGCCCACACTAGAAGACACCATTCAGACATGGATGCAGTTTTCAAAACAAAAATGAAATTGACCGTGGTTGTGCTATGGGTGGCCGGTACATAAGATCACATAGGCCAGGTAAAATATCCGCATCAACCCGAATTTTGTCAAAACACGCCATATTCCGAGACACCCATGAGCTGAGTTGAGTTTACTTCTTCTTCACTCCACATCGCATCGCATCGCATGGATAGAGACAATAAAAAATGAAAATGAGTAGAATCCAAGCACCAAGAATTCTCACTTGAGTTTTGTCACTAATTGTCCCATCACATCACTGGATTTGCTTAATCGCTCTCCTAACAACCCAACAATAGAAGAATCACAATTACATTCATCTGCATGGGCTCCAAATTGTATATATTGTCATCTCTTTTCTCCCCGCCTCTCATGAGTTCCCCTCTCCTCTGTAGAGTATACAGTCCAGTCCGACACAAAAATTTTCACTTATATGGTTTGGAGGATCACTTTACCTATGACAGGAAACCATTAAGCTCTTCAGGATGATATTATATTTTTGCAGAAGAACCATGCATTCAATCTGACGTGACTTAGATTGTCTCTGCTGTAGGGTGGCTGCTGTAAAGTATGTGATGGAGTAACACACCTGGCCAGAGTTCCTTCTGTCTATATTTAGTTGGGTTTCCCTATCAGGCGTTTATGTGATCTGCTGAACTACTACTGAGTTGATGAGTATGTATGTGAGAATTGAGGAGTGGAGTGGAGTGGAACCAGAGAGCAAACCATTTATAGAATACATTTATTGTTTTCCAAAAATGGCACAGTCTGGCCGTGTTTTGCTGGAGGCCCTCCTCCGAGAAATGAGGATCTGCTCCTCTTCTATTGCGCATCTACATGCTTTTCCATTTCTTCTGCCATTCTCTTGTCTTTCTTCCCCCGCCCCCATCGCCCATATCTCCTGCCTCTCTCGTTGCTCAACAACATGGTAAGTTACGATTGAATCAATGTTTCCTAATCTTCTTAGACTTGCATTCATCTCTATGTTATGTTGACGATGTTTTTAAAGAATGGATGAATGGATGGTTTCATGTTATTGGTGAGGGCAAGTTCTGTCATGCATGAACTGGGACCTGGACCTGGTGGACCTGTATCGCATGTTCAGTATTTTTGGAAATAATAATCATACCATTTGCATCTGTTTTAGGCTAACGCGGTATCAGGAATGGCTGTAGACGATGAGTGTAAGCTGAAATTCTTGGAACTGAAAGCAAAGAGGAACTATCGGTTCATCATCTTCAAGATCGAGGGCCAGAAGGTAGTGGTGGAAAAGCTTGGAAGTCCCCGAGACACTTACGATGATTTCACCGGCTCCTTGCCAGCCGATGAGTGCCGCTACTGTGTCTACGATTTCGACTTCACAACCAATGAGAACTGCCAGAAGAGCAAGATCTTCTTCATAGCCTGGTAAACCAGTTCCTTTCTTTCTTCTGCAAATCTAAATCTCTGCTTGTCCGCGCTTCCTTCTCTCTTGGAAAATTAACATCAATCAAACACGCACACAGGTCGCCTGATTCGTCGAGGATAAGAAGTAAGATGGTGTACGCGAGCTCTAAAGATAGGTTCAAGAGGGAGCTGGACGGAATCCAAGTGGAGTTGCAAGCTACAGATCCCAGCGAGATGAGCTTGGATATTATTAAAGGGCGAGCACTGTAGGAGCTAGCACTTTCTGCTGGTATTCGATGGTGTCTTTGATCTTTCCCGTCCTGCAAACTGGCTGGATCCCAATTAACATATACGAGTTCTCTATCAGCTACTGGGTTTACATGGCTTACTTACTTCATATATATATATTTACAAGACATGGGTGGATGAGTTGATTTCAGTTCCTAGTGTAACATGATAAACACATCAAAGGATGAGTTCTAGATATTATATCCTCTGTTGTTTTTTCTATATTCTAATCAAGAGATCAATGCAATTTGGCTTTACATCATTTCTCTTTTTCTTGGCCTCCCTCTTCTTATTATGACTTGATCCATGATGAGCAGCTTGGCTTCTCAAACCATCTGTAAGTAATGATAATTGAGTTTGGCATTCAACATGTGGAACTTGGATCAGTTGGATGCTTACTTGGCCTGGTATAGGTTCCACTTGATCAGGGTCTACGTCTAGCTTTTTGAAAGAGTTGAACAAAAATGTTTGATTGAGCCTTGAGGCCACTGATTGTGACTAAACCAACTTACTTCTCCAATATTGACCAGCCCAGAGCTACTCATTGTGGGGGTAGGCCAGAATGAACAACAGCACTAAGTAATGGAACCTTGAAATTCATTCTAATCAGACATTGCACTGCACTGTAGGTAGATATACCAGTCTGCTAGCTGTATTATTGAAAACAGCGATTTGGACTGGTTTGATAAAGAGATCTTCTTTCCGGTTGCCATGGCAGACAAAAAGTTATGTGTGGTGGGACCATAATATATTCCCCTGTGGAGTAGAGAATGGACCGACCTTCCAACCCTTTCCTGCACCTACCATCTCCCTCATCCTTTACGAGAAAGAAAGCCTGCAATCTCCCCTCCCAAGCCTGGATTTTGCCTTCTATGGTTATATGAATTTCCCAGCAACATGGCCCAGGTACTTTCTTCCTTTCAAGTCAATTAAAACCTTGTTCATAGTTGGAGGAGATGCACATACCGATGGGTTTCTCATCTTGATTCAATTGATAGCAGAAAGTTATCTTGAAAGTTCTGACCATGGCTGATGACAAGACCAAGCAGAAGGCTGTGGAAGCTGCGGCTGATATATATGGTAACTTTTTTCCTTGGATATGCACAAGCGTAAATCATCCATCTTCTTGAACCCTTTTTTCTTTTGCCGGCTCTGTTCAGATTATAGTTCAAAATGAAACCCTACCGGTGGCTTTGCATGGGTAAATCTGAAACGTTTCGAAGAAGAGACTTATATAACCGATCCCTAAGATAAACAATTTGTTTTAATGCACAAAATAACAGGGGTGGACTCCATTGCTGCTGATCTGAAAGACCAGAGGCTGACTGTAATCGGGCAGATGGACCCAGTGGCAGTGGTGAAGAAGCTGAAGAAAGTGGGGAAGGTAGATATAGTATCCGTTGGCCCTGCAAAGGAAGAGAAGAAGGAAGATAAAAAGGAAGAGAAGAAAGAGGAGAAGGCAGAAGAGAAGAAAGTAGAGAAGGCAGAAGAGAAAAAATAAACCATTAAGGAAGCCAACTATTATTTCTTCTTCTCCAGTAACATAATAAGTTTAAGTGTACCAAAGAAGCAGTCGATGCTCATGTTCCAATCCACATTTAGCAATAATGCCAATACAATATCTATATGTTCAGCAGCATAGACATCAAACTTGGTTGAAGTTCAGATTCTGTATAAGACAATCAAAAGCTACCTAGATGACCCGGCGTGCAAAATAAGAGTAGCTAGCTTCCAGAATTTCACTGTGCTTCTTGTCGGGGCTTTTGGTTTTTTTCCTCGGTGCATTAGGCCCTGTCAGAAAGAAGTATTTGCAGTCAAGGTGGGTGGCTGTAGTGGGCTTAGCTTGCTTCCAATTTGACGATATTTTTTCCTCTCTCTCTCTCTCTTTCTCTCTCCCCTTGGGGAAAAGGAAAAAAACGCTCCTTCTAAGGGAAAGATAATTTCGTCTCCTCCAAAACCCTCTCCTACAACCTACCTACCGTCCGACCCACAAGAACCGCGCCGCGGAGAGGAGAGACTTCCCTTTGCGATGGCTCTGCAGCTCTGGGAGACGCTAAAGGAAGCCATCACCGCCTACACGGGCTTGTCCCCGACGACCTTCTTCACGGTTCTCGCCCTGGGCTTGGCGCTCTACTACGCTGTTTCGGGGCTCTTTGGGTCCTCAGATCGTCACTCGAGGGCACGGGACTACGGTGAGCAGACGCAGCCACTGCCTCCTCCGGTTCAGCTGGGCGAGGTCACCGAGGAGGAGTTGAAACTGTATGATGGCACCGATCCTGGGAAACCCTTGCTCATGGCCATCAAGGGACAGATCTACGACGTCTCTCAGAGCAGGTAATGTTAAACCTAACTCGCTCGCCAACTCGTGTAAGTGCTTTGAATCTGAGTTGAGTTACCCATCTAATGAATTGCGATTGCGAAGCCCAATTCCCTCGATGTATATATAATATAGCTCAATGTGATAGTCCTGGTACCTGATGATATGGGTCTGGTTCAGATTGATTCAATTCTAAGTTTTTACCTTTTATCATTCCTCCATCTGCTCTCTTGCAGGATGTTCTACGGACCAGGCGGCCCATATGCACTGTTTGCTGGGAAGGACGCCAGCAGAGCACTGGCCAAGATGTCGTTTGAAGAGAAAGATCTCACCGGAGACATTTCTGGTCTTGGCCCGTTTGAGCTGGATGCCCTTCAGGATTGGGAATACAAATTCATGAGCAAGTATATTAAGGTCGGAACTATCAAGAAGAGCAGCGTTCAGGTGGAGGAGGGATCATCTTCTGCTGCCCAACCTGCACTGTCCACTGATAATACCCAGGAGAAACCATCTTCTGAATAATATCCATGCGTCTCTATGTTTCATATATCTCATGAAATATGGACCGGACCCTGTCAATAAGTAAAATAATTGCAAGTCTCCTAGACATACATAGCTGCAACAGGGGATGGCTGATTATCTGCTTCTGTTGGAAGTTGGAATGAGCATTACATTGTTCTTGCTTAGAGTTTATGCTCATCACTGAATGGAATCCTACCCTACAATAGGAGACTTATCCATATAAACAAAATAGTAAATTCAACAAGGGGTATGTATATTCGGTAATAAATAGAGGTGACAAGAGAAATATATTTTAATACCATTTGATATTATTTTAAACTAGAATGGAATTTAGTAATATTTATTATTTTATTTTTTAATAGATAGAAAAAGGATATGAGATCAAAGAATCTCTGTACCTCTTAGTTTACTGTGCCCCACTTTTTTTTAATTATATTATCCAATAGTACTACACCATCGCCACACGCTTGAATTACCTTTTTGCCCTTGTATTAGTCCCGCTTTTGGGTTGTGGGTCCCACGCACCCCATCACCACTCCTCAGTCCAAAAATGTTTGACTTGATCTCCCAGCAGGGCAGGGCAGGCAGGGTAGGCTGCTCGTTCTGTGACCTGTGTGAGAGAAGGAAGAGACCTTTCTGGGGAGGAGATTCCGTCTACGATTTGCGAGATTCCGGCTGAATGGCCGACCGCTGCTCCGAAGACTGGCTTCCCTACGGTTGGACTGTCAGCGTGCACCTGAGACGCAACGGTAAGAAGGATAAGGTATATCACCGCTCTTTCATCTCTCCACCTTCCTTCTGTCTCTCCCCCTTTCTCTGTGGCTCCGAGTCTTGCACTGTTCTGCACTTCTTTTAGCTCCATCTTCTCAGATCCTCCTATAATCCTTACTAACGAGTGGTGGAGTGGAGTTGAGCTGACTTTAATTTCAATCTGCGAGCAGTTATATGTTTATTCGTGCATCTTCTGGATGTTACCGCTTTCCCGTTCCTGCTTTAACTGTGAAGTTTAATGGAATTTTCTTCGGATAGAAGGTGCATAGCAGCTGAAAAATCCCTGATTCTTAGCTGCTTTTTTTTTTCTGCTGTTCGTTATGGCACTGTACATCATGCGTAGTTTAGCCAAAAGTGCAGATTGTTGGGGATGACAACATGCAGTTGCTGATATAATGATTGCCTGAAACTGAACTGAAAGCATTAAAATGTCTTGAGTTTTTAAGAGGGCTTGGAGGTTTCTATATTAGGATGGAGATGAAATTCTGTATTAGTCAGAAAAGGAAATTCTTTTCCTGGTTCAAGCTGAGAATACTTGCTGTTTTTGTATCATAAGTGGGCTTTCCCATTGGACTCTACGATCTAAAGTACGTTAATAAGGTTTTCACCAGTACAGGGGTCGTCCATGTTTTACTTCTGTTGGGTCGTCCAGTTTGAGGATTCTGGTTTCCTTTTTTTTTTTCTTGCTTGTGAAAGCCCATGTCCTTTTCCGTTTCCTTTTCATAAACTGTTGTTTTTTAAGTAATTACCGTTGACGGCAGAGGAGAAAATTTGACCTCTCTCTTAACGTGTAGATTATTATCCTATCACTCTCAAAGTAAATTTATGAATGCTTGTCTATTGACACTGCTGTCCTTCAATAATATGCAGCACTATCTTGGTCCTTGCGGTCAAAAGTTCTACTCGAAACTTGAGGTGATGCGGCATATCAAGACTGATCAATGCAGTCCTCCCCAATTGACAAAGTTTAAAGATACCATCTGTGAAGAATCCAAGGAAGATGCGGCTGCTTGTGATGTACAGAAAGAGCAGCCTAACTCCCAGGAGAAGGGACAATTAAGGATTGAGCTATCTACACAAAATGTTGTTAACAGAATTTACAGCCCTTCATTTATTTTCTTTAGATCATAGTTGAATAATGGACTCTATTTTGACAATTTTACACAGGAATGTCCTGAATCTGAGGAAAAGTATTATAGCGCTGAGGAAACTGTTGAAGATGAGTGCGGTGACATTGTACAAACCAGCCCTCTCAGTTCTGAAGATAAAGGAGCTGTTAAGCCTGAGCAACAAGCAGAACATGTCAGTTGCTAAATTTATATCCAGCTATTTCTTCTGTGATCATCATTGTTAGAAGGTTACCTTACATTTCATGCTATACAGTGTACGTACACTAAATCTGGAGAGGGTAAAGCACTTGGTGGTGAGGAATTTGCACTAAATGTTTCTGGTTCTTCCCTGGAGGTGGCAAAATCCAATAATGAGCAATCCATAGTAAATAATTCCAGCTTTATTTTTTTCATCGTATAATGAAGTTAGAATAGAGATGATGCATATTTCATGCAACTTGATCATTGTGCAGTGTAGTGCTTCTCGGGTGAAAGAAGTGAAAAATGTTAATGCTGAGGAATCCATGGGCCAGATTTTTGGTAATGCTGCTGAACCTGAAGATGGCTCTCATCAATTAAAGGAGGGGGAGAACAACATCCTTGAGGAAAACAAAACAGATACTTGTGACAGTGTTGGTGGAAGTGGCTTTTCAAAAAAGATGAAAAAAGCCAAGCCAAAGCAATCTGAAAATGTATATGGCAGTTATTTTCTCTTTTCCCTCATAATTTAGGTTACAGACATCTGCTGTTTCTCTAATTAGACCTTTATACGTTTCAAGCGATCCAGATTATTGTTGAAAGGGGTGTAGCAGAAGGATTACCAGACGGGTGGATCAAGGAAGTAAAAGTTCAGAAGAAGAGCAGTGCTGTCAGAAAAGATTCGGTACTCAACACCGTCTGATTCCCGTGATGTTATCTTTTAAGTTTTCCTTTTGACGCCACTAGCTTTTGGTGTTTCTTTTTGTTACTCCGGTTACAAGCAATTTTGCATTTTTCTACTTTTGACCTCTAGCTTGTTCAACCCGAGAGGTGTGCTGCTATATTATATAAACAATGTTTCTTTGCAGTATTACATCGATCCTGTGAGTGGATACATATTCTCCTCAATGAAGGACGCTCTTCGATATCTCGCCACTGGAAACATTGGGAGGCATGCATTTAAGAGAAAGGATATAGATGAATGTGATGCTGCATTGGAGGATGTATGTAGATTTGCACTTGCTTTTCCTTTTTCTGTGTTGTGACCGGTCTGATTTGAAAGAATTTTCCTTCACCAGTTTTATATAGGGCTTACAAATATATGATAATTATTAATTTTTCTATCAATGAACCATTTTATGTAAAGGACTTAGATTTTTTTTGTTGTGTATTTTGAAAAGACAGGTGATAGTACCTTGTTTTGCAAAGCTTCACTTCTGTGGAGATCCCCTTATAAGTCAGGAGGTAGCATTAAAATTGTGAATTCATCTGATATTTCTCTCCTTTTGCCTTGTACAGTCACCTGTTAAGACAAAATGGCAGAAGTTACACGAAAGTGGGACAAATTCTGAGGAGAGGAAGCTAAAGCAGACTGTACTACACAGCAACAAAGTGCCCGGTACTGAGTGTAAATTTTTTTATCATACTAACTATAACATTTTGTCTCTCATGCATCTAAGATACCCCTTCTGCTTAGAGCTCCCTTGCACCCAAAAAGTGAAAAGAAAAATCGTGCTGCATCTCTTCAAACTTCATCACATTATTCTTTAGCGAAATGAAATACCCCTGGAAATTCAAGAGCTCACCTGTTTGTGCTCTGTATCTCTTAGCTGAACTTTATGAATTAAGATTTGTGACAAAAAGTTATCCTTCATCGTAATCGAATTTTATTTTAAGAATTCTATTTATTGCGATGATGCAGCTGGTTCAATCGATGGGATGTGTGCTTCAGATCATCACAAGCTGAGGAGTTCAAGGAAAAATGAAGACATGAAAATTTCTAATGAAACTGATTCTACCCCAGCCAACATAGCTGGGGTCCCTCAAGAGGGGCACTCTGGAATGACCGGAGGGATGGCTGCTTTGGATGAAAAAGATTTAAACCCCCGAAATGAGCTTCCTCTAGATAATAATGAAGATACAACCACTCCAGCTGTAGTAGCTAGGACCCTTTATGTAGAACAGTCCCAAGAAAATACAGAAAAGATTCATGCCCCTGTTGATGATGCTGGGGTCTTTCTGAATGAGCATTCTTCTCAGAGAACAGGCATATCAGGGGAGAGAACAACCCCAGAGGGCAGACGTGCCTCTCGGAAAAAGGCAGTCCTTGATTTGCCTCGTCGAGCATCAAATCGTCTTGCTGGTATTTCAGTTGATCCTGGTGCAGATGTAATCAGAACTCGAGCACATCAAGGCACTGTTAGAAAGTTGAATGAAGGGGAAGAAGATATTGGAGTGAAAAGTGTTACAGCTAGAAATTGCAGTCAATTGCAGGCTCATACTAAACGTAGCAGAAGAGGAAGCAAGTTGCCAGAGCCAATGACTAGCCTGGGCCCTTCAGAAGCTGCTTCAGAAGATGTTGTCAAAAAACCTGGGAGATACCAAACAGATGATGAGAAGAGAGACAAGGGTGCTACCATAGTGATTCAGGAGAATGTCAATTTTGATGAAAATCCAAATGTTGTTGGGAAATCAGAGGAGAAACCTGTGTTACCATTTGAGTTACCTTCTGGGGATATCCTGTCTGACCCATGCATTGAATTCGCCATAAAGACCCTGACAGGGATAGATTTTGATACTCCTAAAAGCACCCTTATAGGGAGCACTGGATGCAATTTGAGGGATGCAGCTTCCCAGAGAGTGCGGGATCAGGATGGACACATCGAAATTGAAAGAGAGGTCGATAAGATTCAAGAATTACCAGATAAAAATATTCCGAGGGTTCACAATAATGAAGAAAGGGCAGGAGCTGATGTCCCTGGCTCCTCACTATCTGACTTGCCCTTTGGTGACTCATGGCAAGATCCATGTATTGAATTCGCCATAAAGACTCTTACTGGTGCAATTCCTGTGGAGTACAATCTAGAAATTGAAGAAATTATGTCACAGCAAGTAAGATCATCCCAGATCCTAGAGAGTAACGAGGTGGTTCCGTTAAATGGAGAAGTAGACAATTTATCTCGAGGTGGTTCAGTTTTTGATAATACTTCTAGGAAGAAGACGGCTTCTTATTGGCACTACACAGAGGTGGTCCCAGTTGCACAGCAACCTGGGAATTATATGAACTTACATAGAAGGGGAGGGGCTGTTCTGCGGCCACACATTAAAAACTGAGGTAACAAGTTCAAGGGATAAGCAGAACTACTTTGTTGTAGGAGATTATTAACTGTACAGCTTTAGAGGAACTGGTGAAGGGATATTTATTAGAGTTGCTGCCATAAAAACTGAATCAGTACCTGCTCTGCTCTGGGGTCATGAGGATAATTGTCTTAGGTAGTCTATGTTATTGCTGCTGCAGTTTGTAGCGCTTAATGTCTCTACCCTACCATGTTGATTAGCAAGAGGGTGTCCAAAGACAGATCCCAAATGCCCTTTGTATGTCCAAGCTGTGATGTTTTCTTGGTTTTTTTTTCAATTTTATACACGCCTAGTTATTATTATATTATCATATTTTTATACTTTTAGGCATGATAATGAATCATATGAACCGATCCCTCCGACCAAATTTGGGTATCGAGATACCCACTGTGCCCTGCAAATGTGTTAACAAGTGCTCATCACATCTGTCTGCATTGCTATTTATTCCACACCAACAAATACACTCCAAAAGATTGAAGGAAAAGAAAGCCGCACCACAGTTCCTTTTTCTCGTCTATATGGTATCTTTCAAGGAGTCCTACAACACAGCTGATACCGTTGATCGAATAATTTTATGAAAATTAAAGGTGCTGAAATACAGCAAAATACTGGGTAAAAATTGGCTTATCCAAAATTACAGTAAGAAATCTACGAATGGTATGTTGTAGTAAAAATTGTCTAAGCAGGAGTTAGTCCTGCCCGAGCACTCAGCATCTCGGTTCTCTTGCTTCTCTCCATGACTTCCACCAGCCACTCTACACTCTCTCTGATTCCCAGCCTACCATTTTTAAGAAACAAGGAAAGTAGTCAAGGTTAAAACCAACAACCATCTGGGGCGAATCTAGCTATTTTTGGAAGGCTGAGCCATCAGTAAATTTCACGACTATTAGAAACCAGTCCTATCAGGAAGTTTCAGGCCAGATGCATTATTTAAATGTCTCACATATATCACAACCTGGACTCGAATCAAAGTGCACGCTGCCAATGAAACATTTATTACCCGTCATAGGCTGAAACAGCTTCATACATAGATACCCTTTCATCTAACTTTTTCAAATCCAAATATTGAGCAAGTTCTTCAGTGGATACAGCTTCAGGAAGATCCTGCAGTAACAATATGCCACTGTTATCGGAGCCCAAAGATGAAGGCAACACACAGACTACTCACCAAAAAGAAGAGAAAAGGCAACACAGATTGTTCTATAATGTATTTATGGGTAGTAAAAAACTGGATCAACAAAATATCAAAACTGTTCTACTAATATCATTTTGGAACCACTTATTTCCCCATTAAAAGATACATATAAAGCTCAAGATTCACCCTAGCAAGACCCATGGTTGGATACTGGTCATAGAAGGCTATGGATTATAACATAGTGATTGATGAACAAATTCTATGAACAACATGTCCTATTCAAAACTAACGGCAGTTTAAGACAGAAACACCTGCTTATTTGCTAATATTAGAACTGGGGCCCCTTGAAGGTCGTCATTCCGTAGAACTTTTTCTGTTCGGCAGACTGAAAAGTCAGAATACTCCAACAATATGAAATCCATCCTCATTCTGACAAATTATGAATCAAAAGTCACCTAGTGCAGACTTTGAATCTTCAAAGCGTGATGGACATGATGCATCAATAACAAATACCACTGCGTGGGCTTCTTCATAATATTTCTCCCAAATTGATCGAAGACCGGGCTGAAGGACAGGTTTTATGTTAGTCACTAAAACCAAGCCATCCCCCCTGGCTCCAGAAACAACAGGAAGCATACAGTGACACTTATAGGGACAGGACATAGAACAGATTGAGATGGAAAATTTTCCAACAAGATGATTAATATCATCAGATCTGGTCCACAAAATCTTATCATTATCTTTTAAATGCACAAAGAAGGATATGATAAGCCAGATTGGACGAGCAGGACTTTGTGCATTGGGAAGAAAATCCAAGTGCGCTAGCCAGTACAGTAATCCAGTTAACTTTTCCATGTATTATACCGAGTTAGAAGAAATTAAGTCAAAGGGATGCCAATTCTGAAAACTGGAATCAAAGGGTGTCACAACATATAAAAGAAGGAACCTGTTAGTAATGAAACTCAAACTGCCATTACTCCTAATATGGCATACCTGGCCTCCCAAATCCCAGAAAACCATCTTCGCATTGGGCAATTCAACTCGACCAATATTTAGTCCAACGGTGGGAACAATTCGATCGGGTGGAAGCCCTTCCAAGTTTGAGTACAAGGATTTCAACTTCTCCAGCAAAGTCTGATGAAGAAAGGGAAAAAAGAATTGATCAATACCAAGATTTGCACAGAAGGAAAACTAGTGCACTACACATGAAGCAGGGAGATTAAGCATAATACAAACATAGCCAAAGAAAAGGGAATATGACTGAATGAACAAGAGAAAGCAAATTACCGTTTTCCCTGATTTCTCTATCCCAAGAATGAGTACATGAAACTCCGTCTTACTAAACATATATTTCCAGAGTCCATAGAACAAGGAGAACATTTCGTAAGCCTTGAATCTATGTGATAATATTCCTCTTTAGATCCACAAGAAGGTAGCTCATAGCCTGGTAATCTTTCCTGAAAACAGCGATAGAAAAAAGCAGGTTGCATCACAGTACAAGACATTTCCATGTTCAATAGTTGACTACAACGTGACAGGATACACCAAAGATTCGTCAAAATCCACCCCACAACACTGAGCAGACGATGCAGATCCAAGGAAAGTATTCAAGGACCACGGCATAGGTCTCCGAAATCATGATCTAAGGCAGAACTGAGTTCCGCGCGCGTGATGGAAATTCATGAAAACCTCAGACATAATATAAGCCCATGCAACAGCAGGGAAAATATAAAATCAGCATGTACGGAATTACAGCTTGAATTCACTCATACGTCAATTTGGGATAATGAGCAAGGCCGGTGGAAAAACAGATCAGGAGAGAAAAAAGGAAACAAAGAGAAAAGGTTCGATCGCTCGAGAAAAAACATGAATTAGATCAACGGCATGGCAAGATCACGAAGAGAAGAGATCATTCGAACCAGATCAAAGAGTTCGGCAGAGATGAAACAGGATTCTTACTTGGAACCAGCGATGATTCTGTAGGCAAATCGAGGAGAAAGGAGAGTGAACTCCACGAAGAAATTGAATATCTTTGTGTGTTCTAGATCGTTCAAACTAATGAAAGCAAGGAAGCCATGTGAAATTAAATTCCTCTCTCATCCATGCTCTCTCCCATCTTGCCCTAAGTAGAGCTCTTCATCGATGGACACGTCAGTTAAAGGGTGAATCTGTCATTTTCTATCTATGTAAGGGTATTCTGGGGAAATCATATTGGCTAAAAGTAAAAGCGCCACAGAAAATAAAAGCTCAAGCATCAGCGGCGTTCAGCCCCCGGAGAAGAAGAAGAAAGGTTAGTTTAGTCAGACGGCAAAGGAGAGTCTCCCCTTCATCCATCTCTATAGAACTCCTTGCGGGCCGTAATCTCGTAGGTGATGTTGATCTACTTCCCTCTTGCGCTTTGATATTCTGTCAAGCTTGTTGTTAGAGTTGCAGGGATTTCTCGCCTGTAACTCATCTTCCCGTGTTATTCTTTTTAATTATCCGGTCTCTTACCTCCATGTTCTTGTCGCTCCTCGTCAGATGCTAATCATGGTTTATTTCGTTAGTTTTTATATTGTTGATGGCTTTAATTTTATCTTTTTGTTGTCACGAAACGGGAACATGGATGATATGATGTCCGAGTAGGTTTAGATTATCCATCTGTATTAGGATATCCTTTCCTCGTAATAAACTGAAACTGTGATCCCAAGATTGAATGTTTTAGATGAATTATTCTTGGTGTCTGCGCGAATCGCATCTTGGGTAATGTACGCCAGGCCGTGAGGTCTTTTGAGGGTACAAAAGCTAGCAATTGTGGTGATGTTATGTTTACACTATGCGCTTGTATGAAGTAATATGAAGGAAGATAACATTTTCATTTAGTAACGGTCCCTGCCTGTTTTTTCCTATTGATATCCGTTAATTGTGGTATATTCTGCAGTGTACTTTTCAATTCAATGTGCAAGCTAAATAAATACTGTGGTCGATGAATATGTATGTGGTTTTAAGCAACATGGCATTTTCTTTTACCCTCATACCATCATTTTGAAGCCTATATTAAAGATCACTGCATTTTCATGTTCAGGCAATACATAAGCTAGCCCAAACTGAAGCAAGTCCTTGAGGCAAATCAATGGCGTAAGTGTTGTCTTTGTCTTATTCCACTTTTCGTACGATTTTCCCCCATTGAGATTACATATTGGGGCTATGCCATTTCATATGATTAATTGAATTCTTCTGTATGCATGTTGAAACCAATCAGATGTGATTTATGCTATTCAAAGAACCTTGCTTGTTCTGCTTGGTGATCTGTGTGACTGGTTTCATTGTCTGTCTGCATATGGTTACTTCATCTCTGAAGAGTTTTAATGTGCTATTTTTATGCAATTATTCAGGAGCAGGAAGGGCCACATCCGATGGGATGAGGATAACCTTGAGGATATAGAAGCCAATAAACCCGTTAGACAGAAAATTACAGAGCCCAAGACTCCTTATCATCCGATGATTGATGATGATGGTATGCCAATTACCATTTTTTATCCTTTTCCCCTGTCATGTCCTTCCTTGGTTGATTACCAGGAAGAAGCTGAGTTCAAGACTTCCTAGTAACATGATTGTTTAAACTAGATAGTCTGTTTGAAAACGTCCCTTCTTGCTGTTGTGTGTATTATTCTTTGTCATGCATAACTAACTTTTAAACCCCCCTTTTATATATATCATATATATTTGTGAAAGCTTTTCTGATCTGTTATTCTCACCAAAGTTGATTTGTTCTGTAGATTCTGCATCTCCAAGGCAGAGTCACTTTGATGCTTGTGTTGATCAGCATGCAGAAGCTATACGCACTGCACTGAATAATGTGGGTAATGAAGATGGCTCTTCAAGTGGGAAATTGGATCCAGAATCTGACGATTGGGCCTCATCCCAGGATGAGGATGATGATATGGAACCCTGTTATGAAGGTTGTATGGTCCCTTAATTTATTTTGGGTTTTTTTAATTGTTATGTTGTCTTTTTTTGATGAGGTAAGTCATCTTCTATCTGGCAATGATTTATTTTGTGCAATGCCTGCAGATTCTGAATCAGACTCCAGCGGGAGGAGATTTAGAGAACACAGAAAAGCACATTACAATGAATTTCTAAAGGTCAAAGAGCTTCGCCAAAAGGGTTCTTTGCTTGATGATGAAGATGATGATGCTGAGACCAACAAGGAGGACGGCTTGCGGGTTTCTTCCTCATCCTTGAGTGTTGGTGCGGAAGACATGGAAATCAATGAAGGAAGAACAAGTGGAGCTGAGAAACCATGAAAGTTGAGGTAAGCTGGCGCTTGTGCTGAGTACTGTTCTCACCCACCCTCCCCTAACTTTGTCATTTCTACTGGAACTTCATACACATGGTCTGGCCAAAGCAACTCATGATTTACCTTTAAATTGTATATGCACGCGGTGTGAGTGCAAAGCAATGAAAGGGGTGAATCAGAGCGCTCCATGTCTTGTTTCTAATTCTTTTTAACTAACAATCCAAGGTAACGTGTGTGGACTCGGCTGATTGCTAGAGTTTCAATGAAGCCACTGTACTAGAATGTTCATAATCCAGTATATTCTTGTAAAATGATCAAATCTTCATTTTCCCATTCTTCACTTTTGAGATATACAGCAAGAAACTCAATGTTAATACAAGAATGAATGGGCAAATTTAAAGCTGTAAAGACAGAATGACATTAGAGGGTCAACCCAAAGACACATTCATAAGAAGTAGCTCATCTTGTTATATCCCTCCCCCAACATGCTACATAAATGGGAAACCGGGGTAGGAGTGAAATTATAGGTGAAGTGAAGTTCATGTATATTATTGCAAGTAACTAAAGTTAGGTGTAATTTTTAGAATTTATCCTAACTTTAATGGCCAAATTAGTTATAAGACGGATGCTAATTCTTAAAACAATTTTTTTACAGGAGGGGTAGTATAAAATATTATAATAAAAATATAATTTAATACAAACATTTAGAATATTATTAGAAAATTTCATATTTTAATATAAACCATTAAATTTTCATTTTAGGAAAAAACTTTTTAAAAAATGTAACATATAGACGTGGGATGGGATCAGGTCTTGGTGAAAGCCGCCTTCATATTCTGAATGAGGCTCACAATCATATCATTCACCGACTCCACAATCTGGGGACTTGCAGAGTGTGAGCTACTAATCAGTATTTGGAGGGTGATTGTGAGGAAGGAGACGTCGTGCCCACTCCCACGATCTTGGTCATCGGTAATCATCGTCAAAGATCCTCCATTCGGGGACAGATGATGGGTACTAGAGCAAGAGCAGGGGAGAATCACGTACCCGGAGGGCAAGAGAATCACGTCCGATACATCGCCACCGCCCATGGCATGATTGATGGACGCCACGTCCACCGGCGAATAGACCAGTAGAGAGCCCGATTCATCCGACCAAGCCTCTTGCAGTATAAACATAGTTTCACCGCCTCCATTCGTCATCTACATGAACCCATACCATAGTATTAATTAATCACCGGATGGATAGCTAGTGCATGAATCATCATTGAGGAAGGAATATTGTTAGTATAGGGAGTTGTATAACTCACATTATTAATGTCACTCAAGTTGGGACCAAGAAGAGAGACAGCAGAGCTATTCCTACAGCTGCTTATCTTGTCATTGAAACCAATGCGGTGTCTTTCCCTCATCTTGCCATCTCCGGAGAGGAAGGAGAGACGATCTCCGTTACCACTCTTGTCAACGTCGCACAAGTAATTCAAGACAGCTCCATGAGGAACAGGCAACCAAATGGATGTTGAAGCGTGAAGAACATTCACGGTTGGTGCACCTGATGGGTTGTCGGAGCCATTACGGAGCATCATCCAGATGCCCGGCTCCTCGTTGTTTCTACCTGCATCTGCATGAACCATGGGCCTCCAGTCTCCGACCATTGATGAGAAGTAGATCCTAGACATGCTTTGGGCTAAGTTCAGCAGACCCTTCTGCTGATTCAGGCTTATCCCTACTGGATAGTAAATATTATTATTATTATTATTATTAGAAGAAGAAGAAGAAGAAGAAGAAGAAGAAGAAGAATGTATGTATGTATGCATGGACATGATGAATGCATGATGAGCACCTGTAGCGTCTCGTGGGAGGGATCTTGACTCCAACAAGTACGAGTAGTTGCTTTGCCTCTGCAGCACAGAAACCCATCTATTGGCACCAAACACAAGCCCGGAGCGGAGATAAGTCCTGTAGAGAAGCGGCACTGAGCTCTCATCATATTCATAATGCTCAATCCACGTGACCTGCAAGTTCGATATCAACGTCAGTTATTACTCAGCACCTCGTCATCGGAGACCAAAGAGCTACATCACGCTACATCATCACATCGCATCATGATCGTTGAAACAGTAACCGATCCACAGGTGTGGATCATTCGAATGGTAGAACCACAAACCCACCCTAAGTAGTACGTACCTGGCAGCACCCAGTATCAAGTATGTCCTTGATTACACAGCCGGATGGATGTCTCCAGTAGTTGATGTCAGGGGACGACAAGTCCGCATGGGAAGCATCGGCCACAACCCAATATCCCTGAGGCATCTTCTTGCAGTACCGAATGAACCTTACTTGGCGCACAGGAACCGTTGGTAATAGCGCTTGAAGCTGCGCTTTCACCTACAAATTACAACAAGCAGGCCAGCCAGCCAGCCACACCCTTGAGTCTGAGCAGCAAAGTCTCGTAGAGTAGAATACATATATAATTCTTGTAGAAACACTTGCGAACTTACCTCTTGGAGAGCTCCATCAAGCCCCCCTCCATCGGTCCCATAAGAAATCATATTAGCTGCTGTACCTGCTTTGACAACCACGCTCGGAAATGCGGCTTCCCACTGGTTCTGCATTGAAAAATAAATCCGTAAATTGACAAGTCCCATATTCGCCGCCATCAGAATTTATGGAGCGTTAAAAGACACTTTTACCTTGTCCATCAGAGTCTTCACGACATCTAAGCTATTCATGCGAAGAATAGCAATCTTCCTGGATCCCTGCCGCACATATCCTGCCACCGTAGGGCCGACGTGCTGGCATCGAGAGAATGTTCTCATGTACTGCTCGTGATTCAGCACTTGTCTAATTTCTTCATCGGAGCTCCGGGTCCACATGGGAGCACCAAAATGGGCCAGCTTGTCCAGCTCGTCCAGTGCATCAACTCCGTGTCTTAGAAGCAGGAGACTCCTAGTCCTCGGCCATGTGTCAACAATGCCGCGTGTTTCCTTAATAAAACCCATATCGTCACGAGGTCGAGATATACGAGGAATATTGCTATTGGCTTGCTGGGGAGCAATAGACCTCCATTGCTCTGGTCTATGGAGATGGGGAGCTTGGAGTTGATCTCTGAGCCGGGCGTTCTCCTGTCTAATATTCGCATTCTCATTCCAGAGCCTGATGTTCTCCTCGTGAAGACCCACTCTCTCATTCATCAGCGTGTTCTTCTCCTCTGTAATATTCTGAATCTCTCTCTGGAGCCTGCCATTCTCCTTTTTAAGAGTTAAATTGTCGTCCTCTGCCCTTTTTCTCTAGCACAACCATAATCATAAGAGTTAGTTAGTCAGACTCAAAGTAAATCAGAAGGGCGAAAATTTCAAGTAAATCAAGACACCTTTTGCTGAGTTCTCTTGTTTTGGAACCAATTTTTGACCTGTGCTGTGGCCAAACCAATGGCACGGCTAACCTCATTCCTCTGTTCATCGCTAGGATTCGGGCAACGCTCAAAGATTCTGCAAAACACGGATAACAGCAACCGAGCAAGCGGTCGGAGAATAATGCTTCTTCATAACATACAAAAGAATGAAAAAAAAATGATACTACTCCATCCAACATGCAGAAAAAAGGTTATATCATCGTCATCATCATATCAGATGCCTCAGCACAGGAACCGTACTTACGATTCCAACTGTTGGGTCTGCACTTTAGATAGCCTACGGCATTTGTTCTGGGGCTGGTCTCCGTGGTCGCGGTCGTCGTCATCACCATCACCATTGAAGGCCTCCCTATTTCCACTGTCCCAGTAGTTCCAGTTGACCAAGTGAATCACGTTGTCACCAATATCCCTTTGCTTACCCTTACCCTGGGAGGCAGATGCACCACCACCCTCAAAGTCCAAGTTATTGCTATCAAAGAGTCCCGCCACATCCATTGATGCTGATCTCTTAGGTGATATTGACTCTCATAGAACAGTCCACAAATGATTGTCAGATTCACCAACTTTTCTTTTTGCAAAGTCTTATATCTTAATAGTATTTTGAATTAATTACACTAAAAATACTACTAGATTTCATTCCTTTTAAATAAATTTTCTTCTTAATTTAATGAAATGTATATTTTTTATATAACTAGAAAATTATTGTTCCACATAATTAATTCAGAAAAAAATTCATTCGAAGGGAAAATTATCTATAATAATAGCCATAGTTATAAAAATATATTGGTCCGTCATGACAACAAAACACTTATTTTATATGTTTGAAAATTTTTAATCATATGGATCTTATACATTCATGTCCATCAACATGTTAGAATGGTCATTGTCACATTAGCCCCATATTAGGAAAAGGAAAGAAACCTTGGAATTTGGGTCGCCGTCGATGGACTGTGGTTTTGAGGCGAACTAAGTATATGGGCCGTTGGACCCATTAAGCCCATTTAACGCCCATATTATATTATGCATGCAGACGCAGTGAATCACCTCCCGAAGGCTCTGTGTTTTCCTCTCTCTTAATTCCTGAAGCTAGGGTTTTGTGTGTTACGAATATGGCGGATGATGATTACAACGACATGGACATGGGGTAAACTCTTCATAATTTCTTGTCTACTTTTCTGAATTTTTCATGGCATGTTCTTTTGCGTTGGATGGCTACTGGCTTGTTTGTGTAGTAGGAATCCGTTTCTTCAGAGCCTAAAACAATTGTTTTTTGGAGAGGAGAGGCGGTGGGGAGACGAGAGTCAAATTATTGTATCAAGACCGATTAATTGTGATAATGGTACTAAGTAATTTGTTAAGCGGATCGTCATATAACTTGTCCTCTGCATAATTGCAACTGTTAACTGTCATTTGGTTGGCCGGACTATGATTTCACTTTTTGTGTCGTGTTTCTCATGTTTATATGTGTGGCGACTCCTGGAGGATAATGTGATGACTTCAGTACCGTGATGTCTATTTCTAATCGGAAATCCTATTTTGTTGATGTAGCTATGAAGATGAGCCCCCGGAGCCAGAGATTGAGGTGCGTGATTAACTTTCTGCATTCGGTATATATCCGATGAAATTCAAAATATGTAGTCTTTTTAAAATTATTGGTTGTGGTGGGTTTAATACTTGACAGGAAGGGGCTGAGGATGAAGTGGATAACAATAATAATAACAATGAGGATGTTCCAGATCCTTTAGAGGGTGAAGAGAAAGAAGAGCGGGAGGTGGCTGAAAGACAGAGGAAGACATCCAAGTACATGACAAAGTATGAGCGGGCAAGGATTCTGGGTACTCGAGCTTTGCAGATCAGGTCCATATCACAAAGCTCCGTCTTTCTTCCTCTTTTGGATTAATGTAGATTGTCATTACTGAACTCAATTGTTCATTGATTGAGTGCAGCATGAATGCCCCGGTGATGGTTGAGCTGGAAGGTGAGACAGACCCACTAGAGGTAAATAAATATTACTGTTACTACATATTGTACGTCTCGTAATACATCAGAGGGTAATACTGTATATTGATCGTACGGTGTCAGATTGCAATGAAGGAACTCAGAGAGCGGAAGATCCCATTCACCATTCGTCGTTATCTGCCTGATGGGAGGTGAGTTTGTCCAGAATTGCAGACTATAATATAAAATCATATTCTTCATTTGAAATTTCCTTATTGAAAATAAAATAGGATGTTGGTATCTGTTTATAGCAGTTCCATATCATATGGTAACGGAGTTTCACATCTCTTGCAGCTACGAGGATTGGGGAGTTGATGAATTGATTGTGGAAGACTCCTGGAAGAGGCAGGTTGGCGGAGATTGACCAGTGTCTTGGAAGGTTGATTTTTGGTGAATATGTAGAATGCCTAAACCTTAGACTGAGTATATTTCCAAGCTTCTCTTGGTGTCTCTCGTGTAAGAATGTTTCATTATGTCAATGGGTAACCTTGACTTTTTTATTTGCTCTCCGTGAATGGAGAATCTGACCTGGTTATGCAAGTTGGATGTCTGTTTCTCTGATAGATTGCAGGATTTGTGTTATCGGAATTAAGCAACTGCTCCGGTGAATCCACTTTTGGTAAGAGACTAATGGTGTTAGCAATAACTCTTTACTCAAATTGGTAAGAGTGAATGTGCGCTGGAAGGCACAATCTGTGTGTTGATTAGTTTTCCTCTGTTTCTTTCTTTCTTTCTTTCAATGTTACTACACTCTCAATGCCAATGCCAATGCCAGCTAAAGTTTAGCCTCATAATACAAATAAATTCAAGGAACATTCCTCATTGGCATAAGGGACATATTCCATCTCAAGAGCTGATCTGAAAGGTCTATCCGTGAAGATAGTAAAGGTATGAAGATCTATTGCTTGAGGATAAATGAAGTTTTAGGCATGCATCCTTTGCTTCTCTTGTTAGGTATCCCGTTGCAGGTAGGTTGGTTGGTTGCTTCTATTATGATGCTATTTGTTGAGAGGCCTCTGTCTGGTCTCTAGGCAATCGCATCACTTCGCTTGCTTCTTCTTCTTCTTCTTCTTCTTCTAAGATCCTTTAACACGTCTAAAGTTTGTTGATTCGTGATATAAGACAGCTTCTATGTAACCGAGGTTCCTTAGCATGAGAAGGGTTGAGACTCCTTTTTTGCTTGATGTGCGCTTGCTTGTTAACAAAGTTAGCTAGCCAGCAATATAAGTAAGCATCAGCAATCAGCAATCAGCAATCAGCATTCAGCATCTTCTTTTTTCAAGAAACCTCCCAACTCCCTCTCTCTCTCCCTTTAATCGTTTGTTTCCCTTGGATGGGTGATTCTTAAGTCCCTCATTCCTTCTCTTGCATCATCTCTAATCCGATTTCATAACACTACTTACAAATTAGAATAATCACATTATTAGGAGAAATTGGAAGCAGCGTCATGTAGAAATTAGGAGGAGAGGAGGTTCTTATTCTGTCACTGTCTGTCTTCTTTACAGCTCCTGTCCTGTTTGTATTTTCCCACTCCTAGCCATGTCTCTCTGATCCCTCTCTCCCTCCTTTACTACTTACTAGCAAGAAGAACTAACAAGTAAAACTATTTCGGCACACAGGGCAGTGGGGTATATAAGATAAGACGACAGATTGCAGGGTAAAAGTCAGAAGGTAGTATACCCCTCCAAAAGAAAAGCAAAAGATAATATAATTAGAAACAGAAGATTATTAAGAAAAGGTAGATAGATACATGAGATAATGCATCTCATTAAAGATTCGGAGATAGATTGGCTCATCTTATTCTTTCTCATGCCCTCCCTCCAATCTGCTGAAGGATTGTAGCAGGCGTTTGGTGCAATGAGTAGGGAGGCTCAATTTCCTCTCTCTCCCTCTCTATATATATATTTAATGATTCTGCAAATGTACATCTCAACAGAAGCTTTGGCGGCTTCTGCAATTTCTTTCCATTCTTGTTTTATCATCTTTTTTTTCCTCATTTAATTTTCCATATTAAATATTAATTACATATTAAATACGATCGCATTTATACAAAAATATTATCTGCAGACAACGCTTCATTGCATATAAAAATTCTGCCCGGTTCTCAAGTCACCACTCCATTGTTAGCTGTCCTCTGCTTATTATTCGTTTCCCTGTCTGTCTTTCATCCTCTTTCCTTCCTTCTCCGATGAGATAGAGGGGGAAGAATATTTGGTATTTCATTGAAGGGGATAATATTCTATTCTTCTTCAATTTTTTTTTTGGTTTTGGCATTTGAGGGAAACAAATCATCCCTCTTGTTTTTTCCTCGGGAAAATTGAGTTCCGATTCGCGCTCCTGATTTTCTCATAACCTTGTTGCACTCTGTGTTGTCACGACTTGACTGAAGAAGAAGAAGAAGAAGAAGAAGAGGTGGAGGAACAACCCCTCGAACCAAGGGATCTGACTTTATTCTTCTTTTCTATTTTATTTCCCGAGGAAATCTCTGGTGTGCAAAAGCTTGGGAACTCATTGGAGAACGATAAAGAGAGCTAGAGGAATAAAGGCCTGTCCTTGCTACTTGGGTTGTTTCCTGACTCGCAAAGATCAAGGACAAGATCTCTTACTTACGCGCCCAATTTCCAAATCCTAATTTTGGATTTGTTATGTTCCACTTGGACCACATTGATTCGATCTCCGCCGACAGAAATCTGAGATGGGCATCTGCAAATTCTAGTTTAGACAGTCAAAGGCCGCAACTTTGAGATCTGAAGCCCTCCAATCGAAGAATTCCAAACTAGGATTGCTTTCAGGTAGTCGGTCAGCTTAAAAAAGATGATGAGGACGAAGGCTAAAATGGGAGGAGGGCTCAATGGCAGCTCCGGCGCTGGTTCTGGACGGGTCAACTCTGGGGAAGAGTGGGAGATGAGGCCCGGTGGAATGCTAGTTCAGAAGAGGAATCCCGATTCCGACCGGAACGCGGCTCCTCCTCCGCCGACGATTCGGGTTAGGGTTAAGCACGGTTCCATATACCATGAGATCAGCATCAGCTCCACGGCCACTTTTGGTGAGTCATTCACTATATTCATTCCTTCCGGAAAGAACCAACTCTCTAGTCTTCCCTGCTTGCTTTGTCAGACAGACTTTATTATTCTGCTTAGTGCCGACATCATCAGCATCAGCATCGACTTTGATACCATTATTTTTCTGGCTACTTGGGGGATCTGTTGATTTTAGAATGCAAGATCTCATTTTTCTCCTCTTCACATGATCAATTCCTAGAGTTTCTTGAGCGGTAAGGCTATTTAGTGAATGCAAATGTTACCCATTTAGGCGATTTAAAGAAGATGCTAACGAGGCCAACGGGGCTGCACCATCAAGATCAGAAGCTGGTGTACAGGGACAAGGAGATGGATTCCAAGTCATTCCTTGATATTGTGGGGGTCAAGGACCGTTCGAAGATTATGCTGGTGGAGGACCCAATCAGCCAGGAGAAGCGGTTGCTGGAGATGCGGAGGAATGCAAAGATGGAGAAGGCATCTAAGTCTATCTCAGAGATCAGCTTAGAGATCGATAAACTTGCCGGCCAGGTGAGACTGAGAGAGCAAGACAAGACGCTCCAAAACAGTCCCTTCTTTGTGTTGGTTTGACTTTGACTGTGAATGAAAGAAAGCATTTGCTCTTGGTTGGAATTGGATAGGTTTCTGCTCTGGATTCAATAAACTCCAAGGGAGGGAAAGTTGTTGAAGCGGATGTGCTGGCTTTAACTGAGTTGCTGATGAAGCAACTGCTTAAATTGGATGTCATTGTTGCTGATGGAGATGTTAAATTGCAGAGGAAAATGCAGGTAACAATTCTAACTTAACCTGCATTACATAGTCGGTATTACTTGTACAGATAGTTGTACATCACAAGGAAGGCCTTACGGGATCCGCCGCATGTGATGATGAAATGAAGGTGAGAAGAGTTCAAAAGTACGTGGAGACTCTGGACATGGTGAAGATCAACAACTCTATTATGCCCCACACCGCACAAGTTCATTCCAACGGCCTAAAATCGGCATCAGCTCCCCATCACCAGCAACAACGCCAGCAGCAGCACCCACCAAGGCGCTCCTCTTCTGGTACAGTAGTGACTACAAAATGGGAGACATTCGACTCGGCTCCTCCTTTAATCCCCATTGACTCGACATTCGACTCGGCTCCTCCTTCAATCCCCATTGACTCGACATCATCCTCCACATCCATCCCCAGCAATAACGCCGTCCAGCCCAAGTTCAACTGGGAATTCTTCGAGTGATGATTACTGGAAGCTATTAGAAGCTATTCATTTTGTGTGTGGATGATTCAATTTGGGTGTCTGTTCATGTCATCGCCTCTCTCTCCCTTCTTCTCCCCACCCCGTATCCTTACCTCGTGATTCTTTGTTGTATTTAGATTCATTAGCCCCCATAGCCATCCCCATCCCCATCCCCTCTAACTTCCATCCCGGGCTTTGAGAAACAATAACGGGGGTGGCACAATGTTATTCTTCTTGTCATCCTCCTCCTCCTCCTTGTGCAAGTACCAATATATATTTGCAGAGTATTCCTCCTATTATTTTCCCTGGAATCTGTTTTATTTGTTATATTCTTGGGATTGGAGAAGCTTACTGTATCATAAAAAAACAAACTTGTTGGACAATCATAAGAACTAACTCGCACAATCATATGAAGGCAAGCATTAGTATAATAACCTATAGAACTTGAGGCATCTTCTTTCAAAAAGTTGTTCTACAATGCCTGCAATCATCATCTTATATTAGCTCACTGCCTCCTCTTCTTTCAAAAAGTTGTTCAACATTTCTCATTTTTTTCCATACAAGGAAAAGTTTCCCTCTACTATTGAATGACTGTTCTCCACTCTTCTATGTTAATTAGGTTGAAGAGTGAGGATGAAGTGCTTGCCGTTTTTCTTCATAGCATCACTGCATAATGATCTCAACAGAGTAACACCACCAGCAAATACCCCCACCCCACCTTTCTACGGATGCTGGTAACTTGCATGGGCCTCCAAACAAGGGTAATAATATATATCAGAATGTCCAAGAATATTTTTTCAGTCCCACAATCTGGAACTGATATAGTCAACTACTCAGTCAAGCCTCAAGTAAGAATCAAATGAGTGTGAAACTACTTGGTTGAGACAGATCCGGGGTGGCCCAACCATAGTTGACCAAACCGCATCAATTATCAACCCAAAAACTTCACCATTCCCGACCATAAAAAACTATGATCTCAGAAAGACAAATGCATTCAATAAATAACTAGCTGGATGGTCATAATAAATGGCAAAAACATGCTGGATCAGCTCATTAGGAAGCCAGAAAGAAGATAAGAACTTAAACTAACACTCCCATGTTTCCAGAATCAGTCCTCCCGCGCAGATGAACCACTGCAGACACAAAGAAACACCAAGATCAACTTGCTTCCCATGAAATCACATAAAAATAGGATGCATTGATAAATTAGAAAGACACAAAACCTGTTGTCAGGGCCATTTGGATGGCTCTCAGCCTCAACAGGGTTGAGAGTGCTGATTTGTGCCTCAGGGAATTCTACAGGGAGGTGACCATTTTCCGGACTGAGCTTCTCTCCTTCCTCGGGCACTTGGGGGCTGACCTGGCCTTCATCCAAGCCTGTCCTTTTACTGTTTTCGTATGGACTGCAGCTGCAGTCAAGCAAGTCCCTCTCCCTCTCACATGGGCTGCTGTGACTGCGCTCACTAGAGTCATTATGCCTCTTATATGAGTTACTGCTTATCTCATGGCCATTCTCTGGGCTGGCCATCAGATCCCTACATGGGGTTCGGCTTGGACTCCGACTTCGGTTCCTTCTACAGTCACCACGGGATGGGGATCTCTTCTCATGATGCCTATAGCTAGGTTCCCGGACATTTTCAGCACTAGTTCTCTCCCTGTGGTGCATCACAGGGCTTATGCTATGGCCATAATAGGGGCTATCCCTCACCCTACCATAAGGGCTAGCACCACCACGATTATAATCAGGACTACCCCTTTCCCTGCAATAAGGACTGGGAGAGAGCCTTCTTCTCTCAGGAGACCTGCGGCGATCTCTATCTGATCCATGCCCATCTCTTCTCTCGTCATCATCTCGAGCAGCATATTCAACTGAAATAACTCGGTTCATCAACTTGCTGTACAAGAAGAAATGTCACATTGGAAGGGTATTTTACATTATAACTATCGAAAACCAGTTATGTTTAGACGAAGAAAGGGTGCGGAAATAGGGAAAGAAAATTAACCTCATATTTGTAGCATCCAAAGCTCTTGTAGCATCTTCTTGATATTCATACTGGACGAAGGCAAAATTTCTTCGAATTCTTACACTCGCTATCTTCCCATATGGTTCAAAGTGCCTCTCTAGATCCCTGGTCCTGGTGTCCTGTGGATCAAAGTTGATAACGAACAAGGTCTTGGAAGGCCTCAGATTGGATCTTGAACTTCCTGACCGTCGCCCATCGCCACGTTCTTGCTGAAAAATAACATATTAAAGAAAGACAAAGAAGATAGAACATAATCCATGTCTCTATGAAAATAGAATAAATAAAGACTTGATAGAAAATCACAATTATAATAAGTACAAGGAAAAATAGTACCTTGGTCCACTCAACCCGAAGCCTACGACCCCTGCGACCAAATTCGATACGGTCAAGGGCTCGAATTGCATCCTCAGCATCTCTCTCATCTTCCATATAGATGAAAGCAAAACCTGCAAAATAAGGCAGTAAGAAACCATTCTCTCTGTTTTCTCGAGAGATAGAAAACAGCTAAACAAGCTCCAAAGAGAAAAATATTCTTCGAGAAACTCTTATTACTCCTCTCAACCTGGTCAACCCTTGGAGACCCATCTCAGATGGCAACTACTAGACAACCTCTGTGAAATGTATAGATTTAGGTGCTCAGTAAATTAACTTTACAGACCTTGTCAGATGGTCTAAGAGGAATGTAAATGAACAAGAACGCATAATTGGAAGTCTCATTGGTGGTCAATGTAAATAGAGTGCCCTCTTGATCTATCCTGCTTCCCGTTTCTGCAAGGTCAATAATGATTAGACCGAGAAACATGTCTGAAATTGGAGGCTGGAGGTCATGACATGCAAAGAGTACTAGTTTCTTAAGAAAATGAGAGATCATAGTGCGGTTCACACTATAGCAGGGCACTTCTCATAGATAAGAAGGAAAAGCATGCTGCAGGCAGAAAACAAAATTCTGAATAGCCCATCCTTTTGCCAGGGAGGAACCCAGTTCCCAAGATTATCCTGTGACAAAGAGAACGAACGCTCTTTGGGGTTGATGCTCCAAAAAACATGCTCTTTTCTTCTTTAGAAGTATCCAACATTGCCATTGGAGCTTAACGGACACTTGGCTCTAATAGGAAGCAGATGTGCTTGCCCTGCCATCAACTTGCCACGAAATCAGTGATACGGTGTGAAGCAACAGCTTTTCTTGGCGGTATTATCTACAAAAACTGCTCATGCGATGCTTTCTCCAGAATTGTGTGCATAACAAAATGGAAGTTTGAGTTAAACAACAGATTCCTTATCACTTGGATGAAATAAAACACTCGTCCTAATGAGTATGAAAAATGAGTAATTACTTTCATATCATTCCATTTCATCTGTACATGGACACACCAATAATTAATTACTTCAACATTTGACAAGCCGATTAAGTTGTGATGTTCCTTTTAACCTCACTTCTGAAAAGATTCCACTGAGAAAAGGCAGTGTGGCCTTTGCAGGTTTCAGTTCATGCTGGTAAAATACTTGGCAAACTGATTGTGAAATGTAAGATGATTCATACAGACAGTACTTGATTAAAAAAACTAGTAACGTAAAAATATCAACACGGACCTTATAGGCACTGGGCAAGGAATGTGAGATTCTCGTCTTAAGATGGTCATGTGGCAGGTGGCTTATCTACTCATGAACAATAATTGAGTACCCCCGCAATCAATGAACTCAGGCAGAGAGCGTGTATCTAGAGCAGAAAATATTGGGAGGGGGGTGAAATCTTACCGGACTTCATGTCCACCTTATCAACCTTGCCGTATCTCCGGAAAAGCCTTTCAAGCTCGGACTGTCTGGCATCATACTCAAAGTTTCCACAGAAGATAGCCCTCATTTTCTTCAGATGAGAACCAAAGAGTTCTGCAAAAGGTATAGCAACTGGAGCTGCATAGAAATAGAAATTCATCCAAGTCAGTAATAACAAATTTAATAAAGAGGAAAACTTGCACGAATCAGTACAAGAACACCCTGATCTCATCGGTAGAAACAGAAAATAAAACATCGTATCACCTCCGATCGTTCGTTTCGTCTCAGAAAAAATAATCAATGACCCACCCAACAACGAGATTCCCAGAAAGGGTACCTTTCTTTTGTTTTAATCTGGATAGTTTGTGAGATAGCAAACAAGCAAGAAATTCAATTTTTGATCGTCAAATTCACATGCTGATGTTAACAGAGCAATTATCAGCGTATTACCTTCCGCGAGCGGTGATGAATATCTTACTGATCCGAAACCTAGATAAACGAAAGACCGGAACTTTGGCCTTTTATCAGAATAAAAGAACGGGAGGGAGGATGATATAGTATCTTTTCACGCCATCAATGCAAAGAAAGACATTATTTCCAATTAAGTCCCTCGATTTCACCCTCTGTTTCGAAAATACCCAACAGTGCAATAGCAATTCAGCTTTAGTTCACATGCCCATCAAAAGCCCACAGGCATAGGCCAGGCAGTGAAAGAAAATCTAAACCAACAGTCCCCCTAAGAATTTCTAGTAGCCCAGACTTGCATGTCATGGGAGAGACCCAATGACCCAAAACTTTCCTCAGGGATGATGCATTTGTATGGCATGACTAGTGGGTATTGGGTGGGTGGATGGATGGATCTAACTAAGCCCATATTCTCCACTTATTAGCCATTGTCATTGATGACATGAGTGAGAACCATCATCAATCTCTCTCTCTCTCGGCTATGCATATTGGGCTACTAATTTGAACTTAATTAGGCTAAGTGGCTAGATGTGATGTGATAGAAGAGGTAATCAATTCTGAACTGCTTATTAATGCTTCACTCAGCCTATCCAATATTTCATGGCCAAAAAAATACCTATGGAATAATTTTTTTCCAGATATGAAGAGGAAACCATCTAATAATAGGAGGACGAGGGAAAAGAGTAAATCAATTGTGAGACTTTTAAGTTTAATGATACACTGGAATGAAATAATATATTAGTAATATTTTCGTCCACCGGCCGGCTCTTTGGAAAAAGGGCATGGCATGCATGAGCAAAGAGATTAGTGGGTTCTTCCACTTTTCCATTTCCCCTTATATATTTTCAGTTAGAAAGACTTACTTTTTCTAGTCCCCTAACCTAACCCTAACCATAATCTAAGAAGCTTTAACTTTCTCATTATCAAAGTGTATGTATGTATGGAATTATTAGATATTTTTAAAATTTATTATAAATAGTATAAATCATTCAATTATATAAAAATGTGATATTTTTCATATATTTTATATAATAAAATATTTTTTATAATTTTATACTAAATTAAAAAATATTTATATAAAGAAAAATATTTTACCCTATCCAATATTCTCTCCTACTTTCAAAATCAATTCTTCACCAATGACATGCTAAGAGAAAATAGTGAATTCCATATCGTGATAATTTATTGTTTCCTTAATCTTTTCGTATTTATTATTTATTCTTATTAACTAGTGAAAATATTATTTTAATAGAAAAAAAATATGTTGTATTTAAATTTATATGCATCACATTAGATATATATATATATATATGCATAGATTTGGGCGTGTTGAAAAGTAGGCGTGAAGCACGCGCAAGATCCCAAGTCCATATTCTCCATATTCATCCAACTATCTAATTGGTCCCATTCTGTCCATCTTCCAAGTGGTTGACTTGTGATATCCATTGCAACATCTTTGTTTGGACTCTATGGATATGGTCCTCCTCTCCTCTCCTCTCCTCCTCTTCCCTTTAGACTTTTACATGCTTTATCTGCTATATCTATTTATCACATATTTAGCCATAACCATATCCTGATGATGCATCATAATAACTTTATGTCCTTACACCAAACTCCCAAGGGCTGATTCCTTTTTCCAAGTTCGGTCCAAACTCCCCTTTCCTTTTCTTCTTCCTCTTCTTCTTCTTCGATGAATGGCAGCCTCTTATTCACCTATGTCTCTCCTTACTCGAGGAAGAAAAGTAAGAAGCTCATGAACGCATTTACGACAACCTCAGAGGCAGCCTCGTGGTGCTGCGTTTTCGCTGTGCTGGGCCTGATCATCGTAATGGCCTCGGTTAGAGTCGACGATGATCAAGGAGTAGGAGTAGCTGTTGCCTCCGGTCTCACAGCTGGCAGATCAAATATTCTGAGGGGCAGGCGGTTCTTAGACGTGAGGACGTGCGATGAGATTTACGTAGTGAGGGAAGGCGAGACCCTCCAAACGATCGGAGACAAGTGCGGGGACCCCTTCATTGTGGAAAGGAACCCTCATATCCATGACCCTGATGATGTCTTCCCAGGTCTTGTTATTAAGATTCATTACTCCCGTGGAGACCCCCCCGTCTGGAAAGGCTAATAAACAAGGGTTATATTACAGGGGCGGTGTTGTATTATAACATAATTATGTAGTTATATGTGCCACCTTCAGCTTCCTGCACCTTCCTCCTCCTCCTCCGGAGTTCTAGAGAGAGACGATGTTGATCTTGCTAGGAAAGCTCGACTCGATGTGCAACTGCCCTTTGTTTTTCTCAGGAGAGAAACCATATAACATTAAATAAGTTTTGCTTATTTTGTACGCCTCGTGTGAGTTGAGTTGAGTTGGCTGTCTCCTCTCTTTCTTTCTATTATCCAAGTATCAATAACAAAAATAATCCAAGGAAGTGCCATTTGTACAACCCACTAGCTCTGAGTTAGAGGTTGATTCAGGTAC
The DNA here is from genome assembly GCA_030064435.1 of Trapa incisa. Taxonomy (NCBI): domain Eukaryota; kingdom Viridiplantae; phylum Streptophyta; class Magnoliopsida; order Myrtales; family Lythraceae; genus Trapa; species Trapa incisa. The sequence continues at coordinate 122,905 of CM057770.1, read as the reverse complement.
GTAGTTACACTGTCAAAATTTGTGGTATCGTGCCAAACTCAACTCCGATTATCTAGGCCTGGCTACTGGATGACTGACCGACTACTACTGATCCAATGGATCCAGGGAGGGAGAAGCCCAACCTGAAGTCCCAGCTAGGCCTACAATAGTACCTTGTATGCATCACAAGGCATGGCATGGCATGTACTTTTGTCATGGAGACTGACTGCATCATAAATAAGGGAAGAAAGTTTATGACGTAGAAATATGCAATATCACATAGTCACTTGTATTAATTATAAGTAACTCAATGTGTCATTATGGCTGATTTTTTCCATACTTCACATAGATACACGTTGCAATTGCATGCTTGCATTGCAGCTTGGGTTAGTCAGTCACATGTTGAGAAGCCAGATAGTTATGCAACTGCAAAATGAGGGAGAGATGGAGAATGTGAATGTAACCGGATATGCCCTGATAATATGCTCCATCCAATATCCAACGATTCCATACCTAATTAGAATATTATTAGTCCCCCAACCGACAGCTCCTTTTCTCCACGTACCATACCATAGCCCCGAGAAGAATATTATTTGGAGACAGACATAGAGGTATCTTACTTAGAGCAGCAGCTGTAGCTGTAGCTGGAGAAAGAATCACTTTAGGTAACTTTTCCATTGAAAGAACAAATTGGAACCAACAAAAAATATATAAGTCTACTATATCCCATTGGATGTGATCCGGACGGATATCCGTGGGCATATGCTATTAGGGTTTGGGTGGTGCTTCGACCCTCTTTCTGCTTGCTTTTCCTTCTACCTATAAAAGCTCCTCAATCCTCCACTCCACTCTACACACGTTCTCATCAGGGCTGGCACTCACAGTATAACAGATTTCGAGCTCTTGAGCAACATAGTCGAGGATCTATATGGGGAGGAAGGAGTTGGAGTTCTTTTTTAAGCTAACCAGTCGTAGGGCATCTTTCTCTTGGCATGTGTTCTGTGGGGTATGTTGGTGGTTATTATATGTAGCTGCTGCAATTAATTTTATGCCTCTTTTCAAAGGTGGGTTTCTTTCTATAATCTATACACCATTTAATCACAATGTCCACATACATACATATATGCCAAAGGAGAGTTGCCCTGTGAAAGGTTCAGCTTAATGGTTTGTATAAATTAAGTACTTACTTGGGAGCACGAAATTAGGTGCGCATTAGCAATGAGTTTGTGTAATTTGAAGGTAATATTCCCCGTGTGTCCATTTTTATCTCTTGTGGTTGGATTTCAATGAGCAGCAGGGGATGAGTAGATGGAACTCTCAGACTCTTTGTCCATTTTAATCTAAATGCTCAAAAGTATAGTATAGGATGATACAGAATGAATAGGCGTACGTGCCTACAATGCTGTCAAAACTATGTTGGGATTTCATTTGGTGAACAGGACATGTGGGCTATGAATCGACCTCAACCTCAACCTATGACCTTCTTCCCAAAAACTTGATTTCTCGTGTACTGTACCAGTTAGAACTTCAATCATGTGCCTACTTCATCCACAAAAGTGTTTCGTGTACCTTTGATTCACTTTTATTATACCTTCTGTTGGGGATGAGGATATGCAGCTGGCTGTATTTTATTTTTATTAGGTTTTCACTGTTAGATTTCTAATGGAGGAAATATCATAATTAATTAAAATAATATCCTAAAAAATATCTCAATTTTCATTTGATCAGTCATCACCTTTTCAATAAAATGATGAGAAAATAATCTAACATTTTTAAAATTTTGTGGACTTGTAAGAACTTGGTAGACCCAAGTTCAGATCCTTAGAGCAATATTTTAATGTCAAAATAAAGATCTTCTTCTTTCTTCTTCTTTCTTCTTTCTTCTTTCTTCTTTCTTCTTCAATGCTAGGGTAAATTTTAAAGTAATATAATTTGAATGGGCTCACAATTCTTACAAAAGAAGATGGATGATGTGTCCATGCTGTTCGCCTCAGCGTGGAATTTCCTCATTTGGTATGGAAAAATACATATATGAATCAGTGTATTAAAATGTTTATATTGTATTAGGTCAATGAAAAGAAGATTTTGGTCATCACCCTGCAGCGAGAAATCCTCATCATATTTGACATCAATTAATTATGTTTAAAAAAAAAATTCTTGTGAATTGTGTAGAGTTAGTTGACTGCTGGTTGTATTGAAGGATTAGTGGATAGCTTATAAGGTGATGATGCCCCTGATTTTGGAGCTGCAGATTATGGTATAGCAGGTTGTCATTGACCCTATTTTATGTAGTCATCTTGTGTTGTTTGATACCATTATAAGAGATTCAAAATGTCTGCTCTGCTCCGCTCTGCTCTGCTCAGCTCAGCTCAGCTAGTATTTTGTTCCAGGATCTACCTGTTGAGAAATTTTTATTTGCCATAACATTTATAATTATGTGCTCGAGTGCCAAATTCTTGTAAAAAGTAATATCTCTGAAATGGAATGGTGTACCTTTTACCTATGATCAAGCTAGAATCATGACTGTGGTTGTGGATGAAAGTATTTCTATTTCCTGTCGTACTCAACTCAGACAAGACAGACTACTGGGTGGCTGTTAGTGCTACAAAAACACAAGTTAAAAACTTCTTTCAGTCTAAAATATGGTTATATCTCTCTCTCTGTCTCTAGTTAGGAGATTGCACAAGAATTTAATTCAAACAACCTGGGTTTAAACATCAAAAAGTCTTGCTAGATCAATCTCTAGATCAGATGACTGACACTGAGAAGCTACAATCTGAAAATGAAAATGGCAGTTGACACCTACAATATGACACTACTATTGCTGGCCAAGAGAATTAATGCACTGCTAGGGGTATCTTTGTGAAGAAAGTCATATTCATGGTTCAATCATAGGCAATTATGGATGGCGTAGTGGACGCCTTCCTTCCTTCCTTCCTTCCTTCCTTCCTTCCTTCCTTCTGTGAACCTGTTGTTCCCAGCTATTGACCATGCATGCATCTTAAGATCACATGCAACTATTTCATGTGGATGTCAGAGTGATGGACCTACTGATGGGCTTTTTATATCAATTATCTGGACCTGTGCCGTGCGGCCTACCTCTTTTTTTATTATTATTTGAACTTTATTTTCTTTTATTCTGGGAATAAGTTCAGCAAGTGCAACTGTCATGAGTTATATTGATGCCATCATCTTGTAGATCTGGTCGTAGTAACTCATCGATGGAGGCTATGCTTTTAATGAAAGGGAGAAATCCTCACAGTCACAATCACCTCAGAAGAACTAGAAGCTCTGTTCAGTTTCTCTGCAGTTTTCTTAATCTCTAGCTAGAAATGCTTCTTCATCAAGAAGATTCCTTTGTTCTTGTTTGGTGGTGCCGTATGAAGCTTATATGTGTGCTTACTTCCATGTTTGAATGGCACAACAAGAGAAATTAACAAAGAAAAATCATCCGTCTGCAATAACACTAACTAGTGGCTACATATGTGTATGTATATAGCATTCGTAGTTGGATGTAGAATCCACTGAAGCTGTATGAAATCCTACAAGGACCAGGCCTTCTTTTTCTTCGTGAGAGTGAGATTACAGAGGACAAGATCAAATCAAATGAGGGAATATATTTTGCCCCAGTGTCTTATGCTGCTGCTTTCTGAGTTGCCTCCACAAATCCACTGAAGCTGGCACTCACCCAGCCCAATTGACCAATGGTCCGACCATTTGAAAAAGCTAGTAGTATCCATCCATTGAACAGCTTCCTCCTCATCCTCATCATCTTGTAATATAAACCCATCTATCTGCTTTCCATTATATACACAGGGCAATTGGGTGTCCATTTCCTTTCATTTTTTGGGCAAATTGCATGTATCATTTATTTATAAACTAACTCTATATTAATATAAAATATGTAAATGTCAGCCAGCCAGCCTGTGTATGATGGCATAAAGAGGATTTCTTTTATGGCCAGCCAAAGTATTTCCACTTCCTCCTCCATCCCTAATCTAACTTTACGTTTGCATGGAAAATTGTGACAACTCTACCATGAGGCTAGTTGCATCTCTGCTTGGCTTGCCAAATGGACCACCACCAATGTCCCCTCCCCTCCATTCCTCTCTTTCCTCTGGATAATTGACTATATATTATATTATAGTATATATATGAAACAAGCATTTAGAAAAGTAAAGCTTGGTCGATCCAACTAGTTTATATATTACTGAGTGTGCATTGAGTGATGTGATCGACTATGATAGATGCTGTACACAGAAACAGAAAGCTGCACTATCACTTAGCTTGTGTCGACATAACTCTTGTGGAAGAAATCTGTCTGCGGAAGGCATAATATTTTTTGTTTTCACAGGGGATGTGGGATTTCGAAGAGACTGCTTTGCCTTTTGTAAGGGGGACCCTATCTGTCCGAGAGAGAAGAGAAGACGACATAGACATAGACAGAGACAGAGACAGAAACAGAAACAGAGACTTTTAAGTGTGTATGAGGAAAATTAAAATGTGCTACACGGAGAAGCAAAATCTCATAATATGATGAGATCAATATTCTCCCACAAGATCTTGTCGGGTGGGTTTGGGCTCGTCATCTTCAGTTGAAGGCTTGAAGCTTCTAGCCCTGTTATGTTCAATGGATAGAGGATAATTGTTTGGTCCTCTTGAGTTCACATATTTTATTCTTCTTACTTTCTTTTCATCTCAGGTCAACACTCTGCCATTTTACAAATATTCTTACACTCAAATCTTTTAGAATAAATCCATGAAAGTGAAGAGATACTGAACCTCTTTCTCTTCCGTGATGATTGGTGGGAAGGAACAGAAGAAGAAGATCATGAGATGGAGATGGAGATGACAAGATAGATAGTATTGGTGGAAAGTGTGTAGTTCTGTCCTTTCTGTGGGTCGTAAAGATTGTTTAAGAGAAGATATCATATGGTGGTTTTGAAGTTCCATGCTAACTACACTGTACTACACTACACAACACTACAGGGAGTCAACTGATTAAAAAGCAAAGAAGATGATAAGAAGGCACCTTTACAAACAACACACTTGCAAATCTGCTTCTCCAAACGCATAAAACATCAAATCTCAAGTGCTCCTCCTACACACATTTCCCACTTCATTTAAAGATTGATATGTCTTCTTCTTAAACCTGGAGGCATATATAACCAATCCTTCATCCATTTCATTTCACTACAGTCAATAGATTCTTTTTTTTTTTCCAGTTGGCCATATGGGACTACTGACTTGAGTGAACATCACTCACTCCCTGTTGTTAAATTTTTAGTGGGTTCTTCTGTTGATGATTCTCACATATCCTTTTGACAGATCTCTCTAGACTAGATCAAGGGCATGGTGGGATTGGGAAGGCCCGCTGTATAGAAATGGCAAGTTCCAGTTTTAGATATAAAGCAAGTCCTCGCAATATGGTGTCATGCCAATGACAAGAAGTGGCCATTTCTCTCCCATTTGTAGTGGAAAAAAAATCAAATATTCCAAAAGTAGGGGATGGTCACCTTACCGGAAAATAAATAATTACACGGTACTATTATCCATAGTTATTTCACACTAATATATACCTGTGTGCATGGTTGGGAATCTTGGGATCTGAAGGGAAGATGGGTCTTCTACTGTAAATCTTTTTTCGATTACACTTTTACTGTAGATCATATTTTGTTCCAACATGTTTATGGATCCTAGTATGTACGATCTGCAAACAAGCGTGCATGAGATGGGAAGGGGAGCCCTCTTCATGCTTTTCTGTTCTATGTAAAAGATTCTCAGGACAAAGGCAGTTGGGGGCTCCTCCGAGATAGGGCCAATCTCATTTTTTGTATTTTTATAGCCTCTTAGTTTAATATGAAATTTCACATAAATGGAGAGCAAACTGGGTATTATGTTTGCAGTGTAATTAATATACACAAAGAGAGGGATCAAAGTTTTTAAGTTGATCTACCAGTAATAGTATACTGATTGTCTTTAGTATACTTATTGATGATGTTGCCGTGTCCGTAGTGTGAAATATGGACACACTGAGCTTACCGAATCATCTAACTGACCGCTTCCATATGATTGTTTTATGTGTGTGTGCGTGTTGAGTGAAAGAGTTGTAGAGAAATCGATGATCATGCCTTTTATGTTTTACAATAATGCACCTGATTTAGGAGCCATAGATAGATGGATAGATAGACAGATAGGTATAAGATAACCTAAGTGGCCTGCCTGTCTGGCCAGGTGGACCATCCAACATACAAGTACCTCCTACTGGGACTGAACTGACGTTCCAATTATAAACCCGAATATAAAGAAATCACAAGAGAAAGAGGAAGTATCAGCAAGAAAAAACATTTTAAAACCATACTATGATGGTCCACCTTCATATGATTTTGTTTTCTTTCTTTTTCCTCGTCAACTTCCTATATAAAACTTTTTTTTAAACTACATTTTTCCTTTGAGAAAGAAGGCCTGCTACATGGTTTATCTATGTATGAAAAGCAAGCTAAGAAAGGGGGAGGAGGAAGAAGAGATGCAAGAAGAAGAAAAAGAAGAAGAAGATATACACACCATTCTTTCTGTGTCTTGGTGGTTTTCATCAAATGTAAATGCTCAATTTTCATTCTCACGAGACAGAGAGACATAAATAGATAGATTGTGAGTGATGACAATACAAACCCTTGGCATGCTGCCCCTGGGAAGTGCCAAATTGCCACTGGGAAGAGCTTTGTTGGCAACTTACTGAAAAGACAATGCTCCTTGAATCGACAGAAAATTAACTTATTTCCAAAATGCTAAATACCCACCCACCTTGCAATTAAGTACAAACACTATATAATATATACATTTATGTAAAAAAAAAAGGGAGGGGTGAAAGATCATGAAGTGGATACCTTGAACTAGATTATCATTAATAAAAAAATATATTAATTTTGTATTATTTTACGTTATATTTCAATATTTAAATATATATATATACATATATATATATATGCTTGTTTTTTTCCTCTAATATGTATATACTATAGTGGTCCTCGAGCTCTTCTGATATGTACACTTTTGTCACAGAGGGGCCTATAAAAGATTCCAATGTTTGGAGTACTCTCCATCTCTCACTCAACTGCCTTTCCTTTCGACTTTTCTTCTATAGCCATTCTCAGCCCTTTGAGCTCATGTCTCTCCTAATGACTCTTCCCTCTTCTCTCTTTTCTCTTCTCATCATTGTAAGTTGAGAGATTTCCCCCTTCCCTTTCCCCTGTTCTTCTGCTGGTTCCATACATCTATTTCATGCAATGACAATAGACCGTTTAGTCACCACTGTAGCTTCCTCCTTTTCTCTACCCATCGAGCAAACTCGAGATCAGGCCCTCCAGAAACCTGATCTAGTCGTTTTCGACGCCTCCGTACTCCAACACCGCCCAGAAATCCCCAAGGAGTTCATCTGGTTGGACGGTGAGAAGCCCTGCCCTGATGCCCCCGAGCTGCCGGTTCCATTAATCGACCTAGGCGGATTCCTCTCCGGGGACTCCCTTGCTACCGTGAAAGTCTCGAGGCTTATCGGCCAAGCATGCAGGAAGCACGGGTTCTTCCAGGTGGTCAACCACGGGATCGACGAGGGTCTCATCTCCGACGCGCATCGCTACATGGACAATTTCTTCGGCCTGCCGCTCGTCGAGAAACAAAGGGCTCAGAGGAAGGTGGGTGAGCACTGTGGCTATGCGAGCAGTTTCACGGGGAGGTTCTCCTCCAAGCTCCCGTGGAAGGAGACACTCTCCTTCCGATACTCTCCGCCTGAGAGAAGCAGCTCGTGCAACGTTGTGGAGGAATACTTCACCAACACCATGGGCCAAGATTTCCGGCAGTCAGGGTAAGGACTTGAGTATTCAATAACCATAACTATAATATTCGGTCTCCTCTGATCTGAGCATATATTTGTTGTAGTCCTTGTTCTAATTATTAAACAAAGATACATAATAGGCTTAATTAATTATAATATATTGTATATATGTATATAGGAGGGTATATCAAGACTACTGTGAGGCGATGAGCAAGCTGTCCTTAGGGATAATGGAGTTGCTAGGGTTGAGCATGGGGTTGGATAGAGAGCGATTCCGAGGATTTTTCGAGGATAACGAGTCCATCATGCGGCTGAATTACTACCCGCCATGCCAGAGACCGGACCAGACCCTGGGCACAGGTCCCCACTGCGATCCAACGTCCTTGACCATCCTCCACCAGGACCACGTTGGTGGCCTCCAAGTCTTTGTGGACAATCAGTGGCGATCCGTCACCCCCAATTTTAGTGCATTTGTCGTCAACATCGGCGACACTTTTATGGTAGGTACTCTAACATATATATGTGTGTTTGCATGCCATCCGTGTGTTGATTCCAGATGTACGTGTTGATGGTGGTTTGGTTTGGTTTGGTTTGTTTGATGTGGGCGCAGGCGCTTTCGAATGGGATATACAAGAGCTGCCTGCACAGGGCTGTAGTAAATAGTGTGACGCCAAGGAAGTCGCTGGCTTTCTTTCTATGCCCAAAGGAAGACAAAGTGGTGAGTGCACCAAGTGAACTTGTGGATATTCTTGCGCGCCCTCGGATATACCCCGACTTTACCTGGGCCACATTTCTCCAATTCACCCAGAATAACTACAGAGCTGACATGAACACCCTCCAAGTCTTTAGCAATTGGCTTCGCAGCCAGCACAAAGTATCCCAGCAGCAGCAGGGCGAAGGGATCGGGATCGGGATCGTGAGAGGTGCTTATTTGTAGAACAGGAAATATATACATATATATTAAAAAAAAGATAGTAAGTAATAAAGAACAGGCGATCATGGAAGAGGAGACCGGCATAGCATATGTATTAATTAGAAATAAAATAGCTTATCAAGTTAGTTTCTTTCTTTCCGTTGATGATGTTGTTGTTGTAGTTGTTTGGAATATGGTATTATTCCAAGGGAGGGAAATAATAATTTGAAAGAACAATATACTACTGGTTTATGATGTGCCATCCATCCTCCTCTAATTAAGTGGGCTGCGCTGCATGCAATATATGTATGTTTGCACATTAGTATGATAATGCTTCTGCAGCATAGAATTCAAACAAATACTGGCCCGCCACTTTGTCCTAACCTTTGTCCTTCCTTGAAATGCACAAGCACACTCCTCTCTATTCTCTCTCACACACACATTTATATATTTATATATATATATATATGCATCCTCTCTACCATATCTCTAGTATTTAGATGACTGAAAGTCAGCAATATTGTCACAAATAAGATGTAAAACTTAATATTTAGTCCTAAATGAATTAACTAACAAAAATAATGGAGAAATATATCTTATTTTTAAGTAATTTACATCTACTAATATGATACATAAACCCAATTATTTTTGTAGCTTATTATTGCGTTGTACTTTATACACAAAGTTTCCTGCGGGTCATTTAGGAAATGAAGTAAATAGGCGATGCAATGCAATTGGGAAAATAAACAAGAAGAAGGTGCGAGTGCAACGGACAATATGAGTGCAAAAATCCCAGTTCAATTATAGGTTTGCATGCATGCATGCAAATGCAATGCAATGAAATAGATATATATGCGGCTTGTAGTGAGTGAGACTATACATGTGTGCAGGCATTATACAATTTTTGTAGTTGCATATGATGATGGATTGTAGTAGAATGGGGGTGGTGGAGGACATCTAATAGACATGTAGGGAGGGGTTGGATTGCTGTTGTTGTATTAGTAAGTATTACACTGACAAATGTACAAACAATACAAAACATAGCTGCCATAAGTAAGGACAAGGACCGTCCAATTCCTCTTACCCCCCTCCTCTACCTCCCCCTCCTCTACCTCTACCTCTACCTCAATTCATTTCACGCATCTTCCTTCACGTGGATGTCTTTGTTGTTTTTCCTATATTGTTCTCCTCCCTTCCGTGCTGGGATGGCAAAAAAACCCTGTTCCGTCCCGCCCTCTCATGGACCCCCTCCGGCTCCGGCCTTTTCCATCTATACTTACATGGTGGGTGGGTGGGTGGATGGTTGGCTGGCTGGCTGGCTGTTCTTACCTTTTTGAAACTCACACACACACACACGCACTCTCTCTAAAGCCCTTGTGAAATAACCAGTAAGACATGCCATCATAACTTTGATTCTTGACTAGGGTCTGTCTCGTTTCTGGTCTTGTTCCATCTTATTTCCAATCTCTAGATCTTGTTTCTGCAACTTTTTTCCTGGGTTTCTGCCTCCCGCAGCGTGTGTGTGTATCTTGGTTGCATACGCATTTAAAGTTTCCTTTGATTTGGCTTTTGTTTTGTCTTCATCTTTCTTTCCGATGGATTAATTGACTGCATTCACCTAAATGGCTAGAGAAATAACTTTGGAAAAAAACCCACAAGGGAAAATAGCCACTTACTTATGGATAGCATCTCATTATATGTATATATATATATATATAAAACAATATTTTCCTAATAATATGGCCACGTTGATAGTGTCAAGACAACTCACATATACGTGTAAGAATCCTCTCATATCCTCGTGGCCCAAAGCCCTCCTTCTATATCTATCTAATGACAATAATAATAACAAAGATAAGATCAGAGCGCGCGCGCGCACACACACAAGATGACAAATCTGAAGAAATTGACGTGTTATCTTCTCAGAATTAATGGAGTCAGGACAGAGAAATAGGCATACATGGTTTCATGTATATATTTAGATGTGTTTGTGTTTTGAATAATAAATAAATAATAATTATTATTGAAGCATTGTCGTGTATAAAGAGATGTTATCCGTCCTCCATTGATCAATTACGTGGTAGAAGTGGCTACACTACACTACACATAATACAAACAAAGAAAAGAAAGAAATTAGGTCGTAGAGAAAGAGATAAATCTATTAGAGGGACGTGAACCAAATCCTCTGCACAAAATCTACTTTTGTTCTTCCATTTCTCTGTCTTTTCCTTTGGATAGATAGATAGATAGCTACCTAGCTGATGCCACTGCGTGTCAATAATGAAGCACTTTTGGAATCGTCCAAACCGACGAACTTCCTTCTTCACCCACCACCCGTCACTTGCATACATAACCCACCCCACCCCACCCAGGCCAGGCACTCACCCCATGGCCACGGCCTACAATACAAACAAAAGGTCCTAATAATATGAGCTAGTGGTGCCTACCAAGAACAGAATCTCCAGTCCATATTTTAACTGATAGGGACGGGACTCTTAATACACCTATCGCTCCTAACAGGCCCATCAATAGAACAGGCCGCCCACCACCGCCCAGCTACTACTACTACTGAGGCCTGCCTTCTTTTATTAGTGGCCATCATTATTGTTATTATTGCTGCTGTGCTGTGAAAAAAGTCTTAAATTGGATGGATCCCAACATGACATGACACTCCTCCAATTAGGCAGGCTTACCCTACCTTTCTATTAATTTCTACAACTGGGTTTTCTCTTGGTCCAGACTTTTTTACCATTGCCCATCCATCCCCACTTAAGTATTCAATTGATGAGCAATGCATACAGTAAGTAGTATGATGAAAAGTGTTCATATGATAGGATCGAGACACATACAGAACAGAAGCTTTTCGCCTCAATAATGCAACTCACTTAATAATGTTCAATGGAAGAAAAAAAGAGGTTGAAAAATTGGGAGTGGGGGAGTGAGTGGAGACAGAAAGAAAGTCAGTAAAATCAAATGTATTGGAAAAATGATGTAAAGGGGTGATCCCTCACCTGCCCTGCACTGCCCTGACAAGGCCTTTCATTGCCTGGCCTGACTGCCCGCTTCACTTTTCGAGAAATACACACACATCCCTTCCATGTTAAAGACAAAAAAACACCAAAACCATCCCTCAGAAAACGGAAAGCCACTGTTAAACATCAACTTCTCTTCTCGCGTACCTATTTATGCTTCTTTTATATATATATATATATATATATGAGGCCTCCGCATCCCCTTCCTCGACATGACATCCTCCCCTCCGTCGCCCGCCGCCGCCGCCGTTTCGTTGTTGACATGACCCTGGTCCCTGACCTGACCTATACCTGCCCATCACTTTATTTTTCTTTTCCTTCTTCATTAATCTAGATGGAAATACAACAAATGTACAAAGAGACAAAAAGTATAAAAAAATTTTCAAAACTAAATTCTGATATTGTTGTTATTACCTAATATAATAAACAAGACATTCAAAATATCATAACAAAGTGATGATATTGTAATATGAATATGCAATAATGTACCTCATCAGCCTACCCAAGATGATCATCTTTGATTAGTACTAATCAACATCAACCATACAATGTTGACACCATGGCTCTAAGACACCTCTCGCCCCCTTGGCAATTATGCCATACAAATCCATCCAATATTATATATAAATAAGTACATAGCCACTTGTGAGATCCCATCCACTATTCACATGGCATAGCATACACATGATGTGGATGTGGACTCCCTTCACTTCCTTCTCTTCTATATCTTACCTACTACTACGTCCTAGGGCGCTCCCTAATCCCTCCAATTAGAAAAAAAACAAAAAACTGAATTTCGTCACAGAGTCATCATATTGAGCATCGACCATCATCAGTATGTCCCACCTGCTGCAACATCCGATGAGTGGAATGCCGATTGCATTTGGAGGAGGTGGTGGTAGCAGTCAGCAGCAGTGGGCCGCTGCTCTGGGTTCTGATCCAGACACCGATTCTGAAGCTCCTTTAGCAGCTTTGGGATCCCAGTTCCAGTTCCACCATCCAGGCCACTGGTCTTCACAAGGTGACCCACACCCCAAATATCCACCTTCACATTGTGAAGTCCTCGCCCCATCTCCGGTGCCCGCGCCCCGCCACTAGCCGCCACCGTCACCACCTCACCACCCGCCCCGTGTGGATAGATCTGAGGGGCCGCCGCTGCCTCCTCGAATCCACAGACCACCCACTCGCCCTCCTTGTCACTCCGCCTCACCACATTATCCCAGCTCAAGTCACGGTGCATGAACGATAAGTCATGGAGAGCCACGAGTGCCTTGGTCACGTACATCAGCGCCTCCACGAGCTGCTCCAAGCTTGTAGGCTTGCACCTGATCCCTCTGGGCTTGAACACCAGCCCTAGGTCCTTCTCAGATGATTGGTATATAAACTCCGCATGAGGTACCCGCTGGTCCAAGAAGTCGTAGATCTCCTTCACTGCAGCCCACCTCCTCTTCGACTGGAAAAATCTCGTGACCGTTGTGGGTGTGATCTCCATGACGTTCCCATTGCCCAAGTCGGTCCTCTCAAAGTCACTGTAAGGGAAAGGCTTGTAACTTGCCCAACTGTTGGAGCATCGGTCGCCCAGAAGTGCTAGCACCCCGGCGATGCGATAACAAGGTATCAGAGCCTTCATCCTGTTAGACTGCGTAGAGAGATCGAGGGAGTACAGATCGGTCCTGACAATACGGTCTTGTGATCGACTCAGCGCGCAGAATGTTACTGTGTACCCCACTGCATAGTAACCCAAGAGGTAGGGAAGATCTGCAAAACTCCACGACAGCTTCTCTATGATGGACGTAGAGGGATCTACTTGGCCGTCCCTAAGTTGATCCGTCTCCTCCCCTCTCCACACACAGAAATTTCTTAAGAATCCCGTCAGGTTGGGCCATTGGTCATGCAATGCCTCAGAATTCATGTTGCTCGGGTTCTTACGGATCACAACCATCTCGAGGGAGCAGAACTTGGATACAACCCGATTGATGCAGTCGTCCCATAACCCGATGAATGAGTCCCGACTGGAGGCAGTGGAGATGCTTACACCGGGGTTGTTGCGTACCATCGGGCTCAATATATCCAGCGTGAAGGCTCTGCAATCCAATGGTTCATGACAAGTGGTGAAGAAGGACTCCTTCCCTTGAGGCAGGTCTCGGTAGACATCTCTGCGAAGAGGAATCCTCAGCTCCTCGGGCGGTGGCTCCTGAACATACCAGGAAAGCTCGAACAGGCTCGGGAGGGTCGGGGGCGGGATCCTCAGGCAGCCCAGGTAGTAGTCGGATGGGTCCTGAAACTCCCACGGAGTTGAGGCTGCCATAAATATATACATACATATACGATGACCACTAATGATTGGACAAATCAACTAGTATATTTATGATATAAAACAAATTTTAGTATTATAATACATGGATCTACAAATACATCAAATATTAAATTCACTTACATCTTACTGAGGGCTCAACAGAGGCGTGATGCTGTACCCTTTCTGGAAACCCTGCCGGGGTGATCAAGTGTAACACAAATAAATCAAAATATAATTATAAATCGCAAAAGTAATTAGGAGCCCATAAATAAACTACCCGATACACATAAAAAAAAAAGTGACCTGACCTGAAGTAGTAGCTACGAGAGCCGATTTTCTCCGGCCGAAGACTTTGATCTGCTGGCCCGGAACAAACCGATCGACGGAGAACCCCTTGAGGGGGCCGTCCTCAAAGGCCTCCATGGGGCAAGCCACCATGGCCTCATCGAAGAAGGTCAGCTCGTCCGCATTGAGGAAACTCATGGAGCCTTGGATTCTCACTCTTCCACGGTGCTGCTCGCCTTCCTCCGCCCACAGGCTCACCGATTCCTCCCATGTCATCCTCACCTTCCCGATCCGATGGAGCTCCTTGCTATACAGTGCCGATGAGGAGGCAACGGCATCTGCTGTGGATAGTGATGGTTCATAACCAAGCAATAGGCCACCTCTACCACTAGTCCCGTGGAAGAATGTCTCTACTCCACCGGTAATAGCAAGTTGTTTTGCCCTCGCTGCACGAACAATTTAACTGTTGTATATGATAGTACTGATCTATAACAAGAAACCCTAGGATGCACGTTTTGACCTAGCTAGATACGCCACAATGTTATTACTGATGCACGATCAAAATTAAGGGAAGGCGTTATAGGCGAGTACTACTACCTACCTGTGAGAGGAAGTTCGTCGTCTTTAAAAGGAGGCGGAGGCGGAGGCGGAGGCGGAGGCGGAGGAGGAGGCACTTCAAGATTAGGGTCAGAGGCTGCAGTAAGAGCAACCGGGGCACCGATCAACATCCTGACGACGTCGCTACTCCCAGAAGAAATGGCATTGCCGGAGGAGATTACAGTTCTGGTGTTGTTGCTAATTATATGCGGCGTACGCATGCGAGCCCCCATAAACTGAGAGAGCTCATCGAAGACCTCCTCGTCGAAGGAAGCGGGCAATCGGTGGATCTTCCTCTCGTATGGAGAGAGCCTGAAGTAGCTCTTCCCTACCTGATCCCTCTCCCCACCTCTTTCCCATTCGTATACCTTCCGAAACTCCCCCAGCATGTTATCCCACTTTGTGCCAGCCGTCTTTGCATCTCGGTTGATTCCGTGCCGATTCAGGAACTCCGCCACTTCTCGGTCCTTGTCCGCTCTCGTCTTCCCTCTCCCGGTAGGCCCCGTCCCGGCGTCTCCTACACCAGCAGCACCGGCTAGTGCCCCGGGGTCCGATTCCGATGATCCTCCTTGGTATTGAATCCTCCAGGCTCTTGCTAACCTGATGAAAGGATTTGTAAAATGGAATGCGAAGAAGAGAGATAGAGTAAGTGAGACATAGGCGGCATATATATCAGTGAACAGTAAAAAAGTAGCTAGACTGTTTACGAACCAAAGCATCTCGTTGGGCTTCCAAATGGGGCTCACGTACTTGCCCTTGCGGAACTGGGGATGGTGCTGGTGATGGAAGCTGGACAGCTCATGACCAGAACCGCCTCTATCGGGTTTGCCGGTTTCATGGCCAGCGCCTGCAGGTACGGGGGACTGGGAGGTGGGAGACGAAGCTGTGTCGGAGGAGGAAGCGGTGCTGACAGCGTGGTTCTGTGGGATGTTCTGGGTCGGGGAAGGACTCGACTCCGATGGAAGCCCGGCCATCTGGGTAGACTGCTGTTTGCTCTGCAGCTGGTGGTGGCCAGTCGTCGGTGAACCCAAAAGCTTCCACTGGCCGAACCTAGGCCTCTTCGGGTTCACCACTTCGAACTGTTCATGATGAAAGGGAGATGAGGTGACTCCTGCACAACCAGCTACCCCAATAGTCGAGATGAAGAGCGGGGCCGGGGTGAATGGGGATCCCGAGACAGCCACTGCAGGTGCGGTTGAAGGTGGCTGGGGCTGGTGGTGATGGTGGCCTGAGGGCGGTGGTTGTCGGCCATCAGGGGACTCATCGAGTGGATCCACCACTGGAGAAGATGAGGATTGTGTCGGTTGTGGCTGAAGCTTGTGCTTCTTTGGGGTGTCTCCTTTGGTGTCATCCATACTTGCTTCAACCTTGGGTTGACATGGGCCCTATGGTGAAAGAACAATTATATTAGACGCGGAAATATAGTAGAGAACAACCTCCGGAGCCAAAAAAAAAAAACCCAAACCGAGAGGAAGAAATAGAGAGAGAATTGGATGCTCCTTTTATATACCTAGAAATATAATAATAACCTTAAGACTGCATAACAGTTATTAAGGTTAATATATAAATATTATATTTTTGGGTATAGGGAGAGAGGGGGAAGCTAGCTGCTATGTAGGACATGAATATGGCATATCATAGAGTGGGGAATAAGACACATCAAGGGGGTTGAGTTGATGGGATGTGACCTATGCCTTGTGTCTCTTTTTCAAACAAATTTTCATATTTTCAAAAATGCTTTTTTTTCATAGGTATGGTTAACTTTAAATCTCATTGATTATCTTCTTTATATTAATTAAATATATATTAATAATGGCATTTTCTTTTTATTTATATAGAAAGCAGAAGTTGGTTTAAATGAAAGAGTTAAGTATGTATGCATGTGGGAGTGTGTGTTGTATTTTATGCAGTTAATCTAGGTGAAGTTGAGCATCATTAGCTAAGCTAGTAGGTGGATGGGACTGGGACTGGGACTGGAAAGAGGGAAGGAAGGATGAGGTAGATAAAGGAAAGCAGTAATGATTGTACTGAAACTGAGAAAAGCGGCTCTAAAAAGAGGGAAATTATGAGTATATCAATTATATATTTTATTAATCTTGAGAGGAGACCGATAGATAGAGATGGTGCATTGAATGTCATTTTCTTGGCACTGACTGACTGAGATCAAGTACTCCTCTCTCTATATATATATATCTGCATCTCCTGTGTCTAGCTTGAATATCAGCTTTTTTTTATTAAATGAGACCCTTGGGTATGTATACATTTCATTCATCTACTGATTAAATTAAATTTAGAGGTCCCACAATCCAGTAAGTGGCGGTAAGAAGAGAAGAAAAGTGAATTAGTGGGAGGGAGGGCTGCCAATAGATGAAGAGAGGTTTATTCTGCATATGAGTTCATATACTTAGAAATTATTATTTTGGATGAATGGGTATCCTACACTTTTTAACTTGAAATTTTGTATTCAAGAAAGTAAATTAAAAATGTTTTATTTATTTAGTTTATCCATAATCTTCTATATTATTTAGTATTTAATATAATATTCTAGATAGTTATGGTATGTTTAAAAAAGTATATATATATAAAATAAGATTGAAGGGATATGGAAGAATGACATAATTTATAGAATTATCCTTGTACCCCAAATCCATCTCTACCCTTTTTAATGATTTGAACTATATGTACAACATATATAGTTATGAAATAATTCACAGAATTATCATTAAATCATACTGGAATAATATATGGAAGCAGTCCCTCTAATTTCCTAGTACACATATCCCTCTCTATTATTACATTAGTTGAAACATCGTGGAAATGATGATGTTGGTGGATGTGGACGTCTCATATCCATTCCACCACTACTCTTCCTCTTCCTCTTCCTCTTCCCCACATGTTATATATTATTTTCTTCAATTCCTCCTCCTCCTCCTCTCTCTCTCTCCCTCACCTCTTCCTTTTTCACCCATTTACTAGATGACATTCAAATATTTATATAAACAAGTTAGTCATGCATATGGAAGGAGATAGATGTTAGGGCTCCCAAAATTTTCAGGAAGTTGAGCTTAAAAGGTGCACTCTTTCAAACTATACACCTCACTTAAAAGACCCATCATACGGTTATATATAGTAAACTAATGGAGTGAAAAAACCCAGAGATTGACGGTAGAGATACATATAATGGGTGGGTTTCAATTCAATGGATTATAGCAGCGGGAGTCATGTATACAGTAAAAACAAGACTGACTTGGGTCGGGGGTGGGGTTGCCTGTTGGGATGTGTGGCGGAACTTTCTTGCTATGGTCAAAATACATATGGGAGCCTTGGGTTGGACATGGGACTCGGATTGAAGGAAATCAGTAAAATTTGATTGTTTTTTAAAAAAAAATGTAATATGATCTGCCTCAAAGCTTTTATCGATAGCTTCTGCTACTTACTGTACGCATGTTTGATAATATTATGAATTGTACTGTTTGACAGCACCATCACCGTCAATCTATCTCAAAGACTCCAACAGCTCACTCACCATATGTGTGTGCGTACACCTTACAAGACCGAGTTTCGTCTCCTGGTGCTTTTTCTTTCTTCTGTGTCAGTCTTGGTTTCGTGATCACTTTTTTTCTGAATGGCAGATTTTTGTGTCATCCATAAGCCTGCACGCCTCTCTCTCACTTTCTCCATGGATCTATCTCTATGCGTCCACAGTGCCTCTTTGTGTCTTCATTCTTCTTCTTTTTTTTTTTTATATCTGAAAATATTTCCAGTGGCTTCACATACTCACTCTATCAGAAAGTTCTGGTAAGTTAGATTTGATTTTTTGTTGTTAAGTATATAATTTAAAATAAGAAATTTATGGGATGTTTGGTTTTGTTTGACTGAAATTTGCCTTGGATTACACAAAAAAAGTGGGCTTCTGCATGACAAGATATATAGAAGGATAATAGAGTAGTCTTATTGAAGAGGAACTTAAATCTTTCTGGGATCTTAAAGAAAGATGCATGCATTATTTCAGTTGATTTTTCTTATAATAATTTGAAAAAAAGAAAGCTTTGATCTTTTTCTCCGTTGGTTGCAGTTGCAGGGACAAACAAAAGAATACAGTGGGCAGTGACCATAACCAGAGTGCATGCTTTTGCCCACCTTGACCTCTATATGATATGATTGATAAACACCAGTCTCCCACTCCAAACTACTTTACTTAGGGCCAGTTGGTCTTATCTATCTATCTAGCTATCATATATTTTTTGTATGCAAAATGACTGTCATTCTTTATTAACAACAATATAGAGGAAGCAACACTTGCATTTTGTTGTTTGGGTGTTTATGTTGTTATTATAAGCGGCTTCTTTAATATTATTACTATTGTTATGATTATTCATTCCCTCATGGTCATGGTCATGGTCATGCAAAGTAAAGTAGGGGAAGGAGAAGAAGGTGGTGGCAGCAATGGCGCCATCCCAATAAGGCTGTAAATTTACAAAGAGAGTGACCATCGAATCACAGAGCCCACTTCCTCTCTGTCTCTCTTAACTATGTTAAGTTTATGCATGTGTGAATGTATAGCATAGGTATCTCTTCTATCCACGTACACAGTCGTTTTCACTTTTTTGTTCATCAAATTTCATAAACGATTATATAATAAATAACATGGCAATGGCAATGGCAATGGCAATGGAGATAGTAAAACAAGCACACAGTAGTAAACTCTCCATCTCTCTCTTTCATTTCTTTCATACCTCTTCAGGTATATCTTGAGATATAAATATGTAGGAAACAAAATCGATCCTTGGGTTTTTCTTAGGGTTCAGTGATAGGCCGGCTAACTCTATCTCTTGCTCGTTGATTCCGTATAAATGAGCTAGCAGTACAGCTAGTTCAGAATCTTCATTGCAGCCATTATGTTTTCCTTTTTTCATGTGTTTTCCATATATATATATATAAAATACATATATAGCGTAGTTGTATAGGCCTGTCCTACTATCTATCTTCTTTCTAACGATCGATAGATCCTCACTGTAAACTATAAAGGGGCAGACATGTGATCAGAGCAGCTTCTGCTTATTAACAATAACCAAGTGTGGGCACGCATTTGTGCATTTCCTTGGTAATTACTCGTGTAGAACATAGGGGCATAGCCATAGGCTTCTAATAGTTGCTTCCTCCTTAGGTTCAATATACCCTAACTTCTAACAGCATATATATATATATATATATATATATACTTTAAGAATGCAATGCATGCACCTATAGCCTCTCTATGCACATACTCACACCCACACCCACACCCACTGACATATGGAAAGTGTGAATAACTATAGATATATAGAATCGGGTGGTTTTAGCTTGGTTAGACTTTTGAAGCCTTAATTTTTTGGGGGCGTAATGGGTCATTTTTTCTATCAGTGTGTTTTCTTGCATTCTTTCAGTCGGAGTTGAGGAATAGAGAAGGTTATCACAGATGTACAATGGTAATAGCTGGGCATGAAGTGGCTCATATATAATGAGTTGGCTATTTGTTGAACATGATCCATTCATCCATCCATTTGCAGTGCACACCTAACCTAACCTAACCTGCATCTAATATCTACTAATGAAGATGTGGATTGTTGTTTATGTAGCTCATATTAGCCCAGATTGCAATCAAACAGTCATCCTCTTTGGGCTGTATTTTTTGCAAGCCCAATAACCCATTTCTCTGTTAACATAAAGCCCAATTCATATCCACTTACCCACCCATCCACAGGCTTTAGGATTGAATTATTTTTGCATGCAAATATATCCTATCCAATCCAATCCAAGATTATGATCCCAAAATATTTGAAATATCTATCAAAGATTTGATAGTCCATCTGAAATGGGAAAATCGTTTGAGAAAACCTTCTGCTGGAAATTATGGAAAAACCACTTGTTTTACCTGTTAAAATCACTTATAAGGTAAGGCGATCAACATATCACCATCCGAAGTAACAGTAACAGGTCCAAGTTATACTTAAATATCTTTTTCTACTTAAATGACATGATATGGAAAAAGACCAATTTTAATTCAATTCCCTCGAGCATAACTTCAAATATAGTCTCCCATCAGCCAGCTGATTTTTAAGTTTGCAATCTCTTCACAATTCCAGTTATTTCAACTAACAACTTTCTATTTGCAACATAGATTACTATCGGAATAGGTATTGCTAAAACAAAAAAAAACCCCAAATAACAAAAACAGAATCCAACCTAAAAGATGCATACACCCAGAAAGAAGGTGACAATGGGAGATGAGCAAATTGTAGAGAAAATAAGAGACAAATTAGGGTCAGGGTAGCTAGCAGCACTTGATAGCGCACAAAACTGATAGAGTTACTAAAAAAGACAACAATTCCAGTCACTTTTGTCAGTCCTGAAACTATAGACCACAGCACAAAAACCTGAGGCATTTTCCAAAATGATGGCCCATATAGTTACCTAAACAGTTAACTTTACAGCATATTTATTATCCATCCATAAGGATAATGATCAGTCACAGCTTCACAAGACTGGAATGCGGAACTATAACTCACCGTCACCGAGGTTTCCTCTGTGATTTAAAAAGGAAGCGAGATGGGGGTGAAGGAGAGAATTCGAACGGTAACTGAGGCGGGTCAGAATTCCCAGTAAGCATGCCCACTACCTCTTTCATGGAAGGCCTGCGGATGGGTGACTTTTGTAAACAAAGCAAGGCAACAGTAATGCACAAGAGGGCTTGGTCCCTGTCTATGCTTTTAATGGACTGATCAACCAGATCAAGGAGTCTCCCAGCACGGGCGAGGTTTCGGGCCCATGAGATAAGATTTGCCCTCTGGAATTCGGACATGGGCGAGCCTGTGACCTGAAGTGGCCGACGACCGGCGACAACAACCAGCAATACAACTCCAAAACTATAGACATCGCACTTCTCTGATAAATCCCCACCTCCACCATACTCTGGGGCAATATAACAAACAGTTCCTCTCATACTTGGCGTGCTACTAATGCCGGCACTCCTGGGGACCTCTCCAGAGTCATAGCTATTCCGGCGGACTCTCCACAGCTCTCCGCTTATCCCATCCAACCACCAATCTACACTGCTTTTACTGCTCCTCCTGCTCCTGTTCTTGCTCCTGTTCTTGCTCTTCTTCTTCCTTTCCGAGTACAGTTCCTCCTCATCCCTCGACCACCAATCTTCTGCTGCGCTGGGGGTCTCGTTGCCAGGGCTATTCCCTACCTGCTGCGTCTTTTTCTTCTTCTTCCTAGCGAGTTCCTCGCAGTACTCTTCCTTCCACCACTCCCTCGCAGGCCTCCGTTTCTCCTTCTTGGTTTTCTTCACATTTTTATCTTCGTCCATTGATACCCACCAATCTAATCGCTTCCCACCGTGCCTCTTATTCTTCCCCGGCCTCGTCGGCGTCTCACAGCAGGAAGAGCCGGCCCCCAACCAATCGCTCTTTGGTCTTTCCTTCTTGATCTCACTACCGATCCACTCCATCACATAATCCTTCACCTTCCCGCTCTCTGAGAAGGAATTTTCCTGCTTCCACCACCAGTCTTTACCAGAAAGTGTTTTCATCATACCCTTGCTATAGTTCCTCTTCCCACAATCCAAGCTCGACTTGTCAAAGCTCAAATCCGGCGAGATTTCTGCTACAGGGATAGTCCTGGGGGAGGTTGATACTGGGTCCTGGGACAGATCTGAGATCATTATCTTAGCGTGATTTTCGGGTGACTGTTCCACTCCGTTAACGTTCAACTCCTCGAATGCAGTAGTGGCGACGCTCTCCGTCTCAAGCACAGATCCGTTATCATCCACGGTGGCTATCTCGGACTCTGATGCCGTGGCAGGAACCGGAGGCTTCTTCACCGTTTCCAATTCGCCAGCTTCCGGTTTCAACAGCTCACTCTCAAACACGGTGATTTCGCACTGGTTCTCTGATTTCACCCTCGCGAGCCCGAAATCCCCGATCCTTGCTGAGAAATTCTGGTCCAGAAGAACGTTACTGGGTTTGACGTCACCGTGAATCACGGGAGGGTCCAGGGAGTGAAGGTACTCGATTGCTCGAGCTATATCAACAGCGACAGAGAATCGATTCTTCCAATCCATGAGTTCTGCACACTTGCGATGGAGAAGAGCGTCCTGGAGGTTTCCGTTCGGCATGAGCTCGTAGACGATCAGCATGCGGCGGCGCTTCTTATTGAAGGAGAAGCCCAAAGCTGGGACGGTCAGAGGAGAGTTCAGGATTCCGGCGAAGAAGAGCTCGTTCTGGAACTCGCGCTCTCCTTGGAGAGATCCAGAATCCATGAGCTTGACGGCGATGGGCGTGTCGGAGTTGGGAAGTGATCCGGAGAAAACGGACCCAAAGCCGCCCTGGCCGAGGCGGCGGGAGGCTGAGAATGAGTCGGTGGCTCGGCGGAGGAGAGAGTAAGGGTAGCGATGGGGCGGCTTGGAGTCGGAGGTGGTGGCGTTGCGGCGGCGGGTGAGCCTAGTGAAGAGGAAGATGAGGATGAGGAGGCATGAGAAGGCAGCGACAGCGGAGGCAGCAATGGGAGTGAGGAGGGAGCGGCGGTGGAATCGCGGTGCCGTGGGATGGGAGGAGGGAGGAGGAGGAAGAGAAGACATGTTAGGGGTGGGGGAGGGAGACCCACTTACTGCTTGCTTGAGCCTTAGCCTAGCCCGTCTTTCTTGGGGCAGCTTCCTTCCTTCAACGGAAAGAAGACAATGAATGGCAATTATTTTTGGTAGAGCAAAATTTATTTATTGATTAAATGAATGTCATCACTGCCACAGCCACAACTACCCACACCCACACCCACGGCCCTAGGCTAGGCTAGGCTACCCATTGCATCAAAATAAATGAGGGAAGGAAGAGGAAGGGAAAGGGAAAGGGGATGGATGAAGACCGCATTTTTAGTAAGGGTAAGTAAGTGTACGTTCAATCAGAGATTCTGGATATGAAAAGGAACAAAAAAGCTAATATAATACTTGTTTTTGCACCAAAAAGTAGTTTGAACATGTCTTATAGTCCATTTAGATGGTGCGGAGTCAAATCAGACACGCTGAAATCACTCACCCACCCATTCTTATATATATTGTTCAAGAAAAAGGGACAATTCATATTCATGTTCCCCTCTCTCCTTTTATTCAATTCACTTTCCTCGTCATGATTCATCCCCTTCCCCTTCATTCATTCTTTTTAAGCAGTTTTTATGATCCACCAAATCTGCTCACATATGATCCACCAACCTCCCTGGGGTTAAATATATTTATCAACGATGTCCTGAAAAGTAAAGCAGATAATAAGTAGGCAACAAACTTAATGTTATCAATGGTGACTAATATCAACAACTAAAGCAAGCAAATAGATTGATATTCTCCTCAGTTTTCAATCAGAAATCGGTATGTAGAACATAATGAATAGTAATAGTAGTGGTAGTATTAGAGGCTTACACTTCAGATTCGAAATTATTTAAAAAAAAATAAGATGCATAAAAGAAGAGTGGGGTAGATGGCCAAAAACCCACTTCATCCAATGATGACACCTATATCTATATATCCAAATCAATATAACACCACCGTCAAAAATTACTCCAGATACAATCGTAGAAAGCGTCCATTAGATTAGGCTTTTCACCATCTGCGCCCTCCTCTGCCTCTCCCACCAAAGCTGCCACCTGGCCTGCCATTTCTTTGGCTTGAAAAGCCATCTCCTCTGCCTCCCCTCCCACCAGAAAACCGCCCGCCGAAGCCACCACGACCGCTGCCACCAAACCTTCCACCCCTTGACTGCTCTCTCTCCTGCAATTGAGGCAGAGATTTCACCACCTCCAAGCTCACATTTGCTGCATTTCCTTGACCTAAAAGAATCCAGACGGCAAAACAAAGTTACTTCTAAGTAAGAGGAACGGATCAACAAGGAATATATGGGCTTCACATTTCCATACTTCGGACCAGCCTAAGAGCACCTACCAGTGAGGAAAGTATCCAACAATTCAGCAGAAACATCAAACACAGCACCCTTCCCATCAGCAGTCAGAGTAAGACCCTTGACAGACTCAACCTTCTCCTCAGGCAAGAACCTCCTCAAGACACCAAAAGCAAACCTAAAATGCCCATATTATTCCACCTCAGTATATAAATTATCAAGAAGGATTGTAAAGCAAAAACATGTAGCATATTTAACGCTGAATTAACAAACTATGCAGAGTTTTGCACAAGTGACCACTCACGATGGTGTATAAATGGGCCTCCCAGCCTCAAGAAGCAATGTCACATGGTCCTCCATTGAATTGAGCAATGATCTACTCTTTATCTCAGTATATCCCTGAAAAAAAAACCAGCAATATCACAACATGGAAAATTAGCAATGACAATAATCAGAGATGTATCTACATCTTCATGAACTAAGGAATAAATCAATGAGAACTCACAGCCGCCTTGGCAAGAGCCTTTGAGAGTAAATCAACTGGAGAAAGACCAGAAGTATTTAACAACTCCTCTGCAGCAGACTTGAATACAGGAATGACACTGCATCATTCTAAGGCATATTACAATCTGGTGCTAAAAACAACCCACGGCTAGCATATATTGATTGTCAAAGAACATTACCTATCAGATATTTGCGATATTGTTTCTGCAGCTTCTGTGCCAACAGCCTTGGCAATATCACTCGGCTGAGGAGCACTTACGTGCTCAAATATCACACCAGACTCCTTCTCAATTTTAGATATATTTGACCTTCTTGGATCAAAAAGCATCACAGCAACTCCAGTGTTGCCTAAGAAAAAAAATATGAACAATTAGCCTCAATACTAGTTACACCATAAGGTACAAGGATAATTTTCATTAAAAAATGAAGAAATAAAACACAGCTATTTACCAGCTCTTCCAGTGCGTCCTGACCTATGGATATAGGCTTCAACATCTCGAGGAGGCTCACACTGAGTACATGCAGGTATGTTACAAGAGATAATGGTAAAATATGAAAGAAAACACAAACTAGCTTAATGAAATTTCACAATTCTTTTAGGCAAACCTGGATAATTAACTGCACATCATTAATATCCAAACCACGAGCTGCAACATTTGTTGCAACTAAAGTTGTAAACTTCCCAGTTCTGAACCCAGAAAGTGTCACCTGAAAGTACAAAAAACTAGTTCAGTATGGCAAGTGAATGACAACTAAAGTAGTAAGAAGGTAATCATGTCAAGCCTGAAACTAAAAAAATTAAGAATCATTTGGTTCAAAATTGAGTTTTAAATACATTGAATTAAATTCGATATAAAGCAAAATTTACCTCTCGTTGTGACTGCTGTATATCCCCATGCAAAGCTCGTGCTTCAGGCAACAAACCAGCAAGCTGAGAAGCTGACTCTTTTGTCTCAGTAAAGATGATAGTCCGCCCCCCACTTAAGCAACAAAAATAAAATTTATAATGTATTGTATAAGATCATGCCATTTCAAAAAGGACCTTATTTGTCATATGAGTGCTGTGAATGAAAATGCCAACCTGCTGTAACATCGAATTACATCTGGGATAAGCTGGGCTCTAGCAGAACTAGAACAAGGAATAACAATATGTCTGACATTGGTGCTAGCCTTCATCTTCTCATTGCCAACAAGATCCACAGTTTTCTTGTTTGACTTAAGAAATCTCTTGGATATCTGAGGAAACAGCAATCAGAGGAATAGTGAAAATTGGCTACATTTAAAGGAAAAAAGTAACTACTGGAACAACAATAGCTAATCTTAAAGTAGCTTGTGCAGCAACAACAAAAGAACATCACAAATGTGTACATACATCCTTCACCCAGCTTGGCAATGTGGCACTAAAAAGGAGCGTCTGAACCTTATTTGCATCTTCTACCTTTCCTGAAACAATTGAAAGCAATAAGGTAATCATCAACTATACAAATGAACAGCAAGAGAGTGGAAGATGAAACCCGGATTTTCCCATATTTATAAAGTAAATTATTTAACATATAAAATTGAACAAACCAGTATCTCAATTGATTAGGCATGGATTTTATGAACATAAGATAAAAAATTATGACAGAAAAACACCACCACAAAATCACAGGATTTTTAACATTTTTTCAGTTTGATACCACCAGAATTTATCATTCTTGAATAAAAAATGTAATAGGCAGGACTAACATACCAAGGATTAGCTCGACATCTTCAACAAAACCCATTCTCAGCATTTCATCAGCCTCATCAAGAACACGGAACTTTAAAGAGCTAAAATCAATATTTTCCCTCTCAATATGATCCTGGTCAAAATCAAGATAGTTTAAATAAAAAATTTGTTACATAGGAAATACTAGAGTTGAACAACAAGCATTATCTATTAAAATTCAATATCTTACTTTCACACGTCCAGGGGTTCCAATGACTATATCAACTCCTCTTTTCAATCTATTTTCTTGAGGGGCATAGGGAGCACCACCATACAAACAACACGATATCAAACCCATGGCTCCACCATAGACCTCAAAGTCTTTAAACACCTGAGATGACACAAAACGCATATCAAAGGACGTTTTCCATTTAAATAAGAGAAGATTCTGAGCTAACTGACACGTTCAAATCTTAATACCTGATTGGCCAGTTCACGAGTAGGTAAAAGCACTAAAACACTTGGAGGTCTGGCGTACCCAGTCTTCCTCAATGATTTTGCAGGCCCATTGATTAAGGATTCCAATATTGGCAATACAAACGCCAGAGTTTTACCCTGTTATATGAAAAGAGGCAATCTTAAGCGGACATTAAATTTAGTATTTAACCTGCTAAGTATAAAAAGATATTCCAGCATAAACTACAGTATTTGATTTGTTATCAC
Organism: Trapa incisa; assembly: GCA_030064435.1. Lineage (NCBI taxonomy): Eukaryota > Viridiplantae > Streptophyta > Magnoliopsida > Myrtales > Lythraceae > Trapa > Trapa incisa. The sequence continues at coordinate 95,132 of CM057770.1, read as the reverse complement.
TTGAAACAATCAACCAATAATAAACTAAAATGGCACTTTAATATTCGACATATTATATATAGTAATTCTTAAGGGGTATAAGTATCAAAAGCTATCGGCAAGGTGCATATATGTGCCACCTAGCCTATATTACCTAATCAAAGTTCTTAATAAATCCAAGTATAGATATATTTCCCCCAAATTTTTTAGCACAGTTAAAAATTTCTGAAGCTGGCTAACCAACCAAATATTTCAATCAACTTCAAAAAAAGGCATAGAAGAATAACCACCTGACCAGTACGGGCTCTACCGACTAAATCAGATCCGCCGAGGATTGTATCAAAGGTCATGGCCTGAATAGGAAACAGCGACTCGATACCCTTCTCTTTCAACTTCTCCCTCAATTTTTCTGATATCCGAAAATTTGATACTGCATTAGGGTTCTCTTCCTTCACAGCTTCTTCGTCAACCTCGGTGTTGAGCTTGGCCTTTTTCTTCTTCTTCTCCTTCTTATTATTATTCTTCAAATCCACGGGCTCCACAAGCTCGGAGCTCGTCTCGCTATCGAAGGCAACATCATCGTTTAGCGGTTCTGATGCCTTCCGCTTCTTCTCCATAATTTCCGGCTCCAAGAGGGCCTCCGAGATCTTCTTATTTTTCTTCACCTTGGACTTGGGTTCGGAAGCGGGAGATGGGACAGCTATTGAAGGCATATTCGAGGAAACCGTAGTTGTTTTTAGAAGGGAGGTTTATGGGGCTTCTCCTGCTCTGCTTCTTGAGAGTAATCGGCGTAGAGGAACAGCAGAAGCAGGAGACAAGAGGAAAGAGGGTCAAAATAAAACTAGGGTTTCACGATTTATAGCCGAGTTTATGGGTGGAATGAATTGAATTGAGACCGTCAGATAACATCTGCGAAAAACGAATTATAATATATTTTTGTAATTAAATAATATATATTACATTTAATTACATATTAAAATAATTAATTAACATTATATATTTCATTTTATATTATTAAATATTATATATTGAATATTAGATATATAATTATATATTATGTACATTATTTATATATGTGATTATATTATTTAAATATTTATATAATATATATTGTATATTATATGTTTAAATAACATATATTATATATAATTATAATATATAATACATGTTACATATTTATATTTAAAATATTATAAGTTATATATTTATATTTTTTATATACATAATTTATTATGTAAAATTAAAATAATAACTAATTAATATATAAATATTATTATTTAAAAGTAATATACTTATTTGAAAATAAATTTACAATATATTATATTAAAAAGAATAAGTTAGTGCATAAATATATTAAGAAAACTAATTAATTTGTATAAAATATAAAAGTGAAATAAGTTTATTTTTTAAATAAAAAATTAAATTATTTTCTTTATTTTAATTATTAAGTTAGATATTTAAATAACTTAATATAAATTCAAGAAATATTGGTAACAATTAATATATTTCAAGTATATTTATATTACACATATAATTTTTATATAATACTATTTACACACTTGAAAATTATAGAAATAAAAGTATACATATGCGTTAATTATAATAATTTATTTCAATTTAAAAAAGAAAATTATTTATACTTTTGTTTATTTTATAATTATTTACTATACAATATTTTAAAATAATTAAATAAATATTAAATTAATATCTTGTATGTGGACGTAGTAGTGTTATAAGAAGTTAATTCTTTTTTTACATTGTTGGCACTCTTAGTTATTAACAACCAAGATCTAACAGAATGGAATGTAATCTCTCCATTAAAAATTTCTCATCCTCTAACAAATCATTCATTCATAATTAAAGATATTTAGAACATCATAATTTAACATGGAAAAATCTCGCTCATATCTATTTGTCACATAAATTATCAAGCATACTTAATTCTAAAACTACAACAATAACCTATTATATCATACTTAACTTACATGGGTGATTCTTCTGCAGGAAACCTAACCTGTTTTCCTCTTGGGTTGGTTTGGTTTTCAGGGTGGGACTTTATTATTGATACACTCGTAACAAGGGTTGCTCCGTCATAGGAAACTCGTCCCCAGCACGAGTTCATTCAAGTTCGACAGAATCTGCACGCGGGTCGTCCCAATCATCTGGGCGATCTCAAACTGCTCCTCCAACGACAGCATCTCATAACTGCGGACAAACACCCAACGCATATTTTAATTAAACAAATAAAGAGCATGGCAAGGCACAAGAAGATTACACGAGAAACAAGAGGGCCCTAGTAGTATGGTAATTACACTTACTGGCATAGCTGCTCGTAATCCACTATGCTATCAGGCCCTGGGCGGTGTCCTTTCCCATCAGATTTAAACTGTCGGAAGGATCTGGGGTTCAAGCCCGCAACATGAGGCACTACATCTACAAGCTTACGCTGTAGAGATTGGAGTCTACGGAAGGTAAGTTCATCCAGAGGAGCAACACACCCCACGCTGCCATCCAGTGTTCCAAAAAGTAGGGCAAATCGATTGGTTTTGTCCGTGGCAGGACCACCACTCTGACCTGATGAGGTTGGAAGCATCTGTAATCTTAAGAATTTGGTAATGTGGGCACCAGCATGAAATTCTGCCCTCGAGAGAAGCTTCTGTCCTTTCCAACTTTCAGACATCTTTGGCGCATAATAGAACACCTGCTTTGCCAACAAAAGGAACAAGGGCATTCCACTTTCATTCAATTAAAGACTCCAAGAGAAGGTATTCTGTAGACTAAGATTATTTTCTAATGACAGTTTTCAGAAAACTGAGTCCTGAATGACCAAATAAATACAGGCTGTAGGTGCACTGCTAAACTTTTTTCCAGACAACACCAAATTATAAACTTCAAGGTACATCAAATTGGATTCATGATTATGAATTACATTTGCACCCAACAAATATCAATAATATGCTGACCTGTATATTCTTTTGCTCATCGGAGACAATGAGACTCAAGGTACTTCCATCTATCAAAAATTCAGTAGCAAAACAATCAAGAGAGCTGAAATCCTTGGCCAATAAGCTAAGTTGAGCACCTTGTTCTTTCCAACTGAGGAAGTAAATGCTCTCATGAATGTCACCGACAAGAATAAAATTCTTGACCTGAGATATGTAATAGATGAATAAGCAAGTTGATTGGACATTAGGCAAGATTATTTTTTAACAAATGACAAGCATATTAGAATTAAACGGAAAAAAATGAGAGCAGCACATACAACATTCAAGCTCACAACATAAAGAGGGGGCACATCGAAAAATGCAATGGTATTCAATTCCGTTCCAGTCCATCCGTGTAACACAAGTTTAAGGCCAGTGGAAAATAACAGGTGACCTTGAAGGGAGGCTACAGCAGATATAGCAGTCTTAAATTCTTTTGAGTAAACCTCTGAAATCTGTAAAAGGGCAGTGCAGTCATGTAAATAATCATATAAATTGGCACAGATTAACAAAATTAACTTAAAAAAGATAAGAGACATACTGAAACTTGACAATTGTCGACATTCTTCCCAAATGAAAACAATAGGATGCGTCCCCTGGCAGCTACATCCTCACCTTGCACATAAGCTGTTCCAATTGCAAGAAGTGTCTCATTTTCCTTTGTTGTTGTATTCTGTTGCATTAGAAAGAGCCATGTTTATGAAAGAATAACACAAAGTGAGTACTGAAGAGGGTGCCATAAAAGCAGCTTCTATTTCTCCCTGTACCCAAAAATAAACTGACAAACAGAAGAGATGTAAACACCAGAAAGTGACATGACACATAAAAGAAATGCCAACTGGTTAAGCAAACAGATAGAAAAGCTAAGACATAAAAGGTTGACTTACAAATAGTATCACAACTCGAACAGTCAATGCATTCTCAGAATTTTGCATTGGGATAGTAGCCTTAGTAAGCCAGGGCCCCCCGGATTTCTCTGGCTCTAAAATCCGGACCTCAAATTCATCCACGGTACAGGTTTGATGCAACTCATCTGTGCCCAAGTTGGGATTGTCAGTCTGATGACCAACTTCATGATCAACCAGATATGAAAGAACCTGATTCAATGGTCTATGAACCTGCATCAACACAAATGAACCAAAAAGAGTCCTTAAGCAAATAAAATTTAGATAAAGAAGGTCAACACACTAAGAACAAAACCGATGGCTGCGTTGAACTACTAAATCATGTGGCTAATACTTTGCGACGTACTTTAGAAACAGGATGGAAAGAGAAAGGTTAACCCACTTACAGGTACTGAGACAATGATTGGGTACAAATTCTTCTCAGCAAAATAAGTAACTTGATGTGGAGTTCCCTTCAATGGTATCTGGTTGATTTAAAACAATTGATTAGTGAAAAGCTTCTTTTGTTACTTGAATTAAACATTAAATGCAAATCAAGGTACCTTCTGTACTGGCCAATAATTATCATAACTTGCCGAAGATGGCAATTGACAAATTTTAAGAATGCCCTAGAAAGCATAGACACAAGAAAAAGAAAATAAGATCCTGGTTGCTGCAAACCATCTACCAGATGAGGGAACAAGGAATAGGGTGAACTTTAACCTGTGATGTAACATATATGAGTCCATGATTGCAATTTACATTGTGAAGAACAGTAAACGCTACAATTGATCCATCACAGAGCTGCAAAAGAATTGCACTCAATTACAAACATAACAAATGGAAAAGAACACATGTAGAACAAACTATAGAACATGCAATGGCAACACATTAATCTTCATTAAAAGAAATTGGCCTCTAATCTAAGAAATTGTTCACATATTTTGCTTTCTGACTTGCATTAAACTGAATGAAGAGAGAGGACCCCTAACTATATAGAGAAAGACTTCAGGTTTGTTTTAAGATGCACGGCCGCTTCTAAATGTAAATGAATATCAGATTATGCTCATTCTATTGAGATTTCTTTTAAAAATATCTATTATTTTCAACATCAGAAAAGTCAGATTCCCTTTGAATGTCCAAACAAACTTTGTGATCACCAATTTGTAGGAGACATTGTTGGAACAAAAAAATGGTTTTAATGTGCAGCATCTAGGTTAACTGCCAGTGTTAAGCATGTGCTTTTCTACTTGATGTAAATAAAACAAAGATAAGAGAATTTTGAACCTGAGGATGAATTCGAAGCCTTTCTCTGAAAGCCATGAACCAAGATGGTCTTGAACCAGATAGGAACAGTCCTTCATGACCTCCAACATTCTTAAAAATGGTAATTCTATTACTCGATCTTCTATTAATAATCTCATCTCTCGTGTATGTTTCCAAAGACACCCGAAGAAACCGCAAGTTTCTAAGCCTAGAACCACTACAAGTACCCTTGTCAGCAGAATTGTCAGAAGAAACTCCATCCTCATTTTTATTACCACCATCTGAACCTTCAAAGAGGTAGGCATGATAACAAAGAATGGTTCCGTCATTCAATATCCCAAAAAGAAAAGGTCGACTATGCAGTCCTGACCACCTATGCATGGCCAACTCAACAACCACTACATTCACATCTTCTTTCCTGCCAGGCCCTGCTTCTTCACTTAAACTTTTAGGCATTCCTCTGTACGCACCATCAGAATGTTCTGGAATAAAAGTATCCATAAGGTGTGACTTTCCCGACATAAACTTGTTGGCAGAGAATAGGCAAGTGAAACTAGGCACGTCGAATATTTCAAGACCACCAGTGGCATAGCAAACAACACAGTATATATCGCCCTGAGTAAGTGAAACACCATCAGCACCATCAATGGGCTCGCCAACTCCAGTAGAAAGCCATGCATCAGTGCTCGTCTTCCGCAACCAAGGTTCAGGTCCTTTGTCATGATATAGCGTACAGGCAGCTACAGGTTTTTTGTCAAAAGCAGTTGGACTCACCACAGATATTGTGCATGCTGAGGTATCTGCATATATGGAATGTCTATTATGATAGGAGCAAACAATGCCATAACAATAAAATAATAGGTTTGTTGCAGAAAATCATCAGAAGGGAGTTCATGAGAGATGTAACTTTCACTCCGATTATCAATTATCAACTAAAGTGAAAGAAGCTATAGTACTGACTCTCTTATATCTCTAAAATATGGTATCAAAATCTCAAACCTAGATCAGGAATCCGCATATATCTCATGTGTCAAGTTTACATCTAAATAAGAGAAGCCCTGACATGAACTGGACTTAATCTGAACCATGTCCATTTAAAAGTTCATTATTCTTCTTGTTACTTGTAAATAATATTCTGCTAAGATAATGATAATTATAAATTTTGGCACTTTTTGCCTATAAATATGAAGTTTCCCTAAATCGACTCCCAATAAGATAACAACACATTGCATACAAGAGTATTTAATACAGGATAAGGTGAATTAATCATAGCCAATAGAAATTGTCTATGGGCACAAAATCATTGCTTTTTTTCCTTATATGGTAATATTTTTCTTTTCAGGATATGTAAGAGGCTGCACACAACAGCATCTGCCAATGATGAGCCCTATGATCTAACACTCAGATTCTTGCAAGTCTGGGAGGCAATGTAGCACGGAAAAAATATCCATACCGATCATACCTTTGCCACCAACACATTTAGGTAACACTTAATTTCGTCAAAGTGATCCACCTGAAAGACCTATTTACAAACCACTTCTTCTCACAAGAGAAATTCATTCAAAACGGTGAAAGGATGCAATGTCATTTCTTCAACTAATACAATTCTCTTCCTACTTGATTGCTTGATGACCTTCAAGTCATTCTATTTCAAATGCTCAAGTGAATGTAGAGATTAAGAGGACATAGAGAAAGATACCTCCCACAATCAGCCGAACACTTCCATCTGTCATTCTTAGTAATGCATAGGGATCAGCAATAGATGCAGATAGCACCAGAGGACTATCAGAAGATGAAGCAGGCTCAGCATTTGGTGTCACTAAGCTTAGATCTTGAGTCATAAAGGAACCATCAAGGACACGCACCGCGCGCTCAGAAACCTGTACAACTCTGCGCCTGTAACCATGACACAGAAGATAAGCAGTCCTTAGATGGAAACATATAACTGATTGTTAGTACTTATACAATGCCTTTGTCTACAGGCAAATAAATAAGGCCAGTGCTAGCAATGTAAATCTTAACACTATCATTCCCAATGATAACACGGGGGAAAAGTCAAATGGGTGCCTCCAGAACTCATTGTTGGATAGCAGTCTATGCAGACCTTCAATTTTCTACCAGAATTACATGGAAACCAGGGGCAGAGAAAACCTCGAACATATCTAGTACATGTCATTAGACTAATGAAGACCAAAGGTCAGATGAAACACAGAAATCAGCATAGAAAACCCACCGTCCAAATAAGTTTCCTGCAGAGATAGTTTTTCCTTGCACATAATAGTCCACACTCTCAGTGACTTCCGTCAAAAGATCAGCAGTTTCAAGGACCTGAAGCAAAACATGATTGCTACATTTAATTCACCATGCTCAGGAAAAGAAAGAAAAAGTAGACATCTAATCCAAAAGTAAGTAAGAAATCACCATTGTTCGATCTTCCAGGCTTATAATCAAATATGCATGGTATTCATCATCATCAGCACCAAGTCTAGAAGAATCGACGCCACGAGTATTTTTATGATAGACAGTCCAAATGTCTTTGCAACCAGGTAGCTCAACCTATCAAAGAGAACCCCGCATTAATTACTAAGATGCAAATTATAAATGGGAAGATACCTCAGGAAGAGTTACTGGTAGATATATACGTCATAAGTGGTTCCAAGGCTAATAACTACCATGCAATAGCTGAAAAATAAATTGTTTTTTCCTGATTGTTGTTAATCTGTCTAGATGACATTGGGGATAATTTCTGTCTTGCGCACTGGAATCTTTCAGTACATGGCTTCTTCCTGGAAGTTAGACTGGCAGCTAGCATCCAGGAGCCATTCCCAATGATAGCTATCATCATGAATACTCTAGCCCATCTATTCACATGCATGTTCTTATTCTAACACAGTGGTTATTACGATTCTACACAACCATTTGTCAAGGAAATGAAAATTGATTTTATATTTTATAAGAGCCAAAATTTTGGCAGTGGGTGAACTCAAGGATCAAACAAACCTCAGTAATCATTTCTGGGCGAATTGATTGCCGTAGAATAGACAGAGCACCATTCTTGCCATGACCAGAGCAACATACCTGCAGTATTGCCAATACAGATAGACAATAATATGACAATTTAGACTCAAAGAACCAAATAATCTTGATATTGACTGCTCAATCATGCAAGGATTATAATACAATATAATAATAGCAACTTAAATGTGTGAAGTGGAATATGACTAGCATTAGCACCTGCAAGGGAATTGTGATGCATATGCAATTAAACACGAATGTACTGACCAGTTCATAGTTGCTCTGTTTGGCAACTCCCGTTGCATTGGCATCAGCATTTATCCGCAGACCATATGCAAAATCTTTTAGTGGACCCACATTAATGAATGAATCTCTTACTGCAAATGAGAAGGTTTTCTGCATACACGGGCAGATCCATTAGATAAATATATGCTTTATAAGTACAACGATAGAAAAGTAGACCACCAAAATGCATCAGTTCTTTGGTAACTTCAAATTTTTGTGCTTTCATTTTTTGGGAAAGGATGATTGCAACCAGCCTTTGAAATTTCCTAGTATTAAAAAGATGATGAGCTCATAAGGAAAAAAGAACCTGCACTGATTCAGTATTGCTTGGAGCCAACCCATGTATGGAAAGCTCCTCCCCAGTAACCATATCTTGTGAAGTATCGGTAGAGGTCCTGCGTAACCTTTTCACCAAAGGGCCATCACCTTCAATATCTCCAATCTGTGGAGTCCATGGGATATCACAGAATATATCAGGACTTTCTGATGCAATATATAGAAAATATTAAGGGATAAAAACAGAAAATGAATAATTAAATCAAATTGTGACAATTTAAATCATATTAATAAATTATACATGTCAAGTAACATCATAAACATGATATCATCCAGAGAACCAGATGCAAAAGTTAAGAGTCTGAAATGTAAATAGAGAAGGGGTAATCAACATTGCAAGTGAAAAATCAATTAAAAATTATATTAATGAATTGCTCCATATACCTCATCCTTCGAACCAGATAGAGATCTTGAGCTTCCAAGTCCACAAGAATACTGCACAAGCAAGCTATCCCCCAACCGACTACCCAAGAAAAAAAATGCACTACCAAGAGTTGTAATCCCCTTCAAAATGAAAAACCACGGGTTCACTTATGCTAATCAGTAATGCATCAGATACGGGCAGTAAGAGTACTAAAATATATTTACTAGAGCTTCAAGGAAAGTAACTGACCGAACTAAGAACTGATGCCTTCGACTTGGAAAGATCCAGCCTCTGCACTACACTGCACATGGAAGAGAATAGGAAACACAGACTGTCATTGAGACTCTAAAGAGGCATATTTCAGCTAGATAAAAATCATAAGTGTGTAAAACATGCTTATCAAAAAGAAAAGGAACAGAAGATACAAAAGAAAAGGGGTGATCATTTTTTTCTAGTAATGTGATCGTTAACATATTAACCTACCGTCCATCATAAACAAGGGTCAGCAGAAGTAATTCCCCAGATTTTGTCGACAGCATGGCTACATCTTTAGATAGAAAAGTGGCATTAGCAGCATCAAGCTCCACATTGAAACTTGATTTTGGCATCTCTTGGCTGAAACATTACATAGCATCACTGAGTACTAAGTTATCAGAAGTGATTTCACATGCAGCAACTAGAATACCAAATTTTGCATAAGGATCAAATTTATATGAGACAAAAAAAGATTCCATGGAAAATTCTAGAGGGAAGTACTATGGTCTTAGCCAATAAAAATAAATTTCAGTGCCAGCATTGCTCAAAGGGTAGAGATAGAAGAGAGTTTCTGGTACAACCTGTTATCACTAGAAACAGCATAATTATTCAGTGCTAGTACGCAGGAGGCTGACTGCAGTAAAAAACTTTATCAGACACAGGATATAACTCAATCGATAACAATCTTTTATCGAATTTCTTTTTCCCAGATGAAATTGAAAGTGCCAAACCCAAGCTATTGCAACATAACAAATAGCTCATTTAGGTAAAGGAACGTAGAAAACATTTACCTGACTATGGTAATGAATACTATTTGCACATATCACAAGAACACCACCAATTGGTGATGGGACAGGAAGAAGCTTGTAGGCATCATGTGGTAAATTCTGACAAAATCATAAACAAGTTTTATCATAAGACTAATGCAATGCAGGATAACAGTCTGAACAAAATATCTATATAAAGTTGGAGGTAGTAAAAGTGCATGCAAGATAGAAAGGTGCCATCAGCAAACATACTTGACGGGGAAGATTGTTGGAGTACTTCCTTATATACATACTTTATGTAGAATCATTCTATGATACAATAACTACATATGGACAGGAACAAGGAAATATAAGTACAAACAAGCCCAGAACTTACAGTGGCTGACCATATGAGAGGATGCTGCTTCAAGGTTGTACTGATACTCAGGGCAGAGATCACACAGGTATGGTGCTTCCATGACAGTCGCCCAGCCCAGGTAAGCTCCATTTCATGAAGAATAACCATGACTGGCTCAATGTAGCCTAAATATAGAAAGTATGTAAGAGGTCTTATTGTTTGATAAAAGTTGATGAAAATGTGCTGAGATCATACACAGCATGAAAAGCAGAATATTTAAGAAACATAAGACATGACTATCCTGAAAAGAGAAATAGTCAGACAGCATAGAAACAAAAATAAAGCAGATTTATGTGTGTATGTATATATATATCATGAAGAGCATGTCTGAAAAAAATATTGTACAAACAGAAATGAAACTAAATTGCCCTCACCGTGTAAAAATACAAAATCTTTCACATGATTCATGCCCAAATCTCGTAGATTGATTATGTAGGATGATTCAATATGAGCTGTAACTGCACCTCCAGAACCGGAAGCATCTTCATCACCAACCAGACCATGAACAACCTGATGAAAATCACTTCACTATGAATAAAATAGCTATTATACATTATTTATTAAAACTTATGTAACATGGGAAAAACTGGCCGGCTAATGAACTGTTTGAGCAGCTAATGGATGACACTGTATCTAGCTGTTGTTTCTTCCTATTATCAATTTCTAAGAGGTGATTAATCCAGTTTATGCATGCCAACATGGCAGTAATCAATAATTTGCACTGGGAAGTTGATAAACTCTATGCTGAATCATCAAAAACTCAAGTGAATCAAAGATACTACTTCCACAATATGGCATCGTTGCAATGAGATAGCTATGCCTACAAATGAAAGGGTTTTCAATTGAAATTTTTTTCGATGCACAATGGCCTTTTTGAGTTCTTCAAGTGACATGTTTAAAAGCATGGAAATAGGAAGAAAAAAGGGCAGTGAAATCCAGTCATGGCAGTCCCCTCCAGAGTATTGCTGTTTTTGCATAGAATTAGCATTAATTAGTATGTAGTTTGATAAAACTTCATGAAATGAGACATTAATTATGATGTGGAATTAGCCAAAGAGAATACAGTAGACAAAGGAGGCAAACAAGACCTGTGCAGCCTTAAGTATTATCATTTGCAAACCATAGACAAGGACGCCACCACACCTGCCTTGAGGATCGACCTTCACTACTGGGCCTCTTGCAAAAGACTCTTGACCCCGTTTCAAATGAAACCATTTGGGACCCTCAAAGCAGTGCATAGAGCTGGAAGTAAAGAAACACGTGAGACATTGGGAGACAACTATCAACTACTGCATTAATGAGATGTCATTAACATTAAGAGATATTGTCATTTTCTATAACTTGGTTGACTTCTAACTTATAAATTTTACCGTACAATGAGACTAATGCTAACTGGTTTAAAAGCTTGGGCATGTTAAGTGAAGGCATATATCATAAAAATTAGTACTCCCCTCACATATGGGCAGGCATCCAACAATTGGCATTGACTTATTGTAGGCACAATCCAGGATCTGGTATCATGTGAGAGGTTTTGAGGTTTGAATAAAACATAGATCTCATTGCATGGATGATTGGTTTACTATTTACAATTTAACAAGATTAATACCACAAAATAAAGTACTTATGCCAGAAGGAAAAAGCAAGCTGGAAAGTAACAATTCATGATTGGATCAAGATAAAGCCTCCATATATCCGCGAATTAAGGTTTGCAAAGTAACAGAATATCTTGGGTCGATAATAATAATTAAGAAATGAACAAGATGATTTATTATGCTAAAGAAATATCTTACCTTGTACGCAGTGAATGAATAGAATCATCAAACTCCAAAATGGATATTTTAGCATCTTGAAAAGCTAAGATGAGAGAATCTCTACTCCTAGCACCATTTCCGCCTCCAGAAGATAAGACAGCCATACTTTCCACGTTGCCATGCAACCTGCAGGGAAATTTAAATGCGGAAAAAATAAATAATTACAAACAGAAGAAATCGTATTCAGAACATGCTTGCTAGTAAATGTAAATCAACACAGTACATCATGGCCTATCACAACTTGACTATGTGTATGCCGGCTATGGAGCAAGCTCATAGCCGCCTCTGCCTCTTATCAGAAAGATGCAATGCGCTTCATGAAAAATACACAGCTAGTAAGCTAGAAGGGCGAAATGTTATAGTTTGCAGACAGAAATGGAGCTAAAAATAAACTACACTTAAGAAGCCAAATTTATTGGGTGATTCGAGGAATAAAAAGCTTTGTTTCCAGCATTGGCCCTATGCCACAGCTCATTAAACATGATCATGATCAATCAAGCAACGCATGTTAGACCATATAAGCAGAAACAAATAAGGTGAAATCTACATCAACTAGAATCTTTTATTCCATCTAATAAAAAAAACGCAGAAAAGGGTTCAATCGTATACTATGGTAGCCAAGATACGGAATCAAAAAGAAAGAAAGGGCAAGAAAGAAACCTGTAATGGCAAACAAGCTCAAGGGAAACGCCAGAGACTCCATCGATGGTACCGCCACGACGGGCCTCACCACTGACGGTACCCTCCTCTTGAACCCGAAGAACGTAGATTTCAAGAACATTGGCAGCCGTAACAATAAGGTTGGGAACAGGGCCAATGCCACTAGGAGCAGGATACTCGGAATCAAGTTCCTCGGAAGACAGTAGAGGCACTGGGGGCTTGAAATCAGCGGGTGAGTGGGCGATAAAGCCGGAGGCACAATTCTCGATGCCCGTGGGGCAGTGCATCATCTTGTAGGCGGCGAAGCTCATTTTAGCTGCGTATTAGTTTCTGCAAATCGGAGAGTGGGGAGAGCGAGTGAGAGTGAGCTGAAGACAGAAAAGACAATGGAAGGAATAAGTAAGGTTTTTGCGAATAGATGAAATGGGAGGAAGAAGTTACGTTAAACCCTCGGAACCAGCCGAACGGAGGGAGGCGTGCAAGCAAGCAGTCTCTCGTATCTGAGGATTCCGACGGGCGGGAGACCGGGAATGGGATGATGGAGCACATTTTTAGAGCCCATGGGTCGGAAATTCGAGCCCACATCTGAGGTCTTTTTTCCTTTCAAGCACAGATTTGTAAGGCCGATGCGATGTGGGTCATCATCATCCATCTAATTTTTCACATTCAGTTTCAAGCAGATCCAGTTCCACCTGTCATTAATTCTTCATTTCCTGTCATTATTAGCATAGTGGAGCATAGCAGAGGACAGCAGCTGACTTAAACCATTTGGGATGCCAGGGTTTGACGTTGTTTTGCTCTCCTCAGGTCATTGGTTTGCAAAGCAGTATGTTTATGCCTTGAACAATGAGGTTGTAGGTGGACAGTTGTAGTGGCCCGACAAATCTCGGTCTATGAAGGTCAACAACATTGGAGCCTATGGGATTTCTGCTGAAACGGTTCTCTCAGCTTTCGCCTCACACCCAAATTATACTGGGCTCACCATCGTGCGGTCCTATTCACCTGATCACTACGAAGGTGGAAAGTTTGGGCACCAACAAGAAGGAGAATTGTTGGAGAATGCAGGTTTTAACCGTGCAATTGAGAAGGTTACAGACAAGTCAAAGTCAAAGCTTAGACTGATGGACATCACTGAAGCCTTTGGATATCGCCACGACGGTCATCCTGATCCATAGCGGGCCTGATGGGAGGCTACCACCTCAAGATTGCCTGCACTGGTGCATGCTAGGCCCGGTGGATATTTGGAACGACTTGGTTCTGGACTATTTTTGCCTTGTATGATTTTACACCGGGGCATTCTGGAAATTATAATGCCGTGACTTCCATAGGATCTGGGTCGGTGCTGGAAATTTTTATCACTGATCCTGTCACTGTATAACCCGCTTGTAAACTCAACTAGTATTAGCACCAAGTAGATGTAGATCATCATCCATCCAGCCAAACCAAAGTTCTTTACATCTCTTATTCACCAAAAGCAAGTTTGCTAACCCACTCCAAAACTAACCTGTGCGGAAATTGTTGTCATCGACTTGAGAGCTTGCTGCCTCCATCATACCATTCCTTATCTGATCAGTGATATCCCTAACGTGACCTGGGCCATGGGGGATAAAGATTGTTGTGTTCTTGGAGGAGCTACCAAGATCCTTAATAGTGTCAAAGTACTGGGTCACCATGATGAGATCCATAATCTCCTTGGCAGAAGTTCCTTCAACCTTGTCCGAGAAATTGAGGATGTTCTCCCTCAGCCCATCCGTAATTGCCTGCCTCTGCTTCGCAACTCCTACACCGCCTAGGTACTTGGCTTCAGCCTCAGCTTCCGCTTTCTTGACTAGTAAAATCTTCTCTGCCTCCCCTTTGTATACACTAGCTAGCTGAAGGCGCTGAGCTGCAATTTCAGACATGGTAAAAGCATTTCACTGTCACCAAGTTCGTCCTAGGATTCACAACTTCTCCAAGATCAGTAGGCAGAATGTCGTATAAAAGCAAAAACAAAAGATCATACCTGCATTTATCTCATTCATTGCTGTCCTCACTGAAGCATCTGGGATGACATCAATCATCAGTATGTGCTCTATGCTGTAGCCATATTCACCCATCACCTGTCATTCAGCAAATTATGCAGAGAAACATGAGAAGCTTCCCTGCTTTGTATAAACATTCCATGCATTTATGCAGTAGAGTCCATTCACGTCAAATGACATTATCAGCATAAACATATACAATAAATAAATAGAATGGCCTTGTCTCAAAATACAGATCAAGAGTGGGGGATATCCCTGCTCTATACACACAAAAAATGGGAAATAAATGATCTGCAGAGAAAAGCAATCAGTAGCCAGGGAAATATATTATCAATAATTTCACGCTGTAACTTGGAACAGGATGAACAGGATAAACTAATATAAGCTGCTAGGATATTACCTTCTCAAGCTCCTCCAAGACAGCTTTCGCAACTTCCCCCTTTTGTTCAAAGAGCTCATCCAAGTTCATCCTAGGAACCAAAGCACGAACAACTGCACAAGATAGTACATATTAGCTGCTAGAAATAAGATTATTGATCATCTCGGCTAAGGCGACTCTGAGAATTACCGTCAAACACATAAGCTTGGATCTGCTCTTGGGGGTTTTGCAATTCATAAAAGGCATCATCAGCATTCGTTTTGACAACTCTATATTGTATTGAGCAAATAAGTTGCACAAATACATTATCCTGCAAAATAGTAGCAGTAATCACGATTATCGCCAGTCATGATGAATCTATAGCAGCTGAAATTGGAGAAAGAAATCACACACGGGTAGAATTTTTATCTTTATATTCTAATCTGATAGTCCAAATAACTCGAAGGAAAGAATGTTAATTCTATAGCTTAGGTATAAATTCTCCGAGAGTTCAGATTGATCGAGGTAGTGATGGCATAAGAGAATTTTGAACGAATTCCTGGGAGCACAGCAAAGAAAAACCGTAGCTCGTTCTTAACATACCAAACAGATAAAGGGATTCGAAGTGGATTAATGAGGGGAACATAAGCGAAATCCGCAACCATCACTTGAGAGAATTATGCTGACGATACCTTGGTCTTCGTCTCGATGCGGACATCGAGGGACCGAACCCTGGTGGAAAGTACGCCAGCGAGGCATTCTCCGGCAAAAGGATTGAAGAAGTGGAGCCCCGGCTGCGCTAGCTTCTCAAAGCGGCCCCAACGCTCAACGACTCCGATGCTCGCTTGATCAACACAAGCGCAGAAACCAAACCACGTGTTCCCCATCTATCTGTCTCACGATCGGGTAGGGGTTTAACTCTCGACGTCTTTATGATATATTGACCCTCTTCTTCAAGGGAGAAGAAATTAACAAAGAAGATGCGATGTTTGGACGCGTGAGCTTCGCGGAAAAGACAATAGTAAAAGAGGTCAAAATAATAAATATTCAGTGGGGCGAGGCCAGGATCGTAAAACAGGTGTAAAGGGGCATAGCCGGATCCACTTCTTCGACCCGTATTTGATCTGGTAGCACATGCACAGCTAATCTGCCGCAGATCGGCACGCACATTCTCCTCCACACAGCTCCGTTCCCCCCACTTAACCATGTCCAATCCTTACCATACTTGACTTAAGATGCTATACTCAATGTAATCCTTCTCTCAATGGACATTCTGCATAGTTCTCTCTTGTCCCTGCTCCTGTTGCCCCAGCTATGGCTTTCCTCTCTTTCCCGCGCTTACTCCCCATCCATTCACGGCGGAGCTCTTCTCTTTCTCCGCATACTAGCAGAAGAAAGCGTCCACGTCTCATTGTTTCAGCTTGTTCGGGAAGTGGTCCTGAGAATAATGGAGTTGCGATTCTCTGGTTCAAGCACGACCTACGGTTGGAAGATCATCCCGGCCTCGTAGCCGCCGCTCGCTACCGGAGTTTGGTCCCTCTCTACATCTTTGATAACCGATTGCTTTCTCGTGAGTCCGATTTCGCCCTTGTATTTGACCTCTTTTAATTCGATATCTAGAATGAAACTACAATTCCTATTGCACATTTCGAGCAGAAGCTGCACCACTTCCATACTAGTTAAATTTTGGTGCTCTAGTTAAATGATTTGTTTAATTCTTGCGTCGCTTCCTCCCCGTAATGCTTTAATAAGCACGTTGCCCTGGTAAGATGCACATCGCAAATCATATTCTATCAAAGTGCAGGTGTTTTATAGAGTTCACCCTTAACTAGTAAGTTTATACTTGACAGGTTATTCCAAGGCAATGCTCGATTCACTGCTGTTCACTTTGAAAGAGTTGAAAGATTCATTGACTGAACTTGGGTCCGAGTTGATGATCAGGGTTGGTAAGATCGATAAGATCTTACCGGAGCTTGCGAAAGAGGTTCATATTTGTAAGATTCCTTGTTATGAATTACGATGCATACCATACATTCTGAAGGCTACAAGCATCATTTCAATTTAATTGCTGAGGATATTTAAATAGGTGAAAGCATCTTCTATATTTTTGGAGGAGGAGGTCGAATACCATGTACAAGAGCTCATAGATATGGTTAGAGAGTCCTTGTCGCCGGATTGTTCACCCGAGAAGAATCCAAGTATTATATGCTGGCGAACTCCATTTTACGATATCCAAGTGAAGGTTCTTTTTGTTATATCAATGCTCCCATGTATTCACTTTTGTTTTTCATTCAAATTATTCACGTTTGTGTTGTCTTTTGGGTTTTAAGGATTTGCCCGAGTCCCATGATGAATTCAAGAAACTTCAGACTCCCTTGGCTTCTTCTCTACCAATCCCAGATTTTCCTACTACGAAGTTAAACTTGGACTGGGGTTTGTTTCCTTTGGCCCTTTCTGCTGGATAAGATTATAAGATGAAATATATTATTAGCATGATCTGTATTCCTAATTCATGGCTAGACTTGAATTTTAAGCTTACTTTAACAGAAGAAAATGTAATAGTTCTTGCGGTTGTCAAATTGGTTGCAATAACCTAAATCAGGTGAAGTTCCAAATTACGACTATTTGGAGGAGTTTATGAAGACCGGTACTTTGAAATTGAATGACAGTTGGGCCTCCATGAAGGCAAAATCAGCTGATACTCTATTGAGGGAGAGAATTTCAAAGTCAGAAGGAATCAATGCAGATGGTTCTTTTTATATGTATACTGAAGATAAGACATTGAAGAATTCATTTTTTATGACGAAGAATGAAAATGCAGTTGGAGGTGGGGAAGGTGCAGTTCTAGATGCTTTGGCTGCATACTTGAGATACCTAGAGGGAACAGCTCGGGCTAACTGGCAGGAGTATGTCATGAATTCTCTGAATTATTATTTGGGGTGATTATGTCAAGGGACTTGCTATATAAACTCACAATGTTTCTAAGTTGTTGCTATCTATGGTGTGCCAGATTGCAATATGAGGTCTATTTATTTCTTATTTTCCACCAGCATCAGTATATTCTTTTTTGGTTGTTTGGTGATAGAATGTGGCAGAAATATAACATTTCAACGAGCATAATTCCATGGATATGTAACCCTTCCACCCTACCCAATTCCTAGCTTTCATTTGATGCACATCATGAGTTGACTGTTTTTCTCTTTCTATCAAATTGAGCACAGTGTGTTATTTTCTTTCCCTTCTTAATATTGGGTCTATGCTGTTTGATGCACATTTAATTCCAAGAATTGCAGTTTATACTTGCACTGAAGACTACCTGTTGATATTGCTTTCAGTGCTTCTGTACTGTTATCATTTTTCTCTATTGTATTATTACTGCTGAATCTCTGATGGTGGTTATTATGTATAGAAATTCGCTTGCTATCAATCTAATACAATTTCCGTTGGTTTCAATTTGTATCAGGTTACATGACAGGATTCGCATTGCTGAAACTAGAGAAGGTTCATCCTTTTATACCCTCTTTGGTTGTGCACTTCAACTGGGCATTGTATCTAGGAGAAAAGTTTATTATGAAGCTATAAAGTACGAGAAGGAACGGAATGCTGGATTTGTATCTCCTTTTGGATACTCAGCAGCAACTGTTGCGGCAGCAATTAATGCAATATGCTCAATGGAGGTAGATTAGTTCATTCCAAATGACACTAACCATCTCATGAGCTAATCATTTTTTGTTTTTTTTTTCTCGGGGACTATTTTATGAGCTGTTATTTGTCTATAGCTTTCTTTCACCTGTCTTAAGTGGTTTCTTCTGTAGTGGTATTGGCTTATGGCTTTAAGGAGTCAATTGAACAAGGAGGGAATGTTCTCTATAAGGATTTGGAGATGGAATGGTTTTCTGATCCAGGTTTCTAATGGCACTCTACTCATAAATCTTTTATTTAGTTTCCTTATTCTTTACAATTTGGATCGTGCACATGTTTTCTTGTTTTTGGTGTTGATGGCAATGCTTTCCTTATGCTTGCCTAGTTTTGAACATGGGAAAATTTATTCTTCTCAGTATACTGCTATTGGTGAGGAAGGTCCACCTGTTCTATTGGTGCATGGCTTTGGTGCCTTCTTGGAGCATTATCGTGATAACATACATAACATAGCTAATGGTGGGCATAGAGTGTGGGCTGTCACCTTCCTGGGATTTGGCAGATCAGAAAAGCCAAATGTTGTCTACACTGAACTTCTGTGGGCTGAATTGTTGAGAGACTTTATCCTTGATATTGTGGGAGAACCAGTTCATATTGTGGGGAATTCAGTTGGTGGTACATTTTTTCTCATTGCCATTCCCATCTATTTCACTTCATTGCTCTAAACTTGAATTGATGCAAGCTATTTTATGGATCTATCTGCTGTTAGTTATTTGTGATCCTTCTTATGTGTATCAGGCTATGTTGCTGCTGTTATTGCTGGTCTTTGGCCTAATTTGGTTAAATCTGTGGTCTTAATGAATAGTGCTGGAGAGGTGACAGCTGGACAGTCTTTTATTTCACTCCCTAAAGTGAGATTGCATCTTTTCTTCTCATACGCTTTCTTTGCCTATTACATGCTGTTATTCTGATAATTTCTATATGCCCTCTTTGACACCTGGACACCTGTTACACTGTTATTCTGATAATTTCTGTATCCTCTGCACTATTTACTAGTCTATAATTGATGCTATTTATTGAAAATGTCAGGAAAGACGGACCTCTGCAGCTACATGGTTGGGAGCTCGAGTCCTTTTGTATTATTTGAGGTCAACTCTTAGGAATATAGTGAGGAGTTGCTATCCATCCGTAAGTGTTCCCCTACTTTTACAATTTACTATGTTTCTCTTCTAGTTAGATATTGCATAACATCTTGTGTAAGAGCTTTTTTTCCTCAGAAACCAGAACGAGCTGATGAATGGCTTGTAGGTGAGATGCTCAGGGCTGTATCCTTCCCAGCAATTCTAGTTTATACTCAGATTAATTTGTATATAATCTGAACTTTGATGAGTTGAACATTATATATATTGAAAAGAAAAGGCATGGGGTTGAACTTTTGAGATTTGCTTTAATAGTTTGCCTTGATGAAGTTCAGTCTCATGACCCTGGTGTTTCAGTTGTCCTGGAGAGTGTCTTCAGCTTTAATCTATCCATCCCATTGAATTATATACTGAAAGGATTGTCTGATAGGATTTTAGTCATACAGGTAATTTTCCTGGCATTTGATAGGGAATGTGTTGCGATTTTCCATGCTGCAATAATGATCTAGTTGTGTCCTTCTCAATCGAAGGGGATGAAAGATCCAATTTCTAATTCCAAGTCAAAGATGGGTATGCTCAAGGAACACTGCCCTGGTATTTTGATTCGAGAACTGGATGCTGGTGACGAGATCTTCCTTCCCGGGCTTTTCACTCTTCATTTTGTGCTATAAATTCATTTGCAAATGATTTGACTTATTGGTAAGTTATTCCTTTCCAGGTCACTGTCCGCACGATGAGCTCCCGCGAGAAGTAAATAATATTATTTGTGATTGGATAATTCACATTGAAGGCAAGACTCTTAGCCGCTGAAAGCCGTTGCTAGTTTCTGCAGATGGATGTTGACTTTCAATGATTTTAAGAATAGGGCATTCCTGGAGAACCATTAGCGTGTCCATCCAGTTGCAATCATGATCATCCCGAATGATCATCGTATTTATTTATGGCGGTTGTTTTATTACCGTTGATCTTCATGCTTCTTTCTCCGCATACTACCAATGGATCTCTTCTCCGGTGGGCAAAAATCAACCGAAGATGTAGTGGGGACGCTCTGCTTAGGAAGGACAAGTGCTGACAAAAGGGTGGTTTGAGCGTTTCTGTTGATGAATTCACAGTGAGGCTATAATTCTAAAAATTTAACTTTTTAATATATGTATATATATAATAATCTTTTTAATAATTAATGTATATCTTTCTTTAAGAATATCTATAATAAAAAAATCTTAAATTGATGGCTTAGGTCATTATACCTCGATGGACTGGTATGGGCAGAGCCAGTCCAACGGGGTTGGATGCAAGAAAAGCGCGTGGAACACCGCCAGGCCACTCCAGTTCCATTCACATAAATAAAACGGAACGCTATATTTATAAGATAACTGTTGATTTGGTGTAATTAACGATCACATGGACGGGGGCAATGCAACTGCCACCTCCCTTCCAATGCAAGTGTGTGAGTCAGCCATGTCGATGAAGTTGGAATTGTGATTGCTGCTGGTTCTCTACCAGCACACCATCCTGCAGCTCAACCTGACACTTGGAAGGCTTATACAGTGGTCACCAGTCACTAAAGAGCAGCTGTTCTAGCTCAGACCTGGCTCGGCACTGCCCTTAACGAATATTGATGTGTGTAGGCTAGGGTTCCAGGACCTGAAAATACCCGACTTCATATCCCAGACCTCGTCTGGCAACAACTTGTCCCGGTTCATCAGCAGTACCTTGGCCATCAATGGCGCCAATCTAACATCATCATTGGAAAAGGAAAGAAGCACAGTTTCTTTAAGCTAGAGAAATCACACACATATCTTCTGCTCTCGTTACATTGGCATGATCGTACCCCACTTGACTTTCCCTCAATCCTAATTTCAAACCCTTCACCCTACCCATGTTACTTGCATTACAGTCTTGATCTACAATTGATGAACTACTCATTTTAAACAACAATACTTGAAAGAGGACATGATACGACGAGACATAAATGATACATATATATTGTACTTATCTATCTTTCCCTCTCTACAGCTATTTAGTTTAACCTCTGCGCTGCGGCGTGGCGTGGCGGGGGGGGGGGGGGGGGGGGGGGGGGAAGAAAGGCAGATTCTTGATCTTTTGGATGATCACTAGTAGTCCAAATAATACACCATGGATTCAGGAGAAATAATATCCTTTACATAACAAAATTAATCTCGCAATTACATTTCTTGGCCAATATTTGTGCCTATAGACATTTTAGCAGCTCTAATTCGTTACAAACAGCCAATACTTTAAAAGTATTTTTCTAGCTAACGCAAATAGCGCTCTGAAAGTAACGCAGGGCATAATCACAAGTTTACCTCAACAATAAAGTGCGTGGCATCCAACCAATTTCTTGCTCATGGAATGACAGATCAGCAAACAAAATTCAGATTAGAAAGAAAGCCGAATATATACACCCCTCTACAGAAAACAAAAAACCACGATTAAACCCCATGTTTTCAAATATATGTACACCCGTTACTCGGTCTACAAGCTAGAACCACCTGGGCACACGTTACCTTTCCCATCCATGGAACCGTGAAGCACTCGATCTGACTCCCAGAAACTGTATATAGAGGGCTGTAGAACTTCATATAGAAAAAAAACTGCCTTAAGAATTATCATAAAAAATCTTACCTCCAGAAGCATCTCCCAGAAGCTCATGCCTATTTTTTCCCCAGAACATTAACTTAAATTTACTTATAAGAAATTACTATCATTGAAGTAACAAATATGTCAGCATATGCAGTAGGCAAGCCTAGTGCTTTCCATGTGGTAAGGATTAATTTTTTTACCTCAAAAACTTTCCATGGAAAGTAAGTGGTAGAGTTGTATTCACACTTTGTAGCCTGATTTGTAGTATGCTCTGGACAAATCAGATCAGTGGAGCTTCATAGCTCAGGTAAAGGGCAAGCCTCTAAAATAGGACTTTTCAGAGAAATGAATCTAATAAACAAACAAAGCACAAATGTACGACAATTAACAGACTTAACAATTAGGGCAATACCTACCTCAACCATTCTCTTCTTTATCTATGATGAAACGAAGATCATATTGTCTCAACTCAAATCTGTGAGATAGGAAAGAGGAGTTTCACCTCATGGGATCAATATAACAGGATTCTTCAAAATCATGCATGTAATACCTTGTGGCGTGATAGATAATCTACCTCAGTAAGGTCCTGACTTCATCTATCCACAACATCCATAGTATTAGTTAACTGGACTCCGAGATGATATCTTGTATCCATGTCTACCAGGGGATCGAGACCTGCTCCTCCCTCGATACCTGTCCCTTATCCCATCTCTTCCATTCCTGCCTCTCCAATCTGTCCTCCTTCCTCTATCCCGACCACTTCTACCATTCGGATCTCTTGACCTCTCATGATACCGATCACGTTCCCTGTGGTGATCTCGCTCTCTGTCCCTGTCATTCATATGAGACCTCTCCCAGCCTCTCAATTCACTTCTTTGGGCATCAAACTCTGTATCATTTTTCTTCCTCCGTTCTTCAGCTTCTTTCTCTCTTGCTAGTCTTTCATCTTCCCTTTTCTTCTCCTTAGCTGCCTGAATAGCAAAATCTATATGATTAGTCAACTGAACCAAGGATAAAAATCCATCTTGACAATAGTTCTTCAGATGAAAAGCAACCTTGTACTCAGCAATGAAGTCTCGAACCATGCCATAACCAACATGCTGTTTTCCAGTGATATGGGACTGAACTCGCTCTGCAGCATCATTAGCCACTAAGAAAGAGCCGCATATCTCACAAAGAGCCATCTTCTTCTCCTGTGCAAGCATGAGTACCTTCTCATTCTGTGTAGGCTGAGTCAAAGTAGTTTTCTCAGCATTAAGTATATCAACCTGAAAACAAAGCGAATCAACTTCAGGATATGCATAATTTCATCAAGACATCATATATGATCAGTAGTGCAGTAATATTTTGGAATCCCCATCGCTTAAAAATCACATCAGAATGCAAATGAGAAAACTAAAATCACATCAGAATGCAAATGAGAAAACTAAAATCACATCAGAATGCAAATGAGAAAACTAAGTATATGTTGCTGATTCTGAACTGTCCTTCTATTTTTAGGTTTTATGTACTGATCATAAATGCCCTTCGTAGATGACAAAACAAAATATACTTCCAGATTCACATGATCAAGCAATAAACAGGGGTTCTGCAGTAAACCTTTCTCATTAATGCTTCAGCTTCATCTACTTTTCCAGATTCACCAAGGGCTTCCACCTGCTCCAGCAGGTTTTTTATTTTCTCCTCCAGCACTGATAGTTGTTCAGATTTTTCAGCAGAAAGCGGAACAGGTGTCAAAGGTTCTGCCTCCTGAGCAAGGCGTTCGCGTCCACGCCTAACTCTTCTATCCAAGTCCATAACCTATAAAAAGTCAAGAAAGGTCCAATTATAAAAATCTTACATAAAGACACCAACTCTTCAAAACAACCAACAGTACTTGCCAGTTTCTCACAAAAGTGCACAAGTTCAGCTTCAAACTTTGGCACATAGGCATCGTGCCTTGGAGAACTCTCAAAGCTAAGGACACAAGGAGAAGATAGTTCAGAACACTTTATAGTGAAAGCCATATCACAGTTCACATGAAAGGTTCCCACATTGGGAATATATCGGTCATTATGACATTCATAAGAAAGAGATGAAAGTATCTAGTCACATTGAATACTTGTAAGAAATAAAATTTGTACCACACCTTTCTTTCAACTTCAAATCGTGCATTCTTGGGCAAGGACCTGAAGAAAATGGAACTCATATTAAAATGTGCCTAACCAAACTCCATCGTGAATTATTGACCATTAATTTGCACAAGCCCTTTGACAATGAATGTGCAAAAGGTTATATGATTAACTAAAATAAATCCAAATCTTACTCATTTTAATATCATATAAGCTATTGAATCTAAGACTAATTTTCCTTTTCATCAGTGTCATACTACATAGATGGATCTAATTTTAAACACCCTCATCTGGAGAGTTGAGATCCTTCAAACAGATAGAAGATCGCTAATAGTTGAGAATGAGATTCATCTCTATGATTTTTTTTTTCTTTTGGCAAGATATGCACAAAACTCAGCATGCCCAGATAAAAGGTAATTCCACAATCGTTCATAATAGTAATGAAATGAGCAACAGACAATAAATTCTAGTTAAGATAAAGTTAAACAAGCTGAAGTACATCAACAATGGATCCTATCAATAACAATTCACTGGAATGGTAATGCACTTCAAATATGGTTACAGACCTTGCGGGTGTGTGCATGCAATTATTGGTAAATCGTATGCAGCAAATAGTGTTACACAAAATTGTATCCTCTATATGGAAAGGTGGTATTATGCATGCCTCTAATATACAAATCAGCATTCATTCATGCTTCTATTACTCCAATCATATATATACTAGCCATTACCCAGGAAAAATGAATTAGAAGAGTAAGTGAGTTATTGCAGAACAAAGAACAGCATCAAACTTACCAAGGTCGCTCCGAGTATTGATGAAGAGGTCGTGGGGACAAAATCTGACCATATAAAATGCACATACCTCCTTATCATCCCACCTGACTTCCTTGTATCCCCTCTTCTCTTCCTCCGTCAGGTTACGAGCTAGAAATCGCCGAAGAAAGACATTAACACTTGCATGGAGTTACTGCTGGAAAAGTAAAATACGAAATCCACGCATAGATACAGAAAGAAGGAAAACTATAAAAGAAAGAACTCGATATTGGGCGACCATGCACCTGATCCCATGAGCTCGTCCAGTAAAGCTCGCTGCGCATCCATGGCCGATGAGCGAAGAATTGAGTGGTGTTAGGCTTTTCTAGGGCTCGGAGAGTGAAGGGACAGGTGAAGAAGACTAGGGCGAGCGTATGTCACACATTACACGTGACGTGATTGTATTTTACGATCGGGTCGGGTCGGTCAGTTTAACTGAACGCTCCGAATTGCTTGCGTTGAATCTTATCTTAAAATGATGTGGGCCCAGACTAGGACTATAGCCCGATGCAAGATTCGAGATACATACAATGTAATATTTGATGGGCCTTGAATAGCTTTCAAGGCCCTTTATAATGTCGGCTTATCTATGAAGCATGAAATTTCTCCTCTCTCTCTAACACAAGTGAGGTTCATGATATTTCAAACAAGTTTCCTTCGCTTTCTAGCTAAGTTTCTCTTTCTCTCTCTGCAGCAAACTGAGACTGACTCCGCGGGCTTGACCCTCCATAGTCGTTTTCCCCTTCATCTCTTTTCCGACGGAGTCTCCTCCATTAGATCTCAGCTGAGGTCCTTTCCTTCTCTCCTATTCTCCCAAGGAAAGACGACGAGGTTATGTTTCCCTATTAGGTATTCATTCCACATACCACCCACTCTTAATATTCAGCGTGCTTTCGCCTCCTGGATGCGGGATTTTCTACGTTGAGATCTTTCTGAGAATTTCTCTCTCTTCCTCGCCAATACTCAGGCTCTTGTAGCTTTCTGGCTGCCACTTGAGCTGGTGCCTTACAATTTCGCGCTGTAATGGCGGACGGGTCAAGGAAATCTCATTACGTGAAGTTGTCTAAGGATCAGGCGCCTTTGGAGGACATAAAGGCCGGTGAGCTCAACCAGCCCGTTGAGGTTCCTCAGGTTCTTATCCCATCTCTCTACCCCCGTCTTCTAAATTACTCCTGACCGTTTTAGTTTTCTGTCCCTTTAAAATTTTCCGGCTTTCTTTTGTCGCATTCCCCTGATCATGTTAGAGAGTTGTTTTAGGAGAAGTGATCGATAGATTAGGATGTCCCACCCATATCAGGCTTACAGTTCCTATGATCACATTGAAATATGCGTTTCATATAAGGATGATCTCTGCTTCGTACCAATAAATTGTGGAGATTGCTGCGGAAATTTCATATCTTCTTCAGATAGATTGTGAACTTCCTGTTAATCGCTGCTATTGATGTTGCGGTAGAAAGGAGTTTCATTTTTCACTACTTGGAAATATGAAACCGTTTTCGCTAATTTTGCAATGCTTTAGCTTGCTTATGTTGTTTGCTACCGTCCCTCTGCCCGAGTCATGTTCACGTGGATAAATATGTGTATGCTGATGGCATGCAGTTGAATGTCAAAAAGTGCCATGAGTGTGGACAGCCTCTCCCTGAAAGCTTTGAGCCGCCCGCTGATGAGAACTGGACTACAGGAATCTTTGGGTGTGCTGAAGATAGAGAGAGCTGTAAGCTAGCTCGACAATCTACTGCCCTTCTGAATTGCTTTTATTGAGGGTCTGGCATATGATCATATGAACCAGCCCAGGAATGTGTTTCAGGATTCCTTGTTTTGGATAAACTATCATTACTGTCTTTGAATGTAAACCGTTAAATCGTTGAGATGTCTTCTTGCCTTGTAGGTTGGACTGGATTGTTCTGCCCATGTGTTCTATTTGGTCGGAATGTTGAGAGTCTTAGAGAAGATACCTCTTGGACCACACCGTGCGTTTATCATGCTGTTTGTGTGGAAGGCGGTATTTTACTGGCAGCAGCTACGTCGGTCTTCCATGGAATTGACCCTCACACTTCATTCTTGATCTGCGAAAGTCTACTATTTGCTTGGTGGATGTGCGGGATCTACACCGGTCTTGCACGACAGTCCCTTCAAAAGAAATACCATCTTAAGGTATGCCAGTGGCGGCATGTCAGGGAAAATTCTCTTCTGCACTTCTTTTTTGTGAAATCGTAGATGGTATTTATTCATTTGTCGTCAGCATTGAAATCTGGCAATTTTTACTAATGTTCCGATTTTCCATTGAAATGTTTTGTATAATTGCAGGATTCTCCATGTGATCCGTGCGCGGTGCATTGTTGCATGCACTGGTGCGCCCTGTGCCAAGAGCACAGGGAGATGAAGGGTCGTCTGTCGGACAACATGGTTATGCCAATGACAATAGTTAATCCACCTCCTATTCAAGAGATGAGCTGGGACAGAGATGTCCAACCCCCTGCCCCAAGTTCTGATGGGAATGACAACAGCGGAGAGCACACTAAGTTAGAGATCCAAGCTCTATAAGAAGATCTGCTGGCAGCTGGGCACCCATGCATACACTGCTGATTGATTGTGATTTGTCTGCGTGGTTTTGAATACGAACTCATCCTCCTCCTTTAGCTCTTCTTTTTCATTGATTAATAGTGATAGGAAGGACTGAAGTGGAGTTGTTACATTACATTACATTACATGTTTCTGAACCCACTATTACTAGGAAACATTTTTATATTACTAAATCCTCCACCTCTTTTTTATGGAATTTTAATGCGTTGCCCATTGACGGACTGAACTGACTATCCATCCACTCCCACTCCACCACTCCAGTACCTCGTGCCTCCTTGCTCTTGGCGCCCAAAGAGAAATATCGTGCTCTCCTTGTTGCAGAGGCAGTCAAGGAGTTTCACATTAGGTGATTGGATCTTCGCATGTGAGAATTCCTCCAAAATCAAACCAAACACACTAACAATACGTACAGGTATGGCACAGTGGCCATTACAAAGATTTGGGTCTTCTGATAGCCTATCTACTGCATAGTATATTAACATAAATATTCTGCAACAAGTTAAAAATATCTGACAAATCTAGCAAAATGTTTCTCTAACAATATAAAGTATAGCCAATACTTTGCATATTATAATGAAAGGCAGAAGCAGGTAAAAGATTTTTTTCTCCCCTTCGGGACATTACAGATAAAGACCTGAAAATACAATAATGACATCTATAAAAAAGAGCCAAAATAAAATTTCCTAAAGTTGCGTTCACATAGTTGATTAGAGGTAAGGCAACTGTAGGCTTAACAAGGATAAATGGATTATCAGTGAAAGGAATAAAAAAATGACAGTTCTCTATCTGATGTTGATGTCCTTGTGCCTACATTTATCCCAATTTTGTGGCTCAAGAAAATTTTCAACTGGGCGACCTTGAAAAATTGCAATTGCAAAAGGAACAGGATTTCAATCTCTTAAGCACAGTCAAAGGAGACCTCCTTTAGCTATATCCTCTAGTGAACAATTATGGGATATTCTCAACTTATATTAAGCAAAATCAAAAGAAAATATTGAACTTCTATCCCAAAGCAAGCTAAGAAATATTCTTCAAAACTTTTTCATTTCATGTTGATACCAGATTTATGATGGCTCCAAGCCCCGGCAATGTAGTTGGCAGTTTCTAGCAAACAAGAAACCAAACAACTTGTTGATAGTATGAAAAAAACTACTAAAAATATAATATATTAATCTCCTCTTGAACCTGTCATTAGAATCAATCCTAGTACTCTAGCCATCGAGCTAATTCCAGCACTCTATTCTAATCTCTTTGTTACCTCAGACTTTGGAATACTTTTGCAAAGTACTCCTAACCAAAGAACTGAAGGGATAGCTTAAGATTTCCACCAACTTAGTCTAAGCAGCACATGCCTACCTCCAGCTGTTCCGTACAAGTACATGAAAGCTACCTATCAAGACCTGACTCAACAGAATATGCCCACTCCTCAGGAACATGACCTCAACGCACTTATTCAGTCCACATGATCCCGAAAGCGGATAATTCTCTTGATGAAAGGCCTCTCATGACGATATCTATTGAAGCAGGAAATGGAGATGATTTATCAGTGCATGATAACATTCAAACTAATTACTTGTTATACTACAACTTAAATTCAATTGGTCGTAATAATAAATTACTTACATAACGTAGGCTGATGTGCACAGGCACATCAATCCAACAGAGAAATGAATCGGAAAAGTAAGCAGGAAATTCTCTGTGTCCAAGAACATTCTCTCAGATATAAGAGTGATCAAGCTGGAGAGCAGCAAGGA
Source organism: Trapa incisa (assembly GCA_030064435.1). Taxonomy (NCBI): domain Eukaryota; kingdom Viridiplantae; phylum Streptophyta; class Magnoliopsida; order Myrtales; family Lythraceae; genus Trapa; species Trapa incisa. Next base: position 65,107 of record CM057770.1, on the reverse strand, counting down.
TGTCCCACCTGAAGGGAAACATTCGCGAAATGAAAAGGATAAAGAATCCTGCCCCTGCAAAGAGAGAACACTAAGGTGCATCAATTTCAAGTTACAATTCTAAGCGCCCAAAGCAGACAAGGGTGTAATGAATGTACCTTGAAATATTGTCTTATAAATGTAGCAGAATATGTGATCCTGAAAATCATATCTTCCTTCAGTCAAGGGAAAAATATCAAAGATATTGATCAATTTTGTAAAGCCTTTCACAAAAGCTATAAAGGATACTTAATGAATTGGCCATTATCAAACCAACTGCACCAGATGATTGTATTAGGAGGACATTTAGCAACACATTCACCCATGAGAATGCGAACAGCAAGGTGTTTGAACGACTGAGCTGATTCTTGTCAGCAACTGCATGAAGAAATGCCTCAGAAGTTCCTGGTTGAAGAGAAGAAAAGAATTGGCAGAAAGTTTCAGAAACTAACAGGCGATTTCGCAATAAGCTTTTCAAGCCCAGACTATACAATAATCCTTGGATTGAAAACTGCCTTGATAATCCATTCCAGTCAAGCGCTGGATAACTGGACAATGAAAAATGAGAAAGTGTAGCCCAGGATCATATATTTGACCAGTGGGATGCATCCAAATGAATCCATGCAAATTCAAGCACATTTAATATTCATCTCTCACCAAAATGAAAATTAATACCAACCATTCATAGCCAGAATAAAAATATAGATGCAGTAGCAGCGGAGGACTGTAGAGGCCTCTCCATCGCTCCATTTTTTACCATACAATAGCCTTAGCAGAGAGTAAGAATAACTTGGACCAAAACCAATGAACACAAGACCTGCAGGTGATTTTGATCATCGGAGTGGATTAGACATAGAGATATGAGAGCATCGGCATAAAATGTTCAAATCTAGGATTAACTCAAGCATCACTTTTCATTTCCAGTTGGAAAACATAATATAAAATTTCTAAAACACGTACCAACTAAGAGAACAAGTTTCAATGCCTCTGTAAGGGTGTTTCCAACCTTCCTGCTTTTATCAGGAGACTGTCCTGCAAAGAAACAGAATACCCTTCATATGTCTCCAAAATGAGAAGGAAAGAAATGTTAAGGTAAAAAAATTCATCCATTGAGGAGAAGAATAGAAATTCCTATCCATGGCCTAAAACAGAAAAGCGACTAGGACAGCATAACAACATTAACAGCTACAGATTGACGCTAGTGAAAGAATGTGGTAAAGAAGAAATGAACCTGATGCAGACCTTGCAAATGTTACAAATGAGCTCTCCTCAAATGGAAGAAAAACAAGCCTCACCACCAGGCTACCTAAGAATTGAGCAGATCAACAACTTAGGTACACAAGGACATTTAAAACCCCTCAAAGAAATAAAAGAAATTGGAAAAGTTGATCAGGAGAAGTAATTGCAGCTGGACCTTCCTAAGCATATAGTTATCCTTTCCATCATCCATTGAAGAAGGTAGGGCACAAAAGAGTTACCTAGTTTGTCTACAAGCCCATATACTGCTTGGTTGTATGGTGTATCAAACAAAACAAGCACCATCTTCTCCCCCTCTTGGAGGATTAATTTCCAACATGATTGCCAGGTTAACAGCATAGACATATTTATAAGTGGTCTGTCATAACTCTTCAAGTTTTTCAATCTGCATACTTGCAATCATGAGCTTGATCAGATAGTATTAGGTAAAAATGAAGCAAGAAATGAAACTAGATCAAAAGTTCTATAAATAGATAGAACTCGGTCAAGATATAGGAATTCTAAGGAAAAAGATAATTGCTTTAACTGTCAGTACTTTACTTATCACCGATTCGCTCAATACAGAAAATTGCAATCGTCATGAGAGTCAGCACAAATAAATGTATACCTGAAAGGAAAAAGATCAGCTCTTTTAAATGTGTGTGAGGACAGAAAAAAGCCCCAATAGCCGAATAGTAAGCACATTCCGTATGCAACCTGTGAGATTGAAAATACAATAGCCTTCTCCTGAAAATCATGCAATCACGATCAGGCATTAGATTTCAAGTATCATTGTCTATGAATAAATATAAAGGTTTGACATGCACAAACCCCCAGTACAACTAAATTAAGGGTTATTTCACAAGCCTCCAACAAATTTTAACAAGCAGTGCAATCTTATTGGTTATTATGGATGTCAATCTTACATGGAATCATGAATGCTGGCTGAATGATGCTCTAAAAGAAATGAATACTGTAATGAAATTTCACATATGCCCTATCATATAACTTTCTAGTCTCAACCTGAAAATTAGAAAGCATACCATGTCAATCTGCTTAACAATGAGAAAACACATAGTGATACAACGAAAAAATGTTGCCGCTGTCTCCACTAATAATCGTAGCCTCAGAAGAAGTAGGTTCTGAGAAAGGATGTAAAGGGGCTCAGCAAGGAGCTCCAGAATGCAACCAAAACCTGCAAATGTTTTGTTTGGCGATATCAATGAAATGGACAAGTGCCTCTCACATGTCCAGCTTCTCAATAAGCAGCCCTTTTTTTGTTTTTTTTTTTTTGGGGGGTGGGGGGGATAAGTAGTAGAGCATCTTATTACAACGCGACTTTTGCTGCTGGAAGAATATTACCGTTTATCAGTACAGCCTTCGCATATGTCTCAGAATAACTTAGTTCTTGCCACCAAAGCACCAGATAACATGCCACAGCTGTAACAATTAACCCTAGAGGAAAGGTCACCCAAGCCACCTTCAATAGCTTTTCTACATTTTCACTGGATGGGGAGCCACTGCTGTAGCACAAGATTTGACACTGAATGTTACACTTAAAGCAAAAGCTCTGTGTACTTAAAAACTTAGAATCGAGAGAAATGACTAGCCAAGCAGTTGGGTTTGACACATTACAGAAAGAGCCCAAGAGCGGGAGCCGCTTATATTATTTAAACAATGGCTACTCCAAGGTTTGTATTTTGATGGATACTAGAAAAGGTTATGCGAAATTATGCCAATACATGAGTGCATTGGACCAAGTAAATCTGAAACGATTATACATGAAATTAATTATAGACAGAAGTTGTGAAGGTCTGACAGTAACAAAGTGTCAAAAAAGAGAAGTTGAATGAGGTACCGCCATTGAATATCAGCTCTCATGCACGCTCTTCGGAATCCTTCCCGGCTAATAAACAAGATGCAGGTGACAAAAAGATGGAACTTTACGGCATAGAGCTGCATGAATGCCAAGTAAAGTAAGAGTTGATAAACATCACCCATCACCACCAAGAAGAAATTGGAGTTGTTAGACACAGAGGGTTATAGTTTTGAACTTGAGCACGCTACTCTATGAATAAATAGATGTCGAAAGCAAGAAAGAGGCAGGCGGTGTGAAGAATTGGAGAAACAGAAAATGGGGAAGAAGATGTACCGCGTAATCCTCTGCAGTGAGATGCCTGACGATCCACGTGTTGAATAAGAAGGGAATCCCCCTCGACAGAAACTGGGTGGCTAGTTTGTTTGATAAATTGAGGGGGGTTTAGTAATCTCTCTGCCGGGAAAACAAAAAGGCGATTGAAGAAAAAGTGATCATCAAAGAGGAGTTCATATACCTAGCAGGTACTTGAAGGTATGAGAGAGACTCGTCCGATCACCAATACCAACGGCATCAGGTTGAGGAGAAGTGGTCGTGGCACTGGCAGTCTCCGACATCTTAGATCTCCGTCTCCAGCAAATCCAATGGAGAGGGCAGAGAAGGAACGAGACTAAGGGTGCAGAGCAGAGTTTAAGTAAAACCCGGTTCAATTTACATAATTTAATTCCCAAATTATATAAATAAATTAATATGGAAACGTGCTGATTAATTAAATCATCACATAAAAATATATTTTATTTATAAATTTAGCATATATTTAAAATGAATTAATGATTTTTTTGCTCAATAAATGAATTAATAATTCAGTATTTCATTTTACCAGTAGATTAATGTTTTAACTAATGGATGAATAATGTGATCTTTCTTGTAGTTAGTGAGGAATAGGAGGTTGGAAACAGAACCATCCCAATGTATATATCGATCCCTATAGGAATAATAGGATAGCAGATATTTGAATATGAGTATCACAGTCTCCACTATGTATCAAATTATGAATAGCCAGGAGACTAAATCCGGTAATCAACCCAGCAATTAAATTAGTTTGCTGCTACTCCGTCAGGCTGCCAAATGGCCACTTACAAGCAAACAAATTCCATGTGAAAATTAACAGGTACCAGCTCCATATTAATAGTTAAATGTTCCAATCAGAAATACAAGCAACCTGTACATGGCGGACACAGCCAACCATCTTCTCTCACGGATTTAATTACCGCATGAAGAAAGGAAAGCTTCCCCATTACCAACACCAGATAAGTGAAAATCCTATATGCACAGATAGAACAATCATTTGCTCCATAAACCCTTTGGATCATACTCTGCTTGAAACCCAACCTGTTCAAATGCCATCAATATCAGCCAGATGTCTTCTACAGGAAGAGGCTCTTCCTCAACATCTTCATATGGACTATCAGAAGGCAGGCACACACTGAGGCAAGCAAGTAGCCAAGCTGTGTACTTACTTTCAATTATCAGTTGTTTGAACCACCAAGATCAAAGTCCATCGTGTAGTCATACTCGATTGTTGGAATAACAGATGCTACAAATTTGAGAAACAAGAACAGGTACCTGGGTGGTAAGGAAAGAATAAGTTATCAAAACAGTGAAAAACCTAACTGCATGGAGAGATGAACCAACTGCTACATCTCAAATTTAAACTACCAAAAGCGAAAATGTATTATGAAAATTGTAACAAAGAACTGATTACTTGTCGACTTCAGGTTCAACTCCATGTGACATGAGAACATCTATGATTTTCTTCATCACAGCACCGTGTCTGCAGGGATGAACAGATGCATGTTTCCCAGGCAAGTGAGGATGGTCTTCAATTGTAACCTACAATGGCTCCAATTTCATAAGATGTGAACATAATTAAAATTAAAGGTCTGCTTTGCATTAAAAAAATTAGAATATTATATTGTCAAAGTAATGTCATCTGTAGACAACTTACAGTTTTCCTGGCATGATCTTGGCTAACATCTTCAAGCACATGTTCGGGTTTCAAAAGCATTCTTGACTGCCACAAGATGACAAAAATAAATAAGAGAATCAGAGAGTAGCACCTCCAAGAGATTCATCATATTCAATCAGTGAAATGCAATAAGAAGATGATGGAAGCTACCCAACACACCTCATCATAACCAGTGAGCCACACTCGAGGAGTTTGGTAATACTTGTCATACCTGTAAATTCATACGAAAAGATATGCTCAAAGTAATGAAATGGAGGAATTGAACAGCTATAAAGCAATCACAACAAGCATCTGTTGAGATGGAACAGAATTTTAAAAATTAGAGCAAGACTCTTTATCTTACGAAATGCTGACATCATATGTTCGAGTCCACAAGATATTATCATCATCAGGTTCATGCGCCACCAGATATGTAGACTGAAGAGTTGCCTGTAAGAAGAGGAGATATAATATGCATCAAATGGGTTAAATTCCTATTAACAGTGACCAGAATATAGCAATATGACTAGCATAAGCAGCACCAAAAGCAAGAGACAACAAATATGACCAGTATTATAAGGAGGAAAAAGTGAATTCTAAAACTAACTGGATCTGTCTCAATCAAGTTGCTTGGGTCATCAAACTCTGCCATGTCAGGAATATCTTCTTCTTCATCTCCGCCAAAGTATGAGGGAATAGACTGGATGCCACTCTTTGTGTTGATGTCTAGATTCTCCATGGAAGGCAAGTGTTCATTTTCATCAAGTTTAGTTTCTATTAAACAAAGGGAAAAAGGTGAGAAGGAGAAACAAGGAAAGATTCACACAGACAAATCAAGTACTCACCTCTTGGCTTTCCATGTGTGGCTAGCCATCCGTCATTGTCTTCATTATCAAGGAGCACTTCTCCTCCAGCAGCCTCATATTCTTCTACAACAGAGGCAGCTCGCCTCAAACAAGGAACTAAAGTAGGAAGCAATTAGTTACAAGAATTACTAGAAACATCCTTGAAATTACCCAAAGATGATAATATATATGGTTGACCCAATAAACAGTTCCTAGAAAACATGCAACATTAAGTACCATAAGATCAGTGTATTTCCAAGATTAAGCTAGTGAAAATAGATTGATTAAGGCATTTAGTACAATCTGTAACAAATATTGCCCAAAAAACAATTTTGTACAGTAAACTTTGAGGTTATAATAACAACGCTTAATGAAAGCCTTCTTTACCATTTCTAGTTATCAAAAACTGTTTTCCTGCTGGGAGGTATGGCTTCCTCTTGCTTGGTTCACCAGATTCCCTACAAGAAATTTCCATCAACACAAAAAAGAATAAACTTGATTTTATAAGACCAGGATATTGGAAAGGAACTGAGAGTAGATTTTTAGAACTATAATCACTAGAAGATAATATTGAAATATAGAGAAATGATAAATCAGAAAGCAACCATAATGGTAATCCATATTATGCAATACTAAAATATACAGTTTGCAGTCACCAAGGTGTTGACAAGAAACATGAACAGTAACAGAATTTCATCATCATATTCATCTGAACTCAATGAAAGGTGGAAAAACTCCCTCCATAGCATCATGGCTACATCCCGATATTCAAAATGCTAATGAAGAAGTAAAGAGGATATTGGGCTGCTAATTGATACTGACATGACCGACTTATCATCATTGACACGGCAAACAACCAACTTTTAGAGCAGGCGATCCATCCTATACATTCCCAATAGTGCGGCTCTTTAAGACTAGAGGGCTGGCCACAGTTTATCACCGTCTAGGGCAGTTCGTGAGCCCAAACATTACCTTAATCAGTACACGTTTCCAAAACTGGGCAAGAATGATGACAATTAGGCTAAATGGATCACTGTTAACTACCTTTAAACCACAAAATTCCAAAAAGACATCAACAATCTAATCCTACCACCTCCAAGACATGCATTGTACGGAGCGATGGAATCAATCGAAATCTAAAAATTTTAGCTTTATAAATATTCTGTCAATTCTATACAAGAGCATTCGATCAAGCTGGGATTAGAGTACAGCTCAATTATAAAAAAAAAAAAAAAAAAGAGATGAAAACAAAAGGAAGTATCGGATATCCTAGCATGGCTGATCGAGATTGTACCATGACCAGGTAGGGCACTTGGAGACGAGATTGTCGCCAGCGATGATGAACTCGGTAACGCTGAGTACCCCCTTCTCCTTGAAAGCGGAGACGGTGCGGGGGTTGGTTATGCGCTCGATCGTGCCCTTGAAGGCTTCGTGGAGCTTCTGAGAGAGCACCATATCCGAGAATTGGATAAACCAGAGAAGAATTCCGATTGTTCTAAAGACTAAATGAATCACAATGGAACCCTAAAAAGAAAGAAAGAATGCAAGGCGTCAAGGCAAGGAAGAAGGTGATTACATAAACTCTTATTGTTTTATATTTATTTTTATTGACCTCTATCTCCACTTTCAAAGGCAATAAAAATATTTCACCGAACCGAACCTCCCGGACAAGTCGGACCATCGGCACAGGAAAAGAGAGGGAACCCAGTCCCAACTCCCAAGTCCAGCCCGAAGTGAATTCGCAATTCTGGGCTCCGCTAAGAACAAGAATCTCCTGTTACTATGAAATCCAAAGTATTGATAGAAAAAGAAGCTTCTTGAGATGAGAGAAACATCACAAAAATTGGAAGAAGAAAGGAAACGAGTTTACCAAGGAGGGATGTGGGAGTGGAGAGCCAAGTGCCGAACCAAAAGAGCACACATCGGAAGTAACGGGAACACCTAAGATTACGTATAATCAGAAGAGAAATAATAGTAGGTGGTGGTTGATGCGAGAGCAGGCTAGGCTATATTACCACTGTGCTCCATGCCCTTGGACGTTACCTTCCCTATCGCGCGCTATTAAGATTGAATCCTAACCCATTGCACATATGTGGGCGTGGAAAAAAGATGCTGTTCAAATAAATTGCAGTCCATTTGCAAGGGAAAAAAAGGAGCAGCAATCGGCCAAAAAGAAGAAGTTGGACTGGTTCTTCGTGTGTGGAGATGGATGGCCTGCCTCGACGGATGGACAGCTATAGTGTCCGTGTGTACTAACAATTAATCTCATAATTGAAAGCTTTGCATTGACACGACCAGGGAACAGACATCAAGAGAAGAGAGGCTCCTATCAACGTATGTTTCAAATTTTACGTCTCACTCTCCTGCCAACAACAAATGCATAATCAGCACATATGTATAGATAGCAGGTATTACATCATTCAAAATTGTCAACATAAAAAAATAATTCCAATATTTTTAATTTTAATTTAAATAATGATACAACTCATCTCTTTTTCGTCTCCGAAATCTTCCATTTCCCGTCCAGGCCACCAATACCAGCTGCCTGCCGCCCTCCTCCCTCCCCCCTCCCGAGTCCAACCGACCATCTTCTCCCGTTCACACTCACTGCCTCGTATTTTCCTCTTTTATCCCTCCCAATTCCCTTGAGAATCTACTGAACACGGCGCCGACTCTCATCCGGCTGCGACTCCCACGCGTCGATTCTCCTGGATTAAATGCTTTCGATATCCACCTCCTCTTGACCTCGATCCATTGTCAGCTACAGATCGCGACGCAAACGATGGAGAACGGCGGTATTGCTAACGGGATCTGCTCCCAGGAATCCATCAATGGCAGTAGAGATGTCTGGAGCTGTAACTCCGATGCTTCTTCTGCCGATCATCTCGTTATCATGGTCAATGGAATCTTAGGGAGGTCAGTACTTTCTCGCGCATAATCTTTCTATCACCAAGCCCATGCTTGTTGAGCCTGATGCTCTCTTTTCGTCCCATCTGAGGTTCTTCTGAGGCTTGAGAGTTTCCTATTGCTTTTTGTTTTGATTTCATTCATCTACATCTCGATATTGGCTCTTCAGCTTTTCTTTTAAAGTTATACAAATTCAGCTCCGATGAATGCTTCCCTTCACCTGGGATGAATTATTTTTCAGTGTCCTTTGCTATACAAGTCTTGAGTCAATTAATTCATGGGTCTGGCTTAGTTATTCTAGGCTCTTTCTGACTCGACTTTTCTAGTTATTATGTGTTCTTACTGATTCGAATGGCTCAAGTTTACGTGCTCATTGCAGTGCCACAGATTGGGGGTTTGCAGCCGAGCAGTTTGTTAAGGAACTTCCAGATAAAGTTTTTGTTCATTGTAAGATATATACATGCCGTTATGTTCGTTCAAGTTTACTTATTCTGTCTGCTTCCTCCTCTTATTTTCAAATGAAAAAAAAATTTATTATTTTCTCAACTCAACTTGCTTTCTGCATTGGTGAAAGAATCTTACAAGAGAAGTGTAGGGTCTTGTTCCAAATTGCTGTCTGCACAAAAAAGAACTTCTGAAAAAAATTGACTTTACATCTCCCTGGGGGGCTCTGTAGATCATCAACCTTTATATTGCTCTCTATCTGTAGGATTGATAGTATAATGGATTTATGCTATACATAAAGATTTAGTTATTTCCTTTGGAAGTAATAAAGGCTTGATGATATAATTATTTAGCCAAGTCATGCTTACTCTTAACGTCATGTTTATTGTAGGAGATATCAGGAGGACACTATAATATAGCTCATATAAGTTGTCTTAGTTTCATGGATGACTAAATTTTAGCAATATAAATGGTTTATGTGTTATTGATTTGGATGATTGAATCCCCTGGTCTTCTAGTCTTGTATGTAATCTGGTCAATGGGAAGTTTTACTTTAGGTCAGTCATGGGCAACTAAATTTGCTGATGTTTTATATCATTCGTGCTCATTAGAAACTGAATTTTTAATCACAACATATTTCCAGGCAGTGAGAGGAATGTGGCAATACTCACACTCGATGGTGTTGATGTTATGGGAGAACGGTTAGCTGAGGAGGTTTGTTCATTTTACTAATGTCAATATTCCAATTTTTGGCCCTGCGGACTGTTAGTATATCCTCAAAAATAGCAATGCATCTCCTAGATACACTAATATATATATATATTTTTTAAAATGAACATTATGTTATCAGATACTAGAAGTAATCAAAAGGAGGCCTAGCCTTCGCAAGATTTCATTTGTTGCACATTCTGTTGGGGGACTTGTAGCGAGGTATGCCATTGGGAGATTATATAGACCATGTAATAAGACGGGGGGTGGGACAGCCTATACATTCCAAGATCAAGTATTGGGTACAATAGGTGGTCTGGAGGCTATTAACTTCATAACTGTTGCATCACCACATCTAGGATCAAGGGGTAATAAACAGGTATTTTTCTCCTCTCACTTTATAAACTTGAGGTAAATGCATGACATGTTTATGTCCTGGTTATGTGAATGCCTCGTGTTTGTACTGTTTTCCCTAATATCTTGCAAAGCTTCCACTTTTGGTGAATAAAAGTGTAACTGTTGGCTACAATATGCCTTTAATATGTCTCTGTTCATGTCCACCTGCTTCTGTGAGATTTAACTTTGTAAATGCTAGAATATTTTACATAATCAATAGTTGTTGCTGGACTGTAAATTTATTTAGTTCCTAGCTTTGTACTCTTGTTTCTTAACTGTTTTTACTTTCAGAAATTATTTTGGATTTTATTTTATTCTGGGGGTATTATTTTTCTGCAGGTACCATTTCTTTTTGGTGTAACAGCCTTTGAAAAAGCTGCCAGTTGTGTAATCCACTGGATATTTAGAAGAACAGGTCGGCATCTTTTTCTCACTGATGATGATGAAGGAAAGCCTCCACTACTTAGACGCATGATAGAAGATAATGAGGAATGCCATTTTATGTAAGTTCCTTAATCTTCTCATTGGTGTGTATATTTATTCTAGATATAAATGTTATATGAAGTTGCTGCCTCGCTATATGGGGACTAAGGGCAAGGCGCTGGTCGTATGGTACACCATTTAATGGATTACTCAGATTGTATGACCCATGTTATCTAATAATTACCTTTCCAGATTTATGAAGTCTAACTGAAGGGGTATAACCAAAATCTGCAGGTCTGCATTGTGTATCTTTAAGCGACGGGTGGCATATTCAAATGCATGTTATGACCGTATCCTGTTCTGTGTTACTTCTGCCATTGCCATTGCCATTTTCCTTTTCCTTTTTGATTTTGCTAGTTGTCTATGAACATTTTTTTGTTTCACTAACCATATACCTTGTAAGATATTGTTGGATGGAGAACGTCGTCAATCAGGCGTAATAGTAATCTTCCCAAGGTATTGCTCCCTAACTATCTGTAATCTTGTATCTAGAACAACATTGCATGTTTCACTAAATGGGATATTGTGGTTTTCAGTGGGATGACTGTCTTAACAGGAAGTACCCTCATATTGTCCACGAAGAACATTGTGAGGCCATGGAAAAATTTGAAACTTCACCGGGTAAAGAAGATTGCTTTGATGAGTTGGAAGGTATTTACTTAAGACTAATATGCGTATGGCCATTTCTTCTTTCAATCTGAGTTCTCCAATACTTCCAAGCATGCATAGGCTGGAAATTTGAAACTTGTGAAATGCATATATAACATGAGAGGTTGCAAGATCGACAATTAGACATCAATCAATCAGGTGTTAATGTAAAAACTCTGAGAGATACAAAGAACAATTGCTTGATATATGGTGTAATGAGGGATCGCCTTCCTGTGCAGCATTTGACTCCTCAGGTTATTATTTCCTTAATTAGTATGGGGAACTTTGCAATTTTCTCTTGCAGGTTATTATGTAAAACTTGAGTCTTAAACTGACCAGAGAAGGGTCTACTGTTCCAATATGTTTCTGTATATTGCGATTGAAACTTGCCTGGTATTGCAGAAGAGTTGGTGATGGGTTTATCTCGTGTATCGTGGGAGAAAGTGGATGTTAGTTTTCATGACAGTTGGCAGAAGTTTGCTGCTCATAGCATTATTCAGGTAACCGTGTTCTTCAATCTTCCCTCGTTTTTTACACGGTTAACCCTGCATGCCTCTACATCCTGTGTTGGGAACTTTGGGCAACCTATGAAAAAACTTATTAGAGCTAATGCTTGATGATAAAAAGAAATAGTAACCACTGCCCATGCTGAGGTGAAACTTGGCCTTGTCTCATGTTTGTGCTTATAAGGTGGTTGCTCAAGTTTGCTATTTTAGGGAAAAATAGTCACGGTATTATTGTTTCGTCAGTATTGTTGTGACATGACCGGATGTTGCTGGTCCTGAAATATGCTATTCAACAGGTCAAAGATCACCTTACACACAGAGAAGGTGCTGACGTCATTCAGCATATGATTGATCACTTCCTTATGTAGAGCTGTCCGCACTCTCTCAGTGAGTACAGTTTTCATCGCACGTTGAATTATGTTGTTAAAGGTTCAGTGCCTCGAGAAGTTCCAATGAAGATGGTGAATTAGCAGCAGGTTATTCAACTGGTGAGCTATGGCAAATGTGGCTGGGAAATATCTGAAGAAATATTCATTTGATTTAGGTGATGATGTAAAAGGATCTTTTATTTTTCTAACCCACCGCTAGGACAATAGTGGGGAACACGGTTGCGTTTGCATTTGATAATGTATGTATGCCTCATAGAAGGGAGGATTGAATATGGTTGTTGGGTAAGCATATGGCTTGCTATAGTTGGATAAGTAAAATGTGACGCGCACAAGCATGATGGAACTTTGTGCAAAATCCAACTGGTACTTGATAGAAGAATCATCTGAGACTCCGAATAGTTGGGGTGAGAGATTGGGTATGGAATTCCATATGAAGTGGATCAGTTCAGTTCTCAATAGGATAAGACAGATGGGACTCAATAGGATAAGAAGACGAGTTGTGCAAGTGACTCCCTAGCCTACTTTCTGAAGGAGTCTCTCTCTCTCTCTTTTTCCCGGGTGTTATGTAGGAGTTCAATTGGCGGATCCCACTAGCTATTAGCCATTGGCCCTCCCATATAATTTCTTGAGTGTAGCTCTTTGCTACTTATCTTCCCACTAGCGGCCGGTTTAGTTAGATGGGGAAGATAAAACATTTTAAAGCTAGCGTCGTCCTGAACTCGCTTTGCTCACTTTGGCTTGAGATGCAACATCAAATCATTCTACTGGAATTTTTTACATATGTATGAATATTAACATACGTAGAAAGTACATGCCATATTGATCACTCCAATTTAATATCATCCCCAGCCCTAGGACTAGCTAGGCTAGTAAGCGGGATCACAGACTCACAAAACAAGAGATGATCGATCTGTCGTCCCCTGTGCCCACTGGGATAAGAAGAGTGGACTTGATGCATGGATGAGACACTCTGCCTACTAATTTTTTAGGGGTTGTGTGCGTGTGTGTTTCAGTTTCATAGGAATAATTACTTGTAATTGTCCAGCAGCAAGAGTACTACTTCTACTACTCCTCCTCCTCCATACTCTGATCAGTAGTCTCCATTATTGCTGCTGCCGCCACCGCCACCATTGGGGTAGCCTTGGCCTCCAGCTGATCTCCAGTATCAGATTCCAAGCAGCTTGCTAATAATTTAGTGTGCTGCTGCCTTCTCTTCCTCCGACCGGCTGGATATATCACAGGGGGAGGCGAGTCCTGCTCCTGCAGGCGCATGCCAGCCTCCAAGGGAAAGTTAAGGATGGCCTTGCGCCCCCTCATCTTGAAGGCTGCATAGTCATAAGCCTTGGCAGCATCTATGTCGGTGTCAAATGTCCCCAGCCAGACTCGACAGCCCTTCCTGGTGGGGTCTCGAATCTCAGCTGCGTACTTGCCCCACGGCCTTCTCCTGACTCCTCTATAATGGCCCCGATATGGTCGGATGTTGTGCTGCTTCTGAGGAACTGAATCTGATGATGATGATGATGATGACCTGCAGTAGGTGGACTGGGCCGGGATCACTTTCACTTCCCCCGCAGGTAATTGATCAGCTGGGTCCACGATGGCGATCGATTGATGATCTTCAGGCATAGTTGGTACTATCGTGGACATGATGACTAGCTGGTCGAGATGGCTTGAAGAGATGGAGCTGCAGTAGTACTGATCCGTCGACTCGGAGGAGGAGGAGGACGCGGGCATGTTCTCAAGCTTGACAGCTGCAGGTGGTAAGAGATTATTATTGGTCTCGAAAACAAGCTGGCTTCCCGTTGGCGTTGTAGCCGCGGGAAAGTAGAAGTTGTCATCTGCTAGGAGATGCTGTCTTATGATTTCTAGAGAAGAGAAATCATCCATTCTCTCTTTGCAGGGAGACAACTTTATGCTCAGCAAATGGTCTGCTCACATTCGCATATATAGTCTCAGAGTTAGAGGGTGGCGCATCTCCTCTCCATCCGCCTTATAGTTAGCTAGTTAGCTTGCAAAATCGGATGGGGGCTGCTGGGGAGGGGTCGCCTTCGCGTGTACGGTGGGGAGCTAGCTAGCTAGGGCTCGACTGTGTGTGCCCAAATTGACTCCTATCTATGGGTGGATGATCATCAACTTGGTCCAGACCTCATGGAAATTTCTTCATCAGTTGGGTGTATCTGAATGAATAATAGGCGGGCCCACGTGATCAGCCAGCTCTCATACATGTACAATGGATCCATTTCACCCAGAAACCTCAGTCCGTGACTGTGAATGATCTTATCCATTTCATGAACAAGTTGAAGGATGCCCACCATACACGTTGTCCCTACTGCTAGTGTCTGTACTGTGTATGTATGTTATTGTCAATAATATCAAGACAACGATGGGCTATATATAATATATATATATATATATATCGTCGTGTGTTAACTTATCTGAAAATAATTAAAACAAGAGAAATTTTGCTTATAAATCAACGGCATGAACGGGATTAGTTAATTTCTCCCAAGTCTTCTTTGGAGACGGCACAGGCACTTGCTCTCTCGCTAACTCTAGTAGAAGGGTACGAACAAAGGCATGCATGCATATTATGCAAGCAGTTGCAGCTGCCAAATCTTCAAGTTAACACGGTAATGAAAAAAAAATGCAGTGGTGATCAGCCAGTAGGCCGAGATGATTGATCCATGACAAAAAAAATACTGGCAACTTGCTGAATGAAGATTAAATAATGGAGTCATCTAAATAGGGCCCCCAAACAAGGAAGTGGAAGTGAAAGTGGGGGAAATGAAACTGCTAATTTAATGGCCACAGTGACCCCTCCCCTCCTGACAATGAGCAGAAGGTACTGGGAGCTGGTTGAATAAGCAATGGGGATATTTTAGTGGTATAAAATGTATATCCTCCAATAAAGAAAAGCTTTTAGAAATATATAATGAAGTAATGAAATAAAATAATAAATGATATATTATTTTTTAAAATATTGGAGGTAGAACATATTAATATAACACTCAGCCTAAATGATAAAGAAATTATAAATTTGAAGGACGTTAAACATAATATGGCGGTAATATTACATATTCATACTGTAATTTTGCTAGTTATATATCTTCTCCACTCCACTATGGGGGTAACAGGTTGGTATGGTAATTGGTATGGGGGTAACAGGTTGGTATAGTAATTGGAATCCGGCGAGTAACTATAAATTATTTAAATAAGTCTTTATCTGATCTGTTTATCTGATCTGATGATGCATGCAATGCAATGGCAAGCAGACTCTGCTCTGCCGCTGAAGTCCCTCCGGCCCGTTCAGCAGCAAAATGAGGCAGACCCAGGTCTGTGCTGTGGGTAACGTGAGAGATGTGTAGCATGGGTTCGTGGGACTTTGTTCAGCCCATTTGGGCAGCCCGTGTAGTTGCGAGTAAGTAGATTTGAAAAGGCCCAGTTTCCCACCATTGTAAGTCACAGACAAGACGCGCTCGGTAGCAAATGGCCAATTCGACAATCTAACTCCGGATTGAGCTTTCACCGAGAAGACCATGATGTCAATTCCTTTTCGCTAGCGTATCGATTTGACATCTATCGTCGGAAATGTATACCACAAAAACTGAACACCAGGATGAGGAGGGATACGTACAGCTGAAACAAACATGTGGGGAGCACGTGGGAGGATGGTAAAGGTTAAGGTGGGCCATCGGATGTGCATGCAGCCCCTGTATGATAAGCTTACCACCACGTAACCATGCCGACTCATTGATTTGCTCCCTCCCACCCCTCTCCTTTTTCTTTATATATGATTACACTGGAAAATCTTCAATTGTCATGTCTACGGTACCAATACCAACTATTCGGCATATAATATATTAATTACATAAATATATCAGCTTCCATTCGTTTCAGCTAATTCTAAGATCGATCGTGCGTCCTTTGAGATCGACCGCATCGTATCGTTTGTCGCGGTTTCTTCCTCAGCTACAATGGCGGAACACCAACCACAACATCTTCCTGAGCACCTGCTCACGGGACCCCACGACCCTCCGCAACAGCCGCCCCGTTCCCATTGTCAAGGTTGCCACAGCAGTCACTGCTGGAGGCTCCCTCTAGCGGGCACCGTGATAGCCCTCACGGTGGCCACCCCGCTCCTGGTTATATTCAGCCCCCGTGCTGGTCCCCGCTGTGATCATGGTCGCCTTGCTGACCATGGGGTTCCTTGCTTCTGGAGGATTTGGAGGATTTGGAGTGGCGGGGGGTGACGGTGTTGTCGTGGATATACGGGTACTTTACTGGGAAGCTCCCTCCTGGAGCCGAACAAATCGACCACGCGAGGATGAAGTTCAGCTCGCCAACAAGGCCCGGGAGATGAAGGAGCGCGCCCAGAAGTTCAACATCAAACTTGTTAAAAATGTTTGCTAGATAGTCTTCTAGCTCAACTCATGCATGTAATACTTGTAAGAATAAATTTCCCCCGAATCTTTGATGTCGTGCAACTGGATCATGTCCCTTTAGAAGTTGCCATTGAAAGGGTGGTCGTGATCGTCTAGTTTCCTTTTTAGGCTAGGCTAATGCATGGCCAATTTGGAGTATATGTTCATAAGATATTATCTTTGCTTTGAGCATACTGTTGTTATCATCTATTTTTCCCCTAAGCAATGGCTGGCTGCATCAACTGCTGTCCTCCCTTTTATAGTATGTTTTACAGATTACAGTGGTATTTATTTTGGATGTTGGTGATGCATAGCATATATCTTGTAATTTCTATACAATAGACTAAGATAATTATTCAGAGGCTGGCTGGAATCACTTATATCTCAGTTTATATATTCATTCTGTAATATTAATTAATATCCGTTGAGTAAAGAGAGTCTTCGTTTGTCTATATATATATATACATATATGCATCCATACATGTAATTAGGCACAACCCAACCATCATCGCCCACATAATACATAGTTAGTACGACCTAGTGCTGCAATCATCAAAGCACACAAGATTGTTGGTAGTAATATAGCGGCAGTAATTAGCTAGTAACAAGTGTGTGTGATCACCCACGGTGGGCCCTGTCTCTCGAGTCCTCCTGAGGCAGCTGCCTTCTGTGGGTGCCTGCAGGGGTTCCTCCACCTGTAGTATGGCCACCTTCAGAGCTGCCGGATCCAAACCCAGAGCCGTAACCTCCGCCATGAGTCCCACGGGTACCTCCAGCGGACCCATATCCAAACCCAGAACCAGATCCTGTCCCAGAGCCTGAGCCGAAGCCGAAGCCGAAGCCATAGCCAGATCCCCCGACAAATCCAGTACCAGGGGAGTGAGCTGAACCTGATCCAAATCCCCAACCACTTTTGGGACTAGAACCCCAACCCCAGCTGTAATCCCAGGTGGGTCCATGAGCTGAGCCGCTAGCACCTGTCGTGTAAGAAGAAGAAGAAGAAGAAGAAGAAGAAGAGGAGTGGCTTGGCCCGGTGGACATATCCGGGTGATCACTGTTAGTAGGCGGAGAAGAAAAAAAGGAGGTGGTGGTGGCGGCGGCGGCGGTGGCAAGAAAGTTAAAAAGCAGGAATAGAGAAATGGTCATGTGAGACATGGGATGGGATGGGATGCATTAATACTTGTATGGTGCATTAGGTAGATAAGTAGTAAGTAACTGGACTATATAGCTAATTCAGGGCCCATTTTATACCTACATATAGTCCAGTCCAGAGAGAATATCAAAAGGCCGTAAATTAAATTGGTTGGGGCAACTTAAAAACGGTGGTGGATGATGAGGCATGGCGATATGGCATAATTATTAGTTAGTTAGTTAGTGGCGATGAGGTGGGGTTGGCTTCTGGCTGCCAACCGTCTATGGATGAGGTGCACTGGGGAAAAAATGCAAGGGATAGCGCATGCGGACCTGATGATAGATATGCTTGTAGTGGGTAGTGGTGGGGTTGAACTTCTGTCATATTATTACAAGTATTATATTGTAAACTCTTGACAATCCACTAACAAATCTACTTTTGTAGATCCCCCCGAATCTAATTTGAGGCCCCATAATCACCCCTCCCAAATGAGTAATGTGAAAGTGGTTCCATTACTGCTGAAATCCATGGACGCCCTCCTGAATCCTAACATGTAACAGACACAGCATCAGTGGAAGGCCCATAAAATTAAATTGTCATGCATGACATGATCGATTCGGCATAACGATCAGTTTGCGGCGGCCCACAGCATCTCTCATTACCTTGCCCTACCTGCCTCCATGCTTGAGATAAGTAAAAGTATCCTCGGACGATAATTTAAATTTCAGATTACTCGGACGAAATAAATGAAGAAATATGCTTTGATCCATCATCTTTCTTTCTGGGCATTGTGTCATGTCACCCATCAGCCATGCGTACCATCACTATTTGCTTCGAATTGATCAGCAGTTTTGAATGGCACCAACACAAGAAACCTATATAGGTAGGGAGGGATGTTGGGAGACGCTTAACTACCTAACCAACCCCACCTAATCACTGCATCCAATACTTCAATTAACTATTCATTTGGATTCACAATATCTCTTATATAATAAATAGTGCATGAAATCCAGACAAATAAGGGACCATTGAAACTAATAGTTTATAAATAATAGAATAAACAAATAAACAGGACAAAACTTCACTTACAGGCATGCTAAATTTGGTCATCTAATTATGATCAGGTATATATATATATATATATATGCATCATTTGTTCAATTCCTAGCTAATCCATAAGCAAGCCCAGTAGTGTGTATCCTGGCACTCGGCCGAAATTTACAGAGAGATATGACGATCATCAATCTGCGGCTAATTCTACCTGTAGCTGTAGCCTCCTCCCCCTGTTCTGCGTCTCAACTAGTTCGCGCCGTATTGATGATGGGATGGTGCTTATTAACACTGGCTCCCTGCAGCTGTACTGGAACAGCATATAGGGTCGGTGATAGCCCTGGTTGGGACATCAGCACCGATCTCGATGCTTGGGCTACTGACAAGACTTTCTACGTCGGAGATATCCTCGGTAAGTGTGGCCCTGCAACCTGTAATGTACGCGTACGTACGTAATGTATATGGAATTCGATGAAATGCTCCATGTCTCTCTCGATATCAATTAATTATCGTTCGTCCACCCATTGCTATGATATGTAATAGCCTCCGTATATGCTATGTTATGCAGTTTTCCAGTACTCGTCGTCTAACAGCTTGGAACAAGTGACCAAGGACAGTTTTGACAACTGCACCACGACCAATGCACTTGAGACATTCTCTAATGGGAACACGTCGATCCCTCTAAGGAGACCTGGTCCCTGGTACTTCACCGCGGGGAACAGATTGTACTGCCTCGGCGGAATGAAGCTTCAGGTGAATGCCATCGAGAATAGTACTACTGGCTCACCGGTTGGTGCACCTGCGGTTGCACAGCCAGGTGGTGATGATGGTGCCTTTCCTCGGCCTTCTTCCAGGAGCGGCAACCCCTCAGGCTCAGACCCCACTTCGAGCAATGGCTTCTCCTCCATCTGCCACCGTCACAATCTGCAGCAACTTGTACTCTCGGCATTACTATTATGGCCCCTCATCTGCTCCTACTTAATCCTATCACAAATATGAATGACACCACAGCTTGTTATGATGATACATGTACGGCATTACTATTATATATAGTGTTAGAGAAGGGAAGAAGATGATAAGAAATAACATGATTCGGAAGCTAAATTCACTCGAGTAAACAAAAAATATCTTTCAACTCCATGAATTATACTGATAATTCAACTGTTTTTATGTAGATAATGATAATAATAGTCCTTGAATATAATAAAAATATGTAATTTAAATTTATATTATTCTCATGATTGAAACTAAACCATTACTTAGTACTCGGAATATAATTTTAATAACAATATCAAATATTGAAGAGCTATAGTAATTTTGTTTACTTAAGTAAATTTTATTTTATTGGACACACATCGTTATTTACCATTTTGGTGCATGTGCCCATAGATGGATGCCTTATTCCTTCCTATTATTCTTCCTGTCTTGCAATTTGGCCAAAGCAATAGCTGTCGGTCAAGCTGCCCTGTAAGTAAATAAACAATGCTAAATATAAATTGTAACTCTTTCTTTTCTATAAAGAAAAAAAATAGAAGGGTAACCTAATGTCCATGGCTTCAGAATTAGGATAGAGAGGGTAAGGGAATGCTTCCTTTTCCTTTTAACAAGTACCAACACAAATAATGCAATCTAATTGTATTTTATTTTACAAAATATTCAAGTAAAGGTTTTATCACCATTAATAACCCCAAATAATGTAAAGATACTATTTTTCTTTGTTGTCGTGATATTGCTTCACAAACTTCACAAGACTACTTTGTTCCCTAAACACATTAGACCTTACCAACCACTTGTAATTTTCTAGTTCAGTAGTGCTCCTCATATTTTTCATGATGTTAGCTGCCCTTGATGAAATATCCTTGAAGAATAAATTTTAAAACATCTAAATTTAGTACAAATAAAGTAATTTACCAACTTTTAAGCGCGCAGCTTCATCATTTACCATGTTGGCCTACCTCAAAATACTTGTCTGCCTTCAATTTTTCCATTTAAAAATCCGAGTACTCAACAAGAACAAGGAGAACAAAACAATGAATACTCTTGAAAATCTTACATTATGCCAATACCAACTTAACAATTGTTAAAAAACACCAGATAACATATATCAGCATCGATCATTCAGAACATTGGGCGTGGTTGCTGATATATAAAACAATCAGTACTTCCGAAGTTGCGAACCCGTATCTCGCGTCTCCCATGCCGGTCTAGCCTCACTTGCAATATCTTGTTTGATTGCCCGTTGAATTGGTTTAATGATGAAGAAATACTGTTAAACAATGCATAGTACAAAAAACAAGCACAATTATATTGGATGAATCGGCTGGAGCATGATAAAAGCTAGTGATAAAACATGCACAATTCCAGCCCAGAAGCTCACCTGGAAGGCCAAAATCAAAGGTATGAATTCTTTCCACTTTCTGTTGGGATTTGGGCCTTCAATCAACTTCTTGTCCACCCTGATAGCTTTACTCCCATTCAATGTGACGTCTGTAATTGTCTTCACTAGGTTTGGAATCCAAGCAATCCCACCTGGGATAATCTAATTAAAAAATGTAAAGCAACCATCCTCCACTCAGCAGAGACTCGAGATAAACATACAACCAGCAATGGAATGACAGGCAGAATTTGCTAACCTTCTCCTCGTTTTCATTCTTGTTACATCTCCCACTATTCTCAACTAAAGCAAATGGGATGTTTGAACCCTGGCAAAGAAGACAGTATTCAAAAGCAAATAGGACCATTATGCAAGTGAGTATCCAACAGGAGACCACCCTAAGTCATCATTTCATACCTGAATTTTTTTCTATCAGATATAAATTAATGTCATGGAAACACAAGTACTCGAGTAAAAACAAGGATAGAAAAATATGCTTCTACCCATGTGTCCTGTTTCTTTATCTTGGCTCCCGACCGGACAACTTTAAGAAGAGCTTCTGACCTTCTTGCAAAAAATACATCATATTCCAAGCCATCTGGTGGTGAGAGCTGGGCATGTGTCAGGACAACCAAAGCCCTTTTCCATATTTCTTTGCCAAAACTATCTGTGATAGCTCTGACAATCTGCTTATCCAAGTTATCCACCCTATATGTGTCTAATCGGTCCACATAGAGCAAAGCATCAATACTCTTGTCCAATAGAAATCTGCACAAAATAAAGGCAAGAAGAAACGAATTATTGGAGACAGCTACGATACTTTTGTTTTGTTTAGTATAAGATCAAAATACCTATTTGCTTAGAGACCCATACCGCTTTATAATCTCAAGAGTCTGGAAATTGACATATCCACCTTCTATAAGCCCAGGAGTGTCAATGATGTGCAGATTAAACCCAGCCCTTGTGCGAGAAACCATCACCGGCCTTGGCCCTTCAGACTAGATAATGTTCAAAGCCATCGGAACCCAAAAATAATATGCAATAATATTTGTCAATACTATATCCTAAAAGACTGCAGCTTGAGCAAAAGGGGAAATCCCAAATACCTGAAATGCACTAACAGCAACAGCCTTCTCACCAACAATGGAGTTAACAGTGGAGGACTTACCAACACCACCTTTGCCCATCACAAGGATTGTCAGGGTGTTGACATTCTGAAGAACAATCAAAGCCAGGTATAAGTCACAGTACTGAAACATACCAAAAAGCTACTGAAAGCATATATAGCAATTAAAGGAACACATAATCTCAATTTTCGTCGAGGACAGTAAAGACTAGACTTGAATCACAACAAACATGCCGACAGGCTTCTTTCTTGCACAATCTACGATGATAAAGAAGAAATGTTCCCAATCTCAGCCATTGCTTTAATTAATCCGAAAGAAAAGACAAAATTCGAAAGCATGGATCGAACAAAGGAAGCAAGGCGAAAATACTAAGTCAAAATTTTGTGGACAGTAACCCGAAGTGCACACAAAAGCGAGCAAAAAAATCTACGAATCACAAGCAGAAGGATGCACAGAGCACGGTATGTTGAACCTCTTGCTTGAGTTTGCCTAGCAATTCGAGCAACTTGGTCTGAGTGGCAGCTGGGAACTGCTGAATCCCCGCCCATTCACGGATTAGTTGCGAAGCCATGGCGGAGAAGTCCTTTGAGCTCAGATGAGCTGAGAAGATTGCAAACGAAACCAGCGTGAGGCTAGCGAGGAAATTCTGTAGAAGGAAAAATTAAACCCTAAACACTTAACAGGGAAGAGGGAGAGGCAGATACGGTGTAAAAAATGAGTGTTTGACGGCGACCGTGCGGAGACCCCTTAACGAGATGAAGTGAAGCTAAGAGAGGAGAGGGAGGCGGCCGGCCCTATCGATATCTATCTTATCGGCTTGTAAATGCTTATGCTTCCTTCAGTTTCACCCTGCCCCACGGATTACTGACTGTGAGGTGAAGACCGAGGGGGGCATAGTATAATGCAACCATCCACTCCAGTCTCCACTCTTGTAGTTAGAGTTGGACTTTAGATCTTAGTGGGCCGATCCTGGTTAGAATTAAGCCAGCCCATTATGTGAATTCCATCATCATTGAATTAATAATTAAATTGTATTTGTTTTCAGAAAAAAAAAGAACGACGAAAATACTACGATTTGCAAGGGAAGCGAAGGGGAAGGGGAGGTAAAGGAAGGAGAGAGTGAGAGCGCCTTTCAGGCTCATACACATCGGAAATAAAGGGGAAGAGAGATTGAGAGCTTCCTTCTTGTTCATCCAACCTGCCCCTACGACTTGTTCATATCCTTGTTTCACTTTCCTGCTGTTCTGTATCGAGGTGGTGTGATGGCCGCCGCCACTACAAATTTGACATGGAACCCCAAGCTTCCGGTCAAGTCTCTGCACCACCTTCCATCATTCGGTTGCAATCCAAGACCACTGCGCCGCCCCAGCACGTTTTCCGCACGCGCCTTCCGGCAGAGCGATCTGGATAACTTTGCCAGGCGCTTGGCTTCCGGTGAGGCTTGGAGGGACGCGTGGCGCAGTGCCAACAATGGCTTTGAAGTCTTCATTTTCGAGGCCAGGAAGACAGCCGAGCGCATTGACCGGCGCTACTCCGTCTCTCGGCGGCTCGGTGATGTCGCACAATCGGCCACTGATCGGGCGCGTGACCTCGACCGAGAGTTCGAAATTAGGCAACGGTGGCGCTCTTTCACCATCGATTTTATCAGGAATTGGCCGCGGGTGCGCTCTTCCCGTTTGTTCGTTCCCATATGTTATAGAAATTAGGTTTGGAAGCTTCTTTTTGGCGCTATGAGATAGTTAAATATGCATTCAAAATAAAAGGGAATGCTCTTTCATCGTATTTCCTGCTGTGAGAGAAGTACTCTCCAAATATACCAGCTCAAATTCAAAGAACATACTTCATTTTAAGGGTGCATGTAGTTCAAGTTTCTTTTTTAGCTGGATTGGGATAGTCTTAAATGAGTCCCACCTAAGGCTAGTTGTAAATTAATATGTCTGGGATATGTAGTACTAAATAGGAAGTTCTGGGTTTCCCTATAAAGGGTTTTATTTATTACTTAATAGTTATGTTTAGCTAATTGAAATGGATAAGGTACATATCATATGATAGTGATTTAGTCTTGCTTTTTCACCTGGGCATGTGCTTTCTTCTCCTGACTGCAGTATAGGAAGGAACTCAATGGTTTCTTTGACACTCCTCTGGGAAGAGGCTTTGCTGTGAGTATTTATTCCAACTTCATTTCTCCTCTCATGATTCTTCTCTTATCTATGACTAAGATGAGCAGGTAGCCAGTTTGTTCTACAGTGTCCATAATTTGTCATACTTAGTATATTGTAATGACTGCAGTACTCGGAACTTTCAATTATTTTTTTTTCAATTTAATAACATAATATGTAAATCGTCTCTAGCATAATTGATTCTAATATCTCCTAGGCTAGACAACTTGGTGGAGTTGGTCGCTCCAATAATTGTTGGTTTTTGCTCTGAACCTATAAAATCACCTGCAATTGCCAATCATTGGCTAGTGAACACCATTATTTTTATCTGGTTAGGCACCAAATACTTGTAACCCCATGGCGACCCTTTGGTTTGTGTGAATCTTGGGTCTATTCCTACAGAAAAATAAATGGGGTGCATGAATCCCCTATCGATCATTCTTTTTTGTGTATGTTGACAGGCAATTTTCGTCCTCTGGTTCATACTATCTGGGTGGCTTTTTCGGTGTTTGATATTTGCCACATGGATACTTCCGTTTGCTGGTCCCCTTCTTATTGGAACTGTTGCCAACAATCTCATCATAAAGGTAATTGGAGGGAGACTCTTTCTCATGGTTTATAAATGTGCAGATGGTGGCCTTTATAAGGTAATTGATGAACTTGACAGGGTGAATGTCCAGCTTGTAAAAGACAGTTTGTGGGCTACAAGAATCAAACAGTTCGTTGTGCTAGATGTGGCAACATTGTATGGCAGCCCAAGGGGGACTTCACGGGAGGGGGTCGAGGTCCCAGAAGCTCTAGATCAAAGTCATCTCAACCTGACATTATTGATGTTGAGTTGGAGGAAAAATGAGAAGGGAGTTGGACGGATTTGAAATTGTAGCGGAGAGGAAGTGCCGAGCTGGAAGAATACAATATACTTATTGGGAAATCTCTACTGTAGGGATTAAAATACAATCGAGCATCTCCCTTGTCTACTCAAGAGAAATTATTTATTGTGATTTATATAACTAAAATTTTATAATTATTTCAAAAGTAAGTTACATACTTGATATAGGTGTTCCTCCAAATGTCCATTTCCGGATTTTTGGTTAAAACGGCACAACAAAGGTTCTTCTAAAAAACTTTATCTTAACATGATCTCTATTCTATGGATCAGTGTGATGTCTTTAGCTAAGATAGGTCCCTGGCATTTGTCAGAAATAGTGAATTTAAGAAACTTAGAGCGAGTATTATTATGGGAGGAGGATGTTAAGAAAAGAGAAATTGGTGTATCCTCAGATAACATATTTATCAAAAGATTGCATGTTTCTGAGCCTACCTTTTGCATCATTAGTTTCATGAAGTTATTGCATGAACTTGGAACATAATGCTAGAATGGGTATCTTGCTTCAGGGCTCTCATTCTTACAATTGTGCAAGGGCGCTTCCTTCCAAACAGATTTGTACAACTCCTTAATGTGTGAACATTTAATTAATATTGTTTCATCACATCCTCATTTTGCTGCAACAATAGAAAAGCTGGAAGTTATATGTTGAAGGCATAGCCCTGAATGGATTTTTCTTGAGCTTAGTATGAACATGCTTTTCAGATTAAACTGCTGCATTTGTCGAATCCCGAAGATGGCAGCATGTGCTGTTACAGGATTGCGAGCCAAGTGAGTATATTCTTATCTCTAATAATTAGTCTATCTTATATAGCAAGATTCATGGATGCTGTTACTCATGGGTATGAAGTAGACAACGCCAACTACTGATTGGGGCTGCTGACTGCATCGTATTACTTGTACAGCGCAGTGAGTACTATGTATTGCTGTATGGAGCCCTTAGTCCTTTAGATACATGTGGATCGGCATATTGTTATTCATCACATGGAGCACAATATATTGTAATCTATTTCTCCAGTTCAAGCTTTGCAATATATTGTAATCATAGAATTCTAACACGATGTACAAATATCAATGATACCAATCCCTACAATCTGCGTTCAAAATCTCTCAAGTGTTAGTCACTCCTTTAGAGGGAGGCCTATTGATCTTCTCAAGCAATCTACTGAACACAAGCTTCACAGGTATGCAAGCAACAGTCGTTGGTTTTGATGAACCTGGTTCAATCAGTCCAATACCACCATCTGACCGATCAAGCATGCACTCACTACCAAAACTTTGCTCAACAGCAATTGAAGATAGAGTCCTTATTTTCTGCCGTGACGACAAGCTCACTCTCTTTCTCAACTTACTAGGAATTCTCCTGTTAGATTGCTGGGTGACCATTTGAGGAAAGCCCCTCCTCACCAAGAAACCCTTCTGGCCAAAACTTCCAGAGCTTACACTTTGCATTGACTTCATTTCTTGATCTACACATGGAAAGCCCTCTGCATCATCATCTCCATCAAAGGTTGATGATGGATTCAATCGGGGGACTCGGAAGTTAGCTGTCCTTCTAGCAGTCCTCCATGCTGGGGGAAGGGCCATCCTCCTGTTACGATAAATTGCTTCATGGGGCATATGATGATTTGACGGTAGAAGATGATCCATCAAGCCAAAATCAATTGCTTCAATCTGGATTGAGTGTCCAATGATTGAAGTTCCATTCAACTTGCTTGTCATGGAAACAATAGGCACTCGCTCCCTTTGATAGCTCACCTGGACTTTTAGATCTACTTCAAACAACACCTGTCTCTGCCCTACATAGCCCGTTAAGATAGGATCAGGATGTGCCCCTCCCAAGGTTAAGTCATCCCAACCAATCATCCTGGGACTCGCAAGATGTTGGCCTTTAGAAAAAACTCTTGGAGTCTGGTAATCATGGCCTCGGAAGCAATGGGACTCCATATAATCTTCATTCTCATCGGCCTTATCAATACTATATTTGAAATCATTGTCTTGAGCACGCCAGCCCCACTTTGATGCTCTTTGCCTGAAGATGATTCCACTTTCAACAGCCTGTATCCGATGACTAGAACCAATTAATATTTTTTTATCAGCAAGACTCGAATACTTTCTTGGAAAGTTCCTGATATTTCTCTTTCCTTTCAGTTGCCACTTGGATACAGCTCGAGTTTCGGATGTATGGTCATGTGAAGGTAGGTGAGATACATCTGCAGAATGTGTTGAATATTCAGGCTCTTCACTACTGATGCTTCCATGTTCTTGAGATTTTTGCATTCCCATAAAATCTGAATCTTCTTATAGTTGACCACCCAGAAAGATAAGATTGTAGGACCATAAGAAATTCAAATTTCAAAACAATCAAGGAAATATTGAACTGGATATCATGTCGAAAGTGTGTAAGCAAACCTGAAAGAGAAGTTGTTCCATCAACTGTATTCTGCCCCGTTTCAGAAGAATCGAGCTCTGATTCTGATAAATAAAACTCAGATGAACTGTAGTCACCATCTCCAGATAACCTGAAGCCATTCCCTTCCATCATAGAAGTATTATGATAAATGTTTCCCTCCCAAGATGTAGAAGGTGAAATATCAATCATTCTTTGATGGATATCTCTGTCATTCAAAGAATAATTATTGTCATGAGGCAGGTACATGCATCTGCTCCTTTTTGCTCTGCACATCACTCCCATATCTTCAGCTCCTGAATTGGGGTCGGAAATAAATAAATTGGACGATTACATCATGATTTGATGTTTTCTAGTATAAATCATATGGAGAATAACGTATTGGTTGCCTTACAAAAATCATAAAATAGTCCTTTCACTAAGTAATTACCATCAACATAGCTGGTATTTTCCATGTATTGATCACCTCCATGAAGAAAGTTGATGTCATCCTTCCTATGATTCAGGAATCCATCCACAACAAAGGAGGATGGGACCTTCCGCTTGGGAGTAGCAATTTTAAGACCAAAATCTTGCAATCCCCTCATACGAGGTGCACCTTCAAGAAGACCATCTTCTGGAATGATTTCATGACAATACTTCCCTTTCTGTGAGTATGGAGGAATTGGTATCTCGTCCTTGGAAAATCTCCTGATGATCTGAGATGAGAGAGAATTTCCGGGTTGCTGGCTTCTATTTCCCAGCATTCTTGAAGGTACAACCATATTCCCTTCAATTGCCATAGATGAACTACTTCCGGAAAGTTTAACAGCAATATCAACTTTCCCTTGCCTCCTCAACAATTCCTTCTCAAGTTCGAGAGCATGAAGAATGGCATCTTCACGACTTGCATATTTCTCTCTCTTTTTTGTTGGTGTAGCCTGTGATAATTCTACTTTTTCAATGCAATCATTAAACTCACCACATCGAAATGCCTTAACACGCTTTGACCTCTCCAAATTATACCAGTCTCTGATGTCAAAAAGGAAAGTGTATGAGTTCCTTAAAAAATTGATGGAGAGCAACCACTAACACACCCATTCCATGAATCACAATGATATTTAGTATATTCACATATTTCATCCGAAAACCGCTAAAATAAAAATTTGAACATTCAGACATCATACCACAGTTTTATTAAAAGGACAGCTATAAGTATAACCTGAAAACTCTTCAGCGCACCAGTATACAAAACGGAAAATGTATAATCCGCTATATCCATGAAAAATGACAAGTGCACCTTCAAAACCCCCAGAAAGAAATCAAGCATAACAAAAAGTTTGACATGCTATCCCTCATCTACAGAATGATATGGCAGAGAGGAGCACAAATGAGGGATGTGAACTTCCTACTTTCAACAGGCTTAATTGAAATAGATTAGATAGTTAGAGCTTTAGTTTCATGCAATCATTCAGATGATTAACCTCGTAACTATCGATGAATCATCCTACCGCAGTTCCATTTCCCACGGGCTTGATTTACGGTTTACACTGATGGAAATACGTATTTTCCTATATTCCAAACTGAGTATATGGAAGACAGTGGAGAGGATGATCGAAAAAAGTACAATCGTGAAACCAATGGATATTTCAGCTTGTTTCATGTAAGAAGTTTGCAGTATTTTCAGCCAATCAAAGATGAACCTTGAGGCATATTCAGCCTAAAATCACAGTACCAGACAAAATAAAACAACCAAAAACATATTCAAGGAAATTCGGAATCACAAAATACAAACTGTAAACACAAGAACGACCAAGTCATTGACGCCAAAGCGGAAACTCACATGCTGGCGTCTTCTCTGCCGAGCAGCTTAACAGGAGTCCCGGCACGAGGTGAAGAAAGATGAGAATCCGAAAGTTCCTCGGGGCCCAATATCTTGCCGGGCCACCATGATCCGTTCCTCCTTCGGATCCATACAATGGATCCAGGGCTGCAGTCCGCGGTGCCTGATCCTGAACCATCCATCTACGAAACCCTGAACACAACAAGGTCCAATCCGAGTTTCTACTACATGGATCTAGCACTGCATCCAAAAGTGAGCTGAAATGGCATAGAGGGAGAAATGGAGAGAAATGAAGGATCCGAGATTAGAGAATTCGTCTAACGTTGGTGGTACTGGTAAATTAGGGCTAGGGTTTTCTTTGGAATTGGGATTTTGATTTTCTATCTTTTGGATAAATGAAAATAAAAAAAAAAGACAAATGGAATACGAATGTAGTACAAAATGGGAAACAGTATTTTAAATTTTTACTAGAATACTTTAAACCGGGCACTTCAATAATAAGATACTAATGTAAAAAGATTAGTATCTAATACTTTAAAATTTCAAAAGAAAAACAAGAAGGTAATTGAAGAGACAAGAGAAAGCAAACTAGCATCATCAAATTACTACTGTGATGGGTTGGGTTGGGTTGGGGTGCGGAATGCTAATATCTGTAAGGACATTATGTCATTGGGTGCCCAAGCCCAAGTGCCAACACAACAAATACTTATTTGTCAATAAAAAAAATAAAATTTTCAATTATTTTGGTTCCCATTAATTGTTAATATATAATTATCAATAAGCAACGTTTTTAGTAATTTGGATAATAAGTTGTAAGATATTTGTATAGTAATTTTTTTTGCTCAATATTTGTATAGTAAATTAAGTGATGGTTTTGAAGGTATAAATTTTTTTTAATAATATATTATTTGAATGAAGATAAATTATTATTAATAAAAAATTAAAAATATTAATTTATCATTTTAATTAAATTATTAAATGATATTAAGTATTTATTCTATATGGTATAAAATAATTAACTTATTATTATAATAAATATATATAGTAAATTATATTATATATTTTTATATACAATATTATTAAAATTCATATTTATTTAAACTATATAATAAAAAAATAAAATAATAAATCATTTATAATAATAGTATTAAAGTAATTTAATTAATAACCAAGATAATTTCTCCAAAATCTAAAATGAAATTATTAAATTTTAGTTTAAATTGAGAAATTTGTAGGTGTTTCTCGACGTTCGACGCCCTACACTCCAAACAAAGCGTAAATTAATTTTCTAGAATTTTACTTTAGCGTAAAAAAGTAAATTTAAAAAAAAACCAAGCCTTTTAAATAAATTTCCAGAAAATAGGAACAAGTTATATATACATCAAATCCAATAGCAAGGCGGTTGTATCTCTTTCAACACAGCACCACCGCTACCCTTCCCCATGATTCTATGACTCCACAATCAATAATTTTATGGTCCTCTCTCCCATTGAGGCACTCCATGTATATACACTATACTAGTCAGTATATCACCAGATCAAGTTGTTTAGGCACGTTACAGCCTTACTTCTACCACGTCACCATCTCTGAGCTCAGTGCTGGGGGGTACCAGCTGTCCATTGACCACCACCAGTCTCCCTTCAAAACCTACCCTCCTAGCAGCATCTGCAGCAGTGCTCCCACTTCTCAACCTCATTATATCGCCCAGCGGCCAACACACAATCACCACATCACCTAGGTTGATGTGTTCACAGTTCCTACTCTTTTTTCGGCCTTGCTCATGGTGGCTTGTGATGGCTTCAGAACGGAGCTGCTCTTCCCATTGCAGCATTGTCCTCAATAGTTGCACCTATAATTCGTTCCACCATCATCATCTTCCCCTCAGATGTCAGATAGCATTCAAGAAAAAGGGGGAGGGAAAGTTGGCAAGCCCTATGGCAACATCACAGAGAAATAAAAAGCAACAAGAGTAAACCACCAACCTTATTGTTGATGCCAACTTCCAAGGAGGATGAAGAAATAGATCCTGGACCAGGTCTTCCTTTGGTAGAAGCAATCTCCTTCCCTTGAAAAACATCCGACACAATGCTCCAGTATTCAGATCCTTCTTGTTCTGACAAATCAATGATTTGTATGAAGGTTGGAAGAAGGCGCCCAAATTGGTCTTGCTGCATAGGAAAAAGACTCCATTTACAGTAAGTCTATTCAAGGAAACAATCAGATACGACAGCTAAGACCTTTCTAATTGATAGGTAACAGCAACAGTGAAACATTTAGGTGGAACCTTGGCAATTTTATCAGGTGTCTGACATAAGAAGCATACCTTGTGGTATATGCCATCCCGACAAAGAGTATACCTTTCAAGGCAAGTGCACCAATCCCCATGTCCTGGTTCACACCACCATTCATCAGAAACCTGAAAGCCATTAAATTCTCTGCTTCAGAATACTGCTCCATCAAGTAAACCAACCTTGTAACTGTAAAAGACCACTTAATTATATAACCCACATAAATTTCACCCATAAAACTAAAACCTGGTCTCTTTTCTTTATGGAGACAACAATTTCATGTCTATATGAGGCGGAGGAATTCCATAAAAGAGAAACAGTGTTATCAGTTAAGAACAAGGCAAATGCCTCAAGAATTGTAATAAATTGATTAGCTTCACATACAGATTCAACTGTTCCTGGACAATGACATTCTCCAGGGTCCAAACATGCAATTCATACCTTTTTGTATAATCTTGCATAAGCTTCCCAACGTTTTGTCTGAAATGAAGATGTTCGGTCAGCGACAGCTTCAGATGCTGCCAATCCAAAGCTTACAGCTACTAATAATTCTTTCCCACACTTGTCTACCCTGCATGTCTCAATGGAACAGAGACTTAACTAGAATACCAAGAATTTAAATATAAGAAAAGTATCAGCTGATTCAATCAAGTTGTACCCAATTATAACTGCAGCAAGCAAGTGGCTTCCTTCTACTCTAAGAACTGGATGTCCGGTTTTCAGGGAACCGTATTTCTGAAACAAGCCATCTTGAACTTCTGCAGAATCTTGACCCTCCACATCTCTTGCAAGATAGGAAGATTCATATTCATCCACATTGTTTACTGCAGGCATCCAGTTCACATTTTCTTTATAGAGCCAATGTGCAGCATGCCCATGCTCTGCATATTCGTGCATCCTCTGTATATTTTTTTCAGAGCCATTATAGTGAGAGAAATACATGAAGACTAAACATCTCATATATCCAAGTGCCAAATAAACAATTGCACCTGTGTTCTTATTTGAACTTCTAGAGGTGAGTTGTCAGGACCTAGTACAGCTGTGTGCAATGACTGCGATGAGTAAACCATAGTCATATCATGAATAATCAGTATTCATAGAAGGGAATTAGTAAAGAAAACGCCTATAAGCATAGCTGTGATCAATCTTAACCATGACCCATCTTATATATAAATCTCAGGTAACACCATACACTCCTTATTTTCAAAGGTAAGCAGCATCAAATTCATACAGGAAAAAAATACTCAATCTGTTCTTTCAATATCAATATGAAGCATCTCTTTTTGAGAATATTATTCTATGGATTTTGAAGAACTTGAACCTGATAACCACTAGGCTTTGGGTTGACTATGTAGTCATCAAATTCACCATCAATAGGGGTCCAGAGCCTGCTCAGATAGGAGACGAATAGATGAGTCCAACCTCAGGTCCAATGCAACATATGAGGCAAACAAATTTACCTGTGAACTATTTCGAGAAAACTATAACAGCACTGGACTGCTGGACCATGCAGACTTCCATTATTGTCCCCAATGACTACCCTCAATGCACGGGCATCATATACTTTATCGATCCTGACATCTTTACGTTTCATCTACGACAGTGGAGAGAGCATATGAATTATTAGTTGTTGTATATTATTAACACAATTACTCATGCAAGTATAGTCCAAGTAGCAGAATGAATGTCCAATCTAATGTCCATATGGTTTCCATCAAACTGACTAGGTATTTAGTTTCCCAACCAATACCTTGCTATAGATACTATACAGGCTTTTAAGACGACTAGACAGAGTGACTTCCATTCCTGGAACATATCTGCAACAAAATCAGGGCCAAAATAATAAACATACCTGCATTTATCACATGATTAATATATATGGAAACGACAATAGGCAAACCAGGATTGAGCAAACATGACATACGAAGTTGATACGAGCAATTCCATCTCCAGTGCTTCTTCACAGACAGCCATAGATGCCAAGGCAACAGCAGCATCTCTAACAACCTTAGGTTTTATGAGCTTCTCTGAATTCTCTCTAATGTCCACGATATACTTACTTCTTTTCCTCCTATCTAACATGACATCAAAAGGCACTACAGCTTCCAAGAGATCCTATGGAGCAAAGGATTATAGAATAAACAAATGACTGGAAAATTTATTTGTCATCAACTTATGCTCCAAACATGCCTCAGAAAATGACATTTCCTGAAATTTGTGGCACGGCCTTACATAGGGTATCTGAATAATAATTCCATAAATATTACCTTTCAGTAGAACTCATGCACCAAATTAGTTGATGAAATATTATGATATATTGTTACAATCGCTATTTAAGATTATATCATAATATTCTGATATTATTTGTTTATACATTACTGTTATTCTTAGCCTATAAATAAGCGCATTTCTTATGTAATTGACACACTTATCAATAAATTCGTTTTCATGTAATTTAGGTCTGTAGCCAATTGCATCTATCTCTTAATATCTCCCCCCTTCATCTAACTCATATTTTAAATTTAACACGGTATCATGGCAAGTTCAACTATATGTTACGACTCAAGTCAGTACTCAGTGTCTGCGTTTGCTATACAAAAAGACTTTTTGGTTGTTTGGTCTTGAGTTAGCATTAGGTAGATCGCATTTATAATTTTTCAAGATAAACATTATATAACTCCATATTCGTCTAAGGGTACGTGTTGAAATATTATTTCATATTGTTACAATAGTATTTTAAATAGTTAGGATATTTTATATAATCTTAATTAGTTAATATTATATCATGATATTATAATATTATTTATCTCTATCTTGATATTATTTTGAGCTGATAAATAAATAACTCTTATATAATTCATTAAATCACTTATCAATAAAGTTGTCTTTGTGGTTTAGTTTTATAGTCAACTACATCTATCTATCACCATCTCTCCCATTCATCTATCTCGTATTTTAAATTTAACACAAGTGTTATGATAGAGAACATGCAAGCAGGGAATGAGAAAAATAGAAAAAGTCCACATAGAAGAGTATTTCCATTCCAGTGGAATATTAAAGAAACTGTATCTCCGAAAGTAAATATTTGTTAATGCATATAACAAAGATCAGCACATGGGCGGAGAGTAAGCTGATTGGCTATTGTATTCAGACCTAGTACATAATTACCTTCAAATTTTTCATGTCTTTGTCCATAGAAATGCTCCCCTCAGCATTTGTAGATACATGACTATCATCAAATGGTGAAATGCTGGCCCTCGTCAGCATTCTTCTCTGATTTCCTGCTCTATTGATTGGGCTCCACATGGAGGCTAGATCAGCTCGCATCTTCTGGAACACTTCTGGCTGCGTGCATAACAAAAGTTAATCTCCAAATGACAGCCAACAATTGTGCAGAGCATGTCCAGTAAATGAAACCTGAATAACTGCAAAACATAGATCTTCCAGCTCAGCTTTCATTGCCCACAGACCCAATCTAGAAGCAAGAGAGCACCAAATAAGCAGCGTCTCCTGTGCCACAGCTTGTGCCTTTGGCAATGGTAGAGGATAGCTGCAGCAGTACATCATTATCAATAAATATATCATACGATAAACATGAAAAGTTGTTGCCACAAAATTACTGCCAACTCAAACTACCAAATAGGAAAGAAAATCTTCAAAATAGTCCAAAGGGAGCCATGGTCCATATAAAGTTTTTAAAAGTGAGTACATTGTTCTCATGTTGTGAAGACGATCCGCTAGCTTAATAAGGACCACACGTGGATCATCAACCATACCCAGGAGCATAAGTCGTAGATTATTGGCCTGGCAGAAGAGAAGTCGATATGCAAAAATGAGGTATTACATACAAGTATTTCCAATAGTAAGGAAAAAAAGACTATGATTGTCATATGCATGTTCACCTTAGCAAGGATAACTTCTAGTAAATACCTAGTTGTAGTAAGTATCAGTGTTGCACACATGTTCTTTTGCAAGTACAAGAGGGAAGGAAAAAATACTCGAATGATCTTAGTAGGACAGCACAGCAGTTTATGATAAGTGACGACACTACATAATTACAAGAGTGCACTAACACTTAGATCCCCAAATTGGTCACTTGCTAACATTTGAGTACCTGAATTTTAACATCTTTGTAATCATTCCATTAAATTCTTCAACATAATTCTGATGTGGCAGTGCAATCCAAAAGCAGGTGCTCAAGTGTTATCAAGTAATAAATTCAAGAAACTATGTTTGTCTATTCTAATTATTAATGTTGCAACGACCAGTTTCCCGTGCAAGGGTCTAGATATGCCCTTGGGATAGAAAAATATACTCATGCTGCAACAATTACTGGTTTCTATATATGATAGGACATGAACCATATATGAATAAAACACATAAGATTATGTTATCTGTTTAATTGTAGTACAAACTTCATAAGCCAAAGTAAAAGGCAACAAAAATAGAACCCAAACTATAATGAGTTGCAGAAAGCTTGGTAAACAGTTATATTAAGGAATTACAGATTGATATAGGAATCGAATGAACAGATAATAATTTAAAAACGGAGATAAAATGGAGAGTAGTGGCGAACAGTTGATTGCTTCATTAAATCAATTATTTTATTCATCACAAACATGCTATCTATATGATGTACCTCCTCGTGGCCGAAGTTACTCTGGTTTAAATTTATTCGGCGGTGTCTCCTGAGAAGCTGCAAGATTAAGATCATAATAAGATAATCTAACATCGATGGAAAAATGGGGCAGTGGATGAACACCAAGAATCATCTTTAAAAGTACCTGATTAATATAACTTAACCGGGAGACACCTGCTACCAGCTTTGCAACATCATCACCAAACTCTCTTTCAATGCTCTGCAAACTTTCACAAGTATCATCAACCACATCGTGGAGGATCCCAGCCACAACTGTGTCAACAGCCTGCTTAATACTCAGAAGAGGTTACTGCCCAAAGCAAATGTAATGGTCAAAGAACACAATAATGGACAAGCATCACACATACTCGTCTGCCGCTTGAAGGTACTAACATTGCCAAGATTCTTCCAGTGTGGATGCAGTGTGTCAAATAAGGGTCTCCAGTTTTACGCAGCTGCCCATGATGAGCTTTCTTGGCAAATGTGATGGCCTTTCGGACCTACCCTAACAGACAGTAGTAGGAAAGTAGACTTTCAGGTAAAAGAGTAGTTTGTGCAAAAAAAAAACAAAAATGGTAAAAGAGTATTTCTCTATGAAAGTGGAGTGTAGAGATAGATTAAACCTTGGCATCATTGAATATTGGGTAGCCAGTTACATCAACCCCATCCAATATAAGAGAACCTGCAATAAAAAAGAAAATGGTTTGAGTGGAGTAGACCCATCAGTCAATAAATGTCACGAAATGATAAACTCTATAATCCTCACTCCTTAAGAATACATCAACACCAATAGCAGTATGCAAGCTTCACAAATCAATATATAGGCTATAACAGGCTTTGCATAAAGTATTTAGTATGTTTTATTATGTTCCTTCATCAGAAGGATTCTCTCGCCCAATTTTACACTCTGTTTGTGAAGCAATTTTCTTTTCAATCATTTATTCCATCACTGGTATGTATGGATGATATTGCAATTGCAAGTGGCAATATTAAAGCTGATGATTCTTTAAAGCATGCTCTAAGCAGGAGATTGATGATGAAGGATCTGAGGCCACTGAAATACATCTTGGATCTTGAGATTGCCCTTTCTAAGACTGATCTTCCACTCTGCCAAAGGAAATATGTGTTGGAACTGTTAGCATAAGCTTATTCTCACATTTGAAAGACTATTTCAGTCCCTGTGGAACCAAATTCAAGTTATGGTTGTCAGATGGTGAATTGGTGTAAGATCCAGCGAGTTACAGGTATTTATATCAATCTACCTCGGTAATTTTATGTGACATGTACCCAGACTATGATTTATTGTACTGCAACAGTCAAACTGCATTGTATATAGCCACGAATCAAGTGTGGCATGAATGCAGACAGATATTGAACTACAATGCCATCGTGTGAGAGAAAGTTCAGATTGGTTTCTTGAAGAATAAGCATGTTAGGCGTTGGAATTAGCCCACAGATTTTTTCATATGAAGCCCTTGCACCCAGCTAAATTTCATGCTCTGTTAGGCAAGATTGGAACACACAGCTTTTCCTCTTCATCTCCTCAGCATTCCCAGATGGGCCCACTAGAAGAATTTCACGGAATTATGCACAGCTGGTGTAACTGTCTGTTGGTTTTATGTTATTTTCATTGAATACTCTGCGTGTGTCCCCCTTCTCTATTCCCATACTCCCTTCCACAGTCTGTTTTCTTCCTTTGTTATTGTGTGGTATCCTTGATAGTAGGCAATTGACTAGAAATATGAAATTCGTTGGGGGTTTGAAATTACCAGGTTGCTCTTCCACTCTCGGCCAGAGAAAATCGACTTTGGTTGAGAGACAGGCACCAGAAGCAATAGCGACAGCAGTGACAGCTACATGAGTGATGGCGGACGCCACAGCACCGTGGATGGAGCTGGTGCCCTTGGAAGCAGCGGCGATGGCGATGGCGTTGGCGGAGGAATAGACGACAGAGCTGAGGGAGGAAGAGACGGAGAAGGATGGGGCAATCTGGTCAAAGAGGCAGCGGAACCGATGGGAAGAATTGTGGTGGGGGTGGAACCGGCGAAGGGGAGGGAGCTTAGACGACCTGTGAACAAGCATAGCCGCTGCAGTTGTTGTGATGGAGGAGATGGTCCGGCATGAGCACGTAACCCACCGAAGAAGGATGCCCCTCCCCCGTGGCTCTCCCCCCTCTACGACCAGATCAGAACCTTCTCCACTCTCTCTCTCCGTGGTTATGGTTGAGGAATTTAATTTAGTTATTTTTCATCTTTCTTTCTATCATAGTTTTTTCTCTTTATTTTTATTACAATTATCTCTTTTAATTATATTATTCGCTATATCCGAGAGAAATATACCTTTTTTTTTCCGGCAAGTGAATGCCCCAAAAAACTAATTGCCAGCAAATGAAGGGAGGAAAAGAAAGACGGAAGATATATGTGGCGTGGAAGAGGCTCCCGCTCCCTCCCTCTTCGTCCGATTTTCCTTACAAGTATCATCTGCAGACATGGCAGATGAATGAATAGAAGATTAAGGAAACAACACTCGAATAAAAGTCTCATTTCGTCTTGCTTAAAGTTGTGCGGGAGACTCCAGCTTAGTAAATTTTGATGCTGCAAAGTAATCAAATGCGATCGCGGTGCCCCATTGATAAATTCTAACTCCTATTTGCCCCCACAGACCTTCACAAAGATTATGCCCTCGGGCATATCTGTGTACAATTTTATAAATTAATTGTGATATCCTATGAACTGCATTCTGTATTGTATCAGCATTTCCAAGAGAAAAGGAATTATCATTAGGTATTTGTTACCATTGTTAAGAATACTTATTAAGCTAGTATCTTCACTACAGTGCACACTATTGGAAAGTGAAGTCCAAATAAGCTTATATATATGAGCCATATTTCATAAAAACAAAGTATAATAAGGACACATGGTCTAATGGTTAGGACATTTGACTTTTAAATAAAAATTCAAAGTCCGTACTAACATTTTTTTGTAAGAATATATAGTAAAAATAATCAATTCAATTTGATTATAATGTTGAATTTTAGGAGGTCAATTTAGAAAATTGTAATAATATGATTTATTTTTATAATTTTTTATAAATATAATATTATTTCTTACTGATAAAATAATAAAAATATATTTATTATTTAAAATTAATATAATTTAATTGTTAAGAGAATAATTTTATATAAGGTAATTTCTATAAAATTGGTACTCTTGGAGATATTATTAGAGAAGTGGTAGATAAAAAAATAAGAGAAAATTATCTGAAAATATTTTATAAGTATTTTATTTTTCTACCTAAATTACTTAATTTATATTTTTTGTACTAATATAATTTCATAATAAATTACTTTTACTTTACAAAATTACATAAATTCATTCAGCAGAATCATTACAATTCTTCTGCTGAATGAATTTATGCTAATTTTTTTATTATTATTTTATATAGCATCACTTACAAATATATTGATGTTTTTTTTCTCAGTTATTGAAATTAGCCTTGCATATTTAGTCCCAAGATGTCTTAGTCACAAATTTATCTGCCGTTCCATATTTCGTGCACGTGTGACCACCCTCCAATACATCCATCCAATGGAACAATGCAAACGCAGAAAGAAAAAGTATTCGTAAATTCAATTGCATGAACTGCAAAACTCCAGCAATTATACGTCTCCTTTTCAGATTTGCCGGTTTAAAACCAAAACCCACCCGCGTAAAGGAATATAAGGGCAGCTCTCACAAGGAGAAAGTTCAGATGTTACAAACATCAGCTAAATATAGGAAAATGATTTGAGGATGCTTCAATATTCCACAGTTTATATCAAGGACGTCGTACATCTTCACCCTCGCAAACTAAAAAAATGTACACTTCTCCGATTCTTCTGGAGACTTTCATCTATCTTCATTCTTCATCCTCCAAACGATGACCACAGTCTGTCGGTGAGGACACTACTGCCTTTCCCTTGCTTCTTCCATCTGCGTTTGTCATCTGAAGCAATTCTAGCTCCTTCTGTAGCAGCTGCAAAAATAAACCAAGCCTTTATAAGATAAAGCGCACAGATTCAATCGAATGAATGTTATTTTAAATTCAGGAAAAAAAAGACATGTTCCAGTAAAGCCCAAATTGTGTTAGCAACAGATAGTTAAA
Organism: Trapa incisa; assembly: GCA_030064435.1. NCBI lineage: Eukaryota > Viridiplantae > Streptophyta > Magnoliopsida > Myrtales > Lythraceae > Trapa > Trapa incisa. The sequence goes on along the minus strand of CM057770.1, from coordinate 24,252 downwards.
ATCGACACAGACAAGGTTAGGGAATTGATATCATCAGCTTTTCAGTAGAAGAGACAGGTATGATCCAGAAACAATACCTCAATCTGTTGCACAAGAAATCTTTTCTGAGCTTCCAACTGAAGCTGTGACATGTCTACTTCATTAATGCTTCCATCTGCACCTGACAATACTGGCAAAGGTGTATGAACCCCAGGAATCCTGCAAATATGAGCCCGTAAATTATATATTAAACGAGCTAGTAAATCATAAGCCAGCTTGCTCTAAATAACCAACAAAATATGATCTGAGGACATAGGCATGCCACCAACAAAAGTCTACCATGCAAGTGTATTTGCTGATGGATACACAAAGGATTTCTCATAAAGTGAAGCAGCAGCTGCTGCAGCTTGAATACGGATCTGATGGCCAGTCGGAGTATGGCCTTGCATATTGGCACCAACAACTGAACGCTGTGATATTGTGTTTGATGTGGCACTACCTGTCAGTCATCAATAAATTTCAAAGAGTCTTCAAAGATCCAGTCAGTTGGACATCAAGGACAGCAAGGATATTGTGTTTAATGTAACATTAAAAGGATTTTGTATCTCCAAAGTGGAAAGCTGAGAGGATAATCCAATTTCTGCTGCAATAACAGGCCTAGCTTTCCTCTTTCAGAGTGAACTACAAGGTTGCATTAATTAATGCAATTACCCTGTTGATGAGTGCTAGAATGAGGCCGATGTTGTCCGCTAGTACTGGCTGTTCCATTTTCTGCAGGTACCACAGGCGCCCTACATGTTGGACATGTATTTTGCCGCTCTAACCAGGACCGAAGGCAGTGCACATGGAAAAGATGTCCACAGAGCAATTTCTTGGCAGTTGTCATCTCTTCCCGGCATATGATACATGTTGCATCACTTCTGCAAAAACATAGAAAGTATTTAAATGATTTAGCATGCAGCAGAGGAAATATCATAATTTTATAATGTAAATTGAAAGCTTGAACAGTTTAGCTACTGACAAATCAAGCTCCTCAGGAGTAGCATCTGGAAATCGATCGTTCATATTTGAAGTGATCCTCCGGTATCGCATATAGTCAGCAATGCGTATCTTGAAGTTCCTGAATGTTTCGTAAAGCTCGCGTATTAAATGAAGAGGTATACCATAGTTCCTGTCACAACCAGGCCCAAGTCAGTGAACAAGGCAACTGAATAGGAAATGTAAATGAGTGAAATTTGGATTGGAAAATAAGCAAAAACTTTTTTAAGAGCAAGCAATATCCCAAAATAAACAACCATTGCTCTGCCTAAAATGGAATCTGGATACCAAAATGCACGTATGAACAAACAATGATGGCAGGAGCTTCTTAAAAGTACAATTTGTTTTCACAAAATGATTAATGGGTTTTAGTAGCTCAATGGATTAGACTCAGCAGCTTCCATGATTTCAGTCAAGAAACAGAATCAGCCTTAGCAGTAAGTATCAGTGGCATCCATGAAGGTGTGCATGACCCAACCAAGTTTGAAAAGAAAGACCACTTACATGAAAATCACTAGGAAAAAACATAAATACATCGACAGGTGCAGCAAGTCCCTTATAAGTTCCAAGTAAAATGTATAGACAGCTTTTCTTTCCCATTGCCCTTCCATAAGCATGTCGCTAACATAGAAAACATACTTCACAAATGTTGATACTGTTGTTGTCGCCAATATCATGTACCTGAGATCCAAATGTCCAGATATTGAATGATTTGATATACAATTGGGGTGATAGATATTCAACCGATAGATGAGCAGAGATCTCTACAGGAAGCGTCAAAAAGGCTTCAGATTCTGTTTACCATGTTCAAATCACAAGTTCTTAATCATTTCAATCAGAGGAAGAATTGACTAGACTAGCTTCAAGAACTGTATAAGTTTTGAGATGAGCTATGAATCAGCCAGTTCTCCGGAAAGCCGTGCAAACAAAAGGGACTTACTCGAAAGCAAAGAAGAGGGAAACTGAAGCCTGCCGCGTCTGTATTAGAAACTTCACAGAGCTGTAGAAGAAGAGACTGTCTACAAGGAGCAGAAAAACCATGAAAGAAACAATCCTAATATGAGACAGCAACGGAACGGCAGGGGTTGTCTCGATGTACTCCACCCTCTTCTGAGCCAACCAATGCAAGGCCTTGATCAGCAGAAGAGCAGTCACCATAGCCAAGAAGGTTACGGAGAAATCCTGGCGGAAGATTGTGATGGCGAAGAGAATTTCCATGACCTCCCTCCAAGATTGCTCGTTTAATCGCTCGACCTCGGCTTCCCGGAGAGACCCGAGGAAGAGACGTTTAGTCAATTGCCAAAGGATGCACATGATGGCCAAACCCATGTTGAGGAGAAGCACCAGACTTATCTTGGAGGTAGATAAGTAGACCATGGCCGGATAAAATTGGACTCGGCTACTGAAGGCATGATAAATCACGGCCAAAGTCGCGACCATACTGAGGGCCGCGTATGTTTGAAGCCTCATCATCTGTGATTCGGTCTTGCAGGAGACCAGATCAGTAAAAGAATCTCTCACAACTCAAAAACTCAAAACTGAAAGGGATCTATAAGGCTCCCAGCCCAGGGATCCGTTCTCACACAGACCAGAAAAAGAAACCGCCTAATCTTTTATGATTTCCAAGAGATAGATGGATTTTATGAAGAAATGGAAAAAGCCTGGAGAATGAATTCACAGAATTGATTAGAAGGCAACGAAGAACCCTAACGGCTTTCAGGAAATCTCGAGAGCGAATTGGTGAGAGAATGACGCTCTGTGCGTCTAAAAGATCTCTTTTAATTTTCTTTGAGAAACGTAATAAAGAAAGAATTACACTAAACACCTGCAACCTTATAAGCTTATATAAAGTTCTTCAAACTTTCTAATTCCTTACAACTTTAATCCAATCATTCCAATAACAAATATTATAGATCAGTCCCAATACTAATATAATTATCACAATTAACTCCAATTGACACATCCTCTTTACAATTAAATTTAGCCAACTAATTTATTAATTTTGAATAGTAGGAATATAATATGGAATATGGAACTTTCCACGGATGAAATAAAACCAAGATGGGTGCTTACGCCTCACCTTGCATTCATTATCCAACCAATAGTTGACATGTGTAACTCAAGACTTCGATCCCTCGTCCCACCCATAGGGCCTCCTGCAATTGCATGATTGAATGATTTCCTGGAGTCACATTTGTACTTGATTATAAGAGAAGTTGATGTTGGAGTATATATAAGAAAATGAGTTATAATTAAAAAACGTTTTGAAATCGTGAACCGATACTATATTATTTAGTAATACACGAGCTCAAAAGGAGAAACATGGAACTCCACTCATACATAGGAAAGTGGGATGATGTGTATACTTACTCATGCCTTATATATATTCAATAAGGGCAAAAAAAAGTGAGGACTATAGTGATTGTTTGAGAAATGAACAAAATAAAATAATATAAGCTCAATATGAAAACAAAATAAAAAAAATAGATTATCATAAGAGAGGAAGTATGAGAAAATAAAACAAATAAAACAATATAAGTTCAATATGTAAATAAAATAAAATAAAATAGGGAGGAAGTATGAGAAAATGCGAGTATGTATAAGACTATATGGCTTATCTGTCCGGAAAGGCTACCGATCGGAGCAAGTTTTGAATTGGTTGTGGGTCGGGTGTTCAAATCCAACCATAATAAAATGAAATTAAAATATTGTCTAATCTTATATGTTATATTCTGTTTCGATTTAATTAGGGTGGTATAGATAATCCGTCACTTTATCGAACTTTAAAATAAACTATCAAGGGTTAAGAGAGTATTATTTAATAAAATTAAAATTTCTAAAATGATATAACTAATTTTAGGTATGACGAGAAAAACTAAAAAAGTAGTATTAATTTCTAAAAATATTTAGAAGAAGGGGTGTATTCAATAAGTTAGTAAGAGTAAACTTACTCTTTAACGGTTTATATAAATTTATTTTTTATTTAATTTATTTCCATTATTTTACACATTTACACAATCAACCACCGTACTCCTATAATTGATAATATATTCATGGGACGGAACTCGATCGCGCCAATTGTGTACCGGAGCGCATTTACCATCTAACATGATAGATGGATGTTGCCTCTATTCGAAGTTTGTGCGGATATCAGTAGTCCGACTCCAAACTCAAATTTTTCCATCATATCCACTCAACGGGACCTCATTCCCCCTATTATCTCAGTATACGTGCGTAGGAATCCATTTGCTTCACAACTTACTTAATGATAATACTCCCTGTTCAGCAGTACTTGGTCCCATTACTAGCTCATGTTAGGTGTCCTGATGACCCGAATATCACGATGCATGCACAATCAATAAGCTTTTTTAAGTTATAGTCGTTATCTTTATCCCTCTTGCACAACAGTATGTCAACTTGACTTCGGCCCCACCATGCGTACTGGCCCAACAGGTTCGATAACTCGGCTTCGACAGAGTAGCAGTTCGGCCCGACGAGCTCGACAACTCAGCTTGGCTTGATTGGTATCACACAAGTTCCCATTATTTAGGTATTTTAGCCTCATTTATCACATGCCTGTTTTGGACAGGTCCATGCTCGTATCCACCAGCTTTGGGGCCACTAGCATCTCGAGCCTAAACCCAGGATTAGCTTCCAAATATTTTAAGCAGAGTCACCCATTCAGGGAGGCTAATTTTGAAATAACAAAATTTCAAATCTTAAACCGTCATTTCAACTAGAATGGACATAATAGTGGTTCTCACTCACCCGTTGATTTTGGCGGGGTCACACCGGTGTAGTCTAGCCTTGCAATTCTTCTTCCGGAAGTAGGTGCTCAAATAATTAGTCCCTACATGTCACAAATGTCCTTTGTTAGGGTGTTGAACTAAGGAATTGTACTTCTTGGCTTCATATTTGGCCTTAATTGCACCTTAGTCCCCGATTTTTGTACGTTCATCTTTTCCTCCTCAATTGTCCCATTTTTCCCTAATTTGACCCCCACATTTTCTAAAAATTATAATTTGACCCCAACTTTTCAAATTTTACAAATTGGTCCTCTATTTGATCCAATTTGTCCAATGGACCCTTAATTGGAAGGGAATTACATAAAAAGACCCTCAATTTTGTCAAATTACCATTTGGTCTCTAATTTTCAAAAAATCCTCGATTTGCCCAAACGTTTTGAAAATTGCATTTTGATCCTCAAACTTTTCAAAATTTCCATTTTGTCCCAAATTCACCCAATTGACCCTCAATTGGGTGAATTTCATGAAAATACCCTCAATTTTGCGAAATCTCCTTTCATCCCTCAAATTTTTGAAAATTGCACAAAAGTCCCCCAAAATCCCCAAATTAGCCTCCACCTTCTTCCCCAATTTGAGCATATGACACTTCGGATCTTATCTCGTCCAATTGACAGCGTGTAAGTCTTGTTTTATTCAATTCTTGCTTCTAATCACCTCTTACAACTCCACTCGATTGTCCTACACTTCGAATTTCTGAATTTGGCTAAGTTTCATGTACTTGTCGGAGATTGGGATGGGGCGGCTAGAGTTAGTAAAAGGGAATCTAGCAGGATTGAGTTCTGCTGCAATTCATTGCTGCATTGCGTGAATTTGAAGAGACAAGTTTCGGTTCAGTTCTAAAATTCAGAAATTCCGATGAGTGCAAGTGAAATTGAGCTTACCGACCTGTAGGGGTGTTGTGGAGGAACTTAAGCGGTTAGTGGTAGCCAAGGTGGACGGTGGAAGTACCGGTTGGGGCAAGGTGGTGTCGGGTAAGAGCTCGCTGCTCTGAAGTAGCTTTACTGTGTCATTGGAGCTGTGAACGAATAAGTGGTGCCATTTATATAGGGAGGTCGGCTGCTCGGAATACCCGTTAGCATAAAACTCGACCTCTGACAAGACTACAGCTTTTCCGGCTACTTTCTCTGCCATTTTTTTTTCCGGTTTCCCTTTAGTCCAATTGAACGAGTTTTACATTACATTCGTAAGATCCACCTGTAAAAGATGGAGTTCTTCCTTTTAGAGAGGAAAAAACGGCAAGTATATTCATAATTTCCCAAGGAATAAACAGTTCATGTCTTAACGCCCAGATATTGACAAGCCCGGATTATATTCGTTTCATCTCGAGATAACACACATCCTGTGGTATGTGCTTTCATTGAGAGCCTAAATTGTCACAAACTAGTACAGCATAAAAGCAAAGCCAAAGCTAGTCCAGCAGGTTTCTTTGACCTTAAAATTTGCTTACTCACGGGATCAAGTCCCAGTAAATGTAGACAGCATACGATAGAGTTGCAACTCTCTCATGTAAGGAGAAGGTTGCAGCTATCTCCTAAAAATGCCTTGATTTTGCAGCACTCTGCAATACTCTGCAATGACAGAGGAATTCTTTATCAACTCCCATATCTTCCCAGCATTCTTCAACCAATCCCTTTCTGACACAGTCCGCGAAAAAGTAGGGCAACTCATGGATAGAACCTAAAACAGGCATCAATACATGGATTTAACTGGCTAAAATAATACCTAGCACATGAAAAACCAGAGAATTTATGTTGTGCCCCAAAAAACTCTATAATTTTGCTATGATAAAATTATCAGCATAAAAATGTACAGACAAAGGGAGAGACCTGATCCCTCAGCTTCCATATGGCAGAAAAATAGCTCTCATATGAAGATCGTGCGGAGTCATCCTTCTTCACAGGAATAAAAAATAGATTATCCAGTATCATCTCGGATTGGTTGTCTTTACTTGGAAGCTTTGTTGCCACTCTACCCTTGGCATTCGTGAATGAAGAATAAAATTTATTTTGTGAAAGTGCCTTCCTTATCTTCAGAACATTGCTTGGATTAATCTCTTGATCCTGAAGCCTGCAATAAAGAAATTATATGACTTTTTTTGGAAAGGTGGACAAAACATTTCATTTGCTTCTTGCCAAGTTCAAAATTACATGGCAATATTTGAAAGCTCATATTTTATGCAACCTCTACACTTTAAAGCAAACCATCAGTGTCACCATCATGATGGCAACCAACTGAAAATTGGCTTCACGGAGTTGGGGTGTTTAGGGCTTTCAAGCATGCAACCGAGAAGGAAATTATTTCTTATGGAGCAAATATCAACAGAATAGTTTGTATTTCATCATCAAAGGACCACATGATGGAGCATCTATCATCTGAAGGATACTAATCCACCCTCATTTTGTCTCTGTCAATAATCCATATTTGTCACCTCCATCAAGTATAAAAAGTTGCTTACTTTGTATGAACATAAACAGAAGCTGCCAAGTATTCTTCAGATCCCAACATTTTATTCTTCTCCAATACAATATTAGTGCTGGTGAACTGGGAAGATATATGTAATGATGGATCAGGAATGCCGTGTTTTAACATCTCAACCTGAACATGAAAAACATCGAATCTATAACCCGGAAATGAGAACCTGCAACTAGCTCATTAACATGATATTGAGTCCAACACCTATATGGTCCAATCAAATATATCTGGCATAGAAAATTATCCATGTGGAAAACTGATATAGTAAATCTTCATACCATCTCAAGGCACTACTAAATATGAAGATGAGTAGTTCTGACCTAATCACTCCACTACTTAATGTTGAGCTTTTGTATTAATCTGCAAATATATTGGACAAATTGATCAACTACAACTTAGCATAGGCCCTGTCAGAAGTAGCACCACTATCGAATGCTGCATATAGTCCAAAAAACCAATGCTTTCATTTTTTTCTATTTATTCATGTATTCTGTCTTTTATTAACATAAAATTTTATGATTAAATATATTATTATTTGTGTTAATTGCCCTTTTTTCATTTGGGCATGAGTTTTTTCAATTGACCAGACTAGCACCAAATTTTTTGTCTCTCGTTTGGTATGGTGTTCATTTTTTATTAGAATATAACAACAATGCTAATTTAACTTGTTTAGTTAACTAATATGACACCATAATGATGATATGTCATTGTTAACTCATTTAATTTGATTATTTTACGACATAAATTGAGGATTTTTGAAGAATATGTTAAAACTAATCACCCTTACTATGTCACCTATAATGTTTAAATTAAAAAAAAAGATAGCAATGCCAATATTTTTTATGAATATTTGAATTTCATGTCAATTGGGAAACAACTAAAAATTTAGTGCTAATTGGATCAACCGAAAAAAGATTGTGTCAAAACGATGAAAATGAACGTTGCCCTTATTATTTTTATTATATTTATATTACACTTCAATATTTATATTAAAATTCTCGTATATAGTACCGATTCACATCTAGTATATAATAATGAAAAGGAAAAGACATACAGATCTTAAAAGATATAACTTTAGAAAAAAACTAAATTTACATGAAGAATACATTTGTTATGAATGCAGCAGCATACGAAAAATGTATTCTTGGCATTAAGATGTTAAAGGAATACCGTTGACATTAAATGACACATGCTGTGGTCATGAACTCCCTCTGATACAACCAACACAATGTGGCAAATGGACAACAGCAAAACACCAAGCTGGCAGAAATCCTCGCAGCATTGTAAAAATAAAGATCAATGGCATCCAGTGCTCACACAGTAAAGAATAGGGAAAAGAAATCCAAGAAAAACTAGCTTGAGAACTAATATACCATTAATTTGTTGTATTCATGCTCAAACAAAGTGAATGGTCACCCTTCTTAAAATTCATGTTACCTGAATTGCCATTATCTCATGAGCTAACTCCGCTGACAGAGATTCACTGCCTAAAACTGGAATTGTGGATGAACCATCTAGCTTCATCATTTCAGCCAGAACAGAAGGGCTAAAAACTGGCTGCAGGACAGGAACCAAGAGGAAAGAGGAGGTTATTATGTTTTTGTTGCCATGTGAAACTATGATAATGAGGAAAACATTACACTTCGAAGACAAATACAAGAGCTATTGAAATTCCAAGATGCCTTTTGAATGTGTTGAAATAGAATAGGATTATAAAAGATGAAAGGGAAAATTGTAGCCCTTCAAACTATAACCCCAAAAAGAAAACAAATTGAAGAAAATTACAGATTAAAATTAATTAAGTACCCAAGGATGACAAGCTTAGCACATAGAAAAGTAAAACATAGATGGAGGCACAGAAGAAATCAGGGAAGAATTTGCCTGCGTATCAAGAAGAATCAAGCGGTCAGCAGAAACTCTTGATTCAATACCAGTAGTGCAGTGCTTTGCCATTGCCCTTGTATCCTCTGATTGTATTGCAAATGGTAGCAACATCCCTGCCAGAAAGTACAACAATCCTTATTTTCATCCAATTACCATTTCACCATTTCATAGGGATAGAATTATTGACTTAATTGATTGTAATTAGAATAACAAAGGAACACTTTGCCATTAAGTTTTTTTTCACACAACAACAATAATTCATTAAAATAAAATGCTGACAATTACAGGATATGTTCCATCATTTCAATCAATGGACAAAATCAAAATCGAATCAGGCACAACAGGGTTCATGCTACTTGAGCCCTGATCATTCCTGAAAATGTGCGTAAGCGCATCTGCACAAAGATAGGTCAACCTGTTTTATGAATGAAAACTGACAGTTTAGGAAACCAGGTAGTAAAGATTGGATCTATGTGATGTAAGGTTTTATACACCATGGAATGGGAGTTGCCCTTTGGTTGGGAAACAAGAATAGTACTACTAAAATTCGGATCTGTATTAACTATAAAAAAATGTCCAAATTCTTCAGAATGGTGCATAAATAAAACGAATAGGTAAGAAAAACAAGCTGGAGATCCCGATTTTCGGTCATGATGTTTTTGTGTTGAAGAGAACATATAAGTTGACATCTGACAAAGAATGGTATTAGGATTAGGAGGATGGATTCACACCCACCAGGTGAGCTCCCATCGAAGCCGTAAAGCTCATTCATGATGGTTGACTTGCCTGCCCCGGGTGGACCTATCACACCGACCACCGTGAAGTCGGTGTTCTCCGTCAGAAACTGCAGATGTGCAATGAAGCCAGCGCCTATTAAATTATCCTCTCCACAAACAAATTACTGAAAAATTTAGACATGACAATCAAGGGCGTGGAGGGTTCTTTACAGGGAGAAAGCGATCGATGTGGAACTCCCAAGAATCAGAGAGAAGATTGAGGGATGGCAACCGGGAACGAAGTGAAGCGGCCTCCTCCTCGCCGCTGCGTCCGAATTTTCCTGATGGAACCCCACCAGAAACGAATCCGGGCTTAGCTAACAGTATCTTGGGAGTGAGAGGAGCCGGGGAGGGAATGGACGGACAGCCGGAACCAGAACCTGCCATTTTCCCTCCTTTTCCTTAATTTTTCCTTCCTTTCTAGCAAAATAAGCCTAGAAAAGCCTCCAAAAAACGATCCTACTTATTGTTTAAATACCCATTTTTATTTAAATTTTAAATAATTTATATTAATATACAATTTTTAACATATATATAACAGATAATTATTTTAAACGTATTCAATTTCTCCATTTCCATTATAATTTAAAAAATAAACTATTTTATCATAATGTCTAAAAATTACCAAATATTGAAGACAATTTAGTGAATTCACTAAAATTACATCAATTTTACTCATAAATATTGAATGATGATATATTTAAAACTTTTATCTAATTAATTTAAATTGAAATTAAATGAAATCAGTAATAAGTGCAATTTATTAACGGATAATAAGAGTTTTCTTTCCATTTCTAAATATTTGATTTGTTTTTTTTCGAAAAAATGATGTTAAATTATCCATACTAAATAATTTATTTTATTTGTATATGGTTTGTATCCACTAAATTTTGGTAAACACTATAATAATTTTGAAGGAAAAATATTATATTTAAATAATAATTATATACTATATTATTAAGACAATTATATCTTGATGAAATAGGTCATGATATTATATAAATTTAAAAATACATATTATAAATTATATTTTCTTTACTTCTTTTATTTACTAACCTAAATTACAATATATGCATTGATACAATACAAAATTACAAGAATAATGAAAGAATATAAACTATTGGAGATAAAGAGAAGAATGGGATACTTAGAGTGAAATACTCGTAACATTATATTATGGCTAGTCCCATAAAAAATAATTATTATTGAAAATTTATGAAAATATTGAATGGAGAAATTAAAAATTGAACTTGTAAAAAAGAAGAGTGATGTGTGTTATATTCAATTAGGATACAAATGTAAAATTTTTGCATATTTTATAAATAAAAATTTCGATAATTTTGATAATAATTTTAACTTGCATTAAATTTATTTAACGCGATATTATCTAAATTAGTACTATTAGGGACGGGCATAATAATTTAAATATAAAAAATTATTTTTAAAATAAAAATAATTATGTAAATAAATTTTTTTGAACAACAATTAGGTAAAGAATTGAGGTTGAGCATTATAGTTAAAGTATTAGCACAATAATTATTGAATAATAACAAATTTACTTAAATTTTAATTACAGTTATTTCGTGATCAATATAAATTATATTTAAATAATTAGTAATATTATATTTAAATTAAATTATATATATTAAAAATATTTTTTTAGATAGTAAAATTGATATATATTTAATATTTTTGTTAATTAAATTAAATATAATTTATAAACTTGTCTCTTATTATTTATAATAATATAATTTTATTAACAAGTTATATAATCTATCAATATTAAAATATTAAATTTTATTAATTTATTTGAATAATATTTTTAATATATATATATATATATAATATAATATTTTATTAAATATAAATTATGTAATAAATATATATTACATAATTTATTCTTGAGCTTCTTATACAATACTTCAAATTATATTTATTATTCTGTTCTATTCCGTCTTTTGTAATTGGTTAGTTATGAATTATGTTCTGTCTATACGAGAGACGATGATCACTTATGCTTTTTCTTTTCTCTTCTCTTTAAGATATAAAAAACATGGACGCAGAGGTTCGAGCTCTAGAAGAACTTTCGAAGCAGCTATTTTTGGAAATTTATGAGCTTCGTCAAGCTAAGGTTCCATCCTATGGATGGGGATGCTTAAAGAACTAATTGATCATACTTCTTTCATATTTGGGAAAGTTACACCGATGGAACAATTATTTTACAAAACATTTCATGAAAAAGAATATTACCATTAACCTATAAGTGAAAAGAAACGTATCCCCAAGTAAAAATTATGAAAAAGAAATGTACCACCCAGTAATATTTTGTAAAAGAATTTGCTCTTACCACCCAGTAACATTTTGTAAAAGAATTTGTGCCATTGAGCAACAAATAGGAAAAAATGTACCATCTTGCAAAATTTTAAAAAGTTTTGTATTAATGGTGTTAATTTTCCTTTGGAGTTTGAACGTGTCTTTATCACGTGCTCATGTGTCTCTTGGTTCTATTTGTCATGTTTAATAGATTTTTAATAATGTTGAATTTTGTGGATGCACATGATACATGACTATGTAAAAAGGACGAATTGGATATATACTCCTCAATTTTAATAGATGTAATACCGTTACTCCATGGAAGCTCATTGCTAATCCCTCGTATATTAAATCTGTAAGGTCTGTCCTGTTGTGTTCTGCATATGTGATATTCTTATAAGTAAACATTAAATGAGAAATGATATAGAAAGGAATAGCAATATATGCATTGAAATGATTTGTATATCATTGTATCTGCAGGAAATGCTTTAGGCCATTAGTTTAAAGAGATTTCTTATATCAAACATAATATGTGACAGATGGAAATTAGGTATAGTGTGACTGACATCTTACTGTCTGCATCTGTACATATAGACCTCTTGAACTACTTTGAGAATTTATAGGTTCATTATTATTTCCAAGTAATAACACTGAAAACTCTTCTATCTGGTATGGAATTCTTCTTTTGTCACATACTGGATATTCTATGATCTCTCAATTTATTTTACCATGTATTGCTTTCATATCATAGGAAGCTGCAGCATATTCTCGAACCTGGCATGGCGATATGAGGAATCTCCTTGGCTATGCTTGTTCTGTATATTGTGTGTACAAAATGATCAAGGTGTAGCAACTCATTGAATCATCTTTTTGTTGGAAAATAGTTTGTTATGTGATTTTGACAAATTTTCACTAATGAATTTGTTTATTCTACTATTTTTATCTGCCTTGAGAGAGTTGTAATTTATAGTCATTATGTTTCAACTCGTGTATAAGTTATCTGATATGTATAATTGCTGTGTGCAGTCTCTGCAAAGTGTTGTTTTCAAGGAGGTATTTTTTTTCTTCTCTCTTTTATCATTCCTTTTTGTGCATCATCTTAACTATGCTTCTTAGTCTTGTATCTCCCAAGTAATGGACTCTTATCTTCTGCAGGCCGGATCTGTAGACCCTGTCACAATGACAATTAGCATATTTTTGCAGTTATTTGATATTGGTATCAATGTGATTTTGCTATCTCAGGTTGGTTAGTGGTTTAATACTCACTTCCAGTATCACTACAAAAGCAAACTGTTGTAGCATTTTGATATAAACATATTAACAGAGTTGGTTATTGCACTCTCTCCAAGTAATATTGGCTTGTGGGTTGTTTACCATTTATTTCTAGTTGGCTACATAGATGACTGGTATGGGGCTGGCAGTTTTATTTGATCAAGGACTGGGAGAAGGAATTTGAAAATAATACTTACTATTAAATGGAAAGCAATTTATCTGTATGACGTTGAGTAGCAAACCTGTAGATATGTTGTCTCGGTGGTTTGATGGATGAAGGCTATTTGAGTTATCTCTCGGTATGATGATTAGAAGCAAACATGTTGATCTGATCTCTCATTTATTTGCAGTATATTTCTCTGCTGTTCATTGGATTATTGATTGTCACATCAGTGAGGGGATTTTTGACGAATTTGATGAAGGTAAATTTCTCAACTTAATATGTTTAGAACAAACTATAAGTTGTATTTCTGGCCCCAAATGAAAAAATATAAGTTATTGATTAGAACCAGGAAATGCTATAGAATATAATTACCTGATTATTGTATTATAAACATACAAAGAACTAAGAATGATTTTAAATCAAAGATTAAATTTTAAAATGTCTATATTTATTTGTGGAGCTCAGCATCCTTCCAAATAGGAACGGGACAATTCAGGGGTATACCATGAAGTTACAAAGGTTGTACCGATGAAATAGGCACAAGGAAAGAGCAATAGATCAGACCAACCTACAAAAATAAAATAAAATGATCTTTATATAACCAGTCATCCATAATATCAAATAAATCATTTTTGTCTTTGGTAAATTTACCAAAGGCTATAGTAATAGCGATCCTCCTATTCAACTACTTCAACCATTTTCGAACACCTCATGGCATTTTTAGGGCGTTTGAGGATTCGATCATTTATGTATAATTAGATTTCTCGTACATGGCTCCCTTTAATTCTAATACATTTCGAAGATAAAAAAAACCTTTCTCGGTCCATCCTGTATGTGAGAGGCAAAGGAGTAAATCAAACTTTTAGATGATGCTTAGCCATACATTACCAATTTCTTTTATTGTGCCGTTCTTTTTTGCTATTTCTAGAGTTGGAAGTGGATCCTCGAGCAATGTTGTGCTTTTATTGTCTGAAATAATGGGGATGTATTTTGTATCTTCTATTCTCTTGATAAGGAAAAGTTTGGCCACTGATTATAGGTGTACTTCTTCTTGCAAACATTACCAAAACTATTTAAGATATTGCTTGATCGTATATTTATAACGATCAACAAAGTCAGTGCCTACAAATCAATTTGATTATTTGAGTTTGGTCTGCCTTTTGCATCTTTGAATACCTTATATGTGCGTAAATTTTGATGTTATAAATAAATTTGGTCGGAGTTTTAAAGAAATTATTGAGTAAAAGTAAAAGAATTCATCTAGTTATAGGCTCTCTACATTATTTTCTTTACAAGTCAAATTGGATTATTAATATGATTTATTCATTAAATATAAATGATGGAATCCATGCAATGAGTCTAGAGGTAGTGTGGATGATCTTGATCCCTCTTTTGGATTTCTCCTCTTCCCATTGTCCCTTTCAGAAGCAATTGAGAGAAAGTTATAGTTGACACTGTTTTGAGGCATGAATCAGATATGATCCACTTTTACTCCATTAAGAGACAAAGGTAGCTAAGTTAGTTTAGTAGGTTTTTTTTAGGGTTTTTAGGGGTTTTAGGGTTTTTTTTAGAGTTTTTAGGGTTTTTAGAGTTTTTTTAGGGTTTTTAGGGTTTCGAAGGGTTTCTTAGGATTTCTTAGCATTTCTTAGCATTTCCTAGGGCTTTTTAGGGTTTATTAGGATTTCTTATGGTTTCTTAGGGCTTTTTAGGGTTTTTTAGCGTTTAATAGCGTTTTTAGGGTTTCTTAGCATTTACTAGGGTTACTTAGGGTTTCTTAGGCTTTCTTAAGGTTTATTAGCATTTCTTTGGGTTTTTTGAGGTTTTTCAGCATTTTTTTGCATTTTTTAGCGTTTATTATGCTTTCTTAGGTTTTCTTATGATTTCTTAGGTTTTCTTAGGGTTTCTTAGCGTTTCTTATTAGAGTTTATTAGTGTTTCTTAGCATTTATTAGGATTTCATATAGTTTGTTAGGGTTTCGTAGAGTTTCTTAGGGTTTTTTTTAGCGTTTTTAGGGTTGTTTAGCATTTCTTAGGGCTTTTTAAGGTTTCTAAGGGCTTATTAGGGTTTCCTAGCATTTTTTAGGGTTTCTTAGGATTTCTTATGGTTTCTTAGGGTATCTTAGCATTTCTTAGAGTTTATTATGATTTATTGGCCTTTCTTAGGGTTTCTTAGCGTTTATTAAGGTTTCTTAGCGTGTCTTAGGGTTTTTTTAGTGTTTCTTGGGGTTTCTTAGGGTTTATTAGGACTTCTTATGATTTCTTAGAGTTTTTTAGGATTTGTTAGGGTTTCTTAGCATTTCTTAGCATTTTTAGGGTTTCTTAAGGTTTATTAGGATTACTTAGTTTTTCTTAGCGTTTCATAGGGCTTCTTAGGGTTTCTTCGGATTTCTTAGTGTTTCTTATGGCTTCTAAGGGTTTCTTAGCATTTCATAGCGTTTCTTAGGGTTTCTTAATGTTTCTATGCATTTCTTAGCATTTCCTAGGGTTACTTAGGGTTTGTTAGCATTTATTAGGGCTTCATAAGGTTTTTTAGGGTTTATTAGATTTCTTAGCGTTTCTTAGCATTTCTTTTGGTTTCTTAAGGTTATTTTTAGCATTTTTAGCGTTTCTTAGGTTTCTTATGATTTCTTAAGATTTCGTAGCGTTTCTTAGGGTTTATTAGAGTTTCCTAGCGTTTATTTGGGGTTTTTAGCGTTTCTTAGGGTTTCATAGAGTTTCTTAGGGTTTCTTAGAGTTTCTTAGCGTTTTTAAGGTTTCTTAGGGTTGTTTAGCGTTTCTTAGCATTTCTTAGGGTTTATTAAGGTTTCTAAGGGTTTCTTAGGGTTTACTAGCGTTTCTTAGCGTTTATTAGGGTTTCCAAGTGTTTCCTAGGATTAATTAGTGTTTCTTAGGATATCTTAGCATTTCTTATGATTTATTAGCGTTTTTTAGGGTTTCTTAGCATATCTTAGCGTTTCTTAGG
The DNA here is from genome assembly GCA_030064435.1 of Trapa incisa. NCBI lineage: Eukaryota > Viridiplantae > Streptophyta > Magnoliopsida > Myrtales > Lythraceae > Trapa > Trapa incisa. The sequence goes on along the minus strand of CM057770.1, from coordinate 7,588 downwards.
GTTTCTTAGTGTTTTGTAGGGTTTCTTAGTGTTTCTTAGTGCTTCGTGCTTCTTAGTGTTTCTTAGAAATTCTTATGATTTTCTTAGAGTTTCTTAGGATTTGTTAGGGCTTCTTAGTATTTCTTAGTGTTTTTAGGGTTTCTTAGCATTTCTTAAGGTTTCTTAGCGTTTCTTAGGATTTCTTAGGGTTTCTTAGGATTTCTTAGGGTTTCTTAAGATTTCTTAGCGTTTCTTAGGGTTTTTTTAGCATTTCCAAATGCTTCTTAGCATTTTTTTAGGATTTCTTAGCGTTTCTTAGGGTATGTTAGGGTTTCTAAGGGCTTCTTAGGATTTCTTAGTGTTTCATAGTGTTTCTTAGCATTTCCAAGCATTTCTTAGGGTTTTTTTAAGGTTTCTTAGGATTTGTTAGCGTTTCGTAGGGTTTCTTAGCATTTCTTAGCATTTTTAGGGTTTCCTAGCATTTATTAAAGTTTTTTAGCATTTCTTAAGGTTTCTTAGGTTTTCTTAGCGTTTCCTTGGGTTTCTTAGGATTTCTTAGTATTTCTTAGGGTATGATAGGATTTCTTAGGGCTTCTTAAGGTTTCATAGCGTTTCTTATGGTTTTTTTAGCATTTCCTAGGGTTACTTAGGGTTTGTTAGCATTTCTTTGGGTTTCATAAGGTTTTTTTTAGGATTTATTAGGCTTTCTTAGAGTTTCTAAGGATTTTTTTTTGGTTTTTTAGGGTTTCTTAAGGTTTTTTTTAGCATTTTTAGCGTTTCTTATGGTTTCTTAGGTTTTATTATGATTTCTTAGGATTTCTTACCGTTTCTTAGGGTTTATTAGAGTTCCCTAGCATTTCTTAGGGTTTCTTAGGGTTTCATAGAGTTTCTTAGGGTTTTAGAGTTTATTAGGGTTTCATATAGTTTCTTAGCATTTCTTAGCATTTTAGGGTTTCTTAGGGTTGTTTTGCGTTTCTTAGCATATCTTAGCGTTTCTTAGGGCTTCTTAGCATTTATCAGTGTTTTGTAGGGTTTCTTAGCGTTTCTTAGGATTTCTTATTGTTTATTAGGGTTTCTTAGAGTTTATTAGGGTTTTTTAGTGTTTCTTGGGGTTTTTAGATTTTCTTATTTCCTAGGGCTTTTTAGAGTTTCTTATGATTGGTTAGGGTTACTTAGCATTTCTTAAGATTTCTTAGGATTCCCTACTGTTTCTTAGGATTTCTTAGGGTTTCTTAGGATTTCTTAGGGTTTCTTAGGATTTCTTAGCGTTTCTTAGGGTATGTTAGGGTTTCTCAGGGCTTCTTAGGGTTACTTAGCGTTTCTAAGTGTTTCTTAGCATTTCTTTGGGTTTTTAAAGATTTGTTTAGTATTTTTAGCATTTCTTAGGGTTTTTTTAGTGTTTCTTAGCATTTCTTAAGATTTCTTAGGGCTACTTAGAGATTCTTAGCGTTTCATAGTGTTTCTTAGCATTTCCTAGAGTTTTTTAGGGTTTCTTAGCGTTTCTGAATTTTTATTAGAGTTTCCTAGCGTTTCTGAATTTTTATTAGAGTTTCCTAGCGTTTCTTATGATTTATTAAGGTTTCTTAGGATTTCTTAGCATTTCCTAGGGTTTCTTAGGATTTATTAACGTTTCTTAGGGTATGTTAAGGTTTCTTAGCATTTTTTAGGGTTACTTAGGGTTTCTTAACATTTCTTAGGTTTTCATTGGGGTTTTTAGGGTTTCTTTGGCTTTCTTAGTGTTTCTTAGCATTTCTTTGGGTTTTTAAAGGTTTTTAAGCGTTTTTAGCGTTTCTTAGGTTTTATTAGGATTTCTTAGGATTTCTTAGGCGTTGTTAGGGTTTATTAGAGTTTTTTAGCATTTCTTAGGGTTTCATAAAGTTTCTTATGGTTTTTTTTAGGATTTCTTATGATTTCTTAGCCTTTCATAGCGTTTCTTAAGGTTTATTAGAGTTTTTTTTAGCATTTCTTAGGTTTTCATAGAGTTTCTTAGGGTTGTTTAGTGTTTTTTTAGCATTTTTAGCATATCTTAGGTTTTCTTAAGGTTTTTAAGGGTTCCTAGTGTTTCTTAATATTTATTAGGGTTTCTTAGGATTTCTTAGCATTTCTTAGTTTTTTTTTAGCATTTCTTATTATTTCTTATGGTATGTTAGGATTTCTTAGGGCTTCTTAGCATTTCATAGCATTTCCTAGAGTTTTTTAGGGTTTCTTAGCATTTCTTAAGTTTTCTTAGGGTTTCCTAGCGTCTCTTATGGTCTCTTAAGCTTTCTTAGGGCTTCTTAGTGTTTCTTAGCATTTCCTAGGATTACTTAGGGTTTCATTGGGTTTTTAGGGTTCCTTAGGCTTTCTTAGCGTTCCTTAGTATTTCTTTGGGTTTATTAAGGTTTTTTAAGTGTTTTTAGTGTTTCTTAGGCTTTCTTAGAATTTCTTTGGGTTTATTAGAGTTTCATAGGGTTCCATAAAGTTTCTTAGGGTTTCTTAGTATTTCTTAGCTTTTTTTAAGCATTTCTTAAGGTTTCTACGGGTTTCTTAGGGAATCCTAGAGTTTCATAGCATTTATTGGGGTTTCCTAGGGTTTCTTAGAATTTCTTAGGGTATCTTAATGTTTCTTA